>OY728154.1:0-10000000 GCA_963277665.1 Viscum album | reverse complement strand
AGATAAATATTTGAGAACCAAGGAGAACACCCCCTCATAATTAGATCCCTTCAAGATGAAAATATATTAATTTTTAATATAATATTCGTTTGATTATGAATATGTATCAATGAAGTGTGGGTACCCATGTTTTAGGAATCTGAATCATTGGATAAAACAAGGGAAATAATTCTCTTGATGTCATGGGCATCCATTTTACTGGTGATGTGATCTTATACTTATAGATATGTCAGAACATGCCTTATTGAAAAGTATATGATTTATTATGAGATAATAATCGCATCATTCACCTTTCTTAATGCATCATAATCCAATCCTTCCTCATGCGATGAGCATGGAATTCCTTGGGTGATTAGCCTCGAGTTCATTAAGTGATGAGTGTAAAATACCTCCGGTGACTAGACTATAGAGGATAAGTATTATTGGGCATCAACTTCAGGGATTGGTGAACCTGTTAAGAATTTTTTATACTTAAAAATAATATAATAAGTAACAAAGGAATATTAGCCGTCATAATCATAAAAAATACTCAAATTTTGATTCAAATTTTCATATGGAATTCCATGAAATAGATTTGATATTTGTGGATCCCCAACCATTACTAATAGGTGTAGTGTTAGAATAAGTTCACATGTTCATATTAAAACCCATGATCACCCAAACATGGAAATTTCATACCTCTATTCTGATGAAATGTCTCCTATCACCCTCACCCACTTTCTCTTATGGTGATCATGAAGTGGAGGGTTATCAATACCCTAGTCAACCACAATGAGTAGAATGAAATAGTACCCACTAAGAAAATGGCTAGTGATGATATAGAATCCATGGTTCCAAATTAAAATAACAAATAGAAAAGACCCTGTATTGGGGGACTGACAGGGGAGGGGGTGTCAAGGAGGGTCTATAGGGGGGCAAGGGGGTCTGCAGGGGGGTTTGTAGGGGGAGGGGAAGGCGGTCTGAGTAGGAAAAAACCTCATGTGGTTACTGATCCTCCTTCAGCATATTTTTAAAAATCAATTCCACAGCCTCCCTAGACTCAGAAAAATAAATTTTCACTATATAAGGGATAACAGAGTCTCTTGCTAGTGCCAAACCAACTCTCCCCCTTGAAAACAACATTCCTAATGAATTAATAGATTCACCTATGGCATACCCATCCATCCATTTGTTTATTCTTATTGAATTTTCAACTTGTATACTGAATACTATTATTCATTTTTTGAACCTATTATTTTCAGGTTTTTTAGGATTTCTATAAGTCAAAATTAATCATAATAATCATTGATGACATTAAGAGGTAATTAAAATCAATTTCAAAGCAATACTACATTGGGTCCTTTCGTTCGATAACCATTGTGTTGTTCTTTTTAGTACAGGATATTGGAGTACATTTCCATTGGACCTCATTTTTCCAATATTATTTCTCAAATGTTGATGGTTATTTTGAAAAGAATTCATCCCCAAGAATTCTTCTCTTCCCTTTTATTATTATATCTCCTTAATAATATATTTTTTTGAGGTTTTATTAGTCTCAATGTCTTCAAAAGAACTATATTTCTTGTCTGTATGCTTTCACATGATATGATGTGTTTGTGCATAGAGATGCATGTTATGCAGAAAACCAACAACAAAACATAGCCCATGATTATGCATGTGAGCATATATATAAGGATCCTCTTGTGGTAGTGTCTGTGTATATAGCCTTTTTGACGTTATTTAATTTATTTTTACCATTTTAATCCTTACTCCACTCATTTGAGACACCACAGGAATCTATAAATATTTTGTGACTCACAGGGGGGTGTGCAGGCTAGGGAGATGGTACTGGCTAGGGGGTGGTGCTGGCTAGGGGGTGGTGTAGGCTAGGGGGATGGGGGTGTAGGGGGTGTAGGTGGGTTGTGCAGGTTAGGGGCTGGGTGGAGGGGGCCAGGGGCAGGGTGCAGGGGTGTAGGGGGCATGTTGGAGGATGATAGGGGGCAGGGGGTTATGTGGAGGGGGGTAGGGGGCAGGGGGCAGGGGAAGGGGGTTTTCAGTCTAGGGGGATGGTGCAGGCTAGGGGGGGTTGCAAGATAAGGGGTGGTGCAGGCTAGGGATTGGGGGTGTAGGGGGTGCATGGGGGTTTAGGGTGATGTGCATGCTATGGGGCTGGGTGGAGGGGGAAGGGGTAGTGGGAGGGGGTAGGGGTAGGGGGAATAGGGTAGGGGTAGGGTGTAGGGTGTAGGGGGCAGGGGGCCAGGGGTAGGGGGAATTGGGAAGGGTGGATGGGGGTACATGGCAGGGGGAAGGGGGGAGGTCTGTATAGTAGGGGGAGGGGGTAGGGGTAGAGGTGGGAGGAGAGGGAAGGGGGAAAGGTGGAAGGGGAAAGGGGGTAGGGTGGAGGGGGAAGGGGGCCAGGGGGATGTCTGCAGGGCTGGGGGAGGGGGAAGGGGAGGTCTTTAGGGTGGGAGAGGTCTGTAGGGCAGAGGGAGGGGTGGGTGGTGGGGGCAGGGTGGAGTCGGGAGGCCTACAGAACAGGGGGTAGTGGATGGTCTCTATGGGGGTTTGCAGGGCAGGGGGAGGGTGTGGGGAAGTAGGTAAATAGGGCAGTGGGGGAGTGGGGCATGGGGGTCAGGAAAGGGGTAATTAGTCATTATAGGTTTCTTTAATATTAGATAATGTTGAATAACCATTACAATCCATCTCTAACTCCCCCATTTCGTCATGATTTGGTTTCTCCAAATATACCCTCTTATTTACAACAGATTTCTTTCACAAAATCAAGGAAAGATATTAGTTGCAACAAATAAGATTTTGTATGATACCACTAGTTGTTATTGGTATGTCTTTAACACATTTTCTTTTAAAAATCAAGGCCATTATGTCCACATTTTTTAATTATATATTACAAAGATTAATTTCGATCCAGCAATTTGTCTTGATTTTGGTCGGTTGATTCCACTACCAAATTGCATGAATTTACCTATGCATATATAGATTCAATAGGATAATATAAATTACATTCCTTGGTGGAAATCCGACTTATACGGACACCTGCATACCTACAGTTTGAAAAAACTGTTGGTTTCTATGATAATTTTATGTCGTTTACCAATAGTTTTATTTAACTTTTGGGAATAGATTACATTATACAATATTTTCCTATGGTTTTTAGAAACTGTAGGGAAACCCCCCCCCCCAATGATATTTCCCTATGGTTTTAGAAACCATTGTGAAAAAACTACCAAATAATCTTAGCTAACCCGCAAACATATCTCTCCACAAATCGTTGAATAGATCTCTCCTTCCTCAAACCCTACTTCCCCAGCATGAACCTGCGAGCTCACCTCCTCCATCAAACATAATCTATCCTCAAATAGATTTCACCCCTAAATTAGATCCCTTCCTCCAATGAGGTCTCTCATCCAACCCTACCTCCCAAGCATGAAGCCTACTTGGAAAGCTCACATTCTCTGTCGCGATCTCACTTCCTCCAGAACGGATCTATCCAAGATTTCAACCCCAATTCAAGTCTACCCAATTTGTAAGATACCTTGAATCATAGATCTCTCAAACCATTCCTCTATTCAAACAACTATATTCATTTCGTTTCTCTCGAAATTGGTAAATTCATTTTATTTTCCACATTGTTATTCTTATAATGGACATGATGTGGTGTATTTATCAGTTTCCATATGGGATTATGGTGTATTAAATTCATCAAAATTTTATGTTTTCAGATTAATATTATTTTTATTGAGGTGGGCGATTTAAAAAATCTCCCTATTTTCTTCATTGTCTTTATAGTATGGGGAATCATCTATGATAGTGTCATCTTGTCATATGTATGACCTCTTCTATTTAGAATCCATGGAAATTTCTCAAATCCTCATTTTTAGACCTTCTACATATCCTGTTAGGTCCATTAGTGATGAAGACCATGATCCTTTGGCCACCAAATAGGTGTTCGTATCTATAACCTTAGGTAAGGGAATGGATAGTATGAGTCTAGTGCCTTATACATGGAATGAGAAATTTATTACGGAATGAATAGAATTTTGAATAGAATTTGTTCTTCTAATGTCAAGTGAATTAGAATTTTTGTTTATCTATATGTGAATTGCAATTGACACAATTGAAACATGAATTGATAATGTAGAATGTAACTGTAAAATTGGTTTGAAATTGGAAAATACACAATGTTATATTGACAACAACTGATATTTTACATAATGGAATATGAGGAATGAGAATTGGTTATTTTAATTAATTAAAAAATGTTTCATATGTCAAAATATTTGTCATGATTTTGGGATTTTTAGGGGTTTTTCTCTTGATTGTTCTCGATGAATGGTTATATAATACTTGGAATTGTTACTCTACACTTAGCATTATTTATTCTCCTTGGGAATGTAATATTTTCAATAATGAGAATTCACATAATGTTCATTAACCTATGGAAGATTAGAGATATCCTTGTAATTGGTAATGTGTGTTAGGTCAGTGGTCCATGGAATGGGTAATGTACCTTGTCATGGTTCCTTATCAAGTAAATTATCCTCGATAATGGTAGGCATGGCCAGAGATATATGGAAATATATTGAATCATGTTTGGAATACCCCAGGTGTCAACCCAGAGCTCAAATGTTGGCAGGATAATTTGATGTTCAACATGAAATTAATGAATTCAGGAAAATCAATATCATACAATGATAAATGATGGATTTTGGTATTCTTGAAACATAAAATTAGTTATCATTGTAGTGATTGTAGATATAAATCATTGGAAATTGGTTTATGTATAAATGTGTTGTTCTTTTTGGATTCACATAATGTTTAATGGGTAACAATATTTTATTAAATTAAAAAGTGTCATCTAGATTAATGGTTCCGTATAAATATGGCAATAACTCATGTGAAAGGTGTTGAAACTTTTTGAGATATGTGATTAACAAGATTGTATTTTTGTATTTTCTCCGTTTTGGTTTTTTCAATGGACTAAAAACACTATATGAAAGATTATTTTTGAAAAATTATTTTCCTTCAAAATAATATATATATGTGAAGTGCATGTTATTTGAAATTTGCATTCGACTGTTGTTTTATATCAACATGTATGGTAATAAGGTGGGTTTATCAACTTCTAGGATATTAGGATTTTTTCTGAACACTGGACACTTTTATTTATATCTCAAAAGTGTTTTATTTTCTTTACGCTTTCTTATATATCACATTCTAATCATTTATGTTGAGTAATCCTGGTTTTCTCCTCTTTCAATGTTTATTATTGTCTGAAAAATGAAAATTCACTTAAGAAATTAGAGAACTCACAATGTTTTATAATTATTTTGGTTTATCCTTTAATAAATCATCACACTATATGATCAAAAATTATATTTTATCATGTTCAGCCATATTCATAGATGTGGATCCATTTTTTGTTAGATATATTCTATTTGATTAGAAATTGTATCCTCTAGTAAACTTTTATTATCGAGTGGGATAAAAAATATGTATCGAACAAAACCAAATTAATCTGAAACTTGAGCCAAACTAATTATATACAATTAATAGGAAGAATAATTGTTATCTAATAGTAATGTACTATTTGATATTATCATTTTGAAACATGGATCTATTTCCCCCTTCCATGTAGGAACATGATTTTACCCATGGGGAATTATTTTTATTATATGTTGGGTAGTTACATGTATAGTAATAGGTGACAGGTATGTTTTAGTTTAGTTTTTATTTTATTTTCTTTATCGCATTAGCCACGTAGGTCATTTACTTCATTATGTGGAAAAAGGGTAATTATTTCTTGTGAAGGGGGGAAAATGGGGTTCAGATTCATTTAGTCCACCGTCTTTGATATGAGTTAATATTATATGGTTATTACTTGTCTTGCACCTCATGTATTTGGGGATTTCAATGTTTTTGACTCCATATTATGTTTTCAGTAGGGCGTTGGATCATTTCATGTTGTCTTGGGTGGATTTGGTTCTCCCAATCAAAGTATGTCTTTAATGATGTTGGGTGGTTTCTCACTATATATGTAGCATCCTTTATGTGTTTTAATGTTCCCAATATATTTTTTGTAGTGTGTCGATCCCTATTCGTTGGTTTCAAGTATCAATGTTAAGGGAGACTCACCTATATGTGCATAAGTGAGAAAGTAAATGTATCTGGGTTCCCCCGTTATGTTTATAGTCAACCATGGCAGTGATTATGCACGTATGGGGATATGTGTGCCTATGAATATATATATAAATGCATATGTAGGTGAGTGGAGACTAGTATATGCATATAAGAATATGTGAAAGGATCCCATTGCATATGCTCATGGCCATGCAGGTGAGTGCCTAGGGGATAGGTGTCCTTGCATGTGTGTGAAGGTGCGTATACCCAATGGGGGAGCAGTAACTTTTAGTTAGAAAGCTCCAAGCGATGAAGTGGATGGTTTGGTTCCACCATGAGGTAGGATCCCTCTTCTAGCATCTTTAATTCATGAATGATTTAAATTGAATTTAACTTCTATCTTAATTATGCTTAATTATCTTTAGTTTCATATCTTGAATAAGTGTTCATTAATATAATTGTTTCATTTGATAAATAAAGTCATGATTTTATAATAAAACACCTCCATCAGAGGTGCGCTATCTACGAAAACTCACTGTGATAATTATTTTGATCAAGTTTCTTAAATAATTGCATTAGATTTGTGATGAATGAGTTTTATAATAAATGTTAAATATAGTTAAATTAATTGTGTGATAAATCAATGCCATGATTTTTTTATAAAACCCCTCACATGGAGGTGCGATGTCTTCTAAACCATAGAGTAGTGACAGTTATTTGTATTATGTTTATATTTGGTTTGAGTCTTTAATATGCCTCTTGTTTGTGTTTGTTTTGTGTCTAGTTTGTTTTTGTGTCTTTGAATAATATAAATTGGCTTATCATACTCGTTTAACTCAAATGACATTTCCATAGTAGGCATATTCCTTGATCATGACACTTTGCTTTTCGCGCTTTGAATATTACAGAAAAATTTCCATGTTTATGCAAAGGTAATGAATTTGTAAATGGTTAGTGTAGGGTGTATGATTCTTTTCCTTTATTTTGTTTCTCTTTAGAGGATGCGTCATTGTGTCCCTCGCTAAAATCTTACCAGGAGATCCCTTGTTATGGAATATTAAATAGTTGATCTGTTCTATCATCTCCTGGCGGGGAGATAGTCAGAATGTTGCCCCGCCTTCTCCCGATCCTTTCACTCCTGGCCGGAAGATGATGCCCAGCGGATGTCGCTAGACCAGGACAATATGTCGCGGTCACACTAAGGTCACGCGTCGATCACTCCATGGTCACACCATGGTAACACCACGGTCACACTACAGTAATGTCATGATTTGGACCTTCTCGATAACGACACCCCATGGTGGTTCGTAGTGATAGTATTCCATGAATCTTGTGATCAATGTTGAGACTGACTAATCACAATTTCTACCAGCATAGCGAGGACCAGAATATTTCCCCACCTCTTCCTAGTCCCTTCTCTCCTGACCGGAAGATGTTTCCCCGTAGATGTCACTGGACTAGGCCAACATGATGCGGTCATGCCCTAGTCATGCCACAGTCACAGCGCGGTCACACCACGGTCACGCTGTAGTCACACCACGGTCACGCCGCAGTCATACCATGGCCACGCCGTTATTTGACCCTGCTCTAGGAAGACACCCCATGGTAGTTTGTGGTGATATAATTCCATCAGTCTTGTGATCAATGCTGAGACTGACTAATCACAATTTCTACTGGTGGGGCGACGACCGAAATGTTTCCCCACATCCTCCCGCTCCCTTCACTCCTGGCCGTAAGATGCTACCCTACGGATGTCGCTAGACCAGGACAAAACTCCGCGGTAACACCATAGTCATGACGCGGTCACACCACAGTAATGCCATGATTTTCCCCTGCTCCAGGATAACACCCCATTTTGGTTTGCAGTGATAGTATTCCATAAGTCTTGTGATCAATGTTGAGACTGACTAATCACAATTTTTTTCAGAGTGGCGACAGCCGGAATGTTTCCCCACCTCCTCCCACTCCCTTCGCTTCTGGACAGATGATGTTGCCACATGGATGTCGCTAGACCGGGGCCACACGTTGCGATCACGCCGCGGTAATGCTGTGATTTGGCCCTGATCCAGCCACATCCATCCCACACCAGTCCCCTTACACCTTCATTTCCACCCACTACCACCAGCATTACAGCACGCAACAGCCCCCCTTCCACCTTCAAATCAGCCCGCACCATCCCCCCAGCACCTATAACGAGCCCCATTCTACCAGCATTTCATCCCCATTCAACCTAAATTCGATCCCGCACCAGCCCCCAACCACCTGCAATCCAACCCGCACCAGCCACCACCCCCCATCCCCCTGCAAAATACTCATGCCAGCCTTCTACCACCTGCAAAATAGCCCCATCCACATGTTCCAGCCCTCACCAACCCCCGACCTCCTACATCCCAGCCCACACCAGCCCCTTCCACATGCCCAACAGCTCCCAGCCACCTACAATCCAGCCCACACCAACATCCTTCCACCTATTCCAGCTCGCACCATCCCCCTAACATCCCCCTACCACCTGCCTTACCGCCCACACCCGCCACTCCAGTCCGGACCAGCCATCGCTCCAGCCCCAAACCTCTTGCATTCCAGGATGCACCAGAAAAACTACATGCAAATCACAAAAATGAAAGGTGAAAGAGGATCCCCTTACCTGAGGCCTTTCCCCCCCAAAAGGTATCCCCTATAAAACTCCATTAATGTTCACTTAGAACATTGTGTTAGGGACACATCTTTTAACCCAATGCGTGAACCTATCCGGAAATCCAAGTAGATCGAAAGCATCCCATAAGAAGTCCTACCTAACTGAATCAAAATCCCTGAATAAATCAATCTTGAAGGAACACAAAAGATCCCCAGAAACAAGATGGTATCCCCACAATAAATCATGGGTTACAATATTCATAGGATGAATTGGTTTTGGTAATAAAGGTTGAGTATATTTTTTTCCAACTTTAGATTTTTGAGTCTCTTAAGGTTATTTTTGTAGCCATACTACTAGAGGGTCCGAGTTATAAGTGGTGGAAGTCTATTATTCATACTAATTCAAAAAAAGACTATTCCTGGAAAATATTCAAGGCATTGTTCATTTAGCATTCTTTCATAATGAAGTGAAGGTACTGATGGCCATAGAATTTTCTAGGAGGGGCTGTCTAGTTATGGTCTCTAAGGGCTGTCTAGGGAGGTGTTGGGGGGGTCTGCAGTGCAGGAGGGAGGGTGCAGGTGGTGTGTCTTAGAGGGGGTGTTTAAGGGATGTTCGGGGGTGGGAGGTGGGGGGGGGGGGGTTCTACAAGGCAGGGTGGAGGTTGCATGTCCAAGGGCTGTCCGAGGGGGGCTCTGTAGGGCAGGGGGAGGGTGCAGGTGGGGTGTCTAGGAGGGGATGTCTAGGGGGTGTCCAAGGGCTATCCGAGGGGTCGGGGGGGTTGTATGGAATGCGTAGGGTGCAGGTGGGTGTCCTTGGGGGACGTCCACAGGGGGTGTCCATGTGCTGTCTGGGGGGATGATTTGAAGAGATAAACCCACGAGCAATGGGACCGAACCTCATAACAATAATTTTTCTAATGATTTTTGGAATGGTATTCCCAATAGAAATAGGTCTGAAATCCTCTACATCCACAATATTTTCCTTCTTCGGGATCAGAGAAATAAAATTGGAGTTGAATTCATAGGGCATTGAGGCATTTTTAAAGAAATACCTCATAGTGTTAAAGAGATCATCAAAAACTATGTCCTAGTAGAACAAAAAGAATTAATTTGTGTTCCCATCAGGACCAGCCAAACTCTCAAGATTTAGAGAAAAAATGGAACTCTTAACCGCTTTATCATCATGGGATGAAACTAGAGTATTAGATACATATAGGAAAGGGTTCATAAGATTGAAAAAGTCTATAATAATATTTCCTCATCTCTCCATACTACTATATAAATATTCTCCTCAATGAATAACATGAGTAGAGTTGTCATCACTTTGAACTGGTCAATCTATTCCTTGAAATCCCATTCTACAGAATCTGCCTCAATTAATCCTGATGAGATAAATGCACATCACCTATATCTACATTGAGATACTATTTTATTATAAACTTTATTGAATCAACATCAACTAAATCCGAGGGAGGAGGAGAACTAGATGTATATGCATCAATAAGAGGTTACTGATAACTCAAAATTCCACTGAAATCTAAAAGATGCATTTCTCTGAAATATTATAAATATAGTATGGATACAAAATCTGAAGGAACTGGGGAAACAAATCTCTCAACACTAGGTAAAGAAGCCTCTACAGATTATTATTTGGTAGGTACATCTATGTGAAAATCCTGAAGCTCACATGCTTGTCCAATCTACTTAACTAAGGATCCCTTAGGATATGTGAAAGGGATGTGTAGGGGGGCTGGTGTCCAGCAGGGGGGGCTTTTTTCCAGGGGATCCAATAGGGGGGACTAATGTCCAGGGGGTCCATCATGGGGAGCTGCTATCCAGGGGGTCCAGTAGGTGGGGGGAGGGCTGTTTAGGGGATCATGGGTGGGGGGGGTTATGTTCTGGGGTGGGGATGTTGTCTAGGGGGTCCAGTAGGGGGGACTGTTATCTAGGGGGTCCAACAGGGGACAAGGGGTGTGAAAGGGGGTTCAAGGGGTTGTGTGCATGGGATGCAAGGGATGTGGTGGGGGGGGCTATTGTTCAGGGGTTGCAGGGGGGTGTTCAGTAAGGGTGGTTCAAGGGGGTCTAGCAGGGGGGCTGCTGTCCAGGGGGTCTAGCAGGGGTGGTGCTAGGGGGGGTACAGCAAGTGGGGCTGTTGTCCAGGGGGTCTAGTAGGGGGGATGCTGTCCAGGGGGTCCAGCAGGGGATTGTTGCTGTCCAGGGGGTCCAACATGGGGGTGCTACTATCTGGGGGCTGTACGGGGGTGTCCAGCCGGGGGGCTTCTGTCCAGGGGGTCCAATAGGGGGGTAGGGATGTCTAGGTGGGATAGCGAGGGGGGGTGATGTCCTGGGGGGGCTAGGGCTGCTGTCTAGGGGGTCCAACAGGGGGGTTGTTGTCTAGGGGGTTCAGTAGGGGGGAAAGGGGTATGCCAATGGGGTACAAGGGGGTGTGTCCAAGGGGTGAAAGGGATGTGTGTGTGTGTGGTGGTGGGAGGGGGTTGTTGTCCAGGGGGTGTCCAGCAGGGGTGGTGCAAGGGGGGTCCAGTAGGGGGGGCTGTTGTCCATGGGGGTCCAGTAGGGGGGGCTCCTGTCCGGGGGGGGGGGGGGGGGGGTCCAGCAGTGGTGGGGGTGGCTTCTATCCAGGTGGGTGCAAGGAGGTGTCCAGTAGGTGTGGTGCAAGGGGTCATGCATGGGGCTGCTATCTAGGGGGTCCAGTATGAGGGGCTACTGTCCAAGGGGTCGAGCAGTGGGGGAGCTTCAGTATAGTAGGGGGCTGCTATCTAGGGGGTCCAGTAGGGGGCTACTGCTATCTAAGTGGTCCAGTAGGGGTTTTCTGCTTTCCAGGGGGTCCAGAAGGCGGGGGTTTCTGTCCATGGGGGGTCCTGCAGGGGGTGGGGGATGCTCTCTAAGGGGGTCCAGTAGGGGAGGGGGCTGTTGTCCAAGGGGATCCAGAAGGTGGGGAAAGGGGTGTGCAAGGGGGAGAAAGGGATGTGTGTGGGGGGTCTGCTATCCAGGGGGAGGGGTTCATTTTTTTATGAAATGGGATGGATTTTACAGAAAGTTTCAAGCCATGGCTATAGGTCTATAGGCATGGTTGGAACAGTTGATATAGGGCTATAACCACGATTCCAAACCATAGATATAGGTTTGTCCCGATAGCCACCGCAATACCAGCCACGGTTCAACCAACCATGGCTATAACCTATAACCATGGATTGTGGGCTTCTATCCATGGTTTCAAACCGTGGCTAAAACCTAATTTCCTATTAGTGTACACAAACCATAAATATCTGTGCATAATTACATCTAGGATAATTGTCTAACCCAAGGCATGACTTAACTATGGTCATCATGGATCTCTAGTGAGAAAAACCAAAAAGGGCATAACCATAAAGAATATAATTAATTAAGGTTATTTTATTTTCTAATATTAAGTATTCATAAATGTTGACTCATATAGGAAATCTAATACCAGTATTGAGTTTGTAATGTGTCATTTTACTTAAACATGACCTAACATCGACCGACATAGGATGGATGTGAAATTTATTTATTTTTTATCCTTTTATAGAAGAATAAAATAAACATAAAAAATGTGATATTATTTTATTTAAATGTTTTTCAGTGTGGAGATGTGGCCCTGGAGAGACGGGGAAGCCTGTTCTTTTTTACGAATGAAATAGTGTGGCGATGCTACAACACTGAATCAATAATGATAAAACTCATGTATTGCAGAAACACATCATTCTAATTTAAATTATGGTAGGGATACATTATTATATTAATGATAAATCTCCATGTGCACTGGAGAAGAGCCTTGTTGTTGTCCATGAATTAGAGAACAACATATGAAGATGATATGAGGATCAAGGATTGACGAGATGATGGATCGTGATGAATCATGAATGATACCTAACGACGATCAAACCATGAAATCAACCCATCAAAACTCATGGTAGGGTGTGATTTTTCATCTGTTTTCTTCACTTTTCATTATCCCAATAAAGAATATTCATAAATCATCTAATGGATTATGCTATGGGTCATGTGTATTATGGGTTGGGTTTTACCTTTCTAAGTTGATTGGGGATTGTTTGTCTAATATTGACTATCTATTTTTTGTTTTCTCTTTATCCATTTTAATAGTAAAAACCCATGATCAAAAATAATATCAACCATGTTAATACCCCTTTTTTGACCAATTCTTTTCACCCCCCCCTTTTTCGTTCGTCAAGGGAAATCATCAGTTGGAAAAAGACATGAAAATTTTCGATAAATTGACTGTTGCACTCCCAAATCATAGTGAAATGATCTCATATTATAGATCTTGGATGGACACATCACGATAGAGGTGTAATGATGATGATGGAGATTGGATCGAGGTGGTGTGAAAGATATCACCACTTGAAAGAATTTTCACCATGACGATTCACAGCATGGATTTGAGCCCATGGATGTGAAGATGGATACATGAAGATCACAACGACGGATCCATATCAAAAAATAGAGAAGTAGGGAGATGGTTTCAGCTCGCACAAAGGGATCTGTTAATGGAGGTGACAAGCGGTGGTGCATCTACTCGGAAATGGGTGGCCACTGGATCAACAATCAGTGGCAATGGGGACTCGATGATGCGGCTGGAGGCAGCGATGAGAGCCCGTGGTGAGGGTGGGTCACGGTAGTGAGGATCATCTATGCTGTTATGCATCACGTCTGACTAGTAGGCATAAAGTCTCATACATTGTGCCCAGTAGGATTGGTTGACTCAATAGCCGAGCCAGGGCCAGCGGGTTGGGTCGGTCTGACTGGGTCGGACTTGCCCCTAAACCTACCAAACCCTTTTTTAAACAAAGTTCATTAATATTAAAACTATAATTATCTATGACATGACATATTTTGCATTGGGACACTCATGATGAGGTGTCCCTTTAAGATTTATTTGCGTGTTTTAAGGTAGGACTAAAAAATAATTTAAGAATATCCTTTGTTCTTATATCAATGGTTCAGTATGGAATTGCATCCACATCACTGGGTAGTAATCACATCGAGTTGGTAGGGACCCAGAAAGTGTTGTAGAATCATCCTAGGGACAAGATTTATACTCTATCTCCCCTGATAGAGTTTCTTTGGTACTGACCTGACCTCCAAGCAAAGGATATTAATCCTCCATGTAGTGGGCTATACCAGTAGGGTTCAACATATTTTATGAGGAGAATCCCATGCATTACGAGCCACATCTATAGAATTTGTAGCATTCTATAAGAAGAATCCCCTATGTTTCATCTTAATATATATTTTGTTCTAAGATTTCTTGGATAAAGACCCCCTATAATTAGGTCGTGATCTATTAAATTTCATTTTCTATTTTTGTGGGGCACATGTTATTATGACATCCTATCGAGTGTCTCTGATGACTTCATTGCTCAAATAATGAGTTCTCCTTGAATGAGTGTGCCTTGAGAAGATCCTTGTGACCAATGATTGGATGTGATATTGAGACTCCATGTCTTATCATGAACAGAAATATCAGGGAGGCCTTGTGACATATCAATAACAGATGTTCTCTTAGATACTTTTGTAAGATTCAATATACGTTTTTACTATCAAATAGATCAGGGACGGAGATCTCCCAGAATCAAGAAAGATCTGAGTGGAACAATATGGATGGCAGTGGATGAGACATTGAGACATGTAATCCCTTATGAGTATGTCTGGATATTATATGTATATGTGTTGTTGGCATTAACCTGTATTGATCTGAATGTATCTTCTTAGTGGTGTTTCATTTGTGGTATTTTACTTTTTTTAATTCCTCTTATGAGTATTGTTTAACTAACCCCAACACATGATTTTACTTCATGTGTCGTGTCTTCTGAAGACCATCGACACAATGACGATGCTCTTTTTTGACTGGGGACTAGTGGTTCTTAGAGTGACTCGACTGAAGAGGTTTGCATCGGTTGGATCAAATAGCTATATTTGTGCCAAAACATCTAGTAGGTTTTTCTACGGATGAGTTCTAGAGACATGTACGTTTACTTTTACGTTTTAGCGGGATTGTATTCTATCCTTATTTAACATCAATTTCTACTATTGTACCTTGTGAATTTTTTACATAGTGTTTTCACATTCCAACATATGTGGCTTTTAGTTGTGTGAATGTGTACAACTATGTGGGAAAATGTCTTCCATATGTTGAGGATATGGCTACTCAACAAAAGTTTCCATTCACTTCCTTATGGGAGGTGTGATAGGGGTAGTCACAGTATAGGCCCTAGGGGTTCGAGTCCTAAAAGGGTGGTGCAAAAGAGGTTCTTTATCCCTTTTGAACTTATATTTTATGAGTTTGGATTAGGTAAATAGTGTTATGTTTTTCTAGTTCAAATTTCAGTCCACAAAATACCGTGTTCGTGTGGTAGTCAACGTATCCGTACTCCAGAACCATGAATACTTATTTTCGACATGGTACATGAAACCATAGTTACAAGAAAAATTATGTTATATGCATCACATATTATTGGTGTAACTCCTCGACCCCAATTACAAAGAGTCAGTGCATTATTTTAATACATTGGCATGATTACATGTAATCAAGTGTCGAAGGACCAATCGGTTTAGCAGATATCGAGAATAGATTACATACTTGAATGTTACATTACACTTAATAACATACAACAAAACATAAATAATCCTTTATGAACACCATTATTCCTTTGGCATAACCCTTCATATCAATCACAATACACTTCTTGGAATCCTGGGAAAAATAAAACATACAAAGGGGTGATCTCAGATGCTCGGAAAGGATAACAATACAGCGGAAACACTCATAAATAAGCATAAACATTTATGGAATTGTATAACTAAAACAAAAGCCTTCTAAAATTGAACTCCATCATATTATGGAAAAAATAAAATGAAGTATTTCCATTTACTTATTCACATGGAAATTCTACTAGTCAGATAATCACATGCAATATCACTAACCAATTTCATAAAGATGGAATCTATAATTCCAGACTATCATAACCACATAGTCAACACCTTGTGCTAAGACTAAAAATAAGGGTTTTTGAAGGCCTTGTGACAAGACACTAGTTTGTCCCATGAGACCTACCGATTCATCGAGGTGCTATAGCAGGCCTCACCCGTCACTTACTAAGTTCAATGCATTCCTCATATGAAAATTTTTAAAAATAACATAAACATTCATATTAAAACTATCATATGAAATGTCAATACTTTATCTGTAAAACATGAATGGTATAAAAATAACACATCTATAGTCAAACATATCTCAAAACACTCATTACTATATGGAAAATTTGTATCATAAAAAATCATCTTCAAACAAGTTTAAAATCTATAAAAGGATGTTGACATTGATGAAAATGATTTGTAAAACTCATTGAGACAAATATCCATTTTTCAGGAAAACATTTAAAAGTCGCACAATTTAAAAAGGAAGAAATTTATGGTCATTTTGGAATCAAAGTGTTCCATACCACTTTGAAACATTTGAAAGGAATTAACATTTTTTAAAAATTCATGTCCATATAAATAAATCCTTAAAACCCATTTTGAAAACATGGCCATTAATGAAAATGATTTAGAAGAATAAATATTTAAAACATTTAAAATAAAGTTTTAGTAAAATTACCTTCAAATAATACCTTTGAAAACTCTTTTATGAAACATGGACATGGATAATAAACATGTCCCAGTTGATACTTATGTAAAAACAACCTTAGATAATAATGAGATTGTGAAATCAACCCTTACCAAATTGGTAACTTACGAAACATGCCCCTCATGAAAGAGGTATCATACAATGAATAAGTAAATAAACATAAATTAAAGTTTATTACAAAAAGAATACAATTATAGGCATTATATACACCACACAAAAGGTAATAGTGGCAATATGGCATGATTCTCACGGGAATAAGGAGTGAGATGAAAACCCCTTACCTTGCACTTTCCTTTAGTCGAGGGTATGTTTAACCTCCTTTATGAAGACAATACTATGTAATTAAATTATATATGAACCATATTGATACTTATGGTATCATAAATTATTCATTTATGACTTCATACTACCCAATTACTAATAATCTTCATGTTATATTAATATTTCGGGTAATAATAGATTTCTTTATCGTACATGTTTTAACTTGTTACACTTGATTGTATCACATAGATCATGATTTAAATACTTCCAGAATATAAAAAATTATTTATATATCATATATATTATGAATATAAATATGTAGAAGAGATATATATATGAAATGGAAAACAACGTTTATGGAGACGGTAATCTGTAAGTACGCATAAACGTTGTTTCTGTTTTCATATAGTATTGAACGGAAGTAAGTGAATAATATATATGTAAGTACATAAATACTTATATATATAAATATATATATCTCAAGTAGCATTATTATTTCATATATTACATACTCATTAGTAATATATATTTTTATAATCATCGATGAATGGTGAACTTGGAAATGAATCTCATCGCGTCGTGGAGACAGTAATCCGTATGTACACACGAGTGAAAATATCATTATTTTGATGTAAAAATAATTTCTAATTGGATGTTATATCTTATATACAGAATTGTTACAATGTTATATTTATTATTTACATAAAATACAAATCATTATTATTCCCATCAAAATAATAATGTTTTGAATAACAATTACACCACGACGTGGAGACGGTAAGCTGTACGTACACACATATGGTGATATGTCATTCAAAGGGTTGATAGAATAATGAATTTGGTTGTAACATTATTATAATAACGTCATAGTATATATTAGATACTGTAGTTATTATTATATAATGGAAACAACAAAGAAAAAGGAAATTTTAGAAGAAAGGATCTTGAAAGAGGGTGGTGAAATCATTACCTCTTCTTCGGGTTCTTCATTTTGATTTGATCAAAAGAGCTAGTTTGGTTGGATTTATGATCAAAATAAGGCCTATATTTTTAATGGAGGATAGGTGAGAGGATATTTGGGAAGTGGTTGGCCGATACAAATGACTTAGAAGGTTTAAAATAGAGTGAAGGGGGATTTCCCTTTTATAAGATGGGTGAGGGGAACCTTAGAAAAAACATAAAATACTATTTTATAATAAATTCATATTCAGTTTATAATGGCTCTAAATAGGTTTATTTCGAGGCTAAGGTGGTGAAGTGTCAAAATCCACTCAACCAATTGTTTTTATGAAGGTTTGGGTCAATTTATTAACCTTATCATTTAGTTTTAACTCTTAGTTAATTATTTTTTCATTTACCATGCCTTTTGGTATTTTTATATTATATGGTTAATAAATTTACTTTAAACATTCAAGCGTCCCCCAAGTGGTCCATTAATAATAAACCTATGATTATATGAGTCCTTTCACATAATCTTGTATTTTTAGGAATAGAATATCAATTAATAATATAATATTTGTTTTAAATATTAATTTATGTCAATTTTGACACTATTTGGTATTTTGTTATTATGAAAGCCATCACAACATTATAACTTCTATCAAGATACATTAAATCATCCATATCATGTCATATTCACATACAAAATTCGATGATTTCATAAAAACATTGAAATTATATTCATTTGAATATTTATAATACTATTTATTTGATTCTTTCAAGAATAAGGTAATTACTTCATCATCATTGTGTCATAAAATATATTTATTTATTTAATGTCTAAAAATTATAGATAAAATACCTTGATGCTGGAAATTTTTTAGCTTTAAATTGAATATTTATAATCAAATATATCTTATAAATAAACCTATATTAAAAATGTTTTAGTTATTATACTTTTATTTTAACTCTTTTAACTCTTCTTTGAATTAAATAATAATAAATATCCTAATCTAATCCAAGTGGACCTAAATGATAATATTTTCTTCTTAAGGTTGTTTTTGGTCAAGATACACTTGTTCAGTAGAATTAGGACATGTTATAGGGTAATATTAATATCAATTTTACCATTAATTATCTTATTTACTTTTAACCGTGGTAAATAAAAGTAAAAAGTTACTATTCTCTTTGAATAATACAGTAGCATGTGTTGTACACAACTTCGAGATTCTAACACACTGTGACCAATCAAAGAAGTCATTATGAATATTAATACCCACTTTTTGAAATTATATAAATTTTATCTCTCAAAATGGACTTCATTTTTGGATTTGGAATATCGAAATTAGTCCAGGGTGAATGTTTGGTACATTTTGGATAACGTTTATATTTTGACGAATAGTTACAATTACTAAATTTTAATTAAAAATAACTTTTTTAATCGAAATAATTAGCCGTGATAAAGTATGAATTTTAGTGGTTCTAAAGTATATTTATAATATATTTTTACAATTTAAAAAATTTTGGTCGTTGGACATAATTTCAAAATGAAACCGGACATAAACAAGTGTCAATTTTTTGATAGTTATTATCTCTTAAAAACACGCTTTTTGTTTTGACAACAGGAATTGATTTTAAATGAATTTCTACCAATTATGTGTTTTGAATTTGGAAAAATGGATTCCATATTTGGAATCAGGATGTCCAAATTGTGTAAAAAGGTAACTTTCATTTTTAAAAATTTTGAATAATTAATTCAATAAATATTTTATTTACCATGGTTAAAGGGTAAATCCGGTAAATAAGGGCAACAAATAATATTATAATAATAATATATTACACTAAAACGTGTCCTATCTATATTGGTGGATAAAGTTACGTCCATGGGCATCTTTGGGTCGATTTTGGGACCCCATGGAGCCACTTGTAGGTGACAGAGACACTTTATATTAATTAAGTTTAAGTAAATACAAAAATGACATAAGCATATATCTTTTATCAAAACAATTTTTAAATAGGTTTATATATGTTATATTTTAGACTATTAATATTAATTAGAAAGATAATAATATTTCCTACATAATGGATTTTTATTTATAATTTTAAGAGATTTGATAATTTTATTTATTTATGACACAATGAAGATGCAGTAATTATAGTATTAATGAAAGATTAAGATAATTGATATTATAAATACCCAAATAAAAGGTAATTTGATAATTTTAAAAAATTAAAATAACATTATAGGTAAATATGACATATTATTGTTGTTTATATATTTTTTTTTCTAAGTAATAATGCTGTTATGAATTTATCAAAAACAAAATACCCTATATTGTTAAAATTGACATAAAAGAGTTTTTAAAACAAATATTACATTATTAATTGATATTAAATTCCTAAAAATCTATGGTTCAGCGAAGATACTAATATAATAATATTTTTATAATTATTGGACCACTTGGGAGTCATTTGGATGTATATAGTATGTTTATTAACAATATAATATAAAAATACAATGTGACATGGAAATGTCAAACTAATTAACTAAGAGTTAAAACTAAAATATAAGGTTAGTATAATGACCCAAACCTGTCTAAATTATATTGGTTGAAAGTATTTAGACCCATAACCACCTTAGACCTTTAATAATCCACTTTGGAGCCTTTAGGAACCGAATATTATTTTATTATAAAATAATAGTTCTAGCTTTTCCAAAGGTGCCCCTCACCCCTCTTATAAAAGGGAATTCCCCCTTATCAATAATTCACACATTCAATGCCTTTTATCTTGGCAAATCCCTGCCCAAATACTCTCTCAACTTCCGTAAATTCAACCTAGAGGCCTTATTTTGATCATAAATCCAACCTAAGGAGCCCTTTTGATCAAATCAAAAGGAAGAACCCGAAGAAGAGGTAATGTGTCCACCACCCTCTTTCAAGTTCATTTCTTCATCCACTTCTTCTTTCATTGTTATTCCATTTCTAAAATAATAACTCTATTATATTATATATAATGTGATGTTATTATAAACATGGTACAACCATATTAATTATTCTATCCATCCTTTGAATGACATGTCAGCATACGTGTGTACGTAAGGCATACCGTCTCCACGTCGTGGTGTAATTGTTATTCAATACATTATTATTTGGATGGGTATAATAATGATGTATAATTCATGTAAATAATTAATATAACATGATTATGATTATTTATATATGATATACCATCCAATTATATATTATTTTAATATCAAAAGAATGATATGGTCACTGGTGCGTACGTACGGACTACTGTCTCCACGAACGCGATGAGATTCATTCCCCATCAGATCCATTCAAGTATAATTATCATTTGATGGTTAAAAATAATGTTTAAGGAATTGATATCATTCTAGATATTAATAAGATACAACATATTGATAACAAACATGGCTTATGTAACAAAAATTATAAGATAACACCCGATAATACTAAGATATTATTAACAAAGCAATGTTAGAAGGTCATATATGATATCATATTAATGTATATGATTATTGTATAATTTTATAACAATTATTTTCCCATTATACAGGAGGTTAACCTACCCTAAACCAATGAAAAAGTACATGTTAAGGGTTTATTTCACAATGTCATCATTATCCAAGGTTGTTTATACGTAATTATCTACTGGGACCTCTTTATCACCCACATCCATGTTTCTTAAAAATGTATTTCAAATCATTATTACTATTTTACATAATATTGTTTAAAGTAATTTATTCCCTTGTTGACTTTTTATAAGGTGTTTATAAAAGAATCTATCTATCATTTTCCAAAAAAGGTCCTTTTTAACCTTTTCGACAGAATAAAGGTAAGAATGCCTTTTTTTAACTTATACGGTGGGTGCGGATATTTTCCACCATTATAAAATCTACGAAGCTTACCTTATAATATTATAAGAATATTTTCAAATTAAAAGTTATATTTTATAATTATGTGACTTTTGAATTATTTCATAAAAGAGATATTTCTATCAAATAGCATTGATTTCATCTATGTCAACATAATTTGGTAAATGTTACACTTATTTGAAGTTGATTTATTATGATACAAAACTTCTATATTGTATTGAAGGTATTCTGATATGTCTGACTGTGGACGTGTTATTTTTATACCATTCATGGTTTATAGAGATAGTATTGACATTTTGTATGCTATTTTTAAAACGAATGTTTTTGTCATGTTTAAACCTGTTCATATGAGGAATGCATTGTACTTAATAAGTGATGAGTTGAGCCTGCAATATCTCTTTGATGCATCGGTAGGTCTCATGATACAAACTAGTGTCCTGATACAGGGCCTTGACAAAATCGTATTTGTAGTCTCGGCACAAGGCCTTGGCTACGTGGTTATGATAGTCTGGCATTATGCATTCCATCATTATGAATGTTGTTATTGATATTGCATGAGATTATTCTACATGTAGAAAATACATATGAATAAGTAATTGTCATTATTTAATTTTATCATTTCCATATTATGATGATGTTCATGTTTAAATGTATTTTGTTTTAGTTATAAATTTCCTTAAATTTTAATGCTTATTTAGGAATGTTTCTGCTATATTCTTATCCTTACTGAGCATCTGATCTCACCCCATTAAATGTTTTATTTTTCCAAGATGCGAAAAAGTAATTTATAAATGACATTCAGGGATAGTATGAGGGGATATTAAGACAAGATTTTGTTGTAGTAGTTTTCATAGTATAATGTAATGTAAATTTTATGAATGTATCTAGTGATTCCAAGGATACAAAATTAATCGGTCTTTCGAGAAAGGTTTTTTGTGATCATGCCAATGTTATGTAATAATAAACCAACTCTGGGTAACTGGGGTTGGGGCATTACAGTTGGTATTAGAGGATGTTTACTACAAACCATGGAAGCTAGATTTAGATAAACTCTTATTAGAGCACATAGACCTAAGATGGACTTTGAGGATTAGTATAGAAGAACTTCCTTGAATTTTGGTAATGTATAGATTTTGTGAGTATTCCAAGAAATACATCTCTGTTTGGATAAAATAAGGTAGAGGCGGCTCTGGCACAGATGTACCTAGTGGTAAAACCCAAAAACACCTCTTTGAGCTACACTCGAACGGGAACTGGTGCACGACAATGGGCGTTGCTGCACTCTTGGATACGACACTCTCGTGGGATATGCATAAGATAATTCTCATTTTCTTTATAAATCATTATAAAGGTTTTATGTGTATATACTTCCACAAAGAAAACATTTTTAGGATTATGGATTATATCCATAAATAGGTCAATTTATGTTAATTTTTTTATAAGTATGGAATTATGTATTTTGATTCGTAAACTGATCTAGATTATGAAATTGTTTAGAAATGGCGCCTAGTGGAAGAAATGGAAACCGAATCAATGCACGCACTCCATGTAGGGATTTCTCGCCTGCTCAAGATAATTATAGTGGAGCTAGTGATACAACTGGTGATGATCAGCTTATCACCATACTGGGACAAATCACTCTGGTTTTGAGTAATAACATTACCCGTATGGAGCACCCTGATCCACAACGTGGAGGATCAATGTTAGATCGCTTCATGAGGAAAAAACCACCTTCATTTAATGTGATTACAAATCCCTTTGTAGCTGAGAAATGGATAAGTTCACTAGAGAAAATATTTCAGGCTTTGGGGAGTAGTGAATGGGAAAAGGTTATAATGGCAGTTTACCGCCTCACTGTTGTTGCTGATCAATGGTGGTTAGTGATTAAAAACATGAAGGAAGATGATGAAGTATCAAATATGGAATAGAGGGAGTTAAAAGATCTATTTTTAGAAGGATACATACCTCTTGACCATCGAGAAGATATGTAAATGCAATTACTGAGTCTGAGACAAAAGGAGGATGAGAATGTCGAAAAGTATGAGGCTAAATTTACAAGGTCAGAAATGTATACTGGAGATTATATATGTAGCCCAATAAGTAAGATTGATCATTTCTTTGATGGGATAAAACCTTTTCTTCATCGAGCATTAGTGTCACAATCCTTCTCGTCGTACGATGATATTGTATCATGTGCTATCAAGATAGAAAAGAATTTTTTAAATCTTATGACTTTAAAGCAAAGCAAGAGACGAAGAGATCTACTGATCAATCTGGGAATGAAAATAAGCGGAAGAATGGAAAAGTTGAATATCCATCCTGCAGTAAATGTGGGAAGAAACACCCCGGTACATGCTTGAAAGGAATAGGAGTCTGTTACAAGTGTGGTGAAAAAGGCCACGAAGCTCGTGATTGCAAGGGGAAGAAAGAATCTACCAATGATCAATGCTACAACTACATAGAGATGAGACATTATGCAAATGAATATCCTAAGCTCCAGGGGAACTTATCTCGGAAAAGGACAAGGGATCAAGGTGATGCTTATGTTATCACTACTACTAAGATAGAATCCCCAAAAGATGTGGTGGCGGGTAATTTCATGGTATACTCAAGTTTAGCAAATGCATTACTTGATTCTGGATCATCACATTGTTTCATATCATCCAATTTTTCTAAGAAAATTAGATATTTCCAATTTTAATTAATATCGGAGTTGTCAATTAAAACTCATAAGGGAATTATCATTGCAATAATGTTTTGTGAATTAGTCCCCATTAAAGCTCATAAATGTTCTTTATCCGCTGATCTCATCATCATACCTATTGTTGAGTTTGATATAATTCTCAGTATTGATAGGCTTTCGGACAATGATGAAAAACTTTATTCTAAGAGGAAGGAGGTTACTATTTTTGATGATGATGATAAGGAACACCATATCTTTAGAGCAAAATCACCACCACCAAATTCTTACCTAGATCCACGCCCAGTAGCTCAACTAAATTCAATTACTGGGGAGGAAGAGAATGAAATAACTGTTGGTGAGGAAATGAATGTCCAAATAGAGGATACACCTATTGTGAAATAATATGTAGATGTGTTTCCAGAAGATTTACCTAGACATCTTTCATAATGATAAGTTGAGTTTTCCATTACTTTAATTCCTAGATCAAGGCCTATATCGAACACCCCTTATAGAATGGCCACTTTAGATTTAGTTGAACTACAGAAACAACTAGAGGAATTGAGTAATAAGGTATTTATTCTCCCTAGTGTTTCTCTATGGGGATCCCCAATTCTTTTTGTTAAAAAGAAAGATGGATCTATGATGTTATGTATCGACTATAGGGAAATCAATGCTATAAAAATAAAGAATAGGTATCCCTTACCTAGAATTGATGATTTATTTGACCAACTTCATGGAGCTCAATACTTCTAAAAGATTGAACTTCGATCTAGATACCATCAATTGTGTGTGTGGAAAGAGGAAATTATGAGGACAAAATTTCGAACTAGGTTTGGGCATTTCGAGTTTACAGTAATTACTTTTGGGTGGACTAATGCACCCTCTGTATTCATGGATCTAATGAATAGAGTTTTCAAGGAATATCTCAATGATTCTGTGGTGGTATTTATTGAGGATATCTTGGTATACTCCAAAAGAAATGAAGATCATGAAAATCACATGTGCATTATCTTGAAGACTCAGAGAAGAAATGAATTATATGAGATGTTTAGAAAGTGTGAATTCTGGCATGAGGAGATTTTTTTTCTTATCCATATTGCCTCTAAAGATGGAATCTATGTTGATCCTTCTAAGACCATGGAAATCCAATAATGTCTTGCACCGATGATTATAACTAAGGTACGTAGTTTTATTGCTTTAGAAGGTTATTATCAACGTTTCGTCCAGAATTTTGCCCGATCGGATAACCCCTTAACAAAGTTCACACGTAAATGGGTTAAATTGTTTTGGACAAAATAGTGCGAAGAATGTTTTGAAGAACTAAATATAATATTATTCAATGCTCTTATATTGACTCTACCATCGGGGAATTATGGGTTTGTTAATTACAGTGACGCATCAAAGAAATGACTTGGTTGTGTCCTTATGCATAATGATAGGGTTATTGCCTATGCATCACAGCAGTTGAGAATTCATGAGAAAAACTATCCTACTCATAATATCGAGTTAGCAGCTGTGATCATTGCTTTGAAATATGGAGACACTACCTCTATGGTAAAAAATGTGAGATTTATAGTGATCAAAAGAGTTTGAAGTATAATTTCTCACAAAAATAACTTAACATGAGGCAAAGGAGATGGCTTGAATTACTCGAGGATTATGATTTCACGATACACTACCACCTGGGGAAGGCAAATAAGGTGTAAGATGATTTGAGTAGAAAATTTCATGGAGTTTTGAACAAGTTGATAATTGAGGGGGATCCAATTTTCACTGATATAGTAAACTTAGATATGGTAATCACCATGGAAGGTGAAAGATCAAAGCTTTTTCAAATGGTTTCCAAACCATCTATACTAGAAAGGATTAAGAGTTCTCAGACTGATGATGAAGAATTTCAAAAGAAGATTAAAGCTGTGAATGATGGGAGATTGAGTGAATTTTTGTATGAAGATGGAATTTTGAAATTTGGGAAGATACTTTCCGTTCCCGATATACCTGATCGGAAAAGGGAAGTGTTGGACGATGCTTAGAGTTCCTATTTCTCTATACACCATGGGAGCACCAAAATATTTAGAGATTTGAAGGAACATTTTTGGTGGGACAACAAGAAGAGGCAGATTTCTGATTTTGTGTCAAGATATATGGTTTGTCAACAAGTAAAAGCTGGAAGAAAACAGCCTGGTGGAGTATTGAAACCTCATCTCATACCGGTGTGGAAATGGGACAATATAATGATGGAATTTCTCATGAGGCTACCAAATACTCCTAGAAGGAACGATGAAATATTGGTTATTGTTGATCGTCTTACCAAATCAGTACATTTTCTTGCCATAAGAGAAGATCTACCACTTGATTGTATCGCAAGGATATATATTAATGAAGTTGTGAGACCCAATGGAGTACCCCTATCAATTGTTTCGGATCATGATCCCTGTTTTACATCAAGATTCTGGGAAAGTCGTCAGAAATCCTAGGATACTGAACTTCATTTGAGCACTGCCTACCACCCTCAAATAGATTGACAATCAGAACAGACTATTAAAACCTTAGAAGACATGTTGAGATCATGCTCACTTGACTTTCAGGGTATGTGGGATCAATATTTACCTCTACTAGAATTTTCCTATAACAATAGCTTCTATTAGAGTATTAAAATGGCACCATATGAAGCGTTATAAGGAAAGAGATGTTACACACCAACCTGTTGGGATGACATTGGTGAAAGAAAACTTTTAGGCCCATAACTTGTGGAGGAAAAAATGGAAAAGGTAAAGGTAATCCAAAACCACATCAAAGAAACTCAAAGTAGGTAGAAGTGCTATGCCGATAACTGAAGGTGGGATTTGGAAATTCAGGTAGGAGATCACATTTTCGTGAAGGTATCTTGTCACACCCCAACCGCAGATGCCCTTATTTTACTATTTTCTTCGTCTCGGTCTGAAATTTTAATGTTTATTTGTGTTGAAGGGTTTCGTGCCAGTGCGCGGTCATCGCATCGTTAGCGGTGACCGTGCGGTTGGCCCGGGTGACTACGTGTTCGCCCGACGTTTAAATTTGAGAATTTTATGTTGTCATTTTATTATTATTTATTTTATCATTATTATCATTATTATTATAAAGTTTCATTACTATTGTTATTATAAAGTTTTATTAATATTATTATTATAAATTTTTTTTATTATTAAGATTAGTTTTTATTCTTTTATTTAGTCTTTTATTATTATTATTATGGTTATTATTATTATTATAAGGTTGTTATTATTATTATTATTATTATTATTATTATTATCAATTATATATATATATATATAATCCTAACCCTAATCCCATTTTCCCCCCTCGCGGCGCTCTCTCTCTCTCTCTCTCTCCCTCTCTACTCTCTTCCTTCTCCCCGTACCCCGCACCGTTTCTCCTTTACGAGCCCTCCTGCTCCGCTCCGGTGACCACCGCTCCCGGCCCCGACATCCCGTCGATGCGCTAGCACCTCCAGGCCGGCCTCCGCGCGACTTCCGGCCGCGGCCTCCGGTGACAACGGCCTGCTCCCGGCCGACCACCCGTCTCCGCTCCGGTTCCTCGTCGCCGTCCCGGCTCCCCCACGCCCTCACCCTGTTCCGCGCCGGCATCCTTCCTCACCCCCTGTCCGGAGGTGACCCCTCCACGGTCCCGGCCCTGCTCCCGCCGCCTCCGGTGACTCCACCCCCGACCGGCTTGCCCTCGCACGACCGCGCCACGCCCAGCGGCCGTCTCCTCCGCTCCCCATCCCGCGTGCCGCTCCCGGCCACCATCTCCCCTGCTCTCCCTCCCGTTCTGCCTCTCCTTCACCGCACCGCTGCCGCGCCCGCTTCCCGGCGCCGGCTCCCCCGCGCGACCTGCACCCTCTCGCCATCTTGCCTTCTACATCACGGCCTCCCGTCGTCCCAGCTCCCCTGCGCGACGGCCTCCGGCATCCTGCCTCCCCTACGCGCTGCCTGTCGCGCCGTCCCGACCTCCCCGTCCCAACCGCCACCGCTCCCCGGCCTAGCTCTCCCTTCCCCATGCCTCAACCCAGCCGACCAGCCACTCCGGTTTGGTTCTTTATGTTTTTTTTATTATTAATTTAAGTGTTATTTCTTTCCCATTTTTATTTAATTTTTTTATTATTTATCTACTTATTCATTAAATTAATTGTTAATTAATTGATTATTTATTTATTTACTTATTTATTTATTCTTTTATGTATTTGTTAATTAGTTAATTATTTATTTATTCATTTATTCATTTTAGTAATTGTTAATTAGTTATTTATTTATTTATTCATTTAATTATATGTTAATTAATTAATCATTTATTTATTTACTTACTCATTCATTTATTTATATACCCATTTAATTGTTTGCTGACTTATTTAGTTATTCATGCAATTATATATTATTATTATTTTTATTTATTCATTTGTTTATTTATTTATTTATTTATTCTTTTGATTATTTATTTATTCTTGTATTTATTATTTATCTATATATTTATTTATTTACATATTTGTTTATTAATTTATTTACTTATTTATTTTCCTCTTTATTCCATCTTGGTGTTTTTATTTAATTAGAAATAATCCTCTTTCTATCGCGGGTTGAGTGATGTGTACTTTTTCCACTGTTCAGTGTACGCAGTTTGTCCGCAAAGGATTGTCCTACTTTCTGTTGGGGTTTCGTCGCGTCCGCTCCTTGTTTGAGGTTGGAGAATTCAACTGTTTCCTTTCTGAGGTACTCTTCTGATGCTTGAATTGTTTTAAATAAATTTTATTCCATGATTCGCGTGTTTATGATATCCTTGCGCGGCTTATTTTGGTGTTTTAAAATCTATAGTTTTTGTTCGAAAGTTAAGTTTGAAGCAATTATATGTTATGCCAAGGTAGTTGTGCACTAGTTGTTGTCCTGCACTTTTTCTTGTTTAAATAGTGCACATGTTTAGGCATTCCCAGCTTAGGTGGAACTAAATGCCTAGGTTCTCTTATGTTATCATTGGTTTTCTTGAGCGGTGTTTTCTCTTTGTAAAGAAAGAATCATTCTTGGATCTTATTATCCTGTGCTGGTTAGTTTTATGAAATTTAGTATTATTTGGAAATGTTGTCGTGCCCCTTTGCAGGTTTGATGCACCATTGGATGTTGACACATCCATGGGTGCACCAGGTGCACACATGGATGTGCCCTCAAATGAAGGTGGTGTTTGAAATTGTTACCATTTATTTTTATATTTATTTATTTTTATTTTCTCGAAATCTCGACTTTTCTAAATGGTTCTTGGTTTCAAAATATTTTCGCCTCTTCATGAGACACATTAAACTAGTTTAAAAAGTAATCTACGAAAGAATGCCCTTTTGGCCTTTAAACATAATTCACGGAATTTCAAATGTGCTTTTAGTTTTAAATATAAATGGTTTCTTCTGAACAAGAATTTGGGTTTCTTAAATAAAGTTCTAAGTGTGTTTCTGGTTTTCAATGAAAAGGCATGTGTCATATCCCTTTAGAAATGCTTTAGTATTATATGGTCAAAATGTAAATGATATGACGGCCCGGTTGGCACTTTATTAAATGTGAAGTGATTATTCATATGTATATATATATATGTACTTGTGAGGGAATCTCTACAGAGGGACTTCCCTTCGAGGGTTGTCGTGTAGCGATGTCCGTGTAAGGGGTTGGCAAGTGCGGTGAGATGAGTCACGCGTGCGTGGGCCTCCCACTTACACAGTGTTACTAAAACAACCATGGGTTCTTGGGCGTCTTGTTGATTATCGAGTAACAGTTGCTTGATAACCCTAATTAGACGGGTTAGTACCCCCTGGAGTTGTGGACAGGCCAGGAGGGATGTGCCACTGGTTGGCTATTAGGGAGGCCAGTTGGTTATTGACTATGGAGTACCACGCCAGCAGGTAGTCTGAACCCAAGTACGTCCAGGGGTTTTCTAGGGATGTTTAGGATCAACCATGGTTACTTTCTTCCCTGATTTTTTTACTTACAGTTATTCTTTATAGCTCATATTGTTACTTGTGTCCTTTTTCACTACTTGCATCATGCATTGCTTGTTTACTTCCTATTTCACCAGTTTGTTTTTAGCCTGCACTGTTTACCTGTTCATTTTTAGCACAGTCGTAGTATTATCTGTATTTGGTTTTGTTTATAAAAACAGGAAATGGTTTTTAAAGTGATTTATAGTGTGCGTTGGGTTTTCAAATGGGGGAAAACATGTTGTTTATTTTAAAGAAAAAAATATCTATTTTTATAATTGTATTTTCAAACCTGTGTCAACGGATTGCTCAGGAAAGGAAACATTTGGATTCAGTTGTTTACTTTGTCTTAACTACTGGGCATTTTTAATGCTCATGCCTATATTATCATTTCAGTTGTAGGTCTTCCCTCGCTCAGGTCTTCTATTTTGAGTCGCTCAGTGTTGGAGCGAGGTTGCTCTCTAGTTGGGTGGTGACCTGAGAGGTCACATGGAGGTACGTGGTCGGGTGGCTTTTATTTCTTTTCCGCTGTTAGTGTTTATTTCTTCTGTTCTATTTACTTTTGTTTGGGTTGAAATCATTCCCAATGATAAAATTTTAATGCCCGACACTTGTTTCCATCCCAGGGGGATCGGGAATGCCCCTCGGGACTTGCCGCGGACCAGCTCCGGTGACCGGTTCAGGGTCGACCCGGGCTGGTTCGTGACAAAATGGTATCAGAGTTGGTTCTTGTTATTTGAGTTGTCTAGTAGAAGGAGATTAGGACTATTGGAACTCGAGGGGTAGGTACGGGAAGAGCGTCTGAAACTCTTACTCGCACTGATCCTCGAGTTACCAGGGGTAGTTCGGGAATTGTGTCCTTGTCTTTTCTTGTTTGTCTTGGATTGAGATATGACAACGGAGGCAATCCGACGTTACTTCGTGATTTCACCTGGAGTAGTGACCCATGTGGAGTCTGAGTACACGGTTTTAATTCCTCCTAGTATTCGACGATGACTTGGGACATGGCCCACTACCATGTCGCTAGGTTGAGTGTGACTACTAGTCCCTCACTCCAGTGGTTAATGCAATTTTGGATGCTGCTTTCGTTTTGGTCGGTGTAAGTGCGTCGTTGGAAATGGAAAAAAAAGGTTTTTGAAAAAATTGGACTGGTTTCTATTAAAAGACCTTAAATGTGTGAAATGGGTTTTAAAACTGAAATCTCTTTATTTGAAAAAAAATCTGTTGTTTGCTTGGAATTGGTTAAGAATGATTTGGGATGAAACCCCAGGTCCTCTTTATGAACGTTTGCACATGTGTGAGAATTCATGGAAAAAAATTGCGTGTTCGTGCGAGTAATGTTGAACAGTGGATGAAGACATGTGCAACGGTTCATGAGATTACCTGGGTGTGTATTTGAAATTAAAGGCTTGACCTTGTTTTGTAAATTGGTTTCAAAAGGGGAAATGGTTTTGGAAATTTTTTTGTTTGGAAGTGGATTGGATTTGGAAAGTAGTCTTGAAAGAGGGTGGTTTTAAAGTCTAAAATAAAAAGGGGATCTTAAAAAGGAGATTTCATTTGGGTTGTGTTTGTGTTTGCTTGGTCTTTGTACTGACCGTTTTTGATGAAGGCACTTTTATTGAGGTTTCTTCAGGTTGATATTGGTTTTGGATTTGTGATTTATATGTCACTCAGGAAATGCTGTCCAGAAAGGTCTTTAAGGATTCTGATAGGTCATGCCCAGTTTTTGGTACTTCTCGGACGTTTCCTATTCTTCGTGGAGATCGAGGCTTGTTAGAAGCAGTAGAGTGGCTTGAAGAAGTGAAGAGTTTCTTTAGAACGTTGGGAACTCCTGATAATGTTAAGGTTCATGCAATTATGGAGTTATTCGAGGGTCCAGCTCTGGACCCGTGGAAGATGGTTACCCCACCGTCAACGCAAGGTAAAATGACATGGGATGTCTTTAGAGTTGTTTTCATCCAATAGTTTGTACCTGAGGAAGTGAAGCTGGAGAAAAATAGAGAGCTTGTGCATATTCAACAAGGCCAACGGACGGTGAAGGCATATGTTGACAATTTCAAGGAACTGATTTCCATTTCTCCAGAGGTAGCGTCGCATGAACTCATGAAGGCCTCTCTTTTCATTGGGGGTCTTCGTCCAGAGATCAAGGAGCGATTCCTCCCTTCTGAAGACCTTTGTTTCGAGAAGCTGTTGGAGAAAGCTTTCCTGGCTGAGTTGGTTTCCGGTGTGCTGGTGGTTAGTACTTCAGCGTCCCCGGTTGTTCGTAAGAGTTCCCCCTCTGGTATGGAAAATATGCAAGAGATACCTGTTCCTCAGGAGTTATCCCCCTTGGTCCCAGCTTCCAGTTCATCAGACTGTTCGGTGGTGTGCTATCAGTGTGGTCGTTTCGGGCATTTAAAGCTGTCTTGTCACAACCCTCCGAAGACGTGTCATCGATGCGGCTGTCAGGGTCATCTGAAGAAGTTTTGCAGAAATCATTGCTTGAAGATGACGTTGTGATGGAGGAATGTCAGTACCTGACTGTGAGGCAGAAGATGCTTCAGCCATCAGAGCCCCAGCCACAAGTCTCGGGGTGAAGCTCGCGCACAGTCAGGAGTTCCCAGGGTTGTGAAGCCTTGGTCCAGGTTCGGTTTTCCGTATTGATGGTGGAACAATTAAATTTTTTTCATATTTGTTTTCCTTCTATTAAAGTTTCAACAGCATTGTAAATGCATTGTTTTATTTAATGTTACAATGGACTTGTTCAATGATAATCCCAGCAGACTTGTCACGTGGATGTAATATTCTGAATCGTGTGTCCTTTTTAAAAGTGTGTTTGACCCTTGTGTGGGTTGACCTCGTTTTAGTTTTCTTGTCGATGTGGTTATGTTTTGTGGACTTCAAGGGATCATGTCTCTAATTTGATGTTGGTTAAATGTTTTTCTGTGGGTTCTCCATGGTGTTTAAGTTGTTGAATCTAGTAGTGGGTTCAATGTTTCAACGGAGGTGTAAATATGATCGTGTTATAGGAGTCGGTTTGGATCGGTTATGAGTTCGCGCCATGGACCCTCCTCTGTGTGGTAGTATGTTTTGAGTGTTAAATTTTTGAACTAGTTAAGTTCTTGTGGTGGGGAGAACCCGTTCGTGTTCTCCCCTCAACTTCGGACTTAAGATTTCCCTTGAATCGGTCGGGTGTGACCTGTGTGGAGTATGGTGATTCTACGATTCTTAGTTCTCATTGGTTCCTTTAGTTTCGTTTGGGCATGGACTTGAATCTTGACCGACTTGTGGCTTGGTGACTTTCTGGAGGCAGAAAGTGTCTGTGGTGGGGATAATTGTCACACCCCGACCGCAGATGCCCTTATTTTACTCTTTTCTTGGTCTCGGTCTGAAATTTTAATGTTTATTTGTGTTGAACGGTTTCGTGCCCGTGCGCGGTCATCGCATCGTTAGTGGTGACCGTGCGGTTGGCCCGGGTGACTACATGTTCGCCCGACGTTTAAATTTGAGAATTTTATGATGTCATTTTATTATTATTTATTTTATCATTATTATCATTATTATTATAAAGTTTCATTACTATTGTTATTATAAAGTTTTATTAATATTATTATTATAAATTTTTATTATTATTAAGATTAGTTTTTATTCTTTTATTTAGTCTTTTATTATTATTATTATGGTTATTATTATTATTATTATAAGGTTATTATTATTATTATTATTATTATCAATTATATATATATATTTATTTATAATCCTAACCCTAATCCCGTTTTCCCCCCTGGCGGCTCTCTCTCTCTCTCTCCCTCTCTCCCCTCTTCCTTCTCCCCGTACCCCGCACCGTTTCTCCTTTGCGAGCCCTCCTGCTCCGCTCCGGTGACCACCGGTCCCGGCCCCGGCATCCCGTCGCTGCACCAGCACCTCAAGGCCGGCCTCCGCGCGACTTCCGGCCACGGCCTCCGGCGACAACGGCATGCTCCCGGCCGACCACCCATCTCTGCCCCGCTTCCTCATCGTCATCCCGGCTCCCCCGTGCCCCCACCCAGTTCCGCGCCGGCATCCTTCCGCACCCCATGTCCGGCAGCAACCCCTCCACGGTCCCGGCTCTGCTCCTGCTGCCTCCGGTGACTCCACCCCCGACCGGCTTGCCCTCACGCGACCGCGCCATGCCCAGCGGCCGTCTCCGCCGCTCCCCGTCCCGCGCGCCGCGCCCGGCCACCCTCTCCCCTGCTCTCCCTCCCGTTCCGCCTCTCCTTCACCGCACCGCTGCCGCACCCGCTTCCCTCCGCCGGCTCCCCGGCGCGACCTGCACCCTCTCGCCATCCTGCCTTCCGCATCACGACCTCCCGCCGTCCCAGCTCCCCTGCGCGATGGCCTATGGCATCCTGACTCCCCTGCGCGCCGCCCGCCGCGCCATCCCGGCCTCCCCGTCCCAGCCGCCGCTGCTCCCCGGCCTTGCTCTCCCTTCCTCGTGCCTCAACCCAGCTGACCAACCACTCCGGTTTTGTTCTTCTTGTTTTTTTATTTATTAATGATTTAAGTGTTATTTATTTCCCCTTTTTATTTAATTTTTATTATTATTTATCTACTTATTCATTAAATTAATTGTTAATTGATTGATTATTTATTTATTTACTTATTTATTTATTCTTTTATGTATTTGTTAATTAGTTAATTATTTATTTATTCATTTCTTCATTTTAGTATTTTTTAATTAGTAATTTATTTATTTATTTATTTAACTAGATGTTAATTAATTAATTATTTATTTATTTACTTACTCATTAATTTATTTATATACCCATTTAATTTTTTGCTGACTTATTTAGTTATTCATGCAATTATATATAATTATTTTTTGTTTATTCATTTGGTTATTTATTTATTTATTTATTTATTCTTTTGATTATTTATTTATTCTTGTATTTATTATTTATCTATATATTTATTTATTTTCTTAATTGTTTATTAAATTATTTACTTATTTATTTTCCTCTTTATTCCATCTTGGTTTTTTTATTTAATTAGAATTATTCATCTTTCTGTCGCGGGTTGAGTGACGTGTACTTTTTCCACTGTTCAGCGTACGCAGTTTGTCCGCATAGGATTGTCCTACTTTCCGTTGGGGTTCCGTCGCGTCCACTCCTTGTATGAGGTAGGAAAATTCAACTATTTCCTTTCCAAGGTACTCTGCTGATGCTTGGATTGTTTTAAATAAATTTTATTCCATGATTCGTGTGTTTATGATATCCTTGTGCGGCTTATTTTGGTGTTTTAAAATCTATAGTTTTTGTTTGAAAGTTAAGTTTGAAGCAATTATATTTTATGCCATGGTAGTTGTGCACTAGATGTTGTCCTGCACTTTTTCTTGTTTAAATAGTGCACCTGTTTAGGCGTTTCCAGCTAAGGTGGAACTAAATTCCATTGTTCTCTTATGTTATCATTGGTTATCTTGAGCGGTGTTTTCTCTTTGTAAAGAAAGAATCATTCTTGGATCTTATTATCCTGTGCTGGTTAGTTTTATGCAATTTAGTATTATTTGGAAATATTGTCGTGCCCCTTTGCAGGTTTGATGAACCATTGGATGTTGACACATCCATGGGTGCACCAGGTGCACACATGGATGTGCCCTCAAATGAAGGTGGTGTTTGAAATTGTTACCATTTATTTTTATTTTTATTTATTTTTATTTTCTTGAAATCTTTACTTTTCTAAATGGTTCTTGGTTTCAAAATGTTTTTGCCTCTTCATGAGACACATTGAACTGGTTTAAAAAGAAATCTACAAAAGAATTCCCTTTTGGACTTTAAACATAATTCACGGAATTTCAAATGTTCTTTTAGTTTTAAATATAAATGGTTTCTTCTGAACAAGAATTTGGGTTTCTTAAATAATGTTCTAAGTGTGTTTCTGGTTTTCAATGAAATGGCGTGTATCATATCCCTTTAGAAATTCTTTAGTATTATATGGTCAAAATGTAAATGATATGATGGCTCGGTTGGCACTTTATTAAATGTGAAGTGATTATACATATATATATATATGTGTGTGTACTTGTGAGGGCATCTCTACAGGGGGACTTCCCTTCGAGGGTTTTCGTGTAGCGATGTCCGTGTTAGGGGTTGGAAAGTGTGGTGAGTTGAGTCACGCGTGCGTGGGCCTCCCACTTACACAATGTTACTGAAACCACCATGGGTTCCTGGGTGTCTTGTAGATTATCGAGTGACGGTTGCTTGATAACCCTGATTAGACGGGTTAGTACCCCCTGGAGTTGTGGACAGGCCAGGAGGGATGTGCCACTGGTTGGCTATTAGGGCGGCCAGTTGGTTATTGACTATGGAGTACCACGCCGGCAGGTAGTCTGAACCCGAGTACGTCCAGGGGTTTTCTAGGGATGTTTAGGATCACCCATGGTTACTTTCTTCCCCGATTGTTTACTTGTAGTTATTCTTTACAGCTTATATTGTCACTTGTGTCCTTTTTCACTACTTGCATCATGCATTGCTTGATTACTTCCTGTTTCACTAGTTTGTTTTCAGCCTGTACTGTTTACCTGTTCCTTTTTAGCACAGTCGTAGTATTATATGTATTTGGTTTTGTTTATAAAAATAGGAAATGGTTTTGAAAGTGATTTATAGTGTGCGTTGGGTTTTCAAATGTGGGAAAACATTTTCTTTATTTTAAAGAAAAAAAATCTATTTTTATAATTGTATTTTCAAACCTGTGTCAACGGATTGCTCGGGAAAGGAAACATTTGGATTCAGTGGTTTACTTTGGCTTACCTACTGGGAATTGTTAATGCTCACACCTATATTATCATTTTAGTTGAAGGTCTTCCCTTGCTCAGGTCTTCTGATTTTAGTCACTCAGTGTTGGAGCGAGGTTTCTCTCTAGTTGGGTGGTGACCTGAGAGGTCACTTGGAGGTACGTGGTCGGGTGGCTTTTATTTATTTTCTGCTGTTAGTGTTTACTTGTTCTATTCTATTTACTTTTTTTTGGGATGAAATCATTCCCAACGATCAAATTTTAATTCCCGACACTTGTTTCCATCCCGGGGGGATCGGGAACGCCCCTCAGGACTTGCCGCGTACCGGCTCGGGTGACCGGTTCAGGGTCGACCCGGGCTGGTTCGTGACATATCTCCATGGAAAGGAGTTATACATTTTGGTAAGAAGAGTAAATTGGGTCCCATGTACATCGTACCTTTCGAAATTCTAGAACAAATTGGGGTTGTATCTTACCATTTGGAAATGCCGCCAAGTCTCTCCAAAGTTCACGATGTGCTCCTCGTATCGCTGTTGAGAAAATACATGCCCGACCCAACGCATGTCCTCACTTATGAGGAATTAGAACTAGAACCTAATCTGTCTTATTGCGAAGAGCCCGTTAATATTCTTGATACAAGAGAGAAAGTGCTGAGAAACCGGACGACTCATCTGGTATAAGTTCTATGGAGGAACCATAAGATTGAAGAGGCAATGTGGAAACCTGAGGAACATTTGATGAAGAACCACCAGAGTCTTTTCATGTTGTAGTTTTCTATAAATTTTGTGGACTAAATTATTTGAAGGAGGGGATAATGTAACACCCCAAGCATCCACAATACGATTCACTTTGAATAATATAGTAGCGTGTGTTGTATGCAACTTCGAGATTCTAACACACTGCGACCAATCAAAGTAGCCGTTATGAAAAGTAATACCCAATTTTTAAAATTTTATAAATTATATCTCTCAAAATGGACTTCATTTTTGGATTCGGAATATCTAAATTAGCGTAGGGTAAAATTTTGGTACTTTTCGGATTACTTTCTTATTTTTATGAATAGTGAAAATTACTAAATTTTAATTAAAAACAACTTTTTTAATCGAAATAGTTAGTATTGATAAATTATGAATTTTAGTGGTTTTAAAGTATATTTAAAATATATTTTTACCATTTAATATAATTTTGTTCATTGGACACAATTTCAAAATTAAACCGGACATAAACAAGTGTCAGTCTTTTGATAGTTATTATCTCTTAAAAACACACTTTTTGTTTTAACAACGGGAATTAATTTTAAATTAATTTATTCCACTTCTGTGTTTTGAATTTGTAAAAATGGATTCCATATTCTGGATTAGGATGTCCGAATTGTGTAAATATGTAACTTTCATTGTTAGAAATTTTGAATAATTACTTCGGTAAATATTTTATCTACTACAGTTAAAGGGTAAATCTGGTAAATAAGGGCAAACAAATAATATTATAATAATAATAAATTACCCTAAAACGTTTCCTAAACTTATTGGTGGATACATTTCCGACCATCGGAATATTTGGGTCAATTTTGGGACCCCATGGAGCCACTTGTATGTGATAGAGAGACTTTATATTAATTAAGTTTAAGTAAATACAAAAATGAAAAAAGCATATATCTTTTAGAAAAACTTATTTTTAATAGGGATATATATGTTATATTTTCGACAATAAATATTCATTAGAAATATAAAACAATTTCCTACATAATGGTATTTTATTTATAATTTTTATACATTAAATAATTTAATTTTTTTATGACACAATGATGATGCAGTAATTATATTATTAATGAAACATTAAGATAATTGATATTATAAATACCCAAATATATGTAATTTGAGACTTTCTATAAGATCCAATAATTTTATAGGTTAATATTACGTATTAGTATTGTTTATATAATTTTTTCTCGATGTAATAATTCTTTTATAAATTTATCAAAAATAAAATACCCAATAATGAAAAAATTGACATAAAAGTGTTTTTAAAACAAATATTATATTATTAATTGATATTCAATTCCTAAAAATATAAGGTTCGGCCAAGAAACTTATATCATGATATTTGTATCTATAATGGACTACTTGGGAGTCACTTGGATGTATATAGTATGTGTATTAACTATATAATATAAAAATACAAAGTGACATGGTAAATGTCAAACTGATTAACTAAGAGATAAAACTAAAAGATTTGGTTAATATAATGACCCAAACAAGTCTAAATTTTATTGGTTGAAATTATTTCTACCCATACCCACATTAGACTTTTAATAATACACTTCGGAGTTTTATGAAACTGAATATGAAAATATCATAATGTAATATTTCTAGCTTTTTCAAAGGTGCCCCTTGTTGAGCAATGTATTGTTTTTAAACAAATCAAAATAATGTTTTTTAAAGGGGGATATTATTTTAAATAATACTCTGTCTCTTTATGATGATTTTGATGCTCACAAATACCCTTAATTATTTACTAATTATTTCGTTGAGTATTTTGCAGGAATTTATTTTATATAACGAGATTCTATACTTCATTTATTCCGAGATCAATTTTAGCGTATTCTGGAATCACTGTAGCGCGAGATCAATTTTAGCGTGTTCTGGAATCACTGTAGCGCGAGATCAATTTTAGCGCGTACTGGAATCACTGTTCATACCCTACGTTGATGAACGTAACGTATGGATGAAAAGTTTACTTTTTATGTTATTTTGAAACGTATGGTTAATGAACCTTACATTGTTGAAAAGTATGGAAGAAGAACATTACGTTTGGAAGGAACCTTACGTTTTCGTTGTTGAAAAGTATGGAAGAGAAACCGTACGTTAGTTTTCAGTGTTGAGTTTGTTTCTCAAAAGTATGGATCATCAACCTTACTTTTATAATCAACCGTACGTTCTTTGGAGAGTTGAAGCAAGACAAAGTATGGATGATCAACCCTACGTTTGAATACTGAAGAGAAAGTATGTATGTTCAACCTTACGTTCTGAACCTTACGTTCTGAACCTTACGTCATCAACCCTACGTTTGGCGTCGGGATATTTTTGACAGACGATATTTCCTTTTGAATTAGTCAATCAAGCGGATTATTAGGCGGATTTCGAGCTGATTCTTAAATACGACTTTGACTGAATCAAAGACGGTTTACAACGGATTAATGTTTGATTTAAACGGAGCTTTTTGTGCCGATTCTTCAGGGGAGTTACAACGGCTCTGTTATTTCATTTAATATCGCGAATCTAAAGGAGATTTTCATGGATCTATTTATGCGGAAGATTTTCTCATATTTGAATATATATGTTCTATCTTGGAAACTTCGGAGATATATATATGCACAGGAAAGTGTGTGAAAAAATGATTAATCTTTTGACGAGCAAGAAAACAGAGACTGTGTGAAAGCGTTCTTTTCTGGTGATCGAGAAGAAGCGAAAGACCTTTATTACTGAAGGAAGATTTTGATAGCAGATTCACGTGTTCAACATCGACTACCTGTTGTGAATCTACTGCTGCTGAAGTTGTGAAGTTTCTGGTAATATCTATTGCAACTGGATCGACTCAGAACTGTTTTGATTACGGATCTTTATTTTCTGAAGACGACGATCTATCTACTGTCAATTGCATTCTGTTGCAATTGTGAAGAACAACTGGAGAAGTGTTTCTTTATCGAAACCCTTTTATTTTTTGAGTGATCAGCTTCTCGTTCTAAGCTGTGTGGGTTTGTGTTTGAACCAGGAAGGCTGTGTTTGCCTGAATCTTGTAAAGGTGTCAACTGCCTGTACTCAGTTGTGGACGGGTCTGTGGAAACGAGGACCAGATAGTGAAAATCACCAAGCTCGTGGATTTGAGCGTTGGTGGAGTGGACTAGGGGCCTTCTGTTCCCCGAACCACTATACATCCGTGTGTTCATGCTTTTACTTTTTCCGCTGCATATTTAATCGTGCAAAAGCATAGTGAACAGAATTTGTCTAAATTGAAGAGATTGTAATAATTTGAAAAAGACACAATTCACCCCCCCTCTTGTGTATAATCCGTAGATTCAGATCCAACAATTGGTATCAGAGGAGGAGCTTCTTATTTCTAAAGTCCTATCAAGCTAGAAGTATTTAAAGATTATACATAGTGTATCATGGCTGATATGAGAGAGGGAATGTCAATGGTCAGAGCACCTTACTTTAATGGAGACAATTATGGCTGCTGGAAATCACGTATGATTATTTATCTGAAAAATCTTGGTTACAGAGTCTATTCAAAGATTCTGACTCCCTATGAAATTCCTGAAAATCCCGATACATGGAGTGCTGCTACAGAGGCTGAGTATGACATAAATTCAAAAGCTATGAATGCAATCATCTGTGGTCTAGGACCAGACGAATTTAACAGAGTATCTCAATGCCCGACTGCATATGAAATGTGGCAAACAATAGCTGTTGCTTATGAAGGAACAGATAATGTAAGACAGATGAGATATGCAACTGCTAAGTTAAAATTCGATACTTTCAGAATGATTGAAGGAGAGAGCATCACTCAGATGAATGGAAGATTGACAGAAATTGTCAATAATATAACAGCTCTAGGAGAACCAATCAAGCAGGCTGATCAAGCGTTGAAGGTACTGAGAGTACTTCCTACTCGATGGAATGGAATCTCTGCAGCAATCAGACAATCAACTTCTGTTAAAGATCTAACTATGAGAGAACTGATTGGTACACTGATGATGTACGAAGCTGAAATGCAAGATGAGGTAAATGAGCATAAAGTCTACATAAAAAGGGAAAATACTGCTTTGAAAGTGACTTCTCAACAAAAGGATAGAAAGATGAAGAACAAAGAAGTGAGTGCTAAATCAGAAAGCTCTGATTCTTCAAATTCGGATGAAGAACTGGCACAGCTAGCCAGAAAATTCAGAAAGTTTTATAGTAAGAAGAAAGACTTCAAGAAATCCTTTAAAAAGGATAGCAAGGAAGTGAGATGTTATGAATGCAAAAAGATGGGACATATCAGACCGGATTGCCCAAAATTGAAAGATGCAAAGAAGAAGAAATTCTTCAAAAGAGATGATTATGAGCAGAAAGACAAGAAAGCTATGAAAGCTACTTGGAGTGTTTCTGAAGACTCAAGTAATTCTTTTGAATCAAGCTCAGAGAAGGAGGAAGCCAATTTAAAAGCAAATATGTGTTTCATGGCTGAAACTGATGAGGTACACTCATACTATTCCTCTGACTCAAATAATGAATCAAACTCTGAAACAAGCTTCTCAAATAAAAAACTTGTAGCTTACTGCAATATGCTTGAAGAAAGGTATGACTCGTTATTTAATAAATATAAATCTATAAAGAACTTGTACAAAGCTATTTCAGATGAGAGAAATACTTTGATAAAACAACATAAGGAATTAATTGACAAATACAATTCTGCTGAATCAAATAAAATTAATTTTGAATCAAAAATAAAAACTCTACAGGATGAAGTAGAATCTTATAAAACGGCTGCATTAATTTTTACAAAAGGAGAAAACACCTTAAATGAGATACTTGGAAAAACTGTAATTAAAAAGGAAAGGTTTGGAATTGGAAGTAAAGGAGAAAAACCTAAGTTATACAAAAATTATTTTGTTCCTAGCACTAAACAGGTTATTTGTAACTACTGTGGAACAAGAGGTCATATAGCTAAAAACTGTTTTCTAAGACAACCTCAGATATGTGGAATTAAGAAAGCTTATATTTCCAACGATCTATATGATTCAATCAATTTTAAGAAAACAAAGCAAATCTGGATACCCAGATCACTGCTTGCTAACACTCCTGGACCCAACAAAATATGGGTACCAAAGCAATTTGTTTGAATGTCTTTGCAGGTAGCAGGTCACCAAAGAAAGAAAGAAATATGGTATATGGACAGTGGCTGCTCAAGACACATGAGTGGAACTTCAGCTAATTTCTCTTCTCTTACTCGAAAGGAAGGAGGACTTGTCACCTTTGGTGACAATGCCAAAGGAAAGATTATTGGTATTGGAACAGTTGGAGATCCAGAGACAGTCTCAATCAACAAAGTACTTTATGTACAAGGGTTAAAACACAATCTGATAAGTATCTCTCAACTCTGTGATGATGGATACACTGTTGATTTTACTAACAATAGTTGTACTGTTTCTAAAGATAAACTGTTTAAGTTTAGAGCACCCAGAACTGATAATGTTTATACTTTGGATTTGTATTCCTTGTGTAAACAACAAGTAAATTGCTTAACTGCTAATATAATTGAATCCTGGATCTGGCATAGAAGACTTGGTCATTGCAATATATATGCTTTACATAAATTATCTAAGAAACATTTAGTTTCTGATTTGCCTAGTCTCAAATTTGAAAATGATAGATTCTGTGATGCATGTCAGCTTGGCAAGCAACACAAATCATCATTCAAATCTGTTAATAAAGTTGCTACAACTAAACCTCTAGAACTTATCCATATGGATTTGTTTGGACCCTCAAGAGTAGCAAGTTTAGCTGGTAAATTATATGTTTATGTATTAGTTGATGATTACTCTAGATTTACTTGGATTTTCTTTTTGAAATTTAAAAGTGAAGCTTTTAGTTTATTTGAAGGTTTTTGTAAATCTATTCAAAATGAAAAAGGTTTTAATATAATCTCATTGAGAAGTGATCATGGTGGAGAATTTGAGAACCAGGAATTTAATTCCTTTTGCTCAAACATGGGTATTAAACACACCTTCTCTGCTCCAAGAACACCTCAACAAAATGGGATTGTAGAAAGAAGAAATAGAACTATTCAAGAAATGTCTAGAACTTTGTTAAATGAATATAGCCTACCTATATATTTCTGGGCAGAAGCTGTTAATACAGCTTGTTATATAATGAATAGAATTTTAATAAGACCTATTTTGAAAAAGACACCCTATGAACTATGGAATAACAGAAAACCTAAAGTAAATTACTTTAAAGTTTTTTGGATGCAAGGTTTACATCTTGAATACCAAAGATAATCTTGGTAAATTTGATCCAAAATCTGATAAAGGTATTTTCTTAGGATATTCTGCAACCTCCAAAGCTTATAGAGTCTATAATAAAAAGTCAAGGATTGTTGAAGAATCAGTTCATGTGAAATTTGATGAATCTGATCCTTTTGAGAAAAGGATAGAACAAATAGATGAACTTGATTCTAATGAAAACATGAGACCTGAGAATTTAAAGAATGATTTTGAAAATGATATAAAAGAAATTCAGTCCAGTTCAGAAGAACATGATACTGAAGAGCCTTTGAATGTAATGCCTAGACAGTCTAGAACCTTAAAGAATCACCCTTTAGAATCTGTGATAGGTGACTTAGAGACTGGTATTCAAACTAGAAGAAACATTGGAAACATAGTTGAATTCTCTGCTTTCCTATCCCAACAAGAACCTAAGACCATAGAAGAAGCTTTAGATGATGAGAGCTGGGTAATAGCAATGCAAGATGAATTGAACCAGTTCAAGAGAAATAAGGTTTGGGAATTAGTTGAAAGACCTCATGATTATCCAGTAATAGGAACTAAATGGGTCTTTAGGAATAAACAGGATGATCAAGGGATAATAACTAGAAATAAAGCAAGATTAGTAGCTAAAGGATATAATCAAGAAGAAGGAATAGATTATGATGAGACCTTTGCACCTGTAGCCAGGTTAGAAGCCATTAGAATCCTTTTAGCCTATGCATCTTATATGAATTTTAAATTATTTCAGATGGATGTTAAATCTGCCTTTTTAAATGGTTATTTAATGGAGGAAGTTTATGTTGAGCAACCTCCTGGTTTTGAAAATTCTCAAAAACCAGATTCTGTTTTCAAACTTACTAAAGCTCTTTATGGCCTTAAACAAGCACCAAGAGCTTGGTATGAAAGACTAAGTTCTTTTCTTTTGAAAAATGATTTTACTGTTGGACTAGCAGATCCAACACTCTTTAAGAAAACTGTGAAAAATAATGTTTTGTTGGTACAAATTTATGTTGATGATGTAATTTTTGGATCGACCAATAAAATTCTTTGTCATGAATTTTCAGAATTAATGCAAAAAGAATTTGAAATGAGTATGATGGGAGAATTAAATTTCTTTTTGGGTCTTCAAATATTTCAAAAAGATTTTGGAAATGTTTTAAATCAATGCAAATACATTACTGATTTACTTAAGAAATTTGGACTTGAAAACAGCAAGACATTTACAACTCCTATGTGTACTAATATAAAACTTGATTTGGATGAAACTGGAAAATCAGTGGACAACAAGTTATATAGAGGTATGATTGGTAGTTTGTTATATCTTACTGCTAGTAGACCAGATATAATGTATTCAGTATGTCTTTGTGCTCGATTTCAATCAAATCCCAAAGAATCCCATTTAACTGCTGTTAAACGAATTTTTAGATATTTAAAAGGTACTATTTATCAATCTCTGCTTTATCCAAAAACCTCTGATTTTAATTTAATTTCATATTCAGATGCTGACTTTGGAAGCTGTAGATTAGATAGGAAGAGTACTTCAGGAACATGTCACTTTTTAGGAAAGTCTTTAGTATCATGGTCTAGTAAGAAACAACACTCAGTTTCCCTGTCAACAGCCGAGGCAGAATATGTGTCTGCAGGTAGTTGCTGTGCACAGGTGCTGTGGATGAAAAACACTCTTATGGACTTTGGATTAAATTTCAATAATACGCCTATTTTATGTGATAATACTAGTGCAATTAATATTTCAAAAAATCCTATTAGTCATTCTAGAACTAAGCACATTGATATAAGACATCACTTTTTAAGAGATCATGTGTTAAAAAAGGATATATTTTTAGAATTTGTAAATACAGAAAATCAATTAGCAGATATTTTTACTAAACCACTTCCCACAGCAAGGTTTGAATTTATTAAGGGGGAGTTAGGTTTATTTAATTTTAAATAGTTTCTTTTTAATCTTATTCTGTTTTCGAATTCTGTTTAATTTTCTGTTTCTCGCTATAAGTTGTTTTATTTTGTTTTAAATAAAAGTAATGATTAGTGATTACACGGGAATCAAGGCAGTCAGAACCGTTTCACCTTCTAACCTGTTTTCACCTTTTTCGGAAACCCTTTCGAAAACCTAAAACCGCACATCTGCTCCAAAACCCTTTTCTGAATCTTCAAACCCTAAGCTTACGAACCTTCAGAAATCGTTGTTGAAATGGCAAAGACTAAGCGTCCAGATGAAGCCGAGAGCAGTGCTGCAAAGAAATCTAAAGTAGTTGGTCGGAAGATACTGCAAGGTAAAGTCATCGATTTAGAATGGCTGTTTGAAACTAATTTGCTGTTGAAACAAGCGTTGTCGTTTCAAGGCCTTGAGCAAGCTTTTAATAGTGAAAACTCTGAGTTTCTTTATGAGGCAGAAATGAGACATTTCTTTAGATCTGTTCAGTTTAGCCTTGGAGATACGGAGGACCGTTTGTTGGCTCAAATAGAGGATAAGGACTTTTCCATATCATCTGTAGAGATAAGTCAAATTCTTAACTGCCCTCATGAAGGAGTTTTTCATTTCGATTTACGGAATATTGGAGATTCTGTACATAAGTCTGAAGACATTATGTCTTTTCTGTTTGGAACCAAAGTGATAAAGAAGATGTTTATTAAAGATTTGGAACCCGATCAGAAAATCTTAGTAAAGTTTGTTCAGACTGGTTTAGCACCAAGGATGGCTGAGATGGAGAAAATTCTGTACCCTGACATGTATATAATGTATCTTTTGATGAGTGATATTAAGTTTAATTTTCCTCGATTTATGATAAGATATCTGAGATACTGCTGTCAGAGTGAAGCAAGAATGACCTTTTTCCCATATGGAAGGTTCATTTCTTTGTTGTTGTTTAAAAGGGGAATGATCAGATTGGTAAGTGCTGGGGTGAAATGTCACCACAGTAATGTTTTTAATGCTGGAACTTTGAGGAAAGTCGGATATTTCTGGAGCACTATTAAAGGAAAACTCTTACCTCTTGGAGCTGAGGAAGACTCGGAGAGTGCTCAGGCTCAACCTGCTAAGTCCAAAGAGGGACAAGCAGAATCAAGGGTTAGTACAGTGGCAAGGAGAATTCGCTTTGAGATGGAGGAAGTTGAGGAAGAGAGAAGTCAGGAAGGACTTCAATCTAGAAGGAAGAGGTTAATTGATGAAGAAATTATCTCTCCTACCTTGAAATCTTCTGAACCTGTAATTTCTTATTCCTTTGTGAGAGAAGCTGTTGTGGAGCAGACTGCACCGATAGAGGAACCAGTAGCTCAACCGGAAATTCAGCTAGAACCTCAAACTACTGTTGTGGCTGTTGAAGAAGCAATTCCACAAGAACAACTTATGGAGGCAGTGCCTGGTGAAGAAGTGGCCCGACCTCAAGAAGTTCATGAAAATATTGTTCTTGATCATTCAGTAGAAGTCAGAGAGACTACTGTTCGTGATGAACACACTTCTGAAGTTCATACAGAGGTACTTCAGGAAGATTTTTCAGTGGAAGAGTTTCAGGCTTCAAAGAATAGTTCAGTGGATCAACCTTTTCAGGACAAAGAACAATCAGATGCAGATTCTTTACCCCTTGTCCTACTTCGTCAATCTGATTCTGGACATGAGAATCAAGCACAGGGTGCCCCTGATTCGAGAAAAGAAGAAATTGTTGAGTTATACAAGCGTATTTCTCAGTTAGAATCTGAGAATGTTAGTCTCAGAAGTTCTCTGAACTTGGAGCAGTTAAAGTTTCAGAAGCTGAAAGAATGTACTGTTTCAAGACAGGAAGTAGATTTGTTTAAAACTGATATGTTGCATGCTGTTGATCAGTTAAAATCAGAGATGGTAAAGAAAGATGATTTGGCTGAGATGAAAATTTACATGGAGAATAAATTTGAATCTATTGCAAATAGTGCTGTGAGTGGATCAGGTTCTTCACCTGATTTGATTCGAAGATTTCAAGCAATTACTGGAGCACTGAGCAATATGAGTGACAGATTACACGATCTTCAGTGTAATAGTGCCCCTTTGTCAGTTTTGCTAGATAATCAGAAATTTTTGGTAGATCAGTTGACATCTGGAGAGCAACCGATTAGGATTCTTTTGAATCAGTTATCAGAAAAGCTGGCTCTTTTTGTTGAAAAAGAAGAAAGAATGCATGAGTTTTTCAGAGTTAATTTGATTGAGGATATTCATATGACTCAGGAGAACAGAGATCTTATCATCAAGTTAGGAGATGGGATGATGAAGAGGCTCAGAGAACAGTTTACAGAGATCAAGACCGCAATTCAAAGGAGATAGACACCTTTTTCCCTGTCTTATACCTAAACCTTGATTCCTCTGTATATCACTGTCGTAGCTTGTGAATAAAAATTCGTTTCTTATCTTTTTTGTTTTGTTATTTATTGATTTATGATTAAGTTAGCCAGTATACAAAATTCACTTATTCATATCCAGTTAATTATAGCATTTACTTATAGTTCAGTGCAATATTGAATGTGTTCAAATCCGTAATTTTTCATTCTTTTTGATATCACAAAAAGGGGGAGAATTTGGATAAACACAACATTTAAATTCATTCGTTTCCTATGAAGAAATTTGGATATATAGGAGCATTTGGATATATACGACATTTATCTTTTATCTATTTGAAAATTTATTTTTATGGGAGAGTTATGGGGGAGAAATTTTATAGTTAAATATTGTTTTAATCCTTTCAAAATTCTAAAATTTTATAAAACTTTTTTTTTCAATCAAGATTGCAATTAAATTAGTTTTATTATTTTATGGGTTTTGTGATCATCAAAAAGGGGGAGATTGTTGAGCAATGTATTGTTTTTAAACAAATCAAAATAATGTTTTTTAAAGGGGTAGATTATTTTAAATAATACTCTGTCTCTTTATGATGATTTTGATGCTCACAAATACCCTTAATTATTTACTAATTATTTCGTTGAGTATTTTGAAGGAATTTATTTTATATAACGAGATTCTATACTTCATTTATTCCGAGATCAATTTTAGCGTATTCTGGAATCACTGTAGCGCGAGATCAATTTTAGCGTGTTCTGGAATCACTGTAGCGCGAGATCAATTTTAGCGCGTACTGGAATCACTGTTCATACCCTACGTTGATGAACGTAACGTATGGATGAAAAGTTTACTTTTTATGTTATTTTGAAACGTATGGTTAATGAACCTTACGTTGTTGAAAAGTATGGAAGAAGAACATTACGTTTGGAAGGAACCTTACGTTTTCGTTGTTGAAAAGTATGGAAGAGAAACCGTACGTTAGTTTTCAGTGTTGAGTTTGTTTCTCAAAAGTATGGATCATCAACCTTACTTTTATAATCAACCGTACGTTCTTTGGAGAGTTGAAGCAAGACAAAGTATGGATGATCAACCCTACGTTTGAATACTGAAGAGAAAGTATGTATGTTCAACCTTACGTTCTGAACCTTACGTTCTGAACCTTACGTCATCAACCCTACGTTTGGCGTCGGGATATTTTTGACAGACGATATTTCCTTTTGAATTAGTCAATCAAGCGGATTATTAGGCGGATTTCGAGCTGATTCTTAAATACGACTTTGACTGAATCAAAGACGGTTTACAACGGATTAATGTTTGATTTAAACGGAGCTTTTTGTGCCGATTCTTCAGGGGAGTTACAACGGCTCTGTTATTTCATTTAATATCGCGAATCTAAAGGAGATTTTCATGGATCTATTTATGCGGAAGATTTTCTCATATTTGAATATATATGTTCTATCTTGGAAACTTCGGAGATATATATATGCACAGGAAAGTGTGTGAAAAAATGATTAATCTTTTGACGAGCAAGAAAACAGAGACTGTGTGAAAGCGTTCTTTTCTGGTGATCGAGAAGAAGCGAAAGACCTTTATTACTGAAGGAAGATTTTGATAGCAGATTCACGTGTTCTACATCGACTACCTGTTGTGAATCTACTGCTGCTGAAGTTGTGAAGTTTCTGGTAATATCTATTGCAACTGGATCGACTCAGAACTGTTTTGATTACGGATCTTTATTTTCTGAAGACGACGATCTATCTACTGTCAATTGCATTCTGTTGCAATTGTGAAGAACAACTGGAGAAGTGTTTCTTTATCGAAACCCTTTTATTTTTTGAGTGATCAGCTTCTCGTTCTAAGCTGTGTGGGTTTGTGTTTGAACCAGGAAGGCTGTGTTTGCCTGAATCTTGTAAAGGTGTCAACTGCCTGTACTCAGTTGTGGACGGGTCTGTGGAAACGAGGACCAGATAGTGAAAATCGCCAAGCTCGTGGATTTGAGCGTTGGTGGAGTGGACTAGGGGCCTTCTGTTCCCCGAACCACTATACATCCGTGTGTTCATGCTTTTACTTTTTCCGCTGCATATTTAATCGTGCAAAAGCATAGTGAACAGAATTTGTCTAAATTGAAGAGATTGTAATAATTTGAAAAAGACACAATTCACCCCCCCTCTTGTGTATAATCCGTAGATTCAGATCCAACACCCCTAACCCATCTTATAAAAGGGCTCTCCCCCTTCTCACTAATTCACATATTAGAAGCTTTTTGGATCAGCCAAACCATACCCAAATACTCTCTCAACTTCCCTCACTTAAACCTAGATGCCTTAGTTTGATCCGAAAGTCAACCTATTGATCCCTTTTGATCATATCAAAATGAAGAACCCGAAGAAGAGGTAATGTTTCCACCACCCTCTTTCAAGTTCCTTTCTTCTTCCACTTATTCTTTGTTTTTATTACCTTTATAAAATAATAACTCCAATATCTTATATATACTGTGATGTTATTATAAACATGGTACAACCATATTCAGTATTATATTTATCCTTTGAATGACATGTGATGATACGTGCGTACGTACGGCTTACTGTCTCCACGTCGTGGTGTAATTGTTATTCAAAACATTATTATTTGGATGGGTATAAAAATGATTTCTAAATCATGTAACTAATAAATATAACATGATAATTATTCTGTATATATGAGAAAAGATCAAATTATATATTATTTTAATATCAAAAGAATGATATTGTCACTCGTGCGTACGTACGGACTACTGTCTCCACGAACGCGATGAGATTCATTCCCCATCGTATCCATTCAAGTCCAATTCTCATTTGATGATTAAAAATAATGTTTAAGGACTTGATATCATTATGGATATGAATAATATACAACATATCCATAACAAACACAGCTAATGTAATAAAACATATAAGTTAACACCCGATAATACTAAGATATTATTAACAAAGCAATGTTAAAAGATCATATATGATATCATATTAATGTATATGATTCTTGTATAATTTTTTAACAGATATTCCACCATTATACAGGTGGATAACCAACCCTCAACAAAGGAAAAGTACATGGTAAGGGTATCTTTCACAATCTCTTCACTATCCAAGGTTGTTTATACGTAATTATCTACTGGGACCTCTTTATCATCCACATCGATGTTTCTTAAAAATGTTTTTCAAATCATTATTTACTATTTTACAGAATATGGTTTAAAGTCATTTATAACATTTTTGAATTTTTATAAAAATTTTATAAAGGAATCTTTCTGACGTATTCCAAACAAGGTCATTTTTTAATCTTTTCAGAAAAATTAATGTAAGAATGTCTTTTTAACTTATACAGAGGGTGCGGCTATTTTCTGCCATTATAAAATATTTGAAACTTCCCTTAAAAGCTTATAAGAATATTTTAAAAATAAAAGTTTTATTTTATAATTATATGACTTTTAAATTATTTCAAAAAAGATATATTTCTATCAAATAGATTTTATTTCATCTATGTCAACATCCTTTGATAAATTTCACACTTATTTGAAGTTGATTTATTATGATACAAAACATCCATATTGTATTGATGGTTTTGTGATATTTTTGACTATGGATGTGTTATTTTTATACCATTCATGATTTATGGAGAAATTATTGACATTTCGTACGCTAGTTTTAATATGAATGTTTATGTTATGTTTAAACATGTTCATATGAGGAATGCATTGGGCTTAATAAGTGACGGGTGTAGCCCGCTATAGCTCCTCGATGCATCGGCAGGTCTCATGAGACAAACTAGTGTCTTGGCACTAGGCCTTGACAAAATCGTATTTGTATTCTTGTCACGAGGCCTTGGCTACGTGGTTATGATTGTCTGGCATTATGCATTCCATCATTATGAAAGTTGTTATTGATATTTCATGTGATTATTCGACGAGTAGAATATCCATGTGAATATGTAAATGGAATTATTTCATTTTACCTTTTCCATATTATGATGAAGTTGAAGTTTAAAAGGATTTTGTTTTAGTTATAAATTTCCTTAAATGTTTATGCTTATTTATGAAACTTTCCGCTATATTGTTATCCTTGCGGAGCATCTGAGCTCACCCCTTTCAATGTTTTATTTTTCCCATGATGTAAAGAAGTAATTTATGAATGACCTACAGAGATAGTATGAGGGGATATGAATACAAGATTTTGTTTTAGTAGTTTTCACATTATGATGTAATGTAAACATTATGAATGTATCTTTTGATTCCAAGGCTACGAAACTAATCGATCTTTCGAGACTTGATCTTTTGTGATCATGCAGATGTTATGTAATAAGGCACCGACTCTGGGTAACAGGGGTCGGGGAGTTAAAATTTTTATCTTATTGAACCGCATTTTACTCTTTGATATTAATTGTATATCTCAGATTATCGAAATTCCACCCAAAGAAGCGGAAAAATTATGTTTTATATGAATTTACCAATTCTCCTAAGAGGTGGGTAAAAGACGGTGAAAAGATCAATAAAATTTTTATATAACTAAAATTACTATATACTGACTCTAATGAATTACATTGAACTTATATAGGTATTATGAATCTATTTTTACCTAAAATAAATTTCAATAAAATAAATAATTATTTATGTAAAAATTTGGTTTTAAACTATAAGTGAGTGTTTTTCACTATTCATCAAAAATTAAAAGTTTTCAGAAATATACCAAAAGTTTACCCTAATAAAATTTTGATATTCCAAATTCTATAATGAAGTTTATTTTACCAAATTTTAAACTTATATGTTTCATTTATTAATTTAAAATTAATTCCGGTTATCAAAACAAAAAGACTTATTTTTAAGAAATAATAACTATCAAAATTTTGAAACTAGTTTATGTCAAATTTCAAAGTGAAATTACATACAATGACCATCATTGGATTAAATGGTGAAAATATAATCTATTTATACATCCAATGCATTAAAATATATAAGTTAACACTATAAATTATTTTCATTAAAAATCTTGTTTTCTGTTAAAATATAGTAATTTTCACTATTCACCCCAATATGAAAGTTATCAGAAAAACACCAAAACATTATTGAAACTAAACACTTATGTGAAGATTCTAAAGAAGAATATTATTTTGTCATATTTAATATATAAAGGTTTAGAATATTTTATTTAAAAAGGTATTGCCATTAAAATGAAGTAAAATTGATTTTTTTTAAAATACTTATTTTATCTGAAACAATTGTATTTGTTCATACATTTTGTCTAAGAAACTCATAATATAGATTCTAAAGTTATAAGGATTATATAAAGTTCAAAATTCAATTAATACTATTCACAACTATTTTTGAAAAGTTATTTTTGAATGTCATGGTGTGCTAGAACTCGATGTTGTGTGTAGTGCAAGTTAATGAATTACTTTGAAGAAATAACGTACTATAAAATCTTGTGGTGTTAAATTTTTATCTCCTTCAATAAATTTCATCCTTGAAATTTGAAATTATTTTTCCAAAATAAAATGTTTAAAATAGAAGATAACTTTGGGAATACCCACATCAGAAATTAGGTAAATAAAATTTAGTCTTAATAAGACGAAAAGGGAAATGAAAGGGTCACCACCAAATTCTGATCTTGATTAGGAGAACATTGGTGGATATTAGAGGCATTTAATTGGAGGAAAAACTTATATATTTATTTTTAGTGAATGAGGTCATCAATCAAAAACAATTGTAAAATTGAGGTCCTTAAATTTATAAATCTATGATGATTTAAAATACCATCTATTCATCAAAACATATGGTATAAGGATAACAAATTTTTGGTTTTAAGCTCCTTTCACTAATGTATATGAATTAATTTCTTCATTGAATAAGAAAAGAAAAAAATATATACTTGACAAGTAGAGTCCCATCCTTTAACTAATTTCTACCACAAACTCATCACTCACAATAAACGATTATATAACTTAAAAAATATATTCCATATATCATATTTATATAGGGTTTAAAAAGTGAATTTTTAATTCGTCTAGAAGAACCTTAAAAAAAATAAATTATTCAATTATTGACATCACTTGGGTTAGTGATAGGCGATACACTGTTGTCTCCTTTAGGTTGTGAGTTCAAGTCTTGCGTCCTTGCCGGACACGACGGGTTTCCGCCCGACCTCCAGGTTTTCCTTTTAATGGCAATCCAAAAATAACCTTAACAATAATATTCAATTTCCAAATTAATCCATTTCAGCCTTTATAATTATCTAAAATACTTATATTCAAACTCTTTATCCAAAATTTATAAGTAATTTTAACATAATGAGGATCTTTTTTTATAGGTTATAACATGTGAATGGATTCATCATGTATTCTTTTAAAACACTGCAACATCCTAAATTACCAAGATCAACCATCTGTTATTCCAAAAACACTACCTCATTATCAAGACCATATTATGGATTAATTTTCCTTCAACCATGTATTTTCGAAAAAGTGTAGCTTATTATTAATTCAATTTTCTTAGAACCATATAATCTCAAATCCTCAATTAAATAGTAAATCAGTAAAATCCTTATTTATCTCCATAATTCATGTAACCAGTATACTGTTGATACAACAATCAAATGAAATAATTTTATAATAACAAAATATGAACAGTAGTCACTAATCTTCATCTGAGGTAGTATCATAACTTTATTATTATCCAATAACATCATTTGCGGTATACTCTTATGAATGGGACATTGACTCGTGTAGTGTCCCAACGCCTTGTATTTGAAGAATTATACATTTGAATTTTTTTACCCTTGCAATCACGTACTTGGTGTCCTTTTTTATTCATACATATAAAAAACTCTCATTACCTTCAAGAATTTACCATGGTGATTCTCTCCATAGTTATCACATATGGGAAAATCCTTCTTTTCCCTCTTCCATTTATCTATAATTCTCTCTTCCATCCTTTTCTTCTCTTTCTTCCATTCAATCCCATAGGACTCAGAGAGTTCTTTACATATCTTCTTAACACATGATATAATTTATTCATATATTGAGAATACATGGGAGTCTATTTCCCTTCTAAATGTTGGCTTAATACCATGAAATAAATTATCCTTCTTTCTCTTTGGATCATACGTATTTCTGGAGTTCACATTATTTCTATTGGGTGTCATTTCTATACAATGGCATACACTAGGTCAATTTATGAATCACAATTCATAATTCCAAACATTTAAAATACCTAACATAAATTAAATAGTTTATGGATATAATCCATAATCACAAAATGTTTCCTTTTAGGAGGAATATACTAATAAATCCTACATAGTGGTTTGTAAAGAAAATGATAATTATCCTAAGAATATCCTCCGGGAGTGTCGTAACAAATAGTGCATGTAACACCCCGAGATTTTATGAAAAATATTCTTTTTAATTTCATTAATTCCTTGTGTCGTACGCTACACCAAAAGGAGCTTGCACGACATGCATCCTTGACTTGCCTTGCATTACACGCAATCACGACCTTCCTCGATAGCGTGTGTAGTACGCAATACCGAGTTTCACTAAACAACCATATGCTATTAAAATATTATTAAAACTAGTCATTATGAATAGTAATGACCACTTTTTGAAATTTTGTAATTTTTATTTTTCAAAATAGACTTTATTTCTGGATTCGGAATATCGAAATTAGCTTAGGCCTATTTTTTGGTATTTTTTCTGAAAACTTTCAATTTTTGATGAATAGTGAAACCACTAAGTGGTGGTTAAAAAAACTAAATTTTTCATAAAACACAATTTTACCGCTTCTGTGAGTGGAATTTCGAAACTCCGAGAGATACGGTTAATATAAAGGACTAAAATGTGGTTCAATGAGATGAAAATTATTTTTGGTGAATAGTACCTTTTTACTTTTTTTTACCACGGTTAAAAGTAAATATGGTAATTAAGGGTAACAATGATATTATTATTACCCTAACACATGTACTAATTCTATTTGACAAGTGTAATTCGAACAAAAACAACCTTAGGAATAAAATATGACCATTTAGGCCCACTTGGATTAGATTAGGCCATTTATTATTAATTTATTTAAAGAAGGGTTAAAATAGTTAAAATCAAAGTTTAATAAGTAACTCATTTTTAATATGGGGTTATACATAAGATAAATTCGGCTATAAATATTCATTAGAAATCTAAACATATTTCCTACATGATGATATTTTATTTTTAATTTTTAGACTTTAAATAATTTAATTTATTTATGAATCAATGATGATGCAGTAATTATCTTATTAATAAAATATTGACATAATTGATGTTATAAACACCAACATAAATGTAATTTGAGACTTTTTATGAATTACACTATTTTTTTAGGTTACTATGACATGTTAGTATTGATTCAATTAACTTTTTTTGAACTAATCATTCTGTTATGAGTTTCACAAAAATCAATTCCTAAATAGTGTCAAAATTGACATAAAATAGTTTTTAAAACATATATTATATTAGTAATTGTTATTTTATTCTTAAAAATCTAAGGCTAGGCCAAATGACATATATAAGGTTATATATATTAATAATAAACAACTTGGGGTTCGTTTGGCTGCTTATAGAATGTTTATTAACCTTATAGTATAAGAACACAAGAAGACACGGTAAAAGTAAAATTATTTAATTTAATGTTAAATCTAAATGATAAGGTTAAAATAGGAACCTAAACTTGTATAAATTCTATTGTATGAGAGGATTGCGACCCATCCCCACCTTAGATTCTAAATAAATTAATTTTGATCTATTTAAAACCGAATTTGGATTTATAATAAAATAATATTTTTAGTTATTCCAAAGGTGCCCCTCTCCTCCCTTATAAAAGGGCACCTCCTCCCTCTTTTCCTCACACCACTTTGAGCATTCATGCTCGACCAACCCCTTCCAAATTACCTTATCCACTTCCCTAGAAACATCCTAGTGGTTCTGGGCTTCCTCAAAGACCAACTTTAGTGCCCTAAAAGGAGGTCTCAAAGAGGCGCTTCAAAGAAGAGGTAATGCCCGTACCGATTCTTTGATCATTATTTCTTTTTCCACGTCTTCTTCTTTAGTTGTTTCATCATGAAGCTATAACATCAGTATCACTCATATAATGATATGTTATTATAATTATGAAACAACCCTATTTCACCATCTATCCATCCTATGGAAAACGAAATCACCGCGCGTGCGTACGTACGAAATACCGTCTCCACGCCGTGGTGTAATCTATTTTCCACCACCACCTTATAGGGATGGGTATAATGGTGTACATAATAACTATATATGATTATTTTAAAGTGATATTTATTCTGAAATAGTATAAATAAACTCCAATACAATTCCCCGATCATTAGAACGATATTATCGCTCGTGCGTACGTACGGACTACCGTCTCCACGACGCGATGAGATTCATTCTCCACATTAACCATTCATGAATAATTAAAAAGTATATATAATAAATAATAATGAAATATTTGACATAATAATTATTCTGGATTTAAGTGTATATATATGTATGTCATCTACTTAATTCCATTCAACTCAATAAGGAAAAGAAAATCGCGTTCATGCGTACGTACGGTCTACCGTCTCCATGAACAGTGTATTTCTTTCCATTTACTGATCTTTTATATATATATATATATATTCTGAATATATATTATATATAAATCATTTTTTATATTCTGTAATTAAGTAATCATGTTCTAAGTAATCATATGAATAATTACAAGTCAAAACACGGACGACAAATGAAACGATTTTTCCCAAAACGCTCATTAACATGGAATTTACAAAAGAATGGGTAATATAAAGCCATAAGTGAACCATATATGATATCATAACAATTATTATGATTATGGAATAAGTCAATGACATTACTTAAATCATTATATAGGAGGTTCGGACACATACGAAGCAAATCGGACCTAAGGTAAGGGAAATATCACAATCTCATTTTTTTATCCGAGATTGTTTACACATTGGTATTTACTGTGGTGTATTTTATCATCCAAATCCATGTTTCCTCAATATGTACCATTATTTACATCCACCTAAAATTTTTTAAATCCATTTTTACCCTGCGTTGAGTTTATAGTAAAAGATATGAAAGGAATCTTTTGTCGTTTTTCATACGAGGTACTTTTTGACTTTTCCGACAAAAGTACGAGAAGAATGTTTTTTTAACTTATACGGCATGAATGGATTTCTAAAACATTATTTCGAAGAAGCTACCTTTACATGTTTTCATTTTTATTTTTAATCAACTTCTTTTAGTTTAGAATTTGATGACATGTTAAGAAAGGAAAAGTGTTTTTGAAGTAGAAAGTATATTTTCCTCAAGAATGGAGTTCAAGTGTTTTATCAAAATTATTTTCCATCTAAGATAATAAAGGGTTCTGTTTTTATCCCTAATATTACTTTGATTTGATTATGTTGTGATGGAATTATATTTTTATGAATTCCTTTATCTTATATGAATTGTTTTATGATTTCACGATGTTTAAGATTCCCATTTTTATTACATGGGTTCTGCTATGATATATGGTTTTCTGATTTTATGGCACACATAAGAATGGTATCATTATGAGATGGGTGGGACCTATATCTCGCTCCAATTCATTGGGTAAAGATTTTATATCTCATGAGATTGATATGGCTGGAACGGTATATTATACCGGTTCAGTGAAACAGGACTGAAACAAGGAGTGAACTCGGCTCAGAAAGGGACTTTGTCCACTAAGATAGTCTTGGCAATGAGTCTTGAATAATAAGAAATGATTCTATATGATTATGTGTATATGCAATAAAGTTTCATGTTTTATGTTATGATTATTGGGATTACATTTCACTACTATGATTTATCCCATGTTATGAAATTATGATTTCTTTTGCAGGTTATGATTTCCAAAAGATATGTTCTTATGATTATGACGTGATTGATATTTCTTTTGTTTACCCTTACTGATCATTTGAGCTCACCAATTTATGTTTTATTTTCCCCATGACATAAATAAAGGATTTAGGTTTAGAAAAAGAAGATCTTGATGGGAGATGTTGAAGATCTTTCACCACGATTAGAAGATTATATTCTGAGTTTCCAAAGACACTAAACTATTACGGTCCTTGTGTGTGTGTTTTTGTCATGTACTAAGTATTCCGCAAAAGTAATGTAATGTCTATGAACATCAGGCTTTGGGTCTCTACAATTGGTATCAGAGGAAAGGTTTAGTCAACCATTGGAAACTAGGATGTGAAAACATTAGTGAGATCCCTAGAGATATTTCTAAGGTATTTCTAGGGATGTCCCTAAGGATAAGTATACGTATAGGATATAGTCCTAGAACTATGGTAACGATATTAGATTAAACCAAAGATGTTAGATATTGAAGTTACTCCCCCTTTATTATGATTTTTTCCTCTCACACTATTCTTTTTGGGTTTTAGACGATGGCTGGAACCCGAAGGAACCGTGTTGATCAATGCAATGGACAATGCAATGATTGTCCTCCTTAACAAACAAATGTAATGGGAGATGGAGTGAAAAATCTTATAGCTATAATTACACAAGATATGAATCATTCTGGATATCCAAATGAGCAGAGAAGGGAACAATATTCTATTGAGTACTTCATGAGGCAACGTCCACCTTCTTTCAGTGGGTCTTGTGATCCACTTGTTGCTGAACAATGGATTAGTACTACTGAAAAGATATTTTCAGTTCTTCAATGTTCTGAACATGATAAAGTCATCTTAGCAGTGTATCGTTTGGAAGGTGATGCTGATAAATGGTGGAATCTTATCAAGAATACGAGTCCAAGAGATGAAATTGAGTCCATGGAATGGGACGAGTTCAAGAAATTATTTTTCAATAAGTACTTCCCTCGTATTCTTCGAACAAAGATGGAGAAGGAGTTTCTTGAACTAAAGCAAAAGGATGATGAATCTGTTGGTATATACGAAGCGAATTTTACAAGTCTTGCAAGGTATGCATCTGGATTTATCATCCAAACTGAAAGTAAAGTTGATCGATTCTTCAGTGGCTTAAAACCAAATCTTCGAAGGGAATTAGCTGTAAGAGACATCAGTAGCTATGAAGAAATTGCGTGTTGTGCTATCAAGGTAGAAATGGAAGTTGGTGTTACTTATCCATCTCATAGTTTTGACAAGAAATGAAAGATGGAGTTCAAGGACAAATCTCAGAATAATGGTGAAAAGAAGATGAATGTTTCCTTATGCTCAAAGTGTGGAAAGAAGCATGGTGGAGATTGTCTTCAAGGGACTAGAAAATGTTTTAAGTGTGGAAAAGAAGGTCATCGAGCAGCTAAGTGTCTAAGTAATGGAAACAGGGTTTCTAATGATTTTAATAAAGAAAAGACATCATAGAACGCACCAGCAACACTTCAATTCTTCAAGTGCAATGAAATGGGGCATTATGTTAATAAATGCCCTAATCCAAGAGTTAGTGATGATCGACATGAGAAACCTCTTAAGGAAAAGGACAAAGGGAAGTCACATGCGATCACTATTGGCGATGTTGAATATGACAACGATGTGGTGGAATGATTAAGTGTTTATGTAATGGGATTCCAGAACAATGTCGTATATAGTATCGTGGAATATTGGAATATTTATGTTTTGGTCTATTATGGTTTTCAACAATTTTATGGCATCGGTAACCATGAAAAGTGATTGAAATATTTTTGGAAAGAAGATGATATGCACATAATGAAGGGATAAATAGAATCTAATATGTTTGATAGTATTCCTGAGCTCTTGATTGATATAAGGACAAAGTGATATCATGGTTTGAGGAGATATAATTTTGAGGATTTTGGAATGTGGAAAGTGTTAACTTCTAACAGCATTCATGTTTTCACTAAGGTTCAATGGATATTAATTCTTAAAGAGAATACATGATTACGGTATTCACATGTTTTTAATTTGACCCACAAGATATATCTTATGAAATATGGGGGATAAATGATGGCATTCACGTGATCATTTTCTTTATAGTATGAGCTTGGACAGAAGTAGTTTAGATAAGCCTAAAGATTGGAATGGATTATGTTGGACATAAGTTATTATTGTTTAAGGATAAAACTTTTTTGATATTGTTGATGGGATGTTATAGTAATATAGATTTAGAAAAAGGACAACCTGCAGGACGGGAAAAATCCCATCGCGTCGGACAAGGCTGTGGGAATCAAACCCACAACCGAAGTGTGACTGGCAATTATCACCTACCACTGGCCTACAGGAAGTCCCTGTTTAGTATAAACTAGTTTTATTATATTAAGCAGTATAATATATGAAGTATAAGTCCATTTTAGGAACCATATATGATTAATCTCACTATAGATGGACTTATATATTTTTTGATAACTTTTATAACCTTTTGTTTGAGACAGATGGAATGACCCATCATTCTATCACATGATCTGCTAACACATCACGAATGACAAATTCAACTTCATTTCCTTAAGAGATGAAGTGGAAATTCTCTAAAGAATGACAAACGGTGAGACTATACCAAAATAAAGAATGAATTTCTTCTAATTCCAATTTCATCAACTTTAGGGAAATGATCTTGAAAACCAAAATGTTTTCCTAGTGCTCTTATATCTGATGAATCAGATGGTACCTTATATCATCACAAATTTATGGCTTTGTGATTGCTGGCTTTTCCATAGCCATGTTCTCTACCACTCTAAATTAGAACATGATGGTTATATTTCTCTTCCATATCCATATTTTCACCTATGTGGAAACCCAGTGATTAGTTTATTTGGGTAACCGTTACATTTCATACTTTTGTTTCTAAAGATTGGTTTTGGTATTCCTTTTAAGATGTGGATTTCTATTAAATAAACTTTCGAATAGTAAACCATTTATAACCCCGACGAATTTCGAGGGCGAAATTCATTTTAAGGGGGGTAGAATGTAACACCCCGAGATTTTATGAAAAATATTCTTTTTAATTTCATTAATGTCTTGTGTTGTACGCTACACCAAAAGGAGCTTGCACAACACGCATCCTTGACTTGCCTTGCATTACACGCAATCGTGACCTTCCTCGATAGCGTGTGTAGTACGCAATACCGAGTTTCACTAAACAACGATATGCTATTAAAATATTATTAAAACTAGCCATTATGAATAGTAATAACCACTTTTTGAAATTTTGTAATTTTTATTTTTCAAAATTGAATTTATTTCTGGATTCGGAATATCGAAATTAGCTTAGGCCTAATTTTTGGTATTTTTCTGAAAACTTTCAATTTTTGATGAATAGTGAAACCACTAGGTGGTGGTTAAAAAAACTGAATTTTTCAGAAAACTTAATTTTATCACTTCTATGAGTGGAATTTCGAAAATTCGAGAGACATGGTAAATATCAAGGAAAAAAATGTGGTTCAATGAGATGAAAATAATTTTTGTTGAATAGTAACTTTTTACTTTTTTTTACCACGGTTAAAAGTAAATAGAGTAATTAAGGGTAAAAATGATATTATTATTACCCAAACACAAGTAATAATTCTATTGGACAAGTGTTATTAAAAAAAACAACCTTAGGAATAAAATATGACAATTTAGGCCCACATGGATTAGATTAGGAAATTTATTATTAATATATTTAATGAAGGGTTAAAATAGTTAAAATCAAAGTTTAATAAGTAAATCATTTTTAATATGGGGTTATACATAAGATATATTCGTCTATAAATATTCATTAGAAAGATAAAAATATTTCCTACATGATGATAGTTTATTGTTAATTTTTAGACTTTAAATAATTTAATTTATTTATGACACAATGATGATGCAGTAATTATCTTATTATTGAAATATTGACATAATTGATGTTATAAACACCTACATAAATGTCATTTGAGACTTTTTATGAATTAAACTAATTTTCTAGGTTAATATGACATGTTAGTATTGATTCAATAATCTTTTTTCGAACTAAGCATTTTGTTATGATTTTCACAAAAATCAATTACTAAATAGTGTCAAAATTGACATAAAATAGTTTTTAAAGCAAATATTATATTAGTAATTGTTATTTTATTCCTAAAAATCTAAGGTTCAGCCAAATGACATAGATAAGGTTATATATATTAATAATAAACAACTTGGGGTTCGTTTGGCTGCTTATAGTAAGTTTATTAACCTTATAGTATAAGAACACAAGAAGACACAGTAAAAGTAAAATTATTTAATTTAATGTTAAATCTAAATGATAAGGTTAAAATAGGAACCTAAACTTGTCTAAATTATATTGGATGAGAGGCGTTCGACCCATACCCACCTTATCCTCGAAATAAATCAATTTGGAGCTATTTAAAACCGAATTTGGATTTATAATAAAATAATATTTTTTGTTATTCCAAAGGTGCCCCTCTCCTCCCTTATAAAAGGGCACCTCCTCCCACTCTTCATCACACCACTTTGAGCCTTCAAGCTCTGACAACCCCTGAAAAAATCCCTTCTCCACTTCCCTAGAAACATCCTAGTGGTTCTTGTCTTCCTCAAAGACCAATTTTAGTCCCCTAAAAGGAGGTCTCAAAGAGGCGCTTCAAAGAAGAGGTAATGCTCGTTACCGATTCTTTCATCTTTATTTCTTCTTCCACTTCTTCTTCTTTAGTTGTTTCATCATGAAGTAATAACATCAGTATCACTCATATACTGATATGTTATTATATGTATGAAAAAACCCTATTTCACCATCTATCCATCCTACGGAAAACGAAATCACCGCGCGTGCGTACGTACGGAATACCGTCTCCACGCCGTGGTGTAATCTATTTTCCACCACCACCTTACATGGATGGGTATAATGGTGTAAATAAAAACTATATATGATTATTTTAAAGTGATATTGATTATGAAATAGTATAAATACACTCCAATACAATTCCATGATCATGAGAACGATATCATCGCTCATGGGTACGTACGGACTACCGTCTCCACGACGCGATGCGATTCATTCTCCACGTTAACCATTCATGAATGATTATAAAGTATGTATAATAATTAATAATGAAATATATGTAATAATAATTATTCTGTATTTATGTTTATATATATGTATGTCATCTACTTAATTCCATTCAACTCAATAATGAAGAGAAAACAACGTTCATGCATACGTACGGTCTACCGTCTCCATGAATGGTGTATTTCTTTCAATTTACTAATATTTTATATATATATATATATATTCTGAATATATATTATATATAAATCATGTTTTATATTCCAGAATTAAGTAATCATGTTCTAAGTAATCATATGAATAATTACAAGTCAAAACACGGACGACAAATGAAACGATTTTACCCAAAACGCTCTTTAACATGGAATTTAAAAATGAAATGGTAATATAATGCCATAAGTGAACCATATATGATATCACAACAATGAGTATGATTCTGGAATAAGTCAATGACATTACATAAATCATTATACAAGAGGTTCGGAAACATACGAAGCAAATCAGACCTAATGTAAGGGAAATATCACAATCTCATTTTTTTATCCGAGATTGTTTATACTTTGGTATTTACTAGGTTGTATTTTATCATCCACATCCATGTTTCCTCAATATGTAATATTATTTCCATCCACCTACAATTTTTTAAACCCAACATTACCCTTCGGTGAGTTTTTAGTAAACGATATGAAAGGAATCTTTTGTCGTTTTTCATACGAGGTACTTTTTTACTTTTCTGAAAAAAGTACGAGAAGAATGTTTTTTAAACTTATACGGCATGAATGGAGTTTTAAAACATTATTTAAAAATGGATTTCTTTACAAATATTCAAGTTTATTTTTAATCAACTTCTTTTAGTTTAGAATTTTACGACATGTTAAGAAAGGAAAAGTGTTTTTGAAGTAGAAAGGATATTTTCCTCAAGAATGGAGTTCAAGTGTTTTATCAAAATTATTTTCCATCTAAGAAAATAAAGGATTCTGTTTTTATCCCTAATATTACATTGACTTGATTATGTTGTGATGGAATTATATTTTTATGAATTCCTTTATCTTATATGAATTGTTTTATGATGTCACGATGTTTAAGATTCCCATTTTTATTACATGGGTTATGCTATGATGTATGGTTTTATGATTTTGTGGCACACATAAAAATGGTATCATTATGAGATGGGTGGGACCTATATCTCAATCCAATGCATTGGGTAAAGATTTTATATCTCATGAGATAGACATGGCTGGAATGGTAGGTTATACCGTTTCAGTGAAACAGTACTGAAACGAGGAGTGAACTCTGCTCAGAAAGGGACTTTGTCCACTAAGATAGTCTTGGCAATGAGTCTTGACTAAAAAGAAATGATTCTCTATGATTATGTGTTTATGCCACAATTTTTCATGTTTTAAGTTATGATTATTGGGATTACATTTCACTACTATGATTTATCCCATGTTATGAAATTATGATCTCTATTGCAGGTTAAGATTTCCAAAAGATATGTTCTTATGAATATGACGTGATTGATATTTCTTTTGTTTACCCTTACTGAGAATTTGAGCTCAACCTTTTATGATTTCTTTTCCCCAGGACATAACAAAAGGATGTAGGTTTAAAAAAAGAAGATCTTTATGGGAGATGTTGAAGATCTTTCACCACTATTAGAAGATTATATTCCGAGTTTCCAAAGACACTAAACTATTACGGTCCTTGTGTGTGTGTTTTTGTTATGTACTAAGTATTCCTCAAAATTAATGTAATGTCTATGTACATCAGGCTTCGGGTCTCTACAATGCAGCACGACCCATTGTCATGCACCAGTTACCATTCAAGTCTAGCTCAAAGCGGTGTTTTTAGGTTTTAACTCTAGGTACATCTGTGTCAGAGCCGCCTCTACCTGCTCGTATCCAAATAGGGATGTATTTTTTGGAAAACTCACAAAATTTCTACAATACCAAAATTTTAGGACATTCTTATATACAAATCCTCAAAGTATATCTTAGGGATATGTGCTCTAATAAAATTTTATCTAAATATAGTTTCCAATATTATTTCTAAACTTACTCTGATACCAACTGTAATGCCCCGACCCCAGTTACCCAGAGTCGGTGCATTATTTTAATTCATTGGCATAATTACAAATAATTAAGTACCGAAGGACCAATCAGTTTACCAGTATTGGAAAATAGATGACATACATGAATGTTACATTAAACTTCATAACATACAAAAAAACATAAATAATATTTTATTAATGCCATTATTCTTTTGTCTTAACCCTGCATAACAATCAGAATACACATCTTAGAATCCTGGGAAAAATAAAACATAGAAAGGGGTGAGCATAGATGCTCAGTAAGGATAACAATAAAGCGGAAACATTCATATATAACCATTAACATTTATGGAAATGTATAAATAAATCAAAATACTTTTAAACATTAAATTCAGCATAATATGGAAAAAATAAAATGAATTAATTCCATTTACTTATTAACATGGATATTCTACTAGTCAAATAATCACATGCAATACTAACAACTTTCATAATGATGGAATTCATAATTCCAGACTATCATAACCACATAGTCAAGACCTTGTACCAAGACTACAAATAAGATTTTTTCAAGGACTTGTGCCAAGACACTAGTTTGTCTCATGTCCTACCAATTCATCGAGGAGCTATAGCGGGCTCCACTCGTCACTTATGAAGCCCAATTCATTCCTCATATGAAAATGATTAAAAATAACATAATCATTCGTATTAAAACTAGCATACTAAATGTCAATACTTTATCCATAAACCATGAATGGTATAAAAATAACACATCCAAAGTCAAACATATCTCAAAACCTTCAATACAATATGGAATATTTGTATCATAATAAATCATCTTCAAACCAGTTTAAGATCAAACCAAGGATGTTGACATAGATGAAAATGATTTATAAAACTATTTGAGAGAAATATCTCTTTTTCATGAAAACATTTGAATGTCACAGAATTTAAGAAGGAATACATTTAAAGATATTTTTGAAACAAAGTGTCCCGTACCACTTTGAATCTTTTGAAAGGAATTAAAATTTTTAAAACATTCATGTCCATATAAATAAATCCTTAAAACCCATTTTGAAAAGATAGACATTAATGAGAATGATTTAAAAGAATAAATATTTAAAACCTTTAAAATTATGTATTAGTAAAAGTACCTTAAAATAATACCTTTTAAAAAACTTTTATGAAACATGGACATGGATAATAAATATGTCCAAGTAGATACTTAAGTAAAAACAACTTGAGATAATAAAGAGATTGTGAAATTAACCCTTACCAATTTGGTAACTTACGAAACATACCCTTTATGAAAGAGGAATCATACAATGAATATGTAAATACACATAAATTAAAGTTTATTACAAAAATAATACAATTTTGGGCCGTAAATAAACCACATAAAAGGTAATAGTTGCTAAATGGCATGAATATCAAGGGACTAAAGAGTGAGATGAAAACCCCTTACCCTGCACTTTCCTTTACTAGAGGGTATGATTAACCTCCTATATGAAGACTATAGTATGTTAGTAAATTATACCATAACCATATTAATATTTATTATATCATACATTATTCATTTATGACTTTATACTACACATTTAATAATAATTTCCTTGTTATATTAATATTTTGGGTAATAATCGCTTTCATTATCATACATGTTTTAACTTGTTACTCTTAATTGTATCAAATAGATCATGATTTAAATAATTCTATAATATAAAACATGATTTATATATCATATATATTTATTATATAAATATATATAATAGACATATATATGAAATGAAAAACACCGTTTATGGAGACGGTAGTCCGTACGTACGCATAAAGGCGGTTTCCATTTTCATATAGTATTGAACAGAAGTAAGTGAATAAGATATATGTATGTACATAAATAATTATATATATAAATATATATCTCTCCAGTAGAATTACTATTTCATATATTACATACTAATTTGTAATATATATTTTTATAATCATCGATGAATGGTGAACTTGGAAATGAATCTCATCGCATCGTGCAGACGGTAATCCGTGCATACACACGAAGAAAAATATAATTATTTTGATATTAAAATCATATATAATTGGATGGTATATCATATATACAGAATAATTATCATGTTATATTTATTATTTACATCAAATACACATCATTATTATCCCCATCCAAATAATAATGTATTGAATAACAATTACACCACGACGTGGAGATGGTAAGTCGTACGTACGCACGTATAGTGAAATGTCATTAAAAGGGTGGATAAAATAATGAATTTGGTTGTACCATAATTATAATAACATCACAGTATATAGAAGGTACTGGAATAATTATTTTAGAATTGATACAATAGAGAAAAATGAAGTGTAAGGAAAAAATGAACTTGAAAGAGGGTGGTGAAATCATTACCTCTTCTTCGGGTTCTTCTTTTTGATTGGATCAAAATGGATCCATAGGTTGACTTTATAATCAAAATAAGTCATCTAGGATTAATTTATAATATATAAGAGGTTATTTATTCAGGGGTTGTCCGAGCCAAATGTCTTAGAAGGTGTGAAATAGAGTGAAGGTGGAGTGCCCTTTTATAAGAGGGGTGAGGGCACCTTATGAAAAATATAAAATATTATTTTATAATAAATTCATATTCGTTTTATAATAGCTGCAAATTGATTTATTTCGAGGATAAGGTGGTAATGGGTCGCAATCCACTCAACTAATAGGTTTTAGATAGGTTTTGGTTACATTATTAACTTTATGTTTTAGTTTTAACTCTAAGTTAATTAGTTTGACATTTTCCATGCCTCTTTGTAATTTATATTATATGGTTAATAAACATATATTAAACATCCAAGAGACCCGAAAGTGGTCCATGAATAATACTCCTATCATTATATTAATCCTTTGGCAGAACATTAGATTTTTAGGAATATAATATCAATTAATAATTAATATTTGTTTTAAAAATTAATTTATGTCAATTTGGACACTATTTGGTATTTTGTTATTGTAAAAGTCATCAAAACTTGATAACTTCAAACAAGATACATGGAATCAAACATATAATGTCATATTCACGTATAAAATTAGTTGATTTAATAAAAACATTGAAATTATATTCATTTAAATATTTATAATACCATTTATTTGATTCATTCCTGAATAAGGTAATTATTGCATCATCATTTTGTCATAAATATATTAATTTATTTACTGTCTAAAAATTATAGATAAAATACCAGGATGTAGGAAATTTTTTAGATTTCTAATTAATATTTGTAATCGAATTTATTTTATGAATAACCAAATATTAAAAAAAATTAGTTATTAAACATCGATTTTAACTCTTTTAACTCTTCTTTGAATTAAATAATAATAAATATCCTAATCTAATACAAGTTGACCTAGATGATAATATTTTATTCCTAAGGTTGTTTTTGGTCGATATACAATTGTACAATAGTATTAGTATATGTTTTACGGTAATAATAATATCATTTTTACCCTTAATTACCATATTTACTTTTAACTATGGTAAATAAAATGAAACATTTACTTTTCACCAAAAAATATGTTAATCTTGTTGAACCAAATTTTACTCCTTGATATTAACCGTGTCTCTTGGATTTTCAAAATTACACTCATAGAAGCGATGAAATTAATTTTTATGTGAATTAACAAATTCTTTTAATAGGTGGGGAAAAGACGGTGAAAAGTTCAATAAAGTTTTTATATATCTAAATTTATTATAAAATAACTCTAATGAATTAAATTGAACTTATATAAGTGTTATGTATCTATTTTGACCTAAAATAAAATTAAATGAAATAAATAATTATTTAAGTAAAAATTCGGTTTTAAACTATAACTTAGTGTTTTTCAATATTCATAAAAAAATAAAAGTTTTCATAAAAATACTAAAAATTTACCTCAAGAAAATTTTGATATTCTGAATTCAATAATGAAGACTATTTTACCAAATCGATAACAATGAAGCTGAATTTATTAATATAATATTAATTCCCTCTGTCAAAACCAGAAGGCGTATTTTTAAGAAATAATAACTATCAAAAGTTTGGCACTTGTTTATGTCCAATTTCAATGTGAAATTTCTTGCAATGACCATCATTGGATTAAATGGTAAAAATATAATCTATTTATACTTCAAAACCATTAAAATGTATAATTTAACACTATAAATTATTTTGAACAAAAAAGCTGTTTTCAGTTAAAATATAGTATTTTTCACTATTCACCAAAATACGAAAGTTATGAGAAAAACACCAAAACTTTATTGAAACTAAATTCTGATTTCCCGATTCTAAAGAAGAATTTTATTTTGTAAAATTGAATATATAAAAGCTTCAAATATTGGATTTAAAAAGGCTTTTCCATTAAAAGGCGGTAAAATATCATTTTTTGAAAAATACTTCTTTTATATGTAAAAAATTCTATTTGTTTTTACATTATGTCTAAGAAACTGATAATATGGATTCTAAAATTATAAGAATTATATAAAGTTCAAAATTTAGTTAATATTATTCATAACCATTTTGAACGGCTATTTTGGTATGTCATGGTGTGCTAGAACTCGGTGTTGCGTGTAGTGAAAGTTATTGAATTACTTTGAAGAAAAAATGTACTATGAAATCTTAGGGTGTTACAATTGGGTTGTGTTTTCCATGTTCTTCTTGATTCAACTCACCAGGTATACTCTATTGATAGTGGTATAAATTGTTTTACATCAAGTTGTTTCAATGTAAATACCTAGCGAGGATTCCACCGTGTGATCACAAGGATGATCCACAGGGTGAGAAAATATGGGTATTAGTACTTTTACCAAAGATAGCACCTCGGGGTAGTGTACCATGATATACAAACACCTGTAGAGTAGCATATGGTAATCATATTACTAATGGATGAGAGGTACATACTGAGTTCACTTTATGAGATACAGCAAAAGACACCCCTCAAGATCTAATGTGATACTAACTTTCATGTGGATGGGGACTGTTTGGAGGTAGTGACTGAGTTTTAAATTCATTCAAGACACCATTACATCAGTTGGTGGTCCAAGCTGTGAGCCTTCTATGTAGATTACCAGGGAGATTGCGGGTATAGAAAACCAAATCTTACGATTAGGTGACTCTTCCTTGGATAGAGTTTGAGATCCATTCTTACAGAAGGTTCTCTCCCCATAAAATCTAAGAGATATGTTTCAAAAAGATATTTTATATTTCCAACAGGAATACATGTCAGTATTTGAGTGTTCATCGAGGCATACCAACCTTCTCTATTACTCAATATATATGATACACTACAAATTCATTTGGTCTTAAACCTTTGAGAATAGTGTACATAGTTACATATAAACCAGCATTTTTAATCTATGAATTCCTTCGTATTCTAGAGTGAAAGAGAGAATCATTGTGCTTAAATGTCATCTGACTAAGTGGATAGAGCCATTGTATGTTAGAAATGGGAAATAAGGAGAAGAGACCTCAGGATTAGGAAGCTAATGTCTATTAAGAGACTTGGTCATTTGAGATTTTCTGAAAAGAAATCCCAATATATGGGATCTATAGCCCATGGGACATAAGGTGAGTTCAATCATCCTAGAGAGAGAAAATTCTTTTCATGAGACGGTAGGTGACATCTCACTAGAGATTATCTATCCCATCGTGATGTTGACATGGAAATTGTTGATGGGCCACTTAGAAAAGACAGTGATATGAATAGATGGATCTCAAGGGTGGCATATATGGAAGACGAGATTGGAGAGAAGTAGGAGTCGGTATACATTTCTACATGTTACTACCACCACCCCCATGTAGTCCACACCAGGCTCAGAGGGATGGAAGGCAGGGGAAGGGGAAGCTGCATGAAATCAAGGAATATAACCCAAGGTCTACATGAATGATTTGAGGTATGATCTATGTCTTTTATCTGCTTCCTAATTAATAGAAATAAGTGATAATCATTTTTCATTATCATGAATCACGTTCTAGACCTATATTTTCCAGTTAAATTGTTGACATGACCCATATTTCTGGAGATACCTTAGGGAGGAGACTCAATAATCACAGAAATTTCGACAATGTGATCTTACCCTTGAAAAAAGTGTTTTGGTTGGAACCTCATTGTGGAATTATTGTGGCCTTACAAACTCATTGTTGGCATAGATTGATAATCAACAGTCCATTCCTATATTATGAATTATAGGAAAAATTTGGTGGTATATCTGCAATGATTGAATAGGTTTTTCCTTCATCGGTGAAAAAGAAACCTAGGAAGCATGAGATGGACTCATGCAGAGGGGGTTACAACCAATCAAAAATGAGTTTGGTAGCCTTAACCTCAAAGTAGTAGATGTTATGAGCTTTGAAGTTTCTAGAAGTAGTGTTAGAGTACAGGGATGACTCTATAAGAGATTCTTACAGGGTTACCTCCCCACGGGGAGATAGATATTTTCATTTTTCTAGACCCCTTGACGTAAAAGGTATTATCATCTGTATATTGAATGTATTTCATAGTGCTTCACGAGATGAGGGTGTTGGTGGAGGACTTCTCTATAAAGGGATTTGTAAGAACCTATTTTCGAGATTATATGGGGATTACTTGCTCATTAACAAAGTGAATGTACAAAAAGAGTGTCCACTACCAAAGGGTTGATGAACACAATGATCAGTTTAAAGGGGCAGCTTTCGCATGGATAAGAAGGTGCCCATAGTATTTTCAACAGTTAAGGTAGAGTTTGATGGGGGACTAGATCATCTATTTTCTAGTGGAGAGATTCGCGTATGCAGTGTTCTGCGATGAAATGGAGTCCAGACATGGTTGTTTCTTGATTCATATGAAACGGTGATTGACTATGTTTCATGTCAGTTAAGACCACATAAGCCGAACTACACAACCCATAATCTTGAGATTGAAATTAAAGTATTTGTATTGTAGATGTGGTGACACTACCTGATGGGAGATAAAATTATCATCTACTCATACCACAATAGTATCAATTATATCTTCTATGAGATGGTTATTAACATGATATATAATCATTGGATAAAGTTACTCCATCACTATGACTTTGAGAGAGTATATACTCATCATAAGGTAAATGTGGTAGTAGATTCTCTCTGTTGGAGGTCCAATTCATAGTGCCTGAATGAGGAAAATGAGTAGAAGGCATCATTTCTCAGATTCATTGTGGATACATATGATATATCTTAACTCAAGTTTTTTGTTGTTACCCCTTTACATTTACAGTGTGTCAAGGAGGATCGGCTCGGTGATAGAGATGGTGAGACTTTACATGGTCAGTTCTCCCCGTTGAATTCCCCTACTAGAAATTCGAATGGGGGGTAAATTTTATTCCTTTTAGGTGTTGCACAATACAAGTAGTGGACACCTACTGTGGTGGGAAGCATCGCGATATGCATGTGGGTGTCATGGAAGACACTGTGGATGATGGAAGAGGTTGAAGAAGGGATTACCTATTGATATAAATGATGACCATTTGTTTGAATTAATTTCCTGGTTCTTCAACACATCATGTCAAGCCCCTGTGCTTGGATGGTATTTCTCTTTTCATCCTTAGGGTTCTAGGAACATGGTGATAAAGGTCATCGATAAACATTGTAATGGGTTTACAACATATGTCCAAGGGACACGATACCATCTTGGTGATCATTGAATGAAGCACAATGTTAGCCACTTCAATGTTTTTGAGGAGCAGAGTTCAGTGGAGATCATGGAAAGACTCAAAATGTAGACAGTAGATCAACGCCATATAATACCATATATGATAGTTTATAATCATTATTCTTTCCTATTATCCTGGTTTTTGAGATTTAGGATCGGTAGGAGAGGAACCTCTATGGGTAGTCTATTCCTTTAGTGTCTGCCCAGTGGTAGCATGGGAATCTCTGGAAGATCAAATGGGATCAGGGTGATCGGGATCATGCTCGTTTATTCATCTATATGGGTATCCAATTGTTTGGATTTTGGGGATATAAAACCTTATGGTGAAGAGAATGTAGCAACTTGGGTTTTCTATGTTTTATTTTTTGAAATGTTTTTGGAAAATTCTAATATGGGGTCTGAGACGATGTGAAATTCCGATACAGGATCTACTCGAATTGTATAATGAAAAAATTTTGGTTTTTAAATGTGTGTGTCAGGGGTTATCCTAAAACTGTATAATAACTATTGAATGTGTTCCCAAATCATAAATGAGAGGGAAATGTTGAATTTAGGATGGCGGGTTACCTGAGGTGTGAGTTAGCTTTAGTCAGCTTAGGACACCATTGAGGAAACCTGGAATGGAAAAAATGTAAATAAAAAAATTAAATAAAAAAATTAAATTTTAAAATATTAATAACTCGTTAATAGTTACATGAAATGGAAATATGATACAACTGTTGAGTCTGTAATGTGGTGTTTTACTTATGCGAGGACTAAAAATGATCAGCATGGGTCGATTGTGAATGTAAATATTTGGACATTTTAAAAAATAATAAAATAATTGTAAAGAAGTTAATTTTATTTATATTTAATATTTCATAACATGGAGACATTTCAACACAGAGACATGTCAAGAATTTCTATTTCATGAATGAAACATCATGGAAATCATGGAATGCTGCAATGGAAATGTTGAAAAACACATAACGCTTAAACATGTTTAATGCTGAAACATGTTAAATACTAAAATGTGTGTTTCTTCATTAACTGTGGGTAGCGATACAAGATAAAATTATAGATACTTCCCCATGAGAACTATATAAGATCCTTGGTGATTTTCTCTCAATGGAGAATGACAGACAATGATGATACACATATCAAGTATCGATTAAATGATGGATCATGACAACTCTTGACAGATCGCCAATGTGGATCGAACCCTGACTTTGATAGATCCAAACTCAAGGTAGGGTGTGATTTTTAATATGTTTTACTTCCATGTTTTTTATCATTATTATGAACAAGGATTAATAGACCAACAAAACAATCCATGGGTCTTGGGTATTGCGGGTTGGGATTTACCTGGAAGGGTTTATAGGTTATTTTTTATCAAATAATGATTAAAAATTGTTGTGGATTTTATAATTTTTATAATAGAAAAAAAGAATGATCAACATGAAACTATATAGAGTTATCTCCCCATTTGTTGATTCATGATTTCCTCCTTCCATTATTTGTTATTTGTGGGCATTATTCATTTGGCATGTGACATGAAAATTCACTATCAATCGATCATAGAACTCCAGAATCTCAACTAAATGATCTGATATCATTAATTCTGGATGGACATGCACAATGGTGATGTGATGAATATGGGGGAGAATTTATTGAGGGGGTGTAAAAGATATCGCATCTCAAACGACCTTTCACCAAGATGGTTCGTCGCATGGATCTGAGCCCATGGAAGTGAAGGCAATGACACGAGGATCACAACTGTGTTTCAATATTGAAAACTAGAGAAATAATTAAATGGTTGTGGGTCAAAGAAGTGGAGCCCCTAACGGTAGTGTGGCCACCAGGCAGTGGGAAACCACAGGCTGAATGGTCTACAGGGGAGGGCCCTGTGACAGTGTAGTAGAGGGATGAAATGTGATTTCGTGTCCAGGGCGGGCCACAGTAGTGAGAACCAGTTACATGGTTGGTCATTGTGTCAGACCGGCTACCGTGTGGTCACGTGGACCACATCCAGGAGGATAATCCAACTTGACAACATGCCACATTGAATTGGTAGGGATGTGGAACATGTTGCATCCATGTAGACCAAACCAACCTGCATTCGAGTAGGTCATGCCAGAGCTGGTGGGATAAACCGAGCCCAACACATCAGGTATGACCCAATAGGTTGGATCGATGGACCCCAGGTTGGGTCAGGTCGGGTCGGTCTAACCAGGTTGGATGAGACCCTGACCCAACCAGCCCCTTTTTACAAAAATAGTTGTAACATTAAAAATTTATGTCTATTTGATGAATCTCTAGAAGTGTTGAGACCCTCATGATGAGTAGGAACTTTTGAGATGGCTTTGTAGGTTTTTAGTGAGTACCAGTGTAGGTGAGACTCTCCCCATTGGTTTTTTCCTCGAGACTTTGTTATGGAATTTGATCCATATCACTAGGTATCAATCCCCTTGAGAGGATAGTGTCCCATATAGAGTTGTGGCAACATCTTTGGCGCTCTAGTGGTACTCTATCACCCCAGTTAGAGTTTCAAGGGTATTAATATTTCCTCTGATCATAGGACAATAATCCTCCATCTCATAGGATGCATCGGTACAATTCACAATATTCATTGAGGTGAATACCCTACTTTACAAGAATCGCCAGGATGGTATATAGTACTATTGGTTAAGAATACCCTATGTTGTGGGATAACATAGATTTGGATTGTATAATTATTGGTGGAGAATCCCCTATATGCATGTCATTATCAGTTGACCATCCATTTATCTTTTGGTGGGGCCTAACAAAGCTTGGTCTCCTTGCAAGGGTCTCTGATGACTTTATTTCTCAAGGAGTGAGTTATCCCAGGACAAGTGTTCCTTGAGAAGAACCTTGTGACCATGTATTGGCTCTGATATCAAGACTCCATGTATTAGAAATACTATAATTCTTAGGGAAACATCATCGAATATCAAGACCTTGTGTTATCTTGGATACTTTTTGTAGACTTGTTCTATGTGCTTACTATCAGATGGCTTGGTTACTGAGATCTCCCAGAATCGAGCGTGCTATGAGCATAACCATATGGATGGTAGTGTATGAGATGTTTCTTCTTGAAAATAGACCTTTAGAAAGTAAAATGAACCATGGTTTGAGGTCCTCAAAATATGATGGGAGGACAGTTTTAAAAATATGGCTTCCTTTGGGATTTTATCGGTTTTGTTTCTGAAAAATATTTTTTGTTTCCTACATTTAGAGAATTTATAATGATATTAAAGGTGTTTTAACCTTAATTTTTGAACATGTATGGGTATATATTGTCCTATTAGAGGCAAGATCATTGGTTTGGATAAATATAGAGGCATTCAAAAAATAATATGATCTTCGAAATTTGATAGGGTACTGCGAACTATAGTTACCCTACACAAAGGTTACCGTGTGAGCTCCACACAGTTTGAGAATTCCATGATCAAGACGTATGAAAAGTGGACATATGTTGTGTGGAGGTGACCATTAATTATATATGTGACTGTGGATGTCCATGAGATGGGTACATTAGTGAATCTTATGGCCTTCGAGAACTTGTACCTTAAGTAAATTTTTGGGATGTTTTGGCCCAAATCCACATATAACAGGTTTTTCAATTGTTGAAATATCCTATGAGACTTGCAATATGAGATTATCAATAACCCCCCCTCCCACATAATAATTTTATCTATTTTGGAATACTATGTTTGGCACTTGATGGGAAAATGTGAATAATAGAACTTTTAAATCTCTTTTCGTGACATAAGGTCTGACTGTACGCCCATAAATAGCCTTGTGGACCACATAGGGGACTACTAGATTTTCATTCAAGATATGGAAGTTATATATTTTGTGATAATAATTAACATCATTAAAATTCTATGATTTCGATCACCACTTCTCATGAAACTGACCCTTTTCCATGAATGATGGTTCTTGGAACAAAATTCTGTAAATAAACATTCATTAACCGACTTCTGATAACTCGACCATCACGAGCATAAATATGAAAAATGAAATATTAAAAAATAATTTTAAAAGAATTAATATTATTAAATATTGGTCACTAATGGTGATAAATACTTCTATAACTGTGTATGATATATGATTGGTAAATTGATGATCAGGGTGTTCTTATGGACTTGGTCAAACTGTGAACCAGTAATCGCATTTCTAAAAAAGGCACAACAAAAGTACCCAATATGAAATAGGCAATGACTATATGTATTTTGAAAGAGGGTTGATGTTTTTAACACTATATATGATATGGATGAGACTACCTACTGGTTTTAGAGAACATCAAGGCACAACCAGCGGCACATGGCTATTGGGGTCCACATCATGATGTGTCATGCATCTCATTTAAGAGGAACATTATGGATCTATGTGAATTTTTAAAAGGGGAGTAATTGGATTAGGATTTATCCCAACCTCATTATGTAAATATTCTCATCGTTGTTCGGATATGCCATTTTGAATTGGGGACTGAATAATTGTAATTATGTCCGGGGGAAACTTCCCTGGAGAATAGGTTTGGGAATAATTGGCATTCTAGTAATGTATTGATTATTAAGTGGATTAATTATGGTTTAGAATTTACAAGTCATCATGGTAATCACTAATTAATGTCTTCCACCACATATACATCATTCCAAATCTATTTAGATGTTTGTCCCCAGGGACAGAAATAATATTTTTCCCCATGGGGTGGATGGAATCATACTCTGGGATCATTATCAAATTTTTGAAATCCCAATCTAGAGAGCCAGGTACTCTAATTTCCTCCCAGAATAGAATATCTAGGAGTTTCAGGAGAAACTTATGGATATATTGTGGGTTTTTCTATTCTTGTTGAAAGGAATAAGTTTGAAAAGCCCATGGATGAAGGAAATAAATTTCATGTAATGGTTTTGGAATTTTCTAAATGAATATGAATAATATGCTACATGGGAGACCATGATAATTCCCTAATGATTTCTGTGAGACAAGGAGCACCCGAACAAGAGGATCCAGGATGTAATTTAATAATAGTTGTGGGGATACCTGATGGATCTCAAGGATCATCTTCTCAGGCTAGTTGGACTTATTGATGTTATGATCTATAGTTTGATTCTTATAGCATGGGATACACACATTTGGTACAACCAAGAACCCTCATTCATGACTTGATGTTGTTGATGGGGAAACACATCACATAGAATTTTGGGTATTAGATATGATATACAAGTTGCATTTCTATATCCCCCATTGGAGGCTCCTTTCTAGGATGGTAGGACCCTTTACATCCTCTATGGTTGGGTCACCACAGATATTGGGGATATGATTATTTGAACCCTATCTCTCTACCCATCATAAACATATGGTTATTAATTAGGAACATTGTTAGGTGTCCCCCTTTTTACATGGAATCGATGGACATGATTCTATGCACAAATATGGAATACTGATTTATCATATAATTTCCCCCTTCTAATAGGAACAATAACCCAATATGACATAGGGACCACTAAATATTGGCTATAAATATTAGCTAGCTGGGGTAGGATACTACTAGAAATGGAGGACTATAAAGGTATCTGGAATTCGTACACCCCACATCACATTATGATATAAATTGGATGCCACCAACATTTTACCTAGAGGGTGTTCAAAATAGCATGCAATGAATATCATCCCTCAGTGGTCGTACTAATATAGATCATTTTTTTCCATTTAAATATACAAAGGGGGAATGATTTTCCACTCCCTACCACTTCTTATAAGCTAAACAATAATTATTTACTGATTTGGGAGAGCACATTTATAAATTCCATGATGTGGAAGTAAACCTCTAGATATGATAAGGAAAACAAATTACATCATCACAATGTTAATGGAGAGTGGTGATCAGAGCATGTTGTGAACATAGGCTCATACCAATGTGTAGATAAGAAGCTATATAACTAGTAATTACTTGTGTTTCCAAGATGTATCCCATATAGATAGGATAAAATGAAGGGTCAAAACTCTAGGGAAATGAATTTTGGGAGGAATATAGAACCCCCAAGACATTTTTAGAGGCACATATTAACTGTCTAAGGAAGAAATTATTCTTCCTATCACTAACAATGCATTCATTCATGACACTTGAGAGAGCTTGGGGGACCAAAAATAGCTCTACTCCCTTTGGGACCTATGGTTGGGATTCAATATTGAGGATTTGTGATTGTTGATATTTTTTATGAGATAGAATACATCATAGTTTCACGAACATAGGTGATACATTATCTCATGAAGCTAGATGTAATGGTTAAACCCCACGATGTTTTGAACCCTTTAAAAAATAAGGAAAAGGGGGTAAAGGTCTTTCCTTCTCCTCCATATCTTCTTTTTTGTAAAAAATAATACTAATTCAATAGAGTAAAAAATGCGTGGAGGATTCATAGGGAAGATATATTTTTTAGGGATCCCCTATGGATTAATATTTTTAGTCAATAAGTAAAATTTTATGATCTTTTGTTTCCTGAATATACATCAACAATTAGAATTTATTTTTAACAAACATTTCACTTGTGGTGGAATTGGAAATAATGAAGAAGTGTTGGATTTTTATGAACTTTTGATATAAGGTGATGATGTTCTTACCCTTGAGGGAAAATAATAGGGCCTCTATCTAATATTTTGGACACAAGAAATCATTTTCATCTAAGAGTGGTGCCTAAAAATGAGGTGATAACCACTGGAGGAGAAATGTTTCAATATTGATTTCCGATGAACATCTCTGAGTGAAACAATAGGAAATACAAATTTTCAATATCCTTTCCAATTTTCAACTATATTATTTTTTTATTTTCATTATTCATTATTAGATAACTTTGTGCATTAAATGACAGTTTATACTATGTATAGAGCTCATATATCTATGGCGATGATCGAGTCAAGAAAATAGATAGCGAATGAGGCTATCCATTCAAAGAATGTGGTTAGATAGGATTTAGTGGTAGATCCTGATATAGAAGTATAATAAGAGGAGCTTCTAGATTCAATGCCTCTATAGAGGAGGCAAACATAATTTCGGCTACCAAGGTGACCATGAAGGATATTATGGTTTCACCTATCTTAGAAGCACCATCGGAAGCGGCTGCTAAAGTTGAGGCCTCATATAAGTTGTTCAAGATCAAACCAATGATGAAGGAGGTCAATAAAGCTATTCTGGATGAAATATCATCAAATGTTACAAAGGAATTAGTTATGCCTCCATCTTACACTAAGGATGGGTGTTCTGGTGATGATGTATTTCACATGGACCATGAGATCTTCTCCTTGAGGATGTACCTATAGATGACCCGACCACTATTTTTCTAGTTGTCTTACCTCTTTATGAGAATACATTTCCTATAAACATGAAATATTTTTTATTGGATTTCACTAAGGAGAATTGAGTTTTCAAATGAAAGGCATAGAATAGTGGGTGACATTCCATTACCCTCACTCAAATAATTGATCATGAAAATCGGTTAGGGTATCTCGAACATTGGAAAGTTATCCTAGTGTCTATAAGGGTTTATTTTAGTACCCTACACATACTAACTTTGGACTAATTCATCAAGTGGGATCTCATTGATTGGATTGGGATAGACATCACATAAATAAGAATGAGGATGTTCACACTTATGCTCTCTAGGAGGTGGAAGAGGATATCACACTTTTAAAAGGGATGATGCAGAATCATTTGGTTATAGACACATTTCAAGAATAAATAATTAGTAAAATAATTTATTAATTGGTAGTGGATGGGGATAAGGTAAATGAGGCTACTTATTTGTTATTATTCTTTCAATAGAAGCACAATTGGTTATAAATCAGTGATGATGAAGATATCCCAATCGCTGAAGAATGGGTGGTCGATCTGGTGGAGAAGAAGTGGAGTCAATACAATACTCAATATAGGCTAGATTATCTGAATAACTTTCTTTCCAGGGCCCAACCATATGAAAATTATCTTACATTGAATTAAAGGGGAGGATCTAATAAGTGGATAACCCTATGAAACTATGAATTATTATTTTTTTGATTTCTTTATATTCCTTTAATTGTTTTTCTTTATGTTTAATCTATGATAAAATTAACGAGAAAACAAATAATTGAAACTAAATTTCATGTGAGTAATGATTTGTTTGAGGATCAAGGTGAAAACATAATATATCTCATTTATACGAGATTACAAGATGAGGGTCAAACACTTTGTGTCTAGATATTCCAATCGAACACCAAGACAATTCTAACTAAGAATGTATAGGCTGGAGCATAAGACTATCATCACCAAAAAATTGATTTCTCAACATGTTCTAGTTCACAAATGGGGTTATTCTATAGTAATTTTATTACAACCAAAATGGGTTTATGAATATCTTGACTTAAGAAACAAAACATCTTAAACATAAATGGGGTGGCATGAAGATAGAGGATGACTACTGTACATTTTCAAATTATAGAATACATTATTGTTTTGACATGGATGGGGAAAAACAAGTGAGGGTTGACCATTGGTCATGTCTGAAACATATTTAAAAATGGGGATCCACCTCAAGGTGGAAAAGAAGCATGGGGAAGAAGTGATAGAATCTAAAAATGGAGTTCAACACTCTTGGAATTATTCCACCTTGGATTTCTAAAAAATGACTAGGTGTATCAGTCTAAAAAATGATCAAACTCTTCTTCCAAGGGGATCATCTTCTTGAATGTTGAGTGATGGTAGAGGAACCTAAATAACGTTTCATGTGACTAGAACCATAGGATAAAGGCCTCTCATGTGAGAAAATAAGATTCTTTGATTTTTTATTTCAATAAACGGAAATTATGGACATGTAGTTTTACCCTGTATGATGAGGTTGATGTACATGTAGTGTAACATCATCCGGTGAGGATTATGTACACATAGTTTAATATCATGCTATGAGGATGCTATCATGAATATAACATCATATGATTGTGATGTGTGAAATAATGTGAATTTCACTCATCCATGCAAGGTGATGAGTAATAATAGGGTATCACAATGGGTTATCCACTATAAGAGCACATGATGAAAAGGGAGATTAGAATTTGCATCTAAAATTTTCATTAATTGATGGGTTTAGTGAGTTAATATAGGTTCATTTCTAGGGTCCATTACATCTCCCTACTAGATTTGAACATATATTTTTATCCCCTTATATTTTCTATATTGTGGGAGAGACCTGGAAGAGGGTCTGACTATTACTAAAGTTTCTATAATGGGTTCTAAGCCTAATAGAAATTTGTGGAAAATTCCATTGGAAGATTAATGTCGTACCAATCAGACCACGACGTTTAAATTTTTTAATGGTAATAATTATCGGACTATAGGGTTTCAAATGGTTTAATGTAAACATTCTCTAACCATTACTACTTGTTTATGTTCAAAAGGATGAGACGATGGTGACTCAAATATGTTTATATTTTAATGCTTGGTCCATAACGTTGTGTGTCTCAAAGGTATTTTATTGGAAAAGGGAGGAGGTATCATAATTTTAATGAGCGGACTATGGGCTCCTTCCACACAGAACATCACAAAGTGATATTTAACACATCTATAGTCCTGATTTATAGTCATGGGGTCCTAGTTTAATATAATAAACTTTAGACCAGGTTTAACATCCAAAATGGAAATGTGTAGCATAGAATAGTAGAAACCCAAAATCAATTGAGGGATAAGGAGTTATAGAACCACATTCCACGTTCCAAGGGTTACATTATCATAGTTTAGACTCATGATTATTGGGATTGGGCTCATTTTTGAAGGCCATGATGTTTTAAAAAATTATGAAAATTTTAGGGTCATAATTCCTAAACCATAGGGAAGTACATCTCAAATGTGTATGTATGGCCTGGAAGGATGGTGACTCGATATGAGTTGAGTTCCCCATAGAAACCATAAAAATGAAACGTATTCCCAAAATAACATACATATGATTTAATGTCACGATGCATGGTCTTAGGCTCATAGTTTTATGATGTAGAGTTCAAATAAAAAGTTTCCCATGAAGCTCAACCTTGAATTTGGGAAACATTATTTCTCAAATACTAAGCATTTTTTATCCATACTCAATTTGAGAAATAATGTGTGTTAATGAATTCTTGTTATTTGATTTGGATATCATAAAAAGGTTAAATATTTTTTAAAAATTAATGTGAGGTCAATCACAGTAATTAATGATTTGGATAGTAAAATGGTGATGATCGATGAGTGGGATCAACTATTGACCATGTTCAACACATCAATTCTATACACATGTCATTTTAATACGGAGAGAGAAAATATCAAAATATATGTCATCCATATTCCCAACATGGGAGGTGCCACTATTTTTTCCATAAGATACTTCGAGGCGTGATGTCAAGAAGGTTGGTGAGTTTTTGTGTCTAGGTACTATTTCCACTTGGTAACCCATTTAGATTGAGATGATTATGATTATCCAAATTGTGGAGCATGAAAAGCAATAATGTTGAAGTAGGTGATTTTATGTATGGAATTTTAAGAACCCTATATCTATTCCACATGTTTTAAAATACACTGTTATGCGATGATCCAGCCTGACCCCAAAATAGAAGGAAACCATAAATGAGTATATTCTAGTGCTAGACCTAGGGTATGACATATAGGTGTCACTATATATTCCATTGTAATATAAATCATTCCAAATATAGTTCTGGAAAGTTGATGTAAAGAATTATAATGCTGGTAATGGTTTTTCCTCTAATGTGGGGACACTAAACCATTAAATATTGTTATTCATCTTGATTTTATATAGGGTAAGGAAATAGTTTAATTTCATGTAATAAAAATGATTTTTTTGTCATCCCATATTTATCATATTAGGGATCCTAACTATATATGGGGTAAGGCTATATTTTAACTTCATGTGATGAGGAATTTTTTTTTCTATTTCATCTAAATTTTATCACATAAGAAATTTATCATGTATACTGTGTAATGGTATAGTTCAGTGTTGTGTTATGAGGATTTTTTTTGGTCAACAAATATTTATCATATGAGAAATATCATGATTATATGCAGTATGATTCAGAAAAATGTTGTGCACTAGGGATGTTATTTTTTTATTCATCCCATATTTATCATATGATGCATAAAATCTCAATAAGGTGTAATTCCATTGATTAATGATATCTGATTTGGAAATTAGGCATCATAGTTCTAAGTCATACAACTCATTTTGTAGTGATAAAAGTTTATGTTCTTATAGCTTTGACCATATGGATAGATTCTAGTTTAAGGTAAAATAGCATTATCCAATGTGTGTGTGTGATTTAAGGAGGCTTGTGTGGAATTAAAGAGTGTTAACAAAACAATAAATGAGGTCTAGAGAGATCATATTCTTCACAAACCATGAAACTATTCCCCAATTCAACATCATTATTTTGGGAGAAAAAAGGACACTAAAAGAGTCAACATTGGGGGCTACACACATGATATATGATCCTTGATTGAATATGTTACCCATGGTCATCAGTTCCATCAAATCCTAGTTCTAGAATGTGTCATGGTAGGATATTTATGTTGGATGTGAAATCCTATCGATTATGGCTGCATTAAAAATATGAAGGGGGTTTTGACTTACTAAAACACCAACGGTGAAGAAAACTATGTCATGTTGGGGTGAAAGTGAAAAAATGCACATAGTTTAAAGTCAATATTCTTTGAGTATGGAGGGTGAGTGAAATTTGAGGATTTTTTGGTCTTAAATGTGAGTTAAAACCTGATATGAACCAAAAAAGGGGATTTTTACCATATAAATTGCTCCTCATTCGAATTTCACATAGTTTAGGTTCGCAAGGATTGGACCTGGGAGAGACCAAAAAATAGGTCTTTTGAGGCTATGCCAAAAGACATGTTGTCTTAGTATCATAACATATCCCATAGTAATGATAATTAATACACATTTAGTTCTCGAAATTAATGATGAAAAAGACCAACACAGGTGCGGTGATGTCCTACATAAAAAGGACACTAAAACATATCACATTTATGATATTAGGAATCCAAAAATTATATGCGGTAATGATATAGTTAAATTAAATATTTTCTAATTTTTTTCATTTTTATCACATACATGTTATATATACTACCTCAGTTTTATATAGGGTAATGAAACATTTTATAGTTATTTTATGAAGATATTTCCAAGGAATACACATCGAGATTCATGATCCTATTTATTATGTTAGATCATAAGGGATCTCTTCTAAATATTGGGTCAAGAAAGATGATAGGGGATTACACTGGATGAGGTGGACGAAGTTAATTTTAGAGTTATTATGTCATAGTAAATGGTTGATATTATGATGAGTTTATAGGTAGGATGAATTATATGATGTCTAGGTGTAACAATATATATAGTGAGAATGAGAATCAATCCACACAATGTATTGAATATGGGCAACGGTGGAGGACCAAGTCTATGAATCAGTGGGGTTATACAATGAACAAGGATATAAAATTTTCTCTATAGTCAACAAATTATTCATAAAAATTTTGGATTAACATTTTAATATCATTCTTATTTATAACGGGGAATTTCATTAAATTATTTTCTTAATTAATCGTGGATAGTGGAGTGTTTGTTTTAAGGTAATTTTTTTGGAATGAGGAATGATTTCACTTGAATTTAAGTACTTATATTCCCTATTGGAAAATAAAGATACTATAACAATTGGCACCTTATTTAATGTGGTAATTTTGGGACCATATGTGGTTCCATGAGGCCAATAGTTTGGTAAATTTAATTGATCATCCACATTCACTCGAGGAAGGGGTTTATGGGGAACTAGGGGCTTGGCCAAAATACAAGTTTTATAGGTGTCACTATGTATCCCATGATAATGTGAATCAATTAAAACATAATTATGTGGATATGGTGCATTAAGAGAATAACCCTAGAAGCTATTGGATTATTCTATCTATCAAGCGAATTGAGTCATCCCATTGTTTCTTTCGAATATCATGTACTTGTTTTATAGGGTATGGATATATATTATCATCATGTGATGAATAAATTCCACATTTTTTTCCTATAGAACATTGAATGTGTTGCATCAAATTATCAGTATCACATAATTTGAGACTATAGTTACAAATTGTGAACTAAGGACATTGGGATTTTTTGTTTGATGTTGTACCACTCAAACATTGTTCGGAACTAGTTTATGGTCATGTTTCATGGAAAAATGGGGATGAAAGTATTTTGAGTTCATAATGCTTCGACCATGGGTCTAATGTTAGTTTATGTTCATAATACATAAACCCTGGGTATAGCAGTTTAAAGTAACATAATATTCAAAAAAACTCATCATTTATGGTTGTAGATTTTCGACCATGACACGTAGTTTAAGGTTATAGAGTTTGGAATGGTAGTTTCACATGAAGAATTTCTTGATACAAATTTTCATTTTTGTGAGGTGTGATATGCTCTATATCTACTGAATTAAAGAATATACTCTATTGGAATAGATCTTGTGAAAAATGCAATTCCCTTTATATTTGGAATACCAAATTGATAAATTTTTACTGATATTATGAACATTTTGAATGCCAAAATCATGCCACCTTGGATGTAGGGGAGGAGGAAACCCTTCTAATTAAACATGCATGATATCATATTCTAACTTCTCCCTATGTTACGAATGCCCTGAAATATGTTTGTGTTGAGGGATTCTGACTAATATAAATGGACTAATTAAATTATTTATGGAGTTATATATTCACTCAATTTAGTTCATATATATTTTAAATGAACATAATTCTATATGACTACATAAGTTTCGTACACCATGGATTATGGGGTCTCCATTGTGGAATTTTGTGTTTTCATTTGATATGCCCAAACGGTGACGGGGAGTTTTTCATACCAACTCTTATTATTCTTCCATAAAATTTTCTACAAGCTATTAGGGAGGGTGGTATTTGAATTCATCGATCTTCCCATTATCATTTTCATGGTATTGTGACTTATAATTTGATCGGTTGTGTTACATGTTGTAAAATACTTTAGCTTGTTAGCTGAGAAATTGGTGTCATTGTTAGTGTTAATAGCTTGCCCCCCCAAACTAATAGATGTTATTGGTTCTTAGAATCATGATCATGGATATGGTTTTGACTTATTTGAGAGGAATGAATTATTCTCATTTTGAGAAAAATCATGTTGCGGTCTAAATGATCCATGTTCATTGAATTTTACTGGAAGCTATGGCCCTACAATATCTATTCCCCATACTACTATGGTTGGAGTACTTGATAGATTGGTTATTATTTAATAGTGGATGCACAATGTTGATGTGGATATGACATGCATGATATCTCTTTGTGAACTCAATGCATTAATAGACCATAGAGGGACAACATTATCCCAATATTTGAATTTGGCGGGAGAGCTTCAATCCTGAATGATTGGTGTCGTAGGATATGACATGGAAATCTTATATAACATATGTTATCATGTTTTATTAGAAATAATATAAATTATTAAGTCAATAATACACATGAAAAGGGTTTGGTAAAAGTTATTACCACATTTTATGGTTATTTGTGTTGTGCACAAGCAGTTTCGCTCATGCTCAGCGCGGTCTAGTGGGAGAATTCCATGTTGTATATTCTCAAAAAGGTAGTTGTTAAATAAATAGTCTTTTTCTATGTGGGGGACCTGAGGGTTTAGGCATCAGAGTACCAAAAACATGATGATTAACTAGTTGGTTTCCTTAATCTGTTGTTGCAGGGGATTTGATCCACCAATGTACCACATGAACAATCATGTCAACATAGTCGATTTTAAAATGAAACACAACCATACCAGCCAATGCATCATCTCCATCACTCTGTGATTGAGGATTGTGTGTCACTATCTGGTGGGAAAGGAATTGTTCTATCATCTAATGTGTACTCTTTAGTAGAGGAACTAGTTATTTTTTCATACAAGTTCAATATCCCTTATTATCATGATGACTAAATTTGAGACTCACTTCTTGTGTGAACATGGGACATCAATACCGAGGCACATGTGAAGTCCATAAATAGGGGCCTGGTACTCCGCCACATATTTTGTGTCCCTTATGATAGTAGGAAAGTCTACAGTACCCAAGAATATGTTGTTTACCATAGGTTCATTTATCCATATAATAGTAAGGCTCTGTGATACACCATAGAATTTCATCATCAAACATAGTAAAACCTGATCAATTTAGATAATAGATTTATTTTGGTAATCAAAATCCAGGGTTAGTGTTTCATGGGATAGGTTATTGGCTAGTAATTCTTACAACTTTTTCCGTTGAAAGCTTTTTTTGAGGAAAACATGATGTTTAAGTGATGGAGGATTACCTAAATGTTATCTAGCCATCTCATTAGAATGGGGGGGGGGTTGAGGATAAACATTATCTGCTCAAATCAAGACATAAATTGTATCTCATAGTCCTTCCACTAATTTTATAACTTCTACATTGTAAAAACCAGGGGAGGAAAATATTTATGATAGGGGATTATCTAGTCACTTTTTTAGGAGCATGCAGTTGAGATAGTAGAGGATAGTTTCATAACTATGATTTTTTGGGCTAGACGGGAACTGAGGTACCATTATAGAGTAGTCATGTAGATGAATAAAAGATTTCATAAGAAGGATAGAATCAAATTTAAAATCTATAGTTTCTAATTCATGATTTCCTTAGAGGCATCCTTTCACTCAAAATACTACTATAAAACTGAACCATTTTCCATAATCATTGAGAAAGGAGTTCACATTATGGACATATTTTAAAAAATTAGGAATATTTATTCTAAGTGGTATTTGAGGCCTTAGATCACTTTTAGATTTCTCTTTGGGGGAAATTTACATATGGTTTTTATTTGTTAGGTTGATCCATGAAACTTTTATATCTTTTAATAGTGTGGAGAAACGTCCAAGAGGTAACCCTCAATGTACTCTTCAGGGATTCATCTTTATGTGTCAGGATAGGAAGAACCCAAAAACAATGACAAGATGCTTCATATTATCCTTCATTTGGTGATATTTTCCACCATATAATCCACATAACACTTCACCAATGTCCTAATTATTGTCCTAAATATGTGGTGCATGGACTGCTGCTACGTGGCTCTAGAAATCATCAAGTAAAATGCATCACCATGTAAAAAAAAGAGACCCTTGAGGTTCCCTGAATGTGGTGGAATCTTCATAGTGGATGTCCATCTATATATGATTGTACTATGATTATCCATCCATGATGGAGAGAAAATGGAACCTATCCATTGTATTAATCAAAATCCTTATAAATCGAATGGGAAATTCATCCATCATAAAATGGTTGTTGAGGTTTTAATGGATGATTCAGTCTCTATTCTTCTTATTTTTTATCATCTATGTGAAAATATTGGCTAGCCACATATAGAACATGGCTTCCCATGTTATGGTCTCCTAAAAAATCTTTCCAACATTCGCCTCTACCATATAATTTTTAGAGGGGTTCCTCATTATGAGAGGAGGTTTGAATATGTAATGAGTGACTAGGAAGTCGAGCCGATGAGTGAATACATGAGGGTATAGCCATGGTATGTCATTAGTGATCATGTATAATACATCACAGTACTATTAGAGATGGCTACAGACTATTCTAGATCCTCTGCAAGAATGTATTTATACATCAGTGTTGGGATATGATATTCCTCTGTACTATGGTTCAACATAGCTAGCATATCAATAAAGGTGGAGAATACCACTTCCAGCTCAATGAGAATCATCCAAATCCACTTTTTTATATGAGATACTGGAATCAAAGGGATGACACAATGCTTCCAATAAAATCAATCGAGGGAGAGTAGTAGTACCTATTCTAGTGAAAATAGAATCCTCACATAGGGATTAATATTTTTATGAGTCTATGGTAAAAAGAATATGATAATCCAATTTAATAAATTTATCAACTTTGAGTTACAATATATATATATATATATCAATGTGATGGTGATGATTCATCCAAAATCATGTCAACCCTATTTTTTAGAACATGAGGGAATTACATTGATTGGTATCCGTGGTTCTAAATTCTTAGTAATTCATATGAGTATGGTCTTCTTGTATTAGTTGGTCGTGTGTGCTGTAAAAGTGTGTGGTAATCATCATGTGATAATTTTTATTGATAAAACTGAAACCACCACCATGTCTGGAATCATGGGATATAACAAGTTAATTAGGAACAAAATGTTATATTTCAGTCCTACACATGGATCAATTTTAGTGGTGGTTAGATCATTAGGGGAATTTATATTCCTATCAGTGTCTTCCTGAACCTGATTTCCTTCCACATATTATTACCCAACATCCTGGTAGTGGGCCTCAATGGAATCTAATGAGGAATCCTCTCCCAATATTACTCTTACACAACCATCATGGGAGTAATTTAGGTACTTTTAGAGTGAATATGGGTATTCTATGTGAAAATAAATCCATGAACATTTCCACAGGATGTTTTAGGAAGTATCTTATGAGACTTCCATAAATTCTTTTCTTGATATCTGGCCACCAAATTTAGTATTAAACAACATTTTCCATATGATTTCTACTCACTCATATCATACACAAAAAATTTTATGTTGTGGAGTGTAACAACCCGAGATTTTATAAGATAAATTCTTTTTAATTTCATTCATATCTTCTGGTGTATGATACACAAAGATTATCTTGCACTACACGCAACACCGTATTAGCTTGCAGTTTACGCAACACTATTCTTGGCTCGTGTTACACACAATTTCAAGTTCGTTTGATAGAAGTTATTCTACGCAACATTGAGTGTATATATATATATATTCAATGTATAAATAAAATATGGTTGGATTCTGTTATACGCAAAAACAAAGGAGTCATTCACTACACGCAACCCCGACTTGGTTTGCATTACACGCAATCGCGACCTTCCCTGATAGCGCGTGTTGTACGCAATACCGGGTTTTACTAAACAACAATATATTATTATAATATTATTATGAACTATCCTTTATGAATAGTATTAACTAAATTTTGAATTTTATAAAATTATTATTCATCTTACACATTTTCTAGAACATGGTATAAGAACAAAATAAATTTTTCGGGTAAAATAAATATTTTTCAAAAAATACAGTTTTGCCGCCTATTGATGGCGCACCCACTTTAAATATAGTTTTTGAAATGTTTATAAGTTCCATTTGAAAAAATAAAATTATTCTTTGGAATCAAGAAATTAAAATTTACTTTGGATAAATTTTCCATTTTATTCTGATAACTTTCATATTTTAATTAATAGTAAAAACACGCTATATTTTAATTAAAAACAACTTTTTTCATCGTAATATCTTATGTGGTTAAATTATAATATTTAATGGTTTTAAAGTATAAATAGAATATATTTTTACCATTTAATATAATATATGTCATTAACATTGATTTTACATTGAATTCGTATGTTAAATCAATTCAATCTTTTACAATGTTTTAAAGAAAACCCTGTTTTCTTTCGACAACGGGATAAATTTTAATTTAATTTCTACAAATTTTCTGTATTTAATCTGGAAAAGTTGATTCCATATTTGGAATAATTGGGTCCAAATTATGTTAATAAGCTACTTTTTATTTTCGGGCATTCGGAATAGTAACTACGGTAAATTTTCTTTACCATAGTTAAAGGTAAATCGGGTAATTAAGGGTAAATATAAGATTATAAAATTACCCTAAAACTTGGGAAAATCCTATTGGATGACTAAAAGTCGACCCATATCACCAAAGGGTCGTATTATATTCATTTAATGGACTTGTTTCCATGAAAATTATTTAATTATTATTAAAACCAAAGAAAGTGACAACATGTCACTCTCTTAAATAGTATAAGTATAATAATTTTAGGTTAGTGATAAACTCCATGAAACTTCAAACATTAATAGTTTACTGAACGATAAAAAAATTATCTACATCATGAGAATTTATTTATAATTTTTTGGGATTAAGTAATTATCATTAATTGTGACACAATAGTGATGCAGAAATTATTTATCTAGTGAAAAATCAAGAATATAGTTTTTATTAAACTAATAGTGACCATAAAAGACACAAAACCCTGACCAAAACTTTTTGGTCATGTAAATATAAACTATAATCATCCAATGGTCGAATATTTGTCCATTTGGAGTCTTATAAAAGTAATTATGACACTTATATTATATTATTTTAAATGATGCCAAAGTTGTCACTTTCATAATTTAATAAATATAACAATTTAAATATTGTGATTTTAAGATGATAAAATCGAGTAAAAGTATTATTTTGAACTCTAATAGATTTATCTTCATCATAGGATTTTATTTTTAATTTTTATGCAACATATAAGTATATTAAGTAATTATACAAAAATGTTGTAGTAATTATTTTATGAAGAGATAAACCAAATAAATGGTTTTAAAAATAATAAAATAAATATTATATGAACTATTTAATGTTCTCCACTAATTTTCTAGATACATATGGACTTTTATGAATCTATTAAAGCTTTTAGTTCGAACATATCTTCTGTATATATTTTATTTGAATTCATATAAATAAATAGTGTCAAAATTGACACTATTGTTATTTTATAAAAATAACATATTATAAAATTGCTTAAAAATCACAAAAATATTGAAAAATTATAAATTTAAATTTATATGGTCTAAAATGTTATAAAGTATCCATTTATGGAAAATTCCCAAAAAAAAGTAATTTTTTGTTTTAATTTAAAATTTAGAAAGTTATTACCATAAATAAAATTAAATTGAATAAGTAATGAAAAATCAAGTTTATAATGTATAAAATAATTTACTAACATGTCTAAATTTTATTTGTTGATTCTCTTACAACACTATCTCATCTTATATTCGAATATGAGTCATTTTTGGAGGTTTTTAAGTGGGGTTAGATTTATTATAAATTAATATTTTCAAGATTTCCAAAGGTGACCCTCTCCTCCCTTATAAAAGGGAACCTCCTCCCTCTCTTCCTCACACCAATTTGAGCCTTCAAGATCATCCAAACCCTGAAAAATTCTCTTCTACACATCCCTAGAAACATCCTAGAAGTCCTGTTATTCTTCAAATCCCAATTGCAGTGCCCTAAGAGGAGGTCTGAAAGAGGCACTTCAAAGAAGAGGTAATGTTCGTTACCGATTCTTTGAACTTTATTTCTAATTCCACATCTTCTTCTTTAGTTTTTTAATTATGAAGTAATAACATAAGTATCACTAATATATGGATATGTTATTATAAGTATGAAACAACCCTATTTCACAATTTTTCCATCCTACGGAAAATGAAATCACCGCGCGTGCGTACGTACGGAATACCATCTCCACGACGTGGTGTAATCTATTTTCCACCACCACCTTACTTGGATGGGTATAATGGTGTTAATAATGACTATATATGATTATTGTAAAGTGATATTGATTCTTAAATATTATACATACACTTTAATACAATTCCACGATCATGGGAATGATATCATCGCTCGTGTGTATGTACGGACTACCGTCTCCACGACGTGATGAGATTCATTATCAATGATTAACCATTCATGAATGATTATAAAGTATATATAATAAGTAATCATGAAATATATGACATAATAATGATACTGGATTTATGTATATATATATTTATGTCATCTACTTAATTCCATTCAATTCAATAAGGAAACCAAAACATCGTTCATGTGTACGTACGACCTACCGTCTCCATGAACGGTGTATTTCTTTCCATTAATCGATATATTATATATATGTATATTCAGAATATATATTATATATAAATCATGTTTTAAATTCTGGATATAAGTGATCACAATCCATGTAATCATAATAATAATTACAAGTTAAAACACAAACGGCAAATGAGACGATTTTACCCAAAACTCTACTTTAACATGAATTTACAAAAGAACGGGTAATATAAAGTCATAAGTGGACCATATATGATATAATAACAATGAGTATGATTCTGTAATAAGTAAATAACATTATTTAAATCATTATACAGGGTTTTTAGATACGTACGAAGCATATCAGACCTAAGGTAAGGGATAATTTTGCAAATCTCATTTTTATCTGAGATTGCTTATTCGTAATTATTTACTGGGGTTATTGTTATCATCCATGTACATGTTTCCTAAAACTGTTTTCAAGTATATTTAATGTCTTTTTTACCATAATTTGACTTTTACTACATGGTATGTAAGGAATTATTCTTTTGATTGCGTTACGAGGTACTTTTATTGACTTTTCCGACAAAAGTATGATAAGAATGTTTTTTTAATGTATACGGCTTGAAAGGATTTTTATGGTTTTATAAAGCCTTATTTTCATGATGATTCCTTCAAAATATTTCATGACTATTTTCAACAAAAACCTTTTCTTCTAAAATTGAATGACATTTTGTGAAAAGAAAATTATTTTGATGAAAAAAGGATATTTTCCTCAAGAATTCATTTAAAGTGTTTTATCAAAACAATTTTCATCTAAGATGAAATTATTTCACATGTGTATGTTTCAAGTGTAATGTCTCTATGATTTACATGGTTTCACTTTTTTTTATTATGAAATGATATCAATTTCTTTTATATGGATTATGTGATGATGGGATGATATTTATGAAACCCATTGTATTTATTGGGTTATTATGAATGATGTATGTTTATTTTGTGGCACAAGTAAGAATGATTTCATTATGACATGGGTGGGACCTATATCTCCCTCCAATGTATTGGGTAAAAATTTATATCTCATGAGATAGACATGGCTGGAATGATAAGTTAATCCGGTTCAGTGTTACAGGACTGAAGCGAGGAGTGAACTCGATTCAGAAAGGGACTTTGTCCACCAAGATGGTCTTGGCAGCAATGCATTACCTACTATGGAAATCATGACATGTGCTGAATGGTTGCCACAATAACTTGTTTTATTCCCATGCTATTTTATCATTCTTAATGTTTCTTTATGATCTACTTCATACGTACTTCCGTGTTTTATGTCATTTCTAAAGCTTTTGATGTTTAAACTTTATGTTCATGTTTTTAAGTTCAAATGTATATGGTATGTTTTATTTTATCCATGCTTACCCTTACTGAGAATTTGAGCTCACCCTTTTTATGTTTTCTTTTTCGCAGGATATAAAGAATGGTTTTAGGTAAAAGAAAGGGGAAGATCTTTAAGGGAGATGTTAAAGATCTTTCACCATGATTAGAAGATTATGTTCCAAGTTTCCAAAGACACTAAACTATTACGGTCCTTGTGTGTCTTTTTTTGTTATGTATTATGTATTCCGCAAAAGTAATGTAATGTTCATGTACGTCAGGCTTCGGGTCTCTATAGTTGGTATCAGAGGAAAGGTTTAGTCAACCTTTGGAAACTAGGATGCGAAAACATTAGTGAGATCCCTAGAGATATTTCTAAGGTATGTCTAGGGATGTCTCTAAGGTTACGTATATGTATAGGTTGTAGTCCTAGAATTGCGCTAAGGATCTTATAATTTAACCTAAGATGTTAGATATTTAGGGTACTCCCCCATTACTATGTTTTTTTCTCTAGCATGATTTTTCCTCTCACAGAATTCTTTTTGTGTTTTAGTTAATGGAGGGACCCAGAAGGAATTCAGTTAACATTGAATCCAATGGACAAATTGGTGACTATGAGCAACAAAATTATGTAATGCCTAGAGAGAAAGATATTGTGATTATACCAAATCAGTCATCGCGATATATGATTAACAAGGTGAAATTTAGTGGTATGCCTAATTCATCAAATAAGAGGAAGATAGACTATTATGCATGTTCGCATGTTGAGGAGCATAAAGAATGGAAGATTGATATTTCTAAAGAAGGGAAGAAGAACCTTGAGGAATACCTCAATTGGAGGGACCGATGTTATCTGTGTGGAGAAAATGGTCATAGAATGACAGACTGTTATGGAGTTCAATTTATTATTTGTAGACAACATGGGCATTACCCAACTCAATGCCCTGACCTAAAAAGTTACTTCTAAATCAAGGAAGGACTTATTCCAGGAAAATAATTGAAGAGGATTGATTGAAGTGTTTATGTATTGGTATTCAAGAATAATATTTTTGAGGTACTTTTATTGTGTATTGGAATATTTTTGTATTAGTCTATTGTGGTTTTCAATAATTTTAAGGTACCGGTAACCGTGAAAAGTGATTCAAATATTTTGGAAAGCAGATGATATGCGTATAATGAAGGGATAATGAGAAAATGAAATGTTTGACAGTATTGATGAGATCATGGTTGATATAAGGACTAAGTGATATCATGGTTTGAGTATATATATTTTTGAGGATTTTGGTATGTGGAAAGTGTTAACTTTTAACTGCATTCATGTTTTCACTATGGTTCAATGTGTATTCATTTTTCTAGAGAATACATGATTAAGGTATTCACATGATTGAAATGTGACCAACAAGATATATGGGGGATAAATGATGATATTCGCATGCTTGGTTGATGACATTTCAAGTAATCATTTTCTTTATACTATGAGCTTGGACCGAAGTATATTAGATAATCCTAAAGATTGGAATGAATTATGTTGTACATAAGTTAGTATTGTTTAAGGATAGAACTTTTTTTGATATTATTGATGGGATGTTATATTAATGTAGATTTAGAAAAAGGACAACCTGTAGGATAGGCAACAGCCCATCGCATCGGCCAGGGCTGTGGGAAGCGAACCCACAACCAAAGTGTGACTGGCCTTTATCGCCTACCACTAGCTTACAGGAAGTACCTGTTTAGTAGAAATTAGTTTTATTATATTAAGCAGTATGATATATGAAGTATATGTCCATTTTAGGAACCATATATGATTAATCTCACTATAGATGGACTTATGTATTTTTTTTGATAACTTCTTAACCTTTTGTTTGAGACAGATGGAATGACCCATCATTCTATCACATGATCTGCTAACACATCACGAATGACAAATTCAACTTTAGTTTTTAAGAGATGAAGTGAAAATTGTCCAAAGAATGACCAGTGGTGAGACTATACCAAAATCACGAAAGTATTTCTTCTAAATACAATTTCATCATCTTTAGGGAAATGATCTTCAGAACAAAAAATGTTGTCCTAGTGACTTTATATCTGATGAATCAGATGGTACCTTAGTTCATCACAAATTTATGACTTTGTGATTGTTGGCTTTTTCATAGCCATGTTCTCTACCACTCTCTATCAGAACATGATGGTTAGATTTCACTTCCATATCCATATTTTCACCAATGTAATCCTATATGGAACCCCAGTGATGAGTTAATTTGGGTAACCGTTATATTTCATACTTTAGTTTTTAAAGTTCAGTTTTGGTATTTATTTTTACGATGTGGGTTTCTATGAATAATAAACGATTTATAACCCCGACGAATTTCGAGGGTGAAATTCATTTTAAGGGGGGTAGAATGTAACAACCTGAGATTTTATAAGATACATTCTTTTTAATTTCATTCATATATTCTGTTTTATGATACACCAAGATTATCTTACGCTATAAGCAACACCGTATTAGCTTGCAGTTTACGCAACACTATTCTTGGCTCGTGTTACACACAATTTCAAGATCATTTGATAGAAGTTATTCTACGCAACATTGAGTGTATATATATATATATTCAATGTATAAATAAAATATGGTTGGATTCTATTATACGCAACAACAAAGGAGTCCTGAAATACACTAAACCATGACTTGTCTTGCATTACACGCAATCGCGACCTTCCATGATAGCGTGTGTTGTACGCAATACCGGGTTTTACTAAACAACAATATATTATTATAATATTGTTATGAACTAGCCTTTATGAATAGTATTAACTAAATTTTGAATTTTATAACATTATTATTCATCTTACACGTTTTCTAGAACATGGTATAAGAAAAAAATAAATTTTTCGGGTAAAATCAGTATTTTTCAAAAAATACAGTTTTGCCGCCTTTTGATGGCGCACCCACTTTAAATCTAGTTTTTGAAATGTTTATAAGTTCAATTTGAAAAAATAAAATTATTCTTTGGAATCAAGAAATAAAAATTTACTTTGGATAAATTTTTTATTTTATTCTGATAACTTTCATATTTTAATGAATAGTAAAAACATGCTATATTTTAATTAAAAACTACTTTTTTCATCGTAATATATTATGTGGTTAAATTATAATATTGAATGGTTTTAAAGTATAAATAGAATATATTTTTACCATTTAATATAATATATGTCATTAGTATTTATTTTACCTTGAATTCGTAGGTTAAATCAATTGAATCTTTTGTAATGTTTTAAAGAAAACCCCGTTTTCTTTGGATAACGTGATTAATTTTAATTTAATTTCTGCAACTTTTGTGTATTTAATTTGGAAAAATGGATTCCATATTTGGAATCAGTGGTTCCAAATTATGTTAATAAGCTACTTTATATTTTTGGGCATTGTGAATAGTAACTACGGTAAATGTTATTTACCATAGTTAAAGGTAAATCGGGTAATTAAGGGTAAATTTAAGATTATAAAATTACCCTAACACTTGAAAAAATCCTATTGGATGACTAAAAGTCGACCCATATCACCGAAGGGTCAGATTAGATTCATTTAATAGACTTTTTTCCATGAAAATAATATAATTATTATTAAAACCAAAGAAAGTGACAACATGTCACTCTCTTAAATACTATAAGTATAATAATTTTAAGTTAGTGATAAACTTCATGAAACTTCGAAAATTAATAGTATACAGAAAGATAACAAATGTATCTACATCAGGATAATTTATTTAGAATTTTTTGGGATTAAATAATTTTCATTAATTGTGACACAATAGTGATGCAGAAATTATTTATCTAGTGAAAAATCAAGAATATAGTTTTTATTAAACTAATAGTGACCATAAAAGGCACAAAACCCTTCCCGAAATATTTTGGTCATGTAAATATAAACTATAATCATCCAATGGTCTAATATTTGACAATTTAGAGTCTTATACAATCAATTAGGACACTTATATTATTTTATGTTAAATGATGCCAAAGTTATCACCTTCATAATTTAATAAATATAACAATTTAACTATTGTGATTTTAAGATTAAAAATTCTAGTAAAAGTATTATTGTGAACTTTAATAGATTTATATTCATCATAGGAATTTATTTTTAATTTTTATGCAACATATAATGATATTAAATAATTATACAAAAATGTTGTAGTAATTATTTTATTAAGAGATAAACCAAATAAATGGTTTTCAAAATAATAAAATAAATATTATATGAACTATTTCATGTTCTCCACTAATTTTCTAGATACATATGGCCTTATATTAATCTATTAAACCTTTTATTTCGAACATATCTTCTGTATATATTTTATTTAAATTCATATAAATGAATAGTGTCAAAATTGACACTATTGTTATTTTATAAAAATAACATATTATAAAATTGTTTAAAAATCACAAAAATATTTAAAAATTATAAATTTATTTTTATATGGTCTAAAATGTTATAAGGTACCCAATTATGGGAATTCACAAAAAATAAGTAATTTTTTGTTATAAGTTAAAATTTTGAATGTTATTAACACAAAAAAATTAAATTGATTATGTAAGGATAAATCAAGTTGATAATGTTTAAAATAATTTCCTAACATGTCTAAATTTTATTGGTTGATGAGATTAAAACCCTATAGAATCTTATATTTGAATATGAGTCATTTTTGTAGGTTTTTAAGTGGGGTTAGATTTATTATAAATTAATATTTTTAAGATTTTCAAAGGTGCCCCTCTCCTCCCTTATAAAAGTGGACCTCCTCCCTCTCTTCCTAACACCAATTTGAGCATTAAATCTCGTCCAACCCCTGCCAAATTCTCTTCTCCACTTCCCTAGAAACATCCTAGAGGTCCTGGTATTCTTAAAATCCCAATTTTAGTGCCCTAAGAGGAGGTCTCAAAGAGGCGCTTCCAAGAAGAGGTAATGTTCGTTACTGATTCTTTCAACTTTATTTCTTCTTCCACTTCTTATAAATTAGTTGTTTAATTATGAAGTAATAACATCAGTATAACTCATATAAGGATATTTTATTATACGTATGAAACAACCCTATTTCACAATTTATCCATCCTATGGAAAATGAAATCACTGCGCGTGCGTACGTACAGAATACCGTCTCCACGTCGTGGTGTAATCTATTTTACACCACCACCTTACTTGGATGGATATAATGGTGTATATAAAGACTATATATGATTATTGTAAAGTGATATTTATTCATAAATATTATACATACACTTGAATACAATTCCACGATCATTGGAATGATATCATCGCTCGTGCGTACGTACGGACTACCGTCTCCACGACGCGATGAGATTCATTCTCAATGATTAACCATTCATGAATGATTATAAATTATATACAATAAGTAATCATGAAATATATGACATAATAATGATACTGGATTTATATATATATATATGTATTTCATCTACTTAATTCCATTCAATTCAATAAGGAAACGAAAACAGCGTTCATGCGTACGTACGGCCTACCGTCTCCATGAACGGTGTATTTCATTCCATTTATTGATATATTATATATATGTATATTCTGAATATATATTATATATAAATCATGTTTTACATTCTGGATATAATTGATCCTGATTCAAGTAATCATATTAATAATTACAAGTTAAAACACGAATGACAAATGAGACGATTTTACCCGAAACGCTACTTTAACATGAATTTACAAAACAACGAGTAAAATAAAGTCATAAGTGGACCATATATGATATAATAACAATGAATATGATTCTGTAATAAGTCAATAACATTATTTAAATCATTATACAGGGGGTTCAGATACGTACGAATCATATCGGACCAAAGGTAAGGGATAATTTTGCAAATCTCATTTTTATCCGAGATTGCTTATTCATAATTATTTACTGGGGTTATTGATATCATCCATGTCCAAGTTTCCTAAAAATGGTTTCATGTTTTTTTAATGTTTTGTTTACCCACATTTAACTTTTACTACATGTTATGTAAGGAATCATTCTTTTTTTTACGTTACGAGGTACTTTTTTTTACTTTTCCGACAAAAGTACGATAAGAATGGTTTTTTAACGTATACGGCATGAAAGAATTTTTATGGTTTTATAAAGCCTTATTATCATGATGATTCCTTCAAAATATTTCATGCCTATTTTCAACAAAAACCATTTCTTCTAAAATTTCATGACATTTTGTGAAAAGAAAATGATTTTGAAGAAAAAAGGATATTTTCCTCAAGAATTCATTTAAAGTGTTTTATCAAAACCATTTTCATCTAAGATGACATTATTTCACATGTGTATGTTTCAAGTGTAATGTCTGTATGATTGACATGGTTTCACTTTTTTTTTATTATGAAATGATATCCATTTCTTTTATATGGTTTATGTGATGATGGGATGATGTTTATGAAACCCATTGTATTTATTGGGTTATTATGAATGATGTATGTTTATTTTGTGGCACAAGTAAGAATGATTTCATTATGAGATGTGTGGGACCTATATCTCCCTCCAATGCATTGGGTAAAGATTTATATCTCATGATATAGACATGGATGGAACGGTAAGTTAATCCAGATCAGTGTTACAGGACTGAAGCGAGGAGTGAACTCGATTGAGAAAGGGACATTGTCCACCAAGATGGTCTTGGAAGAAGTCCCTTGGCTACTATGGAAATCATGACATGTGATGAAAGGTTTCCACAATTACATGTTTTATACCCATGCTATTTAATCATTCATAATGTTTCTTTATGATCTACGCCTTACGTACTTCCGTGTTTTATGTCATTGCTCAAGCTTTTGATGTTTAAACTTTATGTTCATGTTTTTAAGTTCAAATATATATGGTATGTTTTATGTTATCCATGCTTACCCATACTGAGCATTTGAGCTCACCATTTTTATGTTTTCTTTTCACCAGGATATAAAGAAAGGTTTTAGGTAACAAAAAGGGGAAGATATTTAAGGGAGATGTTGAAGATCTTTCACCACAATTAGAAGATTTCATTCCAAGTTTCCAAAGACACTAATCTATTATGGTCCTTGTGTGTCTGTTTTTGTTATGTATTAACTATTCCGAAATAGTAATGTAATGTTCATGTACTTCATACTTCGGGTCTCTACAGGGGGAGTCAGATCAGATTCTATATGTCTGACATTATGAATAATCTACTTTAGGATATGGTGGTTCCGAAAACAAGTATCCCCATTGATGTGTAATATTTCTGAACTATTGTACTGAATTTTAATGTATAGTGGGTGTATGTTACCATAAATGGAGACACCATAATATTATTTAGAAAGTGATATATTGTATTAACAATATTCATAATTATTCTCCTCTATATAGTTTTTCTCTCTGGTAGTTACCTCATCCTTGTACTGAAGTGATATTTTTTTAAAGATTCAGAAATGTCCTTGTACAATTAATTTGACAAACTGAGATGAATTGTGATGAAAATCTATCAAGTAATGCTAATGATTTTTCTTATCACATCATAATTATTTTACAAGGATATAATTTTTCATATGTAGGGTCTCTCTTTAGCAAAGTTAACATCAAAGTCCATTTGATGAACTGGTTGAGTCAACCTAGTGTTAGTTGTATTCTTCTTCTGGAAACCTATACTTATCTGATCATCGAACAAATGATGCATCCTCAAAATAAGGCTAGTTCCATGGGATCAGTGCTACAGATGGCCTATATTGAAGGGTTAACAAGATAATTCTTTTTGCTGAATCATCCACTAACAAACCATTGATGATGTTCATTATAGGTATATGAGGGGTCCTCATGGTATTTCTCATTGTTGTGCATTTGGGAGGAGGTTCAATAGGTCATCATAATTTAAAAAGGTGTACTCTTTCACCTAATTTGTGGAATAGTTAAGGGTTGGTCATACCCTGGGCACATCACCCAAATTGGGATGTGAGAAATTTCCAAGAGTGTGATATAGATTCATCATCAGTGGTGGACCATAATATACATTTCACTATTGGCATTTGTTCCTCTAATACATAGTATGTTTTGGAAAATATATGGAGGTAGTTTTTTGGGGGAGTCTTAAAAACCATAATATGTTTTTTCATTCTCAAATGATCACAGAAAATTTTACGTCTTTGCACTTTTACCATTCGAAGCTACCTTTCATTGTAAATCTATATCCTGGGACTTTGAATATATTTCTACGCATCGGAGTCTTCACTATCACTAGAAAGGTAAATAGAGACATGTGCCACCTATATTATAATGTCATCAAATATGACATAACCATGATCAACATAGTCTCAGTGAAAATAATTAAATAAAAAACATTCATTAATGGTGTTTCTAAGGATTCTATGATACCAATAATGATTAATGGGACAATTGATTTGGGCCTCCTAGGGAATCTTGTATTCTAGATGCTTTAGGATTTAATTTTACATAGTATGTATGAAATATTTCAAGACCTGAGAATCCATAAATGAATAATTCAATATTATTATTTTATTGAAAATACCCCTTGTAACTTTTCCATGACGATGGGCAAGATAAATATTCGCCAAAAGAAGATGTGGTGCATGGTGAAGAAACCCATGGGGGTGTTGTGTCGGGAATAACTCTTTTTTAGGGATATACATGGTGAGGCCCAGCTAGTAATGGGTACAGTAGGTTTACTAGCTTAGGATCATATACATGTACAACACTAGTTGACTACCCTTTTATTGGCCTTTTCATGAGAGATGGAAGAAGAAATGAGTTTTTTTATTTTTTATTCAATGGAATGGAATCTTCCAAGAGTTGTTTTTGTTTATAGAACTCCCAATATACACTTTCGTATATCAGGAAGATAAGAGTAGTGACTATATCATCCCAAATGTTCTTCAATCTCATTTTATGAAATGGTTCCCCATATAATGGCATGTCAAACGAGCATGTGATTCCCTTTCATCAAGAGTGGATATCAATGAATCTATCTTCATGCCTCTACATGGATTTTTAGAGGACTTTTAAAATCATATATGATGATGTGGAGTGGAATTAGTAGAGGAAATTTCTAGGGAGGTCTTATAACACAATGGGTTATTATGGACCTTTCTTAAAATGATTGAATTTATATTGATATATTTTATTTTAATAATTATAACATTTATTTCACATGTCATTGAATTTTCATACATTATATCAAACAGCGACTAGGCGTACATTACATGCAACATTGATTTGTTGCAAAATAACTTTTTTCATCATTAAAATTATTTAAATGATATAATTATTTCCTATATGTTAAACATTGTAATATTATACGTAATAAATACTTCTAAAATATAGTTTATAATGGTTTTATATAAATAGAATATATTTATATTTAATGATATAATTTTTGTTAATGTCTTTGTATGTCTAAAAATAGTATTTCTCAAACAAACTACATTCCATGTTCTTCTCTGAAAATTAATAATATTTATTTTAGAAACATTTAGATATTAAATTTGTTAATATAAACATTATTTTTGAATTTATAATGTCAAAATTAGAACATGGTGATGTTTTGGGATTTTTTTGAGAAACTTCATTTTATTAAAAAAATTGGGAAAAATACCGAATTTTAATTCAAAAATGACTTTTAATAAAAAAATTATACTGTTAAATTATATTTTAAATAATTTATGAAGATAAATTATATAATTTTTTATCAAATAATACATTTTAGGTCATTATAACTAATTTCATATGGAAATTGGATATAAAAACATAGATGAGTTTGATAATTTTTCCTTTTAATACTTGAAATGTAGTCTCTTTAGTGGGATTAAATTTTAAATAATTTCAACCACTTATGTGATATAAAGATTTTAAAAAGAATTATATATTTTGAATAATCATATTTAAAAATTTATATTATATTAATCATAGTTTTTGAGAAAAATATTAGTTAATGTGATTAAAATTAATTAAAACAATTAAGAGAAAAATTTGGTTAACAAAGTACTAAACCTTAAATTTAGCGACCCAAATGACATAAATGATTTTCCAATTAAATGGATATAATTATTCTATATCCTCACTTTTCTAAAACAAATTACATTATGTTATCCACTTTATATGTGGAATCATTTCTTGTAATTCCTTTCACAAAATATTACTTGAGCTTCACTCCTCCCCCACTATAAAAAAGGCTTCCTCCCCTCCCACTTCCACAAAACTCTCAAGAAACATTGGATCAACCAATATATCACCAAATTTATCTAGAAAATTTTTCAAATAATCCTAAAATCCACCCCTGGGGTAGAAATTTATCCATGGAAGCCCTTTGGTGAAAACAAAAAGGAGATACTCGAGTAAGAGGTAACATTCTTCCTCAAGTGCTTTTATTTAATTTCAATTTTACACCCCCTAAAATTTTATTATTCCATGAATGTAAAAAAACATCAGTACCATCATATAATATTATGTTTTTATTCAATGGTTTTTACCTACAATTACACACACTACCATATAATGGGTAACAAATATACTCTTTACGTGTACGGAGAACTACAGCCCCACAAAAAAATGATTGTTCTTTTTCCATTTACCGCCTCTCATGGTGGAAATTATATTGACCACTATATTTATATATATGATATTTCTAGTGTCTTTATACTTATTTATTAATTATTTATAACATAACCTTATGCATTCAATCTTGGGTAATTTTTATAATTTTGTTTGAGGGAGCATGGACTGTCACCCCTTCAAAGTGACGTGATTCGTTCACAAACTATAAGGATTATATTAAGGATATATTTTGTGAACCTATATAATATATCTGAAATGGTAATTATAATGTAATGATTATATATATATATACATATACATATATGTCATATACTATAATTATTTCAATATGTCAACTAAATAAAAGTAATGTCCATACGTACATATGACCTACTATCTCCATGAATGATGCATTGCATTACAGACATCTATATTATATAGATTATTATCATACACATATAATGAATATTAATTATATTTATATCATTTTTAGATTATGGAGATCATTATATAATTATAAGTACCAATGATATTAAAAATTAAGACACAAGAGAAAAACAAAGACAATATTACCCAAACCATAACCTTAACATGAAATTGTTAACAAGCGGTAGAAAAAGACATAATAAAACCATTCATGGTATTAGATAAATAATATTTTTATCTAAATGATTTATAATAAACATAAAAGTATTATATAGGAGGTTTTAAGGAATACTAAAAGCGTTAAGAAAGAAGGTAATGGAATTTCATCTCACTTTGTATATACGTGAGATGAATTCCATGTTAATGACTATTTTCTTTTGCATGGGGTATATAATGGCCATATAGTTATTCTATGATTATTATTCTAATATTTATTTGTTTTTAAATATCTTTTAAAATATATTTATTTCATTGGGTTTATGTTTCAATAGGTACCAAATTAGTTAGATAGTTTTGTCTCAATTATCATTCTTTGAGATGCATGTTTTTATGCATCTACATTCGTTTTTTGGTGTATATACTTAAATTTCAATTAATATATCCTAAATATACTAATATTAATGATATTTTAATCATTATTTAATTTCATTTTATAACATGGGTATTATGCTTCAATGTTCCCATGTGATAATATGTTATTGAATAAATCTCATCTCTTTTCAAGATTATTTTTTATCATTCTTACCTTGATGAATTATAATAAATCTCAATAATTTTATTTTACTTCATTTATTCATGATATATTAATATATTGGTTCCATTTTCCATAATTTGTTACATAAGATAGTTAAGAATGTGTTTTATAGAAGTCTTGACTTTACACTCTCTTCAGAAGGAAATTTATGTTCGTTCAAAACCATGTATTCAAAAAATGGTTACCAATAATATTATTCAAATATAAAATAATAATTAATATAAATTTTCACCCATTATATCTTTTAAAATAATTTTTTAATTAATCCTATAATCTCTTTTTGAATGGGTAATTTTTCTATCCTTTTTACCGTGAAAGAAATAATATTCATTTTACCTTGTATAACCTGTACGAAGTTACCCTCCATCATTTCAATGAACATAATATTCATGTTTTAGAGGTTAATTTTATAAAAAAAATTCAATTAATATTTAGTGAATTGGTTTTAAAAAAATCAATATTTGATTATATGTTCTAATATTATTATTTACATAGTTTGTTATCAAAAAGATTTTTTAGATTCATCTATTATATTTTTAAAGAAAATTATTTTTAAAATGTTTTCAAGATTATATTAAATGTATTCAAGAGAAGTTGTTTTTAAAATTATTTCATGGTTAATTTCAATTTTTCCATGCATTTTCCAATAAAATTGTTTTCTAAATGGTTTTTGATTTAGATTTCTTTTTCAACGAAGACAAGATATGTTCATCAACAAATGTTTTAAAAATATATTTCAATGTTATTTTCCATTAAGAAAAAATATGCTGATGTTATTTGTTCCCTTAATAGTAATTTCACAAATTTTCTATTCATATTATATCTTTAATGGTTTATGTTTTGATGATTTGATTTATATATTAACCGTTTCTTTTTCAAGAGTTATTTTTTTTGAAACCTTAATCTTTTCATAGCTTATTATTTGATGAAATGATTACGAAACCAGTCAATTTTCTATATGTTATAATGTGATTAAATTTTAATGATACCCATTTACATTCATTGGTTATGTTTTTATATTTACTGAACCAATCTCTATTAATGGGTGATGAAATAATGGATTTTTTTGAACATGCATGTTTGATTTCATTATGAGATAGTGGGACCTATATAACAAAATCATGAAATGGGTATCGATGGATGAGTCATGTTTATATATGGTAGGCATGAACCTGATTTCCAGTTCAAAATGTTATTTAGGGACCTAGTTGCAGGTCTATATGTTTATGTGTGAACATGATTACATGTTCAAAAAGTTATTAGTGAACCTCATCATGTTTTCAGAATCTTGTGTGTGGACTGGATTACATGTTCACAATGTTATGAATGGAACCTAATTCATGTCTATACAAAAATGTGATAACCTCATAATGTGTTCAATATTTTATGTGTGGAACTGATTTCATGTTCAAAACAATATTCATGGACTTGGTTCCATGTATATATGTTTATAGAGGGGATAATATCATGTCATTATCTTATGGTGTTAGCCTATTTATATATATACATCATAACATATTTATACATTGATTTGTATGCGAAAATTCCTTATTCCAATATTTGTCTATCGTGGATTAGGAGAGTTATCACCACTGTCTTAGGGATCTATCCTAGATCACAAAATTTCTCAAAATTATTAAATAAAGGTAGAGGGGAGGGATAATGATGGATATGAATATGGTTATACTCATAGTCTTTAATATGATTCTAGAACATCCACCACCTCTATGTATCTACAGAGGGGTCTGGGTATCATTAGATCTTTTTGACCTCAGATTCATTCATTGTAAGCCTCAATTTATGGGATTCTACCCCTACCTATGGATGTGGTGGTGAGTTTCCAATCATTGAGTCATTCGAATCCAATGTATTAGGATATTAATAATGACCTGATATTTCCCAGTGTCCCACCTATAATAGCACAAGAATTATCAAAGAAGAGACTATTGAAAGTAACTTGGGGTTTTCCCATATGGGTTTCATCCTACACATTGAGTGTAGTCCGCTTGATGGGTGGTCTCCCTTCTACCCCGGGATGGTTCTTCTGAGTAGGGAATGTGTTCTGCTCCGAGAGGGCCTTCGTTCATGACAGTGGTAGTAGGGGGGCATTCCACGTTGGTTGATAATGGTTAAAGGAGGGCCCATGCATAGGAATTCCTCATCATGAGATAGCTCGTAGCAGCTTCTATTTGTGATATCAATTTCGAGAGACAACATGGACTAACTATGAGGTAGCAGGGTCCTTGTTCCTAGATTGGAAAATATAGATCCTCAATAATGATCTGTGGGGATCTGATGGGATTTGTTAGTGCTGGAAGGGGCCAATATAAATACATAAGAGCCCCCTTATCAAAAAATACACTGGGTCTACACCAGCATTATTGTTGAATGTTCTAGGTCAGGGATGATGTAGTGGGGAAGATTTCAATCTTCTCATTGACATGTTGAACTAATCATTATTGGTACACAAATGACCTATAGGGTGACCTCTTAGGTATCTCTGATGTGTTAACCACTTTAGGCAACACCCAATATTCCACATACATACTCGGCATAGGGGAGTGAGATATTAGATAGCTTTATTGATTGGCTTATAAAGTAGTTCAACTTTGTAATAGAGGTAGTTTTACCCTTATGATTGCCTTGGGGGAGGTGGTGTCGGTGATGCATCGATGCCTTATGATATTATTGGGCCATATCCCTAGTGGGAATTACACCATCCAAATTTAGTTAATGAATAAGAGCATCAATCACCCTCCAATGAATTATTTTGGATGGTGAGATAGGGTGTAGTCCCACAAGAGCTGAAGGCATGGTGGTTTCCATTGTTTAAATATTTATTTTATATTGTCATACTAATGTTTTCCCTACCCCTGAACCAAATGGAGTAATGTCACTGGTTTCCTGTAGCTTGAATTCTTTCAGGAATTTTTCTTTAACCAACAATACATATATATCAAAAGTTATTCCCACTTTCCCTGTAACATATATTCTTCCTAAGACACTATTTGGACCCATGCTAATGATGTCTTAGACCGATGGTGTCCAATATTATCTTCCCCAATTCACATGGGTGTTTCTTTTTCATCCCCCATTTTCTTAATGGGACTTAGAACCAAATTTCATGATCCATTGAAAAGAAAATTCATCAATTTATAAACTACACTAGTCCAAATTGTTATAGGAGTATATTTTCATGTCAGGTTTACCATTTTTGTTTCTAACACATTCTACCGAGGCTAGCTCTATCACACTGATTTGTTCCTTGAAATCTCATTTTACTAAGGTGATAATCATGTTTTTGAAACTCATTCTCTGTTTGATCATGAGGTTGATATTAGTAAATTAGATGGATTCGGTCTTAGTAGTGAATTAACCATTGATATGAGGATGTTATAATGTTGGGAACACTAGGCATGTATTTACATCGGTTGTGTTGGGAACCATTAAGATATTCCTCTTTTAGAGGAATTCTCATATTTGCATCATTTATGTGTAGAACATATGGACATCTATGTTAGTCACAATGTATCTAATTATAAGGTTGTAATGAATATAACTATTTTTACATTGGGAATACAATTTTTATTGTATGGGATAGGGATTATAGATCAGATCTCACATTTAGCATCTTGAAGGTGATGGTTGGACATATGTTTAATGTATTATTGGGATAGTTTGGGCACAAGATCTATCTTCTTGTGTTGATAAGTTGGATGAATGTTTAACATATTTCATTGATAGTTTGGGTGTCGGTTTAAAATTTTTCGAGTTAAGGTTGGATTAAGGATTAACACTATATAGTTGTATGGTTGGAATAGTTTTAATATCATTTATGGAAAGGTTAGACATAGGTTTATCATCATATAGTGACATGTCGGGTACATATTTAATTTCTTGATTGGAAAGGTAGTGGTTAAGTGTGTCCCCAATGTAGTAAGATGATAAAAATTTTATTTTTTTCTACATTAACTCAGATGAAGGCATCTTATATACCCTTTCAAAGATCTTGGATAAAAAACTACTCTGTTTGAAGATGATTTTTAAGAATGTGTGAAAGGAATATTCTATTAAATTTAATGATGATGTGTAATGATACTCATATCATATAAGTAATGCCAATGAGGTATGGTGTGGGTCTTTTGTAGAAATTCTACCCAAGGGTGGTGGTGTAAGGGAGATATCCCATGGAAGGGTTGTAGTGGAAACCCATTATGATCATATGTTGGGAATCCAATGTTAATAAAATAAGGTAAGGGTACTTTTTAATGTCATATAATGATGATGTTTTAATCTAGTTTAATATTATAAGACTACGATGTTGATCTATGATATTTTACATTAAGAACATTGGATATGAATGTGGATTATATAATGGGGTGGATTATGTCAATGATTGGAGATGATATGGAAAAGTAATCACTATCAAAATAGGTATGGTTTTTTCCTCAGTGATTCCCCCCTTATGGAATAATTGTCCCCTCCTCATTCACCTCTATGAAGGGTGTGGTGTAATAATTTTAGTTGAGGAGTGTCTATTAATGCTCCCAAGATTAGGTTTCTTATACATAAGAGAAAACGGAAATAGGGTACCAATTTTTAGAAAAAAAATGTAAGGTTAGGAATACCAGTCATATGGAGATTTCTAGAGATGTTGAATCAGTCATTGAGAGGTATTGGGGCCACAGGCTCTCAATATTCATAAAATGTGTTTGGAAGAAAGGATGCACCATAATGAGGATTTTTCGATGAGTCATGTGACTATAATGCCCCGAACCTAGTTATCCAGAGTCGATGCATTATTCCATAACATTGGCATGATCACAAGGGATCAAATCCTTAAATACCAATCAGTTTAGTAGTCTTGAAAGTGTTAGATACATTCAAAAGTTTTACACTAATCATGAAATAAAAAAAATAGACAAAATTTTTTCCCCATTGAACACACTTATTGTAACGCCCCGACCCTAGTTTCCTAGAGTCGGTGCATTATTACATAACATTGGCATGATCACAAGAAAGATCAAATCTCGAAAGACCGATTGGTTTAGTAGCCTTGGAAACACTAGATATATTCATAAGTTTTACATTACATCATAAAATCAAAAACTACTACAACAACATAATGTTTCCACAGTCCACACTACAATCCCCTCATAATATCCCTGCAGGTCATTCATAACTTACATCTTCACTTCCTGGTAAAAATAAAACATAGAAAAGGGGTGAGCTCAAATGCCCAGTAAGGATAACAATATAGCGGAAACTTTCATCAATAAGAATAAACATTTAAGGCAATGTATAACTAAAACAAAAGCCTTTTAAACATGAACTTTCAACATGGTATGGCATAAATAAAATGAAATAATGCCATTTACTTATTCACATGGATATTCCACTAATCGAATAATCACATGCAAAAATAAATAACCACTTTCATAATGTTGGAATGCATAATGCTAAACGTTAATTTCTTTGTCTAGGCCTCATCCCAAGACCTAGGGGTTACTTCTAACCGGAACCCAACCCGGAGTGCCTCTAATAACCGGACACCAACCCGGAGTGCCTCTAATAACCGGACACCAACCCGGAGTGCCTCTAATAACCGGACACCAACCCGGAGGGCATACTTTTACCAGTCCCTAATCTGGAGGGCTTACTTTAACCAGTCCCCAACCTGGAGGGCTTACTTTTACCAGTCCCCAACCTGGAGGGCTTACTTTTACCGGTCCCCAACCCGGAACATACTTGTTTAGCACATTCATCTGAAGAAAAGTTTGAAATATAACATAAACATTCGGATTAAAACTAGCATACGAAATGTCAATAATTTCACCATAAACTATGAATGGTATAAAAATAGCACATCCACATTCAAACATATCACAAAACCTTCAATTCAATATAGAAGTTTTGTATCATAATAAATCAACTTCAAATAATCTTAAAATCCATCAAAGGATGTTGACATAGATGAAATCAAAATTCTTTTTAAAGAAGTATCTCCTTTTATTTTGAAATCATTTAAGAGCCATATAAAATAAAACATTTTCCTTGAAAATATTTTTATAAGCTTGTATGTAAAGCTTCGACGATTTTATAACGGCGGAAAATAACCGCACCCGCCGTATAAGTTAAAAAAACATTCTTACCTCAATTCTGTCGAAAAGGTTAAAAGGACATTGTTTTGAAAATGACGGAAAGATTCCTTTATAAACCTCTTATAAAAAGTCAAACAAGGGTATAAATGACTTTAACCCATATTCTTGTAAATAGTAAAAATGTTTTGAAATACATTTCGAAGAAACATGGATGTGGATGATAAAGAGATCCCAGTAGATTATTACGTATAATACAACCTCGGATAATGAAGAGATTGTGAAATAACCCTTACCTTGTACTTTTCCTTGGTTGGGGTAGGTTAACCTCCTGTATAATGGTGAAATAGTTGTTATTAAATTATACAAGAATCATATATATTAATATGATATCATATATGATCTTTTAACATTGATTTGTTATTAATATCTTAGAATTATCGTCGTTTCGTGAGTTAACTTACTCATTTTCTTTTATATGTTTTGTTACATAAGCCATGGTTGTTGTATCTTATTCATATCTAGAATGATATACAGTCCTTAAACATCATTTTTAAATCATCAAATGATAATTATACTTGAATGGATACGATGGAGAATGAATCTCATCGCGTTCGTGGAGACGGTAGTCCGTACGTACGCACGAGCGACAATATCATTCTTTTGATATTAAAATAATATATAAATGGATGGTATATCATATATACAGAATCATTAACATGTTATATTTATTATTTACATGAGTTACACATCATTATTATACCCATCCAAATAATATTATATTGAATAACAATTACACCACGACGTGGAGACGGTAAGCCGTACGTACGCACGTATGGTGACATGTTATTCAAAGGGTGGATAGAATACTGAATATGATTGTACCATATTTATAATAACATCACAGTATATGTGAGATACTGGAGTTATTATTTCAGAATGGTAATAACAAAGGATGAAGAAGTGGAAGAAGAAATGAACTTAGAAAAGGGTGGTGAAATCATTACCTCTTCTTCGGGTTCTTCCTTTTGATTTGATCAAAAAGGCTCCTTAGGTTGGCTTTCTGATCAAACTAAGGCCTCTAGGTTGTATTGAGGGATGTTGGGAGAGTATTTGGGCAGATTTTGGCCGAACCAAAAGGCTTTGAAGGTGTGAAGAAATGAGAAGGAGGAGTGCCCTTTTATAAGAGGGGTGAGGGGCACCTTTGGAAAAGTTAGAAATATTAATTTATAATAAATTCATATTCGGTTTACAAAGGCTCCAAAGTTGACTATTCAAAGGATGAGGTGTGGATAGGTCGAAAACAACTCATCCAATAGAATTTAGACAGGTTTGGGTACTTATATTAACCTTATCTTTAAGTATTAACTCTAAGTTAATTAGTTTCACTTTTACAATGTCTCTTTGTATTTTTATATAATATGATTAATAAACTTACTATATACATCCAAGCGACCCCCAAGTGGTCCATTAATGAGGAACCTATCATAATATAAGTCTCTTGGCCGAACCTTAGATTTTTAGGAATTTAATATCAATTAATAATATAATATTTGTTTTAAGAACTCTTTTATGTCAATTTTGACACTATTCAATAGTTGATTTTTGTGAAACTCCTAACAGATTGATTACTTCGAACAAAGTCAATTAAATCAATAATAATATATCATATTATCATAGAAAATTAGTTTAATTCATTAAAAGTTTCATATTATAATTATTTGGGTATTTATAAGATCAATTAGTTTTATTTTTCACTATTTTAGTAATTACTGCATCATCATTGTGTCATAAATAAAATAAATTATATAATGTCTAAAAATTATAAATAAAATATCATTATGTAGGAAATCTTTTTAGCTTTCTAATGAATATTTATAATCTAAAATCCAACATGTATAACCCTATGTAAAAATTGTTCTTCTAAAAGATGTAAGCTTATGCCATTTTTATTTTTATTTTAACTTTATTAATATAAAGTGTCCCTACCACATACAAGTGGCTCCAAGGGGTCCCCAAATTGACCAAAGGATGCCCATGGTCGGGTATGTGTCCACCAATAAGGTTAGGACACGTTTTAGGGTAATTTTTTATTATTATAATATTATTTTTTTAACCCTTATTTACCGGATTTACCCTTTAACCATGGTAAATAAAATATTTACCACAGTAACTATTCAAAATGTCTAAAAATAAAAGTTACCTATTTACACAATTTGAACATCCTGATTCCAAATATGGAATCCATTTTCCTAAATTCAAAACACAGAAGTGGCAGAAATTAATTTAAAATTAATTCCCGCTGTCAAAACAAAAAGCGTGTTTTTAAGAGATAATAACTATCAAAAGATTGACACTTGTTTATGTTCGGTTTAATTGTAAAATTATGTCCAATGATAAACATTAAATTGAATGGTAAAAATATATTCTAAATATACTTTAAAACCACTCAAATTCATAATTTATCACTATTAATTATTTTGATTAAAAAAGTTGTTTTTAATTAAAATTTAGAAATTTTCACTATTCATCAAAATATGAAAGTTATCCGAAATGTACCAAAATTTCACCCTAGGCTAATTTTGATATTCCGAATCCAAAAATGAAGTCCATTTTGAAATATAGAATATATATGATTTCAAAAAGTAGGTATTACTATTCACAACAGCTAGTTTAATTAGTTGTGGTGTGTGTTAGAACTCGAGGTTGCGTACAACACACGCTATCGCATTATTCGAAGGGAAACGTACCGTAGAAGCTTGGGGTGTTACATTCTCCCCTCCTTCAAATAATTTCGTCCTCGCAATTTCTAGGGTATTACTGCATAAAAAGACTCGGGTGGTTCTTCATCATAAGTTCCTCGGGTTCCCACGTTGCCTCTTCCATTTTATGATTTCTCCACAAAACTTTTACCAGACGCGTCGTCCGGTTTCTCAGTACTTGTTCTCTTGTATCAAGAATCCTGACGGGCTCTTCGCAATAAGACAGATCGGGTTCCAGTTCTAATTCCTCATAGGTGAGTACATGCGTTGGGTCAGGCATGTATTTTCTCAACAGAGATACGTGGAACACATCGTGAACTTTGGAGAGACTTGGCGGCATTGCCAATCGGTAAGCTACAGCCCCAATTCGTTCTAGAATTTCGAAAGGTCCGATGTACCTGGGACTCAATTTACCTTTCTTACCAAAACGTATGACTCCCTTCCACGGAGATACCTTTAGGAAAACATGATCACCGACTTGAAATTCCAAATCCTTCCTTCGATTATCGGCATAGCTCTTCTGCCTACTTTGAGCTACTTTGATGTGATTTTGGATTACCTTCACCTTTTCCACCGTTTCCTCCACCAGTTCTGGGCCTACAAGTTTTCTTTCACCAACGTCATCCCAACAGGTTGGTGTACGACATCTCTTTCCGTATAACTCTTCATATGGTGCCATTTGTATACTCGAATGGAAGCTATTGTTATAGGAAAATTCTACCAGAGGTAAATATTGATCCCACATACCCTGAAAATCAAGTGAGAAAGATCTCAACATGTCTTCTAAGGTCTGAATAGTCCGTTCTGATTGTCCGTCTGTCTGAGGGTGGTAAGCAGTGCTCAAATGAAGTTCAGTATCCAGGGATTTCTGAAGACTTTTCCAAAATCTTGAAGTAAAACGGGGATCACGATCAGAAACAATCGATAGGGGAACTCTATGAAGTCTCACAACTTCATTAATGTATAGTCTTGCTAGACGTTCCAGGGGTAGATCTTCTCTTATAGCAAGAAAATGTGCTGACTTGGTAAGACGATCAACAATAACCCATATTGCATCGTTCCTTCTAGGAGTCTTTGGTATCCCCATGACAAAGTCCATCGTAATATTGTCTCATTTCTACTCCAGTATGGGAAGAGGTTGCATGACTCCTCCAGGCTGTTGCCTTCCAGCTTTCACTTGTTGACAAACCATACACCTTGACACAAAATCAGCAATCTCCCTCTTCATGTTGTCCCACCAAAAATGTTCCTTCAAATCTCTATACATTTTGGTGCTCCCAGGGTGTATAGAGAAATTGGAACTATGAGCATCATCCAGCAATTCCCTTTTTAGATCAGGTATATTGGGAACACAAAGTCTCTTCCCGAATTTCAAAATTCCATCTTCATACACAAAGTCTCTCAATCTCCCATCATTCACAGCTTTAATCTTCTTTTGGAATTCGTCATCATCGGTCTGAGAACTCTTAATCCTTTCTAGTAAAGATGGTTTGGCAACCATTTGAAAAAGCATTGATGTTTCACCTTCCCTGGTTATTCCCATGTCCATTTTCACTAGATCCATGAAAATTGGATCCCTTTCAATTCTCATATTGTTCAAAACTCCATGGTCTTTTCTACTCAAAGCATCTGCCACCTTGTTTGCCTTCCCCGGGTGGTAGTGTATCGTACAATCATAATCCTTGAGTAATTCAAGCCATCTCCTTTGCCTCATGTTGAGTTCTTTTTGTGAGAAAATATACTTCAAACTCTTGTGATCAGTATAAATCTCACATTTTTCACCATAGAGGTAGTGCCTCCATATCTTCAAAGCAAAGATCACAGCTGCTAACTCAAGATCATGAGTAGGATAGTTTTGTTCATGAATTTTCAACTGTCGTGATGCATAGGCAATAACTCTATCATTCTGCATAAGGACACAACCAAGTCCTTTCTTTGATGCATCACTATAAATAACGAACCCATCATTCCCCGATGGTAGAGTCAATATAGGAGCATTGACTAATCTTCTCTTCAGTTCTTCGAAACATTCTTCACACTCTTTTGTCCAAACAAATTTAACCCCTTTACGTGTGAGCTTCGTTAATGGGTTAGCCAATCGGGCAAAATTCTGGACGAAACGTCGATAATAACCTGCCAAGCCAATAAAACTACGTACCTCAGTTATACTCGTAGGTGCTGGCCATTCTTGGATTGCCTTGGTCTTAGAAGGATCAACAGAGATTCCATATTTAGAGACAATATGGCCAAGAAAAGAAATCTCCTGAAGCCAGAATTCACACTTGCTAAACTTTCCATATAATTCATGCCTCCTCAGAGTCTTCAAGATAATGCGCAAGTGATTTTCATGATCTTCGTAGGTTTTGGAGTATACCAAGATATCATCAATAAATACCACCACAAATTCATCGAGATACTCCTTGAAAACTCTATTCATCAGATCCATGAATACAGAGGGTGCATTAGTCAATCCAAACGGCATTACAGTAAACTCGTAATGCCCGTACCTGGTTCGAAATGCTGTCTTCGGAATGTCTTCCTTCTTCACACACAACTGATGGTATCCAGATCGAAGGTCAATCTTTGAAAAGTATTGAGCTCCATGCAGTTGGTCAAATAAATCATCAATACGAGGTAGGGGATACTTGTTCTTTATCGCTATAGCATTGATCTCCCTGTAATCGATACATAACCTCATAGATCCATCTTTCTTTTTAACAAAAAGAACAGGGGCTCCCCATGGAGAAACACTAGGGCGAATAAATCCCTTATTACTCAATTCCTCTAGTTGTTTCTTTAGTTCGACTAACTCTACAGTAGCCATTCTATAAGGGGTCTTCGATATAGGCCTTGATCCAGGAATCAAATCAATAGAAAACTCTACTTCTCGTTCTGGAGGATGTCCAGGTAAATCTTCCGGAAATACATCTACAAACTCTTTCACAATAGGTACATCCTCTATTTGAACATTCCTTTCCTCACCGACAGTTATTTCATTCTCTTCCTCCCCGATAATTGAATTAAGTTGAGCTACAGGGGGTGGATCTAAATAAGAATTAGGTGGTGACGATTCTGCTCTAAAAATAAGGTGCTCCTTATCATTATCATCAAGAATCGTAACCTCTTTCTTCTTACAATAAATCTTCGCATCATAGTCCGAAAGCCAGTCCATACCGAGGATTATATCAAACTCAATCATAGGTATGACGATGAAATCAGCAGATAAAGAAAATTTATGTGCTCTAATGGGGACTGATTCACAAAACTTTGTTGCAACGATACTTCCCTTAGGAGTTTTAACTGACAACTCCCTTATTAAATCAAATTGGAAATATCTAATTTTCTTAGCAAACTGTGAAGATATGAAACAATGCGATGATCCAGAATCAAATAATGCATTTGCTAAACTTGAGGAAACCATTAAATTACCTGCCACCACGTCTTTCGGAGCTTCTACCTCAGCAGTAGTGATAGCATAAGCCTGGCCTTGATCCCTTGGCCTTTTCTGAGGTAAGTTCTCCTGACGCTTAGGACATGCATTTGCATAATGCCCCATCTCCCTGCAATTGTAGCACTGAACGTTGGTAGCTTCCTTCTTCCCCTTGCAATCATGAGCTTGGTGGCCTTTTTCACCACACTTGTAACAGACTCCCATTCCCTTCAGGCAAGTACCAGGATGTTTCTTCCCGCATTTACCACAAGATGGATATTCAACCTTTCCTTTCCTCCCCTTATTTCCATTCCCAGATTGATCAGAAGGTCTCTTCTTCTCTTGCTTTTCTTTAAAGTCATAAGACTTAGAGAATTCCTTTTCGGTCTTGATAGCACATGAGACAATGTCTTCGTACGATGAAAAGGATTGTGAGACTAATGCTCGACGGAGAAATGGTTTTAACCCATCAAAGAAACGATCAATCTTACTTCTTGGGTTGCGAATATAATCTCCAGCATACCTCGCTAACCTTGTAAAGTTAGCCTCATACTTTGTGACATTCTCATCCTCCTTTTGTCTCAGACTCAGAAATTGCCTTTCCATATCTGCTCGATGGTCGCGAGGAAAGTATTTTTCTAAAAACAGATCTTTGAACTCCCTCCATTCCATGTTTGATACTTCATCATCTTCCTTCATGTTTTGAATCAATGACCACCATTCATCAGCATCTCCAGTGAGGCGGTAAACTGCCATGGTAACTTTTTCCCTTTCACTACTCCCCAAAGCCTGAAATATTTTCTCTAGGGAAAATATCCATTGCTCAGCTACTAAGGGATTTGTACTTCCATTGAACGTTGGTGGTTGTTGTCTCATGAATCGATCTAACATTGATCCTCCACGCTGCGGATCAGGGTGCTCCATACGGGTAAGGTTATTATTCATAACCTGAGTAAGTTGTCCCAGTACGGTGATTAGCTGATCAGCACCAGTTGCATCACCAGCCCCACTATAATTATCTTGAGCAGGAGGGCAATCCCTACATGGAGTGCGTGCATTGATACGGTTTCCATTTCTTCCACTAGGCGCCATTTCTAAACAATGGCATAAACTAGATCAGTTTATGAATCAAAATACATAATCCCATACTTATAAAACACTTAACATAAATTGAACTATCTATGGATATAATCCATAATCATAAATATGTTTTCTTTGAGGAAGTATATACTCATAAACCCTTCATAATGATTTGTAAAGAAAGTGAGAGTTATCCTAAGCATATCCCCCGGGAGTGTCGTAACCAAGAGTGCAGCAAGGCCCGTTGTCGTGCACCAGTTCCCGTTCGAGTCTAGCTCAAAGCGGTGTTTTCGGGTTTTACCCCTAGGTACATCTGTGCCAGAGCCACCTCTACCTGCTCGTATCCAGACAGGGATGTATTGCTTGGAAAACTCACAAAATCTCTACAATACCAAAATTCTAGGAAGTTCTTCTATACTAATCCTCAAAGTTCATCTTAGGTCTACGTGCTCTAATCAGAGTTTATCTAAATCTAGCTTCCAAGGTTTGTACTAAACTTCCTCTGATACCAACTGTAACGCCCCGACCCTAGTTTCCTAGAGTCGGTGCATTATTACATAACATTGGCATGATCACAAGAAAGATCAAATCTCGAAAGACCGATTGGTTTAGTAGCCTTGGAAACACTAGATATATTCATAAGTTTTACATTACATCATAAAATCAAAAACTACTACAACAAAATAATGTTTCCACAGTCCACACTACAATCCCCTCATAATATCCCTGCAGGTCATTCATAACTTACATCTTCACTTCCTGGGAAAAATAAAACATAGAAAAGGAGTGAGCTCAAATGCCCAGTAAGGATAACAATATAGCGGAAACTTTCATCAATAAGAATAAACATTTAAGGCAATGTATAACTAAAACAAAAGCCTTTTAAACATGAACTTTCAACATGGTATGGCATAAATAAAATGAAATAATGCCATTTACTTATTCACATGGATATTCCACTAATCGAATAATCACATGCAAAAATAAATAACCACTTTCATAATGTTGGAATGCATAATGCTAAACGTTAATTTCTTTGTCTAGGCCTCATCCCAAGACCTAGGGGTTACTTCTAACCGGAACCCAACCCGGAGTGCCTCTAATAACCGGACACCAACCCGGAGTGCCTCTAATAACCGGACACCAACCCGGAGTGCCTCTAATAACCGGACACCAACCCGGAGGGCATACTTTTACCAGTCCCTAATCCGGAGGGCTTACTTTAACCAGTCCCCAACCTGGAGGGCTTACTTTTACCAGTCCCCAACCTGGAGGGCTTACTTTTACCGGTCCCCAACCCGGAACATACTTGTTTAGCACATTCATCTGAAGAAAAGTTTGAAATATAACATAAACATTCGGATTAAAACTAGCATACGAAATGTCAATAATTTCACCATAAACTATGAATGGTATAAAAATAGCACATCTACATTCAAACATATCACAAAACCTTCAATTCAATATAGAAGTTTTGTATCATAATAAATCAACTTCAAATAATCTTAAAATCCATCAAAGGATGTTGACATAGATGAAATCAAAATTCTTTTTAAAGAAGTATCTCCTTTTATTTTGAAATCATTTAAGAGCCATATAAAATAAAACATTTTCTTTGAAAATATTTTTATAAGCTTGTATGTAAAGCTTCGACGATTTTATAACGGCGGAAAATAACCGCACCCGCCGTATAAGTTAAAAAAACATTCTTACCTCAATTCTGTCGAAAAGGTTAAAAGGACATTGTTTTGAAAATGACGGAAAGATTCCTTTATAAACCTCTTATAAAAAGTCAAACAAGGGTATAAATGACTTTAACCCATATTCTTGTAAATAGTAAAAATGTTTTGAAATACATTTCGAAGAAACATGGATGTGGATGATAAAGAGATCCCAGTAGATTATTACGTATAATACAACCTCGGATAATGAAGAGATTTTGAAATAACCCTTACCTTGTACTTTTACTTGGTTGGGGTAGGTTAACCTCCTGTATAATGGTGAAATAGTTGTTATTAAATTATACAAGAATCATATATATTAATATGATATCATATATGATCTTTTAACATTGATTTGTTAATAATATCTTAGAATTATCGTCGTTTCGGGAGTTAACTTACTCATTTTCTTTTATATGTTTTGTTACATAAGCCATGGTTGTTGTATCTTATTCATATCCAGAATGATATACAGTCCTTAAACATCATTTTTAAATCATCAAATGATAATTATACTTGAATGGATACGATGGAGAATGAATCTCATCGCGTTCGTGGAGACGGTAGTCCGTACGTACGCACGAGCGACAATATCATTCTTTTGATATTAAAATAATATATAAATGGATGGTATATCATATATACAGAATCATTAACATGTTATATTTATTATTTACATGAGTTACACATCATTATTATACCCATCCAAATAATATTATATTGAATAACAATTACACCACGACGTGGAGACGGTAAGCCGTACGTACGCACGTATGGTGACATGTTATTCAAAGTGTGGATAGAATACTGAATATGATTGTACCATATTTATAATAACATCACAGTATATGTGAGATACTGGAGTTATTATTTCAGAATGGTAAGAACAAAGGAAGAAGAAGTGGAAGAAGAAATGAACTTAGAAAAGGGTGGTGAAATCATTACCTCTTCTTCGGGTTCTTCCTTTTGATTTGATCAAAAGGGCTCCTTAGGTTGGCTTTCTGAACAAACTAAGGCCTCTAGGTTGTATTGAGGGATGTTGGGAGAGTATTTGGGCAGAGTTTGGCCGAACCAAAAGGCTTTGAAGGTGTGAAGAAATGAGAAGGAGGAGTGCCCTTTTATAAGAGGGGTGAGGGGCACCTTTGGAAAAGTTAGAAATATTAATTTATAATAAATTCATATTCGGTTTACAAAGGCTCCAAAGTTGACTATTCAAAGGATGAGGTGTGGATAGGTCGAAAACAACTCATCCAATAGAATTTAGACAGGTTTGGGTACTTATATTAACCTTATCTTTAAGTATTAACTCTAAGTTAATTAGTTTCACTTTTACAATGTCTCTTTGTATTTTTATATAATATGATTAATAAACTTACTATATACATCCAAGAGACCCCCAAGTGGTCCATTAATGAGGAACCTATCATAATATAAGTCTCTTGGCCGAACCTCAGATTTTTAGGAATTTAATATCAATTAATAATATAATATTTGTTTTAAGAACTCTTTTATGTCAATTTTGACACTATTCAATAGTTGATTTTTGTGAAACTCCTAACAGATTGATTACTTCGAACAAAGTCAATTAAATCAATCCTAATATATCATATTATCATAGAAAATTAGTTTAATTCATTAAAAGTTTCATATTATAATTATTTGGGTATTTATAAGATCAATTATTTTTATTTTTCACTATTTTAGTAATTACTGCATCATCATTGTGTCATAAATAAAATAAATTATATAATGTCTAAAAATTATAAATAAAATATCATTATGTAGGAAAGCTTTTTAGCTTTCTAATGAATATTTATAATCTAAAATCCAACATGTATAACCCTATGTAAAAATTGTTCTTCTAAAAGATGTAAGCTTATGCCATTTTTATTTTTATTTTAACTTTATTAATATAAAGTGTCCCTACCACATACAAGTGGCTCCAAGGGGTCCCCAAATTGACCAAAGGATGCCCATGGTCGGGTATGTGTCCACCAATAAGGTTAGGACATGTTTTAGGGTAATTTTGTATTATTATAATATTATTTTTTTAACCCTTATTTACCGGATTTACCCTTTAACCATGGTAAATAAAATATTTACCACAGTAACTATTCAAAATGTCCAAAAATAAAAGTTACCTATTTACACAATTTGAACATCCTGATTCCAAATATGGAATCCATTTTCCTAAATTCAAAACACAGAAGTGGCAGAAATTAATTTAAAATTAATTCCCGCTGTCAAAACAAAAAGCGTGTTTTTAAGAGATAATAACTATCAAAAGATTGACACTTGTTTATGTTCGGTTTAATTGTAAAATTATGTCCAATGATAAACATTAAATTGAATGGTAAAAATATATTCTAAATATACTTTAAAACCACTCAAATTCATAATTTATCACTATTAATTATTTTTATTAAAAAAGTTGTTTTTAATTAAAATTTAGAAATTTTCACTATTCATCAAAATATGAAAGTTATCCGAAATGTACCAAAATTTCACCCTAGGCTAATTTTGATATTCCGAATCCAAAAATGAAGTCCATTTTGAAATATATAATATATATGATTTCAAAAAGTAGGTATTACTATTCACAACGGCTAGTTTAATTAGTTGTGGTGTGTGTTAGAACTCGAGGTTGCGTACAACACACGCTATCGCATTATTCGAAGGGAAACGTACCGTAGAAGCTTGGGGTGTTACACTTATATCCTCAGCCTATCCAAGTAGGTCAACCATAAAATATTTCTTCACATCCTATGAAAAATAAAACAAAGAAATGGGTGAGCTCAGATGCTCTATAAGGATAACAATATTGTTGAAACTTTCATAAATAATCATAAACAATTAAGGTAATTTATATGACTAAAACCTAACCTTTTAAACATCAAATTCTACATAATATGGTCAATATAAATCAAATAATTTCATTTAATTATTCAAATGGATATTCTACTAGTCAAATAATCACATTCAATATAAATATCCAATTTCATAATGATAGAATGCATAATGTCTGACTTCATAACCTCGTAGTCTAGGTGAGAGGACCATTTTGGGATATACCTAACACTGAGAGGGGGGTGAATCAATGTTGGGATCATTTTAAACCAATTCCAAATTTTATCCCTGTACCTATTGACCTGTTAAGATCTTGATTCTCTTATTCTCTTTCCATGTCACATGCAATAATAGAAAGCATTAAAAATATGAACACAATATTTTTACAAGGTTCACAACTCAAAAAGATTAGATGCGTCCTTGCCATGCATGGATATGACCAGTGCATGGATTCTCCACTATGATGGGATATGAAATTAATGTTGAGTGGATAGGAAAACAATCATCTAGTCAGTGTAGGTCCCTCCACTTTAAAGGGGTTGGGAAACAATCTTCTTCACTGGACTAGTGGTGACCTAGCCCAACTTGCATCGTCTTGCTGGTTCATTATACTGTCTATGGAGACAGACTTCTTCCTTCTTCAAAAGGTAGGTTCTGCTCTTCGTCTTCTTTAATGTTTTTCATTTGATTACTTGAATTGTAGTAGGCATGCAATTCTTCCTTTTTTCCTTCTCTTCTTTTCTAGTGCAACACCAACTGTACTAGGCTTCTTCTTTCTTCTTCTTAGTGAAACAACAAACTACAATAACAATTATTCACCCTTCTTGGATAGAATCATATATACCAATGTGATTATTTAGGAAGTGAAGATCGGTTCACTTGGCATCATCTGAATCAAGATGCCCTAAATAATTGTGGGCTTCAGTTGGGCATACTCTGTTCTTATTATTCTTCTCTTCTTTCTATGAAACAAACCTGTAAGTTGCACACTCTTCTTCTTCTTTTGATTCTTAAATGCACAACCATATTAACATAAATGTACTCTTCTTCACACATTCACTTTCATTGAAAAACCATCTGCACTAATTCCTTTTTATTCTTTTTCTTGATAGAATTAGAAGTTGTATTTCTGATTGTAAAAAAAATGATGTCTAGATCAACTTAGAATCATAACAGTTGAACAGAAGATAGTATGAACTTCTAGACATCTCACATATTGTGCACCAATCCTTACTTTCATGCCACACATCTTGTGCGCCTCTATACTTGTGCGCCATCAAATACTTGTGTGCCACAATTGATCACAACGCAAAACTTGCGCACCACTTCTACTAGCACGCCAGGCTGCATGCACACCAATCTGCTTATGCACCACTCTACTTGCGTTCTCACCCTACTTTTGTGCCACCATACATGCATGCCACATTGCTTGCGTTCCACTTCCTACTTGTGCGCCTTACAAATAACCCTAGGCTTAAGCGCCACTTCAGCTTGTCCACCGCCCTCTTCTACTTCCGCGATCAGATCAACCTCCACTACTTGTGTGATCAGAGCTCTAATTTTCTCTTAAGTGTTGAGCATTAAAAAATGGGGAGACTAGTCATCTATTTATAGGATTTTTTTGACTTGCACGCCACCTACACTTGTGTATCGATCCAGCACTTGTGCGCCTCTCCATCACTTGCATGACATTTCATCACAAGCGCAACACTTTCATTACTTTGTCATATTTAGATATGACGATGTTGAAATATGTCTTGCACGCAACATACACTTGCACGCCACATATACATACACCTCACACTTGCGCGTTTCTTATATTTGCGCGCCAATTTTTGACTTGCACACCAATCGTTATCTTGGGCGCAACTTTATTTCCATTGTCATATTTTTTTTTGATGACCTTGAAATATGACTTTCACGCAACATACACTTGCACGCCACACTTCCAAACCTCTTTTTAATTCCGTTCTGCTTTCTTTCCATTTCCAAAAACACTTTTTTACTCCCCCCATCCTTCATAAGGCTTTCATCACAAGTTCTCCTGACTTATTATAATTGTGAAATACAAATCAGAAAAGCATCATCATAGTTTGTTCCATTATTTTTGGAATATGAATTCCAAAATACTTCAACATCCTCAATTCCTTTTGGAGTGTTAATTCTAAAGAACCCCAATCCTCTCTCATCATCCAAAATTGGAGGCTTGAAGCTTCTTCAAATACATTCAAGGTTGCCGAAAATGTACCACCTTTGATAAATGTATTGGGAACTTTACGAATAGTGAAACAATCATCTGATTTCAAGGAAATGTGTAATTCATGACCTTTTAAGAATGCCAAGCCCTTCCACACTCTCTCTTATTCTTCAACCATCATTGTCTACTTCATTCAAATAATATGATTCTTTTCTTCAAGTAATCTCTTGTATGGTTCTCATGCAATTGTGAAGTATTACATTATCTTCTTTAAATCCTAATTCTTCTTCAATAATCCATAGATGGATGATAATTCACCATTTATAATTGTTGTAAACAATTTTTCACCTTTGAAAAAAGATCTTTGACCTTAGTTTCAGTTAAACAATCTTCTGAATTGATCTTCTTTGTGAATTTCTCATGTATGACAGCCAATGTAATGATTCCATAATAATCTTCCAGGAAACCTCTCTTCATCCAATCTCCACTAACAATTTAGTCCTTCTTCAACTTCATTATTTTGACCAGTATTTACAACCATTAACAACAAATAAAATCTTCATACACAAAGTGGTCCCAACAATCTCCCCTTTGTATTTTGTTTTCAATACCACAAATTCTCCTCAAATGAATATGTCAATGTCAAAATAAGAATATTCTCTCTCCCATTTACTTTTCTCTCTCCCCCTTTCATTTAAAACGTTCATTTCACTTTTTATCCCACATATTGATAGGAAATACAAATTTCATCGTAGAGATGGTATCATTCCATAATTGAGAAATGTGCCATCAATAATTTCACTCTAAGTATACTTGAGCAATATTCGGTGTAGAAAACAATAGGATTTTATTTAAGCAACAATGTTTTCCTTTACCCACTGAATATGACACCTCAAGATATGGGAAATCATCATTATTTGTATGTCACTAATTGAATTAGTTACTCACCGATTGTAAAAATATCTTTATTTTGAGTAACCATGGTTGAGAGATTAAGAAATAAAATATATTTTCCAATGACACAGTACTCAGACATTTTTTAGAGTAGTTGAATTTAGTACCAACTAAAGTTGACACTTATTGGGATAATTACTCTAGAATCTTCTTCTTGTGTCTCCCTCTTAAGAGAACACTTTTCATCACATAATCTCAGGTTCTCCCCATGAGATCTTGCATCACCTTCAATTCCCGGTATTTAGAGAAGAAATTTCATACACAATGATTTAAGGGATTAATGTGGATCCTCCATGCTTCTTTAATGTGAGCATGATGGCTGATATGATATTCTCAACAGATATTCTCTATTTTCTCCATTCATCAAAATTTTACTTTTTATATTTAATTTTGAATGTGGTTGTGTGTATCTCAATAATTATTCTATCTCTTTGTTTGTGAATCTATTTTCTTCAAGTGATTTCCATGTACTAGAATCTCCAGGGGTAACATACATCCTCTTCATGAATTATTGTTGTGCGGGAATAAATTAAAATCAATTTCTCAGAGTATGACCATAATTATTGCACCTCACACACAAAAAATCATTGTCTTTACATAGAATATTGTTTTTTAATTTAGCACTAGCCTTAGCTTGTGCATCTTTCATTTTCCTTATCTTGTCCAAGTCTTCTAGACAAACCATCAATATATCATTAGGGATTGAGGAGTTAATATTGGATCTTCTACATGGATTCTTCTGAGTGGATTCTTTATTAGTAGTTATTTTGGATTCACCACCCTTCACCTCTTTAGATTTAGAATCCAAGGACTTCTCATCTTTAATTCTTGAAATCTTCTTGGGAGAATTTGTTTTCACATTATTCATCTGATTTCTTCCCAAGGATTCTTATTCATTCATTCCTATCTTCTATTGCATTATTTTCTTATATGAACATGCACCAATCATATGACCACTCCTATTGCATACATCACAGATGTTATTTAACATTCCAAATCTGTTTGTAGTATACAGATGTTTCTGGATCTGTAGATGTTGCCTCTTCTTCTCTGGATTTCTCCCCATTGGGATGATCTTTCTCTGTGCTTTTACATTTAAGGGGATGATGATATTTCTCTATGCTTTTACATTTAATGGGTTATACCAACAATCAAGTGCACAATTCCCAAATCTATTACAACACCAGCATTGACCAAAAAACCATGACTTCTTCCCATCTTCTTTATCAGGTTGCTGAATCTTCCTCTTGGTATGTTGTGCTTTCTATGGGGAGATATCTTCCACAGTCTTCATCTTATACACCATAGCTATGGTGGTAGGTTTCCTATCACGTTTCTTCATCCATACTTGTTAAGAATTTTTCTTGCAACGTGTAATTTTTTAGAAACAATTTTAAAAACATTATTACATGTTGGTATGGATGATACCTTTACATTCTCAGCTGCTTTTGATAGATCAATCAGTGAATCCATGATCTTCTTATCACATGTTGGAGGTATTTTGACAATAGAATACTCTATTGATCATTGAGTACTAGCATCAATTGTTTCATTATTTTGAGGAGACTCAATATATGTCTTCTCAAGATTGGTCAACTCATCTTCCATTTCTAGACATATTATATTGATGATGAATTCCTGGTCTTCAATAATTGTCATATTCTCTTCACAAGCCTTCATTAATCTTTCAACTTCATCTTTATGTATCTTTACTTTGTTTTTTAACAAATAGTCATGTTCTTTGATCTTCTTGGAGTCTTCTTCGAAATAGTCCTACTTGATTTCATTGTTTATTTTCAACTCATTTTGAAGTTCATGGATCTTCTCTTCTAGAGACTTATTGAACCCCTCCTTTTCTTAAACATCATTCAGCAACTTTGAAGAACATACTTCAAATTCCCTCTTTGTTGCTTTAAAGGATCTAACCCGTATGGAGAGATTTAGACATTAAACAATTTTTTATTGGTATCCTTTCTACAAAACATCAGTTTCTTCTACCAGCTGAGTGATAGTTTCCTGCATGTATTGAAATACTCCACAAACCAGGGTTATACATTCTATAGGGAATACCATGCACAATAATTCTTAATCTATCAACTAATATTTATTGAGATGTTGTATATTGATCATCACCAATTGTGTTAGCATCTTCATCATAGGAAGACTTTCCTAATGTACTAACACCTTCCACTTGAGCAGTTGAGGTAAGAAGGTTTTCCATGTTCTTGGTGGGGGCTTGATCCACCATCTCATTTCTTTCCAAGTTTGGTGTGTCTTTAATGTCAGCCAGATATGAAGAACTAGATGCATCCTCTTCTTCAGATAGAAGGGAATTCTTCTTCATTTTCTCTTCTCCTTATTTTTCTTGTTCATCATGGTCTTGGTAGATATATAATTCTTCTCAGACATAAAATAATCTTCACTGAAATTGAACTTCAATGATAAATTATGAAAGAAACTCAGGTCTTTAAATGATAATAACCTCACTGTAGAGAATCCAATAGAGGTGAACCTTTACCTCTGATACCACTTGAGAGGACTAGTTTGGGATACACCTAACACTAAGAGGGGGGTGGGAGAATCAGTGTTGTGGAATTTTTAAATAAATTACAACTTTTATCCTTGTGCCTCTTGACCAATTAGGATCTTGAATATTTTACACTTTTTTCCATGTCGCATGCAATAATAGAAAGTAGTAAAAATATACACATTATATTTTTACAAGGATCTCCACTCAACAAGGGTAGATAAATCCTTACCATGCATGGATATGACCAGTTCATGGATTCTCCACTATGATTTGATATGAAATTACAATGAATTTTATAGGAAAACAATCCTCTAGCTTGTGTGAGTCCCTACACATTAAGGGTTTTGGGAAACAATCCTCTTCTCTGGACTGGTGATGACCTAACCCAACTTGCAGCGTCTAGCTAGTACTTTATACTGCCTGTAGAGATAGTCTTTTTACTTCATCAAAAGGAATGTTCTTATCTTGTTCTTCTTTAAATATCTTCACATTATTACATGAAAAGTAGTAGGCAAGCAATTCTTCCTTTTTTCCTTCTCTTCTTTTCTAGTGCAACACCAACTGCACTAGGATTATTCTTTCTTCTTCTTAGTGAAAACCCAACAGAACTAAAACATATTCTTTCTTCTTGGATAGAATCACATATACCAATATGATTATTCAGGCAGTGAAGATTGGTTCACTTAGAATCATCTGAATCAAACTTCCCTAAATAATTGTAGGATTCATTTGGGAATACTCGGTTCTTCTTCTTCTTCTCTTCTTTCAATGTAGCAAAACTATAACCTGTACACTCTTCTTCATCTTCTTCTTCTACAATGCACAACCAGCTACACTGAAACCTACTCTTCTTCACATGTTCTATTTCAGTGCAAAACCATCTGCACCGATCTCTCTTCTTCTTCTTCTTGCTATAATCACAAGTTATCTGTATGATTTTAAAAACAATGAAGTATATATCAACTTAGCATCATCACAATTGACCAGAAGCTGGTAAGAAATTCTAAAAAAACTTTCATCTAGAGCACCAATACTTACTTGCGCACCACCCAGCTTGCATGCTTCCCTACTTGCGCGCCACCAAATACTTGCGCGCCACAATTTTTCACAACTCACAACTTGCACGCCACTTCTACTTGCATGCCAGGCTACTTACGTGCCTCTCTTCTTGCGCACCACTCTACTTGCATGCAACCCTACTTGCGCGCCACCATACCTGTGTGCCACTCTACTTGCGCACAACTTCTTATTTGAATGCCTTAAAAATAACCCTCAGCTTGCGAGCCCCTTCAATTTGTGCACCGCCCGCTGCTACTTGCACGTTCATATCACCCTCCACTACATGCATGATCAGAGCTCAAATTTTCACTTAAGTGTTAAGCATTAACAAGTGAGGAGGCTAGTCATATATTTTTAGGCATTTTGGTGACTTCTACACCACCTACACTTGTGCAACAATCCAGCACTTGCGTGCTACTCCAGCACTTGCGCGCCGCTCCATCACTTGTGCCCCGCTCCATCACATGCATGACGTTTAATCACTATCACGACACTTTCTTTCCATTGACATATATTGAAATGACGATGTTGAAATATTTCTAGTATGCAACATTCACTGGCGCGCCACATATACTTTCGTGCCACACTTGCGAGTTTCTTATACTTGCATGCCACTTTATGACTTATGCTCCAATCTTTAACTTGCATGTCACTATATTTCCTTTTTCATATTTTGATGTGATGATCTTGAAATATAACTTGCGCGCAACATACACTTGTGCGCCACACTTTTGATCCACTTTAGACTTGTACACCACTTTCTTTCCATTTCCAAAAACTCTTATTTACTCCCCATATCCTTCATAAGGCTTGCATCACAGGTTCCGCTGACTTATGATATTTGTGAAATACCAATCAGAAAAGCATCGTCATAGTTTTTTCCATTATTTTTGGAATATAAATTCCAAAGTAATTCTTCATCCTCAATTCCTTTTGGAGTGTTAATTCCAAAGAACTCCAATCATCTATCTTCATCCAAAAGTGGAAACTTGAAGCTTCTTCAAATACCTTCAATGTTGCAGATAATGTATCACCATTGATACATGTATTGGGAACATTATGAATGGATCAACAATCATCTGATTTTAAGGAAATGTGTAATTCATGACCTTTTTAGAATTATAATCCCTTCAACACTCTCTCTTCTTCTTCAACCATAAATATTTAATTCATTTAAATCATATGATTCTTTTCTTCAAGTAATATCTTTCATGGTTCTCAGGAAATAGTGAAACATTACATGGTCTTCTTTAGATCCTCATTCTTATTCAATCGTCATTAGATGGATGATACATCACCATTCTCTATTGTGGTAAATACTGTTTCACCTTTGACAAAATTTCTTTGAAATTCGTATCAGTTTAACAATCGTCTGAATTGATCTTCTTAGATAATTTCTCAAGTATGACATCAAATGATATGATTCCATAACAATTCTCCATGAAACCTCACTTCTTCCTATCTCCACTAAATTTCTAGTCCTTCTTTATCATCTTCTTCATTTTGACCAGTATTGACAACTTTTGAGAACAAATACAATCTTCATACACAAATTAGTCCCAACAGAAGGTCTTATGTCAATTCTACAAACATGATTTTTTCAAGGCCTTGTGCCACGACACTAGTTTGTCTCATGAGACCTACCGATGCATCGAGGAGCTATATCGGGCTCCACCCGTCACTTTCTAAGTCCAATACATTCCTTGTATTAAAATGGTTAGACATAACATAAAAAATCTTTTTAAAACTAGCATATAAAATGAAAATAATTTATCCATAAACCATGAATGGTTTAAAAATAACCCATCCACAGTCAAATATATCAGAAAACATTCAATACAATATGGAATAATTTTATCATAATAAATCAACTTCAAACATGTTTAATATGCATCAATGGATGTTGACATAGATGAAATTAAAACAATTTGATAGAAATACCTCTTTTTATTTTGAAACCATTTAAAAGTAACATAGTTGTAAAAGAAAACATTTATTTTGAATATATTCTTATAAGATTGTATGGGAAGCTTAGATGATGTTATAATGGAAGAAAATATCTGCACCCTCCATATATGTTAAAAAAAGACATTCTTACCTAATTTCTGTCGAAAAGGTTGTAATGGAACTTGATTGAAAAACGACGGGAAGATTCATTTATAAACATTTTATAAAAACTCAAAAAAGGTTATAAATGACTTAAACCCATAGTTTAGTAAATAGTAAAAATGTTTTGAATTATATTTTTATGAAAACACATATGTGTATGAGAAAGATGTTCCAGTAGATACTTACGTATTAACAACCTCAGATAATAAAGAGATTGTGGAATTAACTCATAAATTATACTTTTACTTAGTTGATGGTATTATAACCTCCTGTATAATATTTAAAAAAAATTTATTATATTATAAAAAACTATATACATAAATATGATATCAAATACAATCCTCTAATATTTCTTTGTTAATCATATTTATGTTGTATCATCATTTCGGGTGCTTATAGATTCATTTTCCTTTATATGCATGGTTATGTAAGTCATTATTGTTATGGATAGGATGTATTTGATTCATATAAAGAATGATATTATGTTCATATAAATTATTTTTTATAAAAAAATGAAAATTATTCTTGAATGATTATGATGGGGAAGGAATCTCATCGCGTTCGTGGAGATGGTAATCTGTACGTACACATGAGCGACAATATTATTATATTAATGGAAAAATAATATGTAATTGGTTGGTATATCATATATACATAATCATTAAAATTTTATATTTATTATTTTCATCCATTGTACTCATTATTATACTCATCCAAATAATGATGCGTTTGAATAACAAACTATACCACGACTTGGAGATGGTAAGCCGTACGCACGCATGTATAGGGAATTTATCATGTATAGGATGGATAGAATAAAAAATATGGTTCTAAAATATTTATAATAACATCATAGTATATATAAGGCACTTTTTTTATTATTTTGGTATGGAAAAAAATAAGGAAGAAGTGGAAGATGAAAATAACATGAATGGTGGTGGTGAAATTATTACCTCTTCTTCTGGTATTTCCTTTTGAGCTGATTAAAGGGCACCTTACGTTAGATTTCAGATCAAAGTAAGGCCTCTAGGTCGATGTTAAGATATTTTAGAGGATATATTGGTAGGTTTTAGCTTATACATATGGATTTGGTGGTGTGAATTTAAGAGGAAAGAAAGTACCCTTTTATAAGAGATGTGAGGGTCACTTAAGGAAAAGCTTGAAGTATGATTTTATAATAAAATCATTTTCTGTTTATAATGGCTCCAAAATAATTTATTTAGAGGATAATGTGGGTATGGTTCTAAAACTCTAATTAAATAGTTTTTATATGGGTTTAGGTCCCCATATTAACCTTATCTTTTAGATTTAACACTTGGTTATATAGTTTGACATTTACCATGTCTCCTTGTATGTTTATATTATATGGTTAATAACATACTATAACAAGCCATGTGAACCACAAGTGGTTCATTATTAATATATATATCCTTATCTTTTTCATTTGGAAAAACCATTGATTTTTAAAAATATTATATCAATTAATAATATACTTTTGTTTTAAAAACTCAATTATGTCAATTTTGACACTATTTTGTATTTGATTTCGTTGAAAGCCATAAAAACTTTATTAATTCGAATAAAATTTATTTAATTAACCCTAGTATGTCATATTAACCAAGAAAATAAGTTTAATTCATCATAAGTCTCAATTTAAATTTATTTGGATATTTATAATATCAATTATTTTAATATTTCATTAATATGATAATTACTACATCATCATTGTGTCATAAATAAATTAAATTATTTAACGTCTAAAAATATAAATAAAATACCATTATATAGGAAGTTGTTTAAGCTGTCTAAAAAATATTTATAGTCTAATTTATATTATGTTTAACTCTATATTAAAAGTTTTTTAGTTATTAATCATTGAATTTAACACTTTTACCTCCTCTTTAAATAAAATAATAATAAATGTCCTAATATCATCCAAGTGGGAAAAATGATCATATTTTATTCTTAAGGCAGTATTTAGTAGAATTACACTTATATTATAGAATTAGGGAATGTTTTTGTGTAATTATAATATCATTTTTACCCTTAATTACCTTATTTACATTTAACCGTGGCAAATAAATGTAAAAAGTTACTATTCACAAAAAATTATTTTCATCTTATTGAACCAGATTTTAAATTTTGATGTCAACCATGGCTCTTGAATTTCTGAAATTCAACTCATAGAATAGGTAAAGTTATGTTTTATGCAAATTTGTAAATGAACCTAGAAGGTGTGTAAAAGACGGTAAAAAGATTAATAAAATTTTATATATCTAAACTTATAATAAAATGACTCCAATGAAATTCATTGAACATATATAGGTATTATGTATCTATTTTGACCTAAAATGAATTAAAATAAAATAACTAATTATTTAAATAAAATTTCAGTTTTAAACAATAACACATTGTTTTTCAGTTTTCATCAAAAATTGAATGTTCTCAGAAAAATACCAAAAATTCACCCTAAGCTAATTTTGATATTACGAATCCAAACGTGAAGCCCATATTGAAATTAAAATTTATAAAATTTTAAAAAGTGGGGATTACTATTCATAATGGCTAGTTTTATTGGTCGTGGTGTGTTAAAACTCCAAGTTGTGTACAACACATGCTACAACATTATTCAAAGGAAAACGTAATTTGGAAGAATGGGGGTGTTACCTTCTCACCTCCTTAAAATAATTTCATCCTAAAAATTTCTATAATATTACTGAATAAAATTATTCAGGTGGTTCTTCATCTTAGGTTCCTCAGGTTTCTATGTTGCCTCTTATATCTTATCATTTCTCCACAGAACATTTACCAGACGAGTCGTCTGGTTTCACAACACTTGTTCTCTTGTATCAAGAATTTTGACAGGATCTTCACAATAAGATATATTAGGTTCCAGTTTAGTTTCCTCATAGGTGAGTACAAGCTTTGGGTCAGGCTTTTATTTTCTCAATAGTGATACATGGAACCCATCATGATCTTCAGAGAGGCGTGGATGCATTTCCAAATGATAATGTACAACTCAAATTCGTTCTAGAATTTAGAAAGGCCCAATGTACCAGAGACTAAATTTACCCTTATTACGGAAATGTATAACACCCTTCCATGGAGATACCTTCACGTAAACATGGTCTCCTTCTTGAAATGCCAAATCCTCCTTTTGTTTATCGACATATCTCTTTTGCCTACATTGGGGCTCATTGAAGTGGGTTTGGATAATCATTATTTTTCCCATTTTTTCCTCAAAATGTTCTATGCCTACAATATTTCATTCACCAACATCATCCAAAAGGTTAGTGTGTGAAATCTCTTTCCATATAACGCCTCATATCAGGCCATATAAATTCTTGAATGGAAGCTATTATTATAGGAAAATTCTACCAGAGATAAATATTGATCCCACATACCTGGAAAGTCAAGTGAGAAAGATCTCAAAATGTATTATATGGTTTGAATAGTTTGTTCTAATTATCCATTAGTTTTGAGGGTTGTAGGAAGTGCTCAAACGATGTTTAGTATCCTGGTCCTTCTAAAGACTTTTCTAGAATCATGATGTAAAATAGGGATCAAGATCAGTAATAATTGATAGGGGTAATATATGATGTCTTAGAAATTCAGTAATATATAGTTTTTCTATATGTTCAAATGGTAAATATTCTCTTATAGCAATAAAATGTGCTGACATGGTAAGATGATCAACAATTACCCATATTGCATCATTCCTTCTAGGAGTCTACGGTAGCCCCATGACAATGTCCATAATAATGTTATTCCATTTCCCATCTCCATGTGGTAGTGTATAGTGCAATAATAATCCTTAAGTAGTTTAAGCAATCGTCTCCTCCTCATGTTGAGTTCTTTCTATGAGAAAATATACTTCAAACTCTTGTGATCAGTATAAATCTCTCATTTTTCACCATAAAGATAGTGTCTACATATTTATCGAGCAATGATTATAGCTGATAAATCAAGATCAGGAGTAGGATAGTTTTTATCATGAATTTTTGGCTGTCATGATGCATAGGAAGTAACTCTATCATTCTACTTAAAGACAGAACCATGTACTTTATTTGAAGCATCATAATAAATAACAAAGCCATTGTTCCCTGATGGTAGTGTAATGATAGAATCATTGACTAATCTTCTATTCAGTTCTTGAAAACCTTCTTCACAATATTTTTTCCAAAAAAATATCCTCTTTACGTGCGATATTGGTTAATGTGTTATCCAAACAAGAAAAATTATAGAAAAAACGTTGATAATAACCTACTAATCCAATAAAACTATGTACCCCTATAATACTCATCGATGCTAGAAATTCTTGGATTTCCTTGGTATTTGAAGGATCAACAGTGATTCCATTATTAGAGACAATATGGACCAGAAAAGAAATCTTTTGAATCCAGAATTCACACATGTTAAACATTCCATATAATTCATTTCTTCTATGATTCATTAGAATAATGCACAAGTGATCTTCATGATCTTCATACAATTTGATGTATACAAAGATATAATCAATAAATACCACTAAAATTTCATCATGATATTACTTGAAAACTCTATTCATTTGATCCATAAAGATAGAGAGTTCATTAGTCAATCCAGAAGTCATTACTATAAACTCATAAAGCATGTACCTAGTTCGAAATGCTATCTTCGAAATGTCTTCATTTTCACACACAACTGCCGGCAACCAAATCAAAGGTCAATCTTTGAAAATTATCGAGCTCAATGAATTTTATCAAATAAATCATCAATGCGAGGTAGGGGATACCGATTATTTATTGTTATAGCTTTGATTTCCCTGTAGTCAATGCATAACCTCAAAGATCCATCTTTCTTTTTAACAAAAAGGATAGGGTCTCCCAATAGAGAAACACTAGGGAGAATAAGTCCCTTATTACACTATTACTCTAGTTGTTTATTTAGTTCTACAAACTCCACAATTTCCTTTCTATAAGGGGTGCTCGATAAGGGCCTCAAACCAAGAATTAAATCAATGTAAAAATCAATTTCTAATTCAGAAGGATATCCATGTAACTCCTCTATAAACACATCAACATATTATTGCACAATAGGTACGTCCACTATTCGAAAAATATTTTTCTAACATATAGTTATTTCATTCTCTTCTTCCCCAAAAACTGAACATAGTAGAGCTAATGGGGGTGGATCTAGATAAGAATCAAGTGGTAACATTTCTGCTCTAAATATAATGTACTCTTTATCATCATCAAAAACTATAACCTCCTTCTTTTTGTAATAATTTTTCGCATCATACTCCGAAAGAAAATCCATTTTGAGGATTATATCAAATTCAATCATGGGTATGACAATGAGATTAGCAGATAAAGAACATTTCTATGCCCTAATGGGAACTGATTCACAAAATGATGATGTAATTATACTTCCCTTAGGTGTTTGGACTGAAAACTCCCATATGTATTTAAATTAAAAATATTTAATTTTCATAACAAAATGGGAAGATACGAAACAATGTGATGATCTAGAATAAAATAAATCATTGGATTAACATGAGGAAATCATTAAATTACCTTCCACCATGCCTTTCAGAGCTTCAACCTCTACAGTATTGATTGCATAAGATTAGAATTTCTCCCAATGCCTTTTATGAGGTAATTTTCCATGGCGCTTAGGAAATTAATTGGAATAATTCCCCTTTTCTCTAGAGTTGTATCATTAAACATTGACAGTATCTTTCTACCCCTTGCAATCACGAGCTTGGTAGCCTTTTTCACCACTCTAGTAACATACTCTCATTTGCTTTAGGAATATACATGGGTGTTTATTCGATCACTTACGACATACTGGATATTCAGATTTCCCTTTCGTCCCCTTATTTCCATTACCAGAGTTTTTAGAAGATCTAATTTTTACCTTGCTTTGCTTTAACGTCATATGACATAGAGAATTCATTTTCTATCTTGATAGCGCATTAGACTATATCTTAGTATGATGAGAAGGATTTTTAGACTAATGCTTGATATAGAAATTGTATTAACCCATAAAATAATCAATCATTCTTACTCCTTGGGTTACAGAAATAATCTATTTCATTCCTTTCTATCCTTTTAATGTTAGCCTTATACTTTGGACACTCTCATCCTCCTATTGCCTTAGACTCAAAAATTGGCTTTCTATATCCACTCGATGGTCAGGATGAAACTGTTTTGATAAGAAAAAATATTTAAACTCTCTGTAATCTATGCTCGATACTTCTTCATCTTCCATTATGTTTTGGATTAATGACCAGTTTTGATCTGCATCTCCCGTGAGGTAATAACCTTCCTTGATAACTTTTTCCCTTTCGCTACTCCCAAAATCATGAAATATTTTCACAAAGGAATTTTTCCATAGTTTAGCTACTAAAGAATTTATACTCCCATTGAATGTTGGTGTCTGTTTCCACATGAAGCAGTCTAACATTGATCTTCATCTTTGTGGATCAGGGTGCTTCATACGAGTATGGTTATTATTCATAACTTGAGTGAGTTGTCCCACTATGGTGATAAGCTGATCAACACCAGTTGAATCACCATATCAACAATAATTATCTTTAGTAAGAGGGAAATATCTACAAGTATTATGTGCATTGATAAGATTTACATTCCTTCCACTAGGCTCCATTTCTAAACAATGGCAGATATTAGAGTAGTTTATGAATCACAATACATAATTCAAAACTTGTAAAACACATAACATAAATTGAATAGTTTATGGATATAATCTGTAATAATAATAAAAAATTCTTTGTGGTGTTATATACTCATAAATCATTCATAATTGTTTGAAAAAAAATTTGTGAAATATCCAAAGCATATCCCCCAGGAGTGTCGTAACCAAGAGTGCAGCAAGGCCCGTTGTCGTGCACCCATTCCCATTCGAGTCAATCTCAAAGTGGTGTATTCAGGTTTTAATCCTAGGTACATCTATGCCAGAGCTGCCTCTACTTGTTCGTATCCACACAGGGATTTATTTCTAGAAAAACTCACAAAATCTCTACATTAACAAAATTCTAGGAAGTTCTTCTTTACTAATCTTTAAAAGTCTATCTTAGGGTAATGTTTTATACTCAGTGTTTTTATAAATATAGATTCCAAAGATTATACTAAACTTACTCTCATACAAAATATATTGCCCTGACCCCAGTTACTCAGATTCAGTGCATTATTACATAATGTTCGCATTATAACAAGAGATCAAATCCGTAAAAACCAGTCAATTTACTACCCTTGGAAAAACTCGATACATTCATAAGTTTTAAATTTCATTATGAAATAAGACAATAAACAAAATTTTTTCCCATTTACCACAATTATATCAATAGACTATCCCTGAAAGTCAACCATAAAATATTTCTTCACTTACTGGGAAAAATAAAACATAGTAAGGGGTGAGCTGAGATGCTGAGTAAAGATAACAATATAGCAGAAACTTTCATAAATAAGCATAAACAATTAAGGAAATACATAAGAATTAAACATAAGAATTTTAAACATAAACATATACAGATCATGGACAATATAAATCAAATATTGCCATTTACTTATTTACATGGATATTCTACTAATCGAATAATCACATGAAATATCAATAGCCTATCTCATAATGATGAAATGCATAATGCCAGACTTCATAACCACATAGTCAAGGATTTATGCTAAGACAAGAAATAAGATTTTTTCAAGGCCCTGTGCCAAGACACTAGTCTATCTCATGATAACTAACTATGAATTAGAAATATATATTGGGATCCACCATTCAATTACTATGTACAATGCATTCCTCATATAAAAAGGTTTAAAAATAACAAAAACAATCATATTAAAACTAGCATAAGAAATATCAATACATTATCTATAATCTATGAATGGGATAAAAATAAAAAATCCACAGTAAAATATATCACAAAACCTTAAATACAATATGAAAGATTTTTATCATAATTAATCAACATCAAACAAGATTAAAATCCATCAAAGGATGATGGCTTAGATGAAATGAAAACTATTTGAATGATATACCACATTATATTTCTAAACCATTTAATAGTTACATAAATATAAAAGAAAACATTTATTTTGAAAATATTCTTATAATCTTATATGGTAAGCTTCAATGATGTTATAACGAAAGAATATATCCACACCCATCGTATAAGTTAAAAAAATACATTCTTACCTTAATTTTGTCGAAAAGGCTGTAAAGGACCTTGTTCGGAAAATGACGGAAATATGCCTTTATAAACATATTATATAAAGTAAAAAAAGGTTAAAAATGACTTTGAACCATATTCTAGTAACTAGTCAAAAAAAAATTAATTATATTTTTATGAAAACATGGATGTGGATGATAAAAAGGTCCCAGTAGATAATTATGTGTTAACAACCTTGGATACTGAAGAGATTATGGAATTAACCCTTACCTTGTACTTTTCCTTAGTCGATGGTATCTTATAAACCTATATAATAGTTAAAAAATTTATCTTAAATTATACAAGAACTATATACATAAACCTGATATCATATACGATCCTCTAATATTCCATTGTTAAAAATATTTAAGTTGTATCATCGTTTCAGGTGTTATCTGATTCATTGTCCTTTATTTGCTTGGATATGTAAGCCATGTCTATTATGGATAGGATGTATTTATTCATATAAATAATTATATTATGTTCATAAACATTATTTTTAATCATAAAAGAGAAATTATTTTTGAATTATTGCGATGGGGAATGAATCTCATCGCGTTCGTGGAGACGGTAAGCCGTAAGTACGGACGAGCGATAATATCATTATATTGAAGGTAAAATACTATTTAAATGGATTTTATATCATATATACCGAATCCTTAAACGTTATATTTATTATCTACATCAGTTATACTCATTATTATACCAATTTAAATAATAAAGTGTTTGAATAACATACTACACCACGACGTGGAGACTGTAAGACATACGTCCGCACGCATGGTGACTTTATCATTTATAGGATGGTTAGAATAACTAATATGATTGTAATATATTTATAAAAACATAAATTTATTTATAGGGTACTATATTTATTATTTTGGTATGGAAACAACAATGAAAGAGGAAGTGGAAAAGAAAAAACATGAAAGAGGGTGGTGAAATTATTACCACTACTTCGGGTGTTTCCTTTTGAGTTGATCCAAAGAGCTCTATAGATTGGATTTCTGATCAAAGTAAGGCCTTTAGGTCTAAGGGTGGACAGTTGAGAGTATATTTTGGAATTTTTTGGCCGATCCAAATGGATTTTGAGGTTTGAATTTAAGATAATGAGAAGTACCATTTTATAAGAGGCGAGGGTCACGTTATGAAAAGCATGAAATATTATTTTCTAAAAAAATTATTTAAATATTATAATGGATCCAGAATGATTTATTTAGAGTATAAGGTGGTTATGGGTCTAAAAACATTAAACCAATAGGTTTTAGATAGGGGTAGGACATGATATTAACCTTATCTGGTAGATTTAACTCTTAGTTAAATAGTTTGACATTTACCATGTCTCTTGGTATTTTTATATTATATAGTTAATAAATATAATATAACTATCCAAGAGAACCCCATGTGGTTAAGTATTAATATATAAAACCTCATAAAAGTATATTGGATGATTCTTATATTTTTAGAAATATTATATGAATTAATAATATAGTATTTGTTTTTAAAAACCCAATTACGTCAATTTTGACACTATTTAGTATTTCATTTTTTGAAGACATAAAATCATTATTACATAGAATAAAAATTACTTAATCAACCCTAAAATGTCATATTAACCTAGAAATTTATTTTAATTCATCCTAAGTTTCTCTTTACATTTATTTGGATATTTATAATATCAATTATTTTAATATTTAATTAATAAGGTAATTACTACATCATTATAGGGTTATAAATAAATTAAATTATATAATATTAAAAATTATAAATAAAATACCATTATGTTTGACATAGTTTTGATATTCTATATCATATTTATAGTCGAATTTATATTGTGTGTATCCCAATATTAAAAATGTTTTAGTTATTAAACATTGCATTTAAAACTTTTAACTTTTATTTATAAATAATAATAATAAATTTCCTAATCTAATCCAAGTGTGTGAAAAAGAATAATTTTTTTCCTAATGTTGTTTTTGGTCGAATATCACTTGTCCAATAGAATTAGGACAAGTGTTAGGGTAATTAAGTATCATTTTGCCCTTAATTACCATATTTACATTCAATCGTGGTAAATAAAAGTCAAAAGTTTCTATTCAGAAAAAATATTTTCATCTTAATGAACCACATTTTACTTACAGATATAAACCATGTCTCTCATATTTTTTAAATTCAACTAAAAAATGAGGTAAAATTATGTTTAATGAAAATTTTTAAATGCTTCTACAAGGTAGGTAAAATATAGTAAAAAGTACAATAAAATTTTATATATCTAAACTAATTATAAAATGACTCCAATGAATTACATTGAGAATATATAGGTATTATGTATATATTTTGACCTAAAATAAATTAAAATAAAATAAACAATTATTTAAATAAATAGCATGTTTTAAAAAATAATGCATTGTTTTTTCACTTATCAAGAAAAATTGAATGTTCTCAGAAAAATAACAAAAATTCACCCTAATCTAAATTTAATTTTCTGAATCCAAAAATAAAGTCCATTTTGTAAATAAAAAATTTTAAGAAAATTAAAATGTGGGTATTACTATTCAAAATGGCTAGTCTCATTGGCCATGTTGTGTTAAAACTCCGTGTTTCGTACAATGGAAGCTACAAAATTATTCAAAGGGAAACGTACCATGGAATTTTGGGGTGTTACATTATCCCCTTGAAATAATTTTACCCTCGAAATTTCTAGTATAATACTGCTTAAAAATAATTGGGTGGTTCTTCATCATATGTTCCTCAGGTTCCCATGTTGCCTCTTCCATCTTACTGATTCTCCGTATAACTTTTACCAAACGAGTTGTCCGGTTTCTCAGCACTTGTTCTCTTGTATCAAGAATTTTGACAGGCTCTTCACAGTTAGAATGTTCAGGTTCTAGTTTAATTTTCTCAAAGGTGAGTACATGCATTGGGTTAGGCATGTATTTTCCCAACAACGATACATGGAACACATCTTCAACTTTTGAGAGACTTGGAGGCACTGTTAAACGATATTCTTAACTCCAATTCGTTCTAGAATTTCGAAAGGTTGGATGTAACTGTGACTCAATTTTCCCTTCATACTGAAATGTATAACACCCTTCCATGGAGATACCATTTAGAAATATGGTCTCTTACTTGACATTCCCAATCCTTCCTTCGGTTATCAGCATAGATAATTTTTCCTACTTTGGCTGCTTTGTTGTGTGTTTGGATAATCATCGCTTTTTCCATTGCGTCCACAACATGTTCTAGGACAACGAGTTTTCATTCCCCAACATCATCCCAACAAGTTGGTGTGCGACATCTCTATCGGTATAATGCTTCATATGGTTCCATCTGAATACTTGAATGGAAGCTATTGTTATAGAAAAATTCTACAAGAGCTAAATATTGATCACACATACCTTGAAAGTCAAGTGAGAAATATCTCAACATGTCTTTTAATGTTTTAATAGTCCGTTCTGATTTTCCATCAGTTTGAGGGTGGTAGGCAGTGCTCAAATGATGTTCAGTATCTAGGGCTTTTGGATGACTTTTCTAGAATCTTGATGTAAAATGGGGATCACAATAAGAAACAATCGATAAAGGTACTCCATGATGTCTTACTACTTCATTAATAAATAGTGTTTCCATACTTTCATGTGATATATTATCTCTTATAGTATGAAAATGTACTAACTTGGTAAGATGATCAACGGTGACCCATATTGCATCATTCCTTTTAAGAGTCTTCGGTAGCGCTCTGACAAATTCCATTGTAATATTATCCCATTTCCACTCATGTATTGGAATAGGATGAATGAATCCTCCATGTTTTTTTCCTTCTAGATTTCACTTGTGGACAGACCTTACATCTTTACACAATATCAGCAACCTCCCTCTGCACGTTTTCCCACAAAAATGTTTCCTTCATATATCTATACAAGATGGAAATCCCAGGGTTTATAGAGAAATTCGAGCTATGATAATAATCTGGAAATTCTATTTTTAGATCAAGTATGTTAGGAACACAAAGTCTCTTCCCAAATTTCAAAATTCCACTTTCAAATATGAAGTCACTAAATCTCCCATCATTCACAGCATTAATATTCTATTGAAACTCCTAATCATCAGTTTGAGAACTCTTTATTCAATCTAGTAAAGATGGTTTTATAAAAATTTGAAATGGTATTGATGTTTCACCTTCTGTGGTTATCTCCATATCCATATTTTGTAGATCCATTAAAATAGGTTACCTTTAAACTCTCATCTTGTTCAAAACTCCATGATCCTTTCAAATAAAAGCATCTTCCGCCTTATTTTCTTTCCTCGGGTGGTAGTGTATAGTGAAATCATAATCCTTGAGTAGTTCAAGCCATCATCTTTACCTCATGTTGAATTCATTCTGTGAGAAAATATACTTCTAACTCTTGTGAATAGTAAAAATCCCATATTTTTTCACCATTGAGATAATGTCTCTATATTTTATGAGAAAATATTATAGTTTTGAACTCATGATCATGGGTTGGATAGTTTTTCTCCGGAATTTTTAGCTGTCGCGATGTATTGGAAATAAATCTATCATTCTCCATAAGGACGCAACCAATCCATTTCTTTGAAGCATCACTATAAATAACAAACCCATCTTTCTCTGATGGGTGAGTAAATATAGAATCATTGACTAATCTTTACTACTGTTCTTAAAAAAATTCTTCACACTCGTTTGTCCAAACAAATTTAACACCATTACGTGTGAGCTTGGTTAATGTGTTAGCGAACTGGGAAACAGTCTGGAAGAAATGTCAATAATAACATACAAAACCAAAAAAACTATTTACCTCAGTTATACTCATCGGAGCTATCCATTCATGGATTGCCTTTTTCTTTTATGGATCGATAGGGATTTCATCCATAGAGAAAATATGACCAAGAAAGGAAATCTACTACAACCAGAATTCACACTTGCTAAACTTCCCATATAATTCAGTTCTTCTAGGAGTGTTTAGAATAATGGGCAAGTGATTTTCATGATCATTGTAGCCTTTGGAGTTTAACATTATATGATCAATAAATACCACAACAGTTTCATCATGATATTCCTTGAAAACTCTATTCATTAAATCCATGATGAAAGAGGGTGCATTAGTCAATCCAAAATGCTTTACTATAAACTCGTAATGCCCGTACCTAGTTCAAAATGTATTCTTCAGGATGTCTTCCTTCTTCACACACAACTTATGGTATCTAGATAGAAGGTCAATCTTTGAAAAATATTGAGCTCCATGAAGTTGATCAAATAAATAATCAATATGAGGAATGATATAATTGTTTTTATTGATATAGAATTGATCTCATTGTAGTCAATGCACAACATCATAGACCCAACTTTATTCATATCCAAAAGGACAAATGATCCCCATAGAGAAACACTTGGGTGAATAAATCCCTTATTACTAAATTCCTATAATTTTTTCTTATGTTACACTAATTCCTCAATGGCCAATCTATAAAGGTTATTTGATATGGGCCTTGAACTCGGAATTAAATCAATTTAAAACACAATTTCTCATTCTAGAGGATGTCTAGGTAAATCCTCTAGAAACACATAAACATATTCTTGCACAATAGCTATGTTCTCTATTCGATCATTATTTTTCTCACCCATTGTTATTTCATTCACTTCTTCCACAATAATTGAATTTTTTATTGATTTTGGGTGTGAATCTAGATAGGAGTCAGGTGGTGATGTTTCTTCTCTAAATATAAGCTACTCTTTATCATCTTCAAAAATTGTAAACTTCTTCTTCTTACAATACATTTTCGCATCATGGTCTAAAATCCAATACATTCCAAGTATCATATCAAATTCAATCATGGGATTGATGATGATATCAGCATATAAAGAACATTCATATACAATAATGTGAACTGATTCACAGAACTTTGTTGAAATGATACTTCCCTTAAATTTTTTGACTGAAAACTCCCTTGTAAATTCAAATTGAAAATATATAAATTTTTTATAAAACTGGAAAGATGTGAATCAATCTGAAGATCCAAAATCAAATAATGAATTTATAAACATGGGGAAACCATTAAATTACATTCCACCACATCTTTCAGAGATTCAACCATAGTAGTAGTGATCGCATAAGCTTGGTCTTTATCCATTGGATATTTCTGTGGTATGTTCCCTTGGCTCTTAGGACATTTATTTGAATAATGCCCCTCTTCTTTACAATTGTAGCATTCAACATTTACATCCTCTTTCATCCCATTGCAATAGTGAGATTGGTGGACTCTTTCACCACACTTGTAACAGACTATCATTCCTTTCATGAATGTACCAGGTTGTTTCTTCCTATATTTACAATAGGATGGATAATTAATGTTTCCCTTATTCCCCTTATTTTCATTTTCAGAGTGTTCAACATATCTCTTTTCCCTTTCTTTACTTTAAATTCATAGTAAATAAAGAATTCCTTTTCTATCTTGATAGCACATGAGACTATATCTTCGTGTGATGAGAAGGATTGTGAGACTAATTCTCAATAGAGATATGGTTTTAACCCATTAAATAATCGATCAATATTACTCCTTGGGTTGCATATATAATATGTTTCATGCCTTTTTATCCTTTTAATGTTAGACTCATACATTGTGATATTTTCATCATCCTTTTTCCTCAGAGTTAGAAATTGTCTTTCCATATCCGCTATATGGTCACGAGGAAAGTGTATTTATAATAAAAAATCTTTAAACTCCTTAAATTCCATGTTGGATAATTCTTGATTATCCTTTGTGTTTTGGATTAATGACCACCCTTGATCTGTATTTCTCATGAGGTAATAAACTAACATGACAACATTTTCACTTTCGCTACTCCCCAAAGCCTGAAATATTTTATCTATGGAATTTATTCATTTCTCAATTACTAATGGATATATACTCCCATTTAATATTAGTGGTTTTTTTCCAATGAAGCGTTCTAACATTGATCCTCCGCGTTGTGGATCTAGGTGCTTCATATGGGTAAGCTTATTATTCATAACCAGAGTTAGTTTTCCCAGTATGGTGATAAGTTGATCAGAACCAGTTGAATCACCAGCTCCACTATAATTATCTTGAGTATGAGGGAAATACCTACATGGATTACATTCATTGATATTGTTTCCATTCCCTGCACTAGGGTCCATTTCTAAAAAATGGCATACAATATATTAGGTTATTAACCACAATACATTATTCTAAACTTGTAAAAAACATAACATAAATTTAACAGTTTATGGATATAATCCATAATCATAAAAAATGTTTCTTTGAGAAGGTATATACTCATAAATCCTTCATAATGGTTTGTAAAAAAATTTGAATTATCCTAAAAAAATCCCTCAAACGTGTCAAAACCAATAGTGCAGCAAGGCCAGCTATCGTACACCAGTTCATGTTCGAGTCTAGCTCAAAGTAGGGTTTTTTGGGTTTTACCCCTAGTTAAATCTGTGTAAGATCCACCTCTAACTACTCATATCCATAGAGGAAGTTATTTCATGAAAAAACACAAAATATCTACATTATCAAAATTCTAGGATGTTCTTCTATACTAATCCTCAAAGTCTATCTTAGGGTAATGTTCTTTAAACAGATTTTTTCTTAATCTAGCTTCCATGATTTGTACTAACCTTTCTCTGATACCAACAGTAATACCCCAAACCCAGTTACCCAGAGCTAGTGCATTATAACATCACATTGGCATGATCAAGAGGTTTAAAATTTTGAAAGACCGATCAGTTTAGTAGCCATGGATGTAATAGATGTATTCATAAGTTTTATATTTCATTACAAAATAAAAACATCAACAACATTTTTTTCCCATTGACCACAATTATATCCTTAGCCTATCCCTATAGATCAACCATAAAATATTTCTTCACATTATGGAAAAAATAAAACATAGAAAGGGGTGAGATCAGATGCTCAGTAAGGATAAAAATATAGCCAAAACATTCATAAAAAGATAAAACAATTAAGGCAATGTATAAGACAAAAATATAGTCCTTTTAAACATAAAAATCTGCATAATATGGCCAATATAAACCAATTAATTCCATTTTCATATTCACATGGATATTTTACTAGTAGAGTAATCACATGCAATATCAACAACCAATTTCATAATGATGGAATACCAAATGCTAGACTTCATAACCACATTGTCAAGGCCTTGTGCCAATACTACAAATAAGATTTTTTCAAGGACATGTGCCCGGAAACTAGTTTGTCTCAGGAGACATAATGACGCACTGAGAAGTTATAGCAGGCTCCACCATCACTTATTATGACCAATGCATTCCTCATATGAAAATGTTTAAAGATAACATAAACAATCATATTAAAACTAGCATATAAAATGTAAATACTTTAACTATTCACCAATAATGGAATAAAAATAACGCATCCACAATAAAATATATCCCAAAACCTTCAATACAACATGGTAGATTTGTATCATAAGAAATATACTTCAACCAATTTTATAATCCATCAAAATATGTTGAATAAATGAAATGATTACTATTTGAAGGAAATAACACATTCTATTTTTAAACCATTAAAAAGTAAAAAAAAATTATAAAAGAAAACATTTATTTTGAAAATATTCTTATAAGCTTGTTTGGGATGCTTCAAAGATGTTATAATGGAGAAAAATATCGACACCCGCCTTATATGTTAAAAAAGACATTTTTACATTAATTTTATTGAAAAGGCCATAAAAAACCTTGTTTGGAAAATGACAGAAAGATTACTTTATAAAATGTTTATAAAATGTCAAAAAAATGGTATAAATGATGTTAAACCATAGTCTAGTAAATTTTAAAATTGTTTTGAATTACATTTTTAAGAAAAAACATCTGTGGATGATAAAGAGGTCCCAGTAGATACCTACATATTAGCAACTTTAGATAATGAAGAGATTGTGGAATTAAACATTACCTTGTACTTTACCTTATCCAGAGGTATGCTATCCTCCAATATACCAATTAAATTATTGTTTTTAAATAATGAAATAACTATCTACATAAGTATGATATCATATACGATCCTCTAATATGGCCTTGTTAATAAAATTTATGTATTATCATCATTTTGGCTGTTAAATGATTCGTTTTACTTTTTATGATTGGATACATAAGCCATTAATGTTATGGATTGGATGTATTTGGTTCATATACAGAATTTTATTATGTTCATAAACTCTATTTTTAGTCATAAAATTAAAATTATTATTGATTGATTATATTGGGGAATGAATCTCATCGCGTCCATAGAGACGGTAATCCGTACGTACGCACGAGCGACAATATCATTATATTGATTTTGAAATCATATGTTAATGGATAGTATATCATATATACAGAATAATTAAAATTTTATATTTATTATTTACATTAGTTATACTCATCATTATACCCATCCAAATAATGATGTGTTTGAACAATAAACTAGACCACAACGTGGAGAAGGTAAGTCGTATGTACTCACGTATGGTGACATTGTCATTTATAGGATGGATAGAATAACGAATATGGTTGTAAAATATTTATAATAAAATAAAATTATGTAGAAGGTACTAGATTAATTATTTTTGAATGTATAAAACAATGAAAGGGGAAGTGGAGGAAGAAAATAACTTGAAAGATGGTGGTGCAATTATTACCTCTTCTTCGAGTGTTATCTTTTTGAGTTGATCAAAAGGGATATTTAGGTTGGATTTATAATAAATATAAGGCCTCAAGGTAAAAGGGAGGATATTTTATTATATATTTTGGTAAGGTTTTACAAAGGAAAATTGCTTTGGAGGTTTGAATTTAAGAAAAATATAAGTACCCTTTTATAAAAAAGGTTAGGGTCACATTAGAAAAAACATGAAATACTATTTTATGATAAATTAATTTTCGGTTTATAATGGATCAAAAATGATTTATTTAGAGGATACAGTGGGGATGGGTCGAAAAACACTCAACTAATAGGTTTTAGATAGGTTTTTGTGACCATTTTAATATTATCTTCTTGATTTAACTCTGAGTTAAATAATTTGAAATTTACCATGTCACACTGTATTTTTTTATTACATGGTTAATAAACATAATATAACAACACAAGAGAACCCCAAGTTGATAATTATTAATATATATAACCTTATCTATTTCCTTTTGACAAACCATATATGTTTAAGATTATTATATCAATTAATAATATAGTATTTGTTTTGAAAACTCAATTATGTCAATTTTGACACTATTTAGAATTTGGTGTTTTGAAAGCCATGGAAAATTTATTACATAAAATAAAATTAATTTAGTAAACCATATCACGTAATATAAACCTATTAAATTAGTTTAATTCTTCATAAGTCTCAATTTAAATATAGTTGGATATTTATAATATCAATTATTTTAATATTTAATTAATAAGGTAATTATTGCATCATCTTTGTGTCATACATAAAGTAACTTATTTAGTATCTAAAAATTATAAATAAATTACCATTATGTAGGAAATATGTTTATCTTTCTAATGAATAATTATAGGAGAACATATATTATGTGAAACACTATATTTTAAATGGTTTTGTTATTAAACTCTGAATTTAACACTTTAAATTCTTCTTTAAATAAAATAATAATAAATGTACGAATGTAATCCAACTTGGACAAAAGGATCATAGTTTTTTCCTAAAGTTGTTTTTGGTCTAATTACACTTATATAATAAAAATATGACAGGTTTTAGTGTAATTATAATATCATTTTTACCCTCATTTACCATATTTACTTTTAAACGTGATAAATAAAAGGAAAAAGTAACTATTCATAAAAAAAATTATTTTCATCTTATTGAACCACATTTTACATATTGATGTCATTCATGTACTTTTAATTTATGAAATTAAACTCACAAAAGAAGTAAAATTATGTTTTATGCAAATATGTAAATGCTCCTAGAAGGTGTATAAAAGATGGTAAAAAGTTCAATAAAATTTTATATATCTATTCATATTATATATCTATTTAGACCTAAAATAAATTTAAATAAAATAACTCATTATTTAAATAAAAAGTCAGTTTTATACAATAAACACAGTGTTTTTCAGTATTCATCAAAAATTGAATGTTCTCCAAAAAATATCAAATATTCACCCTAAGCGGATTGGGATATTCTGAATCCAAAAATGAATTCCATTTTGAATATTAAAATTTATTAAATTTTAAAAAGTGGGTATTACTATTCATTATAGTTAGTTTCATTTTTCGTGGTGTATTAAAACTCCAGGTTGCATACAACAAAAGTTATTGCATTATTCAAAGGGAAACGTACCATGGAAGCTTGGGGTGTTACATTATCCCCTCCTTAAAATAATTTCATCCTACAAATTTCTAGAATATTACTACATAAAAAGATTTAGGTTTTTCTTCATCATAGGTTCCTCGGGTTCCCATGTTGCATATTCCATCTTATTGTTTCACTATATAACTATTAGGAGACGAGTCGTCTAGTTTCTCTACACTCTTTCTCTTATATCATGAATATTTATAGGATCTTCACAATAAGACAGATAAGGTTCCAGTTCGATTTCGTCATATGTGAGTACATGTGTTGGGTCAGGCATGTATTTTATTTAAAGTGACATGTGAAACACATCAGAAACATTAGAGAGACTTGGAAGCATTTCCAAATGATAATCTACAACTCCAATTATTTCAAGAATTTCGAAAGGTTTGATGTACCTGGGACTGAATTTACCCTTCTTAACAAAATGTATGACACCCTTACATTGAGATACCTTCAAGAAAACATGGTATCCAACATGAAATTCCAAATCCTTCCATATGTTATCGACGTAGCTCTTTTTCCTACATTGGGATTCTTTGATGTGGGTTTTGATAATCTACAAATTTTCTATTTTTTCCTTAACATGTTCGGGGCCTACAAGTTTTCTTTCTTCCAACATCATCCAACAAGTTGGTGTATGACATCTCTTTCTGTATAATGCTTTAAATAGTGCCATCTGAATACTTGAATGAAATCTATTATTATTTGAAACTTCAACTAGAGGTAAATATTGATCCAACATACCATGAAAGTCATGTGATCAAGATCTAAAAATGTCCTATAAGGTTAGAATAATCCATTCTAATTGTCCCCCAATTTGATAGTGGCGGGCAGTGCTCAAATGAAGATCAGTATCCAGGGCATACTAAATACTTTTCTAGAATCATGATGTAAAACATGGATCATTGTAAAAAAATTGATAGGGGTACTCCATAAAATCTTACAACTTCATTAATATATAGTCTTTCCATATGTCAAGGTGATAAATCTTCTCTTATAGAAAAAAATGTGCTATCTTATTAGGAAGATAAATAATGACCCATATTGGATCATTCATTCTAGGAGTCCTTGGTAGCACCATGACAAAGTCCATTGTAAGATTATCCCATTTCCACTCAGGTATGGGAAGAGGTTGCATAAATCCTCCAGGATGATGCCTTCTAACATTCACTTGTTGAAAAACCCTACATCTTGACACAAAATCATCAATCTAACACTTAATGTTGTCCCACCAAAAATGTTCCTTCAAATCTATATACATCTTGGTTATCCTAGAGTGTTTGGAGAAATTGGACCTATAATCATCATCCAACCATTAACATTTTAGATAATATATGTTAGGAACAAAAATTCTCTTCCCAAATTTCAAAATTCCTTCTTCATATGTTAATTCACACAATCTCCCATCATTCACAGCATTAATTTTCTTTTGAAACACGTCATCATCAGTCTGAGAACTCTTTATACTTTCAAGTAAAGATGTTTTTCAACCATTTGAAAAAGTATTGATGTTTCCCCTTCCGGGGTTATTCCAACATCTATCATTACTAGACCTATGAAAACAGGATCCCTTTCAACTCTCATCTTGTTCAAAACACTCTGATCCCTTCTAATCAAAGAATCTTCCACCTTATTTTCCTCCCCCAGGTGGTAGTGTATAGTAAAATCATAATCTTTGAGTAGTTCAGGCCATATTATTTGCCTTTTGTTGAGTTATTTTTGTGAGGAAATATATATCAATCTCTTGGGATAATTATAAATATCATATTTTTCACTATAAAGACAGTGTCTCTATATTTTCAGAGTGATGATTACTGATTCTAACTCAAGATTATGAGTATGATAGTTTTTCTCATAAATTTTTAGTTGTCTTGATGCATAGGCAATAACGCTACCATTCTGCATAAGGACACAACCATGACCATTCTTTGAAGAATCACTATAAATAACATACCCATCATTCCTTGTTCGTAGAGTCAATATAAGAGAATTGACTCATCTCCTCAACAGTTATTCAAAAAATTCTTCACACACTTTCGTCCAAACAAATTTAACCCCTTTTTCAGGTGATCTTGGTTAATGGGTTAGCCAACTGAGCAAAATTCTGGGCAAAACATCAATATTAACCGGCTAAACCAAAAAAAACGGTTTACCTTAGTTATACTAGTATGTAATGGCCATTCGTGGATTTCCTTGTTCTTTAAAGGATCAATAGAGATTTCATCCTTAGAGATAAATAAGGCCATGAAAATAAATCTCATGAAACCAGAATTCAAACTTTCTAAACATGAAATATAAGTCATTTCTTCATAGAGTCTTTAGAATAATGCGTATGTGATTTTATTGATCTTCATAACATTTGGATTATAACAAGATTTCATCAATAAATACTTCTACAAAGACATCATGATATTCCTTGAAAACTATATTTATTAGATTCATGAAGATAGAGGGGGAATTATTCAATCGAAAAGGCATTACTATAAACTCATAATGCTCGTACCAAGTTCAAAATTTTGTCTTTTGAATGACTTCCTTCTTCACGCACAACTGATGGTATCCAGATCGATGAACAATCTGGTAAAAAATATTGATCTCTATGAATTTGATCAAATAAAACATCAATTCAAGGCAAGAGATACTGGTTATTTATTTTTATAGCACTGATCACCATGTAGTCAATGCACAACCTCATAGATCAATATTTATTCTTAAAAAAAGGACATGGGCGCCCCGTGGAGAAAACATAGGGAGAATAAATCCTTTATTACTCAATTCCTCTAGTTTTTTCTTTAGTTTTAATAATTCCATAGTGGCCATTCTATAAGGGGTCTTTGATATGGGCTTTGAACCAGGAATTAAATCAATAGAAAACAATATTTCTCATTCTGGGGGATGTCTAGGTAAATACTTTGGAAACACATCAACATATTCTTGAACAATAGTTACGTCCTCTATTCGAACATTATTTTTCTCACCCAGAGTTATTTCATTCTCTTCTTCCCCAATTATTCAATTTAGTAGAGCTACTGGGGGTGGATTTAGATAAAAATCAAGTGGTTGTGTTTCTTCTCTAATGATAAGGTACTCTTTATCACCATGTAAAATTGTAACCTATTTATACTTACAATAATTATTGGCATCATTTTTCGAATTCCAATCCATTTAGAGGATTATATCAATTTTAATCATGGGTATGACAAATATATCAGCAAATATAGAACATTTATATTGTTTTATGGTAACTGATTCACAAAACTATGTTGTGATGATACTTCCCTTATGTGTTTGGACTGACAACTACCTTGTTACGCCAATTTGAAAATATCATATTTTCTTTGAAAACTTGGAAGATATGAAACAATGAAATGATCCAAAATCAAATAAACCATTGGCAAAACAGGACAAAACCATTAAATTAGCATACACCACTTTATTCGGAGCATCAACCTTAGTAGTAGTGTACACAAAATCTTGGCCTTTCTCCCTTGTCCTTTTCTAAGGTAAGATCCATTGGCGCATAATACATTCATTTTCATAATGCCAATTTTCTCTATAATTCTAGCATTCATAATTGAAACCCTCTTTCTTCCCCTTATAATCACGAGCTCAGTGGCCTTTTTCACCACACATATAAGAGACTCCCATTCCCTTCAGGTAAGTACCGTGGTGTATCTTCCTACATTTATAGCATGATGGAGAGTCAATTTTCCTTTCATCTACTTATTTCCATTTCGAGAGTGTTCAGTAGATCTCTATTTCTTTTTCTTTTCTTTAACGTCATAAGACATAGAGAATCCCCTTTTTGTCTTGATAGAGAATAAGACTATATCTCCGTAAGATGAGAATGATTTTTATGCTAATGATCGACAGGGAAATGGTTTTAACCTATCATAGAATTTTTCAATCATACTCCTTGGTTTAGGTATATAATCTTTTATATTCCTTGATAACCTTGTAATGTTAGCCTCATAGATTTTGACATTCTCATCCTCCTTTTTCCTCAAAGTCAAAAATGGTCATCCCATATCCACTCGATGGTCATGAAAAAAGTATTTTTTTTATGAAAATATATTTAAAATCACTTCATTCCATGTTCAATACTTATTCATCTTCCTTTGTGTAATGGATTAATTACCACGATTGATCTATGTCTCACATCAGGTGATAAACAGCCATGACAACATTTTTCCTTTTGTTACTCCCCAAAGCATGAAATATTTTCTCTAAGGAATTTATCCATTGCTCGGCTAATAATGGATTTTTACTCCAATTGACTACTAGTGGTTTTTGCCACATGAAGGGGTCTAATATTGATCCTCTACATTGTGAATCAGGGTGCTTCATATGGGTAAGGTTATTATTCATAACCTAATTGAGTTTTCCCAGTATGGCGATAAGCTGATCCGCACCAGTTTCATCACTAGTTCCACTATAATTATCTTCAGTAGGAGGTAAATACCTACATGGATTAAATGCGATGATACAGTTTCCATTCCTTCTATTTGGATCCCTTTCTAAACAATGTCACATAGTAGATTAGTTTATGAATCACAATACATAATTCCAAAATTGTAAAACACTTAACATAAATTGAACAGTTTATGGATATAATCCATAATCATAAAAAAAAATTCATTGAGGAGGTATATACTCATCAATCCATAATAATGGTTTCTAATAAAAATTTATATAATCCTAAGAATATACCCCGGGAGTTTCATAACCAAGAGTGCAACAAGGCCTATTTTCATGCACCAGTTCCTCTTCGATTCATGCTCAAAGTGGGTTTTTCTGGTATTACCCTTAGGTACTTCTTTTCCAGAGCCACCCCTACTTGCTCGTATCCAGACAGGGATGTATTTCATTGAAAAATCATAGAATCTCTTAATTACCTAAACTCTAGTATGTTCTCCTACTCTAATCCTCAATGTTTATCATAGGTTAATGTTCCCTAATAAGAGTTTTTCTAAATATAGCTTCCATGGTTAATATTAAACATCCGATGATAACAACTGTAACACCCCGACCCCAGATACCCAAAGTCCATGCCTTATTACATAACATTTTCCTGATGACAAGGGATCAAATACCGAAAGGCTGAAGAGTTTAGTAGCTTTATAAGTACTAGATACATTCATAAGTTTTACATTACATCATGAAATAAAAAAATCAAAAACATTTTGACACCATTGGCCACACTAATTTCCTTATACTATCTCTACAGGTCAACCATAAAATATTTCATCACATACTGGGAAAAATAAAACATAGAAAGGGGTGAGCTCAGATGCTCAGTAAGGATAACAGTATAGGAGAAACATTCATAAATAGGCATAAACAATCAGGCCAATGTATAAGACTAAAACATAATCTATTCAAACATAAAAATCTACATAATATGTCCAATATAAATCAAGTAATTCCATTAACTTATTCGCTGAATATTTATCTTGTTGAATAATCACATGAAATATCAAAAACCAATTTCATAATGATGAAATGGCTAATGTCATACTTCATAACCACATAGTCATGGCCTTGTTACAACACTACAAAAATGATTTTCTTAAGGCATTGTGCCAAGACACTAGTATGTCTCATTAGACCCCTCGATGCATCGAGGAGCTATAGCGGGCTCCACCCATCACTTACTATGTCTAGTGAATTCCTTATATAGAAAGGTGTAAACACAACATAAATAATAATATTAAAACTAGCATACGAAATGTCAATACTGTATCCATAAACCAGGAATGGTATAAAAATAACACATCCACAATAAAATATACCACAAAACTTTCAATAAAAAATAGACTATTTGTATCATAATAAATCAACATCATTCAAGTCTAAATCCATCCAAGGATGATGACATAGATGAAATGAGAAATCTTTGAAAGAAAAACCTCTTTCTTTTTTGAAACCATTTAAAAGTCACATAATTATAAAAGAAAACATATGTTTTGAAAATATTATTATAAATATGTATGGGAAGATTCGATGAAGTTATAATGGCATAAAATTTATGCACCCTCTGTATATGTTAAAAAAGTCATTCTTATGTTAATTTGGCCGAAAAGGTCGAAAATGACCTTGTTTTGAAATCGAAAAAAATATTCCTTTATAAACATTATATAAAAAATTCAAAAAATGGTATAAATGAAATTAACCCATAGTCTAGTAAATATTAAAAATTATTGGAATTAAATTATTAAGAAAACATGGATGTGGATGATAAAGAGGTCCCAGTAGGTACATACGTATTAACAACCTCAGATAATGAAGAGATTGTGGAATTAACCCTAAACTACTACTTTTACATATTCAATGGTATGTTAACATTCTATATAAAAGTTAAAACTTTTTTGTTAAATTATTAAAGAACTATATACATACATATGATATCATATATGATCCTCTAATATTGCTTTGTAAATAATGTATAAGTTGTATCATCTTTCGGGTGTTAATTGATTTGTTTTCCTGTATATGATTTGTTATGTAAGCCATGTTTATTATAAATAGGATGAATTTGATTCGAATAAAAACTTAAATTACATTCAGAAACATTATTTTTAATCATAAGATGAAAATTTTCTTGAATGATTACGGTTGGGAATGAATCTCATCGCGTTCGTGGAGATAGTAATCTGTACGTACGCACGAGCGACAATATCATTATATTGATGATAAAATAATATGTAATAGGATGGTATATCATATATACAGAATAATTATCATGTTATATTTATTATTTACATTAGTTATACTTATTATTATACCATCCAAATAATGATGTGTTCGAACAACAAACTACAACACAACATGGAGATAGTAAGCTGTGCGTACGCACGTATGGTGAGTTTGTCATTTATAGGATAGATAGAATAAAAAATATGTTGTACCATATTTATAATAAAATAAAAATATATAGAAGGTACTGAATTTATTATTTTGGTATGAAAAAAATAATAAATAGGAAGTGGAAGAAGAAAAGAACATGAAAGAGGGTGGTGAAAATTTTACATCTTTATTGGCTGTTTCCTTTTGAGTTGATCAAAAGGGATACATAAGTTGGCTTTATGATCAAATTAAGGCCTCTAAGAAGAAGGTAGGATAGTGGAGTGGATTCTTTTTTAGCGTTTGGCAGAGCCAAATGGCTTTGGAGATGTGAATATACGAGAAAGGGAAGTACCCTTTTATAAGAGAGGTGAGGGTCACTTTAGAAAAAACTTGAAATATAATTTTATAATAAAAACCATTTTGGTTTCTAATGGATAAAAAATAATTTATTTATAGGATATGGTAGGGATGGGTCTGAAAATTACCAACTAATAGGTTTTATACAGGATTAGGTCACCATATTAACCTTATCTTTTATATTTAACTCTTAGTTAAAGAGTTTAACATTTACAATGTCTCTTTGTATTTTTTATATTATATGGTTAATATACTTAATAAAAAAACCAAGATAACCCCAAGTGGTTGATAATTAATATATATAACATTATAAAATTAATTTTTCTGATCTTTAAAATTTTAGGAATATTATATCAATTTATAATATAAGAAGTTTTTAAAAACTCAATTATGTCAATTTTGACACTATTTAGTATTTGATTTTTCTGAAAGCCATAGAAACTTTATTAATTCGAATAAAATTTATCTAATCAACACTGACATGTAAAATTATCCATGAAAATTAATTTCATTCTTCAGAAGTATCAATTTACATTTATTTGGATATTTATAATATCAATTAATTTATTATTTCATTAATAACGTAATTAATAAATCATCATTATGTCATAAATAAATTAAATTATTTAATGTCTAAAAATTATGATTAAAATAAAATTATATAGGAAATATTTTTAACTTTCTAATGAATATTTATAGTCTAAATTATATTTTGTGTAACCCAATATTTAAAATGGTTTAGTTATTAAACTATAAATTTAGCACTGTTAACTTTTATTTAAAAAAATAATAAATGTCATAATCTAATTCATGTGGTCCAAAAGGATCATATTGTATTTCTAAGGTTGTTTTTGTTCGAATTACACTTATCCAATAGAATTAGAACATGTGTTAGTGTAATTATAATATAATTTTTACCCTTAATTACCAAATTTACTTTTAACTATGGTAAATAAAATTCAAAAGTTACTATTCATCGAAAAATATTTTTGTCTTATTGAAACACATATTATTTACTGATTTCAACCATGTCTCTTGGATTTTTTAAATTGAACTCACAGAAGAATTAAAATTATATTCTATGCAAATTTTTAAATGCTCTTTGATGGTGGGTAAAAGACGGTAAAAAGTTCAATAAAGGATTATATATCTAAACTTATTATAAAATGACTCCAATTAACTAATTTGAATATATATAGGTATTATGTATCTATTATGGAATAAAATAAATTAAAATTATATTAAAATTTATTTAAATAATATTTCAGTATTAAACAATAACGCCGGGTTTTTCACTATTCATAAAAAATTGAATCTTCTAAAAAAATACCAAAAATTCAACCTATTCTAATTTTGATATTCCAAATACAAAAATAAAGTACATTTTGTAAAGTAAAATATATAAAATTTTAAAAATATGGTATTACTATTCAAAACAGCTTGTTTCATTGGTTGTGGTGTGTTTAAACTCCAAGTTGCATACAATGCAAGCTACTGCATTTTTCAATGGGAAATGTACCATGAAAGCTTGGGGTGTTACTATGATAGATGATACATCTCTAATTTTTGTGGCATGATGAACGAATACAATACGTATATTTTTGGGATACTTTGGCCATAATTTACCCTGAAAATGATGTTTCATCCATGACCACTCCCACAAAAATCATGGAATGGCACAAAAAATGTGAACACATTATTTTTTTTCATCTATTTGTGAAAGTTTGTGGATAAGAAACATGATAAAAACATGGGTACAATTATGTTGTCACACATGAATGTGTAAATGTATTTGACTTAGGCATGTAATGTTTCTTTATTGTAATACTTGTTCAGTGGATTAATGATGTAGTTAATTGTGATATTATTCCTTCATGTTTAAATGTTTATGTTAAATTTTATTATTTGATAATAATTAAATTATGCTTTCATGTAGAACTTTTGTGGCATTATGTTCAAATTTCATGTAACTACATCTCACTTATTCCATATTTATATCATGTGTGAGTTTATGATGTTTTCATTATGTTCAGGTTTCCACTTATTATTTTTATCTTATTATTGATGAAAGTATTATTCACCCCTTATAGAGCGTTTGAGCTCAAAAATTTTAAATTTTCTCATTCCCTATGTTCATAGTGTGATTATTACTAATTATATGCCTGGAATAAAGTCTAGTATGGTTGATTTAGATGAAATATAATGCCACGTCCTTAAACATTACATAATCTTGGGATATGTCATTAATTTGACTTTAATTCACATCGAGGATCTTTTTAGGTTTAGATTTTTTTGAGAATTAGGTCATAACATATAGATAACATCTTGAATATTACAAGTTGAAACATATACTCGCTATCAATTTTTTCAGAAAAAAAAAACTCTTTAAAAAGAAACATGACATTGTTTCATGATTTAACATCACAACATTTCTACAATCTTATCCACGACTCTATTCATCTTAATTTTCCTTTGAAAAACATTTCAGAGCATGGGATGGGTATAAAACAATCAGTAATGGATTCAAAATGAAATGAAATTGTTACTCTTGGGATAAAATGAATGCCATGAATACATTATCATAAAGAAGTACTTTTCACCATTCTGAAGCGGAAAATATACATCATTGAATATAATATCATTTATTACTCTTTTTGTAAACAAAATATAATCATAAATCCCATAGAATGAAATATAAGTTATATAAATATAACTTGGTATATAAACATACTTAAATGGAATAACCATTTTGTCGACATCCATACATATCACAAAACAGAATAACAATTCAATCGACTACCATAACCAATGCATTAGAGGTTATAATGTAACATCATATCCTTGGTTTATCACAGAACCATCATCAATTTGGTTTATCACAAACCCACCCATCATTGGTTTATCATGTAACCATCCATAAAATGTCCAAGTACCATTATATAATCATAATACTTAAAATATTGAAAATATGAACATTTCACTACTATCATTTTAGTTAAAATCACTAGAAATCCTTTCAAGACATTGAAATATTCAATCCATTTCAAAAACCATTTTCAATACCAGAAACCCCAAAATGGGAATAAGTTATTTCGTTTCTTTTTTAAAACATTAAATCTTATAGAGGTATCCATATATCAAATAATTATTACGTCGACAGAGAGTTCCTTTTCGATGCATACTTTTAAAATAATCTTTTTGTCGTTTAGTATAACTATTTGTAGAAAACTATTTCCCTTTGAATGGAAATAAAAGTCAAAGGGTTTTATTATAGACCATATAAATGAACTTGGTGTATGGTATCAAAATATGCCTCAATGAAAGAAAATTGAGACAAAGTCTGTTACATTGAGTCGACTCATCAAGTATGTTTCTTGTTTATCCGGAAAATAAACATAAGTTAATTTATAATTACATCATAACCTCTTTCATGTTTATTATTCCTTTTATATCAATTATTTACACTATATAAAAATTACCTAATTATTTTTGTTAATAACGGTCGTTTTGTTGATATACGGTACATGAGTCAAAATGAAATTGTTTTTATATAAATTGTACATTTAGTTAAAAGTACATCATCTATAGAATGATATTGAGGATTTAAATATCTTTCAAATCGATTATATATGTATTTATAATAGTGCATAACACTTGGAGATAATAAATGAAATGCAACATTCATTGAGATGGTAGGTCATACGTACACATAAACACTACTTTAATTTTTTTGTCATACTAAAAGAATAATAATGAAATGATATAAATGTATATTATAATACAATTGTTATATTTATTCCATGTATATCTCATAGGATTAATAAAAACATCCTTTATACATTACATGTATAGCATGAATGAGTCATATCACTTTGAGAGGGTGGTAGTCCACACATCCTCAAAAGAAACAACCATATTTAAAAATCATGGAATTCAAAAAGGTATATTGTAAATATAAATTATAGAATCAAAGATACAATATAAATATAATATATATCATATATAAATATCGTTCCATTATATTAGCCACCACGATTTGTGGTAGGGAAAATTTAACAATTATCGTTCCGAGAGGCACTAGTTCGTCGTACATTGAGACAATATGTTCATATCCATTAGATAAAGGAGTGTGTAGGTGTAGTTAAAATAAGAATCATAAAAAAATTCCTAGTATATTGAGGATAATTATGTCGTTATGTAATTAAATAATAATTAGATCATAGGGAGTGGAGAAGGAAAATATAGGAAAGGAACATGAGATAATTCAATAACTCTAAATCATTTAACTTCTTATGGTTGGGGCCAAAATGCTTTCTTTAATTGCCTTATGCCCATGGTAATGATTCTAGAAGGAAGGGAGCTATGTTGGGAGATTATGTTAGCATCATTTTGACTGTTCAAGGGGCATTAGAGGTGTGAATATGTGGGTAGACTCTGTAGCCTTTTATTAGATGGAGGAGAGGTGCTTTAAAAATGTCTTGAAATATTAATTTATTATAAATTTAATTTTGTTTAAAAATGGCCTGAAAGGTTACTAATTATAAGATAAGATAATTTTGGTTTTAATAAAAAACATTAAATAATATTTAGATTAGTTTAGAATATTTTCTAATACTCCGAATTTTGTATTAACCCTTATTTTAATCATTTTAATCTTACTGTGATATCATTTATTTACAAATTTTGGGTTGATGTAATTATCATATCATATTCAACAACCCAAAATAAGTTATTTATGACATATTTTGACTTATATTATCCATTTTTTCCAATCATATATTTTTAATAATTTAATATCTTTTAATAAACTATTTCATGTTTTATGTTATGAATAATGAAAATTTTGGACCCTATTCATACTTGACATTTTTATAAATTCATAACAACCTTATTACTACGATCCGAATTAATTAATGAAATGATAATATGAAAATATCATTCAAATAATTTTTGTATGGAATAAAAATAAAGATATTATATTTATTTCATTATTTATAATATCATTTATTTAAATCCTTTATTAATGAATCAATCACTACATCATCATTGTGTCATAATTAAATTTATTTATATAATGTCTAAAAATTATAAATAAAATATAATGATGTAGGAAATATTATCATATTTTTTAATTTTTATTTAAAGTCAAATAGATAGTTATATAACCATATATTAGTTTTTTAGTAAGAGATACATGTTTATGATATATTTCTCTTTACTATAAATTAATTATAATTAAAAATTCATTTTCACACCCATGTGGCTTCATGGGTCCCAAAATCGACCCATAGATTCCCATGGTTGGACATATTTTATACAATAGGAATAAGACACATTTTTGGGTAATTTATTATTATTAAAATATTATTATTTAGCCATATTTACTAGATTAACACTTTAACCAAGGTAAATAAAATAATTACTGAAGTTATTATTCATAATTTCCAGAAATAAAAGGTGCTTATTTAAAAAATATGGACCTTATGATTCCAAATATGGAATCCATTTTACAAATTTTAAGTCACATATTTGGAATAAGTTAATTGAATATTAATTACCATGGTAAGAACTAATTTTTTTTCAATATGTAAAAACTATAAAATGATTGACTTTTCTTTATGTCCAATATAAAAATGAAATTAATTCTTTTGACCAAAATTTGATTAAATGATAATAAAATAATCCAATTACACATTAATAAAAATTTAAATAACAATGTATCTATATAAACATATTAGATGAAAAAGAGGTTTTCAATTAAAAGGAAATATTTGTTACAATTCAAAAAAATATGAATTATATCAGAAAAATACAAAACAGTCATCCAAAGTAAATTTTGATGTTCCATTTCTAAAGAAAAAATTTATTTTGTCAAATTGAACATATAAAAGTGTAACAGACTATATTTAAAAAGGGATCACCATCAAAAGGTGGTAAAAGGTACATATAAAAAATATTAGAGTATTTTATGCTTAAAATTGGATTCATTCTCATTTTAAGCCTCTTAAATTTATTGAAAAAATGTAAAAACATTTAGAAAAGAAGTATAATATTATTTTAGTTAGTTTTATTCATTTTTGAAAATACAATACATATGAGTTAACTACAATTTTAAATAATAATAATAATATTTTATTATTTTTCTGTACAACACAATGTCGTGAGTAACTAATGATTTTAGAGAAACCTATTATAGCATTTCAAGTATTCTATCAAGTAAAGTTATTTCTTCAATGTAAAATTAATATATTTTTCATAAATATTAATGGATTTGAAAATGTAATATTCTATAAATAGCATGGATGATAAATCGTTCCCCCCTTATAGAAATTGCGTCCCAACAATTTAATGTACTTATTAAATTGGGGATGGTATTTCTATCTCATAGAATTTTTGGATTCCCTTGTTTCCTCTTCAACCAAATGGATTCTCTAGAAAACTTTTACCTAATGTATTACCAAATTCTGCAATATGTGCTCTATGTAGTCAAGATTCTTCAATTCTTGTTCCTTATAAGAATGATTCTCTTTCAACTAAACTACCTATGGACTCAAAACATGAGATGGATCTAGAATATATTTTCTCAACATTGAAACCTGAAAAAAAAATGTTTACCTTAGATAACATTTTAGGGTAATCCACCCTTTAAAAAAATGATTCAACATTATCCAAGATTTCATAGGGTTCAATGAATGGATGACATATCTTGCATTTTTTACCAAATAGCATCACACTTTTTTTGTGGATAGACTTTGAGAATGAGATGATCAACTACCTCAAGAACAATCCTTCCTTTGGTTATCTGCATAACGTTTCTTCCTTCTATTAGATGTTCTCATGTACTTATAAATCCAATAAATTTTTTCTTCTATTTATTTTACCAATTATTGCCCCATCAACATCCTTTCAACTAATTTATCCCAAAAATTTAGAGTTCAACATTGCTTTACATATACTACATAATCTTTTTCCATCTGTTTATTTGAATGAAAAAATTTATTATAAGAAAATTCAACGAAGGAAATTCATTGATCCCAACATACCTGGTAATAAATTAAACAAGAACATATCATATCCTCCATGGTTTTAATTATTCGTTTTGACTAACTATCTAATTGAATATTAAATGTTGTATTAAAATTAAATTCAGTTACCAATGACATATGAAGGCCTTTCCAAAAGTTTGAAATGAACTTGGAATCATGATCAGATACAATGGATAGGGACACTCCACGTAAACTGATAATCTATTTAATATAAAATTTAGAAATTTCATCTATAGATATAGTATCTAAAGTTAGAATAAAATGAGTAGATTTGATTAACTGATAAACAATAACCCATATTACATTGTTAACTCAAGATGTTTTTGGTAATCCAACTACAAAATACATGGAATCATTTTTGTATTTCCACTCTGGAACTGGAAAAGGATGAAGCATATATTTCGGTAACTTCCACACTTCTTTAACCTATTGGCAAACCAAAAACTTCACATTAATGTCAAAAATATATTTTTTCATTATATCCCACTAGAAATACTCCCTATTATTTATGTTCAACATAGTACTGCCAGAATGAATGAAAAATGGAGAAATATGAGGTTCACATAACAACTCTTTCTTAAAATGTGAATCACAAGGAACACATAATCTCTTTTCATCCCTCAATACACAATCATTATAAATGTTAAATTTAGATAACTTACCCTTCTGATCCAATTCAACCTTTTTCTACAACTCACTATCTTCTTTCTGTGCTTGCTTAATTCTTTCTGATAGATATGATTTCACTACCACCGAAAAGAAAATATAGGACTTACTTGCACCAATAACTTCTGAAACAAAATTCTTCAAATCAGGAACCAAAGGATTTCATTCCAAATGTAGTATGGATAATGTTTCATTAATATTTCAACTCAAAGAATATGCCACTTTATTTTACATTACCTGATAGTAATGGATCATGCAATCATAATCCTTTATTAATTATATCAATTTCATATGTCTCGTGTTTAATTTTTTCTTAGTAAATATATATAATTCAAAATTTTGTGATCAGTATATTTTTCACACTTCATGCCATACAAATGATTCCTCCAAATTTTTAATGAAAAAAAATAGAAACTAATTCCAAAACATTTGTAGGGTAATTTTTCCCTTGAGGTTTCCACTGACGTGAATCATAACCAATTACATGATCATTATACATTAGGACACAACCAATACCTTTTAATGATGCATCATTGTTGATAAGAAATTCACCATTCCTGGAAGGTAATCCAAAACTAGAGCATTTACCATTCTTCTTTCCAATTGCTGAAAAAATTATCATATTCATTTTTTTTCATATGAACTAAAGTCCCTTATGTGTTCTCTTAATTAGTGGGCTACTTAACCGAGTAATGTTTTCAAGAAACCATTTCTAATAACCTATTAATCCAAGAAAATTATGAATCTATAAAATACCGGTATGTATTGGCCACTTATTTTTAACTTTTGTTTTAGAAGGGTCAATAGTTATGCTATATGTACAAAAAATATCACAAATGATTGAAATTTTTTACAACCAAAATTCACTCTTACTAAAAATTTTGTGTAGTCTCTTTTATTTTCTGGTTTTCAAAAAAATCCTTAAGTGACATTCATATTATTATCATCTTTTATAATATACCATGTTATCATCTATAAAAACAACCACAAACTGATCTAGAATCTCATGAAAGACTAAATTCATGAGATTCATAAATACATTAGGTGAATTAGATAACACATATTAAATAAATAGAAACAAATATATACCATATCTCGTTCATAAATCTATATTTGTAATATCATCCTCTATAAAAGCTGGTGGTACATGGACGTCAAATCATTCTTTGGAAAACACTGAGCTCCCTAGAAGTGATCATACTAATCATCAATATGAGGAAAATAATACTTGTTCTTAATATTGATGTTATTCAAGTCTTTGTAATCAATACACAATCTCATTGAACCATCATTCCTTTTCATAAATAAAATTAGAGCACCCAATGGTGATGTTTTAGGTCGAATTAAACCTTTATCAAGTAATTACTGCAACTTATTTTTTAATTCCCCCAGTTATACTTGATAAATTCAAAAAGGGATTTTAGAAATAGGTTTTTCATTAAGAAATAAATCAATATTAAATTCAACCCCATGATTGGGAATAATACCAAGAAATTGATTAAAAAAACATCTATGATTTTATTCACTACTAGAATGTCACCAATCAAAACTATTACTTTCATTTCAACAACATTTTCAAGATAAAATTCACTTCTATATTTATTCAATATTTCAGCTTCTTGATATGTTATCAAAGGCCTTAAATAATTGAATAAAACGTTCTTAAATTTACAATCAATTTTAGCATGATAAATTGAAATCCAATCCATACACAAAATGAAAGAAAATTCCAATATTGAAATTTCAATAAAAATGATGGAAAGATAATCCCACTAATTATAATAGGAAGATTTATATAAATCATTGTTTCATTAATACTTCCTCCCATAGATTTTACCAGAATATTTACATCATCTTTTTGAGTTTCTATATCCAATTTACATGAAAAGATCTAGAAAATGAAAGAATTTGAAGATCCAGAGTCAAATAGAGTATTGGAATATTTTTATGGAATCTATAATATACATATCTCCACTTCATTTGACTATCCCACCTCAACCATTGTAGTTGAAAACTATTTTTCCATGACATTGAGATTTCGATCATGTTGGTTTCCACCCTAGGTAATCATCTTTGGACACATATTGGCATAAATTTCTAACTCATTGCAACTAAAGAATCATACCACTGGTTTTTCATTACCCACATGATCCTATTCAATAATGTAACGAGTAATATTACCAGTCTTATCACATAAAAATCACTTCTTGGAAATTGAGATACATTCCCGGGGATATTTTTATTACACTTCTCATAAGATGTAAATTTGGTTTTCTTACCTCTATTCTTATTTGATGAATTATTTCCCATTTACTACCAACTTGATCACATATTTTGTTTTCTCTGATGGAATACATGAACATAAAAAAACTCCATTTCTAACTTCTCATCACATCGAACAAGTTTCTCATAGCTATATAACTCATGAGACGTTAACTCCCTTTGATATTTCGGCTTCAATACTAATTAAAAACTATTTATCATACAATAAATATCCCCAATCAAATTTGGGATGTACCATGACAAACATGAGAAAAGTTCTTCATATTAAGCCAAATAATCTTCTTCATCTTTTTTGAATTCCAAGAATTAATTTTCCATACTAAGTTGAACAGCCTTTAGAAAATATTCCTCAAGGAAGATATTTTTTATTTCATCTCATTACATGGCACCAATCACTTCACATCCTATGATATTTTTAATTATTGACCACCACTACTAAGATTCACCTTCAAATTTATAAATTACAAGATTATTCTTTGGAATGTCTGAACAACCCTTTACATCCAAAATCTTTTCTAATGCTTTAATCCACCCTTTAGCTTAAACAGGGTAAGAAAATCCTCTAAATGATGGGGGGATTTTGCCTCATGAAAAGACCTAAGATTTACTTATGACTCTGTAGTTGGTCTATTTGATCCCATACATAGACACCACCACCATTTATCGCCTGATTCCACTGATTCATTACTATAAAAAACATTTTAGTTCTAATTCCAACCATCTCAGTATGTTGATTTGGATTTTTATTTCCCTATGTATGTCCTCCCATCATAGCTTCCCAATTTCCTCCATGGAAAACCATTCTAAACCAACATATCATAGACATAGAAACATGGTAATCTTCAACTGTTATATCATTTCAATTTTACCATAATGTAAAGATATTTTATGGATATTCTATTTTAAATGTTATAACTCTTAATGTTATCTAAACACACCTCTGATACCATCTATAAGGCCTTAGCCTTAAACATTACTTAATCTTGAGATAAGTAAATAATATGAATTTATTTCACAATGAGGATCATTACAGGTTTATATAATTAGATAATTAGGTTATAACATATACATAACATATTAAATATTACAAGTAGACACTTCAACTCAATATCCAATTTTTTCATGAAACAAAAACTCTATTAAAAGTGTCATCACATCGTTTCATGTTTTAATAGCGTAACTTTTCTTTGATCGCATCCTTGACTGTATTTTTCCTTATATAATAGAAAAACACTTTAGAAAAGGGGACAAGAATAAAAATCTCAATAAGGGAAACATAATTATAGTAAACTGTTAGTATTGGGATAACATGAAAACCATGAATACTTTACCATAAAGTAATTCATTTCACCTTTTAGACGTAGTAAGTATACATCACTAAATATATGCACATTGCTTTACCTTTTTAAAAAAAATGATTACAATAAATCCCATAGAAATAAACATATAGAATATATGTTTAATATGGGACATAAACATACATAAATGAAAGAACCATACCATCAGCATCCACACATATAACTAAATTTAACAGCTAGAGGGACAACATACATACCCAATGCATTAGAGGCTATAACGAAACAACCCATCCTAGGATTACTTGAATTTATTTCTGAAATTGATAACGCTTCAGGAAGGAAAGTAGGTATGTTTAGAGATTATCTGAGTAGAATTTGGATGTGCCAAAGGGCTTGAGAGGTATGCGTATGTTTATATAGGTGGTGGGATTTTATAATAGGGGGGAGGTGAACTTTAGGAAAGTTTTGAAATATTAATTTATTATCAATTTATTTTTTATTAAAAGTGGTATAAATATCATTTAATTTAAATATAATATGTTATTGGTTCGAATTCCCTTTATAAAATAATTTTTAGACAAGTTTGGAATATCATTCTATCCTTATCTTTTTTGTTTAACCCTTATTTCATGCTTTTTAATCATATCTTAATATCATGTAATTTACACATTTTGGGTTAATATAATTACCATATAATGTCAAATGACACAAAAAAATTATTTTTAAAATATTTTTACTTATATTAATCATTCGGATAAATCTCATATTATTAGGAATTTAATATCATTTAATAAACAATTCTATGTTTTAAGTGATGAATTATGCCAATTTTGGACACTATTCAAAATTGGTTTTTTTACAAATTCATAAAAATTTGATTCCATTGAAACAATGTAATTAAATAAAAGATCATATGTCAATATTTCCCATAAAATTCTTGTATGGAATTAAAATAATCAACTTACATTTATATTAATATTTATAAAATCATTTATATGAATCCTTTTTTAATGAATCAATCACTACATCATCATTGTGTAATAATTAAATTCATTTCTATAATATATTAAATTATAAATAAAAATAAGGATTTTGGAAATTGTATTAGATTTATAATTAATATTTATAGACAAATATATTAGTTCTATAACTCTGTATTAAATTTTTTTAGTAGAAGATACTATTTTAAAATATATTTCTCCATACTTAATATTAATCCTTATAAAATATCATTTTCACACCAAAGTGGCTTCATTAGTCCCAAAATATAACAAAGGATATAAAATTTCATAAATATATAACAATATAATATTAGGACCTGTTTTAGGGTAGTTTATTATTATTAAAATATTATTTTTTCCCCATATTTACCATATTTACCCTCTAACCACAGTAAATTAAATAAATACTGAAGTTACTATTTATAATGCCTAAAAATAGAATGTACCTACTTACAAATTTTCACCATATAATTCCAAATATGGAATAAATTTTTCCATATTAAAAACATATAATTTGAAAAAATTAATATAAAATTAATTCCCATTTTCAAAACCAAACAGCGAGTTTTTAAGATGTAAAACATATAAAAAAATTGACAGAATTTTAAGTCTTATTTAAAAGTGAAAACACATATAACGACCAAAATTGGATTGAATGATAGAAATTTAATTCAATTACACGTTAAAAAAATTAAAATATTATTCTAATTATGTTAATAAATTAGATGTAAATGCACTTTTGATTTAAAATGCTATATTTATCAATATTCATAAATAGATGAATTTAAAAAGGAAAATAAAAAAATTTATCAAATGTAAATTTTTATGTTCCAATTCTAAATATTAGATTTATTTTTTTAAATTAATCATATTATATTAAAAAACTAATATTAAAAAGGTTTCACCTTCAAAAGGTGGCAAGACATTATTCTAAAATATATTAGAGTATTTTATGTTTTAAATTGGATTCATTCAAATTTTAAGCCTCCAAAAGATATTAGATAAATGTAAAAACATTTAAATAACATGTATAATCATATATTAGTTAATTTTGTTCATTCCCACAAATATAATGGCTTGGTGTTAACTACCAATGAAAATAATTATAATATTATTGTATTAGTTTTCGGTATAACTCAATGGTGTGTGAAACATAAGATTTCAGAGATACTCTTTATTGCGTGTCAAGTACACTATTTGAAAAAATATCTTCTTTAATGTAAAATTAATATCATCTTAATAAATATTAATAGATATGAAAAATAATTATTCTATAAATACCTGGGGTGTTACAAGAAATGATCAATATTTTATGTATAATAAGCTTATTATGTTTCTAGTCTCTAATGATGGTAAACATTTTATTTCTTGAGATAATATTTTCCAATAAATTTATTGACTGAAGAATGTAAATGATGTAAAATAGAGTCATTTTTAAATTTTATATCTCAAAAATTTACCAAGGAAAAATTGTATACATCCTCATAATTTTTTGTGAATTTCATAAAAACCTAATAAATCAGTTAAAATACATACACATAAGATGAATATGATTTTAATAATAAAAATATTATACATAACTCAATAAAAATATTTCAAATAACAAAATCCTTACATGATAATGCCTACAAACCATGTTCCAATGAACATTTCAATTTTTCTTCCCTAAAAACCTTATATATTAACCAAAATGTAATGAATATCAGTGTAACATCTAAATTTCATCACATCCATGTTATATAAAATTTATCATTTATTGAAACATACGAATTTTGGACTACTAATTGTTAATTACCTAACCTCAGAAATCCTTGATCTAGTTGCAAAATGTGTAAAATCAATATAGATATATGCTTCAAATCCCAAGGGATCAAACATTTTTATAGTTTTGGGAAACTAGATTATATACATGATACACATAATATATTTTTCAAATAAAATAAAAACATGATACAAATAAAATGAAGTATATATCATCCTTGAAGCTCATTCAATAGAATCATTTTCAAATCTACAGGAAAGGAAACATAAAATGGGTGGGTTGGAATACTCAGTAAGGGAATATAATGTTCAAGAAATAATGAATTGATAAAAATAATAAACATGGAAAGGTAAATAAATGAAAATACATTCCATTAAAATAACTAGATAAAGAATATCATCATGTAAAGGTAATACAATTAAACACATTCAATTTAATTAATAAAATGATAAATAGAATGCATCCATAGATATGACAAAAAATATATCATGGATAAAAAATAACTAAATATAAATGGCAGGAATGATTAATTATTGAACTCATTGTTTCCGAGGTACATGGAACCTTTACATTCTAGAACATTCATATGAAGGTTTATTATATCGGGTACAAAACCATCTAATTTGGCCAAATAGTTCATCTTATGAGACATATAGTGTATCGAGGGGCTATCAAAATCCACGTCCCAACAATGATGTACCTACTAAAAAATTCCTCTTATATGAAAAATTATATTTAACTCATGAAAAATGATTCTTATCAAATAAATGTATTGAATAAAATATTAATACATATTAATAATTCCAATGTTAATTAAATAACACTAAATGAGAACACTATTTGTAAATTGGTATATAATTTAAGTAATAATAATATCCACTTTATTAGAATATTGATATTTAATAAACATATAATGTACCATAAGTATTATCAAAATAAATTTATTGTTTCATGAAATTTTAAAAATCAAAAAATAAAGTGAGATTGTAAAAGTAGTCATTAAACACACTCTTGAGGAATATAATCTTTAAACATTCCAAAGTGTCACATACCTTATTAGAACAATTAGAATCATATTATACTTGAAGTAATAACATTAAATGAAACATATTATTTTATGAGAATAAGGATATTTTTTATATAATTTTTCAAAATTTAGTGTATACATGGTAGGAGTAAATTTTGGTTTATAACAATACAACATGCCTAAATGAATTAAAATTGAGAAGAAATCCCTTACCCTGAGTCTAAATTTTCACGTGTGTGTTTATATTCCTGAATAATAAAATTATGTTAGTTATTTATTTCCATTATAAGTTATTTCAATTGTAATGTTACATTTACATCACTTATTATATTCTTTTATAAAATTATATAAATAAATTCACATCGGGTGTTTTTAACAAAATTTGGTTCATGTGTCCCAAAAATTTGGGTAGTTATACTTTGGTCAATGGGGTAATTATATAGAAAGAATTATATTAATCATTACATAATTATCATATTTATACATCAATTATACTTTTTATTCAAATCATGAAATATTATTATGAAAAATGAACCGAAAATACAATCATTGAGATGGTAGACAGTACGTACGTAAGAGTAACGTTCCCATTTTTCAATGATTATTTTAGAAACAATTTGAGTAACACTATATATTTATATAATGATCATTATACAAAAAAAATATTTTTTATTCATATATACTTATATATGGAATTATTATGATGTAAAAGGAATGGAATCGCGTTAAGGAGGTGGTCGTCGAGATGTCCATGACTGATGTTATCACATTTTAATTTGTGATATGTGAAATAAAGAAAATGATATATTATATTTATATAAATTTAATTGTATCATGAATATAATATATATTTCCTTAATGTTACATATTTTTAATTAAAACTATATGCTATTCATTACATGTACCATGTAAATGAATCACATCACTCTTAGGAGGTTAGAGTCCACAATTCCTCAAAAGATGTTATCATATTAAAAATGATGGAAATCATAATAGAATGTTATATAAAAAATTTACAAATGCAAAAATTCATTATAAATATCATATATATAATATTTAAATTGATTTCTCATCATAAATCCCAACTATTAAAATTGGTAAAGGAAAAACCATGAACTTAATTTCGTGAGGTTGTAGTTCATTGTACACAATAATGGTGTGTTTGTTACCAATTAAATGGATGTGCGTGTAAGTGTTGGTTTAAACCATAACATAAAAACATCAATATATACTAGGGATATAGATATTTTTATATAGTCATATAATAATGATAATTAAACTGTGGAGAAATATCTAAATCAATAGAGATTTAGGAAGGATGTTACCTCTTATTTGGATAACTCCTTTGGGTTTGCAAAATAGGGACTCCATGGATGGATTAGATCACAAGGTGAATCTTATATTTTAAGCGAATGTATGTTTATTGGATATTTTCATCCATCATGGTCTATAGAAATTGTATTGTCATGTGTGAGAATGTGGTAGAGGTGTGTTTCTTTTTATAGTGGAAGAGAGGTGTCATTATTGTAAATTTTGGAAAAGGGAATTCCACCATCATTTTATCAATGCACTATTGCTGCAACAATGGTCCAATGACATGAAAAGTTTTTATATGGTTTATATATGGATATGAAATTTATTTTGGTCAAGTGTATCATACATATGGGGTATTATGTATAAGGATTAGTTCCTAGTAATTATAGTTTTCTACTTTGTTGTTGTGGTTATTTTTAAAAACATTCACGAATGTTTTTGGGAAAATATTTGTTTACCTAATTAGAAATTCTAAATAATTATTATTCCAATTATGGAATACATTTTTCTAAATTAAAATTTCATATGTGGTAGATGTTAATTTAAATTTAATCCCACCAATACGATGAAAATCAGGTTTTTAACGTCAAAATGTTCCCTTGTTTGATGTGTTTTTAAACTAAATTTCAATTTTAAATTGATTAAAATGAACTAAAATGTATTTTATTATTTAAAATTTATTAAATTAGTCCATTAAAACAATAAAAAATATAAATTTTCCTTATAAATAAATTTTACTAAAAAACTGTTTTAAATAAAAAATCAATATTTTCTCTATTCATTAAAAAATGAATCTTCAGAGAAAATTTCCAAAAACTCACCATAAAAGTATTTTTAAGTTATATCATCAAATAAGAAGATTTTTTTACATATAAAATAAATTAAAGTGCGAATAATTATATTTAAAATAGTTTCACCATTAAAAGGAGATAAAACTACATTTTAAAAAATAATATGTCTATACATAGAATTTGGATTTTTCTGAACATATGACTATAAAATATATTTGATGAGTATTAGAATTTTTTATTGGATATATAATATATAAATTTAGTATACTAATTAACAAATTTTAAGTAAATTAATTTATTATGAAAAAAGACTTTTGTGAGCACAAAAATATAAATATTTCCTTTATATTCAATTGTTTTATATTTCCATTTCAAATTAATTGAAAACCAATGAATTAATCTTATATTTTTGTTACCCAGATATTTTCTTATGTTACATAAAACTATTATGAATTACTAATTTAACAGGTACCTTAAATCTTATTATATTAAATACTAATAGTTTAATGATATATTATTTTTTTGCTCAAACATGGTCTTACATGTCACACAAGCAATCAAGCATGGTCATTATTATGTGTAAGGATAGATAACTTTGTGATTGTGTTCATTGATAGATATATCATAGATTGAATTTTTGTATAATAGTGAATATATAATAAAGTATCAGGATATTATATCCCCTATGTGAATGGCATTGTGTGACATAGAAGTTATTTTAAAAAATATTATTAATTTAAAATTTTGGTGTGTAACATTCTATACGCATTAATTAATTTCTGTCCTTATAATTTAATATCAATATCACAAATCAAGTGATTAATATTTTATCAAAATAGTCTTGAAAAAACCATATCAAAAATATGGTTAATAACATATTTTATTTGTTAGAGAGATTGAGAAGTATGAAGACCACATAACTAGGATCCTATGTATGAGGTCATAGTGGTAAATAAAAACATGGACATGGAAGAAAAATGTAAATAACTATATTCATTCATCAGAAGAAAGTACGTGATCATTTGAAATTTAAGGGCCTTAAAACGATAAATCTATGATGATCTAATGGGCTAATTGATTCATAAAATATGAATTTAATAGGATAAATATTTTATTTCAGGTTCATTTTCTATACTTGAATAATTATTTGACCCTCTAAAAATGTAAGTAAATATATATTTTTATAAAAATAATCTTTTCCTTTGATTTTTCATTGGACTATTTTTACTATATCTCTTATCAAAAAATGATTCAGATATTGATGTAATATATCCAGCTATAATTCCACATCCAAATAACAACTTAAAACATTTCATTAAATGTTAATATTTAAATAATATTATAATTCAACACTTTATAAGAAATGTCACATAATTTTAAATATGAAATTATAAACATCCTTTAATCAATCATGAATTATTTATTTAATCATAACATACCAAAAATGTGAACACCTCAAACATGTATTACTAAAAATATTTATTGAAAACATTCATTGTTCCTTATTCCTTATGTAAAACACATGTTATTGGATATATTACATAAATATAATAGGGTTGTAAACTCTATAAATGATTGAATAAATTAATTTTTCTAAAAACGTTATTGATTTTGAAAATAATCAGCACATTAGAGAACAAATCATCCCTTAATCCATATAAAATTTTCTCAATATTTAGAACATATTAAGGTATATATTTCATTCAACCATTTATTATACCAAATTTTAAATTGCTAGTAGATTACTTTTCTTATTACCAATAAAAATATAATCTCAAATAATTAATGAAAAATTATTACATTACAATGCTTATATATTTTATTATTTTTATTATTAGAAAATTGTAATGACCCGAATCCGGAGCCCTTCCACTTGTGCCCGGTACCCAATTCGCCACATGACCTCAAGTGCATTCCCCCAAATTCCACAGGCTTTCGACTAGCAGCGAGGGCCTTGGTAAGTCATTGGGGAAACTATGCCCTCATTTGGTAAGGAATACATGGCCAGAAAAACAACAGTCAATAACGGAAGCAGTAAACATCATACAAACACTGAAACTAAATAGAGATATCAATGAACATATAATGATAATGATAATGATGCAGCAGGTACAAGTATATAAGGAAAGCAGCAAACACAACAATGTGCTAAAATATAACTGAAATCAAATTACGAAAGAAAACAGCAACTCCAGAAGCATCACAAGCCTATGCTCGTCCCTAGGCTCTCCAGCTCCAACCAGCAATCATGTACCTGAAGTAGAAGGGCCACAATCCCTGTCCACACCTGCAACCATATAACCTGTTTGGGCCAAAAAGTAGGACCCAAACAGGGTGTGAGACTGATCCCCGTAGGAAATCACCACGAGATCCGTGCCCTACTATCAGTGAGAAATATAGAAAAAGTAAAGGAAATAAATGCAGTAGATAAGCAGGTTTACACTAAAGTAAGAAATCATATCAACCGCCATTCAAAGTTATTTAATAGTTCAGTACAATAATTTAGCTATCAACCATGGAACCTAGCAACAGCTCTATACTCCCAAGTAAAGTAAGTAATCCCAACAGGTAACTCAGTAGTCTACTTAAACAGCATGCAGTACAAACCCATGTTTGTTCTTTGGCTTGGTGGACTCGTCACAACCAGCCAATAAATAAAGCACATACTCTTTGGGTGGCTCCTACTAGGAAACCCCTCTACTCAAGTAGGCGTACAAAGGCACATACACTCTGGGAAGCTCTCACCATCAATTCCTCTATGGTCTTGCAACGAAAGATATAGACTCTCTGAGGAAGCACTTATGTCTAATTCCCCATATAGTCTCGCTACGTAACTAAGGACACTCTGAGGAAGCACAAAGTCTCATTCTCTTCGGTCCTGTGACTGATACTAATTATAAAAGACCCTCTAGGGAAGCCCTAATCGTTAATTCCCCCTTTAGTCTACCACACCATGTTCACACAGCCCTGAGAAGTTTAGTCATGCGTAATCGACTGTTAGCAGGCTAAGTAAGTTCAGCAACTACTTGGCTAATAGCTACAATGAATACAAAAGCATATAAACATCAGTAAATACTTTCAATCAAGTCAATAGGCATACTAGCAATGTGCAATTGGGTTGCCTCGTAGGAAAACCGTGCCAAACAGAAATCAAATGCCAAAACAAGGGGAAACACCCATGGGGTGATCCTCAAACATGCTAACAAGAAATTATTAATCATCTAATAGCCTCAAGCATACAAGAAATCTAAGGAAGATAACGATACAAGATCAAAAACCTATCACGAGATACCTGATACATGGGTATCCGACACTTTTTCACCAAAAACTAAAAGGCATTCATCGTAGTGCAACAAACCACCTACCTAAATCCTATGATATTGATATTATTGAACCTCGGCATATGAATAGGCCTAGAATGAAGTAAATCTGAAAAACGTCTAAAATGTTCAACCTTAGATAAATCTCACAAGAGGAGGAATCAGGAAACATGGCCAAAGAAGAACCAAGAACTCATTGTTGTGATTCTATTTCACCAGACGACGTTCGATTCGGACAACAGGTGAAGGATCAGTGGCTTGGAGAATAATCATCCCTCTAGGTCAGTCTGGACGTAATTAGGTGGAGATGAAGATGAAAATGAGGATTAGGTGCGACCCTAGTCTGATTAATGAAATAAAAAGAAAAGTACACAGTGTGTAATTCTTGAGTACATGGTGTGTACTCATCTTTTCCGTACGCCGTATTAATCGGACTCCACCTCATCGTTACACCCTATGTAGCTGGCCCAGACACAGCCAGCACATGTCCTCGAGCAGAGGAAAAGTACACAGCATGTACTTACAAAATTTCAATATTCTCATATTTTTCTAAAAAAACGGCCTGAAAAAGAAAAACATACCTGAAAAAGAAGGTCTGGGTTCTTACAAACTTCCCTACATAAATAAATTTGTCCCCGAATTTCCCTAGTATGGTGGCAAAGAAGAATCCTCGAACAACTCTGGCCACTGTGATCACATATCGGCCTCCCACTCCCATGTCTCGCCCTATACACGGCCATGCTTCCATAGCACTTGTACCATAGTAATAGACCGACCACAGAGTACTTTTGCGCTACAATCAACAATACTGATATAATGATCCTCGAAGGATGTATCCTACTCTAGCTCAACCTCCTCGGGTTAAAAAACATGAGACGAGTCTGAGAAATAGCGTCGAAGATGAGAAACATGGAAGACGTCGTGTATAGCCTATTATCTCTGAGGCAACTACAACCTATAAGCAACCAGCCCGACTCTCTCCAGAACCTCAAACGGCCCGACATATCTCGGGGAAATCTTACCCTATCTCTTGATCCTCTTGTGTCCCAACCTAGAGGTAACACGTAGGAAAACATAGTCTCCGACACTGAACTGTAGAGGTCACCTCCGCTGGTCAGCATAAAATTTCTGATGAGACTGTGTAGTAGTCATCCTCTTCCGAATCAACTCTATCTGCTCTGAGGTCTCCTCGATGAGGCGAGAACCCAGAAAACATGCCTCTCCTGCCTCCAGCCAACACAAAGGTGATCGGAATGACCTACATTACAATTCCTCGTAAGGTGCCATCTGAATAGTTGCCTGGAAACTATTTTTATAGGAAAACTCCATGAGAGGTATATGCTTTTCCCAAGAACCAGCAAATTATAGAATGCAAGCTTGGAGAAAATCCTCATTCACCTAGATCGTGCGCTCTGACTAACCATCTATTTGAGGATGATAATATGTACTCTAAAGCACCTGTGTACCCAAAGATTTCTGTAGCCCCTACCACAAATGCAAAGTAAAGAAGGCATCCCTATCTGAAACGATAGTACTCAGAACCCCATCCAAGTTCACAATCTCACGGACGTAAATCCATCCAATATCATCGACACCGAAGGTCTCCTTTATCGGTAAGAAGTGAGCAACCTTCTTAAGCCTGTCAAAGATAACCCACACTGCATCATTTCCTCTTGAAGATATTGGTAACCCTGTCATTAAGTCCATCGCGACATCGTTCCACTTCCACTCTGGAATGGGTAGCTGCTGTAAAATCCCTACTGGTTGGTAGTGCCCCGCCTTCACCTACTGACCGGTGGAACATCTCCTGACAAAACAAGCCACATATCTCTTCATACCTAGCCACCATTACTGGAGGTGTGAATCACAATACATCTTGCTGATGCCAGGATGAACTGCCCAAAATGAGGCATGGAAGTCTCGCATCAGCTCCTCACGTATATCTGCTGGCACCCATACGTGTCCCTGGAAACGCAAGATCTCATCCTCGCCAATGGTCCACCCAGGAAGAGGGTCCTCTCCTGGCACGCTTTCCCATAGGACTAGCCCTTTTGAATCTACCAGCTGCCTCATTTGAACTCAGTCCATAAGTGCAGAGGTAACAGCCATAGAAGATAGGAATGTCTGCCCCTGCCTGTCATGCACCTCCAAATGAATCTCTGAGAACAGAGCCATCAGTTTCCACTCACTGTCCGCCTCCTGAACTGCCTGTATCTGAGTTTTCCTGCTCAGTGCATCTGCCACTACGTTGCATTTCCTAGGCATATAGGAATGCTCGAAATTGAAGGACTGGAGATACTCAACCCTCCTCCGCAGTCTCATATTCAGGTCATGCTGCGTGAAGATGTAATTGAGACTCTTCTGGTCAGTGCATACCACAAAATGTTCTCCCAGAAGGTAGTGTCTCCAACAACGTAAAGCATGAACGACCGCAGACAACTCCAGGTCGTGCGTATGAAAATTCCTCTCATGAGGCCTCAGCTGTCGAGATCCATATGCAACCACTCAATCCACCTACATAAGCACTACTCCAAGCCTGATGCTAGATGCATCATAGAAAACTATATAACTCTTTCCCGGCTCCGGTAAAACTAGGATCAGTGCTGAAGTCAATCTCCACCTCATCTCCTAGAAGGCTAAGTCACAGGCTTCTGACCAGAAAAACTTCACCCCCTTCATAGTCAAGATTGTCCTATATAAACCATCTGTAGTAACCCGCCAACCCCATGAAGCTCCGTACCTCGAAGACATTCTTCGGAAGCTCCCAGGTAACTACTACTCCCACCTTCTCTAGGTCTAATTATACTCCTATTTCTAAGATGACATGACACAGGATGTGAATCTCGTCAATCCAAAAGTGGCACTTTGAGAGTTTATCATAAATCTGATGCTCTCTCAGTGTACTCAAAATTATCTCAATATGGGTTGCATGGTCATGTCGAGTGTGAGAGTACACCAAGATATCATCCATGAAGACCACGAAGAAGGAATCTAAGTAAGGATGGAACACTCGGTTCACCAGTGCCATGAAAACTGCTGGAACGTTCTTAAGACCGAACGGAATAATCGTATACTAGTAAAGTCTGTACCTGCTCTTGAAGGCTGTCAGAGGGATATCTGAAGGTCTAACACGTAGTTGATGATAATCGGACCTCAAATCTATCTTCAAGAACACTCAAGCTTTTTGAAGGTGATTGAAGAGATAATCAATCCTTGACAAGGGATATCGGTTCTTCACCGTCAACTGGTTCAACTTCCGATAATCCATGAAAATCCTAAGGGTATAGTCTCCCTTCTTCGCGAACAGGACAGACAAACCCCAAGGATATGTACTGGGTCTGATGAAACCCTTTTCTTGCAACTCCTCCAACTGCTTCTTGAGCTCCTGCAACTCAGTTGTAGCCATCCTATAAGGAGGAATGGACACCAGTACTGCACTTGGCATGAGCTTAATCAACCACTGGAGGAATATCTAACTGTGAATTCCCCTAGTCATCTAGATAAAGACTAGAAATATGGGTTGTAACTCCTCCTAGCCCATGATGCTCGAGTATGGATCGACTCGCCTGAACATCCCAATTTCCCTTATGAAAGAGAGATTCACCCTTTGGTGATACAAAAATCACCCTAGGGCGATAGAAAACATCGAATGCCTGGATAGGAACCAACCAGTCCATAACGAGAATGAAGTCATAGCCCATCATCTCCAAGGCATAGAGGTCCCATAAGAAATGATACCATACAACCTCAAGAGGGAACTCCTTGCACTGACATGCGCTAGATGTCCTAGTTCCCAAGGGCGTATCGAGAGTCAACATGTCAGTAGACGAAAAGACACAGAGCTCAAGGCTTTCCACGACAGCAATAGAGATAAAGCTATGTGAAGCACAAGTATCGAAAAGGGATGAAGATAAAACTGAGTCTACTAAGATCGTACCTAGAACTGTAGAGGGTGCGGGATCATGCTCCTGATGAATTTTCTCTACAACAATAGTCTAGCCTGCACCGTGGCCCTGTGTAGTAGCCTAAAAACCCTTAGCTGATCCTCCCAGAGCCTGACCACTGTGTCCACAACCACTAACCTGACCTGAATGTCCTACAAAACTCCATCCCCCAGTCTGTTGCAGAGCTGGTAATCCTAGTCCTATATGCAGGGTCGAAATTGATCCTCATTCACTAGCCGCATGAAGGGGAATCTTGCAGAAATGATGCAGGTGACCCATCTTGCTTCCGGATCGGCATTCCACTGGGTCCCTTGGGCACTTTGGATTCTTATTCTCTCTCATACTACACTGATAACACACCACTTGGGTTCCATAAGAGGAATCTCTTCAACTATAAAGAATACCTCTCTTCCTCGGGTCGCCTCGGGTAGATTCTCGGTGGCGCTTCCTGCTGTCTCTCTAGAGGGTATCATCCTGGGACGTTGTACCACCCTGGTCCACAGCTCCAGTTTCCCTTAGTTTTGTCTCCATGATGAGTGCCTGGTTAACTATCAGAGTAGTAGATGACAATGGAAATACATTCACCTGTGATCTGATCTCCGGTCTAAGGCCTTCCTCCAACTTCCTTGCAAGAAACAGCTCGTCATTCCCCAAAACGGGAGTGAATCGCTGTAACTCAGTGAAGCAGGAGGAATAATCCATAACTGAGAGAGTACCCTGCTGTAGTATCATGAACTCCATGGCTCCGTCAGCCCTCAGTGTCATTGGGTAGAAGTAGTCATAAAACATACGCTGGAACTCATACCAAGCCATAGCCCGCTGACGTCCCGTTTGAGAGACTACGTCCCACCATCTCTTGGAGGAATCTTGAAGCATATACATCGAAAGCTTCACCCTCCTCTATGGAGGTGTATCTAGATGCTCTAAGAGGGACAACATGTCTTCCATCCATGACTCTGTAGCCTGAGGTCCTCCATCCCCTGTGAAAGTTGGAGGATGGTGCTGATGGATGACCCGTGTCAGCTCTGCCATAATTGGGGTAGGATGCTGAACTCCATGGAAGTTCTTTATGAATCTCATGAAACCCTCTCTATACTGAGCATCGGCACTAGTGTCTAGAATCACTGCAGCTTCTATGTCTGGAACGATGGGTGGAACAACTAGATGTCCCTGATCGGTCGTATCAGGCGTACTATCGCTGCCTGGTTCCTAGCGTGCAACACGAGGACGTCTCGGTGCCATAGCTATGAAAGACCAAAACACACCATCATTAAAGACGAACACAATTCCAACATAGGAGAGTAAAATATAACAGGAGGTAAAACCCATTAAATCTAGAAAAAACATGACTACACGGCATGTAGTACCACTGCACGATGTGTTTCTTAATGCTTTACCAAAGGTGTGTACATTGTCCATACCTGGTTGTGTAAAATACACAGATACACGGCGTGTTTTTAAACTACATGGCATGCACTGACCCTTTTCTCCCTTCCCGGTTACTCTTACACGACTATGTCACATGGACTATCACAGCTGAAGACTGCATGACTTTTTTGAGGCAGACACGGTGTGTACTGGACAATCCTTACCTATCCTGTGTTGTTAGCAACACGGCCTGGAACATGGTCAACACTACACGACATGTTTCATTTGAGACACGGTGTGCACTTGAAGGGAAACCTCGGCCCGTGTTGTTCATGACACGGCAGGGTACTCGGCTGATCCTTAAATGGCATGTTCCGAACAAACACGGTGTGTATAAGAGAAGATAACACCGACCCGTGTTTTTCTAGACACGGCCTGGTACCTGGGAAAGGGTACACGACATGTGCATACTAAAAAAGATGTGTACTAAACATGCATTAACTTGCCCGTGTTGTTAGTTACACTGACGAGCTCTTAGTTAACCTCTACACCACGTCTAACTAGCGTACACGACAAGTTCTTTAAAACCATTTACAGCTCTGTGTCCCTGTCCACATGGTCAGTGACACGGCCATAAACTATAGGGCATGTATCTATAAAGTACACGCCGTGTATTATAGGTTTTTATGGACAGTAGCCTCAGAACTGCACCGGAGCCCAGACAATAGAGAAAAACAAGGGTTCATGTGCCATATTCCGATATGTGGGGTCCATACTCCCTTCTAATCAAAGCTTGGTATCACAATGATGAATAGATCAAGACACAATATAAGAACTCATGAACCACCAAATTCCGATTCTTGAGGGCCCATAACACCTCTATGATCAATGGTTGGTGTCCGTGATAATAAATATCCAAACAACGATATCCTATCAACCTAGCAGGTATTCTATCACAGCAGCTATCACAATAGCATGCATTGTCTATCACAAATCCTATCACAACAACATGAAATCTCTAATGCAACCTAGATGGAATGGAAAAATGCATGGCATGTGATCTTCTAACATATGCCTATATGATGAATGAGATGGCATACCCTCATCTCATCGGTTTGCAACAAAATAGAATCGCAATCATATAAACAGTAACAGCACAAAAAAAGTGCATCACCCAATGGTGAAATCAATTAAACTGTAACATTCGCAAAACTCGAAATTTTCAATATTCGAGGTAATATGGATTTTTCCCTATACACGGGTTCTAGAATTCCCGGGCATAGCTATTTACCATTTACCTATTATGTCATATCCCTGTCTAATGTCGCTAAACAGTAAATCAATAGAAAAAGGAAATAACACCTCTGATACCACTTTGTACCGACATGAATCCGGAGCCCTTCTACTGGTGCCCCGTACCTGGTTAGCCACATGACCTCAAGTGCATTTCCCAAAACAACAGAGGTTGCCAACTAGCAGCGAGGGCCTTGGTATGTTATTAGGGAAACTATGCCCTCATTTGGTAAAGTATACAATTGAAGAAAAACAATAGTCAATAGCGGAAGTAGTAAACAACATACAAACACTGAAGCTAAACAACGGAAGCAATGAATGTAGAGACCCGAAGCTTAACGTACATGAACATTACATTACTTTTGTGGAATACATAGTACATAAAAAACACACACACAAGGATCGTAATAGTTTAGTGTCTTTGGAAACTCGGAACGTAATCTTCTAATCGTGGTGAAAGATCTTCAATATCTCCCATAAAGATCTTCCCTTTTTACCTAAAACCTTTCTTTATATCCTGGGGAAAAGAAAACATAAAAGGGTGAGCTCAAATGCTCAGTAAGGGTAAACAAAAGAAATATCAATCACATCATATACATAAGAACATAGCTTTTGGAAATCTTAACCTTCAAAAAAGAGAGCTCATAATATCATAACATGGGATAAATCATACAAGTGAAATGTAATCTCAATAATCATAACATAAAACATGAAACTTTGGGGAATACACACATAATCATAGAGAATCATTTCTTGTTAGTCAAGACTCATTTCCAAGACTATCTTAGTGGACAAAGTCCCTTTCTAAATCGAGTCACCCTCGTTTCAGTCCTGTTTCACTGAAACGGTATAACCTACCATTCCAGCCATGTCTATCTCATGAGATATAAAATCTTTACCCAATGCATTGGAGGGAGATATAGGTCCCACCCATCTCATAATGAAACAATTCTTATGTGTGCCACAAAATCATAAATCATACATCATTGCATAACCCATGTAATAAAAATGGAATTCTTAAACAACATGACATCATAAAACAATTCATATATGATAAAGGAATTCATAAAAATATTTCCATCACAACATAATCAAATCCATGTAATAATAGGGATAAAAACAGATCCCTTTTATTATCTTAGATGGAAAATAATTTTGATAAAATACTTGAACTCCATTCTTGAGGAAAATATCCTTTCTACTTCAAAAACATTTTTCCTTTCATAACATGTCATACGACTTTAAAATAAAATAAGATGATTAACAATAAACTTGAAAACTTGTAAAGGAAGCTTCTTGGAAATAATGTTTTAAAAATCCATTCATGTCGTATAAGTTAAAAAAACATTCTTCTCGTACTTTTGTCGGAAAAGTCAAAAAAGTACCTCGTACGAAAAACGACAAAAGATTCCTTTCATATCATTTACGAAATATTCACAGAAGGGTAAAATTGAATATAAACTACTGTATATGGATATAAATATTACATATTGAGGAAACATGTATTTGGATGATAAAATACACCCCAGTAAATGCCAAAGTATAAACAATCTGAGATAAAAATGAGATTGTGATATTTTCCCTTACCTTAGGTCTGATTTGCTTTGTACGTGTCCTAAGCTCCTGTATAATGGTTTAAATAATGTTCTTGACTTATTCCAGAATCATACATATTGATATGATATCATATATGGTCATATTCTTAGCTTTTGTTAGTAATATTTCATTGTTACTTATTACTCGGGTCCTTATTGCCTTTTGTTCTTATTCGTGTTTTTCCGAATAAATTCTTATTATTCTTTTAAGGTTATAGATACCTTATATCCAGAATGGTATTAGTGTAACATATATCATATTTATTCATTCAATTCATTTATATAATTACTATGTAATGATGATCATGTAGAACGAGTCGCATCACATCGTGGAGACGGTATTCCGTACGTACGCACGAGTGATGATATCGTTCCTATGATCGTGGAACTATATTGGAGTATATATATATTATTTCAGTATCAATATTACTTTATAATAATCATAAATAGTTACTCATTACACCATTATACCCATCCTTGTAAGGTGATGGTGGAAAATAGATTACACCACGGCGTGGAGACGGTATTCCGTACGTTCGCACGGGTGGTGATTTCATTTTTCCGTAGGATGGATAGAAGGTGAATTAGGGTTGTTTCATATTTATAATAACATATCAGTATGTTAGTAGTCCTTATGTTATTACTTTCTCATGAAACAACTAAATAAGAAGAAGTTGAAGAAGAAAGAAATTGAAAAGATCGGTAATGGATATTACCTCTTCTTTGGAACGCCTCTTTGAATCCTCCACTTAGGGAACTAAGATTGGTCTTTGAAGAAGACCAGGACCTCTAGGATTATTCTAGGGAAGTGGAGAGGAGAAAATGGCAGGGGTTGGCCGAGCTTGAGTTCTCAAATTGGTGTGAAGAGGAGGGGGAGGAGGTCCCCTTTTATAAGGGAGGAGAGGGGCACCTTAGGAATATCTCAAAATATTATTTTATATTAAAGTCAAAATCGGTTTATAATGGTTCCAAAGGGTATTATTTCGAAGGTAAAGTGGGTATGGGTCGAAATACTATCAACCAATAGGATTTAGACAAGTTTAGGGTATTATTTTAACCTTATCAATTAGATTTAACTCTAAGTTAAATAATTTAACTTTTACCGTGTCTTTTTGTTTTCTTTCACTATATGGTTAATACACTTACTATAACATGACAAACGAACCACAAATTGTTTATTATTAATATATATATCCTTATCTAAGTCATTTGGCCGAACATTAGATTTTTAGGAATAAAATAACATTTAGTAATATAATATTTTATTTAAAAACTATTTTGTGTCAATTTTGACACTATTTGATATATGATTTTTGTGAAAGTCATAACAGACTTATATGTTCAAACCAAGTTTATTAAAGCAACACTAATATATCATAGTGACCTATAAAATTAGTGGAATTCATAAAAAGTCTCAAATTACATTTATTGTGGTGTTTATAACATCAATTATGTCAATATTTCATTAATAAGATAATTACTGCATCATCATTGTGTCATAAATAAATTAAATTATTTAATGTCTAAAAATTATAAATAAAATACCATTATGTAGGAAATAATTTTATCTTTCTAATTAATATTTATAGTAGAATGTATCTTATGTATAACCCCATATTAAAAATTATTTACTTATTAAAATTTGATTTTAACTATTTTAACCCTTCTTTAAATAAATTAATATTAAATGTCCTAATCTAATCCAAGTGGGCCTAAATGATAATATTTTACACTTAAGGTTGTTTTTGGTCGAGATAAACTTGTCCAATAGGATTATGACATGTGTAAGGGTAATATTAATATCATATTTACCCTTAATTACCATATTTACTTTTAACCGTGGTAAATAAAAGTAAAAAGTTACTATTCACCAAAAATTATTTTCATCTCATTGAACCACATTTTACTTACTGACATCAACCGTGTCTCTCGGATTTTTGAAAGTCCATTCACAGAAGTGGTAAAATTAAGATTTATGAAAAAATTAATTTTTTTGACTACCACTTAGTAGTTTCACTATTCATCAAAAATTGATGTTTTTTCAGAACAATGCCAAAATTTCATCCTAAGCTACATTTCATATTACGAATTCAAAAATGAAGTCTATTTTAACAAATTCATATCATAGAAGTTGCATTAATTAATTTTATAATTAAATCCCGCTGTTAAAACAAATAGCGTGTTTTTAAGAAACAATATCTATCAAAAGATTGACACTTGTTTATGTCTAGTTTAAATGTTAAATTACATCCAATGACCAAAATTGTATTAAATTGTAAAAATATATTCTAAATATACATTAAAACCACTCAAATTAATAATTTATCAATATTAATTATTTCGATAAAAAAAGTTGTTTTTAATTAAAATTTAGTAATTTTCACTATTCATCAGAAAATGAAAGTTATCCGAAAAGTACCAAAATTTCACCCTTAGCTAATTTAGATATTACGAATCCAAAAATAAAGTCCATTTTGAAAAATAAAATTTACAAAATTTCAAAAAGTGGTTATTAATATTCATAACGGCTAGTTATAATAACATTTTAATAACATATCGTTGTTAAGTGAAACTCGGTATTGCGTACTACACACGCTATCGAGGAAGGTCACGATTGTGTGTAATGAAAGGAAAGTCAAGGATGTGTGTTGTGCAAGCTCCTTTTGGTGTAGCGTATGACACAAGACATTAATGAAATTAAAAAGAATATTTTTAATAAAATCTCGGGGTGTTACATTCTACCCCCCATAAAATGAATTTCGCCCTCGAAATTCGTCGGGGTTATAAATGGTTTACTACTTGAAAGTTTCTTTAATAGAAACCCACATCGTAAAAATGAATACCAAAACCAATCTTTAAAAACAAAAGTATGAAACGTAATGGTTACCCAAATAAACTAATTACTGGGTTTACACATAGGTGAAAATATGGATATTGAAGAGAAATCTAACCATCATGTACTGATGGAGAGTGGTAGAGAACATGGCTATGAAAAAGAGAGAAATCACAAAGCCATAAATTTGTGATGATCTAAGGTACCATCTGATTTATCAGATATAAGAGCACTAAGACAACATTTTTGGTTTTCAAGATCATTTCCCTAAAGTTGAAGAATTTGAATTAGAATAAATACTTACATTATTTTGGTACAATCTCACTGTTGTTCGTGCCTTGAACAATTTCTACTTCATCTCTTAAATAAATGAAGTTGAATTTGTTATTCGTGAAGTGTTAGCAGATCATGTGATAGAATGACGGGTCATTCCATCTGTCTCAAACAAAAGGTTAGAAAAAGTTATTAAATATACATAAGTCATTCTATAGTGAGATTAATCATATATGGTTCCTAAAATGGACTTACACTTCATATATCATACTGCTTAATATAATAAAACTAGTTTCTACTAAACATGGACTTCCTGTAGGCCAGTGGTAGTCAATAAAGGCCAGTCGCACTTCGGTTGTGGGTTCGATTCCCACATCCTTGTCCGACGCGATGGGATGTCGCCCGTCCTGCAGGTTGTCCTTTTTCTAAAACTACATTAACATCCCATCAATAATATCGAAAAATGTTTTATCCTAACTTATGTCCAACATAATCCATTCTAATCTTTAGTCTTATCTAAAATACTGCAGTCAACTCTCATAACACAGTGAAAATGATTACCAGAGATTTAATACCATCGTTGGTCCTCATATATCATAAGATATGTTTTGTTGGTCACATTCTAAACATTCAAAGTCCTTAATCATGTATTCTCTTGAATACATTAGTGAAAACATGAATGCAATTAAAAGTTAACAACTTCCACATACCAAAATCCTCAAAATTCTACATACTCAAACCATGATATCACTTAGTCCTTATATCAATCATGAGCTCATGAATACTGTTAAACATTTCATTTTCTCGTTTTCCCTTCATTATGCGCATATCATCTTATTTCCAAAAAATATCTCAATCACTTTGAATACCACATTAGATCAACACATAAATATTCCAATACTTTATGATACCACATTATTTTGGAATCCCATTACATAAACACTTAATCATTCCACCACATCGTTGTCATATTCAACATCGCCAATAGTGATCGCATATGACTTCCCTTTGTCCTTTGCCTTATGTGGTTTCTCATGTTGATCATCACTAACCCTTGGATTAGGGAATTTATTAGCATAATGCCCCATTTCCTTGCACTTGAAGCATTGAAGTGTTGGCGGTGCGTTCTCTGCAGTGTTTGCTTTATTCAAATCATTAGAAACCCTTTTTCAATTACCTCGACACTCAGCTGCTCGATGACCTTCTTTTCCACACTTAAAACATTTTCTAGTCCCTTTAAGACAATCTCCACCATGCTTCTTTCCACACTTTGAGAAGAAGGAAACATTCATCTTCTTTTCACCATTATTCTGAGATTTCTTTTTGAACTCCATATTTCGTTTCTTGTCAAAACCATGAGATGGATATGTAACACCAACTTCTATTTTTACCTTGATAGCACAACGCACAATTTCTTCATAGCTACTGAAGTCTCTTATAGCTAATTCCCTTCGAAGACTTGGTTTTAAGCCACTGAAAAATCGATCAACTTTACTTTTAGGTTGGATGATAATGTCAGATGCATACCTTGCAAGTCTTGTAAAATTCGCTTCGTATTTACCAACAGATTCATCATCCTTTTGCTTTATTTCAAGAAACTCCTTCTCCATCTTTGTTTGAAGAATATAAGGGAAGTACTTATTGAAAAATAAGTTCTTGAACTCGTCCCATTCCATGGACTCAATTTCATCTCTTGGCCTCGTATTCTTGATAAGATTCCACCATCGATCAACTTCACCTTCCAAACGATATACTGCTAAGATGACTTTATCATGTTCAGAACATTGAAGAACTGAAAATATCTTTTCAGTGGTACTGATCCATTGTTCAGCAACAAGTGGATCAGAAGACCCACCGAAAGATGGTGGACGTTGCCTCATGAAGGACTCAATAGAATATTGTTCCCTTCTCTGCTCATTTGGAAGTCCAAAATGATTCATATCTTGTGTAAGTATAGAAATAAGATTTTTCACTCCATCTCCGATAACATTTGTTTGTCCAGTAGGACAATCATTGCATTGTCCATTGCATTGATCAACACGATTCCTTCGGGTTCCAGCCATCGTCTAAAACCCAAAAAGAATAGTGTGAGAGGCAAAAATCTTGCTAGGGAAAACAACATAATAAAGGGGGAGTACCTTCAATATCTAACATCTTAGGTTTAATTCTATGATCGTTAGCGTAAGTCTAGTACTATAACCTATATGTATACTTAACCTTAGGGACAGCCTTAGACATACCTTAGAAATATCTCTAGGGATCTCACTATCGTTTTCGCATCCTAGTTTCCAAAGGTTGAATAAACCTTTCCTCTGATACCAACTGTAGAGACCCGGAGCTTGACTTACATGGACATTACATTACTTTTGCGGAATACTTAGTACATAAAAAAAACACACACACAAGGATCTTAATAGTTTAGTGTCTTTGGAAACTCGGAACGTAATATTCTAATCGTGGTGAAAGATCTTCAATATCTCCCATAAAGATCTTCCCTTTTTTTACCTAAAACCTTTCTTTATATCCTGCGGAAAATAAAACATAAAAGGGTGAGCTCAAATGCTCAGTAAGGGTAAAAAAAAGAAATATCAATCACATCATATACATAAGAACATAGCTTTTGGAAATCTTAACCTGCAAAAAAGAGAGCTCATAATATCATAACATGGGATAAATCATAGAAGTGAAATGTAATCCCAATAATCATAACATAAAACATGAAACACTGTGGCATACACACATAATCATAGAGAATCATTTCTTGTTAGTCAAGACTCATTGCCAAGACTATCTTAGTGGACAAAGTCCCTTTCTGAATCGAGTCACCCTCGTTTCAGTCCTGTTTCACTTAACCGGTATAACCTACCATTCCAGCCATGTCTATCTCATGAGATATAAAATCTTTACCCAATGCATTGGAGGGAGATATAGGTCCCACCCATCTCATAATTAAAACATTCTTATGTGTGCCACAAAATCATAAATCATACATCATTGCATAACCCATGTAATAAAAATGGAATTCTTAAACAACATGACATCATAAAACAATTCATATAAGATAAAGGAATTCATAAAAATATTTCCATCAAAACATAATCAAATCCATGTAATAATAGAGATAAAAATAGAACCCTTTTATTATCTTAGATGGAAAATAATTTTGATAAAATACTTGAACTCCATTCTTGAGGAAAATATCCTTTCTACTTCAAAAACATTTTTCCTTTCATAACATGTCATACGACTTTAAAATAAAAGAATATGATTAAAAATAAACTTGAAAACTTGTAAAGGAAGCTTCTTGGAAATAATGTTTTAAAAATCCATTCATGTCGTATAAGTTAAAAAAACATTCTTCTCGTACTTTTGTCGGAAAAGTCAAAAAAGTACCTCGTACGAAAAACGACCAAAGATTCCATTCATATCCTTTACTAAATATTCACCAAATGGTAAAATTGAATATAAAATATTGTATAAGGATATAAATATTACATATTGGGGAAAAATGTATTTGGATGATAAAATACACCCCAGTAAATGCCAAAGTATAAACAATCTCAGATAAAAATGAGATTGTGATATTTTCCCTTACCTTAGGTCCGCTTTGCTTTGTACGTGTCCGAAGATCCTGTATAATGGTTTAAATAATGTTATTGACTTATTCCAGAATCATACATATTGATATGATATCATATATGGTCATATTCTTAGCTTCTTGTTAGTAATATTTCATTGTTACTTGTTACTCGGGTCCTTATTGCCTTTTGTTCTTATGCGTGTTTTGCCGAATAAATTCTTATTCTTATTTTAAGGTTATAGATACCTTATATCCAGAATGGTATTAGTGTAACATATATCATATTTATTCATTCAATTCATTTATATAATTACTATGTAATGATGATCATGTAGAACGAGTCGCATCACATCGTGGAGACGGTATTCCATACGTACGCATGAGTGATGATATCGTTCCTATGATCGTGGAACTGTATTGGAGTATATATATATTATTTCAGTATCAATATTACTTTATAATAATCATAAATAGTTACTCATTACACCATTATACCCATCCTTGTAAGGTGATGGTGGAAAATAGATTACACCACGGCGTGGAGACTGTATTCCGTATGTACGCACGCGCGGTGATTTCATTTTTCCGTAGGATGGATAGAAGGTCAATTAAGGTTGTTTCATATTTATAATAACATATCAGTATTTAAGTAGTACTGATGTTATTAATTTATCATGAAACAACTAAATAAGAAGAATTTGAAGAAGAAAGAAATTGAAAAGATCGGTAATGGATATTACCTCTTCTTTGGAACGCCTCTTTGAATCCTCCACTTAGGGAACTATGATTGGTATTTGAAGAAGACCAGGACCTCTAGGATTATTCTAGGGAAGTTGAGAGGAGAAAATGGCATGGGTTGGCCGAGCTTGAGTGCTCAAATTGGTCTGAGGAGGAGGGGGAGGAGGTGCCCTTTTATAAGGGAGGAGAGGGGCACCTTAGGAATATCTCAAAATATTATTTTATATTAAAGTCAAAATCGGTTTATAATTGTTCAAAAGGGTCTTAATTCGAAGCTAAAGTGGGTACGGGTCAAAATCCTATCAACCAATAGGATTTAGACAACTTTAGGGTGTTATTGTAACCTTATCAATTAGATTTAACTCTAAGTTAAATAATTTAACTTTTACCGTGTCTTTTTGTTTTCTTTCACTATATGGTTAATACACATACTATAACATGCCAAAAGAAACCCAAATTATTTTTTATTAATATATATATCCTTATCTAAGTCATTTGGCCGATCCTTAGATTTTTAGGAATAAAATAACAATTAGTAATATAATATTTGATTTAAAAACAATTTTGTGTCAATTTTGACACTATTTGATATATGATTTTTGTGAAAGTCATAACAGAATTATATGTTCGAACCAAGTTGATTAAATCAACACTAATATATCATAGTAACCTAGAAAATTAGTGTAATTCATAAAAAGTCTCAAATTACATTTATTTTGGTGTTTATAACATCAATTATGTCAATATTTCATTAAATAGATAATTAATGCATCATCATTATGTCATAAATAAATTAAATTATTTAATATCTAAAAATTATAAATAAAATACAATTATGTAATAAATCATTTTATCTTTCTAATGAATATTTATAGTCGAATTTATCTTATGTATAACCCCATATTAAAAATTATTTACTTATTAAACATTGATTTTAACTATTTTAACCCTTCTTTAAATAAATTAATAATAAATGTCCTAATCTAATCCAAGTGGGCCTAAATGATAATATTTTACACTTAAGGTTGTTTATGGTCGAGATACACTTGTCCAATAGGATTATGACATGTGTTAGGGTAATATTAATATCATTTTTACCCTTAATTACCCTATTTACTTTTAACAGTGGTAAATAAAAGTAAAAAGTTACTATTCACCAAAAATTATTTTCATCTCATTGAACCAAATATTACTTACTGACAGCAACCGTGTCTCTCGGATTTTTGAAATTCCATTCACAGAAGCGGTAAAATTAGGATTTATGAAAAAATTAATTTTTTTAACTACCACTTAGTAGTTTCACTATTCTTCAAAAATTGATGTTTTTTCAGAACAATGCCAAAATTTCATCCTAATCTATATTTCATATTCTGAATTCAAAAATGAAGTCTATTTTAACAAATTCATATCATTAAAGTTTCATTAATTAATTTTATAATTAAATCCCGCTGTTAAAACAAATAGCGTGTTTTTAAGAAACAATATCTATCAAAAGATTGACACTTGTTTATGTCTAGTTTAAATGTGAAATTACATCCAATGACAAACATTGTATTAAATTGTAAAAATATATTCTAAATATACATTAAAACCACTCAAATTAATAATTTATCAATGTTAATTATTTCGATTAAAAAAATTTTTTTTAATTAAAATTTAGTAATTTTCACTATTCATCATAAAATGAAAGTTATCCGAAAAGTACCAAAATTTCACCCTAAGCTAATTTCGATATTACGAATCCAAAAATAAAGTCCATTTTGAAAAACAAAATTTAAAAAATTTCAAAAAGTGGTTATTAATATTCATAACGGCTAGTTATAATAACATTTTAATAACATATCGTTGTTTAGTGAAACTCGTTATTGCGTACTACACACGCTATCGAGGAAGGTCGTGATTGCGTGTAATGCAAGGAAAGTCAAGGATGTGTGTCGTGCAAGATCCTTTTGGTGTAGCATACAACACAAGACATTAATGAAATTAAAAAGAATGTTTTTAATAAAATCCCGGGGTGTTACAATGAACATATAGTGATAATGATAATGATGCAGCAGGTACAAGAATCTATGAAAATCACCAAACACAACAATGAGCTGAAATACAACTGAAAACAATGTACTAAAGTAAACAGTAACTCCAGTAGCATCGCAAGCCTATGCTCGGTCCTATGCTCTCTAGCTCCAACTAGAAATCATGTACCTGAAGTAGAAGGGCCACAATCCCTGTCAACACCTATAACCATATAACCTGTTTGGGCAAAAAAGAAGGACCCAAACAGGGTGTGAGACTAATCCTAGTTTTCAATCACCATGAGATTTGTTCCCTAGTGTCATTGAGCAATATAGAAAAATTAAAGGAAACAAATGAAACATTGAAGCAGTTGTACACTAAATTAAGAAATCCTACCAACCGCCATTCACAGTTATTTATTAGTTTTGTACAATCATTTAGCTATCTACCATTTAACCATGAAACAGCTCTATACTCCCAAGGCAAGAAAGTAATCACAATAGGTAATTCAATAGTCTACCTAAACAGCAAGCAGTACCAAACCAAGCTTGTTATTTTTCTTGGTGGACTCGTCACAACCAACCAACAAATAAATCACAGACTCTCTGGGTGGCTCTTACTAGAAAACCCCTCTAGTCAAGTAGGCGTACAAAAGCACGGACACTCTGGGAAGCTCTCACCATCAATTCCCATGTGGTCTGGCAACGAAAGATATAGACTCTCTAAGGAAGCACTTATGTCTAATTCCACCTATAGTCTCACTACGTAACTAAGGAAACTCTGAGGAAGCACAAAGTCCCATTCTCGTCAGTCCTATGATCGATAATAATTATAACAGACTCTCTAGGGAAGCCATAATCGTCAATTCCCCCTTTAGTCTACAACACTAGGTTCACTCAGCCCTGAGGAGTTTAGTCATGCGTAATCTACTGTTAGCATCCTAATTAAGTTCAAAAACTACTTGGCTAATAGCTACAATGCATACACAAGCATGTAAATAGCAAGCAATATATTTAATCAAGTCAACATGCATACTATCAATGTGCAATTGGGTTTCCTCGTAGGCAAACCGTGCCAAAAGGAAATCAACAGAAAAAACAAAGGGAAACACCCATGGGGTGATCCTAAAACATTCTAACAAGAAATTATTAATCATTTAATAGCCTCAAGCATACAAGCAATCTAAGTAAGATAACGATACAGGATCAAAACCCTAACCTGAGATACCTGATACATGGGTATCTGGCACTTTTGCACCAAAAAATCAATGACATTCAATGTAGGGAAACAAACCACCTAACTCAATCCTAGAAGAGTGATATTCTTGAACCTCGGCCTTTGAATCAGCCTAGAATGAAGTAAATCAGAAAAATGTCTAAAACGGTCAACCTTAGATAACTCTCACAAGAGGAGGAATCAGGAAACATGGACAAAGAAGATCCGAGAACTCACCGATGCGATTCTATTGCACCCAACGGCGTTCTATTCGGAAAAACGGTGAAGGATTTGTGGCTCAAAGAATAATCGGCCCTCTAGGTCACTCTGGACGTAATTAGGTAGAGAAGAAGATGAAAACGAGGATTAGGTGTGACCCCGGTCTGATTAATGAAATAAAAAGGAAAGTACACGACTTTTATTTCTTGAGTACATGGCGTGTACTCATCTTTTCTGTACGCCGTATTAATCGGACTCCACCTCATCGTTACACCCCATGTGGCTAGCTCGGACACGGCTAGCACATGGCCTCAAGTGGAGGAAAATTACACGGTGTGTACTTGTAAAGTACATGGCGTGTACTTACAAAATTTCCAGATTCTACTCTTTTTCTCAAAAAGGGCCAGAAAAGGAAAACATACCTGAAAATGAATGTTTGGGTTCTTAAAAAAATAATAAATAAAATATATTTACAACATATCTATTAGATCCAAATAATGAATCACACTAATCATTCAACATCATTTGTGTCAATTACATATTGATGACTATGAACCATTATATTAATTGGATTTATATTCCTTGGATTATTGGGGAATTAATATGCATAGTGACCCATCTACTTGCATTTGTAACATAGAATAACAACATTTTCCATATTACATTTTCACTTCGTTCCTTATTTACCCTTTCCTGTACACTTATAAAAGACATTAAATCCATTCAATCATTTACCAGGCTTATTCCTTCCACAGTTATCAGATACAAGAATTTCTTTTATTCCCTTCATCCCATTATCATTAATTTTATCTTCTTTCTCTAATTCTATTTTATTCTTTTGAATCCAGGGAACAGGGATAATTCATTATTTATATAGATTAAACAAAACCCAATTTCATTATATAACGAAAGGGTTTACGACACCAGCCCTCTTTGGAGAGGTGGTTTATGTCCTTCAAATAAATGGTAATTCTTAAATCTCATGTTGCATATGAAATTTTAGCATTCCTTTCTAACTAAGTCATGGTACAATCATACTCTGTAATTTTTTCATCACCTAAGTTTCTATAAACTAATGAATATGTTCTTCATCTCTGTTTTTCTCTCTTAAGGGAATTATTTATTAAAGAATTTATCCTTAGATGTTCTCCATTTTGTGACTCCTATTTTTCCTTCCCCCCATGTATTCTAGACCAATGAACACCATTGATTTGTAGAACCATTAAGAAAATACACATAAAGTGAAACATTTTCCTTTTCACTGCTTCCCAATTCCATGAATATCTTCTTCTAGACAGATAATCAATTTCTCATCCACTATTCGGTCAACATACACATAAAATGATGGGGCCCTATATCACATGATGAAATCCAAAATCATATAATCTCATTTTGGAATAGGTTTCACCATCTACTTATGATTATGTGTCTTAACCTAATTAACATGAGCTGATATTTTTGGAACATTCTCAATTCAAATTCCCCATGTATTTGTTTCCTAGTAGGGAAATCTCAAAATTACATGAGTGTTAATACACTTTTCCCTACATGTTCTATTCTTAACCAATTGAAGATACTATATTATGTTATACAATTATTAAAATGATATAATTTTAAATATGGGGTAACACTTGACATAAATTTTAATGTTTATTATTATCTAATCATAATAATTTTTTTATTTGAGGATATCATTACTTTTAAATCCATTATAAAGGTTTCCAAAGAATCTAGGAATTATCCTAAAGTGTATCTCATGGGAGTTTCATACCAGGTGTGTACTAAGACCTTTTTTGTACAATGTTATGTCGAGTATGGTACAATACCTCTTTTTAGAGTTTTGACCATAGGTATATCTATTCTAGATCCATGTCAACCTATGGTATCCAGACAGTGATGTATTACTTAGAAGTCCATCATTATCTCTACCTTACAAAAATTATAGGATGGTCTTCTATAGTTATCCTAAAATTCGATATTAGGGTTATGTTCCCTAATCTATGTATTTATATATAGTTTCTAAGGATGTGGCTAAACCATCTCTGATACAACTTTAAGGATATGACCCTAGAAATATCTATGATGTTGCCTTATATTATTACATTAGCATCGATATATGATTCTAATAATATGATAATGATTGATATTGATATTTTAGAAAACCATATTACATTCATGATACCCCTAATACATTGGGAAAATTTAAAAAATTATTAATCATATTTTTTTTTGAAAAATAGAAACAATGAAACTTGGTCAAAGGAATATTATTCATAACATGGTGAAAAGAAACTTAATAATAGTGATCTCAAGTTATCAGTAATTGAAATTAAAGTGTAATTGATAATTAATTAATGAGAATATTCAATATATAAAGGTTAACAAATTATAACACATTCCATTCAAAAAAATAAGAAAATTCAATATCAATAGAGAAATGTAAAAAACTAAAAAACATATTATTTAATCAACGCACTTATAATAGAATGCATATATAGATATTCCAAGGAAAAATCTCATGGATAAATAATAAGTGTATCTAAATGAAGTAAATTATTAATTATTAGATGTTATGTTTTATAGGTACATGAATCATTTACCGTCCTGACCTTTCCCAGGACGGTTTTTCATATCAGTAAAAACCCATCTAATTTGACCAACTACTTCATCTCATGAGACTAATAATGCATCGAAGGGTTACCTATAACTGGTAACCATCCATGTAATACTTGTAGAAACCATTTATCATATATCAAATAATTAATTTAACTCATGAAAGATGTCTCTTATCAAATATCTATATTGACTAAAAGATATATATTAATGAATAATTCCCCAGTTAATTAAATACATATCAATGTAAAAGTTTTATGTAAAATGATATAATGATTAAGAAATAATAGTATCCATTGTATGAGAATTTCTATATTTAATTCAAATTTAATGTAGCATAAAAAAGGAACTTAACAAATGTATTATTTCATGATAAATTTAACAACCACAAAATAAAGTGATATTGAAATGGTAATCTTTGAAAATATTCTATAGGAAAATAATCTGTAAACATACCAAAGCATCCCACAACCACATTGAAACATTTAGAATCATAAAAGTATTACTTAAATTTCCTTCTGACAATGTTAAGGCTTCAAAAAGGAAAGTAGGGATGTTTGGAGATTATGTGAGTAGAATTTGTATGCACTAAAGGGGTTGAGATGTATGAGTATGTTTGTATAGGTGGTAGGATTTTATATGAGGGGGGGAGGTGACCTTTATGAAAGTCTTGAAATATTAATTTATTATAATTTTATTTTTGATTAAAAGTGGTATAAAAATCATTTAATTATAATATATGATGTTATTTGTTCGAATTCACATCATAGAATAATTTTTAGAAAGTTTGGAATATCATTCTATCCTTTTATTTTTTGTTTAACCCTTATTTCGTGCTTATTAATCTTACCTTGATATCATGTAATTTACAAATTTTGGGTTAATATAATTACCATACAATGTCAAACGACACAAAAAATTTATTTGTCAAATATTTTTACTAGTCTTAGTCATTTGGATAAATCTTATATTATTTGGAATTTATTATCATTTAATAAACAATTCTATGTTTTAAGTTATGAATTATGTCAATTTTGGACACTATTCAAAATTGGTTTTTTTACAGATTCATAAAAATCTGATTCCATTGAAATCATGGCATTGAATAAAAGATAATATATCAATATTGCCCATAAAATTCGTGGATGGATTCAAAATAATCAGATTACATTTATTTTAATATTTATAAAATCATTTATATTAATCCTTTATTAATGATTCAATCACTACATCATCATTATGTAATAATTAAATTCAATTCTTTAATATATAAAATTATAAATGAAAATAAGTATATTGGAAATAATATTAGATTTATAATTAATATTTATAGTCAAATATATTTGTTATATAACCCTATATTAAATTTGTTTTAGTAAAAGATACCTGTTTAAGATATATTTTCCTATACTTAATATTAATCCTTATAAAATGTAATTTTAACACCAAAGTTGCTTCATTAGTCACTAAATCTACAGAAGGATATACAGTGTGATAAATATATAATACTATAATATTATGAAATGTTTTATGGAAGTTTATTATTATTAAAATATTATTTTTACCCTTATTTACTAGATTCACCTTCTAATCAGGGTAAATTAAATAAATTCTTGAAGTTACTATTTATAATGTCTAAAAATAAAATTTACCTATTTACAAAATATTCACCATATAATTCCAAATATGGAATCAATTTTTCCAAATTAAAAACACATAATTGGAATAAATTAATATAAAACTAATTCCCATTTTCAAAACTAAACAACGGGTTTTTAAGATGTAAAACATATAAAAAGTTTGACATGAGTTTATGTCTTATTTAAAAGTGAAAAATCATAAAACGACCAAAACTGGATTAAATGATAGAAACATAATCCAATTACACATTAAAAAAACATAAAATATTATTCTAATTATATCAACAAATTAGATGTAAATGCACTTTTGAATTAAAATACAGTACTTTTCAATATTCATAATAAGATGAATTTTATCAGTAAAATAAAAGTAAATTCATCCAATGTAAATTTTAATGTTCCAATTATAAACATTAAATTTATTTTTTCAAATTTTTCATATATAATTGAAAAAACTAATATTAAAAAGGTTTTTCCTTCAAAAGGTGGTAAAACATCCTTCTAAAATATATTAGAGTATTTTATGTTTTAAATTGGATTCATTCACATTTTAAGCCTCTAAAAGTTATTAGATAAATTTAAAAACATTTAAAGAACTTGTATAATCATGTATTAGTTAGTTTTGTGCATTCCTTCAAATATAATGGCTTGGAGTTATCTACCAACGAAAATAATTATAATATTATTGTATTAGTGTTCGGTATAAATCAATGTTGTGTGAAATGTAAGATTTCAGAGATACTCTTTATTGCGTGTCAAGTATGATATTAGAAAAACTATCTTCTTTAATGTAAAATTAATATCATCTTTATAAATATTAATAGATATGAAAAATAATTATTCTATAAATACCTGGGATGCTACAAGAAATGATCAAGATTTTTTTTATAATAAGTTTATTATGTTTCTAGTCTCTAATGACGGTAAACATGTTGTTTCTTGGGATAATATTTTTCATTACATTTATTGATTGAAGAATGTAAATTATGTAAAATAGAGTCATTTTTAAATTTTCTGTCTCAAAACTTTACCAAGGAAAAATTTAACGCATCTTCATAATTTTTTGTGAATTTGATAAATATCTCATGAATCTGTTAAAAACATACACATAAGACGTATATGATTTTAATAAAAGAACTATTATACATAACTCAATAAAAATATTTCATATAACATGATACTAACATGACCATGCCTAAAAACCATGTTCCAATGAACATTTCAATTTTTCTTCCCTAAAAACCTTATATATGAAACAAAATGTAATGAATATCAGTGTAACTTCTAAATTTCATCATTTCCATGTTATATAAAATTTATCATTTATTGAAACATGAGATTTTTGGACTAATAATTGTTAATTACCTACCCTCATAAATCCTTAATCCAGATCAAAACATTGTTTAATCAATATAGATACAAGATTTAAATCCCAAGGGACCAAAAATTTTTATAGTTTTGGGAAACTAGATTACATACATGATACCGATAATATATTGTTAAAAGAAAATAAAAACATGATACAAAATAAAATGAAATAAATATCATCCTTGAAACTCTTTTAGTGGAATCGTTTTAAATTCCATTAAATTAATAAACGAATAATAGAATGCATCAATAGATATGAAAAAAAATATCGTTGATAAAAAATAACTAAATATAAATGATATAAATGATTAATTATTGTATTAATTGTTTCTTAGGTACATGGAACCTTTATATTCTAGAAAATTCAAAGGACAGTTAATCATATGAGGTACAAACACATTTAATTTAGTAAAATAGTTTATCTTATGGGACATATGGTGCATCGAGGGGCTATCTATATGCAGGTCCCACCAATGATGTACCTACCAAATAATTCCTCTTATATCAAAAATTTTATTTAACTGATGAAAAATGTTTCTTATCAAATAAATGTATTGAATAAAATATTAATATGTATTAATAATTCCCATATTCATTAAATTAAACTCAATGTGAAAATTATTTTTAAAATGGTATATAATTTTAGTAATAATAATATCCACTTTATGAGAATATTTATATTTAATAAAAATATAATGTACCATAAGTATTATCAAATTATACTCATGTAATCTCTAAACATCCTTAATTTTATTTTTATTTGGGCCAAAAGGATTACTTGAATTTCCTTTTGACAATGTTAAGGCTTCAAGAATTAATGTAGGGATCTTTAGAGACTATGTGAGTAGAATTTGGATGCACCAAAGTGCTTGAGAGGTATGAGTATGTTTTTATAGGTGGTGGGATTTTATAAGATGGGGGAGGTGAACTTTACGAATGTCTTGAAATATTAATTTATTATAAATTTATTTTTGATTAAAAGTGGTATAAAAATCATTTAATTAAAATATAAGATGTTATTGGTTCGAATTACCTTCATAAAATAAGTTTTAGAAAAGTTTATAATATCATTATATCCTTATATTTTTTTAACCCTTATTTAATGGTTTTTAATCTTACATTGATATCATGTAATTTTCACATTGTGGGTTAATATAATTACCATATCTTGTCAAACGATAGAAAAAATTTATTTTTCAAATATGTTTACATATTTTAATCATCTGTATAAATCTCATATTATTAGGAATTTAATATCCTTTAATAAACACCTTTATGTTTTAAGTTATGAATTATGTCAATTTTGGACACTATTCAAAATTGGGTTTTTTACAAATTCATAAAAATCTGATACCATTGAAACAATGGCATTTAATAAAATATAATATTTCAATATCATTCATAAAATTCGTCGATGGAATCAAAATAATCATCTTACATTTCTTTTAATATTTATAATGTAATTTACATGAATCCTTTATTAATGATTCAATAACTACATCATCATTGTGTAATAATTAAATTCATTTCTTTAATATATAAAATTATAAAGACAAATAAGGATATTGTAAATACTATTAGATCGATAATTAATATTTATAGTCAAATATATTATTTATATAACCCTATATGAAATTTGTTTTAGTCAAAGATACAAGTTTAAGATATATTTATCTATACTTAATATTAATCCTTATAAAATGTCATTTTCAAACCAAAGTGGCTTCATTAGTCCCAAAATATTCCAAAGGATATACAGTGTCATAAATATATCATCCTATAATATTAATACATGCTTTATGGTAGTTTATTATTATTAAAATTATAATTTTTACCCTTATTTACCAGATTCACCCTCTAACCACGGTAAATTAAATAATTACTTAAGTTACTATTTATAATGTATAAAAATAAAATGTACCTACTTAATCAATTTTCAGCATTGAATTCCAAATATGGAATCAATTTTTACAAATTAAAAGCATATAATTGGAAGAAATTAATATAAAATTAATTCCCATTTCCAGAACCAAAGAACGGGTTTTTAAGATGTAAAACATATAAAATGATTGACATGTGTTTATGTATTATTTAAAAGTGAAAATATGTTTAACGACAAAAATTTGATTAAATTATAGAAACACAATCCAATTACACTTAAAAAATTAAAATATTTTTCTAATTATATCAATAAATTAGATGTAAATGCACCTTTGAATTAAAATGCAGTATTTTTCTATATTCATAAAAAGATGAATTTTATCAGGAAAATACAAAAATTTCATCCAATGCAAATTATTATGTTCCAATTCTAAATATTAAATGTGTTTTTTAAAATTTTTCATATAAAATTGAAAAATGTAATATTAAAAATGTTTCGCTTTCAAAAGGCTGTAAAACAAACTTCTTAATTATATTAGAGTATTTTATGTTTTAAATTGGATTTATTCACATTTTAAGCTTCTATAAGTGAGTATATAAATGTAAAATCATTTAAAGAACATGTATAATTATATATTAGTAAGTTTTTTTCATTCCAGCCAATATAATGGCTTGGCGTTAACTACCAATGAAAATAATTATAATATTATTTTATTAGTTTTTGGTATAACTCAATATTGTGTGAAATTTAAGATTTCATTGATAATATTTATTGTGTGTCAAGTAAACTATTAGAAAAACTATCTTCATTAACGTAAAATTAATATCATCTTCATAAATATTAATATATATGAAAAATAATTATTCTATAAATACCTGGGATGGTACAAGAAATGATCAAGAATTTTTGTATAATAATCTTATTAAGATTCTAGTCTCTATTGAAGCTCAACATGTTGTTTCATGGGATAATGTATTTTATTAAATTTATTGACTGAAAAATTTAAATTATGTAAAATAGATTCATTTTTATATTTTATATCTCAAAAATTTACCATGGGAAAATTTTATGCATCCTCATAATTATTTTTGAATTTGATAAATACCTTATGAATTAGTTAGAAAACATACACATAAGATGAATATGATTTTAATAATAAAACTATTATACATAACTCAATAAAAATATTTCATATAACATAATCCTTACATGATCATGCCTACAAACCATGTTCTAATGAACATTTCAATTTTTCATCCCTAAAAAACATTATATATTAACAAAAATGTAATGAATATCAGTGTCACTTCTAAATTTATTTATTTCCATGTTATATAAAATTTATCATTTATTGAAACAATTGATTTTTGGACTACTAATTATTAATTCCCTAACCTCATAAAGCCTTGATCCAGTTCCAAACATTGTTAAATCAATACAGCGAGAAGCTTCAAATCCCAAGCGACCAAACATTTTTATAGTTTTGGGAAACTAGATTACATACATGATACCCATAATATATTTTTAAATGGAAATAAAAACATGATACAAAATAATATGAAATAAATATCATCCTTGAAACACATTCAGTGGAATCATTTTCATATCTTCAGGAAAGGAAACATAAATTGGCTTGTTTGAAATGCTCAGTAATGGAGTATAATGATGAATAAATAATGAATTTATGAAAATAATAAACATGGAATGGTAAATAAATGAAAACACATTCCATTAAAATAACTAGATAAGGAATATTACCATGGAAAGGTAATACAATTAAACACATTCCATTAAATTAATAAACTGGTAATAGAATACATCCATAGATATGACAAGAAATATATCATGGATAAAAAATAAAAAAATATAAATGAATGAAATGATTAATTATTGTATTCACTGTTTCCTAGGTACATGGAACCTTAACATTCTAGAACATTCATCGGACGGTTTATCATATCAGTTTCAAACCCATATAATTTGCCCAAATAGTTCATCTTATGACACATATAGTGCATCGAGGGGCAATCTATATCCAGGTCCCACTAGTGATGTACCTACCATAGAATTCCTCTTATATCAGAAATTATATTTAACTCATGAAAAATGTTTCTTATCAAATAAATATATTAATAATTCCCAGGTTAATTAAATAACACTCAGTGTGAACAACATTTGTAAAATGGTATATAATTTTAGAAATAATAATATCCACGTTATGAGAATATTGATATTTAATAAAAATATAATTTACCATTTGTATTATCAAAATAAATTGGTTGTTTCATGAAATTTGAAAAATCAAAAAATAAATTGAGATTATAAAACTAATCATTAAACACTCTCTTGAGGAATATAATCTTTAAACATTCCAAAGTGTCCCATACCTTATTGAAAAAATTGGAATCATATTACACTTGAAGAAATATCATTAAATGAAACATATTATTTCATGAGAATAAGGATATTTGTGATATAATATTTCAAAATTTAGTGTATACATGTACAAATAAATTTTGGTTTATAAAAATAAAATATGCATAAATGAATTAAAATTGAGAGGAAATTCCTTACCCTGAGTCTAAATTTTCACGTGTGTATTTATATTCCTGAATAATAAAATTAGGGTAGTTATTTCATTCATATATATGCTATTTCATCTGTAACGTTACATTTACATCACTTATTACATTGTTTTACAAAATTATATAAATAAGTTTACATCGGTTGTTTTTAACAAAATTTGGTTCATCTGTGAAAATAATTTGGGTAGTTCTACTTTGGTCAGTGGGGTCATTATATAGAAATAATAATATTAATCATTAAATAATGATCATATTTATACATCAATTATACTTTTTATTCAAATCATGAAATATTGTTATGAAAAATGAACCAAAGTTACGATCAATGATATGGTGGACAGTACGTATGCATGAGTAACGTTCCCATTTTCCAAAGATCATTTTAGAAAGAATGCGAGGAACACTATATATTTATATAATGATAATTATACAATAAATATCAGTTTTTATTCATAATTACTTATATATGGAATTATAGTGATGTAAAATGAATGGAATACTGTTATGTAGGTGGTAGTCCAGATGTCCATGGCTGTTGTTATCACGTTTTAATTTGTGATAAGTGTAATATAGAAAATGATATATTTTATTTATATAAATTTAATTGTATCATGAATATAACATATATTAAATTTATCTTACATATTTTTAATTAAAACTATCTACTATACATTACATGTACCATGTAAATGAATCACATCGCTCTGAGGAGGTTAGAATCCACACTTCCTCAAAAGATGTTATCATATTCAAAATGATGGAAATTTTAAAGGAATGTTATATAAAAAAATTAAAAATTCCAAAATGCATTTTAAATATTATATATATCATATTTCAATTTATTTCTCATCATAATTCCCTACTATGAAAGGTGGTAAAGGAAAAATGATAAATTTAATTTCGTGAGGTTGTAGTTCATCGAACATAATAACGGTGTGTTCGTTACCCATTAAATGGATGTGTGTATACAGGTAGGTTGAAACCATAACATAACAAAATCAATATATTTTGTGGATATATATATATATATTGATATTATCATAGAATAATGATAATAAAATTATGGAAAAATATTTAAATCTATACAGATTTAGGAAGGATGTTACCTCTTATTTGGATAACTCTTTTCGGTTTGCACCTAGGGACTCCATGGATGGATTACATCCCAAGGTGAATCTAATATTTTAAGTGGATGTAGGTCTATGAGATATTTTAATACATCATGGTATATTGAAATTGTATTTTTTTGTGTTAGAATGTGGTAGAGGTTAGTTTTTTTTAATAGTGGATGAGAGGTGTCATTATTGTAAATTTTGTAAAAGGGAATTCCACCATCATTTTTTCAATGAAATGTGTCTCCAAAAATGGTCCAATGACATGAAAAGTTTTTATATGGTTTATATATGGATATGAAATGTACTCTGGACTAGTGTATAGTACATATAGGGTATTAGGTATAAATCTTAGTTCCTAGTTAATCTAATTTTATACATTATTGTTGTAGTTAGTTTTAAAAACATTCACTAATATAATTGGTAAAAAATGTGTTTACCTAATTAGACATTATAAATAATTATTATTCCAATTATGGAATCCATTTTTCTAAATTTCAAAATCATATGTGGTAGATGTTAATTTAAATTTAATCCCACTAATAGGATGAAAATCCGGTTTTTAAGTCAAAATGTTCCCATGATTGCTATGTTTTTATATTCAATTTCAATTTAAAAATTATTAAAATGAAATAAAATGTATTAAATTTTTTAAAATTGATTAAATTAGTCCATTAAAAGAATAAAAATTAAAATTTTTCCTTATAAATAAATTTTACTAAAAAGATGTTTTGAATTAAAAATCAATATTTTCAGTATTCATTAAAAAATTAATCTTTAAGGAAAATTACCAAAAACTCGCTATAAACTAATTTTTAAGTTATATCATCAAATAAGAAGTTTATTTTTTACATATAAAATAAATTAAAGTGAAAATATTTATATTTAAAATAGTTTCTCCATTAAGAAGAAAATAAAACTACATTTATAAAAATAATATGTCTATACATAAAATTGGGGTTTTTTGAACATATGGAAATAAAATATATTTGATGAGTATTGGAATTTTTGATTGGATATATAATATATATATTTCAGTAAAATAAGTAACTAATAGTAATTAAATTAATTTGTTATGACAAAACACCATTTTGAGCAGAAAAATAAAAATATTTCCTTTATATTCAATTGTTTTATATTACCATTTCTAATTAATTGGAAACCAATGAATTCATATTATATTTTGGTTATACAGATATTTTCATATGTTACATAAAACTATTAATAATTAATAATTATACAGTTAGCTTAATTATTTTTATATTTAATACTAATATTTTTATAATATATTATTTTTTTTGGTCAAACATGGTCTTACATGTAACACAACCTATCAAACAAGGTCATTCATATGCGTAAAGAAAGCTAAATTTTATATTGTGATCATTGAAATATATATCATAGATTTTTTTTGTAAAATAGTGAATATACAATAAGGTATCATTATATTATATCCCCCTATGTGAATGGTGTTTTGTGGCATACAAGTTATTTAATAATATATTATTACTTTAAAATTTTGGGGTGTAACATTCTATACAAATTAATTATTTTGTGTCCTTAAAATTTAATATCAATATCTCAAATCAAGTGTTTAATATTTTAAAAACTAGTGTTAGAAAAATCATATAAAAATATGGTTAATAACATATTTTATTAGATAGAGATATTGAGAAGTATGAAGTCCACATAACTAGGATCCTATGTAGGTGGTCATAGTGGTAAATATAAACATGTACATAAATGAAAAATGTAAATAACTATATTCATTCATCACAAAAAAAGTATGTGATCATTGGAAATTTAAGGGCCTCAAAACCATAAATCTATGATGATCTAAAGGGCCAATGGATTCATCAGATATGAATGTAATAGGATAAATATTTTATTTCATGTTAATTTTCTATACGTGAATAATTATTTGACCCTCTAAAAATGTAAGTAAATATATATTTTTATAAACATAATATTTTCCTTTTAATTTTCATTAGACTATTTTTACTATATCTCTTAGAAAAAAATGCTTCATATAGTGAAGTAATATATCAAGCTGTAATTACACATCCAAAGACCAACTAAATCCATTTCATTAAATGTTAAGATTTACAAAATATTATAATCCAACACATTATAAGAAATGTCACATAATTTTAAATATGAAATTATCAACTTCCATGAATCAATCATGATTTATTTATTTAATCATAACATACCAATAATTTGAACACCTTCAACATGTATTTCTAAAAATATTTATTGTAAAAATTCATTATTATTTATTCCTTAAGTAAAACACCTGTTATTAAATATATTACATAAATATAATAGGGTTTTATACTCTATCAATGTTAGAATAAATCAATTGTTTTTGAAAACTATTGAGTTTGATGATAATCACCACATTACCAAATAAATCATACCTTAATCCAAAAAAAATTTTCTCAATATTTAGAACATATTAAGGAATATATTTCATTCAACCATTTTTTCTCCCAAATTTTATATTACTACTAGATCAATTTACTTTTTACCAATCAAAATATGATCTCAAATAATTAATGAAAAAGTACTACAGTACAATGCTTATATACTTTATAATTAATATTATTATAAAATAATAAATAAAATACATTTACAACATATTTATTAGATCCTAATAAATAATCACATCAATCATTCCACTTCATTTGTTTCAATTACATATTCATGATCATGAACCTTTATATTCATTGGATGTATATTCCATTGATTATTGGGGAATTCATATGCATAATGAACCATCTACATGCATTTGTAATAATGAATAACAAACTTTTCCGTATTACCTTTTCATTGTGTTCTCTATTTACCCTTTTCTGTACACTTATAATAGACATCAAATATTTTCAAGCATTTACCTGGGTTATTCCATCCACAGTTTTCACATACGAGAATTTCATTTATTCCCTTTCATCCCATTATCATTAATTTTCTCTTCTTTCTATTATTCTATTTCATTCTTTTGAATCCAGAGAATAGGGATAATTCATTATCTATATAGATTAAACACAACCCAATTTCAATCTATAAAGAAAAGGTTTGTGACACAAGTTCCCTTTGGAGACGTCGTTTATATCCTTCAAATAAACGATCATTCATAAATCTTGTGTTGCATATGAAATTTTAGCATTCCTTTCTAACTAAGTCAAGGTATAATCATACTCTGTAATTGTTTCTTCACCTATTTTTCTTTAAAATAATGAATATTTTATCCATCTTGGTCTTTCTCTCTTAAGGGGATTATTTATTAAATAATTTCTCCTTAGATGTTCTCCATTCTGTGAGTCGTATTTGTTCTTCCCCCTATGTATTCTAGACCAATGAACACCATTGGTTTGCAGAACCATTTATAAAATACACATAAAGTGAAACATTTTCCTTTTCACTGTATCCCAATTCCATGAATAACTTCTTATAGACACATAATAAATTTCTCTTCCATTTTTCGGTCAACATACACAAAAAAATGACGGGGCCCTCTATCACATTAAACAATCCAAAATCATATAATCTCATTTTGGAATATGTTTCACCATCTACTTATGATTTTGTCTCTTATCCTGATTAACCTGAGCTAATATTTTTAGAACATTCTCAATTCAAATTCCCCATGTATTTTTTTCCCAGTAGGGAAATATCAAAATTTCATTAGTATTAATACACTTTTCCTTACATGTTTTATTCCTAAAAAAATTTATATACTATATTATCTTATACAATTATGAACTTCTTATAATTTTAAAAATGAGGTAAAACTTGACATTAATTTTAATGATTATTATTGTCTAATCACATTAATTTTTTTTCTATTTGAGAATATAATTACTATTAAATCCTTTATAATGTTTTCCAAAGAATCTCGGAATTATCCTCAGTGAATTTCTTGGGAGTTTCATACCAGTTGTATAGTAAGACCTTTTTTTTACCATGTTATGTCGAGTATGGTACAATACCTTTTTTAGAGTTTTGACCATAGGTATATCGATTCTAGATCAATGTCAACCTGTGGTATCCAGACAATGATGAATTAAATGTAAGTCTATCATTATCTCTACCTTACTAAAATTATAGGATGGTCTTCAATAGTTATACTAAAATTCGATATTAGGGTTATATTCCCTAATCTATGTTTTTAAATATAGTTTCTAAGGATGTGGATAAATCATCTCTGATACAACTTTAATGACATGACCCTAGAAATATCTGTGATTGTGCCTTATATTGTTACCTTAACATCGATATAAAGTTCAAATCCAATGGGAATGATTTATATTTCCATTTTAGAAAACCATATTACATTCATGATACCCTTAATACTTTGGGAAAATTTAAAAAATATTAAACATAAAAAAATGATGAAAAATAGAAACTATGAAACTAATTCAAAGGAATATTATTTATAACATGAGGAAAAGAAACATAATAATATTGATCTCATGTTATCAGTAATGGAAATTAATGTTTAATTGATAAATAATTAATGAAAATATTAAATATATAAAGGTTAATAAATTATAACACATTCCATTCAAAAAAATAAGAAAAATCAATATCAATAGAGAAATGTAAGAAACTAAAAAACATATTATTTAATAAATGAACATAAAATAGAATTCATAGTTAGATATTTAAAGGAAAAATCTCATGGATAGATAATAAATTAATCTAATTGAATTAAATTATTAATTATTGGATGTTGTGTTTCATTGGTACATGAATCATTTACCATCATGACCTTTCACATGACGGTTTTCATATCGGTAAAAACCCATCAAATTTGACCAAAAATTCATCTTATGTGACTAATAATTCCTCTAACAGTTACCTATAACTGGTAACCATCCATGTAATACTTGTAGAAACCATTTATCATATATCAAAAAATTACTTTTACTCATAAACAATGTGTCAAATCAAATATCTATATTGACTAAAAGATATATATTAATGAATAATTGCCTAGTTAATAAAATAAATATCAAAGTTAACAGTGTATGTAAATGATATAATGTTTAAGAAATAATAATATCCATTGTATGACAATATCTATAAGTAATTCAAATTTTATGTAGCATAAAAAGGAACATAATAAATATATTGTTTAATGATAAATTTAACAACCTCAAAATAAAGTGACATTGAAATGGTAATCGTTAAAAATATTCTTTAGGAAAATAATCTGTAAACAATCCAAAGTGTCTCTTACCATATTGAAACATTTAGAATCATAATACCCTTTAAATAATAAGATTAAATTAATATTATAATATCACGAGAATAAAGAGATTCATGAAATAATGTGTCAAGGAGAAGTATATACACGATATGAAATAATCTAGGTTCATAACATTATAATATACCTCAATGAAATGAAATTTATATAAGATCCATTACCTTAAGACTAACATGTTAGGTCTATATTTATCTTCCTAAATAAAAAATCAATGTTAATTATACACTTTTTTCTAAAAAATCAAGTTTATTATTACTTTTAAATCAATTATTACATTGATTTATACAACTACTTCAATAATAATGGTTATATCCTATGTTTTTGGCCAAATTGTTTTCATGTTAAAAATATTTTAGGTCTACTAGGTTGAATACCCTGAGAGGGGGGTGAATCAGGGTATGATAGATTAAAAACATTCTCTCATTTGGTTCTTGTTTCATTGTTAAATAAAAATCAATTCTCTCTTCCTCCCATAGGAAAATATGAACAAATATGAAATCATGCACAGGACACAGTGATTTCTACATGGTTCACCCTCACTAGGCTACCCCCAAGGAGTTTTCATAGGTAATGTGTCGATGTATTAAAATAACTAAGGCTTTATGTCACTAATGAGTATAATGTTCAGGCTATATCATCTATAACATGACTCATTTCCATTAGAAATTGTATGGTCTTCTCACTGTATTCTCAAGGTTCTCTCATTATGCTTCATTCTTTGGCTCACTGTCGATGGAAAGGGTCATGGTCTTTCTCTTCTTTCAGTCACAACTCTTGGAAAGGAATCCAATCATAGTTTATAGACTTGTAGGTCAACCACAGTTTATAGACATGTAGGTCCCCTCATTTTCATGAATTTATGAATCCTCAACTATTACTAAATGATGTTTTGATGTTTCTTTTTCTCCAGTAGATAAATTCAACCTTCCCGTGTACTGATTGGTACCAGAAAAGTTTTTCCCATACTAATTTTCTGATTTTACAAGCTTCCATGTGAAAATCACAAACCATCTTCCTCCCCCGCATAATGAGTACAAGTTTTGGTACGTGGAACACCTATCTACCTACTTCTTCTGCATTCCACCATCCTTTATCGCCTCCACATACCACTGCCTCCATTATACTTTTATAGACTTCCCCTTGTCCGAAAATTGTTCTTTTTTTTCAAATCTTCTTCACCTCTACACTCTAGAGCTTCCCCTTCGCATACCACTTTTGTAATCCTCTCTCTTGCGTATCGGAGATTCCTCCTCTGTGTATCGAGTCAACTCATTCCATGTACTGCTTATTCCTGGGTGGGATAAGAAACCTACAAACACCTTTGGTAGAATTACTTCTACATGAACCTCTTCAGACTTCAAGAACCTCCCTTAGAGAACATCCTTCGACCTTTTTCAAGATCTCATATAAAAAATATGTCATATACTAATATTTGATCTCAACTGTAATTAGTGGGATCAGAAATTAATATATAAGAAAATATATCTAAAAAATACACAAATATAAATATCACCAAATCATTGATACATCCTCAAACGTATACCGATCTTTCTTCCACAGTGAACCACAAGAAACCAGCAAACTATTTTTAAATGTGCCCCGCGTACTGCCTTTGATTTTAAATGATGGATCTCTTATATCAACGATACTCAATCGCTATACCTCACTTCCTTCTGCCACAAACCGTTTTAATTTTTGCAAACCACACCTATGTACCATTCCATCTACCTCATATGTGAACTTATACTCTTCTCTAACATGGTACAATATCTATGTCCTGGGCTCCACATTTATCCTCCTTTTCCGACTTTGTTTGGAATTGTTTTAAAAAATTCCCGATTTTGAGGCCCCAAAATTTGGTAAACACTGGGAAATAATGCCACATTAAAAACCTATCTTTGGCAAACAACAATCATGCTAATTTGCGGTCATCACATTTTTTCAATAAACACAACCTCACCCAAAACATACCTATTGGACACCTTGAGTGATTTTTTCCTAATAAAAATGAATTTGAAAGAATGAAAACAGTCAAACAGGTCATTATATAGAAATATCTAAAATATTAATCAGGTAATACCTTTTATATTTATTAATAAATTATACATTTATAACCAATCAATAATGATTGATATGAAAAATGAACCAACGTTACAAACATGGAGACAGTAGGTCATACATACGCATGATTAAAATTCCCATTTTTAAATGATCATTAGTGAATGAAGTTATATAAAATATAATATTTTAATAAATATCATTATATAATAAATAAAATTATAATTTATAATATATAATTATATATATAATTCTCATGATGTAAAAGGAATCACATGGGGTCTAGGAGGTAGTAGCCAAAATATCCATGACCGATGTTATCACATTTTAGACTGTGAAAAGGTTAAAAAAATTGATATATTATAATAAAATAAAATAAAATATTTCATAAATATCAAATATATTCAATTTATTCAATTTATTTCACAGAATTCTAATTAAAAATTTATATTATTCGTTTTATGTACTTCATGAACAAATTCATCGCTTTGAGGAGGCTGTAGTTCACACTTTTACAAACAATGGTATCATTTTCCCACTAAATGGAAAGAATAGAGGTATGTTGTTTAAAATAATATTATTGGATAAAGGAAAAATATATATCAAATATATAATATATAAATATTTTTTTCATCATAATTTCCAATAATAAATTGTTCTAAAAGAAAAAATGTTCAACTTTATTTCGTGTGGTGGTAATTTTCCGTATACAAGAACAGAAACATTGTAACCCATTGTTTTGAAGTGTGTATATTTTTCTGTCTAAAATTTACAACAAAAACATCTCAGTATATTGAGGATACAAATTTTTTATATAATAATGTATTTAGTAGAATTTAACAACTAGATATGTATATAAAACAACAAATCTTAAGTAAGGATGTTACCTCTAATTTGGGTAACTTATTTTGGTTTTCAACAAAGTGATTATTTGGATGGATTTTTTTAACAACGAGAGGTGTCTAGGTTGATGTGAGGGATTTTTTTTGGCTATTTTATCAAATATTGGTCAAGGAAAATTGTCTTTATATGTTTGGTGAAGTGGGATGGTTGAATTTAATTTTATAGTGGAGGAGGAGTGACATTCTATAAAATTATAGAAAAGGGAACTCCACCCACGTATTCCCTATAAAACGTATCTCAAATAATAGAAATAATTCATTAAAAGGGAGTATAGTGTAGAAATATGGCCAAAAAATTGCTTTTTAAAATTTTTATAAGTCAATTTTGTTATTAATTTTATGTTTTTGTCCCTGGTTAATCAAATTTTCTTCATTATTGTTGTTATTAATTTTAATTACATTCGCTAATGTTATTGGTGAAAAATTAATTTCATCTTATTAGAAATTATAAATTATTTTTATTAAAAACATGGAATCAATTTTTCAAAATTGCAATAAAAAATCTAGCAGAAATTAATTTAAATTTAATCTAGGTGTCGAGTAGAAAAAAAGGGTTTTAAATTTAAAATATTCTAATGATTGTTATGTTTTTATATAAAATTACTAATTTAAATTGATTAAAATATACTAATTTGGATAAATGATATAATATTTATCAAATTATTCTTTTAAAACAATATTAAATAAAATTTTCCCTCATAAATAAATAAGACAAAAAATATATTCTTGATTTAAAATTCATTATTTTTCATTATTCATAAAAAAATGAAACCTCATAGAGAAAAACAAATAATTCAGCCAAATAAAATTTTATGGTTACTCTATAAAATATGAAATTTATTTCAACATAAAATCAATAAAAGTTCCCTTAATTGGTTTTAAAATTGGTTCTCCATTAATATGTCTGAAAACCACCATTATAAATATATGGGGTTTATACATAAAATGGGGGTTATTCTCATATTATGCCTATGATATCTATTTGATGAGTATCACAAATATTTTAATTTATATATAATATAACAATTTAATTAAAATTATCCACTAATAGTAATAAACTTAGTTTATTAGGATAAAAAACTTTTGGGATAAAAAAATATTTCCTTTATATCCAATTGGTTTATATTTTCATTTCTAATTGATTAGAAACCACTTAATTCATATCATATTTTGATTTAGCGTGTATTTTCACAAATTATTAAGTAATATTAATGGCCAACGATTTAACTTATAGGTCAATTCTTTTTTTTTAAACATAATAAGATTTAAATAAAGTATTTTTTCTGGTAATATATAGTCTTCTCTATAATGTAAGCTATCAAAAAAGGTCATTCATGCATGTATAAGAAGCTATGTTACTGTTTTCATGAATTGAAAGCAATATTATATATTTAATTTATTTAAAATATTATGTATATTATAAAGTCTTGTAATATTATATTCCATTATGCGATTGGTGTTGAGTGTCATACACAATGTTGAATATAATGTTCTTACATTAAAATTTTAAAGTTTTATGAAATTTCAATATTTTATTTTTTAAATAATAACATTATTTATCACGGTCGATTCAATGTTTTCTCAATTTCATACGTATTTTCCTTAAAACCACATGGATGATAGGCTTAAGCCAATTTCATATTTGATTAATATTAACTCCAAAAAACTATATGATAATTATAAACACATCAAATCATATTTGAATTTCTTCAACACTCACTAATTGACTTCACCTAACATAATAAAAAATATTTTATATGATTTCGAATATGATATTTGTATTGGAAAAAAATACAACATAATATACCTATATATGTCTTATCTTCTCTACATCATCTTCTCTAGAAAAATATGACATGATAGAGGATACTTATTCAATTCTATTTCATATAAAATCTCATTGGGTCATAAAAATTTCCACAGGGCCCCCTTTTTCCATAAGGGATAAAAAAGTTCCAAAAATTTCTCTTCTTATCATTGGAAACTTGTCAATTTTTTTGGGGGGTGTGGTTTCTCTACTATAAAATAGACATTTAACATTATTGGTTCTTATCAGTGGTAAATAAACATTGATAACAGTTTCCTTTATCGGTGTTAAAAAAGTCTTTATAATGGGTACATTTTATCAAAAAATTTATATAGGGCTTAAAAATTGTACCCTTTATAATCACATTATATATATCATTATTAAATGGAATCCTTTATTGGCGCATTATCATTAGCACTGATAAAGTTCTAAAATAAAATGAATTACTTAAATAAATAAAAACTACGAAAAATAATAAAATTTATATGTATTAACAGATTACTGATGAAAATAAATAAATTTAATGTGCATATATATAAATTATAAATCTTAGTATAGAATATATATTAAATATTTCTAATGCAAGAATATACCCGGTGAGAGTCAAACTCAAGACCTCGCCAAGACCCACCGACATAGCTACCATTGAGCTTCACCTGGGGGCTATATATATATATATTAATATTAATATATAAATATTATATTTAAATTACTCATATATTTATAAATAAAACCTACATATTTTAATAACTATAAAATTATAATAAATATTTTCAAATAATGAATATATTTAGTTTATTTATATTTATATTCTTAAATATATAAATAAATAATTATATATAATATAATTATATAATTATATATAATAAAAAACCTATATTTATAATTATAAAAGGATAATTAATATATATAATTAATTAATATATTTACAATATATATATATATATATAATTATATAAAAGTATTTATAAGTATCATTAAAAAATATAATTTGTTAAAAAACATTTATTTAATTATAGTTAAATAATTAAATTTTTACATAATAATTAAATTATAATGAACAAAAATATAATTATACATATATATTTTACCATTTTTAATGTATAATAATAATATTAAATCCATTATCAGTACTATAGTTTTTCTGATGATAATGGTTCTTTTTATCAGATCTTCTTTTGTAATGATAAATATGTCTTCCATTAGCACATATCAATTTTGTGCTGATAAAAGGGTTCTTTATCATCACTTTTTTGTAAGCACTAATAAAATTGTCCTCAATATATTTAAAAGAACCCTAACCGTGAATGATTCAAACATAATTCCATGCTCTCGTTGATCTCCCCTGCTGCTGGCATTACTCCTCAACATTCTCTTAGATGAATCAATGTTAGAATCCAAGGCATGTGATTTTCTCCTTTTCCATTCTCATTGATTGATTTTTTGGGTTCTATAGTTTGTGTTTTTTGTGTTATTCCAAACCATGATAAAAAATACTACTTCATCTAAAATAAAATATTCCTTATGCTTCTCATAACCATTACTACATGGAATTTCAAATTCAGCCTCGAAAACCCAATATTCAGTTTTTAGAACACCAATATATCAATTAAATTCCCATATAGGGCTTCACATTTCTCTTAATCAAACTGGAAGTCCAAAATTTTGACCATTACAACAAGAACCATTCTTACAGTCCATTTTGACAATACATGACCTTTATGCACTCTTTTTTACCTTTACATTTCACCATAACATACCTTTATATAGGCCATCTAAATATTTCATGACTTTAACCATGGTTTTAATACTTCATTTTTCAAATCCCAATTTTTCATACGTAAAATTATAAGTCGATATGTTGACCTAAACAATATAGGGTTATTTATCAGTGAGCGGTGATCAACATTAAGATATTTTGAGTATATCTTCTCGTCTTTCCACTATACAAAAATTAGGCATAATGGGTTATAATTATTAATATCCTAGATCAAAACAAAATTCATTATGGCATGGTGAAAACCCATTTTACATTTTGTAATGCTTACACATTCTTGATATTTATATCATATAGGATATGTAAGTGTTGAAATTTTTTTTCTTTTAGATATTTTTTTAAATATATATTTTATTGTTTATTAACCATTTAATTATCTTATTCATTATTTAACCAATTCAATATTAATTAAATAAGTCTATCGATATGGGTTTTAGATTATTTTTGCACATAATAAATTATAGTTGATGGGTTTAATTGTGTTAGAATTTGTTAAACATGGGTTACGTAGAATTGGGATTGATTATTATGTATCACAGATTCTATAATAGAAATATTGAAGTGATTATCATGTTTTATTCTTCCATTAATTAATTTGATGTTTATGATTGCATATTAGTTATCATTTTAATATATGTATTTAATATTATACTTTTTAATTAAACGGTTTATAATATATATATATATATATATATATTGATAGGATAAATATATTCATCAAATTATTTTAATTTAATCTAAAAAAATATGGTTTTAATAATATTTATATGTTAAAATGATCCAATAAAATTTATAAATCATTTCTTGACTGAGAAAACAATATGAATTATTATAAAATATAATTTGATTTTTTATGGACATTATAATTTGAGAAAATGGAAAACGTAAGTGACATATATTTTTTAATTATTATTATTTATCATTTAATACATTTTTTGCTGATTTTTAACTAATTTTTATTGTTTATTTATCTAATAGTTTGTTATATATAGTAATATTTTTTAAAATTATTCTATTAAATATAATATATAATTAATATTTTTGGTATGCTTTGATAAATAATTCCTTATTTTATTTTCATTGAATAATCAATTAATATTATTAGAAATTATTTTAAAATACAAATCAATGTATGATTATAATATTTTTCTATTAGAAATACATGTTTTGATTTGTTAAAAATAATATTTTTCTGTTATTAAAATATGATGGGTATAATGTGATGGTAAGGTATGGTATATTAGACTATGAGTTATTGTAGACATGTTAGTGATTCATATAGGGATATGGTAAGAGTAATGTGACATTTTTGTTACTATTTATTATTATTTTGGTTTTTTCATAGATTATGTTTAACTAGTTTATTGTCGAACCCATTGTGTGGTAATTTCCTAAGGGAAAGAATTATATTAAAAGATCCCCATTTTTCAAATTCACATCCTATGAAAATGGTTTTGTTATACCCATTCCATGATATCTATGAAATAAGTAAATAGGATGGATACCCATAAGGGACAACATTTGACGATATGGGTCTGATCTTGAATCCTATGGTAACTACGATGTGTTTTTTAGGGAATTAAATAAATTTTTATTCTCCTTTGATTCAAATGTTAAACACCTATTAGTGAACTGATTTGAATTTTAGGGAATGACCATGGTATAAAATTTTTGTATAATTAGTATAATTCACTAGTATTAAATGTTGTCGATACATTTGATTATCATGGCGTACTAGTTAGTAAACAATGACATGAATTAAATGTGTATTTTCAGTGTTTCAACTTTGAACATATACTAAAAAATAAGTATTGTTTTATATTTTAGGGGAACATTTTGTATTTAATAATTAAATTTTATAATCATACCCTATAGATAATCCTTAGTTGATATATTTCATTTATATTTGAGATACATTTGTGTTAAAAAGACTTGTATAATTGATTAGAGTTAGTACAACTCATTGGGGATAACTTGATGTTCTCAAGGGTGTGTCAGAAAACATAGAATTTGCTAATGATATTTAAAATTTTAAATTATATTTGGTTAATTTAAAACATTTTATAGAGAAATCATTCATCCTTACTAGCTTTATATCTAAAGCAGTTATTATTTCATTTTGTTTTCTATGACTCATCCCCCATCCATTATATGTTCCTTTAATTACTCTATGCATAATTAATCCATAATGATTACTAGTATCTGTTATGGGATGACTACTTCATAGAGTAGCTCAAGAAACATATATGCATGTATAGAATATATTGAATCTAACACTCAAAAAATGAAAAAATAAATGTTTGGTAAATAAAGATGATAATGATGATAGTTTTCTACAAATTTCACCTTTGGATGAATTCAGAGGAAAACACTAACAACACTAGAGTAATTAGTTTTACTAATTCAAATAATTATTTCCTTAAAAATTATTGTACATTAATAATTTGGAATAAAGATTATGATGATGTAGTTAAAGAGTTCATCATGTTTTCCATAGATTATGTGTGCATACATTATCAAATCCATTTAACATGTCTCTGTTATTGTTATTCAAGATAAATTAAGTGTTTGATTACTCATACAGAAAATGTATTGTACACATGATTATGTTTCCAATCCTGATGATGGAAAGACTATTGATGATTAAATTGTATAATAATTATGGGATAGAAACAATTTTATGAAAAAAAAATTTATCATTACAATGTTGAATAACATTATCATGGAATGAAGTACGGCTATAAAATTTGAGGTTGGTAATAATCAAAGAAACTAATCTATTGACCCTAAAAATTTACTGTTCAGTAGTTATGTTGGGCTCTCAACAATGATGAATATTCCATTTTATGTTGATTAATAAATCCACATTCATGTTTCAATGAAAAAAATCATTTAGAAATATATAATAAAAATTTTATGATATACATTATATATTTTTATAACAAATTATATAATGGCTCATTGACATAATTTTCATTATTCCTTGAAGAGTATATTTTTTTGTAATATTTCTATTAAAAGATTATCTTTATGGTCCTTATAAAAGTCCATAGATGTTTTTAGGCTAGTTGTTTCAATTTTTCTATTACGGATGCTAAGGGAAAAGAAAATCCGCACACATAAGTTAGTTATAAAGACATTATAAAGAAGAAAATATGGATTAATTTCATCAATCGTCGTAGTGAGAAGTCATTTTATGCTCATTGCAGTTGAATATTTGTTAATTAAAATTATTTATTTTTTTCAATCTGATTCATAATTATTAATTTATGAAAAATTGAAATATTGGTGAACATAAATAATAAGCATGAAAACCAATCTACCCTTATTGCAATGAATGGATGGGGTATGTATCATATGATAATAACATGGTATGTGTTTTAAATCAACAATGAACTTTTTTTGTGATATTGAACATTATATATTCATTTTTTATATGAATACTTATGAACCAAAATATAAATCCACTTCTATCCCACATCATGTGTTATGGTTGGAGTACATTATAAATTTAGTTGGTAAACTAGTTTATGAAAACACTAAATTACTATGGTAAAAATGTGTAAGGATGAAATAATAGTGTTTCACTAAAATTTTTAATTGTATTACATACAAACATATGTCTATGTTTAAAATTTATTTATATGGGGTGGAAACAAGAATAAAAAAACCGTTCTAGAATGAATTCACTTTTTAGTGGTTTTAATGAGGCTCAAAAAAAATTCACATTAAAGGATTATGTTTTGGTGTGTCCCCTTGAACATATTTTAAGAAGAAAAAACACATGATGAAACGTATAATATGGGGATATTATTTTAGACAAAAATTGACTCCCTATATGATATTATTGTCTAGTGTGGTTTGATATACCAATATAAAAGAAATGATCAAAGAAAACTTGTGGTCGAATAGAGATCTACAAATAAACCAAATGACCCCACTATCATTGAGGCAAGTCATTCCACCGAACCAAAAACCATACCTGAGGTAATCAATTTTTCAATTACTATTCATCCTAAATATGAACAAATAATCATATGATAAATTTATATTAATAATATTTTATAGCATATAGTTGTATGTGATTTGAATCTGCCAATACCCACACACCACCTTATTGCGAGGGGTTCAATGTATAATATCCTATGAGAAAATCTACACCATAAAGACAACCCAAAATAACAAATGATATTGTAGATTGAGGTAGCTCATGATCTGACTATTGAGTTTCCTATTCGACATGATGATCGGAATATTACAACAACCAATGATGCTATTATAACCTTCAAAGCATTATTGTCTAATCATATAATGATACATGAGGCATGTCTTTTAAAAAATCATTTGAAAAAACTATAATAGTTGATTCAAAAAAGTCTCAAGGGAGTTATGATATTATTTATGGAAAAAGTTATAGGGAAACATAACGTTGGATCAATAAAAACTTGTGAATCAACCAAGAAATAAAAACCACTATTACAGAGAACATTCTCCCAGTCAAATAAAAATAAACATTTATAATCATTACAACTTCATGAAGAGACAATATTTAAACTTGATATAATGTATTACATTGCATATGAAAATTAAATATATAAAACATTCATGAGAAGCTTAATTAGTCTCGATATAATAAAATAGATTATCTAACATGAATGGATGGGAGTCACAGTTGTGAATACATACATATGGAACATTTTCATATTACGTCTATCCAGATATTAAGAAAAATTACTTATTAAATTTAATAACTATTAATATTTTCTACAGGTGTTCATATTAATACTATATAAAAGAAAAATATAATAAAGAATGGTTTGGATTCATTAATCCCTGTAACGTTTATAAAGGAAAACATACATTGGAAGGAGAAGAAATTAACATGAAAAAGGATGAGATTATCAAAGTGTTTGAGAAAACAAATATTCAAAGATAGACACATCTTTATTCTTACAACATATAGGTAATAATATTCAATATAATCACATAAAATATATTTTCTTTTCAATATTTATTTGGTTTTATGATTTTAGGCCGCACTGGATGTTTATCTTTGTAATTATTTATATCCTAAATAATTTTTTTATCTAACACATGGAAATCCAATAAGCCAAACATATATGATGTGTAATGTGATTTTCTAATACACTACAATCAAAATTTTATAAATAAACATTGAAATATATGATTCATCATATTATTTATAATAAAATTTAAAGGGTGGTCACTATGTATAGGATAAATCATAGAATAAAGTCAGTGTGTGAATAGATAAATCATGTGGAGTTAAATAAACTGAAATATATTAATATATATAATTAAATATTTAGCTACCAAAAAATATTTAAATACAATTTTCTTATTTTTCCCAATGTTTCTATAGTTTTTTAGAGCTACACAATGGAATTAATTGTGGATATTATATTTTGAAAATTTATGAGATAGATTATAAAGAATTAAGATAATATAATACAAAAATTGGTAATTTCCAAAAGTAATTAAACTTTCAATAAATATAATGTTTACCATTTTTTCCAATATTTTTTGTAATCTATATTGATTATTTATAACATTCATACTCAATAAGTGAAGTAAATTTGTTTAAAAATGAGTGGGTAGCATACACATTTTCAGAATTTCTACTGAAAAAAATTAAGGGATTAACTTCTTTATTTGTGATATATTATGATAAATTACATTATAAATTGATTTGGGTTGTGAATAATTGGTGATAGGATTCATATACATTATTTGAAATCTTTTTCTCAAGGAAAATTATAATTGAGCAGTGTTCAACTTAAAAATAAAATATTATTAGAAAATAGAAAATGCATAGGTTGAGGAAAATGAATAGGTGGGGTTAGAGTAGGAAATAAAGGTCAAGCAGGGGGAGGAGGAGGAGGATACTTAGATGGAGGAGGACATAGAGGTGGATACAAAGGAAGTGATCGAGGTAGAGGAGGACTCGAACTGGTGTATTATAAATCAATAAAAATGATTGGTATTAGATAAGAATGGTGATCATACCATGGTTTTGTTTCAGAATAGTGGTTGAAACGTATGCAAAAAACATGTATCATATGATAAGATCCATTATTAATGTGTTTCTGGTGGATTATGGGAAAAACTATTAACTACATCTTTAAGTTATTGGATATAGGAATTTAATAGGAGGATTTTTTTAGAGATAGAAAAAATGACTCTAATTTTTTTCAAAGATATTATTAGAGGATATAATTTCTATTAGCACATTCTATGTGCCCTAAATTAACACTAATGTGTGAAAGAAACCCATAAAAAAGAACAAACTAACCAATATATATATATATATATATTTTTGTGTGTAGTTTATTGGCCATTAATTCTCTACACTGCAAAGAATCAGTCTTAGTAGCGGAGCCAATAGTCACATGAGAGTCACACAACACCAATCCGATCATCAAACAACTATATAATCAAACTCATGTGTGTGAATAATAAATGAAAAAATAATTCACTAAAACCATCATTTATATGAGAGAACTATTGGGGGGAAACATTGAGAGAATGTGGTCATTGAGAGTGGATAGTGTTAAAGGATTAATAAAATAAAATGAAAAGAAACATCCTGGTGAAGAAACCCCTGAAAATAAAAAACCCACTTTAAATGGAATCATGTACAACAAAAAATCTATCCAAATATCCCTTTGAATAATAATATAATATCTTGATGAAAAATCTCTAAAAAATTAATAAATATCATTCAATAATATAAATCATGAATTTCTTGAGAAGAACAATATATTGGTTCCACTTTGGTGGGTGGTGGAATTATTGTGTTTATTCGATCATCAGTTAGATGGATGATATAATATCACAAATACATGTGAAATACATATATGTAAAATTCATAATGAAATTTTTAATTCATTATATAAATTAATTTGTGTTCATAGGTACATCAATAAGAAACTCATCATTATTCTCAATAATCGGTCACACTGATGTTTATCCCATCAAAGATGTGAAATATTTTATCAGGGATTTTGTAATCTCTATGTTGGTCTTGGGGTAAGATATATTTTAATATTATACCTAGAAACATATATGTTAATATTTATTTTATTTCAATTAATTAATTTTGAAAGGTTTAATCTAATGGTTATTGGTTTTTAGGAATAAATTACTACATTAAAAGGGTGATTCACTCTTGTATTATGATATTTCACTGATAAATGATGATTCACTCGTGATGATATAACTTTTTAATCTCCAATGAATTCAAAATTATGGGTATCCAAACTGAAAAAAATTTATATGACCTACAGTGTTGTATCCAATGTAGTATTAAAAGGCACAATGCAATTAAACACACATCAAGTCAATACGCGATGTACCTAGTATGACAAAAATTGTGTGGTTACAATTTATAATTGATATTTTATTAATGTAATGTATAATATTTTTGTTTAAGTTATATCAATATAGTATTACTAAAATAATAATTATTTTATTATATAATTTTATTCTTTGCAAGGGTTTGTTATCAATTTAATGTTGAAATTTTATTTCAAAAAATTATTACTCATATAAAATCAAGGAGACTCGAATATATTTTCGTTTTAATTTAGGAAGATTATTCATATTTTATTTGTGTCATGTATGACTCAATCTCATGTCAAATCATAAAATAAGTGACCATTTTGACTCAATATGTATATTTGGAGTTTAAAATGGAATTTTAGTAAAAAATATGTGACTTACTCATAAACATGAACAAAATTATAATTATTTTCATAATTTATGGAAATAGTCCATAAGTTAGTTGGGAGGTGTAGTAATCTGAATCCCATAATGACAGTTATGGATCTAAGTGCATCTTTTTTATTTTAAATTGACATTAATTTTTGAATAGAAGGAAAATATCATTCTAAAAACAAAGAAAACACATTCAGGTTGATTTGATGCAATATAAAAATGATCCATAACTATTATTGAAATGTAGGAAATAGCGAAACATCAATCTGACGTATGATGTGATCACTACGACTTCTAGTGATTTCTTTTTAAAATGACATTAATTTTATTTAACAATTAATATATCATAATCTGAACATGTAAAATTAATTTGAACTTTTTTATATAATAGTAAAATTATAAATATGTTAATTGTGATGTGCAAGAATTATCTACACCTCAGTTTGTTACATGATATTCTGAATATGACTCAAAGAGTATTACCTATTTCAAATTAATATTTCAGTTCAAAAATTATCTCTAAATGAAAACCCAGTAACAACTGTCTGATTGTTCTGAGAATTTAGGGTACGAGTTTATGATTCATTTTTTGAAGTGTAAGAATCTGTCTCATACCAAACCCAAAAATGATGTGACATGTATGACTCAAAGTTCATGTTTGTAAATTAAAAGTACATTTTAGTTAAAAAAATGTGACATACTCAAAAAAATAATACATATCCTGATTATTTTGATACATTAATGATTCATGCATATGTTATTTGGGATGTGTAGGAATTGGGCTCACCTCAATATGAGGCATGTTTTTACTACTATGATTCAGATTTCCACTTTGTATTTAAAATTTACCTTATTTTGAGTAAAATATGAAACTCACATGCTAAAAAACATGAAAAAGAATTAGGATAGTTCTTATACTTCAGTAAAATGATACATAATTCATTTTTTGACATGTAGGAAATAGTCGTACCTCAATCATATACACAATGTGTCCGGTATGTATCAAAGTGTTTGTTATCAGTTTAAAATTTCTATTTTAGTTCCAAAAGTGTAACTAATTGAAGACAAGGAAAACAATACAGATTGTACAAATACATTATAAAAACAATTCTTAATTAATATTTGATTTCTAGGAATGATTCTCAAAAAACTAAGACATTATTTTACTGATAGGAAAAAATGTGCATTTTTCCTATTTCAATTGCATTTCTATAAAAAACACAATTAACATTATCAAAAAAATAAATATAGATTCAGATATTTTTAATTGATTAAGAAAAGGTTGAAAAATAATTTAAATGTGTAGGAATCATATATACATAAATTGAATTCACCATGTTACATGTATGACTCCAACTCTCTGTTTTTATTTAAAATTAACATTAATTTTAGTAAAAAAATACAAATAATATACAGAAAACTGAACACACCCATTTAGATTGTATTGATACAATTAGAATGTGATCTGAAAGATATGTTTTATTTTTAGGACTCTACCACACCTCAATTGTATATAGGATGTTCCCGGTATGACTCAAAGTGTCTTTTATAATTTTAAATTTTTTATTTTAGATCCAAAAGTGTCACACAGAAAAAATAAGTTCAAATGATCTCTTATTGCCTTTATAATTTGGAAAAATGATTAATAATTCATCTATAATAGGTAAGAATAATTATCACCTCATACTTAGAGACGATGTGGTCGGTATGACTCAATGTGTGTGTTTCTAGTCTAAAATGAAGTTTTTGTAAATAAATGTGACAGAATCGAAACCAAGAAAACATTTTAAGATTTTTATGAAAATTTTGGAAAATGATAAATAATTCATTAATGATGTGTAGGAATTAGTCACAACTCAATATGATGAATGGAGTGACTGGTATGACTTGATGTATGCATTTTTAATATACAAGTTTTTTATATATTAAAATGTTCACCACATCACTAAAACAAAAAATCGATCCTAGGTTTTTTTCTAATCATTATATATTATATTAATTAATTAACATCCATATAATATCTATCGTATACATATTTATTGAATTTTCATAGAGATTATTTTTTAAGATGTAAAATATATGGTTTGATGTTCATTAATCAACCATGTCTCAATCTGATACATAGTGTTCCTCAAATATGATTCATAGTTTAGTCTAAAACAATCTCTTTCTGTTTAATTTTTTTCATTATAATATTACTAAAAAAATAAATTCTTTCTTAAATATTTGATTTCATTTCATCGAGCTGAGGGGGTTTTCTATTTTCTATATGTGTGTTCTTTTTCTCTATAATAGTGTTTTTCTAGTATTTTGGTTGTAAATTTAATTTTATTAAAACAATTATTTGATTATCTCTAGTTTTTATAGTTGTTTCTGGTGATGTCGTGTACTGTTACAGAACAATACAATATTCCCTATTATCAGCACATTTATTATCACTGATGAGAAATTAATTTATCATCTCTTATAGAAGTGTTTCTAAAGGGACCATTTATCGGTGCTCGATATAATAAATGATAAATGGTTTCTTTTATTAGTATTTTTAAATTCATGATAACAGACTCATTTATCTTATCTTTCATAGAACTGATATAATCATAGGCTTTTAACCACGCTATTTTAGTCATTACTTTTTTAGAAATGATAATGTCTTGTTCAAGCTATTTTAAATTCCACTTTTATAGATTTTTTTACGAGGACAAGTAATGAATATTCATATAAAATGATGTAATATATTTGTATTTTATCTTTAGGATGTCTCAGTTGGTAACAAATTTGGTTTTAGTTATTTTTAGGGAATATGATATGAATAATAGTGAGGTGAAATTTATATCCTCATTTCTAATACAATATATAGTGTAATAATCAACTAGTGTTTTATATGTTTAACCATATATGTTACAAGAATTAGTGAAGGTGTCTTATTTTAATCCATTCTAGGATTGTATTTGATTAACATATGTATTTTTACAATAGATATTATTTTTTAAATAGTCAAATATACACATGTCTTCAATGGATAGAACACTAAGGAATAAATCTAAAAAAACGATATAGAAAATTTGATGAGAAACTAATTAGGATGAGAGAAAGAGTGAATAATCTAGTGAAAATGGTCACATAACTTTCACAATCTATGAATTACAATGGAAATCATTTCAACATCCTAAATACACTAAAAATAGAATAAATCTCAATATATTCATTCATGTAGTAACATACACCCTCCTATAGTGGGTATCTCAATTGATTTATAGTTCAAAAAATCAATGTTACATATATTATATTCTACATTTTCCCAGGCATAGAGCATGGGGGGACTGCCTCATAAGAATAGGGAAATGCTTCATGTTTGGATGAAAATTTCATCAAAACCTTGATTTTGAATAGATATGAAGAAGATTAAAAAGAAAATGGGTGGAAGGAAATCTCAACCTAATAAAACATCCAAACCTTATTGATTCAATTTTATTGATTCTATATATTACACCAACCTGGAAATAATTCATGGGTTATTGATGGAAATCATTTTAAACAACATCCAAAGTTTTTTGACAAGTTGGAATCATATGTAATCTCAATTATATAAATAGGACATAAAAATAATGTGTTCAATTGTAAAATAATAATTTAATAAATATTTTCTTATTTTTCATTTAATTATGGTTACCTCCACATATTCAAATCTGAAAATATTTTTAAGACTCGAATTCAGCAACCCAATGATTTGATATTGAATTGTCATTGAAAGGTTTTAACAATATGAATATGATATCGAATGTCTATAACTCCACTATAATATAGTTTTAATGAAATTGTGTCTTATAAACCATGTAATTCTAACATTTTGTAAAAAAATTTGTTTTTTGGAATGCATTTCCCCTCTATACACATATCCTATATTATTTGTTAGGATAATGAAATAAAATTTCATATCCCAAATAACTCCATGTCTATTTATCAATATATAGATTACTATGAACTCCTAATGGATGTTACATTCATTGTATGATTTTGGATACCTGAAAAAGAGTGATATTTAACTCAAATATTTTTGGTAATCATAATTTTGAAGATATTTTAATTATTCATGAATATTTAAAATTATATTTGAAAGAGATCCCATGTCATCCCCGAAATCATGTGGCTTATTTTTTAAAAGAACTAAATCCCATTTTTATGCATATATCAATTAGTCATTATAAAATATCCTGATTAAATTGATATTATTGATGAAGCAACTCAAAGAGAAACAGATTAAATTTTTTATATTCCATTTAACTTTACCAAGGGTTGAATGAGTCTTCTATAATAAGAATGAAGATACATAAATGTAACTCTACATATGTTATATGAAATTTAAGTTAATAATAACCAAGAAAAAGTAATCTCCATATCATATTGATGATATTTCCAACAAACTATGATGTAAAGACCTGGACTATTATAAATAATTAACCCTTTTGATTTAATTAAATTTCTTACTATGTGATAAAGTTATAAAAACACATCCACTTACTATATTTTATTATATCCTACTGAATTTAAATGATTATTTTGTATCATTAGAATAGATTATATAGCCTTTAAAAAAAGATCTCAGGGTTACTATAAATATACTATTTAAAAAAGCAATTGACCAAGACAATGGATATGATGGCCTTGACTAGTAGTATCATACCATATGATGACCAACAATAAGAGCTTCTCAGGGAGACAAAAACAGTGGGAGTTTCCCCTGACCATACCCAAGACTAGATCCAACAGCTTAACCATGATAAAAATTGTTTACGAGAGAACTTCAAGATCATCGAGATCACAAACCAAACAATGTTCACCGAACCACCCCATGAACGTCCCACCATTTCACATCATTCTCTTAGGGTGTATGCTAGTTAATTAATGGGATATATATCAAGGACATAAAAATATTAATTATGATGATGAACAAATCCTTCTTTATGATCTATGTAGCGAATATAATAATAAGAATGAAATCAATATGATGAGTGTGCCGAAATAATGCTCTAATTCCTTATCTAATGTTTAATATCTAGATACATCATATGGGTATACAGATTGAACCTAATTCCTTTATGGAAAATTTTATTCCATGATGTATTTGTGGGTTTATCATTTACCTATGCTTATGAATAAGTGTCTTAAGGAGCTGCCACATTTACCATATTTTTTTTCATGATTATCATGCTTTATCATGTCTTCTTTTTTATTCTCATGATTACTTTTATTTTTATTCCCCATTGATAGGTCTATTATCTAACATGCATTATCTTCTTCAGATTATGCCTTGTTTATTCCCTTCATAAGATTTAATTATTATCCATTTCATATAATTTTCCCCACGATATCCCGTGTAGTTTTAAAAATCCATGTAATATTATAAAAATTTTATCTATGTTTACAATAATATTTTTTTATCCCATGTTCAGGGTGTTATTCTATGTACCTAATTCATAAATATAGTGTAAATAATGATATTTTGGGTTGTTTTAATTTTAATTTTATATAATAAATCATGTATTAATGTTAAATAAAGAGAATAGTTGTAATTGTTCAGATCGTATAAATTGTTCAATTATTTTTTTGGATTAGGAATAGAAAACTCTAGGGAAAGAGTCAAGGATGATACTATGTTTAAGAAAGCATAACTAAGTTTTTTATAATATAGTAAGTTATTTATCATGAAAATAGATCTCCATCTAGATACCAAAAAGTGGGTCTATTTCTCTCATAAATTTATACAGTTGTAACAACTCCGACAAGGTGTAATGGGCCATACACAGGGTAACCTCGTACACAACAACGGGTCTTACTACCAACCTATTTTGACACTTTTGAGGGATATGATTTTGTAAATTCATAAGATCATTATGAATCAAAAATAAGTTAACAAAAAAATTCATATAGATTTATGTAATGGAATAGATCACTGATAACATAACTGAATACTAGAAATTCATTAGTTATAGAAATAAATGTATATAATAAGCTACAAATTTATGTTTATTGGTGTCCTCTTTTTTTGTTTAATAGTTCAAAAATAGTTATCTCTATTTTTAATCATATTCAATTCAATTCCTAAAAATTCAAGGAATCAGGTAAATAATAAATATTGAAGGAATGTTGATGACTTCTCAAATGAGATTCCCAACCTCATGGGAGGAGAAAGAATGATCATTTTGATGATGATCTCTCAGATGACTCAGTTTCTGATAAAATCCTAGATTAAGTGATGTTTCCAAACCCCCTAAAAGAGAATAAGCTGCAATTGAGAGCATAATGCAACCAAGTCCTCTTACTTTAAATATATAACATTATTCCTTAATCATGGAAAAATAGATCAACTCCATGTAGAATATCATTTTATCTTCAATGTTCTGAGATATAAATTGAATTTTTTACATGCATTTCATCACATGGAGGTATAATTTGATTAGTGGTGTACACTGATAAAAAATACCAAAACATAAGGAATTCATCAAACTTATGATATGAAGGAATTCCATAAAATGTTTTTTGATCAAACTTTATCCCAATACCTCTGACATAAAATGGGAAGTGTTTTACATGCCATTAAAAAAAAGAAGAATAATCTATCAGGGAGTAAAAATAAAACATCCCAAGACATGCTCGATAAACCATTAGCTCTATCATTAGACATGAATACAATGTTTAATGATTATTTTGTTCGCTAAAACCTTTTCTAGAAAATTTCGTAGTGATCTATGACATTGATAGTCATGATCAAATTGCCTAATGATCCATAAAATATGAAATGATGATCAAAAAATCTCAATGGAATCATTGGAATATGAAGCAGAAAGTGGATTTTAATTTTGGTAGTAAAATAGTGATATCTAACAGTTCCATGAAATTTCTACATATATATTCTCATATGTTCTTGAATAAGGACCCCAAAAATTTCCTAAATGAATATAATAAATTAAATACGTGCACAAAGGATGGATCCTAACTATAAATTGTCAACTAGTGAAACTAGATAATGAGATAGAAGAAAGGAATTCTCCAGTAAAATGTCATCACAATTATTATTTCTTAAACTAAAAGGATATTGGGAAATTTTCAAATCAACACACTAAGACAAGGTTTTTTGGAGACAACCAATACCCTTTAATGAAACATGGGTGAGATTTTTCCAATACTACAACTGATATGAACCCCGACATTGATGTGGTGGTAGGTAGGAAAATTATTAATTTATGAATAGTGAAAAGAATTTTTAATTATGGTTCTACATATTCATTCATATCAATAACATTTATTAAAACTATGCAAACACCACCATAATTCATGGAAGTAGAGTTTTCGATGAAAACATAAAATGGGGAAATTATTTTCTAACATCTATATAAGTCCTCCCATGTCAAAGTTTGTATTTTTAACTTTATAGGGAACCATTTAAAACATAATATAGTAGAATATAAATTAATTCTTAGCATGGATTGGATTTCCAATATTGAGAAAATATAAATTTCCATGAGAAGGGAATTTCTAACTGTATTGCAAATCGAACTAAATTTTTTTACATGTACTAGGAGGAGGATATATCTTTTTTAGAACCATCATCTTATGAAATGATATTTTTTCCCTGTTAAAAATTTTTGAAGCCCAAGTTATTGTATATTTGGAAAGAAACATCCTAAAAAAATTAATTGAGATAGAATATCCTAATGAAAATACTGTGGAATTTCCTGTTGTTCCTCCTAGATGAGAGGTTGAATTTTCAATCGAGATTATATATGGAGAATATCTAGTATCCGAGATTCTATATAGAATGGACGTTGTAGATCACAACGCTTCTCTATGTTGGTTCTTCAGTTGGTTCATTATCAAGTAAGGGTCAAGCAGAATGATATCTCCACGGAAACATTGTTTGCACAGTATAGGAACAAAGAGTTCATAGTAATTCCCTTCAGACTCACTAATTTATAGCAGTCTCCATGAACATGATGAATAGAGTATGTAAGTATTACCTTGAAAATTTTGTTGTAATATTAATAGATGTTATATTAATATACTCAAAAAATAAGGAGGGGGCATGAGGATCTTCTGAACACTATTCTAATGATCCTATGAAAGGAGAATCTTTATGACAAGAACAAAAAATGTGAGTTCCTGTTGAAGGAAGTATATTTCATGGGGAATATCATCTATATTTTCCTTAGTTTAGCATGGTATTATCACTAATTTATGATAATTTTCTAACGATTTTAAATCCCTCTTAATAAGATAAATTACAATAGAGTCGGGTTTTATTGCATTAATGAATGTGAAGAATGCTTCATGGAGTTGAAATAGAGGATTATCACTACTGCTATGTGCACAATACCCACAAGTGGGGAAATATTCATAGTATTAAGTGATTCTTCAATAAAGGGAATGGGATGTGTGTTAATGAACAATGAAAAAGTCATATCTTATACTTCAAGGATATAGAAAGTTAATGAGAAAAACTATCCCTTGCATGATACAGAGTTTGCTGTTCTGATCATAGAATTCAAAATATAGTGGCGTTATATCTATGGAGAGAAGTTTGACATATATATTGATCGTAAGATCATAAAATATATATTCAAAGAGAATGATATTAATATGTTTCAGTTAATATGGTTAGATTTCAAAAATAATCTTGATTTCTCAATCCATGACTCTCTTGTTAAATACTATAAGGTGTCTAATTTTCTATGTAGAAAATATCATGAATCATAATCATTTATGAAAATTTAGTGGGATTAAATATAAACTAATCTAGAAATTATGGTAATTGGAATCATTAAGGAATGAACATTATCAACTATTTCTCAAATCATTTCTTAACCATACCACATAGATAAAATAAAGGATTCCTTGTAAAATTATGTGGAAATTAAAATGAAGGTGAAATCCGTGATAAAGGGAAATCCATAAAGTTTAATATTTATAATGAATGAATATTTATATTTTCATATAAACTATGTTTTCTGTCAACTCACCTATTTAGAAAGGAACTACTGGATGATGCAAATAGTTCAGCTTTATCTATTCACCCATGAAGCAGAAAGATGCTTCAAGATATCCATAGTAAATATTACTGGGAAAATTTGAAGAATGATATTATTGAATATATATAAATGTTTATGGTATATTAGCAAGTGTATCCATAATGGAATAATTCTAAGGGTATGATGAAACCATTACCCATAAAAACATGGAAATGGGAAAATCACTATATACTTTGTTAGAAGTCTTCCAAAATCATCTAAAAGAAACAATTATATTTGGGTTGTTACCTCTCATATTACAATGTTGAAACACTTTATCATGTCATGATATTACTTCTTATTATATAAATATACATGAATATTAATCAGAGAAGTGGTAAGGCTTCATGGTGTACCGCTATCAATCGTATCTCACCACGATCTGAGATTCACCTCCTTGTTCAAGAAATGTCTCCAACATGCTCTAACGTCTTAGCTGAACTTTAGTAAAAAATATCATCATCAAAATTATTTCCATTATGAGTTCACTATTCATAATATAGAATACATGATGTGAGAATATTATATGGACTTAAATGGAGGATGGAACCGATATATTTTTTTAGTTGGGTTCACTTACAATAATAGTTTCCACCCAATTATCAAACTGGATCTCTATGAAGCCCTCTATGGGAAAGGGTGCACAATGCCGATATGTTGGGATGAGGTTGTGGTATGAAAACCTACAGGTCCTCAATAGTTAAATAATATAGTGGATAATGTTAATCCATTAATCAGAACATCAAGGCCACTCCGAGTCGACAAAAGAGCTCTTATTCCAATCATCAATGAGTCCTAGAGTATAATTTTTGAAATATGGTATTCCTCCACAAATATACATGGATGAAAATGATAATATTATGAAAAAAATTGAATTCTTAGTCCAAGATACATCATCCCCTTTTTGATCCTTGATCACTTCTGAGCAGTTTTCTATCGACAAACACTTCCATTCAACATATCTCAAGTACATGATGTAGTCCTTGTATCCATATTCAGAAAGTACATACTATAGCCATCACATTTACATAATACATAAGTGGTTCCATTGGGATAAGTAAATTTTCTATGAAAATATTCTAGTGAGGTTCATATATCATAGAGATAATTTTCTATAGAATAAGGTAATTCACCTTGTCCTAGTGTTGTGGAGAAACCACAAGTTTATAGAAGAAACTTGGGAACCCAAGTAATTGATGAATCATAGTTACCCACATCAATTTTATTGTGGTAAAATAATGTTTTCATGGTGAAACATTTTAAGGGGGGTGATTGAAACATCATGAACTGTTATAAATAAAATTCCCCATTTGATTAAATTAAATATTATACTAGGTGTTACGGTTATAGAAAACAAATTCAATTATTATGTTCTATTATGTAAAATTGGATTTAAATGACTATTATGTATCATTATCATTGTTAATATAGACTTTTAACAATGATCACATGGTTATTACAAATATAAAGATTTATCAAATTCATATAATAGCGAAAAAAGGAAGTGATGGCATCGAAAGTTAGGATCATGCCCTATGAAGGCCATATATCTAATATTATATGGGAGATAGATTCACTGTTATTTACCCTTAACCAAGAAAATTCTAAGAGCCAATTACTTATGCATAATAAAAAATATTTACTAGAGACGTTCATGCTCAATGTGATCATGTCCAAAACCATGTTCGGTGAACCATCAAATGAAAGTCCCGGCATCACACACCATAATCTTATAGAACATGTTAGTGTATTAAAGGAATATGTATTAAGAGCCTGACAATATAAATATTTACATTATTCATTATAGAATGAAAAATATTTTTGTATCCTATCAAGGGAGTTCACATTTATGAAAATGTACATTTTGATTGGGGACATACACATATTTATTATCCACTCCTTAATCATGGAATAAATTATGATGATGAATGAATCAATGTTTTATGATCTATGTGGAAAACATAAGAATCAAAATAAAATAAATATGATGGGTAAGACCAGATAGTGATCCAATTCATTGGTAACTATTTATTATCATGATATGTCATGTTAGGATAGAGAGTGTACCTGATTCCATTATGGGATTTTTTCCACCATGATGTCTTGCCGAGTTTTTCATTTACCTATGATTATGATTTAGTGTTTTATGTTGCTTCCAAATTTTCATTGTTGTATTTTTTTCTTATCATGTGTTATCATGCCTCAGAGTTAATGATCATGATTCCTACTCTTTTTATACCCCATTGTTACGTCTATGGTCTAACATGTGCTACCTTGATTATGACATTCCTTGTTCATTCACTTTTTTGGCATGATAGCTCACCCTGCTCTTATGTTTCCCCTGAGATATCCCATTTACTTTTAACAATCCATTGAATTTTAGAAGCATGTATGTAATTCTTCAATAATTTTTTTTCATCCCATGTTCAAGATGTAATGATATGTTCCAAATTCCCAAATACACTAGACTTATTGTTGTTTTGGGATGTATTATGTGTAAGTTTACGTAATAAATCATGTATTAATGTTAAATAAGGAGTGGGTTTGTTATATATGATCTGATTTTTACTCCTTAATGATAAAATTCCATTCAATATGTCATTCATTAAATGTTAAAATAAGGTTTATATCCAAGATAACTATCCATACATGATACTGACATTATTAATTCAAAGAATTTACTACCAATATTATAAAATTCCATAATATATTCATAGTTTTTATTGATAAAATCCTTACATATTACCTAGGTTAGTTTTTCATAGTTCTTATAAATAATATTTTAATATAATAAAATATCATGAAAGAAAAGGAATATCATTTGAGGATTTTTCTAAAGACCATATGAAAGGGTAAACTATATGATATGTTTATCATGTGTGGTTTTCTCCTATAAAATTATCTTTCATAGAATAATTAATTGCAATTGAGGGTCTATATGTGGATCCTTCAGTAATGGTGGTGTCAAAAGAATAAAATAATCCAACCACTCAACTATAGAAAAATATTTTTTTTATTTTTTGAATAATATCAATTATTTATGAAAACTCTATCTTAATTATCAAGTCCGATAAACCTGTAAACTTAAATAGTGGTTAAGATCCTACGAAGGGATGAATTAGAAAATATTTGTAATGAGTTTCAGATAAGGATGGTTATTAAACCTATAATCACCATAAACTATAGTGAATAATTGTTTTTTATATATATTTGTGCATCCGAGAATGTATTAGGATATAACCATATAAAAATGAAATGGTGGTAGCGTATATCTCTTGAAAGTTAAACAAAAATTAAAAAATATACCCAGTAGATGATTTATAACTATTAATAGAATTATATTAATTAATGATATGAAGTCATTATCTCAAAAATGAAAATTTTAAAATATATACTAATCATAAGATCATAATGTATGTATTCATATATAAGGATTTGAACATCCACCAAGGGAGATTGTTGGAGTTGATTATCAATGTTGACTTACCAATTCATTACTACCATAAGAAGGGAAATAAGGTGGTTGAGAATGATGGATATTTCTGAATTATACGTGATAAGGATATAAATATAACCAATACTAATTAGTTATAATATTACGGACATTACAATAATAATGTGTGGAGAGAAATACAATCTTTCCCAATGGACAACTCAACCATCCATTTACATGATGATTAAGGAGGATTAAAAAGAGTATATATGGGTATAGAATAAGGAAATAAATATTCCAAAGTTCAATAAGTAAATTAATTAAATTTCCAAATTCAAGAAACAAATATGTTTCCCGATAATTCCATGATTTAATAAGGTGTTTTTTTGGTGACTCACATATTCCACCATTTAAAAATCCATCATGGAAGCATAGTGATTTATATATATCACAAGAAGCCTTAATATTGAGAAAATAGGAATATGGGTATCATTGACTATATATCTTAATGATTGGTATTCATGGAATTTATGTTATAGTGATTAATGAATAATGAAAATTTGAGAAAATTTCCATGCATTTTTCATAGGACTTTCCTGGGCTTCAAAAGTCTATATAACCATTTGGGTTAAATATGATCACCATAAGAATTATTTATACATAATTTCTATTAATTAATGCATCTAAATTTATAAACATTAAAATACATACAAATATGATATGGTAATGTTGCACTGAGTTACACTCTCAACATGATTTGACTTAGATCTATGGTCTACATAAATGTTCTAGAGACTTCATAAATAATAATTTTATGCATAGACGAGGTTTTTTACAATTTATATTCATCAAATAGATGGGAAATATGTAAGTACCATTCACATCTTTAATGATATGATTATTTCCAACTCGATTTATTCACAAGGAACTCAAAATTAACACCTTATCCTAGTTGAATCATTATTTTATAGTAGTTTTCAATATATTATTAAAATGGAACAATATGGGGATATATATTTGAAGAGTTAAACAAATTAAACATATTATGTGGATGTTATAGTGTGTGTAAATCCAAGATATAATATTTCAAAATAAATGCTATAAAATATTAAAACTATTCAACGATTCATTAGAACAACAAAAACATAGACAAAAACTGCTAAATTATAATTTTGGTGAGATTTATTATTTGAAGTAAGAGTCATGGTATTATATTTTTTATCACTATGGAATATTCTTTGAAATATATGAAGAATAGAATATAGAGCCCTAAAAATATTTACCTCATTTAAATCGTTGATTTTTTGAGCAGGTAGATTATCACTATATGATTCCACTACACCTCTACCAACATTATGATATGTTAAATGTATCTCTTTTATAGAAGTACATACCTAATAAATAACAAATAAAAACCCTAAGTTATTACATAAGGATCCTGATGTTTCCTATTAGGGGAAAACAATAAAAAACATTGATTACAGAGATAATTCGGTATACAATAATACGATGCATCTAGTTATAATTATAAAATGGAAAAAAATACTAAGGAAGCAACACAAAAAACGTAAAATGTATTTTAATTTGTATCCTTATTTCATTCATCAGTGTAACATAGTTTGCAATGAAAAATTCTTTTAAGTGTGATACAATGATACACCCCAATAGTTTTGAATGTATTTACCCTAAAATAAATCCTGTGTATTTTATATCCTGCATCACATGAAACACTAAACTAAACTAAAAGGATTATTATTTCATAATTCTATAACATTAAAAAAATATGAAATACATTAAAGATAAATAAATGAAATATTCTCAGTAAAATTAATAAATTAATTCACCATAATTAAATGAAATATTATATGGCCTAATTTATCATTAAAATAATCATTAATAATTATCATAAAACCAATTATTAATATAAAATAGAATAAAACACATTTTTAATATGATAAAAATCATGAAAAATAAATTGGATAGTTGTTTGGATGACATTAGATATATATATATATATTCATCTATATAATAATATATTATGATAATTATGTATATGCTCATTGGATATATGGGTATTGAGTATAAATTTATTAGATAAACATGTATCCAATAGGTACAATTAAAATATTAAATTATTAGTATCAAATTAAATGTAATACAATACGAAAAGTATGTATACATTTAAATAGAAAAATATTTATTTAATAGAAATATTTATTAAAAAAATATTTCTCATTATTAATTTAATAATATTATTATTATTTTTTTGAAGTGAATAAAGTTTATATTATAATTCTAATTCTAGTTTATTGATAAAATTTAATTTTTTAGAATATAAATAATGGGATGTTACTAAAAGCATTTAATATTAAATATGACATTTTAAAATATTCTTATCGAATTGTTTTTTTATTTTCATTTTAATTTTTTTTTTGTCAATTATAAAATATGATTCTAATAAAATGTAATAATTTTATGAATAAAAAATATATTAACACTCATTTATTTAGAATTTTATGTGGAATAATATTAATAAAACATAATGTTTAAAAATACATTCTTCTATGAAAAGAATTTCAATGTAGTTTTTTATTTTATTTAAATTTTATGTTTCTCATATATAGATAGATTAATAGATTAATAAGTGATATATTTTAAAATCATCAATTTGAAAATATCTATGTCGATAAACTTCATTTTCAAAAAATAATGAAGTTACTGACTTAAAGAAATGTTTCATGGAAAATGTTAGAATTGGAAAATTGTTCATTTAAGTAGTGAATGACTAAAATATATATGAATGATTCTATCATCATTTTATGTTCAGATTATTACATATCTCCATTATAGATTCACTTTGGATATAATTTTCATGTAAAATATAAAAGTTGCACCTTGGGAATAGGTATTTGTAAAAATTGCACTCAAACACACCTATAAAAGGAACGCACCTCTAGACTCTAATACAACCAAATGACTTCAATTGACTCTTGAATCCCTAAAAATTCCCATGTCTTAAATAATATTACACATTTTTTATTAGTGGGAATCAATAATTAGTCTAAAATAATTTATTTTGAAGGAACCCATTTCAAGAAGTATCAAATTCAATAAAGTATCAAATCCATCAACATATTTTTCAATTATTTTCTCATATAAAATATTTATAAAAATTATTTAATAGTCATATGATTATAAATTAAAACATATATCCTTCTTTGAAAAAATTATCATCTTTGTATAAATCATTTATTCAACTCATTCATTTTAGTAACATTTTTTTATTTGGATAGTTTTGACCACATATTTGAACAATGTTTTTTTATCATTATAATTTATAATATTATTTAGTATCAATAAATTAATACTATAAATATATTATATTAATATTCTTTTGATTTAGGAATTTTTTTTGTAAGGGTAACCCAAAAATTAATTGTCATTTTTGAGAAACCTATTATTATTGCAAAATTACCTAGAACATGCTCATCAAGGATTCCATTTCATATACCATTTTAATATCTTTCATAATATTAGAATTAGAATACATAAAACATATAAAATATTAATTCCACTATGTTGAATAATCGTGGAATGATATTCTAGTTAGTAGAGAATGAGAACATACATCACCATTACAAAAACAATATGGACTATTCAAAATGACTAACATCAGATGATAAACATAAACAATAAATTACTAATATATATAACCAATTATTATAATTTATTGTTATAAATATTTATAGATATTAATGTGGATCATTAATAAATTATTATTCTTGTTATAATTGTTATACTAGAGGTTAATCAAATTTATGATGTTCAAGAATAATGTTATGGGAGTCTTTTCCAAAAAACACTTCGAAATCTAGATTATTAATGAATAAAGTTCCATTGTGGAAACATTTAGGTTCATTATCTATAAAAGTCCATTTATTATATTATATTATATTTATTATTGGGGTTTACATTTCTCTACAATTTACCAACCTTTGTTTTATAATTCAACTGAAATTATGATATAATGTTTAGAGGAGCTTATATCTCTACTTCTATGAGGAATATTTCATCTCCATGTAAATGTATTTAATTGGAATTTATATATTTCCTTATGCTTTATACCATGAATTTTTACGTTCATTTTAAATTTAATTTCACATTATTTATAAAAGTGTAAAAGTACTTATCTTTAATTACAAATCAATTAATGATCTATTAGAATTATATTCAGTGAATAAAAACTAAGAGAATGAGAGACCTAGTGTGTTTGGAATATTAGGTACATAACATAACATTATAAAATAAGAATATAAATATTTTTTAAATCTTTTTTAACATGCTCCTAAAATCCATCATTCCTCTTAAACTATATTCAATAATCTAGGGATGTACAAAAGAAATGGGTGAGCTATAAATCCTGGGAAGGGAATAAAAATGTATGGAATATATTAATGACATAAAATTGATTTGAAATGAATAAAAAAATAACATAATAGGTGATATTCATAAAAATGAACAATGAGTCATGTTATAACATGATAATATAATGGAAACATGGGAATGTGGGATTAATATAAAACATTGAATCTTGTGCACAAATAAATGTTTACCTAAAATACAAAATAACATAGTATTATAATAATTACCTATAATGAACCTATAATTGAATATTATGTGGTTAAATCATTACTTATTTCATTAGAGTTCTATATTTGAACATCCATCGTAATCATATCATGAACATGCATAAGTGTTCCAAAAAATCCTATAACTTAAGAAAATATGTCATCACATTTAATCCTATGAGTATTTATTTTCTGCTATATACATGTAATTAGTATATAAAATATTTTCAGGTCTATAAATGTGAATACCCATGGGAGAAAATGGTCATGGTAATTCATATAATAGTCATTTCGCAAGAAAAGTAATCGTGAAAATTTGGTAGTATAATGACAGTACATAATGATTTTTAAGATGGTTTAACATGAAGAAAAGTTGTATAAAAAATTTAAATAAAAGTAATACTATGATGGATGTGTGAAAACATATACCTAAATTAGGTATTCTTAATTAAATAGAATAAACTAAAAAGGGTGCTTTAATTAAGAGTAGAAGTCGATGATCCCTTACAATAAAAGGGTGTTTTCAAAAGCTTGGGAGGAGCTTCATGAGCACATGGGATATCCTTTGTAGCGATATAAATAGAAAATAGGATATTATATATATCATGTAAGGTCTCCTGTAAATTGAAATGGTATATTGAGTAGTTTAGTATAGGGAATCATTGAGGAGTTCTTTATTATTTCCTAAAAATCAGTCTTCGACACTACCAACGAAAGTAATCAAAACCAAATCCTTCCAATTGTTTTTTACAGTAGTTTATTATAATGTGGATTTATTTTTTTATTTTATATGACCAATAACAAAAAATAATTTAAATATTTCCTTAAATTATGTGGAATTGAGTTATATTCAGGAACAATTCATTTTATAACAATCATATGTAGTACTGGTTTTGGAGGATTCATAAAGGCATTATAAAATTACTCATAAAACATCAATAAAATTTACTATAAAAGATAAAATATATATTTGGTATTTTATACACTTTTATAAAACATGTTACATCATCTTTAGGTCATTATTATTTCATAACGGAATCAATATATTTATTCCTTATTTAATATTTACAAGGAAATCGATTATTTCATAAAATTTTTTAAATATACATCTTTGGATAATTTTGAAATGTTGAATCTAAAAATAATATTTACTCTTTATAAATAAATTAATAAATATAATAATTTTTATCGTTAAATTAAACTCCATTTTTATTCTAAAATATAGTTTTTTATAATAATACTATCATGACCCTTATAAAAATTATTTTTGAATATTTTAAATTATTTTTTTAAAATATATTTAAGGAATATTTTTTAATTATTATTATTATGAAAATATGATTAATTTATTAAATTCATTAGTCCTTCCCAATTAATTTCTTAGTTAATGTTTCTTATTACAAAAAAAATATAATTTGAGTTTTGTCATTTTGAAATCCAATTTTTTCAGAACTTCTATTTAATAATTTATAAAGTAAAAAAATAAGACGTTAATATAATAATTATTTATAAAGAAATAAAATTTAAATATTTATTAAATTATGGTTAAGATTTATATATATTTATTATACCAGCAAATGCCCTAAGTATATGGTTTGCAATAGTAATATATTCTAACGGTGGTTTGGAAAATATGGTTTTGGACATGATATCGATGAGCATGAATTTCTCTCATTTTATTATTGAATTTAAGATTAGTATTATTTAAGTTTATTCCTATATATTCCTTCTCCCTCAAATTCTCTACTAAATGGGCATCATATGGTATGATCATACTAGTCAAGAACATCCCCTATATTACTTCAAATTAGATTTTTCATATTCTTAATTATATACTAATCATCATATTGCTATTAAAAAGAAAATATCATGTATGTTTATGATTATTAATAGTTTTTTAAAACTAATATGATATAACATTAAAAAATAAAAATGAAATAATTTCCATTATATAACTCCATTATGTAATAAGTCCATAAATTTTCCCACAAATTTAATTTTATTTTTGAAAGTTTGATTCTTATAATTATTACACCCTTCAGAAATTCATCGTTGAAATTTTAATTCAATGCACTAAAAACGATTAGGGTACTATTATTTCATCAGATCATCTAGATCCCATGTTCATTACTTATTTATTTTAATCCACCAAAATTCATTTACTTGGTTAGTTTTATTGTTTTGTAGAACATTGCCTCTATGAACCAAAATCTTCACTAGATTCTCCTCGTATTAATGGTCATTAAAATATATTACCATTTCTAGATTTAGTACATCAAATAGGCATGGTATGTAATTTCTCAAGAGGGATAAATGGAAGCCATAATTTACATGAGATTGGTTATGTGGGAGTGCTAAACAATATACCACTGCTCTGATGCAATCAAGAATATCAAAGGGGCCTATGAATCTTGGATAAAGATTTAACTTCTTCCAAAATCTCTAGATGTTATTTCATGGAGATATATGAAGGCACACATTATCACAAAAATCAAACTCCAAGGCTCATCAATTTTTGTATTCATATATTATTTTTCATCTTTGGGAGTATTTCATTTGACACATAATTATTTTAACATTATATATCATATTTTTGATAATATTAGGATCTATCAGCTTCTATTTTCTAACATTATCCAAGAATGTTGTTGTCTGAAACATATTACCATTCATTTCCTCATTAGATTCCACTTTAACACTAGAAAGGAAACAATTTCATTAATATAAATAAAATATCATAATATTTTGATCCCAACATCCTTGTAAATCCATTTATCATGATCTCAATATATCTTTAAGAGTTTCATTTGTCTTTTATGACATACAATATGTCTGAATGTGACATGCAGTGTAGAAGCTGTTTTCTTTATTTAATGATTGCTGAAGGATTATCTAGAAACTGAAGGTAAACATCAGTTCAATATTAGTTATTATATTGATTTTAATTCCTTGTACTCTAACCGCTTCAATTTTTTATATTATACTGAGTTTTTCAAGAGAAAAATCGTATATGAAATAAATTAAATGCGCTGACTTAGTAAGATGATTGATGACCATGTAGATGGAGTTTTTTCATTTCATTGTCTTGGGGAGTCCTAAAATGAAATCCATTGTTATGTTTTCCAATTTAAATAATGGTATAGGAAAAGGTTTCATCATACCCTTATCATTCTATTATTAAACGTTGAATTTATGGTATAACAAGCTTTGAGATTCAATGTCTGAAATATTTCTCACTTAAATATCCCACCAAAAGTTTTGATTCAAATATCTATAAATATTAATGCTTGCTGGATGAATATATAATAATGAGATATGTACATAATCCTAAATTTTCCTCCTTATTTATAGTTTTTATGGGATACATATTATAGTACCAAACCTTATAACTCCATCTCTAATAATGCTGAATTCGGTAATATTCACTACCATATTCTCTAGAACCTCATCATCTTTCTAAGACTCATTGATCCAATCATGAATGGATGGTTATGTTGTTATTTTTGTAAGTTATGTTGAATATATGGTCAAAAAATATTGGATACCTTGATATACTCATCATGGATAGAGAACTATGATCTTTTACTTTAGATCATTTTCAACTTTAATTGCTTTTCCATGATGGTAATGGATTGAATAATCCTAATCAATGATAATATTTACCCACCTTCATTGGTGCATATTATTCTTGATCCTTTTTATACCTATATATATCACACTTCTCCCTATAAATATAATTCCATCAAATAGTTAATGTCAGCATCACCATTCCCAATTATAGAGCATGACTTGGGTAATTCTTCTCATTTATTTTCTGTTGGGAGGAGGCATAGGCTATCACTTTATCATCTTCCAGGAGTATAAAATCTAGACTATTTTTTGATGATTTGTTTTGATAAAAAAATACACCCCCACTGTTGGGTAATGGGGGAACAAGTACTGTTATTAGAATCTTCATTATAAAATTAAAAATTCATCACATTTACCATTCCAAACAAACATGATACCTTTCCACATTATCTTTTTAATGGGAATTAAAAATCATAGGATGTTTTTAAAAAATTGAGAATTGTACAGAGTTAACCATATAATGTAACATATTGTTACCATATTTCAGGTAATCATTATCTATTTTCTTATTTTAATCATTAATTGGGTTCCCCATAGGACTCCTGAGTATAGATAAAAATTTAATATAAATTGAACTAATTTTTTATAATTTATGTTTTTTTGAATTAATGGAGTTTTGGTAAAAATGTGTAATTGTTTTTTTGGGATCTCCCTATGTTCATATAATGCCTGAGGTAGTTTGGACTTTCCTATATGAAACTGGTGTTTTTTAATTTATAGGGAAATACATTCCATGTAATGGGAATACATGAGATGTAATTTTTCTAGGAAGGTTATCTTGAAAATTTTTCATAGCATGTAGGGAGTACACACTGGTACTGGTTACATGATCTATAATTATAAAAGTTGTTTTTTTAATAAAAAGTATATTAATTTTCATTTTATGTGATTTTAGTGGTTTATATGACATGTTTATTGATTAAACACTATATAAATTTCAAGGAAAATGAATTTACAGAGTCATGTGGGTGATACGATTATTCATTTGATGAGTAACCTATCCCCTTCCAACGTAGTTATCCCGTTTAGTTATTCTGGTAGACTCCAATTGTTTTATATAGATTAATTTGCTGATTGATCATAATTATTTTTTGGGTACATCTATCATCATGATCAATACTTTCTCCTTATTCATTTTATTTAATTACAATAGCTTTGTTACCTTGAAATAATTGTTTTTGCGGATTTTTGGTGGTGTTTCTATTTATTCGATTCTCGATTTGTGATGTGATGTTGATTTAAGTGTCCTTACCTTTATTTGATGTGGTGTAGAATATGTGTGTTCTTGTGGTTTGTTTGTTTCCTTAAATACGTCAAACCATATATTTAATTAAATCAGTATTGAGATGTATATATTAAATGTAGGTCCACTTCTTTTTTTTTATCTTCTTATTAGTGGATTCCATTATATGCATGTGGAACCCAAGTTTTGAGGTATGTGGATTAGTCTCTAGCCTAATATGTTGAACATAATAGCTATTATTTTTGAAAAAATGTTTTACAAATGAAATGAAATTATTTACTGTATTTTTTTAGTGTGTGTGGAAATGGGTTTTCCGAAAATATCGTTTTCGCTTGGTTTTGGTAAATTGAAAATGGATTTGAAGGAATTATTAAAAAATTTGTCATTAGGATATTTTTAAATTATTTTTTAAAATAATTTTAAAATAATCATTCGATGAAAATGTTGGATGAATTGATTTGGTAATTAATGTACATTAGTATCCTTGGGTATATGGGTGGATGATATAGTAATATGTCTCATATAATGTCGTGGGATTTTCTCATAAGTATTTCCTCTACTCCATTGGACTATTATTGTAGAGAATTGTTGGAAATGTTGAGTGGTTCACTTAATGGAATTTTTATCAACACTCTAGACTCCATGCATTTGTCTATATTATTGATTCACAAGTGATTATCTATGTCAGGTAAGATTTTCCTTGCTATCCTAACCTAGTGTTATCCTTTCCATGATGCTACGTGTTTTTTGAATTATTTGGGGTATTTTGGATTGTACTATTTAATTGTACTACAATGGATTTCATGTGGGATGTGATACTTTATTAGCTATAATTCGATGTATCTATTTTGATATATGGATATGAAATTCCTTGATACTAATATACATAATTTATTTGAAAATGTAGAAAAAGGGAAAATGAAATTGTGTTTTATGATTTTGTTATAAAAAAGAATAAACTATCATAATTCCTTGTATTTTGTAAGGTTGAGAATTATTGAATTATTTTATGGATATTTAATATTAAAATTCTATGTGAGATCATTTTGAACATGTCACCTCATACATTACACACACCTTTAGTGATGTGATGACATTGTTATTTCCTTAAATGAAGAGAAATGGAATGTCCCAGAGTGATGTGAAATGTTTTTTGTTAGATGAGACCTCTGTAACAGGTCATGATATGGTTGGAGTTTTCTCATGCTATCACATGGAGGTGTTGGTGTAGCTATTATGTGTTTTATTGTCTATTGTAGTTCGACATTTCATGTGACAATTGTCATTTTATATCTTCTTCAGTTATATTGATTCCATTTTAATTGATCTATTATGGAATATATTTCTATCTTTCATTATTTCTCTCTATTATTGTTATATATTCAATTTTATCTGTAATCCAGTTTGAGTGAATTCATTCCCTCATGTTGTGGGGTTTTTATTGGGTGCTAGTCTCCATCCCATGTGGATCGAAAAATCCCTTAGGGAATATCGTTGATCGAGTAAGGTGTGAGTAGTGATAGAGTATTTGGGACATTTGGTTATAGTTTCTAATGGGACCCCAATGATAGTGTTTTTTCCTTACTATTTATTATATATTACATTTTACGAACTCAATATAGGAATTTGGAGATCTAAGAGGTATATCTCAGTGAGTTTTTAGACATATATTTCTATGATTAAACATTTGTTAACACATGATGTTTAGATGTTTGTCTTAGGTTTTTATTTTTTGATGTTAATATCAATTTTTTCTTTAGTTTTTTTCTAGATTAAATAGTGATTATTTTGTGTATGATCATTTATTCTGTTTTGGTGTGTAGTAGTATTAATCTGAAATGTTTTCATTGAGTTCCATAAGAGGGCGGACTTGATACTCCTTGAGTGAATCCTACCCTCTATACGAACAGTATCAAGGATATCATGAAAGAAGATAATTATATTTACCCAAATATACCAAATGTTCAGAACATGGTTGTCTAAGAATATTCTGTACTTGTAGGATAAATCAATCAATCAGAGGAGTTATTTCAGGAGAATCAACCATCCATTAAATGTACAATGGAACCTCAAGAGTATGAGGACTTGATGGAAATGTTTAATTAGATTTTGGACTTACTTGATTCACATGAGAGTATTAAGATGAAGCTCACAGGGGTAAGTCTTGAGAGTCCCAAAAAGTGTTGGTGGGATTCCATGGTATAGGTAGATTCCCATGTGGTCTGGAAATGGATGTGTATCAAGACACTCTTCTTCAACAAATGTTTTATCAAGTTGCTGATGATGGAGAGATCTCTGCAGTTTTTCTATTAGCAGTAGGGAGAGCATTCGGTATCAGCATACAACAATTGGTTTTCTAAGATAGTTTTTTTAAACTAATGTGGCAATGATTGACTAGATTAAATATTTTTAGTAACTACAGGGTTTTCGAACTGAAATCAGATTGAATGTATGAATGCAGAGAATTTTAACCTATTTAGATATAGTAAACATGGATATGATGCATGAGATAAATATATATGTAATTTATGGATAATATTTTCCCTCTCTTACACCTAGAAGAATCATTATTGGTGCCCCATCAAAGAAGAGGAAGTGAATTTACCATCTATATATTGGTAGAGGTTGTTCTCATCAAATGTCTCTTTAGAACCTCCAATTACATCTAATAATGTCCAACTGACCTGTTATCTGTGTGGAATGGTTGGACACACCCAATGTTCTTTCCCATTACCTTCATCGATGTGCAACAGTTTCGGATGTTTTGGTCATCTAAATGAATTTTCCAAGATATGTATACACCCAATTATTATTGGGTATCTGCACATTCAAATGATACTAAGGGTCAGTTAGATGCTTCAAAGGATAAATGGGCGTAGCATCATACTAAAGAAGTAAATCTACTTCATAAAGAAGATGATTTTACAAAAAAGGTAGATGAGTTTCCAACATCATTGTTAGGAACAATATTTATTTCATATTCTTTAGTGGTTACATCAATTTATACTAATGATTCCCACTTGATTATATATAGAAGTTTTTTTATAATATTAACAATTCAATGGAGCTCGTTCCATATGTTATGGAGTTAGTGACCCACCATGATAAGAGGAATGTGAAGGGGTTTCAATGTATTTATAGGAATCTATCGATAGATGATGCAGAGTTAGTCTAGATTTTGTTTTCTCGGTCTAGATTTTTTTGTGCCATCATTGGGTTGTATTTTCATTTTTCCCATCATACTGAAGTTGATTATTATCATTGACATGTCCTATGTCATGTAGATATTGGGAGATCATGGGTGTTTCATGGAGTGTTTAATAAAATTTTTTGTCGTGCATGACCTTCTATCCCAATACATATGGGTTCTTTCTGCGATATCAATTTTCACCATTGTTATTTCCTTATATGTTGATATTCTCATTACTGTACTTGATTTTAAAGATGATTTCATAGATAATTTATCATGTATTACTATAGAGATGTATGTTTATTTAATTATTTAGTCGGTTATAGATACACATTCTATTTTAATAACATCTTATCATTTTGATGCTATGGAGCTTATAGACATCATGATTCTGTTGGATGATCTCATGGTGAATGGTTTTGTTTTCCACAATATTTCTCATAGAGTACCCATGTTACCCATTCATAAGAAGCAGGATATGTTATCTTATATTTGGAATGGATGATCAGATGTTCAATTGAGTAATATTTTAAAATAATTATCTTTTTCTTTGTGTGGATGATTTTTTTGATTAGTTAATGGGTGAATCTTTTTCAAGGATTGATATTCACTCAGGTTATCATATAATCATAGTTCAGGTGTGTGATACAATAACACCCTGAGATTTTATGAAAAATATTCTATTACTTTCATTGATGTCTTCTATTTTACAGCACACCAAGTTTATCATGTACTATATGCACAACCGTATTAGCTTGAAGTATACAGAACACTATTCTTAGATTGTGTTACACAAAATTTCAATTTCTTTTTATAATAGTCATTCTATGCAACATTGAGTGTATATATATGTATATATTCAATGTATAAATGAAATATGCTTTGATTCTGTTATACGAAATAATAAAGGATTCTTGCACAACACGCAACCCTGACCTGGCTTACATTACACACAATCGCGACCTTCCTCAATAGCGTGTGTTGTACGCAATACTAGATTTTACGTAACAACGATATATTATTATAATATTATTATGAACTAGCCGTTATGAATAGTATTAAAATTATTATTCATCTTACACATTTTATAGAACATGGTATAAGAACAAAATAAATTTTTCGGGTATAATAAGTATTTTTCAAAAAATGCAGTTTTGCCGCCTTTTGATGGCGCACACACTTTAAATCTAGTTTTTGACATGTTTATATGTTAAATTTAACAAAATAAACTTCTTCATTTGAATCATGATATAAATATTTACATTGTATAACGTTTTGATATTTTTTCGATAACTTTAATATTTTAATGAATAGTAAAAACATGCTATATTTTAATTAAAAACAACTTTTTTCATCATAATAACTTATGTTGTTAAATTATAATATTTAATGGTGTAAAAGTATAAATAGAATATATTTGTACCATTTAATATAATTTATGTCATTAGCATTGATTTTACATTGAATTCATAGGTTAAATAAATTCAATCTTTTGCAATGTTTTAAACAAAAACCCGTTTTCTTCCGACAACAGGATTAATTTTAATTTAATTTCTAAAACTTCGGTGTATTGAATTTGGAAAAATGGATTCCATATTTGGAATCAGGGGGTCCAAATTATATTAATAAACTAAATTTTTTTTGGGCTTTATGGATAGTAACCACGGTAAATTTTATTTACCATAGTAAAAGGTAAATTTGGTAATTAAGGGTAAATATAATATTATAAAATTATCTTAATAATTGTTTTAATAAAATTGGATGATTATAATTTGTCCTAATTCATATTTGGATCAAAATGGAATCCATTATAACCCACTTGAAGGTGATTAAGACCTTTAGTTTATTTTATTTAAAGGAAAGTGAAATATGTCTCACTCACCTTTAATAATTTAAGTATTTTTAATATAAGATTATACAGAATATAAATTTGCTTATAAATACTCATTTGTAAGATAAAATTTTTTTCTTTGTCATGGTAATTTATTTGTAATTTTTAAGAGTTATTTAATTAGCTTATTATCTTATATATTAATGATGCAGATATTATTTATTTAGTGAAAAATCAATAATATAGTTTTTATTGAATTATTAATACATATCAAAAGGCCCAAAAATATACACAAATCTTATTATTAGTGTATATATAAACTCTAATCATCCACTGGCCTAATTTTCTACCATTTGGATCCTTATTAAGGTGATTAGGACACTTATATTATTTTATTTTAAATAATGCCAAAGTTGTCACCTTCATAATTTAATAAATATAACAATTTAACTATTGTAATTTTAAGATGATAAATTCGAGTAAAAGTATTATTGTGAAATTTAATAAATTTATCTTCATCATGGGATTTTATTTTTAATTTTTATGCAACATAATAGTATATTAAATAATTATACAAAAATGTTTTATTAATTATTTTATTAAGAGATAAACCAAATAAATGGTTTTCAAATTAATAAAATAAATACTATATGAACTATTAAATGTGATCCAATAATTTTCTATATACATATGACCTTTTATTAATCTATTAAAGCATTTAGTTGGAACATATCTTCTGTATATTATTTATTTAAATTCAAATAAACGAATAGTGTCAAATTTGACACTATTGTTATTTTATAAAAATAACATATTATTAAATTGTTTAAAAATCACAAAAATATTTAAAAATTATAAATTAAAATATATATGGTGTAAAATGTTATAAAGTATCCAATTATGGAAAATTCACAACAAATAAGACATTATTTGTTTTAATTTAAAATTTAGAATGTTATTACCACAAATAAAATTAAATTTATTAAATAAGGATAAATCAAGTTCATAATGTTGAAAATAAATTCCTAACTTGTCTAAATTTGATTGGTTGATGCGATTATAACCCTATCTCATCTAATATTCGAATATGAGTTATTTTTGGAGGTTTTTAAGTGGGTTTAGATTTATTATAAATTAATATTTTTAAGATTTGCAAAGGTGCCCCTCCCCTCCCTTATAAAAGGGCACCTCCTCCCTCTCTTCCTCACACCAATTTGAGCCTTCAAGCTCAGCCAACCCCTACCAAATTCTCTTCTCCACTTCCATAAAAACATCCTAGAGGTCTTAGTCTTCTTCAAAGACCAATTGTAGTGCCCTAAGAGGAGGTCTCAAAAAGGCGCTTCAAAGAAGAGGGGGTTCAGATACGTACGAAGCATATCAGACCTAATGTAAGGGACAACTATTCCAATCTCATTCTTATCCGAGATTGATTACTCGTAAGTATTTACTGTGGGTTATGTTTATTATCCATGTCCATATGCTCTCAAAATGTTTTCATAAAATGTTCACTTTCCTTCCATGTATATTTAAGACATTTTTACCCTTTTCTTACTTTTACCTCATCGTATAGAAGGAATCTTTCTTTTGTTTACCATACGAGGTACTTTTTGACGTTTCCAGCAAAATTACGAGTAGAATGTTGTTTTTTAACTTATACGGCACGAAAGGATTTTTATGATTTTATAAAGATGTATTTTCATGAAGCATCCTCCAAAATATTTCATGACTATTTTCAACAAAATAATTTTCTTTTAAAATTGCATGATGTTTTGTGAAAAGAAATTGATTTTGAAGAAGAATGGATATTTTCATCAAGAATTAATTTCAAGTGTTTTATGAAAACCATATTCTATCGAAGTTGACATTATTTCATATGTGTATGTTTCAAGTATAATGTCTCTATGATTTACATGGTTTTAATTTTCTTATGATGAAATATCCTTTTCTTTTATATGGATTTTGTGATGATGGGATGATGTTTATGAAACACATTTTGTTCCTTGGGTTATGATGAATGTTTTAGGTTTATTTTGTGGCATAAGTAAGAATGATTTGACTATGAGATGGGTGGGACCTATATCTCCCTCTAATGCATTGGATAAAGATTTATATCTCATGAGATAGACATGGCTGGAACGGCAAGTTAAACCGGTTCAGAAATGCAGGACTAGAACGAGGAGTGAACTCGATTCAGAAAGGGACTTTGTCCACTAAGATGGTCTTGGAAGAAATTACTTGGCTAATATAGAAATCATATCATGTGCTTAATGGTTGCGACAATTACATGTTTTTTTCCCATGATATTTTATCATTCTTAATTTTTCTTTATGATCTATGCCTTACAAACTTCCATGTTTTATGTCATTGCTCAAGCTTTTGATATTTAAACATTATGTTCTTGTTTTTAAGTTCAAATGTATATGGTATGTTTTATTTTATCCATGCTTACCCTTACTGAGAATTTGAGCTCACCCTTTTTATGTTTTCTTTTCCCCAGGATATAAAGAAAGGTTTTAGGTAAGAAAAAAAGGGGGATGATATTTATGGGAGATATTGAAGATATTTCACCACGATTAGAAGATTATGTTCCAAGTTTCCAAGGACACTAAACTATTACAGTCCTTATGTGTCTGTTTTTATTATGTATTAAGTATTCCGCCAAAGTAATGTAATGTTCATGTATGTCAAGCTTCGGGTCTCTACAGTTGGTATCAGAGGAAAGGTTTGGTCAACCTTTGGAAACTAGGATGTGAGAACTTTAGTGAGATCCCTAGAAATATTTCTAAGGTATTTCTAGGGATGTCCCTAAGGTTAAGTATAATTATAGGTTATAGTCCTAGAATTATGGTAACGATATTAGAATTAAACCTAAGATGTTAGATATTGAATGTACTCCCCCTTTATTATGTTGTTTTCCCTAACATGATTTTTTCCTCTCACACTATTCTTTTTGGGTTTTAGAAAATGGCTGGAAACAGGAAGATTCACGATAATGGAGGATGTAACGGACAATGGAATGATATTCTTCATGACCAACCAAATGAAACTGGATTTAGAAGCCCAAACATCATTATTATGCCGAATCAGAAATCTCAAAATATGATCAATAAACTCAAATTTGGTAAGTTTCTTGACTCGGCTAATAAGAGAAAGATGGATTTTCATGATGATCATAGAGGAAAGAAAGATCAATTTCCCCTATGTAAATCATGTGGGAAGAGGCATCCAGGAGAATGTTTCAATGGAACTATAAGATGCTTTGGGTGTGGAAAAGAAGGACATAAAGCCAGTAAGTGCAAAGGAAAAGGTTCAATTAACACCATGGATGAGGATAATGGTATTTCTACGACATCAAAAATGGTTAAATGTTTTAAATGTAGAATGTACGGGCATTATGCAAACGAATTCCCTAAGGGAAAGTCTCATGAAGAGAATCAGTATGGTCATATGGGTAATATTTATGTTGATGATGATGAAGAGACTACAAATGATATGTGAGATGAAAGAATGGTTGAAGCTCGGTCAATGGTTTAAAAAGGTAGTGGAATGATTACATGTTTATCAAGTTTAATGGTGTATAGGTAATCTCATAGTACTATGGAATAAAGAGACATCTAAGGATTGTCATACTGTTGTCTTTCCTAATGTTTTGAAAGTGTGTGATGAATGGTACTAGTATTTTTGGAAAGTAGATGATATGCGCATAATGAAGGGATAAGGAGAAAATTAAATGTTTGATAGTATTCATGAGCTCATGACTGATATAAGGAGAAGGTTATGTCATGGTTTGAGTATATAGAAATTTTGGATTTTGGTATGTGGAAAGAGTTAACTTTTGACAGCATTCATGTTTTCACTATGTTTTAATGGGTATTCATTTTTCAAGAGAATACATGATTAATGTATTCACATGATTGGAATGTGACCAACAAGATAATGTTGATAAATGATGGTTGGTTGATGACATTTAAAGTAAACATTTTCTTTATACTATGAGCTTGGACCGAAGTATTTTAGATAAATATTGGAATGAATTATGTTGGACATAAGTTAGTATTGTTTAAGGATAGAACTTTTTTCGATATTATTGATGGGATGTTATAGTAATGTAGTTTTAGAAAAAGGACAACATGTAGGACAGGTGATAGCCCATCATGTCAGACAAGGCTGTGGGAATCGAACCCACAACCGAAGTACGACTAGCCTTTATCGCATACCACTGGCCTACAGGAAGTCCCTGGTTAGTAGAAACTAGTTTTATTATATTAAGCAGTATGATATATGAAGTATAAGTCCATTTTAGGAACCATATATGATTAATCTCACTATAGATCGACTTATGTATATTTAATAACTTTTGATAACCTTTTGTTTGAGACAGATGGAATGACTCGTCATTCTATCACATGATCTGCTAACACTTCACGAATAAAAAATTCAACTTCATTTCTTTAAGAGATGAAGTGGAAATTGTTCAAGGCACGAACAACAGTGAGATTGTACCAAAATAAAGTAAGTATTTATTCTAATTAAAATTCTTCAACTTTAGGGAAATGATCTTGAAAACCAAAAAAATTGTCCTAGTGCCCTTATATCCGATGAATTAGATGGTACCCTAGATCATCACAAATTTATGGATTTGTGATTGTTGGATTTTTCATAGCCATGTCCTCTACCACTCTCCATCAGAACATGAATGTTAGATTTTTCTTTCATATCCATATTTTCACCTATGATCTCCTATATGGAAGCCCAATGATGAGTTACATTGGGTAATCATTTCATTTCATACTTTAGTTTTTAAAATTAAGTTTTAGTATTCCTTTTTATGATGTGGGTTTCTATGAATAGTAAACGATTTATAACCCCGACGAATTTCGAGGGAGAAATTCATTTTAAGGGGGGTAGAATGTAACACCCCGAGATTTTATGAAAAATATTCTTTTACTTTCATTGATGTCTTCTATTATACCGCACACCATATTTATCTTGTACTATACGCAACACCGCATTAGCTTGAAGTATACGCAACACTATTCTGAGATTGTGTTACACACAATTTCAATTTAGTTTTATAATAATCATTCTACGCAACATTGAGTGTATATATATATATATATATTCAATGTATAAATGAAATATGGTTGGATTTTTTTTTATGAAATAATAAATGATTTTTGCACAACACGCAACCCTGACTTTGCTTCCATTACACGCAATCACGACCTTCCTCGATAGCGTGTGTTGTACGCAATACCAGGTTTTACTTAACAATGATATATTATTATAATATTATTATGAACAAGCCGTTATGAATACTATTGACATTATTATTCATCTTACACATTTTCTAGAACATGGTATAAGAAAAAAGTAATTTTTTCTGGTAAAATAAGTATTTTTCAAAAAATGCAGTTTTGCCGCCTTTTGATGGTGCACCCACTTTAAATATAGTTTTTGACATGTTTATATGTTAAATTATACAAAATAAACTTCTTCTTTTGAATCAGGATATAAAAATTTACATTGGATAACGTTTTGATATTTTTCCGATAACTTTCATATTTTAATGAATAGTAAAAACACGCTATAATTTAATTAAAAACAACTTTTTTCATCATAATAACTTATGTAGTTAAATTATAATATTTAATGGTTTAAAATTATAAATAGAATATATTTTTACCATTTAATATAATTTATGTCATTAGCCTTGATTTTACATTGAATTCGTAGGTTAAATAAATTCAATCTTTTGCAATGTTTAAAACAAAAACTCGTTTTCTTTCGACAATGGGATTAATTTTAATTTAATTTCTGCAACTTCTGTGTATTGAATTTGGAAAAATGGTTTCTATATTTGGAATCAGTGGGTCCAAATTTTATTAATAAACTACTTTTTATTTTTTGGGATTTATGAATAGTAACAATGGTAAATTTTATTTACCATAGTAAAAGATAAATGGGGTAATTAAGGGTATATATAATATTATACAATTATCCTAATACTTATCTTAATAAAATTGGATGATTATAATTTGTCCTAAGTCATATTCGGGTCGAAAAGGAATCCATTAGAACCCACTTGGAGGTGATTAAAACCTTTAGTTTATTTTATTTAAAGGAAAGTGAAATATGTCTCACTCAACTTTAATAATTTAAGTATTTTTAATATAAGTTTATATAGAATATAAATTCGGTTATAAATACTCATTTTAAATATAAAATGTTTTTATTTGTCATGGTAATTTATTTGTAATTTTTAAGAGTTATTTAATTACCTTATTATCTTATATATTAATGATGCAGATATTATTTATTTAGTGAAAAATCAATAATATAGTTTTATTGAAATATTAATACATATAAAAAGGCCCAAAAATCAAAATTAAACTTATTATTAGTGTATATATATACCCTAATCATCCACTGGCTGAATTTGTGTCCATTTTGATCTTTATTAAGGTGATTATGACACTTATATTATTTTATTTTAAATAATCCCAAAGTTGTCACCTTAATAATTTGATAAATATAACAATTTAACTATTGTGATTTTAAGATGATAAATTCGAGTAAATGTTTTATTGTGAAATTTAATAGATTTATCTTCATCATAGGATTTTATTTTTAATTTTTATGCAACATATATGTATATTAAATAATTATACAAAAATGTTGTAGTAATTATTTTATTAAGAGATAAACCAAATAAATTGTTTTAAAAATAATAATATAAATATTATATGAACTATTAAATGTGATCCAATAATTTTCTAGATACATATGACCTTTTCTGAATCTATTGAAGCTTTTATTTCGAACATATATTCTGTATATAATTTATTTAAATTCAAATAAATGAATAGTGTGAAATTTACACTATTGTTATTTTATAAAAATAACATATTATAAAATTCTTTAAAAATCAAAAAAATCTTCAACAATTATAAATTTAAATTTATATGGTATAAAATTTTATAAAGTATCCAATTATGGAATATTCACAACAAATAAGTAATTATTTGTTTTAATTTAAAATTTAGAATATTATTACCACAAATAAAATTAAATTGATTAAATAAGGATAAATCAAGTTGATAATGTTGAAAATAAATTCCTAAGTTGTATAAATTTTATTGGTTTATGCAATTACAACCATATCACATCTAATATTCGAATATTAGTCATTTTTGGAGGTTTTTAAGTGCGGTTATATTTATTATAAATTAATATTTTTAAAATTTCCAAAGGTGACCCTCCCCTCCCTTATAAAAGGGAACTTCCTTCCTCTCTTCCTCACACCAATTTGAGCCTTCAAGCTCAGCCAACCCCTACCAAATTCTCTTCTCCACTTCCCTAGAAACATCATAGAGGTCTTGGTCTTCTTCAAAGACCAATTGTAGTGCCCTAAGGGGAGGTCTCAAAGAGGTGCTTCAAAGAAGAGGGGATTCAGATACATACGAAGCATATCGAACCTAAGGTAAGGGATAATTATTCAAATCTCATTCGTATTCGAGATTGTTTACTCGTAAGTATTGCTGGGGGTTTTGTTTATTTTACATGTCCATATACTCTCAAAATGTTTTCATAAAATGTTTACATTCCTTCCATGTATATTTAAGACATTTTTACCCTTTTCTTACTTTTACCTCATCATATGGAAGGAATATTTCTTTTGTTTACCATACAAGGTACTTTTTGACATTCCCAGCAAAAGTACGAGAATAATGTTTCTTTTATCTTATACGGCACGAACGGATTTTTATGATTTTATAATACTGTATTTTCATGAATCTTCCTCCAAAATATTTCCTGATTATTTTCAACAAAATAATTTTCTTTTAAAATTTCAATATGTTTTGTGAAAAGAATTTGATTTTGAAGAAGAAAGGATATTTTCCTCATGAATTAATTTCAAGTGTTTTATCAAAATCATTTTCTATCGAAGATGGCATTATTTCATATGTGTATGTTTCAAGTATAATGTCTCTATGATTTACATGGTTTAAATTTTCTTATGATGAAATATCCATTTCTTTTATATGGATTTTGTGATGATGGGATGATGTTTATGATACCCATTTTGTTCATTGGGTTATGATGAATGTTTTACATTTATTTTGTGGCACAAGTAAGAATGATTTCAATATGAGATGGGTGGGACCTATATCTCCCTCTAATTCATTGGGTAATGATTTATATCTCATGAGATAGACATGGCTGGAACGGAAAGTTAAACCGGTTCAGTAATACAGGACTAGAACGAGGAGTGAAATCGATTCAGAAAGGGAAATTTTCCACTAAGATAGACTTGGAAGGAATGCCTTGGAAAATATGTAAATCATATCATCTGCTTAATGTTTTCCACAATTACATGTTTTATTCTCATGCTATTTTATCATTATTAATGTTTCTTTATGATCTATTCCTTACGTACTTCCATGTTTTATGTCATTTCTCAAGATTTTGATATTTAAACATTATGTTCATGTTTTTAAGTTCAAATTTATATGGTATGTTTTATTTTATCCAGGCTTACCCTTACTGAGCATTTGAGCTCACCCTTTTTATGTTTTCTTTTCCCCATGATATAAAGAATGGTTTTTGGTAAGAAAAAAGGGGAAGATCTTTATGGGAGATGTTGAAGATATTTCACAATGATTAGAAGATTGTGTTCCAAGTTTCCAAAGACACTAAACTATTATGGTCCTTGTGTGTCTGTTTTTGTTATGTATTAAGTATTCCACAAAAGTAATGTAATGTTCATGTACGTCAAGATTCGGGTCTCTACAGATACACCCAAGAATACATTCAAGAAAAGGTATGTCCACTTTAAATATGTATTAATTCCATTTGTTCTAACTAATGATCATTCATTTTTTATAGTATTTTTTAATCATATATTATATCACTATCTTAACACCTTTGTGACAATTTTTGGTGAAAATATTTTATTACTTGATATCCAAGCACAACCATGAGCATCGTATGAATTTTGTATTTTTAAAACCTAAGGATTAACTGTCTATATGAAATAATTCAAAATGAAACTTATAATTTAATGAAATTAATTTCATAGGGAAAATACTTACTATGCATGGATTGTTAAATGATCCAATGAAGGAGAAGGCTATATTTTCAGGGGAAGGACAAGAAAAAGTTTTTTAGATTTGGAAATTTATTAGTACATATGGCCACTATCAATGGATTGTCAAGGATTTATTGATGTTGTAATCACCATTGAATTCAATTATAATGAAATGGGTGAAATTCAGATAAGATGAGAAGTGTAAGTCTTCTTTTGATGAGTAAAAATAACTTCTTACAACTCCTTATATTCTAATTGTACATGATCCTAGTAAGGGGTATGTTGTTTTAGGTGTTTCTTCTAGAACTGGTTTGTTTTTTGTGAATAGGTTAGATAATAATGTGTTATCTTAGATTTCTTATCATCTTCAATTTCATTTGATGAATTACCCAACCAATGATTTAGTGCCTCTTGTAGATATGAATTCCCTTTAATTATTGGAGCATAATCTTATTGTTTAAAGGTTCACAGTTATTTTTGAAAATTAGAGTATATGATGTATAGATTAGTAGAAATATATTAATCATAGATAGAGGAAGTGTGTGGAATACCTTCAGAAAATTGATTTTGAGAACACCTATACCCCATGAAATGGTAATGCCTTTGTAGATTATATTTGAATGAATGTTCCATCACATGATATTTTGGAATCAATGTATGTGTAAAACCATATGGGGAATTGTTTTCACTAGCATCTTGATGCTTGGGATAATTTTCATGGAGTGGTTCTTGTAGTGTACATGTATTATCATCTGTTGTTGATTATATTCTACAGAATTAGTAGTTGGATGATGAGTTCATAGAAATTCAAGAAAACCTATATTTTTTAGAGGTAATTTTTGGTTGGTCACTCTCTTTAGATGGCACCCTCAGTCTTGAATATCATTTATTCATTCCATCATCATTGAGTTGCTCAATTTTTTTGAAACCCATATTTTTTCATGGGTTATTCATCTGGGAACAATAATCATGTTTTATTTCTTGAGATGTCAATATTTGTGGCTATGTATGAATTGTAAAATTGATGATTATTTTTCATACTATTACCCCTAAAAATATATCATGGAAGACAATTTCAAACATTAATGATTACGTAGTCATCATCCATTGATTGTATAGAAAAGGGATGAGGTATCAAGGGATTATTTTGTTATATTTACATGGATAATTGAGGTGAAATGATATCTAAGTGGTTATTGATAAGTTGAACAAATTACCAAATTACATTCTGATAAATGATTAAAAAATTTGGGAAGATGGGTAAGTTGTATGTTCATGAAATTGTGTTGTTACATGGGGTTCCTTCTGTGGTTGTTTCAAACAAGGATCCTTGGTTTTCATTAAGGATAAAGAAAAACCATGAAAAGGTAATAGAGACTCAAATCAGGTTGATCTCAACATATCGTCCATATATAGATTGTATGAATGAGCATGATATTTTGATCAAATAGGATATGATCCATGTATTTGTCTTGGATTTTGGTGGATCTTGTTTTAGCCATCTAGGAGGGGTTTAATTTTTTATTAAAAAAATTTATCAGTCATCTATAAGATTGAATTCATTTGCATCTTTGTATTGTTTCATGTGTCGATAAAAATTCTTGTGGAATAGTTGGGAGAAGTTTCCTTGGTGGGACTAAGTTTTTCTTATGAAACATCTGTAAGGATTTAAGATATATGTTTTCATTTGGTTACACTTGAGAGTCGAAATAAATCTTATGAAAATTAACATTTTCTTCCTTCAGAGTTTTCTATAAGTGGGAATTATATATTGAATTTCCCTCATAAGCTGGGTCACCATCATCTTCAAAAATAGGTAATTTTGGCTCCAAGATATGATATACCATTTGAGGTCACTGAGAGTATTGGAATTTTTTATTATTGGTTGGAATTTCCATTTTAATTGATATGAATTCTTGATGTTTTCCACATATCACAGCTCATGAAATACCATCTTTATCCACCTAGAATTCTTATATGGGAATTAATTTACATAGATCCAGATATTTTTATTGTTGAGAATTCAGTTAGACCATTGAATCAAAAGTGAATGTCTCATATGGGATTTTGATTCCATTGGTCAGATTTTAATGGTAGCATGGATCAGATTCTCATGAGAATTTTTAATGTGATTTGTTGGTGAGGGGTCAGTGGACTCACCTCCTTAATAGGAAAAACCATTCCACGTGAATTAATGGGGATGGAAAGTCCTATGGTGTTGAGTTTTTAACATCTTGTTTCCATCTTCCAAGTTATTATCTTCTATTTTATTAATTTACTCTTTAATTGGGTGCATCGTAAGACTCTCAATGATGGAGAACAATTACTGGAAATAATTAACCAATTTTATAGGATGTATGTTTGTTTTAATTATTAGATTGCATGAATAAATGTGTAACATCATTTTCAGGTTCTCTTCGAGTCTATAGAGTGCACGTGGTGGTTTTAGTTTTAATATAAAAAACTAGTATTTTTTGTGTCTGCAAGAGAAAAACACATAGTGTAATGGTAATACATTAGGTTTTATATCTAAAGGGATGATTTCATAAACCATTTACAAAAAATGACTGGGGCACATGATATATACATGTTAAACACCATTTAATGACAATATGATTAGGTTTTTAGTAAAATGGTGATGGGTTTTCCAATGTATGTGTTCGTAATTGATTAGGTGACTTCTAAAAGGATTTTACATTGTGTAAATGATTCTTACATTTATTTTAGGGTGTTGTGTGAGTGACATGTTTATTCATTATATGTATACGCTCCCCCTATTAACCTATAGCTCTCCCCTATTGATTTTAGGAGCCTCTGTTTATTCTAGATCATTTTTTAGCGATTGATCAAATTTACAATTGGGTTGAATCTCTTTGGGTGAGTAATCCCCTCTTTATATTAATTTCATTTGGTCCTGGTGTCACTATTTAATTGAACTATTTTTTTTATCATGATGATTTTTCTCTTGATTCATTTATCGATTCATGATGCCATCTTGTTCTGGTGGTCATTCACATTTTTTGTTGTATTTGAGAGGGTTTGAATTTCTGAGGTATTTATTATTTTCAATTATCTTTCAACCATAATATTTATTTGAATCAATTATAATATGTACAGTTTGATTCTTGGGCCTCTATTTTTTTATTAAATTCATCATTTTTCTGGTTTCTGTTCCTAAAAATTAGCAACTATAGTTTTGAAGAATGTGGTTACATTTCAATCCAATATAGGTGAAAATAATTTCTAATATTTTCATAATTTTATTTATAAATGAAATATAATGATTGAAAAATTATTTTTTGTTATTTTGGAAATTTGGTTTTATAAAAGATGATTTTCCCCTTGTTTTAGTAAATATGACATTTTTCTCCAGTAGTTGTAAAAAGGTTTTGTGAGATATTCGTAAATGCATGGTTTAATGATAATGGTTGATGAATGGATTTGAAAATTAAATCACATTGGAACCCTTGGGTTTTTAGGTGGAAGGTATAGTAATTGCAATCATCCACTTCTGGGTGGTTTTCTCAAGGGGAATTCTTCTACAACTCAGCCTATTATTCTATAGACTCATTCTACCTATTAGGGGATTCATTTTCTATATTGTTCCTATTAACATTAAACACAATTCATTTGTATGGAGTCATGATAAGTGTGTGATTGTCTATATTTTGTATGAGTGTTCATGATAACTTAACCTACTATAATACATGGTATCGTTTACCCTATGCATTGGATAATTTTGGTTTTTGTGGTCTGTACTATTTGTGTATGTGACCATTGATTTTATATGAGATGCGATAAATGATTTCTCAGATTTGATTTAACTATTTTGATATGTGGATATGAAATTCATTGAAATTGATTTACTGTTTTTATTTATTAATTTTGAAAATGGGGGAATTAATATAATTTTTAATAATTTTGAAAGAGAAACTATTTAAATGTTATCATGACATGTTTTATTAAATATTTACCATTCTGGGATTATTGTACTGAAACATGTAATAGAAATCATGGGTGAAACCCTATTGATCCCATTAGCTCACACCTTGTGAACCCCTCGGTTCATTCATAAATACTTTTATGACTTTCAATGTAGGGAAAGGAAGGGAACTATAGTGAGGTGGAACTGTTCTCTATTAGATGGGGTTTGGGTATCTAGTGGTGAGATTTTGGGATTTTTCCCATGTTATCACATAAAGCTGTTGGAGTATCTATTTTTTGATATGTGTTCATTTTATGTTCCACATGTCTCTTGTAGATTTGTTTTTTCTATATTTATTGGTTTTTTTACTTCCATTGTTCTTTATATGTTATAACATATATTATTAAATTCATTTGATTATATCTATTATGTATATATATTATACTTTTTTTCACATAATGTTGGGAGAAATTGAAAACTCTGGTTATTGTTTGATTCCAATGTGCTAGTTTCTAGAATGTGTTGATCATGAAAACCCTCCAGGTATGTGGTGGATCAGGTCAGTTTCCAATATTGATTGGGTATTTAGGAGAGTTCATTAAAAAAGAAACGGCATATTTCTATTACATAGGATAGTCTTGGACATAACTCAATTATCTCCATTTTTGAATGATCCATAGGTATCACATTGTTAGTAATGACATGCCCTAGGAATATTATGAGCTCTATGTAGAATTTATATTTAATCTAATAAAGATACTTATTTTCTTCTTGTAAGGTCTTCAAAGTACTATACAAATTCTACTCATATTCCAAATATATTTTGGAGTAATTTTGAATATTTTATATAAATATTAACCATATTTGTTATGGAAATCCATAAATACTCTTTCTATTATTTACGTGAATGATTATGGATACTTAATTATTTCAAATGGCATCAATACGAACTCATAGTACTCTTACATTTTACAAGAAAAATAAATTGAGATATTGGAATTCTTCACCATTAATTGATAGCATTCTGACAAAATATACACCTTAAGGAAATACCAGTCTCCGCATAGATTATTGAAAAATTCATCAAACTATGTTAGAGGTTACTTTTTATTTCTCATGATCCTTTTAACTTTTGATAAATAATGAAAAGTCACATTGGACTATTCATATTCTTGATAAAGTTTACAGGTGCGCCTTATATTGAATGAAATAGGAATATAAACCCATTTTATAGATTTTCATATAGTTTCCTTTCCATCACCCCAAGTCCAACAATTGTGTTTATACATTGAGTCTTGGATATTTGATGAGTTCTAGGGATATTCTTGAGTGAGAACATTGCCTTCGTGTTAGAGGAAGACTAGAAAATACTTCAAGAAACACATCAGTGAAATCCCATACAATGGGAATTCAATAAAGGATTATCTTTGCTTTAGTCTCAATAATTTATGACTGATACACATTATTATAAGAAATTAATATACATTCAAGATATTATTATACTAAAAGATATTCAAAATTATCATTGTACTTGTATCAAATCATAGGGAAATTTGATATATGGAGGGAAATTTCTTTCTCTCCAAGATATATGTAGTTTTTATATAAGGAATGCCTATCCATTTCTATAATTATATCAAATTTATCAAAAATATGAATAATAAGGTTTTATGGGATATTCAACCTAAATATTTTTATAAGTGAGGAGTTTTATACATGGAATAAAATAATTTATCCTTTTTATATTTTAAACGATATCTCAACACTAATGATTTTAAATGGTGTTTTAAAAATTCAAATAAACATATTTCGTTGAATATAATGCATATAACCATGGTTTATTATCCTACCATTCACTATTTTATTCTGGTAATAATGAGTAATTCATCAAAAATCAACTTAATGATGAAAATTTTCAAAATAATAATCATATAAAAATGAAACTGTGAAAACTAATGGGGTAAATCATAAATTACAGATATTGCATATCCAATGAATTTTTATTATTAAATATAAGATACACATGATTTTTTCATAAAATATTTTATAATTGAATATATTATTCATATAATAATGGTTCATAATGAGATTTTGGATTTACCAAATTATTTCCCCATAGAGTGTTAAACTAGGTGTACAGTAGGGACCATTTTCTTAAACCAATTCTCAATCATGTCAAAATCAATATGGTGTTCTCAGTGTAGTGACCCCTTTGTAATTCTATGACAGAGATGCTACACATGGAAACTAATTACTCTATACGTCACCCAATTTTTTATGTATTTTTTAATATGTTCTCACTAATTTGTAACTCTTTGACTATATTTTTCTATTCATAGTCCCAAAAATATGCATACCTTCTATTGATACCGACAATGAAACCCATATCCTTAATTAAAAATCTATTAATGACTTATTACATATATATTAACATTATTAAACCTAAAATACCTTGATACATAGTTTATATTGGAGATTATATACATAACAATAGACCAAAAAATGATGATACAAAGACATTATTGAAAACATCCTAAGTGTGATCTTAAAATCCATAATTTCCCTAAAACAATGTTTGATAACAAGGAGACATATATAAGAAATGGGTGAGATAAAATTCTTAGTATGTAAATAAACAAACAATGAAATTGGTTGAAGCATTAAATGTGAGTCATGATTTTTAATAATGTATATAATAGGTTAGAATCATAATCATGAACAATGTGGCGTCGTATAACATGATCATAGAAAGGCTACAAGGGAATGAGAAAATAAATTTATTCAGTAGTATCATTAGAATAATTCAATATTATACAATAATTCATCTTATAGTTTTGTCATTAGTATAAACTCTTATGCACCTTACATAGAATATCCTTAGACTAAAGCATTACCCAATGCACTCAATCTCTATCTAGGTGCACCTGTCATAATCATATCCTGAAGATGCATATGTGTAACACAAATATCATATTACATAAAAATCAATTTAATAAAATTTATTCTCACAAATAAGGATTTTGGTTTAAATACACGTTAATACTTAAGAATGATTTCTAGGTTTATATAATTTTATATTCTTGAGTGGAAATAGGTTCATGAATTTACTTTATAGTCATTTATAATGAAAAATAACAATGAAATTTTGACTTGATAACTACAGTACATAATGATTTATAAATTGTTTTAATGAGAGTTAATGGAGACACCAATATATATTACATAAAAGGAATGTATAAGTGATGTGAAAAGTCATATCCAAGTTTTAGGTATTATAAATCAAAAGGCATAATGTTTCTAATGATGTTGAATAAATAGAAAAGGGAAATGATCCATTGCCTTAAGAGGGTGTTTCTAAAAGCATGAGAAGTGCTACTTGAATGATTAGGGGAACCTTGGGTGAAATATAGAGGGAAATATAGAGTAAGGACATTATCTATGGTTTTTGAGTAATGATAAATGAGATCTTTGGTGTGTTTGTAAATGAAAATAGAGGGTAGTCCTTTATTATTTTCTAAATATAAGTCTTTGGACTATATTCAAAAGTGTAATCAATTTGAAAATAAATACCTTGGTTTTAGCCTATTTTTTCTTTCAATTAAGAGTGTAGATAATTATTTTATAATTCCATGAACCGAAATCATTATAATATCATCCTTGGGGATTTGAAAATGATTCATGTTCATAAAGAATATATTTTAAAAACATAATATATAGTATAAGGATTGGATATTTGATAAAGGATGAATAAAAATAATATAATAAACTAAAATGAAGTTTTTTTAAAGTGTAAAATATATTTTTTTTCATTTATATAAATTATTTTATATATTTTTTCACTATTGAAACAGTAGGATGTCATAATACAGACCATATATTTATACCTTATATTATTTTTACCAAAAAGTTCTATTTTCTCAAAATGTTATGAAAAATTATCCATTGATAATTTTTAAGTAATGACTCCAAAAAAAATATTACGTTATCCAAAAAAATAATTAAATAATATAATTTTTATTTCTAAATAAAAATCCACATTTATTAAAAATAGTTATTTTTTTGAAATTAATCATTTCTAGATGCTTATAAAATTTATTTTTGTGTTAATGAAATTATATAATAAACTATAATTAATAAATATTATTTAATAATAATATATTATTAAAAATAATTTATTTAGAAAAATTTTGAATCCTTCAAAAAGAATGACTTAATTAAAATTTATTATTACCAAAAAATTCAATTCTTTTTTTGAGTATTGAAATCTAATTTACTTTCAAGCTCGCCACATAATAATTTATAATGTAAAATATGTATTGAATAATGTTAATCATTATTTAATAGAAAATAAAATTTATATATTCATTCTATTAGGTTAAATATTCGTAGATATTTATAACATAAGTGAATGTCCCAAGGATACGATGTCTGATGGTGATATATTCTTAGTGTGGTTTGGTGAACGTGGTGTGGGTTGTGATCTCTGTGAAGAAGAACATCTCCCTTAAATGGTTTGTTCAATGAATTAGTTATTGAATATTGTCTTGTGATAGGTTGTGGAAAAATACTTGAGATGTTATCTCCCCCATAATCTCTAATATATGGGATTCATAGGGAATCATCCAAAATGTCAATCCCATTACATCCTATGTCAGTGTAAAATGGATTTTTAAAAACCCATAATATATACAAATCATTATATCATTGTTCAATAGATATATTATCAATGTTTATCATATTCGGTGGTATTTTGAATTTGATAGGATACAATAATCAATAAGACCAATGATGTGTACATGTTTACAAATACATAATTACATAATATGGAATTTAATTTAACATCAAATGGATATTATATTTATAAAATTTCAAGAAATTATAAATATAGTTATAACGGAATATTTTTTAACATTTTTGGTATTATCACCTTTCTCCAATATTTTCTTTAATTTTTAACACATATTCAATTATAAATTTTCATGGTTTTTAAAGTAATTTTTATTGACTTTATCATTATTATAATAAAACCATGGGTATAAAAGTTATTTAATACTATTATACTAGTTATTAATAATTTAGTGGATATTTATTTTTATTTTTCTAAACATTGTTTTTGTGTTTTTATGATCATTACATTCATAAAAATGTCTATTAATGTCACTTTTGATTCAATGGTTATATGATATAATGATACCATGAACCTTATTTATCAAGATGATTTATGACCATGCCTTGTAGAAATTTTTTTGAAAATCATTTCTTTTTCAGGATTTAATTACTCTGTGATAAATGTTTCAATTTTAAATGTTCATGTGGAACATATATATATATATTATTTTGTTATGTGATATATAGTAGAGTTTATATACCCCTCTATGTAAATAGATATTTATTTATAAATTAAGATATGATATGGAATGGGATGTGGGGAAAAACCAATCCATTATGCTTTGGGAAATGAGGATTGAACCAAATCCTCTATGATAATCCTTCCATGTGTGAGTATTGTCTTAGATTTAATCCATGATAAAATAATAGTTCATCTATGATTATTAATGTGCCACATTCTTGTTCCATCTTTCTATGCTCTTCCAGATTCATATGTTATTTTTATGTAGATCCTCATTATCGACTCATGTATCCAAACCCTTATGACTCATTTCCATTATTATACAAAAACTCATGTGTTATGATTCATGATTTAGGATCAATTTTTTATTGGGTAGTATTTTCTTATTTTATCTTTGGGTATATTTATTAAATTCTCATACACACAGGTTCATCATATGCTCACTTATGATCGTTTTTCTATATCTCTTATGTTCATGACTAATTGACCACTTCAGTTCAAAATTTCATATATTTCCATTAACTGGGAAATAATAATGACTATTATAAGTGCTATTTCATGAATAGAACCATTTATCGATATTATTTATCAGAGATAATGATGAATTATTGTAAAATAAGTTGGTTATGCGTCTAATCTTCAAAGAAACTAAGATATAAATTCTAGTGTCCTAATTATATAGATATGCAACAAATATTCTTGAAGAATGATGTAATATATTTATTTTATTATTGGTTCATTTATGTAGTTGTTATAGAAAGGGATTTCATGAGAACATATGGTATTAAATTGTGTAATCATATGCGAATATGATCTAAGTGATTAATTTCGTAAGGATGGATTTCAAGGAAGTCAATTTTATGAAATTTTAAATTAAATTTTAGAACAAATCCATGAAAATGTAGTGATATAGAAATAATAAATGGTGGACTAATTTTGTTGATAGGGAAATGGGGTTATAGAAAAAGGTCATTATAGGAGAAAAGGATTAGACAAGGTGATATGGATGTCATTGAATATCTAGAATTGAATAATTGGAAATGAATTTAATGAATTTTATTGAAATTTGGGTTTTTAAGTTATGAGTTAGTCTTTATACGTATGATGATCTAGAATTTAATATTGAATCATCATAAAGAACACAAATTATCTTTCTAATCTTTTATAATTATCATTATGAGATTGACGAATACATAAATTGTATAACATTGTTTAAACCACTTGAACTGTAAGAAGAAAAGATTAAGAGGTTTGGAAACATGGATAAGTAGTGATCTTTTCATAAATATTGTAATCACAAATGATAGAATTAGTTAATTATCAAAATATTAACAAATAATTTATATGTTATCCTTATATGTAGAATAATTTAGTTGAACTATGTATTGTTTTTGTTCCTTATGATCTCTACTTCTAAATTTTTATTATGTGGTTGTGGAATAAGTGTGATAGATGGAATTTTTATCTTCCAAAAAGAATATAAATCCATTTTAATTTTATAAAATAGAAATTTAAAACTACCATCATTAACCTCCCCATCCATTAGAGTGTATTTTAAGAATACATCATACATCAAGTTACATAATTTTGATAAGTTATTTCTTGGAGATTCAATTACAGAATGTTTTAATCATAACAAATATTGTGATTGTGTTGGTAACCACTTATTTAATGGTTTAAATTATCATGTGTGGATTAAAAAAATCAGATTATATTTATTTTCTCATGATCTAGATATTTTCTCTAGAGATATTCTTTAAATCAAAGTCATTGAAACGTTTTCAGTGATATTTGTATATAAGAATCTATATATTGATGATTCAAAAGGTTAATTTTTTTTACAGAATTATATAATTAAATATACATGAATGTAATGATTTTTTACTATATCCAAATGATGTTTGGGGAAATATTTTTAATATTTATGTGGTGATAGAAAAGTGACAGAGGTATATTTTCATGTTATTCAAAAATTATTTGAAAATGTGAAAAATATTTCAAATCATAGTGTTTAGAGTCTCCTCTTCCATATTATAAAACATACATGATATATTCATTGAATTATTCATGAGATGAATTATTTATATATAGTGAATAATATAACAGTAAAATTAATACAAATTTATATTTGTATGGTATGATCATTTTAAGAAGTAAATCATTGGGAACTATGAATTGATAATCTATAACGCAAACCCGTTTCATATTAAATACTATTGAAGATGAAAAAATTGTAAAATTACATTAAAAAGAAAATATAATTCAATATTATAAAAAATCATGTGATACGTGATAATATAAATAAAGAATGGTATTTCAGTGATGATTTATAATATATTATGGAATGTAAATTTAATAGAGGTAAAGGAAGATTCAATGGAAAAATAACATTAGATTGATTTAATTGTGAACATATTTTTCACATCATTGTTAGGATCAAAAATATATTTGATAATAGGACACCGATATTGAACCAACAAAAAAATATTAAATTATTGATTCTATTCAAAGATCTTCAATTCATGAAATTTAAGTAGAAATAAGAATCAAAGAAACATGCTAGTAATTCTACATAAATATAACACTGAGGAATATTATTTTGAAGGGGTTGAAACTGAGTCAATATCTAACATATAAGAAGTAACAAATGATATAGTTAAAAAATTATAATATAAATGAAATGAAAATGACCATACTGAGGGATTTCTATCTCTAAAAATGAAATTATATGGGGATTTTATGGGGATTTTCCTATTAAGAAATATGAATGGTAACATTGGAAAATTTCATTGAACCCATAATTTTTTATTATATTGAATAAAAACATTGATCATCTTCATAAATTATTGAAAAATATTAAAATTATGAAGATAAAATTTGACGAAGAATTGAATTATTAGATAATTATTGAGGTTTAGGATTTGATCAGTAATTATCATAATTTTTTTAATGAATGAGACAATTAAAAATAATTGAACACTCAATGAATATGGGTTTTCTTTGATAAAGTATCATCATTTTGAAATAAAATCATTTTTATGAATGAATCTAATATACAGATTATAAATATCATAGATGAGGTATTAAAGGAATGGTATATATTAAGAGGTTAAAAGTTTAAGGATGTGATACGCACTCAATGAAAAAATTTATGGGTTGGAGGAGGTAATAACTAATGGGTTGACTGAAACACTTGTAGAGGAACCATATGGATCTCGTCCATTGAATGTTTAAAAAGAGGTAATTGAATTTTAAAACACCCACAAGCTTCTCATGCACTCTAATGAAGAAATGTCAGAGGTGTATTACATAATCAAGATATTGATTTAGGATGCACATATAATGTTAGAAAGACAATTGAGAGTTGATTTGAATGAATAATAGTAATTTTGGATTGAAAATAAAAAATAGGCTATTGATACGTGGTTTAAACTAGGGGAAAACCAGCCTAGAGGATCATGTTTATACATGGGAATGGATGTCTTCTCACGTCAAGTATATCAATAAAGACAATTAGGAAATGGAGGTTCCCTACATTGAATGAATACTTCATAAGGTTAAGGATTCAAATCTCCTAAAAAATCTAATGGATTTTTAATTTCTTATGATGTTTCATTATTTTTGTGTTTCCAAAATTTCTAGATTCCCACTATTCCATTTAAAGTGCTATTGATATAAAAAATATTATTTTTGGTTGAAAATAGTTTTCTTCCTAGAGACAACATGAACATTTAATTGGATTACTATTATATGTATACCATTTTATACATACATTTGTTTATTATTAACATAAAAGTTTTGATATTTATTTATACACTTTTAACACGTTAATGTCCTTAGATTACACATTGTATCCAGAGGTTATAGTAGATCCTAGATATAATGAAAAACATGAGATATTAAGATAGTAATATAAAATATATATATCCTATGGTCTAGATATGATAGAATATGATGTCTAGATAATATGTGTTTGGGTCACATATGCATTGAGACTTCTTCTCAAGAAGATCACATATGGTGATATCGAGTATATAAGATCATGATGTAAAACCATCCAATATGAACACCAAAAGGTTTGGGTATAATTAGAAGTTATTATCTATGGACATGTGTATTGGTCTCCAAAATTGATATTATTATAAATTTTTTATTTTTGATCATTTTATTTGAATCAAGTAAAAAATTATCATAATGGAATGGTGGTGCGGTGGATCATGTTGGTTCATCATTTGTGGTTTGGAAATGGTTGAATGATAAAGAGAGAATTTTCCATTTCTTATTTGAGGAAGATATATCTTGATGGCCTAGGTTAACCATGATGGTTGTACCATCATAAATCAATGTCTATGACACAATAATGTATCTCTATCTAGTAAGGTCATAAAATATATAAAGCATCAAAAGGATGATAATTAATCTATACATCCGGTATTGTATGATATTTCAAAGGAAGTTATTTTCTTATATAGAACATGTTGATAGGATTTAGTCATAGCTATGAGAAACTTTATCCCCATAGAGGACAAGATGGGCTGTCATGCTCCACTCTTGGTGTGTGATTTTGACTCATTGTAATCAATATAAGGAACTTGAGGGTCACAATATAAGAGTATATACATGTTCAACCATTTCTAATGATGTTTTGATTATGTGGAAGTGGGCCCCATGTGTGGGGATTGGTGAATGTATGAGTATTTAATTTAACACCTGAATATCCCCTCACCTATGTGAGAGTATACATACTAATGATTAGAGGTGTTCATGGTAGTGTAGTTCACATTGAGAGTTGGTGAAGAACAAATAAGTGTAGTGCATGAGAGTTAAAAGCACTACAATTCTGTGTCTCCCCCTTGATTCGTTCTTTTATGGCTGGATTTGATCCTAATTGGGAAATCGCAGTGGTTATTCAATAGCAAAATGAAAATAAAAGTTCGGATATGGAGGTTCTAGTCCTGGGGAACGTGATTCTGGATTCTGGATCTAACCCTCCAACCATTAGAGCACCGCGAGGTATTTCATTCCTTGAAGATCTTAAAGGATATTCTTTTTCCTCTTCTATTGGTGAAAAATCTCGCTCGACCATCAAGAGACTGAACGATGGAGGTTTTTCCGTTGAAGTAGATCCTGATGCAATTACACAACACCAAAATCTCTGTAAGTTTTCTTTAATGGTTCATGTCTCGTATTCTAAAGGAGACAAACCCTGGTCCTTTATTGAACTGAAACAAAGGATATCAATCTGCTGGGGTATTACAAACTCGAAAATGATCCCCTTGGGTAAAGATTTTTTTCATATGCTTCTGTACTCTCAAGAGGATCTTAATTCTTTTTGGAAGATAGGAAATTTATTATTGAATCTTGCTTTTATGATACTCTCGGAGTGGGATTTTTCTTTCAATCCGAATACACAGAGAGGAAAGTCTACTCAAATTTGGGTTAGGTTCTATAACTTAAATTGGTTTTCTTGGCATCCTAGAATACTGAATGATATAGCATCCTGCATTGGTACCCCTCTTAAAATTGATCAAAGAACCCATAATATTGACTTGGGTATGTATGCTAGGGTTTTAGTTGATGTTAATCTTGATCCCAAGCCTCCTAAAACTATCTCTTTTCATGCCAAAGATTACATGACGATAATTGACCTTGAATATGAAAATATGCCCTCTTTCTGTGACTTCTGTAAAATTTTTGGTCATTCTGTCCAGAATTTTAGATTGGTTCATAGAGCTACCAATCATAATAACCCATATGATTGGTCTGATGTTAGAAAAAATAAGAAGGATAGAGTCCCCCCCACTGATAAAACTGACCCTTCACAAGCCAAACCTGAAAAGTGGATTCCTAAAACCCCAAAAGAACCTGGGGTAACCTGGGATGACCAGGTGGAACAACATCATCATGATTTACAAGATCAATCCATCAAAGAAAATATAGAAAATGTTGATAATATGTTTAATCATTCCCCCTTGACTGGGTCTCAACTTGACATTGATTCCGCCTTAATTCTGGGACTTGTCTCTATCCCTGAAGATATTCCTTTTGATCCCATTTCACAGACTCATAAGGGTGAGTCTTCTTTGAACAACTGTATGGTTGGATCACATTCTGGAAACCAGTGCAAACCCCCTCTTCCTTCTTCTATGTCAGGAAGTTCACCTGCATGTTTTCAAGACTCAGGCTCTTCTAAAAAGATTGCATGCATCAGGCAGGTCTCTCCATCACCTGGTGTTGTTTCCTCTGAGACATTGGCCAAAAACATTCCTTCCTCCTTAGATGACTAGTCTGCTGTTCCTGGTAACCAACCTGCCTCAACTGCATATTGTTCTATCACTGTTCCCATTAAAAATTCTTCCAATATTGTGGTTAATGTGAATCCATCAACTTTTGAGCCTTCTAAAATAGTTCCAGCTCCTGATTCTCTTCATCAGGGGATCTCTGTTTTGGATGGTAATCCCCCAGCTTTGGTGGCTAATTCAGATTCTGACTTGGGTCCTATGAATCCAGTTTCAGTTATCAATCCTGTAGGTGTCTTGACTTATTCTGAACTTAAGGAAGGATGTAACACTGCCAATCCTGAGGCCAAAGAGGATAAAATCTATCCCCCTAATCAAACCACTTCCCCTAGGAAAACTAGGGGTCAAAGTGCTGGTAATAAAAAGAAAGGGGTTTCAATCCCAAAGAGTAAATAATAATGCATTTAATCTACTGGAATTGGTAGGGGATTGCAATCCCTGGAACTCTTAATGATTTGAAGCGTTTTATTTTTACCCACCGTCCTATGCTGATTGCCGTTGATGAACCTAAAGTTAATTTTGTTCCCAAATTCATGCATCTGTGTAACCTTGGTTTCTCTTTCTTGGGTTCTTGTAATAATGGTTATGTGGATTCTCTTTGGATTTTCTATCACTCCTCTCTACAAAATGTCAACATTTTTAGTCTCTCTGCTGAAGCTTTGATGTGCGATTATTTCCTTGATAACACTCACATATACAATACCTTTGTTTATGCCAAAACTAATTACCTTGATCAAAGATCTCTTTGGAAGGAGATTTCTGACATCAATAACAAGATTCATGATCCCTGGGTATTGGTTGGGGACATTAACTCTATTTTTTCACCCTCTGGAAAAATTGGCCACTGCTTCTCCTCTATCTCCGCCAGAGAATTTAAAGCTGCCATTGTGGGCAATAATATCATTGAGATTAACCTTACTGGTGCTCAATTCACTTGGTACAGACACCACTATAATTGCATGGTGGCGAGTAAACTTGATAGAGCTTTCACTAACGAGTCTAAGCTTGATAATTTAACTAGATCTTGTGTACCACCCTTACTAGACTTGCTTGTGATCATCATACGATCATAGTTAGCTTTCCTCAAAACTCTCGGAAACCTTCCTTTCCTTTCAGATTTAATTTGGCCTAGTCTTCAGACCTGGATTGTGTCTCTCCAATCAATTCTTCCTGGACTAATATGGGTAATCACAAGGATGCCTTTGCATGCACCACTACATTGAAAAATCATAAAATCATTCTAAAAAAATGGTGTTTTGATAAAACTTCTTTAATTAACAAAGATATCAAAGATTTAGAAAAGGATTTGTCTCTCATTCAAGTTAATAACACTTCTTTCAGTTTCAATTCTGACCCATAAGATGAAATCAACACCTCTTCTAAATTGATCTCTCTTTTAAACATTAAGGATAACTTAAAGAAGAAAATTTACAAAGCTAAATGGCTCAATGATGTGGATAGAAACACCATATTTTACAACTCTCTTCAATAGATTAGGAAAGCTTGTAAGCCTCTCTCTCACTTAAGAGTTGAGGGTAATATCATTGATTCTAAGGAACAAATTGCTAATCATGTTGTTTCCTACTTCACTGACATTTTCAATGGTCCTAAAATCAATAAATATATCCTTCCAAACATTATTCCTTATTTGGTTAAAACTAAGGATAATTGTCTACTCAACTGCACCCCTCTTGATTCTGAGATTAAGGACACTGTCTTTGGCTTAAATCCAGACAGTGCACTGGGCCTCGATGGCTTCAACAATGGCTTCTATCAAAAACATTGGGATGTCCTTCAAAATGATGTCTATAATTTAGTTAAATCTTTCTTTGAAAAAGGGGTTCTCCCTCATCCTCTAAACTCTCAATTCCTCACTTTAATTCATAAAGTTGACAATGCGGATGAAATTCATCTCTTCCGACCCATTTCCCTCTTAAATTCTCTCTTTAAAATTATTACTAAGATTCTTTCTAATACGCTCTCTAATATTAGCAACAAAATTGTCTCCTGGAACCAGTTTGGATTCATTAAAGGTCGATCTATACAAGATTTTATTTGCCTCGCCTCGAAATCTACCAATTTATTGAACAAAAAAACTAGAGGTGGGAATATTACTCTTAAGCTGGACATCATTAAGGCCTTCGATACGATTGACTGGACCTTTATTTTTAAGGTCCTCTCAAGTTTTGGTTTCAATGATTCCATTATCAATAAAATCAAAATCATTTTCAACTGAGACAATATCTCTGTTCTTATTAACGGCTCACCTAAGGGTTATTTCAAATGCTCCAAAGGCGTTAAGAAACGAGATCCGCTTTCTGCTATCATATTTTCTATTGCTGAAGACTATCTTAGTAGACTGCTCTCACTCAACGTTGAGGGAGGCCGAATCAAACCTATCATTGCTTCTAGAAATCTTCATGCTCCCTCTCACCTGCTCTATGCCCATGATATTATTTTCTTCCTTCAGGGAGACAAATGAAATATTAACAACCTTAAATCCATCATTTCTCATTATGAGGAGGTTTCTGGCCAATGTATTAATTGGCAAAAATCTTTTATTTATATTGGTAAAAACATCCCCTCGAATAGGAAAACTCATATCTCTAATGTCTTAGGGGTTAAGGAAGGATACCTTCCTTATACTTATCTGGGTGTTCCCCTTTTCTGGGGTCGAACCAAGTCTTGTTATTTTATTAGTATCGTTGATCAAGTTCTAAATCAATTTTCTTCCTAGAAAGGTAAATCCCTTTCAATGGCTGGAAGAATTTTCCTTGTTAAATCCACGATTGTCTCTAAGGTCTTCTAATTCATGATGGTCTACAAATGACCTTTGGTGCTGATAAAAAGGCTCAATACAGCTATAAGAAATTTCATCTGGAGTGGAAGTACTCTGGAAAGGAAATTGGTTACGGTTTCTTGGGCCACTTGCTGTAAACCTATTGAAAATGGAGGAATCGGTATTAAGAATCATAAAATTTTTAATGAGGCCCTTTAGGCCAAACTCACATGGTCTCTTATCCATAATAACTCTTTTTTCCATGAGATTCCTCAAAAACTGATTCCTTGATAAGTTTAAGTCTGGTTCTTCTAACTACATGACTTCTTCTATCTGGCCTTCGATTAATTCTTCTTTTCACTCTATCATGGAAAATTCTAGATGGGTTGTTAGTAAAAATTCTTCTTTAAATTTCTGGTTTGATAACTGGATTGGCCACACTCTTATTTCTGATATGCCTAATACCTTTTCCCCAAATCCCTCAAATTACTCTATTCGGGAGATTATTAATTCCCCTGATCCTCAACATCCGAATCATATCAAGGGGATTGTGTATAATTATTATTTCACTTCCAATGCGGATCTCCTTGTTTGGGTACCTGCTCACAATGGCCTTTTAGATTCTAAATTTTTTTATCGATATCACTTCCCAAATGAAGATGAAAATTTTAATTGGGTGTCCAAATTCAATAAAGCCTAGATCAAGCCTTCTCATCTCACTCTTATGTGCCGTATTGCACATCAAAAAAATTACAACTGATGTTTTCTTGCAATCTTATGGATTTTTTATTTGCTCTAAATGTAAATTATGCAACCAGCATCGTGAGGACATCAATCATCTTTTTTTATCTTGTGACACTGCTATGGCACTTTGGAATTACATCTTTGACCTTTTTGGATGCAGCTGGCTCTTAGATTCTTTTATTTTCTCTCAACTGAAAAGTGTGTTGGATTTCCCAAGATCTCCCCAAATCAAGAATCTCCTTCTGACAGGTGTTGCGGAGCTTATGCATACTCTATGGTATGGTAGAAATGACTCATTTTTCAACAATAACTCTTTTAATCTTAATACAGGCAAATTAAGGATTCTACTGGCTATAAAGGAAGCAGCTATGACCCAAAAATATTTTTGTGACAATTCTGTCACAGATTTTGAAACCCTTAGCCGAATTGGCATCAAAGGTATCTTCTCGAAGCCTCGCTACACTATTAAAGTCTTCTGGTAGGCACCTCTTCCTGTATGGATTAAAGTAAATGTGGACGGAGCTTCAAAAGGCAATCCTGGTCTCGCTGGTTGTGGAGGAATTTCCAGAGACCATCAGGACCGAATCCTCGGATGTTTCTTTAGAGGCTACGGAAATGCTTCTGCTCTAGAGACCGAAATGCTAGCTACCATTCATGTCGTCTCCTATGAAAATATTATCAACTGGAATAATATCTGGATTGAGAGCGACTCCACTACTATTATTCAAGCCATCTAGAAGGGTGATGTTCATCTGGCATGGTCTGTCACCCCCAGATGGATGGATTGCCTCGCTGCGCTCAACGACCTCAACTTTATGGCCACTCATACCTATCGAGAGGCTAATATGATTACTGATGGGATTTCCAACTTGGGAGTCTCTCATGAGATCACTTGGAGGAATGAACTCCCACCAGAGCTAATTCCTGTTTTTGTTAAGGAGTCTAGAAAATTGCCCTCTTTCCGTCTGATGTAACTTGTTTGTGACTCTTTCTTTTTGAATAAAGCTCTTTGTTCTGGTCTTTTGACCAGAACCCACTTTAAAGAAAATAGTTAACGGCTCATGATAATTTCATTATATATATATATATATTCATGTTCATGGTTTATTATTTTGTGAATGTGTATTTATTATGCACAATCACATAGTAGAATAATAAGGTCATAAAAAGATAAGATTAAAATTTATGGTGAATGTTCTATATTATGAACCATGGTTATGCTCTGATAGTGATTTGTTAGAAAAAGAATGTAAAATTGAAAAGGATTTCATTCATCCTGATTAAGTTAAAAAATCACTAAAAGGAAATATTATGTCATTATATTCTATCCATCACTCAAATTTGAGAAAAACTAGGTGTTTGAGATGCTCTATTAACATGGTTGATGGTTCCTCTTACTAGAAAGAGTTCATATAAGAGTTTCAGGTCAACATAACTAATTTTGGTTTAAAATTATTATGAAAAGCTATATTTTTTAGACTATAGAGGAAAATTTTGGATAATATAATATTAACTATTTGTAGAAGGTAATAATCTAATTAATAGTTCAAGGAGTTGTATGCTATTGTGGTTCAACAAATTAGTGCCTACCCTGGACTCTACAAATAATATCATAGCCAACTCATGTAAACTATGAAGACAGTTTTAAATTTTTCATGCCAAAATAATACTTAATAGATATGTTATATTGAATCTTGTGATTGTGGTGTACTAAATTTGATAAAATTAGTGGGGATAAGTTAATTTAATAATTTTAAAATGACTACTAGAAAAAAAAATATAAAATTAAAAATATATTAAATTTTATTTTTGTATAATAGGGAATGTAATGCTATAATTAAAATATGATAAAATTATACAATTAAATGGTACATACTATCACGAGTTTCCAATAAGTAGCACAGTAATTTTCATAAGCTATTACGACATAAAAAATTCAATGTGCTTGTATACCAAATATTGGTAAACAATCTCAGGAAGTGAGGGTGTCAAATTAATATAGTAGACTCACATATAATGTATATAATAGTTATTTTTTAATTCTATTATCAAATTATGATGTTATATGATCATAAGGAATTATGACATCGATTATTCTACATGTTTTCTTATCTCTGAGAAGTTTTTGATGAGAATTTGAAGCGAGATATAAAAGGGTGACGATTACAATAAAAGAAGGACATGGCCTTTCAGTGTGTCCCTTTAACATATCATTTTAAACCATTTATACATGTTTTTTTAGATTAACATCCAAAAAGTATCGAGATAGTTGTTCATTAGCTTTTGGGTAATTATTTCCTAGAAATAAGAACATCAAGTGAGTTTAATTATTAGTTATTATGGTGAAAAAGTTGATTGAATGGTAGAAAATTCCAATGGAATGATTCACAAGCAAGGATATATTGAAATATCCTTCAATAAAAATAGGTATTAGGTATGAGTTATTTTCATTGGATTATGATAAGTAATTATATGGAAGCTAAATTCAATTTACTGAATTGAAGAAGCAAGAATTTAATTCTTCTTCATGAATATTCAACATTATTTCTTTTGTTTCTATCATAATTAATATGTATTAAATAAAAGACTAAAATAAAATATGTGTACTAAAATATATTCACCACATAGTTAAGTAATTGATACTATAAGTAATGGGTGTTCTCGAAGTGGATGAGATAGGGTGGTTGAAAATATAGTTGAGAGAAGCACACATCTTCTTGATGTTATGTTTATTGATCCCAGTTTATCTTTTGTTGATTTTAGAAATAAATATATAGTATTCATGGTCTACAATTAATTTTGTTGGTATAATAATTGTAAATACATGATGAATAAAAGAATAAAGACATATATACCTAGTTTTGGAATATAATACTTTTTTAGGAAAAAATATTTTTATAGATATACAAGGTAGGGTTTTATATTCATTGGATTTAATGCCCTTATGTTGTGTCAACACACTTATGTACTTATGTTGGGAAAAATGAAATTTTAGAAATAATGGTAAGGCACAATTATCTATAAATTAGTTCCTCTGGATAATGTGAATTATTCCAAGGGAGAGCTACTGGTAAGTATACATCATAAGATTATTTTATGTATTTTTTTAATATGAATTTTAAGTATGGAATAATCATAGATAGAATATATGAGATATTTTAGGATGGTTTTCTGAATAATATATTGACTAACCATTCATCATTCAATATAATAATGTGTTGATTAATTCGAAAACTCAAGATATATTATACAAAAGAAATATATGATTGTAATATGAAGTATTGATGATGAGTTTTAAATGTTAACATTGATCATTAAAATGATTCATGGAGAAATTAATAAATGAACAATTACTTACACACATCAGATTTATAATTTATATAAGTGGATAAAAAATGTTAAAACTCTTATTTTTAAAAAACTTCCATTTTTTGAGACATTCATTTGAAATAGAATCATGCTCCCCAAACCATATGTAAACTATAATGAAAATTTGATATCATATGTGTATTAGCATAATATAAATCCATTTTCATAATAATATGATCTTTCATACAAAGAGTTTGCTATGATATAAAAATTTTCATCACAAAAAAACACAATGTGAATCTATAGTAAGAATCCTAATGTTTTCCACAGATATTATAGAAGGTCCTTTAATATAAAATATATAGTGATGTTACAGAATATATTTCTATATAATGGTTCACATATCTATTTGATATATTGGGAGAATGATTTTCCTGGGTTTAGTAAATTCTAGAGATTCAAACATAGTTTTCCTAGAAACATTTTCCACAAGACAATATCAAAAATAATTGTTCTGGAGACAAATTCTGTGTGTGATAGATAAAAACATGGAAATGGTTTTATATTCCCTGGGACTAGTAATACCTTATTCATTGTGAATAATAATTCCCCAAATTTGGAATTATATAACAATTAGGTTAAATTGACATGATCAATTAAAATTAGATAATGGATTCCATTTATCATTGTATACTCGGCTTGTTAATTTGAATACTACGATTTTTTCCTAGTGAGAATATATGTGGATGTTATAAGAGTTTTACTAAAAATGATTGACTAGTTGTACGAATTCATTATTATAAAATCAATTATATTTTTACATTCCTAGCTACATTATGTGATCATTAAATTGTGTATCGGATGTCAAGACCACCAATAATGGAATATGTCTATATAACACAGGTAGAATATGATGGTGGCGTTATTAAATGTTAATAAGGATGAATGTTATTAAAATTGAGTTCCAGATTGAAGTAAAAATAGATAATAGAATGTTAATTTGGAATGAATCATTTCGTTATATTTACTATAGTTTTGTGGGAGTGTAATCATTTCCATGTAAAATATGTTTGATAACTATTTCTAATGATTTATCCAAGGTGAACATCTATCTATGAGGATGCACTAATGGTTTCCCAACATTACTGATATCCAATGTCTAGTGGCATCCATCACTTATTTAGGGATATTTTCTCCTTGATCGAAATGGTATAATGGGATGTCAGCCTCTCCTTCCATGGTTTACCCCACAAAATTTTTCTCATAGTCTGAGACTCCCTTACGATTATGAATTTTTCATGATACTCTTCTTGGTTCCATGTCTTTTTGGATGCTAGATAATTACACTGCTTCTACCATGAAATTCTAAGGGGTCATGTTATGGCAGAAACCTTCGGTTAGAGGAGTAGAAATGTTGGGGCATCGCTGGCATGTCTGGATGCTGGAACACTAGTACACCTATGTTTTACCTTATCATAGGGATTATCAAGGATGCAGAAACCTGAGGAATCCCATGTTTAATGATATGAATTGTATCCCAGAGCATGGATTTGAGTTTTCCCTTGTCTTCCCATGGATTTGAGGCTTCCTAAATTCCCTTTGTATAAGGAAGGGATCAAAACCCATGTAGTTTTAAGGTGTGGGGAATAGGATCAGGGTGTACACAAAGGGACACAACCTGAAGACATCATTGTGCTTATGCATGGTTAGTCGTCGTAGGGATGGCATGACCTCACCAGAATGTGGAAGATCAGGTAAAACTAGGATGGATTATGGATGATTTGAGGAAGTTCATGAGATGAATGGGATGGAACCGACGTGAATATTAGGGTGATATTAGGTTTGAACCTCCGGGAGGCTTTCTACGTATCCCAACGGGTGGGAATCAAGGTATGTGTAGTTTTTTGGGGGGGAAATACACTAAAGAAGGTGGCCAGTGAGAATATACACATTGATGGGGGAAAATGAAGGAAATAGGACCAATGGGTTAAGACATGATCATACCAAGACACAAAGGCTCGAGGTATGGACAAGGATGAGAAATGAGATATAAGCTTGAACTTCAGGTAGGCTTCCTATGAACCTTGCTCAAAAAGGGCCAACATCAATGTCCATGTAATTTAGACATCGGTTATAGAATCAGGGTGTTAAAAAGGGACATAAAACCGAAGGAATTTTGGGTCTTATGCGGGGTCATAAGCCTTTCAATAGATGTACACTCTTGGTTGGAGGAATACTAATTGAGTGTGGGGCATACACATGGTTAGTTTCCCAGGAACTAGTCTAACACCCTCAGGGGACAGACCAAGGATGTGGGTCCCAAAAAGGGGACTCTAAAGTTTACCAGTGTTTTGGGTAGATCCTCAGGGTGGTTTTCCACATACCCTATCAAGTTTTTAGGGATCAAAACCCACTTAGTTCGAAATGATAGAGTTTGATGTCCTCCGGGATGGAAGGGTTATAAATTTCAACATCATGCAGGCTGAGGGTAAACCATCGTGAACTAGTCAAGACAAGTGGGAGATGGGCTTGAACCATGGGGACTCTCAATACACACCTTGCTTGAAAATGGAAAAGATAAAAGTATTAGTAGTTTGGTAGAGTGGGGAATGAGGCTTATGCGTGGTGAGCAGCCCGAAGAGGATGTCAATGTCATTTATTACTTTAATCCCAAGTGATTCCTGCTCAGTGTGAGAAACTAGAGGTAGAAAGGGACGTGACGATTTTTTCATGAGAGGTGCATCCATAAGGATTGGTGTGGGACTTACATTTGGCTAGCAGCCAAATGAAAGGATGACTAGGACTCAATCTAGGTAGGAAGCCCATGTAGGCATCCAGATGTATGAGGAAGATTTTTCCATTATTCATTAAAGACCCTATCAGGGCGTGTTGGTGCTTATGAAAGGGCTGGTTAGAGGGGTGCATGGAGAAAAATTTATCAGGAGAGGAATGAGGGGCAATGGTGTACATTCCCATTCATGGGGCCCTCGGGCCTTATCACTTTTTCGATTGTCATAGTTTAATTCCCTTTGTTGAGTATGTGATATTTCTAGGATGTTTAACATCATACAGCTTAAACGATGAGGGTTCACTCCTCTCCCATAGGACATACATAACTGGTGCACATTAAACCCTTGTTGAAGGTAAGGCACTAGCGATGATATGGCGATGTTGTCATGGAGTGATCCAATGAATGGTACGTTTTATAATGGATATGCGAAGAAAAATGGTCATTAGCGTACCTATGAAAATAATGATTTTTCATGACAAAATGACATGGATAATCTATTGAGGGAATACGAATTCACTATTCATAATATTGGAGGGCCACATTAAGGAAGTGTGCACAAGATTGTGGTTTTGCAAGAAATCGGGTCTCTTACATTATGCCTTGGGGTAAGGAAGACACAGGGAGTGCATCGAAAGGGTATGACCAAGATTGATAGTTTTCAAGAAATATAAGGGGTTACACTAATGAAGGATGTCTGGACGTAAAATCAATGGTTAAGGGTATAAGAGGCCCTAATCTAAGGAATATCATATTCACATGAAATTTAGTTTTTTCACATTTAACTTTCAGGAAAAAGGAAATGGGAGAAGATCAAGTCATTGTGGGTCCACCTGAAAAAGGACTCTTTGGAGACCTATCATGCAAGACATTGATTCCATGACTTTTGTGTGGTCATGGAAGGGGTGGTCTTTCTTACACGATAGTGATGGTCTGTCTTCTATAATGGTAAACAGAAATGGGGGGGGGGGGTACCATTCTATTTTTACCTAGAAAATCTAGAAGTGGTATGCAAGGTGGCCTACATGCAACTGGACTTTGACATCACATTTGGTGTAAAAGAACATTCATGTGGTTCGTCTTCTTACGCACTTACTAATTTTATTTAGCGCATCAGGCATGGATTTTTTTTTGAAGGTTGTTGTGGAAGATTCCATTTGGTGTCACATTGGGCATGTATGATATTGCCAGTGGTATTCAATCTTATGCATAGCCTCAGATCTTGTGCTCACCTCCCTCGGGTGTCTCAGGATAGTTTTCTAAGTCCAAATATGACTTTGGGTATCTCAGAGATGTACACTCATCGTCTTAACTGAAATTCAGTGCAAACAAATACACCCCACCCCCTCATATTTTGAGCTAAAAGGGGACCATATTGTCCTATTCTGAGGAAAATGTTGAATATTAGAGTGCGTGATGGTCGAAGACATCCTTCCACAGTAAACACTCATGAGAAATGGTCACCCCTATATGGAGACATAGAAAATGAATATTTATGTCTTAAATCCAATGACCCGAACTATTGTGTGGAGCAATCTAACTCTTGATAAATCTCCATCCCACTATACAAGCACCTTCAAAAGAATCTTTACTAATGAGACCAAAGGATGGCTGGAATGGGACATCATGTTTAAAGGAAACATTATGAGTGAATGGGCATGGGTGTTCTGGGTATGCTAGACATGAGAGGATGTAAGGTCAGTTCTATAGTATATTGGGCTGTTTGAAGCTGTTTGGACATTATAGTTCCATTTCTACATTCTGAATGATCTGTTACTAGTGTTGTTCATTCAGTTATACCCAGAAACAAATACTTCCCATATCCTCCATGGGGAGGTCAGCATTATTCTTTGAGACAACCATTTCATTGGCAGCATTCCCCTGGAATGCTACTATTATGATGAGCTATTTCCAATAGAGAACGTTTTTGGGGATAAGACATGCACCCCCATTCTAACACGACATATATTAGACATGTACTAGGAGTGGTAGAAAATAATGTACATTCTAATGGATATAGACTATAGGGGGTGGTTCATCATATTTTTACAATAGTACAATGTAGTGAAAACGCCACGATGAGGGTAGTAGTTCCCAATCATTTTGTAGAGCTGGAAGGAATGATCATACTGGATGTTTCTAGAAGCATACAAGTACTAGTCATGGGGATTCATCATAAAATATTGTGGTAACCTAAATTTTCGATATAATGGGTTGTTTTCCATGTTTCTAAATGTGGGACTACTACTAGTAAGAGACATAAGGATTTGGGTTCATCCTAGGACATTGTTAATAGTTGCAGTCATGGTATCCATGAACAAGGTCAATTTGGGAGAGCCTGTATTGGCCATGTTGTACAACATTTTGGGATACATTTCCAGAGGAAGTGTTCCTAGATGAATATGTGGACCATTCATGATTCTACATGGCTAGGTTGCATCTCATTGTGGTGGATATGAATTTATAAATGTCATCCTACCCCTAGGTTATTGTCTATATCCATTCCTACTGAATATTTATTGATTTCTCCCATTGACTCATAAAGTGGAAGGTATCTAACTCAAGACTTGAAACCATGAAAAAATCATTTTTCATCCCTTTTGGACATCATCTTTCCAAATGGTAGATGATTGGTGAGGCCCATTGGAGTAAATGGAATACATGAATATCATTAGGGGTGGTGTGCTAGAAGCCTGAACTGATGAAAAAATATTTTGCGAAACCTGTGTAATGGCAAGGATTCCCAAGAAATTAGGGTGCATGTAATGGATTCCAAAGATAGTGCATACAAGGGTTCCAAAAGAAAGTCATCCTTGCATCATCATACAAATGGTAATTATGTTTACGGCTATAGGGTTTTGTGAAGTCACCACCATTCACCCTAATGATGTAAGTTCAATCCTATTAATGGAGTATGTTGACAATTTACTAGCAGTATATCTGGAAACAATTCTTCTGAAACACTATCATAAAATCATGGTGTCCAACATGGATTCTGAATAGTGAGGAAGTAGATGAGGTCCTTCCAGGGTGGTTATACTTGGAATAATCTTGGAAATTGAATCAACATGGGTGTGATCATTGTCAGTAGGAGGTCCATTAGGTGAGAATATGTTACCACCTTCTAAAGAGAGGCGGCTCATGGAGGCCTTTTGGGTCAGCTAGTGAACTCCCAAGAAAAAAATATGAAATCTCTTAAATCTCACAATGGACTTAATTTTCCCATCTTCATGGTTTCCCTGGAGAACATTGCAACAATCTATGTCCACTAAATAGCTGTAGCAGAGACAGTTGTGCATTGGGCTTGACCTACCAGACGTAGGGAACATTCAAGTGATATAGATGGTGGAATTTTTTCGTAGGCACAAGAAATTAATAGCCATGGTGATCTTTTATTTCCAATGGGGCCGATATTAATTACCACATCTCCTAGTTAATGTGACTATTTTCCAAGAGAATGACTAGGAAAAGTTGATGTCCAAGGATAATAACGATGAGGAACAAGAAGAAGAAAGAGAGGAATATGAGGAAGAGGTAGAAGATGAATATGGAGAATTGAAGGTTGGGGGTGATGCTCATGTAGTTGAGAGACCTCGAGAAATAGCTATTTGTTAATTAATCCCACATGAGAGTGGCGAAATCGAAGGCACTGATGTGGAACTGGCCAAACAACTTGAGGTGAGTCTCAACTCTTATATCTACTGGTCTTTATCTTTTCATAATTTGAATCCACTGACCAAACTTTTCCCTTCTATGGAACACACCGATTTTGATATCTAAGAAGCTCCCCCTATATGGAATGAAAATGTACCCATGAATGTGGAAGAGCGTCCTCATTAATCTACATCCGAGATCGAGTAGGGAGGGGGCCCGACTACGATTGAAGCTATCGATGTACCATCCTAGATAGAACTGGTCTGTGACAAACTAGATGGTGAGGGTGAAATGGAGACCACAAAACCTCATGTTATTCCATCCATTCAGTAGGATTCATCACTGATCATTGAATTAACAAGAGCTGAGGGATCTCCCATGGTGGATTCTCCTACCGTGACTTAGGCACTGGACACTACTACGCTTCAATATTGTTAGTTTATACCTTTCTAGTATCACATCATTAATTGGGGAACATGGGTGATGAAGATACGAATTCCCAATGCAGTGATCGAAAAACTAGAAGCGTAGAAAAACTGTCGAGCACAAAACATATGCGAGAGCTCTTCTAGTGATTTCATTATTTCGTGTAGATCCAATCTTCCAAACTAGTCCAGCCCTGGAATCAAGTGAGCAAGAAGCTACAATCATGGGTGATGTTGTAGTCTGGGTTGAGCTCTGGGAGGGCGGGTGAGGTTGCTGAAGAATAAAGAGTGCCATAAGAGGACCTTTCCACTGAACTCCTCACTACTTTTCTGGAGTACAGGCCTATAGATCCTAAAGAGATAGATGAATATGATCCAAATGTGGCCAAGTATAGTCATATTACTTGATTCAGGGTGTGGAAGTGAATAAAATGCTTCCTTGGTCAATCACAGGGAAAATAGATTATATGGATGGGGTCACTTTGCACATGGATATGCTTTCTCTTCTCTTTGGGGGTGGATGCTCACAACATTCATATAATAATATGTGATTATATGGATGAGAATATACAAGAGATTAGCCAACACTCTGACATTTCCTGGTGCTGGAAGGAATCAATGAATTTCCAAAAACATCATAGGGCTAAGCAGGAATTCTGACTCCTTGAAGAGTAGGAAAAAGAAATAGTGGAATTTATCACAAAAAAAATATGATCTCATTGAACAATTGAAGGCCTAGATCATGGATACGCAGGAGAAAGTAGTGTAGGAAAGTAGTCAAATGATAGAATTAAAAGATGAGTGGGATCGAGTGTAGGTCATAGACAGTGAGTTCCGCTCCATATCTACTGATGAATAAATGGATCTTGGGGAGCAGTTGGCCATTTTGGTGGCCACATGCCACAATGTGGTAGTATTGAGGCAGTCCATTGAAGAGGTTGATCCATAAGGGCTATGTTTTATCAAAAATCTTGAAACATGTTTTCCTTATTTTTTAATCCTCTAAAACCTTGTGCAAGGTCATAGTATTTGTTTCCTTGTCTTAATTAGTGCGTCTTGATCATAACTATAGTTTAACTTTCTATTAATACCTATGGTAACATGGATAATAAATAGTGTGAGAAAAAAGGGAAGACTGCATAATCATCCATAATCTGTATGAGTGTGCTAGCTATCCCTTTAATATTTAGGGGTATTCCATTGTTGATAGAAATCCCAAATTATTTGGGTTTATGGAGAGACCAAAAATAGAGGATAGGTTTCCTAGAATAACCAACATTCCATTACCAACATTCTCTAGTACAAAAATAGGGTAATGACAAGAGCGTTAGAGGAAATTCAAACAAAGGGGAATGGGAAAATGTTTACCAAAAAAATCATAACACAAGGATATTGGAGTGCCAATATAAGATAGCTATTGACCTTATTCAAAATGCGACATATATATCATCTGCCTGATATGGGGAAGGAGAAATGAGGTAAATTCACTAACCGTATTTGAAGACATGGAACCTAACTCAATATTTTTGTTTGATATCTTTAGGAACATTGGACCATAATGGTACGTGAGTCGCAAGGCTGGGAATCCATACCATCTGTATGTTTTTTCATACATGGGAGAGAATGATGAACCAAAATAGAGGGCACGTAATGTTTGGTTATGGAATGATGGGTTGTTCTAATAAATTCCAATACTATTGGAATTATTCCACTACGATAATGTAAATTGGGTAAGCATATTCATCTGAACAGAGATCCATTCTACTCTAAACAGTACCTCTCTAGTGAGGGCCAATGATTCTATAATAATTTGTGTCATAAAAATGACCACAATAGACACGTAGATTAACATCATAGATGAAGATAGATATAAACCCTTGATCAAAACCTTTTAGCATGGTACATAACCTGGAATGCTAAGGGACTAATTTAAACGCCATATGACACATTATTGATTGGTCTAGGGCCAAGAGGCTATAAATATGACCAGGGTAATGGTTGGACCATAGACGAAGAGTTTAGGTGTCACTATGTATCCCATAAAAATTAGAATAAATCCACTTGGAGTTCATCAATATGGTATAGTAGATGGACATTAAGAAAGGATAAATATCATTTAAAATAAAGTCCTTATATTGTTGGATAGTTATTATTACATGGCTTATATGTTGAATGCATAGTTTAACATCATACAACAAGGACATAAAACATCTCAGTTTATGTTCCTAGATCATGGACCAAAAGGGGAATATTACTGAAGTGAAAATATGTGATGTGGTTCCACAAAGCAACCCAATGCTAATGGGAACATTGTATTCTTCACCACATTACTAATTTCAATTATAACATACATAGTCTGAATTCATGATTCCTGTACTAGTGGATCGTAGCTCCAAGTTTAATGTCATAGTTTTTAGACATAAAGAACGAGTGACTTTTCCATAAAGGAACAAGACCTACCGAAATACCTAAGCCCACATGATCCATGCTCAGCATGGGAGAAAATGGTAGAGAAGATAATTACAACACATAGACGCACATGGTAGGAGATGATTGTGTGGAGTTATGTACACCCCTACAACACCGGTTTGTCTCCTCTGTGTATAATGGTGGGCGAAGGGATAACACATATGTTTTCTAATTTCTGTCTAAACATGATGAAATGGAAAGGGATTTGAATCATGAACCCATTATTTAGTGTGTAATAGATTTTGTGTAATGATGGAGGATAATGGTTGACTATTTTCGAAGCTCAATATCCATATTGTATTACTTGGGATGGGAAAAAACAAATGTGGGAAACCTCTAACCATATTTGTTATGTCGTACCTACATTAATGTTAGTTCAAGAACCTCTAGGATATTAGTCCAGAACAATTTTTGAGCCACGGTGACATGATACCAAGCCACTATGGGGGTCCTTTTATCTATGAAAGGTAGTGGAGACCAAAAAAGGGACACATGATGTGTGGATATCTCATTAGAGCATATCTATATAGTATTCAACACTATAGGTCCTAATTCACAATGCATCTAAGAATGATGATGAGGTGGGTAAGAGGTGTAAGGTCTCAAATGGGGGTAAAAAACTCAAGGGGACGAGCTAAGGAAAGGGGTAAAATGGATTACTGAACCCAGACCCGATGCAAAATTCATTGGGGTCCCTACGTATCCCATGAGAGTAAGAATCAAGCCATACATAGTTCTTGAAATTCCATTCGGTATAATGTCATACTATAAATATGTTTATGAATGAATGATATTACCCAAGGAGGCACAGGGTGAGGTTGCTATAAACCTGAAATGAATAGGACCAAAGTCGAAACCACACCGCATGCATACAAAAGTAAGTTAAGGTCGTAAGCCTAAATGTTGGGAACATGGGGTTGGACCTGAAAAAAAGATCCAGGGAATTCCTAAGTATCCCCTGAGTATGGGAATCATGAAATATATAGTTGAGATAATCAATGTATTTTAATGTCATGTGGTGCGAACATGAGTAGAAAAGACGATGTTCTAAATGGAATGTGTATGGGGTGATAATGAACACATACCATAAATGATGACAAAATAAGTCCAGACCACGCCCTATGAATGTTAGAACCCGGACCTTTTTTCAGGTATGTTTTTCCCTTTTATGGAGTTTTTTGAGAAAAGAGGAGTGTCTGGAAATTTTTTGAAGTACACGCCGTGTACTGTGATACTACAAGAGGTTGTGTTTTGGCCGTTTAATGGCCACACTCACAACCATGTAGTGGTGCCATGGAGGCCTCCTAAAGAGGAGTACAGAAATAGTATGCATGCACCATGTACTCCAAAAGTACACGTCGTGTATTTTGTTTTTTTTTCATTAATTGTACAGGGGTTGCATCTGACAATAGAACCATATTTTTTAGGTCTCATTCTTCTATTAGAACTCATACTAAAATGGATCTTCAATGAACCCTCGAGCCTCCATCCTTCCTCCGAATCAAACTTTTTCGGCTGCGTTGGAATCACATTGGTTAGTTCTCTCTTCTCTTATAGCATTGTTTTCCAATTTTTTCCCTTTAGTGAGTTATCATGTGTTGAGAATTTTGTGCATTTTCTTAGATCTACAGTGATCTATGATGATTCAATATTCAAGGTTCAAGTATTTGGATCTCATAAACCAAAGGTAGGTGGTTTGTGTCGTTTCATTGAAATTCATTGAATATTTTTTGTTATTTCCACCAATAACCATAAACGGGGTATTGCGTGTTTACTGTTTTAGCCCTATTGTTTTCAATCTTTGATTATATACTATATTAGATGATATTGAATGTGAATAGGGTTAATTTTTATGCTTTAGAAATTTTTTCCATGCATGTTTTCCATATCTAGACCGTTGGGTCTAGTTTTCCATTTTGTTTGTTGTTTAATTTCTTGCTCAGTATTATAGGATAGTAGGACTATAGTTATAATGTGATGATATGTAATAGAATGCTATCCATGTAGTATTTGAGGTTTAATTTGGATGTTACAGATGCTATAATTATTTGACTTACACAGGGCTGTGAGAACCTAGTGTAATAGACCACAAGGAGAATGGACGTAAGGGCATCTCTGGAGAGTCTTTATAATCTTACGATGTGAGAACACATGGGGAATTGACGTTGATTGCTTCCTCAAGGTGTCTTTAGTTACTCGACGTGGGCCACAGGGGGAATGAGACGTCGAGTGCTTACCTAGAGAAACTTTAGTACGATACGAGACTATAGAGGGAATTGACGGTGAGTGCTTCCTTAGAGAGTCAATACATTATCAGAACCAGAGGGGTGAGACTGTGTGTGCCTCCCATAGGCTTTCCATTACATGTTGGTTGAACCATAGTGGCTAGGCTATGAGAACTACCTAGAGGGTTACCTGTTTTTTTATACTTTCTTGAGTAGATGATTACTTGTTTTTGAATTGAATTCTTGAAACTGTGGATTTTTTACTATTGAATACATTCCTATTTAGTGTTTTCTTTACTTATACTTTCATATATTCACTGACGATTAGGCATATATCTCGTGGTGGCTTCCTACTGGGATTTAGTCTCATGCCTTATTTGGGCCATTCTTTTGGGCCCAAACAAATTATATTGATGTAGGTATAGATAAGGGAAACCTCCCTTCCTCTTTAGGTACTTTATAACATTGGAGTTGGAGAGCATGTGACCATGCTGAGGCTTGCGATGCTGAGGAGTTTCACATATATTCTCATTTTGTACTGTGGTTTAGTACTATATTCAATATTGTGACTTCTTTGGCTGCTTTCCTGGATATATATGTATCATGCATGTTTTATATATATTTATGCTCCAGTTGTTTCTTTATCAGTCTCCCAATGTTTACTATTGTTGGATATTTACTGCTTCCGCTATTGTGAGTTGTTTACTTACAATGTGCACTTTTTCAATGAAGTCATAGCTTTCCCACAATCACACCAAATTCCCTCGCTACTAGTTGGTATCCTCTGGCTTTGTGGAAATGCTCTTGAGGCCATGTGACCAACCGGGTATGGGGCACCTCTGGGTAGCTTCCGGAACTGGGATGTTACAAAGTGGTATCAGAGGAATTCCTTTCTCTTGACCTACTTTTCGGAGCCTATATCTAGGGATAGGAAAGAATATGTACTTGGTAATATGATGTTCACAGTAGTAGCTAACCCGTGTACAGGGAAAATCCATACTACCTCGTTTATTTAAATTTTACTGGTGTTTCGGTGCGGATGTGCGTCGGGTTACGCTGTTCCGCCAGGACGCGTTCGCGCGTGCACCCGTCAACCCGAGGGGATGGGCACACGGCTTGTGGTCCCGCAGTCCCGCTTTCCAAGGGCGGGCGGCATTCGTCCCTTATTCAGGGGCGTCTGCTCCTTGATCGAAACCGGGATGATGGGATGTCGGCTCCTCCTTCCTTGGACGTCTCCTCGGAACTCGTCACCTAATCCGGGTCTCCCTCATAGACTTAAGAATGTTCGTGAATCTCGTTCCCGGCGCCATATCTTCATGGACACCGGTTAATTACGCTGCTTCCGCCTGGACGTTCCAAGGAGTCTGGTCGGGGCAGCAACCTGCGGTGAGAAGGCCGGGTGGCTCTGGGTGCTGGGGGCGTGTCGTAACACTGCGGCTTTGCACGTCTGTCTTCCGTCCCTAATAGGGCTTCTCGAAGGCATGATGGCCTGAGGCATCCCGTACTGGGTGCGGGGAACTGTGTCACCTGAGGTTTTCCTCAGCTTCCCATGTTTAACACGGGGTATGCCGTGAGTTTAACGTCCAGCGGGGACGGCATTGGACCGATCAACACGAAAAGTGGATCAGATGACAGAACCCCTTGCGGGGAACCTCCGACGCTGGGGCCAGCACATGGGCGGCTTCCCAAGTAACGTGGAGTGGAGTGAAGTGGCATGACCCCACCGGGATGTGGCGGCCCGGGTAAGGATCAGGATGGATGATGGAGTGAAGAGCTTGGACCCCGGAGGGGCTTCCTACGTACCGTGCGTTAGCATGGATCAATGTCAACGTAGTTAGGGTATGCAGTTTAACGTCATGCTGGACGTCGGCAAGCCGACTCACGAAGAGGTCGAGGCCGCCGGGCGGAGGATTGAACCGAACCACCTCGCACAGAGGGGGATGGAACGGCCGGGTGGATCACAGTTTCACGTCATGCTGGACGACAAAAGGAGAAATGGAAAAAGGGGGGCTGTGAGGAGGCACCGTGGAGATACACACGGGCAGTCTCCCACAGGGGCGGATTCATAGGTGAATCGACGCAAGCGTGAACCCTGGAGGGGTCCACTGATGGACGAACCGACGTAAATACGACCGGGACGACCAGGTGGCGGGCTTGAACCTCAGGGAGGCTTCCTACGTACCCTGTATAGAAGACAGGGATCAAAGTCCACGTAGTTCATTCTGTCAGGACTTACGCACTTGAGGCAGCCCGGATGCAGCAAAACTCAGTTGGAAGGGACTTGGACCGAAAGCAGAAGACACCTCGATCCCAGTCATACCCTCTACTGGCTTCGGCAGTGGGGAGGCGCAATGGAGATACACATGTGCAGCCTCCCACGAGAAACTAGGGGTTTGTAATACCCGGCCCCCGTAGGGAAAAGTCGCTCCCATTAAATCGTCCCAAAAGGGGGACAATCCCGACATCCCTGCAGAGACGAGCGGGTGGGGGCCACATCCAAACTGGGGGAGACCCTGCGTGCGAGGCACGGGATCGAATGATGCGGACGGTTTAGCGTCTTGCCAGACGAAGTACAGTTTAACGTCGTGTGTTGAGGACGAAGCACTTAGCAGTTTAACGTCTTGTAGCGCGGACGATGGGGGCTAGGCAGTTTAGCGTCGTGCAGCTTGGACGTATGTGCAGTTTAACGTCATGCTGGACGTATGTGCAGTTTAACGTCATGCGGGACATACGTGCAGTTTAACGTCATGCGGGACGAATATGCAGTTTAACGTCATGCTGGACGAATGCTGTACAGTTTAACGTCTTTGTAGCTTGGACGATGAAGGCTAGGCAGTTTAGCGTCGTGCAGCTTGGACGTATGCTGAACAGTTTAACGTCTTGTAGCTCGGACGAGGTACAGTTTAACGTCATGCAGGACGTATATGCAGTTTAACGTCATGCTGGACGAATATGCAGTTTAACGTCATGCTGGACGTACGTGCGTGTCACTTCGCGCAAGCCTGGAGGGCCGCACGGGAAGACAACGCACGGTGCGGGCACCCAGGATGAGGATCATCGGGCGCCACGCAGGCGGGTACCCTCGGGGGGTCAAGGGAGGCGACCCTGGCGGATTGCGCGCAAAAGAGGAGCTTTGCGCGCAAAACCGCGGGTCGGCGCGCAAAATGGCGGGCTGGCGCGCAATTGGGCCAGCGCTTCGCGCGCGGATGGTTGGGATTGCGCGCATCGGGCTTTGGATAGCGCGCGGGGGCAACGGCTCATTCTCTAACGAATGGCCACTTTGAAAATGGGGGGTGCGCGCAATCGGGATGGATTGCGCGCACCCGGGGGCAATTGCGCGCAAGAGGCTTCTTTTGCGCGCAAAGGCCTTCGGGTTGAAATTTATTCAAAGGAAAGGAGCCAAGGGGATTGCGCGCGAAGGCGGACCCCAAGGCTCTATTGCGCGAAAGAAAGGAGGTTACCTGAAGATCGGCATTGCGCGCGGAAGGGGTTGGATTGCGCGAACGAGCGACGCTTCGGATTCTGGCAACCTTCAAAACGTCGGGGGTCGCCTTATATTTATAGGCAACCCCGGGCGCGGAATCCGGTCTCGGGCGCGCAATTCGGTTCGCGGGCGCGGAATCAGGACCCAGCGCGCAAAGGGCGCTGCGCAGGCCGCGGGCGCGAAAAATAGCGCGCCGGCCCAGCGCATTGCGCGCATCCCGGGAGGATTGCGCGCCGCGACTCATCTTTGCGCGCGGGCCTCTGAAATTTCGCGCAAGCCCTCCGGGCCCTCCGGAACGTGCCTCTGACTCCAAATATCACTTCGCTTTCTGCATCCGGAGCGTCGTTTGGGAACAACGGACTTTTCCGGCGTCTACAAAAGCCCCCCCTCGGAATCTGATCGGCGAGAGGTCGCAACGATCGGGTTCCGAGGGAGACGCCGGAATGCCGAAATCCTGGGCTGCGCGGGACTTAGGCGCGCAAAAAGGGGCGACGGGCGCGAAATTCGCCGCTGCGGTCGCGCAAAGCGCTTTCCGCGCAGCGCGGACCCGGCCTCGCCTATAAATAGGGGCCCTGGGTCCCGCGTTCCGTACTCCGGCCTTCCGCGCGATAAGCTCCAAAGCTCTCGTGCGCGAAATTGCCTCTTCCGGTCGCGAAATTCGCCCGATCGACGCGCAAAACCATCCGGATTTCGCCTGTTTTTGCGCGAAAACCCGGAACTTTGCGCGACAGTCTTCCCAATTGCGCGCCGTCCACTTGGATTGCGCGCCAGCCTTCAAACTTCTCTACCAGCCTCGTCCGATCCCGCACGCTTCATCCCTTAACCCGCACGACTCCCGAAACTTCTGAGATGGCCGCGCACAGAGGAAATGAGGGGGGTGCTGCCACTCGCAGGGCTGAGATGGCGACGAACGAGGAGGATTACGGAGCCAAGGAGATTGTTTCCAACAATAAATCCTTGTTCGACTTACTAACGCCGGCCCAGAAGACATATCCCCTGTCGGACAACCTGCCGCTCTGGAACTTCGGCATCCTAGATGAGGTTCCGGTGCCAGGGTTCGAGATTGATGCGCCGCGGACCTGGGTGACCCGGGAGGACGAGCTTCTCCGCTATAACATCACCAACAATGGGCATCCTGCCAGGGAGACCAGACACTTGGATGTCTATGTCCTGAACCCGAGGACGCGAACCATTGATGGGGGTGAGCCTACTGCGGAGAATTCTCCAGCCCTCTACTCGAGCATATATCGCCAGAGCGTCACGGACGACACCAAGGGCTGGCTGAAGGACTGGGACTTGCGGTCTGGGGGCAACTTCACCAGCGAGTGGGCCTGGGCGTTCTGGGTACGCCACACTTGCGATCACTTCGCAGAGGAGCTGCGGTACATCGGCCTGTTCGAGGCGGTGTGGACGTCGCAGTTCCACTTCTACCAGCAGTCCGAGCTCGGGCCGGAGCTGTTCACCCGATGGTCTCCGGATACCAACACCTTCCATCTTCACCATGGGGAGGTCGGCATCGGTCTCTGGGACATCCACTGCATCGGAGGTATCCCGCTGGAGGGCTACCAATACGATGAGTTCCTGCCACCGAAGAACACCTGGGAGGACAGGTCACGGACTCCCATCCTGACCTGGCATCTGCTTGACCTGGCTACGCAGCGGCTCCGGATCAAAGACTTCCATAAGGACATAGCCTACAAGGAGTGGTTCGGCCAGTTCTTGGAGCATGACCCGGCGGTCAAGATGCCAGGCAGGGGGAAGCGGTGCCCGACCGCAGCTCAGAGGAGCCGGAACGGGTCGTACTGGCGGGTCCTGGAGACGGGTGACTACCGCTCATGGGGGTACCGCGTCATCGAGGCCCGGGACCCAAATGTCTGGTACGCGGCGTTCCTGGCCGCCTTTCTGAGTGGGTGGCTCCTGCCAGTGCGGGACGCGAGAATGGGCGTTCGCCCGGCGACACTGGCGATGGCAGGCGCTATGGCCGCCAACAAGAGATACAACCTCGGGGTCCCAGTGCTGGCGAGGCTGTATGCCATCCTGGGATGCATCTCACGAGGGGGGTCGCCACGAAGGATCTGTGGGCCCTTTCAGTTCTTCCACGGCTGGGTGGCTGCTCACCTCGGTGGGTACACGTTTCCGAACGCCATCATTCCTCCGGGCAACGGCCTGCGACCCTCCCTGCTGAACATCGTGGGGGTCGCTCCGATGACCCTAAGTGAGGAGGGCGTGCGGATCCGGATTGGCAATCATGCCAATTTCAACTTCAGTCCGTTCCCCACTCCCGTCGGCCAGATGATCGACAATGGGCAGGGTCCGCTGGAGCAGCATGAATACTTCCTGAACATGCGGGGCGGGGTGCTCGTGGCTCGGATCGACGGGAAGGTGATCTGCGAGCCTTACGTGCCGACCCGGTTCGCCAGGCAGTTCGGGTGCCTTCAACGGATGCCGAAGAGGGTATTCACTGCTCTCCGGGAGGAGACGAACCCTGGCGTCCTTCGCCAGATGTGGCTGATGTTTGCCGCTTTCGGCTCTGGCGACGTCATCACTCTCCCTCCTACCGGAGTTGACGCAGGCTTGGCAACCGAGTACGCCGAACACTGGGCCATCGCATACCCCGAGGGGCTTTTGCGGAAGCTAGTTCGGCGGCTCGAGGTTACCCGTGCGGAGACCGGGCGTCAAGGAAGGAGGCAAGGCGCCGCCACACGGGGGAGAACGGAGGCGCGCCAAGCAGCGGAGCCGGCGCGGGCAGGGACTTCGGCGGCGGGCACATCGCGGGCTGCCGCCACGACCTCAGCGCCCAGAGAGGGGGAACGTGCGGTGGTCAACGAGCGGCCCGGGAAGCAGGTGAGACGTCTGCTCGAACCTTCCCATGATGCGGTCTTCCCGGCGCTGTGGTCGGCCTGGATGACCCTGCGGCAGTCACTGGGGACCGACGCCATCTGGCGAAAGATACTCAGAGAAGGAATCTATCTGCCAGAGGTCGGGCGCCTCCAGATTGCCGACAGAGTGGACTTCAACCGGCAGTATGCGTATCTGACGGCCATGGACGAGTACGCGCGCCAACGTGGTCAGCGCGCGGAGCCATCCCTTCTGGTGAAGGTGATGCTCGGCCTCGAGCCCGCTCCGGAACAGATGCCGCCGGAAGAAGATGACAGTAACGACTCCGAGGAGGAGGAGGAGACGGGGGAGGATGAAGGCTCCGAGGGAAGGTCCCATCGGGGGAGCCCACGGGAGAGCGGCGAGGTGGCCTGCTCTGACAACGTTGATGTCACTGAGCTCCTCGAGGTCCGCTTCTATCCCTACTCAACCTGCTTCATCCATTCTCTTATGTAGCTTCTAACCCGTTTCTCCATCCTTCTCAGGAGCACACGGATGTCGGTCAGGCGTCCTCAACAGGAGTAGGAGAGGCGCCAGCAGGACAAGGCGGGGGCCAGGCACCTATTATCGAACTGACAAGCGCTAAGGGGTCCCCTGCTGCAACTGTTCCTGCGGCGACCGGGATAGCGGAAGATGACGCTCCGAACTCCCGTAAGTCTCCCTACTTTACTGCTGGTGCTTGCCGTTGACGATCCGTGACTTACCATGGCATGCCCTGCGCAGTGATCTCAACACTGGAGGCTCATCGGGTTGCCGAACCCGGGACATCTACGAGTGGACCAGTGGTGGACATGCCGCCTGCTCCGGAACAGGATTCCCAAACCGAGCCGGCCCCACCAACTGCTGATCAAGGGGCTGCGGACGTCGGCGGTGCTGCCACCGGAGAGAGGTTGGGGGCTGACGAGGGTGTCAGCGCCGCTGGGGAGAGAGAAGAAGGTCGCCCGGATGTTGGGGAACCTATCCCTCGTGAGGACCTCCCAGGGGCGGACCCTGCAGCAGACCTGATGGCTGCCTTCCCTGCCTACCGGCCTGCCGATCCCGAGGAGATGGATGACTCGGACACGGAGGCGGTCGAGGAGAGCCGGATAACGCGCCGTAGGGGGTGGAAGTGCATCCAGCGCTTCCTCAAGCGAGACCCGTCGGAGTGGCTGGGGCGCATGGGATCACTTCAAACCTGGCTGCGCTTTCTGTGCGCCGGGGGAGCTGATGCTCAACGCCTCCATCTAACGGTCCGTGATTTCATGGCCGAAAAGATGCGCGAGAGCTGCCGGCGTGCCAACGTCACACAGAGTCGGGACATGTCGGAGAGCACGCGGGCGCTCCTCGCGGCGGAGCAGGAAGTCCGGCGCCTCGAAGGGCAGGCGGCAGAGAAGGAGGCCATCGTCGCAACGTGTACCGAGCTTGTGGAGCAACTAGCAGCCCAGCTGGTTGACGCTCAGGTACAGCTGACGGAGGCGGGCCAACAGATGGTCACAATTCAGGTCGAGCGGGAGCGTGCACAAGCCAGAATCGACGAACTGCGCGCTGCGACCGCCGACGAAGAGAGGGCACGCAGAGAGCGAGAAGCAGCTCTGGAGGCCACCAGCCAAAGGGTAGCGGCATTAGAAAGACACATTCAGCACGCTAATCCCTAAGGGCTTTGTTTTGCCATTCCCAAAACTTTTGCTTCCGCTACTTTGATCCATCTGTATGAATCAATATATTTATCTGCATCTTTTGGTTTAGCATGCTCAACCACAATTCGTTGTCTTGCGGGAGTGTTAACCAAGCATCAGGCATCCATAATTGGGCCCGGGTTTTTGGAGAAAAGAGGGAGGTCATTCCTAGGAAAGGAGACCTCAAGCCTAATCAATGTATCATCCCCCCAACTTGTTCCAACACACGAGCGGGACAACGCTAGGGGCGTTGAGATTTTATCCGAACATAGGGAAATGAGAAAGGGTGAATCGCGTGTCCCGAATCCAGACATCCACAACGGTCGGCCTTCCAGGAAATGCCCAAGACGGTAGGCGGACAGTGGATCGACCATAACAACTGCAATAGACGGACCGAAAAAGGTCATCATTCACATTGCAGGAGGCGGATCACATGTCATCATGAATACCGCTTTGGGGTTCCTTCAGACACAAGGGTGGAAAATCCAGATCAACAGGGCATGCGAAGCGTGGGGCGAAGTGACGGTTTGTTCGGACAGAATCCAACGCTCTCAAAATTGCGCCACCGTGGAGAAAGCGTATTAGGCGGATGCACTAATCTGGCCGTGAATCACCTCAATCCTCTGACAGCACCTCTTTGACGAGGAAACCGTCGCTTCCCATCATTGCGATGGGGCATCCCGAGCTGAATCGGGGAGAATATCACAACTGCACCACTCTACCAGAAGCCAGGCCAGACGGCCGGCGACGAGGAGGGGCGGGACTAAACGATCCCTGAGGCTGGACCCGAGTCGGAATGCCCGGGCGTTCCTACGTACTCCATCAGGCTGGAGATCAAGCCACACGTAGTTCTGAGAGTGCAGTTTAACGTCATGCAGGATGTAGGACCCCATTTGGGGAGATCTTAGTTTAGGGTCGTAGAGCTCGGACCGTAGGGGTAGATCTTAGTTTAAGGTCTTAGAGCTCGGACCATAAGGGCTAGATCTTAGTTTAAGGTCTTAGAGCTCGGACCATAAGGGTGGATCTTAGTTTAAGGTCTTAGAGCTCGGACCATAAGGAGAGATCTTAGTTTAAGGTCTTAGAGCTCGGACCATCGGGGGAGATCTTAGTTTAAGGTCTTAGAGCTCGGACCATAGGGGAAGATCTTAGTTTAAGGTCTTAGAGCTCGGACCATAGGGGAAGATCTTAGTTTAAGGTCTTAGAGCTCGGACCATAGGGGAAGATCTTAGTTTAAGGTCTTAGAGCTCGGACCATAGGGGAAGATCTTAGTTTAAGGTCTTAGAGCTCGGACCATAGGGGAAGATCTTAGTTTAAGGTCTTAGAGCTCGGACCATAGGGGAAGATCTTAGTTTAAGGTCTTAGAGCTCGGACCATAGGGGCTCAAAGTATGCCACATCGTGGTCCTATCCCCTGGATATACGAAGATGCACTGAGGGATAGTGTCAAGAGCGTCGAGGTTTCGCCTGGTCAGAATGGGAGGTGGAAAATGTGAATCATGCGGATATTCACTCAAGGACTGGGGGCACCGGCGTAACGATATGGGAGTACTGCCGACCGTGGCGGAAAAGAAGCATCAATATCGCACTAACCGTTGGTGGAATGAGGCAGCAAACGAGCATCGACCGCTCAATCGCAGGATTCATATCGATTTGCTGCCCGAGGCCATTGGGGGTACCGGCCCGAGTCGGTGGGAGAGCACTGAGTCATTGTGTCCGAACCGTTCACGGGGGCTCCACCCAGGGCGTAGACGATGGGTCCGAATAAAAGGGAGCACGAAGCCTGAAAAGTGGAAGGAACCTGACCAAGCTGAACCTGACACTCCTGGCAATAAACCAGAGTACTCTTGACACCGGTGGACCACGGCAAGGGGTCGGGGAACACGCCTTGAGGGTGACCTGAAGGCGGCGGATTCCCCAGATAAGGGGGAATCTCTAAGAGGTGGGGGGCTGGACCCGAAGTTTCAAACATCCGGGCGTTCCTACGTATCCCATAAGGATGGGAATCAAGCCGCACGTAGTTCTTGAAGCGCGGCGCAACACAATCGGGCACCAGCGCGGGGAAGAGTGCGGGTCTGACCCTCGCACACAGAAGGAGCGGCATTTGATATTTCTTGTTTGTCCTTAAAGATGAATGGTTTTTCTTTGTGCGGCGACATGCCTGTGATTGAGAAATCTCTGGCGTCGCCACAATAATCAAGCCATGGAAGGCATTGATGAATGGCGTGGTCATTAACCAGCGCCCAACATGAGTGTCCCCCGAGGAGGACATCACGATGCAGTGCCGTTTCTCGTCGGGCGGCCAAGACGATCACAGTTTACGGTCGTGTGGTAGGACCGGACAACACAGTTTAAGGTCGTGTGGTTCGGACCATGGAGGAACCCGCTTATCGCGGTACGGCGGACACGGTGGAGGTGGGAACATACCCAGCCCTATGGTCACGCACGATTCCAGAAGAAGAGTCTTGGGATAGGGGTCTGCGTATGTCCATCACCCAGGGGCAGAGATGCTAGCCTCCAGATATACTGGGCCCAGAACGCAATTGTTCGGGCGACTCCCTCCTCCTTATGGGGACGAGGGTCCAGCTACGCATGGCCCTTAGGGAGGATATCCGCATATATCCTTGGTGCTCAGATCATGGGATCCTCGAACGACATCATTACCTTGGTTGGTCTGCCTAACGTGTAGAGGTGTACTGGGGGTCAGTATGAAGAGAGTGTCGAGATTCCACTACAACGCACAAAGGCGGAGTGTGATGAGGACTGCGCAACCAATGTTCAGAGCCTGAAAGAGCCGACATGGCGATCAAGGATGTTGCTGACGCATTCGCAACACAACATCCGATCGCGTCAGCCTAAGACGGGGCAAGCAAACGAGCATCAACCGCTCAATCGCAGGATTCATATCGATTTGCGGCCCAAGACCCGCCGGTAAATCGACCCGGAGCGGTGGGAGAGCACTGAGGCATCGTACCCAAACCGCTAACGAGGATCCCTTTGAGTGAAGGCTCGAACAAGAGGAAGCGCGGGGCCTGACAAGCAACACAGGACTTGTCGGGATTGAATCTGACACTACGAGTCATAGACCGAAGCACCCAAAGCATGTTAACAGATCTCCGGAAAGGGTCGGAGGACTCACCCTGAGAGCAACCGAAGGGGGGCAGATCCCCGTGATCAACCAAGAGACGGGGCTGGACCTGAGACACAAGCGTCCAGGCGGTCCTACGTATCCCATAAGGATGGGAATCAAGCCGCACGTAGTTCTTGAAGTGCAGTTTAACGTCATGCAGGACGAAAAGAGAGAAAAAGGGAAGGGGGGAGCAGAAGGCATCCCCAAACGTGGGGGGGCGTACAGCGTGACGAGCAAACCGACGTGAATGAGGGAATAGCCCCGCGCTCACACCATACGCCGCACACCCGGGGGCAACTGGGCCAAGGGCCCGAGATGGGATGGAAATTCCCAAAAGATGGGCTGGGCCTGAAACATGAAGGTTCAGGCGGTCCTACGTATCCCATAAGGATGGGAATCAAGCCGCACGTAGTTCTTGAGGGGAAGTTTTCCGTCATGCAGGACGAATGCTGAACAGTTTAACGTCTTGTAGCTCGGACGTAGTGCAGTTTAGCGTCATGCAGGACGAAGCACTTGGCAGTTTAACGTCTTGCAGCGCGGACGAATGCTGAACAGTTTAACGTCTTGTAGCCTGGACGAATGCAGTTTAACGTCGTGCAGGACGTATGTGCAGTTTAACGTCTTGCTGGACAAATGTGCAGTTTAACATCATGCTGGACGTTGGTACACTCAGACAAAGTACTGCTTGAGGAACCTAGCATTGGTGGGAGGAGTGACACGCTAACCATCCATAGTCGCTAGGGAGTACACGCCATTGGGATAGGCCTTGTGGACAACAAAAGGTCCCTCCCACTTGGGCTCCAACTTGGGCGGCTTCCTGCCGGGGATCATTGGCGCTCTTAGGGCTAGCACTAGATCACCCTGCAGGAAGGAGCGGAGGCGAACCTTCTTATTAAAAGCTCGAGCCATTCTTCTTTGATGCCTCTCCAAGTTGTGCAAAGCGCGCAGTCTATTCTCATCCAGTGCTTCCAACTCGACTAGACGGGCTTCAGCGACTCTGTCCGGTGCTTGCTGGTCGTAGACCGCAGTGCGCAAGGACGGTAACTGTATCTCGATGGGCAGGACGGCCTCAACTCCATACACCAGGGAATAAGGGGTCATCTGGGTGGAATTGCGAGTCGTCGTCCGATAAGCCCAGAGGGCGTTGGGGAGCTTGTCCGGCCAACTCTTCTTGTTCTGACCAACCATCTTTTGCAGAATGTTAGAGAGGGTTTTGTTAAACGCCTCGATCTGTCCATTCGCCTGCGCATGATAGCGAGATGTATGGTTCGAGTGAATGTTATACTTGGCGTACAACTTCTTCAACTCGGCTGCTCGGAAATTGGTTCCGTTATCCGTGAGGATAGCGTGAGGCACTCCAAATCGATGGATGATGTTGGAGGTCACGAAGTCAGCGATCGAACATGATTCGACCTCTCTGAGCGGAATCGCTTCTGCCCATTTGGAGAAGAAGTCCGTGGTGGTCAGAATGAACCGGCACTGGCGAGCTGTCGCCGGCGGGTAAGGTCCCACAACGTCCAGTCCCCGGACTGCAAAGGGCCAGGAATACCTTGTGGTATGGAGAGGCTCCGGCGGCCGGTGCACGAAGTTCGCATGAACCTGGCACGCATGGCACCTCCTGGCATACTCGATGCAGTCATGGATCATAGAGGGCCAGAAGTATCCCAACCTCCGAATCTGGTGGGACAGCTTCGGACCAGTCTGGTGGGCGCCACACGAACCAGCATGAACCTCTTGCATGACTCGTGGGATCTCAACTCCCTGAAGGCAACGGAGGAGAATACCATCAAATCCGTGTTTGTAGAGGATCTGCTCCAGGCCGGGACTGCTCTGGAGGACGAACTGCGATGCGCGGCGTCGAACTCGCTCGCGCTCGGCCCGATCCGATGGAAGAATGCCATGTTGGAGGTACTCAACCAAAGGCGTCCTCCAATCAGGGGCTGATCCGACTGTCATATCTGGGGTACTCGGGGCTCCGGGCGTGGGGGCAACCGTGGTGAGGTTACTTACCAACGGGCCGCGATCTTCTTCCGGGATAACGGGAGCGATGAGCCTGCGGCGCGTCACACGGACGATCAGGTTGTCCTGTTCAGGCTCCGCAAGTGACGCAGCGAGGCTGGCCAAAGCATCTGCTCGACCGTTCTGCGACCGGGGAACATGGACAATTTCCGGCCGAGAAGGGAACCGGGCCATCAGAAGGAGGGTGCACTCCAACAATGGCACAAGTTCCGGCTTCCTGACAACGTAGTCGCCATTGATCTGCTTAACGACCAGCTCGGAGTCCCCTTTCACGCACAGACGGGGCACGTCGATCTCGAGAGCCAACTCGAGGCCGGTGATGAGGGCATGGTATTCCGCCTCATTGTTGGTACAGCCCTCTGACAACAGGAAAGAGTATGGCAGCACGGCTCGCTCTGGGGTAATAAAGACGATGCCCAAGCCCACTCTGTTGAGCTTAGGATTATCGAGTCTTCTACCGGTGGGGCTCCGGGAGGCACCGTCAAAGTGCATCTGCCAGCATGGATCGGCTCGATCAACCGAGAGAATGGTCTCATCAGGAAAGCCTAGATCCAGCGGCTGATCCGCGGAGGTCGGGTGAGCGGCCAGAATGTCTGCCAACGCTTGCCCTTTGATGGCCTTCTGAGACACATACCTGATGTCGAACTGCTGGAGAATCACAGCCCACCGCGCTAGGCGGCCAGTCAACATAGGCCGGCTCAGGATATATTTCAACGGGTCTACCCGAGAAACCAACTGTACCTCATGGTGCTGCACGTAGTGCCGTAATTTCTGTACGGCAAATACGAGCGCCAGGCAGCTCTTCTCGATGGGGGAATACCTAACTTCCGCATCGAGGAGCATGCGACTGAGGTAATAGAGGCTATTCTCTGTTCCCTTGTTGTTCTTCTGGGCGAGAAGGGCACCCAGGGACCGTTCCAGGGCGGTCACATAAAGGATCAGCGGCTTTCCGGATACGGGCGGCATCAGGACCGGAGGTTGATGCAGGTACTGCTTGATTTCCTCGAAAGCGGTCTGACACTCTTTATCCCATACATAGGTGGCACCTTTCTTCATAAGCCGAGAAAAGGGCTTACACTTGCCGGCCAGATTCGCGATGAATCGGCGTATATAGGCTAAGTGGCCTTGGAACCCTTGCAGTTCCCGGACGGTACCCGGGGGAGGCATCTGGCTAATCGCCCTGATTTTCTCTGGGTCGATCTCAATACCCCGGTATCTTACCACAAATCCAAGGAACTTTCCGGATGTGACCCCAAAGGCACACTTCAACGGGTTCATCTTCAGGCAGCGAGACCGGAGGAAGCTGAACACTTTCTCAAGATCTTTGAGATGGTCCCGACGCTGGCGCGATTTGACAACCAAGTCGTCGACGTAGCATTCCACTAGCGTGCCGAGGATTGGCTTGAATATGCGGTGCATCGCCCGTTGATAGGTGGCACCTGCATTCTTCAGGCCGAAGGGCATGACCCGGTTGCAAAAGGTACCTTGGGGGGCCCTGAAGGCAGTGAACTCCTCATCCTCAGGGGCCATCCGAATTTGGTTGTATCCGGAGTATCCATCCATGAAGGAGAGGGCTTGGAACCCTGCTGTGGAATCAATCAACAGCTCCGTCACTGGAAGGGGAAAATCATCCTTCGGACAGTGGCGGTTGAGATCGCGGAAGTCGATGCAGACTCTAATCTGCCCGTTCTTCTTCCTGACCGGCACAATGTTGGCCAGCCATTTGGGGTACTGAACTTCCCTCACGAAGTTGGCTTTGATAAGCTTGTCAACTTCGGCCTCAACCATGGCACCGTGGGATGGGTGCATCTTCCTGGGAGGCTGCTTGAACCCGCGATGGTTCGCCGGGAGACCAAGGCGGTGGACGGCTACCTGAGGATCTAGCCCCGGCATCTCGTCATAGCCCCAAGAGAACACATCACGGTGCTGCCTAAGAAAGTCCACGTACTGCTGCCGCTCCTCAGAGGGCATGGCGGCACTAACCAACGTGGGTCTTGGATCAGCCTCGGTTCCAAGGTTCACCTGTATTAACTCATCGACCGTGGCGGGGACGCCCTCCTCAAAGGCTGGGGGTGCATCTTCCACGTCCTCTCCACTCGGGGAGGGATCGTCCACGGGAGAGACTGCGTTGGCAACTGCATTGGGGCTACCAGATCCTGCTGGGCCACTGGTGCTGGCGCGGGCGGTCGCGGTCATCTCATCAGGAGACTCGCGGACCGTCAAGACCATGGCGACGTCCAACCGGTGAATCGGGAGGACGTAAGCGTCATCCAGACTTGCCCAGGGGATCGCTTGCAACAGCGACAGGCTCAACCTCACCTGCCAGGATCTGCTTATCCTTGCTCTTGTAATAGTCCGCGTCCAGATAGCGGGCTTCACATGAGGCAAAAGGAGAGGCATCTCCTTGAAGCACGCCTACTCGACCATTAAGGGAGTATTTGAGGCATTGGTGGTATGACGAGGGAACCGCCGCGTGAAGGTGAAGCCATGGCCTGCCCATCAATGCGTTATACGCAGTGTCCTGAGAGACTACCATGAATTCGGTGTTGGCAACCAAATCACCGAACTGGGTCTTCAAACGTATCTTGCCGACCGGGGTTTGCTCGGTGCGGTCGTACCCCTGGATCCTGAGGTCGGAGGGAATCAAGTCATCCTCAGACAACCCCAATTTCCGGAGCGTCCGAGTTGGAATCAGGTTAATTCCGGACCCGTGTCGACAAGAAAGCGCCGGACTTCAAGGCCATTGAACTGGCCAGTGACATACAGCGGACGAATGTGTCCCTGTATAGGAGGGTCCTCATCCTTACCAGAGAACGAGATAACTGCCTGACATTCGGCATCCTCGATCGTTTCGGCGGTGAAAGGCCTCTGCAGCCGCAACCTCTGTCTCTAACTGGAGGGGGCTTTTCAGGGCTTCAGCGAGTGCCTCGCGCATCTCAGATGACATGCGCAGAGCCTCAAGGATGGAGAGCCTTGCTGGGATGTCGGCCAAGTGCTTCAGGACATCATACTTTTTGGCCAAGCGCGAGCCCCTGGTTGCAGGAGGTTGCTCTGCGGTTGGTGGCATGACGGGCCTTGCCGGTTGGATCGGCGGCCGACTGGTACTTGGCGCATCTCGCTGTTCACTGGTCGCAGTCCGGGAAATGGTCACCGTACTGGGGTCAGGAGGCCGGGATGGACTCGTGGCAGGGCGGAGCTGGTCGCGACGCGGCTGAGGCGGTTCTGCCCGGTCCCACACCACAAACAGTGGCGGAGGCGAATCCGTCATCCCGAATGGGGGTGCTGCGCGCACTGAGCTCGATCTTGAGCCTGCTGCCTAGTCTCAGTGGCATGCACGGCCTGGCTGGAGGAACCAACGGCTGTTCCCCGGCGACTCCTGTTGCTGCGGTTCTTCCGACGGTGGCGACGACCGGGGACACTAGGGAGGTCCACCTGGTGTTCTTCAACGTCGGGAACCGAAAAGGGATTTACCAGCTCGACGGTGTTAACCGAAGCGTACCCAATACCGTCATCGGACGAATCATCCATCACCGGGCGGATCCGAGGAGGGACCCCCATCTCCGGGGGCATGAAATCGCCGAGAGTACGGGATAGTGACGGAACTGGCGGGGCGCGCTCTTCCTTCTTGCGCTGCCGCCGTTTGCTCCTCTTGGAGGAGGCAGACTGGGACGACGATGCCGAAGCAGCACCCGCAGGTTCTGGGGGCTCAGGCTGATTCAAGCGCGCACGAATGATTCCATGGGCGCGAATGGTCGTCTTGCGGGCCATCCAGTTATTGTACTTTTGGGGTCCGCGGTTGGAGACCAGCTGCCATTCGTCCTCGTTGCCACTATCGTCATCTGATCCCACGAATACGCCCGCCACTTGTGCCGGAGCTGGGCCCAACTTGATTACATTGTTGTCAATCTGGTCTTGGAGCCAGTCCTTAAACACATAGCACCGCTGGATGGTGTGCCCCAAGGCTCGATGGTAGGGGCAGTAGAGGGGGTTATTCGTAAGATGTGCCTTCTCTGGCTTCCAACACTCAGGCAGTCGCACAATCCTCTGCTCCAGGGCGCTCCGAAAGTAACCGGGGACCTGATCCTCATGAAATGAGTAAGTCAGGTGTCGCGGGCCCCTGGGAGCGTGGTCTTGACGAGGGGCTGGAGGGGCCGGCCGAGGAGGTGGACCCTGATTATCTCGCCTGGGTTGCGGCGGTACATTACGCGGAGGGGCCGGCCGGTTCTGGGGCTGCCGCTGCTGGGCCGGGAACTGAGCCCGTGGAGGCGGATTCCTATGAGGCTGTGGAGCTGGCCTCACCGGCAGCAGCTCCAACGGCCTGGGGGCCTCTATCTGGGCAACAGCAGCGGGCTCAGCCCTACTGACTCTCCTTGCAGGAATCATAGGGGGCAGCGGGTGTCTGGCTGGCCTGTTGCAGGGCTTCCTCAAGACGTTGAGCTTTGTCTGAGAAGTCCCTGAACCCTCCGGGGTAATTCTGAGTGATCAGGGAAGGGACCAGCTCGGTCTTGACGTTCCCGACGCACATTGTCAGCAACTGCTCCTGAGTCAATGGCATGTCAAGGGAATACGTGAGACCCTTCCATCGGGCGACGAAGTCCGCGACTCGCTCATCAGGCCTCTGCTTGCACTTGAAGAGGTCTGCGATACTTGTCTTCCGGGTCGTGGAACTGAACTGGTAGAGGAACTGTCTACGGAGGTCCTCCCAGCTGGTTACCGACCCGACGGGGAGCTGGCTGTACCAGACAAATGCTGGCCCTTCCAGTGTCTGAACAAAGCAGCGAAGCTTAGCGGCCTCCTGCTGCGCCGGAGTCCCCAACATAGGCCCGCACCTCGAGTTGAAGTGGGCTAAATGTTGTGGCGGATCTCCAGTTCCGTTGAAGGGAGCGAAAGTGGGATTCCCGAATCCCGGAGGCGCCGGCATGTCATCCACCCATGCTGGGTAGGGCTTGCCGTCCGGTGGGATCGCCACCTGCCGAGTCTCCAAGGCTTCCAAGCGGGCAATGAGTTCCGCCATCGGATCGTCCGGACATGGGTTCCAGTCCTGGCGAGGATCTCTAACCACGAGCGCATTGCATGGCCATTCAATCGGGTCGTCGACCGGGTCGTCGAACTCGGCAGCTCGTGGGACGGCGGGCGGAGCGGCCCTTGGGGCAGCGGGAGGAATCCGAGCGGGATCTCTCAGGTAGTCACGCCGCTCGGGAGGGTGTGGCGAAATATACCGCGCCCTCTTGCCATAGGCAATGGCCTCTCTCCTGTCGGCGAACACAGCGTAATCACGGTTGCCCGGGAGAGTCTCATCGAGGAGCGGTTTTTCCGGTCCCTGCTGTCCTGGCCTGGGATCACCGTAGTCAGGCCGCCGTTCTGCAGCGCGCTCGGCGAGGAGCTGGTCAACCAGCTTCTTCTGTTCGGCGAGCTGCTGACGTAGCGTAGCCTTCTCGGGATCCTCCTCTGCCCTCTGCATGGAGGCTGATGGGTCGGCGGGCCTTATAGCCTCGCTGTGCTCTTTTCCTTTGCTGACGTTTCAGCTCAACGTCAGTGCTTCAGTGGGTGCGGGGAGCCCCAGGAGGTTCCTCTGATGACGAGTAACTCTCACTGATGGGTCTGACGACGGCTTGTCTTCGGGGGGGAAGCCCCCGTCGAGAAGTTCCAAGTCGTTCCCCTCTCCCGACAGGTCAGCCATATTGACCGTTCCTGTCCCTGGGGATATACCCTCAGGGCCACCCAGCGAATCGGGCTGTCGGCGGATCACACTGAAGCGTAGGGCAGCGTACTGCCCCCATCCACGGATATACACGTGGGGAGTGGCTTCCTCGATAACTTTGCGGAGTACTTGAAAACACTCAACGCATCGTTGTTGGAGGGCCTCGTGGTGCCCAAATGACCCGGGGTGCCGAACCGCGGGGAGCATGGCCAGGTCAATTTGACGGCACTGCTCACCAATATCCTCCAGGTGCGCTTGACTCCCGGGGTATGGCATTTGTAGGCGGTGAAGATAGGAGGCGAGTCTCCCGGAGAGTTCGGCGGAAGCATTCGAACTCATCCGGGGTGAGCGATTCGGGTGCATCAAAGCCCGGTCCTGCGAATGGCCAAAACTTCTCAGGGAAGTGGCCCTCTGCAAGGACGGTCCAGAAGCTCCATGACTCAAACTCGGGACCCAGATCTCCTTGGTCCTCTTCAATGGCTGGGAACGGACGGGAAACTGGTAGTGGTGCCGAGGCGGGCCGCCGGGCTGACGGGCTGGCCGGCGGTGAATTCGGCGAGCAGGCCGATTGGCCTCCATATCCCGGGCCGCCCTCTGAGGGTGGCGGTGCCCTGGCTACCACATCACGATAGGACGGGCCGGCGAGCGAACATCCTGCCATAGCATCGGTGCTCGCCGAGGGCGCACCAGATCATGGTTCGACCGTCGGTCCCCAGAAAAAGTCTCCGGCTTCTCCGATCGAGACGGAAGGCACTTCTGGAGGGGCCGGTACCAACCGCAAGTTTGATCCTTGGGGGTCTACCAGGCCCTCATTACTCCGGATATACCTTCGGAGAGAAGCGGGGATCACATCGATCTCGCTCTCGGGGAGCACGAGGCTGACGTGCCGCATTCCTACCCCTGCCCTTGACTGGCGGGATTGGGGAAGGGGCTCTGTCGCCGAATCGTACTCCGCCTCTGAGTCAGAGAAGCAAACCGGTCGGATCTCTGTCCGGAATTCCGTAACATTCTTCCCTCGGTGTCGACGCCTTGCCTTCCTGCCCCTGGGTGGTTCTTCGGGGCAGGGCTGATCTCTGTCCTGGCGTCCTCTGGCCGCACTGGTGCTGGGGCCAAGAGGACTGGGAACCAAGGTGCGAGGGGCACCGGGACATATATCAAAGGGGACGCGGGGAGAGATGATTCCGGGCAGGCCTCCGGGCCGGGATTGGAAGGTGGGATGACACATGCCTCCTGGATCGGCCACGCAGAGTAGACCCTGCCGGTGAATAGCGCTACCGCGAGATGGTCTGCGGTGGCTACTGCCAGTGCCAGCAACCGGGAGAGTCGACCCAACCTGCCTTGGGGGCGGTCGGGGCCTCGATCCAGGTCGGGCATAGGAGTTCCCCCGCTCAGGATGCACAGAGGCCTGGCGACTGGAGCCAGCAGTGGCTTGGGCCAATGCGGCCGCTGTCGCTAGAGCCCCAAGGTGGGCATCCTCTTCCGCTCGTGCCCGACGTTGGCGTCGAGACAGACGAGTCGGGATGAGCGGCGCGGGCAGGTGGAGAGCCCGCTCTTTGACTGGAGAGGCCTGGCGGCGGTGTCGCCGTGGCCTGGCGGGAGTCCTTACCGTAGATCCCTGGAGCGAACCCCGGATAGGGTGATCCCGGGCATCTTCCACCTCATCCGCATAGGGAAGGGAACTGTCAGAGCGCTCCGGGGATAAACTCCCGAAGCGATTGGACGTTGAGGTAGGCAGCGGTGCCTCCCTGCGCGGCCCTCGAGGGCGGCGGTGGTGGTGAGGCGCAGCCTCCTCAAGGTCTAGGCGAGCCATTTCCCTAGTGGGGATGACTCCCTCTTCCTTGTATCTCCACACCAGGGTGTTGATCACCCTTCTCTGGATGACCTCCGAGGGGGAGAGAGGGCGTGGTCGTCCCGCAATTGCGGCTGCTGGGACGACTGTGGAACGGGCGGGACCGCGCGGAGTAGCCGCGTCGGTGTTTCCCCTATCCCTGCGCCAGTGGGCGGGTGGCGATCGGGCACTGGATCGGGCGACCTGATTTCTGAAAGCAGGGAGAAGAACCCATTAACACTGACAGGAAAAAGGAATCGTCAACCAACCATTAGCGCCACGACGCCTTCCGTGGGGGGAACCCAGGCCCTCGACGTTGCGAGACGGAGTGCCCGATTTCACTTCCCCAGCCCCTGGCGGGTAAGACTGAATGCTTGGCCGGGCAACATGCCGGTCTTCCAACACCTCTGAAAGCCATCGGTCTTCGTATCGAGGAGAAGAGATTCACGTCGGGTTCACCATTTTTCTGTTTCGGTGCGGATGTGCGTCGGGTTACGCTGTTCCGCCAGGACGCGTTCGCGCGTGCACCCGTCAACCCGAGGGGATGGGCGCGCGGCTTGTGGTCCCGCAGTCCCGCTTTCCAAGGGCGGGCGGCATTCGTCCCTTATTTAGGGGCGTCTGCTCCTTGATCGAAACCGGGATGATGGGATGTCGGCTCCTCCTTCCTTGGACGTCTCCTCGGAACTCGTCACCTAATCCGGGTCTCCCTCATAGACTTAAGAATGTTCGTGAATCTCGTTCCCGGCGCCATATCTTCATGGACACCGGTTAATTACGCTGCTTCCGCCCGGACGTTCCAAGGAGTCTGGTCGGGGCAGCAACCTGCGGTGAGAAGGCCGGGTGGCTCTGGGTGTTGGGGGCATGTCGTAACACTGCGGCTTTGCACGTCTGTCTTCCGTCCCTAATAGGGCTTCTCGAAGGCATGATGGCCTGAGGCATCCCGTACTGGGTGCGGGGAACTGTGTCACCTGAGGTTTTCCTCAGCTTCCCATGTTTAACACGGGGTATGCCGTGAGTTTAACGTCCAGCGGGGACGGCATCGGACCGATCAACACGAAAAGTGGATCAGATGACAGAACCCCTTGCGGGGAACCTCCGACGCTGGGGCCAGCACATGGGCGGCTTCCCAAGTAACGTGGAGTGGAGTGAAGTGGCATGACCCCACCGGGATGTGGCGGCCCGGGTAAGGATCAGGATGGATGATGGATTGAAGAGCTTGGACCCCGGAGGGGCTTCCTACGTACCGTGCGTTAGCACGAATCAAAGTCAACGTAGTTCGGGTATGCAGTTTAACGTCATGCTGGACGTCGGCAAGCCGACTCACGAAGAGGTCGAGGCCGCCGGGCGGAGGATTGAACCGAACCACCTCGCACAGAGGGGGATGGAACGGCCGGGTGGATCACAGTTTCACGTCATGCTGGACGACAAAAGGAGAAATGGAAAAAGGGGGGCTGTGAGGAGGCACCGTGGAGATACACACGGGCAGTCTCCCACAGGGGCGGATTCATAGGTGAATCGACGCAAGCGTGAACCCTGGAGGGGTCCACTGATGGACGAACCGACGTAAATACGACCGGGACGACCAGGTGGCGGGCTTGAACCTCAGGGAGGCTTCCTACGTACCCTGTATAGAAGACAGGGATCAAAGTCCACGTAGTTCATTCTGTCAGGACTTACGCACTTGAGGCAGCCCGGATGCAGCAAAACTCAGTTGGAAGGGACTTGGACCGAAAGCAGAAGACACCTCGATCCCAGTCATACCCTCTACTGGCTTCGGCAGTGGGGAGGCGCAATGGAGATACACATGTGCAGCCTCCCACGAGAAACTAGGGGTTTGTAATACCCTGCCCCCGTAGGGAAAAGCCGCTCCCATTAAATCGTCCCAAAAGGGGGACAATCCCGACATCCCTGCAGAGACGAGCGGGTGGGGGCCACATCCAAACCGGGGGAGACCCTGCGTGCGAGGCACGAGATCGAATGATGCGGACGGTTTAGCGTCTTGCCAGACGAAGTACAGTTTAACGTCGTGTGTTGAGGACGAAGCACTTGGCAGTTTAACGTCTTGCAGTGCGGACGATGGGGGCTAGGCAGTTTAGCGTCGTGCAGCTTGGACGTATGTGCAGTTTAACGTCATGCTGGACGTATGTGCAGTTTAACGTCATGCGGGACATACGTGCAGTTTAACGTCATGCGGGACGAATATGCAGTTTAACGTCATGCTGGACGAATGCTGTAGAGTTTAACGTCTTTGTAGCTTGGATGATGAAGGCTAGGCAGTTTAGCGTCGTGCAGCTTGGACGTATGCTGAACAGTTTAACGTCTTGTAGCTCGGACGAGGTACAATTTAACGTCGTGCAGGACATATATGCAGTTTAACGTCATGCTGGACGAATATGCAGTTTAACGTCATGCTAGACGTACGTGCGTGTCACTTCGCGCAAGCCTGGAGGGCCGCACGGGAAGACAACGCACGGTGCGGGCACCCAGGATGAGGATCATCGGGCGCCACGCAGGCGGGTACCCTCGGGGGGTCAAGGGAGGCGACCCTGGCGGATTGCGCGCAAAAGAGGAGCTTTGCGCGCAAAACCGCGGGTCGGCGCGCAAAATGGTGGGCTGGCGCGCAATTGGGCCATCGCTTCGCGCGCGGATGGTTGGGATTGCGCGCACCGGGCTTCGGATAGCGCGCGGGGGCAACGGCTCATTCTCTAACGAATGGCCACTTTGAAAATGGGGGGTGCGCGCAATCGGGCTGGATTGCGCGCACCCGGGGGCAATTGCGCGCAAGAGGCTTCTTTTGCGCGCAAAGGCCTTCGGGTTGAAATTTATTCAAAGGAAAGGAGCCAAGGGGATTGCGCGCGAAGGCGGACCCCAAGGCTCTATTGCGCGAAAGAAAGGAGGTTACCTGAAGATCGGCATTGCGCGCGGAAGGGGTTGGATTGCGCGAACGAGCGACGCTTCGGATTCTGGCAACCTTCAAAACGTCGGGGGTTGCCTTATATTTATAGGCAACCCCGGGCGCGGAATCCGGTCTCGGGCGCGCAATTCGGTTCGCGGGCGTGGAATCAGGACCCAGCGCGCAAAGGGCTCCACGCAGGCCGCGGGCGCGCAAAATAGCGCGCCGGCCCAGCGCATTGCGCGCATCCCGGGAGGATTGCGCGCCGCGACTCAACTTTGCGCGCGGGCCTCTGAAATTTCGCGCAAGCCCTCCGGGACCTCCGGAACGTGCCTCTGACTCCAAATATCACTTCGCTTTCCGCATCCGGAGCTTCGTTTGGGAACAACGGACTTTTCCGGCGTCTACAACTGGTTTGCAATTTTACAGTTGATTTGATTTCACCGTGGGGTGATTCACATGTTTTGTATTGTTACCTTTGTTGTTATTGTGGTTCTAATTCTGTCATAACCTGATGATATGATGGTATACCACCTCATGTTTCATATAGGCACTTGTTAGGAATCACTTACCATGCATTCTTACCGTGCCATGTAGGATGCATTAGTGATTGAGTATTGTTGTGATAGATGTTGAGTAGAATATGAATGATGTTGTGATATATTAATTGATAAAGATACCTTATATAGATATGGCATTGTTTTGTAATTCTTTGTTTGTATGAATGCCAATCTTTGGTTCGTGAGGTGTTATGGGTCCTCATGGACTTGAATTTGGTGAATCATCGCATTATTGACTTGTTATAATGTGTTTAAAATGCCCAACTTTGATTCGCAGGGATTATGGGACATCATGGATCTGAATTTGGCACATTGAATGAATGTTTCAGTGTTTTCTAGGTTCTGGAATAGTTTCTAAGGATTACTGTCCGCAAAAACCTATAATACACGTCGTGTAATGTTAAGTACACGCAATGTGTTCTTCTGTTTCGGAAGAAATAATTTTTATTAAGTACACACCGTGTACTCTATTTACACAGTATGTAGTCTCTAACTTTGTCATAGGTTGTGTGGGTAGAGACATGGGATGGGAAAAATCTAGAGTGAACACGTCGTGTATCTTCCCTATACTCCGTGTCGTGTCGACCTCGTGCCACCATTGTCACAAACAACACAGGTTGGCCGAGTTGAGTCTAATACACGCTATGTTCCATCTAAACATGCTGTGTAGTTTAACCCAGGTACTTGGCTGTGTCACGAAAGACATAGGTCACTGTTATCCATTCAATTACATGTCATGTCCATCCGGAACACGTTATGTAGTGTCATTCCATTTCTCTAACAACACGGGCCAAGGGAAGCTTGTCCAGTACACGTCGTGTCTACCTTGAAAACACCGTGTAGTATTGTCTTGGGAGAGCCGTGTGGCTTAACAGTGCAGAAGGACTCGGGCACGGAAGATGATTCAAGTATAAACTGTGTGTTCTGACAACACACTGTGTATTTAGGGTGTTACACGACCCGTTTTTTGCTGAAGTACACACCCATGTGAATGAAATAAGGGAACATGCCGTATAGGAAAAGTACACACTGTGTAGTCATGTTTAGTAGAACTTGAATGCTTTCCTTATTCTGTTCCCTTATTCTCCTTCCAATTTTCAGTCCTTGATAATCCTTAATATAATATGTGAATTTGATGTTTTAGCGTCATGACACTAAGAAGTCCTCTGATTTTCCACCAGTTACAGGGCAGTGATCAGAGGCCAGGTATGGTTGATCAGGGACTTCCTGAAGATCCTCATGTTATGCCTGTCTTTCCACCAATAGTGATACCAATTATAGGCGTCGATGCGCAGTTCAGGGAAGCCTTTCTGAGGATGATTCAAACCTTCTAGAGAGCGCTGCCTCCTGCCTCAACTATAGTAGAATTCACGTGGGTTTTCAAACAACAGCATCCTCCCACATTTTCAGGGGAATGAGGACCTTAGGCTGTAGATTCGTGGCTAGAAACCATGATAATGATATTTGAGAATCTGGAGACGCCTCCAGAAATGAGGGTCAAGATCTCTACCTATATGCTACAAGACTCTGCCAAGATGCGGTGGGACGTGATCTCACAGGCAGGTCATCTCCAGGTTATGGCATGGGAGATGTTTCATCACATCTCTTATGACTACTTCTATCTGGAGACCTTGAGGGCCGACCGAGCCTTGGTTTTCATGAGTCAGGAGCAGTGTCCTATTTCGGTTATGGAGTATTCTTATCATTTCACTGAGCTTCAGAATTTCACACCCCTCCTTGGTGGAGATGGGTTGTTCTTGGAAAGTAAGTTTCAGGATCGTCTCAGATGGGAGATCTGCTCATAGGTAAATATATTCAAGTTGACTTCCATCGCTTCCATCATCAACCAGCCACTGATTGCAGAGCACAATCTGAGAGATTCTGGAGCTGAGAGCAAGGGCGATTCCGCTTCCAGAGTTAGTGATGTGCCAGCTGACAACAGGAAGCATCATAGGGAGTCTACACATGGTGATCTGAGGCAGCAAGACACATATTCAGGTATCCATGTGGAATGATACCAGTGTGAAAGGGCTGATCATGCAAGGCCATAGTGCCAGAGAGACCCAGTGGAGTGCCGATCATGCGGCAAGTTTGGTGACCTTCATCACTTTTGTCATATCTTTTCACCAGCAGTCGGTGATACATAATTTTTTATGACTCCTCGTTCGAGAGCAGTACCACCAGTTTCTCACCAGTCAGGGAACACGAGTTCTTCTATCCATTCATGATGAGGTGGAGGTCATGGATGTAGTGGTTATTCACTGGCCTTTCAGTGAAGACAATGTGGATCAGCTCAAAGTGGGAAAGCAGGTACATAGGGCCATGGTGCAGGGCAGACTTTTGCAATGGAGTAGAACCAGCTAAAGCAGGATCTCAGACCCTCTACAGTTTGAGGTACGATCTTAGTATCCTTCATTTTATCTTCTTCTCTTTTCGATACCGGGGCTTCCCATAGCTTTATCTTTTTTGTTGTTGTGGAAAGCCTTGGTATCTTCATCTTTTCCTCTACTGATATCTTGCTGTTAGACACATAGTTGGGGACTAGGACAGCTAGTGTACATCAGTGTAAGGAGTACCCTTTTGTGGTTTTTAAGTGCCACTTTCTATGGTACATCTTTTTCCTAGAGATGACATGCTATGATTTCATTCTCGGGATGGATAGGTTTTTTCCCTTCCAAGAAGTCGTTGACTATTATTACAGTAGGGTGAGCATCATATCAGCATAGGGTGGATCTTTTCCTCATATATGTGAGTGAGATGTCCAGGCATGTAGTGTAGGATTTGAGCATCATGGGCTTGGTGGAGTTAAAACCATATTTTCTTGTATATATCTGGATGACCAGGGGACTTCACAGTTAGACTTTCCCCCAGGGGTCGATCATTTCAGGGACGTCTATCTAGAGGACTTTTAGGTTTTCCTATGCAGTGTGAGGTAGATTTTTTTATTGAGATTGTTCCAGGAGTGGCACCAGTGTCCATTCCTCCATATAGGATTTCCACACCTTAGTTGCTGGAGCTTGAGAAGCAGTTGTGGGAGTTATAAGAAAAGGGTTTCTTCTGACCCATTACATCTCCTTGGGTTTCGCCTGTCATGTTTGTGAAGAAGGCAGACGGTACCCTCAGTCTTTGTGTGGATTATCGGAAGATGAACCAGTTGACGGTGAAGAACCGATATCTTTTTCCTAGGGTTGATGATCTCTTTCATAAGCTTCGAGGAGACCGACTGTTCTCAGAGATCTTCTTAAGGTCTGGGTACCATCATTTGTGCATTAGACCATAAGATAAACCTCTTGTAGCCTTTCAGAGCAGGTATGATCTATACGAGTCTGTGGTTATGTCATTCAGTCTCATGAACAAGCCTGCGGTTTTCATGGCACTGATGAACCGAGTGTTCCATCCATACATGGATTCTGTTTTAATGGTCTTTGTGGATGATATCTTTGTGTACTCTCAAACTCGACATGACCATGATACCCATATTGAGATCGTTTTTAGTATACTAAGAGAGAATCAGTTATATGATAATCTCTCGAAGTGCCACTTTTGGATGGACCAGATTCACTTATTGGGTCATGTCATCTCAGAGACAGGTGTATCAGTAGACCCAAAGAATGTGAGAGCAGTGGTTTCCTGGGGGAAGCAAAAGAACGTATTTGAGGTGTAGAGTTTTCTAGGGCTGGCTGGATACTACATATGTTTTATACCAGAGGTTTCATGCTTAACATCACCGCTGACAGGTCTGAACAAAATGGTGTGATGTTCTTATGGTCAGATTCTTGTGAGACATCCTTTTTGGAGTTGAAAGGGTGGTTGACTTCAGAACTGATATTAGTCTTTCCAGATCCAGTCAAGAGATATACTATATATTGTGATTCATCATGTAATGTCCCAGATTTTTCAATGTATTATTTTAATATTATATGGGAATTAATTCAATACCAGGATATGAGATGGCGTGTAGTTCTGAGGTCCAGTGAGCTCGGAACAATTGTTTGAATTTAATTTAATAATTCAATTACGCCCGTGTGTGGTTTTCCTAAAAAATTTGAATAAATCTCGAACGGGTGCTCAGATCAGAAATATTAGGGCACTGTTGCGTTCAGAACAGCGTTTTTACATTACGCGAGGCCAAACTTCGACCGGCGCAGGTTGGTAGTGAATTCTGGTTTTTGGATGTTTCCGTAATAAAATATTTAATTAAAATATTTTATTTAAATATAATTTAAACAAAATCATTTATTCTTTTAAAGAGATATTTTGTAGGGAGGGTCCGGGTTACAATCCCCCTAACTATGATTTCCTCTAGAGAGCTCTGGAGAAGACCTCCCGACGTGGCGATGAAGTTTATGATGATTTTTTCCGGCGACAATGACGCAGCAACGATATCATCACCAAAAAACGCCACGGAATCTAGGTAGGATGTTTTTTTGTGAATTTTTTTCCCTGTTTTTGATTTCCCCGACAAAAGCGGACTAATCCATGAACAGATTATCCCACAGATCGATCATTTTTGTGGGATGGGCTTTTTCGGAAATCATGGTGATTTGATTCTTGAAATTAATTTGGTTTTCATTCAGCTATCTAACGGTGACTAACCAAGATCGACACGAGCATCGATCGAGGTGCGTCCCTCTCAATTTTCGTGTTTTTATCTACTGTTTCCTACACGTTCTTCGTGTGTGTTCTACACGTTATTGGAGGAGATTGATCATTTTGTACTCATTTGTTGGTACAAAAATCTCAAATTAATGATCCAACATCGAGGCGACCTAGTGGAGGTTCGATGATGATGGCGGCAGACAAATCAATGTGGCTTGGAAATTCCTGTTCTTCGAGCGTTTTCGTGCGGATGGATTGGGAATATTTATCAAGGCCAATCGGAAGACTGAAACTAACATAATCAGTTTTGTAGGGGCGGGATGACCCCAAATCCATAGTTTTGTGATGATTAGACGGTTGGATCAAGATCTAGAGAATCGTCTGAGGCATGAGGAGGAAGATGACGAATCTAGAATTTTCCAAACTACATGCCATGTAGTATGGGCTATACGGCGTGTATTCATCGGCGGGACTACCTGGAATGTACTATGGGAGTACACGGACACGGGTAGGGTACACGTCCATGGACACAGTGTGTATGCCTTTCCCCAGCCAGACCCGTCTAGATACACGGGATACCCCGTGTTCTGGTACACGGGCAGGCGACACGGACTAAGACAAGGGTCGTGTACTGGCACATGGCCAGTGTACACGAAGCGAGCCCCTGGTGCTCGTACACAGCGTCTGATGCTTCTACACACTGTGTAGTCACTTTCTATCCAACAATCCAAATGACATGGGTCTTTTACATGGGCAGTACCCGGAGTCAGGAACACATCGTGTACTTTTCTACACACCGGGTAATTGAGTTTTACACAGCCTGAATGGATGACATGGGCCGTTTACACGGGCAGTACCTAGGGTCAATGAACATGGTGTGTAACCACACTACACGCCATGTAAAAAAATTTCAAGGATTGATCCGGTTGCCTTCTGTGACTTGGACTAGTTTTCTTAGGGTTCGTACCCTTTGTCTTTTCCCTGAAGGTTCTAGTATCATTTCATTTACACAGGAGTATGATCCCTTCAGCAGAACTTCCTGAATAGAGTTGTTGTAATACCATCTTTGATACTTAGAGCCGGATCCTCTATTCATTCCTGGAACCCTAGGTATAGTTCTTTGTATCGACGTGACCAACATTACCCTGGCGCTGATCCTCTACTTCGAGGATTAGATCAGACTGGGGTGTTAGAATCACCCCATGACATGGTTGTGATCCTCATCTGAGCATCATGTTCTCAAGGTACTTGTGGAGTGTGTCCTCCCAGAATGAGTTCTTCGTATCTCTATCTACTTATACCTAGGAGTGAGTTTTCCTTGTTACATGCTTAGTGGAATCTTCAAGATGGATCTTAGTGGTGGTATTGGTGATAGTTAATCATGCATGGGTATATCTGTATATTCTTGTTATATGTTCGGTAGACATATATTGTGTAGAGCTGATTGTATATCCATTGTGGTATTTTACCTTGTTGTATTTACTTTGTGGTTTCAGGGTGCCGTACTGGGTATTGTTATACTCACCCCTGCACGAGCTTTGCCTGCATGTTTCATGTCTTGTGCAGAAGAGCGAGCCTTCGAAAGGACTCTTGGTGGCCCAAGATTAGACGGTACTCTATGAGATCAGACAGGACGAGGTGTGTTTCTATGGCTACAGACTATAGTCCTAGCTCCCTTCTTATAGTTTGTACTTTGTTACAGAATCTATTTTTGGTGGGCTTATACTTTTGGCCCAGGGTTTTATGCTTGCTGTTCTTTACTTCTTGTCGTACTCTGTTGGTTGGGATTTTTATTGTATGCATGCATTTCCATTTTTTTAGTAGTTTTTACTTTTCAGCATTGTGGTCTTTGAAATGTGTGTGTGTGTGTGTGTGTAGGTTTATAGGCAATGTCTCCCATGTTAGTAGCATGCCTACTCGGGGCTAGTCACCAGCCCTTGGCCTATTGAAGGCGGGCTTGGGGAGTTCCAGCTCGGGCCCCACTGGGACGGGTCGTGAAAGAGTGGTATCAAAGGTGGTCGGTTCTACCTTAGGACTAAGAGTCTGTGAGTTGGTTTGGGGTAGCAGTGTTAAGTGTTTCGAATTTGGTTTTCAGGCCAGGGACCCCAATGTTGGTGCAGGTGGCCGATGTATCCATACACAAGGACTCTGATAACTTCCTTTTCGACTCAAAACATGAGAAGACTAGTTGCAGTGGAAAATAATGTTACATAAATCATATAGTAATGAGTTTTGGTTTCCATTTCCTTTTTGAGTCAGCTCTCTAGATATACTCACAGACTGAGATACATCTTGTTTCTTTAACAGGATGCCTCCACGACGCGCACCCGGTAGGATCCAGCAGCTCGATCACGAGGATGTCCCCCTCAGTGATGAAGCTTCGATATAGGGACTAGATCCCCCAGTTTTACCATCAGTTGGTGTGCCAGTTATCCCACCAACTATGGAGAAGTGTTTAGTGCATGTTGTACGAGTTGGGGAGGAGCGCAGGCTGAGCACACTCCATGAGTTTCAGAGACAAAGACCCCTCAGGTTTTGAGGCGAGCCTGACCCTCAGGAAGAAGTGGACTGGCTTGAGGTAGTGGCCATAGTCTTCCATTTGGTCAGGACACCAGCAGACCAGATGGTGATCCTAGCAGTGAGCCTTCTGCAGGGCTCGGCAGGACGATGTTGGAGTTTGGTTATCCAGACTCACGACGATATAACATTTGCATGGTCGGAGTTTGAGAATCTCATCAGAGATGAGTTTTCACTGGTTACCCTAAGTGAAGTACACATACAAGAGCTTCTTCATCTCTTGTAGGGATCCATGACAGTGGATTCTATGCATCGAGGTTTACAGACCTCTCACGGTACTCGATGGATATGGTCAGGGATCAGTACTTTAGATCTCAGACTTTTGAGGGGGTCTTGCACAGAGATTTCTGAGCTAGCATCATCCCTATGAGCATTCCTACTTATGCTGGGGTGCTTGAGGGGGATTTGGTGGTTGAGAGCTTCTTGGAAGAGCAGAGACAGTAGGCATTTGTCAGTAGTGGGTGAGCTAGAGTAGAGACCTCAGCAGCAGGGAGCCGACGTCAGGGGCCTAGGCATGGGAGATGTTTCCAGAGGAGATCCCAAGATAGGGGATCTGCCATACAAGGTTTTCATGGTGAATCCAGCCTGTCTCGAGAGAGGAGATACTACTCATGTGATGGTAGGGGACATCTCGCTCGAGATTGTCCGACCCGCCGTACTACTGACACGGGAGTAGTGGATGGACCACAGAGAGAGAGGCAACGTGTGTAGCAAACAGATCTGCAGGGCAGGGGACGTGGTAGGGGAGATGGGAGAGTAGCTGGATGTGGTCGACGTTTTGACCCTTTACCACCACCACCACCAGGAGGTCCACCCCAGGCCCATGGAGCTTGTGGACAGAGGCAGGGGCAACTGCAGGCGACAGAGTTTTATGACCCAGGTACTCCCGGAATGATTAGAGGTACTATATGTGTTTTTTTACTTTGGATATCATATTAATAGACATAGATGCTAGTCATTCCTTTATGGCAGCGTATCTTGTTCGAGACCCTGATATTCTAGTTGAGCCATTGACTTGACCCTCATTCTTAGAAACATCGACTAGAGAAGATTCAGAGATCACACACCTCTATAGACCGTGTGACCTGACCCTTGGAGATGAGAGTTTCAGTTGGAACCTCTTGGTAGTAGCTTCGAGGCCTTACGATTTCATTCTTGGGATGGATTGGTTATCCACAGTTCATGCCTAGATCGATTGTTTTAGGCGAAGGGTGCGGTGTGTCCGTAGTGATGGAACGAGGTTCTCTTTTGTCGGTGAAAGAGAGACCCGGGCATCGAAGGATAGACTCGTGCATAAGAGGGAACAACCTATTTCACATCAGTTGGATAGCCTAGACCTTGGAGTAGTAGATGTTACGAGTGTACGGTTTCCAGAAGTAGTGGATGAGTATGAGGATGTCTTTCCAGAGGATATCCCCAGGCTACCTCCCCGTCAGGAGACAAATTTCTGCATTGAGTTACAACCCGGGATGACACCGATATCAGCATCAGCATATCAGATGGATCCTGTAGAGCTTCGTGAGATGAGGGTTCAGTTGGATGACTTGCAGAAGAAGGGCTTTGTGAGGCCCATCATCTCACCCTGGGTGGCCCCAGTGTTGTTTTCCAAGAAGGTGGACGGGAGTTTCAGGCTACGTGTGGATTACCGTTTCTTGAATCAGGTGACCATGAAGAACCGGTATCCACTACTAAGGATCGATGACCTCTTAGACTAGTTGAGAGGGTCACGATGGTTCTTGATGGTTGATCTACGATCAGGGTATCAGTAGTTGCGACTATGGGAGGAGGATATACTGAAGACGGATTTCTGATGTCGCTATGGTCACTATGAGTACTTGGGGATGCCCTGCGGCGTGATGAACGCCCCTGCAGTGTTCATGGGACTCATGAACCAGATATTTCAGCCCTACCTAGACCGGTTTGTAGTGGTCTTCATCGACGATATCCATGTGTACTCTGTGTCCAAGGAGGAGCACGCGAGACACCTAAGGATGGTTCTGGACACACTCCGAGAGCACCAGTTGTATGGGAAACTCTCGAAGTTTATGTTCTGGTTATAGGAGGTCCATTTTCTAGGACATGTTATCTCGGAAGATGGTGTAGCAGTGGACCCAACCAAGGCGGAGGCAGTACTAGAATTGTAGCCACCCTAGAGCATGACGGAGGTGTGGAGTTTCCTTGGGCTGGCAGGCTACTATCAGAGATTAATCCTTGATTTCTCCAGGATTGCAGTACCCATGACAGCTCTGACCCAAAAGGGGAAACCTTTCGTGTAGAACGAGAGATGCAAGCAGGCTTTCTAGTAGCTGAGACGGAGTTTGACAGGTGCCCCGATCTCAAGATTACTGAAGGAGGGTGTCGAGTACCTATTGTTATGCAACGCATCAAAAACCGGGAATGGATGTGTCCTAATGCAGAGCCAAGAAGTGATTGCTTATAGATCATGTCAGTTGAGGCCACACGAGCATAAATACGTGACCCATGATCTTGTGATTGCATTGATAGTCTTCACATTGAATATGTGGCGGCACTACCTAATGGGAGAGCGGTTTACCATCTACTCTGATCACAAGAGTCTCAGATATATCTTTTGTTAGAAGGATCTGAATATGAGACAAGAAGATGGCTAGAGTTCCTCCAGAACTACGACTTTGAGATCGTTTATACTCCTGGGAAGGGGAACAGAGTGGTGGATTCTCTCTGCAGGAAATCGAGTTTGCAGTTGCTGGATGAGGCGACGAGGTAGTTGGCCTCTTTACAGTTATCTTTCATGGATGGAGATGAGGGAGCTTACCTTCAGTCGTTAGTTTTTACCCCTCCACAGTTACAGTGAGTCAGGGAAGTACAGTGCGAGGATGCTACCTATGAGACTCTACATGCTCAGATATCCATAGGTGTTGCGGCAGATGGATTTTCAGAAGGTGGGGAGCACGTTGTTATTTTCAGAACGCATATAGTTGTACCAGTGGCGTTGCGGGAGGTGGTTATAAGGGAGTTCCATACATCTCATTTGGCAGTGCATCCAGGCATGTCAAAGATGTACCAGGACCTCTGATGTCAGTTCTGGTGGCCAGGAATGAAGAAGTGTGTGGAAGAGTTTGTTTCTCGGTACCTTACTTGTCAGTATGTAAAGGCTGAGCACCAGGTGCCAGTGGGTTTGACTCAGACCCTTGAGGCTCCAGAGTGGAAGTGGGACAGGATATCTATTGACTTCATTATAGGTTTACCACATACTTCTAGGGGACATCATACCATCTGGGTGATTGTTGATCGACTCACCATGTCGGCCCACTTCCTAGCCATATGAGAGAAGAGTTCAGTAGAGAGCTTGGGACGCCTCTACGTACAGGAGATAGTTCGACTTCATGGAGTTCCGTCCACGATCATTTCAGATCGTGATTCTCGTTTCACATCCCAGATGTGGAAGGGATTGAAGGGAGCTTTTGGCACTCAGTTACGCTTGAGCACAGTGTTTCATCCTCAGACTGATGGTCAGACGGAGCGGACCATCCAGGTTCTGGAGGATATGCTTCGAGCTTGCATACTTGACATCGGTCGTAGCTGGGAGGATCACCTACCACTGGTGGAATTTTCTTACAAAAATATTTATCATTCCACTATTTGTATGACACTATTCGAGGCTCTGTACGTGCGACTTTGTAGGTCATCACATTTATGGGCTGACCTGGGAGAGTCAGCACTCATTGGCCCAGAGATGGTGAGAGCTACTACAGAGAAGGTGTAGGTCATCTAGGAGTGGATGAATACTGCATAGATTCAGAAAAATTCATATCCGACAGGAGGTGAAGGCCCTTGAAGTTTTAGGAAGGAGGCCATGTGTTCCTTCGGGTCTCACCTTGATGGGGATTGTAGAGATTTGGCCAAGGCAGAAAACTATCTCTGAGGATCGTTGTCCCTCTTCAGATTCTGAGTAGAGTTGGTGAGGTGGCTTGTCACTTGTCGTTACCTCCTCAGATGGACCGGGTAAACAACGTCTTCCATCTGTCACAGCTACGGAGGTACGTGCACAATCCATCGCACGTTATCGATTGGGGCGAGATGGACATCGATGATGGAACGACCTTTGCATAGTACCCAGAGGAGATCGAGGATCGACAGGAGAAGATGTTTTGTGGGTGATCTATTCCCTTGGTGCGTGTCCGGTGGAAGCACGGGAATCTCCCGGAGAGCACGTGGGAGCAAGAGGCTCATATTCACGCGTAGTACCCACATCTTTTTGAGTAGCCCCTATTTTGGCTTTTCGAGGACATAAAATCCCTAAGGTGGGTGTGATGTAATGTCTCAGATTTTCCCTGTATTATTTTAATATTATATTGGAATTAATTCGAGACCAGTATCCTAGATGGAGTGCAGTACCGAGGCCCGATGGGCCAAAAAAAACTGTTTCTATTTAATTTAATAATTAAATTACGCGCGCGCGTGCGGTTTTTCCGGAAAAAGTGGAATAACGCTTGAACGGGTGCTCACATCAAAAATCCAAGGGAACTGTTGTGTTCGGAACAACGTTTTTACCTTAGGCGAGGCCTATATTCGGCCGGCGTAGGTCGGTAGTGAATTCTAGTTTTTGTAAATTTCTGTAATAAAATATTTTATTAAAATATTTTATTTAAATCCGTGTTGAAAGGAAATATTTAATTCTTTTAAATAGAGATTTCTCAGGGTGGGTCAGGGTTACAATCACCCTAACTCTGATTTCCTCTAGAGAGCTCTGGAGTAGACCTCCCGACGTGGCGACGATGTTCTTGACCATTTTTGGTGGCGAAATCGACGCGGCAACCAGATCATCACCAATGAACGCCGCAGAATCCAGGTAGGATGTTAGGTTCTGAATTTTATTCTGTGTTTTTGATTTCCATGACGAATGTAGACTAATCCATAAATAGATTAGTCTATGGATTGATTGTTCTTGAGGGATGGGCTTTTGCAGAAATCATGGGAATTTGATTCTTGAAATTAATTTGGTTTTCATTCAACCATCTAACGGCAACGAACCATGATCGACACGAACATCGATCGAGGTTCGTCCTTCTTGATTGTTGTGTTTTTCTCTCACGTTTCCTACGCGTTCTTCATGTGTGTTCTTTGCATTCTTGGAGGCGATCGATCATTGAACACTTGTTTTTTGGCGCAATGATTTGAAATTAAAGATCCAACATCGAGGCAACCTAGTGGAGGTGAGATGGCAATGGAGGCATAAAAATTGATGTGGTTCAGAAATTCCCATTCTTCAAGCGTTTTCGTGCGGACAGATCGGGACACGTTATCAAGGCTGATCGAAATCACGAAAACAAAAAAATCGGTTTCGTAGGGGCGGAACGAACCCAAATCCAGAGTTTCGTGATGATCGGATGGTTGGATCAAGATTCGGAGAATCAACCGAGGCACAAGGGGGAAGACGAGAGTTCTGGATTTTTCCTCACTACACACTGTGTAGTATGGGCTACACGGCATGTATTCGTCGGCGGGACAACCTGGTGTGTACTCAGGGAGTATATTGACATGGGTAGGGTACAGAGCCAAGGACACAGTGTGTATGCCCTTCCCCAGCCAGACCCGGCCAGATACACGGGATACCCCGTGTACTGGTACACGGGCAGGCAACATGGACACAGACAGAGGCCGTGTACGGGCACATGGCCAGCGTACATGGAGCGAGCCCCAGGTGCTTGGACACAGCGTGTGATTCTTCTACAAGACATTTAGTCACTTTCTATCCGACAATCCAAATGACATGGGCCGTTTACACAAGCATTACCTGGAGTTAGGAACACGGCGTGTACTTTTCTACACGCCTTGTAGTTGAGTTTTACACAGCTTGAACGGATGACACAAGCTATTTACATGGGCAATTACCAGGGTCACGGAACATGGAATGTAACCATTCTACAAGACGTGTAATAAATTCTTCAAGGATTGACCTAGTTTCCTTCTATTACTTGAACTAGTTTTCTTAGGGTTCTTACCCTTGGCCTTTTCCCTAAAGGTTCTGGTATCATTTCCTTTACACAGAAGTATGATCCCTTCAGCAGAACTTCCTGAATATAGTTGTTGGAACCTCCTTTGTGAGACTTAGAGCTAGATCCACTACTAGAAAAGGGGGCATTGGAGCCCCCCAGACTCGGGCGACCGCCATTGGCGGTCGCTATAGGTCAGCATTAGCGACCGCCAATGGCGGTCGCTAAGCTGAATAAAAAATTTCGGGGGGTTTCTGCGCCCCCCCCCCCCCCCCCCCCCCGCGCACTCTCCTCTCCCTCGATCCCTCGCCCTAACCCTCCCTCGCCGCCCTCCCTCGCGCCGCCCTCCCCTCCCCCGCCGCCCGGCCTCCCCCGCCGCCCGGCCTCCCCCGCCGCCCGGCCTCCCCCGCCGCCCGGCCTCCCCCGCCGCCCGGCCTCCCCCGCCGCCCGCCCTCCCCCGCCGCCCGCCCTCCCCCGCCGCCCGCCCTCCCCGGCCGCCTGGCCTCCCCCGCCGCCTGCCATCCGCCCTCCGGCCGCCGCCCTCCGCCCTCGGGCCTCCGGCCGCCGCCCTCGGGCCTCCGGCCGCCGCCCTCCGGCCTCCGGCCGCCGCCCTCCGGCCTCTCGGCCCTCCCCCCACCCCGGACGGCACCCGCACCCCGGACAGCCCCCGGCGCGCACTCCGGACCGCCCCCCGCACCCCGGACGCCTCCCCGCACCGCGGACAGCACCCCCCCGCGCACTCCGGACCGCCCCCCGCACCCCGGACGCCTCCCCGCACCCCGGACAGCACCCCCCCGCGCACTCCGGACCGCCCCCCGCACCCCGGACGCCTCCCCGCACCCCGGACAGCACCCCCCCGCGCACTCCGGACCGCCCCCCGCACCCCGGACGCCTCCCCGCACCCCGGACAGCCCCCCCCTGCACTCGGACACCCCCCTCCGAACCCGGACAGCCCCCCCGTACCCCGGACAGCCCCCCCCCCCCCCCCCCCCCCCCCGCACTCGGACACCCCCCCTCCGAACCCGGACAGCCCCCCCGCACCCCGGACAGGCCCCCCGCACCCCGGACACCCCACCCCGCACCCCCGACAGCCCCCCTGCACCCCAGACAGCCCCCCCTCCCCCGCACCCCGGACACCCCCGCACCCCGAACACCCCTGCCCGCACCCCTGACAGGCCCCCGACACCCCAGACACCCCTCCCCGCACCTCGGAAGGCCCCCTCCGACCCCGGACACCCCCCCCCCCTCGCTGCGCGTCCCCCGTCCCCTCACCGCCTCCTCTCCTCCAGCTCCCCGCCGCCGCCGCCGCCCGTCCCCTCCCTTGCCGCACCGCCTTTGGCTCCGGCTCCCCTTCGCTGCCTCCTCTCCCTCGCAGCACAGCCTTCGGCTCCCCTCCCTTTCAGGTTTGTAGCTCAATCAGGTAACATGAGCTTTCAGTTACATTATTATTTTATCAATGGTTCATAAAATGGTTAATATTTATTTTGAATATAGTTGATTTGAAAAATGTAAATTTAATAAGTATTGTGTAAATGTTTGTTATACAGATATTATTATGGATAAGAGTTGGATTGATCTTCCAAATCGAACGTCTAGAGAATATTTCAATGGCATTATGCAGTTTATTGAGTTCACGAGAGGATTTGAAAGTGACTATATTAGTTGTCCATGTAGAAAATGTGCTAACAGATATCAATTCACACGAGATACTGTGAGGGAGCACCTTTTCTTTAATGGATTTCTGAAAAATTATAAGAGTTGGACTCGTCATGGAGAAGAATATGTTCGTTGTCAAAATACAGATGCAGCTCAGATGGATGTTGATGCAAGGATGACTGATCCAATGCATGAAATGCTTACTGAAATGGTACGTGGGTTTGATCCTGAAGGCATTGACATCCAGAATCTTGAGACCGGTGAGATAAATCTTCGCTCTGGTGCAGATCGTGATTCGAGGAGGTTTTATGAAGTACTTGATGATGCGAAAACAGAATTATATCCTGGATGTACTTCTTACAATAAACTGTCGTTTATCGTGGAGTTGTTGCATTTGAAGACTTTGAATAATTGGTCAGACACATCATTCGACATGCTTTTGGTTTTATTGAAAAAAGTTCTTCCTGTCGACGCTAAGATTCCTGAGTCGTATTACTATGCTCGTAAGTTGACAGAGAACTTAGGTTTTACATATGAGACTATAGATGCATGTGCAAACAACTGTATGTTGTTTAGAAATGAAACTGCTCATTTGGATATTTGTACGGTTTGTGGCGCTTCCAGGTGGAAAGAGAACAGGGGAAATAAGACTCATCAAAGTCAGATTGCGATACAGGGGAAACCGATTGCCGTAAAGCAAATGCGTTACTTTCCCCTTAAACCGAGGTTGAAAAGATTTTTTATGTCATCTAAAGTTTCTAATTTAATGAGATGGCATGCAGAAAGAGTTCATGAAAGTGACATGTTAACCCACCCGGCAGACTCTCATGCATGGAAGGATTTTGATAAGAGACATCCCGACTTTGCTAAAGATGTTCGTAATGTCCGATTGGGATTGGCAGCAGATGGTTTCAATCCATTCAAGTCTATGGTTGGTGCAACTCATAGCACATGGCCCGTGGTGTTGGTTCCATATAATCTTCCTCCGTGGCTTTGTATGAAGCAACAATTTATATTACTTTCCACTCTTATTGATGGACCTAAAAGTCCGGGGGATAAGATTGATGTTTACCTTCAGCCATTGATTGATGAGTTGAATGAATTTTGGGGCGATGGTGTGATGACTTATGACTGCGAAACGAATGAAATGTTCAAACTGCATGCAGCTTTATTGTGGACAATCAATGACTTCCCAGCTTATGCAAATTTATCAGGCTGGAGTACGAAAGGGGAATTTGCTTGCCCTTGTTGCAATAAAAGTAAAAAATCTGTATGGCTTAAACATTCCAAAAAATGGGCGTACATGGGTCACAGGCGTTTTCTCCCTCCCCAGCACAGGTTCAGAAAGGACAGAGTGGCATTTGATGGTTCTAGAGAGTTCAGCCCAGCACCAAAGATCATGACAGGAGTCGAAATGTTATCGCAGATTGAGGAAGAAAACATTCGCACGGTATATGAAATTCAGGATTTGGTGGCTCCTCCAGTACGTAATATTCGTGCTGCGGGTAGGCAGCGCAGTCACAATTGGAAAAAGAAAAGTATTTTTTATAGTCTTCCGTATTGGAAAACTAACATGTTGAGGCATAATTTGGATGTCATGCACATTGAAAAAAATGTTTGTGATAACATATTGTGGACCATTTTAGGTGTCAGTGGAAAGTCAAAGGACCATGTTAATGCACGCCGTGATTTGGAAGAAATGGGTTTAAGGAAACAGTTGCATTTACAGTTAGCTGAGGGAAACAAGGCATATATGCCTGCTGCACAGTATTCGATGACTACAGAGGAGAAAAAGACATTTCTTTCCATTTTGAAGATGGTCAAGGTGCCTGATGGTTACTCTTCTAATATTTCAAAGTGTGTGAATCTGACGAGCAAGACATTGCAAGGGTTGAAAAGTCATGACAATCACATATTACTTCAGCAGTTGATTCCAATCGCAATTTGTGATTGTTTATCCCCCAATGTTGTTCAGCCCTTGATTGAGATGAGTAATTTTTTTAGACAGCTTTGTTTAAGAAATCAACGAATGAGTGATTTAAAAAGTTTGCAGGACCGAATTGTACTTACGCTTTGTCACTTTGAGAAACTTTTCCCCCCCTCATTTTTCGATGTTATGGTCCACTTGACAGTGCACCTAACTGATGAAGTAATGGCTGCTGGTCCAGTGCAATTCAGGTGGATGTATCCTATTGAACGGTATTTGAGTACATTGAAAAGATTTGTACGCAACAGAGCTCGTCCAGAGGCATCAATAGCCAATGGTTATTTGATGGATGAGTGTACTACCTTTTGTGCAGAATATCTTACGGATGTTGAAACAAAATTAGATAAGCCCTCTCGGATTCATGATGGTCCAGTTGGAGAAGGAACCACATTTGATATGGACAACATCGAGTGGATACAAGCACATCGATATATCTTGTTCAATACTCCATCAGTTGCACCATTAATGCAGTAAGTATCTTATCAATGTGCTTGTATAACTTTTACATGTTTTCTTTGCATAAGTTGATCTTTTAAACATCGCGTAATCATTTGCAGGAAACACATTAATGAGATAAAAGAAGAGATGCATCGTGCGACTGAGTTGCAAATTCAACAATCTCATTATGCGACATTTCATGATTGGTTCAAGGATTATGTATGTATAAATTGATTTTCATTATGAGTGAAGTATTAAACTAATTCTTTCTGCATATATCAGTATTGATTTTTATAAATTATGTAGGTTCGTAAGCTGAGGGAGTTAGGGGACCCCACGCTACCTGAAGTATTTATCCAACTGGCTGAGGGTCCATCTATAACGGCTCGTCGTTATAAAGCTATTGATGCTAATGGTTTTCGATTTCGCATTAAAGATGTTGACGACAAACGAGCAACACAAAATAGTGGCATCGGTTGTCCCTTTGTCGATTCTGGTTATTACTATGGTCAATTGATAGACATCATTGAAGTTGTATATACACACGGTTTGAAGTACATATTGTTAAAGTGTAATTGGGTTGATCCAGTGCGTGGATGTAAAGTCGATCAATATCAGTTTTCATTGGTGAATTTTAACTATATGTTATACAGAAATAATGAACGAGTTGAGAATGAACCTTTCATTTTGACATCACAAGCAGAACAAGTATTCTTCGTTACTTTGCCTTCGGATCCAAGTTGGCAAGTTGTTGTCAAAATGTCTCGGCGAGGAGTGTTTTTATTTGAAGAAGATGAACCCGAGACTGTTCCGTTTGTTTACCAACAACTTGATCAACATACCGTAGTTCAACGTGAAGAAGATATTTATTGGGTCAGAGCGGCTGTTGAAGGAGAAACGGTCGATTTGCATGCTTAATGAAAGGTATAATTGTTTTCCCGCTATTCAGTAGAATGTCCTAGGATATCATAAATTATCTAATCATTTTATAAATCCTTATAAGTTTTAATCCTCACTTTTGTAAGTTAATTCAGTCATAAATATTTAGGTTGATTAACTTTCTGATTTTTTAAAATTCATTCACAACTAATTATTCAATCCATTTTTTGTTTGATTAACAGTTGTACAAGTTTGATTTATTAAGAACAATCCAATTTATCTTTTAAAGACTTTGGACTCATTACTGATATTTTGTATGACTGCAGACATGTCAGGGGAAGAGGCAGAAAATCCACATCATCCATCTGAGGCATCTACGTCTCAGGGTCGAGGTATGTTTGAATGTCATTGTCTATATTTTTTATGTAATTGACATATATATATATATATATATAACATTTGTCAATTTATATATAAAATTGTTTTCAACAGGATCAGACTCGGCTGCTTCTTCCTCTCGCAGGAGAGGCCCTGGTCGTGGCATATTATCATGGAATTCCGACACGACGACAGATGTTTCATTTGATGAGGTATTTCATCCCGTGGGACCGAATGCCCCGGCATTTATTCGTCAGCTGGGTCATATCATACGTGACCCACATCGATTTCCATTGACCACGCGTGATTGGGCTTCTATCCCTCAGGACACATTAGATCGTCTATGGAGGGAGGTTCAGGTAAGAAAATAATTTTACTTTATTTTCTATTTATAAATAATACTAATATGTTTGATTATTTTCATTATAGCAAAATTTGAAAGTATGCCCTGAAGAGTTTTGGCCGGTGTGTATGAGCAAATGCCGTAAGCTGTGGAAAGATTATAAAGGCAAAGTGAAGAGGGACCACTGGATACCAAATGTGGGTGCCCTTGACATTTTGGAAAAGGTCCCGAGAGGTGTCCTCCCAGCTCAGTGGCGTGACTTGGTTGCATATTGGTCTACTGAGGGTGTTGCGGTTAGTATATTAATTATTTTTCTGTATATATATTTTCAAGAATATGTGATTTGTTTGAAATTTGAATGAATTGAATGTAGGAGGTGTCAACACGCCATTCGGAGAATCGAGCGTTGCAGGGACCAGCTCACAGGCTCGGGACTCGTCACGTGTCTCAGATCCGACATGAGGTATATATTATTCATTTTTTAATTTATTAATTAATATGGTTTTGTGTTTATATTCTTTTAATATACAGTTGCGAGGGCAAGGTGCAGCAACTGATAAAATGTCGGTGTGGATAAGGACTCGTGATCGCAATGATCCAGAGGTTGCAGCATTGATAGTAAGTGTCTGTACTTACCAATAATTACATAAATCTATATATTAACATATATATATTTAAATATTTCACAGGATCAATTTGAAGCTGAGTTAGAACAGCTGCCAGAGGACCAGCGACAGCTTCCCATGCGACGGGATGAGATCTTTCATCGCATTATTGGTCGGGACGGGCATGGCTATAGTTTGACCTATGGAGCAGGGATTCCTCGTTCTGTAGTGTCACGCGCTGCGGTTGTCGGTCCTGCTGTTGCTCATATGACACAGCAGATGTCAGATTTGAGGCACGGCTGCGCGCTTCCGAGGAGACAAATGCGCAATTGACAGCTGAGGTTAGAGCACTGCGGGAATATGTGCGTCGAGCTGATGGTACAGGGGATCATACGACGCAGGTATATACTGTATTTATTTATTTAATTTAAATTATTTTTGTTATTAAAATATTTATAATGTTTATTTGTTGTAGGCACCTGGCCCACCAGAAGGAGGTAGCAGTGATGGCAACACGTGACGCACCATATATTCACGAGATATGTTTTTGTTTTTACTGGTAGGGTTGACATTGATGTACTGTATTTATTCATTTAAGTAATGCATTATTACCATCCATGGTGGTCTTTTAAATATTTTATAGATTATGTATTATTAATATATTTTTTATAAATTTCTGTATGGTATCGATAAAAGAAATATGTATTAATTAGATATTATCACTTTTATTTTTCACTTTTGTAATCAATGGGATGGCCTTTGCACCCCCGGAGAACCCCCCGCACCCCCGTACACCCCCCCGCCACCCCCGTACAGCCCCCCGCCACCCCCGTACAGCCCCCCGCCACCCCCGTACAGCCCTCCGCCACCCCCGTACAGCCCCCCGCCACCCCCGTACAGCCCCCCGCCACCCCCGTACAGCCCCCCGCACCCCCGTACAGCCCCCCGCACCCCCGTACAGCCCCCCGCCACCCCCGTACAGCCCCCCGCCACCCCCGTACAGCCCCCCGCCACCCCCGTACAGCCCCCCGCCACCCCCGTACAGCCCCCCGCCACCCCCGTACAGCCCCCCGCCACCCCCGTACAGCCCCCCGCCACCCCCGTACAGCCCCCCGCACCCCCGTACAGCCCCCCGCCACCCCCGTACAGCCCCCCGCCACCCCCGTACAGCCCCCCGCCACCCCCGTACAGCCCCCCGCACCCCCGTACAGCCCCCCGCACCCCGTACAGCCCCCCGCCACCCCCGTACAGCCCCCCGCCACCCCCCGTACAGCCCCCGCCACCCCCCGTACAGCCCCCCGCCACCCCCGTACAGCCCCCCGCCACCCCCGTACAGCCCCCCGCACCCCCGTACAGCCCCCCGCACCCCCGTACAGCCCCCCGCCACCCCCGTACAGCCCCCCGCCACCCACGTACAGCCCCCCGCCACCCCCGTACAGCCCCCCGCACCCCCGTACAGCCCCCCGCCACCCCCGTACAGCCCCCCGCCACCCCCGTACAGCCCCCCGCACCCCCGTACAGCCCCCCGCCACCCCCGTACAGCCCCCGCCACCCCCGTACAGCCCCCCGCCACCCCCGTACAGCCCCCCGCACCCCCGTACAGCCCCCCGCCACCCCCGTACAGCCCCCCGCCACCCCCGTACAGCCCCCGCACCCCCGTACAGCCCCCCGCCACCCCCGTACAGCCCCCCGTACCCCCGTACAGCCCCCCGCCACCCCCGTACAGCCCCCGCCACCCCCGTACAGCCCCCCGCCACCCCGTACAGCCCCCCGCCACCCCCGTACAGCCCCCCCGCCACCCCCGTACAGCCCCCCGCCACCCCCGTACAGACGGCACCTCATTCGGAGGTGCCGTGTGACCGCGGCGGCCGGAAACGCGTTTCCGGCGCCTTTAAACACCAAAACGGCGTGCGGCGGTCCGATTCGGAGCAAACGTGCTCCGAACGACCTGAAACCGCACGGGAACATCCGGGGCGTGAATTGTGAAATGGTCGGCCAGACGGCACCTCATTCGGAGGTGCCGTGTGACCGTGGCGGCCGGAAACGCGTTTCCGGCGCCATTAAACACCAAAACGGCGTGCGGCGGTCCGATTCGGAGCAAACGTGTTCCGAACGACCTGAAACCGCACGGGAACGATAGAAATATTATTCCTGAGATGCAGGAGGAGGCCGCACGTCCATCGGACGTGCGGTTCGCGCGGCACGTCCGATTGTGCCGTTTTCAGCAGCGCGGCGCGCGCTGAAATGGCGCGTTGGGGGGTCAAAACCACCCGAACGACCTCCGAATGCCACGAAACCGTACGACAACATCCGGGGCGTGAATTGTGAAATGGTCGGCCAGACGGCACCTCATTCGGAGGTGCCGTGTGACCGCGGCGGCCGGAAACGCGTTTCCGGCGCCATTAAACACCAAAACGGCGTGCGGCGGTCCCGTTCGGAGCAAACGTGCTCCGAACGACCTGAAACCGCACGGGAACGATAGAAATATTATTCCTGAGATGCAGGAGGAGGCCGCACGTCCATCGGACGTGCGGTTCGCGCGGCACGTCCGATTGTGCCGTTTTCAGCAGCGCGGCGCGCGCTGAAATGGCGCGTTGGGGGGTCAAAACCACCCGAACGACCTCCGAATGCCACGAAACCGTACGACAACATCCGGTGCGTGAATTGTGAAATGGTCGGCCAGACGGCACCTCATTCGGAGGTGCCGTGTGACCGCGGCGGCCGGAAACGCGTTTCCGGCGCCATTAAACACCAAAACGGCGTGCGGCGGTCCGATTCGGAGCAAACGTGTTCCGAACGACCTGAAACCGCACGGGAACGATAGAAATATTATTCCTGAGATGCAGGAGGAGGCCGCACGTCCATCGGACGTGCGGTTCGCGCGGCACGTCCGATTGTGCCGTTTTCAGCAGCGCGGCGCGCGCTGAAATGGCGCGTTGGGGGGTCAAAACCACCCGAACGACCTCCGAATGCCACGAAACCGTACGACAACATCCGGGGCGTGAATTGTGAAATGGTCGGCCAGACGGAACCTCATTCGGAGGTGCCGTGTGACCGCGGCGGCCGGAAACGCGTTTCCGGCGCCATTAAACACCAAAACGGCGTGCGGCGGTCCGATTCGGAGCAAACGTGCTCCGAACGACCTGAAACCGCACGGGAACGATAGAAATATTATTCCTGAGATGCAGGAGGAGGCCGCACGTCCATCGGACGTGCGGTTCGCGCGGCACGTCCGATTGTGCCGTTTTCAGCAGCGCGGCGCGCGCTGAAATGGCGCGTTGGGGGGTCAAAACCACCCGAACGACCTCCGAATGCCACGAAACCGTACGACAACATCCGGTGCGTGAATTGTGAAATGGTCGGCCAGACGGCACCTCATTCGGAGGTGCCGTGTGACTGCGGCGGCCGGAAACGCGTTTCCGGCGCCATTAAACACCAAAACGGCGTGCGGCGGTCCCGTTCGGAGCAAACGTGCTCCGAACGACCTGAAACCGCACGGGAACGATAGAAATATTATTCCTGAGATGCAGGAGGAGGCCGCACGTCCATCGGACGTGCGGTTCGCGCGGCACGTCCGATTGTGCCGTTTTCAGCAGCGCGGCGCGCGCTGAAATGGCGCGTTGGGGGGTCAAAACCACCCGAACGACCTCCGAATGCCACGAAACCGTACGACAACATCCGGGGCGTGAATTGTGAAATGGTCGGCCAGACGGAACCTCATTCGGAGGTGCCGTGTGACCGCGGCGGCCGGAAACGCGTTTCCGGCGCCATTAAACACCAAAACGGCGTGCGGCGGTCCGATTCGGAGCAAACGTGCTCCGAACGACCTGAAACCGCACGGGAACGATAGAAATATTATTCCTGAGATGCAGGAGGAGGCCGCACGTCCATCGGACGTGCGGTTCGCGCGGCACGTCCGATTGTGCCGTTTTCAGCAGCGCGGCGCGCGCTGAAATGGCGCGTTGGGGGGTCAAAACCACCCGAACGACCTCCGAATGCCACGAAACCGTACGACAACATCCGGTGCGTGAATTGTGAAATGGTCGGCCAGACGGCACCTCATTCGGAGGTGCCGTGTGACCGTGGCGGCCGGAAACGCGTTTCCGGCGCCATTAAACACCAAAACGGCGTGCGGCGGTCCGATTCGGAGCAAACGTGTTCCGAACGACCTGAAACCGCACGGGAACGATAGAAATATTATTCCTGAGATGCAGGAGGAGGCCGCACGTCCATCGGACGTGCGGTTCGCGCGGCACGTCCGATTGTGCCGTTTTCAGCAGCGCGGCGCGCGCTGAAATGGCGCGTTGGGGGGTCAAAACCACCCGAACGACCTCCGAATGCCACGAAACCGTACGACAACATCCGGGGCGTGAATTGTGAAATGGTCGGCCAGACGACACCTCATTCGGAGGTGCCGTGTGACCGCGGCGGCCGGAAACGCGTTTCCGGCGCCATTAAACACCAAAACGGCGTGCGGCGGTCCGATTCGGAGCAAACGTGCTCCGAACGACCTGAAACCGCACGGGAACGATAGAAATATTATTCCTGAGATGCAGGAGGAGGCCGCACGTCCATCGGACGTGCGGTTCGCGCGGCACGTCCGATTGTGCCGTTTTCAGCAGCGCGGCGCGCGCTGAAATGGCGCGTTGGGGGGTCAAAACCACCCGAACGACCTCCGAATGCCACGAAACCGTACGACAACATCCGGTGCGTGAATTGTGAAATGGTCGGCCAGACGGCACCTCATTCGGAGGTGCCGTGTGACCGCGGCGGCCGGAAACGCGTTTCCGGCGCCATTAAACACCAAAACGGCGTGCGGCGGGCGTGCGGCGGTCCCGTTCGGAGCAAACGTGCTCCGAACGACCTGAAACCGCACGGGAACGATAGAAATATTATTCCTGAGATGCAGGAGGAGGCCGCACGTCCATCGGACGTGCGGTTCGCGCGGCACGTCCGATTGTGCCGTTTTCAGCAGCGCGGCGCGCGCTGAAATGGCGCGTTGGGGGGTCAAAACCACCCGAACGACCTCCGAACGACCTGAAACCGCACGACAACATCCGGTGCGTGAATTGTGAAATGGTCGGCCAGACGGCACCTCATTCGGAGGTGCCGTGTGACCGCGGCGGCCGGAAACGCGTTTCCGGCGCCATTAAACACCAAAACGGCGTGCGGCGGTCCGATTCGGAGCAAACGTGCTCCGAACGACCTGAAACCGCACGGGAACGATAGAAATATTATTCCTGAGATGCAGGAGGAGGCCGCACGTCCATCGGACGTGCGGTTCGCGCGGCACGTCCGATTGTGCCGTTTTCAGCAGCGCGGCGCGCGCTGAAATGGCGCGTTGGGGGGTCAAAACCACCCGAACGACCTCCGAATGCCACGAAACCGTACGACAACATCCGGTGCGTGAATTGTGAAATGGTCGGCCAGACGGCACCTCATTCGGAGGTGCCGTGTGACCGCGGCGGCCGGAAACGCGTTTCCGGCGCCATTAAACACCAAAACGGCGTGCGGCGGTCCGATTCGGAGCAAACGTGCTCCGAACGACCTGAAACCGCACGGGAACGATAGAAATATTATTCCTGAGATGCAGGAGGAGGCCGCACGTCCATCGGACGTGCGGTTCACGCGGCACGTCCGATTGTGCCGTTTTCAGCAGCGCGGCGCGCGCTGAAATGGTGCGTTGGGGGGTCAAAACCACCCGAACGACCTCCGAATGCCACGAAACCGTACGACAACATCCGGGGCGTGAATTGTGAAATGGTCGGCCAGACGGCACCTCATTCGGAGGTGCCGTGTGACCGCGGCGGCCGGAAACGCGTTTCCGGCGCCATTAAACACCAAAACGGCGTGCGGCGGTCCGATTCGGAGCAAACGTGCTCCGAACGACCTGAAACCGCACGGGAACGATAGAAATATTATTCCTGAGATGCAGGAGGAGGCCGCACGTCCATCGGACGTGCGGTTCGCGCGGCACGTCCGATTGTGCCGTTTTCAGCAGCGCGGCGCGCGCTGAAATGGCACATTGGGGGGTCAAAACCACCCGAACGACCTCCGAATGCCACGAAACCGTACGACAACATCCGGGGCGTGAATTTTGAAATGGTCGGCCAGACGGCACCTCATTCGGAGGTGCCGTGTGACCGTGTCGGCCGGAAACGCGTTTCCGGCGCCATTAAACACCAAAACGGCGTGCGGCGGTCCGATTCGGAGCAAACGTGTTCCGAACGACCTGAAACCGCACGGGAACGATAGAAATATTATTCCTGAGATGCAGGAGGAGGCCGCACGTCCATCGGACGTGCGGTTCGCGCGGCACGTCCGATTGTGCCGTTTTCAGCAGCGCGGCGCGCGCTGAAATGGCGCGTTGGGGGGTCAAAACCACCCGAACGACCTCCAAAGGCCACGAAACCGTACGACAACATCCGGGGCGTGAATTGTGAAATGGTCGGCCAGACGGCACCTCATTCGGAGGTGCCGTGTGACCGCGGCGGCCGGAAACGCGTTTCCGGCGCCATTAAACACCAAAACGGCGTGCGGCGGTCCGATTCGGAGCAAACGTGCTCCGAACGACCTGAAACCGCACGGGAACGATAGAAATATTATTCCTGAGATGCAGGAGGAGGCCGCACGTCCATCGGACGTGCGGTTCGCGCGGCACGTCCGATTGTGCCGTATTCAGCAGCGCGGCGCGCGCTGAAAGGGCGCGTTGGGGGGTCAAAACCACCCGAACGACCTCCGAATGCCACGAAACCGGACGACAACATCCGGGGCGTGAATTGTGAAATGGTCGGCCAGACGGCACCTCATTCGGAGGTGCCGTGTGACCGCGGCGGCCGGAAACAAAACGGCGTGCGGCGGTCCGATTCGGAGCAAACGTGCTCCGAACGACCTGAAATATATTATATATATATAATATTTAAAATATATTATATAGAGAATATTTAAATTATTATAACACAATGATTTGATATTATATATGTATTAAATATGTATTAAAACATTTCAAATATATAATATATATATATATATATATATATATATTTAAAATATTGTATTTAATAGTATATATATGAATATTTTTACATAAATATATATATATATTTATATTGAATTCAATAAAATTTTTTTTAAAAATTTTTTTTTTTTTGAATAGCGACCGCCATAGGCGGTCGCTATAGGGTGCCATGCCGGCCCACTTTAGCGACCGCCATTGGCGGTCGCTATAGGGTGCCCGGCAGGGGGCCTTCAGCGACCGCCAAGCGGTCGCTGAAGGCCGAACTGACGGCCTTCTATAGCGACCGCCATTGGCGGTCGCTAAAGCCCTCTAGCGACGGGGCAACAGCGACCGCCAATGGCGGTCGCTGCGCGGCCGCTAAAGACCTTTAGCGACCGCCAATGGCGGTCGCTAATTGTCTTATTTTTAGTAGTGATCCTCTATTCATTCCTAGAACCCTTGGTAGAGTTCTTGGTCGACGTCACCAACTTTACCTAGGAGCCAATCCTCTACTTAGCGAATTAGCTCAGACGGGGTTTTCGGAATCACCACATGACTTGGTTGTGATCCTCATCTGAGCATCGTGTTCTCAAGGTACTTGTGGAGTGTGTCCTCCCAGAACGAGTACTTCGTATCTCTCTCTCCTCAGACCTAGGAGTGTGTTCTCCGTGTTATGTTCTTAGTGGAATCTTCGAGCTGGATCTTAGTGGTGGTATTCGCGATATTCAATCGTGCATGGGTAGATCTGGATATTCTTGTTATATGTTCGGTAGACATATACTGTGTAGAGCTAATTGTATCTTTTCTTTTTGGTATTTTTCCCTTGTGGTATTTCCTTTGTGGTTTTGGGGTGTCTTACTGTGTACTATTATACTCACCCCTACATGGGCTTTACCCGCACGTGTCGTGTCTTGTGCAGATGACCGAGCCTTCGACAGGATTCTAGGCAGACCAGGACCGGACGGTACTCAATGAGATCAGACAGGACGAGGTGTGTTCCTATGGCTACAGACTACAGTCCCAACACCTTTCTTTCAGGTTGTACTTTGTTACGGACTCTCTTTTTGGTTGGCTTGTACTTTTGGCCCAGGGTTTTACACTTTTTGTACTTTACTTCCTGTCGTACTCTGTTGGTTGGGATTTTTAGTGTATGCATGAATTTCCATTTTTAATGTAGTTTTTACTTTTCAGCTTTGTTGGATTGGAAATATGTGTGCTTGTGTATAGGTTTATAGTAAATTACTCCCATGTTAGTAGCATTCCTACTCGGTGCTAGTCACCAACCCCTTGCCTATTCGAGGCGGGATTGGGGAGTTGCGGCTCAGGCCCCACTGGGATGGGTTGTGACACATCAGGTATCGGGTTGGGAGCTATGCTTATGCAGGGTGATGGAGTCATTGTGTACTAGTCTCGGCAATTGAGGCCACATGAGAGGAATTACCAAACACACCATCTAGAGTAGGTAGTTGTTGTTCATGAATTACGTTGTTGGAGACACTATCTTCTAGGAGAGAATGTTTTGGTTTCCACTGACCAATAGAGTCCCACGTAAATCATTACGTAGAATGATCTGAATTTGAGACAGTGTAGGTGGGTTGAGTACCTACGGTCCTTTGACATTGAGCTTGCCTATATTCCTAGTAAAGTCATCGCAGTGGCTGATGCGTTGAGCTGGATGACTCAGTTACAGGTATTTCGGGAAGACAACAGTGAGTGGAATCTTCTAGATCTGTTCTATGAGATGCGTTTGGAGGTGCGTGAAAGAAAAGGGTAGACATTTCTATCTTATGTTGTTGTTAAATCTACACTTCTAGATCTTGTAAAAATGAGGTAGCTATTAGATTCTGAAGGCCTAGTCCTATGAGAACACGTTTCAGGAGTGGACCCTATTATTTGGTGGACCATAGGCAAGGATAAGGTCTTGAATTTATATGGGCACGTAGGGTGAAAGCATACATACATGAGGAGCTGATGTGGGATTTTTATTCCTCATATTCGGTAGTTCATCCTGGTTTCACCAAGATGTATGGTGATCTAAACCATCAGTATTGGTGGCTTGTTATGAAGAGGGACTTTGCTGGTTTCTTCATAAGGTGTTCCACCTCTCAACAGGTGAAGGTGGAGCATCAGCGACTAGTAGGACTTTTACAGTAGTTACCCATTCCCGAGTGGAAGTGAATTGATGTCAAGATGGAATTCATGACCAGTTTACCGAGGTTTCCATGAGGTAATGACATAGTTTGGGTTGACATTGATAGACTCACTATGGTTTCCCACTTCTTGTTGATCAAGGAGACCTACACATGTACATTTGAGTACAACATACCTTCTCCAAATAGATGATCATCCCAAGCATACGATCCCGGTGCTTTAGGACATGCTCCGAGAATGAATTATGGACATTGGGGGTTCTTGGGAGAAGCATATACCTCTAGTGGAGTTTTCTACAACAAATATTCTCAAGAAAATATTCATATGGAACCTTATGAGGATTTATACGGTAGGACATGCCGATCACCCTTATGTTAGCTGGAGACAAGAAATGCAGCATTGCTGGGACCTCGTCTAATTCAGGAAAACACATAGCAGATAGAGTTGATTCGAAAGAGGATTTCTACTGCAATGTCTCAATAATAGTCGTATGCTGATCAACGGAGATGACCTCTAGAGTTTGAGGTGGGTATCAAGTTTTCCTACGTGTCACACCGAGGTTGGAGCATAGGAGGATTAAGATACATGGTAATCTTTCATCAAGGTAGGTCGGGCCGTTTGAGGTATTGGAGATAGTTGGTCTGGTTGCCTATCGGTTGTAGTTACTCAGATGAATTGGTCTATGCCTGACGTTTTTCATGTTTCTCAGCTCCGACGTTACTTTTCAGACCCGTCTAATGTTTTTTCCCAATGAGGTTTAGCTCTAGGTGGATGTGTCATTCAAGGAGCATCCTATCTGGATTGTTGATCGCAGTATAGTGGTTCTCAATGGCCAGTTTATTCCTATGGTACGTGTGTTATGGCTGCATGAGCGGGTTCAAGATGAGAATCGGGAGAGGGAGGCCGATGTACGAGCACAGTGGCCAGAGCTTTTTGGGGTTTCCTCTTCTACCCTACCATGCATGGGATATTTAGGGTTGAATTTATTTGGGGGGGGGGAGTTTGTAAGAACCATGACCATTTTTTTCAAGTATGTGTTTCCTTTTCCAAGACTTCTTGAGAAAACAAGACTTTCTAGAAATTTTTTGAAGTACCCTCTGTGTACTGCGATGCCGCAAGAGGTCATGTGCTGGCTGTGTCATGGCCACACACACAACCATGTAGGGGTGACATGGAGGCCACCTAAAGTAGAGTACGGAAACAGTAAGTACACACCGTGTACACCAAAATTACATGTAATTTATTTAGTTTTTTTTCATTAAATGCACCGGGGTCACGTCTGATGGATAAAACCATCTTCTTGTAGGTCTCATTCATTCGAGAAGACCCGTATGGTCACAGATCTTTGACGAACCCCCGAGCCTCTATCCTTCCTCCAAATCAGACTCCGTTTGTTGCGTTGGAATCACATCGGGGAGTTATCCCTTATCCTGGAGCATTTTTTTCCAATTTCTTCCCTGTCATGAGTTATCGTATGTTGAGCGTTTTATGATATTTCTTAGATATATGGTGTTCAAAGATGATCAAAGCTTAAAGTTTAAAATATTATAATCTCCTAACCCCGAGGTAGGTATTTTGTGCCTTTCTGTTGAAAGTAATATAATATTTTTTGCAATTTCCACCAATACCCTTGAACGGGGTATTGCGTGTTTACCATTTTAGCCCTATTGTTTGTCTGATTGGCTTATATGCTATATTAGAGGATATTGAATTTTAATAGGGTTAATTATTATACTTTAGAAATGTTTTACATGCCTGATTTTTCTGTCTGGGCTGTTGGGTCTAGTTTTCCTTTACGGATGTTTTTTACTTTCTATGCTTAGTATTTTAGGATGGTAGTAATGTCGTTCTAATGTGCAGATATGCCATAGAAGTCTAGCCAAGTAGTTCTTGAGGATTACTTTTTCCATTAAGAATGCTATAAATATTTGAATTACACAGGGCCATGATAACCTTGTGAAGTATACCACAGGGAGAATGGACGTAAAGGCTTCTCCATAGAGTCTTTATAATATTATGATGTGAGAACACATTGAAAATTGACATTGTGTGCTTCCATAGAGTTTCTGTAGTTCCTCAACATGGGCCACTAGGGGAATGAGATGTTGAGTGCTTCCCCAGAGTGCATTTAATACGATACTAGACTATAGGGAGAATTGACGGTGAGTTCTTCCTGAGAGAGTCTATACATTAGCTGAACCAGAGGGGTGAGACTGTTTGTTCCTCCAAGAGGGTTGCAAGTACTTTTTGGTTGAACCATAGGGGCTAGTCTGTGAGAACTACCCAGAGGGTTACCTGATAGTTCCTACTTCTTTGAATAGATGATTACTTGTTTGTGAATTGAATACTTGAAATTGTGGATTGTTTACTATTGAATACTTTCCAGATTACTGCTTTCTGTACTTTTTCTTCCATATATTCACCGACTGTTAGGCAAAAATCACATTGTGGTTTCCTACTAGGATTTAGTCTCACATCCTAGTTGGGTCATGCTTTTGGGCCCAAACAGATTATATTGCTGCAAGTATAGATAAGGGAAAGCTCCTTTCTTTTTCAGGTACTTGATTACATTGTAGCTAGAGAGTATAATACCTAGACGAGGCTTGCGATGCTGAGGATTTGATCATATATTTTCCTTTTGTACTTTGGATTAGTACTTTATTCAGCATTGTGACTTTTTTGGATGCATTCCTAGAAATATATGTATCATGCATATTTTATATATATTTATTATCCAGTTTTTTCTTTATCAGTCTACCATTGTTTTCTGTTGTTGGATATTTACTACTTCTACTATTGTGCATTGTTTACTTCAGCTATGTACTCTACCAATGAGGTCATATTTTCCCCACAATCACACCCAAGGCCCTCACTACTAGTTGGAAGCCTATGGCATTCAGGATAATGCGCTTGAGTCCTTGTGACCAACCGGGTACGAGGTACCTCTGGGTGGCTTTCGGAACTGGGACGTTACAATGAAGTCCCATTTTGTGACTTCTGGCCAAAGGCCTGAAAAATAAAATTAACCTAGGGATGGACCTAAAAAAATGCTTGGGTATTCATATGGATCTCATGAAGATGAGAATTAAGACATAATTTTTTATTGAATTATTTGTAGTTTAAATCCATATAGGGAGGATTTGAATGCAAATAAATATGTTTAATATGGAAGGGAACATGGAGAGACCGTTAAAAACCAGGCATGAATGATGAAAAAACAGTTCACACCACACCATATTCAGCCTCCAAATAGAACTAACCCCACAGGGGGAAACCAAGGTGATGGAAATATTTGCTGGGCTAGCCCCAAGAAAAAGGGTAGGAGCATTCCAATGTATCACTTAAGGATGAAAATAATGCCACATGTAGTTCTAGAAATGTCATGTAGTTTAATGTCATGAAGTGTGGATGTTGTTGGAATGGGAGATCTCAAAATGGGATACATGACTTGCTAGTTGTAAGACCAATGTGAATATTTAAAAGAATGTCCCATTTACCATTCACTTCCAGTAGAGATCTTAGGGCAAGGGTAAGAAAATAAGGATGGATTTAGGGCTGGACCAGAGATGTTAGGGTGCTCCTACGTATCCCATTTGGATGGGAATAAAGACAAATTTAGTTCATGAATGTCATGTAGATTAAAATCTTGTGGAAAGAACATAATAGGGAAAGGGTATTCTTGAGGGAGGCACATGGTGCAGTTATTGAATACCTGATGTGAATGAAGAAGAAAGAGTCTTCTTCCATCCACATGTTTGTACGGGGAACCTGAGATAAGGAAATTTGGTGTTGGACCCAAAAATAATGCAGTCGATCATTCCATTGTATTCTATCAGGATGGGTATAAAGTCGTACATTGTTCTCAAGATTCCAGATAGTTTAACATCATTTAGCGAGTTTAGAAAGAAACTATTTTATGTTTGTAGAACTCAAACCCTAGATGCCCAGTTTAATGTCATGTGTGTGGGTCAGAAGGGAAGATAATGATGAATCAACCGAATTTATATTTGGGAAACCATGGGGATGGAAATAAAAATAATGGAAAACTTCTTATCTTGTTCTCACAGAGTATCCATATCATGTGTCCAGGAATGAGAACAAAGAATTGAGCATCGATTGCTGACCATATTCCCCAAGTGGGACATGTATCAAATTGCGGTTTCATGTTCCGTAGGATGTTAGCTGGAAATGGTGGCTAATACAATGTTTCATGAGACCAGGCTTCTAGGGGGACCCTTTGGATGTGAAATATGATTAAGGCCCAAATTAAGGGTATGCATGATGCATGGTGGTACTAATGGAGTTTAATGTCTTGTGGTAAGGATGTGGGGGATCATTGTTTAAGATTGTAGATCTGGGACCATATGGTAAGGACAAAAGGTCTTAAAACATTAAGGTACCTAGGGATAGGGAAAAAGAAAAAATTTCTAGGAGTTCCAATGCATCCCATGAGGATGAGAATCAATCCATACGTAGTCTATTAAGGTCATGTAGTTTAACATCATGCGGTAAGGATGAGAATGTAGTGGTATCTTTAAAGATGAATGTCTATGGAATGGAAAAATAGCCCTACATGAATGAGGACAAAGAAGTCCGATACTCAAAACCATTCACAATTCTAGGAGAGAACTTAGGACAAGGGGTTGGGAGAATGAATATGTGAACCTAGGATAGTCCCGAAGACAAAATCTTATGGTGTTCCTATATATCCGATATATATGGGAATCATTCCATACATTTTTCATGAATTTCGTGTAGTTTAATGTCGTGTAGTGAACACAAGGATGTAGTGTTGCTAATGGATTTATGTAGTTGGGATATTCCAAAACTGACATGACTAAGGACCAAAGAGTCCTCATTTGACACCATTGAATCCTAGAAGGGTCATAGCCATGATTCTGAATGAAGAGATATTATTTTTATTGCCTAGGGTTAGTCCTAAATTAGAGATTTCAAGGATATCCTACACATCTAATGAGTATGATATTCAATCCACACATAGTTCTTGAGATGTTTCTGTTTTTAGGTCTGACCCATGGATGGGAATAAGAGACATTGGATTTATCATGTTTTTTCTTCTCACCCCCTTATTTTGAATTAATAAACATGGGATAAGGATTCCACGTGTCGATGTAGGAATCAATCTATATTTAGTCCTTGAAAAATGTCATGGTGAATGAACAATACCAATCATGATTCTCTCTCTTGTGAGGACACCACAATTCGGTTCCATTTTTATGTCATATATCAATGATGATAGTGTTACATATTATGATTGTATGAGAGACCACCCAAATAATTTTAGCATCATGTAGAAAGTATAAAATTGTTTAAATTCATGTGGGACTAGGTAAAATTGTTTAATATCATATTATTTAGACATGAGAGAACAATGTTTTTGGTCACAGATCATGGTTTGTGGTGTGTTTTCTATCTACAGTTTAACAACTTGTAGGATGGGTGGGATCTTGGTTTAAGGTCCTATAAGTCAGTCCATTTTCTAGTTTATCATCATGTGGAATGAGTTCTAGGTAGCATTATGTCCTTCAACAAAGTTAGATCATGCAATTTGACAAAGTGTGGTATAGATAGAAGCGGGTAATCTTAAGCAAAATATTACTTGAGGAATTTTTAATTAGTGGAAGGGGTAGTATGCTAAACAACCATAGTGAATAGAGAGTATTCACCATTTGGGTAAAAATTGTGAATGATATAATGTCCCTCCCACTTAGGATCCAATATTTATGGATTCATACCCGGTATCATTGTGTTCTCCCTGCCAATACCATGTCATATTGATGGAAAGGATAAAGATGAACATTCTTGTTGAATTTTCTTGCTATCTTGTTCTGATGCCTCTCTAGATCGTGCAAGGCTCGGAGCCCATTTTCATTAAGGGATTCCAGTTCTTCCAGAAGGACTTCTGATACTCTTTCTGATTTCTACTAATCGTATATGACTATGAATTTTGAGGGTAACTAAATATTGATGGGAAGTACTTCCTTCATTCTGTATAGCAGGGGGTATGGAGTCACCTGGGTGGAATTATGAGTCATTTTCTGGTATGCCTATGGAGGATTGGGGAGTTTGTTCGAACAAAGTAACATGTTCTAACCAATGAGGCTCAACAGAATGATGGAGATGGTTTTTTTGACTTCCCTGATCTTCCGATATTCTTTCACATGATAGAAATAGGTATGAATAGAAGATATATTTTACATTGTATATAATTTCATCATTTTGGATTCCTAGAAATTGGCTCCATTATCAGTTAGGATGGCGTGAGAGACTGTAAATAGAATGTTGATATTGGAGTTCATGAATTCAATGATAGAATGGGCCTTGACTTCTTTGAGAGGAATGGTCCCTACTCCCATGGAAAAAAATATGTAGTAGTCAGGATGAAGATGCACTTGAGAGATGTTTCTTGCGGATATAGTACCAAAACATTGAGTCCCCAAACCACAAAGGGCCAAGATTACATAGTGGTATTAAGGGAATGTAGGCGTAGATTCTCAAAATTAGGATGGATCTGACATGCATGACCCCATTTGAAGAACATGATGTAGTCATGGATCATGGTTGTCTAGAAGTTTCCAAACTATTGGATCTATTTGGAAGGCCTTACCCCAGATTGATGTGCTCCACAGGAACCAGAAATAACATCATACTTAGTCTGGGGGAACTAATATCCTTGAATGAAGTGGAGGAGAACTCCATAGAACCCTTGTTATATATGATATGTTCAAGTCCAAGAACTCTCTGGAGGGTTAACTACAGTACACGTTGATAGAATCATTCATGATCTTCTTTTTCAATTGAGAGATCAACATGTTAGAGGTAGGCAGTAAAAGGAGTTGTCCAATCTGTGTATCTTGCACCATAGCAGGAGGACCTAGGGGAGAAAATGTGGACGCATTAGTGGTAAGATTAATTACCTATTGGAATTCTTCACCATTCAGTGTGACATGACTTATGAATCTCTAATGCACCACATTAATGATCAGATCTTACAGGTCAGGCACCACATGAGCGGTGGCCAAGCTGGCCAAGGAATCTGCTTGATTGTTCTATGACTGAGGAATATTAGGGATCTCTAGTGGTGAAGGAAACTAGGCCATCACCTAGTGAGTTCACTCTAACAAAGGTGCAACATCTGGATTCCTAACAACATAGACACCATTGATCAATTTGATGACTATCTTGGAATCCCCTTTCACATACAGATGAAGAGAATCTATCATGGAGACCATCTGGAGGCCAGTGATGAGACCCTGGTAATATACATTTTCATTGGTGAAACCTTCTAACATCATGGGCTAATAGGCCGAGACACCCTATGTATTAATTGTGAAAATGACACCTATGCCTGTCCAATTATGTTTGGGATCACTAAGTCTTCTTCCAGTTGGATTGTGTGATGATTCATCAAAGTGTATCTACCAATATGGCATTTCTTGATTCACATACTAGATTGCCTCATCTAGGAAATTATGGTCTTGATACAACTCATTGGGGGTATGGATGGAAAAAAATAATTTATTCTAGTTCTAGACACTTAATATCCTTCTATAAAATGAACCTGATATCCGTCTATTGATTGGTATCTTCCCACAGAGCTCTACAACCTATCAGCATGGGACAATTCATAATGTACTCTAGTAGATCCACTCTTGAAAACATTTCTATCTCATGGTGGTGCATGTAATGTAACAATTTATACACTAAGAATAAATTTGAAAGGTATCTCTTCTCAATATTGTAATATATTTCACTTTATAGAGAATCATGGGGTGAGATAACATAAATGTTTCTCTATCCCTTCATTGTTCTTCTGGGTGAGAAGGTCGCTGAGGGAACATTCCAGTGTGGTCACATAAAGGACCAGTGTATTCATGGTGATATGTGGAATTAGAACAAGAGTTAGTAGTATTTAATACTTTATTTACTCAAAAGAAGTCTGGAAAAACTCGTCCCACTAATCATCGACACCTTCATTCATGGTCCAGTAAAATAGTATTACACATTTAGGATTATTTTTGATGAATTGGCGTTTATAGGCTAGGTGGCCTTGGAATCATTTGATATCCCAACAATTGCTCAGAGGGGGAATCTGACTAATGGCATTGATCTTCTCCAGATTAATATCAATGCCTCTATATCTAACTACAATTATGAGAAATGTCCTAGAGGTCACCACAAAGGAACATTTAAATGGGTTTTTCTTCATATGGTCAGAACATAGGAGGTCGAACACAATCTCAAGATCTCTGATATGTTCTTTTAGCTAGTGGTATTTAAGCACTAAATCGTTCATGTAACATTCCACCAATGTCACATGGATTGGCTTGAATATACAATGCATAGTAAAATTATTGGTAGCTCCATCATTCTTCTGATTTAAAGGTATTACTTGATACCAGAATGTACCTTTTTATGCCTTGGAAGTGGTTGATTCTTCATCCTCAAGGTCAATTCGAATTTTATTATATTTGGAATACATGTCCATGAAGTAAAGTGCTTGGAATTTTGTGTTAGTGTCGATCATTGTCTCTGTCATGGGGAGGGGAAATCATCCTTCAGACAGTGATGATTGAGATCTCAAACATCGATACAGGCTCTGATCTGGCTGTTCTTCATTCTGAATAACACAATTTTTTCTAACCATCTAGGGTACCAAACCTCATTGTTGAATTTTTCTTTAATGAGCATAACAAAATTAGCCTCAACCATGGATCTGTTAGAAGGTTGAATCTTATCAAGAAACTAATTGAACCCGTGGTGATTAACCTAGAGACTAAGACAGTGGACAAAAACCAAAGAATATATCTCTAGAATCTCGTAATAGCTCCATGAAAATAAATCATGATGCTGTTTAGGAAATATACATATTTCCTCTATTATTTTATAAATGTGGTTGTACTAATTAGTTTTGATTTCATATCAATATTATTATAGATATTCCCATGTACCAACTCATTAATGGTTTTCTGGACACCTTCCTTGAATTAGGTAGGGGCATCTTCCAAATCCTCCTCATCATCCCTAGTGAGAGCGTCATCAATAGGAGGAAAGTATTCCATGTTGTTTTATTCTAATGGAATGTTGGTGTCACCTTGAGCAGTCATGGAAACCTCATCGGGGAACTACTGCACTACTGAAACCATAGCAATGAAATCCATTGATCTGATTCCATCAGGCCTTTGACCAAATGGTCCACATTTGATAATATCACAACAATAGTGTCCCATAATCTTGAGATTATTTTCCCATCTCGGTGAAACTAGATAGTATAAAATGTTGTTTTTTCCATGGGGTGAACATCGTGATACCTCAAAGGGGTAAGGGGACCTTAGATTACTCAATCCAGGTTTGTATAGGAGTATGATGTTATCTTCCATCACTCCTTATATCAGGGAATGACCTTTCCCCTTATCCCAAATATGAAAATGCAGTACCCATGTCTAGGGTTGTGGCCTCCAACTGGTTAGTTGGGAAAATGTAGGCATCATCAAGGTTTAACTATTGTCATCCACAAAGGTAGTTAGTTTGAAAACATTATCCAGAATCTTATTTCCATTCCCCTTGTAGTAGTTGACATCAATGTAGCAGTCTTCAAAAGAGGAAAAGGGAGACACATCACCTTGGAGTATGTATACTTGACCATTAAGGGAGTATATAAGGAATTGGTGATATAATTAAAGGTACTATCGTGTCTAGTGGGAGCCATGGTCTTTCCATTATTTCATTTTAAGCAGTGTCCTCTGAGACAACTGTTAAATCTATGCTGGAAACTAGGCTACTGAACAGGATCATTAGGAATATCTTGACAACCGATGTCTGCACTATTCTATCATAACATTGAATATTCAGGTCATAGGGACTCATATCTATTTCAGTAATCCCCATCTTGGGTAGTGTTCCTGTATGGATAAGATTGATCCTAAATCCTTTTTCAATAGGACAATGGTGATCTCCCATGCCATTGAACTGGCAAGTGATGTATAGTCTTCAGATGTTCCCTAGCATAAGAGAATCTTCATCTTCTATAGACAATGAAATGATGTTCTGACAGTCTTCTAGTTTTACTACCTCATAATGTAATGTTTCAATGGATACAACCTACATTTCAAACTGAAGAGGGATTCTTATGAAATCAATGGGGGATTCACACCTAACATACCATATGGGTAGAGCCTTAAGGATCAAAATCTGGGAAAGAATACTAGAATAATTATTGAGGCCTTCATATTTCCATATAAGGTGTACAATTTTTCTTCCAGGAGGTCTCTCAATGGTAATAGGTATGACATGAGTTTTTGGTCAAACCATAAGGTTCTGAATGGTGCCAGAAATATCACATTTCTCTCTAGTGGAATCATGAAGTTCAACTACTAGTTGTGGATTATATGACTGAGGTCTATCCCCAACTATATAGTGTAGATTATAGTGTGGTCATGGTGTATTTCTTGATCAAGCAGTAGAAATAGATATGGAGGTTAATTTGATGAAATTATATGAGAAGGCTATGCGGGCTAAGCTCTGCATTGGGCATGTTTTCTAGTCTCATAGTGGTATGCTTGAATTTTTAGATGTAGTGGCCAATGTTTTCTGATGATTCACTTACAAATGGATTTTTTTACACTGGTTTCAACTAGGGATGTTGGGAGGGTCTTCCTAGCACTCTTCGTCATTGGGAACTAGGCAAGGGTTTACTAGTTTGACAGTATTGACCAAACTGCACTCTTGGTCATCACTCAATGAATCCTCTATTGTTGGAGGATTATGGGGAAAACCCCATCTCTAGGGGCATGAAATTTATGAAATTATTGGAAGGAATTTTCATACGTAGTTTGATTTTTTTCATAGGCATCATCAGTGCTTACTCCCCAAAGAGGATGAAGGATGAGATATTGATGTAGGGGTAGTAGATGAAGGTAGCAGAGAGAGTTCTAAATGTTCAGGCAGATATAAACATGAACAGATAATACCATGGGCTTGGTCGACAACCATGTGATCTATCCAATCATAATAATTTTAGAACCATGGTTAGAAACCTACTTCTATTCACCATCATTGTTGATGTCAGTCTTTATAATCACACATACCACCTATGCCAAGGTAATAACCAATCTAACTATGTTGTTATCAATCTTTTCATGGATCCTATATTTAACCACACATCACTTCTGGAGGGTGTGCCTAAGGAACTAGTGATATGTGCACTATTTTGGCTGATCATGGAGATCATCCTATTCATCCCTCTTCCATTCTAGAAACTGTAAGATTTCCTACGACAATGTGTTTTGGAAATAACCAAGATCATAATCCTTGTTAAAAGAGAAGGTATTGTTCCTTTAATCCGTGAAAGGATCTATGGTTTCCTGGCCCTAATGAGGGGATGGTAGATCCTAAAGAAGAGGTGTAACCTTATTATCTCACCTTGGAGGTTGTGGTGTGTTACATGTGGGAAACTACCTATTCAAAGGTAGGATGTGCTGAGCTAAAGTTTGAACCTATGGTGGTGGCCCTCGGTATGGCGATAGAGTTAGCTCTTCCAGTAACAATTCCAGCTACTTAAGTGCCTCTATTTTTTGAAATACATGTGGTTTTTCACTTCATGTATCTTCTTACAGTAGATATAGAGGTAAAAAAATGTGCATTTTTGGATTTCATCAAGGCTTATTATAATCATTGAGCTTTGTTAGAGAAATCCAAGAACCCACCTAGTAATTTTTGAGTGATAAGAGAAGGGACCAATTTGGTCTTCAAATTCCCCACACACATAATTAGAAGTAATTCATGAGTTATTGGCATATTTATTGAATATGTGAGTCCCTTCCACCTAGTGAAAAAGTATGTAGATTGCTCATCAAGCCTTTGCTTGCACTACAATAGATATGTGATGGTACTCTTCTTGGTAGTGGAAAAGGACTGGTCAAGAAACTCACTACAATGATCCTCCCAACAAGATATTGACCAAATGGGTAATCAAATGTACCTGAAAAACGTGGGCCCCAAAAATGTTGGTAAAAAACACTATATCTTTGCAGCTTCGGGTTTTTTGGAGTTCCCAACATGGGTCCACATCATGAAATAATTTTTCCAAGTGCTTTAATGAATCACCTATCCCGTTTAAATGGGGAAGGTATGATTTATGAAACCTGTGGGTGCTAGCATGCCATCCAACCATACCAGATATGGTTTTCAATAGGCATGATTTCTACATATCTTGTTTCAAGAGCCTCAAGGCATGCGATAAGACCATCCATCAGATCATCATGGTGAGGGTTCCTATCATGACAAGGGACTCTAACCACCAAGGGGATGGACGACTCTTCAATGTGGTATGTCGGTTTAGAGGATCATGAAGCAACTAACAGAATTACCCGAGGAGCTAGGGGAATATCTTTTGGGGCTGCTATATAAACTTAAGGAGTGGTCAATGGAGCCTAAGGAGTGGATGGTAAAATGTGAGCTGAGTCCTGAGGCAGGACGTTGTAGAGATCTGGTGGATTTGGTGACACATTTCATGTCGAATTTCTAAACAAAATCTGACCTATACCCTTTCTATATGGGCAGGGTTGTCGATAACACCAAGAGGAATATCACGAAGAAGAAGTTGTACCTACCCCTTCCTCAACTACCTCTGTCGAGGATTACGATAATTTGGTCGTCCTTCCATAACATGTTTGTCAAGGAGCTCATTCACCATCATTCTCTAGATGGTGATCAGTTCAAACAACACCACCTTTTCATGATCATCCTTCATTTTATGAACCAAACCATACGGGTCATGGGGGATGATGGTCCTAGTTTTCTTTTTACCATTTATAGCATCTCAGCAGAGAGTCTATGACTCAAAAGTTGCATGAAGGTAAGGAAAAATTCATTGTTGGTCAGTATGGACACCTGTAGAGTCTTCTGGGTGGTTGGACTACCCCATTGTGGCTTCCCCCTTCTTCAGGCCCTATGGTAGTGCCCCCTTCCAGGTATATCTCCTAAACAACTATGATCATTGCGACAATTTGTGAAGTAATATGCTCAATGTCACCCTGTGAACCAGGGTGATGCATGATTTGAATGATATGTAGGGTATCATACTGCCCCAAGCTGTGTATTTGGAAATGTGGGGAAGCCTTCTTAAAAACTATTTTTAGAATAGTAAATCTCTAAATTCATAGATTATGTAGGTTTCGATGATAAACAGGAAACATTGGGTGTAGAGTAATAGGGATTATGGCCAACTCAACCGGGCATCACTACATGCCAATGTAGTCATAGTGTTCTTGGATTTCCAAGTATGCTAATGACTGATGAAGGAGATAAAAATTTTACATCCCTTTGGTTCGATGGTGGCACATAACCTCTTCTTGGATTATGGACGTCTGTATTTTGAATTTGGATGATGAAATTGGCTAGAACAGATATGGGAAATGGTCCACTACGAGAGTTTCCCATAAACTTCTTATCTCTAACTCAAGATATGGTCCTTGATTCCCCCATTAATCAAATGGGTGGAGGTTGAGGGATCAATTACGACACTGATTGAGACCTTTGCGGCATTTGGATAGTTAATGGAGAGTACGTCACATGAGTCGACAAACCACTACATCTTGGGCTACATCCTAGAGAATACACTAATTACACCACCACATCCCTATAAGATAGACTAATGACCATAGATTCTTACACCGGGGATGCGGTCATCAGCGGTGGGTCACACTATTTCTCATCCTTTATTGGTTCCCAGAACAAATATCAATAATCTCTTGTTGATGTAGAGAGTGTTCCTATTGGAGATATGGAGGATTTCACGGCCAGGACCTGGAAAGGAGACAAATCTTCCGCTTCATATATGTTTCTATTGAGGGCCTTAGGGATATGGTGCTTCTCTCTTTCCAGGAGGACTAAGCTGATATTCCCAATTCATACCCCAATTCCTGACACATAGTATTGGGGAGAATTTTACAACATTTAATCACATTTCACATCAAAATATGAAAGTGGGATGGGTTTAATTGTGGTTTTAGGCTTATTATGGTTCTTCCTCTGGTGGTGACGACACACCCTCATTCCCTGGGATGGTTCTCCAGGGCTGCGTAGATCATTAACATAGGTAGGACCACTACATTGATGAGTCATGGTGCAAGGGGAACTCGGGAAGATGTCAAATGGAACACGAGAATGGCCACCTTGATTGACAGTGATATAGAAGAGAGGCCCCCGTTGGAGAAAGTATGGACAAGGGGAGGACCTCCATGGTGGCCGTCTATAGTATGGGGAGGAATTTTATGTCTGTCGGCTTTGGTAGATTTTTTACAAGGAGGGTATTCGTATATACCATAATGGATAAGAGAAAGACCTTCTTGATGTCCATTGATGAAGCAGGGAGGGCCTCTACTGGATTCAGTGAGAATAGTGGGAGGACCTCAATTCACTACGAGATAGGTCATTAAGGATCCTTGCAATGATAACCTGGTAGGCAAGAGAATTGTTTTTACCAGAGAAGAAGGGAACATGGAGTACCTTCTTGTTAAGCATTAACATGATATAGAGTTCCTCTACTTGGGCTAATAATGGTGTCATGGGGTGGACCACTATACTAGATGAGGGAGTATGGAGGACCTCCAGATTTCATTATAATAGCACAAAGAGGACCTCTATACTGAATTTCATCATCATGGGTTAGCCCGTGATAGCTACCACATTCACTGATGACCAGAGGAGTCAACTCATCTTGCTTGGAGCATGGATGGTGCCTCACTCTATACCATGCTTGGAAGCACTCCTGCTATAGGACAAGGATGTTTCCCTACACTTTAACAATATGTGGGACCCAATAGCACTCACTAGTGGTGTATTTGGAGATAGAATCCATTGAAGATGATGCCCCTATCATGCGTCTTCTTGATAATGTATCAGATGATGATGTCAGGTCAGCCAAGCTAGTTATGCAGTGGCATGGAAAACCTACCCCTCAGTCTTTGGGACAGACTTGTGATACTTATGGGGCTAGGTGGGAGCCCTCCTTAGAAGCTCTCTAGTTGAATTCAAAATAAGGAAGACTCTTGAATCCCTTACATCATTCGGGTAAGGTATTGAATCATAAGGTAACACTAGGGATTGGCTCCCAATTCTATTCATTTTCATAGTGGGGGGCATCGACTCCCTGTGTAGCCCATGGGGGTGGTGGTGTTGATGGGACACAGATTCCACCATATATTGACGAGCCATATCCCTTAGGAGGATAACCTCTTCTTATTTATATCAATGGAAAAGAGTACCCATCATTTAACCTTGTGGAAATTAGGTGCGTGATATGGGGGTGTGGGTGCCTAGTAGTTGTGGATGTGGGAGTCATTTATGAAGAAGTGATTCCATCCTATATTTTCGCATATGTATTAACCCATCCCCATTGTGTGCGGGTGGGAGGTGATCGATTTCATATAGTTTAATCTTCATTATTGCAAAACAAGAAGATTTAGTCATTCCCGAATGGCCTGATGGCTTTCTATTTTTTATTTTAATATGGATAATTACCATTTTAAGGGTTGAATGGGAACCCGTCCATGACCCTTAGGCCCAAAGAACAAGGCCAGACATGACCTACAATACATGACCTGAAGGCCCAGAGGCATACCATGCCCAATACAAGACCCGTAGGCCCAACCCACCCGAACTACCCCTCCCCATATTTTGCATCATTGATCGCCTACCTCCCCACCGTGCATTGCTTACCGTCTAGCATTTCCCCAGCTAGCATTTCCTCGTACAATGATGTACGGTGCCTGATCCTGATGGTAGTTTTCATACCCTATCATTCTTCCAATATGGTTAGATCTACTACTTGTGACTGCTATTCATGTTTATATTATCCTCTTCTGGGCCCTTCTATATGTGAATTTGGCTACCCCATGGTTTCAATTTCCTGAAGGCCCTATTGACTGAAGGCCATTGATGGACCTAAGGCCCTTGAAACCTATATGCCCAAACTGGTGGCATGAAGGCCCCAATTAGGTGAATAGTTACAACTAATACAATACCGAAAAATCACTGCTATATTACCAACTACATTAATACCCCAATGCCATTTAATCTTCGATATATGGATAGAAAGATCCACACTAACAATGTTATAGACCAGGATGTCCATTGACTAACTGCACCAAATCCTAGGGGGGTTTCACATCTTGCCCACTATTTTCCGAGCAGGCCCTAGTGCCATATTGCTGGATCCGGTCACAAAGTTATTTGTTGATTTCGTGAATATAACTAATCCCCATATAAGGAGAATAAGATCATGCCAGTTTAACCATTTTTTCCACCATTTTCACTGCAGCACACATCTGTCTGTGAGGATGCACTGATTATAGCCCCATGTTCCCATTTTTCAAAGGCAGGTGGGATATATCACTTATTATGTGATGCTTGATCATTGATCAAAATGGATGAGGGAATGTCAGCCTCTATTTCATTGGATTATTCCTTGTAATTCATCACAGAGTTTGTGTCTCCCAAATGTTTTAGATGGTGTTCATGAAACTATTCCCTGGGCCATATCTTCGTGGGGCCGGTTAATTACTTATCTCTATTAGGAAATTCCCAGTGGTCAAGTCAGGTAAGAAACCTTCATTCGTGGGTGTATTTATGATGGGGAATTTCTTGAATTTCTGGATGCTAGAACGTTGGAACACCTAGATTTTCCATTATCAGAGGGCTTCTCAAGGGTGCGAAAACCCAAGTCATCCTACATTGAATGCTGATAATTATATGCCAAAGGCATGTCCCAAAGGTTTTCCTTGTCTTCTAATGATTAAAATAGGTTATTCCATGAGTTTAAAATCTAGTGGAGATAGATTATACTAATTAGAACATTTTGGGAGTGGATCATGTGGGTCATCCATTAGAGGGAGCACCTAAATCATTTACCTGATGAATTTGTCAGAAAGCCTAATAATAAAGGACCAAGTTGGTGTGTCACACAAAGGGGAATATTGCATACTATGAAGATAATTTTGGACACCATAAAGGTTGATTCAAAGAGGATAATAATTCCACAAAAGGGTACACCATGATTAACCATTAGTAAGGACTGGATCACATGGAGGCTTTGTACGTACCCTTTATAGAATACAGGGACCAAAACCCATGTAGTTTAAAGGGGTGAGGTATATGATCTAGGTGTACATGAAGTATAAAAACCAGAAGACTTGCTGCGGAAAGTGAATGGTTAGATACCCAAATGACCCGGGATTCCCAAACCCTTTAATCTCCTTTTGGGAGGAAAGTTCATATCCCGTGTTTTACAAATCGGTTCTCGACTCCCCCCTGTAGGAGATCTTCAACTCTGTGGTCATGAACTCGGAGTAGGACACATGCGTCTTCACACCGTCCATGTCAGGGAGGTTCAACGCCAATGATTTTCACAGGAAAAGCGATATACAGGGGCAGAGCGATAGGTGGAACAATGTGTCCTGGTGCAACTCGATCCCATCTAAACTCAACTTTCTTACCCTGAGGATACGCAACAAAGAAATACCCTCTGATGACCACACCAAATGACTGGGGATCAGCCTTGTGTCGTGCTATCATTTCTGCGGGAACAAAAGCGAAGAAACCATAAACCATATATTTTTTTAGGGTGATTGGGCCTAGCATGTCTGGAAGTTCTTTGGTGTCTGCTCAGGCTTCCTTGAGCAAGGAGGCAGTGTGGATCTATTTAAGGAGCACTGGTTCCATGGGTCTAGTATGTCAGTGGAGGATTCTACGGTGCGTGCATCTATTTTCAATGCGTCCTGTTGGCTCTTATGGCAAGGTAGGAACAAGGCAAGATATGAGGGGAGAAGCACCTCTGGTCATTCTCTGGTGGCTAACATCCGATGCATGCTGATTGAACTGATTGGCGCAGCGAGAATTGGAGGGGTAAGGTTATCCTTGCGGGTGCAGCATGAGAATTCAAGGAGCGCCACCAGGGAAGGTGGGGTGGCGCGGGGTAGATGGATTCATTGGATTCCCCCTAGCGAAGGGATTAAGCTTAATATAGATGGTTCATGTGTTTTGGGTGACATGAGGGGAGGAGGAGTTCTCCGGGACTCCAAAGGGAGTCTAGTGTTGGATTTCTCAACTCACTTTGGAAGTGGTTCTTCTATTCAGGTAGAAGCATTGGTGGTTCTGATATGCCTATCCCTTTGCAGACACAGGGGTATTTTCATTACCCATTTGGAAACAGACTCTATGATTACCCATGAATCCCTCAATGGCAGAGGAAGTACACCCTGGGCTATCACCTACACTATTAGAATGTGCAAGGCTCTCCTGAATGACAGAGTTAGAATCTCTCACATGTGGCGAGAGAGGAACAAAGTGGTGGATTATATGGCTTCTATTTCATTTCCTGGTATGCGGGTGACGTGTCTTACCAATGTTTCCAGTATGAAACCGGAGGGGGTGAACCTTGTACGGGGCGATGCCCTTGGGCTACATTATTTTCTTCCTCCATGATCCTGTATCTCTCTCCCTTCTCTTGAATAAAATTTTTAATGTTGGATGGATATCCAAATGGATGCCCTTACTTCACCAAGATGTTGTGGCCTGGGTAAAACCAAAATGGATGATGGGTGATTTGATGATGTGGATGAGATGATCTAGATGAGACTGGTATGAAGATGATATAAGCAGTGGGGTTGAACCATAGAGACGATTCCTACGTATCCCAATGGGTGGAAATAAATGTGTGCATAGTTTGGTAGGGTGATGAGACACCTGAGGAGGCGGCCTTTTGGAATGGATGCATTGATGGGGGGATCAAAAAAAATAGTACTAATAGGTTAATGTGTGATCATTCCGAGACACAAATCCATGAGGTAAGGGCCATGATAGAACATCGGAGATGAGATTAAACCTTTGGGAGGCTTCCTACATACCTTCCTCAAAAAAAGGAAATTATAAAAGTCGATGTAGTTCCGAAGTGGCACATATAATCGGGGTGTACAAGATGGGAAAAGAACCAAAGTCATGATGGGGCTAAAGCATGGTTATCATCCTATTGAAAGAGGTACACTATTGTTTGGAGGAATATAGATTGAGTGTTTGGGTTTACGCATGGTTTGCTTCTTGGGAACTGGTATGACACCCCCAAGCAGCAAAAAAAATATGTTGGTCCCAATAAATGGGACACTTAAGATTACCAGTTTTTCAGTTTGAACCTCAAGGAGACTTCCTGGTCATCTTATATAAGATATAGTGAGAAAAACAAACATAGATCAAAATCATATAATTTCATTTCAAGTAGGATGGAAGGGAAATATATTTAATGTAATGCAGTGTGAGGGTAAACAGTCATGAAGTGGTTGGGACTGATGGGTTATGGGCACAAACCTTATAAAGGCTTCCTACGTACCTTTCATGAAAATAGATTTGATAAAAGACCACGATGTTTGTGAAAGATTGGAATGGGGATTATGTGTGGATAGCAGTGAAATACAATGACATGGTCGATGAATACCCTAAGAACATGTGAGATATGCTCTATGTGATAAAGAAGAGTCAGTAAGGGACATGATGATCATGTAATGAGAGGTGCAGCCACAAGGAATGGTATGGGGATTACGCATGGATTGAAGCATAAGTAAAGGAATACTGGGACACACTCTAAGAGGGAAGCCTGAGTAGAAATCTAGTTGAATGAAGAGGATATGACCACTGTATAAGGATTTCTATATCAAGGAGACATGGGACTTATGTAAGGGATTTCTGGGGGCACACATGGTGACAAAACACATCAATAGGGGACTGATAGGGTGCATGTGTCCATTACCTTCGTGGTACTCCAGTGGATTGTCACAAATATGGTTATCACAGTTCAACATTGTGTATTCAGTGCATTGGATTTCTTGTAATTTTATCATCCTTCAGCTCATATGATGAGTGTTTAATCCTCACCCCAGTGACTTACATAATTAGAGAACTTTAGACCCCTGGAGAATGGAAGGAACTAGAAATGATATGGTGTTGGGGATATAGATTGATCAATTGAAGGGACGACATTATCATGGAAATTTGAAGAAGTAATAATCATTAGTGTACCTATGTGAAAAATCATTTGGTAGGACAACATGACATGGACCACCCCTCGAGGGACTAAAAAATCACAATGTACAAGCTTGGAGGGTGCACAGAGGGTGTGCATACAAGATAGGGGTGTTGTGGAAAATAAGGGATCGGACAGAGTTCCTTGGGGTAAGGGTGACACAAGTAGGGAATTGGAAGGTGTTCATGAAAAATTGAGAGTTTGTTCACAAGATAATGGTGTGTACGCGTGATGGATGTCAGCGTGAAAAATAAGTGGTTAGGGGAGAAAGAGGCACTTCTAAAAGAAAAATATTTCAGGAAAGAAGGATATTTTCATCAAATTTCCATTGTGTAAGATGGAAATGTTCTATGATCAAGCACTAGTGGCCCCAGAAAATGGAATAACCATGGTAGAATTTCCATATAGGATCCAGTACCATGAGACCTTGTCATTCATGTGATCAAGTAAGAGATCATCTTTAGCGTGTAGGGGCTATGGTTCATCTTCCATAATTTTCCCCAGAAATGAGGGTGGGCATTTCTATTTATATCAAATTAATATTTTGGTGGTGCGCAATGTTGAATGTGCACATGTGTCATTGGAGTCGCATTGGGGGCGGGAGATCTTGCGTGTGGTTCCTCTTTTTTCGAGCCAACCTATTTTCTTTAGAGCTTCAAACGTGGCATATTTTAGGAATGTTGAGATAGAACAATCCAGTTGATGGTGCATTGAGCATAGAAGATCTTGAATGCAGTTTTCAATCTTGATCATAATCATCAGATCTTGCCCTCACCTCCCTCGAGTGTCTCGAGATTATTGGCCAATTCCAAATATTCCTTTGATTTTATCAAAAACTACTATTCATGTCCTTGACCTTAATCCAGTGCCTACAATAAAATATGGAGGATTTTTATAGTTCTTATAGTTTTATAAGACTCTAATGATTGTAACTATGCATATATTGACATAATGTAGAACCAATGTTATAGGGAAAAAAATATTCAGTTAGATTTAGTGGTTTCATTGACCTTGTAAATAGTAGATATAATGAAAATATAATGATAAAATACAAGTTGTAACAATTTAAGAAATAATTATTTCCAATTTCACATGGAATAAATTACTCCAAGAATATATTCCTAGTCATATGAGGAGATTAATGTGGGGTGTAGAAATCCATAAGATCCATCAATGGGTCTAACACATATACTAGGATATTTACAAGATGTGATATTTTATAAATAAACTTTATAGTAATAAAATATTATTTATATGTATTATAACAAAAAAAATAAGTAGAATGAACTATCTATTTATGCTTGAGAATGTAAAATATATTTGTACCTGGTATGTGGAGAGGAAATGATATTAGTTACCATGGGACAAAACCTGGTCATCAAAAATTGTAAATATGATCTCATATCACTATCAAGATAAGATAATGAGAATGAATATATCATTCAATCTACCGGTATCCATATCAAGAAACATTGATTTTGTTGTGGATTCTAAGGTACAAAAATAAGTTGTGAAAAATATGCAATGATTTTTTGAAGTTTAATGAATATATCTTTATAAGTAATGTAATGTTTTTATGAATACACTTTTTCTATTTCTATCCAAGATTTTATGTTTCTAAAGTAAACATGTAGTGACCCAGGAATGACATACAAGGGTAGTACATAATTTTAAATTAATATTCTATACATTATAAAAATACATGACCAGAAGTCATAATAGTTTATAATCATTTCAAACATGGAAACCAAATCATCTACCCAGGTGAAAGATCTTCACCATCTCCCATATAGATCTACACCTTTATTACATCTACCTAGAACTATTCATAATATCCTATAGAAATGAAACATAACAAATGGTTGACCTCAGATGTTCAGTAAGTGTAAATAAGGAGCCTCATAATCATACCATGAAAAAAGGGTGTGGAATTTCAGAATATCATTTAAAGATCATACCCTACATATCAGAGATCATAATAAATATTGGCAGTTCAAAAGACATGAATCATAAAAAAATAATGAACATATTTTCAGAGAGAAATAAACTGTCATAAATATTGGAATTGTGGAAAACACATAAACACATAAAAACTAATTTTATATAAAGACTACAAAGGCATTTTTAAGATGTTAAGAATGGTTTAATCACTAGTGTACCTACTTTTGTCTTGGGATTCCCTCCCATGTACCCTCCTATTTTGGGATTGGGATGTCCTCTTGTGTACCCTCTTCATTCAGGATTGGGACGTCCTCCGGTGTACCAAATTGAAAATATATATTTATCATTATCATTTCATTGAAGCATAACCCGTGATAATAAAGTGGGTCTTAAAAGCATACAACCCATTGAAAATAAACCAATTTAATAAAGACCATGACATTAATCATATCCCATTCATAGAAAGGATATGAATTGAATCTTTAGAAAATTTACTATAATGGATTGAGTATCCTCAATGGATATCATCTTAGATGGAAATAAATTTTGAAACATCTTTCAAAAACATTTCTTGAAGAAAATATCCTTCCATGTATGAAATTTTTTAATGCATAAAACTATTTGAAAATCATTTTTATAGAAAATACATTTTAAAACATATAAAGATGTATTGAAATCATTTTGAAAACTATTTTCCTAGAGATTTTTTTAAAAACGTTTTCACAATGATTAAATATTACCAAATGAAATTGGAGATTTGATGAAATAACAATGTGTGAATTTGTAATTGTGGTATGATGTCAAAATAAAATTTCTTTTTCATGATAAAAAGGATAAAAAATATCATTTTTAGAAAATGATAAGAATATTCCCTTGAAGATATTGGTAAATTTAAAAAAGTGTAAAAATGCCTTTTAATGCTTATAGGATAATGGTATAATATTTTTGAGAACCCTTTTTTGAAATCATAGACCTCCGAAAGAAGGTTGGGAGTAGTTTGGATTTTTTAAAAACACTTACTTATGTACCAAAGAGTAGAAATATTGTAACAATTTTTTAGTATATTATGAATAACTAGAGGAGATGAAAATAAATGGATGTTCTTGGGATATCCATCATAATATTCATCAAATTGAGAATAAACATAAAAAACCTCAAAAAAGCGATAAGATTATCTCAATAAACTCTTATAATGTAGAAACATGGGATCATACACTCCATGTAAGAAAATAAATTATGTGAAGCATAGAACCTCATAAACATATTGAGATTCATGACATATCATGTAAAATGGAAATATGTTTTCTTTGAAAAAGGGTTTATAAGAATTAAAAACATGAGTCAAAACAAGGAAATTTGAGACAAAACATTTTACCGATTTAGTAACTATTGAATCATAAAACATATGAATAAAGGATCATAAAATGGAAATGTGAATAACCATAAAATTATTTATAATATACATATTATAAAATCCTAGAAATTTCATACAGCACATAAATAGAATGAGTGGTGAACATAAAATGTATTTCATGGAAATTAAATATGAGACAAAAATACCCTTACCTCGTGTTTTGATGCTCTTCGTATTCAAACAAGCTTTCTCTTATTAGAGTGCCTCCTTTTGATTTTCATAATATGACTCTATAGGATTGATTTCTACCTAATGTATGGCCTCTATGATGAATAGATTGAATTTTGGAGAGTAAATAGGTAGGGTTTGGCTGAGCCAAAGGCCTTTAGAGTTTGGAATTAAAGATAAGGAGAAGTTACCTTTTATAAGTGTGGATGAGCACTTTGGGAAACTCCAAAACTATTAATTTATTTTAAATTAATTTTCAATTTAAAATAGTTATAATGTAAATTATTTCTATGATTTGAGGAGGATGGGTTAAAATCCCAAAAAAAATAAATTTTACACATGTTTTGGTCTTAAAATTAACCAAATTTTTTGGCTTTAATATTTAATTAAAAAATTTACACTTATAATGACAACATGTCTTTTACACTATACGATTAGTATAGTTACTATAAAAACCAAAATGACACCAATTGTATCATTTATGATATTTTTGTCACTTTCATATTTATTTGGCCAACCATTATATTTTTTTATGAATTTTATACATTTAATTCAACATTATTTATTTTAAAATAACATTTATGTCAATTTTGACACTATTTATTACATGATTTTTTATACAATCCAAACAAATAGTGACCTTCAAAAAAATACATTCAATCATATTTAAAAAGTCACAATCATCAAAACAAATCATTGATGATATTATATATATCAAATGGTATTTTTTATATATTCATATCATCTATTTAATATGTCAATTAATTACACAATTATAGCATCATTATTGTAAAAGTCTTTAATTAAGCTATTTTATCTCTATATTTTAAAAATAAATTAAAATTAAGAATATACATTTCTTATAATTTTTTACCATTATAGTCGAATTTATCTTATATGTAACACTATATATATAAAAATAGTTATTAAATTTTTAATATGATGCTTTTAACTCATCCTTAAATAAAATATAATAAATATCATAATCTAAAACAAGTGGATTAGAAAGGATAATATTTTTGACCTAAAGTTTACTTGGGTCAAAACAAACATATCTATTGAAATTATGACATGAGTTGGGTTAATTTTATATTATTTTAAAAACATTTAACCATTAATTACCATATTTATCATTAGGTGTGGTAAAGAAAATTCAAAATTTACTATTCACCTAATATTATTTTGATCATATTGATCCAAATTTTCTAAACTGATTACAACAATGTATTTTGTTTTTTTAATTTCAGTTCACATATGTGGTAATATTATATTTAATTCTAGTCCAAAAATGTGGCTTGAGCAAGGTAAAAAGATGTTAAAAAAAGATCAATAACTTTTTATACCTAATTATATTATAAAATTTATTACAATGACCTACATTGGGTTAATATATGTATTATTAATCTTTTTTGAATTTAATAAAAAATAAAGTAAAATTATTATTTAAATAAAAAAGTTGGGTTTTTAACAATAATGTAGTGTTTTTCACTATTCATCTAAAATGTAATGTTTTCAAAAAAATACAAAAAATTCACCCTTGTGTAATTTTGATGTTCATAATTTGAAAAAGTAGAATATTTTACCAAAATAAACTTTCAGGAGATTCAAAATTAACTTTATTAAAAGGTAATTTAAAGTAGTTCATTTGAGAAAGCTGTATTTTTAAACATATAAGGATTTAACCCTTGTAAACACTATTTAAAAAGTATTAATTAACATTTATATAACTATGTTTAACAACTACATTATAATTATCTTATATAAATAATTAAAACTATAAAAATAGATGTTTCATTGAAACTTAGTGTTGTGTATACTGTACTCCAACACAATGTTGCATGCGTCATACACTAACTCGATGATGGGTATAACGTACAATAATCTGGTATAGTGTGAAAGGAATATTTTACTTAGTGAAAAAATATTTTCAATTATTTGTGAAGTAAAAATTTCCATAGATTAAATTACATTTGAAAAAAATTCCCCAAAATCTCAGTGTATTACTGAACAAAAGGGATATACTGAGGGTTATAATTTCTTAATATGTCTTACTCAAAGAGGTAATATCACACATAGAAAAATTACTATGAACGAAAAACATGATAGTCACCTAACTAAATCCATATCTTAGTATAAATATTATCTCAACATGTGATTGGTGGGAAGGATTGTTATAAAGATGGATCTAATTCAAGAGGAAGTGGTGTAATAGTAGGTCCCCTAGACCCAGCTTGAATAGTACTTTTGATTACCATTAAAATCATATAGTCTGATATATACATGTGTTTATCCTTACCATAATTATATTGATATTTTTGAATCCACTATTTAAATGGAAATGTCCTTAGATTATGTGTCCTTTAAAATGGTTATATTTGTTATCATATATACTAAAAACCTCAATATACTATGATATTAATCTGAAATATATATGTCATATGATATAAAAACGTCATTATGACATGAAACATATATTCTCTAAATATTAGGTGTTGTTGAATTATAGGCATTGAGACTTCTAATTAATTTTTCACTTAGTGACCTCGAACTGGTGATATCATGATGACATACCCTCTAATAAAGACACCACATGTTTTGGGTGACATTGGATGTTCTTATATACAGAAATTTGTATTGGTCTCATGAAATTAAATCAATATCAATTTTTTCACTATTTAACGTAATTTTATGCATGATGAAACTAATCATATTGTAATTTTGGAGAGTTATCTTTTCTTGGTGCATCATTGGTGGTGTGGAATGGGTTGAATGTCTATGATATAATTTATATTTTATAAATTAATTAAGAGATATTTCGATTTCTCAGGTCGAACAGGATGGTAGTAACTTTATAAAACCATGTCCATTTTACATGAAGTTATGCCTATATAGATTGGTCAGAAAATTGAAGTCAATAAATAGATGTTGACAAAAATGTGCATTCCTTCTTTATGCGGTATCAATAGTCAAAGAGACAATATTATACAGAATGTGTTCGTAAGAGGTATACATAGCTAAGAAAAACCATATCTCACATTGGGTATGAATGGTTACTAGACTCCACTCTTGGTCTGTTGGTTGGACACAATACTATTGAGATAAGGTTCTAGAGGTTCACATAGTAAGTTAATCCAAAAGTTCCACCTATACTAATGAATATAAGTTTACGACGTTGTGGTCCCCATGTGCGGGGGTCGGTAAACATCCCAGTATGAATTATTGTAAGTAAACCTAATTCAATTATATTATTTCAATTTATAATAATAATTATTGATTTTATTACTAAAGGTATTAACATGTTATTTGATTATGAAATTGAATGCAAGAAAATATATTTTCTCCAATGAACATAGGATGTTTATGGATCAATAAATTTTTAAGAGAGCATACAAGCTTATAGAATGGTTTTTTGTTTTAAAACGAAACAGTTTGTAGTGTTAAAAGAGAGTTATAAAATATTATTGAAATTTATGAAATGATTATTAAGTCATAAATGTGCACAAATGTCAAAAATTAATGTTATTACATTTCATGTAGAGAAGTGATATTTTAAAATGTATGACCTGTGTATAAAAGATCATTTCATCCTTTTGATTTATAAGATCTACAATTTAAATGAAGTTAGTGATAGAATCCCTCTTCTTATCTCTTCTCATGTTCCTAGAGATTAATTCAAATTAGGAATAAGTCCGGGTTGATCATGTTTTTTCGATTGAGTCTATGCTCTTTAGAAGATTGAATGAACGTCATAATTCCATTTGAATTAATGTTCTTGCTTATAGATAATATATAACAATGATCAAAGAATTATGGAGCATGTATTTATGATTTAGGGGATTCTTATTTTGGATTCATTCATCCATGAAACATCAATAATGGGAAAATGAAACCACTGACTTCAATCAATCTAGGCACTATTTAGGATTTCATTCAATTTTTTTGTAGTGGTTAAATGTAATTACAAATGACTCTTTTTGAAATCTATGAAAGCATTTTTTTTGATTTAGTACTTATAACAAGATCACATACCCAAATTTTCCAATTTTTTATCATTTCACACTTTGTAAGAACCCGAATCTTCGTTTCAGTTATGTCTTTCCCCTTCCTAAAGTTTTTGAGAAAAATAGAGTTTCTTGAAATTTTTGAAGTACATGCCGTGTACTCATTTCCCACTCGAAGCCGTGTTCTGGTCGTGTCTAGGCCACACACACGGTGTGTAAGGGTGATGTGGAGGCCGATTTTGGTAGAGTACAGAATGACATAGTACACGCCGTGTACTCTAAAAGTACACGTAGTGTACTTTTTTTCATTAAATGGACTGGGGTCGCACCTGATCACCATAAACGTCTTTTTCTAGGTCTTGTTCACCCAAGAGCACCAGGATTACGTATATCATCGACAAGCCCCCATTCCTCCATTCTTCCTCCGATTCGAGCACGGTCGTTTGCGTTGGAATCGCAGTAGTGAGTTCTCCCTTCTGCTTGAGCCTTATTTTCCAATTCCTCCCCCTTCTCAAGATATCGTGGGTTGAGCGTTTTGGGAGTTTTCTCAAATATACAACATTAAAGGGAGAATCTATCATCGTGGTTCATGTATATCAACCTCCTAGGATCAAGGTAGGTGGTTTGTGCCTTTTTGTTCAAATTCCATGAGTTTGTGTGCAAATTACACCAATACCCGTGAACGGGGTATTGCGTGTTTACCTTTTTGCCCTTGTTGTTTTTTCCTTCCTTGATTGTATTCTTGTCTAGAGGTAATTTAATCATGTTAGAGGATATTTTGTTGTGCTTGGATGTTTTTCCATGCTTTTTTCTTGTTACAACCTTTGGTTTTCGTTTGCCATTGGCTGTTACATCGATTTTCATGCCTTGTGTCTATAGGTTGGAGTGTTTTTGTATAACATCCTTGTAGCCATGTAGATTGTTATCCAAGTAGCTCTATTGATGTACTTTGGTATTCCAAGTAGCTCTATAGGTGTACTTTGACCTTATAGCATTATTGTGCACTGACCAACACGAGATGGAGATAACCTGGTGCTATAGACTATAAGGGGTAGACCGAGAGAGCTTCCTCAGAGAGTCATGGACATTAGACTACAGAGGATGGACTGAGTGAGCTCTAAGAGAGTCTTGGATTTTTATAGACTATAGGAGGGTAGACCGAGTGTGATTCCTCAGAGAGTCTTACCATTTTTTATTTCTTTTTACGAACCTTCCCAGGAAAGAGGAGGAATTGACCGAGTGAGCTTCCTCAGAGATTTTGTGGTATACATGGGGCTATAGGAGGAATTGACCGAGATAGCTTCCTCAGAGAGTATCCAGATCTTGGGGCTAAGAGGGTTAGACCGTGTGATCTTCCTCAAGGAGTCCCTGACTACCCCAGACTATAAAGGGAATTGACCGAGTGTGCTTTCCAATAGAGTCTCATAAATTCATATGACCAATCCAGAGGGGTTAGGCTGAGTGCACTGCCCAAAGGGTTGAGGTATTTCTTGGATAGGACCAGAGGGGATTTCTATGAGTACTTCCCAGAGGGTTTCCTTCTTGTTATCTATTTTCTTCACTACTATTGTTGGTTGTGGATTGATTACTATTGTGTATCATCCAGCTTTATTGTTTACTGTTTACTGCCTACTGCTTTGATGTTGTTGTTTACTGCTTATTATAATTTTACCTGCCATATACTCTCTGACTATTAGGCACAGATCTTCAGGTGAATTCCTACTGGGATTTAGTCTCAAACCCTACTTGGGTAATGATTTTGGGCCCAAATAGACTATGTTGTTGCAGGTATAGACAAGGGCAAGCGCCATTCGAATTTTCGTACTTGATTGCTTGGAGCAGGAGAGAAAGGGACCAGGCATCAGCTTGTGATGCTGAGGAGATATTTACTTTTCTTTTGTACTTGTCTTGGTATTGTGGTGTTTTTCAGCATTTTCACTTGTTGGGATTCTTTCATAGATATCTATCTGGCATCATTGCATATATATACATATGTGCTCCAGTTTGTTGATTTTGTCTTCCGCTATTTATAATTGTTGGTTATTTACTGCTTTAGTTATTGAATGTTTATTTATTTCTGCTATGTACTCTGCCAATGAGGGTATAGATTCCCCACTATCACACCTAAGGCCATCACTACTAATTGGCATCCTCTCGCATTTGGGGATGTGCGCTTGAGGCCATGTGACCAACTGGGTACGGGGCACCTCTGGGTAGCTTCCGGAATTGGGATGTTACAAAGTGGTATCAGAGGAATTCATTTTTCTTGATTTACTGTTTAGAGCCTTTAGCCAGGGATAGGTTGGATTCGGTACATGGTATTAAGTTGTGATCGGGAGTAGCTAACCCATGTACAAGGAAATCCATACTACCTCATTTATTGCAGTTTTCTAGTTTTGAGATTTTATGGTTGATATGATTTCACCTAGAGTGATTCACATGCATTGTGTTGTTATTGTTTTGACTATTGCGGTTCTATTTCTTTTGAAACCCAATGAGATGAGTGTATTCCATATCATGCATCATATAGGAACTTGTAGAGATCACATGCCATGCAATCTTGCCATGCCATCAAGGGTGTATTAGCTATTGCATGCTGTTGTGATATACTTTCTATAGAGTTTTCATGATATTGTGATATATTCTTGATAGAATCTCTACTTCTTTGTTAGTGGACTATTTTTATTGTACCTTGCTTATGTGAATGTCATGTTTTGGTTCTTAAGATGTTATGGGCCCTCTTGAATCGGAAATTTGTGGATCATGATCCTGCTTTCTCTTGTCTATGACTGTAGGAGATTCCATGCTTTGATTCGCAGGGAGTATGGTCCCTCACAGGTCGGAATTTGGCACCTCTTTTCCTTGTTTTCTATGTTTTATGGGCTTTTGTGCAGTTTGGGAGCTATTGCCCCGAAAAACCCTGAATACACGGGGTGTACTTTTTGAGTACAGGCCGTGTAGTTTTTAGACCGTGTCACTAACTGTGTGAGCAGCGACACGCTATTGTAGAAATGCCTTTAGGAACATGCCCTGTAAGGTAGTTACATGGTGTGTAGTTTCGAGCTGTGTACCCGGTCGTGTCACAAACAAGACAGGACGGGAAGCTCGAGTAGAACACGCCGTGTTGGTGAGGAGCACGCTTTGAAGTTTTGTTCAGGTACACAGCCGTGTCACGAACAACATGGGTCAGTGTCACCTACTTTCATACACGCCGTGTGGGTAAAGAACATGCCATGTAGTCTTGTCCCAGGTATCGGGCCATGTCGCAAACAACACGGGTCAGTGTTAAATTCTCTTATACACGCCGTGTTTGTTTGGAACACTCCGTATAAGGGTCCTCCATGTAGACGGCCTTATAACTAAAAACACGGGCTACAGGGACCATGTCTATTACATGTCGTGTCCCTAGGGAACACGCCGTGTAGTCTGGGGTTAGTTTGGACTATGTGGGTTAGTCGTGTAAGGAGACTCAGGCAGGGGTTTAGGGTTCATGTACACGCTGTGTGTGTGGAACACACGCCGTGTTGTTTGGGGTGTTACATGACCAGAAGTGGCAGGAGTACACGACCATGTTAATGGCTAAAGAAGACACGCCAAGTAGTTTTTATACACACCGTGTTGTCGTGTTTTGTAAAACATGAGTGTTTCTTCCCCCTGTTCACGTTTTTTACTCTTGTGTTTTCATTCCTTGTTGATTCTGATCTAAGGTGTGCTTTTGATCATTCAGATCTATACCTCCGAGATGTCCTCCAGTTGTACGTCAGTTTCCAGACGGTGATCAGACACCAGATATGGCCGATCAGGGTCCTCCTATTGACCCACCTACAGATCCTCCAGCAATGCCAACCTTGGCACTAGTAGTTATACCCATCGCAGGCACCGATGCGCAGTTAAAGGAGGATTTCTTGAGGATGATGAAGAATTATCAGGGAGTGCCGCCTCCTACCCCATCGATGGTAGAGTTGACGAGGGTTTTTCGATAGCAGCATCCTCCTACTTTCCCTAGGGATGGAGGGCCCCAAGCTGTAGATTTGTAGTTCAAATCCACCCTGACTATCTTCGAGCAACTAGAGATACCTTCAGAGAAAAGGGTAAATATGGCTACTTATATGCTCCGGGACACCTCCAAGAGGAGGTGGGAGGTGATCTCATAGTCCGGGCGCCAGTAGGGTATTTCATGGGATGAGTTTCAACATACTTTCTAGGACTATTTCTATCCAGAGACCCTGAGGGCCGATCGAGCCCGAGAGTTTATGAGCATGCAGCCGGGTACTCTTTCTATTATGGAGTACTCGTCTTGCTTCACTGAGCTGCAGCGTTTCACACCGATCCCAGTAGGTGATCAGTTGTTCCTTGCTAGGATGATCGAGTACGGTCTCAGGCAGGAGATCCATCCCCAGGTGAATATCTTCCAGTGGACTTCTATATCCACCATCGTCAACCAGTAGCTAATTACAGAGTGCAATCTGAGGGATTCTTGAGCAGTGAGCCAGGGCAGTTCGTCATCCAGAGCTGGTGTTCCTCCTACAGATATTGGTAAGAATCACGAAGAGTCATCTCGAGGAGATATGGGATCACAATGTGTGTCTTCTGGTAGCTAGGTTATAAGCTACCAGTTCGGTAGGAGTGAGAATACTAGGCCTTAGTGCCAGAGGGATCCGATGGAGTGCTGGTCTTGTGGCAAGATGGGCCATCTTCAGTGCATTTTTTAGATCTTCTCAACTTCAGCTGGTGGTAGGGGTTCCTCTATGACCCTGCATTCTGGAGATGCTTCACCATTTTCCCACCAGTTCGAGAACTGGAGTTCTTCTGGCCGTTCGGGCCAAGGTGGAGGTTGCGGCCATGGTGTTCAGTCACCAGGTCATCAACGATAGCAGAGTAGATCAGATCAATCAGATCAGCCAGGGGCGTAGGGTCGTGGTGTAGGCCAGTCTATTGCCGTGGAGCAGACCTATCATGAGCAGGATCTTAGCCCTTCTAGAGTTCGAGGTATGATCTGAGTAGACTAAATTTTATCTTCAGCTCATTTCAATACTGGTTCTTCCCATAGCTTTATCTCTATTGTGGTTGTGGAGAGCTTTGGGCTCTGTATATTTTCGTCTGCCAACTTTTTGACTCTTGGCATGCCATTGGAAATGAGGAAATCTAGTGTACGCTAGTGCAAAGAGTGCCCTATTGAGGTTGCGGGGTGTCACTTCTTATGGGACCTCTATTTCCTTGAGATGTTGGGCTATGTCGTTATTCACAGGATGGACTGGTTGGTTCCTTTCCAAGAAGTCTTCTATTGTTATCGCCACAGGGTGAGTTTTGTATCACCAGAGGGTGTATCTTTTCTTCATAGAGGCAAATAGAATGTCCAGACATGTAGAACTGGACCCGAGCATCATGGTCTAGGAGGAGTTACATCCCGGATTTCCATTATTTATCTAGATGACCAAGTGACTTCACATTTATATATTCCCCCAGGGGTGGATCGTTTCAAGGATGTCTTTCGGGAGGACTTTTCAGGTTTGACTTCGGAGCATAAGGTAGACTTCTGGATTGAGCTTCTTCCAGGAGCAGCACTGCTATCCATTCCTCCTTATAGGATGGCTACACCTGAATTGTAGGAGCTCAAGAAGTAGTTGGAGGAGTTGCAGGAAAAGGGTTTCATCTGACCCAGTACTTCTCCATGGGGTTCACCTGTCCTGTTTGTGAAAAAATGTAGAAGGTACCCTTCAGCTTTGTGTGGATTATCGGAAGCCGAACCAGTTGACGGTCAAGAACTGATATCCATTTTCGAGGATTGATGACCACTTTGATCAGTTTCAAGGAGCCCAGGTGTTCTCAAAGACCAACTTGATGTCCGGTTATCATCAGTTCCACGTTAGACCATCAGATATACCTCTGACGGCCTTCAATAGTAGGTATGGTCTATACAAGTATACGGTCATGACGTTCGGTCTCACGAACGCGCCAGCAGTTTTCATGGCATTAATGAACAGAGTGTTCCATCCTTTTTTGGACTCCTTCGTCATGGTCTTCATGGACGATATATTGGTGTACTCACACACTCGACACGACCATGCCACACATCTTGAGATCATTCTGAGTACACTGAGAGGGCATCATCTGTATGCTAAACTCTTGAAGTGACACTTTTGGTTGGATCATATTCACTTCTTGGGTCACGTCATCTCAGAGGCTGGGGTATCTGTGTACCCAGAGAAAGTGAGAGCTGTAGTTTCTTGGGAGCAGCCGAAGAACGTCTTTGAGGTACGAATTTTCCTAGGGCTGGCGGGATACTATAGACGCTTCATTCAGGACTTCTCGTGCCTAGAAGCACCGTTGAAAGGTCTGACCAAGAAAGGGGAGAAGTTTTTATGGTCAAATTTCTGTGAGTCTGCCTTTCAGGAGCTAAAGGGAAAGTTGACGTCAGCACCGATACTAGTCTTTCCAGAGCCGGGAAAGGGCTACACTGTTTACTGTGATGCTTCAGGTATCGGGCTGGGAGCTGTGCTTATGCAGGGATATGGAGTCATTGCGTATGGGTCTCGGTAGTTGATAACACACGAGAGTAATTACCCTACGCACTATCTGGAGTTGGCAACTGTTGTCCATGCCTTATTATGTTGGAGACACTACCTTCTAGGAGAGCACCTTGTGGTTTTCACCAACAACAGGAGTCTCAAGTATATCTTCACTCAGCGTGATATGAATATGAGACATCTTAGGTGGGTTGAGTATCTTCAATCATTTGACTTCGAGCTCGCCTATACGCTGGGAAAGGGAAATGCAGTTGTAGATGCGTTGAGAAGAAGAACTCAGATTCCGGCAGTTCAAGAGGCCAGCAGTGAGTGGAAGCTAATTTCTATGTTCCCTGAGATGCACTTGGAAGCGCACAATAGGCAGGGATAGACTGTCCTCTCTTCTGTAGCTATTACCTCTACACTTCTTGATCGGGTACGGATGAGGCAGCTATCAAATTCGGAGGCCTTAGTCTTGCGGGATAGTGTGTTAGTAGGGGACCCTCTTCTTGGATGGACAGTGGGCTAGGATGAGATCTTGTGTTTCCAGGGACGTGTATGGGTGCCAGAAGACATACGCAAGGAGCTGATGCAGGATTTTCATTCCTCAATTTAGGTAGTTTATCATGGCGTCACCAAGATGTATCGTGATCTACATCGCTAGTACTGGTGGCCAGGTATGAAGAAAGATTTTGCTGGTTTTTTCATGAGATATTCTACTTGTCAGTAGGTGAAAGCATAGAATTAGCGACCAACAAGGCTTTTACAGCAATTAACCACTCCCGAGTGGAAGTGGAACGATGTTGCGATGGACATCAGGACCGGGTTGCTGAGGTCACCTCAGGAGAATGATGTTGTTTGGGTTGTTGTTGATAGGCATACGAAGTGAGCACAATTCTTGCTAACCAAGGAGACCTTCAATGTTAATGATCTGGGATGGTTGTACATCCGGGAGATCGTATGTCTACATAGATTTCCACACTCCATTGTTTCAGACAGGGATGTGTGCTTTACTTCTCGGTTCTGGCAGGGACTTTAGAAGGCTTTGGGTACATATGTACTTTTGATTACAACATACTATCCCCAGACTGATGGACAGTCCGAGCACACGATCCAAGTGCTTTAGAAAATGCTCTGATCTTGCATTCAAGACTTTGGAGGTTCTTCAGAGAAGAATATTCCTCTCGTGGAGTTAGCCTACAAAAACAGCTTTCAGGTAACCATTCAAATGGGACCATACGAGGTTCTATACGGTAGGCCATGCTGATCACCCTTATGCTTGCTGGAGGCAGGAGAGGCATCTTTCTTAGGACCTCATCTTGTTTAGGATTCCTCTGACCAAATAGAGTTGATTCGGAAGAGGATGGCTACAGCACAGTCTCGACAGAAGTCTTATACTGATCAGTGGAGATGACCTTTGGAGTTCGAGGTCGGGGATCTATTTTTCTTGCATGTTGCACTGAGGTTGGGACACAAGAGGAATCAGAGACAGGGTAAGCATTCACCATAGTACGTCGGGCCATTTTCGGTTTTGGAGCGAGTTGGGATGGTTTCCTATCGGTTGCAGCTACCTCAAAGGTATCGGGCCATGCATGAAGTCTTCCACGTCTCCCAGCTCCAACATTACTTTTTAGACCTGTCTCATGTCTTTTAGCCTGAGAGGTTTTGAGCTCGAAGCGAATGTGTCGTTTGAGGAGCATCTTATCCGGATTGTTGATCACAGTACGAATATTCTTCATGGGTGGTCTGTTCCATTAGTATGGGTGCTTTGGCAGCAGGGGAGAGTCCAGGATGAGACCTGGGAGAGGGAGGTCGGTGTATGATCCCAGTGGCCGGTGCTGTTCAGGGTTTCTTCTTCAACGCATCACATGGGAAATTGGGGGAAAACTTTCTTTAAGGGGGAAAGATTGTAAGAACCTGGATCTTCGTCTTAGGTATGTCTTTCGTTTTTCTGATCTTTTTGAGAAAAATAGAGTTTCTAGAAATTTTTAAGTACACGATGTGTACTTTTCGAGTTCATGTCGTGTACCCTTTTCCCGCTCAAAGCCATGTTCTAGTCGTGTCCGGGCCACACACACGGTGTGTAGGGGTGATGTGGAGGCTTCTTTTTGGCAGAGTACAGAAAGACCTAGTACACACCGTGTAATCAAAAAGTACACTCTGTGTACATTCTTTTTTTCATTAAATGGACCGGGGTCACGCCTGATCACCATAAATGTCTTCCATTATGTCATGATTGTCCGAGAGTGCTGGGAATCTATAGATCTTTGATGAGCCGCCGTTCTTACGTCCATTCTCCGATTCAAGCACTGTCGATTGCATTGTAATCGCAGCGGTGGGTTCTCCCTTATATTTGAGCCTTGTTTTCCAATTCCGCCTCCTTATCAAGATATCGTGGGTTGAGAGTTTTTGGCATTTTCTCAGATATATGACATTCAAGGGAGAATCGGTCATCGTGTTTCAAGTATATCTATCTCCTAGGATCAAAGTAGGTGGTTTGTGCCATACCGTTCAAATTCCTTGAGTTTATGTGCAAATTCCACCAATACCCATGAACGGGGAAATGTGTGTTCACCTTTTTCCCTTGTTGTTTTCATGCCTTTCTTATATGCTTATGTAGAGGTAAATTAATCATGTTAGAGGATATTGTGTTGTTATAGGATGTTTTTCCATGCTTCGTTCTGGTTAGGACCTTCAGGTTTCGTTTGCCTTTGGCTGTTACACCTATTTCTCTTCCTTGTGTCTATAGGATAGATTGTTTTTTATAACATGATTGTTGCCCTGTAAACTGTTATCCAAGTAGATCTATATGTTTACTTTGGTTATCCAAGTATCTATATAGGTGTACTTTGACCTTATAGCATTATTATGCTCTGACCGGTAGGGGGTTGATAGAACCTGGTGCTATAGACTATAAGGGGTAGACCGAGGGAGCTTCCTCAGAGAGTCTTAGACATTAGACTACATGGGATGGACCGATTGGGCACCCAAAGAGTCTTGGATTTTTATAGACTACAGAAGGGTAGACTGAGTGTGCTTCCTCAGAGAGTCTTACCCTGTTTGATTTCTCTTTAAGAACATTCCCAGGCTAGAGGGGGAATTAACTGAGTGAGCTTCCTCAGAGAGTCTGTGGTATACCTGAGGCTATAGGAGTAATTAACAGAGATTACTTCCTCAGAGAGTCTTTAGACAATGGGGCTACGAGGTTCAAACCGCACTATCTTCCTCAGAGAGTCCCTGACCACCCTAGACTGTAAGGGGAATTGACCGAGTGTGCTTCCCCAGAGAGTTTCATAAATTCGTATAACCAAACCAGAGGGGATAGACTGAGTGCACTGCCCAGAGCGTTGTGGTACTTATTTGATAGGACCCGAGGGGATGGCTATGATTACTTCTCAGAGAGTCTCTTTCCTGTCAGATGTTTTCTTCACTACAATTGTTGGTTGTGGATTGAATATTGTTGTGTATCATCCTGTTTTACTGCTTACTGTTTACTGCCTACTACTTTTATGTTGATGTTTACTACTTATTTTACTTTTACCTTCCATATACTCACTGATTGTTAGGCAAATATCTTCAGGTGAATGCCTACTGGTATTTAGACTCACACCCTATTTGGGTCATGATTTTGGGCCCAAATAGACTATGTTTTTGCAGGTATAGACAAGGTCAAGCACCCTTTGACTTCTTGTACTTGATTTTTTAGAGAAAGAGAGCAAGTGACCACGGTTTGGCTTGCAATTCTGAGGAGATGTTTACTTTTGTTTTGTACTTGTTTTGGTACTGTGGTGTTTTTCATCATTGTGACTTGTTTGGATGCTTTCCTAGATATGTATCATGTATCATTCCATATATATATACATATGTGCTCTAGTTTTTTGATTTAGTCTTCCATTGTTTATTATTGTTGGTTATTTACTGCTTGCACTGTTGCATGTTTATTTATTTTTATTGTGTACTCTGCCAATGAGGGAATAGTTTCCCAACTATCAAACCCATGGGCCTCACCGCTAGTTGGCAGCCTCTGGCATTTAGAGAAATGTTCTTGAGGCCATGTGACCAACCGGGTACAAGGCGCCTCTGGGTGGCTTCCAGAACTGGGATGTTACACACTTCCTCTATTCCCTAGGTTCCGTAAATTGTTTCTTGGATTTAATGCTAAATTATAAAAATAAATGATAGAAAATGTAATGATCAAATCATTCCAAAATACTGGAAAATTTTCTAAACCATTGAGAGATTATAAAATCCCATAGAGATATTAAAAATCATGGGATATGTTGGGAGATAACAAAACCAAGATATTTCTTTTGATGACATCTCACTTTTTGGCTAACATAGCCACATGATGTCTTATTTCAATGAGGTAGATATTTATTCTAAAGGATAAAAATTATAAATCTAAAAAGGCTATATAAACATATCTTTCATATCAGAATCGAGATTCACTATGTGTTCAGTTTCTCTAATGTTGTAAATAGTGTTTTTTATTTAAATAAAATGACTAGAAAAAGATATTTAAAATTTAAAGAAAAATATATTAATATAAATAAAAAAATTCATTTGGGAAATATATTTAACCCACTCTAAGAATGACTTTTTTATTTTATTTCTTATATCAAATAAAATGAGAATATACCACTATACATCTTAACGTAATATAGATATTCCTTAAAGTAGAATAAGATGTACATAAATAAAAAAACTACTCAATTTGCTATAACATTTATATAAACATATAATATTTAGATGTGACCACTTGGTAGTGGATACTCATCCAACCTCATTAATAATATGAATTTTCTCTGAAATGGGAAACTAGATGTTGATGTAATGATTTCATTTTGAAATTAATGAGTTCTAAACACCAAATGATTTGATTAAACCCATTTATATATATGTGAATAGATTAATAATAATGTTATACAAGTTCATGGTATTAAAGAATATTTATTGATTCTGTTTCAATGTGATTATGTTAGTTGGATCAGAATTGGATTTCCATTCAAAAAGATACTTTTTCTTCTCCAAAATAAATTTTAGGAATTTTTTTTGAATGGATGTATAATGAATGGAACTTGTATTATGTGTGAATAAAAGAGAATAATTTTCCCCAAACTATTTAATATGATAATTTTGTTCATAATTAAGGTCATTTTTTCCATATATCAGTAGAGTATGAAGAATTTATGAAAGCCTAATGTTATTATTGATATTAATCTTATTAAGAATAAAATGAAAAATAATAGTGATTCCTTCTTAAGGAGAAATATGGTGAGAAATTTCTAACATATAGAGAATAATAAATCCTAAAATACTATCAATTTAGAAAACACTCCAATATATACACTAATCAATTAAAATAGTACTTGGTGTGAGAAATATTTTGTCTCATTTATCAAGGGATGTAACATGATGGGATCTATAATTTTTATGTTTTCTATGAGAGATGTGATTTACCAATTCCAAATATTATGAAGAAATATTGATAATGAAATTGGAATAATAATGATGGTCCTATAGTTTTGTAATAGAACTATTTACACAACTATTGATGTTTATTATTTTCAACATAAATATATACTAATTTTTTATGAGTTAGTAGTAATATATTATTAATAAAATATATTTTTGGAAATAATGAATCTCATGATAACTAATATCAATAAGAATTTGTTGACTGAAAATTTCATCTCTAACCACTATTGAAATTATATTTTATAAGTAGTTTTGTACACTAAAAACTAGATCATTATTCATTCATAATGAAGAAAAATCCCAAATGAAATGTTTCATGTTCATAAACCCTCGTGAAAACATCTTATATAATGTAGAAGTAAATGATTCATTTGAAATAATTAATTATGTTTTAGAATGTATGGGGTTACTATGGATGAAAAATTATTTTTTGGGCATTCATTAAAGTGTAATTCCTTTAAATTATACAAAAAATAAAAGATTAATATGTTTATTAATTTAGTAATGTGAATATTCTATAAAATAATGATTTTTTGTTATATATCATATTCTTTAATAATGTTAGGATGATGTATAATTAAAGGTTGTGAATTCTAGATAATAAAATATTCTTTAAATGATGATGATTATGATGTTCAATTGTATGATGACCATAGTACTGAATAAAGTAAATTTGTGACTCAAATAAGTAGAAGGAGAGTCAATGCTGACCTAGTAAATGTTATTAGAGGAAAATATTCCCCATCATAAGACCATAGAATGATATGAATCAAGTGAACTTAATTAGTATAAAATATTGAACCAAAATATTTTGATAGGTATTAAATGATTAATCCCCCGATAAATACATGAATGAAGAGTTGAACCAAATTTGAAAGAATAAAATATTTGGAATTGTAAATAGGGATACACATCAAAAATTGATATGTAAAAACTAGAAAATTAATTATTTTTTTAACATTGAAACATTCATTGAAATAAATAATGAATGGTATGTAAAGTATATTCTTAGATAAAAGATATTTATATTGTGTAAGCATTATCACTACTGAAAAGATGGAATAAACATGTATTTTCATAATATAGTTGTTCTAAGGATGATTAGATTGAATAAAATAGATATTAAGATGGTATTTATAAATATATTTTTTGAGAAAAAATCTACATTTATGATCCTATTTAATATATAATTTGAGTTTGGTATGTTATAGTTTATAGGTGGAAAATGATTCATATGTTTTGAAGAAATAACTGAATTCATTGTAAGCAAAGATTGATACAGATATTAGAAAAATAAACACTGTTAAAGGAGGGGTTGACCACAAACTATATGTAATGTCTTAGATAAATAGTAGTTTATTATGACGAGGTATGTTGATGATATCATATTTAGTAGAAACAAGAATAATTAAACTGATATTTTTTTCAAATATGATGTGTTTAAAATTTTAGATGTCTATAAATGTAGAGATAATATACTATATAAGGGTAAATGTTCAAAAATGGAATGGTTTCACATTCATCTCATATATTATATATTGATTTGATCAATTTTTGATGTTTGGAAAAGATGTTTGAAAAACAATTTCAAATCTGATAGATATTGAAAGGAAATGTGGAATCTATTAGGATGGAAAAGAAATAGGCTCAACATTTCATCATATATTTATTAGGAGTCTATTTTTTCATTGAGAATTAATGTTGTATATTTCTATGTTACAATCATGGAATCATTATTTAATGTTTTTAATGTAACAACATTGATGAGTTGTAAAGACGACAATGAATCACATTCGTGGAACAGTAAACAATAGTTTGGTTTTCAATGTTTGAGATGATCATGATTTTGTGTCTTAATAGAAAATTGATTTATTTGGAGATATTTTGTAAAAACACCACTAGGGGAAGATATTTATTTTTTGGAAATAATTATTTTCTTTTTAAAGGAATGTAGGAGAGTACTTTATTAAGCACAATCAAGAAAAATTTATTTCAATTACTAAATCCATTACCCAGTTATTATATAATATTTAGTTTATTTATGATTTAGGATACAATGTGTGACATCTAATTTCAATTCACAGTGAAAAAAAGTTCCATCGAGTTAATAATGAAAAAAGTACACATTATGTATTGAGATCCATTAACTCATCATAAAAGATAATTTGGTAGAACATAATTTTCAAATTAGACTATATTGGGACGAAACATCGAGTGGAAGATCTATTCAGAAATATATTAGTTGTGATTGAGATTTTTAAGGATTATGTGAACATTTTAGTTTAAAACATTTCATCTATTGAAGGGCATTTGAAAACTCCTCTCGCTATTATACACAATTGTTTACATTGACATTATGTTATTCTTCAAGTGTTTTTGTTTTTTTGTGTGAAATAAAATTTTTAAAACCACAATCCACGAAGAAATATAATCAAGAAATACACTATAATATTGATTTTGTGATAGAATTATTGAAATTAATTTATTCCATAGTTTCAAACAATGAGTATATCATCTCTGACTCCAGTTACCCATAGTTAGTGCTTACTCTATTACATTGATAAATGACACATGGTATAATAAAACTAATTATTGATTAGTTTTTTAGTATTATTATACTTAATTCATACATGATTTATATCTTACAATGGAAATATAAAACATAGAATTAAAAAAATTCCTTCACCATTGAAAACCATTCAAATATCCATTCATTATACGCTGGGAAAAGGAAAACATAATAAGGGGTGAGCTCATATTATCAGAAAGGGAAAGTGTAAAACAGAATTTATTGTGAGTAGAAAAGGCATAAAAATTATTATATAAATAATAATCAGTATAATAATTATTTAAAAAAGAACATTATATTCAAAATAAATCCACATATAATATCCACATAATAATAACATGGTTAATAATAAAGAAAATCTTCATTAAGAAAATTCTTAATTATATATGTGTTGATATTACCATACATTAATTATGCTAAGAATCCCTGAACCATACCATTAAGCCCTTGTGCTAATTTATTTCAAGGAATAATATGGTATAAACTAAATACCCCTCTAATTTTGTTAACTATTATTCAAATGAGACTTATTAATGCATTAGGGAGCTTTCTGCAATTGATCCCCACCCAAAACATACACTTGTACAATGAATTTAAAATATATTAAATAAAAAATAAAATACATAGTTAATATACCTTATTAAAAAAGAAATATATTTATTGAGTCAATAATATAGAACTTCAATGTTTCCCCAATAAATGAAATACAATTCAAATAATGATTCCTTCAACTAACACTATATAGGGAAATGGTATACAGTTATGATAATATCATTGTAGAAGAAATTATACTAATTATATCTATGATACTATTTACATGGATATGAATTAGAAATTCAATTTGAATATAATTAACAGATTATTGTAGAACAATTTCACATTAAGGGGGAGGTTATGAGGTTGATTCCCAATACGATGTGTTATTTGTTATGATGAGGCTATGGTTGTAGTGTTATGGTATAACAAAATATGATGTAGTGCGTAGATTAAGGAATTTATTAGTGGTTTTTGTAGTTGTATTTGTTATTAATATTATTCATGCATTCATAATTATCTATAAAGAAGTTTTACTACATTGGCTCTACACCGAGTGGTAAGCTAGATCAAAGTATTAAATGGATGGTAAAAACTGTAGTATATTTCTATTCCCTTTTCTCTTGGATAATTATTTTACTGAATCTAAAGATACTAGATATATTTCTACATTATTGATTATTTATTTATAATTATTATATTTTGAGGTCATTAATATGGAGTAGTTGTATGAATTGATATTTTTTTGAGAGGATGTGGTGGCGAGTGATCTAAGAAATTGAAGATGTTTTGGATCTTGGGATGGAATGTTTAGTTATTGGATTTTAAAAAAAATTCTGAATATTTATGATTATTTAATTTCTATTTAATTTTTTTTCTCAGTAAATATATCATATATATATACCTGAAAATTAAATTCACAAGGATGTTGATTTGTTCAAGAATATGTTATTATTGAGTAAGACTAATTTCTCACCTCCATAAATTTATGTTGAGGTTTTTTGTTTTATTACATCAATTTAGATTTAGATATATCATTAAAGTTTCTTGAATTGTGTCTAGTGGATTCCTCGTAGTTTGTGAAGGTATATTTTATATAAATATGATTATTTTAGAGATACAAATTAAAATATATATAACATTTGTATTGTGATAAATTTTTTATATGATGATATCCCTAATAAGATTTCTGGTTTAATTTTATGTTCTCTTTGTCTATACATTTATTTCTTCTCATTATGTTCTTATACAAACACGGTGTTAGACTAAAACTAGTGGATCATTGGAATATTTTCTTCTCTAAGATCTTTGGGGGGTTTAAGTAAGGATAGGTCATGAAAGAGTATTATCAGAGCATAGGATAAGAATAAAGATATATAAAATCAGTCACATGTGATGATTTTAATAAGAGGGTAGGTAAGGGAATTCATTTCACCTGGTCACATGACCAAGACCGAAGGGATCTTCTAGGAAATAGAGGACCACAATAATACTAATTCAATGAAAATGATAACCTTATGACCGTGTTTAAGTGAATTTTTACTTGTGGTTTGATGGATTATTATGATCTGTGTGTGAATCATTATCATCAGTTTTACATTCAATAAGATATTGATATTTTTCTCATAGTTTTTTGATAATTTATTCTTATCTTGTAAAAAACTATTATGATGGATCCTAGAAAAGTAAATTTTATTTAATTGGGTATTCAAGAAATTTTTATAAATGTATTATGATGTGTTTCATAAAATAATCCATTATATAGTGATAATTTAATATTTATTTCTTATTCATGTTATTTATTAGATTTTATGATTCCTAATAAAAATGTATGCTATAAATTTGATGAATAACATGTTAATAAAATTTGTTTTATAGTTTTTTAGATGAATATTCTGATTTATTCTTCCATGATATTTGATGTTGTTAGACAATAATTCTTAAGAAATGTGTATTTTTATATATAATTATAAATTTAAAGGTGACTTTCATATTATGTTCTATTTTATTATAACTTTTTTGTATTGGTAGGTTCGAAGTGCTTGAAAATAATATAAATAATTATTTTTCTAGAATGCTTTAGGATTAGGAATTTATTGATAGGATATATTATTCCATGTGATAATATGATCATATGATATATATTCAACCAAATTCATGATATAGAGATGATAATATTTGATTAAATAACCTAATATAGGTATGATTTTTTAAATCATATTTGTATTTAATTAAATTTTTGATATGATGGAATAGAAATAGACCATTAAAAATGGGAAATTTTTCATAAAAAGAATGGTTGAATGTATAAAATGAACTATTTATAAAAATATTTCTATGATGATAATGGGGTTATTAAATAAAGTATTATATAAACACGGTGATGTATATGATGTGTTAAGTGAAATTTGTTAACACCATATTTTTTATGTTATTATTGATATTAAATATGATTTACTTTAATGATTCCAGGTCATATTATAAATGTATTTATCCTTTATATAGACCTCTATTATTATGGTATATTAATAATTATAGATCTATAATATTATTATATGGATTTTATCCAATTTAAAAAAGTGCAATAATATTTTATTGGTAATAATATTTTTGATGAATACATAGTTTATTCTTGTTAACCATAATTAATGAATTACATGTATTCAATATATAATTTAAAAAAATGTTGCAAGTAATTTTACTAAATTTCAAGTATTAATGAATATATTGAATTATGATAGATTAGAATTTTAGTACAACTTTATAAAATTCTATTTGAAGTGTATAATGTTCAATTTGGTTATTTTTATCTTAAATTATTCATAATATTTATTCATTGAGTGTTATTGTTTTTTTTAAATAGAATCCAGATTTTAAATTTTTCAAATTAATAATGTTGACATATAATGGAATTATATGAAGTGAATTATGATTTTTCTAAGATTTTATGATATCGAGGTTTCTTGATAACAATTTTATTTGTTATTTTGTGGTGGATGCAGTTGATGGGGAAAATGGATACCATGTTGGAAGCTCCCATGTGGTGGATATTTTATCAATTCGACATGTTAGAGGTGAAAATTTCAATATTTAGGGGGTGTAAGTGTTGTTGGGATCTTCTTGTCAAGATGAGTATTACTATATTTGAGTGTTATATGTGGTTATCTATGGAATATTGTTGTTATATATGAACATGATGTGATTTGTGAGTTTTTTTACTATACATTATTGTTTTCTTGGTTTTGTATAAAATCTATTTCAATAATACATCATCCTGATTTTTTGTGAATGAAAAATTATATGAGTCACGCGATAACATGTTAATAAAATTTCAATCAAAAGGAGTATAAAATTTCTCTTGTGAAATAGAAATATTTAATGTAGTTGAATTTTGAGGAATGATTTAAATTTCCTTTTGACCTAAAAATAACCTGGATTGATTTGGTGTAGTATTACTTATGTTTTTTAATCAAATGTGATTGAAAATGATGGAAGATAAAATTTTAAAAAATAATGAGGTTTTCATGGGAGGATTTTTTTGAATTATTATAGAGGGATAATATTTATCATGTATAGATTGATAATCCTAGGAATGATCTTTAGGAGATATACTAGGGGAAATTGTATTTCACATTGGAAAACATTGGATGGATTTGATAAGTCATTATTCATGTTTTCTATTCTAAGAATAGGATTCAGAGAATATTTTTTCCATTTTGAAGCTATAGATTCTGTGATCCATCATTTCTTTTCAATTGATGTCTTTAAAATAATTGAGATACAAGGTAATGATTGTGGAAATATTTGTATCCATTACATGACGTTTTTTTGAATGTCCCTCAAATGGTAAAAACATTTTTGAGATGAATTCTCTATTTTTTATGCTTATTTGATCATAGTTTCATAGAATGGGGTGATATTCTTGAGTATATGTCTTTCTATAAGACCATGTTTTGATAAGTTTTAGTTGTCCATTATAGAGTGAATTGATATGATTTTTTTATAATATAGTAGGGTATCACCAGTACCAATGTCCTAAGGTTCAGTGTGTTTCATGGTCTTCATTAGAAGATTATTCATGGTAATTGATGAGAAATACATTATAGGATGGTTATACTACTATTTACCCAAATACCTATATTCTTGTTGTGAATTTCATGTTGATACATGTTTCAAAACTGTGCATTGATTTTTGTTTTTAAGGTAACAATACACATGTTTTATTTTTGAAATATTATGGGACATTTTTTAAAATCATACATTAGTAAATTGGATTTATGTTAAATTATTTTTCACGGTTTTAGTTGGTTAGGTGAATTTTTCAAATTTGTTAATGTTTTTAAGCATTTTTTGTGGAAGTAAAATGAGTAATTAGTTTGAGATTGGTTATGGGTGAATATAGTTTATATCATCCTCGTTTTTTGGATTTTATTTCCCTCAATTTTTATTTCCCAAATTCAGATGTGTTCTATATTTTTATAACATATCATGGGATGTCTGGTTAGGGGAGAACAAATACTGGAACACAACTCATTCCTTGAGAGTATTTTTAGTCCATTTATAACATAATTGAGAGGTATCTTCTAATGATGGTTTAAATTAGGAGTTATATTTACCTAGAATTATTTTTATTTTCGAGAGTCAAAATCATTTTAGTGGTATATAATATAATATTTAATATTTTATTGGTCATCCAAATTATGCTTTTAGCATGTTAGTGGACTTATAAAAAATCAAAGAGGTGATTAACGGGAGAAAAGTGTTGAAAATGTGTTTTGGAATTCTGAAAAAGGGTGGTTTTTTGCCCAATGTAATGGTTGATTTCATTGTCAAGTTATGGGTGTTGTCAATTTTATATATTTTCTTTGTTTAGTGAAATAGTATTCATTATAGTTGTTTTGAGAATGTGTTAATCGATGAAGGTCATATGAGGTGCTGAGGTTTGTTATATTAATTTGTTTTGTGAAGATCATGTTATAAAATAAAGTTTTATGGTTATTTATTCCATGGATGATTAAACATATTATTTGTCTATTATTTATTATAATAAAATAAAAAACCCCTAGATTAATCTATATCATAGATGTAACCTTTTTCTGAGTTTGGTGATTTGATGAAATCACCATTAACCACGAAGAAGCAAGAAATTATTGTTTTAGACCTATTTAGAGTTTATTTCATGGTCTAATGAAATCTACTAGGATTTCATATTATGGATATTTGGTCTAATCTAGAAACAAATTTCACAATTAAGGATTTTCTACACCATATTTATTGTGGATATGTGTTTTGATGGCTGAGGATGAAAGGGATCAAACATAATATGTTTTCTTTTTAAGTGTTGTTGTCAATGATGCATTTGAGGTAAAAAAACATATATATTTTCAATAGTAAAAAAGAATTTATATTTCATGGTTTTTTGAACATCTAATTGACTACAATACCATTCATTTGTGTGCATCTAACTATATATTTTTTGTTTTAATTGACTATAAATATAAATTTATTTCTTTTATTAAATTATTCAATCATTCACATAACTATGTAAAGACTATAGAGGCTCATGGGTGTCTCTAGAAAACCCCAAGGTTCTATAGTAGTTGAATTTGAAGAGATATATTAGTTATGTATTTTGGATATTTAGATCAGTCTATTTTTAAAGAATAATTTGTGTGTTACTAAATTTAGATTCATTTGAACCTGTTCCAAATCTGGGGTAGGGGATTTATGGACTCTTACATTATAACATAGAAATATATAATTTTTTTAATTAAATAATTTCTTCTAACATATTATTTATTTTTTATGCCATGTGAATTTCATATAATTTCTTTTAAATTTGTACCATTATAATTCCTCACACTTTCATTTTCCACTAATAAAAACTCAATAATTATTTCTTAATTCCTTATGGTTTCCAATTTATTTCCCTTCGTAATTTTTTCTTAACATAAAAGATATTCATTTTGATTCCTCATTGTGAAATTATTTTATCTTAAATATGTCATAGTAATTTGTTAATCGTTTCAGATGATAATGGTTATGAAAGAATCATTGGTTTATTTTATATCAATGTTTTTTGTGATTAATTTAATAATAATAAATTGGTTATGATTTACATATTGATTTTAACTTTAGGAATACATATTAAAAGGTCAAAATATAAAATATGATAACAATATTTAGATATGAAAACCTATGTTACATATTTTCACATTGAAGGATAGAAATGTGATGAAGTGTTGGTTCTTAATAATATTAGGTTGTTACTATGAATTATTAGTTTCACTATTATTGGTTTTTTCGTTGGCCTAAAAACATAGTATTTTTTATCTAACATAATTTTTCTTCATTGTTTTTTTAGATTTTTTTACCTATGTTCAATTATATCTGTTCGATAAGAATGTGGTGTTGATGACATTCTCTTATTTATAGAGTTGAGTTTTCACCACATTAATTCATCCCTATAAAAGTCGTATTACATCATTGAAGATTATTTTCCTTCTGAAATATTATTTTTACCATATTGATTCAAGTATTCATTCATTGTTTTATTTTTCCTGAAGAATTTATCTCACATAATGTTTCATTTTCCATTTTATTTATGATTGTGAAGAGATAAGTTTTCAAAATTGAAGGGTAGATGAGGATATTTGTGTAGAGTGGAAGAGTTTATTTATTATTTCTCAAAATAATTTCATTTTTTTGTGTCCAATATATTATGGTTTGTGTGATGAGAATTTAAAATTATGGATTTATTTACCTATTTCATTAGTGGGGTTGGTTATGTCGAATAGAAGATGAAAGGTTGTGTAATAATAAATATTGGATTTATGTTTACATCAATTTCTAGTGGGTTGTTAGGGAAATATTGGTTTGGGGTGTAGTGTAGATTTCCTATTCAGGTTATAGTTATCTTTGATATGTGGCTTTCTTGAGTTTAGGTGTTTAAATTTATGTTAATTTCAAGAGAATGGGTTTTTTAGTCATCTAGGGAAGGATTTCTTATTGTTTTGTTATGGGAATCTTTTTCATGGAGAAATGATATAATAAATATAACTATTTAAGTTATATCTAATGTTTTTTTGATTAGTCATTAAGTGTTGGTTGAGTATAGTTTTTATGTGGATATGCAATGGGAAAGTACATGGGAGGGGGAGGTAATTGTGTTTTCATGATGAATATATTATTATAGTATTGTAATTTATTATTATATGATAAGGTTAATTTATTGAGTAATGTAGATGTTATAATTATTATGGTGTAGCTTGTGATTGATTCTATCAAATTTTTTATCAATGAGTTGGGTTTCTCCTATTGGTTCATGAAATCCAGTGGTATGTTGGAAATACATTTGAACTGATATGTATGATTGGTCATAATTTATCTGGTCATTTTCTCTTAAGTATTTCATTATACATCTATATAAATTTAAAATATTATTGAATTCATGATTTTTTATTTAAGATTATTATATTTACAAATCAATTTTCTGACTTAAAATTGGAAAAAATATTTCATAGAATATGTGGTTTTAGTTGATATGGGGAATAAAAGAAGTTGTTGATATTGGGAATAAATATAGAGTAATGTGATTTAAAAATTACTCTTGATCCTTTTTACTAATTATTTTTTTTATTTTTTATTTTTTTATTTTTAGATAACACACATATTGACACTTTGTTATTTATTTCACATGAATACATTTTTTTTGTAGATGATCTTAAAATAATATAAATTTATCTCTTATATATAGTTACATTGTATTTGTTTTGTTGTATTAGTCTAATGGGGAATTTGAGTTAGTGTTTGTGTCTCAACAATGGGGAATTCCAGATGACTTGGTTTTCTAGAAATAAATCTTTTTTAATCTCAATTTTTTAGTTCTCTTAATTGACACATATTTGACATTAGGGTTGTTGAAAGTTAATTATTTGATGAGATCTCAAGGTTGTTTCACAATTTTGTTATTTCTCTTTGTATTAGAAGGGTATTCTATCCCATAATATGTGTTTATACATTTATTTCTAGTCACTAACACATGTATTATTAGAGGAATGATTTACGGGTAAGACACATCATTACTACAAGACCACTATTATATCTATTGAGATTAGGTAGTGAAATGTATAACCAATAATGATGAGATCACATGTGGTTGATTTAATCAATGTGGATTCAATAATTGTGGAATGTTTAGATTTCAGTTCTTTGAAGAAATTGTTTTGATATTGATATTTTCTATTAATATAAAAATAATAATAATTTAATTTAATGGTGTGATACCTTCAATGAAAAGAGGATAATATTTTCATCAACTAGATTATAGGGGTGAAATAATTCTTATAAATTTGGGTTTTACATTTTACCAAGGATGTACTGAGGGAAAGATATATCACTTATAAAAAGATGTAAATATTAAATGTATCTAATAAATTTAATTATTATATAAGAGAAAAACTCATTTAGGATAGAAATAATATCATTAGAAAATTCTCTTAGATGAGAAAATATTTGGGGATAAACAATATGGCTAGTTTTAGAAAATACATTGGAAAATATCTTATGTGAGAGAATTACTTCATTTATAAAATCCTTCAACTGTCTATGGGTTTAAAAATTCATTTTTTATATAATTTTAAAACTTTTACAATATTAAAATATATCATATTCTCTTTATATTTATAGGGTGAATTTTTGTTGAAACATGTAAATCAATATGTTCACATTATTTTCTATATATTTTTTTAAAAAAATTTAGTCCATTAAAATAAATATAGAGATGAAGAAAATTTTGATAAATTTTTTTAAAGGAATAGTGAGCATTGAAACAATTTTATAGACATTTCAAAAAATGTGGAAATTCACCCACTATAAATATTTTTAATATTCAAGTACATAAAAAAAACATGATATTTATAATTATTTGGAACAAAATAGAACTATCAATACTATATTAGTGAAATAATGTTAGTAATAATATTAAAGTTGTAGAATATTTCTCAAAATTATTATTCTATTTCTTAAATTATTTATCATATAGTGAGGTGGAGAGAGTGTCTTGCAGTTTTGATAGTGAAAAAAGACAAGATTTTATAATTAAAATAATTTTTAGTGGTTTTTATATATTGATGTATAATCAGTTTTACACTTCATCAAATTAGCACATTGGATTAACAAATAAAAATAACTACGCTTATACATTTTTCTATATTTATTGGGTATATTACGTACAAAACATATATAACTGTTTTTTCAGCTTCAATTGAAGTATATATTATAAAATATACAATTTTTTGAAAAAAATACATACTCCTCCCCCTTGGACAAAGTGTTTGTGAAATTTATGATAACATATTGATTTTATTTACTTATTTCATTAAATTAAATAAAATACATAACATTCAATAGTAAATTAATGTCTAAATAAAATCATGAACAATTCTCCTATGTCGTCAGAAAACTTATCCCACCAATCCTATAATTAATGGTGCACAAAATCAATTAAATATCTACAATATATTTTATGAAATATATTTAGTCTTTATCAATTTGTATACTTATAATGATGAGAAATGACATTTTTATATATAACTTACAAGTGGCCTGGTGTTCTTCCTCACATACTCTGTGTAATTTCATTAGTTTGAACTGTGCAAGATTTATTCACAATTTCTTTCATCAAATTCTCATAAAAGTTTTTGAATGTGAATCTAAATTTTTTTATATGTTAATTATGTGTATTTTTAAGTAATTAAATATTTATTTTCTAATTTTTTTTATTTTACGCATTATAGTATATATACAAAACGTTTTTTGTTGTAAATATATATATATATACTGATAGATATTTTTGTTCTTATACACATACTAACATAAATATATATTTACAATTGTATATATGTTTATTATGTATATCTATATATATTATCATTAAGATATTTTTATATATTTTAGGTGTGTTTGTATTTATGTATATATATATGTATGTTAGTATTTATGTATGCGTGTGTATACATGTTATGATTCTAAAATATATATAAAAAAACTTATTATATATGTATATATATATTTGAGTTAAGTATATTTGTATATATATACATAATACTTGTTTATATTTTTATTTATATATACATATATTTATATATATTTCTTCCAAAATATATATTTACATTAACATGTATATATTTTTATTAATCTAGCTTTAGGTATATTTTATATGCCTTATTTATATTATATATATATATTCCTGTGTAGATGTGATATATTCATATATAAATATATTTTTCTATATAATTGTGTGTGTTTTTTATTTATAGCTATATCACTAAAAGAATGTTGGATATATATATAAATATATATGATTTATAAATCGTTTAATCAAATAGGTGGAATACATATCAAAAAATGGTGGATAATAATCATATGACTATAGAGTATGAGGATACTCTCAAATAGATCAAGGAACATTCATTGGGCCATGAAAAAAACCCTCTTCACTTTATGTGTTTGTATTTATATTGTGTTTGTTCAAATGGAATTGGTTCATAGGAATTATAAGAACACATGACTGGTCATAGATAAAAATTATTGTTTTCTAGTGACTGAAATAACAATACATTTTTTTCAACATCATAAATTATTATAGGGGTGTATTCATAAATAGATTATATTGAGGAAATGGAAATAGTTTTTTAATAGGAATATTGTGATTTTCCAAACATAATAAGAGATTAAAAAATTTTGTAAAAAATCATATTATGATAATTTTCTTAAATTGTGGACCCTATCACTAGTTATAATGTTTTCTAACATGATGGTCGACAATTTATACAGTGGATCATGTTTCCCAAAATTAATTTAATCTATTTAAGGATTTTATTCTAAAGAATAATAAAATTGCATATAAAATATATGAAGCAAGTTGATATTATATAATTTATTATAGAATAAACCAAATAGATGGAATCCAAATAAACAATATAGGTGGAATCAAATATCATATATCTACGATAAAAACATGATCTAAAAATTAATGTTAGATACACCTACAATATTTTATATATAATACGTGTTATATCAAAAAAAATCATTGATACAATTTTTAGGATTTATAACTTATTTTTTAAAAATGGAATATAGAAAATATTATTATTTACACGTAATGTTACCCACCGTAAGGAGAAATACTTTAGTAGTCTTGATGTTAATGAATAAATTATTTCTGTTCATGCAGAACTAAATAATTAATGGTGTATGATTATTGTCAATGAAAAAATAAACAGATCAACAATTAGAATAATTTCTTTAGGTTGGGTGGAATTAAAATATCCATCCAATTAGTCCTCATAAAAAATATTAATTACTAATAGTTCAAATTCCATATTTTTTAATAAGAAAAATATTTTAAAGGGAATTTCCTCATTAAACATTTTATGCACCTAATTTTCCTAAGCCAATACAAATAGTATTTGTTGAATAAAAATCTTCATTAGCTAAAATATGGTTTATTCATGGATTTTGAATCAATGTAGCCAAACCAGAAACTACATAAAATGTTAAATGATTTTGTTAATACAGTTTTAATTAATTTCAACTATCATTTTATCCTCCCATAATGAAGAGTCATCTAGGAGACTATCCCCTTTAGGATCCCTCAATACATTGCATTCCCTTGATTTTAATTCATCGTGGTGAACTACTTATTCAAGGAATGATCATGAAATTATCTTCTTTTCATCTCTTATAAAATTTTTATTCATTCTTCCTTCTAAAAAATAGTCCTAGAAATGTATGGTTTTCATATTAGACGAAATTTATTTTTCCCCTTTTGTATGAGATGGTATGACAACATAATTCATTTTAGTCTCTTCTTATTGTGGAATATTATTTTTATTTGAGTCTTCTAGTTTTGGATGGTGTTATTATGAAATTCTCTTTTCAAACGTTTCATATTGTGGTTTAAATTTCTAAAATAATTTTTAAATATGATTTCATTAATATGTGTTTTATATAAATGAATTATAAATGTAATATTATTTATTATTTATTTCATGATAATGTAATGTTTTGAAAATAGTCATTGAGATTTATATGTCATGAACATTATATCCCCATGGATGATAATGTTTTTATTTTTTTAAATTTTTATTTTTTTCAATACTTATTAAGATGATAATGTTTTATAACAATTTATATATCCTAGAAAAGATACCGTCATCAGTTTACTAAAGATGTAAAATCAAAAAATAAAAATATAAAACAACTCCTTGGACATAGAAAATATAAAAGTTATTGACAGTATTTGTGAAGTAATTATTTCACTATGAAGAAGATGAAGAATGACATATTCCTATTAAAAATGTTTCATACATTGTAAATATTTTTGGAAATGAGATGAATGGGTGTTGTTATTATGTGTAAAATTGAGTTAGTTACATTTTATTGAAAATAAAATTATGTTTAAGATGATACTTCATAGAGTTTAATGTCATACACTTGTATTTCATTAAAAAAATTAGATCTCCTGGTTATTGCATCGTTTAAATTTGATAATTTGTAACAATTAGATGAGTTTCATGGATTATGATGAATTCTATATATTATATGTCTATGAAAAAGTTGGAAAATTGGTTTTTATAAGAGAAGAATGAATATTACAAAACGTTTTATGGATTCATTGAAGTTTTATCAAACATGAAGGATGGTGTAATATTTGGATGTATCACTTGGATAATGATGAATATTGAAATATATATATTATAAAAAAATATTAAATTAAATTATAAATGATAATAGAACAATTATTGAATCATCTATTAATTTTAAATAGGTTCTGAATTGATTTCAGTTTTTATAAGAAAATTTAATGAATTTTGGATTTTGGATAGATAAATTATTAGTAGATATTGTACAGTATAATATAACTAGATTTCAAACCCAATACCTTAAAAATGATGAAAATTGAAATAAATTTTTTTATTATCTTTCAAAAAATTAAAAATGTACAAAAGTGTTTACACTATGATGTTTAATATCGTATTTAGGGTATGAAATTTATCTGTGTCATGTGTAAGAACTCAAATAATATAATTTTTCCAATTTTCTAGTATACATAATAAACAATGTATGTCTAAACTAATATAATTAATAATAATTCAAATTATTAAAATCATAATTCAATGATATGTAAGATTAAATTTATTATTTCATGCCTCTTATAATATTAATTTTGATGATACATAAGGTTAATTATGATATTATACATAATATATAAGAAGAAATTTTTATTTTATAAGATAGGTTTGATGATGACTATGAGCGACCTGATAATTTCAAAGGAAGTGTTATATCATTCTTAATATTACCTAATATTCAACATGTGTTCCAAGGCAATTTGTTACATTAAATTTTATATTGTTTTCAGAAATTCAACTGCATAAATATAATTATGATTGACGAAATATGTTTTGATTCAATATGATATTAGAGATAAGAGCAAAAGAATAATATATCTCCAGGAGAAAAATATTTTCCATGTATTGAGATTGATGTGTGACCATTTATACATTGACAATAAAAATATTGATTTTTGGTATCTTTGAGGTATATGAGGTGCAAAGAAAAATATAATAATTAAATGAGATGTACGGTGAATTATATCAGAATCATTTTTAATAAGAAGATGTGTATCCATATCTTATTATATCAATAAACTATTATTACTAGTGGATACATGACCATCAATGAAAAATTATAATAATATGATTTTTTTGATATCATGTTTTATAGATATATTCATATTTATATATCTTTTAAATATTTGAGTGATTATTTTTTAATATCTAAAGGCAATTAAGAATTAAAGAAGAAAATGGAGATGAGAATATGAAATATATTGACCAGCTACATATTAATTGCATATAGTTAAAAGAACAAGAAATAAATATATATTATTAAAAACTATTTAATATAATCATCCCATTGATGTGTTAGTGGTTAGATATGTAATCATATATAATCATTGATAATATTGAATATCTAATGTTTCAAAGATCTTACAGAATAATAACTAATTTACTAATAAGGATATTATATATCAGCTATTATATAAGATCTTATATACTTAGTCTACTAGAGGGAGGTTCTTATATTATTGATCTATCTTTAATAGGTCTTATCTAAATCTGGTGGTGTTGAAAGGACTCAGTTGGTGATTGTGTTGGTGATTAAAAATTGGGGAGCTATCACTATGTTAGTTGGTGTAATAAATTGTAATCTGTTCAGTTCCATATATTATGATCAAGGATATGTCTTTTACCTTGGTTTTTATTTATAATAAAATTCCATTCATCATTGTGTATAGTAATTTAATAAAAATTAGGACGATATCTCTCATTATGAAAATAAAACATTAATATTTTTTTCATTATTGTATTTATAATTGTTCCATGTATGAGGGAAAACCGTGCAACAATATATTCAGATCGAATCATTTTAACAATTGTGAGATGATAGATTGAGATCCAATAACTGTAATGTGTAATATTAATGGAAAAAATTAATTAATTAATATATTTATCTACAAATTCAATACCAACCCCTAAGTGTGGATGCACCCATCCATTGGAAATAATAATTGGCAATAGACTACAAGTCCCCACCTCAAATTGCATCCTAAATTGTTGAATATTTTTTGGAGGTTATCTTCTATTTAAAGAATTATCAATTATAGATAGAAATAATTTTTTGAGATAATAATATAAAGGAATAAAGAGGAAATGTATTTAAATACATTTAATAATATGCTGATAATATAATAAAATAAATTGATTATGTTTTCATTAAAGTGAAATGAAATGGATGACTCACTAATTATTGATGGTATTCAACTTGGATAAATTTTTTATTTATTCTGAAAACAATTGCATTGAAATGTATGGTTTATTTTATTATTAGAATGTGTCCCTCAATATAAAATAAGAAAAAATATCAATTACTACATATTTTTATCATATTTAAATCATTTATATCATTTATGGTGAAGAACTGGTGGAAATATTCACTAGTTATAAGATAGAATAAAATTAAAACCAAGAAGTTTCAAATCCAATATATAAAGACAAGGTATATGAAATGTATCCTCAAGATTATCCTAGGGTCATATCGAGTATAGTTGGGGTATATCACATTATTAACATATCATATGGGTATTTGTATAATGTATTCAATGAAAACTAATGTATTTTTTTAAGAATATCTCACATTTTGTCTATATTTCAATGACTTACAAGAGGGTATCACCATACTTGAATAATATTAAGGAATGAGGAATAAATGGAATAAATGGAATAAATAATGATTATAATTTTAAATATTACAAAATAAATTTATTAATAATGTGATAATCATATATTATAGGATTAAATTTTCTCTATATCTTTTAATAAATTTCCCAGCGTAGATCTAGGAGAAAAGGAATCCAAGAAAGGGCTAGACAAAAATATCCAGGAATTAGAATAAATATAAAAAATAAAAATTGATTTCATGAATTTTGAGTTATAGATCATGAAAATTAATAATGTACCTTCAAAATTATTTATAAATATATGGAAATGATGAATTATTACCATTAGATACATGTTGATATAATTAAAAAATATAAGGAAAAAAGGGGTATGTCTATTGAAGATTGGATGAATCCTATAAATTTGAACTTTCCTGAGCGAGATGTAAAAATTTCAAACCTATAAGTGACAAAATTAGATAATTCAAAAAACAAAGATGAGAATAATTTTTAACCTATTCAATTTTTATGAGTGTCACTTTTGAAAAATACCGCTATATATTATTAATAATATATTGAAATTATATAATGATTTGGAAAATATTTTTTGTGTTGTTGTTGTTTACATATGCTATGAAGGATAAGAAAATAAAACTACTAAAAAATTTGGGTTTTGAAAAATGATTATAAATGTAGAAATATATCAAAGATAGATGATAAATATTAGTGGAGAGCAATTTTCCTAAAAACATTCATGTAAAGGATAATTTAACAAAAAAATATAAAGATGATAATGTTTTCTATACTATTGTTCGATGAAGAAATACAAGATTCAATTTCCATCATGGGTGTTGTGATAAAATTAGCTATCAGTATTCTTATTACCAAAATAATACAAAAATTCATCGAAGGGGAGTAAGGGATACATCAGTGTACATAAAATATGTGTGAAATAAAAGTACATAGAAGAATAATATAAAAAATTTTATATATCTAGTTGTTTGAAGAGCGTGAAACATCTGTGTAAATTTTTTTTAAAAAAGAGGGGGTTCTTGTCATAAAGAATATAGGTTCAAAAAGTTTTTAATATTCCATGTTAATTTATAGAAATAATACATAATGATTTGAGAAATAAACAATGAGTAAGTAAAATTTATTTTACATTGGCTTATAAGAAAAATTAATTTTTTGAACAATAGATCCCCAAGAAGGCTGGGAAGGATGCTACATCAAAGTGGAATATCAATTTTTTATAAAGAAAATATGAAACAATATATACTATTTAAATAATGTCTTGAGTATATATATTGATGAGAAAGGATGGATCTTTAGACAAAATAATAAACTAGTTTTTGAAACTAAATGACGTCTTATATTGAATATATCAATATGAATATATAAATTAATTTTCATGATATGTTTCCAATAGTGGATGACTATATTATTTATATGAATCGGTGTGCAATTTTCCACCAGGAAAAAAAATTTCAAAATATTTTTCATTTATACATCCAGATTGAAAGAAAATATTTAACAGAATAAATCAAGAACCACTTAGTAAATATTCTATGATTGTTTATGTAATGAATGATTACCAAAACAAATAAAACTATTAATAAATAAATAACTCCATGTTTCCCATAAAGAAAACTATTTTTTATAACTGAGAGATAAATTACAAAGATTTATATTTCTAATATGAAGATGAAAATAAAGGAGTTTCTTGGTTGAGAAAAAAATAACAACCATATTTATCTCACTAATGAGACATAGATAAATAATCTTATCCTAATATCAGTTGTGTATAATTTTCATTTTATGGAATTAGTCATAATTTATGTAAGGGGAAAATATAATGGACAAGGGTTTAAATTATTCAAAATTTGTCGAAAGACCATAATGGGGTGATCCATTATTTTTTCAGATGATATTTAACCATTATTTTGAAAGGAATTTTTCCAGTTTCTCAATGAAAGATATCATCCACAATGATGAAAATAAAATGAGTTCCCATTAAGGGGAATAAAAATTGAGGAAGTTTCCATATATCATTATTGTATATAATGACATAATTGTTTTTAAAGTGAATAATATTTTCATTGTTCGTTATGATTTATAAAATTTCCACATCCTTGGTTTAGAACAAAGAATTTATATATATCATGTAAATAAATATGATTACTCAATGATATGAATTTTAAAAACCATTTGAAATATGAATGGCTATAAAGAAAAATTATTCAATGTAAATTTGTTACATTTATTTTTTACATATACCATTACTCAAATAGGCCTATATTTTATTAATTAATTACTTACATATAGTATCATGCTTTTATTTATTGTAAATATAGAGTATAGAAGATGAAAAAAATATTTCAATACATATTTATATAAATTTTAGTTATTTGTGTTGACAAAAATTTCAATGTGAGATATTTTTATTCCCTTTAATAATGATGTGTTTTATTTTTTGTTAATATTTAATGATTTTATTATCATAGTATTTTAAAATAACATTGTTATTGTAGCATACAGAAAATGCTAAACTATGATTAAAAGAACCATGAGATATTTCTATTTTAATGTTATTTTGATATGATAGCCATTAAATTATAGATTATCAATAAGAATAATGATATTATGAGAAATATATAATGTTCATACTGAATAGAAATTTAATAACAAATTATTATGAAATATATACTAAATTTTTAATGTATTTTTATAATTAAACTGTAGATTTTCTTCACACGTGATTTTTATTAGTTTTTTAGGATAAACTATAACTAATTTTTGATTATTTTATAAATTGTATTTTATAAAATGGATATCATTTTTAATTTCATAATTCCAAAATTATCATTAGCTTAATTTCATATATTTTTCTCATAAAACTAATTTTCTAATGAATAATGTAAAATATCAATTTATCTAATAACTATCATTACAATTCATTAAGAAATATCATTTAAAATTTCCATTATTTATTTAAATTTATATAAAAGTAAAATACAAAAAAAATATTTCAATATATTCTAAATAATGAAGATTTATTCATCATTATACCAGATTTAGTTATTAGTTTATATTTTTCATAAATAAATATATTTTGTAAAACATTGATTTTCATTTCATTTTTTGAATATGTATTAAAACTAATTTTTTCAACAATAATTAATTATATATATATATATAATTAATTTTTTGTTTATAATATATTAGTAAATATTTTCTAAATAGGTCCTTTTTATTTGTGATAATTATGAATCATAACCATATTAAATTTTATTTACATATCAAAGGTAAAATGGATTTATTAGGGTTATAAATAATGTGGTAGCACATAAAATTAAATTTTAAACAAGAAAAAACTTCATTATAAGAGTCCATTCCATATATAAAAATAAAAAATTTATAATATTCCTTTCCTGTATCTATTTTGATTTAATTTTTGGCTTTATAATATTTATGTAATAGAAAAATATACAAAATGTCAATTTCATTCTCTTCATATCTATAATATTTTTTCATAAGGATAAAAAACAAATTCATTTTCTAAATTATTATTCAAAATATAAATTATTATTTTTAATTCTGTTTTTTGTTATTTTTTGTAATGAAATAATTTCTTTAAATGATTATGCAATGATGAAATAGTTTTTGTGCAAGAAGTTGAAAAATAATGTAAATAATATTAAAATAAATAATTATAATAATATTTTGAGGGATATATATAGCGTATAATTAATATAATAGATCAATATAACATATTATAGATGTGCCGATGGTTTATAATCTAAATATATTTATATCCTCCCAACTATGAAGTTAAACAAAATGAATATTGTAAAAAATAAAATTAATGAAATGTATTGTTAAATAATATGTTAAAAAATTATTTATAAAATATTATCAAAAAAATTAAATGTTTAAATTGTATAATATTTAATCCCATAACATTTATAATCCAATCTTTTCTTTATATGTATTATTTTAACTCTTTAATATTGAAAATATCATTACGCTGATTAAGGTAAAAATTTAATTAAAAAGTTTTTTTAAAACATTTAATGTTTTAAAATATATCTAAAGATATATAATTTTATTGGGTGAGTATATTATGACAATATCATCCTTATATTTTATTTTATCTCATGTCCAAAATTGTTTACAATAATTATCACATATTACATTATAATATTTTCTGTATTTTCAAAAATGACATTAATGGTATTGTATAATCATAAATATTCTATAAAATGATTCATAATTAATAAAATATATTAAATGGAAATTCAATAGAATATGTTTAAAATAATAACCTAGGACTATTTATGGGTAATTTTGCTTCATATAGTAACATTATTTATTCCTAAAATGTAAAAAAAATCATTGATATCACTATAATTGTAGAAATGGTTAATTGGGGGGGTTGAAACTATATGATAAGGGAATGAACATAAAAATATTAATTTATAATCATATTTATAATCATAATGACATTTTATTTGAACTATATTATTTTGGATCCATTTTTAAATTGAAATTATTTTATATTAATCTAATGCTTTATATAATTCTAAGAGATCTCCCAGCACATATAAAATGGAACCCCATAGATTGTCCTATATGAACATAAATAACCCCTTATTTCATCGTATACCTACTAAAATAACTTCTTAACTTCTCTCTATATTTTCTACAATTCTCTTTTGGGCATAATTCCACCCTAAGACGTTGTAAGGTGTAAAGCAATGGAGGTTTTATAAATAATAGGTATAGATTTTAATCGTTTGGTTTAGTTTTATTTATTTTTTTATATCTTTCAAGTACTCATCAAAAAGGTTGAAATAATAAAACTGTTTTCAATAAAATAATTTTATTTTATGTATTTTTAAAACCCTATATCCATATACTCTTCCATGAAATGGGAAATGAACCCATCATTAGGGTTTACGGTGAACAACAACCTCATGAACCAATATAAATAATTTTCTATCAGGGTATCTCATAACATGTCATAAATATGGAATTAATAATATATATATATATATATTTGTGTGATATTAATAAAGAATTAAATATTTTATAGATAGAATATACCATCTTCTTTCATACATTTTAATATATTAAAAAATGAAAAAAAATTGTTCGTATGTATGGATTACCACCTCTACAAAGAGATGTGATTTTTTCATCATTACCTAATCATACAAAAACTATATATATGTATATTTAATTAAATTATATAATATTTATGATATAATCATTATTATTTAAATATGATGTTATAAGTATCTTAATTATATCATGTTCATTTGAAAATGGAAATGTTAATCACTCGTACTTACGACCTACTATCATCATGATTGTAACATATTTAATTTTTCATACCCATTTCCCATGGTTGGTTTTAAAAACAAAATTTATTTATATAAATAATTACTATTTTAGGACTATTATTCTATTTATTAAGGAATAATTACATTTTTTTCATGTGGATCCTATAAAAGTTGTTTAGGGATTATGAGCTAAACCACCTCTAAACACTTTACATAGAAATAATTAATTAATTAATTAATTATGTAATTAAAATAAAGGAAATTAATTGATACTTATAAGATATTAATACTTGTATGATTATTTTATGAAAATTAATATTTTATATAAGTTTATTATATAGGTTTTAAAGGGAATACATGGAAAATCGGTGCTCGACTTGTGGAATTTTATCTAAATTTCACATCGTTAGGGAATTATTTAAATTTATGCACATAATATATTTTATATAGTGTATATGATACCCATATATATTATATATCATGAATCTATTAGTCTTTATTTTATATATTTTTTTAAATTAATTAATCTAAGGGCATTTCTCATGATAGGTTCCTAGTGGTAAGGGTTTTATAATCAATTTCATGTTGTTATGTAATATTAACACTTCATTTTATATATAATGACATAATTATGTATTTAATTACATATTACTGTGTTATATTTTATTTCCACAAGTTTTATTTGGATTTACATTCTTTACACATAATCTCTTTAATTATTAATTCTCAATTCAATGATAAGATCTTTGTAAGTTTTATTCATTTCGAATTCTCATTATTTTGAAAATAAATTTATATTATAAACATTAAATATTTCATGATGTGTAAATTCTAAACATTTGACAGTTTATATCGTTATATTTCTTATTTTCTAGATATTTAAATTTTCATTCGATGTTATTATTTTTTGGGCTTCAAATTCAAAATTCAACAATGTGGTTAGGGGTTTATGTATAAATCCCCTTTTAATTGGGGTTATTTCTACATGAAAATATATTATGAATATTATATGATCATTATTTGATAATTATATTTTAATTTTCTTATCCAATGGATATTTCATTAATTTTTATTTTTAATTACCAATTTTCTTATTTTGCTACTCAAAACAGTTCAGAAAATGTTTTTAAATATGATCATCCTTTTTTATCACACTTTGACAAGAAAAAAATCATCTAAATCAATTATTTCATAAATTCTGTCATAATATATTTTTACTATTATCCAAAAATTATTAAAATTTATTTTTTAAAAAAATTTAATTTAAAAAATTATTAAAAAATTATTTTCATGTTTCTTTTTTGACAAGATTCTTTTTACAGATGGAGTGAAAAAAGGTTTGTTTAAATGTTTATAAAATAAAACAATTTTGAGGTAGTTGTGGCCATTATTTTCATAAAATATTCTCTTATATGTTTCAAAATTTCATTCCAATAAAATTATATTGATAATATTTTGTGAATTTTTTTAAATTATTTTCAAAGGGGGGAGTGTTTTCCCTTCTAGAATGAAATAATAATATTTTACGAGTATATCTAGTCACCAATAGAAGTATACCTTGACGTTTTTTAAACTCTATTCGGTATATTTTTTAATGATTACATATTAGTTCATTCTATGTATTGAGTATGCTTATTTCAAATCTAATATCATGAAACCAATTTAATTTTCAACAGTTAATCATGTTATGAAAGGAATAATGGTTGTTTTTTTAGAGATTTATGATGAAATTAATGTTATATATACATAATTCTGGTTAGTGTTCTTATAAATTTAATATAATGATGAGTGGTTCCATTGTAATCCATGGAAAAATTGTTCAATTATAAACCATGGATGAGTGGTGACATTATAAACGAATGATCATTTTTTCTATTATATCCCCCTAACATATTGAGTAATGATTATGTTATCCAGATAATTATTTAAAAATTTTATTGTACTGGTTATTATACATTGGGGGTTCTTATAAGGGTTATAGAAAGATAATATTCAAATAGACAAAAAATATATATTCTATCTATGAGTTTTTAATAGATCTATTAATCAAAACTGATAATACATGGCTTATGATTGTTGATTCTCATGGATCTACTAATATTACCATGTTGTGAAGAATTTTTTTAAGTATGTTATTCTGAATAATGTAACTTGAGGTGAATAACTTAGAGGAAGATGATGTTGATTTTTATGAATTACTTGTTTATGTATCCTTATTTTAATATAATAGTTTCTCTTTATTCTCTAAAAATAAAATACTAAAAGGTCATTTGGTATATAAGTGATCCGGTATTTCTTTTGGATGTTTTATGTTTTTTATGGGTGAAATAGGATCCAATATATTTTTATCAAATCTAGAAATGTAAATATTATGTTTCACCACCAGATCAATGTGTATAGGTAAGAGACAATTATAATAGTTATCATAGAATGGTTTAGACAACATTGGATATTAATATGCTTTCATGTGAGCAAATATTATGTTTTAAAAATACCATAATATGTTTATAATTAAAAGGTTCAAATCTATATACACCACATTTTAAGATTTTGTGTGGAGGGATTTTGAGCGGATTTGAAACATTTACAGGTTTTTCGTAAAAAATATCTTCAGATGTATAAATAACCCATTGGATACGTATATCATTTAATGTTATGTTTATTATGTTAAATTGGGTAGTGGGATATAGATAATCTTGATGGTTAAATAGTGATATATTGATAATGAAATATTTTCAGATATATATTTATAGTAAAACTAAGGATTCCCATTTATGTGAGTATTTACATTTGACTCATGATATTTTGGTGAATTTCATTATAAAAGAATATTTATATTGATATTAAATGATATTTTGGGTGACATTTAATTTTGTTGAGGAATATGTAACCACTAGGTTTACCATGTTATTTAACGTGAATGATTATTTTTGAAGATTGAAATTATATTTTTTGGTAACTATGATGAAAGTTTGGAGATATAATCTAAGTTGAAAACATTCTTTGATGTTGTGGTTATTGATGTTATTTGAGATCTATGGTTTATTATTTTTTATATTATCAATGTTGTTTTTTGAATTTAGAGATTAATGTAATATTTCTTAATATGAAAGATTATACATTTTGGATGTTATCATACCTTATTCTAACCATTTTAGTTTTGGATAATATAATAAAATTGAAGGAATATATTATTATCAAGTTTTTGATTATATGACCTGATAGACGATGAATTTATTTCTTCAAGAATGAGATAAGTTTAGTTTAATTCTCATAATATATATGAAAATGTGATATTTTGGAAAAAATTGATTAATGGATGAAATTATAATTGAAAAGTATGTATCTTTCCTTACTTTTATAGTCATGATAGTAAAGGAATTGACCAACTCATTGAAAAAAATATTGAAAAAAATGTTTCAATTTACATTCTTATTTTATAAAGCCATGTCTTGTTTCATATATGATTGATTTTTTATTTTATGGTTTTTGACATTCTTATGATCATTTACTTTATTATGATACATTATATCTAACACTTTTAATAATTTTTTTTACATTATATTTTCCCTCAATGTCTTTATTTTCACTTCCCAATACTACTCCCTTCTTTGGGAACCATGATATGAGGTATTCTAGATGAACTTCATAATTGATTTTCCCTCCTTTCATGTGGATGTTCTATTAACCATTTTTTCTGATGTGGGATAAACCTCAAGTTATTTTATAAACTAAAATCATTGATCACCATGATAAATTTCAATATTGATGATTTAATGTATTAAACTATGGGGAGGTGTAAGTTATCCATGCTTTTAAAATAAAACTATGTTAGATTTTTTATAAAACACACAACCCTGCGATTAAATAAACTAAGAAATATTAATATCTAAAACTTAAAGTTATTTCCATTCCATTAAATTAGGTATTATAAACTGGATTAACAACATTATTAGATATATATAAATTTCCTACTCATAACATATGTATTGAATAATAATTAAGAATCATGGACGGATTTGTTTAGTAAAATTATTTTTTTCTTCAAAAATATATTTTCTATAAAACTGATTTATATTAAATTTTGGGAATGGATACTATTATTAATTTCATGAAAATTTAAATATTAAATTTTATAAAAATGATTTAATTTTTTAATTTATCATTTAAAATTTTTATTTAGGTAATATTTCGGTATTTTTATAAAGTGATTGATTTTTCATTTAAAATTTAATAATATTGTCCTTTTTAGAAATTTCATTTATCTTCATTATATATTGTAATTAAAAATTACAATTTTGATTTAATATTTATTTTAATGTAAAATGAGTTTTATTTAGTTTTATATGATCATATTAATTACATTTTAATAATCATTATTCCTCATTTTATTATATATTTAATTTTTGTCGTATAACACATTTTTCAAAAAACCATTTTTCATTATGTTTTAAATATTTATTTTAAAATTGATTTCTATAAAAAAATGGAAATGAATACAAAGAAAACAAATTTTATATTTTGAATCATTATATCTAAATTTGGTACATAGGACCCTTTTATATTTTATCATTATTAATAGTAACCACAGTAAATATTTGTTACAACAATAAATCTAAAAAGGGTTAATTAGGGTTTAAACAAATTTGGTAAGGCTTAAAACACATTTTTACACTTGAATTAATTTACATTCTTGATTTTAATTCATTATTATTCATCAAAAATTTAAAATTATTTTTTTTCATTTATATTTAAATTTTACTGTTTTAATATTTAATTAAAATATAAAGTTTAAAATATAATTTTCATGATTCCAATTTATATAATATTTTAAGATAGGGATAAAAAAACATATATATAGTAATAATTGGTTATTAAAAATATTAATCATGGTTTTATGATCGTATTTTGTTTAAAAAATTGAAATAATTTCCTTAAATGCTTTCGTAACAACAGAGTGCTAGTAAAAGAAGTAGAAAAATCAATAAAATGGTTTTAAAATTTATAAAAGTAATATAACTGTGAAAATTATTATTTATAAATAATTTAATAGATCAATATATCATATTACGTATGTGGGGAAGGTTTATTTTCTATTTAAATTTCTATATTTGATTATTTAAAGTTACACTAATTTAATATTGTTAAAATGATATAATGATATTTTATGCTTATTAATATTTTATTTAATAATTAATAATTAATAAAATACTGAAATACAATAATTATGAATTTGAATTATCTAAAATTCCATCTTTCTATCATTTATGTTCCAATTGTCTCCTTATAGAAATATTAAAACATGGTAATATTGAAAAAATCCATTACCATTATAAACGATATAATTAGTTAACCAATTGAATAAACCAAATAATAATGTTTAAAATGATATCTAAATATATATAAATTTTATTGGTAAATTATATTAATATTATACAATATTTAGTATACATTAGAAGTCATTTAGGATCAATTTTACAAGAGTTCTAACATATTATAATATAAAATTTCATATATTTTGAATAATAAATTTAATGATATTTTATTATAAAACATTATTTTATCAACTGATTTACAATTTATATATATTTCAAAACCTAACAAATTTATATGTTATGGTTTTAAATATCTACCATTTTACATATATGATTCATTTTTCTTGTATGTTAACTTTCGTGACATCTAAAATGTAAAAAACATTAATATCACAATAATTGTCAAAAGGGTTAATGAATGGTAATAACTAATTGATAATGGTAAAAACATGACCAAAATATGTCAAAATTTATTTTATGAAATTATTTAATCTAATAATAATCATAAATTTAAATTATATCAATTTGGATCTTTTTTTCAATTGAAATTAATTTAAATTAATTTAATAGTTTATGTAATTCTATTAGTTCCCCTTACCTAACATATAAAAGTACACACCCTATATTATCATCTCCATACTTAATGAACTATTTTTTTAATCCATTACCCTCGTAAATACATTCCTAAAATCCAACCACAAATTTTAGATATATTATATTTTTCAGAATACCATCATTAGATGGCTGAATGTGTAATCCAAAGTAAGTTGTCTAAAGAAGAGATATAACTATTATCTTATTCTTTTAAAAATATTTTTTTCTTCTAAATTCATCAAATATTTATTCAAGATTATCAAATACTAACAAAAATAACAATAATTCAAATATATTTTTTATTTTAATTTAATAACCTATATCCATTTTCTCTTCTATAAAATATAAAATGAAACCATTATTTGTGTGTATGGCGGGCTACCGCTCTACGAACTGGTGAAATTTATTTTCCATCACCACCTCCCATTTATATTTATAATTATATATTTATTGTACATATATTATATTAATTATATATTTTACATTATATAAATTCAATACATAATATACCTTCTTATCTTTCCATCCATTAAAAATGATAACCTCATCTGTTCGTCTATATGGATTACCACCTCTATGAAGTGATGTGATTCATTTTTCATTACCACATCACATGGAATCTAAGTATAATTATATTTATAGAAATAATATGATATTTATGATATAATAATTACTATTTAATGATAAAACTATACTTACATTTTTTTCTTCCATCTTCATTGAAAAATGGAAATGTTACTAAAGGGTACGTATGACATAGCATCTACATGATTGTAACACAGTTCATTTTTTATAACTATTTTTCAAGGTATGTTGTAAAAGTTATATTTATGTATAAAAATAACAATTATTCTATTACTATTATTCTTTTAATGATTTAATAATTTCATCATTATCCCCATCTATCATTCTAAATTCGTTATGGGATTATGAACTAAACATCCTCAAAACACCTTATAATGAAATCATCGATTACATAATTAATTATAAAATTAAGATAAATTATATAAATTGCTAAAATAAAATATAAAATCACCTCAAATTTTAATTCTAGTAAATCAACTTATTGACATATTTTTCTTAAAGTGGTGGTAAACTACAAACACGGGAAATGTGGGCTAGAGGTGAGGGGTTTCGTCTCAGTTTCCCTTATTTGAGGTAGGTATAAATATTATACACATAACATATTTTATATGGTGTATATGATTCCTTTTTACATGTTGTTTCATTAATGATTAAACATCATGGAATTTTATGTTTAAACTCGGTTTATTTCACTGATTGGGGTATGACTTTAATGTTTCCAAGTGGAAAGGGTTTAATAAATCTATTTTATTTCAACATGTTAAATTACTAACTCATAGATCTGTTATTAAATGATTATATGATTTATTAACTATAAATTTTATATTTTATTTGTAATTTTTTATGTAGAATGAAATTTTTAAATACAATCTATCCGTTTATTAATTATTAATTAAATTTTATGATCATTGTAAGGGTTATTCATATCAAATTATTTTTATTTGGTATATAAATTTATGTTATTCACCTAAATATTATTATGATCTTTATAGACCTCCTATTTAATTTTTTATATAATGATTATCCTTTTTTCAGAATATTTAATTTTTTATTTAAAATTATTCATTTGTGGGGCATAAAATTCAAAATTTTCCATTGTTCTAAGGGGTTTATATTTTATTTAATTTATTTAAGTATTGTTTATGCTTGAATTTAAATTAATGAAATAATATGATTTTTTTGATAAACCCATTAACCATTTATTCAAATCAAGGTATTTATATAATTTGGATGTTATTGTGCCTTCTTTCTCTCTTTTTTAATCAAAATGATTTTGAAAAATTATTTTAGAAAACCCATCATAATTTCAATTATTTTTATATTAGAAACCTATTAATCGATGTTCATGTGTTCAAAAAAAATAAAATACTTTTTAAACTATCTATTAATTATTATATATATTCATTTTTTTACAATTTTTTAATTTTAAAAATAAAATTCAAAACAATTCCCCTTTTATTTTTTTAAAACCAATAATTTAACCAGTTATGTTGAAGAATCCTTGTTTTATCAATTTCGACATTTAAAAAGTCTTTCCCCCATCATGAAAATTATTTCCTTTAAATATTCCATTGTATGTTTCCAATTTATTTTCCAATAAAAGTATATTTGAAATATGTTTTGATTTTTTTTATAAATGATTTTAAATGTGAAAAGATTATTTTAATCAATAATGTTTTTAATTATCATTTAATTGTACATTTATTCACCAATGAAAACATCCCTAGATTTCACATGTTCTTCAGTATGGATATCTCTTTATTATATCATTATAATTTTTTCTTAGGATAATTTTTATTGTTTCAATGATATTTTCATTAATCCCCTTTATTTTACATTGGTAAATGAATTTATGAATGGAATAATTATTTTTCTATGACTTCGTTAATGATATGAATATTTAATGTAATTTAAAATTTTTATGGTTTGTGGAAATGGTTTATGAATGGGGGATAGTTGTTTTATATACCATGTATGTGAGGTTCCAATATAAACCAAGGATATGTAGATCCATTATATCCCTATAATGGATTGGGTAATGAGTTTTTTCTCTAAATAATTATATTGAAATTCAAATATATTGGTAATTACATTTATATGGATTCTTTAATGAGATCTATGAATAATTAGTTCCAGGATTCCAATATGTTTTTAATATTTAAAAGAGTTTTTAATGATTCAATGATTAATATTGATATCACATGGCCCATGTTTATTGATTCTAAATACTTTGGACATAGATAAATCATTATGCCAAGGTACATATTTTATAATCCACGTGTTGATGGTTATGAATTATCTTATGTTATGCTTGTAAACATTGATTATTTAATCATACAATTATTATCATTTTATGCTCACTAATAAAATTTATTTTATAGAGATTATGTTTAACCTTAAAAAAAATTTGAGTTCCCCCTTCCTTTGTTTACCGTTTCCTCGAGTTTTATAAGAAGGATTTAAGTATGAAATATCTCATATGGTTACTAGATGTAATGAACAAAGAGGTTAGAGATGAAAATTTGTATGAACCATTTATTTATGTATCCATGTTTTTTGTAATAAATTCTCCAAATTCACAAAAACTATAAACCTAAAATTTACATTGATAAATAATTACTCCAATATTTTCTTTTAATGTTCTTTGTTTTAGATGGTGGAAATTTGGTAACATCGAGTGGTACCAAATCCTGATTTGGAAAACTTATCTTTTTTCATCAGGTCAAGGGTTTGCATCTGGGCTATGATAAGTGATACCAATCTGTTTTCGGATGTAAATATTGGATAAATATTGATTTACGCTATTGTAGATATAAATATTTTTTGATTAATTATGGTGAAAACAATGAAGGGTAATATAGAAGAACCCATTGGATTGAGAAATTGATAAGTAGTTTAGTGTATTTATTATCATTATATTCTTATTTAATGAGTTTTTTAAGGATATTTTATTATTGACCATGTTATATATTATATATTTATATATATATTAAATATTATTAAATAAATTATTTCAATACATGGTAAAATTATTTAATCTCATTCATAGGGAGAATAATATTTTTTTAATGATGTTTCTATTTTCATATTGAAGGAATTATATAAAACTTTTTGGTTGAATTGATTCATCAATGTTTTGAATCTATCAAATTCTAGAAGATGGTGTACTTAGTTTAGTTCAATAGAGTATGGAATTCATTAAAAATCACATCATAATGAAGTAGTTAATGAGTTGGTTGTGATTGTAGAATAATGAAACTAGATAGAATTTTGAGAGACCCATCATGTGTTATCCATCATTAAGAGTTGTGCCAAATATGGATGTAACACTTGGAAGATGATGAATATTGAATTTTGTGTCTGAGAGATATATATATATATATAATGTATTAACTTAAAAATTCTAAAATAACCATTTCCAAATAATGGTTTGAATTTAAAGATGTCCAGATGGTTTTTAAATTTTTTCCAATCGATTCAAAGATGATTATTTAATGATCTAGAACGTTTTCATTAATTTAAAATAGATATTGATATATTTGAATCATATGTAATATCCAAAAGAATTTAAAACATGTAAAAAATAAATGTGTATGATATTTTATGAAATTTTGAAAGTAGTTGAGTGTTTACACAATGATATGCAACATCTTCTCACTGATACATAATTTTTCCCAAATAATGTATAAGAAATCAAACGAATTATATCATTCAATGTAAAACAAATATATATGAGTTACCTTGATTCAGCATATATATTTATAACAATAACTTATAGTGTTTGTAGGATTAATTTAATGGTATATAATATTCCCACCATTGTTTCAAAACATATGAAAGATTTATTTTATTGAAATCTAAGATAAAATATATGATTCTAGAGAATACATAAGAATCAATTTATCATAAATAAGACTAAATAGAATTATGTGTAAGAGTAACCCGAAAATTTCAAAGGATGCATAATATCTCCCCTATATTCAATATAATAGTAAATTTGTTTGATTATTTGAAATGAAAATTTTAATATGAGGATACTATGTTGTTTTTTAGTGTATAAATATTTGGATTCATGATGGATTAATCCATGATTTAAGTTGAGATTAATCTTGAATTCTTAATTAAAGGATTGTATAATGAAATGAAGTAATTAACTATAATTATATTTTCATGTGATCATTACATAATTGAAATATTAAACGGGATATGTAGAATCTCATTGGAAGGGGAGAATATAATATAATTGTAATATTTATATGATAATATACATGAATTATATTAGAGGATTATTTAAGGATATTAAATGTTTGAAATAAAATATGATCATTAGAACATTAATGTCCCCAGATATTTGACCAGAAAGGAAAAATGGTGTTTGAGTATGATGATCACAATGATAACTTTCTGAGATATTTTCATATTTAAATATGTAGAAAATAACCGTTAAATTATTTTTAATTCTATAAAGGAGAAAAATAATATATGATGTCTGAAATATATACTAGTAGATAAGATACTGACCTACACATCTAAATATAATAAATATTTAATGTGAAAAATATAGTTAGATGTTCATAGAGATAGATGAGGAAAACTATTAAATATCATTAGGTCATCGATGTGTTAATGGTGAGATAAGTGTTGAGAGGTTGATTATATTTTTTCTAAATATCATAAGTATTGAGGCTCTTTAAAAAGTGGATCAACATACCAACAATTATATTTATATTCAACTAAATATGAATAATATATATAATTATATTTTTAGAGACTTCTTCTTACACTATTGATATTTCTTCATTAGGACTAATATAAATCTAGTAGTGAAGAAAGGACCTACTCGGTGTCAATTTCTATTAAGCACTAAAAGAATGTTCTTGTTTAGTCATTTGGTGGTATGCACTGTAATATGGTTAGTGTTATGTTTAATGGTTATAGGATTTACCATTACTCTTAGTATTTCCTTATAATAAAAGATCAATAATGTGTGTGGGAGGGGGTAACAACCACTGTACACCAAGGACATTCTCATACTCTATGAGTAAACCATGTTAATAATATTTTAATATTATATTTATTTATTTTATCTATATAGTATTCATATAAAAAAAATTGATATGTGATATTGATATCCAATGACTAAAAATGGTGAATATGTAAAGGGAAAGTGTTTAAATTGGTAAACAATAAGCTGTGTTGATTTAACTCTACCCCCTCTCTGTGTGTCTCCAATGATCATATGGGATCGATATATATATATATTAAATTTACCTATGTTTTTGGGAAAATATAAATCAAATAGTTTTCAAAAAAATTTATAATTAAAGAGTTTTTTGGATTATAATTGATTAATATTAAAGTTATTTCATGTTTTCATGAAAAAAAAATTCAATCTATTGATATATTCTAGATATATTAAATTTTTTTAGTGTATATTATTTTTTTATTTTATTAGTGTCTTATTTATGAGATATTTGAATTTCATATAGATTTATATTGTGTTTCAACTCTAATTTTGAATATTTAATGTTGAAAAAAGAATTATTTCATGGATTGGTTTCTATATGTAATTTAAAGACATGTTTTGAAAAATTTGAAAAAGACTTTATGAAATACAAAAACTCTTGGATTTGATTCCACATTATGTGATTGTTTATATGAAAATGGATATTATGTTATATAAATTAATTATTAATAGATATAAATGGGAAGGGTTTTTTCATTAAAAGGTATTTAAATGTTTAATATGGGGTCTTCATTGATGTTTTTATTGATATTATAATGTGACATGTGACCTGTTTCGCCACCTCCATTAAAATTTTTATTTTGAACCCATGGTAACTAAATAATAAATAAATAAACTATTACTATAATAAATTATATTATTAAATACCTAGTTCACCATAGTATATGATATGATTCTAGATATAGGTAGTGCCTCCTGATAAAGAATAATGAGATAAAAGTCTAGGTTATTTTGATATTAATGCATCATTAAGCATCAAAATGGTTTAACATTAGTATTTTTTTGATTGTTCTATAATGACCTAATATGTTCCCAATATTCTTATTATGATAGATAGTGTTTTTAATTCAATGATCTTTATATTATGACTCTTGTTTTTAATTTACTAATGTCCCAATTTATAGAATTAAAAACCCAGTTCACCAGTAATGTGATGGGAAAATGTGAAAGAAACCTAAAAACTCAGTCCCTACCCACCAGATGCTACTAAATATTAGTGAGGATATAATTAATATACTAGTAAATTATACAAACATTTATAAAAATATCTATAAATAAAATTTAAAAAATTAATAACCAATCCTCATAACAATGGGAAGCAGATACATGTGAACACTATAACTACATACCATTGGTAAGTAAATAGTAATTATCATGATATAAAAAAATTATATGTAATCTGAAATTGAAAATAATAACTCAATATTAAAGTTAGTCTTTGGATGATCATGCACAGTCTATCCAAAATAAATAAAATAAAGATTACTAAAACTAAAGTGATCCCTAAGTCCCAATCCATTCCCATATCCTAAAACCATCCAAACTCTACCTAATTATACATATAATGAGAGGTCAGTCCTATTAAATGTACATTCTTCCACGAAGTATTCTTAGGTACCAAATTATCGATGTCAGTTCTATGTAAAAATCAATAATTCATAGCCAATGTTGAACATAAGCAGGTTTAGTAAATACGAGTGCATGTACAGTATGATATAATTATTGGTGAAAAATATAAAATAGAAGAAATAATAAATAAGTCTCATGCAGATATAATATTTAGACACTCAAGTAGCACTATACCTACTTCAGATAGTTTTGAGGTTTCCATAAATATATCATAAGAATATCGATTATACACCATTTACTGAATCATAAGGTTGGTCACATTGTCTTGTTACAATATAAGAGATAATTTGTTGGCTATCTTTACTAATAATAAATTAACCAAAATGGGAATGTCATCATATGAAATCATAACTGAAAAATATAGTAATTACATCCTAATAAAAATGTAATAATATTGGAAATGGTGCCTCAATTTCAATAGCATAGAAGCGAGCACAACACCTCCAATAAATAACATAATACAGGGCATATACTTTTGACCATGAACATCAATAGAGGGAATAAAATCCCTATCCACAATAACAATCACAAGAGGGAAATTCATCCCTTATCTTAGACCAAATTATTATAAATGGAATCATTTATTATAATAAAAATTCTCGTGCATGTATTAATTCCACTTCCTTGGAAGAATCACATTGTGTATAGTACATTCCACTTCTAAGGGTAATATCACAACACTAGGAATAATGTCTATTAGTCATCATTACAAAGACAACATGGGATTCTACTTCCTTGGAGTAATGGTCAATTCAACCCACAATATTGGTCATACTGTACCATTAATAAGTTTACCATGAAGTAGGTAAATCATTTTTTATAACCAACACATGAAATGTAGAAACCATGACCCAGCTAAATCCACAAATTGAACAAGGGAGTATATTTTTATATAAAAAATCAAATCACAAAAAGGTATAATAAATATCCCAGTGAAATTTTTTAGAAGATTACATTCAGGTAATAATATGATCCATCTTACATTGAGTCTAAAATTTGTTAATCATATCTTAACCTACTTATTTAAAAGTATCATCTATAACACCACAAGCTTCCATGGTACATTTCTGTTTCAATAATCCAATAGCTTGCATTGTACGCAACTTCGCGATTCTAACACACTAAGACCAATCAAAGTAGCCATTATGAATAGTAATACTCACTTTTTGAAATTTTATAAATTTTATCTCTCAAAATGGAATTCATTTTTGGATTCAAAATATCAAAATTATCCTAGGGTAAATTTGTTTACTTTTCGGATAACATTTATATTTTGATGAATAGTAAAAATTACTAAATTTTAATTAAAAACAACTTTTTTAATTAAAATAATTAATAGTGATAAATTATGAATTTGTGTGGTTTGAAAGTATATTTAGAATATGTTTTTACCATTTAAGACAATGTTGGTCATTGTACATAATTTCACAATTAAACCGGGCATAAACATGTGTCAATCTTTTGATTATTGTTATTTCATAAAAACACATTTTTTCTTTTGACTGCGGGATTTAATTTTAAATTAATTTCTCCCACTTCTGTGTTTTGAATTTGAAAAATTGGATTCCATATTTTGAATCATGATTTCCAAATTTTGAAAATAGGTAACTTTTATTTTTAGTCATTTTGAGTAATTACTTCAGTAAATATTTTATTTACCATGGTTAAAGGGTAAATCCGATAAATAAGGGTAAAAATATAATATTATAATAATAATAAATTACCCTAAAATGTGTCTTAACCTTATTAGTGGATACTTTTCCGACCATGGGAATATTTGGGTCAATTTTGGGACCCCATGGATCCACTTGTATCTGATAATGACACTTTATATTAATTAAGTTAAATTAATACAAAAATTACATAAGCATATATCCTTTAGAAAAACAATTTTTACATAGGGTTTTATATGTTATATTTTCGATTATAAATATTCATTATAAATCTAAAATTATTTCCTACATAATTATATTTGATTTTTAATTTTTTCAACATTTAATAATTAAATTTATTTATGACACAATAATGATGCAATATTTTTTTATTAATGACCGAATCAAATAATTAGTATTATAAATGTTAAAATAAATATAATTTGAAAGTTTTTATGCCATCGAAGAATTTAATTAGTTAATATGACCTGTTATGATTACTTAAATGAATTGTTTTTCGAATTAATAAATTTTCTAAGACTTTAACAAAAATCAATTATTAAATACTGTCAAAATTGACCTAAAAGTGTTTTTAAAACGAATATTATATTATTAATTAATATTCTAGTCTTAAAAATATAAGGTTCGGCCAAAGTACATATATAATGATATATTTATCATTAATGGACTTCTTGGGGGTCTCTTCGATATATATAGTATGTTAATTAACTATATACTATAAAAATACAAAGTGACATGGTAAATGTCAATCTAATTAACTAAGAGTTAAAACTAAAAGATAAGGTTAATATAATGTCCCAAACCTGTCTAAAATATATTGTTTGAATGTATTTCAACCCATAACCACCTTAGTCTTTGAATAATACACTTTAGAGCCATTATAAACGGAATATTAATTTATTATAAATTAATACATTAAGTTTTTCTAAAAGAGCCACTCCTCCACCTTATAAAAGGATACAACATCGAACCAATTCTTCACACCTTCAAAGCATTTTGGTTCGGCCCATCCCTGACCAAGTACTCTCTAAACTTCCCTAACTTCAACCTAGAGGCCTTATTTTAATAATAAATCCAACCTAAGGATCCCTTTTGATCAAATCAAAAGGAAGAACCCGAAGAAGAAGTAATGTTTTCCCCACACTTTTTCAAGTTCATTTCTTTTTCAACTTATTATTTCTTAGTTATTTCATTTATAAAATAATAACTCCATTATATTCTATATACTATGATGTTATTATGATTATGGTACAACAATATTCAGTATTCTATCCATCCATTGAATGACATGTCACTATACGTGCATACGTATGGCTTACCGTCTCCACGTCGTGGTGTAATTGATATTCAAAAACATTATTATTTGGATGGGTATGATAAAGATATTTAAATGATGTAAACTATAAATATAACATGATAATGACTCTTTATATATGTTATACCATCCAATTATATTTTATTTTAATATCAAAAGAATGATATTGTCGCCGTTGCGTACGTACAGACTATCGTCTCCACGAACACAATGAGATTCATTCCCCATTGTATCAATGCAATTATAATTCTCATTTGATGATTAAGAATAATTTTTAAAGACATGATATAATTCTGGATATTAATAACATAAAACCTATCGATAACAAACACAGCTTATGTAACAAAATATATAAAATAAAACGAGTAAGTTAACACCCGAAACAATGATAATACTATGATATTATTAACAAGTAAATTTTAAAAGATCATATATGATATCATATTAATTTATATGATTCTTGTATAATTTAATAACAATTATTTCACCAATATACAAGAGATTAACCTACCCTCAACCAATGAAAAGTACAAGGTAAGGGTTTATTTCACAATCTCTTCATTATCAGAGGATGTTTATACGTAATTATCTATTGGGACCTCTTTATCATACACATCCATGTTTCATTAAAATATATTTCAAAACATTCTTTCTATTTTACAGAATATGGGTTGAAGTCATTTATACCCTTGTTTGAATTTTTATAAGAAGTTTATAAAAGAATCTTTAAGTTATTTTCCAAACAAGGACCTTTTTAACCATTTCGAAAAATTAAGGTAAGAATTTATTTTTTTAACTTAAACGGCAGGTGCGACTATTTTCCACCATCGTAAAATCATCGAAGCTTCTCTTACAAGACTATAAGAATATTTTCCACGTAAATGTTTTATTTTATAATTATGTGACTTTAAAATGATTTCAAAAAACGAGATATTTCTCTCAAATAGTTTTGATTTCATCTATGTCAAAATCATTTGATGGATTTTATGCTTATTTGAAGATAATTTATAATGATACAAAACTTACATAATTTATTGATGGTTTTGTGATATGTTTAAAATTGGGTGTGTTCTTTTTATACCATTCATGGTTAATGGAGAATGTATTTACATTTCATATTCTAGTTTTAATACGAATGTTTATGTTGTTTTTTAAACCATTTCATATGAGGAATGCATTGGACTTAGTAAGAGATGGGTGGAGCCCGCTATATCTCTTAAATGAATAGGTATGTCTCATGAGACAAACTAGTGTCTTAGAACAAGGCCTTGAAAAAATCTTATTTGTAGTCTTGGCACGATACCTTGGCTATGTGGTTATGAGAGTCTGGTATTATGAATTCCAACATTATGAAAGTGGATATTGATATTGCTTGTGATTATTCGATTAGTAGAATAACCATGTGAATAAGTAAATTGAATTATTTTATTTTATTTCTGCCATACTATGCTGATGTTGATGTTTAAAAGGCTTTTGTTTTAGTTATACATTTCTTTAAAAGTTTATTCTTATTTATAAAAGTTTCTGCTATATTATTATCCTTACTGGGAATCTGAGCTCACCCCTTTATATGTTTTATTTTTTCCAGGATGTGAAGAAGTATTTTATGAATGACCTACAGGGATAGTATGAGGGGATATGAGTGTAAAATATGGAGACTATGTTGTTTTAGTTTTTATTTTATGATGTAATGTAAAATTTATGAATGTATCTAGAGTTTCCATGGCTACTAAACTAATCGGTCTTTCGAGACTTGATCTTTTGTGATCATGATAATGTTATGTAATAATGCATCGACTTTGGGTAAAAGGGGTTGGGGTGTTACAGTTGGTATCAGAGGGATTTTAGTGCAATCCTTGGAACCTAGATTTTGAAAAACTCTAATTAGAACATATAGACCAAAGATATACTTTGAGGATTAGTGTAGAATAACTTCCTAGAATTTTGGTATTATAGATATTTTGTGAGTTTTCTGAGAAATGCATTACTGTTTGGATAAGATTAGGTAGAGGTGGATTTGGAACAGATATACCTAGGGGTAAAACCCAAAAACACTACTTTGAACTAGAATCGAATGGTAACTGGTGCACGACAATGGGCATTGATGCACTCTTGGTTACGACACTCTCATGGGATACAATTCAGATAATTCTCATATTTATTAAAAACCATTATGAAGGGTTTAGGAGTATATACATCCTCAAAGAAGAAATTTTTATGATTAAGGATTATATCCATAAACTGTTCAATTAATTATAAGTGTTTTACAAGTTTGGATTTATGTATTGTGATTCATAAACTAGTCTAGTGTTTGCCAATGTTTATAAATGGTTCCTAGTGGTATAAATGGGATCTGTATCAATGTATTCACTCTATGTAGGGAGTTACCTCCTTATCAAGATAATTATAGTGGTGTTGGTGATGCAACTGGTGATGATCAGGTAAGCACCGTACTAGGAAAACTCACTCAGGTTATGAATAATATCCTTACCCGTATGGAGCACCCTGATCCGCAGCATGGAGGGTTAATGTTAGATCACTTCATGAGGCAGAAACCACCAACATTGAATGGGAGTACAAATCCATTAGTAACTGAGCAATGGATAAGTTCCCTATAGAACAAATTTCATGCTTTAGGGAGTAGTGAAAGGGAAAAAGTTATCATAGCAGTTTATCGCCTCACTGGAGATGTTGATCAATGGTGGTCATTAATTCCAAACACAAAGGATGATGAAGATGTATCAAGTATGTAATGGATGGAGTTTAAAGATATTTTTTTAGAAAAATACTTTCCTCATGACCATCGAGCAGATATGGAAAGGAAATTTCTCTGTCTAAGGCAAAAGGAGGATGAGAATGTCGCAAAGTATAAATCTAACTTTACAGGGATAGCGAGGCATGCAGCAGATTATATACATAACCCAAGGAGTAATATTTATAGTTTATTTTATGGGTTGAAACCATTTATCCATTGATAATTAGTCTCACAATCCTTCTGGTCATATGAAGACATTGTATCATGTGCTATAAAGACAAAAAATGAATTCTCTAAATCATCTGACAATAAAGTAAAGCAAGGGAAGAAGAGAACGGTGGAATAAGAGACAGATAAAGGGAAAAGGCAAAAAAAGGATTTTCCATTATGTGATAATTTTGGGAAGAAACACCTAGGTACTTGCCTAAATGGAATGGGAGTTTATTACAAATGTGTAGAAAAAGGTCACCAGGCTCGTGATTGCAAGGGAAAGAAAGATGCAATCAATATTGAATGCATCAATTATACAGAAATGGGGAATAATGAAAATGAATTCCCTAAGCTCCAATGAAAAATACCTCAGAATATTCCAAGGGATCAAGGCCAATCTTATTCTGTTACTATAGTTAAAGTGGAATAATTAATGTATTTGTGTTTTTGGACTCAAGGATTACATTCTAGATATAAGAATAATGTGATATATATAAGGATTATACTACAGTACATTTTGTTTTCATTAAGGATTTAATATGACTATGGTAATCATATTTTTAGTATGTGACAATAATATAAACTTTAATTGGTCTAGGGAATCTGATGTGACAATTCATTTTGGAATTTAGATACCTTTTACAGAGAGTCTGACAGAGGTACTTTGGATAACTATAATATTTAGAGTGGATTAAGTTGAGCTTTGGATAGTATTGTTTAACGTTAAAACAATTCTTATGATAAATTATTTGAACATTATGATACTATATTTTTAGGAAAAGGACAACCTGTAGGTCGGGTGATAACCCATCACCTCAGAAAAAGCTGTAGGAATCGAACCTACAACCATAGTGTGACAGGCCTTTATACTATATTTCTCTTATTCTATGAAGAAAATAATTCATAAACATTATGAAAGGGTTCTTAAAACCAAAAATATTTTATCCTAATACCATATGTTTTGTTGAACGAATGATATTTTAAATCATCACAGATTGATGGCTTTGAGGCCCTCAATTCTACAACTGTTTTTGACTGATGACCTCAATAACTACCTATAATTATTTACGTTGTCCCTCCAATTATGTGTCTCTATTTTCCACCAATGTTTTCCAAATCCTTATCTTAATTTGGTGGTGACCCTTTCATATCTCTTTTCCTCTTATTAAGACTAAATTTTATTAACCCAATTTCCGATGTGGGTTATCACACAAAGATATTTTCTTTTTTCAACCATTTATTTTAGAAGAACATTTCAAATTGCAAGGACACAATTTATTTAAGTAGGGGAGAATGTAACACCTCAATCTTCCATTATACGTTTCCCTTTGAAAAATTCAATAGCTTGCATTGTACGCAACTTCGAGATCTAACACACTACGTCCAATCAAAGTAGCCGTTATGAATAGTAATACACACTTTTTGAAATTTTAGAAATTTTATCTCTAAATATTGGCTTCATTTTTGGGTTCAGAACATCGAAATTATCCTAGGGTAAAATTTTGGTACTCCTCCGATAACTTTTATATTTTGATGAATACTGAAAATTGCTAAATTTTAATTAAAAACAACGTTTTTAATCAAAATAATTAATATTGATAAATTATTAATTTGAGTGGTTTTAAAGTATATTTAGAATATATTTTAACAATTTAATACAATTTTGGTCATTGGACATAATTTTATAATTAAAACGGACATAAACAAGTGTCAATCTTTTGATTGTTATTATTTTTTAAAAACACGCTTTTTGTTTTGACAGTGGGAATTAATTTTAAATTAATTTCTGCCACTTCTATGTTTTGAATTTGGAAAATTGAATTCCATATATGGAATAAGGATTTCCAAATTGTGTAAATAAGTAACTTTTATTATTAATAATTTTGAATAATTACTTCGGTAAATATTTTATTTACCATGGTTAAAGGGTAAATCCGGTAAATAAGGGTAAAAATATAATATTGTTATAATAATAAATTACTTTAAAATGTGTCCTAACATTATTGGTTGATACATGTCCGACCATTTTCATATTTGGGTGGATTTTGGGACCCCATGGATCCACTTGTAAGTGATAATGACACATTATATTAATTAAGTTAATGTAAATACAAAAATGACATAATCATATATCCTTTAGAAAAACAATTTTTACATAGGGTTATATATGTTATATTTTTGACAATAAATATTAATTAGAAATATAAAAATCATTCATACATAATTAAATTTTATTTTTAATTTTTAGACATTTAATAATTAAATAATTTATCAGAAAATAATGATGCAGTATTTTCTGAATTAATGAACGAATGAAATAATTAGTATTATAAATGTCTAAATAAATATAATTTGAAAATTTTGATTCCATAAACGAATTTTATTAGTTATTATGACCTTTTAAGATTACGTAAATTAATTTGGATTTAATTAATAATGATTTTATGACTTAAACAAAAATCAATTATTAAATAGTTTCAAAATTGACATAAACTAGTTTTTTAAAACAAATATTATATTATTAATTCATATTCTATTCCTAAAAATCTAAGGTTCGTCCAAATGACTTATATAATGATAGGTTTATCATTAATGGATGACTTAGGGGTCTCTTGGATGTATATAGTAAGTTTATTAACTATATAAAATTAAAATATAAAGTGACATGGTAAATGTATATCTAATTAACTAAGTGTTAAAACTAAAAGATAAGGTTAATATAATGACCCAAACCTATCTAAAGTCTATTGGTTGAAAGGATTTCTACCCATACCCACATTCAACTTTTAATAATCCACTTTGGAGCCATTATAAAATGAAAATAAATTTATTATAAATTAATACTTTAAGTTGTTCCTAATGAGCCCCTCCTCCCCCTTACAAAAGAGTACAACTTACAACCAATTATTCACACATTGAAAGAATTTTTTTTTGTCCAACCCTACCCAAATACTCTCTCAACTTACCTCAAATCAATCTAAAGGCCTTACTTTGATCATAAATCCAACCTATGGAGCCCTTTTGATCAAATCAAATGGAAGAACCCAAAGAAGAGGTAATGTTTTCACCACCCTTTTTCAAGTTCCTTTCTTCCTCAACTTATAATTTCTTGGTTATTTACTTTCTAAAATAATAACTCCAGTATATTATATAAACATTGATGTTATTATAAATATGTTACAACCATATTCAGTATTATATCCATCCTTTGAATGACAAGTCACCATACGTGCGTACGTATGACTTACTGTGTCTACGTCGTGGTGTAATTGTTATTCAAAAACATTTTTATTTGGATTCGTATGATAATGATATGTAATTGATGTAAATAAAAATATAACATGCTAATTATTATGTATATTTGATATACCATCCAATTATATATTATTTTAATTTCAAAATAATTATATTGTCAGTCGTGCGTACGTACAGACTACCATCTCCATGAGCGCGATGAGATTCATTCCCCATCGTATCCGTGACATTATAATTCTCATATGATGATTAAGAATAATGTTTAAGGACATGATATCATTCTGGATATGAATAAGATACAACCTATCCATAATAAACATGGGTTATTTAACAAAATATATAAAAGAAAACGAGTAAGTTAACAAACGAAACGATGATAATACTAAGATATTATTATCAAATCAATGTTAAAATATCATATATGATATCATATTAATGTATATGATTATTGTATAATTTAATAACAATTATTTCACCATTATACAGGAGGTTAACCTACCCTCAACCAAGGAAAATTACAAGGTAAGGGTTTATTTAATAATCTCTTCATTATCTGAGGTTGTTTATACGTAATTATAAACTGGGACCTCTTTATCATCCACATCCCTATTTCGTAAAAATGTATTTCAAAGAATTCTTAATATTTTACATAATATGTATTAAATTCATTTACACCCTTGTTTTACTTTTTATATGAAGTGTATAAAAGAATCTTTACGTCATTTTCCAAACAAGGACCTTTTTATTCTTTTATAAAAATTAAGGTAAGAATGTGTTTTTTTAACTTATACGGAGGGTGCACTTATTGACCACCATTGTAAAATATTCTAAGATTCCCTTAAAAGATTATAAGAATATATTCAAAGTAAATGTTTTATTTTATATTTATGTGACTTATAAATTATTTCAAAAAAGAGATATTTCTCTCAAATAGTTTTGATTTCATCTATGTCAACATCCTTTGATGGATTTTAAGTATATTTGAAGTTACTTTATTATGATACAATACTTTTATATTATATTGAAGGTTTTGAGAAATTTTTGACAGTGGATTTGTTTTTTTATACCATTCATGGTTTTTGGAGAACGTAGTTACATTTCATATGCTAGTTTAAATATGAATTTTTATGTTATGTTTAATCCTTTTCATATGAGGAATGCATTGGACTTAGTAATTGACGGGTGGAGCTCGCTATAGCTCCATGATGCATCGGTAGGTATCATGAGAAAAACTAGTGTCTTGGCATGAGGCCTTGAAAAAATCTTATTTATAGTATTGGCACGATGCCTTGGATACGTGGTAATGATAGTCTGGCATTATGCATTCCATCATTATAAAAGTGGTTATTGACATTGCATGTGATTATTCGACTAGTATAATATCCATGTGAATAAGTAAATTGTATAATTTTATTTTATTTCTGCCATATTATTCTGAAATTCAAGTTTAAAAGGATTTTGTTTTATTTATATATTGCCTTAAATTTTTATGCTTATTTATGGAAGTTTGCGCTATATTGTTATCCTTTCTGGCCATCTGAGCTCACCCTTTTCAATGTTTTAATTTTCCTAGGATGTGAAGAATTATTTTATGAATGACCTAAAAGGATAGTATGGGGGATATGAGTGCGGACTATGGAGACTATGTTGTTGTAGTTTTAATTTTATGATGCAATGTAAACTTTATGAATGTATCTAGTGTTTCCAAGGCTACAAAACTAATAGGTCTTTCTAGACTTGATCTTTTCTGATCATGCAAATGTTTTGTAATAATGCACCGACTCTGGGTAACTGGGGTTGGGGCGTTACATCATCCAAATCAACAACATACCTAGTAAACAATATATTTGGGGGACACTTACTATAAGTACCCTTTGGACATGCAAAAGTCTATAGTGAAACTATCATGTACATAAAAAGTCAATCTAAAAGCTTATTAGACTCACTTTACAACCTATTCTATAACAATGGAGCCAAAATAAATAAATAAAGTTCAGTTTTGTCATGAAATTACTCAAAGTATAACCTATCTAGATACTAGTACCAAATTGAACTCATTTTAAATAAATATAATTGAAAACTATAGACTTGACATACATGTATTACAATTATGGAGTCTAAAATGGACTTTGATGTACATTTGAAACTCCCTTGGGATAAGTTAAAGCAATTCATTTTAGCTCTATGATAATCATACACAAGTTTCGATACCATTCATAAAACATCACATAAAATATGCATAATCCATTGTGAGTTTTGGTACCACCTACCTCAATATAATGAATGTTTTCCTATCGAATAACATATGAAAACCCATCCACGACAAGTAAAAATTGAGATATATTTAAAAAGTACAAAAAATTGGGATAACTCAAGATAACTGCTCATATATTATGAGAGGTGATGAAAATATTAATGATGGGTGATAGAAATACATGAGGTGACCTACTATGATGAGTGTCACATGAATTTGACCTAGAATATTAGACATTTAACACTTTAATGTGACAAATGATAGGAAGACGGAGTGGGGACAATCATATTAAAACATGTAATGTGTTACAAACATCTCACTATAGATTATATCTTCCCCAAATTGCATCAATAAGATTTACCACTAAATAACAAAAACCACTAATCCTACAAATCAAACTAATTATCACAAGTCTCTATTGGATTATACCTGTATTAAAACAATACATAAACTTGAGGGATAGTTTTACAATTTAGGATTATATGAATATAATCCACAAATACAAACTAGTCATTTATCGATTGATGCATCAATATCCATATTATAATAATATATTGAGTTCTCATAAGACTGATAAGGTGGTATCCCTTGCATTGAGATACAATAAATTTATCAGGAATAGAACAAAATATTTATGGATGTGTTGATAAGAATGAAATTTCATCAACCCACTCATCAACTACAATAGGCCCAACATATTTAGTTTCCAATTTTCTCTACCTCTAAAAATGATGGTGTCCCAATTATGGTGACACTCAAAAGTAAAATATATCACCCACCTCAAAATCTAGGGGATCAAATCCCTCATCGGTATAATAACATTGCTTTCATTGGGTATTCTCTAGACACTATCTGATCAACTAGATTTTTTATGACATATATTAAAGGATACATGATCATGTAACAGAATATTTTCACATCTACAACCAACTAGATGGATAATGACATAGCCCGATATAGTAGGCACCAAAAGGATCCGTCTAGATTAGTGTCTAATAACTGTTATTCTATATCAACTTGTCTAACCAAACACGACCCTAACATAAACAACAACAAAAAATCTAAGACACGTGCTCATGACATATCCTCGAGGATCTACTCATCGATCTGAGGATAGTGTGTTGTTCTTAAATAAACCTAAGTATCTAGTTCTTCAGTGGGACCTTCAAGAATAAATATATTATCCGATTATCCAAATCCAAAATTATACTTTTTAACACACCATGAATACTTATAATCTATCATAATTATAATTAGTATTTCTTATCAATATATTAGATCCCTTTAATAAGACATAAATTTCCAAAGAGTGTAAATATTTACATAATAACCATCACAAATTCACTACCTCATGGTTATATCCATAAACCCATTATAAATTCCATCATCACAACCTCCCATTTTATCATGAAAATGTTTAATGTAAAATAAGTCATGTGTGTCTTTGACACTCAACCTTCACCTAAAAATAGGTGGATAATCACATAAAAAACATCCCTATATAATTTTTAACCACCAAAACAACACATGCATATAAAGGTGTATCTTGGTAAGCCTATGGTGAAAAATAAATATAATGGAATGTGAATCTATCATCAAATTTTTATGTTTGTGGTAAGGGACACCAATTTGGAATCATACATAAAGGATACAATCATTATCAAAGGAGCAAATAGTTCTAAGCACTCCAAAATATATATTACCAATGATAACACTACAGTATATTTTCGCCTATGGGGGTGTGGGGAGGTATTATATATGAAAAAAATGGTATGTTTCCCATGATAATCCAAATCATAAATATGTTTATCTTAGTTAAGAAACACATTAGCTAACCCCACTACTAGTATCATGCACCACATGCACCAGAGTTGGTTTACTTTTTTACATGGGCCATGATATTCCCCCACCCAATGATATATTTCCTTTTTGAAGTTGAATTACATTATTTAATAGACCCAAATTATATATTGAAGGATTAAATATTATACAAAAAGGATATAATTGAGGCCCTTCTATTTGTCATAATCCCAAAATCCTCTCACCAAGAAGGTAGTGATGTCTAATTGTCAACACGTGAACCAATGTCTCCAAATATCATTATTGAGTTAGATAATTCCACATATATGACCTCAATGTCTCGGATCTAATTTCCAAAAAATAACTTTCATGAAATATATTGCAAAAACATTTTTCTTCATAAAATAGGGTATACTCTTAATCCATATCTAGCATGGTAAAAAAAAGGTTCAGATGTCAACCTTCCCATTAACTCTTAGTTGCATCCCCTATAATGATCGATCCACTTGAAATCCACCATAATCATGAATATAGTTACCATAAGTTATAAAATATAGATATATCCTAATATAATCTCATATTGTTCCCTAGAAAACCTACGAATCTCGGGATATTAAAGAAATTCTGGGGCTGGCCCAATGGAATTATTGTTTCAACCTTCTTAGGGTCCGTTAATAATCATACCTATAATATCATGTTTACTAAGACTAAAATCTCCCCTATTAATAACTAAACATATAAATGTTTATAATATATTTTATTCCTCCAATTATTAATCAAAAATAATCTCAAAATACCATACGTGATCCTCCCACTTCGATGAGTACACCTGAATATCACTGATTGGGACCACAACAAATTAATCCATATATGGATGATATACATGATCTATCATGGACATAAATATGGTCAAAGAATTTTAAAATTTGAATAGAATCATAAGATGTTGATATAGGTCATTGATACTCTTAAAAGAGGTATAATTATTATCCATTCACCTCATATATGGCATATAATAAATGAACCTCATGAATTTCATGGAGAACCACATGGATCCTTTCAAATACTCTAAATTTTTTTAGGATTATTATACAATTTCTTGATATTTACAGTGATTAACATCATATAATTCACATATAAGAATAATGAACCCTTCACATTCTTGGAAATCAAAACGGAAACACCATAAAGGGAAATGATCAAGATTATAAGTCATTTTATCACCAAATAATCTTTTTGGGACTTATGTTATTGAAGATATTAAGGATCTATAATATAATGAGGAAAGAATATGTGATCTATTTATGGAATCAAATTTATCATTAACTCATCCTCCATTTAATATGGTATCCTTGTTATGTTCTTGATATTTTCATCGAAAAAGAGGAATGATTTTTCATATTTTCTCCCTAGAGTCTAGAAACAAAATTCCAATCAACCTAAAATCACTCCTTGCTAAAAATACGCAGGTCAGTAATTTTCAACCTATATTCCCACTCTCTAACATGGGTATAGTAATTAACCTAAATAAATGTGAATGATATCTATTAGTGATAAAATTGAATGTCAATGCAATATCAATTAAACTAATTTATAGATAAATCACATAAGAACAATTTATATATCTAGTATTAATAAATATAATAGTTATTTATATCCACTAATCCTTAGGTAACATTTATAATACCTAATAATACATATGAATCCAATCAATTGGGGTGTATCAATAGGCATCACCCTTTATATGTACTCATTTTTCGTCTCATGATCATTTAAAATAAAATAATAAATAAACAAGTGTGATAACACATATTGAGGAAAATAGATGAAATGGTAGTTACTAAAAAGATAATACCTAGAATATATGATGTCCTATAATCGTGATTAAAATTTTCCAGCTCGATTGCATGAAGATGGCTTGTCCTAGAGTTTCTTATGTAGCCACCAAATAACTGAAACACATGAGGAGAAATATTTTACTAAATCTAAATGTAATATATTAATTTTTAAATAATAATAACCATAATTTATAATAATTAATGTTTATTATTATTTAAAAAATTAAATTTTCAATAAAAATAATTTAATAATTGATTTATTGACTTTACATGAGGTTAATATTCTAGTAACAACCATGGAATATTGTATAGAATATTTATGGTGTTATGAACTAAGTTATCATGTATTTCTAATACTAGAAGATCCTTGATACTATTTTTAATAAAATATTATATATAATATATTATACATGATTTATATTTTTCAAAATAATGATATATCCCAAGAGTATTGTCTCATATTTTTCACAACCTGTCCCCCGGGGCCTATTCCATGACTACCCCATGCTCTCTTTCCATATGCTAGGGGACTGGAAACTAGCTCCAAAGGTGTAATTCCCTAAAACATGGAAGGAATTGCCTTAATAAAATAAAAACAACACAATAGAGAACACAACTAGACACAAAACACTAGGTAAACTATATAACAAAATAGTGTTGAAAAGTAAAAAGGTCCCGAAATACAAGCCCAAATATAACAAAAATGAACTATAAATACAAGTACAACTGAAGAAAGGAAAAGAAAAAAAAGATGCTGGGTTATCCTCTGGGATTCCTACCTGAAGGGTAGGTACAGATAGCCTCCTCAGCACTCCATTGTAACAACTTTAAATGATAAAGGGTTAAATAAAAAAAATGATATTACTCATGTCAACATGGTTGACCTTCCTTTTCACGGGAATGTCTGATTAGAACTCTACAGTTAAGTGTGCATTCTTGGAGTAGTGATCTAGATGGGTGACCTTCTTGGAATATTCCCATGGTGTGTGTGAGGGAGGAAAAAGAACATAGGAAAGGACATGTGTTGGCCTATGGGGACTATCATTAGTCAGATGACCCGTTCAGTGATGTGGGTACACACTAGGGTGGGAACCACGTGTCTGTAGGGCAACTGGTGGTACCTAGCGGGCTAGGAACCAACGATCATATTATGGTGAGGTGTCTATTCTATCACTAGGACCTAGTTGTTACATTTGGTATTAGAGTTGGTACCCATCCTTAAGTGTGATGCACTACCTGGGATGAGATGTACGGACCACAACAAGGACGTTGTGCTCTAAAGGGGGGTGATTGTAACACCTCCAAATGATAAAGGGTTAAATAACTTAATGATATGATTCATGTCAACAAGGTGAACCATCTCGACATGAGTCATATCATTTAGTCATTTAAACCTTTATCATTTAGAGGTGTTACAATATTAAAAACATGATACAACCGTTAGGTCTAAGATGTAGGGTTTACCCTAGTCACAACATAATTTTTTTCGGCACGACATTTAGTCAAATCACATGTTAAAATAACATTTTTTATATTTATATTTTATTTATTTTGAAAATAATGTAATATCTAATAATATAGTTAATGTATGATAATTCCAAGACGACCGTTAAGTTGATAATATCAATTATACCCATTTTGTTACATTAGTGTTGTGTGGATCTGGTGTATGGTAAAATTTCATGTAAGGGTAGAAATAATTATATTATTATCAATATTTATAAATAAAAATGTAAAAAAAAGTAATTAAATATTTTTGTGTTTTCATAATCGACGAGAGAGGTTTTTCTATAGATGAATTGTTGGGATCTTAGTTAATAATAATTATATTATAACTTGTATCACAAAAATTAAATTGTTTCGTTAATATAAATATATTAACTACTAAATATTTAATGCAAGTCATATATAAAATGGTAGTGTTGGAAATTAAGTTTCATCTTAAATAACAATAATATATTTCTTTAATATTATTATTATTTAATTTGGAAAACATTATTTTGGTATGTGGAAAATTAAAATGTAGACATATATATTGTATATTATATATATGTATATATATAATATATGTATATATATAATATATGTTTATATATATATATATATGGGCATATAGTGTTAGGATGGGTAACCTCATGGTAAGTACTCACATTGAACCCTCTCATTCCATTTTGTAACATCACAACCTGAGGGACACAAAGGAATGGTGGCCTGACCCAAGAGAACATGGGAACATGAGAAATTTTTTTGATTCCCATGACATGTTTCTAGATTTCCCAAGAATAACAAGTCTTTTAATTGATTCATTACCATTTTTAATAGATGGATTCCATGTATATTACCAATCCATACTCATAAAGTCACTAAATTATGGATAATTAATTGTACGAATGGGTCTATCTAGAGATTGATTATGAGAGTGATGAACAGGTCCATGATACTCGAGACATTACATGATTATCTTTCTAGAATGGAGCTAAATTAGGTCCACTTTGTGGTTTGGTGACTTCTTGGTTAGAAAATTATCGCTCTATTTTGGAATGTTTTCTATGCTTCCAACATTTATTATTAATTAGAAAAACACGAGTTATACATGAAAACATCATCAAAAGCTGAATTGGTGGTGTTCTACTGAGTATTTTACATACACAGTACATAGGAATTTTGATGGGATTATTGATTTCATGAGAGACCCAATGAAGGGAACAATTCATGTGGTAGATGGCTGAGTAGGTGGGGCATAATGGTGGATAGGGTCGGGATAGACACCAGAGGAACCGCATTTCATTAATTAATTTTTATCTTTACTTACTCTTGATAACATTATACTTTGGGATATCTTGTTTATATACAATTTTTTCCAGCTTTAGTTTCTGCATAAAATTTTTTTGATCATGTTATTATATTTTTTATTATTATATTTTATCATTCATTTTTCTTGTGGACTCTACCATAGTGTATAGTTTTTTAATGGATCCAATTGAGACCCTCACAGCTAATAAGAATCATATTCTATATGCGGAGTCACACATGAGGTTATGTCACATTTATCATGGAACATGTGGTTCAGTTTAGGATGCAAAAAATGGTATTAGAGGATTAGTAATCAATAACACGTTTATCTTCATGATTTAAATTGGGATGGATGGATATGATATTGGATGGATGAGACCAATAAGAGGAAGTATGAAAGATCTATTCAAACACTATATAATGTATATCCATATTCTAATAATGTTTGTAATTTTTACTTTTATATTAGTATTGGTTAAATTCCCCTTGGGTGATTCACATGATTTTTATATGTGATATTTATGATTTGGGTTGCATTCATGCATCATGACTGGCCACGTAGGATTACATTCCATATATACACATATTTTTCTACAACATTTTAGTTCATTAATTAAATGTATTTTTTTGATATATTTTAAGGATTTATTCCCTTTTTGGTATTTATCTATGTTTATACTATTGTTATATATTTGTTTTTGAATTAATTAGTTGAAAAAAAGAATATTGTTGTGTTAGTATATGTATGATGATTGTGACTAAAATACAGTTATGGAATTTGTGGATAACTCTTGTAGTGTTATACAATGGGTTAATGGTAGGCTCCTATGAGAACCTTTATTGATATCATACGATGGATAAGGTGTTTTTTGTTCCAAATGTTATATCTTTTCGAGAGATTCCACATATGAGGCATGACAGCGGGAGTCTCATGTTTTAGATCAGAGGCATGAGTTGTTCAATAAAAACTACTATAAGTACATGTTGGGGATGAGAGACCATTATAATTGGATAATTTTAATATCCTCAATTTTTAATTATAATAAGAAACCACTTTGATAATAATTTATGAGTTTTTGCATTTGAATTATGTAATTTTTCAGTAAAAATGAATTAATAAATGATTTAAAGACATTGGATAAGGTTTAAATCCCAATTAGCTCCTTGGTATATTCTATAACATATTTATAGAGTTAGGTGGTGAGTTATTATGGAGTTATTAGGGCCATAGAGACTTCATATATTTTTAAAAATAGTAATTATCTTATATTATGCATGCACAATATTTTAAACAATTTTCAGATATCTCTCAAACGATGTCTCGTATGGGGAATCTAAGACAATTCATACGTCAAGTATGAAAGCTTTATCCTATGAAAACCATGAAATTTTAGTGCATCTGGTCTCTTGTTCAAATTTCATATGATAATAATTTTATTTAATAATTCTATTTTATATATCATATAAATAATTGAATATCTATGAAATAGTGTATCGTTTGAAAAATTTAAGACCACCGATAGATAAATAATTTGAGTTTTATCAATATATCACCCTAAACATTGAGAATATTGTGTGTTTGGTTACATGGAACATAAGGATAATAATAATTATATTATTATTATTATTATTCATTAAAAATTGAAATTATAATAGTAATTAAACTATTTTTATGTTAATTGATGAGTGATGTTTCTTCCATAGAATAATTATTGGCATGAAAGATAATTTTAATGATATTAATCATTGTACTCCATATATGTAATTATTGGGTTAATGTCAATTTATTAAATACTTATTATTTATTAAATGTTGTATTTATAATTATAATGTTAGAAAAGAAGTTACATATATAATAATAATAATTATTATTATTATTATTATTATTATTAAATTTGGAAAACAATATTTTGGTGTTTGGAAAAAATATATATGTGGGTGTGTGTATATATATAATATATGTATATATACAAGTCCATGTTAATATATGTATGTATGTATTTAATATATATATATATATATATATTCTTGTATATATTATGAATATATATATATATGGATGGAAATAAAATATATTCAAAGAATGATTTAATGTCTTTAAAATGAGATAAAAATTTCCTATGAATTCAATGTTGTAGATCAAGAATTAGGATGGAAAAAATAAAAAAATGTTATAAAGGATAAATAATTTAATTAAATAATGATAAATATATATATATATATAAGGGAAAGTAGGGTTGTTGCACATCATATGGTGTGAAACACTCACTCCCACATCCCTCATACCACCTATCTCTATTCTCTTTCTATCTCTTATTATTTTTATATTGTTATGTTATTTTATTCTAGTCATTTATTCTCTATATCTTCTTCAATGTTGATCAATTTGACATGTAAGAAGTGATTTTAGATTCATCTCAATGAACAAAATTTTAATCCTAATTTTTTTCGAAGTCAGAAAGTTATAATTTTATGATATAAATAAATTTTTATATCCACCATTTTAATTAATAATGATAACATAAATTATAATAAAATATTCAGCCACTTGGAGACCTCCCTTGTTTGTGAAATTGAACTTGTATGTTAATACTTATCATTATATAAATATTTCAGAAATGGTAGGCAGTTATGTACCTTCTTGGGACTAATTGGTTCATGTTTATATAATGATTATATATGTTGTACATTCCATAAACAATTATTTGTTGTGATCACATGTGGGTGTGTGGGTGTTTGTGTCTAGGTGAGATATCTATAGTGTGATATGATTTCCAGGAGTGATAATTTTGTATATTATTCCAATGTTTGATGTGTTAAAATTTTTTAATGTTCCTACTATATAATTATTATGATCTGACACACCACCCTAGTATGTTTATATTGTTATATTAATTACCATTTCATTTGAGATTGGGTTGGTACTTTGAGCTATGTGGACTATCGTGTGGTTTACATCTCTTGGTGGGGGAGTGTGTGCGTAGATTCTGACGACGATGTTGATGGACATGATCAAAAATTATGATTCATGATTTCATATATGATTGAACTAAGGTATTGTGTTAGTGGTATGACAGTATTAGGTCCGGACATGATGGACATGATGGCTTGGTGGCCTAACTCAAGGAATAATAAGAATGTTATGGATTATAATCATGACACATGACATGATTTCTCATTCTGATCCATTTGTTGGTCAATGAAATTTCTTCATACAATTTCAAGGGTATAGATATATTACTATACATGGTATTATTAAATCTCATATATATAATCTAAACAACATATATGGGTTTATTCTTTGATAGATTCCATGAACCATGTGATGTTCCAAGATTCTCTAGACATTTGATTATTAATATTCTAGAATAGAGCTGAAGCATTTATGGTCGGGGGTTGGTGGTGTCTTGGTTATTGAAATATATCTAGGTTTTGGATTTTTTGTTTATTCATACTATATTTACTTTTATTATGGTATAAACTATTTATACTTGATCACATCAGGTAAGGACACAATGGCGTTTTCCTACTGAGTCTCGTACTCGCACCCCCACTCAGGCATTTTGATGCACTTGTAGATTTCATAAGAGACCCGGAAATGGTCAAGGACCCTATGGTGGATGGATGAGTAACTAGAGCATAGAGAAGGAGTAGACTAGAACATGCATCGTAGGACCCATCAATTATTAAATTTATTATCAATATTAAGTTTTCAAGACAACATTCCACTTTGGGAGCTCTTATTTATATACCATTTATAGCTTATTGAGTTCTTATATCTACTATAATTGATCATGTTATTATATTTATTATTGTTATATTTGGTTAGTTATTTTTCATGTTCATTCTTTGGGAGTGTTTGGTCTCCCCATGGTTCTGTGTGAGACCCTCACTACTAGTTGGAAACATCTTACAATAGGGAAGGTGCGCATATGGTCATATGGAATTCCGAATGAGACCTGGTGGTTCGGGTCGGGATGTTACCCTATTGACCTAGAGAAGAAAGTCCCCCTCCATGAACAGATCTATAGTAAGAACTCAAAATACCTCAATGGGGTGTGTACCTGTTCTTTACATTGATCCATAAGAAAAAATTTTCCCTAACTAATAGTTAGCTAAGAGGGCCTTTAGAATAAGTATTCTAGTTTCCCAATCTACTCACAAGAAAGATATTACAATATTTTTCATTCGAACTATAATAATATATATCAAATCCTTCCACACTTATGAAATATCAAAAAATCCATCCATTACTGGTGAGAAAAATATCCAAAACCTTAATTGGACTATTTATCACTAGTCTTGTGAGAATCACCAAGACAATACATCTAACCACCAGATTACTTCCTCCTAGACATGATATAAGATCTAAAATGACTATAAGGGATGTCATTGGTTATGTGTATATCTATAATACATTAATGGTAGAAAAACTCTAAAAAATATGTAATTTAATTATGTTCTCTTATGAAAAAATGGAATATATTTACTCATCCAAAAAACTGATGTTTCAAGGTTCACTTGAAGTATATTTTTGTGGGTGATATAATAAAATTTCCTTTAAAATTGTGTTTATTGAAACCCCAAAAGGGGATATTTCATGTTAAATTTAATATAAATTTTTTTACATCTGAATAAATGATTACCTCATCTTATTGATGATATATTTAATTTTTCAAAAACCCTTTTAGGTTAAATTCATTTCACTAGAAGGATTGTAGTGTAGAATCACATTAATAGTGATCCATACATGATCATATGATCCTTGAGAAATACCTATTTATTTTTTGTTTCTACCATAGAAAATCAAATGTATTCTTCTATTCATATTTATTTCTCCTCCTTGTAACCTGAATGCACCTCTCTTATGATTCATTTTATTGAGAGGGAGAGTAAAGTTGAATTATAAAGATAAATAAATTACTCACAATGATTCACTATATCTCTATTTTTATGATTTCACTCAATTTAAATAAAAAAATATTTATAGAGATATGATTTAGGTTAATAGATAATTATTTCAGTCCATGAATTCCATTAAATAATATCAAAATTATTAATGAACTCGATTCCACATAATAATAATATTATTAGTATTACATAATGTTGTGTTCTAACATGCACAATGATAAATAATATTTATAGTCATGTAAATAAATATCAATAAATTGAACTAGTATAGGTTTGTTTTTCTCCCTTGTAATCTATGGATTACATGGTTAAATATTTTATTTACATATTTTATCCATTAATAAAACAATTGGACAAATAAATGTTAAATAAAAATCCTCCACAGTATTGAGATTAATACTTATTCAATTAACTAAATTCCAAATAAATATAATCAAGATAAATGTAAGCACATAGTGTGTGGGCCTTTAGTACTCTTCCTCGTTTTAATTATGTGTATAACCTAATGTCTATGATTAAAATATACTAATAGGTCAAGGAATTAGAGAAATAGAATAGTGATTTTTTGAAATAGAAAAACTAATCCAATAATACACCATGTTATGAGGATTCAGATTGAAAAGTGTATCTCATTTCATAGGCTTTTATTTTACTAGTTGTAATGTTCAAACATAATTATGGATCATTTTTCATGGCCTTTTGATGTCAAGATTCCAACACGGTTCATGAAGATCCATTCATGAAGCATAGGTCACGAAGGCCTATTCATTGAGGTTTTTTCATGAATTTCCAGTCGTATAGGTCAATTGAATAAATTGTATTCATGTATTCCTATTTATAGAGCCCCCTTCATGATAATAAGAAGGGTTGATGATTCCTACATGAGTCTGACATTGGTATACGCGAAGCCAATCCCATTCACAAAGCCCAAAAATTTATTGTGAAATGATAACAATATTCATCAAACCCCTTGCCAATAAATCCCCCCTTCATTCCTCCATTTAATATTAGTGGACACCGTTAGATTGCAACATTTTTCCTCGGATTCGTGAAGCTCGTGGAGTTCATGATACACTCATCTATAAATCTACTATGCATCATTAAACCTCCCCTATTACGTTCATGAAAGCCATCACAAATTGTGGAGATGAATCTTACAAAGTCATATTCCCTCTGTGGATGAATAAGGCCTTATGAGGCACTTGAGCCTTCACTAATCATTCATCTATCATGAAGCACTACCCCAGGGAACGAGGACGCCACTATGAGGTAGGGTAACCATGTTTCATGATGAATACTCATATGTGAAGGCCCCATCCTTCGTGAGATATTGAGCATCATAATGACCCATCCATCATTAGACCTTGAGATCCTTGAATCCCCATCCATCACAATACCCTAATATCCATGATGTCCCATAATTCATGAGACATAATCATTCACCACTGTCCAACCTATGTTCTTGCATGTCCATACCATGGTGGCTTCACCCTTGCACCCTTCTTAGGATCATTCCTTGGCTGTGGTTCCAATCATCTGACCCAGTCCCTTAACTACTATCACTAACATCCATATTAAATACATAATCACACCATGAACATTTCAGGCTTGGTCAAGAACATTTTATTTTGTTTCTTTTATATGAAAGTAACACCCATCTATGGAATACCATGAGTTGAGATGCCCCTCTACACTCCCTTAAATGACATGACATGAACTATTCCTCTTGGCCACATTCTCGTTTCATTATATGTGATTCTCTACATGGATCTCTTAGGTTCCTTGATTTGATACAATCATCAAGAGTCTCCTAAATACTCATCACCTGGCTCTCATTTCATGTTGAAATGAAAAGGTATCCTCTTGTATAAATCCCACACTAACCATTTCTTGGAATCCTCTGGATAATAGTCCTCACTAAATAACTTTTAACTATATCATACACTATCATTCATGAATTGGATGCCTTATTCATCAATTATAGTATTCCTCATTCCATGATTATGAGATAAAATTCCATATCCCTTGCTACATGACTTAAAATTAATGTATACCCTATCATTCTAGTATAAGGTGACTTGTGGGTCAAGCATAAGATGTATCATTCCATGATCTTGAGACGACTATCAAATAGTAACCACAGGACCCCTCCTTAGGTGTAAGCCATAAATAATATACCATTATCCAAGTGATTTAATATTCCTATATGACCTAACATGAGAAAGACATTACCAGAAACTCAATTCATAATACCCTCATACCTCATCTATTCACGTGATATTAAAATATAATATTACATCATAAAATTTACATGGGATGCCCTCATGACCTGAAATGAGTAATACATTATTAGGATCTCAATTCATAAGCCACATGTACCACATCCTTCCACGTTATATTATATTGTGTCCTTACCTCATGCAATGAACATGGAATTCCCTTATGACCTTCCATGTGACAGACATTATAGGATACCCAATGCATAGGCCCCAGATACCTTTTCCATAAACATGTTGTTAAACTCTGATCTTATCTCATGAAATATACTAGGTGTTTCCTCATGACATCACCTGAGGAAGATAGTATGGGAATCAAAATTCATAATCCCTAGGTACCTAATTATTTCAGAAGACGTTAAACTATAACCTTACCCCATGCAATTGTGACAATATACCATCAGGACCTGACATGTGGAAGCTTACATGGGATGCTTCCATGAGTAAGACACAACCACATCCTCAATAATCCTACGATAATATGGGAAACTTTCACACATAACCCTTGACCACATCCTCACTTCTCCTTACACCACATGGGTTGCATCCTTGTGGATGCTCCTTCCACATCCACGTTTCTCCTAGAATCCCATGGGTTTCTTCCACGTGTGAGCCCGTATTACATTTATCAATGGGAATCCTCAATAAGATTAATCCCTTACCCTTATTATATATATGGGAATTCATTCCCAATTAACTAGGATACATAGTAATCCTCCCCCATGTCCTAACCCAACATCCAAAACTTGTAATCAATGACACATCCCTATTATGAGCATTCCCCTCTAATTAGAGAACACATAAAACCCTCTTCCTTCAGTCATCATAATGCATAAGACCCACACCAACTCTAATAAAGAGAAAACCTCTTGTGAAGGTAATAATCTTCATGTAACCCACAGACTATATCTTATAGATGATTCATTCACAACATGTGAATCATTATCACAGAATGATATACTTCTAGGATCAGTCATATCCCATGACCATAAACTCTAGAATCTAACTACAAGGGTTTTAATCCATGTTTTCTAAAAGGGGTATATATTAAGGCTCCTTGTGTTTCAATACAAGATAATGTTTAACATATGTGCTCTCCCTAGGGTTTTCCTTCCTATATCCACCTCAATTGGAATTTTTATCAACCTTTAATGTATAAAAATCATCGTATTATGAGACACAGCTCCATGATCCACCTCTATAGCGAATTAATATACAGCGGTAAACTCTCATGTGTGACATATTACATTCTAGTTATTATCATTTTGGATCAACCTCTGTAACGTCCCGGATCTTGGTGCCACTCCACGGGTGCCCCGAACCCGGTTCGACACGTGACCTCAAGCTCATTTCCCCAAACGCCACAGGCTACCGACTAGCAGCGAGGGCCCAGGTTTGATAGTGGGGAAACTATGCCCTCATTTGTCAAAGTGTAGGGTAGTGGAATATAATAAAAAGCATACAACAATAGTGGACACAATAAACCATACACATTTAAAATAAACAACTACAATAAAAGAAAACCAACAGTTATATAGATGATGATGATGCAACATGTCACAAGTTCTAAGAAAACAGCCAAAACATGCTACACAACAATACAGTACAGTACAATACAATATAGAGTACAACAAAACAATACAAAAACATTCAGTAGCATTGCGAGCCTAAACCCGGTCCCATGCTCCCCTACTCCTCAGCAGCAATCAAGTACCTGTATAGGGACCCTTTCCCATATCCACACCTACAGAAATATAATCTGTTGGGGTTGAAAGGCATGACCCAAACAGGGTGTGAGAAATAAATCCTAGTAGGCACCCACCAAAGGCTCGTTCCCAACTGTGTTTAAACATGCAACAACGGTGTGCAGTAGTAAAATACAATAATGTAAGAAGTACTGAAAAGTAACTAACTTAACCAGTTATATTGCCATTTTAATATCCATTTAATCATTTAATTTAAGATATCACCATAGTGAATATTCTATGTAAATAGCCAATGTCCTTAGACACGTAAACCCCTTCCCTCATGTAAAGAGAATCCAAACACAAAAATCTTCCCACAGGCATACAGATATTGCCCACGGGTGTAAGAAGTGTCACCCACAGGCACATAATCAACTACCCACAGGCACGGAAGAAGTTTCCCACAGGCTAAATAGTACAGTGCGCACAGGCTATTCACAACACTGCCCATAGGAAAAAATAGGTAACTGAGCCATGCCCAACATGTAAATAAATAGTACACAAGGAATTACTCTAAAGGAAATTCTACAATCTTTACTTTAAAGGCATACCCTCAGGTATCCTAGCCAAACGCCTATAAGGAGGAACGAACCCCCAGGGTTGTCCTGGATCCAAGAAACGATCCCAAACAGCAGTTTAATATCAAAATTAATTACATATGCCGTTCTCGGTATTTAAAATGGCCATGGCCTCAGCCACACGACACCCCAACATGGGTTAGTGGGACAACGGTACACAAAAACGCACAACAGTTGGAATATAAAAACCAAGCCACCTACCTTAAACACCCACAAACGGTATACTCGATCGTCGATTCTAGAAACGCCCAAGAACAACGTAGATCTGACATAGAAGAAAACCCATTCAAACTAAAATTAATTCTATTAGAGGAAGAATTGGAAAGAACTACACATGGAGATGGGAGGGTTTACCCGCACGGTTCTAACAAGATCGTCTGAGGCAGAAATGGATTTTCGACGCTCGATCTGGAGATCCACGAAGATTCAGTCATCCCCTCCCATGCTCACGTCCGGTTCTAAGCCAATCTTATTAACAGGGTTGGATACTACCAATTTTGAGTGAAAACACAAAGTACACGGCATGTACTTTTGAGTACATGACATGTACTCCTTCATTTAACTGTTCATCTGGAGGCACCGACAAACTTTTCATTCGTCGACATGAGTGCATGATGTGTATTCCCAACTACATGACGTGGACTACTGCCCAGCTGGCGGTTGCTCCGACCACCTTACTATTTTCCTGCCGACTGACTACACAGCATGTAAATACCTACTACATGGTGTGTAGTCAGTTTTTACACCTTTCATCGCTGACATGGCTACATGCCATGTGTACCCATCCCACACGGCCAAAATTATACAACATGTGGAAAATTACATGGTGTGTAGTCCCAAAATTTAGGATTTTTCCCAATTTTTGTTATTTTCTCAAAACACATAAGGAAATTAGAAAAGAAGAAACTCATACCTGAAAAATAAAAACCGGGTTCTTACAAACATCCTCCTTAATGCAATTCATCCCCGAAATGCCCTTCCAAGGGTAGTGAAGATAGAGCTCAGAACAGCTCTGGCCACTGAGCATGTACGTCGGTCTCCTACTCCTAGGTTTTGTCCTACACTTGGCCATGCTGCCATGGCACCCGTACGATAGGAACTGACCGGCCTCGGAGAACTGTCATGCTCCTATCTACGAAATGAATCAGATTCTCCTCAAAGAACGGATCTAACTCAAGCTCAAACTCCTTGGGCTGAAAAAGGTTAGACGGGTCGGAATGATAACAGTGCAACTGAGATACATGGAATACGTCATGCATGGCGTGGTACCTCTGTGGTAACTACAACCAATAGGCAACCGGCCCGAATCTCTCCAGAATCTCAAATGGCCCCACATACCTCAGTGAAAGTATACCCTGTCTCCTGATCCAATTGTGTCCCAACCTTGGTGAAACATGCAAGAAAAACTGATCCCCAACCTTGAACTCCAAAGGTCGTCTGCAACGATCATCATAAGACTTCTGACAAGACTACACGGTAGCCGTCCGCTTCTGAATCAATTGGACCTGCTCAAAATTCTCCTACATGAGACGTGGTCCCAGAAAAACTGCACCACCTACCTCTAACCAGCTTAATGGTGATCGGAATGGCCTACCATATAAAGCCTCGTAAGGTGCCATATCTATAATTTCCTTGGAACTTTTAATATAGGAAAACATGACCAAGGGTATATGCTTCTCCCAAGAGCCCCCAATGTTTAGGACGCATGCAGGCAGCATATCCCCAAGCACTTGTATCGTACGCTCTAACTGGACATCAGTCTGAGGGTGGTAATCTATGCTTAGAAGCACATGTGTACCCAGTTCCTTCTGAGAACACTGCCAGAAACGAGACGTAAAACCGGAATCCCGATATGAAACGATAGAATGGGGAACACCATGAAGACGTATGACCTATCAGATATAAAACTTCCTAAGATCGCCAACTCCGAAGGTCTCCTTGATCGGAAAAAAGTGAGCTACCTTTGTGAGTCTGTCCACAACAACACACACACCATCATTGCCTCAAGGTGACCTCGAAAACCCGGCCATGAAGTCCATCATAACATCATCCCATTTCCATTCCATAATGGGTAACTTCTGCAAAATCCCGGCTGGCCTCTGATGCTCCGCCTTCACCTGCTGACAGGTGGAACACCTCGTAACAAAACCACCTACATCACTCTTCATTCCCGGACACCAGTATTGAAATCCCCAGTCTTGGTACATTTTGGTAACCCCGGGATGAACATCCCAAGTTGAAGCATGAAACTCCCACATTATCTCCTCGTGTATATCCCTTGGATCCCACACTCATCCATGGAAATGCAAAACATCATCATCACCTATCATCCAACCAGGAGAAGGTTACTCACTGGTCACCAACTCTCGTAGAACTAAGCCTTCTGAATCAGATAGTTGTCTCATCCTCACTCTATCTAGGAGGGTAGAAGTCACAAAAAAAGGGGAATTATAAGTCTTCCCCTGACTATCATGCACCTCCAAATGAATCTCATAAAAAAGGTCATAAGCTGTCATTCACCACTGGCCTCCTGCACTGCCTATATCTAAGTCTTCCTGCTCAGTGTATCGTCTACTTCATTACATTTACCATGTGTATAGGCAAGCTCAAAATCGAAGGAATGATGTTGTTCAACCCACCTCCACTGTATCAGGTTCAAGTCACACTGGGTAAAGATGTACTTGAGACTTTTTTAGTCTGTGAACACCACAAAATGTTCTACCAAGAGATAATGTCTCCAACAACACAACGCATGAACTACTATAGCCAACTCAAGATCATGCGTCGTGTAATTCCTATCATGTGGCCTAAACTGCCGAGACCCGTACACAACTACTTGATCATCATGCATCAACACAACTCCTAGACCAATACCTGATGCATCACAGTAAACTGTATAGCTCTTCCCATTCTCAAGGAGTATCAGGATCGGTGCAGATGTCAACTATCCCTTCATCTCCAGGAATGATATCTCGAAAGCTTCTGACCAAACGAACTTCACACCCTTCTTAGTCAAACCCATCAACACCACGAATAAGTGGGAGAAGTCCTGTATGAATCATCTATAGTAAACAGCCAGCCCTAAGAATCTCTGTATCTCAAACCGGTTCTTGGGCTTCTCCGAGGAAACTACTGCTCTCACCTTCTCTGGATCTACTGCAACTCCTACCTCTGAGATGATATGACTGAGGAAGTGAATCTGTTCAATGCAAAAGTGTCACTTTGAGATCTTAGCATATAGATGATTCTCTCTCAGTGTACTCAATACGATCTCAAGATGGGTGGCATGGTCGTTTTGAGTGTGAGAGTACCCCAATATGACATCCACGAATACTACAACAAAAAATCTAGATAAGAATGGAACACACGATTCATCAGAGCCATAAAAAATACTAGTGTGTTTGTGAGTCTGAACGACATAACCGTATACTCGTATAGAGCATGCCTACTCCTGAAAGCTCTGAGAGGTAAATCAGATGGTCTAACGAGCAGCTGATAATATCCTGATCTCAAGTCAATCTTCTAGAACACTCGTCCTCCACGAAGTTGATAAAAAATATCATCAATCCTTGGAAATGGATATCGGTTCTATACCGTCAACGGGTTTAGCTTCTAATAATCCACACAGAGTCTAAGGTTATCATCTGCCTTCTTCTTAATGAGGACAGGCGAACCTCATGGAGAAGTACTAGTTCGGATGAAACCCTTTTCTCGTAACTCCTCTAACTGCCTCTTGAGCTCTTACAACTTGGGTGTGGCCATCCTATAAGGAGGAATGGACACCGGTGCTGCTCCTGGAATAAGCTCAATAGAAAAATTCACTCACGCTCTGGAGGAAGACCTGAAAAGTCTTCTGGGAAAACATCCCCGAAACGATCAACCATTGGAGGTAAATCCTTCAGGCATGTCCCCTGGTCGTCCAGATATAAGCTCACAATCTGGGATGTGACACCACCTCACCCATGATGCTCTAGTCCAGCTCAACTTTCCTGAACATCCCACTCGCCCTTTTACAGAAATTCTCTACCATCTGGTGACGTGAAATTCACCCTACAACGATAGCAATCCATAAATGCTCGAAAGGGAACCAACCAGTCCATCCCGAGAATGACATCATAGCTCATCACCTCTAAGGCATAGAGGTCCCATAGGATGTGACACCCACCAACCTCTAGGGGAACTCCTTACACTAATGTACACCAGCCGTTCTAGTCCCTAACGGAGTTTCTAGCATCATGATATCAGAAGAAGAAGAAACACCAAGCCTAAGGCTCTCTACAGTGGGCACAGATATGAAGCTATGTGTACCACCAATATTGAAAAGTACTGAAGATAAAATAAAAGTGACTAGAATAGTACCTCTGATAGTAGAAGGACTATGATCCTACTCATGCTGGGTCTGTTGCACTGCATATGCCTGCCCAGTGTCATGGCCCTACGACACAGCCTGCCTACCCTGAGCTATCCTGCCATGTTGCCTCTGTGATCCTGGTGTCTGGCTACCATGGCCACAACCACTATCTCGGCCTGCATGCCCTGACATATTCCAGTTCCCCGACTAGTAAGAAGCCACTGCTCCTACTCCCGCACATGGAGTCTGCACAGAACCACTCTCACTGGCCACTGGTGGAAACGCCCTGAAAATGCACTGCAGATAACCCATCCATCCCCAAGATCAGCACTCCACTGGGTCTCATGGACACTGAGGTCGCTTGTTCCCCTCCTTACCATACTGGTAGCACATGACCTGGCCACCTGAAACATTTTTCTGGCTGGTACTACCAGCCTGAGAGAAGTCTATATGTCTTTTCCTCTAACTAGTAGAAATGTTACCAGAAACTAGTGCTGAGCCACCCTGGACCACACCACTAGCTTCCCGCAGGTTCGTCTCTGTAATCAGTACCTGGTTCACAATATCATGTACTGAAGGAAACCTGAAAACATTCACCAGTTCTCAGATGTTATATTGGAGACCATCCTCAAAGCACCTTGCCCCCAACGTGTCATTACGCACTAGAATGGGTGAAAACGCTAAAGATTGGTAAAGCGATAAGAATAATACATCACCGACATAGCACCATGCTACAGATTCATGAACTCTCAAGCTCGATCATCCCTCAGCATCTCTGGGAAGAAGAAGTCATAGAAGGCTATCTGGAAATCTTCCCATCCTATGTCTTTGTGATGCTCTAACTGTGTGGTAACATCCCACCACCTCTTGGTAGAATCACGCACCATGTAAGTCGCGAGCTTGACCCTCCTCCTGAGAGGTGTCTAAATATGCTCAATGATAGTCTGTGTAGACCCCAGCCAAGACTCCGTAGCCTATGGTCCACCATCGCCTGAGAACGTAGGTGGATGCTGCTTCTGGAATATACAAGCCAGCTCGGCCATAGATGTGGCAGCCGATGGTGCTCCCTGAAAGGTCTGCCTGAACCGCATAAAGGCTTCATGGAACTGTGCCTCCACGCCTGTGTCTGTTATAACGGTTGGCGCCACATCTGGATCTGCTGTAGTATCCACTGTTAGCCCTGGCCCACCATTTCGGGATTATACTCGTTGCCGCTCTCCTGGTGAGAAATGCAAGAACCTCTCGGCAGCATGACACTACAAGGTCAAATGCACAACATAGATCAAGATTATCATAGTATTAAAATGAAGGAACCAAAAGGGGAACAGGAGGAAGAAGTCATTTCAAGATTTGCAAAACAAGACTACATGACATGTATACTGACTACAGGGTGTGTACCTAGCTTCTCGTCTCCTGCACGGGTCCTTCTACAAGGCTAAGCCACATGGCATCCGTTTCACAAAACTACATGGCATGTATTTAATCTATGCAGTGTGTATGGTGAAATTTTCTAACTTTCTGTGTGGTTTGTGACATGGCTGACTACCCGGCTTGATACTACATGGTGTGTTACACCCGCACATGGCGTTTACACTATCCCGTTTTCAAGCCACAAAGCTATGTCCACACGGTCTATCCTCGTACAAGACTACACGGCGTGTCCCACTAGTACACCGCATGTTCTAGACAAGCTTCACCAACCCGTGTTGTTAGTTACACGGCGGGACACATGGCTCCAACTAAACAGCGTGTTAAATATACACACAAAGTGTACATGAAAGGATTACATCGACCCGTGTTGTTAGTTACACGGTCGGATCCCGGATCATACTACACGACGTGTCCCATAATGGACACGACCTTTATGTTTTAAGGCCTCCTACGTCCATGTTGTAAGTTACACAGCGGACTTCGGGTCAACACTACATGGCGTGTACATCTGGTACACGGCGTGTTCGCCCCAAGAATCTCCCTTCCCCGTCTCACCGCCCACACAGTTTGTGACATGGGAAGAGACTACATGGTGTTTACATAGGGTACATGGCATGTACTCGAAATGTTTTCTTTTCTTCCCAAAATGAAGAACATACACGGCGTGTTTACGGTACTACATGGCTTGTATACTGGGTTTCTAAACAGTATGCCTTAGAATCTTCTCCGGAACCCAGAAAATACTGAAAAACAACACCTAAGTGAAAAATTCTGATCCGTGAGTGCCCATATTCCCAGAAAATTAATGTTTGACATCTTATATGTGTTATAACCGGATAAACCGTCAATGATCCACCAAATTATGGTCAATGAGGGCCCATACTCCCCAAAAACTATGGTTTGGCATCCTTTCTATAAACAAGATCACACAAAAATACCTTATCGCATAACAGGTATTTATCAAAGCAGCTGTCACAAAATCATGCTTTTTTAGCACAACAAATATCGCAACAACATGCAATTTTTAATGAACCAACATGTCATGGAACTATGCATGGCATGTGGTTTCTAGCATGTGCCTAAATGATGCATGATATTTCATACCCACATATCATCAGGTCGAAAATAGATAAACCCCATGAATAAAAGATAAACAACACAATCACAAGTGTGTCACCCTTCGGTGAAAATCAATTCAACTTTAAAATTGAACAATCAGCAAAATTGCAACAGGAGGTAAATTGGATTTTCTCTATACACGGGTTTGCTACGCCCGAGCACAACTTATTACCAACTACCTTAATCGTCCTATCCCTGAATAAGGCTCCAAATAGTAAGTCAAAGAAAAGAACTCCTTTGATACAACTTTGTGACATCCTGGATCTGGGACGTTACAACCTCCATGAGGTTTTCTGATCAACAACTCCATATACATCTCAAGGGGCATTATGGTATATCAATCATGGTGTCACATCTTCCCCATAGGTACACTCCTCTTTGATCCACCTCAATGGGTGTTCTAACAAAACATTTGAATACATATCAATGGTCATTATTATCCATAAATCTAGTCCCCACAAGATAATAATCATCTTTCCTTCTCATCAAATTTTAAAAATCGTTCCCCAATCTGGCTCGACAAGATGATCTACTCTATCACCATGGGATGTAGATCTTGGGACCTGGTCTTCAATTCCTACCCAATTCATAGGTTTGGGATGCAGATAAAAATGGATTTGGAAGACCCTACGATGTCTCCTATTGTATTTTTACAATGTTAGAAGTGTAAGATGTCCCCTTGAGTGAAATACCTTATGATTGACACGATATTCCTTGGGTTATGCACCTAGGATGCCTCATCTGAGATGCCCTCCAAAGAGGAAGAACTTAGAGGTTCCCAAAACACCCAGAGCCTAGAGTTGAATGAAATTTATGAGATTAACATCTACTCTAATGAAAGGTTATTACCCTACTGAGATATAAGTAGTGTAATTATCCAGCGTCCAGCGTGACATGTCACTAGGAATGATTCTCAAAAACATGACTCATGTATTTAATGGATACCCAGACTAGGTGATGATTTCTAAGGGGGGATCCTTGGAAATAGGAACCAATATCTCATTATCCTATATTGATCAATGATCCAACATCACCATTCATTTTGGTAGTTGTGATGTTCCCTTGGAAATTTGGAATGTTGTGTAAGAAACATGTGTCACTATGAAGATGCATGCCATGACTTAGAAAGAGTAAAAAATTATGTTGCATTTGTGAAAAAAAAATGATTACTCCCTGAGTTATATAATAATGTTTTCACAGTATATCATCCAGAAAGATTCACATCTGTGTCACAAACATTTATGCTCGATACACATTTAAATTACTATCTAAATGAAATACTTTATTGACAAATATATATGCAATTTACTAAACATTTCTATTATAGTGAAAGGATCATGATAAAAACATTTATAATGATTAAAGAGATAAATCATTCCTTGTCCGGTCCATTAATTAAATGTAAATTATGATGCACCAAACATACCCTATCTCACTGTGAACATATGTCCTCATAGTTTTCATAATAAAATTATAGTACATGAGTCATGAAATTAATTAATGATTATTAAAAAAAATTAGTTCTATTAAACATGATCCTAAAAAGTATTATAAATTGACACCGAAACATGAGTAATTCGTACCGAAGATTTTGTTCTCGTAATCTCCCTTCCTATAGGTTATAAATTCTGAACATCATGAGAAGAATAATCTTCTTCTTAGTTTAACCCACACCTAACTATCACATTTTATGTCTCCCCTCGTAGATTGTTATATGGACATAGAAATATATTTAATAATATCATCATATTACTTAAAGGTTCATATTTTAGTGGGGAACTACATTGAACTTATCTATATGAAAGTACCCTAGAACATTATTACATTAATTTCATGTATAATAATGAACAATATGTTATTTTTTGTCAATATTAAAATCATTGAGCATACATGTAATCAATGTATGTATAGTTGGTATTAAGATACAAACTCTAATAACATACCTCTTTGACTACAACCATCTACCTACATCACACATTCAACAAGACCTCATATTATAATAGTGTTTTCACTAAGTCATAGCTTTAGTAATGGGGTCCACCACGTTTTCATACAGTGAAATATACTTCAATGTAGCATCACCTCTCTATGAAAATTCTATAAAATACTATAATTTTAAAGGATATGCTTCATCCACAGATGTGATCATAGAACTTTTGTAAGATCCTTTATAGCAGTACTATCAAAATATAGTGTGATATGGTTTTTAAAAATATGTTCCGTGTTAATATATTAGATTAAATTATGTACCTATACTATATATTTAGCTTCCTAAAAATACAAAATATATTCAGATTCTACTATAATATCTATGGGCATGACCTTCATTGAGCTCTTCTAGCTCACACAACCTCTATTAAAATTGATGATAAATCCCATTTGAAACATCAAATATTTTTGATATATTTTGAAACTAGAATCTTTATATCCTATGATGGATAGTTACTCATCTCATCCATAGATATAAAATATATCTTTATTATTCCTTATGTAATTAAAGATAGACTTGACTTTCAACCAATGGCAGTGACATATGTCTGATAGATATCTTCCTTAAGAACTCAAATCATAGTTTCCATTAAACCTAGTACACAGTATAACATGATTGACTAATCTAATCAATGATGATTTAGGAATCATTTTTATTATTTATCATCTCTCACATTAAGGAGGACACATGTTCTTGAAAATATGTATTTTATGTGAAATTGGAAGAAATCCCCCTCATGTATTTTTCAATACTAATCCCCTTTGGTGTAACTACCCAATGTCTTATCAATGGAATTACCATCTTATAATTATTCCATATAGTATAGTCACATAAGGAATTACAATGAAATATAATGATACTAAATATTATATGACCATTAAACATAATTATTCCACTTCTATGGTTGGAATTTTGAAAATCGAGCATACACAGTTGGGTTCAGGATGATTTTTGGACTTTAATAGAACAAACATAATTTTTAGTGAATAGTAACATACCCTTATCAATAATAGCCTACCCTTATTAATAGTAATATGACCCTTATGAATATTAAATAATTAAAAATAAGAGTAACCTTACCCATGAATGATTAAATAAAATTTAGGCGTCTTATATGTGACAATTTGTCCGTAGTAAAAGTATTGGTATTTTTGTAAGTCATAGATAATTTATTATAATTAAATAATTAATTTAAAAGAAAATATATTTTCTTTAAAAAAAATTATTATTTACCAATTATATGGCTTCTATTCTTATGATAATTGTATAATACCTTACATAATTTTTGAATGCATTATATAATAAGTTTTAATTTTAAAAACTATATTATTCATGTAAATTGTGATTTTAATTAAAACAAATTAATCATATTTAGAAAACTATTTTTCAAAAATTGAAATTAATTTTTGAATTATACACATTGTAAAATGGTTAGTGAGATGTTTTGAGATTTTTCTGAAAACCTGAATTTTTTAAGAATAGTGAAATACAATATTTTACAAAATAAGATAAATAATATCATTATAGAGTCATGTATGATGTTCTGCCAATTTAATCCCAATTGGTTCATATTCACATGATAAAATTACTTTAATTAGTCATGTAATGCTCAATATTACATGCCTTGGGGAGAACTAATAAATTAATGAATATTTTATTTTGAAAACCTCTCTCCCATCCACTATAAATATCACCCTTCACACCCTCATTTCCTCAAACCTCTCAAGTTTCAAGCCTGGACTAAAATATGCCAAAAATATCTTCATTATCCCTTAACTCATGTCCATGAGCTTATGGTATCATAAATATACCATTCTTTGGTTTCTTAAGGAGGATCTCAATAGGATGATTCAAGAGGTATTTCATCACTCCATCTTTTATTTTAATATCATTTCAATTTCATGTACTTTTCTTATTCTCTACCCACATACACTCATACAAATGGTAAGTTAACTCCAATATCTTACCTATAATGAAATTTTATGATACAACTAGGATATTATATTATCCAACCCCCCTCTCTAGTTCTTTTATTTTAGAAATAAAAATGTTGTTCTTGAGGTGTTAATTTATCACCTTCAAGAACGATGTGTTTTCGATTTTCATTACCGCCTTCAGATCTGGTCATGAAACCATTTTTGAGGTTGAACCAGATTATGATATATGTGTTATATACTATTTCATTATCTATAACTACTAATTTATATATTACTAAATGATTAAAAAAAACGAGTTCGATGTGGTCGAAAAATCGCTGAAATTAACCCAAACGATCCTCATAAAATTTTAACTAATGACTCATCTACATGGTATATAACATAATTTATTATGAGATAATTTAAACTCCTGTAATATAATTAATAACATGTGATATCAGTTGTGGATATTTACCAATGTTCTACATGAACATCAATTTATGAATACAAGTGAAGAAATCATTTTGATACAAGGTAAGGGGAAAATTCTCAAACCCAACTTTCTTTCTTCGGTTTCCCCCTCTTTCACTCCGTTTTTGGTATCACCACTCCTTAAAAAAATGTTTCATCATTATATTACCTTTTCATGGATATTCCTACTTTACAATAGATTTTTCATCAAAAAACTATTTTCCAAAAGAACTCTTATTTCAAAAACACACCTTTTACTTCTCACTCACGGTGGATGGTTCTTGTATGAAGTATGTTATTCCCACATTATTTTGGGAACCCAAAGTTTATGAATGTGTTCCTATGATATGAAATACATTTCATTCCATGGGTTATTATTTATAATTTTTTATATATTTTCTACATGGAATTCATGATAATGATATTGTTATGATGTGACAGGTGTTCCTAGAATATATAGCGCAATATGAATTTTTCAATGTGATGGGTGCGCCGGGAATTACACAGCAGTCCAATTCATTTGGTAATGTGATGATTCTAATGAGTTAGGCTGAAATTATGTGTGAACAAGATTCTATCTTTGTTAACAACTATGTGTGGTAGTAAAACACAAAGAAATAATGATTCATTTTCTATGCATTGCCACATTTCAAGTATTTTATTAATGATTTATCTCATGATCAGGATCCTTCGCCTTTGTTATGATTATTCTCACCCATTGTTATATAGTTCTAATATACCCCCTTACAAGGACTTTATCTCACCGCTTATTTATGTATATCCTCAGGTGACTACATGTACTAAGGAGAGTTCAAGTGCCAATACGAAGCTAGAGAAGAATGAATTAAATAAATGTTTGTGTTTGATGTGGTAAATGTAATGTTTGGTCCTAGTTTTCCCAAGACACTAAACCTCCATATCCCCATGGTGTAATACTATCATGTTATTTATCTCTATAATTTTGTAATAGTAATGTATGAAATAGATAGGTCTCTATAGTTTCTATCAGAGTTGTGGATTAGTTAATTTGGTAATTAGGATTAGTAAACTCTAGAGAAAACCTCTAGAATGAGACTATGTAAAAATATGCACACAACAATATTTACATAGGGATACTATATCTTACTATTTTAGTATAAGTAGTATAAATGAATAAGTTATTAATTATTTGTTGAATTTTGTTTTGTTCTAACCATCTCTATCTTAGAGAATGGTGGAAACTAGGAGAAACAAGGACAATAACTCATGTGAGGGACAATGCAACAATTACCTAAATGACATCACCAATGATTTGGGAGGGGGAGTTAAAAACATCATAGAGATACTTACCCAACTATCGTAGTTTATATAAAATAAAAAGAATAATTTATAACTTCCTCCTTCATCATGAAGGGAGCAACATGCTATCAAGTGTTTTAGGCAGTAAGGAACACTAACGTTTAGTGGATCTTCTGATCCTCAAGTTGTGGAAGAGTGGGGAAACTCCATGGAGAAGATCTTTTTTGTGCTGTAATTTTTTGAGAAGGATATGGTGACACTATATTTTTATCGTCTAGATGGAGAGGTTGATCAATGGTGGGGTTTGATTAATAACACTAAGCCAAGGAAATAAATTGAAGAGATGGAATGTGAAGACATTAAGATCATGTTTCTTAATAAGAATATCCCAAGAACACTTCATATAAAGATAAATAGAAAATTCATAGAGCTTGAGAAAAAGGAAGGATAATTTATCATATCCTACTAAGAGAATTTCCCAATTGTTTCGTGGTATGCTTTGGGTTTTTTATCATCAATGGTAAAAAAAATCGATAGATTCTTTAGTGGATAAAAAGAAATCCTTTGATAGGCTCTTAAAATTTGAGAATTTGATATTTGTGAAGAAGTTTCTTGATGTGCTCTAAAATTGGAGATGGAGTTTGGAGAATGGTCCCATGGCTATGGTGTTATGAAACAAAAAATGGATATTCAAGATGGCTGATTTAAAGATAAAGGTGGAAAGAAAACGCAATGACCCAAATGCCAAAAATGTAGAAGTTTAATCATGGTAATATCCTCAGTGGGATGGGTAAATACATAATGTGTGGTAAAGAAGGACAGAACGATCGAGAGTGCCAAAAGGAAATGAGATGGAATGAGAATGTGGTGAAAGAAAGGAGAGAACCATTTATGGTTCAATGTTATAACTATCGGGATAAAGGGAACTATACAAGCCTGTTCACTAAACCATGAGTCCTCAAGGGAATTCAGTGTTAGTATCCACAAAATACAAATAGAAAAGAGAAGTCTTACAACATCACTACTACGGAAGTGGAGAAAGATAATGAATTCATACAAGGTACACTTCCTATTCAATCATTAATGTAAAAAATCCTTATTTGATTCTAGTTCTACACATTCCATTATATCATGAATGTTTTCTAGAACTATAAAATCAAATCATCTAAACCTTGAAGAAGAGATATCTATAAAAACACCATGTGGTGAAATCATTGCAACCCAAGTGTTTAAATATTATTCTATGGGAGTATGTTGGAATATCCTTCCTACAAAACATGTATTACTTCCCTTGGTGGAATTCAACACTATAGTGGGAATGGATTTTCTCTCATTATATAGAGCACATATAAACTCTCGGGGAAAGGAAATGTCTTCACATATTCAAAACCATCCCATGCTTCTCTACAAATTCAAGGAAAATCATGAATTCCTTCAAACATTCCTCTAATAGTGTGGGTGTGGATAACCTATGAATAAGAATATCCTGCCCAAATGGTTGATTCAATGGAATGATCCATCCTATCAGAAATTTACATCATAAGAGAATAAAATGTTTTGTTTCCTAAAGAGTTATCTAGGCTTCCCTAGAATCATAAGGTAGAGTTCTTAATTGAAATCACACATGGAGGTACACCTATCTCAAAATGTTCATATAGGATGGCTCCTATCAAACTGTAGGTGTTAACGAAGTAGCTATAAGATCATTTGTACAAAGGGTTCATACAACCTAGTTCATCACCATGGGGTGATCTAGTGATCTTTGTGAAGAAGAAGTATGGATCAATGTGTCTATGTATCAATTACTGGGAACTCAACAAGATCACCATAAAGAATATGTATCCTCTTACAAGGATTGATGACTTTTTCAATCAGTTATGAGGTGCTCAATACATATCAATGGTGGATCTTCATTCTGGATATCATCAACTAAAGGTGAAGAAGGAATATATTCAGAATACTTATTCCATACAAGGTATGATATATATTAGTTTCTGGTGGTTACTTTCGGACTTACTCATGCCCCTTCAATCTTGATGGATTTGATTAATAGAGTCTTTAGACATTACCTCAACAAATTTTTGGGAGTCTTTATTGATTATATTCTCTTTTACTCAAAGATAAAGGAGGAATATAAAGAACCTCTAAGACATGTGTTGGAGACATTGTGACATGAGAAGTTCTACGACATGTTTAGAAATTGTGACTTTTTGATGAAGTGAGTATTGTTACTGGGACATGTTATCACAATTGAGAGAATTATTGTGGACCCTTAAAAAAGGTGATTGAGGAATGGACTAGGCCCACTAGTTTCAAATAAATATGTAGTTTTCTTGGGTTATTTGGGTACTACCGACGTTTTGTGAGAAATATCTCATGATTATCAAGCCCACGGACTATGTTAACAAGGAAAGGGGAAATGTATGCCTCAATGGATGAATGGGAGGGAATCTTCAAGGAGCTAAAGAAAAGGCTAATCACTACACCTATACTAACACTACCAAAGAGTGGAAAAATATGTTTGATATACAATGATTCTTTAAAGAATGTATTGGGTTGTGTACTCATGAGAAACAATAATGTAACAGCCTACATCTCATGGTAGTTTAAGATCCATGAGTCGAACATACCGACACATCATCTAGAGATGGAATCCATGATTTTTTTCATTGACAATCTAGGGACACTTCCGTTATGGTGAGAAGTGTCTCATATACAAAGACCACAGGATTGTAAAGTATATATCCACTAATAAATAGATCAAAATGTTTCAAAGGATATAGTTAGATCTAATCAAGGATTGTGATGGCCCTATTCACTATCATCCTGGAAAGGTGAACAAGTTACCTAATGCTCTATAAAGAACTAAACATGCTACTCTATCCATGCAATAGATTAAGAAAAAACATTTATTCATAGATATTTAAACGATTGATTTGGAAATCATAAGGATAGGGGATACATACTAACTTTCCCAAATTATTTAATAACCATAAATTTAATATATGATGAGGGACTCACAAAGTGATGATATAGAGTTAGAAAATAGGTTGAATGTTGTAAAGGATGGGAAGCTACAGTAGTTCCATATCGATGATGAAGGTGTGATTTTGTTTGGAATGCGGATTTCTGTGATTTCATCACCCTTGATAAAGAAGTGTCTATTGGACAATAAACATGGATCATAATTTTCTATCTATCCTGGTAGAACCAATATGTTCCAAGAACTCCCAGCACACATCTTGTGAGATATCATGAAAAAGGATATCACAGAATATATCTCAAGGTTCTTGGTATGTCAGCAAGTTAAAGTAGAGTGAAAAACGTCAAAAGGGATGATGCATCCATTGGCTATAACCATGTGGAAATGGGAGAATGTTACTATGGAATTTCTCATAGGTCTCCCAAAGATGTTGATGTAAAATAATGTGATATGAGTTGTGGTTGACTGACTCACCAAGACTTCGCATATTATCGCTATTTGGGAAGATCTTTCTCATGGATAACATGGAATGATATATGTAAATGAATTTGTGAGACTTCATGGTGTTCCACTCTCAATTTTATCTGATTGTGATCCATGGTTCACATCTATATTCTGTAGAACTCTTTAACATTCTTTGAATACTGAATTAATGTTTAGAACGGCCAACCATCACCAAACTCATTTCCAATATTAAATGAATATTAAAATGCTTGAAGATATGCTATGCGCCTATTCTCTAGAATTAAATAGTGGATGGGATCAACATATCCCATTGTCAGAGTTCTATTAAAATAATTGATTCTACTTGAGTGTTCAGATGGATCCATATGAAGCTTTGTATATAAAGTAATTTAAAACTCTATCCTGTTGGGATGATGTTGCAGAAAAAACTACATGGGCCCAATATTGTGAAAGAGTTGACAGATAAAGTTCAAGTCATCCAGAAACACAACCAAGCTACTCAAAGATAGAAAAAGTTTTATTCTAACAACATTAGAAGGGAATTGGAGTTCGATGTTGGGAATAAAGTCTTCCTTTGATTATCACCTTGGAAGATAGCCATACTGTTTGGAAAGAAAGGGAAGCTAAACCCACTATACATTGTCCCCTTTGAGATCCTTGAACTTATAAGAGTCATGGGCTATCGTCTTGTACATCCACTGAATATATCTCAAGTTCAGGAGTTGTTTCATGTATCACTCCTGATTAATTATATACTAGATCTCTCACATGTACTGAACTCAGAGGTGGTACAACTAGAAGATGATCTCTCCTATGAGGACCAACCAGTAATGATTTTGGACTATATATATAAGGATATACACAACAAGATATCCCACCTTTTCAAAGTGTTGTGGTGGAACCATATTTTTTAAGAAGATACATGGGAACCAGAATAGGCGATGAAGGAGACGTAGCATTGCATGTTTGTCTAAAACAAAATTTTAAGGGTGAAATATCATGGGGGGAATAATTTAACAACCCAATGTTTTATCAATGGAATTCCCTTCTAATAATTATTCCTTACATTATAACCACATTAGGAAGAACAAATTCAAATATTTATACTAAATATTATGTGACCATTAAACATAATTTTTCCACTTCTATGTTTTTAATTATGAAAATCTAGCATACACGGATGTGTTCATGTTGATTTTTGGGGTCTAATTGAAAACAACATTTGTGAATAGAAACAATAAATTATGAATAATAATCTACCTTTATGAATTGTAATATGACCCTTTTTAATATTAAATTGTCTAATATAATAGTAACCTTACCGAAGAGTGATTAAATAAAATTTAGGCATCTTATAAGTGACTATTTTACCATAGTAAATGTTTTGGTATTTTTATTAGTCATAAATAAATAATTATAATTACTTAATTAATTTAAAAGAAAAATTATTTTCTTAAAATACTTTCATAAATTAAATATTCTATTTTTCTAGTTTTTTCATAATTTTATAGGACCTTATGTAATTTTTGAAAGCATTATAAAATCATTTTTAATTTTAAAAAATGGTATTTTTCATGTAAAATATGATTTTAATTACAAATTAAATTATTCATATTTAGAAACTTATTTCAGAAACATGGAAATTATTTTTTAATTCTCACATCAAAAAATGATATGTGTGATTTTTTGGGATTTTTTTGATGTACTTGAATTTTTTATGAATAGTGAAATACCATAATTTTCAAATTAAGTTAAATATTGTAATTATAGAGTCTTGTATGATGTTATGATGGTGTAAGAACAATTGTTTCATATTAAAATTTTAAAATTACTTTAATTATTCATGTAATACTCACTATTACTTTTCATATGAAGAAATAAAAAATTAATTAATATTATATTAAGAAACCCCCTCTCCCCACTACTATAAATACCACCTTTCACAACCTCATTTCCTCACACCTCTCATGCTTCAGGCCTGGTCTAAAATCATCCAAAAAATCTTCCATATCCCCTGACCCACGTCCAATAACTTCTAATCTCATCAAAATATCAATCCTAGGTTCCTTAAGGAGGATCTCAAGAGGAAGAATGAAGAGGCAATTCATGTCTCCCTTATTTCCATTAATTACCTTTAAATTTCAAGTTCTTTTATTATTCTATCCAAAACTATAATCATACACATGATATAGTAACTCCAATATCATAAATATACTATAATGTTATTATACGAATGTGATATTATATCATCCAACACCCTTCTTCTCTACTTTTTATTTTAGAAAGGTAAATGTTGTCTGTGATGTGTAAATTTATCACCTTCAAGAACAACATGTTTTCAATTTACTTTAAGACCTTCAGATATGGTCCTAAAAACATTTTTATTGTAGAACCAGATTATGTTCAATTTATTATATCTTATTTCATGTTCTATAAATAAATTATGTAAATATTACAAAACAATTAAACAGAAAAGTTCGTTGTGGTTGAAAAATCACCGAAATTAACACAAACAATAATCCTTAAATTTTATCTAATGATTCATCCACATCAAATATAAAATAATTCATTATAAGGGAATTAAAAATAATTTAATATCATTAATAACATGTAATATTAATTCTGTATATTTTCCCATGTTCTACAAGAACATCCAATTAGGAATACATGTGAACCGTTCAAGAAAACCAAAAAAGAAAACATTCCCAACAATAGATTTAAACCCTATAACTCATCCAAAGGACCATAAAATAACCTAATTAAACCATAATGAACCATAATCATGTACAAAAGTTTTTTATTTGTTATTTAATGAATCCAATGTGTTTATACATAACATTAGTGTGATGAAATCATTCAGATATATGTTACGAGGAAATTCTCGAACCAAGCTTTCTTTCTTCAAGTTCTCCCACTTTCAATCCATTTTTAGTATCGTCACACCTTAAAAATAATTTGTTTCATCATTATATTACCTATTATGGGATATAAAGGTTTTCCACTAGACTTTCTTTCAATCAAATGTTTTTCAGAAGATCTCTTCTTTCAGAAACAAAGCTTTTACTTCCCACGTTAGGTGGATGGTTCTTGTATCAAGTAAGTTATTCCCACATTCTTTTGGGAATCCAAATTTTATGAATGTTTTTTATGAGATGAAACCCATTACATTAAATGGGTTACTTATATACATTTTTGATATATTTTCTTTTTAGAAATCATGATAATGATAATGTTATGATGCGACGGGTGCGCCTAGAATAATATAACACAATATAAATGTTTGAATGTGATTAGTGGACCATAATTGTACATCACACATATTCATTGGGTAATATTTTGAATCTCATGAGTTAAATTGAAATTATGTGTGAACAAGATGCTATATTTTTTCACAACTATGTGTTGTAGTTAACCACTGAGACATGATGTATCATTTTTTATACATTGCCACATTTTAGGACTTTTATTAATGATTTATATCATGTTCATGATCTTTTTCCTATGTTATGATTATGATCTCCAATTGTTATATTGTTCTTGTGTACCATATTACTGGGATTCTATCTCACCCCTTTTAGATGTATATCCTCATGTGACTACATGTACAAAAGAGATTTCAAGTGCCAATAAGAACCTAGAGATGAAGGAATTAAATAAATGTTTGTGTTTGATGTTGTAAATGTAATGTTTGGTCCTAGTTTTCCCAAGACACTAAACCACTATATCCTCGTGGTGTAATAATATAATAGGGTTTATCATTATAAAGACCTAATAGTAATGAATGAAATGGATGGGTTTCTATATTTTGTATCTTTTCAACATATGTACTTTGAGATAGGTTGGGATTCATTTTTGATATATCATGAAGGATCTTAATACCACAAATAAATATTGCATTTCATATATACTTTAGGGAGAATAATATTTTCTATAATTCCATAAAAAACTATACAATAGGAAATGAATTTTTTATATGGCATATCTCATCGAAATATACTATTAAGAAAACTAAATCACTCACGGATAACATATTATATACACAAGGCTTGTGTTCATTATTTATAGAACCATATTATGTTATATCTTCATCAAATTTTACTTTTCAGTATGTGGATACTTAATTAAATCTATAATTGTATTTTTACTATTATCATTTTTTTTGGATCATTTGGAGTCACAAACACTACCAGTTAAGTCATATAGAAATCATCCTAAGGGTTCCCATTAAGGAAGTCTATTTTGAAATACACTTTTCCAAATATGATTTTCATGGAAGGATTCAATTTCCATTATAATTTTTCTATATTTAATCATTTTAACTAATAAAAAGGTTTTTTCATATTCAATACGCTGATTCTATTTTAACCCTACCTTAAATAGTCAAGCATTTTAGGTAAATAATTATCTTTATATGTCTAGTTTCATATAGAATACCCACTTGAAATCAGTAGGCTTCACATCCATGGGAGGAACTATAAAAATCAAAACATGGTTTTAGAATATTGAATTTATTTTAGAAATCATGTATTCTTTCAACATGAAAACATCAATTCCACTAACTACATAATATTATTTTATAGGGTTATTATTATAAAATAATAATGAGGAACTATAATTAGTGTCTATAAAACCATAGCATTCTAGTTCTGTGACATATCTTGTACTCATATTCAATAACATTTCCTCTAGATTATCTTCTTTATTGATGGGGATTTGGGGAATCTATTCCTTTTACAAATATTGTGTATCTTGAGCCTGGTCTTAATTGATGTATTTCAGTATACCAATATCTTTTTTTTAGATGTGACCCTTCTCAAGAAAATTGTGATGCATGTAAACCAGTACCTTTTTATCTGAAGTATTTTATACATACTAATACTTTTTTCCATAGGATATCTTATAATGATACCCTTTTAAAATCAGGGTTTATGTTTGTAACCTGGAGTGGCCTCAAAATAAAATCATATATTCCCACATATATTTACAATAGCACGGGGTTCTTTCCATTTCATAATTGGTATGTGATATTTTCTATCACTTTAATTGAAACACATATTGGTGTGTATGTTGTTGTTTGTAATGTGTATCCCAAAAAGGATAATAGATGACTTGCATGACTCATCATTGATCTTAAAATTCCTCACTAGGTGTTGTTACTCATTTAACTAACACCATTCCACTTTTGGGTATAAGGATGTATGAGTTTGGATAAGATCCTATATTCACATGAGAAATCAATGATGTCTTGATTAAGATATTCTCCCCCACAATAAGATCATGTTTTCTAAATTTTCCTACAATGTTGGTTCTCAACATAATCCTTGAATTATTTTAATTTTTAAAAATAATCAAACATTTAACCCATCATGTAGACATATCCATATATACTAGAATCATTTGTAAAATTTATGAAGTATGGGTACCCACCCCGTACATCCACATGAAATGGTCAATACACATCGGTATGAACTAATTCATTAATATCTTTATACCTTTCTCATTTTCTACTAAAAATATCTTTATTCATATTACCTTGTAAACATGTGTGTCATACTCTATGTTTATTTTGTTCAAAAGAATCTAAATAACTATCTTTGTGTAATTTATTAAAATTCTTTTTTTCTGATGTGACTTAGAATGTGATTCCATTGCGTGGTGTTGTATAAGTAATCAGATGTGATTTTTTAATTATTTTACATTAATTTGTTTCTATAGTCCATCACCTAAAGATAGTTATCTTAATGTGACTTACCATAATAAATTCTATCTTTATAAAAGAAAATTCATTTATTATAAAAAAAATAAATCAAAATGTATCTATTCAGGATATAAATATAATTTATTTCAATGGATGGAACCGAATAATGACCTCTTAAAACCAGAATCATTCTAGTAATTAACATAAGTTGGTAGTCACTGATAGCTACAAAAGAGTGTTTAAATTTGTTGATTAGACATAGACCTGCGTCGCCATGGTCAATCATTCCAAATTTACTTGGTATCAATATGTAAATATATATATATGTAAGCACTAATAACTGTATCTAACAAGAAATCAGTAAAAATATATAAAATCCACTCCATATAAACTCACCAAAATCTTCCCCCTGTTTCTTTTCCTAGGGGATACATTTTTTTCAACGACCCTTCTTTCCACATGAACAACAAACAATATCATATTTTGTTTATTTCCACTTGATCATAATCTTATTTGATTGTCATGTAGAATATTTGGTCTTGTATATCTTCACATGACATTTATATTTGTCCAATAGAAGGAATAAATACTTCTCAAACATCATCACGACATCTACATGGTAGATAAGAGTAATACGATCTATGAGAGAATTCTATGTTTTATTTATATAAAATTCAAGAAAACCTAAGAAGCTCTGGGGGAAGCCATGTAAGAATAAAATTAGTGCTCAATTCCTTAGTTGGTTTAAAACCAAGAACCTCTTGGCACTGAATGGTGACTATTATATTGAGAATGTGAGGTTAGAATAGTGCACAACATCTAACATTTTTCTGAAAAACATACTTGGATATCTCAAACATCTCATGTGAGGATATCCCAAGATATAATCCATGTAGATTCCTGATCATGTAATATGCATCTATTTTTCTTGAGACTTCATGAGTTCACGTGACCTATATAAAAAATATAACTTTGAATTCCGAACACATGATTCGGACTGCTTTCATAAACAAGGATATTAATATCACTGACCTCCTTGGAAAGATGATGATACATTTGAGATTATATAATGAATTTTTTCAATTCAGGGAATAGAACAACCTGAAGGCATCTGAACCACTACTAGAAGTTACATCCAGTATGGATGCAGTCTTATGATAATATAGATTGTAGGGATTTAATGGATGATGAACATTCCATTTTCTAAATATATAAAACTGTAGATTATCTATTTTCATGATTATAAATTATGTGTGAAATAATACTGATCAATTTTATTAAATATATCACTATTCAATCATGTCCCATTATACCTTACCATTGAACATTAAATTTTTAGTTTCCAATAAATTCAAGCAACATGAATCCTTGTTTCCATTCTTTATGATCTTGAATATGGCCATTAAAACAATAATAGGGTATTTAGGTATAAGGACATCCAAAATTCGGGCTAGCGGCTCCTTAATCCATTTAGTGGACTCCATGATACAGAAATCCTAATTTGGATTTTGTCAACACATGCATCCAAATTTGTGTTGAGAATATTTTTTCCATTAAACTAAAAACATGTTCAGTTATGTCATCCTAATGCTCTCATGAAAACGACCAAATTAAAAAAATTTACATATTTTCCCCATGTAAACAGTTAGTTATATGGTTTCATTCCTAGAAAAGTAATGGATTTATTATTTTGGACTAATATTATGTTTAAGATTTTAATTTATTATGCATAAATTTTATCTACATTTATCCTTTACATAAATTGTTCTTATAAATTCTATTTTACATAATTATTTTACCATGTTAGATACACCATTAACTTATAATCAATTTATTTAAATTCCACCATTTTACATTAAGTAATATATTTATGTGATAGAATTATTACATCCATAAAATAAATAATACATTATAATGAGATAAATAAATAAATAATGGTCCAATCATTAGCTTATCTAATTATTTATTTTTTTTATTTGATAATAATCCATTCTTTGTTATATGTGAATAAATCATTGTGCCAGTCATCCCATGAGTTGTTGTGTTGAACCTCTTCACTGGTGTATCACCTATGTTGGCATAAGTATGGTACTATCATTAAAATACAACACACACATTGGGATACTCTTTTAATTAAATTTATTTTATAATTCACATGTATTATTGTGTAATCAAAATATTGGTAAAGTGGAATTATATAAATAATTTTGGATGTGTTGGTACTATATAATAATGGACAGAGGGATGGCTTGTAGGACATCAAATTTATTTTCATTATAAATAATTGAAAATGTAATAAATTAAATTAACTTATTAAAACACATATACTGGTCTTATTCAATCTTGTCATCAGTAATAAAAATGTAATGATTATGCATCTAAAAAATTAGCAAAATTTCATTTCAATTAATTCTTTAATAAAATAACATGTGCATAAATTAATGTGATTAATTATATTTTTAATTCATTCAATCATTTTATCATGTATAATCTGATTTAACATAATAAAAGTACCAGAAAATTTGATTTAAAACAAATAAATTGTTGAATTTTATTTAAAAATATCAATAAAAAGTATATAACATTGTAGTTGGAACCAACCAAATCATTAAATTTTCAAACTACTAATAATTTTTTAATTATAATCAATACAGTCATGTTAAATATTTTTTGCACATCATGTGTCAAATTTTCATGACATGTGCTATAAAATTAATTATCCAATTAGCACATGAAAATTATATAACATATATAATTTAATACATGATTAAATAACAATAAATAAATACACATGATTTAGTGTCTATAATATTGAGTGGAATTAGTTATAATTTTAATATAATAAATAAAACCTAATGACCTATGTTTACTATCAATTTAAACTCCCCTGAAAATCAATATAATATGGTTTAATTTATAATTTTTTAAATTTAGTATTTATTCATAAATAGATCATGTATATGGAATATACAACTCATCCACACAATGTGTAATTAGCTTTACCAAATATCCAAAGTATACACTTTGGGACATAGTATGTACTTATCATGAATACTTTTATGAAATAAATTATGTTTTCAAAGGATACAAATTGAGTACAACAAGTTACATAGGTTTCAAATATGTTTTTATCTCGTATTAAATACATGTAATACATAAATTACATGACGCGATTTGACCATAGTTTTTCAATCTTGAATATACATGGGCTACATGATTTGTTGTAAAACAATACGACGTGTACTCTAGAAAAGAAGTGTGCCAACCTAGTTTTTCTATGCAGGGTGAATTCCTTTTACACAGTATGAACATATTAAACTAAAACCTGATATACCCATGGTCATCCATATGTAATGAACATAGAAACATGGTGTGTAACAAGGGAGTGCAAGACGTGTATTCTTGTGTTATCAAGTCAGGATCCTTTCAAGTTTTTGATTTGATATTTTATGCAATCTTAATTAATTATTAGCCAATCTTGGTAATTTCTTCATGGAATGAAAAAGTGGATAAGTTGATTTAGATGATAGATTAAGAACGAATTAATAAATTTCATGAATGTGAAAATTAAAATGTGCATCAACTCAACAATGAAATAAATAATTATAAATTTTAAAGTCAAACCATTGATAGAATTTGATGGATCCATCAATGAAAAGAGATCTGTTGGTGGGTGATATATGAAAATATATTTTAATATTGAGTATCCTAAAACCCAAATAAGGAATCATACACGTGAAATTAAATATTAATTTATATAAATATATAAATAATTAACCCTTTTTAGGATCATTTTTAAATGGTGTTCTCGATATTTTCAAACCCCTTTTTGATTACCATTATTGTTCATTAAGGATTCATGTGTAGAATACATTTATCGGGGATCCACATGGGCTTCGTTGATCCCCATGTAGTGGAAATTGATTTCTCTATTCCAGGGAGGAGAATCATATGTATTTTGTTGTTTGTATTGATAGTTCATCAATAAATCTTAAAGGAATATCTCATATGCTCCTTGTTTATTTTATATTGAGAAAAATATAAATTAAAGAGATATTAGTTCTGTACAATGAATCATTATATGTCAATTTCAGATAACTCACTCAATAGGAATAATCGTCAATTTAGTGTGATTGGGTTTGTGTTAAAAAAATAAATATATAATTTCATTTTGACCCCTAAATAATATTAGAATATTTAATAAACCCAATTCAATATAATAATACAAATAATAATAACATTATTATTTTATTGAATATTCCAACCTTCAAATCAAAAAATTATATATACCAACTTATAAATAATTATTTATCAATGAATGTAGACTTGGTTCATTTATCCTCAACATTTATTGAATACCAAAAAATATATTTAATTTTAATACATCATTCATTAATAAATATTTATGATCAATAAAATGTTAAAAAATTATTCATTGGTATTGAGAATATTATAAATTACATTAACTAAATTCAAATAAAATTTAATCCATACCAAGGGAAATAATTAATGTGTGACCCTCTATAATTATTTCTCAGAGGAGTTATGTAAAAAATCGAGATTTTATAAGATATATTCTTTTTAATTTCTTTCATATCGTCTATTGTATGCTACACCAAGATTATCTTGTATTATACGCAACATCGTATTAGCATGCAGTATATGCAGCACTATTCTTGGATCTTGTTACACACAATTTAAAGTTCGCAATATTGAGTGTATATATATATATATATTCAATGTATAAATTAAATATGGTTGGATTATGTTATACAAAACAACAAAGGAGTCTTGCATTACACGCAACCCTAACTTGGCCTTCATTACATGCAATCGCGACCTTCCTTGATAGCGTGTGTTGTACAAAATACCATGTTTCACTAAACAGTGATATATTGTTATTATATTATTATGTACTAGAATTTATGAGTAGTATTAAATACATTTTTAATCTTATAAAATTATTAATCATCTTACAAATTTTCTAGAACATGTTAAGAGAACCAAATAAATTTTTCGGGTCAAATAAGTATTTTTCAAAAAATGAAGTTTTGCCGCCTTTTGATGGCGCACGCACATTAAATATAGTTTTTGACATGTTTATAAGATCAATTTGACAAAATAAAAATCTTATTTTGAATAAGGATATAAAAATTTACTTTGAATAAATTTTTGCTATTTTTCTGATAAATTTCATATTTTGATGAATAATAAAAATACGCTAATTTTTAATTAAAAACAACATTTTCCATTGAGATAATTTATATGGTTAAATTATAATATTGATTGGTTTTATTGTATAAATAGAATATATTTTTACCATTTAATATAATTTATGTCATTATCATTAATTTCACATTAAATTCATAGGTAAAAACATTTCAATCTCTGGCAATGTTTTAACTTCTAAAACCCATTTTCTTAACAACAGGATTTATTTTAAATTAATTACTGCAACTTATGTGTTTTGTATTTGGAAAAATGGATTCTATATTTGGAATCAGTGGGTCCAAATTATGTTAATTGTATACTTTTTATTTTTAGGTATTATGAATAGTAACTACGGTAAATTTTATTTATTATAGTTAAAGGTAAATTGGGTAATTAAAGGTAAATATAAGATTATAAAATTACCCTAACACCTGCCAAAATCGTGTTTGATGACTACAAGTAGACCCATATCACCTAAGGGTCGGATTAGATTCATTTAATAGAATTTTTACCATGAAAATAATTTAATTATTATTAAAACCAAAGAATGTGACAACATGTCACTTTCTTAAATATTATAAGTATAATATTATTAATTTAGTGATAAACTTAATGAAACACAGAAAGTGAATAGTCTCAAGAAATATAATACAATTATCTACATCATATTAATTTATTTATAATTTTTAGGGATTAAATAATTATCATTAATTATGACACAATAGTGATGTTGAAATTATATAATTAATTAAAATATCAAATAAATCATTTTAAAAATATTAAAATAAATATCATATGAACTATTTAATGTTCTACACTAATTTTCTAGATACATATGAATGTTTACGGATCTATTAAAGCTTTTAGTTCGAACATATCTTCTGTTTATATTTTATTTAAATTCATATAAATGAATAGTGTCAAAATAGACACTATTGTTATTTTATAAAAAAACGTATTATAAAATAGTTTAAAAATCACAAAAATATATAAAAATTATAAATTTAAATTTATATGAGAGAAAATGTTATAACGTATCCAATTATGGACAATTCACAACAAATAAGTAATAATTTGTTATAATTACAATTTAGAATGTTATTACCACAAATAAAATTAAATTGATTAAGTAAGGATAAATCAAGTTGATAATGTTTAAAATAATTTCCTAACATGTCTAAATTTTATTTTTTGATTATATTTAAACCCTATATCATCTAATATTCGAATGTAGTGATTTTTTGGAGTTTTTACGTGGGGTTGAGATTTAATAAAAACTAATATTTCTTATATTTCCAAAGGTGCCCCTCTCGTCCCTTATAAAAGGGAACCTCCTCCTTCTCTTCCTCACACCATTTTTAGCCTTTAATCTCGGCCAACCCCTTCCCATTTCACTTCCCCACTTCTCTATAAACCTTATAGAGGTACTGGTCTTCTCAAAAGACTAAGTCTAGTGCCCTAAGATATGTTTTAATGGAGGCACTTCGAGAATGAGGTAATGTCGTCTACCGTTTTCTTCAAGTTCCATTATTCTTCTACTACCTCTTCTTTAGTTGTATCATTATAAAGTAATAACATTATTATCCCTCATATAATGATATTTTATTATAAATATTAAACAACCCCATTACACCTTCTATTCATCCTACGGAAAATGAAATCACCGCGCGTGCGTACGTACGGAATACCGTCTCCACGCTGTGGTGTAATCTGTTTTTCCACCAACACCTTACATGGATGGGTATAATGGTGTAATGAATAACTATATATGGTTATTATAACATCATACTTATTCTTATATATTATACCATCCACTCCACTTCAATTCAATAATTATGGGAATGATATCATCGCTCGTGCGTACGTACGGACTACCGTCTCCACGACGCGATGAGATTCATTCTCAATGATTAACCATTCATGAATGATTATAAAGTATATATAATAAGAAATCATGAAATATATGACATACTAATGATACTGTATTTATGTATATATATATGTATTCCATCCAATTAATTCCATTCAATTCAATGAGGAATCAAAAACAACGTTCATGCGTACGTACGGCCTACCGTCTCCATGAACGGTGTATTTCGTTCCATTTACCGATGTGTTATATATATGTATATTCTGAATATATATTTTATATAAATAATTTTCTATATTCTGGAATTAATTAATCATGATCTAAGTAATCATATGAATAATTACAAGTCAAAACACGGATGACAAATGAAACGATTTTACCCAAAACGCTCTTTAACATGGAATTTACAAAAGAATGGGTAATATAAAGTCAAAAGTGAACCATATATGATAACATAACAATGAATATGATTATTTAATAAGTCAATGAAATTATTTAAATCATTGTACAGGAGGTTCGGATACGTACAAAGCATATCAGACCTAATGTAAGGGATAATTATTCCAATCTCATTATTATCCAAGATTGTTTATTCGTAAGTATTTACAGGGGTTATTTTTAACATAAATGACCATGTTTTCTAAAAATGTTTTCATAAAATTTTATTATTCTACCATGTATGTTTAAAGTCATTTTTACCATTTTTTAACATTTTAGAAGGTTTGGAAGGAATGTTTTTTTTGTTTACCATACGAGGTACTTTTTGACTTTTCCGACAAAAGTACGAGAAGAATATTATTTTTAACTAATATGGCGTGAATGGATTTTTACGGTTTAATAACCCCTCATTTTCATAAATCCTCCTCTACATGTTTGCATGATTATTTACAACAAAACACTTTTCTTTTAAAAGTGCAAGTCATTTTGTGAAAAGAATAATATTTTGAAGAGGAAATGATATTTTCCTCCAGAATTCATTTCAAGTGTTTTATCAAAATCATTTTCTATCTAAGATTACATTATTTCATATGTGTATGTTTCAAATATAATGTCTCTATGATTTACATGGTTTCAATTTTCTTATTATGAAATGATATCTATTTCTTTTATATGGATTATGTGATGATTGAATGATGTTTATGAAACCCATTTTATTCTTTGGGTTATGAAAATGATTTATGATTAAGTTGTGGCACAAGTAAGAATGATTTAATTATGAGATGGGTGGGACCTATATCTCACTCCAATTCATAGGGTAATGATTTATATCTCTTGAGATAGACATGGCTGGAATGGTAAGTTAATCTAGTTCAGTGTTACAGGACTGAAACGAAGAGTGAACTCGATTCAGAAAGGGAATTTTTCCACTAAGATGGTCTTGGCAGCAATGCTTTGGCTACTATGGAAATCATGAGATATGCTGAATGGTTTCCACAATTATATGTTTTTGTCCCATTCTATTTTATCATTCCTAATGTTTCTTTATGATCTATTCTTTACGTACTTCCATGTTTTATGTTATTGCTCAAGCTTTTGATGTTTAAACATTATGTTCATGTTTTTAAGCTCAAATGTATATGATTTGTTTTATTTTATCCATGCTTACCCTTACCGAGCATTTGAGGTCACCCTTTATATGTTTTCTTTTCCCCAGGATATAAAGAAAGGTTTTATGTACGAAAAAATTGGGGAAGATCGATATGGGAGATGTTGAAGATCTTTCAACAGGATTAGATGTTTATATTCCGAGTTTCCAAAGACAGTAAACTATTACGGTCCTTGTGTGTCTATTTTTGTTATGTATTAAGTATTCCTCAAATGTAATGTAATGTCCATGTACGTCATGCTTTGGGTCTCTACAGTCGTTATCAGAGGATAGGTTTAGTCAACCTTTGGAAACTAGGATGTGAAAATGTTAGTGAGATCCCTAATGATATTTCTATGGTATGTTTAGGGATGTCCCTAAGGATAAGTATACATATAGGATATAGTCCTAGAACTGCGGTAACGATCATAGAATTTAACCTAAGATGTTAGATATTGAGGGTAATCCCCCTTACTATGTTTTTTTACCTAGCATGATTTTTTCCTCTCACACTGTTCTTTTTGGGTTTTAGAAAATGGCTGGAAATAATAAGATTCACGATAATGGAGGATATGACGGACAATGGAATGATATTATTCATGAGAAACCAAATGAAACGGGATTTGGAAGTCCAAATATAATTATTATTCCTAATCAGAAATCTCATAATATTATCAATAATCTCAACTTTGGTAACTTTCCCGACTCAGATAATAAGAGAATGATGGAGTTTCATGAAGATCATAGAGGAAACAAAGTTCAATTTTCCTCATGTAAATCATGTGGGAAGAGGCATCAGAGAGATTATTTCAAAGGAACTGGAAGATGCTTTGGTTGTGGAAAAGAAAGACACAAAGCCAGTAAGTGCAAAGGAAAAGGTTCAGTTAACACAATGGACAAGGATAATGGTATTACTACGACATCAACAGTGATTAGATGTTTTAAATGTGGAATGTATGGGCATTATTCAAACCAATTCCCTAAGGGAAAATCTCATGAAGAGAATCATCTTGGTCACATGAGTAGTATTTATGTGGATGATGATGAAGAGACTACAAATGAGACATGAGATGAATGAAATGATGAAGCTTATCTAGTGGTTTAAGAAGTTAGTGGAATTATTGTATGTTTATAAAGAATAATGTATGGTACTATGGAATAAAGAATCATCTAAGGATTGTTACACTATTGTTTTTCCTAAAGTAATTGAAAGTATATGTTGAATGGTACCGGTAACTATTGAAGGTTATTCAGATATTTTTGAAAAGTAGATGATATGCGCATAATTAAGGGATAAGAAGATAATGAGATGTTCGATTGTATTCATGAGCTCATGACTGATATAAGGAAATAGTTATATCATGGTTTGAGTATATATAATTTTGGGGTTTTGGTATGTGGAAAGAGTTTACTTTTGACAGAACTCATGTTTTCACTAAGATTCAATGGGTATTCATTTTTCATGAGAATACATGATTAAGGCCTTCGAATGATTGAAATGTGACCAACAAGACATATTTTATGATATATGTGGATCAACGATGGTATTAACATGCTTGTTATATAAAATCTCTGGTTATCGTCTTCACTATAATATGAGAATAGACTGCAATATTATGGATAAGCCTAAATATTGGAATGGATTATGTTGGACATAAGTTAGTATTGTTTAAGGATAGAACTTTTTTTCGATATTTTTGATGGGATGTTATAGTAATTTAGTTTTAGAAAAAGGACAACCTATAGGACTGGAGACAGCCCATCGCGTCGGACAAGGCTGTGGGAATCAAACCCACAAGCGATGTGCGACAGGCCTTTATTGCCTACCACTGGTCTACAGGATGTCCATGGTTAGTATAAATTAGATCTAATTTTTTAATTGGTATGAGATATGAAGTATAAGTCCATTTTAGGAACCATATAAAATTAGTCGACTAATGTATATTTAATAACTTTTTCTAACCTTTTGTTTAAGACAGATGGAATGACCCGTCATTCTATCACATGATCTGCTAAAACTTCATGAATGACAAATTCAACTTCATTTCTTTAAGGGATTAAGTGGAAATTGTTCAAGGCACAAACAACCATGATATTGTACCAAAATCATGTAAGTATTTCTTTTGATTCAAAATTTATTAAACATTAGAGAAATGACCCTGAGGACAAAAAATGTTGTAATACTCCCCTTATATCCGATAAATTAGATGGTACCTTATATCATCACAAATCTATGGCTTTGTGATTGTTGGCTTTTTTATAGCCATGTTCTCTACCACACTCCATCAGAACATGATGTTTAGATTTCTATTCCATATTCATATTTTCACCTATGTTCCCTTACGTGGAAACCCAGTGATTAGTTAATTTTGGGTAATCGTTACATTTCATACTTTAGTTTTTAGAATTAAGTTTTTTTATTCCTTTTTATGATGTGGGATTCTATGAATTGTAAATGATTTATAACCCCGAAGAATTTCGAGGGCGAAATTCATTTTAAGGGGGGTAGAATGTAACAACGCGAGATTTTATAAGATATACTCCTTTTAATTTCTTTCATATTTTTTGCTGTATGCTACACCATGATTATCTTGTATTATATGTAACACCGTATTAGCTTGCAGTATACGCAACACAATTCTTGGATCTTGTTACACACAATTTCAAGTTCGCAGCATTGAGTGTATATATATATATGTGAATATATATATATATATATATTCAATGTATAAATGAAATATGGTTGGAATATTTTATACAAAACAACAACAAAATCTTGCACTACACGCAACCCTGACTTGTCCTGCATTACACGCAATCGCGACCTTTCTCGATAGCGTGTGTTGTACGCAATATCGGGTTTCACTAAACAGTGATATATTATTATTACATTATTATGGACTAGCTGTTATGAATAGTATTGAATACATTTTGAATCTTATAACATTATTATTCATCTTACACATTTTCTAGAACATGTTAAGAGAACCAAATAAATTTTTCGGGGAAAATAAGTATTTTTCAAAAAATGCATTTTTGCCGCCTTTTGATGGCGCACCCACATTAAATATATTATTTGACATTTTTATAGGTTAAATTTGATAAAATAAAATTATTCTTTTGAATCATGATATAAAAATTTACTTTGAATAAATTTTTGATATTTTTCTGATAACTTTCATATTTTGATGAATAGTAAAAATACGCTAATTTTTAATTAAAAAAACTTTTTCCATTGAGATAATTTATATGGTTAAATTATAATTTTGCAACGTTTTATAGTATAAATAAAATATATTTTTACCATTTAATATAATTTATGTCATTATCATTAATTTCACATTGAATTCATAGGTAAAAACATTTCAATCTTTGGCAATGTTTTAACTTCTAAAACCCGTTTTCTTAACAATGGGATTTATTTTAAATTAACTACTGCAAGTTATGTGTTTTGAATTTTGAAAAATGGATTCCATATTTTGAATCATCAAGTCCAAATTATGTTAATAGGCTACTTTTTATTTTTGGTCATTATGAATAGTAACTACGGTAAATTTTATTTATCATAGTTAAAGGTAAATCGGGTAATTAAGGGTAAATATATGATTATAAAATTACCCTAACACCTTCCAAAAACATATTTGATGACTAAATTTCGACCCATATCACCTATGGGTAGTATTAGATTCATTTAATGGACTTTCTTCCATGAAAATAATCTTATTATTATTAAAACCAAAGAATGTGACAACATGTCACTTTCTTAAATCATATAAGTATAATAATTTTAATTTAGTGATAAACGTAATGAAACTTCAAAAATTAATAGTCTCCAAAAATCTAATACAATTATATACATCATATGAATTTATTTATTATTTTTATGGATTAAATAATTATCATTAATTATGACACAATAGTGATGTTGAAATTATATTGATAATTAAAATATAAAATAAATGGTTTTAAAAATATTAAAATAAATATTATATGAACTATTTAATGTTTTCCACTAACTTTATAGATACATATGACATTTTATGAATATATTAAAGCTTTTATTTTGAACATATCTTCTGTATATATTTTATTTAAATTCATATAAATGAATAGTGTCAAAATTGACACTATTGTTATTTTATAAGAAAAACATATTATAAAATTGTTTAAAAATTACAAAAATATATAAACATTGTATATTTAAATTTATATAGGCTAAAATGTTATAAAGTATCCAATTATAGGCAATTCACAAAAAATAAGTTATTATTTGTTATAATTTAAAATTTAGAATATTATTACCACAAATAAAATTAAATTGATTAAGAAAGGATAAATCAAGTTGACAATGTATAAAATAATTTCCTAACATGTCTAAATTTTATTTTTTGATGAGATTTCAACCCTATATCATCTCAGCTTCGAATTGAGTCATTTTTTGAGGTTTTTAAGTGGGTTTGGGATTTAATATAAACTAATATTTCTTATATTTCCAAAGGTGCCCCTCTCATACCTTATAAAATGGCACCTCCTCCTCCTCTTCCCCACACCATTTAGAGCCTTGATGCTCAGCCAAACTCTTCAAATTTTGCTTACCCACTTCTCTAGAATCCATATAGAGGTACTGGTCTTCTCAGATGACCAACTCTAGTGCCCTAAGAGAATTTTTAAAGGAGGCACTTCGAGAAAGAGGTAATACCTTCTACCGTTTTCTTCAAGTTCCATTCTTCTTCTACTCCCTATTCATTAGTTGTTTCATTATAAAGTAATAACATCATTATCCCTCATATACTGATATGTTATTATAAATATTAAACAATCTCATTTCACCTTCTATCCATCCTACGGAAAACAAAATCACCGCGCGTGCGTACGTACGGAATACCGTCTCCACGCTGTGGTGTAATCTGTTTTTCCACCAACACCTTACATGGATAGGTATAATGGTGTGAAGAATGACTATATATGCTTATTATAACATCATACTAATTATGATATATTATACCATCCACTCCAATTCAATTCAATAATTATGGGAACGATATCATCGCTCGTGCGTACGTACGGACTACCGTCTCCACGACGCGATGAGATTCATTCTCAATGATTAACCATTCATTAATGATTATAAAGTATATATAATAAGTAATCATGAAATATATGACATAATAATGATACTAGATTTATGTATATATATATGTATGTCATCCAATTAATTCCATTCAATTCAATAAGGAAACGAAAACAAAGTTCATTCGTACGTACGGCCTACCGTCTCCCTGAACGGTGTATTTCTTTCCATTTATCGATCTATTATATATATGTATATTCTGAATATATATTATATATAAATAATTTTTTATATTCTGGAATTAATTATTCATGATCTAAGTAATCATATGAATAATTACAAGTCAAAACATGGATGACAAATGAAACGATTTTACACAAAACGCTCTTTGACATTGAATTCACAAAAGAATGGGTAATATAAAGTCATAAGTGAACCATATATGATATAATAACAATGAATATGATTATTTAATAAGTCAATGATATTATTTAAATCATTATACAGGAGGTTAGGATACGGACGAAGCATATCGGACCTAAGGTAAGGGATAATTATTCCAATCTCATTCTTATCCTAGATTGCTTATTCGTAAGTATTTACTGGGGTTATGTTTATTAACCATGTCCATGTTTTCTAAAAATGTTTTCATAAAATGTTATTATTCTTCCATGTATGTTTAAAGTCATTTTTACCTTTTTTTACTTTTACCACAAGGATTGGAAGGAATATTTCTTTTGTTTACCATACGAGGTACTTTTTGACTTTTCCGACAAAAGTACAAGAAGAATGTAATTTTTAACTTATACAGCATGAATGGATTTTTACGGTTTCATAACCCCTAATATTCATAAATCATCCTCTACAAGTTTGCATGATTATTTTCAACAAATCCCTTCTCTTTTAAAAGTTCAAGGCATTTTGTGAAAAGAAAATGATTTTGAAGAGGAAAGGATATTTTCTTCAAGAATTTATTTCAAGTGTTTTATCAAAACCATTTTCCATCAAATATGACATTATTTCATATGTATGTTTCAAATATAATGTCTCTATGATTTATATGGTTTCACTTTTCTTATTATGAAATGATAACAATTTCTTTTATATGGATTATGTGATGATGGAATGATGTTTATGAAACCCATTTTATTCTTTGGGTTATGATGAATGATTTATGTTTATGTTGTGGAACAAGTAAGAATGATTTCATTATGAGATGGGTGGGGCCTATATCTCCCTCCAATGCATTGGGTAAATATTTATATCTCATGAGATAGACATGGCTTGAATGGTAAGTTATTCCGGTTAAGTGTTACAGGACTGAAACGAGGAGTGAACTCGATTCCGAAAGGGACTTTGTCCACTAAGATGGTCTTGGCAGAAATTCCTTGGCTACTATGTAAATCATGACATGTGCTGAATGGTTGCCAAAATTACATGTTTTACTACGGTTCTATTTTATCATTCTTAATGTTTCTTTATGATCTATGAATTACATACTTCCATGTTTTATGTCATTACTCAATCTTTTGATGTTTAAACATTATGTTCATGTTTTTAAGCTCAAATGTAAATGATTTGTTTTATTTTATCCATGATTACTCTTACTGAGCATTTGAGCTCACCATTTATATGTTTTATTTTCCCTAGGATATAAAGAAAGGTTTTAGGTAGGAAAGAAAGGTGAAGATCGATATGGGAGATGTTGAAGATCTTTCAATAGGATTAGATGTTTATATTCCACGTTTTCAAAGACACTAAACTATTATGGTCCTTGTGTGTCTGTTATTGTTATGTATTAAGTATTCTGCAAAAGTAATGAAATTTCCATGTACGTCAAGATTTGGGTCTCTACAAGTTAGCAGGTATCACCTATCATATAAGAATAATATATAACAATTGTTTACGGAACCAAAGAGAATGAAATTAAAATTACACAGATGAAAACCAAATAAAACAATGAATGAGTAATATAATCTCTTTTACACAATATCTCATCAGGTAGGTTTCACATCTATATCTCCATACTATAAGTTCAATGTGGTTGTCATTGAATATATAAAATAAACACATCATTAAAACATGAAAATGTATTTTTTTTGAATTTTATATTCCAATCAATGGGATGAGATATCAAAATCTATAAAAGTTTGGAGAGAAAAATAATTTCTAAACATATGTTTTTATGAAATGATAATCATGATGTACCAGCATACCCTACAATGTAAGGAACATGTGGAACCATGGGTCCATTAGAAAATCTATGTATGTGAGTCACTACATGAATTAATGATAATGTCAAAATATAAGGACCATTACACACACAAGTAGATTGTAATATCCACTAACACCAAAAAATATGTCATCTCTACTGGTGATTTGTTTCTCATAATCTCATGTATTGGAGATTACCATGTGTAGACTTCTTGAGAAGAAGGCTCATCTATATAAAAGTACTCACACCTGATAGTCACGTTCAATGATTACTACAATATAATGTTATCGTATCATAGATCTATACTTATGAATGAAATTATAGTAATTGAAGGTTCTACTTTTGGAGAACTACTATGACCATATCAATATGATTATAAACTAGGTCATTATTAAATTATAGTAATGAAAATTGTACTGTAGAGACCCGTATCCTGACGTACATGGACATTACATTACTTTTGCGGAATACTTAGTACATAACAAAAACACACACTAAAGGATCGTAATAGTTTAGTGTCTTTGGAAACTCGGAACGTAATCTTCTAATCGTGGTGAAATTTCTTCAATATCTCCCATAAAGGTCATCCTTTTTTTTTTTACCTAAAACCTTTCTTTATGTCCTGGGGAAAAGAAAACATAAAAGGGTGAGCTTAAATGCTTAGTAAGGGTAAACAAAAGAAATATCAATCACATAATTTTCATAAGAACATAACTTTTTTGGAAATCTTAACCTGCAAAAGAGAGCATAATTTCATAACATGGGATAAATCATAGTAGTGAAATGAAATCATAACTTAAAACATTACTCATTGTGGCATACACACATAATCATAGAGAATCATTTCTTGTTAGTCAAGACTCATTGCCAAGACTATCTTAGTGGACAAAGTCCCTTTCTGAATCGAGTAATCCTCGTTTCAGTCCTGTTTCACTGAACCGGTATAACCTACCATTCCAGCCATGTCTATCTCATGAGATATAAAATCATTACCCAATGCATTGGAGGGAGATATAGGTCCCACCCATCTCATAATGAATCCTTTCTTATGTGTTCCACATAATCATAAAACATACATCATCGCATAACACATGTAACAAAAATGGGATTCTTGAAACATCATGAAATCATAAAACAAATCATATAAGGTAAAGGAATTCATAAAAATAATTCCATCACAACATGATCAAATCAATTTAATATTAGGGATAAAAACAGAACCCTTTATTATCTTAGATGGAAAATAATTTTGATAAAACTCTTGAACTCCATTATTGAGGAAAATATCCTTTCTTCTTCAAAAACATTTTTCCTTTCTTAACATGTTATACAACTTTAAAATAAAAGAAGTTGATTAAAAATAAACTTGAATACTTGTAAAGGAAGCTTCTTGTAAATAATGTTTTAAAAATCCACTCATGCCGTATAAGTTAAAAAAAACATTCTTCGTACTTTTGTCGGAAAAGTCAAAAAGTACCTCGTACGGAAAAACGACAAAAGATTCCTTTCATATTCTTTACTAAAAACTCACCTAAGGGTAAAATTGGATTTAAACTATTGCAAGTGGATGGAAACAATATTACATATTGAGGGAACATGGATGTGGATGATAAAATACACCCCAGAATATACTTAAGAATAAACAATCTCGGATAAAAATGAGATTGTGATATTTCCCTTACCTTGGATCTGATTTGCTTCGTATGTGTCCGAACCTCCTGTATAATGATTTAAATAATGTCATTGACTTATTACAGAATCATATTCATTGTTATGATATCATATATGGTTCACTTATGACATTATATTACCCGTTCTTTTGTAAATTCCATGTTAAAGACGCATTTTGGGTAAAATCATTTCATTTATCGTAGGTGTTTTGACTTGTTGTTCTTGACATCATTATTACTTATATCATGATTTACTTACTTCCAGAACATAAAATATGATTTATATATCATATATATTCAGTATATATATATATATAATAGGTAGATAAATAAAATGAAAAACACCATTCATGGAGACGGTAGTCCGTACGTACGCATGAACGTTGTTTTCCTTTCCTTATTGTCTTGAAATGGAAGTAAGTAGATGACATACATATGTATATATATACATAAATCCAGTAGCTTTATAATGTCATATATTTCATTATTATTTCTTATATATACTTTATAATCATTCTTAAATGGTTAATATGGAGAATGAATCTCATCGCGTCGTGGAGACGGTAGTCCGTACGTACGCACGAGCGATGATATCATTTCTATAAGTATTGAATTGAATTGGAGTGAATAATACAATATATCAGAATCAATATGATGTTGTAATAACTATGTATAGTTATTCCTTACACCATTATACCCATCCATGTAAGGTGGCGGTGTAAAATAGATTACACCACGGCGTGGAGACGGTATTCCGTACGTACGCACGCGCGGTGATTTCTTTTTCCGTAGGATGGATAGATGGTGAAATAGGGTTGTTTCATACTTATAATAACATATCAGTATATGAGTGATACTGATGTTATTACTTCATAATGAAACAACCTAAGAAGAAGAAGTGGAAGAAGAAATAAAGATGAAAGAATTGGTAATGGTAATTACCTCTTCTTCGAAGTGCCTCTTTGAGACCTCCTCTTAGGGCACTAGAATTGGTCTTTGAGGAAGACCAGAACCTCTAGGATGTTGCTAGGGAAGTGGAGAAGGGATTTTGTCAGGGGTTGGCCGAGCTTGAGTGCTCAAATTGGTGTGAGGAGGAGGGGGAGGAGGTGTCCTTTTATAAGGGAGGAGAGGGGCACCATAGGAATTCTTAAAAATATTAATTTATAATAAATCTAACCCCACTTAAAAACCTCCAAAAATGACTCATATTCGAATATTAGATGGGATAGGGTTGTAATCTCATCAACCAATTAAATTTAGACATGTTTGGATATTATTTTAAACCTTATCAATTAGATTTAACTCTAAGTTAAATAATTTAACTTTTACCGTGTCTTTTTGTTTTCTTTCACTATATGGTTAATAAACTTACTATAACATGCCAAACGAACCCCAAATTGTTTATTATTAATATATATATCCGTATCTAAGTCATTTGGCCGAACCTTAGATTTTTAGGAATAAAATAACAATTAATAATATAATATTTGATTTAAAAACTATTTTGTGTCAATTTTGACACAATTTGATATATGATTTTTGTGAAAGTCATAACAGATTTATATGTTCGAACCAAGCTAATTAAATCACCACTAATATATCATAGTGACCTAGAAAATTAGTGGAATTCATAAAAAATCTCAAATTACATTTATTTTGGTGTTTATAACATCAATTATGTCAATATTTCATTAATAAGATAATTACTGTATCATCGTTGTGTCATAAATAACATAAATTATTTGATGTCTAAAAATTACAAATAAAATACCATCATGTAGGAAATATTTTTAGCTTTCTAATGAATATTTACAATCTAATTTATCTTATGTATAACCCCATATTAAAAATGATTTACTTATTAAACTTTGATTTTAACTATTTTAACCCTTCTTTAAATAAATTAATAATAAATGTCCTAATCTAATCCAAGTGGGCCTAAATGGTCATATTTTATTCCTAAGTTTGTTTTTGGTCGAATTACACTTGTCCAATAGAATTAGGACATGTGTTAGGGTAATAGTAATATCATATTTACCCTTAGTTACCCTATTTACTATTAACCGTGGTAAAAAAAGTAAAAAGTTACTATTCACCAAAAAATTATTTTCATCTCATTGAACCACATTTTAGTCCTTGATATTAACCGTGTCTCTCGGATTTTCGAAATTCCATTCACAGAAGCGGTAAAATTAAGTTTTATGCAAAATTCAGTTTTTAACCTACCACTTAGTAGTTTCACTATTCATCAAAAATTGATGTTTTTCAGAACATTGCCAAAATTTCATCCCAAGATATATTTCATATTCCGAATTCAAAAATGAAGTCTATTTTACCAAATTCATAACATAAAAGTTGCATTAATTAATTTTATAATTAAATCCCGCTGTTAAAACAAATAGCGTGTTTTTTAAGAAACAATATCTATCAAAAGATTGACACTTGTTTATGTCTAGTTTAAATGTGAAATTACATCCAATGACCAACATTGTATTAAATTGTAAAAATATATTCTAAATATACTTTAAAACCACTCAAATTAATGATTTATCACTATTAATTATTTCGATTAAAAAAGTTGTTTTTAATTATAATTTAGTAATTTTCACTATTCATCAAAATATGAAAGTTATCCGAAAATCACCAAAATTTCAACCTAAGATAATTTCGATATTCCGAATCCAAAAATGAAGTTCATTTTGAAAAATAAGATTTATAGAATTTTAAAAAGTGGTTATTACTATTCATAACGGGTAGTTTTAATAATATTTTAATAGCATATCGTTGTTTAGTGAAACTCGGTATTGCGTATTACACACGCTATCGAGGAAGGTCGCAATTGCGTGTAATGCAAGGCAAGTCAAGGATGCGTGTTGTGCAAGCTCCTTTTGGTGTAGCGTACAACACAAGACATTAGTGAAATAAAAAAGAATATTTTTCATAAAATCTTGGGCTGTTACATTCTACCCCCCTTAAAATGAATTTCGCCCTCGAAATTCGTCGGGGTTATAAATGGTTTACTATTCGAAAGTTTCTTTAATAGAAACCCACATCGTAAAAGGGAATACCAAAACTTGGCTTTAAAAACTAAACTATGAAATGTAACGATTACCCAAATAAACTAATCAATGGGTTTCCACATAGGTGAAAATATGGATATGGAAGAGAAATCTAACCATCATGTTCTGATGGAGAGTGGTAGAGAACATGGCTATGGAAAAGGCAGTAATCACAAATCCATAGATTTGTGATGATATAAGGTACCATCTTATTCATCAGGTATAAGATCACTAGGACGACATTTTGGTTTTCAAGATCATTTCCCTAAAGTTGAAAATTTGAATTAGAATAAATACTTACTTTATTTTGGTACAATCTCACTGTTGTTCGTGCCTTGAACAATTTCCACTTCATCTCTTAAATAAATGAAGTTGAATTTGTCATTCATGAAGTGTTAGCAGATCATGTGATAGAATGACAGGTCATTCCATTTGTCTCAAACAAAAGATTAGCAAAAATTATATGCATAAGTCGATCTATAGTGAGATTAATCATATATGGTTCCTAAAATGGACTTATACTTCATATATCATACTGCTTAATATAATAAAACTAGTTTCTACTAAACAGGGACTTCCTGTAGGTCAGTGGTAGGCGATAAAGGCCAGTCGCACTTCGGTTGTGGGTTCGATTCCTACAGCCTTGTCCGAAGCGATGGGCTGTCGCCCGTCCTGCAGGTTGTCCCTTTTTCTAAAACTACGTTACTATAACATCCCATCAACAATATCGAAAATTTTATATCCTTAAACAATAATAACTTATGTCCAACATAATCCAGTCTAATCTTTAGGCTTATACATAATACTGCAGTCCACTCTCATAATATAGTGACATCGATTACCAGAGATTTAATACTGTCGTTGATCCCCACATATCATAAGATATGTCTTGTTGGTCACATTCCAAACATTCAAAGTCCTTAATCGTGTATTCTCTTGAGTACCTTAGTGAAAACATGAGTGCAGTTAAAAGTTAACACTTTCCACATACCAAAATCCTCAAAATTATTTATACTCAAACCATGATATCAATTAGTCCTTATATCAATCATGAGCTCATGAATATTATCAAACATTTAATTTTCTCCTTATCCCTTCATTATGCGAATATCATCTACATTCCAAAAATATCTGAATAACCTTTCATGGATACTAGTAACATTAATCATACACTTTCAAAACACAAGGAAAGACAACAGTGTAACAATCCATAGATGTCTCTTTATTCCAAAATTACACATGATAAACATGTAATCATTCCACTACATTCTCAAACCATTGACCGAGCTTCAAAAATTCTTTCATCTCACATATCATTTGTAGTCTCTTCATCATCATCCACATAAATACTACCCATATGACCATACTGATTCTCTTCATGAGTCTTTCCCTTAGGGCATTTGTTTGCATAATGCCCATACATTCCACATTTAAAACACTTAACCATTTTTTATGTCGTAGCAATACCATTATCCTCATCCATGGTGTTAACCGACCCTTTTCCTTTGCACTTACTTGCTTTGTGTCCTTCTTTTCCACACCCAAAGCATCTTCCAGTTCCCTTGAAACATTCTCCTTGATGCCTCTTCCCACATGATTTACATAGGGGAAATTGAACTTTCTTTCCTCTATGATCATCATGGAACTCCATCTTTCTCTTATTAGTCGAGTCAGGAAACTTACCAAATTTTACTTTATTGATCATGTTGTGAGATTGCTGATTCGGTATAATAATGATGATTGGACATCCAAATCCCATTTCATTTGGTTGCTCATGAAGAATATCATTCCATTGTCCATCATATCCTCCATTATTGTGAATCATCTTGTTTCCAGCCATTTTCTAAAACCCAAACAGAATAGTGTTAGATGCAAAAATCGTAATAAAGGGGGAGTAACTTAAATATCTATCATCTTTGGTTTAATCTAATATCGTTACCATAGTTCTAGAACTATATCCTATACGTATACTTATCCTTAGGGGCATCCCTAGACATACCTTAGAAATATCTCTAAGGATCTCACTAACGTTTTCGCATCCTAGTTTCCAAAGGTTGACTAAACCTTTCCTCTGATACCAACTGTAGAGACCCGTATCCTGACGTACATGGACATTACATTACTTTTTCGGAATACTTAGTACATAACAAAAACACACACTAAAGGATCGTAATAGTTTAGTGTCTTTGGAAACTCGGAACGTAATCTTCTAATCGTGGTGAAAGTTCTTCAATATCTCCCATAAAGGTCATCCCTTTTTTTTACCTAAAACCTTTCTTTATATCCTAGGGAAAAGAAAACATAAAAGGGTGAGCTCAAATGCTCAGTAAGGGTAAACAAAAGAAATATCAATCACATAATTTTCATAAGAACATAACTTTTTTGGAAATCATAACCTGCAAAAGAGAGCATAATTTCATAACATGGGATAAATCATAGTAGTGAAATGAAATCATAACATAAAACATTACTCATTGTGGCATACACACATAATCATAGAGAATCATTTCTTGTTAGTCAAGACTCATTGCCAAGACTATCTTAGTGGACAAAGTCCCTTTCTGAATCGAGTAATCCTCGTTTCAGTCCTGTTTCACTGAACCGGTATAACCTACCATTCCAGCCATGTCTATCTCATGAGATATAAAATCATTACCCAATTCATTGGAGGGAGATATAGGTCCCACCCATCTCATAATGAATCCTTTCTTATGTGTGCCACATAATCATAAAACATACATCATCGCATAACACATGTAAAAAAAATGGGATTCTTGAAACATCATGACATCATAAAACAAATCATATAAGGTAAAGGAATTCATAAAAATAATTCCATCACAACATGATCAAATCAATTTAATATTAGGGATAAAAACAGAACCCTTTATTATCTTAGATGGAAAATAATTTTGATAAAACTCTTGAACTCCATTCTTGAGGAAAATATCCTTTCTTCTTCAAAAACATTTTTCCTTTCTTAACATGTTATACAACTTTAAAATAAAAGAAGTTGATTAAAAATAAACTTGAATACTTGTAAAGGAAGCTTCTTGTAAATAATGTTTTAAAAATCCATTCATGCTGTATAAGTTAAAAAAAACATTCTTCGTACTTTTGTCGGAAAAGTCAAAAAGTACCTCGTACGGAAAAACGACAAAAGATTCCTTTCATATTCTCTACTAAAAACTCACCTAAGGGTAAAATTGGATTTAAACTATTGCAAGTGGATGGAAACAATATTACATATTGAGGTAACATGGATGTGGATGATAAAATACACCCCAGAAAATACTTACGAATAAACAATCTCGGATAAAAATGAGATTGTGATATTTCCCTTACCTTAGATCCGATTTGCTTCGTATGTGTCTGAACCTCCTGTATAATGATTTAAATAATGCCATTGACTTATTACAGAATCATATTCATTGTTATGATATCATATATGGTTCACTTATGACATTATATTACCCGTTCTTTTGTAAATTCCATGTTAAAGAAGTGTTTTGGGTAAAATCATTTCATTTATCGTAGGTGTTTTGACTTGTTGTTCTTGACATCATTATTACTTATATCATGATTTACTTACTTCCAGAATATAAAATATGATTTATATATCATATATATTCAGTATATATATATATATATAATAGGTAGATAAATAAAATGAAAAACACCGTTCATGGAGACGGTAGTCCGTACGTACGCATGAACGTTGTTTTCCTTTCCTTATTGTCTTGAAATGGAAGTAAGTAGATGACATACATATGTATATATATACATAAATCCAGTAGCTTTATAATGTCATATATTTCATTATTATTTCTTATATATACTTTATAATCATTCTTAAATGGTTAATATGGAGAATGAATCTCATCGCGTCGTGGAGACGGTAGTCCGTACGTACGCACGAGCGATGATATCATTTCTATAACTATTGAATTGAATTGGAGTGAATTATACAATATATCAGAATCAATATGATGTTGTAATAACTATGTATAGTTATTCCTTACACCATTATACCCATCCATGTAAGGTGGCGGTGGAAAATAGATTACACCACGGCGTGGAGACGGTATTCCGTACGTACGCACGCGCGGTGATTTCTTTTTCCGTAGGATGGATAGATGGTGAAATAGGGTTGTTTCATACTTATAATAACATATCAGTATATGAGTGATACTGATGTTATTACTTCATAATGAAACAACCTAAGAAGAAGAAGTGGAAGAAGAAATAAAGATGAAAGAATTGGTAATGGTAATTACCTCTTCTTCGAAGTGCCTCTTTGAGACCTCCTCTTAGGGCACTAGAATTGGTCTTTGAGGAAGACCAGAACCTCTAGGATGTTGATAGGGAAGTGGAGAAGTGATTTTGTCAGGGGTTGGCCGAGCTTGAGTGCTCAAATTGGTGTGAGGAGGAGGGGGAGGATGTGTCCTTTTATAAGGGAGGAGAGGGGCACCTTAGGAATTCTTAAAAATATTAATTTATAATAAATCTAACCCCACTTAAAAACCTCCAAAAATGACTCATATTAGAATATTAGATGAGATAGGGTTGTAATCCCATCAACCAATTAAATTTAGACATGTTTGGATATTATTTTAAACCTTATCAATAAGATTTAACTCTAAGTTAAATAATTTATCTTTTACCGTGTCTTTTTGTTTTCTTTCACTATATGGTTAATAAACTAACTATAACATGCCAAACGAACCCCAAATTGTTTATTATTAATATATATATCCTTATCTAAGTCATTTGGCCGAACCTAAGATTTTTAGGAATAAAATAACAATTAATAATATAATATTTGATTTAAAAACTATTTTGTGTCAATTTTGACACAATTTGATATATGATTTTTGTGAAAGTCATAACAGATTTATATGTTCGAAACAAGCTAATTAAATCACCACTAATATATCATAGTGACCTAGAAAATTAGTGTAATTCATAAAAAATCTCAAATTACATTTATTTTGGTGTTTATAACATCAATTATGTCAATATTTCATTAGTAAGATAATTACTGTATCATCGTTGTGTCATAAATAAATTAAATTATTTGATGTCTAAAAATTACAAATAAAATACGATCATGTAGGAAATCTTTTTAGCTTTCTAATGAATATTTACAATCGAATTTATCTTATGTATAACCCCATATTAAAAATGATTTACTTATTAAACTTTGATTTTAACTATTTTAACCCTTCTTTAAATAAATTAATAATAAATGTCCTAATCTAATCCAAGTGGGCCTAAATGGTCATATTTTATTCCTAAGTTTGTTTTTGGTCGAATTACACTTGTCCAATAGAATTAGGACATGTGTTAGGGTAATAGTAATATCATATTTACCCTTAGTTACCCTATTTACTATTAACCGTGGTAAAAAAAAGTAAAAAGTTACTATTCACCAAAAAATTATTTTCATCTCATTGAACCATATTTTAGTCCTTGATATTAACCGTGTCTCTCGGATTTTCGAAATTCCATTCACAGAAGCGGTAAAATTAAGTTTTATGCAAAATTCAGTTTTTAACCTACCACTTAGTAGTTTCACTATTCATCAAAAATTGATGTTTTTCAGAACATTGCCAAAATTTCATCCCAAGCTATATTTCATATTCCGAATTCAAAAATGAAGTCTATTTTACCAAATTCATAACATAAAAGTTGCATTAATTAATTTTATAATTAAATCCCGCTGTTAAAACAAATAGCGTGTTTTTTAAGAAACAATATCTATCAAAAGATTGACACTTGTTTATGTCTAGTTTAAATGTGAAATTACATCCAATGACCAACATTGTATTAAATTGTAAAAATATATTCTAAATATACTTTAAAACCACTCAAATTAATGATTTATCACTATTAATTATTTCGATTAAAAAAGTTGTTTTTAATTATAATTTAGTAATTTTCACTATTCATCAAAATATGAAAGTTATCCGAAAATCACCAAAATTTCAACCTAAGCTAATTTCGATATTCCGAATCCAAAAATGAAGTTCATTTTGAAAAATAAGATTTCTAGAATTTTAAAAAGTGGTTATTACTATTCATAACGGGTAGTTTTAATAATATTTTAATAGCATATCGTTGTTTAGTGAAACTCGGTATTGCGTATTACACACGCTATCGAGGAAGGTCGCGATTGCGTGTAATGCAAGGCAAGTCAAGGATGCGTGTTGTGCAAGCTCGTTTTGGTGTAGCGTACAACACAAGACATTAGTGAAATAAAAAAGAATATTTTTCATAAAATCTTGGGCTGTTACATGTACAATATGTAATATTATATTGTTAATATTCAATTCATCAAATATACAAGTAATCAAAGTAAAAAATATTTTTTCCCTGTACAATAACTCCAAAAAATATCAAACCTTAGAGATTTCATATCTCACTACTGAATGTGAAAACTAAAAAAACGTGATAAAACATTTTCTCATATTCCATCACTAAAATTATATCCATACTGAATTTCATAGACTTTGAAATATTATCAACAGCCAATGACATAGAAAGGAATTTATAAATGAACTAATCCTGAAATTCATTTTAGGAAAGCCCAATGTACTAATAAACATAACCAATGTAATATCACCAAAAACATTCAACTCTTTGAAGCATACATACAACAAGTTACAAATAATTTCCAACCAATAACTCTACAAAATATATTCCACCCTATTGGAAAAATGTAAGATGGTTATTACAGTTGGAAATTTAAGACCCTTCCCCTATCTCTAGGTTGAAATACACTTTAGTTTTTATTGAACCCATTAATGTATTCTTTGAGGATTTCTTCAAGTGGATAAGTGGTATAGGATCATTAAGGTATTCAAGAGACTCATCGGTGCTCATATTATGTATCATTGAGCTTGAATTTCTATTGGATACCCAGTTCTCTTCTGATGGGTGATTAAAGAAACAATAAGACCATTACGTCACTGGTGAGAGCCTCCGGCCAATTGGTGGGTTCAATATAGTGTTCTAGGGGATTTTTTGGGTATTTATTCCTTTTTTTACCCTTATAATTCACCCAATATTCTTCTTTTTCACCTATACAAAATCCTTTTAATAGAGGTCACATCTTTATCTCATTTAGTCTTTGTGGCTCCCATTCATTTCTTCTATTACTATTTTTATAGTTTTTTACAATATCTTGGTATGAATAAAACTCATTTTAATAGATTTCATATTTAATAAAATATCTTGTGAATTCAAAATGATTAAATTTAATAGTCCATATTTTAATTAAGAATATCAAGTTCGTCAGTTTTTTCCATTTTTCTTGAACATAATTTTTATACTCAACAAGTGGATTCATATTAACCTAAGTTATGTGTTCTAATTTCATTTCCCTTAATGTCCCACCAGTGTTATTTCGTGTTTCCAAGTGTGGTCACCCCAACTTATTAGATGCATGAACAAGTTTTTTTAAAATTGCATTGATTCTTTGATGGAATCATCAAAACCCCTTGGTATTATAAAATTGTGATAACTTGGGTAAACATTCCTTAGAAAAACTAAAATGATGAGTTTTTATTATGCCTTAGAATATTATAAATTATTGTGGTTGGTATAGGGATTACATTGAGAATTTAGTGATATAATATGTAATGTGAGTTTCTTAAGATGACCCCTAGGACCCAGTAGTTATGTTGACCATGGAAATATAAAATGGAATATGTGAAATAAACCTAAGTGGTTATCTTCAAATAACTTGTTCAGTTTTTTTAGATTTAAATTCTATTAAAATGTATAATTTGAAATTATGAATGTTAATTTTTATGTTTTGAATTATTTATTGGACAACATTTGATTCCATATAAATTATATTTGTGTGTAATACCATTGATGATTCATTAATTCTACTTGGAGTGTTTTGTAAATACTAGTAGGTAAGAAGTCATTAGATTCGATGTGGTCCATATATATCAAATGATTCAAGTGAGCTAGTGGATTCTACCTAGAATAATTACTATGAATTACATAGTGTGCTTCGTACGTGGATTCAGGTAATGTCCTCACTTATTGAATTCCATGAATTAACATTGTGGATTCTTAATGTGTACCATTTTCAAATATTATGGGATGACCTCCCAATATTTTGTTTTATTTTACATCATGGAATGACTAGAGTGTGATTTTATATTCCAATTTATATATTCCTTTGAATTTTTTGGATAATTTCCTGAGTTCAGACAGATCAAATTGTTTTTAATTGGTAAATTTTGACGTTAATATCTATATTATCTTGTATTATAACCTCAATTCCCATGATTATTATTTCCCCAGTGATGCACTACGGAACTGAGTTGATACATGACACTTCCACTATGCTCAGATACCAATATAGTTTGATGTGTGTAGGTTAGGCTTGGGCTATCCCCCTGATATCCTATGAATTAATGTGTAATTTTTTTTATAAATTTTATTAGTAATAATTCGTAAATTATTTAATACAAACAATGATGATTTAAACTTATATAATTGATTTTAATTAGATATTATTGGGGTAGGCCTATCGAGTTTTCTCAAACCATATTGGTTTCATTTAGTACTAAAATATCTTTCATGGATCCAGGTATGGACATGGGTATGTTCCCATCCAATGATTCATGATTGTGTGGTTAGCAAATAGGTTTGGAACAATGAGCTTGGATATGGCTTGAGAATTATTGGATTTTTCATTGTTTTGGAATTTTTAACATTTGTGAACTTTTGGGGCTGATTTTACATGACATGACTGATATGTATCCTTACATGTTCTGTATGTGTCTTAATTATAAAATTATATGATTCCTGACATTTTATTTTGGAACCTTTAGTTTATTTATTCTAAATATAATGTATTTTTTATTTCATTTATTTATATTGTGTTGAGATTTATCTAGAGGGTATAGTCTCTTCACTCTACCACTTATAAAACGTTTCGTCTTCTCAGTAGCCTCTTGTCTACTGGGGGAACACATAAGGATTTTTGGTACACTGGACTAGGTAACTAATTCAACAAAATCTGGGCTAAGGAATTACAAAAATGTTATGCGAGAATATTTTTCATTACTTGTATATGGTAGAAGAGAGCATGTATGTGTTGACAATAGGTAATGATATTGTTCTTTGGATTAGTTAACCAATGGACTATTTAAAATGCATGTTTCCTGTGGTGGGAATTGATTTTCATTGAATTTATTATTATAAATGATTTATTTTTACCACAAGTAATTAAATTGTTCTATGATGTTTTGGTTAATGGGATTTTCACTTATTGGTTTGTATGGTAATGGGGAATGTGTCCATGTATCATATTAGGCTTCTAGGTTTTACATGACATTTTGAGGCATTATTTAATTTTTTTCATGGGACTCTCTATTATAACATTGGTTAGTTATTTAATATTTCATCATTAACCTAAATAATTTTTTTAGTATATCTTAACAGAGGAACTCTTTAAAAAGAATACATGAAAAAATACCTGAAATTTATGAACATTAACTGGGAACAAAAAATTGAGTCTATTAAATATAGTGCCAACCACAACATAATGAAAATATTACATTCTAACAAGGGATTGAAGCATGTTATAAAGACACAATTGTTATGGAATTTTAAAATATTATAGATATGGAAGATAATATTGACCTAAATTAATATTACAAATTATAAATAGATCAAATAAAATTATTTTTTTATTAATAAAATTTTATGAAGATAATTATCTGGTGTTTTAAATAACAACATTGGAATTGAATATTATTCAACTAAGCCTTTAGAAATGAGGCTATATAAATATCATAACTACATGGACATTATTTATAGTGAGAAATCAATAATTGGATAATACGAGGCTTTGTTAAATGTGTTACGTAGACCTAGATTTGGTGAATGATACTAGTGAGAGCGCTTGGGTTGTGAGTCTAAGTGCCTATGTATTTAAATAAATCCCCTAAACTAGGATATAAAGATATGTGATGATAATATTTCTTTATTTATTCTTTTATAATTATAAATAAATTCATCAACATCATCCACTAGTAGAGAACATAGAGGGAAATAGTGATAACGCCCCGAAGTTGTAGATCCCAATTTCAACTGTAAAATAGGTCCAGCATTTGATTGTTCATATTATGAAGAGTATCATTCATGTGATGCAGTATATAGAGAGAAATGCTCCACCAAATGGGGAAACAATTTTTGAATTGACTAGATTGTTATATTCATAAAATATTCCTACTTTTTCAGGGGGTGTTTTAACTGGGTAAAATGTACTTATCCTAAAGAAATTTACATTATCATTAAAAATATGAAGTCACCCCTTGAGAATAGGGTTAATATTTCCAACTATATGTTTTTTTCATTTATAAGTGATGGTGGGAGTTTTTATTTGAGTTGATCGGCACATGTGTATGGTCTGAGAGTATTTACAAAATTAATTTCCATAATTGTTTTCCTAAAACCCAATAATTTGATAGAGACATAGTGTTTATACACATATTTACATGGTGTTAATCTATTTGGAGTGTGTTTAATGGTTCATTGAGTCTCATTGGTTCTCCCCATATAATGATAGTGTTTCTTTTTGTGGGCCAGATAAATCGAATATAGCCATAGGAATAATATTATGGTGGAGGTGAATAGTTTCTTCTTGACCAGAATCATAGAGATTGTGAATCAAGAATTTTTTTTCCAAGAGTAATCTAACAGAGGATACTGTTCTACGGTGAGGTAGCACAAATTGGAAGATGAACATCTAGTGGTATAAAGTGATCTTTGATGGGTCCTAGTATGGATTTGGGGAACAAATCTCCCTAGGATATTGTGTGGTTGTATTTTATCAGTATGCCAATGCTAATTATTTCCATTGGCACATTGAACATGATCTTATTGAGTGAAGATATTAAATGAGGATGGTTTTTCTTTACATATTTTGAAGTAATACATAAGTAATTCTAAAATATAAATTTTTTAGGCCAGTTTGTATCCTCAGAGTTAGATCTGCTTCTTTGTGTCAAGAAGGTAGTTAGAGTTTGACAAGTCATGTTGATAGATGTTGTTATAGGTGTGCTTAGATTTAGATGTAGTCATGCCAACATAGTAGAATAACACCAGAAAATTAGGCCAATACTCAAGTTTGAAGTTCAATGCAGATGCATGTAGTATATCCTACTCCCATTGAAATATATATTAAGAATTATACCATAGGGTGTATGATCTTGGTGTACTTGTACATAGATTCTTATTTATTTTACATAAGGGCTTCAAAATTTTTCATATCTACTCAATTATTTGAAGGTCTCAAATTATCTATTTAGTTTCCCTCCTTATCATGTAATTTAAATTTTTTAATTGAATTTTATATGTAATAAGTTTCAAATATATTTTTATCATCATTATCTATGTTGTTTTGTAGTTATTTTATATAATATTTTGTAAATTATTCAAAATGCATTTTTATGTGTATATTTTTTTGAATTATGAATTATTTCAGGATTTTATTTTTTTATTTAATTGTGAATCTTCTTTTTTATATTTTAATTTATGGATCTATTATTTTTTTAATTTATTAAATTAATTATTTGAATAAATCTCAATATGTAAATATAATATTTAAATCTTTTGAAATTTTTTTATTTTTAAAATGTATGATATTCATAAATGATTAATTATATCTATAGGATTATCCACATACAGTAATTCCATGAAAGGGATACATAAACTAATTTGTGTATATATTTTTCACAATGTGGAATAATTAAAATAGCATAATGGAATCATAGTGAACTCAGATAATCAAATAAGACATGTATCCAAATCTATTGTGCTGAAGATCCACATAGTTTAATTGGTTGTGTATCCAATTCTAAAGGATTAAGACATATCTGATGACTCATGTAGAAAATCTTTGTGTATCCAAATTAAATTTATGTGAAATATTTAAATTAATAAATATCAAATTCCATGTATTTTTTTTTTGAAGTAGCATGCCTATGTATGGGAAATGAGAGTTCCTTAACTAAAAAAATTTAGAAGCTTAATGAAAGGGGGAGTAGAAATTGAGATGAAATATATGATTATAAAATTAATTGTGTGTTTGAGATGATGAAATTTTATTTTATTTCAAATAAAGGTATATGTGAGGCAACCCATATTTTCTTTCTGGAGTTTTTATAGAGTCTCAAAGTAGATCTAGTGGGTAATCAAGTTGTTTCTTGTGGAATTCTTGTAGATGTGTGGGATGTTATGGATCACGATATTTAATATTTAATCTATAAAATGAATAAAATTTGAATTATTTATACAATTCTAAGAGAGAATAATTATTTTTTGTTGGAGAACGATTGTGATCATTGATTAGATGATTAAGCTGGGAGGAGATCCTAGAGATGGAGCTTGAGGAAGGAGTTAGCCTCTCCAATGAGGATTCATCTTCTCTTCCTAATCACATATTGATTTTATTTTTAGTATGTGTAGAGAAATAAATTTTGGTTTTCAAACTATAATGGATTAAATTTGTATATATTTTCATGTCTTTTCATTACAATTTATCAATACATTTTTACTTTAGTGTTACCATTCTCATTCATAACTAGGAAACATTTTACTTTTTCCTAGGAACTATTTTTTAATGATAGAGGAAACACAATATATTGAATATTAACTAAGGTATTGAAAATTAGAAAAGTTTAATGTTCACTTTTCTATTATTTAATAAAATATATTCCAATTCATAATTTTATATATCAAAAGAAGAAAATGTTTTGTGATCTATGTTGGACATTGAGTGAGACCTTAATGGAACATCGCCAATTTTTAATAGAATTGTTATCATTGTTGATGGTTTTAGCAAGAATATTTATTTTATTGTATTAATTAAATAATATTTTATAACCCTAATATAATAATTTATTAATAATCTCTCCCACCTTTACAATTTCCACTTCACCTCTCCCTTCATTGTTTCTCTAATTTCATTTTTTGTTTGGGTTGATTTTGTTTCTTTTACTTTTCATTGTCACATGCTCATCATTTTCCATACCTGATGATATGATACTACTAATTATTATTATTTTAGTTTCTCATTTTTAAATCTATATTTTTTAGGTAATTTCAATGATTGTGTTCATCAACTATCTAGTATATGCATGGCTTTATGTCAATGACACTCTAACGAGAGTCAGATTTCAATTTTTCCATTATTGTAGGGAATGTGCTCCTCATATTAGAGGCTACCAGTACCTATGGGAACATTTCGAATTATATATAACCATTTTTTGACCTAATCCTTGGAATGGATTGGTTTTTTCACTTTTACTAACATAAAATTTCTACCATTTATAGGTGTACTTGGTATCACCCAAAGGGGGTGATTATGTTCCTATGGGAGAGTGGCACAAATAGGATAGTTGAGAAGATCATCTAATAGTTCTATGTGGGATTTCAATCCATATTTTCTACCTTATTTTACATGATGGTGGGGAGAGGATGGTTGTTTTCCCTATTATGGTGGACTATTTTTTATATATTTTCCAGATGATATCATGGGATTATTGCCCAAGAGGGAGGTGGATTTCACTATCATGTGTGTCCCAAGTGTGAACCATATTTCTATTCAATGATATAAGATGTATATGGTAGATATTATTCAATTAAAACCCTATCTAAAACTTATAGGTTACTTGTCTTTTCTTCCATAGTACAAGTCAATAGGTTTCCATTATCCTCTTTACTAGGATGGTCGACGTTACACTACATCTATGATTAGATTATCAGGGGTCGAATCAGGTCACTATTATAAACTGGTGTCCACTACCGCATTTTGATACTATTTTTTTCATCTCAGGGGTGATTAGATATTCTCTAATATTTAATTGAGTTTAGGATCTCAATGTTAGGTTGAGACACTCTCTTATACCACGTACAACTTTCAGAAGTAGGTATGGACACTATTTGGACTTGGCGGGTAATTTAGTTTAAACACATACCCCCTAATGTTTAAGGCCATGATGAATAGAGTTATCTAGTGATACTAATATTCCATTCTTGGGGTTTTTTGTGGATAATATCCTCATCTATTTAGGTTTGAGGTAGGAGAAATCACATCACTTGTTTATCATTTTGGGCTCACTATGGTAGAACCATCTCTATTTCAACCTCAAAAATTATTTTTTTGGATAAACATGGTACACATATTAGGGCGTAAAATATTAAAATAGATAATGATTTTTTTTCCTTCAGATATTGAGAGTTGTGGTTTCCATAAAGCATCATAATGTAATTTTTGATATTCGGATAATTTTAAGTGAGGAATCTTATTTTTCTGATTTATATTATAATTATCCCATTAGGAAGCACCAATTACAGGGATAAACATAAAGTGTGTAATTAAATGATTATGAGAATGCTTTCTAGGAGTTGAGAACTGGAGTAATTTCAAAACTGATCCTGATCTTTCTTGATTTGGTCACAGAATATATTATTTATTAAAATTCAGCAAGAATCATTCTTGGTTAAGTTATGATGTAGTAGAATTAAGTCATGCACTATGGGTTTCAATAGTTGGGGATACCAGAATGAAATTTCACGGAACAAAATATCAGGTTTTTATTAGAGCATAATTCCATGGATTGATTATCGAACTGTCTCTTGGTATAATGTATTTTGGTGTTTAGGGACCTATATCATATGAGATAATTTTCCACTTAGTTATGAAGAAAATATAAACATTTAATGTGGTTCAAGAACATACAATGCATTAAATTTCATATAAATTATAAACTAGATATGGGAAATATTGTTATTGATTAGTTGATCTATAAAACATAACCTAGGTTTCTTCAAGATTCATGTATTGTTTCGAAATTGATGGTCTTTTGATGAAATGCATCTGGGTGTCTACAAGGGATAGGGTCGAGAAATTATGGTGTCCTTATACTGGGTTCCATTGATTGAATATCATAATAAGATGTGTAAGTTTTATGATCCAGAGTGCTTATCCTTTAGAGATATCCATTAATTTGGGGAGCTACCACTTACCGGAACTATATATTAAAATGATATTATTCAGCTTGATGAGTGTTTTTAGTGTGTATTGGTATGGGAGAGGATTTGATGAGGGAAACTGAGGATTCTAGTTGGGATTTACACAGTATATATATGAAAATATATTGTAATATTCATTTCATATATTGGTGACTCAGAATTAATAAGGATAATGTGGGGTTCGGTAAAAGTTCTCTAATTATTAGCATGTGATTGTAAAGAATTAGTTCCAACTTGTTTCCTATTGTCTCTTCCCATTCCAAATTTGAAAAAAAAAATTTATAGAATGAACTATTTCTTTATTACAAATGATACCATGGGGGAAATATTGAGTATTGTCCATTATAGATTATCTAATGAAGGTCTCCTAATTTATTTTGACGGATAAATTTTTATGGTTGATGAGATAGGTTGTTTCTATATTCAAGATATTGATCAACTAAATAGGATTACATGGACCATCATTTCAGATAGATATTATAAGACCACATCATAGTTTTGATATTGGTTACCAAAAGTGTTGGGCACTCAGGTGGTTCTGAGTGAAGCCTACCACCCAAAAACCAAAAGACAGTCTCAATGGAATATTAAGGTGTTGGAGATCATGTTGAATATGTGTGCTATATATTTTAGAGGTTCTTTACAGAGCCATCTAGAATATTAGGGTTTTTTTAAAAAAGGGTTATCATGTGACCATTTAAATGGTTTCTAATGAGGCCTTATATGGTAATCCACATCATTCACTAATGTGACGGATAGAGGTATATGTGGTAGTGATTGATTGGTTGAGAATTATTCAAGATATAATAGACAATGTCCAGTTGATTTGGAAGAGGGTTTCTATATTTTATTGTGGGTTGAAATAATATATTGTTTGGCATTGTAAACCTTTTTAGTAATAGGTAGGATACCAGGTTTTTTTCATGTGTCACGTAGGATGGGGAAACATAATATATGGATATAGGGGTAATTAGTTCCAACCTACGTCAGAACATTTGAGTTTGTGAATAAGGTAATTCAGTGGAATATTGAGTAACTATTACATAGAGATTTAATTTCATCGAATTTATATACCCAATATCTGAGCTTCGATTGCACTTTCGGGATCTTTCCCATATGACCAATTCTATGATTGTTAATATTGGAGGTGATGTATCCTTTTAGGATAATTTGGTTTGTATTATGACCTTTAGTGATAATATGAGTAGTGAAAGATGTATTTTTCAATAAATGTATAATATTTTATAACATGCATGTTCAAGAGGATTCATGGATGTAGGAATCAGAAAAGTGCACCAAGTATCCAAACAATTTCTTCAAGGAGAAGGTGATGTTTGATAGTGTAACTCAAGGATGGAATATCTTAAAGAGGTAGGTTTTAAGAACCCACGAATCTATTATAGTATAATCCCTCATTAATGTTTACTAAACCCCTTTAAACAAATTTTTTTATTTTTTTTCCTTAGATAATGGGTTCAGGGGGGGTCACATAGGTGTTTAGGAAACCCCGAGGGAATGAATCCTAATGGATGTGACACTACAAGAATGAAGGATGAAAACAAACAACTATATGGTGGTTTTAATATGGTATTGAATATCAACTATAATCACATCAGTTATCTAATGAAACTCCATAGATATCATATTAGTTCTTCTAATCTTTTTTCTAAAGGTGGATGTTTAGCCTTTTCTTACAATTTCTCCCTTAAACCTCGTCCAATTTTCTCACTATTTAATGGTATAGCAGTTTCAACAATGAGAACCCATTCTTATATCCTTTATATTGGTTCATCACTTTTAGTTTTCAACAAATTCTATTTATTTTTTAGGCATTCAAAAACTCTAAGTAAGGATACAAATCATTTTCCAACTTTTAATCAATAACATTTTCATTACAAAATCCCATTGATTAATGCTCATGAAACCAATTTTCATAATTTATTTTAAGTTATTTTATTTTTCTTATTTTACTCAAACAAACACTGAAACATAAAATATGGAAGTCAAGTAACCTAAACTAGGTTTTCCATGGTATTTTTCATTAATGGATTACCTACGTAATTGATGTCTACATGTGCAGACACATAGACTTACTATATGCATAAAAAATATTTAAATTTTTTCAATAACATGTTGATGTACCAAAATACCCTTAGTCTTAGGAAAGCATGTTCTCCATATGTAGATCTTCCTTATATACACTAATATGTTGAATTTATCATCTACATTAAATTATGTTAATTAATAATGTGGTTTTGGGTTCATTAGGTAACATAATAAGATAACATGGATTGTTAGTTTCTTAGGATGACCCTAGGACCTGGCATTTATTATTTCCTTAGAAATATTAAATGGAAAATTCTTGTCAACATGGATCACTAAATATAAGAGTTAATTTAATTTAAAATTATAATTTATATTAAAAATATTTTAAACATAAACCCCCAATTTAATAAAAATCCCTAGATATAAAAAATAATACAATTTTATAATTTAATTAATAGAAAATCTTCTCAAAAAATTGATCATTTCTTAGTTGAAATATTTTAAAAAATACTATAACTCCTGAAACTAATTTACTTGTATCAAACAATTTGTATACAATACTAATTAATGTTAACTATTATTGAAATGTTTGGTTTATTAACTTAGATAACATAAACTTTTTTGGTTTCAAAAAAAGAAAACAAAATAGATAAAAATTTTCAAATAACACACAGTATAATTTAATTAGGTATTCAATATCAAGATAATAAATAATAGCATACAAATAAAAATCACCATTGATTAATAATTTTATTATATAATAAACTAATTAATAAACATGATCATGTTTTTACACACAACATTACTCAGACAGTCCAGTTTATACACAATCTTATCCCTCTATTATACATGATATAAAAGATATATTGGTTACACTTGACCACCTCCGTAGTTCTGTGTGGGATTAAAGATGAAAAAATAGAATGATAGTGTCTATTAATCTTTATTTCAATGTATAAGATAGTTTCTAAAAATAAATTTGGTAAAAAACACAGATCAAATGTTTTTTAATATAGAAAGAGAGATTAAAGTGACTTGTGAAGTTTTGGTGGAAGTCAAACCTAATAGATTCAATTTTCTATGAGTCTCCAAATTTTTCATTCAAAATCCTTAACATAGATTGTATAGAATTTGAAGAAATATTTGACTATCATGGATGTTTGAAAACCTTTGTTCTAAATCAATATATTCATTAGTGTTCTACCACAAGAATGTCAATCTACTATTTTTTCATTAAATAGAATTTGAGTCTATTAATTTTTATTCCATTAAGACCACATGTGCATACTTTCACATAAGGGAAGATCTGGATTTATATATTCATGAGGGTCAAATTACCCATTTTATGATAATAAAGGACTATGAAGTAACCTCATATTGAGAGATAGATCTAGAATGTCTGATTATGCATTTAAATTTTGAATGGAGTAGTTTAGTAATATTCATTCTTAAATCCACATCCCTCTTACAAAATTTGATTCTTTAATCTATCTATTGAAGAATTAGTTTTGAATATAATTATTAATATTCACAGAAGTATATTTTATGGAAGATGAATTGGTGGTAGGATTGATGCACTATTTGGAGATCATGGGTAATAGATATATAGTGGTAGAACATATCTTATAATAGTATTTATGATTTTTGATAGATCTATTTTAGAGGTATGTCTATCACCAGTAATAATGCTTGGAGGCCAAAATGATTTGTAATCTAGTAATAGCTTCACATGACAATAAAATATCTGGATAGTGGACCCATTCAACCATAACACACATCAATAGTGGATACCTTAGTTTTTGATGCATATATAGAGGTATCTAGTAATGGTATCCTTTCATGATAGATAATGCAAACTTCTATCAGCTTGTTGAACTGGTTATAGCTTTTGAAATTAAAAGATTTCAACTAGAAATATCTCATTTCATCTAATGGTAGATCGAGATTTTATGTTCAATACATATCTAGAATTTGAATATTTTTTAAAAAAAATCTATCATCTAGCCTTATACTCATTACTAACTTAACAAAAATGATTTCAGATCATTAAAATATATTGGTTCTTGGACTATTCTAATGATCTCTCCCTTTTGATGATCACAAATTATTGAATCCATAACCATATTAAAACATCTTAACAAGTGAATAAAATTAATATATCAATAATAATATGCCTACCAGACATTGTTTTTATGTAACGTATACAATTAATATAGATGAAACTCATTCTACCCATTTTTGGATTAAAACAAATAATTGAACGAATAAGTAAAGAAAAAAAATTGTACACTCATTAATGAATATATATGACTATTTTTAAAATTTAATGTTTAATACCAAAATTACAAATAAAAATTCCCAAAATAAAATCCTTATAAATACTTAATATGATTATAAATTTGACATAAGCGGTTGAGTAAAGGTAGGATCCCCTAGGTACTTCCTAATTCACGAAACTATAGAATTAAAAATAGAGGCATGATGAGGTCTCAGAGGCCTGATGACTATAGAATATGACAATGGACTGAGATTCTTCACCACCTAAGGTGCATGTCCAAAATGACCAATTGTAATTTCTAATCTCTATAAAGGTGATTGTATATGTTCATAAAGAGGTTTAGTCACAATAATATTTGGTGGTGAAATGAAAACAGTCATAGTGGTGTAGAGAAATGCCTCTATGAGCTCAATAAATTTAGTAATCACCCAACCACAATGCACCATCTCTCTAAAAGAATTGTCTTATCTTCCATAAATAGATTGAATAGGTATTCCAATATAAGAATATAGAAATAAAATGCATATATATTACATAATGTTTTTGAATATTTATTTCATTATATAACTATATTATTGATAACCATAATAGTATTGTTCGATTGGAAACATGGAAACACATACATAGAACCTTGAGTGATCTATGTCATCTCCCACCATGTTATTCAAAACTAACACCATTTTTAGTCATATCATAAATAATAAATATCCACATAACCTAGGTAAGTAAATCATAAAAAATGGTGATATTAGATGATCAGTTAGTGAAAAAGAGGGAGATACATAAGCATAATTATAATGCCGCGACCTTATAACATTACTTAATATTGAATTACATTGAATAATTCACATTGAGGATCCTTTCAGGTTTAGAGTTTTATATAATTAGGACATAACTATTACATCTCAAAGATTACAAAGTAGACACATCTACACAGCGTCTATCTTTTTCACAAAAATAAAAACACTTGAACAAAAGAGTCCTGTCTAATTCCTTGTTTTAGACAGCCTGACATTTCCTTGATCCCATCCTTGACCCTATTCAACTTTATGTCCTACGAAAACGTGTAAAAAACTTGGGATGAGCATAAAAAGCTCAGTAAGTGTTATAAAAGTATGGAAAGGAACCATGAGTACATATATACATAATAATGAAATCATACATTACCCATAAATCATAAGCACTTTAACATACCTCATAAAATCATGAATAAATCATAGAAATCAGAAGACATAAAGGTAACATGAGGCATTCATAACATTCTTATGAAGGTAGTAACCCTATTGGCTACATTTGGAATACCCATGACAGTATATTCCCTAAATCTCTTCAGAGAAACCTTAACTTTTAACTCCTTCGCGTTACCCAATGCATTGTAGAGCTATATCGGGCTCAGCTGCCCTTAGTTTATCATGGAACCACCCGACTTCATAACAATGCCCAAGAACCATAACATAATCATAGCACATAACTTAAGCATAAAGGAATGATAACATTCCAACATTGCAATAACAAATTAACATTTTAAGATATTGAAATAATGAATCCATTCTAAAAACCATTTTCAAAACCATTTAAAACATTTAATAATGAGATTTTTAAATCAAAGTGTATCATACCACATTGAAGAATTTAACATTTTAAACCATTAATATCCATATAAATAAATCCTTAAAACCATTTTGAAAACATGTATATTAATGAGAAATATTTATAAGAATAAATCATTAAAACATTTAAAATGATATTTTTGTTAAAGGGTTTTTAACAAAATGAGAGACACTTGAATACAATAATTGAGGGATAACAGTTAATCAAAACTTTATAATATCATGAGAATAAAGGGATTCATGGTATAATATTCCAAATTACAGTATATACACCATATAATAGTGAACTAGTGCATAACAACAATGAAGTCTCAATAGAAATGTAAAATGAGATGAAATCCATTATAAAGAAGGTATCCTTAAATTAAGGATAAATCAATCTCATAATTATGTGTGACAAATATAAATACGCCCAATATATGTGGATGTAAAGTGTAAAATAATCAAAGGTCATTCACACATATTCAATGGATGACATATTCAATAACTACATGTTGAACCCAACGAAATCAAAATTAGGTTAAGAAGTTCCCTTGACAGCCTATCGACGTGACATCAAATTTTAGAAAAAGTGTTGATGAGAGATATAAAGTGTATCTCATCACTTGACATTAAATTTACAGCAATAAATATATATAAGAAAATATCCTCACATAATAATATGAAAATTAAAAGACAGAACAAAATAAGTCTTTCAAAAAGAGGAGGGTGAAAGGTCCCCTTACCGATTTGGGTAAGTTTCGAAACGCACACCCCATGAAACAAGTACTATAAAAAATTGAAGTAAATACTAATAAAATAAAGTAAGTTACACAAAGATTATAATAATGGACAATAAATACACCACTCAAATGGAAATATTGGCAAATGTAGCACGAATCTCACGAAAACACAAAGTTTGATAAAGAACCCCTTACGAAATTTCAGCAGCCTAACGGTGCCAATTAAAACTCCCAAAAAGGGATTTATGAGATCAAATAGGGTCTCTCATAATATGGACATAAAAAGTACAGAATGAGGAATATAAAATAACATCCCCAAACATAAGAAAGATGAGCTTAAAAGAAATGACATAAAAGAGCGTACTTAAAAAGGAAGAGAGAGGTAGGATCCCTTACCTCGGGTCCGACTTGACTCGGTCGTTCTTTAACCTCTTGAATAATAAACTTGAGTTTATTTTTTACTTTCTTAAGAACATTTTTCAAGTTCATTATTCCTTTTATATAACTTATTACCATTCTATGAACACTATGTAATTATTTAAGTTAATAATGGTCGTTTTGTTGATCATTGCTGCTTGAGTCAAAAATAAACTCTTTATAATTACAAGTTGTTCATGTGGTAAAATATATATTATATCCAGAATTATATTAATTATTTAGATATCATATATATCATATATATCCATTATATAAATGCATTTATAATATTACATAATATTAAGAGGTAAGAAATGAAATGCACCATTCCTGGAGAGGGTAAGTCGTACGTACGCATGAACGCTAATTCCATTTCTATTTCTTATTTAATGGAATTAAAAAATAATGATACATAATATTATTATAATTACAGTATTGTATCATAGATAATATCATTAAATATATCCTTTATACATACCACATATGTTATTAACGGATCAAATCACATTGAGGGGGCGGTAGTCCGCACTTCCTAAAATAAAGATATCGCGTTTAACCATAATGGAATCCATAAAGGTATGCCATAAATGAAAAATAAAAAAGCTTAAGCAAAACATAAACATAAAATATATCACATATAAATATATTTTCATCTTAATGGCCACCTTTTAAGGTGTTAAAAGAATATTGAACAGTCATCGTTTCGTGAGGCAGAAATTCACCATCCACAGAAACAGTATGTTCTTTAACCATTAGATGTATGTGTGTGTAAGTGTAGCTCGAATGCTTCTTATAACAACACCCTAGTATATATTGAAGATACTGTAGTTGTTAAAAGCGTAATTAATAAGAACAGTTTACGGGGTTGGAGAAGCAAAATAAAACAAAAAAACACAAGTGAAGACATTACCTTAAAATCGGGTAACTCTCTTTGATTTGAGCTCAAAGGCTTTCTTGGGAAGACTTATGCCCAAAGTGAGGCTTATATGAGTAAAAGAGGGATGTGGAGAGACCAAATGAGAAGGGTTTGGCCTAGCCAAAGGCTTGAGAGGTGTGGGTAAGGTGGTAGAGGTGGGGGCCTTTTATAAGAGGAGAGGAGGGGCACTCTTGGAAAGTCAAACAAAGTTACATTATTTTCAAATGAGTTTTGGATTTTAAAGGTCCCAAATTGAAATATTTCTAGGATAAGGTGATAAGGGATTGAAATACGCCCATAAAATAGGTTTTTGACATTTGTAGGTCTTATAGTTTACATTATCATTTAATTATATTTAAATCGTTAAATAATGAGGTTATCGTTGCATCATCATGATGTCATAAATAATTTAATTTATTTAATGTCTAAAAATTATTAAAAAAATACTATGATGTAGGAAATATTTTTATATTTCCAATTATTAGTTATAGTAAAAAATATGAATTGTATAACCCCATGTAAAAATTGTTTTAGTAAAACAACTCATTTTTGTGACATTTTTTATTTTATCTTTAAATAAAATGTTATTTATGTCATTTTCCTACCAAAGTGGATCTGTGGGGTCCCCAAGTTGACCCATGGATTTTATGGGTCGTCCATGACACATCCAATGAGGGTAGAACATGTTTCTAGGTCATTTCATATTATTAAAACATTATTTTTGCCTTAAATGACACTAATTACCTCTAATCGTGATTAAAAACTTAAAAGATACTATTCATAAAAAAATTATTTTAATCCTATTTAAAGACATATTACTTAATAATGACAACCATGTATGTTGGATTTTTGAAATTCAAAACATAGAGATTGTAAAATTTCATTTAAACGAAAAATCCGTTTTTTAAGTACCACTTAGTGGTTTCACTATTCATTAAAAATTGAAGTTTTTCAGAAAAATACAAAAACTTTACCCTAAGCTATAGTTGATATTCCGAATTCAAAAATGATGTCTATTTTAAAAAATTTAAAACATATAAGTCACATTAATTAATTTAATAATTAATTCCCGCTGTCAGAACAAATAGAGTGTTTTTATGAAACAATATATATGAAAAGATTGACACTAGTTTAAATCCAATTTCATAGTGAAATTAATTCCAACGACCACCATTGGATTAAATTGTAAAAATATATTCTAATTTCATTTTAAAACCAATTCAAAAGATAATCTAATCATATAAATAAATTATATTAAAATGAGGTTCTTGAATTAAAATACAACATTTTTCTCTATTCATTAAAAAATGAACATTATCGGAAAAATACCAAATATTAACACAAAGTAAATTTGGATGTACCGATTCTAAAGAATAATTTTATTTTGTCAAACATAACACATAAAATTTTCAAAAATTATATTTAAAAGACGTTGGCCATCAAAAGGCAGTTAATCGACCTTTTAAAGAATATTAGAGTGTTTACGCTTAAAATTGGATTCAATTGCATTTTACGCCTCTAACATTTATTAGATGAAAGTAAAAATATTTGACAAACATATATAATAATTTTTTTGTTAGTTCCATTCTTTCCTTCCATTACAATGGCTAGACGTTAACTACCATTTAAAATAATATTATTTTATTATTACAGTGCAACGTAAGATTTCAAAGGAACTTGTTGTCGCGTATTGGGTACGCCATCAAGCATATCGTTCCCTTTAAAGTAATATTAATATTTTATTCACAAATATGGATAAATATAAAAATTTTATATTCTTTATTTACCTGGGGTGTTACATCCTTCCCCCATTTTGGGAATTGCATCCTCACAATTTCAAAATTGGGCTTGGAAACTCCATTTAAAGTCCCACATCGGAAAAGGAGTAAATTAAACTATCACTTTTAAAGAATGAAAGGTAAGTACAAAGGTCACCCGAGTTAACCCATACTAGGATTCAATGTATGAATATATGGATATGGAGGAAAAAACAAAGGGTTATGTTCTGATGGAGAGTGATAGTAATCATGTCTAGGAGAAAGTTAACCATAAGAAAATCACAAACTTGTGATGGGTTAAACTGTATTGGATTCCCTAGTAGGAAAATTTAACGGACAACATTTTATTTAAGTTACTTTTCATTAAGGAATTTATTTTTTTATCTTAACTAAAACATAAGGAAACATACTTACTTGTCATGTTGACTTTCAACTTTTACAAGATTTATTACACAGACTCATATTTTCTCCAAAAGATGAGTATTTAGGATGACTTGTTTACATTAAGAGAGCTAAATCAACTTCTAGAGAATCACCAAATACAAAAAATAGAACTATATACTTCCCATGACTTTATACCATAACCAAAACTAAAACAAAAAATTTTAGTATGAGATCAGATAATACCCGAGAAGGATAATCCTTTATATAAAAAAATCTATTCTTAATCTCCAAAAATTTTCAAACAATAACCAAAGTCCAAAAAAGACTATTCAATAAACAATTTGTCCATAAAATTATTGAAATCCAAATATTTGAAGGATTTAATCACATAGTCTTCCAAGTTAAAAATTAACATTAATCTCCAAATAACATTATTTTATCTTAAAGTCCCATATTAAAAAGTAATTAACCTAATCACATATCCTCCATGATAGGTTAATCATTTCCATAGATAACCCAAAATAAACTTACTCTTGACTTCTAAAATCATCTAACTAAAAATAATTAGTCAAACTAACAAGGGACTTCACGTAGTCCAGTGGTAGGTGATAAATACCAGTTGAACTTTGGTTGTGGTTTCAATTCCCGTAGCTTCATCCGACATGACGGGTTGTCACACGGCCAGCTTGTTGTCCTTCTTCCGAAACTATATAATTCTTAAAACATCCCCCCAAAAAGAGATAAGATCTTCAAAATAACCATATAATATTTTAACCACAAAGGTTATCTAATAACATCCATTTTGCAACCCAAAATGTATTAACCAGTAATTTCCTCAAATTAAAGGATCATATAAACCCAAATGGTTCTTTATAAATATATCCACAAAAGAAACGATAATTATTCCTTGAATAAATTTTTCATATATCAAACATCATGGATACTATAGAAATTCTTCTAATGTAGCCCCATCATCAAAAGAGACTTAATACATCTAAGAATTTCACCATCCTAAAATCTACCATAACTCTTTAATCTCTTATATGATGACTTCTTACTCATTCAACATTCTTCATGATCCATTAGCCATTCATTTTCAACTTATTCTGAAATAAATAATTTTTACAAACAAAATTATGAATCATATCCTAATATTCCAATAATAGGAAAACATACATTAAGAAATAATCCATAACTTTCATTCTTCATTGTCAATTTCTTCATCCTCAATCGGAATGACATTAGTTATCGGTAAATGAATATTTGTATGATCTTGGTGACCCCATTCCAGAAACTTCATTATAGGACATGTGTTTGCATAATGACCATGCACACCACATTTAAAACATTCAATTGATCCTTCAGAAAGAACTTCTTTCCCTTTCCTAGAGTCAAATAGATTCTTCCTTTTTCCATGGAAGGTTCGTGCTTTATGACCCTCATTTCCACATCTATAGCATCTTTTTGTCCCTTTGAATCATTTTCCTATGTGTTTCTTTCCATATATTTGACACATAGGTTTTTGAACATACTTACCTTTATTATTATTACCTGAACTTCCGTAGGGATTTTTTTCTCATATATACGATGCCTTATAAAAATCACTAAGGTTTAGGTGGTCAATCATGACTCCAGATAGATGGTTGAGGATAACCACAAGAGTTCTCATTGTAGCTCCCATATCATTCAGTTGTTCTTTCATAAAACTGTCACAGTTTTCTTCAAATCCAATGTTACTTTGGTGCCTGATAGATCTAGCCATTTACTAAAACAAAAAAGGGAAGTGTGAGTATATCAGTTAAATCATAAAATAATAAAGAGGAAGATAAACACCAAGATATACTTATCCAAGTTATCTCAAACTCAACTAACTTTCAAAAAAACAATGAATCCATTTAATATACTAACCATTGTGGTTATACACAACTTGTAAATTTTTCTTAAACAACACTCTAACCTCTAAAGATATCTAAACCGACCTTTGATACCAACTATAAGGCCCCGACCTTATAACATTACTTAATATTTAATTACAGTGAATAATTCATAGTGAGGATCTTTTCAGGTTAAGAGTTTTAGAGAATTAGGACATAACTATTACATCTCAAATATTACAAAGTAGACACATCTACACAGCTTCCATCTTTTTCGCAAAATAAAACTCTTAAAAAAAAGAGTCTTATCTAGTTCCTTGTTTTAGACAGCCTGACATTTCTTTGATCCCCTCCTTGACCCTATTTAACTTTATGTCCGGTAAAAACGTTTCAAAAAATTGGGATAAGCATAAAAAGCTCAGTAAGGGTTATAAAATTATGGAAAGGAACCATGAGTACATATATACTGAATAATGAAATCATACTTTACCCATAAATCATAATCACTTTAACATACCTCATAAAATCATGAATAAATCATAGAAATCATAATACATAAAGGTAACTTGAGGAATTCATAACATTCTTATGTAGGGAGTAACCCTCTTGGTTACGTTTGTAATACCCATTATAGTATATTCCCTAAATCTCTTCAGATAAACCTTAACGTTTAACTCCTTCGCGTTACCCAATGCATTGGAGAGCTATATTGGGCTCACCAGCCCTTGGATTGTCACGGAACTGCCCATCTTCATAACAATTCCCAAGAACCATAACATAATCATAGAACATAACTTAAGCATAATGGAAAGATAAAAATCCCACATTGCAATAACAATAAAACATTTTAAGATATTGTAATAATGAATCCATTCTAAAAACCATTTTCAAAACCATTTAAAACAGTTAATAAAAGATATTTTTAAATCAATGTGTCCCATACCACATTGAAGCTTTTAAAATTTTAAACCATTAATATCCATATAAATAATTCCATAAAACCATTTTGAAAACATGGATATTAATGAGAAATATTTATAATAATAAATCATTAAAACATTTAAAACGATATTTTAGTTAAAGGGTTTTTAACAAAATGAGAGACACTTGAATACAATAATTGAGGGATAACATTTAATCAAAACATTATAATATCAAGAGAATAAAGAGACTAATGATATAATATTCCAAAGGACAGTATATTGACCCTATAATAGTAAACTTGTGCATAACAACAATGAATTCTCAATATAAATGTAAAATGAGATGAAATCCATTATAAAGAAGGTATCCTTAAATTAAGGATAAATAAATCTCATAATTATGTGTGAAAAATATAAATACACCCAATATATGTGGATATTAAGTGTAAAATAATCAAAGGTCATTCACACATATTCAAAGGATGAAATATTCAGTAACTACATATTGAACCCAAAGAAATCGAAATTGGGTTAAGAAGTTCCCTTGACAGCCTAAGGGCGTCACATCAAATTTTAGAAAAAGATTTGATGAGAGAGATAAAGGGTATCTCATCACATAGACATACAATTTATGGAAATAAGGATATATAAGAACATATCCTGAAATAATAAGATGAAAATTTAAACTCATAACAAAAGATGTATTTTAAAAAGAGGAGGGTGAAAGGTCCCCTTACCGATTTGGGTAACTTTCGAAATGCACACTCCATGAAAGAAGGACTATACATCATTGATGTAAATTCACATAAACGAAATTATTTTACACAAAGATTATAATAATGGACAGTACATACACCACTCATAAGGAAATATTGGCAAATGTTGCATGAATCTCACGAAAACACAAAGTGAGATAAAAACCCCCTACGAAATTTCGGCAGTCTAACGGTGCCAATTAAAACTTCCAAAAGTGGATTTATGAGATCAAATAGGGTCTCTAATAATATGAACATCAAAATTACATAATGATTAATATAAAATAACTTCCCCAAACATAAGAAAGATGAGCGTAAAAGAAATGACATAAAAGAGAGTACTTAAAAAGGAAGAGAGAGGTAGGATCCCTTACCCCGGGTCCGACTTGACTCGATCGTTCTTTAACCTCCTGAATAATAAACTTGAGTTAATTTATATTTCCTTAAGAACCTTTTTCAAGTTCATTATTCCTTTTATATCACTTATTACCACGATATGAACACTATGTAATTATTTATGTTAATAATGGTCGTTTTGTAGATCATTGCTACTTGAGTCAAAAATAAACTCTTTATAATTACAAGTTGTTCATGTGGTAAAATATAAATTATATCCAGAATTATATTCATTATTTAGATATCATATATATCATATATATCTATTATATACTTGCATTTATAATATTACATAACATTTAGAGGTAATAAATGAAATGCACCGTTCATGGAGACGGTAAGCCGTATGTATGCATGAACGCTACTTCCATTTCTATTTCTTATTTAATGGAATTAAAAAATAATGATACATAATATTATTATAATTCTAGTATGGTATCATATATAATATCATTAAATATATTCTTTATTCGTACCACATATGGTATTAACGAATCAAATCACTTTGAGGGGACGGTAGTCCGCACTTCCTAAAATGAAGATATCGTGTTTAACCATAATGGAAACCATAAAGGTATGCCATAAATGAAAAATACAGAAGCTTAAGTAAAACATAAAAATATTTTATATCATATATAAATATAGTGACATCTTAATGTCCACCTTTGAAGGTGTTAAAAGAATATTGAACAATCATCGTTTCGTGAGGCCGAAATTCACCATCCACAGAAACAATATGTTCTTTAACCATTACATGTAGGTGTGTGTAAGTGTAGCTCGAATCCTTCTTATAAAAACATCCCAGTATATTTAAGATACTTTATTTGTTACAAAAGAAATGAATAAAAAGAGTTTATGGGGTTGGAGAAGCAAAATAAAACAAAAGAACACAAGTGAAGACATTACCTTAAAATCAGGTAACTCTCTTTGATTTGAGCTCAAAGGCTTCCTTGGGAAGACTTTTTCCCAAATTGAGGCTTATAGGAGTAAGCGAGGGATGCGGAGAGACAAAATGAGCCAGGTTTGGCCGAGCCTAAGGCTTGAGAAGTGTGGGTAAGGTGGTAGAGGTGGGGGCCTTTTATAAGAGGATAGGAGGGGAACACTTGGAAAGTCAAAAAAATATACATTATTTTCAAAAGAGTTTCGGATTTTAAAGGTTCCACATTGAAATATTTCGAGGATTAGGTGATAAGGGTTTGAAATCCACCCATAAAATAGGTTTTTTACATGTGTAGGTCTTAGAGTTTTCATTATCTTTTCATTTTATTTAAATCGTTAAATAATGAGGTAATCGGTGCATCATTATGATGTCATAAATAATTTAATTTATTTAATGTCTAAAAATTATAAAAAAACTACAATGATGTAGGAAATCTATTTATATTTCCAATAACTATTTATAGTCAAAAATATGACTTTTATAACCCCATATAAAAATTGTTTTAGTAAAACAACTCATGTTTGTGACATTTTTTATTTTAACATCAAATAAAAAGTTATTTATGTCATTTTCCTACCAAATTGGAACCATGAGGTCCCCAAGTTGACCCATGGATTGTATTTTTTGTCCATGAAACATCCAAAGAGGGTAGGACATGTTTCTAGGTAATTTTATATTATTAAAACATTATTTTTACCTTAAATTACACTAATTACCTTTAATCGCGATTAAAAACATAAAAGTCACTATTCACCAAAAAATTATTTTAATCCCAATGAAACACATTTTACTTCCTAATGATAACCATTTATGTCAGATTTTTGAAATTTAAAACACATAGGTGGTAAAATTTCATTTAAACGAGAAATCAGTTTTTTAAGTACCACTTAGTTGTTTCACTATTCATTAAAAATTGAAGTTTTTCAGAAAAAAACCAAAACATCACCTTAAGCTATATTTGATATTATGAATTCAAAAATTATGTTTATTTTACAAAATTGGAAACATATAAGTTACAATAACTAATTTAATAACTAATTCCCGCTGTCAGAACAAATAGCCTGTTTTTATGAAACAATATATATCAAAAGATTGACATTAGTTTAAATCCAATTTCAATGTGAAATTAATTCCAACGACCACCATTGGATTAAATGGTAAAAATATATTCTAATTTCACTTTAAAACCAATTCAAAAGATAATCTAATCATATAAATAAATTAGATTAAAAAGAGGTTTTGAATTAAAATACTACATATTTCCCTATTCATTAAAAAATGAACTTTATTGGAAAAATACCAAAAATTTACACAAATTAAATTTGGATGTCCCGATTCTAAAGAAGAATTTTATTTTGTCAAATATAACACATAAAATTGTCAAAAAGTTGATTTAAAAGAGGTTCACCATCAAAAGGCTGTTAATCGATTTTTTAAAGAATATTAGAGTGTTTACGCTTAAAATTGGATTCATTTTCATTTTACGCCTCTAAAATTTATTGGATGAAAGTAAAAATATTTGACAAACATATATAATAATTTTATAGTTATTTCGGTTCTTTCTGGTCATTACAATCTCTAGGCGTTAAAAACCATTTAAAATAATATTATTTTATTATTACAATGCAAAGTAAGATTTCAATGGAACTCGTTGTCTCGTATTGGGTACGCCATCGAGCATAGCGTTCTCTTTAGAGTAATATTAAAATTTTATTAACAAATATGGATAAATATATAAATATAAAAATTTAATATTCTTTATTTACCTGGGCTGTTACAATAATAATAACATAAGGTCAAGAGAACATTAGAATAAAATTTGAATACCATACCCAGCATATCAGAGATCTTAGTCTTGATTCAAGTAATAAATATTTGTAGTTCATTAGACACGATTCATAAGGAAATATAATTACCTGATCCATGAGAGAATAAGACATAGAATTTGTGGAATATATATAAGTTTAAAAAATCTTATTCCAAGGATACTAAGGAATACATTTATAACATATTAGGATTGGGATAACCACTCACGTACCTATTTTTGGATTTTTCTGACCACCTTTTCACCCTATATTTTGGTCACAGTATGACCACACATGCACCCTCTTTTTGGGGATTTTACTGACCACCCATAAACCCTTATTTATGGGATTAGACTGACAACCAGTGCACCCTTTTTGTGGAATAATATAAAGACCCAAATTCCATCATCTTAGGGATCAATATAAACACATGTGTACCCTCATCATTGTTAATTAGATAAAAAACCTTGTTCCCTATTAGCTAATATGGAATCTATCATTACCCAAATAAATATACCACTATCTTGGTGCCCTCATAATGTAAGATATAATGGGATCACCCTATGTTATCAAGGATGATCCATCATATAAGAAACAGTGGGATTACCCTACTCTATCTCAGATTACCCATCATATAAGTTTTAATAGTATTACCTAGTTCTATCTTGGGGCACTCATCGTGTATGTTATTTGTAAGAACCAAAACATGAATAATGTAAAAACCCCATCCATATCATGAAAAAATATATATATTTAATTAAATATTATTTCATAACCCTATTAGAAAATGGAAAATTATTGATTTTAATTTGAATATATTTTAATCATGATTATCATATGGAAAAAAGCATGTTTCATAACAATCTATTTTAAATATTATTGTCCCATGGAAAATAAATGGGTTTTATAAACATCATTCAATCAAAACATAAACCATTAAAAGAATTAAAATGATTGGTATTCATGGTTAACATACCATATAAGAAATATATTACTCCATTATATTTCCTCATAAATGGAAAATAATTTTGAAAGGATCATTTAAAACATTTCTGGAGTTAAATATCCTTTTCTATTTGAAAAACAATTTCTAAAGCATAAAACATTATGAAACAAATATCCTATCAAAATAAAAATTTAATATTATAATGGTATATTTTAAAATAATTTAAATTTTTTAAAAATTATTCATTGAAAAATATGTTTTAAATATTATTTAAAATACATTGAATGTATTTTTATAAAATGTAGTTTTGGAAGGAAATAGATTCTCGACCGTACAGATAAGTAAGGTCGTATTTTAATAAAAATACCTTAATTATTAAATGTTCCAATGAGTTAAAAATTTACTAGATTACATGAAAATATCGTGAATAAATAGATTTTAATAAAAATAATGAGAATTATTGTTAATTGAATTATCATAGAAAAATATTCAAGACTTAATCATAAACAATATCGATAGACGATTAGATTGTAACATTAAATTACTACAAATTTGGTAACCTTGAATTGTAAACCCCATTAATAAAGATCCTCATATAGATATGTAAATACCATTAAATGTTAGTAGAATCCTCATTAAATACTTTCTTGTGCATTGTGTACAACACATAGAAGAAATAAGAGGTGAATATAGCATGTGTCTCTCAAAAGTAAAATGTGGGACAAAAATATCATACCTTAAGTAATGAATTCATTAATACACATTAAAGCCTTTTATAAAGAAATATAAGTTTTTTATACCTCAATTAAGGAACCATATTAATATATATCATACAATATATTATTTTCAAATGTCTTTTTATTTCACCTTTATTAATAATTTTATGTTATTGTTATATCTCGATTAATAACAACTTTTTTTTCATACAGGTTTTGACTTCTTATTGTCTGTTCTATTAATTAGATCATGATTTCATCATATCCATAATAATATCAATATTCCTAAACTCATATATATTAATTATATATGTATTTATATAAATCAAAAACATATAGTCACAGGATATGAAATTCATCATTCATGGAGACGGTGGGTCTTATGTACACGTGAATGTTATTGCTATTTTATTGTCATATTGAAAGAATGAAATGTAAATGATATATATATACATATTCAATTATCAAAAATTTTAATTTTTTATATATCACAAATTCCAATTAAACATATACTTAATACATTCCAATTAATGCTTGAACGAATCGCATAGCTTCGCAAGGCGGTAGTCTACCATAAACACAAATTTTTTTATTGTATTCCCAAAATGGAAATAATGAAGGTATATATGAAATAAAAAATCAAGAATCATAATAACATCATATAAATCATAAATAACATATATAAATAGTATTTCTATCATTCTTCCCAACCTTGAATGATGTTAATGGGAAAAACGAATGACATCAGTTCGCGAGATAGTAGTTCACCATACACATGAATGATGATTTTGTAAACCATTTGATGGAAGTGTTTGTGGTTTAGGTATTATCCCTAACATAACAACAAATTATTATACTCAATATACTAAAGTAATTATATAATAATTTTATAAAAAAATATATGTATTTTTACAATTAGATAAAACAAAAACCTTTATTGAAGAGTGATTCCTCTTATTTTGGTGTCACCATTTTTTTCTCACAAAAAGAATTATTTGGTTGGATTTCATCCCAAAAAAGGATTCTAAAATTTTATTATGGATGTGTAGAAGAATAATGGTTCGGTATTGGATAAGAAATTTTTTTTATTAGGTGTTAAGAGAGGGGGTGGCATTTTATAAGTTGGGGTGAGAACACAGTTGGTTGTTTTCAAGTGTGTGTAAGGTGAAACTATATTTTTACCTACCAAAATACTCCAAAGGTTCAACAAAATAAATCCTAGAAGAAATAAGTTTGAAATATGTAAACAAAATGGGTGTCATAAATGATTCAAGATAATGGTTCTCTTATGTTTAATGTTTATCCTCTTAGTAAACTTGTATTTCTCTTAATCATTGTGATTCATTTTAGTCACTTTTTCTTGTCACATTGGTCAAAAATTATGTTTTCTATATGAAAAATTAAAAATTATGTGGATTCCAAATATAGAATCCATTTTTTCATATGAAATCAATTTTATTATTTTAATTTAATTTAATATTAATCCAGCGGATGAGATGAAAAAGTGAGTTTTTTGAAGAGAAAAGGATCAAAATCATGAAATGTGTTTATATCAAATTTAAATGTGATATTTAATCCAATGAATTAAATTAAATTAAATTATTTCTAATTGAACTAATTTTACGATGATATAAATTTATATTATAATTTAAATATATAAATTATTTTTATTAAAAGGTAGTTTTCAATTACCACACCGTAGTTTTATTTTATCATCAAAACAAATTATCAGAAAATTAACAAAAATGAACCCTAGGTTATTTTTAAAATTAAAATTTCATAAATGAATTTAATTTTTTTAAATAGAATTTCTAAAAGGTCAAAAATTAATTATAAAATAAGGTCTCTATGAAAGTATAGTAAAAATATTTTCTAGAGAAATACAACATTTTATGCATAATATTTGATTTATTCTTATATCATGATTAGAGAACACGTAAGATGAAGGTCAAATAGATGATTAAATATATTATATATACAGTTATTAAAAACCCTTATCGATATAAAATGTGTCTTTTATATGAAAATATTTTTCAGAAATGATAAAATTTTATTTTTAAATAGTTCTTAATTTTGTTACTAATTATTTTTTTACCAATGAATTCATTTTCTGAACATACATGTGACATTTTTTCATAATTTATTTAATTATTTTCAAACTATCCATTACCATTACTTAGTGATACCTATAATAATATTTTAATATTATGTCACACATCATTTAAAAGTAGTGTTACATAAAATGAAAACTACACACATTATTGAATGTTACATAATATAAACATGGTATTTCATATAAAAAAAATTCATTTACCACAAAAAAAATTAATCTTGAACTTTGTAAAAGAATAACTAGTTTTTTTGTTCAAATAAAACATAAAATTATATAAATTACAATGAAATTAGAAAAAAATTAATTCAAAAATTAATAATTCAATTAAAATTGAGGTGTTATACCAAAGTTATTTTCCCAAGTTACTTTCCCCTTGATGGCCTAATAGTAAGAGGCATTCTCAAATAGTAATAAAAGAACATAAATTAAAATTTAAGTTCATTCATGGTATAAATACTATATTAATAGTACTTAATGGCCCTAGTAACTATTTCTCTATAATTTCTAGCCTTGTTTTATAATTATCTAACCAACATGGTGTTGTGATCATCATGGGAATTCATCTATATAAGGTTATCCTGATGAGAATTAGATAAACCATCGAACATATCATTCATCTCTTCTAACACAATGTGTCTGATCATGTCAGTAGCAATAGAATTAGGTGAATAATAATGATTAAATAACTCCATCATTTGATCCATAAAATATATGCATTGATAAATTTTGTCTCTGCTTTCCATAAGGAAAAAAATAATATTTCCTTATAACTCATTATACTAAAATCTTTATATCAGGGACACAAAATATACTGAATGAACATAAATAGTTGAAAACCTTCTTAGATTACCTCTATTATATAGGGTCATTAAATACTTGAATTATGAGTGATATCTTAAATGGAATCCCCTAGGATGATATTCTCATGGTTGATAGGAAAGGATCCAAGATAACCATCATGAATACCTTTGTAGAAAATATTCAGGCCCTTAGCTCAGTGCCTGTAATAAAACATGTGATCTAATCTTTTGACCAAAGTTTTATAAAATCATTGTTTCCATAGAAATGATAATGTAAATATAGATAATGATAATATACCAGGCTATGGTAGAATGGTATATCATTCCATAGAAACATTATTCATATCCCTGGTCATGAATCACTTTCTACATGAGTAACTTTATTGAATACATCCATGATACATTGTGTTGCTTTTTAGAAAATACTCTTAATGACTCAATATAGTGGTACCTCAGTTCTAAATGATGAATCGACTAACCTCTAGACATCTTTAATATATGTGACTCTTTAGAAGATCCACTAGGATGCTTTAGTACAACCATTTTTGCAATTGTTTGAGTGTTGACGGTATAAGATTAAGTTTCACGGGATAAGAGATAAAGAGATAAAGGATTCAAAGGGTGTGAATGGTAGTATGTTTTAACATCAAACACTATATTGGGTAGTTTTATCATTTATGGATTCTATATTTTTTAAAAAATAAAACTTATAATAAAATAATATTAGAGAATAAATAATTCTACTTAAAAAATAGAAATTGTATGAGTATAAAATGGTACTATGAGAGTGATAGATTCTAACAGTAACTTGCTAATGGTAGAAGACCACTGTAGCATTTGAGTGTCTATAAATTCATGACACTATATCAGAGTACCACTTAATGGTACTAGATGAATAGTTGAATGATGCAGTAGAATACCAATGGTAGATAATCCAAAAGTAGCACAACCAATGATATTTTTCTTCATAAAAAGTCATTACATTCAATTTTCTTCATGCCTAATGATATTATCCTCACATGGATATCAAGGGTTGTATTCCACTTCACATGCTTTAATTTGAAAACTAGTAAATCCCAAACAGACTTACAGATCTTATGTTATGTATGCTCTATGTCGGGTAAGAAAAAAGAAATTTTAGAAAGTCTAAAATATTACATAATGATATTTGACGATAAGAGAGTGAATCACATTGTTTCTGAAATAATCATCCCACAAATTGTTGTCATATGATGTTTTAGGTAGTGAATGTCAGCCTCCCTTGAACTAAAGCCTTTGTGGATCCCTATTATGGTTCCCCATTATGGAGCCCCATTAAAGAGACACTTTGGGGTTCCCTTTGGGAAGACTATTTGTGGATCCCCAATGAAGATCCAGTTTTTCAAATCCCCATTTAGGACCCCTATGTGGTGCCCCATTGGGAGGCCCTTTTATGGAACCCCTTTACAGATCCCATTTGTGGATCCCCATTGAGAATCCCCTTTATGGAGGACCCTTTGCAGAACATCATTGAAGGGCCCTTATGGGGAGGCCCCGTTGCTAATATCCTTTGTGGATCCCCTTTTATATGCCCCTTGATGGAGTCCCCTTTGTTAGAAGTACCTATTTATGACTCTTTTGTGGATCCCCTATGAGACCCCCACCTATTTCCTATGTGACTAGATGTTCTTGAAATGCTTTTATTTAATACTTTCAATAAATATTGACACCCTCTGTAGAAATGAAAAATGATTCTTGGGAGGGTTTAAAATACAAAATATTTGATCAGCCACTATAAATTCCCTATGAATCACTTATGTAAGATTATCGAAATCAAAATAGAAGGGATTTGTAAAAAATATCCCATGATGACCCTCTGCAATGTAATCCCTATGTGATGCATGTAAATTCGAAATACAATGTGAATACCAGTTTGTTTTTGCATTGAAAGGCATTACTTAATGACCTCCTTGATAAGTAGAAAATCACTGTGTGGGTCCCCTATGTGGTTGACCCTTTGTATCTATCCATATATAGAAAATACTCGATAGCCAACCCTATGTGGAAAATGCTTTATAAAAATCCCAATTCTGAAAATGATATGTGGTCAGCACTTCACGTTTTCTATTAGATACTATAAGGCTGACACTGCCACACCACACTCAGGATCAGTGTCGAGATGTGGTCCCAAGACTCAAGAATTTTTACTTCCCTGCCACCACTAGTTCCCATTAAAAAAATAGATAGTCACAAACGCTACTGCAAATCTGTCCATTAGCATAGATTGTAAAAGGGCTTTATTATGGATAAAAAAGCACTGAAAATGTAAGCAATGATAAAGGGTTAGTTTTTACAGTACTCATAAAAATAATTGAAAATGATCACCTTTATTAGTGCTAAGAAAGATATGATAAAGGGGGACTTTATCAAAAAAAAATCGATGTTAAAGGACAACATTATCAGTGTTTTTTAGGGATGTTAAAAGCCCCCTTTAATAGTGCTAGAAACATTTATAATGTCCCCCCAACGATAAATGGAAAACAATTCACCCCCAACCATCACTCCCCCACCCCTTAATCTACAATTTAGAAAATCCCCCCCCCCAGCGTGAGCCCCTACCTCCAATGAGTTTCATAACAGAGACCTTTATCATAAACACCAATGCCTTTTCCACTACCCTATACTATTTTGTTTTACATTATATGATATATCATTATATTTATATATATTTATGTATGTTTTATCCATATATTTATATATATGTATATATATATATATAAATTTAAATACATATATATTTATATAGACTTTTTAACATGGATATTATTTTCTATTTATATATGGTTTATATATTATGAAATATACGTTATTTGTAAAAAAATTTAATTATATATTTTTAAAAATAAATATTTATGTGTGAATATATAAAATATATATATATATTTCTCATATATTTGATTATAAATAACCGTAAATTGTCAAAAATGATGAAAATTCAAAGACACAATGTCAATATGAATGTTAGAACTCAAAAATAAATTCAATCCCCATTAAAAATTGTAAAAATAATTAAATAAATATGGCATAAAGTCCATTTAATGATAAATTATTAGGGCCCACTGAATAAAAACATAGATTTGGAGGCCTTCTGAGCAGTTTTGGTACTCAAAATATTAATGGGAAAGGGGGTATTTATCAATGATTCTGAAAAATCAATGATGAAGACCCCCCCACTTTATCATCGCTTTTTTACAAGTACTGATAAAGGCACCTATTTATCATTTATTCTTCGATGTGTTGATAAATTCACTTTTTATCAATGTGTTTTTACTAGAATAGATAACATGGGCCTTTATGAGTGTTTTTCTGAAGTGGTACTAAGAGAGACCCTTTAAACCCACTTTTTTAGCATTATTAAAGGACCCCTATAGCTGCACTCAAAAAAATGAACAAATATTTTTAAATGTGTCATGAAATTTTCATCATGGGACTACGAAATTATAAATATTGTCTAATACATCTCTAATGTGAACCTCATGTAATATAATGACTCTGAATACTTCTATACACTCCTGGAAATTCCTTAAGTTAATTTAATCCTCTTTGTCCTTTTCCCAGGAAATGAGTTGATATTTTCTACTTGGATTTCCAGAATACCTTATGTCAAAGAATTCTTCAAGACACTCCTGAATCCCCATCACATAACTACTATGATAGGTTGAAAGAAAAGTTTCGCCTCTTGAGTATGTTTCATAGCAACCATTATGAGGAATCATTCTCATAGAATTCCTCAATCTATAAAATGAAACTGTATTATACCCTGTATGAAAAACAAAGGATTGCACATTTTTCAAGAACAATTTTCATTACGTGTCAAGAATAATATGGCTCATCTAATGACCATAAAACAACCGCCAAATATCCAATTTGGTAATGCAATTTGGTTTAAGTCCCAACAAAAACTCTTGATTACAAAAAATTTAGAATCATATCATAGTTAAACATATTATTAACCGTCAATATATGTACTAATCTTAAGTATCATGACTCTAGATTCTCCTAATGTTTTTTGAAATATTGTTATCCTCTTATGTGTTTTCCCAAACTATGCCTCTATATTACCATGATTCAATATACTTCACATGCTTCCCGAAACATGGGAATCCTCCTAGTGGTAAGCCCCAACCAACACTCCAAATCACTATTAGTTGATATTATCCTCACAATTCCATGAATAAGGTTATCCTCTTAGGTGTTATCCCTAAGAAAATTTCTAAATCACTATGATTTTATAATCTCCTCATGGTCTCATATGTTTTGGCCTAATCATAGGTGTAATCCCCAACGAAACCTTGAAATCACATGCTATGTTCCCATGTAATGTGATTGATCTTCCATTATCTCTTATTTCTCACAATGATCTTGAATCATGTGGAATTTGAGATATGTGTGGATCATTGCATATGTAATATAAAATTTAATTTATTATGGGCCTCCCAATGAGTTATGATTCTCAACCATTCCATAAAGCTTCATGGGATCTAATTCATGTTCATATAAGTATACTTAGGACACCTCTTTGAGGATAGAACCCACCCTTATTTTCCCTTCAATAATTCCATCAAACAAAATTAGTTTTGATTCCAATTTTCACATGACACAATGAAAAACTCTTCAAGGTTAAATTTAAACTTGAAAAAACAAAACAATCTCACGGAATGTAATAAACTACAATGATTCAAACTTTTCATCTTTATACAAAAGTATTATAAATTAATAAGAGAATATGGGGACCCTCTAACACATATATGGGATTACATCAAATAAAATGTCTCAATCCTATAATTAGTATTGGGGTAACCATTTCCACATTGGTATTTATGAAGGATTCATGAATATATGTTTAGTATATCAGATAGTATCCGGGTAAAAAATACTTACCATAATAAGGTTGTGATAAACCTGACCTCCCATCCTCTCAACCAACACGTTTTCTAATAACGCATTGGAAAAGACTGAATGATGGAATACCTTTACAAATAATTTATATGGATACATGAAATGATGGTGGGAATTGTATAATGATAGAAATAGAAATATTTATAACAGTATTATGATAAATGATCATTCTTAGTGGTACACAAGTCAATTTATTTTATTCTACCAAAACCAAAATAAAATATAAAATTAAAGAGTAAAAAATTATATCAATTTAATTTAATGTAAGATATATATTCTTCCCATAAAATTCTAATGATTTTTTAAAATTTTAGTAAGGCGGTGTTGGTCTCTATTGAATTCAAGTGTTATGTCACCCTTTTGAAATTGGTCACTGAGAAATTTACATCTTATATAAATATATTTTGTCTAAAATTTTATTTATGATTCCTAAAAATATTTATAGAACTTTTATTTTCATAATTCATTAAAACCTGTAGAATTTAATATATATAGTCTAGAAAAGTATGTTTCATCCACAGAATCTATTCCAAATAACTGCATCCACCTATGTACTCGTCCTCATTATTGGATAATTAAAGGAGCTTATTTTAAATAATATAATTAATTTTAAATTTAAAATAACGGTTTAGAATGTGTGGGTTCTATAAATATGAGGGGGTTTGTATAAAAACATCCTCAAATATATTTTCCTCTAAAAATGATCACCTGATATATATTTGATATAATTTGGAATCTAAATGTTCTGTATAGTCAATAAACATTATGACATATTCAATTAAAACTATTGGTGAAACTTATTACTATAAATCATTAATTTCCACTTGATTTTATGCTTTTGATAATTGTATAATATTATTTATAATTACATGGTATCTTTCATAAAACTAGTTGATAAGAACCCATTTAGTACCAATTTTCATATAGTCATTGGGTCTTCTAAAAAGATACCCAGCATTGTTTCATTCATGGCGATTCAACTGAACGTTCATTTCAATTACATAGAAATATAATTCAAATTCATCTTTGATGTTTTTATTTGTAATAATAGTTATGAAAAATTTAATTTCAATACGATTTCATAGAAAATCTCTAGTATGATTTCATTTGGATACGTCTCATGGAACCCCATATATGGTGCGGTATCAATGATTCCAATCAACTATAGAAATATATTTATTTGACGCTTCATTTTCTCTCACATTTTCTGGTTTAAACATTTCCTCATAACTAAGAAATGTTCCTTTATGTTTGGAAGAATTATTTTTTTAATTTATTTCCAAATAGGAAATATCATCCTTAATATTTCTCAAATGGTACAAGGGATCATGTTGATCTATCTCATCAAACATGATATGTACATATTATTAGAAAAATTTGGTCCTTTAATTGGATACCATATATGACTTAATGGATATTGAATATCCACGAAAAATCCATTCATTACTTTTTGATTAAAATTTCTCAAAATAATCTTTTGTATTGAAAATATTGGTATCACACCCAAAAAAATAAAGTAATAAACTGATGAATTTATTATATTCCATAATTTATGTAGGATTTTCATTAAAAGTTGTCCAAATAATACTATATTTATAATATAGAGAAATTTATTTATATAAATTTCACAAAAATAAAAATGAAGGTCATTCTTATTGATCATAGTGTGAGAAATATCATATAGGGTTTTGTTTCTTCTCTCTACTTTATAATTCTTCTAAGGGTTCCTAGGATAAGAAATGTTGTGATTATAGCCATGTTGAGATCATAATGTCTCAAACTATTTGTTTTTAATCTCACATCCAAGATCAATTATTAAGGATTTAATTGTAATTCCATAAAGAATCTCAATATTTTAGTTATATTTTGAAAATTTCTAACAATATACATTTGTGTTAGATAGAATGATTACCCAAGTGTATCTTGAAATTTTACTTACTAGAATATAAGAATTGTGTAACATCCCAGTTAAATAAAGAATATAAAATTTTCATATTTAATAATATTTGGGAATAATATATTAATATTACTTTAAAGGGGATTCTATGTTCAATGGCATACCCAATACTAAACAATGAGTTTCTTTGAAATCTTACGACGCACACTAAAAATATAATAATATTATTGTAAATGGTAGTAAAATCTTAGTCGTTGTAATGTCAGGAATTAAAATAACTAACTAAAAAGTAATTATATATGTTTGTTAAATATTTTTACATTTATCTAATAAATGTTAGAGGCCTAAAATGTGAATGAATCCAATTTTAAGCATAAATTTTCTAATATTCTTTAAAAGGTCGATTAATTTTTATAATGGAAAACCCTTTTTAAATCTACTTTTTTCACTTTTATATTTTATATTTGAAAAAATAAAATCCTTCTTTAGAATCAAGACATTAAAAATTACTTTTTGTAAATTTTTGGTATTTTTCCGATAAAGTTCAATTTTTTATGAATAGTGAAAAATGTTGTATTTTCATTCAAAACCTCTTTTTAATCTAATTTATTTCTATGGTTAGATTATCTGTTGAATTTTTTTTAATGTGTAAGTGGAATACATTTTTACAATTTGATCCAATGGTGGTCACTATAATTAATTTCACCTTTGAAAATAGACAAAAACAAGTGTCAATCTTATGATAGATATTGTTTCTTAAAAACACGCTATTTGTTTTGACAGCTGGAATTAACTATATAATTTATTAATGAAACATCTATGTTTTGAATTTGGAAAAATAAAAATCATTTTTTAATGTGAAATATCAAATATAATATAGGGTGAATTTTTTTTATTTTTCTAATAATGTTAATGTTTTAGCAAATAGTGAAAAATACAGCATTTTAATTCAAAACTACCTTTTCATCCAAAATATTTATATAGTTATATTGTCATTTTAATTGGTTTTAAAGTGTAATTTAATTTTTTATTTATCACTTAATAAAATTTTGGTCATTGGATGTAATTTCACTTTTAAATTGGATGTAAAAACAAGTCAATGTTTTGATAATGTTTACGTCTTAAAAACTCGTCTTTGGTTTTGAAAACAGGGATAATTTTAAATCAATTAATTCAATTTTTGTGTTTGGAATTTCATATAATGGATTCTATATTTGGAATCATAAGGTCCAAATTATGTAATTAAGACCCTTTTTTGAACATTATGAATAGTAACAATGAAAATTATCATAAATTATCATGATTAATTAGTAATCAGGTAGTTAAAGGTAATAAAATAATATCATAATAATATAAAATGACCCCTACAATATGTGATATGAATTGAATAATAATATAAAATGACCCCAACAGTATGATATGAACTCACATAATTAACTAATTATTATAACATGATAATATGTGATATGAATTGAATAATAAACATTAAAGGAAGTCTTTAGCAATTATAAATTGACCTAAGTTTATTATTCAAGAATATAAAGAAATGAACAAGACAAGTCTGACATGAGGTAAGGGTATTTCTTATCTCACTTTTAATTCTGTGAGATTTAAATTCGTTTCAACTTATTTGTTGTATGTTGTAACACCCTGAGATTTAATGATAAGTATTCTTTTTAATTTATTTGATGTCATGTGTTTTATGCTACACCAAGATTATATTGTGCAGTATACGCAACATCGTATTAGTTTGCAGTATACGCAACACAATTCCTGGATCATGTTATACACACTTTCAAATTCATTTGATATAAGTTATTCTATGCAACATTGAGTGTATATATATATATATATATATATTCAATGTAAAAATGAAATATGGTTGGATTTTGTTATATGCATCAACAAAGGAGTCTTGCACTATACGCAACCCGGACTTGGCTTGCATTACACGCAATCACGACCTTCCTCGATAGCGTGTGTTGTATGCAATACCGGGTTTCACTAAACAAAGATATATGGTTATAATATTACTATGAACTAGCCATTATGAATAGTATTAACTAAAATTTGAATTTTATAACATTATTATTCATCTTACACATTTTCTATAACATGGTATAAGAACAAAATACATTTTTCGGGTAAAATAAGTATTTTTTAAAAAATACAATTCTGCCACCTTTTGATGGCGCACCCACATTAAATCTAGTTTTTGAAAAGTTTATGAGTTCAATTATACAAAATGAAATCATTCTTTGGAATCAGGATATAAAATTTTACCTTGGATAAATTTTTTATATTATTCTAATAACGTTCATATTTTAATGAATAGTAAAAACACGCTATATTTTAATTAAAAACAAATTTTTTAATCGTAATAACTTAAGTGGTTAAATTATAATATTGAATTTTTTTAATGTATAAATATAATATATTTTTACCATTTAATATAATTTATGTCATTAGAATTGATTTTACATTGAATTCTTAGGTTAAATCAATTCAATCTTTTACAATGTTTTAAAGGAAAACCCATTTTCATTCGACAATGGGATTAATTTTAATTTAATTTCTGCAACATTTGTGTATTGAATTTGAAAAAATTGATTCCATATTTGGAATCAGTGGGTCCAAATTATGTTAATAAGCTAATATTTATTTTTGGGCATTATGAATAGTAACTTTAGTAAATTTTATTTACCATAGTTAAAGGTAAATCGAGTAATTAAGGGTAAATATAAGATTATAAAATTACCTAACACCTGCCAAAATTCTATTGGATGGATAAAAGTCGACCCATATCACCAAAGGGTCGTATTAGATTCATTTTATGGACTTTTTACAATAAAAATAGTTTAATTATTATTAAAACCAAAGAAAGTGACAACATGTCACTCTCTTAAATCTTATAAGTATTTTAATATTAATTTAGTGATAAAATTCATGAATCATCGAACATTAATAGTCTCCAGAAATCTAATAAAATTATCTACATCATATTAATTTATTTATAATTTTTAGGTATTAAATAAGTATCAATAATTGTGACATAATAGTGATGCAGAAATTGTTTATCTAGTGAAAAATCAAGAATATAGTTTTTATTAAACTAATAGTGACCATAAAAGGCGCAAAACCCTGACCAAAACTTATTGGTCATGTAAATATGAACCATAATCATCCAATGGTCGAATATTTGACCATTTGGAGCCTTATAATATATATTATGACACTTATATTATATTATTTTAAATAATAACAAAGATGTCACCTTCATAATTTAATAAATATAACAATTTAAATATTGTTATTTTAAGATGATAAATTTGAGTAAAAGTATTATTGTCAAATTTAATAGATTTAGATTCATCATAGGATTTTATTTTGAATTCTTATGCCACAAATAAGTATATTAAATAATTATACAAAAATGTTGTAGTAATTATTATATTAAGAGGAAAACCAAATAAATTGTTTTAAAAATAATAAAATAAATATTATATTAATTATTTAATGTTCTCCACTACTTTTATAGATACATATGACCTTTTATGAATCTATTAAATATTTTATTTCGAACATATCTTCTGTATATATTGTATTTAAATTAAAATAAATGAATAGTGTCAAAATTGACACTATTGTTATAACATATTATAAAATTGTTTAAAAATCACAAAAATATTTAAAAATTGTAAATTTAAATTTATATGGTCTAGAATGTTATATAATAATCAATTATGGAAAATTCACAACAAATAGGTAATTACTTGTTATAATTTAAAATTTAGAATGTTATTACCAGAAATAAAATTAAATTGATTAAATAAGGATAAATCATGTTGATAATGTTTAAAATAATTTCCTAACATGTATAAATTTTATTGGTTGATTAGATTACAACCCTATCTCATCTAATATTCTAATATGAGTCATTTTTGGAGGTTTTTATGTTGGGTTAGATTTATTATAAATTAATATTTTTAAGATTTCCAAAGGTGCCCCTCTCCTACATTATTAAAGGGCACCTACTCTCTCTCTTCCTCACACCAATTTGAGCCTTCACGCTCGGCCAAACCCTGCCTAATTATCTTCTTAACTTCCCTAGAAACATCTTAGAGGTCTTGGTATACTTCAAAGACCAATCATAGTTCCCTAATAGGAGGTTTCAAAGATGCGTATCGAAGAAGAGGTAATTTCTTCTACCGATTCTTTCAAGCTTCTTTCTTCTTCAACTTATTCGTCTTTAGTTTTTTCATTATAAAGTAATAACATCAGTATCACTAATTTACTAATATGTTATTATAAATATGAAACAACCCCATTTCACCTTCTATCCATCCTACGGAAAACAAAATCACCGCGCGTGCGTACGTATAGAATACCGTCTCCACGCCGTGGTGTAATCTGTTTTTCCACCAACACCTTACATGGTTGGGTATAATGGTGTAAAGAATAACTATGAATAGTTATTATAACATCATACTGATTCTGATATATTGTTTCATCCACTCAAATTTAATTCAATAATTATGGAAACGATATCATCAATCGTGCGTATATACAGACTACCGTCTCCACGACGCGATGAGATTCATTCTCCATGTTAACCATTCAAGAATGATTATAAAGTATATATAATGAATAATAATGAAATATATGGCATAATAATGCCACAATATTTTTATATAAATATATTTATGTCATCTATTTAATTTCATTCGATTCAATAAGGAAATGAAAATAGCGTTCATGCGTACGTACGGCCTACCGTCTCCATGAACGGTGTATTTCATTCCTTTTGTCGAATTATAATATATATGTAGATGATGAATATATAATATATATAAATCATGTTTTACATTCTGGAATTATGTAAATTAGGATATAAGTAATAAAATCAATAACGACAAGTCAAAACACATACGATAAATGAAATGATTTTACCCAAAACGCTACTTTAATATAGAATTTACAAAAGAACGGGTAATATAAAGTCATAAGTGAAACATATATGATATCATTACAATGTATATTATTATTTAATAAGTCAATGACATTATTTGAATCATTATACAGGAGGTTCGGATCCATATGAAGCATATCGGACCTAAGGTAAGGGATAATTATTCCAATTTCATTCTTATCCGAGATTGTTTATTTGTAAGTATTTACTGGGGTTATGATTATTATCCATGTCCATATGTTCAAAAAATGTTTTCATAAAATGGTTACTTTTCTTCCATGTATGCTTAAAGTCATTTTTACCATTTTCTACTTTTACCACATCATATGGAAGGAATCTTTCTTTTGTTTACCAGACGAGGTACTTTTTGACTTTTCCGACAAAAGTACGAGAAACGTGTTAATTTTAACTTATACGGCGTGAATGGATTTTTATGGTTTCATAACGCCTCATTTTCATGAAGCTTAATCGACAAGATTTTATGACTATTTTCAACAAAATACTTTTCATTTAAAATTCCATGGCATTTTGTGAAAAGAAAATGATTTTGAAGAAGAAAGGATATTTTCCTCAAGACTTCATTTCAAGTGTTTTATGAAAACCATTTTCCATCTAAGATGAAATTATTTTCATATGTGTATGTTTCAAGTATAATGTCTATATGATTTACATGGTTTCACTTTTCTTATGATGAAATGATATCCATTTTTTATATTGATTATGTTATGATGGGATGATGTTTCTAAAACCCATTTTTATTCTTTGGGTTATGATGAATGATTTATGTTTATGTTGTGGCACAAGTAAGAATGATTTAATTATGAGATTGGTGGGACCTATATCTCCCTCTAATTCATTGGGAAAAGATTTATATCTCATGAGATAGACATGGCTAGAACGGTAAGTTTATCTGGTTCAGTGTTACAGGACTGAAACGAGGAGTGAACTCGATTTAGAAAGGTACTTTGTCCACTAAGATGGTCTTGGCAGCAATGCCTTGGCTACTATGGAAAGCATAACATGTGCTGAATGGTTGCCATAATTACATGTTTTATTCAAATTATATTTTATCATGGTTGATGTTCCATTATGATATATTCCTTACGTACTTCCACGATTTATGTCTTTGCTCAAGATTTTGATGGTAAAATTTCATGTTCATTTTTTTTCTTTCAAATATTTATGGATTGATTTATGTTCTCTATGTTTGCCCTTAATTAGCATTTGATCTCACCCTTTTTATGTTTTATTTTTTCCAAGAAATAAAGAAAGGTTTTAGATAAGTAAACAAAAGGGGAAGATCTTTATGGGAGATGTTTAAGATCTTTCGACATGATTAGTTGTTTATTATCTGATTTTGCAAAGACACTAAACTATTATGGTCCTTGTGTGTATTTTTTTGTTATGTATTAAGTATTCCTCAAAATTAATGTAATTTCCATGTACGTCATGCTTCGGGTCTCTACAGTTGGTATCAGAGGAATAGTTTATTCAACCTTTGGAAACTAGGATGCGAAAACGTTAGTGAGATCCCTAGTGATATTTCTAAGGTATGTCTAGAGATGTCCCTAAGGTTAAGTATATGTATAGGTTATAGACCTAGAATTTCTCTAACAATCATAGAATTAAACCTAAGATATTAGATGTTGAAGGTACTCCACCTTGATTATGTTATTTTCCATGTATGATTTTTTCCTCTCACAGAATTCTTTTTGTGTTTTAGTAAATGGAGGGAACCAGAAGGAATTCGGTTAACATTGAATACAATGGAAAAATTCGTGACTATGAGCAACAAAATTGTGCAATGCCTAGAGATAAATATATTGAGATTATTCTGAATCAGTCATTGCGAAATAGGATTAAAAATGTGAAATTTAGTGGTATGCCAAATTTGGCAAATAAGAGGAAGATAGACTTTTTTGCATGTTCACATGATGAGGAGCTTAATGAAAGGAAGATTAATATTTCTAAAGAAGGGAAGAAGAACCTTGAGGAATACCTCAAATGTAGGGAAATATTTTATCTGTGTGGAGAAAAGGGTCATAGAGTGACAGACTGTTATCGAGTTCAATGTCTTATTTGTGGAGAACATGTGCATTACCCAACTCAATGCCCTAACCTAAAAAGTTACTTCTAAATCAAGGAATGCCTTATTCCAGGACAATCATTGAAGAGGATGGATTTAAGTGTTTATGTATTGGTATTCAAGAATACTATTTTTGAGGTACTTTTATTGGGTATTAGAATATTTTTGTATTAGTCTATTGTGGTTTCCAATAATTTTATAGTACAGGTAACCATGAAAAGTGATTCAAATATTTCTGGAAAGCAGATGAAATGTGCATATAGAACGTTTAAGGAGAAAATAATATGATAGTAATCATGAGCTCATGACTAAAATAAGGACAAAGTGATATTATGGTTTGAGTATATAGAAATTTTGGGATTTTGGTATGTGGAAAGAGTTAACTTTTGACATGATTCATGTTTTCACTAAGGTTAAATGGGTATTCATTTTTCAAGAGAATACATGATTAAGGTATTCACATGTTTTTAATTTGACCAACAAGATATATCTTATGATATATATGGGGGATAAATGATGGCATTCACGTGATTGTTATGTGAAATTTCAAGTAATCATTTTCTTTATAATATCATTTTGGATCGAAGTATTTTAGATAAGCCTAAATATTGGAATGGATTATGTTGGACATAAGTTAGTATTATTTAAGGATAGAACTTTTTTCGATATAATTGATGGGATGTTATAGTAGTGTAGTTTTATAAAAAGGACAACCTGCAGGACGGGTGACAGCCCATCGCGTCGCACAAGGATGTGGGAATCGAACCCACAACCAAATGTGACTAGCATTTATCTCCTACCACTGGCCTACAGGATGTACCTGGATAGAGGAAACTAGTTTTATTTTATTAAGCAGTGTGATATATGAAGTACAAGTTCATTTTTTGGAATCATATACGATTAACCTCACCATAGATGGACTTATGTATATTTGATAACTTTTTCTAACCTTTTGTTTGAAACAGATAGAATGACCCATTATTCTATCACATGACCTGTTAACACATCACGAATAACAAATTCAACTTCATTACTTTAAGATATGAAGTGTAAATTGTTCAAGGCATGAACAATGGTGAGATTGAACCCAAAATCAAGTAAGTATTTCTTTTGATTCGAAAATTCTTCAACATTAGGGAAATGATCCTGAAAAGAAAAAATGTTGTCATAGTGCCCTTATATCCGATTAATCAAATGGCACCTTAGATCATCACAAATCTATGGCTTTGTGATTGATGGATTTTCCATCGCCATGTTCTCTACCACTCTCCATCAGAACATGATGGTTGGATTTCTCTTCCATATCCATATTTTCAACTATGTGGAAACCCAGTGATCAGTTTATTTGGGTAACCGTTACATTTAATACATTTGTTTTTAATGATTGGTTTTGGTATTCCTTTTTACGATGTGGGTTTCTATTAAAGAAACTTTATAGTAGTAAACCATTTATAACCCCGATGAATTTCGAGGGAGAAATTCATTTTAAGGGGGGGTAGAATGTAACACCCCGAGATTTTATGATAAGTATTCTTTTTAATTTATTTGATATCATGTGTTTTATGAAACACCAAGATTATCTTGTGCTATACTCAACACCGTATTATCTTCCAGTATATGCAACACAATTCTAGGATCATGTTATACACAATTTCAAGTTCATTTGATAGAAGTTATTCTACACAACATTGAGTGTGTGTATATATATATATATATTCAATGTATAAATGAAATATGGTTGGATTTTTTTATACACAGCAATGAAGGAGTCTTGCACTATACCCAACCCTGACTTGGCTTGCATTACACGCAATCGCGACCTTCCTCGATAGCGTGTGTTGTACGCAATACCAGGTTTCACTGAACAACGATATATGGTTATAATATTATTATGAACTAGCCTTTATGAATATTATTAACTAAATATTGAATTTTATAACATTATTATTCATCTTACACATTTTCTAGAACATGGTATAAGAACACAAGAAATTTTTCGGGTAAAATAATTATTTTTCAAAAAATGCAGTTTTGATGCCTTTTGATGGAGCACCCACTTTAAATCTAGTTTTTGACATATTTATAAGTTCAATTTTACAAAATAAAATTATTCTTTTGAATCAGGATATAAAATTTTACCTTGGATAAATTTTTCATATTATTCTGATAAATTTCATATTTTAATAAATAGTAAAAACATGCTATATTTTAATTAAAAACAAATTTTTTCATCATAATAACTTATGTGGTTAAATTATAATATTTAATGGTTTTAAAGTATAAATATAATATATTTTTACCATTTAATATAATTTATGTCATTAGTATTGATTTTACCTTGAATTCGTAGGTTAAATCAATTCAATCTTTTGCAATGTTTTAAAGAAAAACTTGTTTTCTTTCAACAACGGGATTAATTTTAATTAAATTTCTGCAACTTTTCTATATTGAATTTGAAAAAATGGATTCCATATTTGGAATCCGTGGGTCCAAATTATGTTAATAAACTACTTTTTATTTTTAGGCATTATGAATAGTAACTACGGTAAATTTTATTTACCATTGTTAAAGGTAAATCGGGTAATTAAGGGTAAATATAAGATTATAAAATTACCCTAACACCTTCCAAAATTCTATTTCATGGATAAAAGTTGACCCATATCACTGAAGGGTCGGATTATATTCATTTTATAGACTTTATACATTAAAAATAGTTTAATTATTATTAAAACCAAAGAAAGTGACAACATATCTCTCTCTTAAATCTTATAAGTATATTAATTTTAATTTAGTGATAAAATTCATGAAACTTAAAACATGAATAGTCTCAAAAAATCTAATAAAATTATCTACATCATATGAATTTATTTATAATTTTTAATGATTAAATAATTATTATTAATTGTGACACAATGGTGATTCAGAAATTGTTTATCTAGTGAAAAATCAAGAATATAGTGTTTATTAAACTAATAGTGACCATAAAAGGCACAAAACCATGACCAAAACATATTTTTCATTTAAATATGAACCATAATCATCAAATGGTCGTGTATTTAACCATTTGGAGCCTTATAAAAAGCGATTATGACACTTATATTATTTTATTTTAAATGATGCCAAAGATGTCACCTTCATAATTTGATAAATATAAAAATTTAGATATTGTGATTTTAAGATGATAAATTCGAGTAAAAGTATTATTGTGAAAGGTAATAGATTTATCGTCATCATATGATTTTATTTTTAATTTCTATGCAAAAAAATAATTATATTAAATAATTATACAAAAATGTGGTAGTAATTATTTTATTAAGAGATAAACCAAAGAAATGGTTTTAAAAATAATAAAATAAATAATATATGAACTATTTAATGTTCTCCACTAATTTTATAGATACATATGACCTTTTATGAATCTATTAAAGCATTTATTTCGAACATAACATTTGTATATATTTTATTTAAATTCAAATAAATGAATAGTGTCAAAATTTACACTATTGTTATAACATATTATAAAATTGTTTAAAAATCACAAAAATATTTAAAAATTAGAAATATAAATTTATAAGGTCTAGAATTTTATAAAGTAACCAATTATGGAAAATTCACAACAAATAAGTAATTATCTGTTATAATTTAAAATTTAGAATGTTATTCCCACAAATGAAACTAAATTGATTAAATAATAATAAATCAAGTTGATAATGTTTAAAATAATTTCCTAACATGTCTAAATTTTATTGTTTGATGAGCTTACAATCCTATCTCATCTAATATTTGAATATGAGTCATTTTTGAAGGTTTTTATGTGGGCTTAGATTTATTATAAATTAATATTTTTAATATTTCCAAAGGTGCCCCTCTCCTCCCTTATAAAACGGCACCTCCTCCCTCTCTTCCTCGCACCACCTTGAGCCTTCAAGCACGCCCATCCCCTAAAATATTCTCTTATACACTTCCATAGAAATATCCTAGAGGTCCTGGTGTACTTCAAAGACCAATCTTAGTGCCCTAAGAGGAGGTTTCAAAGAGGCATATCGAAGAAGAGGTAATTTGTTCTACCGATTCTTTCAAGCTTCTTTCTTCTTCTACTTCATCTTCTTTAGTTGTTTAATTATAAAGTAAAAACATCAGTATCACTAATGTACTGATATGTTAATATAAATTTGAAACAACCTCATTTCACCTTCTATCCATCCTACAGAAAACAAAATCACCGCAAGTGCGTACGTACGGAATACCGTCTCCATGCCGTGGCGTAATCTGTTTTTCCACCAACACCTTACAAGGATGGGTATAATGGAGTTATTAATAAATATACATAGTTATTATAACATCATACTCATTCTGATATATTGTATCATCCACTACAATTCAATTCAATAATTATGGAAACGATATCATCGCTCATGCGTACGTACGGACTACCGTCTCCACGACACGAGGAGATTCATTCTCCATGTTAACCATTCAAGAATGATTATAATGTATATATAATGAATAATAATGAAATATATGGAATAATAATGATACTATATTTATGTATATATATATGTATGTCATCTATTTAATTTCATTCAATTCAATAAGGAAACAAAAACAGCGTTCATGCGTACGTACGACCTACCGTCTCCATTAACGGTGTATTTCATTCCTTTTATATATTTATAATATATATGTATATGATGAATATATAATATATATAAATCATGTTTTAAATTATGTAAATATGTAAATCATGATATAAGTAATAATATCAAGAACAAAAAGTCGAAACACATACGATAAATGAAATGATTTTACCCAAAACGCTACATTAAGATAGAATTTACAAAAGAACGGGTAATATAAAGTCATAAGTGAAACATATATGATATCATAACAATGTGTATGATTATTTAATAAGTCAATGACATTATTTAAATCATAATACAGGAGGTTCAGATCCATACAAAGCATATCAGTCCTAAGGTAAGGGATAATTATTCCAATCTCATTCTTATTCGAGATTGTTTATTTGTAAGTAGTTACTTGGGTTATGATTATTATCCATGTCCATATGTTCTCAAAATGTTTTCAAAAAATGTTTAATTCTAATACATGTATTTTTAAAGTAATTTTTACCCTTTTATACTTTTACCACATCATATGGAAGGAATCTTTCTTTTACTTACCATACGAGGTACTTTTTGACTTTTTGACAAAAGTACGAGAAACATGTTATTTTTAACTTATATGGCGTGAATGGATTTTTACGGATTCATAACGCCTCATTTTCATGAAGCTTACTCGACAAGATTTTATGACTATTTTCAATAAAATACTTTTCATTTAAAATTCCATGTCATTTTGTGAAAAGAAAATGATTTTGAAGAAGAAAGGATATTTTCCTCAAGAATTCATTTCAAGTGTTTTGTCAAAACATTTTCCATCTATGATGAAATTATTTTCATATGTGTATGTTTCAAGTATAATGCCTATATGATTTACATGGTTTCACTTTTATTATGATGAAATGATATCCATTTTTTTATATGGATTATGTTATTATGGGATGATGTTTATGAAACCCATTTTTATTCTTTGGGTTATGATGAATGATTTATGTTTATGTTGTGGCACAAGTAAAAATGAATTCATTATGAGATGGGTGGGACCTATATCTCCCTCCAATGCATTTGGTAAAGATTTATATCTCATGAGATAGACATGGCTAGAACGGTAAGTTAATGCGGTTCAGTGTTAAATGACTGAAACGAGGAGTGAACTCGATTCAGAAAGGGACTATGTCTACTAAGATGGTCTTGGTAGAAATTCCTTTGATACTATGGAAATCATAACATGTGCTGAATAGTTTCCACAATTACATCTTTAATTCAAATTATATTTTATCATGGTTGATGTTCCATTATGATATATGCCTTACGTACTTCCATGATTTCTTTATTTTCTCAAGATTTTGATGTTTAAATTTCATGTTCAAGTTTTTTATTTCAAATGTTTATGGATTGTTTTATGTTCTCTATGTTTGCCCTTACTGAGCATTTAAGCTCACCCTTTTTATGTTTTATTTTTCCCAGGAAATAAAGAAAGGTTTTAGGTAAGGAATCAAAAAGGGGAAGATTGTTATGGGAGATGTTGAAGATCTTTCAACATGTTTAGTTGTTTATATTCCGAGTTTCCAAAGACACTAAACTATTACAGTCCTTGTGTGTCTTTTTTTGTTATGTATTAAGTATTCCATAAAAGTAATGTAATGCCCATGTATGTCAAGCTTCGGGTCTCTACATATGTGGTGTATTGTGTACCGCCATTTCATATATATTTTCAATATTCTATTTATATTCATGCTATTATATGATTCATTTTGCGTTTATTATTTTTTGTTCATATGACTCGATTGATTACCACTAGGTAAGGGGTTTTTATCTCACTTTTTATTCCCATTAGATTCATTCTAAATTTTCCACTTTTTCTTTTTGTGTGGTGTATGTACTCCCCATGATTTTATTTTTTGTGGAATATAATTTAATTTATGGGTATTTACATCTTCATTGTATGACCCTTCTTTCATGGGGTGTACGTTTCGAAAGTTTCCCAAATCGGTAAGGGAACCTTTCACCCTTCTCTTTTTAAAAGACTTCTTTTTTATAGCTCTTTTAATTGAAATCTTTTTATGTTGTCATATGTTCATATATATCCTTATTTATGTAAATTTTATATCCAAGTGATGAGATACCCTTTTTTTCTCTCATCAACTCATTTTCCGAATTTTAAAGTGACGCCATTAGGCTGTCAAATTTCTGTAAGAGAACTTCTTTACCCAATTTTATTTTTTTGAGTTAAACATATACTTCTTGATTATGTAGTGCTATGAATATGTGTGAAGGAACTATGTTTATTTTACACTAAATATCCACTTATATTGGGTGTAATTATATTTGTCACACATAATTATGTCATTGATTTATCCTTAATCACATGATACCGCCTTTATAAGGGACTTCGTCTCAATCTCCTTTTATTGAGGCATCCTTTGATTTATACACGACTTTCGTTTATACAGCTTACAAAACCCATTTGACTTTTCATTTCATTCAAAGGTAATACTTTCTCTACAAAGCATTTTACTAAATAAAAAAAGGAATGTTTCTTTTTTTACATTAGCGGTGAAAATGACCTTTTCCGCCGCTGCAAGTATTATTTGGTCTTTGGCTTCTTTAACAATCCGTACTATTTTTAAAAGGAAAATAAATTCCATATAATATTTTTATGTATTTTTTTATTGAAAATGGTTTTTAGAATGGATTTATTATTTCAATAACTTTAAATTTTATATTTTTGTTGCAATATGGGGATGTTATCCTTATTTTATGCTTATGTTATATGTTATGATTATGTTATGGTTCTAGGGAATTGTTTATGAGGTCAGGTGGTTCCATGATAAACTAAGGGAGGGTGACCCCGAGATAGCTCTCCAATGCCTTGGGTAACGCGAAGGAGTTAAACTCTAGGTTTCTCCGAAGGGATTTATGGAATATAATGTGATGGGTATTCCAAATGTAACCCTGAGGGTTACTCCCTAAATAAGAATGTCATGAATGCCTCAAGGTACCTTTATGTCTTATGATTTCTATGACTTATTCATAAATCTTATGATTTAACGATGTATGTTAAGTGCTTATGTTTTCTGAGTTAATTATGTTTTCATTGATTCTTATGTATACATGGACTAATGTTTTCTTTACATATTTTTATATCCCTTACAATGATTTTTATGCTCATTCCAATATTTTGAAATGTTTTCCACATGACTTAAAGATGAATAGTGTCAAGGATGTGATCACAGAAAGACATTCTATCTAAAATATCGTAGTAGTCATGTTTCTTTTTAAGAGTTTTTATCTTATGAAAAAAATGGAAACTTAGTATAAGTGTCTACTTTGTAATCTTTTGAGATGTAATATTTATGTCCTAATTCTCTAAAAATATAAACCTGAAAACATCTTCAATGTGAGTTAATAATTTAATTCAATATTATGTAATGTTTTAAGGATGGGTCCTAATAGTTGGTATCAAAGGTCGGTTTAGAAAAATTTAGGGATTAGGAGTTTTTCGTTAGACACATGGTTAGTCCCTAGGTCTATTATTTCAGTTAAGTCCTTGTTTTCTTACTTTTTCAGATCACGTAAAGTCAGTTACAAATGGAAAGAGGAGGATCTCAAATGACATACTTATCTCTTCATGAGGACATGCTTAAAATAATTATTTCAATGTAATGTTCGGATGATTGTGATACTTTTTCAAGAATAAAACTCACTTGCAAGCAGTTGATTGAGATATCAAACACCTCCAATATAGCTTGTTATCATCGTGGATCATGGGTTGTATTTATAAAAATCCTATTTTCACCATATTCTCTTATTTTCAAGAAAGGTAAATATTATCAAGGCATTTTCTAATATTTTACCTTATCACAAGATTTTGAAGTATATTATGATTTAAAAAAAAGGAGACGAAGGAGACCATTGTTCAACCTATTTATATTTTACTTTTTAGTATAGCCTCTCAGCACATACTATGGTATTTTAAAAGTACCATTAATTGAAATTTTATACTCAAATTTGGCCCGACTATTTTATATAAATCCTGTTTTATCAGATGTTTTGAAATTATATGTCATACATGATTATTTTCAAAAACAGTTTTTTATGAACACCCATATAACCCATGTTGTACAGGGTGTATTTGGATGGAGGAAGCAAATGATTTTGGAGGTTCTCTAAATCAATGTTGCAATGCATGGACCTTCTTCCTATGTGAACAAGATGACAATGAAACAAAATGGACACCATGATCAAGGTATGATGTTCTTCATTTTGGGGATCATTTTATTTTATCTTATGATGGTGAAATAAGACTTTAAGAATTAAGATGTTGAGATCATAATGAATTTGGATGAAAATGAGAGGTATAAGGAAATCATTGTGTTTAAAACATGTTAGGGTTATTTTTTAGTTTTATAAAAAGGAAAACCTGTAGAAAGGGGACAACCTTTCACATCTGGTAACGCCGTAGGAATCGAACCAACGACCGAAGGGCGATAAGGGCACATCGCCTACCACTGGCCTACATGAAGTCCATGTTTATTATGACTTATTATTTTAGTATAATGATTTTATGGACCAAGAATAATTTGATTTCCGAAATTTATGTTTTATCAAATGGATATACTTAGTATAGGAAAATGATTTGGTGATTAAGTGATAAAAGATGTTGTAAAAGACGATCTCTCTTTTGATTAAACACTATATCCGTAAGGAATATATAATACTATGGCATTTCAATTGTGGAATAATGGTTGAAATTTTAGTTTGGAGTAATTTATGTTTTTATTGTGGACATATGATGAATTGGTTTATTTATGAAAATTATTAACCTATCATGGAGAATATGTGATGAGGTTAATTGCTTTTCATTATGAGACTTTGTGATTAACTCATGTTATTTGGAGATAAATGTTAACATTTATCATGGAAGACTGTGTAATTAAATCCTTATGGATTTGGGTTTCAATATTATTTTAGATTACTTTTGATGAATTTAATGGACAGAAGTTTATTGAATGGTCTTTGTTGAACTTTGTGTTTTGTTTGAAATCATTTTGAGATTAAGTGTAGTTTATATTTTTGTAAAAGATTATCCTTTTTGGGTATTACCTGATCTCGTACTAACCATTTTGGTCTTGGATAAGGTCTAAAGGCATGGGAAATATATAGTTCTCTTTTTTGGATTAGGCAATTCTCTAGAAGTTGATTATATCACTCTTAATGTGAACAAGTCATACTAAATACTCGTCTTTTGGAGGAAATATGATTTTTGTGTAAGAAATATTGTAAGAGATGAAAGTCTACATGACAAGTAAGTATGATTCCTTATGTTTTAGTCAATATCATATATAAATTCCTCAAGGAAAAGTAACTTAAAACAAAAACGTTGTTTATTAACTTTTCCAACTGGTGAATCTAATACCATTTAAACCATCACAAGTTTGTGATTTTATGGTGGTCAACTTTCTCTTAGACATATTTTCTATCACTCTACATCATAATTTGACCCTTTGTTTTCTCTTCCATATCCATTTTTTAATACATGGAATCCTAGTATGGGTTAACTCTAGTGACCTTTTTACTTCACTTTAATTATTTTAAAGTGATAGTTTTACTAACTCTTTTTTCTTATGTGGGACTTTCAATGATGTTTCCAAGCCTAATTTCAAAATTGTGAGGGCACAATTCCCAAAATGGGAGAAGGATGTAACATACCAGGTAAATAACAAAACTAAATTTTCATATTTAATAATATTTGTGAATAAAATATTAATATTAATTTAAAGGGGATTCTATGTTTTATGGCATACCCAATATGCAACAACGAGTTTCTTTGAATTCTTGCAATGCACACTAATAATATAATAATATTATTGTAAATGGTATTAAATGCATAGTCGTTGTAATGGTGGGAATGAACAGAACTAACTATTAAGTGATTATATATGTTTTATAAATATTTTTACATTTATCTAATTAATTTTAGAGGCTTAAAATGTGAATGAATCCAAATATAAGAATAAATATTCAAATATTCTTTAAAAGGTTGATTAACTGCCTTTTGATGGAAAACCCTATTTAAATATAATTTTTGTCACTTTAATATGTTATATTTGACAAAATAAAATCCTTCTTTAGAATCAAGTCATCATAATTTACATTGTGTAATTTTTTGGTATTTTTCTGATAAAGTTCATTTTTGAATGAATAGTAAAAAATGTTGTATTTTAATTCAAAACCTCCTTTTAATATAATTTATTTATATCGATTAGTTATCTTTTTAATTCGTTTTAATGTGTAATTAGAATATATTTTTACCATTTAATCCAATGGTGGTCATTAGAATTAATTTCACTATGAAAATGGACATAAACGAGTGTCAATCTTTTGATAAAAATTGTTTCTTAAAAACGCACTATTTGTTTTGACAGTAGGAATTAACTATATAATTTATTAATGAAAGTTATATGTTTATAATTTGGTAAAATGGAAAATATTTTTGAATTTGGAATATAAAATATACCATAGGGTGAATTTTTGGTATTTTTCTGAAAATGTTCATTTTTTTTGAACAGTGAAAGATACAACATTTTAATTCAAAGCTGCTTTTTCATCCAAATTATTTATATAGATAGATTGTCTTTTTAATTGGTTTTAATGTGTAATTTAATTATGTTTTTATCAATTAATACAATTTTTTTTCATTGTAAGTAATTTCACTTTTCAATTGGATGTAAAAACAAGTCAATCTTTTGATAAATTTTACATCTTAAAAACCTCATCTTTGGTTTTGACAATGGGAATTATTTTTAAATTAATTACTGCAATTTCTGTGTTTGGAATTTTGTAAAATGGATTCCATTTTTGAAATCAAAAGTTCCAAATTATGTAATTAAGGATCTTTTGTATTTGGACATTATTAATAGTAACGACAACAATTATCTTTAATTATCATGATTAATTAGTAATCGGGTAGTTAAGTGTAATAAAATAATATCATAATAATATAAAATGACCCCAACAATATTTGATATGAATTGAATAATAATATAAAATGACCCCAACAGTATGATATTAACTCACATAATTAACTAATTATTATAACATTATAATATGTGATATGAATTGAATAATAAACTATAAAGGAATTCCATAAGCAATTATAAATTGACCTACGTTTATTATTCAGTAATATAAAGAAATGAACAAGAAAAATTGGACTTGAGGTAAGAGGATTTCTTATCTCACCTTTAATTATGTGATATTTCCATTGTTTTCCACTTATTTGTTTCATGTGGTCTATTGTGTACTTCCATTTCATATATATTATAATTATTCTATTTATATTCATGGTATTATGTGATTCATTTGGTGTTTATTATTTTTTGGTCATACAACTCAATTGATTACAATGAGGTAAGGGGTTTTTATCTCGCTTTTTATTCCTGTGAGAATCATGCTACATTTTCCACTATTTCCTTTTGTGTGGTGTATGTACAGACCATGATTTTATTCATTATGTAATATATATTAATTTATAAGTATTTACATCTTCATTGTATGACCCTTCTTTCATGGGTTGTACATTTCAAAAGTTACCCAAATCGATAAGAGAACCTTTCACCATCCTCTTTTTAAAATACTTCTTTTTGATACGTATTTTAATTTACATCTTCTTATGTTGTCCTAAGTTCTTATATATCCTTATTGCTGTAAATGTTTTGTCTAAGTGATGAGGTACCCTTTTTATCTCTCATCAACTCATTTTCCAAATTTTAAAGTGATGTCCTTAGGCTATCAAATTTCTGTAAGGGAACTTCTTTACCCAATTTTAATTCTTTGGGTTAATCCTCTACTTTATGATTATGTAGTGATATGAATATGTTTGAAGGACATATGTTTGTTTAACACTTAATATCCAATTATATTGGGTGTATTTATATTTATCACACATAATTATGTCATTGATTTATCCTTAATCAAAGGATACCGTCTTTATAAGGAATTTCCTCTCAATCTCATTTTATTGAGGCATACTTAGATTTATAAACTAATTTCGTTTATATGGTGTATAAAACCCTTTTGACTTTTTATTTCATTCAAAGTGAATCTTTTCTCTACGAAGCATTTTAATAAACGACAAAAGGAATGTTTTTTTATGCAAGCGTTGACAACGAATGTTTTCGCCACCACAAGTATTATTTGGTCTTTGGATTCCTTAACAATCTGCAATGTTTTTAAAAGGAAAATAAATACCATATACTCTTTTTACATATTTTGGTATTGAAAATGGTTTTTAGAATGGATTTATTATTTCAATATCTTAAAAAGTTATATTGTCATTGCAATGTGGGAATGTTATCTTTTCTTTTTTCATATGTTATGTGTTATGATTATGTTTTGGTTCTTTGGCATTGTTTATGAAGTCGTGCGGTTTCATGATAAACTAAGGGAGGGTGAGCATGAGATTGCTCTCTTATTCATTGGGTAATGTGAAGGAGTTAAACACTATGGTTTCTCCGAACAGATTTTGGTAATATACTGTGATGGGTATTCTAAATGTAACTGTGAGGGTTACTCCCTATGTAATTATGTTTTGAATGCCTCAAGACACCTTTATGTCTTATGATTTCTATGAGTTATTCATAAATATTATGATTTTATGAAATATGTTAAGTTATTATGTTTTATGAGTAAAGTATTTTTTTCATTGATTCTTATGTATACATGGACTAAAGTTTTATTTCTATATTTTTATATCCCATACTGAGCTTTTTATTCTCATCCCAATATTTTGAAATGTTTTCCATAGGAAATAAATATTAATAGGGTCAAGGATGGGATCAAGGAAAGACATGCTATCTAAAATATGGAATTATCCATGCTTCAATTTAAGAGTTTTTATTTTATGAAAAAAATGGAAACTGAGTAGAAGTGCCTACTTTTTAATCTTTATAGATGTAATAGTTATTTCATAATTCTCTAAAACTCTAAACCTAAAAATATCCTCAATGAAAATTATTCATTTAATTTAATATTATGTAATGGTTTAAGGCCATATCCTTAGACATTGTCTATCCAATTTATGTTATAACATCTTGATGGTTCAAAAATAATTTTGAATGAACTCTAGAATTGAATATTTGACAATTATTTCATTAGTTTGGAATATATTTTTTTGTTACTTCTCCTTTTGAATGGGATTGTATAATTTTTCAGAAATAAATATTTGTTTATAAAAATAATTGATTAATCTATTCCCAGTAAGCATTTTTATTGAGTTTAGGTTGCAATGATATAATATCCCATTAAAAATATTATATTCACAATAAAATAATATCAATGAAGAAATATTATGATAAAATAATGAACTAAAATCTACAATATTAGAATTTTCATTTCCCACTGAAATATAATTTAATTAATTATTAGAAATAATAAAATTGTAGGAATGAATTTCAAATGTGACATTCTAATTTTTTTAAACTATTAAATCCTAAGTATATTATATTTTAATCCATCAAAATATTATACTTTATATTATTAAAATACTGCATAAGGTACCAATTTCACCGAGCCCAATAATTTTTCCCTTTGGGGTTGTTACCAAATGTGACATGTACCACATGAAATTTGATAAGTTTAATGAATATAGATTAGTCCTCAATCATATTTATATAACATACACTATCTATGTAACATAGGTAATTACAACTATACTTTCATATAGTTCCCTATAGTAATGTTCAAACAATCAATGATTTTAGTACCCATATTTTATTTGGTCTAGGAATTTTATTAGAAAGATATTTTGAAACAAAAAACTATTTGAATGGGTTCTTATAATAATAACATAATAATTAATAAAAACATTATTCGGTCTATAAAAATAAGATATTTTTATAAAACTAGCATAACTAGAACTAAGAACAAATTTATTCTTAGGAGGTTTTCAATGTCTACACTATTAACCATTTCGTGTAGTGTATTTGGTATTTTTTCCTAATCAATATTAAGATTATGAGTGTTTATTACACCTATAAAACATTATAGATCCTTTTCCAAATACAGATCAAACATTTTATGTTAATTTTTTCATTTAATTGTTGAATAAACTGTTCCTTCTCTACCAAAAACAATTGTTTTAAATTGATCAAAAAAAGAATGAAACATCTTTATAAATTTTTATTTATCATTTATTTCATTAAATGTTTCTTCGTTAATATTATAACATTTGAAAAATTCCCTACTACAAATATATTCATCACGGTTTTCATCAGCATAATAATTATGAATATTTTTAAGAGATATTGAAAAAATATTTAATATCTTATATTTTTTTGAAGAAAATAATGTTTGATCTATCATTTTTTGTTTTCTCCTATAGAAGTAGAATGAGATGAACTATCATTAGAGAAACTCTAGGTGGCCTTAATAACTTTATATTCCTTTTACCTTTTACCTCATAATTTTTCTTATATTTTATCATTGGATAATCATATTTTATGTTTCTGTTTCTTTTACACTCATATTATGTCACTTTATCGGTGGAATCATCCTTTTTCACACATTCCTATAATTTCTCTTACTATCATATTTACCCATGTAATTTTATTCATTTAATAATTTACTCTTCTTGATAATCTCTTTAATAATCTGGATAGTTGATTCATTTATCCCTCTATTTCATTAGGTGATTTATCCTCACTTAAAATTTCATAGTTAATCATCTCTTTTAGCTTTAAGTTAGAAGTCCTCAAGGATACTAACATCTGTTGGGGTTTATATTCTTATACATTATTGACTTGATGTTCCTCATCATACATAATGAGTATTCCAATGAGTTTCTTTAGTGAAAACATAAAAATGTCATGAGATTATCTTATGGAAGATCAATTAATTTCCCACCTATTAACTAGATATATTAGAAGATTCATAACATAATATTTTCCTATAATTTTATTTCCAACTACATGCATGGTGTTAAATATTTTATGAAACCATAGAAACATGTAAAAATGGATTCGTTAAGATTAATCTTAATGGTATCATTTTTATAGTATTTTTATTCAAGTACATTTCTTTAACATTTTATGTTAATCCATGTAATATATATAGAGAATCATAAATTTAAAATGTATTTAAATAGGAAAGTATTATATTAAATTTATCTTCCCCAAAATCATAACATAATGCATTAATTTCATTAAAATTACAGTCATATGTATCCTTAGTGGAATCATTCAAATCATTTCTAGGAGCTTTATGTATCTCCTAATTATCCTTAATTACAGCTTAAATATATAATTCCATGTGTTATATATGAATAATCATTACAATCTGTCACAGGGAATAGTTTGTTCTATTAATTTAATGAGTTTGATTAGTAGAAGATCCTTATTTTTAATTATTATCACTAACAAATGCAATTTAGGTCTAACATAACATTATAATCATTATATAAAACATGGTCACTTTGAATATAATTATTGAAAATCTATTGATACCATATGTTTATTGAAATAAACTACCCATGAAAGGTGGTGAATCGAGTTTCTAATTAAAATTTCTATTAAAAATATTTCAAATATAAATCCACTAATGTGATAAAATTACAAATTTTAAAAAAATAGTTGAATTATATGATTTTATATTTAAAAGAGTCTCAAAATCTCAAGAATATCTTAGTTAAAATAATTTTGATAATAATCTAAATATTTAAACTCTATTACTCTAATTAGAACTGTATATGAACCACTAATTTAAGTTAAATATAGTTGTGAAGTTATTTTGATATTTTTGAAAAAAAAATATTTTGGTTTAAAACAAAGATATCAAAACAAATAAAGAAAAAAATAAAGAATTTCAGAATTTAGTAAAGGAGTTTAGTCTAAATCCTGGGATGTATTCGCTTGACTTAGAAATCAACTGTGTAAAAGTAGTTTTTTATACAATAAATCAATCTACAAACTAGATCATATTTTCACACAGAACATTACTCAAATAATCTATGATATACATGAGCCTCTGTAATAGTTCTACATTAAATAAAGTAAAAACATGTTATAAATGACCTCGTCCATAATTTTCTATGGTATTACAAAGAAAAGTTCTTAAATAGAGGTTCTAAAACTCTAAAAATTAGTGTAGAAGTCTTTGTTTATAGTTAAAGTGGGTAACAAACATAACTCTAATGAATGATAAGACAAAAACTTTAATGAAATAGAAATGTAAAGTTATGGTTCATCTCAATCCAAATAGATTCAGTTTTCAAAGATTATATAAATTTTCTTTTGAAATTATATAATTGATATTATATATAATGTTTATAAATATTAGCTTTATGGAAGGATTAAAAATTATTTTTTCATAGTCAGTCAATTGATTAGTTTTATCCCTCACACAAGTGCATCTTATCACATTAGTGTGTCCCAAAATATGTGATTATTTGTATATATATTCCATTACAACCACAAATATATATATATATATAAACATGTGGATGAAAATAAAGATTTATATCATTCCAAATGGTCCAAATATCGATTTAAATATAATAATAGAGTAAAAAGACCCCTCGTACAGAGAGATAGATCTAGAAATTATGAATTAGCCATTAATTATTCTATGGAGTTGGTAAGGATTAATCATTATTAAATACTCATTTCCATGAATACATTAAATTCCTTACTCAATCCATTGAACAATTAAATTTGAATTTAATTCTGAACTGTGGAAGTAGTAGATCTAATAGTAGATACACTAGTGGTAAAAACATAGAACTTGTAGTAGATTTTTAAAGGTAAAACTAGGATTCCAAAGGTATCTTTGCATGGAGGTAGATCCTTTCAAGTATTATATATCTTGGTAGAAGAAATTATTGGTTGTAGTAGTGTCCAGTGCTATAAATGTAGTTTACATGACTATTTCATTTCTCAATAGTTGCACAGTTCAAAGATAGCATGTTTTGATAGTAGATGTTTTGACGATAGATTCATAGTTGGTGATAGCTTACAGAAGTAGATTATGATGGTAGATTTGTAAACTATTTGTATTTTTATGAACTGATGGAATCATCAGTAGGTAGTAGATATCAACTAATTCTATCAAATTTTAGTTAATATGATATAATTATAGTAGGGTCAATACTTAGCTGAATTTATTTATTTTGACCAGAAAATAGTAATCAAACTTAAAACACCAAACTAATTATAAGAAAAACAAAAAAAATTTAGATTAGTAAAATAAGGATGAGTTTGGAATATCCAATTGAAAATTTGGAATGAACCAATGATGTGATCTTGGATTGACATATTGAATTACTATATTAATAAATGTTTGAATAATTAATTATTTAAAATTCATGAAATTGATTGTTACTATAGAAGGCCCTAGAGTAAATCCTTGTATTCAATATTAATTTCATTTGTGTGTAATGTTGTTTAAAATAAGTGGTATCAAGTAGGGTACCCATGTAAATATTTGGAGTGAGTTATTCCCTAGATTCCGTGATCCATAAAGCTATGGAATTAACTAACTAGGAATGTGAATTTTAAAAATATTACAACTGAAATTTCTATTATGTGGCTCCCCATGGTATTTAGGAAATTTATTAACTGATTTAATTCCATGAATTAATGATTATGATACATTAATGGTTTCTTGTTTAATTTCATTAGATTATCTCCCCTAATTCAGCTAAATCGTATTGGGTGGAATGCCTCAGGTGTGATCCTCAGATTCCAATAGATTTCTACCTCAGAATTTTAAGGATGGTTCATTGTGTATAGATTTAATGAGTCTATTTTATTTAGAATGTGTTTATATGTAGTCCTTTTTTGATCCATATAGATTCCTTGTAATATCTTGGTTATGGATTCCTTAGAGATTTTCCATAGACCAATATCATGATATATCTACTTTACATAGATACCATCATAGGCTAAATGAGTAGGGTCATCCTGGGTTTTCCCCTTGAGATCCTAGAATTAACTAGGTTTCATTTATTTTAGAATCATATTTTTATTATTTCTGAAATTATTTATAGTGCACATTTAGGATTTTCAATATAGATATGATTTCTCTTACAAATTTTTGGTTGTGACCTACTATATAAAAAACTAAGCTTATCATACATAAATATTACATCATTTTTTGAGGATCATTTATCACCTTTCACAAAGACATTCCTATGGATCATATGGGTATAGCTCCATTAGAATCATGGGAGCACAAACAACTTGTTCATAAGAAAACTATATCATCTCCCATTACATTATTTGTAACTGGAGCCCTTCTTACTCATATCACACATAATACATTTCATCATTACCTTGGGAAAAGAAACAAAAGAATGGGTGGGGTCAGATATAAAATAAGACTAGACAAGGTTGTTATATAATCATAACATGAACATAAGGGTCTGATAACATAATCATAACATTGGAGAGATATAAAATACATATCAAAAGAAAAAATATTGAGTCATGGAAAAAATATTTGATGTTCATGAGACATGAATCATTAGGGAATTAATTAACATGATCCATAATAGTATAAAATTGGTATAAAACATAGATTGGTGGAATACACATAGGAATTGAAAATAATTTCCATTGTATACAAGGATCACTATTGAAACTATCATAGTGAAACGGGTTCACTCCCCAAATCATCACAGAAGTCAAGGTTCATTCCCAACACCATCGTATCCGAAAGATCCCAATATTGAACTGAGTTCATTACACATTTTAGTCTTGTATATCTCATGGGAAATAAATCATTAATTAATTCATTGGATGTGATATAGTTCCAACCTATCAAATAATTAAAATCCTACAAATGTGTTCCAAAAGTCAAAAAAATAATCATCATACTATGACCCATAAAATGAAATGTGATTCGTAAAAATTTCATCATTTCATAACCTATGGGAAAGAGACATATTTCGTAATCATTTCATCATTTCATCATTTCAAAAACTGTGATGAAAGAATCAGGATTAATGATAATTTTTTCATTGTATGACCATAAAATATTAATCAGTTTCATAAACATATTTTCATAAAAACACATTAAAAAATATAATTAAAATTTAGTCCTTGGTTCTTATATGTAATGACACTCATTTATCATACATTAAAATTAAAAAACTTTCTATGGAATACTTAAAACATTAAACAAACAGAAACCTAAAACCCATATTATTTTAATTCCTTTAGTTACATGGAAACTTAATCAATGGAACATGTTTGAGAAACATTATCTCGCAGTAGGTTCTTCATGACTATAAAACTTCTGAGACACATCATACCTAATAAAAAATCCTTCAAAACCTAGGGAAGGAATCATAAAATGGGGTGAGATCATATGCTCATTATGGATAAACAAGGGATCTATGTAAGCAAAAACATGGGAATATGGGGTATGAGAATATTATTGTAACATTAGATGTTCAAACCCATCATATCCAATATTATAAACATGAATAAGAGCATAAATCATGGTATTTCATAAGACATGAAACTTAAAGAAATAAAGAACATAATCCATGAAATCATATCATAGGAATAAGACATGGAATTATAGAAGACACATAAGAATGTAATATTATTTCTTTCTTAATCAAATAATTTTAACCAAATCCATCTTAGTATCATTGGTTCACTTCCCCATACCATCTACATAGTCAAGGTTCCACCCCATGGCCATCTTAGTTTCATGCATTCTCTCCTCATACCATTAGGGTATTTATGCTTCACTCTCATGGTCATATTAGTAGTCTAGATTCTCTCCCAAGACAATATTAATCTATATCATGGGATATAAATATTTACCTAATTATTTGGAGGATGATAAATGTTTGTCCCATGTCATACAATAATCATACATATATGCTCCCCAAAATCCAAAACAACAATATCATTAACTGTAAACTGAAATGGGTATCATAAACATGTAATCAAATTATTTCATGTGAAAAAATATACATGTTTCAAAAATCATTTCATCAAAATACTAACCCCTGAAAAGAAGTGGGTTTCAAAAACATATTACTCTTGAAAGAGAAACAAGTTTCATAAACATCTATCCATCAAAACATAAACCATTTAGAGAAAGAATATGAATGAAAACATTGAATCAATTCCATGAAAATAAAAGATTAACATTAATGGATGTCATATTATGTTGAAAATAATTTTGAAGTATCCATTAATAACACTTATTGAGGAAAATATCATTTTTTCTTTAAAAAATTCTTTTTAAAACATAAAAACTATTCAAAACCTTTTCCCTTGAAAATACATTGAACACTAGATAAAAGTCGCTACAATTAAGGGGGTTATTTTTTTACTTTATAAGTTGTTATAATCCCTTATAAAGACATTAGCATCAGTTTTGAGGAACTTTCGCTAATGTTCTAGCCTACTATCTTTAGAGGCGGTTTTGAGGAACTACTAGTAAAATCAGTGTGAAATTAGTAGCAGATACATTATAGGGGGTTTGAACCCCCTCTTATAATGATTTAAATTCACTAAAAATATATTCATCAGCACTGATTGTAATCGAAACCTCCCCTAATAAAATTTATTATGGGAGGTTTAAACCACAACTAATAGTGGTTACTTTATGGATGGTTTCACAACCACACCCAATGATTTTATTTTTTTATCCCTAGTCCAGCCCCATCCTCCTACCTACAATTTCACCTATTCCCCCTACCACTCTATCATTTTGGCCCCTGCCGCTTCTATCCCATTCGAATTTTTCCTCTGCGCCCCTCTCGTTTCCTGCATTGCCCCTTTCCCTAGGCATCATTACCCCCATTCCCCATTCCCTAAGAACCATATGTTCCCCTTTTTCTAAGGCGGCCCTCTATTACCCTTTCTAATGTGTCACCCCCCATTCTCTATTCCCTATATCCCCCATTCACAGGAAACCACCATTCCTCTCGTTCTCCCTTTCCCAATCCTTTTTCTCTCATTCCCCTACCTCTCTCTCATTCTCCCTTTTCTGAGGATCCCCTCTAGTATTAAAAATTAATTCATGGGTGATAAAATTTGAACCCAGGCAGCAACGAACTACAACTTGCAGGACACCGACCTGGCACCACTATGACGATTTGATTTTTTTAATGTATTTATCAATGTGTGTGTGTGCGTATACATGTATATGAGTATCTATTTAAAAAAAAATATTTATATAATCTATTAAAATACATTTAAATATTAACCTACATATAAATTTATATTAACTATATATGTATATATATTTATTAAAATATTTATATAAATTATTTATATGCTTAAATACATATTTATATATGATATAAATGATTATTCATATAATTTATATAAATAATTTTATTTACATATATAAATATATATTTATAAAAACATTGATATTTTTCTATGTCTGTTTATATTATTTTAATATTTATAGATACAATATACTTATAATATATATTTACCTAATTATTTTTATATAAACACTAGTAGAAATACTAGATTTTACATCAAAGTAATGGTGTAATGTTTTTTTAAATTGTTGCCAATAGTGTGTGGGATAATTTTATGGGGTCGGTTTTACTAAAATTTAAAGTCAAAAAATTTTAATAGTGGTTTTTGGCGTCAATTTTTAGTATAACTGAAGCTAAAAACCAAAAACATAATGATATATAGAATAATTATTTCTAAAAACCAACACTGAAAATAAAAAAAATGTTTTCACATTAATTTTTACAAAAACATACGCCATTAATCCCAAAATTAGGATCTTTTTTCATTTGATCTTATAAAATCTAACAACATGTATTAAAAAAATATTGTGTCAGTTTTACAGAAAAATGAAACCATAAATAAAAAATATATATCCAGCATCAATTTTCCCAAAAATCATCACCTTGAATATTTTTTGGACTCTTAAGAGTTAGTTTTTGTAAAAAACAAAATTGAAAGTCTTTAAAAATTAGATGGGATCAAGAAACCTTAATTTTTTTGGAACTTTGAATGCAAAACACGGAAAATACTCTTGACACGTGATGACTTGGAAGGCATATATGTGATCTAGAACCAATGTTCTTGTCAATAGTCTTCAATTTTTACTATACGTAGTCTGATTTTATGATTATATACCCATTTTTCATCATCCATGGGTTATGTATTTTTTTAAATCTTTTTTCTTGTGACATTTTACCATAGATTTATTTTAGTTTGTTGTTTATATTTTATTTCATTTTTACAATCATTTTTTGTATAGATCTTGCAATGTTTAATCATCTATAGAAATCTATATAGCCAATTTTAGATTTGGATCTATTTTCCCGTTGAACTCAGAATTTTGAATGTTTTTATACTTTTGAAGAAAAATTAGCAATCATTAATTTTTGTTTTTGATTTGATTCAATTATTATTTTGTAGTTTAGTCTATGATTGTTCAATTTGGTTCAAATATGGTTGATTATATTTAAGCTAAGTTAGTTTGATTTGGTTCAATTCAATTATTCATTATTTGTTGAGATTCCATCAAATCGTTAATTTAGATTGAAGATCAATGTAAGGGAGTCGCTTAAACCAAAAAAATTTGATCCACTTCCTAGATTATAGTGAAATAATATTATTAAGATTATATAATAAGAATCCAAGAAATTAGTACCAGGTATGTATACAGTGAATAAAGCATAGTAGAGTCATTCTTGGAGTTAAAAACACTATTTTTTTATGGTCTCGCTCACTAAAAGAAATAACTCATTGAAGAAATAATACTAATGCTTTATATTTTTGATATATAAAAATCATAATTTTTTTAAGTCTGAAATGACTCAAATGAAAGTTCATGTGACTCTTTCATCATATGAAATTCAATGCTCTTTAGAAAGACTTATAATATAATGCTTCATCTAAACTCTCAAAAACACAATTCACACTTGTCATTATATTTATATTGCATGTACCTCATGAATGTAAAATCAAATACACATACAATTTATATTTATGGAATATTTCATTGGTATAAATGAAAATAATATTTTTTTTCATTGTACTTCTTTCATACACATGTATTAAATAAAGTCTCTTCATTGTTCTTTTTTGAATTTTAACACTTCTGAAATTATTAATAGTGTACTCACTCAATTGGATGAATTTACACTGTTCTGCTTCCTTCAATACACAAGATCCTCACTTACCACAATACTTTCTCTTTATTTTTGTACGATGCCTGAAAACACATAACATTTTCTCCATATCACATGAACATTTAGAATCACACCCTCACTATCCATGATTCTCTCATGAAAAACCAATAATACATAATTTATTTTGTGCAATGCCCGCTCATGTAAAATATTCACAAAATTTTTATGAATGTATATTCTATACATATTTCTCTTTTGAATATTTGACATGAGATTTCACACAGTTTTACATTCATTATCTAATGAAAACAATCATGAATGATTATTCATTTAGGTATGCATGAAATTATCTACATATTACTTCAAACAGACCATTGTACGCATTATTCTATCATGCAAGACACAATGTCACAATGTGTTCTTCCTTTACGTAATGAAATCTCACACTACCACTTGGACTCATAAAATGTGCATGTAATTAAAACAATATCTCTACAGAAGAACATAGTCACCACTCTTTACAAAATAATATACTCACAGTTAAAACCATTAACCAAATATTTGGTTCTCTTTTTTTAATGCTCATCATAGTACACAGTGAATAGTTTCATTGATTAGAAGGTTCTCAAAAATCATCTCATAAACAAGTGATTATTCATAAGAATATTGAATTTTCAAATTTCATTACATATCTTGGTTCATCATGATGCAAAATGAGTGTGATAAAAATATATATTTTTCTTATGACATTTTCTACTCCATCCTGCCACCAAATTTATAGAGAACTCTACCATTCATGATCCAAAGATGTTATGAAGACTCAACATTACAAAAAAATAAAATCTCTCAAACTCAAAGTACCAAAAAATCCCATGATGTCATATATACCAATTTAGTAATGTATTTAATTTAATCTATCATAATTTTGGGAGTATTATGATTGATAGCACTTATAATATGAACATGTACACTGATTATTATTTCTTATTACTAATAATACATAATTTTTCACCCATTAAATTAAATAAATTTTCGATACTTTTGACACATGAAACATCAAAATAATGCAACAAATATGTAAAATGAAATTACTTTTTTTAGGATTGATATTATAATTAAATAAAAATAGAAATATAACACATGCATATAATATTAAACTAAAACATTTACTATTTATAAATGTGTTTCAGATCATGTGTTTTCAATATGATTATAAATAGTTTTTATTAAATGTGTCTCTTTTTACAATGTATATATATATATATATTTATATGTTTTAATATATTCACCAATTATATAGTGATATCAGGTATGGAATGGATCGTAAATGGATACATTTAAGAAGAACCAATAGTGATGAAAAAGGAGTTGATGAATTCATGGAATTTGTTAAGCAATATCTTTAAAACACAAATTTAATTTTCTATCAATGTGTAATGTGTTTGAATATGATAGTGTTAAACTACATAGGAATCATTGATCATCTCATTTGTTATTGTTTTATTCTTAATTATACAAGTTTGATTTTCCACAGTGAATGAACATAAAATTCAACCTCCATTGTTGATTAAGATATTTATAATGAGGTATAGGATCATATTGGAGATTTAATTCATGATTTATGTGTTCAAACCATAAAAAATTGAAATAATAGAATGATTTTATAGAGAAGCTGAGATACCATTATTCCCAGGTTTTAGTAAATATATTGTGCTACCAGTAGTTGTGAGATTGGTTAACTTAAATAAATGGGTGGAGTGATAAAAATTTCTCCAGATTACTTGAGATATTAAAAGAGATACTTCTCGAAGGCATGGGGGCTTCTAGTTTCCAATTATGTGGTGATGTAAATATTATGACCAATGGGATTGGGGTATAAAAATATACATGCATGTCTCACTGATTGTTTACTATATAGGAAATTATATGAATATTTATCAAGTAGGCATACATGTTGGAAATCATGATATAAGATAGATGTGAATGTAAAATCAGAATCATTCTCAGTTACTATCATCTAACGTCCTGAAAAAACAATTTTTTACTCTCTAATGATATCATCCAAAAAAAATTGCATACAATTCTGATAATTCAACTTTGATTTATTCTGAGGAACTAGAATCAAAATTCCAACTAAAGAACTTTGGTACCTTCCAAAAATTCCTTGTTTTAAGTTCCTATTTGAAAATTCAATTGACCAAAAAAGGATAATATGGCATTCATATGAGCACATCTCTAATGGTAACTTACATCACCTAGATGATTTACCATAGTGGAAGGTTTTTCATAAAAATAAATTTATAATATTTAAAGTGAATATTGAAATATAAGAATGGGATTGTGTACTGATGGAATGAATCTATGTTAGAGCCTTATTATCCAACATAGTTCATGGCATGGTTTTCTAGTAGTTTACAACTTTTCCCTGCATCTATGTATGAAGAAAAAATATATTATTATGAGCATGTTAATTTATGGTAAAAAACAACCAGGAAATGATATTGATGTGTATATTTAGCCATTAATTGATGATTTGAAACTATTATGGGATGAAGGGGTTTAATTTTTCGATGCATAAAGAATGCGTATTTTATTTTACGTGCTATGATAATGATCACTATAAACGTTGTTCCCGTATATGGAAACATATCTAGATATAGTGTTATGGGACATAAAGAATGTCTAAATTATGATGAAAGGATTTTATATTATTAATTATAGAATGGAAGAAATACAGTGTACATAGGGAATCAATGATTTTTTGTGAATTAATTATCGATATCATAGATTGATAAAATAATTTAACAGTTTACAAGAATAAAACATTCCCCCTTGGACATTTTTAGCCAAAGAATATTATGGCTTGGTGGAAAATATTTATTTGATATTTGGAAAGAATAGATGTTCTTCTCTTCAAGGAAATATCAAGAAGAATCAGTCTATTTTTTAAACTACCTTATTGGATATTTTTTAGAGATAAAACATAACATTGATGTTATGCATGTTGATAAAAACATATGTGATAGTTTGATTATAGCATTGTTATCCATAAAACAAATGAAAAGGGTGGATTGAATCAAATATTGGACTTGATATTAATGACAATATTTTTGGTGTTATCTCCCACTGTGAAAGAAAACGGAACATATTTACCTCTGACTTGTTGCACATTGAGCATGATTGAAGATATAATTTTTTTTCAGTGTCTTCATGGTATTAATGTACCCTATGGATTTTTATAAAATGTGAATAATTTTGTTTCAATGAAGTACTATAAATTAATAGGTATGAAATCTCATGATTCCCATGTACTGATGCTACAACTTCTACCAGTAATAGTGTGTTGTAAATTTTTGAAAGTTGTTAGAAAGACTATCATCAGGTTATGAATTTTTTTGATTCCATTTGCAAGAAATTTTTAGATCATAATTCATTTGATGTGTTGGAGAATGAATAAACTCTTATTATTTACCAACTAGAAATGTATTTCCCACATAGGTTTTAGGATATAATGTTTCATCTGCTGATTCATTTGTTTTGTGAGATAAGAATAAGTGGTACTGTTTATTTATGATGGATGTATCATTTTCAAAGATATATGAAATTTTGAGAGGATATGTTAGAAATCCTTTTTGAAAAAAATCTCTATTTTTCCAAAAATATGTATCAGACGAGTCAATTGTGTTCTATAATGATTATTTTTATGAGGTGGAGTAAATTGGTCTCCTTATATCTCGACATATGATAGTTGATAGTGAAGGTAGAGGGGTTTGAGGCATAAAGGTAAAGTTCATTCCATGTGATAAAGTGATGCATGTAAATTTATATATTTTTAACAACACAGATGAGTTTTAGTCTTATATATCCTCAAATATTACTATGTTAAAGTTACAATATCAAAAAACTAATGAATAATGTTTGATGATTGAGTATAAAAAGACATTTTTTCATGGTTTAAATAGAAATCCTCCAAAGATAAATCTGCATCAGAAACATTAATGTGGTTAGTAGGGAGACAATATCTTAATGTGATCACATGGTTTGGATTTATTATTAATGGTTACACATTTTTCACAAAAATTATGGATGAAGAGAGTATCGTTCAGAATAGTGTTGGGATGGGTTTCGTAGAAGTAATTCAATTTTTGAGTGCCAAAGATAAAAACCAATATTTGCATCAATGCCATATTTTTGAGTTCATGAAAACATATGGTAAATTGATTATATTAAATTTTGAGTCACCATTTTTATGATTAATTGTGTTGATAGTATGAGTAGTCTGAAAAATGATGAATATGGGTTAAAACTAGTTGATTTGAAATGATTTAATTATAATGTGGAACTGTTTATCGTGGAAACACATAAAAACATTTATTTTATGTCATTGATCCCTAGAATAACCAGTGGTCTATATTTTTACAAGGAAAAAGATATCATTTGAGTAATTTAGTTGATCTTGATTATGTTATTTATTTACATGACCCTTATTCATCTATTACACAATTATTGTATGATAATAATGAGTATAAGATAGATTTAGTGCCACTAATACGTAAAGATAATAATGAAGGAATGTGGGAAAACACTAAATTATTCTCCTAATTTTTTTGGTAAATATTTATATTTAGTTTAATTTTTTTGAAACATAAAAATGCATGCCTCTTTTTGGATTAATTATTTTTTTCGTTCTTGATTCTAAATATTTAGTTTTATAATAATTGGAAATTACCCAAAATTTAATTACAATTTCTAGTAGAAATGTCATATACAGATAGAGAGGATTAGTTACCGAGGAAAATCTATTTTTTCATATTATAAATTATTTTGTAATATACTTATTTAATGAAAGAAAACTATTAATTTACAAAAAAATATATATAGGACTACTGAAGCATCATTGATAAAGGAAACTTCTCCTATTACTTCTAAAAAATTACATTATCATGTTAGTAAACGTGGTATTTTATGTTTGTAAAAACTATCGATTTCTCACGACAATTACTATTTAAAAATAGGATTTGATGATAATAATAATGCTACAAGCCCAAATACAGTTCAGTTTATCAATTATATATCGATGTAGATGCATTGCAGGGTTAGTATTTTATATACTGATTGGGAGCCAGTGAACAGGATGGCGAAACTACATCTTTGGGAGGCCTTGATAGTAAAATATCATAATTAATTTATTTGTTCTCATTTTTTGAATATTATATATTTAAAATATCATATTTAATTTATTCAAGAACATATGAAATTTAATTTTGTCGAATCCATAGAAATTAATAAAATAATTATCTTTAGCGGTAGTTCGATGGAGAGATTTTTAAAAAAAATGAAAAAAAATTATGTTTTAGAAGTATAAGGTTTGACAACCCATGCCTCAAGTATCATTTCATAGATGAAGTTAAAAGGAAGGAATTTTTTGATAGTCATCATGAAGAAAAATTTCAGGTATGATAACAACTTTATATTGTAATATTTATTATATATTTTTCTAATTACATAGTAGTTTATATATATATATATGTTCCTTCAGAAGATCTCATAAGGATATTCAGTTATGAAGGTATACCTTCATACTTTACCACATGGAGGGTATCCGTATTTGGAGAAGTAAATGATTGAATAAAAATTAGAAGCATTAACAGCTAATTCAAGTAGTCATTCAGAAAAGGTTCAACATGGTCCTCCATCTCCTCCCAATCACAATGAAAAATGGAAATGAGTAAGAAGAATGAAGAATTAATAGAATCTTACAGAGGATGTTAACCAAGTATCCCATTAAATTGTAATAAAATATTATTTATTTGTCAAAAAATTTTATTTTATAAATTTTAAGTAATAATATAACTTTTTCATTTTCATTTCAGGATGAACTTCAAGATAAAAATACACAAGGCCCCGTTTTCCCCCGAGTGTGGGTCGATATCCAAGCCATTTCATTGGGATAGGAATTACACCTCGTATGTGTTAAAGGACATCAAAAAGGTCTTATTTTTTCAAAAGGTTTTTTATCAGAGTAAGACATCAAGATATCCGAAAATAGAATCATTAAAATCCGTGATGAAAAATATGAAATTGTCTATGGGTTATCAAATTCAAGTAGCAGTGTAGAAGGATTTTATAGAAAACTTTTCCAGAAAATCACAGTCCATGCATCCTTCCTAGATATATTATATACTATACTTAAATTTTTCTATTTTTTATAATATAAACACTAAAATATCTTTTTTATTTTTCAGAATTCTGAGCCTGCTCACACAGACAACCATGCCCCACCTTCCTACCCTACTCAGTATGAGTATCCTCCCCTGGTATATTATATATTTGTCATCAATTTTTCTATTTTATAAATTATAAACACTAATATTTATTTTCTCATTTTTCATCCTTATGAGCCTGCTCACCCTGACTAACAAACCCCATATGCACACCCTACCGCGTATGAGAAGCCTTCAACAGTATATTATTTATTTGTCATCAATTTTTCAATTTTAAAAATTATAAACACTGATATAACTTTTTTATTTTTCAGCCTTACCAACCTGCTCACCAGGACAACCTTACCCCATCTACCTACTTCAACTTGCACCTCTATGCTCAATCCAATAAGTATGTTATTTATTTGTCATCAATTTTTCTATTTTATATATTAAAAACTCTTTTATAATTTTTTTTCATTTTTCAGTCTTCCTATCATTATCACCCATACTATCATTCCCCATCTAGTTACTTTGATCCTCTATAACCTTGCTCGAAAGATAACATATATTGTGAGTTGTTTGTTGGAGATACTAATTTACCTATTGTTGTGTTATGACTCATAAATTTTCTTTGGGATACTGTATAGAACCATACTTTGCAGATTGGCCTAGTTAGAGTGTCAATACTTGATATTATATATCCAAATTCTCTATTAACATTTCATATTGATGAGATCACCAAATTTTGGGATTATATGGGTAATTTTTTACTTTTTCCAACTAGTTTTCTTTGTTACATTCCATAGGAGTTATATTTTTTTACATATTAATTACAATTGATTAAAAATTACTTCTAATGTTTTCTGACAATTAACATATATAAGATTATATGAATGAAAAAGAAGTTTTAAAAATGAAACGAAATGTTCTGGAACAATCGACTATAGATGCATCAAATATTTCTTATGAGATACAAAGATCATATCACGGTTCATCTTTATTGAATTATATCTATGAATTTTAGATGATGTTAGATATATGCAGGAGATAATATCTATTGAGGTTACTAAAAGAAGATATGATGTATATAGTTGATTTTGTAGAGGTCGACCTAAAAGTAGTGCAGTTGTTTTCCTTGTATGTAAATTGACATTTGAATTTGTATTTATTTAAATAAAATATGGTTTTAAATTGACTAACTATATTTTTTTTAAATAAGGTATCTACAAATTCTTCTTCTATAAAATTAATGTATTCTCATTTAAATATTTATAGATCCAGAATTAATTTCCATGGAAGTGAATCATGTGAAGAATCTTGATAGATTTTCATATATATGTGTTAGATTATCACATATGATGATTGGGGGTTGGTTTTTTCCATTTCATTATATTTAATAACTGAATCATAATTATTAACTAATAAAAATTATAATGTCATTAATTTTTAACTTTTTGTATTATTGGGGGCATTGAATGTTAAGTGTATTTTTCCAAAGTGAATGCACCCAATAATTGTTTTTCTCTTTATTAGTTAATGTTAATAAAATATTTTCTACATTATTAGGGAGGTATATTTTTTTTATAAGATAATTTTTTAGACATTTATTATTAGTTCAAATATAAAAAAGTACAGTTCATGGAAAAAATTTAACAAGGAATAAATGTCAATAAAGACACCAAATAGAATCTAATAGGTGAAAGTACAGGTAATGAGTATTTATATTATATTTTCTTCTGATTTTTTGTTATATATTGATTATTATTATTAGATTAATGTTTTCTAAATATAGATTCATTATCAAAAAGGGCATGTTAAATATGGTTATTATATTCTATGATTCGGGTATGAGATAATCAAAACTGGGGAAACTATAGAATTTGATATGTTTAGTAGTATTGATTTTTAAAATATTATACCATATTATTCTATTTTTTATCTCATATCATTCAATGTTATTATAGGAATTCAATTATTCCCAGTCTTATTCCAAATATAATCTTACCCAGATTCTTCTATTTTTTCAGACTATTTTTTACGATTGATTTGGATTTAAGGTATGTATATTTTAATTTTTTTGATTAATTTTAAATATGAGTTTAAAAAACAATATCTTCTGATATAATAGGTGTTTTCACAATCTAATAATAAAATTAATGATTCAACGAAAATAAAAAAATGAGCATGTTGTAAATTTTAGGTATGTTTATTTTAATTCTACTTTATAATACAAATGTGTAGATAGTTTTTTTATTAATAAGACAAAAACATGTAAGTTATAAATTTATAGTCAACGATAAATACAATTTTATTTTTTTGTAGTGTATTTTTTTACTTAGGTTTTAATTATTTTGGAAGTGTAATAATTTCAATTTTTATAAAAATATAATTTTTAGAATTAGTTATTTAAAAATTAATTCCTAATATGTTTGAAAAAATCAGTTTGCAGCATTGATTTTTCAAAAACCTGACGCCGCAAATAATATTTTTACCTCGCCTTTATAAACGTTGGTTAAAAACAGACATCCAAAATAATAAAAAAACAAACATTCAATATTATTTTTGTAGTAGTGAAATATATGTGTTTATGTCTGTTTTTGTTATTATTATAAGAATAATAATTTTGTCATTATTACACCTGATTTGTAAATAATAAAAAATATATATTGGTTTTATAAAAACTATAAATTTATTAGATAATTTATCGCTTGCATATATTATAATTAATACACATATATTATATAATTATGTAAATTATTTAAATACTTAATTACATAATTATATATTATATACATGTTTATTTAAATAATATATATATATATAAGTATTTACTTAATATATTTATATAAGGTATTTTAAAATATATTGGTATAATGTATTTCAAAACATATATTTATTATTATTTACATTAATTTATAATTTATACGTACAAAAAATATAATATTATATACAATTAATATATAATTATTATTATATGAAATATAATCTACGAAAATATTTATATTACATATAATTGATATATTATGAATTATCTTTTTTACAAATATTTATAAAATGTTATATGAAATACAATTTTATATTATATATATTTATTATGTGTATTAAATATAATCAATATTATATGAAATATAATTCATACACATTTATACTTAATATTATAGGAAATACTATTTATAAAATTAAATAAATATTAATGTACATACATATTTATGTATTAATATAAATACAATTAAATACAATCATTTAAATATTTTATATAATATGTTCATATAATTTATTTAAATACAAATATATATTAGGTTTTAATTATATATATATATATGTTTTTATGTTTGTTTGTTTGATTTTGTGTGTGTATATATATATATATTATGAACAATACTTTTTAAAAAATGTTTTCAGGGTTCACAACCCAATATAATCTCTTAAATTACAGGATGTTTTGAACCCTCTCCAATTGAAATATATTTGAAGGGTTTTTAAACCCAATATAATTTAATATAAAACAGGGGGTTTTCAACCACTTCTAATTTAAATATATTATAGGGGGTTTTCAACCCCTTCTAATTTCAAGACATTAGAAAGGGTTTTGAACCCCTATAATTTAATAAATTATGGTGGGGGTTTTGAATCCCCTCTAATTTAAGACATTAGAAGAGGTTTTCAACACCCTCTAAAATCTAATTGGATATTAAAAAATTGTTAAAAAATTTAAGGGGGGTTCGATTAGAGGGAGTAATTAACCCCCTCCAAATTTTATGATTAGTGAGGGTTGTACATAATTCCCCCTATAATTTTTCTTGAAATTGAATTTATAGGTGTTTCATAAACCCCTCTATATTCAATTATTAGAGGGGGTTGTGTAGACCCCCCCTTTATTTATACATAAAATGAATTTATATGGGGTTTTCCACAACCCCCTCCAAATAACACCCTCTAACGTGCTATTTTTGTAGCAGAAAACATTAAAATGAGGCTTCAAATCATTTATTATTCTTTTACCTTGAATAAATGTAAAACAAATGTGAAATCATTTTGAATACATTTTTCCATGATAACTTTAAAATAAGATTCTAAACAATTTAAAACACATTTTCAATGAAAAACATTGAAAAAATATAATGAATTCATGAAAATGTTTTGAAAACTTATTTCATCTAAAACCTATGATAGAATAAATGAAATGTTTTAAAACCCATTTTCCATGAAAACATATGAATGGATATTTAAAGTACACGAAAACAATTTTTTAAAAAATACATTTAAAACATATATATAAATCATGAAAAAAAATTTAAATCCTATTTACTTGAAAGTTTACGATGGAATATGGAAAATAATCTGAAATCCATTTTACTTGAAAACTTATGAGAGATATTTAAAAAAATTAAAACACTTTTTCTAAAAAAAAATTAAAAAATGAATTTCAAGAATATTTGGAAAGAATTTTCATTTAAAAAATAACATTTTAATCCTGTAATGGTAGATAATACGGATTGACGAATATGATGGTGCATAAATACATGCATGCCAAATATTTCTTTTATAATGTAAAATGTTTCGTAATGTACATTGATCAGAAAATGATAAGAATATTCAATTTTAAATGCCACTTGGTTTTAAAAAGGTAAAACAAAATTTGAAAACATTTCATTTAAAGATAGTAGAAAAGTATTATATTTTTATTGGAATCGTTTTAGAAAACATGGTTTTTAAGGAGTATAGATTTCAAAATGAAGAGATATGTAAAGTATAACTTTCTTAAAAACACATTCTTGATAAACATATATACTAAATAGTAGAAAATTTTCAAATTTTGTGGATATAACAAGAATAGATAGAGGGTATGAAATTTAATGAGAGTTTTTGAGACATTTATCATAATATATCATCAATAAAAACATAAACAATATCAAAAAATGATGTGATTGTTTCAATGAACACTTATATCATGGTAACAAGTGAACATTTTATCCATGAAAGTAATGTAAATTCCATGAAGCATTAATTTTCATGAAATAATTTTGTTCACAATATAACATGTTAAATGGAACTATATCCCCCCAAAAAATAATTTAGGTGCATAAAAAAACCTATGCCTCAAAGAAGGAAAATTGAGACAGAACTCTCTAACTGATTAAGTAAATTAGAAACATAAAACCCTTGAATAAATTATCATAGGATAGATATATAAATACCCATATATTTAAGAATAATAATCATATAATACATCTTTTTTTTCTATATCATGAAAATAAAATGATTCATGAACATGGCATGTATCTCATGTATATAAAAAGTGAGATGAAATTCCCTTACCAAGAGACTTCAATCTCACTGTACTCATAAAATATTTCTATATAATAAATATATGTTTATTAAAAATCATTCACAGAACCATATTATTATATCTAGTATCGTATATGGGGTAGTTATGACTTTACATTACCAACTTTTTACTTTTTATATGTTAATGTTTCATGTCGGGTATTATCTCCTTTATTCTTTACATGTGTCTTTATTTTTTATATCTCCAGTCCTTATACTTATATCATGATTTCTAGAATTTTAGAATATTATATAAATATAATTTATATTCATTATATGTTTATAATAATGATCTATATAATATATATTATTGAAATGTATTACATCGTTTATGGAAATGGTTTGTCGTAGGTACGCATGAACATTGTTTTCCGTTTTACTATCACATTAAATAGAATAGAGTAAAATAAATATATTTATTGGAATAAAATATCATTAACATATAATTATTATGTCATATATATCATATAGTTTCACTAATTATATCCTTATTACATTTCATGTAGTGTTTGAACGAACCACATCACTTTGATGCGGCAGTAGTCCACACTTCCTCAAAAGAAATCATAATATTTAAACAAGATGGAAAACATAAGGGTATGTAATAAAACTATTAAATTAGATTAATTATATTAAAAATATAATATATATCATATTTAAATATATTTTACATATTAATCCCCACCATGATAGGAGGTAATGGAAAAATGAACACTAATCGTTTCCTGTGGCGGTAGTTTTCCATACAGGTAAACCATATGTTTGTTACCCATTAAGTCAAAGTGTGTGTAAGTGTATATATTAAAATTAGTATAAAAACATAACATTATATTGAGTAATATTGTTTTTTTTTAATCATGGAATAATAAGAGTTGAGAATTTTGAGAATGGAGAATTGAAATAAAAAAATAAGATCAAGGGAGGGTGATACCTCTTAACCAGGTAACTCCATTTAGCTTGCAGCAAAGTAATTCCTTGGAAGTAATTATTCCCAAAGGTATGCTTAAATGAGTAGGGGGATATTTTTTTAACTACAGTTTTATATCTGTTCCAAACCTAAGTGTGTTCAGAGGTGTGAGGATGTGGGAGATGTGGAAGATTTTTATAGGGAAGGGGAAGGACACAATTGGCATTTTTAAAACATGTTAGGTATACATTCGTTTTTTACAATACAAATTCATAAATAACTAAAATAAATCCATAATTGAAGGTCTATGGACAATATATGGATATAAAATTGGGTTTGGACAATTTTATATGTCATTTGTTTCATGTGGTATAAGGTTTATTTCCATATTATGCATAGTTTTCCCATAGTTGTTGTAATTATTTTTTATTTCATTCCCTAATCGTTTTAGTCAAAAATTAAGTTTATCTCTTTATAAATTAAAAATTATGTTGAATCCAAATATGAAATCCATTTTTTCAAATTCATTATATAGATGTGGTTGAAAGTAATCTAAATTTAATACATCTTATTAGATGAAACTCCAAGGTTTTAAAATAAAAACTGATATACATTTGGATAAGTTTTTAATTACTATTTCATTGTAGACCTGCTTCCAATTACCAAAATTGGATTAATTGATAAAAATATAATTTAATTAACCTTTGAAAACAATTTAAAATATAATTTAACATTATAAATAAATTATATGAAAAATAGGTTTTGAATTAAAATGAAATATTTTAATCTTTTCATAAAAAACAATAACATCATTGAAAAATAACAAATTTTTATCCTAAACTAATTTTTATGATTATATTTCCAAGATGATGTATATTTATACTTATTAAATCTATAACATTTACCAAAAAAGGATTTAAAACAGGTTCTCTATTAAAAGGTGTTAAAACATCATTAATAATAATATTTGTTTTTAATAAAAAATATTGGGTTTTCATATTTAATGTCGATCAAGTCCATTATATGAATATAAAAAATATTTTATTGAATATATTACATATATATTACATTAATATCACTCAAAAATTGTAATTAATTTAATTTATTATGAAAATTCACCATTGTGATCATAAATATAAATATATATCATTTATATTCAATTGGATCTTATAATTTCATTTACAATTAGTTTGTAAAAAAATAATTCATATTATATTTTTTTAAACCATATATTTTCATAAGTTAGTTAATCTTATTTGTAACTGATAATTTATTGTCAAGGTTATATCTTATTTTAATAAATAAAAATATATTATTGTTCAGTAAAACGCATTCTTTTATGTTACTCAAGCCATCGAGGAATGTCATAGTTTCATGTAATGCAGGTTATCCTCAGTGTTCTTTGTAGAGAAATGTTAAATTTTATTTTATGGGTAGTGGATGATTAATATGGTATTTTACATAACGAAAGTCAAAAGTAGTACTATAATATAACATAAACTATTTTTAATGTTTCCTAAACTGAAAAATATAAAAAATATTAAATTATTTGTGAAAAAAATAATTTACATAATTCTACTGGTTACATTATACCCCCATTAAAATGAATATCCCCCTTCAAATTTATTTGGGATATTAAAAAATTAATACTTGAATGATACACTCTTAGAAACCTATATCGCCAAAATGAATAATAAAACTCACTTTTAAAAATGAATGTAGGAAGTGTTCTGGTTACCTAAATTAACATATATTTGGGCTTCCACATTAGAGAACATATTTGGAATGTTAAAACACATTCATGGAAGAGAAATCATACCATTATGTTATAATAAAGAGTGATAGAGAACAAGGTTAAAATAAATTCAACATTTTCAAAGCCATAAATCTACGATGAACTATAGGACAATCTAGTTCCTCATAAATAGAGGTACTAGGATATCATTTTGCTTTTTGAAATCATTTTTCTTAAAGATGAATAATATTCATGAAATTATATTCTTGAATGATTTCAAAACTACCACACACATTATGGTTTCCTGATCCAGTTTACCTGTTTCTCCAAAACATAAGTTAAATTTTTCATTCATGAAGCACTAATAGACAGTCAGATCAATGATATTCCCCCCCATCTGTAACCACTTATCCTTAACACCATGTTTTTATAACATGATATCCACTGTTCAAAAATCATTATGTGGTTATATAATACTTTATTCTAAAAAACATTCAACCAATATCTAATAATATCATTCCATAAATGGTTAACCTTATAACCATTCTAAAAAATAAAAATTCAAACAGTTTCAAATAAGGTAAAAAATGATCATATCCATGATACCATGTATATCACAATGTTTCTCTTGGTTGTCACATTTTAACCATGTGGATAACTTCATCACATAGTCTCATGGAACATGGAAATAACCTGAATTACCATAAATCCTTATTGTAAACATTCATGTATCCTTATTTCAATGTATATTGGCCAAATTCCTTAAATACAAAAAAATAATATCCTTTATAGCATAAAACACTTGTTATAAAGTCCTTAATTTGTTACAAGGTCATACATGTATTACATGAAAATATCTTATAGTATTTATGTATGTGTAATTGGGTATTTGATTGATTAATCTTTCCAAATTATTAGCGATTTGAGTTTTTTAATATTTGTTGGCATGAAATGAAGGATTTGTGAAAAAAGAAAGAAAAATAGAGAATATGAGTTAAATGACCCTTCGTGTTTCATTGTATCTATAATGGCATGAGACCTGATTGTGGAGATGAAGAGAAGCTGGAAAACTTGAAAATAAAATTGGCTATATGTATTGTACCAAAAGAACACATTGTGACTGTTTCTAGTGAAACAAATCTACACTGATAAATTCATGAAAAAAATTCAAAAAGTCAAAGAAGCATCTTCAGATTCAACATAGCGGGAGAAAAACTGGATGTAAATTACACGTTGTGTACCACATGTACATGTCATGTTGGTATCGACGTGTAGAAAAAAAACAGGTGACGTGGGTTGCGGGTTTGGACAGAAAAATCCTAAAAACAATGGCCTCAATCCACCCTTCCAAGATTCTCTAGAACTAGTGGAGGCCATGAAACACCAAGGGAAATGAACCAGACAATGGGGTGATAATCCAGAGCCATTATTTTTCAACATTATTCTTTGGGTTTCCATTTCATTCACTCTCATCATGAGTGTGTAGTCTCATAGTTCTGGGGGACGTGATCGTGGGTGGATGTGATGTTAGGGACCATTTTTATCTATTATTCATCTTTTGTATTGTTGTGAACTTCTTATTATATTCCAATTTATCTTTTTTTTTATTATATATTCATTTTTGTGGTCTTAAGTTGTTTAATTTATTGCATCAATTAATTAAATTAGTGTGCATATGAAAATTATGAAATATGGTCCGGTTATGTTTAAATATAGTTATTGTTCTCTTATTCCTAGGATTGAACCTTGTAGATGACAATTACAAAGGTGAAATAAAATTATTATAGTGGGATATCAAGAGAAAGGATATCCACTAACCCAACTCCCACACCAAAACTTAATTAATCAATTATCATCAAATTCATGGCTCATGAACCGAAAAATCGCTGAACTATGCAAGCCTAATATCTTGATTCAAACCCCAATCAGTCCAACTATTGTTTCTCTTCTCTCACAAACAACCATTCAAAAAAAATTAATTTCTTAAATAATTTAGAGATTACGGATATTCCATGTAGGTTTGACACTCACACTTACTAGATACTACACTATGAGTTAGAATTGTCAATGTTTTATTAATTTTGTTTTTTAATATAAACATAGGGAACTAATGATGCCCCAGAGATTGTCACAAGGTAATCAGTATTTTTCAGTTTACTTATTCCTATCAAAAATATAATTATCTAAACAACATTTTATTATCATAAAGAACATATTAATGTTTATCTTTCCTTAGTAAAAATATCACCTTGCCTTAAATCAATTTTTCATTCCCTCATAAACATTAAACATAATCTTTTAAATCCATAGTGATTAACCTAAAATAAACAATCCATCAATATTTTTCTATTAATTACACATAATTAATGACTCAAAATAAATTTAATCTTTGATTATTCCACATTAGCACAAGGCCATAATAGGGTTTCCTTATGTAATTACACAATACATCCTTTTATTCACATTTAATCTATAGTCTCATCATAAGTATCAACAAAACCATTACTCATACCACATTGGTGATTTCTTCAGAAGCATTCCACTAGGGATATTGATTTTATTAATTTCCATTAACTATAAACATAAAACATCTATTCTTCAGTAATTTTTTATGGAGAATAGTATTCTCATCCACATTGTTATATATCCTATTCATTTTTTCACTGCTTTCACTTTATAGTTTTCCTTCTTTCTTAGAGTAAAAAATATTTCTTCTTCCTATAATACATTCAAATAGAATGTTTTTTCAACATTCTTGAAACAAATTAAACTGAATAATGTTTTATTCGATAGTATCCTTTACATGAAATATCAAAAAACCATTTCTTTTTCTTCCATATTGAATTTGAGAGTTAGTTAATTTACTTGTTGTTAATCATGTTCTGTGAAACCCCACTAGGCACGATCAAGATGTTCATCACTCTAGTGATCACCCAATTTGATATATCATTTTAAAATTTTTCATCACAATATATTTTAATCTAGTTCTTTCGGGCTTCATCCAATGAGTAAAACCAAAATATATATAAAAAAGATATGATTATCATATGTAGGAACTACATAATCAGGAAAAGTCACACGTAGGATGTCTATGTTATAACACCTTCATTAATTTGTGATACCATGGGTCTATAAAAGGTTATTAATTTCCAAATTAAATTTAAATCCTTTATGATTGTTCATGGAGAGTTTATAAATTCCCAATTTATATCCCCAATGAGTGTCAAACCAGGTGTGCAGCAAGGGCCATTTTCATGTACCTGGTTATGCTGAGTCAATACCAACACACCATGTCTAATTCTTTACACCTATGTATATATTTTCTTGGGTCACATCTTGTTTTAGTTTCCTAACAGTGATGTATTTTGTTGTAACCACTCACTCTATCATTGAAATTAAATTGAATATATTTTTTAAAAAATTAATTCATGCTTATACTAATCCATATAGATATCCCTAGGCATATCCTAAGAAAAATACATTGGGATATCACTAAAGTTTTATACTCAATGTTTCCAAATAATGAAAAAATATTTCCTTAGATACCAAATATAATAAACCTCTCTTTTCTTAAATAGATATTACAAAAAAAATTATAATACCTGAAACATTAACAAAACTAACTCCCAAAGATCATATTAGTTTAGTTCCAATAGAAATATGTAAATGTAAACACTGGTACATGAATGAGATACATTATCTCATACTATGTTTTTTCATGACTATAACCCTTGGTTTAAGCATCATAAAAAATAAATATCTTCATATCCTAGGGATGGAAACATAAATAGGGGTGAGATCAGATTCTCATTAAGGTTAAAAATGGGAGACATGTAAGCATAAACATGAGCATAGGGGTATTATAATGTGACCATAACATTATAATATCATACTATTCATAACAAAAATCATAAATATGAATCATGTAATAAATCATGGTAGTTTATAAGACATGAATCCTAAGGAAGTAAAGATCATAAGCCATAAAAGCATATTATACGAATAATACATGGAATTAGGGTAGACACATAATAAAGTAAAAAATTTCCATATTATTCCTGGAATTTCTTTCAAGGATATATTAGTAGTATGGGTTCAATACTCATACAATCTAGGTAGTAATGGTTCACTCCCATCAACATCTTAGTATCATTATTTCACTCCTTGTAAAATCTTGTTAGTCATGGATCACTCTCATAGGAGTCTTAGTAGTCAAGGCTCACTCCAAAAACAATCTTAATATATATAATGAGATATACATCTTTTCCAAATGATATGGTGGATGATATATGTTCCATGTATCTCATAATGAAAAAATGTATACACATTAAAAAAATAAAAACATTAATATCATAACTTAGTAAATGAAATGGGTAGGAAAACATTTAATAAAATGATATCTGATGTAAAAATAAACTTGTTTTATAATCATTTCATCAAAATCATAACCTTTGAAAAGAAGCAGGTTTCAATAGAAAAAAACTTTTTAAAGAGAAACCTGTTACATAAACATTATTCCATCAAAAAATAAACATTCAGAGAAATATTATGAATGGAAACATTGAATCATTTCCCCATAAAGGCATGAGTAACATCATAAAATGTCATCTTATATAGAGAATAATATTAAATTCCCCTTTAAAACATTTTAATGAATAAATATCCTTTCTACTTTGAAAAATTATTTTTTAAACCAATAAATTTTTGAAAACCATTTCTTATGAAAATACATTGAAGATATAGATAGATTTCTTGGAAGCAATTTGAAACTATTTTCCATGATTATTTATAAAAGAAACCTAAAGAAATTTTAAATCCCTATTCCAAGAAAACATATAAAGTAAGATTCAAAACATTATAAACAAATTTCATTGAAATCACATGGAAAACATAAATATAAATGTTAGTAAGGTTTAAAAAACCTTTTTTCCTCAATACTAATAAAAGAAGCTGTAAAATATTTTGAAAACTATTTTCCTTGAAAAATTATCAAAGAAGCTTGAAATTTTTTTTAAAAAAGTCATTGAAAGTAAATTTAAAAAATATAAATATATATTGAAATCATTTTGAATATATTTTTACTTGAAATCATAAGGGTGAATATTGAAAATGATTGGAAACTGATTTTCCTTGATAACTTATGAAAGAAGATTAAAAATTACTTCAAAAATATTTTATTGAAAACAAAACTGAAACATTGAATTATTAGAATATTAGAAGAATATTTTCTTTAAAAACAATGACATTTTAATCCTGTAACGAAAGTTTCAATGTAATGTCGGTCATGATAGTGTGAAAATTAGTTTATCCTAAACACTCCCTTTACACTGTAAAAAGGATTAAAAATTTATTAGACTAGAAACAACACAAGAATACTTATTCAAAGCGATTTTTTTAAAATAGGTAAAACATGGGTAATAAATTAATTTAAATATCATAGTAGAATAGTAGAATATTTTGTAAATCCATTTAAAAAACATTATTTTGAATGAACAATGATTCCCAACCACAGAGAGTGTCAGAGTATGACATTCATGAAAAGACATTCTTGATCATATTATGTACCAAATAATTGATACATGGCATCATTATATTGATATGACATGAATAACTATAGGGTGTGTATTTTCATCAATTTTCTTGATAGATAGATCATATGATCTCATCAAAGAAAACAAAAACAATATTGAAAAGTGATAAGATTGTTTCAATAAACTCTAATCTCATGATAGCTTCAGATCATACTCTCTATATATGAAATGGAAATTACATGAAATATAAAATATCATTATTTAAATAGGTTCATTATATAAAATTTCAAATGAAGGTGTATACACCACGAACAAAATGTAGGTTCATAACAAAACATGTTCCTCGAGGGAGGAAAATTGAGGAAATGTTATTTAAATGACATGATAGCTTTTGAAACATAAACCCCATATAATAAATGCCATAGAATATATATTTAAATATCCATAAATTTAAGAATAAAAATAATATAATACATTATCGTTCACTATATACACCACACAAAATAAAAAACACATGATCATGGAATATATCTCACAGATATAAAAAGGGAGATGAAATTCCCTCACCTTTGTGTTTTGACTCTCGTCGTACTTATACAAACAGCCTGTATAAAAAATATAAGATTATTATAATTCTATAAATGATTAATATTATTATATTTAGTATCATATTTTGTTTTATTATGACATTATATTACCTACCCGTTATCAATTCTATATTAACGTTTCACATCAGGTAATATCCAATTTTTCACTACATGTGTCTTAATTGGTTGTATCTTTGGCCCTAATACATTTATCATTATATCCATAATGTAAAAAATGATATATATATCATTTATATCCATTATATGTGTATTATAATAATTTATAATATATAGATTTATGAAATAAAATACATAGTTCATGGAGATGGTTGGCCGCACCTATGGATGAACATTTTTTCTATTTTATTGGTATATTTAAGGAAATAAATTAATTGACATATATGTCTATATTTATATAATATCATTACTTTAAGATTATTATATTTTGTGAAAAAATCAAATCTCTTTGAGTGGCGGTATTCCATACTTCCTCAATCAAACTTATCTTATTTACACAAGATTGGAAGAAAAAAGTTATGTTATAAATAAAAATTACAAAAGCATAATGATATTCTAAATATCATATATCAATATATGAATATATTTTCCACCATTATTTCCACCATGAGAGGAGGTAATGTAATAATGATCAATCAACATTTAATGAGGTAGTATTTTACCGTACACATAAATAATATGTTTGTTACCCACTAAATGGAACTGTGTGTAGGTGTAGGTAGAAACCATAGTGTAAAAACAACCTAGTATATTGAGTATACTGTATTTCATTATAAATTAATTGATTAAAAAAAGTTTAGCGTATGGGGAATGGAAATAAAATAAAGAAAAATGATGGATGGTGTTACCTATTAATCATGTAACTCTTATTGGTTTCCACCTTAGGGGTTCAATATAAATTATTTTTGAAAGAAGGGATTGTTTGATGAGAATTTTTAGTTTTATTTAAGTGTATTTTACAAATCAATGTTTGAGATTAAGTGGTTTTATAGTTGTGTGGAAGTGGGAGAGGTGGTTTCCTTTTATAAGGAAGTGAAAGGACACCCTTGTCATTTTCAAAAACAAGTTAGGTATAATCACGTTTATACCTAAAAAAAGTCATACCAAAAAGAAAAAAATCAAGAATGGATGGTTGATAGATGAAATAGTCATAGAATATGTTTTTTGAATAAGTGGGCAGTTCATTTGGGACCATAATGTTAATATTCATTTACTTATTTATAGTAATTTTACCTTAATCATATTAATTAATTTTAACTGCGTTCAATAATTTTTTTGGTCAAAAAAATAATTTGACATTAACATAAATTATATATTATTTTGATTATTAATACGGAATAATTTTTTTTAATTGAAAATGCCTAAGTAGTGGAAATTAATTTAAATTTATTCCTGATGACAGGATGACACAATGGGTTTTTAACAAAACGGGATCAAAATCATGCTATGTTTTAATATCCAATTTCAATGTGATATTTGTACTAATGATAAACATTCAATTAATTGATATAAATATGATATAATTTATCACTGAAAAAAAATTAAAATATTTGTTTAAACTTATGAATCAATCATATGAAAAATATTTTTTGAATTGAAATTCAATATCATTAACTATTCTTCAAAAAAATGAATCCTTATAGAAAAGATAAAAAATATTTAACCTACCCTAATAACTAGGTTTCAATTTATAATATGTACTTTATTTTTAAATATTAAATCTACAAAGTTAAAAAAAAATTGGATTTAAATTGGGTTATCTATAAAAATGTTTTCAAATTACCTTTATAAAGATATTGGATTTTTAGCATAAAATTTGGATTTTTTATCTTATTTGTAAATAATATATTATATGAATATAAAAAATATTTTATTTAATATATTAAAAATAGATAAAATTAACATAAATCTCTAATTGTTATTAATTTACTTTATTAATACAAAACAAATTCAGGGAATAAAAATTAAAAAAATTCCTTTATATTCAATTAGTTATTATATTTTAATTTATAATTAATTGGATTCCTATTTATTCATATTATATTTTTGTAAATCATATATTTTCTTAATTTAGATAATATTATTCATAACCTATTATTTAAAAGTTATGTTATATCTTTGTGTACTAAAAAAATAATATTTATTGTTTGGTAAAACTCTATTTTCATTGTTATGAGAACCTTTGAGGAATGTCATTTTTTCATGTAATGAAATAATAATTAGTGTTCTATAGAGATAAAACTAATATTTATTTTGTAAATAGTGCACAATTTACTTGGTTTTATGTATTACAAAATCCAAACTTAGCGCTCAAATATAAAACAAACTTAATTTAGTGTTGCAGGAAATGAAAAATTATCAAGATGGACAAATTAATTTAAAAAATAACAATTCAAAAAATGTCATAGTGTGACAATATTCCCAAAAAATCAAAATTTACATCATGGGATGTCATATTTTGAAGAGAATGGTTTTTAATAATAATGAAATTGTACAATTTTTGTGATTATGGTAACATTTCAAAAAAACTATTTAATACTAAATATCCAAAAAATATTTTGGAAATATATCTAATTTAAAATAAACCTAAAAACATATAAGGGTATCTTTAATGAAATTAATGTTCATATCATAGGGAAATTCTGTTCATTTCGTACTTATTAAAAATAATGACTCTTTCACATTTTTACAAAAAGCCAAAAAAAAAAATTGGAAAATGACTTGAAGATTACTTTCAAAATAAATCATACAAGGTAATAAAATCTGAAACAATGATTCTAATAAACCATTATTATAATTTTGAACACATTTCATAAAAATAATTTAATAAAAAATTATTTTAGATGAAAAGGGTTTACGGCCGAAGAGAGAAGTAAATATGATTCTTATTAAATACTTTGTATCGAATTTTTTAAGTACCAAAGTGTAACACATGAGATTTTTATGAGAAATATTTTTTTTTTATGTTATATACATCATAAAATAAATATTTCACTACACACAACACTAGCTTGGCTTACTTTACACATAATCGCGACCTTCCTTGATAGCTTGCATTGTACGCAATATCGAGTTTCACTAAACAACAATATGCTATTAAAATATTATTAAAACTAGCCGTTATGATTAGTAATACCCACTTTTTGAAATTTTATAAATTTTCTATTTCAAAATAGACTTCATTTTTGTGTTTGGAATATCTAAATTATCCTAGGGTGAACTTTTGGTATTTTTCTGAAAACTTTCATTTTTTGTTGAATAGTAAAAACACTTGGTTACTATTTAAAAACCCGACATTTTATTTAAATAATTATTTATTTTTATTTTAGTTCAAAATTTATACATAATACCTATATACGTTCAAAGTAGTTCATTGTATTCATTTTATAATAATTTTATATATATATATAAATTTTATGGAACTTTTCACCATCTTTTACCCACCTCCTAGGAGAGTTTGAAGATTTACATAAAACATAATTTTACCGCTTCTGTGAGTGGAATTTCGAAAATCTAAAAGACATGGTTAATATAAAGGAGTAAAATGAGGTTCAATAATATAAAAATAATTTTTGGTGAATATTAACTTTTTACTTTTATTTACCGCTGTTAAAAGTAAATAGGGTAATTAAGGGTAAAAATGATATTATTATTACCCTATCACATGTACTAATTCGATTGGATAAGTTTAATTCGACCAAAAACAACCTTATTAATAAAATATGACCATTTAAGTTCACTTGGATTAGAATAGGACATTTATTATTATTTTATTTAAAGATGAGTTAAAAAAAGTTAAAATGAAAGCTTAATAACTAAAATATTTTTAATATAAGGTTTTACATAAGATAATGTCGACTATAAATATTAATTAGAAAGATAAAAGGATTTCCTACATAATTGTATTTTATTTATAATTTTTATACATTATATAATTTAATTTATTTATGACACAATGATTATGCAGTAATTACCTTTTTAATGAAATATTAACATAATTGATATTATAAATACCCAAATAAATTTAATTTGACACTTTTTATGAACTAAACTAATTTTATACATTAATATGACATGTTATTATTTATTTAAATAACTTTTCTAGAACTAATAATTTTGTTATGAGTTTCACAAAAATCAAATACCAAATAGTGTCAAAAAGTGACATAAAATAGTCTTTTAAAACAAAAATTATATTATTAATTGTTATTTTGTTCCTAAAAATCTATGGTTCGTCCAAATGACATAGATTGGTGTATATATATTAATATTTAACAACTTTGGGTTCTTTTGGATTGTTATAGTATGTTTATTAACCATATATTGTAAGAAAACAAGAAGACACGGTAAAAGTTAGATTATTTAACTTGGAGTTAAATCTAAATGATAAGGTTAAAATAGAAACCTAAACATGTCTAAAATATATTGGTTGAGAGGATGTAGACCCATTACCATCTTAGCTTCGTAATAAATCAATTTGGAGCTATTAAAAACTGAATATGACTTTATAATAAAATAATATTTTAAGCTTTTCGAAAGGTGACCCTCTCCTCCTCACACCACTTTGAGCCTTCAAGATTGGAAAACCCCCACCAATTTCTCTCCTCCACTTCCCTAGTAATATTATAGAGATCCTGGTCATCTTCAAAGAACAAAATTAGTTCCCTAAGAGGAGGTTTCAAAGAGGCTTGTTGAAGAAGAGTTAATATCTGTTACCGATTCATTCAAATTTATTTCTTCTTCTACTTCCTCTTATTTAGTTGTTTAATTATAAAGAAATAACATCATTATCACTAATATACTTATATGTTATTATAAATATGAAACAACCCTATTTCACCTTTTATCCATCCTACGGAACATGAAATCACCGCATGTGTGTACGTACGGAATACCGTCTCCACGCCGTGGTGTAATATGTTTTCCACCACCACCTTACATGGATGGGTATAATGGTGTAAAAAGTAACTATATTTGATAATTATAAATTGGTTTTTATTGTGAAATAGTATTCATACACTTCAATACAATTCCACGATCATGGGAATGATATCATCACGCATTCTTACGTACGGCCTACCACGACGTGATGCGACTCGTTCTACATGATCTGCAATTCATAAGGACTATATTAATGAATTTAATTAATACATATGTTATATATTACACTAATAACATTATGGAAATGATGTATCTATAACCTAAAAAGAAGAATAAGAATTTATTCGACAAAACACGCATAAGAACAAAAAGAAATAAACACCCGAATAACAAGTAGCAATGAAATATTACTAATACGAAGCTAATAATATGACCATATATGATATCATAACAATGAGTACGATACTGGAATAAGTAAAAAAATTATTAAAATAATTATACAGGAGGTTCAGACATGTACGAACCAAATCGAACCTAAGGTAAGGGAAAATATCACAATCTCATTTTTATCTACGATTGTTTATACATTAGAATTTACCGGGAAATATTTATCATCCACATCCATGTTTCATCAATATGTAATATTATTTCTATCCTCATAAAATTTTTTAAATCCAATTTTACCCATTGGTGAGTTTTTAGTAAAATATATGAAAGAAATCTTTTGTCGTTTTTAGTATGCGGTACTTTTTGACTTTTCCGTCCAAAGTACGAGAAGAATGTTTTTTTTACGGCTTGAATTGATTTTTATGATTTAATAGAACATTATTTCCATGAATCTTCCTTTATATGTTTTCAAGTATATTTTTGATCAACTTTTTTAGGTTTAAAATTTTATGACCTGTTAAGAATGGAAAAATATTTTTGAAGTAGAAAGGATATTCTCCTCAAGAATAGAGTTCAAGTGTTTTATCAAAATTATTTTCCATCTAAGATAATATAGGGTTCTATTTCTATACCTATTTTTATGTTGATTTTATTATGTTATGATGGAATTATTTTTATGAAGTCCTTTTATCGTATATGGATTATGTTGTGATGTCATGATGTTTAAGAATCCCCTTTTTATTACATGGGTTAAGCTATGATGTATGATTTATGATTTTGTGGCACACATAAGAATGGTATCATTATGAGATGGGTGGGACCTATATCTCACTCTAATGCATTGGGTAAAGATTTATATCTCATGAGATAGACATGGCTAGAACGGCATGTTAATCCGGTTCAGTGATACGGGACTGAAACGAGGAGTGAACTCGGTTCAGAAATTGAATTTGTCCGCTAAGATTGTCTTGTCAATGAGTCTTGACTACTAAGAAATGATTCTCTATGATTATGTGTGTATTCCACAAAGTTTCATGTTATTATTTTTGGGATTAAATTTTAATACTATGATTTATCCCATGTTATGAAATTATGATCTCTTTTTCATGATAATATTTCCAAAATGTTATGTTCTTATAAATATGATGTGATTGATATTTCTTTTGTTTACCCTTACTGTGCATTTGAGATCACCCTTTTGTATGTTTTCCTTTCCCCAGGTCCGGAATAAGGGTATTAAGTAAGATATGCCAAAACAGACTCTATATATGATAAAATAAAAGGGAGTAAGTGTAGATGATTTAAGAAGTAGTTGTTTATGTTTCCACGTTTCTAAAGACACTATACCTATTCGGTCCTTTCATGGTTTTTTTATATGTTATAATAAGCTTGCTTCAATTTTGAAGTAATAACAATGTATGTAAAGTATGGTTCATTATAGTTGGTATTAGAGGAAGGGTATAGTCATCCTCTGGAAACTAGGATGTGAAATCCTTAGTAAGAACCCTAAGAATATGTCTAACCATAGAACACAATCTTAGTGTTTTAGATATGGCCATGAATAACATATGATAAGATCTTAAGTGTGAAATTTTGTTCCTGATTATGTGGTTTTACTATTATTATTAGACTTTCTCACATAATTCTTATTGGTTTTAGTCAATGGCTAGAACCTGAAAGAACCTTGTTAATGCTAAATGCGACGGGAAATGCAATGATTGTCCCCCTAGGCAACCAAACGTTATGGGATCTAGAATGAAAAATCTTGTAGCCATGCTCAAAAAAATTTCTCAAGCTATGAATCATGCAGGACTTCAAAACAAACAAAGGAAGGAGCAACATACTTTTGACTCCTTCATGTGGAAGCGTCCACCTTCATTCAGCGAGTCTACTAATCCATTAGTTGATGAACAATGGATCAGTACTACTGAAATGATATTTTCAGTTCTTTAATGTTATGAACATGATAATGTTATCTTAGCAGTATATCATTTGGAAGGTGAAGCTAATCAATGGTGGAATCTTATTAATATTACGAGTCAAAGGGATGAAATTAAGTCTAAGGAATTGGATGAGTTCAAGAACTTATTTTTCAATAATTACTTCCCTCGTATTCATCGAACAAAGATGGAGAAGTAGTTTCTTGAACTAAAGAAAAAGGATGATGAATCGGTTGGTACCTATGATGCAATTTTTACAATACCTGCATGGTACGCTTCTCGTATTATTATCCTACCTGAGAGTAATATCGATCGATTATTTCGTGGCTTAAAAACAAGTCTCTGAAGGGCGATATCCATAAGGGACATCAATAGCTATGAGGAAATCGTTCGATGTGCTCTCAAGGATGAGATAGAGATTGGAGTAACCCATCATTCATATGTGTTTGATAAGAAGAGGAAAATGGATTTCAAAGGAAAATATAAAGAGCACACTAAAAAGAAGATGAGTTTTACCTTATGCTAAAAGTGTGGAATGAAACCTGGAGGGAGTTGTCTTAAAGGGACAAGTAAATGTTCTCAATGTGGAAAAGAATTTCATCGGGCATTTGAGTGCCGTAATGATGGGAAGAAGATGTCGAGTGATGTGAACAATGAAATGGCTACACAGAATGCACCTTCTACACTTCAATGTTACAACTGCAACGAAATGGGGAATTATTCCAATCAATGACCTAATTCAAGGTTTTTTGACGATGATTGATTTCAAAAAACTCTTAAGGCCAAAGACAATGGAAAGTCACATGAAATTTATATCAGCGATGTGGAGTACGATAACGAAGTGGTGAAAGGTACACTTACCTTCCACTCTAAAGTAGAAATTGTTTTATTTGATTCTGGATCCACCCACTCTTTTATTTCTGATGAATTTTCTAAGGGTATCGTCTTATTACCTCAACAATTAGATGTTGAGTTAGGTGTGAAAACCCCTAATGGCACAATATTCTCATCAAAAGTTTACAATTCTTCTCCGATTGAAGTTTGTTGGAAAGTGCTTCCTGAAAATCTTGTGATCCTTCCTATAGTGGAATTTGATGTGATTAAGTGCATGTATTTTCTTTCATTATATGGAGATCATATCAATTGCCGAAGAAGGGAAGTCACATTTCATATCCAGATCAATATATGATTGTCTATTGATACAAGGATGAACATAACCTTCCAGTGGAAATTCCTTCCATCTTATGGATCTTGATTCCTCTAAATGAATGTTATTTATCTCAAATGGTTGGTGAGAAACTCACGATTAATAATATTACCATTTTATGAGAGTTTGATGATGTCTTTCCGGAGGAATTCCCTGGTCTTACACCAAATCGTGAAGTTGAGTTTTCAATAGAACTCGTACCGGGTGCTTTACCTATTTCAAAGACACCATATAGAATGGCCCCAATTGAGTTGCAGGAATTGAAGAAGCAACTCCAAGAGAATCTTGATAAGGGATTCATACGCCCTAGTGTGCCACCGTGGGGTGCACATTTTCTATTTGTTAAGAAGAAAGATGGATCAATGAGACTCTGCATTTATTATCGAGACCTTAACTAGATCACTATCAAGAAAAAATATCTTATCCCTCGCATTGATGACTTATTTGACTAACTACGCGGAGCTCAATACATTTTCATGATTGATCTTCGTTCAGGGTATCATAAATTAGGGGTCAAATGGGAGGATATACCAAATATGGCTTTCAGTACAAGGTATGGACACTATGAATTTATATTGATGCCATTTGGTCTTACTAATTCCCATGATATATTCATGGATCTAATGAATAGAGTCTTTAGATACTATCTTGATCAGTTTGTGGTAGTCTTTAGAGAGGATATTCTATTCTATTCTAAGAGGAGGGAAGAACATGAAGATCACTTGAGAATTGTATTAAAGACCCTGAGAAAGGAGAAGCTTTATGCCAAATTTACCAAGTGTGAATTTTGGCTTCAAAAAGTTTCATTTTTGTGTCACATAATCTAAAATGAGGTGATATCTGTGGATCCAGGAAAAACAGAGGTTATCGAAAGATGGTCGAGACCGACAGCAGTAACTGAGATCTGATGTTTTTGTGGTTTGGCTGGATATTATCGACGTTTTGTGAATGATTTTTCACGATTATCATACCCACTCACAAAATTGACTCAGAATAGAGTTATGTTTTTTTAGACAGAGGAATGTGTGGAGAATTTCAAGGAGTTAAAAAAATATTATCCATTGCACCTGTGCTCACACTGCCCTGTAATGGAGAAAGGTTTGTGATCTACAGTGATGAATCCATGAAGGTATTGGGGTGTGTTCTCATGTAAAATGATATGGTGATAGATTATGCCTCATGACAGTTGAAAATACATGAAAAAATTACCCAACTCATGACTTAGAGTTAGCTGTGGTAATCTTTTCATTAATTATTTGGAGGCATTATCTTTATGGTGAAAGGTGTGATATTTATACTGATCATAAAAGTTAAAAGTAAATTTTCACACAAAAGGAGCTGAATATGAACCAATGAAGATGGTTGGAACTGATTAAGGATTGCGACTACTCAATTCGTTATCACCCTAGGAAAGCAATAAGGTTGGTAGACACATTAAGTTGACAAGACCATGCATGCTTATCCATGATGAGGATCACAAAAGATCCAATATTTATGGATTTACAAAGGATAGATCTTGGAATTATAATAGAAGGGGAAAATTATTATCTTTTTCAAATTAATGTTCAACCATATATACATGTGAAGATTAAAGAGGCACAAAAAGAAGATGTAGAGTAATAAAAGAAGGTGAGAAATGTTCCTGAATTTCACATTGATTGTGATGAAATAATAAGGTTCAGGAATCGGGTGTGTGTTCCTCCCATCCCAGAATTAAAGAAGGAGCTACTGGATGAGGCTCATAGTTCTTTATTCTCTATTCATCCAAGAAGCTCGAAGATGTATAGGGCCCTGAAAGAGTACTTCTAGTGGGATGGCATGAAAAGAGATGTTGCTGAATATGTCTCTCGATGATCAGTTTGTCAGAAAGTTAAAGTTTAGAGATATAAGTTTGAGGGGATGTTACAACCATTTCCCATACCCGAATGGAAATGGGAAAAATCACTATGGACTTTGTCACAGGACTTCCTAAAACATCCAAAGGCAATAATGCTATCTGGGTCATAGTTGACCATCTTACAAAGTCGGCACACTTCATTGCTATAAGAGAGGATTTATCTCTGGATCAGCTTTCCAGGATATATGTAAAGGAAGTGGTAAGATTTCATGGATTACAACATTCCATTATATCTGATCGTGATCCAAGGTTTACCTCAAAGTTTTGGCGAAGTCATCAGCATACTCTGGATACAGAGTTGCGTTTCAGCACTTCTTATCGTCCTCAGACAGATGATCATTTTGAGAGGAAAATTATACCATAGAAGATATGTTTAGAGCATTCTATATAGATTTCAAAGGTGGTTGGGATCAACACCTACCTTTGGTGTAATTTTCTTTTAATAATATCTTTCACTCTAGTATTCAGATGGCACCATATGAAGTTCTCTAGGAAAAGAAATTTTGCACTCCAACTTGCTGGGATAAAGTTGTGGAAATAAAGCTATTTGGACCTAATCTTGTTGATAAGGTGACAGAAAAGGTCTAGTATATTCAACAACACATAAGAGTAGGTCAGAGTCGTCAAAAAAGATATGGTGATAACAGAAGAAAATACCTACAGTTTGAAGTGGGTGATAAAGTGTTCTTACGAATATCTCCTTGGAAGAGAGTAATGAGATTTGAAAAGAAGGGAAAGTTGGGACCTAGGTATATCGGTCCATTCGAAATACTAGATTGTGTTGGGAAGGTAGCTTACCAATTGGAGCCTTCACCGAATCTATCTCAAGTTCACGATGTGTTCCATGTATCTCTCCTAATAAAGTACATACCTGATCTTTCACATGTACTCAGCTTGGAAGTTGTACCACTGGAGAAAGATCTTTCCTATGAAGAACAGCTGATAGAGATTCTGGAACGTATCAAGAATGTCCTATGGAACAAGACCACACACTTGGTGAATGTTTTATGGAGGAACCACCAATTAGTAGAAGATACATGGGAGCTTGAGGATATAATGAGGGAGAGTTATCCTCATAAGTTTGTTACAAAGTGACGAACTTCGAGGGCGAAATTCTTTTAAAGGGGGTAGAATGTAACACCAGATATTTTTATGAGAATTATTTTTTTTATGTTATATACATCATTAAAGAAATCTTTCACTACACACAACACTATCTTGGCTTTCATTACACACAATTCCGACCTTCCTCGATAGCATGCATTGTACGCAATACAGAGTTTCACTAAACAACATTATGTTATTAAAATATTAATATAACTAGTCGTTATGAATAGTAATACCCACTTTTTGAAACTTTATAAATATTATCTTTCAAAATTGACTACATTTTTGGGTTTGGAATATCGAAATTATCCTGGGGTGAACTTTTGGTATTTTTCTTTAAAATTTCAATTTTTGATGAATAGTGAAAACACTAGGTTACTATTTAAAAACCCAACTTTTTATTTAAATAATTATTTATTTTTATTTTAGCTAAAAATTGATACATAATACCTATATATGTTCAATGTAATTCATGGGAGTCATTTTATAATAATTTTATATATATAAAAAGTTTATTGAACTTTTCATCATCTTTTACCCACCTCCAAGGAGAGTTTAAAAATTTACATAAAACATAATTTTACAAATTCTGTGAGTGGAATTTCGAAAATACGAGCGACGTGATTAATATCAAGGAGTAAAATGTGGTTCAATAAGATAAAAATAATTTTTTGTGAATAGTAACTTTTTTATTTAATTTACCATAGTTAAAAGTAAATAGGGTAATTAAGGGTAAAAATGATATTATTATTACCCAAACACATGGCATAATTCTATTGGATAAGTTTAATTCGACCAAAAACAACCTTAGGAATAAAATATGACCATTTAGGTCCACTTGGATTAGATTAGGACATTTATTATTATTATTATTTTAAAAGAAGAGTTAAAATAAGTTAAAATCAATGATTAATAAATAAATCATTTTTAATATAGGGTTATAAATAAGGTCATTTCGACTATGAATATTCATTAGAAATATAAAACAATATCTTACATAATGGTATTTTATTTATAATTTTTAGACATTAAATAATTTCATTTATTTATGATACAATGATGATGTAGTAATTACCTTAATAATGAAATACTAACATAATTGATATTATAAATACCCTAATAAATGTAATTTGAGATTTTTTATGAATTAAACTAGTTTTAAAGGTTAATATGACATGTTATTATTTATTTAATTAACTTTATTCAAACTAATCATGACGTTATGATTTTCACAAAAATCAAATACAAAATAGTGGCAAAAGGTGATATAAAATAGTTTTTTTAAAAACAATTTATATTATTAATTGTTATTTTATTACTAAAAATATAAGGTTCGGACAAATGACATAGATAAGTTTATATATATTAATAATGAACAACTTTGGGTTCGTTTGGCCTGTTCTAGTAAGTTTATTAACCATTTAGTGTAAGAAAACAGGAAGACACGATAATAGTTAAATTATTTATCTTAGAGTTAAATGAAAATTATTAGGTTAAAATAGTAACCTAAACTTGTCTAAAATATATTGGTTGAGAGGATTTCGACCCATCCTCACCATATCATAGAAATAAATCAATTTGGAGATATTAAAAAATGAATATGACTTTATAACAAAATAATATTTTAAGTTTTTCCTAAGGTGCCCCTCTCCTCCCTTATAAAAGGGCACCAACTCCATCTCCTCCTCACACCACTTTGAGCCTTAAATCTCAGTAAACCCCTGAAAATTTCTCTTCTCCAATTCCCTAGTATTATCCTATAGGTCCTGGTCTTCTTCAAAGACAATCATTAGTTCCCTAAGAGGAGGACTCAAAGAGGCTTGTCGAAGAAGAGGTAATATTCGTTACCGATTCGTTCAATTTTTTTTCTTCTTCTACTTCCTCTTATTTAGTTGTTTCATTATAAAGTAATAACAAGAAGTATCACTCATATAATTTTATGTTATTCTAAATATGAGACAACCCTATTTCACCTTCTATCCATCCTATGTAAAATGAAATCACCGTGAATGCGTACGTACGGAATACCGTCTCCACGCCGTGGTGTAATCTGTTTTCCACCACCACCATACTTGGATGGGTATAATGGTTTAAATAATAATTATATATGATTATTGAAAATTTATTTTGATTCTGAAATAGTATACATACACTTAAATACAATTCTACTATCATGGGAACGATATCATCGCGCGTGCGTACGTACGGCCTACCACGATGTGATGTGATTCGTTCTACATGATCTTCAATGCATAAGGACTATATAAATGAATTTAATGAATAAATATGATATATATTACACTAATACCATTCAGGAAATGAGGTATCTATAACCTAAAACGATGAATAATAATTTATTCGACAAAACACGCATAAGAACAATAAGAAATAAACACATGAATAACAAGTAGCAATGAAATATTTCTAATACGAAGATAATAATATGACCATATATGATATCATAAAAATTAGTACGATTATGTAATAAGTCATTAACATTTTTTAAATCATTATACAGTAGTTTCGGACATGTACGAAGCAAATCAGACCTAAGGAAATGGAAAATCTCGCAATGTCAGTTTTATCCCAGATTGTTTATACTTTAGAATTTATTGGGGAATATTTATCATCCACATCCATGTTTCATCAATACGTAATATTATTTCTATCCTCCTAGAATTGTTTAAATCCAATTTTACCCATTGGTGAGTTTTTAGTAAAATATATGAAAAAAATCTTTTGTCATTTTTAGTACGAGGTACTTTTTGACTTTTCCGGCCAAAGTATGAGAAGAATATTTTTTTACAGCTTGAATGGATTTTTATGATTTCATAGAACATTATTTCCATGAATCTTAATTTAAAATTTTTCAAGTTTCTTTTTAATAAACTTCTTTTAGTATAATATTTTATGACATGTTAGGAAAGTAATATTGTTTTTGAAGTAGAAAGGATATTTTTCTCAAGAATGGAGTTCCAGTGTTTTATCAAAATTATTTTCCATCTAAGATAATATAGGGTTATGTTTCTATCCCTATTTTTACATTGATTTGATTCTGTTATGATGGAAATATTTTTATTAAGTCATTTTATCTTATATAGACTATGTTATGATGGCATGATGTTTAAGAATCCCATTTTTATTACATGGGTTATGCTATGATGTATGATTCATGATTTTGTGGCACACATAAGAATGTTTTCATTATGAGATGGGTGGGACCTATACCTCCCTCTAATGCATTGGTTAGAGATTTATATCTATTGAGATAGACATTTCTAGAATGGCAGGTTAGTCTGGTTCAGTGATATAGGACTGAAATGAGGAGTGAACTCGGTTCAGAAATGGACTTTGTCGACCAAGATAGTCTTTGAAATGAGTCTTGACTACTAAGAAATGATTCTATATGATTATGTGTGTATTCCACAAAGTTTCATGTTATGATAATTGGGATTACATTTCACTACTGTGATTTATCCCATGTTATGAAATAATGATCTCATTTCCAAGTTAAGATTTCCAAAATGTTATGTTCTTATGAATATGATGTGATTGATATTTCTTTTGTTTACCCTTACTGAGCATTTGAGATCACCATTTTGTATGTTTTCTTTTCCCCAACTCAGGAATAAGGTTATTAATTAAGATATGGTAAAAGGGACTCTATATATGATAAAATAAGAGGGAGATATTGTAAATGATAAATGAACCAGTTGTTTATGTTTGTCAGTTTCTAAAGACACTATACATATACGGACCTTTCATGGTTTTGTTATATCTTGTAATAAGTGTGCTTTAACATTGAAGTAATAACAATGTATGTAAACTATGGGTTGTTATACAATTAGTGGGAAAATGGTACTACAAATTGAAATTTTTATTATATAGTAGGTTATATGAAAAATAATTATAATTATTTAAGAGTAGATCATTTTATTTCAACATTGGCTACTTAGTCAAAAACAAAATTGAAAAATGGTGAGATTATGACATAAAACCATTAACACGTTGGTATCATTTAAAACCAAATCATTGGGAAAACATGATCATGAAATGGTTATTTAATACATATAACATTCAAAATAATCATTTTAAAATATATCCATGTGTAGTATGTACACCACATAAAAAAAATATTGTTGAATATGGAATGTTTCATGGTGGAGTACAAAGTTAGATAGTAATTCCTTACCATAAGTCTCGAATTACATTGTACATTTTTGAAAACCCTATATAATTAATATAACAATATTATAAAACTGTTAATGAAAAATAATTATATATTCCATTCCACATAACACTTTTTTATGACTTCTTATTACAAGTTTGTTAACAAATTCATGTTAAAGTCAAGTTTTAGGTAATAAATACTTAGTATTTGATGTATTTTTTTATTTTTTATTTTTTATACACTTAACTTTACAATGGTTCCATCATATCTATAATGTTAAAATTTAAAAAAAATATATATATATGGAAAATATTATTTATATATTGGTATTTATCTATAAAATTAAGAGATATAAAATCAAAAAAAAATCATTCATTAGGATGATGGGTTGTACGTATTCATGATTGTTGTATCCATTATCATGATGGATTGAAAAAAATATATTAAAATAACATATTACCATTATAGAATCCATTTTATGTCTTAGATATCACTTAATTTCATTAAAACCATCCTTATTTACTTCCATTTAAAGCGTGAAAGAATTTCCTCACATCATGAGGCATTACTCCATCATACACAAAAGTGATGTTATAATATACCCATAGAATGTGTAGTATAAATGTATATAGAAAATAATAATTGTATAATTAATGTAATATAAAAATATACCATATAAAAATTTAATCATTACTTATAACTTGCTGTGACTAGTGGAAATGGAAAATAGATTGAATCGATTTGTGAGGTGGTAGTCCTTCGTACTCAGAAATGAGGAATTCATTAACCATTTGACGAATTTGGATATGGTTAGAAGAAATTACCTTAAAATAAAATTATATATGAATATGTAAGATACCTATATTATTATTTTCTATTTTATTTATTATTTATGCATCGATTTAGATTAATAAATAAAATAATAAACTCCTTGAAGAATGTTGCCTTTTTATAGGGTAACCAACTTATGTTAATAAATAACACTTCCAATGAAACATTTATAACAAAAAAAAATGGATTCTTGGATTATATTTTGGAATTAGGTATGTGATTTGGGTAGTTATTTTCTGAAAAAAAAAATTTAGTGTGTGAAGAATAAAGGATATGTGGTGGCCTTTAATAAGTGTGGTTAGTGTCACAACTGTAATTGTTTAAAAGAAAAAGGTAAACCCATGTTTTTATCATTCCAAAAAATATAAAATGGAGTATTATCAATAATTAGACATTATATGGTCTATATAGGGCCATATAATGGACTTTAGATTAGTTTTTAGGTCATATTTACCCTCATCTTTATAGTTTAAATCCCTGTAAACCCATATAACCTAAACTGTGATAAATAATATTTACTGTTATCATTCTTAATTTTTGTAAAAACAATTATGTTGAAAATATTAAATTGTATATAGTATTATAATTTAAAACATTGATTACATCTTTCTATATTAAATTCATTGATTTTTAAAATTATATTTTAAAAATAATCTCACAGACACGACGAGATAGTTAGTTTTTATAGACAAAAAAAAACTAAAACGTTTACAAGGTTATTATATCAATATTGAATACAAAATAGATTCAAATACCAAAATTTGATTAATATATATATATATATATATTATTGAAATAATTTTAATTTTTAAAAAAATTAATATTTTATTTTACTTTATAAATTATTTTTAAAAATGGAGTTCTCAATTAAAATTTAGTATATTATTTTTGAAAAAATTCATATATTGATAAATTATAAAAAAGTATCCCTCTGAGAAGGTTATTTGGTTATTTAAAAAATGATTATTACTTTATAAAATAACTTTTCTAAAAGTCTAAAAAATTATTTTTTTTATTTTTTACAAAATGAAAATTTGTTTGAGAAAATAGTAATTTCTTAAAAATAAATGATTTTATTGAAAAATAAAGTACTTTTCTGTCAATATGTTTTCAATATATAATTAAATGATACATAATATTTGGGAATTATTTATTCATATTCATACAATTATGTTTAATTTAAAGGTTATAATGGTCACAATAGGATAGTAAAAATAATATATTATGGTTTTTTAGAACTCAATTTCATGTTCAATGCATGTCAAACCCAATGTTACATGTAAAAACAGTTACCTCGGTATTTTGAGTAATGCACACTATCAATGATATTTAATTTATTTGAAAAAAAAATTCATAAAAATGCAGGTAGTTATATTCCCCCCCAATGAGTTTCTCCATTGAAATTAATAACTCTAATACAAAAAATGGGGATATTTATTCCTGATTAATTCCTATGGTTCCCATGTAGCTACCTCAAACTGGTTGTTAAAAAAGAAAATGTAGACCACGTGAGTGATCTTACTTGGTAGAACATTATTTATATAATCCAGAATCCTAAATGATATTTCCTCATTCTAAACATGTTTTACCATTTTTATGACCTCTATGTTTAGTTCTTGTGAAAGATCAGTTATATACTTCCACATTAGAGATACATCCAAAAAATTGTAAACTTCATAGAGCTTTAGAGGAAGCTTTAACCAGTAGGATATCATCTTGATATGATCAAGAATTTTTAAGGGGAACAATATATACAGGGATGAGTTTATCTTTATTACAAAATCCAATTACCTTCTTCCATAATAAAATTATTAGAAATTTCATTTCACCTTCATTAAATTCTATATCACACAAATGATTTTCAGCATAACTATTCAGATGACTCCGAGATTTTGTTATGTATTGTTGAATTTATAAAACTTTATGTTTTATTTCGTCATCTATCTCTGGACCCAATATAAATAATTTCCCAACATCAGTAAAGAGCGTTAGATATTTTATATTTATTTCAATAAATAGATTCATAAAAAGGCCTTTGCTTTCTTGATTATGAACTATTGTTTAAAAGAAAAAAGAACTAGAAGAAGGTGTTCATCACAACCTTCTTTAATGTCCAAATAATAAAATATCAACATATTCTATAATGTTTGAATTTCTATCACATGCCAAAAATCAATTGGAGGATGATATATATTACTGAGACTCAACTCTTGATTAGAAGCTTACTTAATAACTCACTAAAACATTGTGGTAATCCTCATATCCCAATAAGAAACAATGTAATGTGGTACCCTGTGAGAATTTATCAGTTCCTAAATGTATATCCCTGAAATTTGATCTAGAGAGATATTTTATCAGATATTAATGATGTGTAATGAATTTTTATTGTCACTGACTACAACCCATATAGTATTATGTTATTTAGACATTTTTAGGAGTTCAACCGTAATATCCATGGTGATTTTCCACCCCATCCATTTTTATTTGGGTAATGAATGTAGAATCCCCATAGAATTTTTTATCTCAACCTTAACATTATGACATAAAAAGAATAATGATATAAATTATTTGATATATCTCTTTATTACATCCCACCGTTAATATTCATTAAAATATTAATACATATTTGTACATCTATGATGAATAGGAAATGATGAACTATGAGTTTCCTCTAAAAATTATTCTTTTAAATCTAGTATGGATGAAACATATATAGGGTCCTTAAAAGATGAATTTCATCCACGATGAAGGTTAAACTCCAAAATATTTCAAACATTCTTTTACAACTCAAAATATTCTTTATATGCCTCTATTACCATCACATGGATAAATAGTTGAACATTTTACTCAAGAAGATAATATTTCTCCACTTCATTAAGAGTTTCATAATTCATCCTTTTCATATATAAAAATATTTAATCATTTTTTATCCTAGTCATTGATAAACTAGCATAGTCCTTTTGACTCAAGGTATAAACCAACTTGTTCACTTTCCCAGGTTTGTAATGTATTGAGGAGTTGTAATATTAAATAATCTATAAACATATTATCTAGTAAATACTCAATTCCATTTTTTTGTATATATACATTGATATTTCCCTATTGGTATTTATAATACACTTTTCTCTATAAATATAATACATCCATATCTTGAATAAAAAAATTATCACAGCTATCTCCAAATAATGAGTTGTGTACTTTTGATCTTGAACTCGTACTCTATAACCATGTCGTTATACATGATAAAAAATATGAACCCATTCATGGATTCATCACTATTTATTACAACCCTTCCATACAATTGGTTAATTTAAGATTTGGTTCACTGAATAATCTTCTATTCAATTCCTGGTTGTTCTAGTCAAATATTCAATAACCTTCTCCTTTGACGAATAAAATTATTCCCTCTATTGAGATTATATGACCAATAAATGAAACCTGTTACATTCAAATTCACATTTTTCAAATTTTATACCTATAATATATCCTTGTTTAAGGTCTTTAATAAAATTATCAAGCGATATTCATGCTCATATTTTATATTTGAATAGAAAAGATTGCCATCTATAAGGACTACCATAAACTAATCAAGGTAATCACTAAAGACACTATTCATAAAATCCTTAAAAATAGTAGAGAAATAAATACGATTGAATTCAATCAAAATATATTGATAGATTTCATACAAAGTTATAATTTTTTAATGGGTATATCTTCTTTCTCGACCCTCAATTGATGACATCGTAAAATTAGTCAATCTTTTGAAAGTATTGAGCTCTACACAGTTGGTCAAATAAGTCATCAATATGGGGTAGAGGATACTAGTTATTGATCTTGATTTTCTTCATCTTCTTATAATCAAGACAGAGTCTCATCCATCCATATTTATTTTTTAATAAATTACAGGTTCACCACAAGGTGACATGCGGGGATAAATGATTCACTTGAAAATGTTTTCGTAGTGTTTCTTATTTAATCCTCGCAACATAATCAGGGTTATTCTATATGGTGTTGTTGAAGTTGGTGTGGAATAAGGTATTAGTTATATTGAAAATTCAACTTCACAATTTTTTCGAAGACTAGAAAAATGTTTCACATTGGAAGACGCTAATCAGATAGTATTGGAATATCAAATTTTACTTACCTTCCGTGATAATTGATGGGGTATTTTTGTAAATAATGTTACTATATAAATAAAATAACAAAAAAAATTAAAAGTTGAAGAATGAAATGATTCTCAAGAAGCACATTCACACCAATGAAAACTAAATAGTAATCATAGATATGAGATGATATCATCATACCACTATTGGTTTTCACTGCTAATTTACATCTAATGATTTTGGTGGAATCATGATACCCTCATAAAATTATTCATATATAAAATAATGGGTAGATCCATAGTCAAATAAGACAATTTAAATTCTAAAGTGGATAGAAATGGTACCTTTCACCACATCATTATCACACACTTCATCAAAAACCTTGATCATGTGAGATTTCTCATTATCTCTCATCTTAATATAATGATGACATCGATCATTATCATTGACTATGAGATTTGGGATTTATTTATAAAAGTTACCATACTCCTTGAATTTGAAAAACTAGATTGTGTGTGGTGCATTATGTTTTTCTTTTTCTCTATTCATATATTTATCTAACATCTTCCCATAACTTCATAATTCAATTTCTCTATTACCACCCTTACATAGATAAAACATTTACTAGTCCTCCAAAAATAATTACCTCCATGTTTCTTCCAGCACATTGAGCATAAAATAAATCTCATCTTTTCTTATCTATGGTTTTTGGACTTTCCATTAAATTCCATTTGTCTCTTTTTAATAAAAGCATGAAATTGGTAAGTAACTCTAGCCTCTATTTCTACCTTGATAGTCTATTAGGGATAACTCTCATTAAAGACTTGGTTTTAAACCATGGAAGAATTGATCAAACCAAAATTTAGGTTAGATGACAATACTAGAAGAGTATTATATAGGTCTTGTAAATGTTTTCTAATTAGTGTTGTGACGACCCATCCTTGGGGCCCATGCCGTGACTACCCCAAGCCCGCCTTCCATAGGACAAGGCCTGGGGACTAGCAACAATGGCGTAAATCTCGATAAAAAGGTAAGGCATTGCCTTAATGAAACTTAAACACACACAACCAGAGTACAAGCGGAAGCAAACACTAAGTAAATCAGTATAACAAGTTTGCTGAAAGTATAAAGGGGCCAGAAATACATGCCCAACAGAAAGGTATAGCTACAACTGAAAGAATGTACAACTGAAAAGACAAACAACTAGAAGATGGAAGCAACTCCTGCATCGTCCTCCGGGTTCCTACCTGAAGGGTAGGTACAGATTTCCTCCTCATCACTCCACGTCTATTGGTCCACTCTATGTGCCGTCACGCCGAATGTCCACCTTCGGGTACCATCCAGTCTCCATACACTCTGCCTTGGTCAGTGTTGTCTATCATCTACATCCAACACAATGAGATACGGGCATAGACCGTGCATGGGTGAGTATAACGATACTCAGTTGGGATCCCAAGACCCTTAAGGTCTCACTAAATCCAACAAGGATAAACCACAATGAAATATCTCAACAGATAACCTTTAGTTAGGTATTTCCCCATACATATACCTATTTTATCAAGTAACTTATCTCAATCATGAGGAAAACAAAAAGGTTATTGACTCAGCTCAAACCGGGATTTTTATTCACGAAACCACAGCTGGTGGAGAACTCCTCCTCTGTCTATCACAGTAGTCCTATCGTGTCTCTAAGGTGCTACTCATTATCCTTTGACAGCTGAGGTACTCCTCCTGTCGAGTATTGCAGGTCTGTTTCTCCAACACAGTAGCGCTCCCCGCCATGGGTCTGCTCCCTAACACAGTAGAATTCCCCCTAATAGTCTACATAGGTACTCCTCCTGTCGAGTACCGTGGGTTTTCCGCCCCAACACAGTAGCACTCCTCCACTATGGGTCTAACGCCCCAACATAGTAGTGCTCCCCACTGTGCTAGTCAAGTCATTCTAAAACGAATCGGAGAAGCAGTCATCAGTTCTACAGGTACTATGTCTCTGCAATCTGTACACTCGTCTCTGGGAGGGTCCACTCCACGATCTACTAGTCGATATTTCCAAGTGTCACGTAAACTCACGTGGATGTATCCTAAAGGACCGTCTCGACATAGAGGTATCAACGCAATAGAGGACGCGTCAATCAGACGCTCGTTCTGTGAGTTATTAGCATTTCTGTTCCTGGGGCCCGGTTGGATTTCGGGTACAATCAAACCCGGCTATACTCCAACTGGGTCCAAACCTCATGTGGTGTATGCCAAAAGAATCATCTCATCAAATGAAATTTAACATAGTCGACGGCACGCCAATCGGACATCCAATCCTTATGTTATAAGTGTTTCCACTCTGATGGCCTGATTGGAATTACGTTCGTTCAAAACCCGGCCATTTTCAAATGTCTTCTAAAACTCAATTAGAGTATTTCAAAAGGACCGCCTTGTCACGAGGGTCCTAGTGCCGCAACCGTTGTGTCGATCAGACACACGGTCATGATGATATTTGTGTTTAAGCATACGGGCCCGGCCTGTTAGGCCTAGTGGGCTGGCGGGTCAGTCTGACCCGGTTCGGCGGGTCCAACCTAGCATGGGGTGTTGGCACGACCTAAAGAAACACGACCCAGCCCGATGGTAGGTGCCGCCCGGGCCCGATCGGCCCAAAGGGGCCGAGCTGTCCGTGGTGGGGGGAGTGGCCCCCCGGCCGCCTGAACCGGAGGTGCCAATCGGCACAGCCCTGCTTAACCGGTCGCGACCTTCATGGTGCAAGCGGCCCACTCGTGTAGGCCAAAAGTTCTCATGTACGGCGCCCTCCTGGCGCTATGGATTTCCTCCTCCCGGCCAGCCGACAATCCGGTCGGTTCTCCTGCCGAAGCAGACCGCAAAGCGGGCCGCGGTTCCTTCCCCATAGGCAGCGCGACGACGCTGGCTTCCTCCACCACGACCTACCCTGGTCGCGGATCTGCATACCCGGCATGGTGTGACTGTGCCATTCTTCCTCCGCTATGACCCACTTCTCTGCGGCTTCACGTCCCCAGCACGACGTGATGGCGCCGTGTTTCCTCGGTCATGGCCTGCTTGGCCGCTACTTTTCTTTCCGTGTGCGACAGTGGCACTTGTGTCACCAGCCTCTTCCGCGTTCTGCCTCTGATCGCCAATTCCAAAAATAATCAAGATCCTGTGGAGGGTCCTCAGGTTTTGTTCGTTCGGCCCGTGCCCTCCACGTTAAGCGATAGTAATAGGTTGGGACAAATAAAGATATTCAACAATGAATGAGTCCCAATTTTAATCCATTAAAATGAAACATAATCCCCCTAACTTGGAAAAGAATCTCGGTAGTCAAGCATCATGGATAACAGTGTCGATTCTATCATCGTCGGAGTGCACCTGAAGAAAAAGTGGCATCTCCTCTCTTGTCATGGAGAAAAGAAAATAAGGCGCGTCACCGTTATTCATCGGAGCATTTCTTCATCATAAGAAGAACAATGTATTCTCTCAATCCTTTCAAAATAATATCCATGCCTCAAAGAAAAAATAGGCACTCTATAATTATATTGGTTCCATGAAAATCAAAATATTTCAAAAGGATTCACAACACCACACATAATTTTTTAATTGAGTAGCTCAACCCATTAATTATATGATTTGTCATATTAATTAGGGAGAGAGGGAGGTGAGGGGTTACACCATAATAAATGGAATGTGTTATCAAAATTAATTAAAGGGGAAACAATGGGGAGTTTGCACATTAAAGGAATATGAGTTAATTATCGGGGTTTTGAAGAGAGTTAAGGGAGAAGAAAGGTTGGGGCTTGTATGGGCCCCACATCTCAAATATCCACACTTGGGAAGTTATGTGGGTGTGGGCCCCACCAATAACTTCCCATGGGAGGAATTAACTTTCATATATAAATAAAATTTGCACCACAATTTTATTTAACTATTTGCAACATCCCCAAAAATTAACTCTCAACTTGCATAAAACGCAACTGTGGTAAAGGTCCCCATAAAACATTATTGGCTCTACGAGTTCATTGGTGTCCTCATATATCAATTCCAAGCACCGGTTCAAAAGATAGAAAACCCGCACGCATGTTTACTAAACTTACCCAAAATAAACTTTGGAAACTGATTCTGGGCACACCGGGCCTCGGAATCATGTTCAGTCAGAAGCTATAGACCCGTAAAATTCCAAAGAATTAAGAAAAAAATATCCTTGAAATTTATGGGTCATTACATTACTCCCACCTATGGGCTTCATGTACCCATAAAGTTACAACACATACTAGGGGAACAAAAGGGGTACTGACCATGAAATTGAGCCTCTTTCTCCCATGTACTTCCCTGGAGGTTCCTGTGCTACCAGTGAATGCGCAACAGAGGACTCGGAAGTCCTCGTGGGACCCTCTCCTATTAATTCTCAATCTCTATTAGAACCTACATGAGAGTCGCTCACTCATCGATATCCAGCTCCCCATGGTCGATGATATGTCAAGGGTCATGCACTTATCTCCTTAACTGAGATATGTGAATAACGTCATGCACCCGGTGCGACTGAGGTGGAAGGGAGAAGCATTAAGCCACCTCGCCATTCCTAATGAGGACATGGAAATGTCCGATGAACCTCGTAGATAACATTCCACCTCAGATAAATCTCTGTAGACCTCGACAAGGCGAGACCCGTATAAAGACATGGTCTCCATCCTTGAACTTCTGCGGTCTTCGTCTCTTATAATCATAGGATTTCGGCCTGCTCTATGCATTCTTTATCCGCTTCTATATGATCTGCACCTTCTCCATTGTAGCTCGTACCATCTCAGGTCGGTATGATGTTGGCCGACATGGTAAGTTGGTCGACGATCACCCTTCTTCACCTACCATATGTAATTGCTACTAAGATTTATCCTTTTCCAAAATGAGAAATCCGGTCACATCCCTTTTATTAACCACTCCCATTGCCTAATACAGTCAATCCTGACATGAATGATACATTCATGCCATGGACGATGTCAGAAGGCCTCGACGCTACTACCATGTGATCCAACCTTTACTCTCACCTCCAAGGGTCGAGTCACAGTATTGGCATCAGTGTGTGGTCACTGGGTCTTCTCCAGTCGGAATCTTGAAAGTGAGGGTTAAGTCAACAGTTTAAACCAGAACCTCTCAGTACACAAAAAGGAAGGAAATTAAACGTCACAAGGAAAAGTGTCTTCTATTACTGCAGCTCGAAGTGAAAAGACACAAAGAAAACAGAACAACAATATTAACATGGGTTGAAGCATCATGAACAAGGCCTCTATGCCTGGAACATGTCCCGCTCCTATCCACCTACTTCTGGAAATCTATAGTTTTATGCTTCAGCTGCATAATGATGTGCTCTCCCATGTCCCCCTGTTCCACTGCTATGTCCACCGCTCGGCTGATTCTCAAGATCCCACCGCTTCTTCTATCTCGGTGGCTCCTCCAACGCCTGCTTATCAACTGTGCGGGGAGTCGGATAATCATGTGCCATGTGACTAGGCCTGACGCAGGATAAACACTGTCCATTCCTGGTATGCCTAGATCTGAATCAACCCCGGATTCCCCGCACTACCGATCCGGATTTGTGCGGTTGACCACCTATAGGTCTGTTCCTCTTGTACCTCTGCGTCATCTATCTACTGCAAACAAATGACGCTGTTTCTGATGTAAAACAGTGCGGTAAGGGCAGAAGCTCCTGAGCACACTCAGAGTGTAGAGTCACTGGTATAAACTTCACCCTGAAAAAAAAAACCCTTTATGTATCCCTAGGTAAAGGTCGTCTCGTTTCAAAACTGGAGAATTTGGCTCCCCCACCTCTAATTTTCTCCCTGAAAGAGACTAACAGCTAAGTACACCATCAAGTCAGTGGGTGTCCCAGCTGTGTGGAATGCTCGTGCTACAAACTCCAAACAGTACCCAGCCATCTGAAAGTTTGTCTCGCCTCGAAACCTCGGAGGTCTCTGTCGCTGGAACCTGTGAAATGCCCTCAAGTGGTGTGCACCCTCTACTGTTGGGGCTGGTTATAATGGTATCCCAGCGGGTAAAGGTACCGCCGGTGCCTTTGTTGTGATGTGGCCCTACTCCATGGCCTCGCAGCTTGTTGTGCTACCATCGCGCTCTCCACTCGGAACTCACGTTGAATGACTAGGTGAAGACATCCTGAAAAAAAAACAAATGCATCACTGTAAAAAGACTATACCTGGTGAGTTGACCTGGTTTGAGCTGACTTAAAGAAAAACTATTGTAAACACACACGTAATCAGTTTTTTCATGCACTGAGTCAGAAATCTGTAGTCAGTGTCCTGGTGTATGGATACGTCAGTTGCCACACCAACACTGGACTCCCTGAACTGAAAACCACACTCGGTACCCTTATCACAATTGCTTCACAGAAAGGGAATATCAGAGTTCTATGTTCTACGGTAGAATCGACTCATTTGATACCAATTTTTCATAACCCGTCCTTGGGGCACGTGTTGTGACTACCCCAAGCCCGCCTTCCCTATGCCAGGGGCTGGCGAATAGCACCAAAGGCGTAAATCCCGATAAAAAGGGAAGGCATTTCCTTTATGAAACATAAACACACACAACTAGAGTACAACCGGAAGAAACAAAATAAGTAAAGTAGTATAACATGTTTGCTGAAAGTACAAAGGGGCCAGAAATACAAGCCCAATAGAAAGGTATAACTACAACTAAAAGAAAGTACAACTGAAAAGACAAACAGTCGGAAGATGGAAGTAGCTCCAGGATCGTCCTTCGGGTTCCTACCTGAAGGGTAGGTACAAATTTCCTTCTTATCACTCTGCATCAATCGGTCTGCTCCGTGTGCCGTCACGCTGAGTGTCCACCTCCGGGTACCGTCCAGTCCTCATACACTCTGCCTTGGTTAGCGCTGTCCGTCATCTGCATCCAAAACAATGAGGTGCGGGCCTTGCCCGTGCATTGGTGAGTATAACGATACTCAGTAGGGACTCTGAGACCCTCAAGGTCTCAATAAATCCCACAAGTATAAACCGATAAGAATGATCTCAACATATATCCTTTACAAAGATATATGCCCAAACATTTTCCTATGTTATCACTTAACCCATCTCAATCATTAAGAAAACACAAAGGTCATTGACTCAGCTCAAACTAGGATTTTTAATCATGAAACCACGTCTACTGGAGAAATCCTCCTCTATCGAGCACAATAGTCATGTCGCGACTCCGAGGTACTACTCACTATCCTTTGACTACTGAGGTAATCCTCCTGTCGAGTACCGTGGGTCTGTCGCCCCAACACTGTAGCGCTCCCCGCCTTGGGACTACCGCCCCAACACAGCAGCGGTTTCCATAATAGCCTACAGAGGTACTCCTCTTGTCGAGTACCGCGGGTCTACCTCCCGAAAAGAGTAGTGCTCCTCCAACATGGGTCTGCCGCCCCTACACAGTAGCGCTCCCCACTGGGCTAGTCAAGTCATTCTGAAACAAATCAGACAAGCAGTCATCAGGTCTACAACTACTAGGTATCTGCACTCCGTACGCTCGTCTCTGGGAGGGTCCGCTCCATGAGCTACTGGTCGATTCTTCCAAGTGTCATGTAAACTCACTTGTAAGTATCTCAAATAACCTCCTAGACATAGGGGTCTCAACGCAAGAGACGGCGTGTCAATCGGACGCCCAGTCAGTGAGTGATTAGCATTTCTTTTCCAGGGGCCCGGTTGGATTTTGGGTACAATACAACCCAGCCATACTCCAACTGTGTCCAAACCTCAGGTAGAGTATTCCAAAAGAACCGTCTCATCAAAAAAAATTCAACATAGTTGACAACATGTCAATCGGACGTCCGGTCCTTAAGTTATAAGCATTTCCGCTCCAACCAGTTGGAATTACGTTCGTTCAAAACCCAACCATTTTCCAAAGACATCAAAAAATTACTTAGAGTATCAAAAAATGACCACCTCGCCGCGAGGGTCCTGGTTCCGCAAATGGTTCTTCCATTGGTAGCTCGGTCGTGAAGATATTCGCATTTAAGCGTACGGGTCTGGCCCGTTAGGCCTAGTGGGCTAGCAGGTCGGTCTGACCTAGTTTAGCAGGTCCAACCCGGCATGGGGTGTCAGCCCAGCCTAAAGAAATGTGACCCAGACTGGTGGCAGGCATGGCCCGGCCTAAAGGCAGGCGCAGCCCGACCCGATGGGGTGCCTACCATTCCGAGAAGGCGCGGTCCCCCAGCTGCCCGAACCGATGGCGCCAATTAGCACCGCCCTCCCTAACCGGCTAGCCGACCTTCATATCTCAAGCGGCTGCACGGGTAGGCTACAGTTCCTTCCACACAGCCAGTGTGACGGTGCCGGCTTCCTCCACTGCGGCCCGCTTGGCTGCGACTTCTTGTCTCAGGCACGGTGCGACGGCACCGTGTATCCTCCTTCACGGCCCACTTGGTCGTGAATTTTCTTTGCGTGTGCGACAGTGGCCCTGGCGCTGCCGGCCTCTTCAGTGTTCCGCCTTCGGTCACCGATTCCAAAAATAATCAAGATCCAGTGGAAGGTTGTTGGGTCGTGTTCATTCTACCCGTTCCCTCCTTGTTAGGCGATAGCAATAGGTCGAGACAAATAAAGATATTCAACGACGAACGAGGCAAAATTTTAATCCCTTAAAATTGAACATATTCCCGCTACCTAGGAAAAGATTCATGGTAGTTGAGCATCATGGATGATGGTGTCGATTCAGTCATCGTTGAATTGAACCCTAAGAAGAAGTTGTGTCTCCTCTCTTGTTGCAGAGAAAAGTAAATAAGGTGTGTCACCGTTCTTTGTCAGGGATGTTCTTTGTCGAAAGAAGCACAGTGTATTCTCCCAAGCCTTTCCAATTAAATGTGGTATAAAATCCATTTAATGATAAAGAATTAGGGCCCACTGAATAAAAACATAGTTTTTGGAGGCCTTCTGAGCAGTTTTGGGACTCAAAATATTAATGGGAAATGGGGTATTTATGAATGATTCTAAAAAATCAATGATGAAGACCCCCCCTCTTTATCAGTGCTTTTTTACAAGTACTGATAAAGGCCGCTATTTAACAGTTATTCTTCAAAGTGTTCATAAATTCCCTTTTTATCAATGCGTTTTTACTAGAGTAGATAACATGGGAATTTATGAGTGTTTTTTTGAAGTGATACTAAAAGAAACCCTTTAAACGCACTTTTTTAGCATTATTAAAGGACCCATATAGCTGTAGTCAAAAAATGAACAAATATTTTTAATTATGTCATGAAATTTTCATCATGGGACAACGAATTTATCAATTTTGTTTAATACATCTCTAATGTGCACCTCATTTAATATAATGACTCCGAATACTTCTATACACTCCTAGAAATTCTTTAAGTTGATTTAATCATCTTTATCCTTTTCCCAGTAAATGAGTTGATATTTTTTGCTTGGATTTCCAGAATACCTTATGTCCATGAATTCCTCAAGACACTCTTGAATCCCCATCACATAACTCCTATGATAGGTTGAAAGAAAAATTTCCCCTCTTGAGTATGTTTCACAACAACCATTATGAGGAATCATTCTCATAGAAGTCCTCAATCTATAAAATTAAACTGTATTATACCCTGTATGAAAGACAAAGGATTTCACATTTTTTAAGAACAATATTTGTTATGTGTCAAGCATTAAATACCTCATCTAATGACCATAAAACAACTTCCAAATATCCAATTTGGAAAATAGATTTGGTTTAAGACCCAACAAAACCTCCTGATTACAATAATTTTAGATGCATATCATAGTTAAACATATAATTCACCATCAATATATGTATTAATCTTAAGTATCATGATTCTAGATTCTCTTAATGTTTTTTGAAATATGGTTATCCTATTATGTGTTTTCCCAAACTATGCCTCTATATTACCATGATTCAATATACTTCACATGCTTCCCGAAACATGGGAATCCTCCTGGGGTTAAGCCCCAACCAACGCTCCAAATCACCATCAGTTGGGATTATCCTCATAGTTCCATGAATAAGGTTATCCTCTTAGGTGTTAGCCCAAACCAAATTTCTAAATCACTATGATTTGATAATCTACTCATGGTCTCATACGTTTTTGGCTAATCCTAGGTGTAATCCCCAAAAAAACCTTGAAATCACATGCTATGTTCCCATGTATTGTGATTGATCTTCCATTATGTCTTATTTCTCACAATGATCTTGAATCATGTGGGATTTGAGATATGTGAGGAAAATTGCATATGTATTATAAAATTGAAATTATTATGGGCCTCCCCATGAGTTATGATTCTCAACCATTCCATAAATCTTCAAGGGATCTAATTCATGTTCATATAAGTATACTTAGGACACCACTTTGAGGATAAAACCCAACCTTATTTTCCCTTCAACCATTCCATCAAACAAAATAAGTTTTGATTCCAATTTTCACATGACATAAAGAATAACTCTTGATGGTTAAATGTAAACATGAAAAAACAAAACACTCTCATGGAAATTTATAAACTACAATGATTCAAACTTTTCATCTTTATCCCAAAGAATTATTAATTAATAAAAGAATATAGGGACCCTCTAACACATATATTGGATTACATCAAATAAAATGTCTCAATATTATAATTAGTATTGGGGTAACCATTTACACATTGGTATTTAGGAAGGATTTAGGAATATATGTTTAGTATATAAGATAGTATCAGGGTAAAAAATACTTACCATAATAAGGTCGTGATGAACCCGACCTCTCATCCCCTCATCCAACACGTTTTCTAATATCGCATTGTAAATGTCTGAATGACGGAATACATTTACAAATAATTTCTATGGATACTTGAAATGATGGTGGGAATAGTATAATGATAGAAATAGAAATATTTATAACTTTATTATGATAAATGATCATTATTAGTGGTACACAGGTCAATTTATTTTCTTCTTCCAAAACCAAAATAAAATAGAAAATTAAAGAGTAATAAAATATATCAATTTAATTTAATGTTAGATATATATATACTTCCCATAAAATTCAAATGATTTTTTAAAATTTTAGTAAGGCGGTTTTGGTCTCTAATGAATTGAAGTGTTATGACACCCTTTTGAAATTGGTCACTGAGAAATTTACATCTTATATAAATATATTTTGTCTAAATTTTTATTTGTGATTCCTAAAAATATTTATAGAACTTTTATTTTCATAATTCATAGGCACCTGTAGAAATTAATAAATTTAGTCTAAAAAAATATGTTTCATCCACAGAATCTATTCCAAATAACTGCATCCAACTATGTACTCGTCCTCATTATTTTATAATTAAAGGAGCTTATTTTAAATAATATAATTAATTGTATATTTAAAATAATGGTTTAGAATGTGTGGATTCTGGAAATATGAGGGGGTCTGTATAAAAACATCCTCCAATATATGTTCCTTTAAGAATGATTACCTCATATAAATTTGATATAATTTGAAATCTAAATGTTCTGTATAGTCAATAAACATTATGACATATTCAATTGAACCTATTGGTGAAACTTATTACTATAAATAATTAATTTCCACTTGATTTTATGCTTTTGATAATTGTATAATATTATTTATAATTACATGTTCGCTTTCATCAAACTAGTTGATAAGCACCAATTTAGTACCAATTTTCATATAGTCATTGGGTCTTCCAAAAAGATCCCAATCATTGTATCATTCTTGGAGATTCAACTCAACATTCCTTTCAATTACACATAACTCTAATTCAAATTCATCTTTGAAGTTTTGATTTGTAATAATAGGTATGAACAATTTAATTTCAATACGATTTCATAGAAAATATCTAGTTTGATTTCATTTGGATACGTCTCATGATGCAACCTATATGGTGTGGTATAAATGATTCCTATCAACTATAGAAATATAATTATTTGACACTTAATTTTCACTCACATTTTCTGGTTTAAACATTTCCTCATAACTAAGAAATGTTCCTTTAAGTTTGGAAGAATATATTTTATTTTGAGTTTATTTCCAAATAGGAAATATCATCCTTAATATTTCTCAGATGGTACAAGGGATCATGTTGATCTATCTCATTAAACATGACATGTTCATATTATTTGAAAAATTTGGTCCTTTAATTGGATACCATATATGACTTAATGGATATTGAATATCCAAGAAAAATTCATTCATTACTTTTGGATTAATATTTCTCAAAATAATCTATTTTATTGAAAATATAGACATCAGACCCAAAAAAATAAAGTAATAAACTTATAAATTTATTCTATTCCATAATTTATATAGGGTTTTCAATAAAAGTTGTCTAAATAGTACTATATTTATAATATAGAGATCTTTATTTATATACATTTTACAAAAATAAAAATGAAGGTCATTCTTATTGATCATAGTGTGAGAAATATCATGTAGGTTTTTGTTTCTTCTCTCTACTTTATAATTCTTCCATGGGTTCCTAGGATAAGAAATGTTGTGATTATAGCCATGTTGAGATAATAATGTTTTAAACTATTTGTTTTCAATCTCACATCCAAGATCAATTATTAAGGATTTAATTGTAATTCCAATACGAATCTCCATATTTTAGTTATATATTGAAAATTTTTAACAATATACACTTGTGTTAGATAGAAAGATTACCCAAGTGTATCTTGAAATTTTATCTACTAGAATATAAGATTTGTGTAACATCCCAGGTAAATAAAGAATATGAAATTTTCATATTTAATAATATTTGTGAATAAAATATTAATATTACTTAAAGGGGGTGCTATGTTCAATGGCGTACCCAATACCCAACAATGAGTTTCATTGAAATCGTACGATGCACACTAAAAATATAATAATATTATTGTAAATGGTAGTAAAATCCTAGTCGTTGTAATTTTGGGAATGAAGAGAACTAACTAAATGTAATTATATAAGTTTGTTAAATATTTTTACATTTATCCAATAAATGTTAAAGGCTTAAAATGTGAATTAATCCAATTTTAAACATAAATTTTCTAATATTCTTTGAAAGGTCGATTAATTTTTTTGATTGAAAACCCCTTTTAAATATACTTTTTGTCACTTTTATATGTTATATTTAAAAAAATAAAATCCTTCTTTAGAATCAAGAAATCAAAATTTACATTTTGTAATTTTATGGTATTTTTCTGATAATGTTCATTTTTTTATGAATAGTGAAAATTGTTGTATTTTCATTCAAACCAACTTTTTAATCTAATTTATTTCAATGGTTATATTGTATTTTGAATTTTTTTTAATGTGTAACTGGAATATATTTTTACAATTTAATCCAATGGTGGTCACTATAATTAATTTCACTTTTGAAAATAGACATAAACAAGTGTCAATCTTATGATAGATATAGTTTCTTAAAAACACACTATATGTTTTGACAGCTGGAATTAACTATGTAATTTATTAATGAAAATTATATGTTTTGAATTTGGTAAAATGGAAATCATTTTTTAATTTGGAATATCAAATTAAATATAGGGTGAATTTTTGATATTTTTCTGATAATATTCATCGTTTGATGAATAGTGTAAAATACAGCATTTTAATTCAAAACTGCCTTTTCATCCAAAATATTTATATAGTTATATTTTCATTTTAATTGGTTTTAAACTGTAATTGAATTTTTTATTTATCACTTATTAAAATGTTGTTCATTGGAAGTAATTTTACTTTTAAATTGGATGTAAAAACAAGTCAATGTTTTGATAAATTTAACATCTTAAAAACCCGTCATTGGTTTTGACAATGAGAATTATTTTTAAATCAATTACTTCAATTTCGGGGATTGGAATTTTGTAAAATTGATTCTATATTTGTAATCATAAGGTCAAAATTATGATATTTAGACTCTTTTATTTTTAAACATTATGAATAGTAACGATGCCAATTATCATTAATTATCGTGATTAATTATTAATTTGGTAGTTAAAGGTAAAAAAATAATATCATAATAATATAAAATGACCCAAATAGTATGTGATATGAATTGAATAATAATATAAAATGACCCCAACAGTATGATACAAACTCACATAATTAACTAATTATTATAACATGATAATATGTGATATGAAATGAAGAATAAACATTAAAGGAAGTCCTTAAGCAATTATAAATTGACCTAAGTTTATTATTCAAGAATATAAAGAAACAAACAAGACAAGTCAGACTTGAGGTAAGGGGATTTCCTATCTCACTTTTAATTCTGTGAGATTTCAATTTTTCTCCACTTATTTGTTTCATGTGGTTTATTGTGTACTTCCATTTCATATATATTTTCAATATTCTATATATATTTATGGTATTATGTGATTCATTTGGTGTTTATTATTTTTTGGTCATATGACTTGATTGACTACAACTAGGTAAAGGGTTTTTATTTCACTTTTTATTCCCTTTAGATTCATGCTACATTTTCCACTATTTCCTTTTATATGGTGTATGTACTCCCCATGATTGTATTCTTTGTGTAATATACTTTAATTTATGGGTATTTACATCTTCATTGTATGAACCTTCTTTCATGGGGTGTACATTTCGAAAGTTACCCAAATCGGTAAGGGAACCTTTCACCCTCCTCTTTTTAAAAGGCTTATTTTTTATAAGTCTTTTAATTTACACCTTTTTATGTTTTCTTATGTTCTTATATATCCTTATTGCAGTAAATTTTATGTCCATGTGATGAGATACAATTTTTTCTCACACCAACTCATTTTCCAAATTTTAAAGTGACGTTGTTAGGCTGTCAAATTTATGTAAGAGAACTTCTTTACCCAATTTTAATTTTTTGGGGTAAACCTATACTTCTTGATTATGTAGTGCTATGAATATGTGTGAAGGACCTATTTTTTTTTACAATTAATATCCACTTATAATGGGTGTATTTATATTTCTAACAAATAATTATGTCATTGATTTATCCTTAATCACAGGATACCATCCTTATAAGGGACTTCATCTCAATCTCCTTTTATTGAGGCATCCTTTGATTTATACACTACTTTTATTAATACGGCGTATAAAACCCATTTGACTTTTCATTTCATTCAAAGGGAATATTTTCTCTACGAAGAATTTTACTAAATGAAAAAAAGGAATGTTTCTTTTTTTTTTACGTTAGCGGTGACAATGACCTTTTCCGCCGCTGCAAATATTATTTGGTCTTTGGCTTCTTTAACAATCCATAAAGTTTTTAAAAGGAAAATAAATTTCACATACTTTTTTTTCATATTTTTGTATTGAAAAACGTTTTTAGAGTAGATTTATTATTTCAATATCGTAAAAAGTTATATTGTTGTTGCAATGTGGGAATGTTATCCTTCTTTTATGCTTATGTCATGTGTTATGTTTATGTTATGGTTCTCGGGAATTTTTTATGATGTCGGGTGGTTCCATGATAAAGTAAGGGCAGGTGAGCCTGAGATAGCTCTCCAATGCATTGGGTAACGCGAAGGAGTTAAAATCCAAGGATTATCCGAAGAGATTTACGGAATATAGTGTAATGGGTATTCTAAATGTAACCCTGAGGGTTACTCCATACATAAGAATGTTATGAATGCCTCAAGGTACCTTTATGTTTTATGAATTCTATGATTTATTTGTAAATCTTATTATTTTATGATGTATGTTAAGTGCTTATGTTTTATGAGTTAATTATGTTTTCATTGATTCTTATGTATACACGGACTAATGTTTTCTTTACGTATTTTTATATCCATTATTATGGTTTTTATGCTCATCCAATGTTTTTTAAATGTTTTCCACATGACTTAAATATGAATAGTGTCAAGGATGTGATCACGGAAAGACATACTATCTAAAACATCATAGTAGTCATGTTTTTTAAGAGTTTTTATTTTATGAAAAAAATGGAAACTTAGTAGAAGTGTCTACTTTGTAATCTTTTGAGATGTAATATTTATGTCCTAATTCTCTAAAACTCTAAACCTGAAAAGATCTTCAATGTGAGTTAATCATTTAATTCAATATTATGTAATGTTTTAAGGTCGATTCCTTATAGTTGGTATCAAAGGTCATTTTAGACAACTTTAGGGATTAGGAGTTTTTCCTTAGACCCATGGTTAGTCCCTAGGTCTATTATTTCAGTTAAGTCCTTGTTTTATAAATTTTTCAGATCACAAAAAGTCAGTTACAAATAGATGGAGGAGGATCTCAAATGACATTCCTATCTCTTCCTGAGGACATGCTTAAAATAATTATTTCAAAGTAATTTTAGGATGATTGTGAAACTTTTTCAGGCATACAACTCACTTGCAAGTAGTTGTTTGAGATATCAAACACCTCCACTATAGCTCTTTATCATCGTGGATCATGGGTTATATTTAGAAAAATTCTATTTTCACCATAATCTCATGTTTTCATGAAAGGTAAATATTATCCAGTCATTTTCGAATATTTTACCTCATCACAAGATTTTGAAGTATATTATGATTTTGAAAAAGGTGATGAAGGAGACCCTTGTGAAACCTATTTATATTTTCTTTTTCAATATAGTCTCTCATCACATACCTATGGTATTTTAAAAGGACCATTAATTGAAATTTTAAACTCAAATTTGGTCTGACCATTTTATATAAATCTTGTTTTATCAGATGTTTTGATATTATATGTAATAGATGATTATTTTCAGAAACTGTTTTTTGTGAACACCCATATGCCCCATGTTGTACAAGGTGTTTTTGGATGGAGGAAGAAAATTATTTTGAAGGTTCTCAAAATCAATGTTATAATGCATGAACTTTCTATCTACGTAAATAAGATGAAAATGAAACCAAATGGACATCATGATGAAGGAATTACGTTCTTCATTTTGGGGATCATTTTATTTTATCTTATGATGGTGAAATAAGACTTCAAGAATTATGATGTTGAGATCATAATGGATTTGGATGCAAATGAGGGGTATAAGGAAATCGTTGTGTTTAAACATGTTAGGGTTATTCTTTAGTTTTATAAATAGGAAAACCTGCAGGAATGGGACAACTTGTTGCATCTGGTAAAGTCGTAGGAATCGAACCCACGACCGAAGGGCGACAAGGGAACATCGCCTACCACTTGCCTACTTTAATTCCCTGGTAATTATGACTTATTATTTTAGTAAAATGATTTTATGGAACAAGAATAATTTAATTTTTGGAATTTATGTTTTATCAAATGGATATACTTAGTATAGGAAAATTATTTGTTGATAAAGTGATAAAGGATGTTGTGAAAGACGTTCTCTCTTTTGACGAAACACTATATCCATAAGGAATAAATAATACTATGGAATATAAATTGAGGGATAATGGTTGAAATTTTAGTTTCGAATTATTTATGTTTTTATTGTGGACAAATGATGAATTGGTTTATTTATGAAAATGATTAACCTATCATGAAGAATATGTCATTAGGTTAATTACTTTTCATTATGAGACTTTGTGAGTAACTCATGTTATTTGGAGATAAATGTTAAGATTTATCATGGAAGACTATTTAATTAAATCCTTTTGAGATTTGGGTTTCAAAATTATTTTGGATTAATTTTGATGAATTGTATAGACAAAAGTTTATTGAATGGTCTGTGTTGAACTTTGTGTTTTGTTTGAAACTTTTTTGAGATTAAGAGTATTTTATCTTTTTGTAAGAGATTATCCTTTTTGGGTATTATCTGATCTCGTACTAACCTTTTTGGTTTTGGATAAGGACTAAAGGCATGGAAAATATATAGTTCTCTTTCTTGGATTAGGTGATTCTCTAGAAGTTGATTATATCACTCTTAATGTGAACATGTCATACTAAATACTCATCTTTTGGTGAAAATATCATTTTGTCTAAGAAAAATAGTAAGAGATGAAAGTCTACATGACAAGTAAGTATGTTTCCTTATATTTTAGTCAAGATCATAAATAAATTTCTCAAGGAAAAGTAACTTAAAACAAAAATGTTGTCTATTAACTTTTCTTACTGGTGAATTTAATAACATTTAACCCATCACATGTTCGTGATTTTCTGGTGGTTAAAATTCTCTTAGACATATTTTCTATCACTCTCCATCATAACTTGGCCCTTTGTTTTCTCTTCCATATCCATGTTTTCCTACATGGAATCCTTGTATGGGTTAACTCGGGTGACCTTTTTACTTCTCTTTAATTATTTTAAAGTGATAGTTTTACTGACCCTTTTTCTTGATGTGGGACTTTTAATAAAGTTTCCGAGCCCAATTTCAAAATAATGAGGGCGCAATTTCCAAAATGGGGGAAGGATATAACATAATAGGTAAATAAATTAATTAAATTTTAATATTTAATAATATTTGTGAATAAAATATTAATATTAATTTAAAGGGGATTCTATTTTTGATGGTGTACCCAATACGTAACAACGGGTTTCTTTTAAATCTTACAATGCACACTAATAATATAATAATATTATTGTAAATGTCATTAAAGGCATAGTCATTGTAAAGGTGGGAATGAATATAACTAACTAAAAAGTGATTATATATGTTTGTTAAAAATTTTTACATTTATCCAATAAATTTTATAGGCTTAAAATGCGAATGAATCCAAATTTAAGAATAAATATTCTAATATTCTTTAAAAGGTTGAATAACTGCCTTTTGATGGAAAACCCTTTTTAAATATACTTTTTGTCACTTTTATATGTTATATTTGACAAAATAAAATCCTTCTTTAGAATCAAAACATAAAAATTTACATTGTGTAAATTTTTGGTATTTTTCTGATAAAGTTCATTTTTGAATGAATAGTGAAAATGTTGTATTTTAATTCAAAACCTCCTTTTAATCTAATTTATTTATATTTATTGATTATCTTTTTAATTATTTTTAATGTTTAATTGGAATATATTTTTACCATTTAATCCAATTGTGTTCATTAGAATTAATTTCCCTTTGAAAATTGACAGAAACGAGTGTCAATCTTTTGATTGACATTGTTCCTTAAAAACACACTATTTGTTTTGACAGTGGGAATTAACTATATAATTTATTAATGAAACTTCTATGTTTTTAATTTGGTAAAATGGAAAATATTTTTGAATTTGGAATATAAAATATACCTTAGGGATAATTTTTGGTATTTTTCTGAAAATGTTCATTATTTTATGAACAGTGAAAGATAAAACATTTTAATTCAAAAATGATTTTTCATCAAAATTATTTATATAGTTAGATTATCATTTTAATTGGTTTTAATGTCTAATTAAATTATGTTTTTATCCATTAATACATTTTTTTTATTAGAAGTATTTTAAATTTTCAATGGGATGTAAAAACAAGTCAATATTTTGATAAATTTTACATCTTAAAAACCTCATCTTTGGTTTTGACAACAGGAATTATTTTTAAATTAATTACTGAAATTTATGTGTTTGGAATTTGGTAAAATGGATTCCATTTTTCAAATCAGATGTTCCAAATTATGTAATTAAGACTCTTTTGTTTTTGGACATTATGAATAGTAACGACGACAATTATCTTTAATTATCATGATTAATTAGTAGTCAGGTAGTTAAGGGTAATAAAATAATATCATAATAATATAAAATGACCCCAACAGTATGTGATAAGAATTGAATAATAATATAAAATGACCCCAACAGTATGATATTATCTCACATAATTAACTAATTATTATAACATTATAATATTTGATATGAATTGAATAATAAACATTAAATGAAGTCCATAAGTAATTATAAATTGACCTACATTTATTATTCAGTAATATAAAGAAATTAACAAGGAAAATTGGACTTGGGGTAAGAGGATTTCTTATCTCACATTCAATTATGTGATATTTCCATTGTTCGCCACTTATTTGTATCATATGGTGTATTATGTACTACCATTTCATATATATTATAATGATTCTATTTATATTCATGGTATTATGTGATTTATTTGGTCTTTATTATTTTTTGGTCATATGACTCGATTTATTACAATGAGGTAAGGGGTTTTTATCTCTCTTTTTATTCCTATGATATTCATGCTACATTTTCCACTATTTCCTTTTGTGTGGTGTATGTACTTCCCATGATTTTATTCATTATGTGATATATATTAATTTATGGGTATTTACATCTTCATTGTATGACCCTTCTTTCATGGTGTGTACATTTCGAAGGTTACCTAAATCGATAAGGGAACCTTTCACCCTCCTCTTTTTAAAAGACTTCTTTTTTATAGGTATTTTAATTTACATCTTCTTATGTTTTCATGTGTTCTTATATATCCTTATTGTTGTAATTTTTTTCCAGGTGATGAGATACCCTTTTTATCTCTCATCAACTCATTTTCCAAATTTTAAAGTGATGTCGTTAGGCTGTCAAATTTCTATAAGGGAACATCTTTACCTAATTTTAATTATTTGGGTGAAACCTTTACTTCATGATTATGTAGTGATATAAATATGTTTTAAGTAACTATGTTTTCATTACACATAATATCCAATTATATTTGGTGTATTTATATTTTTCACACATAATTATGTCATTGATTTATTCTTAATCAAAGGATACCGTCTTTATAAGGAACATCGTCTCAATCTCCTTTTAATGAGGCATCCTTTGATTTATACACTACTTTCATTTATACGGTGTATAAAACCCTTTTGACTTTTCAATTCATTCAATGTGAATCTTTCCTCTACGAAGAATTTTACTAAACGACAAAAAGGAATGTTTTTTTATGTAATCATTTACAACGACCTTTTTCGCCACCACAAGTATTATTTGGTCTTTGGATTCCTTAACAAGCCGTAATGTTTTTAAAAGGAAAATAAATACCATATACTCGTTTTACGTATTTTGGTATTGAAAATGGTTTTTAGAATGGATTTATTATTTCAATATCTTAAAAGGTTATATTGTTATTGTAATGTAGGAATGTTATCTTTTCTTTATGGTTAAGTAATGTGTTATGATTATGTTTTGGTTCTTGGGAATTTTTTATGAAGTCGGGTGGTTCCGTGATAAACTAATGGCAGGTGAGCACGAGATTGATCTCTTATTCATTGGGTAATGTGAAGGAGTTAAACACTAAGGTTTCTCCGAAGAGATTTTTAGAATATACTATGATGGGTATTCCAAATGTAACCATGAGGGTTACTCCCTATGTAATAATGTTTTGAATGCCTCAAGTTACCTTTATGTCTTGTTATTTCTATGAGTTATTCATAAATATTATGATTTCATGAGGTATGTTAAGTGATTGTGTTTTATGAGTAAAGTATGTTTTCATTGATTCTTATGTATACGTGGACTAATGTTTTATTTCCATATTTTTATATCCCTTACTGAGCTTTTAATGCTCTTCCCATGTTTTTGAAATGTTTTCCATAGGACATAAATATTAATAAGTTCGAGGATCGGATCAAGGAAAGACATGCTATCTAAAACATGGAAGTATCCATGCTTCATTTTAAGAGTTTTTATTTTAGGAAAAAATGGAAACTGAGTAGAAGTGTCTAATTTTTAATCATTTGATATGTAATAGTTATGTCCTAATTCTCTAAAACTCTAAACCTAAAAAGATCCTCAATGAAAATTATTCATTTAAATCAATATTATGTAATTTTTTAAGTCCATCTCCTTATACATTGCCTATCCAATTTATGTTATAACCTCTTGATGGTTCAAAAATCATTTTGAATTAACTCTAGAATTGATTAGTTGACACTTATTTCATTAGTTTGGAATATATTTTTTGTTACTTATCTTTTTGAATGGGATTGTAGAATTTTTCTATAATAAATATTTGTTTAGAAAAATCTTCGATTAATCTGTTCCCAATAAGAATTTTTATTCAGTTTAGGTTGCAATGAAATAATATCCCATTAAAAATAATATATTCACTATAAAATAATATAAATGAAGAAATATTATGTTAAAATAATGAATTAAAATCTACAATATTAGAATTTTCATTTGTCACTGAAATATAATTTAATTAATTATTAGAAATAATAAAATTGTAGGAATGATTTTCAAATTTATCATTCTAAATTTTTTTTAAACTATTAAATCCTAAGTAGATTATATATTAATCCATAAAAATATTATACTTTATAAATTAAAATAGTGCATAAGATACAAATTTGACAGAGCCCAATAATTTTTCCCTTTGGTGTTGTTACCAAATGTGACATTTCCCACATCAAATATGATATATTTCATGAATATATATTAGTCCTCAAATATGTTTATAGAACATACAATGTCTATGTAACATGGGTCATTACAACTAAACTTTCAGATAATTCCCCATAGTAATGTTCAAATAATCAATGATTTTAGTACCCATATTTTATTCGGTCGATGAATTTTATTAGAAAGATATTTTGCAAAAAAAAATATTTGAATGGGTTCCTATAATAATAACATAATAATTAATAAAAACATTATTTGGTCTATAAAAAAATATATTTTTATAAAACAAGCATAACTAGAACAAGGAACAAATTTATTCTTATGAGGTTTTCAATGTCTACAATATTAACCATTTCGTGTAGTGTATTTGGGATTTTTTTCCTAATCAATATTATGATTAAGAGTGTTTATTACACCTATAAAACATTATAAATCCTTTTCCAAATATAGATAAAACATTTTATGTTAATTTTTTCATTTAACTATTGAATAAAGTGTTCCTTCTCTACCAAAAACAATTATTTTAAATTGATCAAAAAAAGAATGAAACATCTTTATAAATTTTTATTTATCATTTAATTCCTTAAATGTTTCTTCGTTAATATTATAACATTTTAAAAATTTCCTACTACAAATATTTTCATCACGGGTTTCATCAAATTAATGATTCTGTATATTTTCAGGAGATATTGAAAAAATATTTAATATCTTATATTTTTTTGATGAAAATAATGTGAGATCTATCATCTTTTTTTTCTCTTAAATAATTAGAATGAGATGAACTATAATTAGAGAAACTCTAGGTGGCATTGATAACTTTATATTCCTTTTACCTTTTACCTCATAATTTTTATTATATTTTATCATTGGATAATCATATTTTATGTTTCTGTTTCTTTTACACTCATATTATGTCACTTCATCGGTGGAATCATCCTTTTTCACACATTCCTATAATTTCTCTTACTATCATATTTACCCATGTAATTTTATTCATTTAATAATTTTCTCTTCTTGATAATCCCATTTATAATCTAGATAGTTGATCCATTTATCCCCTCTCATTCATTAGGTGATTCATCGTCACTTCAAATTTCATAGTTAATATTCTCTTTTAGCATTAAGTTAGAAGTCCTCAAGGCTACTAACATCTGTTGGGGTTTATATTCTTATACCTTATTGACTTGATGTTCCTCATCATACATAATGAGTTTTCCAATGAGTTTCTTTAGTGAATACATAATAATGTCATGAGATTATCTTATGGAAGATCAATTAATTTACCCCCTATTAAGTAGATATCTTAGTAGCTTCATAACATAATATTTTCCTGTAATTTTATTTCCATCTACAAGCATGGTGTTCAATATTTTATGAAACCATAGAAACATGTAAAAATGTATTTGTTAAGATTAATCTTAATGGTATCATTTTTAATTTTATTTTTATTCAAGCACATTTCTTTAAAATTTTATGTTAATTTATGTAATATAGATAGAGAATCTGAAATTTAAAAAGTATTTGAATATGAAAGTATTATATTAAATTTATCATCCTCAAAATCATAATATAATGAATTAATTTCATTAGAATTACAGTCATAGGTATCCTTAGTGGAATCATTCAAATCTTTTCTAGGAGCTTTATCTATCTCATAATTATCCTTAATTACAGTTTACATATAAAATTCCACATGTTATATATGAATAATCATTACAATCTATCACAGGGAATAGTTAGTTCCATTAGTGTAAGGAGTTTGATTAGTAGAAGATCCTTATTGACAATTATTATCACTAACGAATGCAATTTAGGTCAAACATAATATTATAATCATTATATAAAACATGGTCACATTGAACATTGTTATATAAAATTTGTTTATACCATATGTTTATTGAAATAAAATACCCATGAAAGGGGGTGAATCGAGTTTCTAATTAAAATTTCTGTTAAAAATATTTCAAATGTAAATCCACAAATGTGATAAAATGAAAAATTTAAATAAATAGTTGAATTATATAATTTTATATTTAAAAGAGTCTCAAAATATCAAGAATAGCTTAGTTAAAATAATTTTGATAATAATCTAAATATTGAAACTATATTACTCATATTTTAACTATATATAAAGCACTAATTTAAGATAAATATATTTGTGATGTAATATTGATATTTTTGAAAATAAAAAAGAAATTGGTTTAAAACAAAGATATCAAAACAAATAAAGAAAAAATAAAGAATTTCAAAATTTAATAAAGGAGTTTAGTCTAAATCCGGGGATGTATTCGCTTGACTTAGAAATCAACTGTGTAAAAGTAGTTTATCATACAATAAATCAATCTACAAATTAAATCATATTTTCACACAGAACATTACTCAAATAATATATGATATGCATGGGCCTCTATAATAGTTCTACATTAGATAAAACAAAAAAATGTCATAAATGACCTCGTCCATTATTTTGCATGGTATTACAAAGAAATGTTTTGAAATAGAGTTTCTAAAACCCTCGAAATTAGTGTAGAAGTCTTTGTTTACAGATAAAGAGGGTAAAAACATAACTCCAATGAATGATAAAACAAAAAGTGTAATGAAAGAGAAATGTAAAGTTATGGTTCATCTCAATCAAAATAGATTCAGTTTTCGAAGATTATATTAATTTTATTTGGAAATGATATAATTGATATTATATATATTGTTTATAAATATTATCTTTATGGAAGGATGTAAAATTATTTTTTCACAGTCAGTCAATTGATTAGTTTTATCCCACAGACATGTTTATCTTGTCACATTAGTGTGTCCCAAAATATGTTATTATTTGTATATATATATATTGTATTACGACCAAAAATATATATATACATTTGGGGGAACATATAGATTTATATCATCCCAAATGGTCCAAATATCGATTTAAATATAATAATAGATTAAAAAGACCCCTCGTACGGAGAGATAGATCTAGAAATTATGAATTAGTCATTAATTATTCTGTGGAGTTGGTAAAGACTAATCATTATTAAATACACATTTCCATGAATATATTAAATTTCTTACTCTATCCATTGAACAATTAAATTTGAATTTAATTCTGAACAGTGGAAGTAGTATATCTAATTGTAGATATTCTAGTGGTAACAACATAGAACTTGTAGTAGATTTTTAAATGTAAAACTAGGATTCCAAAGGTATCTTTGCATGGAGGTAGATCCTTTCAAGTATTATATATCTTGGTAGTAGAAATTCTTGGTTGTAGTAGTGTCCAGTGCTGTAAATGTAGTTTACATGACTATTTCATTTCCCAATAGTTTCACAGTTCAAAGATAGCATGTTTTGAAAGTAGATGCTTTGGAGATAGATTCACAGTTGGTGATATCTTAGAGAAGTAGATTATGATGGTAGATTTTTCAACTATTTGTATTTTCATGAATCGATGGAATCATAAAGATGTGGTAGATATCAACTAATTCTATAACATTTTAGTTAATATGATATAATTACAGTAGGGTCAATACTTAGCTGAATTTATTTATTTTTACCTGAAAATAGTTATCTAACATAAAACACAAAACTAATTAAATAAAAAACAAAAAATTTCCATATTAGTAAAAGATGGATGAGTTGGGAATATCCAATTGAAAATTTGGAATGAACCAATGTTGTGATCATGGATTGAAATATTGAATTACTATATTAATAACTTTTTCAATAATAAATTGTTTAAAATTCATGAAATTGATTGTTACTATAGAATTCCATAGAGGAAATCCTTGTATTCAATATTAATTTATTAGTGTGTAATGTTGTTTAAAATAATTGGTTTCAACTAGGGTACTCATGTAAAAATTTGGAGTGAGTTATTCCCTGGATTCCATGAGCCATAAAGATATGGAATTCTCTAAGAAAGAAAATGAATTGTAAAAAGATTACAACTAAAATTTCTATTATGTGTCTCCCCGTGGTATTTAGGAAATTTATTAAGTGATTAGATTCCATGAATTAATAAATTTGATATATTAATGTTGTCTTGTTGAATTTCATTGGATGATCTGCACAAATTCATCTTAATCGTTTTGGGTGGAATTCCTCGGGTGTGATCCTCAGATTCCAATTGATTTCTGCCTCAGAATTTTAAGGATGGTTCATTGGGTTTAGATTTATTGAGTAAATTTTATTTAGAATGTTTTGATATGTAGTCCTTTAATGATCCATATAGATTCCCTATAATATCTTGGTTATGGATTCCTTAGATATTTTCCATAGACCAATATCGTGAAACATCTACTACACATAGAGACCATCATATGCTAAATGAGTAGGGTCAGCCTAGGTTTTCCCCTTGAGATCCTATAATTAACTAGGTTTCATTTATTTTAGAATAATATTATTATTATTTCTGAAATTATTTATAGTGAACATTTAGGATTTTCACTATACATATGATTTCTCTTACAAATTGTTGGTTGTGACCTACTATATAGCAAACTAGGCTTATCATACATAAATATTACATCATTTTTTGAAGAGAATTTACTACGTTTGACAGAGACATTCCTGGGGAACATATAGGTATAGCTCCATTAGAATCTTGGGAGCACAAATAACTTGTTCATAAGAAAACTATATCATCTCCCATTACATTATTTGTAACTGGATCCCTTCTTACTCATATCACACATAATACATTTCATCATTTCCTTGGTAAAAGAAACCAAAGAATGGGTGAGGTCAGATACAAAATAAGACTAAACAAGGTTGTTATATAAGGATAACATGAACATAAGGGTCTGATAACATAATCATAACATTAGAGAGATATAAAATACATATCAAAAGTCAAAATATTGAGTCATGGAAAAAATATTTGAAGTTCATAAGACATGAATCATTAGAGAATTAATTAACATGATCCATAATAATATAAAATTGGTATAAAATATAGATTGGTGGAATACACAAAAGAATTGAAAATAATTTCCATTGTATACAAGGATCACTATTTAAACCATCGTAGTGAAATGGATTCACTCCCCAAATCATCATTGAAGTCAAGGTTCATTCCCAACACCATCGTATCTGAAAAATCCCAATATTGAACTGTGTTCATTACACATTTTAGTCTTGTATATCTCATGGGAAATAAATCATTAATTAATTAATTGGAATAGATATAGTTCCCACCTATCAAATAATTAAAATCATACATATGTGTTCCAAATGATAAAAAAATATTTATCATACTATGACCCATGAAATGAAATGTGATTAGTAAAAATTTCATTATATCATAACCTATGGGAAAGAGTCATATTTCACAATCATTTAATAATTTCATAATTTCATAAACTATGAAGAAAAAATCAGGATTAATAATAATTTTTTCATTGTATTACTGTAGAAGATTAACCAGTTTCATAAACATATTTTCATAAAAACCCATTCAAAAATATAATTAAAATTTAGTCCCTGGTTCTTATATGTAACGACCTTAATTTTTCATACATTAAAATTAATAAATATATATGGAATACTTATAACATTAAACAAACAGAAACCTAATAACCATATTAGTTTAGTTCCTTTAGTAACATGGAAACTTAATCAATGGAACATGTTTGAGCTACATTATCTCATAGTAGGTTCTTCATGACTAGAAAACTTCTGAGACAAATCATACAAAATAAACATCCTTCATAACCTGGGGAAGGAAACATAAAAAGGGGTGGGATCATATGATCATTATCGATAAACAAGGGATCTATGTAAGCATAAAAATGGGAATATGGGGTATGAGAATATGATTGTAACATTAGATGTTCAAACCCATCATATCCAATATTATAAACTTGAATTAGGGTATAAATCTTGGTATTTCATAAGACATGAATCTTAATGAAATAAAGAACATAATCCATGAAATCATATCATAGGAATAAGACATGGAATTATAGAATACACATAAGAATGTAATATTATTTCCATCTTAGTCAAGGAATTTCAACCAAAGACATCTTAGTATCATTGGATCACTTCCCCATATCATCTACATAGTCAAGGTTCAACCCCATGGCCATCTTAGTTTCATGCATTCTATCCTGATGCCATTAGGGTATTCTTGCTTCACTCTCATGGTCATATTAGTAGTTGAGATTCTCTCCCAAGACAATATTAATCTATATCACGGGATATAAATATTTACCTAATTATTTGGAGGATGATAAATGTTTGTCCCATCTCATACTAAAATCATACATATATGATCCACAAAATACTAAACAACAAAATAATTAACCATAAATTGAAATGGGAATCATAAACATGTAATCAAATTATTTCATGTGAATAAATATACATTTTTCAGAATCATTTCATCAAAATCCTAACCCCTGAAAAGAAGTGGGTTTCAAAAGCATATTACCCGTGAAAGAGAAACAAGTTTCATAAACATCTCTCCATCAAAACATAAACCATTTAGAGAAATAATATGAATGGAATCATTGAATCAATTCCATGAAAATAAAATATTAACATTAATGGATATCATATTATCTTGAAAATAATTTTGAAGTATCCATTAATAACACTTATTGAGGAAAATATCATTTGTTCTTTAAAACATTATTTTTAAAAAATAAAAACTTTTCAAAACCTTTTCCCTTGAAAGTAAATTGAACACTAGATAAAAGTCGCTACATTTAAGGGGGTTATTTTTTACATTATAAGTTGTTATAATCGATTATAAATACATTTTCATCGGTTTTGAGGAGCTTTCCCTAATGTTCCAGCCTACTATCTTTAGCGGCAGTTTTGAGGAACTGCTTGTAAAATCAGCGTCTAATTAGCAGCGGATACATTATAGGGGGTTTGAACCCCCTCTTATAATTATTTAAATTCACTAAAAATATATGCATTAGGGCTGATTGTAATTGAAACCTCCCCTAATAAAATGTATTATGGGAGGTTTAAACCACAACTAATAGTGGTTACTTTATGGATGGTTTCACAACCACACCCAATGCTTTTATTTTTTTTATCCCTAGTCCATCCCCATCCTCCTACCTACAATTTCACCTATTCCCCCTACCACTCTATCATTTTAGACCCTGCCTCATCTGTCACATTCAAATTTTTCCTTGGTGCCCCTCCTGTTTCTTGCATTTTCCCTTTCACCAGGCATCATTACCCCCTTTCCCCATTCCCCAAGAACCCTATGTTCCCATTTTTCTGAGGCGGCCCTCTATTACTGTTTCTAATGTGTCGCCCCCCTCCTCCATTTCCTATTTCCCCCCTTTCCCAGGAAACCTCCATTCCCCTCGTTCTCCCTTTCCCAATCCTCTTTCTCTTATTCCCATACCTCTCTCTCATTCCCCCTTTTCTGAGAAGCCCCTCTCGTATTAAAAATTAATTCATGGGTGATAAAATTCAAACCCAGGCAGCAACGAACTACAACTTTCAAGACACCAATCTGGCACCACTATGACGATTTTATTTTTTGAATGTATTTATCAATGTGTGTGTGTGTATATATATACATGTATATCAGTATTTATTTAAAAACATTATTTACATAATATATTAAAATAAATTTAAATATTAACCTATATATAATTTTATATAAACTATATATGTATACATATTTATTAAAATATTTATATGAATTATTTATATTCTTAAATACGTATTTATATATGATATAAATGATTATTCATATAATATATATAAAAAATTTTATTTACATATATAAATATATATTTATAAAAAAATTGATATTTTTCTATGTATGTTTATATTATTTTAATATTTATAGATACAATATACTTATAATATATATTTACCTAATTATTTTTATATAAACACTAGTAGAAATTCCTGATTTAACGTCAAATTAATGGTGTAATGTTTTTTTGAACTGATGCTAATAGTGTGTGGGGGAATTTTATGGGGTCGGTTTTACAAAAATTTAATGTCAAAAATTTTTAATAGTGGTTTTTGGCATCAATTTTTAGTATAACTGAAGCCAAAAAACAAAAACATAATGATATATAGAATCATTCTTTCTAAAAAATAGCACTAAAAATAAAAAAATGTTTTCACATTCATTTTTACAAAAACATATGCCATTAATCCCAAAATTAGATTCTTTTTTCATTTGATCTTATAAAACATAACAACGTATATGAAAAAAAATATGGAGTCAGTTTTACAGAAAAATGAAACCATAAACTAAAAAAATATTTCCGGCATCGATTTTCCAAAAAATCATTACTATGAATATTTTTTGGACTCTTAGGAGATAGTTTTTGTAAAAACTAGAATTTAAAGTGTTTAAAAATTAGATAGGATCATGAAAACTTATTTTTTATCATTGAATTCAAAATACGAAAAATAATCTTGACATGTGATGACTTCGAAGGCATATTTGTGATCTAGAACCACAGTTCTTGTCAATAGTCTTCAATTTTTACTATATATAGTCTAATTTTATGATTATATCCCCATTTTTCATCATCTACCAGTTATGAATTTTTTCTGAATCTTATTTTTTGTGACATTTTACCATAGTTTTATTTTAGTTTGTTGTTTATATTTTTATCATTTTTACAATCATTTTTTGTATAGATCTTGCAGTGTTTAATCATCTAAAGCAATATATGGATCCAATTATATATTTGGATCTATTTTCCCCTTGAACTCTGAATTTTGAATGTTTTTCTACTTTTGAAGATAAATTAGCTATCATTTATTTTTGTTTTTGATTTGATTCAATTATTATTTTGTAGCTTAGTCTATGATTGTTCAATTTGATTCAAATCTAGTTGATTATATTTAGGCTAAGTTAGTTTGATTTGGTTCAATTCAATTATTCATTATTTGTTGAGATTCCATCAAATCATTAATTTAGATTGAAGATAAATGTAAGGGAGTTTCTTAAACCAAATAATTTTGATCCACTTCCTAGATTATAGTGAAATATTATTATTACAGTTGTCTAATAAAAATCCTAGAAATTAGTACCTGGTATATATACAGTGAATAAAGCATAGTAGAGTCATTCTTGGAGTTAAAATGATAATTATTTTTTTATGGTCTCTCTCACTACAAGAAATAACTCGTTGGAGTAATAATACTACTACTTTATATTTTTAATATATAAAAACCATAATTTTTTTAAGTCTGAAATGACTCAAATGAAATTTCATGTGACTCTTTAATCATTTGACATTTTAATGGTCTTCAGATAGACTTATAATATAATGCTTCATCTAAACTCAAAAAAACACAATTCACACTTGTCATTAAATTTATATTTCATGCACCTCATTAATGTAAAATAAAATTCTTATACTTTTTATTTTTATGGAATATTTCATTGGTATAAATGAAAATCATATTTTTTCATTATACTTCCTTCATACACATGTATTAAATAATATCTCTTCATTGTTATTTTTTATATTTTAACACTTATGAAATTATTAATAGTGTACTCACTCAATTGGATGAATTTACACTATTCTGCTTCCTTCAATACACAAGATCCTCACTTCCCACAACACTATCTCTTTATTTTGGTATGATGCCTGAAAACACATAACATTTTCTCCATATCACATAAACATTTAGAATCACACCCTCACTATCCATGCTTCTCTCATGAAAACCGAATAAAACATAATTTATTTTGTGCAATGCCCACTCATGTGAAATATTCACAAAATCTTTATGAATTTATATTGTATACATATTTCCCTTTTTCATATTTGACATGGGATTTCACACAATTTTACATTCATTAGCTGATGAAAATAATCTTGAATGATTATTCATTTGGGTATGCATGAAATTATCTTCTTATTACTTCATACAGACGATTGCACGCATTATTCTATAATGTAAGACACAATTTCACTATGTGTTCATCCATTACGTAATGAAATCTCACACTACCTCTTGGACTCAAAAAATGTGCACGTAATTAAAACAATATCTCTACACAAGCACATAGTCACCATTCATTACAAAATAATATACTCATTGTTAAAACCATTAAACGAATATTTGGTTCTCTTTGTTTAATGCTCATCATAGTACACAGTGAACAATTTCATTGATTAGCAATTTCTAAAAAATCAACTCATAAACCAGTGATTATTCATAAGAATATTGAATTTTTAAATTTCATTACATATCTCGGTTCATCGTGATGCAAAATGAGTGTGATAAACACATATATTTTTCTTGTTACAATTTCTACTCCATCCTGCCACCAAAGTTATACAAAATTCTACCATTCATGATCCAATGATGTTATGAAGACTCAACATTACAAAAAATTAAAATCTCTCAAACTCAAAGTACCAAAAAATGCACATGATGTCATATATACCAATTTAGTAATGTATTTAATTTCATCTATCATAATTTTGGGAGTATTATAATTGATAGAACTTATAATATGTACATTTACACTAATTATTATTTCTAATTACTAATAATACTTAATTTTTTACCCATTAAATTAAATCAATTTTTAATATATTTGACGCATGAAACATTGAAATAATGCAACAACTATGTAAAATGAAATAATTTTTTTTGAGGATTGATATTATAATTAAATAAAAATAGAAATATAACACATGTATATAATATTAAAATAAAACGTTTACTATTTATAAATGTGTTTCAGATCATGTGGTTTCAATCTGATTATCAATAGTTTTTATTAAATGTGTCTCTTTCTACAATTTTTCTATATATATATATTTATATGTTTTAATATATTCAGCAATTATATAGTGATATCAAGTATGGAATAGATCGTAAATGGATACATTTACGAAGAACCAACAGTGATGAAAAAGGATTTGATGAATTCATGGAATTTGTCAAAAAAAATCTTTAAAACACTTATTTCATCTTCTTTCAATGAGTAATGAGTTTGAATATGATAATGTTATACTACAGAGAAATCATTGATCATCTCATTTGTTATGGTTTTATCCTTAATTATACAAGTTTTATTTGTCACTGTGAATGAACATAAAATTCAACATCCATTATTGATTCAGATATTTATAATGAGGCATATGATCATATTGGAGATTTAATTCATGATTTCTATGTTAAAACCATAAAAAATAGCAATAATTGACTGATTGTATAGAGAATCTAAGAAACCATTATTCCCAGGTTTTAGTAAATATATTGTGCTATCAGTAGTTGTGAGATTGGTTAACTTAAATAAATGGGAGGAGTGATAAAAATTTCTCTAGATTATATGAGATATTAAAAGAGATACTTATCGACGGCATGGGGGCTTCTAGTTTACAATTATGTGGTGATGTAAATATTATGACCAATTGGATTGGGCTATAAAAGTATACATGCATGTCTTAGTGATTTTTTACTATATAAGAAATTATATGAATATTTATCAAGTTGGCATACATGTTGGAAATCATGTTATAAGATAGATGTGAATGTCAAATCAAGAATCATCCTCAGGTATTATCATATAACGTCCAGAAAAAACAATTTTTACTTTCTAATGATATCATCCAAAAAATTTTGCATACAATTCTGATAATTCAACTGTGATTTATTCTGAGGTACCAAAATCAAAATTCCAACTAAATAACATTGGTAGCTTCCAAAAATTCCATGTTTTATGTTCCTATTTGAAAATTCAAATGACCCAAAAAGGATAATATGGCATTCATATGAGCACATCTCTGATGGTAACTTACATCACCCGACTGATTTTCCATAGTGGAAGAGTTTTGATAAAAAAAAATCATAACATTTAAAGTGAAGATTGAAATATAAGAATGGGATTGTGTACTAATGGAATGAATCTATGTTAGAGCTTTAGTATCCAATATAGTTCATGGCATGGTTTTCTAGTAGTTTACAACTTGTCCCTGCATCTATGTATGAAGAAAAAATATATTATTATGAGCATGTTGATTTATGGTAAAAAACAACCAGGAAATGAAATTGATGTGTATATTTATCTATTAATTGATGATTTGAAACTGTTATGGGGTGAAGGGGTTGAACTTTTCGATGCATAAAGAATGAGTATTTTATTTTACGTGCTATGATAATGTTCACTATAAACGCCTTTCCTGTATATGGAAACATATCTAGATATAATGTTAAGGGACATAAAGCATGTCTAAATTGTGATTAAAGGATTTTATATTATTAATTGCAGAATGAAAGAAATAAAGTGTACATAGGGAATCAATGATTTTTTGTGAATTGATTATCTATATCATAGATTGAAAAAAGAATTTAACAGTTTACAAGAACACTACATTCCCCCTTGGCCATTGTTAGCCAGAGAATATTATGGCTTGGTGGAAAATATTTATTCGATATTTGGAAAGAATAGATGTTCTGGTCTTCAATGAAATATCAAGAAGAAGTAGTCTATGTTTTTGAACTACCTTATTAGATATTTTTAGAGATAAAACATAACATTGATGTTATGCATGTTGATAGAAACATATGTGACAGTTTGATTATAGCATTATTATCCATAAAAGTAAATAAAAAGGGTGGATTTAATTAAATATTGGACTTGATATTAATGACAATATGTCTGGTGTTATCTCCCACTATGAAAGAAAACAGAACATATTTACCCCCGACTTATCGCACATTAAGCATGATTGAAGAGATAATTTTTTGTCAGTGTCTTCATGGTATTAATGTACCCTGTGGATTTTTATAAACTTTGAATTATTTTGTTTCATTAAAAGACTGTAAATTAATATGTATGAAATCTCATGATTCCCATGTATTGATGCTACAACTTCTACCAGTAATAGTGTGTGGAAAATTTTCGAAAGTTGTTAGAAAGACTATCATCAGGTTATGAATTTTTTTGAATCCATTTGCAAGAATGTTTTTTATCATAATTCATTAGATGTGTTGTAGAATGAAAAAACTCTTATTATTTACCATCTAGAAATGAATTTCCCACCTATGTTTTATGATATAATTTTTCATCTGTTGATTCATTTGTTTTGTGAGATAAGAATACGTGGGCCTGTTTATTTATGATGGATGTATCATTTTCAAAGTTATATGAAATTTTGAGAGGATATGTTAGAAATCCTTATCAACAAAAATCTCTATTTTACCAAAAATATGTATCGGACGAGTTGATTGTGTTCTATAATTATTATTTGTATGAGGTGGAGTAAATTGGTCTCCTTATATCTTGACATATGATAGTTGATAGTGAAGGTAGAGGGGTTCGAGGCATAAAGGTAATGTTCATTCCAAGTGATATAGTGATACAGGTAAATTTATATATTTTTAACAACACAAATTAGGTACAGTCATATATATCCTCACATATTGCTAAATTAAAGTTAAAATATCAAAAAACAAATGAAAAGTGGTTGATGATTGAGTTTAAGAAGACCTTTTTTATGGTTTAAAGACAAATCCTCCAAAGATAAATCTGCATCAGAAACATTAATGTGGTTTGTAGGGTGACCATATCATAATGTGATCACATGGTATGGATTTAATATTAATGGTTACACATTTTTCACAAAAAATATGGATGAAGAGAGTATCGTTCAGAATAGTGGTGTGATGGGTTTTGCAGAAGCAATTATATTTTTGAGTTCCAAAGATAAAAACACAATATTTTCATCGATGCCATATTTTTTAGTTCTTGAAGACATATGGTAAATTGAGTATATTAAATTTTGAGTGACCATTTTTATGTGTAATTGTGTTGATAGTAAGAGTAGTGTGAAAAATGAAGAATATGGGTTAAAACTGGTTGATTTGAAATGATTTAATTACAATGTGGAACTGTTTATCATGGAAACACATAAAAAACATTTATTTTATGTCATTGATCCCTGTAATAACCAGTGGTCTATATTTTTACAAGGGAAAAGATACCATTTGAGTGATTTGGTTGATTCTGATTATGTTATTTATTTACATGAGCCTTATTCATCTATTACAAAATTATTGTATGATTATAATGAGTATAAGACAGAAATAGTGCCTCTAATACGTAATGATAATGATGAAGGAATGTGGGAAAACACTAAATTATTCTCCTAATTGTTCTGGTAAATATTTATATTTAGTTTATTTTTTTGAAACATACAAATGCATTCCACTTTTTAGCTTAATTATTTTTTTCTTTCTTGATTATAAATATTTAGTTTTATATTGATTGGAAATTACCGAAAATTTCATTACACTTTCTAGTAGAAATGTCATATACAAATAGAGAGGATTAGTTACCGAGGAAAATCTATTTTTTCATATTATAAAATATATTGTAATACACTTATTTAATGAAAGAAAACGATTAATTTAAAAAAATGTAGTACTACTGAAGCATCCTTGATAAAGGAAACTTCTCATATTACTACTAAAAAATTAAATTCTCATGTTAGAAAACATGGTATTACATGTTTACAAAAACTATAAATTTCTCCTGATAATGAATATTTAAAAATATGATTTGATTATAATAATAATGCTACTAGCCCAAATACAGTTCAGTTTATCAATTATATATCGATATAGAGTCGTTGCAGGGTTAGTATTTTATAACCTGATTGGGAGTCAGTGAACAGGATGTTGAAACTACATCTTTGGGAGGCTTGACAGTAAAATATCATAATTAATTTATTTTATCTCATTTTTTAAATATTATATATTTAAAATATCCTATTTGATTTATTTAATAACAGATGACATTTAATATTGTCGAATCCATAGAAATTAAAAATGAATTATCTTTAGCGGCAGTTCGATGGAGAGATTTTAAAAAAATGACAAAAAATATGTTTTGGAAGTATAAGGTTTGACAACCCATGCCTCAAGTATAAGTTCATAGATGAAGGTAAAAGGAAGAAATTTTTTGATAGTCATCATGAAGAAATATTTCAGGTATGATAACAATTTTACATTGTAATATTTATTATATATTTTTCTAATTACATAGTAGTTTATATATATATATATGCCTTCGGAAGATCTCATAGGGAGATTCAGTTATGAATGTATACCTTCATACTTTACCACATGGAGGGTATCCGTATTTGGAGAAGGAAATGATTGAATAAAAATTTGAAGCATTAACAGCTAATTCAAGTAGTGATTCAGGAAAGGTTCAACATGGTCCTCCATCTCCTCCCACTCACAATGAAAAATGGAAATGAGTAAGAAGAATGAATAATTAATAGAATCGTAAAGAGGATGTTAACAAAGTATCTAATAAAATTGTAAAAAAATATTATTTAATTGTAAAAAAAATTTATTTTATAAATTTTAAATAATAATATAACTTTTTCATTTTCATTTCAGGATGAACTTCAGGAGAAAAAGATACAAGGCTCTTTTTTCCCTCAGTGTGGGTCGATATCCAAGCCATTGCTTTGGGATAGGAATTACACCTCATACGTGTTAAAAGATATCAAAAAGGTGTTATTTTTTCAAAAGGTTTTTTATCAGAGTAAGCGATCAAGAGACCCGAAAATAGAATCATTAAAATACATGATGAAAAATATTAAATTGTCTATGGGTGATCAAATTCAAGTAGCAGTGTAGAAGGATTTTCTAGAACACTTGTCTAGACAATCACAATCCATGCATCCTTCATAGATATATTATATACTTTACCTCAATTTTTCTATTTTTTAAATTATAAACACTAAAATAACATTTTTATTTTTCATAATTCTTTGCCTTCTCACATAGACAACTCTGCCCCATCTTCCCACCCTACTCTGTATGAGTATCCTTCCCTGGTATATTATATATTCGTCATCAATTTTTCTATTTTATAAATTATAAACACTAATATATATTTTTTAATTTTTCATCCTTATGAGCCTGCTCACCATGACTAAAAAACCTCATATGCATACCCTACCACGTATGAGAAGCCTTCCATGGTATATTATTTATTTGTCATCAATTTTTCAATTTTATAAATTATAAACACAGATACAACTTTTTCATTTTTCAGCCTTACCAACCTGCTCACCAGGACAACCTTACCCCATCTGCCTACTTCGATCCTGCACCTCCTCGCTCAAACCAATAAGTATGTTATTTATTTGTCATCAATTTTTCTATTTTATATATTAAAAACTCTGTTATAATTTTTTTCATTTTTCAGTCTTCCTGGCCTTATCACCCCGACTACACTTCCCCATCTGGTTACTTTGATCCTCTACAACCGTGCTCGAAACAAACGTATATTGTGAGTTGTTTGTTGGAGATCCTCATTTACATATTGTTGTGTTATGACTCATAAATTGTTTGTGGGATACTGTGTAGAACCATCCTATGAATATTATACTAGTTAGAGTGTTAGTACTCGATATTATATATCCTAGTGCTATATTAACATTTCCTATTGAGGAGATCACCATTTTAGGGATTATATGGGTAATTTTTTACTTTTGTCCAACTGGTTTTCTTTGTTACATTTCATATGAGGTATATTTTATTACATATTAATTACAATTTATTAAAAATTACTTCTCATGTTTTTTGAAAATTAACATATATAATATTATCTGAAAGAAAAAGAAGTTGTAAAAATGAAACGAAATGTTCTGGAACAATCGACTATAGATACATCAGATATTTCTTATGTGATACAAAGATCATCTCAAGATTCTTCTTTATTGAATTATATATATTAATTTTAGATGATGTTAGATATATGTAGAAGATAATATCTATTGAGGTTACTAAAAGAAGATATGAAGTATATAGTTGATTTTGGAGAGGTTGGCCTAAAAGTAGTGCAGTTTTTTTCCTTGTATGTAAATTGACATTTAAATTTGTATTTATTTAAATAAAATATGGTTTTGAATTGGCTAACTATATTTTTTCAATTAGTTATCTAAAAATTCTTCTTCTATAAAATGAATTTATTCTCATTTAAATATTTATAGATCCAGAATTAATTTCCATGGAAGTGAATCATGTGATGAATCTTGATAGATTTTCATATATATGTGATAGATTATCACATATTAAGATTGGGGGTTGGTTTTTTCCATTTCATTATAAGTAAGAACTGAAAACATAATTATTAACTAATAAAAATTATAGTGTCATTAATTTTGAACTTTTTGTATTGTTGGGGGCATTGAATGTTAGGTGTATGTTTCCAATGTGAATGCACCCAATAATTGTGTTTCTCTTTATTAGGGAATGTTTATAAAATATTTTCTACATTATTAGGGAGGTATTTTTTTTGTTTTTTATAAGATAATTTTTTAGACATTTATTATTAGTTCATATATACGAAAATAAAGTCCATGGAAAAAATTTAACAAGGAATAAATGTCGATAAATACACCAAATTGAATCTAATAGGTGAAAGTACAGGTAATGAGTTTTTATATTACATTTTCTTCTGATTTTTTTTATATAGATTATTATTATTAGATTAATGTTTTATAAATATAAGTTCATTATCAAAAAGGGAATGTTGAATATGGTTATTATATTCTATGATTCGGGTATGAGATAATCACAACTGGGGAAACTAGAGAATTTGATAAGTTTAGTAGTATTGATTTTTAAAATATTCTGCCATATTATTCTATTTTTTATCTCATATCATTCAATGTTATTATAGGAATTCAATTATTCCCAATCTTATTCCAAATATGATCTTACCCATATTCTTCTATTTTTTCAGAACATTTGTTACGTTTGATTTGGATTTGAGGTATGTATATTTTAATATTTATGAATAATTTTATATATGAGTTTAAAAAGAAATCTCTTTTGATATAATAGGTGTTTTCACATACTAATAAAAAAAATTAATGCTAAATAGAAATAAAAAAATAAGCATGTTGTAAATTTTAGGTATGTTTATTTTAATTCTACTTTATAATACAAAGGTGTAGATTGTTTTTTGATTAATAAGAGAAAAACATGTAGGTTATAAATTTATAGTCAATGATAAATACTATTTGATTTTTTTATATAGTATTTTTTTAATAAGGTTTCAAATATTTTGGAAGTGTTATAATTTCAATTTTTATAAAAATATAATTTTCAGCATCAATTATTTAAAAATGAACGCTAAATATGTTTAAAAAAAATCAGTTTGTTGCATCGATTTTCCAAAAAACGAACGCCGCAAATGATATTTTTTACCTCGCCTTTATAAACATTGGTTAAAAACCAACATCCAAAATAATAAAAAAACAAACATTCAATATTATTTTTGTAGTAGTGAAATATATGTGTTTGTGTCTGTTTTTGTTATAAGAATAATAATTTTTTCATTATTACACCTGATTTTTAAATAATAAAAAATATATATTGGTTTTATAAAAATTATACATTTATTAGATAATTTATCACATACATATATTATAATAAATACACATATATTATATAATTATGTAAATTATTTAAATACTTAATTACATAATTATATTTTATATACATGTTTATTTAAATAATATATATATATAAGTATTTAATTAATATATTTATATAAGGTATTTTAAAATATATTTGTATAATGTACTAAAAAACATATATTTATTATTATTTACATTAACTTATAATTTATTCGTATAAAAAATATAGTATTATATACAATTAATATATAATTATTATTATATGAAATATAATCTACAAAAATATTTATATTACATATAATTGATTTATTATGAATTATCATTTCTACAAATATTTATGAAATGTTATATGAAATAAAATTTTATATTATATATAATTATTATGTGTATTATATATAATCCATATTATATGAAATATAAATTATACACATTTATACTTAATATTATATGAAATACTATTTATAAAATTAAATAAATATTAATGTACATACATATTTATGTATTAATATAAATACAATTAAATACAATTATTTAAATATTTTATATAATATGTTCATATAATGTATTTAAATAAAAATATATATTGGGTTTTAATTATATATATGTGTGTGTGTGTTTGTTTGTTTGTTTGTATGTTTTTGTGTGTGTGTGTGTATATATATATATTAAGAACAATGCTTTTTAAAAAATGTTTTGGGGGTTCACAACCCAATATAATCTGTTAAATTAGAGGGTGTTTTGAACCCTCTCCAATTGAAAGCCATTACAAGGGTTTTTGAACCCCCTCTAATTTAATATAAAAGAGGGGGTTTTCAACCACTTATAATTTTAATATATTATAGAGGGTTTTCAACCCCTTCCAATTTCAAGACATTAGAAAGGTTTTTGAACCCCCTAAAATTAATAAATTATGGGGGGTTTTGAATCCCCTCTAATTTAAGACATTAGAAGAGGTTTTTAACACCCTCTAAAATCCAACTGGATATTAAAAAAATGTTAAAAAATTTAAGTGGGGTTCGATTAGGGGGAGTCATTAACCCCCTCCAAATTTTATGATTAGCGAGGGTTTTACATAATTCCCCCTATAATTTTTATTGAAATTGAATTTATAGGTGGTTCATAAACCCCTCTATATTAAATTATTAGAGGGGGCTGTGTAGACCCCCCTTTATTTATACATAAACTGAATTTAGAGGGCGTTTTCCACAACCCCCTTTAAATAACACCCTCTAACGTGCTTTTTTTGTAGCAGAAAACATTAAAAGGAGGCTTCAAATCATTTATAATCCTTTTACCATGAATAAATGTAAAAGAAATCTGAAATCATTTTGAAAACAAATTCCCATGATAACTTTAAAATAAGATTCTAAACAATTTAAAACACATTTTCAATGAAAAACATTGAAAAAATATAATAAATTCATGAAATTTTTTTGAAAACCTGTTTCATCTAAAAACTATGATAGAATAATGGAAATGTTTTAAAAACCATTTTCCATGAAAACATATGAATGGAGATGGAATTTAAAAGAAAACCATTTGTTAAAAAATACATTTAAAACATATATATAAATCATGAAAACCTTTTGAAAACCTTTTTACTTGAAAGTTTACGATGGAATATTGAAAATATTTTGAAATACATTTTACTTGAAAGCTTATGAGAGAGATTTAAAAAAATTAAAAAACTTTTCCTAAAAAAATTAAAAAATGAATTTCAAGAATACTTGGAGAGAATTTTCATTTAAAAAATAACATTTTAATCTTGTAATGGAAGCTAATATGGATTGACGGATATGATGGTGCATAAATACATGCATGCCAAACATATCTTTTATAATGTAAAATGCTTCGAAATGTACATCGATCAGAAAATGATAAGAATATTAAATTTTAAATGCCACTTGGTTTTAAAAAGGTAAAATGAAATTGGAAAACATTTCATTTAAAGATAATAAAAAACTATTATATTTTTATTGGAATTGCTTTAGAAAACATTGTTTTTAAGGAGTATAGATTTCAAAATGAAGAGATACGTAAAGTATAACTTTCTTAAAAACACATTCTTGATCAAAATATATACTAAATAGTAGAAAAGTTTAAAATTATGTGGATATAACATGAATAGCTATAGGGTATGAAATTTCATGAGAGTTTTTGATATATTAATCATAATATATCATCAATGAAAACATAAACAATATCAAAAAATGATGAGATTTTTTCAATGAACACTTATATCATGGTAACAAGTGATCATATTATCCATGAAAGTAACGTAAATTACATGAAGCATTAAATTTCAAGAAAGAATGTTGTTCACAATATAACATGTTAAATGGAACTATATCCCCCAAAAAAATAATTTAGGTGCATTAAAAAACCTATGCCTCAAAGAAGGAAAATTGAGACAGAACTCTCTAACTGATTATGTAAATTAGAAACATAAAACCCTTGAATAAATGATCATAGAATAGATATATAAATACCCTTATATTTAAGAATAATAATCATATAATACATTCTCTTTTTCTATATCATGAAAATAAAAATAGTCATGGACATGGCATGTATCTCATGGATATAAAAATTGCGATGAAATTCCCTTACCCAGTGACTTCAATCTCACTGTACTCATAAACAATTTCTATATAATAAATATCTGTTTATTAAAAATCATTAACAGAACCATATTATTATTTCTAGTATCGTATATGGTGTAGTTATGACTTTACATTACCAACTTTTTACTTTTTATATGTTAATGTTTCATGTCGGGTATTATCTCCTTTATTTTGTACATGTGTCTTTATTTTTTATATCTACAGTCCTTATACTTATATCATGGTTTCTAGAATTTTAAAATATGATATAAATATAATTTATATTCATTATATGTTTATAATAATGATCTACATAATATATATTATTGAAATGGATTACATCATTTATGGAAATGGTTTGTCGAAGGTACGCATGAACATTGTTTTCCGTTTTACTATCACATTAAATAGAATAGAGTAAAAGAAATATATTTATTTGAATAAAATATCATTACCATAGAATTATTATTTCATATATATCATATAGTCTCACTAATTATATCCTTATCACATTTCATGTAGTGTTTGAATGAATAACATCACTTTGATGGGGCAGTAGTCCATACTTCCTCAAAAGAAATCATAATATTTAAACAAGATAGAAAGAATAAGGATATGTAATAAAACTATTAAATTAGATTAATGATATTAAATATATAATATATATCATATTTAAATATATTTAAATATATTTTTCATCTTAATCCCCACCACGATAGGAGTTAATGGAAAAATGATCACTAATCGTTTCTTGTGGCGGTAGTTTTCCATACAGGTAAACAATATGTTTGTTACCCATTAATTTGAAGTGTGTGTAAGTGTATATATTACAATTAGTATAAAGACATAACATTATATTGAGTAATAATGTATTTTTAAATCATGGAATAATAAGAGTTGAGAATTTTGAGAATGGAGAATTGAAAAAAAATGAGATCAAGGGAGGGTAATACCTCTTAACCAGGTAACTCTATTTGGCTTGCACCAAAGTAATTCCTTGGAAGTAATTATTCCCAAAGGTATGCTTAAATGAGTAGGGGAATATTTTTTTAACTGTAGTTTCATATCTGTTCCAAACCTAAGTGTTTTGAGAGGTGTGAGGATGTGGGAGAGGTGGAAGATTTTTATAGGGAACGGGAAGGACACAATTGGCATTATTAAAACATGTTAGGTATACATTCATTTTTTACAAAACAAATTCATAAATAACCAAAATAAATCCATAATTGAAGGTCTATGGACAATATATGGCTATAAAATTGGGTTTGGACAATTTTATATGTCATTTTTTTCATGTGGTATAAGGTTTATTTCCATATTATGCATATTTTCCCACAGTCGTTGTAATTATTTTTTATTTCATTCACTAATCATTTTGGTCAAAAATTAAGTTTATCTTTTTAGAAATTAAAAATTATGTTGAATCCAAATATGAAATCCATTTTTCCAAATTCATTATATATATGTGGTAGAAAGTAATCTAAATTTAATACATCTTATTAGATGAAACTACAAGGTTTTAAAATAAAAACGGATCTACATTTGGATAAGTTTTTATTTACTATTTCAATGTAGACCTGCTTCCAATGACCAAAATTCGATTAATTGATAAAAATATAATTTAATTAACCTTTGAAAACAATTTAAAATATAATTTATCCTTATAAATAAATTATTTGAAAAATAGGTTTTGAATTAAAATGAAATATTTTTATCTTTTCATAAAAAAACTAAAACCTCATAGAAAAAAACGTAAATTTTATCCTAAACTAATTTTTATGATTATATTTCCAAGATGAAGTATATTTCTACTTATTAAATTTATAACATTTACTAAAAATGGATTTAAAATGGGTTCTCTATTAAAAGGTGTTAAAACATCATTAATAATAATATTTGTTTTTAAGGAAAAAACTTGTGTTTTCATATATAATGTTGATCAAGTCCATTATATGAATATAAAATATATTTTATTGAATATATTACATATATATTACATTAATATCACTCAAAAATTGTAATTAATTTAATTTATTATGAAAAAACCACCTTTGAGAGCATAAATATAAAAATATATCATTTATATTCAATTGGATCTTATACTTTCATTTACAATTAGTTTGAAAAAAATTAATACATATTATATTTGTGTAAACCATATATTTTCATAAGTTAGTTAATCTTATTTGTAACTGATCATTTAATTTCAATGTTATATCTTATTGTACTAAATAAAAATATATTATTGTTCAGTGAAACACATTCTTTTATGTTACTCAATCCGTCGAGGAATGTCGTAGTTGCATGTAATGCAAGTTATACTCGGTGTTCTTTGTAGAGAAATGTTAAATTTTATGTTTTGGGTAGTGGATGATTAACATGGTATTTTATATAAAGAAATTCAAAATTAGTACTATAATATAACATAAACTATTTTTAATGTTTCCTGAACTAAAAAATATAAAAAATATTAAATTATTTGTGAAAAAATTAATTTACATAATTCTACTAGTTACATTATACCCCCATTAAAATGAATTTTCCCCTCCAATTATTTTTGGGTTATTAAAAAATTAATACTTGAATGATACATTCTTATAAACCTACATCGCCAAAATGAATAATAAATCTTTCTTTTAAAAATGAATGTAAAAAGCGTTGTGGTTTCCTAAATTAACATATATTTGGGCTTCCACATTAGAGAACATATTTGGAATGTTAAAACACATTCACGGAAGATAAATCTAACCATTATGTTATACTAGAGAGTGATAGAGAACAAGGTTAAAATAAATTTAACATTTACAAAGCCATAAATCTACAATGAACTATAGGACCATCTACTTCCTCATAAATAGAGGTACTAGGATATCATTTTTCTTTTTGAAATCATTTTTCTTAAAGATGAATAATTTTCATGAAATGATATTCTTAAATGATTTCAAAACAACCACACACTTTATGGTTTCTTGATCCACTTTACCTATTTCTCCAAAACATAAGATAAATGTTTCATTCATGAATCACTAATAGATCGTGAGATCAATGATATTTCACCCCATCTGTAACCACTTATCCTCAACACCATGTTTTTATAATATGATATCCACTGTTCATAAATCATTATGTGGTTATATAAAACTTTATTCTAAAAAATTTCACCCAATATCTAATATAATCTTTCCATAAATGGTTAACCTTATGACCATTCTAAAAAATAAAATTTCAAACTATTTGAAATATGGTCAAAAAATGATCATATCATTGATACCATGTATGTCACAATATAGCTCTTGGTTGTCACATTTCAACCATGTAGATAACTTCATCACATAGTCTCATGAAACATGGAAATAACCTGAATTACCATAAATCCTTATTGTAAATATTCATGTATCCTTATTTCAATGTATATTTGTTAAATTCCTTAAAAACAAAAAAAAAATATCTTTTATAGCATAAAACACATGTTAGAAAGTCCTTAATTAGTTACAAGGTCATACATGTATTACATGCATATATTTTAGAGTATTTTTGTATGTGGAATTGGGTATTTAATTGATTAATATTTCCAAATTGTTAGTGATTTGAGTTGTTTAATATTCCTTGGCATGAAATGAAGGATTTGTGAAAAAAGAAAGAAAAATAGAGATTATGAGTTGAATGAACATTCGTGTTGCTTTATATCTCTAATGGCATGAGACCTGATTTTGGAGATGAAGAGGAGCTGGAAAACTAGAAAATAAAATTTCCTATATGTCTTATACCAAAAGAACACATTGTGACTATTTCAAGTGAAAAAAATCTACATTGATAAAGTCATGAACAAAATTCAAAAAGTCAAAGCAGTGTCTTCATATTCAACACAGTAAGAGAAAAACTGGATGTAAATCACACATTGTGTACCACATGTACATGTCATGTAGGGATCGACGTGTAGAAAAAATACAGGTGACGTGGGTTGCGGGTTTGGATAGAAAAACCCTTAAAAATGGTCTCCATCCACCCTTACAAGATTCTCTAGAACCAGTAGAGGCCATGAAACACGAAGGGACATGAACCAGACAATGGGGTGATAATCCAAATCCATTATTTTTCACCATTATTCTTTGGGTTTCCATGTCGCTCACTCGCATCATGATTGTGTAGTCTCTTAGTTCCGGGTGACGTGATCTTGGGTGGATGTGATGTTAGGGACCATTTTTATCTATTATTCATCTTTTGTATTGTTGTAAATTGATTATTCTATTCCAATTTATCTTCTTTTTTTATTGTATGTTCATTTTTGTGGTCTGAAGTTGTTTAATTTATTGAATCACTTAATTAAATTACTGTCTGTGTGACAATTATGCAATCTGGTGGTTATTTTTAAATATAGTTTTTGGTCTCTTATTCCTATGATTGAACCTTGTAGATGACAATTACAAAGGTGAAATAAATGTATTATAGTGGGATATCAAGAGAAAGGATATCCAATAACCCAACTCCCACACCAAAACTGAATTAATCAATTATCATCGAATTCATGGCTCGTGAACCGGAAAATTGATGAACTATGTAAGCCTCATATCTTGATTCAAACCCCAATCAGTCCTGCTATTGTTTCTCTTCCCCCACAAACAACCATTCAAAAAAATATAAATTTTTTAATTAATTTAGAGCTTATGGATAATCCATGTAGGTTCGACACTCACACTTACTAGATACTACATTGTGAGTTAGCATTGTCAATGTTTTATTAATTTTTTTTTAATATCACCGTAGGGAACTAATGATGCCCTCGAGGCTGTCACAAGGTAATCAGTATTTTTTAGTTTACGTATTCCTATCAAAAATATAATTATCCAAACAATATTTTATTATCATAAAGAACATATTAAAGTTTATCTTTCCTTAATAAAAATATCACCTTGCCTTAAATCAGTTTTTAATTCCCTCATAAACATTCAACATAATCTTTTAAATCCATAGTGATTAACCTAAAATAAACAATCCTTCAAAAATTTTCTATTAATTACACATAATTAATGACTCAAAATAAAATTAATCTTTGATTATTCTACATTATCACAAGTCCATAATAGTTTTTCCTTATGTAATTACACAATACATCCTTTCATTCACATTTAATCTATAGTCTCATCATAAGTATCAACAAAACCATTACTCATACCACCTTGCCGATTTCTTCAGAAGCATTCCACTTGGGACATTGATTTTTTTAATTTCCATTAACTATAAACATAAAACATTTATTCTTCAATAAAGTGTTAGGGAGACCAGTATTCTCATCCACATCGTTATCTATCCTATTCATTTTTTTCACTAATTTCACTTTATATTTTTCCTTCTTTTCTAGAGTAAAAATGATTTATTCTTCCTATAAGAAATTCAAATAGAATATTTTTTCAACATTCTTGAACAAATTAAACTGAATAATTTTTCTTCAATAGTATCCTTTACATGAAATATCTAAAAACCCTTTATTTTTCTTCCATATTGAATCTGAGAGTTAGTTAATTTACATGTTGTTAATCATGTTCTGTGAAAACTAACTTGTCATGATAAAGATGTTCACCACTCTAGTGATCATCCAATTTGATATATCATTTGAAAATTTTTCATCACAATATATTTTAATCTAGTTCTTTCAGGCTTCATCCAATGAGTAAAACCAAAAAATATATAAAAAAGATATGATTATCATAGTTAGGAACCACATAATCCAGAAAAGTCACTCATAGGATGTCTATGTTACGACACCTTCATTAATTTGTGGCACCGTGGGTCTACACAAGGATGTTAATTTCCAACTTCAATTGAAATCCTTTATGATTGTTCATAAGGAATTTATGAGTTCCCAATTCATATCCCCAATTAGTGTCAAACTAGGTGTGCAGCAAGGCCCATTGTCATGTACCTAGTTATGATGAGTCAATACCAACACACCATGTTAGATTCTTTACACCTATGTATGTATGTTTTTGGGTCACATCTTGTTTTAGTTTCCAAATAGTGATGTATTTTTTTAACCACTCACTCTATAATTGAAATTAAATTGATTATATTTTTAAAAAAATTAACTCATGAGTATACTTATCCTTATAGATATCCTTAGGCATATCCTAAGAAAAATACATTGGGATATCACTAAAGTTTTATTATCATAGTTTCCAAATAATGAAAAAATAATTCCTTAGATACCAAATATAATAAACCTCACTTTTCATAAATATATATTACAAAAAAAATTCATAATACATGAAACATTAATAAAACCAACTCCCAAAGATCATATTAGCATAGTACCAATAGAAATATGTAAATGTAAACAACGGTGCATGAATGAGATACATTATCTCCTACTATGTTTTTTCATGACAAGAACCCTTGGTGTAAACATCATAAAAATTAAATATCTTCATATCCTAGGGATGGAAACATAAATAGGGGTGAGATCAGATGCTCGTTAAGGTTAAAAATGGGAGACATGTAAGCATAAACATGAGAATATGGGTATTATAATGTGATCATAACATTATAATATCATACTATTCATAAAAAACATCATAAATATGAATCATGTTATAAATCATGGTAGTTTATAAGACATAAATCCTAAGGAAGAGAAAATCATAAGCCATAAAAGCATATCATATGAATAATACATGGAATTAGGGTAGACACAAAATAAAGTAAAATTATTTCCATATTATTCCTGGAATTTCTTCCAAGGATATATTATTAGTATGGGTTCAATACTCATAAAATCTCGATAGTAATGGTTCACTCCCATCAACATCTTACTATCATTATTTCACTCCTTGTACAATCTTGTTAGTCATCGATCACTCTCATATCAGCCTTAGTAGTCAAGCCTCACTCCAAAAACAATCTTAATATATATCATGAGATATATGTCTTTTCCAAATGATTTGGTGGAAGATATATCTTCCATGTATCTCGTAATGAAAATATGTATACATGTTCAAAAAAAGAAAAACAATAATATCATAACTCAGTCAATGAAATGGGTAGGAAAACATTTAATAAAATGATAACCGATGTAAAAATAAACATGTTTTGTAATCATTTCATCAAAATCATAACCTTTGAAAAGAAGACGGTTTCAATAGAAAAAGTCTTTTTAAATAGAAACATGTTACATAAACATTAGTCCATCAAAAAATAAACATTCAGAGAAATAATATGAATGGAAACATGGAATCATTTCCCCATAAAGGCATGAGTAACATCATAAAATGTCATCTTATTTGGAGAATAATATTAAATTCATGTTTAATACATTTTAATGAATAAATATCGTTTCTACTTTGAAAATTTATTTTTAAAACCAATAAACTTTTGAAAACCATTTTCTTTTAAAATACATTGATAAAATAGATAGAATTATTGGAATCAATTTGAAACCATTTTACATGATTATTTATAAAAGAAACCTAAACAAGTTTTAAAACCCTTTTCCAAGAAAACATATAAAGTAAGATTCAAAACATTATAAAAACATTTTTCTTTGAAATCACATAGAAAACATAAATATAAATTTTAGTAATGTTTTCAAAACCTTTTTTCCTCAATACTAATAAAAGGAGCTGGAAAATGTTTTGAAAACTATTTTCCTTGAAAAAATATCAAAGAAGCTTCAATTTTTTTTAAAAAAGTCGTTGACAGTACTGTTAAAAATATAAATATATATTTAAATCATTTTGAATAAATTTTTACTTGAAATCATTAGAGTGAATATTGAAAATGTTTGGAAACCCATTTTCCTTAAAAACTTATGAAAGAAGATTAAAAATTACTTCAAAACTGTTTTCATGAAAACAAAATTGAATTATTGAATTATTAGAATATTATAAGAATATTGTCTTTAAAAACAATAACATTTTACTCTTGTAAAGAATGTTTCAATGTAATATCGTTCATGATAGTGTGAAAATAAGTTTATCCTAAACACTGCCTTTACACTGTAAAACGGTTTGAAAAGTAATTAGACTGGAAACAATAGGAGAATACTTATTCAAAACTATTTTGTTTAAAATAGGTAAAACATGGGTAATAAATTAATTTAAATATCATATTAGAATAGTAGAATATTTTTGGAATCCATTTAAAAAACATTATTTTGAATGAACAACGATTTCCAACCACAGAGAGTGGTAAAGTATGACTTTCATAAATAGACATTCTTGATCATATTATGCACCAAATAATTGAAACATGGCACCATTACATTGATAAAGCATGAATAACTATAAGGTATGCATTTTCATCAAATTTCCTGATAGATAAATCGTATGATCTCATCAAAGAAAACAAAAACAATCTTGAAAAGTGATGAGATTGTTTCAATAAACTATAATCTCATGATAGCTTCAGATCATACTCTCTATATATAAAATGGAAATTACATGAAATTTAAAAGATCATTATTTAAATAGGATCATGATATAATATTTCAAATGAAGGATTATACACCACGAACAAAATGTAGGTGCATAACAAAACATGTTCCTCAAAGGAGGAAAATTGAGGAAATGTTATCTAAATGACATGATAGCTTTTGAAACATAAACCCCATATAATAAATATCATAGAATAGATATTTAAATATTCATAAATTTAAGAATAAAAATAATATAATACATTATTGTTCACTATATACACCACACAAAAGAAAAAACACATGATCCTGCAATATATCTCACAGATATAAAAAGGGAGATGAAATTCCCTCACCTTTGTGTTTTGACTCTTGGTGTACTTATACAAACAGCCAGTATAAAAAATATAAGATTATTATAATTCTATAAATGATTAATATTATTATATTTAATATCATATTTTGTTTTATTATGACATTATATTACCTGTGTAACACCCCAAGCTTCCATGATACGCTTCTCATTCAATAATGTAATAGCTTGCATTGTACGCAACATCGAGTTCTAACACACTGCAACTAATCAAAGTAGCTGTTATGAATAGTAATAACCACTTTTTAAATTTATAGAAATTTTATATTTCAAAATGGGCTTCATTTTTGTATTCGTAATATCGAAATTATCCTAAGTTGGATTTTTTGTAACTTTCTGAGAACTTCTAATTTTTTATGAATAGTGAAAAATACTTAAAAACAACTTTTTTAATCAAAATAATTTATAGTGATAAATTATACTGTTTAGTGGTTTTAAAGTATATTTAGAATATATTTTTACCATTTTATCCAATGGTGGTAATTATAATTAATTTAACATTGAAATTGGACATAAACAATTGCCAATCTTTTGATATAAATTATTTCTTAAAAACACGCTATTTGTTGTAACAGCGGGAATTAATTATAAAATTAATTAATGCAACTTATATGTTTGTAATTTTGTAAAATAGACATCATTTTTGAATTTGGAATATCAATTATAGCTTAGGATGAAATTTTGGCATTGTTCTGAAAAACTTCAATTTTTGATGAATAGTGAAACGACTAAGTGGTAGTTAAATAACTGATTTTTCGTTTAAATGAAATATTACCACTTCTGTGATTTGATTTTCAAAAATCCGACATACATGGTTGTCATTAAGAAGTAAAATGTGGTTCAATGAGATTAAAATAATTTTTTGGTGAATAGTAACTTTTAAGTTCTTAATCGCGATTAGAGGTAATTAGTGTAGTTTAAGGTAAAAATACTGTTTTCATAATATGAGATGAGCTTGAAACTTGCCCTACTCATATTGGATGAGTCATGGCCGACCAAGACAACCCATGAGTCAACTTGGGGACCCCATGGAGCCACTTTAGTTGGAAAATGACATTAATATATATTTATTTAATGTTGAAATTAAATTGATACAAACATGAGTTGTTTTACTAAAACAGTTTTTAAGTGGGGTTACACAAGTCCAAATTTTGATTATAAATATTAATTAGAAAGATAAAACGATTTACTACATTATAGTATTTTTTTATAATTTTTAGACATTAAATAAATTATATTATTTATGACATCATTATGATGCAGTGATGACCTCATTATTTAACGATTTTAATAAAATGAGAAGATAATGTAAATTCCAAGGCTTAAACTTGTCCAAAGACTATTGGATGGGTAGATTTATAACCCTTATCACCTTATCCACGAATTATATAAGTTTGGGACCTTTAGAATCCGAAAATCATTGTGTAATAATGTAACATTTCAATCATTCCAAAAGAGCCCCTCCTCTCCTCTTATAAAAGGCCCCCACCTCTACCACCTTATTCACACTTTCAAGCCTATTGGTTCGGCCAAACTCTGCCCAAATACTCTCCCAACTTCCCCCTCTTACTCCTAGAATCCTCACTTTGGTATGAACTCTTCTCAAGGAAGCCTTTGGCTCAAATCAAAAAGAGTTACCCGATTTTGAGGTAATGTCTTCTCTAATGTTGTTTTGTTTCATTTTTCTTCTCCAACCCCCTAAACTCTTTTTATTCATTTCTTTTGTAACAACACCAGTATCATCAATATACTAGGATGTTTTTATAAGAAGGATTCGAGCTACACTTACACACACCTACATCTAATGGTTAAAGAACATACGGTTTCTGTGGATGGCGAATTTCTGCCTCACGAAAAGATGATTGTTCAACACTCATATAACACCTTCAAAGGTGGCCATTAAGATGTCACTATTTTTATATATGATATATAATATGTTCATGTTTTACTTATTCTTCTGTATTTCTCATTTATGGCATACTTTATGATTTCCATTATGGGTAAAACGCGATAATTTCATTTTAGGAAGTGCGGACTACCGCCCCCTCAAAGTGATTTGAATCGTTAATGCCATATGTGGGATGTATAAAGGATGGAGTAAATGGTATTATACACAATATTATACTGTAATAAATTTATATCATTATGATTTCATTCCATTAAATACGAAATAGAAATGAAAGTAGCGTTCATGCGTACGTACGGCTTACCGTCTCCATGAACGGTGCATTTCATTTCTTACCTCTAAATGTTACGTAATATTATAAATGAATGTATATACTGGATATATAAGATATACATGACATATAAATCATGAATATAATTCTGGAGATAATGGATATTCTACCACATAAACAACTTGTAATTATAAGAAGTTTATTGTTGACTCAAGTACCAAAGATCGACAAAACGACCGTTATTAACTTAAATAATTACATAATGTTCACATCATTATAATAAGTGATATAATAAGGATAATGAAATTGAAAATGGTTCTTAATAAGGTATATATTAACTCTAGTTTATTATTCAGGAGGTTAAAGAACGGTTGAGTCAAGTCAGACAGGAGATAAGGGAATTTCTTAACCCAATTTCTATTCTTTGGGTTAATCTCCTACTTTCAAATTATGTCATGATATTATTCTGTCCTATCTTGTATTTTTACATTATTTATGTGTACTTATAGTTAATACACATTATATATGTACTTTATTTAAAAAAAATGATCTTTTTAAGGACTTCGTCTCAATCACCTTTCATTGAGGCATATTTGGTTTTATACACAACTTTCTTTTATACGGTGTATAAACCCCTTTGACATTTACGTTTATTCAAAAGGAATATTTTTTATACGAAGCATTTTGCTAAACGACAAAAGGGAATGTTTTTCTTTCCATAATTATGCGGCGACAACGACTTCTCCGCCGCCGTGACCATTATTTGAGTTTCAGATTCCTCTACAAGCCATCACTTTTTTTAAAAGAAAAATAAATACCATGTTTTACCTTTCTTTTATTTAGGTATTGAAAATGGTTTTGAAAGTGTTTTTATTATATCAATATGTTGTATTGATATCTTGTGATTGGAATGTGGAAATGTTATGTTTCCTTTATTCATGTTTTATGTGATACGATTATGTTATGGTTTATGATATGTTTAAACCTATTCATATGAGAAATGCATTGGACTTAATAAGTGACGGGTGGAGCCCGCTATAGCTCCTCGATGCATCGGAAGGTCTCATGAGACAAACTAGTGTCTTGGCACGAGGCCTTGACAAAATCTTGTTTGTGGTCTTGGCACGAGGCCTTGGCACGAGGCCTTGGCTACGTGGTTATGATAGTCTGGCATTATGCATTCCATAATTATGAAAGTGGTTAGTGATATTGCATGTGATTATTCGACCAGTAGAATATCCATGTGAATAAGTAAATGGAATTATCTCATTTTACTTTTGCCATATTATGTTGAAGTTCATGTTTAAAAGGTTTTGTTTTAGTTATACATTGCCTTAAATGTTAATGTTTATTATGAAAGCTTCCGCAATATTGTTATCCTTACTGAGCAACTGAGCTCACCCCTTTCAATGTTTTAATATTTTCCAGGATGTGAAGAAGTATTTTATGAATGACCTGCAGGGATTGTCCGAAGAGGATAGAAGTGTGGACTATGGAGACTATGTTATTGTAGTTTTTCACTTTATGATGTAATGTAATGTTTACGAATGTATCTAGTGTTTCCAAGGCTACTAAACCAATCGGTCTTTCGAGATTTGATCTCTCTTGTGATCATGACAATGTTACGAAGTAATGCACCGACTCTGAGTAGCTGGGGTCGAGGCGTTACAGTTGGTATCAAAGGCAGTTTAGTACTAACCTTAGAAGCTAGATTTAGATAAACTCTGATTAGAGCACATAGCCCAAAGATAGACTTTAAGGATTAGTATAGAAGAACATCCTATAATTTTTGTATTATAGAGATTTTGTGAGTTTTCCGAGCAATACGTCCTTGTCTGGATACGAGCAAGTAGAGGCAGCTCTGGCACAGATGTACCTAGGGGTAAAACCCGAAAACACCACTTTGAGATAGACTCGAACGGGAACTGGTGCATGACAACGGGCCTTGCTGCACTCTTGGTTACGACACTCTCGGGGGATATGCTTTGGATAATTCTCATTTTCTTTATAAACCACTATGAAGGGTTATGAGTATATACTTCCTCAAAGAAAACCTTTTTATGATTATGGATTATATCTATAAATAGTCCAATTTATGTTAAGTATTTTATAAGTATGGAATTATGTATTTTGATTCATAAACTAATCTAGTTTATGGCATTGTATAGAAATGGCGCCCAGTAGAAGGAATGTGAACTCCATCAATATGTATGATCCAAAGAGTAAGAAGGATCATATCTTTCATGGTATTAAGCCAACATTTAGAAGGGAAATATTCTCCCATGTTTTATCAACATATGAATAAATAGTATCATGTGTTAATAAGATAAGTAGAGAATTCTCTGAGTCTTATGGATTTGAAGGGATGAAAGAGAAGAAAAGGATGGAAGAGAGAATGATGGATAAAGGGACGAGGGAAAAGAAGAATTTTCCAATATGTGATAACTGTGGGAAGAAACACCTTGGAATTTTCCTGAAGGGAATGGGAGTTTGTTATAAGTGTGGAGAAAAAGGACACCAAGTGCGTGACTGCAAGGGTAAGAAAAAGGTTTCAAAAGTACAATGCTTCATCTGCAAGGAGTGGGGACACTACGCAAACCAATGTTCAAATCATCAGAGTATGCCCCAAATGATGTTATTGGATAATAATCAAGTTATGATACTACCACAAATGAGGAGAAATGATTATAGTTCTTATGTTGTTATTAAATAATTTTGTAATTTGAGTGTTGCATCAATGATGTACTGGTTATAATAATTATGGAGTATATAATGATTTTACTGCAGTACTATTTCATCTACGACTTGAGATTGTGTGGAACCAAGAAAAGTGACTCCACAGTAGGTTAAATTTTTGGAAAATATATGGTTGAGAGAATGATAAACCATAATATGGTTCTAATACCGAGATAGTGATTTTGGAATAAGACATGATTGATTCAGATAAATTATGTTGGATATTATTAACATCCTTGAAACTGATTAATGATTTGTATACATTTTTGGATAGAAGGAGTATATCTAGTTTTCTATAAGGAATAAGGGATCATGAATGTAATCAATAAGGATTTATGGTAATATAGTATGTTGCAGTGTTTTAAAAGAATACATGATGAAGGTGTTCACATGTTGTTACGCAGAAAAAAAAGGAGCTTCATTATGTTTACCTTCCTCATAAAATCTGGACTGTGAGTTGGACAGAAGTATTTTGGATAACTATAAAGGTTGGAATGGATTATATTTTACATTGGATACTATTGTTAAGGTTATTTTTGGATATTTATAAAAAGGACAACACGCAGACCGAGTGACAACCCATCGTGTTGGACAAAGCTGTGGGAATCGAACCCACAACCATAGTGTGATTGGGATTAATCGCCTACCACTGGACTACGTGAAGTCCCTGGTTTTTACAAAATAGTTTTTCTAATCTAAATGGTATGTGTTAAAATTTGGAACCTTATACAATTAGGATAAGTATAATATTTTTGAGTTCTATTATCTTTTTGAGTAAAAGATGAGTTGAAGGTTGAAACTCTAATTGTCAAGCATAAATATATATATAACTATCTCTTTTTCAATGAATAAATTAATTCTTAAACTTTAGTAAAGGGATATTAAAACAAAAAAATGTGTTATCCTAATACCTTATGTCTTGTTGAACTGATGATATTTTAAATCAACATAGATTGAAGTCTTTGAGGCCCTCAATTTGACAGTTGATTGTGATTGATGACCTCAATCACTCCCAACAAATATTTACGTTTTTCCTCCAATTATATGTCTTTAATTGCCACCAATGTTCTCCTAATCGAGATCATAATTGGGTGGTGACTTTTTCATTTCCCCTTCCCTCTTATAAAGGCTAAATTTTATTAATCTTATTTCCGATGTGGGTTTTCCACAAAGGTATTTTCTCTTTTCAACCTATTATTTACAAAGAAAAATTTAAAATTGCGAGGACGCAATTTATTGAAGGAGGGGAGAATGTAACACCCCGAGCTTCCATTATACGCTTCTCATTCAATAATGTAATAGCTTGCATTGTACGCAACATCGAGTTCTAACACACTACAACTAATGAAAGTAGCCATTATGAATAGTAATAACCACTTTTTAAATTTATAGAAATTTTATATTTCAAAATGGAATTCATTTTTGTATTCGTAATATCGAAATTATCCTAAGTTGAATTTTTTGTAACTTTCTGAGAACTTCTAATTTTTTATGAATAGTGAAAAATACTTAAAAACAACTTTTTTAATCAAAATAATTTATAGTGATAAATTATACTGTTTAGTGGTTTTAAAGTATAATTAGAATATATTTTTACCATTTTATCCAATGGTGGTCATTAGAATTAATTTAACATTGAAATTGGACATAAACAATTGTCAATCTTTTGATATAAATTATTTCTTAAAAACACGCTATTTGTTGTAACAGCGGGAATTAATTATAAAATTAATTAATGCAACTTATATGTTTGGAATTTTGTAAAATAGACATCATTTTTGAATTTGGAATATCAATTATAGCTTAGGGTGAAATTTTGGCATTGTTCTGAAAAACTTCAATTTTTGATGAATAGTGAAACCACAAAGTGGCAGTTAAATAACTGATTTTTCGTTTAAATGAAATATTACCACTTCTTGTGATTTGATTTTCAAAAATCCGACATACATGGTTGTCATTAAGAAGTAAAATGTGGTTCAATGAGATTAAAATAATTTTTTGGTGAATAGTAACTTTTAAGTTCTTAATCGTGATTAGAGGTAATTAGTGTAGTTTAAGGTAAAAATAATGTTTTCATAATATGAGATGAGCTTGACACTTGTCCTACTCCTATTGGATGAGTCATGGCCGACCAAGACAACCCATGAGTCAACTTGGGGACCCCATGGAGCCACTTTAGTTGGAAAATGACATTAATATATATTTATTTAATGTTAAAATTAAATTGATACAAACATGAGTTGTTTTACTAAAATAGTTTTTAAGTGGGGTTAAAAAAGTCCAAATTTTTATTATAAATATTCATTAGAAAGCTAAAAAGACTTCCTACATAATAGTAATTTTTTTATAATTTTTATACATTAAATAAATTAAATTATTTATGACATCATTATGATGCAGTGATGACCTCATTATTTAACGATTTTAATAAAATGAGATGATAATGTAAAATCAAAGGATTACACTTGTCCAAAGACTATTTTATGGGTATATTTAGAACCCTTATCACCTTAGCCACTAATTATATAAGTGTGGGACCTTTAGAATCCGAAACGCATTGTGTAATAATGTAACATTTCAATCTTTCCAAAAGAGCCCCTCCTCTCCTCTTATAAAAGGCCCCCACCTCTACCACCTTATTCACACTTTCAAGCCTTTTGGTTCGGCCAACCTCTGCTCAAATACTCTCCCAACTTCCCCATATTACTCCTAGAAGCCTCACTTTGGGCAGAACTCTTTCCAAGGAAGCCTTTGGCTCAAATCAAAAAGAGTTACCCGATTTTGAGGTAATGTCTTCTCTAATGTTGTTTTGTTTCATTTTTCTTCTCCAGCCCCCTAAACTCTTTTTATTCATTTCTTTTGTAACAAAAAAAGTATCCTCAATATACTAGGATGTTGTTATAATAAGTATTCAAGCTACACTTACACACACCTATATCTAATGGTTAAAGAACATACGGTTTCTGTGGATGGCGAATTTCTGCCTCACGAAACGATGATTGTTCAACACTCATATAACACCTTCAAAGGTGGCCATTAAGATGTCACTATTTTTATATATGATATATAATATATTTATGTTTTACTTATGCTTCTGTATTTCTCATTTATGGCATACTTTATGATTTCCATTATGGGTAAAACGTGATAATTTCATTTTAGGAAGTGCGGACTACCGCCCCCTCAAAGTGATTTGAATCGTTAATGCCATATGTGGGATGTATAAAGGATGGAGTAAATGGTATTATAAACTATATTATACTGTAATAAATTTATATCATTATGATTTCATTCCATTAAATACGAAATAGAAATGAAAGTAGCGTTCATGCGTACGTACGGCTTACCGTCTCCATGAACGGTGCATTTCATTTCTTACCTCTAAATGTTACGTAATATTATAAATGAATGTATATACTGGATATATAAGATATATATGACATATAAATCATGAATATAATTCTGGAGATAATGGATATTCTACCACATAAATGACTTGTAATAATAAGAAGTTTATTGTTGACTCAAGTACCAAAGATCGACAAAACGAACGTTATTAACTTAAATAATTACATAATGTTCATATCATTATAATAAGTGATATAATAAGGATAATGAAATTGAAAATGGTTCTTAATAAGGTATATATTAACTCTAGTTTATTATTCCGGAGGTTAAAGAACGGTTGAGTCAAGTCAGACACGAGGTAAGGGAATTTCTTAACCCAATTTCTATTCTTTGGGTTAATCTCCTACTTTCAAATTATGTCATGATATTATTATGTCATATCTTGTATTTTTACATTATTTATGTGTACTTATAGTTAATACACATTATATATGTACTTTATTTAAAAAAATGATCTTTTTAAGGACTTCGTCTCAATCCCCTTTCATTGAGGCATATTTGGTTTTATACACAACTTTCTTTTATACGGTGTATAAACCCCTTTGACTTTTACGTTTATTCAAAAGGAATCTTTTTTATACGAAGCGTTTTGCTAAATGACAAAAGGGAATGTTTTTCTTTCTGTACTTATGTGGAGACAACGACTTCTCCGCCGCCATGACCATTATTTGAGTTTCAGCTTCCTCTACAAGCCATCAATTTTTTTAAAAGAAAAATAAATACCATGTTTTACCTTTCTTTTATTTAGGTATTGAAAATGGTTTTGAAAGTGTTTTTATTATATCAATATGTTGTATTGATATCTTGGGATTGGAATGTGGAAATTTTATGTTTCCTTTATTCATGTTTTATGTGATACGATTATGTTATGGTTTATGATATGTTTAAACCTATTCATATGAGGAATGCATTGGACTTAATAAGTGATGGGTGGAGCCCGCTATAGCTCCTCGATGCATCGGCAGGTCTCATGAGACAAACTAGTGTCTTGGCACGAGGCCTTGACAAAATCTTGTTTGTGGTCTTGGAACGAGGCCTTGGCTACGTGGTTATGATAGTCTGGCATTATGCATTCCATCATTATGAAAGTGGTTAGTGATATTGCATGTGATTATTCGACCAGTAGAATATCCATGTGAATAAGTAAATGGCATTATCTCATTTTACTTTTGTCATATTATGTTGAAGTTCATGTTTAAAAGGCTTTTGTTTTTGTTATACATTGCCTTAAATGTTAATGTCTATTATGAAAGCTTCCGCAATATTGTTATCCTTACTAAGCATCTGAGCTCACCCCTTTCAATGTTTTAATATTTTCCAGGATGTGAAGAAGTATTTTATGAATGACCTGCAGGGATTGTCCGAAGAGGATAGAAGTGTGGACTATGGAGACTATGTTATTGTAGTTTTTCACTTTATGATGTAATGTAACGTTTACGAATGTATCTAGTGTTTCCAAGGCTACTAAACCAATCGGTCTTTCGAGATTTGATCTCTCTTGTGATCATGCCAATGTTACGAAGTAATGCACCGACTCTGGGTAGCTGGGGTCGGGGCGTTACAACCTGCCAGTTATCAATTCTATATTAAGGTTTCACTTCATGTAATATCCAATTTTTCTCTACAGGTGCCTTAATTGGTTGTATCTTTAGTCCTAATACATTTATCATTATATCCATAATGTAAAAAATTGATATAAATATCATTTATATCCATTATATGTGTATTATAATATTTTATAATATATAGATTTATGAAATGAAATATATAGTTCACGGAGACGGTCGACCGCACCTACGGATGAACATTATTTCTATTTTATTGTTTTGTTTAAGGAAATAAATTAAATGACATATATGTATATATTTATATAACATCATTACCTTAAGATTATTATATTTTGTGAAAAAACCAAATCTCTTTGAGTGGATGAATTCCATACTTCGTCAATCGAAATAATCTTATTTACACAAGATGAGAAGGAAAAGGTTACGTTATAAATAAAAATTATAGAAGCATAATGATATTCTATATATCATATATGAATATATGAATATATTTTCCACCATAATTTACACTATGAGAGGAGGTAATGGAAAAATGATCAATCATCATTCAATGTGGTAGAATTTTACCGTAAACATAAATAATATGTTTATTACACACTAAATGGAACAGTGTGTAAGTGTAGGTAGAAAACATAGAGTAAAAACAACCTAGTATATTGCGTATACTATATTTCATTATAAATTAATTTATTAAAAAGATTTTAGGGTTTGGGGAATGGAAATAAAATAAAGAAACATGAGGGATGGGGTTACCTATTAATCGTGTAACTCTTATTGGTTTCCACCTAAGGGGTTCAATAGAAATTATTTTTGAAAAAAGTGATTGTTTGATTAGAATATTCAGTTTTATTGAAGTTTATTTTACAGATCATGTTTGAGATTGAGTTGTTTTATAGTTGTGTCGAAGTGGGATAGTTGGTTTCCTTTTATAAGGAATTGGAAGGACACCTTTTTCATTTTTGAAAACAAGTTAGGTATAACCATGTTTATACCTAAAAAAATTCATACCAAAAAGAAAAAAATCAAGAATGGATGTTTGATAGCTGAAATAGTCGTAGAATATGTTTTTTGAATAAGTGGACATGTCATTTGGGACCATAATGTTAAGATTTATTCCCTTATTTATCGTAATTTTACCTCAATCACATTAATTAATTTCAACTGCGTTCAATAATTGTTTTGGTCAAAAAAATAATTTCACATTAACATAAATTATATATTATTATGAATATAAATACAGAAATGTTTTTTCTAAATTGAAAATGCCTAAGTGGTGGAAATTATTTTAAATTTATTTCTGCTGACAGGATGACACTATGGGTTTTTAACAAAACGGGATCAAAATCATGATATGTTTTTATATCCAATTTCAATGTAAAATTTCTAATAATGATGAACATTCTATTGATTGATAAAAATATGATATAATTTATCACTGAAAACAAATTAAAATATTTTTTTAAACTTATGAATCAATCATATGAAAAAGATTTTTTGAATTGAAATTCTATATCATTAACTAATCTTGAAAAAAATGAATCTTTATAGAAAAGATACAAAATATTTAACCTACCCTAATAAATATGTTTCAATTTATAATATGAACTTTATTTTTACATATTAAATCTACAAAGTTAAAAAAAATGGATTTAAATTGGGTTATCTATAAAAATACTTTCAATTTACCTTTATAAAGATATTAGATTTTTAGCATAAAATTTGGTTTTCTATTATCTTATTTCTAAATAATATATTATATGAATATAAAAAATATTTTATTTAATATATTACAAACAGATAAAATTAACATAAATATCTAATTGTTATTAATTTAATTTATTAATTCAAAACAAATTTAGGGAATTAAAATTAAAAAAATTCCTTTATATTCAATTAGTTATTATATTTTAATTTTTAATTAATTAGATACCTATTTATTCATCTTCTATTTTTTTAAATCATATATTTTCTTAAGTTAGATAATATAATTCATAACCTATTATTTAACAGTTATGTTATATCTTTGTGTATAAAAAATAATATTTATTGTTTGGTAAAACTCGGGTTTCTTTGTTATGAAAACCTTTGACGAATGTCATTATTTCATGTAATGAAATAATACATAGTGTTCTCTAGTGATAAAACTAAAATGTATGTTGTAAATAGTGCACAATTTACTTGGTTTTATGTATTACAAAAGCCAAACATAGTGCTCAAATATAAAACAAACTTATTTTAGTGTTGCAGGAAATGAAAAAATATCAAGATGGACAAATTAATTAAAAAATAATAATTCAAAAAATGTCATGGTGTGAAAATATTCCCAAAAAATAAAAATTTACATCATGGGATGACATATTTTGTATATAATGGTTTTTAATAATAATGAAATTGTATAATTTTTGTGATTATGGTAACATTTCACAAAGAAAACTATTTAATACTAAATATCCAAAACATATTTTGGAAATATATTTAATTCAAAATAAACCTAAAAACATATAATGGTATCTTTAATGAAAGTAATGTTCATAACATAGGTAAATTTTGTTCATTTCGTACTTATTAAAAATAATGATTCTTTTCACATTTTTACAAAAAGCCAAAAAACAATTTTGGATAATGACTTGAATATTACTTTCAAAATAAATCATAAAAAGCAATAAAATCTGAAACAATGATTCTAATAAACCATTATTATAATTTTGAACACATTTCACAAAAATAATTTAATAAAAAATTGATTTAGATAAAAAGGGTTTACGACCAAAGAGAGAAGTAAATATGATTCTTATTAAATACTTTGTATCAAATTTTTTAAGTACCAAAGTGTTACACCTGAGATTTTTATGAGAAATATTTTGTTTTTATGTTATATACATCATAAAAGGAATATTTCACTACACAAAACACTAGCTTGGCTTGCTTTACACGCAATCGCGACCTTCCTCAATAGCTTGCATTGTACGCAATACCGAATTTCACTAAACAACAATATGCTATTAAAATATTATTAAAACTAGACGTTATGAATAGTAATACCCACTTTTTGAAATTTTATAAATTTTATATTTCAAAATGGACTTCATTTTTTGTACGGAATATCGAAATTATCCTAGGGTGAACTTTTGGTATTTTTCTGAAAACTTTCAATTTTTGATGAATAGTGAAAACACTATGTTACTATTTAAAAACCAAAATTTTTATTTAAATAATTATTTATTTTATTTTTGGTCAAAATTGATACATAATACATATATTTGTCCAAATTAATTCATTAGATTCATTTTATAAAAATTTTAGATATATATAAATTTTATTGAACTTTTCACCGTCTTTTACCCACCTCCTAGGAGAGTTTGAAAATGTACATATAACATAATTTTACCCCTTCTGTGAGTGGAATTTCAAAAATCCAAGAGACACAGTTAATATCAAGGATTAAAATGGGGTTCAATAATATAAAAATATTTTTTTGTGAATAATAACTTTTTACTTTTATTTACCACGGTGAAAAGTAAATAGGGCAATTGAGGGTAAAATGATATTATTATTACCCTAACACATGTCCTAATTCTATTGTATAAGTTTAATTCGGCCAAACCAGATATTAGGAGTAAAATATGACCATTTAGGTTCACTTGGATCAGAATAGTACATTTATTATTATTTTATTTAATGAAGAGTTAAAAAAAGATAAAATCAATGTTTAATAACTAAAACATTTTTAATATAAGGTAATGGATAAGATAATTTCGACTATAAATATTAATTAGAAAGATAAAAGGATTTCCTACATAATGGTATTTTATTTATAATTTTTAGACATTAAATAATTTAATTTATTTATGACACAATGATGATGCAGTAATTACCTTATTAATGATATATTAACATGATTGATATTATAAATACCCAAATAAATGTAATTTGAGACTTTTTATAAATTAAACTAATTTTACAGGATAATATGACTTGCTATTATTGATTTAAATAGATTTTTTAGAACTAATAATTCTTTTATGATTTTCACAAAAATCAAATACCAAATAGTGTCAAAAAGTGACATAAAATAGTTTTTTTAAAAAAAATAATATATTATTAATGGTTATTTTGTTCCTAAAAATCTATGGTTCAGCCAAATGACTTATAGATGTTAATATATATTAATAATTAACAACTTTGGGTTCTTTTGGCTTGTTATAGTATGTTTATTAACCATATATTGTAAGAAAACAAGAAGACACGGTAAAAGTTAGATTTTTTACCTTAGAGTTAAATCTAAATGATAAGGTTAAAATAGTAACCTAAACTTCTCAAACATATATTGGTTGAGATTATTTAGACCCATCCCCACCTTAGCTTCATAATAAATCAATTTGGAGCTATTAAAAACCGTATATGACTTTATAATAAAAAAAATATTTTACGTTTTCCCAAAGGTGTCCCTCCCCTCCCTTATAATAGGGCACCTCCTCCCTCTCCTCCTCACACCACACTGAGCCTCACAGATCAACCACCCCATGACAATTTCTCTTCTCCACTTCCCTAGTAATATTATATAGGTCTTGGTCTTCTTCGAATAGCAACATTAGTGCCCTAAGAGGAGGTTTCAAAGAGGCTTGTCGAAGAAGAGGTAATATCTGTTACCGATTCTTTCAAATTTATTTCTTCTTCAACTTACTATAATTTAGTTGTTTCATTATAAATAAATAACATCAGTATCAATAATATACTTATATGTTATTATAAATATTAAAAAACCATATTTCACATTATATCTACCCTATGAAAAATGAAATCACCGCGCGTGCGTATGTACGGAATACCGTCTCCACCTCGTGGTGTAATCTGTTTTCCACAACCACCTTACATTGATGGGTATAATGGTGTAAAAAATAACTAAATTTGATTATTGTAAAGTTGTTTTGATTCTGAAATAGTATACATAATCTTCAATACAATTCCATAATGGCGGGAACGATATCATCGTGCGTGCTTACGTACGGCCTACCACGATGTGATGTGACTCGTTCTACATGATCTTCAACTAATAAGGACTATATATATGAATTTAATGAATAAATATGATATATATTACACTAATACCATTATAGATATGAGTTATCTATAACCTAAAAAGAAGAATAAAAATTTATTCGACAAAACACACATAAGAACAAAAAGAAATAAACACTCGAATAACAAGTACCAAAGTACGAGAAGATTGTTTTTTTTACGACTTGAATTGATTTTTAGGATATAATAGAAAATTAATTCCATGAATAATCCTTTATATGTTTTCAGGTTTATTTTTAATAATCTTCTTTCAGTTTAAAATTTTATGACCTATTCAGAATCGAAAAATGTTTTTGAAGTATAAAGGATATTTTCCTCAAGAATGGAGTTCAAGTGTTTTATCAAAATTATTTTCCATATAAGATAATATAGGGTTCTTCTTATATCCCTATTTTTATATTGATTTGATTATGTTATGATGGAATTATTTTTATGAAGTCCTTTTATCTTATATGGATTATGTAATGATGGCATGATGTTTAAGAATCCCATTTTTCTTACATGGGTTAAGCTATGATGTATGATTTATGATTTTGGGGCACACATAAGAATGGTTTTATTATGAGATGTCTGGGACCTATATCTCCCTCCAATGCATTGGGTAATGATTTATATCTCATGAGATAGACATGGCCAGAACGACATGTTAATCCGGTTCAGTGATACGGGGCTGAAACAAGGAGTGAACTCAGTTCAGAAATGGAATTTGTCCGCTAAGATAGTCTTTTCAATGAGTCTTGACTACTAAGAAATGATTCTCTATGATTATGTGTGTATTCCAAAAAGTTTCATGTAATGATTATTGGGATTACATTTTACTACTATGATTTATCCCATGTTATGAAATTATGATCTCTTTTGCAGGACAATATTTCCAAAATGTTAGGTTCTTATGAATAAGATGTGATTGATATTTCTTTTGTTTACCCTTACTGTACATTTGAGCTCACCGTTTTGTATGTTTTCTTTTCCCCAGGTCAGGAATAAGGGTATTATGTAAGATATTCCAAAAGGGACTCTATATATGTTAAAATAAAAGGGAGACAATGTAGATGATTTAAGAACCAGTTGTTTATGTTTCACAGTTTCTAAAGACACTATACCTATTTGGTCCTTTAATGGTTTTTTTATATGTTGTAATAAGTGTGCTTCAATTTTGAATTAATAACAATGTATGTAAAGTATGGATCATTATAGTAGGTATCAGAGGAAGGGTATAGTAAACCTTTGGAAACTAGGATGTGAAATCCTTAGTAAGAACCCTCAGGATATGTCTAAGCATAGAACACAATCATAGTGTTTTAGATATGGCAATGAATAACATATGATAAGATCTTAAGGGTGAAATTTTATTCTTAATTGTGTGGTTTTACTATTATTATTAGTGTTTCTCACACTATACTTATTGGTTTTAGTCAATGGCTGGAACCTGAAGGAACCGTGTTAATGCTGAATGCGACGGGAAATGCAATGATTGTCACCCTGAGAAACCAAACATTATGGGAGCTAGAATGAAAAATCTTGTAGCCATGCACACAAAATTTTCTCAAGCTATGAATCATGCAGGACTTCAAAACGAACAAAGGAAGGAGCAAAATTTTGTTGAATCCTTCATGTGGCAGCATCCACCCTCATTCAGCGGGTCTACTGATCCATTAGTTGCTGAACAATGGATCAGTACTACTAAAAATATATTTTCAGTTCTTCAATTTTCTGAACATGATAAAGTTATCTTAGAAGTATATCGTTTGGATGGTGAAGTTGATCAATGGTGGAATCTTATTAAGATTATGAGGCAAAGGGATGAAATTAAGTCCATGGAATGGGATGAGTTCAATAACTTATTTTTTAATAAGTAATTCCCTCGTATTCATCGAACAAATATAGAGAAGGAGTTTTTTGAACTAAAGAAAAAGGATGATGAATCGGTTGGTACCTATGAGGCAAATTTTACAATACTTGCAAGGTACGCCTCTAGGATTATTATCCAACCTGAGAGTAAGATCGATCGATTCTTTAGTGGCTTAAAACCAAGTCTCTGAAGGGTGATATCCATAAGGGACTACAATAGCTATGAGGAAATCGTTCGATGTGCTCTCAAGGTTGAAATGGAGATTGGAGTAACCCATCATTCATATGCATTTGATAAGAAGAGGAAAATGGATTTCAAAGTAAAATCTAAAGACACACTGAAAAGAAGATGAGTTTTCTCTTATGCTCAAAGTGTTAAAACGAAACATGGAAGGAGTTGTCTTAATGCGACAAGTAAATGTTTCAAATGTGGAAAAGAAGTTCATCGGGCATTTGAATGTCGTAATGATGGGATGAAGATGTCTAGTGATGTGAACAATGAAAAGGCTACACAGAATGCACCTCCTACACTTCAATGTTACAAGTGCAAGGAAATGGGTAATTATTCCAATCAATGACCAAATCCAAGGGTTTTTTACGATGATCGATGTCAAAAAACTCTTAAGGCCAAAGACAAAGGAAAGTCACATGGAATTTCTATCAGCGATGTGGAGTACGATAATGAAGTAGTGAATGGTATACTTACCATCTGCTATAAAGTAGAAAATGTTTTATTTGATTATGGATCCACCCACTATTTTAATTCTAAATAATTTTCTAAGGGTATCGTTGTATTACATCAACAATTAGATGTTGAGTTCGCTATGACAACACCTAATGGCGCAACAGTCGCATCAAAAGTTTAAAATTCTTCTCTGAATGAAGTCTATTTGAAAGTGATTCCTGTAAATCTTGTGATCTTTCATATAGTGGAATTCGATGTGATTCTATGCATGGATTGGCTTTCTTTATATGGAGCTCATATCAATTTTCAAAGAAGAGAAGTCACATTTCATATTCCAGATCAATCTATGATCTTCTATCGATGCAAGGATGAACATAACCTTCCAGTGGAAATTAATTCCATATTATGGGTCTTGATTCCACTAAAAGGATGTTATTTATCTCAAATGGTTGGTGAGAAACTCACGATTAATAATATGCCCATTGTACGGGAGTCTGATGATGTCTTTCCGGAGGGATTTCTTGGTCTTCCACCAAATCGTGAAGTTGAGTTTTCAATAGAACTCATATCGGATGCTTTACCTATTTTAAAGACACCATATAGAATGGACACAATTGAGTTGCAGAAATTAAAGAAGCAACTCGAAGATAATCTTGATAAGGGATTCATACTCGCTAGTGTGCCACCTTATGGAGCACCTGTTCTGTTTGTTAAGAAGAAAGATGGATCAATGAGAATCTGCATTGATTACCGAGAACTGAACTAGATCACTATCAAGAAAAAATATCTTATCCCACGCATTGATGACTTATTTGACCAACTACGCAGAGCTCAATACTTTTCCATGATTGATCTCTGTTCAGGGTATCATCAATTAGAGGTCAAAAGGGAGGATATACAAAATATGGTTTTCTGTACAATGTATGGACACTATGAATTTATATTGATGCCATTTGGTCTTACTAATGCCCATTCTATATTCATGGATCTAATGAATAGAGTCTTTAGAGATTATCTTGATCAGTTTGTGGTAGTCTTTATAGACGATATTCTTGTCTATTCAAGGAGCAAGGAAGAACATGAAGATCACTTGAGAATTGTATTGAAGACCCTGAGAAAGGAGAATCTTTATGCCAAATTTACCAACTGTGAATTTTGGCTTCAAAAAGTTTCATTTTTTGATCACATAATCTCAAATGAGGGGATATCTGTGGATCCATCAAAAACAGAGGTTATCGAAAGTTGGTCGAGACCAACAACAGTAACTGAGATCCGAAGTTTTAGTTGTTTGGCTGGATATTATCGATGTTTTGTGAATGATGTTTCATGATTATCTAACCCAAATTCCAAATTGACTCGGAATGGAGTTAAATTTTTTTGGACAGAGGAATGTGAAGAGAATTTCAAGGAGTTAAAAAGAATATTATCCAGTGCACCAGTGCTCACACTGCCCTATAGTGAAGAAAGGTTTGTGATCTACAGTGATGCATCCAAGAAGGGACTGGGGTGTGTTCTCATGAAAAACGATATGGTGATTGCTTATGCCTCACGACAATTGAAATTCCATGAGGAAAATTACCCAACTCATGAATTAGAGTTAGCTGTGTTAATATTTTCATTAAAGATTTGGAGGCATTATCTTTATGGTGAAAGGTGTGATATTTATACTGATCATAAAAGCATAAAGTATATTTTCCCACAAATGGAGCTTAATATGCGCCAGAGAAGATGGTTGGAGCTGATTATAGATTACGACTGCTCAATTCATTATCACCCTGGGAAAGCAAAAAATTTGGTAGACATATTAAGTCAACAAGACCATGCTAGCTTATCCATGATGAGGATCACCAAAGATCCAATATTTATGGATTTACAAAGGATGGATCTTGGAATTATAATAGAAGGGGAAAATTATTATCTTTCTCAAATGAATGTTCAACCATATATACATGTGAAGATTAAAGAGGCCCAGAATGAAGATGTAGAGTTACAAAAGAAGGTGAGAAATGGTCCTGAATTTCACATTGATTGTGACGAAATAATAAGGTTTAGGAATCGGATTTCTGTTCCTACCATCCCAGAATTAAAGAAGGAGCTACAGGATGAGACTCATATTTCTTCAGTCCCTATTCATTCGGGAATCATGAAGATGTATAGGGACCTGAAAGAGTACTTCTGGTGGGATGGCATGAAAAAAGATGTTGCTGAATATGTCTCTCAATGCTCGGTTTGTCAGAAAGTTAAACATGAGAGATAGAAGTCTGAGGGTATGTTACAACCATTATCCATACCCGAATGTAAATGGGAAAACATCACTATGGACTTCGTCACTGGACATCCTAAAACATCCAAAGGCAATAATGATATCTGGGTCATAGTTGATCGTCTTACAAATTTGGAACACTTCATTGCTATTAGAGAGGATTTCTCTCTCGATCAGCTTGCCAGGATATATGTAACGGAAGTGGTAAGATTGCATGGATTACCACTTTCCATTATATCTGATCAGGATCCGAGGTTTACCTCAAATATTTTGCAAAGTCTTCAGCATACTCGGGATACAGAGTTGAGTTTCAGCACTTCTTATCATCCTCAGATATACGGTCATTCTGAGAGGAAAATTAAACTCTAGATGATATGTGAAGAGATTTCTCTATGGATTTCAAAGGTGGTTGGGATCAACACCTACCTTTGGTAGAATTTTTTTTATAATAATAGCTTTCACTCCAGTATTCAGATGGTTCTTTATGAAGCTCTCTAGGAAAAGAAATCCCGAACTCTAACTTGCTGGGATGATTTTGGGGAAATAAATCTATTAGAACCTGATCTTGTTGATAAGATTGCAGAAATGGTCCGATCAATTAAACAACACATAAGAGCAGCTCAGAGTCGTTAAAAAAGATATGCTGATAACCAAAGAAAAGACCTAGAGTTTGAAGTGGGTGATAAAGTGTTCTTACGAATATCTCCATGGAAGATAGTAATGAGATTTGGAAAGAATCGAAAGCTAGGCCCTATGTATATCGGTCCATTCGAAATACTAGATCGTGTTGGGAAGGTAGATTACCTAATGGAGCTTTCACTAAATCTCTCTCAGGTTTAGGATGTGTTCAATGTATCTCTCCTGAGAAAGTACATACCTGATCCTTCACATGTACTCAGCTCAGAAGTTGTATCGCTGGAGCAAGATCTTTCTTATGAAGAACAACCGATAGAGATTCTGGATCGTAGCGAAAAAGGCCTATGGAACAAGAATACTCGCTTGGTGAATGTTTTATGGAAGAACCAACAATTAGTAGAAGCTACATGGGAGCTTGAGGATATAATGAGGGAGAGGTATCCTCATCAGTTTGTTATAAAGTGACGAATTTCGAGGGAGAAATTCATTTTAAAGGGGGTAGAATGTATCACCAGAGGTTTTTATGGGAATTATTTTTTTTTTATGTTATATACATCATTAAAGAATCTTTCACTACACACAACACTAGCTTGTCTTTCATTACACGCAATTGCGACCTTCCTCGATAACTTGCATTGTACGCAATACCGAGTTTCACTATACAACAATATGCTATTAAAATATTATTATAACTAGACATTATGAATAGTAATACCCACTTTTTGAAATTTTATAAATTTTATCTATCAAAATTGACTTCATTTTTGGGTTTGGAATATCGGAATTATCCTAGGGTGAACTTTTGGTATTTTTCTGAAAACATTCAATTTTTGATGAATAGTGAAAACACTAGGTTACTATTTAAAAACCGACTGTTTATTTAAATAAATATTCATTTTTTATTTTAGGTCAAAATTGATACATAATACCTATATAAGTTCAATGTAATTCATTGGATCCATTTTATAATATTTTTTTATATATATAAATTTTATTGAACTTTTCACCGTCTTTTACCCACCTCCTAGGAGAGTTTCAAAATTTACATAAAACATAATTTTTCCACTTCTGTGAGTGTAATTTCGAAAATAAAAGTGACTAGGTTAATATAAAGGAGTAAAATGAGGTTAAATAAGATAAAAATATTTTTTTGTGAATAGTAACTTTTTAATTTTATTTACCATGGTTAAAAGTAAACAGGGTAATTAATGGTAAAAATGATATTATTATTACCCTAACACATGTCATAATTAAATTGGAAAAGTTTAATTCGACCAAAAACAACCTTAGGAATAAAATATTTCCATTTAGGTCCACTTGGATAAGATGAGGACATTTATTATTATTTTATTTAAAGAAGAGTTAAAAAAATTAAAATCAATGTTTAATAACTAAAACATTTTTAATATAGGGTTATAAAAAAGATAATTTCGACTATAAATATTCATTATAAAGATAAACATATATCTTACATAATGGTATTTTATTTATAATTTTTATACATTAAATAATAAAATTTTTTATGACACAATGATGATGCAGTAATTACCTTATTAATGAAATATTAACATAATTGATATTATAAATACCCTAATAAATGTAATTTGAGGTTTTTTATGAATTAAACTAGTTTTATAGGTTAATATGACATGTTATTATGTATTTAATTAACTTTATTCTAAATAATCATGGTGTTATGATTTTCACAAAAATCAAACACAAAATAGTGTCCAAAAGTGATATAAAATTGTTTTTTAAAACAAATATTATATTATTAATTGTTATTTTATTTCTCAAAATCTTAGTTTCGGCCAAATTACATAGATAAGATTATATATATTAATAATGAACAACTTGGGGTTCGTTTGGCTTTTTATAGTCAGTTTATTAACTATATAGTGTAAGAAAACAAGAAGACACGATAATAGTTAAATAACTTATCTTAGAGTTAAATTTAAATGATATGGTCAAAATAGTAACCTAATATTGTCTAAAATCCATTGGTTGAGAGGATTTCGACCCATAATCACCTTATAATTGAAACAAATTAATTTTGAGATACTAAAAACCGAATATGACTTTATAATAAAATAATATTTTATGTTTTTCCTAAGGTTCCCTTCTCCTCCCTTATAAAAGGGCACCTCCTCCCTCTCCTCCTCAAACCACTTTGAGCCTTCCAGATTGGCCCACCCCTGGAAATTTCTATTATAAAATTCCCTAGTAATATTATAGAGGTCCTGGTCTTCTTCAATGACTAACATTAGTGCCCTAAGAGGAGGTCTCAAAGAGGCTTGTCGAATAAGAGGTAAAATCTGTTACCGATTCTTTCAAATTTATTTCTTCTTATACTTCCTCTTATTTAGTTGTATCATTATAAAGTAATAACATCAGTATCACTCATATAATTATATTTTATTATAAATATGATACAACCCTATTTCTCCTTCTATCCATCCTATGGAAAATGCAATCCCTGCACGTGCGTACGTACGGAATACCATCTCCACGCAGTGGTGTAATCTATTTTCCACCACCACCATACTTGGATGGGTATAATGGTGTAAATAATAACTATATATGATTATTTTAAAGTGATATTTATTCTGAAATAGTATACATACACTTAAATACAATTCCACTATAATGGGAATGATATCATCGCGCTTGCGTGCGTACGGCCTACCACGATGTGATGCGATTCATTCTACATGATCTTCAATGCATAAGGACTATATAAATGTATTTAATGAATAAATATGATATATATTACACTAATACAATTCTTGAAATGGGGTATCTATAACCTAAAAATAAGTATAAGAATTCATTCGATAAAACACGCGTAAGAACAATAAGCAATAAACACCCGAATAACAAGTACCAATGAAATATTAGTAATACGAAGATAATAATATGACCATATATGATATCATAACAATGAGTAAAATTATGGAATAAGTCAATAACTTTATTTAAATCATTATACAATAGTTTTGGACACGTACAAAGCAAATCAGACCTAAGGAAAGGGAAAGTCTCACAATCTCATTTTTATCCGAGATTGTTTATACTTCAGAATTTATTGGGGAATATTTATCATCCACATCCATGTTTCATCAATATGTAATATTATTTCTATCCTCCTGAAATTTTTTGAATCCAATTTTACCCATTGTTTGAGTTTTTAGTAAAAGATATGAAATAAATCATTTGTCGTTTTTAGTACGAGGTACTTTTTGACTTTTCCGGCCAAAGTATGAGAAGAATGTTTTTTTACAGATTGAATGGATTTTTATGATTTCATAGAAAATTATTTACATGAATATTAATTTAAAAGTTTTCAAGTTTATTTTTAATAAAATTCTTTTAGTTTAATATTTTAAGACATGTTAAGAAAGGAAAATTGTTTTTGAAGTAGAAAGGATATTTTCCTCAAGAATGGAGTTCCAGTGTTTTATAAAAATTATTTTCCATCTAAGATAATATAGGGTTATGTTTCTATCCCTATTTTTACATTGATTTTATTATGTTATGATGGAAATATTTTTATTAAGTCCTTGTATCTTATATAGAATATGTTATGATGGCATGATGTTTAAGAATCCCATTTTTATTACATGGGTTATGCTATGATGTATGATTTATGATTTTGTGGCACACATAAGAATGGTTTCATTATGAGATGGGTGGGACCTATATCTCCCTCCAATGCATAGGGTAATTATTTATATCTAATGAGATAGACATGTTTGGAATGGCAGGTTAGTCCGGTTCAGTGATACAGGACTAAAACGAGGAGTGAACTCGGTTCAGAAATGGACTATGTCCGCTAAGATAGTATTGGAAATGAGTCTTGACTACTAAGAAATGATTCTCTATGATTATGTGTGTATGCCACGAAGTTTCATGTTATGATAATTAGGATTACATTTCACTACTATGATTTATCCAATGTTATGAAATTATGATCTCTTTTGTAGGTTATGATTTCCCAAATGTTATGCTCTTATGAATATGATATGATTGATATTTCTTTTCTTTACCCTTACTGAGAATTTGAGCTCACCCTTTTGTATGTTTTCTTTTCCCCAGCTTAGGAAGAAGGGTATTATGAAAGATATGTCAAAAGGGAGTCTAGATATGAGAAAATAAGAGAGAGATTGTGTAAATTATTTATGAACCAGTTGTTTATGTTTCCCAGTTTCTAAAGACACACTATACCTATACGGTCCTTTCATGGTTTTGTTATATGTTGTTATAAGTGTGCTTCAACATTGAAGTAATAACAATGTATGTAAAGTATGGGTATTTATACAATGAGTAAGAAAATGGTACTACAAATTGAAATTTTTATTATTTAGTAGGGTATTGGAAAAATAATTATAATTATTTAAGGGTAGATTATATTATTTCAATATTGGCTACTTAGTCAAAAACACAATTGAAAAACGGTGAGATTATGACGTAAAACCATTACCACGTTGGTAACATTTAAAACCTAATCATTGGGAAAACATGATCATGGAATGGTTATTTAATACATATAACATTCAAAATAATCATCATAAAATATATTCGTGTGCAGTATGTACACCACATAAACGAAATAGTGTTGAATATGGAATGTTTCATGGTGGAGTACAAAGATAGACAGTAATCCCTTACCATAAGTCTCGACCTACGTTGTATATTTTTGAAAAACCTATATAATTAATATAAAAATATTATAAAACTATTAATGAATTATAATTATATATTCCATACCATATAACACTTTTTTTTGACTTCTTATTACATGTTTGTTAACAAATTCATGTTAAAGTCATGTTTTAGGTAATAAATACTTTGTATTTGATGTATATTTTAATTTTTTATTTTTTATACACTTAATTTGACAATGGATCCATCATATCTAGAATGTTAAAATTTATAAAAAAATATATTTTTAATATATTGGTATTTATCTATAAAATTAAGAGATATAAAATCAAAAAAATCATTCATTGGGATGATGGGTTGTATGTATTCATGACTGTTGTATCCATTATCATGATGGATTGAAAAAAATATAGTAAACTAACATATTACCATTACAGAATCAATTTTATGTTTTATATATCACTTAATTTCATTAAAACCATCCTTATTTCCTTCCATTTAAAGCGTGAAAGAATTTCCTCACATCATGAGGCATTACTCCATCATACACAGAAGCGACGTTATTATATTCCAATAGAATTTAAATTATAAAGGCATATAGAAAATAATAATTATATAATTACCATAACATAAAAATATACCATATAAAAATTTAAACCTTCCTTATAACTTGTTGTGACTAGTGGAAATGGAAAATCAATTGAATCGGTTCGTGAGGAGGTAGTCCTTCGTACTCACAAATGAGGAATTCATTAACCATTTGATAAATGTGGATATAGTTATAAGAAATTACCATAATATAAAAAAATATGAATACGTAATATACCTATATTATTATTTTCTATTTTATTTATTATTAAAGCAATGAGTTAGATTAATAAATAAAATAAAACCACTGCCTGAATAATGTTGCCTCTTTTTTGGGTAACTAACTTATATTAATAAATAACACTTCCAATAAAACATTTGTGACAAAAAATGGATTCGTGGATTATATTTTGGAAGTAGGTATGTGATTTTGGTAGTTATTGTCTGAAATAAATTTTTTAAGTGTGTGATGAATAAAGGATATGTGGTGGCCGTTAATAAGTGCGGTTAGTGTCACACTTGTAATTGTTTAAAAGATAAAGGTGAACCCATGTTTTTATCATTACAAAAAATATAAAATGGAGTATTATCAATAATTAGACATTATATGGTCTATATAGGGCCATATAATGGACTTTAGATTAGTTTTTAGGTCATATTTACCCTCATCTTTATGGTGTAACTCCCTGTAAACCCATATTACCTGAATTGTGATAAATAATTTTTACTTTTATCATTATTAATTTTTGTAAAACAAATTTTTTTTTAAATATTACATTATATATAGTATTATAATTTAAAACATTGAGTACATTTTTCTAAATTAATTTCATTGATTTTTAAAATTATATTTTAAAAATAATCTCGCAGAAACGATGAGATAATTAGTTTTTAAAGACAAAAACAAACTAAAACGTTTACAAGGTTTTTATATCAATATTGACTACAAAATAGATTCAAATAACTTAAATTTGATTAATATATATATATATATAATTGAAATAATTTTACTTTTAAAAAAAATTAATATTTAATTTTACTTTATAAATAATGTTAATAGAAAAGGAGTTCTCAATTAAAATTTACTATATTATTTATGAAACAATTAATATATTGATAAATTCTCAAAATGTAACCCTATGAGAAGGTTGTTTGGTGATTTAAAATATGATTTTTATTTTATAAAATAACATTTCAAAAAGTCTAAAAAATTATTTTTTTTATTTTTCACAAAAGAAACATCTGTTTGAGAAAATAGTAATTTCATAACATTAAATGATATTATTGAAAAATTAAGTACTTTTTTATCAATATGTTATCAATATTTAATGAAGTGATACATAAAATTTTTGAATTATTTATTCATATTCATACCATTATGTTTAATTTCAAGGTTATAATGTCCAGAATTGGATAATAAAAATAATATATTATGGTTTTTTAGAAATAAATTTCATGTTCAATGCATGTTAAACCTAATGTTACATGTAAAAACAGTTACCTCGGTATTTTGTGTAATGCACACTATTAATGAAATTTAATTTATTTGAAAAAAAATTCATATAAACTCATGTTGTTATATTCTACCCCCCCCCCCAATGAATTTATCCATTGAAATTAATAACTCTAATACAAAAAATGGGGATATTTATACCTCATCACTTCATATGGTTCCCATGTAGCTACCTCAAACTGGTTTTTAAACTAGAAACTGTAGACCATGTGAGTGATCTTATTTGGTAGAACATTATCTATATAATCCAGAATCCTAAATGGTATTTCCTCATTCTAAACATCTTTTACCATCGGTATGACCTCTGTGTTTAGTTCTTGTAAAAGATCATATATATACTTCCACATTAGAGATACATCCAAAAAATTGTAAACTTCATAGAGCTTTGGAGGAAGCTTTAACCGGTAGGCTATCATCTTGATATGACCAATAATTTTTAAGGGGAACAATATATCCACGTATTAGTTTATCTTTATTATAAAATCCAATTACCTTCTTCCATAATAAAATTATTAGAAATGTCATTTCACCTTCATTAAATTCTATATCACAAAAATGATTTTCATCATAACTATTTAGATGACTCTGGGATTTCATTATGTATTGTTGAATTTATAAAACATTATGTTTCATTTCATCATCTATCTCAGGACCCAATATCTTTAATTTCCCAACATCAGTCAAGAGCGTTAGATATTTTATATTTATTTCAATAAATCGATTCATAAAAAGGCATTTTCTTGCTTGATTATGAACTATTGTTTCGAGGAAAAAAGAACTAGAAGAAGGTGTTAATCACAACCTTATTTAATGTCCAAATAATAAAATATCAGCATATTATATAATTATTGAATTGTTATCACATGCCAAAAATCTATCGGAGGATGATATATATTACTAAGACTCAACTCTTTATTAGAAGCTTACTTAATAACTCACTAAAACATTGCGGTAAACCTCATATCCCAATAAGGAACAATGTAATGAGGTACTCTTTGAGAATTTATCACTTTCTAAATGTATATCCCCAAAATTTGATCTAGAGAGATATTTTATTAGATATTAATGATGTCTAATGAATTTGTATTGTGACTGAATACAACCCATGTAACATTATGTCATTTAGACATTTTTAGGAGTTCAACCATAATATCCATGGTGATTTTCCACCCCATCCATTTTTATTTGGGTAATGAATGTAGAATCCCCATATAATATTTTATCTCAACCTTAACATTATGACATAAAAAGAATCATGATACCGATTATTTGATATATCTATTCATTACATCCCACCGTAAATATTCATTAAAATATCTATACATATTTGTACATCTATGATGAATAGACAAACGATGAACTATGAGTTTCCTCTAAAAATTCTTTTTTAAAATCTAGTATGGGTGAAACATATATAGGGTCCTTAAATATAAAATTACTTCATGATGAAGGTTAAACTCCAAAATATTTCAAACATACTTTTACAACTCAACATCTACTTTATATGCCTCTATTATCATCACATGGATAAATAGTTGAACATTCTACTCAGAAAGATAATATTTCTCCACTTAATTAAGTGTTTCATAATTAATCCTTTACATATATAGAAATATTTTATCATTTTTTATCTTAGTCATTGATAAACTAGCATAGTCCTTTTGACTCAAGGTATAATCCAACTTGTTCACTTTGCCAGGTTTGTAATGTATTGAGAAGTTATAATATTAAATAATCTATAAAAATATTATCTAGTAAATACTCAATTCCATGTTTTTGAATATATACATTTATATTTCCCTATTGGTGTTTACAATACACTTTTATCTATAAATATAATACATTCATATCTTGAATAAAAAAATTATCACAACTATCTCCAAATAATGGGTTGTGTAATTTTGATCTTGAACCTGTACTCTATAACCATGTCGTTATACATGATAAAAAATATGAACCCATTCATGGATGCATCACTATTTATTACTACCCTTCTAAACAATTGGTTAATTTAAGAATTGGTGCAATGAATAATCTTCTATTCAATTCCCGGTTGTTCGGGTCAAATATTCAATAACCTCCCCCTTTGACGAATAAAATTATATTCCCTCTATTGAGATTATATGACCAATAAATGAAACATGTTACATCCAAATTCACATTTTTCAAATTTTTTACCTATAATATATCCTTCTTTAAGGTCTTTAGTAGAATTCTCATGTGATATTCATGCTCATATTTTATCTTTGAATAGAAAAGATTATCATCTATAAGGACTAACAAAAACTAATCAACATAATCACTAAAGACACTATTCATAAAATCCTTGAAGATAGTAGATAAATAAATAAGATTGAATTCATTCAAAATATATTGATAGAATTCATACAAAGATATATTTTTTTAATGGGTATATCTTCTTTCTCGACCCTCAATTGATGATATCAAAAAATTGGTCAATCTTTTGAAAGTATTGAGCTCTACATAGTTGGTCAAATAAGTCAACAATATGGGGTATAGGATACTAGTTATTGATCATGATTTTCTTCTTCATCTAATAATCAATACAGATTCACATCCATCCATATTTATTTTTAAATAAATTACAGGTTCACCATAAGGTGACATGGAGGGATAAATGATTCACTTGAAAATGATTTCCTAGTGTTTCATCATTAATTATCGCTACATAATTGGGGTTATTCTATATGGTGTTGTTAAAGTTGGTGTGGAATAAGGTATTAGTTATATTGAAAATTCAACTTCACAATTTTTTTGAAGACTGGAAAAATATTTCACATTAGAAGAAGATAATCGGATAGTTTTGGAATATCAAATTTTACTTCCCTTCCATGATAATTGATGGGGTATTTTTTTAAAGAATGTTACTATATAAATAAAATAACAAAAAAATTTAAAAGATGAATAATGAAATGATTCTCAAGAAACGAATTCACCCCAATGAAAACTAAAGAGTAATCATAGATATGTGATGATATCATCATACCACTATTGGTTTTCACTGCTAATTTTCATTTAATGATTTTGGTGGAATCATTATACCCTTATAAAATTATTCATATATAAAATAATGGGTAGATCCATAGTCATATAAGACAATTTAAATTATAAAGTGGATAGAAATGGTACCTTTCACCACATCATTATCACACACCTCATCAAAAACCATGATCATGTGAGATTTCTCACTATCTCTCAGCTTTATATGTTGCTGACATCGATCATTATAATTGATTGTGAGATTTGGGATTTATTTATAAAAGTTCCCATACTCCTTGAATTTGAAAAACTGGAGTGTGTGTGGTGCATTGTGTTTTTATTTTTCTCTATTTGTAAATTTATCTAACATCTTCCCATAACATCATAATTCAATTTCTCTATTACCTCCCTTACATAGAAAAAACATTTACTAGTCCTCCTAAAATAATTACCTCCATGTTTCTTCCAACACATTGAGCATAAAATAAATCTCATCCTCTCTTATCTATGGTTTTTGGACTTTCCATTAAATTCCATTTGTCTCTTTTTAGGAAAATCATAAAATTGGTAAGTAACTATATCCTCTATTTCTACGTTGATAGTCTATTAGGGATAACTCTCATTAAAGACTTGGTTTTAATCTATGGAAGAATTGATCAAACCAACATTTAGGTTAGATGACAATACTAGAAGAGTATTATATAGGTCTTGTAAAAAATTTATAATTGGTGCAGTGACGACCTATCCTTGGGGCCCGTGCCGTGACTACCCCAAGCCCGCCTTCCATATGCCAAGGGCTGGAGACTAGCACCAAAGGTGTAAATATTGATAAAAAGGGAAGGAATTGCCATTATGAAACTTAAACACACACAACTAGTGTACAAGCGGAATCAAACACTATGTAAATATTAATAACAAGTTTGCTGAAAGTACAAAGGGGTCGGAAATACAAGCCCAACAGAAAGGTATAGCTACAACTCAAAGAAAGTACAACTGAAAAGAAAGACAACTAGAAGATGGAAGTAACTCCTACATCGTCCTCTGAGTTCCTACCTGAAGGGTTGGTACAGATGTCCTCTGCATCACTCCACGTCTATTGGTCCGCTCTGTGTTTCGTCACGCCGAGTGTCCACCTTCGGGTACCATCCAGTCTCATACACTCTGCCTCGGTCATCATTGTCTATCGTCTACATCCAATACAACGAGGTGAAGGCATAGACCGTGCATGGGTGAGTATAACTATACTCAGTAGGGATCCCGAGACCCTTAAGGTATCACTAAATCCAACAAGGATAAACCAAAATGAAAGATCTCAACAGATAACCTTTACTTATGTATATTCCCATACATATACCTAATTTATCAAGTAACTCATCTCAATTATGAGGAAAACACAAAGGTAATTGACTCAGCTCAAACTAGGATTTTTATTCACGAAATCACGGCTGGTGGAGAACTCGTCCTCTTTCGATCACAGTAGTCCTATCTTGACTCTGAGGTGCTACTCACAATCCTTTGACTACTGAGGTACTCCTCCTATAGAGTACCGTGAGTCTGTTGCCCCAACATAGTAGCGCTCTCTGCCATGGGTCTGCCGCCCAAACACAGTAGCACTCCTCCGCCATGGGTCTACCGCCCCAACACAGTAGCGCTCCCCACTGGTCTAGTCATGTCATTCTAAAGAGAATCGGACAAGCAGTCATCAGGTCTACAGTTACTAGGTCTCTGCACTCCGTACGCTCGTCTCCAGGAGTGTCCGCTCCATGAGATACTGGTCAATATTTCCAATTCTCACGTAAACTCACGTGGAAGTATCCCAAAGGACCACCTCGACATAGAGGTCTCAACGTAATAGACGACGCGTCAATCTGATGCTCGGTCTGTGAGTTATTAGCATTTTCATTCCTAGGTCCCGGTTGGATTTCGGGTACAATCAAACACTGCTATACTCTAACTGCGTCCAAACCTCATGTGGGGTATACCAAAATAACCGTCTCATCAAAAGAAATTCAACATACTCGATGACACGTCAATTGGACATCCAATTCTTATGTTATAAGTGCTTCCGCTCTAAGGGCCCGGTTGGAATTACATTAGTTAAAAACCAGGCCATTTTCCAAAGTCTTCCAAAACACAATTAGAGTATCGCAAAAGGACCGCCTCATCATGAGGGTCCTAGAGCCACAAAATTTGTGTCGATCAAACACAGGGTCGTAATGATGTTCGCATTTAAAAATATGGGCCTGGCCCGTTAGGCCCTGTGGGTTGGCGGGTCAGTTTGACCCGGTTCAGCGAGTCCAACCCGACATGGGGTGTTCGCACGAACTAAAGAAACAGGAACCGGCCCGATGGCAAGCGCGGCCCGGCCTGGCTCGGCCCGAAGGGGCTGATCTATCCGTGGTGGGGGTGTGGCCCCCCAGCTGCCCGAACTAGTGGTGCCAATCGGCACAACCCTCCTTAACCAGTCATCGACCTTCATGGCACAAGTGGCCCACTTGGGAAGGACACGAGTTCTCTAGTAGGGCGCCCTCCTGGTGCTATGGCTTTCATCCACCCGGCCGGCCTACAAGCCTATCGGTTCTCCTACCGAAGCAGCCTGTGAAGCGGGTCGCGGTTCCTTCCACACAGCCGGTGTGACGGCGCTGTCATCCTCCACCGTGGCCTACCCTTGTGGCGGCTCCACGTACTCGGCACGGTGAGATTGCGCAATTATTCCTCCACTGCGGCCCGTTTTTTTGTGGCTCCACGTCCCCTGCACGGCATGACGGCTCCGTGTTTCCTCCACCGTGGCTCGCTTGGCCGCAGCTTTTAATAGCGTTTGTGACAGCAGCACTTGTGTCAGCATCACCTTCCGCGTTCTGCCTCCAGTCGCCGATTCCAAAAATAATCAAGATTCTATGGAGGGTCCTCAGGTCTGGTTTGTTCAGCCTCCACCCTCCGTGTTAGGAGATAGCAATAGGTTGGGAAAAATAAAGATATTCAATGACAAACAAGGCCCAATTTTAATCCATTAAAATGGATCATAATCCCCATACCTTGGAAAAGAATCGCAATAGACAAGCATCATGGATGACGGTGTTGATTCTATCGTCATCGGAGTGCACCCAAAGAAGAAGTGGCATCTCCTCTCTTGTCTCGGAGAAAAGAAAATAAGGAATGTCTCCATTCTTCATCGGATCTGTTCTTCGTCATAAGAAGAACAGTGTATTCTCTCATTCCTTTCCAAATAATAGCCATTCCTCAATTAAAAAATAGGTACTCTATAATTATATTGGTGCCATGTAATTCAAAATGTTTCAAAATGATTAACGACACCACACATAATTATTTAATTGAGTAGCTCAACCCATTAATTATAAGGGTTGGCATATTAATTAGGGGTAGTGGGAGGTGAGGGGTTAAACCATAATAAATGGAAGGTGTTGTCAAAATTAATTAAAGGGTAAACGATGGGGAGTTGGCACATTAAAGGAAGAGGAGTTAATTATCGGGGTTTTGAAGAGAGTTAAGGGAGAAGAAAGGTCGGGGCTCGTGTGGGCCCAACCTCTAAAATATCCATACTTGCGAAGTTATGTGGGTGTGGGCCCGACAAATAACATCCCATGGGAGGAATTAACATTCATAGATAAATAAAATTTTCACCACCATTTTATTTAACTATTTCCAACTTCCCCAAACATTAACTCTCAACATGCATAAAATGCAACTGCGTTAAAGGTCCCCATAAGAAATTATTGGTGTTGCGAGTTCATTGGTGTCCTCATATTTCAATTCCGAGCACCGGTTCAAAAGATAGAAAACTTTCATGCATCTTTACTGAACGTACCCGAACTATACTTTGGAAACTGATTCTGGGCACACCGGGCCTCGAAATCATGTATCGTCAGAAGCTATAGACTTGTAAAATTCCAAATAATTAAGAAAATAATATCCCTAAAATTTCCGGGTCTTTACATTACTCCCAACTCAGGTATTTACGTCCCTATAAAGCTACAACACATACTCGGGGAACAAAAGGGGCATTGAGCACACATTTTAGCCTCTTGCTCCCATGTGCTTCCCTGGAGGTTCATGTGCTACTACTGAATGTGCACCAGAGGAATCGATAGTCCTCATGGGACCCTCTCCTGTCGATTCTCAATATATATTGGAACCTACATGAAAGTCTCCCACTCATCGATATCAAGCTCCCCATGGTCGATGATTTGTCAAGGGTCATGCACTTATCTCTTTTACTGAGATATGTGAATAATGTCATGCACCCGATGCAACTACGGTGGAAGGGCCAAGCAGTAAGCCACCTCGCATTTCCTACGGAGGACATGGAAAGGTCTGATGAACCTCGGAGATAAATTTCCACCTCGGATAAATCTTTGTAGACCTCGGCGAGGAGAGACCCATATAAAGACGTGGTCTCTATCCTCTAACTCTTGTAGTGTCTGTCTCTTATCAGCATAGGATTTCAGCCTGCTCTGTGCAGTCTTCATCCGCTTACGGATGATCTGCACCTTCTCCGTCATAGCTCGTACCATCTCAGGTCAGTAGAAAGTTGGCCGACTTGGTAAGTTGGTCGACGATCACCCTTCTTCACCTACCATATGTAAGATCTACTAAGATTTATTCTTTTCCAAAAAGAGAAATATGGTCTCATCCCTTGGATTAACCACTCACATTGCATTATACAGTCAATCCTGACATGAATGATACATTCATGCCATGGATGATGTCATAAGGCCTCGACGCTACTACCAAGTGATCCAACTTTTACTCTCGCCTCCAAGGGTCAAGTCACTCTATTGGAATCAGTGTGTGGTCACTAGGTCTTCTCCAGTCAGAATCTCGATAGTGAGGGTCAAGTCAATAGTATAAACCAGAACCTCTTAGTACACAAAAAGGAAGGAAAGTAAACGTCACAAGGACAAGTGTCTTTTATTACTGCAGCTCAAAGTACAAAGACACAAAGAAAACACAACAACAACATTAACGTGGCTAGAAGCCTCATGAACAAGGCCTCTATGCCTAGAACTAGTCCCGCTCCTATCCACCTTTGTCTAGAGCTCCATAGTTGTATGCTTCAGCTACCTGAAGTTGTGCTCTCCCATGTCCACCTATTCTACTGCAGTGTCCACCGATCGGCTGATTCTCCAGATCCCACTGCTTCATCTATCTTGGTGGCTCCTCCATCGCCTGATTATCAACTGTGCGGGGAGTTTGATAGTCACGTGCCATATGACCAAGCCTGGTGCAAGATAAACATTGTCTGTTCCTGGTATACCTAGATCTGAATCCACCCCGGATGCCCCGCACTACCGATCTTGAGTTGTGCGGTTGACCACCTGTAGGTATGGTCCTCTTGGACCTATGTTTTATCTGTCTAGAGCCTACAAATGACTCTGTTACTAACAGAAAACATTGTGGTAAGGGAAGAAGCTCCTGAGCACACTTAGAGTGTAGAGTCGCTGGTATAATCTCCACCCGGAAAAAAACCCCTTGATGTTTCCCCAAGTGAAGGTCGTCTCCTTTTAAAAATGGAGCTTTTAGCTCCCCCACCTCTCAGTTTCTCCCTGAAAGAGACTAACAGCTAGGTACACCATCAAGTCAGTGGGTGTCCCAACTGTGTGGAAAGCTCGTGCTACAAACTTGAACCAGTACCCAGCCATCTGAAAGTCTGTCTCGCCTCTAAACCTCGGAGGACCCTGTCACTGGAACCTGTGAAATGCCCTCAAGTGGCGTGCACCCTCAAATGATGGGGATGGTTATAATGGTAGCCCAGCGGGTAATGGTACCGCTGGTGCCTCTGTTATGATGGCGCCCTGCACTGTGGCCTTGCTACATGGTGTGCTACCATCGCACTCTCCACTCGGAACCCGCACTGGCTGACTAGGTGAAGACATCCTGAAAATAAACAAATTTGTCATTATAAAAAGACAATACCTGGTGGGTTGTCCTGGTTTTAGCAAACTTAGAGAAAAACTATTGAAAAAACACATGCAATCAGTGTTTTTGTGTACTGAGTCAGAAATCCATAGTCAAGGGCATGGTGTATGGATACGTCGGCCGCCGCACCAACACTGGACTCCCTGAACTGAAAACTACACTCGGTACCCTTAACACTATTGCTTCACAGAAAGGGAATATCTATGTTCTATGTTCTACAGTAGAACTGACTCATTTGATACCAATTTGTCATGACCCATCCTTGGGGAATGTGCTAAGACAACCCCAATCCCGCCTTCCCTAGGCCAGGGGTTTAAGACTAGCACCAAAGGTTTAAATCCTGATAAAAAGGGAAGGCATTTCCATTATGAAACATAAACACAAACAACCATAGTACAACCAGAAGAAAAAAACTAAGTTAAGTAGTATAAAAAGTTTTTGGAAAGTACAATGGGGCCGGAAATACAATCCCAACAGAAATGTACAACTACAACTGAAAGAAATTATAACTGAAAAGACAAACAGCTGGAATATGGAAGCAGCTCCTGGATCATCCTCCAGGTTCCTTCCAAAAGGGTAGGTACAGATTTCCTCCTCAGCACTCTGCATCTATTGGTCCGCTCCATGTGTCTTCACGCCGAGTGTCCACCTCCGGGTACCATCTAGTCTTCATACACTCCGCCTTGGTCAGTGTTGTCTGTCGTCTGCATCCAAAACAATGAGGTGCGGGCCTAGACCGTGCATTGGTGAGTATAACGATACTCAGTAGGGACTCTAATACCCTCATAGTCTCACTAAATCCAACAAAGAAAAACCACAAAGAAAGATCTCAACAGAAAAACTTTACGTAGATATATGCCCATACATATACCTATGTTATCACGTAACCCATCTCAATCATTAGGAAAACACAAAGGTCATTGACTCAGCTCAAAATAGGATTTTTAATCATGAAACCACGGCTGCTGGAGAACTCCTCCTCTATCAAGCACAGTAGTCTTGGATCGACTCCGATGTCCTACTCACTATCCTTTGACTACTGAGGTACTCCTCCTGTCGAGTGACGCTGGTATGTCACCCCAACACTGTAGCGCTCCCCGCCATGGGACTGCCGCCCCAACACAGCAGCGCTCCCCCTAATAGCCTACAGAGGTACTCCTCTTGTTGAGTACTACAGGTCTTCCGCCCCAACACATTAGCGCTCCTCCGCCATGGGTCTGCCGCCCCAACACAGTAGCACTCCCCACTGGGCTAGTCAATTCATTCCGAAACAAATCGGACAAGCAGTCGTCAGGTCTACAGCTACTAGGTATCCGCACTTCGTACGCTCATCTCCAGCAGGGTCCGTTCCACGAGCTACTGGTCGATTCTTCCAAGTTTCATGTAAACTCACTTGTAAGTATCGCAAATAACCCCCTCGACATATGGGTCTCAACACAACAGACGGCGTGTCAATCGGACGCCCGGTCAGTGAGTTATTAGTATTTCAGTTCCAGGGGCCTGGTTGGATTTTGGGTACAATACAACCCATCCATACTCCAACTGCATCCAAACATCAAGTAGAGTATTACAAAAGAATTTTCTCATCAAAATAAATTCAACACAGTCGACAACATGTCAATCGGACGTCTGGTCCTTAAGTTACAATCATTTCCGCTCCAAGGGCCCTATTGGAATTGCATTCGTGCAAAACCCAGACGTTTTCCAAAGTCATCCAAAACTCACTTAGAGTATCGAAAAAGGACCAAATCGTCACAAGGGTCCTAGTTCCTTAAAAGGTGCGTCAATCGGACGCTCGGTCGTGAAGATATTCGCATTTAAGCGTACGGGTCCGGCCCGTTAGGCCTAGTGGGCTGGCGGGTCGGTATGACCTAGTTCAGCGGGTCAAACCCGGCATGGGGTGTCGGCCCGGCCTAACGAAACATTACCCAGACTGGTGGCAGGTGCAGCCCGTCCTGATGGCAGGCGCATCCCGACCCGATGGGTCGCCTACCATCCCGAGAAGGCAGGGGGACCCGACTGCCCGAACCGACAATGCCAATTGGTGCCGCCCTCCCTAACCGGCTGGCCGACCATCATGGTGCAAGCGACCGCTCGGGCATACCACGGGTTCTCCAGTGTGGCGTCCTCCTGGCTCCGCAGCTTTCCTCTACCCAGCCGGCCAAAAAGCTGGCCGGTTCTCCTGCTGAAGCGGCCCATGAAGTGGCCCGCGGTTTTTTCTGCACAACCGGCGTGACGGTGCTGGCTTCCTCTATCGCAGCCCGCTTGGCTACGACTTCTTGTCTCAGGCACGGTGCGATGGTGTTGTGTCTCCTCCTTCATAGCCCACTTGGCCGCGACTTTTCTTTTCATGTGCGACAGCGGCCCTTGTGCTGTCGGCCTCTTCTATGTTCCGCCTCCGGTCGCAGATTCCTAAAATAATCAAGATCCAGCAGAAGGTCGTTGGGTCGTGTTCATTCGGCCCGTGCCCTCCATGTTAGGTGATAGAAATTGGTCGAGACAAATAAATATATTCAATGATGAATGATGAACAATTTTAATCCATTAAAATTTAACATAATCCCACACCCTTGGAAAAGATTCACGGTAGTTGAGCGTCGTGGATGACGGTGTCGATTCATTCATCGTCGAAGTGCACCCGAAGAAGAAGTGGTGTCTCCTCTCTTGTCGGAGAGAAAAGAAAAGAAGGCGTGTCACCGTTCTTTGTCGGGGATGTGCTTCATCGAAAGAAGAACATTGTATTCTCCCAAACCATTCCAATTAATATCCAAGAATCAAAGAAACAATAGGCTCTCTATAATTATATTGGTTCCATGGAATTCAAAATATTTCAAAATGATTCACGACACCACGAATAATTATTTAATTGAGTAGCTCAACACATTAATTAGAAGAGTTGGCATATTAATTAAAGAGAGAGGGAGGTGATGCGTTTAACCATAATAAATGGATGGTGTTGTTAGGGGAAACGATGGGGAGTTGGCACATTAAAGGAAGAGGAGTTAATTAGGGGGGTTTTGAAGAGAGTTATTGGAGATTAATTGTTGGGGATCGTGTGGGACCCACCTCTCAAATATCCACACTTGGGATGTTATGTGGGTGTGGTCCCGACCAATAACTTCCCATGGGAGGAATTAAGATCCATAGATAAATAAAATTTTCTCCACAATTTTATTTAACTATTTCCAGTTTTCCCAAAAATTAACTCTCAACCCCCATAAAACGCAACTGCAGTAAAGGTCCCCTTAAGAAATTATCGGCGCTGCGAGTTCATCAGTGTCCTCAGATTTCAATTCTGAGCACTAGTTCAAAAGATAGAATACCCTGCACGTACGTTTACAAAGCGTACCCGAACAAAAATTCATAAATTGATACTGGGCACACTGGGCCTCGGAATCAAGTTCCTCAGAAGATACAGACTCGTAAAATTCCAAAGAATTAATAAAAAAATTCTTTTAAATTTTCGGGTCTTTACAGGTACCAACAGAATCATTATCCATTTCTATTAGCTCATGGAATACCATGTCTATATTTTTAAAAAGAATATGATGAAATTACAAATTAGAAAATATTTTTTTGAACCCATCCCAATCAATTTTATCAATTTTATCATGTTTCAACATATTTTTTAAAATATTACATGGTTGATCCACCTCACCATCTAAATGGTAGTCACTAAAATTAATTTTTTATTTTCATCACATTTGATGTTGGAATATATTTTTTAGTGGTGTTGATCCATTTTTAATTAACTAATGGATTAGAAGACCACTAAAAATGTTATATGTACTACTATAAATAACTCATCAACATGTTATTCCCCCTTATGTTCATTTGGATGTCCATCATTATTCATATCCTGAAAAGCATTTATAGGTATAAAAATCAAATTTTTCATTACAACCCCCATAACATTTAAATGATTAGAATGGGAAATCATTGTGTCATCCATTTCATTCAAAAGTAATATGGTTCCTTTATATTCCATCTATTCAATAAAAAAAGTTTGCAAAACCATAATAATAGTTGGAAACCAAATTATCATGAAAAATTAATTATAGGATGTCTAATTCATGAAACAATTATTTCAGATTAGGTTTAACATGGGCCATTCATAGTCACTGTTAAAATTCGACATGATGTTTTATAAAGAGTATGTGAACTTATAAAGTATATCCCTTGGTATTGTCAAAAAAGGTGTGAAGTATGACCCATTATGGGGCACTAGGTGGAAATCAAGTTCATCTCAACACATCCATATCAAAGTAATAACCCTTATTTACCTATGTTCTATATCCACATCCACTTATACAATCCAAAATGGGTTGAAATTTCTTATTATCCACTCATTATATCATTTACCATGATTAAAGAAATTGTTCATATACTTGGACTCATCTATAGACTTATCCATATACATTTCCTTAGGGATCTCATTATAGTTTCTTAATCCTTGTTCCCAATGGTTAAGAAAACATATACTATAAATCTAGAAAAAGTGACCCATGCTTTTAATACATAGATATTACAACATTTTTAAAGAACATTTATTACATTACTGAAACACACACTTGATAATGATCAAGGTATAGTACATTTGGAAACATGGAAACAAAAGAAAATGGTTCCTTGGTAAGCTACATCACCTCCTGCTACATTCTTCAAAACTATCTCCTTTTATAGAAATATCATACGTAATACATTTATTTAAACACTTGGGAATGTAAACATAATAAATTGTTGTCTCATGTGATCAATAAGGGTAAGAAATTTGGATATATAATCATAACATGAATGTAAGGGTATTTGAACATTATAAAAACTTTTGAAAACCATACCCTTCCTATCAAAGATATTAATATTGATTCATGGCCTGAATATTGGATGCTCATACGAAGAGAATCATAGGTTAAGAAACGAACATAATCCATGAGAGTATGACATTTTCACGGGACAAAGTTTTTTGGTAAACACGTAATCTTAAAACATCATTTCCATATTTGGAAAGTCTCACTAGAGAGACTATCATACTTGAATTACTTCACTCCCCAAACTGTCATAGTATTCAAAGATCACTCAAAATACCATCATAATAGAAAAAACCCCTTAAAAATAGGTTCACTCCCCATTATATTCATGTCTATATAGTGATTTATAAATCATTTCCTAATATATTAGATAGATGTGTAAGTCACACCAACCACATAATTAAAATCATATACTTTCATACCAATAGTTCATAAATCATTTTTCATGTTAAAACCCTTGAATGTAACAGGATTAATAAAAATTTCTTTACAATATTACCTGTGGAAAAGAGATGCATTTTATAATCATTTCATTATTTCATAACCCATGGATAGTGAAGCATGTTTCATAAAAATTTTATAATGTTATCACCAGTGGAAGAGAAATGAGTTTAATAGAAATCATGTTATCATAGAAAATATAAAAAATAAAGAAAAATTATGGTATACATACCTCATATCTATATAAAATTGACATCAAGGTATTTTATATTTTATGGAGAATTATTTCTAATGATAAATTACAATGAATGTTTCTTGAAGAAGATAACTTTTCCTTGAAAATAAATTTTTAAAACTAAAATTCCCTACAATATTGTGGTAATAATTTATTTGAAAATATTTTTGAAAACATATAAGTTAGTATTTAAATAAAATAATAATGATTCCATCATAAAATTAAATTCCTTCAATATAAGTAATAAAAATATTTGTTTGATATTTTTGATAAAATCAAAAAAGGTATTGTTTCGAAAATTGATTGAATATTCAATTAAAATAACTTTTAAAAAATTATATCTTAAGTAAACATGCCTATAATAAATTATTTGGATGATGATTAAAAGAAATTATGAATTTTGTTTTAGAAAATATGGTCTTATAAGAAAAAAGGGTTTTCTACAGGTGAGATAAATAAAAAAGATTTTCTAAAAAATAATTTCCCAATTATTTTAAATACCAAAGAGTGGAAAAAAGGATCTATTATGTTAATATATAGTGAATAACTAGTGGACATGAATATTTATGGGAATTATTGACATAGATATCAAAATATTTCATCAATGAATATTTTCATAAATAATCCCATTAAGGGATGAGATTGTATCAAAAAACCGTTACATATCTTGAATATGGAATATGTCTTAAAAATTTATAAAATTAAGATATAAATCCATTACCATATATCTCAAATTCATTCGCACACATTCAAAAAATCATGTATAATAACTATACGTTAATTATAAATCTATTACATAACCATAATCATATATAGCATACCATATATGACTTTTTATGACATTTTGCTACCCGTTTATCAACATTTCGATGTTGGAGATATGTTTTTATCAATAACCCTATTATTTTTCTTACATGTTTTTATTTTTTTTATTGGTAATATTTATTTAATAATTGTACCCTAAACTATAAAATAATAAGAATGATTTAAATATCATATAATTTCATTATATATGTATTTATATTTATCCGTAGATGTTAGAGATGGAAATGGAAATATAATGTTCGTGGAAATGGTAGGTCATTTGTACGCATAAAATATGATCCCATTCTAGATGGATTGAGCTAAAAAAGATAAATAATATATTACCATTAAATAATAATTTATATTTAATATATATCAAATATTTTCATTACAATCATTTTTATTGCATTTTATGTAATTTTAGAATGAATTACATTGCTTCTTGTGATAGTAGTCTACCGTACACATAAGAAATGTTATCGTATTCCCACAAAATGGAAGGTAGAAAGCTACGTTTGATATAAAAAATATATAAATATAATAATACTAAAAATATAATACAAAAATATTTAATCCATCCTTATAACCATAATTCTTTTTGGTAATGGAAAAATGAATGACATCAGTTTGTAAGGTATTAGTCCTTCGAACACATGAATTATGATTTTGATTCCCTTTTGATAGAAGAATATATGGTTTTAAGTCATTAAAATTACATAAAAACGTCTAAATATATAGAATTTGTTGAAGTTATTATGTCATCATGTTTTAATGATAGTTTAATGAGGTGGATAAAGTAATAAAATAAAAAAATCTATGAAAACGTTACCTCTTCCTTTGGTAACCCCATTACGTTTACAAAAATATCCCCCTTGTAATATGTTTATAACAAAAATAAGGGTTCTAGGATAAAGTGAGGTAATTTGGGATGATATTTGGGAAGGTGGTTTTTAATACAAATGGGATTTATGGTGTGAAAAATAGTGGTTAGTGATGTCCATTTATAATGTGGGTGAGTGGTACACATTTAGTATTTTCAAATGAAAAGGCATTAAACATGTGTTATTCATTTATAAATGCTCAAAAATAGCATTTTATGGAGACATATACATTAGAGGGTATACATATGGATATAAGAATATATTTTAGAAAATTTTCTATGTTGGTTTAACCCTTTCTGTTTTAGTTTAACACTCAGGTAAAGCCACTTTTAGGGTGATGATATTATAACATTTCAGGATTTGGATTATATTGAATATAAAAATTAAATTAAAACTTTTCATTTATTGAATGGTCCAAAATTAAATTTTTTATTTAGAATGAAATATAGAGTGTTAGAAAACCTAAAGGATTCATTTTTTATATATTTTACGGTAGGATATGTGTATATAGAGATTGGATGAGTTTTGGGGTGACAATCATAAAAAACTAAATTTTATGAGAAAACAATAGAGGAAAATGGTTGTCTCATGGTTTGGAATAACTATGCGGCCCATACATCATGACCTTTTTTCATTAGGAACATTTTTGGTTGAAACAGTGATCCCTATAGGGGAAGTGTGTGGTCTATAGTTAGTGGGTGTCAAATTTTTTGTCAAAACATCATCCTTAGTTGGTATGGTCATCCAAGGGACCAACAACAACATCTATAGGTTATCCAAAACATCTATGAAAAGTATTCGAAACTATATACCTAGATCGCATATTTATTGAAGCATAGGAAGTTAGCATGCAAGATTTGTGATTAGTTTGGGAAATCGTGAGACCAAAATATGAAACGCATTAAAGGGGTGAAATTATGATTTTCCCTCTACCTCTTTAAGGGTTTTTAGATCTTATTCCTCCCTTATCACCCAAGGGGGATCCCATGTATATACCCTTCCTCTCCATCTTCCAATTTTGGGTTCTCAGTCATTTGAGCTCAGAATCAAATTATTTATGTCATGTTGATTCACCCTGAGTAATGTTTAGGAACATATTGCTTCTAATGTCATTTTTATTGAATTTGTTCGATTCTAAATACGTGTGAAATATTTTTCCCCATTTTCATTGTGTTTTTTCAAATCATTGAATTCTATAATTTCATTTTAATGCAAAGGAAAATAAAAGATCATTGAATAATTATTTGTATATAGTTGGTGTTTTCTATAAATTTTACCTTAAATTTGAGTCATTTATATAATATTTCAATTTTTTTCACACCAGACATTTTAAGCCATTTTTGTGTCACTTGGGTCGGGATAATACACTTTGAGTAAGAGATGAAGTAAAAAATTGATCAAAGCACACAGAAAGGATGAAAATATTCTTATGATATGGGATTAAATAATGTAAATATATTTTCTCGTGTTATATATCTTTAAAGTAAATGGATACATCAACATTACAAAAACAATCATTAAATAAAACATTATACTTTTAACCTTATCTCCAACGAATCGATTGAATTTCTAAGAATCATAGATTTATAGGTTTTTTGTTGATAAATTTCTCCTAAACATGTTTCTATCTCTCTATTTTAGTCCTAGGTTGTTTGTTTTCACATCTATGTCCATATTTTCATCTTAAAAAATGTTTTCTTATCTGGAAACTTGGTTATCTATTATTCTATATGACTATTATATTTTATATTCCCTCTTTTTAAAAGGAAGTTTCATTAACCATTTTTTATGATGCGGGATTTCCAAAAAATAATTCTCAAATATACACCATGTGATTACTAATAACATGTTCAAATTTCAAGGATAAAATTTATTAAAGGTGTAGAATGTAACACCATTATATTTTTTTAATGATAAACATTATGTTCGATAGCATTTATGACATCCAACAATGAACATAAAAAACAAGAAAAAATATTATTTGAATGTGGATATTATAAGCTAAAAGTTTAATTGGAAGGTTTGGATAGGATTAAAAAAATTATCAAATATATAAAAAACTAACTCACTTTATATAAATTTATTTTTAAATTATTAATAAATAAACATTCACTTTTTTCTAATTAATATTATAGTTAAAAAACATGTTCCCTTCAAAATGATTTTTATTGATTCTTGTAAGAAAATATTATTTTTTAACACATTTAGAAATTATATTTCATAAAATTTACAACATTTTTTAAATTATTATATAATAATTAACATTGGTATAATTACTATTATTTCTTGCCAAAAAGATTGAATTTCCAGTGAATAATAAAAATGATGATTTATATTAAAGATAGTATTTTTTCCAGGAATTCACAATATATAATTTTTATTTAAGTTGTTTAAAACTAATGATATTTCTCATATATTTTCAAAAATTCAAATGAGTTCATTAAAATCATCATTATGTTTTAATATATCATACAAATATTTATATATCTATAAATTCACTTTTCATAATTAATATTATTGTGCGCACAATGTGTTTCTATCATAACTAATTAAATTGATCACTCTAGCTGATTTATTTAAGAAATTTATATTTTATTTATTCAATAAAAAATTTAACATTCATTTAATATTTTTCTATGCATGATATAATAGTTAACCAAAATGTATTTTTAATGATTTATTTTTCAAAAAAGTGATTTTCATTTTTATTTTTGTGCTTATTTTAAAATTAATGTCTGTAAATAATGAATAATAACTTTGATAAAATTGATTTCAAATTTTTAGTCATGATTTTCAAATTTTTTACATATCTCCCTTTTTTATCAATATTAATAGTAACCGTGGAAACTTTATCACATGGGTAATTGATAAATTGGGGTTTTCTTGGTCATAACTCTGTGATAACATCTCAATATTTCAAATTAGTTCTCAATGGATAATGTGAATTGGACCTTCATCACCTTATTATCTCATCACATATGTTTTATGGACACTTTTCAACAAAAATTACTAATTGAATATTTGAATCAATGAAAATTACAAAATTTGACTCTCTTAGTTTTAAATATATATTTTGGTTTCATACATGGATGAAAAAATTGGTGAATGCATCCAAATGAATATTTTAAAATAATAAAAATAATTTTTTGTCTTTAATTAACATAAATTTTTTAGTTTTTAAATAATTTGCATAAATGCGCACTAAATTATGAAAATGTATTAATTGATTTTATAAAAAATTATTTTGAATATACTTACAGTGTTGTAATTTGAGTAACATGTAACATTCCAAGAATTTAATAGATGTATATGAAAAATTATAATTGTTATAACCGAATATATTTGAATTAAATAATTTTATTTATGTTTATTATTTCAATATAATTGAAAAGTGTGAAAATTGAAATTACTGAAATTTAATGAAAATAATATTTTCTAAAATTAAATAAAAATCATTATGTTTTTGGATTTAGACAAAGGGGGTTGGATATGGTCAATAATTTTATATGTTTCGCTTCTATTAGTAAATAGTTACTTTTAAATTAAAATTAGAACCACAAAATATTAAAATAGATGTTATCATAGTAAAGTATAAAGTAGGTTATATAAGGGGTTAAATAAAATGATATGGTTTAAAATACCACATATACCTATCCAAATTTTAGTGGTTGATAATATTTCAATCATATATTACACTATTTTAGAGTATAAATAAATTTGGATTAATTTTTATTTACAAAAACTTAATTATATTTTAATCATTTTATTAATTTGGGGAATGTCCTCTAATATCCTAATAAAAGGACACCCCTTTCATACCTTATTTAAACTACTTTTTTCCTTCTAGATCAACTATACCCAACAAAAATATATTCTAAACCTTTGAAAACAATATATTGGTGTTGGAATTCCCAAAATACTAAACCTATTCTCCTCAAAAAGATATCTAATAGAGTATTTTCAATGAATATGATGTTATAATACATAAGAAAGAAGTATTACTTAATGTATAGTATTTTGTATCGCTTTTATTTCTATGATACACATAATATATTCACTAATTTTTTATTTTATTTTGTATATATGATTCCCATGAATGTATTTTTTTATTATAAATGTTATGGGGATTTTCATACCCATATAAGGTTCATTATTTTATGAGGATTACAATTCAAATGTTTCCAAACTGGTAACTGTTTTATTTTACAGTCTGGTTGTTTATCGTGATTTTTTTGGATTAAGATACTCATATATAAATATAATGATCTAGAACTCAATAAAATCAATACTTATATTATCCCATAGTTATTTGTTTATAATACATGTTTATATTTCATATTCCTTGCCTGAGGTACTCAAGTGATTGAAGATCTGTTAATAAGTAAAATCAACCTTCTTTGTCTCTTAGGTCAAACACCCTTTTTATATCGATGTTTCCAAAAAACATCTAAAATAATATTTTTAGTTATCTCATATTTTTGTTTAAATTCATTTTCACCCATGTATGACTATTAATTAAATCATTAAAAAGAATTATTCATGCCTATTTCCAAATGAGGTACTTTTTGATTTTTTTCTACAACAATGAGAAATGAATGATTTATTATAATATATATGACATCAATAAATATTCCCAATATCAAGACCAATCAATTATTTGAAGCTTACATTACCATTTTCATGGATTATTTTCAAATAAAATATTCTTTATAATATTTTGAAAAAGATTAGATTTCAATGAAGTGATTTCACAATGGAAAAAATATTATCATCAAAATTGTTTTAATGAAATTTTAATGGTATGTATATTATTAAATAACAAGAACACTTTTTTGAAGTTATGATTTATGGGGGATATGATCTACTGATACCACCCATATTGTTTCTCTTGTTTGAATACATTTATCATGATAATATTTTTATGAATATCATTCTGTTTCTGACTTGTTATAATATGCTAAAATAATTAAAGGTTTATGAAATGTATTTATTTTTCGTTGGTTATGTTATGATGAAATGTTTGTGAAACTCATTTATTTAAAGGGTTATGATTTGATGGATATTTTATGATCTTTTGAAACACATACGTATTATATTAATTACGTGACTAGTTAGACCTATATCTCTCTTCACATAAATTAGTAAAGATACACAAATAATGAAGTAAATATGATATTCATGACCTTGTTAACATGTTAAAAATTTCATGCATGGATCTGGATTTCATTTCCATAATATTAAGTGTAGACCTCTATTTAATTCTCTTAATATTAACCCTATAACTGAATCTCATTTCTATAATATTATGCATGGACCTCATTTTCATGTTCATAATTTTATATATTGTCCTTGAGTTCATGACAATAAAATAATGAATGGACTCAATTCCATGTCAATCTGTTTATATAGGGTCCTAATTTCATATCCATAACTAGTTGAGTGAACCTGTTTCTATTTATTATTGTTCTAAAATATTAATATGTTGTGTTTGTTATAAACTCATGTCTTATTCAACTGTTATTCTCTTGTTCCCCGTGTTATTTTATTCAATTATGAATCATGTCCTATCAATTGATACGATCTATTCTATAACTCAATATTATGATCTATGAGAGGTAGGGTATGAATATCCAAATTTACGATCATAGTCTCATACTCTTATGCTCATGTTTTTAATATTTCATCATTGATGTTAACCTTATTTAGATTTATTGAGCATTAAAGATCACCCAATCTTATGTTTTCTTTTATCTTGGTCTTAAGGAATGTTTTTAGGGATGATTTATCTAAGAAGGGTGGTAGTTATGAAAATCATGATAGGAGACACTTATGAACCTGTTCTTTATGTGTCAATATTTCCAAAAGGAAATAGACTGATATGATTCTTGCTTTGATAGTTATGTTATATAATAAATATTCTTATAAAAAGTTAAAAAATCTATGTGGGGGAATTATGGGTTTCTATGTGAAAATTTAGCTTCTCCCTGGGTATTGAATGTTCTTATAAGGAAGAACATTGGGCTTCTCATTAAGGCCATTTTTAATGATAAAGACATGGCCCTTAAATCTACTCACCCAACCCTCTCACCCACATCATCTAATAAAATTAGGTAGCTTATTTATGACTAAATCCAAAATAATTTAACCAAAATAAATAGTATTTAGGTTCCAGATGTTTTAAAATACTAAAAACATTTATAAAGAAATAATTTGTCTAATATCTATCAACACAAGGATGAAGGAACCTCGCCATTATATAACATTATGAACAACCCATCTGAAAGAGACCATAGAGATCGCCATTTACTAATGTGAATCCATGCTCCGGGATTTTCACATATAAAACAAACACATTTTAGTAAAAATATGGTTACACTTCTCCAAATCATCATTTGGGAAATGAATCTTTATCACCCTTACACAGGTGAAAACCTTCCTCACCCTCAATAGAGTGAACCACCAAACTCTCCCTCACTACGTTGAAGCACCTTTTTCCCTCACTATGATAATATTTTTTATATTTCTATAATTGTGAACTATGTTTTCTCTCACTTCTATAACTATGTATACCTTCACCAAAGATCAATATTTGGGTATCCAACTCCCATTCACACTTCTGAATTCTTCATATGCACATGATTGGGCATGCACACCAATACCCTCCCCTTATATCATGGATTACCCTAATCAAGTTAGGATCCAAAATTATTATCATTGATAAGTATAATCCTTAGTAGAATAACAAAAGTATATTCTCTTAAAAATGTGGGATTGCATCCTAATGATACTGATGCAGTCTTTCCTAGACCAAGTCGGCACACCATCTAACCATCTCTCTGTATCTGATCATCATATTTAACCACACTACTTCAATAAATAGGTTAAATAATAGAGAAAACATCATGTAGTAATACCATTGACATTATTGTGGTATTTCATAAATATCCAACCTTTATATCCCATATAACCTAGGTTAAAGTAGGAAAACTGGAGATAGTGCTTTACTCCATGTTTAAGGTCCTAGGAAATTCATATTTGTGATATCATAAATGTTCTTGGGATACTCACAAAGGGTATCACAAACATAATTACTGCAAAATATTCTATTGTTACCACTTTTTAAACAAAGAAATATTCCATGGTCCTCCAACAAGGTGTAATCCTTAATCACTCTTATTGGAAAATAGGTGAGTTACTAGGAAAAACATCACTAGGTAGATTACGAATAATCCCCAATCAATATTTGATTTTTTCCCTTAAACAACATAAGAATCTTATATGGTCCTCAAATTAGGTGTAATTTCCAACTCTCCATGAATTACCTTTGACATTTACTCGGTCAGGAATCTACGGGAATCCTTATATTCATAATCCTAAAGAAATTATTGATTTCACACCATTAAAAATAAAGAAATCCCAATAGTATTTCATTAAATGGTTTCATCTTCATCCTAGTTATATAATATAAAAATACATGATAACATCCTTGTTAGATAATTTTTAGCTACATTGTATGTTCCTACTACGTAAACATAAATTATACATCATAAAATATGTGGGATTTGATTCCAATTATATAATATATATAGAAATGTATCCATGGGTTTAAACACAATGTCATCAACAATAAAAAAATCCATCCTCCTGGGATCATATTCATGTTAATGAAATTTATGTCTTTCCTCAGTACGCCACATTCCCGAAAATATTGATCATCCCCTCATCTGATAAAACCCCATTTGAAACTATGTCTCGTTTTATATAAATTCATATTCTCTACAGGAATTATCATATCTTTCCCCTTGGGTTATATTATCAATGAGAATCTTCATGACCCAATAATCCATATCCCCTTCAGGTAGTCAAAAAATCATGCATTACTGGGAAATATTCCCTTCATGGTTAGCCATAAAGGGCTTATCATAGCTCAGTCTCACACCAATAATCTCTAAGAATCATTTACATGGTCATATTTACCATATTAAATTGAAATGCATGGATCAAACCATGTCACATGACCATAACAGGTTTACAAACCATATTCTGTTAGGCCAAACAATATAGGTTATGCTTACATTAAAAATGATTTGTAGGACACACTCTTTATAATATTGATCCCAACATCATCAAAACCTAATACTCCCATAGATTGTTATAATCTCCATAACATTGATCTCTTGGTTATAAAACTATAGTACCTTAAAATTAAGTATCTCAAATTAAAAATGAATAATTATAGAAAACCTCAAATATATACAGATGTTTAAATCAATACATGTTAATGAAAAATTGTTGGCACATTGGTTACTAGTCCCATGAAAGGACATGGGATGGATTCAAGAAAATGACTTAAATCTTGAAGATACACTATGAGTATGACTGAATCCCTAAAAAATTATAATATGCTTGACCTTCCATCCTCCCAGCTAACACACTTTTCCATGTGCATAAGAAAAACACTCTAACAACCTTCTAACATTGGAATGTGGGTCCCCAACAACATTCATGCTGAACCATCATTGATGTAATTGTACATTGTTGTTTCCCATTATAAAATAATATCTTCATCTATAAATCGGAATGTAGATATCCGCTATCTATCAATTAATTACGCATCACACCACTCATGATACACTCAACATAGGAAACTTCACCAAGATCATGTATTAAATTTAATCTATAATGAATAAAATTTTATCCCTCATGATATAAATTATTAATGAAATAAATTCCACAGACTATTGTACACTCTCAATAATGGGAATATATAATGACATTCAGGATATATAGAATTCCTACAGTTATTCTTTCATTGAGGCTACCATACTATGATATCCCCATGTTCGAACATCACGAGAGTAAGTATTGATATTTATGATCCCCCAACACCTGATAATCAAATATAATTATCTCATTTAAAAAATGGTGTATATAAAATAGGTAATATCTTTAAGAAATTTTTCAAAGCATACTCAAGTTCTCGATATAGTGTGAAATTTCATTAATATATTTAGGTAATGATATTTCTAAACACATTATAAAAAATTGAAATAAGATGAAAAAATATTATATGATATGATAAATCATCATTTATATATCACATTATATATACAAAGATGTAACATAATGTATATACGATAGATTTGGGTCTTGAGAACCATCCCTAACAATATACTAGTTTATTTGAGCTGATTTTTAACATTTCATAACCCTGTATATCACATAAGATACTAATGTGACTACTGAGATGTGGATTTATATAATGGGACGACTACCCTCTCTTCTGAGGTAACTCTATTAATTATAGTATCACCACTATATTTAAAATCACATAAGATATTGTTCATATTAAGTATATGATTTATTAACTAATGTCATCTGATCTCTATAGATTTAGAAATTTCTATAGTGTTCTTACAATATACAGCGATAAGATATACATTTCTCTACAACACACCAAGATTCGATATCAATATGCACATTGAAAATTCTCCAATTTCTACATTGAAAGTCGTAATCGTCATTAACTCAAATAATAATCAACAACCACAAAATCTAGTCTAGGTAATTGAACAATAATTTTGGCTATAGAAAGTGTTATTATTACCTGGGGATTTCATGATCTATTTAGAGACAAGCACCTATATACCCCCTCATAATTAATTTTTATCCTTGTATATCTATATTCGGAAAAATCATTTATACACCTCATGTTATTTATGATTTTTTTATCTTCTACTCAATATATTACTTAATTGGTTTTTTTCAGTTATACCCATCATTGTCAATGTTTAGAAAATATTAATTCTAGTAGATGGAATAAAGTATATAATAGATCCAATTATAGAAAAATATGATATTCTAAATCATTTTTCTTCCTCATTATTTGTTTAATTAAAATTAATTTATGAGGGATTTATGTCTTATGACATAGGTGGAAATCCAATTTAATATTGTTTTATCTTTAGCCTTTGATATATTATTTCAATATATGTAATATGGATTAATATATGCATACTTTTTATTCTATCTATACTCGTCATGATCCTTATAACATAGGCTAGTTTATATTTGTTTTAGGGATAATGATTTATTTATCCATCAATTACCTAAATGTAAAACTAGTATCTCAATTGCCATTAATAACATGTAATAATTATAAATTACTATAATAACTATCCCACCCCAACTTCATTATTGCAGAAATAAGTTTCTATTTCAATATTAGAGAAACAAAAATCTTTTATGGCCACATTAAAATTTACATTCCATTATCAAGATTCTTGATTCTATCCAACAATTAATCACTATAAATTTTGTAATTTATTAACACCTAGTAGTGTCATAAACTCTCTAGTAAAGTCATATATTGATTTTATAAAATTTTTTATTTCAAGAAAATGGTTTTGACACATATATACATAATCTCATTATCATTGAATTTCATATAGAAAGTGGAATTGTAATATATTTTATAATAACTATTGGAGAAAATGATTTAGCATATACAATTATATGATGTCTCACAAAACCTTTAGCAACTAACCAACCTTTATTACTTTTATAATTTCATATATGTCTTTTTTCATCTTCAATTAACATTTTCAACCAATTTTATTTACTCAAACTATAAGTTATATAATAGTTTAATATTTTATTGGTACATGAAAAACCTTTCTAAATTCATAGATTATTTCCATCTAGAATCTTATGCTTTATCCTTGTGGTGACTCAGACATTCAAATTGATATTTTTCTTCTCAAAATATATATCGTCTATATTTCTTTATAGGATATATAATTACACACATGTACCATATAATATAAACCAACAATAATTTATTTCATAAATATAAAGTAATTTCATTAAATGGAAAAAGAAATTCTATAGAATTTAATATAAAGTATAAAAATGAAATAAAAATGAAATAGTATAAGTGGAATCCTGAAATCCATAGAGTTATCATCGCACAAAAATACCATATCAATTAATGACATTGTATGAATTAAATATATATATCCATTAGAGAAATCATTTTTATTTCATGTGTAAAATTCAGAAGTATATATAGGAAACAAAAATATAAATATTAGAAATATAATTATTAAGAATAGTAGTATGACTACTAGGAATAGTAACTAGGATTATAGACTAGCCACATGAACAAAAAAATGAAAAATGAATTTTAAATATTATTTAAGATAAAAATTTAAAAAAAGTAGTATTAGAATACATTAAAATAAATATTCAAATCATAAAACTCAATAAAAATATATGTTCATTTTAAAAAAAATCATTTATTTAATAAATACCAATTTTTTATATTAAATATTAAATTAATATATGTAAGAAATTTATTTTGATAAATTTAACATATTTTTTCAAATATTCTTGTCCAAATTATTTAAAGGGTGATTTTAGGTAATTCTCATTAAAACTTGAATTCTTTTAAAAATACTAAAATATGAAAATTTTAGATTATGGATTTTTTAGGAAGAAATATTTGTGTAATGTTGATATAATTAATATTTAATATAATATTTATTTGTATGTGTACCTTATAAATTCCACCCAATGGTTCCACACATTTTTAGTCCCATATGGGGTGTGTGGGAGTTTCAAATGCGATGGAAAATAGAACAAGAAACACACATATTTCATGATCACTTTTTTAGAAGGATTGGGATGGCATGGAAAGCTAAAACTATTCAGGTGAGACTCTAAAATTGAAAAAATTCATGGAATAGGGTTGGATGGGTCATGTTCAATGTTTCAGAGTGACAAGGGTAGCTTTCAATAAATCAAGTTATGCTGATGGATATATTTTATATTCAAGGTTATGAAACACTCTCTATTATTTACGAGGGTAATAAATGAATGTCTGATACACCCATGAACTATTCATAATCCTATGAAAGGACACACTATGGAACCACACATTATGACTACCATATGGGGCTTGGGTGATTTTCAAATACAATTAATAAATCAAATGGACCCCCCCCCCATTTGATGAGTTTTTCAAAAGGGGTGGGTTCCCTAGAAAAAGAAAATTTTGTATTTTGGAATCCGAAAGTATATAAAATCACGATTTATGGGTGGGAAGGTAAAATATAAAGAATAAATAAATGGATTTGAGAGTTACTTTGATAAGAGAGTAGGATAGATATATTATCCCATTTATGATTTTGAGATAGTAAGGTGAGAATACTCATTCTGCGTTTAAAATGAGTGGGTTATTATAAACAATGTCACATGGGTGATTATATAACATAGATTAGATGATTGGTATTATTATCCTCAATTAAATGAAATATGAAAAATATATAAGAGTTATCTATAACATTTTTCGGGAGTTTTATGTTTCCATCTAGCTGATGAGTTAGCATTTGATGTTATTCTTGATAAAGTGGTGATTTAAAAAAGTGAAAATATTATCCAAGTAAGAGAGAATATTTGGATTTTTTAAAAATCATTTTCATTGATTAATATAGATTTAAAATAGATTTATAAACCCCTAGTAAAAATTTATATAAATCTAAAAATATAGGTCTGAAGCTATTGAAAAAAATGTATGTGTGTATATGTGTTTTCGAAGTCTCATTATGAAAAATTTACTATGTTTAGGCATAATTTTTATGAATTCATATAAGTCATTTAACTATCCTAATAATCAATAAAAATTTAATTTGATTCCTTAATTAGTTTCATATGATTCATTTTGTACTCTATTATAAATATAAATAGAGAAAAGATCTTTGTATTAGTCAATCTGCGTCATTATTCGAATAATTTCACCGGTGTAAGAATCATTACTGGGTTTATTATGATCCTTCATACAATTTGAAAATTTCAAGATGATTTATTATATGATATATTTAGAATTAATATTATGATGTGGTGCATTATTTTAATAGACAATTCTTATTATGGATATTAGAGAGAGTGATGCTATATTGCTAATATTATGTAGAAGCCTGAAGTAGATTGATTAGACCTATCAGATTTATATAATTGAGGAAGAATATTGAACTAATATTTTCATGCATGATCGTGATCCAATACAAGTGGTCTAACTAATAGAAAGTACACTCCTACTTTTTTTATAAAATAGTAATAAATTGATTCATCCTTTATTTCAGGTTAGTTCCAAAATAATAAGTCCACATTCATACTCGTGTATAGGCTTCTTTATTAAAAAATGAATTGGAATGTGAGTGAGATCATAGCCTTGGTAAACCAAGGATTTAGACATCCTAAACAAATTCAAACCTAGTTAACAAATTTTGTGTCTTGTTTTTTATTTTTATACTAAATCAAAATGCATACCTACAAAAGTGGAGAGAAAATAAAAGTGATATACACTCACTAAACAAGTGTCTATAAGAAAAGTGAAAACAATATTATATTATTTTTAAAGGTATCAACATTGATTCACCACCACCCAACTATCAATATTGGATACATGTATATATGGTATAAATAATCGGTATCTGATAACTAGGTATTACAAAAACTTCCTTCCAAATAATCTCTTATTCGAATATTTCAATTTATTTTTTTTAGGGTTTCATGATGTGAAAAAATAAAGAATCATGTGCATAACCTTTCAATAAAATGAAATTTTATTTCTTCTAGGAAACAAAAAAACATTAAAAAATATATGTAAATAAGTTGACAATGGCCTCATTTTTAAAATATGACACTCTTCTAATTAAAGGTATTCAAAATAGAGGTTATAATTAGATCATTGTTGAATATATTTCTCTTATAAAAACTTTTTATAATAATCCATCCATCACAAATAAAGTATAATAAAAGTAATTTCTTATTTAATTAATCATAATGATGAAAACATAGGTAAGGATGTATAAAAACTGTTGGTGGAATCAAATGCTAAGAAGAGGGAAATAGTTTTTCAACATGCAGTGCACTATATCTATTAGAATAAGGGGTATATAAAAACTATTATCAATGTTTTATCTTGATAATCATATAAAAATAGAAAAATATGAAATATATATATATATGAAGAATATTGTGATTAAGAAAATGATTATTATAGTTTTTATTTGATATATTCCTTATAGAAATTTCACAGAGAAGTCATCACCTACGTTTGTGGGTTATTAAAATAATGTAGCATGAGACACCCCAATCATTAGAGGCATTTAGAAAATTTTGACAATCTCTTCCATAAAATGATGTTGATGTGTATATATCAGTCCAGACGTGTAGAGCATTTAATTTGATGGATTATGAACCTTAATAATGATCCTCCCTTTTAAAAAATTTGGGTTTCACTATAATTCAATAGAATAAATTACCAAGATTATAAAATAAAATAACTATTCATGTTATAGAGGAATTGATATTATGAATTTAAAACTAGCGATTAAGGAAAATTGGATTAAAGGGTGTGACAATCTACTATAAGAAAAGAGAAAAATTGATGATGGTCAAGTTGATAAATTAAATATGTGCAATGCAACATGATTGAAAATAGTGAAGTGTGAGAAAAACATCCTCAATTTCAAATTTCTTATTCCTAATGTTATTCATATAAATATATAAACATATAAACATATTGATTTCCAAGAGAGTGATTGAAACTCTATATACATAAATTCATCCAAGATGGTTTCTTATACTATATAATACATTTATATGATAGAAAACAAAACATCCTTAGATAATTTAATAATCAGTTTAATGAAACCTTGAAAGAAAAGTACTATCTAAATCACAAAGAAATAAAATTAAAAAATATATTTTTGTTTATTATGTGTTATTCATTTTAATGTCTATGAAAAAATGTATAAAAAAATATAAATAATACTACTATTGCATATAGAGTGTTTGATAGAATGATTAAAATATTATGTGCTCTAAACTATTATCAATTGATTGATGAAATTCCATAAAAATTGTATATAAATAAATATTTCCATATTTATGTAAATAATATATGATGGATATATATTGTCATTTTCTAGTCTTCTAAAAGGTTTTGGAACATTAACACAAGTTTTTTGGAACAATTTTTTAGCCAGTGGGAGAAAAGTAGATCTTATATTAAGGGGATAAATGATGAGTTAACATAAATATTTTATTTTAATGTAGAAATATAGTTTCTTAAAATGGGTTTCAATTATTTTGACATATTTGGGAAATTTACAGCCAAAGTAGTCACAAAATAGGTACATACTTATCCAAATAAATTATAAATGTGTTAAATGAACATTAAAAGATAATATCATTGATAAAGAATGAGGGTGAAACTAGAAAGGTGAAAATTAGAAAAATATAGATTGAAAATAATAAACCTATAAAGAAAATAAAATTGATAGGTGAGTTATTCAAGGGATAAAGATAAAATAAAAAGTTTTCTAAAGAAAAACCCAAAATTATACGATGGGAGAAACACTAAATAATATTTTATGATTTGATTAGGTGTGAAAAGGATATACCATTGAGTGATGCAAACATACCATGAGTATGGATATTGATAGAGATATATTAGAACACCAAGGGTGAACATTCCAATAAAACAAAAAGTTTAAAAATCTGGGGAATAAATGACTTTATAAACCATGGGGAATAATGAAAAAGGTTGGAAACACTTTGAAATAATGTTTGGTTATATGGATAAACTAATTTGAAGAGGAAAGATGAATACTAGCATCATAGGATAAGGTAAGTTCCCAATGAAAAGGAAACACTCAACAAGAATAAATTGGTAAATTCTCCTAGAGGGTTTAAATAATTTAAATCAAAAAACCCTCAAGATGTTTTATGTTGGAGGTTCAATAATTCTATGTTTAATTAACATTATATATTATGATACATTTGTTTTCCATAAATTTAATGTAACATCCCAAGTATGTAATAAATAATAGATATTTTTATCTATGTCTATTTATCAATTAGATATAGTTTTAGAGGCTTAAAATGCGAATAAATCCATTCTTAAGCATGGAATACACTAATATTTTTAAAAGATTGTTTTATTGCCTTTTAATGGAAAACCATTTTTAAATCAAAATTTTGACAATTTTATAAGATATATTTTTTAAAATAAACTATTTATTTATGATTGGTGCATTGAAATTTACATAGGATAATTTTTTGGTATTTGTCTGACAATGTTAGTTTTTAATGAATAGTGGAAAATACTGCATTTTACATCAAAACTGCTTTTTCATCTAATTTAATTATATGGTTAGATAATCTTATTAATTAGTCTTAAAGTTTAATTAGAATATTTCTTTACCATTTATTCCAATGGTTGTCATTAGGATTAATTTCACTTTGGAATTGGGCATAAACAAGTGCCAAACGTTTCAGAGATATTGTTTCTAAAAAACCCGCTATTTGTTTTGACAACAGGAATTATTTTTAAATTAATTATTTCAATTTCTGTGTTTGAAATTTGGTAAAATGGATTAAATATTTGGAATAATAAGGTCCAAATTATGTAATAAATACACTTTTTTCATTGTAAATTATGAATAGTAATGACGGTAATTATCTTTAATTATCATGATTAATTAGTAATCGGTTAGTTAAGGATAATAAAATAATATCATAATAATATAAAACCCAAAATGTGTCCTAATGCTACTGGTTGTGTCATGGCCGACCATGGGATGCCTTTTTCCAAACTTGGGGACCCCATGGAATCACTTTTGTGTGATAATGACTTTTTATCTTTTTATTTTTTAAGAAAGTTAAATATAACAAAGAATGTATCACCTGAGTAAAAACAAATTTTAATTTTGTCTACATAAATTATCTTCTAGAATATAAATAGTCATTGGAATGCTAAAAAGATTTCCTACATCATAGTATTTTTTTATAATTTTTAGACATTAAATAAATTAAATTATTTATGACATCATGATGATGTAGCGATTACCTCATTAATAAACGATTTAAATAAAATGAAAATGTCACGACCCGTCCTCGGGGCCCGTGTCGTGACTACCCCAAGCCCGCCTTCCATAGGCCAGGGGCTGGCGACTAGCACCAAGGCGTAAATCCAACAAAAAGGGAAGACATTGCCTTTGAAAAGTAAACAAACGCCACAGAGTAAGCAAACGGAAAAGTAAACACTAAGTAGAAACTGTACAAGCTGTGCTGAAAGTAAAAGGGGCCGGAAATACAAGCCCAACTGTAAAGTACAACTGAAAGGAAAAACAGCAACTGAAAAGGGAAAAACTACAGCGTCGAGCCGTCCTCTGGAAGTCCCACCTGAAGGGGGGGTACAGATATCCTCCGCTGCTCCTCGGGTCCACCTAACCGCTCCGAGTACGTCCCGCCCAGTGGTCCACCTCCAGGTACTGTCTAGCTCCGCACGCCTCCTCCACGATCAGCGCTGTCCGTCGTCTGCAACCAACACCACGATGTGCGGGCATAGCCCGTGCAGGGGTGAGTATAAGCTACTCAGTAGGGACCCCGAGACCCCCGAAGGTCTCCCGAAATCCACAAAGGATAAATCACGAAGAAGAGATGCAATCACGAAGTAACATCTGACACGGCTTAGGTATATGCCCATACATATACCTAAGTCTGCAATTCCCCGATCGGCTCCAACGTCCGAGCCCAAGCACAACCCAGTCCACACAGGAAAGCAAAACGCATACCCACGCAGGATAGAACAACACAATCCACAAAGGAGAGTAAACAGTAAATCCACACAGGATAGCTCAACACAATCCACAAAGGAGAGAAACACAAGATTCAGCTCGCACAGGTATACTTCTTCGGATGACGATAAAGATGATCATTGAACCATCTAAGTCGTCGGACCCACGAAGGATCGATAGGTACTAACCTTGCAGTGACCCACACAGGATCGGGCCCACGCAGGACCTGTAGGAGTTGGCTCACACAGAACCGCTGAGAGATGACCCACACAGGATCGGACCCACACAGGATCGGGCCCACACAGGACCGGGCCAACGCAGGACCTGAAGCACTGATCCACGTAGGATCGCTGAGTGCAGTAGTCGTCGCAGTCCGCTGAGGATCTCTGCGCAGTCGTCGCCGCAGTCCACGAAGGATCTCTGCACGGTCGTCGTCGGAGTCCACGGAGGATCTCTGCACAGTCGTCGCCGCAGTCCACTGAGGACCTCTGCACGGTCGTCGCTGTCGAAGTAGCAGTTGCAGCCAGCACTAGGGTTCCCGCACACAGCAAGCTCGTTCGGGAGGGTCCGCTCCACGAGCCGAGAGGCTGATATATCAACTGACACGAAGTCCGAAGTTGATGTATCCAAAAGTTCTGTATCGTCAACAGGAACTCAACATCGCAGACGGCGCGTCAATCGGACGCCCGGTCTGAGAGATATTGGCATTTTCGTCCTAGGGGCCCGGTTGGTTTTTAAGGCAAAACCAACCCGACCGCACTCCACCTGCGTCCAAACCTCGGGCGGAGTATGCCAAAAGATCCGTCTCACTTAGAGGAATTCAACAAAGCTGACGGTACGTCAATCAGACGTTCGTAGCTCAAGATATGAGCGTTTCCGCTCCGAGGGCCCGGTTGGTCTCGTGTACGAACCAACCCGGCCGGACTCAAAGTAATCCAAAACCATGAGTGCGATATACTGAAACGACCGTCTCGATCCAAGGATTGTGATGCCGCTGACGGCGAGTCGTTTGGAGGCATGAAGCTCAAGATACGTGCGTTTGAACGAAAACGTCCGAAGATGGGGGGTACGGGCCCGGGCCGACCTGGGCCGACCCGACCCGGCTGGCCCGGCCCGGCCCGGCCAGGGCCGGTCCGGCTCGGCTAGGCCGAGCGGCGCGGGTGGAAGCCGCGGGCGCTGACCCGCGGCCTGAGGAAGAACTGCGGCCCGCGTGCGGGCCGCGCTGGCGAACCGCGGACGCGGCTGAGCCGCGTCCCGCCTGGACGAACCGGACCCGCGCGCCGCGGGTCCGTTGGCCGCCGCCGCCTCCGGCCGCCGGCAACTTCCGCGGGCCGCCGGCGTCGCTCCGGTGGCCCGTTTCCTTCCCGTCTGCGCCGTTGCTCTTCCCGGGATCCGTTCTTTACTGCGGGATCGTCAAGGGTCCGCTGCGGCACGTTCCGTCGTCGACCGTCAAATCCGCACAAACGAAGAACGGCGGAGGGTCGTCGGGCCGTGTTCGTTTGGCCCGCACCCTCCGCGTTAGAGATAAACAACAGGGAGAAAAAAATTGTTCAACACATGAACCGACAATTTTAATTAAAATAAAATTGTTCATTTGAAACCGGCTTTTTAATTTTCAAGAACGTTCACGGGAAAATTAAAAAGGGGTAAATTTACAAAACAAATCCCTACCTCGTCGATCGTCGCGCGCGGGCGTTCTTTGCGGAAAGGATCGTCGCGGAAGAGAGGAATCGTCGCGTCGTCGCGGGGAGGCGTTGCGTCGTCGCGGGAACCGGCGTTGAGTCGGCGAACTCAACGAAACAAGAACAACAGATTTAAAACATGATTAATTAAATCTGTGTTTAAAACAAAAAGGAAAGAACCTTGAGCGGAACTCCGAAACCACTCACCTCATATGGTCGGTGATCGGATATTGGAGATTGGAAGAACGTCTTGGGCGAAGGCGTCGTCGATTTCTGGGTTCGGCGTTCTTCGCGTTCTTCGCGTTCTTCGCGTTCTTCGCGAGGGAGAATAAGTTATGATGGTTCTCTCAAATCTTCTCAAGCGCAAATAACCAGAGGTTAAGCGTTGGCCTTATTTTATTATTACGCCAACGAATTTGAAAAACTGGTTAAGAAACGATCCATCAATTCGTTGAATTAATTCAACGAAAGAAACGACCCATTTAATTCACGAAAGAAACAGCCCATTTAATTCACGAAATAAACCGCCCAATTAAATGGTCTGTTAAGAATTTAGAAAACGCGTCGGTTGACTTTCATTAAGACGGGTTTTCACGGGTGCGTTTCTTAGCGGAAAGAAACGGCGGGGCTCGTGCGGGCCCCACCTCACAAATATCCTACCAAGGAGGGTAGGATATTTCTGGATAGCATCCTATCCAGTTCAATTCAGTTCAAGCCGCCTTTAAGTGGCTTCAAGTGGCTTCCAAGTGGCTTATGTGAAATAAAATAAAGTTGTCGCAAAATTATTTTATTTCTTAACTTTAAGCCCGAAAATTAAAAACCACACCCGAGCAAACGCAACTCTGGAAGAGGCGTTTCTAAGCGAATACCGGCGCTGCGATTTCATCGGTGCCCTCAGAATTCGATTCCGGGCACCGGTTCAAAAGTTAGAAAACCCCGCTCGTCCGTTCACTGAACGTACCCGAGCCAAACTTCGGAAAATGATTCCGGGCACACCGGGCCTCGGAATCAGGCGCCGTCAGAAACTGCGTTCTTGTAAAATTCAAAGAAAATTAAGAAAAAAAATTCCTTGAAATTTACGGGTCTTTACATTACTCCCACCTCAGGACTTTACGTCCCCGTAAAGATATATCAAAAACTAGGGAAACAAACGTGGGTACTGAGCACGCATCTGAGCCTCCCGCTCCCAAGTGCTCTCCTGGAGGTTCCCATGCTGCCATCTGATGCGCACAAGAGGAATCGGTCGCCCACGTAGGACCCGCTCCTGTCGATCCTCTATCTCCACTGGGACCTCCACAAAAGTCGCTCCATCATCCACGTCTAGCTCCCCATAGTCAATGATGTGCGTCGGGGCGTGCACGTATCTCCTCAGCTGGGATACGTGGAAGACGTCGTGCACCCGGTGCAACTGAGGTGGCAGAGCCAGGCGATAAGCCACCTCGCCAACCCTGTTGAGGAACTGGAAGGGTCCGATGAAGCGTGGAGACAACTTGCTGCCTCGGCCAAATCTCCTCAAACCACGTCGAGGTGAGACCCGCAAGAAGACGTGGTCGCCATCCTCGAACTCTAGTGGCCTCCGCCTCCTGTCAGCATATGACTTCTGCCGGCTCTGTGCTGTCCTCATCCGCTCCTCGATGACCTGGACCTTCTCTGTCGTGGCCCGGACCATCTCTGGTCCCACAAGTGCTGACTCCCCAGGGTCCGTCCAGCACAAAGGAGATCTGCAAGGCCTGCCGTACAACGCCTCGTAGGGTGCCATCCCGATGGTGGAGTGGTAGCTATTGTTGTACGCGAACTCCACCAAGGGTAGGGGGTCCTCCCAGCTACGACCAAAGTCGAGCACACATGCGCGGAGCATGTCCTCGAGAGTCTGAATGGTCCTCTCCGTCTGACCATCCGTCTGAGGGTGAAAGGCGGTGCTCAGACGTAGTAGCGTCCTTGAACGCCTCCTGCAACCCCTTCCAAAGCCGGGAAGTAAGACGAGCGTCCCGATCGGAGACAATAGTCGATGGCACACCGTGAAGTCGTACAATCTCCTGAACGTATAGACGCCCCAAGCTCTCCACCGTGCCCTGCTCTCGGATGGGTAAGAAGTGTGCCGACTTGGTGAGTAGGTCAACAATCACCCAAATGGAATCGTGACCTCTGGAAGTGCGTGGAAGTCCAGTCACAAAGTCCATAGATATCCCATCCCACTTCCACTCCGGGACCTCCAAGGGCTGTACCAAGCCTGCTGGTACCTGATGCTCTGCCTTCACCTGCTGGCAGGTGAGGCACCGTGAAACGAACTCTGCCACAACCTTCTTCATGCTCGGCCACCAGTGCTGTCGTCTGAGATCCTGGTACATCTTCGCCACTCCAGGATGTACCGCCAAAGGAGAAGTGTGAAACTCTCTCATCACCTCCTCTCGTAAGGTGACTGGTACCAAGGTACGTCCTCTGAAAAGGACATTGTGCTCTACTCCAAGGGAGAAACCATCAGGTGCCTGTCCCGAGGATATCTGTGCACGCCGCGTCTCACAGTCAACGTCCCCATACTGTGCCTCTCTGACCCGCTGAAGAAGTGGAGGAGAGACTGTGAGAGACTGAAGGAAGGCTGCTCCGTCTCTATCCACGAAGGATATCTTCTAAGCGGCTAGCTGCTCTGTCGCCTCCTCAAGTATCTGGATGATCGTCCTCCTGCTGAGGGCATCAGCCACCACGTTCCCCTTCCCAGGAGTATAGACTATCTCAAAGTCATAGTCCTGGAGGAACTCGAGCCATCGCCGCTGTCTCAGGTTCAGGTCCTTCTGAGAGAAGATGTACCTGAGACTCTGGTGGTCAGAAAAGACTGTGAAGCGCTCGCCCATCAGATAGTGTCGCCATGTCTTCAGGGCAAAGACCACTGCTGCCAACTCTAAGTCATGGGTAGGGTAGTTCTGCTCATGCGGCCTCATCTGACGTGATTCGTAGGCAATCATGGCCCGCTCCTGCATCAGGACACACCCGAGTCCGGTCCTTGATGCATCGCAGTAGACTACGTATCCAACTCCCTCCTCAGGCAACCTCAAGATAGGTGCACTGGTCAACCTCTGCCTCAGCTCCTGGAAGCTCTGCTGACATCTGTCTGACCACACGAAGGGTTTCCCCTTCTTCGTCAACGCTGAGAGTGGGGCTGCAACTCTGGAGAAGTCTGGCACAAATCTCCGATAGGATCCGGCTAGGCCCAAGAAACTCCGCACCTCTGTCACGCTCTTGGGTGGCTCCCAAGCTAGCACTGCCTCGATCTTCGCGGGATCCACTGCAACTCCCGCCTCAGAAATGACGTGCCCCAAGAAGTGGACCTCACGTAACCAGAACTGACACTTCGAGAGCTTGCCATAAAGCTGGTGCTCTCGGAGTGTGTCTAGTACAACACGCAGGTGGTAGGCGTGCTCCTCCTCCGTCGTCGAGTACACCAAAATGTCGTCGATGAAGACCACGACAAATCGATCGAGGTAAGGTTGGAAGATCCTGTTCATGAGACTCATGAACACTGCTGGAGCGTTGGTCATGCCGAAAGGCATAACCAAGAACTCATAGTGGCCATACCGACACCTGAAGGCCGTCTTCTGCACATCCTCGTCTCGAACTCTAAGCTGATGATAGCCTGACCTGATGTCTATCTTCGAGAACCACCGTGCTCCCTTGAGCTGGTCGAAGAGGTCATCAATCCTGGGTAGCGGATACTTATTCCTCACTGTCACATGATTCAGGCGACGATAATCGACACACAGTCGCAAGCTCCCGTCCGCCTTCTTGGCGAACAAAATAGGGGAAGCCCAGGGCGAAACACTGGGTCGGATGAACCCCTTGCCCTGCAAGTCCTCCAACTGTACCCGCAGCTCTCGAAGCTCATCGGGGGCCATCCGATATGCTGGAGTGGATATCGGGGATGTCCCGGGGTACAGGTCAATATAAAAGTCTACCTCTCTGCGAGGAGGTAGTCCTGGAACGTCGTCGGGAAAGACGTCCGCGTACTGATCCACCACTGCAAGAAAACTGGGACTCCGCACGTCAACTGCTCCCAGGATGAGGCTAGACAACTGATGAGTGATGGGCTGACCTCTCCTCTGTGTGAGTCCATCCTGTTCTTCTAAGGCTCCCTTCTCGCCGGTAAAGGTGAACCTGCTCCCGTCGGTGCGCACACATCGCACCTTGCGCCTAATGCAGTCAATCTGAGCATGGACCGTAGATAACCAATCCATGCCCAAGATGACGTCGTAAGGCCTCGACGCCGCTACAAGAAGATCCCAGCCGAAGCTCTCGCCTCCTAGAGTAAGCTCACACTGACGGCACCAGTGCGTAATCGTCGAGTCTGCTCTCGTAGGAGTCTCTAGACGTAAGGATCGAGCCAACGGCTCTATCGGAATCTCCGAGCTCCGAACAAGGGCAGTGGCTATGAAAGAGTGACTCGCTCCTGTGTCTATCAGAACTGCAGCAAGGGTGGAATAGACACAGATCGTACCTCGAATCATCTCTGGCATGCCGAGGTCGTAGGCCTCTGCTGCCTGGAGCTGAGCCTGTCTCTGCCCGCCAGATCCCTGTGGTCGGGACGGGCCTCCTGGTGGTGGTGGTGGCAGAGCCTCAAAGCGTCGCCCACCACCTTCTGCTCGGCCAGCTCCTCTGCCTCGTCCGCCTCCTCCCTGCGGACCGCCACGGTCGACCCTCTGCCTCTGCCTGGGTGGTCCCTCCACCGTCTGCTGACCCTCGGTACGACGGGTCGGGCAGTCACGAGCCCTATGGCCCCGCCCGCCGCACTCGTAGCATTGCCTGCCTCTCGGAAGACTGGCTCCAGGCTGGGTGCCCTGCACTGCTGAGCCAGTGTCCCGAGGTCGCCTGCCGGAAGGTCTGGTCCGCCTGGAACCCTGAGTCATCTGCCGGCTACCAGCTGCCGAAGACTCCGCTATCTGCCGCCCTGCGGTAGGTCTCGCTGTGGACTCAGCCATGAAGCTCTCGATCAGGAGGGCTCGCTCTAGTACTCCTGCCTGGGTCGGGATGCTGAGGGAGATCAGCGATGCCCTGATCTCGTGTCTCAATCCCTGCTCGAAGGTCCGGGCCCGGAAGAAGGGGTCCCGTACCATGTCCGTAGAGTAGCGAGATAGGTCGGCGAAGCTCGCCGCGTACTGAGCGACCGTCAAGCTGCCATGCCGCAGCTGAAGAAGCTCCTGGATGCGCACCGCACGGAGGGTGGCCGGGACGAACTCTGAGCGGAAGAGGCTCTCGAAGTCCGTCCAGATGAGGGTGGCCTCATCGTGTACCTGGAGCATCAGGCTCCACCATCGTCCGGCTGCTGCGTGCAGTAGGCTCGCCGCGAGGATCACCATGAGGTCTGCTGGTGTCCTCACTAGCCTGAAAACTCGGACGACCGCCTCCAGCCAGTCCTCGGCTGCCTGGGGGTCCGACTCCCCACGGAACCTGGGTGGTCGCTGGAGCTGGAACTCATGAAGAGCTCCAAGGCGTCGTGCGTCGTCAGCTGCCAGTGCTGGAAGCATCGGGGGCTCGGCGGGTAAAGGTACCGCCGGTGCCTCTGCTGTCAACGGGCCCTGTACCGAGGCCTCGTCGCTCTGCGGGCTGTCGTCGCGCCCTACTCTAGGAACCCTAGCTGGCTGCTGTCGTCGTGCCATCCTGAAAAGGAAACAAGTATGCCACGGTCAGAACAGTATACCTGGTGAGCTGACACAAGTAATCACAAAGAAAACTTGAAACACACATGCAATCAATGTTTTCGTGCATTAAGTCGGAAATCAGAAGTCAGGGTCCTGGTGTATGGATACGTCGGCCGCCGCACCAACACTGGGCTCCCTGGACTGATAACCACACTCAATACGCTAAACACTATTGCTTCACATAGAAGAATGATCAGAGTCTGCGGTAGAACCGACCACCTCTGATACCAATTTTTCACGACCCGTCCTCGGGGCCCGTGTCGTGACTACCCCAAGCCCGCCTTCCATAGGCCAGGGGCTGGCGACTAGCACCAAGGCGTAAATCCAACAAAAAGGGAAGACATTGCCTTTGAAAAGTAAACAAACTCCATAGAGTAAGCAAGCGGAAAAGTAAACACTAAGTAGAAACTGTACAAGCTGTGCTGAAAGTAAAAGGGGCCGGAAATACAAGCCCAACTGTAAAGTACAACTGAAAGGAAAAACAGCAACTGAAAAGGGAAAAACTGCAGTGTCGAGCCGTCCTCTGGAAGTCCCACCTGAAGGGTGGGTACAGATATCCTCCGCTGCTCCTCGGGTCCACCTAACCGCTCCGAGTACGTCCCGCCCAGTGGTCCACCTCCAGGTACTGTCCAGCTCCGCACGCCTCCTCCACGATCAGCGCTGTCCGTCGTCTGCAACCAACGCCACGATGTGCGGGCATAACCCGTGCAGGGGTGAGTATAAGCTACTCAGTAGGGACCCCGAGACCCCCGAAGGTCTCCCGAAATCCACAAAGGATAAATCATGAAGAAGAGATGAAATCACGAAGTAACATCTGACACGGCTTAGGTATATGCCCATACATATACCTAAGTCTGCAATTCCCCGATCGGCTCCAACGTCCGAGCCCAAGCACAACCCAGTCCACACAGGAAAGCAAAACGCATACCCACGCAGGATAGAACAACACAATCCACAAAGGAGAGTAAACAGTAAATCCACACAGGATAGCTCAACACAATCCACAAAGGAGAGTAACACAAGATTCAGCTCGCACAGGTATACTTCTTCGGATGACGATAAAGATGATCATTGAACCATCTAAGTCGTCGGACCCACGAAGGATCGATAGGTACTAACCTTGCAGTGACCCACACAGGATCGGGCCCACGCAGGACCTGTAGGAGTTGGCTCACACAGAACCGCTGAGAGATGACCCACACAGGATTGGACCCACACAGGATCGGGCCCACACAGGACCGGGCCCACGCAGGACCTGAAGCACTGATCCACGTAGGATCGCTGAGCGCAGTAGTCGTCGCAGTCCGCTGAGGATCTCTGCACAGTCGTCGCCGCAGTCCACGAAGGATCTCTGCACGGTCGTCGTCAGAGTCCACAGAGGATCTCTGCACAGTCGTCGCCGCAGTCCACTGAGGACCTCTGCACGGTCGTCGCTGTCGAAGTAGCAGTTGTAGCCAGCACTAGGGTTCCCGCACACAGCAAGCTCGTTCGGGAGGGTCCGCTCCACGAGCCGAGAGGCTGATACATCAACTGACACGAAGTCCGAAGTTGATGTATCCAAAAGTTCCGTATCGTCAACAGGAACTCAACATCGCAGACGACGCGTCAATCGGACGCCCGGTCTGAGAGATATTGGCATTTTCGTCCTAGGGGCCCGGTTGGTTTTTAAGGCAAAACCAACCCGACCGCACTCCACCTGCGTCCAAACCTCGGGAGGAGTATGCCAAAAGATCCGTCTCACTTAGAGGAATTCAACAAAGCTGACGGCACGTCAATCAGACGTCCGTAGCTCAAGATATGAGTGTTTCCGCTCCGAGGGCCCGGTTGGTCTCGTGTACGAACCAACCCGGCCGGACACAAAGTAATCCAAAACCTTGAGTGCCATATACTGAAACGACCGTCTCGATCCAAGGATCGCGATGCCGCTGACGGCGAGTCGTTTGGAGGCACGAAGCTCAAGATACGGGCATTTGAACGAAAACGTCCGAAGATGGGGGGTACGGGCCCAGGCTGACCCGGCCCGACCCCCCCTGGGTCGGCCGGCTCGGCTAGGCCGAGCGGCGCGGGTGGAAGCCGCGGGCGCTGACCCGCGGCCTGAGGAAGAACCGCGGCCCGCGTGCGGGCCGCGCTGGCAAACCGCAGACGCGGCTGAGCCGCGTCCCGCCTGGACGAACCGGACCCGCGCGCCGCGGCTCCGTTGGCCGCCGCCGCCGCGGCCAAAGCCGCGGCGGTCTCGTCCGGCGACGCGCCGCCGGCAACTTCCGCGGCCCCCGGCGTCGCTCCGGTGGCCCGTTTTCCTTCCCGTCTGCGCCGTTGCTCTTCCCGGGATCCGTTCTTTACTGTGGGATCGTCAAGGGTCCGCTGCGGCACGTTCCGTCGTCGACCGTCAAATCCGCACAAACGAAGAACGGCGGAGGGTCGTCGGGCCGTGTTCGTTTGGCCCGCACCCTCCGCGTTAGAGATAAACAACCGGGAGAAAAAAATTGTTCAACACATGAACCGAAAATTTTAATTAAAATAAAATTGTTCATTTGAAACCGGCTTTTTAATTTTCAAGAACGTTCACGGGAAAATTAAAAAGGGGTAAATTTCCAAAACAAATCCCTACCTCGTCGATCGTCGCGCGCGGGCGTTCTTCGCGGAAAGGATCGTCGCGGAAGAGAGGAATCGCCGCGTCGTCGCGGGGAGGCGTCGCGTCGTCGCGGGAACCGGCGTTGAGTCAGCGAACTCAACGAACCAAGAACAACAGATTTAAAACATGATTAATTAAATCTGTGTTTAAAACAAAAAGGAATGAACCTTGAGCGGAACTCCGAAACCACTCACCTCAAATGGTCGGTGATCGGAGATTGGAGATTGGAAGAACGTCTTGGGCGAAGGCGTCGTCGATTTCTGGGTTCGGCGTTCTTCGCGTTCTTCGCGTTCTTCGCGTTCTTCGCGAGGGAGAATAAGTTACGATGGTTCTCTCAAATCTTCTCAAGCGCAAATAACCAGAGGTTAAGCGTTGGCCTTATTTTATTATTACGCCAACGAATTTGAAAAACTGGTTAAGAAACGATCCATCAATTCTTTGAATTAATTCAACGAAAGAAACGACCCATTTAATTCACGAAAGAAACTGCCCATTTAATTCACGAAATAAACCGCCCAATTAAATGGTCTGTTAAGAATTTAGAAAACGCGTCGGTTGACTTTCATTAAGACGGGTTTTCACGGGTGCGTTTCTTAGCGGAAAGAAACGGCGGGGCTCGTGCGGGCCCCACCTCACAAATATCCTACCAAGGAGGGTAGGATATTTCTAGATAGCATCCTATCCAGTTCAACTCAGTTCAAGCCACCTTTATGTGGCTTCAAGTGGCTTCCAGGTGGCTTATGTGAAATAAAATAAAATTGTCGCAAAATTATTTTATTTCTTAACTTTAAGCCCGAAAATTAAAAACCACACTCGAGCAAACGCAACTCTGGAAGAGGCGTTTCTAAGCGAATACCGGCGCTGTGATTTCATCGGTGCCCTCAGAATTCGATTCCGGGCACCGGTTCAAAAGTTAGAAAACCCCGCTCGTCCGTTCACTGAACGTACCCGAGCCAAACTTCGGAAAATGATTCCGGGCACACCGGGCCTCGGAATCAGGCGCCGTCAGAAACTGCGTTCTTGTAAAATTCCAAAGAAAATTAAGAAAAAAAAATTACTTGAAATTTACGGGTCTTTACAGAAAAGATAATGTAAAATCTAAGACGTACACTTGTCAAAGACCTATTGGATGAGTAATTTTCTAACCCTTATCACCTTATCCTCGAAATACATCAATGTGGGACCTTTAAAATCTGAAACTCATTTGAAAATAAAGTAACATTTTATACCTTTCTATGAGTGCCCCTCCTCTCCTCTAATAAAGGCCCCCATATCTACCTCCTTACCCACACTTCTCAAGCCATTGGCTCAGCCAAGATTATCTCATTTTATCTCTCCACATCCCTCTCATCATCCAAGAATCCTTACCTTAGGAAGAAAGCTCTTCAAGAAACCCTTTTGGTTCTAACCAAGAGGAGTTACTCGATTTAAAGGTAAAGATTTCTTTAATGTTCTTTTGTTTTATTTTGCTTCTCCAGCCCCCTAAACTCTATTTATTTATTTCTTTTATAACAAAACTATAATTTTAAATATACCAGGATGTTTTTATAAGAATTATTCTAGCTACACTTACACACACCTACATCTAATGGTTAAAGAACATATTGTTTCCGTGGATGGAAAATTTTTGCCTCACGAAACAATGATTGTTCAATATTCTTATAACACCTTCAAAGGTGGCCATTAAGATATCACTATATTTATATATGATACATAATATGTTTCTATTTTCCTTATGCTTCTATATTTTTCAATTATGGCATACCTTTATGGCTTCCATTATGGGTATATGTGATATCTTCATTTTAGGAAGTACGGACTACCGCCCCCTCAAAGTGATTTGATTCGTTAATACCATATGTGGGATGAATTAAGGATTGAATTAATGATATTATATATGATATTATACTGGAATTATAATATACCTTTATATCATTATGATTCGATTACATAAAATACGAAATAGAAATGAATGTAGTGTTCATGTGTACGTACGGATTACCATCTCCATGAACGGTGAATTTCATTTCTTACCTCTAAATGTTATGTAATTTTGTAAATGAATATATATACTGGGTATATATGACATATATGATATCTAAATCATGAATATAATTCTAGATATAATGGATATTTTACCAGATGAACAACTTGTAATTATAAAGAGTTTATTTTTGACTCAAGTACCAATGATCGACAAAACAACCACTATTAACTTAAATAATTACATAGTGTTCATAACATGGTAATAAGTGATATAAAAGGAATAATGAACTTGAAAATGGTTCTTAAGAAAGTAGAAGTGAACAAAAGTATATTATTCAGGACATTAAATAATGATCGAGTCATGTCGGACCTGAGGTATGGGACTTCGTCACAACCTCCTTTCATGGAGTCATATTATGTTTTGTACACAACTTTCTTTTATACGGTGTATAAACCCCTTTTACTTTTATGTTTACTCAAAAGGAATCTTTTTTATATGAAGCGTTTATTAAATGAAAAAAGGGAATGTTTTTTTGTCATAGGTATGTGGAGACAATGACTTCTCCGCTGCCATGACCATTATATGAGTTCCAGCTTCCTCTAAAAGCCGTAAATTTTTTTAAAATGAAAAATAAATACCACATTTTACTTTTCTTTTATTTTTGTATTGACAATTATTTTGATAATTTTTTTATTATATCAATGTGTTGTATTGATATCTTGTGATTGAAATATGGAAATTTTATGTTTCCTTTATTCTTGTTTTATGTTATACGATTATGTTATGGTTCTTGGGAATTGTTGTGAAGATGGGTGGTTTTTTGATAAACTAAGGGTGGGTGAGCCCTATATATCTCTCCAATTCATTGGGTAATGCGAAGGGGTTAAATGTTAAGGGTTATTCGAAGAGATTTAGGGAATATACTGTGATGGGTATTCCAAACGTAAACATGAGGGTTACTTCCTACGTAAGAATATTATGAATTCCTCAAGTTACCTTTATGTCTTATGATATCTATGATTTATTCATGATTTGATGAGGTATGTAAAAACGCTTATGTTTTATGAGTAAAGTATGATTTCATACATGGAATAATGTTTTCATTTCGTACTTTTATATCCCTTACTGAGATTTTTATACTCATCCCATGTTTTTGAAATGTTTTTTACAGGTCAAGGGAAAGGTACATGATGTGATGATAAGGTCAAGGAAGTATCATGAAAGAAACCATGTTTGGTTTTAAATATGTTTCCGTTGATGGGAAAAATGAATACTATCTTTTATGTAACTATTTTGTTTAAATATGGAATGTAATTCATGATTTATGATCTAATTCACTAAAACTCTAAACCTGAAAAGATCCTCAATGTGTAATATTATAATAACTCAATATTAAGTAATGTTTAAGGCTAGGGCCTTATAGTTGGTATTAGAGGTCAGTTTAGATAACTTTAGGAGTTATAATTATATTAAATTATTATCCAAAACTATTTTTTTGTTATGGTCAAATTGAAACAATATAGCATTTGAAGATTACCATGTTGCATCATCTAAGACATGTTTGTTCAGAATTATTTTTTGCAGAGGAAATTGAGAAGCAATGCTATGAATGAATACAGAAGGAAATGACCTTCCGAATCAGCATCTTGAGATGGTTGGAATTGGAACTGAACAGTTTGTTGCAGTAATGGTGTAGTTGACTCAAGCGATAAATGGTGGTGGTATCCATGCACAAGATCATCCAGATCAACTGCAGAGGAACATGTCTGTGGTGGAACATTTCATGAGTCAACATCCCCTATCATTCAGAGGATCATCTGACCCAGTTCTAGCTGAAGGGTGGATTAAAGCACTGCAGAATATTTTCAATTTCATGGGGTGTTCAGACAATCAAAAGGTTAGTCTTGCTATTTACCATTTCGAGGGTGAAGCAGATCCGTGGTGGTTGATGGTTAAAAATATCAGGGACACTGATGAGATTGATGCTCTCGACTGGGATGAATTCAAAGGATTGTTTCTTGAGAAGTATTTTTCTAAGGCTGTTTGACTTAGGATGGAAAAACAATTCCTAGAATTGAGGCAAGAGGAATACTCAGTGGTTTCCTATGAAGAAAAGTTCACTCGGTTGGCAAGGTATGCTCCAAATTTTATCTGAGGCCTTGATAGTAAAATCAATTTTTTTTACTCAAGATTAAAGCCAAAATATCGAAGGGATTTAGCTTCTCGTGAGATCAAGAGTTATGAATAGATTTTTCGATGTGCTGTGCAGGTGGAAATGGAGTTTTTCTATGATCAAGTGTTCTATAACAACTAGCAGAGGAAGAGACCGAGGTGGCAGGATAAAGGAAATAATTCTTCAAAAATGTCTGACGGTAAAAAAACTACGTTTCCAGATTGTGATAAATGTGGTAAAAGGCATGCTGGGGAATGTGTTCTGAATTGTGGAAGTGTTACCGATTTGGTAAGATGGGACATAAGTCTCTTTATTGCACTAAAAAAGATCAGGGTGATGGTAAGACCAAATTTGATTTACAGTTAGTGAAGTGTTTTAAGTGAAATAAGATGGGTCACTATGCAAACGAGTGTCTAAAAAAGAGCTCGAGTGATGGGAAGCAGTTAGAATACAAGTAGAAAGGGGTGGTGAAATCCTTTTCAACTACTTCAGTAGATTTCGAGCCATCAAATGTAGTGGTATCGGGTACATTGTTTGTTTTTTCAGATTATTCCATTTTGTTATTTGATTCGGGGCTGACACATTCTTTCATCTCTGAAAACTTTTCTAGTAAAATGGGAATACCATCTCAAGAAATGACTCCTGAACTTGTGGTAAAAACACCTGGTTTAAATTTTGAGGTAAAAATAATTTATAAGAATCTTCCTATCCTTATCCGTGGAAAGAACCTATTTACAAACCATATTGTTTTACCTCTAGTAGAGTTTGATGTTATCCTGGTTATGGATTGGCTCTCTATTTACCATGCTAAGATTGACTGTAGAGCTAAAGAAGTTTCTTTTCAGAAAGACTTTCAGTTTGTGTACAATAATGAACCCTTACTGTTGATAACATATCAATAGGCCAAGAAACATGTAAATGATGGAAATGAAAGTTACCTTGCACATATTCTTGAAAAAAAGGGAACTGTTCAGATTAATTTTTTTCCAGTGGTAAATGAGTATCCTAATGTTTTTCCTGATGAGTTTCCTGGAATAAAACTAGATCAGGAAGTTGATTTTACTGTTGACTTAGTTTCTGATGCTAAGATAATTTCAAAACCCCCTTATCGAATAGCTCAAATTGAACTTTTAGAGTTGAAGGAGAAATTGCAAGACTTATTAGAGAATGTTTTCATTTGACCTAGCACATCACTGTGGGGTGATCCTGTTTTATTTGTTAAAAATAAAGATGGTTCAATGAGACTTTGCATTGATTAAAGAGCCTTGAATAACAACATTTTTAAGAACAAATATCCTTTGCCTCATATCCATGATTTGTTTGATCAGCTCCAGGGAGCTTAGTTTTCTTCAAAGATTGACCTAAGATCGGGGTACCATCAGTTGAAAGAAAAGGAATCAGATATTCCGAAGACCACATTTCATACAAGATATAGCCATTATGAATTTGTAGTAATTCCTTTTGTGCTAACCAATGCACCTGCTGTATTCATGGACCTTATGAATAGAATTTTCCATGAGTTCATGGATAAATTTTTGGTTATTTTCATTGATTATATTTTGGTGTTTTCTAAAAGTAAAGAGGAGCATGAAAGAAATTTTAGGGTTCTTTTGCAAACCTTAAAAGAAAATAAATTGTATGGGAAATTCAGCAACTGTGAGTTTTGGTCGCAAGAAATTTCTTTCCTTGGTCACATTGTTTCTATAGATGGGATAGCTGTTGATCCTGAAAAAAAAAGGTTGTGGAAGAATGGCCAAGACCCACAAATGTAACTGAGATTCGTAGCTTCCTTGGTTTGGCAGTCTATTACCGAGGGTTTGTTAGAAATTTTTCATGGTTATCTAGTCAAATGAATAATCTAACTCAGAAGGTTGTTATGTTTATCTGGACAAAAGAATGTGATAATTGTTTTCAGGAATTGAAAAGAATATTGGTGAATGCTTCAGTTTTTGCACTACCCTCCAGGAATGGTGAGTTTGTTATCTACAGTGATGCTTCATTGAAAGGACTTGGTTGTTTCCTAATGCAGAATGATCAGGTAATTGTGTATGCTTCACGACAGTTGAAAACTCATGAGGAAAATTACCCTACACATGATTTCTAATTAGCTGTTGTTGTTTTCGATTTAAAAAATTTAGAGTCATCATTTGTATGGAGTAAAGTTTGAAATATATGACGATCACAAAAGTTTAAAGTATATATTCACTCAAAAATAATTGAAAATGAGATAGAGAAGATGACTATAATTAATCAAGTATTATGATTTTACAATTCATTACCATCCGAGAATAGAAAATAAAGTGGATGATGATTTGAGTCGAAAAAGTAATGATTCATTAACGATGTTGCATTTGGAACATGATCCTTTGGTTAAGGATTTGATGAACATTGGCATAGAAGTTTTTGGTGTAGGATGTCCTTCTATTTTGTTTTAGGTATTAGTAAATTCTTCTATATCAGACAAAATTAAGAAAGCACAGAAGCAAGATAGTGAGTTGCAGAAAAAGGTAGAGCTGGTTCAAAAGGGTAAGTTTCCCGAATTCAACATTTATAATGATTGTGTTTTGAGATTTGGGAAGAGATTGTGTGTGTCATGTGATTCACAGTTGAAGAGAAAGTTTTTTTTTTAATCAAGGAAGTACTAAGATGTATAGAGATCTTCGAGAGTATTACTAGTGGGATGGAATGCAAAGAGACATTGCTGATTTTACTGTGAAGTGTTTGACTTGTCAACAGGTTAAAGCAGAGTGGAAGTTACTGAAAGGGATGCATCAGCCTTTACCAATGACAGAGTGGAAATGGGAAAATATATCCATGGACTTCATTGTGGGATTGGCGAAGACACCTCGAGGTAATAATGCAATCTGGGTTATTGTTGATCGCATGACTGAATCTACTCATTTCATTGTTATACGAGATACTTTTTCCCTAGATCAAATTTTCTGTTTGTGTCTTAAAGACATAGTCAGGTTACATTGATTTCCTCTCTCCATTGTATCCAACCATGATCCCAGGTTCACTTCTAACTTTTGGAAAGGCCTTCAGAAGTCATTGGGTACTGAATTAAATTTTAGTACGGCTTTTCATCCTTAATCAGATGGGCAATCAAAACGAATGATTTAGACTTTGGAGGATATGATATGTGTTTTTTCGATGGATTATCAGGGATGTTGGGACCAACATCTTTCTTTGGTTGAGTTTTCTTATAATAACAATTTTCATTTTAGTATAAAGAAGGCACCATTTGAAGTATTATATGGGAAGCGGTGTTGAACTCCATCTTTTTGTGATAAAGTAAGTGAAAGGAAGTTTATGGGACCATAATTGGTAGAAGAGTTGGAAGAAAAAGTTTAACTAATACCGAAACACATGAGAACATCTCAGAGTAGGCAGAAGAGTTATGCAGACAACAGGAGGAAGGATCTCTCTTTTGAGGTAGGTGATCATGTTTTTCTCAAAGTTTCACCATGGAAAATCATGATGCGATTTGGTAAAAAATGAAAGTTGAGTCCAAGGTTCATTAGACCATATGAAATTCTGGAGAGAGTTGGATCAGTTGCATACCGAATGGCTTTACCTCCGAGTTTATCTTAGGTACACAATGTATTTCATGTTTCCATGTTAAGGAAGTACATGCCAGATCCATCTCATGTTTTGTGTCCAGAGGTAGTTTAGCTGGAAGAGAATCTTCTTATGAGGAACAACCGGTCCAGATTCTTGACCATAGGGAGCATGTGTTGCGGAATAAGGTGATTCATCAAGTAAAGGTATTTTTTAATAACCACATGATTGAAGAGGTAACATGGGAATCTGAAAATGCAATGATGGATAAATACCCCCACTTATTCGTTAAGTAAATAAATTACGGTGATGAAATAGTCTAAAGGGGGGAAGGATGTAACATCCCAAGTAAGTAATGAATAATAGATATTTTTATCCATTTCTATTTATGAATTAGATAGTGTTTTAGATGATTAAAATGAGAATAAATCCAATCTTAAGCATGGAATACGCTAATATTTTTAAAAGATTGTTTTACTGCCTTTTGATGGAAAAACATTTTTAAATCAACCTTTTGACAATTTTATAAGCTCTATATTTCAAAATAAACATATTCTTTATGATGGATACATTGAAATTTACATTGGATAATTTTTTGGTATTTTTCAAACAATGTTCATTTTTAATAAACAGTAAAAAATACTGCATTTTACATAAAAACTGCTTTTTCATCTAATTTAATTATATAGATAGATTATCTTTTTAATTAGTCTTAAAGTTTAATTAGAATATTTTTTTACCATTTAATCCAATGGTGGTCAATAGGATTAATTTCACTTTGGAATTGGGCATAAACAAGTGCCAAACATTTCAGAGATATTATTTCTAAAAAACCCGCTATTTTTTGACAACGGGAATTGTTTTTAAATTAATTATTGCAATTTATGTGTTTGGAATTTGTTAAAATTGATTAAATATTTGGAATCAGATGTTCCAAATTATTTAATCAAGACTCTTTTGTTTTTTGGACCTTATAAATAGTAACGATGGTAATTATCTTTAATTATCTTGATAAATTAGTAATCGGGTAGTTAAGGATAATAAAATAATATCATAATAATAACAAATGACCCCAAAATGTGTCCTAATTCTACTTTTTGTGTCATGGCCGATCATTGGTTGCCTTGTTCCAAACTTGGGGACCCCATGGAATCACTTTTGTGTCATAATGACTTTTTATCTTTTTATTTTTAAAGAAAGTTAAATATAACAAAGAATGTATCACCTGAGTAAAACATTTTTTAATTTTGTCTAAATAAATTATATTTTGAAAAATAAATATTCATTGGAAATCTAAAAATATTTCCTACATCATAGTAAATTTTTTATAATTTTTAGACATGAAATAAATTAAATTATTTATGACATCATGGTGATGCAGTGATTACCTCATTAAGGAACGATTTAAATAAAATGAAAAGATAATGTAAAATATAAGATGTACACTTGTCAAAGACCTATTGGATGAGTATATTTCGAACCCTTTTTACCTTATCCTCTAAATAAATTAATGTGGGACCTTTAAAATCCGAAACTCATTTGAAAATAAAGTAACATTTTATACCTATCCAAGAGTGCCCCTCCTCTCCTCTTATAAAAGGCCCCCAACTCTACCTCCTTACCCACACATCTCAAGGAATTGGCTCGGCCAAGATCTTCTAATTTTATCTCTCCACATCCCTATATTAATCCTAGAAGCTTTACCTCAGCCAGAAATCTCTTCAAGAAACCCTTTTGGTTCTAACCAAGAGGAGTTACCCGATTTAAAGGTAATGACTTATTTAATGTTCTTTTGTTTTATTTTTCTTCTCCAACCCCCTAAACTATTTTTATTAATTTCTTTTGTAAACATAACAGTATTTTCAATATACTAGGATGTTTCTATAAGAATTATTCCATCTACACTTACACACACCAACATCTAATGGTGTAAGAACATACTGTTTCCGTGGATGACGAATTTCTGCCTCACGAAACCATGATTGTTCAATATTCTTATAACACCTTAAAAGGTGGAAAATAAGATGTCACTATATTTATATATGATATATAATATGTTTATTTTTTTCTTAATCTTTTGTATTTTTCATTTATGGTATACATTTATGGCTTCCATTATGGGTATACGCGATATATTCATTTTAGGAAGTGCGGACTACCGCCCCCTCAAAGTGATTTGATTCGTTAATGCCATATGTGGGATGTATAAAGGATGGAATTAATGATATTATATATGATATTATACTGGAATTATAATATAACTTTATATCATTATGATTCTATTGCATAAAATACTAAATAGAAATGAAAGTAGCATTCATGCGTACGTACGGCTTACCATCTCCATTAACGGTGCATTTCATTTCTCACCTCTAAATGTTCTGTAATATTGTAAATGCATGTATATACTGAATATATATGACATATATTATATCTAAATCATGAATACAATTCTGGATATAATGGATATTTTACCTCATGAACAACTTGTAATTATAAAGTGTTTATTTTTGACTCAAGTACCAATCATCTACAAAACAACCATTATTAACTTAAATAATTACATAGTGTTCATAACATCGTAATAAGTGATAAAAAAGGAATAATGAACATGAAAAAGGTTCTTAAGAAAGTATAAATTGACTCATGTTTATTATTCAGGACATTAAAGAATGATCAAGTCAAGTCAAACTTGAGGTATGGGACTTCGTCTCAATATCCTTTCATTGAGGCATATTATGTTCTATACACAACTTTCTTTTATACGGTGTATAAACCCCTTTGACTTTTACGTTTACTCAAAAGGAATCTTTTTTATACGAATTGTTTACTAAATGACAAAAGGGAATGTATTTTTTGTCGTACGTATGCGGCGACAACGACTTCTCCGCCGTCGTGACCATTATTTGAGTTTTGGCTTCATCTACAAGCCATAACTTTTTTAAAAAATTAAAAATAAATAACATGTTTTACTTTTCTTTTTTTTTGGTATTGAAAATGATTTTCATAATGTTTTTATTATATGAATGTGTTGTATTGATATCTTGTGATTGAAATGTGGAAATGTTATGTTCTATTATGCATGTTTTATGTGATTCGATTATGGTATGGTTCTTGGGAATTATGATGAAGATAGGTGGTTTTGTGATAAACTAAGGGCGGGTGAGCCCGATATAGCTCTCCAATGCATTGGGTAACGCAAAGGGGTTAAATGTTATGATTTCTCTGAAGAGATTTAGGTAATATACTGTGATGGGTATTCCAAACGTAAACATGAGGGTTACTCCCTACGTAAGAATGTTATGAATGCCTCAAGTTACCATTATGTCCTATGATTTCTATGATTTATTCATGATTTGATGAGGTATGTTAAAATGATAATGTTTTATGAGTAATTTATGATGTCATACGTGGACTAATGTTTTGATTTCGTACTTTTATATCCCTTACTGATATTTTTATGCTCATACCAAGTTTTTGAAGTGTTTTTCACCGGTCAAGGGAAAGGTAAATGATGTGATGATAGGTTCAAGGAAGTTTCATGACAGAATCCATGTTTTGTTTTAAATATGTTTCCGTTGATGGGAAAAAATGAATACTATATTTTATTTAACCATTTTGTTTAAATCTGGATTGTAATGCTTGATTTATAATCTAATTCTCTATAACTCTAAACCGGAAAAGATCATCAATGTGTAATCTTGTAATAACTCAAGATTAAGTAAAGTTTAAGACTGGGGTCTTATATTTAATGCCTTGTATAGCTTACAAAACACACAACCCAACGTAAAGATAAACTATAATATAGTATATAATTATAACATGCACACTAAATTGGAAAATATGAATAGAAGTAAATATATTTTTATTATTGTATGGTTAAATATTATTAAAATACATTTACTATTTATCAATTGATTAGAAATGAAAATAAAAAACATATGAACGATAAAGAAATGTTTTAACAAAAAAAAATTTATGGGCGCTATGTGTTTTTATCTTAATTAAATAAATTAGTCATAATTTATGGGTGATTTTAATGAAATTTATATTTTATATATTCAATCAAATTATTTATCATTTATTTAAAAAAAATAGATTTGGGATATGAATGAATCAAATTTTATTCTTCGAAAATTTATTTTTCTTATAAAATTGGTTTCGTTGGATATTACATAATTATTTTAAAAATATTTTTTGAAAAAAATAGAAATTTCATTTCAAAAAATTAACCTCATATTTGTATCAAAATTTTCAATATTAACTTGTATTGAATTGGTTATAATTCCTATAATATATAAAAAAATTTAAGGAATAGTGAAAGATAAAGAATTTTATTAATCTTCTATTTTCATTTAAAGAAAATAAAATAATTATTTCGATTAAAAATAATATTAATATTAAATATTGTTTAATAATATTATAAAAAATCCTATTTAGGTCATTTGAATCAATTTTATTTTCATGTTATATATGAAAACATTTTTTCTTAAGAAAATGTATCATTGGAAAACCAAGTTTCCATCACGGTTGAGGGTTTTATTTTAAATTAGAATTTTCCAACTGTGAAAATTGAATTTAATGAAATGTATTCCATATTTGCAATCAGAATAACTAATACTATGTAATAATTTCATCTTATGTTTTGTTCATAATGAATACTAAAACAACAAAAATCGCTTCCCGCGGTTGAAGTTAATGTAAGTTTATCAGGGGTTAAATACAATTAATATGGGTCATAATAATCAAAATACATATCTAATTTATCTTTTTGGGACATAAATCAAAAAATTATTATATAATATTAATTTCTGGTCCATTGGTTAGCCATTTTCTTAAGTAATTCACATGAAAATGTTGGGAAACATTGAAAAATTACATGTGTGAAACTCGCCTCAATTTTAAAAGGGAACCCCCACTAATCTCCTCTTCACACATCAACAAACATTTTTTTCAGACATAAACAAACCCAAATACTTTATTTAATACTTAAAAATTAAATGTAGTGCCTTTTTTATTATAAAACAATTCTAATAAGACATAATGTATAATCCTAAAGAGGTTTTCTAAAGAAAAGTTATAGTTTTCAATCATTCATTTTTCTGTTATTTATTTTGTTCCACATAAAAAAAATTTTAAAATTTAATAAAATAATAAATCCATTATATCATATATAATTATAATTTGTTTTGTTAATGTATTAACCATATCCAACTCCACTACTATCAAATGGGAAATAAAATCGGTGATCATGTGTATAATAGATTACAGCCTCGTGAATAGATTAATTTTTTTCCAACACAACCTATCATAGATTGATATAATGATGGTTTTAAAGTGTATATATATATCTGATATTTATGATATAATAATACTTCTTTCTTTATAATACCACGTCTGAATTTTTACCTTCCAATCCTTTTGAAAATAATAACATCGCTTGAGTGTATATTTGGACAAAATCTTCTATAAGACATGTGATTCATTTTTCATTTCCTCATTAATTGCATAGTAATAATGATATATCTAATATATATATATATATATATATATATTAATGATTTTTTAGTGATGAATAAATATTTACAGATTTTTTTGTTTCATCTTTTTAAAAATAAAAATAGTTTTCTTGCATAAGTGTGACATATTGTCTCCAAGAATGGTGAAATTAATCTTTCTATCATTTAAATTTATGTATGACTCTAAATATGTATATAATAAAATATATTATATTTCTATAATTTTTAATGTTCCGAATATTATGAAATCATAATCAAATTTCAAGGACCAAAATTTTTGGACAAAAAACAAATGTGAAAAATGATGTAGTTATCCCTTATAAAAGTGATTTTAATAAATAATTATTAATAATCAGATAATAAATGTTTATATGTAAATAATATCTAGTTTTATTAATATTATTTTGGTTATTTAATATATTTATAATAAATATAAATTTATTATACAGAATCTTCTAATTGGTACATAGGAAATCGAACCTAAGGTAAGAGATTTGAATCTCACTTTTATTTTTGTGAGAAACATATAAACACCATGTTTCATTTATGTTGTATATATTGTACCCATTAATGTATTTTATGATGATTTTTTTTGTAAATTATTTGGATTTACATTTATGTATAAGTTTTTTCATCATGGGTCTTATAGTTCAAAAATTAACAAACCGGTATGAGTTTTATATTATAATCTCATTGTTTTTCAGCATTATTTATGATTATGATTTTGATGATGAATTGTCAAAATCTACCTCTCAAAAATCCCATGATGTTTCTTCCACTCAGGTAATTTTTTTGCATTACATTTTTCTATTCATCTATCACTCATTATGTACTCAAGAGACCAAAATAATTTTTAAGTAAAACATAATTTACTTCTCCCTTCAGTCAAATTTTTTGATCTTCCATCTACATGTATTATAAAAATGTTTTAAATAATTTTTCAAATAAACTCATATGATTTTTTAAATTAATTTTTAACTATTTTTATATTTTCAAAGAAAAAAGTTAAAATTATTCATCTTTTAATTTTCAAAACATGGAGATTTTGACTTTTTAGAGAAGATGTGGATGAAATATTTGTATTAATGTATACAGAATGAATTCAATTTTCAACTATCATGGCTGATCTATATTTGAATCTCACCTTACAATTTTCTAATTTTTTTCAATGAAATTTTTTTATTAATTTTTTATTAAAAGTTTATATTTCAATTAAGTAATTTTGAAGTGGAAAGGATATTTTCTTCAAGAAATATTTCATGTGATATGGTAGAATAATTATCCAACTAATATTACATATATTGATCTTTCTTAAAACTTAATGGGATATTATCCAATGACACCATATTTATTTTTTATCTATATGGTTTATGGTAATTATGAAAAAAAATTAATAAAATTATTCCTTTTCCATGGGCTATATTTTGATGAATTAATGAATCGATTATAAAATCTTTTTTTACATGGGTTATGTCTTGATGTTGTTTTTATAAAACTGACTTATTTTCATGGATAATGAAATTATTAATGTTTTTTGATCTTTTGGAACACATCTATATGATATTTATCATGTGATGGGTGGTCCCAATATTTTGTAGTCCTCAAATTCATTGAGTATATATGCATATCTCAAAAGATAAAAAGGATTGGAATAAGGAGCGAATCTAGTTCAATAAGGGACCTTTTCCACTATGATAGTATTGGGAGTGAACCTTTACTACTATGTTGGTTTGGGTAGTAAACCCATTTGATAATTATATTCATAGAAATGATCTTTGACTACCAAGTTATGGTTTTTCTATGCTTATGTATATTATACAATTATGTGACTTATGAAAATGTTATGCTTCAATGGATTATTATAATGACCCTGAATTATATCTACGAAAATTACATTCTAATAATATAGTATAAATAATTATAAATAACGTAGATAACATAATAAAAACATTATAAATCATTTTTGAATGAAATAATTGGTATTTTTATAAATTAATGAACTTAAAACAATTGAATAGTAACATGACCTTTGGAGTAGTAGCTTGACCCTTATGAATAGAAAAAAAGGCCAATAGAATAGTAAATCGGCCAATATAATAGTAACTTCACATATGAAATTTTAAAAAAAATTGTTTTTGATAAATAAAAATATTATATATGCATATATTCGTAAAAGTAAATTATTGTTCTAAAATGATAAATTAATTTTTGGTATTTTTGTAATGCATAAATATTTATTTTTAATTTTAAAATTAATATAATTTTTTCAATAAAAATTATTTTCATAAAATAGATTGATAAATTTTTACTATAATTTCCTAATATTATAAAATAATTTTATGAGACTTTAATTAATTTTTTGATGTGTCATAAAATTAGTTATAACATGAAAATTTTTCTTTTCCAAATAAATGAAGATTTTAATTAAAAATAAAATCAATAATAATTATTAAATTATTTTCCAAAAATTGATTTCATTTTATAATTTTACACTCATAAAATTAATAGGTTTAATTTTTTGTGATATTTCTAAAATGGTTGATTTTAATCTGAATCGTAAAATATTGTAATTTAAAGTATATATACATTACATAACAAATAGAATATTCATTGATATGTAATTAATGTAAGAACCATAATCTTTGAATATACTTATCTCTATATTATATTTAGTAATTGAATAATCAATATTTCATTTTTGGGCCTAAATAATAAACTAAAGAATAAAGGAATCAGAAAACACTTCTCTCCTCTACTATAAAAACCACCCTTACCACATCTTCTACTTGAACCTCTTAAGCCTTAATGATTTTAGAATTACTACCCAATACCCTTAACAAGCGTCTTTCACACATCCAAGAAGTTATAGAATCAAAAAATTTCCTGAAACTAATTTCTCTATGAGGTTCGAAAGGATAATAATTCAAGTTGTATAAACCCCCTTCTTTTTCTTTTAATTTATTTTCAATTTAAATTGATTTCTTTTACTTTCATAAACCCACCATATCTATGGTACACAATAACTATAGTATCTTTTATATATATTAATTTTTTTGTGTAAATTTAACAACTCATCATCATTTCTCTCCCCCTCTATTTTTAATTTAAGAATGAATACATCGTCTCTAAGGTTCCCATTTACAGCCTTCATGAACGACATGTTTTAGTTTTTCAATTCCACCTTTGAGAATAGTCAGAAATACCTTTTTATTTTTATACCATATTTTAATGCATGTATTAAATTTTATCTAATGTTTTTGAACTAGTATATATGTATACTATTAAATAATAAAAAAATACCAGTGTGATGATCGAGAGTCCTCCAAATTAATCTCAATAATTATGAGTAATGTTTTATCAAATTATTCAAAATCATACCATATGACCAAATTATATATAAGAAAATATAAAATTATGGATTTTAATTAATAGAATATTTTTTAATTATGAACAACTATTCCAGTACAATATGTTCTTTCACACGTGTACGCTAATGAACCTATCTTAAAAACCAAATAAATGAACACACATGGATGATAAAATTGTATCTTATAACTCATGAAACATTCCATAAATGAAAATTATAAAATTATAACAAATAAAATACATTTTTAAAAGTTAGTGATTTAATTAACTAATGGATTTAATTTTATTATCTAGGGTATTAAGTTAAAGTGCAGAACACTTTCATACCTAAGGTAAGGAATTCCTTCCAAACCAACATTTTTTCTGTTAAGTTACTCTTTATTTATCTTTACCCCAATGTAATTATTCATTTTTTTTTGTATAATTATTCTATATTTTGTGCATATGTTCAAAACTCATGTATTCAGATATATTCATCATTTTTCTTCCTGGATACACATGTTTGAAAAAAATTTAGTTCTCAATTTTTTCCAATACTCAAGCCCGATTAAAGGGAACTTCTCGATTTATTACCCATTTTCATGTGCACTATATAATTTTTTTAATCCATATTTCTTTACTAAATCAATAATTTTAAAATTTAATAGTATTTTTGTTTATTTCTGGTTTTATATAAACAATTTTCTATTTTCCATTTTATAAAATCTTCAAATGTTTCCCTTAAACAAAAATAAAATATTGTATTTCTATGGATTCTTAAACACCCTTATTACATGTTTTCACTTTTGTTTATCATCACTTATCATGATATTTGCCTATTTATCTATATAAATTTTCAGGTATGATTTAAATCCAATCTTTTTGGGACACCATTATCATATTCCCTTTTGTATATACCTTTTGACATGATAATGATAACTAATTCTTTCAATGGGAATCCATTATGATTATATTTGATTAATTATGAATGATACATTATATGGAACAAATATTCATTAACATGTTATGATGGATGTGTTTAGATAATGCCTCAATGAGTTGGGTAATTTTTAGTCTCATGAGATTTCATGTTAAACGGTCTTGTTGGTTAGAAATAACTCATGCTCTAAATGAAACGGTCTTGGTGGACAGCCATAACATGTGCTCCTCCTTATAAAAGAAGTCATGAATAATTCTTATGTCATGTTTTATGTTTGTTCATCATTAATATAATTCAACGATTACATGAAACCATATTCTATATGTTATTCATCCAAATGATTATTCTTATTCCATAATTATTTTATCATCATTTTATGCCTTTAAATAAATGTGTTATGCTTTATTCTTATTTTTATTACCATAATGGGATCTTAAGATCAAACCTTTTTTCATGTATTCTTTAGGATATCCTTTTAATATGTAAGGGATCTGAGGGTAATATGGCCTACTTATGAATAATAAATAAAACATGTTTTTATTTTTTTCATTCTTTTTAATTATATATCAAATCATCCAAAGACATGAGTATTTAAGTTCCTTGGATTGTAATTTAAATGCTCATTATGATTAAAAAAAATTAATAATTTGTGTCAAAGTCTAAGTCCATTATAATTTGTATAAAATAATGGTTTAGTTATTTTTTAGACAAGGTCTATTGAACTGTAGTAAGAACCCTATGGATAATTCAATCACCATAGAAAACCAACATTGAAAATAAGGAATCACTTGTTAGGTTATAATTTTCATTTACAATTTTATCCTTTTATAATAAAATTTTCCTTTTTATATATTATTATTAGATAGGTATTCCAACCCCCATTATTTTAGTTTCATTTTCTACGATAGTGGATTCAAATAGAAGATTTCATAGGAATAATCAATGTGATAGTCAATGTGATGATTTCCTTAATGATAATCCAAATACAATGGTAAAGGGTGATCAAAACTTCATCATATTACATGTTCAACGAGATCATGTGATTAAAATTTACATGAATCATGTAGAACTCCCTATTTCTGCTAATAAGTGTCATATATTCTTCGAACAACTCATTCGATAATAGCCTCCCATGTTTATAGGATCTTATAATTCAATACTCATAGAACATTGATAATATATTATCTATACATCATCTCTTATAATAAGATAATAGTGTGTCAACAATATTTTTTTCATAGGGAAGATGATTAGTAGTTGACATTGATCAAGAACATGAATTCCAAAGAGGAAATTGATTCGATGGGATTGTAGGAATTCAAGAAAAAAAATTCAATTAATATATTCCTCTGACCCTCCATCTCAAACTGGAAATGGAATTCCTCATATAGAAGTATAAGGAAAATGAGTCTAAAGGGAGTGTGAGAAAAAAATCATAGGTCTTGCATGATATTCCAATATTTGTTTCATTAAGACTCAAAGAAAGGTGGATCTATTCATTAGTGGACTAAATCTGATTCTACCAAAATAATTTGTGACTAGAAACATTGATAGCTATGAGAAAATTTTCGATTGAGATCTCATGGATGAAATGGATATTAGAGACTATTAGTGGTATCATTGACCCATAAATGAAAAAGGATAATATAGTTTAATATTATTGAATCAACAGATAAATCCAATTAAGGAACGAAAACACAATATCCTATGTTTCAAAATTGAATGAAGAAGAATCCTAGTAAAAATTTAAAGGGATCCATGAAATCATTCAAATTTGGAATAACGGGGAAACTAGAAAATAATATCTAAATGGATATTAATAATCCCACTAATGTGGAAGAATAATGTAAGTCTTAGATAAACACTCAACCTATAGTGAAGCATTTCAACTTCAAGGAGCATGGTTATTATGTGAACCATTTCCCTAAGACAAGGGTTATTGAACGTAATCATCATCAACAACATCCAAAGCTGAAAGTAATGGAATATGTTATCACTACTTTGGAGGTGGATCCAAAAAATGATTTCATGACTGGTACACTAGTTATTCTTTTAATAATAAAAAACGTACTGTTTGATTATGTTCCAACCATTCTTTTATATCTTGTGAGTTTTATAGAAATATTCAAACACTACCTCAAAATATTGAGGTTGAGTTATCTGTGGAAATATTAAATGGGTAAATTATGGCATCAAATGTTTATAATGCCTCATTGGTTAATGTTTTTGTATTTAACATGTTATAAAATGATTTATTACTTCTTTTTTGTAGTTTGATCCTATATTGGGCCTGAAATGTATATTTTTATACAAAGCCAGCATCGGTTGTCGGTAAAGGAAGATCACTCTCAAAATACTAGGGTATCCACAATTTTTTATTATGATTAAGGGGGAGGATGAATATATATCTAAATAATTATGTCAACTTTGTATATTATATCTTTATAGGAAATCATATCTAGAAAAAATGATTGAGACAAAGGAGAAAATCATTCTCAAATTCATTCCCATTCTGAGGGACTATACAGATGAGTTCCCCTAAAGAGTTTTGTTGACTTACCCATGACTGAGATGTTCATTTATCAATTGAGATTATTCCTTGATCTTTACCTAAATCAAAGAAACTTTATTGAATAGCCACCAATGACCTAGAAGAACTGAAGAATCTGTTACATGAGTATCTGGATAAGGGTTTTATACACCAAAGTGCTTCACCATGGGGTGTTCCAGTCCTTTTCATCAAGAAGAAGGATATATCATTGTTACTATATATTGATTATTGTGATCTCAATAAAATCATTATAAAAAAATAAGTATCCTCTAATATGAATAGATGACTCGTTCTATCGACTACGTAGGGACATGTATTTCTATAAGTCGGACGTTTAATCGAGATATCACAAATTAAAGATGAGGAAGGAAGATATTACTAATAATTCCTTTTGAACAAGGTATGGCCTCTATGAGTACATATTTATTCCCTTCATATTCATTATTCCTCCAGTAGTTTTCATCGATTTAATGAATCTAGTCTTTAGATATTACCTTGAAAATGTTGTAGTTGTCTTTATTAGTGATATTATGATATACTCTATGTGAAAGGAGGAATATGAGGAGCATTTGAATAGGGTTATCAATACATTTAAAAGGTAGAAACATTATACAATATATGTTAAATTCGATTTCTTGATGGAGGAAGTATCATCCTCCGGGCATGTTATCACCAGAAAAATGAAATTTTTGGACCCTTCGAAGATAATTTAATTAGAAGTGTGTCCCAGGATAGCATCAATAACGGAGATCCATGGGTTTCATGATCTATCTATGTATTACTAATTATTTTTTAAGAACATATCATGATTATCAAACCAAATAACAAAGATGAATCATAAGGGAGTGAAGGTTTTTTGGATGAGTGAATGAGAAAATTTCTTCAAAGAGTTCAAAAAGAGCCCTGCCACTACACTAATACTCAAAATGCTGACAAGGGAGGAACTATTTGGGGTGTACAACGTTGACTCAAAGAATGGATCAGGATGTGTACAGATGAAAAATTATAAAGTGATATCATTTGTTTCATGGAAAGTTGAAAATTCATGATCAAGACTATCCCACGCATGATCTAGAGTTGTCATCCTTGATCATTATGTTTAAATTCTAGTGTAATTATCTCTATGGGGACATGTTTGAAAAATATATTGATCACAAGAGCCTCAAATATATATTCATATATAAGGAGTTTACTGTGCGCCAGCAAAGATGTATACAGATCATCAAGTATTATGACTTCTCAATACACTACCATTGTGGTAAAAAAAATTAAGTGGTGGATTCTCCAAGTATAAAGGATCATTCATATTTATCAATGATTTTATTTGAGAAGGATCCAATATTCATAGAACATCAAAGGATGGACATGAAAATAATTAGGTAATGAACATCATCAATCCTTTCTCAAAATAATTTCTTAACCATACCTCATGGGGAAAATAAATTATACTCAAATAAATGATGAGGAAATTTAGAAGAATGTGGAACCTATTAGTAATGGAAAATCCTCAGAGTTCCATATGTATTATAGTGGAGTCATGTGATTTGGGTGATGAGTATGTGTACCATCTAATCGAGAGACAAAGAAAGTACTTCTGAATGAGGCACATATCTCGACTACGTCTATTCACCTAGGGAGTACAAAGATGTATCGAGATATCTAAGAGCACTAATGGTGGGACAATATGAAGAAGTAGATCACTAACTATATACATATGTTCCTAGTGTGTTATCAAGTGATGGATGAAAGGAAATAATTCTAAAGGGATTAGGAAACCAATTTCCATATAAAAATTGAAGTGGGATAAAATTACCATGGACATTTTCACTAGCTTCCAATGAAATCCAGAGGTAATAATTACAATGTTTCATTGTGGATCTTCTTACAAAGACAACTCATATGATCACAATTTAGGATGAATTCTAACTAAATAAACATTCAATGATATACATAAGATAAGTGGTAAGGTTTCATGGATTAAAAATATCTATTGTATCTGATCATGATCTGAGATTAACCTCCATATTCTAGAAAAGTCTCCAAAATTCTCTGAACACTTACTTGAGCTTCAGTATGGCTTATTACCATCATACTATTGTCCAGTTAGAATAGAATATTAATACATTGTAAAAAATTTAGACTGTGTTTTCTTTGGATTTCAAGAAAGGATGTGACCCAGATATACCTTTGGTAGATCTGTCCTAAATTAATAATTTCCACTAAATCATTCAAATGTCTCAACATCAATCCCTTTATAAGAAAATATAAAAACCCCATCATGTTGGGATAAATTTAGAAAATATAATATTTAAGGAAGATAAATGGTCAAAGAAATGGATGAAAAAGTGAAAAATATTGATATACACATCAAGTCATCCCAACGTTGACAGAAGATTTATGTAGACAATCATCAACAGGACTTGAAGTTTAATGTTGTAAACATGGTTTCCCTTATATATCTCTATAGAATAGGATCATGATATTTGAGGATAAAATAAAGCTATGTCCTAGGTACATCATCCCCTTCATGATTCTTGATTGTGTTATAATTTTATCCTATCAACTGGAACATCCACCTATAATTTCTCAAGTAAAAACTTTATTCCATGTATCATTATTGAGGATGTTCTAACTAGATCCCACATATGCACTAAATTTTTTGGTGGTACAAATTGAAAATGATCTCCCTTATGAGGAGAAGCTAGTGAACATCTTGGATCGTATAAATAATATTCTATGCAAGAATAACACTCACCTAGTCAAAGTACTTTGATGAAATCATATATAGGAAGAGGCAACATGAGGTTTATAGGAATATAAGATGGAGAAGTATGATCACCTTTCTTACCTTACTATGTAAAAATGAAATTTCAAGGGTGAAATTTTTTAAGGGGGAAGGAATGTAACAACACTAATTTATATATATTTAAATTACCTTATTATAACACAGTATAAATCACATAAAATCACTTATAGAACACAATTCAAACATTACAAAAGATTAAAGAATTGAATATTTTTTATTTATAGAAATTAAGGAATCTAAAGCAAAGGAATCCTAATATGACCTTTGGAATAGTAATATGACCCTTATGAATAAAAAATCATCCAATATAATAGTAACATCAATTGTGAAAGTGTAAATAAAATTTAGGTATCTTATAAATGAAAAAAATTATATTTTGATATCTTAGTATAAGTAAATAAATTTTTCCAAATGAACAATTAAGTATTGGTATTTTTGTAAATCATAAATATTTAATTACAATTTTATAATTAATAAAATGACGTAAAAGAAATTTAATTTTCATAAAATATATTGATAAATTATTTTTTTTCTTGTGATCATAGTATAATTTAATGATACCTTTATTAATTTTTCAATGTGTATTAAAATCAGTTATATTCTTAAAAATATTATTTTTTGAATAAATTAGGATTTTAATTAAAAATTAAATATCTAATATATAGAAATTTATTTATTCAAAATGGAGTTCATTTTTTAATTCAACATATTGAAAAAAAATTGTGGTTAATTTTTGTGAATTTTATAAAATACTTGAATTTTTCTAAATAGTAAACCATGAGAATTCACGAGATATAAACATTATATGTCAAATACACTATTACATGAGTCATAAATATTGTTTAAACCATAACATAGAACTATCCTTATATTTTTAATATATTTATTCTTGTAATCATCATTATTTCTTATATTCTCCCATATTAAAAATCTAATTAACAAAACAAATAAAAAAACATCTCTCTCCTCCCCTATAAGCACCATTTCTCACCACCTCTTCTCCACACACCTCTTATGCCTTGAATATTTTTCAATTTCTACCCAATACACTAACCAATGGTGTAAATAATTTTTAGGAAGATAAGGTCTCAACAAAAGTCCAAAATAAATTTCACAAGGAGGTTATTAAAGGGAAGAATTAAAGAAGTAAAAACTACCTTGTTTTTCTTCTAATTTAATTTTAATTTCTTTATTTTGTTTTACTCACCTCACCTCACATTTTCCATGTCACGTGATAGATCAAGTATATTTAATATAGTGTAATTATTTCTTTTTAATGTAACAACCCATCCTCATTTCTCTTTTACTATCCTTTTACTCTAAAAATGAAAACATCTTTTATGATGTGTCGATTTACCGCATTCGTACACGACGTGTTATAAAATTTCAATTACAACATAAAGGATGCTCATAACAATATTTTTATGGTAAAAATAGATTATAATATATTTATTACATCATGTTTAATATAATTTTACCATTATATATTCATAATATTAAATAAAAGAACACAACTAGTTCGTGGTAACTGAGAGATCCCCAAATTAAGGTAAATGATTATCATTTATGTTTAATCTAATTATTCACCCTCAAACCATATAAAAAAATTATATATATTAAAATATAAAAATTTTAAGTTCAATTTTATTATATAATTTCAATCAGGACAACTACCCTCATTCAACATGACCTTTAATACCTGTATACTAACGAATGGATCATCAAAATCATGGAGATGAACACTACTAATCAATGAAATTGTATGTTATAAGTCATAAAAAAGTCCATAAATGAACATAATAAAAATAAAATAAAATAACTAACTATACAAAATGTTATGAATTAATTAATTAATATATTTAATTTTATTATCTTGTACATTATATTCTAGTACAGAACACATTTTTACATACGGTAAGGGGTTCTTTCCGAACCACCATTTTTCATTTGGGTTACTCTTTCTATCTCTTTACCGATGTGTATTTTTTATTTATATTTATATAAATTTTATAAATTCTGTTTATCTATAAAATAATCATGTATCTGGATCAGTTCAACCTTCTTTTTCAAGGATATATATGTTTTAAAATGGTTTCCTTCTCAATTCTTCCTGAGAAACAAGACCTATTAAAGGGAACTTCCCAATTTCTTGCCCACTTTCAAGTTTACTCCATAATCATTTTAATAAACAATTATTTCTATAAAATCACTAATTTTAACTTTTTATAATCACTTGGTTCATTTATATTTTTATAGAGACAATTATTCTTTTTATGTTTAAAAGAATCATTAAAAGTTTACCTTAAATTGCACTAAAATGTTTTATTTATGGAGACTATTAAACACTATTCTTAATTTTTTTCACTTATGTTTGACATAAATTATCATAATATATTTATATTTCCCCTTATTAAAGTTCATTTATTATTCAAATCAATTATTTCAAGGATACAATTATGATATTCCATTTTGATATTCCTTTTGAAATGATTATGACACCCAATTATTTACATGGGTAACCCTTATGTTTATTATTGATTCCTTAATTATAATTATTTATGTGGACACATTTTAATTAAAATGTTATGATGGTTTCTCTAATTTATTAATCCAATGAATTGGGAAATTGTTTTTCTCATAAGACTTTATGTGCAACAATCTTTGTGGATAACATTGACTCATGATCCATTTTAAACGGTCTTGGTGGTTAGACATGACATTTGATTCTCCATGTTCAATGGGACATGACTCATGATTATTTCATGTTTTATGTTGCCCCAAAATTAATATTATTCCATAAATAAATGAAAAAAACATTATATTCAGTGCTTCCATATGTTTATTCATGTTTCATGATATTGTTTCATCTTGTTTTCCCTTCTAACCAACGTGTTATGTTTTATTATTATGTTTATTCCCTTACTATGATTTTGAGATAATCCCTTTTTTTGGTTTCCCATAATTTATCTTGTTCATATGTATGACCTAAAAATATTAGTAGATAATTAAGATGATTAAATAAAAGTACTTTTTATTTTGGTTTTCTTCTTTCTATTTATGTATATAATATTAAAAAGACACTAGACTTTACAATAATTAGATTTTAATTGGATGGTTAATTATGCATAAAATCATGTAATAATATGTGTAAAATGATATGTTTGTTATAATTATGTTATTTGATTCATTTAGGGTTCATTTTTTAGTAACAACTATGATTTATTCCATGATTTAAAATTATGATTTTTGATATGTAGGTTCTATTTTTCAAATATTATTGTCAGGTTCTCATATCATTATTCCCATGTTATATTTAAGTGATCATTGATATATCCCTTGTTTACCATTAATGAGCACATGAGATTACCCTTTCTTATTTTTCCTTTTAGTATGATATGAAAAAAAGGTACTCTATATGCTATTTCAAGGAATTGTTATGGTTATGAAGAACTAAGTAGGAGATTATGTAGTATATCTAATGAACATGTTATTTAAATATCCATGTTTTCTAATCTAAAAAACATATACTATTATTTCAAGGACAATTATATTATGTAATGAATATTAATCTAATAAAATTAAATATCTGTATTTTAAAATTATGGGTTTCAATATCATGAATTACTCAATGGTTTTTTAATAATCACACCATCCTATGAAGAAATAAAAAAGACTATAGAGATCACACCTAGAGATTCATGTGTATTAATGGATCAAGTAAAACACATAGTTTCCATATAGGGAGAGAGAGGATCCATGATAACTAAAGATAATGTTGACATGTGAGATCAAATTGTACGTAGGAAGAATAATTTCAAGTGTATACAATAAATAAAAGAGTATTATGGTTGACAAAAGATTCTCATCCTAGTTTTTCATTCTTTGTAGACAAACTAAATCCACATCATTACCTATATTTCGTTTCTTTTTTTGTATAAATTAATTTTATGAAATACATGGTTAGTATTTTTTCAAGAAGATTATCAATAGAGGTAATTATATTATAATAAATATTCCAAATCATTTGAATTCAACATCTTGGTATAATCTATAAACATGAATTTTACATATCAATAAATAAAAATATTGATGTTGATGATGAATAATATAGAGATCATCCCTTTACGAGACTTTAACATAACAGGAATAAGAACAAATCAAATCAAATAAATCTATACTTGTATAAGGTTTTTTAAAAGTATCCATTGAAAGGAATGTTTTTCATTCTATTATCCCGAATGTCTAAAAAACTAATTCTAATATTAATAGTGTATGTTAATTTAAGCAATTAAAATAAAATAATAAGATATGAAGAGGACATAGGGATTATTTTGAAATATTGAAATATATGTTTTAAATTTTCTTGACTTATGTATTATTGTAAGAATGGGATTTCATGTTTTAATTCAAAACATAATAAAACTGCCATTTTCACTCATTCTGTTTCAAGCTATCTCTATATGAACCACTTTGAAATGTGTCACGGTAATTCGTATGAGTTTTTATAATATTATTAAAATTATAGATAAATTATTTTCTATATAAAATCAGTTCTTTTTGTACAAAAAAAGTTGATCAATTTAAATTACAGTTGGATTATTTATGGTGCATTTTATAAGTGTGAAGTGATATCAACTCATCCCAGGAATGTTTAATTTATTTTCAGTAAGATTTACCTAAAAATGAAATAATAAAATGAAAAAATGGGACATGAGAATATTTTAGTTATATCATATATTAACAAATATTTTTTAAGAGGCATTATAAAGTACAAATAGATAGGTTATTGAACCCACTTTTTTAAACTTCGTTTTAAGGCTGTAAGTGATGTTACATGATAAAAATATGTTGATAAATAATTTCTTTTAGGAAAGTATGATGTTTTTGTGATGGTTGAGAAACAACAAGGAGTTCTTAATAAAGGTATCCTGATGTGTAATGAATTATATGGATTAATGGACACTTAGTGGGTTATTTTATGAAACATCCCAATAATTTAAAAGAAAACAATTATCTTCTATAATGTATAAAACACACAACACTGAGAATAATAGAACAATGAAATATTATTATTTAAAAATGACCATTATAACCATGATATTGAATTGAATGTTAAAAATATTAATTAACACATAATGAAATATTTATAAAATTTATACTTGTTATAGATATATTTTTAAATTATTACTAAATAAGTTGTCAAATTTTATTAATTTTATATAATGCATAATAAATATGTTTCAGTCAAAATTGATTTTCATTAATTTTTTTTTTTGAGAAGATATAATTTATATTTCTTCCAAATATAGAAATAAAAATTTATAAAATGATATTAAGTATGGAATTAATTTTATCATTGTTTTCTTATGGTTATTGTTTGAGACATTTAAAAAAATTATTTCCTAGTAAATAAAGAATAATGTTGATCTTAATTAAAAACTCTATTATTTTTTATGAATACACAAAGTTATATTTTATTTTTAAATTCTTAAAAAGTAAAACAAATCTCCAATATTTTTTATAATTCAATAAATTTCATTGGAATCAAATTTATGATTGAATTTGATAAAAAAAATCATTTTTATAATTAAAAAATATTTTTTCTAAAAAAATATTTTCATTGTGTTTTATGTTAAAAACTGAAATTAAAATCAAACACATCTTGAAATTAAAAATTTAAAAAGGGATTCAGTATTTTAAATTAGGGCATTAAACTTTTTTCAATCATTCCCTTTTACTTTTGTACATTATTGATAGTACCCTTGGTAAATATTTGTCATCCTCATAAAGATAAAATGATTAAAATAATACTAAATATTTATGATAAGGCTTTAAAACATCAATAAAAATTAAATTTATCAAATTTTATTACTTTCAATCATATATTTACATCCAAATCTCTGAAATATTTTCACTTTTTTCAATTTTACTTTGACATTGTCCATTATATTCTATTATGTAATGAAATGTACAAAATATCACAATATTTCATTTAAAATTATCTTTAATTTTAACAAAGGGATAAAAATAATTTGTGAATGAATAATAATTTCATTGTGCATAACTAAATTTTTTGTATGATTATATATTTGTATAATTTCCTATGAATATATAATTACCTCAATGGATTACACAATTCAGAAACAGTATTTATTCCATTGATGGAAAAATAAAATAAATGATATTAAGAATATTAAACATAAAACAATTTTAAGGTATTATTATTTTCCACTAATTTATAAATTAAAATATCATATTATATATTTTTTAGAGAATCATATTTTTATTTCATACTTGTCTGGATCATTTTAATGTAAAATTAAATGAATATGGTCAAAAATTACAATAAATATATTTTACAGAATCAGTATTTTCTAAAATTATTTAAATATCATAAAATTATTGAATATGAAAAATAGGGGTAATATATGGTCTAAAGGTTCACCCATATTCCATTTAAGATCCTATTTTCCACTAATATGTAAAATTCTAATTCTTTATTAAAAAACATTTTTTACCATGGTTAAAGATAAAATTTGTTAAATAATTGGTTAAACCAAAATATAATGTAAAAAACAACCCAAAATCCAATCTAAATTTCCATGTATGATGATATTTTTACATTAGAGTCTTTTTAATCATATATATTTCCATTTTTAATCAGTTATTTTTATAATGACATAATCTAATTTAATATTTTTATTAGTTCCAAGTGTGTTCTTTCCCTCCCTTATAAAAGGTCACCTTATCCCTCTTTTATTTAAAAACAATTGAGGAACCATATTTACAAATTAAATTAACATTTCTTGTATAAGTATTACTATATATGTTTTGGAGGTTTTTTCTATCCCCAAATACCACCTATATGTTCCTTAATAAATAATATAAATGGGGCTATCACGAAGCAGATGTAATCATCTAACCCGACCTAATTTTGTTTATTTATTCTTGTAACTTCTCTAAATCTATTGTATTTCAAATTAAATAGTTATTAAATTATCATTAATATACATACATGTTATTATTGTCATGAATCGACCATCTTTCACAATATTTTTAATCAAATGGGATGTTAAAATATTGCTCCTGTATACGTACGACTTACCATCTACATGTAGTCATACAATTCATTATCCATAACCATCCTTCATGGATGGATGTTATGATAGGGTTTAATATTTATAAATGGTGTTTGTTAAGAATTTATTCTTCTATATTTATAATATCAAATATATCTTCTTACCTTCCATATTATTGGAAAATGATAACATCACTAATTCATACATGTGGACTATCACCCCCGGAATGAAAATTGATTCATTTTCCATTTTTTCGTTACATAGATGGTAATAAGGATGTATTTGATGAATATATATGATATAAATGATATAATAATCATTCTTTAAGTATAATTATTATTTACCTATCTTTTGTTCCATCTATCAAAAAGTTAAAACAACATTCATGTGTACGTATGACCTATCATTTACATGAATGGTGTAAATAATTTTTATATCACTACAATTTATGGATAACTCATAATATATACATATATATATATATATAAAGATTAAAATTATATATATGTGGTTACAATGTATAGATTATGATAAATAAAAAATATCAATCAAAAACACATCGAAAAAATGAAGATATTATTAGGTACATTAGTTATTTAAATATTTAATTGTATACATATGGGTGATAAAAGGTTTTAATTAATTAATATTTGGTTTGATATATATGATTAAGGTTCTTTAATCTATTTATAAAAAATATATTTATTAAACATGTGTTTTTAAGACATACAATGGAATTTTAACATGATGTAAGGGATTATTTCACAATATTATCATAATTTGAGATTTTTTGTTGTTAAGTCTCCACTGGGGGAATTATTTGATATTTCTATCTTAAACAAAATATATTTTATTCTAACATGGTTATTTATAAAAATTACTTGTATTCATTTAATTTTCATATCTTTACTTACTCATTATTGTGAACTAATCTTTTTAAGGAAAGTACATTGTTTTTCTAATGGATTAAGATTTTTATTTTTGATAACCATATTTTCCAAAAAAAAACATATTAAAGAATATTTTACTATTTTGGAATGATTTATTAAATTTATTTTTACCCATGGTAGAGTTTAAAAAATTGTTTAAAATGATTCATCATATTATTTTCTAAAAGTGGTATTTTTTGAATTTTTAGAGAAAAGTGTGAAAAGAATTTTTTTCTTACTTATACGATGAAATAGGAATTTTGGACCATCATGACCACTCAATTTCTTGATGATTACTTTAAAACATCAGATGGTTTTTTTCAATGAAACTTATTCCCTTATTGTTTCTGAAACATTTACATATGTTATTTTAAATTGAAAAGTTTAATTTTCATAAGAAAGTTTCCTATGATATTTTTAAATTTTCTCCATCTATGTCAGTGTGCTTTGTTATATCTTATAATTTACTAAGGGTAGTCGAGAAATATTACATCCACTATATTTTTTTGGACGATTTCTTATCATATTGATTGAGTAACATATTCACATTCCTTGTGTTATTTATCCAAATACATATAATTATTTAATTTTTAGGCATCTTGAATATTGATTATTATTTTTTAATATGATTAGTGAATTGGATTTATTATTTAAAATATGAGGGTAATAAATTTATATCCCAAAGATGAATCAGTATTTCACATACCATGAAATATATTGGGTATTTTTTGAGTCCAAACTAATTAATATATATGTATTAGAGAGTGTCCTTGATGTTATTTTCAGATGTCCTAGAAAATAGCCTCGATATTAAGTTTCAGATGTTCATCATTATACATTCTATAATTATGAAATTAATTATTAGTATCCAAGTAATTATTTTAATTGTTATGCTATCCATTTATAAGTTTCAAGATCATTTGATTATTTATATGGATTTATGTTATCTTATTTTCATCCATGAATATTTATTTGCACATGTTAATAATTATATTTCTTGTGTTTTTATTTATTTAATTTTCCATTTGATTATACCTTATTTATTCAATATAAGTAATGAACTATGTTACCCATATAAAGAATCTAAGTGCACTCTTTTTTTTCTTTCAACAATATGTGATGAAGTATATAATGGTTGATATTATTTGATATTCTAGAAAAAATTATGATGTCTTGGAATAGAATGTGATGTTTCATATTAGGTTTCCAGGACGTAATATGATATTCCAGTGTGTATCTATTTTTCAAAGACTTCTAAATAATTGCCTTCTTTGTAATGTGATCTCTCGTATCTTGGGCCACTGTAATTAATTACCCTCCATCTCTATGCTACAGGATTAGGGTACATTACAATAAAAATGGGTAATTGATGTCATGTGTTGTTATATGATTCAAGGAGAACAAGACTCATAATGTGAAAACAATTAATAAATATATTTTTTTATTTCCATAATTAAATGTAAAATATCAAGGAACCATCTTACATTACCTATAAGTAATCTGTTGGAGTATAATTGATATGTTACAGTAGATTATGTGATTAGAAATGTTACTGAACCAATCAATTAGTGATAATGATTTTAAGAATTTTTTACATTGTTTTTGAAATAAAATTTGGTTCAAGAAGTGTCATTGAATAAAATGTTTCCATTTATTACAGAGAATGTTGGATATATTATCTCTATGATAATATTGAAAATGTCAGTTGTAACAATTTGTCCTAGTAATTATCATCAGTACAAGATAATATGAAAAATCACATTGGTGATGATGGAACATAAATTTTATGATTGGTGTACTGACCGACTAGTCATATAAAAGTACTAAATATGGAAGTGTTTTCTATAACATTTTTTAGATTTTTTTTTGTTTTTGGATAGTGGATGAGTTTTTATTAGATGTCCCACCTAATATGGTAGTTGTTAAAGAAAATAAAATTCTTCTCGAAGTAATTGAGAATATATATATATATGGTTTTAAGTACATTTTCATTCATCTAAAAGTATTTAAGATGGATTAATGGAGATCTTGTTTAAATTATGAGTAACATATTAATAAAATTCTAAATCTATTAAGGAATTTTTATTTTTTTTAAATTCATTTATTAGTATGAGAATGATTAATTTACTATGTGTAGGATTCATTTTCATTCCATTGTACGAGTCATTTCATCACATTATAAATCATTAAAACTGTTGTATGAGTCATTCATTAGTAGGTTACAAGTCATTTCTTACTTTTCAAAAAATGGAAAAGAAAAAATATATAAAAGTTTAATATTTATGTAATTCTGAATCATTCCACAAGAGTTTGATAAATTTTGAGGTACATATGATTAATCCTACACATATACAATTTCTCAAGGATATATTTTAAAATATTTTCATAATTATAATCCTAATGGATTAGAAAATTAAAAAACCTAATTCATTTTATAATCATCTTGGATTGAAAATTCAAGATCAGTATAAGTGGATAATTATTCATGATGATAATTCATTATAATTCATCCAAATAAGAATATGGTACTGAGATGCCTTCCGCAACACATTAAAAGATTTCACATAATAGTGTTTTAGCACATCAACATGTGATTTTTAAATTCAAATGAGTTAACTAGATATTGATTTTTTAGAGAATATGTTCTTATAAAGTTTCTCTAGTAATCTATTATTTAGAATGGGATGTTGAAAAGTGACAGAAATTGATCAATAAATAAATTTCAACATTCGCAGTGAGTAATTTCATGGATAATTATTTATGAAAATATTCCTAAAAATAATATCCCTATAACTATTTATACTAATTTAGAGGGGTAATTTTTTATTGCATTAAAAAGAGTTTAATGAGTTTTTTGTAAATTATTATGAAATTTTCAAAAGGTTTTTATTCTGTACCAGTAATTTTGTTATCATCTATGAAGTAAAAATTAATTTATTCTTTATCTTTTTAAAAACAAATCTCTGAAAAATTTTGGAAATCTGAGACAATTTTAGTTTTGGAGAAGTGTTTCAGTGTACACTGAATCAATAAATAATGTTCATAAAATTTACTAACTGACATGGAGATAAGAAATAATGGATGAACAGTTAAGGTTGAGAGTCAAATTATATTACAGGAAAGAAGATTTTTTACAAACCCTGTGTATGTGTGGGATTTTAATTTCAGAGACGCTGTAAATTTTTAATTTCATAGATGATATGATTTGGGATACAGTACATAGAACAATATTATATGAGTTTTATCATCTCTTGGGAGGTACATTTTTATGGGTTTTCAGTTGCATAAGGGATACAATAGACATAAGTAATTAGAGGAGGTAGCATAAGGTGGTAGTCCCTTTACTCTTCCTCTTATAATAATTTTTTCCAAAATCTTTTTATTTGATACCTATTGCTATAATTAGGGTGTAATTATCTGAGCTTGATGGGGCTTCAACTCTACCTAAGATCAGGATATTGTGGGATAACATTTTCACATTGATTCCTAACATTTTGTTGAAGGTATATGACATCTTCAATGTTATTAATGTTTTTCTCAAAAATTTAATTGATTTAATTATGGAATTAGAATAATAGTTTGAGAATTTAAATCTATTTAAGGGCCCATAGGGGACCACCTTTGGGTGCTTGGTCATGGTACTGATACATCGAGGCTATCTAGTGAGTCTCCCATGAGTATGCATTCTTCAAATTAAATTAGTCAATTAATTTTAAATTATATAATGAATTTGTTTAATTTTTTTGTGTAAAAAGGTACACATTTGTGCCAGTGTTTCCTTATGGTACATGGATGGATTGGAAAATGATTATATATTATAGGCATAGAAAAATAACTTTGTAATTAATATGGGAAACAACATCATATGATATAGGTGGACCATATACTTTTCCTCTGGTATTTATTATTGTATCCATGGTACATTTCATATATCGTCTAACCAAAAAGTCTTTTAAACTATTTAATTAGGAAATATGTTAATTATTAATTTAATAAATTTTTTAACTTAATATATAGTTTATTAGTATGATAATAGTGTATGGAGATAGGGTCGACACTTGAGCACTCACATATATTCCCCATCCACTTATGGTAGAGGCTGCAATAGTTATTGTGATTCCCTATAACATATTGACCCCCTGAAGAGTGTTATTAGGGTGGGTGTCACTTTTTGGACCTAGTGGTGTGTTCTTCTAGTAAACTCTGGGTAGAGATTAGAAAATATTTCTATATAATATCCTATAGTTTGTATATTTGAGACATGATAGATTTCCTTAATCCTTTGGGAATGTTATATTCTAATGGGGTATTCCTGTTTATTGAGACGTAGTGGCCTAGGTGAGTATACCCTTACTAGATAAATGGATAGATTGTGAATTCAGGCCAACCAAGAGTGGTTTTTAATGGGTATTGGTTCTTGATAATCACCCATCTGTTTTTGAAATAGAAAATACCAATGGTAAGTCTTTAATTTCTTAAAATACAAAATTCCTTTAGGGTGGATATGATGTGATATTTTGGAAATTTACATGGGGATATTTTTTCACATATTATAAATGGAAAACACACTCATCGATGGTCATGAATAATCCCAATAGGGATTTTGTGAATATACCCTTTATAGAGGTCATGGATACTCTCTATGTGGTGGTTGTAAAATATCTGTTCGAGGAAGTTGTGAATAATATTTATGGGGAGGCCATCAAAACATCCTCTATAAAAGTGATAAAATTACATTCAGGGATTTCAATGACAATAATAATGTGGGAAACCATTTATATAGATATTGGATTACATTGGTTTTGTGATGATGATGGAATTATGGCCACCTGTTAGCTGTAAATGATAGTGGTATCTTCTATGGGCATGATCATGCCTTTAAGAAGATAAAATTCCTTCCCAGAGTTGTATTATAATATATTATAGGGTCTTTAGTGGGTATGTTTGAACCATTTAGGGCTACTGGGTCTAATCTATCGATACCATTTTATATTAGGATTGAGTATTGATAGGGTTGTGATAATGGGATAGATCTTTCCCTATATCATTATCATGCATACCTAGGTGGATGAGGCCCAAAATTTATTATTTATGTCTCGAAGTGACAGAACCATGGGTCTATATTAAAGTAACCCATAAAAAATAGAACCAAAATAGGGCGTTAATAAGTGTAATTCTTTTATGAATTATTCTCCCTTAAAATTAAACAACCTCTACTGGTAAAATTAATCAATACATTAAATATATATCTTATAGCCTGACTGAGTATGCAATAATAAAATGAAAAAATAGTCACAAAATATTTACTAGGATTTTCATAAAAGCCTACTTATTACATTAACTTGTTATTATACATGGTTAATTTATATGAAGGTTGTTACAATGAGGTAAAATCACATTCCCCTCAAAACTGAATCCTAATTTCCTCCCACTCTAGTGTCCTAACGCACTCTTATCACAGGTCATGGTCAAAAGCAGTTATATTATTCCTAGTGTCGAATAGTGGTTGACTGGGGTTGTTTAACTTGAGGAGCTTCTTAGTTGGTTCACATAATTTATCTAAATAACCTAAACAAATTCATTCTTATTTTTTCATATATAACGAATACTATGAAAAAAAATTATGTTTTTAAATTTAAATTACATTCAATGTAAAATTATAAACTATGGTGCAATGATAAAAGAAGATGTATTAATAATGAAATGAATTCGATTAGGGTTTTTTTAAGGGTAAATATTTATTTTCCTTTATTTATTCATTTATATTAAAACTAAAAGATCTCATTTTTGAAATAATATTATTTATTTAGAAATTTTGTAATATCATTGAATGCAAAATCATTCTTAATTCCACCTCCTAATTTAATCATGGTTTACGATATTAATTTTTCTAGTAGGTGTAACCATCCATGACCTAGATCATTTGATGTTCTTTTATCCATTGATTAGCTCAACTCCTATGTGTGAAGAACTAACTAATGGATAGGGGGAAATTGATTAAATAAAATAATAGATATAGATTGATTTTTATGTCATTGGGGTTCACCACCACATTTGGGACATTCACATCACCAATTCATGATACTCAATTATATCTAGAAACATGAAATTATCCTTTAAAAAAATTTTGGAAACATAATGAGCTCCCCTCAGGCCAAGCCTTTGGGCCGGCCTCTCATTTTTGAGAGTAATAGATCATTTGGTGGAGTGGTTTGGAGAGAAGAGAAAGTGAGAGAAAATAAAATAAATAATGATGGATAAATAAAATTAAAATTGAACAATGGGGTATGAGAATAGATAGAGGGGGAGGCAAGATAAAATGAAATAAAAAAAGAAATTATGTATATATATAATGTAAAGAATGATAAAATAATAATAATAATAATTATTATTATTATTATATTTAATATAAGTTTTTATAAAAATGAGACAAAAAGTTAATAAGAAAAAAATTAAAATAACAATGTTATTACGTTAATTTAAATAAATAATTACTATTATTATAACAATAAAATTATTATTATTAGTATAAAAATAATTTAAAAGAAGATAATTAAAATAAAGAGAAGATTCACGAATTTGGGTTGAAATAAAATGCATGAATAGTTTAATTTAAAAAACATTAAAATTGAAATTACAAATTGGAATAAAATAAAACCAAAAAAAGTGGGGGAATGTGGGGAAATAAAATAATGTGGTGATCGTCCTCCCTCTATGGAGATATCTTTCATAGTGACTCGGATGATGGAATGGAATGGATTGGAATTTTTTGGAAAGGAGGATCTTCGTTCTGTTTATAGTCTAGATATTTTCTTTGAATGTTTTAACTTTGAATTCCTAATAAATAGTTAATCCAAGTGCCAGTTAATTCATGAATGTTATTACTAAATGAAATGATCACCTCCCATCCTAATACCATCATTTCTGGCCATGTGTTGTATAAGGACACGTCCTTTAAACATTACATAGTCTTGAATTAAATGAATTATTCACATTGAGGATCTTTTCAGGTTTTTCATTTTAGAGAATTAGGACATAACTATTACATCTCAAAAGATTATAATGTAAACACTTCTACATAGTTTATTTTTTTCATAAAATAAAAACTCTTAAAAAAGAAACAAGACTAGTTCCATGTTTTAGACAACATGTCTTTCTTTGATCACATCCTTGACCCTATTCATCTTTAAGTCATGTGGAAAACATTTAAAAAACATGGGATTAGCCTAAAATGCTCAGTAAGGGATATAAAAATATGTAAGGAAAACATTAGTCCATGTATACATAAAAATAAATGAAATAATACATTACTCATAAAACATAAGAACTTTAACATACCTCATGAAATCATAATATTTATGAATAACTCATAGAAATCATAAGACATAACGGTAACTTGAGGCATTCATAACACTGTTACATAGGGAGTAACCATCATGGTTACGTTTGAAATACCCATCGCAGTATATTACCTAAATATCTTCGGAGAAACCATAGCGTTTAACTCCTTTGCATTACCCAATACATTGGAGAGCTATCTCGGGCTCACCCGCCCTTAGTTTATCATGGAACCACTCGACTTAATAAACAATTCCCAAGAAACATAACATAATCATATCACATAAAACATGAATAAATGAATCATTACATTTCCATATTTCAATCACAAGATATCAATACAAAACATTGATATAATCAAAACATTATCAAAACCATTTTCAATTCAAAAGTAAAAAAAATTAAAAAATGGTATTTATTTTTCATTTAAAAAAATTTATGGCTTTAGAGGAAGATAAAACACAAATAATGGTCATGGCGGTGGAGAAGTCATTGTCACCACATACGTAAGACAAAAACAACTGTTTTGTCATTTTGTAAAACGCTTCGTGTAAAAAATATTCCTTTTAAATGAAATTAAAAGTAAAAATTTTTTTATTATAAAAATAATAAAATAAAGTCGTTTATAAATTGAAGTATGCCTCAACAAAAGGAGATTGAGATGAAGTCACTTACAAAGACGATATCCTTAGATTAAGGATAAATTGATTACATAATTATGTGTGAAAAATATAAATACGCTCAATATAAGTTCATATTAAGTGTAAAAAAATCTGAGTTCATCTACACATATTCATATCATGACATAATCAAGAAGTAGAGGTTTAACCCAAAGAATTGAAATTGGGTTAAGAAGTTCCTTTACAGATATTCGACAGCCTAAAAACGTAACTTTAAATTCAAAAAAAGAGTTGATGAGAGATGAAAAGGTTATATCATCACTTGGACATAAAATTTATAGCAATAAGGATATATAGTAACATGTCCCAATATAATAATATGTAAATTAAATGACCTAACAAAAATAAGTCTTTTAAAAAGAGGGGGTGAAATGTTCCCTTACCGATTTGGGTAACTTTCGAAATGTACACCCCCTGAAAGAAGGGTCATACAATGAATATTTAAATACCCATAAATTAAAATATATTATATAAATAATACAATCATGGGAAATACATACACCACACAAAAGGAAATAGTGGAAAATGTGGCATGAATCTCACTGGAATAAAAAGTGAGCTAAAAACCCCTTACCTCGTTGTAATCAATCGAGCCGTATGAACAAAAGATAATAAACACCCAATGAATCACATAATAGCATGAATATATATATAATCATGATAATATATATGAAATTTAAGTACACAATACACCACATGCAACAAATAAGTGGCGAACAATGGAAATCTCACGAAATTAAAATGGAGATAAGAAATCCCCTTACCTCAAGTCTGACTTGTCTTGTTTGTTTCTTTATATTCTTGAATAATAAAACATAGTCATTTTATAATTTCTTAAGGACATCCATTAAATTTTATTGTTCAATTCATATCACATATTATCATGTTAGAATAATTAGTTAATTATGTGAGTTCATATCATACGCTTTGTCGATGTTCAGTACATGAGCCCAAAATGAACTTGTTTGAAGATAATTGTCCATGTAGATATAAGTAAATCATATCCAGAATGGTGTTAATTATTTAAATATTCTATATATCTAGTATATATGTATTTAATTATATTCCATAATGTTTGGAGATAATAAGTTAAATGTACCATTCACGGAGATGGTAGGTCGTACGTAAGCATGAACGCTACTTTCATTTTTTTGTCATATTAATGGACTTTAAAACTAAATGGGACATAGATATATTATAATCCCCATATAATATATATATTATATATGTAACATATGTTCATTAACTACATTCTTTATAAATTCCATATTTTTCATTAATGAGTCACATCACTTGAGAGGCGGTTGTCCACAATTCCTTATATGAAATTATCGCATTTGCACAACATGAAAAGCATAAAGGTATGTTTTAAAAATAAAATACAGAAGCATATAGAGGACATAAATATAATATTTATCATATATAAATATAGTTCCATCAGAATTTCTACCATGAGAGGTGGTAAAAAAGATTAAAAAATCATTGTTCCATGAGGCAGTAATTCGCCACCCACAGAAACAGTATGTTCTTTAACCATTATATAGAGGTGTGTGTAAGTGTAGGAAGAATCCATATAATACCAAAATTATAGTATATTGAGGATACTGGTGTTATTATGGTATCAAATAATTAGAATATATTGGTGAGTGAAGAAGGAAAATAAAATAATGAAACTCAAGAAAAGACATTTACCTCTAAATCGGGTAACTCTTTAGGATTTGAGTCAGAGGCTTCCTTGAAAGGATTTCTACCGAAAGAGGGGATTCTAGGAGTAAAAGAGGAATTTGGAGAGATAATATGATCAAAGGTTGGATGAGACAAGGGATTGAGAGGTGTGGGTAAGGGGGTAGATGTGGGGGCCTTTTACAAGAGGGAGGAGGGTCACTTTTGAAAATTCTTGAAATATTACATTATTATAAAATGATTTTCGAATTTTAAAGGTCCCACAATGTTATATTTTGTGGATAAGGTGATAATGGTTCAAAATAAACCCATAAAATTGGTTTTTGACAAGTTTAAGTCTTAGATTTTACCTTATCTTTTAATTTTATTTAAATTGTTCACTAATGAGGTAATCACTGCATCATCATGGTGTCATAAATATATTTCTTTATTTAATGACTAAAATTTATAAAACAAATACCATCATATAGGAAATATTTTTATATTTACAATGAATATTTATATTCCAAGATATCATTTATTCAAACAAAATTAAAATTGTTTTACTTAGGATATACAAACCTTTGTTATATGTCTCTTCTTTTTAAAAAAAATAATGTCATAAATGTCACTATCACACCCATGTGACTCCACAGGCCGTCAAGTTTGTTAAAAAGATTCTCATGGTCGGCCATGACTCAAAGAAGAGGATTTGGACACATTTTGGGGGAATTTTATATTATTATGATATTATTTTATTACCCTTAACTACCCGATTACTAATTAATCATGATAATTAAAGATAATTGTCATCGTTACTATTCATAATGTCCAAAAACAAGAGTCTGAATTACATAATTTGGACCTACTAATTCCAAATATGGAATTAATTTTACCAAATTCCAAACATAGACATTTTTTTAATTAATTTAAATATAATTCATGTTGTCAAAACAAAAGACGTGTTTTTAAGATATAAACTCTATCAAAAGATTGACATGTCTTTACAACCAATAGAAAAGTGAAATTACTTACAACGAAAAAAATTATATTAAGTGAAAAAAAAAATCAATTACACTTTAAAACCAATAAAAATTACAATTTAACAATATAACCAAATTAGATGAAAAGGCAGTTTTGAAGTAAAATGCAGTATTTTTCACTATTCATTGAAAAATGAACATTTCTTAGAAAAATATGAAAGATTTATCCAAATTAAATTTGATATTCCAAATTAAAAAATGATTTCCATTTTTAAAATTTAAAACATAGAGGTTTCATTAATTAATTTTATAATTAATTCCCGCTTTCAAAACAAATAGCGTGTTTTTAGGAAACAATATCTATCAAAAGATTGACACTTGTTTATGTCCAATTTCAAAGTGAAATTAATTCAAATGACCACCATTGAATTAAATGTCAAGAATATATTCTAATTACACTTTAGAACCAATTAAAAATATAATATAACTGTATAAATAAATTAGATTAAAAGGAGGTTTTGAATTAAAATACAACATTTTTCACTACTCATTAAAAATGAACTTTATCAGAAAAATAAAATAAAATTACACAAAGTAAATTTTGATGTCCTGATTCTAAATAAGGATTTTATTTTGTCAAATATAACATATAAAATTGATAAAAAGTAGTTTTAAATAGGTTTTTCCATCAAAAGGCATTTAATCAACCTTTTAAAGAATATTAGAATATTTATTCTTAAAATTGGATTCATTTTCATTTTAAGACTCTATCTTTTATTGGATAATTGTTAAAATATTTACCAAACATATATAATCATTTTTTAGTTAGTTATATTCATTCCTTCCATTATTACGACTAGGAATTAACTACCATTTAAAATAGCATTATTATATTATTAGTGTACAACGTAAGATTTTAAAGAAACTCGTTGATGTGTATCGGGTATTCCATCGAACATAGAAAATTAATATTAACATTTTATTCAAAAATATTAATAAATATGAAAATTTAATATTCTTTATTTACCTAGTATGTTACATCCTTCCCCCTTTTGGAAATTTTTCCCTGGCAATTTTAAAATTGGGTTCGGAAACATCATTGAAAGTCCCACATCCGAAAAAGACTCAGTAAAAATATCACTTTAAAAGAAAGAAATAAAACTACAAAGGTCACCCGAGTTAACCCATACTAGGATTCCATGTAGAAAAATATGGATATGGAAGAGAAAACAAAGGGTCATGTTCTGATAGAGAGTGGTAGAAAATATGTCTAGGAGAAAGTTAACCACCAGAAAATCACAAACTTGTAATGGGTTATATGGTATTTGATTCCCCAATAGAAAACATTAACAAACAACATTTTTTTAAGTTGCTTTTTATTGAGGAATTTATTTATGAGCTTGGATAAAACATAAGGAAACATACATACTTGTCATGTAGACTTTAATCTCTTACAAGATTTCTTACACAAACTCATATATTGTCCAAAAGATGAGTATTTAGGATGACTTTTTCACATTAAGAGTGTTATAATCAAATTCTTGAGAATCACCTAATCGAAAAAAAAGAACTATATAATTCCCATGTCTTTAGAATAAACCAAAACCAAAATGGATTGTACAAGATTAGATAATCCCCAAAAAAGATAATGTTTTACAAAAAGAAAAACTACTCTTAATCTCCAAAATCTGTCCAACAATACCCAAATTTCAACAAAGATCATTCAATTAACAACTATCCATAAAATTCTTCATAGTAATCCAAGATAATATTGAATCTAAAATCTATGAAATATATAATCACATAGTCTTCCAAGATAAATCTTAACATTTATATCCAAATAACATCGGTTACTCTTAAATTATCATACTGAAATGTAATTAACCTAATCACATATCCTCCATGATAGGTTAATAATTTCCATTGATAACCCAAAATCAACTTATATATTGATTCATAAGATCATATAACTAAAAAGAATTAGTCTTAACAACTAGGGAATTCACGTAGTCCAGTGGTAGGTGATAAATACCAGTTGCACTTTGGTTGTGGGTTCGATTTCCACAGCTTCTTCGGACGTGACGGGTTGTCACATGGTCTGTGTGTTGTTCTTTTTCAAAAAACTATATAATTTTATAACATTCCCAAAAATATATAAATTCATAAAAAATAACCATAACATATTTTAACCATAAAGGTTATCTAATATCATTCATTTTGAATCCCAAAAACTATTAACCGGTAATTTCCTCAAATTCAAGGATCATATAAAGCCAAATGGTTATTTATAACTATATCCATAAAAGAAAAGATAATTATTCCTTGAATAAAATTTTCATATATCAATCATCAGGGTTACACATACTACAAAAAGTCTTCTAATGTAATCCCATCATCAAAAGAGCCTTAATCCTTTTAGGAATTTCACCATCCTAAAATCTACCATAAATCTTGAATCCCATTATATATTGACTTCTTACTCATTCAACATTCTTCATGATCCGTTAACCATTATTTTCCAACTTATTCTGAAATACTTCTTTCTTAAAAACAAAATCATGAATCATATCCTAAGATTTAATAATAGGAAAACATATGATAAGAAATTGTAAAGACCTGGAAATTTCAAGGAAATTTTTTTCTTAATTTCATTGAAATTTTACGGGTGTGCAGTTTCTAATGGAACCTGATATGAGGCCTGGTGTGCCCAGAATCATTTTCCTAAGTTTAGATCAGGTACGTTCAGTGAATGGACGAGCGGGTTTTTCTATCTTTTGAACCGGTGCTCGGAATTGAAATCCGAGGGCACCGATGGACTCGCGATGCTGGTAATTACTGAAGGGGACCTTTACCGCAGTTGAATTTTAAGCAGATTGAGAATTATTTATTTGGGAATCTAGAATAAAATAAATAAAATTGGTAGTGTACAAATTTATTTATAACTATGGTAGTTTTATTCTACAAAGTGGAGTTAATGGTGGGACCTAACTACCCATGTGTGGATAAGTGAGAGGTGGGGTCCACACGATCCCCAACCATTTATCTCCCTTGAAACCCCCTAAAACACCCCTTCCTTTATTTCTTTTCCAATAATCCACCATCAATGAATTGAATTAATTCATTCTTTTAATTCAAATCTTTTGAATTCATCATTCCACATTTAATCAATGTGTTGTCAAATTTATGAGGGATGAATCTTGGGTTTTGTGCCATAAAAACAATTGAGAGAGAAAAATCTATTATTTTTTGGGGGATTAATTTCTTGGTGGAGAGCTAAGGAGGAGAAGGAGAGGAGGGGGAGATTTCCTCCAATGACGAAGAACGTTCTCTCTCGACAAAGAACGGCCATCTACTCTTCTGTTCCTCCACGTCAAAGGAGAAGATGTCGACCGTGGAGACCAACGCCAATGACAACGTTCTTCTTCCTCCGACATCAAGGGAATTAGCTCCGATCTTCCGCGACGTCCGATCGTCCCGATGCTTTCTTGTTTCTGCGGCTCGATGATATACAACATCTTTGCAAGGTAGGGGAATTATATTGTTTTTCTCTTCACCTTTTGAGGAAAGAACGACGAGCGCGGACCAACCTCTGCCTGGTTGATCCGCGGATCGCTCGTTCATGTGGGTTGGATGCGGGGTTGAATTTTCAGTATTGGATTTGAAGTTGATCTTGATTGAAAGCCTCTAAATGCGGAGGGAACTGGCTAACGAACAATCTCAGACCCTCCGCTAGTTGTTCGTTGTGTGCGGATTGACGGGCGACGATAAACGGGGCCGCAATGGCGATTTGGAGCCTCTGCAGTGAAGTTCAGGTCTTGAAGTGACCATTTACGTAGACAAAAGGTGAAATAGACCACCGGAGCGCATCAGGTGGTCCGCAAAAGGTGGCGGCGGCGTGCTGCGCAGGCGGGGTGGCACAGGCGACCGGCGACGGCAGCGGCCCAGCGGAGCTAACCGCCGCGGGTGAGCCGCGGCGGTGGAAGGTGAACCAAAAAGGCAGAATCCATTCTGGATTGGGGCGGTGCGGCATTAAGCTACGCTGGTTTCAATCAACCGGGGGGTTGTAACCCCCCCCCCCCTCCGCACAACCCTCGGCCACGCTGGCCGAGCAGCAACCGGCTGCCAGGCTGGGTCGGGCCGCCAGCGTCGGGCTGCGCTGCCAGCGCCGCGCCGCGCCACGCCGGTTGGGCCAGGCCGCGACGGCCGAGCCATGCTACGACCAACCGGGCCAGAATCAAACCCGATTTGGGTCGACCCGGTTCGGGCCGACCCAGGGGGTAATGGGCCAGGTCGGCCCGGGCCCAAACCCCCTATTTTCGGACAATTTTCGGTTAAACGGACATATCATGAGAATCTGACCTCCGATCGATGCACTTTCAGTGGAATAGGATTCCATGGATCGATAAGGTCGTTTTGGTATATTACATTCAAGGTCTCGGCAAACTTTGGGTATGGTCGGGTAGGTTCGAACCTGAAACCAACTAGGCCCTTGGAGCGGAAACACTTCTAACTTGAGCTCTGGACGTCCTATTGACATGTCGTAGACTTTTTTGGATTCCTATTGGTGAGACGGTTCTATTGGTATACTACACCTGAGGTTCGGACGCAGTTGGAGTATGGTCGGGTTTGATTGTACCCAAAATCCAACCGGGCACTAGGAACGGAAAAGCTAATAACTCTCAGACCGGACGTCCGTTTGATGAACCATCAGCGGTGTTGGTAATCACGTTGAGAAATGGTTTCATTGATTATAACCCATGAGATTTCGGGGTACATTTGTGATACAGTCGGGTTGGTTTGTACACGAAATGAACCGGGGCCCCGGGACTAAAAGGTTAATTACTCACAGACCAGGCGTCTGATTGACACGCCGTCTATTGCGTTGAAATACCTTTGATAAGATGGAACTTTGGGATACATCAACTTTGTACTTTCTGACAGTTGATGAATCAACCCTCTTGGCTCGTGGAGCGGACCCTGGTGAAATCGAGCATGTTGTGTGCGGGAACCCTAGAGCTGGATGTGATTGCGACGACGATGACGACTGTACGTGGATCCTACGTGGGATCGGCAGCGAAGACAACTGTACTTGGATCCTATGTGAGTTCGGTAGCAAAGACGACTGTACTTGGATCTTGTGTGGGATCGACAGCGAGAAAGACTGTACTTGGATCCCACATGGGTTCGATAGTGAGGATAATAGTACTTGGGTCATACGTGGTTTTGGCAGCGAGGATGATTGTACTTGGATCCTCCATGGGTTCGGTAGTGATGACGACTGTACTTGGATCCTATGTTGGTTCAACAGTGATGGTTATTGTACTTGAATCCTACGTTGGTTTTGCAGTAATGACTTCTGTACTTGGATCCTATGTGGGTTCAGCAGAGGAGATGATTCAGAGGCTACACCTAAACATCTCCACCCCTCTTCGTGAGTAGTATAACTGTGTGAGATGAGTCTTGACTTTCAATCTTTATCATCGAAGTGATTGACTTGATTTCCTATGTGGACTGGGTTTTTTCCTGTGTTGATTGGTTTTTTTCCTGTGTGGACTGGGTTGTGTTTTCCTGTGTGGTCTCCTTGTGATTTCCTATGTGGATTGGGTTGTGAATTCTTGTGTGGAATGGTTGTGCTTTCCTGTTTGGACTGGGTTGTACATGGGCTCTTGAGTTGGAGCCGAACTAGAATTGATGGCTTAGGTATATGTATTTTCATAAACTTATGTAGAGTTGGTTGATACTTCGTGTTTGTATCATTTCTTTTTGGTTATCCTTGTTGGATTTAATGAGACCGTGAGGGTCTCGGGATCCCTACTCAGTAACTTTATACTCACCCATGCATGGGCTATGCTCGCACCTCGTTGTGTTTGATGCAGATGACAGACAGTGCTGACAGAGATCGAGTGTACGAGGACTGGACAATACCCAGAGGTGGACCTCACGACGAGTCAGTACCCGGAGGTGGACTTCATGAAGAGACGTTCCTCGAAGGATGTTGGTAGGTGAGAGCATTGAAAATAATATATGTACCTACCCTTCTGGTAGGATCTGTGGTGGATGACCCAGGAGAAGCTTCTATCTTCCAGCTTTTTGTCTTTTCTGTTGTACAACCGTTCAGCTGTAGATGTTCTTCTCAGTTGGGTTTGTATTCTGGCCCAATTACTTTTTATCACTTTCTTTTGTACTTAGTGTATTACTTTCGCTTGTACTCTTGTTGGATGTGTTTATGTTTTACAAAGGCAATGTTTTCCCAGATATCATGATTTACACCTTTAGTGCTAGTCGCTAGCCCCTGGCATATGGAAGGCGGTCTTGGGGTAGTCACAGCACGGGCGCTGAGGACAGGTCTTGACAAATTGGTATCAGAGGAGTCAGTTCTACCACAGAACACAGAACACTGATCATTCTTTTCTGTGAAGCAATAGTGTTAAGAGTGTTGAGTGTGGTTTTCATTCCAGGGTGTCCAGTGTTGGTGCGGCAGCCAACGTATCAATACACCAGGACCTTGACCTCTGAATTCCGACTCAGTGCACGAAAACATTGATTGCGTGTGTGTTTCAAGAGTTCCCTTTATGGTCTCTTTGAGTCATCTCACCAGGTATAACTTTCTGACCGTGGCGCACCTGTTCCTTATCAGGATGCCACTATGAAGATAGATATCTAGGTTTCCCAAGAGAGAGTACACAATGACGGCCCACTGAGCGATGAAGCTCTGGTGCAGGGCCCTCTTACTATGTTAGCACCTTTAGGTGGTGTACTAGCAGCACCACCACCCGCTGGGCAGCAGATGCCACCAGCGATACTAGTGGATGGTTCATGCTGGCAGAGCGCGTTGCATGAGTTCCAACAGCAGAGGCCTCCAAGGATTCGAGGCGAGACAGATTCCCAGGTAGCAGTGGACTCGATGGAGGCGATTTCTAGAGTTCTACACCAAGTTTAGACACTAGTAGAGAAGATGGTGAACTTAGCTACTAGTGTTTCCCAGTGAGTGACCATGAGGTTGGTCCGTACAGTGATGAGGCTTCCGTACATGGACCGATGCCTAAGAGAGTACATTCGGGTAGTATTCCAGCTATATCACTACCTGTTGGTTAGTGGTTTCAACTGGTGGTACCAATAGATGACACATTTAGGCTTAGTTCCTTACAACTGTTTCAGCATCAGATACCCCTCAGGTTCTGAGGCAAGCCCGAATCAGAGGCGGCTGAGGACTCGCTTGAGGAGTTGTTTGAGAGTTTTCAAGAGCTTATATAGCTTCGGCTGGATGACATGTCGGTAGCTGAGTATTCATCGGTGCGTAATAAACCTTTCCTGGTACTCGATGACTACAATTCGATCAGTGCTATAGAGCTCGGACTTCTGAGCGTGGTGTGTTTAAGGATATCCGAGCCAGCTCTATGCATTCCTACCTATGTTAGGATGCTAGAAAGAACCTTTTTGGTTGAATGTTCTTTGGCTAGTCAGTTACAGCTAGATAATTTTATCCATGGAAGAGCAGGAAAATGGCGGTAGTCTCAGACACTTGGGCATGTAAAATGTTTCAAGAAGAAGAGGTGTTAATGACAGATGAATCTGCAGAGCAGCAAACGTGGAAGCAGAGCTAGGAGAGCAGCATGAGGTGGTGAACATTTTGACATGTTATAACCACCTTCCTTTGTAGTCCTTTCCAGGATCAGGGAACAGGAGGTCAGGGTAAGAGAATTGCTGCATGCGGTCAAGGAGTGTGACCCAGGGGCCCTAAGAATGATTCGAGGTACGGTTTGTGTCTACTATGAGCTACCGTATCAATAGACATAGGTACCAATCATTCTTTGCTTCCATGAATCTTGTCCCAGACCAAGAGTTTCTGTTTAAGCTATTGACTTGATCCTCGCGTCTGGATATACCTTTTGGAGGAGACTCAATAATCACACTTACGCCGACTGTGTGATTTGACCCTTGAGGCGAGAGTTACGGTTGGAACCTCTTAGTGGCAACATCGTGGCCTTATGACATTAGTTTGAGTATGGACTGTGTAACCACAGTTCATACACAAATTGATGGTATTAGGCAAAAAGTTTGTGGTTTATCTACAATGTTGGGATAGGGTTATTTCCTGGTCGACGAAAAGGTAAACCCAGGCAGCACAGGATAAACTCATGCTTAGGAGGGTGCAACAGATCACTCTTGAGTCGCCAGACTTACCCTTGAGATAGCAAGAGTTTTGATTTTTCAGTTCCTCCAGGACTATGACTTAGAGATAGTCAATACTACGGGGAAGCGGAACGTTGTTTCAGAAGCGCCCAGCAGGAGGACTGATAATCACCTGTTATGAGTGGCGAGACAGCAACTGGCCACGTTTTCTGGTATCCTTTGTGGATAGTGATGGAGTCAACACATGTAGAACTAGAGATGGTTCAGGCTATGACGGAGAAGGTGAAGATCATCTAGGAGCATATGAAGACTATACAGAGCAGACAAATATCCTATACTGATAGGAGACGAGACCACTAGATTTCGAGGATGGAGACCATGTCTTCATATGGGTCTCACCTCGTCGAGGTCTACAGATATTTGGCTGAGGCGGTATGTTATCTCCACGATTTATCGGATCATTACAGGTCCACATCAGGGTAGGTGAGGTGGCTTATCGTCTGGACCTTCCACCTCAATTGCACAGGGTGCATGATGTCTTCCACATATCTCAGCTGAGAGGATGTGTGCACGACCTATCCATCATCATCGACCTTTGGGAGTAGATCATCGATGACGGGGTGACATTCACGGAGGTTTCAGTGGAGATCAGGGATCAATAGGAGCGGGTCCTATGTGGACGGTCAATTCCTTTGGTGCACATTCTCTTGCAGCACAGGAACCTCTAGGAGAGTACATGGGAGTGGAAGGCTCAGATGCGTTCTCAGTACCCTATTAGTTTCCCTAGTGTGTGTTGTAGCTTTACGGGGACGTAAAGACCTGAAATGGGGGTAATGTAAAGACCCGTAAATTTGAAGGAAATTTTTTTCTTAATTTCATTGGAATTTTATGAGTGCGCAGTTTCTGACAGCACCTGATTCCGAGGCCTGGTGTTCCCGGAATCAATTTCTGAAGTTTAGCTCAGGTACATACAGTGAACAAATGAGCGGGTTTTATATCTTTGAACCGGTGCTCGGAATTGAAATCTGAGGGCACCGATGGACTTGCAGCACTGGTAATTTCTTAAAGGGACCTTTACCATAGTTGCGTTTTAAGCAGGATGAGAATTATTTATTTATGAATCTAGAATAAAATAAATAAAATTGGTAGTGTAAGATTTTATTTATAACTATGGTAGTTTTATTCTAGAAAGGGGAGTTAAGGGTGGGACCTAACTACCCATGTGTGGATAAGTGAGAGGTGGGGTCCACACGAGCCCCAACCCTTTATCTCCCTTGAAACCCCATAAAACTCCCCTTCTTTTATTTCTTTGCCAACACTCCACCATCAATGAAGTGAATTAATTCATTCTTTTAATAAAAATCTTTTGAATTCATCTCTCCACATTTAAACCATGTGTTGTCACTTTTATGATGGAAGACTCTTGGGTTTTGTGCCATAAATATAATAGAGAGAGCAAACTCTATTATTTTTGGGGGGCTTAATTTGTTGGTGGAGAGCTAAGGAGGGGAAGGAGAGGTGGGAGAGCTTTCCTACAATGATGAAGAACATTCTCTCTCGACGAAGAACGACCATATACTCTTCTATTCCTCCGTGTCATGGGAGAAGACGCCGACCATGGAGACTGATGCCAATGACAATGTTCTTCTTCCTCAGACATCAAGGTAATCGACACCGATCTTCCGCGATGTCCGATCATCGCGACATGTGCTTCTTTTTGTGGCTCGACGACGTACGACATCTTTGTGAAGTAGGGGAATTATATTGTTTTTCTCTTCACCTTTTTTAGGAAAGAACAATGAGTGTAGACCAACCTCTTCTCGGTTGATCCGCGGATCGCTCTTTCATGAAGGTTTGATGTGGGGTTGAATTCTCAAGATTGGATTTGAATTTAATCTTGATTGAAATCCTATAAACGTAGAGGGAATGGGCTAACGAACAAGCCCAGACCCTCCGCTGGTTTTTTGTTGTGCGTAGATTGATGGGCGATGATAAACAGGGCCTCAATGGCAATTTGAAGCCTCCGCAGTGATGTTCGGGTCCCGAGGTGACCACTGACGCAGACGGCAGGTGAAACGGACCACCGGAGCGCGTCTGCTGGTACGCAGAAGGCGGCGATGGTGCGCCCCACCGGCAGCGGCGGCGCACCACAGGAGCAAACTGCCATGCCTGAGCCGCGGCGGCAGAAGGAGAACCGAAATGGCAGAAGCCGTTCTGGATTGGGGAGGCACAACATAAAGTGGTGCCGGTTTCGATCAACCGTGGGGTTGTAAGCCCCCGCTCCGCGCAATGCTCAGCCACGCTAACCGAGCAGCAACTGTCTGCTGGGTCGGGCCACCAGCGTCGGGCCGGGCCGGGCCGCGACCAACCAAGCTGGACTTGGACCTGAGTCGGGTTGACCTGTTTCGGGCTGACCCAGGGGGTATTGGGTCGGGTAGGCCCGGGCCCAAACCCCCTATTTTCAGACCGTTTCCGGTTAAATGGACATATCATGAGCTTCGAACCTCGGATCGACACAACGTCAATTGCTTAGGATTTCTTGGATCGAGACGGTCATTTTGGTATATTACACTCAATGTTTCGGCAAACTTTGTGTATGGACGAGTTTGTTCGAACCCAAAACCAACCGTGCCCTTGGAGTGAAAACGCTTATAACTTGAGTTCCGGACGTCCGATTGACGTTTTGTCGACTTTGATGGATTCTTATTGGTGAAAAGGTTCTTTTGGAATACTTCACCTGAGGTTTGGATGTAGTTGGAGTATGGCCAGGTTGGATTGTACCCAAAATCCAACCGGGACCTGGGAACGGAAGTGCAAATAACTCTCAGACCGGACGTCTGTTTGACGAACGGTCAGCGGCGTCAGTAATCACGTTGAGAAATGGTTTTTTTGAGTATAACCAATGAGAGTTCGGGGTACAGTTGAGATACAGTCGGGTTGGTTCATAAACGAAACCGACCAGGCCCCCGGGACTAAAAGGCTAATAACTCACAGACTGGGCGTCTAATTGACGCGCCATCTGTTGCATTGAGATCCCTTTAATGAGACGGAACTTTGGGATACATCAACTCTGGACATTGGGACAGTTGATGTATCGAACCTCTTGGATCATGGAGCGGACCCTCCAGGAATTGAGCATGCTGTGTGCGGGAACCCTAGAGCTGGCTGTGACTGCGACGACGATGACGAATGTACTTGGATCCTACGTGGGTTCGGTAGCGATGATGACTATACTTGGATCCTACATGGGTTCAATAGCGAAGATGACTATACTTGGATCCTACGTGGGTTTGGTAGCGAAGACGAGTGTACTTGGATCCTACGTGGGATCTGCAGCGACGAAAACTGTACTTGGATCCTACGTGGGTTCGGCAGTGAGGACGACTGTACTTGGATCATATGTGGGTTCGGCATCGAGGACGACTGTACTTGGATCCTACTTGGGTTCGACAGTGAGGAGGACTGTCCTTGGATCCTCCGTGGGTTCGGCAGCAATGATGACTGTACATGGATCCTACGTTGGTTCGGCAGTGATGGTTATTGTAATTGAATCCTATGTGGGTTTGGCAGTGATGACTTCTGTACTTGGATCCTACGTGCGTTCAGCAGAGGAGATGATTTAGAGGCTACAAATAATCATCTCCACCCCTCTTTGTGAGTAGTATACCTGTGTGAGATGATTCTTGACTTTTAATATTTATCATCGATGTGATTGATTTGATTTCTTGTGTGGACTGGGTTGTGTTTTCTTGTGTGGAAAGGTTGTGTTTTCCAGTGTGGACTAGGTTGTGTTTTCCTGTGTGGTCTCGTTGTGATTTCCTGTGTGTATTGGGTTGTGAATTTCTGTGTAGACTGGTTTTACTTTCCTGTGTGGACTGGGTTGTACATGGGCTTGTGAGTTGGAGCCGAACTGGAATTGATGACTTAGGTATATGTATTGGATAAACCTAAGTAGAGTTGGTTGATACTTCGTGTTTGTATCTTTTCATTGTTGTTATACTTGTTTCATTTTGTGGGACCATAAGGGTCTCGGGATCCCTACTGAGTGATGTTATACTCACCCCTGCATGGGCTATGCCCGCACCTCATTGTGTTGGATGCAGACGACAGACAGCACTGACAGAGATCGAGTGTTTGAGGTCTAGACGATACCCGGAGGTGGACCTCACGACGAGTCAGTACCCGGAGGTGGACTTCACGACGAGATGGTACTCGGAGGAGGTTGGCGGGCAAGAGTATTGAGGATGATATCTGTACCTACCCTTCATGTAGGATCCGAGGTGGACGACCCAGGAGCTTCTTCTATCTTCCAACTGTTTTTCTTTTCTGTTTTATTTTCGTTCATTTGTAGTTGTACTTCTCCATTGGGTTTGTATTCTGGTCCATTTTTTTTAGCACTTTCTTTTTTACATAGTGTATTACTTCCGCTTGTACTTTGGTTGGATGTGTTTATGTTTTATAAAGGCAATGCCTTCCTAAATATCGGGATTTAAGCCTTTGGTGCTAGTCACCAGCCCTAGCTTAAGGAAGGCGGGTTTGGGGTAGTCACAGCGTGGGCCCCGAGGACGGGTCGTGACAGAAATAATCCAAACCAGTCATTGGTCATTGTCAGTTTCTTCATCCTCAATCGAAATGGCATTAGGTATTGTTAAATGAATATTTGTACGATCCTGGTGATCCCATTCCAGAAACTTCTTCATAGGACATGTGTTTGCATAATGACCATGGACACCACATTTAAAACATTCAATTGATCCTTTAGAATGAACATCATTCCCTTTCCTATAGTCAACTAGATGGTTCCTTTTTCTATGGCATGTTCTCACTTTATGACCTTCATTTCCACAACTATAGCATCTTTCTGTCCCTTTGAAAAATTTTCCTATGTGTTTCTTTCCACATCTTTGACACATAGGTTTTTGAACATACATACATTTATGATTATTACCTGAGCTTCTGTAGGGATTTGTTTTTTACATATATGATGTCTAATAAAAACCACTATGGTTAAGGTGGTAAATAATGACTCTAGATAGTTTGTAGAGAATAACCACAAGAGTTCTCGTTGCAACTCCCATATCATTCAGTTGCTTGTTCATAAAATCGTCACAATTTTCTTCACATCCACTGTTACTTTGGAGCCAGCTAGATCCAGCCATTTACTAAAACCAAAAATTTTGGTGTGATTATATCAGTAGAATCATCATATAATACTAAGATATAATTTTTCATGTTATCTTAAAATCATTTACTTTATCTAAAAAACTATGACTCTTTCTGAAATCCTAACCATTATGGTAAGTGCATTTAATCGTAAAGAATACCCTGGCCTCTAAAGTTATCTAAACTGACCTAGGATACCAACTATAAGGACACATCCTTAAAACATTACATAGTCTTGAAATAATTGAATAATTCACATTGAGGATCTTTATAGTTTTAGGGTTTTAGAGAATTAGGACATAAATAATATATCTCAAAAGATTATAAATTAGACACTTCTACTCAGTTTCCATTTTTTCATAAAATAAAAACTCTTAAAAAAGAAACATGACTACTTCCATGTTTTAGACAACATGAATTTCTTTGATCCCATCCTTGACCCTATTCATCTTTAAGTCCTGTGGAAAATATTTCAAAAACGTGGGATGAGCATAAAAAGCTCATTATGGGATATAAAAATATGGAAAGAAAACATTAGTCCATGTATACATAAGAATCAATGAAATCATACTTTACTCATAAAACATAAGCACTTTAACATACCTCGTGAAATCATAAGATTTATGAATAAGTCATACAAATCATAAGACATAAAGGTAACTTGGAACATTCATAACATTCTTACATAGTGAGTAACCCTCATGGTTACGTTTGGAATACACATCGCAGTATATTCTCTTAATCTCTTCAGAGAAAACATAGTGTTTAACTCCTTCACATTACCCAATGCATTGGAGAGCTATCTTGGGTTCAACCGCCCTTAGTTTATCACAGAACCACCTGACTTTATAAACAATTCCCAAGAACCCTAACATAATCATATCACATAAAACATGTATAAAGGAAACATAAAATTTCCATATTTCAATCACAAGATATCGATACAACACATTGATATAATAAAAACATTATCAAATCCATTTACAATACCAATGTAAAAGAAAACTAAAACATGGTATTTATTCTTCATTTAAAAAAATTTATGGCTTTTAGAGGAAGCTGAAACTCAAATAACGGTCACGGCGGTGGAGAAGTCGTTGTCTCCGCATACTTAAGACAAAAAATTCCTTTTGTTGTTTAGTAAAACACTTCATTTATAAAGATTAATTTTGAATGAAATTAAAAGTCAAAAGGGTTTATTATACAACTAATAAAAGAAGGTCATATATAAATTGAATTATGCCTCAACGAAAGAAGATTGAGACGAAGTCCATTAGAAAGACGGTATCCTTAGATTAAGGACAATTCAATTACATAATTATGTGTGAAAAATATAAATACACTCAATATAAGTGGATATTAAGTGTAGAAAAACAGAGTTCATCCACACTTATTTGTTGCACGACATAATCAAGATGTATAGGTTTAACCCAAAGAATTGAAATTGGGTAAAGAAGTTCCTTTACAGAAATTCGACAGCCTAACGACGTCACCATAAAATTAAAATAATGATTTGATGAGAGATGAAAAGGGTATCTCATCACTTGGATATAAAATTTACCACAATAAGGATATATAAGAACATATCACAACATAATAAGATGTAAATTAAAATACCTAACAAAAATAAGTCTTTTAAAAAGAGGAGGGTGAAAGATTCCCTTACCTATTTGGGTAACTTTCAAAATGTACACCCCATGAAAGATGGGTCATACAATGAAAATTTAACTACACATAAATTTATGTATATTACACAAATAATACAGTCATGGGTGGTACATACACCACACAAAAGGAAATAGTGGACAATGTAGCAAGAATCTCAAGGGAATAAAAAGTGAGCAAAAAACCCATTACCTCATTGTAAAAAATCGAGTTGTATAACCAAAATATAATAAACACCAAATTAATCACATAATAACATGAATATAAATAGAATAATTATACTATATATGAAATGGTAGTACAGAATGCACCACATGCAACAAATAAGTGGCGAACAATAGAAATCTCACGGAATTAAAAGTGAGATAAGAAATCCCCTTACCTCAAGTCCGACTTGTCTTGTTCGTTTCTTTATATTCCGAAATAATAACCCTTGGTCAATTTATAATTTCTTAAGTAATTACTTTAATGTTTTTTATTCAATTCATATCACATATTATCATGTTATAATAATTATTTAATTATGTGAGTTCATATCATACGTTTTGTCGATGTTCGGTACATGAGTCAAAAATGAACTTGTTTGAAGAGAATTGTCCATGTAGTTATAAGTACATCATATCCGGAATGGTGTTCATGATTTAAATATCATATATATCTAGTATATTTGTATTTAATAAAATTCCATAATGTTTGGAGATAAGAAATGAAATGTACAGTTCATGGAGACGGTAGGTCATACGTACGCATTAACGCTACTTTTATTTTTTGTCATATTAATGGAATTTAAAACTAAATGAGACATAGATATATTATAATTAACATATTATATATATGTTATATATTTAACATAATTTCATTAATTAAATTCTTTATAAATTCCATGTTTGGCATGAACGAGTCACATCACTTGAGGTGTCGGTTGTCCACACTTCCTCATATGAAATTATCACATTTTCACAACATGTAAAGCATAAAGGTATGTTTTAAATATAAAAAACAGAAGCATATATAAGGCATAAATATAATATTTATCATATATAAATATAGTTTCATCATAATGGCCACCATTAGACGTGTTAAAATAATATTTAACAATAATCGTTTCGTGAGGCAGTAATTAATCACCCACAGAAACAGTATGTTCTTTAACCATTAGACAAAGGTGTGTGTAAGTGTGATTAGAATCATTATAATAAAAAATCATATTAAATTGAGTATACTGGTGTAATTATGGGATAAAATAATAAGGAGATAGTGTTGGGTGAAGAAGGTAAATAAAAGAAAGAATCTAGAGAGAATACATTACCTATAAATCTGGTAACTCTTTTTGATTCGAGCCCAAGGATTCCTTGGAAAGGCTTCTACCCAAAGTGAGGCTTATAGGTGCTAGAGATGGATTTTCAGAGATAATATGAGTAGATTTTAGATGATCCAATGGCTTAAGAGGTGTGGTTAAGGGGCTAGAGGTGGGGGCCTTTTATAAGAGAGTGGAGGGTGACTTTTGGAAATCCTTGAAATGTTGCTTTATTATAAAATTATTTTCGGATTTTAAAGGTCCCACAATGATATATTTTGAGGATAAAGTGATAAGGGTTATAAATACACACATCCAATAGGGTTTCTACAACTTTATGTCTTATATTTTACCTTATCTTTTCATTTTATTTAAATCGTTCATTAATGAGGTAATCACTGCATCATCATGGTGTCATAAATAAATTTATTTATTTACTGTCTAATATTTTAAAACAAATACCATGATGTTGGAAATATTTTTAGTTTTACAATGACAATTTATATTTTAATTGATAATTTATGTAAAAAAATTAAAATTTTCTTACTGAGGATATACAAACCTTTGTTATATTTCTCTTCTTTTTAAAAACCAATATCATAAATGTTAATATCACACCCATTTGACTCCAAGGGCCCTCTAGTTTTGTAAAACGATTCTCATGGTCGGTCATGACGTAAAAAAAGTATTTGGACATTTATTAGTGTCATTTTATATTATTATGACATTATTTTATTACCCTTAACTACCCGATTACTAATTAATCATGATAATTAAAGATAATTGTCATCGTTATTTTTCCTAATGTACAAAAAAAGAGTCTAAATTACATAATTTGGAACATCTGATTAAAAATATGGAATAAATTTTACCAAATTCAAAACATATAGATTTCAGTAATTAATTTAAAAATAATTCTCGTTGACAAAACCAAAGACGGGTTTTTATGATGTAAAATCTATCAAAAGATTGACTTGTTTATTCATCCAATTGAAAAGTGAAATTACTTCCAACGAACAAAATTATGTTAAGAGAAAAAATCATAATTCAATTAAACTTTAAATCAAATCAAAATGACAATCTAACTATATAATTAAATTAGATGAAAAGACAGTTTTGAAGTAAAATGTAGTATTTTTCACTATTTATTTAAAATGAACATTTGTCAGAAAAATACCAAATATTTATCCAAAGTAAATTTGATTTTCCAAATTCAAAAATTATTTCCATTTTATAAAACTAAAAACATAGAATTTTCATTAATTACTTTTATAATTAATTCCTGCTGTCAAAACTAATAGCATGTTTTTAAGAAACAATATCTATCAAAAGGTTCACACTTCTTTATGTCCATTTTCAAAGTGAAATTAATTCTAATAACCACCATTGGATTAAATGGTAAAAATAAATTTTAATTAAAATTTAAAATCAATTAAAAAGATAATATAACCATATAAATAAATTATTATAAAATGAGGTTTTTAATTAAAATACAGCATTTTTCACTATTCATTAAAAATGATCTTTATCGGAAATATAACAAAAATTTACACAATATATATTTTGATGTCCTGATTCAAAAGAAGGATTTTAGTTTTCTAAATATAACATATAAAATTGAAAAAATTTAGTTTTAAAAAGGGTTTCCAATCAAAAGGCAGATAATTGACCTTTTAAAGAATATTAGAATATTTATTCTTAAAATTAGATTCATTTGCATTTTAAGCCTCTATCATTTATTGGGTAATTGTTAAAATATTTAACAAAAATATATAGTCATATTGTAGTTAGTTATGTTCATTCCCTCCATTATAAAGGCTAGGCATTAACTACCATTAAAAATAATATTATTTTATTATTAGTGTGCAACGTAAGATTTCAAAGAAACTCGTTGTTGCGTATTGGGCACGTCATCGAACATAGAAAATTAATATTTACATTTTATTCACAAATTTTAATAAATATGAAAATTTCATATTCTTTATTTACCTAAGATGTTACATGTAGAGAGATTTATGAGTGTTTCATTCTGATAATTTAATCTCCTCAAATGGATTCCTTATTCCATGTCTCATGATTCCAATACATTGATAGCCTTAAAAACTACCAATTAACACATGTCCATGTGTATTAATATTTCTAGAAAATGTCTAGAACATCCCCATTCCTAATTTCATCATGTTATTTTGATTCAATCAAGAGATATGGTACCTCCATAAAAAATATCCAGATCAAGTAATTGTTTTTATGCCACAACTTGTGAGATGGTCTTGCGCTTCCAAATTGTGTTTTTTTTATTTTGAATAGAACAATGAAATGATGAAACGAATGTAAATAATCTAGAAATTAAATACATTCATTATTTTGATAATTATATATTTTGTTATGTCTTAAATAAAAAAATAAATTAAAATAAATACAATTCAAAATAGGACATTTTTTCGATTGAGCTCCAAATACCACTTAAATCATTAAATACAAAAATTTCACATAAAATAACACATATATGTGATTAAAAAATTGGAATTCAAAGTAATATTATAAAAAATATTATTTCTTTCAATTCCCCTCCACTTAACCCATGATTTTTCTCTTGTATAATATCACAGAATTGAAGATCATATGGTATGAATGTTATAAACATTCAAATTTCAATCCAATATAATAAAACAATTATCAATATCAAATAAAATTTTAAAATTCTATATAAATTATCAATTCGATTTCATTTTTTTCAATGAAGTAGCAAACTCATGTATTTTACTTTTCCGATATAAAGAATGATGAACCTTCTCCATTCATTCATTCAATATTTGCAGTCCATTATTATTAAACATGCCAAATAATTATTTACATCACCTAAATATTCTAAATCATTTCTCATGATACAATTCGTGTATATTTGTTCTCATATAATGATAATATGATATTTATCCATATGCTTGTAAAATATCTACCTTCTCCACATTGAAGAGAAAGATGACACAAAAAATCATGAGGGCTTGCAATAAATGTTCTAACGAATTAGGGGATTATGGTTGGTAGGATTTTTTGTTTAAAAATAATGATAAAAAAGGAGGTATAATTATTAATGTATAAATCATAGTATTACTAGAAAAATGTTTAGTGAAATCCACCCCTTTAAATTTTATCTACTCCTAACTTTCCCCAAGGTGAAATATAATGATCATAATCAGTTTAAGAATAATGAATTATTGTTTCCCTCTCTTGCATATTTTGTTTTTATTTTTTTTAATTTTTTTAAATAAAAAATTATATTTTTTATTTATTAAAAAGTTTTGGTTTGAATAAAACTAAGATACACCACCTAGGCACATATGATAAAAATCAAAGGTATAGTCTAGTTAGTAAGTGGTCTTCCCAAATCACAACCATTTTCTCGCATTTTTTGGTTCCTTTTGTCATTTTATTTATTTGGTATTTATGAGGGAAAAAATATAGTAAAATTAATCATTCCAAAACCCATAAAAACTCCCACATATTCACCCCCAAATGTCTTCTATAGAATTTATATCATCCCATTTACCATGATTCCCTTTACCCCTACACATAAAAATTAAAATATCATACAATTAATAAGAGTATGGTATAAATGGACAAAAATTTCTTTAATACATAGAAAATTCCAAACAATGTCATCCATGATCTCTATCAACTAAATAAGGATTATGTAAAGTTATTTTTTTAAGGATATATGGATTTTAAAAGGATAAAAAAATATTTTTATGTGTGTTTTTTCATTTTTATAGTTTTTAATTGTACAAATTCAAGTTCAAGGAAGTGAAATGTCCCATGATAACTCAATAGATATTCACATGAATATAATATGAAGTACATGGTATAGAAATCACATGAAGATGAAATATATTATTTGGATAAATCACTTGAGGTTTGATTAAAAATAAAAAATAAATTCCCATAAATTTTAGAAATCCAAACCATGGAAAAATGGTATGGAAATTTTATACACTTGAATAAAAAAAATTCATTAAATCATGATTCATTGTTTCAATATATATGTTTGACATTAATAATTGAATTATTCATTTTACTCATTCATTTTAATTAACATTGAATTATTAAAAAGGAATCAAAGGATTCATAAAAAACTTGTGTCTACTATATTATTCCTGTAAATCATAATTCATGTGTGGGAATGTAATTTTTCCTTTAATGTTCAAAACATGTTTTGGAAAAAATGAAGGGACTTTAAAAGAGAATCATAGAAAGTGAACTCCATTTACAATTAATTCTTGGTCCTTTTAACACAGTTTACTCTCGAAGATGACTTAAACCATTTATGATCCTAAAAAATTAAACAACACTATTAATCAAAAGGATGAAATAATTTAATCTTAAAAATATAGAGTGGGGATGCATGTTGGACAACTCATAAGAAAGAAAAATGAAATTTAAATTATTATAAAGAGAGAGAAGTAATATGTTTTGGTATGATTCCCCAATTGGGCCAAGAATTTTTACTATATCTATAGGGAAGTACCATCCGTTTTCTAAAAGCTAACAGTGGATGAATCTTTATTGATTTTAACCAACACATGTGTCTTTTCCCACCTTGTGCTTTATCAATTCTGGTGAAGAATGATCCATGGATAGATTAAACAGCACCCCCCCCCTTCACAATGAGGTATAGCTTTCCTAGGTGGGGTAGGTTGATGTATGGATCCTCCTCCCTTATGGTTTTTACATGTGAAACCATCTAATCTTCTTGTACTGTCTTCCTACGAGATGCATGAATTGGACGGTCAAAGAGTGAATTTTAAGGCAATTCTACATGAATAAAATATGTATTTTAATTTTAAAAATTAATTTCTTCATTCCAAAATGAGCATAATCTTTTCTGGTATACTCAGACTTAGCTACATGGATCTCCTAATGAGGCTCCATTAATGTATGTTTATTAAAATTAGGGAGATCCATGTGCTCCTCTACAGGTGTTTGTCCAGGTTCTTCATCTTCCTCTAAAGAGTAAAATACTTTATCTGAATTGAATAATTGAACAAAAGAAGAATTTATGCATAATTCAATTCAAAAATATCAGAAGAGATATAGTATGTTAATTTATGAACACCATGTCTTGGTTCAGATTCAATCAACGCCTCAGTAGTAAGTGCCTCTTGGTGTAGAGTCTCTGGGGTTGTAGGTACGTAATCATGTTCCTAATTTTCATATCAAATTCCACTACACGGTAGGTATCTTCCTTCACAGATCCTAGCTATTATTCTTTGTAGAGATTATGAATATCATGAAGGTCCTCACATTCATTCCAATATTTATCCAGTTCTTGTTGATCTCAAAAATGTACATCAGCAGGAATGTCTTCCTCTTTTTCACTTTAAGTAAGAAAAGTGGCTCATCTTCTGGTTCTGTTTCGAGATAAGGTCCCTATAATAATTATTATAGGTATATAGTTATCCAATCTATTGTCACTTATATACCTTGAACCTTTTCATCAAGATCTTTAATATCATACATGAGTTTATCTTCTTCCTATTTTTTATGGAAATATTCTAGTGGAACTTTATCAAAAGTTTTTAGAGGGAATGTGGAGCACTTTTCTTGTGTTCTGGCCACTTCTTGCTAGAATTCAAGGATGTATTTCCAGAATTCACATAACTACCTAGCAAATCCTTCAACCACTGGTTATTGGATGGTCTCTTTGAGATCCTGGATAAGGCCTCTGAATTCCTTCGCTTCATAAAATTGTTGTTGTGCTCCCCGGATCTATCAATCAAATAATAAAACACCTTTTTCTATTGACTAGGGTGCTTCATATACATGTTCTTTCACCTGAGATTATTTTTTGCTGCATAAATTAAAAAAAATGAAAACATTATAGTTGACATATTTATTAGTTTTTAATATTACAAAAATCAATAACATCTATCTAAAATGTGATAATAGAAAAAGTGATTGAACAATTGATTTTCTCCCTAGTAATGATGCTTGTTTTGACACATGCCTGTCATGAGGCACAGTAAAAAGTATTTATATTTCTCCTAGTGAATAACCAATGCTCACCAGGGATGCCTCGCTTGAGGAGCCCGTTATTTTGTTGACTTAATTTATCTAAATTACCTAAACTAATACTTTTGGGGGTTTTGATTATTAAATGAATGAAATGAAAATAGTTTTTGGGTTTTTAATTAATATTACATGAAATGTAAAATTATAAACTATCATGAAATAATAAAAATGTAGATTTAATGAGAAAATCACTTGAATTTGGGGTTTGGTTTATAGTTAAATCCGTATTTTAATCAAATAATTTTGTTTTGGTTTGATAATCCAAGCATGAAATATCATGTTTAAACTAATATTATTTATTTATAATTTTTAAGATATCATTAAATTTCAAGGAACTCTTGATTTCTCCTTGTTCTTTAATCAGGGTAAATGAAACCCCTTGTTTTATGATGTATCATCTTCTGGTACCCAAATCTATTGATGTTGTTTGATCAATAGATTATATATACTCTTATGTGTGAAGAACAAACCAGTGGAGAGAGAGAGTAGGAAAAGTGATTAAAATAAAGAATATAGATATATTTAGTTGTATGTTATTAAGGGATTTCACCACATCAGGGAAATTAGGCTCACCCATGAATGCTACTCAATTCTATCTGAAAACATGAAATTAAACTTTAACAAAATTTCAAGAACACCTAGACATCATCCCGAGGCATGCCTTGGGTTTATCCTCTCATTTTTGTGAGTAAAATATCATTTGGTGGAGTGGGTTCAAGAGAATAAAAAGATAGAGAAAATAAAATAAAGAATTTCGGATGAATAAAAAATGAAATAATGGGGGATGAGAGGGAGAGAGATAATAAACGAGTTGAAGAAACGAAAAGAAAATTAAATTTATATAAAATATATATAATATAAAAATAATAAAAATTATTATTATTATATTGAAGATATGATTGTTTATTAAATGATAGAAGAAAGAAAATTATAAAATAATTTTAAAATAATAATGTTATAATAATATTTTAAATAAATAATAATAAAAATAATAAATTTAAAGAATAAATTTAAAACAAAGATAAATGGATGGATTTGGGTGGAAACAAATTTTATGAAATATTTAAATTAAATTACATTAAAATTGAAATTAAAATATGAAATAAAACATAGTAACACAAAAATAAAAACAAATTATGACGAAAAGAGGTGGAGAAAAGAATGAAACAGCTAACATCACTTAGTAGAGATCTCCCCCTTGGTGCCCTGAATGGTGGTTTGGGATTTATTATAATGATTTGGAAAGCAGAATCTCTCCTTATTTTATAGAAATAATTTTCAATTTGTAATGTTTTGTTTGTTAGACACATAAAATTGAAGATTCATGCACATATTATTTTATTAATGTTGTCTCTAATATTCATTTTCATCGTCCCTCCAAATTTCAACATTTCTGGCCATGTATAGAGAGATTTATGTGAGTTTCACTATGAGAATTTAATCTTCCTAGGAAAACTCAACCTATATCATATCCCCAGATTCTAATATATTAATGGCCTTAAAATAGCTATGGCACACATTTCTACTATTATGAAGGTTGTAATGAAATCATTTTCACATCTCCACTCCATATTTTAGATCATTTGTGATATTCAATCATTATTTTTATTCCAAAAATAAAAAATAGGTAGATCGATGAACAAATTTGAAGGCCTAACTTGTGAGATCGTTTTGGGCTTTAAAATGGAGGATTTAGATTTGGGTACAAAATAATGAACTCAAGACCATGCTTTATATAAACCTAAATGAAATATATTAATGATTTGGATAAATATATAATATATTATGTCCTAAATACAAAAATAATTTAAAACTCTTAAATTTTGAAATATAAAATTTTTCTAATTAATCTCAAAATACCACTAAAGTCATAAAATGGTATAATTTCCATAAAATAAAACATTGGAGGATTAAAACAATAAAATTATAAGTAAAATAATGGAAAATGTATTTTTTTCAATTATCACACACATAAACAATGATTTTCCTCAAGCATAAAATATCAACATTGAAAATTAGAAGGCATCAATGATACAATATCAAAATTTTACTGATATATAATAAAAAATTATCAATATCAAATCAAATTTTCAAATTCCACATGAAATATAAATTAATTTTTCCATTTTTCATAGAAATAACAAATTCATGTTTTTTACTTTGACCCTTCAAAAATGATGAATTTTCACCTTTCATTCATTAAAGCTCATCGATTCCTTATAATTTTACATGCCATATAATGATTTACCTCAGAGGAATTTTTTCACTCATATCTCATGATCAAATTAATGTATATATTTTTTCATATAAGGATTATATTAACCTCTTCCATAGTATTTTAAAATAAATACATTATCCACTTTTTAATAGAAATAGATAAATAAAATCATTAGAGCTTGTAAAAATGGTTCTAATGAATCTAAGGCTTATGATTAGTAGGATTTTATGTTTAAAAATAAATCTCATGGAGGAGGTATAACTCTTAAATCAATAATCATGATATTCAAATTAAAAAAAATTATGACATTGTCTCCAACAAATTATAAAAACTCCTAACTTTCCCCAAGACTCAAATCAAAGATCACAACCAGTTTAAGCATAACGAATGGTTTGGCCCCTCTCTTGAATATTTTTCTTTTTATTTTTTTTTATTTTTCAAATAAACTTTTAATATTTGTTTATAAAGTTATTATTAGAAAAAAAAATCACATACACCACTAAACCATAATTGATAAAAATCATAGTTCTATTAATAGTGATTTTTGTTTTCCCAAATCACTACCCTTTTTTCTCATTTTTTTTTGTTATTTTAGTAATTTTGATTTATTATATTCAAGAGGGGAAAATGTAGTAAAATTAATGAATAAAAAATATTTTACAATTCCAATAATAATCATCCCATACATCATATTTAAATTTTGAATCATCTCAGTTACCATGATTCCCTTTAACCCCATAAATCAAATTTAAAATATCATGTTATTTCTAAGAGTATTGTATGAATGGTTAATAATTATCTTGAAACATAAATCATTTTTAAAAAGGACATTCATGGTCTCTATGTGATAAATTAGGATTTATGAAAATGTGTATTTATTAAGGATAACATTCTTTTCAATGTATTGATCAATCATTTTCAATGTATTTTTCACAATAATATCTTTTACAAGTTTAAATTCAAGTTCTAGTAGGGGTAATTCCCTAATATCATTCAAAATATATGCTCAAGAAAATAACAAGAAGTATGTGGTATTGAAATAATCTCATTAAAGAGACATATAATTTGGGGAAACACCCAAGGAATGATTCAAAATAATTTTTTATTCACAAAAATATCTGAAATTCAAATAATGAATTTTTTTTTGGAAATTTCACTTACTTGAATCAATAAATTTCTTTAAATCATGAGTCCTTGTTTAAATATATTTGTTCCAATTTAATAATTCAATTCACCATTTGACACATTCAATTTTGTTACCTCTAGAGGAAATTAATAACTATTATCCAAAATCAAATGGTTGATGATTCAATATTGATTTGAACCATGATATATGGATTTTCCTAGCTTGTGCTTCATCCTTTATGGTGAGTAATGATCCATGGATATTGTAAACAAGATCCTCCCCCATAAAAATGAGGTATAACTTACCTAAATAGGGTAGGATGAAGTATGAATCAACATCAATATTGGTTGTTACTTTTTAAACCTTTTCCTCTTCTAGTTTTGGCATCCTAGGGGATTCATGTATTGAGTGATCAATGGGAGAATATGTAAGTAATTCTACATGAATAAAATTTGAATTTAAAATTTTTAAAAAGTAATTTCTCCCTTTCAAAATTAGCATTCTCTTAACTAATATACTCATACTGAACTACATGGATCACCTACTGGGGCTACATGAATGTATTTTCATTGAAATTATGGACCTCCTTATGTTTGTCCATAGGATTATGTCTAGGTTCTTCATCCTCCTCTATGGAATTGAAAAGATTATCTGAATCAGACAATTCAAAAAATGAGGGACTGATGCATAATTTAGTTTCAATATTGTCAGATGAGATAGAGTATGTGAAAGATCAACTCCCTAGCTTGGTTTAGATTCAATTAGGTAATCAGTTGTAATAACCTCTATGAGTAGTTTCTTTGAGGATGGAGGATGGTAGTCCAGCTACTCTGTTTTAACTTCCAATTCAACCACATGGATAGTATCTTCCTTTAATTATTTTGGTTTCTATTTTTTCAGGTATATGGAGATCAAGAAGTTACCCACATTCATTAAAAAATCATATATTTATTATTGATATTCCACATATATCTTATCATGGAAGTCTTCAAAATTTTCCCCTTCAGGTAAGACATTTTGATCCTCTTCTAGTTCAGTTTTAGGATCATGTTCTTTTGATGATTCATGGAGTTATGCAATTATCAAAATCTTTTTTTACTTGCATACCTTAAAACTTTTCATAAATATCTTAAATATCATACTTGAGTTAATTTTTTCCACTTTCTCCTAGAAATATTCAATTCTATCTTCTCCAAAAGTATTTGGAGGAAATTAGAATCATGGATCTTATGTTCTAAACACTTCTTTATATAAATCTATGAAGTATTACCATAATTCACATAGATATTAGGCCATTACATTGACCATGGTTTTCTCAAGGATCACCTTGAGATCCAGGATGAGGTCCCTGAATTACTCATCTTTAAAAAAATTTCTTCATTATCCTCTGATCATTCTATCCCATAATGAAACAACATATTATATAGACCATAGTTCTTCCACAATTTGTTATTTCACTAGAGATTATATGTTGTTCCATTAATTGATAAAATGATTACTGAAAATCATCATGGAATATTTTTTTTTAGTTATTATTTTTTTTAAAATGCAATAAAATCTTTCTAAAATGTGAAATTATAAAATTTTATTGAACTATTGATTGGATCCCTATTAATGGTGCTAGGATTGACACATGCCTATCATGGGGTGTCATAAAAAACAATTATATTTTTTATAGTGCATAACAATAAATAATCAGGGTTATCTCAATTGGGGATCCTCTAATTTTGTTCCCATATATTATCTAAGTCAACTAAGCTACTTATTTTTGTAGTTTTGAAAATTTAAGTAAATAAATGAAATTATTTTTGGGTTTTTATTATAAATGTCATGTAATGTAAAATTATAAACGATCATGAAATGATTAATAGGATGATTTAGTGAATAAATGACTTGAATTTGGGGTTTGGTTCAAGGTTAAATTAATATTTTAATTTAACTTTTTTATTTTTTTATAATCCAAGCATAAAATCTCATATATAAATTAATATTATTATTTAGAAATTGGGGAATATCATTAAATGTCAATCTACAGTTGATTACACCTCCTCCTTTAATCAAGATTGATTTAACTCCTTGGTGAAAGAGGTGTCACCTTCCAAGATTGAGCTCTATCGATGATGAATTATATATTGATTATCTCAACTCCAACCTATGATGAACTAACCAGTAGATACGGGGGAAAAGTGATTAAATAATATTTTTGATATATATTTGAGTTATATGTAGTTGAGGGTCGTCATTGTATCAGGATCATTCACCTCACTCATTCATGCTACTCAATTCGTCCTAAAACATAAAATTAATCTTTAATAAAAATTCTAGAAAACCATGTCCTCTCCATAACCCAATCCTTGAGGTCATCCACACATTTCCATGTGTAAGAGATCACTTATTGGAGTGGATGGAAGAGATGAGCAGTATATAAAATAAAATAAAGAATGCAATATGAATAAAATAAAAAAAGATAAATGGGGTAATAGTAGAGATAGATAATAAATAAGAAGACAAGACAAGAAATTATAATAAATTTATATATAATATAAAACATATTAGAATAATAATAATTATTAATATTAGTATTAACTTTAATATAATTGTTTTCCTAAAAATGAGAGAAGAAAGAAAATGAGAAAATAATTTTAAAACAAACTTTTGTAATAATATTTTAATGTAATAATAAAATTATAATAAAAAAATATTTTTATTATTATTATACTATTTTAAAAGAATAAAATGAAAAACAAGGATAATATAGATATATTTTGGTGGAAACAAAATGCATGAATTGATTAATTTAAACTTCATTATAATTTAAATTACAATTTGAAATGAAATAAAAGAAAAAAAATAAAGAAGAATGTGGTGGGAGAATATAATGAAATGGTTAGCCTCAATCAGTGGATATATCTTCCTTGGTTCCCTAGAAGATGGTATGGGATGTATTGGAATGATTTGGGATAGAGGAGCTCTCCCCTTTTTATTTTCCAAATTTTTATTAAAATGTTTCTGAATGTTAGTTCTATTAAATTGTCAATTTGTTCATTAAATCCTTCATTAATGCTTTCCCTAAATATTTTTTTGTATTCTCTCTAAAGTGCCGCATTTTTTGACATAATTATAAATACTTCTACCTATTTCACATTAAGATTTTAATCATCTCAAACAGACTCTCCATATTCCATGTCTCGGGATTCCAATACATTAATGGCTTTTAAAAAAAGATTATTAATGTGTTTCCACCATTATTAATGTTTTTGAGAAATGTATTGGACATATAAAATCCATATTTCATCACATTTGGAACAAACAATCAATGGATATTGTCCCATCATAAAAAATATCTAGATCATTGATTAGTTTTGAAATCCCACCTTCTGAGATGGTTTTGGGTGTCCAAATGGTTGAGTTAGCAATGGGTCTAGAAGAATGAAATGTATCCTAGGATGAATATAATCCAAAAAAGATATATATTTAATATTTGGGTATGAATATAATATTTTATTTCATAAATACAAAAATAATTTAAAATAGTTATAATTTAAAATAGGTAACTTTTTCGATTGAGCTCAAAATACCAATACAATCATAAAATGCTAGAATATCACTTGAAATAAATGTTATGTGGGATTATAAACATTTCAATTAAAGGTAAATTTATGTAACATTTTCTTTCTATCAATTACCCAAAAATAAACCATGAATTTTCTCAAACATAAAATCTCAACACTAAAAATCAGAAAGCACTAATGTTATAAATATTAAAATTTAAATGAAATGTAAAAAATAATTATCAATATCAAATAAAATTTTTAAATTATACCTAAAATATCGATTAAATATCCCATTTTCCAATGAAATATTCAATAAATTAAGTTTAATTTTCCCCTTTCAAAATGATTGAACTTGTCCTTTTATTCATTCAAGCTCATAAATTCATTATTATTAATCATTTTAAATATTGATTTTCCACAAATGAATCATTTCACTCATCGCCAATGATAAATTTAAAGTAGATTTCTTAAAATATAATGAGAACATTATCCATATCTATAGTCTGGTAAAAGAACTAAATTATACACTTTGTAAAGAAAAAAGACACATAAAATCATTAAGGCTTGAAATATAGGTTAAATTAATCAGAAATATAAGGTTGTATGGAACTTATGATTACAAATAAAGCTCAAGGATGAGGTTAAACTCATAAATTAAAAATAATTATTTTAATGTAATAAAATTTACAGTAATTATCCCCTTAAAATTGTAACAACTCCTAACTATCCTCAAGACTCAATGTAAATATCATTATAAGTTTAATCACAATGAATGATTTGACCCCGCCCTTGAATATTTTTTCTATTTTTACATTTTATTCTCTTTCAATGAAATTTTCATATTATTTCTTTTTTATATTATTATGATTACAATAAACCTCACACCCACCATCTAACTAGGTATGATAAAACTAAAAGGTATAGTAATAGTTATTTTTAGTTTTCCAAAATCACAACACATATTTCTCATTTTTTGTTCTTTTTGTCATTTTATTTCTTTATTCAGGATGGAGAAACGATAGACTATAATGAGTTATTAAAAACCCATTTTAAAATTTCAATAATAACCTCCCCCAACCATGTTCCATAAAAGTAAAATCATATCATTAATTATTATTTCCTTTATCCCCACACATCATCTTTGAAAAATCATTCAATTAAAAAGATACTACTAGGAATGGATAAAACATTGGATGAAACATGTCTCATTCCTAACAAGGTCATTCTTAGTCTTTGTGGGATAATGAAAGAATGATGTAAATGTATAATTTTAAGGATAAGTGGACTTATGGTGGATGTATCAATCATTTTAAATGTCTTTTTCTGTAGTCATAAATTAAAAAAGTTCAACTTCATGTTCTTGTAGGTGGCATATCCCAAGATCACTCAAGAAAAATTCTAAATAGTACAATATAATGTAATTAGTCTAGATATCTAATTTGGAATGGGACATATGATTTGGAACAATCAATATAGTAATGATTAAAAATAAAAAATATATTCAAATAAATTTAACAAGATTTCAAATCATTAACAAATATTTGGTAAATTTTATTTTCTTTAAACTACAATTTCCTCAAATAATGAGTCCTAATTTTGATATCTATGTTTCACATTAATAATTCAATTCTCCATTTTACTCATTATATTTAATAAATATTGAAATATTAAACATGTAATTATGTTATTTTTATTAAACTCATGTCACTTATATTATTCAGGTGAATCTTAATTAAAGTGTTGGCCTACAATACATCCATTAAAAGTTTGAAAAATGTTTTGGAACAAACATGAATGGAGTTTAAAAGATAATAATAAAAAATGTACTCCCTTTCCCCTAAATTCTAGGTCCTCTTTCCTCCCATTAATATATAGGTTTTCTTCTACCATTTATGATCATATAAAAGTGAATTACACAATTTTAAACAAGCATCATGTAATTTATGCTGAAAAAGATAGAGTGAGGCTACATGCTAGAATACTACTATGAAAGTAAAATGAAAAATAAATTTATAGAATGTATATGAAGGGATATATATTGGAATTATCCAGTAATTGGTTCTTTAATTTTATCTACATATTGATGGAAATACAATATCTTATCCAAAATCTGACAGTGGATGTATATTCTTTGATTTGAACCACCACAAGTGGCTTTTCACTATTTTTGCTTCATCCTTTCTGGTGAGTAACGATAAATTGATACTGTAAATTAGATCCTCCCCAATCACAATAAGGTATAACTTGTATGTATGAAGTATTATGAATTATTAATCATCCTAATTATTGGCTTCTACTTGTAAAAATGTATTCTATTATAGAGTTTTCTTCCTAGGGGCTCCATTTAGTGAATGATAAAAGGGAGAATATGTCGGTAATTAAACATGAATAAAATTTTAATTTTAATTTTAATTTTTAATAAGTAATTTATCAATATCATAATGATTATACTCTTACTTAATTTTATTATCCTAACCTACATGGATCTCCTGGTGTGACTACTCAAATGTTTTTTCATTGAAATTAAGGATCTCCATGAGTTCCTCCATGGGTAAAAGTATAGGTTCTTCATCATCCCCATGGTATTGGAAATGATTATCTAAATATAAAAATTCAAAACAAAATGGTGTGATGTATAGTTAATTTCCAATAATGTTTGAAGATATAGAGTATGAGAAAAGATCAACTCCCTAGCTTGGTTAAGATTCAATCAGTGCCTTAGTTGTAAGTAATGCTTTGACTAGATTCTCTAAGGATGGATGTAACTAGTTCGGATCCATCATTTTCACTTAAAATTAAACCTCTAGGGTAATATCTTCTTTGACGTATTTTGGATTGTATTATTTTTATTATTTAGGGATATCAAGAAGTTCCTATCATTCATTTGAGAAATTCATCTAGTTCCTATTGATCTCTCATTTGTTGCTTTGCAGTCAAGACTTCCTCCATTACATCTTTTGGTAGGATAAGTGGCTCATCTTCTTGTTCTAGATTAGGCTTGGGTTTTTATAAATATTCATGGAGGTATGTAGTAATCCAATAAATTTTTCATAGAGACCATTCATTTTATCATCATGCTATTTAATGGCGTACTTGATTTTTTTATCAACCTTGTCTTGGAATTATTATGTTGGAACTTCATAAAAAGTGTTGGGAGGAAATAAGGAGAACTCTTATTATGTTCTATCTACTTCTTAATAGAATTCTTGGAAGAGTTTCAATAATTCAATAATCTCTCAGGACAATCCTTCTACATCTGGTTGCTCGAGGGTCCCCTTTAGATATTGGATTAGGTCCATCAATTCCTCCTATTTAAAAAATTAGATATGTTCTCCCCTTATCTATCTATCCCATATTATAACACCTTCTTCTATATAATATGGTACATCAACTACTGGATCATTCACAATATTTTATATTTTGTTCCATTAATTATAAAAAATTCATATGAAACCATCATGGAAGTATTATTTTTTATTTTTTATTTTATAAATAATAAAAAAATCTTTTAAAAATCTAAATATATAAAATGGGAATGAACTATTGAATATCTCCCAAGCAGCGATGCCATTATTGAAAATTTCATGTCATGGGTTATGGCCAAAAGGAGTTATATTTTTTCTAGTGTAGAACAGTGGTTGAGAAGGGTCAACTCACTTATGGAGCCTCTTAGTTTGTTCATGTACATTATCCAAATAACCTTAAATTATTATTTTTCGGGAATATATTACTTAATAAAAACTATGAAAATAGTTTTTTATTTTTATTTTAAATGAACTACAATGAAAAATAATACAATATCACGAAATTCTAAAATAGATGATTTAATAAAGAAATGACATGGATTTGGGGTTTGTTTTAAGGTTTAATAATTATGTTCTTTTATTTTTTTGATTTTGGTTTGACAAAAAAACATGAAATTTCATGTTTGAACTAATATTAAATAATTTGAAATTGTGAAAAATCATTGAATTACAAAGCAGAATTTATTCCACCTCTTCATTAAATCATGATTGATGACACTCCTTGGTATAGGAGGTTCCATCTTCCAGGACCCATCTCTATCTATTATGTTTCACACAATTATTATCTCAACTGAAATATATGAAGAAACAACCAATAAGGAGAGGAAAAGGTGATTTAATAAAAAATACAGATCGATGAGTTGTATGTCATTGGGGTTCTTCACCACATTGGGGACATTTGCCTCACCTATAAATAATACAGAATTCTGTCAAAAAACATTAAATTAAACTTTAATGAAAATTCATGAACACCTTGACCTCTCCCAAGTACAATCATCGGGATTAGCTTCTCATATCTGTGAGTAAGATATCACTTGGTCATGTGGGTAAGAGAAAAGAGGAAGAGAGTGAACGTTAAAGAAGTAATCATATAAAAATATAATAAAATAGAATAATGGGGGATGAGGGGAGAGTGATATATAATCAAATAAAATATGAAATTAAATTAAATTTCGTTAAATTAATATAGAATATAAATAATATTAAAATAATCACAATAAAAAATATTTTTATTATTATTGTTGTTATTATATTTCTGAGAATATTTTTTTGAGAAGGGATAGAAGAAATAAAATAAGAAAAGAATTTTAAAATAATAATTTTATAATAATAATTTAAATAAATAATTACAGTAATAATAAATTTATTATTAATATTATAATAAAAATAATTTAAATGATGAAAATTGAAATAATGGTTATATGTATGGATTGGGGTAGAAACAAAATGCATGAATTTTTTAATTTAAACAACATTAAAATTGAAATCAAAATCTCAAATAAAACAATAAAAGTCTAAAATAAAGAAAATAAGAAATGAGGGAGAGAAAATAATTTATTTTTTATCATCCCCCAGTAGAGATCTTCTCCTTCATTCAATGTACGATGGTACAGGATGAATTGGATGTATTTGGGAAGGATGAGCTCTCTATATAGAGAGTTTTCCCTATTTTGCTCTGAGAATTTAATCTGCCCATACATACTCTCTATATTCCACGTCTCAAGATTCTAGTATATTAATTGCCTTAAAACGAATGATTAAAATGTTTCAACCATACATAATGTTGTTAATAAATGTATTAGGAGTCTAGAAATCAATTTTTATTGAATTTGGTCTGTCCAATCTAGAGATACAGACCCACTATAAAAGATAGCCATATTTGTGAACATTTTTGATGCCCCATCATGTGTGATGGTTTTGGAATTCTAACCATTGGGTTTAGGATTTGGTCAAGCATCCAAGATGTATAGAATCCAAAAAGGAAATATTTTTACTATTTTTATAACTATATAATAGGTTATGTATTATATAAAGAAATAATTTGTAATAGTTTACATTTAAAATAAGACATTTTTCATTTGATCTCAAAAAACCACTTATATCATAAAATCATAGAATTTAAAATAAAACATGACTTTTGTGGGATTAAAAAATTAAATTAATGGTAAAATTATATAAAATATTTTTTCTGTTAAGTCCCACCAAATATCAAAAATTCCTACTTATATAAGAAATCAACATATCCACATTGTGTCATCTCCCTCTACAGACTCCCACTATAGAAAAAATCTAATCCTTAAGGATTCATAGACTAATAGGAACGTTATCATTCATATTTTGATATATTCATTAGTGAATCAAGATAAAAAAACCAATCCATGAATAAATAGGATCACCTTGCCTACTCTTATATAACATAATGAACATCATCAGTTTCTTTGAATAGGTTGGATTTCCTTAGAACATCCTCCAAATCGACAGTGATATGGATTCTCCTCAACCTCCTTGAATAATTTGGTAGATCACCTTGATTTAAATCGCCTTTTCTTAACCATGATATTGGATGTGTATGTATTTTATAAGTTCTTATGATATCAATAATATTTCTAAATTCAATACCCACTTTCTTCAATAAATAAAAAATAAATTCAAGTACATAACATCATAATACATATTATTCTAAAAAATATCATAGTTTCTATTTCCGTATTTGAATTATGGAAACCCCATGATCAATGGATGTGTGATCTCTTCATTTAATATCATCCAAAGGTTTCCTAAATCATTACCCATTTATATTCCCATCTGAATAATCATATAAGTCTCTTAAAGATAAGGTATTTGTATCCATTCTTCCTCTTGATTAATATTCATGATATCAAAATCGTATTAAAAATCCTAAAATACATGGTCCATATTTACTACTGTGATATTTCAATATCATGAACTCTGAGTATTTATAAAATCTACTACACTAAACTAATAATAGAACTTCATGGCCACATTCATCACTTTATTTTCTCTTAATTCCTAATTATAAAAATCCAAGACACTTCATAGGTATATAATTCCTTATATTATTCTCAAAACACCTAGGGGTATCCTATGTATGAATACTATATTGATTTTAGCTACATGAGATGCATACATCACTAGATTATCTATTTTATTCTCTTACATAGAAGGAATCAGATATGGGGATTCCAGTATGTGGATCACATCATTAACATTATATATTCACAAATTTAGTATTAGATAAATGGATCACATCATTAATGGGATCTCCACTTCACATATCCAGGTACATCATACAGTCAACTATATGTATCTATAAATTTCTAGGCTTCTCTCAAATTAAATCAAGTCATCTTCTTCCAACATTCAACCCATATGAACTAAGTCAGAACATCAGAAGCAATTGTAGATAGTAAGCATTCAACACGTAACACATGTATTTGATTCCATTAGATAAAATATAATCAATCGTCACAAATTTATTTACCACATTTTTTATAATTCCTCATTCTAGTTCATCAAGTTTTAGCATCCCAAGTACTTTTCATATAACATGGTAGAAGATCAACCATATATTATATTATTGAAATCCAATTATTTCTCATCTATCCATAACAATCCTCCAAGAGTCATCAATAACTATAAAAACATATATTCAACCATTGATGAAAAATAAAAACCTTCATGGGAATGACAATATCCCCCTTTTAATTTTTGGGCAATATCAATCCTCAATAAGAAAATTCTTCTTAGATGAATTTTCTTTTTATCCCCCTTATTGACAATAAAATTCAACAATATATTTAAGGTTGTTATCATCTCAAATTATTCCTTTAAAGTCACTCACATTCACTTACCCCATTTTTGAGTAATGTATGATATCATATGGTTATCATAGAAAAAATATTTTATGTGATATTCTCTAAGTCAACATGGGAATACCTAGTATAGAAATTAAGATAGGAAAAAAAAGGTTGTATATATTGTCTAAACATTACCATGAATGTGATATCATGATCATAATTTATTATTTCTGAAATAGGGGATCTATAAAAATATATACCCAGGAAAAAAATATAACATAAACATATCTCCGTAAATAATTGAAATAGTTCATGTACAGGTCTTGTAAATCCCTCTTTATCTCATGTTTTGATAACCAATTATCCCCTTTAATAATTGAATTTAATACAATAATAATAATTGGTTTTAAGTGTGACTCAAAAAAATTATCCTTTAGGATTAAAATATTTCTAGAATATTCAAATTCTCTTGAAGTTATTATGATGATTGATTCCTATGAATTTTTCCCCCTATTGGGATACAATAATCTTATTTCATTATATAGAAGTTAGTAGAATTCATGAGGGTATATGTATTTACAATTAATATTAGTTATTAAATCATTATTTCCCCATTAAATACTTTAATGTTAGTTACAATCATATAAATAATAAGGAATAATGATGGGCTACTAAGTTTCTCAAAAATAACATATAGGATGAGAGATTCTTCTATACCTAGTCGATTTTATTCTTCTATTCTTATCCGATGATGATTTATATGGACTCCCTTTTTTTATTTGAGTCTCATATGTTTTTTATCTTCATTATTCCAATTAAGTTATTCATTTTCTAGGATACCTTTTTCCATCTCATCCTTCAAGATATTAAAGATTCTAATTCTTGAGAACTTTTGATCTACTTTCACCTCACCTTCTGAATCCACATAATTTCCATCATCTTCTGTAATTTCTCTATTTAATCCAATATTTAGTAACTTTCATTTGATATGACTGAATAAATAAGAAATATATCTTTAAATTATCCATCTTCTCATAATATTTAAATTAATTAACACTATTTTTCTTTAGAAACACTTCCCTTTCACAGAATAGGGATCCTGACTTTCCAATCCTTCCATGCATGCCTCAATCATGTGGCCTTAAAAATTGTATTTGGTGTGGACTTATTCTTGAATATAAAATATTTTTTATGTATGTAGTGTTGATATAACTCATTCCATATGTAATTTTATCAAAGATTATATCCTCTAATTATCACTTAAACACCACCATAGATTTTTTATATTTCCTAGTAATGAAATATTTAACATGAAATAATAGGGTTTTTTTCATTATTACAGGAAAATCAAAACCTCCTTTGATACATTTTTATTCTAGATAGGTTCAATATCAATCCATATTTTTTTTCTTTTCTTTTATAACCAAGATTCACTTTTTGGTGGGTTTTGACCTTGTTGGTATTTTATTCTCATCATTTGATGTAGAAGACATGTTATAAATATTCTTGGCCCTTGTATCCTCATTTTTAGTTCTCACATAAGCAAAATTAAATAAAATATGTATATTTTGAAATTGGTTTAGTGTACATTTAACTATTCAGATGAACATTTATTCTAATATATATATAATGATTCTCTATTTACCCCAACCACCAATGTGATGTATTCTTGGTCTTGGTTCAACTCATTTTGTACTATGAGACATATCTATTGTGTCTCAATCAGTTTTTATTCCTTTGTAGCACGTTCCAACATTATTTATATTATAATTTTATCATGTTCATTTTCTCTAAACTTTTTATTATTGATCTCATCATCATAGGCCTCTTCCTTCATTCTTAGTAAATCCTTCTCTATAGCTCCAATTTTATTTTCTTTCCCAAGATTCTTTTCATTCATGAGGTATTCTATCATAAAAATTTATATTTTTAATTTTTGTTTCAACTCCCAGTCAATATCTATCCTTTAAAATCCATAAAATATACCACTTAATAAATCATATATTTATTTATATGATAAAAGAAACCCAATTCATCATCATAATAACATCTGGACAATGATTTTTTTTATAATATAATTAAATTTTTCCTTTTACTACTAAGTTACTTATTCTTTTTCATACCCCATGTGTGTTTATATGGTTTCTCATCATCTGATTCTAATAATTATTCTTCAAGATTATTCGACAGAAAATTATTACTATAATGACCATAGTCACCACAGTTATAAGACATTCATGGTATCTCACTCTTTCCCTTCAACATAACTTTGTAGAATCAGTTTTTATAATAATTTCAATAGATTTACAGAATTCATCATTATCCTCATCAAATAAATCATTCAATTCTTCATCCTCTTCTTTATTTACATTACCCTTAATCATGGAATAAAAATCCAATTCATATTTTTCATTAATTTTGATGGATTCTTATTTTATCAACCCATATGTTATGAGTACGTTATCTATATAATTAATACAAAAGTATTATATTTATTTTGGGAATTCTATAATTTGATCAAAAATGGTATGCATAATTACTCAACATTTTGGACAATGATAAAGTCATTCATCTTCTTACTAAATACTTTAATGTTGCTAACTGCCTCATTCACTCTAGGTAAATAGTCATCGATATTTTCTTCATTATTCATTGTAATGTCCTCAAATAGTCTCTTCAAAACATAGATTTTGGCTTTATAAATTTTGAAATTACCTCTAAATAATCATCTCTATTTATCCAAGATGTCCATTGAACAATAGATATCCATACTTTTAGTGTATGCCTTTTATAATAGTGACCTAAAGATGGAATTATGAGCCTTACCATAGGATTCCTTATTTATCTTATCATCTTGTTTCATAGAAAGATCATTATAAGTGCATGGAACAAAAATGTTATAGTATATATCACTTTTAGGAAAATTGATATGAGGTAGGACAAAAACATAATCCTAAAACTATGATAATTCTTCCCATAAAATATTTGGACACCTCACCAATTTAATAAGATAATATTGTCCATTAATCAATTATTCCTTATAATTTAGAAGGGATATTCTCTCTGATATAAATTGTATTGACCTAGGATAGATGGATGACTAATAGGGTCAGTGAATTTGTGGTCTCATTTTATGAATTCTTTTTATTTTAAATTAATCCTCTTTTTCTAGTTAATGTTTTCAATCCACTCAAAAATATTTCTCAAAGACTCACCTAGTGTGAATTAATTAACCAAATTAAATTAGAACCAAGTATTGAACATGTTCATCCTAAAAAATAAAATACTAACTATAATTGATTATTCACACATGATATTGATTTTTTACTATATAAAGGTGGTTACATCCAAGGAAAACCCAATTCCCACCGACATTGAATCTCACAGTGCTCCCACTCTAGAGTCCTACAAGATATCAAAAGTTCTTACCTATACAAGTGATCAACATAATCCCATGGTTCCTTATCATACACTAGGGTCCCACATGATTCTTATTATTATCTATAATGTATGATCCACAAATATGAAGGATATCTATTACATTGTGATATCTTCTACACAATTGTAAGATAACAATTTCATATATGAAAAAATAGCATCACCCTTCTAGTCATATTCAAATTCTAGATCTTCAACAGTTCATTTGACTAAGTCCTTTTTGTATTGAAGCTAACTTCAAATATCTTGTGAAATAAATTATCTTAATAATCCTATAATACAAAGGTATATCCACTGGCTTCAGCTCAAAATTTATTCAACTAAATATTGGATGTATCAGTCTCTAAAATTATATTAAGAAGTGAAAAATATTTCTTAATTCTTTAAAAACTACATTTTATAGATATACCAAGTATTTATATTCAAAAAATCATCATAAATATTATTCTTAAAAATATCACAATTTATATTTCAATATTTGAATTATAAGGACCCCATGAACATTTGTAGCCAGATATTATTATTCAAATTGGTCAACAGATTTCATAATATATTTATCATTTAAATTATTAATCAAATGTAAATTTATGTATCCTGAATCCTAGAGCATTTGATTATTTCATCATCATGATAAATATTCATGATCTCATCATATAATTTAAAATATTAAATGTCATGGGTCATAATTCTTGTGGTGATATTAAAATATGACAACCACTCTGCTTCCAAAAATTAGTCTCCATTAAACTCATTCTACATCTCCATGGACTCATGCATCACTACATCTTTTCATGAATTTGGATTTCATAAATCATGATCAACACGTAAGGATATAATCACATGATGTATTCTCAAATTCCTTTTTGTATCCCAAACATGGGTGTGATTTTTTATTTTATTTATATGATACACCTACATCGCTGAATTAGTTATATGATTCCCTAATGTAACATGAATTTTCTATATGGATTAGTGTACATGGATAACATCAGTTATGTCATATACTCACTTATGTGAAATTTTATATTAGCATCACATCATCTATGTGGATATTCACTTAATATTTTATTCTAAGTAGTACATTCAAAAACGCAGTTCTGTTAATTTCTAGAGTTCTCTAAAATTAAATCAGATCCACATTACCCAACGGTTATCCCTTATCACCCACTTTAACAAATTACCATAAATTTTTCATATAGTTCACTTCTATCCAGGAACATCTGTATTTTAATTATTTATTTATCATCTTACCAATTCTCAGAAATTAATTTTCTATATTTATATTAACGTCTCTAAATGAGTTCTTAATCTTTTAACCTCAAATTACTTTTCAATTAAACATGGAAGAAGAATATGAATATTTTAGTCCTACATGGGTGACATCCAAGGCATCCCCATGGATCTAGAAAAATCCTAATAGATAATAAAAAACTCTAAAAAACACATATTGAAAAATTCATAAGAAATTAAATACCAACATTTTAAAAAAATTATTTTTGGAATGATCAATGATATCTTCATATGTACACCCTAGCTATGGTTTATTAATGTCATTGAGCTAAGGATCGATGATATCTAATTATTTACTTCAGTGGTTATTTATTATTTTGATCATGTCACATTCGAATATAAATACATTAACATTATTTATGGACTCACGTTTGGTGTGACCTACTAATTTGTTTACTCACATCATTATTAGGAATCCATTTAACTTTGGTCCAAAAGAAATATTGTGTAAGTTTATTGGTCTATATTGTGTATATGCTCAGTATTGTGTGATCATACTGAGGTAGATTTCATGGTATTGTAGATTACAATGTTGTGGGGCTAGGGGATATTATTGGTCCCTTCTATATGTTTATTTTGGTCTTTATTTATTTATTTCTTTATTCTCTACATGTGACTAACCTAGTGAGTTATATTCATTTGATTAATATATATATTATTTTAAATTTTATATATTATGTTTATCTTATTTATTATCTCTATATAACATGATGTGTAGATGTGTTTTATTTGTTTCTCTTGTTATTTATTATTAGATACAAGGGGTATAGTCTAACAATGGAAGCATTATGACCTAAACTTCTAACAATTGGCCAATGTAATACTGGGAGGCGTTCTAGAGGTCATTTAGCACCACCATTCAAGTTATTATTCTTAGTGACTCAATAATGGACATTAAAAATTGGTATTAGTGGTTTTTTATATTACATTAACTATTTTGAAAAATGTATCAAGGAGATGTATAAATCTGTCTGACCTTGTGAGGGATATCATGTTGTTGTTTTAGGAAAGCTTATTCCAGTAGGAGTTACATGTTACCAAGGGAAATATTTGTCTTCTTATTTTGTATTTTTAATGTAATATAACTTAATATATAGTGATGAAAATATTGTTTTTGATATTTATTATTTATTTCTAATTTGGAACATGTCTTATAATGGTGACATGTGTATCATACATCAGTGGATTTTTATATTACATTAACCATTTAGAAAAATGTATCTAGGAGATGTATAGTGAAACACATGATGACAATGATGATGATGGTGTTGTACTACATGTTCATGGTAGGTTTAGTATCCTTTATTAGGTCATAATATAAACTAGTATCCTTGAAGATTAACCTAATCAGGATGGTGTTTTTTGTTACTTAATGTGTCAGTAACAACCAGTATGGGGTTTCTCTATATATCTTGGAACAAAATTATATTTAATTATACCCTATGACTATGTCATGCATCACATGTATAGCAGTAAGAATAGGTTTTTGTATAGGTGTATACCAAAATAATATTGGGATCCTAAAAAGGGTGGCATATATATATATATGTAGAGGCCAGATAAAGAATAACATGAGGTTTGGATTCTTGAGGGAGAAACTCCAAAGGTGGATGTTTGGTGAGGAAGAGTTCCCATATAGGTTGATGGGTTGGATTTGATGTCGTTATGTGTAAGATACCTTGAAATGGGTATAATAGTGATGTATTTAATGATGTATTAGGATGGATAAAGATGATATTCGTGAGTTATGACCTGTTATGATAATGTATTTTAGCTATGTAGGAGGACCTATAGATCCTTCATATGTGAATTAATATTATTAGATAATTGATGTCAGGTTATATGTGAGGGAAACCCCTGATATGGTTATCCTAGAAATTTTATCACCCCTATAGGTTTCTGAGAAAGTGGCGTATTAGGTGGTTTTGGATTTCATTTTAAAATAACCTTGAGTGATAGAGATATATTTTTATATTGGTTTTTAAGGGATGGGATGATAAGACATCGGACCATTGTGACTATGAAATGTGCTTCTTTTAAAGGTGATAGTGGGAGTAGATTCTCCTGAAATTATAAATGATGTCGGTTGTAGGGATGCCATGTGATAAATCATGGGATATTTGAGGTTCCTAGTATTGATGAACATATTCAAGGGCACTTCTAACATGATGAGACTGACATAAAGTAGGGTCACAATTATTGTTCTTTCCATGAGGGCCTATTTTTTATGTGGTATAACTCATGTGAGTGTCATTAGGGTTTCAAGACTTGGTGTTACATGATTGTATTCCCAAATTGATGATCGAGACTAAGATAGTTTTTATGGTTTAATGTTGTTCCTCAGGAGATGTAAATTAGTGGGAAGCCATGTGTTAGGTAATGACCAGTGACAATTTTTATTACTTTTTGAGATAGTATCCCAAGTATTAGATAAAAAATATAAATTACTTTATATAGTAAACAAAACATCATAGATGGATCAAGTTACATCGAATGGTATACCCAAATATGATCCTTAACATGGATAGTTAGGGATGCATAGTGTTGGAGGTAGATTGTAGATTGTAATAATATCTCCTGAGGATGAACCCCAAATAGGATTGATGGATTTAAAATTATTTCTTATTGGATTTAGTGTGTGCTATATAATAATTTATCCATGGTGTTGAAACATCTAATAAATTACATTTCATAATTATTCTCGTGTACGAGAGGGGATACTAGGACTAAACACTATGTTTAATAAAAAATATAGCATGGTCCATAGTAATTATAAAATTTATATAGTGAGGTGAAGATAAGGACACACTAATTTTGAATAGTACTATTTTATTTGTGGGTGATGTGGCCCTCATGCGGCAATTGTTTGGTTTTTGGAAGATCGATCGTCAGATAGTTATTATTGAACTTTGGAGCTATTAAAACAATGGATCTAAATTCATCTGGATTATTTGGTGAATAACATAAATAATTTTAGAGATATTATCTGATGAAATCTAAGTGTGAGCAATGGACTAGGTTTGAGTTGAGGTGGTCTGAGGGTTATCAAATTTGAGTTTCATTGATTTCCATGAAAGTTAATGATGAATAAGTTAGGATTACATATGTCTTGATCATTAGAATTTTTACCAAGAGTTAATAAAGGGATTCAATGATTGTATTCATATTATCTTAGGATTCATTTGTGAGTAAATAAATCGTTGTCAAGTGCATTGGGTGAATTATCAATGGGCGCAGATGAGTGTTTGTTGTATGTTTCAGCTGGAGGACACCTAAATGTCATTCTCCTTTGTAATTTGATGTGATGGACAAAAAATAACATCAGGTACATAATATTGGATATTATGTATGTATTTTATGAATTGTTTAGAATCTATTAAGGAATAAACTATCATGACTTTGTTAGTCTAGGATAGTGGGTGTTTATACATATTGAATTCAAATATTGATATGTGAATCAGTATCGATGTCTAACTAGTGTCCACATGTGTATTGGGGTTTGGGTATTGGGAATCATGTTGAGAATATCATTAGAATACCGAGATCACATTTTGATAAGCAATTCTAATGTCTTAGGTTACCATGGCTAGGAGATGGAATCTTTAAGATAATTCATATAATGGAGAGCAGTGTGGATTGGATGGTTAATTGGTAAATAAGCCCATCATTTATTAGGAAAGATGGGTGTTATAAAAATTTATCACAAAAAGTTAGAGATAATTAAATGTGGTTTTTTCTTTACAGGTGTCTTTTTTGATATGTTTAGAGTTTGTATCTGGGATTTTATTTTGAATTAGAAGATATATATAGAAAATTTTAATTGGAATTGGAAACTGGGGTAGTTATTAATTCATTATTTGTTGAACGCCGATCCTTCTTAAGGATTAGAAGTGTTATGGTAATACCCTACGTGTTTGTACAAGAGATTAATTTCAATGTGGTTTTGAATTTTTCATTTGGTGAATGATATTGTTTGCGGTCTTTGTATCAAAATAGACTTCTATATGCTTTATCTTAACTTGGGATTTATTTAAATGGAATATTGTAATATAACTTTGCCATGGGACTCTAGTAAGAAGTGGATATAGCTCGGGGATGTTGGGATACTATTACATAGCAACCCACTTCCACAGACTCCCCAATTGCAAGAAAGATATACCAAAATATTTTTGGTGTCGACTAACTATCCAATCAAGTTATAATGTTTTAAAATGAATATTACCCCCCTTAAATCATTAATGTAGGTATCACCTCTAATTCCCCCTTGATCAGAATGTAGAAAATCCCTCTTCACCCTTTCCTCACCCATCAATCCATCATAGATTTGGGGGTTTTCTTAGAAATTTTTAGTATTTCATTGTTCGTATCTCACTCTGCTAATCATTTTCTATTTCCTCCTCTATTTGCTTATGTTTGGTTCCTACTGCTAGGAATTTCATGATAATTCCCAATGTGCATGGTGGAATTGTCTAAGTATGATGTGTATTCCTCTCATCCTATAGAGAGTATTTATCAAGATAATGTCTTTATACCACTATATGATTCTTTTTTGATTGTATGTTATACCACTAATTTTATTAATCATTTTCCATTAAATTAAATTGATTTGATTGTTGAATTTTTATGATAGGTTTGAGATTTGGATTAGTTGGATGTTAATTTTCTGTAGGGGGCCTTTGGTGGGTGTTCATTCATCAAGATAGTGGGGTAAGGTAAAATGGTCTGTATTTAGAGAGTATTACTAGTTAAAATTAAATTATTCAATTAATTTTAAGTGTAATAACTAATTATTTTGGTTGTTTTTTATTTTTCTATGTCTGAAAGGTCATCGAGTGAGTGACTAATAGATGGTGGAACATGGAATTCTTGAAAAATGCTTTGCATGAATTGTCTGATGTTCTAGGGTATGAAATTAATTGGGATAAAGTCTTCAAATGAGGTAGGTGGACTAAATAATTATGATTCAATATTTATGATTTCATTTATGATTCATGAGATGTGTATTCCCACCATCAAGTTCATTATCATTTTTAACTAAATAAATTTTTAACTAAAAATTTAATGAACTTTATAACCTAAAATGGAGGTATTTAGGCTAAATAGTTATTCAAGGACCATCGAGGACCCTTGCGTTATGGCTTACATGACTGAAAATTACCATTTTTATTGATATGAAAACTCAAACCACAAACAACAAACCACAATATGGTGGTCTAAAGTACTGCAATCCCAACACATCGTTGACAACAAATCTCAACCCCTTTCTAGGAAAGGAAACCAGGTCAGAGAAAGAAAACATACTTCGATCTAAATTTTCCATAGACTCCAAAAAGTCGGCCACCATATTACCCTCGTGCCAGGTGTGAGAGGCCTCCGTGTGAGCCACCATTAACAGATTGAACCACCTAACCATGTATGTAATAGCCCATGGAATCATTCCCTTGCCTTGCAGGGCGTTGTACATCACCTTGGATCCTGTCTCCACCCGAACCAGGTGAAACTACCTGAGCAAGCACATATGAAAACCAGCAGTGAAAGCCGAGGCTTCTGCCTGTAGTGCATCTCCTCTCTCGAGCCACCTAGCGAACGCAACAATAATAGACCCTAACTGGTCACAGACGACACCCCCACCATGCATCTCCCCTAGGATCACTGACCCATCCCTGTTGAGCATGAGACGCATGCTCGGAGGACTCCAGCGAACCCAATAACCCATCTGTGGGAAGAGGTTATTAATTATATAGGAATATTGAATTATGTATTTTTTATATGAGACAAGAGATATTCCCAAATTCATTCAAAAAACTATGTTGACTTTGGGGGTATTCACCACACTAAGACAAGGTGACCGGGGTGGGTAGGCCCTAAGTAGATGAATGTATAGGTTTGGTGCTTAGGAAAACCTATAGTGGTTTATAAAGGAGGTGTTCTTGATTCCATTACCCTAGTGTCATTCAAATGGAAAAAACCAAGGGGTGGTCTTTCTTATTTTAAAATGGAATATGATCTTGAGGTGGTTGTGATATGAGGTAAAGGAAACTCCCTTGATAACATGATTAATCTTATTATAATGTAAAACCATCATGGATGGTCACGAATACTAAATTAACGGAGGTAATGAACACTAAATTTGGGGATGTTATGAATACTCCTAAATGGAGGTACTAAAAAGATATTTCAGAGAGTTTATGAAAACTTTATTTGGAAAGGTCATGAAAAACCACATCAATGAGGTTTCTTATATTACCATAATTAGGATAACACGGATTTGGAGTTAGGATTACATTGATTCCATTTAAATGTTTGTTTTCATTCCACATGAAAGCTTGCAAGAATTTTTGATTATTTGGTGGACCTATTCAATCCTTTTAAAAAGATAGTGTTCTACCCATGTCAAACTTATTAGGGATTGCGGACCCTTCATTGGGAATGGTCAAACACTTTGGGCAACAAGGGATTTGTATTTTGGACAATTGAATACTTGGATTCAGCTTTCACTATGTTGTGATACACATATGGAGGTTAAACCAAGTCATTATCATGTATACTAGGGTAGATGATTCCTATATGTCATTACCTGTATTTTAGGGTGAAATACCCTTTAGTTGTCATTATGGTTGTAAATGTCAATTTGACATACTAAGAGACACTCTGAATCTATCTAAATTTGATATGGTTGATCGAGGTAGTGGTATTGAGGATTGATGATGATTTACTATTTATTTTCGATAGTTATTATTTATTTAGATCATGTCACATGTGCATATCACTGCATTATAAATATTTTTGTGGCGTCATTTGTGGTACCCAATAGAGGTTTGTATTCAAAAATTTATTGGGGGATTGTTTCACTTGGGTACCCATGAAAAATATCACATGGTTACAAGTACAGGTTGGGATGAGTCCTGGTATGACTTGATTGAGCTTGAGAAACTCAAATAGGATTCAGAGATCATGGTGTGGTGAGGATCTAGGAGTGTTATAAAACATCCTTTTTTTTATTTTGGACAGTGCTTATTTTTTTTTTATATTTCATCTTCCTAGAAGATGGAAATTATTGTATTCATGTATATAGTATTATCATTTTTCCATATCATGTTTAGTCTTTTTTTAATTTCAATATACTCTCATATAATTCAAGTGTTTGATATTTTTTTTATTTCCACAGTTATTGGTTCTCGGTTATTTGGGTAATAGTCTCTCTGTAGTAACACATAATATCTCTATTATTAGTCAGTAGTTTATATTGTATTGGGAGTCACACCATAAGTCACATAATTCCACCAGTTTAGTTATTGTTCATAGTGATCAACTCACCTAGGATACAACATCTTGAAACCCCAATGTCAATGTTACCGAATAAAGAAACCTAGAAACTCTATAAATGTAATGACAAAAATTAATTATTCCTAGAAAATAAGGGAATCAAGATCATTGTTATTGAAAGGACCTAAATTTTACAACTTCCATGACAGTGGAAAGAAAGGAACCAACCAATGAACTTTCGAGGGTCCAATGCCTCAACTTCAAGGTACCTGGGCACTATACAAACCAGTTCACCAAACCAAGGGTCTTTTATGGTAATAAATGTTATAAAACACCTATGTAATGGATATTTGGGAATATTATTTCATCACTACTCCTAAAGTGGGGATAAAATTGTAGTTCATTGTATTCTTCTTTTTCCCTCAATATTGGTGAATGTTTTATTTGATTCTGATTTTATGTATTCATTTATACATTATAAATTTTCTAGAACTAATTAATAATATTACTGGTACCTTGAATTATATATATATATGAAACCCAAAGGGTTGAAATCAGTTTGACCCATTTATTGTACTCTTCCCATATTAATGCGTCTTGAAATATTCTCCCTTCACATTATGGAATCCTTCCTTTGTTATAATTTCTTGTTATACTAGCCATGGATAGGATCTATTTATATAGAGATCGCATAAACAACTATAAAAAAGAAACATCATTTCTTATCATGAAACATAATATATTCTAAAAAAATGTGATGAATATTATTAAACACTAATATAAAGTCATTTAAAGGTGTGGGTTTTCGTACCGAATGAATAATAATATCTTTCTCAAATGGTTCAGATAATGGAATAAACATTGAAAATTTCACCAATATGGAGGAATATCCAAATTTATTTCCAATATAATTATAAGATGATCTCAAAGATCATGACGTGGAGTCTTTGATATAATGTATTCTTGATAAAACACTTATATACATGATGCACTAGTAGGAGGAAATGCTATAATTGGATGTCTTAAAGAAGAAACTAAAAGAGAATTTAAATAAAAGGTTCAAACACCTATGTGAATCACTATGGGGTATAGATGTAATCATTATAAATAACAAGTATTTGTCAATGTGTCTTTTCATTAACATCTATGGTATAAACATTATCACAATAAATAAATATTATATAAGTACTACCGTGAATTAATGAATTGATTGATCAACATCAAGTTGATAAATTCTTATTATAAGAGGATATTAATTTTGGGTAACATTATCTAATGGTTAAGAGATAATATTTCAAATTGACACCATTTTGTAAAAGAGATAAACACAATATGTTCACAGTAATTCAATTTTTACAAGACCCCCTCAAAACCTACATTGTCTTGATAAATATTGTATTGCAACAATACCTATAATATTTTTTGGTTTTCGTTATTTTCAATAGTCTTATATACTCTACGAAGAAGTTAGAAGATGTGGTGAAACTAAGGATTGTGTGGAGGAATTAAGTAATGTAAATTTGTATTCTATATTAAAGAAGTGTAACTTTTTGTTATATAATGTCACATTCTTATGGAGTGTCTAGATTAGCCCCACTTGTTTTCTCAACCACAAATTTCTCAAGTAGACTTAAATTGTAATAATTTAAGGAAAATTTATATAAGCGAATTGATACCACTCCCTCTAAAGGTTTTTTATATTCATTTATAATAGGGGGAGAGAATAAAATGGATGAAAAACATATTGACATGAATTTTTTATATTCGTATTGACAAAAAAATTGATATAAGTTATTTAATTGTTCATTACACACTAAATGGTCGTATGTATTTCATGTTGGACCTTACATTTCATATTTTAGATTCATAATATATAATCAAGTCATGTATCATAGGATGGACCACGTACTCCTTTAAAATTTGTACTAACTGAGAAAGGAGTTATAAATGTCACAACTAAGGAAATATTATAGGGTTCTAACAATGCAAGGAAAATGTATTTTTTATAGTTTTTAGGAAAATAAACCCCTGGTGTCATAGAGAACCCAAAGAAAGTAGTGGTATTATAATAGAAGGTGTTTCTTTAAAACATTATCCCACTTGTTCCCTCTCCAAATTGAAAATACGACCCTTCCCTTCGTGTGATTTGTACCTATATTAAAATAAATATATTAATACTCCCCATGTGGGAATCATATATTATGGGCTACGTACATCCCAAGTCATCCATGGGAGGATTATTCATCCAGGACATAGATTCTTTGGATATATTTGATAATAAATTCTAAAAATCATCCCACAAGGCATGATCAAGGAACCATAACCCATGAACTATTCTAATATGAATTTTACAAAATTATTTATTCCCACTAGAACTCTTAATGGAATTGTCCTCTCTAGCTAATAACCCTAATAATTTTTCATTTATCTTTATGGAAATAACCCATTATCATACATTCCTCATAATAGGGACATTATTTCACAACATAATTAGGTAAATATTTACATTCTTTCTTGGACTATGTGGAACTGGTGTTTTAGGTGAAGAACACATCCTATATTGGCCATAGGAGGCAGATTCATCCATGTCATAGACACTTATACTAGTTATGTAATTAATTATTCTATTGTTAATCATAAATCAATGAAACTAATTCATGATATTAAATGGACAGGGACCAAAGTACAAGGACCAATACACATATTCATAGAACGTAATATAAAAATAGACATCTGATACATGGAATTATCCATAAATTTATTTCATTATGACCAGTCATATTTAAGATCACTGCATAAAAACATTGTGAGAAGAGGTCTCAGTGTCGATGATCCCCTAACACCTAATAGTATAAACCCATTTCTTCCAATTAAAATGATATGTTTAGACAACATAACATATCATTAGAAAATGTTTCATATCATGATTGGATTCTCATTGTAGTAGGGAATTTCTATTACCTATAGATGAGACAAATATTTTAAATACATTGTCACATATGGAAATATTATGTATAAACAACATGCGATAATAATCCTCATCGTGTATATACATAACTACTTAAAGGGAACGATGATAAAAAATATACAATAAATATTTTATTCCAAGGCACCAAAACTAATAGAATTTATGAATATTTAGATATTCATAGATTCAAATAAACAATAAAACGGGATTTATCATGGTCAAACTTGAGGGATCAATATAGTAATCGTGGGAAACTATTATTCAACATCAACTACTTGATGATTTTTTTTTGGATTTTTTAGGACTTTGTTAACATAGTGGTATTAAATTAATAATGTGAAAATTTATATAGTTAAGAAATTTATGAACCTCAAGTAGCTAAGTTTAATAGTTATGGCATATGAAGACAATTAAAATAATATGTTCATTTTTCTCTCATTCAATTTATTAATGATGAATTGATGTTTTGATATTTAAATTGAGGTCTTATTTAAGACCATTGTGTGGAGATGTTCCTATCTGTAATTAATTCACATGTGGATATAGAAAACTAATATAGGATAATGTTGGTAAATTTAGAAATATATATTACTTCATATAGTAGTTCTTTCAACTATTATGGAAGTAATGATGGTTATCTAGTTGGAAGTGGAAATGAGATGAAATCAGATAGAGAAGTTGTAATGGAATAGTGCAGTTCTATTATTCTTTCTTTTAAAAAATAATAAATAAGAAATGTATATAATTATTTCAATGTATAAAACTAGGGAAATATATTATCTCATATTTTAAATATCTAAAATATTATTTTCAATGCATTCATATTAACCATCTTCAAATATTATATAAGCTAAAATATAGGATAATTATGAAATATCTTAATAAAATAAAATTTGGGTAAGAGTTTTTAATAGAAAATAAATCTATAAAATTGGAAGTTTAACTATAAAAAATTAATGAAAATTTATTTATTTATTTATTTTTCATATACCTTTTATCAGTACAAGTACATCATTCCACCAGGTTTTCATACAATAATTTATTCTTTATTTGATGTCATTGCCTTTTGGGATATTTCATGCATCAATTATTTCTTCGGGAAGAGAAATTTATTTCATCGCTTATAATGTATGAACCTATATTGTTGTAGGATAATATTTTCCTTCCCTATTATAAATAATTATTTTATTTAATGTGTAATATGATACTAGAGGAGATAGTATTGGTCTATTTTAACTCATAAAGTTAATTCTAAATGGTTGGGAGACATATATATGATTGTGAACTCTTATCTAATTATGATTATGTATCATTTGGGTTCCTTAAATGTTTTTCCCATAGCTTGAGATGAGTGGAGTGAAGTTATATTATAGGACTTGGGTGGTTTATAAGTAAAGAGTAATAAGCTATCAAATCAATAATTTATGTCATCAACCTCATAATTTTATTTGATGTATCGTTGACTCATGATATTATATAATTATTGATTCAATAATGGTGTGTAAAGTTGTTACTTTCATCTAGTTTTTCCTTTATAATTAGTTTCATTCAAGTATTTCCACATTGGAATCTAATTTATGATATATCTTTTTCAATTACTTCCATATTAGCGACTTGTAAACTAAGAATTAAAATAAGATATTTCTTTTGCAGGACTTATTATATTGTTAAGGATTACTAGATTAAGTTATGATGAGTTCAATAAAGTCCATTTTGTTTGTTAATATGAATTAACAATTAAAGTAATATTTAGTTTCTCTCACATTAAGAATCAATGATAACGTTTTGGGGAAAAATTGGCATGGTGGGAATAATTTTAACATCGGCACCATCACTATTTTTTATGAATTTTATATATATATCATTTGATGTATTTTTATGTTGTTAAAAGTGAAATTATGTTGATTTTAATGAAATTTATAAATCTCATGGTTTTTTTGAATAGATTTCCAAGCCCTATATAAACCATTATTTCCATGAATTACACATCGAATATCCTCTATATGATTTATGTACCATTTTCAAAACCATGAAACCAAACAACGTACACCTTAAAATCTAAATTATTTTAATTTTATAATTTTATTTTATGTAACTTTACCTCTAATATTATCTACCCATGGTCAGTAAATGATCATCTCCCCTACAAAATCTCGTTTTATAATTAATCCTCATGATTATATTTCATTTAAAAAAAATTATTCCTAAAGTTATGATCATAAAAAACTCTCCCACACTTATTATATCTACTTATTACTTCTTCCTCTTACCCTAACAAGGATATAGAAATAAATATTTTCTATCATTGATGAATCTAATTTATGTGTTTTTCTATTTTAGGGATAAGTAGGTACATAAAAGTGCCTCTCCACTCCTCCTATTATAGAACAAAATCAATGTTACTAAACTCTAAAAATTATAGTAGTTTTCCTTGAAAATCATTTTCCATGAAATGTCATGTGGTTCTATTGATTTATAAAATTCTATTTCACCGAGATTACAAATAAATATGTGTGTGTGCTATGTCTAAAGAAATTATAAATGTAGTCTCATGTAATTTTTTTCCATTCATTACATAATGTCTAAATCAGTGGTATTAAACTATTACCAAACTACAACCATTTTTGATAAGTCACTGGTGTATATGAAAATAGAAATTATGTATTTTACAAAACAAATGATTATTAATGTTATTCTTTTATATATAATTCATTTATAAAAATGAAGTTCTTATTTTTAATAATTTCTTTTCAATTATAGGATGTGTTTGATATGTGCTGAATTGCTAAGAGGGAAATATTACTAAAAAAAGTCTATTATGTTGTTTAGTTATTGGTGGGATTAAATATTGATTTAAATGATTTTAAATTAATTTTTATATTATTAAATGTTTTAAAAATGGTGATTTCATTGCTTGGTTTACTATATGTGATTTATGGTCCTCTTTGGAAAAATAATAATTAAATTTCATGACATACTTAACACCATTGGTATTGATACCTCATTGTGTGACGATATATATATGGAAATGGTAATTTTGCTATATGTATTTTTTATTATTAGACATAAATGTGAAGAGTTGTTTCATAGAAGGGTTTTTTGAGGTCATATATGGGATTTCCATTGAAATATTTTATTGATATTGTGATTTGATATGGTATTTGTTTTCATACCTCTAATATAAAATATCATGGGAAATATAGTTCAGTAAGTAAAAAATCAATATATGGTTACCACAATATTTTAGATTAAACATTAGCAAGTGTAACTTTGTGAATGATGAGACTCTAGCAATGGGGAGTACTGCCTGTGTAGGCTAGATTAGATAAATCCATATATTATTTTGATATGAAAACATCATTAGGATAATAGATGGTTTAACCTGATTTTGTTAGGGATTGTTTGAATACGACATAGTGACTATCTCATTATGATTAGTATTTTTTTTAGGTTCTTATTTTATTGATAACATATATTGATTTTATTTTTTTAGTTATACTTATTTTCATATTAATATTTTATTTAACATTTTTTCTTTTAATGATACTGATGAATTCATTATATTTTATAATGTTGTTCTCTATAATTATAATTTATACTATTGAATTTATGTTTTATTTATGATATACTAGCTTACAGTTATTGTTCATGGTTTTTTATTTGGTGTATCGGATTTCTATGTTTTTATTTTCCTTCAAACTAAATATTTCAAATAATTTAGAAATATTTATAAAATGGAAGAAAGTTAGTCATTTTTTTTATTGTCACTATCAAAAAGTATATTATTCCAAGTTTGAAAGTTTAATTCAAATAAAATTATGGTGAGTACATAAAAAAATATGGTATGGTTTTTTTAATGGTGGGGATAGATGTAATTTTTTTCATTAAACATTCTTACAATAGAAAAACGTTTTTTAAATTGTAGTTTAAAATATAATTTAAAAAAATTATTAAAAATATATTTTTATTAACTCCTTAGTAGAATCCTTTTGGGAAACTTTATCTCACACCCTATACACACACATTGGTAAATGTATAGTCATATTGTCTTTATGTAAGTCTTCAAGGTGTGATTACCATAGTGGATTATATGTATAGTTATCTCATTTGATGGTGAACATTGTGATTTTGAGGTTATATTAGGTTGTATAAAGATTCTCATGGGTGTTTTTAGGTCTTTTAGATTATATGTGATCTCTTGTTTATCGACCACAAAATACTCCCTCTACTAATATCTATTTATGGAATTTTTTAATAAAATTATAATTAAATTGGTGATATTTAGATATTTTTTATCATGTAGTTAATTTATAACTTATATTTTTTCATATTTTTAAATGGCTCATTTTAATTTTCATTGGTGTTTGTTGTATAGATACTTCATGTCAGATTCTTGATTAAAATCAGAGGTTTTTTGTTTTATATTTTGAGGAAAATATCAATTCAAATGATTATGTTTGATAAACTCTTTACTTGTTCCTATCCCACGTAAATCAAGAACACCATATGAGTCCTATTGAATAAAACTCACATGACTATATAGTTTTAACAAAGTAGATTTTTTACTTTGAATGTGTTAATTAATAATGAGAATAACCATAATATCATTTCATCAATAAATGTAAGAATTTGGGATGATATTCTTTCAACCTTTTGTTACACATGTTTTTATTTTTCTTTAATATTAAGTTATTATAAATAAATATTTTTATTGTAATAAGTGAATTTTTATTTAGTATTATAGATTTATTTTTATTTTGAAAGTTGTTGTAAATTCCAATAGTGATTTAAAACAACACTTTCCATTGAATATATTAGATATGATAATGGTAACCTCAATTAATATCAGGTAATGATATTGTAAATAATCATATCACAAGAAACATATGAGTATTTCATTTTCCAACATGTATTGATGGAATTTAAGAATAAATTGTGACTGGTTTTTATTTATTAAAATTTACATGTCTGGAGAAGTAAATTTCATGTATGATATTTAAAAAAATAAATGGGGTTCTGGGAATAATAAACATATAGAAAGATTATAATAATCATTTCATAGATCAATGATTGGGTGTACTTCACTTGAAAAACAACCAACACATACATTGAATTTATAATAAAACATTTATGTGACATAACTAAAAATTAATTGACATAACAATGTAGATATTTACATTGGTCAATAGTTTTATTCCACAACATCAATTTCATTACTTTTTGTGTTAATGGTGACTCATGTTAATTTTTAGTGTCTACTTTTAGATCAAAACATGAAAAAATCTAGGCAGATGTGTTATTGTGAATGCAGTAAATATTGTTATTTCAATATATTTGACAATGAAATTAAATTTACTATTTTATTATTTATTTGATATAGATACATGTAATGAAATTTTCCATATGTTAATATGAAATACATCATTATCTTGGGGGATATTTGGGTTATGCTGCCTCACATACAAGGCGTTGAAATAGTTTTTAAAAATATCATTTTTATCTTATTTTAAATCCCATAAAGAATATTATATTTATGTGAAATTATATATGAATCTATAAAAGTTGGTAAATTATTTTAATTAAAAAAATATGATAGTTTTATACCATAAAATAGATACACCATTTACACTTTTGATAATTTTTTATTATTATGTATTACTTGTTAGTTTTTAAATTATTTTGAGATTAAATAATATTATTTATAATAAATTTATTTAATTCAATAACATATTTTATGGATCCAAATATTTTCTATATAATTATGAGAACCTATATTGAAATTTGGACTCCTCTATTAGAAAACTAAACCAACTCTATAAGAGTATAAAAAAATAACATTACATTAATCCCTCTAGAGAAGAAGAATGAGATAAATATGAAAAATATCAATCCAAATAAGATCATTTCAATCTGAACGTTTTTTTGATATACCATAAGGAGGACTATTGGCCTCCCTATAGAAATGAGTGAAAAGTTTATCAATGGTTGAATGAAAATAAGATCAATTGATCTACTAGTTAGTCAACTTCCAAAGGTGGTTAATAGAGTCTATTCAGAGAGCTTGATCAACAATAGTGGAGTCACAATCCATCCAATAATTTTTCCAATGAATGTATTCAACATTCTCAATATTAGTGATAACACCATGAATTTGCACTTGGAGTAAAGAAGCATGTTCAATTAAACCATGGAAACATCCTATAAAATACACATGGTTTTACCAAAAAAAGTCCTCATAACCTGATGGACCATGACTGTCTCTTGATGATCCCTCAGTGTTAATAGGAATCCATCCAAGCAAAGGAGACTTCTAGAAAACATCAATTATTTTAGAAAGGATATTGAAATTAATATTCATTACAATTCATCTGAGACCAAATAAATCATGAATCGAATTTTGACAATATGCCTTTTGGGGTTTGCAATCATTTTTTACAAAAACCATCAAATGAGCTTGAGAATCATGGGAAATGAGGATATCATGATCATGTACCCATTTATTTCAATCATGCATGATTATAGTCACCAACTCCACTATAGAAACCTAGAAAATAAAAACAATCTAAGAAGCTAATGGAGGATCTATCTATCCCTTGATGAAATCCCAAACAAAGGAAGTACAACAAAGATTAACATCAAATATGTATGAAATTTCTTTCCACATGAATAAATTATAAACAAAACATAGGTATAAATGACTGATATATTTCTAATTCTTATTATAAAGAGAACACACCGAACAGATAGAAATTCCACAATTTTATAAAAAAGAATCTACATGATGTTTATGTTGTCTCAAACTCTAAATATAATGGACCATGAAAGAATGATGATGCTCCTATTAAATTTCATGATCCATCTAATGTCTAAATGAGATCCAATTAAATACTGATAAAAAAGTTTATTTATGAGAACTCCATATTTAATAGACTCCCATTCATAGAAATAAATTCATTGAAAGATGAATCAGTAGGATTTATAGTGTCAGGTTGTTTAAAAATTAAGATATACTATTATACACATTACTTATTTAACATTAGTATTTAATTTATAAAATATATGAATTGTTTTGGCCTTTATAAGATAATGTGTGATTAGGATGGATGTGTGTGTGTGTGTTCTAAATAAAAAATTGATACTCTAATTAAAAAAATTTATCACAATCTCAAACCCTAGATATCAAGATAAAAAGTTTTTAATACTCTTTTATAAAAAAATTTGATTCATTTTTTACAAATAGGATTTTATTGAATGTCATTATGACATACGGTATGTTCATAATCAGCTAAAATGAATGTTTTCAATTTAAAAATCGAAATATATTTTTAAAAAAAATTCATTTTCTCCAAATTAAACAAAAATGATCCGGATATCATCAAATGTTATCAGATTATCATCAATGGTTTGAAACAAGTTTCGTGTTTGATGTGGTTTCTTTCTTTATACTTATATAAATTAACCACATATAATTCTAATCTGTGATGTGGTCACTATAACATCATGTTACATTATTGTAGGTAGTTTTGACCATTGTTTTTATTATAATATTTTTGGGATTATCTTATGTTGTTTCGTGTGAAGTTTTGTAAATTTTGGAATCCCATGGGGCTATTCACGGTTGACGTATTGTTAAGGAAAATTGTGCACCCAGTTGAGAGGGTCTACAGGGTGTCGTCCAATTTGTGCATGGTCAGTCTAAACTATGATCCAACCCATCCAAATTATTCAGCCTCGTACATTATAGGTTTTTACTTTTGGTTCATGGTTAGTCTAATTGTGTACATAATCCTTGTACCCCATCAATAATTCTTGATGGGTACACTGTTTGGGTGCATGGTTATTACTAACAGTGTGGCTCTACCCCGAAACTGTGTGTGAATGTTTTTAAACCCCCCTAAATTTTAATTACAATTCTGAAGAATCCAATTTAAGATACATAAAATCATTTATTTGAACCTAATCAGTTTATTTCAATAATGGTATCCCTGGTTCTCCAATCAACTTATCTTGTAAATCAAACTATATGTGCAAGATCTTCTCCCTTTCATATAAGTGGATCTCCTCCCATTTGGTTTCTCCTAATATAATATTCTTTCCTTATTTTAAAATAATATTTTATATTTTTACTAATATATATATTCTTTTTTTGATGAATCTTTATTCAAGGATTGATTATCAACTCTTCTATTCCTTATTTCTTCATTAAAGGATTTTGTTATGGGGTTTCCTTGAGTTGATAGCACGATTAATGTTTGGACCTTCCATTAGGCTTTACCCTACAATTGAAACCCTAATATATTCATTGATGTGAAATGTGTACTTAATTTATTTAAAAACATATATTTTATATGATATTGTGTTTTATTTAAAAGTAGCATGGAATTGGGGAAAACCCCCAATTTCAGTGGAATTAAATTGGTGGGTGGATTTTGAGAAAAAATTATGGCTTGAATTGAAAGTAGATATTATGGAATGATTTTATGATGTTTCATGAGAAAGATGAATTAAAATTAATGAAGAATTTAAATTCATGAATTTTATGAAAATCTATTTTCTTAAATGACGAGGAATGTTAAAAAATAAATTTTTGAAATTGAACCATGAGTGATTAATAGATTTCAAATGATTCATTTTACCCTAATTTATATTTTGATTATATAGAAAACATGTGATCCTAGGTTGTTAGTTGGTGATTATGATAAGAATTATAGCACTCTGACTATCTAGAAATTGATATAAAATTACAACACTAACTAAACTGAATTCATCGTGACTTCTGGTGATAGTTCTCATAATGGCATGTAGATTGATTACTCATAATTAGTCACCTAATGGGGTGTTTATTTCAGTGAAAATTATATCTTGAGTCTTGATGATGATTAATATATCTTAGGATCTTATTTCTAGAAACTTATATAACTTATAGTTTATGAGCATGGTGCTTTTTTTCATTTGACTTGATTATACCAACCATTAATTATATAATAATTGTATTCCGGTTAAATATTTTTTATAAAATTTTTATATAAAATATTCATTTAATATTTTTGGATGTATTTTTCAACTTATTTATTTAAAGTATTTTTTTATAATATAAAATAAATGTCATGCCTGACTTTATTTACATTGAAACCATACATTTTTTAGTGTTATGGTATTAATCATAGAATATTTTATATTATCCTACTATTATTTTTTCTCAAAACCTCCTTTTACCTTTGGTAGATTGTATATGTTCTTATTCCATGTCTATGGAAAGGGAAATAACCACTTGGAGGTGGTGAGTGTACTTAATTCATGGTACCTAAAGTGATATGGGTAATTGGTGGATATATGATCTAGATTTTACATGGGATATTATGAGCATTGCTTTGTAAGATGTTATATACTTTAATAATTTTCTATTTTGGGTTCATTCCCCCTTTTTATTCTCCTAAATTGTCCATGAGGATTGATAATATACTGAATTATATCATTTATATTAAACTATTTTTTGTAAAATAATACCCTATATTTTCTTGAATGATGACAGGTTCTAATCACCAACCTGTTTTTTTAGGAGCAACGTTTGGTCTATGTTAGGACCAGTTCAATGATTAATGTACCTGGGTATTTGGGATGGTTTGTGTCTATTTGTTATCAAATATTTATTTTTTTCATCATTTCTTGAAGTACGTATATATTTGGGTAGTCTTAGTAGATAAGAGGTTGGATTGACATGACTTATGGCTAGTAATGTGTGATTTTTTGGCCATCTCTCAACATAGCGAGCCTTAATTCAACATGGGTGTTTAAAAAAAGTGTCTATAAGGAAAAATTTAAATGATACTAGTTTTTTCTCAATAGATCTGAAATATTCAATATAATTTTATATATTAACAAAATTTAGGATATTTGTATCATTTTGGATGTTTCAATGTTTTCTATTGAGGTTTTGTAGAATCATTACACTAATAATATGTTTTTATAAGATATAATATAGGGAATCTTTTGAATTGGAGTTGGTAAATACTTCAATGGAATATAATATTATTATGATAATAGATATTTCTATCCAAAATTAGGGTTATTTAAGTACACATGTACCCATTCAGGATCCACCATTTAATCCTTGTAGGGATGAATCATGATATCGTTCTGAAGAGTTGTTTTCATGAAGGCACCTACTTTCCAAGGCACAAATGATCCTCAATAGGATGGGGATTGGATGAAAATGATTAAATGGGTTTTTGAGTTCTTGGAAATCCCATAAGTAGTAATGTTTAAGTGAGATAAGATTATGTTATAAGGGAGAATCATAATATGGTTGTATTCTATGGTTATAATGAAGAAACATAAATTCTTTGATTATAAATAATTAAAATCCTATTTTATAGATTACTTTTTTTCTAGATTATATAGTGTTGAACAAATATATGGATTTAAGACCATCAGATTCTAAAATTAGAGAATTATGTTAAATAGAATATTTAATATGGAAAAAATACTTAAAAAAACTGAAAATATATATTTCTTTAATTGTAATTATTTTTATGGCTCGAGGTATATACAACCCGGTGTCTAAAAGAATCAAAAAATAGTAAATTTTTATAACCTAGCCGTTAGATTTATGAGTATGAATTTGAATAACTAAATTTAAAAACTTATGTATTATACACATAAATAAATTTTTTTATATGGTTATCTATTAATTAAAAATTAAATAATAATCATTTTAAAAAAATATTATTTTAGAAAAACTATATTTTTCTTAAATGGTGGTTTCATCATGCTTCATGAACATAATTCGAAATTGATTTCAAAAAAATTTAACAAAATATTTAACAAAATAGAAATAAATTTTTAAATCATAATTTGAAAAATATCATAGATTTAATATTTTAGAGTTTTTGGAAAAGATTAATTTTTAAATGAATAGTGAAAATACATGTTTTTATTGAAAACTGCCTTTTGATTAAAGCATTTAGAAGTTCTATTTTTATTTATAATTATTTTAAAAGTAAATTTTGTTTCATTATATCATAATAAATAAATTTATGTCTTTAGAATTAATTTCAAATTTAATTTTTGCATTAAAACATTATAATATTGTAAAATAGTTTCTTTTGGTAAATCGTTTTTATTTCATCACGCCTGTGAGTTTAATTATAAATTAAATTCTACGAATTAAATGAATTGAATATGAAAAAATGTATTCTATATTTAGAATAATGATAAATAAATTATATAATAATTAAAATATAATTTTTCGTCTTAATTAAGAGCTAGAAAAGTAAAACCTAATAACCATAGTAATGGTTAAAATGAGATTACTTTAGGGTTAAACTAAAACAATAGTGGTTAAAAAACCAATGCCTTCTATAATTACTATTGGATAGGCCTATTTCAACAATTATCAACTTATGATCAATTTTTAAGTGTTTTTGGAATATTCTTCCATGAATGTGTCCATTGTTATAATTAATGTAATGAAAAAGGAAAAATTTCACCCTCTTTCTTTTAAATTTAAATTATGTGTTCAAATAGTGAAAAAGGAATGTTGTCAATAAATATTGAAGATAATTTGGAGTTTCATAAAATTATTTTCATGAATATAATTTATTTCCAATAATTAATTACAATATAATTATCTAAAATACTAATGCAATACCTATCTGTAAATTATTTAATTAATAGAAAATTAAAATAAATGATACTAAAAATATTACCACTAATATTAATTGAAGGAATTATTGTATTACAACAATTTTATACCAGTGTAAAAAAATTATCTAATTTATTAAATTTATTCATATTTTTTAAATCATATTAAATGATTAGTTACAAATTTTAGATTACTGTTATTTTATAATAAATAATATTTTATTAAATTCATTTAATTCCTAAAAATTAATTGTTTCTAAAACGTGAAATGTGCATGATCATAAATATAACTATGGTACATTCAAGGAATAGGTATTCTTTTATAATGATAATATTGATACCTAAACAGAATAAAAAATGTTTCCATAGTTAAGGTTAAAAAGATGGGTTTCCCATTACATGTGCCTATTTTAAAATTAATTTTCTATACCAATATGATTTTTATTTGATAAGTTGGATTATATATTTTGAAATAGAATCAATATTATATAACAACGTTCATTTTATTTTTAGTCTTAACAGTAAAATTACATAGGTGGAAATTCTAATTACTGTATTCAAAAAGAAAATAGTAAATGTGAGTAATCTTAAAGGCTAAGGAATAATATGTTTGAAATTTGTTTTTTTAAATGTAGGTGTGGATCGACTATTCTTCCCTCGAGTCTTTTACATATCTATTTTGGAGACATTTTGGTAGAGAGTTACTATAACTACCTCAACTCCAGAAAACTGCAGTCGATGACTACTTTATTACATTGGCATAATTATAAGTGGTCAAATATAGAAGGACCGACCAGTTTAGTAGTTTTGGAGAAGTAGATACATATGTGATACCCATTTTACATTGATAAATAAAATAAAAAACATAATAATTGAAAATATTTGTAAAAATTGAACTCAATCCAACAAAGCATCCACATAACCATAGCAGTAGAAAAAAATAAGGGTGAGCTCAAATGCACAATAAATGTTACAAAGAATGGAAGCTATCATGAATCAATATATAATAAACAGTAAGAAAAGGTCAATAACTTAACATACATTACGTTTAATCAAAATATTTAATAATATAACTTGATAAGAATAAGTCAACCTCAAAAGGTAAATAATAGGCAGCACATGTCATTTAATCAATAACATGACTATTTAAACTATATAAAGAATTATTAGAATTACATGGTAAATATATGAAAACATGTTTCATTTAATTAATTAACTAGGAATAAAAATCATCCATAGATGATATCATTCTAGAAATATCATAGATAATAATAATTGAATTCTTGATTAATTAAATTATTAATTATTGAACTTAATGATCTCTAACATCAAGATACATCTACTATAATTACCTTTCACAATACAATTTAAAACTACCTATTAGAACCGCACTTTATCTGGCCAACTGATTTTTCTCATGAGACCTTTTAATGCATTGAGGAGCTTTCTATGACCAAGTATCACCCATATCTTCATGTGAAAATCATTCCTCATATATTGAATAATCGATTTATTTCGTGAATCAATATTCTGTATCATCAAATATCATTATTGAATAATGGATAAATATTTGTCAATATTTGTCCATCTGATAAAATAAAATTCAAAGATATAATTATATGTAAAAATGGTATACTATTTATGAAATTATTATATACAACATAAAATAATATGTATTTTTAAGAGAAATGTAATTTCCAATTAAAATGTATCACAATAAAGTACTTATTTGAATAGAAAGTTTACAATTACAAAATAAAGTGAAATTGTAAAATAAAATTTTCCACTTTGGTATCATTGAAATTGTAACCATTTGAAGAATTAAATTGATAAGAAACCATAATAATCATGAATAAATATTTATTCATGTTAAATATATCAATGAGTTAGTATATACACCACATAAATGTGAATAGGTGTACATTAAGCAATATTTCTCAAAGAAATAGAAACTGAGATGAAATGTGATAAAATGATTATATCATTGAAGTGATAATTAGTAAATGGATTGATAATGTGTTTCACATGTAAGTAAACCTAAAATTTATTAAATTAAAATAATATATTCCAAATTTATTATACACATGATCAAATAATATCAATGATAAAAAAGAATAAATATAACCTAATGAAAAGAAATTGAGTTATGAAATTATATATCACTCAGTAATGTATAAGTAAAATCACCTAGGGTAAAATAATTAAATTTAAAATTTAAAATAACATTAATAATTATGGAATAAATATGTTACATTTCAAAGGGGAAGTATATGAACTATATAAAATAAATTAGGTTCATCACATTACAATATTCCACTGACTGACTGAACTTTTATTTTTTTCAATAAAATAACATTACAAGTACAAGCATCAAGGTGGTCTAAAATGATGGAGTCCCAAGGAGTCCCCTATCACAATACCTATAAATTTTTGGGGTAAAGATCCCATACTATATAAGACCAATAAAGGGATGTCATGAATACTTCCCGTAAAGGAGCGTTTTTGCGAAGTTGGCCTCTCTCGGGATATGTCGAACAACACATTCATTAGAAAACAGCACATCACATGAAAGAACATGGTAATTCAAACAAAAAGGTACATCACCATTCCCTTGGATGGAAAAATCCTAACATCAGAGTCTGATTCCACTTCCATCTTCACAAATGATAACCTTTTTCAAAGAAAAATGTTGGCGTGTAATGCTAGTACCTCCACGCCCAACAAATTCCCCAGACCATGGAAATTGCTAAGTTTCATTAAAACGGAGCCACTGTTTTACCAAACCATCCCTCCCCCACGCATCATCCCATTCATTAAAGACCCATCCACATTATGTTTAGGGTCGTTAGTTGGTGGAATCTATCTTATCCAGCCTCCCTGTAACTTTGGTCAAACCACTAGACCATACAGATATCTAGAAACCGTAGAATAATTCAGTTCCCCATTTAGTAGAGACTCTAACTCAATGAACAGACCTCGCATTCACACTAAGAGAAGTGAAACTGAAGGCCTAACTTCCCATCAATCTTTATTTATAGACTCCCATATAGTCCATAAATTTGATGTTACAATAGAGCTGCGGATCTTGGACTCCATCCCTTTCTGCCCCACTCCCTAGAACCACCCTTCAAGAAACACCAGCATGGAATTACCAGAAGAGCTATAATTAACCCTTATATACAAGATAGTGTAGAGATAACACTTCCGTTCACTTATGATAAATATGTGGACAATCAATTTCACTTGAGGACTACTACAACATAAATATCATTATACAAAAAATATAACTTTTTTCTGGATGTTATCCTCTGTGAGCTAGGCCTGATTTCGAGCTCGCCAAACCAGAAAATTAATCATAGAGGAGAGATTCATACATGATAAATGCTCACCCCATTTATCTGATCTTCATTATTTTCAGATCATGCCATTAAAATCATGATTATTAAATAATACAGAGCTCACCTCTGTAAAGAATAATTGGTCTTCATACTCCGAAAGAACAATATCATTAAGGGACTCCTTCTGATCCAAGCTGGTAATGGCCTCTAGGAACCTAGGATGCTACCAAGCCCCTCTCACAGACAAATACATATCAGGGAATCTCAAGAATAATAGTTTCTCTCCAAGAAAGTTACCCCTCCAAAGTTTCACCTCTCCACAGCCAATCACCTTCTGAGAAAAATCCTGGAAGATATCAAAATGAAATACCACAGTTTTCCCAAACCTGGATAGTTTCATAATGTCCCAATCCCCACAATGGTTTCCATATTTTATTATTAGGGTTTTGACCAAGAGAGACTTATCCACCAGGAAATCCCAAGCTAACCATGCCTTTATTGACTGCATGGCAATATTTAACTCTCTCAGCCTGACATATCCTTCCTCAACTGGCTTCGCCAACCTAGCCCATGAGGCCTAATGAGCCTTACCAGAGTAATTGTAATCAAACATATATCTATTCATAATCTTTTCCATGGTATAAATAATCCCTTTTGGAGGGGTAATGATATATAACACATGCATTAAAACTGAAGAGACCACACTATTTAACACAGCCACCCGGACCATTGGATGGAATAATTCATTTAGAAATATTAAATAACGTGAATTATTATGTATTAATGATATTACATATAAAAAGGGAATTATATAAACCATATAAAATGAATTGGGTCTATAACATTAAAATATCCCTCAATGAATTGAAATGGAGGTGAAGTCCCATAAAATGATCATAACATTGATATGAGAATTAATCAATGGATTGCTTATTTTTATCATATTTATATCCATATAAAACAGCTTTAAATAAATACTCATATATTATAAATTTGTTTCACTAAAAATCTATGAATATAAAATACAAAAAAAAAAAGAAGTAATATAACCTAATGATAATAAATTGAGTTTTGAAATTCTTTACAACATTGTACTTTTGAATTAAAATCCACCTGTATGATATAATTAAATTTGAAAAAAATTCCATAAATTTATAATTAATAATTATATTACATATCAAAGGGTCATTATACACACCATATAAAATAAATTTGGTGCATAGAATTACAATATGCTTCAATGAAGGGAAATTGAGATGAAGTCCCTTAACTCGCACTTCCTCTTGGTTGAACATGATACAAACGAAATTATAAAGGTATTAGGAATGAAATTAATATTTACCAAAACCAAAATAGTATATAAAATTATATATATAATACTATTATAACATTTTACCACCAATTTGTTAATAATATTTCATTATTTTCATTATTTCCAGTGTTAATTTCTTGTTTTCTCATGCTTGTTTTATAATGAAAGTTATTATTATTTTACATAAAATATAAATAATATTTTAATAATATTAAAATAATGTAATAAGTACATATTTAATTAGTAGATAAACTATCAGAATAATTTAAAAAAATGGGTGTTTAAAATAAATAACATCGCTACAGGGATATGGTAGGTTGTACTTACACATGATCGACGACATCATTTCTTTAATGGTTGAAAGAATAAGTAAATGTATTATATATTAATTTTAAATAATAAATATATTGTTATATATTTATAATATATTAATTTAATTTGTATTTATGAAATTTATTATAATTAATATGTGAAAAATGAATCGCATCGCTTCGTGGGGCGGTAGTTGGCCGTAAACATGAGAGGAGTTTTTGTATGCTAAAAAGAATGGAAAGTAAAAAATGAATATGTGATATTATAATTAAATAATTATAATTATATCATAAATATTATTTATATAAATTATTTACATAAATATATTCAACTATGATAGTTTTTGATGGAAAATGTGTCACATCAGTTCGTGAGGCTGTAGTATGTTGAACGCACGATCAATAGTTTTGTTTCCCATTTTATGGAAGAGAAGATAGATATAGGTTAATATAGAAATATTATAATTTAAACTATATTGGATATAAACATTTTATTATAATGTCATGATTAAATAATATTTTAATGATTTGGAAGAATAAATAAAATGAAAATGAACATTTAAGAATGGTACCTCTTCTTCGGGGTACTTCTTTTGGTTTGCACCAAAATACATCCTAGGATGTATTAGTTATAAAATAAATGGATTTATGAAATTTTTTATATGATTTAATAATATATTATTTCACTTATTGGTCTATAAAAATAGCTTTCAATGTGTGAATAATGGGGGATAGGGGTTGGCCTTTAATAAGTGGTGGAGAGGACAAACCTGGAATATTTCAATAAAATCAATTACACCCACATTTTTATCAGAAAAAAAAGTCTCCAAAATTTTTCATTATCGACCCTTATATGTGATAAATTCAATATATTTAAATATAATGGGATTTTTACATGTTATTAGGGAACTTAAAATCTTATATTCATAATTTAACCACCGATAAATCAGTTTTTATCTTAACCACTGTAATTAATTTTTATTTATTTTACACTTCATAATAGTAAAAATTTAATTTTCCAATATTATATAATATAAATAATTATGAATAAAATATTGTTTCTATTGTTTCAAATTGTATTCCTAGAAGTTTCATAATACAATTTAAAATTATACCCATACACGTGATTAAAAAGTTCGTTTCCAAAGAGAAAATCATCATAAGTATAAAATGTTTTAATATAGAAAATAAATATGAAATTTACTACAAAAACATAAATTATATTTATTCTAATATAATTGGACTAATTATACTTTAAACCCAATTTATATTGTAATTCAACTTTGTAAATCATTTAAATGGAACTGAATTTTTCAAATAAATATCAATATTCTTCAATATTCATTGAAAAATGTATATGTTATGAAAATTACAAAAAAATAATCAAATGATAATTTTTATATATGATTGTTTTAAAAATAAATTTCATTTTATCAAATAAATTTTATAACAGTTTAAAATATTAATTTTATAATAACTTTTCATGAAGAGACAAAACCTTTTTTTATATAGTTTTTCAAAAACATTTCTTTTTATTTTAAATTATTATTATGGTATTTATTATCAATAGATTTGAATTTAATTTATTTTATACAAGTATAAATCATAAAAAAAATTAATTTATTTTGTATTACTCAAACTCTTTAACTTGATATCAGGTTATAATGGTCATGTATAAAATATATTGAATATATAATTTTTTATTTAAAATTAGTATTGCATGCTTCGTAAACTATTAAAGAGATTGAATTTAATTAAAAAGAAATAAATCCTAAATACAGGGGGTTTAAAATTTTTCCCTTCTTTAAAAATATCATCCATGGTTATTTATGGGTATTTCCATCTAAATAGATGAGGGTAGTTCTTCTCTATAGTGTCCTCTCATTCCACGTTGCTTCTTCGATTTTGTGATTTCTCCAAATTACCTTAAACAATCAAGTCAACTACTTCCTCTATAAATTATATATTTTAATAAGAAAATTTATGGGTTATTCATAGTAATATATATATTATTTCAATTATTTTTCATCGTATGTGATCACATGTGTTCGGTTTGGCATGTACTTCCTCAATAATGATATATAAAACACATAATATATTTTTGAGAGACTCGGTGGGATTTTAAAATAGTATGAATCTGCTCCAATTCATTCAAGGACTTAAAAGGGTATAATGTACCAAGGGATCAATTTTACCTTCTTATCAATCCTTATAATACCCTTACATAGAGATATATTCAAGAAAATATGATCGACCACTTGGAATTCAATGTCCATCCACTGATTATTGGAATTACTTTTTTTCCTATATTGATATTCATTAATATAATCCTTAATAGCCTTTAACGTTTTTGTTTTATCTTCATCATATTTTGGTCCTACAATTTCCACTTCACCAACTATAACTCATCATTTTGTTGTAAAACATCTATTGCAACATAATGCTTCACACAACACAATTTGAGTACTTCAAAGGAAACTATTATTATAAGAAACAACTCCCAAATGAAAATATTATTAAACAATTTCATTAATGTAAATTGATAATGATCTCAAAATGTATTTCATCATTTGAATAGTCATTTTTTACTTTCCATTAGTATGAGGATGGTCGACAGTGCTAAACTGAAGCTCAGTATGTTGAGAATTTTAAAGACTCCCAGAAAGATGATGTAAAATGAATATCATAATTAGAATTGATCAATATAGGATCACCATAAAGTCCTATAACTTTATTAACATAGATCCTTTTGATGTTATCAATAAGAAAAAATTATTTTACATTAAGGAAATTTGCATATTTTTTTAGGTAATCCATTTTAACACATATTGCATCATTCTTTCTAGGAGTCATTAGTTGTCCTAAAAAAGTCCATAGAATTTCATCCCATTTACACATGATAATAAGATGATGATACTAGAATCATATAGTATTTTTTATGATATATTTCAATTTTTAAAAAATAATATTCTAGACACAAAATTTTTAATTTCCCACTTCATGTTATCCCACAAAAAATGTTCCATCAAATCATTATACATTATTATGCTACTAGGTTGTATAGATATGTCTAAGCTATTACAATCCTCACGAAATTTTCTTTTTATATTAGGAATATATGGAACACATAATATCATTCCAATTTTCATAACAACATTTTTTTAAATTTGTTATAAAAATTTTCGTTCATTCACAGATTTAATTTTCTACTGAAATTTTTCATCGTTATATTGATAAATTTTTATCTTTTCTAATAAAGATGGTTTAAAATAATTTGAAAAACCTGGGATGTATCATTTGGATCAGGCTATACCAAATACACATAAGAGTGGTGAATTAAGTCTTTTAGAATTTCTTCGAGAATCTTGATGATTTCCAAATCTATCCTTTAACATTATCAGAGTGTTTATGCAGCGGAAATAAACAGTTATTAGGATGTAAATATTTATAGTGGTTTGGGGAAAAGAAGCCCCCTAGTCCACACCACCAACTCTCTATTGCACGAGCTTGTCGATTTTCAATATCTGGTCTTCTTATCAATAGACCATCAACAACTGAGTGCAGGTTGTTGACACCTTTTCAAGTTATGGCTAAAATAGTCCCCTATGGTTCAATCATTGTACCAAATACATAGCTTAGATTGAGTACCCTGTTACTCAAAATGAAATGAATATTTATTTCAAAATAATTTCTATTTTTTCTTCATAGTTGTAGCAATACACAACTGATAGGAGATGGATCATCATCTTCAGAAAATATGTTCTTCTAGTAAGGGCAGTTCTGAGTCGATCATGTGAAATATATATAGAAATAAATTCAGAAACTCCAAAAACAATAGATTCACAATATATCATCTATGTAGAATAGGTTAATCTTAAATGTGTTTCTTCTTCTTTGGAAAACAGAGTTTTAATGTACTTTGTTACATTAGGACATTATATCTTGAATATCTCTATAAACTGAAGTCGAGAAAATTGAGAGCTTTTTCATCTAATCTTTTTAGGGATGATCAATCTCACACTCATTGTTTTTGTAATTAAAAATAACATAGATATAAAAAGAGTAAAGATGAGCCATTTCCATTCAAATTTAAATCCACAAAATTCTCTTTAAGTATCTCAATATTCAAATGTTCGAATAACAGACTAGTCTTAACATCCCTTAATAATCGGCATTAAATCCTCCTCTTAAATCAATTCATTGAATAAAGAATAATTAGCATTGTATCATCCATGGATTCGCCTTAAAAGTTTTCTTTTAATCTTTCTTGAAATCAGCCAGATAATCTGCATAAAGACCAATCATCAATAAAGTCGCAATTTAAATCTTTGACGCCAAACTTAGGGTTGAACTACATAGAATTATTTCCTTAAATGTATTGTTGACAACGTAAGGTTGATCAAGAAAATAAGGTTGATTATCCATTATTTAAACTTAAGGTTTAACTCAAATATAATATTCATCATCAATAATTTTCCCTTCAACTTTCAAACATATGGTATATTAACCATACTTTCTTCTTTAGAAAAACAAAAGATACATGATCCATACTTTTAGATAGAACGTATGGTTCATTATAAAAGTAAGTTTGATGAACCATACTTTTGAGAAACAAACTTAACATTCCATATGTAAATAGGTTTATTCTTCCATACTTTTCTAATAACGTGTGGTTTCTTAACCATACTTTTCTGGACATTAATAACGAAAATGATAGATTCTGTCTTTATAAGTACGCTCTTCAAGGTAAGGTATAAACAGTGTTTCCAGAACACACTCAAATGATTTCTGAATACATTTTCAAATATTACACATTGTTTAAATGCTCTAATATTACTAAAAAACCAATATAAATAATATTAATTTCCTGAAATATGATCAATGTAATAACACTATAATAACAAATAAGGGTATTTTTGAGCATCAAATTCATCATAAAAAGACAGAGTATTGTTCTAAGCAATCATCCCCTAATAATAATAAAATATAGTTTTTTTGAAAACAATTTTTTCTCAAAAATCTTCCCCTTTTTGATGATCACAAAACCTAAGAAATTATCCTATAAAATTAAATTCATATAATTTAGAATTTTACAAGGATAAAAAAAGTTTTAATTATAAAAAAATTATTTCAACAAGAAATATAATGTTCTTTTATTCAAATTTTTCATATAAAAATAAAAATTCATTTTTTAAAATTTCTCCCTATTTATGAAGAATTTTTTTATGTTTAACTAAATTTCTCCTTAAGAGAATCCATATTTCTCGCTTTTATGCTTATCTGTATTTCTTCCCTTTATGAAAGTAAAGAAAATCTTTTATCAATTTCTCCCCTTTAAAATGAAGGAAAATTTATTTTCTCTAATTAAATGATTTATAAATAAATAATAATATAACATAAAATAAAATGTTGTGTTTATACATATTTCTCCCCATTTTTCTGACATCAAAATCAAGTATAAAATAAGAAAAAAAAGACATTTCAATGAAGCAATGAACATAATTAAATGTTATGACAAACTATTTATCAATATTTGAATCTGGATTATTGACATTTTAATACAAATAGTATAGTAAAAAAATCAAAATAAATGAAAATTTGATGAAAATATATTTTCATGAATATATATATAAGTATACAACGAAAACAGAAATCAAGGTTTTTCTAAAAAGGTTTTTTAAATAGGTTTATGTGCTTGTGAATGACATCATTGAACTCAGTAATCTATATTCTCAACCATTTCATCAGTCCATCTCCTTACTAGACTATAAGATTCCTTCCTTCCTACGTCAGATGAAGGACTTCAATCAAATTCACTCTGAAAAACTCAGGTAACCTCTGTTCCTTCTCTATAAACAGATTATTCTTTTCAGTTCACCTATTTAGTTACTCTCTAACTCTTGGTTCATCTGATGAATGTTGGTCAATAAGATACTTTTTATTGTCTAACAAAACCTATAATGGAGATTGTCACATTGTAAGTCTTGCAACATGTCGTTCATATTTCTCATTATAGTTGTAATAGCCTGAAATATCTTGATAAAATTAGGAAAATTACCTGATGTACATGCATGACTTCCCCTGATAATTGGAAATTGTTTCTCCATGAATGTTTTGATGTCTGAAAAATCTGATTTCAGTACAATTTCAGATTTTAATTTCCCAAATTTGGTTAACATCTCTTTCTTAAAATCATCCACTACTCGTTTTGAAACTAAACATTCTTTCAAGTTCTGGAACATCTGTCTCTCCTTATCTAGCTCCACATTAATAAATTTAAACTATACAATGGGATGTGGTTTCATAAAAATAGCAGAAAATTGAATTTCAGTATATACAAATTCTAAGAATATATCCTTCTTAAGAACATGATCTCTATGAAAGTAAGGTCTGATATCAATATGATTTGTTCTACAATGATTAATAGGATTTTTAGAAATATTTATTGTGATTTTACTATCACATAAAATAGGTTTATTATTAAAATTTAGTTCAATGTCTATAAGAGTGTTTTTCATCCACAAAAAATGTACACAACAACTACCTGCAAACACATATCTTGACTTAGATTAGGACAAGGAAACCGAGTATTGTTTCTTACTAGACTGTGAAACTAATATATACCTAAAAAGTGAAAGGTTCTTGATGTGATTTTTCTATCTAATCTATAGATTACAAATTTAGAATCTAAATACGAAATTAAATTAAAATCAGAAGTTTTTGGATAATAAAGATTCTAAAAACAGTTCCTTTTATGTATCTAAATTTTTTTTAACAACACTTAGGTGAGATGATTTTGGTTTTTATTGAAATCGTGAACAAAGACATACTTATTACATTATCTATGGTCTTCTAGAAGTAAGATATAACAAACTACGAATCATACATTTATAAAAAAAATTCAACTGATTTTCCAGTTTCATTCAAATCATGTTTTATATTAGTACACATAACTGTTGTATATGTCTTGTTGTTTTCAAGTCCATATTTCTCTAGTAAATCAGTAATGTATTTTCTTTGATTGAAAAAATTTCCAAAATATTTTTTGATAATTTAGAAGTACTAAAAAGTAATTTAATTCTCCCATCATACTAATTTCAAAAAAAATCATTAAATTTAAAAAATCATGACAATGTTTTTTGTTTGTTGATCCAAATATTGCATCATCAATAAAAAGCTGAACCAATAAAATATTAGAGTTTACAGTTTTCATTATTAATGTTGAATATGTCATTCCAACAATAAAATCATTATTCAAAAGAAAATAACATAGTATTTCATAGCAAGCTCTTGGTGCCTGTTTAAGGCCATAAAGAGTATTAGTACGTTTATATACAGAACCCGATTTTTTAGAATTTTCAAAACCAGGTTGTTTCTCAACATAAAAATCATCCATCAAATAACCATTTAAAAAGTCATACTTAACATCCATCTAAAATAATTTAAATTTTATATGAGATTCATAGGATAAATGGATCATAATGGCTTTTAATCTAGCTACAGATACATAGGTCTCATCATAATCTATAACTTCTTCTTGATTATATCCTTTAGCTACTAGTCTCTACTTTATTTCTAGTAATTATTACTTGATCAACTAGTTTATTTCTAAAGACCCACTTAGTTCCTATAACTGGATAGTTTAGTGGTGTTTCATCTAATTTCGAAACTTCATTTCATTTGAACTGGTTTTCTTCTTCTTGAATTTCTATCATCCATATTTCATCAACTAAGGCTTCTCCTATTAACTTAGGTTCTAAAGGGTGGTTCTTTAGGGTTCCAGATTATCTAGGTAAAATACTATTAGGTTCATCAGTGACATGTTCTGCCACGACCTGTCCCTCGGGGCCCATGTCGTGACTACCCCAAGCCTGCCTTCTATTAGCCAGGGGCTGATGACTAGAACTGAAGGAGTATTCCCTAAAATTGGGAAGGCATTGACTTTATTACCTATAAAATAACGCAACCAAACACATAGTAAGATACATACACATGTAAACTGAATATTTAAATGAGTTTTTCCAATAAGTAAAAGGTACCATAATACAAGCCCAACTAGAAAGTTCATGAAAACTAGAAAGTACAATTAATCTAGATCAGCTCCTATGGACACCTGCCAAGGATCCAACTTGAAGGATAGGTAAATATATTGAACGATTGTCTCTGTGGTAAGACTCATCTAGGTCCACCTTCGTGCAACCTCCAGTCCTGGTACCATTGTGTTGAGACAGTGTTGTCTGTTGTATGAACCAAACACAATAAGGTACGGTCATAGCCCGTGCATGGGTTAGTATAACGATACTTAGTAGGGAACCCAAGACCCTCAAGGTATAACAACTCCACAAAGGATAAACCATAAAGCATTAAATCAACTGACAACCCTACTTAGGTATATACCCATACATATACATAAGTAATCAAGTATACCCATCTCAATCATGATAAAACACAGGGTCCCACACAAAATCCCCAAGATAAACTATTCTACAAAGGAAGGAATACCTCAAAGGTAAGTACCACACAGGTATGTCAAACAGAAGAATATCACCAAGGTATTACCAAGATGTAAAATACCACATAGGTATGAACTCAGCTCACACATGGTATAACTTAGGTACAGAAGTGGAGATCATTACATGGAAATACTAATTAATCTTACTAGGTTAAGGGGCAGACCCGCGAAGGATCATAAATCATCATTAGACCCACAGAGGATCGTAGTACATAGTTAGACACACACAAGATCATAGTACCTCGTCAGACCCACACGGGATCCTAGTACATCTTTAGTACATTGTCAGACCCACACAGGATCCTAGTACATCGTTAGACCCACACATGATCCTAGTACATCACCAGTATGTCGTCATACACCCCACTGGATCTTATTACATCGTCAGAACGTTGTCAGACCCACAGAAGATCCTAGTACGTCATTTGTACATCTTCAGACCCACACAAGATCCATGTACACTCTCAGTACATCATCAGACCTACACAAGATACTAGTACATCGTCAGTACGTCGTCAGACCCACACAGAATCATAGTATAGTTTCAGTACGTGATCAGACCAACACAATATCCTATTACATCATCAGTACATCCTCAGACCCACACAGGATCCTAGTATATCATCCAAAATATCTACGGGGTTCCCACACTAATTCATTTTACTCTTTTAAGGGGAATACCAATGAAATATCCTAAGTCATCATCAGACCCATGGAGGGTCGTATTAGATCGTCAAACCAACACAAGATCATAGTACCTCATTAGACTCACACAGGATCCTAGTATGCCATCAGACCCCCACATAATCATAGTACGTCATCAGACCCACACATAATTCAATTACGTTGTCATTACATCATCAGACCCACACATGATCCTAGTATATCGTCAGTATGTCATCAAACCCACACAGGATCCTAGTACATCATTTATACATCGTCATACCCACACAGGATCCCAGTACATCATCAGTATGTCATCACACCCACACAAGATCCTAGTGCATCATCAATACTTCGTCAGTCCCGCACATAATTCTTGTGCATCGTCAGTACATCATCAAACCCACAAAATATTCTAGTACTTTGTTAGTACCTAGTCAAACCCACACAAGATCCTAGTACATCGTCATTGCTAGCTATAGGGCTCCTGCATTAATCTCACTTTTCTCTGGGAGGGTCTTCTCCCCAAGCCACTGGCCAATCCTCCAACTATCACGATGTACCACAAAGTAGTATCCCAAAGGACATCCACTTTATAGGGGTATCAATGTAACATACGGTGCATCAATCGGATGCGCAGTCTGTAAGTTATTAGCCTTTTAGTCTTAAGGTCCAGGTTGGATTCGTGTTTGGTCCAACCTGATTGTTCCTCAACTTTATCCAATCTCTGGTGGGGTATACCAAAGGGATTGTCTCACTCCAAGATTTTCACCACCACAGATGGTTCATCAAATAGACGCCTGGTTCCAATGTTGTGGAAAAAACTATAGAATCGGTCGAAACTGGTTTGGGTACGGTCCAACCGGTCCAGTTCGGGTTAGCCACCCCCACTGGGTCCGATCGGCCCGTGTTGGATGATCTAGCATGCTCTAGGTGGCCCAGCGCATGCTGGGCAGTCTGGACTGCGCTGGGTAGCCATGGAAGGTGGCCCGACCAGGGTGTCCCGGCGGTGCAATGAGGCCGCATTGTGGTAGGGCATCGCGGTGCGGACGGGCGGACACGGTGCAGTGAGGTGATGTGGTGCGATGGGGGCAGCAGCGGAGCAGGGGTCCACTGTGGCTGGCTAGATGGACAGTCATCCTCCCTTCCCCACTGCGACACAAACTACGGTTCTCTTCTGTCGGGTGGTTCGATCACGCTGTCGCCGGCGTTGTGGCCATCGGTTTGCCGGCAGCCGTATTCGAGTCCCATCGGTGCCATTCGCCGGCACCAGTCACCACACTCTTCAATTGCAAGGAACACAACAATAACCACAAGTAAATATGTATAGTTTGGTCCATGTTCGTTTGGCATGCACCATCCGCGTTAGGGTGGCAGCAAGAGACTTAACAAATCTTTAATGAAGAACGTTACGAATGGTAGTGGGGGGTACTCAAAACATCAAACCCTTCCTAGAAAGTTCATAGATGTCAGTGAGGAGAGAAGGGTGGACTTTGTTTCTTCATTGATTAAGATGTACCATGTTTGAGTATGGCACGTTCTTTGATAGAGAATATGATGCGTTCTCTGTTGAAAAATATCTACGTTGGGAGGTTTTCTTTGTTGGAGAAGAATAATACTCCCAAAAGCTCTCTCCTTCTCCTTTGCCAAATATTTCTCCAAACAAAAACAAGTGTGGATCCAACACCAAATTAATTTAAGTCTATTAATTTAATTTCATTGGAACAACTAATTGGCATCATTAATAAAAGGTGGGTGTCACAATTAAGGTGGATGAACTTCAAGATACTTCTTCACATTAAAGAGGGAGTTTTTAGTTTGGGTGGTCCCCACCATTTAAATTCAAATGGAGGGTTTTAGTTCAGGTGGTCCCCACCTCTATAACCCTTGTAGAGGGCTTTCCAGAATAAAAATAAAATGCTAAATAATTTTATTTTTCTTTTTCAATGAAAAAGTGAAATAATATCTTTCACCCTCAACCCACTGCGGTTGAGGGAAAGATCCACTTATGAATATATTGGTGCTGTGAGTTTCATGGTTGCCTAAGATTTCAATTTCGAGCACCGGTTCAAAAGTTACAATAACCTACTCACTCTATTACTTGAAGTACTCGAATAAATGTTCAGAAATTTATTCCAGGCACACCGGGCATCAGAATCATGCGCCATCAATTTTCACAGACTTGTAAAATTCTAATATAATTAAAAAACAATTTACATTGAAATTCTAGGTCCTTACATTCTCCCCACCTTAGGGATTTATTTTCCCATAAGCCACAACTCAAACTAAAGACACAAGTGGGGGTAATGAGCACAAATATGGGCCTACCACACCCATGTGCTCTCTCGGAGGATCCCGTGATACCAACGAATGCGCAACGGAGATTGTGACCGCCCATGAAGGAACCACTCATGTCGATCCTCAATATCTATAGAAACAACTATAAATTTCACTCCATCATCAATTTCCAACTCGTCGTGGTCAATGATGTAAAAAGGGTCATGCACATAAATCCTCGGCGGGGATACGTGGAAGTCTTCATGCACCCAGTGCAACTCTGGGGGATGTTATAGGTGGTGAGCCACCATGCCAACTCTATTAAGGACCTGTAAGGGTCCAATAAACCTCAGAGATAACTTTCCGCCCCGGAAAAATCTCTACAAAGCTCATCGAGGTGAGAACCATAGAAAGGAATGGTCTCCATCCTTGAACTCCAGAAGTCTCCATCTCTTGTCGGCATAGGACTTATGCCTGCTCTGTGCAGTATTCATCATCTCTTAAATGATCTGCACTTTCTCTATCGTAGCATGTATTATCTCTTGTCCCACAAGTAATGACTACCTGGGGTTAGTCCAGCACAAATGTGATCTATAATGTTTCTCATATAGTGCCTCAAAAGGTGCCATCCCAATGGTGTTGTGATAGCGGTTGTTGAATGAAAAATCCACCAAAGGCAAGTCACCCTACTAGCTACGACCGAAATTGAGGACACCAGCACGCAGCATGTCCTCGAAGGTCTGAATGGTCCACTCAGTCTAGCCATCCTTCTAAGGATGGAAGGCGGTGCTCAAACTAAGCTACATCCTGAAGGCCTCCTGCAACCCCTTCCATAGCCGGGAAGTTAAACATGTATCATGATCCAGCACAATTGTCAAGGATACTCTATGTATCCGCACAATATTCTGCACCTAGAGTCATCTCATGCTCTCTACTGAACCCAACTCTCTAATTGGTAGGAAGTGGCCCGACATGGTGAGTTAGTCGACAATCACCCTGATAGAATCATGAACCCTTAATGTACGTGGAAGTCCCATCACGATGTCCATGGATATACCATCTGACTTCCACTCTGGGACCTCTAAAGGCTGAACCAAGCCTACTGGTACCTGATGCTCTGCCTTCACTTGCTGACAAGTGAGGCACCGAGAGACAAACTACGCTACTTCTTTTTTCATTCTCGGCTAATAGTGTTGTCGTCGGAGATCCGGGTACTTCTTCGCTACTCCTAGATGTACCGCTAGTGGGGATGTTTGGAACTCACTCCTCACTTCCTCTCGAAGAGACACAGGTACCATGGTACATCCTCTAAAGAGAATGATTTGCTCCCCACCTTTAGAAAATCCATCAGGTGCATGTCATGTGGATATCTGAGCATGTCGAGCCTCGCAGTCAGTATCCCCATGTTTTTCCCCCCTGACTCACTGAAGAAGCGGGGGAGTTACTATAAAATATTGAATAAAAGCCACTCCATCTCGATCCACAAATGATATCTTCAAAGCTGTCTAGTGATTTGTCACCTCACCTAGAAGTTGTATACCAGATCGCCGACTTAGTGCATTTGTGACAACGTTCCCCTTCCCAGATGTATAGACTATCTTGAAGTCATAGTTTTGGAGGAACTAAAGCCAACGTCACTGTATCACGTTCAAGTCCTCCTGTGTGAAGATATACCTGAGACACTTATGATCCCATTAGAATGTAAAACGTTCACCCATCAAGTAATGTCACCACATATTCAAAGAAAATACCACTACTGTTAACTCCAAGTCATGGGTAGTATAGTTCTGCTCATGTTGTCTCACCTGTTGAGAACCATACGCGATCTCTGCCAAATCTTGCATCAGGACACATTTGATCCCGGTCCCTGATGTGTCGTAGTAGACTGCTTACCCAGCGCCCTCCTTTGGAAGCCTCAAGATGGGAGCACTAATCATCCTCTGCCTGAGCTCCATAAAACTCCTCTAGAATCTCTCCGACCACACGAAGGTTTCCTCTTCTTCGTCAATGCTGATAAGGGTGCTGAAACTCTAGAAAAATCTAGCACAACCCTCTGGAAGTATCCAGCCAGACCTAGGAAACTTCATACCTCTATCACAATCCTTGGTGGCTCCCAAGAACGTACCGCCCCAATCTTCGCTAGATCTACTACAACTACAGCCTCTGATATGACATGTCCGAGAAAGTGAACCTATTGTATCCATAAATGTCACTTAGATAGATTACCATAAATATGTTGCTCTCGAAGTGTGTCCAGAACTATCTGCAAATGTTATCCATGCTCCTCCTCAGTAGTCAAGTAGATCAGAATGTCATCAATGAATACCACCACAAAGTGATCAAGATATGGCTGTAAGATCCTGTTCATGAGTCCCATAAACACTGCTGGAGAATTGTTCACACTTAATGGCATGACCAAAAACTCATAATGGTCATAAAAACATCTAAAAGCCATCTTTTTCATATCCTAGTCTTGTAATCAGAGTTTGTGATATCCTGATCTGAGGTCTATCTTCGAGAACCACTGTGCTCCTTTCATCTGATCAAAGAGGTCGTCAATCCTTGAGAGTGGGTACTTGTTCTTCACGATCACCTAGTTCAGGCGTCAATAGTGATAATAATGTCACATGCTCCCATCTTCCTTTTTGGTGGAAAAATTTTGGGCTTCCCAAGGAGAAACACTAGTCTGGATGAATCCCTTCCCCTGCAAGTCCTATAGTTGTATCCGCAGCTCACAAAGCTCCGCTAGAGCCATCCGATATGCTGGTGATGATATCGAAGATGTCGTGGGGTAAAATTAAATTTATAATTCCACCTCTATACATGGAGTTAGACCCAAAAAATCATCAGGGAAGACATCCATGTACTGATCCACCACTACAGGATAGCTTAGACTCTCCACATCAACCGCTCCGAGGGTAAGGCGAGCCAACTGATGAGTGATCATCTACACTCTCCTCTGGGTAAGTCCATCCTGTACTGCAAAGGCTCCCTTCTCTCTGGTCAAGTTAAACATGGTCCCATTCATGCGGACACACCACAATTTTCACCTAATATCGTCAATCTGAGCATGGACTATAGATAACCATTCAATTCCCAAGATGACATCGTAAGGCCTCGACGCCACTACTTGGAGATCACAGCCGAAGATATTGCCTCTTAGATTAATATCACACTGCCGGAACCAGTGTGTAATCTTTGAATCCACACCTGTATGAGTCTATAGCTGTAAGGATTAAGCCAATGGCTCCGTCGGAATCTCCAAGCTCTGAACGAGGGCAGTGGCAATAAAAAATGACTCGCACCTAGTGGTGGTGGTGGTAACATCTCGAAGCGTCTCCCACATCCAACTGCATGTCCACATCCTCTGCCATGTCATCTTTCTCCATGAGGACATCCTCGGTGGAAGCTCTGTCTTTATCTGGGTGGTCTTTCGACCATCTTTTAATCATTCATTTGGCGGGTCAGACTATCCCGACCAATGTGACCATGCCTGTCGTAGGTGAAACACTGCTTGTTCCTCTCATGATTGTCTCGGTCTCTGGTGCCCCACACTACCAATATTTAGTCTTTCAGCCATCCACCTATAGGTATTTTCCTCGTGGACCTCTATGACATCGGTCTGCTTCCAGTTGCAGAAGACTTCTCTATGCGACGTCTGTTGGTGGGTCTCGCTGCTAGTGACTACTCAGAAAGAAAACTCTCCACAAAGAGGGCTCACTCTAACACCCCACCTGGGTTGGGATACTGATAGAAATCATCAAAGCCCTGATCTCTCAAATAAGACCCTTCAAAAAGGTCGGTGCCCTGATGAATGGGTCTCTTACTATAGCAGTGGAGTACTATGAGTGGTCGGAAAACCTTGTTGAGTACTGAGCCACAGTCATGCTGCCTAGCTGCAGATGAAGTAGCTCCTGTATGCACACTCTGTGAAGAGTCCCTGGGACAAAATCTACCCGAAACAGGCTCATGAAGTCTGCCCATAGAAGCGTCACCTTGTCGTCAACCTGGAGAATCAAGCTCTATCATCTTCCAGTTACTTCCTATATAAGACTTGTGGAAGGGATTTCCATGAGATTAGCTAGTGTCCCTACTAGTTGGAAGGCTCTCAGCAAGGCCTCCAGCCAGTCCTCAGCCACCACTAGGTCTGTATCCCCCTTGAACCTGGGTGGCCTCTGGTGTTGGAACTCGTGCGATGTGCTCAAGTGGCGTGCACCATCTCCTGCTAGGGCTGGGGGAATCTATGGACTAATGGGTAATTATACTGTTGGTGCCTCTACTAGAAGAGGGACCTACACCGAGGCCTCATCGCTCATTGGGCTATCAGTGCGCGCTATATCGGAAACCCTAGCTGGCAGTCTAGGTTGAGGCATCATGAAAAGTAACTGATGATCCATGGTCAATAAGTTATACCTGGTGAGATGACTTAAAGAAATTACAAAGAAAACTCTTTAAAACACACACGCAATCAGTGTTTTCGTGCACTAAGTCGGAAATCAGAAGTCAGGGACCTGGAGTATGGATACATCGGCCACCGCACCAACACTGGATTCCCTAAACCAATAACCACACTCACCACACATAACCCTATTTTAATTAAGAAAAAGATTAGAGTCCAATGTTCTATTGTATAACTGTATTCTCTAATACTAATTTTTCATGACCCACCCCCCGGGGCCCATGCCGTGACTACACTAAGTCCACCTTCCATAGGCTTGGGGCTTGCGACTAGCACCGAGGGCATATTCCCTAAAACATGGAAGGTATTTTTTTTATAACCTGTAAACACATGCAACAAATCACACATCAAGATATGAACACAAGTAAACTAAATAGTAAAAAAGAGTGTGTACAGTAAGTAAAAGAGGCCAGAATACAAGCCCAATTGTAAAGTATATGAAAACTAGAAAGTACATGTAATCTGGAACAGCTCCTATGGACACTCACCAAGGATCCTACCTAAAGGGTAGGTACAGCTCTCAAACTGTTGTCCTTTTGGTATGCCTCTTCTTGGTCCACCTTCAGGAAACCTCTAGTCATATTACACTTTTCTTTAGTTAGTGATATTTGTCATCTACACCAAACACAAAAAGGTGTGGGAATATCCCATTTAAGGGTGAGTATTAGGATACTCAGTAGGGACCCAAGACCCTCAAGGTATCACAAATCTACAAAGGATAAACCACAAACCATTAAATCAACTAACAACCCTACGTAGGTATATGCCCATACATATACCTATGTTATCAAGTGTACCCATCTCAATCATGAGGAAACACCAGGTCCAACCCAAAAGCCTAAAGCTCAATTGTTCCATAAAATAAGGAATACCTCTAAGGTAAGTACCACACAAGTACACCACATAGAAAAATACCACCAAGTTATTACCACGAAGTAAAATACCACATACGTATGAACTCTGCTCACACCAGGTATAACTGAGGTACAGAAGTTTAGATGATTAGATGCAACTACTAATTCCTCTTCCTCTGTTAAAAAGAAGACCCACAAAGGACCCTATATAATCATTAGACCCATAGAGGATTGTAGAACATCATCAAAACCACAGAAGATCCTAGTACCTTGTTAGACCCACATAGGATCCTAGTACATCGTCAGACCCACAAAAGATCTTAGTACATCGTCAGTACATCGTCAGATCCACACAGGATCCTGGTACATTGTTTGTACGTCGTCAGACCCATACAGGATCCTAGAACATTGTCACTACCTCCTCATACACACACATGATCTTAGAAAATCATCAGTACATTGTCAAACCCATACAAGATCTTAGTACATCTTCAGTACATCATCATAACCACATAGGATCCTAGTTTATCGTCAGTATGTTGTCAGACCCCTAGAGGATCCCAGTACACCGTCAGTACATATTCAGACCCACACAGGATCCTAGTACTTCTTCAGTATGTCATTATACCCACACAAGATCCTAATAGATCATCAGTATGTCGTCATACTCACACAGGATCCTATTACATCGCCAGTATGTCGTCAGACCCACATAGGATCCTAGTACATCGTCAGAGCCAGCTACAGGGTTCCCGTACTAAGTTCGCTTCTCTACATGAGGTCCCCCCCCCCTCATTCCACTAGTCTATCCTATAAATATCCCAAATGACCACCACATCATAGGGGCCTCAACGCAACAGATGGCTCGTCAATCAGACGCCCGGTCTGTATGTTATTAGACTTTTAGTCCCAAGGTTCCGGTTGGATTCATGTTTGATCCTACCCGAATGTACCCCAACTATATACAAAATCATTAGTGGGGTATACAAATGGGACCGTCTCTCTCTAAGGTTTCCATCTCCACAGACGGTTCATCGAACGGATGCCTGGTGCCAAAATTATGGCCAAAAGTATGTAATGGGTCGAAACTGGACCGAGTCCGGTCCAATCCGGTCCGGTTTATGTCAGCCCAGCCCGCTGGGTCTGGCCCCACCCACTGGGTCAGGCCCAGCCCACGCTGGGAGGCCCTACTAGGCATCCGGACCATGGTATCTTGGAGGTGCGGGGTGGACGTTGTGGAGTGGGGCGGCGCAGTGGGGTGCGGCGGCGGTGGTGCAGCGGGGCGGACACAGTGCGGTGTGGGGGCCGAGGTGCGATTGGACGGCTGCGGAGCGGCGGCGCGCCGTGGTGTGGCGGGGCAGCCGCGGTGCAGCGCGTTGCGGTGGTGCAACAATACTCCATGGCTGGCCGAATAGCCAGCCTTCCTCCCTTCGCCATTGTGGCACAAGCGACAGTTCTCATTCGTCGGGCGGCGCGGTCGCACAGTGGCCTTCATCGTGGCCGGCGGTGTGTCGGCAGCCTTATCTGAGTCTCACCGATGCCATTCGCCAACACCGTTCACTTCTCACTTTCATTGCGAGGAACACAACAAAAACCTCAAGGAAATACGGAGAGGTCAAGCCATATTTTTTTGGCCCGCACCCTCCATGTTCGGGTAGTAGCAAGAGGCTTAATAATTCTTGTGTGTAGAATGTCAAGAATGGTAATGGGGGTTCTCAAAACATCAAACCCTACCTCGAAGGTTCATAGACGTTGATGAGGAGGGAAGGTCAGACGTTGTTTTTTCATTGTCGAAGATGTCCCACGTTGGAGTATGACACATTCTTTGTTGGAGAAGATGACATGTTCTCCATTGAAGAAGATCTTTGTTGGGAGGTGTTCTTCATTGGAGACTAATAGTCCTCCCAAAATCTCTCGCCTTCTCTTTTTCCAACTATTTCTCCCATCAATAACAACTGTGGAGCCAACATCAAATTAAATTAAGTCTATCGATTTAATTTTGTTTTACATAATTAATTCTCATCATTAATTAAAGGTGGGTGGCACAATTAACGTGGAGGAAGTTCAAGAGACTTATCTACATTAAAAAGGGAATTTTTAGTTCGGGTGGTCCACACCATTTACATTTAAAATGGGGGGTTTTAGTGTGGGTGGTCCCCACCTCCATAACCCATGTAGAGGGGTTTCAAGAATAAAAATAAAATGTTAAATATTTTTATTTTTATTTTGCCATGAAAAGGTGAAAAAGTATCTCTCACCCTCGACCCACTGCGGTCGAGGTAAATGTCTCTTTAAGAAAATATTGGCGCTATAAGTTCAACGATGTCAGTGAATTTCAATTCTGAGCACCAGGTCAAATGTTACAAAAACCAGCTCACACATATACTGAACGTACCTGAAATAAAAGTTCGATAATTCATTCCGGGCACACCGGGCCTTGGAATCATGCACTGTCATTTTTCACAGACTCGTAAAATTCATATATAATGAAAAAAATTACATGGATATTCCATGTCTTTACATGTTCTTTTGAAAAGGACCGAATTTTATTTATATCTGTTTCAAAATCATCTTTAATGTTCTCAAGTCTCATGTTATCATTAGAATCAAATTCATCAATTTGGTCTTTCCTTTTCTCAAAGGGATGAGATTCATTAAATTTCATAGGAACTGATTCTTCAACAATCCTTAACTTTTTCTTAAAAACACTATAAGAATCGGAAGTAGTATAATATCCTATGAAAATTCCTTCATCACTTTTTGGATCAAACTTTCCATGATAGTCCACAGTCTTTATGTTGTAAACCTTGCATCCAAAAACTTTAATGTAATTTACTTTAGTTTTTCTCTTATTCAAGAGATCATAGGGTTTCTTTTTGAAAATTGGTCTTATTAAAACTCTATTCATTATATAACAGGTTGTTCTTAAAGCCTCGGTCTTGAAATAGTAGGGAAGACTATATTCATTTAGCATAGTCCTGGCCATTTCTTAAATAGTACTATTTTTTCTTTCAACAATTACATTTTCTTGAGGTTTTCATGGTGTAGAGAAGGTGTATTTAATACCCATATTGATCCAAAAGGAACTAAATTCTATATTGTAAAATTCTCCTCCATGATCACTTCTTAATGAAATTATTTTAAAACCTTTTTCATTGTGAACAGCTTTGCAAAAACATTTAAATATTTTAAAATCATACTTTTTAAATTTTAGAAAATAAATCAATGTAAATCTAGAATAGCCATCAACAAATACATATAAATATAATTTCCTAGCCAAACATTCCATTCATGATGGTCCAAAAAAATCCATAAGGACATGTTCTAGAGTTTTAGATGTCGCAATTTGGTTAATAGATTCAAAGGTTGATTTGTGCTTCTGTCCATGTTGACTTGCATCACAGAATCTATCACCTTAAAATTTGATACTAGGAAAATCAAAAACTAGTTGTTTCTTTGATAACTCATGTAATGCATATATATTTCACAGTCAAAGTCTTCTATACCAGATCCACGATTCATTTATCTTAACAGGTAAGAAGTCTTATTTTTGTTTACATAAGTAATTTAAGTCCAGAGTACAAACATTTTCAGTTCTAGGTTCTCTAAATAGAAGAATTTTATTTTTAAAAATAGATCAACAATTTTTGTAAAAAATCAACAAAATAACCCTCATCACGTAGTTGGTAGATATTTATCAGGTTGAGTTTCAATACTTGTAGATAGAGTAATTTATTATTTGAGACCACTTCTGGATCTCCAACAGTTCCAATGCCAATTATTTTACCATTGGCATTGTCACCAAATGTGACTAATCCTCTATCCTTTTGAGTTAATGTTCTAAAGTAAGATGAGTTTCCACTCATATGCATGGTGTAGCCACTGTCCATATACCATATTTCATTTCGACATCTGTGACTTGCTTCCTAGAAAGTTAATCATACTAACTTTTGTTTTGGTACCCATACGGTGTTGGGTCCAGCGGTGTTATCTAGAAAAGATCTGGGTATCTAGATATTCTTTTTTTCTATAATCAATAGATTCATATAATTTTTTTTAAAACAAAGGCTTTATTAATCCCACTTATTTCAGGCTTCATTAAATAAAACTTTTTAGATATGTGACCTTTTGTTCCACATTTTTTTTCAAATTATTCTTTTTTTACATGGAATAAAATAGTTCTTATACGGTTTGGGATTCTCACCTTTACTACATTTTCAATATATTTCTTTTTTAATCACATTCTTTCCAATAATTTCATTTACTGAATTTTATACTTTTTTAAAAAACAAGAGCACCATTATTGTATGTATTTACTTGTTTTTACTATGTTTTTATTATAGTTTCATTATTTGTAAAGTTTTTGTTTATTGAGTTATATTTTTCAATTTACTCTTGATGTTGTTTTAGCATAATTTATCTTTCTCCTAAAATATCTATGTGAATATTTTTCTGAGATTTATGTTTCATAAATTATGTATCATATTTATCTTCCAAAATATTGCAGTAGGATGGATGTTTATTATTTTAGAAACTATAACTATAATATGAATTAGATGAGTAATAGAATTGTACCTCATCATATTCTTCTATAAAGCACATATTTTCTTTTAGATTCGATTCTTATTTTTCTGAGTCAGACTTTGATGAGCTTCTGGAGTCTTCTGAAACACTCCATGTTTCATTAATTTCTCTTTTTTCTTTCTGCTCATAGTCATTGTTTTTTAAAAATTTCTTTTTCTTTTCTCCATTTAATTAAGTATATTTAGGTCTTATGTGACCCATATTTTTTGCATTCATTGCATCTGACTTCCTTTGGTTATTTTTCATCTTTCTTGAAGGATTTTCTAAATCCCTTATTCTTTCTATATGACTTACTAAACATTCTTTCTTGCGGATCCAGGTCCATATCTGAATTAGATGAATCAGAACTCTCTGATTTCACATTTATTTCTTTCTTCATCTTTTTTATCTTATTTTGGGATGTTACTATCAAAGAAATATTTTATCTTTTAATGAATACTTTATTATCATTTTCTATATCATGCATATTACCTCCATACATCATCAGGGATACAATTATTTATCTCATAGTTAGATATTATAATGTTGATGATTTCCTAATGGTTTCTGATAAAACATTCCATTGAGTTAGAAGTACTCTCAATACTTTTAGTGCATGATCTTCATGTTTTCTAGGCTCACCCAAGGTAGTGATATTGTAAAAAATTTCTGTAAGACATCCATTCATCTTGGTGATTATTTCTACTTCAAACAATTTGAATGGGTGGAATTTCAATTTAGTTGTGGCATACATCGTTTTTCTGACATTGTTAGATACTTCATAAGAAACTCTAATTGTCTGCCATATTTCATAAGCAGTCGGGCACTGAGATAATCTATTGAATTCATCTAGTTCTAGACCACAGATGATAGAATTCAAAGCTTCTAAATTTATGTAATACACTGCTTGAGTAGTTGCATACCATTTTTCTAATTTCTCAACAATTTTATAAAGAGTAAGAATTTTTTTAGTAGACTCTATATCCATGATTTCTAAGATAGATGATCATCCTCAACTTCCAACATCTATAGTTTTCACCGTTGAAGTATGGAGCTCAAACAATTGACATTTCAACTAATGTATCAGCCATTGAGATTTCTATGTATAATCTTTTGAATCATTCAACTTGTTATAGCTCTGTTAAAAGAAAGACATATCTCCGATATGAATTTTTGGATTGGGTTATACCAAATAGGCACAAGCGGGGGGCGAATTTTGTATTTTACAATTTCTTCAAGAATCAGGCTGATTTCCAAATCCTTCATTTAACTTTATTAGTAGTTTTATGCAATAGATATAAATAGTTATCAGGGAGTAATGATTTTTAGTGGTTTAGGGAACATAAATCACCTATTCTACTCCACCAACGTACTACTCTACGAGCTTGGTGATTTTCACTATCTGTTTCTCTTATCAATAGACCATCCACAACTGAGTGCGGGTAGTTGATACCTTTACAAGTTAAGGCTAAAATAGATATTTCTGGTTCATTCACAGAACCAAGTACACATCATAGAACTAGAAGTTTGTTATAAAAAATGAATATAGTATTTTTTTTTAAATACATTCTAGTTGTTCTGCATAGTTGGGGAAATACGCAACAGACAGTAGATGGATCGTCATCTTCAGAAAAAATGTTCTTCATGTAAGGGTAGTTTTGATTCGATCTCGTTGTAATAGATATAGACACAAAATCAAGAAACACCAAAAAAAATATTCAAGACAAATCCTCGATGTAGAATTAGTGAATCCTAAATGTGTATCTCATTCATTAGAAAATAGTGTTTTATCTTAATTTGTAACATCATATCTGTATATCCCGAATAACTCTATATAGTGATGTCTAGAAACTTGAGAGCTTGTTCTTCATATATATTTCGTGATGATCCATATCACTCTCCTTTTTTTGTAATTCAAAATAACATAGATATATAAATAATAAATATGAGTGTTTTACTTTCAAATTTAGATCCATCAATGTCGCCTTAAGAATCCAGATATTCAGATGTTCGAATAATAGAGAGTCGTTACTTCCCTTAATAATCCACACAAAATCCTCCTCTTAAATAGATCATTTTAAACATAAATAAATTGATTTGAATCAGTCAAAGATATACTATCGGTCTATGATTCTAGAATGAAATCAGCCTCATAATCCGCATAAAGTCCATTGATCGATAAAGTCGAAATTTAAATCTACAACCCCAAACATAGGGTAGAACTGCATAGAATTCTATCTTATAACGAAAGGTTGACAGTGTAAGGTTGATCAAGAAAATAAAATTGATGATCAATTATTCAAACCTAAGGTTGATCTCAAACATATGGTTGATCATCTATACTTTTCTCTTCAACTTTAAAACATATGGTATATTATCCATACATTCCAGTTTAACAAAATGTAAGATACATGATACATACTTTTAGATAGAATGTAATGTTCATTATAAAATTAAGGTCTATAAACTATAATTTTGAGAAACAAACGTAACATTCCATACTTATGATTGGTTATTCTTCCATACTTTGTCGATAACATATGGTTTCATAACCATACTTTTCTCTGAACTTCTGTAAATAAAATGACGGATTTTTTCCCTACACTTATGATCTTCAACATAGGGTATAAACATTGTAACTATAACACTATAACACTCTTAAATGATTTCCAAATACTGGGTCAAATATTCCATGAGGTTAAATGATTTAATATTACTATAAATAATATTAATTTACTAAAATATACTCAAGGTGAAATCATTAGAATAACAAATAAGGGTATTTGTGAGCATCAAAATCATCATAAAAATATAGAGTATAGTTCTCAATAATCTCCCCATAATAATAATAACAACAGAGAGTGTTGTTGAAAACAACACTTTCTAAACAGTATCTCTTTGCTTAATAATTCACATATCCATATTTCCTAGACATGTGAACACAATATCTTTATAAATACTCATTTTTTAATCATGTATGATAATTCTTATTCAATGTATCTGATACCTTATTTTATATCCTTGGGTATAAGTGTATTAGGATACCGTAATCATTTAGTATCTAAAGTCATCTCCTTATTTATTTACTTCTATAAAATATGAATATTATAATTTTATGATATTAATATTTCCCACAAATTTCACAATATAGATATCATATCAATATCATTAAAAAAATATAGTTTACAACTAAAGATCTTGGGTTGGGTAGTTATATTCAGGAGTCTTAAATTTCCTTGAACCATATATAGTAACATTATCATTTTTCATTAGGGTATAATAAAGACCCTACATTGAAGCAGAACTATATATCAAAAACCCATAATTTCTAAAAGGTTGATTCAAAATCAATGCATTTTCCAATCTCCTCTTCAATGAATCAAAACATTCTTCAATTTACTTTTTACAAATGAACCTAACACATTTACGTGTAATATTTGTTAAAGAGTTATCCAATAAAAAATAAATTATGAATGAATCATCAATAGTAACCTACCAAAAAAATGATACTATGTACCTCATTTATGTTTCTTAGAGTTGGAAATTCTCTTACTAACTTTTTCTTCATAGGATGAACTGATATTTTATCCATAGAGATAATATACCCAAGAATAGAAACTTGTTAAAGCTTGAACACACACTTACTAAATTTTCAATATAACTAATTCCTTTTAAGATTTTCATGATTATCCCAAAAGTTATTCTGATGGTTCTCATAGATTATAGAATACACCAATATATCATCAAAAAATACAACAAAAAATCATTAAGATATTTATTGAATACTCTATTCATTTTATCAATAAAAATAGATAAATAATTATTCATTCCAAATAGATGTTCTGTAAACATGAAATATCTAGACCACCTTATGAAATCAGTCTTCGAAATGCTTTCCTTTTCTACTCACTATTGATGATACACATAATGAGGTTAATATTTGAAAAAATATAAGGGTCATAATGACGTTTATCGGGACCCAGGCATCTCAAACATTAATATTATATCTTTTTATATGAATATTCCTTATATTTCACAAACACATGCAGGAGGATAGTATTATTTTAGTGTGTTTTGGAACTTGTAACACAATCATCCAATATAATAAATGATCTTAAATGTTTCCCAAAATGATCTTCCAATTTAATACACTTCATAGACATACCCTATATAAAAACATTATTTATAACCTAGGGAAAGAAAACATAAGAAATCATGTGATTAGATTCCCAAAATGAGTAAACATAAATGTTATAAAAATATGAACATATCAAAGTATAAGATAAGAATACGGTTGTGTACAAATGAACATAACTTATGGAGTTCATAAACTACTTATCATAAATCTTAAACAAGTGTCATAGCATAATGATTTGAGGTTCAAAAGGCATGAATCTTAAGTTAATCATATAACACAATACATGAGAGAATAATATTGGCATAAGACATATATTTGTTTCATACCCATAATAATATAAATTCATTTCCATATTAGTCAAGGATAACTTCCAAGGTTTTCAAATTTTAATGGATTCACTTCCAAAACCATAATTATAGTCAAGGTTCACACCCAATACCATCATAGTGGTCAATGGAACTTAATGAACCACGTTCACTCCCCACTCCATCCATGTATTACTGAATTGGGTTCCCTCCCCATTCCATTCTATTCATACTGAGATGGTTTCACACCCTATAACAATATTGACTTACAAAACAAGTTTTACTCTTTGTTCTAGTCATATCATACTGATCTGGGATCACTCCCTATTCTAGTGATGACATACTAAACTGTTTTCACCCCCCATTCCATTCTTATCTATCTCATGAGATATAAATCATTACCCAATGAATTAGCGGTAGATATATCTCATGAACATATTTTTTTATAACATCACCATCTTCCTTTGTTATAACGAAACCCAACATCCTTGTTTATAACATAACCACTATCCTAGGTTATAATTAAACCACACTCACAAAATAAAAATAATTTATATGTGTGAAATAAGATCATAAAACATTTACCATTTCAAACCCTAGGAAAATTAATGTGTTTGATAAACATTTCATCATATTACATCCTTTGGAAAGGAAAATTGTTTTGTTTCAATCATTTCATAACCCATGGAAAAGAAATGGTTTTTATAAAAATATTATCATGGTATAACCCACAAAATTAAATAGGTTTCATAAACATCATTCAATCACAAACATCAATCATTTTGAGAAATAATATAAATGTAATCCTTCGACCATTTATTAGTATTTATTAGGTAATATCAATGGATTTAATCATATATGGAAAATGATTTTGATAGACAATTTAAAAAATTTCTCGATGAAAAAAATTTTCATTTAAAAAACATTTTTAAAACATAAAGCCTTTTTTAAAATCTAATTTCTTGAAATCATACCAAGGATGATTATAAAAAACATTTAAAATATTTCTTGAGGAAATTTTATTTTTCCCTTAAAACAATTTTTAAAACCTAAATCAATTTAAAAATTATATTATTTTAAAATAAACTGGAAACCATACATTCAATGCTTTAAAGAAATTAATCATCTTTATGATAGGAAGTTTTGTTCATTTCGCATGTTTTGAAAAGAGATTCCATAAAAAAATTGTGAAATACAAATGGGAATTCTTAGAAAAATGAGATGAAGTTTCCTTTCAAAAAAATTTGTTAAAAATAAATCATGGATAAAATATATATTAGAAATAATTTCGTAATCATAAAACATTTTTGGAAAACATTTATAAAAAAAGGTTTTTTATAGAAAATGGTCTTTGAACGAAAGGGGGTTTTTCTTTAAACATTATTTTATAGTTATTGAGTACATAAAGTGAGGAAAATAAAGGGTAAACATGTATTATAATGATATAAGATAGGAGAATAAAATAAAATTGTTTCATCAGAGATAGATAATAATATTTCATCATTGGATGCATAATCATGAAAAATCCTAGTAAGCGATGAGATTGTAACATAAAACTCATATGAGTTCAATAACATTAAATCATAAGTACCATGAAGAAGTAACATAAAATGAAACATAATATATAATGATGATAAATATATTCATTTTATGACATGTAAATTTTTATTAATATACACCATGTGAAAGAATATAGGTGCATAGCATAACATATGTATCAAAGAAGGAAAATTGTGACAAAAATACCTTACTACTTGAGTAAGTTTTCAATAGTTATCCCTATGAAATAATAACATTAATTTAACATTAATTAACATTAAATTAGTAATATTCATAATATATCTGGTAATTGGGAAGACTAAATTCCCACAAAAATTAAATGAGTCGTTAATATGGCTTTGTTATCTCAAAAATAAATGTCAGACTAGAAATACCCTTACAAAAAGTCTCAATGTACATTGTACTCATCAAAAACTCAGGTATAACACATATAATTTTATTATAAATTTATTACAAAAACATACTCATATATATCATAATATTTATTATTCACTTATGCAATTTTATTACCTATTTATTAAAAATTCATTGTAAAAGTCACATTTCGGGCAATAACCGCTTCGTTTTTTGTAAATGTTTCGATTTAGCATTTTCAGTCCAATTTTTTTGATCATGGTTACATAACATATATAAAACTAATATTGGAATAATTATCATATTTATATATCAATTATACTATTAATACCATTCATGAATCATGTTTTTTAGAAATGGAGTATGCTACGATAGTAGAGATGGTAGGTAGTATGTACACATGAGTAACATTTCCACTTTTCGATGATCATTATTAAAAGGATGGAGGTAATATATTATATTTATATATTTATTATAAAATAATAAAAAATAATTTTTAATTAAAAAATTATCTACAAATCATACATCTGGTGTGGTGACGAAAACAGGGTCACAACACTTTGTGAACGCGGTAGTCCACATGTACATGAGTGGCATTATCATACAACAATTAGTGAAAATGTATGGAATAAAATGTAATATAATTTATATTAATAATGATATAAATCTCATAAATATCATAATAATTCCATTTATATCATATATAGTCATTAAAGTTACCCTTATCTCCTTTAATATATTTCAAAAATGAATCACATCGCATTATGAGGCGGTAGTCTGCCGTAGACAGGAGGGACATTATCATATTTTCATAAAATGAAAATAATAATGCTATGTGTGAAATAATAATTCCATAAGAAAAATATTTCCTTAAATATCACATATAAATAATAAATTTATCATTATGTTTAATCATTAGAGGTGTTAATGGAAAAAAATTGCATCGGTTAGCAAGGCAATAGTCCGCCATACACACGAACATTGATTTTGTAACCCATGTGATTGATATGGAGAAGGTTGTATTTTATTATATTATTATAAATAAATATTGTAGATAATGAGGATATTATATCATTATGGAATGAAAATAATTTAAGGGGTGGATAAAGAAATAAAATAAAGACACTGGTTGAAAATCCTTACATCATCTACAGGTAACCACCTCATGATTGTACTAAATACTACCTTTGATAGATTTAGGTACAAACTGATATTTTCCTTTTTATTGGTTGTAATTTGTCAAGTGATTTGGGTTTTACATATCTGAATGAATTATATTTTATGGGAGATGATGATAGAAGAGGGGGTGGCCTTTTATAAGTGGGATAGAGAACACATTTTGTATTTTTAAATGAAATTATATTCCCATATTTTTCAAATTTAAAAATGGTACAAATATTAACATTATAAAACCATAGAGTTATAATGGTCAACAATTTTCCATGAAATACTTTTTATAAAAGTTTATATGGCAATTTTACTCTTATCCTATTAGTGTACCCCCCGGTGAACCCATTGATACCCGAACCACGATAATTAATTTTTAATGTATTCCAAATTAATTTGAGTAAAAATTGATTTTAGATGATTAGAATTATAAAATATTTTAATTATAAATATGGAACAAATTTTAATAAATTCCAATCATATAAGTGTAAAAATATTATTAAAAACTAATCCCATACATGCGATGAGTGTGGTCATTTTTAAAGAGAAAAATGTCAAAAGCCTTAAATGTTTTTATAACATAATTAAATATGAAATTGATTCAAATTTAATAAATTGGATTAATGGATGTATATATAAACTATTTTTTCATAACCACTAACTAAATATATAATTTTAAATTATAAATAATTTAAATGAAATTGAAATTTAAAATTAAAATTTAGTATTTTTCATTATTCATTAATAAATTATGGTTTTCACAAAAATCCAAAAACATCACCAAAAGATAATTATGAAATTGTGATTTAAAAAATAAATTCTATTTTTTAATATTCATTTTCTAAAATTTTCTATAATTATTTTTATTATACGGGCACCAAAAGATGACAAAACATCTTTTTATAAAAATATATTTTTTTAGATAAAATTTGATTTGTAATTATTTCCTATCAAGAAGAAAAATAAAATATGAATCATAAAAATTTAGTAGAATATATAATATATAAATTTCATTTAAATAACTATGAAAATTTTATTTTTTTTAATTTTATAGATATAAAACACACTCATACGCAATAAAAATCAGAGAAGGATTTTTTTTCTTTTCATAAGAGTTTTATTTTCATTTCTAATTAATTGGTCACCAAATAATTAATTTTATATAAATGTTTAAACTATATCATGATAATTTATTTAATATTATTCATAAATATCATTTAAAAGACTAGGTAAAAACTAAAATCATTATATTTTAACAATAAGTCATGTTTTATTATTGTGATGTGTGTAATGCAAGCTAAGATTAGGGTTGCATGTAACACAATCCAAAAATAGATTTATGTGTAACTAAGGATCACTATAGTATTGTGGGTGATAAATAATATCAAATATATTAAATTAATTTGAAAACATATACATTTTACAAAAATCTAAGGGTGTCACATTCTACCCCCCTTAAAATAAATTTCACCCTCGAAATTCATCTCAGTAAAAAAATGTTTATCATTTGAAAATTCATTCATAGAAACCCACTTTTTATAAATGAATAATACAAATTCCTATAAAATTATAAATTTGAAAAAAAACATTTACCTAATGTACCGCATAAATAGGCTTCTATGTCGCCGAACATATGTAGGAAATGAATATTTGGACGTGGAAGAAAATCATAAATAATTATAGAGTTTGATAATTATCATTGATCACAATAAAGTGGGTGATCTAGAGATAGTTAATGAAAACCATACCAAAAAACTAAAGAGTTAAGAAAATGGTCGTTGACATCATAAAAAATGAATATAAAAATATAATGTTTTATTTCACGATTTTATCCACATGTTTAGGAATTTCTATAAAAATATATACTTATTTGATTTTATTTTATTTCATAAGAGATATCTCACCCTTCGGTAATTACTTGATAAATTTCCTCTTTATCTCTTAATGTAAAAAAATAAAGTTGAATATGTTCTTCATGAATCACTAATGGATCACAAATCTATAATATAATGATAATTCATTCCTTCTATCTCTAGAAAAAATAACTTAACACTAGTTATCCAAATCGGATAAATATTCATTTGTTAATGTAATCTGTTAATCTTTAAAACCCCATACCAAATTCATCATCAACCATTGATAGGTCCCAATAGGGACACGGAATATGGTATAAAGGGTGGTAAATATACCATATTAAAATTTTTTATGAAATTAACTAATTTTTAATGTAATTGTATAAGTTAATTATTAGAGTTATTTTAAATTGGAAATAATAATGAACGCAATGTTGTTTTTTATAGTGGATCTGTCCAAATTGGGCCTACTCTAATCCTATACCTATCTAATAAATTCTAGAAATATTATGAACAAGTATGATTTTTGAGTTTGAATTATAACTTAGTTACAATATCCTTTTATAGTGGAGGGATAGCCACAACACACTACCTTTTAAATGGGGAGTCACAAACCAGTTACAACACTAACTACAAAAAATAAGGGTCACAACCCAAACGGTCATAATTTTAGATACAATGATTGAATACCCTCATATCGTGAATTTTTAATCTGGGGGCCAAAAATAAAAGATAGAGATGAACAATAATTTTCATTGGATGAAAAAAGAATAAATCGAAAATTGAGACTCTGTGTGATAGATGAGGAAAAGAATTATAGATTTAGAAACCATAATGATGTATAAGATAAAACAATGAAACACATGTGTAGATTCTCAGGAAATTTATATGCCTCATCAAGTATTAGTCATAGATGATTTGGTAGATTTCATGATAGACCGTCCAAATCATGAAATAGAGTATCACAAAAGATATTGAACTTTAGTGTAATTCTTTGGTTTAAAATATTTTTTTACATGTATTTTTTCTTAGTGTCATTTTTTTCTTAAAACGTGTCATGAGGTCTTTAACTGGAATCTTTAGAGAACTAAAAACCGATCTTTATCTAGGTAAAAAAATTCAAATTTAAAAAAATCATAATTATCCATGAGAGAGAAAATTATCATGCACAATAATCATAAAAATAATCATTTGAAAAAATAATTGAAGAATCATTCAAAATAATTTTTAATAAAAATTAATTTATAATAATAAGTCAATGATAATTACATAATAATAAAATGTTAATTTGAATGATTTCATTCAAATATTAAATACATTACATTTTAATGTCACCTATAAATAATTAAAGGTTTTAATTATCCTTTATAAAATACAAACAAATTAATGTAAAAAAGTTGGTCATTACTAAGTATTAAATATAATTAAATTAAATTTACATGAAATAATAAATATTAAATATTCGGAATACATGTTGTAAAATCCATACCACAATAATTAATAAAAATAATAATAATAAAAACTCTATTAAATTTTATATTATCCATTGGCATGGATTATATACAATTGATATAAATTTTACAAATTTCTAAATAATTAAACCACATACAATAATCATTAAGTTAACATAATAATAAAAATTAAACAAAAATTTATACAAAGAAATTAAAGTTCATCTAGAATAAAAAAAATTATATAATTAATCATGTGCCCAATGTTCATGTAGATGGTATGCTTATCATGGTGTCGTAACATGTTGTTGGATCTGGTGTACATAAGGTCACATTGGAATATAACTTATTGTAGGTGTAAAAATTCCTACGGTCACCATAATATTCATCTAAATAGTGTGTGATCTCTTGACTTTTGTTAAGTATATTTCTCATCCATGGTCATTTAGATACATGATTGGGGAAGGTGATTATCACATGTAGTAAAGTGATTATTTCATACAGTAAGGTGGTGAATAAATAATATTGATAAATATTTCACTCAGTAGGTTGGTGTTGATCAAACGACATGGTTAGAAGCCTTAAAGTAGGGTGAAATTTAATATGTGTTTTCGTGGATCTGAAGCCCCTAATAGAATGAATGATGTTGTGTAGTGAGGTGGAATAAAGGGTGAAGATAACCTAATAGTATTTAAGTATTACATCTGATGAAAAGGTACTACAAAAAAATTTCTGATGAGGTTTCTGATAATAAAAAATGTCCAGTTGGAAATGGAACTTGCAATAAGGTTTGTTTCAACCCATGATAGGCTTTTTTAAGAGAGAAAAAATAAAAACTTCTGCATTCTTAAATTCTCTATCTTCATATAATTTTTAGATCAATTAAAAATAAATATTATCATTCAATAAAGAAAACATACATATAGATAATATCTATATATTTTCAACTAATATAGAATCAAATTTGTCCAAAACTTATAGGATGAGATATGATATAAAAATAGAGAATAATATAATATGAAAAGTGTATTGAATCATCGCAAACATTTGGACTAATTTTTGAGGTATCAAGGCAAACTTTTAGACACTGATTAAATTAAATTAAATAAGTAAAATATTTTTTTCTTTTTAACCCAAAATAAATTTGAGTGATTCTATTTTTAATTGAAAGAGATATCAAAGAAACAAAAAATAATTTTAATTATGAAAAATATAAAATTCAAGAACTGATGTATGGTCATCGAACATTTGGTGCAACAAATTAACAAAAAAATTAAGACTTCTAATAATATAACTAAATATTTGTAAATTTATTTTATTTCCATGGGAACATGTTTTTAATATTATGATCACTACAACTCATGTCATAATTATGTAATGAAATAAAACTTAAAATCAGTTTAAACAAAAAAAAATCTTAAAACAAAAAATATACATCATGTATGGATAAAAAAGAGAACATTGTAGTTATTTAATTTGTCCTTTTCAATTTTTAATAAAAAATAGATAAAAAATTTATATTTCATATGCATTTTTAATTTTATAAATATAATCAATGTAACTCAAGTTATAATAAAAATATTGAGGGGTTTAAATATATAACATTCACATGTAATTAAAATATTCTGTAATTTTTTTTTAAAATAAAATAATAATATATATAAAACCCCTAAAAAATTCCACCTTTTTGAAAATTAAAAAAAAATGAAAAATGATTTTATAATGTTCTCACTCGTTTGTGTTTTTTTAAAAAGACATTATTTTATATTTATAAAAAATAGTAGTTTTAAACAAAATAAATACTCCATTATAAATGAACATATATGTAAGTTAAAAATAATAATATAAAAATATTCAAACTAAATTTATGACTTATCGGGATCAAAATTTTACTTTTCAAACATTTTAGAATCTAATAGTCTTTTATAAATATATACTAGTTTATTTTAAGTTGTAATGTATTCAAGAATAATATCTCCTTAATTAATATAATCATGAAAAAAATACAAAAACATATCTATATTCTTATTTCTAGAATTCATTAAAGGGTTATTTGAAATAGAAATAATATAACAATTATCACAATAAATATGAGTCTTTTTTAATGAAAACTGTATCCAGAAAAGGTTTTTGAATCCCAAAAAATTGAGAGCAACAAGATGAATCAGATATATACTCACTTTTAGCAATTGACAAAGAAATTGATTTTTGTTTTCTGTAACATGATGAAACTAAATTATTATTGAGAAATTCAAAGATCAATGAAGTGATCTTTTTATTAATTCGACATCTCAAAAATCATAGTCAGAGTAAGTACTTGAATCAAAACAATATTTTCTAGAATAAAATAATCCACAATTTACAGTTGCATTAACATATCAAATAATATTCTTAACATATTTTTAGTGAGATTCTATAGGATCAAATTGAAATCTTGTACATAATAAAACATGTATCATAATATGAGGTCTATAGGTAGTTAAATACAATAAACATATGATCATTCGTTTAAATAATTTAGATTAAATATATTTTCCACAAACATCATAACATGATTTACATGAAATACTCATTGGGTTTTTATAAGATATAAATGAATCAAGAAAAAAATGTTTGACTAAATATTTATCATATATTGGTTGATATAAAAATATTTTTTCATTTCATTGAAACATTTAAAGTCCCATAAAGAATTTTAATTATCCAAGAGGAATCATGCCAAATTCACATTATATAAAATTTTAATACTCTTTACAAATAAATCAGTTTAAGATCTAAAAACAATGCCATAAATATAAATTATTTAAATTAAAATATCAATAGATTATATTTAAATAAACAAAGTGGGGTCTACTTTTCCTTTTGAAAACATCATTATTAAATAAAAACTATAGTATGTATGTAATACCAAGAACATAGATCTCTTTTAGACCATATAATATGTTTTATAAATTAAAAACATGATTAGGAAATTTTTCATTTTCATAACCAGGGTGTTGAGAAACATAAAATTATTTATAAATAAAACCATTTGAAAACGACTCTTTGCATTGATTGGATATAATTAAAATCCTCGAAAAGATGTAAAATCTAATAAAAATATAATTGATTCTATTATTTAAAAAATAAAAATAAAATCCTCTAAATTTATACATTCTCGTTGATAATAAACTTAATAAACAAGTCTCTCTTTATATTTAAAAAATTTCCCATATTCATCGATTTTATTTCTATAAATACTATTATTACCAATAACTTTCTTGTATTTTAGTTTTTCAACTAAATTCCAAACATTATTTCTAGAAAACTGATTAATAACATCATGCATAGAGAGAATATAGTTAAACTCATTTAAATAAAAATCTATATTATTAATAATAAAAATAGAAATAAATGAATAATTGGTATTAAATTTTAAAAATAATTTCTCGCTCTGATACCAGAATCAATATTACTGAAAATAATTTCAATACGTTGATCTCTATGATTCTTCTATGATTTAGGATCAGGGGGACACAGAGTATTCTACCCATAGTAGATTCATTTTTAATTGGGTAAATTCATCAGAAAATTAATATCTCTAAACTCATCGACCAAATCATAGGAATCAGAAATTAATTTTACATTTTTTTCATCAAACATAACATTAATAGTTTTTCAATAATCATAGTTTTTTCTGAAACACTATAATATTTAATATTATTTGAATAATGAATTAAAAATATTTCATATATTTTTTATCAAATATATGAAAATTATCATTTAAATTGAAAACATAAACCTTACATTAAAAACTATAAAATAAAAAACTTTAGTTTTTTTATATTTAAATAATTAATATGCAGTTTTCTTTAACAAAGCACCCAAAAGAATTCAATTTGAAAAATAAAAACCAAAAAAATTGGATTCATCCCAAAACATATAGGAATATTATAATCACATAACATAGTTCTATCTATTTCAAAAAGAGTTATATTTTTCTATTTTATAAAACCATTTGGTTGTTATGTTTTAGGAGTATAAAAATTATTAAATTAACCATTATTTTAACAAAAAATATCAAATTATAAATTATATAATTTACCACCTTTGTTGCTATGAATAAAAAAATTCATGCATTCTTTTCCTTTTGAACTAAATTACAAAAATCATTAAATATTGATAAAATATTATTTTTATAATCAAGAATGTAAACCCAAGTAAATTAACTATAATCATTAATAATAACTAAAGTATGTTTCATTTAAATTTTAGTATAACCAAATATTTAAATAAGTAATAACTCTAGTGTTATATTAGAATATATCTTATTGATAACTATTAAAGTTAATTTACAATTTTTACCTTCTCTGAGAGCATTAAAACCTGAAGGTGTTTTGTCTTTAAGGTATGCAACTATAGCACATTCTCACGTTTAGATAGATAATGAATCATTTTGAAATTAAAATGTCCAAAATTTAGATGCCAAAAGAAGCTATCAATATGTACATCATTCAAAAATCTTACATGTGTTAGGTCTGAATATAAAATGTAACAAAAAATAGGGGTGAATTGTGTCTTTTCAAATTCATCTAAAATTTTTGGCTTCTGAAACCCTCTATAATTTACGCATATTTGAAAGGTTTTCCTTCTGTATAAAAAATCAATAGATAAAAAGAAATAAATAATACAATTTTTAGAGTGGTTTGGGGCACAAAAATATCATAGTCCACTCTATCAATCACTCTCTCTCTGATATTAGAAATTATACTAGTAAGATCCTCTCATAACAAGACCAAGAATCCATAATTGAGTACAGGTAGTCAACACCTTACAAACAAGAAAAATTTCAATGTCTTCTAATTCTATAATATAGAATCTATTATCTACAAGATAGATTGAGAATGTGATACTCCACCATAATTGAGTGTGAGTAGTTGAAACTCCCATAAATCAAAATAAATTAATTTCTTGAAAAAGGTAAATCATAAAAAATTTTGCATTACATAATTAATAGTAGATATATCCACTTCTTCATTAATAATAATATTCAATAATGAAACATTCTAATGTGATCTGGTTGTAAAAACAACTTCAATAAGGTAGAAAATTGAACACCAGAAAATATTGTAAACTTATATCTCCAAATTGTATCTTCTTTCGTAATAGTTCTGTCTTCATAGTATCCCCCTAACAAATTTTCAATAAAAGAATTTGTATTTTTGAATCGCATATCACACATATTTGAAGGGATACTCTGAGAGGATATAAATATATATAAACGTGATTTTGTATTCATGATCCAAAATAATACCCTGATTTATCATGAAAATTCAAATTTCAAATGACTAGGATAGTCTTAACTTCCAAAAAAAATAATAGAGATTTTCTTTGATAAACATGGTGATTTGAAACGACCAAAACAATCCTTGAATAATTCGTTAATTCTAACATTGATCATTAAAGAAATATTTTATTGAAAACACAGCTTCAAAAACATTATTGTTGAGAACACAATGTAGTGTTGAGCTACGTAGAGTAGGGATCCTCTGCGTAGAGTAGGGTTCCTACCAACATATGGTTCCTTTACCATACTTTCATCTTTACATAAAGTAGGGATCAAAGTAGCATATGGATAATGAAACATACATTTATCCTTGTTAGGATAAAATTCCTAACACAACATTGATTGACCAAACATTCAAGTTTCCTAAATGTAGGGTATGAATTGGAAATCTAGACTCTAATATGGGGTTATTGATTCATATGTGTGTCAATTTTCAAATGGTAAGGATGCCAATCCAAAAACAAACTCTTTATTATAACGTTGGGTTTATACCACACGCAAATGGTAGCATTAAAACATAATATAGGGATGAAAGCAGTGTTTTAGGAATCATTCCCAAAAAGAAAAAACTCATTATATTAAATATAAATTCATTTAGAACACACTTAACTGAATTTCATTAGTAATGAAAAAAGGGTATTTTTGAATATCATAATCACCATAAAATATAGATTATTGTTGACGTGATATATTCCCAAAAATTTTCCTCTTTTTAGTGATCATAAAATTCATAAATCAATCCCTAAAATAAATTAATTAAAATATATGATTTGTAAAACACCAAATTAGATCTAATGAATTTCTCAAAATTTCAATTTCACGGAAATATTTTGATAACAATAATTTCAAACAAAAAATAGGTCATAAAAAATATTACCCCCATTTCACCTAGAGATATATTCCAATCCATAAACATAACTCCCCCCCATGTGATATGAAAATGATGATCCTTAAATATTAATTGAAAAAACCACATTTTAATTTCACACATAACTATCAATGAATAGTTACAAATTCTGGTATAAGAAAAAAAATCTTAGATTGGAAGTTAATTATTGAACTAAAATAAAAGAAATGAAATATAAATATGAATAAATTGTATTTAAATAGACATTCAAAATTTTGGAACATTTTAAGAACACTCCATAGTCTAATGTATTCAAAATGAATTTACTAGAGTTCAGTCTCAGTAGGGACAATGGGTTCTTCTGGATGAGGAATTTCATGAACCGCACTGCTAAGACCAACTAGCTTCAGTAACAGGATCTAAAAATATTTGTTGAAAACTTTTAAACTATTCTGAAGTAGCATCCTTAAACTATTTCCAATAGTAAAACATTCAACCAAATTGTTCTTCACAAATTCATTCACATCATCTTCTGACTGGATGAAAGAGATCATCTTATCTTTAACTTGATTAGTCACATGTCCCAACTAGTATTCGCTCAAAATCAGTTAAATCACTAGATGTCAATGATTTTACAACCAAACATATACAAGAATTATTCTAAACTAAAGAGTGTGTATCCTATCATTATAATCATCTAGTACATAGGTAATTTCTCCAAACATCCTAAGTAGTTATAGTGGTGTTTTTTAAGATGAAGTTGATTCTTGATGATTTACTCTGAGAGACTGATACTCTCTCCCTATCATCAAAAAAACTCATAAAAAACCTTCTTCTTGATAGAAACATCCTTTAATGTCCAAAATTATCTTGATATCTCAATACAGTAACAACCTTGTATTATTCAAAAAAATTATTCTCCAATTCCAATTGCTCTCTTAAAAAAATATTCTAAAACTCCAACATCAATATTTTCATAACATGGGAATATTACATTGAATAGAAATATTTAGGAGAATTAGATACTACTTGGTCAACATCAATTATTTCTAGGCTTGGCTCACCAGCTCCTTCTATTCTTTTTTCCCAAATCAAATTCTCCCAAAACACCAGGATCGTGAACATTTTGATTTCCCAGGTGAGAGTTATCTTCCCTATAAAGTTATCAACTTTGATCCTCCTCCTTAACATGATAATTCACTTGAGCCTTACGCTTTGATTCTTATTTCTCACCATATTTAGTGACATCCACTCCCCCAATATGGGCTTTAACAAAAACTTCTAGAATATTAATTGAAATTATTCTTATCTTCTGAGTAAGTAATTCTTCTAGCCTTAATGGTCCTTCATCATCATAACTATAACAAACTAAGACAAATGAATGAATAACCATTTTATCCCATAATCATTTGTTAATAACTTCTATTATTTCTCCACACAAATTGGAATACAAGTGTTGTAAGATTTTCTCCATACAAAACCAGTATTTTAAATTGTTATAGCATTCAAGGTATTGTTGTGGTTATAGTTTTACCTAAAGAAATATTCACAATTATTTCTTTTCTTCACTTCAAGAAAGAAAGAATCTAACTACATGGATAATATTCCATCTTTTCATCCTCACGACCGTAATGGTTTATATAAATAATCATAAACTAACCCAAAATAAAATTAACATTATTCATAAGAAGAAACATGATACACATGTCTTGGTAAAGGACTTTCACAAAATCAGTGGTCCTCTGTATAATACTTTATTCAAGAAAATTAATCAACACGTGATAGTTGGGGGAAATTTCATTCGTAATCACTTTCTTGAAAATTTTTGTTCTAATCAAAGAAAACATATTGTCCATATATGAATGTCTTGCATTATCGATATGTCTTAAATCAGACTAAATTACTCCCTTATGGGGACAAAAGGGAATATCTTCCATTTCCATAGATGATAAATATAGTTCCTCATTATCAATTAAAGAGATAATAGTGTCTTCTTCAAAACCAAGACTAAAAGAAGAATTTTTAGAAAATTATTTTACTTATATTTCATAAACCATTTGCATGTTATGTTAATCAAATGAATAATCAAGACCATGAAAACGCATCACTTCCATAAGCAATGGATTTTTAGAATATTGATTCCCAAAATATATTACAATTCCTTACAACAGTTTGCGAGATATTCTTGATGAATGGAAATTTTTTTCAAACTCAGTATCCATAGATCATCATGAGGTTTCCATATCTGAAGGCTTCTAGACTGAAGGGATTGAATGTTTAGGGTTTTTTGTAGACAATAATTGAAAGAGAGAGGTGCTATGTAAGCTGAAAAGACATATAGAATATAAGAGAGTGGGATAAGAAAAATAGTTTTATCATGGAGATTTAGGATATACTCCATATGTTTTTAATTTTCGATAGACAACTATAATAAAATTAAAATGAAATTATTTTCAAAACAAATTAAAATAAAATAGAATAAATATAATTAAAAGAGATTAAATAATGTTTACTTAAAATAAAACTAAAGATTCTTATCATAAATTGTTAAAAATCACTTAAACTCAAATATTCCAAACTCCCCCTTAATAAATTCAAAACAAGAATTGGGAAGTGGATTAGTAAAAATATTAGCTAATTGATATTAAGTATTAACAATTTCTAATGATATATCATTTTTAAGGACATGATCTCTTAGAAAATGATTCCTTAAATCTATGTTCATAGTCCTAGAAGGAATTATATGATTTTTAGTAATTTTAAAAGCCCTAGTATTATCACATAAAATATGTATACTATTAAATTATAGTCTAAATCCCAATAAGGTATTTTTCATCTAAAAAACATCTTCATATCAACTGCCAGTAGATCCATATTCCGCATTTGCAGCTGATAGGGATGTTGATTGTTGTTTCATAATAGATAATGAAACAAAAACAATTCCTAAAAAGTGATAGGTTCCTCGGTTAATTATTTTATATAATATGAAACCTCCAAATTCAGCATCTGACTATGAATTTAAATTCAAAATCAGATGTTTTGGTATAAAGAGGATATTGAAAAATAGTTCCCTTTAAATATCTAAATTTTTTTCAACTTTAGTACGATGAGACTCTTTTTGATTTTATTGAAATATGGCATAAAGGCATAAAAAACATAATATCTGGTATTCTAGAAGCACTATAAAACAAAATATCAATCATTCTTTTATATAACTTGTTTTTAACTGGTTTTCAAGCTTCATCCAAATCAAGTTTTATATTAGTACACATATCAGTTGTTTAGGTCCTATTTTTCTCAAGTCCAGTCTTTCTCAATAAATCAATAAAAGACTTACTTTGATTTAAAACATTTTGATAAACTTTCTGATAAAATTAAAAAACTATAACAAATCTCCCATCAAACTCATTTAATATTCTTTTTTTATTAAATTTAAAAAATCATGAAATATATCTATATTAGTTGAACCAAAAATAACATCATTAAAATAAATATTATAAAATAAAATATTAGAACAAGTTTTTTTATTAAAAAGTTATGGATATAACAATACTAATGTAAATCCAATTTAAAAAAGTAGAACTCAATCATTCATACCATGCTCTAGTTGTTTGTTTAAGTCATAAAGATCTTTGTTAATATTTAAAATAGAATTGGATTTTTGATGATTTTCAAAACTAGGGGTTTTTCAACATAAACTTCCTCCATTAAATAACCATTTAATAAAGGAAAATTTAACATCCATATAATCTAATTTAAAATTATTGTCTGATTCATAAGATAAATAGATTCAAATGGCTTACAATATAGAAATAGGAGACAAGGGTTCATCATAATCCATACTTTCTTCCTGATTATATCCTTTAGATGCTAAACAGGATTTACTCTTGGTAATAATCCATTAATCATCATGTTTACATCTAAAGACCCATTTGGTTCCTATAAATGGATAATTAGTTGGTCTCTCTACTAGTTTTTATTCATCATTCATTCTAAACTAATTTAGTTCTTCCTATATAGCCAGTATTCAACATTCATAATTTAAGGATTACTCTATATTTCTAGGTTCTATTTGGTATAAAAAGGTAGAAAATTAATCTAGGCTTCCTATATTTATCTAGTTCTAATTTTTGTGTCTAGATATACTTTTACAGCTTCTAAGGGATGGTTATTTAAGGTTCTAGTTTGTCTAGGTGAAACACATTCAGGTTCTTCATTATCATGTTCTTCTGAATTGGACTAAACATTATTAATATCATTTAAAAAATCATCTTTATCTGTTTAATGTATCATGTTATCAAAATATTTGAGGACTTCATCAGTTTCTCATTTTTATTTTCTGAAAGGTTAGGTTTAATCAAACATCCCATGAAATGAATACTCATCAATTATTGACTTTTTCTTAAAAACTCTAAATGATTTAGTAATTTTATAATATCCCAAAAATATTCCTTCATCAAATTTTGATCGAACATACCCAGGCTTTCCTTAATATTCATGATTTATACCTTGCTTCCAAAATCATTAAAGTACATTACTTTTGGTTTTATGGTATTCAAAAGTTCGTTAGGTGTATTTTTGAAAATATTCCTAATTAAAAATCTATTCACGATATAGACAGCTGATCTTATAGCTTCTACCGAATAATTGAAAGGAATATTGTATTCATTTAGTATAGAATAATATATTTCTTGAATTGTACTATTTCTTCTTAAAATAATTACATTTTTGGGGTGTTATTAGTATATAAAAAGTGTATCTAATACCTAAATTTTAGAAAAAAAATTAAATTCATGATCATAAAATTATACATTATGATTACATCTCAATGAATCCATTTTAAATCCTTTATCATTTTCAACAATTATAAGGTATATTTTGAAAATAGAAAAAACATCACTTTTTAGTTTTAGGAAATAAATCCATATAAATCTAGAATCTTCATCTAATAAAACATAAACATATAATTTACCAGCCAAACTTGTTATCCTTGATGATCCATAACAATTTATATAGATAAGTTCTGATGGTTTAGATGTAACAATTTTATTAATATATTCAATTGTTTATTTGTGATGTTTCACAATTTGGCATGCATCACAGAATCAATCATTGTCAAAATAAGACTGTGAAAATAAGGAAAATAATAGTTCCTCAGATAATTGATGTTAAGAATAAATATTATAGTGTCCATTTCATCTATGAAAAATCCATGATTCATTTTTCTTATTAGTTAATCAACTCACTTTTTGTTTACATAAGGTTTTAAAATCCAATGTATAAACATTATCACTTCTAGGTGCTCTAAATTTAAGAAGCTTATCTTTAGACATAGATAAGTAATTTTTAGAAATATCAACATAAAAACCATCATCACAAAGTTGAGAGATACTTATCATATTTTTCTTTAACCCTTCCTATAAAGTAACTTGTTGATTGAGATAGTCTTTGGATCTCCAATAGTTCTGAATCCAATGATTTTTACATTGGCATTTCCACCAAAAGTGATTAATACTCTATCTATAACAGTTAGGATAAAAAATTATGTACATCCACTAATTTTCCTAGAAAAACCACTTTCCATATACCATATAGTGTTGTTTCTCATGTGGTATATTTCCTACAAAATCATTTAAACAAATGTCTGATTTTGTAGCTATATTTTCATGGGTCCAGTAGGGTTTGCTAGGAATGATCTGGGAATCTATATCTTCTTTTCTTTTCCATAATTCATGTTATTTTTTCCATAAAAACTGTTGGAAATAAATTTCCATTTAATAACAATTATTTTTGTTTTTTTAATTAATAATTATTTATGAAATGGACTTTTCTCCCACAATGATAATAGTAATTATGTTTAGAATTGGGTATAAAAAAGTTGTTATTCATTTTTTATTTCTCAAAAATGATTTCAATTCCATAACATTTCCTTTTGATGAAATTGTTTTGATTAAATTCATTTAATATATTTTCTCCTTTATAAAGAAATGATCATCACACTTATAGGATTCTACTTGATCTAATAATTCTTTGAATTTATTTTCAGGATTGATACTTTTTGATGTGTATGAATTAAAATTTTCAAGTAGCTCTTAATGATGTTTTAGCATGGTATGTCTTTAACCTAAAGAAACATTATGAATATTTTTTAAATACTTGTTATTTTTTATTACAAAATCATATTTTTTATTTAACATAGAATAGTAGGCTAGAAGTTTATTCTTTGAGAAACCACAAGTGTCAGAATAAAAATATTAATAAGTTTATTCCATTTCATCATATTCATTAACATAGAACACATGTAGGTCTATATATTTAATTGTCATTTCTCTAAATCGGACTCTGAATGGTTGTTGGAGTCATCAGATACACTCCATGTAGAATTCGTTTCTCATTTTATTTTATGGTCATAATCAGTATTTTTTATGATATCTCTTTTCTGGTCTTTTTCATTCATCATTCAGTTCATGAAAATCCGATCTAATATGTCGTAATTTATCGCATTCATAACATCTAACTTCTCTTAGTTATTTATCATCATTCTAAATGCATTTTTTGAATCCTCATTTTCTTTTGGTGTAACTTGTTGAACTTTCTGGCTAATTGAGCTAGTTCCATTTTAGAATCTGGGGAATCCGAATTTTTCTCTTCTTTGACTTATTACATTGACCTTCTGCTACATTTCTGAGTAGTTACTTCTAGAGATGTATTTTATTTTTTTTACTATAATCTTATGATCTTCATCATCATCTTGCATTTATACTTCATACATCATTTGTGTCCTAATTAGTTCTATAATTGATAGATCTTTGACTAGTGATGGTTGTCGAATAGCAGTAGATATTCCATTCCATTTTGATTTAAGTACTTCAAGTACATTCAAAGAATGATCTTCTTGTTTGATGGGTTATCCTAATGGTGTAATGTTGTTAGTAATTTCTATAATCCTTCAATTAATATGTTTGACGGTTTCACTACCAAACATTCTAAGTGTTTCAAATTTTAGCATGGTTGTAGCATATATCATTTGTATACCATTATATGTTTCTTCATAAGATACTACAATAGTTTTCCACATTTAATAGGCAGTTGGAAATTGTAATAAATTGTTGAATTCATCCGGTCAAAGACCACAAATAACAGCATTCATTATCATTGAATTCATATCATATTTGGCTTCTGTTGTTGCATCCTATGTTTTTTGTTTTTCAGGAAACTGATACAGAGTAATAATTTTTTAATAGATTCTGAATCCAATATTCATCATACAGATAATACTTCGAGATATCCAGTATCCCTAATTTTCAAAATTAAAATTTGGATCTCGCACCATTGACAATCCTTCTCTCAGATCAGCCATTGTCATCGTTGTATTGACCTTCACTTTTTAGCTTTCTATAACATTATCCAAAATACCACCTCTGATACCAATTATTAGGTGAATATATACAATGTAACACACAACATGGGGGTGAATTGTGTCTTTTCAAATTCTTCAAACAATTCTGTCTTTTGACACCCTCTATAATTTATGGGGATATGCAGCGTTTTTATTCAATATGAAATTATGCAGCAGATAAATAGTAATAAAGAACATATATTTTTATATTGTTTTAGGGCACAAATATCTTCTAGTCCACTCTACCAATCACTCTCTCTACGAGATTAGTAAATTCCATTTTTATGGAACTCTTATCACAAGACAAAGGATTCACAACTGAGTATAGGCATGTGACACTATATAAATAGAAAAATCAAAAAGACTTCTAGTTGTATAACAGAGAACTGGGTATCTATATCTTAGATAGATAAGATTATACTCCACCACAACTAAGTATGAGTAGTTGAAACTCTAAAAAATCAAAATATATTAATATTTTGAAATAGGTTAAACATCACAATTTCAGCAGAATGCAATTAATTGTAGATGGATCTTATTTCACTACTACAAATACCCCTTTTCATAGAACTAAAAATGGCATTTAACCATGTTAGAAAAGCGCTTCTAAATCTGGTGAAGATAAAGGGGGGTCCCCTTTATCAGCACTCCAAAAAAAGCTGATAAAGACCCCTTTTATCAGCGCTAAAAAAGCACTCATAAAATTGGTCTTTTATCAGTACTAAGAAAGCACTGATAAAAGGGTCCTTTATTAGTGCTTTCTTTTTAGCACTGATAAAAGACCCCTTTTAGCACTGATAAAAGACCCCTTTTATCAGCACTTTTATTAGCACTGATAAAACTAAAAAAAATTAAAAAAAAATTATCAAAATCCTACCAATCTTAGGGGGGATTTTTACAGCGCTTGATCCCCCCCATTATCAATTCTTTCCCACACCTCCGGCACCCGAACCTCAACTACCACCACCTTTATTACTGATAGCCCCTTAAATTCACCCTTGTGAGCGCCCCCCTACCTCCACCTGGATTTGATCTCGAGACCTCCCCCATGCGCGCCTGAAGCATTTGCCACTCCCCAATATTGATTTTTTCTCTTATTTATGATATATCTATTTATATATATATATATATTTAGTTATATTTATTTGTATAGTAATATATAAATATATATATATATATTAATATATATAGTTATATTAATATATATATATAGTTAAGTAGGGATATACATTGTGTAAATTAATTTATGTGGAAAGAAAATTAAGTGTGTCATTAAACTAGTTTAACTTGTGTTTAATGTGCTATAAATTTAAAGCACATGTAGTGTTTAAGGTTTAAATAATATCAGAGGATTAACTAATTTCCATGTTAAATTTGAAACTACATGTTGTCTATGGTCACCCACTACTACAAATACCCCTTTTATGATATATCTATTTATTTATATATCTATTTAGTTATATTTATTCTTATAGTAACATATATTTATATTATTATATATATAGTTATATTAATATATATATATATATAGTTATATTAATATATATATATAGTTATATTAATATATATATTTATAGTTATATTAATATATATAGTTATATTAATATATATATAGTTATATTAATATATATAGTTAGATTTATATATAGTTATATAAATATTCATATATTGGTATTTTAAATATAATGGATATTACTTATTATTTAGATAAATCTAATATATTTTATATGAAAATATTTTTAATTATTTATTTAAAAATTAAATTTTTAGGTGTGAATATATAAAAAAAATATGTACATATAGTTATATATTTTATTTTAAATAGCTGTATATTACAAAATACAATAAAATTTGGAAAACATAATATAAATATGGATGTAATACCTTGGAATAAATTTAGTCCCAACCAAAAATATGCAATAATATCCCCTTAAACGAGGCTGAAAATCCACAAAATGTTAAAAAAATCGGAGAACCCCGACTAAAAACTCAATTTTGGAGGCCTTATAGGCCTTTTTTTTTCCTCGAAGATACCATGTCCAGGGTGTCCCCTAAACCATAAGGTTGTGGATCTTATTGTAGGAGTTTATTTGATATGTGGTAGAGCTCAAACAGACATCCAGATCAAAAGTCATGGTCGTTTAAAGTTCGAGTTACGTTTTCAACATATTTTGTGTATTTTTTTAATTTTTGATTTTTTGGATCTTAAAGTTATTATGAAATGACTATTCCTCCATAATAATTAAAAAATTATTAATTAAAAAAATCATTTTTTAATCCATTTTCACTAAATATCTTATATATTAAGTATATTAAGTGTAAATGTATATTTAGACTTATCTAAAATATATTTAAAAATTATATATTTTATTTAAATCAATATAACTATATTTTTATATTTATAAATTAATATATTATTTTTAGTTAATTTTTTTCAAGTTGACCCTTTATCAGAGCTTTTACAAAAAGTAGAGATAAATCCCCCCCTTTATCAGTGCTACTAGAAAAAGCACTGATAAAGGGGGTCCCTATATCAGAGCTACAAAAAGCACTGATAAAGGGGTACCTTTATCAGCACTTAGTTTAGCACTGATAAAGGTAACACCCCCCCCCCCCCTTTATCAGTGCCTTTTCCTTAGCGCTGATAAAGGTTGGAGCTAGGAAAAACTATTTTTGTGGTAGTGTTTAAAAATAATAACCTTGAAGAATGAAAAATTATGAAGTGATCTGGTTGCAAAGATATATTCAAAAAGGTAAAAACATAAACAATGGTAAAAGGTTTAGCATGTATATCTACAACGTGTTTCTTCTTTCAGAATTGATCATTATTTACAGTATTAGAGTAAATAAATTTAAATTAAAGCAGTCATATCTATGAATATCTTATCACACGCATATGAAGGTATAATCTGAGGGAATATATATAACAAAAAAATCATTGATATTTTATATCAAAAATAATAGACTGATTGAATTCCAAAATTCAAATTTCTAATGACTTGCAGAGTCTTAACTTCCCTCATAAATAAGAGATATTTTCTCTGATGAACTCCGTTCTTCGAAACAATCAAAATAATGCTTCAATCCATCTTAAATTATAACTTTGATAATTGTAGCAACCTCATAATGAAAATGTGGATTCAAAAACTTCTACATTGACAACACAACATAGGGTTCTACTGCATAGCATTGGGTTCCTTGGAGTAGCAGTGTGTTCCTACCAACATGAGGTTCCTTAACCATACATTCAACTTTACATAATTTAGGGAACAAAGTAGCTTTGGGATAATGACCCATACATTTATCCTTGTCAGTATAAAAACTCAAATCAATCATTGAATAACCATATATTCAACTTTCCTGAATGTAGGGTATGAATCGTTAATACATACATTAATATAGGGTTATTGGTCTATAAACATGTCAATTTTTCAAATGTAAAAAACCAATCCAGATGAAAACTCCTTAGTGTAACTTATGATTTTTATCATAATAAAATTTTACCTTTCAATCATAACTTAGGGATGAAAAGAGTGCTTCTAGTTCATTCCCATAACGGTAAATTTCTTTAAATATAATATAAATAACAGCATAATGCAAATATCATAACATCATTTGTAAACAAACAAGTATATTTTTTGAAATCAAATTCATCATAAAATATAGGGTATTCTTAAAACAATACATTCCCAAAAACCTTCTGATCAGTTGGTTCAAAAAAATCAATAATATAATAATTTTCATTTCGATTATCATTAGATAAAAAAAAGAATCATTTTGAACAACTAAGCATTTATCATTTTGAAATTTATATTCTATTCCATAATCACATTACATGAGATATACTTAAGTTATTTTTTAAACATTCATCATACAAAACTCTAGATATAATGGAATAATTAGATAAAAGAACTTTACTAAAAACATTCACATCGACTTTAGAATTGTTTCCAAATGTAACAGTGCCTCCATGACATATGTTCTAAATGGTAAATTTTGATGGGTTTATGATCATATTTCTATAGAATCATGTTTCTATGTATTATATTTAGTTCTTGAGACATACGATACATTTTTCTATCAAAAATAAATTACTTGAAAATATTGGTACCCAAGCTACATTGGGTACAATTGGATTAGAAATAATATTTTGAAGAAACCCTGGAAAATTGAAACAGGTATTGTATGGTTTTCTAGATAATAAAAATTTAGAAATATTAGTTCATTTAAATATCAAATAATCATTAAATCTAATAGAAAAATCATTTTCATAGTTAATGTCATTGAACATTTAAATCATGCAACAGTAGAGGTTTATCTATATTTTACAATTAACCAAATGAGTTTTACAAATTTTAGGTAATCTTTTATCAAATACAAAACCATATTAATTTATATTTATTTAATTTTATTTTTTAAACTTCGTAATTTTATGATATTTTTCACAAAAATTAATAAAATTAGATGAAATTTTATTAAGTCTTTCAACATCATTTTTTAGTTTTTCATTTAAATCTTGCACAGATTTCAAATTATTATAAATAATTGAACGATCTTAAATTTTATTTTTCTTATAAAATAATTTAATTTTCATAAATAAAGATTCAATTATTTTCTTCAAACATTTTATAAAAATTAGAATCCTTAAAAATATCTTTTTCTAATTTCAAATTTCATCATTTAAACAAAAAACGTTTTCAATTTTATGATCATAATCAAAATCATAACATCCAAGATAATAACCAAAATTACTAACCATATCCAGGGATTCCATGAAGCCTAGGTTAGTCAGGCTTTATATTCCCATTCATTCTTTACTCAAAAAAAGTTACATCTAATGTGTTATAATTAATGATTTTTTTTCTTATCTCACATACATTTTTTTTTGGAGAGATCATTCTACATGGATTCATAAATCCTTTCATTTTCATTCATTTTTAAACCCCAATCACAATCTGAGCTATATATTCTTTTTCACTATAATGTAAATCAAAATTAGAAAAATTAATAGTAAAAACATCCAAAAATTTTAATGTTGCATCTTTTTTTTGTCTCCTCTTCTACTATGTTCTTCAATTGATGTTCATAATGAAGTTGTGATCCAATAAATTTATCAAGAGTGTACTCTTTAAAGTTATTTATTTTTACCTTATTGACCTTATTAGTAATCCATTTCTTTAGTAGTACTTGTAGGACTGGTTCAACAAGTATTGGGTATTCCAAAGCATCTCAAACTGAAATTATTCCATTCACAATGATTTTGAATTAGTGGAACAATTGGTTATCCTTTTCATCTTCACCCATCTTGAATTCATGGTAACCATCCTGAAGCATTCATTGTTTGGTTTGATTAATTATTTTATGCCATGGTGAGTGACTGATAGACACTTCAAAATCTCATGTTATTTTTTTATGTTGATACAGAACTAAAAACATTTATGTTAATTGAAATATATAAAATATTCAAAACTGTTTAATTTAACACATATCTAGAATAATTGTTTGGTATTGGAGTGTTGGGGTTATCTACTAGAACAATGTTCAATTTCTCCATAATGGATAAAGGTTCTATTCATAATTCATTTAGGTATGCCTCCATTTAGGATCTCATTTATTAATAATCATTTCCATCAATGTAAGGTGGTTTCTATGGAATCTAATAATTGTTCCCATTAACTCATTCTATCTTAAATATATTTTCCTAAGACTATGAGGTATTGAAATATGTTATCAAAAGTAAAATAAAAACATACTCTATAGAGGGATTTTCAAATTTACAAAAGGAATAAGCATTAATACCAATTATTTGGTATCAAGAAAACAAATAATAGAGGTAATAAATTCATAAGTTTATTAGAAACTGGTAAAAATTGTTTGTTGTTATGAAAGATAAAAATAAGGAAAATCTATTCTGAAAAGGGTAATTCTCTAATACAAATTGAATGAGCCCAATAGTGTGATGGAAGATGGTATAGATGTGGAAAATAAACCATATCAAAATTTCAATGAAATAAATTTTTTATTAAAATAATTGTTAACGTTAGTAATTAGATTTAATTTGTACTTGATATAATAAAGAATATTGGGATTTTATTTCAGTAGTTAAATATAATTTGTGCCTAAACTACTCTTATACCTCTCTAATTGGTAAGAGATACGTTGTTTACTAATATTAATTTTGAGGGATAATAATATATCAGTTACAATATCATTTTCTAGTATAGGGATAACCATGAGACATAGAATTGTGTATGGGGATTCACAACCTAATTACAACAGTATAATTATAATATGTGATTCACATTCGGAATGGTCTAGACATTAGATACAGGGAGTCAAAACCATCAGATCCTGACTTAAGAATCCAGGAGCCCCAACCTGAATATAAATAATAATAATTATTCATTTTCATGGAAAATCATAAATAAAAAATATAGAGTGTGTGTGAGAGATTGTATAATCCTAGGTAAATAAAGAATAATACATTTTCATATGTGTTAATATTTTTGAATTAAGTACTAATTTTACTTTAATGGGGTTGCTATGTACGACGGTGAACCTTCATTAAATATATTTTTGGTTACTCTTATACATTCTATTGGACCAAATAAAATTCTTTTTATAATTGAGACATCAAAATTTACTTTTGTAAATTTTTGGTATTTTTTTCATTAAAGTTCACTTTTTAATGAATAGCAAAAATAGTTGTATTTTAAGTCAAAATATCCTTTAAATATAATTTATATATATGGTTAGATTATCTTATTAATTGGTTTTAATGTGTAATTAGAATATATTTTTACCTTTTAATCCTGGTCATTGGAATTACTTTCACTTTGAAATTGGACATAAACAAGTGTCAGTCTTTTGATGGATATTGTTTTTAAAAACAACTATTTGTTTTGACAACGAGAATTATTTATAAAACTAATTAATGATAATTTTATGTTTTTAATTTTATAAAAAAATATCATTTTTGAATTAGTAATATCAAAATATCTTAGGGTGATTTTATGGTATTTTTCTAAAAAACTACATTTTTTATGAATAGTGAAACCACTAAGTGGAAGATAAAAAACTGAATTTTTCATTAAACGAAACTTTACCACTTCTGCGAATTGAATTTATAAAATCTGAAATACATGGTTTTCATTATTATGTAAAATTTGGTTCAATGGGATGAAAATAATTTTTTGTGAATTGTAACTTTTATGTTTTATTAATCATGATTAAAGGTAATTAGTGTATTATAAGGTACAAATAATGTTAAAATAATATGAAATTACTTTGAAACATGTCCTAAAATTATTGGATAAGTCATGGCCGAAAGAGACAATCCATGGGTCAATTTTGGGGACCCCATGGAGCCGCCTGGGTAAGAAAATGAAATTAATACCTTTTATTTAAAGTAAAAATAAAAATGTCATAAACATGTATTGTTTTACTAAAAAAGCATTACATGGGGTTATATAAGTTATCTTTTTTACTATAAATTTTAATTTGAAAGATAAATCAATTTCCTACATCATGTTAAATTTTTTATAATTTTTAGACATCAAAGAAAATAAAATTATTTATGACACAATGATGATTCAATGTTTACGTCATTAATGAATGATTTAAATAAATAAGAATATAATGTTTAAAATAATATCAAACACATATCCAATTATTATTGGAGGATTTTATTTCGAATATGGGACACCTTATCTTTGACTCTATTGATTTTGGGACCTTTAGAAACCTAAAATCATTATATAATAAAATAATAGTTTCAAGATTTCCAAAAGAGCCCCTCCTCTCCATTATTAAAAGACCCCACTTCTTACCCATCTCTCACACATATAAAGCCCTTTGGCTCATCTAAACTCTACTTAAAATAAGATTCAAATATCCCTATACTCATCCTATAAGCCTTACCTTATGAAGAAAGCTCTTCAAGAAACCTTTTTGGTTCAAACCAAGGGGAGTTACTTGATTTAAAGGTAATGTCTTCTCTTATGTTCTTTTGTTTTATTTTCCCTCCCCAACCCCCTAAACTCTTTTTATTACATTATTTTGTAACAAAACCAGTATATTCATTATACTAGGATGTTTTTATGATATTTATTTTATTTAAACTTACACAAACCTCTGTCTAATGGTTAAAGAACATACTATTTTTGTGAGTGGTGAATTACTGCCTCACAAAACGATTATTGTTCAATATTCTTTTAACACCTCTCATGGTTGACATTAAGATGTAACTATATTTATATTATATATATATATATATTGTTTTTGTTTTTGTTTTATGCTACTATATTTTTCATTTATGGCATACCTTTATGGTTTCCATTATGGGTAAACGCGATAATTTCATTTTAGGAAATGTGGACTACTGCCCCCTCAAAGTGATTTGATTCGTTAAAGCCATATGTAAGATGGATAAAGGATTGAGTTATGGTATTAAATATGATATCATACTGGAACTATAATATACCTTTATATCATTATTATTTTACTCCATTAAATACAAAATAGAAATGGAAGTAGCGTTGATGCGTATGTACGGCTTACTGTCTCCATGAATGGTTCATTTCATTTCATACCTCTAAATCTTATGTAATTTTATAAATGTAGGTATATAATAAATATACATGATATATATGATATCTACATCATGAATATAATTCTGGAGATAATTGATATTTCACCACATGAAGAACTTTTTATTATAAGAAGTTTATTTTTGACAAAAGTACCAAAGACCGACAAAACGATCATTATTAACTTAAATAATTACATAATGTTCATAACATGGTAATAAGTGATATAAAAATAATAATGAACATGAAAAAGGTTCTTAAGAAAATAGAAATTAACTGTAGTTTATTATTCATGATATTAAATAATGATCGAGTCGAGTCAGACACGAGGTAAGGGACTTCGTCTCAATCTCCTTTCATTGAGGCATATTTCGTTTTAATAAAAGACTTCCTTTTATACGGTGTATAAACCCAATTTACTTTTAAATGCATTCAAAAGTAATCTTTTTATAAAAATCATTTTACTAAATGGCAAAAGGAATGTTTTTTTCTTACATGTGCGACGACAATGACTTCCCCGCCGCCGTGACCATTATTTGAGTTTCGGCTTCTTGTACAAGCCATACCTTTTTTTTAAATGAAAAAAATACCACATTTTAATTTTCATTTATTTTGGTATTGAAAATGGTTTTGATAATGTTTTGATTATATCAATGTGTTTTATTGATATCTTGTGATTGAAATGTGGAAATGTTATATTTCCTTTCTGCATGTTTTATGTCATACGATTATGTTATGGTTCATGGGAATTGTTTATGACGTCGGGCGGTTCCATGATAAACTATGGTTGGGTGAGCCCAATATAGCTCTCCAATGCATTGTGCAACGAGAAGGAGTTAAACTCTAATGTTTCTCCGAAGATATTTAGGGAATATACTATGATGGGTATTCCAAACGTAACCATGAGGGTTACTCCCTACGTAAGAATGTTATGAATGCCTCAAGTTACATTTATGTCTTATGATTTCTATGAGTTATTCATAAATCTTATGATTTCAAGAGGTATGTTAAAGTGATTTTGTCTTATGAGTAAAGTATGATTTCATTGCCTCTTATATATACATGGACTAATGTTTTATTTCCGTATTTTTATATCACTTACTAAGCTTTTTATGCTCATCCCAAGTTTTTGAAATGTTTTTCATAGGTCAAGGGAAAAATAAATTATGTGATGATAGTGTCGAGGAAGTTTCAAGAAATAATCCATGTTTTATTTTAAATATTTTTCCTTTCATGGAAAAAAATGGATATTGTGTTTTCTGTAACCACCTTGTTTAAATGTGGAATGTAATGCATTATTTATGATTTAATTCTCTAAAACTATAAACCTAAAAATATCCTCAATGTGGATTCTTGAAATAAATAAATATTAAGTAATGTTTAAGGCTGGTGCCTTATAGAGATATATTAAATAGTGTTACTATAATATCTCATGACCCACACTCTCATATCTTGTGATGAAATACATAACACTATATTCTGAGCTATAATTATAAATATTGTGACCTAATGTTTTTCTATAAAAACCATATAATATCAAAATGAAATATTTTATCACCTAAATTATATAGACTTATTTTTTCAAGGGTTTTAGTGAAATAGGAAAAAATCACACATAAAAATTCAAAATTCAAAAAAAAAGTAAAATTCTCCAATTTAACCCATATTTTTATTTTTCATGTTAGGTCATCAAAATAAAACTTATGAAATCCTTTATAGACATTAATTGTTCAACCGCATTCTTTAAAAACTAGGGAAAAGAAAAATAAGAAAGGCGATCTCAAATTATCAGTTAGGGTGAACATTAGCATTAAAAATTTAATGTAATCAATGGGAATAAGAGTGCATAAGGGTATGGTGATGTGATCAAAGTGCATGATATAATCATATAGTAATTCATAACCATCAATAGCTAGATCGTTAAATATAAAAACATTGAAGGGGAAAGAGGCATCACAATAAATAAACAGAAGCTATGTAGTATCAATCATGATTATGGGTTTCATTATAAACCCATATAAATCATAAAGAAAACACATATGTAACTTTGGAATTCATTTTTACTTCCTTCATATAATAACAATTACAAATGGAATAAACATATGATCTACATTCATGCCTAATGAATTGGATGAATCTCATAGACTTGACCATCTTTGTTTATCCAGAAACCACCATCCATTGGGTTATCATAGAACCATCATTAATTAGTTTATAAAATAAAAACCCTTAATTTTTTTACAACACAAACACCCTTTAAATTCCCAAGTTACATTCCATAATCATAACACATAAAATCATTCATTTAATTATAATGTAATATGAAAAACCAGTATCCCATTCATAACATGATTAACCCCTGAAAATTAAAGGATATCTCTAACACACATTTTATTAAATCACTAAACCTTTTAGAAAAATGGGTTCTATTAAAATATCTTTAAAATATGGTTAACCCATAGAAATAAAAAAAAATCAATAATAATATCTTCAAAACAATCATAATCCACCCATAAAATAATGGGGATGGTATAAATACAACGTATTAACAATGTATGATAAGAAAAAAAGTATTTTTTATGTTTATGAAAGGAAATACAATTAAAATATCATTCAAAAAATATTGAGGAAAAAAACATTTCATTTTGAAAATATATTTTTATAATAAAAGACATATTTAAAAGATTTTTATTTGAGAATAACCATAAAAACGTATAAATTAAGCTTTGAATAATAATTTAAAACACATTTTTAAACACACAAAAATAAAAAAAAAAATTACCCTAATAATAATATTTAAAATATCATTTAAAATTTTATTGAAACCGTTTTTTTAAAACATTATTTTCAAAGACCATATATTTTTTATAGAAGAGAGACATAAAGTCATATTTTCTGGAAAACACTTTTTCAAACATATTAAGTCATAGAGATTATAAAAAATAGAAAAATTACATGGAAGTATCATGAGTATACAATGGATAATATAATTCATGAGAATTATAAGAATTAAACACCAGAGACTTAATAATACACATTCCCGGTAAACAATGAGATTGTAAAAATAATACTCTTACCACTTTTATAACTTTGAATTAAATCCCCATGAAAGAATAAAATTAAATAAAAATTACAATAAAATTAAAAATATATTTATTCATGACATATCATGTCAAATTTTCAGTATATATACACATTATAAAACAATATAATATTAAAATCTAACAACCCTATCAAAATAGAAAAATTATGGCAAAAATCCTTTACCGCGTTGGTAACATTGAAACCATAAACCCCAAAAAGGATAGATCATAAACTGGATACGGAAATCCCTATAAATTTATGAATAATAATCATAAAAATTTTTCATGGGAATATTATAAACCACACAACAAAAATAAGTGGATAATATGAAATATATCTCATAAAAATAAAAGTTGTATGAGAAAAAACCTTACCTAGAGTATAATTTTCCATTCATATTCTTTATCTTACATAAAAATAAACTTATTTTAATTATATAATTTAATAAAAACATTAAAAATTTATTATTACTTTTATTTCTCTTGAAAAATAATTTATATACAATTACTCAATTGAATATTTTTATGTCATATGTTCTTACCATATTCGACTTATGTAACAAAAATAACATTGGTAGGTTCACTATGGTTCAAACGTAATTACGTAAACATATACAAAATATTAATCACTAAATTAATTTGTTATTAATTATTTAATAATACTTATATATATAAATATTTTTTATGTTGTGATTAAAGAAACAATAATTATCACATCACTTTGAAGAGGTGGTAGGCCACATGTCCAAAAATGAAATTATCACTTTTTTAGTGTGTGTAAAAGGAAAGAATGAAAGTGATATATATATATATATCATTAAAATCATATAACCAAAATATTTATCAAAAATATTTATTAAACCCATACATAAAACAATCCATGTAAATCATGAATGAATCACATCACTTTGAGGAGGTAGTACTCTACACATCCACAAAAGATGTCATCATGTTCCAAAAAAATAGAATGTGTGCAGATGTTTGTTATATAATAATGATAGTGGAATAGATAAATCTTAAATATCATACATATAAAATAAAAACATTATGTCTATATTTATTTAATCCTTGATAGGTGGTAATGGAAGAACAAACAACATAGGTTTGTGTGGTGGTAGTTTTCCAAAAACAATAACGATGATTGTTTATCCCATCTAATATAAGTGTGTGAAGTTATAGTTCATACCCATAACATTAACAAATATCATTATATTGAAGGCACTAAGGTTGTAATATAATCATTATATGAAAATAAATTATAGGTTTCAGAAATAAAAAAGTGTTGGTTGATGAATGTCACCTCATCTTCAGGAAATATCTTTTGGAATGGATATTTGGGGAGTTTGAGATCCTTTTTATAGTAGAGGAGGACTGTAATTATTGTAAATATCAAAAGGAAAAAATTATTTGGAGGTCTCCCTTACATAATTTTTTTCAAATAATTAACATTTTCATCCAATAGAGTAAATGGTCAAAATATTTCCATCCAATGGGTTTTGTAAAACTGTATATTTCATTTGGCCCCTTATTATTAATGTTAAATGACTATGTAAATTTGTATTTACCTTAATCGATGTAATTAATTTTAATTTTATTCACTAATATTTTGGGTAAAAAACTATGTTGACCTTGATAGAAATAATAATTTATTCTAATTCTAAATATGGAATCAATTTTTTGAAATTATTAAAACATAAGTGGAATAATTTAATTTAAAACTAATCCCCTATAGAGAATGAGAATTAGTGTTTTTAAAGTTAAAAGATTCAAATATTTTCTATGTTATATATCTAAATTCAATATAAATTGATTAAAATGACCTAAATTTATTAATAGATGTATAATATAAATATTTTAAAATAACACCAATTCAAAAAATATTTTTTCATTATAAATTATTTATATGAAAATTTTGTTTTTAATTAAAAGTTAGTATTTTTCACTATTCATACAAAATGATACTTCTCATAAAATTACCAAAAATGACCTTAAGATAATTTTAAAATTCCTCTTTGAAAGATGGCGATTTTTTAAAAAAATTTATAAAAGTGTCAATATTTTTGATTTAAAAAAGCCCTCTTTTAAAAGGTGGAAAAACTGTGTTTTAAAAAAATACAACTTTTCATGCTTAAAATTGGATTTGTTCTTTTTTTATGACTAAAAAACTTATTGGAAAAATTTAAAAACAATTTATTGATTATATAACAAATAAATTTCATTAATATCATTCAATAATAGTTATTAATTTTATTTATTCTGATAAAATGCCTTTTTTGTAACGCCCCAACCGCAGTTATCTAGAGTCGGTGCATTATTACATAACATTGGCTTGATCACAAAGGATCATGTCTCGAAAGATATATTAGTTTAGTAGCCTTGGAAACACTAGATATATTCATAAAGTTTACATTACATCAAAAATTAAAACTACAACAATATAGTCTCCATAGTCCACACTCATATCCCCTCATATTATCCCTGTAGGTCATTCATTAAATACTTCTTCACATCCTGGGAAAAATAAAACATAGAAAGGGGTGATCTCAGATGCCCAGTATGGATAACAATATAGCGGAAACCTTCATAAATAAGCATAAACATTTAAGGTAATGTATAACTAAAACAAAATCCTTTTAAACTTGAAATTCAGCATAATATGGCAGAAACAAATTAAATAATTCCATTTACGTATTCACATGGATATTCTACTAATCGAATAACCACATGCAATATCAATAACCACTTTCATAAAGATGGAATGCATAATGTCAGACTATCATAACCATGTATCCAAGGTTTGGTGCCAAGAATACAAATAAGATTTTGTCAAGGCCTCGTGCCAAGACACTAGTTTGTCTCATGAGACCTACCGATGCATCGAGTAGCTATATCGGGCTCCACCCATCACTTATTAATTCCAATCCATTCCTCATATGAACAGGTTTAAACATAACATAAACATTTGTATTAAAACTAGCATAAGAAATGTCAATACTTTCTCTATAAACCATGAATGGTATAAAAATTACACATCCATAGTCGAACATATCACAAAACCTTCAATACAATATTGAAGTTTTGTATCATATCAAATCAACTTCAAATAAACCAAAAATCCATCAAAGGATGTTGACATAGATGAAATCAAAACTATTCAAGAGAAATATCTCTTTTTTTAATCATTTAAAAGTAAAATAATTATAAATGAAAAAATTTACTTTAAAAATATTCTTATAATCTTTTAAGGGATGTTTTGACGATTTTATAATGGTGGAAAATAGCCGCACCCTCCGTATAAGTTTAAAAAATACATTCTTACCTTAATTCTGTCGAAAAGGTTAGAAAGGACCTTATTTGAAAAACAATGGAATGATTCCTTTATAAAATTCTTATAAAAAATCAAACAATGTTATAAATGACTTTAACCCATATTCTATAAAATAGTAATAATGTTTTGAAATACATTTTTAAGAAACATGGTTGTGGATGATAAAGAGGACCCAATAGATAATTACGTATAAACAACCTTGGATAATGAATAGATTGTGAAATAAATCCTTACCTTGTACTTTTCCTTGTTTGAGGGTAGGTTAACCTCCTATATAATGGTGAAATTATTAAATTTTACAAGAATCATATACATTATTATGATATCATATATGATCTTTTAACATTGATTTGTTAATAATATCATAGTATTATCATCGTTTCGTATTAACTTACTCATTTTATTTTATATATTTTGTTACATAATTGATGTTTGTTATGGATAGGTTATATCATATTAATATTCAAAATGATATCGAGTCCTTTAACATTATTTTTAATCATTAAATGAGAATTATAATTGCATGGATATGATGGGGAATGAATCTCACCGCGTTCGTGGAGATGGTAGTCTGTACGTACGCACGAGCGATAATATCATTCTTTTGATATTAAAATAAAATATAATTGGATTTTATATCATATATACAGAATAATTATCATGTTATATTAATTATTTACATCAATTACATATCATTATCATACCCATCCAAATAATAATGTTTTTGAATAACAATTACACCATGACGTGGAGACGATAAGCCGAACGTACGCACGTATGGTGGTATGTCATTCAAAAAATGGATAGAATACTGAATATGGTTGTACCATATTTATAATAACATCACATTATATAGAAGATTCTGGAGTTATTATTTTAGAAAGAAAATAACAAATAAATAAGAAGTTGAAGAAGAAAGGAACTTGAAAATGTGTGGTGAAAACATTACCTCTTTTCGGGTTCTTCCATTTGATTTGATCAAAAGGGATCCTTAGGTTCACTTTCTAATCAAACTAATGCCTCTAATCTTAAGTGAGAAAAGTTGAGAGAGTATTTGGGTAGGTTTTGGCCGAAATAAAAGGCTTTAAAGGTGTGAATAATTGGTTAGAAGTTGTGTCCTTTTATAAGGGGGGAGGGTCTCTATTTGAAAAACTTAAGGTATTAATTTATAATAAATTCATATTCGATTTATAATGGCTCCAAAGAAGACTATTCAAATTATAAGGTAGGTATGGGTCGAAATACATTCAACCCATATATTTTAGATAGGTTTGGATAATTATATTAACCTTATCTTTTAGTTTTAACTCTTAGTTAATTAGATTGACATTTACCATGACACATTGTATTTTTATATTATATAGTTAATAAAATACTATATACATATAAGAGACCCCAAGTGGTCCATTAATGATACATATATCATTATATAAGTCCTTCTTCCAATCCTTATATTTTTAGGAATAAAATATCAATTAATAATATAATACTTGTTTTAAAAACTCATTTATTTCAATTTTGACACTATTTAATAATTGATTTTAGCTAAAGTCTTAAAAACAATATTAATTCACAATAAAATCAATTAAAAAACCTAACATGTCATATTAACCAATAAAATTCTTGGATGGCATCAAAACTTTCAAATTATATTTATTGTAACTTTTATAATACAAATTATTTGATTTTTTCATGAATAAGGAAAATAATGCATCATTATTGTGTCATAAATAAATTTAATTATCAAATGTATAAAAATTATAAATAAAATACAATCATGTAAGAAATACATTTATATTTCTAATGAATATTTATAGTAGAAAATATAACTTATATAACCCTACGTAAAAATTGTTTTGCTAAAAGATATATGCTTTTGTCATTTTTGTATTTACTTGAACTTAATTAATATAAAGTGTCCTTATCAACTACAAGTGGCTCCATGGGGTTCCAAAATCAACCCAAAGATGCCCATGGTTGTACATGTATCAACCAATAAGGTTAGGACACATTTTAGTGTAATTTATTATTATTATAATAGAATTGTTTACCATTATTTAACGGATTTACCCTTTAACTATGGTAAATAAAATATTTACCGATGTAATTATTAAAAATGTCTAAAAATAAAAGTTACATACTTACACAATTTTTAAATACTAATTCAAAATATGGAATCCATTTTTTCCAAATTCAAAACAGAAAAGTGGCAAAAAATAATTTAAAATTAATTCCCGCTGTCAAAACAAAAAAGCATGTTTTTGAGAAATAATAACTATCAAAAGATTAACACTTGTTTCTGTTTGGTTTAATTGTGAAACTATGTACAGTGACCAAAATTATATTAAATGGTAAAAATATATTCTAAATATACTTTAAAACCACTCAAATTCATAATGTATTACTATTAATTATTTTTATTAAAAAATATGTTTTTAATTAATATTTACTAATTTTCACTATTCCTCAAAATATAAAAGTTATCCGAAAAGTACCAAAATTTCACCCTAGGCTAATATTGATATTCCTAATCCAAAAATGAAGTCCATTTTGAGAGGTGAAATTTATAAAATTTTAAAAACTTGTTATTACTATTCTTAATGGCTACTTTGATTGATCACGGTGTGTTAGAATCTCCGAGTTGTGTACAACACACACTAATGTATTATTCAAAGAGAAGTGTACCGTGGAAACATGGGATGTTAAATTCTCCCCTCCTTCAAATAATTTCGTCCTCGAAGTATCTATAATTCATTCGTATGAAAATACTCTGGCGATTCTTCATCATAAGGTCATCGGGTTCCCACGTTGCCTCTTCCATCTTATGGTTTCTCCATAGAACTTTTACCAGACAGGTCATCTGGTTTCTCCGCACTTGTTCTCTAGTATCAAGAATCATGATGGGATCTTTGCAATAAGATAGATTAGGTTCCAGTTCTAATTCCTCATAGGTGAGTACATGCGTTGGTTCTGGCATGTATTTACTCAGCAGTGATATGTCGAACACATCGTGATCTTTGGAGAGATTTGGCGGCATTTCCAAACGGTATGTTACAGCACCAATTCATTCTAGAATTTAGAAAGGTCTGATGTACCTGGGACTCAATTTACGTTTCTTACTAAAATGTATAACTCCCTTCCATGGAGATACCTTCAAGAAAACATAATCTCCTACCTGAAATTCCAAATCCTTCATTCGATTATCGGTATAGCTCTTCTGCCTAGTTTGAGCTGCATTAATGTGGTTTTCGATTACCTTCACCTTTTCCCTCGTTTCCTCCACTAGTTCTAGGCCTATGAGTTTTCTTTCCCCAACGTCATCCCAATAAGTTGGTGTGTGACATCTCTTTCCATATAACGCTTCATATGGGGCCATCTGAATACTTGAATGGAAGCTATTGTTATAGTAAAATTCCACCAGAGGTAAATATTTATCCCACGTACCTTGAAATTCAAGTGAGAAAGATCTCAACATGTCTTATAAGGATTGAATAGTCCGTTTTGATTGTCCATCTGTTTGAGCATGGTAGGCAGTGCACAAATGAAGTTCAGTATCCAAGGCCTTCTGAAGACTCTTCCAGAATCTATAAGTAAAACAGGGATCAGGATCAGAAACAATCGATAGGGGTACTCCTTGAAGTCTTACAACTTCATTGATATATAGACTTTCTATACGTTCAAGTGGTTAATCTTTTTTATATCAAGAAAATGTGCTGACTTAGTAAGACGATCAACAATTACCCATATTGCATCGTTCTTTCTAGGAGTCTTTGGTAGTCCTATGATAATTACATCGTTATATTATCCAATTTACACTCAGGTATAGGAATAGGTTTCATGACTCCGCCAGGTTGTTTCCTTCCACCTTTCACTTATTGAAAAACCATACATCATGACACAAAATCAGCAATATCCCTTTTCATGTTGTCCCACCAAAAAAGTTCCATCAAGTCTCTATACATTTTGGTGCTCCCATGGTGTATAGATAAATTCAAACTATGTGCATCGCCCAACAATTCCCTTCTTAGATCAGGTATATCAGGAACACAAAGTCTCTTCCCGAATTTCAAAATTCCATCTTCATACACAAAGTCACTTAATCTCACATCATTCACAACTTTAATTTTGTTTTTAAATTCTTCATCATCATTCTGAGAACTCTTTATCCTTTATAATAAAGATGGTTTGACAAACATTTGAAAAAGTTTTTATGTTTCACCTTCCATGGTGATTCCCATATCCATCTTTACTAGATCCATGAAAATAGGATCCCTCTCAACTCCCAACTTGTTCAAAACTCCATGACCCTTTCTTCTCATAGAATCTTCCACCTTATTTGTCTTCCCCGTTTGGTAGTGTATCGTGCAATCACAATCCTTGAGTAGTTCAATCCATCTCCTTAGCCTCATGTTGAGTTCTTTCTGTGAGAAAATATTCTTCAAAATCTTGTGATCAATATAAATCTAACAATTCTTACCATAGAGATAGTGTCTCCAAATCTTCAAAGTAAATATTAAATATGCTAACTAAATATCATGAGTATGATAGTTTTGCTCATGAATTTTTAATTGTCGTGATGCATAGACAATAACCTTATCATTCTTCATAAGGACATAACCAAGTCCTTTCTTCGATACATCACTATAAATAACAAACCCATCATTCCCCGATGGTAGAGTCAATATATGAGAATTAACTAATATTCTCTTCAGTTCTTCGAAACATTATTCACACTATTTTTTCCAAACAAATTTAACCCATTTACGGGTGAGCTTTGTTAATGGGTTATCCAACTGGGAAAAATTCTGGACGAAACATAGATAATAACCTGCTAAACCAATAAAACTACGTACCTCAGTTATACTCGTTGATGCTGGCCATTCATGGATTTACTAGGTCTTGGAAGGATCAACAGAGACTCCATCTTTAGAGAAAACATGGCCAAGAAAAGAAATCTCCTGAATCTAGAATTCACACCTCCTAAATGTCCCATATAATTCATGTCTTCTTAGAGTGTTCAGGATAATGTGCTAGTGATTTTCATGATCATAGTAGCTTTTGGAGTATACCAAGATATCATCAATAAATACCACCACAAAATCATTAAGATATTCCTTGAAAACATTATTCATTAGATCCATGAATACATAGGGTGCATTAGACAGCCCAAAAGGCATTACTGTAAACTCGTAATGCCCGTACCTGGTTCAAAATGTTGTCTTTGAAATGTATTCCTTCTTCACACACAACTGATGGTATCCAGATCGAAGGTCAATCATTGAAAAGTATTGAGCTCCATGTAGTTTATCACATAAATTATCAATTCAAGGTAGGGGATACTTGTTCTTTATTGTTATAGCATTGATTTCCCTGTAGTGGATACATAACCTCATAGATCCATCTTTCATATTAACAAAAAGGATAGTGGCTCCCCATGGAGAAACACTAGGTAGAATAAATCCCTTAATACTAAATTCCTCAAGTTTTTTATTTAGTTACAGTAATTCCACATTGGCCATTCTATAAGTGGTCTTCGATATGGTCCTTTACCTAAGAATTAAATCAATGGAAAAATCAATTTCTCGTTCAGGAGGATGTCAAGGTAAATCCTCTGGAAAAACATCAACATATTCTTTCTCAATAGGAAAAACCTCTATTTGAACATTCATTTCCTTACCAATATTTATTTCATTCTCTACCTATCCAATATTTGAATTTAGTTGAGCTACTGGGGGTGGATCTAGGTAAGAATTAGGTGGTGATGATTCGGCTCTAAAGATAAGGTGTTCTTTATCATCATCATCAAAAATCGTAACCTCCATATTATTACAATAAATCTTCGCATCATGGTCTGAAATCCAATCCATACTGAGGATTATATCAAACTAAATCAAAGGTATGATAATGAGATCAGCAGATAAAGAAAATTTATGTGCTCCAATGGGGACTGATTCACAAAACTTTGTTGTAATGATACTTCCCTTGGGAGTTTTAACTAACAACTCCCTTGTTAAATCAAATTGGAAAAATATAATTTTCTTAGAAAATTGGGTAGATATGAAACAATGTGATCATCCAGAATCAAATAAAGAATTTTCTAAACTTGATGAAACCATTAAATTACCTACCACCACATTGTTCAGAGGTTGTACCTCAGTAGTAGTGATAACATAAGCTTGGCCTTGTTCCCTTGGCCTTTTCTGAGGTAAGTTCCCCTGACGCTTAGGAAATTCATTTGTATATTGTTTCATATCTCTACAATTGTAGCATTAGAAATCAGTATCTTCCTTCATCCCCTTGAAATCATGAGCTTGGTGACCTTTTTGACCACACATGTAACAGACGCCCATTCCCTTCATACAAGTACCAGGGTTTTTCTTCCCACATTTACTACTGGATGGATAATAAATTTTTCCCTTCTTCCCTTTATTTCCATTTCCAGAGTGGTAAGAAGATCTATTCTTCTCTTTCTTTGCCTTAAAGTCATAAGACTTAGCGAATTCCTTTTCTGTCTGGATAGCACATAAGACAATATCTTTGTATGACGAGAAATATTGTGAGACTAATGCTCGATTGATAAATGGTTTTAACCCATCAAAGAAACGATCAATATTACTTCTCGGGTTATGTATATAATCTTTTTCATGCGTCTTTATCCTTGTAATGTTAGCCTCAAACATTGTGACATTTTCATCCTCCTATTGCCTCAGACCCAGAAGTTTCCTTTCTATATCAGTTTGATGGTCACAAGGAAAGTATTTTTCTAAGAAAATATCCTTGAACTCCATCCATTCAATATTTGGTACTTCATCATCTTCCATCGTGTTTTGTATCAATGAACACCATTGATCAACATCTCTTTTGAGGTGATAAACTGTCATGAAATTTTTTTCCCTTTCACTACTCCTCAAAGACTGAAATATTTTCTCTAGGGAACTTATCCATTGCTTAGCTACTAATAGATTTGTACTCCCATTGAATGTTGGTGGTTGTTTCCTCATGAAGCGATCTAACATTGATCCTCCATGCTACGGATCAGGGTGCTCCATATGGGTAAGGTTATTATTCATAACCTGAGTGAGTTGTCCAAGTATGGTGATTAGCTGATCCGCACTAGTTTCATCACTAGCTCCACTATAATTATCTTGAGCAGGGGGGAAATCCCTACATGGAGTGTGTTCATTGTTACGGTTTCCATTCCTTGCACTAGGTGCCATTTCTAAACAATGTCATAAACTAGATCAGTTTATGAATAAAAATACATAATTCCATAATTGTGAAACACTCAAAATAATTTGATCTATTCATGAGTATAATCCATAATCATAAAAAACAATTCATTTAGGAAGTATATACTCATAAACCCTTCATAATGGATTGTAAAGAAAATGAGAAATATCCTAAACATATCCCCTGAGAGTGTCGTAACCAAGAGTGCAGCAAGTCCCATTGTCGTGCACCAATTCCCGTTCGAGTCTAGCTCAAAGAGGTGTTTTCGAGTATTACCCCTAGGTACATCTATGCCAGATCCACCTCTACCTGCTTGTATCTAGACAGGGATCTATTTGATCGGAAAACTCACAAAATCTCTACAATACCAAAATTCTAGGAAGTTCATCTATAATAATCCTCAAAGTTCATCTTATGTCTATGTGCTCTAATGAGAGTTTTTCTAAATCTAGCTTCCAAGGTTTGTACTAAAATTCCTCTAATACCAACTATAATGCCCCGACCCTAGTTACCCAGATTTGGTGCATTATTACATAACATTGGCATGATCACAAAAGATCAAGTCTCAAAAGACCAATTTGTTTAGTAGCCTTGGAAACACTAGATACATTAATAAAGGTTACATTATATCAAAAATGAAAACTACAACAACATAGTCTCTATATTCCACACTCATATCCCCTCATACTATCCCTACAATTCATTCCTAAAATACTTCTTCACATCCTAGGAAAAATAAAACATAGAAATGGGTGAGCTCAGATTCCCAGTAAGTATAACAATATAGCGGAAACTTTCATAAATAATCATAAACATTTGAGGCAATGTATAACTAAAACAAAATCCTTTTAAACTTGAACTTAAGCATAATATGATAGAAATAAAATTAAATAATTCCATTTACTTATTCACATGGATAATCTACTAATCGAATAATCACATTCAATATCAATAACCACTTTCATAATGATGGAATACATAATGCCAGACTATCATAACCACGTAGCCAAGGCCTCGTGCCAAGAGTACAAATACGATTTTGTCAAGGCCTCATTCCAAGACACTAGTTTGTCTCATGATACATACCGATGCATCGAGGAGCTATAACGGGCTCCACCTGTCACTTATTTTGTCCAATGCATTCCTTATATGAATAGGTTTAAATAGAACATAAACATTCGTAATAAAACTAGCATACAAAATGTCAATACTTTCTCCATAAACCATGAATGGTATAAAAATAACACATCCATAGTCAAACATATCACAACACCTTCAATACAATATAGCAGTTTTGTATCATAATAAATTAACTTCAAATAAACTTGTAATCCACCAAAGGATGTTGACATAGATGAAATCAAAACTATTTGAGAGAAATATCTCTATTTTTTAATCATTTAAAAGTCACATAATTATAAAAGAAAAAATTTACTTTAAAAATATTCTTATAAGCTTGTAAGGGAATCTTTGACGATTTTATAACAGTGGAAAATAGCTGCACCCACCGTATAAGTTTAAAAAAAGACATTCTTACCTTAATTCTGTCAAAAAGGTTAAAAAGGATCTTTTTTGGAAAACGATGGAAAGATTCCTTTATAAACATCTTATAAAAAGAAAAACAAGGTTATAAATGACTTTATCCCATATTCTGTAAAATAGTAAGAATTTTTTGAAATACATTTTTAAGAAACATGGATGTGGATGATAAAGAGGTCCCAGTAGATAATTACGTCTAAACAACCTTGGATAATGAATAGATTGTGAAATAAATAATTACCGTGTACTTTTCCTTGGATGAGGGTAGGTTAACCTCTCATATAATGTTGAAATAATTGTTATTAAATTATAAAATAATAACATACATTAATATGATATCATATATCATCTTTTAACATTCATTTTTTAATAATATCTTAGTATTATCATCATTTTGGTTGTTAACTTGCTCGTTTTGTTTTATATATTTTGTTACATAAGCCATGTTTGTTATGGATAGGTTGTATCTTATTCATATCCAGAATGATATCAAGTCCTTAAACATTATTTTTAATCATTAAATGGGAATTATAATTGCATGGATATGATGGGGAACGAATATCATTGTGTTCGTGGAGACGGTGGTCTGTACGTAGGCACGAGTGACAATATCATTCTTTTGAAATTAAAATAATATATAATTGTATGGTATATCATTTATACATAATAATTATCATGTTATATTTATTATTTACATCAATTATATACCATTATCATACCCATCCAAATACTAATGTTTTTGAATAACAATTACACCACGACGTGGAGATGGTAAGTCGTACGTACGCACGTATGGTGACATGTCATTCAACGGATGGATAGAATACTGAACATAGTTGTACAATATTTATAATAACATCACAGTATATATAATATACTGAAGTTATAATTTTATAAAGGAAATAACAAATAAATAAGAAATTTAAGAAGAAAGGAACTTGAAAAAGGGTGCTGAAAACATTACCTCTTCTTCAGGTTCTTCCTTTTGATGTGATCAAAAGGGCTCCTTAGGTTATCTTTATGATAAATATAAGGCCTCTAAGTTGAATTAAGGGAACTTGAGAGAGTATTGGGGTAGGGTTTGCCTGAAATAAAAGGCTTTTAATCTGTGAAGAATTGGATAGAAGTTGTGTCCTTTAATAAGGGGGAGGAGGGGCTCTTTAGAAAAAACATAAAGTATTAATATATAATAAATTAATATTATTTTTATAATGGCTCCAAAGTGGATTATTCAAATTATAATTTGGTGATGGGTCGAAATCCATTCAACCAATATATTTTATACTGGTTTGTGTCATTATATTAACCTTATCTTTTAGTTTTAACTCTTAGTTAATTAGATTGACATTTACCATGTCACTTTGTATTTTTATATTATATAATTAATAAACATACTATATACATCCAAGAGACACCAAAGTGATCCATTAATTATAAATCTATCATTATATAAGTTCTTCGACTAATCCTTAGATTTTTAAGAATATAATATCAATTAATAATATAATACTTGTTTTAAAAGCTCATTTATGTCAATTTTGACACTATTTAAAAAATTGCTTTTTGTCAAAGTCTTAAAAACATTATTAATTAGAAAAAAATTCATTTAAGAAATCATAAAATGTCATATTAACTTATAATATTCTTGTATGGCATCAAAATATTCAAAATATATTTATTTTACCTTTTATAATACCAATTATTTGATTCTTTTATTAATGAGGAAAATACTTCATCATTATTGTGTCATAAATAAATTTAATTATTAAATGTCTAAAAATTATAAATAAAATACCATTATGTAGGAAATATTTTTATCTTTATAATGAATATTTATAGTCCAAAATATATCATACATAACTCTATGTAAAAAAAATCTAAAAGATATAGGCTTATGTCATTTTTGTATTTACATTAACTTAATTAATATAAAGTGTCCTTATCACCTACAAGTGGCTCCATGGGGTCCCAAAATCGACCCAAAGATGACCATGGTCAGACATGTATCAAAAAAGAAGGTTAGGACACGTTTTAGGGTAATTTGTTGTTATTATAATATTATTATTTTACCCTTCTTTACCGGATTTACCCTTTAACCATGGTAAATAAAATATTTACCGACGTAATTATTCAAACTGTCAAAAAATAAAAGTTACCTATTTACAAAATTTTGATATCATGATTCCAAATATGGAATCCATTTTTCCAAATTCAAAACACATAAGTGGCAGAAACTAATTTAAAATTAATTCCCATTGTCAAAACAAAAATTGTGTTTTCATTAAATAATAATTATCAAAAGATTGACACTTGTTTATGTCTGGTTTAATTCTGAAACTATGTCCAATGACCAATATTGTATTAAATGGTAAAAATATATTCCAAATATACTTTAAAACCACTAAAATTAATAATTTATTTCTATTAATTGTTTTGATTAAGAAAGTAGTTTTTAATTACAATTTAGTAATTTTCACTATTCATCAAAATATAAAAGATATCCGAAAAGTACCAAAATTTCACCCTAGGAAAATTTTGATATTCCGAATCCAAAAATGAAGTCCATTTTGAGATATAAAATTTATAAAATTTAAAAAATTGGTTATTACTATTCATAACGGCTACTTTGATTGGTCGCGGTGTGTTAGAATCTCGAAGTTGCGTATAACACGCACTACTGTATTTTTCAAAGAGAACCGTACCATGGAAGCTTGAGGTGTTACATTTGTAGACAAAAAAATATTTCTTTTATTAATAATTTTCATTATATTGAATTCTTATTTATAATCATTTATAATTAGTTGGTCTCCAAAGAATTATTTTTATATACATTATTGAACATTATCATTATAATTTAGTTAATATTATTCATTCATTGCATTATAATCTCTAGGAGAAAACTATATTGTTATATAATAATACTAATATTTTATTATTTTATGGTAAGACTCAGCCTTGTGTGTAACAAAATTTATTGAAGAAACATGATGTTATGTGCAATGAATGATAAAAATGGTGTGGCATATAAAACCAGAAAAACTATTCATTTCATGTTACACAAGATATCAAATAATTTAAATTAATTTTAAAAAAGATATTTCAATAAATGTCTGGATATTACATCATACCCCCTTGAAATAAATTTTCCCTTCAAAAATCATCTGGGTTATCAAATGATAAACCTTTTTTAGAATTAATTTGTTCAAACTTGCATCATTTAAATGAAATAAAGAGAACATCACTAAAATAGGAATGTGTGAAATATAAAGGTCATGATAAGTTATACATAACTAGAATTACACATAGGGAGAACATGATTGTGAAATTAATGGATGGATTTCAATGGAAAAACTATTTCACATGGACTTATAGAGAGTTATATAGAATGAATTCATGAGTGGGTCAATGAAAAAAACCAAACACGATATAGGGGTGGAAACGTTCATTGATATCATCTGAAATGATGGTAATAGGATGAAAATTTATTTCAAGAACTTATTCCAAAAGTAGAAATATTAATTAAATATATATACATAAAATAGAATAAAATAAAATTAATGGACATGTAAAATATTATTCTTTAACAAAATTCAACAACAGTCTCATCTTTTTCTCTAGAAAATAATATTAAACATGAATTATTAATTCCTAATGCGCAAAAATCATCTTTTAAAGACCATGAAACTATAAAACGTATTCCCAATATATTAAACTTATCTTTAGACATTAACCATAATGGTTGGAACATGGTAAGATAATTCCCAAAATGAGTAATCCTTTATATGATACATTAATATTCCCAATTAATACTCAAATTTTAAACCAAATTATTCTATAAATAACTATCCCTAAAATACATCAAATATTTAATGAATATGTTCCAAACTCATTGATTGGAAATATTTGAACATGTATACTTTTAAGATAATGAAAACATTATTCATCAAATAAAATACTATATATTTTTAAAATAACAATAATCTTTACCTACAAAAAAATTCATACCAACTAGGATATCCAATAGGCCATTGGTAGGTGAGAAACCCTTATCATACATCATTCATAGGTTCACGCACCACCTCATTTTTTCATTTGATGGGTTGTCACCCAACATATGGGTTGTCCCATTTTTTCATGAAAAATGAAAACTAATTTATGTTTAAATTGATTATAATTTTGATCCTAGGTGTCTCAAATACCGCATCATAAAAAACCATTTATAGAAAAATGGAATTAATCACATTAAGATTACAGCGGTTACAACCTAAATTGGGTGTATAATAAATGGAAAATATGACCATCATTAATATTATAGACCTATTAAGATATCCATATCAGTTAAGATAACCTCACATGAAAAATATCCTAATCTCTAATGATATCTCAACTATCATTTGATACCAACTATAACAGCCTGGGACCCACTCTCTTGGATCCTGTGTTAAAATCCATAACATTATAATCTCATATATGATTTTGATAATTTTGACTCTATTTTATACATAAAAACCTTAAAATATCAAAATGAATACTTGCATATCTTACATACTAGGGAACCTTTTAGAATTAGGGTTTTGGAGAATTAGAAAAAACTCATACATAAATGATTCACAAGTAACCATATGAAAATTTCTACAATTTAACCCATAACTTCTTATCTCAGTTTAGGTAATCAACATCATCCTTGTGAAATACTTTATTTAAATATATTGTTCATCCTCATTCCATATAAACTCATGGAAAGGAAACATAAGAAGGGTGAGATAGAATTCCCAATAACTGTAAACATAATTATTAACACTTGAATGTCACCAATTAGTATAAGTGTTCCTAAGGGATTAATGACATAATCAAGGTGAATTACATAATCATAAAGTAACTCATACCCATCAATACCTGGATCATCAAAAATGTAAACATGGTAAAGGGATGAGTGATAAGAATTAATAATAATGAGTCTTGTGATATCAATCTTTATCATGAGAATCATTATAAACCCATATATTGCATTAAATCTTTTGCATAACATGGGACATCATTTTCTCTTTACTCTTATAGTCACTCTTCGAAATGGAATAACAATAGGTTGTACTTTCATACCCAATTCTCTAGAGAGTTATCACAGACCCTCCACTCCATGGTTTAATCCGAAAAACCCATCATTGGTTTATCACCAAACCACAAGTCATTAGTTTATAACATACCCATATTTCATTGGTTTATAATGTAACCATCCATCCAATATTCAAGTACAATTAAATTATCAAAACACATAAATTCTTTCATTTCATCAAAAACTCGTATAATCAACCATTATACCTTTCATAACATGATTAACCCATAGAAATGAAATGAATTCTATATAATTTTCATCGAAGCATGTTTAACCCATTGAAAAGAAATGGGTTCCCTAAAAATCTCACTAAAATAAGATTAACATGTGGAAAGGAAACTGGTTCCATAACAACATCTTTGAAACAATCATAATACATCCAAAAAAGAATGAGGATGGTATCAATACAAAATATCCCCAGTGGATTATAAGTAACAAAAATGAATTATGATGTTGTTAAATAGAAATGAAATTAATATATCATTAAATAATTCTTGAGAAAAAATGTCCTTTTTCATTTTTAAAATAACTTTTTAAAATATAAAAAAAAATTAAAACAATTTTATTTAAACATAACTTTTATAGCATATAAAAAGTCTTTAAAATTAATTTAAAACAATTTTTAATACATAAAATATTTTCTAAAATAATTTACCTTGAATAAAATCTTAAAATATCATTTAAAAACCTTTTAAAAACTTTTTCATGAAATATTATTTTGAAAGAACATATATTTCAACCGAAGAGATAAATGAAGTCATATTTTCATAGAAACAGAGTATAAAATATTTTAAGTACCGTAGAGTGTAAAAAGGGTAAAATTACCTGGAATTATCATGAATAAAAGTTGAACATGATAATTAATGATAATTATAATAATTAAACCATGGATACTTATTCATTCACAATCCTGATGAATGTTGGGAATGTTACGAAAGAGTGTTAAAGCTTTTTTTTCTTTGAATCATAATCCGTATAAAAGAATAACCTTACATTAAACTTTTAATATCATAAAAAAATACATAGATTCATGATATATCATTCCATATGGGAATTATATTTACATCTTATAAAATAAAAGATTTCTATAACATAAAATGTTCCTCAAAGAAAGAAAATAGTAACAAAGATACCTTACTGCTATGGTCACTTTCAAACATTAAACCCCATAAAATAAGGATCCTAAAATAGATTTTTAAATACCCATATATTTTTGAATAGTAGTCATACAATAAATTCATGGTATGTATATAAACCAAACAATAAAAATAAATGGTAAATATGGAATGCAACTAGTATAAATAAAAGTTTGACCAGAGAAACCCTTACCAAGAGTCTAATTCATCATGATTATTTTATATTACTAAATAATAAAATTTATTTATTTATTTAAATTATATATAAACTATAAATGTCTATTGTTACATCTATTTCATTTTAAAAAAATCAATATAATATTACTTAATCGATTAAATTTATGTCAGATGTTTTGACTATATTCATCTTATATGTCAAAAATAAGATTGGTAGGTTTACTTTGGTCAAAAATACATTAATTAAATATATACCGAATAATAATCATGAAATTATTATCATATTAATTCCTTAATAATTCTTATATATTTCATTCTATTTGATGTGGTTATGAAAAAAAATAATCACATCAATTTTAGGAGGGAGTAGTCCACACATCAACAAATGGCGTTATCACTTTTTTAGTGTGTGAAGAAACTAAGAAATAAACTAATATATTATATTTACATAAAGATAATTATGTAATTAATATAATATATAGTTCATTTATTTCTCATATATTTCTTAATCCCATCATTAATACTTTCCATGTAAAGAGTGAACGAATCATATCGCTTTGAGGAGGTGGTAGTCCACACATCCACAAACAATGTTATTGTATTCCGAAAAAATGTAAATCAAGAAGTTATGGGTTATATAATATTTATATGAGAATACATATATCATAAATATAATATGTGTAATATAAATACTATATTACCTTCATTATTAACAACCTTGGGAGGTGGTAATGGAAGAACAAATGACACTAGTTCGTGTGGCGGTAGTCCGCCGAACACACGAATGATGATTATGTATCCCTCTTGATGTATGTGTGGGATGTTTTATGATATAATATTGACAAATATATATATATATATATATATATATATAATTTATATATTTCATTTTATAATAATGATATAAAAATTAATGGGTTTTATAAATATAGAAAAAAAAAGATCGCATTGATGATTATTACCTCTTTTTTGGGAAACTTCATTTGGTTTGAACCAAAGGAATTAATTGTTTTATTTATTCCCAAAGTAAGGATTCTAGTATGATATTATGGAATTTGTTATTTCATTTTTTTATAGGTGGTATCATAAAAAATAATTTAATCGTGTGATGAAGTGGGGAGAGTGTTTCCCTTTTAAGGTAGAGGAGGGGTGGAATTCTTGTAAATAGAAGTAGGTAAAAACAATTTGGATGTCTCACATACATAAAGTGCAAACAATAATGAACCATTTTATATAAAATATAGTATATCATAGAAATATGGCCCTTGAATTGGGTTTTTCACGTGTCTAGGTTTTTGATTCCCATAATAACTTTAAGGACTAAGGAAACTCATTTTTACATTAATTGTTGTAATTAATTTTAATTTCAATCATTAATATTTTTGGTTGATAACTAAGTTTAACTTACTAGAAAATATTAAGCATTTGGATTCCAAATATGGAATTTAATTTTCTAAATTCCAAACAAAAAATTAGAATAATGTAATTTAAAAAAAATCACATAGACGGAACGATAAAGCATGTTTTAAAAGTAACGATTTCCAAAAGGTTACATTGTTTTTATATCCAAATTCAGCATTAAATTGATTCTAATGAAATAATTTTGATTACTCCACTTTGAAATGAAATATTGTGACATTAAAAGAAAATATAAATGTGATTTTTAATTATCAATTATTTAGATGAAATGTTGGTTCTCAATTTATAGTTAGTATTTTTCACTATTTATCAAAAATTAAACTTCATAGAAAATTATAAAAAATAAAACCTAATATAATTTTTAAATTATCTTTAAAAAATAATTTTATTTTTTCAAATAAAATTTTAAAAAGTGTCATAACATACTTTTAAAGCATGTTTTCCATTAAAAGGCGGTAAAATGATTTTCAGTAAAATGCAGCTTTTCATGCATAAAATTGGATTTTTTTTATTTCTATAAAAATTAATATATGAATTTCAAAACATTTAATGGAATATATAACATATAAATTTCATAAATATTTCTCAATAATAGTTATAAATTTAATTTTTTGATGAAAATACTTTTGTGGGCCAAAATATTGTTTTTTTAATACCATTTTCTTATATATTCAATTGATTTTTATTTTCAATTATAATTAATTTTTTACAGATTAATTAATTTTATAATCATGTGTCACCCATATGTCTATAATTAATTTAATTTTATTAATTCAATTAATTAAAATGGATAGGGGATAAATGTAATGTTAAATAATAATATTATAAGAATATTCTTGTTCGGTAAGACTCAGGCATGTGTCTAACACAATTTATCAAAGAAACTTGATGTTATTTACAGTGAAAGAAAAACATGGTGTTGGGTTTAAATCAAACTAAATTTTTTATTGGGTTTATTTTAAGTTATTAAAAAAAATTAATTAATATGTAAGAATATATTTGATAAATTCTTTGGATTTTACTATTACAGACTCATAAACCAGAACGGATTATAAGATAAAAATATTAAATATAGGTACTTGTTCTTAAGAAATGTGGATGTCTCTTCGAAGATTTATAAGTTCTATATGATTAGGTATAGTTCATGAGATATCTTCTAGATGATGAATTATATTATCCCATTGGACGTCGAATTTTAGCATCATGCTTTGGATAAAAAAATTTGTTTACTCATAGTCCATATCCTTTTCATTGTGTAATTTTTGTTCATACTGAGGTCTTTAAATAGAATCTATAAAATTACAAAAAACTAATATTGATCGAGGTAAAACAATTTATATTCTAATAATCATAATTATCCAAGAGGGGAAATGTATCGCATAGAATAATCGTAATATCAATCATTTCAATTCAATAAATAAAGACCGATTCAAACTAATTTTGAATAGTCTATTAAATTAGGATAATAATTTAATGGTAATCCAAAAAAGATAATCCGAATATTTAAACACAAATATTAAAAAAATTATAATTAAATTTACTGTATAAATAATTAATGGATTATATTATATGACATTAAATACCAACAAAAATTTAAATTTATAAGTTAATCATCATAAAATATTAATTTAGATTAGATTAAGTCATTGAAATTAATGTTAAATATAGAGTATTAAATATTTTCAATACTTGTCATACAAACAACATAACAATAATAAATAAATTTTAAAACATTTTAAAGATCTATAAAATTTTATAATTACAATTCTCATGGATTTTATATAATTTATATAAGTTATATTAATTAATAAAAAATAGAAAACTTAGAATAATCATGCAGTTAACTAAATGATAAAAAATAAACAAAAAAAGAGCATGTGTTGAAAATAAATAATAAAAAAAATAAGAAAAAATGAAAAAATAAATCATGTTCTCAAAGTTTATATAGGTTGTATGCTTGAAATTATTTCATAACGTGTGGTTGGTAATAGTGTACATGTGGTCACCTCAGAATATATCATGCGGTATGAATTTAAATTCATGTGGTCACTATACTGACCCTGTAAACAATTTTTTTTATCCTGAATTGTTGTATGTCTATTGACCCTATGTGGTCAGATGGAAACAACATGTGGTAATGTGATTATCACATAAAGTAATTTGATTATCTCATATGGTAAGTTATTTAATATGTAAAAGAGAAACAATTCATAAAGTAGGCCGGTTTCATCATGTGGAAAGGTGAGAATACTCAATGTAGGCTGAAATTAAACAATGGTGGGGTGGATTTGAAACTCATGGTAGATCGAAGTATGTTGTAGGAAAAGGTGTTAAAAGGGTGATGGAAACCTCACAGTATACTGGTATTACTTCGGATAGAATGGTGTTGAGAATCACAGGTGGTAACGTTGTGGATAAAACTATATGGTCATTTTTTAAAAGAACCCATGTTATGGTGGGTTTCAACTAACTATATGATTATTCAAGGGATAGAAAACATGAAAACTTGCTCATTTATAATATATCAGATTTCAAAAAGACATTAGACCCATTAAGAATCCAAATTAGAATTTAATTTAGATGACTTTAATTTAGATTACATCAATATATTTTCAATGAATCAATTAGTGTATCAATATAACATGTATTTCAAGAGATATGATGGAAAAATTAGGAATTTTATAAAATAAAATCTATAAAGAAATATTTCATACATTTGGACTAATTTTTAAAAATCAAATCATAATTTTTAGACCTTTATGTAGTTTAGTGAAAATAAGGAAGCCTTATTACATTTATAACCTAAAAAACAGAATTATTTTGACGTATATCAAATGATATATCCAAGAAAAAAATAAGATTAATTCAGTAAATCCAGAATTCTAGAACTGATGTATGATATTCAGACATTTGGTGCACCACATAAAAAACTTCAGACATCCATTTATAGTAAAAAAATGTAGATAAATATGTTTTCATTATAATGGAACAATTTTTATAATAATAGTATCATTATAACACTTTTATAATTAAATAATGAAAGAAAACTATAATGATTTTTAAACTAAAAAAAATTCATGAAACCAATATCATATGTCATGATTGAATCAAAATGTGAACATGCTAGAGATTTAATTACATTCCATTCTGTTTGAATAAAAGTTATATAAATTTTTTTTCATTCATACGAAATCTAAATTTTATAAATCCAATAAATCTACCCCAAGTTATAATAAAAATACAGAGAGTATGAATAAATTAATCTTCACATAAAATGATATAATGGTTTTTAATTTTTAAAATCATAATATTATAAGAAATAACCAAAAACTCCAAATAAACATTTCATAAATAGTCTACTTCATAACACTTATAAAATATTGTAATGAAAAACTTGAGAAATAATGTGACTAAATTTCAAAAATTAACTTACCATTAAACCCCTATACACGATAATTTATATCTTGATTATCACATACCAAACATGTGAATATCTCCATCATGTATTCTCTTGAAACATGTTAAAAACCATATTTTCTAAAAATCCTTATAAAAAGAATAAAAAATTCTTAATTTATTTAATAAAACAACAAATTATTGAATATATTATATATATCCAAAAATGGTGTATACTCCATATGTTATAATATAAAAACCATTTTCAACAAATATGTTATCAGTTCTGATTTCATCAATACTATCTAATTTTATTTATTCATATCCAACATCTCCATACCATAAATAAACACCATATCCTTAACATCATGAACATATTAATGGTCTCAATACCATAAAAAAACTTCCAAAAAAATATCTCCTTTCTATTAAATTAATTTAATTGTACATCAATATCATCCAACATACTCTTTAAAATCCATAATAAAAAAACTTATAATTAAATATCCTTATATATTTTACAATTCTTGAATCCCAAAACAAAAATACATCAATAATACCACTTAATTTACAAATTATTAACTAGGATTGATCATATTATAAAATAATAAATTGTCTCTTTAATATTTCATTTTTATTCTCTTTATTGTCAAGTAAAAAACCATTACTCGTACAACCTTGTTGACTCTCTTTTATAACTTTTCTATTATAAAATAAACTTTCATAATTCCAAAACTCCATTCACTTGAAAAATAGAGAATATTTGGATTTTTACTTTAAATCCTATTATCTTATATTGCATTAATCATATTAATAAATACATTTTAATATTATTGATAATTATGGACTTCCCTTCCATATTTAAAGAACCTCTCGTATAAATTCAAAAAATATCATTGATTATTGTTCACATATTTTGGACATATAGAAAAAATAAATATTCATCCATCAATGGTACGTGCCACCTAAAGACTTACCAAAATATATCCTTCAATTCTTCTTATATTCTACGAGTTGGTTACAATGCATTTTCTTAATGTAATTCTATAATAACTAATTGGGTATAGACACAATATCATTCTCTCAAGTCATCATCCCATTTGGATGATCATCAAAAAATGGTTTGTCATATTCAAGTAAATCCAGTTCTCTTTTATTCCATTTGCAGAATAAAACTAAAGTACATAGTGTGACCGACACTAATCATAGTGTATATACACATAATCACGCAAAAACATTACTTATAGGATATCTAAATAATGACACCTTGTTTTTAATCTGTAACACATTGGCTTATCCCGGGTCATTCATTGTCATCATGAATTTAAATCCTATATAATGGTTCATTATGGTTTTATTAATTTTGAAATAATATCCCATGGTAGTGTCAAACTAGGTTTATAGTGAGGCTCAATGTCAAGCACCAATTCCAAGTCTAGTATAGTTCAATACATTATTTTCGAGGGTGTAATTCCTATCTATGTTTGTGTCAAAGCCACGTCTATTTTTTGTATCCAAATAGGGATATAATTACAAAAAACTATTTTTATCTATACTTTACAAAAATTCCAAGGCATTTTCTTATAATTTTAATCATCCTCAGGCTTATCCTTTTAAATATTCCTAGATATATTTTTAGAAATATCACTAGGGGTCTCACTAATGTTTTATTGTCCTATTTTCTAAGAGAAAACTAAATTGTTTCTCTGATACCAACTATAGATAACTAAGATTCAAATAAATTGATTTTACATATATTTATGAATATTCATTATATTAACTAAATACACACCTGAGAACGTTAATAGTTTATTTACTTAGGAAACATGGAACATAATCCTCTGATCTGGTGAGTGATCTTCAATGTTTTCCACAAAGATCATCCAATTTAGCAATCATCATAAACATACCATACATAACAAATTTCTTTATATCCTAAGAAAGGAAACCTAATAAAGGGTGATCTCATATGGTCGGTATGGTTAAACATAATATATATCAATATATGATCCTATGAAAGACTAAGATAGGTATAAAAGTACATGATAATGAACATAACTTATATATTTCATACCCAACCAGTCATAGATCATAAACATGAGTCATGGCCTAAATACTGGAAGTTCAAAACACATGAATCATAATGTAAAAAAATAATATCTTCCATGAGAGTGTAACATTGGAATAAAATATATATTTATGTCATAAAAATAAGCATACCAAATTATTTCCATATTAATACAGGATATTTTACAAGGATATCATATTGGAATGTGTTTACTCAGAAAAACCTCATAGTATTCAAGGTTTACTCCTATATCCATCATAGTGTATAAAGTTCTTACTAAACTAGGTTCTCTCCCCATTTCTACCATTTCTTACATTCCTGGTTCACTTGCCATTATAGTCTAGTCCTATTGAACAAATTTCACTCTTCGTTCCATTCATATCCTACTTAACTAGGTTCTCTCTCTATTACAGTCCCCCATAATAAAATGGTTTCACTCTCCATTTTAATCATTCCTTACTGAATAGGGTTCACTCACAATTTGGTTCCTATCAATTTCATGACATAGAAATAAACACCCAATTCATTGGAGAGAGATATAAGTCTCACCCATAATTGGTTATAGCATAACCATCATCCTTAGTTGTAACGTAACAATAGTATTTTGTTATAACCTAACCACCAAATTCGTTTATAACATAACCACTATTAAATAATGAAAATCATGAATATGTGTGCCCAAAGATCATAAAACATTAATCATATAATAACCCTTGAAAACAAATGGGTTTCATAAACATTATATCATATCATAGCCTTGGGAAATAGGTTTCATAATCATTCCAGCATAACCCATGTAAATTAATTAGGTTTCCTAGAAATCCTATTGTGGTAAAGAGCATAGACGATAAATTGGTTTCATAAACATTATGCCATCATAAACATAAACCATTCCAAGATATAATAAAAATGTATCTTTAGATTATTTCCCAATAAGGCATACGTGACATCAATATATTTTATAATTGGTGTAAAATTATTTTGATCATTTATTAAAAACAATTCATCAAGAAAATAAATTTCTTTATGAAATATTTTTCAATGGATTTATTTTAAATCCAATTTTTTTAAAAGAACTGTGAAATATTATAAAGGACTCTTTTAAAATCATCTAAACAAATTCATGAAGAAAATATAATTTTAACTTCAAAAAAACTTTTAAAAATAAAAATAATTAAAATAAATTTAATTTAAAATACGTATCTATGTATTTATCGGAATCATATATTTAAATAATTTTCATGATGATGGGAATTTTCGTTCATGATGTATATGTGAAAAAAAATATTCCTTTCACGTTTTTTGGTAAAAGGAAAATGATCATTTTTTCTAAAATGACATGAAGAGACATTTAAAAAATTGAAAAAACTAAAACATGGGGAAATTGAATTTCAAAAGACATAATAGAATAATAAAACATTTTTTTAAAACATTTTTAGAAAACATGGTTTTGGAAGGAAAGGGGTTTTCAACAGAAAAGATGGATATTTTTTACTAACATTTTTTCGAAATCATAAGAATATAAAGTGACGCAAAATGAAGGGTATACATGTTTTCTCAAAAAATAACCAAATTAGAATAACATACATGTGTTTATTGATAGGGATGTCATAACATATCATCATTGTAATAATAATCATAAACAATCATGACATGCTATGAGATTGTAACATAATACTCTCACCACTTTAGAAACCTTGAATCATAATCTCCTTGAAGAAGTAAAAAAATGAATCATAAAATATCTTGTGGTTAGATAAATTAGAGATAATAAATGTAAAATTGGTGGTATATATACCACATGAAATAATATAGGTATACAACCTAAAATATCTCTCAAAGAAGGAAATTTGAGTCATAATTCCCCTTCTATTTGAGTTACTTTTGAATCGTAATACTCATGGAAAAAATAACATCAATAGATACATTAATTATCATGAAACATGGTAGATTCAATATATATCATTTTCAATTGTTTTATACACTCCACACAAAATAAACTAGTGGTTAATATAGTATAAGTCTCATAGAAATAAGAGTGATTCAAGAAATCCCCTTATCGAAAGTCTCAAATTCCTTATCACTGAATTGAAACTCCTATATAATAAATATATGTCTATTAAAAATTTATCAAAGAACAATAATCATGAATATAATACCACATATAATTTACTTATGTTCCTTTTATAATAATTTTATTATTAATTCAATGTTAAATTCATGTTTTTTTAATAACAACTTCATTGTTCATGTATGTTTTCATTCGTAATTGTTTTCCCCTTACATTGATCATGGATCAATCAATTTGAAAAAAATAACCATAAAATAATTATTATATTTATACATCAAGTATAATTTTTAAAATAATCATGATTGATGGTTTTGAGAGATGAATAATGATAAGATCATGGAAATGTTAGGTGTTACGTACACATGGGTAATGTTTCATTTTTCAATTATCATTATGGAAAGGAGAAAAGTAATATATACATTTCATTTTATGATAATAATATAATAAAAAAATATCATTTCAATTAATATAGTTATACATATCATTCATTTGATATGGTTATGAAAAGTGAGACACATCGCTTCGTAAAGGTGGCAGTCCACACATACACGAGCGACATTATTAAATTTCATTGAGATAAAAGGTAAGAAATAATAAGATGTATATTATCATTTAAAAATGATAAACATGTCATGAAAATACTAATTATTCCATTTTTTTGAAATTTAATCATTATTTTTACACTTATTAAAATCCATGTAAAGTGTGAAGGAATCACATTACTTCCTAATGTGGTAGACAATCGTACACACGAGAGACGTTGTTGTATTTCCACAAAATGAAATTCATAAAGTTATGTGTGATATAATAACTAAAAAATTATAATATGAGAAATTTCATATATGAATAATAAATCCACCATTACTTATAACTATTTGTGGTGGTAATGTAAAAATTGAATGACAACAGTTCTCAAGGAAACAGTATTGGGTACACATGAACAATGATTTCATAACCCATTTGATGGAAGTGGATAAAGTTTTGGGTCATGATATTATTCTAAAAATATACCATTTTATGGAATATACTATTTTTTATATTATATTTTATAAAAATTAATTGAAGGGGGTGGAGAAATAAATAAAATAATGATGTACATTGAAGAACACTACCACTTCTTTGGGGAAAGAAAAAATAAAAATGGTGACCTCAAATGATCAATAAGGGGAACATTGAGTACATAAAACAAACCATAAAAATTTGAATGTAAAAACATGAACATAATGTTTTAATATCAAAATCTAGAGTCATGAAATATATCTTGTAAGCTCGTATGGTATAAATCATAAGTGAACACAACCATGAAAACATATAATTGACATAAAACACGAAATTATGGGAAAAAATAAGCATGTGATATTATTTCCATATTAGCCAAGGCATTGCTACTAAGACCACCATATGGGGCAATGTCCTTTACTGAACCAGGTTTACTATTCGTTCCAGCCTAGTATTACTGAACTAGATTTACTTTCCATTCCAGCCATTTTTAACTCATGAGATACAAATATTGACCCAATGTATTAGAGAGAGATATAGGTCCCACCCATCTCATAATGAAATCATAATTACATATTCTAAAAAATCCCAAATCGTTAATCATAGCATAACCCCTGAAATATAATGGGTTTCCTAAATATCATTCCATTATAGTCTATATAAATTAAATGTATTTCATAAAAATAATTCCATCATAAACATAATCAACTAAAAGTATCAATAGGGGTAGAAAAATAACCCAATGTAACCATAGATGGAAAATAAATTTTATAAAACCCTTAAACGTAATTCCTCAGGAAAATACCCTTTCTTTTTAAGAAATGTTTTCTTTTCTCAAAATTCCACGCAATTTTAAAAGAAATTTTTTTTCTTAAAATACACTAGAAAATTTGTAGAGAAAGCATCATGGAAATAAGGCTTTAGGAATATGTAAAAATATGTTCATGTCTTATATGTTAAAAAAACATTCTCCTCGTATTTTTTCCAAAAATTGAAAAATTACCCAGTATGGTAAATTAAATAAGTATTCCTTTGACACCATGTAGTAAAAGATAAAATGGTTAAAAATGACTCTAAAAATACATAGAATATTAGTAAACATATTATGGAAAAAAATTACAAAACATCAGATGGATGATAAATATATCCCCATTAAAAACATATGTATAAATAATCTCGGATAAAAAATAGATTATAAAGTTACCCCTTAACAATTTATAATCAGTCGGATCATATGCCTAATAAAATAAAGAAAATTATATGCATATTTAAATATCATAATATTCAAAATAAGAGTTAGAAAAAAATTCAATGGTAAAATAAAAATCACAAAAATAGAAATAGATGGTGTATAAGGAATGTGTACCACAGATATAAAAGTGAGACAAAATTATCCATTACCATAGTTCTAGTATGCTTCATATGTATCTAAACCTCCTCTTCTTTGACATGGTCTCTTTAGGTATCCAATTAATGAAAATAAATATTATCTTTTCAGAATACCAAAACCTATAGAATGTAACTAGGATGTTGATAAGATAAATGGGTAGGGTATGGATGAACATGAAGTCTTATTGAGTTGTGGAGAAATGAGTGAGGTGGTGTCCTTTTATAATTGTTATAAGGGACACTTTTGGAATTTCTGACACTATTAATTTATAATTATTTAAAGCATCTATCAAAAAACCTCAAAAATGAGATATATTCAAAGATAAGATATGATAAGATTCAAATTTCATCGACCAATTCAATTTATACATGTTTTGATTTCAATTTAATCATTATCATTTTAATTAATAGTTAATTATTCTATATACTTTTAATTAAGATAAAAATGTTACAATATTAAAAGGGTTCAATATTTAAATATTTGGTTTCAATTATAATATAAATGAACAATTTTGAAGATTTTAGACCATATCACAATTATTATATATTTTTTAAAATTTTTTATGATTTTTAAATAATTTAATGAAACAAAATCTTAACAAAATATCAATAGTATCAATTTTAAAAATATTCATTTCATGGATTTTTAGAAATATAAATATAAGTTTTTATCCTCAAATTAATTATTTTATTATCTCCCTAAGGGGTCAAGAGAATCTATAAAATTAATTGAAAAAATTAATTACACAAATTACCTTTATTTGAATATTTCTAATAATATTTAGTTGATATTTCTCTTAATAAACTAATTACTACATCAATATTTTTTAATTATTTAATATACTTATTTGATGGAGAAATATTTAAAATAAAATATTATTATGAAGATAAATTTACAACAAATTTTAACAATATATGTAGTTTAATTTATCTACTTGATAACCCAACATTAAAAAAATTATACATTTTAATGTATGAATGTGACGATTTTAACATTACTTTAAATAAAATTATATAATTGTCATAATCAATTAAATATGGATCAAAATTTCCTATAATACTACCATTGGATGATTATGGTGGATATATACGTAACAAATAAAATGTGTTCATGTTTTTTGGACATTTTTATGGTTATTAGGATTTTAATAAAAATTTCATTAATTAATTAATATTTACATCATCAAAGAATAAGACTTTAAGGTAATTATTTATTTCATAAAAATTTAAAATAAATTACGATTATGTAGGTAATTATTTTATACTTACATGAAGTATTTAGTTTCAAAGTTTTCACCTAGTTAACCCTATATTTAAATTATTATACTTATAAGAAATGTGAGTTTGACATTTGGTCACTTTCATTGGTTTTAATAATATATATGTCATCTACATTGCCATGTTGATATTAAATGACTATGTTTCAAACTTAAGATTTTAATGGTAGACTTTAATTAATATAATGGGATTTTTTCATGTTTTATGATAATTTTATTTTCCTTATCAAATTATTATTTTCCTTAATCTACCCAATTTACATTTAATTGTGGTAAATAGACATTACCGTAGTTACTATTCATAATATCCAAAACGAAAACTAAACTATTATAATAATTTGAACCTAATTATTTAAAATAAAGAATACATTTTTTATAATTCATTACACATGATTGTAAAAAATTAATTTAATATTAATTTTCTTTATCAAAACCAAAAAGCGGGTTTTTAAGAATTAAATACATATCAAAAGATTGTCATGTGTTTATGTCAAATTTAAATGTGAAATCACTTTCAATTACCCACATGGGATTAAATAATAAAAAAATTCAGTTACACTTTATAACCAATTAAAATTTTAATCTTACTTGATAAAAAATTTGATGTAAAGGTAGTTTTGAATTAAAATCCAATTTTTTTACTATTCATTAAAATTTAAATTTTATCAAAAAAGTAAAAAAATATATACCAAAGAAAATTTTTATGCCCCTTTTCAAAATATGAAGTTTATTTCTTCAAATTGAACTTATAAAATTGTCAAAACTAGATTTGAAATGGGTGTTCCATCAAATGTTGGTAAAACTACATTTTTTTGAAAAAAATACTTCTTTTATCTGAAAAATTGATTTTATTCTTATATCATGTTCTATAAAATATAAATTATGAATTTTAATGTTATATAAAATTAAAAATTTGGTTGATACTATTCATAATGTCTAGTTTATATCCCATTAAATAATATTATTATAATATATCGTTGTTTAGTGAAACTTAGTATTGTGTACAACCGAAGCAATCGAGGAACGTCTCACTTGTTTGTAACGCAAGACAAGTCAGTGTTATGTGTAGTGAAATGTTTATTTTCTATTGCGCATAATATAATACCATCATAGTTTGTTTATACATTTAATAAAATCTATACTCAGTGTTTCCTGAAATATATTCAATGAAAAGAACATGAAATTGTGAGTCACACAAGGTAAGAATAGTGGTGCGTACACTGTGAGCTATTAGGGTGTTGCGTATAGTATAAGATAATATTGGTGTAGTATAAAAAATAAAACATAAAATAAATTAATATAATTTATCTGATAAAAAATCAAGGTATCCAATTCTTCCCTCCCCCCCACCCTAAAATGAATTTCGCCCTCAAAATTTGTCAAAGATATAAATGGCTTACTACATGAAGTTTTCATTCATGGAACCCACCTTGTATAAAAGGGGTACTAAAATTTCATTTTAAAAATGATAGTTATAAAAATAACAGTTACCCAAAGTAACTCATCAATGGGTTTCCATATAGAATAATGTAGGTGGGATATAATAACATGGATATAGAAGATAAATATAAATATCCAGTTCTGATGGATAGTGATAGAGAATAAGGTTTGGAGAAAGTTAACTACACAATATCCAAAAATTTGTGATTATTTAAGGGACCAAATTATTCATTGGATACGAGAGTACCAGGGTTTTATTTTTTGTTTCAAGATCCTTTTATTAAATTTGATGAATTTGTTCTAGAGGAGAAATGATTACTTGATTTTAGTACTATATCACTGTTGGTCATTCCCTGAAAAATTTCCACTTCATCTCTTATTTAATGAAATGATGTTGAATTTTTCATTCATGATGTTTTAGCAGATCATGCGAAAGAATGATAGTTCCTTCCTTTTTTCACAACAAAAATGTTCGAACAGGTTATCAAATATAAAAAATTCCACATAAAGTGAGATAATAAATTAATCTAAAAAACTCAAATGAAATATAACTTATACTATTCATAAATAGATGACCTTATATTCCTTCCAAAAACTAAAAATATAAAACATTATAAAGAGGTAAACTAAATTGACTTACCATTTTTCACCCATATCTCATTTGTATGTTCTTGGTGGCCACATTACAAACATGTGAATACCTTAATCATGTGTTCTATGGAAACATGATAATAACATGAATTAATATAGAACCTTAGTAAATCATGAATTCTTTCAAAATTAGCACTTTCCACTCACAAAAAAATACCATGATTTCTATATATTCAAACCATGATATCACTTTCTCCATATATCTATCCTGAGGTCATTAATACAATCAAACAACTCATTATCTCCATATCACATCATCATTCACATATCATGTCTTTTCCGAAAATATATAAATAACTTTTCATGATTACTAGTACCATTTAACATATTGATTAAAATAATTAAGGAAAAACAAAACTGTAAAAATCCTTACATGTTTCTGTATTCCATAGTACCATAAAATTACTAATACCACATTATTTTTGGATAAACATGCAATGATTCCAGTATCTTCTTATACAATTAATTGTGCTTCGTCTTTTTATTCCTCAACACTTCTTTCATCTCATATATCATTTATAGTATATTTATCTTCATCAACATAAATACTACCCATACGACAATGCTAATTCTCTTCATGATATTTTCCCTTCAAGAATCAATTTTTTTAATCCTCATACATTCCACATTTAAAACATTTAACCATTTTTTGTGTCTTAGAACTTCCATTATCCTTTTCCATTATATTATTTGGACCCTTTCCTTTGTAATTATTGGATTTGTTTCTTTCTTTTCCACACCCAAATAATCTTTCTATTCCTCTATAAATTTCTCCTTGATGCCTCATCCCACATGATTTATAGGAGGAAAATAGAACTTTCTTTCCTCTATTCTCAAAATGAAACTCCATTTTCACTTATTAGATGGGTAAGAAAACTCACCAATGTTGAGATTACTGATCATATTATGATATTGTTGATTGGGAATAATAATTATGTTATTCCTTCAACTCAAATTTTTGTTGGTTTCTCATGAATAATAAAATTCCATTTGCTATCATATTCTCCATTAACACAAATCCTCCTGTTTCCATCCATTTTATAAAACCCAAAAACAATAGTGTGAGAGGAAAAACTTATACAACGAAAGTAACATAATCAAGGGGTTGTACTTTTAATCTCTAAAATCTTAGGTTTAATCCTAGGTTTTTCATGATCATTAACATAATTCTATGACTGTAACCTCTATTTTGACTTACCCTTAGGGAAATCCAAAGACATACCTTAGAAATATCTCTATGGATCCCACTAAAGTTTTTTCATCCTCGTTTCCAAAGGATAACTAAACCTTAACTCCAATACAAACTCTAATAACCCAAGCTTGATGAATATGTACATGACATTTCTTTTTCTGAATTCTTAATAGATTACAAAAATAGATTCTCCAAGACTGTATTAGTTTAGTGTCTTTGGAAACTTCAAACACATTCTTATAGCATGGTGAAAGATCTTCAAAATCTCCCATAAATATCTTCCCAATTAATTTTCCTATATAAAACCTTTATTTATATCCTGTTGAAATGAAAACATAAAAAGGGTGAGATCAAATTCTCAGGAAGGGTAAACATTGGGAACATAAAACAATCATAAATATTATGATGTGAAAACTTAAATATAATGTTTAAATATCAAAATCTTGAGTCAGGAAATAAGTATTAGTAGCTCATAAAGAATAAATCATAAGTGAACATGACCATCACTACATACCATTGACATAAAACATGTAATTGTGGAAAAAAATAAGCACATAATCTGATTTCTATAATACCAATGACATTTCTTCTGATACCATCATTGTGGACAATAAACTTTACTAAAACGGGATTACTTGTTGTTCCAGCCCTATATTACTAAATTAAATATACTTATCATTCAAGATATATTTATCTCATGAGATATAAATCTTTACCCAATTAATTGGAGGGAGATATAGGTCCCACTAATCTCATAATTAAATCATTCTTACATGTTCCACAAAAACATAAATCATTCATCATAACATAACCTACGATATAAAATGGGTCTCTTAAACATCATTTCCTTATAATCCATATAAAAAAATGGATTTTATAAAACAATATCCTACATAAACGAAATCAAATAAATGTAATAATAGGGGTAGAAACAAAACCCAATGTCATGTTAGATGGAAAATAATTTTGATAAAACACATTAACTTAATTCTTATGGAAAATATAATTTCCTATTCAAAAACATTTTCTTTTTCTCAAAATATTGCACAATTTTAAAATAAATGAATTAAATTAAAAATACATAAGGAAACGTGTAGATTAAGCTTCATCGGGATAAGGCTTTATGAAGAAGTCAAAAAAATTTCACATCATATAAGTTAAAAAAACCTTCTCCTTGTATTTTTTCTAGATATGTTAAAAATTAACACTTATGGTAAATAAAATAATGAATCCTTCCATACCATGTAGTAAAAGTCAAAAATGGGTTAAAATGACTTTAAACATACATAGATGAATATTGAATATTTTATAAAAACTTATATAGAAAACTTTTACATGGATGATATATATATCCCCTGTAAATACTTACCTATATACAATATCAAATAAAATTGAGATTTCAAAATTATCCCTTACCAATTTATATTCAGTCGAATAGTATGCCTCATAAAATAAGGAAAATTATATTCATATGTGAATATCATGACATTCATAATACGAATAATAGAAACCTGTCATGTGTAACATAAATATCACAAAAAATAATTAGATGGTTTATAAGGCATATGTACCACAGAAATAAATGTGAGACAATATAATCCCTTACCTTAGGTTCGATAAGCTTGGTATGCATCAGACGCTCCTCTTCTTTGACGTGGTATCTTTAGATGTCCTTTTAATGTAACTAGAGTTGGTCTTTTGAGAAGATCAAAACCCCTAGAATGTTACCAGTAAAGTTTAGAAGGGAGAATGGAAGGGTATAGAAAAACATGAATGCTTAATGAGTTGTGGATAAATGAGGGAGGAGGTGTTCTTTTATAATTCGAGTGAGGAAAACTTTTGAAATTTCTAAAACTGTTAATTTACAATTGATTAAAAAATCAATAAAAATACCAAAAAATTGAGAAATATTCTATGATAAGATATCATAAGATTGAAATCTCATCATCCGGTTGAATTTTGACAAGTTTTGATATCAATTTTAAATATTATCATTTTAATTAACAATTAGTTATTCTATTTAATTTTAATTATGATAACAAATGTTTCAATATTAAAAGGGTAAAATATTTACTAATTAGAATTCACATAAATCATAAATTAATAATGTATAACAGTTTAGATCATATCATAATTATTGTATTTTTTTATTTTTTTTATTTTGTTTTATTTTTTTTTATAATTTTATAAAACATTATTCTAAAAAAATATCAAATGTTTCAATTTTGAGAATATTCATTTCATGGATTTTTAGTAATATAAAAATAGGATTTTACCCTCTAATAATTATATTGTTATATCCCTTTTGGGTCTAGGTAAACTTGAAAATTCATTTAATAAATTAATTAACCCAAATTGTCATTATTTAAATATTTTTAATAACATTTATTGGATATTTCTAATAATAAAATACTTTCTATATCAATAGTTTTAAATTTATTAATATATTTATTTGAGGAATAAAAATTACAAATAAAACCCTATTAAGAAGATAAATTTACTTTACTTCATGAGAATATATGTAGTTGAATTTATCTTCTTTTTAACCCAACATTAAAAATTTTATACATATTAAAGTATGAATGTGACAATTTTAACCGTACTTTAAATAAAATAATATAATTTTCTTAATAAACTCCATATCGATCCAAATGGTCCATAATTAGGCCATTATATTATTATGGTCGATATATAGTCAACCAATTAAATTACATCATGTGTTTGGGTTTTTTTATTGTTATTTATATTTTAATAAAAATTGTTTCATTGATTTCTTGTCAATTAATTAATGTTTTCAACATTAAAAAACAAGACATCAAGGTATTCATTTATTTCCAAAAAACTAAAATTATTTATCATAATTTAGTTATTTTTTTATCTTTCTATAGACTATTTATTTTGGAAGATATCCCCTAGTTAACCCTTCATTAATATTATTATACTTATAATAAATGTGAGTTTGACATTTTGTCACTTTTATTAGTTTTATTAATATCTATGTCATTTTCATTGTCTAGTGGAAATTAAATAACTATTTTAATAATATAATTTTTAAGGGTTTACTTTTATTCATATAATGTAATTTATGATGTTTTTAGGATAATTTTATTATCCTTATCATGTTCTTAGTTCCCCTAATTTACTTGGATTTACCTATAACTATGTTAAATAAAAATTAACATAGTTACTAATCATAATATCAAAAAATAAAAGTAACCTATTGAAATAATTTGGTCCCAAGGATTCTAAATATTGAATTCATTTTTCATAATTCAATATACCGAATTAGAAGAAATTAATTTAAGATTATTTCTCATTGTCCAAACCAAAAAGCTGGTTTTAAAAAAAATAACAACTTATCCAAATATTGTCACGTGCTTATGTGAATTTTAAATGTGAAATTACTTAAAATGGCCAACATAGGAATATATTATAAAAACATAAACAAATTAAACTTTAAAACCAATGGGAAATATAATCTAACAAGATAAATAAATTAGATGAAAATGTATTTTTCAATTAAAATGTAGTATTTTTTTCTATTAATTAATTTTTTTATTTTATCAGAAAAATAACAGAAATTCAACAAAAGTAAATTTTTAGGTCCCACATTTATAGAAGAAGTTTATTTTGTCAAATTGAACTTATTAAAGTGTCAAAAGTATATTTAAAATCGGTGCGCCATCAAATGGTGGTAAAACTTCATTTTTTTTTGAAAAAAACGTCTTTTATCAAAAAAATAGATTTTGTTCTTATATCTTGTTCTAGAAAATATATAAGATGAATTTACATGTTATATAATATTAAAAAAGTGATTATTAAAATTTATAATAGCTAATTTACATCCCATTAAATAATATTTTAATAAAATATTGTTGTTTAGTGAAACATGGTATTGTGTACAACAGAAGCTATTGAGGAAGGATGCTCTTGCGTGTAACGCAAGACAAGTTAGTATTTTTTGTAGTGAGAACATACTTTAGTATTTAATATAACATTATCCAAACTTATTTCATTAATAAATTGAACTAAATCTATACTCATTGTTGTATGAAATTAATTCTTTCAAAAGAACATGAAATTGAGTGTAACACAAGCCAAGAATAACATTGGGTATACTGAAAGCTAGTACAATATTGTATATAGTGAAAGATAATATTTGTACAGAATACAACAAAAGACGTCAAAAAAATTAAAAGAATATATCTCAGGAGATATTAGAGTGTTATGGTATATAAGTCCTATAGGGGTGCATGGCTGGAAAACATATTATTAATAACCTTATTCCCATGAAAAGTAGATCATGTGTGCGGGTTTTTAACCCCCTGGAAAATTGTTTAAAAATCCTGGGACCCCCATTCAATCCTAAAAAAATTCTCTAGATTTATGATGATCTGTAGAATATTTCTTGTCTCTCTAAAAAGCTTCTCATGAGAATAGAGGTATTGGTGGAAGATCTCATCCTTTTCATATAAGTGAATCTCCTCTAATTTGGTTTCATGTTACCTTATATTATATCTTTATTAATGTGTGATTGATCATCATTTTATTAATGGATATAATCTCCATTTTTAATGATCATGATTCAATGTTTCATTCAATGATCTATGATACCTCCATTCTTCATTGTAAGATACAATTATGGGTGTTGTGTTGAGTTAATCTCGTTATTTAAGGTAGGTGGTTACCTAATTATTTTCCCATAATTTTAAACCATAACTACTTTATTGATATAAGAAGAGTTTAAAATTTATTTAAAAAATTTACTTAATATGATTTTATACTTGATTTTAAAAAGGGCATGGAATTGTGGAAATTCACCAATTTTAATGAAATTAAAGTTAAAGGGAGGATTTTCAAAAAAAACAATGTAGACTAGAACTGAAAGTGTATTTTATAATACAATTAGGTATTGTTTCTTGAGAAAATTTTATGAAATTAAAATTTATTATGAGAGGAATGAATTTGATGCAGACTAATAATTTGTTTTTCTATTGAAATAAGGCAATTTAGAAGCTGAATTAGACATATTGACCTGTGAAATATGAAATGTTTTGAAATGATTGATTTTCCCACGTTTGATTGAATTATTTTTTGAATAAAATTTGAGTCTAAGAATTTAGTATACGATTAGCACAATCAGGTTATGACTTTGACACCTTATCAATGGATTGACAATGGAAATAATTACAGAACAAATTTGGCATAATGTCCCATGATAAGTCCCATAATGGGGTATCATTTTACATACCATGATGTGTCCCCTCTTTAGGTTTTGATTTGTGTGTTCTTATCTATCTTAATCTGTAAAGATATTATTGTAACTAAGGTCTTAGGATCATTTTTCTTTGATTTTTTGTCTTCATTATATATTCCATTGATTATATAACGCTTTTATCCATAGACAGTATTTTATATGAATGTTTAATATAAAATAATAATTTAATCGTATTATGATTTATCTTCCATATTATTGATTTTAAATCACATTTTTATGATAATATGTATATTCCATGGAATGACTTATTTTACAAAAATTGAAAAAAAATTGGTGTTCTCTTATAGAATTTCTTATGAAATCATTGGTCGTATCCTACTAGGATCTTTTTCTCACACCCTACATTTTCCTTCATCCAGTTGTATATTTTCTTATTCCATGTGTTTGAAAAGGTAAATCAACACATAAAGGTTACTATTTTAATTGATTCATGGTACAAAGAGTGATGGAGGAGATCGGTGGAGATGTGATCCACCTGTTACATGGGATATACTGATCCTTTCTTTGTCAACTATATCCATGTTGATGATGTTCTATTTTCGATTCATTTTACCTTTTTGATTCTACTATAATATCTTTAAATAGTTTTTACATACTGACATGATTCATTTATCTTCTACTATTAATTACGAAAAATCATTCTCTCTTTATTATTTTATGATGCTAATTTCTAGTCGACAACCCATGGGGATTGAGAACAACCTGCATACTATGTCAACACCAGTTTGGGAATTATAGTACAAAGGTATTAGGGTTGGTTTATGATAGTCTGAATAATAAAATAATGATATTTTTATTTAAAATAAAAATTTGTGTCGTGTGAACAAGACCATAAAAATTTTCTATGTCTTTAATTAAACATTGAGACAGTGATATTAGATTTATTTTTGAACATTAGTAATTGACATCAAGTAGTTTGGATTCATAGTTTTGTATGAATTATCTAAAGTGTGTGATTTCAATTAAAAAATTTATTTTAATTTAAAACATGGTTAATATGATCAAAACCATAAATATAAGATTCAAACATCATAAAAATACATTAAAACGATTTAAAATTTATTTTTTAATATAATAATTAAGCACAAATAATTCTGATATTCAGTTTGGTTAGAAAAATTGAAAGTATATGTCTTTAACAAACATGTTATCTTTTTTTAAACACGTGTTTGATATTCAAAACTGATAAAATAATCTTATATTGTCATGAAAATCTGGGAAAATATTAATTAATTCATTTTTTGACCTATAGGGAAAACATAATTCAATTTTGGCGCAAAATGTTCTCATAATTCCCTAAACATCATTTTTGAAGTATTATTTAAATGAAAAATATTTTTATTGTGGTAAAAAATAATCAAAAACACTTGATTTGTCATGAATATATATATATATATATATATATATATATACTTAAATCTATTTATGTCATGTGAGTATAAACCATAGATCATTTTGAATCATTATGTGTTAAAAATGATAGAAAATGTATGTTTTCATTTTTTAAAATGATATTTTATTTCAAAACATGAATCACATGTTCAAAATAAAGAAAAATATATCATAATGTCAAAAAACTACAAAAAACATTTATTCATTTTTGAAATTTTGGAATGTACATGATCTTTGGTATTAGAAGTAAATCTTTTCAGTTTTCATGTGATATATTAGTTCAAAAATGTGTCTCATAATTAAAACTATGTAAACATAATCATATTTCCATGAAAATCTATGACAACTGTCGTTGTTATATTTTTTTACCTCTTATAACAAATCATATTTCATTTTAATTTCTAATGTGGTCTTAATACCCTAAAGTATATTTTTCCATAGTTACTATTATATGAGTTTAAAACACATGTCACATGTTTAAATCCAACAAATGATGCTTGGTTTTTTTAAAATGCCAAAAAATGATTATAGGTTCATTTATTACATATATCAATAAACTAAACATCAGTTGGGTGCATATTGTGGTTATATTGACTAAACGTTAATGTTTTCAATTAAAATATATATTTCAATTAATCCACATTACAAGATCAAAATCAATAAAATTATCTCATATTACAATAAAAATCTACAAAAATGATATTTAAATAATTTGTGACATTTTCAAATAAATTGTATTTTATTATTAAATGTATTAAGACCATAAAAATTGAATATTTGTGCATTCAATTTAAAAATTGACAATTTTTTTGAAACTACTATTGATGAAATAGGTTTTTCATGTTATTTTTCTACACCTGTTTAAAAATGACATCATTATGAGAAACATGGTAGATATATTTGTATCATTGGAATTAATTTTTAGGTTTCATAGGATTGAGTAATTCTTATTCTTTTGGTGGAAAATAAAGAAACCAAAACCATGTTTAATTTGATTTGAAATTGAAAATATATGTAAAAAATTATAGATTGTACCATGCACAAAATATGATAAAGCCTCTAGTTCCCCAAAAGAAAATAAATAAGATCACTTATAGTTATTCAATGAACTCCTTCCTCTTAGGGTAATCTTGGGCTAATGAATCACCAAATCTTCGGTTGGATTCACTTTTTGACCATAGTATGTCAGCACTTATGTATGGTAAAGGAAAAGGGAAAAGGGAAATTTGACTTGGAATAGTATAAATGAATTTTATTGCAATTCTCATGTATATGGATTCAATAAATGTGCATCAATAATTATTCTTTAGCATTCAAGGTGGATACTTCAAGATATAAAATATTTACTAAATAATATTGGTTACAAATTCTTTACATCCTTTAACATTAAACACATATTTAAAATTTAAATTCATTCAACAAATCCATGCAAATATTTCATCATTTGAAATGTAAATGATTAATGATAACTTACATGTAAGAAGATTTATATGTTATCATTTAATGTTCTACTTATTATATCAATTATTACATATGATTGATACAAATTGTTATACAAAAATATGCATATATCTTAAATTATGGTATTCTTAAGGTAGTGGTGTGATATATATATATATATATCACATAAAATCAAATGGATTACTAATGAATGCCAAATGTCTTGGTTTTAAATTTATGTTACCCTATGAAATATGAATATCATACACTATGTTGTATTGTAAAAATATTATATGTTTTTTAGAGGTCTAGTGAATATATCTATCAAGGTTCCACATTCCGTAACTCATCATAGTATTTGTTCCATGTCACTTTATATTTCATCATATACTATAACATTGATAACTATATCCAGAATTCTATAAGGATATTTCCAAAATAATTTTAGAATGTTATCAACAATTTTAGTATGTATCCCATCATATAAAATAAATTTCCAACATTAATAAAAAACTTTTTTTGATAAACACTAAAACACTATTGGAGTATCGCCATAAATTCCACTAAATTTAATACCCATTAAGTAAACCAACAAGTGGGATCCCACTATATTTCAAAGCATTGAAAAAAAAATATGAATTTCACATTTCATAGATATACGTAAAGAGTGACTTTTTGCAATATATAAATACTCAATCTATAATTAGATCAAGAAGGATCTATGTAAAATACAAGTATCTACATACCTATGTCTACAATATTTATCATATAAATTTATGCATAATCATATAATCCCTTTTTCCAATACATTTATTAATCTCTATTCAGAGAGTATATCGTTATTGTAGACCTACTTATAGGCTTTTGATAATATGAGTATAGAATAAACATATGGATAAAAACATTACATGTCATTCACTCTGATAGATGAGCATATCTCAAGACCATCACCCAATATATAAGAGTAACAAATTTTACATACCTAGGTATGGCCTTATATTTTTCTATTTATCTAAATCGAGTTCCCATAGGTGTTACTAATCATATGAGAGGGAAAAAATCATCTTACTTTAAACTCAACTGACGAAATGATTAACAATATAACCAAAAAACCCTATATTATATTAGTATCAAGGTTTTCCAAAAAAATATGTCAATGAGTAAAGTTTATCATGCTTTGTATCTTGTAAAATATTATGTATAGGGATTCAACATGAAATATATAACTCTAGTTTACCAAATAAGTATTATTTAACAGTCTATATGGTATACTTAGTGAGTCAACCAGCACAAAAAACTCATTTTTTGTCTTATAAACATAATTAATTTCCCTCTATAAAATACTTTCCATGTAACCTTAACATTTCATCACAACTTATAACACTCTATGATGAATATTGATTTGTCATAACAAAATGTTTAAATTTGAGTGGTTAATTGTCACATAAAATCAATAATTTATATAGCCAACATGAAATAATTATATAAGGGTGATTAAAATATATTTAAAATCATATGATTCATATCATTAAACTCTTTTAAGAATAAAAAAATATAAATATGTTCCCATGTAATCATTAATTATATGATAGAAAATTGGATAATCCTTTGGTTTATTATATTTTTGGGGTTTTCATAAACTATTTACATCTATATGTAATTCATATACAACTATCTAATAAATTCTCTAACTAATTTATTTTAGTTAGTAACATCTTTGAAGAAATATTTATTGAATATTGGTGAGGGAAGGAATCATATTTATATTGTCTGGCTCTTTGAATAGGTATTCAAAATTTATTTCTTTATAAAATCTAATGTAATTTATTTGATGACATGTTTTAACTACTTAAAACTCATTCTAAGTTCAACATCACCATATTTATTATATTATTTCCATTTAAATATTTCATTGAGATTAGTTTATTAAACAAATTCAACTCTTTATGTTATCGTTATTTACAAACTCATCCTAATTTAATTTAGAACATAAAGTGAAATTAACATTGATCCTCACTAGTTTAATATTTTATTTATTAGAATTTGAACTTCTCTATGCCCAATAAGACTCACACTATTATCTTAGATAATATATTACATCCAAAATATAATTATAATACACAAAATATTCTTTTTTATGAAATAACATTCACATCTGTGAGATTGAATATTTAACAAATAAATTATTAATAATGATATTTTATTTTTATATAAAAACATTTTTTGATTAAAAGTATAAAAAACATATTTTACTCTATAAATTATTCCACTAAAGGTTATAGAAAATTTTTCCCTCATATTTTAAAAAATATACAAGATAAAATACATTTTTTCAAGTCAAAATTAATTTTACACTTATCTTGTTTTCAAACCTTGATATGGGATATGACCAAGTCAAAACGATGTGTATCAAAACCATTTTATCATTTAATTTTAACAACCATTTTTTACAATAACTCTTATTATAAAATAAAATGAAATGTACACAATGATTACTTAGATCCACTATAGATTTAAAGTAATATGTTGTATCCAACAACTTGATGTAGTAACCCTTTTATTCATCTCATGAATAAACACTTTGAGATCGAAGAAAAATCATTTATCAATTCTTAAATCAAAGAACTTATTTCAATAAAATTAATTCATATCATAGATATTCTAGGAAGTTTCTATAACCCCTTTAGGTATTCTAGGTAATTCATCTTCCAATGGCAATGACTTCAATAATGTAATAGCTAAACATCCTTTTGACTACCCCATTAGATTTAAATGTCATTGAGTAGATATTAAAAGAGTGATTTTAGAAAATAAAAAAAAAATTGTTCTTCTTATGGATTGAACATTTACCCCCTTTCACTATAAATAAAACACATGATCATGTACCTACCATAACTTTCCAATCAATCCTCAACATATTATGGACATTGAGAAAAAAATTATTAAACTCATTAGCATTAAAAAGTATTTGATAAAAATTATAGAATGAATCATCTAGCTGGTGTCAAGCCAAGAGTGGTAGGGGTTTCATTCAGTGGAAATTTACACTATTTCTAAGTATGGTTTAGGTGTTAATATTTCATAACTAGTATTCTCTAAATATAAAGAGTAATTTCATATAAGAGAGAAATAATATTTGATAAGGAAAAAAGAATAAAGTCACCTTAGATTTTGGATATTATTCAGTAACTGAAGAAAAGAAAACCATAGGTCAAATTGATTATTCTTATTTTCTTAAACATGGGGAAATGATCAATGGGGAAATATATGATTTTTAAATAATAGTTTCATTAAACCAAATATCTAGAACATGTGAATTATTAGGTCCACTAAATGTATAATGAGGGTCAAATGAATATTTTTTCATACATAAATGTTCATATTAGATAGAAAATATAGTTTTCATAAAAAATAATGATTGAGAGGAAACTAACCAGTTTCTCTAAGTTGCATTTATTTCAAACTCCATAGATATTATAGAAATTATGTTTCTAAATCAATCACCAATGGATGATATTGGTAGGATGTATAAAATATGTAGTCAATTAAAAATTAGTAAAATTATTAACAAGTATTGACATTAAAAAATTTATTCTTCATTGTGGGATCAATTAAGGGAATATTAATATAATTATTCATAAATTATTACCAATATGGGTAAAAATCTACTAGAGATAAAACTCAAGGTATTATAAAATAGGTCAATCCAATATCATCCTTATAAAACACATATTTATAGCCTTGAGTAAGTGAACAAATATAGAGATATTAGTTTTAAAAAGTGTATCCATGTCTCTATTTAAATCTAATAGATTATTCACCAAGTTACATTACCACCATCTGAGATAAATGGTAGAGTTTAGATCTAATAGTATATTGTACCTCCTCACAGTGTAAAAAAATTCCAATTGGTGTTTGTATGATTATCCATGAATTTAAACATCATTTTTTAGTCAGTTTTAAAAATGGAAAGTGGTTGTTTTAATATTTTCTAGAAGATAATATTGTCAAAGATGATCGAGCCTTTTATATGAGAGTGTCAACAATACTATAGAAATCATAGAATTCACAAATAATTGATCCCTAGTATTCATGAATGAAACCAAAAAAATCCGGACCCCTTTAAAGTAGGCTATGTCCATGTTATGCTTGTGTATATTATAGGGATGGATCTAATGGATCTTGTATCCCAAAACTGTACTACCTATAGTTTTCGTTGAAGGTTGGTTTTGAACCTATAGGTAATGGATGGAAGGAGAGGATTCTAGTCCTGTATTCCTTCCACCATATCAGATATTAGAACTAGGGTCATCTATCATAAATAGTTATGGGAAAAATGTAGGCTTGTTTCTTATATTTTGGTTGACCTCCCATAATATCCATCATCCATATACTTAAAGAAACACAACACTCAGTCAGCCTTATTGAGAGAATACATAAATTTTTTGAAATAATGTACTCAAAATCGTTTTAACAACCTACCCTAGAGTTGAATTCCCATGGTGTTGTTTAAAAGTTTCATCTAAATCATACCATCTAATTATCCAAGAACCGATTGGTTGCATTCTCTCACTTCAGATTAGGTATGTAAACACACATGGAGAAAATATAAGTATCCCTCCATTGGGGGAATCAAAACTCTAGATAGTAACGTAACCCATATTTTATATCCATATTGAAAATGTAATATATATTAATAATATTTATATTTAATGTTTCTAGATTCCAAACAAATGAGGACTCAATGATAATCTCCAACCATAAATTTAATATTGTAAGAATTTTCCTTTTTATGTTCAAGCGTTACATATTAGGTAAATGTAACACCCGAGACTTTTATGTTATATAAATCATCAAAGGAATCTTTTTTTATACAACACTTGTTTGGCTTGCTTTACACGCAATCGCGACCTTCCTCGATAGCTTGCGTCGTACGCAATACCGAGTTTCACTAAACAACATTATGCTATTAAAACTAGCCGTTATGAATAGTAATAACCACTTTTTGGAATTTTATATATTTTATTTTTCAAAATGGACTTCATTTTTGGACTCAGAATATCGAAATTAGCCTAGGGTGAAATTTTGGTATTTTTCTGAAAACTTTCAATTTTTGATGAATAGTGAAACCACTAAGTGGTAGGTTAAAAAAACTGAATTTTGCATAAAACTTAATTTTACCGCTTCTGTGAATGGAATTTCGAAAATCCGAGAGACACGGTTAATATCAAGGACTAAAATGTGGTTCAATGAGATGAAAATAATTTTTTGGTGAATAGTAACTTTTTACCTTTTTTACCGCGGTTAATAGTAAATAGGGTAACTAAGGGTAAATATGATATTAATATTACCCTAACACATGTCCTAATTCTATTGGACAAGTTTAATTCGACCAAAAACAAACTTAGGAATAAAATATGACCATTTAGGCCCACTTGGATTAGATTAGGACATTTATTATTAATTTATTTAAAGAAGGGTTAAAATAGTTAAAATCAAAGTTTAATAAGAAAATAATTTTTAATATGGGGTTATACATAAGATAAATTCGATTGTAAATATTCATTAGAAAGCTAAAAAGATTTCCTACATGATGGTATTTTATTTGTAATTTTTAGACATCAAATAATTTAATTTATTTATGACACAAAGATGATGCAGTAATTATCTTATTAATGAAATATTGACAAAATTAATAATATAAATACCAAAATAAATGTAATTTGAGACTTTTTATGAATTCCACTAATTTTCTAGGTTACTATGATATATTAATGTTAATTTAATCAACTTGTTTCGAACATATAATTCTGTTATGACTTTCACAAAAAATCATATATCAAATAGTGTCAAAATTGACACAAAATAGTTTTTAAATCAAATATTATATTATTAATTGTTATTTTATTCCTAAAAATCTAAGGTTCGGCCAAATGACTTAGATACGAATATATATATTAATAATAAACAATTTGGGGTTCGTTTGGCATGTTATAGTAAGTGTATTAACCATATAGTGAGAGAAAACAAAAAGACACGGTAAAAGTTAAATTAATTAACTTAGAGTTAAATCTAATTGATAAGGTTAAAATAATACCCTAAACTTGTCTAAATCTTATTGGTTTATAGGATTTCGACCCTTCCCCACTTTAGCTTCGAAATAAGACCCTTTAGAACCATTATAAACCGATTTTGACTTTAATATAAAATAATATTTTGAGATATTCCTAACGTGCCCCTCCCCTCCCTTATAAAAGGGCACCTCCTCCCCCTCCTCCTCACACCAATTTGAGCACTCAAGCTCGGCCAACCCCTGCCATTTTCTCCTCTCCACTTCCCTAGAATAATCCTAGAGGTCCTGGTCTTCTCCAAAGACCAATCTTAGTTCCTTAAGTGGAGGATTCAAAGAGGCGTTCCAAAGAAGAGGTAATATCCATTACCGATCTTTTCAATTTCTTTCTTCTTCAACTTCTTCTTCTTTAGTTGTTTCATGATAAAGTAATAACATCAGTATTACTTACATACCGATATGTTATTATAAATATGAAACAACCCTAATTCACCTTCTACCCATCCTACGGAAAAATGAAATCACCGCGCGTGCGTACGAACGGAATACCGTCTCCACGCCGTGGTGTAATCTATTTTCCACCATCACCTTACAAGGATGGTTATAATGGTATAATGAGTAACTATATATGATTATTATTAAGTAATATTGATACTGAAATAATATATACATATACTCCAATACAATTCCACGATCATAGGAACGATATCATCACTCGTGCGTACGTACGGAATACCGTCTCCACGATGTGATGCGATTCGTTCTACATGATCTTCATTTCATAATGATTATATAAATGAATTGAATGAATGAATATGGTATATACTACACTAATACCATTCTGGAAATGAATTATCTATAATCTAAAGATAAGAATAAGAATTTATTCAACAAAACACGCATAAGAACAAAAAGTTATAAAGACCCGAGTAACAAGTAACAATGAAATATTACTAACAAGAAGTTAATAATATGACCATATATGATCTCATATCAATATGTATGATTCTGGAATAAGTCAATAACATTATTTAAACCATTATACAGGAGCTTCGGACACGAACAAAGAAAATTGGACCTAAGGTAAGGGAAATATCACAATCTCATTTTTATCCGAGATTGTTTATTCGTAAGTATTTACTGGGGTGTATTTTATCATCCACATCCATGTTCCCTCAATATGTAATATTGTTTCCATCCACTTTAAATAGTTTAAATCCAATTTTACCCTTAGGTGAGTTTTTAGTAAAGAATATGAAAGGAATCTTTTGTCGTTTTTCCGTACGAGGTACTTTTTGACTTTTCCGACAAAAGTAAGAAGAATGTTTTTTTTACTTATATGGCATGAATGGATTTTTAAAACATTACTTCAAAGAAGCTTCCTTTACAAGTTTTCAAGTTTATTTTTAATCAACTTCTTTTATAGTTGTATGACATGTTATGAAAGGAAAAATGTTTTTGAAGAAGAAAGGATATTTTCCTCAAGAATTCAATTCAAGTGTTTTATCAAAATTATTTTCCATCTAAGATAATAAAGGGTTCTGTTTCTATCCATATTTTTACATTGGTTTGACTATGTTGTGATGGAATTATGTTTATGAATTCCTTTATCATTTATGAATTGATTTATGATGTCATGATGTTTCAAGAATCCCATTTTTGTTATATGTGTTATGCGATGATGTATGTTTTATGATTATGTGGCACACATAAGAAAGGATTCATTATAAGATGGGTGGGACCTATATCTCCCTCCAATGCATTGGGTAAAGATTTTATATCTCATGAGATAGACATGGCTGGAACGGAAGGTTATTTCGGTTCAGTGATACAGGACTGAAACGAGGAGTGAACTCGGTTCAGAAAGGGACTTTGTCCACTAAGATAGTCTTGGCGATGAGTCATGACTAACAATAAATGATTTTCCATGATTATGTGTGCATGCCACAAAGTTTCAAGTTTTATGTTATGATTATGGGGATCTCATTTTCACTTCTATGATTTATTCCATGTTAAGATATTATGATCTCTTTTGCAGGTTTTGATTTTCAAAAGGATATGATATGATTTTTATTTCCTTTATTTTCCCTTGCTGAGCATTTGAGCTCACCCTTTTATGTTTTCTTTTCCCCAGGTCAGGAAGATGGATATTAAGTAGAATATGCTAAAAGGGACCCTAGATATGATGAAATAAATGGGAGACACTGTAGAAGATTTATGAACCAGTTGTTTATGTTTCCCAGTTTCGAAAGACACTATACCTATACGGTCCTTTGTGGTTTTGTCATATGTTGTAATAAGTGTGCTTCAATTTTGAAGTAGTAACAATGTATGTAAAGTATGGGTCGTTATAGTTGGTATCAGAGGAAAGGTATAGTCAACCTTTGGAAACTAGGATGTGAAAGCCTTAGTAAGAACCCTAAGGATAAGTCTAAGCATAGAACACAATCTTAGTGTTTTAGAAATGGCCTTGAATAACCTAGGATAAGACCTTAAGCATGAAAATTTTATTCTTGAATTATGTGGTTTCCTATTATAATTAGTGTTGCTCACACTATTCTTCTTGGTTTTAGTCAATGGCTGGAACCCGAAGGAACCGTGTTAATGCGGAATGCGATGGGCAATGCAATGATTGTCCCCCTGAGCAACCAAACGATATGGGAGCTGGAATGCAAAATCTTGTAGCCATGCTCACACAACTTTCTCAAGCTATGAATCATGCAGGATTTCCAAACGAACAAAGGAGGGAGCAACATTCTGTTGAATCCTTCATGAGGCAGCGTCCACCTTCTTTCAGCGGGTCTACTGATCCATTAGTTGCTGAACAATGGATTAGTACTACTGAAAAGATATTTTCAGTTCTTCAATGTTCTGAGCATGATAAAGTCATCCTAGCAGTGTATCGTTTGGAAGGAGATGTTGATCAATGGTGGAATCTTGTTAAGAATACGAGGCAAAGGGATGAAATTGAGTCCATGGAATGGGACGAGTTCAAGAACTTGTTTTTCAATAAGTACTTCCCTTGTATTCTCCGAACAAAGATGGAGAAAGAGTTCCTTGAACTGAAGCAAAGGGATGATGAATCTGTTAGTACCTATGAAGCAAATTTTACAAGACTTGCAAGGTACGCTTCTGGTATTATTATCCAACCTGAGAGTAAGATCGATCGATTCTTTAGTGGCTTAAAACCAAGTCTTCGAAGGGCGTTAGCCATAAGGGACATCAATAGCTATGAGGAAATCGTTCGATGTGCTCTCAAAGTCGAGATGGAGATTGGAGTAACCCATCAGTCACATGGGTTTGATAAGAAGAGGAAGATGGAATTCAAAGAAAAATCTAAAGAGCACACGGAAAAGAAGATGAGCTTTTCCTTATGCTCAAAGTGTGGAAAGAAACATGGAGGGAGTTGTCTTAAAGGGACAAGTAAATGTTTTAAATGTGGAAAGGAAGGCCATCGGGCATTTGAATGCCGTGATAATGGGAAGAAGATGTCTAATGATGCAAACAAAGGAAGGGATACACAGAATGAACCTACTACACTTCAATGTTTCAAGTGCAAGGAGATGGGGCATTATGCCAATCAATGCCCAAATCCAAGGTTTGATGATGATGGTCGACGTCAACAAACTCTTAAGGCTAAAGACAAAGGAAAGTCACATGCAATTTCTATCAGCGATGTGGAGTACGATAACGATGTGGTGAAAGGTACACTTACCATCCACTCTAAAGTAGCAAATGTTTTATTTGATTCTGGATCCACCCACTCTTTTATTTCTGAAGACTTTTCTAAGGGTATCACTGTATTACCTCAACAATTAGATGTTGAGTTAGCTGTGACAACACCTAATGGCACATCAATCGCATCAAAAGTTTATAATTCTTCTCCGATCGAAGTTTGTGGGAAAGTGCTTCCTGCAAATCTTGTAATCCTTCCCTTAGTGGAATTTGATGTGATTCTTGGCATGGATTGGCTTTCTCTACATGGAGCTCATATCGATTGCCAAAGAAGGGAAGTCACATTTCATATTCCAGATCAATCTACGATCGTATACCAATGCAAGGATAAACATAACCTTCCAGTGGAAATTTCTTCCATCTTATGGGTATTGATTCCACTAAATGAAGGTTATTTATCTCAAATGGTTGGTGAGAAACTCACGATTAAGAATATTCCCATTGTAAGGGAGTTTGATGATGTCTTTCCAGAGGAATTACTGGGTCTTCCACCAAATCGTGAAGTTGAGTTTTCAATAGAACTCGTACCGGGTGCTTTGCCTATTTCAAAGACACCTTATAGAATGGCCCCAATTGAGTTGCAGGAATTGAAGAAGCAACTCTAAGAGAATCTTGATAAGGGATTCATACGCCCTAGTGCGTCACCTTGGGGAGCACCTGTTCTATTTGTTAAGAAGAAAGATGGATCAATGAGACTTTGCATTGATTATCGAGAACTTAACAAGATCACTATCAAGAACAAATATCCTCTCCCACGCATTGATGACTTATTTGACCAACTACGCGGAGCTCAATACTTTTCCAAGATTGATCTTTGTTCAGGGTATCATCAATTAAGGGTCAAAAGGGAGGATATACCAAAGATGGCTTTCCGTACAAGGTATGGACACTATGAATTTATAGTGATGCCATTTGGTCTTACTAATGCCCCTGCTATCTTCATGGATCTAATGAATAGAGTCTTTAGAGACTATCTTGATCAATTTGTGGTAGTCTTTATAGACGATATTCTTGTCTATTCAAAGAGCAAGGAAGAACATGAAGATCACTTGAGAATTATATTGAAGACCCTGAGAAAGGAGAAGCTTTATGCCAAATTTACCAAGTGTGAATTTTGGCTTCAAAAAGTTGCATTTTTGGGTCACATAATCTCAAAAGAGGGGATATCTGTGGATCCAGCAAAAACAGAGGTTATCGAAAGATGGTCGAGACCAACAACAGTAACTGAGATCCGAAGTTTTCTTGGTTTGGCTGGTTATTATCGACGTTTTGTAAAAGATTTTTCACGATTATCTAATCCACTCACCAAGTTGACTCGGAAAGGAGTTAAGTTTGTCTGGACAGAGGAATGTGAAGAGAATTTCAAGGAGTTGAAAAGAAGGTTATCCAGTGCACCTGTGCTCACACTGCCTTGTAGTGGAGAAAGGTTTGTGATCTACAGTGATGCATCCAAGAAGGGATTGGGGTGTGTTCTTATGCAAAATGATATGGTAATAGCTTATGCCTCACGATAGTTGAAAATCCATGAGAAAAATTACCCAACACATGATTTGGAGTTGGCTGCGGTAATCTTTGCATTAAAGATTTGGAGGCATTACCTTTATGGTGAAAGGTGTGATATTTATACTGATCATAAAAGTTTAAAGTATATTTTCACACAAAAGGAGCTGAATATGCGCCAAAGAAGATGGTTGGAGCTGATTAAGGATTATGACTGCTCAATCTATTACCACCCTGGGAAAGCAAACAAGGTGGCAGATGCATTAAGTCGACAAGACCATGCTAGTTTATCCATGATGAGGATCACAAAAGATCCAATATTTATGGATTTACAAAGGATGGATCTTGGAATTATAATGGAAGGGGAAAAATCTTATCTTTCCCAAATGAATGTTCAACCATCTATACATGTGAAGATTAAAGAGGCACAGAAAGAAGATGTCGAGTTACAAAAGAAGGTGAGAAATGTTCCTGAATTCAACCTTGATTGTGATGGGATAATAAAGTTCAGGAATCGGGTTTGCGTTCCTCCCATCCCCGAATTAAAGAATGAGCTGCTGGATGAGGCTCATAGTTCATCATTTTCTATTCATCCTGGAAGCACGAAGATGTATAGGGACCTGAAAGAGTACTTCTGGTGGGATGGCATGAAAAGAGATGTTGCTGAATATGTCTCTCGATGCTTGGTTTTTCAACAAGTTAAAGCTGAGAGACAGAAGTCTAAGGGGATGTTACAACTATTACCCATACCCGAATGGAAATGGGAAAACATCACTATGGACTTTGTCACAGGACTTCCTAAAACATCCAAAGGAAATAATGCTATCTGGGTCATAGTTGATCGTCTTACAAAGTCTGCACACTTCATTGCTATTAGAGAGGATTTCTCTCTAGATCAGCTTGCCATGATATATGTAAAGGAAGTGGTGAGATTGCATGGAGTACCACTTTCTATTATATCTGATCGAGATCCGAGATTTACCTCGAAGTTCTGGCGAAGTCTTAAGCATACTCTGGATACAGAGTTGAGTTTCAGCACTGCTTATCATCCCTAGACAGACGGTCAGTCTGAGAGAACAATTCAAACCCTAGAAGATATGTTGAGAGCTTGCTCTATGGATTTCAAAGGAGGTTGGGATCAACACCTACCTTTGGTGGAAGTTTCTTATAATAATAGCTTTCACTCCAGTATTCAGATGGCTCCTTATGAAGCTCTCTATGGAAAGAAATGCAGGACTCCAACTTGCTGGGATGAAGTTGGGGAAAGAAAGCTATTAGGACCTGATCTCGTTGATGAAATGGCAGAAAAGGTTAGATCTATTCAACAACACATAAGAGCAGCTCAGAGTCGACAGAAAAGTTATGCCGACAACCAAAGAAAAGACCTAGAGTTTGAAGTGGGTGATAAAGTGTTCTTACGAATATCTCCCTGGAAGAGGGTTATGAGATTTGGAAAGAAGGGGAAGTTGAGCCCTAGATATATCGGTCCTTTCGAAATACTGGATCGTGTTGGGAAGGTAGCTTACCGGTTGGCGCTTCCACCGAATCTCTCTCAAGTTCACGATGTGTTCCATGTATCTCTCCTGAGAAAGTACATACCAAATCCTTCACATGTACTCAGCTCAGAAGTTGTACCGCTGGAGCAAGATCTTTCTTATGAAGAACAGCCGATAGAGATTCTGGATCGTAGCGAAAAAGTCCTACGAAACAAGACCACTCGCTTGGTGAAAGTTTTATGGAGGAACCACCAACTTGAAGAAGCTACATGGGAGCTTGAGGATATGATGAGGGAGAAGTATCCTCATCTGTTTGTTGCAAAGTGACGAATTTCGAGGGCGAAATTCTTTTTAAGGGGGGTAGAATGTAACACCCGAGACTTTTATGTTATATAAATCATCAAAGGAATCTTTTTCTATACAACACTTGCTTGGCTTGCTTTACACGCAATCGCGACCTTCCTCGATAGCTTGCGTCGTACGCAATACCGAGTTTCACTAAACAACATTATGCTATTAAAACTAGCCGTTATGAATAGTAATAACCACTTTTTGGAATTTTATAAATTTTATTTTTCAAAATGGACTTCATTTTTGGACTCAGAATATCGAAATTAGCCTAGGGTGAAATTTTGGTATTTTTCTGAAAACTTTCAATTTTTGATGAATAGTGAAACCACTAAGTGGTAGGTTAAAAAAACTGAATTTTGCATAAAACTTAATTTTACCGCTTCTGTGAATGGAATTTCGAAAATCCGAGAGACACGGTTAATATCAAGGACTAAAATGTGGTTCAATGAGATGAAAATACTTTTTTGGTTAATAGTAACTTTTTACCTTTTTTACCGCGGTTAATAGTAAATAGGGTAACTAAGGGTAAATATGATATTAATATTACCCTAACACATGTCCTAATTCTATTGGACAAGTTTAATTCGACCAAAAACAAACTTAGGAATAAAATATGACCATTTAGGCCCACTTGGATTAGATTAGGACATTTATTATTAATTTATTTAAAGAAGGGTTAAAATAGTTAAAATCAAAGTTTAATAAGAAAATCATTTTTAATATGGGGTTATACAAAAGATAAATTCGATTGTAAATATTCATTAGAAAGATAAAACGATTTCCTACATGATGGTATTTTATTTGTAATTTTTAGACATCAAATAATTTAATTTATTTATGACAAAAAGATGATGCAGTAATTATCTTATTAATGAAATATTGACAAAATTAATAATATAAATACCAAAATAAATGTAATTTGAGACTTTTTATGAATTCCACTAATTTTATAGGTTACTATGATATATGAATGTTGATTTAATCAACTTGGTTCGAACATATAATTCTGTTATGACTTTCACAAAAAATCATATATCAAATAGTGTCAAAATTGACACAAAATAGTTTTTAAATCAAATATTATATTATTAATTGTTATTTTATTCCTAAAAATCTAAGGTTCGGCCAAATGACTTAGATATGGATATATATATTAATAATAAACAATTTGGGGTTCGTTTGGCATGTTATAGTAAGTGTATTAACCATATAGTGAGAGAAAACAAAAAGACACGGTAAAAGTTAAATTAATTAACTTAGAGTTAAATCTAATTGATAAGGTTAAACTAATACCCTAAACTTGTCTAAATCTTATTGGTTTATAGTATTTCGACCCTTCCCCACTTTAGATTCGAAATAAGACCCTTTGGAACCATTATAAACCGATTTTGACTTTAATATAAAATAATATTTTGAGATATTCCTAAGGTGCCCCTCTCCTCCCTTATAAAAGGGCACCTCCTCCCCCTCCTCCTCACACCAATTTGAGCACTCAAGCTCGGCAAACCCCTGCCATTTTCTCCTCTCCACTTCCCTAGAATAATCCTAGAGGTCCTGGTATTCTCCAAAGACCAATCTTAGTTCCTTAAGTGGAGGATTCAAAGAGGCGTTCCAAAGAAGAGGTAATATCCATTACCGATCTTTTCAATTTCTTTCTTCTTCAACTTCTTCTTCTTTAGTTGTTTCATGATAAAGTAATAACATCAGTATTACTTACATACTGATATGTTATTATAAATATGAAACAACCCTAATTCACCTTCTACCCATCCTACGGAAAAATGAAATCATCGCGCGTGCGTACGAACGGAATACCGTCTCCACGCCGTGGTGTAATCTATTTTCCACCATAACCTTACAAGGATGGGTATAATGGTGTAATGAGTAACTATATATGATTATTATTAAGTAATATTGATACTGAAATAATATATACATATACTCCAATACAATTCCACGATCATAGGAACGATATCATCACTCGTGCGTACGTACGGAATACCGTCTCCACGATGTGATGCGATTCGTTCTACATGATCTTCATTTCATAATGATTATATAAATGAATTGAATGAATGAATATGGTATATACTACACTAATACCATTCTGGAAATGAATTATCTATAACCTAAATATAAGAATAAGAATTTATTCAACAAAACACGCATAAGAACAAAAAGATATAAAGACTCGAGTAACAAGTAACAATGAAATATTACTAACAAGAAGTTAATAATATGACCATATATGATCTCATATCAATATGTATGATTCTGGAATAAGTCAATAACATTATTTAAACCATTATACAGGAGCTTCGGACACGAACAAAGCAAATTGGACCTAAGGTAAGGGAAATATCACAATCTCATTTTTATCCGAGATTGTTTATTCGTAAGTATTTACTGGGGTGTATTTTATCATCCACATCCATGTTCCCTCAATATGTAATATTGTTTCCATCCACTTGAAATAGTTTAAATCCAATTTTACCCTTAGGTGAGTTTTTAGTAAAGAATATTAAAGGAATCTTTTGTCGTTTTTCCGTACGAGGTACTTTTTGACTTTTCCGACAAAAGTACGAAGAATGTTTTTTTTACTTATACGGCATGAATGGATTTTTAAAACATTACTTCAAAGAAGCTTCCTTTACAAGTTTTCAAGTTTATTTTTAATCAACTTCTTTTATAGTTTTATAACATGTTATGAAAGGAAAAATGTTTTTGAAGAAGAAAGGATATTTTCCTCAAGAATTCAATTCAAGTGTTTTATCAAAATTATTTTCCATCTAAGATAATAAAGGGTTCTGTTTCTATCCATATTTTTACATTGGTTTGACTATGTTGTGATGGAATTATGTTTATGAATTCCTTTATCATTTATGAATTGATTTATGATGTCATGATGTTTCAAGAATCCCATTTTTGTTATATGTGTTATGCGATGATGTATGTTTTATGATTATGTGCCACACATAAGAAAGGATTCATTATAAGATGGGTGGGACCTATATCTCCCTCCAATGCATTGGGTAAAGATTTTATATCTCATGAGATAGACATGGCTGGAACGGAAGGTTATTTCGGTTCAGTGATACAGGACTGAAACGAGGAGTGAACTCGGTTCAGAAAGGGACTTTGTCCACTAAGATAGTCTTGGCGATGAGTCATGACTAACAAGAAATGATTTTCCATGATTATGTGTGCATGCCACAAAGTTTCAAGTTTTATGTTATGATTATGGGGATCTCATTTTCACTTCTATGATTTATTCCATGTTAAGATATTATGATCTCTTTTGCAGGTTTTGATTTTCAAAAGGATATGATATGATTTTTATTTCCTTTATTTTCCCTTGCTGAGCATTTGATCTCACCCTTTTATGTTTTCTTTTCCCCATGTCAGGAAGATGGATATTAAGTAGAATATGCTAAAAGGGACCCTAGATATGATGAAATATATGGGAGACACTGTAGAAGATTTATGAACCAGTTGTTTATGTTTCCCAGTTTCTAAAGACACTATACCTATACGGTCCTTTGTGGTTTTGTCATATGTTGTAATAAGTGTGCTTCAATTTTGAAGTAGTAACAATGTATGTAAAGTATGGGTCGTTATAGTAAAGATATAAATAAAAAAAGAAATTATGAAACTCACTTATTAAGTAGGGAATCATGGAGAAAATGTTGGGATACCCCTGGTAATATTTATAGAGTTAAATTATTCCTCTATCAATTATCTAATAGTAATATTGTATTAATATTCTATGTGGTTACTATAGGTTATGTCCAAGTAGGGACATCAATGTTTTTTGGTCTACAAAATCATCTAGAGTCGTGATATTTCTAGAACTATAAAACTAATCCCAAAGGTATTGTACATAAATAAACATCAAGACTATCTTTTCTTACATGGAACATATAGTAGGTTCTAGAACCCTCATGGTAATGTTACCTTCATCAATGGTTTGGATAACTGCTTATTGGTGCCCTCCCAATTTATATTCTATATAGAGTTGGATGGAATACTCTAAATACTTCTTATAACTTTTTAAAATACATTTCTGATTGATAATATATTAATAGAGATGTACTTAAAAATCAATTGATCAATATAATTAAAAAATAAAATGAAATGAACTTACTTTTCAAATTAAAAAATGAACAATATTATTTCACACATGTTAATAAAAAAAAAGTAATCATAACCCTCTCATTTTAAAGTGGTGCACCAATATATGTTAAAATATATATATATATATATATGTTATGAAATGATCCATCATTTGATCTTATTCACTCTCTAAGAAGGGAACCAACAAAATATGTAAAAAATAATCTTTGGTGAATTAATTATTTCCACAATCCAATTTTATTATTTTTTATTGATAACCTTGAATGATTTGGAATAATATCATTTCACATTGAGATAATACAGCATGTCATCTAAAAAAATGAAATATGTATAAATGACTATATGCTCTCGAAAAATGTTAAATTTTCCCAAATACAATTACTCTGTTAATATTCCTACTAAGATTATATAACAAAAATACAAAACAGATTAGAGAATTGTGATCCCCATAACATATACCATGGGTAGATTCAAAAAAACTGAACATTTTAAACATGAGGGTAACATAAGACTAGGGTGTGGCCTAAAAATAAAAAATAATTCATATCACCCCTCTCATAGTCCTTATTGTGTTATTATCTTTAAAATGATGTTATATTCTTATTTACTAATAAACTTTTCCATGTCAACCATTAGCTATATGCAAGAGACATAAACCATTTATCTAAATGAACCATTATCTCCAATTCCAAAAAAAACTCCCTAGGATAGCCATTTCATTAACCATACCATGTTTCTACTCTAGTATAAAATTTGGTATCAAACTGGGTAGCCTACCATTTAATATCATATAAAGGATCTTATAGGATATATTACACATAATAATATGGGAAAATTCCTACAAAGTAATTAGATGATTGTCCTCCAAGATAATTATATGAAAATTAGTGATTATTTTCTATGATAATGAACCCCCTATATATAGATCCTTGATAGTTATAGTGATATTAATATTTCTAACTAACTAATCATCCATAAAGAATTAGTTAGAGATCCCATCTGTAAGTGGATCACATTCTCAATCAAGAACTCGATGACTGATACTATTAATTCATCCTCCGTGATGGTAGAAATCATAAAATTCCATCATTTATTCACATCCTATGGTAATGAGATGAAGAAAAGTTGTCTAGAATACCAACATGATATCACACACTATAATATTTGAATATTTTGGAATGTATCAATATGAAATGTTTCACTCCCATTAGGCCAGTGAGGGGTTATTATTAGTGAAGGTGACATACTTGAACAAGGTATTAAGGATGCCTATATATTTACATTCTATGATATTGGAATGAAATATATAATTGTTATTTATCCCTTTATTATCCATAAAACAATGTTTTTTAATCCATCCTTTTCTCTACCAAATCAAAACTAGAAACATTTTTCTTCTTGGATACCATGGATATAAAAATAAGATGTTCCTAATATCCTTACAAACTATTTTTCAGCTGTTATATCTCATAATGTATCTTTTCTATATTCATCGGCTTCATTTGTATGAAATTTCACATTCTAGGAGATTAATTTTCAATCATTTAATCTTATTTGGGTGAATATACCAAGGTTTCCCATGCATAGGTGAGTTCTTGAATTCATGGATCATAAGGATAAAGTTATCTTCCATTGCCCCCCATTTCTGGAAGTAAAAGGGAGTATTGTTAAATGAATTTTCTACCAAATGGTTTAGCTAAGGGGGGTGATCTGAATGATCATGATCAAGATGGGTGTTAGAGGTGTTGGGGGAAATTGTGACATCTTGCTGATTTTGGAGGAACCAATTCGGGTTTCTGTATGTTAAACTATGTCCTTATTATTTTTTACAATGTCTATATAAATATCATTAGTATTCTAGATCTTTCAAAAGGATCAACAGCAAAAAAATTGAAGTCTTAAAAGGCCATCTGTGAGAAGGTGCACCCGCATTTCATCTCATATTGGTTTATAAAGGTGTATAAGTATCCTCAAAAATCCAAGGAGTGGATACTAAATCAAAGGGGCTGAAATCATGCTATTTTTATACCTTTCATCCATTAGTGGTTATATGTTGATCGGATGAGTTAGTTAATCCTAAAAATATTTTAAATTTAAAAAAGACCAAAATATAATCATTTCATGGTATAGAATTATAGAAATTATTCAAACATAGATTGGAAAACAAATCCTTAATCAATTATGCCTTCTGATTGGGTTCAATCCTTAATAAAAGATAAACTCACAATGACAAAAAATTATGGTCAATAAAATTATACTTATTTGGGGATTTAATTTCCTTGGAATAATAAATAAAGAATGATATGATGATAAAAGAGAATGCAATACTTTATATACATGTTTACCATCCCCTAAGGGGAATCCATAACTCTTATTTCTATATTAATAAACTTAAATATGGTGGACACTCCTTCAGTTCCCGTAGAAGGAAAATATGGATTCTCAAATAGAGGATATTATTCATGATAACCTAGAGTGGTTTAACAATCATCCTTATTGGAGTCTCAAAAGGGATCATGGTTCCAATATATTCAATTTCTTTAGAATGGTATAGTGGTTACCTTTATTGTATACCTTTTTTTGTTTCATGCTGGTATGGGTTCCCATTAAACCCATAAAATTTTCTCTCCCCCAACCATTATCTATAATAAAAAAACTAATATTTAAAGAATGAAAGAAATACTATATACAAATAAATATAAAAGGAGACTCCAGCTACTCTATATCATTTAAATACCCAATCATATAAGTTATAATTCAAGAATCTAATGTTCCCTCGGATGATAGGCATTTAAAAATAACATTGAATACTCATACCTCTCATTAATTGGATGATATGGATAAATCCATTACCAGTAATATATAATCATGAAAGATTTTATATTCTAATGATTCTTTTCATAATTAGACTCCATGGAAAAAATCATGAGAATAGATGCATCCAATATATCCTTTAAATAATTATCTTAAGATTCTAGAACCATTTTTTGAACAACATTACTGGTTGGATTCTCACAAAATGTTTTCTCTAACACATGTAATTATCCTTCTTATGTAAGAATAATTCAAAAAAAATTGTATCATTAAAAGTAGTTTCTTCCATTAATATTATCTTAGTCAAGGATAGATCTCAAAACCACATTTCCTGATAAAGATTCCATTTCATTTATTATAATTTTTTTCATAAAATAAGTATCATGTTTTAAATTAATTTAATTTTAACAATTAATAAATGTGATACCACTTAAAGGATGAATCATTTTGATTTTATAATAACAATTAATGATCCATGATCCAGATTTCACAATTAGTTGTCATAGCTAATCATATAACAAAAACCATTACTCTATATGGAAGATAGTCATTTCAATGATTTAACATATGATATTATGACCCAAAAGGTTGTAAAGGAATGATAAAATGTCACAACCCCCTCCCACCAAAGATGCCCCTCCTGAGCTGGCAATGGAAAAAGGGAGATAATGACCCCCGAGCCCCACCTCCAGTAGGCCCCAGGGTGGCGACTAGCACCGTGGGTATGAGTTTTTCACAAATATGGGAGGAATTACCCTTTTTATTTTTAAAGATCAGGAAATAGGACAAGTCAACCACCAAAAGGAAAAAAATGGAAAGTGTAAAAAGATAAACCCAAACCATTCCCACATGCATATTTAAAAACTTTTATAACAAAGTACAAGTACAAGAAAGCTCAAAGTACAATACCAAAATAAAACAAAGGTAAAACAACAGCAACAACTCCAACTATCCGACTAGTAGGGTCCCGCATGGCCCTGGTAGTCCTCCTGGAAACCTGAAAGTAAACATAGGGTGAGCATACAAGTATACTCAGTAGGGAAACCTAAAGATCTCATGCACAAGTGGGGAGACATCCTAATGTCCCGTGAGAACAACAAAAGAAACCCAGCAAGGAATTCTATCCACCCAACCTCACCAGCCACACTCACCAAAAATACAAGCACAACAGGTAGTAGTATATCAGAAACAAGAGTATTGGGTTCCCTGCACCATTTCCCTTTAGTTATCTGCTCTTCCTAACGACGAATGTCCTGAAGCTGCCACACTTTCCCCGCCCGCACACATCTGGGACTCACAACCACATATCCCGCCCGCACACACCTGGGCCTCACAACCACGTATCCCGCCCGCACACACCTGGGCCTCACAACCACGTATCCCGCCTGCACACACCTGGGCCTCATCCCGAAGATTCTTGGGAAACAGTAGAACCTGCCCGAAGATTCTTGCGCTAAAACCACCACAATAGAATCCTACCCGAAGAGTCTTAGGTGTAAGGTCACCTCAAGCCATCACAGCCTAGGGGAGAAGGTGTAGGAAGGAGCTAGTAACTAAGGGAAAAACGCCCTCTCCCATAAAATGGGAGTGTTCGGCACTAAGTGCTCAACATGGGTGGGGTGAGATAAAACACAAAAGATACATATATATATAAATATACCAACCACATAGCCCAACCTATGGCTTCTAAAAAGATAACTGAGCACGTGCCTCGGTACTGCTACTCGAATCATGCATACAACAAACAAACCCAACCCCCTTTAGGTTTTCATACTTTAGCAGAAATAGTTATTTAGTTCCTTAAATACTGGGCAACTATCCACAACCAAACACACCAAACGTTCATAAAACATATCCGCGCCATCCAAAAATCAAGTTAGGGAAACACAAGCAACATAACCAAGCCCTTCTTATCAAACAACCAAACCCATTGATTAACATTCCCGTTCCATTACCACGCCCCTCCATTCATTAACTCTTCCACTTTTATTTATTAACCACAACCCATAGTTCGTTCACATTAAAACCCAACCCTACATCCATGCTTCCAACCTCCATAACCACAATCGCACCGAAACCACACATCATCATCCCTTTAATACCATTTATTGCAGCCCCACTGCCCACCTGATCCACAAAAACCCACAAAAACACCGCCAACACATGCCACATAACCAAGCCAACACCCACATGCTCATTATTACATTTTGTCTAACCGGGGAGATCACACAAGGGTTCCATATTTTCATTTAATCAGCCAACTTTACGTGATTATCCAATTTCCACATTACACAAGCTTCCATCCATAAGAAAATACAGAAGGAGAGGGAAATATTTAATTGCATAAGAAAAGGCCCCCAACGACCGTGATTTTCAGTAGGTAGAAGCTCATTCAATTCACAAATATAATATCACAGGATATAAAAAGTAAAGCAACAGCAAACACTAACTTCCCAACCCCATTCTTTAACCAGTTATAATCTTTATTTAATGGTTTAACTATTTCTCATGAAAACAAAAGGATACCCGCCCCACATGATAAAAAATTATAGAGACAAAGGTGAGATCCCTACCTCAAAAGGTTCTTGATCGCAACGCTCCCCCGGATCAACCTTAAAAGACGTACATCGGCGTCCGCCACTTCTGTCGTGTCTCGAAAAAACCTCCTCGGGTGTAAGTCGGAAAGGAAGGGCTGAAGTAAAGAAAACAGACCTAGGCTCGGAAGCTCCGCCTCGTCGTTATGATCCCGTCGCCACTGAAGGATCATAAATCGGAGCACGGATGAAGAAGTTATGGAAGAAAGATCCTTCGAGTCTCTTAAGAGAGATCTGCTCAGAGGAGAGGAGAGGAGAGGAGAGGGGTGAGTTAAAAGGAGGAGGGGACCCCTCCTTTTATAAGCATGAAAAGAAAAATTACACGGCATGTACTTTATAGTACATGGCATGTACTCGGTTCTTTCACACGGTCTCCACGCGGCTTCCAAGATGGCTCTGCAGCTGTTGACTGGTCAACACACGGTTTGAGGGTAACGCATACGCGGGGAAGGACTACACGACGTGTAGTTTGGACACACGGCGTGTACTCATTCATTACACACAGCAAGGACACGGCTCCTACACGGTACACGGCCATTAACTGGTAATGCATACGTGGAGAAGGACTACACGGCGTGTAGAACTGCTCACACGTCGTGCACCCATTATTCCACATAGCAAGGACACGGCTTGCAACACGGGGTGTACCCAAAAACTAGGTACACGGCGTGTACTCAACTACATGGCGTGTAGTTTCAAAAATTCTGGAAAGTGTGGAAAAAGTCCATTTTACCATCCAGAACACTTCTTGACCTTCTTTTTGACAAAGGAATGGGCCGAAGAGGTCTGGGCCATTACATAAAAATTTTGAACAGAAATGCATTACCCAAAATTTAGATGAGCAAAACAGAAAGAATTGTATATTTTTTTAAAAGGATGAATTATGAATAGTTTGTACCATGATTCATAAAACAAATGAACCTTCATTTGGGTATCATCTACAAAGAAAAAACAAAGGTATGTGAAGAACCATCACCCACATAGAGTTTTTAATTGTGGTTGGCCTCCCACATTTGATTTTTGATTCCCAAAACATTGAAAATGTAGGGGAAGTATTGTTATTATATCACTCCACAAATAATGTTCTACTTTATGGAATTTGAAATTTATGTTTGAATTCATATTTTTAAATCCTCCCACATATGGGTTTCAATTCCCCAAATTCAAAAATGTTAGGCTGGAAATGTAGTTCTTTGATCCCTTCATGAACCCCTTCTCTCGCATAGAATTTTTGTCTAGGGAGGCATGAATTTTATGCCTCCCATAATCCATTTATTCATTCATCATGGAAGAAGTGATTTTTTACCAATTTCATAGTGCAATTTGGGACACCCATTTCCACTAGAAGTCCCATCATGATGCTTTAAATCTGATGTGGACCCTATAGATCATGAACTACCGTGTAAACCTTCAATTTTGGAAGATTGGTTGAATGAGAAATAACTATAAACGCAAAAGAGAGAATATAATAGTGTGTGATAATAAAAAGAAAAACACATTCCAATTCTAGAAACACATAACATTGATCGAAATCCGCATTACACCCTTGGGTGATTAGTCTATCATAATAGAAGATACAAGGGGAAATAATAAAACTCAAAAAACTAAGATCTCTTAAAAGGATGTTCATTTTAAAGGAATTACCTATTGAGTTCATTGAGAGGTAATATGTTCATAATATTTTTGTAAAATAGATTCTTTTGGTAGGTAGACCCTTTATTCGTACCCCATTTCCCATACAAAATAAACAATTAAATATGGTATGTACTTATGCTGTTCATTACTCAATTTTTAATTAATCATTCCAATGTAGAATTTTTCTTTACCAAATCACCTTTTTGTAGCATCAAAATGATCCCTATGGCTTCCTTTCACCAAGGTAAAAAATAGAAAATTACAAAAATAGGACCTCCTTTATGTCCAAGAGTGTATATGATCAGGGAATGTACACTAGTGTTTACCCCTTCAATTGTGGATTCTATTAAAAAATGAGTCTCAAGAATTATCCTCAGGGATAGGTAGAACACTAAGAGAAGTCACATTCATGGATTCCCTAGATAATGTGGGTCCCCATAAAGAGAATCCTGGAGTGGAATCTCCTCACTCAATTGTGGGTTTATTATCTACCTACTAATTCAAATTTAATAGTTAATTTCTCATAGAGTAAGACCCTATCCATTCTTATAGGATGAAATATCCTTCTAGCATTCCCTATCCCATCCCTCATCTATCATTAGATGGGGAGTATATTTCTCATTATCTTGTTATTTTGTTATATCTTCCATGCAAATATTATTGTGAAATGTTTTTTATATTATACCCAATCTTATTTCTCACATTGATAATGCCTTGTGTTTGATTAGATATTTAATTTGATTATAGCATTATCACAATTCAATCTATCTACATGGTCTTCCTCTTCAGGTGCAAGTCTAATCAAAATCTGGTTGTGAAATTTTCATGATCTTCTTCAAACAATTATTTATCACACTATGCATAAAACATGTGTGATTGGATGTCTTAATTAATTACACCATTATCATAATTCAATATTTTATCATTTCCCAAAACCTTAGGTGTAAGCCCCATCATATATTTTAACTTGGGCCACCTCTTTATGGGTATTCCCCAATAAAACATTCTTCATGTGCCTACCCTTGGGTGTATTCCGTAGCATGTATTTCATCATGGGTATCATCTTTTGGTGTAAAACATAGTAAAAATTTCATGATGGGATACGTTTTTTGTGTAATACCAAACATCATCTTTCTTTATTTGACCCTCATTGGGATATATAACTTATAGAATTTTGGCCTCACATGGAGGTCCACATTCCTCTCAGGGGGATCATAATATCACACTTTTTGGGATATATTCTCTGCATGGACCCTCCTCATAATACCATATACCTTGTGATATAAAACCATCTTCATTGTTCTATACTCACTTCAAGGTCAAACAAAGAGTAAAACCAAAGAATATGTCCTACACCAACCATTTCTCGGAATCTTTCTCCCGGTCATCTTTATCCCATGTCAATAATCTATATAGATTAGTCCTTGTCACGTGACTCTAAAAAGTATGATGTTACATTTAATGTAAAAATTAACTGTGTTGGTTTTGATTCCTTTTACAAGGATATATAGGAATCTTATTTAACATTTTGTATCCTAAAACCATAATAGCCTACTAATTCCTTGGATGGAAATAATATTTAGAGTTCCTAGTTTTTCCACTTTAAACAATAACTCCTTAAAATAAATTATCGCCATGTAATAATAAAACATGATTTAGAAACACAGAAACATATATGTGGTGTCATTGATGGATAATCTCTGACATATATATAGATCGTACCATTGATGTAGATGCTCAGATACATACATATGATTCCACTACGGAAGAACCTATGATAAATAATTATATATATATGATCACAATAATTAACCCCTCTAATATATGTGGTTGTTCACATCGATACATGATAATTAACAAATATAGAAATGTGGGAAACCTATTATTCATAAGGATTTAGAAAAGATTCATGGAACACATCATAAATCTATAAGATATTCCAAGAGTAGAAAATAATCCCCTCAAAAAGATATGATGAGCCTGACCTCCCACATTTTCGATTAGTGTGAATTCATAAGTGTCATTGGAAGGAAACAATGTCCACCTAGCAATGGAATGTAGGATCATATGATATATACTATCCCAAATATGGGTGTTTTTTGAAATTTTTTATTCTATAAATACACCATATTTGACACTAAAAAAAACAATGGTGAAATCCACATGAATCTTAGAACTATTATGTCCTTTCATAATCAGATATCGGGTCATTTTTACCTATAGAAAAATGGTATGATGTGAAAACATTAACATTGAAAGTGATTGGTCAATTTTTTCTTTTACAACTGATATTGATTTTATATGTTTTCATATATGTTTTTTCTATTACCCTCAGAACCTACAAAGATCCTTTCAATCCAAATTCCAGAAATCCAAAAAATAACAAACACATGATTCTACTTTTTCAGTAAAACGGGACTCCTTAAACTAAAAGAAATTATCACACATCCAGTGCCTTAAACCCTAATATAATAGTAAACTTGCATATAAGTAAAATAGAGATTGTAAAATGCCTACCATTGAAGTAGAAAAAAAATATTCTCACCATAAAGCCTCGATGAACTTACCTTAAATGATGGACCATGAAAACGGTTGTGGAATATTATACTATATTGATAATTTCATGAGTATTTAACTAGAAGGCACCAACAGAAACCTCCCTTACCTTAAGGTGGTTAGCCAAGGGGTCGACTATGAATTCATAATAATTCAAGAGTCACATAGAAGGGATCATTCCAAGTCACACCATCGTAATTTTATATAATTGAACCCTATTTAGTTTATTTTTGATTCTATATAGTAAATTCGTTATCTGGTCACTCATACTTGAGAATATAAGAGATCTCTCTAAAAATGATTAGTTTTCAACCATATGGATCAATCACATACTCCCACTTCTAAAAATGAAGTGAAACAACAAACCATGGGATCAACCAAGGATGAAGCACACATTTCTATTCCCACACACCAATCCTTCAAGCTATCTCTATAAAAATGAGTTAAATCCCTCTAGTATATCTAGAAAAAAACTACAGAGCAGGAACACATTTTCACCCTGATAGGTTAAGCCTATTGGTATATATCGAAGAAAATCGGATGATAGAAGCATGACTATGTCCCTACTTCTCTAGATGAATATGATCATTTTCTAATTCCTATTACTGAATATAATTTAAAAAAATTGGAATAAATGGATAGATTGAAATATATTTCTGAACACATCATACAAATCCATCAGTATATCTTGGTAGTGTTAATAAAATATGGTCATCATCCTATTTCGGTAGCTAATATGGGAAACAAAAATTTTCCACCCCTTCTACTATTATATCTTCTTACAATTTATAAGGATATACTTAAGAGTAGGTACAAAACCATCCTCTCATTTAGAGTGATTTTTAGTGCATCCAAATTAAGAATGAATAACAGGATCAAGCATTAATTCTTATTCCAACTAGAAATCAACATCCCAATTCAACAACCACTATAGTGAAAGCATATATTCCTTTAAAATATTCTAGGATTTGGTGAAATATACCAACCATAATTAAAGAGAAGTCATACTTTCTTACACCCATCTGGTGCATGGAATTTCCTTAGTAAAGCATGGTATAATCTAAGATTTATACACAAACTTTCCCACATTCTAATGAATTATGTCATCTTAGTTCATTGGAAAGGAGGGGTCACCTAAGGAGGCGCTCACATATGAAATTAGTTATTCAGAAAACATGATTCTGGCTACCAAATAAAGAGAATATAAGGAAAAATATCATCTGTGGAAGCCCAAAAATCAGGATCAGGCCACTATTTTTAGGGGTCCCAGGTTCTATTTACTCGTTGTATAATAGAGGATGTTGTTAATGTTTTGATGTCCTCCCAAGCATATCCCTGGTAGTACTTATGGATATCCTCCCAATATTATTTTCCATGAAGGCTCACCCCGAGGGGATATTAATATCAATAATGGGAATTATAAAAATCATAATGGTTGGAAAGACGATCCTCCTATTTCTATTATCTACCATGAAGGTCATCCCCAGATAATATTCTACTAGAATCCTATAGATGGCTACAAAATAAGTTATAAGTGTATTCATCCTAGTCAATTCATTCAATTCAAAGATCCCCCATGTATTATCATCTCACATTGACAAGATTTTCCTACCCTTGTTGAACAAACATATAGAAATACCTCATAATTTGAAGAACTTGATCAATTGATACCAACAACTCCAAGAACCCTACCTCTAATGAGAAATATGATTTCTCAACTATGAGATTTCCAATGGTTGGGGCCATTTTCTATACTATATTTAAATCACTTAGCTTCCAATATAACATATATGATTCCAACCAATCTCATTTCCATTAATAAGGAAGCTAGAAAGTGAATAATCTGGTATGATTAGGTAGAATAATCTCAATAGATATAAAGAAAATTAATTAATATCAAGAAATAATCTAGAAAAGGATAACATACCAGTCGTGTTCTATCCTATAGCCATGTCTTGATAATGATATTCTAACAGATTTGATCGTGGGATACATACACTATCTTCTCCTATATTTATTATGGTTTATTCAACATCTGGATGGAAAATGGCTACCTTATGTGGAATACACAAAAAATCATGGAAATTGAATAATTCATCCATTAGATCAACTGGACCACCCATTCACTTTTCATGATGTCTAAAACTGAGGAGATAGTCTATATTTCTCAAATGTTTCATCCATAATTCATTGCGGGATCTACAACTATTGACCATTGATGGTTCATTCAATATACACATCAAATGAAGGGGTGAAAATAGAGAATTTAATTTCACTCAGCTCCCCAATCAGCAACTTATTCCACTTTTGAGATATTGTAATTTTATCACCTTATTAAAATACACAAACATAGGTTCAACACATGTTGATCATCCTTTTTAGCAGTGTCCCTCTATGTCTAACTCAGAAAAACAGTGAGGTTCGTGAGAGAGATCCATTAAACAATTACTAAATAAATTATCTACGAAGGATTAGTTGGAATCTCAATTAATAAAGTTCAATCACTTTTCTAAATCACTTACCTTAACAAGGATTATCTCATTCTCATAGCATGTAATACTTCCTACCCACGCCCAAGAAAATAGTGTGCAAAATAGGAAGGATGACGGTGATGGATATAGTGGTAGTAATATAAGAAAAACCCCAAACATAGGGTTTGGGGAATTTTTATCACCACCATATCTAACTAAATGAAATTCATTCCTTTTTAGTTTAGTGAACATATCATTTCTGGGGCCTCCACAGTTTATCTCAATGAATGATTCATTGATCTCTTTGATAATTCTCTTGATAAATGTGTTCATAGATTCTATCAAGTTCACTCTTTACTAAATAAATTTAGGATATTAGTGTAAGGAGAATAGTTGTGCCCATGAATTCTACAAACCAAGACGATGTACCAAAAATGGAAGGGGAAAGGGGAGTTCTGATTCACCTCCTGAATAATATTTAGGAAGAAATAAATCATCTTCACTATCTAATGTGTTCATGAACCTGTAGACATATTATGTGTTGGGGAATGATATAAACATTATTCCCCCTGTGATCCAAATCATGACACCGATATAAAAGAATTAAATTCATAATTTTATATTTATAATATTACCCACATAGAAACATTCATAAAAGTTGTGTGCCCTCATCAACAAAGACAAACCATGAATTTTGGGGCCTCCCCCGAATTCTCAATTTCCACCACCTGGATATGTTCCATCTAAATAAAGATTTGATGGAATTATAACATACCATACACTATCCAATGAAGTTAATCCTCTTAGTTTAGAGGAAACATACAACCAATAGGAGGGATAAATACAAAAAATTAAGGAAACATAACATAGAACTACTCAAAGGTAGAAATCCTTCTAATCGCACTCCTAAAGTAGAGACACATAATTATCCTTTGGAAAAATTTATCTAACATTGATATGTTGTTCCACTAATAGTGGTAAGATCCAATTGTCCAAACAACTCAGGATTCAAAAAACCATTTTAACTAAACCTTATGAATGTTGAGTATTAAGAGTTTCATATAATATGTCAATATCCAGAACCATGTCAAGTGGGTCACCCCAAGATGATATATATTGGTAATCAATAAAAAACATGATAAATCCATCCATATCTTGTTATACAGGTTGCATATGGTTAAATTTAAAATTAACCAGTCATCCTATCAAAGATTATTGAGTATATTATATTTCTAACCACTCAAATATAGGCCATGGAGGGGTAGTATGATCCAGAACAACCAGATGAAATACCCTACCCAAAATAAGTGGGTATAAATACTATTCTTCCCAATATCAAGAATTGATATTTCCCCAAATTCAATATACCTGGGGACCAAAAATCACATCAAACCCACTTTTTATATTGAGGTAGTCCCATGATGGGAATCCCTGAATTAAAAGTGGAGGGTAATATCATTTTCATTATGGAAACTTTAGATGGACCAAAAATGTTATACTACACCGGTTATCCATAAAGATCAATCATAGGGTTGGTATACCTCGTTAAATATTTCCTCTATCAAATTGTAATAAAACTAAGGGAAAAAATTTCATCAATCTCTCAAATTGAAAATAGCATGATAATGAATTATTGGTAGAAATAATTTCTAGGTAGAAAGGGCATAACCTACCTCTTGAAACTACAACTTCCCTTGGATGATTTTCTAGGAATCTACAATGAAAATATTCTTGAAGAGTTACAAATTTATATTATACTAATATATTACCTTGGTTTGTTTCATGGGCTTTTGTAGTGGTATAAATGTTGGAATATTACATAATGTAGACTATAATCATTCCTTGGAGAGCACCAATAGCTCTAGGAATGATGACTAGAAAATAAAAAATGTAAACTATTATTTTTAAACTATCTCGGACACCAATCCTAGACCCATAACATATGAAATATCTTATGTTTCCCCCTTCTGAATTGAAAAAAATAAACACAAATTCAATAAACAGGAATGTTCAAAATATTATAGGAATACTTCATGTGAATATTTGAATAATAAAGTTTATTTTCTCTAAAATTACTATGAGCCTAGATATTTCATTATATTCATGGAAAAAAATTCTAAATCTATCAAAACCCAAATATCCTGCTCAAGCTTGCCTAATCCACTGTCCAAATTAGTTTCCCTGTAACCAAAAGTAAGGTAAAACCATCCTTGAGTTATTTGTATTTATAAATATCCTTAAAAATATTGTAAATAATGGAAAAGTTAGGTTTGGAATTCCACCAACATAAGTGGATAATGTCTCCATCATCCCATAAGAATACATAATGGAAAGATGTATTGAATAAGGAATCATAGAAATTTTATTATTGGATTTCTTAAAATAAATTCAACTATGAACATATCATTATATGGGAATAGCTAAATCATCTAGTTGTGACACCATATCCCTCTTTGATAATCAAGATATCTATTTCAGAACCAACATCATCCAAGATATGGACTTCATAGAACTAGTTTCACATATATAACTAGAATGAGACATTAGAGGTATAGATTTTTCTTGGAACAATGCTAGTTTAAACCGTATCATGTTTCTTGGTTTTTCCACTAGGGGACATGCACCACCATACCAAATGGTTTAATGGTCATTGACCCCTTAAATAAAACCCTTATTAGATGAAGAGTTTTTATTAAGATATTTTAATGAAATTAAATTTACATATACCTTCTCTGATCAATAAGGAATTTAAGACTCTAATTTACCATCTCACAATAGAAGGGAGATATGAAGATGTCAATCAAGTTGATGAGATCAAGAAATATGACTTTGATATGGATCTCAAAATAAATGTTTCTTCTCTACTAAGGTCATTTATGCTGCAATTAATTAAAGGTAAGTACTTAAATGGGCCTAAAAAAGCGCATTAATATTCTATGCATTCATCTAAGGCCCATTCAGATCCCATCATACTAAAAGTTCATTTAGAAAATCAGATCTCCTCTTAATATTATCATAATGTTAGAAGATTAATTTAACCTAACCCACCAATGAATGGTATGTCTTTATATTTTGATAAGGGAAGATAACCACTTGCATAAGTAACTCTAACTCTTGATATGCATCTAAAGTAACATCTTTACACAGTGAATCATGGGAACATTTCCTAAATGTATGATATCCTAAAATATCTTTTCACTATTCTAGATAAATTTTCTATTATATGTTCCCTTACATTATTAAAGGTTATTTTGGAAGCATTTTTTGAGGCTCTTTAGAGACTACATGAATTTGAAATTTAGTTCACTACTTCAAATTTACACCATAAAACTATCCTTATTGAGTGTTACAATGTTATTTGTTTAATATATCAAGGCAGGGATACCACCATACAATATCATATCATACCCTAGTATATTTTCGGAATGATGGATGATGTGGATGTTCATAGAGCTCTCACTAACAACATTTATGTGATCAACCGCATTCTGATCCACACCCTTGTGCAATAGAGAATCTAATTTGTATCCATCCACACGAAAAATAAAAGGCTATTTCAAAATTGAACGAAATCATATTAGAATAGTAAATCTCATGGCCTAGTTTTTGAGACATTTTCTTTGATTCTGAACTCATGATTATTCACTAGGATATAGCTTTAAATGTCTTCCTTAGATAGAAATGGAATCACTTACATATATCAGTACCCACATAATACCATAAATGACATAACTATTATATCAAGGGATAGGCCTATGTACAACATGGTGACAATACTCATTTTTATTTGAAACTAATTTAATTATATATATCTGTCACTCTAAAAGTATGTGAAAAATAGCCTGATACAAATGAACTCACTCAGACCATTTCCCCTAATAACTTAGAGATGGCCCCTACTAACCCATTCCATGAATTATGTGAATATTATATATTATCCAATAATTGGATAGAGGAGATAATTCCAAATATAATCAATACTAGATTGGTGTGAATCCCTTATAAAAGCATGAATATTCTGATCACATTCATATCATACAATGTATGAGAAACTAACTTCTTGGAGAAGGTTCCACAAATAGAGGAAGAGATAAAATAGATTCCCATTCGAATTAATCTCCCTCTTAAACATCTCTACATAGGGGGACAATCTGAAAAAACAATAAAACTAAATCTTTAATTATCATTGATCATATCAACATAAATCCTTGAGATAAGATATGGACAATTATTCTAGGAATATTTTCTCTCATCTTTAGGATATCAATCATGTCTATTGAATCCATTATTCAAAGAGAAGTCTATAACCACATAAATAAAAATTATTTACAAGAAGAAAGTAGTCATTATTTATTCTAAAATCCTTGGATACTATAGAATCAATGTCCTGGTCAAAAAATATCCCCTCTTCACTTGTGGGAAATATAAATTCACCTAAGGCATCTACGAATTCCATGAGTATTGGAATTTCTTATTTTCTCAGAGATAGTGGATAAGAAATAGATCATATCTAGAATGTTATCTATGATAATTTCCTCACATTTACTTTTTTGGAGTCTATTAATACCTCATCGTCATTCGCAAAAGATAAAAAAAATCTCTTATATCATCTTTCGTCCAAAAAAAATATGTTTATCACCTTTTTCTACCAATGTAAAGGAATATCGATATGAATGAGATAATCACAAGATAATTATGGGATATTTCTCATAAATTAATACTCTTTGGACCTAGATAATACTCCCATTAATTTATATAAAAAAAATACATGTTAATTGTCTCACAATCCTAAAATCATTCATTCTTCACCCTTCTTCTATTGAAACTAATGTAAAGCAAGAAGATGGAGAAAATATTTAAAATATCTTCTAATATTTGATAAATGAATCTCCACCAACCATTCCAGCCATATGTATTCGAATCTTGGTATAGAGGAAGACCCATGACATATATTAATTAGTTATATTATATATCTCAATAAAATAGATACATGTCTCTCCTTTATAAAGTAGTATCATTATTTATTTTCCATGAATTACATAGAAATTACCAATCTTAATCCTGAGAGGCCCGCAGTTCATTTTTCTTATGCCTGAAGATCACCATGGTAACAATTACGATTCTAAAAGAATATACCCAAATCATGCTACAATATTTAATTCCAATGTTCTTGATATTATGAAATATTGATTCATTTGAGAGGTTCATTACCTGAAGCGGCTTTCCAATAATGACTATGTCAAGAAAAAAATGATAAGACTAGAGTTTAATTTCATATTTGGGATCTAAACCCTAATTTACAAGAGTATATATTCCCATATTGGATAATATAATATATTATTAATACAAATTCTATGATCTAGTTTCTCTTCTCTTTTTAAATAATAAATCTTTTATAACTAGATCAAAATGGATTCTGAACACAAGGATTTCCTATATTTTGGGGAACCAAAAAGGTGTATATAAACAAAGTTGTTACCTTTTTAAATAATTTTAGTTCCACATATAAAAATTACAAGCATTATTTTTTCAATAAGTTTCTAGGAAATACTTTTGAATGGTATGTTAACGATATGGTGCTCAAATCTCAACAACATTGTGAACATCACTCTAAACATGAAGTAGTGTTGAACAAGCTATGACAACATTCCTGAATTATAAACCCCCAAAAATGAAATTTTAGGGTAGTATCAATAAAATTTATTGGCTTCTTGGTATATCATCAGGTCATCAAAATTGAATCTGATAAGACCAAGAAGATCATAACATTCACCACTTCCCAATCTCAAAGAGTTGAGAGGTCTATATGGGTGATTTTCTTGCATCAGAAGCTTCTTAAGAAACCATTTGGCTAAGTGCTTTCCTATTACTAAACACATGAATGATTTTGTATTTTATTAGTGGGAAGAAAGATTTCATGATAAATTCACTATTATTTTGCAATATATCTAAAACCCACTAATTTTCATAATACTAGTAAAAGTTAAGTCGCTCATATTATATATGGGAACCCTCAATCATTCACTTCGTTCCCTCCTCAAAAAAATAATGATATAGAAAAATATAATATTCATTACAATCTTGGATGAATAGTTATGGATACTAAGACCCAATATTCCAACTTTAAGAATAGTTGTATTTCATTAATCATATCATATTAAAAGATGATTCATTACCTATAGCATCATGAGGTCCAATTAGTCCCGAACATTTACCTACAAAAGTACATCCTCAATCACCCAATTCTAACAAGATTTTTTACATGATGGGTGGACATTTTAAATAAGTTTGATATCCAATTCTTATTGAAGAAAGTTATCAAAGAGATATAATTAGACTATATCCTCATGATGCATCCCATCACACGAGCCACATAAATTGATATAGAACTACCATATGAAGATGTATTTTCCATTCAAGACACTCCCTAAACATGGGCGATGTACTTAAATGGTTTTTTAAGAATACCAATGGTAAAAATGATAGAAAACAAAAAACATAATAGAATGGATTCTATAATTATTTTCATTACTCCAGTAAAAGCATTTTTTCTGTTCTCTTTCATTTTCTTAGAAGCATTCACCAACAATGAAGCTTGGTACCATGAATTATTTGTAGGTATAGAATTGTCTCTATAATTACTAGTATAATTTTTTAATATGAATGAAGACTCATATATAGGTAACTATCATATTATTGGGAAATATTCCATTAATAATATTAATTGATTCCCATATTTTATTACATTCAAGGTCTAGTGGATTTATTCACTTTTGATCCAACAATATTCCATGTTCTACATTAAAAAAAATTATTAAAAGCATTAGATAATATAGACACTTGCATGGTATATACATACCATGATGAGACAGTTATCAGTATTTTACAATCTAGGTTAGTACACATACTCCCTAAAAATTAAAGGGAATAAATCTATGAGACAATTCCACCTCAATGAAAGAAAATAAAATATTCTTACTAAGTAATAACAATTATAAATGAATTTAACTAGTGATAGTCTATGTCTAATATAATTAACCAATCAGATTAATCCAATAAGAAATATATTTGATAATGGATCCTAAACATCATTCTTTATATCAACTTTAATGGTCATAAAATACTATGTAAATGAGGAATATATGTGTTCATCCTTATATGAATTGAAGGTGGAGTAACAGTTACTATTATACTTGAATTCCGTATAGGCACTAATGGAAATCAAAAATGTGGAATCATTCTCACCCATTAGATCAATAGGATTGGATTAGTTTTTCTATTGATGACATAATTTTTTATATAATTTCCTAGGAAATGTCATTTTGAAAAAATATAAACCATTTTCATTCATTTATTTCCAATGTTTCTTCACTATAATAAATATTCTAGGGAATTCACCATATGTATAATGGATTTCATGGATCCATATCCATTAGCTAGATCCACATAGTGTAAGTGAATATATACAACTATTGATTTATTCTCCATTTATTTAGAGGAAATATCCCTAAAATATGTCATGTAAAAGGCTATCATCAGCTTCATGAAGACAAACATCATTACCTGATTTTATGTCCCTCATATGATATTAATGGAAAATGGAACCAATTTTTACCATTCTGAATAGAAAAGGTTTTCTTATTAATATAGAATATTTATTAACCAATAATCACACTACAAGAAATGGAAATAAGATATAAATAGGTTTTCAAAAAGAATATAACTAATATACTCAATAATATGGTGGATAAAGATAATAGGTCATATATTGAAAACCCACTGTATAATTTTTTAACATACTACACCTCAACCCATACAACCACACAAGAAACCCTATATTCTCATTCTATGGTAAATACTTCATCTTGACTATCAAGGTACAACTTCCATCAATTAATATTGTCATATACAGCTATCTATTTGAAGATGAACAGCCTCAGAAGTTTCTATATGATTTGGAACTACTCGATGATAAGGGGTTGTGCGCTTTACAAAACATAGAAGCTCAAAATAACCGAGTTATAAAATCATAAAATAAAAAAATTAACCTTCATTCATTCCTACAAGGAGAGATGGTATTGCTTCTCAGAACATCAATAATACAAGTCAATAATACTTCGAATCTTGAATCAATGTGGAAGGGATGTCATGTCATACATATAATTTACATTAATAGAGCATACTCTTTGGTCAAAAGGGATAGAGAACACATTATATCATCCACTAATGTAATTTTTCCCAATATATAATTTTAATAATTTTCTTATTTCTCAAACATTTCCTTATCATTCAACCATAAACCACATGGAAGGATCATCTCATCAACATGAAATTAAATTTAATGGAATAATTTGTAGTTGAATGACTTTAAACAGCATAGCATATGTCCTTAACCATAAAACATTAAACTAAATGGTTATCATCCTTTAAAAAGGATGTTAAAATATATGGAACAATTCCTAGGTATATGACTTTAAACTAATTATAATATATCCTTCACCACACATCATTATACTACATGGTCATCATCCTAACTATATGAAGTTAAACTATAGGGTACATGTCCTTAATGTAAGAATTTCGACAACATTACATATCATCCTTACTATATGAAGCAAAAATACAAGGTATTTATCATATTTTCATTATTTAAAACTACACAACAATGTATTCACCCTTTAATGTTATACTACATGACTAACTTCCTCACAACAAGATGTTAAATAGTATAGTAAAGTTTCTCTTCATGTAACATTAAACTATATGGTAACCTTTGTATAATAAATTCCAAATATTATAGTATATTCCAAAACCGTCCCTATATTGTTCCCTATTATAATGAGAGTTATTATTGGATTTCCACTTATTTATCACACTAATCGTGACTCACATGAGCTTAGAGTTCTTAGATGATCACCCAATTTCGCGTAGCTAAAAGTAACATGATCAATGGTATGAAGAAAAATGTTCAACATGAAAAACCATAAACAAATTTGAGTTCCCCATTATGTTTGAACTTGTATCCCTATATAATATATTTATTTATGTAGTAATAATTTGAGCAAAATCTTCCAAGGCCCAAAGGATATTAATTCCCATATCCTTGCATATGATCAAGATCTATGAAAGTAGTTTACTTCAAAAACAATGATTAAATTGTTTCCCTATTACTATAGTATACATAGTGACATGGGAATCCTTTATCCCAACCCATCCATAATTCAAAAAGAAAAATAACCTCCTTCTTTGTATGTAAGATGGATTTGTGTAGGTAATTTCTTATCATGAACTATGTGTGTCAGGATTCCTACTCTAGTAAGATACATAATGATGACAGGATATAGGCCAATTCATGATATCAATTTAGAAATCTTCCATATTTTACATAACTATTATGGTGATCTTGATAATAAATTTTTTTCCTAATGGAACAACACTACAGTGAAACCTAGTTTTCTTCCCCCACAAATGAGTAATATTTTTGCAGAAGAGGCCTCACAATAATTATGTATGACATTATAAAAAGATTCATCCAATGTACAAAATTAATTTTATATAGAACCAAGTTATAATTACCCTTTCTCTAAAATATAATATATGTATCTATATTGAAGTATTTTTCAAATCATTTTTTACATGTTAACCTACAATGAAATTACTTTCCTTTATGCACGTTCTAAATATTTATAAGGATATAAATATAAGAAACACATATGGATTGATTCGTATTTCTATAAGATATGTAGTGATTCCTAGATATTATATCCAAGCCCTAGAAATAGATTTTTCCAACTAAGATTCAATATATTACAACACATAAGGGATTCCAATAAAAACTCATTTTTTAACTTGCACTAGTAAAGGAGATAATGTAAATAAATCTACACTTGTATTGGTGATATGTCTATAGACCTATAATATAAGAAAATTTATCATTTTTAGGTAGTGTAATTTTATTCTTTATTGAATGACTGTAAACTACACAACATATATTATATCATTCAATATCCTATCCTACAATGATTTTTCCATTATATGTGTAACATTACCCACATAAAAGTAAGATCCATGTAAAGGTACTTTTCAAATAACTCCTTTACATAAATCTATGATAGGGTCAATGGATCCATTTTTAAAGAAACTAATATATTTTATCTTGGAAATGAGTTATGGAATTTCTCCCAGAATCAATTCCATAATAAGAAAATTGTATAAAATTTCCCCATTTCTAAATAGGATTTTTATCTATATAAGGGACCATTTTTTATCACTCATTGCATAAAATTAAACTACATGAGACGTGTTCCACCCTTTGTGACCATAAAAAACTCAAAGAGGTCCCATATATGTGTCCTGGTTTCCATGAATGAGGTCCACGTCAATGTGAGGATACCAGATGTTGGTAATATCTCCAAACAAACATCATGATAAAACTCACAATTATCAGTTTTTTATCCTAATTTTTGGAGACTCTTCTTAAAAATAAGAATTGTGTATGTCTTGATCCCTAATGTATGTTTGAACCCTGCGTTCAAGACAATTTCACAAGTTATCATGTAATACTTTTAATGATTGGTTAAGTCTAAAATACCTTCATTATCCTTTTTTAAAATCCTTTTTCATAAATGGCACTTTGTACTTGGCATATCATAAAATGGATCATACACTTCTTCACTTACCAGAAATGAGTTTATTAAAATATAATGGAATATTCATATTGATTATGAATATTATAACTTTGATATGGATTTCTATATGAGCCCTCAATATAGCCTATCAACCTAAGGTTTCCTCATCTTAAAGAGGACAATCCTATAACATCCATACCCCTTTATAGTGTTCCATTAGATCCTTTATTTTTAATATTGTCCATGGTCATCCCCTAAGTACCTAATCCACATAACTATCCCAAATCCAAGAACCTTATTTTGTGATTTATGGTGTCAAGACTACATGTTTCGAATGCATTGGGATATACATATTCATTAGACCTGATTTGGATTTTTTTCTCACTCATCAGGCCTACATATCATGACCATAACATCATATACCCCCTAGAGATAGTCTATAGTTACATTTGGCTCTCTAGTCACATCAATATAGATTTTACCTTTTTCAATAAATGGATTCTATCAAGACAGTTTTTTCTAATCAATTTGATCATAACATATGTTCACTTTCTCTCTAAGATTCTTTATACTAGTATTGGGATATTTATTCACAGTGTTTTTTCACCTTGTTTCTTCCATATAATTTGTTACACATAATATGATATCAATATTTCATGACCATAAACTCAAAATTTTAGTGTAAAAGTTGTAGGACCTTAAACATTATTCTCGTAGTGGTCCAGACCATAACACCATAAACAATAGGTGAAAACATATAAAAAATACTAGAATGAAATCCCTGAAAATGAATGTTGAGAAAAAATCAAGTCTTCACTCAATAAGATTATATTTTTTGGGTCTTATAAAATATTATATTGTAAATGGAAAAGGCACAAAGCTTTTTTGGCCCATTGTATAACACTAAAAAATGTGGAGTCCGGCTTATTATACCCACTAATTCTGGTGAAAGTTATATCAGTGATACAAAACATATTTTTTCACTGATTATGTGGTCAGTACATAGTGGAATATATCCTAGGGTGAAATAAACATTCCAGAATATTCCTTCCTTTCATAAGAATATTTCATATCACAAGAGTTTCAATCCATGAAAACAATTCCTTGGCTATTGGTAATGAGCTCATTCAACTCCAAAGGTCACTTTGGTTTGACAATGAATATTATTCCCTTTATATGGATATTTTAGCCACCCCAGATATATCCTATAAACCATATTAATATTCATCATTGAGAATAAAATTATCTATCATCGGTATGCTCTGACACCATTTTTGTGGATGTATCATGTTGAATAGGTTTGTGTCCATCCCCTATATAAACTTATCATCTCATCACTCCTAATTAAATCTCTTTGGGTTGTGATTTAAATAATCCATATTGCAATAAAACAATTGGGTTTGAAACACTAATTTTTATACACTTATGTATAAATCTTGTTTTCTATGGTGACATTCTTACATAACTACCTTGAACGTTTAATTAGTACTCATCATGTGACTTAAAATCTTATAACACAATGGTCCATGTGTCATGATACTAAATTATATTCCCCAATTTCTAGTGCAGTAAATTTAATAAAAAGTTTCTCTATTCATGGTAGGACATTCTATTTCTAGGGGCTTAATCCTACATATTTTTTTTAAATATATACAACCTTAAACTAACACCATATATGTTCTACCACCAAGACCTTTAACATTGTGAACTTTGGTCAAAAAATTTCATTCCATAAACATCATCCTCATCTTCCAAATTTCATGTGTAAAATTTCCTATTTATAGAGACAAAGAAATCACTGAATTAGAAACACTTAATGGTAGTCTTGTGAAACGTTTGAGTCTCCACTCAATGGATGTCCCCATTATTAGGTCTAGGAAACATTGAGAATTTTAAATTTTAATGTGGCATGAAACATGTTAGGTTAAAAACCCATAATTTGAATCCTATGAAGAATCCAAGTGATTACCGCCAAGGCCTTCCAAATATGAGGCTTTGGAAAAATTTTAGTGAAATTAATAAAAGACTCAAATCATGTGAGGTCTATAATATGACTCCAATATAATTTGGATTATTCCCCCAAGGTCTCTTGAACATAGAAAACATTATATCATTCAATCATTCTCTCATCCAAGATTTATTATTTTGTAGGATCCATGTGAAATTCATTAATACATAACATAAATGTTCTATAACCTCTTTAAACATTGGTATCTCCACTATAAACCTCCCCTTCATGACCCTCTTCATTTTTAGTCGAATCACTCTTCCCAATATACAAAATCTAGTTTTATAGTGTTGGTATTTTATGCTGTTAAAGGTAGTTTTGAATTACATTTTTTTTCAATTATGTTTTATAATGTGTTACTGTAAAATAAATATCTTGGGTGTTGGAAAAAAGATCCACCCAAATGAAGTGTAAGCTACTGGATAAGAAGAACTAGATAGACATATTTTATCAAGTAGTCTAAAGAATCTGAATGAAGTGAACCCTCTGAGGATAAAAAATAATGTTTATTACAAAAATTAGTGTTACATGACTCTTAGATGAAGAATACTAAGAATAGATATGGATCATGATTTATTGAATAAGTTTTCACCTCAGCTATCAATGGAGTTTTAATAAATAAATTTATTTGAGTATTTTCTATGCTTCAACACCTAAAGAATGAATTTAAAGGAGTTTGAGAATTATTTTAATAATTAAAAAAATTATAATTTTAATGATTATTTTAGGAGTTTAGGTATTCCCTAAATAAGGATAAAATCTATTGAAAGATACCTATAGAAGCCTACATTTTCGAGTTAAAAATGGCTATGGTTGGAACATAAGGCTTTCCCACAATGATCATAACACATTTCTTCTAAACATAACGCATCAAGTGTTATGTGTAAGAGATTTAAAAGATCATAATTATTTAATGATAAGTGCATGACACTACCAATCATAAGACCATGCCGACTGTGTGACTTCAACATAATACATTCAAGTATAATAAAAATTGACAAAGGAATGATCATGTTGATTCCACTGTAGTGTAATTCTTGAAGATGAGAATTCATTGTCATCCCTTTGTCCTATCATATGAATTTTCTAGAAAGTAAGACTTTGAGCTAATGAATAAAATTGACAAATGTAAGAGAATACATCTTTTGGTTCTAAATTTAAGACTTTTTCAATTGAACATAAGTCACCAAACATAATCCTTTCCAATAAAAAACTTTTGAAAATCCTAGTGTAAGACTTCAACACGTTGTGAAAATATAATGTTTTTTAATGATGAAAAAATAGAGATTCCATAATTCAAATGTGATGAAGATGAAATCAATTGGGATGATGTAAGAACTATGAATTCTAGGAATAAATATCATAAAAACCAAGATAGGTGTGTGATCCATGATTGTGAAACAAATATAATATAATATTAATCCGTTTGAAAGGGATTATTAAATAAAAATAAAAAAGGGAGTTTCCAAAGATCAAAAATTATAAAAAAAATATAAATTATTTGAATCTTAAGAAGTATTTTTGAGCTTATAAAATCATGATGTTTTAGGAATCAATGATCGAAGATTATTTTGAGAATAATAAATTATAAGTTACATAGCATGTATATCGTGAATAAGAAAATGGAATTATCATGTTTTCAAGAGTAATACAGATGAAGAACCATTGAACAATAATATATTGTTTATTATAACCTACAAAATATTTATTCAAGTTAGTTCGAGTGTTCAATAAAAACTGATATAGATGTTAGGTAATTTTCCCAGGCTTGATTAATGAGGATAATTCCGAATTTAATGATTTTAAAAAACAAAGATGAGTTCTACACTAAATATTTATTTTCTATAGATTTTTATAAATATATAATGATTTATACTGAATATTTTTTTGACAGTTTTGAGAAAAAATAGGTTGATCATAATATGTTTTATTATCTAAAAATAATATTTTTTATGGATAATAAACATGAGAATGTAATATATGAACAATAATTCATGAATGTTTTAGATATCTTTAGATGATATTTTTATGTTAGTTAAATAAATAATAATAAATAAATGAGGGTATTAGCATAATATCCCTTGATTTCAAAAATTAGTGCATAAAGTCACATGGGAACCAAAAAAATGGTATGTTTAGGATGAAAACTTATTCATGGATGTTAGAAGGTCTCCACAATATTATATTTGGTATTAATGATTTTAATAGAATCAATTTAATAAACTAAAATGATTCCACATGTTAATGATAAACACAAGGGGGTATAAATAAAATAAAAAGAAGCAAGAACTGTTGATTTATTTTTACTAAGATAGAGTATTCAAGAGCTGAAGACAAATATTTTAAAACTTCTCCAAGATGAAGAAGAATATGATGAAGGTGAAACCATTATATAATGTAGATAAAAAGAGTAAAAGGATGACTATATTGTTCTAATGTTGAATATACAGTTTTTATTATAGATGAGTTTATTTTAATAAGTGTGAAAAGGTAGCAATTAGATTCTTAGAAAGATTAGGTAGTTGAGAAACATTTAAAAACCATGTAACATATACTACTATTAATGAACTAGTATGTAGTGAAAGACTCTCAGTTGAGGGAATCAAATAATTTTTTTCATTCATATACAAAATTGATTAGACCTTAATACCTACTTCTGATGAAAATATTAATAGACCTATTGCATATATATATGGGGGAACTCCATACCATTGTGACTTGGTGTATGTAGGGAGATCCCCATGTGACTCAGTGATAATATTGTAACGATTCTAAGATAAGACTCAATCAAATTTGGTATGAAATAATTTCTATCTGAGATAAGAATATTTTTGTCTACAGAGACTCTTGTAGTGTAGTCCTGAGAAGCAACAACCATTATAGTCACGTTTATTATTGTGGAGAACCCATGGATAGGACACATGAAAAATCAAGGAAAGGAGTATGCCTTAGTACCAAACCTTATAAATCTTATTGTTGAACCTTTATTTACTATACTAATTTTATTGAGTTTGTGAGTAACAAAAATGTGACTGTATTAATAGTGAATAATTCAAGGATATTAAATTTAAAAAATAAAGGTATTTTAAAAGGGACCAATGATTCACCCATCTCATCTTTGTGGTGTATAGATCCTCTCGGAACCTTAAGATGTATCAAATCCTGCGTATCATATGAAAATATCTTATGTTCAATATATATTGGATATTGTTAGAGAATAATCTCATCATTAATTACATCCCCAGTCCATGTAAATTTGGAATGGTATTTTGATACAAGATTATATAAAACTAGTTGAATAATGAGGCATAGAAGAAAATGAAGAAAAGAAAGAAAGAGAAAGATCAACCATTGGGTGAATATCCCCATAGTGGTAAGTTCCTATTAGTTAAAACTATCATCAATGTTATGTTTGATGACTATTTGTTATGATGTTTAGAATTTAGTGAGTATGAAAATACTATAAGTGTAAAATATGTCAACTCTCATGTTCAAGGTTATTTGAAGAATATTCCTTCTAATTTGGTTACTTATATACAGAATCTTGTTAAGGACCTAATTTATTTATTATCACAAATAGGTAAGGAATAATACATAAATAAATATTATTTTTATTACAATATAAGAAGATGCAACACACTTACAAAAATAGTGAAACATAAAAGGGTGAAATATTATGAAAGTTGACTATAATAGAGAAGAAAGATGAAAGAAGAAAATTTTTAGTGGGTGAATATTGATTTGGAAGTGATATTTAGATCATTTAAATATTTAAGGATCTCCTCAAATAATAAGTGTCTAGATTTGAATGTAAAATTGAAAGATAAATATTCAAAACAAGTTGGACCTTCCCAAAAAACGAGAAGAGAGATACTACCTCTTTGATTTTTTAAATTATTTCCCTCAAAAGGGACTCTTTTTTTTGGTAAATATAGTTTGAGAACTTATTTATATTTCTCAACCATATTATTAGTAAAAAATTGTATTCCAGTATCTAATTAAATATTTTCATAATAAATCTATTTTATGTAGAAGTGTAGAAAAAAGATTAAATTCAGAAAAAAAAACTTGAAGATAATTTAACTGAAAAGCCTACCAACAAGTCAAAGTTGGAATATGTTGTATTCATGAAAATCAAAAAACTAAAAATCCACAAACAGTGGTGTACATGTTCAAAACCATCAAGTCATTCCATTTGTAAAATTTGTACGACCTGTAGCTAAATTAAGAAGAACAATGTTTATTAGAATGTTCTTCTAATATTAGAGGTTTGGATATGGATCCATCGACTAATAAAATGATAATTTATCATGAAAAATATATAGACTACTTGATAATAGTATGATAAAATATTATGAAGGAATGAAACATTTTTTATAGAATCAAATTGTATATAAAGGGAAGAATTTTCCTTTAAAATACATTTAAAAGTCATAATATATTCAATGAGATGTGTAAGATTGGTGGTCATTATTATGCTGAATTTTTCTATAACCATGGTATGTATCACATATAGACTATGGAGATTAAAGAACCACTAATTTAGAATATCTTAAAGAAACAAGAAATTGAGTTTTTTATGGGTTCTAAAATACTGAAAGTAAATTCACTCAATAAGGTAATGATAAAAGCTAATCAGGATGTCCAACCCACATGGAAGAAATGATATTATTTTTGTGAGAGAGGTAACACTATGGAATGATGAAAATATATAATGTAATTGTAATATATATGAGAGAAATATTAATGCCAAATGGGAACCAATTTAGGAATGTTTTATTCAAATCAGTTTGGTTATTGAAACTCTTTATGAAGATTATGAGAAGCTTCTCAAGAACAGAATGTATAAATAAAATGTAGAGGTATTTGGGAGTTTCAGCCATGTAGGAACATGGAATTTGTATGAATAATTGTTTCTCCTATATAGATGAAGAGAAATTAAAATATCATGTGATCTCATCTTTAAAAACTAATCTTTTAAATAATGTATACACAATTGAGGAGAATGTTAATCGTGTTCATAAAGGTTGTTTAGAAAAAATTTCCAAATCATTTGGAGTTTGATATATATTTAAAGAAATATTAAAATAAAATAAGTAATCTATGTCCTTATGTTTTTAATACCATTTCAAATAATAATGAAAGTGATAATGGGAAAAATACCTCTCCAATAACCCTATAAATTTTAGGATGCAAGCATGAAAAAAGCATGAGTAGAATGTCATGGGTTAGAAAATATATCTCAACATAACTCATAATTGTAAGAATATACTTTTATATCCACGCTTTCCCCATATTTATTTTATGGTCATTACATGATGTTAAGAAAGGTGATAAAATATTGAGATAATTCTCTATAGTTGGGAATCTAAAATATCATAATATGTCAGAGTCAATTAAATATGCATTAATTTGTGCATCTAGATATCCCCTTCAAAATTTCTATCCAATGCATGATTTCATTCTATTATCTATTTCCATACATGTATATATAATTTTAAAAAATAGGGAGTGATAATATAAAATTTTTGGATTGCCTTTCACTTGAAAAATTTTGATATATTTGTTCAAGAGATCACAAGTACCAGAATTTTTATAAATATTAGTATGTGCATCCCCAAAAAAGTAATAAATAAAAAATGGGTATCCCAACTAAAAATTTAAATATATTTTCTGTCTAAATTTTCATGCTTTAGGCCTATAAATGGTTTTCTAACATAAAAATACTGTCGATTTTTTATGGCACATTACAAGGAGAAATATGTTTTCAATTTCAATTCATAAAATATTCTATTGTTCAAAATTTGTTTTATAATCACTTGAAATTATTAAGTAATTATTCTTGCAAAAAAAATCTTCTAGTGGTGTCTTAAAGGGGGATCAAAAGTTTAAGAGGATCCCCCCCCCTTGTATTTCATGTGGTATTAATAAAAAGTGATATTATACGATTAAAGGGGAGGTGATACTAAAAAAATTCCCTACTATATTAAATGTAAGGAGACTATCTTACCCTATACATTTACTGTTAATTAGAGAGACACAAATCACACAGACCACTATTGTGTATGTGATTTTAATGGAATTGACTAAAAACACAAATTGGGAGATTAAAGTTCCAAAAAGTACAGTTTTGTTTTATTTGTTATTAATTGTGTTTTCCAATTTGATAATTTAAAATAGATATCTTTGGTGTAAGAGAAAGGATCCATCCAAAGGGAGTGGATGTTGTTGCCTAAAAAGAACTAGATGGATAGCTTTTGGGTTCTGACTAAAATAATCTTAATGATGATAAATCATCCCATGAGAAAAAATCATGTTGGTCACTGAAATTATTTATACAAAACTTTTAGATGAAGGATTATATGAATATTGATGACTTAGGATTGATTAAAAATGGATGCCCCGGATCTGGAAGATGAGTTCATGTAAATACTCTTATTTGCGTATTTTAGTTGTTGCGACACCACAAATTAGAATTTAAAGGATTTTAGAGTTATTTTATTAATTACAACAATATTTTTAAGATGTTGGGAATAATTTGAATATTTTAGATAGACCATAGAGAAACACCATGTTCATTCATACCTAGATATAAATGACTAATTTTTTGAGTTTCATAAAAAATGATATGTCCAAAACATAAGGCTTCTCTTGATGTGATTATAACACATTTTTATTTCATATAACATTTCTAGAGTTGAGTGTAATACATTGATTTGATTGTAAGAATTTTTTCTCAAGCTTATGACTCTACGAATCATATTTCTTTTCAAATTGCGTGACTTCATTGTATGACCTAGGATTATATAGAAAATTGATAAAGGAATGATTTTAGGGCATCACCCAAAACATAATTCTTCATTGTGAGAATTCATTATATGTCACCAATACTTTGTAGGAATTTTATGGACCACATGACTTTAGGGTAAATATGAAATTTGAAAAATGAGAGAGTTTGTGACTTTTGGATCTGAACGTAAGACGTTCTCCACTGTGTGTAAGTATCTAAAAATATTCATTGTGGATTGAAATACACTGAAGACCCCATCATAATAATTTAACACTTAGTGAAAATTTGATGCATCTACAGGATGAAAAAATTGAGATTCAAATTTTTAAATATGATGAAAATGAAATCAATTTAGATGATGAAAGAAATGATCATTCATGGGATATACATCACAAACAACTAGATTATTTTTGTGAACCAAACTTGTGATGAAATATTAGTAGATCTTCATCCTTGGAATGGGAAGATCAAGAAAAAATTGAAAATAATAGTTCCTAAAATTATCAAATTCTAAGTACATATAAATAATTTGATGGTTGAGCTGTGATTGTAATATCATAACAACATGATTCTTATAGAAACTATAATCTGATCCTATTTTGATAATAACAAAGGATAAGTTATAGTGCTTGTATATCTTGAAGAATAAAATTTAATTATTGATTTTTTTAAAAAATATAGATAACAAACCATCAAACCTTGAGGTGCTGTTAATAATAGCCTACATAATTTTTATTCAATGATTTTTGTGTTTTCATGAGAAACCTAGATTGAAATTCAGTAATTTTCCTAAGACTTTAGTAATGAGAATGCTTACTAATTTCATGAATATGGAAAAACAAGGGGACTTTTGTTACATAAATATATTTTTTATATATTTGTATACAACTATGAATTTATTTAGTGTTTATTATGGGGATAGTTTTGAGAAAAATGATACCAATACTTATGAGTATTTTTATTTGAAGATAATATCAGTAAATCCAATAAAAATTAGAAATAAGGTGATAACGGAGAATTCATTCCTTCTGTAGATATCTTGTGGTGATATTTTGGGACGAGTTACAAAAAAAGAAGAATTAAATGAGGGTATCCTAGTATTATTCCTTGGGTTCATAAAATAGATTATAAAGTATCATGGAAACTCAAAATACACTACTACAAAAATGGATTTTAATAGAGCCAACATATATCAGCACTAGAAAATTGTGCTAAAAAGCCCATCTTTTTCAGTGCTAAAATAATCGCCGATAAAGGGTACACATTATCTGTGCATCTTGTTTACTCCTGATAAAAGATCACCTTAATTAGTTCTTCATTTTAGTGCAGTTAATGGTTACCCTTTCTTAGTACTTTATTTTAAGAACTTATAATTTTTACCCTTTATGTGTGCTAACAATGAACTAATGATAAAGGTTTAGAAAATAAAAAAATTAACAATTTCATTAATTAAATAATTATTTTTTAAAATCAATAAACATATTTATAAATTTTAAATGTTAATAAAATGTTTATATTAAATATATTAATATGTAAAATGATTAAAATGATATAATTAAACAAATAAAATTTTAAAATCTGTAAATTAAGAAAAAAATTAAATATTTTATTAATTAAATATTTATTGATAAAAATGAATAAATTTAACATATATATATATATATATATATATTATAAATATTGATAAATAGTATATATTAAATGTAGACATATAAATTAATATATAACCAAAAAATAAAAAATTTAATGTATTAAAAAATTATTTAAAAAATTATTAATTAAAAAAATATTAATAAAAAAATTTAGTAATATATATATATATATATATTATAACCAGTAATAAAAAATATATATTAAATATAAATATATATTAAATTAATAAATTATTAATTAAAAACCTATTAATGTCATATTAATTTTTAATTTTATTTGGTTTTTAAATTTAACATATATCAAATGTCATGTGTTACGTTGATTTTGTGTGAATATATATGGAATTAAAGCAATTTATATATAAAAACACAGAAATATATTTTCGCAATATATAGAAACACATACACCTTATATTTACATAGTTTATTCAAATTTACATATATTTTAGAATTTCATTATTAACACGATACATTTAATATATTATGTATTCAATCGGTCAATTTTATTTATTTATTTTAAACACTATTAGAGTTAGGGAATTCATTTTTATCATTTTTATTTTTATTTTATTTTGAATTTGATCATTTTTTATTATTTATTTATATTTTTTTATTTATTATGTTTTATCAATTTTAATTTTTATTCCTATTTGGTTAAATTTAAATATATCCATATTTTTTAATAATTTATATTTAATTAAAAAACACATTCATTTTCCAATATTATTAAAGTGCACTAATTTTGAATTTTTCAATTTCATCCACTTTTTTAATTCTTGTATTTAAGATTATATTTCATCCAATAATGTTTTTAAGATATTTTTAAATAATTATTTATAAATAAATATTGATATTTATCAGTATTAAAAAGTACTATTAGAAACAAATTTTATCATCACTGATAAAAATGTATTTAATCAGAGGTTTCTGGGCATTGATAAACCTCAAGATTTATCAATGCCTTTTTAGCACTGATAAAGATCCCTATTATTAGCACTTATCAATTTAATGCTAATAAAATGGATCTTTATCAGAGATTTTCTAAAATAACTGATAAAGGTGTTCCTGATCTATTTAAAAGAACCCTAACCAGTATTCACTCTTCATGATTCTGAAGCTCTCAATAAACTCCTCTAATACCAATGCAACTCCACTACAATCTATCAGACGAGTCATGGATAGAATCCTATGTATTTTATTTTCAACTTTTACTATATCATTGTTTGACCTTTCGAGTTCCGCATTGTACATTTTTTTCATTATTCTTAACCTTTATGAACACTACATATCATCTACTATCCACTATCAGCAAGACCCCTCTGTACATTTTAATTTCTTTTTGACAAAATAAATAATTGTATTTTAAAATCATGAAACTAGTATGAGAGATATTGTGTAATTAAACTTCCTACTACCATGAAAAATTTCTATAGTTTAATGTGATGCAACCAAGATTAGGGATGTTGTGAAGTTTAACTCCTTTTATCTCAAATTAATTTCTGTAGTTTAACATCCTATAACCAGGATAAGATACAATCTGCAGTTTAACACCTTACTACTAGGAAGAGTTTGTGCAGTTTAACAACATGAAAACATGATGACATACACTATAAAGGTTATTATCATTCTTCTAGGATGAATTACTACAGTTTAAAATCATAAAAACATGACGAGAGATGATCAATGACCACTATGCAATGAATTTCATGAGAATTATTGCATTGGTGTGGGTTTTGAATAATTCCTCATCTATTGTGGAAAATTTTCCCGCTCTATTTTGTGGATCATATTTTCTTGGTCTTTCAAAATGGTTTTTTGGAATGGGAAAAATTATTTTCATAATTGTATTTTCTTAAAAAATGCGGGTTATTATGTTTTCAAAAGGGGCCATAGAAGAAGGTGGTTTGAAATTAAAAATGAAATTGTTGTTTTCAAAGAGATAATTCTTATTTTTTTATGAAATTTGTATTTTGAGGCAGTTTTTTTTGGGAAAGAGTGGTTCCTTTAAATTTTGTTTAATATTGACTCTGAACCTAATGTTTTTTATTTTTATGTTATTTAGAGTATTACACAAAAAATAGTCCCTGGGGTTTCTGTTGGTTCTCACACTTTTTCTGGTTCTCCATAGTTTCTGCCCAACTTCCATGGAAATCAAGGTTCATTGGAGGAAATAAAGTGGCTTAATAAAGTTGAGAATGCCTTTTGAGTGTTTCAAACTCCAAAAGTTGTTTGAGTTTGTTCTATTCTGGGTCTACAGGGGTTCTAGATTTGGAATAATGGGATTTTTTTCCCACTAATGATGTAATTTGGGATGATGTGGGAGGATTTTAATACCATATTTGTCTGATGGTTTACACCTAAGGACGCGAAGATAAAGAAAAGGGAAGATCTTCTGAGTGTCCATCAAGGCGAACAAACTGGTGAGGCTTATGTTGACCACTTCAATGATTTGGTTTCCTTTTCCTGAAGGCGATGTCGCGGGATCTATTGAATGCTTCTCTTTTTATTGGGTGTCTTCATCCAGAGATCATGGAGGGATTCCTCTTCTCTAAGGATCTCCATTTTGAGAAGTTTGTGGATGATGATTTTTTGGAGGATTTGTTGTGAAATAAGAATAAACACATTACCTATGTTATTGTCTCCTGTTTTGGGGTGAAGATGTTCCTAGATTCCTTGTTTTTTGTGGATATTCCTAGATAATATTTAATTATAAAAATATGATGAAATTACCCTTTCATAGTTCATATGGTTTTTTAATGTCAAGCTTTAAATGTTTATCCATTATGTAATTAGTTCCCCTATTTCTATTGTCCTTGTTTTGAGATATCTATTTTTAAGAAATTGATATTTGTTCCTTGTTTGAGAATTCATTTAAATTCCAGATTTTGGTCATTTTTTCTAATATTTCTACTAATGTAGTCTATTAGAAGAATATTGATGTCTATTTGGATCATTTAACTATTGAATCTAAAACATGGAATGGATGTGCATCACTCATAAATTTAATAACAAAACTAAGGATTCTCTATGCACATTACTACACTTAGTTGACTACTTCTTAGCAAAGAATCTGTTCTAAACTTCCTGTCTGACGTCCCTGTGATGCTCTCATCCCACACACGCTCTCCACCATATATATCATATCACCATTCATCATTCACCTTTCATTATCTTCTAACACCCATTTACTGTATATGTGTATTTGTATGGATGAGGAAACCTTACATGTAGTAAATGGGTTCAAGAATAGAAATAATAGTGAATATTTAATGATGATATAATAGAGATGGTGGAGAGTGTGTGTGGGATGAGAGAATCATGGGTACATCAGGCAGGATTTTTTGGTTAGATGTTATGGTAAGAGGTATTTAACCAATAGTAGTGAAGTGAAAAGAGAGTCCTTAGTTTGGTTATTATCTTATATATAGACAAAAGAAACCCTTTCAAAATATTTAAAGGTAATTTTATGAAATAATTTCTCTATTTTACTGAAACATTACATAATGAAACATTGATTTAATTTTCATTATTCATTACAGTGTTCATTTATTTTTTAATATTTTTGTCCATGTTTTAGGCCTTTTCATTAAGATAAATGATGTTGTCTCTACTTAATCACAGAGGTAATTATGATGCTTTCATAGTAAAAAAATTCCACAGAATGAATTCAATCTTTGATATTTATGTTTAATTTATTTATTTCTTGTATTAGTCACTTAATAATTGTTTTCATATAAAGGTGTATTTTTTTGTTTGATTTGGGGTGTTCTGTGCATCTTTCATTCTTCTTCACCCTCAAAACCTTTTCACCCCTATAGTGTTGCATTTGTTACTTTCCTTCATGGTATCTTCATTATATTTTTTGGAATAGAAATGCTTCTGCCTCTACTCAATTAAAAAGGTAATCTTCATATTTTTACTATAAAATCATTTTCCATTGAATTAATATATTATTTCATAATTGTGTTTTATTTATTTTTTTAGTGTTACTCATAATAATTTTTTTCTTATACAGGTCGATTTTTTTAGTTGATGTGGATTGTTTGAAGCTACTCATGTAGTGTTGTAAGTTCTAAAATTAAATTCAAGGGAAATCATGTTATTATTTATGTTAATATTTTTTTTATTTTTTTTAATAATTTGTATTAATGTAATTGTATAAATAAATGTTTTAAATGTTTATAATATAGTTTTGTTTATTTTATTTGTTTTGTAAATTTAATTTCACTAAAATTCTATATTGGGACATGTTTTTATTGATATCTAGTGTGTTTCTGGTGTGTTTCAAGTGTGTTTCCAGTGAGTTTCTGGTGCTTCTAGTTTTACGGTGTGCTGTTACACTACACTGAAGTGGTTTTTCATTGTGATGTTACAACACACTGCAGTATGGACCTTTATCTATGCTTTTATAAGCACTGATAAAGAATACATTTATCAGTGATTTTTAAATCTCTGATAAATGATAAAATTATCAGTGCTTCTAAAAGTGGTGATATGGGTATACATTATCAGCACATCTATAGCACTGATAAAAATTCCTTTATCACCACTTTAAAAAGCACTGATAAATGATTATTTTAGCAGAGATAAATAAAATCCCTAATGGATGGTACCTTTATTTCCGACATTAAAAGAAATGATAAAGGTCCAATTTATCATAGATTTTTTAACACTGATAAATTTCACCTTAATCTATTATTTTTCATTACTGATATAAGTCTTGGGGTTTTAACATCACTCCCATAGTCATCACTTTTCAATCCCTGATAAAGTCTATTTCTAGTGTTGTTAAAGGCCAATTTTAATGAAGTGATAGTTTAGTTTATGTAGACAATCCATGGTATGTAGTTAGAAGGTCACATAAATTTTCTATTTAAGGATTTTGATTTTTTTATAGAAAACATTAACACACATAAATGATACCACATGCGCATGATAAGATTGAGGAGTAATGAACTGAAAAAATAGCCATTTCTATATAAGGGTATTTGGACTGGGTAACTGAGAGCTGAAGCTAAGGGTGTTCTGATCCATGTAGATCAATAAACTGTTCAACCTGTTGTATGTTGTAAGAAAGAATAACAAGAATATTATATTGTTAAGAAACTACATATCTATTATATATCGAAGTAGAGCTTTAGTAAATAACTGTAAGAAGCTTCAAAGTTTTTTTTTAAGGTCTAAGATCTCAAAAACATTCATGGACTAAGTAGCATGTACTTTTTTTGATGAACCAATTAGTAGTCCAAGACTCTGAGTTTAAATAAACATATCAATGTCTTTTTATAAACATCACTAAAAAGACAAAAATATGTAGCATAAAATATACACTTTGAAGGACCCTGGCATATATATAGTGGGACTCCATCTAACCTATGATACCTTATGTATACAGGGAGATCATCATGAACCTCGGTGACAATAGTGTGAAGCTATTGAGATAAGTCTAGTGATACTTTTGTAGGAAGGAATTCTTATGTGAGATGAATATTTTCATTTCTAATGAGACTCTTTAAACATAGGTTTTTGAATAACCACCCATTATATTCACATTAATTATATTAAATAATCCATGGTAGGGGAGAATAAGTAGTCATAGAAAGGAGGGGTTCTTCATAATAAACCTTGTAAAACTTTTCGTAGAAACTTTATTTACTGTACTATTTTAGTGATTGTGTGAGTAATAAAAATATATTTATATTAACCAAGTATAGAAGTTTAAATTGAAAATGAAATAAATTATAAACGGAACTATTGTTTTACATGTTCCCTCTTAGTGGTTCATCGTCTATATGGGAACTATAGTAGTTATACTTACACTCATCTTTGAGCCATTCCCAGGAGGAAATAATTTACTTAAATTAACCAGTTCAATTTTTTTGGTGATGTCAGTTATGCCAATACACAATAATGAGCCATACCTAGGAGGAAATAATTACTCCAAATGGACCAACTCTAATGTTACGGTGATGGTGTTTATGCCAATACCAATCTAAGATCCATAACCAAGAGAAAACCAATCATCCAAATTAAACAACTATAGTATTACGATGGTGGTAATTATACCTATTAGCATTCATGATCCACACCTTGGAGGAAATAATTCATCCATATTGACCAAATATAGTGTTATTTGGATGTTATATATACTTGCAATCATCCTTGATTCACACCTACGAGGAATTTTTTCTGATTCAATCATGTTTGGAAACATGTTTGACTTTTCACATTATCAATTAAATGTTTAAATGGATTTAGATTAACTTGGTCTTATTTCATCCCATTGTTTGATATATTATATGGATTTGAACAAAGATATGAAACAACACCCAGGAAAAAAATGAAAATTAATAAAAAACGAGAATTTATTCATTGATAAATATATATGAAATCATCTTCTAGAATCTAATGTATCTCCCTTATAGATGAAGTTGTTTTCGTTAAAACACATGATCCAAAAACAATTTAAATAGAATCATTATTTATTCATCTGTCTTATCTTGGCATCGTCTAGACAATTTCTGAACCTACACCTCTGCATTAGGTTTAAATTCATCTTCTCTTATAACAGTATTGAGATCATCCATTACTTCATCATAAACCAGTCATTATTCCCCATAAATTTCTTTTTTAATATCCATCAGTTCATAATGAATCTAATCCAAATCTTAATGAAGTCAACCCTACTCTACAGAAATACTCTCTATAAGGGGTCACATATCCACTACTAGACCATGGTGATATGCTGCCCTCTACAACCAGTATCCTCATATTCTTCCTCAATAATGACATTCCATGATGCATGAAAATGGGCTATAGATTCTATAGCACTGATATTTGATGACATTTTTCTCAATTTTTCTTGAGAAAAAATATCTTCCTTCACATTAAAATGAACATCATTGTACTTTTACTTGAAAAATCCTTAGGTGATAAAAATCTAATGGAGCTGATAATATAGGCTTCCTAATTCACTAAGTAGGGTCACCAGGACCATTTTTAGATCCATTTTCAAACCTACCAACACACTTTATATAGTAATTCAATCTCTTTATATTCTATATCAAAGTAAACTTTATGTATATGAACATAATCTAGAATCAAATCTTTTAAATAGGCTATAACCCTGAAACCTCTTAGATACTCTACAACATGAACAATCAATGTCTTTATGGTTCTTGATTAATGAGGTGTGGTGAAAATATTCTTTGAGTATTAATGGATAATTTTAGGCTCACTATAATTCATATTAAGAATACATTAACAAACTATTATAGGAATGGTATAATTATTTGTGATAATAAGTGAGAATATTCACCTTTAGAAAAAAAGACTTAGTCCTCTCGACTGATGTTTCCCAATCAGTCAGTATAGCAGATAGATCCAATTATGAAAAATTGTAAACTTAACATTAGGATTCTAACTCAATAAACTTAGTCATAAAATTTACATCCTCTATCAAGATAACTACATATTTTATAGTAAAAACTCAAGAGGAACCTCGGATAGTTGATATTTTGTTTCATCACCATGAAGAGTTGTACATGCAGTCTTTTGAAGATCTGTATGGTTACAAAAAATGAAGAATGTGATATATATGTCCCAAGATTTACTAAACATCTAGTATGGATTTTATGACTACAATAATTAATCAAGATGAAAAAAAGTATTTAGTCCACATCAGATTGTCCACCAATCCAATATGGGAAACATGGTTGACTATGATAATTGGATCCAGGTCAACCTTGACCCTCTATGATTTTTCACCATTATTACCTCATCTTTCTCCACCATATCCATTTATATAAGCTATTTATTCATGTTTGGTCTCCATTTTTAAATATATAACCCTATCATAATCATTCATTATAATATATTAAATTAATGTATTTATTTCAATAATTAGATACAATCCCCCTTTCTCTTCACCTACCAAAAACATCTCAAACACCCTTTCTAGTAGTGTAGAGGTCACTTAACACTAATATATTGGTATTGACATATTTGGGGCCCTTGGGTAATATCATACCAATGGTTTATTAGACTAAATTATAATTTTAATGGTTTAGATTGGCCCTTCTTGAGGATCATCCTCCATCACTCCCATAGAAGTTCCTTCAGGAAGGTATGGTTGGGGGTCCCTATGAAGTTGGTTCTCCCCGATCCATTAACCACATAAAGCCACCGACTAAACTTGGTTATATAGGAGGATTTTTTGATATATTCATATCTTCAACCATTTCTTTGCTCCCTCGATTATCTATCATTACTACATCGATATACACTATTACTAAATGAGTAGAAGATGAATGATCTTATATAATTGGTAAAATCATGTGTAAAAAATAAATCTCAGTATCTTTATGAGTTAAATCCAAAGTGATAACTCATTAGAACGATTCTATGGTAAGGTAATAAGGTATAATACCAACCTGCCACCCTGAGAAAAGGTGTATTGTCAGCCCATTTTCATGTCACCACTAGGTAATCTCCCATGAATATAATCTCATTATAGGACTACTTTATGGTGCAAGTGGTAAAAGTAATATTATAGTGTAACTAACTACCATCATCCAATGATCAACTATTCTAGTAGATCCCTCATTCATAACACTTCCATTTGAATGTGGGTCTATTTTGATCAACGTCCCTCCATTGGTATATTATGTTGAAAAAATGTGTAAAAGAATGGATCTAGCTTCCTAAAAGAGAGTGAAAATTTTAGAATCACATTAATAATGAGAAAAATAAAAATAAGGTGGGAATCAATTTTACCACATCCTTATAGTTGTGTACTTGTTATATTTATGTTAGTTTTTCCCTCATAAGATTTTCAATATATACCAAAACCTTGAAGGAGTGTATTGAAGTCTTTATATCTTCAAGATACACACTAAAATCCAAGGTATATTCTTATAATACCACATTAATAAATGTATTAACATGAAAAAAAAACTTTTGAGAATCAATCTCTTTTGTTTGAAGTTCCATTTAGGCATCCTCGTCTGATATCCTCTTTCTCTTGTTATCAAATTCCTTCCAGGAATCCATAAATTCTTCCATAATAGGAATGGTTAATGATGAAATCACCATTTCCATCAAGGGGGTGGGATATAGAGGTATCATTTGTTTACTTATCATCCCTAATATCAATGTTTTCCTTGGAGAAATTAATTTTTGAGCCCTTGGTAGTAGAGGTGGAAGTGCTCCTATAAAGACATTTGTGATAAGCGATTTCACTTTCTAGGCCATCCTGTGTAAAATATTTGTTGATTTTATCCAATGAAATTTAATATTTATAAATAATTAATTTATCTTAACTTCAATTAGGACACATCATCAATGACATATTTTTCTTTTCTCTCACTATTATATGGCATTTATAATTTGACCACTAATTCTGGATAGAGGATTTGGAATATAAGTGGATGGATCAAGTAATCGAGGTCTTGAAGATGGTATTCCATAATCTCGGGTTTTTCTATCTGGTAAATAATTCTAATTGTAATTATGCACCCATATCCTATCAAGATCACATTATTTATAATTTCCCTATGATTTTACACATATTATTACATGATTTTAATCATAATGAACCATCAAATTACAGGACAAGGAACATAAATTCTAGGGTCTTTGAAATAATAGATACATAATTAGAAATCATGAAACCAAAATAGAAACATCTTTTATTTATTCATGATAATTTTATCCTCAAACCCTTTGGGACCCTACATCTACATAGAATATCCAAGGGAATACATAAAAAGGGATGGTATAAAAACCAAGGATGACAATAAACATAAGAATAAATCATAACACATGGGTTATAAGGCATAATATTATGGAAAAAAAGTGTGGAAGACTGATAAACTTATTGAATCATAACATATATAACATGGTTTCATGTAATCCTGGAATCATAGTAATGTGGAAGTAACATAAAACAGTATATAATCATGAGTCAAGGCTCATTGCACATAGAGAATCATGAGTAAAAGTTAACTACTAATTCTGTTGCACATTACATACCATGAGACTAAACATTACCCAATTAATTTGAGACCCATATTTCCTAAACCATCATAAAATTTTCATCAATATTTGTGCCACATAAATAATCATGCATAATGAATCAAACATAAACTTAAGGGTTACCCATATAAATAATTTTTTATAATACTCATGTCAAAAGGCATATCAAAAGGAAATATCATAGTGGTGTCCATAAATGAATGTATTTAAATATTACATGAACACTCATAAGTTAAATAGTCATATATCATGATAATTGATGTCAAAAATAAGTGAAAAAATGTAAAAATAGTGTTTAAGAAACTTCAGATATAAACAAAATTGTTTGATTTAATATAAATTTTTCAAGATTATTTAAAACAGAAAAAGAATAATTGTCATTATAAAACTATAAGTGAACCAATATTTTATTACATGTAAAAATGAGTTATTATATAATAATATTAGTGTATTATAATAGATTATGGAGTTCACCTAAAAATGGTTAAAAAGTCGTGAAGTTCTCTATAATTGTGTTTTCTTATCGGGAAGAATTGAGAAGGGAAACATTATAAAAGTTTCATATATTTATAAAATAAGGATTAAATGATTTGAATAAATGATTTTGGAACTTATATACAAAATTTTTAAGAATTATATAAAAATAAATAATAATTACATTGGGTTAAAGAGAGAGAGAAAGTAATCAGAAGGAAAAATAGTGGTTCATAAAGATTCTATTCCCTTATGTTTGAAAGTGTTCTACCCATGAAACTTATTCCCTATATAATCAAATTAAATTAATTACTTAATTAATTAAGAACATTTTATACATTTATATGATTTATTATAATTTTATTAAGTTTATTTATGTCATTTTTATGAGTTATAATATATAATTTCATCATTCAGGGGTGTTCATTTTCATGGTATTCATGATGAGTTCATTAGTATACATTTATGAACAACATGTAGAATGGGAATAGTTGTTAATAATGAAAATTATATGTTATTAATAAAATTAAATTAGTTCATTTTGTCTTATATATAATTTGGTTATATGGTATGTGTGTGAATCATTAGATAAAACTTTACTGATAATCTTTTAGATTAATTTGGTGGTCTCTCGATAATCACAAACTAGTTTTATTATATTATTTAAGATTATTTATATATACTGGTTTAAGAAAATTAAATATGTTGTAATGCATATATTATAATATATTTTAACCATAATAATGGATTTATAATCTTCTTTGAGAGATGAATTGAAAAACAAAAACATGTCGTCCATGAAGGCAGTAAATCAACACCTCAAGGATGATGTTTTCATTTCTAGAATCAATAGAGAGGGGAAAAGAAATGATTATGGGTTGTTCCATTAACAAAAAAATATTAAATTATATAAAATACACTACAGATAACATATGACTTATAAAAGAGGTGGTGAGGAGAAGAAAATAAAAGAAATTAATATTAAAATAAATTAAATGAAAAAGAAGAGGTTTTTACTTCTTGAATTCTTCTCCATGAGAACCTCATCGATAAATTTGTTTTAGTATTTTTTGAGAATATGTCATCCTAGATGTGGAAAATAGACTTAGGAAGTTTATTTGGAATAAATTTGACAACCATCAAGGCATAAGAGGTGTTATGCAAAGTGGTTGTGATGCGTGGTATTCATAATGGAGAGGGAAATTTTATTATTGTTTTATTCATTTCTTAATTATTTTCCCTCAAGACAATAAATAGTGATTCATTTATGATAAATAATGTAAATAGATAAGTATTGTTTGATTTTATGGTTTCTATATCTATGATGACACAAAGAATTGTGTATTTATGCTATATTGTAAATATACCATAAATTACCATATTTTACTATTCAACAAGATTTCAAAATTAAATTAAAAAATAAGAAATATAAACCTAACCATTATTTATGTGTATAATTTAAAAAATGAACTACATTTTTTCAAATTAATTTTATAAATATATAAAATTTAATTTTTAAAAAAATAATCTTTTATTAGAAAACATAAAAAAAATTAATTATAAATTATTTTATGAAACCTTGAAAAATTAATTAATTTCTCATAAAATTATATAATAATAAGACAAGAATATATTAACTTATAAATCAATTTTTGGGAAATTAAGTTATCTTTTAAATCACTTTATTAATTTCAAAACTATAAATAAATATTTATGCATTACAAAAATTCCAACACTTAATTAATCAATTTTAAATAATTTATTAACTTATATCAAGATATAAATATATAAAATTCTCATTCATAAGATACCTGAATTTTATTTATACTTTCATAAGTGATTTTATTTTTCTATTGGTCACTTTACTATTCATAAAGTTCATATTACTATTCCAAATATCAAGTTTCTATTCATTTGGTTTAGGTTCATTAATTTCTATAAGTACGTCTTATTTAATTCATTCATCATTTATAAAGTTTGTAAAGTGTTTTCTATGTGATTTTATTTTATTTATACTATATTATAAGAAGATAATTCCCATTTATAGAATTCAGGGTCGTTACATTCTTCCCCCTTATGAAATTTCTCCCTTGAAATTTCATATTTACATTATAAGGTGAAAACTAGTGAGGGTACTTCTCTTTCATTTCTTCCTTTAGTTCCCATGTTTCCTCTTTGTACTTATGGTTCCTATATATTACTTTGACCATTTGTGTGGTCATGTTGTGTATAACATTATCTCTACAATCCAAGATATTCACTAGCTTCTCCTCCTAAGAGAGATAATTTTCCAACTATACCACCCTTGAATTCCATACATTTGGGGGATCAGGTATGTAATTCCTCTATAATTATATGTGGAATACTTAGTGTCATGACCCATCCTCAGGGCCCGTGTCATGACTACCCCAATCCCACCTTCCATAGGCCAAGGGTTGGCGACTAGCACCAAAGGCGTAAATCCCGATAAAAAGGGAAGGCATTGCCTTTATACAAGTAAACAACACAACAGAGTACATAACCTGAAGTAAATACTAAGTAAACTAAGTAAAAAAGTAAGTACTGAAAATTAAATGGTCCAGAATAGAAACCCAAGTGAAAGTACAGTAAAGCTGAAAAGAAAGAATAGCAGTAGTAAAGTAAATCAGCAACCACCGAGTCGTCCTCCGGTTATCCCACCTGAAGGGTGGGTACAGATGGTATCCTCAGCTCCTCGGGTCCGGACGTTCGCTCCGTGAACGTCCCACCTGATAGTCGACCTTTAGGTACCCTCCCACTACACAATCCTCATCCACGATCAGTGATGCCTGTCATCTGTAACCAACACAACGTAGTGCAGGCATGGCCCGTGCAGGGGTGAGTATACGATACTCAGTAGGGACCCCGAGACCCCCGAAGATCTCCTAAAATCCAAAAAGGATAAACCACAAAGGAAGGATACAAACACGAAGTATAAACCAACTCGACTTAGGTATATTCTGATACATATACCTAAGTCATCATTTCCAGTTGGGCTCTAACTCACGAGCCCAAGTACAACCCATTCGACACAGGAAAACAAAACCTAATCCACATAGGAAAGCAATTCAATCGTATCGATGATAATGATTGAATGTCAAGACTCCTCTCACATTGGTATACTACTCACGAAGAGGGGTGTAGATGATACATGTAGCCTCTAAATCATCTCCCCTGCCGAACCCACGAAGGATCCAAGTATAGAAGTCGTCGCTACCGAACCCACGTAGGATCCAAGTAAAGTAACCATCACTGTCGAACCCACATAGGATCCAAGTACAGTCATCATCACTACCGAACCCACGGAGGATCCATGTATAGTCTTCCTCACTGCCGAACCCACGTAGGATCCATGAACAGTCGTTCTCGCTGCCGAACCCGCGTAGGATCCAAGTACAGTTGTCATCGTCATCGTGGTCGCAGCCAGCTCTAGGGTTCCCGCACACAGTACGCTCGATTCCGGGAGGGTCTACTCCACAAGCCAATAGGGTCGATACTTCAACTATGACGAATTAAAGTGTTGATGAATCACAATGTTCCATCCCATCAATAGAAACTCAACACGACAGATGGTGCGTCGATCGGATGCCCAGTCTGAGAGTTATTAGCTTTTTCGTCCTAGGGGCCTAGTTTGTTTTAAAGCTTAAACCAACCCTATCGTACTCCATCTCCATCCAAACCTCAAGAGTAGTAAACCAAAAGAACTGTCTCACTAAATGGAATTCAATGTGATCGACGACACGTCATTCGGGCGTCCGGTCGTTAAGTAATAAGTGTTTCCGCTCCAAGGTCTTGTTTGGTTTCAGGTTTGAACCAACTCGGTCGTACCCAAACATTACCAAAAGCTTGAGTGTAAAATACCAAACAACCGTCTCGATCCAAGGATCTCAACGCAACTGACGGTGAGTTGATCAGTGGTCTGTAGCCCAAGATATGGGCGTTTGAATGAACATTGTCCGAAAATAGGGGGTTTGGGCCCAGTCCGACCCATCCCAATACCCCCTGGGTCGGCCCAAACCAGGTTGACCCGACCCGGGTCCGAGTCTGGCCCAATTGGGGGTGGCCCGGCCCTGCGCTAGAGGAACGGACCAGCGAGGTCGGCCAGGCCCACGAGGCCCGCGGCCCGGTTCAGATGCCGGTCGCGGCTCGGCTCTCGGCCGAGCAGGGTGCGAAGGGGGGCGCCGCCCCCTGTTTCTAAAATGTCCGGCTTTAATGGCTAGCCTTGTGAAACTGTGGTTCCTAAGGGGGTCCCGCCTATAGGTGGCACCGGTGGCCAGCTCAGCTGAATACCGCTTTGAAAAACCGTTGCGGCCTTAGTATACGGGTTCTGTCCGACCGGCGTTGCGCGATGGCGCCATGACCCTACGCCGTGGCCCGTACCGGCTGTGGCCCCCTCGAAGTTCTGGCGCCACGCAACTATGCCGCGCCCCTCTGCTACAACCCGCTCTTGGCCACGGCCTCCTTTGTTCTCACCGGCACGGCACGACGGAGCCACGCACCTTCGCCGCGGCCCGCTCCGGCCACGATACTCTTCGTTCTCGCGCGGTGCAACGGCATCGTGCCACCTTCGCCGCAATGATCAACGAGGATCAACAAAAAAAGGGTAGGAGGATCGGTCATGTTTGTTTGGTCCGTTCTCCTCCCATTATGTTGATATCAACCATCCAAAATAGTCAGTGAAAAACATTAAATTAAACTTGAATGAAGATAACCCCTACCTCGAGGGAAGTTCGTGGTTGTCAAGCGCCACGGATGATGGCGTCGTTACGGTCTTCGTCGGCGTCTCCTCCCTTGTCGCGAAGGAAGAAGAGGATAGAGAAAACTAGAACCGCCAAGTCGATGTTCTTCTTTGGAGAATCATCATTCTACATTGAATTAGAGATGTTCTTTGAAGGAAGAATATGTTCTTCAAAAACTAGATCTCTCTCTCCTACAATCCCCAACACAACAAGCTAACACCCAAAATAAAATATATTTCCCCTTATTTTATTTTTACTTTTCCAAGCATTTAAAAATTTAAAATTTCAAAACGCAAGATCAATTAATTGAGGAGTTGTGTTGGCAAGATTAAAGAGGAGAGAGGGGAGAGTTACACTATTAAAGAATACCAACAATTAATGGGGAGTTTCCATGTATTTATCATTGGAGTTCAAAGGTGTTAAGGGTTATGGAATGTGAAAAGATGAGGGCTCGTGTGGGTCCCACATCCCTCATAACCACACATGGGAAGTTGGGTGGTTGTGGGCCCCACCAACAACTTCCCATGAGAGAGTTTAATATCCATGGATAATAAAATAAAATTGTACACAATTTTATTTACTTCTCACTTAAACCACAAAATTTAACTTCTTATCCTGAGCAAACACATCAACAGTAAAAGTCATCTTAAGAAAATACCAGAGTTGTGATTTCATCAGTGCCCTCGGATTTCAATTCTGAGCACCAGTTCAAAAGATAGAAAAACCTTCTTGTTCGTTCACTGAACGTACCCGAGCTAAACATCGAAAATTGATTCCGGTCACTCCGGGCATCGGAATCAAGTGCCGTCAAAAACTGCGTACTCATAAAATCCCAAAGAATTTAAGAAAAAATTTTCCTTTAAATTTATGGGTCTTTACATTACTCTCACTTCAGGGATGTGCATCCATATAAAGATACATCAAAAACTAGGGAAACAAATGGGGGTATTGTGCACGCATCTGAGCCTCCCGCTACCATGTGCTCTCTTGGAGGTTCTCGTGCAGCCACTTGATGCGCACTAGAGGAATCGACCATCCACATAGGATCTAATCCCGTCGATCCTCGATTTCCACTAGGACCTCCACAAATGTCACCCCATCATCGATGTTCAGCTACTCATGATCAATGATATGCATCAGGTCATGCAAGTATCTCCTCAGCTAGGATATGTGGAATATGTCGTGCACCCGGTGCAACTGTGGTGGAAGAGCCTAGCGATAAGCCACCTCGCCTATCCCGCTGAGAACCTAAAATGGTCCAACGAAGCACGGAGATAACTTTCTGCCCCAGCCAAATCTCTGTAATCCACGTCGAGGTGAGACACGTAAGAAAACGTGGTCACCATCCATGAACTCTAGTGGTCTCCGCCTCCTGTCAATATAGGACTACTGTCAGCTATGAGCAGTCCTCATCCGCTCCTGAATGATCTGTACCATCTACATCGTGGCCTGCACCATCTCTGGTCTTACATGTGCTGACTCCCCAGGGTCTGTCCAGCACATAGGAGATATGGAAGGTCGGTCGTACAATGCCTCGTATGGTGTAATCCCGATGGTGGAGTGGTAGTTGTTGTTGTACGCAAACTCCACCAAGGGTAGGTGATCCTCCCAACTGCGACCAAAGTCAAGGACACATTCACGGAGCATGTCCTCGAGAGTCTGAATGGTCCTCTCTGTCTGGCGATCCTTCTGCGGGTGAAAGGCGGTGCTCAGGCATAGCTACGTCCCAAATGCCTCCTGCAACCCCTTCCAATGCCGGGAAGCAAAACGAGCATCACGATCGGATACAATAGACGATGGCACACCATGAAGCTATACGATCTCTTGAACGTAGAGTCATCCCAAGCTCTCCACTAAGCCCTTCCCTCTGATAGGTAAGAAGTGGGCCGACTTGGTGATTCGGTCCACGATCACCCAGATGGAGTCATGTCCTCTAGAAGTATGTGGAAGTCCCATCACGAAATACATAGATATCTCGTCCCACTTCCACTCCTGGACCTCTAAGGGTTGTACTAAGCCTTCTGGTACCTGGTGCTCTGCCTTCACCTGCTGGCAGGGGAGGCATCATGAAACGAAGTCTGCCACGGCCTTCTTTATACCCGGCCACCACTGTTGTCATCTGAGATTCTGGTACATCTTTTCTACTCTAGGATGTACCACTAGAGGGGAAGTGTGAAAATCCCTCAACACCTCATTCTGTAATGAAACAGGTACCATGGTACGTCCTCTGAAAAGGATGAAGTGCTCTCCTCCTATATAAAATCCTTCATGTGCATGTCCTGTGGATATCTGTGCACGTCGCATCTCACAGTCAACATCCCCATGATGTGCTTCTCTGACCCACTAAAGTAGTGGAGTAGTGACTGTGAGTGACTGTAGAAACGCTGACTCGTCTCTATCCACGAAGGATATCTGCAACGCGGCTAGCTACTCTGTCGCCTCTCCAATTTTTCGAATTCCCAACCTTCAGCTGAGATCATCAGCTACTGCATTCCCATTCCCAGGAGTATAGACTATCTCAAAGTTATATTTCTGGAGGAACTCAAGCCATCATCGTTGTCTCAGTTTCGGGTCCTTCTGCGAGAAGATGTACCTGAGACTCTAGTTGTCAGAGTAGACTGCAAAACACTCACCCATCAGATAGTGTCTCCACATCTTCAAGGCAAATACCACTCCTGCTACCTCCAGGTCATGGGTAGCGTAGTTCTGCTCATGCTGCCTCAACTTTCATGAACCATAGGAAATCACTACCTGCTACTGCATCAGGAAACACCTGATTCTGGTCCCTGATGCATCGCAACAAACTACATACCCTACTCCCTCTTTTGGTAGCCTCAAGATGGGTGCACTGGTCAATATCTATCTCAGCTCATGGAAGCTCTACTGAAATCTATTTGACCACACGAAGGGTTTTCCCTTCTTCCTCAAAGCTGAAAGTGGTGCTGCATCTTCAGAGAATTCTGGCACAAATCTATGATAGTACTGAGCCTGACCTCGGAAACTCTTCACCTCTGTAATGCTCCTCAGTGGACCCCAATCTAGCAATGCCTCGATCCTCATAGGATCTACTGCAACTCCCGCCTCAGAGATGACGTGCCCCAAGAAGTGGACCTCCCGAATCTAGAACTAACACTTCGATAGCTTACCATAAAGCTGGTGCTCTCGGAGTGTATCCAGTACAACCCGCAAGTGATAGGATTGCTCTTCCTCAAAAGTCGAGTAAATCAAAATTTTATCAATGAAGACTATGACAAACTTATCGAGGTAAGGCTGGAAGTTCCTGTTAATGAGACTCATGAAAACTGTTGGTGCGTTGGTTACACCGAAAGGCATAACCAAGAACTCATAATGGTCATACCAACACCTGAAGGCCGTCTTCTGCACATCCTCATCTCGAACTCTGAGCTAATGATATCCTAACATGAGGTCTATCATCGAGAACCAGCGTGATCCCTTGAGCTGATCGAAGAGGACTTCAATCCTCGGAAGTGTTTACTTGTTATTCACAGTCACCTGATTCAGGCAATGGTAGTTGACACACAGTCGAAAGCATCCATCCACCTTCTTGGAGAACAAAATTAGGGAAGCCCAGGGTGAAACATTGGGTCAAATGAATCCCTTGCCCTGTAAGTCCTCCAGCTATACCCATAACTCTCGATGCTTAGCGGGACCCATACGATATGCTGGGGTAGATATCGGGGATGTCCCGCAGTACAGGTCAATATAGAAGCCTACCTCTCTGCGAGGAGGTAGTCCGGGAACGTCGTCAGGAAAAACGTCTGCATACTGATCCACCACAACAGGAAAACTCTGACTCCTCACATCAACTACTCCCAGGATGAGACTAGCCAACTGATGAGTGATCGACTATCCTCTTCTCTGAGTGAGTCCATCTTGCACTGAAATGGCTCCCTTCTCGCCGATGAAGGTGAACCTACTCACATCTGTACAGACACACCGTAATTTGTGCCTAATATAGTCGATATGAGAAAGGACCCTATATAACCAATCTATGACCAAGATGACGTTGTATGGCCTCAACGCTGCTACAAGAAGATCCCAGCCGAAGCTCTCACCTCCTAGAGTAAGCTCACACTACTGGCACCAGTGTGTAATCACTGAGTCCGCTCCCGTAAGAGTCTCTAGCCGTATGGATCGAGCCAACGACTTTGTCGGAATCTCCGAGATCTGAACAATAGTAGTGGTAATGAATGAACGAGTCGCTCTTGTGTCTATAATAACTGCAACAAGGGTGGAGTCAACATAAATAGTACCTTGAATCATCTCAGGTGCACCGTGGTCGTAGGCCTCCACTACTTGAAGTTGAGCCTACCTCTGTCCGCCAGCTCTCGATGGTCGAGGTGGACCTCCTGGTGGTGGTGGTGGAAGATCCCTGAAGAATCATCCACCACCTGCTGCTCGGCCAGCTCCTCTACCTCGTCCGCCTACTCCCTAAGAACTTCCATGGTTGAACCTCTGCCTCAGCCTGAGTGGTCCCTCAATTTTATGTTGCTCCTCTGTATGGCAGGTCGGGCAGTCATGAGCCATGTGGCCCTACCTACTGTATGCATAGCATTGTATACCTCTCGAATGACTGGCTCTTCTGCGTGTGCCCTGCACCTCTGAAATAGTATCCTGAGGTCTTCCACATTATAGTCTGGTATGCTTGGACCTCTATGACATCTATCTACTTCCGGCTGCAGAAGACTCCGCTACGTGCTGCCCTGCGGTAGGTCTCGCTGCTGGTGAAGGCTCAGCAAGAAAGCTCTCCATAAAAAGGGCTCGCTCCAGTACTCCTGCATGCGTCGGAATACTGAGGGAAATCATCAATGCCCTGATATCATGCCTCAGTACCTACTCGATGGTCCGGTCTAGGAAGAATGGGTCTCATACCATGTATGTGGAGTAGCGCGATAGATCAGTAAATCTCACCGAGTACTGGGCTACTATCATGCAGCCCTGTCGCAGCTGTAGTAACTCTTGGATGCGCACCGCACGGAGGGTGGATAGAACGAACTCCAAGAGGAAGAGGCTCTCAAAGTCAAACCAAAGTAATGATGCCTCGTCGTGCACCTGGAGCATCAGGCTCCACCATATACCTGCGGCTGCGTGCAGGAGACTCGCTGCAAGTATCACCATGAGGTCTGCTAGTGTCCCTACTAATCTAAAGACTCGAATAGAAACTTCCAGCCAATCCTCGGCTACCTGAGGGTTCATCTCCTCAAGGAACCTGGGTGGTCTCTGACACTGATACTTGTGAAGTGCACTCAGGTGACATGAACTCTCAGCTGATGAGGCTGGTGGCATCGGTGGCTCGGCGGGTAGAGGTATCGTCGGTGCCTCTACTGTAATGGGGCCCTGCACCGAGGCCTCATCGCTCAGTGGGCTTCCATCTCAAACAAAGATCAGAACCCAAGATGGCTGTCATTGTGGGGCCATCCAGAAAAGAAATAGGTGTGCCATGGTTAATACATAATACCTGTTGATCTAGCACAATGTAATCACAAAGAAAACTTTTGAAACACACATGCAATTAATGTTTTTGTGCACTGAGTCGGAAATCAGAAGTCAGGGTCCTGGTGTATGGATACGTCGGTTGCCGCACCAACAGTGGACTCCCTGGACTTATAACCACACTCAATACCCTTAACATTATTTCTTCACATTGAGGAAATTATCAGAGTCATGAGTTCTGTGGTAGAACCGACTCCTATGATACCAATTTGTCACGACCCATCCTAGGGGCATGTGCCGTGACTACCCCAAGCCCACTTTACATAGGCCAGGGGCTGACGACTTGCACCAAAGGCATAAATCCTGATAAAAAGGGAATTCATTGCCTTTATACAAGTAAACAACACAACATAGTATGTATACTGAAGTAAACAATTAGTAAACTGAGTACAAAAGTAAGTGCTGAAAAGTAAATGGGCCAGAATACAAACCCAATGGAAAGTATAGTACAACTGAAAAGAAAGAACAACAGCAGTAAAGTAAATCAGCAACCACCGAGTCGTCCTCCGGCTATCCCACCTGATGGGTGGGTACAGATGGTCACCTCAGTTCCTCAGGTCCGACCGTCCGCTCCATGTACGTCCCGCCTGATAGTCCACCTCTGGGTACCGTCCTGCTCCACATGCCTCATCCACTATCAGTTTTGTCCGTCGTCTGCAACCATCACAACGTAGTGCGGGCAAGGCCTATGCAGGGGTGAGTATATGATACTCAGTAGGGACCCTGAGACCCCCGAAGGTCTCCTAGAATCCATAAAGGATAAACCACAAAGTAAGGATACAAACACGAAGTATCAACCAACTTTACTTAGGTATATGACCATAGATATACCTAAGTCATCATTCCCAGTTCGGCTCCTACTCACGAGCCCAAGTAAAACCCAGTCCACACATGAAAACACAACTCAATCCACACAGGAAGGCAAGTCAATCATATCGATGATAATGATTGAAAGTAAAGACTCTGCTCACACATGTATAATACTCATGAAAAGGGGTGGAGATGATACATGTATCCTCTGAATCATCTCCCATATCGAACCCACATAGGATCCAAGTATAGAAGTCATCGTTGCCAAACCCACGTAGGATCCAAGTACAGAAACCATCGCTGCCAAACCCACGTAGGATCCAAGTACATTCATCATCGCTGCTGAACCCACAGAGGATCCAAGTACAGTCTTCCTCACTGTCTGACCCACGTAGGATCCAAGTACATTCGTTCTCGTTGCCAAACCCACTTAAGATCCAAGTACAGTCGGCATCTTCGTCGCAGTCGCAACCAGCTCTAGGGTTCCTGCACACAGTACGCTCGATTCCGGGAGGGTCTGCTCCACGAGCCAAGAGTTTCGATACATCAACTGTCACAAAGTCTAGTGTTGATGAATCACAAAGTTTCTTCTTGTCAATAGAAACTCAACGTGATAGATGGCGCGTCAATCGGATGCCCGGTCTGAGAGTTATTGGTTTTTTCATCCTAGGGGCCCGATTGGGTTTTAAGCTAAAACCAACCCGACCGTACCCCAGCTACATCCCAACCTCAAGTGGACTAATCCAAAATAACCATCTCACTAAGAGGAATTCAACGTGATCAACGGCACATCATTCGGACATCTGGTCATTAAGTTATAAGCGTTTCTGCTCCAGGGGCCCGGTTGGTTTCAGATTTGAACCAACCCGGCCATACCCAAACATTACTGAAATCTTGAGTGTAATATATCAAAATGACAATCTCTATACATGGATCCCAATGCAACTGACGGTGCATCGATTGGAGGTCTCTAGCCCATGATATTTGCATTTGAACGAACGTGGTCCCAAAATAGGGGGTTTGGGCCCGGTCCGACCCAGCCCAATACCCCCTGGTTCCGCCCGAACCGGGTCGTCCCGACTCTGGTCGGGGTCCGACCCGATTGGGCATGGCCCGACCCGGCAGGCGCGGCCCAGCTCGGTGCTAGCAGCCTGGCCCAGCGTGGTCGGCCCGGCCCGCGCGGCCTACGGCCTGGCTCGGAAGCCAGCCGCGGCTTGGCTCTCGGCCGAACGAGGTACGAAGGGGGGGGGGGTGCCACCCACTGTTTCTTAAATGGTCAGCCTTAATGTCCGACCTTGTCCAACCGCAGGAACTGAGGGTGTCCCGCCTCAAGGTGGTGCCGACGGCCCCTTTGAAAAACTGTCGCGGCCTTAGGTCGTGGCTTCTGTCGGACCGGCGCGGCGCAACGGTGCCGCACCCCTTTGTCGTTGCCTACCCCGACCGCAGCCCCCTCAAAGTTCTGGTGCGGCGTGATGGCACCGCGCCCCTCCACCAGGGCCCGCTCTTGGCCGTGGCCTCCTTTGGTCTCATCGGCACGGCGCGACGACGCCACACACCTTCGTCGTGGCCTGCTCCTGTTGCGGTCCTCTTCGTTCCCGCGCAGTGCCACAGCACCGCACCGCCTTTTCCGCAGTGATCAACGAGGATCAAAAAAAAAAGGGGAGGAGGATCGGCTGTGTTTGTGCAGTCTGATCTCCTCCCATTATTTCGATATCAAGCGGCCAAAATAATTAGCGAAGAATGTTAAATTATACTTGAATGAAGATAACCCCTACCTCGAGGGAAGTTCATAGTTGTCAAGCGTCGCGGATGATGGTGTCATTCCCATCGGTGGTGGCGTCTCTTCCCTTGCCGCGAAGGAAGACGGGGATGGAGAAAACCGGAACTACCAAGTTGACGTTCTTCGTCGGAGAAATAGCGTTCTACGTTGAAGTGGAGACATTCTTCGCAGGAAGATGAAGTTCTTCAAAAACTAGAGCTCTCTCTCCTCCAATCCCCAACACAACAAGCTAACCCCAAAATAAAATAAGGTTCCCCTTATTTTATTTTTACTTTTACAAGTATTTAAAAATTTAAAATTTCAAAACACTAGATCAATTAATTGAATATGTGTGTTGGCAAGATTAAAGAGGAGAGAGGGGAGAGTTACTCAATTAAATAATACCAAAAATTAATGGGGAGTTTCCATGTATTTATCATGGGAGTTCAAAGGGGTTAAGGGTTATGGAATGTGAATAGATGAGGGATCATGTGGGACCCACCTCCCTCATAACCACACATGAGAAGTTGGGTGGTTGTGGGACCCACCAACAACTTCCCATGAGAGAGTTTAACTTCCAAGGATAAGAAAATAAAATTGTACACAATTTTATTTACTTCTCACTTAAACCCCAAAATTTTACTTCTTCTCCTGAACAAACGCATCAACGGTAAAAGTCATATTAAAAAAATATCGGCACTACAAGTTCATTGGTGCCCTCAGATTTCAATTCCGAGCACCGGTTCAAAATATAGAAAAACCCTCTCATTCATTCACTGAACGTACCTGAGCGAAACTTCGGAACTCTATTCCCGGCACTCCGGTCCTCGGAATCAGGTTCCGTCAGAAACTGAGTACTCGTAAAATCACATAGAATTTAAGAAAAACTTTTCCTTGAAATTTACGGGTCTTTACACTTAGTGTAAATGATACATGGTTGTTGGAAGTGCCAGTTGATAGGGCATATCTCAAACACGGTCAAGAATCTCATAGGGGGCGATGTACCTGGGACATGGTTTCCCTTTCTTCCAAAATAACACAATCCACTTCCCAAGAGATATATAGAGGGATACCATATCTCCAACCTTAAACACTAGGTCCTATTGGTTATTGTCTACATAAATATTCTAACTACTTTAGGCTACATTGATGTAATAATAAGTATTTTTCACCTTTTACACCATGTCTTCGAACACTGTCTGTCCTAGCAGTTTACATTTACTCACTTAATCCTAGAATTCCATTGTTCAACATCTTTTCCCCTAAAAGGATTTATATGGATCTATTTTGATGCTCGAGTGGAAACTGTTATTGTGGGATAACTCTACCAAAGGTATTTGTTTCTCTCTTCCCCTCAAAAAATCCATATAACACATTCACAACATGCATTCCAGTGTCTAAATAGTCTATTAATATTGGCCATTAGTTTGAGGGTGATTGGTCGTACTGAAGATCATTTCAATGTTCAGAGCATTTTGGATACTTTTCCATTACTTAGAGTTGAATCAATGATCCATATTGAATACAACCTATAGTGGTACTCCATGGTACAATACCACTTCTCTAATTTATTTATGTCAAAGTCAATCCAGTGATAAGTCCTCTCGAATTATAATAAATTTTCATGTATGTATAAGATGATCCATAATAACTCATATAGAATTATTCCCTCTAGATGTCTTCGTATGTTCAGTGAAAACATCCATGGTAATGTTCTAACACATAATTTTTGTTATGGATAATTATTTTATCATCCCTTTAGACACATTCATTTTAACCTTCACTTGCTGACATACCAGGAACATTGATGTAAGTTTAGTGATCGCATTCTACATATTGTCCCACCAGAAGTGATCTCGGAGATCTAGAATCATCTTTGTTCTCCATAGGTGAATAGATAATGTCTGGATATATACGTTATTCATAAGATCTTTATTTATCATAGTATTTGATGGTACACATATTCATGACCAATGTCCCATGATAACATTCTCATATATTTGGAATATTGAGGACTTCCAATTTTTAATATCTCCCACCATTTTATGGATTAATGTATCATTTCATTGAGAATCATTTATTTTCTCCTTGAGGGATATTTGATAAATCATTTTACAATGTATTTATGACATTCCTTCTCTAACTATTCCCATGTCCATTCATTTTACATATAAGAATATTAGATCTTTATCAATACTCATCATTGAAAATGATACAGGATCCTTTCCACTTGTAGCATCATCAACCTTATTTTCTTTACTATGATGGTAGTGGATTTATAAGATGTAATCCTTGATTATATATAAACATATTCATTGGAACATATTATGTTCCTTCTATTTGAATATATATTTCAGGGTCTTATGATCAGAATATATCTCACCCTTCTCCCCTTAGAGATAATTCATCCAAATAGTCAATGAAAATATTACATATGCCAATGCCAGATCATGTGTATAATAGTTTTCAAAATGAAATTTCAACTCCCTTTAGTCGTAGGCTATCACTTTATCATTTTGTATTATTACAGATTCTAATAACTTATTCTAATCATCTCTTTATACCATAAAGAGCCCCCCACTTGTCGGTAGTGGGATTACCAGTGCATTGATAGGCCTCTTTTTTAACTCTTTAAAGCTATCATAAAATTTACTCGTCCAAATAAACTTCACTCCCATCTGAGTCGGCTTGGTTATGAGGTTTTTCCATTGTGATAATTTCATCACAAATAATTGGTAATACCCATATAGACCATGTAAACTATGGATATCTATTACAATTTTTGGCATGGTCCAATCTTTGATTGCCTTTTTCTTTGAAGGGCCCATAGATATTCTTTATTTTTGTGATAACATGTCCTAGTAATGATAATTACTCCATCTATAACTCACATTTACTATAATCTTCATAAAGATTCTCTTTGTGAAAATTTTTCTGTGTAGTATCCAAATTCCCCATGTATTCCTCTCAACTCTTGGATTATATCATAATATCATCAATAAAGACTACCATAAATATGTTGAGGTAATATCTGAAGACTCTATTCTTTAAATCCATAAAATGTATTGGATAATTAGTGATTTAGTGCATCACAATGAACACTTAGTGTTCAGACATCATTTGAAAGGTAGTCTTGGGAATATCATCCTTCCACACATTTAATTGGTGATATCCCGACCCAAGGTCCCCCTTAGAGAAATAATTTTCCCCACATAGTTGATCGAGATATTCATCTCTCTGTGGTATGTGATACATGTGCATTATCATGATTTTTTGGATCATGATAATCAATACAGAGGTGCATCAATCCATCCTTCTTCTTGAAAGAGAGGACTGGCGCACCCCATGCTGAATCACTTGATCATATATTACCTTTATCCAGATTCTCCTATAACTACTTCTTTAGTTCTTCCAGTGTAATAGTTTCTATTATATAAGGTTTCATTCATATAGGTAAATATCTAAGAATAAGTTAAATTTATAACTCAATATCTTAGATAGATGGAAGACCAGGAAACTCTGTGAGGAACACATCTGGGTAGTCCCTCATAATGGGCATGTCTTTGAGAGTGATCAAATCCGTTTTATCAATAATTAAAACTAAATAGGTTTTCTCATAAGGAAAGAAATTCCATAATTTAGATAATAAATATGATGGTGATTTATCATCCTCTTTACACTTTTACAAAATTGGAGGATAGCTCAGAATGTGAAGTGTGATCTTCCATTATATATAGTTAATGTTTTATTTGTATAAAGATTTATAATCCAAGAGCAATATAGAATCAAACTTCACCAAAGGTATTAAGATAATATTTTCTAGGAGTTTTATTCCACAAACATTAACCGAGGTGCAATTATAAACTTTTGATTAAATAATTTTCTCATTTACTATTCTAATAGATAGCTCAACCTCTATATTTTGATGGGGTGTTTTGATAATTCTAATAAAGTTAAAACAAAATAAAAAATGTGTAGAATAAAAATCAAATAGTATATTTTCTAAACTAAAATGAATAACCAGCATAATTATCACTACATAATTTTCAGGATCCACCTTAGAAGTAGTGATTCAATATGTCCTTTCTTACTTCTTATGAGGTTAGTGTTGTTGATTTCCTCCATCACCCCTTGTCTTAGGGAAATGGTTCTCATAATTATCGTGTTCCTTGTAGTTGAAACACTACACTATAGGATAAGTTTTTATCTTAACCTTCCCTTATTCTTCAACATTTGTTAATTCTTCAGATACCTTTGGTAGTTACAATCCATATTCCTCATTCTTCCATATTTGAATTATTTCATTGTTCCCCTTAGGCAGTTCTCAGGAGGTTTTATCCCACGAATTTTGACACGTGGGATATTGGGTTCTCTTTCCATTATTTTATTTATCTATTGATACAATAATATTAAACCTCATTTACCATTTTAATATTTGGGTCGATAAGACAACTGAGAGTCTTTGATCTCTATTTAAACCTTGTTGGAATAAAGGTAATTCTCCTAATAGCTATCAAATTCTCAAATTTTTAATTTTTTTCTTATACATGGATTTAGTCATCTAAAGCATAGATCCACATTTCATTCAGTGTTCATGAAATAGCTGAAGGCATACCATTCTAGACTTATGATGTTTCCCCCATACGCCCTGATAGACTCATCTTCCTGATTCTTTAGTTTGAGGAATTCCCTTCCCCTATTGAGATGTAGGGTCTTGGGAAAATATTTATTAAAAACTATTTTATTGAATTCCTTAGAATCCATGGAATCAATTTCCTCTTTAGAATTCGTTTTCTCTATCATTTCCCACCACTGATCATATTCCCCATTTAACTGATAGAACTTCCGTACAAATTTCCATTCTTTTGAGCACTAGATGATAGAAAATATCTTATCAATTGAGTTAGTCCATTGTTCTGTGAAGAGAAGATTGAAATATACACTAAACATGTGAGTCATTTTTTCACATAAAGGATTCAATGAAAACATTATCCTTATTTGGATTAGGAGGAAATTCAACATGATCAAATTTATTATTCCTAACTTGATATAGTTGAGAAATTAATGTCATGAATTTTTTATCACATGTTCTCATTATATTTATAATATCATTAGGGAAATCATAATATTTATTATCACATTGATTGTTGGAATGTCTCCTTCTATTTACATTCATTAACTAAGAAAAAGAATGTATAATTAAGGTTCTTGAATACTTATCTAATAATCATGTAGAAAAATAAATATATAACCTAAAAGGCTATTCTTGTAGATGAAAAGTATATCATGACTTGTGATTCCTATGTTTCAATCTAGGTTATCCATAGTGATAGAATTATATATTTTGTTATTACTAAAGATCTCTAGTCCTAATCGCTAAACATTACTGTACATTTTATGATACCAACTATAAAATCCCTAGCATTTTACACATATTTTTACATGATTTTAAGAATAATTAACCATTAGGTTACAATCAAAGAATCATAATGATCAGTGTATTGGGAAAATTATATACATAATTAGAAAACATTAAACGAAAATAAAAAAAACATATTTTATTTAATCTTAATAATGATATCCTAACACACTTTGAGCCTTTAAATATACATGGGATAACCTAAGTAATACACAAACAAATGGATGTGTTAAAAGGACCAGTATGGGAATAAACATAAGAATAAAGCACAACACATTGGTTAAAAGGCATGAAATGGTGATAAAAAAGGAATGGATTGTGAAGAAACATATGGAGAAAAACATATAGAACATGGTTTCATATAATCATGGAATCATATTAGTGTTCTAGGAACATAAAACATGACATAATCATGAGTCAAGGACAACCACCAAGATCGTTGCACCAGGAGTACATGTCAAGGCTGACCACCAAGACTGTTGCAAATAACATATATTGAGACTAATCGTTACCTAATACATTGGGATTATATCTACCTGAACCCATTATAAAAAGTTATTCAAAAGTTGGTCTACATAAATAATCAAACATATAGAATCAAACATAAACATATGATTTATCCATGGAAATAATTGGGTATCATAATCATGTCAAAAGTCATATCAAAAGGGTATTTCATACTGGTGTCCAGGAAAGAGTGAACTTAAGAAATAAATTTAAATTGAAAAAGTAAAATTGGAATTTATCAAGATATATTAAGTTAAACGGATGTGAAAACATTTAAAAATAAAGTTGGAAAAAATTTAGAATTAAAAAAATTTATTGTAGTTTAAGAAATTGTTTTCAAGATTATTTAAAATGGAAAATGATTAATTATCTGTATAAAACCTGGATTAAACAAAGGTATCCTTTAATTTTAAAATAAGATATTTTATAAAAATAATGGTTGCATGAAACATATTATTTATTTCACTTAAAAATAGTTAATAAATCGGGAAGTTCCCTTTAATCGGGATTTCTTATCGAGAATAATTGTGAAGGGAACCTTTTTAAACCAACTAAAACCCCATAAAAGGATGAACTAATATGGAAACATAATTTAGAATAATTATATAAAAATTAATAATAATTACATTGGGGTAAGGAGAGAAAAATCTTAACTTGGAGGAGAAAATGGAGGTTTGGAAAGAATTCATTACCTTATGTTCAAAAGTGTTCTACACATGAACTTAATATCTCAAAAAATAAAATAAAATAAATAAAATAATTAATTAAGAAACATTCTAAATGTATTTTATTTATTATATTGTTATTAAGTAATTTGATAGCCTTTTTATGAGTATAATATTAATATTTATATTTTGGGAGTGTTCATTTGATTTGTTTTTAAGATTTTTTCATTAGTATATGGGTATGAACGATCCTATATAATGGGAATAATTTTCTATAACTGAAACTATATGTTATTAATGAACTTATAGTATTTTATTTTATCTTATATTTAATTTTTTTATATGGTATGAGGATTAATCATTATATAAAATATTAATGATAATCGTTTTGATTAATTTGGAGGTCTCTAGAATATCACAAACTTGTTTTGTTCTATTACTTAACATTATGTACATATACTAGTTATAGAACATTAAATATGATGTAATACATATATTATAATTTTTTAACCATTAATATTTATTATGACCATCTTTGAAGGGGGAATGGAAAAATGATAGCACGTCATCCATGAAGGTGGTAAATCAGCACCACACAGATAGTGTTTTCAATTTTGGAGTAAAAGAATATGGGAAGAGAAATTATAGTGGGTTATTCCATTTATATAAATAAATTCTATTATATAAAATATCCCGGTGTTATCATTTAACTTGGATACTGGTAGGTGGGTAGAGAAAAAGAAAAGAAAATAAATTGAAAAGAAATTTGAAGAAAAAGATTGATATTTCTACCTATTAAATTCTTCTCTTTGAGAACCTCCTTGGGAAATTGGTTTTACTATTTTATTAAGCCTATAACCTCATTGATTGGGGAATAATCATGGGGTGAGGATTGTCAATAATTTAAAAATATTCGAGGTTTAATAGGTGTGAGGATAAGAGGTTGTGAGGAGTGGTATTTATAGTGAAGGAGAAGGGTGTTTTTGATTATTTTATTCATTATTTAATTATTTTGTCTCAAGCTAAGAAAGAGTGATGATTAAATAACAAGATATGCTATAGGAAAAAGTGTAATTTTATTTTTTTTTTGTCACATTATCGATGAATCATGAAATAGTGTATTTAACTTATAATGTATATATACCATAAATTATCGTATTTTACTATTCTCCCAAAAATTCGACTATTTTAGAAAAATCCCTAAAAAAACTCCCAAACAGTTTTTAGTTATGTAGAAATAAAAAATAAACTCATTTTTTAGAAAATAATTTTATAAATATGATAAATTTAATTTTTAATGAAAATCATCAATTATTTGAAAAATACCAATTTTTAAAATATAACAAATTTTATGACACATTGAGAAATTAATTAAGGTCTCATAAAAATATATTATAATTAAAAGATAACAAAATATTAATTTCACTGTCAATTTTATTAAAATAAATTTTATCCGTAATTATTTTATTAATTATAAAATTTAAAAAATTTATGGTTTACAAAAATACCTACACTTAATATATAATTTTTAAAATATTTATTTACATATACAAAAATGTAAATATATCATATTTTAATTTATAAGATACCCAAATTATATTTTTAAATTTCATAGGTGAGGTTACAATTCTATTTGTTGGTTTACAATTCATAATGTTCATATTACTATTCCAAAGATCATGTTATTATTCAATTGGTTTAGGTTCAATAATTTCTATAAATGCTACTTATTTAATTCATTTATCATTTATAAAGCTTGTATTTTTTCTCCAAGAGATTTTATGTCACATATAATATATGATAAAGAGGAAATTTTGATTGATAGAATTCAAGGTCCTTACATTCTCCCCCCCAGGTGAAATTTCTCCCTTGATATTTTGTTTTTTATATACTATGGTTAAAATAGTTTATGGTAACTCTCCTTCATTGCTTCCTCCAGTTTCCATGTTGCCTCTTCATACATATGGTTCCACCCTATAACGTTTACTAGGTGAGTGATCTTGTTATATAGAACATTATCTATACAATCTAAGATCTTCCTTGGTGCTTCCTTGTAAGCGATATCATTTTCTAACAATGTCACCTCTAAATTCAGTAAATGTGATGGATCTAGTATGTAATTACTCAAGAGTGACACATTGAATACATCTTTCACATGAGACATGGTATGTGGAAGTGTTAGTCGATATTCCACGTCTAAAAAATGATTAATAATTATGCAGGGGAAAATGTACCGTGGAATTAGCATTCCTTTTTTACTAATCTCATGATCCTCTTCAATGAATATATGAGGAGAAATACAATGTCTCTAACTATATACTATATCTCACATTGACAATTGTCTTTATAACTCTTCCATCAACATTGGGATTCCATTATGTGTTTCTGAATGGTCTCACATTTTCCACAATATCTTCAACAACTTCAAGTCCTAGCATCTTATGTTTTCCAACTTCATCCCACAATGCATGTGTTCCACATATTTTCCCATAAAGGACTTTATATAGAAATATTTGGATGACCGAGTGGAAAGTGTTATTCTAGGAGAACTTGAACAAATTTTGATGTCGCTCTCATCTTCCATTGAAATCCATAGAACATGCTCCCAATATGTATTCCCTTTTTTGAACAGTCAATTCAGACTAGTAACCAGTTTGAGGGTGATTGGTTGTACAGAAGCTCATCTCAATGTTCAGAGAATGTTGGAGATATTTCCAGGACATAGAGGAGAATCTCGCATCTTGATTGACTATAATAAATAGTGGTACTCCATGAAACATTACCACTTATCTAATTTATATCCATGAAATTTTATCCAGTGATAAGTTCTATCGAATTGCGATAAAGTGAACTTTCTTTGAAAGATGATCCATAATGACCCCCAAAGCATTATTCCCTCTAGATATTTTCGTAACTCAAGTGTCAAAGTCCATTGTAATGTTCTCCCACTTCCGTGTTGGTATGGATAATGGTTGATTTATCCCTTTAAACATTTTCCTTTCAATATTCATGTGCTCATACAATATAAACTTTGATGAATATTCAACGATCGCTTTTTTTATATTGTCCCACCAATAGTGCTCTCAGAGATCTCGATACATATTTGTGCTCCCTGGGTGAATATGGAAGGTTGAGATATGTGCATCATTTAGAAGAACATTCTTTATATATGTATTGGATTGTACACATAGTCATGACCCAAATCTCATGACTCCATTCTCATCCATTTGGAACTCTGATGATTTCCCATTTCTAATAACTTCCACCTTTTTTGAATTTCCTTATCATTTTTTGATAATCCTATATTTTCTCCATGAGGGATTATTGGTAAATAATTTGAGAAAGGATTAATGATGTCCATTCTATAAAAATTCCCATGTTCATACTTTGTATATCAAAGAAGATTATAGCCTTCTCAACTATCATCATTAATAATGATGTCAAACCATTTATACTCAGATATTTTGACACATTATTTGCATTATCAGGATGGTATGGGATTGATTAGTCATTATAAATGATAAAATATAACCATGTTCATTGGAAAATATTGATATTCTTTTGTGTGAATGTATATTTAAAGCCCTTATGATTAGTATACATCTTACACTTCTCCCCATAGAGATAATTCCACTATATTTTCAATTAAAAGATCACATTTTCCAACTCTAGGTTATATGTGGGATAGTTTAACTCTTGAATTTTCTATTACCTCAAGGCGTTGGCAATCTCTTTATCATTTTTCAATAAAAAACATCATAATAACATCCTTGAACAATCATTGTATACCAAATAGAGTTCACCACTTATTATTAGTGTGAGTAAGAGTGTAGTGTTAATCCTCTTTTCCCACTCTTGAAATTAGTCTTAACATTCACTCATCCACACAAAATTCACTCCCTTATGGGTCATCTAGATTTATTCATTTGAAAATATTGCGAAGTTCTTCAAAAATTGTCAGTAATACCCTACTAGACCAAGGAAACTATGGATCCCCATTATATATATTCTCCTAGGACACTATTTAATTTCTAATATCTTGGAAGGTTCCATATATATACTTTCTCAAGATATAACATTCCCCAAAAATAGTACTTCCTCTATCCACAATGCACATTTATTGTACTTTACGTAAATATTATCCCATCACAAATTATTCAGCATAGTATTCAAATACTCTTCATGTTCCTCCTAACTCTTTGAGTATATCATAATTTCATCAATAAAACTAAAAAATATTGTGGTAATCTTTGTAGAATCTATTTATTAAATCCATGAAAATTGTTAGATCGTTAGTGAGTCTGAAGGGCATCACAATAAACTAACATTTTCTATTCCTAACTCGAAGGATAGTCCTGGGAATAACTTCTTGAATCACCTTTAATTGGTGATATGTCAAATGAAGGCCCCCTTAGATAAATATTTCGCCCAACATAGTTGATCGAACAGGTCATCTATCCATAGAAGGGTAAAATTGTTCTTTATCATGATTTTGTTCAGATCACTATAATCAGTATAGAGGCACATCAATCCATCCTTCATCATGATGAAGAGGTATAGTTCAACACATGGGGAAGCACTTGGTAATATCCTTATCCTGATTTTCTATTAACGTCTTCTTTATTTCTTCTTGCCCAACAGTGGCCATTCTATAAGGTGTCAGTTGACACTCTCTTTTAAATAAAGAAAAAATATTATGAAATAGTAACTTGATCATGTTAAAGTGTCATCAAACCTAAATAAGTGCTGAAATAGATACTAGTCATTATGGGCCTACGCGCATGACCACTTACACACCATAAGGCTAGCACAGACCCCACACACGCAGTCCAGAAGGTTCATCCCCCATGCACAGTACCCCAATGATGAGAACTTATGCCAAGGACCAATGCGACCCAATTATGTTTTCACCCCTTCAAGGGATATTCGCATTGTAGATATGCATTGTGGACCTATTTCAACATTTTCCTTCATCTAGAGTTCCTTAATTACTTATAAATAGGACACATCATCTCCTAATTTCAATAATTGAAAATTTAGAAAGAACTTTTTATCGCTCTTATTCCGTAGAATCTTTGTCAATGTCCCCTAGAATTTATCAAGTAGCTCTCTAAAAATGATATAAGAGAGAATTAAATGGGATAAGTAATGTAAAAATACCTTCATGTTCAAAAATAAAAAATACATATTTTAGGATCCTTCTTCTGAAATAAGAATTCACCTACATGAATCCCCTTTATTATGAATGAACCTATGTAATACTCTTTTAAGGACACTAGCAGAGACCCATAGTGATTAGGTTAAGGCCTCAACCAAGTATTTTGGCGCCAATCATCCATTTTATTAAGAAATATATATCTTTCACAAACTATTTCTACATGTGAGAAAATCTTTTAGTTCTCCTTAGGCCTTGTGCGGCACACTGGTTTCAAGAACCTATGCCCAGAACCTAAGTGAGTCACCATTTAATACCTATTCAAAATTTACTCCGGATAGGGAATCTCCTCCATTTGATCCCCTATTTCAAAGGGACCAATTTTCAACCTCCACCTAGACCTCCTAATATATAAACCATTGGGGAAAGGAACGTCAGTATGTCTCCCATTTGGATTTATATTTCTACGGTCATAAGTTTCCCACACATGACTTTCTAGAGGTTTAGAATCATCATGGATTGTGTGGATTTATATATCTATGGTCATTAGGACCCTTTTCCTTGGTACAATATTGAGTACTTACCAGTATTGAATTCTAGGGAAAGGACCATGTCTCCCCCTTCTCATCTTTGAGACTTGGAGCCTCCAGTTTCTAGTAGGGAGGATATGGATCACGTTTTATTTTTTTCCTTCAACATCGTACTAGATCCTCATCCTTCTGAGGACCTAATTTTAGGGAATCCCTTAATGAGTAAGACCCTACCATTTAATGTAGGAAGTTTCAATCTTGCTCCTCTCTACCTCCACATTCTCCCCCTTCATTCATTCCTAACTTTTGACTCACATCCAATGTAATGTGAAGATATGGAACTGTCGCAACCCAATCCTCTTCCACTAGCAGAGAAGGAAAAGTGTGTGGTTTATCGAATCTTCCTCTTCCTCTTGTTTCTCAGACTACTATTGACTCACGTGGGATTTGAGGTTAGTGATGATCATGATACCTGCACAATCTATATGAACAATTAAACTATGATAACATTGATTCCTTGTAAAAAATGAATTGGTATATGTAAGAATCCCACTTAGGGCCTGAACTCAAGCGGCATCCTCCTAAGGACAAATCCCTAATAATAATTCCCAAAATCTGGGAATACATTTTAGGTGTAGGCCTAGAGTTATGTCCCCGAACCACCATGAGTTAATACATCCCTCAGGGTCTTTGTTACAAGGTAATTCTATTCAGGAATAAAACCCAATATAAATCCACTCAAACGGCTATAATACCTTATGAGACACACCCTTTAGAAATTCCATAGGTTTTAGTCCTCATGACCAATCTACATGGTCTTTGATTCCCATCAAAATTGGATATGTTGGTATCCTCCCTTAGGTTTAAACCCAACACTCCAAATCAACCCTTATCTCTCTAGGACATATACCTTGCAGGTTCTAATTTATCTTGGAAACTTATATTCCTTTCATGTTCTTTAAGATTCTATGGAATATTTCTCACCCCAAACATTGATTAGGAACCTTCTGCATGGGTTTGCTTTCCACATTACATTAAACTATATTGTTAGGTCTTTATTACATAACCTTAAACAATATAATGTGTACCATTAAGCAGCACTGAAATATGTGGGTTCTAATTCCTCTCACAAGGGTATGAAGGAATTTTAACAATGTGTTTGATCCTGACATAAATACAACTTCTATCTCCATCGATGAGAACAAACTCTAGAGTGACCTTCATCTCTCTATATGACAATAAACTCTAGAGTGCCCCACTATGTGGCTAGAAAACCAATATCATCATAATAACAACAAAGGAATATCTATGTATTATATAAGATGATAGAATTTCTAGAGAACCTCATATTCATTCAAATATCGAAATTGATGAAGAACCTATGATACGTAATGATGATTCTGAATTCAATAAATTATAATAATTGATTACTATTTTCAAGAGAAAACCATGTTGTACAAGTTAAATAATTAAGTATTAATGAACATATCCTAAATCAATAAGAGAGTCCTAGAGTAAGAAATAAATCCCCCCAAAAGTGTTCAATGAGCTCAAGCTCCCATCCTCTTGAACAATGTGAGTTCTTAAGCATAATAAGTCAAAATCCCAAATGATCGCCTACCTTTGGAAGGCACGTGTCCATGGACACATAAATATTGTGTGTTTTTGGTTCCATGAATTAACCTTTTGTAAAACATTTCAAAATGAAAAAACATCATTTTCTGTAAATATAACACCCCAAGGCATTTCAAATAACTTTAATATTGAATGCATTAAATAGTGAGTCACTATGTAAAAACACTTGTTTATAACCTATCCAATAAAACAAATTTTTCCGATTTTGAGATTTGAATTTGAAAAACTGACATACACGGTTGAGATCAGAAAGATACTTAGAGTCTGATAGGATCAACATAAATTTTTGGAGAATAGTAACTTGACATTTATGAATTTTAATGTTCCATTATGAATAGTAATATGACCCTTTTGGATAGTAACCGCACCCATGTATCTATAAATAATATTCAGGCACCATTTAAATGAGGGTGAATATTTTAAAACTTAATAATTAAGTTCTGGTATTTTTGTGAGTCATAAATATTTAACTATAATATTATATTATTAAAATTTATTTTCATAATATATATTTATAACTTATTATATTTTTTTCTTTTGGTTTTAAGATAATTTAATGAGACCGCCGTTAATTTTTGAAAGTATCATAAAATTAGTTTTAAATTTAAAATATATTTTTTCAAGTAAATTTTTATTAAATATAAAATTTAAATTTCTAATATTAAGAAAATTATTTTCATAAAATGGAGTTCATTTTAGGTCACAAGAATCAACATTGTTTCTTGTCTTGAACATAATAATAAAATAATGAATTAGATATTAAACAATTACCCCTCCTATCCGTTATAAAGACACCCCTCAATCCCTCTATTATTCTCTCCTATAAGCCTTGACGACACTCAAAGATCTACCCAATTACTCCTCCCTATCCTCCCCCCACATTAATGAGCTCTTGGGCTTTCCAAAAGACTAAAAATGATTTTTCTTAAGAAGGTTCTCAAGGATGTTAATTCAAGAGGTAAATCCTCTTACCATTTAAATTAATTATATTTCAATTTATCTTATTTTTATTCTCTCTTAATCTACTATATCAAATTGATCATGATAACTCCATTATATTTTATATACTTTAATTAATTCATGTTAATTCAATAAACATTATCAATCTCCATACACTCCCCCTTTTATTTTATAAATGAAATCATCGTCCGGGAGGTGCTAATTTACAAACATTGTGGACGATGAAGTTTGGTTCTTCCCAATATTCTTCAAAGAACGTAATTGAGGATTTTAATGGTTGAAAGAAATTTTAAAATGAATATTAAAACCTTTTATATGTTTTGGATGTAACATATTTACATAATACCAAGTGATAAAATAAAATGAGTTTTTATGATCAATAACCACCGTAATAATCTAAATGATTATCACTAAATATATTATGTAATGATTAATCCTTATAATATGCAACAAAATTATATATATAAACATTTAATCTTATGTATTGAACTTAAAAATATGAAAATTTAATTCTGGATAATTATACCAATTTTAAATGACCTCAATTACTTATAATCAATCGATCATTTAATGAAATCAAGAAAACAACACTCTAGAATGATGAAATTCAATCATATAACTTATCAATAAGGCCATAGATGAAGATAATAAAACTATAATGAATAAGATAAATTTATTTAAGGTTCTGGGTAAATTAATCAATGGATTTAATTTTTTTATCCATGAATTTAAGGTCAAGTGCAGAACACGTCCAGAAATAATATAAGGGTTTTCTACCTCCATCCTCCAAATTTAATTTTTTATTAAAAACCATTTTTAGGAAAAATGGGAAACCGGAGTTCACAAAAAGTTACCACTACATGCTGAAAAAGATCACAAACTAATTAAACACAAGACAAATATTTCTTGACCCAACTATTCTATGAAGCTCACAATGCAGTGAACTAACCTGGATACATGGGTCTTCTCTGATGAGCTCTTCAAGATGGGAGATCATCCATCCTATTGTCTAAATAAATTTCTCTGAGTTGATTTTACTCTGGTCAAAGTCGCGGACCAGAATTCTATGTTTCTTATATATCCAGACTTCTTGCTCCTTTTTAGAATCCACTTGCAACCTTCATTCATAAATCCTCTGGAGTTTCACTTCTGAGACATTGGGTTGTATGTCTTGCTCAATCATATCTTCCTTGGAGTTCAGAATTAGTATCAAGCACTCCACATCTTTCCCTTTTATGTATCTTTTGTATCTATCAGCTTCTTCACTTTATCTCAGTTGTAGGATTGAGCTTTCATTGTTCCTTACTTTCTTGGATGATCGAGTTTCCATAGGTTTTGGCAAGTAAGTGTAATCCTTGCATCCCTTTTCCTTTTTTCCCTGAACCACTATACATTTCCATGAGTCTCTAATGATTTTCCCCTTTCTTCCTATGAGGGATATGAGGATGTTTCCCTTGGAATCGGTCCATACTATCCACTAATGGGCGGTTATAACTGTCATCCCAAGATGAGTTTTCCTCCCCATTCAATGGAGGTTCTTGGTCATCTAATCCATCAAAGTGGTTTTTGAGCATTATTTTCAAGTCAACACTGATGGGTCTCGTCTTAGTTTGAGAATTCCCTTTACCTTCCATATTCTCCTAGCAACTTATCTTCTCTTTAGACCCAGCCTTCGGATGGACGAGGGTGTTTGGGTCTATGCCCCTCAATACATTCACATCGTCAAACTTCCTTTGACCATTGTGAAGTGTTGCATCCAACATGTAAGGCTTCCCCTACACTGATTCTGATCCATTTAATTGCTCATACCCTCGGCCCATATACTGCTGATGTTTATTATTGTCCTCCCAGCCTCCATTTTTAGATCTCCCAAGACTATGGACCTCCCTCCCTGCCAATCTCATCTCACCATCCTTGAAATTGGATGTTTCTATTGGGTTCACCGAGGCAACTGATAAGTGGAAATCCTCTTCAACTCCATGGATGCCCAAGTCCTACTTCAACCGGGTGAAGATTACCTCAACTTGCGGTCCAGCCTCCTCGGGCCTCACTTTCTTCACATCCACAGTTGAAATACAGGGATTTTTCTTCTTTTGAGCCTCCCCAGAACTGGCCTCCACTACTGGAGAATCATGGTACCTAACTAGATTCAGCTCCATTAGAACTTCTCCTCGCACATCTTCTAGCATGCCCAAGCCACCACTATCCCACAACTGGTGTTCAACCACTGTATCTGCTTGCACCGCTGAAGGCCGGTCCTGGTTCACAGGATGACACTAAAAGGTGAAATGGCCATGTTTGATGCATCCCGGGCAGAATACAGACCACGACTCAAACACCACTCTCTGCTTCCATCTGAGCTCCTCTCTGACCAAAATCCACAGCCACTCTGATGGCGGTTTTGAGATGTCGACCTCAACACAAGGGTGAGGAAAAATTAGATGACATATCGCATAAGTGTGATTATCTTAACATAGGTATCGTCCAACCAAATTCAAAAGCATGAAAATAATGGATGGATTCTGGAAGGGTAAGGGAAGGTAAAGAAAGCTTACCCACAATGCAGCTGATGGAGGGTCACGATTCATGTTGAAATCAAAAGACCAACGCATGAGGAAAAAACTGCATCCATTGAACACCTGAGGTGCATTGGACCAGTAAATGGCTAAGTCTTCCTCCGATTATAAGTTAATCATCAGTCGGTGATGATCGAGAAGACCCTCCACCAATTTATTTTGGATCCCCCATGCTTTGAAGACTAATCTGTCAAAAGCATCAACCGAAGCACGACGACCCCTGAAGCGAGCGAACATTGTCGATTTGTGAAGATCTGAATATTCATTGAACTCCTATGATAAAATCAAAATGTTTTTATATCCTTCATGAAGGTCGGGGACCTTAGGGAAAATAGGGGTCGACAAGAATGGAGGAAGAAGAGTGGGTTTGGTGAAGGAGGTGAAAGGACGAGTCGTCGATGAAGAAATGTGAACCCCCCCTCCCCCCACCGAGGAGGAGGGGGCCGGGGCCGCAAGAATATTTAAGCATGGGCATCACTACCATAGATGAAGGAAGACACTGTTGTTTATTCATCATAATGAGGGTCATATCCCATACCCAGTAAAGGGTTTTCTACCTAAACCTCCATTTTCTTTCAGGTTACTCTTATTATCTACATACCACAATGAAATTATTAATTATTATTATTTACTCCACATTAATTTTTTTGATTGTTCTATATATATGTAACAAAAAAATCCTTCTTTATTTTATGGGAAGTTACATTTTTTAAAGTATCATTCAAGAATACTTCTTGATAAACATGCATATTTCAAAGGAACTACTTGAATTCTTACAAATTTTTAAAAGTTCTATATAATCTATTTTTAGACACCATTATTTTTATAAAATCACCAATTTTATTATGAAAAAACTAAATTAATTAACTCTTGGTTTTATGAAAATATTGTTCCAAAATAACACTTCTTTCTAAAGTAAAAAATTATTTATCAGAAGAAATGCTCAATTTTTTATATGAATATTCTCATCTATTTCAACACTCTAGTAGATTATTATATTTAATTTGGATTAATATTATATGATATCACCTACCATATTTTATTGAATTATTTGTGATATGTTTTCCTGTGGATGTGCTATCTTGAAACCATTCACTATATTACTTTGAATGGTTAGTGTTTATGAATAATGTTTGGGGAATGTAAATTGCATTTCCTATGTTAGTTTAAATATGAATTTATATTTTGTTTATGTTTATAACCAATCATATGAAGAATAAATTGGACTTATTATTTGATGGGTCGGTCTCACTATATCCCCCCGATGCATCTGTAGGTCTCATAAGACAATGTATGATGGGTTTTTACCCATTATGAATGGTTTATTGGCTGAGGCCTTGACAGTATGATTATGATATCTGACATTATGCATTCCCTCATTATGAAACTAGATATTGATAGTCCATGTGATTATTTGACTAGTAGAGTACCAAAGTTTATGTTTTATGGGATTATTTAAGTAGTTTTGATTCCCTCCGTATTATTCTCGGGTTTGTTTTTAAAGGCATGGGTTTTTAGTTATTCATTATGCCTAGTGTTTTTGTTTATTATTACTTCTACAATATTATTTATCCTTACTAACCATCTGAGATCACCTCTTTCTTATGTTCTATATTTCTTCAGGATGTGAAGTAGTGTATTATGAATGACTTTTAAGAAAAATCTATCAGTTATGGGAATTAATAATGGATATGTTATTTTGTATTTCATTTTATGTTTTAATGTCAAAATTATGTATGTATCTATCCTTCAAAAAATACTAAAATAATCGGTCCATTAAGATATGACATTATTTTAATAATTCAAATTTAATAAAATAATTCACTTTCCCCATAAAACTAAGATTGGTCCATTATAGTTAGTATTATATGATGTTTTGTAGAAAACATGGAATCTAGCAACACAAAATAAAGATTATGGAACAAATCCCTAAGGTAGACCGAGGATAAGAATACAAGAACATCCTATAATTTGGTAAGGCATAGATTATGTGGATCTTCCCAAAAATACATCCATGTATATATACTAAAAGTGGATGTGGTTCTGTCAAAGATGTACCTCAGAGAAACAACTCCAACAAGGTGGTTCAGGCATAACCAGGGGTAACCTAGTACATGTAAACAGGCCTTAATGCACACCTGGTCTGAAAATACCATGGGATATGATTAGGATAATTCATATTTTCTTTACAATTCATTATAAAGGATTTAAAAGTGAATTGTTCCTCAAATAAACCATGATTATGATTATGGTATTAGCTAAGAATAGGATTTCAATTTATCTAATTATTCTTTGAGTTGAGATTATGAAATATGATTCATAACCTAATATAGTATATTCTATAATTTAGAAATGTCACCTAGTGGTAGGAATGGAAAATTCATCAACATGCATATCCCATGTAGGGATTCACTCCCATTTCATGATAATGGTGGGGGTTCTAGAGCCGTGACTGGTGCTGATAAACTTATAACTATACTAGGAAAGATTACTCATGTTATGCACAATTTTTTTACCTGGATGGAGAACCTTGAACAACAACATGGAAGATAAATGTTAGACTACTTTATGAGAAAATAGATTCCATAATTTAATGGGACTACAAACTCATTCATAGTAGAGTATAGGATAAGTTCCTAAGAGAATATATTTCTTACTTTTGAAAGTAACGAAAAGGAGAAGGTTTTCATGGTAGTTTATCATTTATCATGAGATGTTGATCAATGGTGGTCACTAATTCAAAACACAAAAGAGGTAGAATAGATCGAAAATATGAAGCTAACTTTACAAGGTTATAAAGGCATGTCATAGACTACATACGTAATCCAGGGAGAAATATTTATTGACTATTTTATTGTTTAAAAACATTTTATTGAGGGTAACTAATCTCCCAAAATTTCACATCATGTTATGATATAGTCTCATGTGCTATCAAAGATGAAAAATAATTCTCCATGTGTTATGAATTTAAGGGAATGCAGGATAAGAATAGGCATATTGAACACTTTGGAGAAGGAAATAAGGAAATGGGGGAATGGAATAACTTATTTTTCATCTTGTGATAATTATGGGAAGAAACATATAGGTACATTCCTAAATGGTATGGGTGTTTTTTAGAAGTTTGTGGGAAATGGACACCAATACCATGATTTTAACGGAAAAAATAATTCACCAATGTTAATTTCCGCAATTATAAATACATATGAAAATTGGAAAATGATTTTACTAAGAGTCAACCAATCATTCCCTAGAGAAGGCCAAGGGAGAAAGGCCAAACTTATGTGATCACAACTGCTGATGTTTAAGTTCCTAATGATGTGCAGATAAGCACTTTAATTACTTCCCCAATCTTATCCAATTCTTTATTTGATTCTTGATCATCACATTCTTTTATATCTTCCCAGTTTTCAAAGAAAATTATATATTTCCAATTTGATTAAATAAAAGATTTTTCAGTCAATACTCTTCAAGGAAGTATCGTAGCAATGGAGATGTGTCTATCAGTCCCCCTTATGACACAAAAATGTACTATAGTTGTTGACCTTATCAGCATACCCATGAGTTAATTTGATATTATCCATTGTATGAATATTTTTTCAAAATACAATGCGATAATATATTGAAATAATAAAGAGGTATTAATATTTGAGAATGGTATATAATCCTTTATATATATAGAATAAACACCAACATATTATTCTTATCTAGATACACCCCCAATAAAACTACTGAATCAATTTTTGGGAAGGATGATAACTCAATATCTATGAGTGGGGAAAAGAATATTAAAATTTAGTATATACCTATTGTGCAAGAATGTGTTGATGTGTTTCTAGAGGGTTTACCTATCCAACCTCTAGGGCAGAAATTTGGGTACACAATTGACTTAATTCCCAGTTCAAGACCTATATCAAAGATTCCTTATAGAATGGCCAATGTGGAGTTATTATAACTGAAGAAAAAACTAGAGTAATTGAGTGGTAAAGCAATAATTCACACTAGTTTTTTTCTATAGGGAACCCCTATTCATTTCATCAAGAATAATGATGTATCTATGAGGCTATGTATTTACTATAGGGAGATAAATGATATTATGATAAAGAATAAGTATCCTCTTCCTCACATTGATGATTTATTTCATCTATACTATGGATCCCAATATTTTTCAAGGATTGAACTTATATAAGGATATCATCAATTGAATTTGAAGAGGGAAGATATTACAAAAACATCATTTCAAATCACATATGGGGATTATGAGTTTACAGTAATGCCTTTTCGACTGACTAGTGCACCCTCTATTTTCATGAATCAAATGTATAGAGTTTTAAAGGAATATATTTATGTACTTTCTGTGGTATTTTTTATGGATATCATTGTATAATATAAACTCTATAAAGATCATGTGAATAACTTGCACATTGTTTTGAATAATCTTCGAAGAAACAAATTATATGGGAAGTTTAGCAAGTGTGAAATTTGGGTTCAATCAATATCTCATATATGTCATATTGTCTCTAAGTATAGAATTTCAGTGGATCCTATAAAGACAAAGGAATTTCAAAAATGTCCTACACCACCAAACATAACTGAAGACTGTAGTTTTATTGGTTTAGCAGGTTATTATTGGTGTTTCATTCAGATCTTCACTCATTTAGCCGAAAATCATACCAATATTACTCATAAAGGGGTCAAGTTCTTATTGAAAAAAATAATGTGGAGAATGTTTAAAATAATTTAACAGGAGATTAGTGAAGGCTACGATCTTGACTCTGCCAGTAGGAAATGGTGGACTTCTGATCTATAATGATGCATCATTGAAAGGACATAGTTGATTCCTTATATTGAACGATAGAGTTATTCCCTATGCATCAAGACTGTTAAAAATTTTTGAAGAGAACTATCAAAATAATGATAATGAGTTACAAATTGTAATCTTTTCACTTAAGATATGGATACACTATCTATATGGTAGAATATGTGATACATATATGGATTACAAGAGCTTAAAATATATCTTCTCACATATAGAACTCAAATTTAGGTAATAGAGATGGGTTGAGCTACTCAATGATTATGATTATTCTATACACTACAACCTTGGAAATGAAAATAAGTTAGATAATGCATTGAGAAAGAAGGATCATGGAGTTTTAAACAAAATGAGGATTGAAAGGGATTATGTATTCATGGATCCAGTAAAGATGGATATGGAAATTATCAAAGAAGGTGAAACATCATTACTTTTTCAATTGGTTTCCAAGACTAATTTATTGGGAACAATTAAATTTTCTCAGTCTAAGGACGAGAATCTGCAAAAAAAATAGAGGTGTGAATTATGGGATGTTTGTTGAATTCATGTGTGAGGATGGAATTCAAAAATTTGGTAAGGGTTTATGTGTTCCCTCTATACCTGAGCTGAAAAGGGAGTTATTGGATGAATCCTTAAGCTCAAATATCTTTATACGCCATGGTAGAACTAAAATGTATAGATATTTGAAGGAACATTTAGGGTGTGACAACATGAAGCGTGAAAGTTTTTATAATGTATCAAGATGTTTTGTCTTTCAAGAAGTTAAGGAACAAGGACAACATCCTACAAGAGTCATGAAAACTCTACATATTACTACATGGAAATGGGATGAAATAACCATGGATTTTTTCAAAAGAATACCCAAAACTCAATAAATTAATGATGTAATATGGGTAACTATTGATCGACTTATGGAATCTCCACATTTCTTCGTTATATGGGAGAATTTTCAACTAGAGCACCTTGGATGACCCTATATTAATGGTGGTGTGTGACTTCATGGAACACCACTCTCAGTTTTGTCTAATAGTTATCCAAGATACACATCAAAATTCTGGAAAAGAATTCAAAAATCTTTAGACACTGAGATTTGATTGAGTACTACTTGTCACCTCAAACTGGCAGGAAATTAGAAAGTAAGATCCAAACATTAGGAGAAATGTTGAGATCATGATCACTTGATTTTCATGTTATGTGGGATTATTATTTTCACTTGGTGGTGATTTCCTATAATAATAGGTTCCATTTTAGTATTGAAATGGCACCATATGAAGGATTTTATGGACAGAGATTTCATACACCAACTTTTGTGGATGGAGTTGGTAAAGAAAACTTATGGACCTCGAGCTTGTGGAGGAAACACCAGTGAATGTAAAGACTATTTAAACCCGTATCAAATCATCTCAAAGTAGGAAAAAGGGATATATTGATAATAAATGGAATTATTTTTAATTTCAAAAGGGAGATCATGTTTTCTTTAAAGTATCCCCATGGAAGTTTGTTATATGATTTGGAAAGAAAGGTAAATTGAGACCAATGTACATTAGCCCTTTTGAAATTATGGAGATAATTAGAGATATGGATTATGATTTTCCAAAATGGCCTAGGATTTCTAAGGAACCCAATGTGTTCCATGTCTCACAATTGAGAAAGTACATTCTAGACCCAACATAGGTCCTCACTTATGAAGGTATAGAATTGGAATGAAACATATATTACTCTAAGGAGCATATCTGGATTCTGTACACTAAAGAGAATGTTTTAAGGAATCAGATGTATTGACTGGAAAATGTAATTTGGAAAATCATAATATTGAAGAGGCAACATGGGATCCTGACGAACTTATGATGAAGAACTACCCAAATCTTTTTAAAAGGTAAAGTTCTCATAATTTCTATATTGAAGTTTTTGTAAGGGGGGATGAATGTAGCACCCCAAATATTTACAAATAAATTTAATATTGAATGTATGAAACACAGATTCTCTATGAAACAAAACTTTTTTTCAACTATCCAATGAACATAATTTTTCTTCTTTTGAGATTTTAATTTCAAAAAACTAACATACATGGTTGCGATCAGTTTGATATTTAGAGTCTGATAGGATCAACTTACATTTTTGATGAATAGTAACTTGATCATTATAAATAGTAATGTGTCCTTATGAATAGTAACCTCACCAATGTATGTATAAACAAAATTAAGGCACCATATAAATAAATGAGAGTGAATATTATTAAAATAATAATAATAATATGTTATTATTTTTGTGAGTAATAAATATTTAATTAAACTTTTATATTAATAAATTACTAAAATTTATTTTTAAAATTTTTATTCCAAAATAAATATCTTTTTTCCTATGATTTTAGGATAATTTTATGAGACCTCAATTAATTTTTTAATGTTTTATAAAATTAGTTTTAATTTTAAAGTCAATATTTTTCATGTAAATAATGATTTTATTTAAAAATTAAAATTTTAATATTAAGAAAATTATATTTATAAAATGGATTTCATTTTTTAATTCTACACATACAAAAATAATTGGGGTGAATTTTTGGAATTTTCTGAATTACATGAATTTTTGGTGAATAGTGAAATTTGATAGTTTATGAAAAATGATAAATAAATGAATTTCTACATCATGGTTGAGTCATAGATCAGGTAAATTTCCATTGGTTTAAACTCACGTTCACTTATTACTCTTTTGTTCATAATAATAAACACAATTTCTTGTATTGAGAAAAATAATAAAATAGTGAATAAGATATTCCAAAATCCCCCCTCTCCTCCACTACAAAATCCACCCATCACACCCTCTTCTCTTCAATCCTCAAGGACATAAAGCTTCCCAATGTTCTTATCAAATACTCTAACCTATAATCTCCCTAAATCTAGGAGATCTTGTTATTTCCAAAATATAAAAAACCCTTTTCGTTAAGGAGGTTCTCAAGGACGTTATTTCAAGAGGTAAATCCTCTTCCTTTTTTAATTAATTTTATTTAAATTTATCTACTGTTCTTATTCTCTCCTAAACTCCTTTATAAAATCGGTCATGATAAATATAGTATAATATATATATAGAAATTATATCATTTTAATGTAATAACCAATATCAATCTCTTTACTCCTCCTCTTTTATTTTATAAATGAAATCATCATCCTGGAGGTGCCTGTAGAGACCCAAATCTTGAAGTACATGGACATTACATTACATTTGCAGAACACTTAGTACAATACAAAAACACACACACAAGGACCGTAATAGTTTAGTGTCTTTGGAAACTCGGAATATAATCTTATAATCGTGGTGAAAGATCTTCAACATCTCCCATAAATATCTTCCCTTTTTTTCTTAACTAAAACCTTTCTTTATATCCTGGGGAAAATGAAACATAAAAGGGTGAGATCAAATGCTCAGTAAGGGTAAAAAAAAGAAATATCAATCACATCATATACATAAGAACGTAACTTTTGGAAATCTTAACCTGTAAAAGAAATCATAATTCCATAACATGGGATAAATCATAGTAGTGAAATGTAATCCCAATAATCATAACATAAAACATGAAACATTGTGGCATACACAAATAATCATAGAGAATCATTTCTTATTATTCAAGACTCACTTCCAAGACTATCTTAGTGGACAAAGTCCATTTCTGAACCGAGTTCACTCCTCGTTTCAGTCCTGTTTCACTGAACCAGTTTAACCTGCCTTTCCAGCCATGTCTATCTCATGAGATATAAAATCATTACCCAATGAATTGTAGGGAGATATAGGTCCCACCCATATCATAATGAAACCATTCTTATGTGTGCCACAAAAATCATAAATCACACATCATTGCATAACCCATGTAATAAAAATGGAATTCTTAAACATCGTGACATCATAAAATAATTCATATAAGATAAATGAATTCATAAAAATAATTCCATCACAACATAAACAAATCAATGTAATGATAGGGATAGAATCACAACCCTATATTATCTTAGATGGAAAATAATTTTGATAAAACACTTGAACTCCATTCTTGAGGAAAATATCCTTTCTACTTCAAAAACACTTTTCCTTCCATAAAAGTATCCATGTTTATTATTGGTAAAGTCATGTGGTTTCAATTATTCACCATGCTTAATATTTCTGTTATCTTCCGCTGTATTCCTTACCCTTACTGAGCATTTGAGCTCACCCATTTCTTATGTTTTATTTTCCCTGGATATGAAGTAATTAGTTATGAGTGACTTGTAGGAATAATCTTTGAGGCATGTATGTTTCTAATGGAATAAATTCATGTTGTATTTCCTTTCAAGTAGTAAATTTGAACTTATGTATGAATCTTGTTTCCAATAATACTAAACTGATCGGTATTTTGGGACATGATTTCCTCATGATCATGCCAATGTTATGTAATAATGCACCGACTCAAGGTAACTGGGTTCAAGGTGTTACAGTTTGTACCAAAAGAAGTTTAGTACAAACCTAGGAAACTAGATTTTGATAAACTCTTATTAGATCACATTACCCTAAGATAGACTTTGAGGATTATTATAAAAGAACATCCTAGAATTTTGGTAATGTAGAGATTTTGTGAGTTCTCTGAGCAATACATCCCTCTCTCGATACGAGAAGGTAGAGGCGGCTGTGGCATAGATGTACCTAGGGGTAAAACCAAAAAACACCATTTTGAGCTAGACTTGAACTAGAAGTGGTTCACGACAATGGGCCTTGCTGAACTCTTGGTTACGACACTTTCGGGGGATATGCTTAGGATAATTCTCATTTTCTTTATAAACCATTATGAAGGTTTTATGAGTATATACTTCCTCAAAGAAAACATTTTCATGATAAAGGATTATATCCATAAACTGTTCAATTTACGTTAGGTATTTTACTAGTTTGGGATTATGTATTTCGATTCATAAACTAATCTAGTTTATTCCATTGTTTAGAAATGGAACCTAGTGGAAAGAATTAAAATAGTATCAATGCACGTACTCTGTGTAGGGATTTCCCTCCTATTTAAGATAATTATAGCGGATCTGGTGATACAATTGGTGATGGTCATCTTATCATAATACTGGGACAACTCCCTCAGGTTATGAATAATAACCTTACCCATATGGAGCACCCTGATCCACAACGCAGAGGATCAATGTTAGATCGCTTCATGAGGAAACAACCCCCAAAATTCAATGGGAATACAAATCTATTAGTATCTAAAAAATGGATAAGTTCCCAAGAGAAAATATTTCAGGCATTGGGGAGTAGTGAAAAGGAAAAAGTTTTCATGGCAGTTTATTGCCTCATAGGAGATAAAAATCAATGGTGGTTATTGATTAAAAACACAAAGGAGGATGAAGAAATATCAAGTATAGAATGGAGGTAGTTTAAAGATATTTTCATAGAAAAATACTTTCCTCATGACCATCGAGCGGATATGGAAAGACAATTTCTCAATCTGAGGAAAAAGAAGGATGAGAATGTTACAAAGTATGATGCTAACTTTACAAGGTTAGCAAGGCATACTACAGATTATATACATAACCCAAGAAGTAAGATTGATCATTTATTTTATGGGTTAAAACCATTTCCCCATTGAGCTTTAGTATCGTAATCCTTCTCATCGTATGAAGATATTGACTCATGTGCTATCAAGATAGAAAATGAATTCTCTAAATCTTATGACAATAAAGTAAATCTAGAGAATAAGAGAACGGTGGAGCAAGAGACAGGTAATGGGGAAAAGTTAAATAATGATTTTCCATTATTTGATAAATTTGGGAAGAAACACCCTGGTACTTTCCTAAAAGGATTGGGATTTTGTTACATGTGTGGTGAAAAAGGCCACCATGCTCATGATTACAAGGGAAAGAAAGTTGATGTCAATGTTAAATGGTATAATTGTAGAGAAATGGGGTATTATGAAAAATAATTTCCTAAGCACCAAGGAAACTTACCTCAGAAATGGCCAAGGGAGAAAGGCCAAGCATATGTTGTTACAACAGTTGAAGTTGAATAATTATTGTATTTGTGTTTTTGGATTCAAGAACTATATTCTAGTTATAAGAATAATGTGATATATGTAAGGATTGTACTGTAGTACTTGTTGTTTTCATTAAGGTTTTAATATGACTAAGGTAATCATATTTTCAGTATGTGAGAATAATAGAAACTTTACTTTGTTTGGGGATTCTAATGTTACAATTGATTTTAGAATTTATATACCTTTTACAGAGAGTCTGGATAGAGTAATTTTGGATAACAATAATGTTTGTAATGAATTAAGTTGAACTTTATATATAATTTTTTAATGATAAAACATTTCTGATGATTATTTTTGGAATATTATAATACTATAGTCTTGGGAAAAGGAAAAACTGTAGGTCGTGCGATAACCTATTGCGTGAGACAAAGTTGCAGGAATTGAACCCACAATCACAATGTGACATGCCTTTATTACCTACCACTAGCCTATAAGAATTCACCAGTTGTTAGAAAATAATTTGTATCATTTAAATGGTATATTTTTATATTTGGAACCCTATATGATTAGGATAAATAGATTATTTTGGAGTTCTATTATGTTTTGGAGTGAAAAATGAGTTTTTGGTAGAAATTAGTTAAAGGATGGAACTCTACTTGTCAAGTATATATATTTTTTTCATCTCTTATTCGATGAAGAAATTAATTCTTAAACTTTAGGTAAGGGATCTTAATATTAAAAATGTGTTATCCTAATACCTTATGTTTTGTGGAACTAATGATATTTTAAATCCTCATAGATTGATGGCTTAAAGGCCCTCAATTGTACAATTGTTTGTGACTGATGACCTCAATCACTCACAATAAATATTTAAATTTTTCCTCCAATTATGTGTCTCTAATTTCCACCAATTTCCACCTAATTGAGATCATAATTATGTGGTGACTTTTTCATTCCCCTTTTCCTCTTATTAAGACAAAATTTTATTAACCCAATTTCTGATGTGGGTTTTCCGACAAAGTTATTTTCTATTTTCTACCTTTTATTTTTGAAAAACAATATCAAATTGAAAGGATGTAATTTATTGAAGGAGGGAAGAATGTAACACCCCAAGAATTAATAGTACGTTATTTCTTCAAAGTAATCCAATAACTTGCACTACACGCAACACTAAGTTCTAGCACACCATGACTTACCTAAATACCCGTTCAAAAGCAGTTATGAATAGTATTAACTGAATTTTAAACATTATATAATCATTATAAATTTAAAATCCATATTATGAGTTTATTAGACATAATGTAATAACAAATTCATTTTTTCAGATAAAAGAAGTATTTTTCAAAAAATGCAATAATACCACCTTTTAATGGCGAACATTTTTTAAATCCAATATTTGAAACTTTTATATATTAAATTTGAAAAAATAAAATTCTTCTTTAGAATTGGGACATAATATTTTAGTTTCAATAAATTTTTGGTGTTTTTATGATAACTTTCATATTTGGGTGAATAGTGAAAAATACTATATTTTAACAGAAAACAACTGTTTTTAATCAAAATAATTAATAGTGATAAATTATACATTTTAATGGTTTTTAATTATAAATATATTATATTTTTTCAATTTAATCCAATTCTGGTTATTGTAAGTAATTTCACTTTGAAATTGGACATAAACAAGTATCAATCTTTTGATTGTTAATATTTCTTAAAAAGAGGCTTTTTGGTTTCGACAACAGGAATTAATTTTAAATTAATAAATGAAATTTCTATTTTTTTAATTTGGTATGATAGAATTCATTTTTGGATTTGTAATATCTAAATTAGCTTACGATGAATTCTTGGTATGTTTCTGATAACTTTCATATTTTGATGAATAGTGAAAATTACTAAATTTTAATTAAAAACTACATTTTTAATCAAAATAATTAATAGTGATAAATTATGCATTTGAGTGTTTTTAAAGTATAATAAGATTATATTTTTACCATTTAATCCAATTTTTTTCATTGTACATAATTTCACATTTAAACTGGACATAAGAAAGTGTCAATCTTTTGATAGTTATTAACTCTTGAAAACACGCTTTTTTTTTGACAGCATGAATTAATTATAAATTAATTTATGCCACTTTTGTGTTTTTAATTTATAAAAATTGATTCTATAATTATAATCAGGAGTTCCAAATTGTGTAAATAGGTAACTTGTATTTTTATAAATTTTGAATAATTACTTCGGTAAATATTTTATTTACCATGGTTAAAGGGTAAATCTGGTAAATAAGGGTAAACAAATAATATTATAATAATATAAAATTACCCAAAAACGTGTTCTAAACCTATTTTATGATACATTTCTGACCATGGGCATCTTTGGGTCGATTTGGGGACCCCATGAAGACACTTGTAAGTGATAATGACACTTTATATTAATTAAGTTAAAGTAAATACAAAAATGACATAAGCATATATCTTTCAGTAAATTAATTTTTACATAGGGTTATACATGTTATCTATTCAAATATAAATATTAATTATAATTATAAAAGGATTTCCTTTATAATAGTATTTTATTTATAATTTTTAGAAATTGAATAATTAAATTTATTTATGACACAATGCTGATGCAATATTTTTCTTATTAATGATTGAATCAAATAATTGGAATTGTGAATATTAAAATAAATATAATATGAACGTTTTGATGCCAACCAAGAATTTTATATGTTAATATTACATGTTAGGAGTTATGAAATGAATTTGTTTCGAACTAATACAGTTTTTAAGACTTCGAAAAAAATAAATTATTAAATGGTGTCAAAATTGATATAAAGGAGTTTTTAAAACAAATATTATATTATTAATTGATATAATATTTCAAAAAATCTAAGGATCGGAAAAATGACTTATATAATAATATTTATATCATTAATGAACAACTTGGGGTTATCTTATAATTTTATAGTTAGTTTATTAACCATATAATATAAATACAAAGCGACATGGTAAATGTCAAACTATTTAACTAAGAGTTAAATATAAAATATAAGGTTATTATAGTGACCCAAACCAATATAAAACCTATTGTTTGAGTGTTTTTTGACACATTCACACCTTATAATTTAAATAATCCACTTTTATCCATTATAACTGAAAAATTATACTATTATAAAATAATATTTCTAGCTTTTCCTAAGGTGCCCCTCACCCCTCTTATAAAAGGGCACTCCCCTTTCTCTCCAATTCACACCTTAAAATCCTTTTGTACCAGACAAACCCTACCCAAATATCCTCTAAAATTATCTCAAATCATACTAGAGGAATTAATTTAGACATAAATCCATCCTATGCATCCCTATTTATCAAATCAAAAAGAAGAATGTGAAGAAGAGGTAAATATTTCATCACCTCTTTCAAGTTCCTTTCTTCTTCCACTTCCCTTTTCTTTGTTGTTTCCATTATAAAAAAATAACTCCAGTATCTTATATATACTATGATGTTATTATAAATATGTTACAACCAAATTAATTATTTTATACATCCTTTGAATGACATGTCACCATACATGCGTATGTATGGCTTACCCTCTCCATGTCGTTATTCAATACATTATTATTTTGATGGGTATAATAATGATGTGTAACTAATGTAAATAATAAATATAACATAATAATGATTCTATATATATTATATACTGTCCAATTATATATAATTTTAATATCAAAAGAATGATATTGTCGCTCGTGCGTACGTATGGATTACCGTCTCCACAAACGCGATGAGATTCATTCCCCATCGTATCCATTCAAGAATAATTTTCATTAGATGGTTAAAAATAATGTTTAAAGACTTGATATAATTCTAGATATAAATAATATACATCCCATTTACAATAAATATGACTCAAATAACAAATAATATAAAGGAAAATGAATCGTTTAACACCTGAAACAATGATAATACAAAGATATTATTAACAAAGCAATGTTAAAAGATCATATATGATATCATATTTATGTATTTGATTATTTTATAATTTAATAACAATTATTTAAACATTATAATGGAGGTTAAACTACCCTCAACCAAGGAAATGTACAAGATAAGGGTTAATTTCACAATATCTTTATTATCCGAGGTTGTTTTTACATAAGTAACTACTGGGACGTATTTATTATCCATGTCCATGTTTCATAAAAGAGTTTTCAAAGGGATTATTTTTATGTTACTTTTTTACTAAATCATCAATTTAAATGTTTTAAATATTTATTCTTCTAAATCATTCTCATTAATTTCCATGTTTTCAAAATGGTTTTCAAGGATTTATTTATATGGACATGAATGTTTTTAAAATGTTAATTCCTTTCAAAAGTTTCAAAGTGGTATGGGACACTTTGATTCAAAAATTTCATTAAATGTTTTAGTTTATAAATTGTGTGACTTAGAAATGTTTTCATGAAAAAGGGATATTTCTCTCAAAGTGTTTTACAAATCATTTTCATCTGTTTCAACTTCCTTTGATGGATTTTAAACTTGTTTGAAGTTGATTTATTATGATACAAATCATCCATATTGTATTGAAAGTTTTGTGATATGTTTGATTTTGGATGTGTTATTTTTATACCATTCTTGGTTTATGGATAATGTATTGACATTTTGTGTGCTAGTTTTAATATGAATGTTTATGTTATGTTTAAGCCTCTTCATTTGAGGAATTAATTGGACTTAATTAGTGACAGGTGGAGCCCGCTTTAGCTCCTCGATGCATCGGTAGGTCTCATGAGACAACTATACGTGGAATTTTCCGAGGCCCTTCCTCCATTTTGATATGTGGATTTGGATGATGCCTTAATCATTTTTTTTTACATCTTGGTTGTGGACTTGAAAAAATGTTTCAGAATGTCCGACATTGTACATTACCTCATTATAAAAATAACATTAATGGTTCATTTGGTCATTCGACTAGTAGAATACCCATGATTATGTTTAATTATGGAATTATTTACTCATTTAATATTCCTTCCATAAAATTATTCATGTATATTATTGGTAAAGGCATGTGGTTTCAATTATTCACCATGCTTAATATTTATGTTATCTTCCACAGTATTTCTTACCCTTAATAAGCGTTTGAGCACACCCATTTCTTATGTTTTATTTTCCTCGGATATGAATAAGTTAGTTATGAGTGTCTTTCAGGAATAATCTAGGAGTCTTGGATGTTTATAATGGAATAAATTCGTGTTGTATTTCTTTACAAGTTGTAAAGATGAACTTATATATGAATTGGGTTTCAAATAATACTAAACAGATCGGTCTTTCGAGACATGATTTCCTTGTGATCATGCCAATGTTATGTAATAATTCACCGACTCTAGGTAATTGGGTTTGGGGAGTTATAGTTGGTATCAAAATAATTTTAGTACAAACCTTGGAAACTAGATTTAGATAATCTCTGATTAGAACACATTACCCTAAGATAGACTTTGAGGATTAGAATATAAGAACATCCTAAAATTTTGGTAATGTAGAGATTTTGTGAGTTTTCTGATAAATACATCCCTCTTTGGATAAGAGCAGGTAGAGGAGGCTCTGGCACATATGTACCTAGGTGTAAAACCTGAAAACACCGTTTTGAGCAAGACTTGAACGGGAACGGTTGCACGAAAACAGGCCTTGCTGAACTCTTGGTTACGACACACCTAGGGGATATGCTTAGGATAATTATGATTTTAATTATAAACCATTATAAAGGGTTTATGAGTGTATACTTCCTCAATGAAAAGATTTTTATGATTATATATTATATCCATAAACTCTTCAATTTATGTTAGGTATTTTACAAGTTTGGAATTATGTATTTTGATTCATAAAATAATCTAGTTTCTTCCATTCTTTAGAAATGGAACCTTGTGGAAGGAATGGAAATTATATCAACACATGTACTCCATGTAGGTATTTCTATCACACTCAAGATAATTATTGTGGAGCTGGTGATACAACTGGTGCTGATCAGCTTATCACTATACTAGGACAACTCACTCAGGTTATGAATAATAACCTTACCCGTATGGAGCACCCTGATCCACAACACGGAGAATCAATTTTAGATCGCTTAATGACGCAACAACCACCAACATTCATTGGGAATAAAAATCCATTGGTAGTTGAGAAATGGATAAGTTCCCTAGAGAAAATATTTTAGACTTTGGGGAGTAGTGAAATGGAAAAAGTTTTCATGGAAGTTTTTCACCTCACAAGAGATGTAGATCAATGGCGTTCATTGATTCAAAATAAAAAGGAGGATGAAAAAGTATCAAGTATGGAATGGAGGGAGTTTAAAGATATTTTCATAGAAAAAATACTTTCCTCATGACCATCAAGCAGATAAGAAAAGACAATTTCTTAGTCTGAGGAAAAAGGAGGATGAGAATATTACAAAGTATGAGGCTACCATTACAACTTTAGCTAGGAATGTTGTAGATTATATAGGTAATCCAATAAGTAATATTCATCGTTTCTTTGATGGGTTAAAACCATTTCTCTTTTGAGATTTAGTATCACAATCCTTCTCGTCGTATGATGATATTGTCTCATGTGCTATCAAGACAGAAAAATAATTCTCTAAATCTTATGACAATATAGTAAAGTAGGAGAAGAAGAGAAGGGTGGAGAAAGAGACAGGTAATGGGAAAAATGGAAATAATGATATCTCATTATGTGATAATTGTGGGAAAAATCACCCTGGTACTTTCCTAAAAGGAATGGGAGTCTGTTACAAGTGTGGTGAAAAAGGCCACCAAGCTCATGATTATAAGGGAAAGAAAGTTACTATCAATGTTGAATGCTATAATTGTAGAGAAATGGGGTATTATGAAAAATAATGTCCTAAGTGCCAAGGAAACATACCTCAGAAATGGAAAAGGGAGCAAGTCCAAGCTTATGTTGTAACTACAGTTGAAGTTGAAAAATTATTGTATTTGTGTTTTTGGATTCAAGTACTATATTCTGGTTATAAGAATAATGTGATATATATAAGGATTATACTACAGTAATTGTTGTTTTCATTAAGGTTTTAATATGACTAAGGTAATCATATTTTTAGTATGTGACAATAAGAGAAACTTTACTTTTTTTGGGGAATCTGATGTTCAATTGATTTTAGAATTTATATACCTTTTACAGAGGGTCTGGAGAGAGGAATTGTTTATAACAATAATATTTGTAATGGATTAAATTGAACTTTATATAGAATTGTTTAAGGATAAATATAAGGCCCCAGCATTAAACATTTCTTAATCTTCATTTATTACATTAATACACATTGAGGATATTTTCAGGTTTATAGTTTTAGAGAATTATATCATAAATCATGCATTACATTCCACATTTCAACAATGCGGTTACATAAATGACAGTATTCTTTTTCCCATCAATAGAGATATATTTAAAATAAAACATGGATTCTTTCTTGACACTTCCCCTACACTATCATCACATCACGTACCTTTACCTTGACCTATGAAAAACATTTCAAAAACTTGGGATGAGAATAAAAAGCTCAGTAAGGTTTATAGAAATACAGAATGAAAACATTAGTCCATGTATACATATAAATCAATGAAATCATACTTTAATCATAAAACATAAGAAACTTAACATACCTCATAAAATCATGAATAACTAATAGAAATCATAAGACATAAAGGTAACCTGAGGCATTAATAACATTCTTACGTAGGGAGTAACCCTCATGGTTACGTTTGGAATACCCATCGCAGTATATTCCCTAAATCGCTTCATAGAAACCATAGCGTTTAGCCCCTTCATGTTACCCAATGCATTGGAGAGATATATAGGGCTCACACACCCTTAGTATATCATGGAACCACCCATCTTCATAAACAATTCCCAAGAACCATAACATAATTGTATCACATAAAACATGCAAAAAAGGAAACATAACATTTCCACATTTCAATCACAAGATATAAATAACACATTCATATAATAAAAACATTATCAAAACAATTTTCAATTCCAAAATAAAATAAAATTACAACATTTTATTTATTTTTCATTTAAAAAAAGTTATAGATTGTAGAGGAAGCCAAAACTCAAATAATGGTCATGACGGCGGAGAAGTCGTTGTCACCGCATACGTACGACAAAAGCATTCCCTTTTTTCATTTTGTAAAATTCTTCTTATAAAAGATATTACTTTTGAATAAATGTAAAACTCAAAGGAGTTTATACACTATATAAAAGAAAGTTGTATATAAAACAAAATAAGCCTCAATGAAAGGAGATTGAGACGAAGTCCCTTACCTCTTGTCTGACTCGACTCAATCATTCTTTAATCTCCTGAATAATAAACTATAGTTAATTTCTAATTACTTAAGAACCTTATTCAAGTTCATTATTCATTTTATATTACTTATTATAATGTTATGAACACTATGTAATTATTTAAGTTAATAACAGTCGTTTTGTCGATCATTAGTACTTGAGTCAAAATTAAACTCCATATAATTACAAGTTGTTCATGTGGTAAAATATCCATTATATCCAGAACTATATTCATGATGTAGATATCATATATATCATATATATCCAGTATATACATACATTTATAATATTACATAACATTTAGAGGTAAGAAATGAAATGCACCGTTCATGGAGACGGTAAGTCGTACGTACGCATGAACACTACTTTTATTTATATTTCGTATTTTAATGGAATGAATTCATAATGATATAAAGTTATATTATAATTCCAGTATAATATCATATATAATATCATTAACTCCATCCTTTATACATCCCACATATGGCATTAACAAATCAAATAACTTTGAGGGGGCGGTAGTGCGCACTTCCTAAAATGAAGATATTGTGTTTACCCATAATAGAAACCATAGAGGTATGCCATAAATGAAAAATGAAGAAGAATAAGGAAAAAATAAACATAATATATATCATATATAAATAGAGTGAAATCTTAATGGGCACCATGAAAGGTGTTAAAAGAATATTGAACAATCATCGTTTTGTGAGGCAGAAATTCGCCATCCACAGAAACAGTGTGTTCTTTAACCATTAGACAAAGGTGTGTGTATGTGTAGTTCTAATACTTCACATAACAACATCCTAGTATATTTAAGATACTGTGTTTGTTACAAAATAAAGGAATAAAAAGCTTTTATGGGGTTGGAGAAGCAAAATAAAACAAAATAACACAAGTGAAGACATTACCTTTAAATTGGGTAACTCCTCTTGATTTGAACCAAAAGGGTTTTTTGAAGAGATTTATGCCTAAGGTAAGGCTTCTATGATAAATAGAGGGATGTGGAGAGAAAAAATAATTAGATCTTGGCCAAGCCAATGGCTTGAGATTTGTGGGTAATGAGGTAGAGGTGGGTGCCTTTTATAAGAGGGAGGGGGAACTCTTGGAAAGTCAAGAAATGTCACTTTATTATATAATGGGTTTCGGATTTTAATGGTCCCAAAATTATATATTTCGTGGATAAGGTGATAAGGGTTATAAATACATCCATCCAATAGGTCTTTAACAAGGTTAAGTCTTATATTTTACATTATCGATTCATTTTATTTAAATCGTTCATTAATGAGATAATCGCTGCATCATCATGGTGTCTTAAAACATTTAATTTATTTAATGTCAAAAAATTATAAAAAAAATACTATGATGTAGGAAATAGTTTTATCTTTCATATTAATATTTATAGTCTAAGATATAATTTATTTAGAAAAAACTAAAATTGTTTTACTTAGGTGTTACATACTTTTGTGATATTCTTTTTTCTTTAAAAATAAAATAATAAAGTGTCACTATCACCCAAAAGTGATCTCATGGGGTCCCTAAGTTTGGTACAAGTCATCCCATGGTCTGCCATGACACAACCAGTATCATTAGAACACATGTTGGGGTCATTTTGTATTATTATGATATTATTTTATTATCCTTAACAACCTGATTACTAATTAATCACGATAATTAAAAATAATTACCGTCGTTACTATTCATAATGTCCAAAAACAAGAGTATTAATTACATAATTTGGACCTTCTAATTCCAAATATGGAATCAATTTTACCAAATTCCAAACACAGAAATTGCAATAATTAATTTAAAAATAATTCCTATTGTCAAAACCAATAGCGGGTTTTTTTGAAACAATATCTATGAAAAGTTTGGCACTTTTTTATGCCCAATTCCAAAGAGAAACTAATTATAATGACCACCATTGGATTAAATGGTAAAAATATATTTTAATTACACTTTAAAACCAATTATAAATATAATATAACCATATAATTAAATTATATGAAAAAGCTGTTTTGAAGTAAAATGCAGTATTTTTCACTATTCATTAAAAAAATGAACATTGTCGGAAAAATACCAAAACTTTATCCAAAGTAAATTTCAATGTCCCAATTATAATGAATAATTTTATTTTGAAAAATAGAGCTTATAAAATTGTCAAAATATAGATTTAAAAATGGTTCTCCATCAAAGGGTGGTAAAACAAACTTTTAAAAAATATTAGAGTATTCCAGGCTTAAGATCGAATTTATTCTCATTTTAAACCCCTAAAACACTATCTAATTCATAAATAGACATAGATAGGAATTTCTATTATTCATTACTTACTTGGGATGTTACAATAAAACATTTCTTATGATTATTTTTGAAATATTATAATACTATAGTCTTGGGATAAGGACAACCTGCAGGTCGTGCGATAACCCGTTGCGTCGGACAAAGCTCCAGGAATGGAACCCAGAATCATAGTGAGACAGGCCTTTATTACCTACCACTAGCCTATCGGAATTACCTGGTTGTTACAAAATAATCTACATCATTAAAATGGTATATGTGTATATTTGGAACCCTATACTATTGTGATAAATAGAGTATTTTTGAGTTCTATTACGTTTTGGAGTGAAAAATGAGTTTGTGATAGAAATTAGTTAAAGGATGGAACTATATTTGTCCAGTATATATATATTTTTTTCATCTCTTATTATATGAAAAATTAATTCTTATACTTTAGGTAAGGTATCTTAAAACTAAAAATGTGTTATCCTAATACCTTATGTTTTGTGGAACCAATGATATTTTAAATTATCAAAGATTGATGGCTTTGAGGCCCTCAATTCTACAATTTTTTGTGACTGATGAGCTCAATCACTCCCTATAAATATTTAAATTTTTCATCCAATTATGTGTCTCTAATTTCAACCATTTTTCTCCTAATCGAGATCATAATTTGGTGGTGACCTTTTCATTCCCATTTTCCTCTTATTAAGACTAAATTTTATTAACCGAATTTCTAATGTGGGTTTTCTCACAAAGGTATTTTCTATTTTCATCCTTTTATTTTTGAAAAACAATATAAATTTACAAAGATTCAATTTGTTGAAGGAGGGAATAATGTAACACCCCAAGAATTCATAGTACGTTATTTATTCAAAGTAATACAATAACTTGCACTACATGCAACACTGAGTTCTAGCGCACCATGACTTACCTAAATAGCCGTTAAAAAGAGGTTATGAATATTATTAACAGAATTTTAAACTTTATAAAATCCTTATAATTTTAGTATACATATTATTAGTTTCTTATACATAATGTAAGAACAAATTCATTTTTTCAGAAAAAAGAAGTATTTTTTTAAAAATGAAATTTTACCGCCTTTTAATGGAGAACCTTTTTAAAATCCAATATTTGAAATTTTCATATATTCAATTATAAAAAATATAATTTTTCTTTATAATTGGTACATACTATTTTAGTTTCAATAATGTTTTGGTGTTTTTCGGATAACATTTATATTTGGGTGAATAGTGAAAAATACAATATTTTAACTGAAAACAACTTTTTTTAATAGAAATAATTAATAGTGATAAATTATACATTTTAATGGTTTGTAATTATAAATAGATTATATTTTTAACATTAAATTCAATTCTGGTGATTGTATGTAATTTCACTTTGAAATTGAACATAAACAAGTATCAATCTTCTGATTGTTAATATTTCTTAAAAATACGCTTTTTGGTTTCGACAATAGAAATTAATTTTAAATTAATAATTTCAATTTCTATGTTTGAAATTTGGTAAAATAGACTACATTTTTGGATTTGGAATATCGAAATTAGCTTAGGGTGAATTTTTGGTACTTTTCTGATAACTTTCATATTTTGATGAATAGTGCAAATTATTAAATTTTCATTAAAAACAAATTTTTTAATAGAAATAATTAATAGTGTTAAATTATCTATTTGAATTTTTTTAAAGTATTATTAGATTTTATTTTTACCATTTAATCCAATGTTGGTCATTGTACATAATTTCACATTTAAACTAGACATAAGCAAGTGTCAATCTTTTGATAGTTATTATTTCTTAAAAACACAATTTTTGTTTTGACAATGGAAATTAATTTTAAATTAACTTCTGCCACTTCTATGTTTTGAATTTATAAAAATGGATTCCATAATTAGAATCATTAGGTCCAAATTATGTAAATAGGTAACTTTTATTTTTATACATTTTTAATAATTACTTCGATAAATATTTTATTTACCATGGTTAAAGGGTAAATCCTGTAAATAAGGGTAAAAAAATAACATTATAATAATATTAAATTACCCTAAAACGTGTCCTAACCCTATTGGATGATACATGTCCGACCATGGGCATATTTGGGTCAATTCTGGGACCCCATGGAGCCACTTGTAAGTGATAATGGCACTTTATATTAATTAAGTTAAAGTAAATAAAAAAATGACACAGGCATATATCTTTTAGTAAAAACAATTTACATAGGGTTATACATGTTATCTATACAACTATAAATTTTCATTATAAATCTAAAAGTATTTCCTACATAATGGTATTTTATTTATAATTTTTATGCATTGAATAATTAATTTTATTTATGACACAATGATGATGCAATATTTTCCTTATTTATGAAAGAGTCAAATAATTAGTATTATAAATGTTAAACTAAATATAATATGAATGTTTTGATTTCATACACGAATTTTATATTTTAAGATGACATGTTAGGATTGATTAAATGAATTTGGTTTAGTGGTGTTTGACCCATCCTCACCTTAGAGTTTACATAATCCACTTTGGAGCCATTAAAAACCAAAACGTATTTTATTATAAAATAATATTTCTAATTTTTCCAAAGGTTCCCCTCACCCCTCTTATAAAAGGGAAATCCCCTTTCTCTCTAATTTACACCTTAAAAGCCTTTTGGCTCAGCCAACCCTTGCCCAAATATCCTCTCAACTTCCCTCGCGTCATCTTAGAGGCCTTACTTTAGTCAGAAATCCAACCTAAGGATCCCTTTGGTCAAATCAAAAGGAAGAACCTGAAGAAAAGGTAAATATTTCATCACCTCTTTCAAGTTCCTTTCTTCTTCCACTTCCATTTTCTTTGTTTTTTATATTCTAAAATAATAACTCCATTATATTCTATATACTGTTATGTTATTATAAATATGGTACATCCAAATTCATTATTATATCCATCTTTTGAATGACATGTCACCATAGGTGCATACGTACGACATATCATCTCCACATCATGGTGTAATTGTTATTCAACACATTATTATTTGTATTGGTATAATAATGATGTGTAACTGATGTAAATAATAAATTTAACATGATAATGATTATATATATATGATATATCATCCAATTATATATTATTTTAACATCAAAAGAATGATATTGTCACGCGTGCATACGTACAGATTACTGTCTCCATGAACACAATGAGATTCATTCCCCATCATGTCCATTCAAGAATAATTTTCATAAGATGATTAAAAATAATATTTAAAGGATTGATATAATTCTTCATATGAATAAGATACATCTCATCCCCAACAAATTTGACTCACATAACAAAGAATAAAAAGGAGAATGAATCTGTTAACACCCGAAACAACGATAATACTAAGATATTATTAACCAAGAAATGTTAAAAGATCATATATTATATCATATTAATGTATATGATTATTTTATAATTTAATAAAAATTATTTCACCATTATATAGGAGGTTAACCTACCCTCAACCAAGGAAAATTGCAAGGTAAGGGTTAATTTCACAATCTCTTTATTATCCGAGGTTGTTTTTACGTAAGTATCTACTGAAACATATTTATTATCCATGTCCATATTTCATAAAAGAGTTTTCAAAGAGATTATTTTTAAGGTACGTTGTTACTAAAACATCAATTTAAATGTTTTAAATATTTATTCTTCTAAATCATTCTCATTAATGTCCATGTTTTCAAAAAGGTTTTCAAGGATTTGTTTATATGGGAATTAATGTTTTTAAAATTATAATTCCTTCCAAAAGTTTCAAATTGGTATGGGACATTTTGATTCAAAAATATCATTAAATTTTTTCCTTTATAAATTGGGTAACTTTGAAGTCTTTTCATGAAAAATGGATATTTATCTCAAAGAGTTTTACAAGTCATTTTCTTCTATTTCAACTTCCTTTGATGGATTTGAAACTAGTTTGAAGTTGATTTATTATGATACAAATCTCCCATATTGTATTGAAATTTTTGTGATATGTTTGTCTGTGGATGTGCTATTTTTGAACCATTCTTGGTTTATGTATAATGTATTGACATTTATTGTGCTAGTTTTAATACAAATGTTTATGTTATGTTTAAACCTTTTCATATGTGGAATGCATTGGACTTAGTAAGTGACGGGTGGAGCCCAATATAGATCCTCGATGCATCGGTAGGTCTCATGAGACAACTAGATGTGGAAATTTTCGAGGACCTTTCCCATTTTGATATGTGGTTTTGGCCGAGGCCTTAATCATTTTTTAGATGTCTTGGCCGAGGCCTTGACAAAATATTTCAGAATGTCCGGAATTATACATTCCCTAATTTTGAAAATAACATTGACGGTTCATGTGGTCATTTGACTAGGAGAATTCCCATTATTATGTTTTATTATAGAATTATTTACTCAGTTCATATTCTTTCCATAAAAGTATTCATGTTTATTATTGGTAAAGGCATGTGGTTTCAATTATTCACCATGATTAATATTTATGTTATCTTCTGTTGTATTTCTTACCCTTACTGAGTGTTTGATCTCACCCCATTATTATATTTTATTTTCCCAGGATATGAAGAAGATAGTTATGAGTGACTTGTAGGCATAATCTAGGAGGCTTGGATGTTTCTAATGGAATAAATTCATGTTTTATTTATTTTCATGTTGTAAAGTTGAACTTATGTATGAATCTTGTTTCCAATAATACTAAATTGATCGGTCTTTCAAGACATGACTTCCTTGTGATCATGCCAATGTAATGCACCGACTCTAGGTAACTGGGGTCAGGGTGTTACAATTTTTGGGGACTATAAAAAAGTTTTCCTTTCTGATTAACCTCAAAGGAAATATGTACCAATGAAGATAATATTTCTTCATAAGAAATATGTCCCTGGGATGTTTGGGTTGGATTGGACAGTAGGAATATGGACCACTCATAAGAGTATAGTTTTGTTAAAAATATGTACTAATAAAAGAAATATGTTGATACAAGAAAGGAATATATCCCTATGGTTTGCAGAAAGTCTCATCAAGAATATAGAAAAATGAGTAGAGTTCCTAGTGAATAAAACCATAGTGAGAGGGACGTTCGATCTCTTAAGAAATACACCTCATTGAGGAAGAGTGCTAGTGTATTACTAAGGATTATGGACACATGAATATAGTTATAAATGGTTTAAGATATTGGGTGTTAACCTATATGTGTCTTCTTATGTATCCTTCCGGGTAAAAATCAAGGGCCATATAGTTTGAGTATCAATGTTTAAAGTTGTGTGGTAGGACGATACCATGTAGTTTAAATTCATAAGGTAAGGATGTTGACTATCCATTTTAATGACATGTTTAATGGAAATTCATATCATGAAAGGTGTGAAAATATAAAATTGTGTGTGGATTTTACATATGAGTCTTCCCTTTATGATATATTATTTCTCACTGAGTGGATAATAAATCCATCATTTATCTGAAAGCGTTATCACTTTTTCCCTTACTCTTAGGGCCTTGACTATTAAATAAATGCCTAATATTTAAATCTTCTAGGGGACCTATTTTTTACATAGGATAAGAGGAAGGTTCCTTTTATCAAGTTAATTCATGATCTAAGGGGTGATTATGGTTTTTAATAAAAAATCATTCATTTCATGTGGTTTTAGAGGAGGCTCTAAGTCGGCCTTTGGGGATTGTAGCCTCATCTAAAGAGATAAATAACAGTCTTTAAAATTGTTATACCTTGATGAGTAATCCTAGGAGAATTTTGGGATGTGAATGATATCAACTCTATAATATATTGAGTGCTTCCTAGCAATGTGGGAGATATAAGACATCCCATATGGATCTCATTTCACATGAAGGATGAAAAACAGCTTTAATGGGTGGGCCAACATAGAAGGAGTTCAGAGTCTAGTCCTCAAAGAGGTTGATCTCATATACTAGCCTTTTATTAGAAGGCTTTAAAGGATCATCCTCATGATCTTAGCTCAAAACTTTGGCATTAAAAGGTCTCCTCACGATGTCAGTGTCATGGGCTTTCATCATGAGCTTGTTTTGTGGGCTTGCCATAAAAATAGTCTTTGCAGGGTTGCCTCACTTACATGTTTCTCCTTCCCTACTCTATGAGAGTATACATTTTTAGTTACCTGTATATTTTCTTAATCGAGAAACCATTCCTGAATCTCTCTTGGTGGGTTCTTTATGTGTCTCTTTGTGTCTCCTTTTTTATTCCTATTATAACTCTAATTAGAGAAGTGTGGGGCATTTATATGCATCATTGGGTGACTGATTTCTCGATATTAGTGGGAACATGGAGGTTCCACGTTTCTTAAGGAAATATTTGGGGTGGGGAAAATGTTTGTAGAAGGACCACATGGTGTAATAGAAAAATTTAACTCAACATTGATAGTCTTGGTGCTTTTGAGGTTGACAACTCCATGATGAGCCCGACCCCTGATACACTGTGAAGTCACCTTATGGTACACCCAAATAATACAATATGATTTCATGAGCCACATGACTCTATGAGTTTTTCATTATGAAGTTAATGACTTCATGGGGTTGTATACCTCACAAGAATACATCTTCATCATTCTTATCCACATGGTTGGTGACCTTTTGGTGATAAGTCAACCATTAGGTTGAAATTTTCTTTACAAAAATCTTCAATGAATTTCTCTTATTGATTTAAATGGTTTTTAATTCAATTGTTGTTGATTTTCAGATCTATGGACCTCAATAGTTATGTACTCATTTTTATATAATGAAAATAAGACATATTTATATTATTTAAACCATAAACTCAACAAATATCAGAACACTTTTTAAAATAGTTAAAATAATTTATCAAATAAGGCCTTAAATTTGATCATTTCTAATTAAAATTTATTATAATAATGATTTCACATAGGATTGGTTAGCAGATGATTTGGAATCTTGTACCACTCCTCACTACATCCCCATTATGGGGTTTCTTAGGGACAATGTTGAGAAATAGAACACGCCTCTCAGAATTACATTTCTAAAAACCTATTGAAAGAACATGAGAGTGATTAGTGTGATGGACACTTTGAAACATGATGGACTAAAGGTAGTATTGAAATCTTCCTAGTTGTGGGAAACCCTCATGGACATATTAAGTTGGGAAGACACTCTACTAATGGAAGGTGATATAAAGTAATGCATCACTAAGAAATGGTGCACAAAAATAGTTTTAGTAAGGATTGATGGAATATAAAAGGCTATCTAGATATAAAAACATGGCCCTTTATAGGTATTTATATATGTATATATATTCCATAATTCCTTTAATGGTGAAAACCTACTATAAAAATATTTATGAACAATTCATAAGGTAAATATATATTTCATTATATTTTTTCTTGTTTTCTTCTTTACCAAAACTTCATAAATTAACTTATAATTTTTATATAATAACATTATATAAAAATTATAAGTGAATTCATATAGATTTAATCTATTTTATATTATACAAATTTATTTATTTAATGTCTCAACAAAATCAATAACTAATTATAAACACTTTATCATTAATTATATATAAAGTCTTCATAAATTAAATAAATATCTCAAAAAACATTTTTATATAGTTAATAAAATTTTAAATCATTTAATAATTGGAAAATGGGAAAATTATTTTATTTATTTATGTCATATTGTCATGACCCGTCCCCCGAGGCTCATGTTGTGACTACCCCAAACCCACCTATCATTGGCTAGGGGCTACCAGCAAGCACCGAAAGGCATATTCCATAAAATTGGATGGCATTGCCTTTATAAATTGTAAACTTACACAAACCAAGTACATATCCAGATACAAGCACAAAGTAAACTATATAGTAAATAGAGTGGTTACAGAAAGTAAAGGGGGAAGAATACAAGCCCAACTAGAAAGTACAAGAAAAATTGGAAAGTATAAGTAAAACGTAGTAATTCTCCTGTGAACACCAGCCAAGGATCCTATAGGAAGGGTAGGTATAGATCTCGAATGATCGTCTCTGTGGATTACATCGTCAAAGGTCCACCTCTGAGCTGTCTCCATATAGGTACCCTCATCCTCAGTCAGCGATGTTCGTCATCCGCACCAGACACAATAAGGTGTGGGCATAGCCCATGTAGGGGTGAGTATAACAATACTCAGTATAGACCCTGAGACCCTCGATGGTCTCTTAAATCCACAAACGATAAACTACAAAACATGGAAACAATATTCAACCCTACTTAGGTATATACCCATACATATACCTAAGTTACGAGAATATACCCACCTCACACGGGAGGGAAGAATACCACACAAGTGATACCATGAAGATAAATTACCACACATGTACACCATGAAGATATAATACTCATCTCAAACCAGGTATACAACTCTAACAAACAGGATTATGAGGCTGACCCACATAGGAACTCTATGAATGATGATAGCCAGCCATAGGATTCTCTGGGGATAATAACAAGTAACATTCCTATTCACAAAGTCAAACACCTTGGCTGCTAGAGAACTCTTCCTATATAAAGTACAGTGGTCCAACCACATCACACAGAGGTTCTTCTCACTAAACTTGAACTGCTAAGGTACTCCTCCTGTTGAGTACTGTGGGTCTACCGCGTCACACAGAGGCACTCCACACCATGGGTTTGTCACGTTACACTGAGGTGATCTCCCTCGTGGCCTGCTGAAGTACTCCTCCTGTCGAGTACCATGATTCAGCCACATCACATAGAGTCTCTCCCCACCTTGGGTCTACCACGTCCTAGAGGCACTTCCCACTGGGCCTGTCGAGTCACTCTGAGTCAAAACGGTCAAAATTCGTCAAGTCTCATCCAGTTGGAGGCTTCCATACCTAGCACTCTTGGGAAAACCGCTCCCCAAGGAATCAGTCATACCTAAAATTCCCTGAAGTCCCAATAAAAAGTATCCCAAAGATCCTTCACGTTATAAAGGACCTAACTCAATAGACGGCGCGTCAATTGGATGCTCGGTCTGTAAGTTATTAGTGTTTCTGCTCCGAGCACCCGGTTGGAATCCGGAACCTATCCAACCCGTATATACTCTATCCTTATCCAAAACTCCAGTGGAGTAGACCAAAAGGACCTTCTAGATCAAAGGATTCTGGTGTCGTAGACGGTTCGTCAAACGAATGGCCGGTTCTCAGGTTACGGCCAAAAATGAAAAACTAGGTCTAGATGGGCCTGAGTCCGGCCCAGATGGCCTGGGCCTTAGTGGGCTCGGCCCGCTAGTCCGTGGTCCGGCCCGCCCACGTAGTGGGATGCCCGGATGGGCCCACTGGGCGTGGCCCGACCCATGCTGCGCACGGCACGGTGGCGCGGCCCGTTGGCGTGGCCCGGTGGCGCGGTCCGCACAAGCTGGCTCCAAAGGGGGAGCGCACCCCCTTCTATTAGGATTGCCAAAGGGAAGCGCCTTAGGCGCTTCCTTGACACTTGCGGGACCTGAGTGGGTCCCCCCATCCCGCAACATCCAGCTATTGTTCCGGCCACTCCTCCTCCCACCGGAGTTGTCGTGCGCCGCTGCTCCACCACGACCGGTCTGGTGTCGGCTGCTCTACAGCCTCCGTCACATCCAAGCAGTTGCAACCTCCTGCTCATCCAGTGGCGCAGACGCATGTCGCCCTACCTTCATGCGATCAGCCGATGAGATGGCCCTCCTCCTCTTCCACGGATCACTACATCTCTCTTCTTAGCCCGAAAAATAAAACAATCGCATATTCGTGATCCTCGGGTCGAGGGCTCCACATCCATATGTTGTGCCCAAAAAAATAATGTGTGTTCAACATCATTAAATATTTGACATTGAAGAATTCATGATGAATGCACGGAGAATAAAAAATGAAGAAGGAAGGTATATGTGTGTGATGATGGCTATGTTAGTTCGGCCATCTTCATTGTCAAACTAGAATATGAAGTATCGACAAATAATTTTAATCATATATAAATAAAATAAAACCCCTACCTCGATTTTCCCATGGAGGTGGCACGAGTAATAAGAAGAAGTCATTGAAGATTGACGTCGGGGTTCGTCACTCCCTCAAGATTTTCCATGGTTAGTTCCTCATTCTTCGATTTCGGAAGTTATTCTTTGTTGGAGGATCTCCTTTGTTGGAGAAAGATCTTTCCAACTCTCCAAATCTCTCCCCTCCTTTGCTAATCCCTTTTCCCATGAGAGGTGAGGTGCCAAATTATATAAGCTTAAGCAATAATTTAATTAATATTTGTACATTAATTAAATTAAGCGGGCACATTTAATTTTGAGAAAGCCAAGAGTTTAAAGTTGATTCATTAATTCTGAATTAATGAATCCTATTAATTAAGGTTGAATGTGGTTATACATTTTGTGTAACCGATCATTTAATGCCCAACATTAAATTCCAAACCTCCCTCATGTGGTCTCTACCTTCATGTTTCAAATGGGAGGTTTAAATTTCAAAAATAAAATATGAATGTTTATTTTATTTTCTCCCATGAAAATTCCAAAAACTAACTTTCACCGTCGACCTACTACGTTCGAGTTGAAGGTCTCTTTAAGTGAATATTGGCGTTGCGAGTTCAACGGTTTCCTCAGATTTTATTTCTGAGCACTAGTTCAAAGGTTACAAAATGCCACTTGTGCATTTACTGAATATACCCGAAAAAAAGTTCCAAAATTCATTTCAGGCACCCCAGGCCTCGGAATCACACACCGTTAATTTTTACATACTCATAAAAATTCCATATAATTTTAAAACAATTACATGAAAAAATCTGGGTCTTTACAATATTTGAAAATATACTTTAAATTTTAATCCAAAATAGACCAAAAATTATCTTTCATTTTATGATTGACAGCTGATGACCCATCATAAATTATGAAAGTATTATCAATCATATTCTAAGATATACATTATTAATAAAAACATATTACTCAAATGTGTTCCTTTATAGTGATTTATAATTGTAAAACCAATCAATACACCTTTTAGTCACTTCCTATTTTAGATTATGATTTGACATGTCTTGCTAATGTGATAAAATGCTTTGTTTTTTATTTGTGTGGACTCTTCAAAATGGTTCTTTTGTAACTTCTGATTTCCTAATCATATTCATTGGAATAGAAAAAAAATATTACCCCATCCTATAATTAAACTTATAAAACATTATGATATATCAAATTCAATTACTTTATGCTATATCTTATTATATGATATCTCGTAGCATTCAACATGTTCTAATCGCAACTTATGATTTCCTCTATTATATTTAATGATATAATAAACTATATCATATTTTTTGATTCCTCGTACGTTATCATATTTTCTTCATTTAAAAATTGATTTCATGAATAAATCAAACCATATGATCAATATATATCTCTATAAAATGATATATCTATATCATACCATTTGATATAGTTATTGTAGTGGTGTGATATATCTATATCATTCCAAATTATTTCTCCTACCATTGAAGATGATATATCTTGGTTTCACAAATGGAATTCATTATGATATACATATATCATGCATTAAAATATCTAACAAAATATCATATGAATTATAAGGCTTTAAGAAATACCTCTGTCATCAAAAAATAATATTAAAAATACTTTCAGTATAGGTCATAAATAATATGATATAATAAAAAATATAATTTCTAAAAAACTTATGTGAGAACATAAAACCCTTCACAAAAGATGTAACTAAAAAAAATAAGTATTCAAAAACACAAGTAAATTTTAATGTTTAATTAGATATTAATTTGATAATAAAATATATTTTCAATTACACTAATGAATTGTGTAATGTTCACCAATAAAATTATGATAATAATTAATAAACAATATTATAAATTAATGAAAACAATTATATGATAATAAAATAGTGTATTTCATGGATTCAATCCCTATTCAAGGATCCATAATCAAATCATTATCTTCATCATTGTTGGAATTTTCTAAAACATTTACACAAATTACGTTGATTTCTATTACTGTTATAATTTCTTTCACCATAAAAATTACTCCCACCCTCTAAACATTCAATTTTTAGGTAAATTTTCATGATGTTTATAATTATTAAATCATGATTTGGTATATATGAATGAATAGTGAAAAACATTAGAAAATGAAATATGTTGATAATAAAGGATAAAATGTAACTATTGTAGGTAAAATCCAAAAAATGTGTATGGTGCAATATATTTATAGGTGGAAATTTATGAGAGAAAAATATCCCTAGGAAGGGGAACAACATGATGGGAAAAGTGAGTGATCGGTGTTAGTATTAGTTTTATTTATATTTTAAAAAAAAACCCATTTGAATGTTTTCTAAGTTCTTTTTATTGATAAGCTTGTTATATTAAACTACAAGGAAGTTTACCAACTCATAAAAAAATTCAATTTTGAAGGATGGATGAATTTTGGGAGTGTTTTCGATGAAGTCAATAAAAGTTAGGCTTGATAAGGTATTGTGATTTCTGTTGAGCCCATATGTGCATAAGATTTTTATCTATGAATTTTGGAATTTAAATCTTGCTGATGTTTTCTCGAATTTAGAAAAGTCCAGGGATATTTAATATATTTTTGGAACTACATAAATTTTCAAATTACTGAAGCTTACAATGAGGCATGATATTTTGGAACTCATGTGTATGTTTTTTCTTGAGGTACATAAGATATTCTTTTTGTTTCCAATAAAAATGGTTAAGTCCATGAGATTTAGGTAGACACATAATATTTTTGTATATGTATAAATTTTTTTATGATATATAACATTTTACTATGGAGTTTAAAAGGGAAAAAAATAACCAACAGTGATTCATAATAGTTTATAGTTCATTCCTAGGGTTTTTTCAGATATATAATGGTTTACACAAGGGATGATTTTCACGTGTAATTTTTTTATGGTGAAATTTTTTTTTCGGGAAGTTTATGGTTTCTATTAAAACATTATGAAGTCCCTTCATAATTAATGATATTATTGTCATTATTTTAAACCTATATAATGTTTTAGTTTAGATCTTATTAATGTTGTTTCAAAAAACAATAAGTGTTAAGATGTGTGTTTTAATTATTAAATTTCTTCTGGTAGAATTGTTTTTGGACATAGAGATGAAAAATGGAAAATTACTTAAGTAGAAGTATTTTCTTATACATGTAGGCCAATGATTTACTAAATTTAAGTGTTTTGACCATAAGACATTGCAAAATTAAAGAAATTACATTTTTTAAAATTCATGATCATATGACATTGATATGATCACAAGTCTTCATTATAAGACTTGAATGTAAATTTTTTATCAAGCATAAGTCTTTGAGTCGATCTAATCATATTCCTTTTCTATATAAAAATTCTTCATCATAAGACTTCATCATATAGAAATATTATAGATTTATAATAAGTGAAAAATCATGTCTCCAAAATTTTATTTTTCTGATGAAATGAACTCAAATGATGATTCATGTCTGTCATTCCTCTATTATATATCACAAAGAGATTTTGACTCTTACTGGGAATATTTGCATCAAATGGAATTATATTCTATAAATAGGAAATATTTTCACACTATAAGTATTAGGGCCATGTGGTAGTGATATAATCTCAAGCACATGTGTAGTTTTTCAAATTTATTTTCAGCATGGTTTTTCTAGGAATAATATTATTGAAGTGCTTAAATATTGTGAATGAATAATCATGCAAAAGTCTTAAGAAATTTTAATCCAAGTATTTCAAATATTTCATTGACTTATCATTTAAGGAAGATAGTTTAAATTCTATTGATTATAGATATTTTTCAACATATAATTATGGTAATTTCTGTTCAAAATAAGAAATATATCTTTTTAGGTTTTCTCATAACAAACAAGGGGAATAAATTAAAAATGTATTGATGTTCTTAAATTTTATGAAACAGGTCCAAACACTATTGTATCAAGGTGAAATATCTTTATAACTATAGACCAATGTTTCATACTTGTTTTCCAAGAGGTTGAGGGAAGTCGTTTATTCTAAAATTGACCTAGATACTATTTACTACTTAAAAAGGAGATTAGTTCATTCATGAATGCTATCATGAATGGATTTTTCTTTCTAATCTGGTAAGATTAGGGATGATCTACGACTATATCACACCATTTATTTTAACAATAATGTACCTTATAGAAGAATATCCAATATTTGATATAGAATAATCCTAAAGTATATTAAAGATTTAATTCATATAAAAGGAAAGGAAGATTTTTTGAATAACATATGGTTCATTTCTAAACAACACCAAGAATTCCTCGAGAGAGAATTATATAATACTTTAACAAGCCTTGTGTTCCAGTTTCATTAATTTATTATAGATAAAATTTTATAGAAATAATAAAACTTGTGTTCATGACTAAAGTTCAAAATTACAATGACTAGTCTCTCACAATGAAGTTGAGCCTAATAAAAAATATTTTAACTATTTCCTATCTTTCATACATTTTCATACAAGTTAGGAAGAGACTCTAAGGAGTGAATTGGGACTTTATCTAGTCATAGGATTTTAATTATAAAAGGATATTTTGTAAAACAATATATGTTCATCTGATTCTCCCCCCAGTTTTACCTCAATGTATCTAGTCTCTATAAGTGGTATCAGTGCATAGTTTCTATATAATATTCATCACCTATTTGTATCACCTATATCCTCAATTATATTAACAATGAAGGTTTCACATTTTTTATGAAAAAAACATTCAGGGGTGGAAGAATCAAATTTTACAATTTTTTCTATCATAAGGACATGGTGTGAGAAGTGTTTTCATTATGGGATTTCCACAAAATATTAGGTATATTTCAATGACATTAGTAAATTAGAGAAAAATTGAGATAAAAATTATGGTAATAAATGAAAACATGTCATCACTCTCTGAAAAATTTTATAACAAGGTTATGGGGTTGTAGTCTCCTATGTAAATGTGAGGTAATCTTGGAAACATATATTAGGGGAAAATTAAGATCAAAGAAAAAAATTATGAATCTATAATGTAAAAAATTTATGATATTTCTATGTTTGAAGATGATAATATTGATGACTTGTTCATTACGGTGAATGAGATAGTATGTTTTATCAGAGGTTTTAGGGAAAATCATGATGATTAAACTATTTTCACAAAAAATATGTGTAATTTAACAAAATGATTTAACACAATGATCTCATCCTTGGATGTGATTCAAGATATTTCCATTTATGAGCTACTAAATACCCTATTAATTTATTATATTTTAAATGTGGTTCTTCTAGGTGCAGTAAAAGAGCACGGTGGGTTATGTGATTGTTAAACTTTATTTTAATATTAATTTCCCAAAACCCCAATATAGGATCCTTCATGTTATGTTTATAATTAATTTATTTAGATAAAAATAAAGCAATTAACTTATCATGGTTTAATTTCTTCTCAATTTTTGTCGATCGTATTAAAAGAACCTTTCAGATTTCATTCAATACTCTTTTGAGGATCCAATGTTAGGATCCCGCTATCGGTGATTCACACGTGCTTTAATGATCTCCAAGGAACGTCACATGATCTACGGGTTCTTGATTAGAAAATCAAACTGCTAGAATTTTTTGTTATTTATCGTTCATTTTTTGATCTTGAAGAAATATCTCATGCATTCTCATTCATAAAATAGATACATGGAGGATCCGAAATAGAATTCATTGGGAATAAAAATTCCTTCTTTTTTCATTACCTACACAATAGTCTTAACAGGCCATTTTAAGAGTTTGGGTTTAGGATAGAATTTTTTTAACTGAATCTCAGCCTTTAAAATATATTAAAACCTTTAATAAAACCCATGACACAAAATAATATTATTATTTTTATTATTTATTTGTGTGTTCCATCTTGAACAGACGATAAATAATATTTATCATCAGGTGTGGTCTTGGTCTGTTCGAACTCTTCGGTATTTATTGAATACTCAAATGAATATTTTTATTTATAAATAAACATTACATTCACATGTCGAACAATAAATATTATTTTAATATTTAATAATATAAATAAATATATTTGTATTCACATAAAAGTGAATAAATATTTACTTAATTTATGTGACCAATGTAACATGAAGAAGATTATTTATCTGTCTTGATAATAGTATTTATTCAATTAATTAACTTCTAACTAAATTTAATCGAGATCAAAAGAAACATTTAGTTTATGACCCTCTAGGATTTTTTCTCATTGGAATTAAGTGATCTTGCCTAATGTCCAAAATTATTATTTTGAAATAGGTTAAGTAACCTTACAGAAAGAACATGATGTCACAATGTTGACAACCATATACAAATGCTCACTATTTAATATAATCTCTTTATCAAAATATCTCATCATTAAAGTTTCAATATAGTTTCATCAATCTATATGCTCGATACATATTTCATTGAATATAAGAAATAAGCATGTCAACACACCATGGCCATGGAATTAAGGGGAGGGATATATTCCTATCAAAGGGATGATATATCAACCCACATAATAATAGAAGGGGAAATCCTTCCTTAACTTATCCATTATGGAATTTAAATCATGAAACACCCACCATACCATAATTCCCACAAAGATATGGCATAATAATTTTATTAGTAAATATAATTTTAAGAGTCATGACATATACCAATGATAATCATAAAGTCTAAGGTTCATTACACATGCACGTAGATAGGAATATCTGATGACAGCAAAACATGAGAAATTCCTACAAGGAATTTTTTATTATAATGTATCATATTTTAGATTACCAAGTGGGATCTTCATAAGAATAAGCCACATCTCCTTATGATTACTCAAACTATATTATCTCTATACTATGTGTCCCATCATTGTATGTTATTCAACTATAGAACTATATTGAGAATATTGTCATAGTACTTCAAGGTTCTCAACATAGTGTGAAAATTCTCTGACCGTATCATTAAGAAAGATACTCTAGGTAGTTATCACAACATTTTTATATATAATAAAAATCAATATGTGATAAGATATTTATATTAATATTAACATCTGTGAGTATACCAAAAAACTCTTACTTTCACTAGATACAACTACTAATAACAGGTTAGGCCTCACGTGTTAAGCATGCTTATGCTTATTATGCATATTGTTTCTAGAATTAGCATATTTCTATGTCTAGGGTTAGATAAGCCACATGTCTATGTAGAATTTTAGTTTACTAAAAAAAACTATCCTAAAAAAATCCATCAGGTATTAATTTAACCAAGTATCCACCTCTTATTCAAATGTTGTTAATCATGAAATCCTTACTAGATAAATAGTCTTAGTTTATCATAAAATGATAAACCAATTTTATTTGGTATAACCAAAAATCAAAATAGGTAATTTCAAAATCACTTTTTAAGTTGATCGAACGTTGTAATGTAGTCAGATATTATAAATATAGAACCCACTGGTTATAATATGTTTTTATTAAATATTACTATAACCTTATCATTGATATGAGATCAAATTGAGATAAATAAATATAAGTGTTCAATTACCCATATCACTAGTATTCGCACTTCTCTGGACACTAGGAACTCATCCAATTTTAATTTTCATAGTATTTATGGATATTTTTAAATACAATTATTTGCAATTATATTAGATTTATTTGATATTCGCCTATTATGATTTATGCATCAGTAATATCAAACATCATTACATATCATGGAACATGACACGATTTCATAAAAATTATGACTATGAAATTAATTTAATCTCCATACTCAATTCCATTCCCATGTATGTTATAATGGAAGGATTATATGCCAATAATAATTCAATCATGAATTATTTAGGCTTATATTTCTCAATATTTTATTGATATATGTGCAATAAAAATATTTAGCATACACATAGATCCATTTTTATAGATCATGTATCATATAAAATGGTTGAAATATTAAGTCAAACCCAGAGAAATATAATTCCTTAGTCTTAAAAAACTTCTAATAAATAAAAAACATTATCCATATTTAGCAACATATCATTCTTGAAAAACTCATAGTTCTCCCACAAACCAGAGAGAAACACGTGTCACTCATTCATTTAAAACAAATATTCTATGATCAATATTCTATATTTATTTATAAATTAATATATGTAATTTGTATATCTTATTATAATTTATAGATTTCCATGACACGTTCATTTATTCCTAGAAGACAGATACCATAGTGTCTCATTTTGCTTGTTTCATATAGACATATTCCGTAAGGAATCCTCTAAATGATGTGGCCTTGACAATAAGTAGACTAATATGATGATCATAGTAGAAAGTTATGACAATATTATATAAAAAAATATTGTATTAAAGATTATTGGTGAATAATTATTCTCATGGAATAAACTTTCAATAATCAATTATGCTTTATCAGAACCATCATTTACCATCTATCCCCAATTTCTTATGAATTATCTCTGTCAGTATTAAGTCCTAGAAACAATCAAAATATATAATCTTCATGATATAGGAAATCCATTACTTGATTTTATATATAATTTCCAATATTGTAATATTAACATTTACTGTTTCATTATAGGAATCAATATTTTAAAAGAATAATACATGTATCACACACCATAATAAACGTAAAACACCTATTTGGGTATAAATTCCAAGGATGTAACTCTATCTAGAAATAATACTCTCATGAAGCTCAGTATATTCAAGTATTCATATGCCAACTTATGTGTATACAAAGCCTTAACTCATAAAAGTTTAGTCTGCACCCACTATTTCAAAAGATATGAGCTTTAATTATAGAAATAAATTCAATCTTGACTAGATTTTAATAACATTACTGGATATATGGTCATTAACATATATTAACCTTGATGTTTTAATGTTCATTTGTAGCTAAGACTAGTTTTTAACATATGTTTTTTCAAAAAAACACTTATGATAGTGTTCTAATAGATTATTATAATATCACAATTGGTATGATATCCATTATAAAATTTAGTTAGCATATGGTTTGTTGTTGCACTTTTATTTGAAAAGTATGTCTTGGATGGCATGCAGAGAAATTGAAATATATATAATACTCTTCATTAATATTCCTTTTACTATCATTAATTCATTAATTTATATAATGAAATGTTAGTTTGGGATAACCTTTACACCACATTTCTAATCAATGATTACTTAGATAAGAATTTCACTGCCAAGATAGCTTTGAGATACCTCTATCTTTACAAAATTCACTCATTTACTTCAGTGAGAATTTATAAAATTTCTCAATGGAATTTCATGAAGAATATAAAGCTACCTTGAACTTTAGAATAGTTATAATAGCCATGTTGGTCCAATTTTTAAAATGTTTTGATGTTCCTTTATGTATAAAGGCTTATTTATCTAAATAATAATACGTAGTTTGTTTGTATATCCAGTACCATGTCAAAATTGAGATTAAAAACACTTTAAATGGAATAAAAAAGTCAAATACATTCAATTTTACATGAAAATTATTTATCTTTCCATAATGAGGTAAGAGTCTTATGTAATATCCTGAACCGGATGCCAATAATATGGTGCTCCTTGTAGGTTTAGTATATGGCCTTGTGCATGCCTCTTTATAAGCCAAATGTGACCAACTAGCAGTGAGTGCCTGGGGTGTGATAGTGGGGAGACTATTCCCTCATATTAGAGTAATTAAATAGTGAAAATATCTAAGTATCATATAGAGAAAAAATAAATAGAGTGCATAAGATGTAAAGAAACTAAAGTATGGCCAAATGTAATAATAAATGAAAATACAAATAAATCCTAAAGTGCTACGTCATACAATCAAAACCGGTCACCCACTTTTCCAACCATATAGATAAAGAAATACAAAAAATGAAATAAAATAATAGGTCTCTACTACTAACTCCGAGCTAGACCACATACCTAGTCTCTAGACACTTTCAAACTGCACCAACCTGATCAGAAGAACCCACATGAGTATCTCCTCTAAATCATGAAACTGAAGGCCTCATCCTAGACCACAATGAAATCCATTCTCATCATGAAATGAAAACATAAGGTTTGTATGCACACTAAGGTACACATACAAGGGTTAGATTATGATCTCAGTATTCCACCCCATTGTGAACCTATAGATATTACAACATAAGTGCATAAAAATCCAATATATTGAGCCTTGTCGATAGCAAACTAAAAAGATAAGTAAGGCCAACAATGTGAGTCCATAGTCGACCCCCCGTTCAGTAATCCCAGTCAACTAGGAATAGTATTATCATGTATATAAATATTTATATACATATATCTTTAGAGTCTGATACCTATACATATGTACATAAAAATGAATATAAAATATTAATGTGAAATAATTAACTTAAAAACCATCTTCATTTGATCCTTGGGTCTATAATCTTGATCTTCTATACATCCTTTGCAAAGGTAATTAACTGGATGTTGTGCCACTTAAGTTTTGTATCATTAATTCTATCTTTGGGTCTATAATCCCAATCAATATATAGTTTCTTCACCCAACTCAAGAAATTTCTCTTAGAATGCCACATCACCACATGTGGAGACCCATCCTAAACATGCGTTCACCCGTAATCTCCTCTAAACAATGTAAAGAAATATTCTAGGGAAGTGCATCTGAACATCCTATAAATGGTCACTAGGCTATACACCATGTTGTTTAAGCTATGTAAATCAGATCCAATGTCTGAGCCCAAGTTCCTGATCCATAGGAGGTCACGCCATTGATATTCGGATGAACCATAAGGGTCTGACCCTTAGGCGATATGTAAAGAGAGCTCACCGGTAAGATGTTATACCCCCCCCCCTCAAGATACAAAAGTGTACATCATGCCCAAAATCAATCATATGTGTGAGATTCCATCCTCAAGAACCCTGAAACATAAAAAAGGAATCATAAGCCTGATCTTAGAGATCACATCTGAAGATCCTCATCATATGAAAAATCAAGGAGATTATAATAATCGTCCATAAGCCACGGGTCAAAGAGAGAATAATCATCCTCTATAGACTAAAACTCGATGTTAGTGTAATCATCCACCAAAAACCATGGGTTTAGGATAATGTAATCATCCTCATTTATTCCATGATCCAAGGAGAGAATAATCATTCTCATCATATATCAGCTAGTGGAGAGAGGAATCTTTCTTATCACTCAGAAGACAATAACCATCCATGAGTATCATTACATGGGGTTATATGTCCATATATCATAGTAGTAGTATCAATCACAAGATACTAGGAAGAAGCTATGGAAACCCCAATTGTATAAAAATCAAACTTATAATCTCAACAACCAAATACTAGGTACTAACTTTGGGTATACATATAATAGAACAATAAAATGTTTCAAAATATGGTTCCCAAGAAATTATATATGGGAATCCTAATAAAAAAATAAGACATATCATAAGAAGAATGTATGATCATCCCAAAGGCAAAGAATGATACATCCCATCGGGATTAATAGCCACCAACCAGGAATCCCCTTTAGATAAAATTGTTTCATCCACAATTAACATGTGAATTATAAATAAAAGATTTAGGGTGGTCAAACGCCTATACCCAACAATGTTTCCACATCTCAATGGGCTTAAATGTTTGGAACAGGTTCAATGGTGAAACACACTACCATATCTACCCAAACAGAATGTACTAGTGTAGGGTTGGTTAAACATTGGGGTATCCACTAGGTCCCTCAAGTCAAACACTGAGAGTCATCCAGCTTGGGACCGTAGAAGTCTACACTTAAATAAAGATATATTACTATAGATCCTATGTAGATAAGGTGAAAGGAAGGAATCATGTATGGGATCCCTAAATAGAATGAAACAAGGGAATCCTATATAGGATTCTCGGAATGGTACAAAGGTAAAGGGATTGTACTAGTGTTTCCATATGTCACTATGTATGTAAAGGCATCCCATAGCTGACCCCTGATAATAAGAAGAATACAGAGGCATCATACATGGGATCCTCTTGGTCGAAATGTAAGTAGAAGAATCTTATAAGGGATCATCATAAATGACTAACTAGTGGCCTTTCTGGTTATAAGGGAACATCTTTCTATCACATGAAGATCTGGAACTTCCTGAGCTCTATGACAGTACCCCTATTCCACTATCTCTATTTCACTCTTTCTCAATCCATTTTATCTATCAGTTTCATGAAGAGGGAGGTATAGATTTAGAACAGGTGAGAATCTAGAGGGAAAGTAAGAAAATTAAAAAGAAAAGAAGGAAAAGAAAAAAAGGAAAAGAAAATAAAAAGATGCATTGGATGGCCATAGATCCCAACATGATTTTATGCCTCTCGGAGGAAAAACTCTCTATTCTGGAATCAATGGTGAAGATGTAACCTCAATATTATTCTTTTTTCAAACTATATGGCCAAACAAACCAATAAGAACAATTTAATATTTAATTTATTAAATACTAGATACCACTTATTTTGCTAAAATTAAAATGACTCAAAATTCAACCAAACTCTAATATTTGTGTAGACACCCTATTCTGGGACCAAATAAGTGGTTAGAAAAGTTATCTAAGATCATATACTTAGGGTAAATTACCAATGATCCCCTTAAAATAATCTATTATTAAAAATTAAAATTTATACTCAAAATTCTAGAAAAGAAAAATATGGGACCTTACAATCTCCCCACTAAAAAACTTCTCATCCCCAAGAAGTCTTGGTGGTAAGAATAGATTCCATGCTCTCAACCCAAGAATCATCACAAATGATAAACCTAGACTATCTGAAAATAATCCCTGTAGAGTAAATAACTATCTCTGACAAGGGATACATTCAACTACGACTAGTCTAGCACTCCCCACAATAGAAATTTCCTTATCCTCATCACAAAATCAAACTCAGAGCTAAACAGCCCATGGAATGTGCTATATTTCAACTAAAATTGAGGTCAACCACCCTTAGACGACAAATATTCCACTCCCCACTATATGGATTACCTTATACCACTCCTCGAGTGTAATCTCAATAGGTTCCATTATCAAACTAGAGAAAAAACATAAAATAAAACAACAGGTTCTCATCCAAGAATTGACTCTCTCTATGAGTACTAAGGATGATCTCAACATAGATAATGAATGCCTCTTCCTATGAGTAAACTAATATAACTAAAAAAGGTGTGTACAGATCCATTGGATCCACACTCAAAAAAAGAAGAATACACTTTACTTTAACAACACCTGACACCACATGTCCTAAGAAACCATATCCAGGTCCCGCCACAGGTCAACAGTTTTACAAAACCCAATTCATTTCTGATGCCTCCTCTCCCACAGATATATATTTCTTATTTAACCACAACACTTGAGAATCCATTCCCCATAAATTATTTAAAACATTGGTCATTAGCTTCCACATGGCCACTCACCAATTTATGATTCAACAGTACCATGTGTAACTAGCAAGTACCCTTGTCGCCTGACTCATACTCTATCGAGTAATCCATCACAAGGCTATGTTGACCATTCAATGAATAATTTCACACACATTAATCCAAAATATCTTTTGTAAACGCTCTTTAAAAACAAGAACCTCCACAGTTACATGATTTATTCCACAATCAACCATCATAAAGTATCACTTCAGTCACAAGCGTAGATTTATGCTTTGAGTACATTAGTAATAGAATAAACGTCAATTGATCAGGTCGGGCACTCAGAGAGTCATGTCCACTAAATCTAGTCTTGATGCCATAGTACCCTAGGTTCTTATCAAAAGCTAAGGGTGTCAACAGGAATATGCCTTAAAACTAGAGCACCAATCGTGCCTTGATCTCAAAATGAGTGTACAACCAAGATCATTGCCTAAAAAGAAATCCATAGACCTAAGAAAATCCCAATAATATGTGTCCCTTCATCAAAAAGAAATACAACCTACAATTTTTTTAATCAAAAATAAGGGTATCTTGGCCTCCCATTGAACCCTACTAATCAAGTCTCATAAATGGTTCATAAGGTCTAGCCACCTAGTATAGCACCCTGACCCCAAAAATCAGGTAGCTAGTGTCTACTACAATTATATTGGAATGATTACAAGGAATAATATCCCAAAGGATTAAACAGTTTAGTTGACTTGGTAAACCATATAAGGACATGAGATTGACATTAAAACAGAATACAATGATTACAACATATTTTATTTATTTCAAGGATAACATTAATATTTTTAGAATATCTTTTTAGATGTAACTTAGTAAACTTAATGGAATCTTGGTGAATGGAAACAAAATAAAGGTGATCTCAAATTCTAAGTAAATGTTATGTATATTGGAAGAAATTATTAATCCATTTTCATAATCAATATGGAAATGTAACAACAGAATACACATGTCATATAATCAATAATATGAGAAGTAAGTTCATAAATAATATTTTAGGTAAATAACTAAACACTCATTCCATTAAATTAATATACTGAGAATAAAATTCATCCATAGATTTTTTTATGTGAAAATCACATTAACAATAATAACTAAACCAAAATTAGGGTAATGATTAATTATTGGATGCCATTTTTCCTAGGTACATGGTAACTTTCATTCTAATACCTTTCACAATATAATTTAAAACATATAATATGAAAAAAACCACTTATTCTGGTCAATTGAATCTTCCCATGAGACCATTAATATATTGAGAGGCTATCTATAATCGTGCCCCACCTGTTTTGTGCTTGTCTAAAGCAATCCTCATATATAGAATAATTGATTTAATTCATAAACAGTGTGCCTTATCAAATATTCACATTCTGTAAAATAAGTGGATTTATAAATATTTCCCTATATATCAAATAACATTCAAATTAAACATCGTATTTAGAAATGGAATATGTTTTAGGGAATAATTATCTCCCTGATAAATGATATTGATATTTGGGGTGAATTTAATGTTCAATGATCATTGGAAATTTATCATTTAAAGGGGAAAATAAAAATGAATAAATTAAGTGATTTTAAATTCTATCCTTATCTAAATCAGTCATAAACCATGGAGAGAAAGAAAAATGATGGTATTAATATAACATATTCCAAGTGGATTAAAAATTAAAGCGTCATTTTTGTCGATGAATATGAATATATAAAAATTTCATTTAGAAAATTTCATCATGAAAATATATATTTAATTTTGGAAATCATCCTTTTCATTTAAAATCAATTTAAAAAAAATTAATGGAACTTTTTAAAATTTTAAAGGAAATTTCAATGAAATGAAGCTAGGTAGTTCGAAACAAGGTAAATACGCTCATTTAGCAAGGTAAAAAGGATAGAAAAGTGCCATTTCTAGAAAGTTAAAATAATATTACTTAAAATAAAAAAGGGATAAAAATTTATTTATTAAAAAAATTTAACAAAATTAAAAACATTTTATAAAACAATTTTTAACATAGTTTTGAGTTAAAAAGAAATCTACAACCAAAGAGAGAAATGGAGTCGGGTTTTTTAAAAAATATTTTCAAAAACATTTTAAGTACCAAACTATGGTAAACTGGAAATATTACATAAAAAATATCATCCTTATCTATAATAGAATAAAATTAAAGGGTTTATTAGATAATTATTATATAATTTCCTTTTTTGGAAATTTAAAAATAAACAATCTCGACTAAAATGAGCTTGTGAAATAATCCCTTAAAATGAACTTGAAATTGAAGTAACATTAATCAATGAATTGATTATGTGTATAAAATATAATACATATAAAATAAGTGGATATACATAAATAGATAGTAAAATTCATTATACATAGAATAATAAAATATTAATGATAATGAAAAATTAATGTCACCTAATAAAAAGAAATTTAGTTATGAAATTTCATTACGGCTTGGTAATTTTAAGTTAAAATCCCCTTAGATGAAGTAATTAAAATTGAAACTAAAATACCATAAATAATTAAGTACAAATTATATTAAATTTCAAAGGTTCAACATATACAACATGTAAAAGAAACGAGTGGTTAATATGTCAAAAGTCTTTTAGTAATAAAAGTGAGACTAGAAATCCCTTTACCACTGTGGTAACATCTGAATTGGAAACCCCAAAATTAATAATCATTTATTGATAAATTTAAATAAAATTAATATAAAAGAATTTATTTTATAACATATAAAAATTGTTATTAGATACACCACTTAAAATAAGTAGTGAATATGACATTTATCTCGCAGTTGTAAAAAGTGAGATGAAAATACCTTAGATTACGCTTTATTTAGTCGAATATTCTTTAACATATTGTATAATCGTTTTATACATGTTAATAAATTATACAATAACATTATTAATATTTTTGATATCATATATGATTATTTTATAATATATTATTACTCATCCATCAATAATATATTTTTATTTTCATTATTTTGGGTAATAACTTCTTTGTTTTTTGAGTATGTTTTGACTTATTATTTTATGTTCTTATTTCATATATCATGATTTTATAATACTAGTAACATAGAACCTGATTTAAATATCATATATATTTAGTAAATATGTATTTATAGTAATACATAAAATTAGGTGATGGGAAATGAAACACACTGTTCATGGAGATGGTAGGCCGTTTGTACGCATGAACGTTGTTTCCATTTTAAGGTCGTATTAAATAAATATATGTAAATATAATATATGAATATTATTATTATTGTAACATCACAAGTAAGTAATGAATAATAGATATTTTTATCTATGTCTATTAATGAATTATATAGTGTTTTAGAGGCTTAAAATGAGAATAAATCCAATCTTAAGCATGGAATACACTAATATTTTTAAAAGATTGTTTTACTACCTTTTGATGGAAAACCATTCTTAAATCAAACTTTTGAAAACTTTATAAGCTCTATTTGTAAAAATAATCTTATTATTTATGATCGGAACATTGAAATTTACTTTGGGTAAATTTTTGATATTTCTCCGATAAAGTTTATTTTCTTAATGAATAATGAAAAATGTTGTATTTTAATTCAAAACCTCTTTTTAATATAATTTATTTATATGATTAGATTATCTTTTGAATTTATTTTAAAGTTAAATTAGAATATATTTTTACCATTTAGTCCAATAGTGGTCATTGTAATTAATTTCACTTTGAAATTGGACTTAAACTAGTGTCAATCTTTTGATACTTATAGTTTCATAAAAACACGCTATTTGCTCTAACAGCGGGAATTAATTATTAAATTAATTAATGTAACTTATATGTTTTCAATTTTGTAAAATATACATCATTTTTTGAATTCGGAATACCAAATATAGCTTAGGGTGAAATTTTGGTATTTTTCTGAAAAACTTTAATTTTTGATGAATAGTGAAACCACTAAGTGGTACTTATAAAAACTGATTTTCCGTTTAAATGAAATTTTACCACCTCTGTGTTTTTAATTTCATAAATCCGACATACATGGTTGTCATTAATAAGTAAAATGTGGTTCAATGGGATTAAAATAATTTTTTGGTGAATAGTAACTTTTAAGTTTTTACTCGCGATTAGAGGTAATTAGTGCAATTTAAGGAAAAAATGATATTATAATAAAATGAAAATACCTAGACACATGTCCTAACCTTATTGTATGTGTCATGGCCGACCAATAAAATCCATGGGTCAACTTGGGGACCCCATGGAGCCACTTTGGTAGGAAAACGACATTAATATCTTTTTATTTAATGTTAAAATTAAAATGTCACAAACATGAGTTGTTTTACTAAAACAATTTTTAAATGGGGTTATACAAGTCATATTTTTTACTATAAATATTCATTATAAAGATAAAACTATTTCCTACATCATGATATTTGTTTTATAATTTTTAGACATTAAATAAATTAAATTATTTATGACACCATGATGATGCAGTGATGACCCCATTATTTAACGATTTAAATAAAATGAAAAGATAATGTAAACTCTAAGAACTACACATGTAAAAAACCTATTGGATGGGTTTATTTTGAACTCTTATCACCTTATACTCGAAATATATAATTTTGGGACCTTTAAAATCCGAAAATCATTTTATAATAAAGTAACCCTTTATAACATTCCAATAGTGTCCCCCCTCTCCTCTTATAAAAGGTCCCCACCTCTACCACCTTACCCACACTTCCAAAGCATTTGGCTCAGCCAACTCCTGCCCATTTTGTTTCTAAAAATCCCTCTATTACTCCTAGAAGCCTCACTTTGGGCATAAGTCTTCCCAAGGAAGCCTTTGATCTCAAATAAAAAATATTTACCTGATTTTAAGGTAATGTCTTCACTTGTGTTCTTTTGTTTTATTTTGCTTCTCCAACACCCTAAACTCTTTTTATTCATTTATTTTGTAACAAATTCAGAATATTAAATATAATAGGATTTTTTTATAAGAATTATTCGAGATACACTTACACACACCTACATCTAATGGTTGAAGAACATACTGTTTCTATGGATGGAGAATTTCTGCCTCACGAAACGATGATTGTTCAACACTCATATAACACCTTCAAAGGTGGCCATTCAAATGTCACTATATTTATATAAGATATAAAATATGTTTATGTTTTACTTAATCTTATGTATTTCTTATTTATGTCATACCTTTATGGTTTCCATTATGGTTAAACGCGATATCTTCATTTTAGGAAGTGCGGACTACCGCCCCCTCAAAGTGATTTGATTTGTTAATACCATATGTGGTATGTATAAAGGATATATTTAATGATATTATATATGATATTATACTGTATTTATAATATAACTTTATATAATTATTATTTCTTTCCATTAAAGTATGACATAGAAATGAAAGTAGCGTTCATGTGTACGTACGGCTTACCGTTCCATGAACGGTGCATTTCATTTCTTATCCCAAAATGTAATGTACTATTATTGTAACACCCTAAGCTTCCACGGTATGTTTCACTTCGAATAATGCAATAGCGTGTGTTGTACGCAACCTCGAGCTCTAACACACACCACAACGAATTAAACTAGCCATTGTGAATAGTAATACCTACTTTTTGAAATTTTATAAATTATATTTATCAAAATGGACTTCATTTTTGGATTCGGAATATCGAAATTAGCCTATGTTGAATTTTTGGTATTTTTCTGAGAACTTCTATTTTTTATGAATAGTGAAACCACTAAGTGGTTGTTAAAAACTGATTTTTCGTTAAAATGAAATATTACCACTTCTGTGATTTGATTTTCAAAAATCCGACATACATGGTTGTCATTAAGAAGTAAAATTTGGTTCAATGAGATTAAAATAATTTTTTGGTGAATAGTAACTTTTAAGTTCTTAATCGCGATTAGAGATAATTAGTGTAGTTTAAGGTAAAAATAATGTTTTAATAATATGAGATGAGCTTGACACTTGTTCTCATCCTATTGGATGAGTCATGGCCGACCAAGACAACCCATGGGTCAACTTGGGGACCCCATGGAGCCACTTTAGTTGGAAAATGACATTAATATATATTTATTTAATGTTAAAATTAAATTGACACAAACATTAGTTGTTTTACTAAAACAGTTTTTAAGTGGGGTTACACAAGTCCAAATTTTGACTATAAATATTCATTAGAAAGGTAAAAATATTTCCTACATCATAGTATTTTTTTTTATAATTTTTAGACATTAAATAAATTAAATTATTTATAACATCATTATGATGCAGCGATGACCTCATTATTTAACGATTTTAATAAAATGAAAATATAATGTAAAATCCAAGGCTTACACTTGTCCAAAGACTATTGTATGGGTAGATTTCGAACCCTTATCACCTTAGCCATGAATTATATAAGTGTGGGACCTTTAGAATCCGAAAATCATTGTATAATAATGTAACATTTCAATCTTTCCAAAAGAGCCCCTCCTCTCCACTTATAAAAGGCCCCCACCTCTCCCACCTCATTTACACTTTCATGCCATTTGGCTCGGCCAACCTCTGCCCAAATACTCTCCCAACTTCCCCCTCTTACTCCTAGAAGCCTCACTTTGGGCATAACTCTTCCCAAGTAAGCCTTTGGCTCAAATCAAAAAGAGTTACCCGATTTTGAGGTAATGTCTTCTCTAATGTTGTTTTGTTTTATTTTTCTTCTCCAACCCCCTAAACTCTTTTTATTCACTTCTTTTGTAACAACACCAGTATCCTCAATATACTAGGATGTTGTTATAATAAGGATTCGAGATACACTTACACACACCTACATCTAATGGTTAAAGAACATACGGTTTCTGTGGATGGCGAATTTCTGCCTCACGAAACGATGATTGTTCAACACTCATAAAACACCTTCAAAGGTGGCCATTAAGATGTCACTATTTTTATATATGATATATAATATGTTTATGTTTTACTTATGCTTCTGTATTTCTCATTTATGGCATACTTTATGATTTCCATTATGGGTAAAACGCGATAATTTCATTTTAGGAAGTGCGGACTACCGCCCCCTCAAAGTGATTTGAATCGTTAATGCCATATGTGGGATGTATAAAGGATGGAGTAAATGGTATTATACACTATATTATACTGGAATTATATTATACATTTATATCGTTATTATTTCGTTCCATTAAATATGAAATTGAAATGAAAGTAGCGTTCATGCGTACGTACGGCTTACCGTCTCCATGAACGGTGCATTTCATTTCTTACCTCTAAATGTTATGTAATATTATAAATGAATGTATATACTGGATATATAAGATATATATGACATATAAATCATGAATATAATTCTGTAGATAATGGATATTCTACCACATAAACAACTTGTAATTATAAGAAGTTTATTGTTGACTCAAGTACCAAAGATCGACAAAACGACCGTTATTAACTTAAATAATTACATAATGTTCATATCATTGTAATAAGTGATATAATAAGGATAATGAAATTGAAAATGGTTCTTAATAAGGTATATATTAACTCTAGTTTATTATTCAGGAGGTTAAATAACGGTTGAGTCAAGTCAGACACGAGGTAAGGGAACTTCTTCACCCAATTTCCATTCTTTGGGTTAATCTCCTACTTTCAAATTATGTCATGATATTATTATGTCCTATTTTGTATTTTTACTTTCTTTATGTGTACCTATAGTGAATACACATAATAGATCTATTTTATTTTAAAAATGATCTTTTTAAGGACTTCGTCTCAATCTCCTTTCATTGAGGCATATTTGGCTTTATACACAACTTTCTTTTATATGGTGTATAAACCCCTTTGACTTTTATGTTTATTCAAAAGGAATCTTATTTATACGAAGCGTTTTACTAAACGACAAAAAGGGAATGTGTTTCTTTCCGTACTTATGCGGCGACAACGACTTCTCCGCCGCCGTGACCATTATTTGAGTTTTGGCTTCCTCTACAAGCCATCATTTTTTTTAATGAAAAATAAATACAAAGTTTTAACTTTCTTTTATTTTGGTATTGAAAATGGTTTTGAAAGCGTTTTTATTATATCAATGTGTTGTATTGATATCTTGTGATTGAAATGTGAAAATGTTATGTTTCCTTTATGCATGTTTTATGTGATACGATTATGTTATGGTTTATGATATGTTTAAACCTATTCATATGAGGAATGCATTGGACTTAATAAGTAACGGGCGGAGCCCGCTATAGCTCCTCGATGCATCGGCAGGTCTCATGAGACAAACTAGTGTCTTGGCACGAGGCCTTGACAAAATCTAATTTGTGGTCTTGGCACGAGGCCTTGGCTACGTGGTTATGATAGTCTGGCATTATGCATTCCATCATTATGAAAGTGGTTATTGATATTGCATGTGATTATTCGACCAGTAGAATATCCATGTGAATAAGTAAATGGCATTATCTCATTTTACTTTTTCCATATTATGTTGAAGTTCATGTTTAAAAGGCTTTTGTTTTAGTTATACATTGCCTTAAATGTTAATGTTTATTTATAAAAGCTTCCGCATTATTGTTATCCTTACTGAGCATCTGAGCTCACCCCTTTAAATGTTTTAATATTTTCCAGGATGTGAAGAAGTATTTTATGAATGAACTGTAGGGATAGTCAGAAGAGGATATGAGTGTGGACTATGGAGACTTTGTTATTTTAGTTTTTCGCTTTATGATGTAATGTAACGTTTACGAATGTATCTAGTGTTTCCAAGGCTACTAAACTAATCGGTCTTTCGAGACTTGATCTTTTGTGATCATGCCAATGTTACGAAGTATTGCACCAACTCTGGGTAGCTGGGGTCGGGGCATTACAGTTGGTATCAGAGGCAGTTTAGTACTAACCTTGGAAACTAGATGTAGATAAACTCTGATTAGAGCACATAGCCCAAAGATAGACTTTGAGGATTAGTATAGAAGAACTTCCTAGAATTTTAGTATTATAGAGATGTTATGAGTTTTCCGAGAAATACATCCCTGTCTGGATACGAGCAGGTAGAGGCGGATCTGGCACAGATGTACCTAGGGGTAAAACCCAAAAACACCGCTTTGATCTAGACTCGAACGGGAACTGGTGCACGACAACGGGCCTTGCTGCACTCTTGGTTACGACACTCCCGAGGGATATGCTTAGGATAATTCTCATTTTCTTTACAAACCACTATGAAGGGTTATGAGTATATACTTCCTCAAAGGAAACATTTCTTTTTATGATTATGGATTATATCCATAAATAGTTCATTTATGTAAAGTATTTTACAAATATGGAATTATGTATTTTATTTCATAAACTAATCTAGTTTATGCCATTGTTTAGAAATGGCGCCTAGTGGAAGGAATGGAAACCGTATCAATGCACGCACTCCGTGTAGGAATTGCCCTCCTGCTCAAGATAATTATGGTGGAGCTAGTGATACAACTGGTGCTGATCAACTTATTACCATACTGGGACAACTCACTCAGGTTATGAATAATAACCTTACTTGTATGGAGCACCCTGATCCGCAACGTGGAGGATCAATGCTAGACCGTTTCATGAGGCAAAAACCACCAACCTTCAATGGGAGTACAAATCCTATAGTAGCTGAGCAATGGATAAATTCCTTAGAGAAAATATTCCATGCCTTGGGGAGTAGTGAAAGGGAGAAGGTTGTCATGGCAGTTTACCGCCTCACTGGAGATGCCGATCAGTGGTGGTCGCTGATTCAAAACACAAAGGAAGATGATGGTGTATCGAATATGGAATGGAGGGAGTTCAAAGAGCTTTTCTTAGAAAAATACGTTCCTCGTGACCATCGAGCAGATATGGAAAGGCAATTTCTGAGTCTGAGGCAGAAGGAGGATGAGAATGTCGCAAAGTATGAGGCTAACTTTACATGGTTAGCGAGGCATGCTGCCGATTATATACGTAACCCAAGGAGTAAGATTGATCGTTTCTTTGATGGGTTAAAACCATTTCTCCGTCGAGCTTTAGTATCACAATCCTTCTCATCATACGAAGATATTGTCTCATGTGCTATCAAGACAGAAAAGGAATTCTCTAAGTCTTATGACAACAAAGTAAAGCCAGAGAAGAAGAGAACGGTGGAATAAGAGACAGATAAAGGGAAAAAGGGAAAGAAGGATTTTCCATTATGTGATAATTGGGGGAAGAATCACCCTGGTACTTGCCTAAAAGGAATGGGAGTTTGTTATAATTGTGGAGAAAAGGGTCACCAGGCTCGTGATTGCAAGGGAAAGAAAGAGGCTATCAATGTTGAATGCTACAATTGTAGAGAAATGGGTCATTATGAAAATGAATGTCCTAAGTGTCAGGGAAACTTACCTTAGAAAAGGCCAAGGGATCAAGGACAATCTTATGTTGTTACTACAGTTGAAGCAGAATAACTAATGTATTGGTGCTTTTGGACTCATGGATTATATTCTGGTTATTAGAATAATGTGATATATATATAAGGATTGTACTGCAGTACTTGTTAAATTCAGTAAGGTTTTAATATGATGAAGGTAATTATATTTTTAGTATGTGACAATAAGAGAAACTTTACCTTGTTTGGGGAATCTGATAAATTGATTTTGGAATTTAGAGACCTTTTAGAGAAAGTCTGGACGGAGGTATTTTGGATAACTATAAAGGTTGGAATGGATTAAGTTGATCTTTGGATAGTATTGTTTAAGGTTAAAAAATTTTATGAAGATTATTTTTGGAATATTATAATACTATAGTTTTAGGAAAAGGACAACCTGCAGGGTGGGGCATAACCCGTCGCGTCGGAAAAAGCTGCAGGAATCGAACCCACAACCATAGTGTGACAGGCCTTTATTTCCTACCACTAGCCTACAGGAAGTCCCTGGTTATTAAAAAATAGTTTTACTAATCTAAATGATATGTGTTAATATTTGGAACCTTATACAATTAGGATAAATAGAATATTTTTGAGTTGTATTACATTTTAGAGTGAAAGATGGGTTTATGGTAAAACATTTATTAAAGAATGAAAGTCTACATGACAAGTATGTATATTCCCTTACGTTCTTATTAAATCACCTAAATAAATTCCTAAACTTTATAAAAGGTAACTCAAAACAAAAATGTTGTCGGTTAACTTTTCCTACTGGGGAATCAATGATCGTTTAACCAATCACAAGTTTGTGATTTTCTTGTAGTTAAACTTTCTCCTAATCCTATTTTCTATAACTCTCCATCAGACCTTGATGGTTTGTTTCTCCTCCATATCCATATTTTCATAGAATCCTAGAATGGGCTATATCGGGTGACCTTTGTACTTATCTTGCTTTCTTTTAATGTTATATATTTATTAACCTTATTTCTGATGTGGGTTTTCCTCAAAGGTATTTTCTCTTTTCAACCTTTTATTTTCAAAGAAAAATTTCAAATTGCGAGGACGCAATTTATTGAAGGAGGGGAGAATGTAACACCCCAAGCTTCCACGGTACGTTTCACTTCGAATAATGCAATAGCGTGTGTTGTACGCAACCTCGAGCTCTAAAACACACCACAACGAATTAAACTAGCCATTGTGAATAGTAATACCTACTTTTTGAAATTTTATAAATTATATTTATCGAAATGGACTTCATTTTTGGATTCGGAATATCGAAATTAGCCTATGTTGAATTTTTGGTATTTTTCTGAGAACTTCTATTTTTTATGAATAGTGAAACCACTAAGTGGTTGTTAAAAACTGATTTTTCGTTAAAATGAAATATTACCACTTCTGTGATTTGATTTTCAAAAATCCGACATACATGGTTTTCATTAAGAAGTAAAATGTGGTTCAATGAGATTAAAATAATTTTTTGGTGAATAGTAACTTTTAAGTTCTTAATCGCGATTAAAGGTAATTAGTGTAGTTTAAGGTAAAAATAATGTTTTAATAATATGAGATGAGCTTGACACTTGTCCTCATCCTATTGGATGAGTCATGGCCGACCAAGAAAACCCATGGGTCAACTTGGGGACCCCATGGAGCCACTTTAGTTGGAAAATGACATTAATATATATTTATTTAATGTTAAAATTAAATTAACACAAACATGAGTTGTTTTACTAAAACAGTTTTTAAGTGGGGTTACACAAGTCCAAATTTTGACTATAAATATTCATTAGAAATCTAAAAAGATTTCATACATCATAGTATTTTTTTTTATAATTTTTAGACATTAAATAAATTAAATTATTTATAACATCATTATGATGCACCGATGACCTCATTATTTAACGATTTTATTAAAATGAAAAGATAATGTAAAATCCAAGGCTTACAATTGTCCAAAGACTATTGGATGGGTATATTTCGAACCCTTATCACCTTAGCCACAAATTATATAAGTGTGGGACCTTTAGAATCCGAAAAGCATTGTATAATAATGTAACATTTCAATCTTTCCAAAAGAGCCCCTCCTCTCCACTTATAAAAGGCCCCCACCTCTCCCACCTCATTTACACTTTCAAGCGATTTGGCTCAGCCAACCTCTGACCAAATACTCTCCCAACTTCCCCCTCTTACTCCTAGAAGCCTCACTTTGGGCAGAACTCTTCCCAAGGAAGCCTTTGGCTCAAATCAAAAAGAGTTACCCGATTTTGAGGTAATGTCTTCTCTAATGTTGTTTTGTTTTATTTTTCTTCTCCAACCCCCTAAACTCTTTTTATTCATTTCTTTTGTAACAACACCAGTATCCTCAATATACTAGGATGTTGTTATAATAAGTATTAGAGCTACACTTACACACACCTACATCTAATGGTTAAAGAACATACGGTTTCTGTGGATGGCGAATTTCTGCCTCACGAAACGATGATTGTTCAACACTCATAAAACACCTTCAAAGGTGGCCATTAAGATGTCACTATTTTTATATATGATATATAATATGTTTATGTTTTACTTATGCTTATGTATTTCTCATTTATGGCATACTTTATGATTTCCATTATGGGTAAAACGCGATAATTTCATTTTAGAAAGTGCGGACTACCGCCCCCTCAAAGTGATTTGAATCGTTAATGCCATATGTGGGATGTATAAAGGATGGAGTAAATGGTATTATACACTATATTATACTGGAATTATATTATACATTTATATCATTATGATTTCGTTCCATTAAATATGAAATTGAAATGAAAGTAGTGTTCATGCGTACGTACGGCTTACCGTCTCCATGAACGGTGCATTTCATTTCTTACCTCTAAATGTTATGTAATTTTATAAATGAATGTATATACTGGATATATAAGATATATATGACATCTAAATCATGAATATAATTCTGGAGATAATGGATATTCTACCACATAAACAACTTGTAATTATAAGAAGTTTATTGTTGACTCAAGTACCAAAGATCGACAAAACGACCGTTATTAACTTAAATAATTACATAATGTTCATATCATTGTAATAAGTGATATAATAAGGATAATGAAACTGAAAATGGTTCTTAATAAGGTATATATTAACTCTAGTTTATTATTCAGGAGGTTAAAGAACGGTTGAGTCAAGTCAGACACGATGTAAGGGAACTTCTTCACCCAATTTCCATTCTTTGGGTTAATCTCCTACTTTCAAATTATGTCATGATATTATTATGTCCTATTTTGTATTTTTACTTTCTTTATGTGTACCTATAGTGAATACACATAATAGATCTATTTTATTTTAAAAATTATCTTTTTAAGGACTTCGTCTCAATCTCCTTTCATTGAGGCATATTTGGCTTTATACACAACTTTCTTTTATACGGTGTATAAACCCCTTTGACTTTTATGTTTATTCAAAAGGAATATTTTTTATACGAAGTGTTTTACTAAACGACAAAAAGGGAATGTTTTTCTTTCCGTACTTATGCGGCGACAACGACTTATCCACCGCCGTGACCATTATTTGAGTTTCGGCTTCCTCTACAAGCCATCATTTTTTTTAATGAAAAATAAATACAAAGTTTTAACTTTCTTTTATTTTGGTATTGAAAATGGTTTTGAAAGTGTTTTTATTATATCAATGTGTTGTATTGATATCTTGTGATTGAAATGTGGAAATTTTATGTTTCCTTTATGCATGTTTTATGTGATACTATTATGTTATGGTTTATGATATGTTTAAACCTATTCATATGAGGAATGCATTGGACTTAATAAGTGACGGGCGGAGACCGCTATAGCTCCTCGATGCATCGGCAGGTCACATGAGACAAACTAGTGTCTTGGCACGAGGCCTTGACAAAATCTAATTTGTGGTCTTGGCACGAGGCCTTGGCTACGTGGTTATGATAGTCTGGCATTATGCATTCCATCATTATGAAAGTGGTTATTGATATTGCATGTGATTATTCGACCAGTAGAATATCCATGTGAATAAGTAAATGGCATTATCTCATTTTACTTTTTCCATATTATGTTGAAGTTCATGTTTAAAAGGCTTTTGTTTTAGTTATACATTGCCTTAAAGGTTAATGTTTATTTATTAAAGCTTCCGCATTATTGTTATCCTTACTGAGCATCTGAGCTCACCCCTTTAAATGTTTTAATATTTTCCAGGATGTGAAGAAGTATTTTATGAATGACCTGCAGGGATAGTCAGAAGAGGATATGAGTGTGGACTATGGAGACTTTGTTATTGTAGTTTTTCACTTTATGATGTAATGTAACGTTTACGAATGTATCTAGTGTTTCCAAGGCTACTAAACTAATCGGTCTTTCGAGACTTGATCTTTTGTGATCATGCCAATGTTACGAAGTATTGCACCAACTCTGGGTAGCTGGGGTCGGGGCGTTACAATTATAAGTACATATATATAATAGATATATATGATGTATGTTACATCTAAATGATGAATATAATTCTGGAATTAAAATATACATATCTCTCATTTAATTTTAATTCCATTAATATGACATAGAGATGAAAGTAGCGTTCATGCGTACGTACGGCTTACCGTCTCCATAAACAGTGCATTTAATTTCTTACCTCTAAATGATTATGGAATATTATAAATGCATGTATATACTGGATACATATGATATATATGGAATCTACATCATGAATATCATTGTTGAGATAATTGATATTTGACTACGTGAACAACTTGTAAATATAAGAAGTTCACTTTTGACTCAAGTACCAAATATCGACAAAACGACCGTTATTAACTTAAATGATTACATACGGTTCATAACATAGTAATAAGTGATATAAAAGTAATAATGAACTTGAAAAAGGTTCTAAGAAAGTATAAATTAACTCAAGTTTATTATTCAGGACATTGAAGAACGATCGAGTCAAGTCAGACCCGAGGTATGGGACTTCGTCTCAATCTCCTTTCATTGAGGTATATTTTGTTTTATACACAACATTATTTTATACGGTGTATAAACCCATTTGACTTTTATGTTTATCCAAAAGAAATCTTTTTTATATGAAGCATTTTACTAAGCGAAAAAAGGGGAATGTTTTTGTCGTATATATGCGGCGACAATGACTTTTCTGCCGCCGTGACCATTATTTGAGTTTCAGCTTCCTCTACAAGCCATACCTTTTTTTAAAAGAAAAATAAATACCATGTTTTACTTTTATTTTATTTTGGTATTGAAAATGGTTTTCATAATTTTTTTATATCAATGTGTTGTATTGATATCATGTGATTGAAAAGTGGAAATCTTATGTTTCCTTTATGCATGTTTTATGTGATACGATTATGTTATGGTTCTTGGGCATTATTATGAAGACGGGTGGTTTCGTGATAATCTAAGGGTGGGTGAGCCCGATATAGCCCTCCAATGCATTGGGTAACGCGAAGGAGTTAAACTTTAAGGTTTCTCCGAAGAGATTTAGGGAATATACTGTGATGGGTATTCCAAACTTAACCAAGAGGGTTACTCCATACGCAAGAACGTTATGAATGCCTCAAGTTACATTTATGTCTTATGATTTCTATGATTTATTCATGATTAGATGAGGTATGTTAAAGTGATTATGTTTTATGAGTAAATTATGATTTCATTGATTCTTATGTATACATGTACTCATGTTTCCTTTCCATATTTTTATATCCCTTACTGAGATTTTTATGCTCATCCCATGTTTTTGAAATTTTTTCACAGGTCAAGAGAAGGTTACATGATATGATGATAGTTTCAAGGAAGTGTCAAGAAAGAATCCATGTTTTATTTTAAATATGTTTCCGTTGATGGGAAAAATTAACACTATCTTTTATTATAACCACTTTGTTTAAATGTGGGATGTAATGCAAGTTTTATGATCTAATTCTCTAAAACTCTAAACCTGAAAAGATCCTCAAGGTGTATTCTTGAAATATCTCAAGATTAAGTAATGTTTAAGGCTAGGGTCTTATAATTATAGTATAAAATTTAAGTAAAATTAATGGAATATTTTTACTAAAACTATAATTTATACATTCCTTGTAAAGCACGAACAAATCATATCACATTAAGGAGGCGGTAGTCCACACATCTAGAAAAGATGTTATCATATTACAATAAAATAGAAAGAATAATTGTATGTGTTATACAAAATTTAAAAATTATAAATGAATTATAAATATAATATATATATATATATATAATATAATATATTAATACATCCTCCTTTTCGACTATAAAATGTGGTAATGGAAGAACAAAGGCATCGGTTCGCGAGGCAGTAGTCTGCCACACACATGAATGCTGATTGCATATCACATTTGATGGAAGTGTGTGAAAGTATAGGTCATACCCTTAATATAAAAAAGTATCAGTATATTTAGGATAATTATATTTTTTGGAAAAAAATATTTAAGAATAATTTAATTGGTGTACAAATAAATAAATAAAATGTGATAGTTGAAGAGTGTTGCCTCTTTTTCGGGTAACTCGTTTTTCTTTACACCAAAAGACATCGTCTGTTGCCTTTTTGAACTTATTTAGGAATATAGGATCAGTTTACATATGTATGGAACTTATTTAGGAAGCTTTTGTACGAGATAATGGGCATGATATGTGTGAATAAATGTGGGGGTGAGTGTCTTTTTATAGTGGATGAGGAGTGGAATTCTTGTAAATATAAAAATTTAAACACTATTGAGAAGTACACATTACATCATGTTTATTGAATAATGAATCAAATTTTATAAATCGTAGGATATGGTCATCCAATGTATTTTAGATAAGTTTCTATGTCATTTTATCCTTTTTTGTTGGTTCAGTCCCTTGTAAAGCTAGTTTTTCTATTAATCGATGTAATTAATTTTAATTGGTTTCCCTAAAAAATTCAAAAACTAATTTGAAATTTATATATAGTATAAATTATTCTGATTCAAAATATTTAATTGATTTTTCCAAATTCCAATCAGATAAGTTACCGAAATTAATTTAATATTAGTCTCGTATATCAGATGGGAAAAGTGGGTTTTTAAGTGAAAATGTTCAAATTCTCACGAAGTTTTTATATCTAAATTCAATATAACAACAATTCCTATGGAATAAATTGTATTAAAAGATGTAAAATTGAAATAATTTAATATTTCAACCAATTAAAAATAATATTTAGCATTTATATAGACAAAAAATAATTTTTCAATTAGAATTCATTATTTTTCACTATTCATCAAAAAATAGAACTTCTTAGAAAAATACAAAAAATTAACCATAATCCAATATTATTATTATAATTTCAAAAATGAAGTTTATTTTGAAAAATAAAATTTCTAAAACTTCTAAAATCTAGTTTTAAAAGAGGTCCATCATTAAAAGGATGTAAAACTGTCTTTATAAAAATATAGATTTTTATTCATAAAATTGGTTTTGTTCTTATCTTATGTCTATCAAATCTTTGGGATGAATATAAAAAATATTTCATTTAAAATATAATATATAGGTTCTATTAATATCATTCAATAATAGTAATTAATTTAATTTATTAAGACAATAGTATTTTTGAGCATAAAAATATTTTCAAAAAAAACATTTAATTATATTAAATTGGTTTTTATATTCATATCTAATTACTTGGTAACCAATGAATTCAAGAAGTTATTATTATATGTTATTAAATATTCTTAATAACACCAAATTCAATGTTTATGATATATCTAGTTATATTAAATAATAATATTTTAATAATATATTGTTGTTCTTTAAAACTCGGTCTTGTGTGTAACACAAACTATCAAACAATGTATTTATTTAAAGTAATGAAAACTACTAAACAAAGTAGTTCTTGAATGTAATGGAAGGTAACTCATAGTTTCATGTATTAAAATCTATATAATATATAAATTTAAAATATTAAATATATTGTAAACTCTCGATATTTTATATTCTGTTCTATTCTTGGTGTTGTGTGACAGGAACAAAATTATATACAGTGGCCTTACTTTAGAATTTTAGTATGTTATATTCTCACGACCTAAATTAAATTACATCCTCACAATTTAAATCTGATCTTACTAATATTGGGTTTGACATTCGAATTTTGCTTTATTGAAATTTCACATCGTAAAATGGTTAATTAAATATCCACTTAATAAGATAGAATGGGAAGTATAACAGACATATAAAATAAAATATAACATGGTTTCTACATAAAATAAAATAAGTGGTAAGTGAAGATATAGAATTAGGGAAAAGCATAATCAATTTTAGAGAGTGATTGAGTTCATTAATCATAAACAAGTTGATGATCAATGGAATATTTGGGGTCTCAATACCATAAATCTATGATGATTTAAAATACCATCAATTCAAAAACAATTTAAGGTATTAGGGTAACATTTTTTTCACAATAGTTTTCCTAATTTTGAGTGATTATTTTACTTACTATGTATGTAATTAAATATATTTACTAGACATATTTTTAAATACACAATTCCATCTTTTGTGTTCACTTTTATCAATTTTGAATTTATCCATTACTTCAAGAAATTAATATCCCAAAAAAAATTTTTTATGCCTGAATAATTAAAATTTACTTTTTACAAATTCGGAGATCTATAAAACTATTCATTATGTTTGTATCTAAATAATTTCCAAAACCAAGATGTATAATACATTAATCTCTAAATATTAAAAACTAATACTACAGGTTCATCATTAATTTTTTTTCAAATTGTTTACCTAAAAACAATGACATATTAATCAGAACATCGCATAGGTCAGTGGTCGGGACAATACCCTTATTATATTTCATTGATGGACTCAAGACCCACCACCTCACCAGATATGATATCTTTTAACCCTACATGCAGGTTTCCCTTTTTCTGAAATACATTAATATAATTTCTATAACGTTTCCCAAAAGTATGAAGGATATACATGAAATTTAATCATTAAATAACCTTTTTTATAAGGTTTTCAATACATCTTTTTTTTAAAAGATAATTATCTTATTTTACTATTATTATAATGACATTAGTGATCATACTGACCCTAATTTCTATGAATACCAATAAATTTTTGTCTACAAAATCTAAATCCATTACTCCTCAAATGATTTTACCAATAAAAGATATAATTTCCATAATATTATCCAAAATGTCCATAATATTTGTAGTGTCCCGCTACATAAAACCAAAAAATATATTTTTAAAACATATAACTTATGATAATACTTAATCTCATAATATTGTGATGGTATCAATAAAACCTAATTTAATGAAGATATGGGCACTTATTTGAAAATTATCAAAGTCAATATTAGGGTTATGCTCCCTAATCTAGGTTTTCAAAAATCTAGTTCCCAAGGTTTTTTCTCAACATCCTTTGATAACAACTATATTACCCCAACTCCAATAATCCTTGAACGGGTTTCTACTACCTTTACAATGTCATTATTACAAGGAATCAAATCCTAAAGAACCAATTGGTTTAGTAATCTTGGTAAACCATATACATACATTACCCCTACATTAAAATTGAATACTCCAATCACAACATAATTTATTTTCGTTAAATGATAAATTTAGTAAATACAGAATATCCTTTCATATAATTATTATTAAACATAATGGGATCCTTGGGAAGATAAAAAAAATACGGGTGAGCTCAATTTCTTAGTAAGGGTTATGTATAGTAGAAAAAATAATGAATAAATGATCATAATAAATATAGAAAGGTTAAAACTGAACATGCATGCCATATAATCAATAAACTAATATGGAATTTCATAAAAAAATATTTAATGATAAATAACTGAACACACATTCAATTTAATCAGTAAACTAAGAATAAAATTCTTTCATATATTTTTTCATTTTGAAAATCTCATAGACAATAATAACTATATATGAATGAAGGAAATACTTAACTATAAGACACAATGTTTCCTAGGTACATGATACCTTTACAATCAAAAACATTCACATGATATTTTAAAACATTCTAGCTAAAACCCACTAATTCTATCCAACTAACTCATCCAATGTGACTACCTATGCATTGAGGTTTTATCTATAACTGGACCCTACCAATTTTGTACCTATACAAATCATCCCTCGTATATAAAATAATAAATTTAATTTATGAACAATGTTACTTATAAAAAATAATTATTGAGTAAAAGATGTGGATTTATCAATATTTTCCTAGATGTCAAAAAATATTCAAAGTAAAAATCATATGTTATAATTTTATATGATTTAGGCAATAATCATGCCCATGATAGTGATATTGATATTTGGAGGAACTTTAATGCTAAACGATCACTAGAAATGGAGTATTTCAAGGGGACTATAAAAATTTATCACTAAAGTGAATTTCTTTATTATCCATATCCAAAGTAATAACAAAGCATCCAGAGGAAGAATAAGTGTGGTGTTAATACAACATATCCTATGTGCATTAAAAATAAATGGTTGTTATCATTGATAAATATTAATACTATAAAAATATGTATTAAAATAAATTCTTGAGGAAAATATCATTTTTATTTTGAAAATCATTTTGAAAAATCATTTTCTTGGAAAATAAAATTTAAAAACATTTTCTTTAAAAAGAACTTTGTAAAATTTCAAATGAATAATCAAGGAAACGATGATATGTAATTCCATACGAGGTGAAAATAACATTCATGTTTCATGGAAAAATTGATAGAAAAGTTCTATGTTTAGAAAGAAATAATAATATCCCTTAAAATAAAAAAGGGGTTAAAATTCAGTAAATAAATCATTTATAAAAGATTAAATAATAATTTTTTTATAAACAAGGTTTTGAGAGAAACTAGATATCTGACGGAATAGAGAAATGGTGTTGGGTTTTCTAAAAACATTTTCCGAAACAATTTATGTACCAATGAGTGGAAAATGGTACTTTTTCTTAAAAAGTATCATTAATAACTTTATTAAAGGAAAATTAATGGGTTTATTAAACAATGATTATATAATTTCATTTAATGGAAATTCATGAATAAACAATCTTCTTCCCTGGTTCAGAGATTTGAGGTGGGATTTCTTTTCGGCTCGGCCCTGCATCGACTCTTCTTGCATGCACCGGGGTCTTCGCGACTCGGTGTTGATTCTACGCCGGAGTCCCTGGCCTGACGGTACGGAATCTTCACTTCGGCCTCTGATCTGGGTGTTTGGAGGTCGGGCGTTGCTTTCTTGGTGATCTCGGATGGCGGCGCTGGGCTTTTTCCTTGGTTCGTGCTGATGAAGGCGACGTCGGGAGGTGGATTTTCTGGTCATGTTCATCTCTCTTCAACGGAGTCGACGACGATGGTTTGTACCGACAATGGAGGGGTCGGGTCCTTCTCTGGCGTCCTTGCTGATGTTTCTTGCGGGGTATGCGGTGGTTCCGTCGACGGCTCTGCCGCTTTCCCCGGTGAATGGTGGCGCGTGGCGATCCGGCCTTGTCCGTCGTCCTCTCCGACGACCTGCACGGCGGATGGTGCGTGTTGATATGATCTCCTTCTCTGTGTCGGTGGATGAACGTCGGTGAAGCTCGCCGACGGTTCGGATAGGTTTCTCCGGTCGCCTCGCATGGTTTCGAGGCAGGGCGCGGTTCGAGGTGCTGCTGGTTTCAAGGGTGCGTGATTCGAGGCGGTGACGTGGGTTCGTGGAACAAGGGGATGAGCTGGCTGATGGGGTGAAGTTTGAGGCCCTGTTTCCTTTTGATGTTTTAAATTTTGAATGTTGGTTTGGGTGCGGCTGTTTCGGGAACCGGATAACCCTTAAACCGGCTTTTTAATAAATTTGGTGGTCCAAGTGTGCTTGGATCTGACTTTTTCGGTATAACAAATTATTACCTTTACATTAATAATCATTCCTTATTTTCATCGTTTTGTGTAACAACTACTTTATTTTTTGAGAGTGTTTTGACTTGATATTTTTTGTTCCTATTTCAAAGATCATGATTTCACCATATCCAAAATGTAAAAAATGTTTCAAATATCATATATATTCATTATATGTTTATTTATAATAATCATTAAAATTTGTAGATAGGAAATGAAACACACTTTTCATGGAGACGGTAGGTTTTGTGACGCATTAACGTTGTTTCCATTTTTATGTCATATTAAAGACAGAATAGTAAATTATATTTATTTATATTATTATTCCAATATCATATTTATTTCATATATATTTCATACATTTACTAAAACCATTCTTTATGCATTCCATATAAATTGTGAGTGAATCGCATTCCTTTAAGGAGGTAGTTGTACAAACATCCAATACTGATGTTATCATAATACCATAAAATGGAAAGCATAAAGTTTTGTGTTATAAAATAATTATAGAAGCATAAATACCTTATAAATATAATATATATAATATATAGACTATAAATAAATTACTATTTCAATCCTTTAAATGTGTTTATGGAAGAAAGAATGGAATAGGTTCATGAGGCGGTAGTTTGTTGTACACACGAATAATGATTGTCTATCCCATTTTATGGAAGTTTATGAAAGTGTATATTGTACACATAAAATAACTACATATCAGTATATTTAAGATACTAATGTTATTATATAATCATTATATATGAATAATTTAAGGGGTGGGTAAATAAATAAAACAAAAGTACTCATTGAAGAATGTTACCTCTTTTTCAGGTAACTCGATTTGAGTTATTCCAAAATTCATCATTGGTTGTCTTTTATCCCAATTTGAGTACTATAGAATGATTTTGGAGATGTTTTTTACTTATTTTTTATGGTTTTTACTATTAAATGGGCTTGATAAATGTAAATAATTGAGGGTTGAGTGCCTTTTTATAGTGGAGGAGTCACATTCTTATAAATATAAAAAGGTAAACACTATTGAGAGGTCTACCTTATATCATGGTCCTACAATAATGAACCATATAAATTATAATGGAATATAATATCAGAAAATTTACATGAAATTTATTTTTAATAATTTTCTAGGTCATTTTTCCTTATAAGTTTAAGGTTTAGTCCCATGTTATGCTAGTTTTTCTCTTAATCAATATAATTAATTTTAATTTCTTTCACTAATTGTTTTGGTAAAAAAAATAAATTTAAATTATAATAAATTATAAATTATTATGAAACAAAATATAGAATACATTTTTACAAATTCCTATTACATAAGTAACATATATTAAACTAAAATTAATCCTACAGACATTATGGGAAAGCAATTTTTTAAGGAGAAAATTTTCAAAAGTTCTCTATGTTCTTTTATCTATATTCCACATAAAATGATTCCAATTAAATAAATTGTATTAATACATTTAAAATTTAACTAATAAAACATTAAAACCAATTTAAAATATAATTTCATATTATTAAATATATAGATGAAAAAGTAATTTTCAATTAAAATTCAGTATTTTTCACTACTCATAAAAAATAAAACTTCTCAAAAAAATACCAAAAAATCACCCATAAAATTTTTTGAAATTCATACTTCAAAAATTAATTTTTTTTAAAAAAATTAATTTTATAAAATTTCCAAAACTTAGTTTTAAAAGAGGGGTGTCGTTAAAAGGCAGGATAACTGTCATTATAATAATATATCTTTTTATGCATAAAATTGGTTTTCTTATTGTCTAATATCTATTAAATCTATTGTATGAATTTAAAAAATATATTATTGAATATAATATATATATATATATATATATTTCATTCACATCATTCACTCATACTAATTAATTTAATTTATGAAGACAAAGTGACTTTGGGAGCATAAAAATAGTTTTTTATAAAAATATTTCCATAAAATTCAATTGGTTTTAATATTCCTTTATAATTACATAGTGACAGTGGAATTTAACAATATATTCCTATAATTTATTTGATATTATTCATAAATTCCAATTTAACAGCATGATTACATCTTGTTAAATTAGATGACAATATTTCAATAATATATTGTTGTTCGGTAAAACTCGTTCTTGAGTGTAACACAAACTGTTGAATAAAGTCACTCTTGGGTGTAATTAAAACCATTCAAAAATTCATGCTTTCATGTAACTTAATCAAACTAAATTTTGTTTAAATTAAAATCTATAGGATAGATTTATTTAAAATATTCAACATATCATAAATTCCCGGGATGTTTTATTCCTATCTTCTCTTGGTGTTTTATGTCATGCATGATATTAAATATAATGATCTTACATTAGAATTTCATGGTGTTATACCTTTCCCAAAATATAAAACCACTTTAAAGAATGGAAGGATCTCAATTAACAATGAGGTTCAAAACTATAAAAATGGCCTTCAATGTCCTGATCCTCACCAATCATCCTGATAAGGAACTACTCTATAGAGGTCTTGATACCAACATAGAAGAGAAACTGAATTGACATTCTCTAGGCATCCATATATGGTAATACCCCCTCAAAGTCTAATAAAAGATAAAATCCCTGGTACCTATCACTATCATACTTAGTGATCCAACTAGATAACCATAACTATGTTTTTTAAGTAAAATTTCATTCCAATCTACGTTGGAAGACATTGTATAGATTGTTATTAAAATTTTAAATAACCAGAGCTAAGAAAAAAACCTTACATGGTGTATAACTCTTGATAATCATGGTTCCTACTGATCTACTAGGGTCTCTATACCTCATATTCATGAGGACTGAGTTATCATCCTTACTACAAAACACCACAATGTAGATCCACAATACTGGCCATCATATGGAAATATATATACTAATGTAGGATCAATTGAGTATAAGCCCAAAAAAACCCAATATGGGAAAATACTATCTGGGTATTTTTTCACTTTAAACCATTATCCTCTTTCTCTGGTAATAATCACACACTTGCAGGCCCATATGATGTGAATCTAACATGCTAAATATGATACATGATATGCCTCTTTCCTTTGTCTTCGAGGAGCTAAAATCCATCCCTAGAATCATTCCAATGGTCCAAGATCCAGAAATACATGTTAAATCATAACATCCACAAAACATGGGAATCCATCAAGGAAAAACCCATACACAACTATAACATTGTAAATCAGAACAACAATCCCATAGCCCAAGAAACTATGGCTTCTTACTGGAATAAGTTTTCATGATACACGAGTTTGTTATCCATAATTGGTTTTAGAACATTCATAATATTATCAAATACCATATCCCAAATAGAAAGGACTGGAAAAAGAATTTCCATCGATGCCACTTTGTAACATCTCTATCTGTATTCCACTAATTAGATGCTCCGAACGAGTTCATTACTAGTCCTTAAGTGCACCTCCCCATACGCCAAAGGTAGCTGACTAGAAGCAAGGACCTATGGTGTGATAGTGGAGAGTTTTTCCCTCATATCAAAGTAATAAATTAGTATAAATATCTCTATATCATACATAGAAATAAATAAAAGTATGGGGGAGTAGTAAATGAATATAAATAGAATATACTGTAATAATGAATGGAAATACTATTAAATCTCTAATGGTTATTCCACAAAAAAAACAACATTAGTCACATACTAGGCCGACCACACAGATACAAGAATACAAAATAAACTGAAATAAAAGTATAAGTATCTACTACTATCTCTGAGAAAGACCACATAGTTAGTTTTTAAAAAAAATTAACTACACCTTCCCAATCATAAGAACCCACGAGATTTTCTCTTCTTGATCATGAAACTATGGGCCTCATCCCTAAGCACCATGAAGTCAATTCTCACCCCGAAAAGAATATATAAGGCATGTATACAAACCAAGGTTCCTGTATAGGTGTGAAAATATAATCTTCGTAGCCCACCCCTACGTCAGCCTATATATATGTTGTCTTAAGTGCATGTAAATAAAATATGCTCAGCCTAGTTGAGAATATCTTCAAAGATAAGTAAATCCCATAACTTGAGGTCACAGTCAACCCCTGGATCCGTAATCCTGGTCAACTAGGAAAACAAATTCATCGATATACATACTTATATGAATATATATGTATAATCCCATACCTATACATATGTAAAAAAATATGAATATACATGAGTAATTTGGAAGAAGTTAGATAAAAACCATCTTCACTCGATCATTGGTTCTGTAATCCTAGTCGTTTGGACATATAATGTCAATAGAGTTAAGTTGGACATAATTCAACTCAAAATTTGTATTTTTATTATAATATTTGGGTTCATAATCCAAATCAACATATACCTACATCATCCAGTGCTTGAAATGTCTCTGACAAACCCATGTCACCATGGGGGATACTCATCATATCCTTGGGTTCACCCATACTCACCTCCAATCACTGTAAATAAAGATTCTTGGAAATTATTTCTAGAAATACTATAAATGGTCACTCATGTTGATTCCATGATTCTCATTCCATGTAAATCTAGTCCATTTTCAGATCCCTAGGTCCCGGCCTATAGGCATTCACAAAATTATGATTCGGATGAACCCTAAGGGTATGACCCTTTGGGATTCTATAAGGAGAGCTCATAAGTGAAACTACATGCCCACCCATCAAGATCCAGATATGGACATTATGACAAATTTAAATCATAGGTGTGATACACCATTCTAAAAAACCACATTATAGAAAAATGTATCCTAATATTTATTTCGAAATAGAATGTCAGGAGATCCTCGTCACATGAAAAATGAAGGAGAGAATGTTCATATTCCATAATCCATAGGTTGAGGAGAGAACGATCATCCTCTATAGATCACAAGTAATGGTGAGAGTAATCATCCACCAACAACCCAGCGTTGAGGGCAGTGTAATTGTATTAATTAACCCATGAGACAGAGTAATCATCCTCATTATATATCAACCAAAGGGTATTGAAAACATCCTCATCACTTATGATAGATTCACCATCTACATGTATCATTAATAGGGACTCCATTGCCATATATCATAGTAGGAAGCTCAATATCTTGATATTAAAAATTAACCCTAGAAATCCCAATATTATAATAATCAAATATACATGATCAACAATCACATTCCACGTAGTACCTATTTTTATATATATAATAAAACAATAACATAGCTCAAAATCTAGGTCCTTGGAAAAAACATCAAGTAATCCAAATAAATGAATTAGAATATCCTTGGAAGAATGTCAGGGCCCCCAAAGTGAATGAAATATTCCTCACATCAATCTCAACAGTCATTGACTAGGAATAACCTTTGTATATCATTGATACATCAGCAGTTAACATATGAATTATAAATAAAAGAGTGAGGGTGGATGAATTCCTAACCCCAACAGTGCAACCACTTTCCCATGGTGCTTACAGGTTAGGCATGAGTTCTAAGGGGACACCTGCTACCATCTCTACACAAAATCAATGTACTAGCTCAGAGTCAGTCAAACATAGGGCCACCCACTAGGTCCATCAATTCAAACACTCAGAGGAATCCTTTATGCCTGCACTTGTGTGAAGAAATGTTACTCGAGATCCTCAACTAAAAAGGGAGAAGGGGGAATCCTGCATGGCATCCCCTAATGTAATGAAATCGGGGAATCATATATAGGATCATCAGAATGGTACAAAGTTAAAAGAACCTAATAGGGTTTCCCTATGATAGCTTGTAAGAAATAGAATCCCATAGATTACTCCTAGTAATATGAATAAGATATAGTAATTCCACTTGGGATCCTCTTGGTCGAAACGTAAGTAGAGGAATCTTACAAAGGATCTTCAGAAATGACTAACTCATGGCATCCTAATCCATAAGATAATATCTCACAATGAGAGACACCCTCTTAGGAAGATCCATGAAGGAATGATTCAAGAGAGAAATCTCATGGCTCGTCTCATATCAAAGGGTCTCACTCTTAGGAGGATACTAAATTTGACTGCCAGTTAAATAACCTCTCCTCTTCTGAATAGTCTGAAATGCCACCTAGGAATCCACAAAACACAACAAGGGTTTCTACATTGTGATCTATAGAAAAGGATACTCAAAACGGACTACTCATGGGACCAATTCCATCTCCTGGGATAATTATATAAAAACACCCTAAAAGGGTATCAAGGGAGGAGTATATTTCATGTGTAACCTGGTCCATGGGGTGTACCCTTGAGGCCCCACTTGGCTGTGTACCTTATCTTATAATAGGTGAGTAAAATCCCAATTAAATGGCATGTTGGAATTATAAATTACATGTAGCCTTCATAGGGTACCTTCCCATGAACATCACAATTCCTAACCAGGTATCTCATTGGGTCATGTAAATCTACAAGGTGTGCTACGAACATGGGGTCTGACCGTGTAATCCACATGGCATGTTCCCCTTACACAAACACTCTGGGCGGGTACTCGGATACGTGGACGAGTCATTTTACATTGTTTATATTAACTATAAATGGAATGTACTTTGAAAATCACATCTTCCTTTAACATAAAGAACACATTATGTGTGTTCTCTAAACCACTTGTTCTGTAAATGGGTTTTCCTAAATGTAAAACCCCTGAATCACCCTAAAACCCCCATTTTCACCCCAAAAGTAGTAGTTCAAACCTCAAGGTTTCTTAAGATAGAATATAAAGGGAATAAAACTATAAAATGATAAATATATAGGGAATGGAGGAAAAATAGAAAAATTGACTATCTTTTGGAATAATCTTACAAATCTTCGCCCATTTCTGTGGTCCAAGGCTACTACCCGATGATCTAGAACATCCCAATATCCATGATGTTATGCCTCTTCCCATCTATCCATTTCTCTATATTGATCTCCCTTTTATCTCATGGTTTCATAAATAAGAATTCCCATATGGGTCGTATGTTATAATCCATGTGATAAAGTAATAAAAGAAAAATAAAATATGTAAAAGGAATAAAAATAAAAGAAAAGAAAAGAGGGCTCGGTCTGGCCCCGACACCCAACATGAGTTTATGCCCAACCTCAGAAAAACTCCCCATTCCAGACTCAATAGTGGAGATGGAATATCAATCTGAAACTCTGTTCAAAATTAATTTCTGAACAAACCTGAGTGAATAATTTAATATTTTATTTATTAAATAATAAATACTAATTATTCCTCTAAAATTCATAGAGATCAGAATCCCACAAAACATATGTCCTAAGGTAAAACCCTATTTTGGGGCCAATAGAGTGGAAAAATATCTAATATCATATGCTATATTAAAATTACTATTTTACCCCTTATAAGAATTTGATGTCAAAAACAATTTCTCAAAATTCCAATTTGAAACAAAAAAAACAAATCCTTATAATCTCTCTAACATAAACCTTCTCTTCCGTAGGAATTTTTTGGGGTAAAACTATAATCTATGTTCTAAACCCAATCAACTATATAAATGAGCTATCTAGACGATCCAAAGAATAGACCCATAAGGTCAAAAAGCATGTTATATACAGGATAAATTCAATGTTCCCAATATAATACTCTGCACCATAAGAACATCCTTATCGTCATCTCAAAAACAAACATCGAGCTCAACATCCCATGAAAGCTACTAAATTTCAACTGAAAATTAGGGTCACGAAGTTCAAACTACCAATGTGGAACTCCGCACCATATATTTACTTTATACTTCTCTTTGAGCACAACCTCAACTAATTCCCTTATCAAACAAGAGAAGACATTTATAATAAAAGAAAAGGAGCTCGGAGTAGAACTGATGCTCTATCAATATACTCAAGAAGATGTCAAGAAAGAGAATTATAATCTATAACTATGATTATTCTGATATTTCATGAAAATTCATGTACATATCTCTTCAATTTGTTCACTTAATGAACAAGACTACACTTGCCTTTAAAATCACCCGACCCCGCGTCTCCCGAAAAATCATGTCTAGGTCTGGACATGGGTCAACCACCTCATGGAACCCAATTAACCACTGATATCTCATCTACCATAGATGGAAGCTTTTTATTTAACCACAAATCTAAAGAAACTATACCCCATAATGTCTTAAAAACATCAGTCCTCTACTTTCACATAGCCATTCACTGATTTACGATTAAATGGTACCACACGTAACTGACGTTTACCTTTATCACCTGACTCATACATCAGCGTGTCGTCCATCGCAATGCTAAGTTGACCATGCTATGTGTCACATCAAACTCATTAATCCATAACATCTATTGGAAATCATCTTCATAAACAATCACCTCACCCCTACTATGATTTATTACATGATGGTCTATCACCCGATGTTGTTCCAGTCACGAACGTCTACCAATTCTCTGACTAAATTAGCAACATTAGCAAGATTGATTGACTGGTCCAAGCACCCAAAAAATTCATTCCTATCAAATCCAATCTTAATTCAAAATCACCCTATGTGATTATCAAAATTGGAAGGCATCAACATGCCAATATAGCAAAACATGAGCACCTAACATGCCTCGATCTCAGAAACAATCATACAACCATGCTCACTACCTAAAAAAAGAATCCAAAAACTCAATCCAACCCCACTCCTAAGATTACCTTAATCGAAAAAAAAAATTAAACTATAGGGGTCTGAGACAAAACCAAGGCTCTTTAGGTCTCCCAACTAGGCCTTCTGACCATGTATCACAACTGGGTAACAAGTATCAACCACTTAGAACAAAAGGTCAAACCTCCCTAAATAAGGTAAGAATCACAATGTCTTATGAGTTTCAAAACTATAAACATAGCCTACAAGGGCCTGATCGTCACTGAGAAACCTCATAAAGAACTGCTCCCTATATGTTACAATACCACTGTAGAAGAGAAACTATACTATCTCTCACCAGGAATCTGTATGCCATAATACCCCCTTGAGGTCATATCAGGAAAAAATTCCTAGTACAAATCAGCATCATAATCATTAATCTAACAAGATAACCACAGTGAGGTTAGCTAATTAAAATTTATTTCTAATATATGTAGGAACACAGTATAAAGATTGTTAATTTTACTTTAAATATTTGGACCTAATAAAATAAAACCCTACAGTGGGGTATAACACATGGGCATCATGTTCTCTATCGACTAACTAGGGTCGTTGTGCCTCCTGCACATGAGGATCGAGTCATTAGCCACACTACCAAATTCCTCGATGTAGATCCACATTAAATTCCATAATAAGGAAATATATATATGATGGTAGGCTCAATTAACAATAATTCCACCAAAAACATATACAAGAAAAGACCAATTATTTTTTTCACATTAATAAATCATCCTCTATCGTCAGTAATCATCACACACTAGTAGGCCTATATGATGTGAATCATACATGAAAAATATTATTCTTGGGATGCCTCTTATCTTTATCATCCAAGAGTCAAAAATCCATCCCTGGCCTCTTGCAAATCGTTTAATTTCTATAAATCAAAAATAAATCATATCATCTACACAACATGTACATCTCTCATGGTACAAATCATATACAACTATAACATCGTACATAAAAATAGAAATACCATACCTCTAGAAACCCAAACTTCTTACCATAAAAATTTTTCTCAACACAGAATTCTCATATCCATCATAGTTTTGAAACATTTCTAATACTCATATCTACCATATCCCAAATAGTGATTACCATCAAAAGAATATCCTTTCATACAAATTTGAAACATCCCGACCCATATGCCACTAATCTAGTGCTTCGAGATGGTTCATTATGAGGTATCAAACGTGCCTCTCCATATTCAAAAGGATTATGACTATTAGTAAGGGTCTAGGATGTGACAATGGATAGACTATGAAATCATATCAAAGAAAGAAAACAACATAAATAGCTAATTATCATACAAAGAAGTAAATAAATAGAGTTCAAAGGTAGTAAATAAACTAAAATAAAACATGATATAATAATAAATGATAATTCTATAAAATCATGACCAAATATGCCATACAAACAACACGGGTCACCCATGGGGACGACCATAGTGATAAAAGAATACAGAATAAAATGAAATAAAAGTATAGGGCTCTACTACTATCTTTGATCCAGACCACATATTTATACTAACATAATTTCATTAAAATACAATATGCTTAGACTAGTAGAGACTCAGATTAAATGATAAGTAAATCCAATAACCTAAGGCAACAATTGATCCTTGAGTCCATTATCATGATCAAATGGGAAAAGTACTACCATGGATATCCATATTTATTTGTGTATATATGTATAGTCCAATAACTATAAATATATACATAAATATGAATATACATGAGTAAGGAGAAATAGGTAACACAAAAAACATCTAAAATCGATCCTTGGGTCCATAATCTTGATCTTATATACATACAATGAAAAGATAATTTATTTGGACATCAGACACTCAATTAATGTATGATTTAGTTGGTCTCTAGGTCTGTAATCCAAATCAACATATACCTTCTTTATCGAGTGTCAAAAATTTCTCTGAGCAAGTCATGTCACCACATATGGATATCCTTCACAACCCTAGGTTCACCCACACTCATATCCAATCACTTTAAAGAAGGATTTTGGATAATTATTTCTACACATCCTATAAATGGTCATTGATCTAGAATTTATGTTGCTCATTTCAGGTAAATCCATCTCTATGTTTGAGCCTTAGGTCCTGGTCCATAGGCGGTCATGAAATTGAAACTCATATAAACCCTAAGAATATGGACCTTATGTGATCTATAAGTATATATCATCAGAGAGACTCAATGACTTCCCATCAAGATCCATATGTGGACTTCATGCCCAACATCAATCATAGGTGTGAGATGCCATGCTCAACAACCTTAATACTGAAATAGGGATCTTAATCCTAATCCTAGATGGAATGTCTCGATATCCTCATCATTTGAAAAATACAAGAGAGCATAGTCATCCTTCATAAGACATAGTTCAAGGTGAGCATAATCATCATCTATAGACCATAATTCATGGAGAAAGTAATCATCCACTAACATCCCTTGGTTGAGGAAAGCATAATTATCCACATCTGACCCATGATACGAGGATATCATAGTCATCCTCATCATATATAATCCAGGGGATATAGGAAACATCCTCTTCAATTAGCAAAGCATAATAATCCACGAGAATCATTACTCAGAATTCCATTCTTTTATATCATAGTAATAGGTTCAATACACGGCTACAAGGGAGAACCTCTAGAAATCCCAATAATATAATAATCAAACATATATACTCCACATCCAAATCCAAGGGTGTATATTTATGTATAAAAAATATAAAAAAAATTAATATAACTTAGAAGATGGATCCTAGGAATGGATATCTAAACATCCAAATAAATTAATAAAATGGATCTAAGGAAGAACGTATGGGAATCCCTAAGGTAAATAAAGATGCCTTGCATCAAGCTCAATAGCCACCAACTAGGAAGCACCTATATCTATAATCCCTACATCAGTAGTAAACATGTGATGTATAAATAAAAGTGTGAGGGTCATTAAATGCCTAAAACTAACACTTTAGCCACATCCCCACTAGATTACAAGTTCAGATGGGGTTCTAAGGTGACACCCTTTACCATATCTACCCTTGTCGTCCGGCGCGGTGCGACGGCACTGCGCCCCTCCGTCGCGGCCCCGCTCCGGCCGCGGTGTTTTTCGGTGTCTCCGACGCGGAGCGACGGCGTCGCGTCCTTGTATTAATTCGTGGCGCGACGCGACGGCGCCGCGTAATTCTTGCCGCAAAAACCTGCGCGGTGCGACGGCACCGCGCCACTTCCATTCAATCCCAGAATTCAACAAGAAAAATTAAGGAGGTGGGTCGGCCGTGTTTGTGCGGTCCCCCCCCCCCCTTACGTTAATCGATAGCAGACGGTTAAATTTCACGAAGAAATCCAGGAATGAAATCACGAACAAATTAATTAAAAACAATCTCCTACCTCGATTTCAAGAACGGTGCACGTCAACGAGCCGCGGAAGACGAGCGTCGTGGAGGTCGGGTGTCGCGGAAAACGAACGTCGATTCCGTTGACGTCGAGGTGCGTCCGAAGAGGAAACGTCGTTGGAGAAGTTCTTCGCGTTCTTCAGCGGAGATGTTCTTCGCTAAGGACAGTGTTATTCGTCGGAGTCCGAGGTGTTCTTCACGTTCTTCGTCGAAGTTGAAGAAGAAGAAGACTTCCTCAAACCCTTAGCCCTTTCCTCCCAAGTCTCCACCACAAGAAAAACTAACCCCAAAATAAAATAATCCTCCCACTTATTTTATTAACCCAACATAGGTTTTTGAATTTCAAGAGTTTGAAAATTCAAAACCCACATTTAACTCACTAAGTTATTAACATAAGATGTTATAAAATTAATGAGGAGATAAGTTAGCAAAACTTAAATGGGGGGGTTTAGAGGGGTTAGGAAAGTGAGGGGTTGGGCTCGTGTGGGTCTCACCCTACCTTATTCTCTCAAGGTTGGTTATCACAAGTGGGTCCCACCCCCAACATCCTTAGGATAAAACTACCAAGTGGGAAAAAATAAAAAATTTTAAATTTTTATTTTCAACTACCACAAAAATTAATAACTCTCCTCGTGTAAACGCAACTCCGAAACAGGAGTTCCTAAGCAATTACCGGCGTTGCGGTTCCATCGGTGCCCTCGGAATTCGATTCCGGGCACCGGTTCAAAAGTTAGAAATTTCCGCTCGTTCGTTCACTGAACGTACCCGAGCTAAACTTCGGATAGAAATTTTGGGCACTCCGGGCCTCGGAATCAAGTTCCGTCTGAAACCGCGTTCTTGTAAAATTCCAAAGAAAATTAAGAAAAAATTTCCCTTGAATTTTACGGGTCTTTACAATCCATCTCTTCCTCCGAGGAGCCATGACTGCGAACAGGTGCCTCCCTAGCCAGTAAACTCTCAAAATGTTGTAGAGTCAACCTCTCTGCCACATTCACATCAAAAGTATAAGACCCATCTTCAAGCCTGATATTGATTTTCATGTTTTTCCGCTCCTTAAGGCAGGCTTGTAAGTAAGCATTGTTACGATCAGCTTAAGCCATCAAATTCTGGATCTTTTCTTACTGGATATTTCGATTTCCAACAACCGTGTCATCAGAAGATTACGTTAATCACAAAGTCTCAAAAACTTACCCTCATCCCAATTGTTCTGTAGCTCCTCTTCCAAAGTATCAATATCTGCTTGCAAGGATTTGACCGAGATATCAACAAATGGTTTGTTCCTCAACCATCCTTTTATGTCCTGCTTAAGATGCCTAAGGCGCCTCGAGAGGTAAACCCACGCTCTCTCAATTTCTTTCTTATCCCAAGATTCTCTCATCATTTGTAAGAAGTCGTCAGCCCGGTTCCAGTTCGAGGAGTATAAAAACATAATATTATCAGGCTCACCTCTTTTCAAATCAACCAGTAATGGGGCATGATCTGAAAGAATTCGAGAATGATTCTAATCCTTAGATGTTGTAAAAACATCTGTCCAGACAGCTCCAAATGTGGCTGGTTCCCTTACGGTTGTTAAACCACGTATATTTGCAGCACTTAAAACTCAAGTCCAGAAGTCATGTGCGAGCAATACAGTCTCTAAAATCTTGCATGCCAACATTATCAGTACCTATTCCTCCTCTTTTCTCTGAAGAATCAACAATCGAGTTGAAATCGCCACCTACAAACCAAGGTAGACCAAGCGAATCAAAAGACTCCAAAAAATCCCATAGAGGCCTTCTACCTTTCTCGTCACCACTGGAATAAATGAAAGAAAACAGGATAATAGCTCCCTTCATAGAGATCCTAACTCTCATACATTGATCCAAAGCCCGAACCACATCTACCAGCACCTCCTTTTTCTAACAAATCCATATATGTTTGTTCTCAGGGAACGCATGCATATAACTCCAAAACCCCATTTTCTTGGCAAAAACATTAATCTTGGAGGGATCTTGTTTAGGTTCCAATATAACCACAAGTGATACATTATGTTTCCTGACTTTAGAATCCATGAAAACTCCCTTTGTGGGTGACCCCAACCCCCGTGCATTCCACAAAATCAATGATAGCATTAAATGATGGAGTTCCTGACCTTCCGACCAGAAGTACCTATTTTCAGAGCCAGGGGGATTTTCCCATCTTCCTCTGACATAGATCTGGTAACCGGTCTAATGAAACCATCTGGAGATGCCATCTTCTTTGGTGTAAGAATCCTCTGTTTAAGAGGGCTAATTGATTCTCCAAACTAGGAAAATCTATTATCCAGCGCTGTTGGAGGAGAACAAGGAACAAAATCCTCTTGAAGCATAGAAAGCAACGTCATCCTGGAAGGTGCACCCCGAGCAGCATGCACCTCCCTCGTCACCCCTTCTGGAGGCGCCTTCCACGGGACCACCTCCTGAACATTCTTGTTAAAACCAGAAGATATCAACAAGTATCTCCCTATTGACTCCAGAGCAAGAATGGTGGATATACGAAAGCATTGTGATGGCGGCTGAAGCTCCCTAGGTAGGGCTGGGAGATGACCAGGGATGACTTCGCAGATATCCCCCACCTCCCAAGCTGATGTTGGAAATTTAAGAAAATCTACCCAAGAGTCCAGAGACAAAGCCTGACTGGGTACCAAAGGCAGTCGCGGAAGAGACATTGCTGAAGGCTTTAACTTGAAGCAATCTGGAGGAATAAAATAGTCTATCTCCCTTATCTTCTGAGAAGATGACCCCCGATCCTCTCCAGTCACCGTAGCACCAGTAAATCCTTGGGGGACACTAGATTCAGGATCTGATACTAACCCCAACGCCGAAGGCCTTTGACGGACACCCTTACCCCTCACCAAGGGATAATCCTGGAGCCGAATTCTCGGTTTCCTTTTACGACAAACTTCAACCGAGTGACCCTACAGACCGCACACTGAACAGAATCTCGGGGGTGCCTGATAAATCGACCACTGCCACCAATTGAAACCTTCCGGAGTCTTGATAAAGAGATACGGAGGAAATTTCGAAGCGAGATCCATTTCAACGCAAACCCTAAGGTTGGCAGCATCTAGGACAGACTCGGTAGCCAAATCTGAACAGAGAAAACTCCCTAAAGAGTCGCCTATAACAGCCAAAAACGCCGGGTTTTGCAGCGGAAGAGGAAGGCCAAGGAGCTTAATCCAAACCGCCGCCATTGGAGATTCTCTCCCATAATGGTAGTCCCAAGACCAACAAGATAAAGTGAAATGTCGAGAACCACAACATCTATCCATCTTGGACCAAATGCGCACAAAATCTTCCTTATTAAACAAGTGAACGCAAAAGGCATACCAGGATAACTCAGACACCACAGTTGGCTGAATAAGACCCCACGAAGCAGCCAAAAATCTGAAAACCTCTAAGGGAGTTTTATCCAAACCAAAACGAGCAACAAGAGAAATCATTTGGTAGGAGGCAGCATCTGAAAGTTCCCTCTCTGAAACCTCCACTACAGGGAATCCGCCCACCTTCTCCAGAAACCTAGGTTCCAGAAGAATCGCCGGAATACAGGGAAGCGATCTATCCACCGAGTCGGGGACTCCCGTCACAGCCTCCTTGAATGACCTCGGAAGCACACTCGAGGAAGCCAGACGAAGACCCCCATCAATCGAAATGGAACCAACCGTAGGGACACCGGAACCAGAACCCGTCACCGCGCTCTCCATAAATGATACTACAATCCAAATACAGGTGGAAACCCCAACTCACTAAATCCAGGAAGACTGTGGGAAGATTCCTAAACCGAACATCATTACCAAATAATCGTACAAGTAATATCTACTATAGATTGTAATATGCAGTATGTCTCATGATCTCACATCCACTTGGTGATAGTTCATCCTAAAATAAATCATCTAAAAAACCTAAGGTCCTCGAATATAGTTAAATAGGTCATCTATATGAGGTAGGGGATGCCGGTTCTTAACTTCAAACTAATTCAGTTTTTTGGAAATCCTTGTAAAGCCTAATGGGGTCATCCTCTTTCTTGATGAAAAGTATGGGAGATCCCCAAGGAGAAGTACTAGGTCATATAAACTCTCTGGCTTCTAGGTCCTCCAATTACTTCTTGATCTCTTAAATCTCAGTAATTACCATCCTGTAAGGAAGGATAGATAAAGGTGCTACACCAGAAACTATCTCAACAGTAAAATCTACCACTCCCTCTCAAGAGGTATTCTGTTAAATTCATTAGGGAATACATCCATGAATAATTCTACCACTGTAGTGAATACATTGAATCACATTCCCTAATTTCTCATAAAAATACTTGCAGTATGGGTTGTAACTCCACCCAGCTCAAGATTCTCTGATCCTGCTCAACTCTCTTAGACATCCTGTACACCATTTTGAATATAAATACCACCCTCAGGTGATGTGATGAGAACCCTGGGTTTATAATAGTCAATATGGGAATGATATGGATCAAACTATTCCAAACAAAGAAGGATATAAAATCCTTAAATATTGAGAAAGATGAGGCCCCATAAGAAACGATAACCACCAATCTTAAAGGGAATTCCTTACATCAGTATACACTTTCTGAATGGATCCCCAATGGTGTGTCGAGAGTTATGATTCCATAAGATTAATCTATCTTTAAGCCCAGACATTCCATAATTGTAGCAGATAAAAAATAATTCAAAGTTTCAGTAAAAAAATGGCATATACTAAAGTGGAGGATACAATGATTGTATCTCATACAATTGATGGTTTGGAACTCTGATCCTCAGGTATAGGATGTACAATATATTTATGGCCTAATCCACAGCCAAGGAACCTGACTATGCAAAGCGGGTCCACTTAGATTGCATTGCATATCATGAGTCCAACCTTCGCAACCACATCCACCTACCCAACCGATATAGCTAGTGGTAATCTAGCTTCGAGCCTAGCACGGAGCAACCAATTCTTATATGGAAGGTGAAGCCATAGTAGATCCTATTCCACTAGGAATATATAAAAAGGTCATGAAAACCCTCTGATATGTCTCATTCAACCCCAAGCTCAGATCTCAACTGGGTCTTGGTTGCCTTGAATATTTACATGACATTTTCATCCACACTGATGAAATATTACAAAACTACCAATGATTAAACTATGGATACAACTTCTCTATCAAGAATCCATCAAACAAAGTTTCCTTCCACTCGATGAAATACTACCCTACCTCAGTGCACAACCACCATGCCTTTTACTATCAGTTTCCTTCAAATTTCACTCAGTGATTAGGGAATGGTTCACAAAAACTAAAATAATAGTCAAATAATAGAAGTTTACTTGATCCTAGATAGCATATATTTGACCATCCTCTTAGTATCTCATTTTCAAAAGAACGTCATTATAGAGAGATGGTGAAAACGATTAATCTCTGTAAAGTGAGCTAAATAATCAATAAATCGAGGGATCCTTGATACAGGTGCATAAATTCCCTAGCTCAGTTAACTCTCATCATCTCTGAAAACAAATAGTCCTAGAAATAAGCCAAGAAGTCTCTCCAGACCATATCTTTATGATGGTACCCCTGGGAAATAACATCAAACCAATTCTTGGTGGAACCATGAATCATAATGGCTGCAAGATTTAACCTCCTTTCTAGAGGCATCTATAAATGATCCAAGATAAGTGCATGGGATCTATCCATGTCTCAACATTCTAATTCCCACTATACCATAAGAAAATAGGTGGATTATACTGCTGGAACTGTCACATCATCTATTCCATATTTTAGAAAGGACATGGGCTCCCTATATAGTCTGCATGAGTTATAGAAAACTCTCCTAAAGTTATTAATTGGTTCCCAAGACAAGTATAATTGGAGGCTCCATGGGTGGCACTACTAACGGGTTAAATCTCACAACCTCAAGAGCATGGTCATCGCCATCTTCCTTGAACTCACCATGAGGCCATCAAGGAGTCATATATCTATAATTTCCAAGAATATTCCATATAACTCAATAAGAAATGAATGGAATTTCTCAGAATATGAGGATAGGCATAAAGTATCCTTACCTAAAATATAAGTACCCAACTATTGAAGATATATGGCTAAGTTATTGGTCAGTGTATAAGTCTTAATTACATGGGCTCCAATATATAGAGTGTCAATTAAAATTTATAGAGGAAAACTCCATTTAAGTTTTAATTGGAATTTCTATTTAGTGGAAACCAAATCTATTTAAATTTACAACGTAATAATTCAAAATAACATCAATGTGTATATTAATATATGTTTGTGTGTGTGTGTCAAGGTCTTTTTATATGTTTATACAATTCCCAAGTTATATAGTTTTATGCTCTATAAGTTGAAATCGGTACTACATGTAACTACAACCATGATTTTATAATGGTTCAATTAGATTGATATTCATTCCCAATTTACAGAAAAACACACACTCTTTAAATTATAATAAGAATCCATGTAATTGTATCCAACTAACATTTCAGATCACTGAACCAATGGTTCGCTGCTCAAACACTCTATAATTTAATAATTAAAGTTTCAACATCAATATTTATGAGAATTACATATTAAGGTTGATGCAGACACTTTAATTAATCAAATTATATTATCCTTGAAAGAAATTTTAGCATAATCTCAAATTTGACAGTCAATGCACTAACAATATTTACCAGGAAATTCTCATAGTAAGTAAACATGGAATGAAATAATACAATAGATATCAATCCTCATGTACCTATAATGATATATGAGACACTAACTCATTTCCATACCAGGCCAAGGTTACAGATAAAATCTAAAATGGAAATAAAAGCTAAAATTCATGTGCATAACCCAACGGTGAAATCAGTACAACCATAACAGACAATACTAAAACACAAAATCTCATCCCAACTAATTTTTCCTTCTCTCCATATGTGGGTTAGATACTCCCAGGAATAGACTCATTACCAAATTCTAACACTTTCCTAGTCTCCTATCTACCACCCAAAAATATCAATACATATGAAAATTTTCATTGATACCACTTTATGATATCCTAATCCATGTTCACTCATAAGTAACTATACCCATTTGGCCACATGGTCTCAATCCTGACTCCTTGTATTGTTGAGGCTATCGACTATAAGTGAGGGTTTAAGGTGGTAAAGTGGAGAGACTACACCCTCATTGTTATATACTAAATCCTCACTACTATATTTGGTACTAAAAACATCTTATGTATTTGTTTATTTAAAATTTAATTGAAGATACACAGTATATTATACATCTAAGGATTATTTATGGTCTAGGTTCTATAGAATTTGGAAAATGCCTTAAAAAAACATATTTTAAAAATTTTAAAAAAAATATCTAATTTGATTCACATGCACTAACACCTTAAAAGAATTCATCCATCTTAAAACTTCTAAAATAACTGTGAAATGTTTTTTAAAATCTGCAGTGAGCATTAAATTGCCAAGTAAGGGGTTTTAAAACAAGAGAAAAATAATATTATACATACTTTTAAAAAACTCCTTTAAATAAATTTATATAAAATATATATGTTTGATATATTAAATAATTCTCCAAAATACTTATAATTTTGGCAATTTATTTCAAAAATATTCTTTATAAACCCTTCGATTTCTCCCTAAATATCCTCTGAAAATAATAATTATTTCATTGATTAATATGATACTTGAAATATCTTATGAAACCCTTGTGTCCACTTAGGAAAATCACTTTTAAGACAACTTCCCTATTGAGGTCATTAGATCACTTCCCATTCCTTGTAATTTCAATTAATATGAAAGTGCCTAATTTTTAGAAAACATTTTTTAGAAAATCCATTCTCTCATTAATAACTAATAAAATACCTTTAAAAATATAACATATAATATTTTCATTAAATAACATAATTTTAATAACCTCTAAGCTTGTGAAAATCACATTTTAGAAAGTCTATATGATAAATCTATTTCTCTAAAATAAATACTTACATTTAAAAGATATAAAAATTAATTCCTTGAAATTAAAACACTTACTTTTATAAAAGTGCATGAAATGTAAATAATAATTTTATAATATTGCCATATATTTTTTCATGTATGATATTCAAGGATTTACAAAAACACATTAATATTTTGTAAACAATTATAAAAATCATTGAATAATCTTTTAAAGAAACTAATAATAATAATATTCCTTTTAAAATATAATTTTCAAAAATAGTATTTAATAAAAACTGATAAATTTGAAACAAATTATTCTTTGCTTAAAATTTTAAAATAAAAAATAAAATACTCCCTTGCCTTTATAATTTTTTGAAGGAATAAATAACCCTTAAATTTATATACGATTTTAGATGGAAAAAATTAAAAAAAAAGTGGAAACCAAAGGATACTAAATTGCCAAAAAAAGCCTCTCTACACACAAACACACACACACACACATATATATACCCTCAAAATTCGTTGTTTTTAATTATGTAGTGCGAAAATATTTATTAGATAATATCAAACTATAGCAGATATATTAATATTTTATAAGAATGTCACAAATGATTATAAGTAAAACTAATTAAATATATATATCCTTTCTATCCTAATCCACCTACTTAATAAAAAGACAATGTACCATAATCAAGTCCTAAAATGAATTCAATTGGGTATACATTTTCTATAATATTACTTTCAAACTAACATTATAAAATGTATCAAGTTGATTAACAGACACTATCAAACCCAATTCGGTGCATCAATTAGAATATATTCCATATTTTTCTGAATCAATTCACTAGATGATTCCCATTATACAAATCATGGACATCTGGGAAAGAAATTATTGTGGAAACAAATTAAGAATTCGAAGGATTGAATATCTATCACAAACATCGATCAAATTGCCAAAATAATCTATAAAATAGTATGAAATATATGAATATACATTAAATATTTTTGGGGTTGTGCAAGAGAGATGAACAACATGGTACTTACAATAATAATAGATTAATAAAAATCAAGGGAGATGATGAATAAGGTATTAATAAACTAAAAAGGACCTTAGAAATTGGATTCGTATACATAAAAATAAAGTGAATACCTTTTTTTTCTTTATATCGAAAAATAGGAGGAGGGGGTGATGAAGAAAAATATTCAATACTTGATTTTCCACCATCCTTGTTTGAAACCCTCTCCACGATCAAGACCCCTTTAGTGTTTTATCTCTTTTCCTGCATCTAAGCCTTCTTCACAATCAAACCATAACTGTGCATAACTCTTCTACAACAAATTGATCCACCTTTTGGCTTTAAAAAATAGATCTTCTCCTTCAATGACCGGTCTATCGTTTGATACCTCTCATCCACGCTCGAGCCCTTGGGACCCCCTTCCAATTTTCAACTCCTCATTCCACACTCAGCCATTCAAAATCAAGACCTTGATTTCTCATCTTATAGATTTATCATTTTTTATAAAAAATATTTGTTATTACTATTCATCTTTAGGATATTTAAAAAAAATTATATTTTCCTAATTATATTTATCAACATATTCATAGTTTCATAATATTATATTTAATATTAAATTATATGATTATCCATCTTTTATTCCATAATTTAGATTTTACAAAATTAATCATACTCTTATAATAATCTTATTTATAAATATAATTAGGATTTCAATTATAAAATATATTAACTTTAATATTTGTAAAAATGAATATTCAAATATTATTTATTGGGAAATTTTTATATTAATAATATTATGACTCATCTTTAAAAATAATTATTATTATGTTATTGCATTAATATGATTTTTAAACATTATCGTTAAAATAGACACTTTAGATATATATTCATATATATATATATATAATTAATTAAATTCTTCTCTAATTTATGAAATTTGTATATATATATATACATATATATAATCTATTTTTAAAATTAATTTTATTATTGTTTTTATTTATCCATAAAAAGTAATCATTTATTCACATGGTTTTGAACTTTAATTATATTTTTATTTTTATGACATTAATTGCTAAAAACATCAACTATAATTTTAAGTTCTACAAATACATTTTCTTTTAAGAGTTTTATTATAATTTATTTATTTATTTTCTTTATTTATTAAAAATTATTATTTGCATTCTTATTTTATTAATATTATAATTTCTATTATTTAGTTAATATATAAAATAAAATAAAAAATTATTATTTTAAAACTCAAGATGTTATGCTCTCCCCACTTAAATGAATTCATCCCTCACAATTCATTCATCGTACTTATGAAAATTATGAATTTCCATCTTTAGAATTAAGAAAAACTAGAATGGATGGACTTTAGTATTCTTAAGGGAATATAATTAACTAGAATTACAAAAGAAATATTTATCATGTAGATTTGTCCTAAAATAATAATGTTTAATATCCAAAGTTTCCTAGACTATTTCTATGATTCCACTATGATAGACTGAAACTATACTTCCAAATTTGGTACAAAAAACATGTTGTCATTTTTTTTATTTAAAAATTAAATAAAAATACACAATACTTTATACATGTGAGGTTCTTTTTTAGTCTTGGTTTGGGTAATTAGGAAAACACCTTACATAAAATTAGAGTTTATAAAAATTGTAAGATTTTTAATTGGATTCACGTGCTCTAACATCTTAAACATAGTTATCCTTCTTAAAAATCATAAAATACTTTTGAAAAATATTTTAAAACGTGTAGTGAGCATAAAATATTATAGTAAGGGGTTTTAAAACCAATGAAAAATACTTTTATACATCCTTTTTAAACAAATATTTTAAAACATTTTATATCAAATATATATGTACATATATAATGTATAAAATAATTTTTAAAAATACTTATAATTATGAAAATTCATTTCAAAAATAATCTTTGAAAACACTTGGATTTATCCATAAAATTGCTTTAAAAATAGAAATTCATTCATGGATTAATATGATACTAGATAGATCTTATGAAACACATGTGGCCATGTAGAAATATCACTTTTACGACAGTGTCCCCGTTGAGGTTGTGCGTTCACTCTCATTCCTCGTCATCTCATTTGATATGAAAATGCAAAATTTTTACAAAAAATGTTTTTAAATACTATCTTTTATCATTTATAACATATAAAAAACCTTTTAAAACCTTACCTATATTATTTTCATAAAATAAAATAATTTTAATAGCTTCTAAACTTGTTAAAATCACTTTTCAAAAAACTGAAGGGGAAATAAATTCTTCTAAAATAATTACGAACATTTAAAATATAGAAACAATAACCCCTTCAAATTATAACTATTACTTGAATAAAAATACATTAAATGTCAGTAATAATTTTATAATATGGGCATATCTTTTATCATTTATGACATGATATAAAAAATAGCTTAATTATTTAAAACCACTCTTAAAAACCCTTGAATAATATTTTAAGGAAACTAATAATCATCATCATCATGTTTAAGTATACTTATTTATAGAAGAATTTAATTAAAAAATAATAAATTCAAAACAAAGTTTTTTTTGCTAAAAATTTAAATAAAATAAAATAAAATACCCATGTACCTTTATAATATGTCATAGAAAAAACTCTCTCTTAAATTTTTCATTGATTATGGAGATAAAAGAAGATGAAAAATTAGAAACAATGGCTACTACCTTTCCAACAAAAGCCACTCTTCACGCAGACAGACACAGATATATATATACTCAAACTCAATTATTTTTAATTATGTAGTGAAAACATATTTATTAGTGAATCTCAAACTTCTATAAATATATTTATATTTTATAAAAATTTCAAAAAATTATAAATGCAAGTTATTAAATATATATATCATTTCCTACCCAAATTTTCCTCATTGATCCTAAAAGATAATGTGTTGAGATCTGGTCCAACCATGAATTCAATTGGGTATAATTTTTATTCAATATTAATTTCAAACTAACATTATACAATTTATCAAGATGATTAATAGAGACTATAAAAATTAATTTGGTCCATCAATCCGAATTATTTTAGATTTTTCCAAATCAATTCACTGAATTTTAACTACTTAACTAATCATTGATATCTATGGAAAAAATTCTTGTGTAAAAAAATATTTTACAAGATTCAATCACTATCATGAAAATAAAAAAAATTGAAAAAAGAATAAGATAATGTGATATTCATGCATAGACCTTAAATATTTTTTGGTCTTAGAAAGAGAGATGAACAAAAAGTTACTGTTGATATTAATCAAGGAAGAAAAGTCAAGTATGATTGTTAATACGGTGTTAATAAACTAAAAATGAACCTAAAAATTGGATTCGTATGCTTAAAAATAAAATAAATACCTTAGTTTTTCAACAAATAAAAATAAAAGAGGAGGATGATGATGAAAAATAGACCACACTCAATTTTTCACCAATCCATGTTTGAAACCCTCTACAAGGTCAAAAGCCCTTCATCATTTGATATCTTACCCTATATTTATTTCTTCTCCATGATCGAACCCCAATTGGTCTTGAATCCTCTAAAACAAATAGATCCACCTTCCAACTTCAACAAATCAATATGATCCATTGGTATTCGGTCTCATGTTTGAGACATATCATCTGTTCTCAATCCCTAGGGTACCCTTTTTATTTTATTCTCTTCGATCCACACTCAACCCCTCAAAATCGAGCCCTTTATTTCTTTTCTAAACCATTTATTATTTTTTATAAAAAATATATTTATATAATATTCATATTTTGGATATTTTAAAAACAAATACATATATTTTACTCATTTAATTTACTAGCATATTCATAGTTTCCTAATTTTAAATTTAATATTCAATTATATGTTTCTTCATCTTTTATTATATAATCTAGATTTTCTAAAACTAATAATACTCTTATTACAGTTTTTTTTATAAATATAATTTTATTTTATATATAAAATATATTAACTTTAATATTTCTAACTATGAATATTTAAATTTTATTTATTTGAAAATTTTTATAATAATAATAATATGAATCATATTTTATACTTATTTTTGTTGTTATTATTTCATTCATAATTGTTTTTTAACATATCTTTAAAATAGACACTATATATATATATATATATATATATATATTCTTCTCTACTTTATGAAATATATATACTCTAATTTTAAAATTTATTTTATTATTGTTTTCATTTAATATTACACATATAATCATTTATTAATATTTTTGTGTACATTAATTATATATATTTTTTGAAATTTTTTGGTAATAAAAATCAACTATGATTTTAAGTTCTATAAATAAACATTATTTTAATAGTTTCATTATAAATTTATTATTTATTTATTTACTTTATTTATTGAAAAACTATTATATTCTATCATTTTTATTAATTTTATAATTACTATTATTGAGTTAGCACTAAAAATAAAGTAAATAATTATTATTTTAAAACTCAAGATGTTAAACTCATGAACAGAGTGGACAGTAGTGGAATAATAATTGAATAAAAATGAAAGTAGGTAACCAATAACACCCAGAGTAGTGGAAATGATAATCATTGAGATAATATATATAAACTAATCAAAAGTAATTAAAATTATATACAAAATGATGTCAATATCATGATGATATACAAAAAGGAATTGAAATATATAGAAACAAGAACATATACCATACAAGTATATCAAAAGACCAAAAGGAATATCTCTAATAGAATCACAAGCCTAAGCTCAGACTTATGCTCTTAAACTCCCATTCTATAAGAAAATCAACCATCCATGACTATGTGTCTTCCCTTTTCTCTATGAGCATCCATGAATTATGTCTGGGAACTAATCAACGACCTAAGCAGGATGTGAGATATACTTAGTAGGCCACCACGAATGGTGTTTATAAAAAGTCTAGTTCATGAATATAAATGAAACGGTGTTAAAGTATAAAAATAATTACTCGAATAAATTTCTTAAAATAATAACCTTGTAGGTCTTGGATCCTTATTGGATGCTCGGCCAATGATATCTGCTTTGGCCTAAGATTGATGTGTTTGAACTGGTGACCTATAAATGGTCAAGGTATAAGGGTTATAACCATGGTATCAAGGTAGATGTAATATATATAAGTTTTGATCCAACTTAGAAACAAGGATTCTATGAAGTTACAATAGAAGGATAAGTCCCAAGGTAAAACCAAAGCATTATTTACTATAGAAGATCTATTCATCTCACAACAAAATACCATGAACCCTAGCTATTGGGGTCTAAGTGTAATTCAAGTAACATAACCATAGAATTACAATGGAATAGTTTCGAACAGATTCCATGAAACACATCCATAATAAATCATGGGATAATAATGACTGTGGCCCAATGAGACTATGTAATGCTTCATGTGTCTAAGGATTCCAAACTAAATCCAAGGAGTGTGTCCAAGGAATTATAATTTCAAAAAAAAAGTGAATCGTTAGTACTACATTGATTCATTCATATACTAATAAGAAAAGGACTAAAATACCTGGTGGGTGTCTCCCTTGGTAACTAGATCAATAAATCAGATTGGCATCCTCTGAGTGATTTTAAATAATCCAAGGCTATCTCAAGTTTGACCAATCCTCAAATATGAATAAATTTCCTATTAGTAGTGACAAACCTTAAATTTAATAAATAATAAAAGAACATCTAATAACCATTCCAGTGTACCATTACCTTTTCATTCAATCCATTTCATTTTCTTTTATAATTGAAAAATGCTAATATGTGGTTTCATACTATTATAACATTTTATAACAATTAAATAAGAGACAAGTGAGCATACTTTCACTAGGATAATGTACCATTTTATCTCATTTAATTAATTAAATCCCCTTGTGAAAGACAAACTAAACACATCTAAAGGTGTTTTGGTTAATAATATAAATATATTAATATATTAATATACATGTAACAACCAAGGGGAAGCTCACATTGAGATCATTGACCTCCAACAATCGAAAGGGGTCTATTAAGGTGCTTTGGTTTCAATTTATGCAACTAATTTAAGGTATATTGATTTTAGGGGTGACGCATTGGTAAATCTGTCATGTAGAACAATGCTGAAAAATATAAATGAGTATACATGAGGTAATGTTATAGACTATCTAACTTATGGCGGTTGATGAACCCTCATCCAATATTAGATTTTGATTTGGGCTATAATGGAAGAAAAAGAAGAAATAAAAATTTTCCTTAAAATATGTGATATTAGATCACCTAGAAATAATGAAAAAAAAGCGAGATAACTTGGGAAGGTAAGGTAATGGATTGAATCACTTACCATTGGCTAACTAACATAATGAATGACAGTAATATCGAAGCTCATATGAGTGAGAAACTTCAAATCCTTGATATATGCCATGAAAGAGATCTCAATGGAGGAGGGGTTATATTATTTTTAGGGAAAATAAAATAGGGTGAGATTTATTAAGTAATAGGCGTTAAACTTGGATTTTACCCATTTTAATGGGCCACAAGGTTTGGTCATACTGTGCGGGCTCACTGCCTATGTGGCACTACACGTGAGGGAAAGGAGCACCATTTTGGAAAATCGTACATAACCTGTGTGCCCCTTTGAAAATCCTCTCTAATAACATACATTTTTAACCAAACTGTATGGAATCAGGTTCATTGTTTAAAAAACTGTGCATCTGGTCTATTTTTTCCAAAACCTAGAGATCTATGCTCCAAAAAAGCCCTAGAGGCTCTTCAAATCATCGTAACCTCGTTAGTAATTTCCATAAGGGTGAAACAAAATATTAAAATTTAAATATTAAAGGATTCATACCTCTAAGAAAAATTAGAAACTTATAGTGGTGTTAAAGGTCATTAAACTCACAGTTTTAAAGAAAAAGTGAGAAACTATAAAAATTCATTGCTTCAATTACAAGAGAGTTGGGAATTATGTGACCCAATCCCCCAATACAAGGAAAAATGAGGGATATAGTCATCATAGTACATGATAATAAGAAATATTCTATATAACTTTTAGTAAGGAATCAAATAGTGAGTTTACACTCAAAAATTTCTAGATTCCTATATTATCTAATCTTTTACCAAATACTGGATATTGAGTTATAAATAAAAACTTCACATTGAATGAATATTATATAAATTATTTTCAGTGCTTGTGAGATTCTATTCCTTAGAAATCTAGATCAACATCCCTTAGTGGAATTATATATGATATTAAGAATGGGTTATATCCCTTTATAAAGATATTATAATAATCTTTTATACAGATAAATCGCATTCTACATCCTAAATAAACCCATGATCATTGAATAGTGAATTGTTAATTATGAGTTCCGTATAGAAATTATTATGATCTTATGTGTCAAATATCAATTTTGGAATTTATTTAAGGTTGTAATGTAACACCACTAAATTTTAGTATATTTTTACCATTAAACAGGTTGATTAGTTTTATAGCTTGTTCCACTCACAACATTAAATATAAACGAAACCATGACATATTTTTTATTAAATATAAATAGTCAAGTATATCTATTAAAACCCTACTCTTTTAATTAGAGGCAATGAATAGTAATAACCTATTTATGAATTTTATGCATACATAAAATAGAGGATACTTTTAATATCAATAAATTCTATTTTTTTATGATAAATTACTAGAAATATCATTTATTTTTTAAAAAATAATTTTTTCTAAAAAATCGATTTTATGTGATATGCATTTCGATTTCAAGAAAAATATGATTGAAAATAAATAATTTTTTATGTTAATAATTGGTTAACACTAATTTAGTTAGTAAATGATATGAAATAATAATAATAACAACTATTATTTAAAAATGTCATTTTCCAATGGAAACAACTTTTTAATTATATTTTAAGATTTTATTCAAAAAAATTATAAATTTCAAAATTTGAAATTAATAAAAAAAATATTTGTTTGTGAATCCCTCATATCAAAATTAAAGTAGTATGAATTTTAGATATTTTCATGAAAAGTTTGGTTTTTAGTCGAAAAATATTGTTTTCAACAGACTTGTGATTTTTATGATTTTGCAGTTATATAAGAATGACAAATAAATTTATAAAACCTTTTAATTAATTAAATTATAATTTAAAAAACATCATAATTAATTTTAAAATATTATTTTATCTTATAAAACCTATCACAAACGCTTTTATAAATAATTAAAATGTTAATTTAATATAAAAAATTGGTCTTTTATTTGAATCGAGTACCTTTCAATATAGATTGGATAGATCATATACATTATTATTTTTATAATAATTCAATTTATGTCATTAAAACCAGTATCTTTGAAAATTTTATTTTATATATAAATTTAAATCTTAAAAATGTTATTTGTCAATAATGTGTTTTTATGTGATTAAGTGTATTTATTTTAAATTTAACATTTCACACCATTAAAAAATTTATTTAATAAAATTATTTTTAAATTTTAAATTATAATTATCAAATTAGGTAAAATATTCAATCTTAATATTTTTATTAAAATAAATTACTATGGTTTAAATATTAGTTACCAAGGTAAAAGTAAGTTTGGGTAAAATGATAAAAGTTATAAAAACACATAAAACACTGAAATATATCTCTAAAAAAATTATTTGTGTTCATTTTATACCCACTCATTTTATGATCCTCTTTTTCCCATTTTTTTTCCTTTGAATATTGAATAGTAACCTTATATTACTGAAAATGTATGGGTTACTCCCAAAACTAATCTTTGCATCACTTATAAAATGGTAACTTCAAGAAATGACTTTCCTCTTAATATCCTCTTAAAAATAAAAAATATTATCATCATATAACCCTATCCCATGTTCAAAATACTTTTTCCACCATCAATTATGATAATTCATTAATTTCCAAGGAGACGTCCAAGGAAAATTTAAGTCCTTACCATGAGTATTATCAAGTAATTATCCTTTCTCTGTAATTATATTCTTTCAATTTTTTTATATCAAAAAAAATAGTATGATATGTGTACCATTTTTATAATTGGATGTTATTATACTTAGGGTATTAGATTTTTAATTAAAATACTCTATCCATTAAGAACAAAAATCTTTTAGAGTGACAGACTACCACCTCCACAACGTAACATGTTTCAGTTTCCTTCACAACCTTACATGGTTGGATATAAGGATGGGAATAAAAAATATAAATATAATTTTTATGATATCATAAATGTTTTGGATTGAAAATTTTAAGAATCTTTTACTGATATAATCAACGAACGAATTGTTAATTTAATTGTTAAAAATAAAAGTGCGAAGAGGATAATATTTTATTAAAACAGAGTAATATTTTCACATACATTAATTCCTCTTATAATTAATTAAAATTATAATATTTAACTCTAATAAACACTAAATATTATCATTTTTCTTCCATTATAAGGATATTACCATAGAACTGCCTCATAATCATTCATTAAATAAGTGTATGTTCTTATTTGGGTTGGTTTGACCACCTAATTGAAAAATTCTCTGAATTTATATCATGAATGTATATAGAAATATAATTAAAGGTATAATATGATATAAATTTTTCAATAATGAGGTTTTTTGGTTCTGGATATGTTATATAAATATTTAATTCATTAATTAAAAAACACACTTTGATCATCAAGAGAAATCAAAACGTGATCATCACTGATTTAATATTCATGGTTTGTAACAAAAAATACCATGGAATTAATTATAAAATATATAAATATCATGGTATGTATATTAAATATTCTTTAATTATATTTTAATGATGAACTTCATATCATGAATGAATACCAACATCATTTTTATGAAACTAGTTCAAGCGATAAAATTACATACACTATGTATTGAAAATAAAAAGAATAACTAATATATATGTATAGAATGAATATAAATAGAGAGTATATATGGTTATAGTTATGTATAAGTTTCTTCAGTGTCTATTTAATGAAATTAAAGTAATTATTTAATACATTTAGTATAAGTAAAGAATATATAGGGAAAAGTAATGGTTGTTTATACAAATTCATTTAATTTAGACAAGTATTGTATTTATGCATCTAGTTTAATTTTTTTGGTTCATATAATAACTATTAGAGATATATTATCATTAATTATCTCTTAATCATTTTATTTGAAATTTAATTAAAATTCATATCTTTCAAGGTGTTTGGATTTGATAGTTTCTAAATCTATAAGGGTTTTCTTAGTCTAAGTTCTAATTCTTTGAGGTATAATACATTTTGTGCACCATAATTTATTTGTGTGGTGTATTAAATTCCCATTTATATATGAAAAACCAAAATATTTGATAAAATATTTCTTCTTAATAATTTTTTTTCTTTGATAGCATGTGTTACACACAATACTGAGTTTAAACAAACTATGATTTTTTATTAAAATATTATTTAATAGTTATCATCTAGTCATTGGGTAAGTGGGTATCAATAGGAATAACTAAATAATGAAACATATATGGTTTTAACTTGTATAAAATAAATTAATAATTTATCAACTTATTAATGAAAATAAAAATCATTTTTAAAAAAATGAAAAGTTTTTCTGAAAAAAAAAACTATTTCTATGCATGGACTATGTTTTTATCCTAATAAATTAAACTTATCACTATGATTGACCAATTTTAATGAAATTTATATACTTTATAATAAATAAACAAAATTATCATCCATATAAAATTTTTTATAGGAATGATAAAATAATATAAATCTGATTTTATGCTTACAAATTGCTTTTTCAAAAAAACAGTTTTCTTCTCATTTTGTGAACTTATATTAATATTAATTTTTGTAAATTTTAGGTAATGAATTTGATATAATGGATTAAATATTTGGAATCAATATGTCCAAATTTTTTAAATAGGCCCCCATTATTTTTATTCATTATGAATTGTAATGGTGGTAAAATTTATCACATCGGTAAAGGGAAAAGCGGGTTAACCTAGGTTAAAACTATGTTATAAGGTCATAATTATTCAAGTTAATTCTTAATGTATGAATGAATTCTAAATTTATCACAATTTCCTGAAATTTATATGTGTAATAGACAATTGTACTTGAAAATTACCAAAATATAAATAATTAAATCAAATAAAGTTAAAAAAATCTCACCCTCTTAGTTTTAAATATCTATTACGTTCCAAAATTTTGGGAAAAACAAGTTATGAAGGAATATAAATTTAAATTTTGTGAATAATAAAATTATATTCATCATAATAATTTATTTATAATTTTTATTTACTATATAATTACATCAAATTCTTTTGCAATGCTAATACAATATTTATTAAATTAAAAGAAAAATGAAATAAATGATATCAAAAATATTAAAAGTTATATAATTTAATTTATTTTTATTGTTCCAAAAGTAATTATATTAACATGAAACTTAGTGATGTTAAAATTAATTATGTTTTAAATCTGTATTTTTCTTGATGTACTTGAACTCAAATTAAATAAATAGTTTCAAAATTGACATTAACGATAATTTATCAAAATAATATTTTATTAAATTATTTAAAAATCATTAACATAAGGTAAAGGGACAAAGTGGGTTATATATGGTTTAAATTATAATCCCTTATCCATTTATGAGTCAATATATACCTTATATGCGGAATTATAACCCTTGAGAGTGAAAAATATGTTAAAGTGGTTAATGTTAAACTAGGTTAACTAAGGGTTTAAACCAAAAGATACATATTGAAACACCACACAAACCAGTAAAACAAATTTGGGTATATTTACACCATATATTACACTATTTTTTTTAATTCATTTTTATGAATTCATATTGATAATGACTTTATTATAATGTAATATTTTAAGAAATTCTAAAAGTGACCCAAACCATAATTACAAAAGGGAAACTCCTCAGTCACTTATTTGCAATACGATTAGCCATATTAATAAACAAAACCCAAAAAATTACTCTTATAAACATCCTTATAAAATTTTTATAGGTTTTTGTTATTCCAAAATAACTACTATGTCCCTTCAGAATAGATCTAAAGAAAGTTTTCCATAGAAGAGGTAATCGTATTTACTGAGTTCTTAAAGTTTATTTCTTATTTATCTTCCCCTTAAAGTATTTTACCCATCCTATGATAATAGATACAGTATAATAAATATAATGATATTCTATTATGATTATGTTACAACCATATTCCTTATATGTTTCATCCTATGAATAGATTAAAATGCAGGTGTGTATGTACAACTTACTATCTCCACATAGTAGTGTAATTTTTTTTCATCCACATTCCAATGGGAAGGTTATAAAGATTTAGAAAATGATAATATATTATATTTATGACCTAAATATTCTTATTTAATTGTAATATCACATATACCTTCTTACCTTCCAATACATTGGAAAATTATATCATCGCTCGTGTGTACGAATATACTAACACCACCACGAAATAATGTGACTGATTTTAATTTACAATTTACAATGATTATAATAAGGGTGTATTTTATTAATATATGTGATTTATATGATATAATAATTATTTTTTAAATAAATATTATTATTTACTATTCCTTCATTCCCTCCATCAAAAAATGAAAACATCATTCTTGCGTATATACAGCCTATCATCTCAATGAACATTGTGATTTGTTTTTTCATATATTACTTTTAAAGATGACCCCAAATATGTATATAATGATCATAAATTATAATTATATCATTATTAACATTTTAGAGATGAAATAACCTTGATCAAAGTACAAGGTCCAAAACTACTTAACCAAAGCATACAAGAAAAACAAAGCAGTTATCACTCAGAATAGTGATTTTAATAAATAATTATCAATAAATGGGTGATAAAAGGGGTGTATATCTTATATGGTTGGGGTAAAACTAAATATAAAAGATACTTATATTATGTGGGTTTTTAGGTGTATTTTTAGAAGCTTATCATGGTCATCTACTGAATCATGATGTTTTATATTCGATTGAACTCATACCTTGTTCTATACCCATTTCAAATCCTCAATATATAATGGATTAGATTGAGTGAAAGTAATTGAGGAATAAACTCTAGAAGAATCACGATAAGGTATTCATTCATCCATGTGGATCACCTTGGGGTGTACATGTTCTTTTTTTTAAGAATTAAGAAGGATCAATATGTCTCTTCATTGATTATCGAGAACATAAAATGATCACTATCAAGAAAAAATATCTTATGCCCCACATTGATTACTTGTTTGATCAACTTAATGGAGATAAATATTTTTCCAAGATTTAAATTCCTTAGGTATCATCAATTGGGGGTTAATAAAGGGGATATTCCCTAGACAACTTTCTCTGTAAGGTATGAACACTACAAATTTATAGTGGTGTAAGAAGGTCTTAATAATGCCCCCACTATATTCATGGATTTAACAAATAGAGTCTTTAGAGATTACATTGATCATATTTATATAGTATTTATAAATGATGTTATAAAATATTCAAAAAAAATAAAAGCATGATGATCACTTTGGGATTGTACTGAAGACCCTAAGGAAGGAAGAGTCGTATCAAAATTTTACCAACTGAGAATTTTGGCAACAAAAAGTTTCAATTTTGGGTAACATAATCCAAATAAAGGGTATATATATGGATCTATCAAAGATAGAAGTAATTTAGAATTATACCATACCAACCACAGTAACTAAGATTTATAGTTTCCTTGGTTTGGTTAGTTATTATCGGCACTTTTTTAGGAAATTTCTCACAACTATCCAAATCACTCACCAAGTCAACTCAAAAGGGATCCAAGATACTTTTAATATATGAATGTATGGAAACTTTCAAGGAAATGAATAGAAAGTTATTCATTACACCTATTATTAAACTACCATGAAATGGAGAAGGATTTTTAATCAATAATGATACATTGAATAAGATATTGGGATGCATCCTCGTACAAAATGATATGATGATAGCTTAATCCTCACTCCAACCAATGGTCTTTGAGAAAAATTACCCAAGTTTGGATTTGAAGTTATCTGTAGTAATTTTTTGCATTAAAGATATAGAATAATTGTTTATATAAATAAAGGTGTTACATATATACTAATCATAATAATTTTAAGTATATTTACACATAGAAATAGGTGAATACATTCTAGAGAACATGGATATAGATGATTGAAGATTGTGACTATTCAATACATTACCACCCTAGGAAAGTGTACAAGGTGGAAGATTCTATAGTAAAAAAGGATCATTCCAGATTATCTATGATGAGGATAAAAAAGATCCATCATTTCTATACATTCATATAATAGATCTCAAAATATTGAAGGAATGAGAGAAATTATATCTGGATTAAATAACTTTACAACCATCTATACATGTGAGGATTAAAGAGCCACAAAAATAATATGTGTAACTACCAAATAAAGTGAGAAATGTTCCTGAGTTCAACCCTTATTATAATGAAATGATAAGGTTTAGGAATTATTTATGTCTCTGGTCTATTCCATATTTGAATAAGGCATTATTTTATGACACTCATAGTTCTTCATTATTTATTCATCCTAAAATTTTATAAATTTATAGATATTTGAAGGAGTATTTTTGGTGAGAAAACATGAAGATATATATAGGAGAATATGTTTCTCATTGATTTTCATGTATGTATGTTAAGGATGAGATATATAAATATAAATATATGTAACTACCATTACCTATAATAGAATGGGAATGGAAAAATAGATCCATGGATTCAATCTTTTCACACTATAAAACATATAAAGGGATTAATGTTATATGGGTTCTAGTTAATCAAATTATGAAGATAGAACTATTTATTTAGATCAGATAATAATTGTATCATGATTATATTTCTATAATTTATATTAAGTGTAAATTTTTAATGGAGTACCACATTATATTGTATCTAGTCGGGATTTGAGGTTTACATTTAAATAATGGAAAAGTCTTCAATGAGAATTGGTCACATAGTTGATTTTATGTGTTTCTTATGATCCTCAAAGAGATGATCAGTCTGATACTGAAACTCAAACTCCATAAGACATGGTGAGATATTTCTATAAGTATTTAAAAGGTGTTTGGGATCAAAATTTTTTATCAGTGTGATTTCTTATTATAGTAGCTTTCACATGAGAATTCAGATGGCTTCTTAAGAATCCCTCTATGTAAGAAAATGGAAAAACTACAGCCTGATAGAATGAAGTTGGAGAAAGAAATCTGTTGGGACCCAATCTAGTTGTATAAATGGAAGATAAGGATAGTCTCCTTTGAAAACGCATAGGAGAAGCTCAAGTTCAACAAAAATAAGTTATGTTGACAATCATTAGAATGATCTTGAGTTTAAGGTTGTTGAAAATATATTCCTAAAAATATCTCCTTAGAAGAGGTTGATGATATTTGGAAATAAGGACAATATGAGCTTTAGGTATATTTTTTCTTATGAAATTTTTGATCGTATTAGGATGATTTCATACAAATTGGCACTTCCACTAAATCTATATCAAGTTCATGATGTGTTCCAAGTATCTCTCATGAGGAAGTAAATACCTGATACATTTCATGTAATTAAATCCTAGGTCACACCACAAGAAAAATATCTTTCTTATGAAGAAAAACTAGTGGATATTTTTTATCATAGAGAGAATATGTTAAGAAAATAGACTACTCACCCGGTCAAAACTTTGTGGTGAAACCATCAATTTGGGGAAGCTATATGGGGTCCCAGGGATGTAATGAGGGAGAATTATTTTAATTTTTTTGTATCTGTGTAGTGGAATTTTTATGGTGATATCAGTTTTAAGATAATTAAATATTACACCCCAAGATTTTATAATATATTTCTTTTTAATAAATTTTATTTCTTCGATAGTGTGTGTTGCACGCAAAACTGGGTTAAAACAAACCAAAATTTTATATTAAAATATTATTTAATAGTTATCACCTAGTCATTAGGTTAGTAAGAAGGAATAAAACTAAATAAATTATTAAAAATATATGGGTTACAAATATATAAATTAAAATCATTTTTTATCAGTTAAAAAGAAATTGAAAATAAAAATCATATTGAAAATAAATGAGAACTTTTTCTGAAAAAAATATTATACGCACAATGTGTTTTTATCCAAATAAATTTAATTTATCAGTATGGGTTATTGATTTTACTAAAATTTATATAATATATATTTGATCAAATGTATTATCATTCGTCTAATATTTTCTCTAAGAAAGTTAAAAGAATATAAATCTAGATTTATTCTTTAAACCTGTAATTTTCTAAAAAATGTTATTCATCACAGTTTTCACTTATATTAAAATTTATTTATGTTTCTTATAGTTATTTAATTTGATGAAATGGATTATATATTTAGAATCAAGGTTTCCAAATTTGGTAAATATTACTCTTTAATTTTTTAGTCATTATGAATAGTAACTGTGGTGACATTTATTATATAAGTAAAGGGTAAATCGTCTTAATCTAGGTTAAAACTAAGTTTTTATGCCATAATGTTTCATGTTAACTCTTATTAGATGAATGGAATTCAACCATTATCAAATTATTCTTGAAATTTATATGAATAATGGGAACTTTACCAAGAAAATGACTAAAATAATATTAAAAAAAAAGAAAGTTTCAAAATGTCTCACTCTTATTTACAAATTTCTATTATGTGTCCACATAGAGATAAAAGTGAGTTATCAATGAATCTAGATGTAAATTTTGTGCTTAATAAAATTATCTTCTTAATGATAATTTATTTATAATTTTTAGTGATTATTTAATTACCTTAAATGATTTCTCAATGTTGATACATAATTTAATCAATTAATAGAATAATAAAATAAATGATATTAAAAATATTAAAAGTGATATAATTTGAGTTATTTATAGTGTTTAGTGAAATTTTTAGATGAATATTACATATTAGTTACGTGTAAATTAATTATATTATATATTTGTCATTTTATTATTGAATTTGAAGTCAAATTAAATGAATAGTGTCTTAATTGACATTAATGATAATTTATAGGAAAAATATTTTATTAAATTGTTTAAAAATCATTAATATAATGTACATGTACCCCCACTGTCAGATTTGGTGTTAAAATCATAAACATTAAATTTTTAGGTTTGATACTGATGCAGGTAACCCAATTTTCATCATCCAAAACTTATAACCTCAAGATGAAATATTGGATCACTTATATACCCAAGGACCTTTTAGTTTCATAGTTTTACATAACTAGAAAAAACACTTACATAAACAAAACCCATGAATTCAATGGGGTATTTTTTTCTATTATTCCCAATATTTATATATTCCATATTATTTCTTCAATATCTCTCACAAATTTCATCATGTTAGAAACCTTTCTAGAACAAAATGACTTAATCATCATACTTCATGACCTAGGGAAAATGAAACAAAACAAGGGTGAAATCAATTGATCAGTAAGGGTAAACATGAGCATTAAAAATTAAATTTCATTAGTGATTGTAAGAAGATCATAATGGTATGATGATGTCATCAAAGTTCATGTTCATAACATAATAATATTCATACCCATCAATACTTGGATCATCAATAATGAGACTTGGATTAAATCGTTATCAAAAGAAATAGAGAAAGAATCAATAGTCACGATCTATGTGATTTCGATATTGATCAAAGGCAACCTTAAAATCCCATAGTAAGAATAAAGAAAATATATTGGAAACAAATAAAATAATATTCATATAACACTTAAAAGAACCCTTAAAGAACCCTTATAAATGGAATAACCATACGTCCAACATCCATACACAATGTATTGAAGCTTCATCTAGGTGCACCCATTGTAAAAGTCATATCGAGCTCGGCCATTAGCAATAATGGGTCTCAACCCTTCATAAAAAATTCCCAAGAACCATTACATGAATAAAGTACATATAAAATTCAACTAATTATAAAACACCTAAAAACATCCATTATTATTTAAATAACATTATTAAATCATTAAAAATAAATGGGTTCCATGATAATATCTTGAAATATTCATAATCTAATTAGATAAAGAATAAGGATGGTATAATTTTAGCATATCCTAGTGTATCATAAGTAACATAAAAGGTTGTTGTAATTAATGAATATAAATACCATTAAAATATCATTAAAAAAATTATTGTGTAAAATAACCTTTTCACTTTGAGTAATATCGAGTATGTTATCTAGGATGGAAAATGATTTTGAAAGTTCACTTGGAATGTTTCTTGAGGAAAATATCCTTTCTATTTTGAAAACACTTATTTAAAATATAAAACTTTCTCAAATATTAAAAAATAATTTTATTTTAAAATAACCATTGAAACATAAAAATAAATCAAAAAATCATTTAATATATATAATGTTAAACAATTTGTGCATATTGAATACATTAAAACAATTATTCCTTTCACATTTTTAGTAAAAGTCAAAAAAACTTCCTCATTTGGAAAAAAATAAGATGATACCTTTTTAAAAAGTATTAAAATTGAAAATAATAGGTGAAAATGTATTTAAAAATCATAGGGGAGTATTAAAAATATTTTTTCAAATAAAATTATAAACTAAGGATTTTGAAGAAAAATATTTTTAACCGATGAGAGAAATAAAGTCACCATTTCTTAAAAAATTTTCTAAATAATTTTAAGTACCAAATAGAGTAAAATGATGATGTAAAATGAAAATTTAATTAATATCTAGTGTATAATAAAAATTAATGGTTTTATTATACAACTATCAAATAATTTCCTACAATGGAAATTCAAGAATAAAATCTCCCAATTAAAATAAGATTAAAACTTATACACTTGTCGCTTTGGTAACTTTTTAATCATAACTTAAAATGAATGAAGTATATAAATAAAACCTTGATATATCACAAAGTATAAATTATTTTTGATATAATATGTTAAGGGATAGTATATATGCCATTTAAAATAAATTATTATCATAAAAGAACATGTGTTTCAAAGAAGGATATTTTGAGACAAAACCCTTCCAATGATCATAACATTGAAGTAAAAATTAATAAAATAATTTATTATCTATATCAAAATAAAATAAATATAAAACAAGTGTAAATAAAATATAATATTATCTAAATTCATTACAAATATGATCTTATAATATCAGATACAATGAAGAAGTAATATAACCTAATGAAAAAAATTGTTTTTGGAAATTCTTCACCTCTTGGTAAATTTCAAGTCAAATACCCATGAATAAAATAATTCAAATTGAAACTTAAAATACTTGGATTTATGAATAATTCATGATATCACATGTAAAATGGGAATTATATACACCATATAAAGTAAATTAGGGGAAAACATTAAAATATGCATTAATGAAGGAAAATTGAGATGAAGTCCCTTACCGTGAGTCTATACTTTCCATGAATGTACTTTAACTCCTATATAATAAGATTATATAATTTATTTTATTTATTGATAAACATTTATAGGTTTAATTCCTTATACTTAAATAATTTATTTAATTTATTTTAAGTATTCTCTTAAATATTTAATCAGTTAAGTCCATTTCTAGTGTATTGAGGATGTTGATTCATTATTTTGAAACATCATTGGTGTGTTGATCATGGTTAAAGTGGTAATTATTACATTATCTTGGGAAAAATAATCATGAAATAAAAACAATTATTATAAATAAATTATTATTTTAAAATCATCCATTAAAAATGTTTATGAAAAATGAAATACCTCACGATCATGGAGATGGTAGGTCATACACACGCATGAGTAACACTTCCATTTGTCAACAATCATTTTGAAAAGAAGTTAAGTAATATTTTATATTTTAATAATGACAATCATATTATAAAAAACATATTATTTATTAAAATATAATTATATATACCACCTATTTGATTATGTGATTAAAAATAATCACATCTCTTCAAATAGGTGGTAGTCTATACATACACATGAACGAAGTCAATATTTGTTAACGGATTGAAAGGTAAAATGTAAATAGTATACTATCATTTAAGGATGATAAATATTCATTTAACATAATTATTATTACATATATATCACATATTTTCATTAAATTTATCCTTAATACCATCCATGAATAGACTTAGTGAAAAATGAATCACATGGGGTCGTGAGGTGGTAGTCCACTGTACACACGAGCGGCGTTATAATATCCCCCATTAAATAAAATGTAAAAAAAGGTATATGTGATAACATAATTACATGAATATAATTATGATTAAAACATAATATATATATATATATACTTTAAATCCATCATTATAATAATCCATGAGAGGTGATGATGAAAAATTAATTACATCAGTTCGCGAGGCGATAGTCCGCCATACACAGGAATAATGGTTTTGATTCCCAATAGATGTAAGAGGAGATTAATTTATGTTAGGAAATTAACATAATAAAATAACATTATAATATAGATAATTTTTTATTATATTATCATAGTTTTATAAGATTTTAAGGAGTTTGAAGAAGAAATAAAATAAACACATTCGGTTAAATGTGATGCTTCTTCTTCAGAAAACCACCTTAGGTGAGCACCAAAATCCTTCTTGGGATAGATTTATCCTCAAAAAAGAGGATTTAAGTCCTATGGAGGTAATTAAAGGATGTATTTTTGTGTTTAATGTATTATAAAAACTAATATAAAGGTTGTAATATTATAGGATAGGGAGTGGCCTATTATAAGTGAGGTGAGTAGCACACTTATAATTTTTTAAAAGAGAAAGTGATACCTGCATATTTCGCATGCCACAAGGCTCCCAAATGTACCATTATTGAAAATTAAAATAAATCAAGTCTAAATATTTCCATACTAAATAATTAAGATTTATTTTTATGTAATTTTAACCCTTATATGTTTAGTTGATCCCCGGCTAAACCCGTTTTCACTTTAACCGCGGTAAAATATTTTTACTTTTTCACTTTTCAGTATGACCAAAAATTACGATATCTTTATTACATAATATAAATTATTTTGATTATAAATATAAAATATTTTATACCAAATTAAATTCAAATATGTGGAAGAATTTAGTTTTATAATTAAACCCTGAGAGGTGATCAAAAAAAGTTTTTCAAGAAATATATTTTTCAAGTGTAAGATGATTGCATATAAACTATATGACATGTAATATTCATTTTATAAATTTAAATTAATATTTATCGATATATAATATATAAATTTCATTCAAAAAATCAATCATTAGGGGTTATTTTAATTAATTAAAATGGATAAAAATTATAAACTTTAAAACTATTTTTTGTAAAAATACATTTTAAACACAAAAGCATAACTCATACTAAAATCCAATTTAAAGATGATTCCAATGTAATTAATTAAATTTAATATAACTAAATAATACTTATATTACAAGAAATAAAATTCATATCACAATGGTACTATAAATTATGTAATTTATTGAAAAGAAATTATATTTAAAAAAAATATTTTTCAATATTCACGGAAAAGCAATATTTTTTGGAAAATCCCAAATTTTTATCAAATTTTAATTTTTATAAGATTATTTAAAAAAATTATTTTTTATTTTGTAAAAAAAAATTTAAAATCACTAGAGAATAATTAAAACATTATATCACAAAAAACAATAAAAATAATTTTCAAAGAAAACGTATTTTTAAAAATAAAATTACTTAACTAAAATTTGAATGATTATTTTCTAAGAGAGTATCAATAAATTTATTTTGAGTATGATATTTATATTTATTTTTTATAAATAAATTATTAATATTCATACCATCTAATTTAATTTATTGGTTATAATGGTCATATATTTCATGGGTTGTTAAAGTTGGGCGTTATTTATCGAATACAATGCTGAATGAAATGTTATTATTTTAAAATATTAGGGTGTTCCTTCCCACACCACACAAATAATTTTGTACCTAAAAATTTTAAATTTATCTCAGTAATCAAAAGTTTTATTTTTGAAAATAACATTCTTGAAATCCCACATTATAAAAAGGGTAAATAAATCATCCTCTTGATAAAATGGAAAGGGAATTATGAAGGTCATCTGAAATAACACATTACATGGTTTCCAAATAGGAGAAAAATGGTGGGAAGTAAATATTTATATATGATTGAAAATTTAAATTATCAAATAATGATGTAGATTGAAATAGATCATTTATCATAAGAAATTGGATAATTATGAGAAAGTTAACGTCCACAATACCAAAAACTAAAGAGACGTGAAAAAACCCATTAATTTCATAAGAAATGAGGGTAATAATATTAAATTTTCTTTCAATATCCTTTTAATTGAGTTGAAAAATTCATTAACATCTATACTTAAGGGAATACGGAAAATATTCTTTCCGGAAAAATTTGATTTCATCCTTTGATAAATTTTCACCATAATCTCATCTTTTGCTACAATAGATGAGTATTCATGATGAATTTTTTTATACCTAAATTAAAAAAATAAAATTAAAATAGGTCACATAATACCCAAAAGTATAACTATATATTCCTAATATCTTTAGAAATTAACCAAACACAAAATGGTTATCATATGGTAAGATGTTTCCCAAAATTAATAAACCATCATATGATGAAATAAAACATTAATCTCCAAAATTCAAAGATAATACCCAAAGTTCAAACTAAATCATTAAATAAATGAATAACCTTGTATCCCAAATAACCTCAATAATCTCAACACTAGTGGTATGTGTTTAACCTTTTTCTCCCTTAAGTTGTGGTTTTAAGCCCCATGGACTTTTTGTATAAGATGGGTTGCCTCCTAGAATTCAGGTTATTCTTTTTCATAAAATCATATCCTTATAAAAATCCTAGAAATATAATTAACATCCTTAAAAGTAACCTTAATCATAAAAGATCATATAAACCCAAAATAGTCTCAGTGAGTTTAAATGTACGATCCATAATAAACTCAAAACCCTATGATGGCATCCATAACCCTTAAGATAACCTCACATGAAAACATACCAATATCTAATTTTATCTAAATGTTTTCTCTGATACCAACTATAATGGCCATGAACAAGCACTCCCATATATAGTTCTAAAATCATAAGAATTATATTTATATATTGGATACCGATCAAGGTGAATAAATTTTCACCATCCAAAACATAAAATAGCAAAAGAAAATATTGGATAACTTATATACCTAAGTACATTTTAGATTTATATTTTTAGATAATTAAGAAAAACTCTTACGTAAAAAATACCCATGAATTCAAGGGATTATTTCTTCCAATATACCTAGTTTTTTCATAATCCATATAAATTCTACAACATTACCCACCAAATTCCTCACTTTATAAACCTTTATCGACACAAATCATTTCATCTTAATTTTTCATAACCTAGGGAATAAGAAAGATAATAAGGGTTAGTTTAAATTAGTATGGGTGAACATAAGCATTAATAATTTAATGTCATTAGTGACAAAAAGAAGAGTATAAGGTTGTGATGACATAATCAAAGTACATGTGTATAACATAAGAATATTCATTCCCACTAATATTGATATACACAACCATGAGACCTAACAAAAACATTTATCAATGGAGAGACTCAAAAGAATCAATAATCATCAGACATGTTAATTTAATCATAATCGAACAAATCATTAAAAACCCATACAAAGTATAAATAAAATATATTGGTATCTTGGAACATAATCTTCATAGAACCATCAAAATAACACTTACAGAACCCTAATAAATATAATAACCATACGTTTAACTTTCATACCCTATTCATTGGATTTTTATATGGGAACACTAATCAAATAAGCTATATCTGGATCACCTATGAGCTATAATGGGCCTCAACCCTTAATGAACAATTTACAAAAAATATAACATGAATAAAGTACATTGAACTTGCATCTCATCATAAAAATCATAAAAACATCCATTATTCTTTCCAAAACATGATTAACTGGTGGAAAAGAAATGGGTTCCTTAAAAATATCTTGAAAAAATCATAATCTATCCATTAAAAGAATAAGGATGGTATCATTTCAACATATCTGAGTGGAGCATAAGTAGCATCAAGGGTAGTTAGAATTTATGAATGTAAATACAATTAAAATAACATTAATTTTTTTTGGGGTAAAATGACCTCTTCACTTTGAGTAACATCAAGGATGTCATCTTATATGGAAAATGATTTTTGAAAGATCACTAGAAATATTTCTTGAGAAAAATATAATTTCCATTTTGAAAACTTTATTTATAATATAAAACATTCTCAAAAATTAAAGAAACAATATTCTTTGAAAATAAATTTTGAAACTTAAAAATGAATCTTTATAACATCGAGTCTTTATAGAAATAAAAAATTATGTTCGTTTGGAGTATGTTAAAACAAATATTCCTTTAATATTTTCAGTAAAAGTTAGAAAAAAGATGTCTTTTTCATAAAATGATAGGAATATTAATTTTAAAAATAATTAAAAAAATCTAGTCATGGGAAAAACAATGAATTTAAAAAAATTGTAGGATAATATTAAAAATATTTTTGAAAAAAATTTTAGATACATTGTGTTTTATAAAAATGATTTTTGACTCATAAGAGAAATAAAGTTAGCTTTTCTTTAGAACATTTTCTCAATAATTTTAAGTACCAATGGGAAAGAAATTGTATTATTACATGAAAATTCATGAATAACCATAGGGGGAAAATATTATTTTTTATTATAAAATTATCGAATAATTTTATATAATGGAAATTAAAGCTTAAAAATCAAGATTAAATTAAGATTGAAAAATAATCCCTTACCACTTTGAGAAATTTTTAATCATAACATTCCATGGATAAAGTACATGAATTGTAACTTGATATATTATAAAGTATGAAGTATTTATTATTTTATATATAAAGTTAATTTTTTAGTCTATTTAAAATAAATTCGTTGCATAGAATAACACGTGTCTCAATGAATAATGTTTCGAGATGAAACCCTCATAATAATCATAACATTGAAGTGAGAATTAATCAATGAATTTATTATGTGTATCAAATTTAAATCCACGTAAAACAATTGTAAATACAAAAAATATAATAATAATTCATTATACACATAATATTACAATATAAAATACAATTAATAAGTAATATGACCCATTAAAATGAAATTTAGTTATGAAATTATTCACCACTCGGTGACTTTCAAGTAAAATCCCCTTGGATGTAATATTTCAAATTGAAACATAAAATTATAGGATTTTGGAATGATTCCGGAAATTTTCTGTAAAATATGTGGTATATAAACAATATAAAGAATTGGGATAAAAACATTAAAACATGCCTCAAAGAAGGAAAATTGAGACGAAGTCCCTTACCTCGAGTACATACATTCCAGGTACATCCTTTAACTCATGTATAATAATCTTATATCAGTTATTTTATTTCATATGAAAACTTTTTGGTTTAAATACCCTATGCATAAATACTTTATTTTATTTATTTTAATGACATGTTTAAATACTTAATTAGTTAGGTCCACATTGGATGTTTTGAGGATGTTCATTTCTTTATTTTAAAACAGCTTTGGTGTGTTCACACTGGTTAAATAGGTCATTATTCTATCATCTAAATAATAATAATCATGAAATAATTAAAATTTTTATACAAACAAATTATACTTTTAAACTCATTCAGGAATAATGGTTATGAAAATTGAACTACATTATGGTTATTGAGATTGTAGGTCATACGTATGCATGAGTAATGTTTCCATTTTTTAATAATCTTCATAGAAAGAAGGTAAGTATTGTTATTTATTGAAATAATGATCATCATATCAAAAATACCATATTATTTCTTTAAATATTCATATATATATCTTTATTGGGATTTGATGATGAAAAATAACCACATCGCTTCGTGGAGGTGGTAGTCCGCACTTATGCATGAACGACATTGTTATTTCTCAGTGAATGGAAAGGTAAAAATTAAATTATATAATATATTTTAATAATTAAAAATAATTAATAAATATATGTTTCATATATATCACATGTATTCATTAACCTTATCCTTACTACCTTTCATGAAAAGCGTTAGTGAAAACTGAATCATATCGCTTCGCGAGATGGTAGTCCACCTTCCACCCAAGAAACGTAATCATATCCTCTACAGAATGTAAATTATAAAGATATATATGATATAAAACTTAAAATAGAATAATTATTTTTTAAATATAATATATATACTTTAAATATATCGTTATAATAATTCATGAGAGGTGTTGATGAAAAACGAATTACATCAGTTCATGAAGATGTAGTCTGTCATTTACATGAATGATAGTTTTGTTTCCTATTTGGTGGAATAGGATATGGATTTAGGCTATTCCCATAACATAATAACATATTAATATATGTTAGATAATTTAAATTACCTCATCATAATTGAATAAAATTTAAAAGATTTGGAAGAAGAAATAAAATAAATATACTCAGTTAAACATGATACCTTTTCTTCAGGCAACCTCATTTGGTTAGCACCAAAATCCTTGTTAGAATAGATTTATGACAAAACCATGATATCTAGGTCATGGATATACAATTAAGGTTTTTATTTTGGAATTTCTTGGCTGATCCAATATTCTTTGAAGGTGATAAAAGGAGAAGATAGTGGGTGACCTTTTATAAGTGAGGTGAGTGGCACAATTATAATTTTTGAAAATAAAGTGGTACCCACATTTTTCACATGAAAAAAGGTTCCAAAATATACCATTATCAATACTTAAAATATATAGAGACTAAATATACCCACAAAATATAATTTATAAAAGTTTTTAGGTAATTTTATCCATTTTCATTTTAGATTAACCCCTTGTAAACCCATTTTCACCATAACCCCAGTAAAAGATTTTTACTTTTTCACTATTCATTATAACCAAAAAATAAGTTGAACATATTATATAATATAAATTATAATTATTATAATTATTTAATACATTTCCCTAAATTCAATTCACATAAGTGGAATAATTTAATATTAAAATTAAACCTGTAGATGCGATGAAAAAGTGGTTTTTCAAAAAATGCATTATTCAAGCATTAGATAATTTCATATAAACCTTATAACTATTAATAATATAACTCCAAAATATTTTATGATATTTATATTTTTAAATAAATTTATCTTCTTTGATAGCTTACATTGCACACAACACCAATCTTAAACAAATAATGATATACAATAAAATATCATTATTTTAACACGGTCGTTATAACCTACCCGTTAAATTGGCATGATTGAATAGTATTGAACAAATAAAGAAATTTATATATTATATATTTAACCAAATGTTTTTAAATTTTTCCAAAATTATTTTATAGTCATAAGATAATAATAAATCAAATATTATTTATAAAAAGTTATATTTTTCTAAAGGTGGTTTCGCCGCCTTTTAATGGTGCACTTGTTTTAAAACTAAATTGTGAAACTTTTATAAATTATATTTGAAAAAATAAATTTCATTTTTTAAATTATTATTTCATAATTATCTCAGGTTTATTTTCTTTTATTTTTTCAATAAGTTTTATTTTCTGATGAATGGTGTAATACTACATTTTAATTGAAAATTCACTTTTTATCTAAATAATTTATAATATTAAATTATATTTTAAACTGGTTTTAATATTAAATTATAAAAAAAATCTATTAATTCAAGTTAGGTCATTTTAATCTTTTTTATACTGAATGTGGATATAAAAAAATTTCAATCTTTTGCATGTTTTCACTTTGAAACCCTGTTTTTTTACCCCGTCTAAGGAATAAATTTTAAATTAATTTTATCCAATTATGTATTTTGAATTTTGAAAAATGGATAAATATTTTAAATCCTAAGGTACAAATTTAATAAATATGTCCCTTTTTATTTTTGTAAAATATGAATAGTAAACATTGTAATTTTAATTATCACAGTTAAGGATAAATCGAGTACTCAAGGATAAAAATAATATTATAAATATTATAAAATTACCATGAAACTTGTCCAAATTTTATTGGATGAGTTAATTTTGACCGAAATCATCCTTGGTCCAATTTTATGGCCTCTTATACCCACTTGTAAAATTTCAATATATTTATATTATTTTATTTTAAGAAAAGTTAAATATATCATACTCATGTTTTTATTAAGTATTAAATTTTTATTATGTGGTTATTCAGAACATATCTTAATTTATAAATATAAATTTTAAATATAAATTTTTTTACATTAATCGTGATAATTTATTTTTAATATTAAGAAATAAATTATTACCTAAAAGGCTTAAACAATGATGATGTAGTAATTTTTTAATTAATGGGTATATCAAAATAAATGATTTTAAAAATATTAAAATAGATATAAATTTAAGTAATTTAAGTTATACAATAATTATATAGATAACATTGAAATTTTATTTATATTTTAAAAGTTGTGGTGTGAAGATATCTTGTTTTATTGTTTTTTTTAAAATTAAAAGTAATAAATAGTGTTAAAATTGACATTAATTATATTTTAAAATAAATAAAATTTTATTAAATGATATAAAATTCATATAAAATATAAAATTAAAGAAATATATTTTTTATAAGCTTAAATATATCATCGATAGTCCATTTATGGTTCATTTGGCATTTTATAGTTACTATATTAACCCTTAAGGAGTAAAAACACATGTTGTCATAGAAAGAATTAAAAGGATTAAATAAGAGTTAAATACACAAGATAAGGGAATGAAGGTTAACTAAAATTGTCCTAAAATTCATTGATGAATATAATTCTACCATTATCACCATAATATTGAATTTTAGTGTTTTAATTCACATTTTTCCTAGAAAATAACTTATATATTATATAAGTCAAAGATAGTTGAAAATGTCACTCTCTTTGTACTTAATATCTTTTATGTTTCCATGTAGAGAAGAATCAATATTTGACTGAAACTAAATATATATTTTAATCTTAATTAAAATATTTTTCTTATAGATTTTTTATAATTTTTAGAAAATATATAATTACCTAAAATACTTTTTCAATACTAAAAGAGTATTTATTTAATTAGTAGAAAAATAAAATAATTCATTTTAAAAATATTAATTTTGATATATTCTAGATTATTTAATGTGTTTAACTTATTTTGTAGATCTCTATGATATATTATATATGTTTTCAATCATTATATTCTAATTACCGCATTCTATTTATGTATTTAAATTCAAATTTAATTAATAGTATCAAATTAGAAAATAATGATATTTTAATAAATTAATATTTTTTAAAATTATTTAAAAAATGTTAAATAATCCCAAAGGGGAAAATATATGGGAAAATATTTATTCTCATATTCATTAATATTCCATTTTTAATTCTTTGGATCCAGAATTCCCTAATTATATTTTAATATTTTTAGGTTTTTCGAAATCGTGCCTCACTGTAATTATAAAAGGGCACCTATTCCCTCACTTCCTCACTCCAATTTGAGTTATATAGCTCAAAAAATACCTGACCATTTCTCTTATAAACACACTAAATTAAGTAATAAAGGTTCTTTTCCTTCCATAATACCTACCCTTGATCACTTAACAAGATATTAAAGGAGTATGCTGAAGAATATGTAATCTTCTTTATTGACTATTTCAAATTTGTTTCTTCTTCCACTTCATATCCATGTGTTTTTTCCATTATAAATTAATAAATATACTATCATATATATTTTAATATGTTATTATGATTATGTAAAACAATATTCCTCCTTTTATCCTTCCTTTGAAAAATGAAGTCATCATTTGTGTGTTCGTATGGCTTACCATCTCCACGCTGTGGTGTTATATATTTTTCATCACCATTTGTATTTGATGGGTATAATAGTGGAAATAATTTATATATATATATATATATTATAATTATTACATGATATTGATTCTAAAATAATTAATATATCACCCACTTACTTACCCTTTCACTAATAATGGATTGATATTGTTGCTCGTGTGTATGTACGACCTACCATATCCATGAAGATATGTGATTCATTTTACATATTCTCTATTTAAGAAAGATTATATAAATGTATATAATGAATAAATATGATATCAATGAACTTAATATAATTTCTTATATTATGTAACTATATCCTATGCACAAGAATCTTGACTTACATGATGAAGCATGCATAGGAAAATGAAGTAGTTATCACCCAAATCAAGGTTAATAACAAAATATCATTAAAAATTGGGTTATAGAATGATATAAGAGGATCATATATGATATCCAAAATATGAATATGATTTTCGTATAAATTAATAACACCATTTAAACCATTATACATTAGTTTTAGTAATTACATCAGAAATTGAACCTAAGGTAATGTTTATTTTACAATCTCGTTATTATTTGGGATTGTTTATGTTTAAGTCTCCAGTGGGGAATATTTTTATTCAATGTCCATGTTTTCTAAAAAAGATCAATTTTTTTTAATATTATCCTACAAATTTTATAAGTTTTTTTTTACCCATGTTCAATTTTTTATACAATGGTTTGAAAGTAATTTTTAATCGTTTTCCAAATGAGGTACTTTCTGACTTGTTCAACAAAAATATAAAAGGAATGTTTTTTTAAATTATTTGGAATGATAATAATTTTACACTTTCATGAATCCTTAATGTTTTGGATCTTTCTTTACATGTTTAAAATTTTCTTTTCAATTAATTTTTTTTCTTTTATAATCGTTCATCTTTTTAGATAAATTATTTCAACGTAAAAAATGTATTTCTATAAATAATTTTCAATGATTTTATTAGAGTATTTTCATCTATGTAAACAAACTTTGTTTAATCTTATTATTCATTTAGGATGATGAATTATGATATAATCTAATATATTTTATTAAATCGATTATGATCAGTTTGATTGTGGATGTGTTATTTTGATACCATTCAACATATTACTCAGAATGGTTTTTAATTATATTTACTGGTTGGGGAGTTTTTTTAAAATTTAGTATGTATATATTGTTTATGTTTCTCTCCATTAATATAAGGAATGAATTAGAATTAATAAGTGATAGGCGAGGTCTTTTATATGCACTCGATTCATTGGTAGGTCTCATAAGACAAACCAATTTGGGATTTGGCTGAGGCCTTAACCGTTTATTTTCAAATGTCTTGCCCAATTACTCAATGGTATGTTTTAGATGTATAACATTGTTCATTCCATCATTATAATATTATTTATTAATTTCCATGTGACTATCTAGTTATTATAATTTCCATGGATAATTTTATAGATCATGTGATTGTTTATATGGAATTATTTGATCATCTAATATAATGGTCGTATTATGATCATGTTGATGATTAAATGGCATGTGTTTATGTTATTTACCTTACCATAAAGTTTTTTTCTTACCTTCTATTGTATATATACTCTTACGGAGAAAATTAGATCACCCCTTTATTGTGTTTTATTTTTTCCTAGGATTCCAAAAAGTTTATTATGACTGATATGTTGGGTAAAGCTACGAGACTAATGGAATTTCCAATGAAGTTTCTACGTTTTATTTTATATTTTTAGTTGTAATTTAAGATTCATGTATGTATCCAGTTTTCTAATACTACTAAACTATTTAGTCCATTTTTATGTGATTCCTTATTTCTCATGCCAATGTAATAAGAAAACCACCGAGTCTCAGCAACTGGGGTTGTGGTCTTTAAATTTCGTAATAGAGAAAGTTTTATTGAAATATTTGGAAATAGATTTAGTTAAACATTTATTAGAGAATGAAACCCAATGATAGAATTTATAAATATATCCCAATAAAATTTACTTATTATTTAGAGATTATTTATACCTAAATTTTCAATTTAGGTTATGTTATTCACTAGTTTGTATATTATAAAGTTTGTTTCATTATTTTATTAGCTAATATAGTGTATAACTTATTTTATAAATAGCACCTAGTGGAAGGAATGGATACCGAAACAACGAATGTAATCCATGTAGGTATTTACCTCCTATGAAAGAGAATGATGTTAGAGCTGTATCTACAAATAATTAGGAACAACTTATAACCATACTGGGATAATTAACTTAAGTTATGAATAGAAAACTTACATGTATGCAGCAACCACATCCACAATGTGGAGTAACAATGTTTGACGGCTTCATGAGGCAACAAATTCCATTATTCAATGGGACTAAAAAAAATTTAGCTGAGTAATGGATAAGTTTCTTAGAAAATATATTTCCATATTTGGGAAGTAGGGAAAGGGAGACGATTGAGAGGGTAGTTTATCATCACTTTAGAGATGTAAATAAATGGGGGTCACTGATTCAAAACACTAATAAGGATGAGGAATCATAAAACATTGAATAGAAGTATTTTAAAGAAATTTTATAAGAAAAATATTTCCCTTGGGAAAAAAGTGTGGATATGGAGAGACAATTCATGTATCTAAGACAAAAGGAGGAGGGGAATATTGTTAAATATAAATCCAAATTTATAATATTAGAAAGGAATTTTTCTTACTGTATATGTAACCTAAGGAGAAATATTAATTGTTTCTTCAATGGGCTTAATAAAATTAATCGAAGGGCTCTATTCTGCCAAAACTTCCCATAGTAAGAGGATATAGTACCATGTGCTATCAAGACAGAGACATAATTCTTCAATCCTTATAACTTATAAATGAAACAATAGACAAAGATGATGGTAGAGAAAAAATATGGTTAAATAGAATAAGGGAAAGAAAAAATTTTCCTACATGTGATAATTGTAGAAGGAAACACCTTGGTTATTTATTGAAGGGAATGAGAGTTTTATACAAGTGTAGAGAGAAAGGACACTAGGTTCATGACTGTAAAGGAAATAAACAATTTTTTCAGTGCTTCAACTATAAAGAGATAGGACCCTAAACAAATAAATCTCTCAATAATCAAAGTAATATAACTCAAAATAGGCTAATGGAACATGGTCAAACTTTTTCTACTACGAAAGAAAATTTATAATGATTATATTCATATGTTTGGATTTAAGAATTATGTTGTAAAATCATTTTATCAAGGATATTCTGGTTCTAATAATCATGAGATACATAAAGATTTTACTATAGTAATTCATTTTTAATGATTTGGAAAATTAAATTTTTTTATTAAGGGTTTTAAGGTGATAAAATATTTGGTAATTGACAATAATATTTGTATTATGTAGTTTGTAGAATCTAATGTTAAGATTGATTTTCGAAATTTAGAGACCTTTTTTGGACTGTGAATTTTGATAGATTTATTTTGGATGAGTCTTAAGGTTAGAATGGATTAAGTTTAACATTAGATATAATTGTTTAAGGTTAAAGTATGATTTATTGGATACTATGTGCAAACCTTTTTAGTTTGAGTAATTATTTAAAGGATGAAGTAATTATTTGGGGACCTTTTGATTCATTAAAATTGTTCAATCATAAAAACTCATTTTGAATATCCTTCTTTAACTATACAAAATAAAGTGAAAATAGATCAAAGAACAACCAAAGGATAATATAATGCACATGACATAATAAAGTAAGTTTATAATCCCAAGTGTTTATCTGAATATTAAAATAGTCCCTCAACTCTAGGGAAAATGATTTTTGAACAAAAAAATTATCCATTTATTTTTTTACTATGAAATTAATAGTTTTTTACCCATCAAAAACTTACAGTTTTGTGATGGTCAACCTTTTAAATGACCATGTTCTCTATCAATCTCTATCAGTACTTGATAGTTATATTTATCTTCCATGCCCTGGTTTTCACTTCCCACTATTTTTATCCTACTCAAAAGCTAAAAATATTTGTGACATTCCCATTTCAACTTCCCTATGATTAAGAGGATGTTTTATTTACCCTATTTCTGATATTTGTTTCCCACAAAGTAATTTTCAAGTATCAACCTTTGATTTTTGAAGATAAATTTCAAATTGTGAGGAACAAATGTAATAACCTATAATTCTATGAATGAAATTTCACAAATTATATTCATATAATATAGTCTAAATCAAATAAAACAACTTATAGAATACAATACAAACTTTATAAATAAATAATGAATGAAATAAGAGTTATTTCTTGAAGTAAATAACTTGTATCAATGGAATAATAACTTGACTTTTGAAATAGTAATGTGACCCTTAGGAATAGTAAATAGGCCCATAAAAAATTATTATCACTTATTAAAGTAAAAAATAAAATTTGGGTATCTTATGAATAAAAATATGATATATCTTCACTTGGAATAAGTAAATAAATGTTTTAAAAATGATAAATTAAGTGTTGGTATTTTTGTAAGTTACAAAAAATTAATTACAATTTTGAAATTAATATAATTATTTAAAATAAAATTTATTTTCATAAAATAGATTCATAAATTAATATTTTTATGTGTTATGATTATAGTATAATTTTATGAGACCTTATTTAAATTTTCGAAGTGTTATAAAATAAGTTATAATTTTAAAATTGGAATTTTTTAAATAAATGATGACTTTATTTAAAAATTAAATTTATCATATTTATAAAATTAATTTCATAAAATATATTCCATTTTTCAATTCAACATGTCTAAAAAAATTTATCCTTGTTTTTTGAGATTTTTTATAATATAGTTTAATTTTTGTGAATAGTGAAATATGGTAATTTATCGTATTTAACAAATACTTGATTTATGGAGTCATAGTTGATGTGTGGATGATGTATCCCCATAATCTAGAACTATAATTCATTATTTGATTATATGCATTGAAAATTCTCAATATATTCATAGTTTGGATCCAAAATAATAAACAAAATAATAAAATATTTAATAAACACATATCTCCTCCACTATAAATACCACCCTCACCATATCTTCTCCTCAAACCTCTTAAGCCATGAAACTTGTCCAATTTCTACCCAATAAACTTCCCAAGATTCTTCCCCACATCTAGTATTTTCTAGTCTCAACAAAATTCCAAAACCAATTTCCCTAAGGAGGATCTCAAGGAAAATAATTCCGGAGGTAAAATCCTCTTTCACTTTCTTTTTTTTTTCTTTTCACTTTCTTTATTTTCATACACTATCCTAACCTAATATGTCCAAAAATATATGATAAATACAATATATTATATATAATATAATTTTATTATTTTTATTTAAAATCCACCATCATGTCTCTTATCTTCTTCTTTTTATTCTAAAAATGAAAAAATCGTATGTGAGGTGCCGATTTGCCATCATCATTAACGATGAATTTTAATTTTTCAATTTCACCCTCTAGTATAGTCATAAAACTATTTTTATGGTCAATAAAGACTATAATATATGTATCAAAACTTATTTAATGTTATATAACTAGTATATATACATAATATTAATCCATATGATAAAACTTGTTTGTGATGATTGAAAAACTACCAAAATAATCTAAACGATTATCACTAATGTCTTATCTAATGATTCATCCTATTACCATTTAACCATATTAATTATATAAAAATTTTATATTATATATGTTCATTAATATCATATTTTAATTTTGGATAACTAATCTCATTTTACATGTTCTTTCATACTTGTACACAAATGAACCAATCGTGAAAACCAAGGAAAAAACATACTCAAATGACGGAATTAAAATATATAACTCATCAAAAATACAATAAATGAACTTAATAAAATTATAATAAATAAAACATATGTTTAATAGGTTCTGAATTAAATTATTAATGAATCTAGTTTCATTATCCAATACATTAAGTACATGTGAATAATTGTTTCAGACATAAGGTAAGGGTTTCTCCCCAAACCCCCATTTTTCATTCAGGTTACTATTTCTCTCAATTTACCCCAATATAATTCATTATTTTTTTTATAAACTCCTCATAAGTTCTATAAAAAAGTTCCACATATATTTACCTTGCATAATCCTTCTTAATATTATGGTAAGTTATGTGTTTTATAAGGATCCTTCCTCAATTCTTCCCAATAAGCAAGCCCGATTAAAGGGAACTTCTTAGTTTCTTACCCATTTTCAAGTGCACTCCATAATATGTTTCAAGCCATAATTATTTTTATAAAATTACTGATTTTATCAGGAAAAACTACTTTTTTCATTTTTTTTGTATACAAAAATTATTCCTTTGTCTGTTTTAAATATACTTTATTATTTTCTCTTAAACAACACCTAAGCACCTCATTTATAAAGCTTTATAAATGCTCTTTTTACATGTTTTCACTTTAGTTGGAAATACTTTATTCCTTGAATTTAATTTAATTTTCACTAATTTATATTTTCTTTTATAGACATGTTAGAATATGATTTTAGGACAAATATGAAGGATTTTTCCAAAAAACTCTAATTTCGAAGTAAAAACGGGAATTTCTCTCAAGAATTCCTCGATGATTTTATTAGATAATTTTCATCCATTTTAACACCCTCTATTAAATCATATTATTTATTGGGATTGATATTTTATGATATAATTTTCCATATTTTATTAAATGGTTTATGATTATATTGATTTTGATTATTCTATCTTGATACTATTCACCATATTACTCAGAATGGTTAGTGATTATGTTTACAGATTATAAAACGTTATTAACATTTTATTGGTATATGTTATTTATGTTTCATCCCATTCATATGAGTAATTATTTTGACTTATTAAGTAATGGGTGGATCCCTCTATAGCCCTTGACGCATTAGTGGGTTTCATTAGAAAAACTATACTGGGTTTTAACCCATTTATGTATAGTGTCTTGGTTGAAGCCTTAAACGTATGTTTATGATGTCTATAATTATATATTACATAATTATAACATTATTAATTTATAATATATGTGATTATTCAACTAGTATAATATCCATGGTTAAGTTTCTTTATAATGTTATTATTTATGGAATAATTTAATCAGCTTTTGTTCAAGCCATATTATGTTCGAGATGATGCTTTAACGGCTTGTGTTTTTAGTTGTTCATCGTGCCTTATATTATTTGTTTATTTATGATAGCTTTTATTTTATTTATTAACCTTACTGATTATCCGATCTCACCCCTTTGTTATGTTTAATTTTTCCTTAGTATGTGAAGATGTATATTATGAATTACTTGTAGGGATAAGCTATAAGTTTATGGGTGTTTCTAATGGAGTTTTTATGAAGGTTTTTCATTATATTTGTAATGTAATGTTAATATGTAATATGACTCCCCAAACTACTAAATTGATTTTTCCTTTTGGATTTTAGTCTTGTGTATATTATAATATATTAATGTAAGGTATCAGCTCCGAGCTACTAGGTTCGGGATCTATACAGTTGGTATTAAATAAAGTTTAGAATAAACCTTGTAAACAAAATTTAGAAAACCTAGATTAGTAAACATAACCCTAAAATAGACTTTGAGGATAAGAATAAAAAAACATCCTAAAATTTTTAAAGGTAGATATTATGTGGGTCTTCATAGTAATATATTTATATATGGATACTATTAGGGGACATCGTTTGGGCATAGATGTACCAAAAATTAATAACTCTGACAAGGTGGGTCGGGCCTAACTAAGTGTAACCTGGTACATGACAATGGGCCTTACTATGCACCTAGTTTAACACTCCTAGGGGATATTCTTAGGATAATTCACATTTTCTCTATGAAACAATATAATGGATTTAAAATAAAATATGTCCCCAAATAAACCATGTTCATGATTATGATATTAGTTATGCGTGAATTTTTAATTTATGTTAAGTGTTTTAATAGTTTTAAATTATATATTATGAATCATAAACTAATTTAGTGTATGGAATTTTTTAGAAATGAAACCTAGTGGAAGAAATAGAAATCGTATCCAGGCACATTTTCTGTGTAGGTATTTCTCTCCTATGCAATATAATGATGTTGGATCTGGAGCAGTGAAGCTTAAAACTATATTGGGATAATTGATTCAGATTATGAGCAATAAGATTACTCTCATGGAGAAAACAGATCAACATCACATTATAACAATGTTAGAACGATTTATGGGAAAATAATCACCATCATTTAATGAAAATAAAAACCCATTTAGTTGATCAATGGATAAGTTATTTAGTGAAGATATTTATTACTCTGGGATGTAACAAAAGAGAGAAGGTTTCCAGAGAAGGTTTTCATAACTTGGGATATGTGGATCAATTTTGGTCATTGATTTGAAGCATGAAGTAGGATGAAGAAATAGAAAACATAGAATAGAAGCATTTTAAGGATCTTTTCTTGGAAAAATATTTCACTCATGAATAGAGATATAAAATGGAGAGATAATTATTGAATAGAAGAAAAAAATTATGAGAATGTTGTTAACTATGAAGACAACTTTACAAAGTTGTCAAGGAATGTTTTAGATTATATACACACTTCAAAGGGAAATATTGATCGATTCTATGATGTGTAAAACTATTCCTATGATTGGAAATAGTCTCCAATAATTTCTTATAATATGAATATATTGCCTCATGTTCTATCAAGATAGAAAAATAATTCTCTAAGTATTATGACTTTAAATGAAATTAATAGAAGAAGAGGGTTGTAGGACACTTTGGAAAATAAAATGAGGAAAAGGGGAAGAAGTTACTACTTAAATTTCAATCTTGTGATAATATTGGAAAGAAACGCCCCAGAAATTGCCTAAATAGAATGGGATTTTGTTAAAAGTGTGGAGAAAAAGTCCATCGGGCCCTTTATTACAATAGAAAGAGAGAAGCTACCCATATTCAATGCTATAATTTTAAATAGATGAAACATTATGCAAATGATTGACCTAAGAATCAAGGATACTTTCCCCAAAAAAGGCCAATGGAGCAAGACCAATATTATGTGATCACAACTGTTGTGGATGAATTTCTTAATGATGTCATGGTAGGTACATTAATCATTTCTTCAAACTTATCCAATGAATTATTTTATTTTGGATCATCAAATTCTTCTATGTATTCCTTGTTTTCTATGAAAATTAAGTATTTCCCTTTTGATTTAATAACGGATTTTTCAATCAAAACTCATAAGGGAAGCCTCATTGCAAAAAAGGTGTGCTAGTCAGTCCCCTTTATAACATAAAAAATGTGATTTATTTTTTTACCTTTTAATCATACCTATTATTGACTTTGATATAATCCTCGATATGGACTGGATCTCAAAATGTGATGTGAAAATATATTACAAGAATAAGGAAATTATTATTGGTGAGGAAGATGTAGAAACCATTACCTTTAGAGTAGAATCTTCATCATATAATTCTTATCAAGATCCACCCCCAGTAGCTCTCTTGAATGAAATTCCTAGAGAGGAACAGAAAAAATAATCTAGGGATGATGAAAGAAATATTCAAATTGGGGAAATTTCTATTGTACAAGAATACATTGATGTATTTCCATAGTATTTTCATGGATATCCTCTAGAGTGGGAAGTTGATTTTTTTTATTGATTTAATCCATGACGTAAAGCCAATATCAAACCCAATTTATATAATAACCACTATTGTATTAGTGGAGCTGAAAAAACAACTATAGGAGTTAAGTAATTAGGGATTTATTCTCCCTAGTGTTTCTCTATGGTGAACCTTTATTATTTCTTTTAAAAAAAGATAGATTGATGAGGTTGTACATTAACTATAGAGAAATCAATGCTATTAAAATAAATAATAAGTATCATCTACCTTATATTAATTACTTATTCAATCAAATTCAGGAAGCTCAATATTTTTGAATATTTTCCTCCATTTCGTATATCATCAATTTTTTGTAAATAAGGAAGGTATTACAAAGATAGTATTTTTAACCAGGTATGCACATTCTTATTTTATAGTAACTCTATTTGGACAGACTGATGTACCATCTATTTTTATGGATCTAATGAATAGAGTGTTCAAGGAATATCTTAAAGATTTTATTGTGGTATTTATTAATGATATCTTAATATACTACAAAATCTATGAGGACTATGAGAACCACTTGTGGATTGCTCTATAGATTCTTATAAGAAATAGTTATATGGGAATTTTAGAAAGTGGGGATTATAACTTCTAATTGTTTTATTTTTCTTGTAAATATTGTCTCTAAGAATGGAATCTCTGTTGATCTTGTGAAGAAAAAGGTAGTTCAAGAATGGCTTGCACCAACAAATATAACTGAGGTTCAAAGTTTCATGGGTTTAAAAGGATACTATTAGCGTTTTTTTCATAATTTTTCCCAATTATCTAACTCATTAACTAATATTACTCGTAAAGGGGTTAAATTAATATGAAAAAAAGTGTGAAAAACATTTTGAAGAATGAAAGTGGAGATTAGTGAATACTCCAATATTCACACTAATATTAGGAAATGGTGGATTTTTGATGTATAGTGATGCATCAAATAAAGGACTTGGTCGTATCCTTATGAAAAATGATATACTTATTTTCTATACATTGATATAGTTAAAAACTCATAAATAAAACTATCCAAATCATGATCTTGAGTAAGCATCCATAATAATTTCTCTAAAGATTCGGAGACACTATCTCTATGGTGAAATATGTGAGATATATGAAGATCACAAGAACTTGAAATATATCTTCTCATTGAAACAACTCAACTTGATTCAAAGGTAATGGCTCGAGCTAATCATGAATTATTATTTTTAAATACACTACTGCCTATGGAAGGAAAATAAAGTGGAAGATGAATTGATAAGGAAGGTTCATGGAGTTTTGAAAAACAAAATGAGGATTGACAAGGATCTTGTGTACATGGATCTTGCAAATATGGATATGGAAATTATTAAGTAAGCTAAAATCATTAATTTCTCAATTTATTTCCCAAAAATATTTATTAGAAAGTATTAAAAGTTCTCAGTCTGATCATAAGAATCTTTAAAATAAAATTAAAGTTGTAAATGATGGGAAGTTGGAAGACTTCACATATGATGATGAAATTTAGAAATTTGGGAAGAGGATTTTTTTCCCACTATACATGGTCTAAAAAGGGAGTTATTGGATGATTCTCGTATCTCTAATTTCTTTATACACTATTTTATCACTAAGATGTATAGATATTTGAAGGAACATTTATAGTGGGATAACATGAAGCAGGAAATTACTAATTATGTATCATGATGTTTAGTCTGTTAATAGGTGAAGTCTAAAAGAAAACATTCTAGATGATTCATATAACCTATTCCTATTTCTTCATGGAAATGGGTTGAGATCACTATGGATTTTATAATTGTATTAACAAAAACTCAAAGAAATAATGATTCAATATGGGTAATTATCAACCGACTTACCAAATCTACACATTTTCTCACTATAAGGGAGAATTTTCCACTTGAGATCCATACAATAATTAATATCAATGAAGCTATAATACATTATGGAGAACCTATTTTAATTTTATCTAGTCTTTATCAATAATTTACATCAAAATTCTAGAAAACTATTTATAAATATTTAGACACTAAACTTCGTTTGAGTACTGCTTATCACCCTCAAACTGATGGGAAGTCTGAAAGGACAATTAAAACATTAGAATACATGTTGATATCAATATAACTTGACATTAAAGGTATGTGGGATATTTATTTACCTCTAGTGTATTTTTCCTACAATAATAGTTTCAATTCAAGTATTCAAATGGCACCATATGAAACATTTCATGGAAAGAAATGTCTTACACTAACTTATTGAGAAGAAGTTGGTGAAAGGAAGCTCATAGGGTCGAGACTTGTGAAAAAAAATAGAAAAGGTAAAGAAAATTTAAACACATTTCAAAGCATCTCGAAGTGGGAAAAATCTCTATGCAGATAATTGAAGGAAGGATTCAGAATTTCAAATGGGAGATCATGTTTTCTTGAAAGCATCACTATGGAAGGGTTTCATAAGATTGAGGAAGAAAGTGAAAATAATCCCTAGGTGCATTGGAACTTTTGAAATTTGATATATATTTGGAGTTGTGTTTTATCATTTGGAAATTTCTCATAAACTTTATAAAGTGCACAATGTGTTCCACATCTCTTTGTTAAGGAAGTACATGACAGACCCAACGTATGTTCTCACTTTTGAAGAATTAGAATTGGAACTAATTTATCTTACTGTGAAGGTCCTATCAATATTTTGGAATCCAAAGAATAGGTGTTGAGGAATCTATAACATGGATAGTAGAGTTACCTTAGAAAATTTTATAAAATTAAAGTGGCATCATTGAAACCAAAGGAATTTTTCATGAAGAACTGCCTTAATATTTTTATGAGGTGAAATTATGGAAATTTTGAGGATGAAATTTTTGTAGGTGGGAGAATTTTAAAGACTTAGAATTATATCAATGGAATTTTCATTTTATATAGTTATTTCATATATTATAAATCACATAAATTTAATTTGATAATATAAAAAAACTTTATAAATGAATAATGAATTAAATAATAGGTATTTCTAGAAGTTAAGGAACCTATACCAATGGAATAATAAGTTGACATTTGGAATAGTATTGTGACACTTATGAAAAGTAAACTGGCCAATATAATAGTAACTTTACCTATTAAATTATATATAAAATTTGTTTATCTTATAAATAGAAATATGACATATCTATATCTTGGAATAAGTAAATAAATGCTCTAAAAATGATAAATTAAGTGTTGTTATTTTGTAAGATATAAATATTTAATTAAAATTTTATAATTAATTTTAAATTTTAAAAAGAAGATATATTTTCATAAAATAGATTCAGAAATTAATATTTTTTTGTCTTATGATTATTGTATAATTTTATGCGACCCTATTTAATTTTTCATTGTTATAAAATCAGTTATAATTTTAAAATTGGTATTTTTTAAATAAATGATGATTTTAATTAAAAATTAAATTTCTCATATTTATAAAATTATTTTCATAACATATATTTCATTTTTCAATTCTAAACATCAAAAAAATGGGGCGGGTAAAATTTTTGTATTTTTATAAAATAATTGAATTTTTTGTTAATAGTGAAATACGGTAATTTAGGGTACTTAATAAATACATGAATTTTGAATTTATATATTATGTATTGATGATATAATCCCATAATCTAGAAATATCATTCATTATTTTAATATATTTATTGATATTCTAAAACTATTCATAGTCTTGAGCCAAAATATTACACAAATGGATAAAATAGTCAAAAACACCCTTATCCTTCACTGTAAATACCACCCCTCACCACCTCTTTTCCTCCCATCACATAATCCTTTAAAATGTAAATTTTCTTCCAAATCGTCTTACCAATCCTATTCCACAAGTTTGGGAGGTTCTTGTCGCAAAAAAATACCAAAACGAATTTCACTAAGGGAGATCTCAAAGAGAAGATTTCAAGAGGTAAAATCCTCTTTCACTTTCTTTTTTCACTTTATTTTCTTTTCTTATACCCTCCTAGCCTCCTATTTCCAAAAATGAATGATAACTCCATTATTTTATATGTACTATAATTCTATTATGTTAATTGAAAATCCACCATCATTACTTTTCTTCCCTTTTTTTCACTTTAAAAATGAAAACATCATTTGTGAGGTGCTGATTTACCGACTTCATAAATGATGAAATTTTGTTTTTCAATCTGACCTACAAGAATGGTAATAAAACAATTGTTATGGTAACCTGAAACAATAATATATTTATTATAACTTATTTAATATTTTATAACTAGTAGATATACATGATATTAATCCATAAGAAAAAACTAGATTGTTATTATTGAAAAAATCCCAAAATAAAAACAATTATCATCAACATCTTATCTAATGATTCATACTCATCCCATTTAACAAAATTAATTATATAAAAAATTTACATTTTGGATGTTCATTAATAACATATTTTAATTCTGTATAACTATTCCCATTTTACATGTTCTTTCAAACATGTACACAAGTGAACCAATCATGAAAACAAACGAAAAGAACACACCCTAACAACAGAGTTAAATCTAATAACACATAAAAATGAACATAAATGAACATAATAAAATTAGAATAAATCAAATAAATACTAAATATTTTATGAATTAAATTATTAATTAATTAAATTAAATTATCCATTATGTTAAGTATAGGTTCAGAACGCTTTTAGATATAAAGTAAGAGTTTCTCCCCGAACCTCCATTTTTCATTCGGGTTATGATTTCTCACTCTTTACTCCAATGTAATTATTAATTATTCTTATTAAATCCTCATAATTATGTGTGAAAGTTCCATATATATCTAACTATAATAACCCACTATCATTGATGGGTAGTAACATGCTTTTTGAGGATCCTTCCTAAATTCTTCTCGATAAGCAAGCTCAATTAAAAGTAATTTCCTATTTTCTTACCCATTTTCATTTGAACTCACTAATAAATTTTAATCCATAATTATTTTTATAAAATCACTCATTTCATCATATAAAACTATATTTTTTCATTTTTTTACAAAAAATATTCCTTATCTTATTTTAAAGACTCTATATTATTTTCCCTTAAACAGCACCAAAACGGCTCATTTATAATGATTCTTAAATGCTCTTTTTACATGTTTTCACTTCAATTGGAAATAATTTATTCCTTGAATGTAATTTCATTTTCCCTCCCATTTATTTTCTATGATATACATGTTACAACCTGATTTTATGAAAAATAAAAATTATTTTCAAAAATTACTCTTCTTTCGAAGTAAACAAAGGGTATTTCTCTCAAAAATTCCTCAATGATTTTATTGAATTATTTTTATCTATTTCAACATCCTCTTTTGAATCATATTATTTATTTAGATTGATCTTTTATTATATAATTTATTATATTTTATTGAATTGTTTATTATTAGTTTGAATGTGGTCATGCTATCTTGATACCACTAACCATATTGCTCAGAATGGTTAGTGATTATGTTTATAGATTTAGGAAAGTAATTTACATTTCATATTTATATGTGTTTTATGTTTCACCCCATTCATATGAGGAACTAATTAGACTTAGTGTGTTATGGGTGGGGAATTTTATATCCCCCCGATATATCAGTAGGACTCATTATAAAAAGTAGGATTGGTTTTTTTCTATTTATGTATGGTGTCTTGGCTGAATCCTTGAAGGTATGTTTATGATGTCCGAAATTATGAATTCACTAATTATGATATTATTAATTGATATTCCATGGGATTATTAGACTAGTAAACTATCCATGGTTAAGTTTATTTCTCATGTGATTATTTATGGCATTATTTAATCACCTTTTATTCTAGCCATATTATGCTCAAGATTATGTTTTTATGGGTTGTGTTTTTATTTGTTCATTATGCCTTGTTTTTTATATCTATTTATGATATTTTCTGATATATTGCTTTCCCTTACATAGAATCTCATCTCACCCCTTTATTATGTTTTATTTTTCCCTAGGATGTGAAGATGAATATAATGAATTACTGGAAGGGATAATCTTGGAGTTTATTGATTTTTCTAATGGAGATTATATGTTTTTTCCTTTCAAGTTGTAATATAAAGTTCATATATGTAATCTGTATTCCAAAACTACTAAACTGATTGGTCCTTTGAGATTCGTGTCTTGAATCTATGCCAATGTATTAATGTAAGGCACTGCCTCCAAGATATTGAGGTTGGTGTGTTCACTAGTAATTTATTAAAGTAGGGGAGAATGCAACACGCCAACATTTTGTGATATGTCTCTTTTTTAAAAAAATTATTTTATTTTATAGCTTACATTGCACACAACACCAAACGTAAATGAACAATGATAAATAATTAAATATCATTATTTTAACACGACCATTATAAACTAGAAATTAATTTGGATGGAATATATAGTATTAAAATATTATGAAATTTATATATTATATATTTAATAAAAAGTTCTTATATTCATCCAAATTTATTCTATAGTCATAATATAAGAATAAATCCAATTTTATGCACAAAAAACTATATTTTTCTAAAGGTATTTTTTCCACTTTAATTGCACTCTTATTTTAAAACTAACTTTTGGAACATTAATAAATTATATTTTACAAAATAAAATTTATTTTTGAAATAGTATGGTCAAATTATCTTTTGGAGAATTTTTGGTATTTTTATGATAAATTTCATTTTTTGATAAATATTGGAAAATAATGCATTTAAATTGAAAACTATATTTTTATAAATAAATTATAATATAAAATTGTGTATTAAATTTTTTAATGTAAACATAGATCAATAATATATATATTAATTCAATTAAGGTCATTCGATTATTTTTACATTGAATTTTGATATAAAACATTTCAAACTTTTTCATGTTTTCACTTTAAAAACTCATTTTCTTACCCCATATATGGGATTAATTATAAATTAATTGTAGAAAATTATTTATTTTGATTTTTTTAAAATGGGTTAAATACTTGGAATCATAAGGTTTAAATTTATTAGAACTTCCCTTTTATTTTTGGAAAATATAAATAGTAAAGTTAGTAATTTTAATTTCTATGTATAAGGGTAAATCATGTTGTTAAGGGTAAAAATAATGTCATAATTATTAGAAAATTACCCTAAAACTTATACAAATTTTATTTTATAAGTTATTTTCAACCTAAATCATCATTGGGATGATATTATGGCCTCTTAGAACCACTTTTATGTCATTAATATTGTTATACTATTTTTTTATGAAAATTCAAATATGTCATACTCATGTTTGTAAAGCGTATTGCATTTTTCTTTTATCTAGATAATATATTTTTATTTTTTAATGATTAAATAATTACTTTAAAGGCTTACATGATGATGATGTGGTTATTGTTTAATTAATGGGAATAATAAATAAATGATTATAAAAATATTAAAATAAATATAATCGTAGATAATTAATGTTTTCCACAAAATTTCTAGATAACTTTGACATGTTATTAATATTTAAAAAAAATCAAAAATACCATTTTTTATTGATTTTTTTAGTCAAAGTAATGAATACTGTCATAATTTCCATTAATTATATTTTAAAATATATAATATTTTATTGAATTATATAAAATTTCTAAAAAACTAAATTTTAACCAAATTATTAAGATAAGGATTAAAATTTTACCAACGATCCATTTAGGGTTCTTTTGGCATTTGATAGTAACTATATTAACCCTTAAGTAGTAAAAACATGTGTTGTCACTATAAGAGTTAAAGGGATTAAATAAGGGTTAAAGATGAAAGATAAGGGTATAAAGGTGACATAAACTTGTATAAAAATTATTAGATGAATATTATTCAACCCTTAACACCTTAATATTTAATTTTAGTTGTTTAACTGACACTTTTCAATAAAAATAACTTATATATTATTTAAATCCAATATAGTTATATAATGACACTCTCTTTGTATTTAATATATTTTATGTGTCAACATAAGGAAAAAATAATATTTTTATAAAAATAAATGCCAGTTTTGATATTAATGAAATTATTTTCATTTTATAAATTTATTTTTAATTTTAATAAATTATATAATTGCCTTAAATGCTTCTTCAATACTAAAACAACATTTATTTGATTAACAAATATATAAAATAATTTATTATAAAAATATTAATATTGATATATTATATATGATTTAATATTTATAACAAATTTTATAGATTGATAATATATATTAGATATTTTTTAAAGAATTATTTTCAAATTCCTACATTGTATTGATTTTTTAAAATTCAAATTAAATGAATAGTATGAGATTTGACAATAATGATATTTTATTGAATTAATAGTTTATGAAATTATTTAAAAATCACAAAAAATTTCAAATAACACTAAAGGGGACAATCAATGGTATAAAATGTCTTCCACTATTCATTTATATGCCATTTTTATGTCTTTGGATCTAGAATTCCCTTATTATATTTTAATATTTTGATGTTTTCTGAAAGTGACCCTCACCTCAATTATAATAGGTCACCTCATCCCTCGCTTTCTCTCAATAATTTGAGCCATCTATCTCAACCGAACCCTTCCCATTTATCTTCAAAACATACTTAATTAAGTAATATATATTATTGTTCTTCTAAAAGTCCTACCCAAGATCACTTAAGAAGAGATTAAAGGAAGCCTTCCAAAAAGGAGGTACTAGTCTTCATCAACCCTTTAAAATTTGTTTCTTCTTCCACTTCCCCTCCATGTGTTGTTTTTATGATAAAGTAATAACTCTAGTATCATATATATTCATAGATATTATTATGATTATGGAAAAACCATATTACACCTTTATTCCATCCTATAAAAAGATAAATCACATCACATATGTACGTACGACTACTACTAAAAAAGAGGCCTTTAATAGTGTTGGCATTTATCAGTGCAAGAAAAATGCTCAAATAAATTCCATCTTTATCAGTGCTAAAATAATCATTATTAAAAGGAACCATGTTGGGAAAAATCATTCATGGTAACATTGTAGTGTTTTTGTGTTGATCGTGTATGTTTACAAAGCATGTTTCCATGATCAGTTGTAGAGTTCTAGAGATATTTTAGACAAGCTATATTGACAATGATCCGAGAAAAAGGTATGGATTCTCTAGACATGGTACAAAAAGAACATATACAAGGTGGAGCCATTTCCTAGTGTTTTCTAAAAACTTTGGTCCAAAAATTGGTGAATATATAATGATGTATTTGGAGAAGTAATATGTGTGAAATATTGATAGTGGATCATAAATGTGTGCACGAAACATCTTTTCAGATCACCGCATTAAAATACGGAGAAGGAAAAAAGAATGAAAAAGATTTGAATTTTCATGAAATATGGGTTTCTGTTCCCACAAAATAGAAATGACTTGATCCACATGAATGAGATATACACACCTAATACGACATAAAAAATGGTTTTACTTTCTCAAAAAGAATCTTATGAACATAGAGGAAGACATATCAGGATTTTACAAGTAGGGATGATCAGGCCTATAAATAAGCAGTTACCCCTCTCATTTCAAAAGCTCAACACTTAGAGAAATCTAAAGCTCTTAACCATGTAAGAATTGCATGAAAATGGGGTTGTGTATAACAAGTGAGTTGTATGTAAGAGGTTTTTCTATCATAGGGAGTGGAAGATGGGGTTTTCCTTGAAAGATCATAAATTTTTAATGTAAAGAATTAAAGTTGTATGCAAGACACCCAAAATTTGCGTAAAAGGATGAAGTGTCCTAGTAATACTCTGGTAAGGTAGTTTTCATCTACTAGGTGAAAGTGGAACTAAAAGATACACTAAATGAGGTATAAAATACATTGATTCAGGTGATAAAATTGGATTCTTCTAAAAGAACATTGATCACACATCTATTGAGAGAGTATTAAGCTTTCAAATTGTGATTATTTGTAAACCAGAGGGATAGTAAGTCTACTCTAAACTTTGTAAAGGCAGTTATTTTGGCCATAGAAGTGATTTATACTGAATATAGAATTGGCTGTGAGCCTTAGTTTATTTGGAACATCAGCACATTTTTATTTTATGCTTCTTTGACATAGCTCAATGAGGTTGAACTAAGTAAAATTATTGTGTCTCAATCATACATTCATTTTTATTCATACATTATTAGGGAAAATAGAGAGAAGATTGTTTTGTTTAATGAAGAAACAAGATCCTAAGGGGAAGTTATTTTAATCTATCACTCCCTGATTCATCCCCCCCCCCCTCAGGGTGTTTAAACTTGTTGGCCTAAAAAACCATTTATCATAGGCAAAGATTAATTTCATTTTTTTCTATAAGGGATTTCAATGGATGTTTCCAATCATAAATTGATACCAATCTTTGAGGGAAACAATTTTCAATTATGGATGAATTATATTCATCACTATTTTCAATTCTAAGGAATATATGTCTATATAGTAGCAACACATGATATTTCTTCCAATGTGGATAGTGTTGATTTATCATAAATTGACTGAAGTGAATTGGATAGTGACGCCAGAGGAATCAATGCATTAGGGGGATCCTTATCCAATGAAATCTATACAAAGGTGATGTCATGTAATTCACCTCACACCATGTGGGAAAAGCTTTTAAATACATAATAAGTCTACTCAAAATTCACAGAATAAAAACTATAATTTATGTGGAACAAATATGAGGATCTGAGAAAGAAACCAAATTATTCTGTTGATGCATTATTTGATCAATTGAGTTTTTTTTGTGGAAGAAATTCATGGTCTCAGAGAAGTTACTGAAGATTTAAATGTTCTTAATTACATCCTGAAAATATTTACACATCGGTTCAATATGAAAGTTTCACAATTAGTGGATAAATATCCAAAGGAGATGACATTGGATAGCTTTCATAGTACTCTTTTCATATATGATATGAAAAATGAGGACCTTGAGTATGTGGGAAAATGGAATTCCAAAGAGATGGCATTCAAGTCCATGAAAAATATCACCGTTAATGATTGTTAGGAATAAGAATAAATAGATGGAGTGATTTTGTCCCTTTCTTCAAATCTATAAAGAGGAAAAGTAAAGTTCAAATGTAAAATTGCACTAGCTTGATTTAGATGTGTAAAGTTTGGACATCTTGCAGCAAGGTTCCCCAAGAAGTTTCAAGATGGTGATGATTATGAAGTTGAAATTACCGTGAAGAATTTTTCAGCTTATGTGAAAGATGAATCTAAGGTTTAAGAGATTGAGAACTATAAAGATCATAGATAAATACAATGTTGGTTGTGTTGGTTAGTTCCTAGAAGAAGGGAGAAAGTGACATTGATGAAGAAGAAGTTTAAGGAAGAGTTGATTTTCAAACTATATTAGAAGTTGTTCTCAAAGATGTAGATGTTTTGATATCCAAAACAGATAAATCCAACAAGTTTGTTCGTGATGAGAAACTATATAAGCAGCTACCGAAAGAAGATAAGTCTATGCTAATGGAAGAAATTTAAAAAATCAAGACTTCATTTCTAAAGGACTCAGAAATAGTTAGTGGGAAAAAAATAAAATTGAAGAATATAAATGGGTGATTGATGATTATAAAAATATAGAGAAGGAACAAACTTAAAGCATTGAGGAAATTTAAGTGGAATTCATCAGTTTGTGATGAAAGGTTAAGGATTAAGAAAATATCTTAACACTCATTATGTTATCGAGAAAGAAGATCATTTAGGTGATAGAAAATAAAAAAGTTGAGCATAGGGTTCTATCATAAAATAATTAACAGTCATTCTAAAATTATAGGACCAATATGGGGCTTGACCAAATAAAACAATCTATGACAATTAATGTCATACCACATGCACCCACTCTGATATGAAAGATTTATTATGGTATAAATCATAAATAGAATAATCAGAGTACCTAAGGGACAACTAGTGTTGTATAAGTGACACGTGAGAATGAACCTCGCATTAAGTATTATTATTGTGTAAAATTGGAACACTAACAAATTGTGTGTTCCATATACAATAGATATAGATGGACACAAGTTTAAAAATGGAAACCAAATAGATTAAAATACTCTATAATATAATTCAAGGGTAATTGTTTTGGGTGTGGAGAATTTGGACACATAGCCATATATTTTACATCAATAATGTATAGGAATGTATCTATATATAAAAAAATTGGTTTTAAATAGTGACTTAGTGAATCATTAGTTGGGCTAAAAACAAAAAATCAATTTATAGCTCTGCAAGATGAATCTAGTCGATCATACTCTAAGGAAGATCAAGATTTTAAAACTATATAGAGTATAAAGTAAAAAACATGGATCAAAAAATAAATGAGTTGAGAAGGTAGTGGTTGCGAAAATTTCCATTAAATCATCATATCGTTCTGGTGTATGGATACTTGATAGTAGTTATACACCCCTTATGATAGTAAATAAAGATCTTATTATCGCCATACAATATGACAAGGAAGGTGTTATAAAATTTGGAAATGATGAATGCCTAAATATAATTGTCTTAGGAAAATCCATGTTTGGGGGGGAATAAATGAGATGTGATGATGTCTTAGTCATTGAAGGCCTCAATAAAATCATTCTTAGTGTCAGTCAACTATATGACTCATGGCATAATATTTGATTTACAAAGATGGTTTTTATCATCAAACAAACATATGGTGTATTAGTTATATAGGAAAAAATAACAAAGGGGAATCTATAACTTGTAAGTGCAGAAGAAGATATGTTCTTTTTATCCAGAGAGGAAAAAAATAGGTTGTGGCCTAAAATAATTACTCATCTATGTTAACCATCCCTAGAAGATCTAGTCAAATGTGATGCAGATCGATATTTCCCTAAGCTATCATGTGATCATACTCATACGTATGATTCCTATCAACAAGGGAATATCATCATAAAGATGTACAAAGAAAAAGAACATAAATATACTAGAGTGTTGGAATTGGTGCATGTTTATGTATGTGGACTTATATCACCAAGATCCATTAAAAGTACTAGAGGGAATCTGAAAGGATTCTTGGATAGAAGATTCTAAAGTTTTTTATGGATAATGTTACAAAATTCATAAACAGTCAAGTGTAAGATTATCTCAAGAAACATGGGATAAGGAATCAAGTTTCATCTATAAGAACTCATCAACAAAATAGAGTGTTTTAGAGGAGAAATCAGATCATAAATAACATGCCCAAACAATTCATATAAAAAAGGACCTATCAGATAAATTCTGGAAGGAATCTTTCTTGACATCGGTATACATTTCTAATAGGGTTCTGTTGTGTCTGAAGAAAGAAAATACTCCATATAATATATGGTACATAAAGAATCCAACATTGAAATGCTTTTGAATCAGTGGAAGTAAATGTTCTATTATCATTAAGGAGAAACAAAAGAAATTTGAATCTTGTGGAGATAAAGGAATATTTCTTGGATTTTCAGGAAAGAGAAAGGATTGTAAATTTTTCCACAAGAGGCATAGAAATGATGTTTAAATCAATGATGTCAGTATAGTAGAAAATTAATATAATCTTCATTAACAGAGTGAAGAGTTGCACGATTAAAGTGATGATAATGTAAGGACCTCAGGGGGAGTTAAAGTTGAGAATTATGATTCAGAAGAAAATAATGATGATGAGAAGGAAGAAGTTAAATCAATATTTGAATGAAAATTGATGAATCGAGATGATATTGATAGTTAGAACATCATTGGTGATCAGGAAGTTCCAATTCAAACACAAATAATAAATTCATTATAGTAAGAATCCTTTATATCTCAGGTAAAGCCAAATTTTTTTGATGAAGTAGTTAGAGATGATAACCGGGTTTAGGTTATAAATTAATAGCTTGACCAAATTGAGAAGAATCGGACATGGGAGATTATTTCAAGGCTAATAGATAAGAATGTCATCTGGACTAAATTTATCTTTCTCAACAAGATGAAAGAATATGGTACAATGATTCAAAACAAATAATGGATAGTGTGAAAAGTGTACTATCAGATAAAGGGTATCGGTGTTGATGAGACATTTTCACCTATTGCAAGGCGAGACACAATTAGATTACTCATGACCATGGCAGTTCAAAGAAGGTTAAAAGTTTTTTAGATGGATATCAAGTCAGTATTTTTGAGTGGGGTTCTAGAAGAAGAAGTGTATATTGAGTAGAAAGATGGTTTTAGCATTCATGAATATGAGAACAGTGTTTGTCAGCTGATAAAATCAATGTATGGATTGAAGTAAGGACTAAAGGAATGTTATGCAAGGCTCGATCAATTTTTTAAGAAACTAAGTTTTTAGTGGGTGGATTTGATTACAATATGTAACACCCCAAGCTTCTACGGTACGTTTCCCTTTGAATAATGCGATAGCGTGTGTTGTACGCAACCTCGAGTTCTAACACACACCACAACTAATTAAACTAGCCGTTGTGAATAGTAATACCTAATTTTTGAAATTATATATATTTTATATTTGAAAATGGACTTCATTTTTGGACTCGGAATATTGAATTTAGCCTAAGGTGAAATTTTGGTACTTTTCGGATAACTTTCATATTTTGATGAATAGTGAAAATTACTAAATTTTAATTAAAAACAACTTTTTTAATCAAAATAATTAATAGTGATAAATTATGAATTTTAGTAGTTTTAAAGTATATTTAGAATATATTTTTACCATTTAATATAATGTTGGTCATTGGACATAATTTTACAATTAAACCGAACATAAACAAGTGTCAATCTTTTGATAGTTATTATCTCTTAAAAACACGCTTTTTGTTTTGACAGCGGGAATTAATTTTAAATTAATTTCTGCCACTTCTGTGTTTTGAATTTAGGAAAATGGATTCCATATTTGGAATCAGGATGTTCAAATTGTGTAAATAGGTAACTTTTATTTTTAGACATTTTGAATAATTACTGCGGTAAATATTTTATTTACCATGGTTAAGGGTAAATCCGGTAAATAAGGGTTAAAAAAAATAATATTATAATAATACTAAATTACCCTAAAAACGTGTCTTAACCCTATTGGTTGATAGATGGTCGACCATGGGCATCTTTGTGTCAATTTTGGGACCCCATGGATCCACTTGTAAGTGATAATGACACTTTATTTTAATTTAGTTAAAATGAATACAAAAATGACACAAGCATATATCTTTTAGAACAACAATTTTTACATAGGGTTATATATGTTGGATTTTAGATTATAAATATTAATTAGAAAGCTAAAAAGATTTCCTACATAATGATATTTTATTTATAATTTTTAGACATTAAATAATTTATTTTATTTATGACACAATGATGATGCAGTAATTACTATAATAGTGAAAAATTAAAATAATTGATATTATAAATACCCAAATAAATATAATATGAAACTTTTAATGAATTAAACTAATTTTCTAGGCTAATATGATATATTAGGATTGATTTAATGGACTTTGTTCGAAGTAATCAATCTGTTATGAGTTTCACAAAAATCAACTATTGAATAGTGTCAAAATTGACATAAAAGAGTTCTTAAAACAAATATTATATTATTAATTGATATTAAATTCCTAAAAATCTAAGGTTCGGCCAAGAGACTTATATTATGATAGTTTAATCATTAATGGACCACTTGGGGGTCGCTTGGATTTATATAGTAAGTTTATTAACCATATTATATAAAAATACAAAGAGACATTGTAAAAGTGAAACTAATTAACTTAGAGTTAATACTTAAAGATAAGGTTAATATAAGTACCCAAACCTGTCTAAATTCTATTGGTTGAGTGGTTTTCGACCTATCCCCACCTTAAACTTTGAATAATAAGCTTTGGAGCCATTAGAAACCGAATATGAATTTATTATAAATTAATATTTCTAGCTTTTCCAAAGGTGCCCCTCACCCCTCTTATAAAAAGGGCACTCCTCCTTCTCATTTCTTCACACCTTCAAAGCCTTTTGGTTCGGCCAAAATCTGCCCAAATACTCTCCCAACATCCCTCACTACAACCTAGAGGCCTTAGTTTGATCAGAAAGCCAACCTATGGAGCCCTTTTGATCAAATCAAAAGGAAGAACCCGAAGAAGAGGTAATGATTTCACCACCCTTTTCTAAGTTCATTTCTTCTTCCACTTCTTCTTCCTTTGTTCTTACCATTCTAAAATAATAACTCCAGTATCTCACATATACTGTGATGTTATTATAAGTATGGTACAACCATATTCAGTATTCTATCCACCTTTTGAATAACATGTCACCATACGAGCGTACGTACGGCTTACCGTCTCCACGTCGTGGTGTAATTGTTATTCAATATAATATTATTTGGATGGGTATAATAATGATGTGTAACTCATGTAAATAATAAATATAACATGTTAATGATTCTGTATATATGATATACCATTCATTTATATATTATTTTAATATCAAAAGAATGATATTGTCGCTCGTGCGTACGTACGGACTACCGTCTCCACGAACGCGATGAGATTCATTCTCCATCGTATCCATTCAAGTATAATTATCATTTTATGATTTAAAAATGATGTTTAAGGACTTGATATCATTCTGGATATGAATAAGATACAACAAACATGGCTTATGTAACAAAACATATAAAAGAAAATGAGTAAGTTAACACCCGAAACGATGATAATTCTAAGATATTATTAATAAATCAATTTTAAAGATCATATATGATATCATATTAATATATATGATTCTTGTATAATTTAATAACAATTATTTCACCATTATACAGGAGGTTAACCTACCCCAACCAAGGAAAAGTACAAGGTAAGGGTTATTTCACAATCTCTTCATTATCCAAGGTTGTTTATATGTAATAATCTACTGGGATCTCTTTATCATCCACATCCATGTTTCTTAAAAATGTATTTCAAAACATTTTTACTATTTACAATAATATGGGTTAAAGTCATTTATACCCTTTTTTGACTTTTTATAAGAGGTTTATAAAGGAATCTTTCCGTCGTTTTCAAAACAAGGTCCTTTTTAACCTTTTCGACAGAATTGAGGTAAGAATGTTTTTTTTTAACTTATACGACGGGTGCGGTTATTTTACGCTGTTATAAAATCTTCAAAGCTTTCCTTACAAGCTTATAAGAATATTTTCAAAGAAAATGTTTTATTTTATATGGATCTTAAATGATTTCAAAATAAAAGGAGATATTTCTTTAAAAAGAATTTTGATTTCATCTATGTCAACATCCTTTGATGGATTTTAAGATTATTTGAAGTTGATTTATTATGATACAAAACTTCTATATTGTATTGAAGGTTTTGTGATATGTTTGACTGTGGATGTGCTATTTTTATACCATTCATAGTATATTGTGAAAGTATTGACATTTCGTATGCTAGTTTTAATACGAATGTTTATGTTATGTTTAAACCTTTTCATATGGGAATGCATTGGACTTAATAAGTGACGGGTGGAGCCCGCTATAGCTCCTCGATGCATTGGTAGGTCTCATGAGACAAACTAGTGTCTTGGCACAAGGCCTTGACAAAATCTTATTTGTAGTCTTGGCACGAGGCCTTGGCTATGTGGTTATGATAGTCTGGCATTATGCATTCCAACATTATGAAAGTGGTTATTGATTTTTGCATGTGATTATTCATTTAGTAGAATATCCATGTGAATAAGTAAATGGCATTATTTCATTTTATTTATGCCATACCATGTTGAAAGTTCGTATTTAAAAGGCTTTTGTTTTAGTTATACATTGCCTTAAATGTTTATTCTTATTTATGAAAGTTTCCACTTTATTGTTATCCTTACTGGGCATTTGAGCTCACCCCTTTTTCTTATGTTTTATTTTTCCCAGGATGTGAAGAAGTAAGTTATGAATGACCTGCAGGGATTTTATGAGGGGTTAATAGTGTGGATTGTGGAAACATTATGTTGTTGTATTAGTTTTTCATTTTATGATGTAATGTAAAACTTATGAATATATCTAGTGTTTCCAAGGCTACTAAACCAATCGGTCTTTCGAGATTTGATCTTTCTTGTGATCATGCCAATGTTATGTAATTAATGCACCGACTCTGGGTAGCTGGGGTCGGGGCGTTACAGTTGGTATCAGAGGAAGTTTAGTACAAACCTTGGAAGCTAGATTTAGATAAACTCTGATTAGAGAACATAGACCTAAGATGAACTTTGAGGATTAGTATAGAAGAACTTCCTAGAATTTTGGTATTGTAGAGACTTTGTGAGTTTTCCGAGCAATAAATCCCTGTCTGGATACGAGCAGGTAGAGGTGGCTCTGGCACAGATGTACCTAGGGGTAAAACCCGAAAACACCGCTTTGAGCTAGACTCGAACGGGAACTGGTGCACGACAACGGGCCTTGCTGCACTCTTGGTTACGACACTCCCGGGGGATATGCTTAGGATAACTCTCACTTTCTTTACAAATCATTATGAAGGGTTTATGAGTATATACTTCCTCAAAGAAAACATATTTATGATTATGGATTATATCCATAGATAGTTCAATTTATGTTTAGTGTTTTATAAGTATGTGATTATGTATTTTGATGCATAAACTGATCTAGTTTATGCCATTTTTTAGAAATGGCGCCTAGTGGAAGAAATGGAAACCGTATCAATTCACGCACTCCATGTAGGGATTTCCCTCCTGCTCAAGATAATTACAGTGGGGCTGGTGATGCAACTGGTGCTGATCAGCTAATCACCGTACTGGGACAACTTACTCAGGTTATGAATAATAACCTTACCCGTATGGAGCACCCTGATCCGCAGCGTGGAGGATCAATGTTAGATCGATTCATGAGAAAACAACCACCAACGTTCAATGGGAGTACAAATCCCTTAGTAGCTGAGCAATGGATATTTTCCCTAGAGAAAATATTTCAGGCTTTGGGGAGTAGTGAAAGGGAAAAAGTTACCATGGCAGTTTACCGCCTCACTGGAGATGCTGATCAATGGTGGTCATTGATTCAAAACATGAAGGAAGATGATGAAGTATTAAACAAGGAATGGAGGGAGTTCAAAGATCTGTTTTTAGAAAAATACTTTCCTCGCGACCATCGAGCAGATATGGAAAGACAATTTCTGAGTCTGAGACAAAAGGAGGATGAGAATGTCACAAAGTATGAGGCTAACTTTACAAGGTTAGCGAGGTACGCTGGTGATTATATTCGCAACCCAAGAAGTAAGATTGATCGTTTCTTTGATGGGTTAAAACCATTTCTCCGTCGAGCATTAGTCTCGCAATCCTTTTCATCGTACGAAGACATTGTCTCATGTGCTATCAAGACCGAAAAGGAATTCTCTAAGTCTTATGACTTTAAAGCAAAGCAAGAGAAGAAGAGACCTGCTGATCAATCTGGGAATGGAAATAAGGGGAAGAAGGGAAAGGTTGAATATCCATCTTGTGGTAAGTGCGGGAAGAAACACCCCGGTGCTTGCCTGAAGGGAATGGGAGTCTGTTACAAGTGTGGTGAAAAAGGCCACCAAGCTCATGATTGCAAGGGGAAGAAGGAAGCTACCAACGTTCAGTGCTACAATTGCAGGGAGATGGGGCATTATGCAAATGCATGTCCTAAGCGTCAGGAGAACTTACCTCAGAAAAGGCCAAGGGATCAAGGCCAGGCTTATGCTATCACTACTGCTGAGGTAGAAGCTCCGAAAGACGTGGTGGCAGGTAATTTAATGGTTTCCTCAAGTTTAGCAAATGCATTATTTGATTCTGGATCATCTCATTGTTTCATATCTTCCCAGTTTGCTAAGAAAATTAGATATTTCCAATTTGATTTAATAAGGGAGTTGTCAGTTAAAACTCCTAAGGGAAGTATCGTTGCAACAAAGTTTTGTGAATCAGTCCCCATTAGAGCACATAAATTTTCTTTATCTGCTGATTTCATCGTCATACCTATGATTGAGTTTGATATAATCCTCCATATGGACTGGCTTTCGGACTATGATGCGAAGATTTATTGTAAGAAGAAAGAGGTTACGATTCTTGATGATAATGATAAGGAGCACCTTATTTTTAGAGCATAATCGTCACCACCTAATTCTTATTTAGATCCACCCCCTGTAGCTCAACTTAATTCAATTATCGGGGAGGAAGAGAATGAAATAACTATCGGTGAGGAAAGGAATGTTCAAATAGAGGATGTACCTATTGTGAAAGAATTTGTAGATGTATTTCCGGAAGATTTACCTGGACATCCTCCAGAACGAGAAGTTGAGTTTTCTATTGATTTGATTCCTGGATCAAGGCCTATATCGAAGACCCCTTATAGAATGGCCACTGTAGAGCTAGTCGAACTAAAGAAACAACTAGAGGAATTGAGTAATAAAGGATTTATTCGCCCTAGTGTTTCTCCATGGGGAGCCCCTGTTCTTTTTGTTAAAAAGAAAGATGGATCTATGAGGTTATGTATCGACTACAGGGAGATCAATGCTATAACGATAAAGAACAAGTATCCCCTACCTCGTATTGATGATTTATTTGACCAACTGCATGGAGCTCAATACTTTTCAAAGATTGACCTTCGATCTGGATACCATCAGTTGTGTGTGAAGAAGGAAGACATTCCGAAGACAGCATTTCGAACCAGGTACGGGCATTACGAGTTTACTGTAATGACGTTTGGATTGACTAATGCACCCTCTGTATTCATGGATCTGATGAATAGAGTTTTCAAGGAGTATCTCGATGAATTTGTGGTGGTATTTATTGATGATATCTTGGTATACTCCAAAACCTACAAAGATCATGAAAATCACTTGCGCATTATCTTGAAGACTCTGAGGAGGCATGAATTATATGGAAAGTTTAGCAAGTGTGAATTCTGGCTTCAGGAGATTTCTTTTCTTGGCCATATTGTCTCTAAAGATGGAATCTCTGTTGATCCTTCTAAGACCAAGGCAATCCAAGAATGGCCAGCACCTACGAGTATAACTGAGGTACGTAGTTTTATTGGTTTGGCAGGTTATTATCGACATTTCGTCCAGAATTTTGCCCGATTGGCTAACCCATTAACGAAGCTCACACGTAAAGGGGTTAAATTTGTTTGGACAAAAGAGTGTGAAGAATGTTTCGAAGAACTGAAGAGAAGATTAGTCAATGCTCCTATATTGACTCTACCATCGGGGAATGATGGGTTCGTTATTTATAGTGATGCATCAAAGAAAGGACTTGGCTGTGTCCTTATGCAGAATGATAGAGTTATTGCCTATGCATCACGACAGTTGAAAATTCATGAACAAAACTATCCTACTCATGATCTCGAGTTAGCAGCAGTGATCTTTGCTTTGAAAATATGGAGGCACTACCTCTATGGTGAAAAATGTGAGATTTATACTGATCACAAGAGTTTGAAGTATATTTTCTCACAAAAAGAACTCAACATGAGGCAAAGGAGATGGCTTGAATTACTCAAGGATTATGATTGTACGATACACTACCACCCAGGGAAGGCAAACAAGGTGGCAGATGCTTTGAGTAGAAAAGACCATGGAGTTTTGAACAATATGAGAATTGAAAGGGATCCAATTTTCATGGAGCTAGTGAAGATGGACATGGGAATAACCAGGGAAGGTGAAACATCAATGCTTTTTCAAATGGTTGCCAAACCATCTTTACTAGAAAGGATTAAGAGTTCTCAGACTGATGATGAAGAATTCCAAAAGAAGATTAAAGCTGTGAATGATGGGAGATTGAGAGACTTTGCGTATGAAGGTGGAATTTTGAAATTCGGGAAGAGACTTTGTGTTCCCAATATACCTGATCTAAAAAGGGAATTGCTGGATGATGCTCATAGTTCCAATTTCTCTATACACCCTGGGAGCACCAAAATGTATAGAGATTTGAAGGAACATTTTTGGTGGGACAACATGAAGAGGGAGATTGCTGATTTTGTGTCAAGATGTATGGTTTGTCAACAAGTGAAAGCTGGAAGGCAACAGCCTGGAGGAGTCATGCAACCTCTTCCCATACCGGAGTGGAAATGGGACAATATTACAATGGACTTTGTCATTGGGCTACCAAAGACTCCTAGAAGGAACGATGCAATATGGGTTATTGTTGATCGTCTTACCAAGTCAGCACATTTTCTTGCTATAAGAGAAGATCTACCCCTGGAACGTCTAGCAAGACTATACATTAATGAAGTTGTGAGACTTCATGGAGTACCCCTATCGATTGTTTCTGATCGTGATCCCCGTTTTACTTCAAGATTTTGGAAAAGTCTTCAGAAATCCCTGGATACTGAACTTCATTTGAGCACTGCTTACCACCCTCAGACAGACGGACAATCAGAACGGACTATTCAGACCTTAGAAGACATGTTGAGATCTTGCTCACTTGATTTTCAGGGTATGTGGGATCAATATTTACCACTAGTAGAATTTTCCTATAACAATAGCTTCCATTCGAGTATTCAGATGGCACCATATGAAGCGTTATACGGAAAGAGATGTCGTACACCAACCTGTTGGGATGACGTTGGTGAAAGAAAACTTGTAGGCCCAGAACTGGTGGAGGAAACGGTGGAAAAGGTGAAGGTAATCCAAAATCACATTAAAGCAGCTCAAAGTAGGCAGAAGAGCTATGCCGACAATCGAAGGAAGGATTTGGAATTTCAAGTCGGTGATCATGTTTTCCTGAAGGTATCTCCGTGGAAGGGAGTCATACGTTTTGGTAAGAAAGGTAAATTGAGTCCCAGGTACATCGGACCTTTCGAAATTCTAGAACGAATTGGGGCTGTAGCTTACCGATTGGCAATGCCGCCAAGTCTCTCCAAAGTTCACGATGTGTTCCACGTATCTCTGTTGAGGAAATACATGCCTGACCCAACGCATGTACTCACCTATGAAGATTTAGAACTGGAACCCGATCTGTCTTATTGCGAAGAGCCCATCAAGATTCTTGATACGAGAGAACAAGTGCTGAGAAACCGGACGACGCGTCTGGTAAAAGTTTTGTGGAGGAATCATAAGATGGAAGAGGCAACGTGGGAACCCGAGGAACTTATGATGAAGAACCACCCGAGTCTTTTTATGCAGTAATACCCTAGAAATTGCGAGGACGCAATTATTTTAAGGAGGGGAGAATGTAACACCCCAAGCTTCTACGGTACGTTTCCCTTTGAATAATGCGATAGCGTGTGTTGTACGCAACCTCGAGTTCTAACACACACCACAACTAATTAAACTAGCCGTTGTGAATAGTAATACCTAATTTTTGAAATTATATATATTTTATATTTGAAAATGGACTTCATTTTTGGACTCGGAATATCGAATTTAGCCTAAGGTGAAATTTTGGTACTTTTCGGATAACATTCATATTTTGATGAATAGTGAAAATTACTAAATTTTAATTAAAAACAACTTTTTTAATAAAAATAATTAATAGTGATAAATTATGAATTTTAGTAGTTTTAAAGTATATTTAGAATATATTTTTACCATTTAATATAATGTTGGTCATTGGACATAATTTTACAATTAAACCGAACATAAACAAGTGTCAATCTTTTGATAGTTATTATCTCTTAAAAACATGCTTTTTGTTTTGACAGCGGGAATTAATTTTAAATTAATTTCTGCCACTTCTGTGTTTTGAATTTAGGAAAATGGATTCCATATTTGGAATCAGGATGTTCAAATTGTGTAAATAGATAACTTTTATTTTTAGACATTTTGAATAATTACTGCGGTAAATATTTTATTTACCATGGTTAAGGGTAAATCCGGTAAATAAGGGTTAAAAAAAATAATATTATAATAATACTAAATTACCCTAAAAACGTGTCTTAACCCTATTGGTTGATAGATGGTCGACCATGGGCATCTTTGTGTCAATTTTGGGACCCCATGGATCCACTTGTAAGTGATAATGACACTTTATTTTAATTTAGTTAAAATGAATACAAAAATGACACAAGCATATATCTTTTAGAACAACAATTTTTACATAGGGTTATATATGTTGGATTTTAGATTATAAATATTCATTAGAAATCTAAAAGGATTTCCTACATAATGATATTTTATTTATAATTTTTAGACATTAAATAATTTATTTTATTTATGACACAATGATGATGCAGTAATTACTATAATAGTGAAAAATTAAAATAATTGATATTATAAATACCCAAATAAATATAATATGAAACTTTTAATGAATTAAACTAATTTTCTAGGCTAATATGATATATTAGGATTGATTTAATGGACTTTGTTCGAAGTAATCAATCTGTTATGAGTTTCACAAAAATCAACTATTGAATAGTGTCAAAATTGACATAAAAGAGTTCTTAAAACAAATATTATATTATTAATTGATATTAAATTCCTAAAAATCTAAGGTTCGGCCAAGAGACTTATATTATGATAGTTTAATCATTAATGGACCACTTGGGGGTCGCTTGGATGTATATAGTAAGTTTATTAACCATATTATATAAAAATACAAAGAGACATTGTAAAAGTGAAACTAATTAACTTAGAGTTAATACTTAAAGATAAGGTTAATATAAGTACCCACACCTGTATAAATTCTATTGGTTGAGTGTTTTTCGACCTATCCCCACCTTAAACTTTGAATAATAATCTTTTGAGCCATTAGAAACCGAATATGAATTTATTATAAATTAATATTTCTAGCTTTTCCAAAGGTGCCCCTCACCCCTCTTATAAAAAGGGCACTCCTCCTTCTCATTTCTTCACACCTTCAAAGCCTTTTTGTTCGGACAAACTCTGCCCAAATACTCTCCCAACATCCCTCACTACAACCTAGAGGCCTTAGTTTGATCAGAAAGCGAACCTAAGGATCCCTTTTGATCAAATCAAAAGGAAGAACCCGAAGAAGAGGTAATGATTTCACCACCCTTTTCTAAGTTCATTTCTTCTTCCACTTCTTCTTCCTTTGTTCTTACCATTCTAAAATAATAACTCCAGTATCTCACATATATTGTGATGTTATTATAAGTATGGTACAACCATATTCAGTATTCTATCCACCCTTTGAATAACATGTCACCATACGTGCGTACGTACGGCTTACCGTCTCCACGTCGTGGTGTAATTGTTATTCAATATAATATTATTTGGATGGGTATAATAATGATGTGTAACTCATGTAAATAATAAATATAACATGTTAATGATTCTGTATATATGATATACCATTCATTTATATATTATTTTAATATCAAAAGAATAATATTGTCGCTCGTGCGTACGTACGGACTACCGTCTCCACGAACGCGATGAGATTCATTCTCCATCGTATCCATTCAAGTATAATTATCATTTTATGATTTAAAAATGATGTTTAAGGACTTGATAACATTCTGGATATGAATAAGATACAACAAACATGGCTTATGTAACAAAACATATAAAAGAAAATGAGTAAGTTAACACCCGAAACGATGATAATTCTAAGATATTATTAATAAATCAATGTTAAAAGATCATATATGATATCATATTAATATATATGATTCTTGTATAATTTAATAACAATTATTTCACCATTATACAGGAGGTTAACCTACCCCAACCAAGGAAAAGTACAAGGTAAGGGTTATTTCACAATCTCTTCATTATCCGAGGTTGTTTATATGTAATAATCTACTGGGATCTCTTTATCATCCACATCCATGTTTCTTAAAAATGTATTTCAAAACATTTTTACTATTTACAAGAATATGGGTTAAAGTCATTTATACCCTTTTTTGACTTTTTATAAGAGGTTTATAAAGGAATCTTTCTGTCGTTTTCAAAACAAGGTCCTTTTTAACCTTTTCGACAGAATTGAGGTAAGAATGTTTTTTTTAACTTATACGGCGGGTGCGGTTATTTTACGCCGTTATAAAATCTTCAAAGATTTCCTTACAAGCTTATAAGAATATTTTCAAAGAAAATGTTTTATTTTATATGGATCTTAAATGATTTCAAAATAAAAGGAGATATTTCTTTAAAAAGAATTTTGATTTCATCTATGTCAACATCCTTTGATGGATTTTAAGATTATTTGAAGTTGATTTATTATGATACAAAACTTCTATATTGTATTGAAGGTTTTGTGATATGTTTGACTGTGGATGTGCTATTTTTATACCATTCATAGTTTATTGTGAAAGTATTGACATTTCGTATGCTAGTTTTAATACGAATGTTTATGTTATGTTTAAACCTTTTCATATGGGAATGCATTGGACTTAATAAGTGACGGGTGGAGCCCGCTATAGCTCCTCGATGCATCGGTAGGTCTCATGAGACAAACTAGTGTCTTGGCACAAGGCCTTGACAAAATCTTATTTGTAGTCTTGGCACGAGGCCTTGGCTATGTGGTTATGATAGTCTGGCATTATGCATTCCAACATTATGAAAGTGGTTATTGATTTTTGCATGTGATTATTCATTTAGTAGAATATTCATGTGAATAAGTAAATGGCATTATTTCATTTTATTTATGCCATACCATGTTGAAAGTTCATATTTAAAAGGCTTTTGTTTTAGTTATACATTGCCTTAAATGTTTATTCTTATTTATGAAAGTTTCCACTTTATTGTTATCCTTACTGGGCATTTGAGCTCACCCCTTTTTTTTATGTTTTATTTTTCCCAGGATGTGAAGAAGTAAGTTATGAATGACCTGCAGGGATTTTATGAGGGGTTAATAGTGTGGATTGTGGAAACATTATGTTGTTGTATTAGTTTTTCATTTTATGATGTAATGTAAAACTTATGAATATATCTAGTGTTTCCAAGGCTACTAAACCAATCGGTCTTTCGAGATTTGATCTTTCTTGTGATCATGCCAATGTTATGTAATTAATGCACCGACTCTGGGTAGCTGGGGTCGGGGCGTTACACAATATTTACGTAAACAATGAATATAATAAAAGATTAAAGGTTATAGTATATGTAGATTAAATAATATTTGGTGGATTTGATGAATCGTCATATAGAAAATTCAAAGAATTCATGAAATGTGAATTTAAAATATAAAGGATTGGAGAACTAATATTTTTCAATGGTTTAAATGTGATAGAAGGAAATAATGGGATATTCATTTCTCAATCTAAATATGCCAAGGAGGTTTTGAGAATATTTGGAATTGATAATTCCAAAGAGATGCTGACTCCGATAGTTACCTAGATGAAACTATCATGGGTTTATCAAGGCAATGCAGTTAATGTCACAGAATATATTCAAATCATTGGATGTCTATTGTAATTGACAATGATAAAACTTGATATTCTATTTTTCACAATACAAGAAGCAAGATATCTAAGTAATCCCAAGGAAATCCACTTTATGACGATGAAAATAATACTTCAGAATATCAATTGAATGATTTAATTCAGTATTTTGTACAATGAAAAATCTAAGGATGAGATATTAAGATATATAGATGCAGATTGGGCCATATCAGTGGATGATATAAATTCAACATTAGGTGGTTCATTCTATCTTGGAGTATTTTTTATTTCTTGGATAAGAAAGAAACAAGATTTCATTTCTTTCAGCCCTGCAGAAGATGAATATATTATGGCTACTCAATCATGCACACAATCATTGTGGATGAAGTCGTAGCATTATGATATGGGAGTTCATGTGAAGTCTCTAATCGGAATCTATTGAAATAATTCATGTTCTATTAATCATAATAAAAATCCATTCCATCACTCAAGTAAAAATAACCCTGATATCAAGTATTATTTAATCAAGGAGAAGGTAGATAAAGGGGTTATGAAGTTGGAGTATGTTCCTATAGAACTGCAGGTTATAGACATTCTAAAAAAAGCCTTAAACAAAGAAGCATTTGAATGACATTGACTGGATCTGGGTGTTCAGTCGACTTCCTATACTTGAAAAAGTGTGGATGTGTTACCCCCTATCCATGAGTTATGATTTCTTTTCTCTAATGTTTTGATCTATGTTTTTTACCCAGTGGTATATGATAACAAAGTGACCTTCGGGTTCATTAACAAAGGGGGAGATATTGTGGCTTCAAAAAGGATAAAATGTCTTAATCAAGAGAGGGGGAGATACTGATATGGGTAGAAATGAAGTAGGGGGAGTTTCAAACCTAATAATGATAATGGTGATCAGTCAAAGGATATATATTAGGAATAATGGATTTCATGATGAAAACAATTCATTAGTTTCAGGAATGAAGTTTTTTATTGATGATCTTTGCATGATACTCTTGTTTCTCACACCAAGAATAGATCATGTGGGATTAGTGTGTGTGTGTTAATTAAATATTTGATATCTATGAGAAGATAAATATGCGAGTGTCGGTAAAATATGGAATAATCGTTAACGTGGTATCAAAATGTGGGGAATTTTCAATAAACCCAAAGGGGGGATTTTTGGTGGAAACTCCCTCAAAGTAACATTGTTGTGTTTTTTGGTTGATTGTGTTTCTTGAAAAAGAATATTTCCATGGTCAGATGTGGAGTCCCAAAGAGATTTTTGACAATATATGTTGATAAATATACAAGAAAAAGGAATGGATACTCTGGGGGTAGTTCAAAAATATCGTATACAAGGTGGCACTGTTTGGAAAGTTGTAAATGGTGTTTTTGGAAAAGGAATTTTCACATAAGATTTAAAGTGGTTTATAAAGTTGCACGCAAGATATTTTTTGGGATCACCACATCAAAATATGGAAAAGTAAAAAGTGTGTAAAATATGTGAATATTCACGAGAAATGAGTCTTCACACCCGTGAAATATATATGAAGTGATCCACTTGAGAAAGAGTTATGAACCCAATGTGACATCAAAAATGGTTTTACACGCTTGGGAAGAATCTCATGCACACAGAGGAAGACACATCAAGATATTATGAATAGGGTTTGTCAAGCCTATAAATAAGTGGCTACCCCTCTCATTTCAGAAGCTCAACCCTTATAGAAATATCAGAAACTGAACCATGTAATAATTGCATGCAAAGTTATTTGAATGTAAAAAAAGAGTTACGTGTAAATGGGAGTTACGTGCAAGTGGTTATCCCATAATAGTGATCGGAAGTTGTTGTTTTCCATGACAACGCATAAATATTTTGTGGAAGGAATTAATGATTCATGGAAGACACCCAAAAGTTATGTGAATGATTAAAGTTTCCTAGTAATACTATATTAAATTGGTATTCATCAATTGGATGAAAGTGGAGATAAAAGATACACTAAATGAGGTATAAAACACATTGGTTCAAGTTATGAAATAGGATTATTCTAAAATATTTTTTAGCACACTTCATTTGAGAGAATAGTGAGCTTTTAAATTGTGATTGGTTGTAAACTAGGAGGGACAGTGAGTCCACTTTGAACTTTTTTATGGTAGTGATTTTGGGCATATAAGTGATCTAACCCGACCATTGAATTGGGAGTGAGACTTAGTGGATCTGGTATATCGGAACATTGTCATTGTATGCTCATTGAACATATAATAGTGAGGAACTAAGTAAAATTTGTTGTGTCTTATTCATACTTTCATTTCTATTAATACATTTCTATAGAAAAGAGAGAGAATAATGTTTTTTTAATGATGAATCAAGATCTGAAGGGGAGTTTCCTTAATCTTCAATACCCTAATTCACCCCCAGGGTATTTAACCTAGTTGGTATAACAAACTATTTATCAACACTAAAAAAAGTGATGCACAGTTTATTTAACTTCTCCTTTGAGTTTAAGTGTGTTTTGGAATGTCGTCTAGGTGTTGGTTGAACTTCAAAACTTCCAACCTTAGACTGTAAAGTTTTTTAATATGTTGGGTTAACCCTTTCTTTATTGGTTTGAGGCTGAATCGATTTTTTGTATCTATGTTTGAATTTTTTTTATGGATTTTTCTTCTCCCTTCCCATGACGTGGTGGAAATAATTGTGAACAAGTTTCAAAGAATTAAAGATTTTCATCCTGCTCTATGTATAGTAAAGAGCAGATCATTCTTAACCTCAGATGGATCTACTAGTTTAATCTTGATGCATAGTGGTTAGGCAGGTTCAATTTCAATCTTCTTATTTAGTTTATATGATTCATGCCCCTCTCTCATATTGGTCCTCCTTGCTATAAATTTGTGGGACGTGAGAACTAGAGTTCTAGATCAACCTTGTTTTACATCTTGAAGATAGATGGATGGGTTACATTATCTTGTTTGGATGACATAGTAGCTATCTTATGGGAAGATTTTTTGACGTTTCAATGTTGATCAAATTGGAGAGAATGAAGGTTGTGCTCAAGCTTCTAGGTGCATCACTCACTGTTTTTTCATGTTGTCAAGAATGTGCAAATTTTATTTAATTTTATACTAGTGTAAGCTCATTACACCTCATGTGTAAATTGTATCTTCTTATTTCTTTAATAAATATTGGGAGGTATAGGCTGGGTGACAAACCCATATCTCATTCTTTAAAAAATCATACAACTAATATTTATGTAATTTATTCGAATTTTAGTATATTTAAGAATTTCATTATAACATGATACATTTAATATTTTATGTTTCTAATCGGTAATTTCTATTTATTTATTTTTAATATTATTATAGTTAGGGTATTATTTATTAATTTTTATTGTTTTTATTTTTTATTTTTCATTTTATTTTTGAATTTTATCATTTTCTATTATTTATTAATATTTATTTATTTACTATGTTATAGTATTTTCAATATGTATTCATCTTTACTTCAATATATATATATACATTTTTTTAATAATTTATTTTTAATTTATAAAACTTATCCATTTTTTCAATATTTTTAAAGTGTACTCATTTTGAATTATTCAATTTCACACATATTTAAAATTCATATATTTAAGATTATATATCCATTGATAATGTCAAAAATATATTTTTAAACAAATATTTATAAATGTATATTTACTATATTGATGAATTTATATATTTATAAATATTATAAATAGCTAAATATTATTTTTTTAAAAATTATTTATATAATTATAAATAAATAATTATAAAATCATAATAAATTTATTTAAATAATGTACTTGGCGACACTTGAACTCGAGACTCAATTGAGACCCATAGGGGCAGGTACCACAGAACTGCACCATGGGGGATATATATATATATATATATCTAATTATTTAAACATATAAATATATAAATATTATCTTTTAGAGTATTATTCATATATTTATAAATAAATAATTATATAATTAAATAATTATAAAATTATAATAAATATATTTAAATAATGAATATTTTTATATTTTTATATTTATTATATATAAATATATGTATATATAATTATATATATTTATTATATATATATATAATTATAAAAATATATATAATAATATAAATATATTTATAATTATAAAATTATAATGAATATATTTATTATATTTATATTTAAATATATTTAGAAAATATATATATAATGATATAAATATCTATAATCATATAAATATATCTACAATTATATATAAATAATTATAAATTTATTTAAAAAGGTATATTTACAGTATTTAGAAAATTATATATTTATAAATGAAAATAAATATATATAATTTTTAAAAAAAAATAGTAATGTAATTATAAAAAAATAATTATATATTTAAAAAATTAAAAAATTATAATAAAGAAAAATATCATTATATAAATTTTTTTAGGAATTGTTTATTTATAATTATAATTATTAATCCTTTATCAGTGCTAAAGTTTTAGCACTGATAATGGTTCTTTTTATCAGCACTTTTCTAGTGCTGATAAAGATCGAGGTTTATGAGCACTAAAAAGTGTGGTTAGAAGAAATCATTATCTCTATTAAAATGTTAGTGCTGATAACGATTTATTTTATTAGTGTTTTTTTAGCATTGATAAATCTCGATCTTTATCAGCAGTAAAAATTAACTAATAAAGATGCCTTTTATTAGTACTTATCAATTTTTCACTGAGGAAATGGATCATTATCAGTGCTTTTTTAAAAGCACTGATAAAAGTGTCCCCGATCTATATAAAATAACCCTAACCATGACTCAGTCAGTCACGATTCTCAGGCTCTTGTGAAAGTCCCATATTACAGGAGCTACTCCTCTATGTTCTCTCAGACGAAGCAGTGCTAGAATCCAATATATGTTATTTTCTCTTTTTCCTCTATCATTGTGTGATTTTTTGGGTTCTTTGGTTTATTTATTTGTGATGTTGTTAACTATTAAGAACCATATATCTCATCTCTCTCTCACACACACACTTACCTATACCTACACAATTCCACACCTAATTTGTAAACTCATTCCAAATTCATAAGAGACCACTGTGAACTGCATCTCTATCTATTTTTGCAAATGATGGTGGTTTTTCTATGATGTTTCTATTATATTATTTCTTATTACCTTTTAGACAGTGTGGTTTTACATTATTTGAATCTTGTTTCCACATAATTACATGGACATGAATAGAAATCAAAAGTTTAACATTATATTGGACTAATTTTATAGGGAATGTTATTTGATTTGAATAATACAATGTGGGTTAATATACATATTGTTTTAATGTGAATGTGTTAGTCTAATTCTAGGAGATAAAGTTTAAATTTTCTATTTATGTTGGTTAACATTATCAATGTGTTATATAGATATAATTTAATAAGGTACAAACTATTTAAATTTTTCTGGAAAAACTCTTCTCCTGGTTTAATGAGAGGGATAGGAGAATTATCCTGAGTATTCCCTGTGTGCTAGACGCAGGGCCAGATCATATCTACTGGACAAACGACAGCGCAGGAGAGTATACGGTGAAGGCTGGCTACCGGCGAGCTCTTATGGCTCAAATGACAGAAGGAGATGCGAGGCCCTGGACATCAATTTGGAAGCTTAATGTTCCCCCTAAAGTTCGCTTTTTCTGGTGGCAGGTGTGTTCTGGTATCCTCCCGACCAAGAGCCTCCTTGCCTACAGACACTTTTCAAACGACAACTCATGCCCTTTCTGTCCTTCTGTGACTGAATCCCCTCTCCATGCTCTATTTCAATGTCCCGGGGCTCAGGAGGTGTGGAATGGCTGGGGATCAACTACTGAGCTGTCCCTGGACACCGCATCAGATCCTACATCTCTCCTGACGCGTTGGTGCTCCTCTTTTTCGCCGGCTAAAGTAGGCGCCCTGTGCATTTTGACCTGGATTATCTGGGATAGGCGGAACGAGGCCATTTTCAATCATTTCCGGAGGCCCCCCAGATTTTGGATTGACCGGGAATTGTCATGGATTGCAGTCTGGAAGAACCACCCGGAACAACAAAGACTTTTCACCTCCCCTCCTCTTCCCCAACATTGGTGCCCCCCACCGGAAGGGATTGTTAAGATCAATGTGGATGCCTCTCTCCCTAAGGATGGCCCAGTTGGATTAGGTTTAGTGGCCCGAGACACCCTGGGAAATCTTCTCGCTGCCAAATACGAAGCACGTTATGCTCTTTGGGAGCCCTCAGTCGTGGAGGCTGTTGCCATCCTTGCTGGGTTAAACTTCGCCAAAGATCGCGGTTGGGATTACATTCACATCGAATCCGACTGCCTCACTGTAATCAACGCCATCAATCTCACTGACGGCGGGCTTCAACCTTTCGGCCCCATTATCCGGTGTATTCACTCGCGGAGACAAGGCTTCAATTCCTGCAATTTCTCCTTTATTAGAAGGGAAGCGAATGAAGCCGCTCACAAGATGGCAGGTATTGGACCTCCTTACGAGGATTTGCTTTGGATCAATCATTTTCCTTCGTGGTTATGCCACTGTATTTCTTCTGATCTCCATCATTAATGGATCCGTCTTATTTTGTCAAAAAAAAACTATTTAAATTTTTCTTTAAATCAAGATAAGAATACTTTTTTGGTTTTTTATTTGATCCAAATTCAGAAGTTGTGATGTATTGTAAATAAGAGGAGTGTTTATAATCGATTTATAGGTTCCTAATATTAGTACATTTATTGGAAAAAATATTCACTAAAATATTATAGTTATGAGAGAAGATGATATTCAATGGGTTAGGGAGATCATTAAAGGAGATAACATTTATTTCCATTATCAATGAATGGTTTCCAATAGTTTCTCATGTCCTTTAAATTAATAACTAGTTAAAATATAGTTTGAATTTTTATAAACTAATAGTAAATAGATTTTATGAATTTACTTTATTTTACATTTATAAATGAAAACATGTCATAGCACAGTACACCAAATCATATTCTAGTATAAGAGTTTCCATATGCGGTGTCAGCTATAGAAGATGTTATATATGAATTCACTTTTCTATCAAATTATTTTATGAATAAATTCCCCTCCAAGAATGAAGTTATTTTTTATTATGTGAACTTATTTAAGAGGTTTTTTTTCTTTATTTGTGTGTGTGTAATATTATCAATAAATTAATCTTCTACAAAACTATAATGCCACAATATAGTCCAACTATTCATAACCTGACCTAAGCTGAATCAAAATGTCACTCAACCCTTGAAACCATCAACCAACTTCCAAATGATTTTATAATAAATATGTAGTGTTCAACATGATCCATGAGAAATGGTTTAAAAACCCAAATCACATGAAAAGTGAATCTATGTAAAATTGTACACAATAGAATCCCCTGAATGTAAATTCCTACGAGCATAAAAACAATAACAATTTGATAAATCCAAGGTAAAAATAAAACCTTATATGAATAAACAAACTAACATTGAAGACACTAACTCTATAAGTCTCCACTGTCTATCATTTGATACTCCATCCCTTCTAATAAATAATCAATCCTTGCAACCTTAAACCGGAGGAAACATTAGCTACATGTGCACCAAGATGAAAAAAAGTTGTTAAGTAAAGTAACTAGTTGGTTTTCCTTGATGATTTACCATGCCCTTGATAAACAATAAAAATATGTTTCTCATTTTTATTTTATGAAAATATTACTAATATATGATAATTAAAAGAAGAATACAATACATAATAGTCATAAGTAGGTGGATAAGGACACTCTGAGGATGGATTCCTCTTCAGTGCTCGCTCCTCCTCCTTTGTCCACCTTCACTACTACTGCTGACGGATTTCCTCCTACAATTTCTCTTGGGTATTCTTCCCTTGAGAGACATTATTCTTCTTTTTGGGACCCAGGTGGGGATGTTCTTGGTGTGTTATAGGGGAAGTATTTCAAAGATTCTCTATGTTGTGCATCGGCTTCACATGTACCTCTCTGTGGAGTGGTTCCTCCCTCTACTCATGTGTTCTTCTCGTGGATTCCGCCGATAGTGGTAGGGTCCAAGGCGACTGACAAGATAAATGGGTTTTTAGTTTGGAGATTTTGGAGAAGGAACTTTAGGACGTAGTGGATTTTCATTATTTTACTCTAGTGGCACACTTCGGTCACAACAAGCCGCCTCTAGGCTTGTCTAAGGATTATGTTGGCTCTTGGGGACTCTGAAGTCCGATCACTATTTTTGAGCTATCAAAAGTCACCTATTACATTCATTTTTACTCCAAGGATGATATTGTGACAGCTTAGGCTAGGGAGGACCAGTGGTGTGGTTTGTAGAGTTTCTACCTGACCCATTGGTTATGGGATTTTCACAATGGTATGGAGTCCTCTTCGGCGGTAGTCTAAATCTCCATACCTAGTCTTCCACTACCCTTCCATAACCCTACGATCCTCAAGTCCATGGGTGACTCCTTAGAATATTTTCTCTGCTTTGATAATCACAAATCTCATACACAAACTACTGCCAAACCTTATATATGCATGGATATAGATCTATTGGTTTGTTTGTTGCGTGTATATAATTGAATACCAGTAAAGGATTATAGTGGTGGAAAAGTATTTTCTACAAATCTCCACTGAGGTTCTGTATGGTCTTTGGGCTGCATAGACATTCAGCAGTGGTCTGTAGGAGGAAGAGGTCAGAGCCTATCTCTTCTGGTTTGGGGCTTCATGGTGGTCGTTTTGGTGGTCCATCAATGTTGGCGTTAGAGACAGTGGGTGAAGTTACCATTGGGTTGGTTTTTTCAAATTCAAATTGTGGTCCCCACACACATATGGGATCATATGACTCTGTTGAGATACCCTCTTCTGGAGTCCTTTTATTGGGATCTCTTGAGCCTTCTATGGACCTAGTTTATTTATTACATAATATCAGTGACATCGCCTATGAAACCTGTATTTTCGGCTCATCTAAGGATGCTATAGGGGTGTATTTGGGCCAGTGTTTTTTTCTGGAATACTATCTGCCACCTCCTCCCAGGGTCTTTTCCTCCTTCCTCTCTGTTTCAGATCTTATCCCAGCTCTCTACAGATTTCCTTCAACACTCCCTACTCAAGATCATGTCCTATACTTCTAAAGGAATTCCTCGAATGGGATTGGATATAGAAGGTGTGATAAAGTAGTTTCAATCCTTGTAGTAGTCTCTACAGTGCTTGCTTTTGGTTTCCATGCTCCATGGGCAAATGGCATCGTGGTCTCCGCTTCTGTCAGCAAAGGGCCGGTTGTCGCTGCTCGAGGATTTGGAAATCTCTCTTAAGAAGAAGGTTATTACCCCCAAAGAATTTTATACTGTTGGAAATGGTCTTTGGCTTAGTAACTTGCTCCAAGTCATAGAAGGTAGGTATGTTTCTCCCATGAGTTTTTCTATACTCTTTCTGGAAAAAAAATTAAACGTCCTAGGTTGAATTTTTTTTTAAAATATCGCTTCAATGATGCATCTGCGATGCTGCCTTTACCCTAAAATACAAAAAATATTATTTTAATTATTTTTTTATATATTTCAAATTTTAATGTTTATTATTATGTTCGTATGGTTATATATATATATATAACTTAATGTTTCAACATAATTTATCTTTTATTCAAGTATGTGAATTTTCAAGCCTATATAATATAAATCATAAGACATATTTGAATAAAATTTTAAACATTTATTAAACATATAACAAGTAGTCCAAAATAAAAATAAATTCTTAAAAAAATTAGTGAAAAAGTATTTATAAGCTTTCTAATCCACCTACTTGAAACTTAAAAATGTTTCAAGTACGTTACTTTGATGGTTTATATAATATAAACTATAAGACATATATGATTGAAAATTTAAACATTACTTAAAAATATAACAAGTAGTCAAAAATAAAAATAAATTCTTAAAAAATGTTGGCGAAAAATTATTTATATTCTTTATAATCCACCAACTTGAAACTTAAAAATGTTTCAAGTATGTGACTTTACTGACCTATATAATATAAACTAAAAAACAGATATAAATGAACTTTTAAAAATTGTTTAAACATCTTACTAGTAGCCCAAAATGAAAATATTTTCCTAAAAAATCTTGGTGAAATGTTTTTTTAATCTTTCTAATCCACTTACTTGAAACTTAAAAATGTTTCAAGTATGTGACTTTGCTGGCCTATATAGTTTAAACTATAAGACCGATATGAATGAAATTTTAAAAATTGCTTAAACATATAACAAGTAGTTTAATTTTTAATTTTTATTTATATAGGTCTTATAGTTTATATTTTATAGGGTTTCAAATTCAAGTAGGTGGTTTGGGATCCTCCTCGACATTCATTCTTTTCATTCTCACTTCTAATATACATTTATTACATTCCTTTAATTATAATTTATTTATTTTATTTATGAAACTCTTTATTTTTAACAAATTTTTTGATGATTAGGCTATCTTTTAAATTTTATTTACATTGTCTTTATACTGTAGATTTTTTAATCTTTTAATGTCATTTACTTGAAATTTAATAATTATTTCTATGTTTCAAGTAGTCGACTTTGAAATCTATCAAATATAAATTGTGCCTAAAATATAAATGAAAACTGCAATACTGGATAAACATATAAAAAGAGATAATAATATTATTATTTTGATTTCAGTGGACATAAAATAGGTAAAAAAATGTACAATCAATGTCTATGTCTGTGGTGAGGAGATTCTTCCCCACATGGTGGACTCCAAATAGAAAGTCCTTATCGAGTGCGTAGTAGAGTCTGATGACCTAGAGAAGGCTGATCCTCAGGCACTAGAAAATCAACTGGCGCATCTTCTATCTGTGTATCAGTGGGAGGAGTTGTCAACTGCATCTCGTATTGCCCTCTGGATCCTTCTCCCACTGGGGTGGTAGAAGGACCTACCTCCATCGGAGTGGGGAACCAAGCCTGCGATGGAGATATACCCCAAGACGGCGATGGATCTGGAATCCAAGGAAGCGATGGATCCCAAGGCTGTGAAGGATCTGGAACCCAAGATGGAGAGAACTACGGATATCCTGACAGGAAAGACAGATCCCAATCCACCTGAGTTACATCCTGAATCAACTGATCCTAGACTACTAGAGGGCTGACCTCTGCTTGTGGAACAGGTAAGGCCTCACATGCAACACGACACTGTCTATGTCGCCATAGTCATGGCTTCTCAACACCCACAGCTGATGCATGATGTTCTTCTGGGGAATGAACCTCCTCTCTCTGTGCCGGACACATGAATATGCTCTCGAAAAGTGCATGAAAAGATGCTCTCACCTCACGTGACGTAGCATGGACAACTGCTCAGATAAAGACCCCCTCCTCCTCTTTATCACACATGTAAACAGGATACTATGTGTTACTTCCCTGTAAATAGATTCAAATTTAATTAGAAAATAGTTCAATAAACAAACTAATGAGAAAATATTGACATACCATCCTCTGCATCTCAATTTCGGGTGAAATAAGATAGAGTATAGACTTCAGTCTATACCATGGCGCATACTGAACCTGCTCTGAAAGAGAGATTCAATTCGTAGAAACACCCTGAATACGACTACTTTTATATATTTATTAGTATTCAACAAAGCTATCATGTACTCAGGACCAGTCATTATTTTGCCTCTCTCTCAAATTCATTCCATGAATCCTGTCTGTCTATCTCGATGGTAATGGAATTGACTGATTACAGAAAAACTACTGCCTGACTTGGTCAGGATTATACTACTCAATAATATGAAAGTGAATCAGGGGCACTACAGCCATATCATCCTCAAGACCATCAGTGCAGTATGCTAGAAACTGGTCCATAATACTCTAGTATGGAACCCATTAAATCTGAAATTACAAGTGAATTTTGTCAAAAAAGAACCAAACTAAAAACTAAAATTGATGCTATTGTTAAATATGTTAGATAGTGATAGATTGTGTATACATACCTGATCAGGTAAGTGATAGTCCAACTGTAGATGATATACAACCAAATGTTGTCTCAAAACCATGCCAAAATTATGTCGCTGACACCACCTATAAAATACATCAATGATAGTGACAAATAATGAGAAATTATAGTTAATAACTCCTAGTAGAATCAGAAACCAATAGAAATGAATGATCATACCAGAATCCATGTGGAGTGTCATGCAACACCTCTATCTCAACCAGCAGACTAGTAAGGTCAGGGCGGAATGTTGGAATGTGATCCCATGCCCACATCTGAGTAAGGATGATGAATCCCCCTAGACCTGTGTGGTCCCTATTGGATAGCCTGCATAATTCTATGTACATGTATGCCAAGCAGTCTGATCCCCAAATGTAAATCTCAGCCTGATCAAATTCCTTTAGTAGGGGTAGATACATCATGTGCATGTTCATCCCTGAGTGATCAGTACACATGGTCTTTCCAATGAGCTGTAATATATATGCACGGGAAAAACGCATGATAGTCTACTCATCATCATCATCCTATAAATGTGGAATCTGTGACTCCAAACAAGGCATAGATATGGACTCTCCATCTATAACCCTATGGTCAGACAAAATATCAATGCCTAATAAGTGCTAATCAAGGTCTGGCCAAGCTGCACGAGTGAGTCCAATTACAGGTCTCTCCAGGATGGGAAGACCAAGAAGCATTGCCACATCCTCGAGGGTGATGGTCATCTCTCCCTCAGGTAGGTGTAATGTGTGTGTCTATGGTCTTCACCTCTCAACAAGGGTAGTAAGTAGGTAATGATCTAAAAATGTGAAATATTCTAAGGCAAGTCCATAGAAGCTATCATGACTCAAGTATGGTCTAATGGCATGTGGAGGCTCCTTGTGATGAAAATGGTGCGCTCGACGCACCTTGATCAATCGATCTAAATGACCCTTTAACATGGACTATGAAATATTGGTAGGCTACTGAGTGAGTAGTATGGTATCATCCATCTACATATAAACAAATGAAATGAATTATGAGTGTAAAATGTAAATATAACGTTATGGTTAACATAATGTTGTGACTTGAACAATAGAATACATTACATGTTTATTCACATTGTTTTATGAAGTTATTTTTACCAAAAGAAATATAATTCTCTATTTGTTTTGGTTCTTAATGGAATAAAGATAAAAAGAGGAAATAAGAGAAAAAATAGATGGAAAATATTATGTTGTGAAATAATTTCTTAAATGGAAATATATTTTTAATAATTTTATTAATTGATACGTGCATTAAGGGACTATATATAGGTTTTTGGATTTTTTGTAAGGTTTTAGGATTTAGGTTTATGATTTTTGGGTTGGGTTTTAGGGTTGAGGGATTAGGGTTTCAAATTATGATATTAAGGTTTTGGAAACATGTTTCTAGGTTAAATGTTATGTTTTTGGGTTTTGGGGTTTAGAAAACCAAGAAAAAAAAGAGATAACAATATTTACATTACAATATTGGTTACATGTTCTTCTTTTTTATTTATGAAAAAATTCTATTATCTAAGATTTTATTTGAGGAATAATAATAAAGTTATTTCCTGAAGTCAAGAATGTTTTTATGAAATAATTTATATTATCTAAAATATTTGGTCTTGAATTTGGTTAGACATATTTTGGAGGAAATTTATGATTAACTAATTATGGATTAGATTAAGATAAACCATGTCAATTCCTAATTATTTTTTAGGAATTTATCTAATTATTTTTATTGAATAACTTATGATAATAATTATGATAATATTATTTTATTATAGAATAGATTATTAAAATATCACACATAATTTAACCAAAAACCATGGCAAAGGGAAGATGATTTTGGGTGGGGGTTTAGGTTTGTGGATTTAGGGTTTCAAATTTTCATATTAAGGTTTAGGAAACATGATTCTGGGTTAAGTGTTATGCTTTTGGGTTTTGGGGTTTAGAAAACTGAGAAAAAAAAAAGAGATAACAACATTTACTTTAAAACATGTGTTAAGATTTCTGTTTTTGGATTTATGAAATAAATTCTATTATCTAATATTTTATTTAAGGAATAAAGAGAAATTTATTTCTTGAAATATATATTTTTTTTATAAAATAATTTCTATTATCAAAAATATTAGGTCTTGAATTTGGTTAGACATATTTTGTAGGAGCTTTATGATTTACTAATTATGGACTGGATTAAGATAAACCATGTCAATTACTAATGATGTTTTAGGAATTTATCTAATTATATGTATTGGATAACTTATGCTAATCATTATGATACTATTATTTACTTATAGAATAGTTTATTAAATTGTCACACATAATTTAACCAAAAACCAAGGAAAAGGGAAGATGTTTTTGGGTTTGGGTTCAGGTTTGAGGGTTTAGGGTTTCGAATTTTGATTTTAAGGTTTAGGAAACATGTTTTTGGGTTAAGTGTTATACTTTTGGGTTTTGGGGTTTAGAAAAATGAGAAGAAAAAAAGAAGAGATAAAAACATTTACATTACAATATGAGAATGTCACAATGAAGACAATACATCATTATGGATGAGACTGTGAACTCAACCCAATAACGTTAGGGCATTATTTCCAGTTATGACCATATTTATGACATATCATGCGTCGAAAACTCTGTCGTTGTTCTTGAGGCCAGTACATCTCATTACACATCCTACTGGCCATCGGTCACCCATGAGGACGTAACTGATTCATGACAGGTATCACTATCGGCTGGCCTTCGGGCATTGGGAAATAACGATACTCCATAATAGGTGTCCATGTGTAGCATAATAGTTAGCAATGGTATCCATCCGGTACACTGGATCAACATATTCTTCCAATGATATATTCACAGAGTCACGTACTGCGATGGCATGTGTGCCTGGAAACCGTAAGGTCTAAAAGTTTCCACATTAACATTGTCTTGTTTCCCATTATACCACTATTTTTTCACCGATGCAATTTGTGATGGGGTCTAAATGCTCTTGAACTTCAAATCAGGAGTCTTCTCATTGAAAAAGACAAACGTGATAACCAGAAGCTTCTTCAATATTCTTTTCCATCTCTCATTGAAAGTGTCTTTTGTACCTTATCCCCAGCTATATTCCGTATGATGCTAGTTTTTGTCTATCAACAAAGTAATTCACACATTGATATAATGTCTTGTGAACTAGGGTAGTTATAGGTTGCTTGTGAAGCCCTTTGAAGACACCATTGATGCACTCCATAATGTTTGTCATCATGTGTCTGTACCTCGTTCCCCTATCATATGCCAATGTCCATTTCTATTTTGGAATCCACATTATATAATCAAAAACTTCTTGATTAGCCTGGTGGATTTATTCAAAACATTCTTCAAATCACCAATGGTACCACTCATATTCTACACAGAATATATGATATTTCAAATAAATTTATTTTATCTTTAGGTTGGAATAGTAAAACATAACAAATAAAATGCGTACTAAGCCTTGTTATTTCCTTCTTCATCGATTTGTTATGCAATTTTATATTCACATTGCTAGCACTGTGTCTAATGTAGAACCGATGATGTGCATTTGGGTATCTCCATGTATTAAGATACACAATTATTTCTTCATCAATTTCCCGATAGAGATCAAATATCAAACAAACACCCTGGATGTTGGTAAAATGGTTATTGATACATGCCAGAAACCAACTCTATGATTCATAGTTTTTTTTTCTCTACAATGGTAAAGGAAAGAAGAAGAGGTGAACAGATTCCATCTTGGGTTATCGTAATCAACAATACGCCCCTGTATTTTCCATATAGAAATTTTCCATCAATCTGAATAAATTGTTTTCTAAAATGAAATGTGGAGATACAGGGAAGGAATGCTCAGAACAACCGATGAAATTGAACACGATATGGATCAATTCAGTTATCATGATACACATGTTCATTTGTATCCAGATGGAATAAAAATTGGTTATGATGCCTCAGTATGGCTAGAAATTGCAGTTACACCTGATATGAGTTGTACCAATCACCATAGACCTTCAAAATTGCCATATGTTTCTCCATCCTTGCCTTATTATAGGAAATATTATAACTGAATGTCTGTTGAATCCTATCTTACACAAGGGCTATTGGAACATCTTGACATGTTCTAATCATCTTAACAACAATAGATGACACAAACTCTGCATCCAATGAGGTATGATCTTGTGTGAGACTTGGATGAATGCAAGTATGAGCTGCCATAATCCTTGAGATTTTCCAAACTCGAAATGTAATGTCTGGAATGTCCCTCTTGTGAAATCTAAAATCATCTCCATACATCTCACACCATATGACATATTTACTATGGCATGGTTGATTAATAATATAGTTGCAGTGCCTCTTAATATGAAATATCTATAGTTTTCTTTTTAATGCATCTTTACTTGGAAAATTCCTTCCAACATATAAGGTTTTTTACAGATCACTAAACCTATCTTTTATAACTCCAAGGAACTCGGTTTCCAGTGTGAGAACATTATTATCAGATTCAAGCACATGTGTCATTGCTTCTGACCAAGATTAAAGGAGTAGTGGATGATTTATTGTAGGTCAATTTTGATGTACAACTAATACATTTCTCGAAACCTCCTTTTTAACTTCAATTGATAACTCCTCATTAGCACTATTGTCACCATATGATCCATCATTATGAAACTTATCATTAGAAGTCGGATTGACATGTATATCCAGGAGATCATCTGGGTTTTCCTCTTCTGCTTCATCATTTGGAATAGGCTCAATTTCATGGGATGGACTATCTTTAGCCACTATTGTAATTCTATGACTTCGTAAAACTAGACTTTGTTGTTGTAAAATAGCAACATCAAAGTATAACTCCATCATGGAACCATCTGACCACTGAGAAAATAAATTAATTGCATGGACCCGCTGCGCATCAGCAACCAATTTATATGCTAGATGCCACAGTGTTGCTGGGAATTTAAATTGTCTATAACTCATAGACCTGATCTCTTGATCGGGTCCCAGATTTAAAGAACCAAAAATTCTCCCTTGAAGGTCACGTATGGTTACACAGTCAGCTGTACTAACCACAGTTTTTGGTTTTGTACTATAAGAACCTCATTGCTCAGTTTGAATAACCTCCCCATAGCAACACACATAGGAAAATATGACTCACTACGTCAAAAATGTTTCATTCATCAGAATTACGATACTATAACAAATATTAATAATTAATTATGATCAACTAATCATATTTATTCATTTTTAATCCTAAGTTATCATTAATTAATCTATAATTAATCATCAAAAATAGTAAGTATTATTTCTAAACTATATCTAACTAACTAAACTATTTAATACATAACATCTTTAATTACTAACAATAACTGTTTTAATTAATCAATCATTCTTTATTCACTAGTTAATCAATATTAAGTTATTCTTTAATTTTTTATTCTTTAATCCTTAATCATATTATATTCATTAGTTATTTATAATTAGATAATCATATATATTCATTTTTAATCCTAATTTATCATTAATTAGTCTATAATTAGTCATTACTAATAACAAGTATTATTTCTAAACTATATATAACTAATTAAAATACTTAACAGATTTAATTACGAATAATACCTTTTGTTAATTAATTATTTTGTCCTTATTTCATTTAATAACATCATAATTATCATTTTATAATTGATAAATATACTAATCTAATTGCTTTTTTCTTAGATAATTTATTAGTTTATAAAGAAAATATGAATAATCTTAAGCATATCCTCTGGGAGTGTCTAACCAAGAGTGCAGTAAGGCCTGTTGTCATGAACCAGTTCTCATTCGAGTCTAGATCAAATCAGTGTTTTCAGGTTTTACCCATAGGTACTTTTGTTTCAGAGCCACATCCACTTGTTTGTATCCAGATAGGGATTTCATTTCTTAGATAAGCACATAATTTTTAAGCTGCCAAAATTTCACAATACTCAATCCTAAGTTAATCCAAAGTTAATCTATACTTAATCTACACTTAATCTATACTACTAACAAAAATTATTTCAAACTATATATAACGAATTAAATAACATAATAAACAAAATATTTAGAACTACCTAAACTACTTAAAATGAAATATTTAAAACTAAAAATAATTCAATTAAATAAATAAATAACATTAAATTAAATAAATAAAAATACCTCCAAATGATGATTCATAAAAAACCACTCATAAAATGAGTTTTTTAGAGAGTGACGAAGATAATTTAGGAGAGATGAAGGAAAGAATAGAGTGAGTAAAATGGGGGGTTTCCAATTTAAATGGAGTTGAGGCCAAGGCGGCATCCCCACTGCCGCATTTGTCATGTCATCAATCCGGGCCAAAGGTGGTGCGGGGGACAAAAGGTGGCATTGGTGATGCCACCTTTGTGAATCAACACAAAGGCGGCATCGACAATACCCCCTTTATAGCATATTGCTTAAAAAATATTAACCTATTACATTTTAGAAAAACATAAAATGTATAAAAAACTCTTTCTCCCACTCCTATCACCACGGGCCTCTAGTCAAAAGGCCAGTAAACCCATGAACGAATGCTATCTCTGGTCATATGGAATGTGCATAGGATGAGGGAACAAGAAAAGTGTAACATCTTAGATTTGGATTCTAGGTAAAATCAGACATCAATCATTTCTATTCTTGAGTCCAAAAATGGTACAATTAAACTTTCTTCTTTATAAAGGAAGATGGGATACCCGATGTTTTTTCATGGGTCTTCGATTAATACACACATATGGATTTTCTAGAAGATGAACATTCAAGTGGAGGTTCTGAACCTTATGTATCAGTGAATTAAAAACAATATCTCTTATTCTGGGGATGAGTTGTTGTTTTCCTTTGTTTATACTAGTACTGAGTTGCATGGGAGGTTGGAACTTTAGAGCTTTATGGGCTCCTTCTATAATGGAACTCTTCCTTTGTTTTCAGGTCGCAATTCCAACTCTTGTCGAATCCATAGAGAATATAGGTGGTGCAACCATGATCAACAGTGGTATTCAGTACTTCCATGAGTTCATTTCTTCTATGAGGCCTTTAGAAATGGGGTTCATAGGTAACAGATTCACTTGGTGTAATAACCCCAGGGGCCCTAACTACATCTGGAGTCATCTCGATAGATTCTTTTCGAACCTCCAAGGATTAGATTCCATTGCTTGAATGACAGTCACTCATATGTCTCACACCCTATAGGATCATGCACCACTGGTCATGGATCTAAGAAGTGTCTCTTCTGGGAATCACACCTTCCACTAATACAATAATTTTTATTAGGTCGACGGTTTTATAAAGATTGTAAAATTATCGAGGGACAACGAGGAGGCCAAAAGGTCCTGGTGTGGTCTTGACAAATACCTTAAATTTATTAATAAGTACATTAAGTAATTGTTGGATAATATTCCCAATGATTATTTTGGAGTGGATTTTATCCTGGAGGACATTAAAAGGCTGAAGGAGGGTCTTTAGAATTATTTGGATGAGAATAGCTTTAACTTCCTTTGAGAAAAATGCATTTTCCTTGCTAAGAAACTGTTATAGATCAAGAGAGACTATAATAAGAGGTCTCAAGTGAGATGGATAAAGGAGGGAAACCATAAAAGTTCCATATTCCAAACATGCTTGAAGGAGATGAGTATTATGAGGATTAACCATTACCTTGGTAACGATGTCTTAACTTCCATTGTTGATGTCGTTGGTTGGTTGGAGCTCTATCATTTTGAAAGTATCCTGGTTGGGGGTCCTAACTATATATGAGGATATGAGGATATATGAAGTGTAGAGGAGGAAGAGGTCTTATTTAGGTATATCCCTCAACTGGTGGGGAGTTATGATAATGATTCCCTAATGTCAATGCCTAATGAAGATGAAATAAGGGACATTGTAAGTATGATTCCTCTTGATAGTACCCCTAGTTCAGAAGGGTTTACAAGATATTTTTATGTGGCTACCTGGGATGTTGTTGGTATCTTGGTGGTGGATCCAATTAAAGAATTATTTCATGGTGTTTCTCTCAATAGGGGTGTGTGTTCTTCTAGGATGGTTCTTATACCAAAGGTTAAGGATCCCACTATCCTCAATTAGTATAGGCCCATCTGCCTTTGTAATGTGTCCTCTAAAATTATGGTAGGTATGATTGCAAGAAGTCTGGTTTGGTTAATTCCCAATATGGTGTCTAGAGAGCTGCAAGGGTTTTTCAAAGGTTGGAGTATTCAATGGACGGTTGGTATTTCTAGTGAGTTGGAGAACAATATTAATAGAAGATTAGTTGGATCAATTTTCATCTTCTAGGTGGATATGGATAAGGAATATGACAAGGTGGAATGTAGTTTTCTTATTCATGTGATGTTAAATTTTGGGTTCCAATAATGGTTTTGTGATATTTTTTTCTGATGTTACTCTTCCCCATGGCTTTCTATCTCTCTCAGGGTAAAATAATTTGGGTTCTCTAAAACTGTGTACGAAGTTCATCAAGGAGTTACCCTATCTCCATGTCTTTTCATTTAAGATCAAGATGATCTTTCTCAAAATATTTATTGAGGTATGGAGGGAATTATTCTACTTCCATACCTTGATCGGAAAGAAAGGGAAGGTGTCTCCCATCTGATGCACGATGATGATGGTTTGATATTAATCAATGGAAGGATGAGATCCTTGATAGGTATTCTGGAGATCATCTCCATGTATGGTCGATTGAGTGGGTATAATATCAATTCTTAGAAGAGTCACATTTTTATTTCTAAAAAGTGTTCTAGAAGATGCTACAAGGATATTCAAGGTATTTTAGGCTTTCCAAGGAAGCAGTTGTCGATGTTTTATCTCAGTTGTCCTATCTACTCCAGTTGAATTAGGAATAATTTCTTTTAGGATATCACTAACTCAATGATGGGGATAAATTTATGTTGTAAAAACAAGTTCCTTTTATTTATAAGATGGGTCGTGTTTTCAACAGTTTTCTTACCACCATCCTGATGCATGCTTTTTTCATCATAAAACCTCCTAAATGGACCATTTTGAGGATGGAGAAAATTTTGACAGCATTTCTTTGGGATTCCAACCATACAGGATGCTACCATTGGGATTATTGGATGTTATTTGTGAGACCCTTTGAGGAGGGTGGTGTGGGGCTACATGATCTTGAGGTACCCATGTAGGGCATACAAGCGTGGTTCGTTTGGGATATCATTGATGGGGACTCCTTGTGGGTTTCATTCTTTAGACTATGGTATGGAGAGCACTGGGAGGTAGGGGATATCTATAGTACCCACCTCTTCTGCCATGTGAGGGGCATCATTTCTCATATTGAGGAGCTACATGTTTCATCTTGTTGGATCATTGGGAAAGATGATATTAGTTTTGGAAGGAAAATTGGGCTGGTGAGAGACTATTTTTTCCCGGATGTCCCACACCAGATATATCCTTTAGGGAAGTGAGAGGCCATCCTGGACTCATTCAGGAAGTACTCAACTAGAGTCAGAGGTATGTTTATGAAGGAATTATCATGAATGCTGATGCAGACAGATGCTGGTTCACAGGATCGAGCTTGGGTAAGTTTTCTTGTCAGGAGTACAGGAGGTTCATACAAGCCTATGGGGGCCCTGATGAGTGGTCTTCTAATATTTGGTGCAAGTAGATACCAACTAAAATAAACTTTCATGTTTGGATTATCAAGAACAAGGCTTTACTAACTGAAAATAATATCCAAAGTAAGGGTATAAACTTGGCCTCATGTTGCTTCTACAGTGGCATGGCATGGATTGAATCATGACATCGATTTTTTTAGAGTGATTGGGATGCAAACCTTTAATATTTATTCACACCTCAACCCCACCACAACTTTAATCGGTTTTCTTTTTAAGTCTTTTTGATAGCCTTATTTTAGGGTTTAGAGAGAAGGGTTATAAAACCCAAGATAAAGTCTATCATTCTTTTCTCAATTTACTAGGTCATTTGGGAGACTCAGAACTAGGCAAGACTGGGATCTCATTGCCCATTGTTGTATCTTCGAATAAGGTTAAGGGATCTGATATTTAGACTAGGTTCGGTGCTTAATGGAGGTTATTTCTTGATTCTGATTTGAAACCTCCTCAATAGACCCTACGTGCATGGAAAGTCAGCTGGACGGTGGGTCAGATGGAGCCCCCTATCAGTGGATAGAAGCTTAACATGGATGGATCTTTCATGAACAGGCTCATGAGAGGCATTGGGGTTCTTCACGACTCATGTGGTTCGGTCTTGGGGGTGTTCAGTTCATTTTATGGATTGGGAAGTTCTTTGGTTGCTAAGAAACATGTGCTCTATACTGGACTCATGGTTTGCAGGAGACATGGAATCCAAGTGTCCAAGGTTGTATCAGATTCTGAATTCCTGGTGACAATGTTTTAGGAGAGACATGATCTACCAGTTAATTTTGTTTACATGATCAGGAGATGTGCTTTGGAGACCAATCATGGGCATATTTTTCATCACAATTGAAGGTAGGCCAATTTAGCTACAAATATGCTTACTCGTATTGGGAGGTTGGATGAAAAGTTAGCTATTTATGATAGTTTGGGTTCTCTTCCTTTGGACTTCAAGGCCTTTGTTCAAGGTTATTCCCTTAGAATGCATCATTTTCATCTCCCTTTAGGGTGATTTGTTGTATTTTGGTGGTTTTAGGACACCTTTCCTTTCATAATAAAAAATAAATTTCCATTCATTCATAAGAAACATAAATAACTTTTGATAAAAAAGACCACATGTTTCCGAAATAAGTTTGTATAAATAAGGATTCATTTTGGTAATATAGATATATAATAATATACACTCCATGCATCAAAGTCCACAATTTCATGCATCTTTCATGAAAAATTGTTTCTATCTTGAAAAAATATATAATACATCAATACTCCAGTATAACTAACCTTCACTAACTTTATTTAATCCATCCTCGTATGCTTGATTGCCTCTAATTATTGATTATGGATTGGATTCCCCTTTCAAACTATCTTTCTCCCATCATTGTGGTTCCAATGTTCCTTGATGACGTACCTCTTTCTCGGATTGTATTCATTAATCTCTATCAAAGCCACTTCCATGGATTTCAATACCGCATATCCCAAATCATTCTTCAACTCTTTCAACCTTTCATCCTCCACATTTTCTACTTCTAAATAACACAAAAAATGACACCTAAAAATTAATCAAAACATAATGAATGAATTTGTTTGGTTTCTTGATATGAATTTTTTATACAACTCACTTAGTTTATTTTAGGAAATAGTTCATCAAAAATTTACTTTTAATTTGAGTGCAGTCACATTAGATCCTATTAGAACTTTGTTGTTAAGATTACATGGATTAGAATAATACTACGATGGGTGACCACCTGAAAATAATCTTTTTTTACATTTTTTTGTGAAACAAAATTCACCAAACCCACCTTTTTATTCTCTTACCCTTCAACCTTAATAAATTTAAAAGGGTAAAAATATGACTCTCAAAGGTATTCCTCCCACAATGAGAAGAGCTATTTGGACCTACTTTTGGATTCATCTTTAGGATTCTTTCTCTTGGAAACTTGGATAAATTAATTGTTTTCAAGATCTCCCATACGCCTCACACCAATACCACCACAAGTTTGTATCTCCTCTATGGCCTTCCAAAAAAAAGAAACATTTTAGAGGAAGTGGAAAATAATAAATGTTTATGATTGTATGTAAATGAATGCGAGTATAATTCATGTGATTTTGAATGTTCATTCCTTTATTTTTTAAATATAATATGTCAAAAGATATAATTAAAATAGAATTAAGGTTAATTTTTAACCTTACTGGATATAGAGATATTATATTTGAGATAAAAATGAGGGAAAATGACTAGTAATATAGGTTAGAGTTAGTGCATCTTAGTGGGAATGAGTTTATGTTCTAATGGTAGTGTCAGAGACCTTTTATCACCCGTACAATTATTATTACATTTTTATGCTTGAGACCCATCCAACATCTATTCTATGTTTTTTAAAATACATTGATTAGTAGTAATGAAATTTTTTCACTCATTCCCAATATGGGATAAATTTTGGTAAGTGAAGTTCAAGAAATGTTGGTGGATTTCCAAAAAAGATGGGGGATGGAGATCAAGAAACAAAATGCAATAATAACTATTGAGGAGTGTTTTGACCCAGAGATGTTGTGGTCTTGATGATTAATTACAGGGGGTTGAGTATTTGTGCAATAAATCCACACTAGGTACAATGTATTCAGAAGGTCTCTAAAGGGTTAATTTGTAGATCCAGAAACTCCCAATGGCTCTCTTATACATGATTCATGGAAATGGTTTCCAAAGGCAGGAATATTTAGGATTATTTGGCCAACAACACTAAAGTTCTCACATTGGCTGAGAGGATGGGAACCCAAGCTCTTCACACTCTTTTGGGTGGAATTATTGCCTATTCTGGGACTCTCTTATAGATTTATGTTATGTTCATATGTTCTTTAATCCTTATTTTTCCCCAATAATGTGTCTGTGGACTACTACTAGGTCCCAAGATCATTATAAATACACAAGGTTCTGGAATCATCTAAATGCATATGAGGTTCTTCAATAATGTTACCATCTTGTGTGTAGATCTACAATTCCTTTGTTATTTCTTGAGAAAATTCTTGTTTAATCCATGTGATGAGATGATCTATAGTTTATCATTATCTAGGGGGACGATAATTGTTTCAAGGTTGGGATCAAACCCATAAGACGAGTTTCCTAGGTATCTTAATGAGAGGAATTTGAACCCAAAAAGTTTGGAGCCACGCAATTCAACACATCACCTTTTAAGGTCATGTGACAACAGCCCAACCATGCAGTTCAATGTTATGCATTAATGAAATCAATGTAAAATTTTCCTAGTCAATGTTTGGTATAGGACTTATGTCAAGGAGGCCCAAGGGATCCAAAAGATATGCAACCTTCTGGGTAAACATGACCCTATTGGGGAAATTTCACAGAGAACGTTAGGGTTGATTTGGGGAGTAGGATTTGGACCTCAAGAATGATTCTTATGTATCCCAATTAGTTGGGAATCAAATTCCACATAGTTTGGAATCCTATAAATCTTAACATCTTATTGTGAGGATGTGAGTGAATCAACGTTAGAATGAAGGAAAGGATGAGATACGGGAAGTATCTATCTTGAATATCATAGAGATTTCCTATGTATCCTTGTTAATTGGGAATAAAAGTTCATGTAGTTAATCAAATATTTGGAATTAAACTATAGATGAGACCCATTCGGGCTAATAGTTGGGACTTACACATAGGATATTCCCATTCGAGGGGCATGGTTAGGTATTACACCATAAAGAAGTCCCTTTTAAAGTTTGGGTTTGGGGCTTACACTATAGAGGAGGCTCATTTGAAGTTTGGGATTAGGAAGATTTCATGGTATCCACTAATAACTAAGCCCACATGAGTCATGGTTGGTGTGAGAAAAAAGAAGAAGTGTTAGATCTAAGGATCATATAATCCTCTCTACATGTTGATGGATAGTGTTGGAGCATAATGTGGGAGAAAGGGGAGCTTTGAATGTGCCCATTTTATCTATTGTTTTCATACCCAAGATATTAATGTTAAGTGATTTACCTGGAGGAACCTTGGGCTAAGTAGAAGAGGAGGAAGAGCATCATCTCCGCAAAAAGCGAAAGGGGTTTACCTCAAGAGGAGTGACCTAAAATTGATTCTAGGAAAGGGGTAGTGTCATTCATCATCAAAATGAAATGCAAGAAAGATCTCTATTGTTTATCATTGGACCTCATCTAAGGTAAAATCCATTGATTCCCCATGATCCGAAGAACTGGGAGGTTCACATGGGCATCCAAGGACAGAAATCGAGTTACCATGGGAATGTAAAATTAGCGACATTCTAGGGGTCCCCCTTATTGTTGGGATTACCCATGTGACTCCTCTCACCATGGGTATGTAAAATCAAAAGGGTGTGCTGATGCACTAGATAGTTTTGTCAAATGGGTCTAGTGGATTCAGAAGAGAATTTTTCTTAATGTCATTAGACTGGTTTGTGAGGGGACTATCAATGATGTGATGGAAATGGAAGGAAAAATGGGGTTGAATAGTGGAACACCTAAAGGTACCCCATTCCACATAGCATTTCCTTATGCGGGATGGGGTTTCTTCTATATAGCATGTTGTTATGCAGGTGAGGGAGTTGTCCGTATACTATGGGGGTATAAGTACTAGGGTTTGATCCATGTAGCACTTTGCTACGTGGGGATAGCCTCCGTACACATAGTGATTTTCTATGTGGTGATGAGTTCCATCCGCATTGTGATTTTCTCCATAGCAGAGGGTTCTTCCCGCATAGTGATTTTCTATGCGGGACACTAGATGGAAAATAGATCATTCATTCTACAACTTGCAGGGAATAAATCCACAAATGAAGTTGGGTTTTTGGTTTATGAATTAGTTTTTTCCTCATTTAATGTTATATGGTGAGTTCTACCTAGAGGAAATCATCAAAATAGTCCATATTTGGAAATGATCTCTTATTCCATGCCTTCCTTGATTGATCTCTAAAAATTAATCCTTTCAAAGTCCCCCCCCCCCTTTAGTTCCCCTTAGGGTCCTTATATAGAGGAGAGGAAGAACTGGATCAGTGGGCTGTGAGAACCTTTTACAAGAGCCCATGGAAGAAAACTATCATGGGAATGACTTGGTCAGAAGGGGCACGGGGTCATCATTTTCTATGATGAGAATTTCAAACTCTATCCAGGAAACGACTTCATTTCATTTGTCGGAAGTTTTTGGCTTCACCTCACCTATTAACCATTTGAGTTTTCAGGGGATGTTGTGTGTGGGATGGATTCGTCCACCTTCTTCTCGCAAATGATTTTGTTCGCAGGGTATTATGGATCTTATCATCTTCTAAGAAACCAATTAGTTCATGGATGCCTTTGCTAATCGGGCCTCCATGTGGAGGAGTGGTTCACAAAGGATCTATGCTTCATGGTGCCCTATTTTCATTTGATAATTTTTTTTCTTCAACCATTCTTATTCATTTCTCTTTTTGATTTATTTTCCTTCCTTTTCCAAATCGATGGGAGTATGTTGATTTCCCTTTGAAAGGTTTTTAGAACCCAAAACATTCCCCCCATCAGAATGGATTCTGATTAGGATGAATATGATTCTATTCTGATGTAGAAAGTTATCCTGACATGAACTAGTTTTTGGTATACAGATGGACCCAAAAGAGGGGACTGAATATATAAATAGAGGACCCATTTAATTTTTCTTTTATCGTAATTATCATCGAACTATGTTCTCCCACAGATTCTATCGACTGCCTTGCTTCCTAAAACATTTTACTTTGTATACACCCTTTACCATGAACTAAGAATTTCCATCTACGAACTAAAATACCTCATCTGATAATAGTGAGGTCGGACTTCCTCATAGCACAGATTAATGTGCAATTTTCTCATTATGTGAACTAATAATCGAATGGCCAATGCTTAGAGGGACATTGCCTTGAAAAATTTCATAAAATATCTATTTTTGGATAGTGCCTTCTAGTTCCTTGATGATTTTTTTAAAACTAACTTTCACTAATCCATTGTAGAAACTACTATGGATCTACCTCTTACTTTAATGAATGAAACTAGAAGAATGGAATCTATGGTTTAGAAAGTTGAAGACACTCTCTAATCTCAAGTTATTCCTCAAGACATTATTCTGAAAGATCTCCTCCCATCAGAACTTATGACCTACCCATTATCTAATCAGTTTCTACTTTATAACTTCAGACTCCAAGATGATGCACCTGTTTTATCGGTTGACTAAAATGACCTTACCATTTGTCTTAAAACATATCGAGGGTGAAATTAGGGAAATATTTATTACATGGGGGAGATTTCAATTGCTTTATGCCCAGAAGAACAATTAATTTTGAATGGATCCACATGGATATAGTGTAATCAACATGTCCACGATACATCATTGGAATCATTCATCGAGGATTATCCATTTATTTTTAAACTTTAAGAAGGTAATTAAAATGTAAGGTGGAGCTCCAAATGGGACCTGCGGCCTGGATGGTCCTTCTCTGATGAATGGGACTGGGAATTCTTGGTGCACCAAAAAACTATTTGGAATTCCCCAATCAGTTGGAAGCTATAAATTTGTATTAGGCAGTATGGACTTACCAGTTCATGACTTATTCGCCAGGTGAAATGTTTAGTCACTTTTTTTAAAAACCAATACCTTCCACTTATCTCATAGTTAAATGGGAATAATATTCTTAGATATTTACTAGGTAATAGGTCTTCTTGTTCTTGGATATATGTACAATGAATTCTTGTAATTAGCTAATCATTGGGAGAATGTTGAGTAGCTGTCTCCATAGGAAAGGGTTTTATTAATCATGAAAGAGAGATTTTGGGGTCAACCTCTCCCTTATCAATCACTCAATTAATTTGAATATTGAATAGGGTTTTTATTGTAGGTAAATGGTCCAAAGACAAAAGTTCTATGTAGCTGAACTCATCCAACTCAACAATCACAAAATATTCCATGATCATATTGTGTTACCCTTGAGGGAGGTCGTTACACCACCTGGAGTTATGATATCTAGTCAAATGTATTATCTTAGCTTAGATTAGTGGGTTTCTTTGACATGTTCTTGAGTGGATGGATTTTCCATTCTAATGACATCTATACTGGTTTAAGAGTTTGAACCTTAATGATAGAGGCTACATTAGTGGAGGGACAACCCATAAATTTATCTATTCCTACCCTTTCCCATATTTATGAATTATTGGGATATATACATGAAGGAAAGTCTCTACATCATATTATCAGGTCATTTCAATTTTTTATGGCTATATGGAAGAGCAAATCCCTTGTTATGAGTATCGTCATACCACAAGGGTTCCTTATTTTGAGTTCTTTCTAGCCCTACACAACATCATCATTGTTCATCCTAAATATTTGAACATTTATAGCATGGTTGAACTATTGAGTGATGTTTATAAATTCTCTTTCATTCCTTATGTTGTGTCCCACAGAATAGTGAGGGATAATGGGAGGATATTTTTAGAATAATTCTCTTGTATAATTGTGCTTCAGGATAGATTCTTAACCACATGCATTGATAGAGTAACCATCCATGAACATTATACTCTTTATAGTTTTTCCTGAAAATTTGGATGCCTATATTAGATAAAATTCCTCTCTTTTACTTAGATTAATAGGAAATATCACCCTGTGATCCGCCGACGTTTATAGCTGATGATGATGTGTGAGGACTTCAGTATAAAATTCATTTTTCCTCCCAAAACATCCTCAATGTACATGTTATTATATTATGTTTTAATGTTGTTGTCTTACTATCCTGATGGGGTAATGCAAAATTCAATTCGATGAGTTCAGATTCCATCCACTGCTTCTGGTCCTATCCCAATTATGCTAGTTATTCCACCTGACTCCATTCCTGATATAAGAAGGTGTCCTACACACTGTCATATGTGTTTGGGGGAGAAATCATTTGTGCACCTTATCTATGTGAAGAGCGACTCAGACCCAATATCTTTGACCAAAAATGTCTACGGTCTTACTGAGGCCGACCCAAGTGCAACATCACCAAGAAATCCCAAAATTATAGTCAATCCCTTGCACTTAACTTCAGATATTGAACCATCTACAGGGAGGGAATATTATCCTTCTTGGGTGACTCAACTCAGGGAAGCTCCATATTCTATGATGGAACATTCTGATTATATACCTGTTGTGGTAAAGGGGAGAGACCAAGGTTATAATGCCATCAAGAAACACCGAGTTGTGTTGAGATGGGTATGGAATCAAATTTTTACTATTTCTATAGAAACTCTCTTGTAAGGACGTTTTGATGAGGGAGTCACCCTATGATGACTATTCGTTGACTTGGGTTTATGTGGATTTGATTACCGACCCCTGCACCTCCTCATATACCAAATTCTGATTAAATGAGAGGACTTAGCTACTTGTGAAGGAAAACTTGTTCAGTTCAATTCCTCTCATCATCCAAAAAAACCTTTCAAGATATCTCTTAAGAATTTCACCACTTGGAAGCTAAATAAGAAAATTCTTATGACTTAGTGATTTCCCAAATAGAAGAGTTGTAGGAGAATGAGGCTTGTATGGCCAAGCTAAAGGAACAAACAGCGCAAATAAGATCCATTCTTGAGGACATAAAATAGAAAGGGAGAGATACCAGGGACATTGTAAAATGAGTGAAACCAACTGTTGAAGTTGAAGCTATATAGAGAAATAATTTAGAATAATCCCTTTGTGGCCCACTTCATACAGCTATAAATCTACTGGAAAGAGCAAGTCAGGATTAATTATGATAATATGAATTGATCTGTTCTACCTTAATTTTATCATTGGGGAGAAACTCCATATTCTGGATATTCCCCCATTATTTTTTAATTATATAGAAACCTGTGTGCCCTTCCAATTTTCTCTTTTATCTTTTCATGCAATGTCAATCAATTAAAATTGACTACATTCTGAATGATAATTCCATTTAGATACTATTTGAATCATGATCTGGGATAATTAAATTTAAATAATCAAAGCATAATCTAATTTTATCCTGTGTCGAGGGACTCAGTGAGCGTATTTCAACTATTTATATGGTTATTTGGAAAACCCTAAAAAATTTGTGCCTTTTCTGTTACTACCAAATATTTTTTCCTAATCCTAATTCGGTGTGGCATTATTGGCTTTAACTAGACTTTTTATTAGGCTTCTATTTATGGGTTTTATACCTAACAATATTTGTGTCTCTTTTTATTGTTTTGATTTCTCTATATTTTTTCTAAACCAAAAAATCATTGGTTTAACAAGTTGATACTCGACTTCTGTCTGGGGTTTTGTTTTTAGTTTTTCATCCTAGAAAGTTTTGTATCTCTTCTCATCGGTGGTTTAAATTATTGAAAACTAGACTATCATTACTAATGTTTTAGGTCAAACAACTTTGACCATGATTGATGTTTTAGGTTGAACAAATTTTACCAAAAATTGTGGGGTGAGGGCCCTGATTAGGACTCATTAACCGAGGATGCCTTAATATCTTTCAGATAGGGACAAGGGATTTTTTGGACCTAGGCATTATGGTTTTTAGACATAGAACATGATATGGGGAATGGAATCCATGGGGCATATGGAGGTAGGAAAGGCCTCTCCTGAGGATGAATTTTCCTTTTGTTGATAGGCCATTTTTTTGGACAACATATACAGAACCACTAGGGAATTTTATTCATAGTCAAGAAAAGGTTTCCATAGGAAAATGACCTTCCATTTTTTATGTCAATGTAATTTTAAGGAAACTTGGATTTTCTTTGTTTTTTAAAAAACCATAGTGGGTGGATTGCTGATGAAATGATGTCTGAAAATGATAGGGTATTTGTATGGGATTTCAATAGGAATGTTGATCCCACGCGAATTTGACTTGTGAGAAGGAGGGATTAAGTAAAGTGTAGTTTAATAACATACAATGAGAACATTTGAGACTTTTGATTTAAAGTCACTTTACTCTTCCCAGGAAGGGGTAAATTATTCACTCTCTTCATAGTATTATGACTAGTAATGTTCTGTCATATGCATGCATGAAAGGGGGGAAGGGATATAAATTTTAATCTGTGAGGATTCCAAAACCCAAGAGTGAGTTGGGATGTAAACTTCATAAGGTAGTACAGAGGTATAAAATCCTCTCTTGAAGGAGAGTTTTCCTTTAGTTGATATGACTTTATTATGGGAAACTTATGCAGAGCCTCCAGGTCACTATGTTCATAGTCAAACAAATCTATCCTTAGGATATTCACCTTCCATTTCCAATGACCATGGATAATTATGGGGACTCAGGACTTTCTGAACACAAAGTATGGTTTGTTAATAGGGGTTCTTTAACATTAAATGGGAATTTCAGGCCAAAATTCCCCTAGAATAGGTATAGATATTTTCCCCATAGAGGTGTGAGGAGGTTTCCTATGAAAGTTTGACCCTTGTGTAGGTAAGAAGGGGAAATTTTTGTTTTATGGCTAGACCTGAGGTATGAGATTCTAGTATCACTATATATCCAAGGGTGATACAAATCAAGATGAATGTAGTTCTTTTGTGTTTTCTCCATATGTAGATCTGAGCCATGCATAGGAATGGGACATTTTTTATTTTTTGTATGATCTCTCTAATGAATCAGGGATCATATTGGACTTTCTTATGAAGCTTTATTTCATGCATAGAAACATAAGGGAAATATAGGGTGAATGTTGGGTATCAAGCACCATGAAATTTAATGTCACCCAATTAGGACATTGATATAGAATATATGAGTAACTATAAGAAAATTGGGTAGGGATGTCCCAATATGTCCAAGAATTAAGTATGAAAGAAAGTATAAAACATGATTTTGGGGGTTCTCAAATCAAGAAAAAAGATACAGGGTTTGGAATCCATTGAGTGTATGGAAGTATAAAGTCCTCTCCCAGGGAAAAATTTTCCTTCTCTCAACAGGCCTTTTTTGTGGTGAACTTATGCAAAGATGCTGGGGAATTGTGTGCCAAGTCAAAAAAAGGTTTCCTCATGACACAGACCATCCATTTTTTATGGACATGGGGGTTTAGGAAGATATAAAATCACTCCAAGCACAGAGTTTGATAAATTTAAATTATGTGTCTGAATGCATTAGAAACATTTAGGTTGTGATTACCCATGGTGTTAGGACTTTCCCTACATAGATCTGACTCTTATGTAGGGTGGGGTATTTTTATTTATTTGTCATATCTGGACTCAGGTTTGAATCATCAGGTGTCTGGAAATTAGGTTCCCTCCATAGGTTTGGTCCATTCATAGGGAGAGGGATATTTCATCTATATTTGTTTCCTTTGGGGTGGATGGGCTTGATATCTATCATCCAAGTGTCACTGTGTATTCTACATGCATAAAAATCAATCCAAATGTAGTTTTGGGGGTACCTTTCTGTTTAATGTCAAGTGGTTAGGACTTTGGGATTCCCAACATGGAGGGGAGAACCATAATGTGACTTTTAAGGTCATGTTTCCAGGACCAAGTATTTTGGATTGATTTACAATGTCTCTATGGGGAATCCCTTATCGAGGTCCCTAAGCCCATGTGAGATGTGCTCGGTGTGAGAAATAAGGGATGAATAGGGTTTGATCCACCACCTAGGAATGGTATAATCAAATAACAATGTCCTCTCAGGTGATAAAATTATGACGTTGTGTAGTTTAAAGTCATACAATAAAGGAATTTAATAATGAAGTTTAATGTCATGGGATTAAGACAATTTTTGTATAGATTAGCTTCATGTGAAGAGAAAGTAGATTCCATACAGTTTATCATCACGCAGTAGGGATGTAGATATCTTGACACGAATGAGGGTACATGTGATTATTTTTGAGATGGCCCTACAAATAGGGCCTATTTGGGAGTATTCTAACTTGACTTAGCAAGCGTTCAGAGGAGGGTAATTTTTTTTTGCGTTTTGCTTATGGTTCTATGTCATAGGATATGAACATTAGTAAATATCCTATGATGATATGAATCAAGCGACACATAGTTCTTTCAAAGAAAGGATCATGTGTAGGTATAACCCATACTTAGGGGGATCATATTTCACTTTGAGGTGGCTAAACTATGATGATTGTCTTGGAATCTATATGTATCCAATGTTGATAGGAATCAAGATGTACATAGTTCTATAACATGTAATGGTAGGTGATAAATTCCAGAGGCAATTTTCTCTCTGGTGAGAACACCACCATGCTATGTAGTTTGACGTTGTAAAGCAAGGACATTTTGGCCATACAGTTTAGCATCATACGGTGAGGATGTTGATGACTTAACATGAATGGAGGTGGATGTAGTGGATCTGTGAAGTTTTATGTCTTACAAGAAGGATATTTGTAGTGTATTTTTATTTCTTGCTGTAAGGAAGTGTTTTCATAGAGACCGTGAATAAGTATGCAAAAATCGGGTTGGAATATTCAATCATGCCCTGAATGTGAGGGGGAAAAGGAAAGTATAAACCATGATTCTGGGTATTCTTAGATAAAGATCAATGATACAGGTTATACAATACATTGAGAGTTTGGAAGTAGAAATTCCCCTCCTAGGGAAAAATTTCCCTTTGGTTGATAGGCCTTTTTTGTGGGAAACTTTTGCAGAGTAATTGGGACATTGGGTGTATAGTCAAACAAAGGTATCCTCAGAACACCTACCTTCCATTTCTAATGGCTATGGAGGTTTAGGAAGATCCAAAATTTCATATTTTATGGAGTTTGAGGGATGGAAAGGGTATATCCAAGAATACAAGAAATATCTAAACCATGATTAGTTAGGAAGTATAGAATCCCATACATAGATCTAACTTGAATGTTGGGGGAAATGAATTTTTAAGAAATCCTTATTGTATAAATTAGGGTTTGGAATCTACTACATAGATTTTTATTTTACATACTAGATATTAGAGGAATTTTTTTGTTTCAGGCAATTAGACCCCGTCTATAAGATTTAGGCATCACTATGTATCTCGTTATGCAGAGAATAAAGTCACACATAGTTCTTGAGGTGCCATGGAGTTTAATGTTAGGTGGTTAGGACTTCGGTCTATAGTCTATTAATATGTCTGTGGGAAATCTTATTATAAATCTCTTAAACCCATGTGAGCAATGCCTAGTGTGAGAAACAAGGGATTTCAATGGATTACTCCACCACACATGGTTAATATAATGAAATATAGGGATATTTTACCTTCAATACTTTATATCATCTAAGCCCATGTTTGGGGACCCGAGTATTACTATGTGTCGTATGTTTATAGGAATCAATTTGGGCATTGTTCTATGAACTTCCCTATGAAATTATAACCCATATTCATGGAAGGGGAATTTTTTGATGGCGGATGGACCCGGATGTAGAATCTAGGCATCACTATATATCCTTTAAGGGAAGGAATCAAGAAACATGTAGTTCTGGAAGTAAATTCCCTATATAGGTCTGGTCTGTATGCAGGGAAAAGGGGAATTTTTTATCTTGTGTTGGTGGTGGTGGCTGGACCAGGATGAAGAATATGGGTGTCTCTACATATCATGTGAGGCCACAAATCAAGCCACTCATAGTTCTAATAATATGTTCCCTATACCTGTCTAACCCATGCATAAAGTGGTGGGATTTCTTATTCTTATTTTCTTTTATTTTTTGATGGGATAATCATGTGCCTTTACTTTTTTTCATTTAGGGTAATCTCTTTCCACCATTCCTAATATCATGTGAGCAATGCTTGGTGTGGGAAAAAAGAATATTTAGGGTTCTCTCATGATACAGAGGCAGTTGGAGGTGAAATAGATGAATTTTTTATCATGTAGCGGTGGGACCAAGATCTTGATCAAGGCATTTCTTCATATCCAATTGAAAAATGGGAATCAAATCATACACAGTTATATGAAGATACCTCCCTATATTGGTTTGGTCCATACATTAGGATGGGGATCATTTTATTTTGGTGGTTGGATCCGAGATCTCGAATCCTAGAATTACTATGTATCTTGTGAGTGCAGGAATCAAGGCATACTAGTTCTATAGAAATATAGATCCTTTGTGGATCTGACTCTCACATAAGAACAGGGGGATTTTTTCTTTATTCTGCATAGATCTGACTCATGTTTGACAAATAAACAATTATAATATAGTGTTCCACATATATTTTAACATCATGTGGTTAGGATAACATATTCAATACAGTTTAACATCATGTGGTTGGGATAATGATCAACCAATGTGATGGGAAAATCATGTTGTATCATGCAGTTTAATTTCTTGAGATTAAGACATTTTTGACATGAAGTTTAACATCGTGCAGTGAGAACAAAAATTCCATGCAGTTTAACATTATTTGGTTAGAAAATTATTTCAATGATAATTAATTTCATAAAACAAGGATGTTTTATCCTATAGTTTAAATTCAATAAATAAAGATGATACCTCTTGCCTATATGAAATATTTCTTTAGGAACCTTAAATTGATGGGATTTTAGTGAGCTACCCATCCATGGAAATCAAGTAATTTGATCTTTTGGAGTAAAACTTTTGTATGAAATACAGTCCCTCCCATTTTGGCTCTAACTTCAGAGGTTTTTTTCCGAGTATCATCGGAGTTCTGAGGACCAAAACCAATTCTCCTTTGAGGAAGGAATGAAGGAGAAACTTTTTTTAAGGCTTGTGAAACTCGATTTTGGTAAACATCTAAATGTTGTAAGGTAAGAAATGTTTTCTATTATAATCGCTCCAACTCATATCTCCATTTTTTAGATTGGTTTTTTGTGAAAAAATGATCACATATGGAAATGCTGAGAGAGGGTAATTGAACTTCAATGCATAGAACTTCCTATGTCCCGTAACTAATGATTACAGGGTTTCTTGAGTGGTGGTGTGGGTCGTGGTACGAAAATCCGATAGAGTATGGAGGATCTTCTTCATCCATTATTTTGTGTCCTTATCTATATATTATGGATTATATTGGATTGGTTATTGTTGAAGTCCTCTATCTATTTGTTTTTTGTTGCATGGTAGTGGGGTGAATGGTAGAATTGATCCCATACTTCTGATGTAGCTTCTCTAATTTAGTAGAGAAACAATTAGTGTTGTTGTACATCAGTATTGTATGAGGGACACCAAATATGGTGATGATGTTGGATTTCATAAAACTAACAATTCTTCTTTCCATGACCTCCTTGAGGTGTATATCTTCTACCCATTTGGAAAATAAGTTAGTTACAGTGAGAATATACTTGATTTTTTTTGGTCATGACAGGAGGATATGGTCCCACAATATTCATTCCCCATATAGAAAATGGCCAGGAGTACTTGGTTGTGTAAAGAGGCTCTGGGATTTAGCGGATGAAATTATTAAGAACATGAAAGGAATGGAACATCTTGGAAAATTGAGTTCCATCATACATCATAGTGGGCCAATAGTATCCAAGCCTCTGAATATGATGATAGAGCTTGGGTCAGAAATTATGTGCCCCACAAGATCTGGCATGCATTTATTTCATGATGGTAGTGGTATCTTCTCTATCAATGCACCTAAGAAGGACCTAATCAATGCCTCTCTTATAGAGAACCTTCTACCAGTATTATTCTTTATACAGAACAAAGTTGATTTCTCATCTCTAGATCTTCTCACTTTCGGCCCTATCTGGTGGGAGTTCTATCTTTTGAAGGTAATTTGCAATGGGAGTCATCCATCCATTGGTTGGACCATACAGCTCAAGGATTAGACTAATATCATTGAATTCTTCAATATTGTCTTGGGATAATGGTAAGAATATCTTATGGTAGAAAATGATGATTATTGTTTTATCTCAGTCTGGATCATCCAGAGTTGTGGTTGTATTTTTTAATGAATTGGCCCATGCATTTTTTGACTGAGGGATATGAGTTAATGTTAGATATAAGGGGAATTCTTCCATTATTTCTTGGATGTGATCCATCAAAGGGATTAGTTCCTCCTTCTTGATAGCATAGTTACTGATGACTTGCTTGATGACCATTTCCAAATCACCTTTGACATTCAAGTGTCCTTATTGTACTTGAAGTGCCAACTCAAGGCCTACAATGAGGTATTGGAACTCTTATTCATTATTTGTGCACCCTCTATGATAGTAAGAAGGAGTAAGGAAGGACTACCTTTCTCAAAGATATAATTATGACTCCCAGTCCCACTTTTTTGAGATTGGGGTCTTTCATCCTTTTTCCTATTAGACTTCTGGATGCACTAACAAAATGCATCTCCCAGTTTGGGATTCTTCTTGAAAATATAACACCTCTTCATTGGTTTGTTCAGTATCCAATGCAGTATTTTCTGCAGAGGGGTGTTATTTTTGGAAATATACTAATTCATGGCCTTGGATAGCTTTCTAGGGCATAAAACATATATCTAACTACTACAGGATGACCGCCCACCATTACAGGTGTCCAGTCAACATTAAAATATTGATAATAAACTTGAGTGTGTTTCTAAGAGAGACTAGGTGGACCTCATGGTGTTGCAGATACTTCCTCAACTTCTAGAATGTAAGTATTAGGGTCAAGAATATATTTGAATAATGAGTCTCATCATCGATCATGGTTCGGTAGAGATAATAGAAACAATTTTCACTGATAGCATCATTATTCTATGTGGGGAAGATGCCTAGTGATCATTTTAGTGTAGTCACATATAGAATGAGTGGTCTTCCTTCGACAGGCAGCATTATCACTTGAGGGATTAAGAGGTACTTATAGTGATTGTCGAATTCTTCCTGAAAATCATCAGTCCATTGATATGGGACCCCTTTTTCATCAACCTATTGAAGGTAAAACATTTTCCTGCAAGGTTGTATATGAATCATAGAATATAGGCTAAATGTACTTGGAGTCCTCTCAACTAAGTGAGGTTGTGAGGTGGTCATATTCTAAGGATCTCCATTGTATTCTCAGGGTCAACTTTGATTTCACAATGGTTTATGAATAAGTTGATGAATTTCCCTGAGGTGATGCTGAAGAAATATTATAAGGGGTTCATTTTCAGATTGTGATTTTGTAGTTTTTTAAGAATATTTCAAGATCTGATAGGTAGTCTGAGGGTTGTCGTGATTTAACCACCAAGTCATCAACATAGTATTTAATGAACTTTCCTATGAAGGATTTGAAAAAGTGATGCATGGCACATTGGTATGTTGTACCGACATTTTTCAAACCAAAGAGCATTAACTAGTATAAAAATACTCCCTAGTGGGGGCTTGAAGGAAGAGTATTATCTGTATTCTTGGGCCATTCAGATTTTGTTATATCCTATGTATTCATCCATGAAAGAGAGAGTCATATATCAGGCAGTTGAATTGATTAGTAGTTTCGTGAATGGGACTGGGAAGTCTTCTTTCAGGCAGTGCTAATTGAGATCCTTAAAATAGATGTAGACTTGGATCTTCCCATTATTCTTTTTTATAAGGACTATATTTTCCAATCAGATGGGATATACGACATTCTAAATAAAGTTTTCTATGATGATTTAATTAAATTCAACCTCTATTTTGGTAGCATGTGTCATGTTAATCCTCCTAAAGGCTTTCTTGTAGCCATGTTGGTCTTCTAAAAGGCCCATGTGGTGATTGACCACCTTAATATTGAGGCTGAGAATTTCTGTATAATTCCAAGAGAAAAATCTGGATTATTCCTTAGGAAGGAGGTATACACCTCTTGATCCTCAGAAGAAATAGCAACACTAATCATAGTAAGTCATGGGTCTTCTTCAGTACTCAATTTTATTTCCTTGATTTCATCAATGGTGATAGATACACCCTCTTTGAATACTAGAGGGGAATCCCTAAGGTCTTCTTCTTCCTCTTCCACATCCAATTCTTCCACATCTTCCTCATCATCTTATTCTTATAATGTAGAAACAATTCTTTAGATCATATCTTAAAATTTAATAGAAGAGTATCACTTTTGGTTTTTTGCGGCTGAGACAACTTCTTTTGTCTCAGCTAACAAAAGAGAATTATTTGGAGACAATGGAGTGAGAGACTTGGGAATGTGTGCATCTTCTTTGGGTGAAGATACATCCTCTCCTTCCTTAGTGGGTGATGTAGGGGTTATCTGAAGCTCTGTGGTGGATTGAGGGCATTTATATTCGAGCATTCACCAGTATCTTGAGGGTTAGTGGACTTTTCAAAACTATCAGACTCAGTGTCCATGATTTAAATCCTGAATATGGCAGAATATGATCTTGAATTCAGAATCATGCACTGAACTTGATTGATGGGGAGAAATTATTATTAGTGGAGCTGCCTAAAGGGATCAGCGGGGGCTATTTCTAAACAATCTGGGTAGGTGAACCAATCAACACCATTGGATAAAGGTATCTTCCCTTTCTACTTATATAATCCTATGTCAATATAATGTTTCTAGCAAGCTTCAAATGGCTACTTATCAATGTGAAACATGTCATTTTGACCATTAATTAAAAACATGACATATTGATGGTATAATGAGGGAATTTCTACATGTTGATACAGCTAGGGCCTTCCTAGTAGAACGTTAAAGGCTGTGGGTTTTCAGACCACCAGAAATTATGAGTCGGCTATAAGGTCACCAAACCAAGTGTTGAGCTTGATCTAGCCTAGAGGATTCTATTCACTTTTTTCATATCCCAATAGTAGCGAAGTGTCCATAGTGGGATGATATTAACTCTATATTCATAATTGATGAAATTTTTTTGGATATCGACATCATTTATCCTTCCAGACACATATAAGGGTTTGATGTTCCCTTGCATAATAGCGTCTTCATCTCAATCCATAAAGGAGATAACAATGTGGAATTCTTCAGGATTAGTCTCTGTCTGATAGACTTCAGTGGTGGACACTTCATTTCAAACTCATGAGGGCCAAAAAAAACCACTATAAGTTTTTCCCAGATATCTATTGACATATTTAGTGCATCCATGATTGATATATTTTATGGAACCGAGGCTAAATATTTCATAATAACAAGTTTTTGATCTAAAGGCTGATGCTTCCTGATTTGTAGATGCTCTTTCACAGGTGTATTAGGGGCTTGATCATTGGATGTGGATGGACTGGCCCCTGGGAAAGGATCTGGTGGTTATTCTATGATTTTTGGTTTGGTCAGGTAGGTATTCCAGCATGACATGGGTGATTAAAGATTTATTCCTCTTTATATGGATATTCCAGGATGATCGGGCCAGAGTGTCTCCCAATAAGGGTAGAAAAATATTATTGTTTGTGTTGGGTACATTGAAGAACTCTTCCATGATTTTCTATAGCATTGATGGTTTGAGTGATATTGAAACCATAAATTTTGTTTCTGTCATCACTGTGTCTTCCCGAGTATCCTTGACTCATGCGGCCTCTTTTTCCAGCTCCCCAATTGGGTGAGGGGAACTTAGGTATGTAAATATATTCTTTATCAGAGGAGGGGTCCATTAAGTGGATGAAATTAATGGAGATAAAAATCAGTTCCTCATCTGATGATAACTCTTCCTTATTGACTTCTTCCAATGGTTTTGTTTGAAAGGTCGGTGCCCATTTATTCAGATATTATGGCATTAAATCACAGAGTTTCAAATCCAACTTTTTCCTTGGTGCATGTTTTTCTTCTTTCACTTGATCACGACCTTTTCAACTCTTTGAGTATTATGGGGCCAAGTATGTAGAGTGTATTATATTAGAAGCTATTAGCGGAATAGTCAGTTGTTTCAACTATGCTTGGAGTATTCCATGAGCTTGGTTGACTATTTTCCAAGTCACCCAACTATCAAGGTTTTGTTCCCTTTTGCTAACAAAATTTTTTCCACTCACTTCACTTATTTGGGCCAGTGGTTGAAACATATTCCATTAGCACTGGCCGTGGTCCAAGATTGACTTTATCAGAATCTATCATTCTTTGTTGGAGTTCCATGAAGAAAAAACACTCCTGAATGATGTGTCCCAATATCCAATGGAAGTGAGGAAAATCTGTAGGGTCATTGAGTCCCGCTTCATCACCCTTCTTTGTCTCTGGTTCTAGAAGAAATTTCAATTCATGCAAGCTACAAAGTATCCACAAACTTGGTCACCTGGAATGAGTAAACATTATTTCTTTTCTCCTTGAATTGATTTATCCTCTGCCCCCTCTACTGGTCTTGTTGAGGTGGGGGATTTTGTTGATGTCTAGAGGGCCCTGCACGATTCAGTGCGATCCTTAGAGCTGGATCTAATGCAGTGGGTGGCATAAACATAAACAAATCCTCTTCAGCTCTTCCCACTCTTTCTACTGGGGTCAATGGGGTTAACCAGGACATAAGATAAGTCAATTTTAAGGAATATTCTATTCTTTAGGAAATTATAGAGAAATTATGAAACCCACTTATATATTTTACATAGATGAGTGGTGTTTGTGTATCATCGGGGAGATGATCGATGCACATAGCAAGCATCTCATATTGGGTGAGTGGTTGGCTCAAGGAGTAAGTAAGACCTTTACATCAAGTGATGAAGTCTGAAACTCTCTCATTATCCTGTCATTTTTAGTTCATGAGGTCAGTGGCCATTTTTTTGGGAACGTTTAGATGAACTGGAAAATAAAATGCCACTAGATATCCTCCCATCCTATTATCAAATTATCTAGAAAACAGGTGTACAATACAAAGGTTGATCCTTTCAAGGTTTGTATGAAGAATCTAAGCTTCATTGCTTCTTTTTTCTCTGGGGTTCCCATCATGGGATCATAGTAAGATACATAATGCATCAGGTGTTGTTCCAAGTCACCTGATCCATCGAATACTAGGTATATAGGGTTCTTGAAATTTGGTGGTTGTGGGGCATTTCTCAACCGGTCAGGGTAAGGTTTTTGTTCTGGTTATATCAGATCGCACTGTCCTTCTATGGCTTCCAATCGAGGTACCAATGACTTGATGGAATTAATGAGCCCCTGATTCATGTCATGTTGAACTTTACAATAGGAACGCATAGTAGGGGGAATGATTGGATGTGCTGGATCTACTGGTACATGAGAAGGATACATGAACGAAGGTATCCTTTGCGGATTAAAATGAATTTATTCTGATTGTTTATTCAATAGAGGGGAATCTTGGTATCCTTTCAAGATAAGATTTAGGTTGACATATTGTCCTAGTGACTTGTTGAAAGAGCATATCATACATGATTCATTTGATACGATGAACACTTGTGGCTAAAGTTCACTTGTTGGAATGTATTTTGAAGTTCTTCATGGGGAGCATATTTGGTAGGATGGATTCCTCGGAGTAGCTCAACATTGATTCGCCTCATCTCCTTCATATATTCCTACTTCTAAGTGAATATCTCCTTGAATGTTAGGTAATTGTTCTCATTGAGAGGAGGTGGTGGGACGTGTGTGACCTTATTTTTATTCTTCTAGTTATTAGTGATTCACAAAGGATATTATTATGGATTGGCTAAAAGAGAGCCCAAATTTAGGGAGGCTATTTGGTTTTTGGAATGCACATCTTCAGGTTCGGTGTGGACCGCCTCTATGAGGGAACCATATTCTATAATTTTATCATCATTTGTATTATTTAAAGTGAGATATTTGGGATTGATTTCCATGACATTCACTGATGCAGAATTCATTGTGGGTGGAGTACCAGTTGCTGAATAGTGGGAGATCTTCTTGCATCCTTTGTTGGGTCTTCTCCTTCTATTCTGGGGTCATCTTTGGGTTTCTTGCTGAATATTACCTTGGAGGGAAACCTTGTATTACCTTTTTTTATACCTTATCTCCATGGGACATGAGTCATGATATGGGATAAAATGAGTAACCTCTATACTTATCATCTTCCCTATGTAGAAAAATATTGACGTCCACTGTGTAGGTGGTTGAAGTGAAAATTCCCCAAGCCCTAAAGGTTGGGGTTGCACCTGTTCCTATGTTACTATGCCTCAGCCCAGATTTTTTGGCCTTATTGAGTCATTTTTTTTAATTTCCCTAAACCTATGGGCTGGGGATGATCTCATATTGTGGTGATTGCGGTGATGTTGCTGCTATCGCCTCTTTCTTGATCTCATGCATTCCCATCAAGGTGTGAGTGGGATATGGTGTCGAGTCTTCACATGAATTATTTCCTCCTCAAGACATGAGCAATTCTTGATGATGGATTCCCTTAGGATATAAGCCTACCGAATGTTCTTAGTCTCCTATTTCATGGTCTTTTCAATGTCTCTCTCCTATCAAGCCTGAAGCTTTTAAGACATACTCAAGGCTTGTTCATGTCGATCATTACACCTTTCCTGAATATGTATTTCATTTGACTTCCATCTTGGGATAATGAAATTACAAGATGTCATTTCCAATGGGTTCTGCTAGATGAGACTTGGGGTGAAGTGTAAATCTTCATATCCTCCCCATCCAATTATATTAATGCCGGACAGGGAATTTCTGATAATGTGACGCAACTTGTGTAGTGCATGGATCTAGGTCAATTCGAGATCATTATTTCACCACTATGATTTTGGTCTCTATTAAAATGGAATGGATTCTAGTTCAAATTGATGGTGAACCTCTCCCAATATAATGACATGGTCTAAATACCCGTCATAGGGAAGAAACATTCCTTTTATCTGGTGGATATTTTTCTAGATATTGAGATGAATATTTTGCATGAATTCTTTGGAAAACTCTCTTGGTATGTAAAATTGAGAAGTGATTATGGTCCAGAGAATAACTGGTATGTCATATCTAGCTAATTTTATTCTTACGACCAACACAAAATTATGTTTATCTTCCAGAGACTCTTCTGTTTGGTCTTCCCAACATGAATTCTTCTTAAATATTCCATCCCAAGTAGTGGGGCTTGTAGGAGTCTCATAGATATATATTAATGGTACGAGGGTGTCTCAGAAGATGATCATGGAACCAAGCCATCCTATAGCTAAGAAAGGATTTCATTTTTCAATGACAGGGTATCTAACAGGTCTGAATCTATATTTCCAAGAACCTAAGAGTATGAGGTATTTCTTGTATTTAACTCGGCGAGGGTAGGACCTTCTTGCTGGTGTAAATTTAGACTATAGGTAGGGCCTTCGTAGTCGATGTCATGGGGTCAAGGGCTACCATCACAGCTTGATTTCCAACCTTAGGATGAAAATATAGGCATTATGGGAAGGACCTTCAGGATGGGCTGCAACAAGGGGAGGACCCTCTTTCCACTTTGTATCAATATGGGGAGGACCTTCACAGAAACTTCTTTCATGGAAAGGACTACCACCATAGCTTGATGTATGACTGTAGGGAGAATTTCTTTAGTGTATAACCTGGGTAAGACAATTAGGGTAGATTATGGAAAGGGGAGTACCTTTTGGTCATTCAATCTCTTGTTCAAGGGGAGTGCTACCATGAAGCTCATTAGGAGATAGGCACTCGATATCAATCATTTATTTTCCATGAAACAAACCTCTATGTGTGCTCTAAGGAGGACCTTCAGAGCTGCTGGTAATGACATTATGCGGAGGACCTTTGCAACTACTACTGACACTTCCATAATTTGGTAATGTATTGGAAAGATCTTGATCCTCTATTGATAGTTTTTTTATGAAATCAAGAACTCCAGCTTCCAGCAGAGTAGGATCAGGAATGTTCTTTTCATTTTCACATTTTCTTTAGCACATTTCGTTTTGGGCACTCTCTTACTAGATACGGGGGCCACCTGCTATTTTTAACATCCTTCACACATATGGTACTATTTGTGGGGTTCCTGTGATGTTTCTAGTATACACTGATGAGCATCCTAAGTTATATAATGGATATATTCTTACCCTGGAGTGGCCACCATGGTGGACTAGTGTCCCCCAATTGGAATGGGTATTTATTCAAGATATGTTTGTCCTTTTGTTGCAGAATATGGATGATAAACCTTACGGACTAGAGAAAGGATTCAGGTATACTCTAGGGTGACCATATTATTTTGTGGATGAGTCACCCCACTTAGGTAGATGGGATTTTACTCTCAACTCATTGTTATTTCAACAGAAGTGATTACATCTTGACAGGTTTTGTGGATATGATCTAGAGTTTATGTTTGATCCTCTACCATTTATAGGATGTGTCGAGATACATATTAGTCTCTAATGTGGATATATACCCATTCCAATGTTTGGGAAGGAATTTTTGTCTACTATGGTCCTCCATGTTCTGTCATGGGCCACTGGATGTTCTCCTATGTCAGGATAGAGGAATGAGTCTACCCCTGATTTATAGATGGGATATGCTAGATGGTTTCTCAGGTTTCCATAATATTTTATTTATGGGTTTATATTTTTGAGTAGGGATTTTCATCTGCTTGTTTTTTTCTGTATTTGTCTAACAATATTGATATGCATCTGTAGGAATTTCTATATGCTTATATTTGATTGTCATCATATTTGACTGATGGCTTGATATGAGGGAGAAGGAGTTTGACTATAATAGTATTTTATTTTCACCTTATTTTATTGGTGGGCTTCATATCCATTTGGAGGGGTATATTCATGCCTATAGTTTTTCAACCTATTTGGATGACAATCTTCATGTGCATCAGCATGGATTTGTATCTACCTATAACAGGCTACCATGTTTTCACGGTGAGACTGGTGAGAATTAATCGGAATTTGCGCCTGCTCAAAATGTGCCATTATATTTCCATGGTTGGATTTATAAGATTGAGCGGGAATATACATACACTCATAGGTTTATGTTGTATTTCTATGGAGGGATTTTTTAGAAGGAACCAGTGTAATGACCTATTACTGGGGGTTCGATTTTCACCCTTGGTGGGCTTCTTGGGGAATCCAGGTCTATTATAATTTAGCAGGATCCCTCAGCATGACATCCTCATCATCATGAGGATACTAGGATATATGGAATTCGCGGTTACGTCTTTTGTCAGGGGCCCTTGAGTGATACCTCTGTACAATAGGGATGGATTCATTTGTGACAACATCAACCACCTCCCTAAAATAAGGGACGTATTCATTGTCAAATTTCGAGACTAGTCTCCCGAAACAATTCGAGATGGCTAGTAGAGCCATCTAGTTCTAGATCTTCATCCTTTCTCAATGGGCGGATGGAGTGTCTTCATCAAATGAAGGGCCTATCTTGTTGTCTCCAGTGTTGGGAGAGTTCTATCTTGATGGTACTCACAAATTAGTACATTTGAGACCCAACATTTGAGGTTTTGGGTAAGTTATAGTGTCATATGATTCATGGAGGACTCATCCAGTGTAGTGGTTGAGATGGATGCCTGTGATAACATCCCAGATTCCATTATATTAAAGGAATCTCTAGATAATTCTTGTAATATATGTGAAAAGTAAAGACAACAAAACCCCTTCAAATTATCATCTCAGGACCACATGTATAATCCCTGATCTCATTCTTCCCTCTTCACTTTTGGGTGAGAAAGGGGCCTGAAGTTGGGTAATTCAACCACCTTGGTTAAGGTTACAATTCAGGTTCACCATTTTTATTTTGACTTGGAAACATCATTGTACTGATGGTTAATTGCAGGTTGTTGAGTATTTGTTCAATCAATCCACACCGGGTACAATTTCTTTGGATGGTCTTCAATGGGTTTATTCATGGAGAGAGAAATACACAATGTCCCACTTTTCCATGATTCATGGACCTTCTTTCAAAGGTATACATTTCTGGGATGATTTGGCTAATGACACTTAAGAGATCACATTGGTTGATAGGATGATAACTTGGGCTCATAACACCTTTTAGAAGGAATTATTGCCTATTTTGGGACTCTCTTATAGATTTAAGCTATGTTAATATGTTAATGAATCCTTGAATAATTCATAATCATGTCTCTATAGACTACTCCTAGGTTTTAAGATTGATTGTAAATACACATGGGTCTGTAATTGTCTGTATGTATATGAAGATATTCACCAATGTTCCCCTCTTGTGGAAGATTAGGAATTTCTTTTTTGTTTCTTGAGACAATGCCAGTTTAGTCCATGTGGTTAGGTGTTCTAGATTTTATCATCATCCAGGGAGAAATTAATTATTTCGATGTCGGGATCAAACCCACAAGATGGGTTTTCTAAGTATTCTCGTGAGAGGAATCAAAACCCACATTGTTCAGTACCACTTAACTAGAAAAATCACAATTTAAGGTCATGTAATGAGGACACAACCATGTAGTTTAACATCAGACATCAAGGAAATCTAGGAAGAAGATGCCTAGTCATGGTTTGGTGTGGGACTTATGTCAAGGTGGATCGAGAGATCCAGAAGTGATTCAACTTTCTCGATAAACATGACCCTACTAGGGAAATTTCTCAGAGAACATTAAGGACGATTTTGGGAGCTGGATTTGGACCTCAAGTGTGATTCTTATGTATTACGGTTAGCTGGGAATCAAAGTCTTTATATTTTGGTATCCCATGAAGTTTAATGTCTTATGGAGAGGATGAGAGTGAACCCACAAGAGAATGATGGAAGGATTGGATCTGTTAAGTATCGGGCTTGAATATAAAGGAGATTTCCTATATATCCCAATTATTTTGGAATCAAATTTCACATAGTTCAGTAAATTTTGGGACTTAAACTTCATAAGAGTCCCATTCGGGCCACTGGTTGGTACTTATGCATTGGAGCAGTCCATTCGGGGGGTATGGTTGTGGATTACACCATAAAGCAGTCCCATTAAATAATTTTTCTGGAACCTCTTTTTTATGTAATTTATTTATTATAACATTATTAATATCATTCATGACCTTTTTGATGGGCTAAGAGGTTCAATTTTATTGTTTGTTTCATTGGTTTTAATGATTTGTTTACTTATATACATGTAAGGATAATCATGTAAGATGAGAATGGTTGTACAGAAATGGATTTATATGTTATTATTTAACATCCAGTAGATTACATGGTTATAAAATTCATTTGGTCATTTACAGTGAAGATGAATCATTATATAAAACTTTAATAATAATTGTTTTGGTTAATTGGATGTTTTTTGATCGCATCGAATACATTGTTCTTTACAAATTAAAATCATGTGTTCAAAAGATTCTAGAACCTTAAATTAGAAATAATAAATATATTATAGTCTGTTTCAACCATCAAAATGGTATCATGACCATAATTGAAGATGGTAATAGAAATTGAAAATCTCTCATCGTTGAATGTGAGAAATTAACACATCTCGGATGGTGTTTTCATTTCTAGAATAAAAGGAGGGGAAAGGAGAGATGATAATGAATTATTACATTATCATAATAAAAATACATTAAATGTAAGGTACTGTAGTCACCATAACATATTATGAAATGAGTTGAGGTAATAAAAAAGAAAATAATGGAACTTGAAAGAAAATAAAAGAAATGAAAAGAGGAATTTAGCTCTTGAATATATCTTCCTTGAGGACCTCTTTAGGGGAGAGTATTTTTTCTTTTGAAGAGACCAAGGGATTATGGATGTGAGGGAGGGGATTAGGGAGATATTTTATTGGAACTTATACTATGAAAAAGGATTGAGAAGTGTGAGTAGAAGAGGGGATAAGGGTAGTTTCTATAGTGGTTGAGAAGAGGGTTTTCTCAATATTTTATTCATTATTTTTTATTTCTCTCAGGACAAGAAATATTAATGATTATTAAGACCAAAATCAGTAATATGTGTATGTGAGTTTGAACCCAGGGTTCTTACATCAGCAATGACATAATAAATAGTATATTTAACATATAATGTATATATACAACAAATTACCTTATTTTACTATTCTCCAAAACATCATGTAAATCCAAAAAATTCACCCCAAATATTTTTTTGACATGTATAATTCAAAAATTAACACCATTTTATGAAAATAATTTTCTAATTATGTGAAATTTAATTTTTAATTAAAATCATAATTTACTTGAGAAATACATATTTTAAAAATAAAACTACTTTTCTAACACTTTGAAAAATCAATTAAGGTCTCCTAAAATTATCAAATTATCATAATTCATAAAAATACTTATTTATGAAAACATTTTATGAAAGTAAATTTACTTTAAATTATTAAATTAATAATAAAATTGTAATTAAATATACATGACTCACAAAAATACCAACACTATGATATAATTATATCATATTGTCACTTATAATATGGATAAAATTTATTTATAATTTCATTGGTAAGGTTACTTATTCACTTAGAAGATTTACTATTCATAAGGGTCGTATTAATATTCATAAGGGTAACATTACTATTTATAAGGGTCAGTAACTATTCACAAAAAAATTAATTTTATCTTCTCAAACTCCAAACGTCTTACTAATAGCAATCGTGTATATAATATTTTTAGAAATTCAAATCACATAAGTGAGAATATTATATTTAAAGGTCACATAGTACTTAGTATTTCATTGTGTTCTCATTTCATGTGATTATACTATATGACATAATTATAAGAAATTAATTTTGATTGATTAAAATTTGGGTCGTTACATTCTTCCCCATTTATGAAATTCCTCCCTCAAATTTTAGGTTTTTATTCTATGTCATAAATAAGTGTGGGTTCTTTTCCTTTATTTACTCCTCTAGTTCCCATTTTGACTCTTCATACATATGGTTCCTCCATAGTACTTTGACTAAGTCAGTAGTCCTGTTGCATAGAATTTTATCTCTACGATCCAAGATCTTCACTGGCTAATCTTTATAAGAAATGTCATTCTCCAATTTTACCACATATGAAGAGAGTATATGTGAATGATCTAGTATTTTCTTCCTTAAGAGGGATACGTGGAATACATCATGTACTTTAGACATGGTAGGTGAGAATGCTAGTTGATAGGCCACAACTCTAACACGATAAAGGATCTTGAAGGGGCCAATGTACCTAGGACTAAGTTTTCCTTTATTCTCAAACCTCATGACCTTATTCCATGGAGATATTTGTAGGAATACCATGTCTCCAACATTGAACTCAAGGTCCCATTGACAACTGTCTGCATAACTCTTTTTTCAATTTTGGTATAACTTGATATGCTACTGAATAGTTTTCACCTTATCCACCATTTCTTCAACCATTTCAGGTCTGAGCTACTTACGCTCACGGACTTCATCCTAACACACTGGTGTTATTCACCTTTTCCCATAAAGGGATTCATATAGTTACATTTGGATGCTGGAGTGGAAACTATTATTGTAAGAGAATTCAACCAGTGGAAGATGTTGGTCCCATCCTCTTTTAAAGTTCATATAACATGCTCTCAACATGTCTTCCAGTGTCTGAATATTTCACTCAGATTGTCCATAATTTTGAGGATGATAGGTCATACTGAATTTTAGTTCAGTACTTAGAGCATGTTAGAGAATTTCCCAGAACCTCAAGGTGAATCTCGAATCTCTATCAGATACAAAAAATAGTGGGACTCCATGTAGCCTTAATACCTCTTTGATATATATCTATGAAATTTTATCCAATAATAAGTCCTCTCAAATTAATATAAAGTGATCTATCTTTTTAAGATGATCCACAATGACTCATATAGAACTGTTTCCTCTAGATGTCCTTGGAAGTCCAATTAAAAAGTCCATGGTGATATTATCTCACTTCCATGTTGATATGGGTAGTGATTTCATCATCCCCTTAGAATTTTTTCTTTTATCCTTCACCTTCTGACATACCACGCACTTTGATGTCTATTTAGTAATATCATTCTTCATATTTTCCCACAAAACGTTCTCTCATAAATCTCAACACATTTTTGTCATCCTTGGGTGAATAGATAAGGTTGATCTAAGTGCATCATTTAGAATCTCATTATTTATCTCTAGATCATATGGTACACATAATCATGATCCAAATCTTATAACTCCTTCCTCATCTATCCTAAATTTATAGGATTTCCCCTTTCTAATAGCTTTCACCCTTTTCATGATTTCCACATCTTTTTTTATTATCCTTTATTTTCTATATAAGGGATGGTTGAGAAATAATTTGAGAAAGGATTGATGTGTCCCTACCTTAATGATTCCCATGTCCATCCTCTAACAATATAACAATATTGGATCACTTTTTATTCTCATTATTGATAAAGATACATGATCCTTTCTACTTGGAGCATTTGTCACCTTATTTTCTTTACCAGGGTGGTAGTGGATTGAGCAGTCATAATCCTTGATGAGATCTAACCATCTTCATTGGTGTATATTAAGATCTTTCTTTATGAATATATATTTGATACTCTTGTGATCAATATATATCTCATACTTCTCCCCAATGAGATACTACCAATAGATTTTCAATGTGAAGATCACAGCCACCAACTCCATATCATGTGTAGGATATTTTTCCTCATGTATTTTCAGATACCTTGAGTCATAGGATATAACTTTATCATTTTTCATCAGCACAAACCCTAATCCATTCTTTTAAGTATCATTGTACTCTATAAATAGTTCTTTAATTTTTTGGAGTGTGAGTACAGGAATAGTGATAAGCTTTTTTTGAGCTCCTTAAAGCTTTCTTTGCATTCTTGAGTTCAAAAAACTTCACCCCCTTCTGTGTCAGCTTTTTCATTAAGTTGCAAAATCATGAAAAGTTCTTCACAAATCATTGATAATATCCAGATATACCTAGAAAGATTTGAATCTCTGTTACAGTTGTTTTTCTAGACCACTCTTTAATTGCCTTTGTCTTGGAAAGGTCCACATATATCCCTTTATTGGTGATAACGTGCATCAATAATGATACTTCCTCTATCCAAAACTCACATGTACTATACTTTGCATAAAGTTTCCCCATTCACAAAGTCGTCAACATAGTATTAAAATGATTATAATGTTCCTCCTTTCTCTTGAAGTATATTATAATATAATTGATAAATACTACCAAAAATTGTTCGATCTAATCTCTAAATACTCTATTCATTAAATCCACGAATATTTCTAGAGCATTAGTGAGTCAGAAGGGTGTCACTATGAACTCATAGTGTCCATACCTCGTCCGAAATCTAGTATTGGGAACATTGATAGAGATAAAATTTACATAATTTTTTATATATAGTTTAATTATTTAATCACTAAATATTTATCAATTTGTGTTATTTACATCAATTTTGGATTTATAGGGTTTTTTAGTCTTAAATGTGAAAACTGCTTAATTTGGAAATATAAACAGATTTTATTATATTTGGTAATTAGAAAATATCTTTTAAAATATAAATCCAATTGATGTAATTAATTTTTTTATTGGATTATTTTATTTACTTTATTCATCTTCATCTTTTATACCTAGAGCTAATTCGGCCATCATGTGACCCAAAAAAATCAATAAATTTGGAGAAAGCTGCAGGAGACTGTGTGGACCCAACCTCAAAGAATTGATCATAAATTGGTCAAAACATATCCAATTACAGTGATTCCAATTGTAATGAAAATAAAATTCAATGGGTCATTAGTATGTTGAATATTATGAATATTTTCATTCATTAACGTGGCCCATTAATGCTAAACTCTTGGGTAAAAATAGGAAACATTAAGCCAGAATGAAATCTCAAAGTTAATTGGCCACATCTCTTACTAAAAAGTGATTACCAAGTTGAAATTTTGTGGTGAATTATAACAGATATTTTCGAAAATCTTCCCTGAAGAAACCATTCCAATATTTTTTCATTAAATTGGATTACCATGATGAATCTTTCGATGTAAACAATCTACAAGAAATCTTAAATAGAGATTTTAAAGGTCTAAAATTTGAAGACCGAAGGATGGAAAACCTTGGCCTATATAAGGAGGATTTCACCCATGCTGAAGGAGGAGTTTGGAACCACAATTGTAGTAGAGTACTCGGGAAGTTCTACTAACTTAGGAACTTTCTTTTATTTCCTTTTTAATTAAGTTTTCATTTCTCAAGAATGAATTTGCATATTATTAATTCAAATGTTTCCATATTCTTTCATCTCTCTTTATCTTCCAAACCTAATATAATTATTCAATTTTATTATTCTTTTATTCACTATGACCTCTTATCCTAAACAATTAGGGGTTAACCCAAGACAAGGCCCGGGGGAGGTAAGTTTCAATTTCTTCAGTATTTCACTTCAAATTCAAAAATGTTTTAAAACTATTTGTGGTGGAGGAGGGAATATTGCACAGGTGCGGTGGTCGTCCACCATGACACTATTTCAAAATCCATTTATTTTCCCTAATTAATTATCCCCCCCCTTCTTATAGGTAAACCCTTCATACGATGGTGTTAGTTTTGATTCATTCCTGTCATGGAGAGTAGAAAAAGAAGATTTCTAGTTTTCCTAGTGCAACATAGTGCCTGACAAGGGTCGTCTCACTTGAGGAGCGTTGAATTTGGATCAATTAATAATTTCTAATTCACCTAATAAAATTATTTATTTAAAATGATGTTTTTTAGTTATGGAAAACATGAAATTAAAATAATGAAATGGGGAATTTAAATATAAATGCAGATGCTGAAAAAATGAAGATTAGAAAGAAATAACTTGGTCCTAGGGTTAGATAACACAGGTTCATTCATTATTTATTTATTTATTAAATTAAATTTGATAATTCATTTATTGAAACCTCATTAATGATTTATTTTCCATTGATTTATTGAGTGGGTCATTTTATTATGCATCTGGAACACCAAACCACACATCCTACAATAATCAAATAGGGTAACACCTCAACTGAAAATGGTATACCAAAAAAACCCAACTCCAACGTATGTCGTTTCATACCTTATTAAAACTCTAACTCCCATATATGAAGGTTTTGCCTAAAATAAGTGATTAAAATAATTAATCAAGGAAATGAAATGGATTTTAAATAGTGTTTTGGTGGATGAATGCCACACCAGTGCAATATTCCTGCCTCCCCCACAAATATATTTCAAAAAATATTGAATTTGAAGTGAAATAATGATGAAATTATCACATACCTCCATCAGGAAAGGTCTCTAGTTAGCCCCTCATTTTTTAGGATAAGAGTTCATGGTGGATAGAATAAGAAGAAAATAGGATAATTAGATTATGGTTGGAAGATAAAGAGTGATGGAGGAAGATGGAAACACTTGATTTAAAATATGAAAATGCGTTATATAAGAAAATAAAACTAAATTAAAAAGAAAAAAAATTCCTAAGTCATCAGCATGTCCATAGGCCTCCACTCCAATGGTGGTGTCATAATCTTCCTTCATAATGGGTGAGATCCTCCGTATATAGGCCAAGGTTTGTCATCCATCAGTCTTCAAATTTCAAATCTTCAAAAACTCTATTTAAGATTTCATGCAGATTAATTCCACTGAAAGATTCATCAAGGTAATTTGATTAAATGTCCAAATAGCTGCATGGTGTCTTAATAAAAGATGTTCAAAAATATCTTTTATACTTCTCTAAAAAATATCAGCTTGATAATAACTATTTAGTAAGAGATTTGACCAATTAACTTTGAGATTTTAATCTGGATGAATGTTTCTTATTTTTTCCCTAATGTTTTAGCATCCACAGGTCACATTAATTATTGAAAATATTCATAATATTCAACAGAAGAATGCTCCATTTAATATTTTTTCTATTACAATTGTAATCACCCCAATTTGATGTGTTTGGACCGATTTATGATCAATTAATTGAGGTGGGGTCCACGTAGTCTCTTTAATATTTATCCAACTTTATTGAATTTTTTGGGTCAATAGATGGGTGAATTACCTCCCAGAACATAATAAAAAGATGAACAAAATGAATCATAAAATCCAATAAAAAAGGAATCTCTTTAGTTGGATTTACATTTTGAAATATATGATCGAATTACCAAAGATATTAAAATCTGTTTATGTTTCCAAATTAATAATTTTTCACATTTAAGCTCAAAACACACTATAAAACCAAAATTGAGGTAAATAACTCAAATTGACAAATTTTTAGTGATTAAATAATTTAATTATATATAAAAATTTATGAAAATATTATCTGTATTAATTCCCCCATAGTTAAACTATGCTTTTTCTTAAGCATAAAATATCAACATGGAATTAAAAGGGCACCAATGTTACCAATATTCAAATTTCAAAAAAAATAAAATAAAACAATTATCAATGTCTAATAAAATTTTCAAGTTCAACAAAAAAATATAAATTTAATTTCCCATTATTGAAATAAATAATAAATTCATCAATTTTAATTTTTCCATTTGAAAAATTATGGAGATTATACTTTAATTCATCCAAGCTTCTCAATTTATTATTATTAAACATGCCAAATCATGATCTATATATTTTTTGAATATTTTTTCTCAACACTCATGATACAGTTAAGGTATAGTTATTATCTTATCATGAGAACATGCTCCTTATCCATAAGCTTGTAAAGTAACTACTTTCTCTATTTTTTAAAGACAAAACGCACATAAAATCTTAAGGACTTTCAATAATGGTTCAAATGACTCTCTGGATTAGGGTTGGTGGGTAAATTATTGAAATAATTTAACACCATAGGTATGAGGTTTGACTCTTAAGTAAAATTCATGATTAATCAACTAAAAACAAAGGATTAATCTTAGTCAAATCCTCTTGAGAATGTGAAACACAACACCACCCCCTTTTTATGACATATGACATGAGTCAATAAATGATTACAACGAGTGATATAATCCAAGTTCTACCCCTTTTTAAATAAATCTAGGTAGATATTAATTTATTTCTTTAGTTTGAATTTTTTTAAAGCTCTATAAAGTAAAAATTTTATTTTCTCCTTTTTTATTATTTTTTTAAGGAGAACTGAATGAAGTGAAAAAAGAAAAATTAAATGATGATACATGCCCAATATTCTTATAATACACCTCCCAAAATGACGACACACACCTCACACCACCCACAAATGATACAAATCCCAATGAATGCATATGAAAGGCCCATCCCCCACACTAAAACATGAAATATTCATGAAAAATACTAAAAGTGTGTGTTGGTAAGTAAAAAGCGTCTTGTATTGTGTCTTAAACCTATAAAAAAATTCGTAGAATCTATAGGCTAATGAAGGATAAATGTAAGGGTGGGTATCAGGTAAATATTTGGTTTTTCAAAGTAGTTCCTCAACCATTTTAAATGTTTTTTTTCACAATCATATCTTTGACATGTTTCAATACAAGTTGTGGTAGGTGGCATGTCCCTCGATCACTCAATAAATATACTCAAGATAAAATTGGAAATATTTGGTCTAGAAATACTATCGGGAATGGGAATATGATATTGGATAATCGCTCCTGGTATGATTTAATAATAACAAAATAATTCACATAAATTTCATAAATTCAAAGCATGAAAAATGGTTGGGAAATTTCATTTACATGAATTAATTAATTCCCTCAAATCATGAGTCCTCATTTCAATATCCATGATTCATTTTAATCATCAAATTATCCATTTTAATAATTCAATCTCATTGAAATTAAAATATAAAACATAGAATCATTGTATTATTAAGAAACTCATATCTCTTAGATAAGTAATGTATTAATTCATGTGCGGGAATTCAATTCCCGTTTAAAGCACAAAACAAAAATGTAAAGAGTTTTGAAGTTAAACATTAAAAGTGAGCTCCCTTTTGAAATGAATCATGGAATTTTTTTTGTTTAGGGGTTCCCTTCTTCCATCATGAACCTACAAAAGAGAATTAGTCAATTAAGTGAAAGGATCATGTCATTAAAGCTAAAAAATATAAGAGGGAGGGGGATGCATGCTAAGCTAATTATATGAAAATAAATTGGAATTTAAATTCCTAGAAAGCAAGTAAAGAAAAGTATTGGTAGGATCACCCAAGTGGTCCATGGATTCTTTTACTACCTCCATAAGGTAGAAGGAGCTATTATCCATAATCTAATGGTGGGTGGATATTCTTGGAAATGAACCATCGCAAGTTGTTCTTCCCAGCGTGCAGTTTTTTGTTCTTGTTGAGGAGAATTCCATGTATAGACTACACTAGATCCACCCCCTTTGCTATGTGGTATAGCTTGACGAGAGAGAGTAGGATGAATTATGGAACCTCCTCCTCTTCAGTTTCTAATTGTGCAAGGTCTTCTTCAAAATCCATTGGTTTCTTTATATGTATTGTATGAAAATAATAATCAAAGGGAGAATAAAAATTTAAATTTGAAATATTAATTTCAAAATATTCATTTTTATTGAAGGTGGATTTTAGATTTGGTTATTCAGGAAAATCCACTGGTATCTCTTCATGGGATTCCTCAAGTAGATGATCAATGCCCTCATGGAGATTCAGGTGTTCCTCAACAAGTGCAATTTCTTCTTCATTATCTTCATCCTGGGTGATGCAAAAATTAGCCGAATCTGAAAATTAAAAATCATAAGGGGTGATACTGAAATCAGATTGAATTAAATTATAAAAGATAGAGTTCATGAAAGGACCATCTACTTAAGCTTCTTCTGGTTCAATCACTTCTTTAGTAATAAGTTCCTCTCGGAGTTTATATTCACTTGATGGAGGTAGGTAGTCAGTATTCTCCATTCTTTCTTTGAATTTTTCCACTTGGGTGGTTTCTTCATCTTCCAAGGATAAAGATAGGTATAAAGGTGGCTTCTCTTATGCTTTTTAAGGACTAGGATATCATGATACATTTCAATTCTTGCCTTTTTTCTCCAAAAATTATCTAAATTCACATGATCACCCTCTTGTAAATCAGTAGAAAGTGATATTTTATCTATCTCATCTAGAATTGGTTGAGAGAGGTTGAATTGATCTTTAAGAACACCCTCTTTTACCCCCTCTAGTTCTTCAACATCAAAAACTAGTTTGGAAATTTCCTCCACAGTTTACTCAGGGTTTTGCTCTGGTTCAGCCTCTGGTTGCTCTATAAGTGCTTGAACATAAAAAAATGCTATTTCTAATTTTATTTCCAATTAATCCATAGTATTTTCAATACTATCCACTTGGGAATTTATATTTCTTAATACACTTATGGTTCTTGATATTTCACTTGCGAGTAATCATCCTATGCATAATAATTTGAATTTGAATAAATCATGGAATTGATTTTTTATATTTTTTAATGAAAAAAATGAATATATTTGCAAAAAATGTGAATTTTGAAAAAGTGAGTGAAATAACTGTTTATATCCCAATATACAGTTCCAGTTATTATGCATGCATGTCGTGGGGCATGAAAAAGGAAATTTCTTGTTTTCTTAGTGCAGCATAGTGGCTGACTAGGGTCATCCCATTTGAGGACCATTGCAGTTGGTTTAATCACTAATTTTTAATTCACCTTATCTAATTATTTATTTATAATGCTGTTTTTTAGTTTTGGAAAACATGAAATTAAAATAATGAAATGTAGAATTTAAATCTAAATACAGATGCTCCAAAAATGTAGATTATAAATAAAGAACTTGGTCCTAGGGTTAGATAACATGGTATCATTCATTATTTATTTATTATTTAAATTAAATTTGATAATTCTTTTATTGAAACCTCTTTAATGAATTATTTTCCATTTTTTATTGAGTATGTGATTTTATTATGCGTCTGACACAGCAAACCACACCTCCTCTAATAATCAAATTGGGTAACACCTCAATCGAGAATGTTATCCCAAAAAAAACTTGGCCCCATCGTATGTCATTTCATCCCTTATGGAAACGTCAACTTCACCGTATATAGGATTTTCTTTAGAGAATGGGGGAAATGAATTAATTAAGGAAAATAAATAGATTTGGAAACAGTTTCATGGTGGATGACAGCCTCACCCATTCAATATTCCCACCTCCACCACAAATAGATTTAAAATATTTTGAATTTGGAGTGCAATAATGAAGAAATTTTCACTTAGCTCCCTTGGGCCATGTATCGGGTTATCACCTCATTTTTTAAGATAATAGGTCATGGTGGATAAAAGAAGAAAAAAATAGGACAATTTGATTAGGTTTGGAAGAGAAAGAGAGATGGAAGAATATGGAAACACTTGAATTAAAAATATGCAAATGTGTTACATGAGAAAATAAAACTAAATTAAAAAGAAAATAATAGAAAATTAAAAAGTCAGAATTTTGTCCCTAATCCTCCACTCCAATGGTGGTGTCAAACTCCTCCTTTTGAATGGGTGAACTCCTCTTTATATAGGTCAGTTTTTTCCATCCTTCGATATTCAAATTTTAGATATTCAAAATCTCTATTTTAGATTTCCTGCATATTCTATCCACCAAAATATTCATCATGTTAATCAAATTTCATGGATGAATATTGGCATGGTGTCTTCAACAAAGATGTTTTGTAATATCTTTTACAATTCTACACAAAATATCAGCTTGATAAGAACTATTTAGTATAAGATATGTCCAATTAACTTCAAGATTTTATTCTGTCCGTATGTTTCCTATTTTCCCAAAATATTAGAATCCATGGGATGTCTTAATGGTTTAAAATATTCATAATCTTCAATAGAAGAACGCCCCATTTAATTTTATTTCCATTCCAATTTTAATCACCCAAATTGGATGTGTTTTGACAGATTAATCATCAATTCATTTAGGTGTCGTCCATGGAGTCTGCAGAATCTTTCTCCAACATTATTGAATTTTTCAGGTCACTAGATGGTTGAATTAGCTCCTGGTCCAGAATAAAAAGATGAATAAAATAAATCAAGTAATTCATTAAAAATTAATAAGATAAATTGAATTTATATTTTAAAATATATGATTGAATTACCAAGGATATTGAAATCTGTTTATATTTCTAAATTAAGTAGTTTTCACATTTAAGCTCAAGACACCCTATAAATACAAAATTGATGTAAATAAAACAATTGATAAAATTTTAGTGATTAAATCATTGAATTACATATAGAAATTATGAAAATATTATCCTTATAAATTCCCCAACACAAAAAAACTATGCTTTTCCTCAAGCATAAACTCTCAACATAGATGTCAAAGGGCACCAATGTTACCAATATTCAAATTTCAAAGCAATAAAATCAAACAATTATCAATGTCCAATAAATTATCAAGTTACACAAAAAAATATCAATTTGATTTCCCATTTTTTAAATAAATAATAAATTCATATATTTTTTATTTTCCCCTTTTTAAAAAGATGGAGCTTCTCCTTTCATTCATTGAAGCTTCTCAATTTATTATTATTAAACATGCCAAATCATGATCTATCTCTTTTGTGAATATTTTTTCTCATCACTCATGATACAATTAAGTTTTAGTTATGCTCATATAATGAGAACATACTCCTTATCCATAGGATTGTAAAGTAACTACTTTCTCTACTTTGTAAAGGCAAAATGCACATAAAATCATGAGGACTTGGAATAAAGGTTAAAATGACTCTGTGGCTTAGGGTTGGTGGGTAAATTATTGAAATAATTTAAGGCCAGAAGTATGAGGTTTGACTCTAAAGTACAATGCATGATTAATAAAGTGAAAACAAAGGATTAAACTCAATAAAATCTCATTGAGAATGTGAAACACAACACCTCTCCATTTTTATGACATGGGATATGAGTTAATAAATGATTACAAAGAGTGATATCATCCAATTTATCTCCCTTTTTAAATAAAGCTCATGAAAGGCCCAACTTAATTTATTTCTTTTTTATTTGAATTTTTTGAAAAGCTTTAGAAAGTCACATCTTTATTTTCCCCCTTTTTAATTTTTTTAAGGAGAACTGGATGAAGTCGAACAAGCATAATGAAATGATGACACATGCCCAATTTTCTAATAATGATGCGAGAAAAAGATGACACACACCTCACACCACCCAAAAATGATATAAATCCCAATGAAAACACATGAAAGGCCCATACCCCAAACTCAAACTTGAAATATCCATGAAAAATACTAAAAGTGTGTGTTGGTAAGGAAAAATTAGCCTATAATGTGGCATAAAATATAAGGAAATTCATGGAATCTCTGAGATAACGAAGGATAAATGTAAGGGTGGGTCTCAGATAAATATGTGGATAGCCAAAGTAGTGCCTCAATCATTTTAAATTTTTTTTTACAATCATAGCTTTGACAAGTTTCAAAACAAGTTTTGGAAGGTGGCATATCTCGTGATCAATCAAGAAATATTATCAAGATAAAATAGGAAATATTTGGTCTAGAAATCATCTTGAGAATGGTAATATGATAGTATAAAGTCACTCATGGAATGATTTAATAATAAAAAATTAATTCACAAAAATTTCATAAATTAAAAGCATGAAAAATGGTAGGGAAATGTTATTTACATAAATTAATTAATTCTCTAAAATCATGAGTCCCCATTTCAATATACATGATTCATTTTAATAATAGAATTATCCATTTTACTCATTCAATCTAATTAACATTGAAATCTAAAACATGGCATCACTGGATTCTTAAGAAACTCAGGCCTCATAGATAAGTCATGTAAAGTATTAATTCAAGTGTGGGAATTGAATTCCAGTTTAAATCACAAAACATAAATGTAAGGAGTTTAAAAGTTAAACATTAAAAGTGAAATCCCTTTTGAAATGAATTTTGGTTTTTCTTCTGTTTGAGGGTTCCCTTCTACCATCATGAACCTACAAAAGAGAATTAGTCAATTAAGTGAAAGGATCATGTTATTACAGCTTAAAAATATAGACAGGAGTGGGATCCATTCTAAGATACTTCTATGAAAAGTAATTTAAATTTAAATTCCAAGAAATAAAGTAAATATATGTCTTGGTATGATCCCCCAAGTGGGGATAGGCTTCCTTTACTACCTCCAGAGGGCAGTACTAGCTTTTATCCATAATCTGGTGGTGGTTGGATATTCTTGGACCTAAACTACCACACATTTTTCTTCCAATCATGTAGTTCTTTTTTATTGTTGAGGAGAATTCCATGTAGAGAGAAACCAGATATGCACCCTTCGCAATGTGGTATAGCTTGAATGGTGGGAGTAGGATGAAGTGTGGAACCTCTTCCTATTTAGTTGCTACTTGTGCAACATCTTTTTCAAAATCCAGTGGTTTCTCTAGATGTGCTTCATGAAAAGAATAATCAAAAGAAGATTCAAAATTTAAATATGAAATATTAATTTCAAAATATTCTCTTTTATAGTAGGAAACTATTAGATTTTGTTCTTCGGGCAGAGAAACTGGTATCTCTTCATGGGCTTCCTCAAGTAGATGATCAATTCCCTCAAGGAGCTCCAAGTGTTCCTTAATAAGTGTAATTTCTTCTTCATCATCTTCATCCAAGGCGATGCAAGGATTGAATGAATCTAAAAATTCAAAATCTTAAGGAGTGCTACTCAAATCATATTGAATGAAATAAAAAATGATATAGCTCACAAAAGGATCATCTTCTTGAGATTCTTATTGTTCAATAACTTCTTCGGTGATAAGTTCTTCTTGGAGTTGATCTTCACTTGATATAGGTAGGTAGACAGGATCCTTCATTATTTCTTTGAATTATACCACTTTGGTCATTTCTTAATCTTCCAAATCTAGAGATTGTTATAAAGGTGATTTCTCTTCTACATTTTAAGGAATTAGATGATTATGATACATTTCAATTGCTGCCCATTCGATCCAAAATTTATCAAAATTCAGATGATCACCCTCTTGTAAATTAGTAGAAAATGATCTTTCATTTATCTTCTCTATAATTGGTTGAGATAGGTTGAATTGATCTTCAGTAATATCCTCTTTTACCCTCTTAGGTTCTTTTACATCAAAAACTAGTGGGGAAATTTCTTCTACAGCTTACTAATGATCTTGCTTTGGTTCAGGCTCTAGTTGCTCTATAAGTGATCGAACATAGTCAAATTTTATTTTCATTTTCATCCCAAATTCATCTAGAGTATTTCTAATCTAATCCACCTTAGAATATAGATCACTATAATCTACTTTAATTTCTTGATATTTCACCTACAAGTAATCATTCCATGCATAATAATTTGAATTCTAATACATCATATAAAAGTTTTTTTATTTTTTTAATGAAAATAAATATAAATATTTAAAAAAATTGGAATTTTGAAAAAGTGAATAAAATAACTATTTAGCTCTCTAGAAACCGTTCCGGTTTTGATGCACGCCTGTCACGGGGCATAGAAAAAACAAATGTTTAGTTTTCCTAGTGTAGCATAGTGGCTGACCAGGGTCGTCTCACTTGAGGATCATTGTAGTTGGTTCAATCACTATGTTCTAGTTCAACTAATCTAATTATTTATTTAAAATTATGTCTTCTAGAATTGAAAAACATGAAATTAAAATAACAAAATGTAGAATTTAAATCTAAATGCAGATGTTGATAAAATGCATATTTGAAATAAAGAACTTCGTCCTAGGGTTGGATAACACATGTTCATTCATTATTTATTTATTGTTTAAATTAAATTTGATAATTTATTTATTGAAACCTCTTTAATGAATTAATTTCCATTTATTTATTGAGTTTGTGATTTTAGTATGCATTTGGCACACAAAACCACACCTCCTCCAATAATAAAATAGGGTAATACCTTAACTAATAATGTTATCCAAAAAAATTTGGCTCCACCGTTTACTATTTCATCCCTTATGGAAACTTCAAATCCATCTTATGAAGGGTTTTCCTAATATAATGGGGGTAAATGAATTAGTCAAGAAAAATAAATTTATTTGGAAAAAGTTTTGTGGTGGACGACTGCCTCACCCGCGCAATATTCTCGCCCCCACAAAAAATAGTTTAAAACATTTTGAATTTGAAGTAGAATAATGAAGAAATTTCCACATAACTCCCCCTGGAAAAGTCTCTGGTTATTCCATAATTTTCAAGGATAAGAGGTAAAGGTGGATAGAGAAAGAAGAAAATAGGATAATTAGATTTGGGTTGCAAGATAAAGAGACATAGAATAAGATGGAAACACCTGAATTAAAAATATGAAAATGCATTACATGAGAAAAGAAAACTAAATTAAAAAGAAAACAGAAGAAAATTATTAAGTTAGAAGCATGTCCCTAGTATTCCACTTCAATGGTGGTGTCTATCTTATCCTTCACCATGGGTGAACTCCTCCTTATATAGGCCAAGGTTTTCTATCCTTTGGTCTTTAAATTTCATATCTACATGATCTCTATTTAGGATTTACTACAGATTCTATCCAACAAAAGATTCATCATGGCAATCTGATTTAATATCTAAATATTAGTATGTTTTCTTCATAAAATATGTTCCAAAATATCTTTTAAAATTCTCCACAAAATTTCAGCTTGATAATCACTTTTGATTAAGAGATATGGCCAATTATCTTTAAGATTTAATTCTAGAAGAATAGTTCCTATTTTTTTCCCAAAAGTTTTTCATCCATGGGCCACCGTAACAGATGAAAATATTCATAATCTTCAACAGATGAATTCCCCCATTTAATTTTATTTCCATTCAAATTTTAATCACTCCAATTGGGTGTGGTTTGACTGATTTATGATAAATTCATTGAGTTGGGGTCCACGCAATCGCCAGAATCTTTCTCTAACTTTATTGAATTTTTTGGGTCACTAGATGGTCAAATTAGCTCCTATTTCAAAAGACAAATATGAATAAAATAAATCAAAGAATCTAATAAAAAATAACCGCATCAATTTGATTTATATTTGAAAATATATGCTTGAATTACCAAAGATATTAAAATATGTTTATATTTTCAAATTTAGCAATTTTCACATTTAAGCTCAAAACACCCTATAAATCCAAAATTGATGTAAATAACACAAATTGATAAATGTTTTGAGATTGAATCATTGAATTATATATAAACAATGATGAAAATATTATCTCTATCAAACATCTTCCTTCCTCGCCTTTAATTTGTGATATCCTGATAGAAGGTCCACCTTACAGAAATAACATGCCCCACGAAGATGATTGAACAAGTCATCTATCTGTGTTAGGGGATACATTTTCTTTATCATGGTTTTATTTAGAACATGATAATAAATACATAGGCATATTGATTCATCCTTCTTCTTGATGAAGTGGACTAACACACCCCTTGGTGAAGCACTCGAGTGTATAAAACCCTTCTCCCGATTCTCTTTAACAGCTTATTCAGCTCTTCCAACTCTACAATGAACATTCTATAAGGTTTCTTTAATATAGGTAGAGATATAGGAATAATTTAAATTGATAACTCAACCTCTCAATAATGAGGCAGATGGGGAAATTCTTCAGGTAATACATCAGTGTAATCCCTTACAATGGACATATCTTATAGAAGTATCATATCTTTTGTCTCAATCGTTTGAGTTCAACATGCTTGCTCATAGGATAGTAATATACAAACTTAAGACAATGATTATAAAGAAGATTCATCTTCCTCCTTAAACTTTTAAAGAATTTGAGGATGTTTTGTGATGTAATGAGCGATCTCCCTTTCCCAGTAGTTGATGTAAGATTTGTATGAAGATAGAAAATCCATGCCTAAGATAAAATCATGCTCTACTAAAGGAAGTATGAAAAGATTTTCTAGGTGGTTCGGTCCACAAATGTTAACTAGGGGTGAGTTATATATTTTGGATTCAGTAATTTACCCATTTTTTGTTCTCACAGAAAACTCGACGTATGTGTTTTTAGGTGGTGTTTGAATATTTATACTAAATATGCAATATATGAAAGAATGCGTTGAACAAGAATCAAATCATATATTAACTATTCATTAATGAATAACTAGCATACCTTTCACAGCATCATTTTCCGGATCCACCCTAATAGTAGTGATAGAATAATACCTTCCTTTTTCCTTAGAGGTTGTTGTTTATTTCCTCTAACTAACCTTGGCCTAGGGAAATTTTTTGCAAAATTATCATGCTCCTTGTAGTTGTAACACTGCACTTCCAGCTGACCATTGATCTGAACCTTCCTTTCTTCTTCCGCATTAGTAGGATTCTTCACATCCCTCTAACAGTTCTTATCAAGTTGTATCGTTTTTCCACATTTCAAACAATTCTTGGTTCCCTTTATATAGTTCTAAGAATGATTATTTCCCCAATTTTGACAGGTGGGATGTTCCATCTTCTTTCCATAATGGGATTTATTTTCCGAACCACCCATATTATACTCCAATTTCTGCTTTTTATCATTAGGCCCATGAGAGCATTGAGAGTCTCTGATCTATATTTCAACATTGAGGTAACAAAATAAAATATCATCATAACTGTTGAATTCATGAATCTTCGACGCTTTTTTTAGACTCAACTTTATTCCACTAAAAAATCAATCCACTATGCTTTTGGTGTTAATGACAAAGCTGGAGGCGTATCTTGGAATTCTTTTGGAGTTTTCTTAATAGGACCCTATAGACTCATATTTATTCATCTTAAGTTCATGGAACTCTATTTCCATCTTGAGATGGAGGGTTTAGGTAAATATTTACTGAAAAAAATTTGAATTCCTCCAAATCCATGGAATCAATTTCCTCCTAGGACATTGTATTCTTGATTAGCATCAACCACTAATCAACTTCCACAAAAAATGATAGACTGCCAGCATGACATTCTATTCTTGTGAGAACTGGATGACAACAATATCTTTTTAATTTAGTTAATCCATTTTTCCTCTAGGAGGTTATCCAATGATCCACTAAATATGGGAGGCATTTTCCACATGAAGGATTTAAAGACAACTTGCTCTTTCCTTAAAGGAGAAGGGTGTTCCACATGATTCAAGCTATTATTCATAACTTGAGAGAGTTCAAAAAGTACTATCATATAGTTTTGAGAACTTGTTCCCATCATATTTGGAATATCAATAGGGAAATCTTCACATTCCATATCAAATTTATTAATGTCATGTGTTCTAGTATTTCCCTCCATTCACTAAGAAAAAGAATGTACAATTAGGGGCTTGAATAATTATCTAATAAGTATAAAAGAAACTTTGAACATAAAAAGATAAAATTATAAAGTAGAAGTATATCATAACTTGTAATTACTTAGGTTTAAATCTAGGTTATCCTTGATATAATTCTTAAAATATGATATTTTGGGATCTTTTGTTTTATTCCCTTAATAATGTTTTGTCCTAACCTTATGAATTTACCAAAGCATATCCCCTAGGAATGACAAACTTGAATTGCAGCAAGGCCCATTATCGTGTATTAGTTCCCATTCAAGTCTAGCTCAAAGAAATGTTTTTGGGTTTTACCCCTAGATACATCTATACCAGAGCCACACCAACTTGTTCATATCTAAACAGGGATTTATTTTCTTGTTAAACAACTTACTCTATACTTACTAAAATTTAGGGATGTTTCCTTATACTTAGTCTCATCCTTAACGTTCTTACTAAAGTGCTCTATTCCTAATCTCCAAAAATAACTAGGACATCCTTTGATACAAACATTCATGACCCTAGTCTTTTACACATTTCATTCCATGACTTTAAGTTTAGTAAAACATCATATTACAATCCAAGGATCATAAAGTCCAGTGTCTTGGAAGACTAGGTACATAAAACATAAAACATGGGACTAAATATAACATTTCTATATTTAGTCTTCATAAAGAGCCCCTAACTTCCATTGTTCTCATACATATATATAAGATAACCTGGGGATAACATGAACAAAGGCATGAGCAATAATCCGAGTAAGGCAATAAATATAAGAATAAATCTTTAGCATATGGGTTATAAGTAATGACATATTTATATAAAAAGGCATGAAACATATGGAATCATAATATATAAACATGGGATCATATAATAATTAAGTCATAGTAATGTGGAAGTAACATAAAACATGACTTTAGCATGATTCAAGTATCTTTTCACCTAGAGAATCACAAGTCAAGGTTAACCACCAAGACTGTTGCACATGGTAGCACGAGTTAAGACTAACCGCCAAGACCGTTGAAAATAATGTATCGTGAGACTAAACATTACCCAATGCATTGGAGAACTATATGGGTGCACCCATCATAAAATATTCATGAACATTCTTTCCACATATATAATGATACATAATCAATCATATATAAACATAAGGGTTACCCACCGTAAGAATTGGGTATTAAAGTCATGTCATAAAGCATAAAAATAGGAGTATCATGAAAATTTCCATGAAGGAAAGGAATTAGATCATTCATGGAAAATAATAGGGTATAATAGACATATATCATGAAAATTGACATCAACTTGAATTAATAACACCTAAATAGAGTACTCAAGATACTTTAGAATTAAAACATCTTAATGAGGTTAAAGGAAAATATCAAACGTCATTTAAAACATATAATATAATAAGAATTTACATAAAACACAAAATTAACCAAGAAGGTTTTCTTAATAAAAATATTGGTTTTATAAAAATAATGGTGGCTTAAAAACAGATTATATAGTGTACTTGAAAATGGGGAAGAATTTGGAAAGTTTCCTTAAAACGGGTTTGCTTATAGGGAAATATTGAGGAGGGAATCATTTAGAAACATGTATATCCCCAAAAGTGAATCATGAATGGATCTTGATACATGATTTTGGATAATATAAACATAATTTATAAAATTTACTTAAAAATAAAATATAACTTCATTTGGGTTAAAAAAATGATAGAGCAACCCAAAAGAATAAAGGAGGTTCGGGTAGAATCTATTACCTTAAGATTGATGGTGTGGTTAACTTGATCATAATTTCTGGATAACAAAATTAAATTAATTAATTAATATTTAGATAATCCATTATTTATGTAATTGATTTATTATAACCTTATTAAGTTCATTCATGTCCTTTTTGATGGGTTAAGCGGTTCAATTTCAGTATTTGTTTCATTGATTGCCATGATGGGTTTACTTATATACATGTAAGGATAAACATATAAGATGAGAATGGTTGTCCAGAATTTGATTTGTATGCTATTAATGAACATATAGTAGATTTAATGGTTTTAAAATTCATTTTTCAAATTTTAGTGAAGATGAATCATTATATAAAACTTTAATGATAACTGTTTTGGTTAATTGGTAGTTTTGTGATCACATCGAACACATCTTGCTTTATAAATTAATATAATGTTTAAAAAATCTTAAAAAATCTTAAATTAGACATAATTCATATATTATAGTCTGTTTAAATCATCAAAATGGTTTCATAACCATAATTTATGACTGTAATAGAAATTAGAAACCCGTCATCCTTGAATGTGAGAAATTAACACATCTCAGATTGTGTTTTCATTTCTAGAATAATAGGAGGAGAAAAAAGATGTGACAATGAATTATTCCACTATCATAATAACATTAAAGTACATGTAAGTTATTGGAGTTATCCTAACATTTTTATGAATTAATGTGAGAAAAGATAAATAAAATAATGGAACTTGAAAGAAAATAAAAGAAATGGAAAGAGGAATTTATCTCTTCAATATATCTTCTTTGAGAACCTCTTTAGGGGAGAGGATTTGGTATTTTTAAGAGACCAATGGTTGGTGGACATGGGAGAGGGTATTGGAGAGATATTTGATCAGAATTTAGACTAGGAACAAGGCTTGATAAGTGTGAGGATAAGAGGGGTGAGGGGTGGTTTTTATAGTGGAGGAGAGGAGGGTTTTCTCAATATTTCATTCATTATTTTTTTATTTTTTTTCAAGATAAGTAATATTAATGATTCTTGGGACCAAAAAAAGTAATATGTTCATATGAGTTGGAACCCAACATGTTTAAAACATCAATGACTCAATAAATAGTTCATTTAACATATAATGTATTTATACAGCAAATTACAAATTTTACTATTTGTCAAAAATTCAAGTATTTTAGAAAATTTCCAAAAATTCACCCCAACAATTTTTCAACATGTAGAATTTAAAAATGAAATACATTTTATGAAAATAATTTTCTAAATACGTGAAATTTATTATTTAATTAAAATCATAATTTATTTAAAAATAAATATTTTAAAATTAAAAATACTTTTTGAAAAATTAATTAAGGTCACTTAAAATTATCATATAATCATAAGTTATAAAAATAATTATTTATGAATACATTTTTTTAAAATAAATTTTCTTGAAAATTGTTAAAATAATCATAAAATTGTAATAAAATATACATGACTCACAAAAAAACCAACACTGTGATATAACTATATCATATTATCACTTATAATATGGATAAATTTTATTTATACTTTCATTAATAAGGATAATTTTTCACTTGGATGATTTACTATTCATAAGGGTTGTATTAATATTCATATGAGTAACATTACTATTCATAAGGGTTGGTTATAGTTCACCAAAAATTAAGTTTGTCTTATCAAACTCTAAACATCTTACAGATCTCAGTTATGTATGTTATATTTTTCAAAATAAATCATAGAAGTGACAATATTATGTTTAAAGGTCACATGGTACTTAGTGGTTCATTATGTTGTGATTTTATGTGATTATAAAATATAACATAATTATAAGAAGGTAATTTCCATTAATTGAACTTGGGGTCATTACAGCTTATACCATAAAGGATGCCCATTTAAAGTTTGGGATCATGCATATGTCACGGTCTCCAGTAATCTCTAATCCCACGTGAGTCATGCTCGGTGTGAGAAACAAGAGGAAGAAGTATATCTGATGATCATAAAATCCTCTCCATTAGTTAATGGATGGTGTTGGAGTCCAAAGGTAGATAGGGGGACTTGAATGTGACCATTCCCACTCTTTTTTTCATACCTAAGATAGTCATGTTTGGTGAACTATCCAGATGCATCTTGAGCTGATGTGAAGAGGAAAAAGACAGTATCTCTGCAATAAGAGATAGGGGCTTACCTTAGGAGGAGTGCCATAAAATTGATTCTAGTAAAGGGTAGGGTATTTTTTCCTCATAAAAAGGAAACACAAGGATGATCTACACTATTTATCAAGGGCCCTCATCGATGAGAAAATCTATTTATTCCCCTTGATCCTAAGAATGTGTAGGTTCACGTGAGCATCCAAGGTTGGAACCTGGGTTACCGTGGGAATGTAAACTTAGGGAAATTATAGGGGTATTCCTTGTTATTGTAATTACCCACATAACTCAGCTTATCATGGGTATGAAAACTCAAAAGGGTGTTCTGATGCACTCGATGGTTTCATCATACGGGTCTGGTGGCTTCAGGAGAGGCTTTGACCTAATTTCATTGGACTAGCTTGTGAAGGGACTATCGATGATGTGATTGAAATGGCATGAAGAAAATGGGGTCGAATAGTGGAACACCTGAAGGTTACCCATTTTACATAGAATTTATTTATATGGGATGCGGTTTCCTCCACATAGAGTGTTGTTATGCGAGTGAGGGAGTCGTCCACATACTATGGTGGTATACAGACTAGGGTTCAATCTGGATAGCACTTTTCTATATGGGTCCAGGTTTCATTCATGTAGTGATTTACTATGAGGTAATGAGTTCCTTCTATGTAGTGATTCTCTACGCAGTGTAGGCTTCCACAGGTAAAGCCATTTTCTATGCGAGGTGCTGAATGGAAAAGGTGCATTGATTCAACACCTTACATCTAAATCATCTGCAAATGAAGTTGGGTTCATAGTTTATCAATTAGTTTTTTTCCTCCTTTAATGTTATGTGTTGATTTATACCTACAGCGAATCACCAAAAGATTCTGTATTTTATGGTGATTTCTCCTTTCATGCCATAATTGATCGATCTCTCAATTTTCCTCCTTTCAAATCCCCCCCTCCCCCTCAGTCCCCCTCAGGGTCCTTTTATATAAGAGTGGAAAAATTGGATCGTTGGTCCCCAAGAACCTTTTTTGGGAGCCCATGGAAGAAACCCAACCCAAAAATTATTTGGTCAGCTGGGTCATGGGGTTATCATCTACAACGGTGAGAATTTCCACCTCAATATTGTAAATGACTTTGTTTCTTTCATGGGAAGTCGTTGGATTCGCATCTCTTGAAAACCATTTGAGTTTGTGGGGAATTTTTTGTGTGGGCTGGATTCCTCCACCTTCTCCATGAAAATTATTCCATTTGTGGGGTACTAGGGCCAACTTCATCTTCCCGAGAACCATTTAGTTTTTGGATACCTTTGCAAATAGGGTCACCATGTAGAGCAGCGGTCCACGAAGGATCTATGCTTCACAGTGCCCTTTTTTCCATTGTGAATTTTTTCTTCTTTAACCATTCCTCTTAAATTATCCTTTTCATTTATTTTCCTTTCTTTTACAAATCCAAAAATGTATTTTATTCCCCTTTTCAAAGTTTTCAGGACCCAACTAAGAGGTATGTCATCAAGGAACATTGGAACCACAATGATGGGAGGAAGCCTAGTTTGAAATAGGGAGTCCAATCCATCATCAAACGTTGTAAGGAAATCCAAGGTCTAAGGATGGATTTAATAAAGGTAATGAGGGTTAGTTGTACTAGAGTATTGAATTATTATTTCTCTCTTCAAGATAATAATAATTTTCATGCAAGATGCATGCAATTGTTGAATTTTATGCTTGGAGTGAATTGTATTGTTTTTATTCAAGACAAATTAAATGTTTGACTACTCATACAGACAATGTATTATTTATTTGATGATGTTACCAATAATGAGGAAGAATAGGTTTTTGATGATGAAACAATATAATTATTAGGGAGTAAACAACATGTTGATGAAAAAACAACAACGACGTAACGTAAAAGTGGTGAATAAAATTATCAAGTCAAGAAGGCAGGGTATAAATTTTGTGTTTGGTTATAATCAAGGCAGCCAAATTATTAACAACAATAATTCAATGTTTATTAGTTATCTTGGGGTTACAATGAGGATGAATTCATTGATTGATATTAATTCATGGTAACACTTCTAACATGTAAAAAGATAAATCTTTTACAATATATAATAGTAATGTTACAATATAGTTTCTCTATTTTACAGAAAAATTATATAATAAAATGTTAGTTTCATCTTCAATATTACTTATAGGTTTTGTTTATTTTAGAAGATTTCTATAAAAAATTTATCTTAATGGTCACTGTAAAATCCCATAGAGGCTTCTGGAATATTCTTATGAAGGTATATCTTAAGGATTTTGAGGGGAAAGTAATGTCCCACCCACTAGTTTATAATATATTATTTTTAGTTGATAATATATTATTTGAGATTATTTATTTTATCCAACTTGATTCAAAATTGTTAATTTATGAAATTGAAAAAGAGTGCTGAAAATAAAGAATGTGTATCAAAACCAATGTACCCCTATCACAAAGTAAGGAGAGGATATGCTTCATTAGAGAATAAATTGGTATGTATTTTAAATAAATAATAAAATTTTAATTATGTGATATGAAATAACATATTTTCCTTTGTGTAAATGCAGATTTATGAATTAAAATTTTAAGCCACTTCCATCCCATGTCATGTGCTATGGAAGGAGGCTTGTGTAAATAAGGAGGTTATATTAGTTGATGAAAAAAATGGTATGGGAAACATGTGTAAGTGTGAAATAATTGTAATTAATTATGTTTTATAACAATATTAAATAAAAATATCTATTTTTGTTTATATTTTTTATATGGATTAGACAAAATAATCAGGAATGACTGTACTAGAAGAAAATCTACTTTCAGTAGCTCTGAAGTAGCCTAAATAATATGGTTACGTTAGAGGATTACGTTTTGGAGTCTCTCCTCAAACATATTTTGAGAATATAAAACCACTAGAAGATATATATAATATGATGAGATGATTGAAAACACAAATAGAATCACTGTAAGATATTATTTTTCAGTCTATTTTGGAAGACCAATGTATGAGAAAGGATCAAAGTGATCCGGCAGTGGAGAGAAGATATGAACATGAACCAAATGGTCTCACTAGATTTAAGGCTAGTCATTTCCCCCAACCATATACCTTCCCTGGTGAAATCAATTTTCTCATTAATTTTTATCCTAAATTTGAATAAAAAACTTTCAATAACTTTATATTAATTAACTTCTGTAGGGTACAATTTTATGTGATTTTTATTTTTCAACACCTACACACTACTGTGTTTTGATGGGTACATTGTATAATATCTCGAGAGATAAGATACACAATTAATACCTCCCAAAATATAACATTAGTGGAGATTGAGGTATCTCATCAACCAACTACTAATTTTCCTATTCTACTTGTTGATCCAGATATTACCACGGTCAATGATGCTATTGTAGATTTCATAGCATGGTCGTCTAATATTATGAATATACATGAGGTACATATTTATCGAATTTTTTCATATGAAAAACCAGTAACGGTTAATGATAAAATTTCTGAAGTGGGTTATGACATAACAGATAGATAAAGCAGCGATGAAACAGAGGGTCGGATCAAGAAAATCAAGTGAATCAACCAAGAAAACAAAATGGCCTTCTGGGAGTACCTTCTCCCCACCAGTTCCAGTGAAACATTTATTATCATTATAAATTCGAGTAGAGACCAAATATAAAGATAAAACTATGTCTTACATTGAATATAAAGAAGAAATATATAGATATTCCTTGACAAACATAATTGGTCTCGAGACACTAAATGATATTCTGAAGCATGAATGGTTGGGAATCTCAGTTGTTAATACATACCTAAGGTGCATTTTCATAATATATCATTCCAAATAGTGATCCAATATACTTATTAAAGTTAAAAAATATTCATATTTTCAATAGGAATTTATATTATAGCGATATAAAGGGAATATCATGTGAACCATGATTTGGATTCATTAATCAATGTATCATTTCTAAGGAAGATCTTAAATTGGATGATAGAAAAATTAATAAGAAAAAATGATGAGTTACTCAAAGTGTTTAATAAAAAATTATCTGACAATAGACACTTTTTTATGACTACAATTAAAAGGTAAAACTCTAAAATCTAATCACATAAAATATATTTTAGTTTTTGCACTGATTAATTGTTTTTGTTTCTTTTGGGTGTACTAGATATTGATCACAATCAATATAGACACCCTGAATATTTATTTTTTGGATCCAATGCATGGGTATACAACCTACCGACTATGCATGATGTGTATTGTGAATATCTAATACACTACAATCAAAATTTTATAGATAATCTTTGAATTATCTGTTTCAATATGTGTTTAAACAATAATTTTGTTATGATAGGGTGGTTGCTAAATATAGACTAAATCATGGCATGAAGTTGGTGTCTGAAGAGATAAATCATGTGGATTACTAAAAATGGAAACCAATTATGGTATATATAGAAATATTTAACTGTCAAAAAAAATTCAAAACAATTTAATTAGTTTCATTAATGTTTCTGAAGTGTCTAAAATTAGATAATGACATCGATTGTGGATATTATGTTTGAAAATTTCTAAGAGAGATCATAAAGCATGAAAATACTGGCACCCCCCAATAGATAATTTTTGAAGATAATTAAAATTTCATTAAATATATTTTATAATAGTTTTTTTTGTCTATATTTTCTCGGTACTATCAATATTTCCAAAAACCTAGATACTCAAAAGAATAAATAAATTTTCTTAGAGATGAGTGGGTATTATACATTTTGTCAAAATGTATGCCGACAATAAATTTTAGTGATTACCTACTATGTTTTTGATCTAGTATGAGTTGTGAATTTTGAATAATATTTTAGGCATGAATAATTAGGGTCAGAATTCTTATATATTGTTTTTTATGCCTTTATAAATGAGAATTATAATAATGGAAATAACTTTGTTTAGAAGTGATGACCTACAAACAGTTAACTTTTTGCACAATAACGGAGGCAGAGGTAGAGTTAGAGATTGTCATAGAGGAGGAGACAAAGGCGAAGACCGAGGTAGATACTAAAGTGAAGGAGGATATGAAGCACTATATTTCAAACAATAAAATTGTTAAAAAATTAGGTAGAATGAGGACCATTCTAAGATTTTGTTTGAGAACACTTCTTGAAAAGTGTACAAAATAATTGTCACTTAAGATAATGTCCATTGTGAAAGTGTTTTAGGTAGATAAATGAAATAATTTTTCACCACTTGTTTAAGTGACTTTATAAAAGGTAGTAATTCACATGTTAGATCATTCTGTGTTAGAAGCTTAAATTTCACCACTAGTGTTAGTGTAGAAACAAATTTACAATTCCCAATCATCAAACAAGTATATAATCCAATATAAATGTTTGAATAAATATGTCTGTAATCAACCTCTAAAGTTAAATGGTGTGTGAGAGAACTATTAGAGGGAAACCATAATTGATAGATTATGGTCAATCAGGAGGGTTGGTGTCAAAGTGTCTGTTATCAGTTTAAAATTCACATTGTAATAAAAAACGTGTCACTTTCTAAAACCCAAGAAAATCCACTCATATTGTCTTGATAATTTATTATAGTGATTCATAATTCATTTTTGATGTGTATGAATTGGTCTCGTGTGAAATTAACACATGATAAAACTTGTATGACTCAAAGTCTGTGTTTGCAGTTTAAAGTTACATTTTAGTAAAAACACATGAGTGGCATAATCAAAACTGAGGAAATGCATTCATATTATTTCGATAATTTAGTAAAACAATTCATAATTTATTTTATACATGTTATAATTATTTGTGCCTCAATCCTACATAAGGTGTGACCGGTATGACTCCAAGTGCATCTTATTATTAAAAATTGACATTAATTTTAGTAAAACAAAAACTGACATACTCAAAACTAACCAAACACCTTTGTATTTTCTTAGCACATAAAAAATGATCCATAAGTCATTTGTCACATGTAGGAATTAACCTCACCTCAATCTTATACACAATGTTTTTGGTATGACTCAAAGTGTACGTAATTATTTTAAAATTCATATTTTAATACAAAAAGTATCACTCACTGAAAACTAAAAAAATAACTCATATTGTATTGATAATTTAGGAAAAAGATTCAACATTCATTTATGAATTGTGTGAATTAGTCTCATATCAAACACACACATGATGTGACCTGTATGACTCGAAGTGCGTGTTTCCAATTTAAAATGACATTTTAGTAAAAAAAAGTGTCATACTAAAAACCAATAAAACATGTTAATATTATTTTTATACTTTAAGAAAACAATCCATAATTCATTTTAGACCTGTTGGAATAAACCTCACCTTAATCAAACACACGGTGTGGCCGGTATGATTCCAGGTCCATCTTTTTACTCAAAATTCACATTAATTTTTGTAGACAAAAAACTAAAATAGTCAAAACTGAGAAAAACTTTCATATTATTTTTTTACTTTAGAAATATTATCCATAAGTGATTTTTTATCTGTATTAATTAGCTTCACCTCAAACTGATTCAAGATGTGCCTAGTTTGACTCAAAGCATCCATTATCAGTTTAAAATTGACATTTTAATATAAAAAAGTGTCAATCACTAAAAACAAATAAAACATGCTCATATTGTCTTTATAATTTATGAAAATGATTCATAATTAATTTTTGATGTGTATGAATTAGTCTTATATCAAAACCACACATGATGTGACTTGTATGACTCCAAGTGCATGCACTACCACAAAACTGGGTTTCCACAGCACCACCCATTTTTGGCGCTAAAAAAATAATGATAAAAGGGGTGCCTTTATCAGCCCTAAAAAAAGCCCTGATAAAAGGCACTTTTAACAGCGCTAAAAAAAAGCAATTTTAAAAGTGACCCTTTATCAATGCTTCTTTTAGCATTGATAAAGTCCCCATCCTTGTGCTTTTTTTAGCGTCGTTAAAGGAGACCCCTTTATCAACGCTTTTTTTATTAGCCCTGATAAAGGGGGGGATTTATCAGAACATTTTCCTAGTACTGATAAAGTTTATTTTTCAAAAACAAATTATAAAAAATAAAATATTTTTATTTAAGTATATTTATATTGATATAAATATAATATATATTTTTTAAATATGTTTTACATAATTATAAATAGACTATCACATTTAATATATTGTAAATTTAGTGAAACTTTCATTAAAATATTTTAAAAAATATTATTAATTAATTATTTTCTAATTATCAATGATTAATAATCATTTAATAACAATTTGAAGACACAAAAAATCAAAAAACATAATAAATGATCTAAAATAAGTTAAAAATGTAACTCAAACTTTAAACGACCATAACATTTCATCCAAGTGTCCGTTTAAGATATACAACATATCAAATTGAATTTTGCGATGATATCTACACTCTAATAACCCAACAAAACGTTTTGTCGCATTTTTCAATGACTATAAAGGGCGAGAAGGCCTCCAAAACTGCGTTTTTAGTCGATATACCTCAATAGTTTTACATTAAAAAAGGTTCAACTTCTTATATGGATGTCCGCTGGGCCTGTACCACATATCATATCGAATATTGTTTCATTTTATTCGATGTGATTGGTTATCGAGTAGAAACAGACTTCTGGATTATATGTTATGGTCGTTTTAACATTCTATTCCTTTTCAAATACATATATATATATGTGTGTGTGTGTGTGTGTGTATTTATTCGTAAATATATATTTGTGTGTTTGTGTTGTTTATATGTATGTATGTATTTATTTATTTATTTATAAACACACATAAAAACATATTTTATAAATGTATTTAAAACTAATCTTATAAATATATATTAATATACAAATAAATATATAGATAAAAAATTATAACTATATATATATATATAAATTAATATGAAAATAAATATATATATATATACTAATATATGAATAAATATATTTGTATAAATATAACTAAATATTTTTATATTAATATGAATCTATATTAATATACGAATAAATATATATATTAATATATGAATAAATATATATGTATTAATATAACCAAATATATTTATATTAATATGAATCAATATTAATATATGAATAAATATAACTATATATATATAATTAAATATAAATATATATTAATAAATAAATAAATATATATTAATATATGAATAAATATATATGTATTAATATAACTAAATATATTTATATTAATATGAATCTATATTAATATACGAATAAATATAACTATAAATATAAAAATAAATATATATGTATATATATATATCATTAAATAGAGAAAAAAACAAAATAGCTTAGTGGAAAAGGTGCAGGCGCGCATGGGAGGGGGGGTCTTGGGTTCGAGTTTGGGTGGAAGCAGTTAGGGTGTACTGTCAAGTGCGGGATATGTGGGCAAGTTCAGTGCACAAAAGAGTGGGAGGGTGTCCACCTAATGCTGATAAAAGGGGGGGTCAAGCACTGTTGAAATCTTCCTAAGCATTGTATTTTCTATTTAACTTTTTTTTAATTTATTTGACTTTTATGAATGCTAAAAACGTTGATAAAAGGGGTATTTTATAAGTTCTAAAAAATCAGTGATAAATGAACTTTTTATCAGTGCTTTTTTAGCGCTAATAAAGGAACTTTTTATCAGTGCTTTTTTAGCGCTGATAAAATTCACCTTTTATCAGTGTTTTTTTAGCTTTGATAAAAGGGGTCTTTATCATCACTTTTCTGATCACTGATAAAAGAGACCCCACCTTTATCTTCACCTCGATTAATAATAATTTTCTAGTGCTATTAATGCCCTTTTCTAGAGCTGATAAAGGCCATATTTGCAGTAGTGATGTTTCCAATTTAAAATGGCATTTTAGTAAAAAACACAAGTTGTGTTCTCAAAACCAAGAAAATGTGTTCAAAATATTTTAATACTTTAGTAAAATGATCCATAAGTTATTATAGATGTTTTGGAATTATATTCACCTCAATATGACACATGGTGTGACCGGTATGACTCCAAGTTCATCTTTTTATTCAAAATTGACATTAATTTTAGTGAAAAAAATAATTGACATACTCAAAACCAAGAAAATGATTTAGTGTTACTTAGGTACTTTAGGAAAATGATCCCTAATATATTTTTGACATGTAAAAATCATCAATACTTAAATCTAATACATGATGTGTCCAGTATGACTTAATTATTTTTTGTTGGTCTAAAATTGATATTTTAATACAAAAAATGTCACTCATTAAAAAAACATGCTCGGATTGTCTTGATAATTTAAGAAAAAAAATTAATAATTCATTTTTGATGTGTATTAATTAGTCTCATGTCAAACCCATATATGATTCCACATGTATGACACAAATTTCATGTTTCCATCTTAAAATAATATTTTAGTAAAAAACACAAGTCCCATACTCAAAACTAAGGAAACACATTTGAGTTAATTTGATGCTTTATGAAAATGATCCATAAGTCACTTGGTATGTGTTTGAATCATCCAAACCTCAATCTAATGTATAGTGTAACCTGTATGACTCCATATGTATCTTTTTATTCAAAATTTACATTAATAGTATTAAAAAAACAACTGACAAACTCTAAACCGATCAAAAATATTTGGATTGTTTTAGTACTTTAAGAAAACAATACATAAGTCATTATTGACATGTAGGAGTCATCCTCACCTCAATAAAACTAATGATATGACTGTTATGACTCTAATTTCACCTTTTTATTCAAAATTGACAATTATTTTTGTAAAAAAACAAGTAACATACTCTATAATAGTGTTTTTTTCTTGTATTTGTGTTGGAAATTTTATTTCATTTAAATTATGTATTTGTATCTGATTTTTCTAATTTCTAATATTGTTTTTGATACTATTAATAATGCTCTTAATGGTGATGCAGTGTGTTATTACAACACATTTCATGCCCTATTTTTGGTATTATCGTGTGATGTAGCATCACACTATAGTATTCTCCTTTATCAGTGTTATTAAATGCACAAATAAATATGTCCTTTATTCGATCTTCTAAAAGCACTGATAAAGGGTTTCTTTATTGGAACTTTTAAAATCACTGATAAAGAGTCCCTTTATCAGCACTTTTAGAAGCCCTGGTAAAAGGTCTCCTTATCAGTACTGAATAAATGCACTGATAAAGGGTGCCTTTTATTAGAGTTTTTAAAGAACTGATAAAATTTCAATTACTTTTTTACTAATAAATCTCCCCTTTATGAGTGATTTTATAGAACCTATAAAATCTTTGGCCTTTTGAACACACTATGGTAATCATCACTTTTTTAGTGGTGATAAATGACAATTTTAGCAATGTTAAAGGTCTCTTTTGTAGTAGTGGACTTACCGTCTCCACACTATGGTGTAATCTATTTTTCATCACCATTTTACTTGAATGATCATAATAATGGAAATCATAGATATATTTTATAATTATTAAATGATATTGATTTTAGAAGAATTAATATACCATCCACTTCCATTCCCTTTCACCAATAAGAAAATGATACCATCACTTGTCCGTATGAATGGTCTGATGTCTCCATGACGTGATGCAATTAATTTTTCATGTTCCCCATCCAAGAATGAATATAAAAACATATATAATTAATAAATATTATATATAATATTATTCTGGATATGACATAATGATATCATATGCACAAGAATCAGAACTTACACGATGAAACATGCATATAAAAATGAAGCAGTCAACACTCAAAACAATGGTAATAACAAAATATTATTAACAAATGGGTGATAAGATGATATAATAAGATCATATATAATATCATAAATATAAATATAGTTTTGTTAAAAAATAAAAACATGATTTAAACTATTATACAGGAGGTTCAAAAATTTATAAAGGAAATCGGACCTAAGGTGAGGGTTAATTCACAATCTCATTAATATTCCTGATTAATTATGTTTAAGTCTCCACTAGGTAATATTTTTCTTCCATGTCCATGTTTTCTGAAAATTTTTCTAAAAATGATTTTTTTATTATTATCATGTAAATTTTTAAAGATTTTTTACCTATGCTCTAATTTTTTATAAAATTGTTTGAATGGAATCTTTTGGTCATTTTCTAAAAGAGGTACTTTATGAATTTTTCAACAAAAATGTAGAAGGAATATTTTTTTAACTTATGTGGAATGAGTTTATTTTTTCACTATCATTATACCTTGATGTTTTTAAGATTAATTTACAAGTTTAAATGCTCATTTTCAAAAAATATTATTTTATAATCATGTTTCTTTTTAAATAAATGATTTCAAAGTTAAAAAAAGTATTTCTCTCAATAATTTTCAATGATTTTATTAGAGTTTTTCATTTTTGTAAACACACTTTGTTTAATATTATTCCTCAATGACTTTTTCCTATTATGATATCATGTACCATATTTTATTATACAGATTATGATCAATTTGACTGTGGATGTGTAACTTTGATCCCATTCACCATATTACTCAGAATGTTTTTTGATTATGTTTACTGGTTGGTGAGTTTTATTTACATTTTAAATGTATATATTGTTTATGTTTCACCCCATTCATATAAGGAAATAATTAGATTTAAGAAGTGAAGGGTGGGGCCTACCATAGCCTCTCAAGGCATCGGTAGGTCTCATGAGACAAACTGGTTTGGGATTTGGCCAAGGCCTTACCCATTTATTTTCTGATGTCTTGGTTGAGGCATTGATGGAATGTTTCAGATGTCCATAAGTATAAATTCCATAGTTATGAATTCCATGTGATTATTTGGTTAGTATAACTTCCATGGATAATTTTTCTAGCTTGTAGGACTGTTTATATAGAATTATTTGATTATCTTTAATACCAGCCATATTATTATCAAGTTATTGATTACATGGAATTTTTTTCGGTTATTTACCTTACCATAATGGTTATTTATTCTCTTCCACTTTTTATATACCCTTAATGATCATCTTATCTCACCCCTTTCTTATGTTTTATTTTTTCCTAAGATGCTAAGAAGTTTATTATGACTGATATGCAGGGTAAAGCTAGGAGACGAATAGACTTTCCCAATAAATATTCTAGGTTGTATTTTATATTTTCAGTCACAATTTAAGATTCAAGTATGTATTTAGTTTACCAATACTAATAAAATATTCGGTTCTTTGGGATGTGATTCCATGTATCATATGTCAATGCGATAAAGTAACCACCGACTCTGGGCAACTGAGGTCGAAGTCTTTACAAATAATAATTGTATGAATTTCAATTCATATTTATATATATATATAATATATAAGTTTTATTTAATTTATTACTAATTAGGTTTTATTTTAATTAATTACAATGGAGAAACATTATGCAATATAAAATAGATTTTAGAAAAATGGTTTTTAAAACCCAAAAAATATATATTTTACAAAAATCAAATAAAAAGATGATTTAAAAGTAATTAATTAGATTTAATATAAAAAAATAGTACTTATGTTACTAAATATAAAATTACTATTATAATTTTAATTTTAAATTACTTAATTGAGTGAAAATAAATTATAGTTTTAAAAAAATGGTATTTTCACTATTCACTAAAAAAATAAATATTTTCTAAAAAATACAAAATTTTCACCCTAAGTTAATTTTTATATGATAATTTTAAAAATTTATTTCATTTTATCCAAAATAACTTTTCAAAATCTATATAAAATAATTATAATATTAGCTCACGAAAAATAATGATAATGATTTTTTTTGAAACATATTTTGAAGAATAAAATTACTTTACAAACAATTTATCGGTTATTTACTAAGAATTTTTTGATAAATTTAAATTTAGAAAGAAATTTATATATATATATATATATCACAAATTAGATAATACTAATCATACGCACAAATTTAATGGCTAAGTTATAATTTTTTTATATCTCGCTATTCCTTTAAGCTGAGTGTTGTGTGTCAAATAAGCTATTGAACATAATGATATTCTTTTAAAATCATTGGTTGTTACATTCTCCCTCACTGTAATAAATTACAACCTCACAATCTTAAATTTATCTCAATAATTAATGTTTTTTATATTAAAATTTCTTTCGATAAATCCCACATTGTAAAAAGGGTTAACAAAACAACCTCTTGATAATAGAGAAAGGGAAGTATGAAGGTCATCAAGAATAACACAAAAAATAGGTTTTCAAATTGAATAAAATTGCTGGGAGGTGAATATTTGGACATATAAGAAAATTTTAATTCCAAAATAATTATTTAGAGTACCAGAGATCATTTATTGTAAGAAAATGAATTATCATTAGAAGGTAACATCCAAAAAACCATAAATGAAAGGGGTGTGAAAAATACCATCGATTTCATCAGAAATTGTGGTTATAGGATAGATTTTTTTTGAAGATCCTTTTACTAGACTTGATGAATTTATTACCATCTAGACTTAATAATATAAGGAAAATATACTTACTTGACAATTTTAACTTCATTCTTTAATCAATTTCAACCATTGTCTCATCTTTTGCACAAAACGATGGGTATTCAAGTTGATTTTTTATACCTGAAGTACTAAAATAAACTTCAAATGAATCACATAGTACCCAAAATTATAACTGTATATTCATCATATCTTTAGACATTAATAACAAAAAAATGCATAACATATGGTGAGATGTTTAACAAAATGAATAAAGCTTCATATGATGAAATAATATATTAATGTCCAAAATTCAACAGTGATACCAAAAGTTCAAACTAATTCATTCCATAAATGAATAACCATATATCCCAAATAACCTCAAAAACCTAAACATTAAAGATTGTTTTAACCTAAAAGTTTATCTCATACCTTTCATATTATAATACTAAAAAAATTAGTGAGATTATTATGAAATAAAATTAATCACCTAATTATAAAATCAATTTTGAATCCCATGGTTATATATATGATAGAACATATGATCTAAACATAATAATAATTGTCTTTCAAACTATTTTAAAAAATGATGAAATACTAACCACGACATCACATAGTCATGTAGTAAGACTTACACCCTTATCATAATTTGGTTGTGGGTTCAAGCCACGTAGCCTTGCAAGATGTGATAGGTTGACACCTGGCATTTGGGTTGTCCTTTTTCCTAATATTATATCCTTATAACAATCCTATAAATATGATTAACATACTTAAAAGTTACCTTTATCATCAAAGGTCATACAAACCCTAAAGGTTCTCAATACATTTAAATGTATGATCAACCTTAAAAACATAAACCTATAATGGTATTTATAATAATTAAGATAACCTCAGATGAAAACATCCTAATCTCAAAAGTTATCTAATCCTTTTCTATGATACTAACTATAATAGCCCGGAACCTAGACTCTTGAATCCAATACTAAAATCATAAACCCTACATTTCTAAATTTGATATCAATTAAGGTGACTCAATTTTCACCATCCAAAACTCACAACATCAAAAGAAAATATTGGATCACTTATATACCCAAGGACCCTTTAGGCTTATAGTTTTATATAATTTAAAAAAAAAATCATAAATAAACAATACCCATGAATTAAATGGAGTAGTTTTTCCACTATAAATAGCCTTTCATATTCTATTTTAATTCTTCAACATTTCTCACAAACTTTATTACGTTAGAAAATTTTATGGACTCAAATAATTTAATCATCATTATTCATAACCTATAGAATAAGAAACATAATAATGGTGATAGAAAATTCCCAATAAGTGTAAACATAATCATTAGCATTTTAATGTCCTTAGTTATAAAAAGAATATCATAAGGGTATTATGACATAATCAAATTTCATGATCATAAAATAATAATATTCATACCCATAAATAACAATATATTCAACCATGAGACATGGAATAAACCTTTATCAAAGCTAAGAGTCATAATAATAAATAATCACAAGTTATGTGATTTTAATCTTAATTAAAGGAATCATTAAAAACCCATAATAATCATAAAGAAATTCTATTAGTATCCAGAAACATTATCTTCATAGAACCCCAAGAAGAACCCTTATATAACCCTTACAAAAGGAATAACAATATGTTCTATTTTCATACTCAATGCATTGTAGCTCTTTCTGGGTGATCCCATTGTAAAAGATATATCAGGCTCACTTGTGAGCTATAATGGGACTCAACCCTTCATAAACAATGTAGAAGAAACATAACATGAATAAAGTATTTATAAATTTAATGTCATTATAAAGATCATAAAAAACATCTATTATTCCTTTCGTAGCTTGATTAAACCATAGTAGATAAATGGGTTCTAATAAAATCTCCCAATACAATCATAACTCATCTGAAGAAAGAATAGGGATGGAAATAACCTTTTCACATTGAGTAATGTTAGTTTTGTTGAATTTAAATACCATTAAAAGAAAATTAAAAACATTCTTGATGAAAATAACCTTTTCACATTGAGTAACATTGAAGATGCTATCTTAGATGGAAAATGATTTTGAAATATCACTTAGAATGTTTATTTAAGAAAATATACTTTCCTTTTTGAAAAACCATATAAAAAATATAAAACCCTATAAAAAATTAAATAATTAATTTTCTTTGAAAATAACCTTTGAAACTTAAAAATGAATATTTAAAACATTGGGTGGTCATGATTGTGAAAAATTATGTTAATGTTGTGTATGTTAAAACAATGATTCCTTTCACAAATTTGGTAAAAATCCAAAAAATTATAATTTAGAAAATGACTGGAAGCTTCATTTTTAATTTTTTTTTTAAAAATCCAATAATGGGTTAAATATTAATTTAAATAATAGTATTATAACATTAAAAACATTTTTGACAAAATTTTTATAAAACATGGAGTTAGAAGAAAAGGATTTTCAATCAAAGAGATAAATGAAGTTAGTTTTTCTAAAAAAAACATTCTCTAAATAATTTTAATTAAAAAATAGAATAAAATGATAATATTACATGAAAATTTAATTAATAACCATTGGATAAAAAATTAAATTGTCTTTTTAGACAGCGATCAAATAATTTTCTATAATGGAAACTCAAGCATAATCAATCTTGATTAAAATGAGTTTGAAACATAAAGCCTTATCACTTTGGTAAATTATTAATCATAACTTCCCATGAATGAAGATGATGAATTGTATCTTTATATATCATTAAGTATGAAGGATTCAAGATATAATATTTAATTAGTAATTAAATACACCATTAAAAATAAATTATGTCCATAAAAACATGTGTCTCAAAGAAATTGAGACGAAACCTTTACAATGATCAAAATATTGAAGTGATAATTAATCAATGAATAGACTATGTATATCAAATTTAAATACAAATAAAATAAGTTTAATTATAAAAAAATATATTACAACTTCATTACACACATAATCATAGAATATCAAAGACAATTAATAAGTAATATAACCCAATGAAAAAAATTGAGTTATAAAATTCTTCACAACATGGTGACTTTTGTCAAATCCCATTAGATGAAATAATTAGAATATAAACTTAATATTTTTATGATTTATTAATTATTCATGATATTACTTGTAAAATTGGAAATATATACATCATATAAAATAAATTAGGTGTATAATATTAGAATATTCCTCAATGAAATAAAATTGGCATGAAGTATCTAACCTCGAGTCTAGACTTTCCATGTATGTCCTTTAACTATTGTATAATAAGATTATATAAATTATTTTATTTTTTAATAAACTTTTACAGGATAAATTTTTTAAATAGTTTATTTTATTAATTTTAATGACCTTTTTAAATACTTAATCAGTTAAGTCTATGTCGAGTGTTTTGAAGACGTTCGGTTCATTGTTTCAAAATAGATTCGATTTTTTGAATGTGGTCAAAGAGGTAATTGTAAAATCATATAAAGAATAATATTTACGAAATAATTATAATTTTTATAAATAAATTTTAATTTTAAATTCATCCGTGAATAATGGTTATGAAAAATTAACTATGTTATGATAATGGATACGGTGGATCGTATGTATGGAAGAGTAGTGTTTCTATTTTTCAACGATCATTTTGGAAATAAGGTAAGTGTTATTTTATCTTTAAATAGTTATAATAATATCATAAATTGGATATTATTTCTTTAAATTTAATTATATATATCATCCATTTTATTTGGTGATTAAAAATAATCATATCTCTTCGTGGAGGCAGCAGTCCAGACGTACGCACGAATGACTTTCTATTTTTTCAATGAATGTAAAGGTAAGATGTAAATGATATATTATCTTATTATAATGATAAATATTTCATAAATATCATAATTTTTTCATATATATTAATTAAATTTATCCTTACTTCCTTCCATGAAAATCATTAGTGGAAAATTAATTGCATCACTTTGTGAAGCCGTAGTTTGTTGTACACATTAGTGACATTGTAGTTTCCCCCATGGAATGAAAAGTAAGAATTTATATGTGATATTATAATTCAAGGAGTATAATTATGTTTAAAATATCATATACATAATTTAAATCTATAATATAACAGTCTGTGAGAGGTGATGAGGAGGAAATAATTACATCGATCCATGAGGTGGTAGTTCATCGTACACATTAATGATGGACTTGTTTCTAATTTTATGGAATAGGAGATGGATTTAGGTTATGAGAATAATATAATAACATATATATATATATATTAGATAATTTTTTATTAAATAATCATAATTTAATAATATTTTAATGAGGTGGATGAATAAATAAAATAAATACTCACCTTTTGACATGATGTCTCTTCTTCGGACAACCTCCTTAGGTTAGCACCAAAAGAATTTTTAGGATAAATTTACGATAAAAAATGGGATCTAGGTCATATTTAATGAATTAAGGGACAGATATTCTTAGACACTATAAAATCTAAAAGTTTTTAAAGATGTGGATAGGAGAAGAGATTATGGTGGCCTTTTAGAAGTGAGGTGAGTGACACACTTGTAATTTTTTAAGAGAAAACGTGATACCCGCATTTTTCAAATGATAAAGGCCCCAAAAAGGAAAATTATCTATCCTTAGATGATATAAGTCCAAAATATTTCCATCCAATATAATTTATATAAGTTTCTAGGTCATTTTTACTATTATCTTTTCAGTTTAACCCACAGGTATACCTGTTTTCACCTTAACCACGGTAAAAGTTTTGTACTTTTTCACTATTCCTTATCAAAAAATCAATTTTACCTTATTATATAATAAACCTTATGCCGAAAAAAAAATTAATCCATTCAACTAAATTATATTCACAAAAATTTCAGAATTTAATTTTAAAATTAAACCAACCACCGCGATGAAAAAAGCGGGTTTTCAATAGATGTATTTTTCAAGCATAAGAAGATTTTATATGAACTATATAGATATTAATAATAATTGTATGAATTTTCATTCAAATTTTTAGATATATAATAATTTAATTTAATTTAAATAATTACTAATTAGATTTTATTTTCGTTAATTAAAATGGAGAAACATTATGAACATAAAAACAAATTCGAAAAATGTGTTTCTAAACCAAAAAAATTAACTTATACTAGAATCCAATATAAATATGATTCAAAATTAATTAATTAGATTTATTATAAATATATAAAACTTATTTTAATTCAACTCGAATTAAAATCATAGTGGGACTTTTAAATTACTTAATTTATTGAAAATAAATGACAGTTTTACAAAAAAAATGATATGTTTCACTATTCACTATAAAATCAATATTTTTTAAAAATATCAAATTTTCACACAAATTTAATTTTGATATAATTATTTAAAAAAATAATTTCATTTTTTCAAATAAATTTTTATAAAAAATAATTATAGTATTTTCTCACAAAAAAACAATAAAAATCATTTTTGAAGAAAACAAATTTTGAAGAATAAAATTACTTTAATAAAAATTAATTGATTATTTACTAAGAATTTTTAAATAAATTTATATTTAATAGGAAATATATATATATATATCTAATAAATTATTTTATACTATTCATATCCACCAATTTTATGTCTAGATTAAAACGGTTATATAACCCATGGGTCATTTAAACTGGGTAATGCATCTTGAATACGTTATCGAACAAAATGTTCTTTTAAAATATCTTTACATTAAATTACCACCCCCTAATAAATTTAAATCTCTAAAATTTAACTTTATCTTGATAATAAAATGTTTTATATTAGAAAATACCTTTTTTTAAATACCACATCGTAAAAAGGGTGAATAAAACATACTCTTGATAAAGGATAAAGGTAAATACGAAGGTCGTATCAAATAACACATAACTAATTTTCCAAGGAGGATAAGATTGGTGGGAAGTGAATATTTTTGCATGAAAGAAAATCAAAATTCCTAAATAATGATGTGGAGTTATAGAGATTGTTGATCACAAGAAATTGAATGAACATGAGAAAGTCAACATCCACAAAACCATAAACCAAATTGGTGTGAAAAAGACCATTGATTTCATTAGAAATGATGGTAATAGGAAAAAGTTTTGTTTACATATCCTTTTTCTAGAGTTTATAAATTCATTACCATATGGTAATAATATTCAAAGGAAAATATACTTAATTTGCATGTTAAATTTCATCCTTTAATCAATTTCCATGACAAAATAATATTTTAATCAAAATTATGAGTGTTTAAGATGAATTTTAGTTATTCCTAGATCAATAAAATCAACTTCTAAAAGATCACATAATCCCCAATATGGTAAATAGATATTCCTTTTATCTTTACCCATTAACTACGACCAAAATGGTTATCATATGGTAATTTGTTTCCCAAAATGAATAAACATTCATATGATGAAATAATATAATAATATTCAAATTTTAAAAGTAATACCCAAAGTTTAAACTAAATAATTCCATAAATTAATAACCCTATATCCCAAATAACCTCAATAACCTAAACTTTAAAGTTTGTTTTAACCTCAAAGGTTACATCATACCTTTCATCTTAAAATCCCAAAAAAATTAATAATCTTTTGAAATAAGATTAATTAGCTGATTAATAAATTACTTTTTAACCTCGTTCTTATCAATATGATAAAAATATTTTTTTTAAAATCAACTTAATAATTATCTTTCAAACAATTTAAAAAAACGATGTCATACAAACTAGGACATCACATATTCCAATGGTTGGAATTTCACCATTGTCACCCTTCGGTGTGGATTCAGTCCCCCGAACCTTTCCAAGTGCAATGGGTTGTCTCCCAACATTCATGATTTCTTTTTTTCCAAAAATTATATCCTTATTACATTCCTATAAATATGATGAACATCCTAAAAACTAATCCTAATCATCATAGATTATTTAAACCCTAAATTTTATCAATACCTTTAAACATATGATCAACCTTTAACACATAAACCAATGATGATATTTATAAACCTTAAAATAACCTCACATGAAAACATCCTAATCACTAGAGTTATCTAAACCTTTTCTTTAATAACAACTATAATGATTCTTAACTCGGTCTCCCAGATCTGGTGCTAAAATCATAAGCGTTACATTTATAGCTTTGATAACTATAAAGGTGACCCAATTTTCTCCATCAAAAACATACAGAATAAAAATGAAATATTTCTTCACTTACATACCCAATAACATTTTTGGTTTATAGTTTTAGTGAATTATGACTAAAACTTACATAAACAATACCCATGAATTTAAGGGAGTATTTTTTCCACTGTACCCATCTTTTCATATTCCAAATTAAGTCTTGAGCATGTCCCACAAACTTTATCATATTAGAAACATTACTAGACACGTGAAATATAATAATCATTAATCATAACATAGGGAATATTAAATATATTAAGTGTGAGATAAAATGGCCAGTAAGGATAAACATAATCATTAAAAAAATAATTCCATTAGTGAGAATAATAATACCATTTAGGTTTGATGTCATGATCAAAGTGATTGATCATAACATTATAATACTCATACCAATTGATACATGGATAATAAATAATTATATATTGCATAAATATTTATCAAAGGAAATATTCATAAGAATCAATAATCATGATCCATGTCATTTAAATCTTGATAAAAGGAATCATTAAAAATCCATAAAAAGAATAAAGAAAACACGTTGGTAACTTAGATCATAATCTTCATAGAACCCTTATAGGAACCATTAAATAACCCTTAAAATGAAATAACTATATAGTCAACCTCCATACCCAATGCATTGGAGCGCTATCTGAGAGAACCCATCGAATAAGCTATATCAGGCTCACGTGTGAGCTATAATAGAGATCAACCCATCATAAACAATATCTAATAACTATAACATGAATAAAGTACATAGAAATTTAATCTCAATATAAAACCCAAAAACATCCATTATTCCTTTAATAACTTTATTAACCCATGGTAAGATACTATCTCTATGACAATTCCTAAAATAATCATAATCCATCAAAAGAAATAATAAGGATTGTATCATTTAAACATATCCCAATGGGTCATAATTAAAATCAAGTTTTGTTGGAATTGATGAATAAAAATAAAATTAAATGATCATTAAAAACATTATTTAGGTAAATAATATTCTTAATTATAATACCATTAAGGATTTTATCTTAAATGTATAATGATTTTGAAAGATCCCTTGGAACATTTCTTAAGGAAAATATCATTTCTATTTTGAAAAAAAAAACTAATTTCAAATTTAAAACTATATCAAAAATAAAAGAAATTATTTTCTTTTAAAATAACCTGTGAAACATAGAAATAATTATTTAAAATCTTTATAGTTCATTATGTTAAAAAGAATTCATGTTTAGTATATTAAAACTAATATTTTTTCACAGTTTCAATAAAAGTCAAAAATTGCCTTGTTCAAAAAATGATAGGAATATTACTTTTAAAAACGTTTTTAAAAAATAAATTCATGTGTAAAAAATGATTTTAAACAATCCTAATAGAATATTAAAAACATTTTTTAAAACATTTTACGAAAACATAGTTTTTGAAAAAAATAGATTTTCAACCGAATAGAGAAATGAAATCAGTTTTCTTAAAAAAAATAAATCCTTTTAAGTATCAAAGAGAGTAAAATTATATAATTAAATTACAATTTCATGAATAACTGGATTATAATAAAATTAATTTTATTTACTAGACAAAAATCAAATATTTTCCTATAATTTATATTCAACCATAAACAATCTCGATTAAAATGATATTGAAACATAAACACTAACTACTATGGTAACTTTTGAATCATAAATTATCATTAATTAAGTATATTTATTATAACTTGATATGACAAGACAAATGAATTATTTGTGATAAAATATATAAACGGGTATCATATACACCATTTAAAATAAATTAGTTTCATAAACGAATGTGTGTCTCGAAGAAGGAAGTTTTGAGATGAAACCCTTAAAATGATCATAACATTGAAGTGATAATTAATCAATGAATTGATTATGTGTATCAAAATTAAATACATATAAAATAAGTGTAAATAGAAAAAAAAATTATTACACACACAATCATATAATATCAAAGACAATTAATAAGTAATATAACCCAATGAAAATAAATTGAGTTCTAAAACACTTCGCCACTTGGAAATTTTAAAGTAAAATACCGTAGTATGAAATAATTAAAATTGAAACAATAATTACCATGATGTATGAAGGATTCATGACATTAAATTTAAGAGTATTATTATATACACCATATAAAATAAATTAGGTTAATAACATTAAAATATTCCTTTATGAAGGAAAATTGAAACGACCTTTAGTCCAGACATTCCAAATATGTCATTTAACTCTAGTATAAAAATATTATATAAATTATTTTATTTATTAATGTAATTTTATAGGTTTAATATCTTATACTTAAATGATTTATTTTATTTATTTTTACTTACATGTTTAAATACTTAATCAATTAAGTTTTCATTGAGTGTTTTTGAGGAAGTTAGTTTCATTATTTAAAAATTGCTTCGGTCTGTTGACTGTAGTCAAAGAGGTTATTGTTCTATCATCTCTACTTTAATAATAATTATTTATTTATAATTTTTATAAATCAATTATAATTATAATATCATCCATGGATAATGGTAATGAAAAATTAATTACATTATGATCATTGAGATGGTAGGACGTACGTACGCATAATGAACTTTTCCATTTTTCAATGATCTTTATGGAAATATGGTAAGTAATATTTTATATTTAAATAATTATCATAATATCATAAATTACATATTATTTCTTTAAATATGTTTATATATATCTTCCATGTGATTTGGTTATGAAAGATAATCACATCGCTTCATAGAGGCGACAGTCCACACATACGCACGAACGACATTATCATTTCTCAGTGAATGGAAAGGTAAAAAGTAAATGATATATTATATTTTAAGAATCATAAATATTTCATGAATATCATAATTATTCATATATTTTACATAATTCATTAACATTATCCTTACTACTTTCCATGAAAATAGTTAGTCAAAAATGAATCATATCGCTTCACAAGGTGGTAGTATGTCGTACCCATGAGCGACATTATTATATCCCACAAAAAATGGAAAGTAAAAATGTTATATGTGATATAATAATTCTAGGAGTATAATTATGTTGAAAATATCATATATATATATATATATAATTTAAATATACCATTATAACAATATGTGAGATGAGATTATTAAAAATGAATTGCATTGGTTCAGTTGTGGTAGTTCATCGTACACACGAGTGATGCTTTCATTTCTCATTTGATGAAAGGGGAGATGGATTTAGGATATTACATTAACAAAATAACATCTCATTATATGGTATATAATTATTTTATTACATCATCATAGTTTAATTATATTTTAAGGAGGTGAAAGAAGAAATAAAATAAATATGCTCGGTTAAGCACAATATGTCTTCTTCATAAAACCTTATTTGGTTAGAACCAAAATCCTTATTAGGAAGGATTTATGACAGAAAAATGGGATCTATGTAATGGGTAATGAAGTAAGGGATGGATTTGTCTTGTTCTGAGATTATCTAAAATTCCTTTAAGATGTAAAAATTAGAGGATAGAGGGTGATATTTTATAAGTGAGATGAGTGGAACGCGTATAATTTTTGAAAATAGAAAGTAATACCCATGTTTTTAAATTTTTTAAAGGATTAAAAATGGACCATTATTTATACTTATATGATATAAAGTCGAAAAATGAAAATCAAATAGAATTTAGAATATTTTTTAGGTCATTTTAACCTTTATCTTTTTAGTTTAACACCCTGTAAAATTGTATCTAGCTTAACCATGGTAAAAGATTTTTCATTTTCACTATTTATTATAACCAAAAAATAAGTTTACCTTGTTATATTAAATAAATCATCAATATTTCAAAAAAAATCAAAATTAAATTCATATAGGTGGAAGAATATAATGTTAAAATTAAACCCTCAGATGTGATGAAAAAGCGGGTCTTCAAGAAATGTATTTTTCTAGAATAATATGATTTTATATAAACTCTATGAATAGTTATAATAATTTTATTATTTTATTTTTATATTTATTGATATATAATGTAACACCACAATATTTTCTAGTAAGCCTCTTTAAAAATATAATATCTTTGATAGTTTATCCCTCACACAACACCGACTTTAAAATCAAAATATACTATTAAATATGACTTTTGGAATATTAATCTGACCATAAATAATAGTAATATGACCAATAGAAAATTAAATTCACCTATAAAAGTATAAATAAAATTTAAAATATGGGTTTCTATTATTAACACATGCTACAGAAGAAAACAGATCAAGGACTTAGCTCAGCGACCGGTGCCCCACACCCCAACCCCCTGTGCCAACAAAGTAAAAATAAAATTTGGGTATATTATAAATGAAAATATAGTATATTTATATCATAAAATAAGTGAATAAATGTTTTAAAAATAATAAATTAAGTGTTGTTATTTTTGTGAAACTTAAATTTGTATTTAAAATTTTAAAATTTACATAATTATTTAAAAAACTTATTTTCATAAAATAGATTCATAAATTAATATTTTATTTTCTTATTATTATAATATAATTTTATGAGACCTTAATAAATTTTTCAAAGTGCCATAAAAATAGTTCTAATATTAAAATCAGTATTTTTTCAAGTAAATGGAGATTTTATTTAAAAATTTAATTTATAATATTTAGAAATCTATTTTAATAAAATGAAGTTCATTTTTGAATTCTAAACATTTAAAATTGGTTCAGGTGAATTTTTGGTATTTTTCTAAAAAAGTTGATTTTTTAGTGAAAAGTGAAATACTCTAATTTACAATATTTAATAAATACATGAATTATTAAGTCACAGATGATGTATGGATGATTTAATCCCATAATAACAAACTATACATCATTATTGTAATATACTTCGTTATAATTCTCAAACTATTCATATTATTGAGCTAAAATAATAAACTAATGAATATAATTATGAGAAAACACCCCTCTTCTCCACTATAAATACCACCCCTCACCACATCTTCTCCTCACACCATCTAAGACTTTAATATTATCCAATTTATACCCAATACTATTCTGAAGTATCTTCCCCTCACACATTATGTTATGGTTTCAAAAAATAACTAAAACTAATTTCCCTAAAGAGGTTCTCAATTATAAGAATTCAAGAGGTAAAATCCAATTTATCTTTCTTTATTTACATTTCACTTTTTTTTCTTTTCTTACTATCCTATCCTTCTCTTTCAAAACATAAAAAATAATTCCAGTATATTATATATACTATAATTTTATTATGTTAATTAAAAATCCATCATCAAGCCACTTCTCATCTTTTTTTAATTCTAAAAATCAAAATATCATCCGCAAGGTGTTGATTTATCACCTTTGAGAATGAAAAGCTTTTATTTTCATTTACTACCTTCAAGGGTAGAAATAAAACCATTTTTATAGTTAAAATAGATTATAATATATTTATTATAGCCTATTTAATGTTGTGTAACCATTATATAAATATTATATTAATTAATAAAACAAAACTATTTCTTGATGATCAAAAAAACACCAAATAATATAAACTATTATCATTAAGATTTTATCCAATGAATAATCCAAAAATATTGAAAAAATTGATAGATAAAAACATGTAATATTATTTAATTTCATTAATAAAATATAATTTCAATTCTACATAACTATTCTCATTTGACATGATTTTTCATGCATGTATACAAGTAAACTAATCATAAAAACCATGGAAATGAACACTACAGAATGACAAAATTGTATCCTATAACTCATCAAAAAGGACATAAATGAACTTAATAAAAATATAATAAATAAAATATATTTTTTAATTCTTTTTAATTAATTAGTTAATGGATTTAATTTTATTATCAAGGATTTTAATCACAAGTGAAAAACACTTTTGAACATAAGAAACAGGTTTCCCCCTAAACCTCAATTTTTCATTGAGGTTACGCTTTCTCTCTATTTACCCCACTTTAATTCTTATTTATTTTTATATAATTTTTAGTACTTTTTTTATATGTTCCAAAATCATTTATCTATATCATTTCATCCTTATTTTATGGGAAATACATGATTTTATAAGGTTTCCTTCTCAATTATTCCTAATAAGCAAGCCCAATTTAAGGGAACTTCCCAATTCCATACCCATTATAGAGTTCACTAGATAATATGTTTTAAGAAACAAATATTTTTCTAAAATAAATATTTTTATCATGAAAAAATATCTTAGCACATTTTTGGTTTTATGTAAACAATTAATCTTTTGTCCTCTTTAAAGACTCGTTTATATTTTCCCTCAAACCACACTGAAATGACCCATTTCTAAAGTTTCTTAAAAAAACCTTTTTATATATTTTCACATAATTTGGACATAATTTATGCCTCAATAATAATTTTACTGTCCTTAATTTTTGGGATATTCGTGTTTACAATATGATTTTATGATAAATACCAATGATTTTTCCAAAATAACTCTTCTTGTTACTGGAAATTTGGTCTATACCCACAGTTTTTCCAAAACCTTTGTGTATAGACCCACCTATACCCATGGTTTTCATGAACCTTGGGTATAGGGTACCTAACAAAGTATATAAATCCAAATAATTGCATGGGAATGCTTCGGGAAAACCTATACCCACGGTTTACATTGATTGTGGGTATAGGTGACATCTATACCCATAATTTTCATGAACCGCGGGTATAGACTTCGGTATATAAACTTATACCCCTGGTTTATAAAAACCATGGGTATAGATGTCACATATACCCATGGTTTTATTGAATCATGGTTATAGGTTTCCTTATGTTTTGCATGCTAAGAAATATATATAACATAATATATGTATATATAAACATAATTGCAATTAGTGTAGTGGTAAGAGGGGGTTTAGCGCTAAAACAACATCATGGGTTTGAAAATATAGCAGGAAATTTTATTTATACCACATTATATATATATTTATATAATTTATATCTATATAAATATAACTATAATTGGTGTAGCGGAAAAAGACTTTAGCGGCAGAGCAACTTCCCGGGTTCAAAACCTACACGCAACAATTTATTTATACCCATGTTTTATAAATATATATATTAGATAATATATATATATATATATATTATAATATATATATATATATAAATTAATATTAATTTATGTACATTTGATGTATTAGTATGGAAGTTCAGCGGGTTAGCGGAGACAGGGGTTCGAAACACCAAGACCACAATTTTTTATAGATGGTTTTGATTAATATATTTACCTAAATATAGATGTACATTTATGTAATTTTAGTTTCTTTATTGGTGATGTTCTCTTCGTTTGTAGTGTAGGTCGCGGGATTGAAACACGCTGATGATTTTTTTTCTATAGGTATTTAGAATAAATATAATTAGGTATATATGAAAATATATAAACGCAAACAAACTGGCATGGTTGTTGATTCAATTTCTGGTAGTACAGCAGGTTGCAGGAATGAAAATCACCCCATCATTTTTCTAATATTTATACCCACAGTGGAAAGTGTGTCTGTGACACGGTGGAAAAAAGCTATACCCATGGTTTTGAAAACCGTGGGTAGAGGCTGTGGAGCTATATCGATGCCTCAGTTTCCCACAGTTCCCAAAACTGTTGGTATAGCCTATACCCACGGTTCTAAACCATGGGTATAGGTCATTTTTTCAGTAGTGTCTTTTCAAAGTAAAAAAATGGTATTTATTTCAAGAATTCCTCAATGATTTTATTATAGTAATTTAATATTTTTCAACACCCTCTATTGAGTATTATACTTAATTTGGATTGATATTTTATATTATATACCATATTTTATTTAATGCTTTATATTCAATTTGATTGAGTATGTGCAATATCAAGACCATTCACTATACTACTCATAATGGTTGGTGATTATGTTTACAAATTGGGGAAAGTTATTTAAATTTCATTTGTATATGTTGTTTATGTTTCACCTCATTCATATGAGGAATACATTGAACTTAGTAAGTGATAGGTGGATCCTGCTATAGCCCCTCGATTCATTGATAGGTCACAATAGACAAAATAAATAAGGATTAGGCTGAAGAATTTCCCATTTATTTTCATATATGGATTTTGCAGAGGCCTTAAGAATTTATTATCAGATGTCACAGTCAAGGCCTCTATGGTATATTTTAGATATTCAGCATTATGCATTACCTTTTTATGATATTATTAATTGATAATTCATGTGATTATTCAACTAGTAAAATATCAATGGTTAATTTTCTTTCTCATCTGATTATTTATGGAATTATTTAATTATATTTTATTCCTATTATATTACTATAAAGATTAGGTTTTAATGTCATGTATTTTTATCTATTCACTATGCCTTATTATTTATGATTCCACTATATTACCTACCCTTACTAAGAATGTGATCTCACCCATTTATTATATTTTATTTTTTCCCAAGATGTGAATATGTGTATTATAAAGGACTTGTAGGGATAATCTAGAAGTTTTTGGGTGTTACCAATGGAGTTTTTATGTTGTTTTTCTTTTCAAGTTGTAATGAAAAACTTATGTATGTATCTAATTTTCCAAATCTACTAAGCTATTCAGTCATTTTGGATTCGATCACTTGTTCTTAGTACCAGTGTAATTAATTAAATCACCAACTCTGGATTACTGGGGTTGGGGTATTTACAGTTGGTATTATAAAAAGTTTAGTAAAAAACTTGGAAACTAGATTTATAAAACAAATATTAGGGAACATAACCCTAAGATGTACTTTGAGGATAATCATCAAATACCATCCTAGAATTTTGGTATGTTATAGATTATATGGGTCTTCCTAGAAATACATCTCAGTCTGGATACTACAAGTATTCTTGTATTGATGTACCAATGAGTAATAACTCTGACAAGGTGCATGGGGCTTGATTCAGTGTAACCTAGAACATGAAAATGGTCCATACTATGCACCTAGTTTGACAAACCTGTGGGATGTGCTTAGGATAATTCATATTTTATTTACAAACCATTATGAAGGATTAAAAGTTAAAAATGTACCCAAAGAAACCATGTTTAAGATTATGATATTATCTATGCATAAATTTCTAATTTATGTCAAGTTTTTTTCTGGTTAGAAAATTATGCATTATAATTCATAACCTAATTTAGTGTAATAATTTTTTAGAAATTTCACCTAGTGGAATAAATAGAAACCATATAAATACATGTATTCAATGTAGTGATTTCCCTCCTATGAATGATAATGATGTTTGAGAATGATTTATAACTAGATCTAAGAAACTAAGAACTATACTGGGATAGGTGACATGGTTTATGAACAATAACCTTACCCATATGAAATATATTTATCCACAACATAGAGGAAAAATGTTAGATCATTTTAGGAGACAAGAACCACCATCATTAAATGGTACTACAAACCCATTTGTAGCTGATATGTGGATAAGATTTTTAGGGAAGATATTTCTCACTTTTGGATGTAATGATGGGGAGAAGTTTTTTATTGATATTTATCATCTATCTGGAGATGTGGATCAATTGTGGACATTGATTCAAAAAAATAAGTGGGAGGAAGAAATAGAAAACATGGAATAGAAGGATTTAAAAGAACTTTTCTAGGAAAAATATTTCCCTCAAAAACAGCAAGCGGATATGGAGGGGCAATTCTTGAGTCTCATACAAAAAGAGGATGAAAACATTTATAAGTATAAAATATAACTTTATAGGGTTAGCAAGGAATGTTTCAGATTATGTACGCAATCCCAAGAGTAAGATTGATCAATTCTTTTATGGGTTAAACCAATTCGTCTAAAAGGAACTGGTCCCCCCAAAATTCTAATCATAAAAAGATATAATCTCATGTGTTTTCAAGATATAAAACGAATTCTCTAAGACTTGTTCCTTTAAGGGAAAATAATATAACAATAGGGTGGTGTAGAAAAGAATGGATGAAGGGATGAACAAAAAAGTGAATTTCCCAATGTGTGATACGTGTATAAGGAAACAACCTAGTTTTTTCTTCAAAGGAAAAGAAGTTTACTTCAAGTGTGGTAATAAATTCCATCATGCTCATGATTTCAAGGGAAAGAAGGAAACTACCAATGTTCAATTCAATAATTCTAAAGATACAGGACACTATGAAAATGATTTTTCTAATAATCAAAGTAAATTTCCTTCAAAAATTCCATGGGATCAAGTAAAATCTTATGTGATCATAAAATCTAAGGTTGAACTTCCCAATGATGTGGTGGTTGGTAATTTAATCGTCTCTTAAAATTTAGCTAAAGCTTTAATTAATTTTGGATCATTACATTCGTTTATATCTTCCCTGTTTTCTTTAAAATTTTGATATTTTTAATTTAACTAAACAAAGTAGTTATTAGTAAATACTCCTAGTGGAAATCTTATTACAATAAAGATGTGTAGACCAATTTCGATTAGGATACATAAACATTCTCTAATTTTTTATTTTATCATTATAAATACGGTTGATTTTGATATAATCCTTGGTATGGACTAGATTTCAAAATATAATGAAAAACATTATTTCAAAGAGAATAAAATCATGATTTGTGATAATGGTATAGAATTTCTCATCTTTAAAGGGGAGACTTCACAATCTGAGTCATATCCAGATCCACCTCGAGTACTACTTCTAAATGAAATTATTATAGAAGAAGAGAAAACAACATTTATGGATGAGGAAATAAATATTCAAATTGAGGGTGTACCTACTGTATAGGAATACATTGATGTATTTCCTAAGGATTTATCCGAACATTTTCCGAAGTAGGAAATTGATTTTTCTATTAATCTAATCCCTAATGTAAGAATAATATCAAAGAATCTTTATAGAATATCCACTATGATATTATTTAATCTAAATAAACCATTAGAGGAGTTACGTAATAAAGGATTTATTCACCCTAGTGTTTCTCTATGAGGAGTCCATGTTCTCATTTTTCAATAAGAAAGATGGATCCATGAGGTTGTGAATCGACTATGGAGAATTCAATTCTTTTACAATAAAACACAAGTAACATCTTCCACACATTGATGATTTATTTGATCAACTTCACAGAGCTCAATATTTTTTGAATATTGACCATAAATATGGATATCGTCAATTTCATGTGAGTAAGGAAGATTTTTTTAAGACAGCATTTTGAACCTAGTATGGACAGTACAAGTTTATAATAATTTCATTTGGACTGACTAATGAACCCTATGTTTTTATGTATCTAATGAATAGAGTGTTTAAGGAATATCTTGATGATTTTTTTATAGTGTTTATTATTGTCATATTTATATATTCTAAAATCTATAAGGACTATAAGAACCACTTATGGATTATTCTGGAGACTCTTAGAAGAAAAGAGTTATATGGGATGTTTATCAGGTGTGAATTTTTGCTTCAAATTGTTTCTTTTCTTGCCCATATTTTCTCTAAGGATGGGATATTAGTTGATCCTGTGAAGAAAAAGGTAGTTCAGGAATTGCCTACACCAATGAACATAAACAGGGTATGTAGTTTCATTGGTTTAGTAGGTTACTATTGGCATTTCATTTAGAAGTTTTTCTAATTAGATAACCTTCTAAATAAGCTTACTTTTAAATAGGTTAATTTTATATGGACAAAAGAATGTGAAGAATGTTTTAAATAATTGAAGAGGAGATTAGTGAATTCGCGGATCTTGACTCTATCATCATGAAATGGTGGATTTGTAATTTATATTGATGCATCAAGTAAATGAATCGGTTGTGTCCTTATGAGGAATGATAAATTTATTGCCTATGCATTAAGGCAGTTAAAAAATCATGAATATAACTGTCCAACTTATGATCTTGAGTTATATGCCATAATATTTTATTTAAATATATAGAGACACTATCTCTATGGTGAAATATGTGAGATATATATAAATCACAAGAGCATGAAATTTATAGTCTCAAAAAAATAAATCAACATGAGGAAAAAGATATGGCTCGTACTACTCAATGATTTTTATTATTCAATACACTACCACCTTAGGAAGGTGAATAAGGTAGGACTTGCATTGAGTATGAAGGATCAAGGAGTTCTGAACAAAATAATGATTGACAATAATCATGTGTACATGTATCTAACAAAGATAGATATTGAAATTATAATGTAAGGGGAAACATCATTAGTTTTTTCATTGGTTTCCTAAACAAATTTATTGGAAAGGATTAAAATTTATCAGCATCATGATGATATTTTTCAAAGGAAAATTAAATCTCTTAATGATGGGAAGTTTACAGACTTTCTGTATGAGGATGGAATTCTGAAATTTTGGAAGAGGATTTGTGTTCCCTATAAACCCAACCTAAAAAGGTAATTATTGGATGATTCGCATATCTCTAATTTATATATACATCCTAGGATCACTAATATGTATAGGTATTTGAAGGAACATTTTTGTGGGATAACATAAAGTAGTAAATTGCTGATTATGTATCAAGATGTGTAGTCTTTAAAGAGGTAAAGGATAAGACAACATCCTAGAGGATTCATGTAATATATTCCAATTCCTACATGGAAAAGGTATAATATTATGATGTAATTTTTCATAGGGCTACCAAAGACACCAAGAAAGAATGATTTGATATGGGTAATTGTTGATCGACTAACAAAATATGCACATTTCTTCTCTATAATGGAGGATTTTTCACTGGATATCCTTTTATGACTCCATATTAATGATGTTTTAAGACTTTATGGAGAACCACTTTCAATATTTTCTAATCATGATCTGTGATTTACATCAAATTTGTGGAAAATTATTCAGAAATATTTAGACACAGATCTTTATTTGAGTACAGCTAATCACCCTCAAACTGATGGATTGTTTGAAAGGAAAATCCAAACATTAAAATGCATTTTGATATCATGCTCGCTTGAATTTCAAGGTATTTTGGATCATTATTTAACTTTGGTAGATTTTTCCTACAATAATAGTTTCCATTAAAGTATTCAAATAGAAGCAAGTGAAGCATTGTATGGAAAGAAATATTGTACACCAACTTTTTGGGATGAATTTTGTGAAAGGAAGCTTGTAGGACAAGAACCTGTGGTGGAAAAAACTGCCAAGGTAAATATTTTTCAAACACATATCAAAGCATCTCAAAGTAGTAAAAATAGCTATATTAATAATTAAAGGGAGGATTTGGAATTTCAAGTGGGAGATCATGTTTTCTTGAAATTATCTCAATGGAAGGGTGTTATAATATTCAACAAGAAAGAGAACCTAAGACCTAGGTATATGGAACCTCTTCAAATCTTAGAGAGAATTGGAGTTGTGGATTATTTTTTGGAGATGCCACCTAGACTTTCTAAAGCACACAAAGTGTTCCACATCTCTTTCTTAAGGAAGTACATGCCAGACCCAACGAATGTCCTCACTTATGAAGGAATCTAATTGGAGCATGATTTATCTTACTCTGATGATCCTATCCAAATTCTGGGCACTAAAGGGAAGGTATTATGGAATCGGACAACTCAGTTAGTAAAGGTACTTCTGAAAAATCATAAAATTGAAGAGGTGACATGAGAACCAGAGGAATTTATGATGAATAACTACCCAAATATTTTTATAAAGTTACATTCTTTATTTATGAGGATAAAATTTTTTTAAGGAGAGGAAAATGTAACACCCCAAGATTTTATGGCAAGACTCCTTTAAAATTTAATATCTTTGATAGTTTTTGTTTCACACAATATTGAGTTTAAAACTGTAATATACTCTTAAAAATGATTGTTGGAATAGTTGTGTGACAATTAGGAATATTAATATGACTAATAAAATAGAAAATTTACCTATGAAATTATAAATAAAATTTAGGTGTCTTATTAATGAAAATATGGTATACTTATATCATGGAATAAGTAAATAAATGTTTTAAAAATGATAAATTAAGTGTTCGTATTTTTTATAAATATTTATTTACAATTTTATAATTAATATAATTATTTTAAAGAAAATTATTTTAATAATATATATTCATAAATTAATAGTTTTTTGTCTTGTGATTATAATATAATTTTGTGATACCTTAATAAATTTTTCAATGTGTCATAAAAACAGTTATAATATTAAAATCTATATTTTTTCAATTAAATGATTATTTTATTTAAACTTTTAATTTCTCATATTTAGAAAACGATTTTCATAAAATGGAGTTTATTTTTTAATTCTACATGTTGAAAATGGTTAGGTTTAATTTTTTTTATTTTTCTTAAAAAGTTGAATTTTTTTGTGAGTAGTGAAATACAGTAATTTACGGTATTTGATAAATACATGAATTATTAATATATAGATGATGTATGGCTGATGTAAGCCCATAATATATAAATATATTCATTATTTTACATATTTAGTGATATTTATCAAACAATTCACAGTCTTTAGCTAAAAAAATATCCTAATTATTATAATATTGAGAAAACACTCCTATCATCCACTATAAATATCACCCCTCACCACCTGTTCTCCTCACACTTCTTAAGCCTTGAATCTTGTTCAATTTATTCCCAATACTCTTCCAAAGTCTCTTCCACATTTCCAATAGTTTCTCATCTCAAAAAAAAGACCAAAAATAATTTCCCTAAGGAGGTTCTCAAGGAGAAGAATTCAATAGGTCAAATCCTCTTTTGTTCTCTTTATTTTCTTTTCACTTTCTTTTATTTTATTATAATCTCCTCACCTTATATATCCAAACATGAATGATTACTTCATTATATTATATATAATATAATTTTATTATGTTAATAGAGAATCCACCATCAAGTCTCTTCTCCTATTCCTTTTATTTTAAAAATGAAAATATCATCTGTGTGGTGTTGATTTATCACCTTCGAGGATGAAAAGTCTCTATTTTACTTTACTTATTTTAAGGCTGGTCATAAAAACTTTTTATGGTTAAACCATATTATAATATATTTATTATATCCTATGTAATGTTTTGGAACCATTATATATACATGATATTAATTAATAAAACAAAAATAGTTTGTGATGATAAAAAAAATGACAAATAATCTAAATGGTTATCATTAAAATTTTATCTAATGAATAATCCATGAATCTATAAAAAAATTATATATAAGAAAATTTAATATTATTTTAGTTCATTGATAACATATAATTAATTTTTTTTTAAACTATTCTCATTTTACATGATTTTCCATACATGTATACATGTAAACCGATCATGAAAACCAAGGAAACGAACACTCCCAAACGATAAAATTGTATCTTATAACTAATCAAAAGGCCATAAATGAAATAAATAATATTATAATAAATCAAATAAATTTATTAAAGTTTCTAAATTTATTAATGAATTGATTTAATTTTATTTTCTAGGACATTGAGCACAAGTACGGAACACTTTCAGACATAAGGTAAGTGTTTATCACTGAAACTCCATTTTTCATTCAGGTTACGGTTTCTCTCTCATTACCCCCAATTTAATTATTATTTATTTTTATATTATTATTATATTTATATCTTCCAAAATCATGTATCCATATCATTTTATCCTTCTTTGATGGTAAATAGGTGATTTTATAAGGTTCCCATGTCAATTCTTCCCGATAAGCAAGCCCGATTTAAGGGAACCTCCAAATTTCATAACCATTATCAAGTACATGAAATAATCAGTTTTAAGAAACAAATATTTTTATAAAATAAATATATTTATCGTGAAAATATATCTTTCCTCTTTTTCGGTTTTATGTAAACAGTTAATCTTTTTTCCAAATTAAAGACGCTTTTATATTTTCAATCAAATCGCACTGAAGCGACCCATTTCTAAATATTCTTATAAACTATTTTTAGATATTTTCACACTACTTTAAAAATAAACTGATGACATGGGCCTATGAACATAGTTTTATAGGTATGTAGCTATAGCTTGGTTTTTTTCCACGGTTTTAACTAAAACTGTGGCTATATGGTTATTTAAAACCACAGTGGGCTTCAATCCCTTGGGTGACTCTACTCATCTTTTTAACCCCAAACCATTACCCTTTAAACCCCCACCCATTACCCTCTCAACCTATCCTCATAGAAGACCTATCCTCTAATAAATTATATCTCCTCTCGGTGTCCCTCCTCCACCCTCGCAACCTCTCCTATCGGCGGCGACCTCTCCTCTCGGCGGCAACCTCTCGGCAGCGACCTCTCAGTGGCGGCCCTCCTCCACCCTTGAGACCTCTTCTCGACCCTAATCACCCAATGCTGCCATCCAACATGGCCACCCCACCTCCTCACCAACTATTATCTTAGGTATCCTCCCCACCTCCTCGTCCTCTCCACTCTTGGATGGGCATGGGTAAAAGAGAGGATAACTCTCCCTCCCCCACTTTCTACTCCTCTTATCCCTTTGACCCTAGTGATCCAAAGTTTTCTTATCATGCCTATCTTAGGTAAGATAATATTCTGTCGCATCCATTATTCATTCTCTTTATCCACCTCTAATTTTATTTTTTTAGTTATGGTTTGGATTTTTTATTCCATAAGAGTATGGTGGGATCAGTTCTATAAGATGGGGATTTCATGTATGGCACATAGAGGAGACTTAGAAATCTTAAAATATAATTATTGAATGTCATTTGAGTTCAGGTGTACCACTCAGTTGATTTATTTAAAAAATTTCATGAATTTTGATGAAATTTAAGGTTTTTTTGTTTGTCGAATTTTATTTTTTGTGTTTCTTAAGTCTGGATCGGTGTTCAGAGTGGACCCCACACTTTTCTTACTTCTTAAGTGCAGTTATATTACCTAGTGAATTTAGTATCTATTATACTTTTTTATTAAATGTTGGGGCCAAAGCCTCAATTTATTATTTAAATCAAATACCTCTTTAAGACTAGGTAAAGGGACACCCATTACATAACATGAAGGTCTAAAGCCATGTGGCTTGAATACAAGGATTGAAAGTCCATTTTTTGCCCCAAAGGACCCCTCGATGAACAGTACTCCAATAGTACCTCACTTCTACAGTACCTGTTATAGTATCTCTATCGATACAGTACTTGCATAGTGCCTATGCCACTACAGTGTCGTCACTATTACAGTTCCTTCACTGCTACAGTATTGCTACAGTGCCCAGCTATATTTCTACTACAGTTACCCAAAAATTCTTCCATACCCGGATTTGATCCTAGGTCTTTTAGATGCTAAGAAGGAGCCTATACCACTTGGGAACAGGCTCATTGGAATTAGTATCAATTATACAAATTTTGGTTCTAATTTTAAAATGTTTTGTTGTTTTATTTATATGTATTCATGAATGATACAGGGGATAGAAGGATCATTGGTGGTTGGTATAAGCTTGAGATCGATTTATAGATTATCGGTTGAGGTAGGTGTCCTTTACATTACTAAGTCTCTTGATAATTTTGATTATATAATGTTTGTGTAATCATTAATATTATCCTTGAAATTTTGATTGAACTTTTATGATATTTCCCATAAAATAGGTTGGTATTACTTCGACATAATATTCAACAAGAAACATATAACTTTCTAAATGGTTCATTGGTGGAACCATGGTTAAAAAAGTGTTGGTTTCCTATCATATGGATTGTTTTGGTGGTGTGAGTTTGATTTTTAAAGGTAAATGTGATTTCCTTATTAAATTTTATTTTAAAATGGATTTTTTTTAAATTGAAGTATCAAGGTAAAATTGTGTCTTAATAAAATGGTTTTTCAAAAAAAATGTGGGGTCCACCCAGAGGATATCAATGGGTTTTTTCCTAAGGGATAGCATGAGTAAATATGACATGTATTTTATTTTTCATATTATTCATAAATAGGGGTTTGAATTAGATTTAAAAAAAATACATAGGGTCTAGTTTTAGCACTCATTTTGGTCCACCTGATCTTGTGAGGGTTATGATCAATTTTTAATATTTTGTTACTTGTGAATTCCCCTCTTATTTGTGGGTTCCTTATTTTTAAACTATTATTTCACAATGATGCATGGAAGTGTAGTAACTATAAGAGATACATGTCCTTATGTGAATGGTCAGTTAGATGTTATTGGGATATTGATTGGGATTTCTTTTGGTGAGGATCTATAGGAACCTTGGGATTCCCCTGATATATATGTGAGTTTTGTGATTGATCAGAAAATAGGTGACATGTTTATTGTTTCCCTTTAGAAACATATTGAAATTTTGAATGGTTTGTATTGACACCCTAGTTTTCTTATAGGAGAGCCTCATGTTTGACCTATAATAGGCCCACAAGGGACTTTTGTGAGAGATACCATAAGGGGTGAGAGGTGGGGGGAATAAGGGTATGAGACAAGTTCCAATTTCACCACTTAATATTTAAACTCTCATTATCCTAAATGATATTTACCTCACTATTAATAGGTTTAATATTATGTTATTCTTTTAGTGATGATCTGATTGATATTTCAGTTACCTTTACTTCTATCCAATTGGATAAATGATTACTTAACCTACACACACCTATTTATTTGTTATAGAAATTAAGTAAATCATGAATAAAATAACTAAATATTTAAATTGGTTCACCCTTAATGGGTTAATCAAAGGATCATACAAAAACACTATTCCCATATTCCAAATTCCACTAAACTTATTGTTCTGTAGTCAGTTTAGGCTAGGGAACTCCAATCCAAGGGTTACTCCCCTTAAAATGATTCATGGATAGTTCAATAACTCCCTAGTTTCACTCCCATATCAATGATATAGGGTTCTATCACTCCTCACCTAGAGGTACACTCCCTCTTTCCTCTCTTTTACTCACTAATAATGGAGGGATAACACTTTGGCACACATTCCAAGGCAAGGATTCTCTATCTCTGCATAGTAATATGTATGGGTAGGTGATTGTTGATCTTCAACATACTCTTTCACATATAACATGTGAAATCATCCATGAAAATAGTTTCACTTTCTTTAATAATACCCTATGTGTCTTTAAGGAAAAATTCATGATTTTTCAAGGTCTTTAATGAGTTCCCATTCACTTTCCTCATTGTTCACATAGTGTGAATACCCAATGACCACTTTCACACAAATTATATTAATGTTATTATGAAAATATAAATTTATATACAAGAACTCAATCAAGTTTAGTTATTCTATGATAGACTATTCTTCACACAAAGAAAACGGTTATACAAACAATATATTCACAAAACTCAGTGGTTTTCATATATAACTTTCAAAACACAGTGGTTCATGTAACCCATTTCTATAACTTCTCCTCTGATGAAATACAATTGTTTAGATATCTTAATATCTTCACCAAAAATTTATTCTCTCTATATATTCAATTCTCTCTTCAAAAAATGTTCATTTATAAAAAAATAACACTTTTCATGTTGTAAAACCCATTCTTCATGAGACTCTCTTTCATGAAAAATTTCTATTTCATTAGTGATTTTATTTCACCAATATAAAGAATTCACTGAACTTCAAACATATATGAGATTTATCCTAGTTTTCACAAGAATTAATTCTTTACTCTCCCTTTCTATGAAAACTTCCCAAATAACTTCAATCGCCTCTAAAACCCACCAAAACAACTTATTCATGAATATTAAAAGTTCTTCGCAATCCTAGAACTTTATCATAGTATCTATCTGCCATTAATTTATTCCAAGTGTTCCTTAAACACCCATTTTCATGAAATTTCCATTTCAATAATGTCAATTCATTTGTGAAACTCCACTATTACACTAGCATTCACCTAGTTTGTATGAGAATTATTTTTATTACTACTTCTCCATCAAGGTTTTCTATTGCATATTCAAAAATTGATTCTAATAGATTAATATGTACTCTTGACCCCAATAATTCAGTTAGACATTGATACCAATTGTGATTACTCTAACACCTCTTATTTTCCCCATGCTCCTTCATATCTAGATTCGGAAAGACACAAATTAAAGTGCTCAAACATCAATTGAAACTTCAAATCATGTCTTAATATCACTTGAATCTTTTTATATGTTCTTCCCCATGGATCATATCTCCCCCAAAACATATAATACTTCAAAAATATTTATATCTTTTAAATGCATGGAAAAGGAGGAATCTCTATCTCCTCAAGTTTGGGAATGTGGTTGTTTGAACAAACCATTTACATAAAATTTTCTTTAAAATTTTAAATTATAATTTATTGACTATATCATACTTTATTTTACATAATATTTGTATTTTTTTTGTGGGGGTGTGAATTACCAATTTTCCTTGTAGCACCATTCAATTATCTTTGACCTAGTACTGACATTGGATTTGGATGAACTGTTTTTTATGATCCTTATATCCTCCTAGTTTTACTACTATTTAATCTTTCAAAAACCTATCCTTTTCTAGAGTGTTATAAAAAAATTGATAAATTCATCAAAATTTTACACATCTATTCCATTAGGACCATCTCATTATGATGATTTCTTATTTAATTTCTCTAAATCCTAATTTGTTGATGATGGAGAAGATTAACTAGTAGGGGGGTTGGTATAGGGGTTTGGTGTGGGGGGGGGGGGGGGCTGGTGCAGGGGGGGAGTCTGGTTCAGGGGGCTGGGGGGTTTCTATAGGGGGAGGGGGTAGGGGCTGGTGGGGGAGGCTGGTGCAGGGGGCTAGGGGGATGGTGTAGGGGGTTGGGGTGCTGGTGCAGGTGGGGGGGGGGGGTGTGGGTTGATGCACGGGGTTGGGGGTTAGGGGGCTATTGTAGGGGTCAGGGGGTAGGGGGACTAGTGCAAGGGGAAGGGGAAGGCTGGTGTGGGGGCTAGTGCAAGGGGTGTGGATGAGGGGACTAGAGAGGGAGGATAGTGTGGGAGGGGTGAAAAAGGTAGTAGGGAAGTGGGGGTGAAGGGGGTAAGGGGTGTTGGGGTGGTAGTAGGGTGTGAAGTGGGGGTGGTGGGTGGTGTTTGGTCTGTCATCTGCATCAATAACACCTTGCGTGATTGAGAGATCCAGGATAGTGGTGTTAATATTATCCTTTATAGAAATCATAGTAGATACAGTGGATACATTATCATCATTGTTACAGAGCACAACTTCCTTTAAGGAATGAGATGTGTCGATCATAGTGCATTATTCTCCTGTAGGACTGGGTGTTACATTAGAGATTCCAACATTCAGCCATGCTTTAAGAACATTATGATCCAAGTATATAGCATATATCTTTTCATCTATAGTGTAATCTGAATTCTTATCAGTGTTCACAACATTTTGAAGTGTTGGAGTAACACTTCCTTCACAATGACTGATAAACACATCACTTTTCCTAGGTCCAGTAGATAAAATACCACTTTTATGTTTATAAAACTTCTAATTAAAATATTTAAATATATCAATTTATTATTGACTAAAAAAGAAAAGAGCATCTTTCACTAGAACATAGCATATGATTTAGAAAATTTTAAAAAAATACATGATAAACATTCTACAGAATAATGCATCAACCAAGAAAATTATTACATCATTCACTATTATTTTGTGACATATATTTTATCAATCAATTCATATGATACATCATATACAACATGAAAGTATTAATATTATCATGAATCCCTACAATTGATTTATTCAATAAGACCAATGATTTTTATTTTCTCAGTACTACATATTTTACTGCCAACTATTTTGACCAGTTTTTTGCTTCATAGCAATTTCCAAAGTTTCAAATCATTTTGAAGGTACTACAATGGTTAAAATTTACATTTGAGGGAGTCATGCACGTATTCCAATGAATGGAATATTTTTATTGGGTTTTGTTTCTATTAATTAGTGCGTTTATATATATATATATATATATATATATATATTGGATTTGGTATTTCTAATGCTTGTTGTATCTATTCTTAATGGTTAAAATTCCTTATAATTATATAATATCACATTAGGAGCCTGAACAACCTTTAGTCAGAGGAAGATTTTGACAATAAAATCCAAGAGATCATCCATAAGGTGGAGTGTACAACCCAAAAGTGTGAGGTTTTTTGGTCCAACCTACTTTGATTTATGATATGTTTTTAGGCGCATAAACAACATTTATCAATTAAGGTGAAAAACATAAAGATGGTCATGCAGGACATCCTTCAAGGTTAGTGTCATGCGGATTTTAGTCTCTATATCCTCTTTGAGTTTTAGTTTTTGTGACTATAGTATATGGGTAAAGTTGTTTGTTTTAGTTATTTAAAGAAAAATCATAGAGAGGAAATTTAGATAAATGTATATTTGTCATATTTTAAAACAAATCTTATTGTACCATATATCTTATACCACATATTTTTATGTAGTTAGGATCTTTCAATACCTCAAGATTTAGTGATACCATAGAAACTAAAATTCATTTTAAAGTACCCTTTTAAAATTCTATTATCTAGGAAAAATTTAAATCCCAATACAGTCCATAAATTCCTTTAGAATTTTATCCCAACTGAACCTAGTAATGCATTGGTCCTTTTTTCACAACTGCTTCCTTCCACTTAATTACAACTCTTCATAAGATCTTTCTTCCATCATAGAAATCATTTTATACATTAATAACCATTAGTATATTATTATTCCAAAGATGAAAGAACCAATTTCTTTCATCACCACTCATAGTAAAGAAACATTCCATAGACTTTGATATTTTATCCTTCATCCTAGAAACTATTTGGTTTTGGATGACATATTTTGAAGAATATTTAGTGATATATCTAGTAATTATCATCTTTTAACTCTATACCAACATAAATAAAACATTAAAAAAACATGATCTCTATTAATCTATAGTTCTTTATATGATAAAATTTTGGGACAAACCCAAAACCTTATTCTTGAGAATCAATAACCATATTTCTACATGTATCATTATTGATGAATGTGTAATGGTAAAATGAAATTATGTGATATTGAACTAGACACCTTCCAATCCTTACTGACTCCATACATTGTGAATATTACATCATATAGCTTCACAAAGGTTTTCTCACTATAAGATACATATTCCATTTTTTTTATATTACACATTCCTTTGAAATTGGGATTTCTAATCACTTTCTCACTCATGTGTTTTAAGATTCTCATTCTATATCTCACCACACATGAGTGTTTTACTATCTGAAATACATTGATACTTCTAAAACACATGTTTGAATTCTATATTGTCTCACACTTTTCTATATCCACATAAACTCCCCCTACCTTTCATAATTCCATATATGGAAGTAGAAAATGTTGAATCTCATCTAATCAATCTTATTAAATATGTTTTCCAATAAAAACATAAACTAAACTATCAATTTCTTCCATTGATAAATGTATCCACCTTCTAAGACAAAAACATCCAAAATTCCTCCATGATCCTTTGGGATGATTTTTCACAACATTCCTTAAACTTTATTCTCATTGAATCTCCTCAATATAGAACATGATTTATCCAACTCCATTCCACTAAAATAATCATCTCGCACTAAATCTAAAATTCATAATGTATGGAACATGATTATGAAGTATTATATAATCCAACATTAGAATTGAACTCTAAATTGTTCTTTGAAGAATCACTTTACCTATGTCTGATTTATGAACCATTGTAACAAATATTTTATTACACTTTTTTGGCCCAAAACTTCCTATAATAAATTTGAAAACCAGAATATCAAACAATGAACAAGTCCTAGAACATATGCAATAGAATGAAACCACAAACTAGATGTATCTCAAACTGATAAGTCCCCATACCCTGATCACCACATCAAATCTCCTCCCTAATATACAAGACAATCCATGCTCAACAAAACATAAGAACACACCAAAATCAAACCATTTTATCACCACTTGAATATTTTATATCACTCTTGTTGGGTCCAGTTAACAATGTTATACCACCTTTATGCCTCTCTTTAAAAATAGATTCAATGGAGTATAGGTAGCAGCGTGGGTTGCTGGGTATGAGGCAGGAGCAGCGTGGACTACTGGGTATGAGGTATCAGTGAAGTTGGTTGTTGGGTATGTTGGGTATGAGGCTGAAGCATAGGATGTTGGGTATGAGGCAGCTTCTGCAGTTGGTAGTTTTTTAATGGAATCTGGAGGCTATTTCCCTGGTTTTAAACAGTGGAAAAAACCCTATAGCCATGGTTTTAAACCCTGGCTATAGGACTATACGGCAGAAGCTATTTCCACGGTTCCAAACTATGGAAATAGCCTTATTACCATGTAAAGAACTATAGCAATAGGTTATTCTATATAGCCACACCAATAGGATCTATGCTTCATTAAACCATTGTTATAACCTATATCTATGGTTTTAAGGTCTATATCTATGGTTACAAATCAGGGTTATAGCCTTATTTTGTAGTAATGCCACTTCTGTTGTACATCATTTATGACACAAACATAATTTAATTTTTCTTATTTTATGTGATATATATGTTTAAAATATAATTTTATGAAAAATAAAAATGATTTTTAAAAAGAACTACTCTTTGAAAATTAAAAAACGGTATTTCTTTCAATATTCCTTGATGATTTTATTAGAGTATTTTATTTTTTTCTAAAACCCTATATTGAATCTTATTCTTAATTAATATTGATATTTTATAACATCTACCATATTTTATTAAATGTTTTATGATTTGTTTGATTGTGGAGGTGTTATCTTGATATCATTCACCATACTACTCAGAATGGTTAGTGATTTTGTTTATATATTGGGGAAATTTGTTAACATTTCATATGTATATGTTGTTTATGTTTCACCCGATTCAAATGAGGAATGCATTGGACTTAGTAAGTGTTGGGTAGGGCCCTCTATATCCCCTCGATGCATCGGTAGGTCTCATACGACAAAATAGATATGTACTTGGAAAATTCATTTCTCATTTATTTTCATATATGGATTTGGCTGAGGCCTTAACCATTTATTTTAATATGTCTTGGCCAAGGCCTTGATGGTATGTTTTTGATGTCCATAATTATGCATTCTCTCATTATGATATTAGTAATTGTTAATTCATGTGATTATTCAACTGGTAGAATATCCATGGTTAAGTAAATTTCTCATGTGATTATTTATGGAATTATTTAATCATATTTTAATCCTTCCATATTATTCTCAATATTATGTTTTAATTGAAATTATTTTTACTTATTCACTATGCCTTATTATTTATGCTTTCACTGTATTACATAACCTTACTGATCATGTGAGCTGACCCCTTTATTATGTTTTATTTTTACCCATGATGTGAATATGTGTATTATAAATTAATTACAGGGATAATCTAGGAGTTTATGGGTGTTAAAAAAGGAGTTTCTTTGTTTTTTTTCTTTTAAGTTGTAATGAAAATCTTACGTATGTATCTAGTTTTCGAAATCTACTAAACTAATTGGTCCTTCAAGATTTGATATGTTGCTCATAGTACCAATGTAATTAAGTAAGGAACTAGCTAAAGGCTACTGGGGTTGGGGTATTTAAATAAAATATATAAATTTAATTAAAACCATTTCTACTTAGTAATTATTTTAATTAATTAAAATGGAGAAACATTATTCACTTTAAAATAATTTTCATAAATATACATTTTGAAGCCCTAAAAAGTAATTTATATTAAAATCCAATAGAGAGATATTTTAAAAGTAATTAATTGGATTTAATATAACTAAATAATTCTTATGTTACTTAAAATAAAATTCAAATCACAATGGGACTTTTAAATTACTTTATTTATTGAAAATAAAAGATAGATTTACAAAAATTGGTATTTTTTTACTATTCTCTCAAATGTCAACATTTTCATAAAAATATCAAATTTTACAGTAGGTTAATTTTGATATGGTGATTTAAAAAATAAATTTAATTTTACCATATAATTTTTTAAAATATCTATAAAATAATTATAATATTTTCTCACATGAATCAATAAAAACATTATTGAAGAAAACATATTTTGAAAAATAAAATTACATTATTAAAAATTGATTCATTATTTAGTAATAATTTATTGATAAATTTATATTTAGAATTAAATTTATATACATATATATCATAAAATAGTAAATACTATTCATTACCACTGATTTTAAATCTATTTTTATCAATTTAATATATCTCACAATTTAATTAAGCTAGGTGTTGTGTGTTGAATACACTATCAAACATAATTTTATACTTTTAAAATATCAGGGTGTTACAATTAAAAAATTAAAAAAAGTAAAAATGTGAAATATATATGGTTGAAATTTCATCCCTTTTACATTTATGATTCAATAGTTACCTTATATGAAAAATTATATCCCTTTAATAGTGAAAAATATGTTACCGGGATTAATGTTAAAATAGGTTACCTAAGGGGTTAAACCAAATGATAAGGTTAAAAACACCACAAAAACATGTCGTAATTTTATTTTTTGATGAGTTTTCAACCATATCTTAACCAGGGTTCTAATACCTTTCCATTTGGATTCATTTTTATTGATAATTAATTTATTATAATTTAATCTTTTAAGAAATTTCAAAAGTGCCACTCGCCTCAATTATAAAATGGACCCTACTCCTTTACTTATTTACACTAATTTGAGCCATCTATCTAGACCAAACAATAAAATTTTATCTTCTCAATGTCATTATAAATGTATTATATGTTCTGGTTATTATAAAAACCTTACTTTAAGTCCCTTAAGAATATATCTAATGTAAGTCTACTAAATAAGAGGTAATCATATTTACAGAGCCCTTCAAGATTATTTCTTATTTTAGTTTCTATTAAAGTGTTGTAACCATACTAATATAATATATCTAGTATCATCAATATAATTATATGTTTTTATTGTTATTGTAAAACCATATTCCATCTCTTTTCCACTTTACAAAAGTGAAAACATCGCTCGTGTGTACGTACGACTTACCGTCTCCATATAGCAGTGTAACTTCTTTTTCATCCCCATTTGACTTAGATGGGTATAAAGATGGAAATAATGAATTTATATGATATTAATTACATAAATATTATTCTGGAATATAATATCACATATACCATCTTACCTTCCAATTTTTTGGGAAATGATAATGTTTATTGTTTGCATGTGTGGGTTACCACCTCCACGAAGCGATGTGATCCGTTTTTCATTAAAGATTTACATAGATGGTAATAAGTATATATTTTATGAATATATATGATTTATTAAATATAATAACTATTCTTTAAATTATAATTATTATTTACCTTTATTTTTTTACATTCTTTAAAAAATGAAAACAGTGTTCAGACATACATACCGCATACCATCTCCATGAACAGTGTAATTCATTTTTCTTCCTTTAAAATTTAAATATGAACCTGAATATATATTAAATGAATTTAAATTATAATTATATAATTTTTAAAATTATGGATATGATATAACCATGACCAAAGTACAAGTAACATAACTACAAAACCAAAACATACATAAATAATGACGGAGCTATCACCCAAAATAGTAATTTTAATAAAGAATTATTAATAATTGGGTGATTAAAGTTTATATGTAAATAATATATGGTATGATAAATATGATTATGGTTTTTTAATATATTTATAACAAATATATATTTATTATACAGTAGTTTTGGACACATACAAGGGAAATTGGACTGGAGGTAAGGGTTTCTCATCTCACTATTACATCTATGAGACATATTCCATATTCACCACATATTTATTTTATGTAGTATATATATTTCCCCTTTGATATATTATATAATGAATCTCTTTTTATTTAGTATATTTAAATCATTATTTAATTTTATTTATTTTTTAGGGATTATGATTCCAAAGATACCCAAGAGGTAAGGGTTTATTTTACAATCTTATAATTATTCGGGATTGTTTATATTTAAGTCGTCACTAAGGATATATTTTTCTTCCATATCCATGTTTTGTAAATACATTTTGAAAAAATATTTAAAAAAAATCCCCAAATTATTTATGAAAGACATTTTTACCCATTTTTAACTTTTTACAAAATGGGTTTAAAGTAATCATCTTGTCATTATCCGAATGCGGTCATGTTTCAAAATTTTACAAAAATGTGAAAGAAATGTTTTTTTAACTTATATAGCATTAATAGATTTTCCCACTATCATGAATAATATTTTATTTTAAGATTAATTTACATGTTTACATGGTTCTTTCCAAATAAATGTTTTCCTTCATATTAGTGATGTTTTTAAATAAGTGATATCAAAGTGAAAATGGTATTTTCCTCATGAATTTTACAATGATATTTTTAAAGTATTTTCATTTATGTAATCATACATTATTTAATATTATGTTTTAATGAGGTTATTATCTTATGTTACCATCCATTATATTTATATATATGGTTTTTTCTTAATTTAACTGGGGAAAGTATTTGTATTTCGTATTTTAGTCCTTCAAATACAAACAAGTATTTATTTCTAAGGAAATTGATTATATTATGTTATTTATTCATATGAGGAATGAATGGGAATTATTATGTATTGGGTGGGATCTATAATTATATATCCCATCAAGGCATCATTAGGTATCATGAGATAAACTAGTTTTAGTTTTTGGATGATTCCTTACCCATTTATTTAAGATTTCTTGGAAAGAAGCATAGACAATATGTTTAAAATGTCTTAGAAAAAGTCCTTGATTTTAAGTTTTATGTGACCTTAATTATGTATGACATCATTATGAAAATCATTTATTGATTTCCTTGTGATTATTTTAATTTTTTTGTATCCATGTATATGTTTTAGCTCATGTGATTATTTATATAGAATTATTTAATTATAATTTATTGGATTCTATATTATCCATTCCTAATTTAGCTTGTATTGTATGCATACCCTTACTGAGTTTCTGTGCTCAAGCCTTTATTTTGTTTCTTTTCCCTAGGATAGCAAGATGTGGTTTATTATTAATACACATGGATATTCTAAAGTTTATAGTGATTTTCTTGAAGAAAATTCAATGTTTTATTTTATATTTTTAAATTTAAATTTTAAATTCATGTATATATCTAGTTCCCCAAGACTACTAAACTATTTTTTCAATTGGTATTCAATTTATTGAATCTAGTGACAATGTGATAAAGTAACTACAAGCTCTATGCTACTAGGGTTAGGTTCATTACATTTGGTATCAACAAATGTTTAGTAGAAACCTTAGGAACTATATTTAAGGAAACATATATTAGGAAATATAACCATATGATTGAATTTGAGAATATTCCTAAAGAAACCGTGTTTATTATTTTGCGATTAGTTATTTATAAATTTTTTAATTTATGTTAGGTGTTTCACTATTTTTGGAATTATACATTATGTTTCATAATGTTATGATCTAATATCGTGTATTCCATTATTTTGAAATGGAACCTAGAAGAAATTATGGGAAACATATCAATCCACATAATCCATGTGGATATTTCCATCCTATGCATGATAATAAAGCTAGATCTAGATTTTCAACTCGATTTGAACAAATTATAACTATATTGGGGTAGCTAACTCAAGTTATAAGCAATAATTGTGTCTATATAGAGCGGTCTAATGATCCACAATGTGATTTCACAATGTTATACCACTTTATGCATAAACAACAACTACCATTCAATGGGACAATAAATCCATTTTTAATTTATCAATTGATAAGTTCCTTAGAGGATATATTTCTCAATTTAGGAGGTAAATAAAGGAAGAATATTACCATTGTAGTTTATCATCTCTCAGGGAATGCACATCAATAGTTTTTATTGATTTAAAACTCTATGGATAAGGAAGAAATGATGAGCATCAAATGGATGGATTTTAAGGAATGTGTCCTGGAAAAGTAATTTCCTAACGAACAATGAGAAGATATGGAAAAAAAATTCTTGAATTTGAGACAAAAGGAATAGTAATTTTTTGTTACTTATAAATCTAATCTTATAAGGTTACTAGGTTATATTTTAAACTATGTACACAATCCAAAGATAAATATTTGTCATTTATTTGACAGGATTAATCCAATCCTTTGAAGGGAACTAGACTCTCAAACATTCTAATCATATAAGGATATAGTATCAAGTGCTGTCAAGATAGAGAAATAATTCCTAAAGTTTTATAGATTTTAAAGAAAAGAAAGAGAAGAATAATATGGAAAAAGAAAAAATGGATATGGTGGATAAGAGAAAGTATAATTTTCTAATGAGTGATACTTTTGGAAAGAAATACCTCGGTAAATTCTCAAAATAAAAGGAATTTTGATTCAAGTGTGAAAAAAAGGACATCATGCTCATGAATATAAGGGTAAGGTAAAATCCATAAAAGTAAAAACAAATTACCTATAAATAAATGGGGCACAATTTAAACAAATCCCCCAAGAATCAGGGGAACTTTCCATGAAATAATCTAAGTAGATAATGCCAATATTATACAATTATTACAGCTGATGTGGAATTTCCTAATTAAATGTTGAAAAGTACACTTATCATTTACTATAGAATTGAAAATGTTTTAATTGATTATATTTTTAACTACTATTTTATATCTAAAGAATTTTATAGGTGTATCTAAGAACCACCTTGATGATTAGATATTGAGTTAACAGTGAAAAGTCAAAATGGTATGATGGTCACATCACAAGTCTATAGTTCCTCTTTAATTTAAGTTTCTGGGAATGGTCTTCCTTTAAATCCTATTATTATACATGTGGTATAATTTTATGTTATCTTATGTATGGATTGGATTTCTCTACATAAACCCCACATTAATTTCCATGTAAGGTAAGTCATGTTTGATTTTATAAACCAATATATTATCACTTATCAATGTGATGGTAAACATGAACTTATGATGGAAATCAAACCCATTATATGGATATTGATTCCTTTTCAAAAGGTTTTTTCCTCTCATACAGTTGGGTAAAAATAAATATCAATGATATGATGATTGTTCAAGAGTTTTTCAATGTATTTATAAAAGAGTTTTTTGGTAATCCACTAAATCTTGAAGTTAGTTTTTCAATAGAAATCATACCCGTTACTACACCAATTTAAAATACTTCATATAGAATTACTCCTGTTGATTAATAGGAATTTAAGAAGAAACTTTAGAAGAATCTTGACAAGGGATTCATTCATCTATGTTTATAACCTTGGGGTCCAACTATTATTTTTGTTATGAATAAATATGGATCAATGTGTCTTTTCATTGATTATTGAGAACTTAATAAGATAACTATCAAGAAAAGTTATCATATACCCCATATTGATGACTTTTTTGATCAACTTCAAAAAGTTAAATACTTTTCTAAGGTTGAACTTCATTATGGATATCATCAATTGAGGGTTATAAAGGAATATATACCCAAGACATAATTATGTATAAGCAATGGATACTATGAATTTATAGTGATTCCATTTCATCTTACAAATGTTGTAAATACCAACACCTCTCACACATATATATTATATATTAATATATGAATATTTATTATATAATATAATGATATTCACTATAATATTATATGTCTAGTTTTTTGGAATCTTGGATACATAAACACTAGTTCATAGGTGAACTATATCATCTTCCACAATGTTCTTCATAACTATGACCCTTCTTAGACAAATCATAATTAATACCTTTCTTTATAACCAGGGGAAAATAAACATAATAAAGTGTGAGCTTGGATTCTCAATAAGGGTAAATAAGAGATATATTGATATAACATGAGGAAAATTGTATGATAATAGGATACAAACCATTGAAAACCATACCTGATATATCACATATCATAAACATGAGTCATGGCGTAAATCTTAGTAATTCATAATACATGAATCATAATGGAATCAAAACAATGACCTATGAAAGCATAAAATTTCCATAATACAAAGATTTATGTAATTCACATAAGCATAGAAAATAATTTCCTTGGTAGTCAAGATCCTTTCCAAAACTATCATTTTGGAATAATTTCACTCCCCAACCCATCATAGTAGTCAAGGTTCGCTCCCAAGACTATCATAGTGAACAAAGTACCATACTGAACTCAGTTCACTCCCTATTTCAATAGTATATATCTCATGAGATATCAATATATACCAAATTCATTGGAGGGATATATAGGTCCCACCTTTTCTTTTTTATAATGTGACCACCCTCCTTAGTTATAATGTAACCACCATACTTGGTTATAATATAACCACCAACCTTGGTTATAATGTAACCATCATAGTATAATGAAAACCATACATAATCATTTGAAAAGATCATAAAACATTTATCATATCAGAACCCATGAAAATAAATTAATTTTATAAACACTTCATCATGGAATGACATCTGGAAAAGAAATGATTTTTATAAACTTTTTATCATTTCATCATAGCATAACCCATAAACAATGGAAGAGGTATCATAAATAGATTTTCTTCATAAATATAAATCATTTAAAGAAATAATAATGATGGTATCATTGGATTAAATCTCCAGAAAATCTAAATTAAAATAAAAGTATGTCATCTTAGATGGAAAATGATTTTGAAAGATCACTTGGAACATTTCTTATGGAAAATAACCTATTAACTTTCAAAATCTAATTTTTAAACACTAGAATTTCATATAACATTTTGGAAATTCTTTTCATTGAAAATATTCTTGGAAAATTATAAAGTATAATTTAAAATAATTAGTTATCATTATAGCTGAAAATATTGTTCATGATGTACACGTTAAAACAAATATTCTTTTCACAATTTGGGTAAAAGTCAAAATTACCTCATTCAGAAAAAGGTAAGAAGTTTCCATTAAAAAATTGTAAAAAATAAAACATGAGAAAAAATGTCTTTAAAAATCATTTTATATGTAATGGCCCGGACCTCTCCGGCCCATTCCTTTGTCAAAAAGAAGGTCAAGAAGTGTTCTGGAGGGTAAAATGGACTTTTTCCACACTTTCTAGAATTTTGAAACTACATGTCGTGTAGTTTGAGTACACGCTATGTACCCCCTTCCTGGGTATACCCCGTGTTGCAGACCGTGCCCTTGCTGTGTGGAATAATGGGTGCACGCTGTGTGTCCAGTTCTACACATCGTGTAGTCCTTCCCTGCGTACGCGTTACCAGTCAACGGCCATGAACCGTGTAGGAGTCATGTCCTTGCCATGTGCAATGAATGAGTACACACCGTGTGTCCAAACTACACACCGTGTAGTCCTTCCCCGCGTATGCGTTACCCTGAAACCGTGTGTTGACCAGTCAACGGCCGCGGAGCCGTGTTGGAAGCCGCGTGGAGACCGTGTGAAAGAACCGAGTACACGCCATGTACCATAAATTACACGCCATGTACTTTTGCGTTTCATGCCTATAAAAGGAGGGGTCCTCTCCTCTTTTCAACTCACACCTCTCCTCCCCTCTCCTCTGAGCAGAGCTCTCCCAAGAGACTCGAAGGCTCTTTCTTCCATAACTTCTTCGTCCGAGCACCAATTTATGATCTGTCAGTGGCCACGGGATCGTAACGACGAGGCAGAGCTTCTGATCTTGGATCCCTTGACTTTCCTTCAGCCTTTTCTTTCTGAATTCCACCCGAGGAGGTTTTTTTGGGACCCAAAAAAAGTGACGGACGCCGACGGACGTCTTCTAAGGTTGATCCAGGGGAGCGATGTGATCAAGAACCTGTTGAAGTAGGGATCTTACCTTCGTCTCTCTAATTTGTGCAACATGCGGGGTGGGTGTCCTCTTTCTTACGTGAAAAACTTTTGAACCAGTTTAATGAAGATAATAACTGGCTTATATAACAGGGATGGGAAGTTGTGATTATTGTTACTTTATATCCTGTGATATTATGTTGTGAATTGAATGAGCTTCTACCTACTGAAAATCACGGTTGTTGGGGGCCTTTTCTTATTCAATTAAATGTTTCCCTCTCCTTCTGGATTTTCTTATGGATGGAAACCTTGTGGATTGTGGAAATTGGTTAATCAGGTAAAGTTGGCTGTTTAAAATCGGGAACCCTTGTGTGATCACCTCGGTTAAAAAAATGGAATATTGAACAAGTGGGTGTTGGCTTGGTTACGAGGCATGTGATGGGGGTTTTTTTGTGGGTTGTTGTATATAGGGTGAGCATCGGGGTTGCGGTTGACTTGGTTGTGGGTTGGTGTGAATGTTGTATCGGTAATGGGTAGTGGAGCCGCAATAAATGGTATTAAAGGGATAGGGATGTGTGGCTTCGGTGTGGTTGTGGTTATGGTGGTTGGCAGCGAGGCTGCAAGGATGGGCTTGTTTGTGAATGAATAGTGGGTTGTGAATAATAAATTAAAGTGGAAGAGATAATGAATGGTGGGGCGTGGAAATGAAATGGAAATAATAATCAATGGGGTTGGTTGGTTGATAATAGGGACTTTGTTGTACTGCTTATGTTTTTCCTAACTTGTTTTGTGGATGGAAGGGCTATTTTTTACGAACAATTGATGTGGTTGGTTGTGGATAGTTTCCCAGTATTTAAGGAACAAATAACTATTTCTACTGAAATGTGAAAACCTAAAGGGGTTGGTTTTGTTTGTTGTATGCATGCTTTGTAGTAGCAGTGCCGAGGCACGTGCTCAGTTTCTCTTTTTAGAAGCCATAGGTTGGGCTGTGTGGTTGGTATATATATATGTCTGTATCTTTTGTGTTTTATCGCACCCCACCCATGTTGAGCACTTTGTGTCGAACACTCCCATTTTATGGGAGAGGGTATTTTTCCCTTAGTTACTATCTCCTTCCTGATCCTTCTCCACTAGGCTATGATGGCTTGAGGCGACCTTACACCTAAGACTCTTCGGGTAGGTTTCGATTGGGGTGGTTTTATCCCAAGACTCTTCGATTAGGTTCTACTGTTTCCCAAGAATCTTCAGGATGAGGCCCAGGTGTGTGCGTGCGGGATACGTGGTTGTGAGGCACAGGTGTGTGCAGTCGGGATACGTGGTTGTGAGACCCAGTTGTGTGTGGGCGGGATACGTGGTTGTGAGGCCCAGGTGTGTGTGGGTGGGATATGTGGTTGTGAGGCCCAGGTGTGTGCGGGCGGGATACGTGGTTGTGAGGCCCAGGTGTGTGCGGGCGGGGAGAGTGTGGCAGCTTCAGAACGTTCGTCGTTAGGAATAGCAACTAACTAAAGGGAAATGGTGCGGGGTACCCAATACTCTTGTTTCTTACATACTACTACCTGTTGTGTTTGTGTTTTTTGTGAGTGTGGCTAGTGAGGTTGGGTGGATAGAACTCCTTACTAGGTTTCTTATGTTGTTCTCACGGGACATTAAGATGTCTCCCCACTTGTGCAAGAGAGATTTAGGTTTCCCTACTGAGTATACTTGTATGCTCACCCTACGTTTACTTTCAGGTTTCCAGGAGGACTACCAGGGTTGTGCGGGACCCTACTAGTCAGACAGTTGGAGTTGTTGCTGTTGTTGTACCTTTGTTTTATTTTGGTATTGTACTTTGAGCTTTCTTGTACTTGTACCTTGTTATAAAATTGTTTAAACATGCATGTGGAAATGGTTTGGGTTTATTTCTATACACTTGTCCTTTTTCCTTTTGGTGGTTGACTTGTCCTATTTCCTGATCTTTAAAAAATAAAAAGGTTAATGCCTCCAATATTTGTGAAAAACTCATACCCTTGGTGCTAGTCGCCACCCTGGGGCCTACTGGAGGCGGGACTCGGGGGTCATTATCTCCCTTTCGCCATTACCAGCTCAGGAGGGGAATCTTTGGTGGGAGGGGGTCATGACATTATAATAGTAAAAACTTTCTTTAAAACATTTTTAGAGAACATGGACATGGAAGAGAAAGGAATTTCGACCGAAGAGATAAATAAATTCATTTTTAAAAAAAATTATTTCAAACGCTCGATTATATAAATAAAGAAACAACAATGGAATAAATGTGTTTTAATGACATAAATAGATTATAATATATATTCATGAGTTTCTTGAGAGATATATCATAATATTTAATCATCGTAAGCATAATCATAAATAATCCTAATAAATAATGAAATTGTAACAAAAAACCTTTATCGCTTTGTAATCTTTTGAATCCTAAAACCCGAAAAAGAATAAAATTAAATGAAAAATTAAATTTAATGAAAATAAATAAATTCAAGATATAACATGTCAAATGGGTTGTATATGTACCTCATAAAATAAGATAAGTACATAACATAACATATGTCCCAAAAAATCAAATTTGAGACAAAATTCTCTTGCCTTAAATCTTAACTTCATTCATACACATTCAAAACTCCTATTTAATAAATTTAGGTTTATTATAATTGTATTATATAACTATACTTCTATTTTTTATATCATATATTATTTACCTATAACCTTTTATTTCCCATTTATTCACAATTCCATGTTAAAATCGTGTTTTGGGTAATAACTGCTTTGTTTATCATGTAGGTTTTGATTTGGTATTTTTAGTCCTTTTAGTTTGATCATGGTTCCATCATCTATATAATTTTAACCATTATATAAATATCATATATATTCATTAAATATTTATTGATAGTAATCCATAAATGTTAGATATGGAAAATGAATTACTCTGTTCATGGCGATGGTAAGTCATACGTACGCATGAATTTTATTTCCATTTTCTCAACAGAAAGAATAAAAGGAAGCTAAAAAATATATCACCATTAAAAATTCATTATGATTTCATATATATCACATATATTCACTAAATTTATCCTTATTTACTTCCATGTAAATCGTAAGTGAAAAATGAATCACATCGCTACGCAAGGCAGTAGTTTGTCATACACACGAGTGACATTATCTTATTCCCACAGAATGAAAAGTAAGAATTTAAATATTATAATATAATTATATAAGTATTATTATTTTATTAATATCATCTATATATATTATTTAAATCCATAATTATAGCCAACTTTTATAGTCAACGATCGAAAATCAATTACATCGATTCATGAGGTGACAGTACACCGTACACATGATCGATGGTTTTGTTTACCATTTGATAGAGGATGATATAGATTTAGGTTATTAAATTAACATGATAAAATATTATTATATATGATATACTGATTTTATCATATCACCAAAGTTTATGAGGATTTAAAGGAGCTGTAATAAAAAATGTTCTGTTAAGAACGTTGCATCTTGTTTCGGAAAACCTCCTTAGGTTAACACCAAAATCCTGATTAGGAGGGTTTAATAATACAAATAATGCCTATAGGATGTGGTGATGGAATTAAGGAATATATTTTTTCAGGTATTTTTTGAACCAAAGAGTTTTTTAAGTGTAAAGAGGAGAGAATAGGGGGTTCCCTTTAATAAGTGGGGGAGAAGACAAACATGGAATTGTTTTAAAATAAAAAATTTTACCCACGTTTTAAATATAAAAAAGGGATATAAAATGGTTCATTATCAAAAATTATATGATATAAGGTCAAATTAGTTCTATATAATAGTAATTATACAAGTCTTTATGCCATTTTAACACTTATATTTTTAGTTTATCACCTCAATAAACTGGTTTTAACCTTAACCTCTATAATTAATTTTTATTGTTTTTACTTTTTATTTTTTTAGAAAAATTAAATTATTATATAATATAATTTATTCTGATTAAAAATATGAAATCAATTTTTTAAATTGTATTCACATAATTTAAAAGTTTTAATTTAAAATTAAACCCGCATAAGTGATGATAAATCTATTTTCCAAAGAGAAAATTTCATAAGTATAGAATATTTTAATATCAAAATTCAATATAAATTTGATTCAAATGAACTAAATTGGTTTAATAACAAAATAATTTAACTAATTTTAATTTTGAAACGTTTTCATATAATATTGAAACTTTTAAGTTTTTCAAACAAAAAGGGAGTTTTTAATAAGAATAGTATTTTCACTATTCACTAAAAAATTAAACTTTTCAAAAAAAAATCTCAGAAAAATCACTCTGAAATATTATTTATTTTTTTATTCCAAAAATGAATTTGAATTTTTCAAATAAATTTCATAAAAATTTTAAAAATTAATTTTATTTTTTATTCACAAAAAATAAATAAAAGCAATTTTTTGTGATATTTTATTTTTGAATTATATAATGACTAGACTAAAATTTTATTACTTTTTTATAAATAATTTTTATTTATATAAAACAACTATAATTAATTTTTAAAATGTGTTTATTCCTATTCATACCTCTAAGTGTATCTGCTAGTTTATAACAGTTTTCTTTAAATAATAATATTAATATTATATCATGATTCTCTAAAACTCGGTGTTTCATATAACACAAGCTATATAATAAATTAAATTTATTTGAAAAAAAATCATAAAATCTTAGATTTTTACAAATACCCCCACCATCTTCATGAATTTAATTAATATAGTCTTTAGATATTACCTTTATCAATTTGTGGTATTCTTTATAGACGTTATAATTATATATTCAAAGAGCATGGAAAAGAGTCAAGATCGCTTTAGGATTTTACTGAAGACCTTAAAGAAGTAATAGTTGTACAAAAAATTTACCAAGTGTGAATTTTGGCTATAAAAAGTATTATTTTAGGGTCATATAATCTCAATCAAGGGTATATTTATGAATCAATCAAATTCATAAGTTATTGAACATTTTCCTATCCCAACCATGTTAACTGAGATCCGTAGTTTCCTTTGTTTAGTTAGTTATTATTGAAGCTTTGTAAAACAATTCTCATGGTTGTCCAACCCACTCACCAAATTAACTCAGAAGGGAGAAAAGTTCTTTTGGACAGATGAATGTGAGGAAAACTTCATGGAACTAAATAAAAGTTTATTCAACATAAATGTACTTACACTACCCTGGAGTGGATAATGGTTTGTAATATATAGTGGTTCATTTAATAAGAGATTGGGATGCATCCTCATGAAAAATTATATAGTGATAGATTATTCCTCATGCCAACTAAAGTTCCATGAGAAAAAAAACAATCATAATTTATATTTATCTATGGTTATTTTTTTATTAAACATATAGAGGCATTATCTTTATAGATAAAGGTGTTCTATATTGTTAAAGCCCCAATATTTTATAAAATAAAACTATGTTTGATAGCATATTCAACATGAAAAACTAAGCTTAAACAAACCAAACAATATATAACTATTTTAAACTAGATGTTAAATTGATGGGGATGAATATTATTAACTTCTTTATGATGTATATATATACACATAAATTTTCTAATAAATATAAATTATTTATAATTTCTTGGTAAATAATCAATCAATCTTTAGTAAAGTAATTTTATTCATCAGAAATATGTTTTCATAAAAAATGATTTTATTTATTTTCATGAACAAATATTATAAAAAAAAATTTACAAATTTTATAAAATAATTTTTTTTTGAAATATTCATATCAAATTTTACTTTCATTGAAATTTTGGAAATTTAAGGAAATTATGGATTTTTCTATGAATAGTGAAAAAATAATTTTTCTAAAAAAATGTAATTTATTTTCAATAAATTAACTAAATTTTAAAGCCCCATTATGTTTTGAATGTGATTTAAAATTAATTAAGTATTATTAATTTATATTTAATCCAATTATATACATTTTAATCATCTTTATATTTTATTTCATTATAAGTAAGTTTTTTTGGGTTTAAAACAGATTTTTTCTAAAAACTGTTTTAAAGTGCATAATGTTTCACCTTTTCAATAAATTAAAAAACCATAATTAATAATGTTTTAAATTAAATTTAATGTTTATATATCAATAAATATTAATTGAAATTCATAAAATTATTATTATTGGTCATATATTTAATGTAAATTATTCTTTTGCTCAAAAAATGAACTTCTTGAAAATCTATCTTTTCATCACATCAGCGAGTTTTATTTTAAATTAATTTTTTTTACTTATGTGGATGTAATTTTGTAAAATGGATTAATTATTTTTAACCATCATAGTTTATATTATATAATAAGTTAAACTTACCTTTTTACCATAATGAATGGTAAAAATAGTAAAAATAATTAATGTGGTTAAGGTGAAAACGGTTTTACCGGGGGTTAAACTAAAAGGATATGGGTCAAAATGGATTAAAATGTTATCTAAAAACTATTTAATGGACATATTGTGACCTTATAATTTCTAATTCTTTATAATAGAGAATTTTTTATCCTTGTTCCGAGTGAAAATGTAGGTACACCTTTTTCTTTTCAAAAATTACAAGTGTATCACTCACATAACTTATAAAAGGCCACACACTATCATCTCCACTACACACCTTCATAGCCCTTTAAATTAGAAAATAATTTCCTAAATATATTACTTAATTTCATTACCAAGACATAAATCCATTATTTTGATCATAAATTCATCCTATGAAGACTTTGGGTGCTTTCCTAAAGAGGTTTTCTGAAGAATAGGTATTGTTCATAACTGAGAATATTTATTTTATTTATTCTTCCACCTCCTTAAAAATATTATCATTATATGATTATATGATAACAAAAGTATCTACCATATAATTTTGTGTTATTATATTAATATAATAAACTAAATTCATCTATTCTTCCATCAAATGGGATACAAAATCATCTTTCGTGTGTACAACGTAAAACCACCTCGCGAACCGATGTCATTTTTTTCTATCATCACCTCCCATGGATTGTTTTAGTTATGGATTTAAATTATATATATTATAATATATATATATTTATACTTCTTGAGATATGATATCACTTATACCTTTTTAATTTCCATTCCATGGGGGATACCAAAATGTCACTCGTGTGTATAGCGGACTACCACCTTACGATGGGATGGGATTCATTATTCAATAATGCTTTAGAGGGAAGTTAATAAGGGTAAAGTGAATGTATATATATGATATATATATGACATAATATTGATAATAACTATATATTTATCACTATTATAAGATAATATATCATTTTATTTCATACACTGAAAAATGATAATATCATTTTTGGACCTGTGGACTACCACCTCCACGAAGCGATGTGATTGTTTTTTTCAAAACTAAATCACATGGATGATATATATAAGTATATTTAGAGAAATAATATTATAATAAGGTTATTATAAAAAAAAATTTATGATAAAATAATTCATACCTTTTTTCCATAATGATCATTGAAAAATATAAACATTACTCATGCGTACACACATCATATTGTCTCCTCGATCGTAACATAGTTCATTTTTTATAACCATATTTCATGATTGGTTTTAAAATATATAATTTATTTTTATATATATGATAATTATTTCATGATTATTATTCTTTAGGTATTTAAATAATAAACTCTTTGACCATGGTTAACAGGTAAAAGTTGTTTTGAAACAATGAACTGAACATCCTCAAAATACCTAATGTGGACTTAAATGATTAAGTATTTTAATATGTATTAAAAAATAATAAATTAAATGATTTAGGTATAAGGTATTAAACCTTAAAATAGTTTTTAACATATCATATAATTTATATATACTTATTATACATTATTGAAAGGACACACATGGAAATTTTGGACTAGATGTAAGGGTTTTATTGTCTAACTTTTTATTTTTATGAGACATATGCCATATTCACCACTTGTTTTTATTATGTGGTGTATGTACTTTCAATTTTAAATTTAATAATATGGATCCTTCATAAATCATGTTAGTTTAAGTTTCTATTTTAATTATTTCATAAAGTTTAATTTACCAGAAATTTACCAAGTGGTAAATAATTTATTAATAAGATTTTTTTTATTTGGGTTATAATACTTATTTGTTGACATTATTATGTCATGATTATGTGTGTGATGAATTTTTATTATCTTATGTTGTATTTAAAATTATTTTATGTGGTTTAAATTTGATACACATAATCAATTAATCTATTAATTCAATGGTATGATTTTTATATTAGTTATTCGTCTCAAATTTACTTTCTTTGATACAAACGTTTATGATATACACCTATATTCATTTTCGATGTGTATATACTAAACTTTGAAAATTTATATCTATAAAATACTTATTCTCAAAATATTTAAAGTATCATTTATTAATATTAATTCATGTATATTATTATTTAATAGTTACCAAAGTGGAAAATCTTTATGTTACAATATCCCTTCTTTAGATATTGTTTATGTTCAAGGTTATTTGGGAGGAATTAATGTGATATTAATTTATTAAATCACATATCTTTTATTATACTTTGGTTATGAATGTTGTTTAAATTTTTAATTTTTATTTCCTCCCTTAATGATTAAATAAACATCAAGGAATTCATTTGTCGTTGATACCATTGTTGTATTTTCTTTTAGATCGGGTATCATTCTCTTCTATATCTATGTTTTCTAAAATGGTTTAAAAAAATTTCTTTTATAAAAAAAATTATTCCCTAAATACATTTTATGTTATATTTTAACTGATTTTAAAAGGTTTTAAAAATTAAATTTCCTAACATTTTTCAAATGGGTCACTTTGGACTCCCTTTTTTCAGAATGTTTAGAAAATAATGTTTTTTTAACATTTATCATGATCAGATTTTTAAATTGATTATTATGGAAACTATTTATTTACCATAGGTTAATCATGTTTCAAATATAATGTTGTTGAATCTATTTATTTTCCATGGGTTAATCATGTTTGAAATAGATTGTTATTGAACCCGTTTCTCTTCCACAGGTTAATCATGTTTCAAAGAGATTGTTATTGAACCTGGTTCTTTTCCACGGTTAAATTATGTTTCAATGAGATTTTTCTGGAACCTGTTTCCTTTTATCTAGTTAACCATGTTTCAAAGATATTGTTATTAAAACTATTTCTTCCCCACATACTAATCGCATTTCAAATAGATTTTTATATAACCCATTTCTTCCCACATTTTAATCATGTTATGAAAGAAATAATGATTGTTTTTATCATTTTAACAATGAAATGAAATTTGTATATACTTTTTTTATGTTTCTTACACATTGTTATTTATTGGGTATGCCCAAATAGTGTCAGTTGATCCTAGTATATCTTATATTATGGGTTCACCCAGATAGTAATCCAATTCATTAGTTCATAATTATGTTCTTCATAGAAGAATATTGGAAGTTGGCTATACGGTTATTCCAATTGTAAGGATTTTATAATAATTCTTGGAAGATAATTCCCCAGGGTACCAACATTATTTTATTATTCTTTCTATGGGATATAAATGTTTCCTTAGATTGAGATTGATATCATACGAATCAAAATTATTGATTCCAATGACTCTTGACTCTGTAAAATCCTTATGCCATGTTTTCATATTTCATTATCCAGGTATTGCTGGGTATGAATATTCTAAATTTATTCCCTATGAATTTGAATATTACATCATAACCTTATCCTCTTCTTATGGTCACTGATGTCATTCAATATTTAATGAATATATTTACCCTTAATGAGAATTTTATCTCACCCTTATTATGTTTCTATTTACCCAAGATATTAGGAATTATGTTGAATTATTTATATTTAGAATAGTTTCATATGGATGATGATGATAAATTAATGTTAAATAATAAAAGATAATTTATGTGGGAGAAACGAACATTTAAATAAATGGGTATTGTTTATGTATGAGTTTTTTCTGAATTCTACAAAACTCAAAATCTAAAATGTTTTTAAGAGTATAAGTGATCTAATTTTTACTTCCGACATTATAGGTTGTGGATAGTGAAAATTGGGTCACCTCCATTGGTAAAGAAGCTAGAAATGTAATTTTAATGATTTCATCACTGAATTTGGGAGTGAGGGTTAGGTTTTATTGCATATAAATACTGATCATAAAAGTTTAAAGTATATTTTCACACCTAAATAGTTGAATATGATCTAAAGAATATATTTGGAGATGATTAAAGATTACGACTTCTTAATACATTACAACCCTAGGAAAGAAAATAAGGTGGAAAACTCTCTAAGTCAAAAAGATAAACCTAACTTATCTATGTTGAGGATAAAAAAAGATCCAATATTTCAAAACATACAAAGGATAGATCTTGAAATCATTCAGGAATGAGAGAAATCATATCTTTCTCAAATTACTGTATAAAAATCTATCCATGTGAGGATTAATGATGCATAGAATGAAGATGTGGAGCTATAGTAGAAGGTGAGAAATGTTCCTAAGTTCAACCTTAGTTTTGACTGAATAGTAAGTTTTAGGAAACATGTATGTTTCCCAACCATACTAGATTTGGAGAAGTATTTATTGTTTCAATCTCATATTTATTCATTCCCTAATAATCCAGATAGTAAAAAGATATATACAGATTTGAAATAGTACTTTTGTGGGACAATATAAAGAGAGATATACAATAATATGTTTCTCAGTTCTTGGTCAGAAAGTTAAGGCTCATATATAGAAATATATGGGGATGTTACAACGATTACCCACACCATAATGTAAATGGGAAAAGATCACCATGTATTTTATTTTTGTCTTCCCCAAAATTTTATATGGGTTGAATTATATCTCCTTATAAAGATAGAAAGTTTCATTACCATCATATAAAACTTCTCTATTCATCAAATTTATAGAATTTATATTAATTTAGTGGTAAAGTTGTATGGATTACCAAATTCTATTGTATCTTATCAGGATCCAAGGTTTACCATGAATTTCTAGCGAAGACTTCATAGATAATTGCACATAGAGTTGAGTTTAAGCACTGCTTATCATCCTCAAATAGATTTTAATTATAAGAGTACCATTCAAGCTCTAGAAGACATGTTGATATCTTTCTCTATATATTTCAAAGGTGTTCGTGATAAATGTCTTCCTTTGATGTAATTTTATTATTTTAATATCTTTTACTTGAGCATTCAAATGGATCCTTATGAAGCCCCATATAGAAATAAGTGAAGAACTTTAATTATTTGGAATGAAGTTAAATAAATAATGTGAATTATACACTACCTAGATGAGGAAATGGAATAACATGTTAGAGACATTCAGTAACACATAAGAGTATCTCAAAGTCGACAAAAACGTTATGCTGACAATCGTAAAAAATATTTAGAGTGTGAAATTGGTGATAAGGTATTTCTACAAAATCTCACTGGAAGAGGGTGGTGAGACTTTGAAATATAAGTAAGATAATACTTAGGTATATCAGTCCCTTAAAAATTATTGATCATATTGAGATGGTATCTTATCGATTGGTGATTTAATTGAATCTCCCTCATGTTCAAGATGTGTTTCATGTATCTCTCGAGATGAAGTACAAACCTAAACCTTCAAATATAATAAACTCATGGTTCATGCCACTAGAGTAATATTTTTCTTATGAGGAACAATTAGTGGTTATTCTATATCATAGAGAGAATGTTATTCAAAACAAGTCCACTCATGAGGTTAAATGTTTGTGTTAAAATCAATTTGAGGAAGCTACGAGGGAAACCGAGGATGTGATGAGGCCGAATTATCCTCATATGTTTGTACTAGAGTATTATAATTTTGATGGAAAATTAATTTTTAATATATTTATAATGTTAGAAACTAATATTTTATAATATATTTCTCTTTAATATTTTGTTATTTGATAGTTTTCATTATACACAACCCTTAGTTTCAAAAAAGCATGTTTTTCAATTAAAATATTATTTAATAGTTATCATCTACTCATTGGGTTGGGGGGGATGAATAAGACTAACTAAATTATGAAAAATATAAGGTTTACACATGAATAAATAAATTCATTATTTATCAATTAATAAAAATGAAAATGAAAATCATTTTAAAAATAAAGGAGATGTTTTTCTTAAAAACAATTTCTATGCACGCAATGTGATTTTATACTAATAAATTAAATTTATCACTATAGGTATATTATTTTAATGAAATTTATATACTATATATCCAATAAAATTTTTAATTATTCATATAAAATTTTTCTAGGAATGAAAAAATAATATAAATCCATTTTTATGCTTAAAAGCTGTAATTTTCTAAAAAATTAGTTTTCATCACATATTGTTTACCTATATTAAAATTAATTAATTCAAATTATATCTATTAAATTAGATGAAATTTATTAAATAGTTTGAATCAATAGGTACAAATTTGGAGAATAGGCTTCTTTTATTTTTAAGCACTATGGATAGGAACCGTTGTAAAATTTATTACCTCAGTAAAGGGTAAAAAGGGTCAATTTAAGTTAAAAATAAGTTATGAGGTCATAATTTTTCATCCTAGATCTTATTAGATGAATTAAATTTTACCATTATTTCCTTAGGCTCAAAATTTATATCTTTAATGGACACTTTTCCATAAAAATTACCAATATAATATTTAAATCAAATAAAGTTGTAAAATGTCACTCTCTATGTTTTAAATATCTATTATGTGTCCACATAGGGAAAAAATAAAGTTATTAATGAATATAAGTGTAATTTTTTTCATAAAAAACTATATTCATGATGTTAATTTGTTTATAATTTTTAGATATTATTTTTTCAATGCAACTATATTATTTGTTCAATTAATAGAAGAATAAAATAAACGATATTAAAAATATTAAAAGTGATATAATTTAAGTGGTTTATAGTGTTACATGAATTATTAGATTAATATGGACTATTATTGATGTTTAAATTAATTATATTCTAAGTCCATATTTTTCTTGATGTATTTTAAGTAAAATTAAATGATTAGTTTCAAAATTGACTTTAATGATAATTTATCAAAATAATAATTTATTAAATGATTTACAAATAAATAAATATTTAAAAAGAAAAAATGTTGTAATTTAAGGGAATAAATTTAATCCCTTTTCCATTTATGATTCAATATTTACTATTTATGTAAAATTATAACCCTTTAAGAGTGAAAAAAATATGTTAATGTGGTTAATGTTAAAATAGGTTAAATAAGGAGTTGAACCAAATGATAAGGCATAAAACCACAAAAACCTATCAAAATTTTAATGGTTAATGATGTTAAAATCATATAATACCCTTGGTTTTAATCCTTATTAATTTTTATGCATTTGGATTAAGAAATATTTTATTATAATTTAAAATTTTAAGAAATTCCAGTAGTTTCCATCACCTCAATTATAAAATGTAACCTCCTCCTTTAATTATTTACACAAATTTAATCCATCTAGATCAACCAAAACCTGATTATTACAAATATAATCATCATTATTCAGGGTCTATGGGTTCTAGGTATTCCAAAATACCAACTCTATGTCCCTTAATAAGAGATCTAAATAAAGTTTATCAAAGAATAAGTAATCGTGTCTACAGTGTCCTTTATGTTTATTTCTTCATCTAATTACTATTAAATTATTATACCAAAAATAATATAATATTTATAGTATAATAAATATATGTATATTATATCATGTTTATGGTAGAACCATATTCCATCTCTACTCCATCCTATTTAAAGTGAAGACATCGCTTGTGCGTATATACGGCCTAACGCCTCTACATAGTAGCGTAATTTGTTTTTCATCACTATTTCACATGGATGGTTATAAAGATATAAATAATGAATATAAGATATTTATGACATAAATGTTCTTCTATAATTAAAATATCATTTTTACCTTCTTACCTTCTATTCTATTGGAAAACGATAGCGTCGCTCATGCATACATCTGGACCACCACCTCCATAAAACGATGTGATCTGTTTTTTATTTATTATTTACATAGATGGTAATAAGGATGGATTTTATGAATATATATAATTTATATGATATAATAATGATTATATAAATTTGAATTATTATTTACCCTTCTTTTATTCTATCCATCAAAAAATGAAAATAGTTTCCATGCGTATATATAGCATACCCTCTCTATGAATAGTGTAATTCATTGTTCTATCTATAAATTTTACAGATGACCCTGAATATATATATATATATATATATTTATAATAAATATAAATAATAATTATATCATGATAAAAATTATATATATAATATAACCATGATCAAAGTATCAGTACCAAAACTACTGAACCAAAATATACATGAAAAATTAAGTATTAATCACCTGGAATAGTGATTTTAACAAGGAATTATTAATCAATAGGTGATATACGGTTATAATTAAATAATAAATGGTATAAAATATATTATTATAGTTATTTAATACATTTATAATAAATATATACTTACTATATAGGAGGTTCAGACATGTATGAATGAAATCATACATGAGGTAAGGGTTTATCATCTCACTTCTACTTCTTTGAAACATATTCCATATTCATCACTTATTTATTTTTTATGGTGTATATACATACCAATTAATATATTATATTATGAATAGATTTTAATTCATGGTAATTAAATTTTTATTTTTAGTTATTTCTTCCATGAGTGTTACAATTCAAAATATAACCAAGTGGAATGGATTTACTTCACAATCTCATCATTAATTGGGATTTTTTATGTTTAACTCCACACTGGGGGAATATTTCCCTTCCATATCCATTATTTTTAAAAATAATTTCAAAAATAATGTAAAAATTATCCACATGATTTATTAAATAAATTTATACCAATGTATAAATTTTTACAAAATGGTTTGAAAGGAATCTTCTTTTCACTTTTCGAATGAGGTACTTTTTGACAATTTTAAAAAAGTGTGAAAGGAATTTTTTTTTTTACTTTTATAGCATGAACGGATTTTTCCACTGTCATAAATAATATTTTCTTTGAGGTTTCCTATAAAATTTTACAATGTCCTTTTCAATTAAAATATTTTTCTTCATATTTTCAAAGCCTTTAAATAGGTGATTTCAAAGTTAAAAGGGTACTTTCCTCAAGAATTTTCCAATGATATTTTTTAAGTATTTTCATCTATGTCAATATATTTTTTTGAATATTATTCATTAATTTGGTTATTATATTATGTTACCATATACCATAATTTTATTGATAGTTTATAATCATTTTTACTAGTCAAAGTGTTGATATTATGTGTTCCTATTCTTCTAATATAGATAGTTATTGATTTTTAAGGCAGTTGATTATATTGTGTTATTTATTCATATGAGGAATAAATTTTTATTATTAAGTGATGTGTGGGTCTTATAATTACATGTCCCCTTGATGCATTAGTAGGTATCTTGATACAAACTATTTTGAGTTTCTTGTTGAGTCCTTACACATTTATATAAGATATCTTTGCATGAGGCTTTGACAGTATGTTTAAGATTTCTTGGCATGAGTATTTGATGGTAAGTTTCAGATGTCTCTTATTATACATTAAATAATTATAAAAAAATTTATTTATATCCATTTTATTATTTGAATAGTTTTTTTATCAATGGATATGATTTATCTCATGTTATTATTTATGTGGTGTTATATTATTATAATTTATTTACTTACATTTTATCCATTCTATATTTATATTCTATTATACGTATACTTTTATTGATCATATGAGCTCACCACTTTCCTATGTTTCTTTTCTATAGAATATTAATAAGTTTTTTATAATTAATACCTAGGTATATTATGAAGGTAATTGTGATTTTCATGAAAAAAAATATATTTTCAATTTTTGGTTTTCAAATGTAAATTTTGAATTCATGTATGTATCTAGTTCACCAAGACTACTAAACTATTCAGTCAATTAGTATTTAATTGCTTATATCCAGTGACAATGTAATAAAGTAATAAATATCTCAATGATACTAGGTTTTAGTTCTTCACAATATAATTTTATCATACCCTTTTTATTTCATGGGATTTATTATCCAATTCATGTTCCCCTTCGCAAATAGTTATTGATTCACTTATTTATCTGGTAGTAAATATTTTTGGTAACTCGATTTTCATTCATTGAGTTATGACTGTTCTCTTTAATTTATTTCATAAACGTTTGGTACATTCCCCCATTTTATTTTATTATGTAGAATTATTTCATTGTTTTCTGGGGATATACATTCCTACCACCCAAACACTTTGAAAAATATTTCTCACTTCATTGGATATGTTCTTTTGAAACCGTCCATTTTTTCTCTTGTGGACTTATGATCATGTTATACTAGTATTGAGTTATCCTTATACCCATTTCCTTATATGATGTACAAATTTTATATAATTCATATTAGATTATTTTCACCTATAAATTATGTTATTCTATTTACATGTGGAAAAATATTGACATTCTATATGTTGTTATTAAAATATTAATAATTATTGGAAAGCTGAATATGTGTCATTTGACAATGCACCTTCTTTTTTTCGATGATTTATGATCCAGTTATACCTTTTATTAACATTGGAAAAGTATTAACTTTGATGATGATTGTATTCTAACACAGGTTTATTATGTATTTATGTCCATACTCCTCATTATAATGGGAGATAAGTTTTATTCAGTAAGAGGTTCCTCGTAGAATTGTATATGAGGTCTTGATTACTCTTATGGTAAATTCATTAGACTAAATAAAATTATGGGTGGGGACAAAAATTATATATATATTCAGTTAATTGATAGGTATCATTAAAAAAAACAAGTTTGGGTATCATGTGAGCCAGAAATTTCAATTTTTGTATATGTTATTCATTGAAAATACCCTAAATTTTAATTCAAATATCGGGTAGAACAATAGTTTTTGTGAATTTTAATAATTTTTAATTATATTTTTAAATGGATCAAATTATTGGTTTTAGAGATATATTCATTTCTTATAAATATCTTTTCGATCCATACAATTGTAATTGATTCTTCTTTTGAAATTAAAATTTAATTATTGTTTAAAATGATTTATCATTTTTAAAATTATTTATTTGAAGGCTGAAAAAAATGAATTTAATAGATTTATCAATTTAAAATTGATTTTCAGAAAAAAATACTATACTAAAAAATAATTCATTTTTGGAATTCAAGTTCAAAAAAATGTTAAAGTTTATGCACAGTAATCATACTGAGCATGTGTAGCAGGCCTCATCGTGTACAGCTAGCTGTTGTAAACCATCACTCACAGTCAATCTACTAACCATGACCATGAGACCAACCTACTCCACTCATATTCAACACACTAACAATGAAAATCTTTTTTCTACCCTCCTACAATAATCCTCCATAGTCATCAGAGTGACCATGGCTCCCACCCTGAGCTGACTATGAGAAGAGATCATGGTCATCCCCTTTATTGCACTCACATTTACTCAAATGATCGCACCATCCCACCAGATGATCCACTAACTAAATCCACCATGGTTAAATTGAAACCTAACCTAATAACACCTAAAAATCCCAAACCATATCTCACCATTGACACCAAGATTTTAAATAAGTAGAGAAATAAAGCTGAAGCACGAAACTGAAACCCTGCCGCACTGATTCGAATGGTTAGGAACACCTGATAAAGTTTGCTATATTCTTTACTCACTGGATCTTGTGGAACTAAGAAATACCATCCACTACCATGGCCCTATCTAAGGAAGAATTAAAATCCACCACTGCTTTATATCTAAAGAAGTTGATTTTTCACCCGTAGAGATCTGGTGGACCACCATGCACCACTCTCACCACCTTGAGACGCGCCAGAGATGAAGACCATACTAGAGAATTTTATCACTCTTCTAGATCACTAGGGAAGTTTTTTGAGTCCTCATCTCCCCTCAAAATTCCTAAAAACTAAAGATAAACAAAAAAATAAACCCATAAATATAAAAATAATAAAAACATAAAAATAATAAAAAGAAAACCAAATAAAAATATAAAATTGAAAAAAAACATAATAAATATATATATATAATAACTGTATACATATATATTTATATAATGTATATATATTGATCTATAAATATATATATTTTTGTATATATAAATATGTGTGTGTGTGTTTAATAGAACTTTTTTATCTTTTCTATTTGCGGTAACATCCAAACTTAAGCCCACTACTAATACCCAACTCAAAGATCTCAATTACCATCACTTGAAACTACCACCACAAAACATAGGAATAAATTTTTGGAACTATTCATATGAAATCATAGGAAGAATACATGTCAGCATAATTAATCTCATTTGTCTGCTATAACATGTGGCATCCATCCTACTGAAGTAAAAGTGCTCGCCACAACATTGACTACAAGGAATGAGTTTCCACCACACCTACTCTCTATAAATATATCTGTCCCTATCCCATTATAAAAATTCATCCTAATCCGATTAGGTTTCTCATTCATTGTAAATTATTTCTTCCACACTTATAATTCAATGGTAATTATGTTTTGTTAATTGTATTGTGTGATTATCCTCTCCCCCAATTCATCATGTTCAAATTCAACCCATGAAATGTAACATGATATATTAAATTCCAAATCATAGAGAACTAACTCGTCAGATAGGAAGCTGGGGAAGATCACATAGGAACTTTGTTCTTTATAATAATATAAGTTTTATCCTTGATGTAGTAGAAAAATGGGGAGAAGCATATCGATGATATTCATCTGCTATCTCTTAGGATAAATTATATCCTCAAATCTATCAAAACTTAATTACCCACATCTCTTGGTTCATAGTGAATTCCAGTGGACCATTATGGATTGAGGGATGGATAGCATATGATGGAGCTGGGTGTTGTGATAGTGGATTCCTTGATCAAGTGTGTTCATTGCTTCTTCACTATGGAGGATGCAGAACTCAATGTATCAAGGGAGATATTTATCTTGTTTATGTTCATAAACATGATTTAGATAGAGAAGAGAAATATAAAAATGATATTTAATCCAATATCATATGATAACCAAAGGAAGATGAAGAATATATATTCTTTACCCGAGATCCAACCCTGTTCACCCATTATTATGTGGACGTTTGTTCCTTTTGTTTTAATTATGTTTAATCAAAAACCAAAAAAAATAACTCTCAATGCTTTCAAAATTAATAAGAAAACAAAAATATATAATTTCTAGGATAGTGAGTCTTCCCAGCCCTTTCTCCTTAAGAGACGCCCATGGTTAACCACTATGTTGTATAAGAAGTATTTTGGAAATACTATTTGACAGTGAAAATCATGCGATCAACATATAATAATTTTTTGGGAGAATGGTTGAGTTTTAACTTTTTTTTCACTTTATAATTATTTTTTTGATTTTAAATTAAAAAAATTTAAAAAAATGGATAATCACCCAATATATAATAAGATATAATAATCCCTTTCTTTACTCAAAGAAACAAAAAAAGATTTTTATTATTGAATACATTGATGTAGTGACAATCCAATTGGACCAAAAATTGATAAATTTTTATACAATTATTACTAAAAATAGATTATTCAAGGATCATGGACTAAAACCAAAAACACTTAGACAATAAATCCTAGAGGTAAAAATGATGAAGGATCCTTATCTCCTTTGCAATCCTGATATGAAACCCGAGGTAATCCAGGATCCACAAGAGATACTGGATGAACCACTTTATGGGGACACTCATACTCTTGACCCTTCTGTTTTAAATTCATTTCAATTTAAATGTGAACCTGACCCCCATTTTTATAAATCAAATTTATCATTATCGGTGCATGCCTTATAGAAAGATAAATTTGATTATTATTTTTTATATTTAAATCTAATGAAAGAAAAAAAAAATTTATAGACTAATGGTTGTTAATATTTCCTATTAAAATGTACTATTCGATACCCTCGTTAAACAGGAATATTCCCCTTAACATCACTTTGAACATCATTTAGAGGGAGTTATAGTAGAATATAATATCTCAGTTGCTTTTACTCGTGAAGCTATAGAGGAAACTACTGCATATAATAGAAGAAAGTTAAATTTGAGATTCCCTTGTTTTGATAATTTTCAATTTAAATTACCTACTAAATCTCCCCTATTTGAATATTATAATAACATAGAGCAAGTGGAGGACACACTAGATGAATAATAATCTACAGAAGCTATGTCATAACTTGATGAAACCCCATTTATCATCCTTCCTTCCCAACCTTTGAAGTTGATCTACACAGCTAAGAGACTGAAATGTATCACTTTATCCAAGGGGAATTATAAGAAGAAGAGATGAAGAGATATTGAAGAAAATCTATGTGGTGGTTCCTACCAAACAAGCCCAACACCCCTATGAACTGGGGATAGTCCGAAGACTATCTAGATATGGATAGTCTAACTACATCACCTATTGGGGGTTAAACCCAGACATTTTTCCCTTCTATTTCATTTAAAATTTGTTACTTTATTTTTAAATAAAATTTCCTAATGCATTATTTTTTTCCACAGTTTTCTCTAAGTGGACATCCTATAGGAAGCTAGCTCCATTATCCATAGTACACATAAGAGAGAGCCTACCTTAAACCTAATAGACAATAAACATCAGGTTGTATATCTCTTTTTGCACTGTTTATTCACTGTATTTTTTGTGATTTATGTTCGAACTTAAAATGGGAAGTGTTGAATAATTATGGGGGTAAATTAAAATTATTATAGTAATTATTTTTTAGTTAATATTTTAAAATATGTACAAAAATATTTTTATAATTTTTTCGAGTTTTTAATAAATATATAAAAAAACCCAAAAAATAAAAAATGAAATATGAAAAAATATAATTTTAAATGTTATATTATATGTTTATTTGTTTCTGAATTTATTTTAAAAAATAAAACAAAAAAACCGCAAAAAAAATCAAAAAAAAAGGAATCTGTACATACATTCTGAAGTTTTATATAATTAAAATAATTATGTGTTATGTACATACCTTTGTATAGTTTTCTATTTTTATTTTTAATCCATTTCATGAACTTTATTTATATCCTACCTAGTTTGAAAATACCATTATATAGTTGAAGTAACTCACAGGTTATGAAACTGTGAGACTCTAAATGATTTTTGAGTGAGTCTATCACTTCTTTTATAAAAGTGTGGTCTTATAATTAAGAGATGAAGTGTGAGTGAAAATATTTGTGTGGAATCAATTTTATAACTTTAAGAAACTGAATTTTGAAATTAATTTGAGTAACTTGAACTCTATAATAAAAACACCTTAGGAATCCAACTTAAATGAAAATGATATAAATTATTTGAACCTAAATAAAAATGGTCAATTGGAAACCCACAATGGGTCTCTAAGACAAGGGAACTGGATGTATTTATGTAATTAAAAAAATACATCTCAAATAAGTGTTATGCATAGTGCTTTGCACACAATTATGGCTGGAAAAAATAAATTCAAAAGGACCTAGTAAAAAATGAGTCTATTTAGGTGAGCTGAATATTAAAACCATAAAAATATGGTAAAGTGACTTATTACACAATAATTTTAGTTATCTCAATAAAGAGTAAAATCAAACTATGGTGTAAGAAACATAAGAATGAGGGATAGATAGACGCTCCTTTTATTAAAAATTTTATTCTAGTCAACTCTAACTTGGTCCACTCCTGAATTGAAACTTTTATTTATCTAGAGTGACAGATTGGTTTGACTCACATATGAGACAGGACATTTCTAAGATTTAGAGAATTTGTGTCTTATATTTTCTCTAACTGGTAAATTTATATTTAGTCCAGATGATATTTCTTTATTTTTATTTTTAAATAAATTGAATTCAATGTTAAATTTCCCAGAAGAGAAATATTCTAAGTGTGGGGGAGTGATTTTAACCATAAATTTCTATATTTTTATCTGTTATTCATTGAAAATATGCCTACTTTTAATTCAAAATACCTGAAAAAACAATAGTTTTTATGAATTTTAATAATTTGGTTGTAAATTGTTAAATGCCTAAAATTACTAGTTATATTGATATATTTATTTCTTGTAATTAATTTTTCAATCCATATAATTTAAATTTATTCTTATTTTGAAATAATAATTTAACAAATATTTTAATGGATTTATAATTTTTTTAAAATTATTTTTTTGAGGTTGAAAAAATAAATTTCATTGATTTATCATTTTAAAATTTATTTTTTAAACAATACTACATTAAAAAAGAATTTATATTTTAGAATAAAGGTTGAAAATGCCAAAGGATATGCACAGTCAGTATGCTGACCCTGAACAGTTGACCATGTCATGTGTAGCAACCAGTCACGAACCATCACTCATTGTCAGTAACTACCATGAGATATTCTCATGGTCACCTTTAGAATTTCCTATAACACTTCATCTCTAGGACGAATCGTGCACCATTGGTGGAAACTAAACCACACCACTACCTCGTAAAGAAAAAAATCAAACTGAGGAAGCTACCTACAAATCCCAAACCAGACATATGTCAGAGAATTAAAACACCACAACCAAAGAAATCCCAAGAGAATCATCAACTGAATCTAGCCTTTGAAGATAATTAAAAACCAAACCATAAATCACTTTATTGCAACAAAATCTCATGCCAATGGCAGAAAAAAAAATTATCATTGTCGCAATAGCAAGTGAATACCATCTCCCCTACCATAAAAATAATCTTGTCATGATTCCACATCACAAGCACCCTAAAGATCCTAGATGCCCTGCCAAGATTTCCATATTTTCTCACCAAAAAGAGAACTCAGGCACACCACTCTTTAGATTCACAAAACAAAAGTTGATTGACACTCCCATGGATATCTCCACCTGTGTCATTCTTAGTTCGGATCTAAATCCATTGTGTGATAGACAAGCTCCACAAAAAATCATTATTGAAGAAAAACTTTTTCCAGAAAAGAAAATATGATCTTTCTAGTTGCTTTTGTATTTGCCTATCGCCACCACAAGGCTGAGATCCACCAAGATCGTGTCTGGAAAATACACCCCTTTGAACCCATAGTGTTGGGAGGATAAGACCTCAGGATATCCTCCAACCTCTCTCAATTCATCCCTAAAAATAAAATATAAATGAAAAACCAATAAAAAACATAATAAAAATAAAACCAAATAATAATATAAAAATGTAAAAACATAATAATATATACAATAATAACTATATACATATATATTTATATAATTTACATATAATAAGTATATATTTATCTATAGATATATAAATGTTTAATAGAACTTATTTGTCTTTCTTTTCTATTTGTAGTAATGTCCATTAACTTAGGCCCTTCTATGAAGTCAAAGTTCATCCAAGCTAAGGCCCAATTTCCAGCACATACAAAAAACATCATGAAGAACCATAAAAAATATAAATGTGTGTGCAATCATGAATTTGAGACACCCCAAAAAAAATACTCTTGATTGTGTGTTCTGACACATGTAATCTATCCAGCCGAAGTCAAACCTCTCACCTTGAAACTAACTGTGAGGAAGAAGTTCCTACCTCAATTTCTCTAAAAATATCACTCAATCCTTCTAATTGTAATTATTTTCCTTAATCCAATAAGTTTTTTGGATCTATTTTAATTATCTTTATTTCTACATTTTTAACTTTCATGTTCATTATGTTCTTCATTTAATCAAAAAAAAATCTCTTCTCCCTCCATTACTTTGTGTTTCTCCCCACTGTGATGTCCCAGTGACTCTTATTTCCCGGATCATGGATATATAACCCATTGTGGGTGGTCCAAATTGTCATCATAATGATGATCATGAATTTATGTGTTTAATTCTTAATCAATCGCCCATCTAATTATAGTGTGGTATTGGATGTGTATTGTGGAAAAAGTGATTGTCACTTTTCAATCTATTGACACCATCACACACTCCAATTGTAACACTTTAAAGTCTCTCTCCATTCGGATCACACTTCACACCATTGGAATTGTGTGGTTCCATTGTAATAATGGTACATGATTTCTACCAAGTGCATGAGTGGTTTACATCACTCTATTGGGGAATGTTATTACCCTTTCACCCAGGATAATACATGGAATAACTTATCTTATTGAGGATATCTTAAGTATAGTAGTGGTTTCATACCAAAAGGAAAAGTGAAAGGTGAATAGGTGAATGATATTGAACCTACTTATTGAATTTGATGATTTAGAACAAAACTAAATGATGAATGATCAATCGAGAATTCATCCTTATCTCCATTTTTATTTCTTGCATTAATTAGGTGTTCATTTTCATATCTTTTCTCTTTTATGTTTCCATTTAATAAAAACCAAAAAAATAACTTTAGCTACTTTAAAAATTAATAAAATAAAATAAAAAAAACATAAGTGCTAGGATAGTGGGAACTCTCCAACCCTTTATCCTTGAGATACAACCTTATTCATCCACAAAGATACATTAGGAGTAGAAATGTTTTTGTCCATGACCCGTGATAAACGCTTGATAAAATTGGCATCATTTTCAGGGATCATTTCTCTTATTGGTAAATTTATATTTATGTAGGATAATATTTTTTTATTTTTAATTTTGAATAAATTGAATTCAATGTTAAATTGTCCAAGAGTGTAATAACCTAGTGTGGGGGTGATGTGAGATAGAAATCTTGATATTTTTATCTATTATTCATTGAAAATATCCCTACTTTTAATTCAAATATCAAGTAAAATATTAGTTTTATTGAATTCTAATAATCTATACTTAAATTTTTAAATAGATTAAATTACTATTTTTAATGATATATTCATTTCTGGTAATTAATTTTTCAATTCATATAATTTAAATTCATTTTGCTTTTAAAATTAGAATTTAACGGTTATTATAATGGATTTATCATTTTTTTAAATTATTTGTTTAAAGGCTGAAAAAATGAATTTAACTAATTTATCATTTTAAAATTGATTTTAGAAAGAAAATATTATATTGAACAATAATTTATTTTTGGAAATCAGGTTGAAAAATGTCATAGGTCATGCATAGTCATCATACCGGATGTTGACTGCTGACAGCACCATGTGAATCTATTTACCACAAAACATCACTCGTGATCAATCTACTGACTATGAGACCAACATGTTGTAACTCCACTCATTTTCATCGTTTTTAGCATGAGAACCCTTTTCCACCTTATTGAAAGAATATTCCATGGTCAATAGAGTGACCATGGCTCCCATCCTATGATAAAAGTGAGCAGATCTCACAATCATATACCTTATTACACCTTCATCCTACTTGCCAAAATGACCTTTACCCATCCTACCGCACCATGCCACCAAATTTTCTACTACCCTTATCCACTATGGTTAACCTCAAACCTAACCTATAGAGACATAAAGCTTGACGTACATGGACATTACATTACTTTTGCAGAATACCTAATACATAACAAAAACAGACACCAAAGGACTGTAATATTTTAGTGTCTTTGGAAACTCAGAATATAATCTTCTAATCTTGGTGAAAGATCTTCAACATCTCCCATAAAGATATTCCCCTTTTCTTACCTAAAACCTTTCTTTATATCCTGGGGAAAATAAAACATAAAAAGGGTGAGCTCAAATGCTCAGTAAGGGTAAACATAGATATTATAAAACAATCCATGAATATTTGAATGCAAAAACTTAAACATAAAATCTCAACATAAAAATCTTGAGCAAAGACATAAATTTTGGAAGTACGTAAGGCATATATCATAAAGGTACATAAATCATGATAAAATATCATGGCAATAAAACATGTAATTGTGTAAAACTATTAAGAACGTGATATGATTTCCATAGTAGCCAAGACATTACTGCTAAGACCATCTTAGTGGACAAAGTCCCTTTCTGAATCGACTTCACTCCTCGTTCCAGTCCTGTATCACTGAACCGGATTAACTTACTGTTCCAGCCATGTCTATATCATGAGATATAAATCTTTACCGAATTAATTGGAAGGATATATAGGTCCCAACCATCTCATAATGAAATCATTCTTACATGTCCCACAACATAAACATAAATCATTCACCATAACCCAATGAATAAAATGGGTTTCATAAACATCATCTCATCATAACATAACCTATATAAAAAAATGGATATCATTACATCATAAGAAAAGTTAAACCATGTAAATAATAGATAAATTATACTTGAAACATAATCATACTAAATAATGTCATCTTAGATGGAAAATAGTTTTGACAAAACACTTGATATGAATTCTTGAGGAAAATATCCTTTCTTCTTCAAAATCATTTTATTTTCAAAAAATGAAATGAAATTTAAAAAAGGATATTATTGAAAATAATCATGAAATCTTGTGGAGGGAGATTCATTAAAATAAGGATTTATGAAACTGTAAAAATCTTTTCATGCCGTATAAGTTAAAAAACATTCTGCTCGTACTTTTAACAGAAAAGTCAAAAAGTTCCTCGTGTGGTAAACAAAAGGAAGATTCCTTTCATAACATGTGGTAAAATTCAAAAAATGGGTAAAAAGGACTTTAAAAATACATGAAAACATTTTTAGAAAACATGGTTATGGATGATAACAATAACCCCAGTAAATACTTACGAATAAACAATCTTAGATAAAAATGAGATTGAAAAAGTTATCTCCAACCTTATGTCCAATTTATTTTGTATGTGTCCAAGACTCCTGTATAGTGGGTTTAAACATATTATTAACTTGTAATAGAACCATAATAATATTTATGATATCATATATGGTTCACTTATGTATTTATATTACCCGTTCATTTGTCAATTCCATGTTAAAGTAACGTTTGGGGTAATATTCTTTTCATTTGTCATATGTGTTTGGACTTTTTATTATTGATACTATTATTACTTATATCATGATTTACTTACTTCCAGAATGTAAAAAATTATTTATATACCATATATATTCAGTATATATATATATAATAGATAGATAAATGAAATGAAACACACCGTTCATGGAGACGGTAGGTCGTACGTACGTATGAACGTTGTTTTCCTTTCCTTATTGACTTGAATGGAAGTAAGTAGATGACATATATATATATATATACATAAATCCTGTTGCTTTATCATGTCATATATTTCATTATTATTCCTTATATATACTTTATAATCATTCTTTAATGGTTAACATGGAGAATGAATCTCATCGCATCGTGGAGACGGTAATCTGTACGTACGCACGAGCGATGATATCATTGCCATAATTATTGAATTGAATTGGAGTGGATGATATAATATATCAGAATCAGTATGATGTTATAATAACTATATATAGTTATTCTTTAAACCATTATACCAATCCAGGTAAGGTGGTGGTGGAAAAACAGATTACACCATGGCGTGGAGACGGTATTTCGTACGTACGCACGCGCGGTGATTTTATTTTTCGTAGGATGGATAGAAGATAAAATGGGGTTGTTTAATATTTATAATAACATATCATTATATTTCTGATACTAATGTTATTACTTTATAATGAAACAACTAAAAAAGAAGAATTTTAAGAAGAAAGAAACTTGAAATAATCGATAGAAGAGATTGCCTCTTCTTCGACGTACATCCTTTAAGATTCCTCTTAAAGGACTAGATTTGGTCTTTTGAGAATCCCAAAACCTCCAAAATGTTTCTAGGAAATTTTAGAAGATAAATGGGTAGTGTTTGGACAATATTGAAGGCTCAAAGTGTTGTGAAGAGAAGAGGTAGGAGGTTCCCTTTTATAAGGGAGGAGAGGGGTACCTTTGGAAACCTAAAAAATATTAGTTTATAATAAATCAAACCCCACATAAAAACCTCCAAAAATGATTCATATTAAAATATTAGATGAGATAGGTTTTTAATATAATCCACCAATAAAATTTAGACATGTTGGAAATTTATTTTAAACCTTATCAACTTGATTAATCCTTATTTAATTTATTTAATCTTATTTGTGGTAATAAGATTCTAAATATTAAATTGGTATAAATAATTACTTATGTGTTGTTAACTGTCTATAATTATATAATCTATTACATTTTTGACCATATAAATTTTAATTTAAAATTTTAAAATATTTTTGTGATTTTTAAACAATTTAATAATATGTTATTTTTATAAAATAACAATAGTGTTAATTTTGACATAATTTAGTTATTTGAATAAAATCTAAAAAGAGGATATATTCGAACCAAAATGTTTAATAGATTTCTAACATGTCATATGCATCTATAAAATTTGTGTATAAAATTAATTAGTTCACATAATGTTTATTTTAATATTTATAAAACCATTTATTTGATATTTCTTTTAACAAAACAATTACTACATCATTTTTGTATAATAATTTAATATAATTATTATTTGTATAAAAATTAAAGATAAAATCCTATGATGAATATAAATATAATAAATTTCATAATAATATTTTTACTCGAATTTATCATCTTAAAATCACAACATTTAAATTGATATATTTATTAAATTATGAAGGTGACATCTTTGACATCATTGAAAATAAAATAATATAAATGTTCTAATCTATTTTATAAGGATAAAAATGGTCCAAAAATCTACCCTTGGATGATTAGGGTATATATATACTCGTCCAAAAAGGTTTGGTCAAGTTTAGGGTCATTTTGATAGGTATTATTGTTCTAATAAAAACTATATTATTGATTTTTCACTGAATAAACAATTTCTGCATCACTATTGTGTCACCATTAATGATAATTATTTAATCCCTAAAAACTCAAAATAAATTCACATTATGTAGATAATTTTATTATCTTTCTGTATATTATTCATGTTCGAAGTTTCATGAATTTTATCACTAAATTAAAATTATTATACTTATAAGATTTATGAGAGTGACATGTTGTCACTTTCTTTGGTTTTAATAATAATTAAATTATTTTCGTGGTCAAAAGTCCATAAAATGAATCTATTCAGACCCTTAGGTGACATGGGTTGACTTTTATTCATCCAATAGAATTTTGTCAAGTGTTAGGGTAATTTTATAATCTTATTTGTACCCTTAATTACATGATTTACATTTAACTACAGTAAATAAAAATTACCGTAGTTACTATTCATAATATCAAAAAAAAAGTAAACTATTAAAATAATTTGGAACCACTGAGTTAAAATATGGAATCCATTTTTCAAAATTCAAAAAATAGAAGTTGCAGTAATTAATTTAAAATTAATCTCATTATTAGGAAAACGGGTTTTAAAAGTTAAAACATTGCCAAAGATTGAAATGTTTTTACCTATGAATTCAATGAAACATTAATGGAAATGAAAAACATTATATTAGATGGTAAAAATATATTATATTTATACTTTAAAACCATTCAATATTATAATTTAACCATATAAATTATTACGATGAAAAAAGTTGTTTTTTATTAAAATATAGCGTGTTTTTACTATTCATTAAAATATGAAAGTTATTAGAATAATATGAAAAATTTATCCAAAGTAAATTTTTATATCCTGATTTCAAATAAGAATTTTATTTTGAAAAATTAAACTTATAAACATGCAAAAAACTAGATTTAAAGTGGGTACACCATCAAAAGGCGGCAAAACTGCATTTTTTTAAAAATATTTTTTTTACCCGAAATTTTTTTTTTGCTCCCATACCTTGTTCAAGAAAATGTGTAAGATGAATAATAATGTTATAACATTAAAAATTTAGTTAATTCTATTCATAACGGCTAGTTCATAATAATCTTATAACAATATATCATTGTTTAGTGAAACCCGGTATTGCTTACTACACATGCTATCGAGGAAGGTCGTGATTGCGTGTAATGCAAGCCAGGTCAGGGATGCGTGTATTGAAAGATCCTTTTGTTATAGCACTCAATACAAAACATCAATTAAATTAAAAGAATATTATTTATAAAATCTAGAGGTATTACATAACCAGCGACCACCTAAAAATCCAAAAATGGATCTCACCCTTGGAACCAAACTCATCGAGAAGAAGAGAAATCAATATGAAGCGTGAAACTGAACCCCCACCGTACTGATTCTAATGGCCAAGACTACCTGATAAAGCTCATCATATGCTTCAATTGTCACCAAATATTTCTCCAAACACCACCATCCACCACTATGGCTGAATTTAAGGAATAAATTGAAGCTTCCACCGTGTTGGATTCGAAGAATTAGAGTTGTCACAATTCTAGATTTGTGGAACCACCACGCACCACTCTCACCACTGTGATTTTTTGGAGATAATAAGACCTCATAAAATAATTTTATTGCTCTATTGGAATGATAGATAATCCACATGGGACCTCCTCTCCCTGCCAAATCTTTAAAAACCAAAGTGAAAGAAAAAAACATAAAAACAAAAACAATAGAAAACATAAAAATAATAAAAATAAAACTAAATAAAAATATAAAAATGAAAAATATATATATATATATATATATATAATAACTATAAAAATACATATTTATATAATTTATATAATGTATATATATTTATCTATAAATATATTTATATATGTGTGTGTGTTTAACAGAACTTATTTGTCTTTTCTATTTGAAGTAATGTCCAAACCTGAGACCATTATCAAGACCCAAATCAACTGGCCCAATTAAAAAACGTTGTAAATGCCACTATAAAACACAAGAATAAACTCTCATAACTATTCTTGTACAATAATAGGAATGATATTTTTTATCATAATTAATATCAATTGTTCTCTACGACATGTGGAATCTATCTAGTTGAAGTCAAAGAGCCCACCTCGATACTGGCTGTTAAGAATAGGAAACTTCCTTACCTTATCTCTATAAATTTATCTCTCCCTTTCTTGTTATAAATATCTGGAATACTCTAATTAGGGTTTTCCTTCATTTTTATTTATTTATTTATGCAGTTTTAATTCGATGTTAATTCTATTTTGATAATTACATTGTGTTGTTCTTATCTCTCTGAATTCTTTATGTTCTTATTCAACACATACATTGTAATGAGATTTTTAAAACTAAAAATCATGGAGAACTAACACGAGGGATAATACCTCGGGGGATATCACACAGGCACTATGTTCTTTATAATAATCTGAGTTCTATCTTTGATGCGGTAGAAAATTGGGTAGAATCGGATCAAAGAAATTCATCTACTATATTTGATGATTTATTGTATCCTAAAATCTATCAAACCTTAATTTTTCCCCTCTCTTGGTATATAGTGCATACTAGTGGTGTAGTATGGATTGAGGGATTAACATCTTATGATGGAGCTGGTTGTTGAGATAGTGGATCTCTTGATCTAGTGTGTCAATTACCTCTAAAGGAGTTGAAACTAGACGCATCAGGGGATATCTCTACCTTGTGTATATTTAGAAAAAAAAATAAACTGATGAGAGAAATAAAATAATATTATTGAATCCATTTTCAAATGATAACTAAAGTAAAATGAATAATTTGTGTACTTTCCCCTAGACCCAACCCCGTTCACCCACTGTTGTGCTGACTTTTTTCCTTTTGTGTTAATTCTATGTAATCAAAAACCGAAAAAACAACTCTACCTTCTTTCAAGATTAAGAAAACATAACAAAAATACATAATATCTAGGATAGTGAGTCTCCAAAATCCTTTCTCCTTAAGAGACAACCTTGTTCATCCAAAATGCTACATTATGTTTATTTTTGAAATTATTTTTTACCGCTACTCGCAACAATCACGTAATAATGGTATTTTGTTGTATGGTTTCCCAATTTATCATGATTTCATGACTACGGTCTTGAAAACAAGTAAATATCTTGGCCTAAGGCCTTAATGATAAGTTTTTTATGTCAGACATTATAAATCCCACCATTATGAAATCAGTATTATTGATATTCATGTTTTAATTAATTGTCAGAGATATAGAATTCTCCTTATTTCAACTTGATTATGACTTCATGTTTTTTACCTATTCTTGTCCAAATATTTATTTCATGATTTCTTCAGTTATATATTTCTCATATTGAGTGTTTTAGATCACCCTTTTCTTATGTTTATATTCCTTGGGTTATAAAGAAAAGTATTTAAAATGACATCTATAGAAGGATGACACATGTGAAAATATTTATAGGATATGTTAAATAATTTTTATATATTAAGTAGTTACATATATAATTAGAAAAACTTTTATCTGATAAAAGGATCATGGGATTTATCAGTTTATATTTTTTCCTAATTATCTAAAACTCTTTTCCTAAAAATATCATTCAAATATAAGAGATTAAATAATCATTATATATTTTGTAATTATGGATGGCTATATCTTCTATTTTATTGTTGATATCAAAGAAAGCATGTAAAGTATGTGTTTATGGTACCGAATTTAGGAATGCTGGTCCAAGGAATTACACCATTAGTTAATTTTTTTATATCAGTTTTAAAATTTCTTTCGAAAATAATCTTTTTAAATTCAAAATAAAATATTGTATTTACTACTTCTCATTTTCGAAATTTTATACAATCAAATTAAAATCTATCGATATCCAAAACATCAAATGATTGAGTTCATAATTTAGTGATTCATGGCTTAAACATAAACTCCTTAGTCACTTTAGCTCACACTCATTGGTCAAACTCAATTATTATCAACTAGTATAAGATTTACCCAAAATAAATTTCAAATATAGCATGGTTTGTGAATCATAAAAATATAGTATGAAACAAAAATATTATTTTATATTTAAAATTTGAATTTATTATTTTAAAGCTGACAAATTAATTTATTTTTAATTATTCATGCCTTCTAAAATTTAAATTCAATGATTTAAATCCAATACATTTATTATTTTGGATGAATTTAAAATATTCACTTGGGTTTACTTTATTTTTCATAAAAGAGAATATTTCAAGGCCTTCATAAATTTTTCTAAAAATGTTGACAATGAAAAAGTTTATCAAATTATTTCTATTCAAAGTGATAATAGAAGAGACTTCAATAAAAATAAATTTTACTATTTATGACATTCTAAAGGATATAATCATTGTTTTTTCTATTCCTCAAATACCTTAACAAAATAGAGCAATAGATTGGTTAAATCAAACTATCTAAGAAGCTGCTTGAACTCTTTTAAATAAATTTAATTTACCTAAATATTTTTTTATCTAAGTCCATATTTCATGTTTTATCATTAATCATGTTATCATAATAACTTTTCTCAAAAATTCCCATTATTAACTTTGGAAAAATAAAAAAACTAAAGTTGGATTTTAAAAGTTTTTGGTTCTAAATATTTTAGTCTCAATAACAAAGATAATCTTGGAAATTTTTATTTAAAAACCAATGAAGGTATCTTTATTTACTAATCTCGCTCAAGAAATGAATGTTGTGTCCTTAATAAAGGGACTAAAATGATAGAAGAATCAATTGGTGTTTTTTTATGAAAATTTTCTAAAAAAATATTCCTCAAAATGTTTTTGAAATTTATTTTTTGAATTTAAATAAAACTTTCTAAACTATATAATTTGACGATAAAAAATAATCATCTTCAATTTCATTACCTAATTATTTTAAAAATCTAAAGATAGTACCTTTTAAAATTTCATTGGAGATTTCAAAGTGGGAACTCATAATAGAAGATAGATCTTGAATATGGTTGTACATCTTGCTTTCATATCTCACTTAGAACACAAAATCAGACTGATTCCTTTAATGATAAAATAGGGTTCTTTCCATGCAAGAGGAAATAAATCAATTTTATAGAAATTATGTTTGGAATCTCATGGAAAGACCAAAGGATCATCCTATCAAAGACTCTAAATATATTTATTGAAATATGTTATATGATATTGTTAATATCACTAGAAATAATTCTAGCCTAATAGATAAAGGTTATAACCAAGAATAATGAATCGACTATGGTGAAACTTTTGTACCATAATTCAGTTAAAATCCATTAGAATATTATTATAATTTCCTCTAATATTAATTTCATACCTTTTAAAATGGATGTTAAAAGTGCCTTTTTAGTGGATTTATTAATGAAATTTTGTGGGGGAATAACCACCTTTTTTTGAAAATTGTAGTTCTCTAAATAATGCTTTAAAATTAACCAAATATCTTTATGGTTTAGTACAATCCCCCTAGTATTGGTATAAAAGTTTATCAAATGTTATTTTATTAAATGGTATTAATAAGGGAAAATTTAATTCAGACAATTTTCTAAGTCACATATCAAATGATTTCTTACTTGTCCAAATTTATATTGATGATGTAGTTTTTATCGCTACCAATGAATCACTGTGTTTTGAATTTTTTGATTTAATGAAAAATGAATTTGAAATGAACCTTATGGGTAAACTCAAATTCTTTCTCAGTATTTAAATTTCTCTAAATAATGGTGGGATTTTTTCCAACCAAGGAAAATAAACAATTGAAATTTTAAAATGATTCAGTAAGGATCAACCATATAAAATCAATACTCCCATGGGTACAACTTTTAAGCTGACATTGGATGAAACTGGTAAGCCAGTGAACAACAAGCATTATAGAATTATGATTGGTAGTCTACATTATCATACAGTGATCCAGAATGATATCTTGTTTAGTCTATATTTTTATACTCATTTAAAATAAAATCTAAAGGAATTTCATCTTAAATAAATTAAAATGGTTTTTTATAATTAAAATTAAATAAAAAATCTTTGTTTGTTTTCTCCAAAAGTTATTTATTTGTAATTAACTAGTTTTTATGATACTAATTTTGGTGAATGAAAAATAGATAGGAAAAGGGGAAGTTTGACCTTCCACCTACTTATAAAATCCAATGTGTCTTAAATTAGTAAAAATAAAAATTATGTTTTACTTTCTATAGTTAAAGTGGAATACTTAGTCATTGGGAGTTTTTCCACCCAAATAATCTAGATGAAACACACTCTCTTGGAATTTTGGATTCTATATAAACATACCCTTATTAGGTGGGATAATACTAGTACCATTAATATTTATAAAAAACTTATCCACAACTCTCGCATTAAACACAATGGCCTTAGGCATCATTTCATAATATATCACTTCCAAAAGGGTGATATCTTATTGGATTTTTTTATGAAAGACTTTCAACTCAATGATTTTTTTACAAACCTCTAGCTGTTACTTATTTTGATTTTATTAAAAGGTATATTGGGAATGGTATGCTTTTACAGTTTCTATTTTACTATATATAACTTGACTACTATATTTAAAATTTATTTCTTGATCATGTTTTAAATATTTTTCTCTTTTTTATAAAATCTTGAAGACCATGGTTTATTTTTTCAATTTCTCTATTGACTATAATCCCTATATCTCACTTGTGTCGTCATTTGAGTGGGGTTATTATCTTCTAACTTTTTAAATTTTCCTTAAGAGATACATATATTTTTGAAATTAAATGTTTAAATTAAAAAATGTTTTCTCTAATTTTCAAACATCAAAAACATATTTTCTAAAATAAGTAATTATTATTTGAATTTTATTATTTTAAACTAAACTTATTTTAAAATATTGAGTCCACTTAGTTTTTTGTTTTAAAAACATATATGAGAAATTATTTAAATTCTCTCTATTTTTTAAAAAAATCTCTCAAACTATTTTTTTAGATGTCTCTAAAAAAGTAAATATTGGAGGATCCTTTCAAGGTATTTTTATAGAATCAAAGGTTCCATTTCAAACTTCTCAAACATTAAATATATAAAAACTACTCATTGTGGGAATATATGTTTTGGAAAAATAATTCACCAAAAAAAATCAATATCCTTTTTACTTTCTCTTTTTATTTTCTCTTCTTCTTCTTCTTTCCCTCTTTTTCACTAAACTTTATATTTATATTTCTTATTCTTTATTTATTTCCCTTGAATATTTTATTTTATTTTTTTTATCTTATCTAAATAATGTTTTCTCTCTTAAAAATTTTTCTTTTAAACTTTATTATCTCTCTATCATCATCTTATTTAAAGGGATTTTCAAAGTTAAGAGATGTTTTTAAACCTTTTTATTGTTTTATTTCTATCCTTAAAAATCTCTTTCTCCCTTAGACTCTATTTCAAATTCCATTTTGATTTTTTTCAAAATCATTCTTTATTTTTACTTGAAATATATCCTTTTAAGTTTTTTACATCTCTATATTTTCTTTTTAATAATCAAAAAGCGTTATAAATTTATTGAACTCTACAAAGGGGGAGAGGTTTACTGATTTTTATGGGGGAAAATATTTCCTTGAACTTAACAAGGGGATAATTTTTTTAAATTTATTGTTATATGTGTTACTTATTAGTTTTTTCATAAAGGGGGGTTAATTTTTTTACTCTTTTTTAAAATATAAAATATTTTATTTATTTACTTCTTGAACATATCGAATATCTTGATCGAATATCTTGTTTGAATATATTTTATACATTTATATCTTGAATACATTGTTATTTCTTTCACAATTATTTTATACTTGATATATATTATAATGTCAAGTGTTTGTGATCATAAAAAGGGGGAATATTTTTATACCACCCTATCTCATATGTTTTTCATGATCACAAACACTCATTTATGGTTCTAAAAATTTAATAGAGTATTTTTCAATTATTTTATTTAAACACCAAGTCTTGAGATTAAAAAATTCAAATGATAAATTCATAATATCATGATGAAATATTGAAGGTCATTTTAAAAAATTTAAATAGTAAATAAATATCTTTATAAATTCATAACTTATGTTTTGAATTAATTAAAGGAATCTCTTGAAGGTATCGAAGACTTTGGATTCTTTTTAAAGGGTTATAAGTAGAGTTATTGCATAGCAGGCCGCACTAGATAGCCAATGCAGAGCCACCATCCAAATAGTTGTGTTGGATATAATTCCCCATGATTTAAAATTCCATAGAATTGAGAGTGGAATAATTCAAAACTAGGAGTCCTCCAGAAATCCCTTTGGCCAGCAGGTGAGGTGCATTGGGTAATTGGTAGCATCATGACAGGTCATCTAAGGGAGAGTTTATTGTTGGACAAAATGCAATTATTTTAGTCTTCTATAGCTTCAATGAATCTAGAAAATTCCATAACCTTACCGTATCTTTTATAGTATATAAAATGGTGTCCTTGGAGGCATAAATACTACTAATGGATTTTAGAAACTCTTGAAATCAAAATCACGTTCATCCTCACACTGAATCTATAACATTCTAAAATCCTTACTTTAAAGAAACAAATCCAATATCAATTCTCCATCAATACCCAAGGCTGTCTTCATATATATTCTCTAAATATCTCACCATAAATTTTATTTGTAATTTAGAGGGATTAGGGAGAATAATTTTAATGGATTTGCACCAGGAAAACCATCTTCTTCTCATCTCCTTATACAATTGGAGTTTACTATTACAAAAGTGAGGTACAAGTTCCTTGGATACTGATGAATTTCAAGAGGTTTCTCACAACCATAATAATTATGGAGAGTTTCTTGATCACCAGGAAGATAAAGGGAGAAATAATCTAAACCTCTCAACCTAAGGGGAGGATACATAAGGACTCACATTGATCTATTATCTAACTCCATTATCTACATATATTTTCACTCTCTTTTATTTAATGCATTTAATTATTATAACTCAATATAAATAATTATATAAATTTAATTTTACAATTTCTATTATAGATACTTGTAATTACCTGGCCCTTGTTTCCATATTTTGTGCTCTATTACATTGCATTATCATGTTTACAAGAAATTTGTATCCCAAAGGAAGAAATAGTTTAGTATCATTGGAAACAAAATACATACATAAGTTTAACATTACAACTAGAAATGTAAATACAACATATATGTTTTATTAGAAACATCCACAACTATAAGTTTGTCCCTTCAGGTCATTCGTAATAAACTTCTTCTTGTCCTGATAAGATAAAACATAATAATAGGGTGAGATCAAATGATTAATAAGAGTAAGAAATACATCAAAAGATAGAATAAACATAAACATTAGGCATAGTGAATAATTTAAAACACATGCCTTTATAAATAATAAACTTGGACACATTATGGTAGGAATATGAGCTGGGTAAATAATGAATTAATAAAACATAATCATGGGTATTCTACTAGTCGAATAACCACATGAAATTTCAATTACTAGCTTCATAATGAGGTAATTTCAAATTCCAAACATTCTAAAACATACCATTAAGGCCTCGACTAAGATGTCTAAAAATTATTATGGCTTTGGCCAAAACCATATCCCAAAATGGGTAGGGCCTTGTCCAAGTCCATATCTATTTGACTCACGATACCTACCAATGCATCGAGCAGATATAGAGGGCCCCAACAATCAAATAATAAGTCCAATGAATTCCTTATATGAATGGAGATAAACATAAACAACATATACCTTCATATTGAAACTAACATACGAAATGTAAATAAATTTCCTCGAACATTAAACTTAAACACTAACCATTCTGAGTAAATTTGGTGAATGGTTTCAGGATAGAAAATCCATATTCAAACTAATAATAATAAATTAAATTAAATATTTATTCTGATATCAAATGATATTAGTCCTAATAATACATAATAATCAACAAGAGTTTTGAAATAGATGAAAACATTCTTATAAAACAATTGAGTAATTCTTGAGATAAATACTTATTTACTTTAAAAAGAAGAGTTCTTTTGTAAAACAATTTGTATAAATTCATAAGTGAAGTAAGATAGTGTTTTAATAATAAAATGATTGATTTTATAAAAATATTTTTTGTTAAAAACATATTATATAGTAACCATGAAAATAGGTAAGAATTTGAGAAATTCCATATAATCGGGATTGTATTTTAGGAAGGATTTTTAAATATCATTTTAAAACATATAAATCCCCATAAATGAAGGTATGATTCTATTTGGAACATATATATAGAGAATTCACATAGAAATTATAAGGTGTAAATATTAATTAATAATAATTTAATTGAGGTAAGTAGATAATAAAAGTAACCCGAATGAAAATGGAGGTTTCGGTGAAAAACCCTTACCTTATGTCTGAATGTGTTCCGCTCTTGAACTTAAGGTACTAAAATATGAAATTAGACTTATAAATAACTTAATTTAGAACCTATTATACAATTCTTTTTTTTATAATACTTTTTTTAGTTCATTTATTTCCTTATTTATAAATTATAATATTGAATTTTTTAGTTCTGAAGTGTTTGTTTTCTTTATTTTCATAATCAGTTCACTAGTTTTTAAGTAATGGAGTTCATGTGGAATAGATGTGAATATATAGAATTATATTTACACATTATTTGTTAACATAAATAGTTTTTAATGTTCATTTATATTATTTGGTTACATGGAATTAGGATGAATCACTAGATGAAATATTAATGACAAACACTTAGATTATTTTAGCAGTGTTTTTTTATTAAGAACTATTTTGGCCATACAATTTAATATTCTCTACATATATTGGTTCCTAAATATTAAGTAGGTTATAATACATATATTATAGTTTGTTTCAAACAGAAAAATAGTTTCATGACCAGTAATTAATGAGAATTTGAAGAATAAAACTTCGTCGTACACAAAGGTTTTAAATTAGCACCACACGGATGATGATTTCGTTTATAAATTAAAAGAAAGAGAGTAAGGATATTGATGGTGATTCCTCCATTACCATGATATAATTCTAGTATATAGATGATACTAGAGTAATCATGGTCATTTTTATAGAGGAGTTGGGGATAATATAACAATACAAAGGAAATTGAAATGAAATTGAAAGAAATAGAATATGAATTTACCTCTTGAGTCCACCTCGTTGAGAACCTCCTTAAGGGAAGGGGTTTTGGTCTTTTGGAAAGACCAAGAGATATTGGAAGTGGGAAGTGACTAGAAAAGGGTATTTGGTAAGAAATTTTAGGATCATAAAGTCTTAGAGTAGTGAAGAGAAGATGGAGTGATGGGGGGTTTTATTGTGGAGGAGAGGAGTAATTTTTGAATATCTTAATCATTATTTTATTATTTTTCCAAATAAAACCAATAGTATTGATTATTATAAAGAATAAACGTAATATGTTCATGTGATTTATAAACAAGTGTCCTTAAATCATCCTTACATCATCTATGACTCAATAAATCATGTATTTAGTATTTATCATAAATTATCAGGTTTTACTTTTCATTAAAAATTCAAGTATTTCAGAAAAATCCCAAAAATTCACCCTATCCATTTTTTGACATGTAGAGTTCAAAAATAAACTCCATTTTTAAAAAATAATTTTTTAAATATTATTAATTTAATTTTTATTTAAAATCATAGTTTATTCGAAAAATAACAATTTTAAAACTACAATTCATTTTATATCACATTGAAAATTTAATCAAGATCTCATTATCTTAATACCTTAAGAAAATGGAATAATATTATTATTTACAATTCATAACGGTCATATTACTATTCATATTACTATTCATAAGGGTATCTTATTATTCACCACAAATTAAGCTCATCTTATCATACTCTAAATATCTTACTGAACACAATTGTGTAAGTCAGTTTTTCAAATTTCAAATTATATAGGTGGAAAGTATTATTTTTTTAGCTAGGTTATAACAAAGTGAGGTTTTTTAGAGACTAAGTGTTTCGTTTATTCAATATTAATTTTCAAAACCTTGGGGTGTTACATTATCCCCTCTTTAAAAAGAATCATCCTCGAAATTCATAGAACGTTACCACAAAAAAATATTTGGGTAGGTTTTCATTATAAGCTCCATAGGATCCCATGTTGCGTCTTAGATTTTATGATTTATCCAAAGTATCTTTACCAGTTGATTAATTCAATTCCTTAACACCAGTTATTTAGTGTCTAGAATCCAGAGAGGCTCTTCACAGTATGATAATTCAGGTTCCAGTTCTATACCTTTAGATGTGAGCACATGCGTTGGGTCTGGCGTGTACTTTCTCCACAGTGAGACATGGAACACATTGTGTACTTTAGAAAGGATATGTTTCACTGACAAAAAATATGCAATATATTCAATTCTCTCCAGAATTTCAAAATGTCCTAGGTACCTAGGTCTGAGTTTCCCTTTCTTCCCAAATCCTATAACTCCCTTCCATGGAAATACTTCTAAGAAAACATGATCTCTCACTTGAAACTCCAAATCCTTCCTTCGATTATTGGTATAGCTCTTTTTTCTGCTTTTAACTACTTTGATATGGCCTTAAATAGTCTTTATCTTTAGTTTTGTTTCCTCTATAGGCTCTAGGCCCACAATCTTCCTTTCTACAATTTCATCCCAACAAGTTAGTGTACGACATCTCTTTTCGTACAACTCTTCATATGGTTCCATTTGAATACTTGAATGGAAACTATTATCATAGGAAAATTCCACTGATGGTAATCACTGATCCCACATAACTTGAAGGTCAATTTAACAAGATCTCAACATTTCCTCTAAGGTTAGGATCATCCCCTATGATTTCTCGTCAGTTTGAGGGTGATAAGCAATACTCAATTGATGTTCTGTATCCAAAGATTTCTGAATAATTTTCCATAATTTCAATGTAAATTGTGGGTCATTATTAGACACAATTGAGATAGGTGCTCTATTAATTCTCACAACTTCATTTATATAGTCTTCATAGGCTCTCTAGTGGAAAATCCTCCCTTATAGCGATGAAATGTATAGATTTCGTAATTTGATCCAAAATTTCCAATATTACATCATTATTTCTTGGAGTTTTGGGTAATCCAATAACAAAATCCATGGTGATATCATCCCACTTTCAAGTAGGAATAGGTATAGGTTGCATGACTTCTCTAGGATTTTATTGTTCGTCCTACACTTGTAGATAGACTAAACATATAGATGCGTAATCCGTAATTTCCCTCTTCATTTTATCCCACAAGAAATGTTCCTTTGAATATATATATATCTTCGTGCTACCAGGATGTAAAGAGAAAAAAACTATGGTAATCATCCAATAACTTCATTTTTAGCTCGGTTGAGCTGTAACACAAATCCTCATCCCAAATTTCATAATTCCATCTTCATATACGAAGTTAGCCAACTACCCCTCTTTTACAGTATTAATTTTCTTTTGCAGGTTCTCATCATCAGGTTGAGAGATTTTAATCCTTTCTAATAAAGAAGGTTGGGAAACTTTATGAAAAATTAGTGATGTTTCTTCTTCTTTGATAATTCCCATATCCATCCTCACAAAATCCATTTACAAAGGATCCTTATCAATCCAAATTTTTTTGAGAACTCCATGATCTTTCCTAAATAAAGCATCATCTACCTTATTTTCCTTTCCTGGGTGGTAGTATATGGTACAATCATAATTCTTGAGTAGTTCAATCCATTTACGTTTCCCCATGTTGAGATCTTTTTGTGAGAAGATATATTTCAGACTCTTTTGATCTGTATATTTCTCACATCATTCACCATAGAGATAGTGTCTCCATTTTTTTTAGAAAATATCTTAGCAACTAAGTCAATATTATGAGTAAGATAGTTTTGTTCATGAATTTTTAACTACCTTGATGCATAGTCAATAACTCTATCATTATATATAAGGACACAACCAATTTCTTTCTTTGATGCATTTCTATAGATCACAAACCCATCATTCCCCGATGGTAGGGTTATGATCAGAGTATTCACTAATATCCTCTTTAATTATTAGAAATAGTCCTCACATTCTTTTTTCCATATGAATTTAACCCCTTTACCTATAATCTTGGTCATGGGGTTGGCTAAACGGTAAAAGTTCTAAATGAAATGACAATAATAACCTGCTAAACCAATAAAACTGCATACCTTAGTTATGTTAATTGGAGTAGGTCATTTTTTCATAGCCTTTGTCTTCATAGTATCAAAAGATATTCCATCCTTAGAGACAATGTGTCTATGAAAGAAAACTGATTGAAGATAAACTTCACACCTGATAAACTTCCCATATAATTCATTTTTTCTAAGAGTCTTCATAATAGTACGTAAGTGATTTTCATGATTTTCATAAATTTTGGATTATACTAAGGTAACATCATTAAATACCTCCAAAAATTCATTAATATATTCCTTGAAAACTTTATTCATTAGATCCATGAAAATAGAGGGTGCATTAGTCATTCCTAAAGACATTACTGTAAACGCTTAATGCCCATACCTAGTTTGAAATGCAGTATTTGGAATTTCTTTATTCCTTATTAGAAAATGATGATATCTAGATTGAAGGTCAATCTTTGAAAAATATTGGGCTCTATGAATTTGATAAAATAAAACATCAATTTGAGGTAGGGGATACTTCTTCTTTATTTTTTATAGCATCGATCTCCCTGTAGTCAATGCACAAGCTCATAGATCCATCTTTTTTCTTAACAAAAAAATAGAGGCTCCCCATGGAGAAACACTAGGAATAATAAATCCTTTATCACTCAATTCCTATAGTTTTTTCTTCAGTTCAACTAATTTCACAGTGTCCATTCTATAAGGTGTCTTTGATATAGTCCTTGAACTAGGAAATATGTTAATGGAAAACTCAATTTCTCGCTCTGGATAATTTCTAGGTAAATGCTCTGGAAACACATAAACATATTCTTGCACAATATAAACATCCTTTATCTAAACATTTCCTTCCTCACCCATAGTTATTGTATTCCATTCCTCCCCAATAATTGAGTTCAGTAGAGCTATAGGGTGTGGATCGAGATAAGAATCAGATGGTGATGTTTCTTCCCTAAATATAAGGGATTCCACATCATCCTAAAAAATTGTAACCTCTTTCCCCTTCAATAAATATTCACATCATGATTCAAAATCCAATCTATACTAAGGATTATATAAAATTAAATCATGGGTATGACCATAAAATCTACTGATAAAGAACATTTATATGCCATAATGGGGACTTCCTGACATAACTTTGTTGCAATGATACTTACCTTGTGAGTTTCTATAGACAAATACCTTATTAAATCAAATTGTAAATATCTAATTTTCTTGGAAACTAAGAAGATATGAAAGAATGCGATGATCCTAAATCAAATAAATCATTGTATAAGTTTGAGAAAATGATTAAATTACATGTCACCACCTCATTAGGAGCTTCAATATCAGCAACTATGATCGCACAATCTTGTCCCCTCTCCATTGGCCTTTTCTGTGGCATGTTTTCTTGACTCCTGGAACAATCATTAGAATAGTGTCCCATATCCCTATAATTATAACATTAAACATTAATAGATTCATTATTCCCCTTGAAATCACCAGCAATATGGCCTTTCTATCCACATTTCTAGCATACTCCTTTTTCTTTTAAGAAGGCATGAGGGTGTTTCCTTTTATAATTATCACAGGATGGAAATTCAACACTTCCCTTATTCCCCATTTACTTATTTCCTTTTCCAGTATTTTTTCCAACCCCCTTCTCTCTGTATTTACTTTAAATTCAAAAGACTTAGATAATTTCTTTTCTTTCTTGATAGCACGTGAAACTATATCTTTATGTGATGAGAAAATTTGGGAGACCAGTTCCCGTTAGAGGCACAACTTTAGGCCACCAAAGAATCGATCAATCTTGATCCTCAGATTTTGTATGTAGTCTACAGCATGACCTTATAACCTTGTGAATTCATCATCATACTTTGCAACATCCTCATATTACTTTTGCCTAAAATTAAGAAACTACCTTTCCATATTCGCTCGTTGTTCACAAGGAAAGTATTTATCTTGGAATATTTTCTTAAATACCCTCTGTTCCATCTCCTCTATCTCTTCCTCTTATATTGTGTTTTAGATTAATGAAAACCAGTGATCTGTATCTCCGGATAGACGATAAAATTACATGAAAATATTCTCTATTTAATTCCATCCCAAAGAGAGAAATATCTTCTCTAGGGAACTTACCCACTACTCAGCTATAAATGGGTTTGTAGTCCCATTAAATAATAGAGGTTGTTGTTACATAAAGTGATCTAACATAGTTCATTCACATCATGGTTCCATATGATCTATACGGATAAGTTTTTTTTTTCTAACCTAAGTAAGATGTCCCAGTATAGTTATAAGTTGCTCCACACTAGTTGTAGCTCCAAAGCCAACATCATTATCTTGCATCGGAAGGCAATCCCTACATGGGATATGCATGTTCATTCGGTTTTGATTTCTTCCAATAGGTTCTATTTCTAGATAATTTCATACAATAGATTAGGTTATGAATTATAATGTATAATCTTAACTTATCAAAATACATATCATAAATTGAAATCCTATGCATGGATAATCCCATAATCACAAACATGGTTTATTTAAGAAAAAATTTACATTTAAATCCTTTATAATGGCTTGTAAAGGAAATGTAAATTATCCTAAGCATATCCCACAAGAGTTTCAAACCTGGTGTGCAGTAAGGCTCATTGTCATGTATTAGGATACCCTAGGTCATGCTTGAAACTCTTTGTCAGAGTTTTTACTCCTAGTTAAATCTATTACAGAACCATGCCCACAAGTAGTATCCAGACAGGGATGTATTTTCTATAAATATCTATAAAATATATTCCTTACCAAAATACTAGGGTGTTCTTGTATGTATATCCACAAAGATTATCTTAGGGTTTTGTTCCCTAATCTATATTCTCTAAATCTAGTTTCCATTTTTTCTACTAAACGTGCTCTGATACCAAATGTAAAGACCCGACCCCAGTTTCTCGAAGCTAATACCTTATTACATTACAGTGGTATGTTTACAAGAAAGTTTTATCTCGAGGGAACAAATATTTTAGTAGCATTGGAAACAAGATAAATACATAAGTTCAATATTAAAAATTGAAATTTAAATGCAACATATAAGTTTTATTGGAAACATACACAAATATAAGTTTTATTGGAAACATCCAAAAATATAAGTTTATTTCTATTGGTCACTCATAATAAACTTCTTCATGTCTTGAGAAGATAAAAAAAAGAAATTTTTGAGCTCAAACACTCAGAAAGAGTAATAAATACATCGAAAGATAGCATAAACCTAAACATTAGGCATGGTGAATAATTGAAAACATGTTCCTTTACAAATAATAAACTTGAACACATTATGGCAGGAATATGAGCTGGGTAAATAATGAAATAATAAAACATAATCATGGGTATTATACTAGTTGAATAACCACATGAAATTTCAATTACTAACTTCATAATGAGGGAATTTCATACGCTGGACATTCTAAAACATACCATCAAGGCCTCAGCCAAGATATCTAAAAATGATTAAGGCCTTGACTAAAACCATATCCCAAAATGGGAAAGGCCTCACCCAAGTCCATATTTATTTGTCTCATGAGACCAACTGATGCATTGTGGGGCTATAGCGGGCCCCACCCATCACATAATAAGTCCAATTCATTCCTAATTTGAATAGGGATAAACATAAACAACATATAACTTCATATTGAAACTAACATATTAAACATAAATAACTTTCCCCGAACATTAAGCTTAAACACTAACCATTCGGAGTAAATTTGGTGAATGGTTTTAGGATAGAAAATCCATAGTCAAACTAATAATAATACATTAAATTAAATGTGAAGTGTGATATTATATGATATTATTCCCAACAATACATAATAATCAACAAGATTTTTTAATAGATGAAAACATTCTTATAAAACAATCGAGTAATTCTTGTGATAAATACTCCTTTACTTTGAAAAAGAAGAGTTCTTTTAGAAAAATATTTGTATAAATCAAGAAGTTAAGTAAGATAGTACTTTCATAATATAATTATTGATTTTAGAAAAATATTGGTTTTTAAAATAGATTATAGAGTGCCCATTAAAATAGGTAAGAATTTGAGAAATTCCCTTGAATCAGGATTGTATTTTAAGAAGAATTTTTAAATATATTTTTAAAACATATAACTCCCCATAAATGAAGGTATGATTATGGTTGAAAATATATATATAGATAATTAACATATAAATTATTATTATTAAATATGAAGTTATAATAATTTAATTTAGGTAAGTAGATAAAAAAGTAACACGAATGAAAATAGAGGTTTGGGGGAAAAACCCTTACCATAAGCTCAGATGTGTTTCTCTCTGGAACATAAGGTCCTGGAATATGAAATTATACTTATTAATAAATTAATTCAGAAATTATTTGACATGTATTTATTTTATCACAATTTTTTTAGTTCATTTATTTCTTTATTGATATGTTGTAATATTGAATTTTGTCGTTCTCGAGTGTTCGTTTTCTTTATTATAATAATCTTTTCACTTGTTTTTAAGTAATGGTGTTCATGTGGAATGGATGTGAATCCCCATAATTGAATTTAGACATTATTTATGAATCTAAATAGGGGATAATGTTCATTTATATCATTTTGTTACATGGATTGAGTATGAATCATTAGATGAAATATAAATGATAAACACTTTTATTTTTTAACGATATTTTGATTATTAGAAACTATTTTGGTCATATGATTTCATATTACGTACATATACTGGTTCATGAATATTAAGTAGGTTATAATACACATATTATATTATATTTAAACCATAAAAATGGTTTCATGACCAGTAATGATGGATAAATTTAAGAACAAAACTATGTCGTCCACAAAGGTTTTAAATTGGCACCTCACAGACGATGATTTCGTTTATAAAATAAAAGAGAGAGAGTAAGGATATTGTTGATGGATATTCCACTCACATGATATAATTCCAGTATATATATGATATTGTAGTTATCATGGTCATTTGGACATAGGAGGTGAGGAGAAGATAACAATAGAAAGGAACATGAAATAGAATTGATAGAAATAGAATGTGAATTTACCTCTTGAATCCACCTCCTTGAGAACCTCCTTAAGGGAAGGGGTTTTGGTCTTTTGTCAAGACCAAGATCTCTTGGATGTGCGGAGTGACTAGGTAAGGGTATTTGAGCAGAACTTTTAGGATCTTCAACGATTATAGCAGTGAAGAGAATAGGGAGTGATGGGGGGGTTTATAGTGGAGGAGAGGAGTAATTTTTGAATATCTTAATCATTATTTTATTATTTTTCCAAATACAACCAATAGTATTGATTCTTGTGACCAAAAATAGTAATATGTGTTTCTAAGAACAAACTAGGTGGACTTAAATTATACTTACATCACCTATGACTAAATAAATCATGTATTTAGTATTTATCGTAAATCATCATGTTTTATTATCCATAAAAAATTCAAGTATATTAGAAAAATCCCAAAATTTAACCCTAACCATTTTTCGATGTATAGAATTCAAAAATGAACTCTATTTTTTGAAAAAAAATTCTAAATTTTATTAATTTAATATTTAAATAAAATCATAGTTTATTCGAAATCTAATAATTTTAAAACTATAATAAATTTTATATCACATTGAAAAATTAATCAAGATTTCATTATCTTATTACCTTAATAAAGTAAAATAAAATTATTATTTACTATTTATAAGGTTCATATTACTATTAATATTACTATTCATAAGGTTATGTTACTATTCACCAAAAATTAATTTTATCTTATCAGACTCTAAATATCTTACTAAATGTAACTGTGTATATGAGTTTTTATAATTTCAAATCACAAAGCTGGAGAGAATTATGTTTAATAGCTAGGTTATAACAAAGTAGTGTTTTCTAGAGACTCAATATTTTATACATTCAATATTTATTTTCAAAACCTTGGGGTGTCACAATACTTTCTCTATTAATTTTGAGATTATCTATACAGTATATCTTAAAATTATCAATAAATTTCATTATCAAATTTATAAATTTGTTACTTTATTATATCAATATTGTTTAGAATTGAGTTTATTATTACCAAAACCTGGGAGGCTTCTCCCTCACCCCATCCCCAACTTCTCCATCACCCCATCGCCACCCATCACTGCCCTCTCCCACAACCCATCGCTGCTTCCTCCTTGGAACAAATCCTTTAGCCCCTCTTCTTTCAACCATGAACCACCACCTCAGATTGAGCCATGTATAATCTCCTTGGGACACCATTCTTTCAGCAGTGTAGCACCTCATTAAATCTATACTTGCCCAATATAGATCTTATTTTTTCAAGTTTTTGAAAGACTGATTCCCCACTCACTTCTCATCTTCCCCATTGATCCCTAGAGGGGTGGCGGTGATTGAAGATCCACCTTCCCCCTCATCTTTCTCCCCATTCACAAATTTATCCATCCTCCCTAGTTTCCCATGCATCATCCTATGCCTCAAAGTTCCCTCTTTTCATCAAGGGGGTTCATCACTTCCTCATTATCTCTAAAAAATTTTAGAGGCTTCGTCTCTCGATAGGTTGTCCCCAGTTGCTCGATTCGATCAACAATATCCATTTTAGGATAGCTTTGACAGATTCATCAACAGTACCTTGCCCATGTAGGAATGAGTTGTGATCAGCCTTCTAGACCCTCTCTACTTTCTTATGCACTTCACCTATGCTAATGATCTTACTATTGCATGGTCCAAGGGTCATTGACACTGCAAGGGTTATTGTTTCTTCCTTCTTTGATGGAGCTACGATTTCCACTAGAAACGTGACCCCCCACCTTAGTGATTTGGGTATGTTTTCCAAGTATTCCTCTTCCCTTGAAAAACTCATATATCCTTGATATTTTGGGCAATATCATCGGGATATTCCTGGTCATCGATGACCACTCGATATCCCTATCACATCCCATTGTGCCCTACATATGTGTGGAAGTTGATATTTCTAAGCCCCTGGTTGAGGCCATTTGGATCGAGGATAAAGAAGAACTTTGTTCTCATTAAACAGTTGATTTTGAAAATTGTTTTGATTTATTATTATCATGTTATCTCCTAAGACACTTACAGGCTACATACTACTTGTTTTGAAGCTCAATTCCAATTATGATCTATTCTATTGAATTACTGGATACTAAAGGTCTTGAGGTACTTCTTCAAAAGGAGGTTGGGAAACTTATTTTTAACCCAAATGAGGATGAGAATTTTTCTAGGTGTATTATGTTTGGTACTGAGCTGTCAATGCCTATGGAAGAGGAGTCTCAGCTCAACCACTTTTCTAACTCCCCCTTCCTTATCTTATATCATGGTAGATGGGGGTGTGGAATATAGGAGAATGCTTCTAGTGCTTGTTTGATATCTCTCTCCTCTGCACCAGATGATATTTTTATGGAAAAAGTGGATGAAGGGTCATCTTCATTACAGGATCCTTATGTCCAACAGATATATCATGATAAGATTAGCTCTCAAAGAGCTTCCAGGTCTTGTTTGAATCAGGGGTTGATGTTTCTTAGGATGATGGTTGGAAAATGGTGATTCCAAAGTTGAATTGGAATCTCAATGGTTCCAAGATTTGGGTTGATGTAGGGTTAGGGGTAAAAGAAACGGTTTCTCTACCGGTCTCATACGGAGAATACGAAAGTCACTTGACCGGTGATGAAACGTCTAGTCTATTTTTTATGGACAGTGCTAACCATATTCATAGTATAAGTCCTTATATCCCATAGAGGATGAAGGGGGAGAAAGAAACCCAAGACTCAGAGGGTAACATGCTTCTTAAGTGGAAAACCCAAAGGGTGTTAGGAATACTCCTACTTGCCTAAGACAATAGAGACAATTTCAGCTAAAAAGGTGGTGGAAACAAGGAACACAATTGTAAATTTATTATACAGGAGAAGACCCATGAGAAGAATATTAATATTCAGAAGTTGAAACATGTGAAAGAGGGCGTGGTTGATAAGGAGAGAGAGAGAAGGAAGAATTAATAACCAATGAACTAAAGAGAAATTATAAAATAGTGGAAGTAGAAAAGGAACATCACCTAGATCTCATTATCCACTCAAAATAAGAAATTACTAAAGGATCCTTTAACATAAATGCTATAAAGGAGGAGGCTAACCAAATATATGAAAGAAGGATACATGTTTAAACAAATGATCATAAAAGGGGACAGATCAATAGACAAGTCCACATTTTGGAATGAGGATCCAATGGAAAGAAGACCAATATGGGAGAATACATTAAAATGTGGGATTAGTTGGCCCACCATTTCAAAGAAATCATCAAGAAATACCTGAATACCAAGGTAAATAATTTAAAATTGGGATTATATAGTGTGAATAGTTCTAATAATCTCATCCTAGTGTTCAATGATTTTGTAATTCATTTCTATGTTAATAACCCCATGTAATGCTTTATGAAGTTTCCCACTTTTCCACAAATTTTCTTTAGAAATAAAAAATTAATTTTCATTCAGAGTTTACTATTATCTTTCATTATATTTTTTTATTGGAAATTCACCCCCATTACCACACTCTAAGATAACATAATGAATTAATATTTTAAAAATAAATTTATAAAATATAGTGTATATACATATATTTTTAAATCCATATATATATAACAAAACATTTATCAAAAAAGGACTCATGAAACAAAATATTGATTATTTAAGAAATCATTTTCACTTTAGTCAAAATAAATTATAAGAAAATAATATATATATATATATATATATATATAATTATTGTGCACTAAATTTAATTACATATATTTTCAAAATATATATTCAATTAATGAATATAGTGAAACTATACTTCTACACTAAAAATATTTTTTAAATTTAAATATTTAACTAATATATACAATGGTTATAAATTTAACAATGATAAATGTAAAACCTTATTCTAATAATAATAACAAGATTAAAATTTATACCATTAAAAATAATTCATTTTTTGAAAATACAATAAAGAATAATCCATTTCAACCCATTCAACGAAACCAAATTCAAAACTAAACCAACACATATATAAATTTAGGCATTTCAAGTTCAATTTTAAACAACTACAATATTTACTTTACAAACCAAAGAGGAGTCACAATAATGAATCAATGATTTAAACATACTAAATCTTCAATTACCCAACCATAATAAATTAATCCATCCACATAAAAAAAACAAGAGGGGATTAAATTTATACTTCAAAAGTAGGAGACTACCAAGAGAGTATGCATCTCCATCAAATAATTTAGAATCTATATAGGAGTCACATGAGGAGAGGATCATGACAAGGACTTTCACAAGTTTCTATGCTGAGGAGGGTGTAAGGAACCTCAGAAATCAAGGATGGTATGGGGAATATCAATTAATTGAAAAGGAGGGAACAAGGAATCTCGATAGAATAAGGGAGGGGTATAAACCAAATGGTGGTGTGGGAGTGGGGCTTAATAGAGGTGATCTGTATAGTCAGAGAGGGGTTCATGATGACATGGGGGCTCGATGGTAGGGGAAGATAGCTCAACTGAATAAGGGGGTTTGTGGTGGGAGATAGGGCTCAAACTTGAAGGCATATGGGAGGTGTGGGATATGGTCTTGATTACATGGGGATACAATAACATGGTAGGGGGACTTGACGATGCATGGTGTACGGGGGATCAAAAGTGCGAAGTCAAGGTGGGGATTGATGGAGGAAGGGATCGCTGGTGGTGGGGGGGACTTGAAATGGGATGGTAAATGAATAGGTTGGGATCTCGATGTCAGAGGGGAAAATCAGTTAGGGTGATGAAAACATAGTGACCATTATTTGGAAGTTGTTAATGCCATCAATAGTGATCGCCAATTGGAAATCGTACAAATATACCTTCCCACAATACGTATATTTCTAGAAGTGAGTGTGGCGTTTTTTTATCTTTAAATCTTTTGTTTGATATATTTTGGAAGTGTGAATAAAAATATTTTATTTTTCTTATATTATCTCACTGTTTGGATGAAGAATATGGAAGAATCTGACCTGCCTGATAGTTGTAAAATATTATCTTTAATCATCTTATTCAAAAAATAAGAAGAATAAATCATACACAAATATTAAAAGATCTATTCTGTTATTTTTATTCAAGAGAAATAAAGAATAATAAATCCTCATGTGTAACCTTTTTCATTATATCTATTTCAATTTGAATAAGAGTAAGCATATATTTATTGAAGATAATTTTTGTTAGTGTTATGAATTCTTGAAGGTCAGTTTATATTGATCAATTTCAGAGGAAACTACGTTCTAAATATATTAAGAAATTCTATATCCCATCTCTTTTATTCTATTGTATCGGCAACTTGTACTCAGTCATTGTGGTTTTTTATCTTCTTGAATTAATTTATCGAGGTTCCTTATAAGAGAACCATAAGACCCATTAAAATCCTTATTGTAAGGTGTCAACTATATGTACTAAGTTATTGAGGTTCCCAGATAAAAGGATATGATTATTAAAATCACCATAATCATATAGTTTTGGTGGATTGGACTAAGATATATTTATGCCCTAAACCACTACAAAATTTTTTTCCCTCTTCTCTTTACATTCTTATATTTTCACTACATTACTCACTTAATTAAGAAATGATATTGTAACATCCCAAGCAAGTAATTAATAATATAAATAGTTATCTATGTCTATTTATGAATTAGATAGTGTTTTAGAGGCTTAAAATGAGAATAAATCCAACCTAAAGCATGAAATACTCTAATATTTTTAAAAGATTGTTTTACCATCTTTTGATGGAGACCCATTTTTAAATCTATATTTTGACAATTTTATAAGCTATATTTGTAAAAATAAACTTATTCTTTATGATTGGTACATTGAAATTTAATTTGGATAAATTTCTGGAATTTTTCTGATAATGTTCATTTTTTTAATGAATAGTGAAAAATGTTGTCTTTTAATTCAAAACCTTCTTTTAATCTAATTTATTTGTATGATTAGATTACCTTTTTAATTGGTTTTAAAGTTAAATTAGAATATTTTTTTCCCGTTTAATCTAATGGTGGTCTTTTGAATTAATTTCACTTTGAAATTGGACTTAAAATAGTGTCAATCTTTTAATATATATTGTTTCATAAAAACACGCTATTTGTTCTGACAGAGGGAATTAATTATGAAATTAATTATTGTAACTTATATGTTTTGAATTTTTTAAAATATGAATCATTTTTGAATTCGTAATATCAAATATAGCGTAGGGTGAAGTTTTGGTATTTTTCTGAAAAACTTCAATTTTTGATGAATAGTGAAACCACTAAGTGGTACTTAAAAAACTGATTTTTCGTTTAAATAAAATTTTACCACATCTGTGTCTTGAATTTCAAAAATCCAACAAACATAGTTCTTATTATGAAGTAAAATGTGGTTCAATGGGATTAAAATAATTTTTTGGTGAATAGTAACTTTTAAGTTTTTAATCGCGATTAGAGTTAATTAGTGTAGTTTAAGGTAAAAATAATGTTTTAATAATAATAAATGACCTTGACACATGTCCTACCCTTATTGGATGTGTCATGGCCGACCAAGACAACCCATGGGTCGATTTTTGGGACCCCTTGGTGCCACTTGGGTAAGATAATGACATTAATGCCTTTTATTTAAAGTAAAAGTAAAAAATGACACAAACATGTATTATTTTACTAAAAAACATTTTCATGGGGTTATACAAGTCATATTTTTTACTATAAACTTTCATTGGAATTCTAAAAATATTTCCTACATCATAGTATTTTTTTTGTAATTTTTAGACATTAAATAATTTAAATTATTTATGACATCATGATGATGCAGCGATTACCTCATTATTTAGTGATTTAAATAAAATGAAACGATAATGTAAAATATAAGACCTACACATGTCAAAAACCTATTGGATGAGTATATTTCGAACCATTATCACCTTACCCTCAGAATACATCAATTTGGGACCTTTAAAATCCGAAACTCATTTGAAAATAAAGTAACATTTTATACCTTTCCAAGAGTGCCCCTCCTCTCCTCTTATAAAAGGCCCCCACCTCTACCACCTTACCCACACCTCTCAACCCTTTGTCTCGGCAAAACCCTAACCATTTTGTCTCTCCACATTCCTCTCTTACTCCTAGAATCCTCACTTTGGGCAGAAGTCTTCCCAAGGAATCCTTTGAGCTCAAATCAAAAAGAGTTACCTGTTTTAACGGTAGTGTCTTCTCTTGTGTTCTTATGTTTTATTTTTCTTATCCAACCCCCTAAACTCTTTTTATTCCTTTATTTTGTAACAACTCCAGTGTCTTCAATATACTAGGATGTTTCTATAAGAATTATTCGAGCTACACTTATACACACCTACATCTAATGGTTAAATAACATACTGTTTCTGTGGATGGTGAATTTCTTCCTCACGAATCGATGATTGTTCAATATTCTTTTAACACCTTCAAAGGTGGCCATTAAGATGACACTATATTTATATATGATATATAATATTTTTATGTCTTACTTAAGCTTCTGTATTTTTCATTTATGGCATACCTTTATGGTTTCTATTATGGGTAAACGCGATATCTTCATTTTAGGAAGTGCGGACTACCACCCCCTCAAAGTGATTTGATTAGTTAATACCATATGTGGTACGTGTAAAGGATAGATTTAAGGATATTTTATATTATATTATACTGGAATTATAATATACCTTTATATCATTATGATTCCATTCCATAAAATATGAAATAGAAATGAAAGTAGCGTTCATGCGTACGTACGGCTTACCATCTCCATGAACGGTGCATTTCATTTCTTACCTCTAAAAGTTATGTAATATTATAAATGCATGTATATACTGGATATATATGATATATATGATATCTACATAATGAGTATAACTCTGGATATAATGGATACATGAACAACTTGTAATTATAAAGAGTTTATTTTTTACTCAAGTACCAATGATAGTTAAAACGACCGTTATTAACTTAAATAATTACATAGTGTTCATGACATGGTAATAAGTGATATAAAATGAACAATGAACTTGAAAAGGATTATTAAGCAAGTAGAAATTAACTCAAGTTTATTATTCATGAGGTTAAAGAACGATCGAGTCAAGTCGGACCTGAGGTAAGGGACTTCGTCTCAACCTCATTTCATTGAGGCATATTTTGTTTTATACACAACTTTCTTTTATACAGTGTATAAACCCCTTAAACATTTACGTTTATTCAAAAGGAATATTTTTATAATAAGCCTTTACTAAACAACAAAAGGGAATGTTTTTTTTCGTACGTATGCGGCGACAACGACTTCTCCACCGCCGTGACCATTATTTGAGTTTCGGCTTCCTCTACAAGCCATAACTTTTTTGAATGAAAAATAAATACCAGGTTTAACTTTTCTTTTATTTTATTTTGGTATTGAAAATGGTTTTTATAATGTTTTTATATCAATGTGTTGTATTTATATCTTGTGATTGAAAAGTGGAAATGTTATGTTTCCTTTATGCATGTTTTATGTGATACGATTATGTTATGGTTCTTGGGCATTGTTATGAAGATGGGTGGTTCCGTGATAAACTAAGGGCGGGTGAGCTCGATATAGCTCTCCAATGCATTGGGTAAGGCGAAGGAGTTAAACGTTAAGGTTTATCTGAAGAGATTTAGGGAATATACTGTGATGGGTATTCCAAATGTAACCAAGAGGGTTACTCCCTACGTAAGAATGTTATGAATGCCACAAGTTACCTTTATATCTTATGATTTCTATGATTTATTCATGATTTGATGAGGTATGTTAAAGTGATTATGTTTTATTGGTAATTTATGATTTCATTCTTATGTATATATGAACTCATGTTTCCTTTCCATATTTTTATAACTTTTACTGAGCTTTTTATGCTCATCCCAAGTTTTTGAAATGTTTTTCACAGGTCAATGGAATGGTACATGATATGATGATAGTGTCAAGGATGTTTCAAGAAAGAATTCATGTTTTATTTTAAATATGTTTCCATTGATGGTAAAAATGAATACTATCTTTTATGTAACCACTTTGTTTAAATGTGGAATGTAATGCAAGTTTTATGATCTAATTCTCTAAAACTATAAACCTGAAAAGATCCTCAATGTGTAATCTTGTAATAACTCAAGATTAAGTAAGGTTTAAGGCTGGGGCCTTATAGATATATTTGATAAGATTTTAGGAGGTAATTTTATAATTATACCCAATTCATACCCCCCCCCCCACCCACCCACCCATCTTGAGTCTTCATATACTCAGCTTGGTACAAAATAAAAGAATCAATAGAGGAGCAAGGATGAAAAATCATTATTTTTTGTGGTATCTTTAAAAGCTATCAAGAAGAACATACCTTGGATTATGAATAGTGGATACTCCTCACATGTGATAGGATATATCAGGATATTTAAATACATTAAAGAACATGAAGTTAGTATGGTGACCATTGGAAATAAAATCTCACTAAAAATAAAGAAGCTTTCTTTGGTTTAATTGGGCATAGCAGGCTAAATTCATAGGATAATTTATTTATTGACTCAATCACAATATCTTAAGTGTGGTTAAGTTAATTGATGATGTAAATTATGTGATTTTATATAAAGGAACTTGTATTTTTATAAGACTTTAAAATAGAAGTATTTCCACTATAGGATAAAGGAACAATGGGGATTTATTTCAGATTGGATATTCTAGAAATTAATATAATCTCAGTAGTAGATAATAATATAATCTATGGCCCAGAACACTTGTCCACATTTGTTTAAATATTTTGAGTGAGATATCTAAATAAAATATGTTGAGGGATATTTACCAATTGAGTCAAGATACATATCATATATGTATTACCTTTCAAAAGGAAAATGGTTAAGGGGAAGCACAAAAGAGAATATTCTAAATCAATAAGACCTCTTGAATTAATTAACTTGAATTTTGTGGACCTATGAGAAAAAAATCTAAAATACGTGAAAATTATTTTATCACATTCATCGACGACTATACAAGACTGAAATGAGCATTATTCATGAAGCACAAGTCACAGACAATGGACATGTTCAAAATTTAAAGAACATAAGTTGAAAGATAGATTAACACTTTTATCAAGAAACAGAGAAATGAAAATGGGGAGGAGTGAACTAGAAATACATTTTTATACTACCTTATAAAGTGTGATATTAAACATTAATATATAAATCCTACACACCACAATAGAATGGTTTTGTTAAAATAAATAGGAATACTATTATAAAAATGGATAGAATAATTCTTGATGAATTTTAAAAATATATGCTCTTTTAGAGTAAGGATGGTTTCACATCTTTGCATATCCATAATTTATTATTTCTGAGAAAAAAATCAATTTAACCTCATATGTTATGTTGTGTAACTTGGATCGAACAGAAAATCTCTTTAGAGACTTGGGGAGTCCTCTCCTCATAAATAATGAAGGATTTAATCAAACAAAGTTTAATTAAAGTGTTGAGGATGGTATCTTTATGAAACAACTATCTAATAGTAGAGGTTATAAATTATGGAATAGAAAACTTCACAAAATGGTTGAGTGGTGTGATGTCAAAATTATTTAAAACAAACCCATGAAGAATGATTCTAGTGCATCATTTTTTTCCTAATAAAATGGAAACGTCTTGTATATTTCAATATATATGAGGGAAAGACAACCTAAAGTTAAATCCATTTCTATAGGTGTTGACTCTGGTCAAACATATGATAAAGTAGATTTTACTAAGAATTATAAGAAGAAATATCAAAAGATAAAGAAGAATATGTAGATAGAGAATATTATAAGGAATTAGTCATCATCAGTTCAGACCAAAAGAAGGTTTCTAGTAAAAAATTAATTTTTTAATCTCTCAGGTTGAGCCGCATTCAGTGGTCAAATCCTTTCATTATAAAGAATAAATTGAAGATATAAATGAGTAGCTAAATCAAATTGAAAAAAATGACACTTGGGACCTTTTAAATGAAAAAATGAAAAAATAAATCATTATAACCAAGTAGATGTTAAATGATCAAGGAAACTTCATCAGAGATAAATCTATACTTGTGTTCAAAGGGTACTCTCAAATTAAATGGGTTTATTTTGAAGAGACATTTGCTATAGTATCATTATTTAAGGCTATAAGAATTTTTTTGTCTTGGAAGATTATAGAAGATATAAAATATATCAAATGGGTTTTAGGACTTTCTTTTTAAATACAAAACTTAAAGAGAAAGTTTTTATAGAGCATCCAGATAGTTTTTCATGAAAATAAGGACACAAGAGTGTGAAAATTGAAGAAAGATCGGTATGTCTTAAAACAATCCCATGGTCATAGAATTCATGGATAAAAAATATTTTAAGGAATTAAGATTCATCAAAGGAAAGTAGATAAAAAACTATATATAAACTAAATTAAGACATATACACTTATTTTAATTGTATATATTGATGATATAATTTTTACAGGTGATTAGGTGAATGATTGTCAAGATTTGTCCAACTAAATGAAGTAACTAATTGAGATGTTCATGCAGGATGAGATGAGATACTCTTTGGGATTATAAGTTATAGAGAAAAACATTTACTTTCTTATCTAAATAAAAATATTATAGATAATTTTTTATGATGTTTAATATGGATGAGTCAAAGGTGATATCTACACCCATTCAAGTGGTACTAAAGTTATCCAAAGATGTTAAAATTGTAAGTGTAAATCAATGAGACTTTAGAATACTGATTGGAAATATATTTTATTTTAAATCTTCCATGATAGATATTATTTATGTTCTAAGTATCTATGTAATATATCATACTGACACAAAGCAGTTATATATTATGGTTTCTAAAAGTGTTTTGATATATTTTTAAAGGGACTATGATTTTTCAACCTAAATAATAATTTTTTTAATGATTAAAAACAATATAATGTTTTTCTAACTCTTTAATATTGTTTCAAGTTTACATTTTGTGTTTATTTTAAGTTATGATGGAAGGAAGACATCAGGCCTAAAGATAGCTTCAAAATATTTTTAAAAGACCTTTTTCAAGGTTATTGTAGCAATAGAGAATTGGTTATCTGGTTTAGTGCTACCAGATATCTGATAACATATGACAAAACCTCCAGAACTCCAGAAGTCTCATCGGCCAACCGAAGGGAGTAGACAGTGTGGTATGCATCCAGGAAAACCACCAATTACCTGGTGGAGGCTACTGGGTATCCGATAGAGGCTATTAAGTATCTAATAGTGTCAATACTACTAGTCTGGGGATAAATTAATGGTAGTAAAAAAGTTCCTCATTTGGTATTTAATTTCATGGATCAACTCATTGGACTCAAACACACTATTAAGGATATAAAAGTAGGCTTTTTAATATACTAAATATCTTTTAATATACCATCGAATAGAAGTGAAAATTTTGGAATAATATCAAAGTTCAAAGTTAATTAATTTCTCCCAAAATATCCCAAGTTATTAAATTTATCAATATTTCAAGGAGAGATCAAGATTTAATCCAAGGATATCAAGGCACTGAATCAAGAATGTAATTTTATTAAATGACTTCATCCAAAGTTCCAATGACATTCTTGATCAATATTTTTGTGCATATTTCACTCACCTCCTATTGACCCTTTTTGTGAAATCCCTTGGCTCTTGATTCTTATCCTTATATCTCTCTATCTCTATCATATTCTAATAATTTCAATAGATATTGAAGTCTACGAATTGTGAAGGTATTTAAATTAATAAATTCATATATATTGATTCTGCCTATAATTTTTCAGTTCTTAAATATCTATTCAAAATAAGGTGTTAAGGCTCTTATTATTTCATTACAATCAAGGGTTTTAGATATTCCTTATTTCCATTAAAATTGAGTGTTTTTTTATTGGTTCCCATTCAAACCAAGGGTTTTATTATATTAAAATTCACAATAATTATCATGGGGAGGAGATATAGGAGTACCTTCAACTACTATTGTCAAATTGCTTTACCAAATTTCTCGTGTCCATCTACTTTTCACATATTAATTTCCACTATGATTTTTCTTAATTGCCTATTTTAAAATTAAATTATACTTTAATATCATTATATCAATTTCTTACATTGTATCATTGTATATTTTATAGAATTTATTTATTTATTTTCTTTAATTTTTGAAAAGGAAATTTACACCCCGAATTTACATTTCTTTGACCCAATAATTGGTATCAAAAGTTTCTTAAATTTTATTTCAAAAACACTTCTTGAAAATCCTTTAAATAGTTATTTTCAAAAAGTTCTTTATTTTTAAAATCTTAACTAATTTAAAAATTTTGATTTTAAAATGTAATGTACTACTTATATTCATTCACTTTTTTTATGGTTAGAATTATTTGTATTGGAAAATTCACATGATTATTTTTCTTAAAAGTATTGGTTATCCTATTTATAATATGGTTATGCATGGTTAGACCCCTAAAACCAAACCTGGAGATAGATAGATTCCTCAAGATATTTCTTCTTTTTAATTAGATGGAATATATATAAATTCCTTATATTATATTTTAGATCAAAATGAATTCAATATAGTATATTCTTGTAAATCACAAAAGGAATTTATAAATTTATTTAAATCACACAAGAATGTGCGAATAAAGTAAAGGAAATTATATTGTATATGTATCATCAAGATTTCAAAAGCCTCTCCATGCATGAAAATTAATCTAATGTTAGAATGTTTAATTATTTCACTAAAATTAGAAATGGTAGAAAATATCCTAGTGAATATTTCCCTTGGAATCACACATAAAGAAAATCCTATGGGTTTTACCAAGTTCATGGGCTCCTAAAGTCATTGCGATAAAAGAATCCAAATTCATCAAAAATATAGTGGTTGAAGAACTCACTAAATCACTCATGATGTATGAGATCACTATATAATTACAAGTGGTTAAAGAAGGTATAGAGTTTAAGGATACTAAAAAAATGTTTCCTTTAATGTAATTAAATATGTTGATTCTTCTAAAAGTGACACCAAAAATTAAGGAGAACTTAAAAAAATCAAAATTCTGTAAAAACTTCTAAATAAAAAGAAATCATATTTATGTGGAAAAAAAAAGAAATATCAAATTGAGGTTATGAAAATGACTTGTTATGAGTGTAATAAAAAGGGTCATATAAGACCAGAATGCCCAATATACAAAAATCGGTTTAAAAAAACAGAAGAATTTTTTAAAAAATGTTTTGACCTGGGATGACTCTTTCTCCTCAAGCAATGAAAGTATGAAATGCCTCATCGTGCATCTCAAGTAAGGTAATAAGAATTTTAATCCCCTATCTCACTCTACTTACCTTTCCTCTTCTACCATATCTTCCTATTTCTATTCAAGACCTGTAACTTATGAAGATCTGGAAGTGATATACTAAAAACATTATTCTGATTTTAAAAGGCTTAATTTGAAATACTAGAAAGTAGTTAATGAAAAATATAATGTTTTAATTGAAAAATATCTTCTTTTAAAATAAAAAATATGATTTGATTTTTAATTTAAAAAATCAACCTGATGTGGAAGTTTTCAAAACCAAAATCAAGGATCTCAAGTTATCTATTTAAAAAAAATCCAAGTTGAACATATTATTAATATGATCCCTAATTTTTAATGTGTTAAAATAAATAATTATTGTTTTGTTTTTTCAAATGATAATGAAACATTTTAAAAATTAACTACCTTTATTTTAAATTATGTTTCTTAAAATTAATTTTGAAAATAGTTTTTGTAAATATAGGCATATTATTAATGAATGTAATTGTAAAAACTCTAGATATAGAAGTCATAAATCAAACAATATCTCTTATTATCTTTCTAAAAAATCTGAAACATTTAGGGTTCCTAAATCTTTACGTTCCCATGTTTGTGAAACTAAATTTGTTACCTTACCAAAGTAATTTACTAACATTGTTTAACCCTTGAGGTTACCAAAAGGTAATAGTTTTTATATCTTATAGAGCTTTACTACACACCTTAATTAATAAATAATATTGTGGAAATATGAAAAAAGGATGATCCTACCCAAAAAAAGATGCTGTAAAAAAATATGCAGTGGCAATCTAAATTAAAATTCAGGAAATATCTTATTATTATATGATATATTTTTTATTTTGAGGGGTTTTTTTTAATTATCATCCCTATTTATCCTCTCTCTTATCTAAGAATATTCTTGTGTTATATCTTATTCATAATCATGTTTTTTCTTGTATTTCTCTTCTCAAAATCATTTTTTCATTTTTTATCTCTTGGAATGATTATTTTAATTATTTGAAAATAATTTATTAATTATTTGAATGTATTTTTATGTGGTTAAAAAATACGTATTTACAAAAGTTATATTTTAAAATGAGTTTTTTTATGTCATGTTCTAGTTTTTTCAAGATCATAATCTTAAATATTGTTATCAAATGGATTATTGAGCTTAATTGTTTATCTATTTATATTTTTAAGCATGATATTTTGTAAATACCCTGAATTTGATATGTATTACTTTTATTTAAGGGTATTCTAATCCTATTTAATGTTTGTTTTTAAATTATATTATTTTTCTTGTCTCTCCAACCCTTGTTCTTTGTATATTCCTTTTCAATAATCTCAAAGCGGGATAAGTTTTTTATTCAAGAAAAAAGATAAAATAATTTTTGTTTAAAATAGTTTTTTTCAATGGTAATAAATTTGTTTTAAAATTATCTTATATGGGGGGAATTGGTTTCATGTAAATTTGGTAACACATTCCTTTTTATCTTTTTTGTCTTCTTTATCTTGATTTTTATATCATGTTTTGGTCATCATAAAAAAGGTGGAGATTATTGTACCCAAAAGAATAATTTTTTAAATGATAATAAACAATTTAATGTTTTATAACTTGTTTTATATTTCTTATAGTATATTTTTTGTGTTTATTTTAAGCTATTATGGATGGAAGGAACTCGTCCTAAATAAATATTCAAAATAGTCATAAAGGTCTATTTTCAAGGTTGTTATAGTAGGGTAACACCAGATAGCTAGTGAAATGATACTGGCTAGCTACTAGAATATAAAGGTATCCCAATAACTCTATAAGGCACATATTCTAGATGGTGGAGGCCCACTAACTAGACTAAGGAAGCATATAGTGCTGGAGACTTCCAATCATCCCACCAGCTACCCAGTGGAGGCTACTAGGTATACGGTGGCAACATGACTATTAGTCTAGGAAAGAACTAATTATAACACCCTAATTTTTTATATATTTTTTCTAATAAATTAAATTTATTTTAAGTCTTTCATTTCACATTACACCATGTTAAGTTTGTGCTACATGTAACATTGCCACAGCTTACTTACACGTAACACTAAGTTTTAACAAAACCATGATATATTTATTTAAATGCAACCATTATAACCTAGACATTAAAAATAGTAATATAAATAGTAAAAAATAGTATGTATAAAATTTTTATATAAATAAAACATATTTATAATAAGATTCATAACTTTCAATAAAGTATTTATATGTTTTGAAAATACTATTTTCTCAAAAAAACATCATTTTATGTCTTTTTGGGAACAATTACAAAATTTATTTTTGACACTTTTAAAAGATTGATTTTATAAAATAAACCTCATTTTTAATTTATAATTTCAAAATTATCTTATGGTAATTTTTTATTATGTTTCTAAAACGTTTCATTTTTTGATGAATAGTCAGAAATACTGAATTTTAATTTAAAACTGCCTTTTAATTTTATTTATTTATAAATTTAAATTATATTTTAAATTTTTTTAAAGTAAAATTCGTTAAATTATAAATATTTTAATATAATTTAATTCATTGGAATAAATTTCAATTTGAAATTGGATATAAAAACTTTGTAAACTATTGATCATTTTCACTTTAAAACCCCACCTTCTTGACACGTCTATGGGATTAATTTTAAATTAATTTTTTCAAATTATTTGAATAGAATTTTAAAAAATTGATTATATATTTTTAATAATAATTTATAATTTATAATAAAAATAACTAATTTTTTGTCCAAAATGATTTGTGAATGCAGTAAAAATAAATTATTGTGGTTAAGGTAAAATGGGTTTACCGATGGGTTAAACTAAAATGATAAGGTTCCAATTTACCTATAAAATTGTAATAAAAATATTATATATCCATATTTCTACCTTATAATGTATATTGTTCTAATTTTATTTATTTGGGACCCCTGTTCCATGTGAAAATGTGGGATAACTCAACTCCTTTCAAAAATACCAAGTGTGACATCTCTCCCACTTATAAAAGGCCACCCCCTTTACTTCCTTATTAACAAATTCAAACCTATTTGATTAAGAAAATACCTACCAAAATGACCTATAAAATTACATCCCCTCATTTTATAAGCCTTAATTTTTTAAGAAAGTTTTCCTATGAAATATTTATTGCAAACCTAAGGAGGATACTCAAAAAAGATGTAATGTTAATCGATGAAAGTTTTTGATTTATTTATTACTCAAACCCATTAAATTATTTTTATATAATGATTAAATAATAAAAAAATTACCTCAAATATACTTATCTAATATTATTATAAGTTCATTACAAACAATCATCTCTACTTCAATCAAATGGGTAGTGAAATCATTGTTCTTGTGTACAGCTAACAACCGCCTTGTGAACCAATGTCATTTTATTTTCATTACCATGTATCAAGGCTAGTCACAATGATGGTTTTATTGTTTATATATGATATTTGTTATTTTTATGATTTTATTATAATTTTTTAATTATTATATCACACATACCTTCATGTTTTCCATTTTGTGAGAATATGATAATGTCGTTCAAGTGTACAGCGGACTATTGACTCGTGAAGTGATATGATTTACTCGCATGTTACATGGAATGTATTAAGTATGGGATTAAAAAATATATGTGATATATATTACATAAAAAAATTATTGATAATATATTATATAATTTTATTTCTTTCAATTTGTACGGAAAATGGAAACAACATTAATGTGTATGTATTGTCTTTCATCTCCAAGAATAGTGTATTTAGATTCATATTTATATATTTATAGATTAGTATAAATAAATATATATTGAATATAAATTATATTTATATCATTTTTATCATTATTTAGATTATTAAATCATGATTAAAGTAATATAATCAAAAATATAAAAAATCAAAAACCTTTACGAAAAGTAAAGCAGTTATTACCTGAATCATAACTTTAACATAGAATTGTTCAACAAATTGGTAATAAAAATTCATAAGAAAAAGATATATGGTATGATATATATTAATATTATTCTTTAATATAATTATAATAAACTTATAATTATTATATATGAGGTTTTACTGAGTATGATATAATTCAAGACTTAAGGAAATGAGATTTCTACTCTCACTTATATTCTTAAGTTATGTCATATTCACCACTCATTTATTTTTTTTTGGTGTATATAATGATCTATGAAATAATATATTGTGACTATAACTCATTTCATGATAATTAATTTATCTATTGATGTTATTCTTTCAGAAGTATTATGATTCAAAAAAAAATTCAAGCAGAAAGGTATTTTTGTCTCACATTTTTACTTCTAGGAGACACATGCCATGTTCACCACCAATTTATTTTATGTGGTGTATATATTTCCTATAAATTTATATTATGATTATTCTACTGAAAAATATTTCTAATTATATGTATATTTTTTAATCTCTCTTTCATGAGGTTTATCGTCTAGAAGATAATAAATCGATAAGGGGTTTTGTCTCAATTTTCATTCTTTCAGATGTACATTATGTTATGAAACTGTATTATTTATTGAGGAGTATATAAATCCCCTTTTACATTTAATATCATGAATTTATTAATCCTCATGATATTTTATGTTTCATTTTATTTTATAACTTCATTGTGCTTATGATTCAGAGATACCAATGTGGTAAAGATTTCACAGTACAATCTCATTGTTTTTTAGAATTATTTCTGATTATGTTTCTGTTGAAAACATATTATGATAAATCTCTCAAGAATTCATATGAAATTTATTATCCTTTATTTAGTCATTATATATTCGAGTAATGATACCATTTTCACTCTTTGGTACTTAAAATTATTAAGATTGTTTTTAAATTGACTTTATTTCTCTCTTCGGTATGAATTTTTTTTTCTCCGTAAAAAAAGTTTTATAAAAATGTTTAAATAAATTAAATGATATTTTAAACTCATTTTCAAGGAAAATTATTTTGAAAATGTTTTAGGGTTTAAAAAATGTTGTAAATTATTTTCAAATATTTATTTATATGTTTTCATGGTTATTTTTAAAGAAAAAAATCTAAATGTTATATGTTTTAAATTGATCTTTTAAAAGAAGAAATGATATTTTCCTCAATAAATGTTTTAAATGATCTTCAAAATTACTTTTCATCTAATATTTCACAAGTTGATGTTACCTATTTTTTACTGGGAATATGATCCTAGGATACCATTCTTATTCTTTCTCTGAAGTTTTTATGTTTATGATGACAAGTTGTTTATGAAATGTGTTTCAATTCCAAGGGTTATCCCAAGATAAAATGGTTATGAAACTTGGTTATTTTAATGGTTTATTATATGATGAAATTATTATGAAACTTTTCTCTTTACATAGGTTATGATATGATGAAATTTTTATGATATCTATTTCATTTCATAGGTTATGATATGATTAATTTTTATGATCTTGTGGAACACATATGTATGATTTCATTATGTGATACATGGGGCCTATATCTCCCTCCAATTAAGTGAGTAAAAATTTATATATCATGAGACAACTAAGAATGGAATGGGGAGTGAACTTGGTTTAGTAAAACAGGGCTAAAACAGAAAGTGAACTCAGTTCTGTAAGATGGGTTTGAAATGGGAAGGGAACCTTGTTCAATAATATTGGGCTAGAACGGGGAGTGAACCTAGTTCAGTAATGGAATTTTTCTGCTATAATGGTATTGTAAGTTATCCTTTACTAATATGGAAATGATTTTCTATGCTTATGTGTATTCCACAAATTTCATGTCTTATGCCAATGTTATTCTTTTTTGGCTCATGTTATTTAATTACATTTCAATTTATGTCTTATGAACAGCCAATATCTATTCCATGATTCATGATTATGATCTTTGATATTCAAGGAATGGTTTTCAAATGTTACGATCATGATCGCATACCCTTAAATTCATGTTATGATTATATATCTCTATTTTTTACACTTTTTGAGAATCTATGCTCTCCCTTTATTAGGTTTCATTTCCCCAGTTTATGAAGATATGTATTATGTATGATATGTCTAAGAAGGGTGATAAGTTATGAATAACATATTGGGAGATAACTTATCTCGCTTATGGACCAAATTTTATGTTTCTAATTTTCTAATGGCACTAAACTAATATGTTTCTCAGGCATGTTTTTGTAGTTATAAAAATGATATAATTTCTATGTATGAAAAGCTTGGGTTGTTATAGTTGGTATCAGATAAATGGTTTAGTTAACCTTTAGAAACTAGGATGAGAAAACCCTAGTGTTATCTCTAAGTACATGTCAAAGTATAAGTCTAAGGATGAGTCAAATTATAGGAAAATGTTCTATTATTTTGGTAAAGTTTAGGGTGAATGGTTTCTTAGAAATACATATGTTGGAACTGAATTCCACACAAAGCCAAAAATGAACATCTTTTGGTAAATTAAAGGCACCCTTTGATTGAATAGAATATTCCGATAAGACCAAGGACTCCATGTACAATATTTGATTTTTTCATAAAATACATAAATCTGCATGCAAATCCCTCATGTGCTCAATGTGATGTCAAAGGGAAATATTCTGCCCCATCCATCGGAAAATGGTCGAGGCAAGTGCACATAACTAGAATAGTATGTAAGTAGAAATACTAGCCCACATGTAATTTTCTTACGTTCCTGATGCAACATTAAATTCCCTCCTCTGTGACCGAAATCTTTCACACTATCGTGCAATCCTACATCTATAAATAGAAAGGCACCCTCCCCCCTCTACAGGGTGATCTCTCCAAAGTCAAATCATTAATATTTCATGCATAAGACTGCCTCTTTTATGAAAAAATGCAAACAATGAACCCCACAATGTATAGGATCTTGTGAAATAGGTACCCTATGGTTCTCCTTCATGGGGACCCACTAGGGCTTGACCCTTATTCACTTCCGTTCAGTCTAAGTCGAGTGTGCAAAAAATTAGCCTCTTTCATGAAAACCTGGTCCAAAGAACCACCCCATCTTTCAATAAAACTCTCTCTTTTACACGCAATCCTCTAATATTGCGCACACCCCATCCTTGAAGATCCATTGGTTGTCTTTACTCTAAAGCACAATGTTCGAGCCCCTTTTTCATGAAACTCCCATGTCTTGTGCCCACTTCCACTATGAAACCATCCAGGCTTATTTGTAGAGATTTCTTGATCCCTAGTGTCGTGTTCCATGTTTTGTTTTCCTATCTTTTTAATTTTAATATAGGTAAAATAATGGATACTGCATTTTAGTATAGTTAATCTTACAAGGACCCCACTATCAACCACTCTTCCACCCCATTCAAACTTGTCATTGGTGATGTGTTCCCTTCCCCAAGTGTGGGTGTTCATCAGTTAAGTGATCCCAAGGGGTGATGAGTGATTTCCCCCATTTGAATTGCAGAACATAAAACTTCCCAACACCATCGTCTTCCACATATGACATTAAACAGTAGTCTTACACCATGCAGTGCACATGGGGTGCCACACACCCAGAATTTTCCACACCCACTGGTCTCCCTAGGAGTGAGGAATTCCTCATAAGTAATGAGATATTCCTCACACGTAAGGATATATTCCTCACATGGAATTAGATCCTCTTCTCATAGAATGAGATCATCCTCTGAAAACTCCTATGCATAAGCCCAATACCACCTCTCACTGATGCGTGTTTTGCATCGTGGCTATTTGGTCTATTGCTTATTCTTGTTTTTCACACCAAGAATGACTCACATGGTCTTATTGGTTAGTAGTGACTATGACACCCTTTTCTATCCAAAAAATCATCCTTCCTTGAGTGAGACCCAGTGTTCACTTTTATGGGCCGCTTCTATGTGTAGTCCTCACCCATTCCGAACTATGTGGAATTTGATTCCCAAATGGATGGGATACATAGGAAGCCTCCCTAAGGTTTAATCCCATCATCCACATCCATCCTGATCTTATATGGAACACATCTTGAGAAGGACATTCCCCCCACCTGGGAGACTTCATCTCTTCTAAGACCACTAGGCCACTCATACGCGTAAGCCCCAATGCACCCATTCATAACTACATGGACTTTGATTCCCAATCAATTGGGATATGTATGAAACCTCTTTGGGGTTCAACACCAAAATCTCATAATATCTACTCCATCACCTCACCCTTATCTCAGTGAGCTCATTCCGTCCATTTGGGTAGTTCTAATGCATAATCTCCACACTATCCCCCTCAAACTACATGGGTTTTGATCCCAGAATTCTAAACATGGTATATAAGATGCCTCCCTGAGGTTCAATCCAGACCAATGGTAAACCTTGGTTCCTCCCTTCTAGGGATGTTCCTCTTCATGGTGTGAGAGATTCTATTTATGAGACACATAATCTAGGGTCCACTCTCATTAGATGTTTAGATCCATCCCTATGGTAACACTATTGGAAAAACAGTTATACCCATGGTTCAAAACCATGGGTATAGCCCCCAAAACCGTGTGTATAGGCTATACACACGGTTTTGGGAACCGTGGGCTGGAATGGCATCGGTATAGGTCCCCAACCTATACTCATGGTTTTCCAAAACCGTGGGTATAGGTGTTCTCCCACCATGTCAACGATACATACCCAATTTCCATGGTGTCAAAAACTTTTACCCATGGTTTCAAAACCATGGGTATAGATCCTAAAATAATGTAGGAGGTGGATTTCGATCCCGCAACCTCTTCGCTGCAAACACCGCTTCTAACCACTACCCTAACATCACCTATGTGTATATATATTTATATTTAGTTAAATATAGTTATATAAACTGTGGGTATATAGGGAAGAATCATGGGTATAGGACTCGGCCAAAAACAATTCCTTCTCGTGGGAAAAAAATTCCCCTCGCACACACAGGAAACCTATACCCACAGTTTTTCATAACCGTGGGTATATATATTTTAGCCTAGACCAATCCCCATGGTTTTGGGGAAAACCATGGGAATAGGTACTCATATACCCACGGGTTTGGAAAACTATGGGTATAGGTGACTTTTTTAGACCTGTCCCCATGGTTTTGGAAAACCATGGGGATAGACCCCCCTATACCCACGGTTTTGGAAAACCGTGGGTATAGGTCTTGAAAATTTACCTATACCCACGGTTTTCAAAAATCATGGGTATAAGGGTACCGATCCCCACAGTTTTGGGGAAAACCGTAGGGATAGGTCCATTTTTCGGTAGTGTAAACCTTTTAGTTGTTCCCTCCTAGAGATACACCTTATTGATCTACCTCCATATGGCATTCCTATCATTCCCAACTATCTCCACAATACATTAATTAAAGTACTACCCCATGTTAAACATGGGATTACTAATTAAAATCACATAAGACATGCCTCTAGCATAATATAACCCATGATCAATGTGGGATGCCTCAGGTTGCATGCCCTTTAGAAGCCCTCTGATGAGGAAGAATACGGGTGACCAATGTTCCATTTCCCAGACTTCCAGTGATTCCCATCATGAATACTCTCTAAACTGAAGGTTTCTTCCCTAGATAAACCCCTTGGAATGTCCAGATAGAATCAGCATAATTAACTAGGGTCCACAAAGAGATGGAATAGGAAATGAATTTCACAAACCAAGTCTTAATTTATGAGGGAGACTCAAACTAGGTGATTAATTAAAAGGAGGAACTGAAATCCTATCATCATGTTTCAATCAATGAGAAAACATCTTTAAAAAATTGATGAATACCACCCGCTTTCAGAAAGTGGGAATGCAGGGTAAAAAATAGCGCTTGCCAGCAGACGATGACATGCGAGGAGGAAATGCCCTGATGAAAGGATCAGAAACAACATCCTTGTATAGATACTACAAGTGTATGTGGATCTGGTGTAGATTTACCTAGGTGTAACACGCCAAAAACACTGTATTGATCTAGAATTTATTGGGAACCTATGAATGATAATTATCCTTACTACACACCAAGTTTGACACTCCTAGGGGATTTTCTTTGGAAATTCAAAAACTCTTTATGAACCATCGTGAAGGATTTAAATAGACTATGATAGTTCCTTAATGATCTCAGTGAGGGAATAATCCTGGAGTAAGTTTTTTTAGGGGGGATAGTAAATGTTTTAAGCGTGTACGAGAATATCATCGAGTAATTGATTTCTAAAGTGATGGAAAGATGTTAACTAACGATGTAAATAGAGAGAAAGCTACAAAAAATACACCATCAACACATCAGTTCTTAAAGTGTAAGGAGAATGGGAATTATGATAACCAGTGCCCACACCCAAGGGTTAATGATGATGATCGGCATCAAAAACCTCTTAATATGAGTGACAAGGGGAAATATTATGTGATTGTTATTTCAGATGAAGGGTGTGATAACAATTTGTTGAAAGGTATAATTACCATCCACTCTAGAATTGATAATGTCTTATTTAACTATAGATCTAAAAATTTTATCATATGTAAAGAATTTTATAAGGGTATAAATATTATACCCAAACAATTAGATGTTGAATTATCAGTGAAAATCCCAAATAGTAATATTATCACATCTCAAGTCTGTGATTTATCTTCGATTGATATTGGTGATTATGTGCTTCCTGCATATCTTTTCATTCCCCCTCTAGTTGAATTTGATGTCTTCTTAGGAATGAGTTGTATTTATCTATATAAATACCACATTAATTCTCAAATAATGGATGTTATAATTGATATTCCAAACCAACCAATGATCATCTATAAATGTGATGATAATCATGAACATCTGATGGATATTACATCCATTATATAAGTCTTAATTCATATTAAGAAGGGGTGTTTATCTCAAATGGTTGGGGGGAAACTCGACATCAAGGATATGCCTATTATTCCAGAATTTTTTGATGTCTTTCAATAATAGTTGCCTAGCCTTCCACCAAAACAATAAGTTGAGTTCTCAATATTACTCAAACATGGTGCCACACCAATTTTCAAGACTCCCTATAGAATTGACTCTATTGAGTCATAGGAATTGAATAATTATCTCTAAGAAAACATTGATAAGGGATTAATTTGGCTAAGTGTGTCACCTTAGGGTGCACCTATTCTTTTTTGGAAAAATAAAGATGGATCAATGTGACTCTTCATTGATTATTGAAATATGAACATGATCACAATTAAGATCAAGTATCTTTTTTCCCATATTTATGGATTGTTTAATCAACTGCATGGAGCTCAATAATTTTCCAAGATTGACCTTCTTTCTCAATATCATCAATTGAGGGCTATGAAGGAGGATATACCCAATATTCCATTCTATACATGGTATGGGAACTATGAATATATAGTGATGCATTTTGGACTTACTAAGTCCCCTGTTATCTTCATGTATTTAATGAAATCAATCTTTAGATATTACTATCACAAGTTTGTGGTCGTATTTAAAGATGATATTCTTATCTACTCAAAGAGAAAGAAAGAGCATAAAGACCGCCTAAGAACTGTACTAAAGACCCCGATGAAAGGTAAATAGTATGAAAAACTTACAAAGTGTTAATTTTGGATGCAAATGGTTTAATATTTTGGTCACATAATCTAAAGAGAGGGTATATCAGTAGAACCATCAAAGACAGAGGCTATTGAATATTGGTCTAGAAAAACCACGATGACTGAGATATTTAGTTTTCTTGGTTTAGCTAGATATTATCAATGGTTTGTAGAGAATTTATCAGGACTATTGAACCCTCTATCTAAGTTAAATTGGAAGGGATCCAAGTTCCTCTGGATAGATTAATGTGAGTAAAAATTCAAGGAACTGAAGAGAAGGATAGTAAGTGCACATGTGCTTACATTACCTAGTTATGGAGAAGGGTTTGTGATCTATATTTATACATCCAAGAAGGTATTAGGATCCATTATTATGCATAATGACATGGAAATACCTTATTCATCACAACAACTGAACATTCATGAGAAAAATTACCCAACTCATAATTTGAAGTTAACTATTTAATTATTTCATTAAAGATATCGAGGTATTACATTTATAGAGAAAATTGTGATATATATACCGATCATAAAAGGTAAAAGTATATATTCACACATAAGGATTTGAATATGCATCAAAGAACATGGTTATAGTTGATTAAATATTCTGACTACTCGATAAATTACCACCCTAGGAAAGCAAACATGGTGGTTGATGCTTTGATTCTAAAAGATCATGCTAGATTATTCATGATGAGGATAAAAAAAGATCCAATATTTCCAGATTTTTAAAGGATGAATTTGGAAATCTGGATAGAAGGGGGAAAATATTATCCTTCTAAATTAAATTTTTGACCATCTATCCAAGTGAAGATTAAAGAGGCATAGAAAGGAGATGTAGAACTGAAAAGAAAGGTTAGAAATGGTCCAAAGTTTAACCCTAATCATGATGGAATGGTAAGGTTCAAGAACCCTGTATGTGTTCTTTCCATAACATATTTTAAGAAGGTTTTTTTAGAGTAAGCTCATGGTTCTTCATTATCTATTCATTCTGGAAGTACGTAGATGTATAGAGATTTGAAATAATAATTCTGGTGGGATGAATTGAAGAGTGATATCCTAGATTTTTTATCTCAGTGATTATTATGCCAACAAGTTTAGTATGAAATATAAAATTATAAGGGGATGTTTCATATATTACACATACTATAATGGAAATGGGAAAATATAACTGTGAATTTTGTCATTGGACTCCCTAAAAACTCTGAAGTGAATAATTCTATATGGGTGGTAGTTGATTACCTTAAAAAGTCATCACAATTCATTTTTATTAGAGAAAAATTATCTATGGATCATCTTTCCATGATATACATTAAGTAAGTGGTAAGTTTGTATGAAGTATCAAATTCTATTGTGTTTAATTGGGACTGAGGCTTACCATAATGTTCTGGACAAATCTTCAGAAATATCTTGATATAGAATTGAGTTTCAACATTGTGTATCATCCTAAAATGTATGGTTAGTCTAAAATTACAATTCAAACACTACATGATATGTTGAGATCATGTTCTTTGTATTTAAAAGGTGGTTGGGATAAGCACCTTCTTCTAGTTGAATTTTCTTACAAAAATAGCTTTCACTCAGGAATTTAGATGGATCCTTATGAATCCCTCTATGGAAATAAATGTAGATATCTAAAGTGATGGAATGAATTTATAGAAAGAAAGTTATTAGAACTTGAGATACCTAAAGAAATGGTAGAGAAGGTTGTATCTATTCAGTATCACATCAAGGAAGATCATAGTCGACAAAATATTTATGTTAATAATCACTGACATGATCTAGATTTTAAATTTGGTGACAAGGAATTTATAAGAATTTATCCATGGAAGAAGGTTAACAGATTTGGAAAGAAAGTGAAAATAAACCCTAGGTATATTGGTTCCTTTGAAATTATTAATTGCATAAATATGTTATCCTATTTCTTGGAACTTACCCCAAACCTCCCACAACTACATGATGTGTTCCGTGTATCTCTCTTGAGGAAGTACATACTTAAATCTTCACAAATAAAAAACTCAGAGGTCATACCATTAGATAAGTATCTTTATTATGAGGAAATATTGGTGGATATAGTAGATTATACATAAAAGGTTCTATAAAAATAAGAAAACTCACCTAGTCAAAGTTCTATGGTGAAACCACAAGTTTGAAGAAGCTATGTCAGAACGTGAGGATATAATGAGGTAGAAGTATCCTCATTTTTTTATCAGAGTGATGAATTATGATGGAGTAATTCATTTTAAGGGGGTAGAATGTAACACCCCGATTTTTTATGATTTTTTTTTAGAAAAAAATAAATTTCTTTGATGGAATGTGTTTCACACTACACCAATTTAATCTTTCTCTACATAAAACATTGTCTTAGTTTGTATTGCATGAAGCACCGAGTTTTAATAAAAAAAGATATATTAATTTAAACATGATTGTTATAACCTAGCCAATAAACTTAGTAATATGAATATTAACAACTATTTTTTAACATATTATCAAAAAATATTTATAGATAAAACATATAGATAATAAAATACATATTTTTTGGTAAAGTATTTATATGTTTAGAAAATACTATTTTTTCCAAAAATTGATTTTTATATATTTTTGTGAAAAATAATAAAATTTATCTTTTAAACTTTTAGAAAATTAATTTGAAAAAATAAACTTCATTTTTGAATTCAGAATGTCAAAATTATATTAGAACAAGTTTTTGGTATTTTTTTAAAACGTTTTATTTTTTGATGAATAGTGAAACATACTGAATTTTAATTCAAAGCTATTTTTTGTTTAGTTTATTTTTAAAAATAATTAATATATTCAATTTTTTTTAAGTAAAATTAGTTCATTTACATATATATTAATCCAATTTGGGTCATTAGAATCAATTTCACGTTGAAATTGGATATAAAATCTTTGTAAACTTTAGATCATTTAAGCTTAAAAACCTTGCTTTCTCGACATGTTTTCAAGATTAATTTTAAATTAATTTTTAACAATTATGTGAATCTAATTTTGAAAAATTGAATACATATTGTAAATAATCATAAATTATAATTTATAATAAGTTTAAATTAATTTTTTACCAAAATTATTAATGAATGCAGTAAAAATTAATTACCACAGTTAAGGAAAAAATGGGTTTACTGGGGGTTAAACTAAAATGATTAGGGTTATTCTTATCGATAAACTTGTCAAAAGAATATTTTATGGATATATTTAAACCTTATAATGTTTAAATATATAATTTTATCCATTTTTTACCCTTTTCATGTTTAAAAAGAAGGATTACTCAACTCCTTTCAAAAATGTCATGTGTGTCATCCCCACACTTATAAAAGGAAACCCCCTCTCCTCCCTTCTTTAGAACATGAAACCTATTTGGTTCAGAAAATATCTACCCAAGTCACCTCTAAAATTCCATCCCCACATACTATAATCCTTATTTTGGTCATAAATCCATCCTAGGAAGGATTTTAGTGCAGGCCTAAGGAGGATACCCAAAGAAGAGGTAATGTTCATCAATGATAGTTTTTGTTTTATTTATTCCAAAAACCCATTTGATTATTTTTATATCATTATTATATAATAAAATAACATTATTATATATACTTATATGATGTTATCATAATTTCATGACCTACAATAATTTCCACTTCTATCAAATGGGTTATTAAATCATCGTTCGCGTGTATGGCGGACTACTGCCTCACGAAGCGATGTCATTAATTTCTCAATTACCACCTAGAAAGGCTGGACATAATGATGGTTTTATTTTTTATATATGATATATATGAGTTTTATTATGTCATTAAGTTTCTTTAATTGTTACATCACACATACATACATGCTTTACATTTTGCGGGAATACGATAACGTCATTCATGTGTACAGCGGACTACAACCTCGCGAAGTGATGTGATTTATTCATGCTATACATGGAATGTATTAAGGATGGATTTAAATTAAAATATATGATATATATTAAATAAAAATTATTTTTTAATGATAATATATCATATACTTTTATTTCTTTTAATCCTACAAGAAAATGGAAATATAGTTCATGCGTACATATGACCCACCGTCTCCATGAACGGTGTATTTAATTTCCTATTTCTATATTTATAGATTATTATAAATACATATATACTGAATATATATGATATTTATATAATTTTTATCATTATTTATATTATTAATTCATTATTAAATTGATACAATCAAAAAAATAATAAAACAAAACTTTTATGAAAAATAAAGCGGTTATTACCCGAAACGTAAATTTAACATGGAATTGTTCAAAAATAGGTAATAAAAGGTTATATGAAAATAATATATGGTATTATATATTAATATGGTTCTTTAATAGATTTATAATTAACTTTTATTTATTATATCAAGTACAACAAAATTCAGGACTTAAGGTAAGGGGATTTTTTATCTCACTTTTATTCCTAAGAGAATTATCTGATATTCACCACTCATTTATTTTGTGTAGTGTATATACTACAATATGACATGAAATATCATTAATATAACTAATTTAATGATAATTAATGTTTATATTTATGTTATTATTTCATGGGTATTATGATATAAATGCTACTCAAGTAGAAAGTGATTTTTGTCTCACTTTGTACTAATGTGAGACGCATGCCATGTTCACCACCTATTTTTTTATGTGGTGTATAAAATTCTCATGAATATATATTATTATTATTATAATGAAAATTATTGGGGTTTACATATCAATTTTAGGATCCCTTTTTCATGTTGTTTATGGTTCAAAAGTTAACAATTTGGTATGGGGTTTTTATCTCAATTTTCCTTCTCTGAGACGTATGTTATGTAATGCACCTATATTATTCCATGGAATGTATATAAATCCAATTCTAAATTTAATATAATGAATTTATTCAATCTAAGATATATTTTAAGTTTCATTTTTATGTTATTCATTCATTGGTTTTGTGATTCAAAGTTATCGAAGTGGTAAATATTTCATGTTACAATCTCATCATTTATTGGGATTTTTTATGATTATGATTCCAATGATAAAATATTATGATCCATATCATAAGAATTATCATGAATTTTATATTCCACTAGTTATTTATTATATATTCAAGTAATGATACCATTTCTTCCACTATTTTGTGCTCATAATTATTGAGCATTTTTTTTCAAAATCTGACTTTATTTCTCTAGTCAGTCAGAAATATGGTTTCTTCCAAAATAATTTTTTCTAAAAAAATTTTCAAAAAAAATTTAAATGATATTTTAAGATCATTTTCAAGGAAATTTATTTTAAAAAAAAAATAGGTTTTAAACTGTTTTTTAAATTATTTTCAAAAATTCCTTTAAATGTCTTCAAGGTTATTTTCAACCAAAAAGGTTTTCAAAATGTTTTATGGTTTAAATATAATTTTTCAAAGTAGAAAAGGTATTTTAATCAAGAAATATTTTAAATGATATTTCAAAATTATTTTACATCTATTATTTAACATTTTGATGTTACCTATGCCTTACTAGGGATATGATCCAAGGATACCATTATTTTTCTTTCTCTGAATTGTTTATTATTATTATGAAAAGTTGTTTATGACACTTTTTTCTCTTACATGGGTTATTCCATGATAAAATACTTATGAACCCCACTTATTTGCATGTGTTATTATATGATGAAATTATTATGAAACCTATCTCTTTTACATAAGTTATGATATGATGAAATTTTTATGATACCCATTTTATTTCAGGGGTTATGATAAGATGAATGTTTATGATTTTGTGGAACACATAAGTATGATTTTATTATGTGAAGGGTGGGAATTATATCTCCCTCTAATACACTGGGTAAATATTTATATCTCATGAGATAAATAGGACTAGAATGGGGATTGAACGCAGTTTAAGAATACAGGGATGGAATGGGAAGTGAACCCAATTTAGTAAGACATGGGAGGAATAAGAAGTGAACCCAGTTTATTGATGCAGGTATTGAATGGGGAGTGAACCTTATTTTTTAAAGAAGATTTCCCTTTATGATGGTTTTTGTAAAGAGCTTTTACTAATATAGAAATGATTTTCTATGCTTATGTGTACACAAATTCCATGTCTTATGCTAATGTTATGCATTTATGGATCATGTTCTTTAATTCCATTATGTTTCATATCTTATGAACTATCAATATCTATTTTGTGACTCCTAATTATGATTTTTGATATATAGGGTATGTTTTTCAAATGTTATTCTCATGCTCTCATACCCTTATATTCTTTTTATGCTTACATATCTCCTTTTTTTACCCTTAATTAGCATCAAAATTCACCCTTTATTATGTTTCCATTACCCAAGTTATCAATATATATATTATGTATGATAGTTATAAGAGGGTTTCTATATTTTTAAGAATGTATTAGAAGATGGTTTAGATTACTTATAGACAAGTGTTTATGTTTCCAAGTTTCTAAAGGCACTAAACTATTATGGTTACCATGTGTGTGTTTGTGTAATATAAAAATTATTTTGTAAAAATGATGTGATGTATATGTATTAAAAGCATAGATCAATATATTAATGGTAGTCAAAAATTTCCCCATTCAGGTGTTTAATGTCATATATCGAGTCATTGGACTCATCACCCTATCAAGGCTATAAAATGAGGTTTTATGAGGCCTGAAACATTATCCAATCTTCCACCAGATCAAATTGAAAATACCATAATTCTCTCGAAGATCAATGTTGATCCAATTATCTGAAAATATTCCAATAGATTAATTTTCTAAATATTTTAAGGGAAGATCAAGATTTCATCTAAGGATATCAAGGCTCTATATCAAGAAGGGTGTGTTCTTAAAACAATTAATCCAATGTGCCAATGAAATTCTTTTCCAATCTTTTTGTGCCTCTTCCACTCTCTTCTTATTGAACCTTTTTGTAAAACCCCATGGCTCTCACTCTTTCACCATGTCCCTATCTATCTATGTCTTGTTCTAATTCTTTCAATATAGAGTGAATTATCTTCATTTTAGGTATTTCAATTAAAAAATCCATATATTTATCTTCTCCCACTATTTCTTTGGTTCTTGGTTATTTATTCAAACCAAGGGATTGAGGTTCTTGTTTTTTTTCCTCAAAAGAAAGGGATTTTATGTTCTTATTTTTGTTAAAACCAAGTGTTTTTTGTTTCATAGTTCCAATTATAACCAAGGGGTTTACTATATTGATCCTCACAATCATTATCATGGGGGAGTAGTAGGGGTATCATTTGGTACTATTGTTAAACTTATTTACCAAATCAGTTGTGTCTATTTACTTTCTACATTTTAATATCCAATATGATTTTTCTAAATTTCTTTTCTTTAAAATTCCTATACTCTTTACTTTTATTATATGAAAAACTTTTCTTGTATTATCATAAATTTTAAAGAATCAATTTATGTATTTAATTTAATTTTTAAAAAGGAAATGCACCCCTCTTGTTATTTATTTGACCCAACTAATGAGATACTGGTTGATTTACAATAAGGGAAGAAATTTTAATCTATCAAAGTTTATAGATTCTTATTGGGTAGGTGATTGTGAAGATATAAGCTCCACTTCAGGTGGAATTTTCCTCTTGGGAGATAGTTCAGTGAGTTAGCAATGTGACAAATATAATTCAATAATGTTGAGAACTACAAAATCTGAATATATAGTTCAAACTAGTGCATGCACTCAAATAATTTGGATTAATAGGTAACTAGAAGATTTGAGGGTAAAATTGAATATTCTACTCATAATTCATATTTAAAATCAAAATTTTATAGATGTTTCTATGAATCCTATGCAACACTAATGGTCCTAGGATATTAATTTTAGATTTCACTTCATTAAGGAGAAGGTTTCCAATGAAGATATCAATATAATTTGTTTCTAATCAAGACCAATTCGCGGATATTTTCACCCAAGGTAACACCCAAGTACATATTTGAGTTTTTAATACATAAAATGGGTTTTTAGTCCCTCTCACATCATTAAAAATATTTAGGAGTACCCCCATTGGGTCATAGATTATATTTTTAAAGGGGGAGAGAAGGAACACAACTCTTTTCTTGACGATTACCTCCCGTATCAGTTCTTATCAAGTGGATGTGTTTATTTTGAAAATGGGGAGTTTTTTTAAGAGGAGAGTGTGTGTATTATCGGTGAGATCACTTTTTCACATGGAAAAAATATTTCACTGAGATATGGAGTTCCTTCAATGATACTACTTTATTTTATGGTGTGGCGTTGAGATGTTTCTCTAATAAAAAAGGTTGTGATTTGGTTTCTATTGAGGGAGAATATGAGTTTTTCAATGTTGTTAATAAAGATTTGCATTAGAAAACAATAAATTCAAAGGTGGGTATTAAAGTGACCTTTGAATTTTTGAAGTTATTGTCCTTATTTTTTACCCAATATGTGGTAATTTTTAAGATCTTGGAGAAGTGTTTATAAAATTTTTATAAATGTATTGAAGTGTTTTGGATTATTCTATGTATTTTAGAAGAATTATTAATTTTGGATATGGGACTAAAAAATATAAAAGTCCCTAAGAGTAAGTATTTACCTGTAAGCGTAAGTCATTGAAGCACTGAAAAAAAACTCTTCAGAGAATAAGCCTTTATAAAAGTCTGACATCTATATTTTGGAAAATTCATGATCATCTCAAGTGTTCATAGTAATACCTGAATGTAAGTTTTTTTTACTGATTATATGTATTTGATCCAATCCAATCAAAATTATTTTCTAGATCTTAAGTATTATTCATGAAACTTCAACACTTAGAAAAATTATAAGCTTCTACAAGGTGAAAAATTGATTTTCCAGGAATTGAATTTTTTTAAGAAATGAAATCAGATAATGCTTTGACTGTTAATGATTTTCAATATTACATCATAAAGATATTTTGATTATTATGGAGAAGCATTGAATCAAACCAAAGTTGTTTCTATAAATAGGAAATAGTTTCACTCTGCAAGAATTAGATCCATGTGTAAGTATTGAAATATCATACAAACATAGGGTTTTTCAAATGTTTATTTATAATGGTTTCTATGGGAAGAACAGGATCTCAATATTTAAATATTGTGAGGGAAAAATCCGGTGGAAGTCTCAGGAGAGTTTAAACAAAATATTCAAAGTCCTTATTTGAAAAATTCTTGAGTGATAAAATTATCAAATATGTTGACGAGAGATCTCATGTAACTCATTTTTATAGTAATTTCTATAAAAATATATGAAAAATATCTTACAAGGTTTTTTATAGGAAAAAATGAATAAATTAATAATGGAATTATGTTTATCAATATTTATAATAGATATCAATACACAACTCTATCGAGGTGAGTGATCTTGATAACTATCAAAATGTGATTCATCCTTCTTTTACAAGAGGTTTATGGAAGATGCTACTTCTGGTATTAACTTGGATGAATTATATTGAGTTGTAATGAAATTATTTTATGTATGAATGCTCAATAAATGGTTTTCACTTTCTGATATGGTGAGAGGAAGGATAATTTTTTTTTATTTCACTCCATTGTTTTTAGAAGTTGAGGAATGTCTAGAATCATATCTAATATTTTATATAGAATCTTCCTGAAGTATATAAAATATTTGATTCATCTGATATCATGGAAGAAGATTTTAAGAATTTGTGGTCCTTGTCTAAAAAATTCATAATTCCATTAAAGAAAATTAAATAAAACCTACTCGAACCTTGTCTCCAATTTTATGCATTTGTAATCACTGCAATTTTATAATGATAATAAAATTTTTGTAGTTTAAAAAAATTGAACACAACAAGGAGTAGGATCTCACGCTAAATTTTAACCTTATAAAAATTATTTTTTATGATGTTTTCCTTTCATAATTTTTCATATGGGTGAGGAATTGATTGTACGGAGTGAATTATAACTTTAACCAGTCATCATGGTCTGATTCTAAAGGAAGAATTTATAAATGACGTAATACTAATTCACCTCCCTCCCTCAGAAGTACCCAAATGTATATAGGCTTTACACCTTATTTTGGTGTGTAATATTTTTTACTTGTTATGATTTTGGATGAACTTTGGGTTTTCACTTTATCCTACTATAAAATATTAAGATCTAATTTTTTTTATCAAAAAATGTGGTTATTAGTCTAGTGGGTATATACCATTACTTGTGGAGAGGGGTTAGGCTTGACCCACTATGGTGCATGGGTGTCTAAATTTTTTTCAATTTGTAATCCTCTTTACCTAATATAGATTTTAGATAAGATGTTATGGAGGAAAAGTCCTTATTATTAAAAAAAAGGATCATTCCATGATATTCTATTGATTTAAATTCATAATCTATGTAGATTTAGTGGATCTGATATTTGACCAATTGTCACTCTACAGTAGATAGTTTCATATCAGGAAAGATATAGTTGATGATTCAGAATAAATTAAAATATGGGATTTGATTAAAGAATGGGGTTTTGGTAAATTCAAAAATATCTGGTGATTGATAATAGATAAAATCACGTGATTATTTTTATGAAGATTATATATTTAAATATAGGGAATAGTTTCATGTAATTTTTGGTGGAAAGTAGGGAAACATATGGAGGCCATATGCATCAAAATGAATTGAGTAAGGAAAAGGGATAGCATAGAAGGTATTTAAAAAATTAATAATAAAAATATAATATAATTTCTAGATAACACTAGAAAGAAAGATTAGTCAGAGGAAAATCCCCTAAACATTTATTAAAATAAAGGAAAAGTTCAGAAAACAAGCGCGACATGACCAAAAGATAAAATACATACCATCAAAGTCCAACCCATCACCACCTCCATGAACAAAATCTTTATCCACATTCGTTGTTTCCAATTACGAGATTTTTCATTTCTTGAGGACTTTAACATACTTTCTCCTAAGATTCATCTATTCCAAAGAGAGGAGTTCATTCATAGATTGCATACCTTTATTAAAAGATCTGGTGGGCATTGTCCTTGACAGGTAAGAGTAATCCTTCCTCGGCCGTCTTCACGGTGATTAAATCATATCCTCCTGACTCCCAATAGACACCTTCTTCTCTCCCTAAACAACATCATTGTATGACGGTCTGACTATGATACTCTCATTTTCTTTCTCACTATCAGATAATTCCCCCATTTACTGGGGATCCTCATACCCTGATAAAGCTCTATTCTGGTCTAATGCATCTGAAAATCGGTGTCAATCACGGCTAAACATTGCGGATTTTCCATCACTTCAGTGCCTTCACAAATCCCTATATCACTGCTCTTATACACAGCAACCTCCTCCTGCAAAATTCTCTGGGCCTGCATGTTGGAATCCTGCAAGACCTCCCCCATATCCTCCTTCTCTAGTCCCTGAAACTGGTTCTCTGTTGGAACAGAGGCTAGAACACCAGCGTTGCCATCAGCCTTACCCTGAAGTCCAACAGCACAGATCTCCACAGTTCCAACTAAGGGATGATCCTCACATCCAGCAGACTTCAAAATTCCCACTGCCCCAAAACTCTGCTCCTCTGCCCACTCGATACCCTTGTTGTTTCCAACCCACTACCCATCAGAACCAGGGACACCCCTACCTGCACCACTGTCAACTTCCTGCTTCACACCATCCTCCACCCTTAGCTCGGCTTTGATTCGCTCAAAGACTACATTGACCAGAGGATTGGAAGGGACCACCACCTTTTCTCCCACTGCCAATACACTTTTCTTTTCAAAATCATACGCCTTGCCACCACCGGGCACCTGACTCTTCCCCTCAACCACCCTAACTGTCAGAGAAAATATTCGTCTCCTCCCTTGCATTGCGACACCAGATTCCCCAGACGATGACAATTAGATTAATAGCTAACTTAGGGCTCAAACACCACGGCCTACCTCCATCTAAACTCTGTTCCAACAGTAATCCAAATCCAATCTACCTAGGGCTTTGACACGTCCACCTCAACTAAGATGCATGGATTTACGGGGTGACATACAACAGAGGTGAGGACATCAGATCATAAGAAACGGCCAACCATATTTCCAATCATGCGGATAATTTTGGGATTTTGAATGTTTAAGGGGAGGTGAGGCAGACTTACCCATGTCACAGTAGAGGGAGGGTCGCGGTTTATGCACAGATCGAACGACCAACAAAGGATGAAGAACATGAAACCACTGTATCGATGAGGAGCGTTGGAACAGGCCCAAATCAAGTCATCTTCTATGGCAAACTGAATCATCAAATGTTGCATATCAAGAAGTCCAACTATTGCGCGATCCTACAGGTCCCATTTTCTGAACACAAATCGATCAAATTCGTCAACCGAGGGCCTTTGGTGATTGAATCGGGAAAAAAATGTCATATCCATGAGGCTAGATGTTTCCTGGAACTCTGACTGTGAAATCACAAGTTGAGGACCACCAAGATGTAGGTTATGTACTTTCGAGCTTAGCGATATCATTGGGAAATCCGGTAGGATGTTAGGATTAGAAAACTGAGTGAAAGTATTCATTGCACACAGAGGTGGCCGAACGAACTCATCCTCCCCCCTCACTAAAAGTTCATGGAGTTATTGTTGATTATTTCACTATCCCTAGTATAATTTCTACCTATTGTTCATGGAAGGAAAATAAGGTTTAAAGAGAAGCATAGTTCTATCTTGTAATAAAAATTGTGATTTCTTCAATTTTTTGGTGATGGTTGTAAACCCCTAGGGTCAGTGTAACTACTATAAATTATAAAAGAAAATAATTATTCTTAGTGTTTCAGGTGCATCAATAAATATTTATTGCATGTTACTTGGATTATCTTGGTTTGGGTGAACTAAGTAAATTTTCCATGTCTATTTCTTTTACATATTTAATACTTTATATCAGTTATGAGGGACATAAAATGTTCCTGATAATCATGGAACAAGATCATTGTGAGTGTCAACCAAAAATAGATATACACTAATTCACCTCCTCCTCCTCATGGTATTTACATTGCATAGTTCCAAAAAGTCATATTAGAGCTAAAAGTTCATTATTAAATTCTCTCACATTAAAGCAATGTAATTCGTCATCAAACAAAAGAGTATTCAAATTATTTATGGTGATAACTTTTAATTATAAAATAATCATATGCACTATTATTTTCTATCATTATGAATAGATTTCTACAAAGTTTCCAATCAAGTGATTTTGGAAAGCATTGAAAGTTGACGTTTATCAGAAATGGTAAAAGGATAATGATTCTAATAAAAAATAATTCAATGCATTTGGAGGATCATTATATAATGATATATATATATATATATAGGTTGTGTTGTGTAAATCCTCACATGCCAAGTGGGAAAAAATTCTCAATATTTTTTAAGGAGATTACAAGGTATGTGAATATAATTATGGGTACTATAAAACAAGTATAAGGATTTGTGAATTATACCATATGGATCTATTGATTCGTTATTTGATTGAGTGGAAATCATTATTATAGAAATTTTAGGACTCAAAGAAAATCCTGACAAAATAAAATTTTTAAAGATTATCCTAATAACATTACTACCACATTTTAATGAAAAATTATTGATGATCAAGGATAAAGACCTAGTAGAGATGACACTAAATAGTCTTCATAACACTCTCATTTTATATGAGATGAATAATAATGAAAATAAGTACGTAAAATGGGTGACTTTTTAGGAGGTATAAATCAAATCAATGAATAATATTATAGTGGAAGATGATCTCATGAGGGATGTTGATGAGGTAATTTTTTTTATTTCCTAAACTCTCAAAATATGGAAGGGAAATTCAAAGGAAATCATCCAATTTATCTTTTCAGTATGGAAAAGTTATGAATATTGTTTCAATATTTCTAAATAATTTTTGAGATGAAAATAAAGTGGGAGAAAACATAAATATATCATTTAAGGATGAGAAAATTAATATAAGACCACAAAATAAATTCTCTAAGAAAACAAACTTTATTTTCTAGAAGGAAGTAAGATCAGAATAAATGGAAGTGTAAGAAGTTTAATAATGTAAATGAATTAGTGGATATTTTCTTATGGTTATAATAGATATAGCATAAGTAGAGGACATTAATGATGAAGGTTTTGAAATAGAGGGAAGATTTGATCTCACGACTAAAATTGAAGTAGCTCTTTAAGAAATTAACATTTAAATAACTAAAGAAAAGAAAATCAATAGGGTTTTTTGTAAATCCAAACATTATATATAGTATTAATATGAAGAAAAATCCAAGTTAAAAGTTATTATTAGATGACTTAAATCTATAATTATTGGGAAATTGAAGAAGTAAGTTGATCTTAAGAGCAAAATCAAATAATAAGACTACATTATTGATGGTTTGAATGATTTGGTGAATGATTATCTCAAAATAATTGATGAAATTGGAGGGTAATTCATGATGATGTGATGAAAACATAATGATTAAGAAATAATACTAACCCTAAAAATGGAATCAAGATGTTTTAGTACACTAGTCTCTAAATAATCTAAGGATGTGCATGATGAGTCAATAAAAACTAGTCAGTTTTCTAAAAGTGAAGTGTTTCAAAGATAAAGGTTGATTTTCTGAGTTTCTTGATCACAAGAAAAAAATTAGTGGTGGGTGATGTGAAACCATAATCACTTACTACCTAGATGAATTTTGTTTTTAGTGACTTGTAGTCGAATTAAAATCTTATATATGCATCAAAAAAATCAAAAAATAAATTACCATTTATCTGGTGATATTGTTTTGGAAAGATAGGTCACAAAAAATAAATGTGTTCATAGAAAAAATTAATTTTTTGGGATTAAGAGAAATAAAAATATATAAGAATAATTTATTATCCTTGATATGTTTTTAAAAGCTATTATTTTTAGGGTGGAATTTTTAGACACAAATCCATGGATTTATCATTAAGGGTACAAATAAATATACCAAAAGAGACTCATAGATATAGATAATAGCAGTCAGAAGCATTATCAAGTAGGCTATATACTTAAAATAAATTCTCATATTTATAATATGAATATGATTCAATGTATATTGAGGTAGAATAATATCATTCACCACTAAAAATAGGAAAGTCTTGAATATGGATCAATAAAAGGAAAATCTAAGAATCCACTAAAATTTATTGGAGACAAATAGATCAAGATGGAGTATGGATTATGGAAAGTGGTTGTACTTCCCAGATGATAAGAAACAAATATATTATCATATACATTATTTCTGATAAATAAGGTTTCACTTTATTTGTAAATGATAAAGGCTTAAATAATTATGGCTCCAAAAATATATAAAATTAGAAGAAAAGACTTTGAGAGCATTGATATACTAGTTGTTGAAGTTTATGTATTAATAAACTAACTGTGAGTTAATTATGTGACTCGAATTATATGGTTAATTTAAATAAAATAAATTAGATCATATGAATGGTAATATCTACCTCATTGGTGGATATGAATTTAAGATCCTTCTATCCAAGGAGGAAGAGAATGAATTATGGCACAAAAGTCTTGTAAATTTGATCAAAAAATCATTAGAATGTTTATTAATGAATAAAGAATCTTGGGATGTCTCCAAGATCTCATGTTATTGCACTCATGCATGTGTCACTTTCTAAGAAGGGGAGATTATTTAGAACACTTACAAGACAAAGAAAAAAAGGAATAAGAGGTTTCTCGATTTCGTGTGCATCGATTTTTGTGGGAAAATATCACCCAAATCTAAGGATATAAAGAGATAATATATTCTATTTATAGATGAATGCAAAATGATGGAATGGGTGATAATTATCTATCATAAGTTCGATGTTTTCTAGTGTATTATACAATATCAAAGACTAATATAGACTCTTATTGAACTGAAAATGGTATGGAATTCACCAATTATTAGATATAATATTATCTCATGAATCATGGGATAAGGCATCAAGTGTTCTTGGTGATGAATCCTCAAAAAATGGATTTTTTGAGAGGAGGAACCAAATTTTAAATAATATGTCCAAGAAAATGCTAATTGAAATGAATATAATGTTGGGTGGAGAGTGATGGCAAGAGGGGTGGTGAATTGCCTTTTAAAAAATAATTAACAATTTAAAATCAAAGTAAAAAGTGCAGCGGAAATAAAAGAGGCAAGACACAGAACTTGATAACAGAGTTCGGCTTAAACCAAAGCCTACGTCTTCGCTCCCAACTCAACCATTGAGAGATTTACTACCGCTTTCTTTTTAATGGTTTTAGCAAGAAACCCACTAGACTTTAAGGTAGTCTAGAACCTATTACAGCTTGCTTTTAATGGTTGAGCAAGAACCCACTTGCTTTTAATGGTTGAGCAAGAACCCACTAGCCTTCTTACAGGTGAAGGCTAGCTCACCTATGACTCAAGCCTTTTAAAGGGAAGGCTTGACTAACCTCTTCACACCTTGAAGGTGGTGTGAAAACCCAAACAAAGAGAGGATGAGAGAAAGAGGGGTTTGTAGGCACAAACCCAAATTGATGCTCAAAAAGATAAATAAGGAAAAACCGTAATGGGAGAAGCCTTGGGCGCCAAAGGATTGATGAAGTTGATGAAGAGCGCTCCCAATATTCTTTGATGGTGCTCCTTGGATGTGGAAGTGGGTTGGAGCAATTGGGGTTCTTTGAAGGAATCCGCCGGAGGTTTGCCAAATGATGAGAAATGTGTCTGTTGGCTTGGTTATGGTTCCACTATTGTTCCACACTTGTTCTGGGGCTTCCTAGTCCTTTATTTATAGAGGGGGAACCCTCAAATGTCCTTTCGGGGTCTTCGGAGCCGTTGGAAAGGTCTTCGGAGCTGTTGGGAGTCAAGTAGACAAGTCTGGTCAAAGCCCAATGGCTAGTTTGACTGGCTCCACCGGCTGACTGGTGCTTGGCCACCAGTTGGTCGGTGCTTTGGAAAATGGAGAAGCCTTCTGCCCAGGCACCACCGGTTGGCCGGTGAGGAGGCCACCCGTTGGCCGGTGCTGAGACAGTAGGTGTCCCTTCTGTCTGGGCACCACCGGCTGGCCGGTGAGGAGACCACCGGTTGGCCGGTGCTGAGACAGTAGGTATCCCTTCTGTCTGGGTTCCACCGGCTGGCCGGTGAGGAGGCCACCGGTTGGCCGGTGGACTGAAATCAGTCCACTTTTGCTTTCAGCTTTCTTGGCCCAATTCCTTGGCAACCTGAAATCATGCCTATCATCCAAAAACACTTAAAACAAGATTAGATAAAGAAGAGAGTGATTGTGATCATGAAAATTAAACCACGAGGGGTACGAGAGGTACAACATATAAGAGTGACTTATTGGAAGCTGGTAGTCATTAAAATATTTTATATATCCATCAGGGAATTTTTTTTCCAAACAAATAAAATTATCTATATAAGATGTGGCATGGGAATAAACCATCATTAAAGTACATTCAAATTTTTCGAAGTGAATTACTTATTCATAATAAAGAGAATAATAAAAAGTTTGAATCATATGGGGATGAAGGTATCTTACTAGTCTATTTATGTATAATCAAGTTTTACAGATGTTATAACAAAAGTATTGGAAAAAAATTGAAAGTAAAAACATAATGGCTTTTGAAAATGAGCAGATTTTTCAAACTAGTGAGAATATTTTACAACATAATAGTGTTGAAATATCCAAGAAATATTATGAAAAAATTGAGAGAATTATGAGGATAAAATTATTATATTGGATACTCATAATGATACATTGAATATGAGAAAAATATAGCAAGTTCAGTAGATGAAAAGAGATAAGGAAGCTGAGATGAACTCAGTGAAAAGAACATTATTAGTGACTGGATAACACTGGTGAAAACACAAATAATGAAGGCTCTATAAAAACCCACTTTTTTATCTCAAGTATAGCCAAAGTTATTTGAAGAGTATTATAAAGATGAAAATTGATTCAAAGATATGCATGGATAAATTTACCAAAACAAAAATAATCAAACCTAAAAAATTGTACCAAGACCAAAAGATAAAAATTTCATCAGAACCAACTGGGAGTTTTAGAAAAAAAGAAATAAATATATAAAGCTAACTCAAAAAAATTATGGATGGTATGAAACATATATTCTAAAATTGATGGGATTTATATTGATGAGACTTTTTCTTTTGTATCTCAGTTAGAAATAATTTGATGTTTCATGGTTATGTCAATGAAAATATGATTTAAGGCGTATTAAATAGATGTAAAATCAATATTTCTCAATGGATTACTTATGGAGGAAATGTAAACTGACTAACCATATGACTTTCTTGTAGATTTAGATGAAACAATATTTGTTTATTAAATAATTTTATATACATACTAAAGAAAGTACAAGGAGATTGTTACTCTAGCTTGATCAATACTTGAGAAATCTAGGGTTCCAATGAGGAGTAGTGGATCACAAAAGCTACATCAAGAAAAAATGATCAATGGATATTGTTTAACATTTATGTGGATGAAATAATTTTGTAGGATTGGATTATGCATAATAAAAGTCAGTTTTAGAATATATGATGTGAAAATTCGATATATTCATGATTGGTGAGTTAAAAAATACTTGGTTTATAAGTGGCTCAAGGAAGGGTTGGTATATTTATTTCCTAATTAAAATATTTTTAATAAATACTCAAGAGATTTGTAATGGAATATTAAAAGATAATGACAACTCCAAGGTCTGACCAATTCAAATTTTTTAGAGATGATAGCGTAAAAGAGGTCAATATCATGAATTAGAGGAATATTATTGAAAGTTTATTGTACTTAACAGCAACATGACCTAACAATGTGTTTGTTTCAGGCCAAGATTCATAGTGCCAAAACTTACCCAAGTAAATACACATGATAATAGTTAAAATATAAATTTGGTATATTCATAGCATGGTAGATTTCTGGATGCTCTATCAAAAAACAACATATTTGAATTTTTTGGGATTCATTGATACATATTTTTAAGGTTTAGTAGATAATGTAAAGTAGAAATTAGGTGCTACTTTCTATCATATAAGTTCATGGATTTATCAAATAAGTAAGAAGAAAAACTATATTTACCTTAGAAATTCATAGACTAAATATATTACAGCTACTCAATCATGTACTTAAATACTTTATATGAAGAAAAATATTGACGGTATTAGAGTTGATATAAAATATCCTATTTTAATAGTGTGATAACCCTAGTAATATTAATCTCAGAAAAAATTTATTCATCCGTCAAGAAAAAAGAATATCGAGATAAAATATCATTTAATCAAGGAGAAGGTTTAGAAAGGAATAATAAAGTTGTAGTATGTGTCCACACAAAATCAAGTTGTATATATCATGATGAAGGAACATTCTATGGGAAATTTTGAGAGGAACTAGTTGGATCTTAGAATCCAACTATCTCTATTCATCTAAGTTATTTGGATAAGGGAATCCACTTCCCTATGAGATTTTATATTTAGAGAATGGTATAATACATATATTGAATTAAATGCTTGGATTTCTAACCCTATTTTGTGAAATTTCATAGAAGTAATCTTTGGATTCATTGAAAAATTGATAAATTTTTTCTATGAGTTAATTTGGATAATCTATCAAGAGGTTGTGTTAGAGAATTATTTTATGATTTTAAATGAAGGTTTCTGAATTTCATGTTTTGAATTGAAGGTGAATGGGAGTGTTCTTTCTTATTCATAAAAGGGGAGCTTGTCATGCTGATTCTTTTGGTAAGGGGGAGAGTTATTGAATGTTTAATCAGGTGGGAGTGTTTTTGTAGAGAATTTTGAAGAGATTTAAGAACAAATAAGTGTTTTCATGAGAATATTTTAATCTAAATTTTGTTTATCACAATTATATTAACTCATATGGTATTATATTTTATTTTTATTAAATTATCGATACACTATCTGAAGGAAAGATGTACATGCATTATTGTTGGTCAATTCTGGTAAGATCTGAAATTTCTAAATGAATATGTCTTAAATACTTTTTAATTTTTAAAAAACCCAAAGGGGTATTGTTAGTAAAAACCCACTTAGAATGGTTTTTTGGTTGTATTTTTTGATAAGGGTGTCGAAGGAAACACTGAGGAATCTTACTAAGTCATGTTAAATGTGTGTATTAAATGATGGATGGGTTTTTTGGGGTTGTTCTAGATGAATTCTAGAAAGTTTAGGTTTGATTAGCTCTCATGAATTCGGTTAAGTCCTTAATTGTCTAATATTTTTCTCTATGAGTAAAGAATTTAGGTCCTGTTGATATTTTTTGAAATTCAATAAAATCCATAACTACATAATATATTTTGGGAACTAGAAAAATTTTCAAAGGAATGAATCCAATAGTGATGCATAATATTTTTCATTTCATGTGCAAGTTTTTTTTTCTGGAGGTATATAAGATAATATTTGGGTTTCATAAAAAAATAGTAAAGTCAAGGAGCTTCTGGTTTATAGATAGTATTTTTTGAGATGCATAAATTTTTTAATAGTAGATAAATATTTTTCAAGGATTCAATATACAGTAAAGGAAAACACCCACTGTGATGTGTGTAGGTCCCAAGGACCAGTTAGATTTCATAGAGAAGGGGGAATCAGTGGTAATCTTGTTTTTATAAATTAAAATTCTTTTAATTTTAATTCAACCTCTTGAACTTGTTAAGTTTATTAACCACTCTATAATTATCTCTCAATATCACTTCATGTGTGGTGATAAAATAATATGGGGCAACACATTGTATTTATAAGGTTTGCTAGTGAAAGACATACTCCTTTCCATGTTGGTTAGACACCCAACCATGGATTCTTCACTATTAAACAAGTGAATATAATAATCCGGCTCGAACTAAGAGACTCTTTTTTGCTTTTGGATCCAACAAAAATATTTCTTACTCTAGATCCAACTAAGAGAATCCTTATACTACTAAATCCAACCCGAAGACTTCAATTACACCCATCAATAAATGAAAGACTTAGCCTTTATTGAAGGATTTGATACACTATAGGTTGATCTTTTATCTTTCTCCATGATCTTGTAGGATCTCAATTTCTTTTTTACTTCCTTGGGAGCTTTAAAAGTGCTGGTCTCAGGGTTCCTTCTAGATTTGGTGTAATATGGATTCTCCTCAAACTTTCAATGTTGAAACAGTGTTTTTTATTCTTCTTCAAAGGCACTCAACTTCAAAATATTCTTTTATTTTATACAACAATATACAGGGATCTCAATGGATATTTCAATTAAATAATTCTTCCATTTTCTACATGTACATATTTATTAAAAAACAATTTGGTGGATGGGGTCTTAATAATTCTATGATTTAAATTCCATTTTTTAAATTCTCAATTAAATGCTTTTATAAATTATAACATTTATTATTCTCTTCCTTAAAACAAGAATACTTGAATGAAAATGGGTATTATATTTATTAAATACCAAAATGAATTTAGCTAATTCTTCACTTCTCACTCCTGTATACGCTATTATATTTTTGTATTATTTTATCCTCATTTTGAATACCCTATAAATGTGAGTATTACATTTCTCATATTCATTTGAAATACCCAAATGGGTATTATTTCATTTTTCCTTAACTTTTCATCTGAGGCATGCACAAAATCTCAAATTAAACACATGAGGAGTTTTGGTGTTTCCTTCTTCATCTCACACAACTCACAATCATAGCTCACCCATCATGCATGCATGCATGAAACTCATCTGCATATACCTTAAATACTTAAAAAGATACGGTATCCTACTCTTCTCACATGGGTAAGAAATCACTCATATCTCACATGTCTTTATACATGTGATTTATCTCAAAACATATAACAAAGACTCAACATAACCATTCCTCATATGGTAATATAATCACTCGTGACTCATCCAGGATTCATGCATGTAATTCATGCACATAAAACACCCAAGTGACTTGGGTTCTTTATTTATTCTCATGTTAAATACATCCTTTATGGATCACTATAAAATCCTAAAGTATCAGGCTTCTAATTCCTTCAAATTTTATATTCATCTTTGAATACCTGAATTTTCATGTTATGCAAATACTTGAATGCTCAAGTCGTCTTTTCTCCATACAGAGTATTAATTTTGAATACTTGTGGCTCCACATTACTACACCTCTTGATATATTCATTTTATTTTTAGGCATGAAATTCATAGATGAATTCATTCCACGTATCAATCATACCTATGAAAAAATATATGAATTAACTTTTTCTAGGATGGTCAACATCATCCAATGATCACACAGCTCGGGATATTTTGTTCATGCATGAAAGTTTGAATGGAAACAATGTGCAACCTATATCTTGAACTCACCTAGAATTCAAGAGATTAATGTGGCCATCTTGAACCAAGTATTTGTAATTGGTATGATCTTCATGTTTTGAAAATGGTGTAAATAGCATGCTGTAAACTCCTTCGAACAAAGGAGGATGAAAATGAAACCTCCAGCCGAATCAGACGGTCGATATCAGCTGCACTGTGCGGTCCTTATAATGTTCATCAATTTAATGAAGAAGGAATAGTGTTCTATGGAAATATGTCTCATGTCTCTTATTCAATAGTTCTCTAATGTGTTATATAAATCAATGGGTGAAATTAGGCCTCCAAAAGTGATTGTTGGGGTGCGCTCTTGAACCCCCTTGCCTTTTCATGATGCCTCCTATGCGGCGTGGCCCATGAACTCTCATGGGACATATACATGGGACCATCACATCCTTGTGTGGGCTATGATCCCACCACCTATTGGCCTTTGTTAGCTTCCCTTTGGAACATTTGACCTCTATGTCCCACATGATTTCTGGGTTGAGGTTGTCTTGGATAGATTGTGGGTTGGCATAATTTTTTTGTTAACTCTTAAAAATATTTAACTATATTATCAAAATTCAATATTCAAATAGTAAGAATAATATTCATGTTCATATTTAAAACTTATTTTCCACTTAACTAAAAAAATATTTCATGGCCTTTTTTATTTTTACAGGGCACCACCAATTCATCTTCTTCACTTTATGAAAATAATCATACATAGTTTTCCACTTTTTATAGCCACGTGAGAACTTGTTGTCACATTTTTTAATAATTTAAGATACCATAAATAGTCATCCGAATTTATATCATCCACGTATAGACTAATTGACAACAAATACAACATGGGTTCAACAATCTACCCCTTCTTATTTTGTTGTTAATATCTCTTCACATATTCAAAAGGTCAATATGTGTGCTCAATATTTCCTCTCCCTTTGACAACCAAATGAAAAGGACAAGTGGGGGTCTTCTCAACTCATCATTCTTCTCAAAAACATATTCACACATTTTAAAATAAATAGATGATATAACATGATACTTAGTAAAATCCATTAGCTGATCAACTATAAGTTTACATAGACTAACTCAGTGTAGAAAACAAGAGTAAAATAACCTCGGTAGTCTAATTTATCCATAACACATACTAACACGTTATATCAAGCTCATGAATTCTCAAATAGGGGTTGGAAATAATTATATTTTTCAATTAAATACTAAATGATGCACATATTTCAAAAAAATCATTAGAAAATTCGGGTAAAAAAGATATAACTCCCCCTTTATCTCATCTTGTCATCAAACAAGCACACCCCTTACTTGATATGAAGAAAACAATTAAGAATAAGGTATGAAAGTGTGATTAGAATAACTCAACCTTCAAGTTTGAATAGTATCTATATTTAGTAATATGACAGGTTTTTATCAATGTATCTCCCCCTTAAGGGATGCACACTTTTCTTTCATTTCATGGAATTCATTAGACTCCATGAATTATAGTCTCTTTATGTTATCCATAAGTGACAGTATCAAACACCTCCTTTAATTCCCTATATGTTAACTATAAAAATATAAAATAATAGGGAATATGGAGTGACCTCTTAGTTTCTCAGAAGTAACATTTGTTCTGAGAACTTCCTATCAACCTAGGCAATTATTTTATCCAAATCTTAGCCAACATCTCATTATTATTCTGGTAGTAGTTTGTTAACAATCTTTTTATTTTGTTCACATACCAATTTTGACTCATTACCTTTCTTTATTTTTGTATTTATTTAAAATTTTCACCCCATTAATTATGGATTTATTTTATTTTCATTAATTTGACATGTTGTGCCAACACTACCATGCCTTATGCCCAAATTTCCAGCAATGCTAAAAATAGCCTATGAGCCTTATTTTCTTATTTTGTTGTGTGGTTTGTTTATATTTGATAGATTTTGAACCTTTTTTATTTTGAGTGGCACCATCACTCTTTGGGAAACTTATTCAGGAAAAACTCTTCATGCTTATTTTTATATCCACCTTTGATGTGGAGGGTTTATTATTATTTTTTACCATCCATAATTTCCCATAGTTTGGTTTAAAACTTGTATCAGCACTTTAAACAACATTATTACACAATATAGATTATGGGTAATGGGATAAATTTTTCTTGGAGGATGTTTCCATTGTATTAAATAATGATCTCAATCTCTTCTTAAAGTCATGATATTCAAAACACACTAGTATAGAAACATTTCCTTTTCCAGAAATGTGGAAATTTTCAAAATATGGTGATTGCTAATTTTTCAATATCACTTCAAACTCTAAAAATTTTATGTCGATAGTGTTTTACTCATTATAAACTGGTTTAAGTTTTCCTTCCTAGTCCTTGTTCAACTTAGTCATTTGTTTTAAATGAATTTTTTTTTACTCTTGCAAATAATTTTTAAGATCCTTTATCCTATTAGCTTTATCTTCTAATTGATCAGTTTTGAAAATCGTAAAAACTTTATGAAATTTTTCAAAAGCATGGAAAAATTAAAAAAATATAATCTCAAAGAAATCATTCTTGTAAACATTTATTTATATTTATCCAACAACTTATACAAAAATTTCATTATAAAAATAAATTGTTTCATCCTTTTCTTTTAAAAGTTTTTTGAGTGTGTTGGAAATTCCTACCTTCTTAAGTAATGCTTCTTCCATAACATCAACATCTTATTCAAGTGGTAATATTTCATCCTAAAGACCCTTTATAACATTAATAATGTTTTATTCCACTTATTTAGAGATATTATTCAGATTTTCTTTGAATACATAATAAAGATAAAAAAGTTATTCTTCTTGATTACAACGTGGCTCAGCTTTATAAAAAGAATCATAATTAAAAGAATTATTGCAACATATGCCATTTTTAATACCTTCAGTTGATAGTGTATTATCCTTTACTCTAGGATTATTATTCATCTTCATTTCATGTATCTTATTTTTATTCTTTTAAGTCTTGTAAAAAATCTCCATTTGAGGTATCTCATTCATTTCTAGAAGTCTGCACTTCATAAATACTTGCTTGAATCTATAGAGGTAACCTGTCTCTAATACCACTTGTGGAGCCTAAGGACTGATTTCGTACTACAAAGAAGAATAATGAATCAGTGGTAAACTTGTTTTTAAAAAATACACTTCTTTTATTTTGAATTCAACCTCCCGAAATTTTTAATGTTCGTGATCCTCTCTGTAATTATCTCCCAATATAACTTCATGTGTAGTAATAAAATAAGATATGGAAGTACATGTTATTTAAAAGGTTCTACAATTAAAGGTGTACTCTTTGACACGTTGTTCAGACACCCCAACATAGATTCTTTACTATCAAAAAAGTGAATACAATGCTCTAGCTCCAACTGAGAGAATCTATTTTCTTTTATCTATAAACAAAATACTTCTTTCTTTATCTCCAAATAAGATACTCCTTATGCTCCTAGCTCAAACTAGAAGTCTTCAACTAATCCTAGAACCAACCAAAATATTTCACCATTTTTGAAGGCTTTGGTCCATTACGGGTTGATCTTCGATCTTCCTCCCTGATCTTGTACGATTTGACTTTATGATGTACTTCTTAAATAGATCCAGTAATTCTAGTCACTAGACTCCTTCTAGAATTGGTGTAATCTGGATATACCTCAATCTTTGAATGCTCGGTCACTCTTATTTCTTATTCTTCAAATCCTACCAACTTTGAACTCTTCTTTTCTTCGATATAAGAATGTGTGAGGATCTTAAGGGATATTTCAATTCAATAATTCTTTCATCGCATGTATGCACATATTTATACATAAAAAAATATGGTGCATGGGGTCTCAATAATTCCATAATTTAAATTTTATCATTTAAATCCAAAATTAAATTCTTTTATAAATAAAACCAATAATTTTTTCCTTCCTTTAAAGGATAACACCTAAATTTCCATGGGTATTATATTTATTAAATATAAAAATGAATGTGGGTATTCTTCATCTCTCATTATTTAATACCACATTATTTGTGGGAGTTATTTTATCCTCATTTTGAATACCCCATAAACATGGGTATTTTATTTCTTATAATTATTTGAAATAACCGAATATATATTATTTTCATCTGACTACATATATCATTTGAGGCATACACAACATCTCAAAATAAACATCATAGGAGTTTGGGTGATTTATTCTTCATCTCATGCATCTCACAACCATAGCTCACCCATCATGCTTGTATAAATGCATGCATTCGACTCATATTCATAAATATTAAATACCCAAGAAGATTGGGTAGACTTTTTTTCTCATGTGGGTAAGGAATCAATGGCATCTCCCATGTCTTTATGAATTTTCTTTATCTCAAAATAGATATGAAAAAAAATCTGAATATACATTATTCATGCATAAATATAATCACTCACAACTAATCCATCCTTTATGAATATAATTCAAGCATCTCAATCACCCGAGATACTCAGTTGATTTCTTACATGTGTGAGAAGAAATTTCTACCTAAATTTCTCAGGTATTTAAGGTTTATGCATATGAGTTTCATGCATGCATAATGGGTGATCTACGGCTATGAGCCGCATGATATGAATAAGGAAACACTTGAACTCCTCAGGTGTTTAGTTTGAGATTCTATGCATTCCTCGGATGATAAATTATGGAAGAAGGAAATAATACCCATTTTGGTAATTTAAATGAATATGATAAATAAAATACCCATGTTTATAGTGTATTTAAAATGAGTATAAAATAATACCCAAAAATAATTGGGTATTCAAGAATGAGAAATTAAGAATACCCACATTAATTTGGGTATTTAATAAATATAATACCCATGGTCATTTCGGTATTATTGTTTGAAGGAAGAAAATAATAGATGTGTTTATTTATAAGCACATTTAATTGAGTATTAAAATGATGGAATTTAAATCATGTAATTATTAGGACCACATGCACCATATTGTTTTGTGTATAAATATGTGCATGTAAGTGATTGAAGAATTATTGAATTTTAATATCCCCTGAGATCTCAATAAATTATTGTATAAAAGAAAATCAGAGTACCCATGAGCCTTTAAAGAAGAAGCAACATGAGTTCCTAAGCATTAAAATATTGATGAGAATCCATACTACACCAAATATAGAAGGAGTCTTTGCACCAGTACTACTGAAGCTCTTGAGGAAGTACACGATCAAGTCTGATCCTAAAAGTTCATGGAGTATGATCAAAGATCAACCTGAAGTGGATCAAATCCTTCAAAAAAGGTGAAGTCTTCGAATTGGTTTCAGGATTATTTAAAGTCTTATGGTTGGAGCAAGGATAAGAAGGAGTCTCTCAGTTTTATCTGAATCAAGAAGTCTTTTGGTTGGATCTAAAAGCAAAATGAGTCTCTTGGTGGGACCTAGATCATTGTATTCACTTATTTGATACTGAAGAATCCATGTTGGGGTGTCTAACCAACATGGTAAGGACTTTTCCTTTCATTTAAAAACCTTGTATATACAGTCTGTTACCTGCTCTTATGTTATTATTACACAAGAAGTGATATTGAGAGATAATTATATAGTGGATCAAAAACCTTAACAATTTCAAGATGTTGAATTCAAAGTAAAACAAGTGGAATTTTTAAAAATGAGTGCACCACAGATTCACCCGCCCCCCCACCTCAATGGAACCTAAACAATCCTTGGGCTCTACAATTTGTAACATTTTAGAGTTCATGTGTATGTTTTTTTGGGATATGTAAGGTTTTTTACCTGGAAATATTTTCATGCGTAAGTTTTTTTTATAGTCCATAAATCGTTTTTTTGATTTGTGTAAGGTTTTTTATTAAAACCTTCCTATAGTGCATATGATTTTTTACATTAGATAATTTTTTCATAACACTGGTTAATATATTCATCTTGTATTAGAATATTACACTACATAGAAAATGACTTCCATATGTATTTTTTTAATTATATAGCAGTTTAAACCATCTCTAATTGATTCATGGAATTTTATCAAAATGGAATAGTTTGATAAGTTGGATATTAATTATCAAATGTTTTTTGATTAGAGGTGGTATTTTGGATCCATTGTGAATCTATAATTTCCATTGGTTTTAAAACCACTTCTATAATGAATATAGTTGTTTAAAATATGGTATCATTATAATATTTCATGGTGTTTAGTTATATTATATATTGTTTTACAAATTAGTGGTTCTTATAACCAATGGGAATTAATTAGTAGTGGTTTGGAAATGCATACCAGTGCTTAGAGGCAGTTTAGTAGTAGATAACAATGGTTAAAACCCTCGATAAATTATTATTGGTTCTTTTTAAATTTTGTGATAGTTTAAACCACTACTAAAATCTATAAAAATTTAACAGGAAACAAGGATAATTTAAATATTATACTACCTGTAATTTATAATACATATATACACATAAATTAATTAATTTAGTAATTTTAACAATCATACAAAATAAAAAATATTTAATAATTATAAATAGGATATCACAAAAAAATTAATACAAAAATATGTTTCTTTCAGTCATATATCACAAAGGAAGCATACATAATTTTGTGAATAAATATACAACACATGAACAGTGGGATCAAACATCAATTATACCTCTATGAGTTAGACTAGTTTCCCCTATATGATCCATGATATTGATGTTCCTATCAACTAATTGCCTTTGGCACAATTGATGTTTGTCTTAAATAGAATTTTCAATATAAATTATTTATAATTACATATTGTGCAAAAATAAATATATTAAGAACAATTACCTTAATAATATAAACATTTTGAAATAAATTTAACAAATTCAGAACCCCTGATATGAAGGATGAAATGTTTGGAGGAATTATCTAAATCATGTGCTGAAATTGATGTGAAAAAATAATTAGAATTGTATTTGAGTGGTTTATCAAATAATTAACTAGAAATATTTATTTTAACTTACTTTTACTTATTTATAAAAAATAAAATTCTTTCAAGTGATAGGAATGTGCCACCAATGATGATACGTTATGGGAAGGGGCATCATCTCACATGTTACTACCCTAGGATCTGACCATATAAACCTCTAGCATCATTTTTATGCACCTCATACATTTCAAATAGAATAACTACTTTAAATTGTTTTAGCCTCCAATCATCTAATGGACTCATGTTTATTTTTATCCTACAATTATCTGAATATATTCAATATATATATTCAATAAGTAGTATACAGATGTAATAAAAAAATTATATATAAAAATTTATTTACTAGTCATGATCACCCTCCAATACCATTGTGATGGTAAATTTAACATCATATTTTCAGTAGATGACCACTCCCCAGATGCTCAATATGATCCCCATGACATCCCAGAACCAAATGGCAATACACTAGAATTAGGGAGTGTACCTAATGAATATGAGAGAATATAAAATGGAATAAAATGTTATAAAGATGGCATACTGAAATTAATAAGAATACCTAATGAAAATTGGAGTGTATTAGATGGGTTTTGTGTTATAGGAGTTGTAGAAAACTTTCTCATATCTTTAAATTATTTGGTTTTTAGTATTATGAGATTCAAAAAAATATAAAACAATTTAAAACCTAATATAAGATATAAAATAAAAAAATATCTTGAAAATGTTGTACATAGATTAATTGAATTCATATAATATGAATAAACAAATGATATATGAGTTAAATAGGACTAAAAATATAATTAATTTATTTATCATTAACCATTTTATTTTTATTCTCTACCGTTAAGATGATTTCATAATCCTCACCCTCCCTTGTAATACTAGTTGTTTCAATATCATCATAAACACATAGATCAGTCTATAATTTTTAATGGGGTTCATTGTCAGAAAAATATTATTCAACTTCATCACCCATAACATAAAGGTTTCTTGGCTTAACATAGACTAAAATACTCCACCCATCATTGAATTTATTATCCATATAATATATCATTTTATCTTGTGAAGCAAAAATATACGGATCATGTTCTTCGTAGTCATTAATATCGATAAATTGAGATAAGTTAATATGAGAAAATTGTAATGAATTTTTCTTTATATCCCTATAAATATAGACCCACTGGTATTTGAAATTTTTTAATGATAATTTAATTTGATAATGTTAATAAACTTTCCACAGTATCCCAAATTTTTTAATTTTATGAAGATTCCACTATTTTTTATATTCATACCACCATGATGAAAAACTATACAAAACATGAAACCATTAATAATATAAGCATTGAATCTCCTAGAGAAATTAAGAGGTCCTCATGAAAAATATTTCAAATAATCTATAAATGTAGATTTATTATCAATATTAATTATTTACATGTATAAATACAAAATATTATTAGTTACATAAGATTTTTATATCAATATATTATGAATATTAAGATGATTATGATCTTATATAATATGAAAACCAATAAATAATGTCTTTGTTAATGGATTTATTTTATTTCTTTCCCATTTTGTGTTTGAATCCAAAGTCTTCTCTTTGACTACATCTTTAATTCTTCAATTAAAGGATCTACAATGTCACTATTGAGTATTATATATCTATGTGCTTGTATTAATTCTATATAATTCAATGAAACTAATGATATTTTCTCCACTTAATAGCCTAATATTGGAATGTTTTTTAAGTTATTATAGGACTTCAATTGATTTTTATTATCATCAACCATTCCAATTTGATTTAATAATGTTTTAATATTATCCAAATTCTTTGAAAAAAAATGTGATACACTCTTTAATTATATAACATTCAGCAATAGAGCCTTCTGGAAAATATTTTTTTCTCGTAAAATACTTTAAATAACCTAAATACCAAAATAAAAAAAGGAGCATGGTAGAATAAACCATATATATAACGAGTTTAAAATTCTAAATGTAGTAATAATAAAAAATTAATATAACAATACCTCTATATAGGATACATCCATTGATATTGTATAGGCTCCCCAACTTTAACTTCGTTAATCAAATGCACAGTTAGATAAACCATCATAGTGAATAATAATGGGGGAAATACCATATCCAAATAACAAATTTTTATTATAATTATTTATAGATTTTTTTCAATCTCAATGTTTAATTCCCATGTTTTTAAAATTTATATTGTGTTCGATAGCGTACAAGATATGCAGCACTGAACTTAAACAAAAAATGAAATGTTATTATTTTAAGGTGATCGTTATAACCTAGTCGTTAAATTGGCACATATAAATAGAAATAATTTATTTATGAAATAAATATAAAGGTATAACTTGATATAAATTTCTTAACTGATTCTTAAAAAATAGCTTTTCTTACTTTTTATGAGTAAACATTATAATTAATTTATAACAATATTAGAAAATGTTTTTGAAAAAATTAATTTCATTTTTAAATCATAATTCCAAAATTATCTTTAATTATTATTTTTATAATTTTCTGAAAAGATTTATTTTTTAGCGAATAGTGAAAAATACTGATTTTTATAAAACTGTCATTTTCATTATATAAAAAAGTCCCTTTGAAATTTTAATTTAATATCAAAGTAAATTAATAAATATTTAGTTTTATATAATCTAATTAATTACATTTTAATCATATTTATACCTTATTTTGGTATGGGTATATTTTTTGTCGTAAAAATGAATTTTTTAAAGAAAATAATTTTTTATTGCGTTTGTGGAATTAATTTTAAACTAAATCATTCCACTCTTCAATTTTAAATTTTGGAAAATGGTTTTAGTATTTTAAATCAATAGTTCTAAATTTATTAAATAGTTCCCTTTTATTTATGGTCAATATGAATAGTAACTTTAGTGATTTTCGTTACCACGGTAAAGGGTAAATCCAGTAATTAAAGGTTAAAAATAAAATGATAAGGATTATAAAATTAACTTAAAACTTGATTAAATTTTATTGTATGATTATATATAATCCATATTCATATAAACTTCTAATTTATGACCTTTTTATGGCACTTGGATGAGATTATGGCCTATATAAAGTTTTATTTAAAGAAAAGTCAAACATATCACGTACTTGTTTTTAATAACTAAAATATTTTAAACATGGGGTTATCTAGAGGATATTCTTGAATATAAATATTATATTGAAATATAAATTATTTATATTCATCATTGAAATTTATTTTTAATTTTTAGATAATAAATAATTACCTTAAATGCTTGCACAATTCTGATGCTGTAATTATTCAATTAATAAAAAAAATCAAATAAATGATATTAAAAATATTAAAATGAATATAAATTAAGATATATAATGTGATAAATGAATTTTATATATTACCATGACATTTTAGGGATATAATATAATATTTTTACTTTAATTTAATATGTTTATTGACATTTTTATAGTCAAAGTAATGAATAGTTCTAAAAATTGACATTATGGATATTTTTTAGTAAATAATATTTTATAAAATGATATAAAATTATTAAAAATATTAAATTTATAAAATTGATTATTATAAGGTTTAAAATATCAACAATGGTCTATTTATGGGTTGTTTTCCATTTTATAGCAACTATATTAACCCTCAAATAGTAAAAATCATGTCGTCACGGTAAGAGTTAAAGGGGTTAAATAGGGGTTAAAATCAAAATATAAGGGTAGAAAAATAGTAAAAACTTGTCTAATTTTTATTTTATGATGTTATTTATACCCATAATCATATTATATTCTAAATAATTCACTTTTGTCCTTTTTTAATTGAAAATTAATTTATATTAATTTAATAGTTTGAGAAATGCCAAGAATGCCCCTCCCCTCTCTTATAAAAGGGAACCACTTCTTACCATTTATTCACACATAAAACCCAAATTTTAAAAAAAAAACTACCTAAATACCTTCCCATAATCCATATTATCATTATATATTTCTTTTTTAGGCATAATACCAATCTTAGAGGTCTTATTGTGTTTAGGGAGGTTTTCCAAAGAAGAGGTATAATTTTTATCTGCATGTTTTATTTGTGTTTCTTCTACCACAACCCTAAAACAACATTAAACCATAAAAAATAATAAATATGGTATAATTCATATATTATGATTCTATTATTCTAGTTTAATTACATATATCTATCTCATCTTCCATCAAATGGGAAAATAATTCCTCATTCACGTGTACGGCGGACTACCGCCTCGCAATCTGAGGTAATTCATTTTCCATAACTATCACTAAAACTGGTGATAGTGATAGAATTAATGTTTATATATTGTATTAATGAAATATTTACCAATCTGAAAATATAATATATCATTTTTGTTCATACCTCTCCATTCACTGAAAAAAGATGACATCGTTCATGCGTACATGTGGATTACCACCACCACGAAGCAATGTGATTCGTTTCTCATCACCACATCACAAAGATAATAAATATAAATTTATTTGATATTTATGATATTATTAAAATTATGGAAACATAAAATAATACTTGCCTTATTTCCATAATGATCATTGAAAAATGGAAATGTTATTCATGTGTACGTATGGAATACCATCTCCATGATTGTCACATAGTTCATTATTCATAACCATAATTAATACCTCCATTTAAAATAATAATTGATTTATAAAAATGATAATTATTACATGATTATTATATATATTATTTAAAAATGATATGTTTGACCATATTCAACCAACCAAAGTCATTTTTAACTTAAGTTCTTGATATTGTCTAAACCTATGACGTCAACTTAAGTGATTAAGAAATAGTATATAACATGGAAATAAGTGGTGTAAAAGGAATAATAAACTTGAAAAGGCTTATTAAGAAGTTAAATAATTAACCTAATTTTATTATTCATAAAGATAATGAATGTACATGATGATTTGGACTTAAGGTAAGGGACTTTCATTTAAAAAATATTATTTTAAGATTCCCTTAAAACTCTCTTTTTCTTCCATATACATATGATTGTTTTTTAAAATTATTTATATAAGGATTTTATTATTCTTATATTATTTTGTAAATTCATTTTTACAAGTTTTTTACTTTTTTAAAAATGGTTTTAAAGGAATATTTTTGTCATTTTCCAAACGAGGTACTTTGTGACTTCTCCGATAATGGAAGGACAATTTTTTTAACTTATCCTAAATGAGAGGCTATTATTTCCTTCTTTGTAGATTTATTTAAAAGATTACATGGTTATTTTCAAATAAAGTTTTTTCATTTGTATCTGCACAGTTTTATTTTTAAATAAATTATTTTCCTCAAGGAACAGTTTAATGATGTAAGAATTCATGTTTTATGATTATGTTATGGTTCATGGACATTTTTTATGATGATGGGTGGTTCTATTATAAACCAAAGGAAAGTGCATATGTGATATCCCTTCAATTAATTGGATATTTTTTTGTTTTAAGTTTATTGTGGGGGTTATTCTAAGTGTAACTATGATAGTTACTCCATGTATAACCGTGGGGGATATTTTAAGTATAACCATGAGGGTTATTTCATGTGTTTCCATGAGGGATGATCCATAAATAAGTATGATAATAAAATAATTCCATTAGTTAACTATATGATTTATTTATTCCTGTTATGTTGTTATAGAAATATCATTTTTTCACAAGTTAACTTATTGAGTTTAGGTTAAAAAGAAAGTATATGTCACTTTTTAAGGGTGAAATGTATAACTTTGTGGAAACGTTTTCCTGATTTATCATTTTTTCAAAGAAAATTTTATGGGTTTTATATTGAATTTAATATTTCTTATGAAATGTTTTATGGATATATTTCTGTAGAAAGTGTATTTCTTAGGTAAGAAAATTTTTATTTTAAGTCTGATGTTTATTTTGAAAAAGGAAATTTTTTATGAGTGTTCATAGACAACAGGTTTCTTTCTTTATTTTTTTCCCTTAATAATCTTTTCATTCTCATATCACATTTTAAAATTTATTTTATAATGATTTAAGGGTGATTACGAACAAGGATGGGGTCAAGATCAAATTTTTGGAAATATTTCATGAAAATAGATTGTTTTTCTTTTTAAAATTTTTGTTTTATGGGAAAAATGGATACTGAGTAGAAGTGTCCAATTTGTAATATATGTATTTTTTATGTAATATTTGTGACCTAATTCTATAAAACTATAAACCTAAAATATATTTGGAAAATGAAATTAATTTTATTCTAAAATAACTAGAATATGTAATGTTTATTTTTGGGTTCTTATATAATGGGTTTAAAAGTTTTCTCAAAAATTTGTCTGAAGAATGCACAAAACTCAATTTAAATTGTTGTTGTTTTATCAAGTAACAAATTAAACAACTACAAAGTTATAAATTTCTCCATAAAAATATTTTAGTCATGAATTTTAATTCCATGTAACTTATAATTTTTTAATTCAACACATCTTGAAATGTTACATGAATATCCGTCAAGTACCTTCACATTATTCTATCTTTGAAGGAAAACATTTTTTATTTATTTATCAATGAAAAAACAACTACATGATACTTTCCATTATCATTTACAAATGGATCATAGTTTATATTAATTTCTTTTAATTCATTATGACAATTAATATGATATTCTAATTTTCTATATTCATTAAATATTATAAAAACTAAATTTTTACATACATTATTTTCAACGTCCATAAATTCAATATTATGATGTAACAATTGAAATTCCCAATAAGGTGGTTTGAAATAAATAATTTTTTATTCCATTTTTTTGTATGATCTTTGAACACTTTTCCCAAAAAAAATAATTTATACTCTTCCCCAAATTGGGTATCAACATTTTATAATTGTGAAATGATTTCCAAACCATATAACAATTTATTTGGTGACCTAAAATTATATCATTCAATGAAATTATAACATGGTTAAATAATTTATATGAGATACATCTAATGATTTATCATGAAACATGAAACACCACTTTCTTCTATATGGTATAATTCTAGTATTGAAGTCAAAGTTACAAACTATACATGTATGGCTAGTGTGAGTGTTCCAACTAGACATGTTTTATAAATATAGGAAATCACTAATCCTCAACATTAGAGTAGCATGTATTTTGAAAATTTTAGTTTTGGATGCCACATATATATCTATATCATTATCCCATAATTTTCCCTTATGTAAGAGTATGAAGGTATTAATCAATTTCATTTATAGGCATTTTTACCTATAATGATCATCAAAATAATGATAGAATATTTTTTTCATAAACATCCATGAAGGTTGATTATAAGAGATTAAGATATCTATCCATATGTTGTAAGTTGTACTTAGATTCCAAAATGGATTAAATCCATACCCAATCCCAAACACATATACTTATTATTTGAAGAGAAATTTGGATATAAATAATCAAATAATTTTCATGCTTTTGGATCTCTTGGATGTCATATAAACCCATCGTTAATGTTTCCCATGGCATAATACTTTATTTTATCTTCCATTTTATAATACATGAACAATATTTTCAATCATGGTTTTAATGGAAATAAATATAAAACCTTTAAAAAAATATTTATATTCTTTTTTATAATATATTCATTTAAACTTTAATCATGATTCCCTGGTTTCCATTTCAAAGTAGGACATCTCTTAAATTATTATCTATATAAAACTTCTCCCTGATACAACATGTAGTCCTTGGGACTTGAATGCATCACTGTAAAATTGATATTAATCTTGTTAACAACTTTATTTATCTTATAAAATGATTTAGGAATCATAACTTTAACAAATTCATCATGAAACAACTCCAATATCTTTGACATTGCTTTATATGTTATTCCATATAAGAACTTGATATGGTATAACTTCAATATAAAGGATAATTTTGTATATTTTCGACATCCTTCATGAAAATCCTGATTTACATCATCTACTAATTCATAAAACCCATTTTAATTCTTAGTAGATTCTCTATAATGAACCGATATTTTGAATCCTTTAAATTAAAATTATCTTCAATAGCTAGTGTCACACACAACATCGAACCAACACAACAACTGACTAAAAAGAACTGCGATATATTAAAATTAAAAGAATAATATAATTTTTAGTATTTAAGAAATAATAATCCATTAAAATAATTATATATTATTATTTTCTTTGATTAAAATTTTAAAAAATACCTTTCAAAGAATCCTTTTAAAAAAAGGTATTTTATTTTAATAAATTAAATTGTTTATAGTTATAAGTTTATTATAATAGGTGATATATATATAAACTAATATATCAATATTCAATAATTTATAAATCTATATAAAATAATATTAAAAACACTGGAAGTTTAAAAAGTTTATTTTTTACTAAAAATATATATTTTTTTGTATATTGTATTTTCATTTAAAAAATAATTTATAAATTTTAGAATTTAAATTTTAAAAAATATTTTTCTTAGATTTTTCATGCAAATGTTTTCTTAAAATGTATTTTTGGGTTTTTTCTAAAAAGATTTATTTTTAGCTGAATAGTGACAAATAAAGTTTTTATAAATGACATTAATTTTATGACATTATTAGTATATAAATATAAATTATAAATTAATGAAACCATTTTATAACATAGAATATTTATTTTATAAGTGACTTTATAATTTAAAAAATATTGGTTTTAATTTTAAAATCTATATTTTACAATTTAGAACTTAAGTAATAATTTTAAAAAAAATAATACATTACACAATTATTATTTAATATTTAATATTTATAAATTATTTAAATTTAATGTTATTAAATTTATTTAAAAATTTATGTAAAAATTACCATTATATTTTTGGGAACAAATGAGAATTTTCCTAATAAAAGCTAGTTACCGTGTTGAAAATTAAAATTATATAAATGAGAAATCTAAGAGGTAAAGGGCCTAACATCTTTAAAAAAATGTTTTAATTTGAGTTTTTTAGGTTTTATTGACCTTATATATTACCCTGTATATTATTCATCAATCTATGATCCACTTTCTTTGAGAGTGACTTCCCATTATTGAAACGTTTTTGGAATTTACAAAAAATTCATCCCCTTTCACTTAAAAAATGGTCTCTCCTCTCCCCACTTCCCTCACAAAAAAAACCCCATTAATTATATCCAAAATACCCCCAAAACTCTCCTTAAAACTACTAGATACCTTAAATAGGCTTTTTTCTTCTAAAAATACCATCCTTAAAAGAATTAACCCCCTTATGAAATGAGATAATCCGAGAAGTGTGGTATAAGTTCATAACCTCTCTTTCTCATTTCTGTTTCTTTTTGTGAACTCTTTATTTAAATTTCACACCACCATATTAAAATATAAAATTTAGTATATTCAGTATATTGATATTTTATTATAATGATGTTATAATAATTAACCATATTTATCTTTTTTCTATAAAGAAAAACAGAGTAGGTAGTCGTTCATTTTTCAAATTACCGCCTCCACAAAGTAACATGTTTGTTTTCCTTCACTAAATTTAAAGGATCTTCCTGATAGGTAATTTAATATATACGTACTATTTTTTTGACATATTTTAAATTCTTAAATTATAAACCATATTTCTCATTTTTCAATATATGGAAAATGAAAGCATCATTTGCGCAAGCGTGTGGACTACCACCTCCATAGAATAATCGATTTTCATTTTTATTTTCATCACATCCTTACATTAATGAGAATATATTTAATGGAAAAATATTATATGTATTTAATGATTAATATTATTTTAAGATAAATTTAATAACTTATTAAATATATGAATGATAAACAATCATTATAAAATTAATCATCTTAAACAGGAGAACTAAAAATAAAAAACAATTTATTAATGCAATATAATTGTTTTGTATCCATTAAATATTATCATGATAATTTATAATTATAATATGTCACACTAATGAAAACTAAATAGTATCATTATGCTATTGGTATAATTTTATTTAATTGTACCATCTCATAATCACCCATTAATCTTGGTATGTTCATGTTTGGGTTGGTTTGGTAACCTACTTGAACAATGCTATGAATTTATATCATGGATGACTATGGGAACTTAATAAATGGTATAATATGATATAAATATGTAAATAGTTATTTATTTTTGGTTCTTTAAAGGTTATATCAATTTTTTACTTATTAATTATGAATACATGCTTTGTTGGTTAAAAATCACTAAAATATAATTATTGTCGATCTAAACTTCAAGGATAATGAATAAAACACTCCTGAAAGGAATTTAAAATTTTATAAATAATTATAAATAAACACTTATAGTAAATTTAATAATATCATAATAATTAAATTATAAATAATATTTAACATTGATAACACTATTACGAAACTAGTTTTAAAAGATCAAGATTACTTACACCGGATATTGAAAATGGTTAAAAACTAACTATATGTATATGTATAGGATGACTATTATTGGAACCCTTGTTTTAATGATAACAAAATAATGTTAATTATCTTATTAAATAGTTTTATGCTTTATAATACCATTTTATCCTATGAGTCATAATGGCAAAACATTTGGCTAAGTGTTGGAAAGACCAATTGTCGATCTCTATTCACTTCCCAACATGACTCATCATTGAGGATGAAAAAATTAGCTAAGTGTTAAAAACATTTAATATTATATATGAGTCTATGTCAGGATTAAATTTGACACGTGACTATCATGGGGTTTGAAAAAAACAAATATTACTTAAGTTAAAATAAATTAAAGTGGGTAACCAAGGTTTTATCTAGAGAGGAATGCACAACAATTAAATTTTTTACTTAAATTTGAGAAATAAGATGAGGTTGTTTTTAAAATTGTTTGAGTTTCAAAATAAAGAAATCAATTAGAAATAAATTTTGAACATAATTAAATGAATATAGTGATGGGGTTTGGGTAGAATCACCTTTTTCAATGTCATCATCATCATAAAAATCATTCACCTTCTCTTCTGATTTAATAATAAATGAAAGACTCCTTAATCAACTAATCAATCACCCTTGGTTGAAGAAAGCAATGGAACTCGCTCATATGTGCATGGAAGTTCATAAACGATTAATTAAAAATTAAGGCAAGTCCCAATCAGGAATATTTTGTCCTTATAAATCTATAAATGATTCACTAGTTCCACACACATGCTACTGATCTCTAGACACTCACCACCTAACACAATATACTCGATCGAGACAAATTTCACTAGGTGGAGGGAGTTAAAATTCATTCAAACAAATATATAAATAATGAATACACAAAAACCCAAAACACAATAGCATTAATAGAATGAGTAAACATTGTAAATATAAATAATTTAACAGAAAAATAAAGTTTTAAATTTAATTTCAAGACTCCAACATTACAAAAGTGAAACTCCCCCTTCCTTGATCACTCAAAGGCATTACCCCTCTATGTGAAGGGTAATGGAGTTGAAATGGGAAGAAGATAAAATAATAAAAACATAAAAAAGTGAAAATAAAAAATAAAAAACACTTCAAGACTCCAATCCTCCAGTATATCCACTCTTTCACCTTCTTAAACCCCTTTGAATGGAAGTGAACAATCATATATATAGGGTTGAGGGATGGAGAATCTTACCTCTAGATTCACTCCATTGAAAGTTTGAGTAAATCTTTCATAATAAATGGAATAATATAAGGTATATTACTTAATAAAAGTTTTTCCCCTATTTCTTTCTAATTCTCCCAAAAACTATTAATAGATTTGGGAAAATTTCAAAAAAGTTATCTCCAGATTACTGATAAAAACGTTTTTCAGCCTGAAGAGACTTCTCAAATATTTCTACTTTCCATAATGTAATGGATGCCTTAATGATATAATTTATTAATTAAATTTAATGTGGACATGATACATAGAGTTATATTTATATTAAATCTATAATCACTTAATTTTGAGTTATTTTGGTCGAGATATACTTTAATAACTGAGGTGGAGTCTATTCTGTCATTCAACAAACTCTATCCACTTGATTTATTTTTTTGGGCCATTGCCTATTGAATTATACCTACATCTAGAAGACAAAGTTTTCACTAACGACCAAGAAAATCCTAAAAAAGGAATAACTTATTTTGGATCAAAATTTTAAAAGATATTTCCAAAATATAGATGATCCAAAAAACTGCTAAATTTCCAAAATTAAAAAAATTTCACAATTAATCTCAAAATCCACAAAAAGATAAAAAAATGATGAAAATAAGCTCAAATTGATTAATTGGAAGGGTTTAAATAATTAAATCATGCATGAAAAATAATGAAAATATTATCTATATCAATTCCCCCACAATTAGTACTTGGACTCCCAGACACGTCAAATGAAAATCAAAGCAAATTCAAAACACATGCTAATGAGATCCACTAATTCCATACCAAGAAACCAAAGGTATCATACCTCATCAATAACCATTATTCCAAGTTTTAAATTTATATCATTCAATATATTTCCCCTTAGTTTCTCATCCCATTTACACAAAATACCTACCTCACATGAATTTTCTCTCATCTCATATATATTAATTTTCAATAAATCTTTTATCATCCAAACCAATGAAAGAGTATCCATAGGCTTGATAAATTCCTAATTATCCATCTGATGTGAGTCAAGGACAATTGTTTATCATGAGGAATATGAAAGTTTGTTTTGTGTATTTCAGTTGGTAGGATTTTTATGTGAAAAATTTTGAGGCTTAATGAGGAGGGCTCAACTCTTTTTTAATAAAAATTGAAAGATTACAATTTCCAATCAATTATAGTCTCCTCCTTACTCCACTTATAATAAAATCATATCCATAATCATCAAAACTCAAGTAAGGTGAAAATAATTCATAATTTAAATATCAAAAATTTCAATCTTCTAAAACATAATTTTTCTTGAAAGAACCATAAAAGGAAAAAATTTCTTCCTCCATTAGGAGTTCTAGAAAGCTACAGCTTCTCTTATCATGAAAGATCCAAAAAATTCATGGATTTCAATAGAATAATTTTTTTTATCTGAAAAAACATCTTTTAAATATTTTATTTTCCACCCAAAGTATCACCAAATGAGGTAGAATAATATAAGACATGTTCCCCACACTTAAGTTCAATTGAATCATACAATTTCACATCAAGAGTATACTGGATAGAGAAAATTAGCTTTTAATGTGGCTAACCTAACAATATATTCAGGGATTATAAGGGATAAAATGATTAAATTTACAAGTAATTACATAATAAAAATGATTCTTTGAAAAGTGGGCTTAAAAATAAATGAAATTCCTTAATCATTTAAAACACAAGTACCTCAAACCCTCAAGTTTTGAAAGGAATAAATCAAATTCTAGTTTAAAAAATCATGGTTTGGTTCTCTCAATAAATGATTTGAATGTTAAGAATATAAAAAAATGGTTAAGAAGCCTCATGGGAAAGTTATATCAAAGATAAATATAGTGATATGTGGCAAGGGATTCAAAAATCAGAGTACTTTTCATGAAATTCCCAAAAAATTAAACTTAAAACAAATTCATTTTCAGCATTTACTTAAGTTCACTTTCAAAGAATAAAATTTTTCACTCATTAATTTGGGTTTCAAAAATGGAAATGATAATCATTTCATTTCAAAAGTTTCAAAAAAACATAAAAAATGATAAATAAAAACACAAAAATTTGAAAACACCCAGTTTTTTTTGAAAAACAATAAAATAATAAATAAAAATCCAAAAATAAAAATGTTTCTTTCCCCACACTTAAATGATGTTGTGTCTTCAATGAATTAAAATTGATGTAACATGTAAGAAAATTTGGAAATGAATCACAGAAATTAAGAAAGTGTAAAGTAGAGGTATGACCTAATGTCTTTTACTGATAGAGAGGTTGGAGGAGTATGATCTCCTTTATAGGATGTGATGGAACAGTCTTAGGGAATTTCTTCATCCGGTTTCCATTAACAGTGAATGGATCCTACTCTCCATCCTTCATAATATTCACAGCACCAAAAGGATATACACGAGTAACCATAAATGGACCCTCCCCTATGTAACAAAGTTTACATGTCATCAACTTGAGTCTTGAGTTGAATAAAAGCACTTTGTATCTAGGATGAAAGTATTTTGGTTAGATTATCTTGTCATTATCCACTCTTGTTCTCTCTTTGTAAATCCTAGAATTTTCAAATTATTCCATTTAGATTTCCTATATCTCCTACAACTGTAGTTTTCTCTCTTTCCCAAAACTTTCAAGATCCAAATTTATCTTCCTAACAGCCCAATATGCCTTATGCTCCAATTCCACAGGCAGGTGAAATTTTTTCCCATAAATCAGCCTATATGGACTCATTCCAATTGGGGTTATGTAGGATGTCTTATAAGCCCATAAAGTGCATTCTAACCTTTGTCTACAATCCATAATGTTTGGATTAATAGGCTTTTAGAAAATTCCTTTTATTTCCCTATTGGACACTTCAACTTAACCATTTGCATGTGGGTGATAGATATTTTATGTTTTATGATGCACCCCATACTTCTTCAGAAAACCATCAATTGTTCTATTACAAAATTGACTCCCTTGATCACTAATTATGGCTCTATGCACTCCAAACCTTCAAAATATGTAATCACTAAAAATCACAAACAACTTTAGTATCGTCAGTCCTGGTGGCTTTTGCTTCCACTCATTTCGAAACATAATCAAATGAAAGTAAGATATCAGAATTTCCAAATGACATTGGTAAAGGGTCTATAAAATATATCCCCCATACCTCAAAAATCTTACAAAAATTAACTGGTTGTCGGGTAATTTCTTACTTCTTTGAAACGTTTCCTAAAAACTAGAATTTTTGACACCTCTTGAAAAATTAAAGATCATCTTTAAAAAGGGTGGGCCAATAAAGTCTAGATTCTAAAACTTTTCTTATTGTTCTTTGAGATCCAAAGTTCCCTCCACAAGCTAAATTATGAAAAAACCCAAATACATACCCAATTTTACTCTCAAGAAAACATATTATTATCACTTGGTCTTTGAAAATCTTCTAAAGAAATGGATCATCCCAAATGTAATAACTAGATTCAGCTTTCAGTTTATGAATTTAGTGAGAATTGAAATGATATGGGACCTGATATGTTACCAGATAATTGGCCATGTCAGTATACCAAGGCACTTCTCCTTCAACGAAGTAAAAATTCTCTCCTGGAAGGTGATCATTTAATGGTTCTTTTACTAAAATTGTAGCTTCTGTAGTGTTATCCAATATACTTAAATGATCAGAAACTTGGTTCTCAAATCCCTTATTGTCCTTGATTTATATTTTGAAATCATGTACTAGTAACATAGATCTCACTAGCCTCGGTTTAACTTCATCCTTCTTCATCAAGTACTTAAGAGCTGCATGATCATAAAACATAGTGACTTCAGTTCCAAGCAGATATGATCTAAATCTTTCTAAAGCAGAAAAACTAATAAAACTCATTTTTTGTGGCTGTGTGATTTAATTGATCCACATCCAAGGTTCTTTAGTTATATGCAATTAATTTTGGACTTCCCTTGAGTCACTGATAAAGGATTTCTCCAACTTCTTGGTTGGAAGCATCACAAAGTAGCTCGAATGGTTCTTCTCAATTTGGTGGCTGCATCACGGGTGGTATAACCAATCTCCTCTTCAACTCATAAAAGGATTCCATACATGAACCATTAAAATCAAAATTAGAATCATTCAAAAGAAATCTATAGAGAGGGAGATAAATCTTAATGAAATCTTTGATAAACCTCCTATAGAATCTTGCATGTCCTAAAAATGATCTAACATGCTTCATACAAGTTGGGTAAGGAAAATAATTTATCACTTCAATTATTGATTTATTAAATTCAATTACCATTTTGGAAAGGAAATTCCCAAGGGAAATCCATCTCTCAAACATATAATGAAAGTTTTCAAAATTTAAAACAAGATTATTTTCAATGCAATTTTTTAAAACTTTTTCTAGATTTTTCAAAAAATAGTCAAAAGAGTTTCCAAAAACTATGAAATCATCCATGAAAAACTATAAGAAATATTCAATGTGATCAGAAAATAGACTTTCCATGCACCTATGAAATATACCTAGAGCATTACATAATCTAAATGGCATCATTTTATATGAAAAAGTGTTTAAGGGAAATGTAAAGGTTGGATTTTCTTGATCCTCAAGAGCAATGCGTACCTAGAAATAACCTGAAAATCTATCCAAAAAAATAATGAGTTCTCTTTTACAATCTATCTAACATCTAATCAATGAAGGGGATGGGGAAATAATCTTTCTATGTGACCTGATTCAACTTCCTAGAATCAATACACACTCTCTAGCTATTCTGAATTTTCACATGTATTAATTCATTATTTTCATTCCTCATAGTGGTTAGGCCAGTTTTTTTTTTAGAACTACATGAATTGGGCTAACCCATTGTGAATATAAAATGGGATAAATGATCCCAACGTCCAAGAGCTTCTCAATCTTCTTCTTCATAACCTCCATCAAGGTGGGATTCATCCCCCTTTTGGTCTGTCTGACAAGTTTTGAATCTCCCTCAAGAAAAATTATATATGAGCGTATTTTTAGGTTTATTCTAGGGATATCACATAAAATCCACCATATTTATTGGAAATTTTCTTTCAAATTATAAATAAATGATTTTTCCTGGGTTTTAGACAAATTATTAACAATTGTCACTGGTAATTTCTCCCCCTCCAAAAGGTACCCATATTTCAAATCATTGGTGAGTGGTTTTAATTCTAGATCAATGGGTTGATCAAGAGATTAAACTAAAATAGCATTCCCCACTTCCAATGGTTGGATATCCTACACACAATAAATCATATAATCCTCTTCATAATTTAAAAATAATTAAGAAAATTATATATTACCACTTCCTCCCACATGAAATTAGAACCTCCAGTATTTTGGGAATCCACATGTTCAATGATATTTTCAAAGGAAGAATTATATCATAAGGAAATGAATTCATGGAATGTACCTGATTCTTCAATGGGTTCAGTACCAACTTCATGTGAGAGTGCAAAGAGTGAGTTGTCATCTGACGGGTTCCTCATGGATTTAAAAATATTTAAGTGGAAAGTGTTATCTCCAAACTCCATGGTGAGTGTCCCTTCATGGATATTGATGATGGTTTTGGATGTCTTCAAGAATGGTCTCCCCAAAATTATGGACGATTGTTACTGGATCCTATCTTCATCAATATTTAGCACATAGAAGTTAGCTGAGAACATGATATCTTTGACTTTCATTAGGATAACCTCCAAAACTCTTGTTGGGAAGAATATGGATCTGTTTTCAAGATGAACCCCCACTCTTATAGGCTTTAGGTCTCCCATTTATAAAGAAGTTTATACTGAGTGAATAAATATATTAATTAAAGGACCTATATCACACAAATCATTAGATAAATTTCAAAAAAACAATGGTTAATGGAATGTAAAACATCCATAGATCTTGACATTTGGTTGGAAACTATGTTGTGAAAAGGGAAAAGATACTTATTCATAATTTTATCCTTTCATTACCTTGAATTCTCCTATTCTTAGTGAAAATATCCTTAAAAATTAGCATACTTTATAATTTTTTTAGTGTTTCAAGAAGGGGGATGTAAATTTCCACTTTTTAGAAGGTGTCCAGAATTTCTTTTTGAAGTGATTCTTCATGTAATCTCTTTGTTTCAATCATCCTTGATGAAAATGATGGGGGTAATTCTTTCTTATCCTTTTGTTTAATTTTCAATGGTGTTTCTTATCTATTCTTCCTTATTATATCCTTATCCTTCTTCTACTTCTTCTCTTCTCCATAGTATATTTTCATAGAATTTTCAGATTTTACCTCTTCATTCTCCCTCCACTCAAGTGCTCTTATTTCTGGTTCATGGGCTGTTGGTGGTGACAGTTTTTCCACTTATTATTATTATCATTCTGACATTATCTTTTGAGTTTTGGATTTTTTAGAAATGTAGTTTCCCAAGATGTTTTGTTATGAAGTCCATGAGAAATTTGAACATGTTGGGAAAATATTTTATGGTGTATTTCAGTCCCTCAAACTTAGATATTTGTTGTTGGTTCTGAATTAGGGCTTGTAAGCTAGTGGATGGTTGATCATAAGGTTTTGGAAAGTGGGTGGTTCGTGGTAAGAAGGAAGTTTATATGATTTCTTTTGTTTAAATGGTGGTGGGTTTTTGAATTATTGTTGGAATGGGGGGTCTATCTTGATTCTAATGATTTCAAAATTAATATTGAACTTGTTTAGGATCTCTTCATCATTGATTTTTTTGGTACTACCCAGGTTTAAAGGCTTATGCACAAGTTTACATTCCCTATATTTCATCACATTAGTCAATGAAATGATTAGGTGATGAGCATAAACCACATACCTTATCCAGTGCTTGTTGGTCACCCACTTGTTTCAAGGCCACTTATCGCACCAAACTAGCTATCTCATCAAGATAATTTTCACACAAAGGAGATAAATAAGAAGTTCTTAACTCATGAATACCTCTTGTTCCAATACCTCTTGTACAAAACTATTATGATTTCTAAGAAATATTCTCAATCAAACCCTTTTCTTCTTCTGGTGAATTGTTAATCAATTCACCTCTAAATGATCCATCAAGGAGGTTTCTATCATTGTCTAGTAAGACTTTATAGAATAAGACAAGAAAGTGTTAATCCTAAATTTCTTAATGTGAGAATCTGACACATATCTTTTTAAATCTTTCCCAGTACTCGTAAAGGGTTTTTCTGAATGATTTTTTGATGGCATAGATCTTATTTCTGATGGTTGTGCTTCTGGAGGTGGGGAATAATTTTTTCATTAATCATCTCACCAAGTCATTATAATCATCCAAATATCTTTTTTTTAAACCAAAAACCCATTATTTGGAAGATACTTCCAATGAAAATGGGAATTACTTCTACTTTACTTGTTCCTAAGCTACTCTATGGGGTTTGAAAGTTAAGCAGACATGTGTGAACTCTTTAATATGTTTGTTTGGATCTTCACCTTCCAAGCCATGAAACTTTGAAAGCAATGGAATAATGTTAGGTTTCATCTCAAAATCATTTTATAACACCGACATGGAAAGTTTATTGTTTTGATTAAGGAATTGTGGTGCACAAAGTTCTCTAAGGGTTAGGTTTTGATTTTCAACCATGATGATAGTCTTAGAGTGAACACTTGAATTTTCAATCGATTATTCAAGAGAAATTTCCCCAAATTAATATTGTAAATTAAGGTTTTTAACTCTATTAAACAAGGTTATCTCAATTTTAGGATCTAGGATAAAAGGTTCATTTTTTGAGCTTCTAATCAGGAAATTTTTAAGAGAAAAGAAATATAGAGAGAGAGAAAAATGTTGGCACTACCTCCCCGACAACGGTGCCATGTTTTGACACCTTCATGTCATGGGGTGTGAATAAAATAAATATTACCTATGTCAATATGAATTAAACTGGGTAACCTAGGTTTTATCTAAAGAGGAATTCAAAATAATTACATTTTTCACTTAAATTTGAGAAAGAATAAAATGTTGTTTTTGAAATTGTTTGATTTAAAAAAAACCAAGAAATTGAAAATAAAGTTTCAAAACATGTGGATTAAAGATTTATGGTTTTAGGGTAGGATTACCTTTTTCAATTTCATCATCATCATAAAAATCATTCACCCTCTCTTCTGATTGAATAATAAATTAAAGACTCCTCAATCGAGTTATCAATCACCCTTGGTTGAAGAATGTAATGGAACTCACTTCTATGTGCTTGGAAGTTCATAAATAATTCTTAAATAAATAATGCAAGTCCTGATCATGAATTGTTGATACATATAAATCTAGAAATAATTCACTAGTTACATAAATATTCCAATGATCGCTAGACACTCACCACCTAACATAGTATGCTCGATCGAGAAATATTTCACTAGGTGGTGGGAGTTAAAAGTTATTCAACCAAAGATATAAACAATGAATACACCAAAACCCAAAACATGATCATATTAAGAGAATTGGTAACCTTTGAAAATATAAATAATTTAACATAAACATAGAGTTTTACATTTAATTTCAAGACTCTGACATTACAAAAGTGAAACCCCCCCCCTTCCATGATCACTCAAAGGCTTTACCCCTCCATGTGAAGGGTAATAGAGTTTAAAAGGAAAGAAGAGAGAATACAAAAATTAAGAAAAGAGAAAATAAAAAATAAAAAACACTTCAAGACTCCAATCTACCAGCACAGTTCCTCTTACACCTTCTTCAACCCCTTTGAATGGAAGTGAACACTCATATATATAGGGTTGAGGGGTAGAAAATTTTCCATCCAAATTCACTCTTCCAAAAGATTGAGTCTATTCACATCATAAATGGTTGAATATCGGTTAAGTTTCTTCATAAATTTTTTTCCTATATCACTTGTTTAGGGGCACACATAATCGTAGCATATTTGGACCAGTTTCAAAAAAATTATCCCCATATTACTGATGAATAATTTTTATAGTTGAGGAGACTGGTCAACTACTTCCACTGTGGCTCATGTAATGGATGCCTTAATGGTATAATTTCTTAATTAACTTTAATTTGGACATGCATCACATAGTACTATTTTTATTCCATCTAGTATAACTTCATTTGGTGTTATGTAGGCTGAGATATACTTTAATAACTGAGGTGGGGTCCATTCTATCATCCAGCAAACTTTGTCCACTTGATTTATTTTTATGGACCATTTTGTGTCAAATTTGACCTAGACAAGGTTAAATCCCACGAGTAAGGAAACCCCAAAAAAATGAATCACTTGATTTGGATCAAAATTGTAAAATATATGCCTAAAATACAAAAGATCCATAAAACTACTAAATTTCCAGTATTAAACAATTTTCACAATTAAACCCAAAATCCACTAGAAATACTAAAATGTTGCAAATCAGCTCAAATTGATTAATTGGAAGGGGTTAAATCACTAAAAAAATACATGAAAAATAATGAAAATATTATCTCTATAAAAAATTAAGATAATTATGGGAAAGACCCACCATCAATAATGATCTACCTTCAGGATGAGAATTTGGAAAAGTATGGCAGACTCACCACCAGAGGTTGACCAACCTCCAAAGGATGACCTATCACCAGAGGATAACCTACCACCAAAGGATGACCTACCATCATAATTTACCTACCAACAAGAAATTTGTAAAAGTACTGAGATGAATCATTGTCAATACAATTCTCTATTGAGATTAGTCACTATTGAGCATGGCCTACCATCATCGTGACTCATCATTGGCCTGACTCACTTCCATCTCAAGTCGCTGCAAAAGTTATCTCACTGTTCAAAAGAATTATCGTTGTTGTTTTTATTTATTTTTAATTAAATATTTCTAACGGTTATATTATCTAATTAAATGCTGAGAATTATTTAAATGATTATTCTTAGACTATTATAGGGATGTATTAAAGTGTGTTTCATTCAATTAGTATAGGGAGAAGAGGATCTAGATGATTGTTCCTACATGATGTCATAATATTAAGATTATAATAATACTATCCTATGAATCACATATAGGTTTCAAACTATATCAAATTGATGTAAAAAGTGTATTATTGAATGGCTATATAGTTTAAGATTTTTTTTAAATAACCCCTTGGATTTCAAAACACTCATTTCCCAATTCAAGTTTTTAAACTAAAAAAAATTAAATGGTTTAAAACAAACTCCTAGAGATTTGTATGATTGGATCAGTTATTTTCTTATTTTAAAAGGTGTATCTGATCATACCCTATTTATAAAAATAATTTCAAAAGATTTTTTAGCTATTCAAATCCATTTATATGATATTTTTTGGATCTTATAAAAATTATTTATGTACTAACCTTTCAAAAATGATGAAAAATTAATTTGAAATGAGTTTAATGGGTTAAGTGAAATTATTTCATGGTTTTCATATATTTTTCAAAATAAAGAGGGAATTGTTTTAAACCAAATTAAATATACTAAATACATTTTAAAACATTTTATTTTATATATATCTATGAGTATAGAAACTACCATGAGTACCACCTATAAATTGGATCTTGATGAAGCACGAAAATTAGTGGATCAAACCAGTTATAGATTGATGATTATAAGTCTTCTCTACTTAACTATTACCTGACATGAAATTATGGTTATTTTGTATATTTGTGATCATTTTCAATCAAACAAAAAATATTCAAACTTATTTTCTATAAAAGGGATTTTTAAATACCTCAAGTATACAACCAATTTAAGATTGTTCTATCCTAGGGGAAAATAATTTGATCTAGTTATAGTTTCAAAAGATGATTTTGGTGGTTATAAGTTAGATATAAAAAACACCACTAGAAAATTTCACCTATTGGGAAAGTATATATTTTATTGGTGTCATAATAAATAATATTATGTTACGCTGCCTACTGTTGAAGCTGAATACATTTCTATAGGAAGATATTGTGCACAAATTTTGTGGATGAAACACACATTATGAGACTATGGATATCAATTCTGATGTGTACATATAAATTGTGAAAATAAACATGCCATGAATATATTTAAAAACCCTATATCATATTCTATAACTAAACACATTGATGTAAGACATCACTTTTTGAGAGATAATTTTCAAAAGTGTGATATAACTCTTGAATACATTGGTATTAAACATAATCTTGCGGTATTTTTACTAAACCATTAAATTATAATAATGAACTAAATCAAATATTAATTAAGAATGATTAATTTTGTTTAAACACAATTTTATGGGACCCAATATTTCCGTTTTACTCATCGTTAGAGTTTTACACACCATTGGTGTTTTAGCCACCATTGGAGTTTTACCGATTATTGGTGTTTTACCCACCATTGGAGTTTTATCCATTGTTGGTGTTCCAACCATCATTGGTGTTTAACCTACCATTTTAATTTTACTCACTATTGGTGTTTTACCCACCATTGGTTTTGTACCCACCATTGGTGTTTTACCAACTGTTGTTGTTTACCCACCGTAGTTGAATGTCCCATCATCGGTTTTTAAGTTGTCATTCTATTTTCTTTTTAAGAGATGTTTATTTATTTATTTATTTATTTATTTATTAAATTAAATTTCACTTCATTTTTCATTTTAAAAATACCTAAATACCTAAATTATATAAATTATACATTTATCTAATTTCAATGCTCACTCCCTTATGCCTTAATCTCGAGCCTTGTCGCAACCCTTTCTCTCCCAACCATCATCATTCCCTCACCATTTCCCAATCCTTCCAAGTTGATCGACATGCTTATAGTAAATAGATCCATAGTTTATTCTATGGAAGAGTTTCATTATTCAAAAAAAAACATGAGAGTTGATACATCTAGTTTCTATTGATCTAGTAAACCCATAGCTTGCTAAGCATATTGTGGTACCCAAAAAAGAAGTTCATGTTGAATAGTTACTATCGAGCAAGGAAATGGTTCTTAGATTTTTCATGAATAGGTATGGTTAGAATGGTTTTCTTCTAATTAGATTACCTTTTATCCTAGCTTGGTGAACCAATTCTATTAGTTTATCGAGTTCGGTTTTGAAGAGGATAAATACTGGATTAGAAGAAGAATAAACAGGCACAAATTTTTTTCTCGTAAACACAAGGGGTTATATGTTTAAGTGTACCTCATGAAGGAGTTTCAAATGACTATCAAGGAACTATTCCAAGTGATAGTGATACCTTTTTTTATAAGGATTCTTTTTCAGAGTTTACTGGAGATGGAATAATAAGAAGATTAGTTGCTACTGAGCTTAATGGTGAATGTCACTTTCTTTTAAAAATTATCCAATATATGTTGTGTTCAAAAAAAAGGTTATTTATATAAAATGAGTTATCAAGATATATATTTTTTATGCCTTATGAAAAGAGGAGAAAATATCAATCTTTGTAGATACTTAATGGTTCAAATGATAGAGATGTGCAAGACATCATCCAAATCAAATTCCCTAATTTATCCTAAGTTTATTTCATCCATGTTGGAATCCAAAGTATTGGTTGATAAAGGAGAAGAAACTATTGTAAAATTTAGATGTTTTTTTATTACAAAATTCATTTTCAAAATAATTAAGAAAAGTTGGAACCCCTAAAAGAAACAATGGATTGATGATGGTGACAGGATATATACGGATTTTAATCTGGTTGATCACCCATCTAAACTGAAGAATCGTGTGGGTTACAAATTAGACCTAGATGAAGTGGTTGAGTATTCAGATGAGGAATAAGAGGAATTGTATGCCTCTGGTGATGAGGAACATGAGTTTTCAGTGGATTAAGGTAGTGAACCAGCCTTTCCTAATATCTCTCTAGCCATTTCTTATAGTGCTCGTAGCCCACCTATATCTCTCCATTTCCAATAGTCTCTTTTAAAATAAGGAAGTGAGGAAGAATAAATAGAAGATTCTGGTGAGGAAACTTTTAAGAGAATTTCCAAATCCTCAGAATAAAATGGAAGTGGTGAGAATGGCTATGAAGATAAAGAAGAAGGAGGAGGAGGAGAAGGAGTGTAAGATAAGTAAAATGGAGAAGGACATGGAGATGGGGATGATGGTAAGGGAAGTTATAACCATGATGGTCCTAGTAACCACATTGGTGATGAGAATGTTAAGATGCCTCATCTACTTATCTTTTCTATAGGTTTATCAGTTGCCTCTATATCTGAAGATAGACCAAGCCTAGTTGAAGATGTGGATATTTCTTATAGAGATGATAAGGAAGAATCTATTGAGGGGGAGGAATCTACATTCCTAGAGAATCACCCTATTTATAATGTTGTTGGTGGAGAACATAGTATTCCTATAGCTGAAGTGTAGGAGGCTTCTAAGTAGACAATTTTGGAAGAGTCAGTTGATGAGCAGATGGAGGTTGAGCCTATTATTTTTGAGCCTAACATTTTTTAGTATATAGATGTTGAGCTTATAGTTGTTAAGACCTATAGTAGTTCTTCTATTAGTTTAGGGGACCTAAATCTTGAGCAATAGTATAAGTACCCTGGATATGTAATACTAGGTCTGGAATACACTGATTCAGATGAGGATGCCAGTCCACTAAAGCACAGTGGACCTATTATTCCAGAATAGATAGATCCAAAGGGATCATTGGTAGAACTAATAGATGTTGCAGGAGAGTTGTGGATATTTTCTTCTGATGATACTACTAGTTATGAGCTAGCACAGGCTGTTATGTCACCTATCATTGCATCTACACCTTTCGATGCACCTTCCATTTCTTCAGTGCCAGCTTATGTTAAATCCAAAGCTGACTTAGAATCCTTTATAGAGAGTATTATCTCTAATTTTGGTTTGTTATTTAAAGCTCAAACTCTGTTGTACACTAATATTAGTGAAAAGTATTTCAGACATATTTTTGGTCTTGTAATCCAGAACATCCATCCCAAAATGATGCTTCACATTCAAGAAGTGTTGATAAAGAATAGGATGTTATCAAATGAGATGGAGTATTCTAGATCTACAATGGATTATATGAGAACTTTATTTGCATATTCAATGGATTATTTACTATAGAGGATGGAGAACCTTTATTCCATGGATTCTACATCACTTTATCCACCTCCTCCTCTTGATGTTGAGTTGATCCAAAAAAATTATTAGAGAAGAGATTTTTTTTGTTTCAGGTGATGTACATGACATCCCTTGGGAGAGTTTGAGGAAAATCCGACATAATAGTGATCATGTGCATAGGATGGTTAGAGAATATATGAAAGATATGAAATATGATAGAGAGACAATTACAAAGGATATAAAGTATTGTTTGTCTCAAATTTATAATAAGCATGATCTCAACTCTCATTTCAAATTCCTTATTAAGAACCTAAAGATGCCTCTAGTAGATCAAGCTATTAAAGAATGAGTTAGTTAGCTAACTGTGATGACCTCAATTCTCAAGATGTTTATGGAAGAGAAAACTGAGTCATTCAGTACTATGGAAATTGGAGGAAATATTATTATAAACTTCATAAATCTAGTTTATCCCTTTATTAATTTTTATAGAACCGCAGGGGTGGATCAAGATGCCATTTCAGTTACTATTTATCTCACCCCTTTAGCTTCTGATCCAGAGTTTTTCAGACTAGGTGTTACTAGAGATCTAAATTCACCCTTAACTTTTTATTTTCAACCCTTTAGTATAACTACTAGAGAAGTAGTCCATCATCTTAGGCCTTTTATTATCAGATATCACCCTTCTTTACCTTGTGTTCATATATCCATCCCTTCAATTACCTCAAATTCTACTACCAAAAAATCTTATTCTGAGAAAGGTAAGGGAAAATCACCACTTGTTCCTCCTACCCAGCCTGAAAATAATTGACAATATGCTTTTATTCTTTGATATGGATTGTTTCGTGACTTTTTGTTATATATTTTTTTTGTACTTCAATTTATTTTCTTAATGGAAATTCTTTTACTATTATTATTATGTTTCATTGCATTTACTATTTTATTTTCACTTTGTCATAATCCCAAAACGGGGAGAATAAATCTATGGTATTTATTTATCCATTTTATAGTGATATTTTTTTATACCATATTTTTTTAATTTATTCCTTTGATGACATCTTTTCTTTGAAACTACCTTTTTCATTACCTATGAAACTTATTACTATTTAACTACCTTTGATACCATATGTCCTTACTCTTAAAAAATGTATTTAATCTTACCTATATCTGTTACTATTTCCTTGTTCATATCATTGATACTGTTTCTTCTTTAAGTTTCATTTTATGATCAAACTCTCATTATAGTTTTTTTAATGTGTTGATCTAATCTATTTTAACACCGCAGTTTATTCTATACATGTTTTATAAAATTCCATGATTTGTGATCATAAAAAATTGGAGATTGGGGACCCTTGTTTAAATGATCACAAAATCATGTTAATTGTGTTATTAACAAATTTTATGTCACGACCCATCCCCCAGGGCCCATTCCATGACTACCCCAAGCCCGCCTTCCACAGGCCAGGGGCTGGTGACTAGCACCGAAAGGCATATTCCCTAAAATTAGAAAGGCATTGCCTTTATAACCTATAAACTCATGCAACCAAGCATACAGAAAGATATAAACACCAGAAAACTATATAGTGAATGAAGTGTGTACAGTAAGTAAAAGGGTCCAAAATACAGTCCCAACTGGAAAGTACAAGAAAAATGGAAAAATACAAGTAAATTGAACATCTCCTGTGAACACCCACCAAAGATCCTACCTGAAGGGTAGGTATAGCTCTCGAACGGTCGTCTCTATGGAACGCCTTGTCTAGGTCCACCTCTGAGCTACCTCTAATCCTGGTACCCTCATCCTCAGTCAGCGTTATCCGTCGTATGCACCCAACACAACAAGGTGTGGGCATAGCCCATGCAGGGGTGAGTATAACGATACTCAGTAGGGACCCCAAGACCCTCAAAGGTCTCACAAAATCCATGAAGGATAAACCACAAAGCATGAAAACAACTATCAAACCTACTTAGGTATATTCCCATACATATACCTAATTTATCAAGTATACACATCTCATTCATGAGGAAACAAAAGGCCCAACTCATTAGTTCAAATCTCAACTGTTCCACGAAGGAAAGAATACCATGAAGGTAACACCACAAAGGTAAGTATCACAAAGTTAACGCCACACAGAATAATACCATAGAGGTATCACCACGAAGGAAAGTACCACACAGGTTCACCACACAAAATAATACCTCCAAGGTATCACCACAAAGGAATGTACCACACAGGTACGCCACACAGAAGAATACCACAAAGGTATTACCATGAAGGTAAGGACTCATCTCACACCAAGTATAACTTAGGTACAGTAGTAATATGATTAGATGTAACTAATGAATCATCTTACTCAAATTAGAGGCATACCCACAAAGGATCCTAAATCATCAGACCCATCTAGGATCCTAAATCATCATTATACCCACTTAGGATAAAAGTATATCATCAGACCCACATAGGATCCTAGTACAGCAGACCCACGGAGGATCATAGAGTAGTCCCGCATGGATTCCTAGAGCGGTTCCATGTCGGACCCTCAAACACATACCCACACAGGATCCCGAAGCATAAACCCACAGAGGATCCCAAATCACAGACCCATGTAGGATCCTTTTCTCATGTTACAGCCAGCTATAAGGTTCTCACACTAAGCTTGCTTGATTCTGGGAGGATCTGCACCTCAAGCCCCAGGTTAAAAACTCCAACTTCCACTAAGTCCCATGAAGAATTATCCCAAATTACTGCCACATAAAATGTGTTTCAACGCAATAGACGGTGCGTCAATCGGATGCTCGGTCTATAAGTTATTGGCCTTTTACTCCTGAGGGCCCGGTTGGATTCGTGTTTGATTCAACCCAGCCATACCCCAAATTTATCCAAAACTCAAGTGGGGTATACCAAAAGGACCGTCTTGAACCAAGGTTCCTGGCACCAGAGATGGTTTGTTAAACAGACATCTGAAGATCAAGATATGGTCTGAAGAGAAAAAAAACTCAAAGTTGTTCTGGGTCCGGTCCGACCCAGTTAGACTGACCTGACCCGTATGGTCCGGCCCAGCCCGTCGACGTAGCCTAGCCCACCAGTGCGGCCCGCTAGGCTCATGGTGTAGTGGCTTTCCATGGTAAGCCGGACGGCCAGCCCCCTCCTCCGGGCGGTGAGGTCGCGCGTCGCGCCTTCGTCGGCGGAGGGTTTGGTCGGCCGCCCTCCCTTTGTCGTTGCGGCACAAGGTCGCGGCTCTTGCTCGCAAGGGGGCATGGATACATGCCGCCGTCCCCTTCATGTGACCAGCCTTTTTCTTCCACCGCCCTTTCTCCACCACGGCCGATGGGCCGCGGCCCTTCTCCGGCGATGTGGTCGCGTCGTCGCCTTCTTCACAGCAGGTCGTGGAGCTGGCCGCCATTCCCGAGCCCCACCAGTGTCAGTCGTCGTCCTCCTCCATCATGAAGGACACAACAAGAACCAAAAATATTTGCAGAGAGGTTAGAATATGTTTGTTTGGAACGTACCCTTCGCGTTAGAGCAGTAGCAAGCAACTCATGGGAGGTGATTCAACATGAAGGAAAATTAACAATGATTAATAGAAACCACACCCATAACTTGAAGGTTTCATAGGATAAGGCACGAGGAAGAAGACGAATTCATTGAAGAGTGTCAGTGTTCTTCGCTCCAGCAAGGTACTTCTGATCCGGGCTTTGGGTCGGTTCCTCATTCTTCGTTGGAGCAAGTTCGTCGTCGGATAAGCATTCTTCGTTGGAGAAGAAGAGTTCCTCTAAATTCTCCAAGGATTTTCCAACCCACTTCAATGAATTTCCCCAACCCAATAAAAAGAATAGCCAAATTATTAAATTAAATTTTTCCATTAATTATGATGAGGTTGGAATAATTAATTTAGAGGAAACCAAAAGTCACCTATGTCATTAAAGAGGGAGTTCAAGGGGTTTGGGTGGTCCCAGCCATTAAGAATTCAATTTGGGGGGTTTTATAGCTCGGGTGGTCACCACCACTACATATACAAATTGGGAGTTTTTAAAAATAAAATAAAAGTTGTTCTTTATTTTATTTTTATTCTGTTAACTCTCCCACAAAATTCACAAAAACTAACTTTCACCCTCGACCTACTACAGTTAAGGTGAAGGTCTCCTTAAGCGAATATCAGCACTACGAGTTCAAAGGTGCCCTCATATTTCAATTCCAAGCACTGCTTCAAAAGTTATATAACGTCGCTTGTGCATTTACTAAACGTACCTGAAAAAAGTTTGGAAAAATTAAACAGTCACCCTTGACCCACGTCGGTCAAGGATAGGCTCTGCCTAAGTGAAACACGCCCCAAAGAACCCAATGGTACTCTCGGATTTTCAATCGGAGTTACCATTTATAAGTTATGAATTTTACAATAAAATAATTGTCACTTAATTATTTTATTTACGGCCAAAAATTAACTTTCACTGGTGGCTCGTGCCGACCAATGTTAGTATCTTTAAAAAGAGAGAATACCCTCATGAGTTCAGCGGTGGTCATGGATTTTCAATCCGAGTTATCGTTTGTGAGTTATAAGCATTTGAAAAATAAAATAATTTATTTAATTATTTTATTCACGATTATGCCATTTTTGGGTTTTCTCATAGGAGGCTCGCGCCGACTAAACTTAAGTCACGCCTAGGGTAAACTCGTCATCCTGAACGCAACAGTGCCATTATATTTCTAATCTGAGTTACCATTTAACATTTATTTCACTTTTTTAGGAAAACTACTTACGCACGCTAATTAAAACTTAACCAAACTTTGACGGATCATTCTGGGCACTCCGGACCTCGGAATCGCGCGTCGTTAGATTTCGTGGTCACGAAATAATTCTATACAATTAAAAAAACAGAATTTCTAGGACATTACATTTTATTCTATATGATATCATTTTATCCTATGTGGAAGATTGGAAAAAAATTGGCTAAGTGTTGGAAAGACCAACCGTCAGTCTCAACTCACCATTAGACATGACTCGCTATTAAGGATGATAAATTTAAATAAGTGCTGAAAACATATATCATCAAAGAAGATTCTCTATCAGGATGAAAGTTTTGATAAGAATTGGAAAGACCCACCATCACTAATGAGGCACTGTTATGATGAGAATTTGTCAAAGTATGGAATACTCACCACAAGAGGATGACCTACTGCCAGAGGATGACCTACAACCATAGGATGACCTACCACCAGAGGATGACATACTGTCAGAATTTACCTACCACCAATAAATTTTGAAAATTGTGAAGATGAATCATCATTGAGACAATTCACTACTAAGATGAGTCAATGTTGATCATGACCTACAATCAACCTAACTCACATTGGCCTAACTCACCACCATCTCAAGTCACCACCAGAGTTGTGTCGCCATTTAAAAGAGTCACTGTCATTGATTTTGTTTATTTTGAATTAAATATTTCTAACAACTATATTATCAAATTTAATATTGGGAATTATTTTAATCATTATTCTTAAACTATTATTGGGATTCATTGAAGTGTGTGTCATCTGATCAATATAAGGAGCAAAGGATTCGGGTGATTGTTCATGCATGCGGCTATTATATTAAAAACTAGACTCTCTCATGAAAAGATAATAAGAATATATAAGAGAGTAAAAACACTACAATAACTAATAATATAGTGTTGTGAAGTGTGATATTATGAAGAATAGATTTATACGAAGCATCCTTGACTTTAACTGACCATGAAAGAGTGGAGCCTATAGAACATCTATTTCCAATCCTATAGTCAGAACAATGAGAGCTTACGATGCTCTATTTTACTCTTATTTTTAGAAATACAAATTAATATCATATTCAATCTATATTCAAGGAGACTCATGCTTCATAGAACATCAGATAGAGAAACTCTATCATTTCTATATATTTACTTTCTCTCTTTTTCCATTGTCTTTACATTTTGAGCAGTGTGTGATTTACTCTTTATATTAAAAACACACATTGTCTCCTTTATGTTAATTGGAAGATACTCGATATCTTCACTGCTCCCTTTTCACTTGTTTATCCATATGTTTTGGAAGAGATCCTTGTGTGGCCTGTGTTTATTTTATTCCCTTGGGTATTGTGGAAGAGGTCCCTGTATGGCCTGGATAGCTAGACATTTGTTGTATATAGCAGGTCTAGGTTGTGGATCAAGATTATTTTATATAATCTGCTTAGAAGTATGTGATTTCCAAGTGTAGAGGATTAGGTCTTGGGTTGAGACTGAACCTCTTGTATTTATTTCACTGTGTGTTTTGTTTTTTTATAAGATATAAACTAAATGTGTTTTAAACTATAGACAAAACCTTTACTTTGTTAGTTAATATTAATTAGTGTTTATATAATATTTTTTATAAGTAAATTGATTTCAAAAGCTAAAATAGTTTTCATAATATTTTTAAATGAAAATTAATCACTCTATGAGAGATATTTTAAAATATCAAAACTTATATCAATCTGAGGTTTCTATTAACTGGGATGTTTTAATTATTTGTGGGATTTTATTTAAACATGTTTTTAATATACATTTTTATTTTGTACTCAATTCACCCCCTATTGAGATACTCACTCCAACAAACAACTATAAATTAGGATTATAAATGGTTATAATTATGAATAAGGTTCTTGTATATTTATTTAATAAACTTAATTTAATTATTTAGTATATTTTATGCAAGTTAAAAATGAATCAAGACCATGTTAATGGTTTTCATCACAAATTACGTTCTCTGAGACATTTTCTGTATTTTTCACCTAATTTATTTTACGTAGTGTATATGGTTCTAGATTTAGATATTATATAATGAAATTCCTTTTATTCATGGTAATTTAACTTCAATTTAAATCTCTCTCTTTCAAGAGGTTTTGATTTAAATTCTCTTAAAGTTGTAAGTGTTTCATTGTCTCATTGTTCAACTCCAAGGGACATGTTTGATATTGTGCACCATAATTTATTTTATATAGTGTAATCATTACCCAATTGAATTAAAATATGAAAATATATTCTTTTATAATATATTTTAATTTCTATTTCATGATATCCCTATAAATATCCATTTATTCTTATGTCTCTATTTCTGTATGAGTTTCATTGACTCAATTTATGATTCATTAGATCATAGTCATTCTTACTTGAAAGTAAATTTTAAGATTTCATTGATCCTTTAATTCCTATATTTTATAAGGTATTCCATTTTTTCTCTAGTAAAACTATTTCTCATCATCAAAAACTACTTTTTTTATAAAATGTTTTCCAAAATAAAAGTGTAACATTGGTAAGAATAACTCTTATTCTTACCAATGAATCTTTTATCCTATATCCATAATTTCCTTCTCACTAATATTCTCCTATATTATTATGAATGTTAATATGTATTATTTTCCTTGATTTTCATATATATTTTTAAACCTTTTTAAAAAATAAAATTAAATACTCTTTTTATGATTTTGGTTTTAAAAAAAGTATTTCAATATATTTGAAAGGGTTTTCCATCCTTTCAAAATAAATTGTTTTATCTTCTATCTGACATTTATTTTGATAGTATTTATTTCATTTCAAGGATCCATTAATAAATTTTATTCTTAAGAAGTAAATTTTTTCAAGGTTTTTAATTAACCCCTATTGAAAGTAACTTTTTAATGTAACCTGTTACTTCATATTTTTACAATTATGTTTAAAATGATTTCCAAATAGTAAATTTATGTTTTTCTTCCACGTGAGCACATAATTTCACAGGCTATGTCATTTTATATAAAACTTTATCTATATATTTTAATGGTTTATAAAATAAATTAATTTTTATGAAATTTTTATAATATATTTATATTAAAATTCTTTCAAAAGATCAAGGACATTTCATATTTCCAAAGTAGTTTTTATAAAACTCCTAAAAATTATATTCATCTAAATTATTTTCCTTTTACATATCTTATGATTAATCAAGGTTGTTATTAAAATATAACCATCCACCTTAAATATTTGTGTATAATAGGTAATTTCCTACTCTTTTGGATAAATGACTCATAGTTTCTTTTATATTTCCTAACTATCCACTCTGAATAGTCATAAATTTTCTTCCAATTTCTTTCTTATGTGAAAGCCCTATTTTTTATTCCTTTGATTGAAGGGTGTTCACCTTAATACCATAAATCGATTGAACTGTAAATTATTATCTTAACCATATACCCTTTATCTATATGGTGTAAATAACATATGATCTATTACCTTTATTGAATGGTATTACCTAGAAAGTTATTGGATATCTTTGGATACATGTTTTTTCATGGGTATATAATTTTATGATAATTGATGGAATTTTAAAGGGTTCTTTTATGTGATTCTATTTGAAAAGAATATTAAAACCATTTTATTTACATAGGATCTTTATGATATGAGTATGATATATTTTATGTGTCACGCATGTATATGGTTAATATTTAAGTGATGGGTGGGACCTATATATACCTCTAATGCATTGGGTAAAGCTTTACATCTCATGAAATAATGGTGAAATAAGTAGTATTTCTTGATAAAAAATGGTAAATAGGTTGTGATTCCTAATCTGTTATGGTAAATAGGTGATTGAATCCTAAGCCATCAAGGTAAATGGGTGAGTGAATCCTAATCCCCTAAGGGAAATAGTTTATGATATCTAATCTACTATGCTATGCATTTTATGCTTATGGATGTGCCTCAATTCTAAAGTATGCCTTCTTTCTATGATATGAGTCATTTTCATGATGCATTATTATTTTATTCTATGATTTATAATCCATTATTTTTTGGGTATAACTTTCTTATGTCTTTTGATTATACTCATATGTTTATCTTATGATCATTTATAATCATTGATTGTTATCACCTATATTTACCCTTACTGGGCACCTGAGCTCACACATTTTCTTGTGTTTCCATTTATATAGGTTGTAGTGATAAGAAAATTTTGAAATGTATGGAATAATATATTATTTATATAATTAGTGGAAGATGTTGAATACTTATTATGTATTAATAATTTTCTTCTATTGGGAGAAAAATATCCATTACTTAAAAGAAAAAAAAGGCATCTTTTGTCAAATAATGTTTCTCCTGAATATCTAAAACACTAAACCAAAACGGTTTTTGTAATATATTGTAATTAAGTATTTAATTTAAGTCATGTGAATTTATTCTAAAATATTTGGGTTGTTATTGTTGGTATCAAAGCAATGATTAGATAGATTTAGATATTAGGATAATATCGATTGAGGATAAATTGGGAGTTATAAATTTCATTAAAGTTTGATAAGTTAAGGTTGATTATAATTTAAAAGGTATAAATAATAAATTAGGTTGGTTAAGGTAATATTATGAGGATTATAATAATATATATTTAGAGAAAACACTAATAATAAGTATATGTATATGATAACATCTATAAGTTTTGGTAAAGTAGATATTATGAGGTTTTTCTAGAAATAATAACACTTTCTGGTCACTACAAGTGGATACAAGCTCTGGAACAAATGTAACTAGGGGTAATAACCCTGAAAAGGGTGTGTTGGGTATTAACTCAATATTCACTTGATGCATGATAAATATTTCTAATTTCACACCTATTTTGACACTTCTAATGGATATTCATTAGTTTATCACATTCTCTTTACAAGACATTATGAAAGATTTTTTATGTGAATGGATTGGGCTAAGAAGCACAAGAGAACCTAAATTTAAGAAATTTAAATTGAACTAAAAGTATCTAAGGAAAAAATAAAGGCTTCATTAGATAATACATATTAGAATGGATTTTTCATATTCATGTGATCATTTACTATAATTTTATTAGATATTATCATAATCATTTTGGTTTTAGTAATGGTTGAAAAAGGACCAAAAATATTAAGTTGAGAAAGGTATGTATCCAAAAACAACTATATCTTATAAATTAATAAGGTAGCAAACTTAAATGGTTTTGAATTTTAGTATATGGTTGTTATAATGGAAAAATATGAGTTTCATTTTCTTACATAAGGTATTTAGGTTGATATATTAATAGAAATAAAATATTATACTCTTATTTATTTTCATTATTGATTGATATTTATCGATGATATTCTGGTTTATTCTAAAATAAATGAGGATTAGGTGAAACATAATAGAATTTTTCTTCATTAGTTTTTATTTAAAGGTTTGTAAATATATATTAAATGTTTTTAATAACCTTAAAAAGTGATTATATGATAAGTTTATATTTTTGGGATAACTATTAAAGAACACATGATTAAGGTATGAACAATTATTAGGTTTAACATATTCTTGAGGTTAGGGTTATAAAGGTTGATTTATTTTGAGAAAATTGTGTTAGATGGTATTGATATCCTTATAATTAATTATTTATTTATTTAAAAAGTTTTCAATGATATTTTTGGTGAATTGTACCTCATTTATGGGATCATAATATATATAGACAAGTGTGTGACTTTATAAAATAATGGTCGAAGATAAGAGTTTATTTTTGAAGGAATATATGATTTCACTATGTTTTAATATCTTCGAGATTAAAATGGTTTTGGGGGAGGTATTTTATGTAAAATATATGATTATAGTATATAAACATTAGGGTATATGATTATATGAATGATTAATGTTATTTGATGAAAAATATGTAAGATGGTATAGCCTAATAGAGCAAGGTAGATTTCATATTTGAATTTATCACCTAAATTATGGATGTGATAAGATTACCCACAAAAACATTCATCAGTAAGTAATAATTAAAATTGTGAGGATGTAAGATATTTAAAGGGTGTTAAATGTAATAACCCATTATTTTAGATCATTTAAATTAATATTTCTTTAACAGCTTGTGTCATAAGAAACACCAAACTAATGAAACACCTAACTAAAACAAACCGTGTCATATTCAAATTACATGAATAATATAATCATTAGTAGATAAAAAATAATGATCAATTAAACTAATTATATATTATTATTTTATTTGATTAATATTTAAAAAAAAGGATTCCTTTTTAAGAACCATTTAAAAAAGGCGTGGTGTATTTCAATAAATTGAATTGATCATAGTTAAAATTTTATTATAAAAGGTAATATTTAGATTTATAAAATAATATATCAATATTCAATTAATAATAAATTTATATGAAATAATATTTAAAACATTTGAACTTCAAAAAGGTTTTTTTTAATAAAACATATTCTCTTAATATATATTGTATTTTCATTCAAAAAACTAATTTATAATTTTTAAATTTTAAATTAAAAAAAATTAAATTAATTTTTAGATTTATCATGGAAATATTGTTATAATATGAATTTTTTGGATTTTTTTAAAAATATTTATTTTTAGATTAATATTGAAAACTACTATTTTTAAAAATAATATGACTTTTAAGAAATTATTAGTATATAAGTATGATGTAAGAACCTGATTTTTCACTCAGGTATGGATCCTTTTAATTTTGGTCTAATTATTGGTTTTGGACCGAATATGGATACCTAATGAGTTAATGGGTGTCTTGGGGGCGTTTGGGGCTTGTTCGAAGACTAGAACCTGACTTTTGGGGAGAAATAGCTTGGCCGCACGGTTATCAAAAACCTTATGGGGCTAGACAGAGGGTTTAAGTAGGGCGCATGGTTTTCCCTAACTGTGCTCCAGGGGTTTCACACTCATGAAAAAAACATTATAAATGTTGAAAAAGTGTCTTTCATGGTTGTTTCATGGTTTCCCTAATTGTCTGGCATAACCATAAAAAAATTACCCTTCCAATAGTAGATAGAATGCAGTTGGAACATAGTTTGGAAAACTATATAGCCAAACCATATGATGCCCATTTTTGGTTGATTATATGAAAACTCCCTTAATCGCTTAATAAACTTACCCCTATCTTCCTAATTCTTTTCTCAGTGGACAGTAGCTTTATTTTTTCATATTGAAGCTACATTTTCCCTCTTTGATAGATTTTGGTCCTGATCATCTATCTGAAGTCTGATCGAAGCACTATTTGTCTCATTGGATCCAAGATAGTAAGATGATAATTCCTTTTTATTCATTCTTTGTTCCTCTTTTTATTGATGATTCTATTTAGATGCAAGATCATATGCCCTATTTTCAGGGTATTGATCCATTATTCAGATCTCTTCCAATTTGGGCCAAACTACAGGCTGATACTGAATGAGTAAAGTCATACAAGTATGAGGTAGGTGGTCTATAACTCATTCTTTAAGATTCATCATTTTATAAATTGTAAAAATTGATTATTCACCAATTTCATCAGGTTTGGCCTGTTTAATTAATGTGTATTTCTTATAGTCATTAGAACCATATTATAAGACTATTATTAAATGTTCAATCCGCCCTTGTAGGTTGTGACCTCAATGATGACCACCCCAAATAGGGTGATTTCTATAATTAGGGTTTTAATGGTTTGACATGTTCGTATGAGCCATTATTTGGATGTGATTTAGCATGACCCCATTAATGGTAAGCCTTTCTTGATTAAATGACTATTGAGTTGTGAATTGATATATAGATAGTACAATGTTTTCTTTCCACTTGACCCTTCTAAGGTAAGTGCTTAAATTAAATAAATGGTTAAATGGTTAATTTGGAAAGTATACTAGGTATATGACTTGGCCTGATTGAATGAAATTGAATGGATTGGTTGCACATCCATTTCACCCCTTTACATGATGAATGGAAGGTAGAGGAGTGAAACACCTTAAATGTTTATGACATATATGTGTTAATGAAATGGTTGAATGTCCTTGAGATGCCTTGTCACTTGTATGAAAGGCATGGAATGAACCTATTGACTTATTTAAATGGAATGAGTATTACATGGACTTAATTAATTAATTGATTAATTAAAGGGGGCCGATTGTATACATAACTTGAAAATATTAGTATTGGTCATAATCAAGTTAGATTTTGTATTTCTAAAGGAATTAATTGAGCACTCATGGACGCCATTCTGATTTAAGGTTGTAGGTTGCCAAGGGTGAGACCCACCTTGGAACTCGGTCCTTGTTTACTTGTGGAATTTTGATATGACACTATGGGATACCTCCATTCTTATTATAGGATTCCTTGGATACACTCCTTGGATCCATTGTGACTTCTATAGACATGATATGCCTCAAATACTCCCTTGGGCCAAGTCACTACTTATCCCATTTTACCGTGGACAATTTCCTTAGACTTAGTTAGAATTATGTTATACTGGAATTCCTTGGATAATTATACTTGGATTAAACTATTACCCCTACATCCAATCTATAGTTACTACCTGAGTTGGATCGACCCCTCAGGTCAAGGTTTCCTTGGTTATTAACTTATAACCTCTTAATTATGACAATCATCACGCCTTGGATCCTTTACTATTACTACAATGTCAGGATATTAGTGCTAATTGTTCCTCATGTGACTTAATATATAGACTGGAAATTAATTAATTAATGAACTGGTTACATGTTCATACACCAGTTGAGGTGGAAGTAGTAACATGGGTATTTACATTACCATACTCCGTTACTTTTATATATGTATGATTTCATATTATTTCAATTTATATTAAAGGGACAGGATGTTATAAATTTTGTCGGTGGTGGCCTACTAAGATTTATCTCACACCCTATCTGGGCTTCCATTAGTACCCATGAAGACTACATGTATGTAGGTTTTGACAAAGGGAAGTGTACCGCTTTAAACACTTGATTTCTCGATTTTTTAGGATGGAGTTGGTAGGAAATGACTGAGCTGGATCTTAGGACACTGGGGATAGATTTTTGGATTCCTTTTTTTTAATTTTGTATTGTATGTATTGGATACTACTCTATATTCATGTTTTACAGCTTTCTAGAGACATGATATGTATCATAATATTTTTTAAATTATTATCAATTGTTCTTTTTGTTTATCATTTTGTCTACTTCTTCTATTCCAACTGTTTATCATATTACTTATGCTATTTATCTGTTGTAGCATTTATCTATTGTACCAAACTTTGTTAATGAGGGTATAGAATCTCCAAAAACACACCCTAGTCTTTCGCTTCTAGTTGGAAGCCTCTAGTTTTTGGTGAGATGTGCTTGAGGTCATGTGGAAAATCGTGCGTTGGTAACCTCTGAGTGGAATCCAAGTTTCAGAAGTCATAAAGTAGTATCAGATCCATTATTTTCTTGATTTACTATTTGGATATAATATACATGAGATTAGGAAGGCTTGTAACTTGGTTATAAGTCATGCTTATGCAAATCTAAACCATGTTTTGGGTAAATGCCAAGTTGCTTGAATTATAATTTTTCTGTTTTTTACTATTACATTTGATGTCATTTCAAATTTGGATTATTCACATGATATGTTATGGTTATTATAATTCTTCTTGTTGATTATTTTATTTCATCCATGGATCGATGATATAAGGTCAAGGATCATTAATCATACATCATTGTAGGCACCTAGAATTTGCATTATATGCATATGTCAAGACATAAAAGTGAATTTCAATGCTTGAATTGCTTGTTTTGCCTATAATTATTGAGTGATCCTTGTTTTTATATATACTTTTGTTTCTCTTTGGCTGTGATTGAGTGATTCCTAGTTTCAATTAATGAGGTTTATGGGCCCTTGTGGGTTGGAATGGGTAATTTTCTAAGTCAAGTCATTAGAATGTAATTAAATGGGTGTCGATTTCAGTGATAAGGTGTGTGGGAACTAATTCACTAGGAAAGGAAATCCATTTTAAATGAACCATGATATATGAAAATAAGAAAATGAAAATTATAAAATTGAAACTTGACTTAAAATGAAATAGTTTCTAGTAAATGATGAGGCAAGGTACTATTGACCCTCCATCTATTGAAACCCCTATAATTTAAAACTTGGAAACTTTACAATACCTCACCTTATAAGTGGGTAGTTGGGGTAGTATAACATGGATATTGAGCCCTTTCCTTCTATTTTTATATCTATAAAATTTCTATCTATCCACTTTAAGTTTTTTCTAAGGTGTGTGCATGAAATTTGTAAATCAATGTCGCCACGACGTCATCATGTTGTGCTCCAAGAGGGTGGTGATGACCATGGTCCATACAAGGTGGGCCCTAAGCCGCTAGTATTTCTGCCAAGAGTGCCACTTGTAGCACCACCTATTGTACCTGATCTGGTCACTAATTCTCATCTTCGTGATAATTTTATACATCTAATGGATTCCATGCAAGGTGCTCCAAAACTTGCACCTATGATGAGTTATCTAACATATGAGTTCTAATAGTAGTATCCTTTTACCTTCTTATGGGATGGTGGTCTGTAGGCTACTAAGTCTTGGCTGGATTCCACCCTATATATCTTTGAGCACTTGGTGACACCTCTATAGTGGTGGGTCAATCTTGCTACGTACATGCTGCGTGATTCGGCCAAGCACTAGGGGGATGTTATTACCTAGGATGGTCACCATCAGGGCATGATATGGGCTGACTTATAGATGGTCGTCTATGAGTATTTCTTTACTAAAATACTAAGATCTTATTGATCCAAAGAGTCCATGAATCTAGAGTAGGGTGTTATGTCATTCATGGAGTATTTAGCGCATTTCACTGAGTTATAGTGCTTTTCACCACATATAGATGGTGATGAGATTTCACATTCTAGACACTTGGAGGATGGGATCCGTTATGCCTTCTATACCCAGGTGAATGTTTTTTTCTTACCTAATTCCTCTGATATAGTAAATTAGGCTCTTATCACTAAGTGAAACCTAAGATAAGGTGACAATATCGGGCATAGAGGATCAATGCCATGGAAGGACAGTAGTTCTTCCAGTAGTAGGAAACATTCCTTCTAGTTTTTTCATCAGGGAAGTGGTATCCAGAGTACTTGTACTAGTATCCCTATATTGTTTCATCAGTGTGGGTGATAGGGGCACCTAAAGCCCCAGTGTTATAGATACCCCCTAGAGTGTCGTACTTCTGGTCTTATGGGACATCTTCAAGTATTTTTCAGACTATTCCATATTCTTCTAGTGGAATAGGTTCCTCACCAGCTCTACCTTCAGGGGTAGGTTCTTTTATGTCATGTCAGGAAGGGATTTGAAATAGCATCGACAGGACTAGCTGAGGAGGATTTCATGGTTGTGGTAGCCAAACTTTAGATTATCAGCAGCACTAACAGAGTGATCATGATTGTGGTAGTCCTACTATTGCACCGAGATATGGATTAGGTCTGTTGCATGGACTATAGCTGATACCCAAGGATCAGGCCATAATACCATCTACAGCATGAGGTACTATTCTAGTAGCCTCCACTATAGTATCTTCTTTATTTGATAAATGTGCTACACACTCCTTCATCTATTTATTTATTCTGGAAAGTATTAGACTGGAAATATAGTTTCACCATGGTTTAATGACCCTAGATATATCGTTGGGAGTATAGTCAGAGGGCATATGCCAATATAGGGACTATCCCTTGGAGGTAGGCAGTTACCCTTTCTTATGGGACCTCCTTGTTATCGAGATGACGGGATTCTATGTCATTCTCATGATGGATAGGTTGGTTCCATATCACTCTTTTATAGATTGATATCATTATAGGGCTACGTTTACATCACCAGAGGATAGTAGTTATCTACACAAGGGTGAGTGGGATGTTCAGACCAGTAGAGCTGGACCAGAGCATCATGGGCTAGGTGGAATGACCACCCATATTTCTAATATATTTGTAGATAATTAGGGTTTACATCAGGCTGAATTCCCTCTGGTAGTAGATCATTTTAGGGATATCCTTCCTAATTATTTTTCTAAATTACCACCTAATAGGGAGGTAGATTTTACAATTGAGATCATTCTAGGAGCTTCTATAGTGGTCATTCCTCCATACAGGATGGTACCTACTGTGCTCCAGGATCACAAGCAAAAGTTAGAGGATCTAGAGGGGAAAGGTTTTATATGGACTAAAACTTCTTCTTAGGGTTTACCTATGCTTTTATCAAATAATTCATATGGGGCCCTTCGTCTATGTATTTATTAGTGATAGTTGAACCATCTTACAATCAAGAACTAGTATCCACTACCTTGAATAAATAATCTCTTTGACCAGCTCTAAGGAGATAGGGTGTTTTCTAATATCAACATGACATCATGATATTATCGGGTGTGATTCAGGCCATCAGTAAAGCCTCATACAGATTTTCATAGTAGGTATGGTCTGTATGAGTATCATGTTATGTTGTTCAATCTCATGAACATGCCTTCCATTTTCATGGCTCTGGTGAATATGGTTTTTTATCCCTATCTGGATTCTTTTTTCATTTTCTTTTTAGATGAAATCTTAGTGTATTATCACACTTGTAGTGACCATGATAATCACCCAAAGATCATTATTATTACACTGAGAGAGAATAATCTTTATTCTAATATTTCTAAGTACCACTTATGGGTCAATAAAGTTCACTTCTTAAGTCATATTATCTCAAAATTATAAGTATCTATTGACCCAGATAAGGTGAGTGTTGTGGTTTCCTATGAGATTACCAAGAATTTTTTTGATATGTGGAGTTTCTTAGGGCTGGATGGATATTTCATGAATTTTATAGAGAAATTATCACACCTTTCTTCAATTATTACTAGTCTTACAAAGAATGGTTTTAAGTTCCTATGGTCATAAGCATTTAAGAAATCATTTCAGGAGGTTAAAGGGAGGCTTTCTTTAGCCCCTATTCTGATTCTTCCAGAGCCGGAAATAGGCTATATAGAATTCTTTGATGCATAATGCATCAGACTAGGAGTAGTATGGATATAGGGGGATAGATTCATTACATACGGATCTCGGTAGTAAAATACTCATGATAGAAATTACTCGATGCATAACCTCAATATATCAACAGTTTTCCATGCCTCACGAAACTGAAGACATTATCTATTGTATAATCACTTTGTGGTGTATATGGACAACAAGAGCCTCAAATATATCGTTTCACAATGTGACTTGAGTCTTAGATAGTGGAGATGGGTCAAATATCTTCAGTCCTTCAATTTTGAGCTTTCTTATATGCCTGTAAAGGGAAATGAAGTAGCTGATGCATGGGATTAGAAAACTCATGCACCAGATGTAAAGGATGTGAGTAGTGAATGGAAATTGATGGCCCTTTTCTTTGAGATGAATTTGTACTTTCATGACTGTCACCAGCAATATTACTGTTGTATTTGGTGCCTTAATAAACTTCTATTTACTTTATGGTAAACATGTAATCATTATTTTGAATATTAGTAAAATACTTATCGTATCATGATTGTTTTTTTGCATGACATAGTATGTGATAATGTCCTAAGATTAGTTTTCGTACTAAAATTTCATAGTAGTTCCCTACTATGATGAGAACCTATAAGTGCTAGGACACTATTCTTGAATATATGTTCTATAGTTGGAGGATATAATTTAAGGGATAAAAATGATATAAGTGGTCATGGTTGGAGACTCATAGGAATTTGAGGCACCTTCTCATGGTATTCTCCCTTGGTAATATCTAGTAGGATTTTATGAGAATGGGACCCACCAGCAGGAAATCCACATTTATATGTGTCATTGTATGTTCATATCTATGAACGTGTGTATTGGTCCTCATACTTAAAGATTATTATTAATGAATATTTTGAGTCATGTACATTGATGTATTGATGAAAACCATTATGATAGATGTTCATGGTGAGGTAGGATACGTTGGGTGTGTCAGAAGAAAAATATCATTAATGAATAATGTGAGAAAGGATTTATCCCTTATGTTCATTAACAGAAGTTAATATCTCGGGCCCTTTGATGGAAATGATATAGCCTAAATAAATCCATGGACATGGTGTTCTATAAGAAATTTATAATTTTGAAAAGTTAAATAAAGAGATATCGAGTGTATAGGTAGATGGAACTCACATGCAACCTGCTCGATTAGAGATATTGTGATAAAAGGGGTTATATTACACAATAAGCATCTGTATGAGGTGACATGTGGAATTAAATTCTTTCTCAATGGGTGTCTTGGCATGTTTCTAGATTCTAACTTTGGACTTTAGAATGATTTTCCTAATGCCACTGAGAAAGAGTCCTAGAGGGTCATGCAGTAAGTGTGTGGAGAATCTCAGTTAAATAATATATTATTATTTAACAGGGTGAATAAATATTATTCTCACACGTGGTTTAATAATTATTCATGTATACTTGATCACATTTATTCCATCACTAGTTATTCAAGATAATATATAGTTATCATAATATTTAATAAATATTTACTTGTTTTTTAGTGATTATAATATTTATTCGTTTATTGGTGAATAATGAATTGATGTTTATTTAATAAATAAATAGTTATTATTCAAGGCTTGATAAATATTGTGGAGGAATGGAGGACTAAGTTTAATGGCCGGATGATAAATAATAAATATTGAATATTATTTAATTAAATAATATTTAACTATAATTCACAAGTTAAGTTCATGTTGAGAAATATCAATATTTATTTTATTATTTGACATAGGGTATTTCTAGGATTAAACAAATGATAAGGGCACTTGTGCAATTATTTTATTTTAACCCTAGAAATATAAATACCCAATTATGTTATTTTCTCAAGAACTAATTTAGTTGTGCGCAAAGGATCTTGGAGAATCCTCTTGGGCCCAGAGAGATACCTTTTCTAATAATTCTTCTAAGAACGGCAAGAAATCATCCTCCACCAAATCAACGAGAATGCTTTGGAATCGATTCTCGATCAGATCAAGGTGGACGACGTAAGTGAGAGGATCTTCCATTCTAGCACATGTATACTCCTTTGGTGATATCTAGATACTCTTTTAACATGTGTGGATCATTTCTAGAAGAAATCTACACTTGGTTTCTATAACACAATGACAGTGAACTACAAATCTATCACCAGATTCATCAATGAAAAAATAATTACTTAGAGGTAATTCTTTATCTAATTAAATTAATTGTAAGCAATATTTTTTGATATCCTCTCTTTGGTTCCAACATGATTACCCTTTTTTGGTCTCATTGATCCATTTTTTAGATCATGGAATTTATTATCATGTAGATCTAGGATTGGTCATCAATCGTGGCAAAAAGAAAAGTTGGGAACCAGCCATCACACGCTTCCACTGCACCTCAAGCCTACAAGTGGTATCAATATAGGAACATAATTGTTTATAATTATTCATCATTGTTGATTAGCATATTTTTAATTTATTTTTTCAATTAAATTATAATCATTCTTTTAAGATGAATTGAAATATTTATTTTTTCCTCCTTCATTTCTTGTAGATCTAGTTGAGACATTTAATTTTATGACTAAAATAAAATTGAGGAACCCCTCAAGAGGTGCCAAGGTTTCTAGATTGACAACACCAGACTACACATCATGTAACCATAGTTACATGACATGTAATAACATTCAATGCATCAATATTTGATTCGGAAATCAATTTGAGATTATGCATTAATTACACCATTTAATTCAGCACGTGTTACCAGAATTAAATGGTACATGGTCAGCTGGACTATACAACATGTATCCCATGTACAGGGGGTGTAGTCCCTTTGGGTAAGAGATGATCTATGTATTCTATACATGGCCTACCTGACTGGTGACTGTGTAACACATATTCAATATGGTGTGTGGCCCATTGGACAAGATATGTACTCCAAATTTTCAAGGTATGTCTTAAATAAAAAATCCTTAGGAATGTACCTCAGATAGATGGTGAAAGGTGTACATGTTGTATAGATCAGATCTACTTGTCTTGTACTTATACCAAGTTATGAAGATCTAAAATTTTTTTATTTTACTATGTAAACCTTGAGACATGTAATTGTGTGTGGTCATAAAGATAAAACACGCCATGTGAGAGCTTTTAATATACATAAATATTTAATTATTTAATTAATATTTGTGTAATTTTCATATCAACATATCATGTATGAGTCGTATTACAAGTTGTTACTCTACGTACATTGAAGCATAACACATGATCAAAAAATCATGTAATTCATGTAATCATCTATGAAGTACATGTTGTGAAGGTACGTGAAAAGTCATGTATCTCATATGTCATAAGATTAAAATAGTATATAAGTATAAAACATGTTTTTTAGATTCAGACAGGTATTCACCATGTTTTCTCCAAGGCACATTTATGTACACAGTTAATTTTAAATTAATTTATATAATTTGTTTAAAATTATAATGGATGAGAATCTCAAGGAAATCTAGATAGGAATTAAGATAAAAAAAATTGATTAATTAAAGATAATAATTAATCGATTTGAGAATTATTTATCTTAAATAAGAATTATTAAGGATTGAATGCTAGTTTTATTAAATAAATAATTCATTGCATGCATGTGGATGATCATGATCTTGATCAAACCTTTGTATGTGATTGGTTTCATTTAATCTATTATTAAATTAAATTTTTGGCATGCACACCTTATATCCTATTATTATGTAGGGCCTTTTTTCCCATGGTTTATTTTATATAAACCATTTTCCCCTTCAATTTAATGTGAGTAAAAGATATATGTAATGAATGGAGCTCCCAAGATAGTGGAGGTGGTTCAAGTTCAGAGATGAGGTGAAACCAATCCAAGAAGATACAAAGGTGGATAGGTGGAAAGTTGTAAACACGAACCTCAATTTGTTCAAGGAGATTCTCCCTAAGGTAAAAGGTTAGTTTATCAACTACTAGATAAACTAACCATTAGTATAATATCATGATGATACCCTTTATTTTATTTATATCAGTTGCATGGTTACTTCATTATGGTTGTTTTGTCATGATTACATAATTAAATAATTATCAAGCATGAAATATAGAACTAAAATAATCTATGTTAAGAATAAATATTATCTAATACATAGTAAATAACTTAATTAATCCCACTTAATATTAAAAAACATGTGATAAATATACTAATTATCAATTTACACAAAAAAAGAATAAAATACCTCACCAAAATATTAAGACTGTATAGCCTTCCATTACTTTGGTTAGAATCAAACCATAGTTCAAAGTACTTGACCATCCAAAGTTGAGGGGCTTTCAATTATCGGGGAATTATAACATGAGGTTTTGGGTTGACTTAACTTGGTTCATATCAAGGGTTGACTACCAAAGTAGGACTTGTTGTAACTGAGAGGAAAATATAGAAGAAATTTAAATTAAGTATTTTAGGATTGGGGAGTCCACTCAATGGATCAAGGAACTGTGAGTTAATGCAGTTGGAATTTGGAATGCCTACCTAAAACCATTCGAGTTACTTAACCAACCAAAGTTGGGGTAATTAGAATGGGTATATGAATCCTTTCCACTATAATATCCAAGAAACGGGATATTCTGAATCTAATGGTGAGGGATATTGGGTTTTGATAAAATGGTGGGAGACTAATAAATATAATATTTATTTATTTGTCTAAATTGTATCAAATAAAGTACTAAAATTTTGCATATATTATTTTGTATAAATAGCATTAAAATGACATCAAACATATCATTATGATCCATACTTGAGAAGGAAAACCCTCTCACCATCACAAATTTCCAAGAGTGTAAAAGGTACCTACATGTCATCCTTCACCATGAAATGAAACTGTATATACTAGAAGAACCTTTACTAATTTCTTATAGCAATGAGGTAAGTGATGAAGAGATATCTCTCTATGAGAAATATCTAAATGATTCTAAAATATTTCAGTGCTTCATGTTATCATCCATGTCTAGTGATATTTTAAAGCAACATGAGGATATGGATTCCTATAGCATGTTGTCTGAACTTCAAGATCTCTATCAAGAGAAGGAGAGAAAAGAGAGGTATGAAATATCTAATGACTTGTTCATAACAAATCTTGGAGAGTTTGTGCCAACTGGGCCTCATGTGGTCAAGCTCATTGGCTGCATTAAAAGCCTGGATATCTTATGGATTAAATTCACAAATGAGTTTCATACATATCTCATACTTTCATCATTATCCAATACCCTCTCTAACTTTATTTTGAATTTCAATATGATCAATAGTGAAAATATTCTTCCATAACTTAATGATTTAATTCTCCAAGTGGACAAGGACATGGGGCATGACAAACCCACAATCCTTATGGTGGATAAGAAAAGGAAGGACAAAGAAAAGTGGGCCAAGAATTATAAATAGTCTAAAGCTTTTGAGAACCGTCCTACTAAGAAGAAAAAAGACCAAATGCAAGGAAAGTAAAAGGATGTATTATGTTTTGCATGTGGAAATTAGGTCCATTGGAAGAGCAACTGTACCCAAAAGGAAAGAAAAGATAAGGGTGTGCTCATTATTGAGTGTAATCTTTCAATATCTACACATTGGTTATTAGATACAACTTGGGGTGATGAAATATATATCAAAATGAATGAACTAAATATATTCCAAAATATTAACATAGGAGAGTTGGATATGAGAGTTTCTAATAGATCGAGGCCAGCTTCCATAGCCATTGGTGGCTACTACCTTTCATTTCCAATGGGAATGATTTTGGTTTTAAGATATTGTTATTATGTACCTGTATTTACCAAGAACATATTTTTTGTGTCATTTTTAGATAGAGATGGGTTTATTTTAAAATTTGAAAATTTAAGTTGTTTATTTTATAAAGAAAATATATGTTATAGTATGGAACATGTAAATAACAATCTTTATGTATTAAATTACAAAACTAAGTATTGGAAATCAATAATTAATTAAGTTCTCATGACTCATATAACACCTAGTTGTGGAATCACCATCTTGTTCATGTAAATGAGAAGCATTTGAAAAAAAAATCAAGATGGTTATTTAGAATCTTCTGAGCTAAAACCACTTGATAGATTTCATGCTTATTTACAAGGAAAAATGACCAAATCACCATTTTTTGGATAGGTTGAAAGGTCCAAAAAGCTTCTAGGATTGGTACAAACTGATATGTGTGGACCATTTCTAGTATAATATAGAGGTATATATTCTTACTTTATAACATTAACTGATTAATTTAGTAGATATGGATATATTTACTTGATGTGGTATAAGTCCGAATCTTTTGAGAAATTCAAGGAATTTAAGAATTAAGTAGAGAATCAACTAGGTAATAATATAAATAATCTTTGATTGGATCAAGGTGGTGAATATATTTACCAAGAGTTCATCGAATTTCTATAGGAGTATGGTATTCTATCTCAAATCACTCGTCCTTATACAACACAGTGGAATGGTGTTAGTGAAATGAGGCATCGTACCATATTAGACCAAGGTAAGGTAGATGATGAGTCATGCAGATCTTCCAGTATACTTTTGGGGATATGCATTACCAACTGTGACATACACATTAAACTGAGTACCAAATAAAGTGGAAATTGGAATTCTCTTAGAGCTATGGAGTGGAAAGAAACCCATTTTTTCATATACATGTGTATGGGGTTGAGAGGTGTTTGTTAAGGCTTTTTTCAGAAACAAACTAGCACCCTAGGACATGAATTGTATCTTTATAGGGTATCCTAAGGAAATAAAGAGATACTACCTATACAACCCTTTAGACAAGAAAGTGATTGTTTCTAGACAAGCTGTCTTTATTGAGAGGGAGAACAACCTCAAAAAAGATAGTGGGATAAAGATTGAATTCTATGAATTTGATGCTCAATATTTACAAGAGTTTGTATAGGAATATATTCCATAGGTCCCAGTAGAATAAGTGGTTACTAAAACACAAGTACTGCATAGGAGCGTAAGATAGGTAAGGGAACCATAGAGATGTGGTTTTCTATTCACCAAGAATGGTGACTCATTATTGGTTGACAATGATGAACATATCTCCTACAAGGAGAAAGTAGATATATAAGAAGTTGTAATATGGAAAGAATATATGAATTTTAAAATGGATTCCATGTATTAGAACCAGTTTCGGTTCTGGTTGATGTGCTAGTTGTTGTAAAGCATGTCGGATGAAAATGTGTATTCAAGAGAAAACTAGACATGGAAGTTAAAGTAATACCAATAAAGAAATGCTACTAGATAAAGGGTTTAAATAGCATCAAGGAATTGAATATGATGAAATCTTTTTTCTATTTTCCAGGTTTAAATCCATAATAATTCTACTTTCCATAGCAGATTACCATGACTATCATATTTGGAATATGGATGTCAAAACTATATTCCTTAATGGGAACCTTCAGGAAGATGTCTATATGAAATAACCAGAAGGTTTTGTGACTCCATGTGATTCAAAAAATATTTTCAAGTTTTACATATCCATTTAAGTATTGAAGTAAGCATCTAGGTCATGGAAAATTTGATTCGATGACTCCATAAAAGAATTTTATTTCATTAAGAAAGAATATTAGCTATGTGTTTACAATAGGTTTACTGGGAATGTGGTTGTTATCCTAGTAGTATATTTTGATGACATATTACTTATTAGAAATTACATACTATTCTTACAATCTTGTAAGGACTAGTTAAACAAGTGCTTCTCCATGAAGGACCTAGGTGAAGAAGCCTATATTCTAGGAATCAAGATCATTCTTGATAGATCCAAGAGGTTGTTTGGACTAATTAAAAGTACATATATTGACCATTAAATAAAGAGATTTAGTATGGAACAATCCAAGAGGAGATTGGTTCCAATGTCACATGGTTTACTTATTTCTAAGAAAATTTACCCTCAAACACAATAGGAGAAAGAGAGAATGAGTAAGATCTCATGCACTTCAGTGATAGGATCAATAATGTATGTCATGCTATGTACTAGACTTGATGTTGCATATACATTGATAATGGTAGGAAGATATAAAGAAGATCTAGAAGAACAGTATTGGAATGATATTAAGGCCATCCTTAAGTGTCTAAGAAGAACTAAGGATATGTTTCTGGTATATGGAGGAGACGAGGAGCTAGTCATCAAGGGTTATACTGATGCTAGTTTTCAGATATATCATAATGATCTGAAGTCACAATCAGGATATTTTTACGTATCAATGGAGGAGTTATGATATGGAAGAGTTCAAAGCAACCAGTTTTCCCTCATTCTACAATGGAGTCTGAGTATATAGTGGCTTCCGATGCATCTAAGGAATCCATTTGGATTTGAAAATTTGTTCAGGATCTTAATGTGGTACCTAACAATAAACACTCTATCACATTTTATTTTGATAATACCATAGTGGTATCTCTTGAAAAAGATAAAATGCCACACCAACAAACAAAGAATATACTTCGGAAGTATTGCCTCTTGAGGTATTTCAATCATTGGGGAGAATTTACTATGAGAATACTACCCACATAAGAGAACATGGAGTACACCTTGACTAAAGGACTATCTCAGTAAAAGTATGAGTATCATGTGAGAGATAGGGGACTGAAGGTTGTTATCAGTTGGATCTAGTTAAAGTTGGATTCTTTTGGATTTGGTTCACTATAACCAAATTCTATGTGCTTTATGATAAACATTTATTCATTGTTTTGAATATTAAAAAAAATATTTATTACATCATTATTTTTCTTCTACGTGACATAGTAAGTGATAATTTCCAAAGAGTAGTTGTCACACTAAAAGGTCATAATAGTTCCCCACTATGATGAGAACCTAAAATTTCTACAACACTATTCTTGAATATATGTTCTATAGCTGAATGATATCATTTGAGGGACACAAATGATGCAAGCTATAGTACCTATGGTTTTGGGTACATAACCCTTTCCTCATGTTTTTATGTAAAAAGTTAATTTTATTGAATTGGTGGGGTTTTGAATGGGTTTGATGAATAAAATAGGGTGTTTCCAAAAAATAGGGTGTTTTCATAAAAGATGGTGTTTCTCTAAAAAGGGTGTTTCTATAAAATAAGTTGTTTCCATAAAATAGGGTGTTTATATAAAATAGTGTGTTTCCATAAAATGGGGTGTTTTTGTAAAAGAGAATGTTTCCATAAAATAGGGTGTTTCCATAAAATAGTTTGTTTCCATAATAGAGGGTGTTTCCATAAAATATAGTGTTTCCATAAAATAGGGTGTTTCTATAAAATAGGGTGTTTCTATAAAGGAGGGTGTTTCTATAAAAGTGGGTGTTTCCGAAAAAACAAAGGGGGTGTTTCCATAAAAATGTGTTTACATAAAAATGGTAAGGGTGAAGTATGGGAGAGTTTTGGGGACATGGAATAAGTTTTCGGACCCAAAGGAAGGTCGCATGGTCTGTGCACAGTTGTCCCAAACTGTGCGGTCAAACCGTGCGCAGAGGTCAAAACTAGATCCTATTTTCTAGGAACTTGCTTGTTTTTTCTCTAATTAATCATTTTTGGATTTAAAATGCCTCTAATTCGATATTTATCTCCCTAAAATGTTTTATAACCTTTTTCACACTATTTAGATCCAACGCAGATCACCCCTTGGTGATTTCAATCCTAATTCTCACAGTAAGTGCCCGATCTTCATCGTTTTTATCTCATTTTCTTTGATTACCTTATTCTATCGTCTTTTTTCTTATATATACACCTGATGTGGGTATATCTATGATTTTTAACATCAAATAAAGCAAGATCTGTTTTTTTTTCTTGATAGCAGAGGAGATCTAAGTTGTTTCATGGAATCTTGATCTGATTCTTGAGGTACGTCACCGTTCTTTCCTGTTTTGTTACATTTTCTTAGATCTGATTAGATCTACTTCTCTGATCCCATTTATTTTTTAGATATACACCTATAATGGGTATATATTTGTTTTTTTATGAAAAATAATTCAATATTGATTCATGACCTTTCTAGGAGAAGATATCTAAGGCCATTCTTGGAGAACCCGACTTCTTGTGTGTTCTTCTTTTGTTGTTGAGTTTCATCAAAACCATCGAGGTAGGTGGATTCAATATCATATAATATTACTATAATTGATTGGTTTAGTTTCAAATTGATTAAATTGGATAATATTGATTGTGAAATCTTGTTTTTATACATGGAGTAAATCTCTTTAGTGATGATTTATTGTTTTTATTATATTTGTGAAATCTTGATAAATTATTGTGAAAAATATTTTAGTTTCTTGAATTTAAAATGGTATGGTGGATTTTTTGGAACTTCTAAATGGTCTTATTGGTCAGGTGTTTTTAATAAAAAGTTGTTTTATTGAAATAATTTTTCATTATAATAGTTTTAATGAAAAACGGTTTTCAATGAAAATGTGATTTTATTGAAATGGTTGTTTTGGCATGATCTTTGGGCATATGTGGTGTGTTTTAATGTTTAATATATGGGTCTTGGTTGAAATATGACCATGTTCTCAGTTCCAATGGGTTAATGGCAAGTTGGAAACAATTACATTGTGAAGACTTGGTAGATCGATGAGAAACCGCTTATGAGTATGGAACGGTCATAACATTGCATGCATGGTTGGTTGCATGGGTGTGTGGAATGGTTTGGGTATGCCAAAAAGGATATTAAAAAATGGTTTTGAAGCTTTATTAGTATTTTTATTAAATATTATCTTTCTGGAAAATTGGTTTTAATTTCACTTGTACACTTTTGTTGCAAACATTTTTGGTACTTGTTTATATTTAGTTATAAACTGTTTTGGAAAATTGTTTTGTATGAATTGTTTTATAACAATGTTATTTACTCTTCTTTCCTAGTGAAAAGATTATGGAAGTCATTGGGGATATCCTACTGAGTTTTATACTCACCCCTAATTTTTCACTTTGGTGCTTTTGCAGATGCTATCTTCCGAGACAGTGGAAAAGTTAATGTTTCACACATTTTTAGAACCACTTCGTGATGCTCGGGCTGTTTGGTGATCTTGGAGCATGGTGAATGTGGAGCTTTGAGTCTTGTGTTCTTCTTGGAGTCATTAGTTGGTTTTCACTATTTACTTTGATATTTTTTGATTCTTTTTCTATTTCATACTTTGGAGTGGTTTTGATATAAATAAAGTAGTGGAGATGTCTTTTTTTATTCATGCATCATATAATGAGTTGTTTTGTTATGTTTTTCTTGGTTAATAGTTTTATTTTGAAAGGGTAAATCATCCCCCAATTTCATTCAAACCCTTTGAAATTTATTTCCAGCCTTTGGCATCTTGGGGATGTCACCTAATGCCAATTAATGACTTGTTGTGCTCTCAAACCAATGAGAATTAGCTGTTCATTACACAAGACATCAAGGTGGAGACTCATATGAGTTTGAGGCACGTTCTTATGGTGTTATTACTTAGTAATATCCAGTAGGATATTATGAGAACGGGACCCACCAGTAGGAAATCCACATTTATACATGTCATTGGATGTTCCTGTCTATGGACGTGTATATTGGTCATTAGACTTTAAGATTATTATTAATGAATATTGTGTGTCACATAATTTGATATATTTATGAAAACCATGATGACGAATATTCACAGAGATGTAGGATATGTTGGGTTTATCATGAGTAATATTGAATTAATGAATAATGAAAGAAAGGATTTATCCCTTCTGTTCATTAATGGAAGTTAATATCTCAGGCCCTTTGATGGAAATGATATATCCTAAATAAATCCATGTCCATGGTGTTCTATAGGAACGTTCTAATTCTGAAAATTCAAATAAAAAGATATTGAGTACATAGGTTGATGGAACTGGCATGCAACCTGCTCAATTAGAGATAACGTGATAATGGGATTATATTACACAGTAAGCATCCATATGAGGTGACATGTCATTGTGGTATTAACTTCATTCATTATGGGTGTCTTGGAATGTTTCTAGATGTTAACCTTGGATTTTATGCCGGTTTTCCTAATGCCCCTAAGAAAGGGGTCTATAGGGTCATACACTAAGTGTATCCAGAATCTCAGTTAAATAATATATTATTATTTAACATGTTGAATAAATATTATTCTTACACATGGTTTAATCATTATTCATGTATGATTGATTTTATTTATTCCATCACTAGTTATTTGATAGAATATATAGTGATCGGAATATTTAATAAATATTTATTTGTTATTTAGTGAATATAATATTTATTAATTTATCAACGAATAATGTGGTCATATTTATTTAATAAATAAATAGTTATTATTTAAGTCCTGATAAATATTTTGGAGGAATGGTGGACCGAGTTTAATGGTCTGGTGATAAATAATAAATATTGAATATTATTTAATTAAATAATATTTAATTATAATTTAAAGTTAAGCGCATGTCGAGAAATAATAATATTACTTTTATTATTAGACATGGGGTCATACTAGGATTAAATAAATGATAATGTCACTTGTTAAATTATTTTATTTTAACACTGACCATATAAATACTCAATTATGTTATTTTCTCAAAATCCAATTCAGTTTTGCACAAAGGATCTTGGAGAATCCTCTCAAGCACAGAGACCTCCCTTTTACAAGAACTCTCCAAACAACGGCAAGAAATCTTCCTCCACCAGATCAAGGATAATTCTTTAGAAACGATTCTCAAGGTGATTAAGACAGATAATACAGGCATAAGGATTTACCATACTAGCACCTCGAGACTCCTTCAGTGATGTTTGTAGATTCCTGGAACACATGTGAATTGCCTCTATAAGAAATCTATACTTGGTATCTATAATGCAACGATGGTGCGCCACAGATCTATAGCTAGATTCATCAATGAAGAAATAATTCCTTAGAGGTAATTCTTTATCTAATTAAATTAATTAAAAACAATATGTGTTGATATCCTCTCTTTGGTTCTGGTTTGATTACCCTTGTATGATCTCATTGATCCATTCCATAGATCATGGTGAATATTATTGTGTAGATAACAGATTTCTCATCAATCATGAAAAAAAAAAAGAAAATTTGGGCACTACCCATCACAGGCTTGAACTACACTCAGAACCTGCACTTACCTCTCAGCCTTGATAGTTACTTCTTCCCTCCTTGAGAAGGTGAAGAGAAGGCAATTTTTATATCCCAAATTCTTGGTTCACTATGAGAGTATTTCAGAAGATTACTCGCCTTTGAATTGGTCTATGGACTGTGATGACATCCTGCATAAACATCAATGTGTTTGGGTTCATAAAGATATGAGAGATAAACTTATACGAGATTTTCACACTACTCAGTGGGCAGTTCAACCAGGAATATCCAAAATGTATCGAGACATGCAATGCCAGTATTGATGTTCTAGGATGAAATGTCAAATAGAAGCTTTTATTACTAACTATTTCACCCATTAAAAGGTCAAGGCGGAGCACCAACAACCTGTAGGATTGTTACAGCTGCCTCCAATATCAAAATGGAAATGAGAAGAAATTTTTATATATTTTGAAGTCAGGTTACCTAGGTTTTCTAGAGGTAGAGACATTGTATGGGTAGTCATTGACCAACTGAAGAAATTACCCCACTTCCTTCATATTCCTTCTTATCTGGGATACTTGATCAATTGATGATATGGGAATATTGTATATCTATGAGATCATTCGACTATGAGGGGTCCCCCATACTCTTGTTTTAGATAGAGATTCTCATTTCACATCACAGTTCTGGAAAGGGTTGTAGAAATCTATGGGTATATAGGTGCTTCTAAGCATATCCATCCACCCTCAGACTGATGGACAGTCAAAATGGATGAGACAAGTTCTAGAGGACATACTCCAATAATGAATCCTTGATTTTGGAAGTTCTTGGGAGAATCATATCTCTTTCATCAAGTTCACCTATAATAATATATTTCAAGAGATGGTTCATATGGATGCTTTTGAGGCCTTATACGGTAGGTCATTTTGTTCACCCATGTGGTAGATAGAGTTGGGAGAGGCAGCACTAATTAGTCCTCATATCATGCAGGAGGCTTTGGAGTAGGTTCATATAATTAGGAAGTGTATGACTACTGCTCAATCTAGACATAAATTATATGTTGATCCCCATTAATGGCCTATAGAGTTTGAGGTCGGGATTGTTTTTTCCCTTCAGGTATCACCCAGTATGGGGCATAGATGGGTACAGAGGTAAGGGAAGTTGTTGTCATGATTTTTTGGGCCATTTGAGATTCTAGAGATGTTTAGGATTGTATCCTATCAATTGCTACTACCTCAAAGGTACCATGTCATTCAAAAATTCTTCCACATTTCACAGTTTCATCAGTATCATGTCAACCCATCTCATACTTTTGATCCAGAGTAAGTTGATCTAGAAATCGATGCTTTATTTGAGTAGTATCCTATAAACATTTTCAACCAGAGCGTGAAGCCTCTTCCAGTATGGTATGTCCCTCTAGTACAGGTTATATAGTAGAAAATTTGTGTACAAGACAAGATTTGGGAGTACGAGGCCAACACATATACCCAGTGGCTATATTTGTTCTCATATAGTGTTTCGCTACCCTTGGAAGGTGAACTCAAGGATGAGTTCCTTTAAGGGGGAAGACTATAAAAACCTGGTTTTTTACTCAGGTGTGCATCCTTTAAATTTTGGTCTAATTCATTGTTTTTAACCTAATATGGATGCCTAATGAGTTCACGGGTTTCTTGGGAGTATATGTGGCTTTTTCAGAGCCCAGAACCCTGATTATTGGGAGAAAGAGGCTAGTCAAGAAGTTAGTAGAAACCATGCAAGATAGGCCACATGGTTACTTCTAACTGTGTGGGGCTATACAGAGGGGTGAATTATGGTGCACAGTTTTCCCTAACTCTGTGCTAGGGGCTGTACGCTTATGCAAAAAACTACATACATGTTTCAGAGGTGTTTTTCATGGTTATAACATGGTTTCCCTAACTCTGTGGCCTAACCATGTATAATGACCCTTCCTATAGAATATGGCACACATTTGGCTGATGGTTTGGAAAACTATGCGGCTAAACTGTGTGTTGCCCATTTTTGGGTGATTTTATGAAAATTCACTTAATGGATTAATAAACTTACCCCTATCTTCCCAATTCTTTTGTCAATGGACAATGGCTCCATTTTTTTCACATTGGAGGTCCCTTTTTTCTCCATGATATATTTTTATCCCGATCATCCGTTCGGAGTCCAATCGAAGCACCATTAGTCTCGTTAGATCCATGCTGGTAAGATCTTAATTCATTTTTATTCATTCTTCTTTCTTCTTTCTATCGATGATTTTATTTATATGCAGACTCATATACCCTATTTTCGGGGAGATTATCTATTCTTTAGATCTCTTTTAATACAGTCCAAAATAGAGTCTGATACTGGAAAAGGAGATTCATATGAGTATGAGGTAGCTGGTATATAACTCATTTTTCAAGATTCGTCATTTTATAAAATGTCATAATTGAGAACGTGCTGACTTCATCGGGTATGACCTATTTAATTAATGTGTCTTAATTATAGTCATTAGAATCATATTCTAAGACTCTCATAAAAAGTTCTATCCATACTTGGAGGTTGTGACCTCACTGAAGACCACCCCATATAGGGTGATTGTAACGCCCCGACCCCAGTTACCCAGAGTGGGTGCATTATTACATAACATTGTCATGATCACAAAGGATCAAGTCTCAAAAGACCGATTAGTTTAGTACTCTTGGAAACACTAGATATATTCATAAGTCTTACATTACATCATAAGGTAAAAAAAACTATAACAACATCTTGTCTTCATATCCCCTCATACTATCCGTGCAGGTCATTCATAAATTACTTCTTCACATCCTGGGAAAAATAAGACATTGAAAGGGGTGAGCTCAAATGCTCAGTAAGGATAACAATATAGCAGAATCTTTCATAGATAATCATAAACACTTAAGGCAATGCATAACTAAAACAAAAGCCTTTTAAACTTGAACTTCATCATAATATGGAAAAGATAAAATGAAATAATGTCATTTACTTATTCACATGGATATTCTACTAGTCTAATAAGCACATTCAATATCAATAACCACTTTCATAATGATGGAATACATAATGCCAGACTATCATAACCACGTAGCGTAGGCCTTGTGCCAAGACTACAAATAAGATTTTGTCAAAGCCTCGTGCCAAGACACTAGTTTGTCTCATGAGACCTACCGATACATCGAGGAGCTATAGCAGGCTCCAACTGTCACAAAATAAGTCCAATGCATTCCTCATATGAAAATTTTGAAACATAACATAAAACTTCGTATTAAAACTAGCATACGAAATGTCAATACTTTATCCACAAACCATCAATGGTATAAAAATAGTACATCCATAGTCAAAAATAACTCATTCAATATAATATGGAAGTTTTTATTGTATCATATTAACCTCAATCACGAATAATTAAGGATATTGACATAGATTAAAATAATCATCAAACTATTGAGAGAAATATCCCCCTTTTTCTTGAAAACATTTAAAACTCACACTATTTATCAAGAAGCCATTTAAAACAGATTTTTGAATCAAAGTGTCCCATACCACCTTGAAACTTTTAAAAGGAATTTTGATTTGAAAACTTTAATTTCCATATAAATAAAACCTTAAAACCATTTTTAAAACATGGACATTAATGAGAAATACTTAGAATAATAAATCTTTAAAACATTTTAAAATGATATTTTAGTTAGAGTTCCTAACCAAAAGAGAGACACTTGAATAAAAATAATTGAGGTAATAAAAAATTTTTAATATCATGAGAATAAATGGATTCATGATATACTATGTCAAAGTACATTATATACACCATATAAAAGTGATTTGGTGTATAACAACAAAGGGGTCACAAAGGAATGTAAATTGAGATAAAATCTCTCATAAAGGTTGTATCCTTAGGTTAAGGATAAATCAACGACATAATTATGTGTGACAAATATAAATACACTCAATATGATTGTATATTCATTGTAAAACAATCAAAGGACATTCACACATATTCTTGTGAAAACAACACCGATGAATTGGATGTTTAACTCAACAAATCGAGATTGAGTAAAAATTACACTTATCAAGTTCATACCGATGACTTGAGAAATTATCAATGGAGTGATTAAGTGTATAAAAATTATATCCATAGGAAGGGGAGTGGAAATTATGACATAAAAAATAAATAGTGACTCCACACATAATCTTGGAGTAAAATAATCAATGAAGTATTCGTAAAGCCGAATGAGTGGAAATTGAAATTTCAAATTCCCTTATCGATTTGGTAACTTAAGAAACATACACCCATGAAAGAAGGATCATACAATGATGATGTAAATATCTGTAAATTAAATTATATTTCACAATTAATACAATCATGGTCAGTACACACACCACATGCAATAAATAAGTGGTGAACAATGGAAATCTCATGAAATTAAAAGTGAGATAAGAAACCCCTTACTTTGTACTTTTTCCTTGGTCGAAGGTAGGTTAAAATCCTATATAATGGTGAAATAATTGTTATTGAATTATACAATAATCATTTACATTAATATGATATCATATATGATCTTTTAACATTGATTTGTTAATAATATCTTAGTATTATCGTCGATTCGGGTGTTAACGGATCCGTTTTCCTTTATATGATTTGTTATGCGAGCCGTATTTGTTATGGATAGGATATATCTTATTCATATCCAGAATTATATCATGTCTCTGAAAATTATTTTTATTCATCAAATGAAATTTAGTCTTGAATGGATAAGACGGGGAATGAATCTCATCGCGTTTGTGGAGACGGTAATCCGTACGTACACACGAGCGACAATATCATTATTTTGATATTAAAATAATATATAATTGGATGGTTTATCATATATAAAGAATAATTATAATGTTATATTTATTATTTATATTAATTAAACATCATTATTATACCCATCCAAATAATAATATATTGAATAACAATTACACCACGACGTGGAGACGGTAGGCCGTACGTACGCACGTATATTGACATGTCATTCAAAGGATGGATATAATAATGAATATGGTTGTACCATATTTATAATAACATCACAGTATATAGAATATATTGGAGTTATTATTTCAGAATGTAAATAACAAATAAAGAAGAAGTGGAAGAAGAAAGGAATTTGAAAGAGGGTGGTGAAATCATTACCTCTTCTTCGGGTTCTTCCTTTTGATTTGATCAAAAGGGACCCTTAGGTTGGCTTTCTGATCAAAATAAGGCCTCTAGGTTGAAGTGAGGGAAGTTGAGAGAATATTTGGGCAGGGATTGGCTAAGAAAAAAGGCTTTGAAGGTGTGAATAATTGGTTAGAAGTGGTGTCCTTTTATAAGGGGGGAAGGGGCTATTTATTAAAAACTTAAAGTATTATTTTATAATAATTTCATATTCGGTTTATAATGGATAAAAAGTGGATTATTTAAATTAAAAGGTGGGGATATGTCTATAACCATTCAACCAAAAGGTTTTAGACAGGTTTGGGTCATTATATTAACCTTATCTTTTGGTTTTAACTCTTGGTTAATTAGTTTGACATTTACCATGCCACTTGTGTTTTTATATTATATAGTTAATAAACTTACTATATACCTCCAAGAAACCCCCAAGTGGTCCATTAATAATGAACCTATAATCATATATGTCCTTTTTAAAAACATTATATTTTTAAGAATAGAATATCAATTAATAATATAATATTTGTTTTAAAAACTCATTTATGTCAATTTTGACACTATTCAATAATTTATTTTTGTTAAAGTATTAAAAACTTTATTAATTAGAAACAAATTCATTTAAGCAATACTAACATGTCATATTAACCAATAAAATTCATGTATTTCATCAAAACTTTCAAATTGTATTTATTTTAACATTTATAATACCAATTATTTGATTCTTTCATTAAAAAGGAAAATACTGCATCATTATGGTGTCATATATATTTTTAATTTTTCAATGTCTAAAAATTATAAATAAAATTAAATTATGTAGGAAATATTTTTAGATTTCTAATGAATATTTATAATCGAAAATATAACATATATTACCCTATGTAAAAATTGTTTTTCTAAAAGATATAAGCTTTTGTCATTTTTGTATTTACTTTAACTTAATTAATATAAAGTGTCCCTATCACCTACAAGTGGCTCCATGGGGTCCCCAAATCGACCCAAATATTCCCATGGTCGGACATGTATCAACCAATAGGGTAATTACACATTTTAGGGTAAATTAATATTATTATAATATTATTGTTTTACCCTTATTTACCGGATTAACCCTTTAACCATGGTAAATAAAATATTTACCGAAGTAATTATTCAAACTGTCTAAAAATAAGAGTTACCTATTTACAAAATTTCTACATCCTGATTCCAAATAAGGAGTCCATTTTTCTAAATTCAAAACATAGAAGTGGCAGAAATTAATTCAAAATTAATTCCCGCTGTCAAAACAAAAACCGTGTTTTTAGGAGATAATAATTATCAAAAGATTGACACTTGTTTATGTCCGGTTTAAATGTGAAATTATGTACAATGAACAACATTTTATTAAATGGTAAAAATATATTATAAATATACTTTAAAACCACTCAAATTCAAAATTTATCACTATTAATTATTTCGATTAAAATAGTTGTTTTTAATAAAAAGTTAGTAATTTTCACTATTCATCAAAATATGAAAGTTATCTGAAAAGTACAAAAATATCACCCTAGGATAATTTTGATATTCCAAATCCAAAAATGAAGTCCATTTTGAAAGATAAAATGTATAAAATTTCAAAAAGTGGGTATTACTATTCATAAGGGCTAGTTTTATTAGTTGTGGTGTGTGTTAGAACTTGAAGTTGCGTACAACACATGCTACTGTATTATTCAGCGAGAAGTGTACCATGGAATCTTGGGGTGTGACATTCTCTCCTCATTCAATAAATTGTGTCATCTCAATTTTTAAAATTGGGCTTGGGAATATAATGGAAATTCCCACATCGAAAAAAGAGTCAATAAAACTACCACTTTAAAAGAAAGAAAGAGAAGTACAAAGGTCACCCGAGATAACCTATACAAGGATTCCATGTAGAAAAACATGGATATGGATGATAAACTAAGTGTCAAGTTCTAATGGGGAGGGATAGAAAACATGATCAGGATAAATTTAAAAACAAGAAAACCACAAATTTGTGATGGGACAAATGGTCATTAGTTTCCCAGTAGGAAAAGTAAACGGACAACATTATTTTTTTGAAGTTACATTACATAAAGACGAGGAATTAATTTCTGAGATTGACTAAGAACATAATAAGATATACTTAATTTTTAAGTAAAGTTACATTCTTTAATAAATTTCTACCACTAAATCATTTTTAACTGATGAGTATTCTAGAAGACTTGGTCCCACTAGAAGAGCTACAATAAAATTATTATAAAATCACATGATCCACAAAGAACAAACTATATATTTACCTTTACTTTAGAGATTAATAAAAACCAAAATGGTTTGTATAAGATCTGATGATCCGCCAAAAGGTTATTTCATTAGAGAAATAAACATTAATCTTAATTTCTAAAATTAAACCAACAATGCCCCAAAGTTAAATAAATAGCATTCAATAAATAATTGTCCTTAAAATCCTTTAATAAAATCCAAAATAATATTGAAAGTCAAAACTTAGAAGAATTCGGTTATGTAGTCTTCCACGTTAAATGGTATCTCCAAATGACATTAATTACTCTTAAAGTCACATACTTAAAAGTAATTAACCTAATCAAATATTCTCTATTGTAGGTTAATCATTTCCATAAATAACTCAAATCACTATAAATCCAAAATAAAAACATAGATAAAAATCCACCATTACTCCTCAAATTAAATCCCAAACTATTCTATTTTCCTTGGGCATATAGTGTTCCCAACAAAGTGAACATATTCCAAAATAACATTTATCACTTAATCACCAAATCATTTTCCTATACTAAGGGTATTCATTTGATAATTCATAAGATCCCAAATCAAATTATTATTGATCAATAAAATCATTTAACTAAAAATAATAGTCATACTAACCAGGGACTTCGCGTAGTCCTGTGGTAGGCCATAAATCCCAATCTCATTTTGGTTGTGGGTTCGATTCCCACAGATTTGTCCATCGTGATGGGTTGTCACACGGTCTACGTGTTGTCCTTTTTCAAAAACTATATTTTATAATTTTACCAAAATGATATAAATTCCACAAAATAATCATAACATAATTTAACCACAAATGTTATCTCATACCTTGCATTTTTATTCCAAAATATAATAACTTGTAATTGCCTCAAACCCAATGATCATATAAGACCAAATGGTTATTTATAACTATATCCGCAAGAGAAAAGATAATTCTTCCTCAAATATCATTTTCACATGATAAATTACAGGGTTACACATACAAGAGAAAATTCTTCCAAAGTAATCCCGTCAATAAAGAGCACTAACACTTTTAAATATTTCACCATCAATTTATTTCCACATAGGTTCTTCATCATATGTTCCTTGGGTTCCCACATTGCCTATTCCATCTTATGATTTATCCATATAACTTTTACCAGATGAGTCATACGGTTTCTCAACACCTGATCTTTGGTATGAAGAATTTTAATAGGCTCTTCACAATAAGATAGATCGGGTTTCAGTTCTAATTGATCATAGGTGAGTACATGCATTGGTTTAGGCATGTATTTTGTCACTAGTGATATGTGGAACACATCATGAACTCTGGAGAGACTAGGCGGAATTTCCTTTTGGTAGAATGTGTTCATGTGTCACAATGGTACCTCATGAATTTTTCAAAATCATCTAATTCCTTTACCCAAAAACTCCTCATCCATCTTGGATTATATCGATGGAAGCATCGATGCATCATAAAAAAATAAGTATTTATTATATATAACTTTGATACATCGTCTTTAAAATGTTTATTTAGAAAAATTATTACTGATTCATCTTCAAATATTTCAAAATAAGGCTTTGGTAAATCAGTTTCCGTATGTCCCAAAAGACATAAATATATAATTTGATACATATAGGCTGCTCGAAGGTCTCTCTCTTCTACAGCATCTTGAAAATCATTTAGTGCATCGTAATTTTCAGATAAAGTGAAGAATTTGAAAAGACCCAGATGGTACTTCCCACTCTTAGCATGGTAAGAAAGTTGAGAGCGCAATATTATCCCATAGTCGGTACTTGATCCTTGAAATAATCATGCAATTCTAGAGGTATTGGATGTCTCATAAAGTTTTTTAAATATAACTTTGACATTTGAAAAGGTTTCAACATCATATGTGCATGAATTCTGGATAATAATTGTAAGTAGTTCTTCAGGAAGAGAGAGAAGAGTTGTTCGTGATCTTTCTCCCTCCATGTTTTAACTAACAAAAAGAAAATACAATTAGGGTTTTTGAATACTTATCTAATAATAATGTAAAAAAAATTAGACATAATAGGATAATCTTGTAATTAAACAATATATCCTAACTTGGGGTACCCTATGTTAAAATCTTGGTTATCCACTATCTATTTCCCAATATATATTCTTAGGGTCATTTTTTTTATTCCCTTTATAATGGTTCATACTAATCTTGTGAATTTACCAAAGCATATCCCCCAGGAGTGTCGTAACCAAGAGTGTAGCAAGGCCCGTTGTCATGCACCAGTTCCCGTTCGAGTCTAGATCAAAGCGGTGTTTTCGGGTTTTACCCCTAGGTACATCTGTGCCAGAGCCGCCTCTACCTGCTTGTATCCAGACAGGGATGTATTGCTCAGAAAACTCACAAAATATCTATAATACCAAAATTATAGTATGTTCTTCTATACTAATTCTCAAGGTCTATCTTAGGTCTATGTGATCTAATCAGAGTTTATATAAATATAGCTTCCAAGGTTTGTACTAAACTTCCTCTAATACCAACTGTAATGCCCCAACACCAGTTACCCAGAGTTGGTGCATTATTACATAACATTGGAATGATCACAAAGGATCAAGTCTCAAAAGACAGATTAGTTTAGTACTCCAGGAAACACTGGATATATTCATAAGTCTTACATTACATCATAAAGTAAAAAAACTACAACAAAATCTTGTCTTCATATCCCCTCATACTATCCCTACAGGTCATTCATAAATTACTTCTTCACATCCTGGGAAAAATAAGACATTGAAAGGGGTGATCTCAGATATTCAGAAAGGATAACAATATAGCATAAGCTTTCATAGATAAACATCAACACTTAAGGCAATGTATAACTAAAACAAAAGCCTTTTAAACTTGAACTTCAGCATAATATTCCAAAGATAAAATGAAATAATTCCATTTTCTTATTCACATGGATATTCTACTAGTCAAATAATCACATGGAATATCAATAACCACTTTCATAATGATGGAATACATAATTCCAGACTACCATAACCACGTAGCCAAGGCCTCGTGCCAAGACTACAAATAAGATTTTGTCAAGGCCTCGTGCCAAGACACTAGTTTGTCTCATGAGACCTACCGATGCATCGAGGAGCTATAGCGGGCTCCACCCGTCACTTCCTAAGTCCAATGCATTCCTCATATGAAAAGTTTGAAACATAACATAAACATTCATATTAAAACTAGCATACGAAATGTCAATACTTTATCCACAAACCATGAATGGTATAAAAATAGCACATCCACAGTCAAAAATAACTCATTCGATACAATATGGAAGTTTGTATTGTATCATATTAACCTCAATCGGGAATAATGAAGGATATTGACAAAGATTAAAATAATCATGAAACTATTGAGATAAATTTCCCCCTTTTTTCTTGAAAACATTTAAAAGTCACATTTTTTATCAAGAAGCCATTTAAAACAGATTTTTGAATCAAAGTGTCCCATACCACTTTGAAACTTTTAAAAGGAATTTTGATTTGAAAACTTTAATTTCCATATAAATAAATCCTTAAAACAATTTTTAAAACATGGACATTAATGAGAAAGATTTAGAATAATAAATCTTTAAAACATTTTAAAATGATATTTTAGTAAGATTTCCTAACCAAAAGATAGACACTTGAATAAAAATAATTGAGGTAATAAAAACATTGTAATATCATGAGAATAAAGGGATTCATGATATGTTATTTCAAAGTACATTATATACACCATATAAAAGTGATTTGGTGTATAACAACAAAGGAGTCTCAAAGGAATGTAAATTGAGATAAAATTTCTCATAAAGGTTGTATCCTTAGGTTAAGGATAAATCAATGACATAATTATGTGTTACAAATATAAATACACTCAATATGATTGTATATTAAGTTTAAAACAATCAAAGTACATTCACACATATTCTTGTAAAAACAACACTGGTGAATTGGATGTTTAACTCAACAAATCGAGATTGAGTTAAAATTACTCTTATCAAGTTCATACCGATGACTTGAGAAATTATAAATGGAGTGATTATGTGTATCAAAAGTATATCCATAGGAAGAGGAGTGGAAATTATGACATAATAAATAAATAGTAATTCCACACATAATCTTAGATTAAAATAATCAATGAAGTATTCGTAAAGCCGAATGAGTGGAAATTGAAATTTCAAATTCCCTTATTGATTTGGTAACTTATGAAACATACACCCATGAAAGAAGGATCATACAATGATGATTTAAATATACATAAATTAAAGTATTTTTCACAATGAATACAATCATGGGCAGTACACACACCACATGCAATAAATAAGTGGTGAACAATGGAAATCTCACAGAATTAAAAGTGAGATAAGAAACCCCTTACTTTGTACTTTTTCCTTGGTCGACGGTAGGTTAACCTCATGTATAATGGTGAAATAATTTTTATTGAATTATACAATAATAATTTACATTAATATGATATCATATACAATCTTTTAACATTGATTTGTTAACAATATCTTAGTATTATCGTCGTTTCGGGTGTTAATGGATTCGTTTTCCTCTGTATTATTAGTTTTGCGAGCCGTATTTGTTATGGATGGGATGTATCTTATTCATATCCAGAATTATATCATGTCTCTAAAAATTATTTTTATCCATCAAATGAAATTTAGTCTTGAATGGATATTATGGGGAATGAATCTCATCACGTTCGTGGAGACGGTAATTCGCACGTACGTACGAGCGACAATATCATTATTTTGATATTAAAATAATATATAATTGGATGGTATATCATATATAAAGAATCATTATCATGTTATATTTATTATTTATATTAATTAAACATCATTATTATACCCATCCAAAAAATAATATATTGAATCACAATTACACCGCGACGTGGAGACGGTAGGCCGTACATACGCCCGTATGGTGACATGTCATTCAAAGGATGGATAGAATACTGAATATGGTTGTACCATATTTATAATAACATTATATTATATAGAATATACTATAGTTATTATTTGATAATGTAAATAACAAGGAAAGAATAAGTGGAAGAAGAAAGGAATTTGAAAGAGGGTGGTGAAATCATTACCTCTTCTTCGGGTTCTTCCTTTTGATTTGATCAAAAGGGCTCTTTAGGTTGGCTTTATGATCAAACTAAGGCATATAGGTTGGAGTGAGGGTATTTGAGAGAATATTGGGTCAGGTTTTGGCCGATCCAAAAGTCTTTTAAGGTGTGAAGAATTGGTTAGAAGTGGTGTCCTTTTATAAGGGGGGGAAGGGGCTCTTTAGGAAAAACATAAAGTATTATTTTATAATAATTTCATATTCGGTTTCTAATGCCTCCAGAGTGGATTATTTAAATTTTAAGGTGGTTATAGGTCTAAAACCATTCAACCAATAGTTATATTAACCTTATCTTTTGGTTTTAACTCTTATTTAATTAGTTTGACATTTACCATGTCACTTGTGTTTTTATATTATATAGTTAATAAACTTAATATATACCTTCAAGAGACTCCCAAGTGGTCCATTGATAATTAAACTATCATAATATATGTCCTTTTTCCAAACCTTATATTTTTAGGAATAGAATATCAATTAATAATATAATATTTGTTTTAAAAACTCATTTATGTCAATTTTGACACTATTCAATAATTGATTTTTGTTAAAGTCTTAACAACTTTATTAATTAGAACCAAATTCATTTAAGAAATACTAACATGTCATATTAACCAATAAAATTCATTTATGTCATCAAAAGTTTCAAATTATTTTTATTTTAACATTTATAATACCAATTATTTGATTCTTTCATTAATAAAGAAAATACTCCATCATTATTGTGTCATATATATTTTTAAATTTTCAATGTCTAAAAATTATAAATAAAATTCTATTATGTAGGAAATTGTTTTATCTTTCTAATTAATATTTATAATCTAAAATATAACATATATAACTTTATGTAAAAATTGTTTTTCTAAAAGATATAAGCTTATGTCATTTTTGTATTTACTTTAACTTAATTAATATAAAGTGTCCCTAGCACCTACAAGTGGCTCCATGGGGTCTCCAAATCGACCCAAAGATGTCCATGGTCAGACATGTATCAACCAATAGAGTTAGGACACGTTTTAGGGTAAATTAATATTATTATAATATTATTTTTTTACCCTTATTTACCGGATTTACCCTTTAACCTTGGTAAATAAAATATTTACCAAAGTAATTATTCAAAATGTCTAAAAATTAGAGTTACCTATTTACACAATTTGGAAATCCTGATTCCAAATATTGAATCCATTTTTCCAAATTCAAAACACAGAATTGGCAGAAATTAATTTAAAATTAATTCCCGCTGTCAAAACAAAAAGCATGTTTTTAAGAGATAATAACTATCAAAAGATTGACACTTGTTTATGTCCGGTTTAAATGTAAAATTGTGTCCAATTACCACCATTGTATTAAATGGTAAAAATATATTCTAAATATACTTTAAAACCACTCAAATTCATAATTTATCAATATCAATTATTTTGATTAAAAAAGTTGTTTTTAATAAAAATTTAGTAATTTTCACTATTCATCAAAATATGAAAGTTATCCGAAAAGTATCAAAATTTTACCTTAGGCTAATTTAGATATTCTGAATACAAAAATGAAGTCCATTTTGAAATATAAAATGTATAAAATTTCAAAAAGTGGGTATTACTATTCATAACGGCTAGTTTTATTAGTTGTGGTGTGTGTTAGAACTTGAAGTTGCGTACAACACACGCTACTATATTATTCAGTGAGAAGCATACCGTGGAAGCTTGGGGTGTTACAGTGATTTCCATAATTTAATTTTTAATGGTTTGATATGTTCATCTTATCCACCATTCATGTGTGCTTTATCTTAACCCCATTAATGGTAGGCCTCCCTTGATTAAATTAATATTGAATTGTGAATTGATAAATGGATAGTACCATTTTTTCTTTCCACTTGACCCTTATAAGTTAAGCGCTTCAATTAAATAAATTTTCAAATAGCTATTTTGGAAAGTATACTATGTGTATGACTTGACCTAATTGAATGAAATTGAATGGATTGGTTGAAAATCCATAGTACCCCTTTCCATGACTAATGGAAGGTAGTGGAGTGAACCATATTAAATTTTAATGATATATATCAATTAATGAAATAGTTCCATGTCCTTGGGATGACTTTTCAGTTGTATGAAAGGCACAGAATGAACCTATTGACTTATTTAAATGGCATTAGTATTACATAGACTTTATTAATTAATGGATTGATTAAAGGGTATCGATTATATATGGACCCTGAAACTGTTATAGGAGTGGTCATACTCATGTTAGATTTTTTATTCTCAATATAATTCCTTGAGAACTCATGGACGCCAATCTGATTCAAGGATGTCGGTTGCCAAGGGTGAGACCACCTTGGAACCCGATCCTTGTTTGCTTGTGAATTCTTAAGATGATACTATAGGATCCATCAATTATTATTAAAGGATTACTTTGATACACTCCTTGGATCCAGTGTGACTTCTACGGACATGAGGCACCTCGGATACTCCCTTGGGGCTAGTCACTTCTTATCCTATTTTAACTTGGATGATTTCCTTGGAATCGGTTAGAATTATATTATTGTTGAATGCCTTAGGCCCATACAACCAGGCTATAGTTACTACTTGATTTGGCTCGACCCCTAAGGTCAAGGTTGCCTTGGTTATTACCTTGGAACCTCTTTATTATGATTATCATCATGGATACCTTGTTATACCTTATATACTTTACAATTATTATCATGTCAGGATATTAGTGTTGTTTATACCTCATGTGACTTAATATATAAACTAAAAATTAATTAACTAATGAACTGGTTAAATGTTCTGACACTGACTAAGGATGAAGTAGGTACTTGGGTATTTACACTATTGTACTGCTTTACTTTTACATATCCATGCTTGTACATTGTTTCAGTTTATATTACATGGGCAAGATATTATATACGTTGTTGGTGGTGTCCTACTGATATTTATCTCACACGCCATTTGGGATGCTATTGGCACCTGGGAAGATTACATGTATGCAGATGTTGACAAAGGGAAGCATACCACTTTGAATTCTTAATTTCTTGCTTGTCTAGGATGGAGCCGGTATCAGATGATCGATTCGAAGTTTAGGATATTAGGGATATTTTTTGGATTCATTTTTCTAATTTTTTATAGAATTTATTGTATGATACTCTATATATTTTTTTCATCTTTCTAGATACATGACATGTATCATCATCTTTTTTATATTATTATAAGTTTTTATTGTTGTTAATCATTTTGTCTGCTTCTGTTATTCCATATGTTTATCATAATGATTCATTTATTTAGTTATTATATAATTTATCCATTGCGCTACACCTTTTTAATGAGGTCATGGTCTCTTAACGAATACACCCTAGTCCCTTGCTGCTAGTCAGTAGCCTCTAGTGTTCGAGGAGATGTGTTTGAGGTCATGTGGACAACCGGTCTTGGGCCACCTCTGAGTGGAAGCTGAGTCCAGGACATCATAAATGAATTATAAATTCATGAAACATTTTTATAATACAAAATGTATATTTTTTAATTGAATTTATAATTTTAAAAATGTAGTTTTAAATTTATAAACACATATTTTACATTTTAAAACTTAAGTTATATTTTTCAATAAACAAATAACACATCATGCATTTATTATTTAAAAATTAATTTTTATAACTTTTAGAAATTTAATCTTATTAAATGGATTTAAAATTTTTAATCAGTAAGTTTAAATTATGTAAAAAGGTTCATTTTATTTTTGGTCATAAAAATAAATTACCAAGGTAAAAAATAGTTATTGTGGTGAAAACCAAAATGGTAAAAATGAGTAGCCTAAGAGGTAAACTACCTAACATGTTAAGAACATGTTTTTAATTGATTGTTTAAGGTTTGAATCAACCTTATATATTATTTTCCCTATTATTTATAAATTTTGGATCCACTTTTATTGATATTTACTTCAAATTATTGAAAATATTTGGGTATTTAAAAATGTAGTCCCTTTTCAATTATAAAAGGGTGTATCATCTCCTCACATCACCTCATAGCATAATCCCCTTAGTTTATCCCAAAATCTGCTTGACCCTATCCTAAACACTACTGACACATTAAAGAGGTTCATGTAACCTCAAAATTTCATCCCATAAAAACTTAACCCCCTTGGAAAAGGATATAATCCAAAAATTAGGGTATAAGTTCCTAAACTATATTTCTCATTTCTATTTTTTTTTTGTGCACTCCTTGTAGGTTCCGGGTGTAGTGGAAGCACATGGGTGGGTGTACCCAACTTTAATTTTTCTACTAACAATGATCAATCCGAGATTCGTCATGATAATAAAACACCAGACCTTCATAATAGAACGAAGAATTAAAGAAAGGAAGGGAGTCATAGAACCATAGAGAGGATCATCATATGTTGGTTATAATTAATTTAATTAAAAAAACAAGAATTACCTTGATGTAATTCTATCTCTGTTGATTTTTCTGGTCACGATTCGATGTGTTCCGTCATTGCTTCGTAGAATCCAAGTGTAGGATTCCTCTAGCTATGATCCTCATGTGCTCCATGTATCTCTAGATTTCGCCCAAGGGATCTCTAGGTTCTAGTATGGAAGAGTCTTTGTATTGTGATGTCCGCCTTTGATCACCTTCAGAGCCGCTTGCCAAGTGCCCTCCTTGATCCGGTGGAGGAGGATCTCTCTCGTACCTTGAGAACATTCCGGAAAGAAAATAATTATCTCTTGGCTTGAGATCTTTATATAGATCGATTGTACACAACCACCAAAAATGGATAAGCTAATAAGAATTATATAATTGGGATTTTAATTACTTATAATAATAAAATGAATTAATTACTCGAAATAATTTATTCATTTCATTTAATTCTTAGTAAGACCCCATGTCTAATAATAATAGTTGACTATTATTATTACTTGACATGTACCCAGCGAATTAAACCTAATATTATTTAATTAAATAAATAATATTATTTCTCACAAATTCATAAAAAAATATACGGTGTGTATATTAATATACATAGTGTGTACTTTTTTTACATTCTCTTTATTTCCTCAACCTAATTTAATTGACCTTGAATAATGGATATTTATTTCTCAAATAAATATCACTCCATTACTCGCTAATAAATATATTATTTCTCCCACAATATCTTCTCTTGAATAACTAGTGTCCAAATAAATGCGATCATGCATCCTTGAATAATTATTAAACCAAAATGGGGAATAATCTTTATTCAACATGTAAAAATAATATTTAACTAAGATACTTGGACATACTTAGTGTGTGACCCTCTAGGCCACTTTCTAAGTGGAATTAGGAAGATCCTACCTAAAGTCCAAGGTAAGCATCTAGCAACATGCCAAGGCACCCATAGATAAAGAAGTTAACTCCTCAATGACGGGTCACCTCCTACAAACACTTACCATGTAATTTAATCTTTTTGTCTAAATATCTCAAATCAAGCGGGTTGGATGCTAGTTTCATCAACTCACATGCTCAATTATTCTTTCTTTGACTTCCCAAAATTGAACGTGCTCATTCCTCACCATGGCCATGTATTTATTTAGGCTATATCAATTCCATCAAAGGGCCTAAGATATCTACTTCCGTTATGGAATAGAAGGGAAAAATCCTTTCTTTCATTATCTATTAATACAGTATTACTCATGACGCACCCAACATATCCTACCTCGTTGCGAGCAATGTTTCGTCACAGTTTTCATCAATACATATAAATGCGCGAGTTGTAACACCCATTAAAAAAATATTAAAGTCTAAGGACCAATAAACATGTCCGTAGATAGGAACATACAATTATACTATGAAATGTGGATTTCCTATTGGCGGGTCTCATTCTCATAATATCCTCTTAGATATTACAAAGGGTGAACACCATGAGAAGGTTCCTCAATGTTTTATGAGTCCTCAACCCTAATGGTATATTTTATTTGTGTCCCTCAAATAACATCATCCAGCTATAGAATATATATTCAAGAACAGTGTTATGGCACTTTTAGGTTCTCATTATACCAGGGATCCGTTGTGACCCTTTAGTGAAACAGCTATCTTTTGGACATTATCACAGGCATTGTCACGCAGAATAAAATCAAGATGTGATAAGGTGTTTATTAATCAATAAAGTGAAAATTAGTTGGTTCTAGGCCACCAACTCCAACATACTCCCACTTGGACTTGAGCCAACTACTAAAAACCTTTAACCCACTAGTTCTCACATGATATTCATGCTTCTGTTGAGATAAGCCTTTAGTCATGGGGTCTACCATGTTCTCTTCTGTAGACACTCTTCTCACTGCAACTTCACCCCTTTTATATAAATCCCTCAATATGTGATACTTCCGGAGTATGTTCTTTGTCCGTTGATGTTACCTCGTTTCTTTTTCAAGAGCCACTGCTGTAGTATTATCACAATACAATGTGATAGGAAATTTACTTCTATGAACCACATCAAGCTCTTTGACAAAGTTCCAAATCCATATGACTTCCTTGGATGCATCAGAATCTGCTATATATTCGGACTCCACTGTATAATCGGAATCAACTGGTTTCTTTGAACTCTTCCATCTCATAGCTCCTCTATTGAGATAGAAAACATATCCATATTGCGAATTCATATTGTTCTGATTTTTCTAAAAACCAGCATCAGCATACCCTCTGATGACAAGATCCTAGTCTCCTTCATATACTAGGAACATATCCTTAGTTCTTCTCAGATACTTAAGGATAGTCTTAAAAGTAGTTCAATGTTTTTCTACTGGATCTGCTTCATATCTGCCTACCATGCTCAGTGCATAGGCAACATCAATCTTAGTACATAACATGTCATACATGATGGATCCTATAGCCTAATCATATGGGATCTTACTCATCCTATCTTTCTCTTGTTGTGTATGAGAACACATTTTCTTAGAAAGATGTAAGCCATGTGACACTGGAACCAATCCCCTATTGGATTATTCCATACTAAATATCTTTAGTATCTAGTCAATGTATGTACCCTAATTTAGTTCAAGCAACCTCTTGGATCAATCAAAAATGATCTTGATCCCTATAATGTAGGTTGCTTTACCCAAGTCCTTCTTGGAGAAACACTAGTTCAACCAGTCCTTAACAGACTGTAAGACTGGTACATCATTTCCAATAAGAAATATGTTGTAAACATATAATACTAGGATAACGACCACATTCCCATTAAACCACTTATAAACATATGGATGACATTAGTTCTTAATGAAAAAAAATTTCTTTATGGCTTCATCAAATCAAATGTTCCATGACCTAGATGCTTGTTTTAATCCATAAATGGATTTTTGCAACTTAAAAACCCGTTTGGCTTTACTTTGTGTCAGAAACCCTTATGGTTGTGTTATATAGACATCTTCCTGAAGGTTTCTATTAAGGAATGTTTTTTTGACATCTATATGCCAAATCTTGTAGTCCTGGTAAGATGTTATGGCAAGTATGATTCTTATGGATTTAAACATGGAAACTGGCGAGAAGGTTTCATTGTAGTCAATTCCTTAACACTGTCTGAATTATTTATCCACCAGCCTTGCTTTATAAGTGCTAACTTGACCTTCCATGTCCAACTTTATCTTGAATATCCATTTTCATCCAACAAGCTTTGCATCAATTGGATCATCGACCAGAACCCAGACTTGGTTCTGATACATGGAATCTATCTCAGAATTCATACCTTCTAGCCATCTTGCAGCTTCTGAGCTTTCTACTACTTCCTTATAGGAGATAGATTCATCATTTTCCAAAAATAATGATTCACTATCCTCGGTGACTAGGAAACCAAATATTTCTGGTTCCCTTCCCTCTCTTAAGCTCCTACTTAGTACTTGTGTTTCTACAACCTCTTCCATAGGGACTTGTGGAACTTGTTCCTCTATCAAATCATGTGTATCTTGATCATCAACATTGTTGAAGTAAATCTTGTTCCCACTATCCATTTTTATAATCTTCTCCCTATCAAGAAAGATGACTTGTATGGCGACAGTCACTTTCTTGTATGAAGGGTTATATAGGTAATATCCTTCTGTTTTCTTGGGATATCCTATAAACATACACCTCGTGCCCCAGGGTGATAGTTTGTTTCCTGAGAGGGCCTTAACAAATGCATTGCATCCCAATACATGTGTGTGTGACAAAATGGGTTTCTTTCCACTCCATAACTTAGAGGGAATTCCGTTTTCACCTTATTTTGTACTTAGTTTAATCTTTTTGTTGCAGTTTGTAATGCATATCCCCAAAAGGATAATAGAAGATTTGCATGACTCATCATCGACCTCACCATGTCCAACAAGGTGTGGTTCCTCCTTTCACTAACATTGTTCCACTGTGGTGTATAAGTAGGAGTGAGATGAGATAGAATCCCAGACTCCCATATAAGATCGATAAACTCTTGGTTCATATATTCTCCACCTCGATCTGATCAAAGTTTCTTTATCTTATTTCCAAGATGATTCTCTACTTTATTCTTGAATTCCTTAAATTTTTCTAAAGATTCTGACTTATACATCATTAAGTAGATATATCCATATCCACTCAAATCATCCGTAAAAGTAAGAAAGTAAGAATTCCACCTATATCTTCTACTGGAAATGGTCCACACACATCTGTGTGCACCAATCCTAGAAGCTTTGTGGACCTTTAACCCTATCCACTGAAAGGAGTATTGGTAATTTTACCTTGTAAACAAACATGACATCTATCAAGTGGTTTTAGATTAGTAGATTTTAAATAACCATTCTGTAAGATATTTTTCAAGCGCTTCACATTTACATGACCTAGATGGTGATGCCACAACTGGGTGTTTTATGAGTCATGTGAATTTGTTTTTGTATAAATTTCCAACACTTGGTTTTCATAATTTAATACATACAAACCATTATTTAAATTTTCCATACCATAACATATGATGTTCTTATAAAAGAAACAACCTTTATTTCCAAACATGAAAATAAATCCATACATATCCAAACATGATATAAAAATTATGTTCTTGGTAACACTAGGAACATAATAACAGTTATGTAAAACCAAAAGCATCTCAGTTGGCAATGAGAGATGGTAATCGCCAATGTCCAATGCAGCCAACCTCGCGCCATTGGCAGCACAAAGATCCACCTCTCCTCTGGAAATCTTTCTAAATCTACTTGTTTCCTACATTTGAATACATATATGAGCCCCACAAGCTGTATATAAAAACTATTAAGTAAAAATGGAAAGATTACACTCGATAATGAATGCACCTTTAGTTCCCTCACGCTTCTAAGTGCAGTTCCTATTCTAGTGGCTTGGCTTGACACATGAAAAACATACCACCTCCCATTCCTTTCCCTGCCTCTGGATCTTCCCCTTCTCGGAGGGACGGTGCTCAGGGGCTTCAGACTATTTATGAATCCTTGGACCCTTTTCCTTGTCCTTCCTTTTCTTATTCACCATAAGTATTGTGGGTTTGTCACGCCCCATGTCCTTATCTACCTATAAAATTGATGTTATAAGTTCTGATAGACTCTTGTCATTGTTTCTCATGTTGTAGTTGACAATAAATCTAGAGAAGGTCTTGGGTAGTGATGATAGGATGAGATCTGTACGCAACTCATTTGAGAACTTAATCCCTAAGATGTCCAGGCGTTCGATGTAGCCAATAAGCTTGACTACATGAGTCCTAGCATGCATATACTCTCCAAGATTAGTTGTAAACATAGTGTTGGAGATCTTATGTCTCTCATGTATTGCCTTCTATTGATAGAGATCCTTAAAGTGAGACATCATGCTATATGCATCTATGCTTTCAGGTTGCTTCAAGCTTCAATAGATCATTATACATGGTTGATAGCATGAAACATTGGACATCTATGGAATCATCCATATATTTCATATAGAGATATAGTTTTGCATCACTATCCTCTTTTCTAGGAACAACTGGAATAGGCTCCTCTAGCATGTACAATTTCCTCTCGTGGTGAAGGATGATGCGTAAACGCCTCTACCATTCCTGAAAATTGGTGTCGGTGAGAAGGTTTTCCTTCTCGAGTATAGTTTTAAATGATATGTTTGAAGTCATTTTTCTTTCCATTTTTACAAATTAATATGATCAAAGGTTTAGTACTATATCATGATAAAACTGATACAAATAAATAAATTAATACTTATTAGTCTCCCACTATTTTATCGAAATCCAATATCCCTCACCATTGACTTCAGAATATTCTATTTCCTGAATATTCTAGTGGAAAGGATCCATATTTCCCTTTTCATTACCCCAACTAGGGTTGGTCAAGAAACATGAAGAGTTTTATGTATGAATTATTAAAAATTCCAACTACATTAACTCGCAGTTCCTTGATCCACTGAGTGGAATCTCCAATCCTGAAACTATTTTATTTTGGATTTAATCAACCTTTTCTTGTTATTCACACAAATTCCTGGTATGGCATTCAACCCTTGATGTGAACCAAGTCAAGTCAACCCAAATCCTTGAATTATAATTCCCTGATAATTGAAAGCACCCCAACTGCGGTTGGTAAATCACATTGAACTATGGTTCGATTCTAACCAAGATTATGGAAGGCTATACCAACTTAATATTTCTTTGAGGTATTTTATCCTTATACATAAATTTCAATTTTATTATCTTTGATTACATTCTTGTTAATATTAAGTGGGATATACTTAAGTGATTAACTATGTCTAAGATAATATTTACACATAAGCTGGTCTTATTTTAGTTTTATCTTACATGCTTGTTTAATTAATTAACTATGTGATCGTGACAACACACCCACATAAATAAACCATTCAAATGAAAAAAAATAAAATAAATGGTATGATCATGAGCTTGTATATTGGTTATTTTATCTAGCGGTTGATAAAATAACCCAAGACCTAGGGGAGAAACACCTTAAACCTTTTGGGTTCATGTTTATAGCTTTCCACCTATCTACCTTTGTATCTCCGTGGATTGGTTTCACCTTGGATCATAACTTGAGCCACCTCCACTATATTGGGAGCTCCATCCATTACATATGATTTTATCTCACTCGTAGGTGAGTGGTAAAACTCGGTTTTACATAAAAGAAACCTTGGGCATGCAGGCCCTACATATTAATGGGGAGAAGGCTTGTTGGCCAACAAATTTAATTTAAATAAATTAAAAGAAACCATTCATATACAAAGGTCTTGGTCTAGCTCATGATCATCCATACATGCAATGATATTTATGCATAAATAAAACTAGCATTCAATTCTTTAATTGTTCTTATTTAAGACAAATCATGCTTGAATCAATTAATTATCTTTAATTAATAAATACTTTTTATCTTAAACCCTTTTTCTGAATTTATTTGATATTTTCATCCATCATAATTTTAAAAAAATAAATTAATTTAAAATTATCTGTGTACGTAACTTGTACCTTATAGGAAACTCAGTGAATTCTTGTTCATAACTACCTAATGAGTCGAAATTAACATTACGTAGATTTTAAATTAAACACATATATATAAAACACATATCACATGTTGTGCCTCAGCTTTACGCCTGCACTATAGTACACTTCTAAGGGGTTGTATAATACAATAATAAATTTTAATAAATCCGCATAATTTGGATGAGTACATGGCATGTTGTTCTAACTACATGGTGTGTACTTTTGTTCCACATCCATATAAAGTACACACTTAGGGACATGGTGTATAGATTTACTTCAGAAATATTTAGAGTACACAGCGTGTTCAGTGGGACACATGTTGTGTAGTATTCTCATCACACGGTTTCCAGTCGGGAAATACGTGTATGGGTTAAATGGTCCAACCCTAACTAGAAAGGACTACACACCGTGTTCAATAGGCCACACGACGTGTAATCCGGAAACTGTGTGTCACTTGTTCCTGGTCAACACACGGAGTCTTAAATACTTAGATAGAATCCAATGACATGTCCTAGTTTGGAGAACCATCTCAGTACATGGAACCTATACTACATGATGTGTACTACAGAATACATGTCGTGTGTTCTAGTGTTGTACGGCCAGGAAGCTTTAGCACCTCCGGATGAGATCATTTATTTTATTTTAATCAAAATTAAAAGAAAAAATCATTTTTGTAAGGGGAATGAGAAACAAAAAAGGAATAATATATCTCAGGATTCAGATTTATAAAATGATTAACCTGAATTGAAACAACTAAATTATTAAATGCGTTAATCATCAAAGAAAAACTAAATACTTATAATTAATGATATGACCCCTCTGATACCACTTGTTCAGTTCTAGGCATAGCGGAAGCACATGGGTGGGTGTACCTAACTTTAATTTTTCCGTTAACAATGACAAATCCAAGATCCATCAAGATAAAAAAAATTCATATCTTCAAAATAGAATGAAGGAAAAAATAAATGAAGGGATTCCCATAACCATATAGAGGATCATCATATGTTGGTTATAATTAATTTAATTAAAAAATAATAATTACCTTGATGTTATTCTCTCTCCATTGATGTTTTCAGTCACAATCTGATGTGATCCGTCATTGCGTCGTAGAATCCAAGTGTATGACTCCTCTATCAGTGATCCACACGTGCTCCATGTATCCATGGATGTCGCCAAAGGTATCTCCGGGTGCTAGTGCGGAAAATCCTTCACTTGCGATGTCCTCCTTTGATCGCCTTGAGAGCCTCTTGCAAAGAACTCTCCTTGATTCGGTGGAGGAGGATCTCTCTCGTACCTTGAGAGAATTCTTGGAAGAAAATAATTCTTTCTTGGATTGAGAGCTTTCTCTAGATCTGTTGTGCACAACCACCAAAAATGGCTAGGCTAATGAGAATTGTATAATTGGGATTTTAATTACTTAGAATAATAAAATGAATTAATTACTCGAAAGCATTTATTCATTTTATTTGATTCTTAGTAATACCTCATGTCAATATAACAGTTGACTATTATTATTACTTGACATGCACCCAGAGAATTACACCTAATATTATTTAATTAAATAAATAATATTATTTCTCAGAAATTCCCAGAACAAAATACACGGTGTGTATATTAATATACATGGTGTGTATATTAATATACACGACATGTACTTTTGATTTTCCATTCTCTTTATTTCCTCTGCCACATTTATTAGACCTTGAATAATGGCTATTTATTTCTCGAATAAATATCACTACATTACTTGATAATAAATATATTATTTCTCCCACTATATATTCTCTTGAATAACTAGTGTCGAAATAAATGAGATCATGCATCTTTGAATAATTATTAAACCACAATATGTAATAATAATTATTCAACTTTTTAAATTAATATTTAATTGAGATACCTGGACACACTTAGTGTGTGACCCTCTAGGCCTCCTTCTCAGTGGGATTAAGCAGAGCCTGCCTAAAGTCCAAGGTTAGCGTCTAGCAACATGCCAAGGCACCCATAGAGAAAGAAGTTAACGCCGCAATGACGTGTCACCTCCTACAAAATCTTATCGTGTAATGTAATCCCTTTATCTCGATATCTCGAATCGAGTGAGTTTCATACAAGTTCCATCAAACCACATGCTTGATTATTCTTTCTTTGACTTCCCGAAATTGAATTGTCCCATTCCCCACCATGGCCATTGATTTATTTAAGCTATATCAATTCCATCAAAGGGCCTGATATATCTACTTCTGTTATGGAAAAAAAGGGAAAATCATTTCTCACATTATCTATTAATGCAGTATTACTCACGACACACCCAACATATCCTACCTCACTGCAAATATTGTTTCATCACATTTTTTTTCAATGCATCTATGTGTGTGAGTTGTAACACCCATTAATAATAATCTTCAAGTCTAAGGACCAATACACACGTCAGCAGATAGGAACATCCAATGACACTATGAAATGTGGATTTCCTACTGGCAGGTCTCATTCTCATAATATCCTCCTAGATATTACCAAGGGTGCACACCATGAGAAGGTGCCTAAAATTTTTATAAGTCCTCATCCCTAATGTCCTGTATTATTTGTATCCCTCAAATAACATCATCCAGCCATAGAACATATATTCAATAATAGTGTTATGGCACTTTCAGGTTCTCATCATAGCGGGGATCCACTGTGACCCTTTAGTGAAATAGATATCCTTAGAACATTATCACACGCATTGTCACACAGAAGAACAATCAAAATGTGATAAGTTATTTATTAATGAATAAAGTACAAAGTAGTTGGTTCTAGGCCACCAACTCCAACACTCCTTATTCTTGAAATTTCACTAAACCATATTAAAATGATAACATATGTATATTTATAATACTTATATTCAATATAATTATGGTATAATCATTATCTACATTTCTCACTTTTTTATTGAGAAAAATGAAACAGTTAAATGTGAGTTGTGTGGACTACACCCTCCATGAAGTAACATGTTTGTTTTCCTTCACTGCATTTTAAGGATGTTCCTCATAAGGAATTTAATATATAATTGTTATTTTTATAAAATATGTGGGATTATTAAATTATATACCATATTAATCCTTTTTTGTGTTCTATGTAAAACAAAATCATCATCCATGCGTACATACGGGCCACTACATCCATGGAAATACTGATTTACATTTTTATTTTCACTACCACCTTACATGGATGGTCTTGATAATTTTTTTAATTGAAATATATGATTTATATTTAATTATTAATATTATGTTATGATAAATTTAATAACTTTTTATGATATGAATGATAAAAAATCATTATAAAATTAACTGTCTTAAACAAGTGAACTAAGAAGGAAAAAAATTATCCACACTATGTAATTGTTTCATAACCATAACTTATTATCCTAATTATAACTAATTATAATATATCATGCTAATAAACACCAAATGGGACCACTATGATAGTGGTATAATGACATATCAACTATATAATCTCATAATCACCCATTAATCATGGTATGTTCATGTTTGGGTCAGTTTGACCACCTACTTGAATAATGATAAGAATTTATATCATGGATAAATATGGGAACTTAATAACTGGTATAATATGATATAAATATGTAAATAATAATTTATTTTTGGTTATTTAAATTTTATATCTATATTTAACTCATTAATTAAGAAAACACTCTTTGTAGGTTAAGAATCATCGAAATATACTTATTATCGATTTCGTCTTCAAAGATAAAGAATGAAACACTCATGAAATGAATTTAAAACTTCATAATTCATTATAATTCACCCCTTAAAGTAAATTTAATGATATGTTAATGAATAAATTTTTAATAATAATGAATACTGACACCATTATTATAAAACTTGTTCAAAATGATCAAGATTACTTACACTATATATTAAAAATAGGTAAAAACTTATTATACATATATATATACAGATAATGATTATAAATTAGGAGTATAAATGGTAATATTTATTAATATATTTATTAGGTATGTACTTAATAAACTTAATTTAATTATTTATTATTTTTTGTGCAAGTAAATAATGGATCAAGACTATGGTAGGGGTTTTCCTCTCAAATTACTCTCTTTGAAACATTTTTTGTATTATGAATGTAATTTCATTTTTGTGATGAATATATTGACTAATTGAGATATTATATAATGAAATAAATTATATTCATTGTAATTTAAGTTCAATTTAAATCACTCTATTTAAAGAGGTTTTGATTTAAATTCTCCTCAAGTTGTAAGTGTTTCTTTGTCTCATTTTCAAATCCCTAGGACATGTTTGATATTGTGCACATAAATTAATTTATATAATGTAATAACTACCTGATTTCTTTCACATATAAAAATATATTCCATTTCATGATATTTTAATATCTTTTTCAGGATCTTACTCTCAATATCTTTTGATTATTATGTTACCAATTCTGTAATAATTTCAGTGACTCAATTTCCAATTCAGTGGGTCATAGTCTTTCTTACTTGAATATACCTTTCAAGATTTAATTTATCCTACCATTCCCCTATTTTATTTGTATTTCATTTTTTTCTGGGTAAATTACTTCTTATCATAAATAACCATTTTATTGATAATATTTTTTCCAAAATAAAAGTGTAACATTGGTAAGAATAACTCTCATTCTTACCAAAGAATATTTTTCCCATGTCCATAATTATCTACCCACCAATGTTATCCTACATTATTGGGAAGGATAATATGAATTTTTTTCTATTATTCTCATAATTATCCTTACCCCTTTTCAAAATGAAATTTTAAAACTCTTTTTATGATGTGGGATATGAGACAAAATTATTTCAAAATATTTAAAAGGGTTTGACATCCTTTCAAAATAAAATGTTTTATATTACACTACACATTTATTTTTATAACCTTTATGTCATTTCAAGGATAAATTATTGAATATTATTTTTCAAAATTAAATATTTTCAATTCACCCCTTTTGAAAATAACTTTTGAATGTGACCCGTAACTTTATCTTTTTACAATTATGTTTAAAAAATTCCAAATAATCTTTTTGTGTCTTTCTTCCATATGAACACATAATTTCACTAATTATGCCATTTTATATGAAAATTTACCTCAATTTTATTGTTATTTATAAAAGAAATTTTTTTTATCCTAGTTTTATAAAATATTTATTTTAAAATTCTTTCAAAAGATCAAGGACATTTCATATTTCAAAAGTGGTTTTTTTAAAACTCCTAAAAAGTATTTTCATTATACTAAATTCCCTTTGACATATCTTATTATTGATTGAGGATGTTTTTAAAATATAAACATACACCATATATCTCTAGATGGAATATGCAATGTCAATCTCTTTTGGATAAATGATCCATCATAGCCTTTTTCTTACCTAATGATCCACCATGAATAGGCATAACTTTTCCTCCAGCGTATTTTCTCTATGAATACCCTATTTTTTATTCCTTTGATTGAAGGGTGTTCACCTATATTTCATACATAAATTTATTAGGGAAATTATTATTTTAACCTTATAACATTTATCTATATCATGTAAATAGAATATGATTTGTTACCTTGATTGAATGGTATTTCCCAAGAAAATTACTGGATATCTCTGGGTACCTATTTATTTTCCATGGTTATCTCATGTTATGATAATTAATGTAATTTTAAATGTTTTCCTTATGATATTAAATTTGAAAAGGATATGAAATTCATTTTATTTCCATGGTATCTTTATTATATGAGTATGATATATTTTAGGTGGCACACATTTCTATGATTAATTTTTAAGTGATGATTTAACCCTATATAGACCTTCAATGCATTGGGTAAAAATTTATCTATCGTGAGATAATTGTTAATAAAGTAGTGATGATCAATCCAAAATGGTTAACAGGTTTTGATTCTTGATCAATTATGGGAAACTAATGAGTTAATCCTAACCCACCAATGGAAATAACACTAGTGTAAAATGCCTTTAACGTCAGTTTTTTTACCTTTGAATATTGTTTTATAACCTTCATTGATCCAGGAAACATTGAAAGTGACACTTTCTATGTCAGTTTTCATAAATTGATATTGAAAACCCTTCTAAAGGGGGTGTGACGAATGCTTATCAAAGGGCATGTCAAAACCAAATTTCTAATTTTTCCTTGTACAACACAGTAGATGACCAGCGTCGTCTCACTTAAGGACCTTCACAATTATTTACTTATTCTAATTCACCTAAATCTAATTTTTTTTATTGTTTTTATTATTTAATTAAAATAATTATATTTTTTTGTTTTTATTATTTTTTAAAATAATGAAAATACATGCAATTATAAATTACCATGAATTATAAAAAATGATATTAGAAAAGAAATGAAGTTCTCTGGAGAAAGTTTTCTAGTTTTCACCTTCATTTTCCTTCTTTAAATCTACTTAGTGAACACACTCCACAATATGTGTGCACACCTTAATCTACCCTAGTTGTGAATGAAAAATGAACTTAACAACCACCAAGAAAAAACCACATCCACCTCCTCAACATAGTGATAATGGATGTAGAATAAGAATCTAAACCCTATATAACCACACTGAGGATAAAACCCATTATAAATCATCCATAGATTAACCCAAATCATAAGTTAAAGATGGCCTTAGGTTCAAGCACAGTATTACTCCATCAAGATATTACTCAGATCATTTAATCATCATTGTGAGTATAATAGTTCATATTATAAGAATAGAATGGAGAGAATAAAATAAAAATAAGAATGAGAGGGAGAGAGGGGGACAAAAAATAATAATAAAAATAAAATAAATGAGAATGAGAAAATAAAATAAAATAATGGACAAAATGAGAAAATAAAATTAATAGAATAAGAATAAGAAGAAGTAGACAATACATAATGGAGTGATGTATTAAAAATAAAATGTATGAATTAATATAAAAAATAGTTAAAGAAAATTACTGAAGAAGAATAAACTAAAGCAAAAAAAGAAGAAAAAAAGGAGAAGCAGTATCATTTGGTCTCTAATAGTATGGTCTCTCCTCCCTTCATTAGAACTCTCTCATTACTAGTAAAATAATATTTTTTATAGGAAAAATATAAGACCATTGGCCTTATCTTCCTTCAAAAAAAATCCATACAGATTAGGGTGAAGCTTTGGAAAGACCTAAGATTATCGGGTGTTTAAATTATGTCAGGGGTATCTTAGTTATATATTTTCAACATAAAAAAAATATTCACATGGGGAAACTTAGGGCTTCTCCCTCCATGAATGGATTGAATGTAATTGTGGTCACATGATAGAATAGTGGTAATTAGAATGGATAGTAGAGGAAAAGTCATTTCTTTATCAAGTCCTTTTTCACTCACAATGGTTGGAGGAATATCAGTTAATAATGCATGGCATCACTATATCTTCAAATGGGATAATGTTGGTCACCTGAGGTCCTAGAGGTCATCCAAGGTGATCTTGGGCATCATCATGGAGATATGGATCAAGATCAAGAATTCTATTGGTCGTCCATGGTGGTTCCTGAGTGCTGTAGTGGCGACAGTGTCATCTAGAGGTGGTGTCAAGTGGTGGAGACGAAGGAACAGGGGTGTCCGAGGATGAAGCTTGTGGGGTAGAGCATCACGGCATTGTTTCAGTATGTGATGAAAAGTACCCAACTGGTATGATTCCCACATCAAAGGTTTTTGCGTTAGTCATCCTCTTAATTAGTAAACTCATTACATACCCAACACAAAATCTTTCTCTGGGGATGAGATCCTAGTTACACTATACACAAATAACAAATGGGTTTCACCACACCATGTAGACCATACAGGATTTGAACCAACTATGTTCATGGGTCCTCCCACTAACCACACTCCCTAACCACCCAAGAGGCTCTCTCTATGGGCTAGATTTTATGGATGAAATTTCTGATCTAGCTAAGTGGCTTGTTCACCTACTTGGTTGAGGGATGCAAGGTTTGGCCCAATTGTTTACCTTCAAAAATTTTAAAAACTCTTAATATAATTTCAAAAAAATGTTAAAAAAATTCTAAACATCAATATCATAGAAAATTTATTCATCTCAAATCATTTAAGTTATATATTTATAATTTCCCACATTGTAGTAAAATAATACTTTTTATGGGATTATTCATTAAAAACCTTTGAAAATAATTAAGAAAACACTTAATATTATTCATGAAAAATGAGTGTGTCAAATACCATCATGATTAAACTATGTTTTTCCTCAATAATAAAATCTAAATATTGAATTAATATGTAATCAATGTTACGATTATTCAGATATAAAAACAATTAAATAAAATGATTAACAATGTTAAATAAAACTTTCAAAAATCCACATAAAATATCAATTTAATTTTTCAATTTTTAAAGAAACAATCAAATCAAGTATTTTACTTTTTTCCATTGAATATGATGGAAATTATTCTTTCATCCATTCAATATACTCAATTAATTATTATTAAACATTTCAAATCAATAATATTTACCTCACTTTTAAATCTTTTCTCTCATTACACATGATAAAAATTTAAGAAGAGTAATGTTTATATAATGAGAACATGATCCTTATCCATAGGCTTTAAAAGGAATTAATTTCTCACTTTATAAAGATAAAAGATACATAAAACCATTAGGACTTTCAATAAAGGTTCATATGCCTCTAAGGCTTAAGTTTGGTAGGTATTGATGTTAAAAATTAAGGCTCAAATGAGAGATTTATCACTTGAAGTATAAATAATGATATTAAAAGTAAAATCCCAATAAAATTCTCCCCTTAATATTATCACAACTCCCACTTCCCAATCTCCAAGTAAGATCTTGAATAATAAAATCATAATGAATGATGTGATCCTTCTTGATTTGTTCTCTAATTTTATACTTTTTATTCAAACTACTTTTTCATATTTTTCTTTACTTTTTGAAAAGTTTTTCTTGGAATGAACCACACATCCACCACCTAATCACATATGATAAAAATAATCAGTCTAGTATTGGTGATTTTTTATTCTTCCAAGTCACAACTGATTCCTATATTTTTTATTTTTTTCATTCTCCATTTTTTTCAAGAAGGGAAAACAATAAAAGTTCATTGTATGAATCAAAAACCTTTCTCAATACCCATAATTATCACCCATACACATTTTACTTATAATATATAACATCCCTTTTACCATTAATTCCTCCACTCTCACACTTCAACTTTAAAATTTCATGCAAATACTAAGAGTATGGTAGTAATGGATAAAAATGGCTTAAAAAATGGCTCGTTCCTAAAAAGGTCATTAATGGTCCCTTTGCATTAAACAAGGATTAATGTATAAGGTGGTATTAAGGATAAGTGATTATCAAAATATTCCTATATCATTTTAATTTTTTTTTTCATAGTTATATTTTAAATAAGATTCAATGCATGTTCTTGTAGGTAACATGTCCCAAGATTACAAAATAAATATGCTCAAGATAAAATAGGAAGTACTTGGTTTATAAATCCTCTTGGGAATAGAACATATGATATTGTAAAATCACTAATATCATGAATAATAATAAAAAATCAATTCACATGAATTTAAAAAATTCAAAGTTCAAAAAATGGGCATGGAAATTTCATTTACATGAATTAACTAATTCCCTAAAATCATGAGTCATCATTTCAATATCCATACTTTTCTATAATCATTTAATTCTCCACCTTACTCATTAAATCTCATTATCATTGAAATCTAAAACATAGAATCACAGGGTTCCTAAAAAATTCATGTCTCCTAGATAATTCAAGTAAAGAAAGAATTCAATAATGGGCATGTAGTTTTTATTTGAAATCTCAAAACAAGTTTTTAAACAAAAAATGTAGGGAGTTTAAATGATAAACATTAAAATTGAAATCACTTTTCTCATGAATCTTTATTAATCTTACCCCACTATTTGGTGGTTTCCTTATTCCAATATAGACCTATAGAAGATAATAAATCATTAAAACTCAATAACCATGTCATTAAACCTCAAAAATAATGAGGGGAATTGGATTTCATACTAGACTAGTCCTAGAATTGAAATTTTAAGTCCTATAAAGAAAGTAGAAAAATAAATCATGGTTTGACCCCCCCCCCCCCAAGTGGGCCCTGGATTTTTACTACATGCAAAAGGTAATTACCAGTTGTTATCCATAGTTTTATGGTGTGTGGATCTTATTAGACTTTAACCACCACATGTGGCTTTTCCCAACTTCCACTTCTTCTTTTTTGGTGAGTAATGATCCTTAGATAGAGTACACCAAATCCATATCCTTCAAAATTAGGTATAGATTACATGGTTGAGTAATATGACGTATGAATCATCATCCTTCTAGGTTTATACTTATGAAATCTCCTATTTCTTATTTATTGCTTTTTGAATATGGGATACATGAATTGAATTTTCAATGGGGAGTTTAGAATGTAATTTTAAATTTATATAATTTAAAAAAGAATAATCAGAAAAAATATCCATTTTAATATGATAATCCTCTATCTTGGTTTCCTCAGGCTCATCCACTTAGACTTCCTCATGGGATTCCTCCAATGTATGTTCATAAAAATCAAGGAGCTCTATGTATTCCTCGGTAGATACATGTTCAAGTTCTTCTTCCTCCTCCAAGTCAATCCAAATATGAAAATTCAAAATAGTGGGAATTAGTACTCAGTTAAAATTGAATAAAATCAAATAAAATAGAGTTTAAGGAAAGATCAACTACATGCCTTAGTTTATATTGAATCTATTCTTCAGTGGTAAGTGCCTCTTGAAGTTGGATCTAACGAGATGGAGGTAGGTAGTTAGTATCGTCCTTCATCTCTTAAAATTACACCACATGGGTGGTGTCTTATTCTATGGATATAGAGATGTGTAATGGTTCTTTCTCTTCTAATTTATAAGGAATAGGTTGATCATGTTATACCTTATACTCGTTCCAGAATATGTCCAAATCTTGTTTATATCCCACACGTAGCTTAGTAGGAAAGTCTTTCTCATCATGAATCCACTCTAGATATTCATGGTCAGTTTGAATATGGATCTTGAGATGGTTGGGTTGTGAGTGTTGCTCAAGTTGGGCCTAAAACTTATGGATTTCCTCCAAAAAACAAAGAAATACTAAGGGTTAATCTGGGGGTTCATTTTCAAGTTGTTTTAGGTAATCATGAGTTATTTGCTTCATTTGGCTCCTCACTAACTCTATCTTTCTTTAAATCCTTTGAATATGATCATTTAAATCATTTTTAACCAATAATTTTTCATTTTTCACCTGAGATTAATTGTTCTATGCATAATGGTATGGAAATTTTTGATACATCATGGAAAAATAATTTTATTTGTGGTTTTTTTTCAATTTTAGAAAACAATGGAAAGCAATCTATAATGTGAAAATATAACATAAAATCAATCTACTTATTAGATCCTCAGAAATGGTGCCAGGTTTAATGCATACATTTAGTAGGATGTGGAAAAAGAAAATTTCTAATTTTTTATAGTACAAAAAAGTAGCTGATCAGGGTCATCTCACTTGGGGAGATTCACAATTGTTTACTTACTTGTTCTAATTCACCTAAATATAATTTGTTTATTATTATTTTATGAAAACAATGATACTTTTGGGTTTTTAATATTTTCTAAAATAATGAAAATACATGAAATTATAAATTACCATTCAATGCAAACAAAATGAGATTATAAAAGAAAGGAAATTCTCCCAAGAGAGTTTTTTAGGGAGAACCATCATTGTCCAGTTTCAAATTTAGTTAGTGAACACACTCTGTCATATGTGTACGCACCTTAATCTACCCTAGTTGTAAATGAAAAGTGAACTTAACAATTGTCAAGCAGACTCTACATCCAACTCCTCAGCCTAAAGATAATATTTGTATAATAAGAATTTAAACCTTAGATAACCATAGTGGTTATTACTCCCACTGTAAATCATCCTTAGATTAACATAAAGAAAAAGTTAAACATGGACTTAGGTTCAAGCACCAGATTACTCCCTTGGGATATTCCTTGATCCATTTACTCTTCATCATGCATATAAGAGTTCAAGAAGAAATAATAGAATAAATATAATAAAATAAAAAATAATAATGAGAGAGAGAGGGAGAGAAAATAATAAGAAAAATAAAATAAAAGAAAATGATAAAAGAAAATAAAATTATAAATATAATGAGAAAATAAAATAAATAGAAGAATAAGAATAAGAATAATAAGAATAAATGGTTGAGACATGGGGGAATAATGTGTTAAAAATAGAATGCATGAATTAACTTAAAAATAGAAAAAGAAAATTATATAAGAAGAATAAGTTAAAGAAAAAAATATAAATAAAGAAAAGTGTAGCAGAATCCTTTGACCTTTGATGGTATATCCTTTCCTCCCTTCATACAAACTCTCATAGTAGTGGGAAAGACCTCCTTTTTATAGGAAATAGATCTGATACTCATCTTTATATTCCTTTAAAAAAAAACCATGTGACTTGGGGTGAAGTTTTAGAAACACCTGATATTATAGGGTGTTTAAATTATGCCATATGTATTTCAGTTACATAATTGAATCATGAAAAACTATTTATGTGGGGTAGGTTCATCCTTCTAACTCCATGCATGGATTTCATGGTTTTTTGGCCACATGGTAACATGAAGGTTCTTGGATTGAACATCAAAGGCAAATTTAGTACTTCATCAAGTCATATGGCCTTCATAGTAGCTGGAGGAAGCTCAGTTAATCACACATGGTGTCTATGTATCTTTAAATGGGATTATAGTGCTCACCTAAGGTACTATAGGTCATCCAAGGTGATCTTTGGCCTCAGTATAGAGATATGTCTTGAGATCGATCATTCCAATGGTAGGCCATGGCGGTTCTCGAGTGTTGTAGTGGCAATGATGATGTCAAGTGGTGGTGTCGAGTGGCAGAGATAGTGGAGTGGGGGTGTCTGAGGATGAGGCATGTGGGGATGAATGGCACGACATTATTTCAATAAGTGAATAACAATACCCCACTAGTATGAGCCCCGCATCAAAGTTTCTTATGGTAGGCATCCTCTTAATAAGTAAAATTTCTACATTGCCAGTTCAGAATCCCGCTCCGGGGATAGGCTCTTGGTTATACTACACACAAATAAAAAATGGGTCGTGTCACACCATGCAGCCCATGTTGACTTTGGCCCAACTAGGCTTGTGTCTCCTCCCACAAGCCATACTCTCTTTACTCAAAATAGCTCCCTCGGTGATATGTCTTGGTCAACCGAACATTTTCATCTAGATAGGTGGCTAGTCCGCCTACTTGGTTGAGGGATACTTGGGTTGGCCCAATTTTTTACCTTCAAAAATATTAAACACTATTAATATAATTTAAACATAATGTTAAAAATAAATTAAAAACTTAAAAATAATAACAATTTTATTCATTTCAAATCAGTTAAACTCTATATATATAATTTCTCACATTTTAGTAAAACAATTATTTTATGAGATTATTCGTTAAAAACCTTTGAAAATCATTAATAAAACACTTAAAATTATGCATGAAAATTAGTGTTTCAAGGTTCTTTCCACCTTGTTTTTTTATAAAACTAATTTGGAAATAATGTTATGAGGTATTTTCATGTCGGTCTTATAAAAAATCGATATCAAAAGGCATCCTGAGATTCTTTCAACATCTATTTTATAAAAAAACTAATGTGGAAAGTCGATCGACATCCAAAGGGATTTCAACATCAGTTTTATAAAAAAACAATAATAAACGTTTAATTTTTAAATATATATATATATATATATATATATATTAAAGATTACAAAATCTCACACCTTCAAGCTCAAAATTCAGAACTAAAAATAGCAAAACAATAGATAAAATAGAACAAGAGTAACAAAACACATTAATATTTTTTACAACAATTTTTATAAATATAAAACTAAGTGAAACTAAACATAAAAATTAGTAAAACTTAGAAAATATTGTGAAATTAAATTTTGAGGGTGTTTCAAATCGTTTGATGTATACAAAGAGACATTATCAAAAATCTACCAAATAAGGTGTTATGAATTTAAAAAAAAATATGTTTGTTTAAATTATAATATTTATAATGAAAATAACCTTTTCAAAATCTATTGTTTTTCTGGTTGTGATTATATAAATAATTAATTGAAAAACATAATATCCAAATTCAGCATTCTCTTTTTGATGATGACACTGAATTAATGAAACATTATTTTAAAAATAAAAACATCATATATATAATAAAAAACCAATTATTCACTCGAATTAAGGTTATTCACCTGAACTTTCACATAATCAATTTTTTCTAGTTCTACTATTGGATAGTGATCCCTATTGAACTCATTCCAATACCTACTAAAATTTAAAATATTAATTATTAAAACAGATGTAAAATGAAAAAAAACATGATTAAATAACTAAAACCATGGAATAAAACTCACTTATTTAACATTTTTCTAAATCTTCTTCAAATAAAGCCCAATAAAGAGCACAATAAATATCCTCTGTATTATTTTAATAAAAAATATGAATAATATCCAATAACCACTAAAAAATAAAATATATAGTGTTAATAATAAAATAATTATTATTTTCTCATAATTATATATTTGTTCTTACCTATCAATAAATGGAAAAAATCAACATGTGATCTCCATGTTTTTGAATCTTTCATATACATATTGAATTATGGTTTCTTGGTTCAAATATTTCACTTTTTTTGAAATGTATTATGGGTTGATAAAACCAAAAATAAATTAAAATCATGTTGGATGAAAATAATATGAAGATACTTGATTAAAAAAATTAATTAATTAAGTTAATATAAAATATATTTACTTAATTAAAAAAATTAATGAGTGGAATTTACTTACATGGAAAAAGATTGCAACATAGGTACACTGAGTTGATCACCCTTTAAAACATCTATGATGTCAGTTTTAAAAATATTTAATGTATAATCTTTTTAAAATATATCATTGCTCATCAAAAAAGTATAATAATTATCTAATATATAAAAAACATGTGATAGCATTGTTACCCAATCAGCTTCTTGAGGAATATCTGAATGTAATGGAACTTGAAATTTTCTTTTCCTTTTTAGAGATTCCCTTGATTTCATATACTCCTATATAAGGTGATTTTAATAAAATAATCTAAGTAATTTTTAATTTAATTACAAATAAAAAATTAAAATCAACTCATACCTCATATGGTAGTTGAAGGAAATGATCATTTGTCTAAAGTAAAAAATGTCCAATACTCAGTATAACTATAGACACCTCCTCAATAGATAGTGGCACTGGAGCAGTTGGATCAATAATATCATGCATAGATATTATTATCTGCCCCAAATTCATAAGTTGATTATGTAAATAACCCCCTAGATGATGTAAAAAAATTTATTCTACAATATTTATATGGGGATCCATAATATACAACTCATAGTACACAATCAATTCTGAATGAGGAGGTTGCAGATCTGAGTAAGAAGGTTTCACAGGTTGTGTTTTTCTCATTTCTTCTGCAAGAATATTCAATACTTATTATTTAATATTATCCTATATCAACTCATTTAAGTGTAGAAACTCAACCTTCAAATAATCTATTTCTTCTTGATATTCTTCCCCCATCGATGTCGCACTAGGGGAAACCAAAAAAAATTAAAATCTATTACCCTCTTTATACCCTCTAATACAGCCAAGGTATTCTGGATTTCTTAAAGTAGTTGTAATAATATCCTTCCTATCCTCAAGTATAAAGCTCCCTTGTGTCATTTTATTTTAAAGTACATACTGAAGTAATATTTTAAATTGTAATCTTGTGAGATAAATTTAATAAACATTAATATTTATGAAAACTCACAATTAATTTCTTATATTATTATCAGCTACTTCCCTTGTTAGATCAGTAATATATGTTCTATTTTTTGACATTATTTCCATTTTCCATTTTTCATGATGAGTGGGAGGAAATAGAGGGTTTAGTGGAACATCTTCAAAAGCACTACTTGACTTGACTATTAATTCACTAAGTTTTTTAGCAATCATTTTTTCCTCTAATAAAGGATACCCTCCTCATGACAATGTACATAGGTATAAATTTTGAGATTGTATGTATTGGTTAGTTTTCCTATAGGCCTATTATAAGGACCCGGCTTTATTACATACATAATATTAAATTTATTCAAGAAAACACTTCCTTTTATATTGAAGATCTTTTCAAGTTTAGAGCATTAGAAAATTAGGACAATACATTCATAACAATACGTGTTATTACAAAGTGGATACCATAAAAATAGTTTCCATTTTTTTAAAATATAAAACATTAAAACTTAAAACAAGACTCCTTGAAAATTCTTCAAAATTTATCATGGATTCCTTCCTTGTATTACACATCCCTTAACCTATGAAAATTATTTAAAAACTTGGGATGAGCACAAAATCTTAGTAATGGATGAAAAAGAAGGAAATAGCAAATTAGTCCATGAATACTCCTAAGGTATGAAAACATTTTCAAAACACATTATCGCCGCCCATATATAATTAATTTGTGTAACATGAGATTTACACAAGATCCAAAAAAAATATTAGAACATAAATATAATCATAGAGGTATCTTAGGGCATTACTTACATAATCTTGTAACCATTCTTGGCTGCCTTATAATTTATAACCATCACGGCTACCTTACTTTGTGTAACCATCGCAGTTACACTTGGAGTGACCATATGGCCGAAGTTCAACTTAAAAAAACCCAATGAATTGTAGGGAAATATATATCCCACCCTTCATCATAAATAATTCCCAATAACCAAAACATAATCATAAAACATGAATAATTCCATAAAACATTACTTTCGAATTTCATAAAACTGAATTTAAAGAGAGGATTTTTAAAGAAAATCCCCTTATAAAAATCATAAAATTTAAGAGAGAGTTAATATATTGGATAGAATATGTATATATAATATAAATAAACACAAAAAAACATAATATAAATATAAATCATCACACAAAAAATTTAAATAGCACATAAATGATGAAGTAGAAGGTTAATCCAAAGAATGGAAATCGGGTTGAGAATTTCCTTACCTCGGGTTTGTCTCTCATAAAACTTGTTTAAACCTCTTGTATAATGGTTAAAAGAGTGTTATTATTAGTTTATAGAACCATTTTCATTTTTATAACATCTTATATTATCATTTCATAACATCATTTCACCCTTTAATTGTTAGTATTTTTCTCCTTGTACTGTTTTTGGGTGAGTTCTTAACATGATTTCCATGATTGGTACATAGTGGTTTTTCTTGTTGATTGGAAGTGAAATTATAGAATAGGAATGGAAATGTATTTACATATTTCTAGTACCATAATTTATATCATTTATCATTTGGATTTTTAATATGAGGATGATTCATTATTTAAAACATTAATGATGTTCATTTAGATCATTTTAGTGGTTCTTTGATAATAACAACCTCATTTTGTCTTATAAATTAGAACCATGAGTAAAAAAGAATTAAATAACCATGGGTGAGTCATAACACATATATTATAACCTGGTTCAACCATATAAATTTTTTCATGACCATACTTGAAAGAATTAATGGAAATTAAAATAACATCGTCCACGATGTCGGTAATTCCACACATCACGGACAGTGTTTTTAATTCTTTGAATAATTCAGAAACGAGAAGAAAAATGATGATGAATTTTCTATGAACATGAGAACATCCAGAATATAAATTATTATAGAGATTTGATTCCTCTTGGATTAAGAATAGATGAATAAATAATGAAAAAGGAACTCAAAATAAAAGAATAATTGATAAATCCCTTAGAAAAATTTGGCAGCCAAACGGCTGCACAACATGGTTTTAGAAAATATTAAAAATAGAGGGGACAAGGGTCACCCATCTAGAAATAAATCATGATATATATTAGATCAATAATAATAAGGAAATAATAACATGTTATGGAAACTTGAATGTTATACCACATAAAAGAGAACTTGAATAGAAAAAGAAGAAAAATGAGAATTTTCTTACCTTGTAGATTAATCCTTATAACTTGAAGTTTAGGAACTTGGGGGCTTGAGGAAACCTTGGGACTACTACTATGAAGGTAAGGAGGTCATATATTTGTTCAGGAGTAATTTTTAATGAAGTTAATGGAGGATTGGGTTGGTATTTATAGGGAAAATAAGGGAATTTTTTAATAATTTTCAAGGGACACCTCATGAGTGGTATTTGCAAAACCATGGGCTTGCCCATGGTATTTGCTAATGGTATAAGCCAATTGGGACACCTCGCATCTTATTTAACTATACAAAAGTCGACCATATTTATTACATCATTATTATATCATTAATGATGTCATTAATACACCGAAACTAAAAATTGTATTTTTTACTATTCACTGAAAAATCAATTGTTTCAGAAAAATTCCCAAAATTCACCCTAAACATTTATTGATGTGTAGAATTCAAAAATGAAGTCCATTTTTTGAAAATAATTTTCTAAATATTATTAATTTAATTTTTAAATAAAATCATACTTAAGTCAATAATTAACAATTCTAATTCTATAACAACTTCTATATCGCGATGAAAAATTAACCAAGATGTTATTATCTTAAAGCCTTAAGAAAATAAAATAATAATAAAATTTACTATTCATTAGGTTCCTATTACTATTCATATTACTATTCATAAGGGTATGTTACTATTCACTAAAAAATAATTTGGTTCCAATAGTCTCCAAAAAACATACTGAACACAATTGTAGAAGACAGTTTCTTGAAATTCAAAACATAGAAGTGGAAAAGTTATGTTTTAAAGGATAGTTAAAAATATCTACTAAAACAAAGTTCCATGCATTTATATTTGAGAAAAACTTGGGGTGTTACATTATCCCCCCCTTCTGGAAATTACGTCCTCGCAATTTTATTTACTTATTAAACAAATTAGGGTACTTTTCCCTCGTAGCATTTTCAGACTCTCATGTTTCTTCTTCAACCATGTGGTTTCTCCAAAAAACTTTTTCCTGGTGGATTATCTTATTCCGCAATACCTATTTCCTTCAATCAATAATCTGAACTGGTTTCTTTTCATAAGAAATGTTCTCTTCCAGCTAAACTGCTTCTGGGCTCAAGACATGTGATGAATCCGTCACATACTTTCTCAACATCGAAACATGAAATGCATTGTGTACCTGAAACAAACTCGAAGGCAACGCTAAGAGGTATGAAAGTGTTCCAAATTTCTCTAAGATTTCAAAAGGACCGATGAACTGTGGACTTAGCTTCCCTTTATTACCGAAACGCATCACACTTTTCCAAGGAGAGATTTTAATAAAAACATGGTCACCTACCTCAAAGGATAAGTCTTTCCTTATGTTATCTGCATAACTTTTTTTCCTGCTCTGAGCTGTACTCATATGCTGTTGGATCATCCTTACTTTCTCAGCCACTTCTTCTACTAATTATGTCCCCATCAACTTTATTTTACCGACTTCCTCCCATAATTCTAGAGTTTGACACCGCTTCCCATACAAGGCCTCAAAAGGTGCCATATGAATATTGGAATGAAAACTATTATAATAATAAAACTCAACTAAATAAATATGTTGATCCCAACTTCCCTGATAGTCCATTGAACAAGCTCAAAGCATATCCTCCAATGTTTGAATCGTTTGTTCTGACTACCCATCCGACTGAGGATGAAAAGCTGTACTGAAATTTAACTCTGTGCCCAACGACTTCTGAAGTCCCTTCCAAAAGTTATAAGTGAACCTGGGATCTCGGTCATATACAATGGAAAGTGGAACTCCATGTAACCTGACAATATCCTTGAGGTACAATCGAGAAAGTTGATCCAAATTCATTTTATCTCAAATAGAAAGAAAATGTGTAGACTTTGTCAGCCAATCAATAATAACTCAAATCGCATTGTTACCTAAAGAATTCTTTGGTAGTCCCACCACAAAGTCCATGGATAAATTCTCCCATTTCCAATCTGGCACTGGCAAAGGCTGAAGCATCCCCTTCGGTAACTACTGCTCTTCTTTAACCTGTTGACACTTACATTTCATGGTAAAATCATCAATATCTCTTTTAATTACATCCCACCAATAATACTCTCGAAGGTCTCTATACATCTTAGTACTACCAGGATGAACAGAAAATGGAGAACTATGAGCTTCGCACAACAAATTTTTCTTCAAATGAGAATCATTAGGCACACACAACCTTTTTCCAAATCTTAAAACACAATCTTTGTCAAGGTTAAATTCTGGAAACTTACCCATTTTAACCAATTCTACCTTTTTCTGTAGCTCACGGTCTTCCTTCTGAGCTTGCTTAATTCTGTCTGACAATGAAGACTCCATTGAAACCTGAAACAAAACAGAGGTATTCCCTACACCAACAACTTCTAATCCAAAATTAATCAAATCATTAATCAAGGGATCATTTTACAAATGTAACATGGTTAATTATGCATGATTTTCCCGACTCAAGGCATCTGTGACTTTGTTTGCTTTCCCAGTATGGTAATTGATCATTCAGTCATAATCCTTTATCAGTTCTATCCATCTTCTCCGCCTCATGTTTAATTCCTTCTGAGTGAGTATATACTTTAGACTTTTATGGTCAGTATATATTGGTAATTTGGTTCCGTATAGGTGATGCCTCCAAATTTTCAAAGCAAAAAACCACAACTACCAATTCCATATCATGAGTGGGATAATTTAGCTCATGAGGTTTAAGTTTTCTTGAAGCATAGGCAATTACCTGATCATTCTACATCAAAACACAACCAAGTACCTTAAAGGAAGTATCACTGTATATGACAAACTCACCATTTCGGGAAGGTAAGGCCAAAACTGGAGCATTCAGCAATCTCTTCTTCAGTTCCTAGAAAAAAAATCACATTCCTCTGTCCAAACAAATTTAACCCCTTTCTGTGTTAACTTAGTTATCGGTCTATATAACCATGTAAAGTTCTTAACAAACCGTCAGTAATAACTTACTAAGCCCAAAAAACTACAAATCTCTGTAACATTTGTGGGTCATGGTTGATCATCAACTACTTTTGTTTTGGCTAGATCAACTATTATTCCATATTTATTTACAATGGTCCCAAGAAAAAAAATATGTTGCAACCAAAAATCACACTTGATGAATTTTCCATACAGTTTCTTTTCTTTTAATGTTTGTAAAACAACCCTTAGATTTTTTTCATGCTCCTCTTTATTTTTATAAAATACCATAATGTCATCAATAAATATAACCACAAACTCATCCAAGAACTCATGAAATACTCTACTCATAAGATTCATGAATACAACAGGTGCATTAGTTAATCCAAACGGCATAAAAACAAATTCATAATGCCTATATCTAGTACGAAAGGCTGTTTTTGGGATGTCATCCTCCTTCACCTTGAGCTGGTGGTATCCAGATCTCAAGTCAATCTTGGAAAAGTACAAAGCTCCCTGGAGCTGATCAAACAAGTCATCTATATGAGGAAAAGGATACTTGTTTTTAATAGTGATGTTATTCAAAAGCTCTATAATCAATTCAAAGTCTCATGGAACCATCTTTATTTTTAACAAAAAAAATAGGATCTCCCCATGGTGAAGTGTTAGGATGAATGAAGCCTTTTTCAAGAAAATCCTACAACTAATTTTTCAATTCAATAAGTTCTATTGAGGCCATACGATAAGGGGGTTTTGAAATTGTCTTAGCATTAGGAACTAAGTCAATTGTGAATTTAACTTCTCGATCACGTATGACACCGGGTAACTTATCAGGAAAAACATCAAGGTATTCATTTACCACTAGCACATCATTAATTTTAATAGTTCCCTTTTTTTCAACAATATGAGAAAGATAAATTTAATTTCCATATTTCTATAGTTTCCCATCTTTCTGATATGTTATCAATTGTATGGGTTCATTCTTGTATACAAACTGAAACTCTTTCTGAAAAACAACTTCTTTAGCACTATAGTCAAACTTAGCATGATAATCAGAAAGCCAGTCCATCCCCAGAATAACATCAAACTCGACTAAGAGTAAAAAAACAATGTTTTCAAGTAAAGTCCTTCCACAGACCACAATATAAATATTCTTATAATTCCTCTTTTCTATAACATTTCACCTTGGTGTTTTAACAACAAGTTCGGGTCTCATTTGTTGAGGTGATATTTCCAAATTACCAAAAAATTTCTCAGAGATGAAGGAATGTGTAGACCCCGTATCAAACAAAACTTTAGCAAAATCTGAGTGAAAAAACAAAGTACATGATACAACTTCATTGGATGGCCTAAAATCTGCTGACGTAGTCACAAAGGATCTCACTACACATTTATTCTTGTAGTCTAGCTTCTTTGAATCATTTGTATCTCTCTTTGGGAAGGAATTTGCATAGTGAACCATCTCATCGCATTTAAAACACTTTACAGTTTTCTTATCATGATTAGTATTAGGATCATTTTCATTGCAATCTCAGGACATATGTCCAAAGTTGCCTTATTTAAAACACTTCCCAGTTTTGATAATACATTCCCCAGGGTGTTTCTTGCCACACTTTTCACAAACTAGAAATTTGATTTTATTACCATCATATTTCATTGGTTGATTCTTACCCATTTCTTGCCAAATGTACCTCTTCTTCTCTTTGTTTCCAAAATGAATGTGATCATCAGGAAACTCCATCTCTACCCTCTCAGCACATCGGACAAGTTTCTCATAACTTTTGAATTCACAGGAGGCCAACACCCGTTGATACCTTGGCTTCAATCCGGAGTAAAAGCGGTTGATTTTTCTATCAAGATCCAGAAAAATATTTGGAGCATACCTCGCCAGTCGAGTGAAGTTTGCTTCATACACAGCCACTGAATCTTCCTCCTTCTGTTACATTTCAATGAATTTCTTCTCCATCCTAAGTCGCACCACCTTGGGAAAATATTTTTCAAGGAAAATACTTTTAAATTCATCCCACTCTAAGGCATCAAAATCCTCTCTACCCCTGATATTCCTTACCATTGACCACCACTGATCAGCTTCCCCTTCAAAATGATAAATGGAAAGACTTACCTTTTGATTGTCTGAAAATCTCATAACATAGAATATCTTTTTAAGGGCTTTGATATATCCTCCAGCTGCCACTGGGTCAGAAGATCTATTGAATGCAGGAGGATTTCGTATCATAAAATGTTCCACTACTATCATGTTCTGTTATGGTACCTCTACTGGTTCTCTTGCATGGATTCCACCACCATTTATTTCTTGCATTAGCTGATCCATTACTGTCACAAATTGCTCGGTTCCAATCCCTACCATTCTTGGATATAGTTCCAGAAGGATGTCATTATGTTAGTGCCTCTCCACTTCAGCATCCATGTTCCTTCTACGAACAACTATTCTGAACAAAAATTTCTTAGATGAAGCAACATGGTAATCCTTAAATGCTAAAACATTTCAAATTAAACAAAGAGTGAAAATCATTTATGGTATTCTATTAACATCACCCTAACCCCTAAAGTTATCTAAATTATCCTATGATACCAACTATAAGGACCTGGCCTTATTACATACATAATATTGAATTTTGTCAAGAAAACACTTCCTTTTATATTAAAGATCTTTTCAAGTTTATAGATTTATATAATTATGACAATACATTCATAACAGTACACGTTATTACAAAGTGGATACCATAAAAACAATTTCCATTTTTTTTAAATATAGAACATTAAAACTTAAAACAAGACTCCTTGACAATTCTTCAACATTTATCATGGCTTCCTTCCTTGTCTTACACATCCATTAACCTGTGAAAATCATTAAAAACTTGTGATGACCACAAAATCACAATAAGGGATGAAAAATAAGGAAAGAGCACATTAGTCCATGAATACTCATAACGTATGAAAAAAATTTCAAAAGACATTATTGTCACCCATATATATTACTTTGTGTAACATGAGATTTACACAAGATCCACACAAAACATGAGAACATAAATATAATCATAGAGGTATCTTGGGGCATTACTTACATAATCTTGTAACCATTCTTGGCTACCTTATAATTTGTAACTCTCACGGCAACCTTACTTTGTGTAACCATCGCAGTTACACTTGGAGTAACCATATGGTCGACCTCCAACTTACACATACCCAATGCATTGGTGGTAAATATAGGTCCCACCATTCATCATAAATAATTCCCAATAACCAAAACATAATCATACAACATGAATAATTCCATAAAACATTACTTTGGAATTTCATAAAACCGAATTTAAAAAGAGGATTTTTAAAGAAAAGCCCCTTATAAAAATCATAAAATTTAAGAGAGACTTAATAGAGTGTATGTAGTATGTATATATACTGTAAATACACATAAAAACATAATATAAATATAACCCATCACACAAACAATTTAAATAGCACATAAATGATGAAGTATAAGGTTAACCCAAAGAATGGAAATCGGGTTGAGAATTCCCTTACTTAGGGTTTTTCTTACTTCAAACTTATTTAAACCTCAAGTATAATGGTTAAAAGAGTGTTATTATTAGTTTAAAGAAACATTTTCATGTTTATAACATATTATATTATCATTTTATAACATCATCTCACCCTTTAATTGTTAGTATTTTCTCCTTGCACAGTTTTTGGGTGAGTTCTTAACATGATTTCCATGATTGGTTCATGGTGGTTGTTCTTGTTGATTGGAAGTGAAATTCCAGAATTGAAATGGAAATTTATTTACATATTTCTAGTACCATAATTTAAAACATTTATCATTTTGATTTTTAATATGAGGATGACTCATAAGTTAAAACATTAATGATGTTCGTTTAGATCATTTTAGTGGTTCTTTGATAATAACAACCTCATTTTGTCTTATAAATTAGAACCATGAGTACAAAAAAATTATAGAACCATGAGTGAGTCATAACACATATATTATAACCTGCTTCAACCATATAAATGGTTTAATGACCATAATTGAAAGAATTAATGTAAATTGAAATCACATCGTCCATGATGTCGATAATTCGACACATCACGGACAATGTTTTTAATTCTTTGAATAAGTGGGAGTGGAGAAGAAAAATGATGATGAATTTTCCATGAACATTATAACATCCAGAATATAAATGATTCTGGAGATTTCATGCCTCTTTTATTAATAAGATATGAAGAAATAATGAGAAAGGAACTCAAAATAAAAGAATAATTGAGAAATCCCTTAGAGAAATTCGGCAGCCTAATGGCTACACAACATGGTTTTAGAAAATATTAAAAATATAGGGGAAAAGGGTCACCCATAAAAAAATGAATCATGATATATATTAGATCAAGAATAATAAGTAAATAATAACATGGTATAGAAACTTGAATGTTATACCACATAAAAGAGAACTTGAATAGAAAAAGAAGAAAATTGAGAATTTTCTTACCTTGTAGAGTAACCCTTAAAACTTCGAGGTTAGGACCTTGGGGGATTGCGTAAAACTTTTGAGGACTACTATAAATGTAAGGAGGCCATATCTTTGTTTAGGAGGAATTAGGAATGATGTTAATGGAGGAATGAGTTGGTATTTATAGGGAAAGTAAGGGAATTTTTTAATAATTTTCAAGGGACACCTCATGAGTGGTATTTGCAAAACCATGGGCTTGCCCATGGTATTTGCTCATGGTATAAGCCACTTGGGACAAATCACATCTTATTTAATTATAAAAAAGTCGACCATATTTATTACATCATTATTATATCATTAATGATGTCATTAACACACCGAAACTAAAAATTGTATTTTTACTATTCATCGAAAAATCAATTAGTTTAGAAAAATTCCCAAACTTCACCCTAACCATTTATTGACGTGTATAATTCAAAAATGAAGTAAATTTTTTGAAAATAATTTTCTAAATATTATTAATTTAATTTTGAAATAAAATCGTACTTAATTCAAAAATTAACAATTCTAATTCTATAACTACTTCTACACCTCGATGAAAAATTAACCAAGATGTTATTATCTTAAATCCTTAAGAAAATAAAATAATAATAAAATTTACTATTAATTAGGGTCATATTACTATTCAAATTAATATTTATAAGGGTATGTTAATATTCACCAAAAAACAAGTTGGTTCTAATAGACTCCAAATAACATACTGAACACAATTGTAGATGACAGTTTCTTGAAATTCAAAACATAGAAGTGGAAAAGTTATGTTTTAAAGGATAGTTAAAAATATATACTAAAACAAAGTTCCATGCATTTCTATTTGAGAAAAACTTGGGGTGTTACACCTATTATATAAGAAAACTAAATAAGTTATAAAGTATTGAAAATTAATTAAACAAATAAATTTAACAAAGAACAAAAACATGTCATAAAAGATTCCTCTTGAATACTAGAAACAATCTAATTCCTTGTCTCTTTATCTATAAACTCATACTTAAGGCATGTATTTTTATCCTTTTTACTCCCAAAAATATAATTTGAACTCAACTTTGTTTTAAAATCTCTCCATCGTGTTTCTGCAAAGGATAGATGCTTTTTTTAATTCCTTTTGTCTCTTGAAATTTAAATGTCATATGTAATTGAATATATAAAATATTAAGAAATATATAATAATTAAACCATTTGAAAACTAAATAAATAAGTTTAGAAACTTTACCATTAAATACTCCCATAAAATATCTTTGACCAATTGGTTGATGCTCCTCCAATTGGGGTATAAAATACTTATCCTACAATGACTCTATATAGCCAGGTAATTTCTAAACTATGTGTCATTAAGGCCAGTTGGGAATTCATTCTCATAAAATTTAATTATCACCCTTTTCTCTCTATATGTGAGTGTAAGTTTTGGTAAATGTGTAATCCCATGCCTATAGTCTTTAGGTATCATCCTCTATGGAGAATAAGAAGAGTTGTAAATAATTTTAAGAGATATTAGTTTAATTTTATTAAATAATTTAATTACTATAGATATATATTTAATTGAGAAAACTTATATACCTCAGTTCCCCTGCCTCAATGTTTGTCATTTTTAAATATGTATTCTACCTCAACAAAATAATGTGTACCTATATTTGATTAAAATTAAATAACTATAATAAATTAAAATTTTATTATTCATAATAGATAAAAAACAATTTATAAATGAAAAAAATTGAAGAAAAAAACAATTCTAACCACAAACATATTATAATGATAAAAATATAAAAATACAAGCAATTATAAATACAATTATTTACAACCAAAAAAAATTAAAGTCATAAAAAATTATATTCAAAAAAATATAACATTAAAAAAATTAACAAAAAAATTATAATTGATAATAAAATGTATACAAACAAATGATTTGATGAATGAAATTTATAACTAACAGATAAATAGTTTATCCTCAAAAATAAAAATAAAAAATAAATTACAAAATTTGGATGTAAATAGATCTTGAATTCTATTGAACTCACTTGAAAGTGGTGGAAACATGGAGAACGTTGCAAGATTGAAGAGAAACATATAATCACATATAAAAATAAATAATTTAAACATGCGTAAATTTTTAACAAATAATTTATATCTTAAAATAATTTAAAAATGAAAAACAAGTTACAAAAAAATTAATCAAAAGTCATTATAATGACATGAAAAATTTATAAATGAAAAAAAATGAAGAAGAAAAAAATAACTTACAAAATTTGGATGTCGATAATGAAAATAGATTATAAATATTTTAATGAATAATTAGTAGAGTAATTTAGTGTTTTCTCATATCCCTTAAACATAATCATTTCGTATAGTATGGACTATATCTACATTATAGTCAATGTTATCATCTGAAAATTAAAAAATAGACAAAGAAACCTCACATAAATTCATAAAATCATCATCCTCATCACCTAAAAAAATTATTTTACTTTGAAAAATGGCAGACCATTGATCATTTGATGGATCAATAACATAAAATATTTTATTTTCATGTGTATCTATGATAAATTATTCCTCTTTGTGACTAAATCTTTTCAAATCAACGATTGTAAATCCATAATCATCATGTTCCACACCATTGTTACTATAAACCCAGTTACACTTAAACACTTTTAATCGAAATTTATAATATTCAATTTCCCATATATCCTCAATAACTCCAAAATATGTCGTTGATTTAGAAAATTGGTTTTTATCTTTTACAGTTGAAAAAAGAAGTGCTTCTACAATGACCATTAACCCGCTATTTTAAAAATTACTCATGTTATCCTAATTTTTTATGTAAAATGTGTAACCATTAATATAAAAACTAGACCATGTGATCACATTAATAGATGATCCCCCTACCAACCATTTCAATGTTTCTGATATAGATAAATCTGTGGTGAATTTCTCTTTCAACCATGAAAGAAATGTATTGTTATTCTCAATCATCAACCACTTTTCATTTATCTTAGAATATTGTACCTTTAATCTAGAAATATGTGATTATGTATATGGTTTAACCTCAATTATGTTGTTAAAAATGTATAAAGGTTCCTGCATCACTTCATCACATGGAATGAACTTTGCCTTTAAGCCACAAATCCCTCTACCTTCACTATCAGCTGTGAAGTGTCAAGATACAGGGAGACCAATATGATCCACTACATGAAAATAATCAATAAATAACTCAATCACCTCTTTTGATATATATTTTTGAACAATATAGGCCTCTGGTCATTGAGGATTTTTAACATATCCCTTTAAAATTTTTATATATCTTTCAATTGTATGCATTCAACATAAATAAATAGGCCCACATATTCTTATCTCATGCACCAAATTAATCACTAGATGAACCAATATTTCAAACAAAATGGTGGGAAATACATTTCTAGTTCAAAAAGTATGATCGCAACTTCATTATCCAATACATCTAACAAATTTAGATCAATGACTTTACTATAAATGGATTTGAAAAAATAGCATAACCCGATGATAGTATTTCTAATAGGAGTCAGAAATATATCACACAGTGCGACCGGTAGAAGTTATTGTATCAATACATGATATCCATGATATCTCGTAAATATTAATTTAAAATCCTTCAATTACATAAAATTCTTCACATTTAAATAATATTCATAGGGTAATTTAATATCATGAATACACTGAAAAAAAAATATATCATCTCACTCTTTCTTAATGTGTTACAAGCTAGAGGTAAATATGTTTTGTTTCCTTTTATATTGGGAGATAACTACAAATGTATTTCCATGTATATCAAGTCCAATATAGCATGCAATCCATTTTTTATTTCCTTTTTTGTCTAAAAATTTCCAATCAAACTATCACATATGTTTTTCTCAACATTAAAAATATCAATGTTATGTTTTATCTCTAAAAATATCCAATGAGGTAGTTCAAATAAGATAGATTGTTTCCTCTATATATATTTTTGATGATGATAACTTTTTTTATTTATAAATGTGAAATCAATATTTTTCACCTTGTCATGAAATTATTTAGATAAAAATGGTTGTGGGAGAGATTATTATAATGTCCCTAGACTTTTACACATATTATAACATGATTTTATAAACAATTAACCGTCAAATTAAAAGATAGGGATTGTAAAGTCTAGTGTGTTTGGAATATTAGATACATAATTAGAAAGCATGAAACCAAAATAAAAAAACATATTTTATTAAATCTTCATAACGAGATCCCAATACCATTTGAGCCCTAATAAAGAATATCACATGGGTTAAAAGGCATAAAATGATGAAAAAAAGTCATGGAACACGGATAAACATATAGAATCAGAACATATAAAACATGGGTCCATGTAATTATGGAATCATAGTAATGTGGAAGCAATATAAAACATGACATAATCATGAGTTGAGGCTCATTGTACATGGAGGATCATGAATCCAGGTTAACCACCAAGACTGTTGCATGTGGAGCACGAGTCAAGGCTAACCACCATGATCGTTGCACATGATATCTCATGAGAGGAAAAATTACCCAATGAATTGGAGTGATATTTAAAAACACCCACCATAACTTGTTCATGAATATGTGTGCCACATAAATAATCACAAAAAGGAATCAAACATAAATATAATGGTTACCCATGTAAAGAATTGGGTATCATAATCATGTCAAAAGTTATATCAAATGGGAATATCATAATAGTGTCCATGAAAGAATGTATTTAAATCATACATGGACATTCATAAGGGAAAATAGGCATAGATCATGATAAGTGATGTCAAACTATAGTGAAAACATTTAAAAAGGGTGTTTAAGAAACTTTACAAATAAAACATTTTAGAGCAATTTAAGGGAAAATTTTCATGATTCTTTAAAACAAAAAAGGCATAATTGTCTGTATAAAAACATAAATGAACCAATATAGTTTTTCATGTTAAAATGAGTGATTTTAGAAAAATAGTGGTGGCTTAAAATAGATAATGGAGTGAACTTGAAAACGGGTAATAAATCAGGAAGTTCCCTTTAATCGAGCTTGCTTATCAGGAAGAATTAAGAAGGGAACCTTTTTAAAACATGTATATCCCCAAAAAAGAAGGATGAACTGATCTAAATACATGAGTTTGGAACATATAAATAGAATGTAGAATAAGTATATAAAATGAAATAATAATTGAATTAGGGTAAAGAGAGAGAATTCTTAATGCAAAGGAAAAAATAGAGGTTCAGAAAGAATCCCTTACCTTGTGCATGAAAGCGATATACACTTCAACTTATGTTTGAAAGTGTTCTATACATGAACTTAATAACCCCTTTAATTATTCTCCTTGAGAACCTCCTTGGGAAATTGGTTTTGTTGTTTTGTTGAGACCAGAACCTCCTAGATGTGGGGAAGAGTCTTGGGAAGCAGATTGAGAAGAAATTGGATAAGTTTCAAGGCTTAAGAGGTGTGTGGATAAGAGGATTAGGGGTGGTATTTATATTGGAGGATAATGGTGTTTTTTTATTATTTTATTTATTAGTTTATTATTTTATCTCAATACAAGAAATAATGATGATGTTATGGCTAAATATAGTAAAGGGAGAAGTATAGTTTGAGATTATGGTTCTTATATCAGCGATGAATCAAGTAATAGTATATTTAACATATAATGTATATACACTGTAAATTATCATATTTTACTATTCACCAAAAATTAAACTATTTTAGAAAAATACCAAAAATTCACCCAAAACATTTTTTGATGTTTAGAATTTAAAAATGAACTCCATTTTTTAAAAATAATTTTCTAAACATGAAAATTTTAATTTTTAATTAAAATAAACATTTATTTAAAAAATAACAACTTTAAAATTATAACTGATTTTATGAAACTTTGAAAAAATAATTAAGGTCTCATAAAATTATATTATAATCATAAGATAACAAAATATTAATTTATAAATATATTTTATGAAAATAAATTTTCTTTTAAATCGTTTTATTAATTATAAAATTGTAAATAAATATTTATGATTTATAAAAATACGAACACTTAATTTATCATTTTTAAAATATTTATTTACTTATACCAAGATATAAATATATCATATTTTTATTTATAAGATACCAAATTTTTATTTATACTTTCATAGGTGAGGTTACTATTCTATTGTCTGGTTTACTATTCATAAGGGTTATATTATTATTCCAAAGGTTAGGTTACTATTCAATTGGTTTAGGTTCCTTAATTTCTATAAATACCACTTATTTTATTCATTAATCATTTATAAAGTTTTTATTGTGTTCTCAAAGTGATTTTATTTGATTTATACTATATTATAAAAATGGAATTTCTATTGATAGAATTCAAGGTCGTTACATTATTCTTATTTATGAAATTTCTCCCTCAAAAATTCATTTTTACATACTAAGGTGAAAATGGTTAAGGGTGCTTACCCTTCATTAGTTCCTCTGGTTCCTATGTTTCCACATTGTACTTATGGTTCTACCATGGTTATTTAAATAAGTGAGTGATCTTGTTTCATAGAACTTAATCACTACGATCCAAGATCTTCAATGGATCCTTATCGTAAGAGATATCATTTTCCAACTCAACCACCTCTGAATTTAGTACATGTGAGGGATCTGGTATGTACTTTATCAAGAGGGACATGTATAATATATCATGTACTTGATAATTTCTAGGTGGAAGTGTCAGTCGATAGGCTAAAGCTCCAACATGATCAAGAATCTCGTAGGGGACGATGTGCTTGGGACATAGCTTTCCTTTCTTCACAAATCTCATGATCCTTTTCCATATAGGTATGTAAAGGAATACCATGTGGCCAAAATTTAACTCCATGTCCCATTGATGATTTTATGCATAATTATTCTATTAAATTTGGGATACCTTGATGTTTTGCTGAATGTTTTTTACCTTTTACACCATTTCTTCGACCATTTCAACTCCTAGTATCTTATGTTCACCAAATTCATCCCATCATGTCAGTTTTCTACATTTTTTCCATAAAGGGCTTAATATATATCCATTTAGATTCTTGAGTGAAACTATTTTTATAGGAGAACTCAAAAAAGGTGGGTGTTGGTCCCATCCTCCCTTAAAATCCATAAAACATGCTCTCAATATGTCTTCTAATGTCTGAATAGTCTATTCAGATTGGACATCAGTTTTTAGGGTGATAGGTCGTACTAAATCTCAACTTGGTGTTTAGATATTGTTGGAGACTTTTCTAGAACTTGGAGGTGGATATAGAATCCTAATCAGATACAATTGATTTTGGTACTATATGCAACCTTACCACTTCTATAATGTATATCTGTGAAAATTGATATAGTGAGAATTCCTCCTGAATTATGATAAACTGAGATGTCTTTTTAAGAAAATCCATAATGACCCATAAATAATTATTCCATCTGGATGTCTTTGGAAGTCTAGTGAAAAAGTTCATGGTAATATTCTCCCACTTTCATGTTGGTATGAATAATGGTTGCATCATCCCTTTATACTTTTTCCCTTAATCCTTCACTTTCTGACATACTAGGAACTTTGATGTATATTCATCTATATCCTTCTTCATATTGTCCCACCAATAGTGCTCTCAGAGATCTCGATACATCTTTGTGCTCCCTAGATGAATAGAGAAGTTCAAGCTATGTGCGTCATTCTAAATCTCTTTCTTTATCTCTAGATTGGATGGTACATATAGTCATGACCCAAATCTCATAACTCCATTCTCATCTATTTATAACTTTAAGGATTTTCCATTTATAATAGATTCCACCTTTTTTTAATTTCCTTATCATTTCTTCGATAATCCTTTATCTTATCCGTGCAGTTTAGTTGAGTAATCATTTGAGAAAAGATTGATAAAGTCTCTACCCTAATGATTCTCATGTACATACTTTTTAGGTCTAAGAATATTAGATCCTTATCAATTCTCAGCATTGATAAAGATACAGGATCATTTCTACTTAGAGCATCTACCACCTTATTTGCTTTACCAGGATGGTAGTGGATTGAGAATTCATAATCAATGATGATCTATAACCATATTTACTAGTGCATATTAAGCTCCTTCTATGTGAATATATATTTGAGGTTCTTATGATCAATATATATCTCACACTTCTTCCCATAGAGATAATGTCGCCATATTTATAATGAAAATATCATAGCTGCCCACTCTAGATAATGTGTGGGATAGTTTTTCTCATGAACATTCAACTTCCTTGAGGTGTAGGCTATCACTTTATCATTTTAAATCAGTACACATCTTAATCCTTTCTTTAAATCGTCATTTTATACCAAAAATAGTTCCCCACTTTTTGGTAGTGTGAGTACTAGTGTAGTGAGAAGCATATTTTTCAACTCTTTGTAGTAGTCTTCACATTCACTCCCTTTAGATTCATCTTGTTTATTGGGTTTGAAAATTGTGATAAGTTCTTTAGAAATCTTCAATAATACCCAGATAGACCAAGGAAATTATATATCTCTATTATAAATGTTGTCCTAGGCCACTCTTTGATTGCCTTTGTCATGGAAGGGTCCATAGATATTCCTTTTTCTAGTAATAACATTACCCAAGAATGATACTTCCTCCATCCATAACTCAAATTTATTGTACTTTGCATAAAGTTTATCCCTTCAAAAATTATTTAGCACAGTATTCAAATGATCTTCATGTTCATCCTTACTCTTGGAGTATATCATAATATCATTAATAAAGACTACCATAAATTTTTAGATGTAATCTCTAAATACTCTATTCATTAAATCCATAAAAAATTGTTGGAGCATTAGTGAGTAGTAAGGGCATCACTATAAACTCATAGTAATAATACCTCATTTGAAAGGTAGTCTTGGGAATATCTTCCTTCCTCACCTTTAATTGGTGATATCCCAACCAATGGTCCATCTTAGAGAAATAATTTTCCCTACATATTTTATTGAACAATTAATCTATCCATGGAAGGGGATATGTTTTCTTTATCATGATTTTGTTGAGCTCATGATAATCAATACATAGGTGCATTGATCTATCCTTCTTCTTGATGAATAGGACTGGCGCACTCCATGGTGAAGCACTCATCCATATAAAACCCTTATAGAGATTCTCCTATAACTACTTCTTCAGTTCTTACAGCTCAATGGAGGTCATTCTATAAGGTTTCTTTGATATAGGTAAAGATCCAGGAATATGTTCAATTTAGAACTCAACTTATCGGTCTAGAGGATGACCAGTAAACTCTTCATGGAACACATCAGTGTAGTCCCTCACAATGAGCATGTATTTGGGCATGATTCTCTCATTTGTATCAATAATTTGATCTAGATATTCTTGCTCATAAGGCAATAATATCCATAATTGAGATACGGATTATGATAGAGATTTAACCTCATCCTTACACTTTTACAGAATTGGAGGATACCTCGGGATGTGATGAGTGATATCCCTTTCCCAACAGTCGATTTTGGGTTTATATAAAGATATCAAATCCATGCCCAATATTTCATCAAACTCCACCAAAGGAAGTAAGATAAGATTTTTAGGCAGGTTCAATCCACAAACATTAACCGAGGAGGATTTATAAACTTTGGATGCAACAATTTCCCCATTTATTGTTCTCACAGATAACTCAACCTTCATATTTTTAGGTGTTGTTTGAATAGTTCAATTAAAATTAAAAGATATGAAATAATACGTAGAACCATAATCAAATAGTTAATTTTCTATTCTTGAATGAATAACCAATGTACTTTCCACTACATAATTTTTTAGATCCACCTTATTAGTAGTGATATAATATGCCCTTACTTGTTGCCTTGGAGGTTTTTGTTGTTTATTTCCACTAACAACTCTTGGCTTAGGGAAATGGTTTGCATAATTCCCATGTTACTTTCAATTGAAACACTGAACTATAGGTTGAGTGTTGATTTGAACAATCCCTTATTCTTCCACATTAGTGGGATTATTCATATCCCTTTGGTAGTAATTATCCAGATGCCCCATTCTTCCACATTTGAAGCATTTCCTAGTTCCCTTTAGACAGTTCCAAGGATGCTTCTTCCCACAATTTTAACACGTTGGATATTGGTTTCTCTTTGCATCATGGAATTTATATGTTGATCCACCCATATTAAACGCCATTTTCATCTTTTTATCTTTGGTCCCATGAGACCACTGAGAGTCTCTTATATTTATTTCAACCTTTAGGGAACAACAGACAATCTACTCATAGCTATCAAAGTCTTGAATCACCAACGCTTTTCATAAACTCAACTCTAGTCTGCTAAAGAAATGATCCACCTTTATTTTGGTGTTCATGAAAAAGATGGAGGTGTATCGTGTAAGCCTTGTAATTTTTTCCTCGTACACCCCGATAGACTCATCTTCCTTTTACTTCAGTCCGAGGAATTCCCTTTCCATCTTGAGATGGAGGGACTGGGTGAAATATTTATTGAAAAAAATCTTAAATTCCTCCCAATCCATGGAATAAATTTCGTATTTATACTTTGTGTTCTTGATCATTGTCCACCACTGATCAGTTTCCCCATCAAAACGATATACTTCCAGCACAAAATTCTCTTCTTATGATCACTGGAGGACAGTAATATCTTCTCAGTAGAGTTAATCCATTATTCTTTGAGGAGTGAAATAGAAGATCCACTAAACTTGGGAGGACTTTGTCACATGAAGGATTCAATAGAAACTTTCTCTTTCTTAGGAGAAGGATGTAATTCCACATGATTCAAGTTATTATTCATAACTTGATCTAGTTGAGAAAGTACTTTCATGCAGTTTTGAGCACCCATTACCATTATATTTGGAATATCATTAGGTAAATAGTCACATTTCCTATAACATTGATCATTTTCCTGGGTTCTTCTATTTCCATCCATTAACTAAGAAAAGGAAAGTATTATTAGTGGGGCTTGAATACTTAGCTAATAAGATTTTAAAAAAGTAAACTTTGAACATAAAATAATAAACATTTAAATGAAAAGTATATCCTAACTTGTGATTACGAAGTTTCAAATAAGGTTATCCATGGTGATATAATTATCCATAGGGTTTTTACTAAATTCCTCTAGTCCTAATCTATAAAAATAACTAATTCGTTCTCTGATACCAACTATAACAACCCTAGCCTTTTACACATATTATTACATGATTTTAAGCATAATTGACCATCAAATTACAAGCCAAGGATCATAAATTATTTTTTCTTAGGAATATTAAATACATAATTAGAAATCATGAATCCAAAATAAAAACATATTTTATTTATTCTTCATAATGATATCCTAACACCATTTGAGCCCTTACAAATGCATAGGATAACCTAAAGAATACATGAACAAAGGGATGATCTAGAAATCTTAGTAAGGGAATAAACATAATAATAAATCATATCACATGGGTTAGAAGGCATAACATGATGAAAAAAAAATCATCTAACAAGAATAAACATATGGAATCAAAACATATCGAACTTGGGTTCATGTAATCATGGAATCATATTAACTTAAAAGCAACATAAAACATGACATAATCATGATTCAAGGCTCGTTTTATATGGAGTATCATGGGTAAAGGCTAACCACTAAGATCGTTGCACATAGAGAATGAGTCAAGTCTAACCACCAAGACTATTGCACATAACGTCTCATGAGAATAAACATTACCCAATGCATTGGAGTGCTATCTGGGTGAACCCATCATAACATTTTCATTAATATGTGTTCCACATAAATAATCATACATAAGGAATTGAACATAAACATAAGGGATTCCCATGAAAATAATGGGGTATCATAATCATGTCCAAAGGCATATCAAAAGGGAATATCATAATGATGTCCATGAGATAGTGGATTTAAATCATAAATGGACATTTATAAAGGAAAATAGGCATAGATAATGATAAGTGATGTCAAACTGAAGTGAAAACATGTAAAAAGATTGTATAAGAAACTTTATAAATAAAACATTTAAGTTAGATTTAAGGGAAAAGTTTTTAGATTCTTTAAAATGGAAAATGCATAATTGTCTATATAAAACCAGAAATGAACCAACATAGTTTTTCATGTTAAAATTAGTGATTTTAGAAAAATAATAGTGTCTTATAAAATATTATGGATTGAACTTGAAAATGGGTAAGAAATTGGAAAGTTCCCTTTAACTGGGTTTACTTATCAGGAAGAATTGAGAAATGAACATTTTTAAAACATGTATATCCCTAAAAAAGAAGTATGAACTGATATAAATACATAAGTTTGGAACATATACACATAATTTAGAATAATTATATAAAAAGAAATAATAATTACATTAGATTAAAGAGAGACAAAGTGTAACCTAAAGGAATAATGGAGGTTTGGAAAGAATCTCTTACCTTATGTTTGAAAGTGTTCTGCACTTGAACTTAATGTCCTTATGTCCAAAAGTGTTTTAAACTTGAACCTAATATCCTCTTGAATTCTTCCCCTTGATAACCTCCTTAGTAAATTGGTTTTGGTATTTTGTTAGTGTAAATACCTCTTAGACATAGGGAAAAGTCTTGGGAAGAGTATTGCATAGAAATTGGGCAAGATTCAAGGCTTTAGAGGTGTGTGGAGAAGAGGTGGTTAGGGGTGGTATTTATAGTGGAGGAGAGGGGTGTTTTTTTATTGTTTTATTCATTATTTTATTATTTTGGCTCAATATAAGAAATAGTGATGATTCCATGAATAAATATAGTAAATAGATAAGGATAGTATGAGATTGTGGTTCTTACATCAGTGATGACTCAAGGAATATTTTATTTAACTTATAATGTATATATATCATAAATTATTGTAATTTACTATTCACCAAAACTTCAACTATTTTAGAAAAATCCCAATAATTTACCCTAGACATTTTTCGACATGTGGAATTCAAAAATGAACTTCAGTTTTTGAAAATAATTTTCCAAACATGAGAATTTTTATTTTTAATTAAAATCATCATTTATTTGAAAAATACCAATTTTAAAATTATAACTTATTTTATGACAGTTTGAAACATTAATTAAGGTCTCATAAAATTATCTTATAATAATAAGATAACAAAATATTAACTTATAAATCCATTTTATGAAAATAAACTTTCTTTTAAATCATTTTATTAATTATAAAATTGTAAATAATATCTATGCTTTACAAAAATACCAATGCTTAATTTATCATTTCTAAAGCATTTATTTACTTACATCTATATATAAATATATCATATTTTCATTTATAAGATACCCAAATTTTATTTATACTTCCATAGGTAAGGTTACTATTCTATTAGCTAGTTTACAATTCATAAGGGTCATGTTATTATTCTAAAGGTTAAGTTACTATTCAATTGGTTTAGGTTCCTTAATTTCTATAAATACCACTTATTTCAATCATTAATCATTTATAAAGTTTTTATTGTGTTCTCTAAGTGATTTTATGTGATTTACACTATCTTATAAGAAGGTAATTTCCATTGATAGAATCTAGGGTCATTACAATTATATTTCTATAAACCATTAAATTCTTTTCTCAATTTATGATAAGGGTAATCAATTTGAACAAATATATTCAATGTCCCATGTGAATTGTCTTTCTTCCATTCTATAATTGATAATATAGAGTCTATTCTTCCCAAATTGGACATTATTTATATACCTTAACACTATATCCAAGTTTCCTTATGCAAGAAATTTATTTATAGTGAACATTATCATAACATGAAAAAGAAAAAACTCTTTATTGTATGCATCAAAAATTATAACATATGTCTCACATAAAAGATTAAAATCGTTAAAAAATGTTGAAATATACCCATTAATATCATTTCCTAGTTTTTTTTTTCAAAAATCATCAAGATCATCATAACATATTTTTTATTCCAATATATATGTGGGTACAGGTTGTAAACTACCAACAATATAGATCATGAACTATGTTGGCTAATGAGGATCTGATATGGATTCATTCCATCTATGTACAGTCCCAATCTGATAATTCAAGATACACTTCCAAAATTAGGAAATGTTTTATCAAATATCTTCCACTTTAGTGAATTTATAGAAACTTGGGATTATAATAAATAGATATTACATCATTTGTTATGAATTTTTATTACATTACACAAACACACACCTAAGGACCATAATAGTTTAGTGACTTTGGAAACTTGGAAACACAATAACTGATCCATAGGTAAACCGCATTATCTCCCACTATGATATTCATAACTAGAACCCTTATTATCATATTATATATAATAAATTTCTTCATAACCTGGGGAAAAAACATAGGAAAAGGTGATATCAGATACTCATTAAGGGTAAACAAGGGAGAGACGTAAGCATAACATGAACATAATGGTATGAGAACATGATCATAACATTTTAAATCCATACCCTTCATATAAAATATCATAATATTCAGTCATTGAGTGAATATTGGCAGTTCATAAGACATTAATTATAAGGGAATCAAATAACATGATCCATAAGAGTGTAACTTTGGAATAAGATGTGGATTTAAGGAATATACATAAGTATAGAAAATAATCTCCATAATAGTCAAAGCTTGTTCCCATGGCTATCGTAGTGGAATGGATTCAATCCAAAAATCATCATAGTAGTAAAGGTTCACTTTCAAGACCATCATAGTAGACAAAGTCCCTTACTGAACCGAGTCCACTCTATATTCCAATCCAGTCTATCTCATGTGATATAAATATTTACCCAATGCATTAGAGGGAGATATAGGTATCACCCATATCATAATGAAAACCATATTTATGTGTTCCATAAGATAATTAATGTAACATCCCAAGTAAGTAATGAATAATAGATATTTTTATCTATGTCTATTAATGAATTAGATAGTGTTTTAGAGGCTTAAAATGAAAATAAATCCAATCTTAAGCATGGAATACACTAATATTTTTAAAAGATTGTTTTACTGCCTTTTGATGGAAAACCATTTTTAAATATATATTTTGACAATTTTATAATCTATGTTTGTCAAAATAAACTTATTATTTATGATTGGGACATCAAAATTTACTTTGTGTGAATTTTTTGTATTTTTTGGACAATGTTCATTTTTTTAATGAATAGTGAAAAATACTGCATTTTACATCAAAACTACTTTTTAATCTAATTTATTTATATGATTAGATTATATTTTGAATTGGTTTTGAAGTGAAATTAGAATATATTTTTACCATTTAATCCAATGGTGGTCATTGGAATTAATTTCACTTTGAAATTGGACTTAAATTGGAGTCAATCTTTTGATACTTTTTGTTTCATAAAAACACGCTATTTGTCATGACAGCGGAAATTAATTATTAAATTAATTAATGTGACTTTTATGTTTTGAATTTTGTAAAATAGACTTCATTTTTGAATTTGGAATATCAAATATAGCTTAGGGTGAATTTTTGGTATTTTTCTGAAAAACTTCAATTTTTGATGAATAGTGAAACCACTAAGTGGTACTTATAAAAACTGATTTTTCGTTTAAATGAAATTTTACCACTTCTGTGTTTTGAATTTCAAAAATCCGACAAATATGGTCGTCATTAAGAAGTAAAATGTGGTTCAATGAGATTAAAATAATTTTTTGGTGAATAGTAACTCTAACTTCTTAATCGCGGTTAGAGGTAATTAGTGCAATTTAAGGAAAAAATGATATAATAATAAAATGAAAATACCTAGAAACATGTCCTACCCTTATTGGATATATCATGGAAGACCCAGAAAAGCCATGTGTCAACTTGGGGACCCCATGGAGCCACTTTGGTTGGGAAATGACATAAATAACTTTTTATTTAATGTAAAAGTAAAAATGACACAAACATGAGATGTTTTACTAAAACAATTTTTACATGAGGTTATAAAGATCCGATTTTTGATTATAAATATTCATTGGAAAGATAAAACAATTTCCTACATCATGATATTTTGTTTATAATTTTTAGACATTAAATAAATTAAATTATTTATGACATCATGATGATGCAGCGATGACCTCATTATTTAACGATTTAAATAAAATGGAATGATAATGTAAAATCTAAGAGCTAAACTTGGCCAAAACCTATTGTATGGGTGGATTTAGAACCCTTACCACCTTATCCTAGAAACACATCAATGTGGGACCTCTTAAATCTGAATAACATTCTAAAATAAAGTGACTTTTCTTTACCTTCCAAGAGTGCTCCTCCTCTCCTCTTATAAAAGGCCCCCACCTCTACCTCCTTACCCACACTCCCAAAGCCTTTGAATCGTCCAAACCCTGTCTATTTTGGCTCTCCACATCCCTCTCTTACTCCTTGAAGCCTCACTTTAGGCATAAGTCTTCCCAAGGAAGCCTTTGAGCTCAAATATAAGAGAGTTACCCGATTTTAAGGTAATGTCTTCTTTTGAGTCCTTTTATTTGATTTTGCTTCTCCAACCCCCTAAACTCTTTTTATTATTTTCTTTTGTAATAACTCAAGTATCCTCAATATACTAGGATGTTTTTATAAGAATTATTCAAGCTACACTTACACACACCTACATCTAATGGTTAAAGGACATGCTGTTTCAGTGGATGGTGAATTTATGCCTCCCGAAACGATGATTGTTCAACATTCTTTTAACACCTTAAAAGGTGGCCATTAAGATGTCACTATATTTATATATGGTATATAATATGTTTATGTTTTCCTTAATCTTCTGTATTTTTCATTTTGGGCATACCTTTATGGTTTCCATTATGGGTAAACGCGATATCTTCATTTAAGGAAGTGCGGACTACCGCCCCCTCAAAGTGATTTGATTTGTTAAATACCATATGTGGGACGTATAAAGGATGGAACTATGATATTATATATTATATTATAATGGAATTATAATATACATTTATATCATTATGATTCCATTCTATAAAATATGAAATATAAATGAAAGTAGCGTTCATGCGTACGTACAGCTTACCGTCTCCATGAACGGTGCATTTCATTTCTTACCTCTAAATGATTATGTAATATTATAAATGCATGCATGTAATGGATATATATGACATATATGATATCTAAAAAATTAATACCATTATGTATATAATGGATACAAGAACAACTTTTAATTATAAAGGGCTTATTTTTGACTCAAGTACCAATGATCGTTAAAACGACCGTTATTAACTTAAATAATTACATAGTGTTCATGCAATGGAAATAAGTGATATAAAAGGAATAATTAACTTGAAAAAGGTTCTTAAACAAGTATAAATTAACTCAAGTTTATTATTCAGTAGATTAAAGAACGACCGAGTCAAGTCGGACCCGAGGTATGGGACTTCGTCTCAATCTCCTTTCATTGAGGCATATTTTGTTTTATACACAACCTTCTTTTATACGGTGTATAAACCCCTTTGAATTTTACATTTATCCAAAAGGAATCTTTTTTATGAATAATTTTACTAAATGACAAAAGGGAATGTTTTTGTCGTACGTATGCGGTGACAACGACTTCTCCGCCGCCGTGACCGTTATTTGAGTTTCGGCTTCCTCTACAAGCCATACCTTCTTTTTACAAGAAAAATAAATACCATGTTTTAATTTTCTTTTATTTTGGTATTGAAAATGGTTTTAATAATGTTTTTATATCAATTTTTTGTATTGATATCTTGTGATTGAAAGGTGGAAATACTATGTTTCCTTTATGCATGTTTTATGTGATACGATTATGTTGAGGTTCTTGGGTATTATTATGAAGATGGGTGGTTCTGTGATAAACTAAGGGCAGGTGAGACCGATATAGCTATCTAATGCATTGGGTAATGCGAAGGAGTGTAACGTTAAGGTTTATCTGAAGAGATTTAGGGAATATACTGTGATGGGTATTCCAAACGTAACCAAGAGGGTTACTCCCTACGTAAGAATGTTATGAATGCCTCAAGTTACCTTTACGTCTTATGATTTCTATGATTTATTCATGATTTGATGAGGTATGTTGAAGTGATTATGTTTTATGGGTAAAGTATGATTTCATTCTTATGTATATATGTACCCATGTTTCCTTTCCATATATTTTTATTTCCCTTACTGAGCTTTTTATGCTCATCCCAAGTTTTTTTTTTGAAATGTTTTTCACAGGTCAAGGGAAAGGTACATGATATGATGATAGTGTCAAGGAAGTGTCAAGAAAGAATCCATGTTTTATTTTAAATATGTTTCCATTGATGGGAAAGAATAATACTATATTTATGTAACCACTTTGTTTATATGTGGAATGTAATGCAAGTTTTATGATCTAATTCTCTAAAACTCTAAACCCGAAAAGATCCTAAATGTGTAATCTTGTAATAACTCAAGATTAAGTAAGGTTTAAGGCTGGGGCCTTATAGTTGGTATCAAAGGTTGGTTTAGATAACTTTAGGAGTTAGAATTATATTAAATGATTATCCAAAAATATTTTTTTATGGTAAAATTGAAATGATATATCATTTGAAGATTACCATGTTGCTTCATCTAAGACATGTTTATTCAGAATGGTTTTCTGTAGAGGAAACAGGGAAGCAGTGCTAGGAAGGAATACAGAAGGAAATAACCTTCCGAATCAGCATCCTGAGATGGTCAGAATTGGAACTGAAGAGTTTGTTGCAGTAATGGCGCAATTGACTCAAGCGATAAATGGAGGTGGTATCCATGCACGAGATCAGCCAGATCAACCGCAGAGGAACATGCCAGTGGTGGAACATTTCATGAGGCAGCATCCCCCATCATTTAGAGGATCATCTGACCCTGTGCTAGCTGAAGGGTGGATTAAAGCACTGGAGAAGATTTTCAATGTCATGGGGTGTTCAAACAATCAAAAGGTTAGTCTTGTTATTTATCGTTTGGAGGGTGAAGCAGATCAGTGGTGGTCGATGGTTAAAAATATCAAGGACGCTGATAAGATTGATGCTCTCGACTGGGATGAATTCAAAGGTATGTTTCTTGAGAAGTATTTTCCTAAGGCTGTTCGACTTAGGATGGAAAATCAATTCTTGGAATTGAGGCAAGAGGAAGACTCAGTGGCTGCCTATGAAGAAAGGTTCACTCGATTGGCAAGGTATTCTCCAAATTTTATCAGAGACCTTGATAGTAAAATCAATCGTTTTTACTCAGGATCAAAGCCAAAACATCGAAGGGCATTAGCTTCTCATGAGTTTAAAAGTTATGAAAAGCTTGTTCGATGTGCGGAGAAGGTGGAAATGGAGTTTTACGTTGATCAAGTGTTCTATAACAACCAATAGAAGAAGAGACCGAGGTGGCAGGAGAAAGGTAAGAATTCTTCAAAAAAGTCTGATGGTAAGAAATCTAAGTTTCTAGTTTGTGATAAATGTGGAAAAAGGCGTGCTGGGGAATGTCTTCTGAATTCTGGAAAGTGCTACCGATGTGGTAATATGGGACATAAGGCTCGTGATTGCACTGAAAAAGATCAGGGTGATGGTAAGAGCAAATTTGATTTACAGTTAGTGAAATGTTATAAGTGCAATGAGATGGGTCACTATAAAAATGAGTGTCCGAAAAAGAGCTTGAGTGATGGGCAGCAGTTAGACTACATGCAGAAAGGGGTGGTGAAATCCTTTGCAACTACTTCAGCAGATGTCTGGCCATCAAATGAAGTTGTATCAGGTACTTTGTTTGTTTTTTCAGATTATGCCAATGTGTTGTTTGATTCGGGTTCTACACATTCTTTCGTCTATAAAACCTTTTCTAGTAAAATGGGAATACCATCTCAAGAAATGACTCCTGAACTTTTGGTAAAAACACCTGGGGGAAATGTTGAGGCAAAAAGAATTTATAAGAATCTTCCTATCCTTATCTGTAGAAATAACCTACTTGCAAACCTTATTGTTCTACCTCTAGTATAGTTTGATGTTATCCTGGATATGGATTGGCTCTCTATTTACCATACTAAGATTGACTGTAGAGCTAAAGAAGTTTATTTTCAGAAAGACTTTCAGTTTGTGTACAATAATGAACCCTTACTGTTGATAACTTATCAAGAGGCCAAGAAACTTGTAAAAGATGGAAATGAATGTTACCTTGCACACATCTTTAAAAATAAAGGAACTGTTCAGATTAATGATGTGCCAGTGGTAAATGAGTATCCTGATGTTTTTCCTGATTAGTCGGGAAGTTGAGTTTATTGTTGACTTAGTTCCTGATGCTAATCCAATTTCAAAACCCCCCTTATCAAATGGCTCAAATTTAACTTTTAGAGTTGAAGGAGCAATTGCAAGATTTATAAGAGAAAGGTTTCATTCGACCTAGCACATCACCATGGGGTGCTCCTGTTTTATTTGTTAAAAAGAAAGATGGTTCAATGAGACTTTGCATTGATTATAGAGCCTTGAATAACATCACTGTTAGAACAAATATCCTTTGCCTCATATCGATGATTTGTTTGATCAGCTCCAGGGAGCTCAGTATTTTTCAAAGATTGACTTGAGATCGGGGTACCATCAGCTGACGGTAAAGGAAGAAGATGTTCCGAAGACCGCGTTCCGTACAAGATATGGCCATTATGAATTTTTAGTAATGCCTTTTGGGCTAACCAATGCACCTGCTGTATTCATGGACTTAATGAATATAATTTTCCATGAGTTCTTAGATAAGTTTGTGGTGGTTTTCATTGATGATATTTTGGTGTTTTCTAAAAGTAAATAGGAGCATGAAAGACATTTAAGGGTTATCTTACAAACCTTAAAAGAAAAGAAAATGTATGGAAAATTCAGCAAGTGTGAGTTTTGGTTGCAACAAATTTCTTTCCTTGGTCATATTGTTTCTAAAGATGGGATAACTCTTGATCCTGCAAAAACAAAGGTTGTTGAAGAATGACCAATACCCACAAATGTAACTGAGATTAGTAGCTTCCTTGGTTTGGTAGGCTACTACCGAAGGTTTGTTGAAAATTTTTCACGGTTATCTAGTCCAATGAATAAGCTAACTCGGAAGGGTGTTAAGTTTATCTGGACAAAAGAATGTGATGATTGTTTTCAGGAGTTGAAAAGAAGATTGGTGAATGCTCCAGTTTTGGCACTTCCTTCCAGGAATGGTGAGTTTGTTATATACAGTTATGCTTCATTGAAGGGACTTGGTTGTTTCCTTATGCAGAATGATCAGGTAATTGCTTATGCTTCACGACAGTTGAAAACTCATGAGGTAAATTACCCTACACATGATTTGGAATTAGCTGCTATTGTTTTCGCTTTAAAAATTTGGAGGCGTCATTTGTATGGAGTAAAGTGTGAAATATATACTGGTTACAAAAGTTTAAAGTATATATTCACTCAGAAAGAGTTAAACATGAGACAGAGGAGAAGGATGGAATTAATCAAGGATTATGATTGTACAATTCATTACCGTCCGGGAAAAGCAAATAAAGTGGCTGATGCTTTGAGTCGAAAAAGTAATGCTTCATTAGCAATATTGCGCTTAGAACGTGATCCTTTGGTTAAGGATTTGATGATCTTTAGGATAGAAGTTGTTGGTGCAGGAAGTTCTTCTGTTTTGTTTCAGGTATCAGTGAGATCATCTCTATCAGATAGAATCAAGCAAGCACAGAAGCAAGACAGTGAGTTGCAGAAAAAGGTAGAGCTGGTTCAAAAAGGTAAGTTGCCTGAATTCAAAATTGATAATGATTGCGTTTTGAGATTTTGGAAGAGATTGTGTGTTCCTTGTGATTCACAGTTGAAGAGAGAGTTGTTATGTGAAGCTCATAGTTCTCCGTTTTCATTTCATCCTGGTAGTACTAAGATGTACAGAGATCTGTGGGAGTATTACTGGTGGGATGGAATGAAAAGAGATATTGTTGATTTTACTGTGAAGTGTTTGACTTGTCAGCAGGTTAAAGCAGAGCGGCAGTTACCGAAAGGGATGCTTCAGCCTCTACTAGTGCCAGAGTGGAAATGGGAGAATATATCCATGGACTTTGTTGTGGTATTACCGAAGACATCTCGAGGTAATAATGCAATCTGGGTTATTGTTGATCGCTTGACTAAATCTGCTCATTTCCTTGATATACGAGATACTTTTTACCTAGATCAACTTTCCCGTTTGTATCTTAAAGAGATAGTTAGGTTACATGGATTTCCCCTCTCCATTGTATCTGATCGTGATCCCAGGTTCACTTCTAACTTTTGGAAAGGCCTTCAGAAGTCGTTGGGTACTGAATTAAATTTTAGTACAGCTTTTCATCCTCAATCAGATGGGCAGTCAGAATGAAAAATTCAGACCTTGGAGGATATGCTATGTTCTTGCTCTATGGATTATCAGGGAAGTTGGGACCAACATCTTTCTTTGGTTGAATTTTCATATAATAACAGTTTTCATTCCAGCATACAGATGGCACCATTTCAGGCATTATATGGGAAGCGGTGTCAAACTCCAGCTTTCTGGGATGAAGTGGGTGAAAGGAAGTTGATGGGACCAGAATTGGTAGAAGAGATGGCAGAAAACGTTCAACTGATTCAGAAGCACATGAGAATAGCTCAGAGCAGGTAGAAGAGTTATGCGGATAACCGGAGGAAAGATCTATCTTTTGAGGTAGGTGATCATGTTTTTCTCAAGGTTTCTCCTTGGAAAAGTGTGATGAGATTTGGTAAGAAAGGAAAGCTGAGTCCAAGGTTTATTGGACCATATGAAATTCTGGAGAGAGTTGGATCAGTTGCATACCGGGTGGCTTTACCTCCGAGTTTATCTCAGGTACACAATGTTTTTCACGTTTTGATGTTGAGAAAGTATATGCCAGATCCATCTCATGTTTTGAGTCCAGAGGTAGTTCAGCTGGAAGAGAACCTATCTTATGAGGAACAACCAGTCCAGATTCTTGACCATAGGGATCAAGTGTTACGAAATAAGGTGATTAATCAGGTAAAGGTTTTTTGGAAAAACCACATGATGGAAGAGGCAACATGGGAATCTGAAAATGCAATGAGGGATAAGTACCCCCATTTATTCGATAAGTAAATAAATTGCGGGGACGCAATTTTCAAAAGGGGGGAAGGATGTAATATCCCAAGTAAGTAATGAATAATATATATTTTTATCTATGTCTATTAATGAATTAGATAGTGTTTTAGAGGCTTAAAATGAAAATAAATCCAATCTTAAGCATGGAATACACTAATATTTTTAAAAGATTGTTTTACTGCCTTTTGATGGAAAACCATTTTTAAATCTATCTTTTGACAATTTTATAAGCTATTTTTGTCAAAATAAACTTATTCTTTATGATTGGGACATCAAAATTTACTTTGTGTGAATTTTTTGTATTTTTCGGACAATGTTCATTTTTTAATGAATAGTGAAAAATACTGCATTTTACATCAAAACTGCTTTTTAATCTAATTTATTTATATGATTAGATTATATTTTGAATTTGTTTTGAAGTGAAATTAGAATATATTTTTACCATTTAATCTAATGGTGGTCATTGGAATCAATTTCACTTTGAAATTGGACTTAAACTGGTGTCAATCTTTTGATACTTATTGTTTCATAAAAACACGCTATTTGTCATGACAGCGGGAATTAATTATTAAATTAATTATTGTGACTTATATGTTTTAAATTTTGTAAAATAGACTTCATTTTTGAATTTGTAATATCAAATATAGCTTAGGGTGAATTTTTGGTATTTTTCTGAAAAACTTCAATTTTTGACGAATAGTGAAACCACTAAGTGGTACTTATAAAAACTGATTTTTCGTTTAAATGAAATTTTACCAATTCTGTGTTTTTAATTTCAAAAATCTGACATACATGGTCATAATTAAGAAGTAAAATGTGGTTCAATGAGATTAAAATAATTTTTTGGTGAATAGTAACTCTTAAGTTTTTAATCGCGATTAGAGGTAATTAGTGCAATTTAAGGCAAAAATGATATTATAATAAAATGAAAATACCTAGACACATGTACTACCCTTATTTTATGTGTCATGGCCGACCAATAAAATCCATGGGTCAACTTGGGGACCCCATGGAGCCACTTTGGTTGGGAAATGACATAAATAACTTTTTATTTAATGTAAAAGTAAAAATGACACAAACATGAGATGTTTTACTAAAACAATTTTTACATGGGTTTATAAAGATCAGATTTTTTATTATAAATAATCATTGGAAATATAAAAAGATTTCCTACATCATGATATTTTTTTTATAATTTTTAGACATTAAATAAATTAAATTATTTATGACATCATGATGATACAGCGATGACCTCATTATTTAACGATTTAAATAAAATGGAATGATAATGTAACATCTAAGACCTAAAATTGGCCAAAACCTATTGGATGGGTGTATTTAGAACCCTTATCACCTTATCCTCAAAACACATCAATGTGGGACCTCTTAAATCTGAATACCATTCTAAAATAAAGTGACTTTTCTTTACCTTCCAAGAGTGCCCCTCCTCTCCTCTTATAAAAGGCCCCCACCTCTACCTCCTTACCCACACTCCCAAAGCTTTTGGCTCGTCCAACCCATGCCCATTTTGGCTCTCCACATCCCTCTATTACTCCTGGAAGCCTCACTTTGGGTAGAAGTCTTCCCAAGGAAGCCTTTGAGCTCAAATCTAAGAGAGTTACCCGATTTTAAGGTAATGTCTTCTTTTGAGTCCTTTTGTTTGATTTTGCTTCTCCAACCCCCAAAACTATTTTTATTATTTTCTTTTGTAAAAAATCCAGTATCCTCAATATAATAGGATGCTGTTATAAGAAGTATTCTAGCTACACTTACACACACCTACATCTAATGGTTAAAGGACATACGGTTTCCGTGGATGGTGAATTTATGCCTCCTGAAACGATGATTGTTCAACATTCTTTTAACACCATCAAAGGTGGACATTAAGATGTCACTATATTTATATATGATATATAATATGTTTATGTTTTCCTTAAGCTTCTGTATTTTTCATTTTGGGCATACCTTTATGGTTTCCATTATGGGTAAACGCGATATCTTCATTTAAGGAAGTGCGGACTACCGCTCCCTCAAAGTGATTTGATTCATTAAATACCATATGTGGGACGTATAAAGGATGTAACTATGATATTATATATGATATTATACTGGAATTATAATATACATTTATATCATTATGATTCCATTCTATAAAATACGAAATAGAAATGAAAGTAGCGTTCATGCGTACGTACGGCTTACCGTCTCCATGAACGGTGCATTTCATTTCTTACCTCTAAATGATTATGTAATATTATAAATGCATGAGTTTACTGGATATATATGACATATATGATATCTACATCATGAATACCATTCTGGATATAATGGATACATGAACAAATTGTAATTATAAAGGGCTTATTTTTTACTCAAGTACCAATGATCGTTAAAACGACCGTTATTAACTTAAATAATTACATAGTGTTCATGACATGGCAATAAGTGATATAAAATGAATAATGAACTTGAAAAAGGTTCTTAAACAAGTAGAAATTAACTCATGTTTATTATTCAGGAGATTAAAGAATGACCGAGACAAGTCGGACCCGAGGTATGGGACTTCATCTCAATCTCCATTCATTGAGGCATATTTTGTTTTATACACAACCTTCTTTTATATGGTGTATAAACCCCTTTGACTTTTACATTTATCCAAAAGGAATATTTTTTATGAAGCGTTTTACTAAACGAAAAAAGGGAATGTTTTTGTCGTACGTATGCGGCGACAACGACTTCTCTGCCGCCGTGACCGTTATTTGAGTTTCAGCTTCCTCTACAAGCCATACCTTCTTTTTAAAAGAAAAATAAATACCATGTTTTAATTTTCTTTTATTTTGGTATTGAAAATGGTTTTCATAATGTTTTTATATCAATGTGTTATATTGATATCTTGTGATTGAAAGGTGGAAATATTATGTTTCCTTTATGCATGTTTTATGTGATACGATTATGTTGAGGTTCTTGGGCATTATTATGAAGACGGGTGGTTTCGTGATAAACTAAGGGCGGGTGAGCCCGATATAGCTCTCCAATTCATTGGGTAATGCGAAGGAGTGTAACGTTAAGGTTTCTTCAAAGATATTTAGGGAATATACTGTGATGGGTATTCCAAATGTAACCAAGAGGGTTACTCCCTACGTAAGAATGTTATGAATGCCTTAAGTTACCTTTACGTCTTATGATTTCTATGATTTATTCATGATTTGATGAGGTATGTTGAAGTGCTTATGTTTTCTGGGTAAAGTATGATTTCATTCTTATGTATATATGTACCCATGTTTCCTTTCCATATATTTTTATATCCCTTACTAAGCTTTTTATGCTCATCCCAAGTTTTTTTTTTGAAATGTTTTTCACAGGTCAAGGGAAAGGTACATGATATGATGATAGTGTTAAGGAAGTGTCAATAAAGAATCCATGTTTTATTTTAAATATGTTTCCATTGATGGGAAAGAATAATACTATCTTTATGTAACCACTTTGTTTATATGTGGAATGTAATGAAAGTTTTATGATCTAATTCTCTAAAACTCTAAACCTAAAAAGATCCTCAATGTGTAATCTTGTAATAACTCAAGATTAAGTAAGGTTTAAGGCTGGGGCCTTATAATTAAACATTCATCATAACTCATGAAATTAAATGGGTTTCATAAACATTTCATCATATCATAATATATAGAAAAGTGATAGGTTTATAATCATCTCATCATTTCATCATAGCATAACCCATAGAAAAAGAAGCAGGTTTCATGATAATTTTATCATGGTATAACCTATGGAATAGAAATGGGATTATTAAACATCATTACATCATAAACATAAATCATTTAGAGAAATAATAAGTATTTTATCATTGGATCATATCCCCAGTAAGGCATAGGTAACATCAACAGATACCGTCATATTTGGAAAATGATTTTGAATAATCATTTAAAAAATTTCTTTATAAAAATATCCTTTCCTCTTTGAAAACCATTTTTTTAAAACATAAAAAAATTGAAAATATTTTTCTTTGAAAATAAACTTGAAATTTTATAAAGTAATACTCAAATCAATTAATGGTCATGATGACAGGAATTTTTGTTTATGTCGTGCATGTTAAAATAAAGATTCCTTTCACATTTTTGATAAAATCCAAATGGGAATTATTTGGAAAATGACATGAAGATTCATTTCAAAAAAAAATTAAAAAATTAAAACATGGTTAAAAATGTCTTTTAAAAACCATAGTATAATAAAAAAAACTTTTTTTAAAACTTTTTTTGAAAACATGTTTTTGGAATAAAACGGGTTTCCAACCGAAGATATAAATAAAGTCATATTTTCTTTAAAAATTCTCAATTATTGTAAGTACCAAGAAGTGTAAAAAATAGTAATATTACTTTAAAATATAATTAATAACTATAAGATGATAAAATTCATGATTTTATTGAGATATGGATCATAATATTTTACCATAAAAACATAATCATAAATAATCCTGATAAATGATGAGACTGTAACATAAAATCTTTACCACTTTGATAACATTAAATCATAATCACAATGAATTAATAACACAAAATGGAACTTAAAATATCATGATGATAAATAAATTCATGATATTACATGTCAAATTGGTTGCATATACACCTAGTAAAAGAATATAGGTGCATAACATGACGTAAGTCTCAAAGAATAAAATTGAGACAAAATCTATTACCATAAGTATTGACTTATGTCGTACACATTAAAAATTAATGTATAATAAATATAGGTTTATTAAAAATATATTAAATAAAACTAATTATATATATCATACCATATATTATTTTCTTACGACCTTTTATTACCCTTTTATTAACAATTCAATGTTAAAGTTATGTTTCGGGTAACAACCACTTTGTTTTTCCATATATATTTTGATTTTTTATTTTTGGTCCTCTTAATGGTTTTATCATATCAAGAATTTTAAACATTATATAAATATCATATATATTCATTATATATTTATTTATATTAATACATAAAATTTACTGATAAAAAATGAAATACACAGTTTATAGAGATGGTAAGTCATACGTACGCATGAACATTGCTTACATTTTCTTTTTGGATTTAAAAAATGAAAGTTAAATGATATATTATCATTATAGAATAATTTTTATTTCATATATATTATATATTCTCATTAAACTCATCATTATTACCTTCTATTTAAAGCATGAATGAATCACATCGGTTCGTGAGACGGTAGTCCGCCGTACACACGAGCGACGTTATCGTATTCCCACAAAATCGAGAGTATAAAGGTATAAGTAATATAATAATTAAAAATAATAATAAATTCATAAATATAAAATATAAATAATAAATTCATCATTATTTTCAACCATTATAGGTGTTAATTGAAAAATGAATGACACCGGTTCGTGAGGTTGTAGTTCACCATACACATGAATGATGATTTCGTAACCCATTTGATAGAAGTGGATATGGTTGTAGGTAATGAAATTAACATAAAAAATATTAGTATATATAAGATACTTATTTTATTACATCAATATGGTATAATAATAATTTAAATATATGGGGTAATAAATAAAATAAAAATGCTTATTGATGAGCGTTACCTCTTCTTCGGGGTATCCTCCTTAGGTTAGCACCAAAATTCTTCTTGGGTTGGATTTATATCCAAAATAAAGATTATGTTATTTTATGTGGTAATATAGGAATTTATTTGTCCAGGTATTTTCTAAATCAAATGGTTTTAAAGGTTTGAATAAGAGATAATAGGGGATGGCCTTTTATAAGTGAGGTGAGTAGCGCACTTGTAAATTTTTTAAAAGATTTAGATGTACCCAGGTTTTCACTTACCACAAGGATCCAATAATTGATAATTATAGATAATATAAGAGATAATATTTAAATATTTTCATAAAATGGGTTTTTTACAAATTCGTTTTATTTTTATCCCTTATATTTTTATTCTAACCCCCTGATAAAACCATTTTTACCTTAACCGCGGTAAATAATTTTTACAGTTTTTACTATTCATTAGGGTAAAAAATTAATTTAACATTAATATATAATATAATATATTATGATTCAAAATATTAAATCCATTTTTACAAATTACATTCACATAAGTGGAAAATTTTAATTTAAAATAAATCCTACAGATGCGACGAGAAAGCGGGTTTTTAAAGAGAAAATGTTCAAAAGTTTACATAGTTTTTATAACCAATTTCAATATGAAATTGATTATAATGACAAAAATTGGATTAATAGATGTTTAATTTAACTAATTTTACCTTAAAACCAATTAAAAATATAATTTAACTTTATAAATAAATTTAAAAAAAAGGCAGTTTTTAATTAAAATTCAGTATTTTTCACTATTCATCAAAAAATGAAACTTTTCAGAAAAATACAAAAAATTAACCCTAAGATAATTTGGATATTATGATTTCAAAAATGAACTTTAATTTTTTAAATAATGTTTCTAAAATTGTTGAAAAAATATTTTTAAAATAAGTGCGTAAAAAGGTGACAAAACTGCTTTTTAGAAAATTAAAGTTTTAAGTATAAATTTGGATTTATTCTTACCTATCATCTAGAAAACACATAAGATAAATTTTAAATAGTTAATTAAATATATAATATATAAATTTATTTAAAACAATTCACCAAAATTGTTTTTTTTTAAATTTCTTGAGGTAAAACATGTTTTTTTCATAAAATATTTTTTCAATAAAAGATTTCCTTTATTTTCAAATAGTTTTTATTTTTATTTATAATTAATTAATCATTGAAGAATTAATTTTATATACATTTGTAAAAAATAATTATGACACATTAATATTAATCATAATTTTTTAATATTATTCATAACTTTCATTTTAATGGTTAGGTAATAACTATAGTATTAAATAATAATATTTTAATAGTATTTCATGTTTTGTTTAAACTAGGTGTTGCATATAAAAAAAGATAAACTTGGTGTTGTGTTTAATGAAATACAAAATAATTGTTTCATGTAAAAAAAGATAAAATCACTGTTTCATGTAATGTAAAATATTGAAAATATTAAATTAATTTGAAAAAATATATTTCACAAATTCTTGGGGTGTTACATTCTACCCCCTTATAATAAATTTTTCCTCCAAAATTCATCTCGGTCATCAATGGTTTATCATTTAAAATTTCATTCATAAAAACCCACATCATAAAAATGGTTAATAAAATATATTCTTGAAAATAGAAATATATGTGCGAAATTCATCTCGAATAACACATACTAGGTTTCTAAATAGGAAAACATTGGTGTGAATTGAAAACATGGACATAGAAAAGAAAACTAACACTCAAATACTGATGGAGAGTGATAAAGTATAAGGCCCCAGCCTTAAACCTTACTTAATCTTGAGTTATTACAAGATTACACATTGAGGATCTTTTCAGGTTTAGAGTTTTAGAGAATTAGATCATGAAACTTGCATTACATTCCACATTTAAACAAAGTGGTTACATAAAAGACAATATTCATTCTTCCCATCAATGGAAACATATTTAAAATATATCACGGATTCTTTCTTGACACATCCTTGACACTATCATCACATCATGTACCTTTCCCTTGACCTGTGAAAAACATTTCAAAAACTTGGGATGAGCATAAAAAGCTCAGTAAGGGATATAAAAATATGGAAAGGAAACATGAGTTCATATATACATAAGAATGAAATCATAATTTACCCATAAAACATAGGCACTTTAACCTACCTCATCACATCATGAATAAATCATAGAAATCATAAAACATAAAGGTAACTTGAGGCATTCATAACATTCTTACATAGGGAGTAACCCTCTTGGTTACGTTTGGAATACCCATCACAGTATATTCCCTAAATCTCTTCGGAGAAACCTTAACGTTTCACTCCTTCGCGTTACCCAATGCATTGGAGAGCTGTATCAGGCTCACCCGCCCTTAGTTTATCACGGAACCACCCGTTTTCATAACAATGCCCAAGAACCATAACATAAATGTATCACATAAAAAATGCATAAAGGAAACATAACATTTCCACATTTCAATCACAATATAACATTTTAGGTTATTGAAATAATGAATCCATTCAAAAAGAAACCATTTCCAAAACCATTTAAAACATTTAATAAAGAGATTTTTGAATCAAAGTGTCCCATACCACCTTGAAGCTTTTAACATTTTAAACCATTAATATCCATATAAATAAATTCTTAAAACCATTTTGAAAACATGGATATTAATAAGAACAAATAATTAAAACATTTAAAATGATATTTTGGTTAAAGGGGTTTTACCAAAATTAGAGACACTTGAATACAATAATCGAGGAATAACATTTAGTCAGAACTTTATAATATCATGAGAATAAAAGGATTCATGATATAATACTCCAAAGGATAGTATATACACCATATAAGAGTGAATCGGTGCATAACAACAATGAACCCTCAATAGAAATGTCAAATGTGATGAAATCCCTTATAAAGAAGGTATCCTTAAATTAAGGACAAATAAATCTCAAAAATATGTGTGAAAAATATATATACACCCAATATAAGTGTATATTAAGTGTAAAACAATAAAAGTTCATTCACACATATTCAATGGATGACATATTCAATGACTAAATGTTGAACCCAAAGAAATCGAAATTGGGTTAAAAAGTTCCCTTGACAGCCTAACGGCATCACATCAAAATGAGTTGATGAGAGATAAAAAGTGTATCTCATCACTTGGACATAAAATTTACATCAATAAGGATATATTAGAACATATCCCAACATAACAATATGTAAATTAAAAGACCCAACAAAATAAGTCTTTTAAAAAAAGAGGAGGGTGAAAGGTTCCCTTACCGACTTGGGTATCTTTCAAAACATACACCTCATGAAAGAAGGACAATAGATCATTGATGTAAATACTCATAAACGAAATTATATTACACAAAGAGTAGAATAATGGTAAGTACATGCACCACTCAATGGAATTTGTGGCAAATGTAGCATAAATCTCACGGGAATAAAAGTGAGATGAAAAATCCCTTACGAAAACTTGGCAGCCTAACAGCGCCACATAAAACTTCCAAAATGGATTGATGAGAGATAATAGGGTCTCTCATCATATGAACATAAAAAAACATCAAGTGTATGATAAAAGATCATCCCAATAACAAGAAATATGAGCTTTAAAAGGAATGACATAAAAGTGTATACTTAAAAAGAAAGAGAGGAGTAGGATCCCTTACCTCGGGTCCGACTTGACTCGATCGTTCTTTAACGTCCTGAATAATAAACTTGAGTTAATTTACACTTTATTAAGAACCCTTTTTATTATTCCTTCTAGATCACTTATTTCAATGTTATAAACATTATTTAATCATTTAAGTTAATAATGTTTGTTTTGTCGATATTTGGTTCTTAAGTCGAAAGTGGACTTCTTACAATTACATGTTGTTCGTGTGGCCAAATGTTTATTATATCAATAATTGTATTCATGATGTAGATATCATATATTTCATATATATCCAGTACATTAATGCATTTATAACATTACATAATCATTTATAGGTAAGAAATGAAGTGCACCGTTCATGGAGACGGTAAGCCGTACGTACGCATGAACGCTACTTTCATTTCTATCTCATACTTTAATGGAAAGAAATAATAATGATATATAGGTATATAATAATTCCAGTATAACATCATATATAATAACATTAAATCCATCCTTTATAAGTCCCACGTATGGCATTAACGAATCACATCACTTTGAGGGGGCGGTAGTCCGCACTTCCTAAAATGAAGATATCGCGTATACCCATAATGGAAGCCATAAAGGTAAGGCACAAATGAAAAATACAGAAGCATAAGTAAAACATAAACATATTATATATCATATATAAAAATAGTGACATCATAATGGCCACCTTTGAAGGTGTTAAATGAGTATTGAACAATCATCGTTTCGGGAGGCAGAATTTCACCATCCACGGAAACCGTATGTTCTTTAACCATTTGATGTAGTTGTGTGATATTGTAGCATGAATAAATCTTATAACAACATACTAGTATATTGAATATACTGATGTTGTTACAAGAGAAGTAAATAAAAAGAGTTTAGGGGGTTGGAGAAGCAAAATAAAACAAATGAACATGAGAGAATGAATTACCTTTAAAAGTGTAACTCCTTTTGATTTGAGCCTAAGGGCTTCCTTTGAAAGGATTCTGCCCAAAGGAAATCCTCTAGGATGAGGATAGGGATGTGTAGAGAGTAAATGGGCAGGGGTTGGCCGAGCCAAAGGCTTGAGGAGTGTGTGAAAAGAGGTAGAGGTGGGGGCCTTTTATAAGAGGAGAGGAGGGGTACTTTTGGAAAGTAAGAAATATTACTTTATTTGAAAATGTGTTTCGGTTTCAAAAGGTCCCACATTGATATAATTAGTGGATAAGGTGATAAGGCTTCGAAATCCACTCATCCAATTGGTTTTTTCCATGTGCAGTTCATATATTTTACATTATCTTTCCATTTTATTTAAATCGTCAAATAATGATGTCATCGCTGCATCATCATTATGTCATAAATAATTTAATTTATTTAATGTCTAAAAATTATAAACAAAATACTATGATATAGAAAATCTTTTTAGATTTCCAATTACTATTTATAATCAAAATTTGGACTTGTATAACCCCACTTAAAAATTGTTTTAGTAAAACAATTTATGTTAGTGTCATTTTCACTTTAACATTAAATAAAAAGTAATTTATGTCATTTCCCAACTAAAGTGGCTCCATGGGGTCCCCAAGTTGGCCCATGGCTTTTCTTGGTCGGACATGACACAAACAATGAGGTTGGGACATGTGTCTAGGTCATCTCATATTATTAAAGTATTATTTATACCTTAAACTACACTAATTATCACTAATCGCGATTAAAAACTTAATAAGTTACTATTCACCAAAAAATTATTTTTATCCCATTGAACCACATTTTACTTCTTAATGAAAACCATGTATGTCGGATTTTTGAAATTCAAAACACATAAGTGGTAAAATTTCATTTAAATGAAAAATCAGCTTTTATAAGTACCACTTAGTGGTTTCACTATTCATCAAAAATTGATGTTTTTCAGAAAATTACCAAAAATTCACCCTAAGCTATTTTTGATATTCCGAATTCAAAAATGAAGTCTATTTTACAAAATTCAAAACATATGAGTCACATTAATTAATTTAATAATTAATTCCCGCTGTCAGAGCAAATAGCGTGTTTTTATAAAACAATAAGTGTCAAAAGATTGACACTAGTTTAAGTCCGATTTCAAAGTGAAATTAATTCCAACGACCACTATTGGATTTAATGGTAAAAATATTTTCTAATTTCACTTTAAAACCAATTCAAAAGATAATCTAATCATATAAATAAATTAGATTAAAAAGTGGTTTTGAATTAAAATACCACATTTTACACTATTCATTAAAAAAATGAACTTTATCGGAAAGATACCAAAAATTTACACAAAGTAAATTTTGATGTCCCGATTCTTAATAAGAGTTTTATTTGGTCCAAAAGAATGTATAAGTGTGATCAAAACTATATTTAATGACGGTTCTCCATCAAAAGGCGATAAGTGAACCTTTAGTGAAAACTAGGGCATATACGCCTAAAATTGAATTCTTTCCGTATTTTAAGCCTTTATCTTTTATTGTATAAATGTAAAAACATTTAAGAACTTATATAATCATATTTTAGTCATTTCTATCCATTCCAGCCATTACAACGGCTACATGTTAACTACCATTTAAAATAATATTATTTTATTATTAGAGTTCAACGTAAGATTCCCAAGAAACTCGTTGTTGTGTGTTGGGTACGCCATCGAGCATAGCGTCCCCTTTAAAGTCATATTAATATTTTATTCACAAATATGGATAAATAAGAAAATTCCATATTCTTTATTTACCTGGGGTGTTACATAAAGAATATAGATCACAAAAAAGTGGGTTATGCATAGAATTTTAATGACCATAAATCCATAAAACAAATAAGTGTGAAAAAGGTCATTGATATCATCAAAAATAATTATAACATAATAAAATTTTATTTCAAGATCCTTTTCCTAATGTTAGGGAATTCCTTTTCCATATATATTTATAACATATAAAAATATACTTACTTGATATATTTTTATTTCATAGGCCCAATTTTATCCTTTGGTTGTTCCTTGATCAATTTACACTTCATATATTTCTCTAATAGATGAATTCTTTAATGTTTGAATCACTAAATAAGATCTATAAAAGAATAATAATCAATTACTTCTATCTCTAGTTAAAAAATAGTTAGTACTAGTTATCCAATATGGATAAATATTCATATGGTGAAGCAATACATTAATCTATATAACCTCATCCAAAATTCAACATAAACAATTCCATAAATGTTTAAGCTTATAATCCTTCCAAAAGATTAAAATCCAAAACTTTATAAAGAAGGTTACTAAATTTCTCCAAATCAACTTAACAATAACCCCCAATATATCATAAAGTATCTATTGATTATCACATAACAAACATATGAATACCTTTATCATTTATTCTCTTGAAACATGGTAATAACCTGAATTACCATAAAACCTTATTGAATGCATAAAGTGGCTCTTTATTATCATATACTAGGTTTCCAAAAATATTCACATCCATTGTGTTAACCAAACTTTCCATTTCTCCTATGTAGTTACATGATTTTTGTCCTTACTTTCCACAATCAAAATATCTTCTCATTGCTCTACAACATTCCCTTGAGTGCTTCTTCCCATATTATCAACATATATAAAACCTAATATTATTTTCTCTATGGTAACCATTACATGAACTCTCAGTAAACTATATCCTTAATTTCATTTGGTAAGTTTGAGAGTGGGTTAAGGTGCATGTTGTTAATCAAATATCATAATAACTTATTAAGAATAATCACAACATCCCTTACTCCAGTTATCATCCCAATTGGATGATCATTATAAAATTATGTGTCACATTAAATGTTATCCTAGTAACTTTGACTTCTCTCCATTAACTAAAACTAAAAATCATAGTGTGAGCAATGCTAATAATAATTAGAAACCAAATGATCATGAAAATAACTTATAGGATATCCAAATCATGACACGTTTATTTAATAACTTACACCTTAGGTTTATCCTAGGTTATTCATATTCATCATCTATTTAAATATTTCAAGATGTTTTATAAAGAGTTTGTGAATTTCCAAAGCATATCCCCTAGGAATTTCAAACTAGATGTGAAATAAAGCCTGTTTTCATGCATGAGGTGATAATCGAGTCAAGCTCAATGCAACCTTTTTGGAGTTATTACCCCTAGGTACCTCTGTGATAGATCCACATCCACTTATACTATCTAGACAGGGATATAATTACTTGAAATAACTCACTCTATCCTTTACCAAAATTCCATGACATTTTCCGAAACTTTGACTCATTCTTAGACTTATCCTTAGAGTCATCCTTGATATATCTATAGAAATATTTCAAGGGATCTCACTAACTTTTTCTCATCCTATTTTCCAAAGTTTAACTAAATATTTCCTCTGATACCAAATATAGTGACCCAATATTATCATACATAGATATTATATCATTTTTTATGAATATTCATTACATTACACAAACACATGCCTGAGGGTCGTAATAGTTTAGTGTCTTTGGAAACTTTAAAACACAAAAACTAGTCCATAGTTAAACTACATCATATCCCACTATGATCTTCATAACTAAAACCCTTCTTATACATATCATACATAATCCATTTCTACATAACCTAGTGAAATGAAACATAACAAATGGTGATATCGTATTCTCAGTAAGGGTAAACATTGGAGATATGTAAGCATAACATAAACATAATGGTATGAGAACATGATCATAACATTTTAAATCAATACCATGCATATCAAAGATCATAATCTTGAGTCATGGAATAAAGATTGGCAGTTCATAAGACATGAATCATAAGGGAATCATAGAACATGATCCATGAGAGCATAACATTGGCATAAGACAATTATTTTTGAAATAAACATAAGCATAGAAAATCATTTCCATATTAGTCGAGGCTCATTACCAAAGATATCATAGTGGAATGGGTTCACTACCCAATCCATCATAGTAGTCGAGGTTCACTCCCAAGACCATCATAGTGGACAGAGTTCCTTACTGGCCCAAGTTCACTCCCCATTCTAGTCATGTCTATCTCATGAGATATAAATCTTTACCCAATACATTAGAGGAAGATATATGTCCCACCTATCTTATAATGAAAAGAATATTTATGTGTGTCACAAGATCATAAAACATTCATCATATCATAACCCATGAAATGAAATGGGTTTCATAAAAATTCTATTATATCACAATCTTTAGAAAAGAGATAGGTTTCATAATCATTTCATCATTTCATCATAGTATAACTCGTGGAAAAAGAAGCAGGTTTCAAAAGAATTTTATCATGGTATAACCTATGGAAGAGAAATTAGTTTCATATATATCATGACATCATAAATATAAACCATTAAGAGAATGAATAATAATGGTATCCTTGGATCATATCCACAATAAGTCATAGTTAACATCAACGGATGTCATCTTAGATGTAAAATTATTTTGATCCACTATTTAAAACATTTCTTAAGGAAAATATCATTTCCGCTTCAAAAAAAATTAAAACATAAAACATTTTTAAAATATTTTTCTTTTAAAATAAACTTAAAAACTTATAAATGAATCTTCAAAGAAAATAATGGTCATGATTGTGGGAATTTTCATTTATATTTTGCATGTTAAAACAAATATTCCTTTAACGTTTTCGATAAAATCCAAATGGGAATTTTTTGAAAAAAATACATGAATATTCCTTTTAAAAAAATTAAAAAAATCAAAAATGGGTAAAAATTTATTTTTAAAATCATAGGATAATAATAAAACGTTTTTTAAAACATTTTTAGAAAACATGGTTTTGTAAAAAAATGGATTTCCGACCAAAGAGAGATATAAAGTAGGATTTTATTAAAAAATATTTCTCAATTATTTTAAGTACCAAAGAGTCTAAAAATGGTACTATTACATTAATATATCGTGAATAACAATAGGAAAAGAAAATTCATGAGTTTCTTGAGAGATGGATCATAATATTTTATCATTAGAAACATAATCATAAATAATCCTGAAAAACGATGAGATTATAACATAAATTATTTACCACTTTGGTAACTTTGAATCATAATACCCATGAAGGAATAACATAATGGAACTTAAAATATCATGAGGATAAATTAATTAATGATTTCACATGTCAAAGGATCTATATATACACCATGTGAAAGAATATAGGTGCATAACATAACGTAGATCTTAAAGAAGGAAAATTGAGACAAAAATCTCTTACCTTAAGTATTGAATTCTGCTATACACATTAAAACTTACCTCATAATAAATATAATTTTATTATAAATATATTAAATAAAAATAATTTTATATATCATATCATATATGATTTTCTTATGACATTTTATTACCTATTTATTAACAATTCCATGTTAATGTTACGTTTTAGGTAACAACGGATTTTTTTTCGTATATGTTTTGATTTATTATTTTTGGTTCTATTAATTTGATCATGGTTTAATAATACATAGGCATGAACGTTTTTTTTATTTTCTTATTGTATTAAAAGAAAAAAAAAGTTAAATGATATATTATCATTGAAGAATAATTTGTATGTCATATATATTACATATTTTAATTAAACGCAACCTTATTACCTTTTATGTAAATCATGAATGAATCACATCGCTTCGCAAGGCAATAGTCCATTGTACACACGAGTGACATTATCGTATTCCCAAAAAATAGAGAGTATGAAGGTATGTGTGACATAATAATTAAATAAGAAAAATAATATCATAAATACCATATATAAATAATAAATACATCATTATTTCAAACTTTTATAGGTGGTAATAGAAAAACGAATGCATTGGTTCCCGAGACAATAGTCGGTCGTACACACGAATGATGATTTCATAACTCATTTGATGGAAGTGGATATGGTTTTAGGTCATTAAACTTTAACATAACAACATATTAATTTATTTAATATATTGGGTTTATTATATAATAATTTTATAATAATAATTTAAGTATGTGGAGGAATAAATAAAATGAAAATGTTTGTTGATGAATGTTACCTCTTCTTCAAGTATCCTCTTTAGATTTGCACTAAAAGTCTTCCAAGGTCTACTTTTTGTACAAAATAAGGATTATATAATGAAATTATGGAATTTGGAAAGTTTTTTGTATAGTTATTATCTAAAATAAATGGATTTTAATGTGTGAATAAGAGAGGATAGGGGGTGTCCTTTTATAAGTGAGGTGAGTGGCACACTAGTAATTTTTTGAAATATTTAGGCATACCCACATTTTAACCTAAAAAAGGATAAAATAATGGACCATTCATAAAAAATGAATCTATAAAGTCAAAATATGGCCATAAAATGGGTTTAGTACAAGTTTTTTGTTATTTTTAACCCTTTCCTTTTTAGTTTAATCCCCTAGTAAAAGAATTTTTACCTTAACAGTAATAATAAATTTTTATTGTTTTTACTATTCATTTGGGTCAAAAATTAATTTGAACTTATTGGATAATATAAATTATTCTGATTCTAAAAATTTAATCCATTTTTCCAAATTCAATTCACCTAAGTGGAAAATTTTAGTTTAAAAGAAATCTTACAGATACGATGAGAAAGCAAGTTTTCAAATAGAAAATTTTCAAAAGTTTACATAGTTTTTATATTTAATTTCAATATGAAATTGATTACAATGACATAAATTGGATTAATATATGTATAATTGAATTAATTTTAATTTAAACCCAATTTAAAAAATAATTTAACTTTAGAAATAAATTAAAATAAAAGGCATCTTTCAATTAAAATTTAGTATTTTTCATTATTCATCAAAAAAATGAAACTTTTCAGAAAAATCTCAAAAAATCATCCTAAGATAATTTTGATATTATGATTTAATATTTTAACTTTAATTTTTAAAATAAATTTTATATAACTTTCAAAAAATTATTTTTAAAATAAGTGATCAAAATGGCGACAAAACTGTTTTTTAGAAAAATACAATTTTTAAGCATAAGATTATATTTATTCTTATATCTTGTCTAGAAAACACATAAGATGGATTTTAAAAAGTTTATTGGATATATACTATATAAATTTCTTTAAAATCATTCACCAAAATTGGTTTTTTTAATTTATTGAGGTAAAATGTGTTTTTTTACATAAAAATGGTTTTTCGGAAAAAGATTTCCTTTATTTCCAAATAGATTCTATTTTAATTTTTAATTAATTGGTCATCAAAGAATTAATTTTATATGCATGTTTAAACCATATATTTTCATAATTTAGTTATTATTATCCATACCTTCCATTACAATGGCTAGGTGATAACTACAGTATTAAATAATAATATTTTAATAGTATATCGTGTTTCATTTAAACTCAGTGTAACGTGTAGGGAAAGATAAACTCGGTGTTACATGTAATAAAATCCCAACTCAGTGTTTTAGGTAACATAGGCTAAACACAGTGTTGTGCATAGTAAAAAATACCAAAAAGATTAAAATAATTTGAAAAATATATTTCACAAATTTTCAGGGTGTTAAAAAATCTGTGGGGTGATGTAAGTTTCCATAAAATATACAATCATATATATGTCATCTTAACCATTTTACATCATTTGATTTTGTAAGAGATGCTTCAAATGATAAATTATTGGAAGGTACCAAATTGTTTTAGCAAGAGGTTTGATTTTGGTACCTAAGGGTGAATCAAATTTTAATTTTTCATCCATCTTATATTGTGATGTCCCACATTTATGACATTTTGATAAACATTCATATTCTCTCCTATACAACACATAATCATTAGGGAAATCATGTATCTTTTTATACCCCAATAAAATTGTGAAAAACATTTTATTTTAATTGTAATTGGAATCTGGAATCTCATTGCCTTTTGAAAGTAACTCCTTTAAAAGTTTAAGAAATTCAGAGAAAAGGCCAAACTTGGGAATTCCCTTTTAAAATAAAGGAAGAGAAACTTTTATCACTCCGCCCATTTCTTTATTTTAAGTTAACTAATCTCATAATCACCAATAACAATGTAAATTTAGTGCAACATTAGAATAGTGGTTTCTCAAAATCTTCATAAAATCATTCAACGGTTGTTGTTTTTTGATGGTTTCAATTCCTATATCATGAATTAATTCTTCAATAAAATCTTCTATCTCATGCTGAATATTTTCATCAACATTAGATGATGAATTTTCCATTATTTCACTATATTAGATCTAATGTGTATGATTATGTCTAAAACCATATAAAATGAGTTAATCCTTAATTTCTCTAGAATATAACTTCCTCATATTCAAACACTTCACGCATGGATAAAAAATCATATCTTTGTTTTGAATATTTCATTTAGAAAATTCCAAGAAATAATCAACTCCATTTTCATATTCATCAGTGGTTCTTCATAAATTTATCCAATTATGATCCACTAATTACCTAATATCACAATACAAATGGTAAATATATTAAAACATAAAAACATTTAAATATATATATACAGATAAATTTTAAACATAAAAATATTTAATCAAAACAATAAATTATTGATAATTATTTTATCAAAACAAACAATTATACATAATGATCAAAATATATCATTGAAAATTTTAAATACAAGTGATTAAGGATATATAAAAACAAAGAATATAAACATGTATAAATTTTCAACAAATAATTTATGTCTTAAAAACAATTTAAAAATGAAAAATAATTTACAATGAAAAAAATTAATCAAAAGTCATTATATAAACAAAAATAATTTCTAAATGAAAAATAAAATGACATAAAAATTTCAATCAAAAATAAATTATAATGATAAAAAAATTATAAATAAAAACAATTATAATACAAACATTTACTACAAAAAAAAAATACAGTCACAAACAATTTATAATTATAAAATAATCTAACATTAAACAAATTTTAATGAAAAATATATAATTGATAATAAAATGCATAAAAAATGAATGGATTAATCAAATTTATAACTAATAGATGATTAATTTATCTTCAAAAATATAAAAAAAATCAAAAATTTGGAGGTTGATAATGCAAAATAGATCCTGAATTCTAATGAACTCACTCAAAGTTAGTGGCAACAATGAAAACACTATAATATTGAAAAAAATTGAATGTAAAAATTAAGTAAAAAAAGAACTAATGAAAAACTTGAATCATGATTTTCGGTCAATCATAATAGCTCAAGGGTCATGAAATAAGGATAAAGGTTAGAAGATTGAGGAGAAATAATATAAAAAGATATGAAAATTATATGTATGAGAAGATCAAGGGATTTTGAGGATTTTTGAGTGTCATCGAGTGTCATCATAGGTTAAGAGAATATGGTTTTGAGCAAACAAATATGGGTTTTGGGGGTAGGTATTTTTTTAAAAAAACTTTTAACATCGGTTTTATAGAAAAATAACATTAACGGGTTTTGAATATCCTTTGTGATGTTTTATTTTTTACAATGTTTTTTACTTGTTAACAACTAATATTTTTGAAAAATAATTTTTTTGAACATCAGGTGAAAGATGTGTTGAAAAAATTTTATAACATGTTTGCAAAAAAGTTTCTAAGAATCCAAATAAAGAAAATCTTTTTGAAAAGATAGAAATTGGATAAACTATATCAGTCTCGGTTCATTACAATAATTTTTGTATGAAATTTAGAAGTTTATGAAGTTTGGATTCATAAAGTTTTTTTATTTTTACTGAGTATGAAAGTTAGAAAAGTTGTTTTAAAAGTTGTTGATGGTAAATTTTAGAAATTTAAAAAACAAATCTGATGATTCTTTGTTGTTATTTCATATATCTACAATATCATGAATAATTCATGATAAAAACACAATTTAGTATAAGGAGTTACAAAAATTGGTACATCATAAGGATGATGACACCTATACATTGGATTGAGTTTCTAAGAGAAATTCTATCAGAATGAGATGAAAAAGTTCTATTGGACTGGGATGAGAAAGTACTATCAGATGAGATAAAGAAAAAAGTCGATAAAACTAATATGAGGAAGTTCCATTAGACTGAGCTGAAGAAGATCCATAGAACTATGATGAGGAAGTTACATCAAATTGAGATGAGGAATAAATTCAATCAGACTAAGTTGAGGAAGTTCTATCAGATTGAGATGAGGAAGTTCCATCAGATGGAGCTGAGGAAGCTCCATCTGACTGAGCTGCGAAAGAAAGTAAAATAAACTGAGTTGAGGAGGTTCCATTGGACTGTGCTGAGGAAGCTCTAACAAATTGATTTGGGTAAGTTCTAACAGACTGAGTTTTCCAAACTATAGTTTCTAATCTTTTGTTGAGAATTCGAGAAGATGTTTTGGATAATTCAATAAGTTTATAAAAGATACCAGAAGATATTAGAATGTTTGAACTGTTCAAAGATTAATTTCAAATGGACATTAAATTCAAGTTTTTTTAATTTGGGTGAGCAGGAAAAAAATTTCAGTTTCCTGCCTTTACCTATTCATGGTTGCCTATAAATAGATGCGTAGTACATATGTACTTTTCTATTGTTCACATGTGAAAAAAGGTGAAGTGATACAGAGTTTATATTATAGAGGATTTTTGGACAGAGATTGTAATGCCCCAAACCCAGTTACCCAGATTCGGTGCATTATTACATAACATTGGCATGATCACAAAAGATCAAGTCTCGAAAAACCGGTTAGTTTAGTAGTCTTGGAAACACTAGATATATTCATAAGTCTTACATTACATCAAAAGGTAAAAAAACTACAACAACATATTGTCTTCATTTCCCCTCATACTATCCCTACAGGTCATTCATAAATTACTTCTTCACATCCAAGGAAAAATAAGACATTGAAAGGGGTGAGCTCAGATGCAAAGTAAGGATAACAATATAGAAAAATCTTATATAGATAAGCATAAACACTTAAGGCAATGTATAACTAAAACAAAAGCCTTTTAAACTTGAACTTCAGCATAATATGGCAAAGATAAAATAAAATAATGGCATTTACTTATTCACATGGATATTCTACTAGTCGAATAATCACATGCAATATCAATAACCACTTTCATAATAATGGAATACATAATGTCATACTATCATAACCACGTAGCCAAGGCCTCGTCCCAAGACTACAAATAATATTTTTTCAAGGCCTTGTGCCAAGACACTAGTTTGTCTCATGAGACCTACCAATGCATCGAGGAGCTATAGTGGGCTCCACCTGTCACTTAATAAGTCCAATGCATTCCTCATATGAAAAGTTTGAAACATAACATAAGTATTCGTATTAAAACTAGCATACAAAATGTCAATACTTTATCCACAACCCATAAATGGTATAAAAATAGCACATCCACATTCAAAAATAACTCATTCGATACAATATGGAAGTTTGTATTGTATCATATTAACCTCAATCAGCAATAATGAAGGATATTGACATAGATTAAAATAATCATCAAACTATTGAGAGAAATATCCCCATTTTTCTTGAAAACATTTAAAAGTCACACTATTTATCAAGAAGCCATTTAAAATAGATTTTTGAATCAAAGTGTCCCATACCACTTTGAAACTTTTAAAAGTAATTTTTATTTGAAAACTTTAATTTCCATATAAATAAATCCTTAAAACCATTTTTAAAACATGGACATTAATGAGAAATATTTAGAATAATAAATCTTATTAACATTTTAAAATGATATTTTAGTTAGAGTTCCTAACCAAAAGAGAGACACTTGAATACAAATAATTGAGGTAATAAAAACTTTGTAATATCATGAGAATAAAGGGATTCATGATATACTATGTCAAAGTACATTATATACACCATATAAAAGTGATTTGGTGTATAACAACAAAGGAGTCTCAAAGGAATGTAAATTGAGATAAAATCTCTCATAAAGGTCGTATCCTTAGGTTAAGGATAAATCAACGACATAATTATATGTGAAAAATATAAATACACTCAATATGATTGGATAGTCAGTGTAAAAAATCAAAGGACATTCACACATATTCTTGTAAAAACAACACCAATGAATTGGATGTTTAACTCAACAAATCGGGACTGAGTAAAAATTACTCTTATCAAGTTCATACCGATGACTTGAGAAATTATCAATGGAGTGATTATGTGTATCAAAAGTATATCCACAGGAAGGGGAGTGTAAATTATGACATAAGAAATAAATAGTGATTCCACCCATAATCTTAGAGTAAAATAATCAATGAAGTATTCATAAATCCGAATGAGTGGAAATTGAAATTTCAAATTCCCTTATCAATATGGTAACTTACGAAACATACACCCATTAAAGAAGGATCATACAATTATGATGTAAATATCCATAAATTAAAGTATATTGCACAATGAATACAATCATCGGCAGTACACACACCACATGCAATAAATAAGTGGTGAACAATGGAAATCTCAAGAAATTAAAAGTGAGATAAGAAACCCCTTACTTTGTACTTTTTCCTTGGTAGAAGGTATATTAACCTCCTGTATAATGGTGAAATAATTGTTATTTAATTATAAAATAATCATTTACATTAATATGATATCATATATGATCTTTTAACATTGATTTGTTAATAATATCTTAGTATTATCGTCGTTTCGGGTGTTAATGGATTCGTTTTCCTTTATATTATTTGTTATGCGAGCCATATTGTTATGGATGGGATGTATATTATTCATATCCAGAATGATATCATGTCTCTAAAAATTATTTTTATTCATCAAATGAAATTTATTCTTGAATGGATATGATGGGGAATGAATTTCATCGCGTTCGTGGAGACGGTAATCCGTACGTACGCACGGGCGACAATATCATTATTTTAATATTAAAATAATATATAATTGGATGGTATATCATATATACAGAATCATTATCATGTTATATTTTTTATTTATATGAATTAAACATCATTATTATACCCATCCAAATAATAATATATTGAATAACAATTACACCACGACGTGGAGACGGTAGGCCGTACGTACGCACGTATGGTGACATATCATTCAAAGGATGGATAGAATACTGAATATGGTTGTACCATATTTATAATAAAATCACATTATATATAATATACTGGAGTTATTATTATATAATGTAAATAACAAAGAAAGAAGAAGTGGAAGAATAAAGGAATTTGAAAGAGGGTGGTGAAATCTTTACCTCTTCTTCGGGTTCTTCCTTTGGATTTGATCAAAAGGGCTCCTTAGGTTGGATTTCTGTTCAAACTAAGGCCTGTAGGTTGAATTTAGGGAAGTTGAGAGAATATTTGGTCAGGGGTTGGTCGATCCAAAAGGCTTTGAAGGTGTGAAGAATTGGTTAGAAGTGGTGTCCTTTTATAAGGGGGGGAAGGGGCTCTTTAGGAAAAACTTAAAGTATTATTTTATAATAATTTCATATTCGGTTTCTAATGGATACAAAGTGGATTATTTAAATTTTAAGGTGGGTATTGGTCGAAAACCATTCAACCAATAGGTTTTAGACAGGTTTGGGGCATTATATTAACCTTATATTTTGGTTTTAACTCTTAGTTAATTAGTTTGACATTTACCATGTCACTTGTGTTTTTATATTATATAGTTAATAAACTTACTATATACCTCCAAGTGACCCCCAAGTGGTCCATTAATAACGAACCTATCATCATATATTTCCTTTGGCAGAACCTTATATTTTTAGGAATAGAATATCAATTAATAATATAATATTTGTTTTAAAAACTCATTTATGTCAATTTTGACACTATTCAATAATTGATTTTTGTTAAAGTCTTAAAAACTATATTAATTAGAACCAAATTCATTTAAGAAATCCTAACATGTCATATTAACCAATAAAATTCATGTATGTCATCATAACTTTCAAATTATATTTATTTGAACATTTATAATACCAATTATTTGATTCTTTCATTAATAAGGAAAATACTGCATCATTATTGTGTCATATATATTTTTAATTTTTCAATGTCTAAAAATTATAAATAAAATTCCATTATGTAGGAAATATTTTTATATTTATAATGAATATTTATAATCGAAAATATAACATATATAACCCTACGTAAAAATTATTTTTCCAAAAGATATAAGCTTATGTCATTTTTGTATTTACTTTAACTTAATTAATATAAAGTGTCCCTATCACCTACAAGTGGCTCCATGGGGTCCCCAAATTGACCCAAAGATTCCCATGATCGGACATGTATCAACCAATAGGGTTAGGACACGTTTTAGGATAAATAAATATTATTATAATATTATTTTTTACCCTTATTTACCGGATTTACCCTTTAACCGTGGTAAATAAAATATTTACCGAAGTAATTATTCAAAATGTCTAAAAATAAGTGATACCTATTTACAAAATTTGGACATCCTGATTCCAAATATGGAGTCCATTTTTCTAAATTCAAAACACAGAAGTGGCAGAAATTAATTTAAAATTAATTTCCGTTGTAAAAACAAAAAGCGTGTTTTTAAGAGATAATAACTATCAAAAGATTGACACTTATTTATGTCCGGTTTAAATGTGAAATTATGTATAATGAAAAAAATTGTTTTAAATGGTAAAAATATATTCTAAATATACTTTAAAACCACTCAAATTCATAATTTATCACTATTAATTATTTCGATTAAAAAAGTTGTTTTTAATAAAAATTTAGTAATTTTCACTATTCATCAAAATATGAAAGTTATCCAAAAAGTACCAAAATTTCACCCTAGGATAATTTCGATATTCTGAATCCAAAAAATAAAGTCCATTTTGAAAGATAAAATGTATAAAATTTCAAAAATTTGGTATTACTATTCATAATGGCTAGTTTTATTAGTTGTGGTGTGTGTTAGAACTTGAAGTTGCGTACAACACACGCTACTGTATTATTCAGCGAGAAGTGGACTATGGAAGCTTGGGGTGTTACATTATCCCCTCAATAAATAAATTGCATCCTCTCAAGTTCTAAAATTGTGCTTGGGAATATAATGGAAAGTCCCACATCGGAAATAGAGTCAATAAAACTATCACTTTAAAAGAAAGAAAGAGAAGTACAAAGGTCACCCGAGATAACCTATACTAGGATTCCATGTAGAAAAAAATGGATATGGATGATAAAATAACTGTCAAGTTCTGATGGAGAGGGATAGAAAACATGATCAAGAGAAAGTTAACAATAAGAAAATCACAAACTTGTGATGGGACAAATGGCCATTAGTTTCTGAGTAGGAAAAGTAAACAGACGACATTTTTTTTAAATTACATTACATAAGGATGTGGAATTCATTTCTGAGATTGACTAAGAACATAAGGAGATACACTTAATTTTTAAGTAAAGTTTCATTCTTTAATAAATTTCTATTACTAACTCATTTTTAAACGATGAGTATTCCAGAATACGTGGTCCCACTAGAAGAGCTACAATAAAATTATTATATAATCACATGATCCACAAAGAATAAACTATATATTTTCCTTGAATTTAGAGATTAATCAAAACCAAAATGGTTAGTATAAGATCTGAAGATCCCCCAAAAGGTTATTTCATTAGAGAAATAAACATTAATCTTAATTTCTAAAATTAAACCAACAATACCCCAGAGTTAAATAAATAGAATTCAATAAAGAATTGTCCTTAAAATCCTTTAATAAAATCTAAAATAATATTGAAACTCAAAACTTAGAAGAATTTAGTTATGTAGTCTTCCACGTTAAATGGTATCTCTAAATGACATCAATTACTCTTAAAGTCACATACTTAAAAGTAATTAACCTAATCACATATTCTCTATTATAGGTTAATCATTTCCATAAATAACCCAAATCACTATAAATCCACAATAAAAACATAGATAAAAATCCACCATTACTCCTCAAATGAAATCCCATGCTATTCTATTTTCCTTGGGCATATAGTGTTCCCAACAAAGCGAACATCTTCCAAAATAAAATTTATCACTTAATCATGAAATAATTTTCCTATACTAAGGGTATTCATTTGATAAGTCATAAGATCCCAAATCAAATTATTATTGGTAAATAAAATCATTTAACTAAAAATAATAGTCACACTAACCAGGGACTTCGCGTGTTCCAGTGGTAGGCGATAAATCCCAATCACACTTTGGTTGTGGGTTCGATTCCCACATCTTTGTTTGACGCGACGGGTTGTCACACGGTCTACGTGTTGTCCTTTTTCAAAAACTATATTTTATAATATTACCAAAATAAGATAAATTCCTCAAAATAACCATAACATAATTTAACCACAAATTTTATCCAATACCTTACATTTTCATCCCAAAATATAATAACTTGTAATTTCCTCAAACCCAATGATCATATAAGACCAAATGGTTATTTATAACTATATCCTCAAAACAAAAGATAATTCTTCCTCAAATATCATTTTCACATGATAAATTGTAGGGTTACAGATACAAGAGAAAATTATTCCAAATTAATCCCATCAATAAAGAGCACTAAAACTTTTAAACATTTCACCATCCATTTATTTCCACATAGGTTCTTCATCATATGTTCCTCAGGTTCCCACATTGCCTCTTCCATCTTATGATTTCTCCATAGAACTTTTACCAGACGAGTCATCTGGTTTCTCAACACTTGATCTTTGGTATGAATAATTCTGATAGGCTCTTCACAATAAGATAGATCGGGTTCCAGTTCTAAATCTTCATAGGTGAGTACATGCGTTGGGTCAGGCATGTATTTTTTCACTAGTGATATGTGGAACACATCATGAACTCTGGAGAGACTAAGCAGAATTGCCTTTCGGTAGAATGTGTTCATGTGTCACAATGGTACCTCAGGAATTTTTCAAAATCATCTACTTCCTTTACCCAAAAACTCCTCATCCATCTTGGATTATATCGATGGAAGCATCAATGAATCATAAAAAAAAATAAGTATTTCTTATATATAATTTTGAGACATCATCTTTAACATGTTTATTTAGAAAAATTCTTACTGATTCATATTCAAATATTTCAAAATAAGTCTTTGGTAAATCTGTTTATGTATGTCCCAAAAGACATAAATATATAATTTGATATATATAGGCTGCTTGAAGGTCTCCCTCTTCTACAGCATCAAGAAAATCATTTAGTGTATCGTAATTTTGAGATAAAGTGAAGAATTTGAAAAGACCCTGATGGTACTTACTACGCTTAGCTTGGTAAGATATTTGAGAGCGCAATAGTATCCCATAGACGGTACTTGATCCTTGAAAGAATCATGCAATGCTAGAGGTATTGGATGTCTCATAAAGTTGTTTTCATGTAACTTGGATATTTGAAAAGGTTTCAACATCATCTATGCATGACTTCTGGATAATAATTATAAGTAGTTCTTCAGGAAGAGAGAGAAGAGTTGTTCGTGATCTTGCTCCTTCCATGTTTTAACTAACAAAAAGAAAATACAGTTAGGTTTTTTGAATACTTATCTAATAAGAATGTAAAAAAAATTAGACATAATAGGATAATCTTGTAATTGAACAATAGATCCTAACTTGGGGTACCCTATGTTAAAATCTTTGTTATCCACTATCTATTTCCCAACATATATTCTTAGGGGCATTTTTTTATTCCCTTTATATTGGTTTATACTAATCTTGTGAATTTACCAAAGCATATCCCACGGGAGTATCGTAACCAAGAGTGCAGCAAGGCCCATTGTCGTGCACCAGTTCTCGTTCGAGTTAAGATCAAAGCGGTGTTTTCGGGTTTTACCCCTAGGTACATATGTGTCAGAGCCGCCTCTACCTTCTTGTATCCATACAGGGATGTATTGCTTGGAAAACTCACAAAATATCTATAATACCAAAATTCTAGTATGTTCTTCTATACTAATCCTCAAAGTCTATCTTAGGGATATGTGATCTAATCAAAGTTTATCTAAATACAGCTTCCAAGGTTTGTACTAAACTTCCACTGATACCAACTGTATAGCCCCGACCCGAGTTACCCAGAGTCGGTGCATTATTAAATAACATTGGCATGATCACAAAGGATCAAGTCTAAATACTTATTAGTTTAGTAGTCTTGGAAATACTAGATATATTCATAAGTCTTACATTACATCATAAGGTAAAAAAACTAAGACAACATATTGTCTTCATATCCCCTCATACTATCCCTGCAGGTCATTCATAAATTACTTCTTCACATCCTGGGAAAAATAATACATTTAAAGGGGTGAGCTCAGATGCTCAGTAAGGATAACAATATAGCAGAAGCTTTCATAGATAATCATAAACACTTAATGCAATGTATAACTAAAACAAAAGCCTTTTAAACTTGAACTTCAGCATAATATGGAAAATATAAAATGAAATAATGTCATTTACTTATTCACATGGATATTCTACAAGTTGAATAATCACATGCAATATCAATAACCACTTTCATAATGATGGAATGCATAATGTCAGACTATCATAACCACGTAGCAAAGGCCTCGTGCCAAGACTACAAATAAGATTTTGTCAAGGCCTCCTGCCAAGACACTAGTTTGTCTCATTAGTCCAACCGATACATCAAGGAGCTATAGCGGGCTCCACCCATCACTTACTAAATCCAATGCATTCCTCATATAAAAATTTTGAAACATAACATAAACATTCTTATTAAAACTAGGATATGAAATGTCAATACTTTATCCACAAACCATAAATGGTATAAAAATAGCACATCCACAGTCAAAAAATACTCATTCGATACAATATGGAAGTTTGTATTGTATCATATTAACCTAAATCAGGAATAATGAAGGATATTGACATAGATTAAAATAATTGTCAAAATATTGAGAGAAATATACCCCTTTTTCTTGAAAACATTTAAAAGTCACGCTATTTATCAAGAATCCATTTAAAACAGATTTTTGAATCAAAGTGTCCCATACCAATTTGAAACTTTTAAAAGGAATTTATATTTTAAAACATTAATTTTTATATAAATAAATCCTTAAAACCATTTTTAAAACATGGACATTAATGAGAAATATTTAGAATAATAAATCTTTAAAACATTTTAAAATGATATTTTAGTTAGAGTTCCTAACCAAAACAGAGACACTTGAATATAGATAATTGAGGTAATAAAAACTTTTTAATATCATGAGAATAAATGGAATCATGATATACTATGTCAAATTACATTATATACACCATATAAAATTGATTTGATTTATAACAACAAAGGAGTCTCAAAAGAATGTAAATTGAGATAAAATCTCTCATAAAGGTCGTATCTTTAGGTTAAGGATAAATCAACGACATAATTATGTGTGAAAAATATAAATACACTCAATATGATTGGATATTCAGTGTAAAATAATCAAAGTACATTCACACATATTCTTGTAAAAACAACACCAATGAATTGGATGTTTAACTCAACAAATCAAGATTGAGTAAAAATTACTCTTATCAAGTTCATAACGATGACTTGAGAAATTATCAATGGAGTGATTATGTGTATCAAAATTATATCCATAGCAAGGGGAGTGGAAATTATGACATAATAAATAAATAGTGATTCCACACATAATCTTAGAGTAAAACAATCAATGAAGTATTCGTAAAGCCGAATGAGTGGAAATTGAAATTTCAAATTCCCTTATCGATTTGGTAACTTACGAAACATACACCCATGAAAGAAGGATCATACAATGATGATTTAAATATACATAAATTAAAGTATATTTCACAGTGAATACAATCATGGGCAGTGCACACACCACATGCAATAAATAAGTGGTGAACAATGGAAATCTCACGGAATTAAAAGTGAGATAAGAAACCCCTTACTTTTTACTTTTTCCTTGGTCGACGGTAGGTTAACCTCATGTATAATGGTGAAATAATTTATATTGAATTATACAAGAATCATTTACATTGATATGATATCATATATGGTCTTTTAATATTGATTTGTTAATAATATCTTAGTATTATCGTCATTTCGGGTGTTAACGGATTCGTTTTCCTTTATATTATTTGTTATGCGAGCCGTATATGTTATGGATGGGATGTATCTTATTAATATCCAGAATGATATAATGTCTCTAAAAATTATTTTTATTCATCAAATGAAATTTAGTCTTTAATGGATATGATGTGGAATGAATCTCATCGCGTTCGTGGAGACGGTAATCCGTACGTACGCACGAGCGACAATATCATTATTTTGATATTAAAATAATATATAATTGGATGGTATATCATATATAAAGAATCATTATAATGTTATATTTATTATTTATATGAATTAAATATCATTATTATACCCATCCAAATAATAATATATTGAATAACAATAACACCACGACGTGGAGACGGTAGGTCGTACGTACGCACGTATGGTGACATGTCATTCAAAGGATGGATAGAATACTGAATATGGTTATACCATATTTATAATAAAATCAAATTATATAGAAGATACTGGTGTTATTATTTTAGAATTGAAATAACAAAGAAAGAAGAAGTGGAAGAAGAAAGGAATTTGAAAGAGGGTGGTGAAATCATTACCTCTTCTTCGGGTTCTTCCTTTTGATTTGATCAAAAGGGCTCATTAGGTTGGCTTTATGATCAAACTAAGGCCTATAGGTTGAATTGAGGGAATTTGGGAGAATATTTGGGCAGGGTTTGGCCAATCCAAAAGGCTTTTAAGGTGTGAAGAATTGGTTAGAAGTGGTGTCCTTTTATAAGGGGGGGAAGGGGCTCTTTAGGAAAAACTTAAAGTATTATTTTATAATAATTTAATATTCGGTTTATAATGGATCCAAAGTGGATTATTTAAATTTTAAGATGGGTATAGGTCTAAAAACATTCAAACAATAGGTTTTAGATAGGTTTGGGTCATTATATTAACCTTATCTTTTGGTTTTAACTCTTAGTTAATTAGTTTGACAATTACCATGTCACTTGTATTTTTATATTATATAGTTAATAAACTTTCTATATACCTCAAAGAGACCCCCAAGTGGTCCATTAATAATGAAACTATCATCATATATTTCCTTTTTCTAAACCTTAGATTTTTAGGAATAGAATATCAATTAATAATATAATATTTGTTTTAAAAACTCATTTATGTCAATTTTGACACTATTCAATAATTTATTTTTGTTAAAGTATTAAAAACTTTATTAATTAGAAACAAATTAATTTAAGCAATCCTAACATGTCATATTAACCAATAAAATTCATGTATTTCATCAAAACTTTCAAATTATATTTATTTTAACATTTATAATACCAATTATTTGATTCCTTCATTAAAAAGGAAAATACTGCATCATTATGGTGTCATATATATTTTTAATTTTTCAATGTCTAAAAATTATAAATTAAATTAAATTATGTAGGAAATATTTTTAGATTTCTAATGAATATTTATAATCGAAAATATAACATATATAACCCTATGTAAAAATTGTTTTTCTAAAAGATATAAGCTTTTGTCATTTTTGTATTTACTTTAACTTAATTAATTTAAAGTGTCCCTATCACCTACAAGTGGCTCCATGGGGTCCCCAAATCGACCCAAATATTCCCATGGTCGGACATGTATCAACCAATAGGGTAAGTACACATTTTAGGGTAAATTAATATTATTATAATATTATTTTGTTACCCTTATTTACCGGATTTACCCTTTAACCATGGTAAATAAAATATTTACCGAAGTAATTATTCAAAATGTATAAAAATAAGAGTTACCTATTTACAAAATTTATACATAATGATTCCAAATATGGATTCCATTTTTCTAAATTCAAAACAAAGAAGTGTCAGAAATTAATTTAAAATTAATTCTCACTGTCAAAACAAAAAAGCGTGTTTTTAAGAGATAATAACTATCAAAAGATTGGCACTTGTTTATGTCCGATTTAAATGTGAAATTATGTCCAATGACCAAAATTATATTAAATGGTAAAAATATATTCTAAATATACTTTAAAACCACTCAAATTCATAATTTATCACTATTAATTATTTCGATTAAAAAAGTTGTTTTTAGTAAAAATTTAGTAATTTTCACTATTTATCAAAATATGAAAGTTATCTGAAAAGTACCAAAATTTAACCCTAGGCTAATTTTGATATTATGAATCCAAAAATGAAGTCCATTTTGAAATATAAAATTTATAAAATTTCAAAAAGTGGGTATTACTATTCATAACTGACAGTTTTATTAGTTGTGGTGTGTGTTAGAACTTGAAGTTGCGTACAACACACGCTACTGTATTATTCAGCGAGAAGCGTACTATGGAATCTTGGGGTGTTACAGAGATATTTTCATAAAATCGAACAACTGAAAGTTATATTTACTTGACTGAGGAAGATCAGACTGAGGGAGATCAGTCTGAGTATTTGGGTAGAGTTTTTAAGGCCTGGGTTTTTTTATTAATAAAACAAATAGTTTCTTTAGATAAAGATTAATAAAAGGTAAATCATACTGAGTATATTGGACTGAGTCTATCAAATTGAAATTATCTTACTAAGACAATCAGAACCAGGTACATCAGACTGAGGTTCCAGACAAATCTTTTATAGATTAAAGATCTTTGATGTTCATTTTCTTTTGTCGATCAAATTATTTTAATAAAGATTTTTAAACTAATAGGAGTCAATATAATCATTACTATTAGGATATGGAATGTTTATAACAATATTTTACATAATTTTTATTCACTTATTCATAATACTGAATTTCCATAGACCCGTAGGAGTGGTTATGGTAAGGATATAGGTTTTCACGCTGAGTCTGAACCTCTTAAATCTTGTTTACTTCACTTTCTTTCCTATTTTTACATGCATGAGTATTTATTAAAAGATGATAAGGTAATGAAATTTAATAGGTTTCAGGGGTTAAGTTTCTAAATGTTTGAAACTTATAAAAAATTAACAACTGATCCAATCCCCCCCTGTTCAGTTTTTGTTCGATCATTTAGAACTTCAACTGGTATCAGATCTAGGTTACCTTATTGAATCCTTATCATGAATAATCTCAATGCTATCAAAATTATAATAATTCCTAAATTTAATGGAAAAATTTATTGTTTTTATAAAAAAAGGATGAGTCTGTATCTCTTATCACTTGGCCTAGATGTTGTTGATGCTACTACAATTGGTTTTCCACCTATTGAGAAAGATGATCCTATAATGTTTGTTGACAAGATAAATATTTAATTTTATGGAAAGTCTAGAAAATTTATCCTTATTTCTCTATAATAAAATTTTTATATGAAGGTGATGGGTCTCAAAACTTCAAAGAGTATGTGGGACAAGTTAGAAATTATTTTTGAAGGGAATACTAAAGTGAAAGAAAAAAATCCAAAAATCTGGTATAGTAAATTTGAAGACGTGATAATGAGAGATGAAGAAACTATTGATTAATAATTTTCTATATTAAATGAAGTTTTTTGTAGTATCAAAGTTTTTGGAGATGTCTTGGATGATTCTACAATTGTGAAGAAACTCATGAGAAATTTTCCAGACAGGTTTGATTCTAAAATTTCATGTTTCGAAGATAAACATGATTTATCTCTTGATGAACTAAAAAAATTTCTTGTTGCTTATAAAATGAGAAAATATCCCATGTTCAAAAAGAAGATGAAATATTAAATAGACTTTGAAGTTATGAGAAAGATGAAAATTCAATATGCTGAAGATATAGATCCTTATTATTCAAAAGATAAAGAGGATGATGAGTTGAATGATAAAATCGTGTATCTTATTTCCATAAATTATAGAAGAGGAAGAGGAAAATATAGAGGAAAAATTACTCTCAAATTTTTCAAGTGTGTTGGAATTGGGAACATTTCTATGAATTTAATTAAGAAGAAATTTGAATAATATCAAGATGATTCTAATAAAAAACCTTGATAAAATAAGTGGAACATATTTTCTAAAGAAGAAAAGTCATCCAAAAAATATAAGAAGTTTACTAGGAACAAGAGAATTTTGTTGAGTAATAAAGTTGAATCATACTCAATGTAAAAAAATTCTTTAGAATATGAAATTTCATAAAAGGTTAGAACATTCATTGCGAAAGTTGAGAAAACAGAAGACTCCTTAGATAGTGAAGAAGGAGATGAAGAATCTTATAGAGAGTATCAGCTCAGAATAGAACTTGTTGTATGTATTGATAAAAATATATCTCTCAAGAAAGAAATCATAATGATAAATAAATATACTGGAAAAAATTTTGAATGTGAAAAGGATTTTTTTAATCAAGAATAAGAATATATCTAGGAGATCTTAAGTTACAAACTTATAATTGATGAATAGGTAAGTGTGGTTAAAGATATCACTAAGAAGTTGGAAGGTAAGGAAGGGTAAGTTAACAAGTCTCAATCAAAACTTATTGAGGCTGAAAGTACTTTAAAAATATTAATGAAAACTTCAACAAAGCTTCAGAAGTAAAAGCTGAGAATTCTAAAGTTGCTGAGAAATCTAAAATAAAGAATCAAGTGAAATCCTCACCCATCAAAAATAATGTTTCATTTGATTTTTATATCATTTCAGGTGATAAGAAAAGTTTTGGGAAAGCATGGGTTGAGAAGGTATGTGAGAAACATGTCGCGTATATAAAATTTAAAAACTCCCTTGGTAAGGAAGATGGACCATTCTCGGAGTATGTTAGAGTAAAAAGAAGTTATCAACCTCAATAAATTTTATATAGAGAAAGATCTTACTTCAATAGAAAATTGATATTTGATGGTTTCTTCTAGTATTGTGGAATCTATGGGAACATGGAATATAATTATTGGCATAACTTTTCACTTACTGGAATAAGGTTTGAATAGAGTGGAATCAATGGTGGAAGAAGAAAGGGTAATTTTTCTAACACTCAGAAAGTTGGAAAAGAAAAAACTCAAGATGTTATAAAACTTCCAACAGAAACAAATTTGAATTTCTATAAGAAGTATGTGGAAGATATGACTAGTCTGGTAATCATGCCCAAAAATGTATAAAACTCCTTCCAAAACAAGTTTCTTATAGTAGAAAAGAAAAGGAATCCTAAAAGAAGAAAGTTTAGTAAAGATATTTTGTTATTGAGATAGCTTTAAAAAATGTAAAAAGAAAAAAACCATGGATACTTGATAGTGGTTGTTCATCACACATAATAATTGATTGGAAAATATTGAAGGAGTTATTGCCTTTGGGGATGATAATTCCTTAAAAATCAATGGAATTACAGCCGCCAATAGGACCAGTCACCATGCAGCTTTGTACGGGGAAATGCTTGTCGATCAGCAATGCAAGGTGGGGAGCTAGGTGATCAATGACGCAGAAGCTGGGGAGGGTCAGTTCAAGTGGGTTGTGCCTACAGTTCATGTTTGGGCATGGTATGCCTCTGGGCCTTCGGGTCATGTATTTCGAGTCAGTCGGGCCTTGTATCATGGGCCTATGGGTCATGTACGGGTTCCCCTTCAACCCTTAAAAGGGGGATTATCCATAATAAAATAAAAATGAAGGCCTTTAGGCCATTTGAGCTAAGAGTAGAAATAACTAGTATAAATCTGTTTCAAATAGGAGAACTTAACAACTCCTATTACTTGAGTGCTAAAGATGAAAAAAAATTAGAACCAAAGACTTGGGAATCTTGGATAGAAAAATATGTAAATATATTCTAAAATCGTTTTTGTTTGAAATTTTTCATAATTGAAAAGAAGAGATGAAGATGATTTCATAACATGTCAGAAAGATAAAATGATAAATAAAATTCATAATAAAGTTGAGATTTAATCTACCAAGCCTCTTGAACTTATTCATTCAGAGTTATGTGGTTTGATAATACATCAATCAAAAAAGGGTATTTTTTTTCTTTATCACTTTCTTTGATAATTTCAATCGGATGAACAATATCATTTTTATGAAGCACAAGTCAAAGGAAATAAAAAAAATAGAGTTTTTAGAAGATAATTTGATAGAGAAATAGAGGTTTATATAAATAAGTTGAGAATAGATAATGGAACAAAATTTAAATGCAATGACTTTAAATCTTATCTAAGAAAGCATGGAATCAAACATCAGTATAGTTATCCATACACCCCACAACAAAATGGAGTATCAAAAAAGGAAGAATATAATTTTGGTGGAAATTGGAAGAAGAATGTTAAAATAACACAAACTTTCAAATTTATATTGGAGAGAAGTTATTAGTACTATTGTAAATGTACAAAATATATGTTTTTTGAGGCCAGAATACAACATGAATTCCTATGAATTGTGGTATATCAAAAAACCTTCATTGAAATACTTTAAGGTTTTTGGATGTCCCTATTTATTAAAAATCAAAAAATCTGAATCTTGTGAAACTTTATGAGAAGGAAGAAGAAGGAATTTTCATGGGATATTCACCTAACAGAAGAAGTTAAAAATTTTGGAACAAACGTTTAAAATATTTGGTAAAGTCAAATGATGTGAAAGTTATTGAAAATATAAGCTCGTTAACAATAGTTGTTGAGAATGTTGAGGAAGTAAAACTGAAGAGCTCCAATGAAAGTAAAAGTGATTCAAAACATACTTTTCAAGATTTAGAAGAATCATGTAATAAGTAAAGTGAATCCAGAATAGAAACTTTGAAATTTTCTACTTTATAGAAACATGTTGAAATTGAAAATTTTCTTGGGAATCAGAAAGCTCTGGTTCAAACAAAAAGAACTTTGGTATTGAAAAACTAAACTTCCCTCATATAAAAATTTGAATCCTAATAAACTTCATATTCTATTAAAAATAAAGAATGGGTAAATTCTATGAATGAAGAGTTGGATTAGATTGAGAAAAACAACACTTGGGAACTTGTTCCACATCCAGTAAATAAAAATATTATTGGAATGAAATGGGTATTCAGAAACAAGTTGAATGAGCATAGAGAAGTTTCAATAAATAAATAGGGACTTGTTTGCAAAGTCTATAAATAGGTGGAAGTTGTGGATTTTGAAGAAACTTTTTCCCTAGTTATAATATTAAAAACTTTTAGAATGTTTCTAGTAGTGTCTGCACGTTGGAATTATAAATTTTATAATATGGATGTAAAGTCGTATTTTCTAAATGTTTAAATTGAAGAATAATTTTACATTGAGAAACCTTGTGGGTTTCTACTTGATGAATATGAAATCATAGTTCGTAAATTGAAGAAAGACTTGTATGGGTTGAAATAAGCTCTACGTGAGTGGTATTATAAACTTTAAAATTGTTCAAAAATTTTGATTTTTTCTAAAGGAATGGTTGATGGTAAATTGTATGTGAAAGAAGTTAACTTTAGCTGATACTTTAGTGGTGGCACAGTGGTAATATATAAGGGTCGTAGAAATGGTGTTTATTTGAAGGTACATAGTTCCAATCCTGGGAGCTCACTCTTGGGGGTATTTCCACCTCCCCTGATCTTCTTTCCTTTTTAGGTCACCAGGTGTTGCATCGAGTGGGCATAAGGGCGCAGCCCACCTAGCTAACAGATTATTGTGTCGAACCATCATTGATCAAGATATTACCCCATGGAACGCTCTTCCATCTTGTCTGGAAATGGATCCTTTCTGATTGGGGCTCTCTATGGTGTGATCCCTTAGTGGGGGGGTTCCTGGAGTGAGGGTTCAAAAAGGCCACTCCTGGAGATTTCTTTTTTTCAATAAGAAGTTAACTCCAGCACCCTAATTCTAATTGTTTATGTGGATGATATAATTTTTTTGAGGTAATAGAGAAATAGTTTTTAATAAATTTGTTGAGGAAATGATAAAGAATTTTGAGATTTCAATGATGGTAGAATTAACATTCTTACTTGGGAAACAAATTCAACAAAAATAAAAATACATTTTCCTATCTCAATAAAATTATTTCAGGGAATTGTTAAAGAACTTTGGTATGGAAGAATCTAAATAAGTTTCAACTCCTATTTCAATGATCATAAAGTTGAGTAAATATGAAATCAGAAAAAGTGGGAATTTAAAAGATTTTTAGAATATGATAGGAAGTTTGCTTTATCTCACATCCTCAAGACCTGATATTTCTTATGTTGTGAATTTGTGTTCCAGATATCAAAGTGATCCAAAAGAATCTCATATGTTGGAAACAAATAGAATTTTGAGATATAAAAAAGTAACAACTGCACATGGGTTATTATATAAAAGGATTTATGATATTAACTTTCCTAGTTATATTGATGTCGATTGAGCTAGAGAATGAAATGATAGAAAATCAACTTCTGAAGTAAGGTTTTTCTTGGGAGAATTTTTTTTGAGTTGGTATAGTACAAAATAGAGTTTAGTAACTTTGAGCATAACAGAATCAGAATATGTTACAACTATCCAGGCGTGTACTCAAATTTGTTGGATGAAGGTTTGGTTGGAAGATTTGAAAGTTGAATTTTTCAAAACCATTAAAGATACTTTGTGATAATCAGAGTGCAATTGATCTTTCTAAAAATAATTTCCAATATTCAAGATCAAAACATATTAATATCAAGTTTAAATTTATAATGTAAAAGGTTTCTAGTGAGGATTTTGTGTTGGAATATGTTTCAATGAACAATCAAATTGTCTATATCTTCATTAAAGTGATGTTGAAAGAGATATTTTTAGAATTGAGGTCGAAACTTCACGTTCATCCTCCACAAAAGTCTTTATAAACATATTAAGGGTCATCCCTACCATGCTTTGGATTATGTTGACAAATGGAGAGAATATGTACAACTTTATCCTTCAATGGAAAGAGAAGTACTTTTCTTACTTAAATAAATTTGATTCTGTGGTTATCATAAAATGGGGAAAGGAAAATAAAAGTGAGAGGAAAATATAAAAGTGAGGGGGGTTTTATCTTAACATGAATAACAACTTCTCCTGTCACTAAGGTATTGAACTCCTTTAAAAACATTGCTTTATCTAGTAGTGTGGTTTTAGGGCATTCTCTTTTGAGAAAGGTTGTGTTTTGGTAAAAGTTAAAAATAGGACTTTTGAAAAAGTATGAGTGTTTGAAAATCGATGAGTTGAAAAAGTTATTAACAAAAGTTATCAATAAATCCAAAGGAGGAGATTGAATATCCTTTGTGTTGTTTTTTTTATAATGTTTTGTATTTGTTTACAACTAATCTTTTTATAAAAGAATATTTTTGAGGATCCCTTGTGATTCTTTGTGAAATATGTATTGCTAAAATTTTATAACATATTTGCTGAAAAGTTGTTGAGAATCTGAATGAAGAAAGTTGTTTTGAAAATTTGGAAATCGGACGAACTGGATTGGTCCCAATTCATCGGAATGAGTTTTTGTATGAAATTCAGAAGTTTTTGAGGATCGGATTCAGAAAGTTTGTTATTTTTTCTAAGTTTAGAAGTTAGAAAATTTTTTATAAAATTTGTTGATGGGAAGTTTTAAAACTTTCCAAAATAAATCTGTAATACTTTTCTATTCTTTCAAGTCTCTAAAATGTCATGAAGAAGTCATGATACAAGAACAAGTTAGTAGGAGTTTCAGAAACCGGTGCATCAAAAGGATGCTGACGCTTGTAAACCAAATTCAATTTCTGAAATAAAGACAATTGGACTATGTTGAGGAAGTTCCATCAGACTGAGCGAAGGAATTTTCATTAGACTGAGCTAAGGAAAAAAGTCAATTGGACTGGGCTAAGTAAGTTTGATCAGACTGAGATGAGTAAGTTTCATTCGACTGAGTTAAGGAAGAAAGTTAATCAGACTGAGCTAAGGAAGATCCATCAAACTGAGCTAAGGAAGTTCCATTTGACTTAGTTGAGGATGAGAATCAATTAGACTAGTCTAAAGAAGTTTCATCGGACTGGGCTAAGGAAGTTCCATCGGACTAAGCTGAGGAAGTTCCATCAGAAAAATCTAAGGAAGTTTTAACAAACTTAGCTGATGATGTTCTAACAGAATAATTTTTCCAAACTATACTTTCTAATATTTTTTCAAGAATTTGAGAATATTTTATGGATAATTCAATAAGTTTTTAGAATATTCCAAAAGATATGAGAAGGTTTTAATGGTTCAAAGATGAATTTCAAATGAACATGAAATTCAGGTTTTTTAATTTGGGTGAGTGGGAAAAGAATTTTAGTTTCCCACCATCACCTATTCTGGGTAGACTATAAATAGATGCATAGTATATACGTACATTGTAGTTGTTCGCATGTGTAAAAAGGTGAAGTGTTGTAGAATTTTTGTTAAAAAGGATTTCAAAACCGAGATCTCATCAGAAGATCAGACAACTTAAATTTTTTTTATCAGATTGAGGAAGATCAAACTAAGGAAGACCGGTCTAATTAGTTGAGGAGAGTTTATAAGGTGTATGTTTTTTTATTGATAGAACATAGAGTTTCTTCATTTGTAGATAGAGAAAAGGTGAATTGGATTGAGTCTTTCGAATTGATTCTATCTGACTGAGTTTATTAGACTAAGACAATCGGACACAAGAATATCAGAATGAGGTTCCAGAAAAATATGTTATGGAGTAAATAGATTTGATGTTCATTTTCTTTTGTGGCTCAAATTATTGTAAGAAAACTTTGTAAATTGAAATAAGTCGGTATAATCATTTCTATCAGGAGATAGAAGGTGGATAATGGGAGTTTACGCAAGTTGTATTCATTTATTCATAATAGTAAATTTTCATAGACCTACAAGAGTTGTTATGGCAAGGATGTAGGTTCTCACATTGAGGCCAAACCATGTAAATCTCATGTGATTTACTTGCTTTCCTATTTTTTCATGCATGAGTATTTACTAAAATATTATAAGATAAATAACTTTAACATGTTATAGGGGTTAAGTTTCTAAAAGTTTAAAACTTATAAAAAGTTAACAACCGATTCAATCCCCTTCCTAGTTGTTATTTGATCCTTTGGAACTTCAGGTTTTTTATGACTTTTAACATAATTTTTTATAAAATCAATAGTAAAAATATTCTAATTTCCTATTAATGTTGGTTCTATATAGAACCGGCATTAAAATTAAATTCCAATAAATTTTAACATTAGTTTTTTTTAAAACTAATTTTAAAAGTTTCCCGCGATACTTTTAACATCTATTTATAAAAAAACTAACATTAAAACCCCGATTCCAAAGTCTTTATTTCTACTAGTACATGTGAGTGAAGCTTGGTCCACTAAGGGAAACATGTTGTGATACCTAATACAATATATTATCATTGTTATGCTTATGGAAGTACCACAATTCTAAAGTATGCCTTATTTCTATGATATGTGGTATTTTCATGATGTATTCTTATGTTATACCCTAATTTATGATCTATGCTTTGTTGGGTACAACTTTCTTATGTATACTAATTATACTCATATTCTAATATTATGGTTACTTATGATCATTGATTGTTATCACTTATGTTTACCCTTACTGAGCATATGAGCACACCCATTTTTTATGTTTCCATTTCCCCTTGTTATAAAGATAAGAAAAGTATAAAATTTCTAGAGTAATATAATCTATGGAGAATTATAGGAAGATGTTGATGACTTATTATGGATTCAGTAGTTTCTTATATAGTGAGGAAAAATTCCATTATTGTTTTTTAAAATACATGATTTTGGTTAGTTATGGTTTTTTCTAATTATCTAAAATTATAAACTTAAAATGTCTTGGGAGTGTATTGTAATGAAGTGTTTTATTTAATTCATATAAATTAGTGGTCACATATGTGGGTTGTTATATGATCTCTTGTATTAAACTCTAGAAATTAAGAAAGTGGACTTATTGATATGTTAAAATCTTCATCGTTTTGTGATGCAGTACCGAAAACATCATCAATCAAGTTCTTAATTGTATTCTCCATTATTGGAGCAATAGGTTGTTCATTATATTGGTGGTCACACATCAAACTTTTTACAATGTTCAATTCCCCATGCCAAATCCATTTCACATATTCAGTAAGAAATTGCTTCAATATTAAGTGCTCATAAACTTCATGTCTTTTAAACCATCATCTAAAATTACAATTAGAACATGGACATTTTAATTTTCTATCTACATATCAATTTTAAATTGAAAAATCTAAAAAACCTTCCAACACCTTAACATATTGAGGTATATTATGAGGTAAAATAATCCAACTTTTATTCATTTGTACCTTATTAATAAATTTTTTGTATAAGAAAACATAACTCGCATTAATTAAATAAAATCATGTTAAAAATAAAACATAACTAAGAATAACATATAATCATTTTTAAAATTTAACTAATAAAAATCATCAAATACAATAAAATTACAATCAATTTATATAATTATTTCATATTTTATGATATAAATATATTATATAAGATATATAAAAATACATATGAAATGATAAAATAATGATTACTATACAATATGTTAATAAAGAAATTATGAAAATGAAAATGAAATCCTAATTAATGAATGCATCAAAACAAAACAAAATCAAAAAAGGAAACTAACCCAAAATAAATTACCCTAATAATCAAGAAAAAAATAATTACATATTATAGAATCAATAAAATTAACAATAAATTAAAAACATAAACACGTTATTGGATCACTAAAGTTGGACTATAGGGGCGAAGAGGGAATGATAGGGGGTCATCAAACTTTAACTCCATATAAATTTCTCAATAATCTAGTTTTACAAGATAATCTAATAACATGATAAAAACAAACTTTTATAGCATGAAAAGACAAATATATAAATTAATGATTCGATATCCCTATGCCAGTATCATGGAGGTCATTAAAATCAGATAATAATAAAGAGAAGATAAGACTAGAGTTTCTAGGGATTTACCTTGTACCAATAAGCAATGAAGTGAGAAGGATAAGAGGTTTACATGATAGATGATAGATAAGGACAAGTCATTTTGAATAATAAGTCACTATGAAGAAGGATAAAGGGATATTGGTAAAGAGAAGAGGTGGTTCGCATGATGGAGGGAGGGTAAGGGAGGTTCGTGCAAGAGGGGAAAGAGAAGAATGTGAGGGTAAAATAGAGGAATAACGAGAAGTGGAGGGGTTCACACGACAAAGTAAAGAGGGGGAACGGGAAATCCACTACTAAAATAGAGTTTAAATAAAGACATATTTTAAATAATCACCACTAATAATAATTATATCAGTGGTTTCATAAATAATTGCTTTTAATATTTCATTATGTGCTGATTTTATTTAACCACCACTAATTAAGTGGTCTTAATGAGTAGGAGGCTCGGTATTTTTAATTAGTGGTGGTTTTTTGAAACTACCACAAATAAATATTTTTCTTATAGTGTTAGAATCTACATTTTTTCCAAAAATGTGGTTATCATTGTAGTCAAGTTATAATGGAGAAAGTATATTCATGATTAAAAGAGGTTAAATTCATAGTATTCTAGTGATTTAGATTCAAGATGTGTGTGAATTTGGTATATTTGATATTTGACCAAGTGACACACTATAGTAGATAGTTTCACATTGTTAAGCAGATAAAAGGGGATTTAGAATAAATTAAAATATGATATTTGATCAAAGAATGTCATTTTGATTAATTCCAAAATATTTGGTGATTAATATTGGTGAAAATAGTGTTTTTATTTTCATGGGGTTTTCATATTTAAATATAGGAAATATTTTTCATGTGATTTGTGGTTGAAAATAGGGGGAAATATAGAGGCTTTTTGTAGTAGAAGGAATTGAGGGAGGAAAAAGGGTGATCATAGAAGGTATTCTTAAAAATATAGAAGAAAAATAGAAGATAAGTTTAAACTAAAAAGTGAAAGAATAAGAAGAAGGTTTTATGGGGGGCCATCATATTGGAAGTTTATGGAATCAGTGCTATTTGTTGCACCACCATCCATCGTCTAATTTTTACTTATTGTTTGTCGAAGGAAAATAAGGTTACAATAGGTACATTGAGTTCCATCTTCTAAGGTGAATAGTGAGTTCTTCAATTGTTTGGTAAAGGTTGTAAACCCAGAGGTTTAGTGTGATCTCTCTATATCACTATCAGAAAATGACTTTTTTGCGATGGGTTATTTATGTTGGATTTCCATCACAAACAGTCCATTGTGGAAAAGAGCATCACAAATACTACTATTTGGAATGGACATTAGCAATTAACCCTATGGAGATACTATTTGTTATGGGTTATTTTTTCCATCATATGAAATATTTTATCAATAATTTTTTATGACACACTCAAAATTTAGTTTCAAAAAACAATTTTCTATGATTAGTTGTGAGGGAATACCAATTCCATTACAAATAACTAAAAAATGAAAAAACAATATGCTAAATAATAAAGATAATAAGAAAAACAAAAAATATACATTCATTATAAAATTATAACTAATATATTGCAAGAAATGTTACATGGAAAATACAATAATAATGTCATTGTGGGGGTGGAGGATCAGGTCTAACTGGAGGAGGGTACTCCATTACTAAACCATGTGTAAAGTGGCACATATACTCCATCGTATCCTCATGTTATTGCTCCTACTTTCATCGTTTCTTTTCCTGGTGTCCTCGCTGCTCTTCCTAGTCTCTGGTCAATCTCTATATAACCTCTTCCCGAGCTCATAGCCTTGCCCCATACTCTACATCAAAAAAAGACGTTGACAAAAACACTGATCCCTTTGATCCAAATGATTTCATTACTTCAGTGCAATAGTAACTAGTTGGGGTCATTCGTTAACCTATACCGATCACTTAGACTTTTTGAAGACCAGTCACCATCGCCCACATTTAAGTCACCTCCTCAAAATGTGACTTACACGAGACCCTTTCCCCACCATTTGTCTCAGCCTCACTATTGCGCATGTGAGAAGCCTTTATCTCATATGTCTCCTAAAACCTTATAAAAAGAAATTAATAATATTAAAAAATATTATTTTAAATTAGAAAACTGAATAAAAAAAACACTAACCATGATATGTCACTTTCTATCACTAATAATATATCTAGTACTACTATTAGTGTACATCTTTTTATACACATCAAACTCTATAATGGTTGGATCAAATAAATATTGTATAAATTTATCATATACATTTAGTATTAAAAATACAAATATATAATTATTAAATAATATCACTTACCAAATGTTGATAATATATATTGAAAGTATGAATCCCACCTTTGTGTGTTTCATCCTATCTCCCTCAATTTTGTCGACTAGAATTGAATCTCCTCTGGAAAGTATCTCATATTAATTATGTTCACAATCTATCCCAAACCTTAGTGGGTATATGATTAGTAAATTATGACTACAAGAATCGTTAAATAGAGTTACAGATTCTCTCTATATAGATCTCCTCTAAAGTCTATGTAAAAAATGATGAAAACGGTCATGGGAGAAAGTATTCCATGCATCCCAAATAGTGGGTCTCATGCTCTCATCAATAGGAGACTATAAACCATAAAAATATTTAATAATATAGTAAACTGAAAATTATATAAATTTAAAATAAGAAAAACATTGTTTATTTATACGTACCAACCAATGCTCGAACATATGATGACCTAACTCGATAGGATCCCGATCCCATAAAACCCATGGAGTAGAAAAATAGTTCCTAAAATAGCATTAGTTTGACCAATGGATATATGTGAAAAACTATGAAAATAATATTAATTAGTAACATAATTAATAGATAGAATAAATATAATTCATATTTAAACTTACTTCCTCTGATGAGGATCAAAGTCAAGAGATGGATGTAACTCTGAAACAGTATCTAGAATCATCAATTGTAAAAGGCCCCAACCCCTCCAAGTAGCAGGTGTCAGGTCAAGACCCTTGGCTAATGAATCAGTTGGCTCAGTGAAACACTCAATTTTCATGCATATTTTTAAGAAAATTTAAATGGTCAACCGACCAAGAAGGCCATTGGGAAATCCTACATGGGCTGGAAAGTGGAGGAGAGCCTATGGGATGAACCTCAATCATAGGTGGGCCAAAGGCCCATGCAGGTCAGGCGGTGTGGCCTAGCCCATGTCGTGTGTGTGAGTATTTCCAAGATCCCACCCTGGTGAAGGCTTCTGAGCCGAGTACTAAATGATTTTACTTTTAAACAATCACACCTCTTCTTCTCTATTTCGATGTGGGATAGAAACGAGTCGGTCACTATTTATTTTTACAGAAACAATGTCATCCCTTATCTCACGCGTGCACCCCACCTCGGATAGATCCTACCTCCATCACCATCACGGATCCACTACTCGACATCATCATCCTCCCTCTGTATCATTGGGAATCTCCATTATCGAAACCCAGAGGAGCTTGGCTCAAGATGAAACACCCATAACAAAGCTAAAGAACTCCACTAGATCATCTATAGACCTAAAGCGACGCCTGTGAAGCCATTTTGAGCTTCATCCAGCCACTATGAAGGTCAGATAAAGGAGGATATATCATTGTCAAATGCATCATTATCAGGTTGCATAGCCTTCACTACTGATACGTATAAATACCACCGAAGCATGCATGATCCATGCATGAGGAATAAAGAGGTTTCCCCACATCTGTTCAGTCCACATTGTATATATTTAAGCACCTGAAATCTTCAGGTGTTTTCCAAATAAATAGATTTAATATCTTAGAGTAATTTGAGGGGGGGAATAGATCCTATGGAGATGGGATATTCTCAAAGAGATATGACTGAGGGCACTCCTCCCTACCTATAAAAGAAGAACCTCCACTTCCAAGGAGGGGAGTTCAACACACACCACCGCTAGGAGGCCGAGGGCTTGACTACATATTGTTTCTTTTCTTTTCTTTTTGGATTTATTTTATTTTTTACTTTATTTTAATTTTTAATGTAATTTTAACTTAGTTTATTTATAAATAAAATTCATGCATCCTTCTTATAACAAGTGTTCCACCCCCATTCACACTTTTTCTTCATCTTCTCGTATTATTCTTCTTATATTCTTCTTATGTTCTTATTCTATTTATAAAATAATTAATCCACTATTTTATTATATATATATATTTTTATTATTATTTTTTAATTCTTTTTTTCTAATGTTCTTCTTATTTTATTTTTTATTATTTCATATATTAATTTTCTTCTTCTTCTATCATCCTTATTCATTTTATTTTTATTATCTTTTCTTTTTCTCATTCTCTATTTATTTTATTCTATTATTTTTATTACAATGAGGGGATGACCTGAGGCTTGGCCCGGGGGAGGTTGGGTGTTCTTGGATTGTTGCTTAAAGTATATTTTATGTCTGTGATAGATTTGAGTAGCATGCATGAGTGTAGTGATTTCCCACCATGACATGAAACTAAAATCTATTTCTATAATTTTATTAAATCTTTTCTCTCCCTTTTACTGGATATAAGCTCTTCATACAATGGTTTGATTCATTTAGTGGATGAAATGGCATACGATGGAGCCAGGTCCAAGAAGATGTCACACTCTCGATTGAGGTGTTTCATCAACCATGGTTATAGAAGTAGGTGGAATTTAGATTGATAAATACATTTAATATTTCACACCACTAAATAAAAGGATAGTGATTCATGCATGAGATTTCATAATTGGATTATCAAACTTAAATTAGAAAAATAAAGGAGAGTAGTGCAATAATGAAAAACCAAACTCATGACCAAGTTATTTCTCTCTAATCAGATTTTTTTAGCATTGCATGTTAGTTTAGTTTAAAGTTTCATTTTGTATGTCTTTTCATCATTTCAGAAATTAATCAAAACCCAAATTGATTGTAAGGACCTAACTCCAGTTGCCTGAAGCTAGTTTCTTATTTTATTACATTGTTATATAAATAAGGAATATGCATCCTGAAGGACCAAGTAGTTTAGTAGCTTTAGAAACAAGATGCATACATAAGTTCAATATTACAACTTGAAATGGAAAACAATTTAGAAACTCCTTTGAAAACATCCATAACTCCTAGGTTATTTCTACATGTGATTCATAATATACCTCTTTATGTCCTAGGAAAATGAAACATAAGAAAGGGGTGAGCTCAAATTATCAGTAAGGGAAAGTAATACAATGGAATATATCATAAACATAAACATTAGGCATGGAGAATAACAAAAAAACACGTGCCTTTAAAAATGAACTTGAACATGTTATGGCGGGAATAAGAGGTGAATAAAAAAAGTGTCATAATAAAGAATAATCATGGGTATTCTACTATTTTAATAACATCATGAAAATCCAATTTCTATTTTAATAATTAGGGAATTCATAATGTTGGACATCATAACCATACTGTCAAGGCCTCATGCCAAGACCATAAATAATCATTTTCCCAAAGCCTTGTGCCAAGACCATAGTTTGTCTCATGAGACCTACCGATGCATCGAGGGGCTATCGTAGGCCTCACCCGTCACTTATTAAGTAAAATTCATTCCTAATATGAATGGGGATAAACATAAACAACATATACATTCATATTAAAACTTACATATGAAATGTAAATAACTTTTCCTGAACATTAAGCATAAACACTAACCATTCAGAGTAAATTGGTGAATAGTTTTAAGATAGTACAACCACAATCAAACTAATCATAAAAAATGAAATTAAATATGGTAGATTATATCATACATACTAATTAATAAGAGTTTTTAAATAGATGAATATACTCTTATAAAATCATCAAGAAATTCTTGAGATAAATACTCTTTTACTTTGAAAAGAAGAGTTCTTTTGGAAAAATATTTGTATAAAACCAAAAGTGAAGTAAAATAGTATTTTTACAATAAACTTTGTGATTTTATAAATATAATGGTTTCTAAAAAAATATTATAGTGTGACCTTGAAAATATGTAAGGATTTGAGAAGTTCCCTTGAATCGGGCTTGTATTTCAGGAAGAATTTTTGAAAGATCCTTTTAAAACATATAACTCCCCATAAAGGAAAGTAGGACTCTGGTAGGTTAAAATATATAAAAAATTCTCAAAAAATATATGAGGAGTAAATATGAATAAATAAGAATTTAATTAAGGTTAGTATACAATAAGAGTAATCCAAATGAAAATAGAGGTTCAGGTAGAAAACCCTTGCCTTAAGTCCGAAGGTGTTCCTCACTTGATCTTAATGACCTGAATAATCAAATTTAGGTTCATAAATTAATGATTGTAGAACCTAATATACATTTAATTGATTTATTATAACCTTATTAGGTTCATTCATGGACTTTTGATGGGTTAATAGATTCAATTTCATTGTTTGGGAGCGTTTTCTTCCTTAGTTTTCATGATCGGTTTACTTATATTCATATACGGATAAACATGTAGAATTAGAATGGTTGTCCAGAATAGAAGTTGTATGTTATTAGTGAACATACAGAATATTACATGGTCATAAAATTCATTTGGTTATTGGGAGTGATGAAGAATCATTATATAAAACATTAATGAAAATTTTTTGGGTTAATTAGTGGTTCTTGATCACAACGAACTTATTTTGATTTATAAATTAATATCATGTGTACAAAAAGATTTTATAACCTTACATAAGTTATAATACATATATTATAGTCTGGTTCAACTATCAAAATGGTTTCATGGCCATAATTGAAGATAATAATAGAAATTTAAAACTCGTCGTCCTTGAATGTGATAAATTAACACATCTCAGATAGTGTTTTCATTTCTAGTATAAAAGAAGGGGGGAGGAAATATGATGATGAATTATTCCTTTATCATAAAAAAATTCTAGTACATGTAAGGTACTGGATTAATCGCAACATTTGGATGAAATTAGGTGAGGAAATAAAAATAAAATAAAGGAACTTGAAATAAAATAAATGAAAAGAGAAATTTACCTCTTGAAGTAATATTCCTTGAGAGCCTCTTTAGGGGAGAGGTTTTGGTCTTTTTATGAGACCAAGGGATGCTGGATGTGGGGGATGATCTTGGGAAGATATTTGAGCAGAATTTAGACAAGGAACAAGGCTTTATAGGATTGAATATAAGAGAGAGTGAGGGGGGTTTATAGTGGAGGAGAGGGGGTTTTCCCAATATTTTACTCATTATTTTATTATTTTGTCAAAGAAAACCAATAGTATTGAATCTTGTGACCAAGAATAGTAATATGTGCATGTGATTTCAAACCAAGTGTGATTACATTAGCAATGAAAAATGGGCACGAGGCCCGTGGGATATGCGGATGTGGGGTGGATACGGGGTGGGGCGGGCCAGCAAAATTTGACTGTTTAAAATGCGGGCCTAAGCGAGCTAAGCCCGTGTGGATGCGGGCTTATGCGGGGAAGCCTGTGCGGGTGCGGGCTGGCCCATGGGCTTGTTCTTTTAAGTAAAAATACTTTACAACGTATGATTTTTTTCATATTAATTAACTCAAATAAAATTTATTGATTGCTTTGAAATAACATCAAAAGGGCATTTTTTTTAAGGAGCCACCATCAATATGAGACCATAGTTATTTATCTTGTGTGCATCTCCCACCGAATCAGGCTCCTGCATGCAACGTGTGTTTCCATTTTTAAAAAAAAATATACAATTTATGCATGCGGCATGATGGCCTGGGAAACTGGAAACTGTAAACACACCATGGGAAATTGGAAACACACCACGGGAAATCAATGTATGATGCATGTTGGGCTAGCCTAGGAAAGTGGAAACGATGGGGGGGAATCAATGCATGTTGTATGCTGCATGCTGGGCAGGCCTGGGAAACTTGAAGCACGCCACGGCAATCACCCATGCGCAGCGCGCCGACCACTCCTGGTTGCACCGACCATTTATGCGTATATTATGATTGATGATTCATTGATGATGCGTTGATGATGTGTATATATTATATTCCACGACCACTCATAATTTATGCACCGAGCACTCATATTTTATGAATTGATGATGCATGATGATGCATGATTATGGGTTGGTGATGCTCCTGGTTTCACTAAACACTCAAAATAGAATATTTAAATGACAATTATTAATAATTTAAAAAAATGAAAGTAAGCCCGCTGGTATCCTGCGGGCTTATGTGGGGCGGGGCGGGTTTGAAATTATTTGTCCGTGTTATATGCAGGTTTTGGTGGACAAACTTGTGCGGGCTCAAACTCGTGCGGGCTTGGCCCGTGTCACCCCACCCTGCCCATTTTGCATTACTAGATTACATCATCCATGATACTAGGAATAGTGAATTTAACTGATAATGTATATATACGATAAATTACCATATTTTACTATTCATCAAAAATTCAAGTATTTCAGAAAAATTCCAAAAATTCACCCTAACCATTTTTTGACGTGTAGAATTCAAAAAATAACTCCGTTTTTTTAAAATAATTTTCTAAATATTATTAATTTAATTTTTAAATAAAATCATAATTTATTCGAAAGATAAAAAATTTAAAACTATAATTCATTTTATATCACCTTGAAAATTTAATCAACATCTCATTATCTTATAACCTTAAGACAATAAAATAATAATATGATTTACTATTCATAAGGTTCATATTACTATTAATATTACTATTCATAAGGGTATGTTACTATTCACTAAAAAATAATTTTGTCTTATTAGACTATAAATATTAAATTTATTTCCAAAATCTAGGGGTGTTACATTGATCATTCTTTTCATAAAATAATAAAAAAAATAGTTTAGGTTAATTAGAATAAGTAGGTGAACAAACTGAGAATCTTCTCAAATGAGATGACTCTCATCATCTACTATGCTACACTAGGGAACATTTTAAAATTTTGTTTTTGTCACACCCCATGACAGGCCGCTGTTATAGATATGCCCTTTAACAGCGTGTAAAAAGGCTTTTAACAGTGCTAAAAGGCATTGTTAATCTTAACACTGTTAAAGGGGGGTCCCCTTTATCAACGCTACAAAATCACTGATAAAGGGGGTCCTTTATCAGTGCTAAAAATGCATTGATAAAGTCAACCCTTTATCAGTGTTATTTCTAGCGCTGATAAAGGCCCCACCTGCTGAAGTGTGTTGTTTGTATAACACATTGCATCAACCTGTAACTTGTACAAAAAATATATAATTTAATTGAAATAAATTCTACATCATGAATAAAAAAACACTATTATATACATTTCGAACAATGTTTTGTATAATTGCATTTACAGTTACTATCCACAAACATTTAAAAACATTAATGTTTCATCATCTTTAACACCCGTGATCCCCTCTTAAAAAGCTCTACCCATGGTATCCATTACCAAACAAATCACCTCAACCCAAGAAAAATAATACACCTATATAAGAAGAAAAATCTTATGTTAGTAATATTTTAAGATAATAAATTAAACATTAATATGAAAGAATACGTTAAAAAATGTCAACTTTAAATAAAAAGATACACTTGAAGTGATACCGGTCCCACCATGAATTGTATTGAGGTATGGTTGATTCCAACACATCACAAATGAGTTATGGATCATTTTCCTAGATTATCAAAACAATTCAAATGTGTTTTCTCTGTTTTGAGTATGTCAATTATTCTTTTTAAAGAAATTAATGTCAATTTTAAATAAAGACACACTTGGAGTCATATTGGTCACACTGTGCATCAGATTTAGTTATGGTTGATTCCTACACATAAAAAATGACTTATGGATCATTTTCTTAAAATATAAAAACAATATGAATTCATTTTTTCAGTTTTGAGTAGGTCAGTTCTCCTTTTTACTAAAATTAATGTCAAATTTAAATAAAAAGATGCACTTAGAGTCATACCAGTCACATAGTACATTGGATTGAGGTGCATATTATGCCTACACATATCAAATGTCTTATTAATCATTTACCTAAATTATAAAAACAATACGAATGTGTTTTCTAGGTTTTGAGTAGGTCAGACGTCCTTTTTACTAAAATTGATGTCAATTTTAAATAAAAAGATGCACTTGAAGTCATACTGGTCACACTGTGCATCAGATTGAGGTTTGGGTGATTCTTACACATCAAAAATGACCTATGTATCATTTTTCTAAAGTATAAAAATAATCTGAATGTGTTTTCTTAATTTTCAATACGTCACTTGTTCCTTTTGCTAAAATTAATGTCAATTTAAAATAAAAAAATATACTTTGAGTCATATCGGTCACATTGTGCATCATATTGAGGTGAGGTTGATTCCTACACATCAAAAATGAATTATAGATTATTTTACTAAATTATTAAAACAATATGAATGCATTTGTTTAGTTTTGAGTAGGTCAGTTTTCCTTTTTACTAAAATTAATGTCAGTTTTATATATAAAGACACACTTGGAGTCATACTGGTCACACTGTGTGTCAGATTGAGGTGAGGATGATTCCAAAACATCTAAAATGACTTATGGATCATTTCTATAAATTATTAAAACAATATGAATTTGTTTTCTCAGTTTTGAGTAGGTCAGTTGTTCTTTTTACTAAAATTGGTGTCAATTTTAAATAAAAAAGACGCACTTGGAGTCATACTGGTCACACCGTGAATAAGATTGAGGTTTGGATGATTCATACACATCAAAAATGATCCATGGATCATTTTACTAAAGTATAAAAACAGTACAAATATGTTTTTTTTATTTTTAGTTTGTCACTTGTTCCTTTTGCTAAAATTAATGTCAATTTAAAATAAAAAGACACACTTGGAGTCATATCGGTCACACCATGCATTGGATTGAGGTGTGGTTGATTCCTACACATCACAAATGACTTATGTATTGTTTTCCTATAGTATAAAAACAATATGAATTCATTTTCTTAGTTTTGAGTAGGTCGGTTTTCCTTTTTACTAAAATTAATGTCAATTTTAAATAAAAAGATGCACTTGGAGTCATACCACACCATGCGTCGGATTGAGGTGAGGTTGATTTTTACATGTCTCGAGTGACTTATGGATAATTTCTCTAATGTATCAAAACAATATGAATGCATTTTTTCAGTTTTGAGTAGGTCAGTTGTACTATTTACTAAAATTGATGTTAATTTTAAATAAAAAGATGCACTTTGAGTCATATCGGTCACACGGTGCATCAGATTGAGGTACGAATGATTCGTACATGTCCTGAATGACTCATGTATCATTTTAATAAAGTATAAAAAAACAATCCAAATGTGTATTCTTGGTTTTCAGTATGTCACTTGTTTCTTTTTCTAAAATTAATGTCAATTTAAAATAAAAAGATATGCTTGGAATCATATCGGACACACTGTATTTACGATTGAAGTGTGGTTGATTCCTACATATCATAAATGAATTATGGGTCATTTTTATAAAGTATCAAAACAATAAGAATGCATTTTCTCAATTTTGAGTAGGTTATTTGTCCTTTTTACTAAAATTGATATCAATTTTAAATAAAAAGATTCACTTGGAGTCATATCGGTCACACTGTGCATCGGATTAATGTGTGGATGATTCCTACATGTCTAAATTGACTTATGGATCATTTACCTAAAGTATAAAAATAATAATAATGCCTTTGATCAATTTTGAGTGGGTCAGTTTCCCTTTTTACTAAAATTGATGTCAATTTTAAATAAAAAGACACATTTGGAGTCGTACCGGTCACACCGTGCATCGGATAGAGGTGTGGATGATTACTACACATCTAAAATGACTTATGGATCGTTTTTCTAAAGTATCAAAACAATATGAATGCATTTTATTGGTTTTGAGTAGATCATTTTTCCTTTTTACTAAAATTGATGTCAATTTTAAATAAAAAATGCACTTGGAGTCATATCGGTCACACCGTACATCGAATTGAGGTGTAGGTGATTCCTAAATATCACAAATGACGCATGGATAATTTTACTAAATTATAAAAACAATATGAATTTTTTTTTCTCAGTTTTCATTATGTCACTTATCTTTTTTACTAAAATGTCATTTTAAACTAGAAATATGCACTTTGACTAATATCGGTCTCATCATGTATTGATTTGACATGATACTAATTCCTACACATCACAAATGATTTATGAATAGATTTAAAAAATTATAAAGAAAATCTAAGCATGTTTTCTTGATTTTCATTGAGTGATATATTTTGAACTAAAATGTTGATTTTAAACTGATAAAGAACACTTTGACCCATACAGGTCACACTATGTGTCGTATTCAGGTGCAGTTGATTTCTACACATCCTAAATGACTTTTGGATCATTTTTCTAAAGTATAAAAACAATATGAATTCATTTGTTCAGTTTTGACTATGTAAATTGTCTATTTTACTAAAATTAATGTCTTTTTTAAATAAAATAACGCATCTCGAGTCATATCAGTCACACTGTGTGTCGGATTGAGGTGACACTGATTCTTACATGTCCCAAAGTCTCAAACCAATCCTAACTTCCAATGTTACCATGATTATAATTGTCTTTCTTTGTCTAACAACTGACACTACATATTGAGTCGATGTTTTTAGTTGAAAACCCTTTCTCGTTGTTGAAAACTAGAAGAGTGGGGGAAGCTCTTCTACCCATTATGTCATGAGAAGTCGCCACAATGGGAACAAGAGATTTCTCCACTCTTCTGGTTTTCAAAAATGATAAAGGTTTTTCGGTTGAAAACATCGACCCAATATGCAGTGTCAGCATGTCAACAAAGAAAAGTAATGGAAAGTGTTATAACATTGATAGAAAAGAACATGTTATCTCTTTTGTGGATTGTTGTAGATAGTTGAAAGAAAAATATGACTTCCCAAAAGATCTGTGAAAACAACTAAATAGGTATTGGATAAAAATTATAGGGAAAATAAATTACAAATAGTATATAAAATGATGATAAAATTAATTAAATAAGTAATAGGAATTCACCATTTCATGATGATTTTATACATTCTTGACTCATTTCCTTATTCTCATTATCTAAGTTGTAGCCTTGAAGTTCAATCTCTCACAAGCATGATCAACTTCAAACAAACCACCCCAACTCGAAAAAAGGAATCCACCTATATAAGAAACCAATTATTATGTGAGTAATACTAAAAAGAAATAAATTAAACATAAATATGAAACAATGCATTACTTTTATGGAAGTCACGTCTTCATATTATTTGTGTGCATTCTGCGATCAGGTATGTTGCCAATTCATTTCTAAGAAAATATATATCATCTTGTGAATGTGATTATTTTTTATGGTCATAACAGTATTGGAAAAATATAAATACACAAAGGATTAATAAATTTTTTAAATGAAATAGTAATTATCTTCAAAAATACCTCTTTGAGGATGCTAGTTTATCGATGGAATATGATCTCTCTCATAAATTTACAAACATAATAACCATAATATTTTACATTCATTTGTTTCAGAAACTGTAGAAACATTGAGAAAAATAATTAATTTTTTTTGATATGTGTTTGGATAGTGAAATATTATTATATATACCCTGATACTTGTCCAGTTGTAGAACTTGTTAGGGTCCTTGTGCGCAATGTATTTTCTCATGCCATGATTTTCACAATATTTATACACTGACATATCATAACAAAATTCTCATTAAACATAATATAAAATATATAACTTGAAGTTTAGTTCTAAAACATTGGATATAGTGTATTAAAAATTGACAAATGTCATCATGTGTGGTCGGTTTGTTGGGTATCCATGCAGTGAATCCAGGAAATAAAATGTAGTGTTTTTTCAGCCACTAGCTATATTCTCTTTTCCCCATGTTTATTCCAACATTTATAACTTTGATCTATTCTGTGACATATCAAGTGGTCTTCTAACTCCTCTGGACTACTTAGTCTTGAATAACAACAGCGTAAACATGGACAAAGAATTTGAGAAGGGTCATATGCATGAACTTTTACAAACTTGATGAACTCTTTCACTTCATATTTATACTCTTTTGTCATGAAATTAGAATCCATCCATTATTTATTCATATCTATCCAATTTAATTTGGTAATATTAATATTTAACAAAATAAATACACAAAAAGTCGTCTTTCAAATAAGGGGAACCCAACATTTGAATGATAGTTATTATTGCATTTTGTTGCCTGAGACTCATCCCCTTAAAAGCTAACACCAAACCAAAGAGAAGATGTAGTTGTAGAGAACTCCCCTAATTTAAACCATGTTGATGATGTTGGATACAAAGTAGGTTTAGAAGTTGCGATGGGGTTAAACATTAATTCACCTTTTGCAGGAGAGAGGTAATGATGGATATCCTATGGGTTGGATAGAGTTAGTGACATGCCTTTTCCATGGTGTTATTATCAATCAATATTATGTAGAAGGTGGAGATAGTGCTAAGTGAAGGCTAAGGTTTCTAGTGTCAGGTTATGGTCGCCTGAGCTGGATCATTTCAATAAGGGATTTGCGTGAGTCTGATGAATCACTAGGAATGAAAAAAGTTGTCTAGTGTTTTGATAAAACTGTATAAAAGTGCATATATGTTATAAAAGTACATTTAAATTATAGAAGTGTGTAGTTTTACAAATTTATAAAGGTTCAAAATTATAATATATACAAGTAAAATTTATAAAAGTATAAAAGTTTGATAATTTATAAGTAATAAAACTATAATTGTATATTAATTTATAAATCTAAAAAACTATCAAAGTATAAATAATTAATAAAATTTTATATTTAAATTATACATGTACATATGATATACTATAAGATTTATAAATGTATATAATTTTATAAATGAATAAAACTATAAAATTATAAATATTTAATAAAAAAATATTATTAAATTATATTAGTATAATACGATATACTATAATGAATTATATAAAATACACTGGTGCATTATAAATTATATTATAAATTATATTTTTAATGATTTTGACTATTGAAATTTCATATTTAGTTTTATTGGGTCATCCCAAGCCATTTAAATATTATTAATCAGTTATTCCATCACTACATGAGATCTAGAAAAACACAAACTCTCATATCATCAACCACGTAACATTAAAGGCACATAATCATTACCCATGGTAGAATATTTTCACATTCCAATTATCACTAAACCATGTTGTGTGGCCAAAGAATTTTTCTTATTAGGGTAGAAGGGCACAATCACAAATCCTTTATGCAATTAAGTGGGGCATAGTCTACCTTTTCGAGTCATAGTCGACAAAAAAAATTCAAATATAGTGAAATTATAAATTGATTCTAATAAAAAAATGAATTTCACCTGACTATAAATCGAATACTAGAAAAAAAATTAAAAATAATTCCATGAAAACTGAAGAAAAAAATATGGAATTAATGAATAAATCTATTTAGAAAATTCAAAGTCTTCAAGATTTCAAGAAAAATGTTATTTCCTAAAAGAATAGAGAATCCTCATGGAGAAAAATTGAGAAATTAAAACACCAAAACTCCCATTTTAAATAAGACTTTCAATGAATACTGATTTCATCAGCAGTTTAGAAAAAATATATCTATTAAAAACATTTCATAATCAAAACATTATTATTTCACAAAAAAGTGATCTCGCAAAATATTTAAAACATAGGCAATATAAATGAGATTTAGAGACCGATGTATAGGTTGGATTTATATTTAATTTAATATTATTGAATAGTATTTTAAATGTGATATCACATCACCACAGCATATGACCATAGACCAACTATATCATTGCCTCTCCAAAATGCACATTGTCTCCCCACAGATAACTCATCAACCCACAATGCATCCAAGAATCATCAAAATATATACCAACTCAAACTGCGAACAAAAAACGCACCACCGTAGTGGATCATTGGAAGAAGAATGGATGAAAATAACCAACTAGAATAGAAGGTCTTACCACTGATCGCCAATGGGCGTCCATCGAAACCAACAAATTGAAGCTAAGGTGTCGAGAAAGCGAAGACAAGAGAAGGAGGACTAAGACGCATGCAGATACAAAAGGATGGGAGTTTGATTTGTTGAGAAAAAGTGAATCGTGGGCAGGCGATGTGCGACTGAAAAAAAAAAGACACAAACAAGATAACATACCTTAGATTTGGAGGTCTAGCGAGAGAAGTAGGGTCCGACGGTAGGGGCAGCGGCGGTGGCGGTTGTGACAACCGGGCCCCGGTGACAGCACAGCCACCCCGCCTTTACATGGTCATCGGGTCCTGGCCCACCAGGTACCACCAGTTGCCCTGCAGACACATGGGACCCACCCCAGGGTCCACCCACGTGCCCGAACGGGTCATCTGACTAATGATAGTCCCCACAGGCCAACACATGTCCTTTCCAGTGTGCTTTGTCCTCACTCGCACACACCCTGGGAAACTTCTCAGAAGGTCACCCATCCTGATCACTACTCCAGGCCAAGCATGTTTAACTGTGGAGTTCTAATCAGAAAAACTCCCAAAAAAGAAGGTGCACCTTGTTGACATGAGTCATATCATTTAGTCATTTAACCCTTTATCATTTGGGGATGTTACAATCACCACCCCTTTAGAGCACAACGCCCTCGTTGTGGGCCCTACTTCTCAACCCAGGCAGTGCACCGCGAACTTAAGGCTGGATTCCTCCTCTGATAGCAAATGTGACAACCGGGCCCCGGTGACAGCACAGCCACCCCGCCTTTACATGGTCGTCGGGTCCTGACCCACCAGGTACCACCAGTTGCCCCGCAGACACATGGGGCCCACCCCAGGGTCCACCCACGTGCCCGAACGGGTCATCTGACTAATGATAGTCCCCATAGGCCAACACATGTCCTTTTCAGTGTGCTTTGTCCTCACTCGCCCACACCTTGGGAAACTTCTCAGAAGGTCACCCATCTTGATCACTACTCTAGGCCAAGCACGCTTAACTGTGGAGTTCTAATCAGACAGGCTTCCGAAAAGGAAGGTGCACCTTGTTGACATGAGTCATATCATTTAGCCATTTAACCCTTTATCATTTGGGGATGTTACAGCGGTGGTCACAGCGGCGGAGGCAGCGGCGGCAGTAGGGTCCAGTGGTGGGAACAGCACCGGCGGATGCACGATAGAGGCAGCGGCGGCCGCAACGACAACGGAGGTAGCGACAGCGGCAACGGTGGCAGAGGCAGCGATGACGACAGTAGAGTTCTGGTTCCATGAGAGCTTAAGGCGCAAGCGACGACAGGGTTCTCATAGGGTTCCATTTATAAAAACACGAAAACCTTTTATCAACGTTTTTTGGAAAGCGTTGATAAAATGTGTCTTTATCAGCGCTAAAGTTACAGCGCTGATAAAGAATGACATTATCATCGTTTTTTTAGTGTTGATAAAGGTATATCTTTATCAGTGCTAAAAAAGCGCTGATAGAGATCTAATGTTTATAATTTATCTATATTATTATATATATTTATAAAAATTTATATATAATAAATATATTTATTTATTTATTTATAATTATAACTATGAATAATGATATATTTATTTATACTTATATATATAATAAATATATTTATAAATATTAGTAAATATTTATATAATTATAAAATTATAAATATAATTAATATATTTATCATAATTTTATAATTATTTAAATAAATATATATTTATTTATAGTTTTTAAATTTATAATTTTATAATTATTTATAGTAAATATATTAATTGTATATAATTAAAAAATTATAAATATAATAAATATATTTATTATAATTTTATAATAATTTAAATAAATATGTATATTTATTTATAATTATAATTATAAATATTTGTATATATTTATAAATATTTGTATATATTTATAAATATTTGTATATATTTATAAATATTTGTATATATTTATAAATATATATATTAGGTGTTTGGGGGTACAATTACATTCAAATACGCACACACACCACACACAAGCCGGAGAGGCAAGTCATAACCCCCCTCCCTCCAAATGGATAGCTCACTCATCAAGGCTTAATTATTTATTATATGACTCATAGGCCCAGTGGGCATGAAGCTCAAAACATGGCCCGAAAGTCCAGTACAGCGTCATGTCTGAATCGTCTTGTCTACATCACCAAACCTGCGCCATGTTTGCGTCATCGTCTGTCTTCGTCATCATCTGCGTCACCGCCTGCATAAATATTTGTATATGATTATAAATATAAATATATTTATATTTATATATTTATTAATATATAAATATACGTATTTATAAAATATAATAAATATATTTATCATAATTTTATAATTATATTTATTTATTTATTTATTTATTTATTTATAATTATAATTATAAGTAAATATATTTATAAATATTTGTATATAATTATAAATATTTATTTATTTATTTATATTTATAAGGCTTGATGGGTAGAATATCCCCTTGAGGGGCTATGGCCTGCCTTTCCATCTTGTGTGTGTGGTGTGTGTGTTTGAATGAAATTGTACTCCCAAGCATCTAATATATATATATATAAACTAATAGCAAATGTATTTATTGTAATTTTGTAATTATTTATATATAATTAAAATTTTATAATTATAAATATAATAAATATATTTATTTTTATTTTATAATTATTTATGGGAACATAATAAGTTAATGGGTATAACATGAATGAGTCATACCTAATAAGGTATAGATTATAAAAAATGAGTCATCGCATATATATGGAAAGCAAGATTAATAAGGGTATGTATATATAAATTAATATTCATGAGTCATGAATACATAACATATGCATGTGTCGTCATAATATAGGTAATCTTAACATTTGTAACATAACAACCCACAACAACGTCAATTATACGTACTCATGCATCAATGTATGAACATAAATAATATCAATCATGTCCATGAATATCATCATTATCTCTTGATATATATATTTATTTATTGACCAATTTCATTGGAGTCATATATTTATTTATATAATTATAATTATAAATAAATATATTTAAAAAGTGTTTATATAAAATTATAAATATATAATTATAAATATAATAAATATATTTATTATTTTAAAAAATTATTATAATTTTAAAATTATTTATTTATTTATTTATTTATTTATAATCTTTATAAATATGAAAAGAGTCTGAGTATAGGCTGGCAAGTCAACCCATACCCACAAATTTTATTAGAAAAAGAAAGTGCAACATAAAGGATGAACGGGTCAAACAAAGGGAAGCCCTCATCCATGAAAGAAACTACATATCAGGAAACTGAGGCTCATCAGCGTCAATGTCATCACCAGTTTCTCAGTCTGATTGTTGATTAAAGAGCGCCAAATATTTCTCCCTGAGCTTTTTATGTTCCAAAGTGAGCTTATGTGTGGAAGCACTATTACAGCCTCGACCACGCCCTTGGCCTCATTTCGGGTGCTGATATCGTCTCCAGGTTCTGGGTTGGTGACAAATCTCTTCTTTTTTCCTTTAAGTTGACAATGTCAACAGACTACGTCATGTCGTGAACTGGCTGCGCAGAAACCCCTCCTTCAACCTCAATCCCAATGAACTTGGAAAAGGCAGTAGATTGATCATCACCCTCTGGTTGAAGAGTGACAATTGGTTCTTGAGGATCCACCTCAGTCTCCACAGATCCACCAGTATTCCTACATAGAATCTCAATCAGAGGGGATGTCTGCGCACCCCCCACTGGGAGCACAATTTGGGGAGTATGCCCCTGATTCAGAAGTGCAAGTGACTTTTTGGACAAGACTAACTGGAAGCCCTCGTCATCAACAACCTTGGCTTTCCCCTTCTTCGCCGAAACAAGAAGATCATGTCTCAGAACAATATCAACTTCCTCTTGAATAACAACCTCAAGAGCAGACTGTTCATCCTCCTCCTCAAAAGCAAGAACGACCCAAGTAGAACCCTATTGAGGAGCTATGACCACCTCAGAGGTAAGTCCCTTCTTTACCATATATGCAAAGGAAGATGCTTTTCCAGCATTAAGATCACCTCCATCCACTTTTCTGTCGGGATGCTCCGTATGGGCATCAATAACACCATCATTCCAGCCCTTAGCATCAGAACCAGAAACTTTTTGTTTCTTCTGCTTCTTAAAACACTTATCCTCCTCATGCCCTCTGGTTGAGCAGAAGGAGCAAACCGCAATTTTCCTACAGTGCACAAAGTCATGAACAATGGAACGACAACTAACACAAAATTGAGGCAGCTTTTCATACTCAATCCTCAACTCATAATCTTCATCATCAGCAGACAAACAATCTTGTCGATGAGTGTGGAGCTCATATCAATTTCAACAAGGAGGCGCGCATAGTGGCCAAACCGTTCCAATTTCGTCTCTCTTTCCATCTTAATAGGGATGTCAATGGCCAATGCGATATCATGGAGAATCCGTGGATGCTAAAGAATCCAATTCAGGTCATGAACCTTGACCCACGTTTGAAAAGATGAATTACGTACTTGTAGGGGATTAAAACTGCGATCCCATTCACGAAGATAAAGAGAACCTGGCTTGAGCATTACCGGACCAAGGCCCCATGCATGCGTCTTTAGTTCTTCAGACGGGAACAAGATATGGGAGACACAATTCCAGTTCAAGAAACCCCAAACTGCTGAAAGACGAGACATCAGATCACCGGTTATCTATGGTGATGAACCCTTTGGAAGAATGGGACGAGCAATTAGCGAATGTTTGCCCATCTCAACCCTCTTCGAGATCGCAGAAGGATTTGCCTTCACATGAGCAACATTTCCCCTACACTGAATTCCTTTAACAGAGTTCTTGAAGAGGGAAAACGACTGGCTAAAGCCAACTGAAGCCCCTGTTGGGGCGCGGAGCCCAGCGCCGCAGCGGAAGCCGTTGCAGAACACACAAGAGAACATTCACCTGAAGGTCTTTCATCACTCGAAGGCATTTTATCACCCGAAAGAATTTTACATCACCCGAAGGAATTTTACATCACCCGAAGGATTTTTGACATCACCCGAAGGCCTTTTACAACGCACCCGGATAATTTCTCTCTCAACACACCGACACCCATGAATGTACCATTTTTTGTTGTACCGTCAATCATCACAACCGAGATACGTCACTTGATCTCCATAACCATAAGGACTTTCGATACATGACACTGTCATCATCGCACGCCATCTTCGACGCTTTCAATCATCGCCAATGACACGCCATCATTGACGTAATCACCGTCTTTGCTTCCCATCGGTTACTGTAAATGCCGCAACCCCTTCCTGATTTTCTCTCGCTGGCTACATAGTGCTGGCACACCTTCTCGGTTCTCTCTCACACCGGCTATATCTTGTCGACTCTACCTTCAAAAACATGCGACCACATCCTCTTATATAGACACTCGGTTCATATCTGCATTAATGTGGTCAACATTCATTATTTTGTCAATTAATATTGAGAACAACTCTCCATTAATGTAGGGAGAAAATCCTCCATTAATGTTAAGAAAATCCCCCCATTAATAATTTTCTCTCTCCTCAATATTCAAATTTTAAATAAAAAATCCCAACATCCCCTTCCCCATGTGCAGTAGATTTCCTCGATCCTCTGCCATTTGCCGCAACAAAGACCGGCCGAGACCCAAGAACAAGCCTTCCACCAACAGCTCTGACCGATGTCGGAGCCTGACGCTCAACACCCGGCGAATCCCGACTCTCAACACCTGCTGCGTGATCCGCAACCTCGCCACCAGATTTGCGGTCGATCTTCACAGCAGCTCTTCGAGCGGGAAGGGTTGTTGGAAGATTGTGAGGGGAGGGGGATGCACATATTTATAGTTTTTTTTTATTGCGGCAGACTATTTGCAACGTACTGATTATTTGTGATGAGTATTTGTGACGGACTGTTTATTCATTGCAAAAGGCTGCGCAAAAAAAAAACTGAGCTCAACGAAAAAGTATTTGCAATGGACTAATCTGTCGCAAATAAACCGGCCGATGAATCTTTTGCAACGAATTCATCGCAAATACTCGTTATTGGAACGGGGTATTTGTGACGGACGTAGAAGTCCCTTACAAATAACCATGCGAAAATAAAATATTTGTGACATAATAAAACTTTTGTCGCAAATAGGTCGTTTTCATCGTTGTGTGCACAAGCGTACCAAAACCTTTGCGACATACGAGTTCATCGGTCGCAAAAACCTTTACAGGAAAATTATTTGCGACGGATGAACCGACCCATCGCAAATGAGTTGATTCCGTGGATTTTTTTTGCGTCGAAATTGTATTTTGTCACAAATAACCCGTCGTAAAAAAATCAATTTTCAAGCAGTGCATTGTAATAGAAGATTAGTGTGATTAGTGCTTCAGGTGCATTGACACATCATTGTTGTGTGTTCCGTGCCCATTTGGGTGAACTAAATAAATTGATTGTGTTCATTTCTTTTACTTCTTTAACGATTCATATCAGTGGGAGTGTGCTCACAGCGAAATCTGCGGGTTTGTGTTCACAAGTTTATGAAAATCCGGAACGTGGGTGATATCTAGCATCGGTGGAGGGTCGTTCGGTGATCTACGGGAAGCGCTCTGCTTCGGGTTCGAGGGATCAATTGATTTACGAAGCCGAATCCCTGAGCGATAGTGGTTTTGATTCCCGATTGTTTCTGGCCCTGCATCAAGTGTTGCCTGATTTCTACGGTGGCGATACATCCTATGGTTGCATCTCTTTATATATATGTGTGTGTGTGATATTTGGTTCCATCACAAGTAGGGGTGGGCAAATTTTGATTTTGGTTATAACGAAATCTAAAATTGATTATCATATGGTTTTTCCAGTTATCATTTTAATAACCAAATCTAGTAATCGTTTTTATTATTTGTTTTGGTTTCAGTTACAAATTTTCTCTAACCATTCGGTTATTTTTATTTCGGTTTTCAGTTACCCATTTGGTGAACCATTATGTAAAAAAGAAATCATCATAAATGTGTCAAACAAAAACTCAAAATCATATAGAAATTATTAAATTTTATAAAAATACAAATCACTTTAAAAAATGATAAATTTGTTAGCAGGTGTATTGTTTTTTTTGTGGTTATCGACCTCTTGGGTTATTTAAAAATTAAATTAATAAGAAATTATAAATTATAAATTATAAATTCGGTTATTAAAATTAATAACCAAAACCCACATTTTTTTTTGGATATTAACCAAATAAAATTAATATCGGTTCTATTTTTTTTTAATTCGGTTTCTAGTTATTAAAATTAATATTCATTCGTTTTTAGTAGCGACACCTGTACCCCGCCGACTGAGCATTCAACGGATCGTCCAATTAACTAATGCGTGTAATTTTAAGCGGGTGAAACACGTGAGCCGGTCTCTTATATTTATATATTTTTTCCCGCACCAATTCTGTCCGACCACCTGATTCCGGTAAAAGATTTTGAAACGAAATTAGTCTATGTTTCCACTTAGATGTTTTTTAAATTAATATATGGTCATCATTTGTTAATTATTTTATCCTTCATTCAAAAAGAAAACCTGGTACAGATCGACGACCCTGGATTTGCTGGCACATTGCATGAAATAAAACAATTCTAAAATGATCCCTTTTTTCAAAAAAAAAAACAATAACCATAAAATACTCTATTTAAGAATAATTTAGTGATTAATTTATCATTCACACCTATTTACTGCGAAACAAAGATGGCTCATGCACGTCTAATTTAATACAAATTAATTTGTCTTTATTTTTGTTTTTAAAATTATCTCCTTCAACCATCCAGTTTCATTTTTGTTTAATAAGTACTGTGATATTTAAATAATTTAATTGACACCAAAAAATATATTTTAATTATTTTTTTTAAAAAAAATTGGATCTACAAATGTTTCGTTCTCTCTGTATATATATTCAAAATTATAAAACAAAATTAATAAAACAGAAAACTATGACACAAAACGTTTTGTGTTTTAAAACCATCAAAATGTATTTTTTTAAACTGAATTTTGAGTTTTCTTAACACATTACATATGTTTTATGTTTTAAAAATTAAATAAATGAACATTTTTTCAAAACACATATATGAACTCGAATATATTTAAAAAACATAATGTATCAAAAACTAGGGGTGGGCAAAAAAACCACCCGATCTGAGCTGAATCACAAACCGAATCAAACCAAACCGAAAATAATGAGTTTTTCTTCTTCTTATAGTTAGGTTTGCGGTGCAGATTAAATAAACCTTTGTGGTTTACGATTCGATTCTGATGTCAAACCAAATTGCCCCTGTTAAATCAAACCTCATCGATTTACACTACTACAAAATCACGAATATTGAGCAGTGCTCTTTCACTACCACAGATCACGCTTTATCGACCACCTACCTTTAACATTGTTAGATAAAAAACGCTAATAAAGAGAATACTTTTATCAACACTCGCAAAAAATGTTGATAAAGTTACATTTTATCAGCATTAACAAATGTGCTGATAAAATTGTATCCTTTTGTCAGCGTTTTTTTTTAGCATTGACAAAAGCCCTCAATTTATCAATGTTTTTTTAGCGCCGATAAAAGAGACACCTTTATCACTGTTTTTTTCTGGCATTGATAAATGTCATAGTGATTAATTTAACTTATATATAAATATTTATATATTTTCATATAATATTTATATTACATTAAGTATATATATATATATGTAAATATAATATATAAATATGATTTATATAACTCTTAATAAAAAATGAATCTTATTTTCATAATTTTATATATAAAAAATTATCAAATTTATATTAGTCAAAATGTTTTGTAGTTTATTTATATACATTAATTATAAAATATGTATATAATTAAAATAAATACAATATATTAATATTTTATTTAAACAATTATATAATATATAAATGAACACAGTTATTTTAATATATATTTATATTGATATCAAATAATTTCAAATATATGTACATGTATAACAGTATGTATATATGTGTATGTGTGTATATGTGTGTGTATGTGTGTGTAGATGGATATGTGTACATATGTATGTCTCGCACGTGTAAATGTATGTGTGTTCACAAGTTTGTTTATTGATTTAATATTATTTATTTGTTTTTAATCTCTCATTTTTTTTTGCATTTTCTGCATTTATTCATCTTAAATATAAATTTATTTTTTGTGTCTGCAATACACGTAAATGTTACGAATTCACATTTTAATATTTTTTAATATATTTAATTTTATTTATTCATTTATTATTATATATTCAAAATAATGTTAAAAATATATTTAATCATTTTTTAAAATTTATTTATACACATATTTTTTTACTATACATGTAATATTTTCAATGTGTTTGTAATTTATATGAACAATATTTATTCTTTTTTGTTTATTAAGTTTAAACATTTAAAATATGTTTGAAGATTATATAATTAATCTATTTAAATTATTTTTTTAATAATTTTATAATTTAAATAGTTAATTATAAAATTATAAATATATATAATTTTTTTAAAAGTATTTATAAAATTATAAATAAATAAATATATATTTAAATAGTTATAAAATTATAATAAATATATTTTAAAAATAAATATATTATACACACATATATATACACATTTACATATATATCTATATAAATATACATACATATATATATATATACATAGATATATATATATACATATACATATATACATATACACATATACATATAGACACACACACACACACACACACACACACACACACACACACACACACACACACACACACACACACACACACACACACACACACACACATATACATATTGATATATATATATATACAAAAATAAATAACTCCCAACTTGCGCGCCACTTTGCTTGTACGCCTCCCTACTTGCGTGCCTTATAAATAATTCCCAACTTGCGTGCCACTTTAACTTGCGTGCCACTTTTTACTACTTGCGTGATCAGAGCTCAAATTTTCTCTTTAAGTGTTGAACTTTGAAAAATGTGGAGGGTACCCGTCTATTTATAGGCATTTTGGTGACCCTACGCACGAGGCATGCAACTCAACTTGCGCGCCACTTCATGACTTGCGCGTCGCTCCATCACTTGCGCGTCGTTCCGTCACTTGCGCGCCCCTTTCTTTCCTTTGTCATATTTTGAAGTGATGATATTAAAATATGACTTGCGCGCAACATAGACTTGCGCGCCACTTATACTTGCACGCCAATCTTTAACTTGCACGTCACTTTCTTTTCTTTGTCATATTTTGATGTGTTGATCTTGAAATATGACTTGCGCACAATATACACTTGCGCACCGCTTATACTTGCGCGCCACACTTGTGCGCCCTTTTTGACTTGCGCGCCACTTTCTTTATTTTGCCATATTTTGATATTGAAATATTTCTTTGCGCGCAACATACACTTGCGCGCCACATATACTTGCGCGCTACTTTTGACTTGCACGCCACTTTCTTTCCTTTGCCAAAAACACTTCTTTACTCCCACTATCCTTCATAAGGCTTGCATCACAAGTTCTCTAAACTTATGATATTTGTGAAATACAAATCAATAAAGCATCGTCATAATTTTTGCCATTCTCATAGTTCCACGCCCATGCACTACTTCATGTCTTCTCTTCATCTTCAAAAATCATCCTTCTTTCTTCTTATACTCTTTGGACTATGAATTCCAAAGTACTTCTTCATGCTCACTTCAAATCCTCAATTCCTTTTTGGAGTGTTAATTCCAAAGAACTCCAATCATCTCTCTTCATCCAAAAGTGGAGGCTTGAGGCTTCTTCAAACACCTTCAATGTTGTAGATAATGTATCACCTTTGATACATGTATTTGGAACTTTAAGAACAGTGCAACAATCGTCTAATTTTAAGGCAATGTGTAATGCATGACCATCTTAGAATGCAAAGCCCTTTCACATTCTCTCTTCTTCTTCAACCATCATCATCTACTTCAAATCCCCATTCTTCTTCAATCATCTTTAGATAGATGATACTTCACCATTCTGCTCCAATCATCCTCAAATGGATGATACTTCTCCATTCTTTCATTGTTTTAAACAATGTGTCACCTTTGACACAAGTTCTTTGAACTTAGGATCAGTTCAACAATCGCCTGAATTTAATTAATCTTCTTGGAGAATTTCTCAAGTATGACATCCAATTCTATGATTCCATAACAATTCTCTAGACAACCTCACTTCAACCAATCTCTATTAACTTTTTAGTCATTCATCTCCTTCTTCATTTTGACGAGTATTGACAACTGTTGACAATAAATACAATCTTCATACACAAAGTGGTCCTAACAATCCCCCTTTGTATTTTGTTGTCAATACCTTAAAGTCTTCTCAAATGAATGTGTCAATGTCAAAATGAGAATCTTTTCTCTCCCCTTCACTTCTTTCTCTCCCACATCACTTTTCAAACTTTCATTTCACTTTCTCCCCCCTTATTGACAAGAAATACAAAGTCCATAAGAAAAGGGTATCAGTCCTTTCTTAAGCAACGTGCCATCAATCATTTCACTCCAAGTCTACTTGAGCAATGCTCGGTGTAGAAAACAAGAGGATTTTATTTAGACAACAAAGCTGTCCATTATCCAATGATCATGATACCTCATGAGATGAGAACTCATGTACTTTGTCTTCAAGGGATTTCCACTTTCATTCCAGGCTTAGGATAATAAATGTGCTATGAAATAATCAACCTGAAACTCCTGCAATCACTTCAACAAAATGATCAAAAACATTCAAGTGTAATTGGAAGGATAAGTGGCCTTGGGGCACTTTCACTCTTCTGACCAACTTTACTTTTTTTTATTATCAAACACTTTTAAGGGAAAAGTGAAAAACCATAAGTTCAAGCACAAAAGGAAGTTACCAAGACATTAAAATAAAAGTGAAACCTACCGGTTTTAGTCTCCCTAGACAATTTCCAAGAGATAGTGTTCACCTGAGTGTCTGGTTCCCTTGTTAGAAGATCTTCGAACTGAAAAGCCAGCTTGTCCCAAGACTACATGTACTCCTCTATACTGATTATCCCGTTGTTGAATCCTCGTATTAGGATGAGATCCTGTTTATCAATTTAGTTGCACTGCTTCTTATTGCCAGGAACCCTTATAAACCTTTCCATCATTCTTTCAACCTCTTTAGCAGTAGCATTAATTGTCAGAACAGATTCAGCCACAACCTCTTCTGAGCTCAAAAGTAGTTCCAAAGGGTGTTCAATCATAGCATCAGACCTCCGATGCTGGCAAGACGAAATGGAGAGGTCAGGGACATTGTCCATCTGCTTGGCCTTCATCTTCTTCACAGATCTGGTCTCCATAGGTAGAGGTAAATATGATTAGTCTTTCCTTACTTTACGATTGCCCCTCCTTCTTTTGCATCCCCGCGGGCTTGGATTCTTACTGCCCTGAGTCCCATCCTCTGTGTCACCTGCATAGGAGCTATAACATTCATCACTGGACCCATTCACCTCCTGCTCATCCATGGAGATTTGGACCAAATCTGTAGAGACCTGGACCAGATCATCATAGGACATAAGCTCAAAACGATTACCCAGCACAGGGCCTTCCACCTGACTTGTCCTGCACAAGGTCTCACTCCCTGCATCTTGTTCCAGGGCCTTGCAACCTATAGTGGGATTACGATTCACTGCCTGTACACTATCACTACTATCCTTCCTTAAGCACACCAGCACAGCATAAGAAGGACCTGATGGAGTTTTATGACCTCCCTCATCCACCTTTACCAGTACCCCATTCGGGTTGTCCCCAATATCCCCATGGGAGGCCTCAAGCGGAGGGTCCAAGCCACTCTCAGTTGTCTCCACCTCCAACCCCATTTGCACCAGTGAATGAGGGTCACCCAGATCCTTTCTCAAACGACTGAAGACATCTGAAACCGGTGGATTTCCTGAACCACCTTGCACAACTTTGGCCAAGTTCAATACAGACTCCATACCAACATTCCCCTGACCAGACGAGCCATCCACCATGCTCTTCTCTGGATTTCCACTACCACCCATGCTCATGAACTTCGATTTATCTGTCTTCCTAAACCCACTCTTACAAACCTTCATTGAGTGACCCATTTTCTTGTAGGCAGAACAATATTCAAACCATGATTCATAAACGAATTCCTGTCTACATCGGAATTCTTCACCAACTGTTAACCAAATAAAATTGGTAGGCACTTTTGAAGCATCAACCTCCACACAAATGTGAGGATTAACTGGATGACAAACAGCTTTGGTTCGGCTATCAGAACACAGGTATCTACCCACTAGGTTGCCAAGCATACTGATAATCGAAGGATTTTGAAATGGAAGAGGGAGATTAGGGAAGCTTACCCAAATCGCTACTGAAGGCAAGTCTCGCTTCATATGAAATTCGTAGGTCCATCTGAATAGATAGAAACAAAAGCCGTTTCAATTACGGGGAGTGTTAGACCAGACTTTAATTAAGTCTTCCTCGGAGGCGAATCAAATCATAATGTTTTTGGAGTCGAGCAAACCTACCATAGCCCTCTCCTACAAGTCCCAAGAACCGAATACAAATCTATCAAAGTAGTCGACCGAAGGCCTTCTTTGCAAGAAGCGAGTGATCAAATAACGAATATTCCACGGATGACAACTTCTTTAGGTTTGCTATCAAGAGTTTATAGTAATAATTTCTTCTCAGGTTCTCCCCCTGAGAGCTTGTTTCAACTTCAATTCCCTGTATTATGAGAACAAATGCAACACACAAAGATTTAAGGGAATAAGGTGGATCCTCCTTGCTTCTTCAATGTGAAAAAAAAGGTTGAGATGGTTTTCTCAACCCAGATGCTCTATTCTTCACACTTTCACAACTGATCTTCATTGCTGATTGTGATTGTGTGGTTCTCAATATTTCTTCCATCTCTTTGTGTGTTAATATTCTTTCTTCAAGTGCTTTCAAAGCACTAGAATCTCCTGGTGAAAATTTCATCTTCTTGAGGAATTCTTATTGCGATGGAGTAAATTCAAAGCATCTTCTAACAGTATGACCAACCTTGTTGCACGTCACACACAAAACTTCTTTTTCTTTATATAGAATCTTTTTTTGCTTTTAGCACTAGCCTTAGCCTGTACATCCTCCATCTTTCTCATTCCTTCCAAATATTTAGGCTAAATAACCAATATGTCTTTAGGAACTGTGGCAGTATGTTTGTAACTTCCACATGGCTTCTTTAGAGTGTCATCCTTCTTGATTTTTCTTTTGGATTCACTACCCGTCAACTTCTTGGATTTAGAATCCAAGGACTTCTCAATTTTCCTCCTTGTAATCTTGTTGGGAGCATTTGCTTTTGCAACATACTTCAGATTAATTCCCAAGATATATTCTTTATTATTTTCCATATTCTGTGGTCTTATGTTCTTATTAGCTTTGAATACATTCTGAGATAAGCTTGAACCATTCTTTTGACCACTCCCATTGCATACATCACTGATGTTGTCCATCATTCCAAATCTATTTACAGTATACATATGCTTCTAAATCTGTGGATGTTGCTTCTTATTCTCTAGATTTATCCCCCTTGAGATGGGATTACTCAGTGGTTTTACATTTAAGGTACTATAACAACAATCCAGTGCACAATACCTAAATCTATTACAACACCAACATTGACCAACAAACCTTGACTTCTTGACAACTTCTTTATAAGGTTGTTGAGTCTTTTTCTTGAATTGTTGTTCTTTCTGTGTGGATCTATCTTCCACACTCTTTCCCCTATCCAACCTATCCATGGTAGTAGGTTTATTCTCATTTTTCTTCATCCATACTTGTTTATAATTTTTCTTCCAACATTCACTTTTTGTAGAAGCAATTTTAGAAACATTAGTACAAGTTGGTATAGATGGCACCTTTACTTTCTCAGCTTCTTGTGATAGATCAATGAGTGACGCCATGATCTTATTATCACATGTTGGAGGTATTATGATAGTAGAGTCCTCCAGTGAGCATTAAGTACTAGAATAAACTATTTCCTTCTTTTGTGGAGACTCAATATGTGTCTTCTCAAGATTGGTCAACTGAGCTTCTAACTCTAGACATCTCATATTGAGGATGAATTTTTGGTCTTCAATCATAGCCATCTTATCTTCACAATACTTCTTAAATCTTTAAAATTCCTCTTCATTCATATTTACTTTGTTTTCTAACAAAGAGTCAAGTTCCTTGATCTTCTTGAAATTTTCTGCCAGATATAACTTTTTGACTTCAGTGCTCCTTTTCAGCTCATCTTCAAGTGCATGGATCTTCTCTTCCAGAGTCTTATTGACTCCCTCTTTCTCCTAAACTTCTTTGATCCATTTTGAGGAAACTATTTCAAATATCTTCTTTATTGCTTCAAAGGATCCAACTTGTCTGGAGAGCTTTAAACATTCAACATTTTTGGCTTGCAAGCCCTTCTCCAAAACATCATTTTCTTCTTCCATCTGGGTGAAATCTTCCTACATACATTGAAATACTCCACAAACAAGGGATGCAATTTCTTCAGGGATATTATGTAGAATAGCTCGTAATCTGTCAACTGATAATTCTTGAGAGGTTGTAGATTGATCATCACCACTTGTGCTAGCGTTTTCATCATGAGAATAGTTTTCAAATGTACTAACACATACCTCCTGATCATTTGAGGTAAGAAGGATATCCATATTCTTGGTGGAAACTTGATCCACCTGCTCATTACTTTCTATATCTGACATTTTCTCATTGCTCGCAAGGTATGGAGAACCAAATACTTCCTCTTCTTTAGATAAGAGGGAATTCTTCTTCAACTTTCTCTTCTCTTTATTTTCCTATTCATCATGGTCTTGGTAGATATATCCTTCTACTCAGAAGTAATTAAATCTTCACCAAAACTGCACTTCATTGTTGAGTCAGGAAAGAAACTCAAGTATTCAAAAGATAATATCTTCAATGTAGAGAATCCAATAGAGGTGAATCTTTCCCTTTGATACCAATTGAGAGGACCAGTTTGTGATAGCCTAACACTGAGGGGGGGGGGGGGGGTGAATCAGTGTTAGGGACTTTTTAAACCAATTTCTTTTTTTTATCCCTGTACATCTTAACCTGTTAGGATCTTGATTCTCTTATTCTATTTTTCCCGTCGCATGCAATAATATGAAAGTAGTAAAAATATGCACACAATATTTTTACAAGGTTCACAACTCAATAAGAACAACTACATCCTTATAGTGTATGGTAATGATTAGTGCATAGATTCTCCACTATAATGTAGTAACTATTACAGTGGTTGACTAGGAAAACAATCCGCTAGTTAGTGTGGCTCCCTACACTTGGAGGAGGGAAGGAAATAATCACTTCCTAGTGTTTCTCTCTACACTCGGAGGGGGGAAGGGAAACAATCATCTTCTAACTTGGAACGAGTAGGATATACCCTTACACTCGCTGGTACTTTATACTGCCAGTGTAGAAAGTCTCTTGCAACCTATAGCTGGTTCTTTATACTGCCTATGAAGACAATCTTTTTTTTGTTAAAAGAGTTTGCAACACCAAAAGAATCTTCCACCTATTGAGACCTGTTGGATGCTACAATACTACTTTGTTCTTCCACAACCTTCTTCTTCTCCTTGTAACTTACTTAGTAGCATGAAAGTGACCAACCTATTCTTTATTTGTAGAAAACCTTTAAGCTACACACACTTCTTCTTCTGCTTCTTCAATGCAAAACCAACTACACTGGAACCTGCTCTTCTTCAAATTTTCTCTTTCAGTGCAAAACCGACTGCACTGAACACTTCTTCGTTTTCTTGCTAGAATCACAAGTTTTATTTTTTATTATTAAATGAATTAAGTCTAACTCAAATTATCATCATCAAAGTTTAACATAACTTGGTAAGAACTTCTAGAACAACTCATATCTTGAGCAATAATCCCTACTTGCACGCCACCTTACTTGTGCGCCTCCCTGCTTGAACACCACCAACTACTTGCGTGCCAAAATTGTGCACAACTCACAATTTGTGCACCACTTCGAAGTTATACACAAAAAAATTATTGCACACAACTCCCTGCTTGCACTTCTCTTATAACTTGCACACCTCTTCTGCTTGCATGCCAATCTACTTGTGAGCCTCCTTACTTTCACGCATCTTACAAATTGCAGCCACTTCTACTTGCGCACCACTCTTCTTGCGCGCCTCCCTACATGTGCGCCAAATAAATAACTCCTAACTTGTGTGCCACTTCAAATTTCACACCACTTTCTACTACTTGCGTGATCAGATCTAAAATTTTCTCTTAAGTGTTGAGCTTTGAAAAATGAGGAGGGTAGCCGTCTATTTATAGGAATTTTGGTGACCCTGTATGTGAGGCATGAAACCCAACTTGCATGCCACTTCATGACTTTCGTGTCGCTCTATCACTTGCATGCCGCTCTATCACTTGCACACCCCTTTCTTTCCTTTATCATATTTTGAAGTGATGATATTAAAATATGACTTGCGCGCAACATACACTTGCGCGCCACTTATACTTGTGCGCCACACTTGCGTGCCAATCTTTAACTTGCACACCACTTTCTTTCCTTTGTCATATTTTGATGTGTTGATATTGAAATATGACTTTCACACAACATACACTTGTGTGCCGCTTATACTTGCACACCACACCTACGCACCCTTTTTGACTTGTGTGCCACTTTCTTTCCTTTTCCATATTTTGATCTTGAAATATTTCTTTGACCGCAACATACACTTCACTACTGAAAAAATGGGCTTTTGAGCCCCTTAACCTATAGCGACCGCCAATGGCGGTCGCTACCATTCCCTAAAAAAAAGGGGGCTTTAGCGCCCCCTCCCCCCTCCCTCCTCGCGAATTCACCCCCCGCCCTTCCCCCCTCCCCGTCGCCCCGCCCGCCGGCCGGCCGCCCTCCACCGGCCCCGCCCGCCGGCCGGCCGCCCTCTGCCGGCCCCGCCGGCCGGCCAGCCGCCCTCCGCCGGCCCCACCCTCCGCCGGCCACGCCCTCTACCGGCCGCCCTACGGCCGCCCTCCGGCCTCCGACCGCCCTCTGGCTGCCCTTCGGCCGCCCTCTGCCAGCCCCGCCCTCCGCCTTGCGGCCGCCCTGCGGCCTCTCTCTGCCCTCGGGCCTCCCGCCACCCACCTCCGGCAGCCCGACCGCCCTCCGGCCACCCCGACCACCCTCCGGCAGCCCTCCGGCCGCCCTCCGGCTGCACTCCGCCCTCCGGACGCCCTCCGCCGGCCCCACCCTCCTCTGGCCGCCCTCTGCCCTCCGGCTCCGGCCGCCCTCCACCTTGCGGTCACCCTGCGACCTCCCTCTGCCCTCGGGCCTCCCGCCACCCACCTCCAGCAGTCCGGCAGCCCTCGGGCAGCCCTCCGGCCGCCCTCTGGCCTTCGGCCCCCAGCCCCTCCGGCCTCCGGCCTCCGCCCTCGTCCCTCCGCCCCCTTGTCCCTCCCCCCCCAGCACCCCAAACACCCCCCCCCCCCGCACCCCGCCAACCCCCGTCCCCTTCATCTTCGTCCCCTCCCTCGCCGCACTATCTCCATCCGTCCCCTCCTTCACCGTCCCCTCCCTCGCCGCACCAGCTCCGGCTCCAGCTCCCCACCGCTGCCTCTCCTCTCCCTCGCAGCACCACCTTCGGCTCCCCTCCCTTACAGGTTTGTAGCGCAATCAGGTATGACATGGGCTTTCACTTACATTATTATTTTATAAATGGTTCACAAACAATTAATTAGTATTTATTTTAAATATATTTGATATGAAAAATGAAAATGTAATAAGTTTTTTGTACATGTTTGTTATAGGGATCTTATTATGGATAAGAGTTGGATTGATCTTCCAAATCGAACATCTAGAGAGTATTTCAATGGCATTATGCAGTTTATTGACTTCACTAGAGGATTTGAAAGTGACTATATTAGTTGTCCATGTAGAAAATGTGCTAAAAAATATCAATTCACACGAGATACTGTGAGGGAGCACCTATTCTTTAATGGATTTCTGAGAAATTATAAGAGTTGGACTCATCATGGAGAAGAATATGTTCGTTGTGAAAACACGGATACAGTTTAGATGGATGTTGATGCAAGGATGAATAATCCAATGCATGAAATGCTTACTGAAATGGTACGTGGGTTGGATCCTGAAGGCATTGACATCCAGAATCTTGAGACCGGTGAGATAAATCTTCGCTCTGGTGCAGATCGTGATTCGAGGAGGTTTTATGAAGCAATTGATGATGCAAAAACAGAATTATATCCTAGATGTACTTCTTTCAATAAATTGTCGTTTATCGTGGAGTTGTTGCATTTGAAGAATTTGAATCATTGGTCAGAAACATCATTTGACATGTTGTTGGTGTTATTGAAAAAGGTTCTTCCTGTCGATACTAAGATTCTCGAGTCGTATTACCATGCTCGCAAGCTGACAGAGAACTTAGGTTTTACATATGAGACCATAGATGCATGTGCAAACAACTGTATATTGTTTAGAAAGGAAACTGCCCATTTGGATATTTGTACGGTTTGTGGTGCTTCCAGGTGGAAAGAGAACAGAGGAAATCAGACTCATCAAAGTTAGATTGTGATACAGGGGAAACCGATTGCCGTAAAGAAAATGTGTTACTTTCCCCTTAAAACAAGGTTGAAAAGATTTTTTATGTCATCTAAAGTTTCTAATTTAATGAGATGGCATGAAGAAAGAGTTCATGAAAGTGATATGTTAACCCACCCGACAGACTCTCATGCATGGAAGGATTTTGATAAGAGACATCCCAACTTTTCCAAAGATGTTCGTAATGTCCGATTGGGATTGACAACAGATGGTTTCAATCCATTCAAGACTATGGTTGGTGCAACTCATAGCACATGGCCCGTGGTGTTGGTTCCGTATAATCTTCATCCGTGGCTTTGTATGAAGCAAAAATTTATATTACTTTCCACTCTTATTGATGGACCTAAAAGTCTGGGGGATAAGATTGATGTTTACCTTCAGCCATTGATTGATGATTTGAATGAATTTTGGGGCGATGGTGTGATGACTTATGACTGTGAAACGAATGAAATGTTCAAACTGCAGGCTGCTTTATTGTGGACAATCAATGAATTCCCAGCTTATGCAAATTTATCAGGCTGAAGTACAAAAGGGGAATTTGCTTTCCCTTGTTGCAACAAAAGTAAAAAATCTGTATGGCTTAAGCATTACAAAAAATGGGCATACATGGGTCACAGAAGTTTTCTCCCCCCTCAGCACAGGTTCAGAAAGGACAAAGTGGCATTTGATGGTTCTAGAGAGTTCAGCCCAACACCAAAGATCATGACAGGAGTCGAAATGTTATCGCAGATTGAGGAAGAAAACATCCGCACAGTATATGAAATTTAGGATTTGGTGGCTCCTCTGGTACGTAATATTCGAGCTGCGGGTAGGCAGTGCAGTCACAATTGGAAAAAGAAAAGTATTTTTTATAGTCTTCCGTATTGGAAAACTAACATGTTGAGGCATAATTTGGATGTCATGCACATTGAAAAAAATGTTTGTGATAACATATTGTGGACCATTTTAGGTGTCAGTGGGAAATCAAACGACCATGTTAATGCACGCTGTGATTTGGAAGAAATGGGTTTAAGGAAATAGTTGCATTTACAGTTAGCTGAGGGAAACAAGGCATATATGCCTGCTGCACAGTATAAGATGACTACAAAGGAGAAAGAGACATTTCTTTCCATTTTGAAGATGCTCAAGGTGCCTGATGGTTACTCTTCTAATATTTCAAAGTGTGTGAATCTGACTAGCAAGACATTGCAAGGGTTGAAAAGTCATGACAATCACATACTACTTCAGCAGTTGATTCCAATAGCCATTTGTGATTGTTTATCCCCCAATGTTGTTCAGCCGTTGATTGAGATGAGTAATTTTTTTAGACAGCTTTGTTTAAGAAATCAACGAATGAGTGATTTAAAAATTTTACAGGACCTAATTGTACTTACGCTTTGTCACTTTGAGAAACTATTTCCCCCCTCATTTTTCGATGTTATGGTCCACTTGACAGTGCACCTAACTGAAGAAGTAATGGCTGCTGGTTGATAAAACACTATTTTATTGAATATTTTATTGATAATAAATGATATAATTTCCTCACATTGTGTTAAATATGTTTATTTATAAAATATTTGGGATTAGATCATTCATTTGAATATTTGATGAAAATTCCAGTTTTACCCTTTATAGTTCACTGTAGTATTTCGAAGATAAATATTTTTATATTTATTATTTGAATTTTAAATTTTGTAACAGTGTTACTAACTTAATTATCTACAACTTTTATGCAGGACACTAGATCAAAAGAATGAATTTTAATGAAGTAATTGGGCCATAAAGTCAAAGATGGGCTGGACTCTCCAGAATGGATAAGCTTCTATATTGCGGCCATAACTCCTACATATGGGCTTGTATTGAGCCCAAATTTGGAGAGGAGATATAGGACCCATATCTTCACATTTGATCCTTCTGTAAGGCCGGCCAATTAACGCGTTTTGGTGGTCAAATGGGCGGTGAAATTTGTATTAAAATATTTGGCCGAATTTCCACATTCACACTTGAAACCACTTGTAACCTCTCCTCCCATCCCCTCTATAAATTGGAGTTTTTCTCATTTGGAGGGGTTGGGAAGTGAATTGGGATATTGGAGGCAGAGGAGAATTTGTTTCACCCAAATTCTCCAACCATTGTAAGAGGGGTAGCTCTTGAAGCAAGGATCCCCTCATCGAAGCCTCTTTCTCTTCTTCATTTTGTAATGTTTTCATTTGTGTAATAAACTTCATTGTTCTTCTTTTATTTATTCTCTTTCCTTCTGTTTTGTTTAAATTTATTCTTCTATTAATCTTCCTCTTTGGGTTGGAATCAAGAGTGGAGACAAGATTGGGTTATACCCTTTCAATCCTTTGCTTATGCAAATCGTCTCCACGATGACTACACCGCCCATGGAAGAGTAGTTCTTTTTAGTAATCGGTCGACCTATCAACTTCTTCATTCATTTATTTTGAATCAATGATCTACTGTAATTCACTAAAAATGATCCATTAATTGAGTTTTTAATTTAAATGAAACTAAGCAAGTAATTGAATAGTTAACACAAAACACGCGAGGTCGGGAATTGTGTGAACTGTGAGAGCGCAACCTTAACCGGTAATTCAAAACCACACAGGATCAATTTGTAGAGTTAAAATATAATATCTAAACTCAATTAATCCTCATTTCCAGAGTGGTTATGTGCCTTAATTTACCACTGACCATAAGCTAATCTTAGAACATCAATCAAAGCAGGGTGCTGCGATTGCATGTTCCGAAGTTAGCCTAGGGTTAAATTCACATCATCTTCATGGTAAAGTTAATTCTCATAGGGTTAGGGATTTAACAAATTAAGGGATCATAATTAAGTGAATATTAATTTAAATGATAATGATTAATAAATGATTGAAGAGGTAGAGTTAGATCGATTACGCCTTTTAAAATAGATTTCTAAAAAAACATCTTTTTGTTGTGTCATTCTAATCGAAACTTCATTTCAAAATTAAAAACAAAAAAAATGCAATCTTCTTCTAGAAAACTTCTTCTAGATTTATAAACTACAAAAAACCCTAAAGTAGTGTTTTTATTCTTTTCTATTTTATTTTTTTTAGAATATTTCTAATAAGTTATTAAATTCACTTCCTCCTTTGAGAGACGACCTTGGTCAGCCACTCTGCTGCACCTAAGTACCCCAAATTACACTAATCATTTAAGGGCGCCCACGACAGCGCTCTTTCACTGGTCCAGTGCAATTCAGGTGGATGTATCTTATTGAGCGGTATTTGAGTACATTGAAACGATTTGTATGCAACAGAGCTCATCCGAAGGCATCAATAGCCAATGGTTATTTGATGGATGAGTGTACTACTTTTTGTGCAGAATATCTTACAGATGTTGAAACAAAATTAGATAAGCCATCTCAGATTCAGGATAGTCCAGTTGGAGAAGGAACCACATATGATATGGAAAACATCGAGTGGATACAAGCGCATTGATATATCTTGTTCAATACTCCATCAGTTTCACCATTAATGCAGTAAGTATCTTATCACTTTTATTGTTTAACTTTTACATGTTTTACACGCCATTCTGAGAATCAAGCGTTGCAGGGACCACCTCATAGACCCGGGACTCGTCACGTGTCTCAGATCCGACATGAGGTATTTATTATTCATTTTTAATTTTTTTTAATTAATACAGTTTTGTTTTTATATTCTATTCATATATAGTTGCGGGAGCAAGGTGCACCAACTGGTAAAATGTCGGTGTGGATGAGGACTCGTGATCGCAATGATCTAGAGGCTGCAACATTGATATTAAGTTCTTGTACGCATTACCAATACCTACATAAAATCTTTATATTAATATATGTATATATATTTAAATATTTCACAGGCTCAATTTGAAGTTGAATTAGAACATCTGCCAGAGGACCAGCGACAGCTTCCCATGCGAAGGAATGAGATCTTTCATCGCATCATTGGTCGGGACGGACATGGATATAGTTTGACCTATGGAATAGGGATTCCTCGTTCTGTAGTGTCACGCGCTGCGGTTGTCGGTCCTGCTGTTGCTCAGATGACACAACAGCTGTCAGATTTCAAGGCACAGCTGCGGGCTTCCGAGGAGGCAAATGCGCAATTGGCTGCTGAGGTTAGAGCACTGCGGGAATATGTGCGTTCAGGTGATGGTGCAGGGGATCACACGACGCAGGTTTATACTGTATTTATTTATTTAATTTAAATTATTTTTTCTATAAAAATATTCATAATATTTATTTGTTGTAGGCCCCTGGACCACCGGATGGAGGTCAGTGATGAACACGCATGATGCATCATATTCACGAGGTGTGTTTCTGCTTTTAATGGTAGGGTTGTTATTGATATTTATGTTGGGTTTGAGCTATATCATAAATCTATCTAGTATTCCAAAAACGTTGACCTGGAGTTAGGGAAAACTGAAAAAAATGAAGCCAGAGATGATAAATTTTTATAAACTAAGACCAAAACCCAATAAAAAACCCAACAATGTAAGGAGAATGCTAACTCTATCCATAATAGACTGAAATAGGAGGGATAAATTCAAGTAGGAGACAAAGTGTTGTTTCATTCTTCAATATGGAAGCTAATGTCTAGTAAGAATAAGTCCAGGTTTACTAGACCATTTATAGTGACTGAATTTTTTTTATCTAGTAAGTTGAAATCAAGGGAGAATATTGACAGGCCCCCCGCACTCCGTACAGTCCTTCCTGCACCCCGGACAACCCCCCCGTACCCCGAACAACCCTCCCGCACTCCGGACAACCCTCCCGCACCCCGGACAACCCTCCCGCACCCCGGACAGCCCTCCCGCACCCCGGACAGCCCTCCCGCACCCCGGACAGCCCTCCCGCACTCCGGACAGCCCTCCCCGCACGCCAGACAACCCTCTCGCACCCCGGAAAGCCTTCCCCGCACTCCGGACAACCCTCCCCGCACACCGGACAGCCCTCCCGCACCCCAGACAGCCCTCCCGCACCCCAGACAGCCCTCCCGCACCCCGGACAGTCCGTACAGTCCTTCCTGCACCCCGGACAACCCCCCCGTACCCCGAACAACCCTCCCGCACTCCGGACAACCCTCCCGCACCCCGGACAACCCCCCCGTACCCCGAACAACCCCCCCGTACCCCGAACAACCCTCCCGCACTCCGGACAACCCTCCCGCACCCCGGACAGCCCTCCCGCACCCCGGACAGCCCTCCCGCACCCCGGACAGCCCTCCCGCACCCCGGACAGCCCTCCCGCACCCCGGACAGCCCTCCCGCCCGCACACCGGACAGCCCTCCCCGCACACCGGACAGCCCTCCCGCACCCTAGACAGCCGTCCCCACACTCCAGACAACCCTCCCAGCACACCAGACAACCCTCCCCCACCCCGGACAACCTTCCCCGCACTCCGGACAGCCCTCCCCGCACCCCGGACAGCCCTCCCGCACCCCTGACAGCCCTCCCGCACCCCTGACAGCCCTCCCGCACTCTGGACAGCCCCCCCGCACCCCAGGCCGCCTTCCCCGCACTCCGGACAACCCTCCCCGCATGCCGGACAGCCCTCCCGCACCCCGGACAGCCCTCCCGCACCCCAGACAACTCTCCCCGCACCCCGGACAGCCCTCCCGCACCCCGGACAGCCTTCCCCCGCACTCCGGACAGCCCTCCCCGCACACCGGACAACCCTCCCGCACCCCGGACAGCCTTCCCCGCACTCCGGACAGCCCTCCCCGCACCCCGGACAGCCCTCCCGCACCCCGGACAGCCCTCCCGCACTCCGGACAGCCCTCCCGCACCCCGGACAGCCTTCCCCGCACACCGAACAGCCCTCCCCGCACGCCGGACAGCCCTCCCGCACCCCGAATAGCCTTCCCCGCACTCCGGACAGCCCTCCCCGCACACCAGACAGCCCTCCCGCACCCCAGACAGCCTTCCCCGCACTCCTGACAGCCCTCCCCGCACACCGGACAGCCACCCCGCACCCCGAACAGCCTTCCCCGCACTCCGGAGAGCCCTCCCCGCACCCCGGAGAGCCCTCCCGCACCCCAGAGACAACCGTCCCCGCACTCCGGACAGCCCTCCCCGCACACCGGACAACCCTCCCGCACCCCGGATAGCCTTCCCCGCACTCCGGACAGCCCTCCCCGCACCCCGGACAGCCCTCCCGCACCCCCGACAGCCTTCCCCCCACTCCGGAAAGCCCTCCCCGCACACCGGATAGCCCTCCCGCACCCCGGACAGCCCTCCCGCACCCCGGACAGCCCTCCCGCACTCCAGACAGCCCTCCCGCACCCCGGACAGCCTTCCCCGCACTCCGGACAGCCCTCCCCGCACCCCGGACAGCCCTCCCGCACCCCGGACAGCCCTCCCGCACTCCAGACAGCCCTCCCGCACCCCGGACAGCCTTCCCCGCACTCCGGACAGCCCTCCCCGCACACCGGAATATTATTGGTGACGTGTAGGAGGAGACGGCGCGTCCATCGGACGTGCGGTGCGCGCGGTATGGCCGAGTGCGTCGTTTTCAGCAGCTCCGCGCACGCTAAAACGACGCGTGGGGGGGTCAAAACCACCCGAACGAACTCGGAATGCCATAAAACCATACGACAACAGCCGTTGTGTGATTTGTGAAATGTTCAGGCAGACGACACGACAATCGGAGGTGTCGTTTGACTGCGGTGACCGGAAATGCGTTTCCGGTGTCATAAAACACCAAAAACGGCGTGAGACGGTCAAATTCGGAGCAAACGTGCTCCGAATGACCTGAAACCACATGAAAACATCAGGAATATTATTTGTGACGTGTAGGAGGAGACGGCGCGCCCATCGGACGTGCGGTGCGCGCGGTACGACCGAGTGCGTCGTTTTCAGCAGCTCCGCGCGCGCTAAAACGACGCGTGGGGGGGTCAAAACCACCCGAACGACCTCAGAATGCCATGAAACCGTATGACAATAGTATTTGTGTGATTTTTGAAATGTTCAGGCAGACAACACGTCAATCGGAGGTGTCGTTTGACCACGGTGACTGGAAACGCGTTTCCGGTGTCATAAAACACCAAAAACGGCGTGAGACGGTCGAATTCGGAGAAAACGTGCTTTGAATGACCTGAAACCACACAAAAACATTAGGAATATTATTCGTGACGTGTAAGAGGAGACGGAGCGCCCATCGGACGTGCGGTGCGCGTGGTACGACCGAGTGCGTCGTTTTCAGCAGCTCCGCGCGCGCTAAAACGGTGCGTGGGGGGGTCAAAACCACCTGAACGAACTCGGAATGCCATTAAACCGTACGACAACAGCCGTTGTGTGATTTGTGAAATGGTCGGGCATACGAAACATCAATCGGAGGTGTCGTTTGACCGCGGTGACCAGAAACGCGTTTCCGGTGTCATAAAACACCAAAAACGACGTGAGACGGTCGAATTCGGAGCAAATGTACTCCGAATGACCTGAAACCACACGAAAAAATTAGTAATATTATTGGTGACGTGTAGGAGGAGACGACGCGCCCATCGGACGTGCGGTGCGCGCGGTACGGCCGAGTGCGTCGTTTTCAGCAGCTCCGCGCGCGCTAAAACGACGCGTGGGGGGGTCAAAACCACCCGAACGAACTCGGAATGCCATGAAACCGTACGACAATAGCTGTTGTGTTATTTGTGAAATGTTCGGGCAGACAACACATCAATCGGGGGTGTCGTTTGACCGCGGTGACCAGAAAGGCGTTTCCGGTGTCATAAAACACCAAAAATGGCGTGAGACGGTCGAATTCAGAGAAAACGTGCTCCAAATGATCTGAAACCACACGAAAACATTAGGAATATTATTCGTGATGTGTAGGAGGAGACGACGCGTCCATCGAACGTGTGGTGCGCGCGGTACGGCTGAGTGCGTCGTTTTCAACAGCTCCGCGCGCGTTAAAACAGCGCGTGGGGGGGGGGGGTCAAAACCACCCGAACGAACTCGGAATGCCATGAAACCGTATGACAACAGCCGTTGTGTGATTTGTGAAATGTTCGGGGAGAAGGAACGACAATCGGAGGGGTCGTTTGACCGCGGTGACCGGAAACGCGTTTCTGGTGTCATAAAACACCAAAAACGGCGTGAGACGGTTGAATTCGGAGAAAACGTGCTCCGAATGACCTGAAACCACAAGAAAACATTAGGAATATTATTCGTGATGTGTAGGAGGAGACGGCGCGCCCATCGGATGTGCAGTGCGTGCGGTACGACTGAGTGCGTCGTTTTCAGCAGCTCCGCACGCGCTAAAACGACACGTGGGGGGGTCAAAACCACCCGAACGAACTCGGAATTCCATGAAACCGTACGACAACAGCCGTTGTGTGATTTTTGAAATGTTCGGGCAGACGGCACATCAATCGGAGGTGTCGTTTGACCGCGGTGACCAGAAACGCGTTTCCAGTGTCATAAAACACCAAAAACAGCGTGAGACGGTCGAATTCGGAGAAAACGTGCTCCGAATGACCTTAAACCACACGAAAACATTAGGAATATTATTCATGAAGTGTAGGAGGAGACGGCGCGCCCATCAGACGTGCGGTGCACGCGGTATGGCCGAGTGCGCCGTTTTCAGCAGCTCCGCGCGTGCTAAAACGGCGCGTGGGGGGTCAAAACCACCCGAACGAACTCGTAATGCCATGAAACCGTACGACAACAGCTGTTGTGTGATTTTTGAAATGGTAGGGCAGACGACATGTCAATCGGAGGTGTCGTTTGACCGCGGTGACCAGAAACGCGTTTCCGGTGTCATAAAACACCAAAAACGGCGTGAGACGGTCGAATTCGGAGCAAACATGCTCCGAATGACCTGAAACCACACTAAAAAATTAGGAATATTATTCGTGACGTGTAGGAGGAGACGGCGCACCCATCGGACGTGCGGTGCACGCGGTACGGCCGAGTGCGTCGTTTTCAGCAGCTCCGCGTGCGCTAAAACGGCGCGTGGGGGGGGGGGGGGGGGGTCAAAACCACCCGAACGAACTCGGAATGCCATGAAACCGTACAAAAATAGCTTTTGTGTGATTTTTGAAATGGTCGGGCAGAAGGCACGTCAATCGGAGGTGTCGTTTGACCGCGGTGACCAGAAACGCGTTTCCGGTGTCATAAAACACCAAAAACGGCGTGAGACGGTCGAATTCGGAGCAAACGTACTCCGAATGACCTGAAACCACACGAAAACATTATGAATATTATTGGTGACGTGTAGGAGGAGACGATGAGCCCATCGAACGTGCGGTGTGCGCGGGACGACCGAGTGTGTCGTTTTCAGCAGCTCCGCGCGCGCTAAAACTGCGTGTGGGGGGGTCAAAACCACCCGAACGACCTCGGAATGCCATGAAACCATACGACAACAGCCGTTGTGTGATTTGTGAAATGGTCGGGTAGACGTCACGTCAATCGGAGGTGTCGTTTGACCGCGGTGACTGGAAACGCGTTTCCGGTGTCACAAAACACCAAAAACGGCGTGAGACGGTCGAATTCGGAGCAAACGTGCTCCGAATGACCTAAAACCACACGAAAACATTAGGAATATTATTCTTGACGTGTAGGAGGAGATGGCGCGCCCATCGGACGTGCGGTGCGCGCGGTACGGCCGAGTGCGTCGTTTTTGGCAGCTCCGCGCGAGCTAAAACGACGCGTGGGGGGGGGGGGGGGGTCAAAACCACCCGAACGAACTCGGAATGCCATGAAACCGTAAGACAACAGCCATTGTGTGATTTTTGAAATGGTCGGGTAGACGACATGTCAATCGGAGGTGTCGTTTGACCGCGGTGACCGAAAACGCGTTTCCAGTGTCATAAAACACCAAAAACGGCTTGAGACGGTCGAGTTCGGAGAAAACGTGCTCCGAATGACCTAAAACCACACAAAAACATTAGGAATATTATTCATGACGTGTAGGAGGAGACGGAGTGCCCATCGGACGTGCGGTGCGTGCGGTACGGCCGAGTGCGTCGTTTTCAGCAGCTCCGTGCGCGCTAAAACGGCGCGTGGGGGGGTCAAAACCACCCGAACGACCTCAGAATTCCATGAAACCGTACGACAACAGCCGTTGTGTGATTTTTGAAATGGTCGGGTAGACGGCATGTCAATCGGAGGTGTCATTTGACCTCGGTGACTGGAAACAAGTTTCCGGTGTCATAAAACACCAAAAACGGCGTGAGACGGTCGAATTCGGAGCAAACGTGCTCCGAATGACCTGAAACCACACGAAAACATTAGGAATATTATTCGTGATGTGTAGGAGGAGACGGTGCGACCATCGGACGTGCGGTGCGTGCGGTACGGCTGAGTGCGTCATTTTTAGCAGCTCCGCGCGCGCTAAAACGGCCTGTGAGGGGGGTCAAAACCACCCGAACGAACTCGGAATGCCATGAAACCGTACGAAAACATCCGTTGTGTGATTTGTAAAATGGTCGGGTAGAGGGCACATCAATCGGATGTGTCGTTTGACCGCGGTGACCGGAAACGCGTTTCCGGTGTCATAAAACACCAAAAACGGCGTGAGATGGTCGAATTTGGAGCAAACGTGCTCTGAATGACCTGAAACCACACGAAAACATTAGTAATATTATTGGTGACATGTAGGAGGAGACGGATCACCCATCGGACATGCGGTGCACACGGTACGACCGAGTGCTTCGTTTTCAGCAGCTCCGCGCGCGCTAAAACGGCGCGTGGGGGGGTCAAAACCACCCGAACGAACTCGGAATTCCATGAAAGCGTATGACAACAGCCGTTGTGTGATTTGTGAAATGGTTGGGTAGACAACATGTCAATCGGAGGTGTCGTTTGACCACGGTGACCGGAAACACGTTTTCGGTGTCATAAAACACCAAAAACGGCGTGAGACGGTCGAATTCGGAGCAAACGTGCTCCGAATGACCTGAAATGATAGCATTTCTTAAATTGGGGGTTTTAAATTATTATAGAACCATGATTTGATGTCAGATTTAATTTTATTATATGTATATAATAACTGAATAATTATGTTCAATTTACATTTGTTTTGTTTTTTTGTCTTATTGTAGGTTTTGAAGCAGAAGATTGAAATAGATGGACCTGCTCGGATCGTTGAAGCACGTTTATCATTTAGGATGATTTTGATGTTTATGCTGTTTGAAATTGTTTTCCATTTGTTATGACTGTTACCTTTTTATATCTCTGATTTTGCACCGTGAAGAAAAAAAAACACAATTCGTCCATTTCATTAAAAAAATGAAAAATATTTTATTTAATATTATATATAAAAATATTTTCATTAATATAAATATATATATATATATATATATTTATTTCGGTATGATTTTTTTTTTAAATTTTTTTTCCCCAGTTTAGCGACCGCTAAAAGCGGTCGCTAATGGTCCCCGCCCGACACCCTATAGCGACCGCCAAGCGGTCGCTTATGGCCAACATTTTGGCCACCTATAGAGACCGCCAATGGTGGTCGCTAATGCCCTTTTTTTAGTAGTGCTTGCACGCCACATATACTTGCACGCCACTTTTGACTTGCACGCCACTTTATTTCCTTTTCTAAAAAAAATTCTTTACTCCTCCCATACTTCATAAGGCTTGCATCACAAGTTCTCCAAACTTATGATATTTTTGAAATACAAATCAGCAAAGCATCGTCATAGTTTTGGCCATTCTCATAGTTCCAAGCCCATGCACTACTTCATGTCTTCTATTCTTCTTCAAGAATCATCCTTATTTTTTTTATACTCTTTGGAATATTAATTCCAAAGTACTTCTTTATGATCACTTCAAATCCTCAATTCCTTTTTGGAGTGTTAATTCCAAAGAACTCCAATCATCTCTCTTCATCCAAAAGTGGAGGCTTGAGGGTTCTTCAAACTCCTTCAATGTTGTAGACAATGTATCACCTTTGATGCATGTATTTGGAACTTTAAGAACAATGTAACAATCATCTAATTTTAAGGAAATGTGTAATGCATGACCATCTTAGAATGCTAAGCCCTTATACACTCTCTCTTATTCTTCAACCATTATCCTCTACTTCAAATCCCCATTCTTCTTCAATCATCTTCAGATAGATGATACTTCACCATTATGCTCCAATCATTCTCAAATGGATGATAATTATCCAATATTTCATTGTTGTAAATAATGTGTCACCTTTGACACAAGTTCTTTGAACTTAGGATCAGTTCAAAAATTGTCTGAATTTAATTAATGTTCTTGGAGAATTTCTCAAGTATGACATCCAATGCTATGATTCCATAACAATTCTTCAGACAACCTCACTTAAGCCAATCTCCATTAAATTTTTAGTCCTTATTCATCTCTTTCTTCATTTCGATGAGTATTGAAAACTGTTGACAATAAATACAATCTTCATACACAAAGTGGTCCCAACAGGTGACATACTCCACAGCCACAACCTACTCAACCATGCCCCTGCGGGAAAAAGTACACTGGGTTTTTAGGCCCAGGGGGTTATAAGGTATTGGTGATCCATCACCCACCACCAAATGCCTTTATTTATTTCCTCACCCACAGGACCAAGTGTAATGAAACCTGAGCTTTCAGTCCAGTTCCACGTGGGGGGTAGAGGGACCATGAGTGATTTATTCTAGTATCTTAGCCTTTCCATAACATGAACTTGAACTTGAAACCTTGGTGACATACTCCACAGTCACAACCAACTCAACCATGCCCCCATGGGAAAAAGTACATCAAGTTTTTATGTCGAGGGGGTTACAAGGTATTGGGGGGCCGTCACCCACCACGAAACGCCTTTATGTACTTCTCCAACCAGAGGCCCAAATGTAACGACACCAGGGTTTTCGGGCCAGTTCCACACGGGGGTAGAGGGCCCTTGAGTAATTTATTCTGGCATCTCAGGAATTGCCATAGAAATGACTTGAACCCAGAACCTTGGTGATAGACTGCACAACCGCAACCAATTCAACTGTGCCCTCGCGGGTAAAAAGTATAGTGGGTTTTTAGGCCCAGGGGGTTACAAGGTATTGGTTGGACATCACCCACCACCAAGCGCCTTTATGTACTTCCCCAGCCATAGGACCAAGTGTAACGACACCTGGGCTTTCGGGCCAGTTCCATGCGGGGGTAGAGGGCCCACGATTAATTTATTTTGGCATCTGAGGCGTTGCCATAACAAGGACTCGAACCCGGAACCTTGGTGATAGCCTCCACAACTACAAACAACTCAACCATTCCCCCACAGGCATATATAATTATATATATAATTATAGAAATATATTTATAATTATATACAAATATTTATAAATATGTTTATTTATAATTATAATTGTAAAAAAATAAATATATATTTAAATAATTAAAAAATAATAATAAATATATTTATTATATTTATAATTATATATAATTATATATTAATAAATAAATAAATAAATAAATAAATATATAAATATATAAATATATAAATATATATAATTATATATGAATATTTTTTAAATATATTTAATTATAATTATAATTATAATTATAATTATAAATAAATAAATAAATAAATAAATAAATAAATAAATAAATAAATAAATAAATAAATAAATAAATAAATAAATAAATAAATAAATAAATAAATATAAATAAATATATATATATATATATCATATATCAGGTGGTTAAAGTTACAATTATATCAAACACACACACACCTGACAACAAAGTCAGAAATGTAGGTCATAGGTGGTTGGAGGTACAATTACCTCAAACACACACACCTCACATATAGGTTGGAAAGATAGACCATATCCCCCCAAGGGGATAACTCACCTGTAACATCCCGTTACCCATTTTCAGGTAATTCTCTCCCCTTTACTTGTTTTCCTCTTTAATTGGGTGTGTCTTGGAACTCCTGAGGATAAAGAACATTTGTTGGGGAAAATGACTTAAAGTTATGAGATGAATGTTTTTTTGAATTAATAGAGTACATGTATGAATGTGTTAGTGTATTTTTGAGGTTCTTCCTGAGTTCGAAAAATTCCTGAGGTGTTTTTGAGTTTTTGTGTAAAAACCTGGAGTTTTCTGCTGTGTGATGGGAAATTACATGGCGTGTAAAGTGGTTACACGATGTGTACTTGGTCTCTAGAAAAAAGTCGTGAACTATTTACACAACATGAAAGGAATACATGCTGTGTAATGGTTACACAATGCGTAATAATAAAAGGCCAGTTTTTAATAAAAAGGCAATGATTTTTTGGCGTGCTTGATCGATATGGATTACATGATGTGTAAAGGAGTTACACGTCGTGTAATTGTCAGGAGGTCAACTTTTAGGGTGCCGCTCGACTAAAATTTTATTTCTTTCACCTGCACCTCTCTTGGATCTCAACCTAAAACCTTTCTCCGATGACTTTTGGAGTCTCCGTTCGATCCAGATTGATCCATTCAACGATTGATCATGGTAGAAGTGGGTTCACGTCTCTCCATGTAAGTGATCCTTTCCGCTTCTTCATTGTTTTGATCGTAATAATGCCATCATATTCATTGGCTAGTGGTGTTATCTCTCCTTGTTTCTTATAGATCTGTGGTGTGATCTTGTTCTAGAGGCTGTTTCCTTATGTTGGTTGTGGTGGATTGTACGAGTTTCATTGAGGTATGTTGCGATCTACCCTCTTTGTCAACCTTTTGCTAATTGGATCATTCTTAGATGTGTAGATTGGTTCTAGGGTCTCCATTGTCATTGTTTTGTTCTCTTATTGGTGTATCCTTTGTGGGTGTGTATGACCCCGAGTTTTGAGGTGGGTGGTTCCATCTCTAGCCTACGTTGATAAACTATATTGCTCATGTTTTTGTAAATTGATTTATAAATAAATTTGGCATGACTATTTTGCATGTGTAAACAAATGTGTGATAAAAGGTGATTTTACCTAGTTTTTGGTAAATGGAAAATGGGTATTTTTAAAGAATGAAAATTATTTATGAAATGAAGCACATAATAAGCCTTGGGTATGTAGGTGAAAGGTTTATCTTAGGACCATCATCCATATTACCATCAGGAGGTTAGCTCATGGGGCTTTTCTCTTCTTCCTAAGCCTATCGTTCTAGGGACTTGTTCTTAACATTGTTAGGGGGGGTGACTCATGGGGTGTTCCTCTGCTCCTCAGGACTGTGTTCTAGGGACTTTTTTTTTGCACTAGTCATTGTTGTGGTACAAGTAGTTTGCTAGCCTGACCTATTGAGTTCCTTGGCGTGATTTACTAGTGTTTGGATTTAAACTATTTTGGCTATGATATGAATGATTTGAATTTTTATAAATGATAAATGGAAAATTAGGCTTGAAATTGATATACCTGCCTTTGTTTAGAAATTATCAGAAAAAGGGAAATATTTACCATGGTTTTCATAAAACTTCTTTACTGCTTATCATGCCATGTTTTATTTTAAATGAGCATACTTGGATTATTATACAAAGACTTGTTATGGAATATCTAGGTGAGATCCTACTGGGACTGTTAGCTCACACCCTATGCACTTATTTGGTGGTTCGTAGGCATTTATATGCCTTTTTATGAAGGGAAAGGCAAGACACTGCAGTGAGGTGATGAGGGTTTCTGTCAGCTGGATGGGTAGCTGGTGCTGAGCCACGCTATCACATGAAGTAGTTAGTTTTCCTGTTTTGGTAGTCCTTTGTGGTTGGACTTATAATTGGGGAATTTTTAATCTCTTGATTTGTTTGGTCTCAGTTAGGACATATATTTATCTTACTTTGTTTCTCTCTGTATTATATATATATATGTATCTTTTTGTTGCTTCAGGTTGGGCGAAATCATTCACTCTATTTGTTTTTTGATGCCCAGGTGCTAGCGCCTAGCCCATGGGGATCTGGAATGCTATTCAAGTATGTGAAATGTTGGGTTGGGTATTAGTTTGAGAGGGTATTTAGGTTGGTTCATTACACCCATCAAGTCTTATTTATTTTTATATGGATGACCTGAAGGCCTAGTGAGCATGAATCCCCCATTACATGGCCAAAAGGCCCAATTATTGGCCTGAAGGCCCAGTGTAGCATCGTGCCTACACCATCCTACTTGTGTTACTAGGCCTGCATCATGCCTGTGTCACCACCTGCCCGATTCACACCTGTGTCATAAATCCCCCAAGGGGCTTGCTAGGATTCGAACCATGATCTTTTGGATGCAGGATTATGGGGTTTACCCCTCAGTCATCACCCCAATTGCTTATATATATATATATAATTATATAAATATATTTTTAATTATATACACATATTTTTAAATATATTTATTGATAATTATAATTATAAATAAATAAATATTTACATATTTAAATAATAAATATATTTATTATATTAATAATTATATATATATATATAAATAATTAAAAAATTATAATAAATATATTTTTGAAGAAGGCTCAGTCATGGATTTGGAAACCAAAACCATGACTCCAAAATTATTACTAAAAAGAGAACATACAAGGAAAGAGACAACTCAAAACAAGGCATCAAATGTCCACATCAAATGATAGAAGCTAATGGAAAGTCAATCCCTACAAGTCCCCCTGAATCCCAAATTTCTAGGGTGTCTTCCTATACCCTTTAGATGTCGAAATCTCTACCAAGTCTCGACCCTTGGTGGATCCTCCCGATCTTCCTTTGATGAAGATTTAAATAACCCCCCTAACATAGAGCAAATATTGAACTTCCATGATAGATCCTGAAAGTCCATCTCTGGATTGGATCGGAAGCCATCTTCAATATTAAATGATAACAACTTATGAAACGTTAAATAGTCATTATAATAAATATATTTATTATATTCATAATTATATATATTTATATATTAATAAATATATGTAATTATATATATATAATTATATAAATATATTGAGGTTGCAATGTTGAGGGATCTCGATGACAGGTGATTACATGGAATCTAGGGTTTCGGTTCATGAAGGCTTCCCCTTCGAAGGTGGTTGTTTCTAGAAAGGTGGATTCTAGAGTTCCTTCTTCTATCCCTTTGTGGGCACCTGGTGGCACAAATAATAAAGGAGATCTGAAAATTGATCACAATTCCTTTACTACAAAGGTGGAGAATAATAGGTTCTTCATAGATTATAGGTCTGTAGTTTCATCCTACAGAGTCACAAAAAATGAATATTTTATTGTTGTCGAAGAATATCAGAAGCTGATAGCAGAGAGGCTTGAAGAATGCAGGTATTCTATCTTGTCCCATTGACATTTCAGGGGAAGGATACTCCTTAGAAAGTTGACGAGTTTCTTAAACAGCTTCTACAAATTTGGGGCTTCAGTGGATTAAAGATTACAATGACATGGAATGGTTTTTTTCATACTATTTTCCCTTAAGATGTGCTCAAATTGAGGGAATAGGGATTAGGCGTCATCCCCCTTCCTATAATTAAGAAAAAGGGAATTCCCCGGTGTGGCCTTTTCGAACCCTCAACACAGAGAAACCCCCCTCCCCCACGAAGGGGTAGTACCCGAAGGCAACTCCCCAGCCGGGGAAGGAGCCGTTGCCAGCCGAGATGGAAGAGCGTCCCGGAGGGTAACGTCCCGACAGCGATGGTTTGTCACAGCGATCCGTCAGCAATTTGGGCCGCGCCTCATTTTTCCCGCCCATATGAGTCTGGGAAACCCAGCAAGGTGGGTGGATCCCGAGGGAGAGGTTCGCCCCGAAAGCGGACTCCCAGGATTCAAATCCTGAAACTCCCAAAGAACAACATGTTTTGGCAACTCACCTTCACCACCGCACCACTACCGAAGTGGAAAACGTGTTGTTGGGTAACGAGGTATTGAGATGGCCTTCCCACCTGCACGCCGCAAGTCCCCAGCTAGGCCCAAGGTGGCCAATCCTCAGGCTTGGGCCAGTTCCACACGAGGTCGAGGGGACGAGAGGATCGCTGGCATATAGTGCGCGTTGCCTTTTTTAATCTTGCTTCGATGACAAAATTAGTTACTCAGGTATGGATTCAAATCCATAATATTTTGTGGTTCTTTTGGCATTCTCAACCACTCTAGTATATTTTCTCTGCCATTGGTGTTCTAATAAAGGTAAATCATGAAATTAAACTTTCTCTATATGGGTACATTATTATAGTACTTGTTGAGGATGATCTTTTCTAAACCCTTGTTGAGTCTTTTATCTTACTTAACACTAAAAAAAGAATGGAACTATCAATTGAGTTTGAGAAGAAGCCTATTTTCTGTAAAAAAATTTGCAACATTGGGAATTTGGATGTGAATTTTTAGAATAATATGTATTGATCCAATTAAAAGAAGGCTGGGAATTCCTTTTATAATTGTAAATTCAAAATTTCCCATAGTGGTGAAGATATTGCATCTCATAGTTTTAGGGATTCTTCAAGAAAAATTGATGAAAACACCACTAGGATATGCTCAGACCCCATTTATTGGGTACTAAATTCACCCCCAACTTGAGTTACTCACTCTGACTAACATTTGGTATCAAAGGCTTTAAAAATATTTTCAACTGTGATTTTAGTTGTGTTTTAAAGATCATAAATTTCTATCAATTCTAAATTTAGTTCTTTAAATGGATAATAGACAAGAAGATTATTCTAACAATAGAACACCTTTATTTAATTCTTTTAAATGAAACAAAACAAAATATATAGTGGAATTAAAACAAGAGGTTCAATCTCAAGCTAAGACCAAATCCACTCCACTTGGAAATCACCCGCTACTAAGAATATTATATAAAATAATCTTGATCCACAACCTGGATCAGGTAAACAGACAATATCCACAAGCTATCCAGGCCATTCAAAGACCTCTTCCACAATAACTGTCACGAACCGAATCTGATCTCCACTGAAAACAGCACCAAACCCAGCCCGTGACAAGGCCTGAAGGGCGTTCCCAATCCCCATGGGCTGGCACAAGTGCTCGAGTATCATAAAAAGAGAATTGGGAATGATTTACCCAAGTTTATAAACATAAAACAAAAAATGAATCCAATAAAACAAATCTGGATTTTCCAAACCAAACAATGTTTTACAAAAATTCAGAACTGAATTACATAGTCTAAAACAACTCACCAGGACTATACAAAAGGTAAAAAACCAAAAATTAATAGCCCAAGAACCTCAACATGGCAAGAGGCATCTCCCTCAAGCCATCTCCAAAACACCACATCATGAATGACCAGTGAAAACCTAAACTGTTGGCACAAAAGTTGTACCCAAACCTGCGACAACAAAAATAACAAAATCTACTTACACCCAAGGGTGTAAGTAGGGTGTGAGCCAAAGCTCAGTAGAATACCACCAGTAAGATATTCCATGTGATAAACATTCAAAGATGAAAAACATGCAAGTTTTCAAAAACATGTAATTTCTAGTTACAATTTCTAAAAGATGCAACTAAAAAAATCAGTTTTCAATTGGGCTAATTTAAAGAATCAACAATTTTAAAATAAATTCAAAAGATACTGAATTTTTCCAGCCAAATATATCATATGCCGATGGTAAGTATAAAGGACCTAATGAGCACAAGCAATAGGAAATAACCCCTAGGCACTAGCTAGTTATAGGTCCCAGGTACCTCGTATCTCGGTGAGAGTAACCACAAAAAAATATCTGTTCTCGTGCACGAGCCACTAGTAGGGAACATACCCATAACCTAGTGGCCCCCAATAATATTCATCATAGTTTAGTTAGAGTTTTAAGCGTCAATCTTGCTAATTGAAACTGAGGCCAAACCCCACAGATTCACTAGCATACTAGTACACATCCATCCACCTAGATACTCGTGTTTTCCCATTGTGCTCAAACAAGTTCAAAAAGACAAGAAATATAGTTTTCACATGAAAATATCACTTCCACATCACACATTAACCAAACATCCCCATGTACATTACACAAGTCACAAATTCTACTTTTCATTCAAATGCATTTTGAAATCAAACTCACACCAAAATAGCCCACAACACTTTTTGCATAAATTTCACAATCCAACACATCCTTTAAAAAATTTATAAAGTCCCTCAAAATATGCTAAAAATCACATAACAACCCACTCACATGTTTTATAAAACCCTTTTTATAAACAAAATCCATTTTTCACATCGCACTCACACAAATAGCCCACATCACGTTTACACCTCTTTCACATTTCAGTAAATCCATTAAACATTTTTATAAAACATTTCCAAGAGGATACACATCACATGACAGACTTATTCACATTTAAAATGGTATATTTGAAAGTATAAACAATCCAAAATAGTTTTCCAATATGGTTTCACCTCTTACATAAATCATTAAACCATTCAAAACTTTCATAAAACGATTCTAAAGAGTGTACCAAATCTATTCACATAAAACCCATTTCAAAACCACATTTCAAGGACAAAATCACACCAATGAAAATTCAAAACATAATTGGAATCCCCAAAAACATTTATTAAACTACCCCCAAGTGTTATACAAACTCCTCAAACAATACCACAAAAGATCCACATGAAAAGCACACGTTTTCAAAATCACTTTCAAGAAGTACAATAAGGTTTTACACCTTAAACCCATAAAAAAACCTCTTTAAAACATAATGGAACACCAATACCCTACTAAATAATAATTTTCAGCCCAAAAAAGATTTATTAAACCATTTTTATATGTTATAAAACACTCCCAAACAATTTCCAAAGGGTTACACATGAAAAACACCCAATTTTAAGCTAAAATGAAACTATAAAAATAAATGATTAACCAAATACAACATAAAATTTTTTTGCACCACACACAGAATATTTGGAACATTCATAATAAGTAATTCAAGCAAACTAACTCATCTATAAATGATTACACATGGAATCACCTACCTTTTATGTCGAAACCCTCAAAACATGGTGCGAAACATCAACCGCACCACTACCGCACCTCAAGGAAGATAAATCTATCCATAGACCGCAATATTTGACCAAAAAGACACCAAATCAAATCCTAGGTTCGAACCACAACTTCTGGACATGAGGAACTTCAAGAAAGGGTGAAAGAAACCCTAAGGAATGCGAAGAAATCAAGGAAAGAAACACTTAATTGAAACATCTTGAATCAAACGAACCAAATACACCAACATTTGAATCTCCAAGCAACCAAAACTGATATGGAGGCTCTAATAGGGATGAGAAGGTCATGTGGAGACTAAAATGGGGGAAAAATATTGAAAATTAAAATATTTATGAAAGAATTAACTTACCTTCTCAAATCTGGACGATTTGAGGAACCCTAAGAAGTTTTTCCCTACTACGTGAGCCAAATGAGGTCCAAAGTGGAAAAATGAATAATGGGGATGAGGCTCGGGATTTTTTATTCAGGTGGGAGGTTGAATCACGGGAATATATTAAAAAATGAGTAAGTTATTAAAGAATTAAAAAAACAATTTAAAACTGGAAATGGCTCACGGGTTGGCCCAATTCCAAATTAATTCACTCAAACCCAAAATTATAATGGGTTCAAAAAGGGTGAAAATGGACATGGAGATTTGGATAGGTCATAGGAAGAAAAGTGGGAAGTATAATGGATGAAAAATGTTAACAAATGAAGGATTTATAAAAGAAATAAAATTTATTTTTAAATCTGGAATTGGGCTCACGGTTTGGACCAAATTTTGAAAACCCTCCATTTCCACCAAAATTAATGGAAAACCCCCAAAACAAAGAAAGAATGGAAATGAAATGAAAAATACATTTAAAATAATTCATGGATGTGATAATTCTCCCCACCATAAAAATTTCCGTCCCCAGAAAGCCACAACAAGGCCAAATACAAAAACCAAACCCAACTGATAAACCAAGAAGTAATTCTTTGCCAAGATTCGCCCCAAAGGCCAAAACACCTCCAGTGATAATTTAAGGAAGGATTACTCTCACAACCAAAACTTACACCACTTTCATAAAACAATAAAGCACATTTAAGCTTTATCCCAAATGAAAACTCCTCAAACACAATCTGAACAATACTCAACCAATTTACCTAAAAAAAAACAACATCGAACAAAGTTACACTTACCCTACTATAACTACACCATTGGGAACTCTCCAATCTCAATGTTTACCCAAGAAAGATGTAGGTAGTTAGATATCTCTGAATGATAATACTTACTTCCAAGACAAGACCAAGGGAAAAAATCTGAGTTACTTGTATGATGAGACACAAATGGGCTCCCCACCATAAGAGACAACTTAAATTTTTTCTCGAGACAAAATCAGGACACTAACAGGAGGAGGCCCAAACGGACTCTCTAGTACAAGGGGTATACATCCATTATAAAATTTCAAAATAATATTAATGATACCCATGTTGGGTCTCCCCACCACAAGAACCAACCATCATAACCGACTGGCGTGGGTCGACACGAAAAGAACCCAAAAATTTAATGATTTGGGAAGGCTTCACAGTTAGTCCACACAGTTTGGGAAACCGTGCACTAACTGTGCAGATCATTCTTTACACATGGATTCCTAACACATGATCACTACTAATCATGCAAAAACCGTGTGCTCAGCCTGTCTAGTCAAATTTCAATCCATTCTCCAAAGACTCAATGGAAACCAAAGGGGGGGGGGGAGATATTGGGTGATGACATGGGTACAAGGACCTCCACATATTTCCACCGAATGAGAACAACATAAGAAAGATAATGACACCATAGGTTTAAACTATTCCTATCTTTCATACCGAGGATAGGACTTTGTACAAGGGTTTAAACGACACTGGGGTTTCCCCTGACTACATACCATCTTCTCTCTGGGACCTATGGCTGGAGCTCAAAATATTGAATCATCTTCGGCCTCGCAGTTAGGCTGTGGAAACCCATGTGTGGAACTTCTTCTTTCAGTGCCACAAACAACTACACCGCATAACCCGATGGGTTCACCAAGACATAACACACTCCATAACTCACTTTACTGAAACCTAAAATTTCACTGAAATAAGGGATTAGAAGATGCACAAACATCGCACCTTGTTTCTTTGGGTGAGAAACAATAGAAGGGCAGGACACGTATAAAAACCCTCCTCTAAGATAGAGGATTTGATGTTTTTCCCAAGGGATACGTACTCCCAACATAATAGAGAACCTCAGAGGATTGCACGACCTTCACCTTTACAGTCAAATGAGCACACAACATCACAATGCGTCACCGAACATGACCTTTGCGATTAATAGAAACAATACATGGAATGAGACCTTATTCCAAGTCCCTAAACAACAGACAAGTCCAAAAAGTGGACACAATAGCCTCTCATGACCAAAATCCCAAAATTGGTGGTTTAACAAGAACTCTTTCTTCAAAGAAACTATAAAGAACCCATAGGCCTTCTTGGACACCATCGAGACACTCATCCACACTAACAACCCCAGAACACTTCCACCTTCGATGAATCAGGGAACTTAAGAAACTAAGGTCTCTTTAAACCTTCCACAAGCACTATCCCACTACAAGAGGATCAAAAAATAAAAAAAATGAATGGGTGTAGACTCAATCAACAAAGATCGATAAAATATTCCTTATATTGATCAACTGGAGGATTTTCCAATGGTGAAACAATACGGGTTGCACTTCAGTTGTGCATTAACCCTTAATGGGGGCGTACCTTATCCAATGAGAGAACCCAAATACCCAACCAAGCTGGTCCATTGGTTATAACATTCCACAAACCATATCCAAACACATGTAGGGAACCACCATAATGGTGTCCTGAAACATATCTCAGAAGAGAGTACTAACCGGTCCTTCTACCCAACTTGCCGTCCAAACACAAACCCAAAACACGGTTCGAACAAGAGGGGTTCATGGACTCAAAACATCCCATGACATCAACATTTTCCAAAAACACATAATATACACCATCCCAAACAATTCAACAATACATTATGTTTTTCTTTAAAAACATCTCTTTGAAAACACACGGTTCAGCGGTTAGCGTATCCACCAATGGTACCCCATGGGCCTCACACATGCATGTTTCTGTGCCACACCGAGAACCCTCCTCATATCCATCCTGGCACTCATCCAGTCATGCCATCAACCATCCATCATCCCATATAACCCCATGCATGTGGTCTCTCATGAAAATACCAAAGGTTAAAATAAAAATTCATTCCACTTTTCAAAACCAAAACGGTTAACCAACACATCATTTTTCTCAAAACCGCTAACCACAAGATCAAAATACCAATTCACATCTTACAAAACATTTCAGAAATACACAAACATTTAGAAAAGAAATCACTTTCATGTTATTCACATAAATTTCAAAACATCTCATCCCATTAAAACACCCTTTGAATGTTTAGAAAACAATCTTGGAAACACTTTTTCAAAACCAAATTCAATATAGTTCCTGATTTCAAAAGAGGTATAAGCACACCATTTTTCATTTAAAAATAATTCTGAAAATTCAGTTCCACCATTTCATAAATCAAACCATTCACTCTTTATTTGAAAATCATTTCACAAAAAAAATTTTCTTCTTAAAACCAAGTCACTTTAAAACCAAACTTCCAAGATTTCAAAACTAAAGAAGAGAAGACAATGCGAGAGGAAACTAGTTTCAGTGGGTGACTTGGAAATATGGTTGGCATCCATATTCCAATCACTTCACTGTCATAGAGAGTTTTCTAGAGACTATTCCCGGATCCACATGGCTTTCCAGACCCTGCGAGCTCACGGAGACCATTAACCCAACTCTCTTTTAATTTCCCTTAATCATCTTTAAACCAAGAAAACCAAAGGACTCCAAAAGGTCCCGACTTTCCCTAGAGACTTGAATCCTGTCAAGAAGTGTGGTGATTAGCCACACTACTCATAACTGAAATTCCAAGTCCCAACAATCCTAACTCCAGACTATCTTGACTGTTACCCAAATAACATGACCCAAAGAGAGAGAACCTCCTTTGATACCATTTTTGTCACGAACCGAATATGATCGCCACCCAAAACGGCACCAAACTCGGCCCGTGACAAGGCCCGAAGTGCGTTCCCAATCCCCACGGGCTGGCACAAGTGCTCGGGTATCATAAAAAGAGAATTGGGAATGATTTACCCAAGTTTATAAACATAAAACAACAAATGAATCCAACAAAATGAATCTGAATTTTTCAAACCAAACAATGTTTTATAAAATTTCAGGACTGAATTACATAGTCTAAAACAACTCACCAGGACTATAACAAAGGTACAAAACCAAAAATGAACATCCCAAGAACCTCAACATGGAAAGAGGCATCGTCCTCAAGCCATTTCCACAACACCACATCATGAATGACCGATGAAAACCTAAACTGTTGGCACACAAGTTGTACCCAAACCCACGAAAAAAAACCAAGTCTACTTACACTAAAGGGTGTAAGTATGGTGTGAGAAAAATCTCAGTAGGATACCACCACTAAGAGATTCCATGTGATAAAAATTCAAAGATGAAAAGCATTCAAGTTTTCAAAAACATGTAATTTCTAGTTACGATTTCTAAAAGATGCAACTAAAAAAATCAGTTTTCAAGTGGGCTAATTTAAAGAATCAATACTTTTAAAATAAATTCAAAAGCTACTAAATTTTTCTATCCAAATATACCGTATGCCAACGGTAAGTATAAAGGATCTAATGAGCACAAGCAATAGGAAATAACCCCTAGGCACTAGCTAGCTGTGGGTCCCAGGTACCTCGTATCTCGGTGAGAGTAACCACAAAAAAATATCTGTTCTCGTGTACGAGCCACTAGTAGGGAACATACCCATAACCTAGTGGTACCCAATAATCTTTATAATAGTTTAGTTAGAGTTTTAAGTGTCAATCTTTCTAAGTGAAACTGACGCCAAACCCCACAGATTCACTAGCATACTAGTACACGTCTACCCACCTAGATACCCGGGTTTTCCCTTTGTGCTCAAACAAGTTCAAAAAGCCAAGAAATATAGTTTTCACATGAAAATATCACTTAAAAATCACACATTAACCAAACATCCCCATGTAGATCACACAATTCACAAATTCTACTTTTCATTCAAATGCATTTTGAAATCAAACTCACACCAAAATAGCCCACAACACTTTTTGCATAAATTTCACAATCCAACACATACTTTAAAAATTTTATAAAGTCCCTCTAAATATCCTAAACATCACATAACAGCCCACTCACATGTTCCATAAAACCTTTTTTATAAACAAAATCCATTTTTCAAATCGCACTCACACAAACAGCCCACATCACGTTCACACCTCTTTCACATTTTAGTAAATCCATTAAACATTTTTATAAAACATTTCCAAGAGGATACACATCACATGACAGACCTATTCACATTTAAAATGGTCCATTTGAAAGTATAAACAATCCAAAATAGTTTTCCAATATGGTTTCACCTCTTACATAAATCATTAAACCATTCAAAACTTTCATAAAACGATTCTAAAGAGTGTACAAAAGCTATTCAAATAAAACCCATTTCAAAACCTTATTTCAAGGACAAAATCACACCAATGCAAATTCAAAATAGAATTGGCATCCCCAAAAACATTTATTAAACTACCCCCAAGTCCTATACAAACACCTCAAACAATACCACAAAAGATCCACATGAAAAGCACACGTTTTCAAAATCACATTCAAGAAGTACAATAAGGTTTTACACCTTAAACCCATAAAAAAACCTCTTTAAAACATAATGGAACACCAATACCCTACCAAATCAGAATTTTCATCCCCAACAAGATTTATTAAACCAATTTCATATGTTATAAAACACACCCAAACAATTCCCAAAGGGTTACACATGAAAAACACCCAATTTTAAGCTAAAATGAAACTATAAAAATAAATTCTTAACCAAATACAACATGAACAATTTTCACACCATACATAGCATATTAGGAAAATTTATAATAAGTAATTAAATCAAACTAACTCATCTAGAAATGATTACACATGGAATCACCTACCTTTTATGTCGAAACCCTCAAAACATGGTGCGAAACATCAAACGCACCACCGACACACCTCAAGGAAGATAAATTCCTCCCTAGACCACAATATTTGACCAAACATACACCAAATCAAACCCTAGGTTCTAACCAAAACTTCTTTACATGAGTAACTTCAAGAAAGGGTGAAAGAAACCCTAAGGAATGGGAAGAAATCAAGGAAAGAAACACTTACTTGAAACATCTTGAATCAAACGAACCAAATACACAAAAATCTGAATATATAAGAAACCAAAACTGATATGGAGGCTCTAATGGGGATGAGAAGGTCATGTGGGGACTGAAATGGGGGAAAAAGAGTGAAAATTAAAATATTTATGAAAGAATTAACGTACCTTTTCAAATCTGGACGATTTGAGGAACCCTAATAATTTTTGACCTACTCTATGAGGAAAATAAGGTCCAAAGTGGAAAAATGAATAATTAAGATGAGGCTCAGGATTTCTTATTCAGGTGGGAGGTGGAATCACGAGAATACAGTAAAAAATGAGTAAGTTATTAAAGAATTAAAAAAAACAATTTAAAACTGGAAATGGCTCACGGGTTGGCCCAATTCCAAATTAATTCACTCAAACCCAAAATGCTAATGGGTTCAAAAAGGGTCCAAATGGACATGGTGATTTGGATAGGTCATAGGAGGAAAAGTGGGAAGTGTAATGGATGAAAAATGTTAAGAAAATAAGGAGTTATAAAAGAAATAAAATTTATTTTTAAATCTGGAATTCGGCTCACGGTTTGGCCCAAATTTTGAAATCCTCTATTTCCACCAAAATGAATGGAAAACCCCCAAAACAAAGAAAAAATGGAAATGAAATGAAAAATACATTTAAAATAATTCATGGATGTGACAATAACAATAGGAATAAAAAAATCACTGGCCACACAAGGACCTCTTCCATAACATCATGGGTAAACAAATGTAAAGAGGGTTAAAAAGATATCTTATATCTTCCAGTTATAGTGCAGGAGACAATGTGCATTAAATAAATAGGGTAAACCACACACTGCTCAAATGTAAATGCAAAAAATAGAAATATAAAGTATAAAAATGTAAAAAAGATAAAGTTTCTTGGTCTAATGTGCTTTGAATCTTGAGACTCCTTAGATGTAGCTTAGAGAGGAGCTCGAGATGTTTCTTTGAAAAACAAAGTAAAATAAAGCATTGTAAGATCTCTTTGTTCTGACTATTTGAAGGGAATCACATGTTCGATGTTTTACACTCTTCCATAGTTGGTTATAGGTAATAATGATTCATGTAAATCTCTTCAGTGAATGGCACACTTGATCATATGTTCACACTTGGAAGGCATGCATGTATTTATTCCACACTTGCATGCATGAGGGTGACTTCTTTGAATATAAATCAATAAAAGATAGAGAGACTATTCAAGGAATAATCATCTGGGTATTCTTCATCCTTGTACTTAGTTCTGATATCAGTTAATGTTCCATGAAATAGTCTAAGATTAACCATTAAAATAATCCTTAGAATTAAATTTTATAATATAGCTGTTAGAAGTATTTAATTCAAATATCCTAGAATAAACTAATATAAAAATACCCTATACCAACGGTTTTACCAATAGTTGTGGGAAAACCATTGGTATAGACCTATACTAATGGTTGAAACCGTTGGTATAGGTAATTCAAAAAAAAAAACTCAACTTGGTTTTGTTCCCAACACCTCTCGTTTATAATCCAACGACCTAACCACTAACCTAACATGAATTTTGTGAACATAATTTCATAAATATATATATTTATATTCATAATTATTTTAACTTTATATTTACTTAATGTTATTTGACAAAATATTCCATAAAAAATATGTGTACCTATACCAACGGTTTTGAGAACCGTTGGTATAAGTTCTTTGACTTTTGAGCTATATTCATGGTTTTGGTAAAACCGTTGGCATAGGTTGGACCTATACCAAAAGTTTGGCCAAAACCATTGGTATAGGTCCTATTTCTAGTAGTGATAGAAATAACGAATCATTCTAGCAGTGACTCATGTTTGGAAGTGAGTTAGGCCAATGGTGAGTTAGGATGGAGGTATGTCATCTGAAGGTCGGTCGAGTCTAGTGATGAATCATGTTCAATGGTGACTTATATCGATGGTGAATCATCTCAATAGTGACTCATCTCAAAAGTGACTCATCTCAAGGGTGAATCATCTAACAGTAGGTCATCTTCAGTGGTGACTTCTTTCTGGCAGTAGGTATAGTTTGGTGGTGAATTAATCTTGATAGTGAATCTTTTTGAGCAGTGAGACATTCCTAGTGGTGACTCATATTAAATGGTGAGTCTTTTATGATAGTGACCCATCCTCAATGTTGAGTCTTTTCTAACTATGACTCATCTTAAATGATGATACTTTTCTAGTTGTGAATCATCCTCAATGGTTAATCTTTTCAATACTTAGACAATTTTTTCCCCAAATTGCCTTATATTATAAAATTTTATCATAAAACATAAAAACCATTAAAAAAATAATTAACATGATTTTTTTAGCATTAAAACAAGGAGGTTCCAACAATATTCCCTTTTTTGATGATCACAAATCAAAACTTTTTATAAACCATGTATAGAATAAACTTTGGTTTTAAAATATATCTACTTAACACTTTAAAAGGATAATATAATGGTTGGAACATAGATTTTAAAACAAAAAGGTATCATAGTTATTATGTAACAAAGAATATCAAAGGTATTTAATAAATATGGTATGAAAAGTATATATTAAATACAAATGACATCAAAGGTATAGTATCAAAGAATAACATTAATGGCGATAAAAAGGATATGAAAAATGAAATTCATAAATTCCATAATAATTCTCACCCTTTTGGGATTATCAAAAAGTGAAAATAAAAACAAGAAATTAAAAGGAGAAGAATATGAATAAGAAGATAATTTCCATTTAAGGGAAAAAGTAATTGTATTACATCCAAAAAGAGATAAAAAAGTAATAAAAAAGTCCCTATAAAAAGAAAAGCCTAATTTCAATGCTTCTCAGACCGGGTAATTGGAACATCAGGTGCCTTTCTCATATCTGAGGTAGAGGGAATATAAGTAGAGGTTGGTGATGAGGTAACTATAGTAGAGGCTATATGGAATGAAATGGTAGTGGTAGGGAAAAAGGTAGAAGGAGTAATATCCCTGATGATCACTGGACGAAGCTTCCGAACCGCTTCCATTAGAGATAAAATCAGAGGTTGAAACTGAGTAGGAAAAAATGAATTGGGATATTGAGTAATATCCAGTATAAAAACTCTAGAGGTGTCTGATGACAAGTCACTGGAATGGCCTCATGTGACACCATTGCAGTCTTGGAAACATGTAGAAAAGGCTTTATTAGATTGATAAATTCCCTAATAATCTGGCCTCCTCACACTATAGTACTGAAGAAATATTTCTACTTATCTATGAACAACCAAATAAAAGGTGTCACTTCTTTTAAATGAGAGACCTTCTCTTTTAAATCTCTGGTAACAGGTGGAAACTGAAGGTTCTCAATAAGAAACTTGAAGTGAATGTTCAACTCATGCTTAGTATAGATCCAGTATAGGTAATACTTAACTTCCTTTGTGATGGTTTCTCTATCATTTCTAATATCATTTATACACTACCTTACCATTTTATACACATGATTGCAATTATGTATAATATACATCAAAATTTATTGAGGGATATTAGAAACATATCTTGAAACTACCTGGAGCTCCTCTTGAACAACTGATATAATCAACTCAATGTCTAAGGAAGGAGGTGGAGCACTGGAAGTAGAATACATGGAAGATATATTCTCTACCATATCTAACAAGGAAACTATAGAATCATCAAAATAAGATCTCATATCCTCTATCATAGTCTTCTAGGACTCCATCTCATTGTCAAGATGCCTATTTTTTATCTCAAATTCCTAAATGAGATTCACCATCTTAGGATGTATATGGTTATCCCAAGATCAAATAAATATATAACATCTCTATCACTAATCTTAGTGACATGAGGTGCCTGATTTCTCAACATCATTCCAAAATCTTAGAGAACCCTCTCTCTAAAGGACTCCAGGATAACTTTGGATACACTATCAATAGGAACAAAAGCAATGATAGGTGGCACACAAGTCTCTTCTGAATCATATCTGGAATGAATATTTGAAATATTTGTAAATCACCTACAACATCTATCTGGTCCACCATTGATCCCTCAGGATACATCTTTACTCAAACTGTAGTAGGTAAAAAATGATTTGGTGGTATCCTATCATCATTTGAGTTAGGGTAGTCTAGGCCTAGCCTCACATACCCTAGATATCTTTTCCATTCTTCAAGATCTGGGTCCATTAACCTGATAGAAGACATAACAAAAAGCTCAATAACTGTAGGTTTAATAACAATCTTCTCATCAACTGTCTTCTCATCAAATGTAGGATCAATAGATTCACCATTTTCATGATCAACATGATCTCCATCAATAGAGTCAACATGATGACTAATAAGGCTTGGGGATTCCTCCCCCTTAATATATGCTCCCAACTCATCTCTATCATCTCTATAAAAATCTCAAAATAATATTGGTATATCCTAAGACCTATAATAAACTAAAAATCCTAGAGAAAAAACATGTGCTTGAGACATCTCATGATCTTCAGGCCTATCATGACCAGAACCATCTCCATATTCACTACCATTTCCATCACCATCTTCTTTATCCTCATCATCTTATTCCTTTTTTATCATCATATCCACTTTCTTATTCATTAATATTTTATTCTTAATTTCCATTTTATTATTCATTTTATTTTTCTTCACCATCTCTATCAGAGATATCAATAAATTCCTTAGATTATTTTGAAGAAAAAAATTTATACTGTTCTTCTACTAATTCTTTTGTTTCCTCTTCTTTACTTCCTTCCCTCAAAAGAGTCTCTCTAACTAGTAGAGAACTAGGAGGACTGGCCATACTAAAAGTTATGGAAATAGGGATCTTAGAAAAGTTAGGGTCACTACCCACATCAACTGAGAACTCCTACTCCTTATTACCTAAGGTAATAACCTCATATTCTTCCTCATCTGAGTATATATCCACTTCATATGGCTCTAATATAGTATCCATAAGATTCCTTAGTCTTGTAGGGTGATCAATAGGATTGAACTCCTTATAAATATTTTCAACATCATAAATCCATTATATCTTCCAGGGGTTCTAATTAATTTTCATTCTCTTACAAATGACCTTGTTCAAACTAAAACCTTCACAATTCACCTTGGTTTCTTCTTCCCCATCAACCAAACCCATGGCCTCCAGCATGGTCAAAATGAACTTGGGATAAATTAGGGAATTTTACCCACATGATGTTTTAAATATATCCATAATATAAATCATCAAATACATGCTTAAGTTGATTTTTTATCCCCTTTTCATAACATGTAATAGATACACATCCTCGTATCACATTTCACTAAAATGTCATTTTCTTGGGCACAACACGTGCTGAATAAACTTGAATAGAAAACAACACTCACCATCAATATCGTTTGCAATTGATCTTATCAAATTTCCTTCTCCAATCAACTAAGCTAAGAAATAATCATATTTAAAATCACCACTATCACTTGGAATTTACCCCTTATAGTCATTTGAAACACCTTCATGAGGTACTTTCAAATATCTATCCCATCTACTTGAAGAGAAAAATACCTTATTTCTATTTATCCTGCTTTGAACTCAGTCTTTATCTTCATCAAATATAAAATCCACATTCTAATAAAATTGATGCACTAACCTAGGATAGAATGACCTCTCATTATTCAAGAACCACTCTACCCATCCCAGGTCTTTGATTACTTTAAGCACCAAAGATCTACTGAACATAAACCACTTAGAATTCACTTATTTCTCAAGAACTACTGTACACTTCACAAGCTATGGGTTTCAAGAATCTACAACTGGTTGAATCGATTATCCTATGTGTTTATTTGAATAATGTGAGTTTTTGGGAGATGAAACTACTTTATGATTCACTTTAACCATTACAAATAGTTTGTAAGGTTTGGATGAGGTCGAGGGAAGGTGAAAGGTCAGGAAAGGAAAGGTTAAGATTAAGTTCAAAGGTAAGGTGTAAAGAAGAGTGAATTGAAATTACATTAAGTGTCTAATTTATATCATTTAGGAATTCAAAAATAAAAAAACAAAGACAAAACAAAATTTTAATCATAAATAAATTAAATATTTAACCCATAAATAAAAAATTAGCAACAACAACTTAAATTCCAATGGTGGGTCATTTCCAATGGTGGTTTGTTCCAATGACGGGTTATTCCAATTACGGGTTGTTCTAATGGCGGGTTATTTAAATGGTAGGTTATTTATAATGATGGGTTATTTCTAATGGGGGGTAAACTCCAACAGTGGGTAAACTCCAATGGTGGGTAAAATCCAATAATGGGTAAACTCAAAAAAATTAATTTTAACTAAAATTAATCATGCCTAATTCATGTTTAATGTAGTTCATTCTCTCAGAATTCAATGGATTAATAAAAATATCAGCAAGATGATGTTCAGTTCCAATGTATTCAAGATTTTTATCTTCCTTTTGAAAATGGTCTCTCAAAAAGTGATGTCTTACATCAATGTGTTTTTTTTTCTAGAGTGAGACCCAAGATTCTTAGAAATATTTATAGAACTTGTGATATAAAAATTTACAGGGACATGTTGGATTTTATATCCATAGTATAGTAGAGTGTGTTTCATCCAAAAAATTTGAGCATAGCAGCTACCTAAAACTATGTATTTATCTTTAACAATAGACAATGAAACAAAATATTTCTTCTTAATACACCAAGAAAATAGAGAATTTCCTAAAAGACAACATGTTCTATAGGTGTTTTTTCTATCTAACATACATCCACCAAAATCTATATCTAAATAACCAACCAAGTCAATTTATTTTCCTTTAGGGAAGAACAATCCTAAATTATTTTTATACTTGAGGAATTTAAAAATTATTTTTATGGAAAGTAAGTGTGACTATTTTGGGTTTTATTGAAAGAGAGCACATGTACACACACTAAACATAATTTCAAGACGGCTAGAAATTAAGTAGGTAATACTTCCAATCATACATATGTAACTGGTTTGATCCACTAATTTCCCAGCTTCATCAAGATCCAACTTATATGTGGTACTCATAGGGGTGTCACTACTCTTAGTGTCATCCAAACCAAAATGCTTTAAAAAGTATTTAGTATATTTATTTTTATTTAAAATAATTTTTTATTTATTTTAAAAAATCTGAAAGCCAAGAAAGAATTTCAGTTCTCCCATTAAACTCATTTCAAACCCAGTTTTCATCATTTTTGAAAAATTAGTACATAAATAATTTTTTGAAGATCCAAAAACAATATAATCTATATATATTTGAACAAATAAAACATCTTTTGAAATTATTTTTATAAAAATAGTAGGATCATCTATACCTTTTTAAAAACCTTTATAAATTATAAAATATCTAAGAATATCATACCAAGCTCCAGGATCTTGTTTTAAACCATATAAATCTTTTTTAGTTTGAAAACATGATTTGGAAAATGAGGATTTTAAAAACCAAGGTTTTGTTCAGCAAAACCATCCTCAACTATATAACTATTCAAGAATAAAATTTTGACATCCATTTGATATATTTTGAAATCTAGATGGGATGTATTGGAAAACATTATTCTAATGACTTTAATTTTGGCTATAGGTGAAAAGGTTTCTTCATAGTCTATACCCACTTCTTGAATATACCCCTGTACAACTAGTCTAGCCTTGTTCTTATTATTGTTTCATATTCATAAAACTTTTTTCTAAAGACCCATTTAATGCCTATAGTAAAGATGTATTTAGGTATATAAAAAGGTTACCAAACCTTATTTCTTTAAAATTGGTTAAGTTCTACTTGCATAGCCATTGCCCAAAATTCATCATTGATTAAATCATTGATGTTTTTAGGTTCAAGTTGTGATAAGAATGCTTGATGTTCAAACTAGTTTCTTAGAGAAACTATAGTCTGTGTACCTCTAGCTAAGTATCTAACTAAAAAATATAAATGGTGGTATTTAAGAGTCCTAACAGTTCTAGAAAAGGAAGGGATGGTCACCTCATGGTCTTCTATAAGTTCTGGTGCTAGAAGTTCCTTATAACTGAATGATTTTTCTACATGTTTTACAGTTGTTTTAGAAGGTTTTTCATTTATGTTCAAAGTGTATAAATAATACTCAAGGTTTTATAAAAGAGTTTTAGGTTCATGTGGATCATTATCATAAAACTTGACTTATACAAACTCTTCCATAGTCTTGGTTCTTTTGTTAAACGCTCTAAAGGATTTACTAGATGTTGAATAACCAAGGAAAATTCCTTCATCTCACTTGGAGGAAAACTTGTCAAGATTATCCTTAATGTTAAAAATAAATACTTTACATCCAAAAAATCTTAAGTAATTAACCTTAGGTTTTCTATTATTATAAAGTTCATAAGGGGTTTTATTTAAGATATGTCTAATTAAAAATCTATTAATTATATAATTGGCTGTACTCACAGCCTCTTCTCAAAATTATATAGGTAAGTCATATTTATTAATCATTTTCTGGGCTATCTCTTGAAGTGTTTTATTTCTTCTTTCTACAACTCCATTATATCGAGGATTATTAGGATAAGAAAAGTTATGGTTATAGCCATTTTGTGAGAAAAAGGACTCAAAGTATTTATTTTCAAAATCATGTATATGTATGCTTCTTAAGGTCTTAATCCTAAGTACAATTACATTTTCTATATATTTTTCATACTTGGTAAAGTGATAGTAGGATTCACTTTTTTGAGCTAAAAATAACACACAAGGATACCTAGAAAATTCATCTATAAGTACATAAACATACCACCTCCCATTTAGACTAGAAAATTTAGATGGTTCAAATATGTCCATGTGAACCAACTCTAGGGGTTGAGAAGTTGAAACTTCTTTCTTTGATATAAAAGATATTTTTTACTGTTTCCCTTTTTGATAGGGGTCACAAACTTTGGAATTCAAGAATAGATATATCTTTAACTAACCCTTTCCTAGTTATATTTATATGTGAGTGAATATTACAATGTCCTAGTATCCTATGAAAAATCTAAGATGCTCTATAAAAGTCACTTAAGCAAGAAATATTTTGTGAAATTAAAGAATCAAGATTAACAACATACACATTTTCATTTATTAAAGTAGAAAATACTAAAGAATCTTTGGAATAAAAAATATACAAGAATGTTTTTCAAATTTTACATGAAAACCATCATCACATAGTTATGAGATGCTAAGAAGATTTTATTTTAAACCATAAAAAAAGTACTTTAGAAATTAAAATTGAGTTAGAGTTACCAATTTGGCCAAGGACAATTATTTTTCCTTTATCATTTTCACCAAAGGTGACATGACCACCATAAACATTTATCAGGTTTTTGAAGCATAAGTAATATTCTGTAATATTTCTAGAATATCCACTTTCCATATACCATAGACTTCTACTAGATCTATTCAAGAAGTTCCCCTATAAAACAATATTGGTACCCAAAATTTATTAGGTCTAGAAATGTTAGTGATTAGAGATTTAGGAACCCATATTTTCTTGATGAGTTTCTTATAAGATGGTTTTAACCTATTTTAAATAAAAACTTTATTAGGTCCAATAAAATAATAACTAGAAGTATAATTTACATAATTTAATTTAGGAATAAAATTGTTTTGTACAATTCTCCTATGTCTTGGTTCGTAACCTAATCCAGTAATATACTTGAGTGAAATTTTTTTCCTAGTATTTAAGCGAGAGTTTCTATACCATTAGTGAATCTCTAAGTCTTTATTTAATTTCTCATTCAATAATTTTAGTTTTTATTTTCTTTAAAAAACAGAGCATTCTTTTCTATTTCTATAACAAAATCAGATTTAATATTAGAAAATAAAGTATTATGTTTCTTTATAATTTTGTATTTATCTTTAAGCACATTGAATTATCTTCAAGAATGTTTCAATATTAAAACATAAATTTTGACACATCATTATCATTTTCCTCGTTATGTTCATCTCTATAATGATTTGAATTATATATAGGAGACATAGTAGGTACCTCATATATGTTTTTCATGAAGTACATATTTTCTCTATCAGGATTCTCTTCATGAGTTAAGTCAGAGTCACTGAAGATGTCATCAAAGGAACTCTAGGTGGATTTCATGTATTTCTTATATTTTCTATCCTTATCATCATACTTATTTTTGTACTTTAACTTGGGACAATCATCCCTGACATGTTATTTTCTTTTTCACTCATAACAGGTAATTCCATTTGAATTATCATCTCTTTTATGATCTTTCCTTTAATTACTTAGATTATAATAATTTCCATTGTAACTAATTTTCATGAATAATTTATTCTTCTTATATAATTTCTTAAACCTTATGGCCAAATAGGCCATCTCCTCATCACTGTCGGTTGACGATTCCTTATCACTAGAGATTTCAGCTTGTACTTTTTCTTTTTTTCTTTCTATTTTTATGTAGTAGTCTTGAAGGCTACATATTTCCTATTAGGTTCATCTTAAACTTCATGATTAACTTTAATCTATCTCTTATACATCATCAACTTTCCTATTAGCTCCTTAACATGTAGTTTTATGATATTAAAGGATTCTTTTATTGAAATGGATGTTCCCCTCCATCTCTCTTGAAGAAATCTCAGCTGTCGTATTATTTGATATTTGTCTAAAATTAGATTTCCCAAGGATATCATGGTATTAAATATCTCATTAAACTTGAGATACATATCATAAATTATCTCATCAGGTTTCTCCTTTAATTCATCATATTTAATTGTATCAACATTCAATCTCATTTCTTTCACATTATTTGTTCATTCATGAGAAATAGCCAATGTGTCCCGAATTCCATATGATTTTTTACAAGAAGATATCATATTAAACTCTTAATCACCTAAATCACAGTAAATTTTTTTTCATAGATTTACAATTATTGTTATAGGTAGTTTTAGTAGCATTATCCCATGTAGCTCTAGTAGTTGTAGGTAATTCATATGTATCTTCTATATCAATCCATATTTTAAAACCCATGATTTAAATGTGAATTTTCATCTTTATTTTCCATTAAGAATAATTATTACCATTAGATAATGGTGTTTTTTTGGTAGTAGAACCTTATTGTCTATTATTCATTTAAAGAACTAAATTTAGAATTTATAGAAATTTAAGATCTTTGAAACCAAAATAAAATCACAATTGAAAATATTTTGAAAGAATTTGATACCAAATGTTGGTCAGAGTGAGTAACTAAAGAGGGGGGGGGGGTGAATTAAGTGACCGATAATTTAAAAAAAAATGTTTAAATAAAATCACCTAGTTTAATTAAAACATCCTAGTCAATCAAAATAGAAGATTAATATAAGTTCTAATCATTTAAAATATTTCTAAAAGAGTGATTATGTCTTAGTTAAAACAATATATGGAAACTATTTTAACTTTTTAAATCAATTTAATTAATCAAATAATTATATAAACACTAGTAAAGATTAACCATCAAAGTAGTGATTTTGTTTTTAGTTTAAAACAAATTCAGTTTAATGCTTTGAAATGAAACAAAACAAAACACACAGAGGAATTAAAAAAATAGGTTTAATATAAAGTAGATACCTAATACCATCTACTTGGAAATAACCCATTTCTAAGAATATTATATAAAATAATTTTGATCCATAACCTGGATCGGTTAAACGAGACAAAAACTACAAGATGTCCAGGCCATGCAGGGACCTCTTCCAAAATATCCATGGGAATAAAACAATCACATGACATACAAGAAGCTCTTCCAAAAAAATATATGTAAACAAATGTAAATATAGTTAAGAAGATATATTGTATCTTTAAGTTATAGTGGAGGAGACAGTGTGCATTCAATAAATAGGGTAAACCACACACTGCTTAAAGGTAAATGAAAAAATAGAAAGTGAAAGTATAAAAATGAATAAAACATAGAGTTGCTCAGTTTGATGTGATATGAAGCTTGATACTCCTCATATGTAGCTTGGATAGGATCTCAAGTATTTTATCTAAAAAGTAAAGTAAAATATAACATCATAAGCTCTCTTTGTTCTGACTATTTGAATGGAATCATATGTTCGATGTGATCCACTCTTCCACATTCAGTTGTAGGTAAGAATGTTTTGTGTAAATATCTTCACTAAATGGAACACTTGATCATATATTCGAAATGGGATAGAATGAATGAATTTATTCCACACTTTCACACACAAGGGTAACTTATTTGAATATATATCTCTACAGGATAGAGAGGCCATTCTAGGAATAATCATTCGGGTGTTCTGCATCCTCGTACTTAGTTTTGATATCATTTAATATTCCCACAATAGTTTAATATTAACCATTAAAATAATCCTCAACATTAAATTTGATAATATATATGTTATAATTATTTAATTCAAATATCCCAAAATAGTGATGGTGATTCATTCTGGTGGTGACTCATATTCGGCTATAAGCCAGACCAATGACGGGTCAGGATGGCGGTAGGTCATCTGATGGTAGTTCAGGTCTGGTTGTGATTCATGTTTAGTGGTGACTCATCTCAATGGTGACTCATAAAAATGGAGACTCATCTCAATGTTAGACCATATCAATGGTGAATCATCTGAAAGTAAGTCATCTTCAGTAGTGACTCCTTTCTGGTGGTAAGTAAAGTCTAGCGGTGACTCAATCTTGACAGTGACTCTTTTCCATTTGTGAGACATTCCTAGTGGTGAATCATCTACAATGGAGAGTCTTTTTTGGTGGTGACTCATCCTCAATGATGAGTCTTTTCCGGAGGTGACTCATCTTTAATGGTGAGTCTTTTTTGGCAGTGACTCATACTCAACAGTGAGTCTTTTCAATACTTATCCAAATTTTCACTAAATTTCCTTATATTATAAAATGTAATCATAAAACATAAAAACCATTAAAAAAATAATTAATATGATTTTTATCATTTAAACATGGTGGTTCCAACACCATCTCATTTTCTACTAATGTGGCATGGGACTCATGTCCAGGAAATGCCTCCAACAATGGATTTGGTGATGTGGTTGGCAACATCAATTAGGATGCTATAAGATAAAGTGAGAGGATGATCTCCTGCAATAAAAAATATTGGGATGATATAGAGAATGAAGAAGAGGCAGTGAATCCTCTAACAATAATAAGACTTCTCTGGGAAACATGGTAGTGACCCTATTGTTGTGACTGGAAATGTGGGTTTTTTGGATTGTGAGACCGCTCTGTAAGCTGAAATGGATAAAGAAATGAGACAGAAGTGAGCTATGGTAAAGGGGAAAGGAATTGATAATCTAGACCAATATTTGGTAGATCGGATAGGTAACCGATATATTTTTAATAAAGGAAAAATATTTTAGTTGATGATGAGGGATTTCGGCTGGTCACCCATATAAAATCTTGTTCACGAGCACCCCCTCTCCAGGATGAGGTCCCAAATAATATACCATACAAAGAAGTTATTATAGAGGTAGATTATAATAGTCTGAATGTATCTATGAACATTTTTGATGATCTACAAGACTCACCCATAGAAAAGGGAGCATATAAGGATAAAGAAACGGGTCTTGAGGATATAACAGGTGATTTATTTTTTGGAGGAAATACGAAAACTAAGGAGGGTGATACTATCCCTTTAGACTCTATTCCCAAGGATAATAGTCTTTATTTGATTGAAATATTTTTTTGAAAAGTCTGGGATTAGGAAAAAATCCCCAATCCCTTTTTACTAAAATAAAAAGATACAAATTAGAGGAGGGATTAATATATGTAAAAAACCCTCAAAAAAATAGAAATTAAAAGTCAAAGTCAATAACATGGGTATGGTTAGGTTCCCACCAACCCCTCCTTCTAGGGTATCTTCTCCATGGATTTCATCCATACTTATAGGTCTTTATTCTCTTCCAAGGATCACGACCTTCATCTAAAGACGGTTCAGCAGAGTCTGTTTCACCCATATCCCTAGAAACTGCCCCATAAATATGACCCTACATCTGTTGACCAGTATTAAGTCCTATAAAACTTCTAGAAGTCCTATCCAAGTTCACTACCTCCAAGGGAACCTCCTTGGAAATGACATTATCTACACCACTATCAACAATAGTTGAAGAAATGAAAGCATGATTCTCCTTTTACTGAGGATCTGAAGTAGCTTCCTTGTAACATCCCCTGATCTGGCACTCTCTCATGTTGCCAAATCAGGTTGATTAAAAGTTCTCAAACACGCCTCCCCATATGAAAGAGGCTGCCGAATAGTAGTAAGGGTGTGATATGTATAGTGGGGATACTATAAATCATGATAAAGATTACAATATAGTATAATAATCAAATAATAATAAATATTATAGCAACAAATAACAATGAAACCATATATCTTACCATTGGAAAGTAAAGGAGAAACCAATAAACTAATAATAATAATGAATCATGCAATGATAGGATTATATGTATCTAATGTAAAAATGAAAGCAAAATAATAAGATAAAAGAATCAGCTAACACAAAATAAACTAAAAAGACCCCAGCCCCAAACACCATGTCAGATCCATCTCCAATCTCTAGCCCATCTATCAAGAAGAAATTAGCAATGGGGTCCATTTCCCTTGTCTAAACCTACATCCATGAAATCTGATCGAGTAACAAATGACAACCCAAATAGGATGTGAGTAATACTTAGTAGTTCAACACCACCATGTCTAAACATAACTAGTCTGATAATAAGTGTATAAAATAAGTGATAAATAGGTGTATTAATTAATCAATTAATATAAAATAACAATCAACCCGATTTAACACCATGCCAAAATATCTATGATCATGTAGCATAATCATGCCAACTAACCACCATATATCCATGGAAAAATCACAAAAATCTAGGTCAAGCCCACCATATAAGCATTTTAGTATGGGACTAGGAAAAGCCCACTCAATATAAGCCTTACAACATGATACTGGGAAGATCTCGCTCAATATAAGCATTACAACATGGGACTGGGTAGAGCCCACTCAATATTTAAGATAATTTAGTGATTAATTTATAATTCACACTTATTTACCATGAATTAAAGATGGTTCATGCACATCTAATTTAATATAAATTAATTTGTCTTGATTTTTGTTTTCAAAATTATCTCATTCATCCATCCAATTTCATTTTTGTTTAATAAATCTGATATTTAAATAATTTAATTAACATAAAAAATATATTTTAATTCAAAAATTTTAAAGAATTGGATTTAAAAATGTTTCTATCTCTCTATTATATCTATTAAAAATTATAATTTTTTTTATTAAAACAAAAACTATGACCCAAAATGAAAGTTTTGTGTTTTAAAACCATAAAAATATGTTTTTAACTGAATTTTGAGTTTTTCTAACACATTAAATATGAAAACCCTGCTTTTTATTACAACTTAAACATGATTCATTACATAAAACTTCACTTGATAAAAAAAAGAAGATCGAGAGGTTTAGTGTCTTTGGGGATTAGGATCATTACATAAAAACTTAAAACATGAAATACAACATCTTTATTGAAAACTTCCTTTACATGACCACTACATTCCCTCGTACTTAGCATTGCATGGGATAACCTGAGGACATGCATAAGAAAAGGGTGAGCTATAAATCCCAGTAAGGGAGTACACATGGAATAACATGAGGAGTAAAATACATGTTAGACAATAGGAATATCAATAGAGCATAAAAGAAACATGAACATAAAGGCATGATAAAGCATGATAATCATAACATGGAAATGTGGCAACAACACTTAACATGGAATTAGCATGAGCCAAGGCTCATTGCACATAAAGCTTGAGTAAACCCTCATTGCACATGAAGCATGATTAAACCCTCATTGCAATTGAATTAGCATGAGTCAACACTCATTGCACATGACGTATCATGAATCTATACTTTACCCAATGCATTGGAGAGCTATAAGGGCGCACCCTTCTTAAACATTTCATTTCATGCATAAGTGTGCCACATGGATCATAAAACATGTATTCATAAAACATAATAATTTATTCCACGATAAAGGAATGTGGAATTCATACATGAAACTTTTTAATCAATAAGTAAAGGTTCATAAAGGTGAATACCCTTGATGGAGAAATGAGCATGGTATTCACTACATAATGGCATTGGCTTAGAAAATCGGTGCGATTTCGGCAGCATAACGGCGTGATGTAAGAATTCATAAAAAAAAGTTGATGAGAGGGAAATGGGTTCCTCATCATATTTAAATTTAATGGAAAGTAATAAGGTCATATAGATACATGTCCCAACAATTTTAATGTAATTTAGGTTCATGATACAAGAGCATTGCTTGAATGTAAAAAAGAGAGAGAGAAGTTCCTTTCGGAATTTCGACATAGTGACAGGTGTAAATGGGAGGCATTTAATGAGAGAGAAGGGGGTCTCCCATCATTCAAAAAATAAGAGGGAATTTTGGGGGAGGTGTGAAACCAAACCCCAAAATTCATAATTGAAATTAAAATGGCAATACAACTTAAAGAAAATTGACAAAAATGAGAAAGGAAGAAAAAACCCTTACTTGGAATTGTGCTTCCAAAGGGTAGAGAGAGGCTTGTGAGAGGCTTCTTGGGAGCTTGGGGCACCTTGGGAGGATTCTAGAGAGAGTAGGGCAGAGTTCGGACTAACCCCAAGGGATTTTAGTGAGGAGGAAGTGGGAGCTTGGGTGGGTTTATATAGGAAAGGTGAGGGAATTCTTTATTATTTAGGTTTGGGTCCCCTTACATTAAATTAATCCAAACCACAAACCATCCCATGGTTTTTGCCCATGGTTTTTGTAAAAGGGAAGAGGAAAAAAATATTTTATAAGGCCAAAGTACGAACTTCTTAAAATAATAAGGTTTCTTATGTGGAGGTGAGTCACACTCCCATGGAAATTAATTTAAAAAGGCAAAGTGTTGAATATGTCTTGAGGGGTCCATTAATGCTTTGAAAAGTAAGTCAAACAAACCCAAAATCACATTATTTTAATGATAAAACATATATTGGCCGAACATAAGGATATGGTATTTTATTACATCACCATTGGGTCATTATGATGTCATAAAACACATTATATATTTAAATGGTATTTAATTTTTACCCAAAAATTTGACTGTCTCAGAAAATTATGAAAAATTCACCATTGGATAATTTCGACATCCTGATTCCAGAAATAACATTTATTTTATCTAAATAATTTTATAAATATGTTAATTTTAACTTTTAAAATAAAAACTGACATTTATCAAAAATTCGCGGATTTTGATAAAAATGGCTTTCAAACCTTAATAAAAATTTTAATTGCATTCATAAAATTATAAAATCTTTTATATTTAATAAAAAATTAATTTAATAATAATAATATTATTTTATTAAAATATTATTTAATTCAAAAATCCCTTAATTTAATAAAATAGATTTCTTAACTAAATAATAACTAAAAACACCATTTGTACTTTAAAAACTATTTACAATGTATCAAAAATGACTAGAAATTATATTCATTATTATTTAAAAAAATAATGTACATGAACATAGTACTACTTATTTGTTACATAACCCCTTAAAATAGCCGCATAAGACCTAAGGGTAAGGTGTGTGATGGTGATAGACTTTTGGGGTGGCTCAGATAACATCGCTCGAGTGGTAATTTCAATCAACTTCCACTTTTCCTGTAGACGGTCATGTTCGAGCTTGACATAATGAAGCTCAGCTTGGGCTTGGTCAATAGCAAATCCCAAGGATGCCACCTCTTTTCCGAGCTCTGATAAATGGGCTTCGTATGGGGAAATTCTACTGGATGAGGCCATCGCTTCTTTTGTCTGAGTAAATTGGATTTGTTAAGGTCTTATATTTATACTAATCATGTGATCACTGTTCAATGACTATATTAACAACGGTCAAATTTATTAACATAAAACCAAAGAAGTTGACATCTTATAAAAACATTTTTCATAAAGAGACATTTAACTGAATTAAGAGGTATTTTCCATTAATGAAACTTTGGATCGTTACATTAAATATGTTTTATGATTAAAAAATTAAATATTTGAATAGTTTTTCAAAACACATATATAAAATTGAATATATTTAAAAAAAATAATATATAAAAAACTAGGGGTGAAGAAAAAACTACCCAAAATTGAAATGAATCACAAAATAAATCAAATAAAACCAAAATAATGAGTTTTTTTCTTACAGTTCAGTTTTCGGTGTAGATTCAATAGACCTTTGCAGTTTACGATTCAATTCTGGTTCAAACCAAACTAACCTGTTAAATCAAACTGCACTTATTTACACTACTATAAAATCATGAATATTGAGTAGTGCCCTTTCATTACCATAGATTGCACTTTATCTAGTGAAGACTATTAACAGTTCTAGAAAAAAGTGCTGATAAAAGGGAGAATTTTATCAATACTCGAAAAACCATTGATAAAGTTACCTTTTATTAGAAATAATATAAGAGATGATAAAAGGGTACCCTTTATCAGTGTTTTTTATAGCGTTGATAAAAGTCTCCCATTTATCAGTGCTTTTTTAGCACTGATAAAAGTGACACCTTTATTAGTGCTTTTTTCTAGCACTAATAAAGGCCATAGTGATTAATTTAATTTATATATTTTTAAATATGATTTATTTTAAAATAAGTATATATATGTAAATACAATATATAAATACGATTTATATAACTTTGAAAAAAATGAATCTTATTTCATAATTTTATATATAAAAAATTATCAAATTTATATTAGTCAAAATCTTTAATAGTTTATTTATATAAATTACTTACAAAATGTGTATATAATTAAAAAAATATAATATATTAATATTTTATTTAAATAATTATATAATATATAAATAAATATATTTATTTTAATATATATTTATATTAATATTAAATAATTTAAAATATATGTGCATGTATAACTGTATGTATATATGTGTATGTGTGTATGTATATGTGTGTGTGTAAATGTGTATGTGTACTTATATATGCCTGACATGTGTACATGTATGTGTGTGTGCAATTTTTTTATTGATTTAATATTATTTAATATTTTTTAATATCTCTCCATTTTTTTGTATTTTTTGCATTTATTTATTTTTAATATAAATTTATTTTAATCTATTCATCATGAATATATGTGTGTGTGTTTAATTTAATTTGATTTAATTTAATTAAATTTAATTTTATTATTAATATTTCTGTATAGTTAATATAATTCATTTTTAATAATTTTGTTATTTATATAATTAATATCATATATTTATTCATTTTTCATCATTTTTATGTGTCTATAATACACGTAAATGTTACAGATTTACCTTTTGATATTTTTATAATATATTTAATTTTATTTATTCATTTATTATTATATATTTATAATAATGTTAAGAAAATATTTAGTCATTTTGTAATATTTATTTTTACATATATTTATTTACTATAAATTTAGTATTTTCAATATGTTTGTAATTTATATGAATAATATTTATTCATTTTTTATTAAGTTTTATTATTTAAAATATGTTTGAAAATTATATAATTAATCTATTTAAATGTTTTTTATATAATTTTATAATTTAAAATTTAAAATTTATTAAATTTGACAAGGAGACTATGCTTGCAAGGTATGGGCATTATGCCAGAGTTCTTGTGGAAGTTGACATTGCTTCTATGCTCATTGAAACCATTTTTCTGGTGGTGGATAAATTCAAATTTGAGATCTTCGTTGAGTTTGAATATGTTCTCGATTTCTAATTTAATTGCCATTACGTAGGGTATCTTAGGGAAGATTTCCTCAAGGGACTGAAATGTGTTAATTGTAAGAAGAGTGGGCATAAGGTTGAAAACTATAAATTTAAATTTCCATTCACAGAGTCGGATTTTCTAAATAGAAAGAGAGAGCTTAGGGTTGATTAGGGGCCTACTATTAATGTTAATCCAATGGGTTCTAAGAATGTTAGAACTATGGATGAGAGAGGTCCTTCCCTGGATGTCATTAAGCTGGGGAGAGAGTAGATGGCCAGAGGGCTGAAGCTGCTCAACCACTGTCCTTTGCTAATTTAGTATATGGGTCTAAGGCTAGTAATTTTGGTCACTCACCTATTATTACCCCTATTGTAGGAAATGCACAGGATGATCAAGATTCTAAGCCTACTTTGAAATGGGAAGATAGGTGTGAAGACAATGAGGACGAGGATCTTGAAAGTGAAGTGAGAGGATACCTTACTAATTTCATTGAATATCAGTACCTATCTAGTGGTAAGGTAGCCAATTATACAAGAACTCCCTCTTTGCAGCACATAAAGGGTAACATTTCTGTGGGCAATGATATGGAAAAATCAAAAATGAAAGAACCTTCTCAGTCCTATGGAGTTATAGATCCCGTGGAACATGTGTCGCTCGAGGGGAATGAGACAGAGGGGGGGGGGGTGCATAAGCTTTTTCCAGTGGTAAGGTGGTTTTGGGTAGTCTTGAGGTTAAGGGTGTTGATCCAACCTTGCATGTGTCTACTATTGGGAAGGCACCTGTAAGGGGTGATGTTCCTACCAGTAATAGACCTTTTACTTTTTTAGTGACTGAAAAATCCCATGCTGAATGTCTGGAAGAGGATTCTAGGGAATATGCTAATTTTGGTAAGATAGTTGGTATAGGCATTGAAATGGATAAGGGAGGTAGTCAACAGGCTACCTGTTCTAGAAAGGAAAGTGGTATGGGTGCTAAAATAGAGCAGGATGCAAATACTACTCCAAATTTATTCACCATGCTTGACTCTATTAGCACCCCTTAATTTGGAATTTTTTATATAAAATGTGTTAAGAAAATTTGGGGTGTCCCTTTTAATGTGGAGGTTGTTGAGGGTGGCAATACAACACCCTCTCAGGAACTCTCTAAGAAAGGGCCTATTATGGGGGCTGATCAATTGACTCTAGAGGAAAGCCACACGTTGGATGAAGATGACCCTACTATGTAGCATGATAAGGAAGCTTTCAAGGAGCCTATGCAATTTCTAATAGATTCAATACACGAGGCATCTAATTTATCACCCACTTCACCCAAGTTTATTGAAGCTGAAGCTCAACCTCTAACATGGTTTAAGAATCAAAAGAAATGAGGGATAAGGAGGACACTATTAAGGATGATTGAGGTGGACCATAGGTTGCCCAAAAATAGAGAAGAGGACGTCATCCTATAGTTCATTTTAATGCAATTAATATAGGCAATAGGCATTAAAGAGTATTAACATTGTTGTTTTGTTTTCTCTTGTGGGAATAAACTATTCTGTCACTTTCTTTTGGTTTTGTATGTGGTGTGTGACACGTCTTTTATGTCACAACCCCTGTTTCTTGTACCTTTATCATTTTTTAATAAATTTTTCAGGGACATGGAATTTTAAGCCTATGGTTTTCACCGTTCATGCTAGTATGATGGGCCTTTGGGCCATGTAATGGGCTTCATGCCCACTGAGCCTTCATGCCATAATATCTATGTAATAAAGTGACTGGTTGGGTGGATTATCCCTTAGGGGTGCTATGACCTACCTTTTCAGCGTGTGTGTGAGTGGTGTGTGTGTGTTTGAATGTAATTTTACCCTTTAGAACCACATATATATAGATATAAATACTTTTTAAATATATTTTATTTATAATTATTATTATATATATGTATATATTTAAATAATTATAAAATTATAATAAATATATTTGAATAATAAATATATTTATTTTATTTATAATTATATATATATTAATATATTAATATATATATATATATATCAGGTGGTTAGGGGTACAATTACATCAAACACGTACACACCTCACACACAGGCCATAGCCCCCAAGGGGCCCACCCATGAAGCCTTATTTATTTTTATATGGATAGCCTGAAGGCCCAGTGGGCATGAATCCACCATTATATGGCCCAAAGACCCAATTACTGGCCTAAAGGCCCAATGCAGCGTCTTGCCTGCATCATCCAGATTGCATCACCAGGCCTACATCAAGCCTGTGTCTCCACCTACCCATGTCATGCCTGCATCATAAATTCCCAAGGGGATGGCCAGGATTTGAACCCTAGTATTTTAGATGCAGTATTATGAGGTTTAGTACTAAGACGCCACCCCAACTACTTATATATTAATATAATATATATATAATTATATAAATATATATAATCATATAAATATATTTATAATTATATACAAATATTTTTAAATATATTTATTTATAATTATTATTATAAATAAATAAATATTTGTTTATAATTATTATTATAAATAAATAAATATTTGTTTATAATTATAATTATAAATAAATAAATATTTATTTAAATTATTATAAAATTATAATAAGTATATTTAAATAATAAATGTATTTATTATAATTATAATTATATATATATATATATATATTAATATATATATACACAATTATATAAATAAATATAATTATATATAAATATTTATAAAAATATTTATTTATAATTATAATTATAAATAAATAAATAAATATAGATTATTAAAAGGATGAGGCTCGACGACCCCTTTATTAAAAACAAACCAATTATAGAGATCAGGGAACATGCAGAAACATGAAATGCCCACAAAAAAAAAACAAAATAAATAAATACTAGAAAATTTAATAGCTTGAGAACAAGTACTCATGCAATGGTGAGAGGAACGTCCACCTTTACTTTGAGGATTTAATCCCCTTCTCCATATTTTGACCTGTAACCAAGGTCCACCTCCATTATCTGGAAGTCCAACATCAACAATAGCCGTGTCATTTGGAAGTCCAACATCAACAAAAACTATCTATTGGTCCGCTTCAAATAAACACACACTGTTAAGACCTTTATCCTCACTAATTTTAGATGAAATCATCTAAAAGGAATTATGTGTACAAACCTTAAGATGTTATTTATCCTTCACCATCCGAGAAAAATCAGATCCCATTGAAGAACCAGAAGTCCTTGCTTTATCTATCTTAAGAATATCTAATTTTGTAACCTTAGGTACCTCTCTATCACATCCATCATTAGATCCCTTCTTACAAAGAGAATCCATATAAATTTCCACCACCCCTTCTTCTATATCTAAAGCTAATACAATGGTGGCATTAAAAATCCCCCACCTTGGGTAGATTCTAGGACCAAACCAGGTCCTCACTAGGCATTGAACCCATGGAAAAAAGGAGAATCAGGGGTCTTCATTCCACTATTAGGAACCACAACAGTCCCTACTCTTTCAACATTATCCATAATAGAATCCAAATATATTAGAACAACCCCATTTGAAATCTCCCTACTATTAGCATATTTTAAGTCCAAACCAGGACCTAGTTGAGCCCTTGACTCACTAAAAATAGGAGCCTCAGGGGGAATCATTCCACTAAATGTAGTATTAGATAAACCAAGAGTATTAAGTGATGGTTTCCAACCCACTAAAAAACAAACCAAATGAATAGAGTCATGTGAAATAGAAGAAGAATCATTAGTCACCTAGTTTCTTTCTGAAGAGTCTACAAAGGATTCATTGGTTTTGAAAGAACTAAATTTTATAGAAGGAAAAAATACCTTCTCATTACCTTTAACCGGGGAAGACTTACCATGATCCTAAGAAATGGAGAAGTGATCCCTATCGTACTTTTCTTTCATTGAAGTGGTAGAATCCATTTTGGATTTCACCTTGTGTCCTTTGTTAGAAGTCATCTTCTGCTCCCGCCATAGGTTGAAATCCACCTCAGTCTGAGTATAAATATCATTGGAATCTTGAATATCATTAAATTCCTCACCACCATTGTAACGACCCAAAGTTTCTTTAATGGAAAATCCCTCTTGATCCAGTTAAATGTCTCTTTATGAAAAATGTTTTTATAATATGTCAACTTCTTTGGTTTTATGTTAAGAATTGTGACCGTTGTTAATATAGCCGTTGAACAGTGATCACTTGATTAGTATAAATATAAGGCTTTAATGAACCCAATTTTACTCAGACAAAGGAAGTGATGACCTCATCCAGTAGAATTTCCCCATACAAAGCCCATTTGTCGGAGCTCAGAAAAGAGGTGGCATCCTTGGGCTTCACCCTTGACCAAGCCCAAGCTAAGCTTCACCATGTCAAGCTCGAACGTGACCGTCTATGGGAAAAGTGGAAGTTGATTAAAATTACCACTCGAGCGATGTTATCCGAGCCGCCCCAAGAGTTTTTCACCATCGCACACCTTACCCTTAGGTCTTATACGGCTGTTTTAAGGGGTTATGTAACAAATAATTAGTACTATGTTGATGTACATTATTTTTTTAATATAATAATGAATATAATTTCTAGTCATTTTTGATACATTATAAATAGTTTTTAAAGTACAAATGGTGTTTTTAGTTATTATTTAATTAAGAAATCTATTTTATTAAATTAAGAGATTTTTGAATTAAATAATATTTTAATAAAATAATAATAATATTATTAAATTAATTTTTTATTAAATATAAATGATCTTATAAATTTATGAATGCAATTAAATTTTTTTATTAAGGTTTGAAAGCCATTTTTGTCAAAACCTGTAAATTTTCGATAAATGTTAGTTTTTTATTTTAAAAGTGAAAATTAACATATTTAGAAATGTTTTTAGATAAAATAAATTTCATTTCTGGAATCAGGACGTCGAAATTATCCAACGGTAAATTTTTCATAATTTTCTGAGACATTCAAATTTTTGGGTAAAAATTAAATACTGTTTAAATATATAATGTGTTTTATGACATCATAATGACCCAATGGTGATGTAATAAAATACCATAATCCTTATTTTCGGCCAATATATGTTTTATCATTAAAATAATGTGATTTTGGGTTTGTTTGACTTACTTTTCAAAGCATTAATGGACCCCTCAAGACATATTCAACACTTTGACTCTTTAAATTAATTTCCATGGGAGTGTGACTCACCTCCACATAAGCAAACTTATTATTTTAAGAAGTTAGGACTTGGTACTTATAAAATATTGTTTTCCTCTTCCCTTTTCCAAAAACCATGGGAAAAAACCATGGGATGGTTTGTGGTTTGGATTAATTTAATGTAAGGGGACCCAAACCTAAATAATAAAGAATTCCCGCACATTTCCTATATAAACCCACCCAAGATCCCACTTCCTCCTCACTCAAATCCCTTGGAGTTCGTCCAACCTCTGCCCAACTCTCTCTAGAATCCTCCCAAGGTTCCCCAATCTCCCAATAAGCCTCTCACAAGCCTCTCTCTGGCCTTTGGAAGCACACTTCCAAGTAAGGTTTTTTTCTTCCTTTCTCATTTTTGTCAATTTTCTTTAAGTTGTATTTCCCTTTTAATTTCAATTATGAATGTTGGGGTATAATTTAGAACCTCCCCCATACTGCCCTCTTATTTTTTGAATGATGGGATACCCCTTTCTCTCTCATTAAATGCCTCCCATGTACACCCATTACTATGCCGAAATTACGAAAGGAACTTCTCTCTCCTCTTTTACATTCAAGCAATAATTTTGTATCATGAATATATATTCCATAACAATTGTTGGGACATGTATCTATATGACCTCCTTACTGTCCATTACATTTAAATATTACGAGGAACCCCTTTCTCCCTCATCAACCATTTTTATGAATTCTTATGTCACGCCGTTACGCTGCCGAAATCACACCGATTTTCTAAGCCAATGTCATTGTGTAGTGAATACCATGCCCATTTCTCCATCGAGGGTATTCACCTTTATGCACATTTACTTATTGATTGTAAAGTTTCATGTATTAATTCAACATTCGTTTATCATGGAATAAATGATTATGTTTTATGAATCCATGTTTTATGATCCATGTGGCACACTTATGCATGAAATGAAATGTTTAAGAAGGGTATACCCTTATAGCGCTCCAATGCATTGGGTAAAGTATAGTATCATGATATGTCATGTGAAATGAGTGTTGACTCATTCTAATTCAAGTGAAATGAGGGTTTACTCGTGATTTATGTGCAATGAGGATTTACTCATGCTCCATGTGCAATGGGCTTTGGATCATGCTAATTCCATGTTAAGTGTTGTTGCCACATTTCCATGTTATGATTATCATGCTTTATCATACCTTTATGTACAAATTTTTCTTATGATCTATTGATATGCCTATTGTCTAACATGTATTTTACTCATCATGTTATTCCATGTGTAATCCCTTACTGGGCTTTATAGCTCACCCTTTTCTTATGCATGTCCTCAGGTTATCCAATGCAATTCTAAGTACCAAGGAATGTAGTAGTCATGTAAAGGAAGTTTTCAATAAATATGTTGTATTTCATGTTTTAAGTTTTTATGTAATGATACTAAGCCCCAAAGTCACTAAACCTCTCGATCTTCTTGTTGTATCAAGTGAATTTTTATGTAATAAATCATGTTTAAGTTTGTAATAAAAGCAGGGTTGTCACAGTTGGTATCAGAGGCAAAGGAGGTAGGAATGTATCCGATCCTTGGGAACTCTCACATGTGAGAATTGGACGAAGCATGGCTCTCTACCCAAGGGATTCATGAGGAAATGGCTGCCACTGGGGATGGTGGTGTGTCCCGCCCAGGGGGTGTAGCCGCCCATGGAGTGCCCTGATAGGTATCAATTATAGTCCACTGGAAGTAATTCCAGACCGTTATAGTTGTATCAGAGGATAGGTTTAGTTATTTTTGGGATTAGGAAACCCTAGTAAAGCCTTAGATACAAGACTAAGTATAATAAAAACATCCCTAAGTTTTGGTAAATACTAACTAAGCGGTTTATCAAACAAATACATCCCTGTCTAGATACGAGCAGGTAGAGGTGGCTCTAGCACAGATGTATCCTAGGGGTAAAACCCAAAAACACCGCTTTGAGCTAGACTCGAACGGGAACTGGTGCACGACAAAGGGCCTTTATGCACTCTTGGTTACGACACTCCCGGGGGATATGTTTTGATAAATTCACAATCTTAGTATGAACCCTTATTAAGGGAAAAATGCCCCTAAGAATATATGTTATAAAGTAGATCATGAAAATCCTAGATTAAAGCCTATAGACACATGAGTTAAGGAAATAAAAGTTTATTTATAAGTCATCAACTTTTGTCTTTGGATTACCCTTTATGTGTTACCCCTAACTTTCCTTTTATTCCAGCCAATGGCCGGTAATAGGAGGACTCGGGCTAACAACCGTTGTGAAGATCAGTGTGATGATTGTACTAATGAGATGCCCAATCCAATGGGAGCGGGAATCGCGAACTTTTTCACGCTTCTCTCTCAGCTAACTCAAGTTTTGAATAGAAACACGGGTCAAGAGGAACGTTCAACCCCCCCTAAGAAAGAACAAGTCGCTATCGAGAGCTTTATGAGACAAAGGCCTCCTACTTTTAGTGGATCATCTGATCCCACGATCGCTGAACAATGGATCAACTCCATTGAAAAGATCTTCTCCATCCTTCAATGTTCTGAACAAGAGATGGTTCTCCTGGATGATTATCATATGGAAGGTGAAGCTGATCAATGGTGGACGTTGATCAAAAATACGAAGCCTGAGGAGGAGATTGAGGCTTTGGAATGGAAGGAATTCTGTAAGATGTTTTTTGATAAATATTTTCCGCGCACCCTATGGATTAAGATGGAAAGAGACTTCCTTTCCCTCAAGAAAAAAGATGAAGAATCTATTTGAGCGTACGAGGCACACTTCACAAGGCTTGCATGATACAATTCCGGCTTTGTCATTACCCCCGAATGCAAGGTTGACTGCTTCTTTGGTGGGCTGAAGCCTAGCTTGCAGAAAGCATTAGTGATCCGTGACTTCGAAAGCTATGAGGAAATTGTCCGATGTGCCCTCAAGGTCAAAATAGAGATCGGGGAATCACAGGGGTATCATGGGGACAAGAAGAGTAAGGTGGACTTCAATGCTTGTGGTCCGATGGATAAATCCAACAGTGCTAAAAATTTCCAGCACCCCACTTGCCAAAAGTGTGGAAAGAAGCACCCTGGAAATTGCCTTAAGGGGACGAGAAAATGCTTCAGGTGTGGAAGAGAAGGGAACCTAGCTGTTAACTGTCGGCAAGAAGGACCCACGGTTGCGACAGAGGAGTGGAACGCTCCGTTCGAACCTTAACGCGTTGTTCAATGCTATAAATGCAAAGAACCGGGTCATTTTGCAAATCAGTGCCCTAATCCAAGGGTTATCGGAGGCAACCAACAACCTCCATGACAACAAGGAAGAGATTTTTCCATCACTTCTGCCGAAGTGAACCCCGACAACAAAGTGGTGATAGGTACGCTAGTTATTCATTCAAGAATAGTGAACATACTTTTTGATTCAGGTTCTACGCATTCTTTTATATCTCGAAAGTTTAGTAGAACAATCCCATCACCACCACAAATCATGGAAGTAAAGATATCGGTGAGTACGAAAAATTGGGCAATCATTGCATCCCATGAATATGAGTCCTCCCCTGTTAAAATTTGTGGATTGAATTTCCCGGAAAAACTTTTCATACTCCCTCTGGTGGAATTTGATGCAATTATTGGCATGGATTGGCTTTCCTTATATAGAGCCAATATAAATTGCCGGGAGAGGGAAATCACACTCCATATGGAGAATCGACCCACGATTCTTTACAAGTATCAGGAAGAAGATGAATCTCCTTTAGGTCCATCATCTCAAGCATGGATATTACTACCATATGAGCACGCGTATCTGGATCAGATGATTGAGTCCAAATAAGAAACCATCCTTGAAGAAATTCCTATTGTGAGGGAATTCACAGAAGTGTTTCCCGAGGAACTGCCTGGTCTTCCTCCTAGAAGAGATGTTGAGTTCTAAATTGAACTTATACCTGAGGAATTAACAATATCCAAGACTCCATATAGAATGGATGTTGTTGATCTTGAAGAGCTGAATAAACAACTATTGGAGAATCTGGATAAAGGGTTTATACGCCCAAGTGCTTCACCATGGGGTGCACCAGTTCTCTTCGTCAAGAAGAAGGATGAGTCAATGCGGCTCTGCATCGATTATCGTGAACTTAAAAAAATCACGATAAAGAATAAGTATCCTCTTCCAAGAATCGATGACTTGTTTGATCAGCTGCGTGGAGCACAATACTTCTCCAAGGTGGACTTGCGGTCGAGATATTATCAAGTAAGGGTGAAGAATTAAGATGTCCCCAAGACTGCTTTTTGTACAAGATACGGGCACTATGAATTCATAGTAATGCCTTTTGGACTCACCAATGCTCTATAAATATTCATGGACTTGATGAATAGAGTCTTTAGATATTACCTTGAAAAATTTGTGGTAGTCTTTATAGATGATATTCTAATATACTCCAAAACCAAGGAGGATCATGAGGAGCATTTAAGAACTGTACTAGAGACTTTGCGCAAGGAGAAGCTCTATGAAACGTACAACAAATGTGAGTTCTGGTTGAAGGAGGTCTCATTCTTGGGACATATCATCACAAGTAATGGGATATCCATGGACCCCTCCAAAACATATGCAATTGAGGGATGGCCGAGGCCAACATCGGTAACGGATATCCGTAGCTTCTTGGGGTTAGCTGGATATTATCGACGATTTGTGAGGAATTTCTCACGATTGTACAACCCTCTTACCAAGCTAACTCTAAAGGGAGTAAAGTTTGTTTGGAGTGATGAATGTGAAGAATGCTTCAAGGAGTTGAAAAGGAGGCTTATCACTGCACCCGTGCTCACTTTACCCACAAGTGGGGAACTTTTTGTGGTATTCAGTGATGCTTCAAAGAAGGGATTAGGATGTGTGCTAATGCAGAATGATAAAGTGATATCCTATGCCTCAAGGCAGTTGAAAATCCATGAGCAAAACTATCCAACACATGATCTGGAGTTGGCGGCGGTGATCTTTGCCTTGAAAATCTGGCGGCATTATCTCTATGGATAAAAATGTGAGATATATACTGACCACAAGAGTCTTAAATATATATTCACACAGAAAGAGCTTAATATGTGCCAGAGAAGATGGATAGAGATCATCAAGGATTATGACTGTTCAATACATTACCACCCTGGGAAAGTGAACAAGGTGGCAGATGCCCTAAGTAGAAAGGATCCAGCGATTCTATCAATGATGAGAATTGAGAAGGATCCAATCTTCTTAGACTTGATGAAGATGGACGTGAGAATCATAAAGAAGGGAAAATCATAAGTCCTTTCAAAAATTATTTCTCAACCATCTCTTTTGGAAAGGTTAAAGGATGCTCAAAAGGATGATGTGGGAATTTAAGAAAAAGTGGAAGCTATCAAAAAGGGTAAATCCTCAGAGTTTAATGTTAATGAAGAAGGAATTGTGCGGTTTGGGAAAAGAATATGTGTTCCATCAAGTCTGGAGATGAAGAAGGGACTTTTGGATGATTCACATAGTTCAAATTTCTCTATTCACCCAGGGAGCACAAAGATGTATCGAGATCTCCGAGAAAACTTTTGGTGGGATAATATGAAGAAGGAGATCGCCGAATATATATCAAAGTGCCTGGTGTGTCAGCAAGTGAAGGCAGAGAGGCAGAAGTCTAAGGGGATGATGCAACCATTGCCCATACCAGAATGGAAATGGGAGAACATCGCCATGGACTTTGTCACCGGAATTCTGAGGACATCCAAAGGAAACAATGAAATCTGGGTTGTTGTGGATTGTCTTACAAATACTGCACAGTTTATTACTATTCGGGAGTATTTCTCATTGGATCAACTGGAACAGATATATATTAGGGAAGTGGTAAGGTTGCATGGAGTACCACTATCTATTGTGTCTGACCGAGATCCAAGATTCACCTCTAAGTTTTGAAAGAGTCTTCAACATGATCTGAATACTGAACTGAACTTCAGTACGGCCTATCATCCTCAAACTGATGGCCAATCCGAGCAGACTATCCAAACACTTGAGGATATGTTGAGAGCGTGATCAATGGACTTTAAAGGAGGATGAGATCAATATCTTCCTCTGGTTGATTTATCTTATAATAACAGTTTCCACTCGAGCATCCAAATGGCACTATATGAAGCCCTGTATGGGAAAAGGTGCAGAATACCGGCATGTTAGGATGAGGTTGGTGAACATAAGCTTCTTGGACCGGAAATGGTCGAAGAAGTGGTGTATAAGGTGAAAACCATTCAGTAGAATATCAAGGCAGCCCAGAGTCGACAGAAGAGTTATGCAGATAATCATCGATGAGACCTTGAGTTTAAAGTTGGAGACATGGTGTTTCTATGCATATCTCTATGGAAGAAGGTCATGAGGTTTGGAAAGAAAGGGAAGTTAAGTCCAAGGTACATCGGCCCCTTCTAGATTCTTGATCGTGTCAGGGATGTGGCCTATCGACTAGCACTTCCACCTTCCATGGCCAAAGTACATGATGTCTTTCATGTATCCCTCTTAAGAAAGTACATACCAGGCCCTTCACATGTACTCTCTTCTAAGGTGGTACAATTGGAAGATGATCTTTCTTATGAGGAGCAACCATTGAAGATCTTAGATAGTAGAGAAAAAGTTCTATGAAATAAGACAATGACCCTCGTCAAGGTGTTGTGGAGAAACCACATGTTTGAAGAAGCGACTTGGGAGTCGGAGGATATAATGAAGCTGAGTTACCCACATTTGTTTTAGTATGGGAAAAGGAAAATTTAGAGGGAAAAATTTCTTAATGGGGGAATATTGTAACGACCCAAAGTTTCTTTAATGGAAAATCCCTCTTGATCCAGTTAAATGTCTCTTTATGAAAAATGTTTTTATAAGATGTCAACTACTTTGGTTTTATGTTAATAATTGTGACCATTGTTAATATAGCCATTGAACAGTGATCACTTGATTAGTATAAATATAAGGATTTAACGAACCCAATTTTACTCAGACAAAGGAAGCGATGGTCTCATCCAGTAGAATTGCCCCATACGAAGCCCATTTGTCAGAGCTCTGAAAAAAGGTGGCATCCTTGGGCTTCACCCTTGACCAAGCCCAAGATGAGCTTCACCATGTCAAGCTCGAATGTGACCGTCTATGGGAAAAGTGGAAGTTGATTGAAATTACCACTCGAGTGATGTTATCCGAGCCGCCCCAAGAGTCTGTCACCATCGCACACCTTACCCTTAGGTCTTATACGGCTGTTTTAAGGGGTTATGTAACAAATAAGTAGTACTATGTTGATGTACATTATTTTTTTTATATAATAATGAATATAATTTCTAATCATTTTTGATACATTATAAATAGTTTTTAAAGTACAAATGGTGTTTTTAGTTATTATTTAATTAAGAAATCTATTTTATTAAATTAAGGGATTTTTGAATTAAATAATATTTTAATAAAATAATAATAATATTATTAAATTAATTTTTTATTAAATATAAATGATCTTATAATTTTATGAAAGCAATTAAATATTTTTATTAAGGTTTGAAAGCCATTTTTGTCAAAACCCGTGAATTTTCGATAAATGTCAGTTTTTATTTAAAAAATGAAAATTAACATATTTATAAATTTTTTTAGATAAAATAAATGTCATTTCTGGAATCAGGACGTCGAAATTATCCAATGGTGAATTTTTCATAATTTTCTGAAACAGTCAAATTTTTGGGTAAAAATTAAATACCGTTTAAATATATAATGTGTTTTATGACATCATAATGACCCAATGGTGATGTAATAAAATACCATAATCCTTATTTTCGGCCAATATATGTTTTATCATTAAAATAATGTGATTTTGGGTTTGTTTGACTTACTTTTCAAAGCATTAATGGACCCCTCAAGACATATTCAACACTTTGCCTTTTTAAATTAATTTCCATGGGAGTGTGACTCACCTCCACATAAGAAACCTTATTATTTTAAGAAGTTCGGACTTGGGCCTTATAAAATATTTTTTTCCTCTTCCATTTACTAAAAACCATGGTCAAAAACCATGGGATGGTTTGTGGTTTAGATTAATTTAATGTAAGGGGACCAAAACCTAAATAATAAAGAATTCCCTCACCTTTCCTATATAAACCCACCCAAGATCCCACTTCCTCCTCACTCAAAGACCTTATAGTTCGTCCAACCTCTTCCCAAATCTCTCTATAATCCTCCCAAGGTTCCCCAAGCTCCCAATAATCCTCTCACAAGCCTCTCTCTGGCCTTTGGAAGCACACTTCCATGTAAGGGTTTTTTCTTCCTTTCTCATTTTTGTCAATTTTCTTTAAGTTTTATTGCCCCTTTAATTTCAATTATTAATGTTGGGTTATGGTTTCGAACCTCCCCCATACTTCCCTCTTATTGTTTGAATGATGGGAGACCCCTTTATTCTTCATTAAATGCCTCCCATGTACACCCGTTACTATGCCGAAATTCCGAAAGGAATTTCTCTCTCTTCTTTTACATTCAAGCAATAATTTTGTATCATGAATCTATATTCCATCACAATTGTTTGGACGTGTATCTATATGACCTACTTACTTTCCATTACATGTAAATATTACGAGGAAAACCTTTCTCTATCATTAACCATTTTTATGAATTCTTATGTCACGCCGTTACGCTGCCGAAATCACACTGATTTTCTAAGCTAATGTCATTGTGTAGTGAATACCATGACCATTTCTCCATCGAGGGTATTAACATTTATTCACATTTACTTATTGATTGTAAAGTTTCATGTATTAATTCCACATTCCTTTATCGTGGAATAAATTATTATGTTTTATGAATCCATGTTTTATGATCCATGTGGCACACTTATGCATGAAATGAAATGTTTAAGAAGGGTGCACCCTTATAGCGCTCTAATGAATTGGGTAAAGTATAGTATCATGATTCGTCATGTGCAATGAGTGTTGACTCATTCTAATTCAAGTGCAAAGAGGGTTTACTCGTGCTTTATGTGAAATGAGGATTTACTCATGCTCCATGTGCAATGAGCTTTGGCTCATGCTAATTCCATGTTAAGTGTTGTTGCCACATTTCCATGTTATGATTATCATGCTTTATCATGCCTTTATGTCCAAGTTTTTCTTATTCTCTATTGATATACCTATTTTCTAACATGTATTTTACTCCTCATGTTATTCCATGTGTAATCCCTTACTAGGCTTTATAGCTCACCCTTTTCTTATGCATGTCCTCAGGTTATCCCATGCAATGCTAAGTACGAAGGAATGTAGTGGTCATGTAAAGGAAGTTTTCAATAAAGATGTTGTATTTCATGTTTTAAGTTTTTATGTAATTATCCTAATCCCCAAAGACACTAAACCTCTCGATCTTCTTGTTGTATCAAGTGAAGTTTTATGTAATAAATCATGTTTAAGTTTGTAATAAAAGCAGGGTTTTCACAACCATCATTATTATACATTAAACCCCTAGATAAGTCATACCTAAATGAAATTTCAGCAACATCCAAATTATTCTCTTTAGTTATGTCATCCCAGGAGTCAATGGGCTTGTCTTCCAATTGGAAAAGAGAGCCAAAACCAGATTCAATTTGAGGAAAAGAAATATTCCTAAGCTTAGTACTTTCAATACATCATTTTTTCCGAGGAAGACCCTCAAGTTCATTTAATCGGGTTCTCTGAAAAGAACCTTCACCATTGACTTGGTGCTTTCCAATCATGGGATTCAAATTCCTAGAATAAGAGGCATGAGAAACTTAATCTGTGACATAATCATTAATCTAACAATCAACACGTTGAAAATTACCAATATTTTCCTTCCTTTGACAGTGATATTAATCATGGCCTTTTAACTAGAAGATAGAGAAAACAAGATCTCCCCTATAATTTGACAAGAGTCACAAAACAATGATGGTTTTTCAAATTAAATTCTAAGATTAATATCATCTTGTAGTATGGAAAGAAAAAATTTATAAATCAAAGTAGAACTTAAATCAACCTCAACCAAGACCCTTAAAAAATTACCAAAGATAACCATTTTGGTTGAAGAATCCATCTTGATTGGAATTCCAATTATAGATGCAATATCAAATAAGATTTATGGATGCCATAAGACCCAATTCAGACCATGAATTTTAATCCAATCCTACGTGAAAGTATCCTTAAAATCATTTATATTGAAGTTTAAATTCCAATCGTGAACCCTAAGGGTTACTGGTCTTAGATTTACCGAACCGGAACCCCACACCCCACCTTTCAGTTCTGCAGAAAGGAGTAAGATATGGAAGAACCCACGTCTAAGGTAAACACACTTGAAATATGAAAAAACCTAAATAGAGTATAACCAAGAAACTAGGTTGACAATTTTACAAGGTTTCATACCTTTAAAAAGATAAATAATAGCTATGAATGAATGATTACAAAGATCAATCCTGTAAGAAATTTAACCATCTGATGCTGACACATGAGCAGTGGTTCCCTTATTGATAGTCTATTATGCAACCTAATTCTTTAGAAAGGTGAACGATCCTTTTAAAAATCCATAGAAGGATGAGATGCACTTTAAAGTTTCTTCTTTACTCTCCTTGACCTTCTTTGAAGAAGACAATCCCTGTAGACTAGTAAAATGGTTCGGAACATAGGAGAAAAGGTTAACACTCCGTAGATGATCGAAATATTTTCAATCACCGACGAGCATTGGGAATAAATAAATAAATAAAAATATATATTTAAATAATTATAAAATTATAATAAATATATTTATTATTTTTTAATTATATATATTTATATATTAAAAAATATTTATATATAATTATATAAATATATACAATTATAAAATTATATATAATTATATAAATATATAAAATTATGTAAATATATGTAATTATATGAATATATATAATTATATAAATATACATAATTATATAAAAATAATTATAATTATATACAAATATTTATTTGTAATTATAAATATAAATAAATAAATATATATTTAAATAATCATAAAATTATAATAAATATATTTAAATAATAAATATATTTATTATATTTATAATTATGTATATTTATATATTAATAAATAAATATATAATTATATAAATATATTAAGGTTTAAATGTTGTGGGAGCTCAGTGCTAGGTAATTCCATGGAGTATGGGGTTCGATTTCATGATGCCCCCCCTTCGGATTCTTACCTCAATCATGCTGATGTTTTTCATGTCCCTTTGAAGGTGGATGGTTCTAGAAAGGTAGATTCTAGAGTTGTTCTATCTACTATCCCTTCGTGGGAACATAGACACAAATAATCAAGGATATTTGGTGATTGACCATGATTCCTTTATTACAAAGGTGAAAAATAATAGGTTCTTCATGGATTTAAGGCTTGCAGTTGCATCCTCCAGAGTCACAAAAAATGGATCTTTTGATTTTTCTAAAGAAGATCAGAAACTGATATCGGAGAGGCTTGAAGAATGCAGGTATTCAATATTGGCTAGATTGACATTTTAGGGGAAGGATACTCCTTGGAATATTGAGGAGTTGCGTAATTGGATTCTGCAAATTTGGGGATTTAGCGGATGGAAGATTATAGTGATAGGGAAAGTTTTTTATCATATTGTTTTCCCTTCAAATGAGCTCAAAAAGAGGGCATGGGGCTTATACTTCATCTCCCTTAAACCTGATATTCTTCATATTCAATATTGGGATTCCTCTTTTAATCCTACTTCGATGAGGAACTCAGTTACTCAGGTATGGATTCGAATCCATAATCTTATGTGGTTCTTTTGGAATTCTCAACTACTTTGGGATACCTCCTCTTTCATTGGTTCTCCAATAAAGTTTGATTTTGAAACTAATCTTTCCTAATATGGGAAATTTGTGTCGCACCTGGGTTTTTAATTTAGCCTTGGTTTTGGCCTGGGTTGTGTCTCAGTTTCTTTTCTCAGGAATTAGGTGTGACAAGTTTGAGGTTTTGGGATAACCTTGTCAAAGTTCGATTTGGATCCCGGTTTAAATTTTTTAAGTTTGGAAACTTGGTGGGTTTTTGGGCCAGTTCGCGGACACCGCACAGTTGATGGAAACTGTGCGGTCAACCTAGGTATCCGTGTGACCACTTATGGAATTGGTGGAAGCCACCATACAACCCACATATAGTCTCTTGAGATGTATGGGGTAACCACGCGGTTTCCCAATGTTAAGAATAAATAATTCATTAAAATGAGAATTAAATAAAATAAGGAAAATGGTATAATAAAGTCTAAAGAACTGATGTTATAATAATAATAATAATAATAATATTTTATAGAGTATTGTTATTATCATTAGCATTAATAATATTAATACTATTATTAATATTATTATTATTATTAGTGTTAGGAATATAATTGTTGTTAATTTATTAGTATTGATATTATTATTATTATTGTTTTAAGTGGATTATATTTTTTAGGGTTTCTATTATCTTCCCCCCTCCTCCATGCACTCTCTGTACCCCCTTTCTCTATGTCTCACATGCCACCACCCCCTCCTCCACCACCTACTCACGCGCCACCCCCCCTTCTGGTGACCTCCCTCAAGGGAGATCTCCCTTCAGTCATCCATATCTCCCCTACATTCCCCTTTACTGGTTCCCCACTCCCTGGAGCGCTGCTCCTCCTACCAGTGCCCCCGGTGCACTGCTCCCCTTGGCTGACACCTCCCTAGTATGCTGCTCCCCTTGGCCGGTTCCTCCCAGGAACACTGCTCCCCTTGTCAGCACGACCTTCCTCTGGTGATCCTGCCCCCTTTTCTTTCTATGACCACCCACTGTCACCCCGCTCTCCTTTCGGTTACCTTCCCCTAGTGTCCTGCTCTCCTTCGGTGCATGTGCCTCCCTCTAGTAATCCCCTCTTATTCTTTTCCCAGGGGTTTGATTCATGTTCTTTGGGGTTTCCGTTTTCTAGTAGGTAGGGTGTTTGATTTAGGGTTGAGTCTTATTAGTTAAGGTTAGATATTTTTGTTTTTGGGCAAATTTGTGTCTTGATAGGGTCTCTTGGGGTGCGACTAGGGTGTGATTGGTGATTTGCACCAAGTTTAAGGGTTTTCTCCACCCGAGGTAGGTGATTCCGTGTTTAATCATTTTTTATGAATTTAAAATGCTTTATTGTGCATTTTTACATGTTCCATGATTATCATGTGTGGTGAGAATGTGATTTATGGAAGGATTTGATATGTTTTTGGTGCTAAAATGGGGTTTTCATGAGAAATTTGGTAAGGTTTATGTGTAAATCTTTGTTAGGCCACTTATTGGCATTTTTATAAATTGTGTAAATGATTTATTAGATTGTGTATGTGATGAAAATCATATTTTAGAAAATTTATGATGTGTGTATGGTTTTAAAAAGGATATTTTGGGTGCATTTTGGTGTATAGTCTTTTTAGTTTTTCTTGAAATGATTTAATAAATAGTTTAAATGATTTATTAGATTATTTATATGGTGCAAATGTAATTTTTGGAAGAGATAAATATGCGTTTGATTTTTTAAGTAGCATGTTTATCTGAAATGGGGTATGTTTTTGGTGTAAACCCACATGTCGTCACTTGGTAGTGTTTTATAAGTTGTTTAAATGGTTTATTTAATTGTGCAAGTTGTGTGAAACAAGTTTTGGAAAGAATTTGATTTGCATTTGGTTTGAAATTGGTTTCTTTATAAGAATTTAGGAGTACTTCTTGTGTAAAACCATGTTGTTTCTCTTTAGGGTGTTTTATAAATTGTTCATTTAGTTTATTAAATTATGCTAGGGATGAAAATTGTGTTTTGATATGGTGTTAGTTAGTGTTTTACCATAAAAGATGATTTTAAGTGGGTTTTTTATATAAGGCCATGTGACACTTCTTGGAATTGTTTTATAAAATTTTCTTAATGGTTTATTAAATTATATGGAAGGTACGAAACATGTTTGTGAACTGTTTTGGTGTGAGTATGATTTTTAAATGGAACATGGATGTTCAAGTGGTGTTATGTGACATGTGAAACTTTATTGAGCAAAAAAAGGGAAGCTTGGGTATCTAGGTGGGAAGACTAAGACTAGTATGCTAGTGATTCAGAAGTGCATGCGGCCCGGTTTCACTTAGTGGGATTGAGAATGAAAACACTAACTAAATAATGACGATTTATTGGAGACCACTAGGTTATGTATGTGTTTCCTACTAGTGGATTGTTCATAAGAACATAGTTGGTAATGGTTTCTATACCACATTTTCACCAAGATACGAGGTTCCTAAGGTCCCATTGATATCTAGTACCTAAGGTCTTTTCTTGTGACTAGTACTCATTGGGTATATCAAACTTACCATTGGAATATGGTATATTTGGTTGTTAATTTCAAAAGAAAGAGTTTTTTATTTAAATTTGCTTTCTTTAAATCTTTTTTCCATTTAAAGTTTCATTTATTCAAAGTTGTTTTGATTTAAAGTTATTTTTCTTAAAATTGTTCTAGCATTTCTTTCATTATAAAACTTGTAGGTTTATTTGTCATTTAATGTTTAGTACATGGAATATTTTATCTGGGTGGTATCCTACTAAGATTTGGATCACACCCTACATACACCTTTGGGTGAATGTAGACTATATTTTCTATTTGTTTCAGGTTAAGGCAAGACGTGTCGTGTTGAAAGTTTGGGTTTTCAGTTGATCTTATTGTGGATCTTGGTGGTGGAAGCTTGAGGATGTTTCTACTCTTTTTGTATGAAGTTTTTGGGTGATGTTTAGTTTCACTTTGTGTTGTATTCCTTTTTGAGTTTTGTTTTAGTTGTAAACTTAAAACCTATAAATTGTTAAAGGCATGTTTGTTTGGATTTTTCAGATATGTTTTTTTGGTTTTTGTTGGTTATTTTAATATGATTAGTTTGAGTAAATCATTACCTATTGTTTTATTTGATACCTGGGAACTTGTTCTAGCCTGTGGGGATCAGAAATTACCTTCAGGCCTTACCGTGGAGTAGTTCGGGCATCAGGTTGGATGGCACCCCAACTTGGTTTGTGACACTTTTCTAGAGTGCTCATCGAGGTTGATCTTTGCTCAACCCTTGTTGAGTCTGTTATCTTACTTTCCACTGATAGAAGACTGTAATAGTGAATTGAGTTTTTGAAGAAGCCTCTTTTCTGTAAAAAATGTTACAACATTGGGAATCTAGAGACAAATTATCAGAAGAATATGTATTACTCCAATTTCAAGAAGGATGGTAATTCCTTTGAGAATTTTAAATTCAAAATTTCTCATGGTAATAAACCTGTTTCATCTGATAGTTACAAGTATTATTCGATAAAAATGGATGAAAACATCACTGAGATATGCTCATACCCCATATCATTTTCTCCTCCCATGGAAGGGGACTTGTGTCTAATAAATTCCTCCAACAATGGATTTAGTGATGTGGTTGGAAACTTCAATCATGATGCTATTAGAGAAGGTGAGAGGATAATCTCCTATCCCTCCATACCTCATCACATGAAAAATAATCGATCAAACCTCCATTGTCTGACCCATATGAAAACACTCGGCTTCCACCACCAACACACTGTTCATTTACCAGAACCTGATGCCTTCACTCTTGGAGGCACCCCAAGATCATTCCAAAATACCCACCAAAGTCTCAACCTGAATTTTAGAGTGATTCTGAAGCTGAATCCTCAATTGAATAGAACCATCATCACACTCTCATTCCTACACTACAACCACCCCACCATTTAGGAGTGTTTTCATTCAACTATCATTATCAAAGTTACAAAAATAAGATTCTTCATTGTATTTTTTTGTTTTCTAGTTTATGTGTCATGTCATGATTATAACCAGTATTCATTTGGGTGAATGAATTGAATTAGTGGTATCTTTTTCATGGAAATTATGATTTGATTCATAGTTTTTAGTTGTTCACTCATGTCATCAATGAATGTAGTGGTTCCCATTAACATCTCAGTGATCTATGGGGAGATGTATCTGATTTGGTGACCATAAGTGAAATTTATATATAATTTTAATTATATGTATGTAAATAGTTTGTGTGAAAATATTTTAAAATTTTATGTAAATAATTTTGATAGTTGTTAAAATTTAAAGGTTTAAAAATTAATTTATACTAATGATTATGTAAAAATTTAAACTATATATTTTAAAATAAATAAATCTATGGATTATGTAAATGATTTTATTGAATATGAGAAATCACTTTTTTGAACATTTTTTAAATTTTTGAAATTTTTATTAATATATTTGTTCTAGTTTAAATTTTATCTAATTTTTTTTCTTGAAATTATAATGATATATTAAAATCAAGGTATGTGATCATTTGTGATCCGTTTCTCCCCCTCAAACATCTTTATTTGTTTTTAATTTTCGCAAATGATTTGACCAACATGTGAAAAAGCGATCTTATTTGTCCTCAATCTACCACGCTGATTCTCAACCCAATCTCTCTTACCTCAATCCATTGTTGGTTTAACCTCTCACTCATGTTCATGTTCATTTTCACTCATTAATCATTATTTCTCACTCTGATTTCATGGAGCTCCTAGTTGTGCACCAAAAAAACCCTACTCACTTATCATGTAATTATGAGATTATGAATGATAAGTTGATAGAGTTTTTATAGTGCACATATTGTAATCAACTCAAAGTTTCAAGTATCCCTCCTGCTCCTATGGATTAAAATTAAAAATTTATTCCTCTTTTCTTCCAAGTATCCCACCATCTACCAAGGATTAAAACCATAATGTATTTTCAAAACATGTCATTACCTTGTGTATTTTATTTTTAGTGGCAATTAGAGCATCATATTTAAATATTGTTTTTTTGGGAAACCAAAATATAGAAAGTATATTGTGCCCAACATTGAGAGGGAAAATTTTATATACAACCAATTGAAATTTTTGTATAAAAATAGTTATCAAGAATTGATATAGATATCTAGTTTTAAAGCTTTATATTAAAGGCCATATGTTGATAACCTCTATGTTGGGTTCTATTGGGAAAAAAATCCCTCAAGGAATCATTGAAGCATTTTTGGGTCGATTGCATTTGTTAACAAAGTAGGTTTCCATGGCCAGTTGTCAAGTTCTAGAGATATCGGTGATAGTCTATGTTGACAAAGAACCATGAAAAAGGAATGTGTGATCTGGAGGTGGTACAAAAAGATCATATACAAGGTGGTGCTGTTTTCTAGTGTTTGCCAAATTTTTGGTTCCAAAAATTGGAGAATGGAGAAAAGTGTTTTTAGAAAAGGGAGTTTTACACTAGTGTTAAGGATCCTTGTAAAGTTGCGTGCAAAGAATGTTTCAAGATCAGAACATCAAAATATGGCAAAGGAAAGAAGGTCGCACAAGCTTTGGAGTGGTTCACTAGGCGACTAGCACGACAAAGGCTTGGGTGAATGGACTAGCACATATGGGGGAAAGTTCTGCGTCATGAACTTAGGGTCTTCAAAATTCCTATAAATATATGTCTACCCCCTCATTAAATAGAATCTCAATACTTAGAGAAAATCATACCTATGGTCATGCAAGTAGTGATTTATTCAGAAGTTGCGCACCAGATGGTAGTTGAGTTCCAATAGTGATTTGGGCCTAAAAGGGCACATGTTACACAAGTTGTGAGTATAAGAAGGGTGTTGAGTGCAAGTTTGGAGTAGCACACAGTTTGGTTTTCCATAACAAAGGCAACACTTGTGCGCCATGATTAAAGAAGTACGTATGTTAACATAAGGTTTCATGGAAATTTGGAAGTTTCCCAGTATATCTATGGTAAAAAAATATTCACCAGTGTATTAAAGTTTAAATTCAATATAGAATCTATCTATAATTTAGGATTCATGATTTCATGCAAATGAAGATACTTACAAGTTTATAAACTTTGAGTGAATCCCTTCCAAGAGTAGTGAGCGAAGGAAGGGGAAGATGGTGATCCTCCCACTGGAAGTGAGCTAGAGGAAGAGATATAGGAATTTACCCTTAGGAATGTAGTGATCAGACCCTAAACCTTGTTAAGGAAATGAGTCTGGGCATAGAATATCTATCCTGAACATTATAATTTGGAAGTGATACTTAGTGCATTTGGTAAAATCAGCACATCGCTGTTGTATGCTTCTTGGATGTATACCATTGAGGGTGAACCAAGTAAAAATATATGTATTCTTGTGATTTATTTATTTCCTTACTTTCAGTGAATTATCATCAGATAAAATTTGAAAGAACATGATCAACATTAACATTAAATAACATAACAAGATACCCTTGTAATAAAGAGTTCAAGATCCCGTGGGGTATGAAAAAGTTTTAAAAAGAATATCCATACCCTAATTCACCCCCTCTCAGGGTATCTAGGCCTCTTTTGGACCTAAAAATTAGTATCATAGGGAAGTTTTATTTTATCAGATTTTTTTTGTTTTGACTTGTTTTAGTTGATTGTTGAAGTTAAATATTCAGTCTACTCTTATCCTTTTGTGCCATGGAAAATAGAATAACTTCAAAGAAGAATCAAAAGTCAAGTGTTATTCCTCAGTGTTGAAGTGTCTACAACAAAAGTGTGATTCATTTAAAGGAAACCAATAGTTTATTGAATAAAGTATTGGTTGAATTAGATAATGAAAATATAGAATCACTCAATGATGATGTAGGAATGAGTGAAGCGCTTGATATTTAAAGTGATTTTTAATTTACTAATGATTAAGACACTCCAAGAAGGCCAAAAGTGGATATTGTCCATGAAACAAAGAAATTGGATCATAAATTGGATGAAGAAATTAAATATAAATAAAATTGGATCCAAGTACTGGAAATTGAGGTCAACAAGATAAGAGGATTAAATAAAAGGCTTATTTATGTGGCTACCGAATTGAAGGAGAAAAATTATTTCCAAGATAAAGAACTGAAAAAGATGTCTATAAAGATAGAAAAAAACAAAGATGATAACAAGGGAATGAATCTAAACTTATATAGAATCAGAAAGCTAGAAATGATTATTTTTCTACACAACTATTTGAATTAGTTTAGGAAAATAAAAGGATAAAATAGTAGAATGCATGCTATAATGATTCTGTTTCTCAGATGAAATATAAGTTTAAGTATAATTATAACATGATGGATAAGATCACCCAATAATTGGAAGATGAGATTAGTAGAGAGAAGAATATAAAGGGAGAACTTAATGCTCAACTTGAATCAAGGTATAAGAAGATTCAAAAATTTGAATAAGAGATAGAATCAGTCAATAAAGAAGTGGAGAAATCCAATGCCAAAGGAAAGCCTAAAATGAAGGATGCCTTGAACTTACTATCTGATTATCCTTCGGTAGGTGATGATGAAATGAGAATAAAATATTCTATTTATAAAGAGAAAAAAGAACATATTTTCTCATCTCAAAGTCTATATAGTTTGGAAAAAGCTGTCATTGGAATTGATGAATCCCCTCCCATGCATGATCGGAAGAGAGCTATGAATAGTTAAAAAACTAGGAAAAATCCTATAGATACTAGAAAAGATTTTATAGGAAGTAATTACATCATGTGATGTTTATGTGGGATGCATGGACATACTTCAAGTTTCTTTTTTGAAGCCTTGGAATATATTTCAAACTAAGAAGGAAGAAATATTCCCAAATCTAAGAATAAGCAGAAGCATTGTGAGAAATCTAAAAGAATAGTCTCTTATAAGAAAGTATATTAAATGCTATTATTGTGGAAGACTGGGACACACCATGATTATGTGTCAAGAAGCACAAGAGATCAATGTCATAATAATAACTCAATATGTGTTAATATCTTAGCCGAGAAATTATTACATGAGGCATGTTTTTAATAGGAGATGTTTCATATGTTCTAATCATGAAAATTTAGCAAGATATTGTAGTGGGAAGAAATAAGGGACGGAAAAGGAACTCAAAAGGATATCCCCAATTCTAGTGGTGTATAATGAGAAAGACTATATTGTAAGACAACATGATAAGTGTAAAAATAGGTTTACAGCCTTAGGGGAAACATAAGAATATCAATGAAAGGAATGTCAATCACCTCCTCTGATACACTCACAACAACACTCTAGGAAAGAATGTGAACTAACCTCGAATAAAAAGGGATAAGCTACTCTAGTTGTGAGTAAAATGAATTTACATTCAGTTAAGAACCCACCAGTAGTAAGAAGCAATGTAGAGACTTGAATAACTAATAAAATAAAAATGAATAATTATTATATCCACAATCTCAAATGTGTCACAAGGTAAGAAGTTAAAGAAGAAATATCCATCCAATGGAGAAATAATTAAGAGCAGAAGACAAGTGGGAGAGATTCTTTCTTAGAGAAAGAATCATGAAAAATGGCATTCAAGTGGAGTCTCAAAGAAGGAAATTTCTAATAGTGGGAATAAACCCAAATTTGTGAAAAATACCAAACCCATAGAACCCAAATATCAGAAAAAGACTTAGAACGTCAGTAAAGAATGTTTAGTTATAGGGATAGAACAGTTGAGGTTTACTGGGTATTTAGAACAAGCATATAAAGAGTATAGTTCTTTGTAAGAAAGTATTAAAGGGTTGATCCATCAAAATCAACCACAATCCTCTTCTTGAGGATTCCAGATAATCCCCTCTCCCTATGTGTATAAATTCTATTAACTGATGTTCATGTGTTTTAGGCTCAAAGGGAGATATGATCCAAAAGGAAGTGGCATCAAATGATGCATAATGGTGATGTCATGTGCTATAGTATTTCAACTAATTAAAATAATTCATAAGAGATGAAGAATCAATCTAGAATAATTCCTTGAAATGAGTTAATGGTTTATGGATTGATGAAATGTATGGAAGTAATTGAGCGCAATAGATAGTGACTATGTTATTAACTTTATCTCTTGTTTCATACACCGAGTTCTGACTTAGTAGGATTATAGGTTTTGTTGATGTATTATTTCAAAGTGACACATGAGAATAAATGATGCAGGAGAAGAATAATGTTTGTGGGTCTAAACAGTGGGCCCAACAACAGGAAGAGTTGTACAATATAGGGGGAGCACTCTATCTCCTAACCAGATGCAATATCTCAATGGGATATAATGAATGAAAGTTTATGTTGTTTAACATCAAGAAGGCCAATTGGGGGAGAAGCATCAAAACTCATGTATTTCATGATTATTTATTTTTATCTAAAAATATGGTATAAACTGACTATTTTTAGGATACTAAGAATCTGTGAGAGAATGTCAAAAATGTTTCAACATGAGGATGAAAAAGTAGTTGAAAAAAATGATGTCACTGTAGTAGAAGATGAATAGAATCTTTAACAGAACAATGAATAGTTTTCTTATGAAAACAAAGAGGAAGTAAGAAAATTAGGGTGAGCAAAGGGTTTAGGCTATGAATGAAGAGATTGACCAGATTGAGAAGAATGAGACATGGGAGATTTTTTCGAGACTAGCAGTTAAAAATGTCATGGGGACCAAATGGGTCTTTCACAATAAGATGAATGAAGATGGAACAATGATTCAAAACAAATCATGACTATTGTGAAAAGGTTACTCCCAAATAGAGGGTATTGATATTGATGAGACATTGGAACCTATTTAAAGGTTATAAATAATCAAATTATTCTTTTCCATAGTAGTGCAATGAAAGTTAAATTAATGTTTTATAGATGGATTTCAAGTCAACATTTTTGAATGGGGTTCTAGAAGAAGAAGTTTTCATTGATCATCCAGATAGTTTTCTCATTCATGAAGATGAGAACAAAGTATGTCAGCTAAAGAAGGCATTATATGGGTTGAAGCAAGCACTAAGATCATGGTATTCAAGACTAGATCTATTTTTAAAGAATCGCGGTTTCTAGTGCAACATAGTTTATTACAATCTATATGTGAACAATGAAATCAATCAAAGGATGATAGTGCTGGTAACATAAGGAAAAAATGGAACATTAATTTATCAATCTAAATATACCAATGAGGGTTTAATAAGGTTTGGAATGGATAATTATAAGGAGATGAAGAATCCAGTGGCTACTTGGATGAAACATTCAAGGGACTATGAAGGCAATGCAATTAATGTTATAACATATAGGAAAATAATTGGTGGTCTACCATACCTGACAATGAAAAAACCTAATATTGTTTTTTCCACATGTTAAACAGTAAGATATCAAATCAATCTAAAGCAAATCCACATGATTTTAGTGGAAATAATACTTTGATATATCAAGGTCACGATGGATTTTGGTTTGATGTATAATGGAAAATATCAACCATAGTTATTGGGATATACAGATGCATATTTGGTCAGATCAACGGATGACATAAAATCAACATCAGGTGGTGCATTTTATCTTATAGGATTGTTCATTTCTTATTTAAGAAAGAAACATGATTTCATTTCATTGAGCACTATAGAAGATGAATATATTTTGGAAACTCAAGATTTTATACAATTATTATGGATGAAGTAGTAGCTTGAGGATATGGGAGTTTATGTGAAGTCTCTGATCAGAATCCATTGTGATAATTCAAGTGCTATAAATCTTAGAAAAAATCCATTCCATCACTAAAGGACAAATAAAATTGAAATCAAGTATCATTTTATCAAGGGGAAGGTAGAGAAACGGCTTGTGAAGTTGAAGTATGTTCCTACGGACCTACAGGTTGCAGAAATTCTGACAAAGGCCTTACCTAAAGAAGCATTTGAGAGGCATCGACTAGCTCTGGGAGTCCAATCAACTCCCTGCACTTGAAAATGTGTGGATGTGGGAACCCCCTATCCCCAAGGTATGGTGTGTTTTTCCCTTATGTACTGATGTGTGCTTTTACCATATTGCAGAACACAAAGAAGTGACCTTTGGGTTCATTGAAAAAGGGGTAGAACTTGTGGCTATTAAAAAGGATAAAATGTATTAGTCAAGACACAGGGAGAAACTGAGAGGTGGGGAAATGAGATAGGGGTATCCATGAGACAAGGAGAGTACTAAATATGACGATTCTATACATTATTGATCAATGATTACATATCAAAAAATATGAGGTTTGTGATGAAAGCAGAATAGTGGTTTTAGAATGGAATGAAGTGATTCATTGATGAACTTTACATGTTACTCTTGTTTCTCATGCCGATAATTGATCATGTGGCTTTAGATTATGTGTTGAGTAAATAATTGATTGCTATCTAAATTTCATGATGAAAATGGTGGTAGAATATGGATGAAGCTATAAATAGGTATTAATTTATGAAGGAGTTTTCAACAAAACCAAAGGGGGAGATTGTTGGGGAAAAATCCCTCATGGAATCATTGAAGCATTTTTGGGTTGATTGTGTTTGTTGATCAAGCTGGTTTCCATGGTTAGTTGTCAAGTTTTAGAGATATTTTTGATAATATATTTTTAAAAGGAACCATGAAAAAGGAATTTATGATCTAGAGGTGGTATAAAAAGATCATATAGAATTTGGCACCATTTTCCAGTGTTTGAAAAATTTTTGGGTCCAAAAATTGGAGAATGGAGAAAAATATTTTTGGAAAACAGAGTTGTATTCTGGTGTCAAGAAACCTTGGAAATTTTCAAGCCATGAATTTTTCAAGATCAAAACATTAAAATATGTCAAAGGAAAGAAAGTCACAAAATTTTTGGAATGGTGTGCAAGGTGACTAGCACGACAGAGGATTGGGAGAATGGACTAGAACATCTAGGGGAAAGTTGCGCGCTATGCACTAAAGGGATTCAAAATTACTATAAATAGATGGATAACCCCCTCATTCAGTAGAATATCAACACTTATAGAAAATTAGATCCCTGATCATGTAAGTGGTGAGGGAATGCAAGTAGTGATTTATTCAGAAGTTGTGCGCCAGATGGTAATTTCATGCCAATAGTGATTTGGGCATAAAAGGGTGTGTGTCGCGCAATTTGTTAGTATAATAAGGGTGTTGTGTGCAATTTTGGAGTAATGCACCAATTGTTTTTTCCTAACAAATGCAACACTTGCGCACCATGCTTAAAGAAGCATGCAAGTCAACCTAAGGTTGCGCGAAAAGTTAGAAGTTTCCCAGTATATCTATGTTAAAGTGGTATTCATAAGTGGATGAAGGGACCTACAAGTATATAAACTGTGAGTGAATCCCTTCTAAGAGAAGTGAGAGAAGGAATAGGAAGATGCTGATCCTTCCCACCGGTAGTGAGCCAGAGGAAGAGACATAGGGAGTGACCCTTGGGAATGTAGTGAGAAGACCCTAAACCTTGTAAAGGTAGTGATCATAGGAATAAAATATCTGGCCCAAAAATTGTAATTTGGTAGTTATCCTTAGTGAATTTGGTACAATTGGGACATCACCATTGTATGCTCCTTGGATGTAGCCCATTGAGGGCGAACCAAGTAAAAATATCCACGTCCTTGTTCTTTCTTTATTGCTTTACTTTCAGTGCATTATCATCAGATAAAATTGGAAAGAACATGATAAAAATTAACATTAAAGAGTATAATAAGTGACCCTTGTAATAAAGAGGTCAAGATCTAGTGGGGGCATGAAGAAGTTTTAAAAAGAATATCCATACCCTGATTCACACCCCCTCTCAAGGCATCTAGGCCCATTTTGGACCTAACAAGTTATGATAGGGGATCAATCTCTCTTGGGTCATAAATTAGTGCAAGATATGGTATATTAGGTTAATATAATATAAAAAATATTAATTATAACTCACATTAGTAAAAAAATAACCATTAAATTATTTTAATGAATATGTGAAATCACTTTTTTTTAAAATTTTTAAATTTGTATTATTATATTTATCTTAGTTTAAGGTTTATCTATTTTTTTCCTTGTAATTATAATGATATATTAAAATCAAGGTATCTAATCATTTGTGATCTGTTGATCCCCCTCAAACATATTTGTTTGTTTTTAATTTTCCCAATTGATTTGAACAACATGTGCTCAAGCGATATTATTTTTCCTCAATCTTCCTCACTAATTATTCACCCAACCTATCTTTCCTAGATCCATTTTTGGTTTATCCTCTACCTAGTGTTCATGTTCATTTTCACTCATTCATCATTATTTCTCACTCTGATTGCATGGTTCTCCTAGATATGCACCGGAAAAACCCTTCCCACTTATCATGTAAGGTGGTGTCTATAAATAATAAGTCGATTGAGTTTTTATGGTGCATAGATGGTAATCAACTCTAAGTCTCATGTATCTATTCTACTACCATGGATTAAAATAAAAAAATTATTCCTATTTTCTTCTAAGTATCCCTATAAATCCCATATATTAAAATCAAAATGTCTTTTTAAAACATGTCATTACCTTGTGTATTTTATTTTTAGTGACCATTAAAGGATCATCTTTCAATATTGCTTTATTTTTATTAAACCAAAATATAGAAAGTGTATTATGAAAAATGTTGAATTAGAAAATGTTAAATATAACCAATTGAAATTTCTATATAAAATAGTTATCAAGACTTGATATAGATAGCTAGTTTTGAAGCTTTATATTAAAGGCCATATGTTGATCACCTCTATATTGGGTTCTGATAGGCGATAGGTCTCTCTTGGAACCCAAATTAGTGAACGATATGGTATATTAGGTTCATATAATATAGAAAATATTAATGGTAACCCACATTAGTAAAATCATAACCATTAATAAACCAATTTATGTCTTTAAAATCATAACAATTAATGACCTTACCTTACACTAATATTTTAATCATAAGATGATATTTTTCTATGAAAATGTTTTTAATTTTTTTTTTAAATATTAATATAACCAAATCAAATAGGATGAATATGAATAAAAAATAGATGGATTCCTTGTAATAACTGATCCTTGCTGACAACACAAGCACCCTGCCATAACATGGTCATCGGGTCCTGGATCTCTAGAAATATAGGAAGTATATTGTTCCAAACATTGAGTGAGAAAATTATAAATCCGAACAATGGTAGTTTTTGTATAAAAATAGTTATTGAGCCTTGATATAGCTAGATATATTTGAAGATTTGTATTGAAGTCTATATGTTGATCACCTCTATGTTGGTATAGCGACCCTACCTTTTCTTACATTACCATTACATCGTTATAAATATAAAAAACATAATAGTATTACACCATGAGGATACATAGGTTTAGTGTAATGAAAAAACTAGGACCAAACATAACATTTACAACATCAAGCATAAAAATTTATTTAATTTTTTATTCTCTAGCTAATTATTGTCAATTGGCCTGTCCTTAGTACATGTAGTCACCTGAGGATATACATAAAAAAGGGATGAGATAAAATCCAAGTAAGAGGATAGATAAGAACTATATAACATGGGGTGAGCATAATCATAATATCATCATCAAAATCATGAGAGGAAACATTAATAAAACACTTGAAATGTGGAAATGCATAAAAATGTAACATCATGTATTAGTGGTCATCTACCAAACATAGTTATGAACAAATATAATATAATTTTCACACATCATTTAAATTTAACTCATGATATTCATTAATTTACCCAATGAATTGGAGTGCTGTATAATTCTGGGTGCACCCATCACATCATAACATTCATTTTGCGCTATATAATTTCGGGCGCACCCGTCACATCATAACATTCTCATTATCATGAATTCCACATAGAAAATATATCAAAATGAACATAAATAAACCATTTAAAGGAATGTGTTTAATCTTATAATAACCCATTCATAAACTATGGGTTCCCAAAAGAAATAGGGATTGACATACTTGATACAAGAACCATCAACCTTGAGTGAGAAGTAAAAGGTGTGTTTTTGAAAGAAGAGTTCTTTTAGAAAAAAATTATTTGACATAAACTATAGTGGAAAAAATGTATATCATAGAAGAGGTAAGATAATTATGAACAAATTATTTTTAAGGAGACCATACCAAAAATGTAGTGAAAGTGGGAGAACCTGAAGAAAGAAAGTTGGGTTTGAGAATTTCCCCTTACCTTGTATCCAAACACTTTCTTCACTTTAATGTCCTGTATAACCACATTACATTCATTAATTAAAAATTAAAAAACCTTGTGTACATTAATATGGTTCATTATGGTTTTATTAAGTTATTTTATGGGCCTTTGGATAAGTTATACAGTTTAAATACATTGTTCGGGAATGTTCATTTTTATGATTTTCTTGAGTGGTTCACTTGTATTCATAAATGGAAGTTCATATAGATCATGGATAAACAAAAAGAAATGATATTTTACGTTATTAATGATATTAAAGGAGTTTAAATGATCTTATAATGAATTATATTATATACCATGTGGATGAATCATTAGATAAGAATTTAATGATGATCGTTTTGGCTAATTCGGGCGGTTTTTCGACCACAATGAACTTGTTTTGTTTAATAATTTAGTAATATGTACATAATTTGGTTCCAGAATATTAAATAGGATATAATAAGTATAAAATAATCTTGTTAAAACATAAAAATGGTTTCATGACTAGATCTGAAGGTGTTAAAGGAAAATGAAAACATGTTGTTCTTGAAGGTGATAAATTAAGACCTCACGAATAACATTTTCCATTCTAAAATAAAAAGAAGAGGAGAAGGGAATTTTTTGATATATTATCCCATTATTATCATAAAATTACAGTATATTTATGATATTGGAGTTAACATACCCTTTTTATGAGGATTTGTAAGGATATATTAAGAAAATAACTTGAAATTGAAAGGAAATTAAAGGAAAAGAGAGAGGGAGAGGAATTACCTCTTGAATCCTCCTCTTGAGACCCTCCTTAAGGAACCTAGGCTTGGTCTTTTGATGAGACCAGAAGATATTGGAAGTGGGGGAGGGTCTAGGTATGATTTTTCGATAGATTTTAGACAAGTATTCAATCTTGAGAGGTGTGAGGAAATGATGGTGTGAAGGGTGGTATTTATAGTGGAGGGGAGAGGGGTTTTCTCAATATTATATTCATTAATTTATTATTTCTCCACAAGACAAAGAATATTGAGTATTACATGAATAAATAAAGTAATTTTATCATGTGAATCCGAACCATATGTTCTTAAATTATCAAAACATCACCCATGACTCTATAATTCATGAATTTAACTTATTTTGTAAATTATCGTATTTCACTATTCATAAAAATTCAAGTATTTCAGAATAATACCAAAAATTAAACCTAACAATTTTTGACATGTAGAATCCAAAAATGAATTCCATTTTTTAAAAATAATTTTCTAAATGTGATTAATTTAATTTTTAATTAAAATCATAATCTACTTGAAAAATACATATTTTAAAATTAAAATTGATTTCATAATGATTTCAAAAATTACATAAGTTATTATAAAATTATCTTAAAACCCAAAATACAAAGAATTGTTAATTTATGAAAAAAATTTAGGAAAATAAATTTTATTTTGAATTAATTAATTAATTATATTTAATTATTTTCGACTTACAAAAAAAATACCAATACTTTTACTAAGGTCAAATTGTCACTTCTAAGATGCCTAAATTTTATTTAATAATTCATGGGAAAGGTTACTATTATTTTGGATGATTTAATATTCATAAGGGTCATATTACTATTCATAAGGGTATGTTACTATTCATAAGGGTAGGTTACTATTCATAAGGGTAGGTTACAATTCACCAAAAATTAAGTTTTTCTTATCAGACTCCAAACATCTTATTGATCTTAACTGTGTATGTTAGATTTTTGAAAATAAACCATAGAAGTGGAAACATTATTTTTAATGGTCACATAGTATTTAGTATCATTATATGTAATTGTTCTTAACAATGTTATTATACTATAAGGCATAATTATAAGAAGGGAATTCCATTGATAAAACTTTGGGTCGTTACATTCTTCCCCCTTACGAAATCTCACCTTTGAAATTTTGTTTTACACAAATAGGTGACGTACTTATCCTTCATCGACTCTTCTGGTTCCCAAGTTTATTCTTCAAAATTATGGTTCCTCCACAAAACTTTGACAAGGTGGGTTGTCTTGTTGCATAGAACCTTATCTCTCCGGTATAGAATCTTCACTGGCTGTTCCTCATAAGAGAGATCATTTTCCAGTTGTAACACTTCTAAGTTCAGTACATGTGAGTGGTCTGGTATGTACTTCCTCAGAAGTGATACATGAAACACATCATGAACTTGAGACATATTTGGTGGAAGTGAAAACCGATTGGCCACGACTTCTATGCGATCAAGGATCTCAAAGGGGCCAATGTACCTTAGGCTTAGCTTCCCTTTCTTTCCAAACCGCATGAATCTATTACATGGTGATATTTGAAGGAAGAATATCTCCAATGTCAAACTCCAAGTCCCTTCGACGGTTGTCAGCATAGCTCTTTTTCCAACTCTAAGAATCTTTGATATGTTTCAGGATGACTTAAACCTTCTCTGTCATCTCTTGCATAAGATTAGGTCCAAGTAGCTTTATTTCTCCAACTTCATCCTAACAGGTTGGAGTTCTACATCGATTTCCATACAAAGCTTCATATGGAGCCATATGAATACTCGAGTAGAAGCGATTATTGTATGAGAACTCAACCAATGGGAGATACTGATCCCATCCACCTTTGAATTCTAGAGAGCAGGCTCTTAACATGTCTTCAAGCATCTGAATAGTCCTTTCAGATTGACCATCAGTTTGGGGGTGATAGGTTGTGTTGAAATTAAATTTAGTACCCAAATCATGTTGAAGGATCATCTAAAATTTATATGTGAACCTTGGATCACAGTCAAAGACAATTGAGATTGGAACACCATGCCGTCTCACCACATTCTTCACATACATCTTTGCAAGTTATTAAAGTGAGAGATCTTCCCAAATAATGATAAAATGGGCAGTCTTTGTGAGTCGGTCAACCACAACACATATTTCATTATTTCCCTTGGATGTGTTCGAGATACCCATGAAAAGTCCATAGTGACATTCTCCCATTTTCACATGGGTATAGGCAATGGTTTCATCATCCCTTTGGACTTTTGTTTCTCTACTTTAACTTGCTGACATACCAAGAACTTTTAGATGTATTCCACAATATCCTTCTTTATGTTATCCCACAAGAAGTGTTCTTGGAGATCTTGGTACATCTTGGTGATACCAGGATGTATAGAGAAATTTGAGCTATGTACATTGTCCAATAGATCCTTATTTATCTTTGGTGATGAAGGCACACAAAGACGCATTCCAAACCGAATCACACCATCAACATCAATATGGAACTCTTGAAACTTCCATTCCTTTAATGAATTCACCTTCTTTTGTAACTCCAGATCATCCCTTAGTACATCCTTAATCATCTCTTGGATTTATGGTTGTGCAATCATTTGGGAAAGTTAGGATATATCCCTTTACCTTATGATTTCCAAATCCTGCCTTTTCTTTTCTAAGAAGATAGGGTCTTTCTCAATCTATAACATGGATAGAGAAGCAGATTCTTTTCTTCTTAGAGCATCATCTACCTCGTTCACCTTTCCAGGATGATAGTGAATAGAGAAATTGTAATATTTTATTAGCTTTAACCATCTCATATGATGCATGTTGAGCTCATTTTGTGTGAATATATACATTAGGCTCTTGTGGTCGGTGTATATGTCACCTTTCTCACCATAAAGGTAGTGCTGTCAGATTTTGAAGGCAAAAATCACAACTTCCATCTCTAGATCCTGCGTTGGGTAGTTCTACTCATGGATATTCAACTGCATGAGGCATAGGCTATCACATTATCATTTTTCATGAGTAGTCAACCCAAGAATTTCTTTGAAGCATCACTATATATCACAAAACATTATCCACTTTTTGGTAATATGAGTACAGGTGCAGTGATTATCATTCTCTTTAGCTCCTTGAATATTCCCTCACATTCTTCCATCTAGACATAATTTGCTCCTTTACTTGTTAACTTAGTTAGAAGGTTTGAAAATCGTGAGAAATTTCTCACAAAACACCAGTATTACCCAACTAATCCAAGAAAACTATGAATTTATGTGACATTAGAGGGCCTAGGCCATTACACAATCACATTTTTTTGAAGGGTCCAAAAAAATTCTTTCACTTGTGATCACATGTCCCAAGAACGTGATTTACTTCATCTAAAAGTCACACTTGCTGAACTTTGCATTCAAATTCTCCTTTCTCAATGTCTCCAACACAAGTCTTCGATGTTCTTCATGCTCCTCCTTGATCTTAGAGTATATGAGAATATCATCAATAAACACTACCAAAAATTTGTCGAGGTAAATTCTAAAGACTTTATTCATCAAATCCATTAAGATTTCAGGGGAATTAGTAAGTCTGAAGGGAATTACTAGAAACTCATAGTGTCCATACCTTGCATAGAAGGCAGTCTTATGAATATCTTCTTTCTTCACCTTTAACTGATGATATCCAGAATAAAGATCCACCTTTGAGAAGTATTGAGATCCTCTTAACTGATCGAGCAAGTCATCAATCCTTGGAAGATGATACTTTTTATTTATGGTGATCTTGTTAAGTTCCCTATAATTGATACACAACCACATTGTTCCATCCTTCTTCTTCATAAAGAGTACTGGTTCACCCCAAGGTGATGCACTAGGGTGTAAGCCTTTTGTAAAAATTCTCTTGAAACTGCTTATTTAACTCTTCCAGTTCGATAGGAGCCATCCTATAGGGACACTTTGAGATAAGAGTAGCTTTGGGTATGATTTCTATTGATAACTCTACCTCACGATCTGGGGGAAGTCCAGGTAACTCTTTAGAAAATACATCACTGTATTCCCTCACGATGGGAATTTCTGCAAGGTTGGAACTTTTCTTTGACTCAACCATTTGGGCGAGGTATGATTCTTCATAGGGTATCAACACCCACACCGTTAAAGGATTTTTCAAGAAATTTTCATGATATTACTTGAATTTTTATAGGATTACGGGATGGTTCAGAATATGAAAATATATTTTTTTTTCACAAAAGTTGATATGTTCTCTATATAATGAGAGACAATCCATTCCCATTATAGCTTCGAATTCCACCCAAGGAAGTATTACAATATTTTTTGGAAGAATCTTCCCACATACGCTAATAGGAGAAGATTCAAACACTTGGGTTTCAATGATTGAACCCCCTGACGTTTTTACAAATATCTCTACTTCAAGGTTTCGGGGCTTCGATTCTATTATTCTAGAAAACTTTCATGATATAAAGGAATGCGCAGAACCAAAATCAAATAATACTTTTTCCATTATTGAGTGAATAAAAAGTGTACATTATACGACTTCATTATATTTCTCTAATTCTACAGTAGTAATGGAATAATACTTCCCTTGTTCTTTTGTATTTTGTTGCTACTGACACTTATTACCCTCAAGGACTTGAGGTTTAGTGCATTGTCTTGTATAATGACCTTGATCCCTATAATTGTAGCATTGAACCATGGGTGGTTCTCCCCTTTCTTCCACTACATAATCCTTTCATATCATGTCTTTTTGAAACTCTTGAGAATAGTGTCCTTCTTTCCCACTCTTGAAGCATTTTCCCATCCCTTTGAGGAAGTTCCCATGATGCAACTTCCCACATTTTTGGCATGTGGGTCATTGAGTTTCTTCCCACCTTTATCATTAGATCCTCCACCTTGAAACTCCATCTTTCATTTCTTATCACCATATCCATGGGACCATTCTCCAAACTCCATCTTCACTTTGAGGGCACACCGAAAAACTTCTTCATAACTCCCAAAGTCCCAAATTGTAAGAGCCATTTGAAGGTGTGGTTTTAACCCACTAAAGAATCTACCAATTTTTCTATCATTGTTGATAACAAAACCCTAAGAATACCTTGAAAGACTTATAAAATTATCTTCGTAGGTCGTGAAAAATTCTACTTCCTTTTTCTTAAGCTCTATTAATTCTATCTCCATCTTCATATGAATAGTTTTTGGGAAATACTTGTTAAGAAACATGTTATTAAAGTCGTCCCATTCCATCTCTTCAAATTTTTCACTTGGCTTGGTGTCCTTAATCAAATCCCACCATTTATAGGCCTATCCATATAGATGATAAATGACTAGTGTCACCTTCTCTGTCTCAGAATAGTGTAGCAGAAAAAAGATCTTCACTATGGAGTTGAACCACTGTTCTACAACTAGTGGGTCATAAGACCCACTAAACATCAGTGGTCGTTGCTTCATAAAACACTTGATATCTAATTGCTCCCTCTTTGGTGAAAGAGTATATTACCCATTATTCTGATTATTTTTCATAACCTGAGATAGTTGGGTAAGTATCACTATGAATTTTTGAACTTCACCTCCCAAATCATTGGGGATGTCATTCTAGCAATTGCGACATTGGCCCTCACACAGGTTGTTGGCCTAGTTTCTCATTGTTCCCATAATTTTCTAAAATAGAAAAGGTTAGAACAAAACATAAGTCAACAAGTCATGAATAACTTACTCATTTATACAATTTTCAATAAAATCATAACTTATGGGATCCCTCTGTAAATCTTCTTGTGTGCATATTTGTACTTAGTCTAGTACTAGAGGTTTTCTCTAGGGTTTACTAATCCTAGTTCCCAAATTAACTAAACCTTACCTCTGATACCAACTATAGTGACCCTGACTTTTCTTACATTACTATTACATAATTATAAAGATAAAAAAATAATAGTATTGCACCACGAGGATCCATAGGTTTAGTGTCTTGGGAAAACTAGGACCAAACATAACATTTACAACATCAAGCATAAACATTTATTTAATTCCTTCTTCTCTAGATTATTATTGAAACTTGACATCTCCTTAGTACATGTAGTCACCTGAGGATATACATAAAAAAAGGGTGATCTAAAATCCTAGTAAGAGGATAGATAAGAAAAATATAGCATGGGGTGAGCATAATCATAACATCATCATCAAAATCATGGGAGGAAACATTAATAAAAGACTTGAAATGTGGCAATGCATAAAAATGAAACATCATGTATTAGTGGTCATATACCACAAATAGTTGTGAAAAAAGATAGAATCATGTTCACACATCATTTCAATTTAATTCATGGCAGTCATCACTTTACCCAATGAATTTGAGTGATGTATAATTCCAGGCGCGCACATCACATCATAACATTCATTTTGCGCTATATAATTCTGGACGCACCCGTCACATCATAACATTCTCATTATCATGTTTGACACATAGAACATATATAAACCATTTAAAGTAATAGGTTTAATCTCATAATAACGCATTCATAAACTTTGGGTTCCCAAAATAAATAGGGAATAACATACTTGATACAAAAACCATCAACCTTGAGTGAGAAGTAAAAGGTGTGTTTTTGAAATAAGAGTTCTTTTGGAAAAAAATTATTTGAAATAAACTCCAGTGAAAAACATTTATATCACATAAAAGGAAATATAATGATGAAAAAAATATTTTTAAGGATTGAACATACCAAAAATGGAGTGAAAGAGGGAGAACCCGAAGAAAGAAAGTTGGGTTAGAGAATTTCCCCTCACCTTGTATCCGAACACTTTCTTCAATTTAATGTCATATATAACCACATTAGATTCTTTAATTAAAAAATAAAAAACCATGTGTAAATTAATATGGTTAATTATGGATCCATTAATTTATCTTATGTGCCTTTTGATGAGTTATAGATTTTAAATACATTGTTCGGGATTGTTCGTTTTTATGATTTTTTTGAGCGGTTCACTTGTATTCATAAATGGAAGTTCATGTAGATCATGGATAAACATAAAGAACTTATATTTCATGTTATTAATGATATTATAGGATTTTAAATGATATTATAGTTAATTATATTATATACCACGTGGATGAATCATTAGATAATAATTTAATGATGATTGTTTGGGTTAATTCGGGTGGTTTTTCGACCATAACAAACTTGTTTTGTTTAATCATTTAGTAATATGTATATAAGTTGGTTACAGAACATTAAATAGGATATAATAAATATAAAATAATATGGTTCAAACATAAAAATGGTTTCATGACTAGATCTTAAGGCGGTAAAATAAAATGAAAACATGTCGTTCTTAAAGGTGATAAATTAACACCTCACGAACAACATTTTCCTTTCTAAAATAAAAAGAAGAGGAGAAGGGGATTGGATGATATATTATCCCATTAGTATCATAAAATTATATTATATGTATGATAATGGAGTTTCCATACCATTTTTATGAGGAGGGGTGGGGAGAGATTAAGAAAGGAACTTGAAATAGAAAGGAAATTAAAGGAAGAGAGAGAGAGAGAGAGGAATTACCTCTTGAATACTCCTCTTGTGATCCTCCTTAAGGAACCTAGGATTGGTTTTTAATGAGACCATAAGCTCTTGGACATGGAGGATGGTCTATGGAAGATGTTTGGATAGATTTTAGACAAGACTTGAAGCTTGAGAGGTGTGAGGAAATGGGGGTGTGAAGGGTGGTATTTATAGTGGAGGGGATAAAGGTTTTCTCAATATTATATTCATTAATTTATTATTTCTCCAAAAGATAAGGAATAGAGAGTCTTACATGAAAAAATATAGTAATTTTATAATGTGAATTCGAACCATATGTTCTTACATCACCAGAACATCACCCATGACTCTAAAATTCATGAATTTAACTTATTTTGTAAATTATCATATTTCACTATTCTTAAAAAATTCAAGTATTTCAGAAAAATATAAAAAATTCACCCTAACTATTTTCTGACATTTATAATCCAAAAAATAATTCCATTTTTCCAAAATAATTTTCTAAATGTGATTAATTTAATTTTTAATTAAAATCACAATCTACTTGAAAAATACAGATTTTAAAATTAAAACTGATTTCATAATGCTTTCAAAAATTACATAAGTTCTTATAAAATTATCTTAAAACCCTAAATAAATATAATTGTTAATTTATGAAAACATTTTAGGAAAATAAATTTTCTTTTAAATTAATTAATTACTTATTTATGACTTACAAAAAAATACCAATACTTTTAATAAGGCCAAATTGTCACTTCTTAGATGCCTAAATTTTATTTAATCATTCATGGGTAAGGTTACTATTATTTTGGATGATTTAATATTCATAAGGGTCATATTACTATTTATAAGGATAGGTTACTATTCATAAGGGTAGGTTACTATTCACCAAAAGTTAAGTTTGTCCTATCGGACTCCAAACATCATACTGTTCGCAACTGTGTATATTAGATTTTTGAAATTCAAAACATAGAAGTGGAAAAATTATGTTTAATGGTCACATAGTATTTAGTATCATTATATTTCATTGTTCTTTCTAATGTTATTATACTATAAGGCATAATTATAATAAGGGAATTCCATTGATAAAACTTTGGGTCGTTACAGTTGGGTTCTAATATGGGAGATATCTTTTTTGGGACCCAAATTACTGAAAGATATGATATAATAGGTTCATATAGTATAGAAAAGATCAATGGTAACCCAAATTAGTAAAATCATAACCATTAATAAACCAATCAATGTATTTAAAATCATAATCATTAATAATCTTACCTTACACTAAAATTTTAATCATAGGATGATATTTTTATATGAAAAGGTTTTCATGCTTTATTTATTTTGTTAAATATTAATAATATCAAATCAAATAGGATGAATATGAATAAAAAATATATGGATTACATGTAACAAATGGGACCTGTTGACCTCATATACATCCCTCCATAACATGGCCATCAACTCCTGGCTTTCCAGGTATCACCGGTTTCCCAACAGACACACGGTTCCCTCCCTAGGTTCCACCCACATGTTCAAACAAGTCATCATAATAATAACTGTCCCCACATTCCAACACATGTTTTTTATAGTGTTATTTTTTCTCACTTGTACACACCCTGGGAAACTTCTCAGAAGGTCACCCATCCTGATCAATACTCTAGGCCAAACACACTTAACTGTGAAGCTCAAATCAGGTAGAATCTTGAAAAGAAAGGCGCACCTTGTTGATATGAGTCATATCATTTAATTATATAGTTTTACATTCACCTCCCTTTAGAGCACAAAGTCCTTGTTGTGGACCCTATATGTAAACTCTGGAAATTAAAGCACACTTAAGGCTAGGTTACTCCTATGATATCAATGTAATAACTAAGCCCTACTGACAGCACAAAAACCCTGCCATAACATGCCCGTTGGGTTCTATCCTGCTAGGTACCACTAGTTTCCCCACAGACACATGGTACCCTCCCTGAATGGATCATCAAACTAATTACTATCACCACCCATGTGGTTGAACATGTCATCAGACTAATGACTATACCCACAGGCCAACACATGTTCTTTCCAATGTGCTTTGTCCTCACTCACACACACGCTGAGAAATTTCCTAGAAGGTCACCCATCCTGATCACTACTATAGGACAAATAAGCTTAACTATGGATGTAAAAACCCATAAAATTCAAGGAAATTTTTTTCTTAATTTTCTTTGGAATTTTACAAGAACTTAGTTTCTGACGGCACCTGATTTCGAGGCCCGGCGTGCCCGGAATCATTTTCCGAAGTTTGGCTCAGGTACGTTCAATGAACAAACGAGCGGGTTTTTCTAACTTTTGAACCGGTGCTTGGAATCGAATTCTGAGGGAGCCAATGGAATCACAACGCTGCTAATTGTTTAGAAAAACCTTTTCCGGAGTTGCATTTTCTCGCGTGTGGTTTTTAATTTTTTTGGGTTTAGTTAAGGAATAAAAATAAAATTGGTGCGACTTTTTATTTTTACCTTACTTAAAGTAGGATTAACCTATGTTAAGCGGATAATATGGGACCCAAAATATCCTACCCACTTGGTAGGATATTTGTGAGGTGGGGCCCGCACGAGCCCCACCGTTTCTTTCCCTCTAAGTAACGCACCCGCAACCCCCCTTTTTAATGAGGTCAACCGTGCGTTTATTTTGATTAAGAAAACGCCTCATTAATTTGGGCGGTTTAATTCATTACAATTAATTCTTTGAATTAATTATTCGTTCTTATCTTTGAATTTCAAATTGTTGTATTGGGAATAAAATAAGACCAACAATAGGTTTGTTGAGGGGTTTCTTGTTGAGAGGATTTGGAGAAACTCTAAAGCTTGAAGATCTTCATCCTCCTTCGTGAAGAACGCGAAGAATGCGAAGAACACCGGCCTCCGACGAAGGGTGACAAAGAACGCCGAACCCTTGGAGATCGATGACGCGACGTCGTGTACCGCAACGCCAACGATCCTCCTTCCACAACGCTTCTTCCGCGACGTTCCTTCCCCCGCAGAAATCTTCGATCAACAACCGATTGAGGTAGGGGATTGCGGTTCTTTTAATTCTTTGAGAATTATATCCTCGGCATGAATTCAAATGGTGAATTTAAATCTTTATGATTTTATACCCACGTCGTATGTCTAAAATCTTTGTCAGAAGACTTTTTAAAACCGCTAACACGGTGGGTGCAGACCAACGAACAAGTCCAAACCCACAGTCTCTTCGTTCTTGGTGAGCGGATTGGCGGGCGATGACAAAGCAGGACGCACAGGTGATGTGAGGTCCTCTCAGTGAAGGAAGGGCCCCGGGAGGGCCATTGGCGAAGACGACATGCAATTCCTACCACCAGAACTCGTCCGGGGGTCTGCGGAGCGGCCCGCCGGCGCCCCTCGCCGGCACGGCGGCGCCCGGCACGCCGCCAGGAGGAGCCGTCGCGGCTGAAGCCGCATCGGAAGGCTGTGGTCCCGTGACCGCGCGGGACTGGAGGGAGCGGGACGCGGGAAACGACTGCATCTGCCAGCAAGGGAGGCCCCACGCGGGGCCGCGGTCTCTCCACGCGGGGGCAGCCCGCCCCCCGCTTCGCTCGACCGTAACGGACGAGCCGACCCGCTGGCCACCCGACCAGCGCCAGCCGGGTCGCGCCCCGGGCCGGGTCGCGCCCCGGGCCGGGTCGCACCCAGCCGGGTCAGACCCAGACCCGGGTCGGGTCGACCCGGTTTGGGCCGACCCAGGGGGGGGGGGGGGGTTGGGCTGGGTTGGTCCGGGCCCAGACCCCCCGTTTTCGGACCTCTTTCGGTTTTTTGCCCATATATTGGGCTACAGACCTCCGATCGATGAACCGTCAACGGAGATGTGATCCTTGGATCAAGATGGTCGTTTCGGTATATCTCACTCAAGGTTTAGGAGTACTTTGGGTTCGTCCGGGTGGGTTCATACACGAAACCAACTGGGCCCTCGGTGCAGAAACGCTCATAACTTGAACTCTAGACGTCCGATTAACATGCCGTCGACTTTGTTGGATTCCTCTTAATGAGATGGATCTTTTGGCTTACTCCGCTTGAGGTTTTGACGCAGGTGGAGTACGGTCAGGTTGGTTTTGACTTAAAAACCAACCGGGCCCCTAGGAAGAAAAAGCCAATAACTCTTAGACCGGATGTCCGATTGACGCACCGTCTGCGACGTTGAGTTCCTGTTGACGATACTGAACTTTTGGATACATCAACTTCGGACTTTGTGTCAGTTGATGTATTGGCCCCTCCGCTCGTGGAGCGGACCCTCCCGAACGAGCTTGCTGTGTGCGGGAACCCTAGAGCTAGCTGCGACTACGATGACGACGACGACTGTACAGAGATCCTCAGTGGATTCGACGACGATGAATACAACACTCAACGATCCTACGTGGATCAGTGCTACAGATCCGGTGTGGGTCCGATCCTATGTGGGTCAGTGCTCAGCGGTCCTGTGTGGGCCAGCGCCTACAGATCCTGCGTGGGTCCGATCCTGTGTGGGTCATTGCGGGGGTTAGTTACCTATCGATCATGTGTGGGTCAGATCCTTTGTGGGTAATTGCGGGGGTTAGTTACCTATCGATCCTGTGTGGGTCAGATCCTTTGTGGGTCATTGCGGCGGTTAGTACCTATCGATCCTTTGTGGGTCCGACGACTTAGATGAATCAGTGGCAATATCTGATCATCTCTATCGTCTTACGAAGAAGTATACCTGTGTGAGTTGAATCCTATTTTGCTTTCCTATTTGGATGGTGTTGTGCTATCCTGTGTGGATTTACGTTTTGCTTTCCTGTGTGGACTGGGTTGTATTTGGGCTCGAATGTTGGATCCGAACGAGAATTGATGACTTAGGTATATGTATGGGCATATACCTAAGTAGTGTCAGATGTTACTTTGTGATTGCATCTTTCCTTTGTGGTTTATCCTTTGTGGATTCTGGGAGACCTTTGTGGGTCTCAGGGTCCCTACTGAGTAGCTTATACTCACCCCTTCATGGGCTATGCCCGTACTACATTGTGTTGGATGCAGATGACAGAAAACGATGATCGTGGTTGAGGCTTGCGGAGCAGGACGATACCTGGAGGTGGACCACTGGGCGGGACGTACTCAGAGCGGTCGGCTGGACCCGAGGAACAGTGGAGGATATCTGTACCCACCATTCAGGTGGGACTTCCAGTGGACGGCTCGACGCTGCGGCTCTACTTTTAGTTGCTGTTTTTCCTTTCCAGTTGTACTTTACTTTCAGTTTGGGTTTGTATTCTGGCCCACTTACTTTTCTGCACATACTATTGTACTCAGTTTTTACTTAGTGTTTAATTCTTCTTGCTTGCTCTGTGGTGTTTGTTGTTTACTTTACAAAGGCAATGCCTTCCCTTTTTATCGGGATTTACGCCTTGGTGCTAGTCGCCAGCCCCTGGCCTATGGAAGGTGGGCTTGGGGTAGTCACCGCACGGGCCCCGAGGACGGGTCGTGACAATGGAGTTCTAATTAGGTAGGCTCTTGAAAATAAAGGTGTACCTTGTTGAAATGAGTCATATCATTTAATTATTTAATCATTTATCATTTTGGGGTGTTACATTCCCCCCACTTTAGAGAACAACATCCTCTTTGTAGACCCTGTATGTCAACCCAAGTAGTACCACCACACTTAGGGTCGGGTTCCTCTTATGATACCAATGTAACAACTGGGCCCTAATGGTAGCACAAAAATCTCTCTATAACATGGATATTGGGTCCTGGCCCACTGGGTACCACCAGTTTCCTCGTAGACACATGGTCCCCTCCCCGAATGGGTTATTAGACTAATGAATATTCCCACCCATATTCTCAAACGTGTCATCAAACTAATGACTATCCCTATAGACTAACACATGTTCTTCCCAGTGTTCTTTTTCCTCACTAACACACACCCTGGGAAACTTCCCAAAAGGACACCCATCCTAATCACTAGTCTAGGACAAACATGCTTAAATATGGAGTTCTAATCAGGTAGGCTCCTAAAATGAAATGTTCACCTTTTTGACATGAGTCATATCATTTAGTCATTTAATTATTTATCATTCTAGGGTGTTACATTCACCCCCCTTTATATCACAACGTTCTCATTGTAGACCCTATATCTCAACCTAGGCAGTACCACTACACTTAAGGACGAGTTCGTCCTTTGATACCAATATAACAAATGGGTCCTGTTGATAGTGCAGACACCCCTCCATAACATGGACATTGGATCTTGGCCTACCATGTACCATCAGTTTCCCCACATACACATGATCCACTCTTTGAATGGGTCATCAGAATAATAAATATCCCCACCCACATGCTCGAAGAGGTCATTAGACTAATGACTGTCTCCACAGGCTAAGAAATGTTCTTTCCAGTGTGCTTTTTCTTCAATCACACACACTCTAAGAAACTTCCCAAAAGGTCACCCATTCTGATCACTACTCTAGGCCAATCATGCTTAACTATTGAGTTATAATTAGGTAGGATCCAAAAAAATAAAACTGCACCTTATTGAAATGATTCATATCATTTAGTCATTTAACCATTTATTATTCTGGGGTGTTATATTCACCTCCCTTTAGAGCACAATTTCCTCATTGTGGACCCTATATCTCAACCTAGATAGTTCCACCACACTTAAGGTTGGGTTCCTCCTCCGATACCAATGTAATAACTGGGGACCATTAATAGAAAAAACACCCCATCATAATATGGCTGTTGGGTCTTATCCTTCCAGGTACCACCAGTTTCCTTGCAAACACATGGTATCCTCCTCTAACGAGTAATCAAAATAATGAATGTCCCCACATGACAACACATTTTATTTCTAGTGTGTTTTTCCTCACTTGAACACACCCTGAGAAACTTCTCATATAGTCACCCATCATAATCAATGCTCCAGGACAAGTACGCTCAACTGTGGAGTTCTAAGTAGGTAGGCTCCCAAAAATTAAAGGTGCACTTTATTGAAATGATTCATATCATTTAGTCATTTAACCCTTTATCATTATATTATATTACATTCCAATTGTATAAAAAAAGAGTATAAGGATGGGGTGAAATAGTTCATCAAGTTTCCAAAATATCATGCATATAACCCTTCTCAAATCCTTTGTCCATGCTTACAATATTGTTATTCAAGACTAATTATTTGAGAAGAGTTAGAAGAACACTTGATCTATCATGGAATAGATCTAAGTTATAAATGTTGGACTAAACACAGGGAAAAACTGAATGTAGCTAATGACTGTGATACAAATACATTTTATGGATCATCTAATATGATTACAAGTGTGGAAAATGATGAAGATCATATCAAGGATGTGATTATGGTTGTGAATTATTTTTAAGATCATATTGATGAAATGAGAATGAAAGTTGAATATGAACTTCGTAATTGTCCAAAACTATTTGAGAAATTAAAGAGTTGTGCAAAGACACTATTGTATGATGGTTATACTAAATATAAAACATTATCAGTCATACTGAACTTGTATAATTTAAAATATAGAAATGGATGGAGTGATGCTTATTTTACTAAGATATTGACTCTATTGAATGATATTATCCCAGAAGATAGTGATATTCCTTGCCAAACATACGATGCTAAACAAATGCTATGTCAATGGGTATGATATCTGAAAGAATACATGCTTATCCAAATGATTGTATACTATTTCTCAAGGACCACAGATCACTTACAAAATTCCCAAATTGTGTTTCTTCTTGATACAAGAAAGATGAACCAGGTCCTATGAAAATTTTATGGTACTTTCCATTCATTCTAATGTTTAAGAACCTATATTGATGTGAGAATATTGTAAGATAATTGACCTATCATGTAGATACAAGAAATAAATATGGGAAACCTCATCACCCGGTGGACTCTCCTTAATGGAATAGAATTGATCATGAGTGTCCTAAATTTGAAAATGAGCTGAGAATGCTTTATCTCACATTGTCTACAGACGGAGTGAATCATTTTGGTTTTTAAATCACCACTCATAGTACATGGTTGGTGATGTTGGTAAATTATAACTTTCCACCATAGTTATGCATGAAATAAAAATACATTATATTATATCTTCTTATATCAAGACCAAAAAAAGTGAGTAATGATATTGATGTTTATTTAGATCCATTGATTAAATATTTGAAATTATTTTGGGATTTAGGTGTTACATTATATGTAGCTTAATGAAATGAAGATTTCACATTGAGATCTATATTGTATGGGACAATAAATGAATTTCCTTATTATGTAAAATTTTTAGGATATATCATTAAAGGAACTCAAGGGTATCCCATTTGTGAACAAGGTACATAATCAATTAGTTTGAAACATTCATTGAATACTATGTTTCTAGGACATCACAAATTTCTACCATGGTGACATAAGTAACAATCTTGGATGAAATCATTGGACAAGAGTTCAAATGAATGTAAAACACCATCTCCACTAATGGGTGATCAGATTTTTGAGAAATTAAAATATATGGACACTACTATTGGTAAACATTTTTCAAAAAACCATACAAAAATCAATTAGAAAAAGAGATCAGTTTTTTTCAAATTTACATAATGGAATTTTTTGTACATTTGGAATTTTATTAATGTTATGTATGTTTAAAAAAATGTATGTGTTAGTTTCATTGAAACATTACTAAATGCACCCATAAAAACAAAGGATGTAATTAAGTCTAGGTTGGACATGATTGATATGCGAATACATGAAAAGTTATCTCTAGTGAAGAGTGAAAAAAAAGATTTTCTTCCTCTAGATTCTTAAAATATTTCTAGGTAAGAGGGATATCTATTTTTAAACTTCTTGAATGATGTAAAGGTTCTATAGGGGTATTCAAAAAATATCAATAATATCATATCAATGGATAATTTTAAAGTTAAAGGGTCTTAAATCACATGAATTTCATGTTTTGATACAAGATATAATTCCTATATCTTTACATTTCATTTTTTCCAAGAATGTTTATCATACATTAACCAAGAACTATTTCTTTTTCAAAGCTATATCCAGAAAAGTTATAGACCTATTAAAATTTACAACTATGGAAAATGATTTTTTTTAATATTATGTGCATTGGAGATGTTATTCACACCGATATTCTTTGATATGATGGTTAAATTGATGGTTCACTTGGTAAGAGAGATTAAACTATGTGGCTCTATACATTATAGATAGATATACCTCATTGAATAATATATGAATATTTTGGAAGGGTATGTCAAAAATCAAAGTTGGATAGAAGTTTATATTGAAAAGTGATATTTTGTTGAGGAAGCCATTGAATTCTATACCAACTACCTATCTGATATGGAAATCATTGGTATACTAAAATCTCATCACACTAGGTGGATTGTGGGTGAAGGAATTTTTAGAATAGATATTTTCACAATTTCTTTTATAGATTGGGAGCAAGCCCACCTTTATGTTTTTCATAACAGTTTAGAGGTTTACCCATATGTTGAAACCCACAAAGTAATTATTAAGAATTTTAATCCATAAAGGGATTAAATATGGATATCAAATACACATAATAAATTACTTATAAGATAGTTTCAAGGCCAAATTTTTAAGGAGTGAACTAAAAATAAGGATTCAATTTTAGAATGACTTTAATGGCTAGTGAGAGGACCAAGTGTACATGAATTATCTTATAATGGGTACATAATTAAAGGTTATACCTTCTATAAAAATGAACATGATGAATGAAATACCATGAAAAATAGTAGAGTTACACATATGTATGAAGCAATTCATGTATTTGGTATAGAGGAAAAAAAATCCAATTTATGTGAAAATGTCAAACGTTGGCATCACCAAACAAATATGGGATTTGGATTATAGAACATTCCAAGTGATTATTTTTCAATTTAAGTGGGTTGATAATGTAACACCCCAAGGTTTTAAAAAATAATGAAATTTTTTTTAAGTATATATTTATAACTAGCCTTTAAAAAAATAATTTTTCCACTTCAATGTTTTGAATTTTGAGAAATGGTCATCTACAATTGTGTTCAGTATGTTATTTGGAGTCTAATAGAACCAAATTGTTTTTTTGGTGAATAGTAAAATACCCTTATGAATAGTAATATGACCCTAATTAATAGTAAATTGTATATTTTAAGGCTTTAATATAATGACATCTTGAATAATTTTTCAATGTGATATAAAAGCAGTTATAGTTTTTAAATTATTAATTTTTGAATTAAGTATGATTTTATTTAAAAATTAAATTAATAATATTTAGAAAATTATTTTCAAAAAATGGACTTCATTTTTGGATTCTACACGTCAAAAAATGGTAAGGGTAAAGTTTTGGGATTTTTTAGAAATAGTTGAATTTTTGGTGAATAGTAAAAATACAGTTTTGAGTTTCGGTGTGTAAATGACATCATTAATGATTTAATAATTATTTAATAAATCTGGTCTACTTGTTTACAGTAAAATAAGTTATTAGGTGTCTCAAGTGGCTAATACCATGAGAAAATACCCTGGGAAAACCCATGGTTTTGCAAATACCACTAATGAGGTGTCCCTTGGAAATTATTAAAATATTCCCTCACTTTTGCTATAAATACCAACCCATTCCTTCATTAAATTCATTACAGATTACTCATCAACGAATATATTTCCTCCTTACCTCCCTAGTATACCTCCAAATGTGTTCTAAATCCCCCAAGGTCCCAAACTTCAAGTTCTAGGAGTTACTCTCCAAGGTAAGAAAATTCTCAACCTCTTTCTTTTTCCATTCAAGTTCTCTTTTATGTGGTATAGAAATCAAGAATCCATACCATGTTCTTATTTTAATCTTATTCTTGCTATATTATGTATTATGATTCATTTATAGATGGGTGACCCTTGTCCTATATTTTTAATGTTTTCTAAAACCATCTTACATAGCCGTTAGGCTGCCGAATTTTTGTAAGGTATTTCTCAACTATTCTTTTATTTTGAGTTCTTTTCTTTTATTATTATTTACTCATATACTCTTAACCAAGAGGAATTAAGGCTACATAAATCATGTATATTCTGGATTTTCTCATGTTCATGGAATATTCATCACCATTCTTCTTCTCCTCTCCCACTTATTCAATGAATTAAAAACATTTTCTGTGATGTGTTGAATTACCGACATCGTGGACGATGTGATTTCAATTTGATTTAATTCCTTAAAGTATGGTCATGAAAAAATTTTATGGTTGAAATAGGTTATAAAATATATATTATTTCTCATCCATTTTTCTATAATTATTTTTTATACATGGTATTAATTTATAAGACAAAATGAGGTCATTATTATCAAAGAACCACTAAAATGATCTAAATGAACATCATTAATGTTTTAACTCATGAATCACCCTAATATCAAAAATCTAAATGATAAATGGTATAAATTATGGTAATAGAAATATTTAAATACCTTTACATTCCAATTATTGAGTTTCACTTCAAATCGACAAGAACATCCATCATGAACCAATCATGGAAATCATGTAAAGAACGATCCCTAAACAATGCAAGGAACAAAATACCAACAATTGAAGGGTGAAATGAGGTTATGAAATGATCATATAAGATGTTATAAACATGAAAATGTTTCTTTAAAATACTAATAACACTCCTTTAACCATTATACAGGAAGTTTAAACAAGTTTTAAGTAAGACAAACCCAAGGTAAGGGAATTCTTAACCCGATTTCCATTCTTTGGGTTAACCTTCTACTTCGTTATTTATGTGGTAATATAATTTTTTGTGTGATGGGTTCGGTTTATATTATGTTTTATTATGTGTATTTATAGTGTATATACATACTACATCCAATCTATTAAGTCTATTTGAAATTGTATGATATTTATAAAGGACTTTCATTTTAAAAAACTCTTTTAAAATTCTGTTTTATGAAATTCAAAAGCAATGTTTTTATGCTATTATTAATGTTGTATGATTATGTTCTGGTTTTTGGGCATTGTTTATGATAAAGGGTGGGACCTATATCTACATATAATTAATTGGGTATGTGTAATTTTGAGTTCGTCCGTATGGTTTCTCCAAGTGTAACTGCGATGGTTACAAAAATTGTAAGGTAGGAGTGAGGGTTACAAATTATAAGGTAGCCGACAGGGTTACAAGATTATGCAGGTAATCCCATAAGATAACTTTATGATTTTAATTATGTTCTTATGTATTGTGGCAATCTTTTGGAAATTTCATGTTTCACAAAGTAAGTATATATATACATGTGATAAGCATGTCTTTTGAAAATGATTTCATACGTTATAAGTGTTCATGGACTAATATGTTCTTTCCTTGTTTTTTATACCTTATTGAGATTTTGTGCTCATCCCAAGTTTTTAAATGATTTTCACAGGTTATAAGGATATTTAAGACAAAGAATGAATCCATGTTAATTTTTTGAAGAATGGTCAAAGAAATCATGTTTTATGTGAAAAGTTTTATATTTTTCAAGAAAGGAATACTGTTTTTATGGTATACACTTTGTAATAATGTGTAATTTTATGAATGTTTTATGTCCCAATTCTCTAATGATATTAAATTTAAAAGATCCTAAACGTGAAAGGAAGTGAATTCTTGACTAAATTCAAGATTATGTAATGTAATAAGGCTGGGTCCTTATAGTTGGTATCAGATGATGGTTTAGATATCTTTAAGGGCTAGGATGATGTTAAAAGAATACCATAAATGTTTTTTAATCTATGATTAATTTTAAATGTTATAGAATTTAAATATTACCATGTTCCTTAATCTAATATATGTTTTTTCATAATGGTTGTCCATAGAAGAAACAGGGAAGCTGAAGAGGAGGGGAACCGACTGAACAACATCCTTCCAAATCTGTAGCTCAAAATGGTAGGGATTGGAATTGAGCAGTTTGTGACAGTAATGGCTCAGCTGACACATGCAATAAATGGTGGTGGAATCCATGCAAGAGAAAAACTGTAGGTACCACAATAGAACATGACATTAGTGGAACATTTTATGAGACAACACCCTCCTGATTTCAATGGATCTTCTGACCCAGTAGCGGTTGAAGGATGTATTAAAGCCCTTGAAAAGATATTAGATGTTATGGGATGTTTAGAAAATCAAAAGGTAAGTCTTACCATTTATTGTTTTGAAGTTTAAGTTGATTAGTGGTGGTCAATGGTAAGGAATAACAGGGACAGAGAGGATTTTGATTCCACAAAGTGGGATGAATTTAAAATTATTTAAATATTTTTCTAAGGTGGTGAAAGTTAGGATGGAGAAGAAATTCCTTGAATTAAAGAAAAAGGAGAAGGATTCAGTGGCTGTGTATGAAGTGAAATTCACCTAACTGGATAGGTATGCTACAAATCTTATTCTAGATCTTGATAGAAAAATCAACCGCTTTTACCCAGAACTAAAGCCAAGGTATCGAAGGGTGTTGGCCTCCCGTGAATTCAAAAGTTATGAGAAAATTGTCTGATGTGCTAAGAGGTTAGAGATGGAGTTTGATAATGATCATGTGCATTTTGGAAACATGGAGAAGAAGAGTTCTAGATGGAAAGTGATAGGTAAGAATCAATAAAAGAAATATGATGGTAAGAAAATTCAGTTTCCAGTTTGTGAAAGGTGTGACAAGAAGCACTCTAGGGAATGTCTTATCAAAACTGTTAGGTGTTTTAGATGTGGTAAGTTTAGATATATGGACTGAGATTATAATGAAAATGATCCTAAGACTAATCCTGATAATAAAACTGTTAAGTGTTTTAAACGTGGTGAGATGATTCATTATGAAAATGCCTACCCAAAGAGAGATCCAAATGATGCAAAGAAGACAGACTATAAGAAAAAAGGTGTAGTGAGATATTTTGAAACTACATCAGCAGATGCTGATCCATCCAATGAAGTGGTATCAGGTACTCTATTCATTTACTCAGATTTTTCTAAAGTTTCGTTCGATACAGGGTCTACACATTCCTTCATTTATGAGAAATTTTCTGGTAAATTGGAAATATCACCTCAAAAAATGAGACCAGAACTTATTGTTAAAACACCCAGGGGAAATATTATAGAAAAGAGGAATTATAAAAATATTTCTATTATGCTCTGTGGAAAGACTTTACCTGCGAACCTTGTTGTTTTTCCCTTAATCAAGTTTGATGTTATTCTGGGACTGGATTGGATTTCTATTTATCATGCTAAGATTGACTGTAGAACTAAAGATTTTTTTAGAAAGAATTTCAGTTTGTATATAAGAATGAACCCATAAAATTGATAACATATCAGGAAGTTGAGAAACTATTTAAAGATATAAATGAAAGTTATATTGCTCATATTTTTGAAAACAAGGGAACTATTCATATTAATGATGTGCCTGTGGTAAATGAATACCTTGATATTTTTCTTGATGAGTTACTTAGTGTCATACCTGATTGGTAAATCAAATTCAAAATTTACTTAGTTCCTAATGATAAGCCAGTTTCAAAACCCCCATATCATATGTCTCAAATAGAACTTCTTGAATTGAAAAATCAGTTGTAGGATTTTCTTGATAAAGGCTTCATTCATCCTAGCACTTCACCATGGGGTGATCCTGTTTTGTTTGTTAAAAAGAAATATGGTTCCATGAGACTTTACATTGATTATAGAGATTTGAATAACATCACTGTTAAAAACAAGTATCCTTTTCCTCACATCGATGACTTGTTTGATTAGCTCTAGGGAGCTTAGTACTTTTCCAAGATTGACTTGAGATCTGGATACCATCAGCTGAAGGTGAAGGAGGATGACATCCTAAAAATAGACTTTCGTACTAGATATGGGAATTCTGAATTTGTGGTTATGCTGTTTGGGTTAACTAATGCACCTAATGTATTCATGAATCTTATGAATAGAATATTTCATGAATTATTGGATAAGTTTGTGGTTGTGTTTATTGATGACATTTTGGTATTTTATAAAAATAAAGAGGAGCATGAAAAACATATAAGGGTTGTTTTACAAACCTTAAAAGAAAAGAAAATGTATGGAAAATTCAGAAAGTGTGATTTTTGGTTGCAATAGATTTCATTTCTTAGGCACATTGTAAATAAGGATGGAATAATAGTTTATCCTACAAAAAAAAGTGGTTGATGAATGGACAAGACCCACAAATGTTACAGAGATTCATAGTTTTCTTGGGTTAGTAGGTTATTACCGATGATTTGTTAAGAAATTTTCACGGTTATCTTGCCCGATAACTAATTTAACATGAAAAGGGGTTAAATTTGTTTGGATAGAAGAATGTGATGTTTGTTTTCAGAAACTAAAGAAGAGATTGGTGAATGCTCCAGTTTTGGCCTTGACTTCCCAAAATGGTGAGTTTGTCATCTATAGTGATGCTTCTTTGAAAAGAATTGGTTGTGTTTTGATGCAGAATGATCAGGTAATTTCTTATGCTTCAAGACAACTAAAACGTCATGAGTTAAATTATCCCACACATGATTTGGAATTGGCAGCTGTGGTTTTTTCTTTGAAAATTTGGAGGCCTCATTTATACGGATCCAAATATAAAATATATACTGACCATAAAAGTCTAAAGTATATATTCACCCAGAAGGAATTAAACATGAGTTAGAGAAGATGGATTGAACTGATAAAGGATTATAATTTCATGATAAATTACCATCCCGGAAAAGCAAACAAAGTGGAAGACTCCTTTAGTCGAAAACATCATGCATCATTAACCATTTTACGTTTGGAATATGATCCCTTGATTAATGATTTTATGAATTTTGAATTAGAAGTTTTTGGTGTAGAAAATATCTCTGTTTTTTCTCAAGTTTCAGTGCAGTCATCGTTATTAGACAGAATTAAGCAAGCATATAAGGAAGACCATGAGTTATAGAAAAAGGTATAATTGGTTAAAATGGGTAAGTTTCCAGAATTTAACCTTGATAAAGATTGTGTTTTAATATTTGGTAAAAGGTTGTGTGTGCCTTGTGATTCTCATTTGAAGAAAGATTTGTTGTATTATGGTCATAGTTCTCCATTTTCAGTTCATACTGGGAGTACTAATATGTATAGAGACCTTCAAGAGTATTACTGGTGGGATAGGATGAAAAGGGATATTGCATAATTTACTGTGAAATATGTTTGACATGTCAACAGGTTAAAGCAGAGTGACAGTTACCAAAGGGGATGCTTCAACCTTTTGCAGTGCCAGAGTGGAAATGGGAGAATGTATCCATGGACTTTGTGGTGGGACTACCTAAGACATATTGAGGTAACAATGTGATTTTGGTTATTGTTGATTGGCTGACAAAATATGCACATTTTATTTTTATTCTAGATACAATGTCTTTGGATAATCTTTCTCGACTGTACCTCAAGGATATTTTCAGGTTACATGAAGTTCCTCTTTCCATTGTATCTAACCGGAATCCCAAGTTCACTTCTAACTTTTGGAAGAGACTTCAGAAGTCTTTGGGAACATAGTTAAATTTCAGTACATCTTTTCATCTTTAATTATATGGGAAGTCAGAACGAATGATTTAGACTTTATAGGATATGCTTCGAGCTTGTACAATGTACTATCAGGTAAGTTGGGATCGACATATTTCTTTAGTTGAGTTTTCTTATAATAACAGTTTTCATTCTAGTATTTAGTTGGAACCTTTTGAGGAATTGTATGGGAAGTAGTGTCAGACTCCATCATTTTGGGATGATGTTGGTGAAAGAAAGTTGATGGGCCTGGAATTAGTAGAATAAGTGGATAATAAAGTGAAGACGATCCAGCAGCACATGAGGACAACTCAGAGCCGGCAGAAAAGTTATGCAGATAATAGAAGGAAAGACTTATCTTTTGAGGTAGGTGACGATGTTTTCCTTAAAATCTCTCCTTGGAAAAGTGTGATGCATTTCGGTAAGAAGGGGAAGCTAATTCCATGGTTCATCAGTCCTTTTGAAATCCTGAAAAAATTTGGACCAGTTGCATACCAAGTATCTTTGCCTCCGATTTTACCTAAGGCACACAACGTTTTTTATGTTTCGATATTGAGGAAATATGTGCCAGATTCGACTCATGTTTTGAGAATAGAAGATGTTCAACTGAAATATAAACTTTCTTATGAAGATAAACCAGTTCAGATTCTTGATCAAAGAGAACAGGTATTGCGGAATAAGGTAATCTACCAGGTAAAGGTTTTGTGGAGAAACCACATGGTAGAAGAAGCAACACAGGAGTTTGAAAATGCTATGAGGGAAAGGTACCCTCACTTGTTTAATAAGTAAATAAAATTGAGAGGATGAAATTTCCAGAAGGTGGGGATAATGTAACACCCAAAGATTTTAAAAAATAAATGTAAATACATGAAACTTCGCTTTAAGTAGATATTTATAACTAGCCTTTAAAAAATATTTTTTCCACTTCTATGTTTTGAATTTTAAAAAATGGTCATCTACAATTGTGTTCAGTATGTTATTTAGAGTCTAATAAAACCAAATTGTTTTTTTAGTGAATAGTAACATACCATTATGAATAGTAATATGAACCTAATTAATATTAAATACATTATTTTTTAAGGCTTTAATATAATGAAATCTTGAATAATTTTTCAATGTGATATAAAAGCAGTTATAATTTTTAAATTATTAATTTTTGAATTAAGTAAGATTTTATTTAAAAATTAAATTAATAATATTTAGAAAATTATTTTTAAAAAATGGATATCATTTTTGGATTATACACATTGAAAAATGGTAAGGGTAAATTTTTCGGATTTCTCTGAAACAGTTGAACTTTCAGTGAATAGTAAAAATACAGTTTTGAGTTTCGGTGTGTTAATGAAATCATTAATGATGTAATAATGATTTAATAAATATGGTTGAATTATGTATAGTAAAATAATTTATGAGGTGTCCCAAGTGTCTAATACCATGTGCAAGCCCATTATGTTTCAAATACCACTAATGAGGTGTCCCTTGGAAATTATTAAAATATTCCCTCACTTTTGCTATAAATACCAACCCATTACTTCATTAAATTCATTACAAATTTTACATAAATGAATCTCTAGCGTCCTTACCTCACTAGTATTCCTCCCAAGGTTTCCTCAAGTCCCCAAGGTCCCAACCTTCAAGTTATAGGAGTTACTCTAAAAGGTAAAAAAATTCTCAACTTCTTTCTTTTTTCCATTCAAGTTCTCTTTTAGGTGGTATAGAATTCAAGAATCCAAACCATGTTCTTATTTTCATTTTATTCTTTCTCTATTATGTATTATTATTCATTTCTAGATGGGGGAAACTTTTACCCATTTTTTTAATGATTTCTAAAACCATGTTGCATAGAAGTTAGGCTGCCAAATGTTTGTAAGGGATTTCTCAACTATTCTTTTATTTTGAGTTCTTTTCTTTTCTTATTATTTCCTCATATACTCTTAAACAAGAGGAATAAAGGATATATAAATCATGTATATTATTTATTTTCTCTTGTTCATGGAATATTCATCACCATTCTTCTTCTCCTCTCCCACTAATTCATGGAATTAAAAACATCGCCTGTGATGTGTCGAATTACCAACATCATGGACAATGTGATTTCAATTTGCTTTAATTTCTTCAATTATAGTCATGAAACAATTTTTATGGTTTAAACATGTTATAATATATGTATTATGTCTCATAAATGGTTTTGAATTATTTTTTATACATGGTTTTAATTTATAAGACAAAATGAGGTCGTTATTATCAAAGAACCACTAAAATGATCTAAACGAACATCATTAATGCTTTAACTTATGAATCACCCTCATATAAAAAATCAAAATGATAAATGGTATAAATTATGGTAATGGAAATATTTAAATACTTTTCCATTACAATTCAGGATTTTTACTTCCAATCGACAAGAAAATCCATCATGAACCAATCATGGAAATCATGTAAAGAACAATCCCTAAACAATGCAAGGAACAAAATACCAACAATTAAAGGGTGAAATGAGGTTATGAAATGATCATATAAGATGTTATAAACATGAAAAAGTTTCTTTAAAATACTAATAACACTCTTTTAACCATTATAAAAGAATTTTAAACAAGTTTGAAGTAACAAAAACCCAAGGTAAGAGAATTCTTAACCTGATTTCCAATCATTGGGTTAACCTTCTACTTCATTATTAATGCGGTATTAGAATTTTTTGTGTGATGGGTTATGTTTATATTATCTTTTATTATGTGTATTTATAGTGTATATACGTACTCCATCCACTCTATTAACTCTCTCTTCAATTGTATGATATTTATAAGGGACTTTCCTTTTAAAAACCTCTTTTAAAATTCTGTTTTACGACATTCAAAAGCAATGTTTTTATGCTATTATTCATGTTGTATGATTATATTATGGTTCTTAGGAATTGTTTATGATTAAGGGTGGGAACTATATATCCATCCAATTCATTGGGTATGTGTAAGTTGGAGGTTGGACGTATGGTTACTCCAAGTGTAACTGCAATGGTTACACAAATTGTAAGGTAGCCGTAAGGCTTACAAATTATAATGTAGCCGAGAGGGTTACAAGATTCTGTAGATAATGACCCAATATACCTTTATGATCATACTTATGTTATTATGTATTGTGGTAATCTTTTTTAAATATCATGTTTCAAAAAGTAAGTATATATATATAGGTGATAGGTATGTCTTTTGAAAATGATTTCATACGTTATAAGTGTTCATGGACTAATGTGTTCTTTCTTTATTTTTATATCCCTTACTAATTTTTTGTGCTCATCCCAAGATTTTAAATTATTTTCACAGGTTATAAGGATATGTAATAAAAAGAAGGAATCTAAGTTAAATGTTTAAATAATGTTCAAAGAAATCATGTTTTATGTGAAAAGTTTTATATTTTGCAAGAAATGAATACTGTTTTTATGGTATCCACTATGTAATAATGTATAATTTTATGAATGTTTTATGTCCCAATTCTCTAAAGATATAAACTTGAAAAGATACTTAATGTTAAAGGAATTGAATTATTGACTAAATTCAAGATTATGTAATGTAATAAGGCCGGGTCTTTATAGATAATATGAGTTATATTAAAATTGATGAATTGATATTTATTAAATTGAATTTATTTAAGAAAGGGTATGAAGACAAATAATTTATAATGGAATCACATGAAATATAAGAATTTTATATTCCATACCCTGAAAACTAAAAGTGTTCAATTGTTCTGTTATTATCCAAAACCACTGAAGGCTCATATTTCAATTCAACTGAGGATGACCTTTTCATTGGGATGTCACAACCATTCCATAGTGGTCCTAATACAGATAGGGTATTGTATGTAAGAGGAGACTATAATGAAGGGATTTGGATACTCAATTGAGGGGTCAAATCCATTCAAACCTTAAAAAAGGATATTTCAATAATTAGGTTATATATTTTTTAATATACATTTCATTAAATCATTTTATTATATATTAATTACTATATTTAAATAATCTAAATTAAATGTTCAACTAATTCTGTAGATAATGATCTCTGCACATGATGATGCTCCAAATACTAAATAACAATAGGTTTCTCAACATGGTAGAAATCCTAATGTAGAATAACAAAAATCTTCTGCACATGCTGATGCTACCAATCCATAGGAACAATATATTGATGATTTTGAAGTTGAGGAAATGATAGATGATGAAAAAAGCCATGTCCTAGAAAAAATAGGAGCACTGTAGCATGAAAATATTATAAAAAACTATTAAGGTGAGAAATAAAGGAATCAAATTTGAGGTTGGATGGAATGTACATGGATAGCCTATTAAACCCACTATGGCCATGTTCAATAGTTTCATTGGGATCAACACTTACATGCGCATGATGATTGATGTATATTTTTGCAACAATGTAGTTCCCACACTTAAGACAATAATTTGGGGATAGATTGGTGTAAGATTATGATATAATTTATTTATTTTACTAAAATCCAAAATAATTAAATATTGAATTACTCTTCATTATCCCTTACAGAGTTCATTTATAGTAGATTACCCTAAAATTAAATTTTTATTAATACTCACTGGAAAGGATCATAGTTTATTTCAAACAATTCTTACGAAGTATCATCTCTAAGATGATGAGTGGAAAGTAAATCCACACCCACCATAGAATACACAACTGATAAAACAACAAGCGTGAGATGTGTTAATTGGTTAGTATAACTATTAATAAATTTCTTTACAATACATGTATTAATCATTTTGATTAATAATGGTTAATTTATAAAACAACAACTAAGTACTGAAAATAAGCAACGAGAAACAAAACCAATGTACCCATACATAAAGAAAGGATGGGGTATACTTCACTTGATTTTTTTTTACATATTTTAAATCTACTGTAATAATTTTATGTGATAAGAAACAACAACATAATTTTATACCTCTATTTATATAAAGTTTGATGAATCAAAATACAAATTCACTTCAATGCCACATCATGTGCTATGGAAGGAGTCATGATTAAATAAAGAAAGGATACTAATATATTAAAACACACAAAATCATGGAATAATTAATCAAAATTATCTAAAGGATTAACCAACCAATCGAAAATATCTTCACAATGTACCTTTACCCCACCCATTAAACTTCTGTATTTACTAGCATTAAAGGTTCATGAAGATACAATGTTAGAAAGTGGTGATATAACAAAAATTACTTTTGAAGAATAGTTTATAGAGAGGACATTGTAGACCATATTGGTTTTGAGAATGTAAATGAAACCCTCATGCCTGAATGGATAGGAGTCTCAGTTGTAAATGTATACTTGAGGCGTGTTTTCCTAATTTTTTTGTCCAATAAATAATTTACTATGTTAATTATGACCAAAATCTATTCATAAATTTTAAAAGTGTATATATCAATACTATTTGAAGGTAAAATCCTGTGAATGGAAATTTTGACTCATTATTCCACACATCACTTCTATATAAGAATTATCATTGGAACCAAAGAAATATGAAGAAATAGTATACAAAATAACTATAATGTTTGAAATAAAACTTATATATGATAAACTCTTATTAATACCCATGATACAGGGGTAAAACTATACAAATTAATCATATAAAATATATTTTCATTCATTTCATTACTTATTACTTTTTGTTTTTAGGAAACATTAGTTACTAATTGAAATTAATTTAGATACTCCAAAGATTTATTTTTTGGATTCAATGCATTGATACCCAAAAAACCGACCACATGTGATGCTATTTATCAATTTGTAATACACTAAATGCAAAATTTTACAACTAAAATTTGAGTTATATATTTTATATTATATTTTAATGAAAATCATGTTATGATTGGGTGGTGATTAAATATCATAAAAATCATGTAATGAGGAAAATCCATGAGTATAAGAAGCCTATCAAATTCTACAAGTGGATAAGTATTTGGGTATATATAATAAGATTTCACTATCATGACATATATAAAAAAATTAATTATTTTTCTCAATGTTTTTTTAGCATATAAAATAAACCAATGACAAATATTGTGGTTATTATATTTGAAAGTTTATGAAAGATTTCATATACTATCAACAAAATAGCACCCCCAAAGATATCTTTTTGAAGATAATTACAATTTCATTTAAAATATTTATTAATAATATATTTATACCACTAGGGATGTCGATAGTCCTCATATTCAAAAGAGGAAATCGATTTTTTATAAACAAATGGGCAACATACCTAGTGTCATAATGTATGCATACATCATGAATATGTGACTTCTTAACACTTATTTAATTGATGTTTTCATCATTTATCTACTTTTTTAGTTAATTTACTTATAATTTTTATTCGATACTTTAGAAAAATGATTCATAATTCATTTGTGGCAAGTATGAATTAACTATACCTTAATCCGATACATGGTGTGCCTGGTATGGCTCAAAGTGCATGTTTTTAGTTTAAAACTACTATTTTATTTGAAAACCCACATCATATACTCAAAAATGATAGAACAAATTCTGATTGTTTTGATACTTCAAGAAAATAATCCATAAGTAATTTTTGATGTGTAGAAATCATCTACACCTCAATATGATAAACGGTGTACCCAATAAGATTCAAAGTGTTCGATATTAGTTTAAAATTGACAATTTAGTTAAAAAATGTGTCACTCACTAAAAAATAATAAAACACACTCATATTATTTTGATAGTTTATTAAAATTATTCATATGTAATTTATGATGTCGAGGAATTATTCTTATATCAAATCAATATATGATGTGACTGATATGACTCAAATATCGTGTTTTCAGTTTAAATTAACATTTTAGTAAAAAAGACATGCGACATACTCAAAACTGAGAAAATAAATTCATATTGTGTTTATACTTTAGGAAAAATATCCTTAAGTTATTTTTGATATGTAGGAATCAACCACATGTCCATCCGATGCATGGTGTGACTAGTATGACTCCAAGTGTGTGTTTTCAGTTTAAAATGATATTTTAGTAAAAAACACAAATGACATTCTCAAAACTAATAAAACACATATGGATTATTTTTATACTTTATAAAAATGATCCATAAGTCATTTTTGATGTGTAGGAATTAGACGCACCTCAATATGAGACATAGTGTGATTGATATGACTCAAAGTTTTCCTTTTTATTTAAAATTTTTATTTTAGTAAAAAAGAAAAGTGACATAATAAAAAATTAAAAAACACATTTGGATTGTTTTGATATGTTAGGAAAATGAACCATAAGTAATTTTTTACATGTAGGTTTCATCCGCAACTTAATATGATTCACGGTGTGCCTGATATGACTCAAAGTGTCTGTTATCAGTTTAAAATTGACATTTTAATTCAAAAATGTGTTCCAATCACTAAAAACTAAGAAAACATGCTCATATTGTCTTGATAATTTATAAAAACGATTCACAAGTCATTCTTTACATGTAGGAATTAATCTCACATCAAACGGACACACTATGTGATCGATATGACTCAAAGTGCATGTTTTAAGTTTAAAATGAATTTTTAGTAAAAAAACAAGTGACATACTCAAAACTAATAAAAACATTAAAATTGTTCTTATACTTTATTAAAACTATACATAAGTCATTTGTAATGTGTAAGAATCATCCTTAACTCAATCTGATTCATGGTGTGTCCAGTATTACTCAATGTTCATGTTTTCTATTTAAAATAAAATTTTAGTAAAAACTACAAGTGACATACTCAAAACTAGAAAAAAATATTCATATTGTTTTGATACTTTATAAAAGTGATCCATAAGTCACTTGTGAAGTGTAGGAATAAACACCACCTCAATCTGATATACAGTGTGACCGATATGACTCCAAGTGTTTCTTTTTTATTTAAAATTGACATTTTAGTAAAAAAGAGAAGTGACATACTCAAAAACAATAAAACACATTTGAATTGTTTTTATACTCTATAAAAATAATCTATATCTCATATGTGACATGTACTAATCATCCGTATGTCAATCCGATACACGGTGTGCCTGATATGGATCGAAGTGTCCGTTATGAGTTTAAAATTGATATTTTAGTTCAAAATATCTGTCACTAACTTAAAATAGAGAAAAAAATCTTGGATTTTCTTGATAACTTAGGAAAGGATTAATAATAAATTTGTGAAATTAATGAATTAGTCTCACATGAAACCAAAATATGATGTGATCAGTATGACTTAAAGTGTGTGTTTTTTAGTTTAAAATGACATTTTAGTAAAAACAATTGACATACTCAAAACCACGAAAACACATTGGAATTTTTTGATACTTTAGTAAAATGATCCATAAGTTATTTGTGACATGTAGGAATTAGCCTCATGTCAATATGATGCAAGGTATGACTGGTATGAATCAAAGTGTGTGTTTTCAATTTAAAATGGAATTTATGTAAAAACCATAAGTGACATACAAAAAACTGAGTAAAAACATTTAGATTATTTCTATTATTTATAACGACGATCCATAAGTCATTTGTGATGTGTAGGAATTATCCTCATCTCAATATGGGGAACATTGTGATCAGTATGACTCAAAGTGTGTCTTTTTATTTAAAATTGACATTTTAGTAAAAAAGACAAATGACATACTCAAAACTGAGAAAACACATTAAGATTGAATCTATATTTAGTAAAATTATATATAAGTCATTTTTGATGTTTATTAATTAGATACGCCTTAATTAAATACATGGTGTTCCTAGTACAAGTCAAAGTGTCCGTTATCAGTTCAAAATTGACATTTTAGTTCAAAATGAGTATCACTCACTAAAAACCAATAAAATGTGGTAATATTGTATTGATAATTTAGGAAAAATTATTCATAAGTCATTTTAGATGTTTAGGAATTAGTATCACGTCAAACTGACACATGATGTGATCGGTATGACTCAAAGTGCATGTTATCAGTCTAAAATGATATTTTAGTAAAAAAATGTCACATACTCAAAACTAAGAAAACACATTCATTTTGTTTTCATAATTTAGTAAAATTATCTATAATTCATTTGTGACATGTAGGAATCAATTTCACCTTAATCCAATGCACAATGTGACCAATATGACTACAAGTGTGTCTTTTTATTTAAAATTGATATTTTCATAAAAAAGACAAAGGATATACTCAAAACTTAGAAAACACATTTGTATTGTTTTAATACTTTAAGAAAATGATCCATGAATCATTTTTTCTGTGTAGTAATCAACCAAACCTCAATCCGATACACAATATACCCAATATGACTCAAATTGTCTGTTATGAGTTTAAAATTGATATTTTAGTTCAAAATGTGTGTCACTCACTGAAAACCAAGAAAATACACTCATACAATCTTGATAATTTATTAAAAAAAATTAATAAATCAATTGTGACATTTATGAATTAGTCTCATGTCATACTGACACACTACGTGACTGGTATGACTCAAAGTACGTGTTTTCAGTTTAAAATGACATTTTAGTAAAAAAATAAGTGACATGATCAAAACCGAGAAAACTCATTTGTATTTTTTTGATACCTTTAGAAAAAACCCATAATTAAATTTTGACATATAGGAATTAGCCTCACATCAATCTGATGCATGGTGTGACTGGTATAACTCAAAGTGCATGTTTTCAGTTTAAAATGATATTTTAGTAAAAACCAAAAGTGACATACTCAAAACCAATAAAAAACATTCTTATTGTTTTAATACTTTAGAAAAAAAATCCATAAGTCATTTGTAACATGTATAAATCATCCTCAGCTTAATCCTATGCATGGTGTGATTGTTATGACACCATGTGTGTCCTTTTATTTAAAATTGACATTTTAATAAAAGTGGAGTCAAGAAAATTCAGATTGTTTTGATAATGTAGTACATTAATCCATATGTCATTTTTGTTGTGTAGCAATTAGAATAACCTTAATCTACCGAATGGTGTTCCCAGTATGGCTCAAAGCATCCTTTATTGGTTTAAAATTTAAATTTTAGTTCAAAACATGTTTCACCCACTGAAAACCAAGAAAACATGCTCAGATTGTCTTGGTAATTTATGAAAACAATTCATAAGTCATTTATGATTTGCAGGAACTAGTCTCATGTCAAAACAACACATGATGTGACCAGTATGACTCAAAGTGTGTGTTTTCAGTTTAAAATGAAATTTTAGTAAAAAAATAAGTGACATAATCAAAACTATGAAAACACATTCAGATTGATATGATACTTTAGAAAAATTATCCATAAGTCATTTTTGAGGTATAGGAATAAACCTCACCTCAATCTGATGTATAGTGTTATTGGTATGACTTAAAGTGTGTCTTTTTTATTTAAAATTGAAATTTTAGTAAAAAAGACAAGTTACATACTCAAAACTGATAAAACACATTCATATTGTTTTGATACTTTAGGAAAATAATCCATATGTCATTTTAGACATTTATGAATCATCCTCACCTTAATACGATATACAATGTTCTCTATATGACTCAAAGTGCCCGTTATCAGTTTAAAATTGACATTTTAGTCTAAATCACATGCCACTCACTGAAAAATGAGAAAACAGGTTCAAATTATCTTTATAATTTATGAAAATAATTCATAAGTCATCTAAAATATGTATAAATCAATCACATGTCAAACCAACACACGATATGACGGGTACGACTCAAAGTGTGTGTTTTCACTTTAAAATGAAATTTTAGTAAAAAAAAAGTGACATAATCAAAACTAATATAACACATTAAAATTGTTTCGATAATTTATAACAACAATACGTAAGTCATTTCAATATGTAGGAATTAGCCTCACCTCAATCTGATGCACAGTGTGACTGACATTACTCAAATTGTGTGGTTTTAGTTTAAAAATGAAAATTTATTATTATATTGTTTCATATTTATGTTTAATTTATTTATTCATAGTATTATTAACATGATAATCATTTTCTTATACAGAGGGAATATTTTTCTCGAGTTGGGGTGGTTTTTTCGACAATTATTACCATGATCAGGCTTTTTTTAGAGGGGGTCGTGTGCCAAAGATAATGAAACCATTGATGTTTTTGAATGTTTGTGATGAATTGTACTTTATAATGTAGTTGTATAAAACAAAGTTTGAAATTTATATAAGAGTGTATTTTTTTTCTTGTATTTGTGATGTAATTTTTATTTCAATTAAATTATAAATTTCATATATCCTGTATTGTCTTGTATTTTTTGTTGCAGTGTGCTGTAATTTTAACACCACACTGCAATAGTATGACCTTTATCAGTGCTTTTTTTAGCGTTGATAAAATGAACAAATTTTAATGGTGCTTAGATCAAAAATTATTTTTTAGTGTTGGTTAAGGTTTTTTCTAGTGTTGTTAAAATCCTGTTCTATATTAGTGTTTTGCAACATTAAAAAAACACTGATAAATGAGTGGTTTTATGAGTGCTAGAAAAAGCGCTGATAAATGTTATCTTTTGTAGTAATAAAAAAGTGCTCACAACATTATCATATTATTAAACACTGATAAAGATAATATTTATCAACACTTTTATCTAACATTAATAATGACGACCTTTATTAGTTCATGTATTAGTGATGATAAAATGAGATCTTATTAGAAAAATTATATAACCAGAAAGGCATGAACCAGGGATTAAAATCCGTGGTCCTAGTAAATTTATTAATAAAAAGGAATGTACAAATCAGAGAAAGTGGGGGACATCAAAATCAACAAATTAAACTAACAATTCCATATGAAACGAAAGATCAAACCATAGTCACATTCGTTTTTTTTCTACCACACCTTGCTTAGGATCCACCCTGACCTTTTGTGTGCCTTCCTTGATTCCATTGTTTAGGAGACTTTTAGGTGATATCTTGATCATCCATTCTTGATGATCCATCCTTATCATGAGGCTCAATGCCTCTAGTGAAATTATCGTTCCAAATAGAATCATCTCGATCTAATGCACACTTCAAATTAGAATTTTCAAAGTCTGAGTATTGTGATTCAACTTAAAGGTTTCCAAATTCCTACCAAAAAGATTCCATGCTATGAGATTTATTTAAAGTATCCAACAAAGTAAATTTATTTGTATTGGGACCAATATTTTGCAAGTCAGTAATAACCACCATGATTGCTGCCTCCCCTTCTAGTGTGCCACCAGAAATAAGATTTCATGCTGCAAACAACTTATTCTCCATAGTTTCTTCTAAATCCTTGAAGGGAACCAAGGACGCCTACACTTCCACTTAATCTGAAGGGATTTGTAATATGGTTTTCCTAAGTGTGACCAGATGAAAACCATCAGCATCAATGAGGGTATTCCTACCCTTTTTAGATTTTGTCTGATTAGAACCACCCTCCATAAATTTGTTAGAGGCATCAACCTCCATATTGTATTTTCCTTTTGCTTTTGTCCATGGGAAAGGTCCACTCCTTAAATATGATTTATATAATAAAAAATATGTATTTACACTTAATAAGTCATATATTTATTGAAAATGGTTTGTTAAAAAAGAAAAATTTAATATTAATTAAAAGTATTGACTCATTAGTATTGAGTAATAGATGTTTAAATACATAATCTATAAATGTCATTTGTTTTTCAATTTGACATATATCATGAATTGTGTTATATATATATGAATTAGTTTCACACACATACATAATTAATACTATTTTATACCCACACACATACACCTAATATTTATATAATTTATTCAATTTTTAATATTCATTTTAGAATTTTATTTATTAACATAATATATTTACTAGATTATATTTTTAATTGGTAAATTTTATACATTTTTTATATTTTTATTTAATATATAATATAAATTACTTTTTAATATTTTTTTCTAATTTATTAATTTTTAATATTATTTATTCATTAATAATATTAATTTCTTTTTAATATTTTTTAAATATATTTATTTTTAATTTTTATTCCTTTAATATTTTTGTAATTTTATCCATATTTAATATTTATTTATACATATTTATTCATTAACATTTGATATCTTTAATATGGTTGTAATTTATATAATTAATATATATTCATTTTCATTTTAACATATTTTTTTAATTTTTTAATAATCTATATAATTAATAACACTTATACAATTCTTTTAATATTTTTGAAATCTATTTATTTTTTAATTATTAAATTTCACTCTTTTTTAACATTAATCCTTTTAATATTATTTATTCACTAATAATGTTAAATAATTTTTACTTTTTTTTTATAATTTATTCATTTAATATTTTTTGTAATTTATTCATTTTTAATATTTATTTATACATATTTATTAATTAACTTTTAATGTTTTTAATATGGTGGTAATGTGCATAATTAATATTTATTTAGTTTCATTTTAATATATATTCATTTTTATTTTTTTAATATTTTTTTATAATTAATAAAACTTAATAATTTTTTAATAATTTCGATGTCTAGTCATTTTTAATTATTAAATTTTACTCATTTATGACATTCATGCATCTAATATTATTTAATCCTTAATAATGTTATTTTTTTATTATAATTTATTCATTTTTAATATATATTCATTTAATATAATTTTTAAAATATTTTAAACAGTTTTTATTGGCGTATAAAAAAAATCCTGATAAAATATGGTTTTATCATTGTTCATTTGAAAGTGCAGATGAAACTATTTTCAGTCTTTAAAATCAACCCTAATAGAAACCCCACTCACTCACTCTATTCAAGTTCTTGCAAAACTCAACCTCTTCTGCCACTCCCCCTTAAACTTCTTGGACAAATTGACCCTCCCCAAACTGAAGGTATGCAATTCTTTGTACTCATTTTTAATCAATATTGTATTGTTTCATGTTTTTTAGTTCTTCTTCCCTTATAATTGATATTCGAAACATTATATTTGAATCCCCATTTTCAATAATATTTTGCAATGAGTGTTGAGAAATTTTTTTCTCAGATTTAAGGGGTTTTCAGTTTGGATCTCCAGGTTTCCCCCTCATCTTGGTATTTTGGAATGCAGGGCTACCCTTTACTTTGATTTTCAAGCCTGTTCTTGGGCGTGTTTTTGTATATACATATATATATATTGAATTATTTTTAATAAAATAAAAAATAAATTTAAATGAATATATATATATATATTTAAATATATACCAATTATATATATAACTAAATTTATTAAGAGTCAAGTAATTAAATACATCATTAGAAAATTATTTATTATAATGATATGATACTATTTCTCAATAAAACTATAATTTTATATCTTTTTTTTCATTATAAATTTTATTTTCATTGCTTCCTCGAGTGTCCAAAGTGAGTATAACTTTGTTCTTATGAAAATAATCAAATTTTCTAGAAGTATCAATATCTTTCTCCTTTTATTTCAAATATTATGCAGTTCTTTAAAACACAGACTTTATATATTTACACACAAATATGTTTAGATACACACATATACATAATTATATGTTTACACTAAAATTCCAACACTTTGATTACATATCAATATATATATACCTTATATGCATACCTTGTGTGTATTTATTTATTTTTTTACAAAATGAATATTATTGAACTGAGTAGGATGCATATGAATCAAAAATAGATGGATTCTAATCATATGACAAAAGAGTATGAAGATAAAGTTAAATATTTCATTAATTTTGCAATAGAGCATGCATACGAGCCTTCTCAGATCCTTTTTCCATGTTTACACTATTGTTATTAAAGATGAATTTATCGATAAGAGTTGGAAGAACATTAGATCTTCCATAGAATAGATCGAAGCTATACATGATGGACTAAACATAGAGAAAAGATCAATGTACATAATGGATGGTATGATATTATGATTTATGAATCATTTGATATGAATACTAATGTAAATGATGATGGATATCGTATGAAAAAAATGACAATGGAAATTGAAGATGACCTTCATGATTTTCCAAAATTGTTTGAGAAGTTAAATAACTTCGTAAAGAGACCACTGTATGTTGATTATACTAAATATACAACATTGTTAGCTATATTGAATCTATATAATTTTAAATCTAATAGTGGTTAGAGAGACACACGATTTAAAAAACTACTTGGTCTCTTTAATGATAAGATAATAAAATAAAATTAACTTCCCAGTCAAACATATGATGCTAAAATAATTCTATGTTCAATGGGTATGATCTCTAAAAAATTATATGTATATATAAATAATTATATATTTTTTCACAAAGACAACGAACCACTCATAAAATTCCCTAAGTTTTGCATGACTCGATATAAGAAATATGAATCAAGTCCTTATAAAGTTTTCTATTACTTTCCTATCATTCCAAGGTTTAGAATACTATATGGATGTTAGAAAACCACTAGACAATTGACATGACATGCAAGTATGAGATGAAAAACCTCTATGTTGTGTTATTTATAGATTGAATGAATCCTTTTGGTGTACAAATTAGTACTCATAGTATATGACCATTTATGTTGGTAAGTTATAACTTTCCACTGTGGTTATGTATGAAGTGAAAATACATTATGTTGTCTCTGCTTATATCTGGACCAAAACAACCCAGTAATGATATTGATGTCTATTTGTCTCCATTGACCAGAGATCTGAAAATATTGTGGCATACATGAGTTACATTTTATAATGGTAATAATTTAATAGTTTACATTAAGATCCATGTTGTATGGGATAATAAATGGATTTCCAACTTTTTTGGATTTTTTTAGGATATAACATTTAAGGAATTTTTGGGTGTCTCATTTGTGAAGTTAGTACACACTTGGTTAGGTTGAAACATTCCTTGAAGACCGTGTTTTTAGGAAATCAAGTTTTTTTACCCACATTAAATAAATACCAATCCTGGATGACATCATTAGATGGAAATATAGAGCAAGTTACAACACCATCTCCACTAACTAGTGATCAATAGTTTGAGAAATTAAATGATATTAACACTATTTTCAGTAAACCATTTTAAAAAAATCTTATAAAATCATGTTAGAAAAAGAGATTATCTTTCTTTGAATTAACATACTAGAATTTTTTGTACATTAGATAGTTTCTTGATGTCATACATGTAAAAAAAACTATCCGTGATAGTGTTATTGGAACGTTATTTCTAACGAGCCTGTACCTAAGTGGTAAAGGCTCCTGCCTGGCATCCAAAAGACCCAGGATCAAATCTGGGCATGGACTAATTTATGGGGGTGCTGTAGTAGGTCACTGTAGCAGTACTGTAGCAGCCGTGGAACTGTAGTAGCGGAAGCACTGTAGTGGTGGAGGTACTATAGCAGTACTATTCACGGAAGGTCTCTTTGGGCCAAAAAAAATGGGCTTTCATGCCTTGTATTTAGACCACTTGGTCTTGGGCCTTCGGGCTATGTAATGGGCCCCCTCTACCCAGTTTGAAAGAGGTATTTTCTTTAAATAAAAAATGAGGCTTCGACCCTAACCTTTAAAAAAAATTAGAATGTTATTAAATGCACTAGATAAGAAAATATGGCATTAAGTATATACTGGACATGATTGAAATGGGGATAAGGGAAGAGTTGGCATCGATGATGGTTATAAGATAAACTTTTCTTCCTCTAGAAGCTTACACTTTATCCATAAAAAAATTCATTTTTAAAACTTTATTAATAGTGTAAAAGTTTCATAGGGGTATTCATAAAATATCAATAATTTCATGTCAATGACTAATTTGAAGTTAAAGGGTATAAAATTACACGACTATCATGTTTTGATGAAATATTTAATGCTTGTAGATTCAAATAGTATTCTAACTAAAATGTATGACATACATTAACAAAAATTTGATTCTTTTTCAAATCCATATACAGTAAATTTATAGACTTAATGAAGCTTCCAATCATGAATAAGGAAATTATAGTCATATTATGTGAATCAGAGAGGTTATTCCCACCATAATTATTTGATATAATGGTCCAACTGATTTTTCACTTGGTTAGAGAGATTCAACTATATAGTGCTATACATTACAAATGAATGTACCCCATTTAATGATATAATAATATTTTGAAAGGGTATGTCAAGAATTAAATTCATCCATTAAGGTTTTATTATAGATTGATATATTATTGAATGTTGAATCTTATACCGATTACTTATCAGATGTTGAAAGCATTGGTCTCCCAAAACTTGTTATAGAATTTGCCTTGTGGGTAAAGGGATTTTCAAAAGAGATATTGTTACAGTTACCATTAAAGAGAGGGATCATGCCCACATTTATATTTTATATAATAGTGTGGAGGTTTCTCCATATGCTAAAGTCTACAAATTAATTCTTATACATTTTAATCCATCATGGGATGAAAGTTAGATATCAAATACACATAATAAACATTTTATAGGATGATTTCAATATCATATTTATAATAAGTTATATGAAAAATACAAATTTGATTTTCTAAAAACTTCAATGTATAGCTAGATGACCAAATGTAAATGTATTATCTTACTATGGTTATGTAATTAATGGTTATATGTTCTATATGAAATAACAAGATGACCAATTACAATGAAAAATAGTGGAGTTACGCTTGTGGAAAAAGCAATTCATATATCCAGTTCTAAGGATAAAAATCCTATTTATGAAAATATTTCATACTTCAGTATCATGAAACAAATATAATATTTTGATTATATAACATTTCAAGATTCAATTTTACATTGTAAATGGGATGGAAATAAGAGTATGGTTAAATTAGATGAATTGACCTTCTTGAAGGTGAATTTTAGCGTGTAGGGGTATAATGAAAAAGATTTTATAATGTAATCAAAATTAGTGCAAGTATTTTATGTCCTAGATCCTACAAACAAAAATTTCTAAATTGTTTTGTTAGTGATGAAAACAACTTCATGCTTAGATGAAAATTCAATTGAGTATAATTATTTCATTATGAGATCATAACTATCTCATGAATGTCCCAATATAGACAATGTATTGTACGTTAGAGGGGACCGCAAGTAGGGGATTTGGATACTTTATAAAGGATCCAAATCCCTTTAACCTTTAAATAAAAAAAGAGAGTTCAATAAACAGGTAATTTTTTTAATATACTACGATTTTACTAATAATATCATGTTTTCTCTACTACATTAACACAGTTTAAATTAAATGTATAATTACTCATTAAGATAATGAATTCTCCACACATTAATGTTACTAATGTTGAGGTATAACACACTATCAATGCTAAAATTGAGGAATTATTAGGGGATCAACAAGATGTGGATGAAAAAAATAAGAGTTTCATAACATCACTACGTTAACTAAAGTTATTAATGTTAGAAGAAAAAGTATAAAATTTGAAGTTGGATGGAATCAACATGATCAACCTATTGGCCCTAACTAGTCAATTTTCCTTAGTTACATTGGTGTCACAACTCGAATACATGTGCCTATTGATATAGATACATGGAACAATGCCATTCCTGGATTGAGGACAATCATTTGGGAAGGTATTAGGGTAATGTTATGATATAATTTCTCTATATTACCAAAAACTTATATAATTAAATTTTGATATAATTTTAATTTTCCCTTTTAGAGTTCATTTATTATAGATTATTTCGATAATAAATTTGTATCAATGGTTGTTATAAAGGCTTATAGTGCCTTTCAAACACTTCTAAAAAAGATACGTCTTAGGGATACTAAGGGAAAAGTAAACCCCAACCACCATCTATGTATTCACACATTATAAACAAAGAAACATAGAAATATTTCATTAGTCTCCATGATGAGGAATCATTTTCGGTGCATTGTAACTTATAATGTTTTATTTGAAATTATTTATTTTATCCACTTTGATTCAAAATTGTAAATTTATGAAACAACAAAGGAGTGCGGAAAATAAGAAGAGTGCATTAAAACCAATGTACTCCTACTATAAAGAAAGGATGAGGTGTGATTCAATTGAATAGAAAATGGTATATATTTTAAATATACAATAAAAAGTTTTAGCTGTTATGAAAAAATATATGTTCATTTGTTATATGAATATTGATGAATCAAAATCTAAATACACTTTTCATTAGAAATCATGTGATATAAAAGGAGACTCGTGCAAATAAATAGGGAAAACTAGTAGATGAAAACATACAAACAATATGGGAATCATGTATAAGTATTGTATAATAGTAATTTATTATGATTTTTAACAATATTACATAAAAATATCTATTTATTTTCACATATTTTTATATGGTTTATACATAAGAATCATTATCGACTGTACCCAAAGGAGAACTACTTTCAGTGGTTTTGAAGTGGCTATATCAATATGGCTATGTTAGAGGTGAAAATTTTAGAGAGTTACCTCGAGCATATTTTGAGAAGACAAAGTCAAAAGGAAATACATAAAAGAGAATGAAAGTCATATAGGAACAAATAGATTCTTTAAAATATATCATGGTCCAGTTTGGTTTGGTAGACAAGTCTATGTAAAAAGGCCAAAATGAAGCAATAATAGAGCAATGATCAGCACATGAAGAGACACATGACCCCACTAGCTTTAGGCTATCCATTCTCCTCAAAAATTGACCTTATATGAGGTAATGAATTTTTACATAACTCTTTATACTAAACATGAATTAAACAACTAAAAATAACATTGCATTACTAAAATTATACAAGGTGAAATTGTATGTAATTTATATTTATCAACACTCAGTCATCAAATTTTTTGAGGGGTATAGTGTACAATATCCAAGGAGACATGCCACATAATAAACATCTCTCAAAACATAAAATGAGAGTGGAGATTGAATTATCTCATGATATGAGAAATGATTTTCCTATTTCTCTTGATGATCTAGATGTCAACAAGATCGATAAAGCAATTATAAATTTCATATCATGGACGTTTAATCTTATAAAGATACTTGATGATAATGAGATATGTCCTTTATATTTTTTTAAATAAAAATCCTTTAATAGTTTATGAAAAAGGTATGAAATGAGTTATGATATTATAGATGGATAAAATGAAGGTTAAATGGAAGGCCATATAAAAAAATAGTGGATCAACCAATAAATAAAAATAACCTTCCAAGAGTACCTTCACCCCACTAGTTCCATTAACACATATTAATATTGAAAGTTAATAAAGATAAAACATTCAAAAAATAAAAATGTGTCCTATATTGAATATTAAGAAGAAATATTTAGAGAGGCCATTGTAGATGTGATATGTCTTGTGAGTACAAATAAAATTACCAAGTTTGAATGGCTGAGAGTCTTAGTTTTGAATGCATACATGAGGTATATTTTCATATTGTATTTGTCTAAAAATATAGCTTCCTAGTCTCAGATTCCACTTAATGGTGCCTCTAGACTGGTTGGCCACATGATCTCAAGAACATCTCCCCAATATCTAGAGGCTGCAGATGATAAGCAAGGGCCTTGGGTGTATCTGTGGGGATACTATGACCTCATAGGATTAGGTATAAAACAATAGTAAACAATATTTAATAAGTAACAAAATCATATATTTAATAAAATAACAACAGAATTAAACGAATGAATTGTAATAAATGGAAACAACTGAAAACTAAATATCAATACTGTATACAAAAAATGATTATGATTTAATGTACTGAATCTATACCAAAAATTGAAGTACAGGGGATGGGGGTACAAGCATATACTTCATGTTATCAAAAACTACAAAAGACCAAAAACTGATACACCGCATATCGAGCATAGGATCGGTTCTATACCTCCAAATCTTCATCCTAAATAGCAAAAAACTCAAGCATTAGAAGAAAAAAACTTCCCTTTATCCATACCAGTGATCATAAAGTCTACTTAGGTACCAAAAGGATCCCGAGTAGGGTGTGAGATATAATCTCATTAGGCCAAAACCCACAGTGTCTAGGACTTTCCATTTCATTCCATAAATGAAATACATTGTGCCAGAGATAGTGAATAATAGGATAGTAAATAAGTAAACAATCACAACTTGGTTCAGGTTCCTAATCAGACACATGTCACACATCACATTCTTTGGTCCATGTAGGAAGTCTGAATAAGAAACCTGTATAGTTCAAAATATTTATAACATGTGATGTAGTAAATAAGGAAACTAAAAAATCACCCCCCCAAGATTATTCTCTGTATTGGGGTCTCAATCCCATGTCATCACATAAGTATGATGGAAAGTAAAGCAGAAGTGTCACAGGTGCATAAGCATGTGCATATGATTATAAAGGATGCATCAAATATGATCCAACAATCAAGAAACAATGAAAACTAAACAATTCATTAAAATATAAGGTGGAGTCCCGTTACCATTCAAGGTGATCTAAAAGAATCCCAAGTATTGCAACGGGAACATTAAATATAAGCCAATACCACCGAGCCCATCCAAGGTGACCCTTATGGCATCCCAAGTATTGCAACGAGGTATTTTAACTACTGAGTCCATACCAGGTATCTCATAAGGATAATGATTATCACACAAGGCATGGAGTAGCCATCTTTCCAAAAGGTCCATCCACGGTTGCTCCCCTCAAGAACCAGTATCACTTAGGAGCATATGAAATCACCTAGGAAGCCCTTTCTTGGCAAGCCAAAGCAATCCCCCGGTGTGTTGGGTAGTAACTCAATGTGTATGAAGATTCTATCCATGGGTCCTTAATATCAAACCCATGTTCTCTCCCGGACCATGTCAAGTGTTATATCAAACATGTCATACATAATAATAAATGCATTTATGATTTCTATCCAACAAATAAACATCTCAATACCACATGCTTTCCATTTAACCAAACTAAGAAATTCAATTCAAACTTCAATGGAACATTTCATATAGAAAGGAAATAAAGTAAGAAAAAGCATGGTATGAGGCATAAGCTACATGGAATAAGCCTTAAACAAGTGTATGCCAACACATGAAATCCAAGGGAATGAGATAGAAAATTTAAAAATCATTTCATATGCTTCAAGCCACTAACAAGGACATAAGTAATAAAAAACTTTCATGATCAAGGAAATATAATCAAGGCATATTACATCAACATGAATCTTAACAATATTTAATTAATTAAATTTAATAACCTCAATCTAACAATATTTACTATACATCACCTTCCATTTAGACCATAAAAATGATCAATAAAGAGCACCAAATAAAGCATAAGAATTTTACATGATATAAGGTGTGAAATTTACATGATATTAAACAAAAGCATTTAACCTATGGCATTTTCATAGCGCACTTGGATTAGTCATGGGAATTTGAGGAAAATACCACTAAACAAGGCATATGGAATGAAACGTAAGATTTTATTACAAGGAAAAAGGTAACTACACATAGGCCTACTAATATTAACTAACATAGGGATTTATAAAGGGTTCAATTTATGGATCATTTCTTAATGTAAAAAATTTAATCAATTTAAAAAATGAAACCAATGTGAAACCCCATTCAAGTATTTAAGTAAGTTAGGAAAATTTGTTGGCTCACCCAAAGGGGTGGCCAAATCCAAGGAAAAAGCCCCAAACATGGGTTTCACCACAAGGTATAGCCTCAATGGTCACAACATAATAAGCTGATTAATTAAATATGTGATAATAAGCCTCACTGAAAGGTTCTGACGGGTGACACAACAACACAACACCCAAAAAGTCATGAAACAAGTAGGAAAAAGGGTAGATACCCTACCTCATGGTCATAGTACTACATCCATCTTGTATCAAGGATTGATTGAACCCAAGATGGAAGAAATCAATAGATCTAGGAAAATCCCCAAAATAGGGATAAAATCCTTCACATAGAAATAACACAATAAGGGTTGGAGAAACCAAGAAATCAAAGGGTTTTAATGAGAGAGATTACTAAGAGGAGTCCGCAACTTCTAGCAGTGAATGAAATAAATCACTATTGAGGAAGATCGACCAAAACCCCTAAAGAGGAGAGGAGGGAGTTTTGTAAACCTAGAAGGGGAGAAAATCCCGAGTGGAAGGGGTAGGGAAGAGAGATAAATGGATTTAAAAATTTTCATTTAAAATTTCCCAAACAATAGGGGTTTCATTATTTGTCCGCATGGTTTGAAAAACTATGTGCAAACCATGCGACATGTTCCGCTTCTCTAGGGCATAATGCACGAACTACCCCACAGTTTGACTAACTATGCATAAACCATACGGTAGCTCACTGTCCACGTTATGCAATGATCACATAGCCATGCACCTGGTACCAAATGGTTGCATACTAACTATGAAACCTTCAATTGGATACTTCCCACTACCGTACGATTTAGGGAAACCTTGTAGGCTAGGTAACACAATTTCCTCTAACCATGTGACCTAGTTTACCTTCCCCATTTTCTATGATCTAGGATTAAAATGAGACCCATACTCCCCTAGGACCTATATTAACCTATTAGGAATCAAACTAAGGTACTTTTTATGTAATTTAAACCTAAAATTAAATGGTCCATACCTTTGGATAAATATAGGATGCTACAACCTCCCCTCCTTAAAACAACTCGTCCCCAAGTTACCCTTCCAAGGGTGGTACAACATCATCTAAAAAGTGTTTCGGCCACTGCACACATACATCAGCCTCCTGCTCCCAGGTTTTTTCCGACACATGTTCATGCTACCATCACACTCGGACTAAAGGAAATGAACTGCCTTCGAGAACCTTCATACTATGGTCAATGATTCAGATTGGATGCTCCTCAAAGGACACATTCTCCTCCATCTTGATATCATCAGGATCAAATTAATGAGATGGGTTTGGATGATACTATTAAAGCTGAGATATATGGAAGACTTCATGCATATAGAGGTACCTCTGAGGTAATATCAACCTATAGGATACCAGCCAGACTCGCTCCACAATTGAGAAAGGACTGACATATCTCAGAGATAACTTTCCCTGTCTAAGGATTTGTTTATGTCCTAAATGATAAGAAACACATAGAAAGACCTGATATCCCACCTCAAAATATAGAGGTATATGATGATGATTGGTATAAAAATTATGCATTGACTTAGCTATATCCATACACTTCTGAATCAGCTATAATTTCTCTGAAGTCTCTTGAACAAGACTATGACCTAAGAGATCTACCTCCCCTACCTCTAGCCTTATAGGGGTGAACGACATGGTCTACCATAGAGAGCCTCATATGAATCCATCTGAATTATTGCCGAAAATATTTTATTATATGAATACTCAACTAGATGAATATACTTCTCCCAAGAACCTCCAAAATCAAGAATATAATCCCTAATCATATCATTTAACACCCAAATCGTCCACTCGGATTGCACATCAGTCGAAGGGTGATATTTAGTACTTAGGAGAACCTGTGAACCCAATGATTTCTACAAACCTTTCTAGAACCATGATGTTAACCTGAAATCTTGGTTCGAGACTATAGAATAGAGTACTCCATGAAGTCACACTATCTCTCACATATAAAGTCTACCCAACTCATCAATGGAGTAGGTTTCCTAGATTATCAATAAGTGATAGAATTTGTTCAACCTATCAATGATCACCCATACTATGTCACTTCCTTGAGGTGATATCGTCATGTATGTCACAAAATTCAGGGTGTCTTCATTCCATTTCCACTCAGGAATGGATAGAGGTTGTAAAAGACCAGCAGGTCACTGGTGTTATGCCTTCACTTGCTAACAGGTGGAGCACTGAGTGATGAAGCCCACTATCTTCTTCTTCATACCTAGACACCATTATTGATGTTTCATATCCTGATAAATCTTGGTAATCCCAGAATGAACTTGCCAAACTAAGGCATGAGATTCCTTCATCATCTCTTCCCATATATCAGAAGGCACCCAAACAATCCCATAGTAGAGCAGGGTCTCACTACTATCAAAAACTGAACCTAGAGGTGGGTTCTCTCCTGTGATACTCTCCCTCAGAACAAGGACCTAGTAATCTGATAAATTTCACATCCGAACCCATTATAGAAGAGGATATGTCACTACCAAATATGCTAGAACTAGTTTCCCACGCTGCTCTTGAACCTCTAGATGAAACTTTGAAAACATATCCATCATCTTCCACTCATTAATGGACACATAAATAGATTTTGTTTGAGTATTGAGGCTTGTTAGGGCCAATAGGGGCCTATATACCCTGAGAGGGGGGGTGAATCAGGGTATGGATATTCTTTTTCAAGTTATTCCTGCCCCACTGGATCTTGACCTCTTTGTTGCAAGGGTCACTTTGTTTGCACTTATGTGGTTACTATGATCACTTGTCTCCTTTACGTGATGATGATTCTTTGAATGCAATGCAAGAAAGTAAGCAGGCAGACACATAGATTTTTACTTGGTTCACCGCTAAGGGCTACGTCCAAGGAGCATACGCCGACAAGTTGCCGGTTCGTACCAAATTCCACTAGACTTCACTAGCTGTGGATTACAATGTTCGGGCTAGATCACTTCTATGCCCAGGCTCACTGCCTATACAATGTTTAGGGTCAGCTCACTGCTTTCCCAAGGGTCACTCCCTATTTCTCTCTCTCTGGCTCACTGCCGGTGGAGAGGATCACCTTCTTCCTCTTCCTAAGCTCACTGCTCTTGGAAGGGATTCACTCACAGTTTATAGACCTGTAGGTATCTTCATTTTCATGAAGGAATGCATCTTCCTCTGTATGTAGATGCTCTGTTGAAGTCCATCTTTCACCCGCAGATGAATCTCACTTTGCACCGGATGTACCGGGCAACCTCAACTTTTACGCGCAACCCTTACGGTGTCTTGCGCGCAATTTCTATGGTTTGCGCGAAATTACTTTTTCGCGCAACCTCCAAATATTACGCGCAGCCTGGAAACTGCCTTGCGCGCAATTCACTGCTTTTGCGCGATATCCACTTTTTGCGCAACCTTCCTTTTACGCGCCAACACCAACTTTCTGCGCAGCCTTAGCTTTTTGCGCAACAGCTGACTTTACGCGCAAACTTTAAGTTTACGCGCAACACCCTTTCTAACTTCAATTTCGCGCACCAGAGCTCGGGTATTTTCTATGTCTTCAACTCTGTTGAATGGAGGAGGGTCACTTCATATTTATAGGCAAAATTGACCCCGCGCGAAAAACCCTCCTTGAGCGCGTAATCTGCTTTGATCGCGAAATACAAATCTTCCGCGCACAACCATTTTCCGCGCACTGCTCCATAATTTTGCACACCTCATGCCTTTGCCATTTTCCGAGTTTCGGACCTCGAAACATATTTTGCGCGAAATACTTCATCCACTATTTCGCGCGCCACTTCAATTTTTCGCGCACGCCTCCAAAATTTCACGCGCCTCATGCCTTTACCGATTTTCAAGCTTTCGGCCTTGAAACATCTTTTGCGCGAAATACAATTTCACGCAACTCGCTGTTTTGCGCGCCATACTTCAAGATTTCGCGCAACCCGCTAATTTTGCGCACCACGCTTAATTTTTCCGCGCACCTCTTTCATTTCTCTCTCCTCAACCTTTGCCAAAAACATATCACTCCATTTTCCATTGGCGATTTTCAGGCCCATAAATTTTGGCAAACACTGGGAAACGGCGCCACCTGGTACTGCTCTTTTGTACCGCCTCCAGATCGTCCTTTCCTTTGTCATAGTTCTTTGTCAACATATAATGTCAACAACTTCTCGGGAACTCGACAATTCTCCATGGAAACCTGCTTTGTCAACAAACACAATCAACCCAAAAATACTGCAATGTTACCTTGAGGGATTTTTGCCCAACAATCTCCCCCTTTGGGTTTGTTGACAACTCTTCACAACTCTGCTCAGAATGCTCTTCTGCACTTTGATACCTCACTGAGTCTTATTCCAGCCGCTACCACCATTCGCCTCTTGCGATTCTGATAGCATTCAAGGATTCACTTAACACGTACTCTAAGCCCACATGAGCAATGCTCGACGTGAGAAACAAGAGTAGTATGAAAAGTTCATCAATGAATCACTTCATGTCAGACCCCAATTGTCGATTCCACCCTGATACCAATTCTTAAAATAAAACCAGTTGTTGAACCACACTGATACCAATTGGTGAATTCTTAAGTTGATACCAATTGTTGATAGATGGACACCGTCTCACACCATTCCAACATCACTGTTCTGCTTTTATCACGATCCTCAGCTGTCGTGATTTCTATGCTTTGAACGATCACTTCTAGAATCGTCAGATTTAGAATTCTCTCCCCCTTTCTCATTGCTCCCCCTTTCTGGCTGCTCCACCTGTCAGCTTCTCCCCGTATCAATTATGATTTATCAAATCTCCGCACTGTCTTCCCCGTGAACAATCACAACTTTCACCCCCATTATCAAACACTTTTCTCCCCCTTTGTCAACGAACCCAAAGGTCACTCCTTTGTAGTTTGTAACATAGTAGAGAACACATATCAGCTCATTAGGGAAAAACACATCATACCTTGGGGAGAGGGGGGGGGGACCCACATCCACACTATTTAAAGTGCGGAGAATCGACTGAACTCCCAGAGCCAGTCGATGCCTCTCAAAAGCTTCCTTGGGTAAGGCCTTTGTCAGAATGTCTGCAACCTGTAGCTCTGTAGGCACATACTCCAACTTCACGATTCCCTGCTCAACCTTTTCCTTGATAAAATGATACTTAATCTCAATGTTCTTTGTCCTTGAATGATGAACGGGATTTTTGCTAAGATTTATAGCACTTGAGTTGTCACACTGGATTCCGATCGGAGACTTCACTTCAACTCCCATATCATCAAGCTGCTGCTTCATCCACAATAATTGTGTGCATGCTTGAGTGGCCGCAATATACTCAGCTTCTGCGGTGCTCAATGAAATGCAATCTTGTTTCTTGCTTAGACAAGAAATACACAATCCACCAAGATAGAATGCACCACATGACGTTGATTTTCTATCATCTGTTGAACCGGCCCAGTCTACATCAGTATATCCCAATAACTCTGTCTGAGATTTGTCGTTGTATGTCAAGCCGAAGTCCACCGTGCCCTTGATATACCGAAGTATTCTTTTCACTGAAAGCATGTGACTTTCCTTGGGATTACTCTGATACCTCGCTGCTTGGCATGTGGCGAAAACAATATCAGGCCTTGTTGCGGTTAAGTACAACAGACTTCCAATGATTTGCCTGTATTCTGTGATATTAACTGCCTTGCCATCCTCATCATCCTTTGATTACTCTTTATCTGGGAGTCTCCTTTGCACATCAGTCGTGCTTTGTTCCAAATCATCATGCCATATTCATTCATCTTGTCTTGATAGACCCATTTTTTCTTGATGACATTTTTATCATCTAGCCTCGAAACAATCTCCCACGTCTGATTCTTCTCAAGTCTGATCTATCTCTTCATCCATGGTATGATCCCAGTTTTCATCTTCAGTTGCATCAGCAAAGCATTTCGGCTCAACCTGAGATATAAAAGATGTTTTCTACAGTGATTTCATTCTCCTTGTCTAAGATAGAGCTAACTAATCACCAATGATATTCTGCATGTCAATTTCAGCTCAACTCTTTGACTGTTGTGCAGATGAGGATTTTTACTTCCTTGTACTCACAAACTAGACACTTTCATGTTCATCATTGGTTTCTTCTTCTGAATCAGCATAATCCACTTCTGATCTCACTATGTTGCTTTCTTCCTCAATACTTTCATCAGGAAGTTGTTCACTGACTCATTTTTCTGTGGCTTCATTTCTTTCAGCTAGGTTTCTCAAATTTTTGTTGAGACGCCTTTGATTTTCTCTTGCAGCTTCTTGGTATCCTGAAAACAGTCAGCTGATACCATATTGTTAGAGCAAATAGATAAGCATGAAATGCATTGTTATTGCTGCTTCTCCCTGTGTGTCTTTCTTCCCTCAATAGGAAACACCTGAGCTGAGTCATCCAATTATTGCATTGATGGATCTTGAATCTGATTTAGATATAGAATGCTCCCCCTGTGTTATGCAACTCTTCCAGTTGTTAGGCCCAACAGTTTAGACCCATAACACGTCTTTTCCTCCTGCAACATTTGTTCTCATCTTCCACTCAAATTTGAGCCATTAACAAAATCTCTAAGCCTACGGAGTTGAAACTCGGTGTAGGAAACAAGAGATAAAGTTAATAACACAATCACTTCCTATTGTGCTCTGTTTCTCCCTTTCTTCATCAACTCTAGTACCAGATTTGAATCAATTGAAATTCTAGAGAAAATCACTTCTCCACTTCGCATCCTTAGATGCCACTACCCCATGGATCGTATCTCCCTAAAACCTGAAACACATGAATCATCATTTAATAGCATTTAAATATATAGGGAGAGGGGTTTCTTCTGGACTCCTCAAGATGAAGATTGTGGTTGATCCTGATGGGTCAATCCTTTGATTCTTTCTTGGAGAGCATCACACTCCTTTCTTGCTTCCTCCAACTGCCTAGCCAACTTCAATTGTTCTGGCCATATGACTAGGCATTCATTGCCTACAGTATGAGCCTTTTTCTGATATGTATATTTGGTAGGCTCAGCCTTTCTCACCGTTTGGGGTATAAGCCCGCTGGTACACATTTCCTTCTTTGAGGTTCTACCAAAATTCCACTTTCCTTGATTATTTCTCTGCGTAGAAACCTCTCTATTTGGCATCTTCCATTTCTTCTTCTCCCATATTAGGGGTCTTCCTCTTTCCTTCACTTCTCGCTGAGAAACACGACATGTGTATTTTTCGATGCATTCTTTTCTTATCTACCTTTTATCAGATTTATGGGTCACCACCCTATTTTTCATTGGTGGTGGGTCCTCCATTGAACGTCCATTATTCTTTATCACCACTGGAGTAGATCTCCCCTTAATCTTCCAGGTTTTCTCACATTCTCTCCTTGATAGCTGTTGTGAGTATGACATAGGAGGTGACTGATACACCTTTCGTTCAGCTCCATGTGATTTCCCTGAGGCTCGAAGCCTATTCTTCTCCTTACCAATTTGTCTCCCAGTACAAGCTTCTTTCTTGTACACTTCCTGTGGTGGAGATCTCTTTTCTTGTTCCTTTCCCTTTCCTGCTTTCTTCTTACTGCAATGTCTCGCCATGTGCCCATAGTGAGAACATATAAAACATATTCCCTCAAAGGCATACCTCATTTTATCATCTCTCTGCTGAGATGTTGATGCACCTTGAGTTATTCCTCTGATATTGTTCTCCTGATCTTCCTGACACATGCTCATGGTGTGTCCCATTCTTCCGCAGTAATAGCATCTAATATATGCTTTCCTCTGAGAAGCTCTTCTTTCTAATTTCTCATGATGCTTCTTCCTGTTCTCAGATTTATTAATGTCTCTCTTTTCACAGCCTGAAATGTACTCCAGAGCCTCTGTACATAAGCTTGATGTGTGACCATGAACTCCGCAGAAATAGCACACATCATCACTCCTTGAAACTATCCTCATAGGCCTATCTCCAGCACCTACAAGATTTTTCTTACCTTTGTAAATTTTCACTGCATTTTTCTTATCATCCATAGGAGTGGAATTATCATATCCAATACCAGCATTTCCAAAACTTGCTGGTCTTTGAGCTGAGAAAATATTATGTTGTTTCTCTTCAGAAACAGCATATCTGTTCTTCATTTTATCATCACTTGTCGAAGGATGATCAAATAGAAAGTGCAGTGCATCCTTCAACTTGGGCTTATCTTTGGATTTAGACTTCTCTATTTCCTGCTTGACTGATTCGAGCTCTTCTACCAACTTTTGAATCTTCATATCCCTTGATTCAAGTTGGACATCATGTTTTTCCTTGAGAAGCTTCCCTCTACTTACCTCATCTTCCAGTTCATGCTTCAGCTTATCAACCATGTCATTTTTCTCCTTTACCTTCAATTTTTTCTTGAGCGAAAGAGTCAGAGAAACATGCATTCTCTTGTTGTAGCCTTTGATTTTTCTGAACTTCTGTAGACAACTGTGCTGCTAGATCATTATTTCTGGCTTTAAGATTCTGTGCTTCGTCTGACATTTGACTCTCTTCATAATCACCAGCCTTTTGTTTTCCTTTCATTCTGTCCATCCTCTACAGCTCTTCAGCACATGAATCATTCTTCTCTGTTAGGTCAGTAACTATATCAATAAGCCTTTGATTTAAGCATTTTAGCTTGTTGACCTCAATCTCCAATCCCTTGATCCGGATATCTTTAGATTTGGCTTCTTCAGTGTTTCCAACGTCACTTGGAATATTCGGTTCATCGATGATTTTGAGTTGATCTTTCACTTTTCTATTCAAGCCATCGATCTCCCTTTTCTGTTCTTCAATCTTAAGCTTATACTCACTAACTGATTCTGAGTTCTCTGGTGTTGATAACTTGAGTTTCTCAATTTTATTTATCAACTCTGACTTCTCTTCTTCCTGCTGCTGCATATAGAGTTTGGCATCGCGAACAACTTTGTTAGAATTCTTGGTTTTGGCTCTACAAACATATATCTCTTCAAGAGCAGCCTCTAACTCAGCTCGCATATCTATTCTTCATTCAATTTCTTCTTCTGTTTCAGTTTCACTCTGATGCTCATGTACTTTACTCATTCCAACATCATGATTGAGTGAATCAATCTTTTCCCTTTCTGATTCATCCAAGCCTTCCTTCAGCAAGCTGTTTGATTCCCTTAGTTGAATCACACATTTTCCATATACACTCCCACACTGAGGAGTACCACCTGACTTCTGCTTATTCTTGGATGTTTTTCCATTTGCCATGGCAGATTGAGATAAGAGAAGACTGATTCTTTATCCACACAGACCGACTACACCAAGTTGGAGCAAACAAATCTGATAACAACAACCTTCTCTCTGATACCAATTGTTAGGGCCAATAGGGGCCTATATACCCTGAGAGGGGGGGGGGGGGGTGAATCAGGGTATGGATATTCTTTTTCAAGTTCTTCCTGCCCCATTGGATCTTGACCTCTTTGTTTCAAGGGTCACTTTGTTTGCACTTATGTGGTTACTATGATCACTTGTCTCCTTTACGTGATGATTATGCTTTGAATGCAATGCAAGAAAGTAAGCAGGTAGACACAAAGATTTTTACTTGGTTCACCGCTAAGGGCTACGTCCAAGGAGCATACGCCGACAAGTTGCTGGTTCGTACCAAATTCCACTAGACTTTACTAGCTGTGGATTACAATGTTCGGGCTAGATCACTTCTATGCCCAGGCTCACTGCCTATACAATGTTTAGGGTCAGCTCACTGCTTTCCCAAGGGTCACTCCCTATTTCTCTCTCTCTGGCTCACTGCCGGTGGAGAGGATCACCTTCTTCCTCTTCCTAAGCTCACTGCTCTTGGAAGGGATTCACTCACAGTTTATAGACCTGTAGGTCTCTTCATTTTCATGAAGGAATGCATCTTCCTCTATATGTAGATGCTCTGTTGAAGTCCAACTTTCACCCGCAGATGAATCTCACTTTGCACCGGATGTACCGGGCAACCTCAACTTTTACGCGCAACCCTTACGGTGTCTTGCGCGCAATTTCTATGGTTTGCGCGAAATTCCTTTTTCGCGCAACCTCCAAATATTACGCGCAGCCTGGAAACTGCCTTGCGCGCAATTCACTGCTTTTGCGCGATATCCACTTTTCACGCAACCTTCCTTTTACGCGCCAACACCAACTTTCTGCGCAGCCTTAGCTTTTCACGCAACAGCTGACTTTACACGCAAACTTTAAGTTTACGCGCAACACCCTTTCTAACTTCAATTTCGCGCACCAGAGCTCGGTTATTTTCTATGTCTTCAACTCTGTTGAATGGAGGAGGGTCACTTCATATTTATAGGCAAAATCGACCCCGCGCGAAAAACCCTCCTTGAGCGCGTAATCCGCTTTGATCGCGAAATACAAATCTTCCACGCACAACCATTTTCCGCGCACTGCTCCATAATTTCGCGCACCTCATGACTTTGCCATTTTCCGATCTTCGGACCTCGAAACATCTTTTGCGCGAAATACTTCATCCACTATTTCGTGCGCCACTTCAATTTTTCGCGCACGCCTCCAAAATTTCGCGCGCCTCATGCCTTTACCGATTTTCAAGCTTTCGGCCTTGAAACATCTTTTGCGCGAAATACAATTTCGCGCAACCCGCTGTTTTGCGCACCATACTTCAAGATTTCGCACAACCCGCTAATTTTGCGCGCCCCGCTTAATTTTTCCGCGCACCTCTTTCATTTCTATCTCCTCAACCTTTTCCAAAAACATATCACTCCATTTTCCATTGGCGATTTTCAGGCCCATAAATTTTGGCAAACACTGGGAAACGGCGCCACCTGGTACTGCTCTTTTGTACCGCCTCCAGATCGTCCTTTCCTTTGTCATAGTTCTTTGTCAACATATAATGTCAACAACTTCTCGGGAACTCGACAATTATCCATGGAAACCTACTTTGTCAACAAACACAATCAACCCAAAAATACTGCAATGTTACCTTGAGGGATTTTTGCCCAACAAGGCTCAATGAATCATCCACATCATTTCCATTACTAAGGTTATAAGAAATCTCAAAATAAAAAGACTGTAGGTATTCCACCCACCTGCACTGCCTCAAATTCAAGTCCCACTGTGTGTAGATGTACTTTAAGATTTTATGATCCGTGTAAACAACAAACCACTCACCCAAAAGATAATGCCTCAAAAGAAGAAGAAATTGAACCAATGATTATAGCTCAAGATCATGTGTAGGGTAGTTTCTATTATGATTCCTCAATTGGTGAGATCCATACGCAATGACCCGATCACCTTGCATAAAAAATACACATAGATTGATCCACGGAGCATCATAATAAACTGTATAACTTTTTATCAGATTAGGAAGAATTAAAATTAGAGTTGAATTGAGCATTAATTTTAACTCTTGAGAGGCCTTCTCATAAGATTCAGACCATAGGAACTGTACAACCTTCTTAGTCAGGGCCATAAGAGGTGCTTCTATATGGGAGAAGTCCTAAATAAAGTTTCTATACTAGCCTACATGCACCATGAATCTGCATATATCAAACACATTCTTGGTCTATTCTCATGAAACTACAAAACTCACCATATCTAGGTCAATATACACACCTACCTCTAATATGATACGACCCAATAAGTGAACCTTACTAATCCAAAAGTGGCATTTATTAAGATTCACATAAGGTTGGTTCTATCTTAGTATAAAGATCATGATTTGAATATGGATTTCATGGTCATTTATGGTACATGAGTACACCAAGATGTAATCTACAAAGACTACCACAAATAATCAAGGCACGGGTGGAAATCCTGATTCATCAAATCCTTGAAGACTGCCGGTACATTCATCTGACCAAATGACATGAACAAGTACTTGTACAAGCCATACCTACTCTGGAATACTGTACATGGTATATCTGATGGTATCATATGAACCTGATGATAGACCGAAATCAAATTGATTTTAGATAAAACTATTTCTCTTTATATATGGTTGAAGAGGTCATCTATATGAGGTGATGAATAATGGGTTTTGACTATAAGCTGATTCAACTACCTATAATCCACAAACAATCATAGGGTACCATCCACCTTTTTGGATAAGAGGATAGGTGAACCCCATGGGGATGTGTTGGGTTTGATAAAAACCTTAGACTCATGTTATTCAAGATGGTTCTTGAGTTCCTGGAGCTCTATTAGTGCCATCATATATAGAGGAATGAGCACTGGTGATGCACTACGTACTAGATCAATGGTGAACTTAGCCTCTCCCTTAGGAGGAAAGCTAGATAAATCATCACGGAAGAAATTATTGAATTGATCCACAATAGGAGGTAAATATACTAAACGTATTCCCTAATCGCTCATAAAGAGACTCTCTAGGTGAGCTATCACCCTACCAAGACCAGTCTGCTTGGGTCCATCTCAATCTTCTTGGATATCCAACTCACCCTTTTTCATGTACTCACTACCATAAGGCAATGTAAAAGACACACGATAGTGATATAAATCCACTTGGGAGTGATAAATCATGAATTAGTTCATACAAAGGATGATGTTGAGGATGATCATCTCGAGGAAAAAGAAATTCTATAAGAAACAGTACCCACCTATCTCAAGGGGGCACTGCTGACACTGAATTATGCCCTCTTTTATGACCCCTAGTGGAGTGTTGAAAGACATAATTCTAGAGAATTACTCAATAGAAAGACCAAGTATTTACACACATGAAAAAGATATGAAAGAGTGTGATGCACCTATATCGAAAAGGGTAGAAACTAAAGTAGAGCTACATACATCTAACGTAAACCACGACCCTAAGATGCAACCTAACTAGCCTGAGCAGGCCCACTCTACTGTCACTGATGATCTGAAACCTGACTTCCTTGGACATGGATGTTATTACCTTAGCCTGATCATACAGTAGAGGAACAACTCCCAACCTAACATGGTGTCGTAGATCCTATACCCGATAGGGGTTTTGGTATAGATCCCTTTCCATTAGAAGTTGTAGGAAAAGAATGGAACAAGTGCTATAGATGCCCCATCCTAATGAAATCTCAGCATTCCATTGGGTTCCTCATGAACCAAGTTTTATTTTGGCCTATCCTACCACATTAGTTACATACTATGGAAATTTAAGTACATTTAACATAGCTAGAACTACCCCCATGTGAACCCTCAAACTAGTGCTTCCTACTGCCTGAAGAACCATCGTCCTGATACGGAACAGAACTGACCTGGATCACAGGACCAACTTCCATGAGATTCCACTCTATGATCAAGGACTGGTTCACTATCTTTTTAATGGTATTCAATAAAAATATGTTCAACTACGAGGGGAAAACATATCCAAGACTGTCCTAAAAACACCCAGCGATAGTCAATTCGTCACTCATCAAAGATAGAGCCAAACATTGAAGCTTAGTGAAGCGAGAAGAATACCCAAGCACTGTCATGGAGCCATAATGAAGATGAAATAACTCATTGGATCAGTCCTCTATCAAAATCTATGGAAATAAGTGATCAAAGAAAGAAGTATGGAAATCTACCCATCACATGTATCGGTAACCATTTGACTGAGATAAGACATCCCACCAATGCTTGGCGGAGTCACAAAACATGTAAGTAGAAAGCTTGAACCTCTTCTCTAGAGGCATATCTAGATAATAAAATATGGATATCATAGATTCTATCCATGACTTTTCTGCATAAGGACTTACATCCCCCAAGCAAGTGGAAGTATACTACTTCTGAAAGTCTCGTGTAAGCTCTTCCATAGTTAGGGTAGGCGAGGGAGCACCTTGAATAGTCTGCATAAACCTTAGAATACTATCCCTGAAATGAACATCAGTTCCCAGTTGAAGATAAAAAATATGTGCCTCAGGAGGCACTATAGGAGGTATAATGTGTGGCTCACAACCCACCACCTCCAGAGTGTGCTCATCACCACTCTCTTGGTGTGTATCATGAGTACGTCGCAGTGTCATAGATCTACAATTTTCAAACACATGACTCATAAAAGATTTATAAAAGATAGAATAATAATTTAAGGACAATATAAAATAAGGGAAGGTATAAGGACTCATTGAACATGGAACAATATATAAGGAAACAATTATAGGATATGAGCGTGGCCTACCTATGAGAATAACAGAACTGACATCCTGCTCTAAGAGCCAGGTCTAGATATGAAGGAAGGACCTCAAATGTTTCGTAAGGAATTAGGCCTACAACCCATGATAAGGTAAGGTCAAAGTCACACAATACCATATAAGTCATCTTTTTCATTTCAAATTTAAGGATTTAATTACCTTTTACATTTGTCTAAGTTAGGTGGATCACCATCCCACTTCATAAGTCCCATACACCTCATGAGTTGAAGGTGGCATCCACTTAACCCAAACCAAAAAATATACCTACAATTTAACTGACATAGTTATATATTCATAAGTAAATAGGCACTTAAAAATCATAATAACAATCAACAATTCATGATATAGTAACTAAGCATAGGGTAAATCATATGCAAATAGGCAGATACACACTGAAAGTAGACGTGGCATGACATTATGCATGGAAATTCATTTCCTATGGTGCATAGTACGATGTATGTAATGAAACACCCTCATTTCATTAGGCTGGAGTAATAGTAAACCATAATCTCAATCATACCAATATGAATAATATCACTAATCATGTGCATCGCTGAATGGTGAATTCGTATCAATGATAAATGGCATAATAAATAACTGCAATTCCCTTCCTAAGAAATTTGGGTTTCCCTTGTACATGGGTTAGCTACGTCCAAGAATAGAGTCAGATCAAAGTTATTATATCCTAGTCTCCTATCTAATCCAAAATAGTAAGAAAAAGGAAGATTATTGTCCTCTTATACTGGTTTGTAGCATCCCTGTCTCAGATGCCACTTAATGGTTCCCCAAGACCGGTTGGCCACATGGACTCAAGCACATATCCTTGAATGAAAGAGGCTAAAATCTAGAAGGGAGGGCCTTGGGTATGTCCAAGGAGAGAGTATGACCTCATAGTATTAGGTATAACATTTCAATAAACAAGATGTAATAAGTAATGTAAGCATATAGATAAGAAGATAACAATGGAAGTAAACAAACGAATCACAATAAATGGAAATAGTTGGAAATGAAATATCAATACTGTATACAAAAATATGATGATGATGTCCTGTTTTGAATCTATATAAGAATGGAAGTTTAGGGGATAGGGGTACAATCATATACTACATGCTATAAAAAAATACAAAAGAAAAAAATTGCTACACAACATCTTGAGCATAGGCTCAACCCTCTTACCCCAAATCTCCATCCTATATAGCAAGAAACTCAAGCATAAAAAGAAACATACTTCCCTTTATCCATACCTGCTATCATAAAGTATACCTAGGTACCAAATGGTTCCCAAATAAGGTGTGAGATATAATCTTAGTAGGCTAGAACCCATGGTGTATGGGCCTTTCCATTCATTCCATAAATGAAATAAAGTGTGCCATAGATAGTGAATGACATCACAAAAAATAAGTAAACTACTGCAACTTGGTATAGGTTCCTAAACGGACAACCATCCCACATCACTTGATTTAGCCTATACCAAAAGTCTAAATAAGAAACCTATGTAGGTCAGAATATTTATAACATGTTCTATAGTAAACAAGGCAACTAAAAAAATCATACCCCAAGATTGTTCTATGGCTTGGGGTCTCAATCCCATGTCATCACATAAGTATGAAGGAAAGTAAAGCATAAGTTCCACAAGTGCATAAGCATTCACATATAGTCATAAAATATACATCTCATATGATTCAATAATGAAACAAACAATTCAAACAAAACATTCCATTAAAACATGAGGTGGAGTCCAATGCCCATCCAAGGCGATCTAAAAGAATCCCAAGTATCACAACGGGAAAATCTGATATAATCCAATACCACCAAACCCATCCAAGGTGAACCTTAAAATGTCCCAAGTATCTCTATGAGCTATTGTAACTACTAAGTCCATCCTAGGTATCTCACAAGGGGACTGAGTATCACCCAAGGCATGACGTATTCATCTCTGTTGCTCCCCTCGAGAACTGATATCACTTAGGAGCATATGAAATCACCCAAGAAAGACTTTATTGTCAAGTAAAATCATCTCCCTAGGTGAATCGAGTAGTAACCCAATGTGCATGAAGAGTCCATCCATGGGTCCTTAACACGAAACCCATGTTCTCTCCTAGCCCATGTCAAGTTCCATATCAAACAAGGCATACATAACAAGAAATGTATTTATGATTTCCAGCCAACAATTATACATCTCAATACCACATGATTTCCATTAAACCAAACTATGAAATTCAAGAAAAACATTAACAACACATTTCATATAGAAAGGAAATAAGATCTCATGTAAGAACAATCATGGTATGAGGCATAAGTTAAATGGAATAAACCTTAAAAAAGTGCATGTCAACACATGAAATCCAATGGCACAAGCTAGAAAATTTAATAAGCATTTCATATGGTTCAAGACACTAACAATGACATAAGAAATAACCAACTTTCATGACCAAGGAAATATAATCAAGGAATATGGCATCAACATTACTCTTCCCAATATGTCATCAATGAAATTTCATAACCTCAAGATAAAAATATTTACTAATCATAATCGTCTATTTGGACCATAAAAATGCTCAATTAAGAGAAAAAACTGTTAATAAGCATTTGAAATGATATAAGGTGTGATATTTACATGATATTAAATATAAGAATTAAACCTATGGAATTTTTATAGAATACTTAGATTAGTCTTGGGAATTTGAGTACAATAAAACTAAACAATGTATATTTCATAAATCATAAGATTTTGTCCCAAGGAAAAAGGGCACTACACATAGTATAACTAATATTAACAAACATAGGGATTGCCAAAGTGTTAAATTTATGGATCATTTCTTAATGTAAAAAATTTAACCAATTTAAAACATGAAACCAATGTGAAACCCCATTCAAGGATTTAAGAAACTTAGGCCATTTGGTTGGCTCACCTAAAGGGGTGAGTGGATCCAAGGAAATCACCCTAGATATGGGTTTCTCTATAAGGTATAGCCTCAACAGTCATGACATAACAGGCCAATCAATTTAATATGTGATAACAAGACTCACTGGAAGGTTTTGACGGGTGACACAATAGTGCAATTCCCAAAAAGAAACGAAACAAGTTGGAAAAAGAGTATACACCATACCTCATGGTTGTGGTACTACACCTATTTGGTATCAAGGAATAATTCAACCTAAGATAGAGGAAATAAAAATATTTACGAAAACCCCCAAAATAATGCTAAAAGCCATCAAATAGAAATAGTGCAAGGAGGGTTAGAGAAACTAATAAATTAAAGGGTGAAGATGAGAGAGCTTACCGAGAGGAGTCCGTTGCTTCTGATGGTGAATGAAATAGATCACTATTGAGTAAGATCGACAAAACCCCCAAAAGAGGAGAGGATGGGGTTTTGTGTGCCTAGAATGGGAGAAAATCCTAAGTGGAAGGGGTAATATAGAGAGGGAGAGAGAAAGAAATTTAAAACATTTCATTTTAAATTTCCCACACAGAAGGGGTTGTATGGTTGGGCTTAACAGTTTGACAAACTGTGTGGCAAGTTCTGCTTCTATGGGGAATAACGCACGAGCTACCACACGGTTTGACTAACCATGTGCAGACCGTATGTTAGCTCACTGTCCAGGTTCTATAATGACCGTAAGACCATGCGTCTGGTACCTTATAGTTGCAGACTAAATGTGTAGCCTTCAACTGACTACTAACTACTACCAAACAGTTTAGGGAAACCATGCTGGCTAGGCTGCATAGTTTCTTCTAAGTATTCATCATAGTCTTCCTTGCCCATCTTTAATGAACCAGGTTTCAAATGAGCACTGGACACCCCTGAGATCTCTCTTTACCTCATAAGAATAAAACTAAGTGTTTTTAAGGAATTTAAACTAAAAATTAAATGGTCTGTACATTTGGATAAAGTTGAGACATTACAAAAAATTGATCTACTATGTTCATCATGTTAATAACTATTCATATTTTCTACTGGATTATATATTGTTACTATGAAAATAGAAAACCTTACAAAGAGAAATTTAGACTCATTAATCATTCTATCATTTCTATTATAAAACTTAATTTGAAAATGGAAGAATTTTTTAAAGAATATGAACTAAGTATGATGTTTAAAAAGAAAATAATAGAAATAATACTCTTCTTGATGCATAAATTGTAGGGGTAAAACTATAAAATCTAATCATATGAAATATATTTTTCCCTTTTTAATTACTTATTTATTTTTATTTTTTAGGAAGCACATGATGATCATCACACACAATTTAGATGCCCCAAATGTTTATTTTTTTGGATCCAAAGCAATGATTTCCAAAAAAACGACCACACATGTTTTCCATTATGAATTTATAACACACTAAAATCAAAATTTTATATATACAAATCAAATTAAATTATATATTTTATTTTATGTTTTAATGAGAAATTTTTTATGATATGGAAATATATAAATACCATCTAAATAATGGAATGGGGTCGGTGACTGAACATAAGAATACTATGTATTTCTATAAATAGAGAAAGATTAATGTATATATAGTAATATTTAACTATCAAAACATATTTCAAAAAAATTTAATTATTTTGGTTAATGTTTCTGCAATATCTGAAACAAAATAACAATAAAAATTATTTATATTACATTTGTAAATTTTTTAAAGATATCATATACCCTAAATAAACTAGCATCCCCAAACATGTATCTCCAAAGGTAATTGCAATTTCGTTTAAAGTATAATTTAATCCTTTATTTTTCAACATTTTATTAGTACTACCAGGATTTTTGATAGTCTACATACTCAAAATAAGAAGTAGATTTGTTTAGAGATGAATGGGAAAAGTATGTGGTGTTAGAATGTTTTCCAACATCCAGATGAGGTGATTTCCTAATATATTTTTATTTCTTTTATTTCATAGAGATTATTATGAGTTGAAAACATGTAAATATAACACATTTTGGGGTTAGATCGACTCAAAGTTAATGTTTTCACATTAAAAAAATGTCATTTTACTCTAAAACAAGCGTCTCATAGAAAAAAAACAAGAAAAGTTCTATGATAATCTTGATAATTTAGAAAAATGATCCATAATTAATTTTTGATGTGTAATAATCGAACATATGTCAATCCAACACATGATGTGGCTGATATGACTCAAAGTGCATGTTTTCAATATCACTGCCATTTTAGTTTAAAACACAATTCACATAAACAAAACCAAGAAAATGATATTAGAGTATCTTGATACTTTAGTAAAGAAATAACTAATTCATTTGTGATGTGTAGGAATATAAAACATGTCAATCCAAAACACAATGCAATCAGTAGGACTTAAATTGTTGTTTTCAATATATAAATGTCATTTTAGTCTAAAAAGTGATTCACATATCCAAAACCAAGTGAAAGAGATCATGATTTATTGATACTTTATTAAAATGATCCATACTTTAATTTTTATGTATAAGAATCAACCTCATGATGATCCAACACATTGCCAAGCCGCTATAACTCAAAGTGCTTATCTTCCAGGCATAGTGGAAGCATAGTTGGGATGAAACCCTACTTTGATTTTTACCATGATCAATGATTATTCTGGGATCAATACAATGATGAACTCCAATCTCTGTGTAATAGAATCAAAGATTTAGATAAAGAAGAGGCCCGAAACCTTTAGGGAGGATCTTACACACCATGTTTATAATTAATTTTGTTAATTTCATAAAAAAATAATACATGGATCTTCGGTATTTTCTTTGTTGATGATGTTGATCATCCGGAATGACCCTTCTGGATTATATTTTTTTCACTTTCAAGGATCCAAACTAGAATCCCTCTAGCTGTGATCTACACATTCTTTGATGGCCTTCGATCGACATCACTCGTTCTCTGGGTGCTAGTACGACGAAACAAGTGTCTTGTGTCGATCATTCTTGATCACTTGTACTTCTTCCTTGAAGAACACCTTTGGTTCTTGAGAGGGGTGGGAAGAGGATTTGAGAGAGAAATTGTTTAGCTCAACTATTCTCAATTCATCGGGTGTTCGATTCAGTGTCGTGTGGTGTCTGGCACACTAGGCATACTTGTCTATTTATATGCATGGAACTTTAGTTAAAATATTTAATTGAATAACCTCAATTAAATACATTCATGAACTTATAGAAAACCCATGATCATAATAATAATACCGTGTCATTATTTATGGTGCACCAACTTGTGAAAAATGGAATTATAAATAAAACTATGCGTTGCAAAATAATAACAGCGTCATTATTTTTTTTAACTTGTGCTAAATAGTTAAATAATTATTTACCATCTTGAAAATAATTATTTTAACACCAGAGTAACCTTGGTCTGCTCGAACTCCACTTCTATTTATTGAATACCTGAATAAATAAGTAAATAATTTATTCTCTTAAATAAATATTTTATTTAAAAACAAGTAAATAAATATTTATTAAATGTTCAATAAAATAAATAAATATATTTTATTTAATTTATGGGATCATTTTAACTTGAATAAAATTATTCCATGGTCTTGCGAATAATATTTATTTCATTAATTAAATTCAAATATAATTTAACCGAGACCACCAAAAACACTTAGTGTGCGATCTGCTAGGATTCTTTCTCATTGGCATTAGGTGGGCTTGCCTAAAGTCCAAGAGTACTATCAAGAAATGGGTCAAGGCACCCAAGAGAAAGAACATAATGTCACAATAACGACATCCACATACGAATGCTCACTGTGTAATATAATCCATTTTACGCAATATCTCATCAAGTAGTTTTCATGATAGTGTCATCAAATTTTATACTTGATACGTCATTCTTTGACTACCAGAAATAAACTCAACGTTACACCATGGCCATGGAATTTCACACGAAAGTTATATTTCAATCAAAGGTCCGAGATATCAACTTCCATAAATGGAATGGGAAAATCCTTCCTCGAATTATCTTTTAATAACATGCCACTCGTGACGCACCCAATGTACCCTATTTCCCGCCAACTATCTGCGTGAGGGTTTTCATCAGAAAATCAAATTCCACGAGTCGTGACACGTATTAATGATAATATTAATGTCTATGGATCATTACACATGCTCAAATATAGAAATATCTGATGACACAAAACATGCGGAATTTCTACTGGCGGGTCTATTCTCATAATATCCTGTCTTAGAGATTACTGAGTGAGAACTTCATGAGAGGAAGTCTCATATGCTTATGAGTACTCACACCTGAAGGTCTACATGATATGTGTCTCATCATAGTCTGTCATCCAACCATAGAACTATATTTAAGAATATTGTTATAGTATTTCAAGGTTCTCATCACAGTGGGGAACTACCTTGACCTTATCAATTCAAAAATACTCTAGGAAATTATTACATCATAGTCATGCAGGACAATGAACAATATGTAATAAGATTTTTAATATTTAAATAAATTACATGTCTGTGTAATCAAAGTACAACCAGTTGGTTCTAGGACACCAACTATTACAAACTCCTACTTGTACTAGAACCAACTACCTACGAGTTTCAGTCTGCTAGACCTCACATGGTGATCATATTTCTACTGAGTCAAGGCTTTACTCAAGGGGTCTACCACATTGTTTTTTGTGGAAATACTACTCACTTCAACTTCACCTCTATGAGAAAAATCCCTCAAGAGATGATACTACCGAAGTATGTGCTTCATCGGCTGATGTGTGGCTCTTTCATGAGAGCCACCGCTGCAGTATTATCATAGTACAATGTGAAGGGATATTTACTTATAGGTATCACATCTAGATCCTGGATGAAGCTTCACATCCAAACTGATTCTTTAGATGCATCAGAAGCTACGATATACTTGGACTCTACGGTAGATTCTACAACCACACTCTTCTTTGAGATCTTCCAGCTCACTGTACCTCCATTCAAAGTTAAGATTCATCCTATTTGTGACTTCATGTCATCTTGATCAGTCTGTAAACTAGCATCTTCATATCCTCTGATGACTAGTTACTCATCTCTTCCATAAACCAAGAACATATCCTTAGTATGCCTCAGATACTTCAGGATAGTCTTGACTGCCATCCAATGGTGGTCACCTAGGTCATCTTGATATCTACCTACCGTACGCAATACATAGGCGAGATCCAGAATAGTACATAGCATGACATACATGACTGAACCAATCAATGATGCCTATAGAGTCCTTTCCATTATCTTTATTTCTCATCTGTCTAAGGAAAAATTTTCTTGTAAAGATGAATGCCATGTGATGTTGGCAATAATTCCCTCTTGGATTGTTCCATACTGAATCTCTTCAGTATATTATCAATGTATGTACTTTGACTTAGGCCCAACAATCTCTTGGATCTATCACGATGGATCTTGATCCCAAGAATATATACCACCTTTCCCAAGTCCTTCATGGAGAATCATTTATTCAACCATTCCATAACAGACTCTAAGACTGGTATCTCATTTCCAATAAGTAATAAGTTATTAACATATACTATTTGTAAAATGACTGCACTCCCACTGAACTGTTTGTATACACAAGGATCACATTCGTTCTTGATAAAACAAAATTTCATTATGGATTCATAAAAATGAATTTTCTATGACGTGGATGATTTCTTTAATCCATAAATAGATTTCTATAACTTTAATATCTTAATGGAATCCTTTGGAGTCATAAATATTTCATGTTGTGTCATGTAGACACCTTCCTAAAGGTTCCTGTTAAAGAAGGCTATTTTGATATCCATTTCACAAATCTCATAGTCATGGAAAGCGATAGTGTCCAATAGAATTCTGATGGATTTCAGCATTGCCACTGGTGAAAAGGTTTTTTTTGTAGTAAATGCCTTGATGTTGTTTGAACCCTTTTACAACCAGTCATGCCTTATAGGTGCTGACTTGTCCTTCCATGTCCATTTTCTTCTTGAATACCCATTTTCAACCAACATGATTTATATTAACTAGAGGATCTACTAAAATCCAGACTTGGTTTTGGTACATGGAATCCATTTCAGAATTCATGGTTTCTTGCCACTTGGCAACATTTGTACCACTTACTACTTCCTTGTAGGTTAGAGGATCATTATTATCTACTAATAATGAGTCACCATACTTGGTAACTAGAAAACCATACCATTCTAGTTCTCTAACGTCTTTTGTACTCCTACACAGTTCTTGTGTCTCTGGAATAGTTCTTTCTTCCCCGGGGCTTTGTGGAATCTGTTCCTGTACCAACTCTTGTGTACCTTGAGCCTTAACTTCATCGAAGTCTATCTCGCTCCCACTATCACTTTAGGAGATGTGATCCCTCTCAAGGAATATGGAGTTTCTTTCCACTATAACCTTTTTGTATAAGGGTTTTTATAGGTAATATCCTCTTTTTTCCTTGGGGTATCCTATAAAGGTACACTTTGTGCCTCGGGGTGCAAGTTTGTTACCTGAAGGGGCCTTAACAAACACATCACTTCCCCACAAATGTAAATTCGATAATATAATATAACTTTCTTTACACTCCAAAACTCATATGGAGTACCATTTATATATTTATTTGGTTATTGGTTTAGTATGTGCGCCGCTGTTTGTAACGCTTATCCCCAAAAGGATAATGGTTGAATCACAAGACTCATCATTTATCTCACAATGTCCAACAGGGTGTGGTTCCTCCTTTTGATCAAACCATTACACTAGGGAGTGTATGGAGGAGTGAGTTGGGATAGGATCCCAAACTCCCATAAGTAATCAATGAATTTTTGATTAATATATTCTCTACTTCGGTTTGAGCGGAGTTTCTTATTCTTCTAACCAAGCTGGTTCTCAACTTTATTCTTGTATTCTTTGAACTTATCAAAAGAATCCAACTTATACCTCATTAAGTAGATATATCCATATCTACTAAAATCATCAGTAAAAGTTATGAAGTATGAGTACCCTCACCTTTATTCAACTAGATATGGTCCACACACATCAGTATGAACCAATTCAAGAAGTTCTTTAGCCCTTTATCCTTTCCCACTAAATGGGGCTTTAGTCATTTTACCTTGTAAACATGCATGACATACACCAAGTGGTTTTAGTTAAAAAGAATATAATATCCATCTTTATGTAACTTTTTCATGGGTTTTTCATTTACATGACCTAGCTGGTGATGCCAAAGTTGGGTGTGGTATGAGTCATTTGAAGTATCTTTGTTATCGATTTCCATTAATTGGTTTGTGTAATCTAACACGTAAATACCATTGTATAAATGTTCCCTACCAACACCAATACTATCTTTGTAAAAGAAGAAATATTCATTTAAAAACATGAAATAAAGTCCATCTATATCTAATCTGGATATAGAAATAATGTTTTTAGTAATAGAATGCACATAATAACAACCCTTTAATACCAAGATCTTCCCAGTTGTCCACGTGAGGTGGTAGTCCCCAATAGTTACAATAACAAGTCTGGATCTGTTGGATGCTTGTAGATCTACCTCCCCTCAGTCAATCTTTCTGAATCTACTTGGTTCTTGTATTTGGATACATATGTGAGCACTATAAGCTATATCTAATACCCAATTTGTAGAAACAGATAGATTGGATTCGATAAAAAATTCACCTGAAGCTTCCCCTTGCTTCTTAGGCTGGGTGCATTTCTTCTTCTAGTGGCCTTTCTTACCACATGCGAAATAAACAACCTCCTATTCCCTTGCCCACCCTTTGATCTTCCTTTTCTTGGAAGGTTGTGAAGAAGCTTTGGGCTTAAATCTCTTCGCCTTACCTTTCCTATTATTCACCATCAGGACAGAAGGATTTTCACACTTCATAATTGGAAAATGAGGATAAAAAGATCAGATAGAGACTTCTCAATGTTGTTTATGTTAAAATTAACAACAAAACTAGAGAAGCTCTGAGGGAGTGATGTAATAATTAGATCGGTGCCCAGTTATTCAAGGAGTTTAAACCCTAGAACCTCTAGGCGCTCAATATATTCAATGAGCTTGACTACATGTGGCCCAACTGGGACACCCTCTCTAAGTTTACTCTGAAAGAGTGCCTTGGAGATCTCAAACCTTTCCTGTCTTTCTCTCTCCTGGTAAAGACCATGGAGGTGCTCGAGCATGCTATAAACATCCATGTTTTCATGAGACTTCATGATCTCACTAGACATTGATGAAAACATCAAACATTGAACATCTACCACATCGTTCATATGTTTCTCATAGACTAGGAAATACTCATCACTCACCTCTTTAGTAGGAGGATCAGGTAATGACGACTCCATCACATAAGACTTACTTTCATGGAATATGATAACCCTAAATCTTCTAAACCATTACTGGAAGTTACTACTAGTGAGGATGTTGTATTTATCCAGAATTGATCGTAGGGATAATGTAGTTGACGAGTTTGTAATTTTTATTCTAAAATTAAAAGAGCGTATCATTAGTACTTTCTTGATTACATTTTATAAGAAATAATAAATTTTATAAAGTCTCCCACTATTTTATCAAGTCCCAATGGCCCTCACCATTGAACTTGGAATGTCCAGTTGCCATGACATTCTAGCGGAAATGATCCATATTCTTCTTTTTATAACCCCAACAACGGTTGATCAAGATATTATAAGGTATTTATGTAGGAAGGTCTTTTCCAAATATAGGCTTGCAGCTCCTTGATCTGTTGAGTGGAATCCCCAATCCTGAAATCATGACTTTGTATTTCCTCAACTCTTACCTCCAAAATTACACCAAGTCTATCAAGGGATAGTCCTCTTGATGTAATATGGTTAAGTCAACCCAAAACCTTTCATAAGGGATTCCTATATAAAAGTAAGTGTCCTAACAAGGGTTGGTCAAACACATAGTTTTATTGAGTTTTTCTCTTAATCAAGTAATGGAAGGCTTGGTATGACTTAATATTTTATTTGAGGGATTTTTATCTCTTATGAGTGAATTTATTATTATCATTATCACATGCTTTTTAGTATTAATTGTAACTTACTTAAGTGATTAACCATGTCCTGATATTATTTATGAATAAGTCTGGTTTATTTTAGTTTTATCTTGCATTCTTGTTTAATTCATTAATTATGTGATCGTGAAAACACATCCATAATGATAAACCATGAAACTGACAGAAATAAAATGAAGAGAATGATCATGATATTTTCTAATGGCTAGTTTATCTTGCGGTTGATAAACTAACCCTGAGCTAGGGGAGAAACATCTTGAACCTTTTGGGTTTGTGTTTACAGCTTTACACCTATCCACCTTTTTATATCTTGGGATTGGTTTCGTCACAGCTCCATTTTGAACCACCTCCCCTAGCTTGGGAGTTCCATCAATTACATATGCCCTTTTTTTAACTCACATGCAGGTGAGGGGTAAAAGGGGGTTTTACATAAAAGAAAACTTGGGAACATAGGCCCTACATATTAATGAGGATAATGATTTCAGGCCAACAAATTTAATTTAAATAAATAAATTAAAAGAAACCATCCACATACTAAGGTATTGGTCTAGCTCATGATCATCCATACATGAACCAATATTTACGCATAAATAAAACAAGCATTAAATTCTTTGATATTTCTTTTTTAAGATAAATAATGCTCGAATCAATTAATTTTCATCTTCAATTAATCAATATTTTTATCTTAAAACCTTTTTTAAATTTCCTTGAGATTATCATCCAACATAATTTTTAAAAAATAAATTCATTTAAAATTATCTTTGTATGTAACTTGTACATTGGAGGAAACCCGGTGAATTCCTATTCATAACTACCCAATATGTAGAAATGAACATTACACAGATGTTAAATTAAACACACATATATAAAACACCTATCACGTGTTGTGACTTAGCTTTACGCCCGCATGATGGTACACACCTCAAGGGTTTATATAATATAATAATAAATTTTAATAAATCGGCGTAATTTGGATAAGTACACGACGTGTAGTTCCGACTACAGGGCATGTAATATTGTTAACAGTCCATCCAAAGTACATGACTGGGGAAATTTCATGTGAGTGTACTTCAGAAATCGTCAGAGTACACAGTGTGTCCAGTAGGCCACACGCTGTTTAGTTCCACGTTACACGGTCTCCAGTCGGGAAAGCTGTGTACATGGTACATGGTCTAACCCTAACCTGAAGGGAATACATATTGTGTCTAGTGGGCCACATGGCGTGTAGTCCAAAAAACACATGCCACCTATTTTTGGTCAACATACAGAGTCATTAAGACTTAGAAAAACTCCAATGACATGACTTGGTTTGGCGGACCAGACCCGGTGCATTGAAGCTTGGCTACATGGCGTGTACTGCCAAATACACATCGTGTGTTCTTTCATTGTTTGGCCAGGAACCTTTGGCACCTCTAAATGATATCCTCTATTTTATTATAATCAAAATTAAAAGAAAATATCAATTTTGTAAGGTGAATGAGAAATGAAATAGGAGGAACAAATCTCAAGATTCATATTTGCAGAATAATTAACTTGAATTGAAACAACTAAATTATTAAATGTGTAAATCATCAATGAAATATTTAAATAATTTTAAACTATGATGAAACCTCTATTTGATACCATTTTAAGGTTCTGGGCACAACGGAAGCGTGGTTGGGGCAGAACCCAACTTTGATTTTACCGGGATCAATGATTATTCTTGGATCAATACAACGATGAACGCCAATATCCACAGAATAGAATCAAATATTTAGATAAATAATGAAGAGGCCTGAAACCTTTAGAGAGGATCTTGCACATCGTGTTTATAATTAATTTTATTAATTTCATAAAGAAAATAATACTTGGATCTTCGGTATTTTCTTTGTTGATGATGTTGATCGTCCAGAATGACCCTTCCAGATTATCTTGTTGCGCTTTAAAGGATCCAAACTAGAATCCCTCTAGCGGTGATCCACACGTGCTCTAATGGACTCTGATCGACACTGCTAATTCTTCGGGTGCTAGAGTGGCAAAGCGAGTGTCTTGTGTCGATTGTTCTTGATCTCTTGTACTTCATCCTTGAAGAACTCCTCTTTTTCTTGAGAGGAGTGGGAAGAGGATTCGAGAGAGAAATTGTTTAGCTCAACAATTCTCAATTCACCGAGTGTACGATTCGGTGTCATGTGGTGTTTGGCACAATAGGCGTACATTTCTATTTATATGCATGGAACTTTAGTTACAATATTTAATTGCATAACAGAAATTAATTACATTTATGAACTTAGAGAAAACCCATGCTCATAATAATAATACCACGTCATTATTTATGGTTCACCAACTTGCGAAAAACAGAATTATAAATAAAATTCTATGTCACGAAATAATAGCAGCATCATTATTATTTTAACTTATGCCAACTAGTTAAATAATTATTTACCATCTTGAAAATAATTATTTTACCACCAAACCAACCTTGGTCCATTCAAACTCGACTTCCATTTATTGAATACCCGAATAAATAAATAAATAATTTATTCTCTTAAATACATATTTTATTTACAAACTAGTAAATAAATATTTATTAAATGTTCAATAAAATAAATTAATATATATTATTTAATTTATACTATAATTTTAAATTGAATAAAATTATTCCACGGTCTTGAGAATAATATTTATTTCATTAATTAATTTCAAATAGAATTTAACTGAGACCAACAAAAACACTTTGTGTGTGGCCCTTTAGGATTATTTCTCATTGGCATTAGGTGGGTTTTCCTAAAGTCCAAGAGTATTGTCTAGAAACAAGTCAAGGCACCCAAGAGAAAGAACGTAATGTCACAACAATTACATCCACATATGAATGATCACTGTGTAATATAATTCATTTTTCACAATATCTCATCAAGCAGGTTTCATGATAGTGTCATCAACTTTTATGCTTGATACATCATTCTTTGACTACCTGAAATAAAGTCATCATTACACCATGGCCATGTAATTTTGCACAACGGTTCTATTTTAATCAAAGGGACAAGATATCAACTTCCATAAATGGAAGGGACAAATCCTTCCTCGACTTATCCATTAATAACATGCCACTCATGATGCACCCAACGTACCCTACCTATCTCCAAATGAATGTGTGATGGTTTTCGTCAGTAAATAAAAGTGCGTGAGTCATGAAATGTATTAATAATAATATTAAAGTCTAAGGATCATTACACATTCTCGTAGATAGAAATATCCAATGACACCAAAACATATGAAATTCCTACTGGCATGTCTATTCTCATAATCTCATGTCTTGGAGATTACCAAGTGCGAAATTCATGAGAGGAAGTCTCATATGATTATGAGTACTCACACCTGACAATCTTCATGCTATGTGTCACATCATAGTATGTCATCTAACCATAAAACTATATTTAAGAATATTTTTATAGAATTTCATGGTTCTCATCATAGCAGGGAAATTCCATAACCTTATCAATGAAACAAATAATCTAGGACATTATTACATCACAGTCATGCATAACAATGAAAAATATGTAATAAGATGTTTAATATTTAAATACATTAAATGTCCATGTAATCAAAGTACAACCAGTTGGTTCTAGGACACCAACTCTTACAATTCACATATCCAAAACTGAGTGAACGAGTTCATGATTTATTAATACTTTACTAAAATGATCCATACCTCAATTTTGATGTATAAGAATCATCCTCATGATGATATAACACATTGCCCAACCGCTATGACTCAAAGTACTTATTTTCAATATAAAAGTGTCATTTTAGTCTAAAATTTTATTCACATATAAAAAAATGAGAAACAATAATTGAATTGCCTTGATACTTTAGTAAAATGTTTCATATTTCATTTTTTACATGTAGTGATTGACCACACATCAATATAATACATGATTTGGCCGATATGACTCAAAGTGAGTGTTTTCAATATAAAATATCATTTTAGTCTAAAACATGATTCAAATTTCCAAAACTAATAAAATGAGCTCTAATTGTTTTGAATATTTATTAAAATTATTTATAATTCATTTGTGGCATGTAGGAATTTACCACCTATAAATATGACACATGATGTGGCCAGTATGACTCAAAGTGTGATTTTTCAATATAAAAGTTTTATTTAGTTTAAAACTCATGTCACATTGTGAAAAAAAGAAAAAAATCTTGATTATCTTGAAACTCTAGGACAACGATCCATATTTTGAAAAAGGAGTCTCATGAAGCATGAACAGAGACCCCTGGAAAAAGGTGTGAACTACATTTATGTCTAGAGTGCAAGCTATAAGGTGATGGATTTCAACCCTTGTGATCTTGAATCGAGTAAAGGTTTTTTATGTGAATCTCTATGAGTCTTGCGGTGTGATGGGTGATTCTCCAGTTTCGAATCTGCTCCTTGAATCTGTTCTGTTCATGTTTTTATTCGGTTTGAAGCGATTATTGTGCATCTAAATACTTTGATCTGGTTGGTCTGAGTTTGGGTGATTGTTTTGTGGTTCTTGATTCTTTTTCTTGGATGATGACATTGGCTCTTACCCGATGAGTTTCTCTGTGGGCAAGAATAAGGGATTGCAATGGAACGACAACGATGGACTCCAGCTTATTCCCTGGATATCTGTGATGACGGTGATGGAAGGACAATGATGTCATCGAGGGTAATGATGATGGCAGACAACCATATGTGATGTAGGCAGTTGTGGGTACTCATGACTCAAGGTCTCTTGGATGATGTGTATTTTGAATTTTGAATTTTGAATTTTGAACTCTGTTTTTGGCTTCTTTGAATCTGTAACCCGTGCTTGATGTTCCAGTTACTGCTCACCCATAAAGCGCTCTATTTGAAAATAAAAAAAGAAATTTTTGTCAATTAATAATTCATAATATAATTATTAATCAATAGTATAATTAATAATCAATAGTATAATTAACAATATAATCATTAACAATATAATTACTAGTATGACTTATAATATCATTAATATATTTAGTAATTAACAATATAATTTTTTATATGTGGATTATATAACATTATATTTATAATTTTTTTTTTATTTTTGTACATACTATTACTAAAATAAATATTATTTTTATTGCATGGATAAATTTTTTACAGAGTTTTTTTGATCATTAGATCGTGCTATAAGAGTTTTGTTTTTGTATTGAGTTGTAATTTTTTTTGATTAAATATATATACTACATCAATGTAAAACTTTTGTATGAAATTATTCATTGTAAAATTTGAATTGAAATGATGTTGAAATATAATATTTTTATTGAAATTGTGTTTCGTCATAATATTTAATTTTTTCCACGCTGATTTCGTGTTTTTGTTACGGTCGTTGAAGGTTACAGACCTATAGCAGTTGGTATGGACTTTATCGGTGCTAAAAAAATCACTGATTAAGGTCTACTTTATTAGTGCTAATAAAACACCGATAAATTCATCCTTTATCATCCCTTTTTTTATTTATGATAAATATCACTGAATTTTTATGGAACTTAGATTGTCAGTGTTTTTTGGCACTGAAAAATTCTATTTTTAGTACTAATTATATTTGTTTCTGTATTAGTGTTAAAAACATTTTTTTAGTTTTATATCATCCCAAAATGCTATCTCATCTCCCTATCTATCTCACCCAATCTTCCCTAATCCCTTTATCTATTCGCCCCTCCTCTATCTCTAACTTATATTATTCAATCCCCTTCTCTATTCTAGAACCACCTCATGTTGTTCTAATTTCATCCTCCAACCTTATCCCCTCCCCTTAAAGAACCCAAAATCACTAATTATGTATTTAAATGTAGTATTTGAAGTCATTAATAGGTTTATTTTTAAGTTAAAGTGGAGTTGGGGAGGGAGGAAGGAGATTGGAGAAATGAGGGAAGAGGAAGGGAGAGACCCCCTTGGGTTTGGGGACCACCGGGAACCTAGTGGCCCTAGACATGATACCCAGTGGGGGGTCCAGGGACATATGTGGTTTTATTTTAACTACCAGGTACACAGTGGTATCCCAGTGGGTACTCATTATCCTCCTTGAAAAAATAATTTTAATAAATTCTATTTTTTCCTTTCACACTCAAAATCAATATCTTATTTTGGGGTATCTTGATATTTCACTTTTAATTACTCCTTTTACACTCTATCTCAGAAATTGATTCCCCCTATAAACTCTTTACATGATTTCCTTATCCTACCTTGATCGAAGTATCTATGCTTGGCCATAGAATCGTGATTCCAACAATGGCTTGTTGGATCATCATAAATCTTAAATCTTCATCCGATTTGGTGGCTATGATAGGTTAGCTTCAATGATCACAAGGTTGGACTTACAATTAAATTGGTGGTTTGATCATCTCCATTGGAGCCCAAAATTTTTCTTCTATAATTTAATATAAAACATACACCTTCATCTACTCATACTCATAAAAAGTTATCCTCAAAACAATCCGGGGCTAAGAAAACCCAAATAAAAATGATATTTTAAAACTAATAGGGGGTTTAACTTAAATATTTTGTAAATAATAATAATTATTACACCTTCCTTGGTTATATATAGCATTCCTTGGTGCCATGTTATACTTAGGGAACATTATTTAATATTATGCTTTGTTTTCTATATAGAATTATTATATTGGAATTAAACATGTTAAGAATAATTTTGGGTTATAATTAGTTGTTGTTTTTAATTTCTAAAATGGAATGCTTGATGCTATCTATTTCCATACCTGAATGACATGTTAAAACTGAATATTACTCCCTATAATAGGAATATTGGGCTTGTTAGGGGTGTATATATTATGCTTTATAATGATAATAAGACACCCTTGATGATGTAAAAGTTGGAAATAAGGAATGGGTGTTTGGACTTGACTGGTTATACATATAGAGGGATTGGTATGGGCTTGAAACTCCCTAACTTATTATACTCATTCCCCTCTTCCTTGGGAAGAGCTACAAGATTTCCCTAATTGGTTCAACCTAAATATTTTTATACTAGGATAGGTCTCTAGTAACTTGAATTTGTGTTATAGTTGGTGCCCTAGAACTAACTAATTTTTACTTTAAATTGAATTCATATTAATTGATTTGAATATTCATAAAAAACTTATAATATATTGATTGTTCTTCTATGTAACATAAATGTGATAATGTACCAGAACATCTGTTTCATTGAAAAGGTCATAGCTATTTCCCACTATGATGAAAACTTTGAAGTTATATGATGACATTATTAAATATTTTTCTATGTTCAGATAACATTTTATGATGGTATATGTAGTATATTAATTGTCATGTGTGAGTACTTATAAGTGAATGCGAATTCATCTCATAAAGATCCCAGTCATTAATCTTCAAGACGAGAGTATTGAAGTGGCTCCTTGGATCACTATCACTAATAATGTTTTGATAATTAAAAAATAACATATTATGATTATAGTATGATCAATGTTGATTAAATTATGATTCTTTACTCAAAATATATTTATATTTCATGATTTAATTGTTTATAAGATGTTCTACAATTTTCTTAATAAGTTTCTAGGCTAAATACAACATTTAGGATTTTTAAATATCATTTATACATTGTTTCAAAAAGGTTACCCTGAGTTTATATGGGTTGTTTAAGGGTAAAGTGTTTTTTTTGGAGTTTAATAGGGGTAAATCACTAATCCCAAGTGCTTCATAAAGGTACTTATATAGTTGCATAAGGGTAACCCACAAGTTCTGAAGCTTGCGTAAAGGTAAAGCTTCTTGGTTGTCTCATGTAAGGGTACCTCCCAACTCATGTAAAGGTTATCCTAACCTACATAAGGGAACCAATGCATTATCTAATACTTGTGTAAGGGTACTAGTACACTTATAATACTTATGTAAGGGTAACTTGAGTCTCATTTAAAGGTAAGCAAGGATCATTAACACCTACATCTGTAAGATATATAAGGGTAAAACTCTATTACACACACACAATAGGTATGTATTAAATTAAAGGTAGCATATAATTTCCTAAAATAACTAATTTTATTACATGAATAGTTTTTCTTAAATGGTGAAAATTAGCAACGTGGTGAAAATAAGCTACATAATGAAAATCAACTATGTGTTAAGAATTGACTATGTGGTGAGAATCAATTATATAAAAATGGATATTTGAAATCAGTTATGATAAATTAGGTATGTGAAAATGGATATGAGAAAATGGATATGTGAAATTGACTATGTAAAAATATTCTTTATAGATAAAATTTTCTGTGTGGTTTTGTGAGGGTTTATAGGTTGTTCTAAAACTTGTAAATATTTTTTGTATTATTTCCTATTATTATTTCTTGTATGTTTATAATGAATATTATTAGTGTTTTATTTATTATAAAATTACTCATTAATTATCTAACATTAATGTGAACAGATTTTAGATTAAATGATATCCACATAGGATCAATCATGTATAGATATTCACATTGAAATTATGAAACTTCAAATATTCAGATTCAAACCAAATGATATATGAAGAAGAAGTCTCATATATTTTTAGGGAGTTTTATAAGGATATTAATACTTATTATTTAATTCTATATTAATTTTTCTAATGTATTCCACTGTAAAAGTTGTTATTTGTTTATAGAATATTAAGGAAGACTCACACAAATATTAATTTTTATTTACACATGGAACATTATATAGGAACTAAACATCGGAAAATATGAAGTAGTTCATTAGTTTTACAAGTAAAACCCTTGATTTATAAGAAATAAAGATGTGAAGGTATTCAAATTTTAAAGATTTTTTTTGCATGAAGAAACTCTCTATATATAGATTTGATATAACTGGTGAAAATTTACAAGTTTGATGATTTGTTTGAATTTTACAAGTGAAACATACTTTGACGATCAACTAATACTGCCAAATTAACTTTAATCATTTGATCCTTTACTATTGGAGAGTTCTGTGATGCCTCGAAACCCCAAACTTAAAGTGTTCATCTGGTTATGTGGTTTTAATTATTTCTATTCCTTTATGTGTGCATAATTGTAATGGGTTATACCACCCATTAAACGGTATGATAGTGGGATGTGACTCCCAAACAAAATTCATTATTTGGGTTGTGCCTCCATGTGAGAAAAAGGCATCGCAATTCTGGTTCTGCTATAACTAAAAAATGCGGGGGATTAAATTGTGTCTTGGATAAGTTAAAGTCGAGGTTTTTTTCTACCACCACCTCAAAAGGTAGTTTCCAGGACATGACTCTAGGTGTAAAAAGGTAATGTGATTGGGTTAATCCACCTGGTGTGCAAAAGGCTATCGTGTTGGGTTGTTCTTCTAGGTGTTAAAAAGACCATTGTAAAAGGATTTTGATCTCCCTTCAAAAGTAAAATAAACAATTATAGTGGGTACCATATCTTCCAATACATGGAAAGAGTGAAGAGTAGAGTAGGATCAATTTTATCCAAACTACAATAAAAATTTCTTGTGTCTATTTATTTTATTTCCACTACATTAACTTTTAAACTCTGATATAGTCTTTAAATTTATTTAACAAATATAGTTTACCCCCCTCTTGGCTATTCATACATCTTATCTACGAACCAATAATTGGTATCAAAGGTTGACCCATAGATCAATATATATATTTATTTATGATAACCATTTCCTCACATAATCATCATGAGGAAAAGATCTATTTAAGATGGTAGGAACAAGTTCGAATGGTAGATGAAAACATCAAAGACTTCCTTATTTTGATGGTACTAATTATGGATATAGGTAATCTCATATGGAATCATTGTTAAAGAAACTTAGCATCGATCGCCGAATAATCATGGAAAAACCATATAAACTACCTAATGGTAAACCTAAATCATTAGTTGGTAATGATTTGGTAATGTATGTGTTGAATTAAAAGGTGATGTATATTTTATATTGTGAAATAAATAAAAACATGTATAGTTATGTATCTATAAGTAAAATTACACATTAAATTTGGAAAATCCTATAAGTTATAAATATGAGCTTGGATAATCTCATTATAACTATTTTAGGCATGTTAATAAATGAATATTAAGAATTTAAAATGGGTGAATAATAAAATGTTAATCAAATTTTCCATAATATTACTAGTACTGTAAATGGTTTGATTTCTTTAGGAGAAACTCTAGAAATCCCAATTCTTGTAAAAAAACTGCTTAGAGATCTTCCTAAGAAGTGAGATGGTAAAAATGTTTCTATAGATTAATTTAAAAAACTTCAAGGAATATAAAATTGATGTAATTGTTAGATCATTATTACAATATGAATTAAAGCTACTTTTTTTTTCTAAAGAAGATAATACAAAGAAGAGGGGAATTTCTTTTTAGTAAAATGTTTCCACTTACTCTTCGAATTATGAGTTATAGAGTAGTGACAAGAATGATATTACAAATGTTAAAAAGGGAGTATATAAAATAAATAATTTCCATTTAAGAAAGTTTTGAAAATACTATCCTAAACATGATCTCAAGAAGAATAAGAAAGGCAATTTTACATTCCAATTATGCTCAAGATATAATCTATTCTGAGTATAGACGAAAGGGGGAACATCAATCTTATTTTACTAATATTAAATAATAGAAAAAAGAGGAAGTAATATAATAAAAAAATAAATAAATGGTAGTTAGATAGAGTTTTACTGAGGATTCAAGTTTTTATGAAGAATCTAGTTTAAAAAAGGATATGGAAAATATTTTCTTAATGGATTAATCAAATAAAGTAACTGAATTCACTTATTATTCTTCCTGTGAATCTAATTATGGAAAACCCATTGAAGTGGAACTACTTTAATAGATTAAAAGACTTGATCATAAAGTTTAAAAGATCATTAGTTTATATAAAAAAATTAAGAGTCAATATAAGGATATTCTTATGGAAAATGAAGAACTGAAGAAATGAAACTAGGTATATTTAGAAACTGAATATACATATCTAAAATCCTCTCAAGATAATCTAAAAACTGATCTTTCTAAAAATAAAAAATTTAAGAGAGATTGATTTCATGTCCAAGTTCTATGAATCCAAAGCAATGAATTTTGGTATTGTTCTTAATGATAATGAATAACTTAGAAACGAAATTGAATGTTTAAAATAAAATATATCTATTTTTTTCAAGGTATATAAAATTTAGATAAAATGATAAGTCTCATTAAAATGAATAAAAAGATATTTGGTCTTGGTTATGACAATAATTTTTCCAAAATGTATACATATTTATTTTTTAAGAGCACTAATTGAAGTACATATACCTCCACATGTTTTAGATTCCAAGTAAAATGTCATTATGAAAATGAGTTCTCATTGATATTTACACAATCACTTTGACATACTAAGGATTTAATTTATATATCTTAATCTTATATATTTCCTATAAAAAAGTGTTTTAAATCAGTATGGGTTTCCAAGAATTCATATTCTAATCCCATTAGAACTAAATTTTCATGGGTATTAAAAATTTCTTAAATCCATTTTTGTAGGAAACATGTCTTAGAAGCATAGAAAAGGATCTTTGGTATATGGATATTAGATTATCATGACATATTACTAGTGACATATCAAACTTTCTATCATTTAATAAATGTGATGGAGGTAATTTTACTTTTGGTGATAATTCTAAAGGAAAGTTAAAAGGTTTTGTGGAAGTTTGAATTTCAAATTATGTTATTATTTATAAAGTTTTATATTTTGAAGGATTGAAACATAATTTTAAAAGGATTTCACAACTATGTGATGATGTAATGTTTTTTAAATTTCAAAATGATAAATGCATTATATTTAAATATAAATATTTTTTTTATAAAAACAAAAAATAAAACATTTATTCAATTAATTTTATTGAATTAATTGTTCAAAATTTCATATGTTTAGATTCTAAAAAACAAGATAAAATATTATGGAATAGGAGGTTGGGACATGCTAATTTCAGGTTGATGTATAGGCTTTCCATGAACTAAAGTATTCTGCAGTTACTTGAACTTAAAGAGGACAACACCTCTGTTCGTGAATATTTCTTGAAAGGTAAACCACACAGAAGTAATTTAAAGTCAATTAAATAAGTAAAAATGGTAATTCCTCTTAATCTTATTCATTTGGATTTATTTATTCCTACTAAACCTTTTAATTTGGGTGGTAAAATTTATTTTTTCCGAAATTGATGATTTTACAAGATACACATGGATTTATTTTCTTACAATAAAATTTGAAACATTATCTACTTTTAATATTATTTTTAAATTGTTTTAAAATGATATAAGAAACTTAATTAAATCAATTATAAGTGATCATGGTGGTGAGTTATAGAATCTAGAATTGTTATATTTTTGTGAATAAAATGGGTATTTTAAAAAAATTTCAACGCTTAAAACACCACAAAAATGGTGTAGTATAAAGGAAAAATAGAAATCTTCAATAAATGTTTGGACCATGTTAAATAATTTTAATACAACCAATTATTTTTAAGAATAATTTGTAAATATATCTTTTGATGTTACCAATAAAATTATTATAATATCTTTGTTGAAAATGACACCTTATGAACTTTTTAATAGAAGAAAACCAAGAATTGGCTATTTTAGAGTATTTTGGTGTGATTTTTTTCATTCCCAATACTAAAGATGATTTAGATAAATTTGATGAAAAATAATATGAATGAATATTTTTAGCATATTCAAAAAATAGTAAGTCATATAGAGTATGAAATACAAGAACCATGGTTGTTAAAGAATCAATTCATTTTAAGTTTGATGAAAAATATCTGAATAAAATGGATGATGATATTAATCAACTTGAGGATGAATTTATAGATTTTAATTTTTAAGAGGAGGAACCTCAAGAGAAAGATACACTTATTAAAGAGGAAAATATTTATTTTCATTATGAATCTATTCATGAAATATCTTGGAAGACTCATAAAGATTATACTATGGATAATGTGATTGGAAATGTTGAGTCAAATTTTCAAACTATAAAATATGTTATGAATATTTTTTCTTATCATGATTTAATTTTTGATTTTATACCTAAGAATATTTACAAAGCTTTAAATGGTTCTAATTGGATCTTATCTATGTAATATGAGTTAAATCATTTTACTATAAATAATGTATGGACTTTAGATATTCTATAAAACGATTCTCATATTATTGGAAGAAATGTATCTTTAGAAAAAAACTTGATGAATATGGAAATATAGTAGAAAATAAATCAATATTAGTTTATCAAGGATATTCATAAGAAAAAGGTATTGATTTTGAATAATATTTTTCACTTGGTATATGATTAAAAGTAATTAGAATATTATTATCTTATAATAATTTTTAGATATTTAAATTATTTCAAACTTATGAAAAAAGAACTTTTCAAAATGGTTATATTTATCAAGAAGTATATGTTAGATAACCCCCTGGTTTTGAAAATAAAAAGCATCCCGATCATGTTTTTAGACTATCTATAGATTTATATGGTTAAAAAAATCTCCTTGAGTTTTTTATGAAATATTAACTAGTTTTATTTTAAAAAATAATTTTGATAAGTGAAAGGTTGATCCTTTAATATTTATTAAGAAAAGTTGTAATGATATTTTGATTGGGAAAATTTATGTCGATGGAATTATTTTTGGATATTAGTATGAAAATATTTTTAATAATTTCTAGAATTAAAGACTTATTAATTTTATATGAATATGACGATTTAATTGAAATTCTTTCTTGGTCTACAAATATTTCAAAGAAATATTGTTATTTTTATAAATCAACCCATGTATACTAAAAATAAAGTAAAGTGATTTTGTTAATACACTTTTAAAAGTGAAATTACTCCCATGAACATTACTTGAAAATTAAAATTCGATAAATCTAGAAAATCCATTAATGTTAAAACTTAAAGAGTCATGATTGGAAGTTTTTTATACTTAACTAATTTACAACCTGATTTAATATTTTTAGTTTGCATGTGTGATTGATTTCAAAGTGTTCCTAAGGAAAGTCACATTAAATTTATTAATAGGATTATTAGAAATTTTAAATTAACTTTTAATCTTGGATTATAATATCCTTCTAGAATTAATTTTGATCTGATAAGCTATTTTGAATTTGATTTTGGTAAATGATAGATAGATATAAAAATCATTTTAGGTATCTGTCATTTACTAGATAAATATTTAGTTTCTTGGGATTCAAAGAAAAAAAATTCTATATCACTTTGAACTAATAAGTATAAATATATATTTTCTATATATTATTTTTCTAAATCATTCCAGATTAATTAAAAACTTTTTAATTTTATTTTTTATTTTTTTTAGGATTCCTATATTATTTGAAAATAATTATGCTCTTTCAATTTCCAAAAATCCCTTACAACACTATAGGAAAAAGCACATTGATGAAAAATTTTATTTTCTCAGGGATCATATTCAAAAAGGAAATATAAATCTAGAATTTATTTCTATATAAAACCAAATTGATGATATTTTTATTAATCCCTTATAATTTAATAAATTTTATAAAATTAAGTTTAAATTTGGTACGAAGGAAATTTAAAATTTTCTAGTATTAATTTTGGGGGAGTTTGAGTGTGCTGAATTTTTTATATTTACATAAAATCTATAGTAATATGGAATTTATTTTTTTGTTTGATGTTTTAATTTTACTCATAAATACTAATTGATGTCTACTTATTATTTAATCTTACAATTTGCATGAAAGGTTATTTTATAAAGGGTTTCTCATTATTTTTCAAAAACATGTTTTAAATTATACTTACTGTGTATAAATCAACATTTTAACAATTTAAGGATTCATAGGGGCTCCTTGACACATTTTTTGAAATATCAATGTTTATGAAAGTTTTTTACAATATTTATTTTCATTTTTTTTCTCACCTTTTCTTAAAATATAATGCCTCTCTCTTATATTTCTGATAATTACTAAAAGGGGGATAGTTTTTGAAATTATAAATGGTTTTTTAATTATCAATATAGGGGATAATGTTAAATTTTATCCTTGGATCACATTCAATAATTATGTTTTGATAACTATAAAATACCATATTATGATTAGAGTGTGATTAATTTTTGTTAGATTATGATTCATTGCACGAAATATCTTTTGATTTTATATTTTAATTATTTATTACATTTTATACGAGTTTCATAATGAAATATTTGGATAAATATATAATTTAGGATTTTTAAATATAATTTATACATTTTTTTGTAAAGGAATCCTTAGGTTTTTATGGATTACATAAGGGTAGAGTGAATTTTCTAGAGCTGTGTAAGGGTAACTCCCTGATCCCAAGTGTTGCGTAAAGGTATATTTATATATTTTGTTATGTAAGAGTAACCTGTAAGTTTTAATGCTTATGTAAAGGTAAATATTTCAGGTGGTCTTGTGTAAGGGTACCTATCTACTCACATAAAGGTCAACCTAATCTATGTAAGGGTACCAATTCATTTTTTAATACTTTCATAAGGGTACCGGTACATTTCCAATACTTATGTTAGGGTGACCCGAGTCTCACGTAAAGGGAAATAGGGATCTTCAATACTAGAATAAGGGTAGTAAGCCATGTAAGTGTAAAACTCTATTACCTATACATAGTAGGTATGTATCATGTAAGGGAAACAAAATGTTTTCTAAAAAAGATAATTAACATACATGAAGAGTTTTATCTACATGGTGAAAATTATATACGCAGTGAAAATCTGTTATGTAGTGAAAATCAAATATGTTTTAAGAATACTTTATGATCTGAGAATCAATGATGCACCTATTATAGGGCAGTAAAAAAGCTACTATTTATTTTCTAAATTCAGCATAATGGATAACTAGGGTCGTCTCACTTGAAGAGCATTACAGTTGTTAAATCACTAATTCTAATTCACCCAAACTACTTCTTTTTATTTTATTATTTTCTAAAAATAAATAAAAGATATGGGATAAAAAGGCTGAAAAATTATAACCTAATATGAAATTAAAATATAATGAGGTTAGAGAATAAAGAACTTGTCCATAAGGTTTAGTTTCAGGTTGCTTCATTATTCATGCTGGTTTTTTAATTCAATTTGATAGTTTAATCCTGAAATCTCATTCATGAATTACTATCCTTTAATTTATTGGGTGTGAAATATTTATTAACATGGATAAATATTTATCATATGAAACTTCACTTCCTTCTATAATAAAGGTGAATGATACACCTCAATTGATAGTATAGAAACTTCTAGGACCTGGCTCCATCATATGCCATTTCATAAATTGAACAACTCAACTTCATCATGTGAAGCATTATCACTCAATGGAAGTGAAGTAAAATATATAAATAAAATAAGAGAATTTAACTTGAGATTCATTTCACGGTGGATGATCACAACACTTATAAATTTCACCCTCATTCACCACAAATAGAAATAAAACATTTGGAAATTAAGTATATAATTCAGGAATACTGACACCTCCCCATGTCCAATCCTTGGTTTAGTCACTCAAAATAGAGTGTAAGAGTTCATAGTAGAAAGAATGTGAAATATATACATATATAGATAGAGAATTAGAAAAAGATAGAAACAAATGGAAAACTTGAATTAAATATAATTCATTAGTTACAAAAAAAAAAGAAACTAAAAAATAATAACAATGAATGAAAAAAGTAGTAGAAATATCCCACCGATCCCTGATTAGTGCTATCAAGCCCTCATATTTATAGAGGGAGGAATACCCTTTTAATTATCCATTTTAATTTTCAATATCTCTCTTTATCTTGGTTAAAGTTTACTCTTTTTGGATCTCATATTTGAATATAGATATCTTTTTTATTTTTAAAAGGGAATCCCTAGGTGTGGCCTTTTCAAACCCTCCATATTAGGAAACCCCCCACCCATGGAGGGATCAATTGCTACATAGCTTCATCACTTGTGCATTTACACTACATGTCTATGGTGTTGCCAACTCTTCCATGGATGAAACCCCCATTATTTTTATATCTTAAAAAATTGACCACTACCAATATGGAAACCTCCATGATACAACTTATTCTCCTAAAATATAGATCTAAATAAGAAAATTATCTTGTAAAAATTCACCAATACCATTACTAGAATTTCCATGAGGTAGTGTAATCACTATGGTGCATGCTTTGGACTCCATTTTTTCTCTTCTTTATAGCTACGATAGAGCTGACATTCTCATGACAGAACTCTCTTTAACTTTATTCTCTTCCTCAATACCATATTTGGTATTTACATGGGGTAGTAGGATAATCCATGATGAATCTCATCTTATTTGGAGATACCACGGTACAGTGGTGGTGCAACGATGTAGGTTTACTCCACAAACCATCCTATATTCATAGTTGTCGAATCAGTATACATGGCTTCATAGATATTAATAGAGGGATTCACTGAAGTTTACTGAGGTTGTATAGGTGGTCTATAGAAATCCTAAAACTCAGAAGAGGTCATTAACTTGAGGTAAAGTTTCCCAGGTGGTGTCCATGGTGATTTGTGATGACATAGGTGCTGGCTCGACATTGTCCAATGGGAAGTAGGTAGCATAGGGTGTGTCCAAGCATGGGGTGTAGATCTAAAGTGAAAAGTAACATTTTTTATTAGTTAGGAACAATAACCATGTAATTCAATCCAACATTGGTGTCACCATTAGTTGAACCCTTGCTTATAATAAATCTTATCCCCACTATGGATCAGATGCCTGAAGTGGGGATGGACTCACACAACTCTACTCACCCACACATATGGGTCATGTTGACATGCATGACCCACTGTAGGCTTTTTCCCACTCTCTACATGTGCTCCAGTGTGTGATATTCTCCACTCATACCACTCAATTGGTTTCCCATTGGTATTTATTAGCAATTTTTCCATTCTTGGGCTAGCTAAGTGGATTTCAGGACCTTTGGTTAAAGGTAAGCTTGGATAGATATTTTTTTACCTAAAAAATGTTAAAACACTTAATATAATTCCACAAAAAATATCAAGTAAATAAATCCTCAAAATCTATTAATTTTCTTCAAATTTTCTTCTTTAACTGTAATTTTCCCTTATTTTAATAAAACATTTAATTACACGGATCAATTTACTTTAAACCATTAAAAATAATTAATCATTGTTTAAAAAGTTTCATGAAAAAATGAGTGCATCAAATACCCCCACACATGAACTATGCTTGCCCTCAAGCATTGAATCTCAAAATTAAATTAAAGAGGGAACCAATGATACCAATATTTAAATCTAAAATCCATATAATAAAATGAGTATCAATGTTAAATAAAATTTTCAAGTTCCATAAATAATATCTATTCAACTCCCCATTTTTTAAATAAATAACCAATCCCATCATTTTACTTTTTTCCCATTGAAATTGATGGATGTTCTCATTTCATTCATTAAAGTTTCTCAATTCATTATAATAAAGCATGACAAGTCATTATCTACCTTACTTTGAGTCCTTTTCTCTCATAACTCAATTTAAAAATTGAATTAGATTTATGTTCATACTATGTATACATGCACCTTTACATAATCTTGAAAATGATATACTTTATACACTTTGTAAATAAAAAAATCACATAAAATCATGAGGGATTTTAAATTAAGGTTCTAATGATTTTGAGGCTTAAGGTTGGTAGGGATTGATGTGAAAAACATTAAGGCTCAAAAGCGGAGATTTAACTCTATGCATAGTGTATGATATCAAAAGAAAATGTTCATTTAATATATCCCCTTCAAATTTTGACAACACCCACTTCCTAAGATCAAAGTAGGGCCATAATAAATGAAATCATAATGAATTATTTTTTACCTTCTTGAATAAACTGTACTTTTTTTACTTTATTTTTCCTTTTATTTTTCAAAAAAAAAAATCAGTTTTTTTTACTTTTTTGAGTGTTATTTCGGGAAAAAATCTCACATCCACCACCTAACCACATATGATAAAAATCATAGGTACATTTGTGGTGATTTTTTATTTTCCCAAGTCACAATTGATTCTTTTTTTTAATTTTTTTTCTCAATAATGGAAAAAAATAAAAGTATAATGGATGAATCACAAACCTTTACCAATATCCAAAATAACACATCCACACTCTTTTTTCTTACAATGCAGTGTATCCCTTTAACCCTTACTTCCCTCAACCCCACACTTTAACTTTAGAATACCATGAAAATACCAAGAGGAGGGTAGAAATGGATATAAATGGATTGAAATGTGGGTCATTCCTAACAAGTTCATTCATGGTCTCTATGAGATAAACAAGGGTTAATTTAAAATTTGGTTTCAAAGATAAGGGATTATTAATAAAAATGAATCAATCATATCAAATGCGTTTTTTTCATAGTTATAGATTTAACAAGTTACAATTCAAGTTCTATATGGTGACATGCCCCAAGATCACTCAAGAAATATGATCAAGATATTATAGAAAGTATTTAGTTTATAAATACTATCAAAAAATAAATCATATAAATTTAGAAAATCACTCCTGTAATTGAATAATAATAACAAATAAATTCACTTTAACTTTATAAATTTAATGTATGAAAAATAGGATGAAAATTTCATTTACATGAATCAACCAATTCCCTCTAATTATGATTCATCAAATTAACATCAATGATTCCCTCTAATCATTCAATTCTACAATCTTACTCATTCAATATAATCATTATTTAGATCTAAAACATGGCATAATATGGTTTTTATGAAACTCATGTCTTCTATAGAAGTAAAGTAAAGTAAGAATCCTAAATGTGTCATGAAATTTCTAGTTTAACACAACTGATGGAATTTCTAGTTCAAAAGAGACTTTTTTAAAAAAATATAGGGAGTTAAAGGATAAAGAGTTTAATAATTAACTCACCTTTGACATTATGCTTCAATCCTCATTCTTTTTTTCTATTTTAGGGATTACTTATGCCATCATGGACCTAAAAAAGAAAATAAATCATTTAAAACTTAAGGTACATTTCAAAGTAAGATAAAAATATAGATAGATTAGGTTGTATCCTAGAACAATTACTGAGAAAGTAATCAAAAGCTTCTCTAAAAAAATAGAAAGATAATTCTTAGTTTAATCCCCTAAGTGTGGCCTTGATTTTTACTGACTCTAAATGGGCAGTACCATCTATCATCCATAATCCATTGGTGGGTGGAGTTTCTTGGATTCAAACCATAACATATTGATTTTTTTCTATATTACACTTATTATTACTTTTTATTTATGAATCCAAGGACATGGTACACCAAATCCATCAAATTTTCAATAAGGTAGAACTTTCACGGAAGGGGTAGGATGAAATTTGGATATACCCACTTCTTGGTTCCCACTTGTGAATCCTTTTATTCTCCATCCAGTGCATGGTCACCTTGGGCTTCATGAAATGAATATTAAAAGGAAATTTTAAAATGTATTTTTACTTGAAAATAATTTAAACATGTAGAATAAAAATCAAAATTCTCTCTTTCAAGGTAAACATCTTCTATCTTGTTTTCCTTTATTAAGGTCACTTAGATCTCCTCATATACTTCCTCTGATGAATTTAAAATATGCGATGGAAGCTCCATGTATTCCTCATCAGGTGAATTTTATTTTTATTTATATTTCTCCAAGAGAATATAAGAGTTATCAAAATATGAAAATTCAAAAAATTGGGAGGTGATACTCAATTTAGATTGAATAAAATTAGATAAGATAGAGTATAAGAAAGGATAATCTCCCTAAGTTAGTATTGCTTCAATATATTCTTCATTAAAAAGTTTCTCTTGGAGTTGATTTTCACTGGAAAGAGGTAGGTAGTAAATATCCTCTATCATTTCTTCAAATTACACCAATAAATTGGTTTCTTCTTCCTCCAATTCTAGATAGAGATATAAAGATGTTGGATATTCTAATTTTTTAAGTTCAGGGAGATAATGTTTCACTTAATATTCATTCTATAAATTATTTAGATCTTGTTGATCTCCCACATATACCTCATAAAGAATTTATTCATCATAAATATCCTCTAGAAAAGGTTGAGTGACGTGGAATAGTTCTCTATATATATCCTCTTTTAACTCCTTCTATTCTTTAACTTTAAAAATTATTGGGTAAATTTTTCCACCATAGGCTTAAGTTCTTTTACTTGTTCAGGTTCGTGTTACTCCAGTAATGCACGAATATATTCAGCCACCATTTTCCTTGGATATTCAGTCTATGAACATGTTATTTAAGTTCTTGAACTTGGGATCTGTGAAACTATTCTTACTATTTTTCTACACATATGAGTAATCGATAGATGCATAATAATCAGAATTTGAATGCATCATTGGAAAATATTTTTTAAGGTTTTTTATAAAACATTAAAAAAATATTTACAATGTGAAAATAAAAAGTAAGAAAACAATTTATTAGATCCCCATAAACAATTACAAGTTTTTATATGCCTATAATAGGGAGATAAAAAAGATACCATTTATTTTCCTAGTGTATCACAATGGTTGAACATGGTAATATCACTTGAGGAGATGAAAAGTTGTTCACTCACTAATTATAATTAACCTAAACCACATCAATTTTTTTTAAAAACAAATAAAAATATGGGTGAAAATAAATGAAAAATTCTAACCTTAAATTGAATGAAAACAAAATGAGGCTATAGAATATATAACTTGGACCTAAGGTTTAGTTTTAGGTTCCTTCATTATTCATATCGGCTATTTAAATTTAGTTTCATAATTAAATCATGAAATATCTTTCATGAACTAGTATCATTCAATTTATTTGGTTTGAAATCATAAATGACTTGGAGAATTCTTTAGCCACTGAAACTCTACCTCCTAATATAATTAAGGTTAATGAAATACCTCAATCAAGATTGTGGAACTTTCTAGGCCATGGATCCATCGTATTCCATTTCATCATTTGAACAACTCAAATTCATTATGTAAAGAGTTATCATTCAATATAAGGGAGGGAAAAATGGAAACAAAAAAATAAAAATGAACTTGAGATTCATGTCCTGGAGGATGACTGACTCGCTCACCTCATTCACTATGAATAGAAATAAAACATTTGGAATTGAAGTTTAAAATATAGGAACACCAATATCCTCCCTTAAGGATAAGGAATAGGTCATTCACTCATAATCGAGTGTAAGAGTTCATGGTGGAAAGAATAATAAAGAGGGAGAGAGTGAGGGATAAGGATAGAGAGAGAATAGAAAAGAGAAAGAAATAGATGGACCACTTGAATTAAATATAATTCATTAGTTACATAATAAATAGACTAAACTATAGTAGCAATAAATGAAAATAGAGAAAACTAAGTAGTGAACTGATCCCAGATCAGTGGCATAAAGCCCTCATATTTATATAGGGATCAATCCCCTCTTCATTCTCCATTTGAATCTTTAATATCTCCCTTTATATTGGTAAAATTTTCCTATTTTTGGATCACTAATTTAAATATAGATATTTTAAATCATCATGTTTAATTTGTAAGGATATTGGGTATTTAAGTATCACAATGATGAAAATTATATGGCATAGTAAGATCAAATACTATTTAGCTTATTCACCTTTTTATGGACACTGCATAGCTACGGTGCAACCAACTCTTCCACAGGAACAAAACCCATTCTCTTTATCTCTTCAAAAATTATCCACTGCTAATATGGATACCTCCATAATGTAGCTTCTTCTCCTATGAAACAACTCCCTATATGCCAATCCTCTTATAAAAATTCACCATTGCAATTACTAGAATAATCACAGGGTAGTGTAAACCCCAAAATGTTTGATTTTTTACTTTAGTGCTTATCTTGTTAATTGCTATTATATAGTCCAAATTTTCATGGAAAAACTCTCTTAAAATTCATTATCTTCCTCACTACCATATTTGGAATTTTTTAGGGTAGTAGGATACTCTATGGTGAAGCTCATCTTATTTAAAAAACCCATGGCACAAAAGTGGTGAAATGATATAGGGTTCCTCCTCAAACCATCCTTCCTTCATAGTGGATAGATCGGTATGCATGGATTCATTCCTCTTCATTGTGGTATTTATAGAAGTCGTATGAGGTCCCAAAGGTGACCCATGGTGGTCTTAAGCTTCAACTGTGGTGTTTCTCTGAGGTGTGAAGGAATTCCATTTTTGTTATTTAGGAACTATACTAGCATAAATTAGTCCCACATCAAATTCATGGTTGGTCAACTGCGTGCATATAAGAAACCCCATCCCCACTTCAGATCAGATGCCTATAGTGGGGAAAAGATCCCACAACACCACACACACACACATATGGTCCGTGCCGACACACATGGCCCATTGTGGACCTTGACCCACTCTATGTGCACCCTTCGGTGCATGTCTTTCTATCCTCCTCCTACTTAGAGAGATCTCTAATTAGTATTTTTAGGATAGCTGGCCCTTATTAGGCTGGCTAAGTGGCTTTCAAGGCCTTTTGTTGTGGGATAGATTTAATGGACATTTTTTACATATAAAATGTTAAAATACTTAATATAATTCCATAAAAAAGTATGAAGTAAATAAAACTTAAAAATATATTCATATTATTTAATTTTTCTTTTTCAACTGTAATTTTCTCTTATTTTAATAAAATATTTAATTAAATGGGAAATTTGATTTTAAAACATTAAAAATATTTAAAAATTGTTGAGAAATTTTCATGAAAAACGAGTGCATAATCGGCTATATAAAAATGACTATATGAAATCAGCTATGTGAAATAAACTATGTTAAAATAGCTACATGAAAAAATATATAAAATTGTCTATGTCATAATATACTATATAGAATACATGGTTTTGTGAGTTTCTATAGGTTATTTTAAAACTTGGAAATATTCTCTATTTTTTTGTGTTATTTCATATTCCTATTTACTACAAGTTTATTATGAATATTATTAGTATTTTATTTGTTTTAAAATAACACATTAATTATCTAGAATACATGAAAATAGGTTTTAGATTAAATTAGATCAACATGGTATCAATCATGTATAAATATTCATGATACAATTTTGAAACTTGCAGTATTCAGATTCAAACCAAATGAAATATGAAGAGTTAGTGTCATATATTATCAGAGAGTTTTCTAGAGATATTAATACATATTATTTACTTCTATATTAATTTTTCTTATGTACTCAACTATACATTATATTATTTTGTTTTATAGAATACCGATAAATACTCACATGGATATTAAATTTTATTTACACATCGAACATTATTTGGAAAATAATCATGGATAACTCTAAAGTAGTTCGTTAGTTTTAGATGCACAACTCTTTCTTTAGAAAAAAAGAAATATGCAATGGTATTTCAATTTTAAATATATAATGCATGAATAAACTCTCCCTATATAGCTATATATATTTTAAATAACTAGTTAAAATTAAAAAGGTTTAGGATTTTGTTGAACTTTACAAGTGGGACATACTTTTATGATCAACTACTACTCTCAACCAAACTTTAATTATTTGAACCATTTACACTGGAGAGTTACTTGATGGATTTACACATATGACTTGATGTGTTTATCTAGTTCTATTGTTTTAATTACTTTTATTATTTTCTTTTTATATAATTTCAATGGGTTATACTACCCAATAAAAGGTAGGATAGTGGGTAGTGACTCCAAAACAAAATTCAGGCTTTGGGTTGTGCCTCCATCCAAGAAAAAGTTAGGGTAATTTGGGTTCTTTTTATAACTAAAAAAGGTTATGGATTCAGTTGTTCCTTATACTTGTTAAAAAGGTAGTTTTTGTTTCTATAATCACTTCAAAATGTAGATTTTGGGTTGTGTCTCTAGAATCAAAGGGATTGGGTTAAGCCACCAGATGTGCAAAATGATTTAATCTTAGTTTGAGCCTCTAGGGGTTAAAAGAGTAGTTTTAAAAGGGTTATAATCTTCCTTAAAAAGTCATAGAGGCCATTATAGTGGGTTACATCCATTTCAATTTGTGAAAGAGGGTGAAGAGTAGAGTTGTACCAATTCGATCCGAAGTAATATAAAAATATCTTTTACCTATTTATTTTATTTCTACTACATTAACATTAAATTATTGATATAATATTTAAATTTATTTTAAAAAAACCAATACAAACCTCTTAGCTATTCTTCCATATTATCTCTAGACCAATAGAGAGATTATGAGAATAGACCCACATGTAGAAATTCCCCATGTTTATGTTTCATTGGATATTCCTATCTAGGAGGGTATGTAACAATCCTTAAAATTTATGATTATTTTGAGTGTATGTCATGACTTTCACACTTAGATGTATTATCAGAAACTATGAAGAGATAGTTCATGGTGAATTTGGGTATTTTGGGTGTGCAATGAATGATATTCTATTAATGAATAAGTCAAGGAAGGATTTTCCCTTTAATATTTTTGGAAGTTGATATCTCAACCCTTTCATTAAAGGGGATTCATCACATTAAACTCCATGTCCATGGTATAATGATGAGTTTATTTCAAATAGCCAAAGAAAGATTTATCGAGCATATAAGTTGATGACATAGGTGTGCATCCTGCTTGATGAGGTATTGTGTCATGGGATTATATTACACAATGAGCATTCATATGTTGTTGTTGTTGTTATTGCTGTGATATATCATCTTTTTATATGATTTCCTTAACCTATTTCTAGATAGTAATCTTGGAATTTATGAAAGGTCACCAAATAACACTGAGAAAGATGTCTAAAGTGTCACACATAGAGTGTTTCCATTGATCTCAGTTAAATATTATTTATGTTTAATAGTAGAAATACATATTATTTTCTAGACAGAGAAATAACATTTATTCATAATTTATTAATTGAAAATATTAAATAAATTTACAAGGTAATTGTTTAGTTACATGGACATATAATATTTATTTATCTATTTTTATTTGTAAGGTGATACATAATTATTTAAAAAATAAATAATTTATTTAGTTATGTTATTATTAAAATAAATATTTATTCTCCATACTGTGAATATAATATATTTTTATTCCTTGAATTTATAGTATTTATCTCTTTTTATTCACAAGTTTATAAATAATTATTTAGTATTAAATAATTTATTTAATTAAATGAATATTAAAAAATATTTTATTCACCAGACTATGAATATGATATTTATTTATGATTCATGAATTCAATAAACTTTATAAGGAGGGTGGAATCAGTTATTGGTCTGGTGATAAATATTTATTTACCATACTATAAATAATATTTGTCATTTCATGGTTAGAATACACCATGGAATAAGTATAATAATAATATTATTTTATATGGCATGAGGTTTAATATGGGTTTAATGTTTTATTAAGAGAATATATGTAATTAATTAAAATGAAACCCTAACCCTAGTTCATTAAATAGACTATAACGAGATTTTTGAGAGGTTGATCATTGTGAATAACATTATCCTCCCTAGAGAATTATCTCTCAATGAAGAAATTCTATATCATTTTTTATCAAACTTGAGAGATTCTATCTTCGAACTTCATTTCTTCTAAAGAAAAAGAGATTAAGATATGATCCTATTAGATCAAAGGTATCATGGTAGAGATTAAAGGAGAAACACAGGATAATAAGTACCACCACACTAGCACCTAGAGTACCATCCATGATGTTTGGAGATCAATGGAGAACATGTGACTTGCATCAAATAAATAACATAAGACTGGTGTATTTATTCTTTATATTAAATTAATTTTAAATTTAATACGGAAAAGATCCTCTCTTGGTTCTAGAATTTTTTGTTAATATTCTTCAATTTTTTTCACTGTTCATGGTGTTCATCGTCATGTATATTGTGGATGATTTGTTGAATAAAAAACCAATTTTTTCATAGGCCCGAAAGGTGATTTCACAATGTACAGAACCATAAAGTGGTATCAAATTGTGATCACATTAAATTTATAGTTATTTATTGATCTTTTATCATTTTCATGTTTTAAAGTTAGTTTTCATTTCAAGAAATTCATTATTTTAATTATATTATCACAATATATTCATTTACTCTTTGTTTCTTGCTCATATAATCCATATGTGGTTAATAATTAATGAATAATATCTAAATAATTCTTCATAATGTGATAAGGGTTCTATCTGGATAACACAATAATAAATTGCATGTTGATTGAAGGTACATGCCATGTTCCCATGTTCGATGTACTGAGATGACTCTCAAATTAATTAAAAGCATCATGCATTAATTACTCATGGTATGTATTAAGTAAACACCATGTGTTGATTAGTACAGGCTAACACACGGTTGGGAAAACTACATTCCATGTAACTCTCTTACATTCCATGTAGTCCACATGTTCTCATGATAGAAAACACATAGTCCAATCCATGTCTTTCATTTATTACATGGAACGGGGATTGGAAACCATGTTATAAGGACATTACATGATGCGTACTAGGTGTATGAGTCATGTACCATAGAAATGTTTGTGCAGAGATACATGATCAGTCCCTAGACATGTATAATGGACATATGATGAGTGAGATACCCAAAATGTATCTGGATGTACACACCATATGATATGTTTTATATGATATAAAATATGTAATTAATATCTATATAAAATTTTGAACTACATAATATGCATGGCCAGATTAAACATTTTCTTTACACCTTTTAACTCTCTTTTAGGATCTTGTTCCTACATTGGTAGGAACTATGTACAACCTATTACTCTTTAAATAACAATCACCAAAACAAACAAAATATGTATGAAATTAAAAGATGCACAAAACAAACAGATTTTACGTGGTTCACCATAAGGTTAAATGTTTAAGGAGCACACATCGATGAAGTTTTAATGTGCTAGAATACTCTAATCATCACTAGTTATGTGGATATAATTTTTCATCCATAGTTACTCCATGCTAGGAACACTACCTTTATAATGTTTATGGTTTGTTCACTCCTCACCAGAGGTAAAAAACATCTTCTTCACTTCTATGCACTTATTTTGTGAAGGATCTTCCATAGTTTATAAACTTTTTAGTCTCTTGAATAGATAAGAAACATGATAGTCTATCTCTGTTAAACATGAAAATCCACTTACATCATAATTCACGATTCAATACACTATTTATATTATACTCTGTTGCACTATTATAACATGCTAATTGATATTAACTCCTCAATGAGAGAGTTAAGTATTTGTCTTCCACAACACAATCTCAGCAACACTTATTCTCCAAATGTGTATAATTATGGAATGTAATTTTATTATTTACTTATGTATACTTCCATTACTAAATATAAAAAAATACACTCTCTAGTCTTCCTTCTAGATCACTAATGAACCCCTGATATACTCCTTGATCTCTAGAATACCCATTTGATGGATTCATGTGAAAATACCTATACAAATCAACCTAGAAATACTATTCACTATAAAACCCTATTTTTCACATGAACCATGGTGCATAACTCATGGAATGTATCTCATTGCATGATCTCAAGAAAAATACTCCACACGCGAGAACACTATGCATGTAACCTGGATCACGATACCTTCAAGGACATGAATCCTCCTTCTGAATGCGATCACAAATCACTATTCACATAGCTTTTAGAAATTAACTCATGAATGAACTGCTTCCATGTTACCCATTTGTGAGCTTACTTAATCACTCCACATTTGTGACACTGATCATGTATCCAAACATGCAACTTGGATCATGTGACTTCTCTTACTTCTCTAAATAATTATTATATAGATAAAACTCTAATACTTGATTGAATTTACTTAATGACATGAATTGTGTGGTATTTATAGGTAATTTCACCAACTTAGTCTCTAAAAATCACGTTCATCTATCCATTTCATCGACATCAAAGATAGGTGATCTTACTAACAATATCATCTTCGATTGTGTAAAAAAACTCACATGGTTTTGGAGACTTATCCATTTTATGGCTAAAAACATTGTCTGACACACATGCTTAACCAAATGACATCGCTTAAGTGAAATCATGTAAACCCTTCAATGTGTAACTCAACTATGTATAAAGTTAGTTGATTACTTAAAATAAACCATTATTTATAGTTTTTTTTTCTTCATATGATCTCATGATCCCATCACATGATCTCTTCAATCTTATTAAATCATTTTGAATAGGCACAGTAACATGATTCATAATGATTTATACACTCTAAATTCACCACACATAAAAATACTATATATAAAAAAATATTATCTTTCTATATGTAATGCATATTATTTGATTTCCAAATACCTTACCACTCATCAAATTTACTCATGAAGTTTCCTAACACCTTATCACTAATGTGATCATGTGAATATTTAATGATTATGTGATTTGACTTCCTTTACTATGGATTTTAAGCCCAAAAATTTATTAAACAGTGAAAAAATATACCATTTTAATTTCCTATTCCATGCTTCCAAATTTTAAATGAATATCACAACCTTCCTAATATAGTATATACTACTCTTCTAGACTCCACACATTTAACAAGTTCTTTTTCTATTTTAATTTGAATATTGTACACAATCATTACTTATAGCCTAGGGAAATAAAAAAATCCCCCTTAATCAATCCATACCATTTAGATTTAAAATAAAATCCCTTAACCACAATCCTAGTTCTTGATAAATAAATATTTCAAGGATTTATTTTCATTTCTCCACATGAATTCCTCATAGCCCACACAACCTTATGTAATGACTTCATAATCAACCAATTACTCAAACTATATTGTATGATACAATGATTTAGAAAAAATCCAAAACCAAAAATAGGGTTGGGTCTAACATTACCCACATTGGATTTTTCTTTAATACCATCATGAATCCATCCTATGTTTGATTATATAAAAATTTCATGGCTTTGGATTTTTGATATCTCATTTTTCTGCCCATTTGACATCAAAATGCAAAGGGCATTCCAACATCTTCACTCCTACATTGGGTATCACAAAATATATATTTATTTCAACTCCTTTTATCTTCTCTACATGGAATTATTTCACATATATCTGTATCTATCAAATTCTAATTGAAACATTTCCCTTATTATCACCTTTCAACCTTTTAGACACTTTTTTACTTTATAGAATAATAATACTAAAAAATTTTCTGTGAGTGAAATTACCACTTGGTATTGATTCATAGACAAATAATCTAAGCCTAATTAGTCAAAAATCATTTTAATAAATATGATTTTAATCCAACAGATGCCAACACTATCTATGTTACTAACTTACTTCCATATATTCTAGAAGAATAAATTTATTTATTTTATAAATCATCCTGTGATCTCAAACACACTAACAAAAATCAATTAGAGAATAATAAATTAATCACAAGTGTGTGAAACATACCACATGTTATTCCAATTAAAACCACTTGTTAAGGATAACCTATGGAAGCACTTGATATTCATGATCTTTAATTCTTTACATATCTCCTTTTTCATATAAGGCTAAAGAACCTAGATTGATTTTCACCAACTCTCCAAGAATATCTCTATATTTAGACCAATACAAATTATTATTATCAATTGTTTGGTTGATTACAAATGTTTAATTACTCTTCAGAACATGGTGACAATTTGTTGGGAATTATATTGTTTTTTCCTTAGCTTCTTGGCATCCTAATAAATAGTTAATTGACACAGAATTGTTAGAACAAAATATATAAACATGAAATACATGAATATTGCTACTTCCCCACCAAACCGTCTTCTTTTCATGGTCTAATAATAATTTAATTGATACCTGATACAAATGATTTAATATTTAACATTACTTGGAACCAGTGGATCATTAAAGTATAGCTTTGAAACCTTTTCAGCTTCATATTGGGATCTTCACCAGTTATTAATTATTTCTACGAACATGTGATTTATAGAATCATCTATAAAGATTATAGTGGTTTCTTGACGCCACTTGTTTAATATTAAACCATATGTGAATTTTAAGAATTCCAACCCTTATTGTCACATGTATATTCATTCGGTTTATGGACCTTTTTCCTTTTCATCCCACACAACTCATGGATCATATATCCCCATTAATTATGCTCTATTTCTAACATATATTACAAAAAGTTAAATACATGAGGATATATATACCTCTATAATCATAAAATATTGGATTATGGTTGATTCTGATGAACCAACCCTTTAATTTTTACTTGAAACACACCATATTTTTCTTGTGATTTTTCCATCATCCAAGCCAACTCCAACTAATATGACCATATTTTAAATCATTCCTTCTACACATGATCGGTATTATTTTTGTGTTTAAGTTCTTTATGCTTCTTATACTTTATTTTTGTGGGATTAAACCCATTATTACAAGTTTTATTCATTGATTCAACACGTATATTTTACTCTTTTTTCCTAATTTACAGGAGGGATCTTTCCATTTCCATCACATATCACCTTGTGGTATGAATTGTGAAACTACTAAGGATTAATTCAAGTATATAACTTATTACATACATAACAACAACCTCATCCTTTTCTTACTTTGGTGAGCCTTTCCTTATGTGAAAAATATTCTTACTCCCAACTAGAGTATCTTATGCATTTTTGTTTTGGAATTGTTTATGCTCTTTATAAGAGGGATACTCTGAGTGTAACAAAGTAGGTGCTTGGTAAACCCTTTTCTGAGCTCCTTATTTTTCCTCCAATGTTATAGATCTATTTTCTAGCTTAATAGGCTGTCTACTAGTATAAAATCTCTCATTATATTCCATTGGAGTTCAAGACCTCATTAAGGATTCTTTTTTCCTTCATTATTTTCTTCCATAAAAAATATCATTCCCAATGACCATGATTAACACATATGAAATATATCTTATTAATGACATACCTCATTTCAATATTTCTCAGTTTATATGTTGATGTATTTGGTATTATGTTTCTAACATTGATCCCTTAAGCATATATATACACACTCATAGTGTGTTCAAGTCTTCCAAAAATAGTACCATTTCTTGAATACTTTATTCTAAGAGTATATTATTTAATATTTTTCAGATATCTTATAATTATTTTCAGATTTAGAAATATTCTTCCCCAATTTTTTTTGATTTTAGATTAAAATCCTTACATACACCACTCATAGATTATTCTCTAGAGGGAAACTCCACCTCCTCATTTCCATCAGATAAACCATAATTTTTCTTAATCTCCCTAATCTTATGGTATTTATCATTTTTCTAATATTTTAACTCTTTTATTCTGAAACTATATTAATTTATAGATTTTATCATCATATCTAGCACTATCTTGAGAGTGATGATGCTTTATTTCCTATACTTCACCATGACAATCTAATTTATGATATTTTCAAACAATTATTCTAGAAGATTAATTTGATATTTTATCTTGGAACCCATATTATACATGTCTACCTTTAGGACTACCTTTACTCTTTTTAGACTCTTGTTATCTATAAATATATCTTTTATGATTTCGTATTCCACTTACTACTTGATTTACCATCAATTCACCTTATATTGTAAGTATTTAATCACTTCTTGATCTTGAAAGACACTATCTATGAATTGATAACCATATGTCATATACATTTATTCCCTGTGAGAGTTCTCATCATATAGAAGTGGTTCATCTTCACCACTAAATCCTATCACAAAACTTTTATTCGCAAAATCATTATTTTCAAATGAATCCTTAATGCTTTTCCTTTCAATAATTTTATCCTTTAAAGACTCAATTATTTTATTTCATTATTCAATATGATCCTTTAAAATTTCAATCACCTTTTATTGATCGTCATTTTTTTATTTAAAATCTACTGTTTCTTTTAGGTTCACCTAAATAGTTGATTGATATGTTAAATATTTCTCAAGTCGGTGAATCTACGATTCTATCTCATTTACATATTCTGAATATTCCTTCAACAAACCACTAGTATTTTGTTATTTTACTCTTTGAATATTCAATCATTCAAGAGAAACTTCTATCTCTACCTAAATATCAACATCTTCCTCTAGTTATTTGTTTTCTTAAATATATGGTACTTTAATTTTTATAGAGAAATATTACTTTTCATATCTACAAAAAACTTACATAACGTGGTTAGAATCAGATGAAATAGTTATATTAGAACCATTAACCTAGATTTCAGTACATGATATCATGGCAGACTTCTTATTGTTCCTTTTATTTTCTTATTTTATTTTTTATAGGGATCTCTTTCCCAATCATGTTCACTGACGTCTCATATTTTCTAGTTTTGAAACCTTCTCTCAAGGTTGACATTAAAACATGATTTGTATCTGTAGTGTTTCTATAAGAAGCTTCCAGAGTCTTCCAAATTTTGTAATCAATTTCATGATGAATAGATTTATTATAAACATCATTAGATAAAGATATATTTAGAATCTTCTCCATTCATGAATTACTGATTTACTCACTATGATTTCTCAAGCCAATATCTCTTTGGGTATACTTCAAAACCTCTTCACCATAATCTTGTAGAAATATGATAATTTATTTGTCCATCCATAAAAGTTAGTTTCATAAAAAAATGTAGGCTTAATTATAGAATCCACGTGCACAAATCCAAACACTACTTATAAGTATGAACACCATGTTTGAACCTTTAGTCTATGATACCACTTATTATAACCACAAACAACCCGAGAGGGGGGGTTAATTAGGATAATGGTTGAATTAAACATTTCATTTAATCCATTTAACACTATTTTATGATGTTTTTCCCACATTGGTGAAAACACTATTCAACCTGTTAATCCTATAATAATAATCACCAAAATAAACAAAAGTATGAATGAAATTAAATCATGGATAAAACATATAGATTTTACTTGCTTCACTACAAAGGGATATTTCCATGAGAACACACTGATAATGTGCTTATGTGTTAAAATACTATAATCTCCACTAGTTCTATGGATACAAATTTTTATCCGTAGTCACTCCATTCTAGACGTATTTCCCTTACAATGTTTAGGTTCTAATCACTTATCACCCAAGGTGAACTATCCCTTATTCACTTCCATGCACTACATTGGTGAAGGATATTCCATAGTTTATAGACTTTTATATCTCTTTAATAGATAATAAACATTATGGTTTGTCTCTATTCAACACAAGACTCTTCTTAAATCACAACTCTTGATTCGATGATTTGTTTCTCTTATCTACTAATGAACTCTTCTACTATACCATATGCGATTAAATCCTCAATGAGAATGTACATTCTCTATATTCCATAACAAAATCTCACATATTCTCTAGATGAGGATAATTCTATAATGTAATTTTCTTTTTACATTATGTCTACTTACACTACCAAATATAACAAAAGATACTCACTCTTCATCCTTCTAGATCACTCATGAACCCTAGATGTAATATTTAATCTATAAAATACCCACTAGATGGATTCATGTGAAAATACCTATGAAAATAAACCGAGAATCACTGTTCACTAAAAATCCCTATCTATCACATGACCCTTGGCGTGTATCTTCTTGTATAAGACTCCATATATGAGAAAAATACATGCATAACTCTGTGAACATAACCTAGATCGTGAGACCCTTGAGTGCATGAATCCTCATTATGAATGTTATCATGAATCTCCAATCATGTGGATTTGAGTGTTTAACTCCTGATCATGAGATGCTTACACACTACCCATTTGCGATCCTTTTTACATGCTCCACATTTGCGTCTCCTATAACGCATCCTAACGTGTGACTCAGATCACATGACTTCTCTTTATTCTCCCCACACTTATTCTCTAGATGAAACACTAATTATTTATTAGCTATCCTTAATAATGTGAATAGTTAAATATTTATAAGAGGTTTCATTGTGTTAGCATCCGAAAATCATGCTCAAATAGTCATTTGACTGATATCAAGGATAAGTGTTCTTCTTAACCGATTCATCTTCTATTACATAACTAAAATCATGTGGTTTCATGAAACTTCTCCATTTTATGGATGAAAACATCATCTGACAGACACTATTAGAAAATTCCATCACTAGACTGAAATTGAGTAACCCCTTAAATGTGTAAATATTATGTGATTTGGCTTTCTTTACTCCAGATTTTAATCCCAAAAATTTGGTGAACACCAGAAAACCATTCCATTTTAATTTCCTGTCCAATGTTTCTAAATTTTTAATGAATGCCACAACCTTGAAAATATAGTCTCTATTGCTCTACTAGACTCTACATATTCAATAAGACATTACTCTCATTGAAGTTAAATAGTATATATAATATTCACTACTAATTTCCTTAAGAAATAAACCACCTAAATATGTCTATACCAGTCAGATATGAAATAGGCTCCCTAAACCAAAATCTTGGTTCTTGATATATAGAGATATCAAGGATCTATTTTCATTTCTCCACACAAATTCCCCAAGGATTATAAAACCTCTAGTAATGGATTCATCATCTACCAATTACCCCATACAAATTGTATGATACAATTTTTGACAATAAATCCAACACTAAACATAGATTTGGGTCTAACAACATGTGTAAGTTACTACAAGTACATGTGTTTCCTACCATTAGGAACAGATCAATTTATTATCTTAGATTTTGAACTGAGGCTTACAGTAAGTAAGAAAGTATGGATCCTCCCTTTTTAAGGAGTTACATTTTATTATTAATGTATATATTATACTTTGATGCATGATTTGTGTTTTCTATTTGTGTGTTCCTATAACTCTATATTGTTGTTGGCATACACTCTATCATATGAAAAGTTTTTAGGGGTGGATTTGTGACCGCATATTGAGTTATTATAATCACACTCTACTTGGTCCCCTCTTGGGATGCTTGAATCTATTTTTCTTCATGATCCAGGTAAAGGAAATACAACTGACTATTGATGCTTGATCCCACATACTGAGTGTGGAACACGTGAGTCTATTTTTGGGGATTTTTTTGTTTGGATATGCTAGATGCACGTGGGATTTTCTTTATTCCTTTTTGAAGATTATTTTCAACAAAGGGGTATGAATTTTGGCCATTTTACCTCATTTTACCAACACTTTATACACTTATGTTTTATTTTAGACTATTTACATATTTTTCATACAATTTATCATGTATGTGTCTCATTTGTGATGTGTGATTCATATTCATATTGTGTTATCTACTTATTATACACCTACACCAGCATCCATTGATAGATGTAGGATTATCTTGACTAACCTATACCGAGATTGGTTGTTCAACCCATAGGTACATAATTTAGTTGGTTTTTCATGTTATATAGAGGAGGAAACTACCTCCCACATGAGTATTTCTAAACCCCCAGTGTTTATGCTAGCCTCTAGATAATAAGAGATATGTCTGAGGTGTTGTGATGGTTTAACGTGGGCACCATTTAGTTAATCACGTCAAAAACCTTGCAAGATGGTATTATAGATAAATAAGGGTTATTAGGTATGGTAATTGATAGTATAATGGAGGATGACACCATAAGGACTCAGAAAGTAACCTATAAATATGCTTAACAGACATAGTTATGGTGGATATGTAAGTCACTAGGGGTAGTTCAGGGCTCCTCTACCATTTTAATTGAACTTTTGTTTAGTTATTCCTTAATCCTCAAGTCTCATGAATTATCATAGGTGTTCATCTATAATTAAAAGTAAGACTTCATTTCATGATGTGTGATTTCATATAATTTTTCATCATATTATTATTGGAACCAGTTAACAACTCATATTAATAAAAACACTAACAATAAATAAATGGTGTTTCCTTATATATTTATTGTTAACAAGAAGTTTAATATATGTTAGTAGTTGATTCCTTTGATAAATAGTTTCATTATATACTAGTTGTGGGTAGATATATTAATAAAAACCTGTAACATTATTTTACTTATCTTTATTTTTTTCTTTGAGTAAGTGAAATTTTTTAAAATTGTTTTATAATGTGTTTTTTAATAAAAGTGTTTAAAAAAATGAATTAATTTGAGGGAGTAAGGAATGAGGTTTTAATTGGACTATATGATATCAAAAATATTTAGGGTTTTTCCTTTTTTGAAATGAATTATTGATTTTATATTATACTTTATTGTAAATAATTCCATCTAGAAGTCCACTTCTTACAGATTAGGAAGGGGAAGAAGAGCATGTGTCGTAAGTGAGTGAGCATGAATCTCTAGATTGACCAATTTTAAATCCATAGTTATTGGAGGGGATTTCCTAGAATCATTATGTCACCAAGAAAGGATCTATATAAAAGGGATCAATAACCTCATAAATCATTTTAGACTTTCAGTTTCACTATCCTTTAACATTTTGTGGTGATGCATATTTTGGTGCCCTGGACTGTTACTATGATGTATGGTGCTAAAAACACATTCTTTACATTCTAAATTTGATACAAACTAGGTCTCCCTATACCCACACACCTGGTTTTAGTTCTAAAAACACACACTCTTTTACACCTTTTTTCTGATACAAAAGAGGTGACCCAAATTTAAAAATTAATATTATATCATTGTTATCTAATAGGGATTCACTATATTCCTATGATTTGTTTAGGTTTAGAGCTTTAGAGATTTAGGAATTCTAATACACATTATAACTAATAAAATTTATGTTAAATGGGTATTTTTATTTTCTAATAATATAAAATCCTTGAATGTTACTCCCCCTCGACTCAATATAAACCCCATAATCAAAATCCAACTCTATAATAACTCTTAAACATAAAAAAGATTAGTGAAAAACATTTGAAAAATTTAGTTGTGCACAGAATCCGAGTAAGGTTTTTTAAAGAATGATAAAACCCCTTTTTTAAATTCTTAATAACTCATTAATTTTTTTTAAACAAAGTAATTTGAGGTTAATAAAACATTTTTTCAAGCATAAAATTTCATTTTAAATTCAAAATGTTTTTTTTAATTTTTTTATAAACTTGTATAAATGAAAAGCGTGATTTTAGAAATTTTATTTAAAAAACTATTTAAGTCCCCATTTTAAAACAAAAACCATTAAATCCTTATAAAATTAGGAATTCCATTTTTTAAATTCACATTTTTTTACTTTTGAAAAAAATATTTCCTTATAAAATTAAATCTTATTATTTTTCAGTAAAACATATTTTCAAGCTTAAAAAAATCCATGAGCTAACCTGGAAAATTGAATGATATATAGGGCCTAGCCATAACTTAGAGGAGAAAGTCACTTAAGGGTTTGGTTTCACTCCCCATCCCTCTTCATCATTTACAATTACGAATTTCTAAATTTTAAAACATTTACTAGCTTTCATTTTCATCAAAATTACATTAAAATTTCTTTTCAAATCTTTAACACCAGTGTTTAGAAAGTTAATTCATAAAAAAATATGTCTATATAAATAAATGCATGGTTAGTTGGTGAAAACTCAATAAAATATGTTTTGTGAGAAATACACACTATAAAACATAAATAAAGGTATTGATCTAAATAAAATTAAAATGAACATGAAGAGAGTCAAAAATAGAATGATTTAAAAAAATGATCAATCCTGGTTCATTGATGAAATATAGGGAAGAGAAAAAATTATTTTCCATGAAATATTTTAAAATACCAATCAATAATTTCCTATAAACCCATGAAGAGAAATTATTTATAAGAGGAACATATTTTAATAAAAACGTATAGGGTGGGAGTTTTTAAAATTAAACATTTTAAACATAAATTAATAATTTTGAAAATATTAACCCCTTATATTAATTTCACAAAAAAACTATATTCCTCCATTGTAGAACCCCTATCCAAAAGAAACCCCAAAAACTCAATTTTTTTCCTCACTGTCTCTCTCCAATACCAAAAACTAATGAAATTATGTATATTCATAGTAAAGTAATCTTATAAGTTCTTTGTTGGATCACACATGAGAAGAAATTTCTCATTTTATAAGCCTACATTTATTTTGAATATTATAAGGTGTCAAATTTCTAAAACCATTCCCTTATGTTTTCCCAAATCTTAGAGGTACCAAGAGGGTTCTCAAAGTATTTTCCTTTCTCAAATCATAATTTTGTTCATGTAATCAATATTTTTGTTTATGTAGTCGATCCTTTTGGTTATGCAGTTGATCCATTTTGTCACACGATCAATCCCTTAGTAGAGGGGTCAGACCCTTGGTCATGTGTTTGGTCATTTGGTAGTGTGGTCACTTGTTTTTTCATGCGGTAGATCTATATGATCACTTTGATTAACATTATAGATATTTTTTTTATTTTTTTGATTGATGTGGGGTGGTTGATCCATGTCATTGATCCTTGCGGTGTGGTTGATCCATGTGGTTGATCCTTTGTTCATGCAATTGATTATCTGCTTTGTACAGTTGATCCTAGTGATCACTTCACATGGTCAATATTCACGATCATTTATCTACTTAAGAAATAAATTCTAGTTTTTTTGACAATGATGTGAAACCCCCTTTTAATGGAAATAAGGAAATGAAAGGTAAATATATCTTGAATCATGGGTTTTTAATTAATATACAATTAAGTCAATTTATATATTTGACTTACTTAATGATAGGGGATTTAAATGAGTCATCTAATGTGAATTAAATCTCAACCAAATTAATGAAGATTAAAATATGAAATTCCAACCATGTTTCCTGTAGAAATTTAAAATTCATATATATTTTTCCAAAAAACCATATTTTATTTCCCTAATTAATTTTTATTTCCTTCTCTCGAGTCTAGATGATCAAAACTTCACTCTTGGAGTCTTGAATCCCTTATTAATCATTCAACCTTCTTCTAATGAGTTTTCTATCCTACTCACAACCCCCTATTTCCTATATTTTTGGTGTAGTAAAATTCATGAAGATCTCATGAGGTAGTAGATTCAATTATTCTCTTTTAAATTTCAAAAGGTGTGATTGAATATTGTTTTAGATTTATTTTTAAGATAGTGTGATTACCCATAACAAAATAATAATATAAAATTATCGAAGAAAGAGAAATGAATTATTATGTACCCTATTCTTATTTTATTTTCTGGAAAATTAAATGAAATCAAAGAAAATATTAATATTATAAGTTGACATTTAATTTATGTGTTTAAATTAACATTTTCTATTGGATGATAGTATTATTCTGCAAAACTAACGTGGAATGATAAAAGGAATAATCAAATATAGAATACTGGATACCAATGTAGAGTATGAAAAATTAAAATAATGAAAATAGTATCAAATGTTACAGTGTCTACTGATTATTATTTATGATGAAAATTATTTACAAATTTTTGGATATTAAATAATTAAATTAAGATGTTTTATTACATGTTGTAGATAATTAATATTTCATAATTTCCTAGAAGTTGAACTAGTGGTTGGTTTTTTTATTAAATGAATTTTTATATTATTCATGTTGTTGCCTCTTGATATTTATTAGACATTGTGCTATCTGTTAGGATGTGTTTTATTGTTACTGTTTATTATAGGTTAATTTCTTAAAATGGATAAATAACACAATTCTAGTAATATAACCTAAATTTTGAAAGAGGCATGATAATTAATTACTGTTCTTCTTGAAACTATTTGAAATGGATTTTATACTTAAGCATGTTTTTGTTTATTTATATATTTTATTAGCTACTTCCTATAAGTTGATTGATGTGAAAAACCTATGCATAATAAACCAGTTATTTCAAGATGAAAATTGAAATTATTGTTAACTAAAGATAGTTTTCTAGGGATGAATCAGATTGTATTTGTTAGTTAAAATATTGAATGACTTGGATTTTTGTCTGTAGTTTCCCCTTTAATTTGTGTGTTTAAAATAATTTTTTTCCTTGTGATCATGCACTTGGATATTAGAGACTTTTTATGATTATATTGATTGTAAACCTATAATGGATAGTAATATTGATAAGCAATGGGAAGGAGGCCCTAGGATACAGTGATGGTTGATACCGATTATAGAGATATGGATTATTCTATGATCAATGGTGTTTGGGATTACACTGGGGTGGTCGAGACTATTTCAGAGTAGGTCTTTATCATCAATTTATACTTATTTCATATTGTTTTTAAATGACCAATTGGTTGGATATTTTGTAATATGTTTCAAAATGTTTGACCTAGTTTGACTCTATACATGATAAGTGAACCGTTGATGTGGTAGATTAGGATGAGTCCTAGAGTACCTAAAAATTATTAGATAATAACTAGATTAATAAAAGAACGAGGAGGGTTTAGGATGATTATAGATGATGATGATATACTTGATAATATAAGAAAGAAAATTTATCGTGCAATAATAATTAGATTTAAAAGATCAATGTATAAATCTTAGAAATAAATATGAAATATTATTAATTAGTGGAAAATAAATAAATAAATTTTAACTTTTATGTTTATATGTATGTTTGAGATTTATTACTTAGTGGTGGAAACTAGGTGTCTCATCTTATAATAGAAACATATGTGTCCAAGGCTAGGTAATTTCCTTTAGTGTGGTTGTGTGTAATATATTTTGAATTTTTCTCATTTCATATACTTTTCCACCTGATTTGGTAGGGAAACTAACACCTAAATATTGGTATAAGGGTGTGTTTTCTTCAACTTCCAAGATTGATAGAGAATAGATGAATATATTATTCCTCTCCCTAAATATCCCTTTAGCTATAGTTATGTATAGTCATATCCTGAGCTATGATGGATTACGGTATAGGGTGATTTATATATAGAATTTAGTGGTTCTTGGTTTTACTATACATTTTTGTGTGGCTTGTAATGGATTGTGTTATAATAAATACTTATATCTAGTCTTGGTGGCTATGACTTCCAATAGGTGTTTATTCATGGGCTGTGATGGATTGAGGTATAATTCATTTACACAGGATGTGGTGACTTCTAGAAATACTACCTTGGTAATACTTGGTTATGATGATAATGAGGTGTCTGGATACACATGATGTAGAATGGCTATGATATGATGTTATGAGATTCATGATGATTTATGTAAGGGATGATCACATGATATGATTTGTTTGGGGTGTGAGAGAAATAAACCAGTGAGGAAGTGGAAGAGGGGTACCTTTATTTATATATCTTATTTTGATATAGAAAGATTTACTTCTATGTGTTACTTAATGAGAGATCCTTGGTGAATTTGGGAAAATTAGTGTAACCTTTTTAGGTGATGAGTTAGTTTTATTTGGTTACTCACCAGGATTTAGTAATATTCTTTCACGTTTTTCTTTAGGGGTTTTGGGGAGGGTCCTACTAAGTTTACATTTTATTCTCACCCTACATATATATAAACTATTTTTAGGTTCACAGGAGATTTTTAGTGATTGAGCTATGTGTTACTAGCTTGAGGAGTTTTTCAAGAGATATTGGAGCTTCATGGTGAGGATTTACTTTTGGTACTTTCAGTTGTTTCAGTTATTATTTCAGTTGTTCTAGTTGTATGACATAACATTATACATCGGTGTTGATTCTTATTTATACATATTGTTGGTTAGTGGCTTTACATGTAGTATATTATTTCTTAAATCTATATTGACGGTAATTCCCCTATGTCTATGGTTTATATACCCTCAGTGAAATTCACCAACCCATGGCCTATTGGTGGTAGGATTTTGGTTTCATTATCTCTCTTTCTTCACTAAAATCCTTGGAGGTGTACATTTGGAGAAAGGGGGTCATGATAGAGTTTTATCAAAGCTAATAGTTGAGCGATATGATAGAGTTTGGAGTTAGGAACTAGTAAGGATGTATGGGTTGGTAGGGAAATAATACTAGGTGGGCTTAGTATGTGATATAAACAAAGGATACTAATTGGGAAATATGATTTTATGTCCCTATATGATCTAATAAAAGTACCTTCATGTTTTGTGAACATGCTAAGTGAAGTGATGCTATATGTAGGGTAGTGTTTTTGGTAAGAATCATGAATCATGATTTTAAGTTATTGTGTTATAATTGGATAGAAAAATATAATTAGGTAAAAATTAATTAATTAATTAATTATAAATCTTTTTTATCTTGAGTTTAGGATTTCCCAAATTTTTTTACTTTATTGAATTTACTCTAGGTTGATTTCCCCATTAAGTTCTTACCAAATATGTTCAACATGGAATTCTGGTAGATCATCAATGAGTGGAGGTTTATGATGATCATAATTGAAGGAGAACACTCTGAGGGTTTCAAGCTAGGGTTTACAGAAGTATGAGGGCTCTATTTTAGATCAAGATAAAGATGATTGGCAGGAGGATATAGAGATCACCTTCAAATTGATTTGTACTTAGAAGGATCACTGGATTTATTTATCTATGATGATGTTTTATCTGTTTTCCCAAAAATGGTGTCTTTTATTACTTGGGGATCATGAGGAGTTAGTTGTTTCATTGGATAATTTTTGATATTGGTTCCATGATGAGTTTCTTTTTTCAATCACTAGCGCATCTTATCAAAAGCAATTTTCACCCTTTATCGTGGGAGTTATAGTGTTCAGGAGTTCAATATCCAATATAAGAACCTCCTACATTATTCTTTATACCTTATTCTATATGAGGAGGCTATGGAGAGGCATTTAGAGGATGATTTTCATCTAAATATCCAATTCTATGTCACCTTATTTATATTGAATACATATCCCAAGGTACTTGTGAGGGTAGAGGTCATTGGGAGGATGGGAATAGACCATCATGATATGGAAATCCCCAATATTTTCTTTGGAGTAGAGTTGTGACTGGAAGTTCTTAGTCTCCTGGTTAGAAGAAGAAATTTTATTCATTATGGAGAAAGTTTTATCCTTTTTGAACTAATTTTGTCAGGGCTAGTAGTTATCAAATCCATTCTAGTGGGTCGATCATGGTTTTATTTTCTTGTGGAGGTTGCAGACATTAAAAGTGAGAGTTTCTAAATCTTCATAGTAGTCAGTTTATTAATGCTATCCCATTTTAGTATCATCCATTACAGTAGAATCAACAAAGGAAATTGTTGAAGTAGGGTGTTCTAACTTTTAATTGGTAGAGAGGGGATGTGGAAGGAATAGAAAACCCATGTGACGACCAATATCTTTATGGATAGTGAGAAAAGTGAAACCATGGAGGCAATCCCCATCATGGATAGAGAGGATGTGGAGCAGGCTGCGATTAGATGCATGCCTTAGCATTACCAGCACCAGGTGATCCAGACATCATGTGGGGTAGTATATGCCTATTTTCTACTTGGCTATATGATTTTATTTATTTAGTATCTACAAACTCATTTGTTTCACCTTCTCTAATCCATGCATTAAGACTTTATGTGGAGAGACTTCTAGAGCCCTTACTATTGAATATGTCAATTAGGGGTTGATGAATCTTGTATGATGTGTGTAGAGACAATGAGTTAGTGTTGGGGCAGAAATACACTTGGAGAAACTTATTTTCTTTACGGATATAACTATACGACATCATAATCACTATGAATTAGCTTTATTTAATTTAGTATATCATAGATTTCTTTTGGAGGTGCTTCATATTCTATAAAACTAATGGAGACTAGACAATGTTTTTTTGGTGAGAAAGACCCTCAAATGAGTTAGAAGTGTGTTGAGTTTCTATCTTTATTGATAGCCTGGTTGATTCTAAGTTCCATAGAGTATCATCTAGTGGTGTTTCCTATGGTGGTAGAATAGTAACCTGATGTCTTTCTAGAGGAGGTTGTGATTCTACCCCCTCAACGGTGGATCAAGTTTGGAATAGAGTTGTAACCATTTGTTTCTTAAATATCGATTCCTCCATATTTTATGACCCCTTATGAGTTGCATGATCTATGGATTTTGGTTGATTATTTTCTATAATTAAAATTTATTTGTTATAGTGTATCACCTTAGAGAGATTCAAGTTTTTTTTACAAAGAAGGATGATGGAAACATATGGTTGTGTGTCAATTATTACTATTTGAATCCAGTGATGGTGAAGAACCACTATCTTTTCCCATATATAAACAATTTATTTAATAATTTGAAGGGTGTTACCTTATTCTTAAATATTTATTTAAAATTTTTATATCATAAAATGCAATTAAAGGATGTGGATATCATAAAGACTACTTTATGATATCATTATGATAATTATAAGTACTTTTTGATGTCATTTAGAGTTATAAAATATCCAGATGTGTTCATGGGATTGATGTATGTAGTGTTCTATGAGTTTTTAGGCAGTTCATGGTGGTATTTATAGATGGAATTATTATGTTCTCTGGGTTGGAGGAGTATGCCTAGCATCTGCAAGCTGTATTGGGAGTTATTTAGTTTCACTAGTTATTCAGGAAGCTATAAAAGTTTGAGTTATGGGCCCATGAGGTTCATTTCTTATATATTTTCATATCTCATCATGGAGCAGTTATCAGTCTTCTATATATTGAGGTAATTGTTTCTTGGGTATCCCTTTAGAATTTTATAGAGGTATAGAGTTTTCTAGGTCTCCATAGTTATTATATGAGGTTCATGCCTAATTTATCTTGGATTGTGACTCATATGATAATGTTGATCAAGAAGTATTAAGAATTCATGTAGACTAACCATTTATAGGATTATTTTGAATAGTATAGGTAGAAGTTGGATAATAATCCGGTTCTTCATTTTCTGAAGGATATTGTTATGTTTGTGGTTTATTGTGATGCTTTATATCCTAAATTAGGTTGTGTGTTGATGCACCAGAGAGAAATTATCTCTTATAGGTCTTTTAAATTAAAACCTCATGAAAGTAACTATTCCACCCATGATCTTGATCTTTTTTTGGTCGTTTTTATGTTTAAGTTATAGAGGCATGATCTTATAAATGATCACTTTGTAGTCTTCACTGATTATAAGAGTCCAAATTATATATTTTCCACTATAATTTTAATTTATGTAAGTGATGGTGGATGGAGTTACTATATGATTATGTTTTGATATTTTCTTTACTATTATTAAATTTAATGTTTTGGTAGATTCCTTAACCATAAATTTACATGGTCTTGGAGAGTTATGGAAGAGTTGGTAGCATTACACCTTGACACAGGAGAAGTTAAAAGGTTTTAAAAATAAAATTAAAATCCAGTCGTATTTAGTGTAGAAGGTGGAGGAGTATCATCTAGTGAATTTTAACATAGAGTTTTGGTATGATCTATTTTTCAGTAGTGATTCCCCTAAGGTATGTTCATAGATCGATTAACATCAAGTGTTGTTTAAGGGGAATATTTTTGTTACTTTGGAAATGTGTGATGCGGTACTTTGTGAGTTCCACAATTCTCTATTGATAGTACATCCTGGAATATATAATATGTATTAGGATTTGACCGGCCATTTTTGGTGGTTTGGTATGAGTGACCAATTTTAGATTTTGTGTATTGATGTCTAGTTTACGAGATGGTGAAGGCTGAGCATCATGTTTCATGTGATTTTCTTTAGCCGATTGATGTTTCCTAGTGGAAGTGGGAGGACATCTCAATGCACTTCATCACCAATTTACATATATATTAGAGTGTTTATGATGTTATATATAATTTATCATGTAATGATTGATGAAGGTAAATCAAGTCCTAATGATAAAGGAGTCAAGCTTAGTGGAAGTTCTATCTATGCAGTATTTGGAGGAGGTGGTGTGACTTCATGGAGTTCCAAAGATAATCATCTTTGATCATGGTCCTTGTTTTATATGCAGGGTGTGGGGAGGTCTCCAATTTTCCTTTGGATCACTGTTATATTTTTGAACCACTTTTCATCTACATATGGATGGTCAAACAAATTAGACTATCAAGACTTTATGGGACATGTTTTATGCATGAATTCTGGATTTTGGAGGTTCTTGGGTGAGGTACCTACCATTGGTGGAGTTTTCTTAAAATAACAACTGTTATTATACTATTGGTATGCTACCATTCAAATATATATATGGTTTACCTTTCTTTTCTCTACTCTATTGGACTGAAGTCAAATAATCAACTATTATCAAATTAGAATTGTTGAAAATCATGATGGAGAAGCTATAGGTGATCTATGAGTGATGAAGGTGGTGTAGGATTAGTATAAACCCTATGATGATAATAGGGTTATTACTATAGAGCTTGAAATCAAAGGTCATGTGTTCTTGAATGTATCTTATTGTCATGGGAAACAAAGTTTTGGTCAGGGGTGTAAGCTTTCACCCTGTTTTGTTGGAAATTGTGAGGCGTTGGTATACATTAGAGCCATGGAATATCTATCAGCACTACCCCATTGATGAGCTAGATTTATGACATCCTTAATGTATCTAAGATTCACCAATATCTTCATGGAATTTCCCATGTCATCAAATAGGGAGATATGGATGTTAAAGATAATTTAGCCTTCTAGGAGAGTCTTGTTGAGATTCAAGACCATGAAGAGAAGGTTCTGCATGGGCATGTTATCCCTTTAGTTATTTTCATATAGAGACACAATTGATTAAAGGAGATAACTTGGGAGTGGGATTTTCATATTTTAACATAGTATCCTATGTTTTTCAAGGTATGATTTTCCTTGTATGGTTTCTTTATTGATTTCTTTCTATAAATAGTTTATTTGAACTTACGCTTTTAAATGAGATCATTTTTATTCCTTGATGTGATTTTCTTTCTAACCTTATTCTTATTTGAGAGGTATCTACCTTAATATTTTTTGAGGTTGTTTGATTAAGTTGTGGGGTTTTTTGTGTTGTTTCTTTTATTTGTGGTCATGTTCTTGATCTAGTGAGGCCCTTGATGGATATCATGTGGGGTGGTTGATCAGATCCCTTTCTCTTATTTCCATGTTTATTTTAAATTATTTTGGATAAAAATTGTTTAAGAGGAATTTGATGAATGGTCCTCTCTTTCTAAAACCCATCCCTTGAATTTTCCCAAGGCTTGAAGGTTTCTAGAGGGTGATTAGATTCTTTTATCTTATCACATCATATGTTTGTTCATGTGGTCACTTTGTTATTCGTGTGGTCAATATTATTTTTACAAAAGTCAATCCATTTGTTCATGAGATCAATCATTTTTGTCATGCTATTAATCCATTTGGTCATATGGTTGATCCCTTATTTGTGTGGTTTATCTTTTGGTTATATGGATATTCCTTTGTTCATGCATTCACTTATTTGTTTATGGGGTATATCTATATGGTCTCTTGTCTTCTTCATGTGGTCGATTGATATGGTCGATATTTTGTTTATGCAGTCGATCCATGTGATGTGTTTGATCCATGAAGTCTATCCTTTTTTTTATGAAATTGATTATTTAATTCATATGGTCTATCCATGTGATCAATTTTCATGGTCTATCCTTATGGTCAGCTATCTACTTAAGGATAAGAATTCCAATTTTTCCCAGAATGATATATAACTCCCCTTTTAATGAAAATAAGGAAATAAAATATAAATATAGCTTAAATAATGGGTTTTAAATTAAGTTATAGTTACGATAATTTAGGACTTTGACTTACTTAATATTAGTGGATTTAAATGAGTCATTAAATTAAAGTTAAATCTAAAGTGATTTAATAAGTATTAAAATAGAGAATTCTGGATGAGTTTCCTATAGATACCCAAAAATCATATTTGTTTTTCCAAAAAACCAATTCCCACATTCTTTTTTCTTTCTTTATCTCAAGTTTATATGATCCAACCATCACTCTTGGAGTCTTTTAACCCTTATTCAATCATTTGAGCTTCTTCCAAAGAGTTTTCCAGCTTGCGCACAACCCCATCATTTATTTGTTCTTAGTTTAGTAAAAATTGTGAAAGTATCATGAGGTATGAGATTTAATTATTATCTTTTAATTTATCAAATATATGTTTGAATCATTATTTATCTTCCTTTGTTTAATATGATGATATTTACCACAATAATACAATAATATGGAATTTTATAAGAAATAGAAACAAGTTGTCACATGACTAATTCTTATTTCAATATTTTTAAAATTAAAGGAAAATTAATAAATTATTATAATTATATGCTACTATTTAATTTACGTGTTGAAATTAACACATGCTGTAAGATGATGGTATTATTCATAAAAATTATTTAAGAAATATAAAGGGGTTAATTAAATGTAGAATAATAGACACTGATGTGAAGTATGAAAAATTAAAATAGTGAAGTGGGTATCACATATTGCATAATATATTGGTTATTATTTTATGATGATAATTATTTTTTAAATTCTAGATATTAAAGAATTGCAAGAAGAGGATTATCTCATGTTTTAGATAATTAATATTTCATGATTTTATATAAGGTGAACTAATGGTTGGGGTTTTCTGATCATATGAGTTTTTATGTTATTTCAAATGTTTCCTCTTGATATTTTTTAGATATTGTACTATCTAGTTGTCTATGTTATTTTATTTTTGTTTAACATGGTTTAATTTCTTAAAATAGATAAACAATATAAAACTAGTAATATTACCTAAATAGTGAAAGAAGCATGATATGTAATTACCATTCTTCTTAAAACTATTTGAACATGGATTTAAGGCTTGATGCATATTTATGTTGATTTATAACAATTGATAGCTATTTCCTATAAGTTTACTGATGAGGAAAACCTATGTATTTTAAACCAGTTAATTTATGATGGGAATTAAAATGGATTTTTTCTAAAGATATTTTTTTAGGGCCGAGTGATCCCATATTTATTTGTTAAAGGCTAGAATACCTTGATTTAATGGTTATAGTTTTACCTTGATCATTTTTATTAAAAATACCTTGTTTCCTTATGATCTTGTCTTAGGATATTATAGCATTACCAGGATTTTTATTATCAGGAACCTGGAATTTTTGGGAATGTTGATGAGTAATAGGCTGGAGGTCTAGGGTTGTAGTGATGGTTGATGAAAATGATGGTGAGATGGATTATAATATGTGTAATGGTGTTATGAATTACACTTTGGTGATTAGGATGAGTTCATATATGGTCTTGTTTATTGATTTATAATTCTTTAATGATATTTTTAAATGTTTGATGGATGTTATATGATTAGTTTCCAACTACTTGAAGTAGTTTGAATCTATGAATAATAAGTGAATCTTTGATTTGGTTTCTTAGGATGAGTCCTAGAGTAACAAAAAATAATGAAATGATAAATGGATTTACAATTAAAATGATAGGGTTCATGTTTTTTATAGATGATGATGACATAATTGAGAATGTAAACAAAAAATTTATGGTGCTGAAGTCTAGAATATTAATGTATTAATATTTTAAATAAATAAGGAAAACTATTAGTGAATGGATGATTAATTAATTAATGTCAAACATTGATTATTGTATACACATTTGAGATATAGACTTTAGTAGTGGAATATAGGTGTGAGATGAGTCTATGGCTAGATAATTTCCCATAGCATGGTTGTTTTTGATATTTTATATATTTACTAATTTCATACTCTTCACTACCCATGTCAATAGGGAAACCAACACCCAAATGTTTTGGGGGTGTTTTCCTCAATATCCAGGATGGCGATGTGACATATGGATTACTTCTCCCCCTCCCTTTCCCTCTATTTGGATGTAGTTATTTGTAGGCGCATCCCATGATATAGTGGATTATAGTTTAGGGTGAATTCCTGCATGGGATGTGATGGATATTAGTTTTACTATAAATTTATAATGGGATATAAAGGATTGAGGTGTAGTACATACTTATATCCAATAGTGGTATCTATGACTTCCCATGAGTGTTTATGCATGAGATGTGATGGTTTGAGGTATAATACATTTACATATGATGTGATGGTTTCTAAAAATACTACCCAATTACTACTTGGTTATGATGATGATGAGGTTTTGGGATGTACAAGATATAGAAGGGATGTGATACAATTATAAGAGATTCAATATGAATTATATAAGGAATTAGAACATGACATGAGTTGTTGGGATGTGGGAGTGAAAAACCAGTGTGGTACCTTTATTTATATATTTTATTTCAATACTAAATGATTTAATTCAATGAATTTCTTAGTGAGTGATCCCTAGTGAGTTTGGGAAAAGTATTATTATATTTTTTTTGTGATGTGTTAGTTTCAATTGTTTATTCAACGATCTTTAGTATTATTTTTTCAAATTTTACATGAGATGTTTTAGGGGGGATCCTATTGAGTATACGTGTTATGCTTAGCCTATGTACATATAATACATTTCTTAGGTCCATAATAGATGGTTGGTGATCGAGTTTGGAATTACTAGATTGAGGTGTTGTTTAGGATCTATTGGAGTTTCATAGTCCCTATCATGGATTTACTTTTAGAACTTTTAGTTGTTTTAGGTTTTCTTTTAGTTTTTTTCAGCTATATGAGATTACATTATGCATTATGATTTGTTATTATTTATTCACAGTTTTTGTTGGTGGATTTCCATATTGTTTTTATTCCTTAAATCTATATTGATGGTAGTGCCTTTCATGTGTGTTATTTATATACCCTTGGTACTAATCGCTAACCTTTGGCCTATTGAAGTTTGGTTTCAGTGGTTATTATCTACATTTCTTCACCAATATCCCATTAAGGGTACCTTTAGAGGGATTTTGAAAAATATGATTAAATTTTATTATGAAATAATTATTTAACTAAATTTTTAGTGATGGAGAATTTGACATGAAACAAACTTCCTACATATTTTATTTCTCATGTTTCTATTTTACGTGAACCTTAGCTCACCTATTGCTTAGTAAATTTATTTACCCCTACTCATACTTCCATCCTTTAGCTATCCATTCAATTAAAAATGTGTATATTTTTTGTTTAAACTTCCAACGACTTCACAATAATTTTATTCTAGGAGGAAAATGACGACATATAATGATGATAATTATAGTTTTAAATTTTATTTTATCCTTTACCCGAGTTTCATCAGATAATATCAAGAATATGCCACTGCTACGTAATGTGAAAACACACACACACACATAGATGACCAGTTAGTATTCTTATAGTGGTGCGTTTGGGAACATAATAGTATCCTAAGTTATTACTATGGCCTTATGTGATGCATCATACATTCATTTATCCATGCATCATGAAAATAGTTTAAGTTGATCCATAAATTATATATATATAATCTATCAATATCCAAAAATAGTTCCATGCTTGAGGTTGAGGATGACTGGGAGACATTATTTATAGTTTGAAATTTTATATTATCCCTTACCACATCGAGTCTCAAGATTTCACGAAGTTTCTACTGCCTTGACATGAGTAATATATATATATATATATATATATATATATTCTATTGAAAATCCATGTGAAGGCGGAAGGAAATGAATGTAGAAGTTTTAATTTTAAAATATGCACATGATTTTTAATATATGAATAGTTCCCACTTGATATGATCCCATATAGGTTTCTCACTCTAATGTGCACTCCTTTTTAAATTATGATTCGAATTAGACAACTCAATAAAGTCCATCAGGTGGTGGTGGTCATCTCTGACCCACCTTGCCGACCCGTATGTGTGGAAGATAAACTCCCTCTGCCTATATGATTTCATATATGAATACTCTTTAATGCATCAGGCCTACTCCTGAACTCACCCTTTCCATTACCCTACACTGAGTTGAAGATTAGCGGGCCAACTAGGTAGCTAGAACGATCTCTCTTAGTCTAGGGGTTGTTGAATGCATTTTTTTTCACAAAGTATAATATAATTTCTAAAAGTATATTCATGAAAAACTTATTATATATATATAAATTGATTAGCCCAAAATAATTTTTAGATTTTAAAAATTATATATTATATTCTAAAAAATATTCTAATATTTATAATCCATTAATTTATTTTCATTTTTAATAATTTATTAATTACCACTACCTCCTATTATTTTATACCATATTTTCTATATGTTAATTAATCTAAATTAATATTAAATAATTTCCATTTCTTATATATAAATTTTTATACATTATAATTATCATATTTATTCATTTTAAATTTGTATTTTTATATACTATAATATTTTATTCCTCAATAAATAATATATTACTATTAGAATTTATGATTATATTTAAATATATTAATCCCAAACTAATATTATTCACCTATAATTATCATTATCGTATACATATTTTTATATTCAAATTATTATTTTTTATACCATAATAAATATTATATTACTATTAAAATTGATAACCATCATATAATAGATTCATATAATTCACCTATAATTAACATTATTTTATAAATATTCATCTCAAACGAATATTTTATATTTCTCAAATTTTTTTTATTACCATTTGAATTTATATTTATCATATTCTATCATTTATCATCAAATAATTACAATTCAATAATGATTAATTTCATCATCATATTACTGATAATTTCATAAACATAATATTACATTTGTTTACAAAAGAAATATAACATTTAAAATGAGAACACATTAAGTATAAATTCAAGTTTAATAAACATATATTCACATTATTTCTTATAAAGATAAATATAAATATAGTTAAAATAATAATTTTTTAAAATAAGTATTTTAAATTAATTTATTCCATTTTTGTTATGTTTATAGAGAAAAGTATTTAATTTTATAAAAGATACTTTAGGCTAAAATATATCATAGTTTTTTTTAGTTGTGAAGTAATATATTTTTTAAAGGAAAAATATACATTAAAAACTAGAGATGTTATATTCTACCCCCTTAAATAATCTATTTCTTGAAATTTTTAATTATCCATGGGATGATAAATTTTAGTTCATAATTAATTGTAAAACAAATAATATTTTTCTTAATTATGACTAATTAGTGTTCAGTAAACATAATTTCCTTTAAAAACTTATAAGAAATTTCTCCATTAAAAATTTACTTTTAAAGTTCTCTCTACTGATTCCTAAATCTAAAATAATAATATCTTAAAAAATCTATAAAATCTTTATTTAGATAACAAGGTCTCCCTAAAATCTATGTGTCTTTTATTCCTAAATATCTTTCGTCACCTTAAAATATAATCTCAAAACCTACAAAACCTAAACTATCCTCAATTAATAACATCCTAATCTCTAAATTTATCTAAACCCTTGTCTAATACAAATTTTAGTTCCTTAGATTTGCACTTCTGTGTTTGTTTCTAAAATTACATTCTTTACATTCCATATTTAGTAACTAATATGTCACCCCAATCCTACACACTTGGGTCTGATGCTAAAAACACATACTAATTTACACCTTTTCTCTAATACCAAATAAAATGACCGAAATTTAAAATTAATATCACAACATCATTTACTAATATTGAGTCACTGAATTTTGAATAGCTTTTCAGGAATAGAGTTTTAGAGATTAAATAATTCTAATATATATTATAATCCACACTATTTATATTAAATGGGTATTTTTATTTTCCACTAATACAAAATTTTCAAATACTACTCTATCTTCACTCAGTTTGAACCTCAAAATCAAGACATGACTCAATAATAGCTCTTACTCATCAATAAGATCTATGAAAAACATTTAAGAACTTAGTGGGAGGAAAAAATATCTGTAATATTTTTTAAATAATGAAGAAATCCCTCAATAAAATTCTTGAAAACTATTTAAAGGTGTATTCTATAAAAAATAATTTAGGATTAGTATAAAATTTTTTAAACAAAAAATTTCATTTTGAATTCAATTTTTTTAGAAAACAAAATTTATAAACTTTGATAAAGGAAGAGGGTGGTTTTATAAATATTCATTAAAAATATATTGTAACCCCTATTTTGAATTACAAACTTTTAAATCCTTATAAAATTAGGAATTACATTTTTAAAAACAAACTTTTACTTTTGAAAACTGTATTTCATTATAAAATGAAATCTGATAGTTTTTAATGAAACACATTCTCAAGATTAAAAAAAATACATGAGGTAATCTAGAACATTGAAGGATATATAGGGCCTACTAATCATTTGGTGGAAAAATTACTTTTAGGTTTTGGGTTCACTCCCTATATCTAATCATCATTTATAATTCCCAAGTTCCAAATTTTAAAATATTTAGTATTTCAATTTTTCTTCAAAATCACTTTAAATGCTTCTTTTAAAATCTTTATCATTAGTTTTTAAAAAATTCATTCATAAAAAAGAGTGGTGTACAAATAATTCCATGGTTAGTATATAAAAACTTAACAAATGGTGTTTTGTGAGAAATATACACTTTAAAACATAAAATAATGGTATTAATCCGGTGAAACATAAAATGAACATGGAGATAATCATGAAGTGAATGGTTTCAAACAAAATGATGGATCATGGGTCATTTATGAAATGAATAGAGAAAAAAATTCTTTTGAATGAAATATTTTAAAATCACCATTGATAAATTCATAGAAACTAATGAAGAGAAATTATTTCCAAGAGGAATATGGTTTAATGAAAATGAAAAGAGTGAGAGTTTTTAAAATAAAAAATTATAATCATTAAGAGATAATTTTTAAAGGAGATACCACTTACATTAATTTCACAACAAAAATGTATATGTCCTTTATATAATTCAAACTCCAATGGCCAGCACTAAAACACAATATCCTTCCTCACTGTCTCTCTTTAAAACAAAAAACAAAGTCAATTACGTGTTTTCTTTATGAAGGAATATTAACAAATATTTTTTGGATTCAAACCTGAGAATATAGAACTCCTTTTATAAGACCACCTCTGTTGTGAATCTGAATATATTTTATTACTAAATAATTATTTAAAAAACTATTTTTTGAGGATGAAATCAGTTTGAAATGACCTTTCTATAGGAATGAATTCATCCAAACCATTGTTAGGTCCACTAGTCTAGAAACCCTAAGAGGGGGGGGGGGGGGTGAATTAGGGTACGATAGATTAAAAAAATTGTCTCTTTTGATATTGTTTTCTTGTTAGACAAAACTCTCTTCTCTCTTCCTCCCATTGTAGAGTATAAATAAACCTTAAAGCATGCACAAGATATAACAATTTTACTTGGTTCACCCTCATTAGGCTACGTCCAAGGAGCATACACCGACGATATGCTGATGTAACAAATCCAATATAAGTGCACTGATATTTAAAATATTGAAGTGGAATGATTATCCCTCCTAGTTTACAACCAATCAAAATTTAAAATCTACTGCTCTCTCAACTAATGTGTGCTCACTTCTTCTTTAGAAGATCCACTCATAGTTTAAAGACTTTTAGGTTCTTTAATTATATCTCATAAATGAATCCTTTACTGTATGTAGGTGATCTATTGAATTCAAATATTCATCCACTGATGAATACCACATTTTCACTAAACATTGGGCAATTAAAATTGAAATACTTTTTCAAATACAACTGCTTCGCAAAGCTACCTATTTTGAAAAGCTCAAACAAGTCTTAGTAAAGTTCTTGTCTCTTCGCAAATCACACACCTTTGAAGAGCACACTGCTTCACAGTGTACACTACTTTACAGAGATCAAGACTTCACAGAGCTCAATATATCATAGATCACAAATGAATTTATGATTTCACAAAGCTCAAACAAGATTTTGCAAAGAACACTTCTTCCTTAAAGTTGAACTAGCCTTCACGGTGTGCCTCACTTTTACAGAGCACAAATGGCCTCTATGATTTCCCCTTACTTTTACAGAGTTCACTTCCTCTGTGAACCTCCTTCGTGATGCGAGAGCCTTAAGTTTTTTTTGGGTATCTCTCCTATTTTCTCAGGGGTGGAGGCCAATTTATAGGTGTTTCCCTCTAACTCCAGAAACTTCCACACCACATCAGTGCCACATAAGCCCAAATCATAGAGCTCAAAAATTTTAGATAAAATTATGTCTATTTTTCAAAGCACCATGGAAATTTTTAGATCGCAGAGCTCATCGTAATCATAGAGCATTCCATCAATTACTTTTCATCATCGCTGTAATTCTCTCTCGTAATGTTCTTCACCTCTGTCATTCGCAAAGCTTGTTGTAATCGCAGATCTCACCATAAAAATTCTTCATGTTTTTGTGAAATCCACTTTATGAAGCCCATATTCATGAAATTTATGCCTTTGACATATTTTAATGAGATCTTCAAGGAAATAGTTTTTTTCAATGCTCACTAAACTCCAAATTTTAGACCCCAAAAATTGGGAAAACACTGGAAAATATCGCCACCTTATAATTGTTCTTGTTGTACTAACTCCAAATCTTCCATTCTTTTGTCATAGTTCTTTTTAAACTTGGGTTGCTAATAATATATCTGGAAATCAACAATTCACCATGAAAACCTACTTTGTCAACAAACACAACCAACCCAAAAATGCTACAATGTTACCTTGAGGGATTTTTTTCCCAGTAATCCTCCTTTGGGTTTATTGAAAACACCTCTCATAATGATCCTTCACACTTTTAAACCTTATTAAAACTTCTTTCAACATCTCTTATCATTATCCTATTGAAAATTAGATAGTAATAAAGGATTTAATCAATACATAATCTAATCCCACATGAGCAATGCTCTTTGTGAGAAACAAGAGCAGTATAAAAAGGCCATAAATGTGTCAATTCATTCCTAACACCAATTTTTGATACCATTTCAAAACCACTCTTCAAATTTCATCACAAACCTCATCTTTGATGAATTCTAATCTTTGATCAATCACTTATAGCATTTTCATATTTAATACTCCTACTCCCCTATCTTGTTTATATCCCACTATCTCACTAATCCACCTATCAGCTTCTCCCCATTTCTTTGACTAAGACATTTTACCCCTTCTTCTCCCTTCTTTAGCCATAATGTCTACCCCTTTATGAGTCACTATTTCTACCCCTTTGTCAATAAACCCAAAGGTCACTCCTTTGTGGTCTGAAACAGAGTAGAAAACATAGATCAATATATTAGGAAAAAACACACCATACATCTGGGAGATGGGGTCCCACATCCACAATTTTTCAAGTGCGAGGAGTTGACTGGACTCCCAAAGACAATAGATTCCTCTCAAAAGCTTCCTTGGGTAAGGCCTTTGTTAGAGTGTCCATAACCTATAACTCTGTAGGCACATACTCCAACTTCACTAGTCCTTGATCCACCTTCTCCTTGATAAAATGATATTTGATCTCAATGTGCTTTGTCCTTGAGTGATGTACTAGATTGTTTCTAAGATTGATAACACTCGAATTATCACACTAGATTTTCATCAAAGAATTCAATTCAACTCCTATATCATCAAAATGATGCTTTATCCACAATAAATGTGTGCATGCTAGAGTGGCGGAAATATACTCAGATTCTAAGGTGCTTAATGAAATGAAATATTTCTTCTTGCTTAATCAAGAAATAAAAAAACCAATAATATAGAAAGCACCTACTGACATTGATTTCCTGTCATCTTCTGATTCGGTCCAATCTGCATCTAAATATCCCAAAATATCTGGATGATATTTATCAATATACATCAAACTGAAATCCACGGTACCCTTAATATATAGAAGTATTATTTTCAAAGTAAGAATATGGCTTTCCTTGGGATTACTTTGGTATCTCACTACTTGGTATGTGGAGAAAACAATATCAGGTCTTATCACTGTTAGGTATAGTAAACTCCCAATAAACTTCTTATATTCCTTTATATTAAATACCTTTCAATCATTATCTTTTGATAATTTCATCTAGGTAGTAACATGAGACTTCATCTCCTTGTAATTTACATTACATTTCTTCTCAGAACCTCCTTGGAATATATGTATTGAGAAATGAAAGTGAATTTACTTCCTTATGTCACCAGTAAACCAAGGAAAAACATCGTCTCACCAATCATTGACATTTCAAGCTCACTTTTCATGAATTCAAAAAACTATTTGCACTAAGATTCATCTGATACGTCAAATATTATCTCATCAACATAAACTAGAACCATCATCCTTTGGTTACTTTCTTTGTTGAAATAGATACTGTAATCAACTCCACCGTGTTGAAAGCCAAGCTTCTTCAAATACTGATCAAGCCTTTAGTACTATGCTCTTGGTGATTGTTTCATCTCATATAGCACATTCTTCAACCAAAAAACATTATTCTAATCTTCATGAATGAGAAAAATATCTAGATAATATATATAGACTTATTCTTCCAGAACCCTTCTTAAAAATGTAGATTTGACGTCCATCTGGAAAACCATGAACTTTTGTAGCACTATAATGGAAAAGAATAATCTAATTATTTCCAGCCTTGCAATAGGTGCAAATGTCTCATCGACATCAATACTCTCTATCTAGGAGTAGCCTTTTCACACCAGTCATGCTTTGTTTTGAATCACTATGATATATTAATTCATCTTATTGTGAAATACCCATTTAGTCCTGATAACATTCTTATCTATTAGCCTCAAAACAATCTTCCACATCTGAATCTTCTCAATCTCATCTTGCTCTTCATTCATAGCTTGAACCCAGTTCTCATGTCCAACTATATCGACAAAACATTTCAGCTCTACCTAAGGTAAGAAATATGTTTTCTGTAATGACTTCATTATTCTTGTTTGAACAAGCACTGTCTGATCACCAATGATATTTTTCATGTCAATTTTAGATCGAATCTTTGTCTTCTTTATAGATACAGACTTTAATTCTTCTTTCTCATCTCAAGTATGTTATTCTCAATCAGCATCTTTCACTTCTTCTCCCCCTATGTTTCTTGTATCCTTATTGCTTTTATCATCAAACTATTCACAATGTTGTTGAATATTCAATTTATTTTCCACTATAGTGACATCATTGATCTCAACTAATTTTCCTAGCCTCTTATTAAAGCATTTATATGCTTTTATTTTTCCTGAGTAGCCAAGGAATATCATCTCATCTCCACATAATTCAAATTTCCTATGTTTTTTTATTTTGAATAAAGAACTTACTTTTATAGATTCTAAAGTACTTCACTATTGGATTCTTTCCATATCACATATCATATAGGGTCTTTCATTCCTTCAGACACAATAGAGCCTTGTTTGAAATATAGACTCATGTCAAAACTTCTTCCTTCTAAAATTTCTCCTGTAATTTTTTAATAAGCATCGTTCTTTCAATTTTGTTGATGATCTAGTTTCTCCTCTCAACCACTACATTATGTTGGGGAGTTATCACTAAATAAAATTTATGTCTTATCCTATGTTTCCTAAGATAGTTCTCCAACCGACTATTTGTGAATTCAGTACCATTATCAGTAAGAAACTTCATAATTTTATGCCCAAGAATCCTTTATGATTCCCTTCGATACTGTTTTAAGAAGATGAACACATTGTACTTATGGGAGATGAAAAATACCCTTGACATTATACTATAGTCATTAATGAAAAGAACGTAATATCTCTTCCTGTCAATGGATCTTGGTGAGATAGGTCCTCAAACATCAGCCTGCACCAACTGAAGAACTCTTGTTGACTTCGTTTCCTTATCCTTTTATGTTTTTCTGATGATTTTCCCTTGTTGACATGCGTCACACATATTATTACGATCTCATGATAGCTTAGGTTGGTCTCAAGCTACATCAAACTTAACCAAATATTTTAGGGATGGTTGGCATAGATAACCCAGTAAATTATGCCACAACTTGTTCTATTCCTCTATAGAAAAAAAGCATATATATTCTTCTCCACTTACAAGATATAGATTTTCCTTTTTCCTTTTTCCCTATAGGAAAACTGCACCATATCTTACTTTTATGATACACATCTTCTTAATAAATCTTATAGAATACCCCGAGTCAAATAGTTGAATGAAACTAAGAAGATTGTGGCTGAGAGATTCTACTACTAAGATATTAGCACGTCTCATATCTTTATCCCCAAACCTGGTCTTTCCTAAGCCAATTATCTTTAGGACTTCATCATTTCCAAATTTTACAACCCCTTCTTTGTTATACTTTATGCCTATAACAAGATCTTTATTCCCTATCATATGGGATGTGCAACCACTATTAATGATCCATACACCAGAACGCTCTGATGCTTTAATGGAAATTTCCATAACCACCACCTTCTCACCCCTTTTCTTTTTGATCAATGCTTTTGAATTCACACTTGGTATAGATTAGTGACCTTGGTATTCTTCATAATATGATAGGCTAGCTTCATCTTAGAGAGATTCAAATCGATTTTGCGTTTTCATCTCACTTGTTGATTTCCTGATTTTCTAGTTGCGAGCACTTTGATTCTGCTTTGGTACAATTCTATACATGGTTGATGTATAATATCTAGCCATGTTCCCAAATCGTCCACACCAAAAACAATGTACCCAAAAATATGTTCTATAAAATGCAGCTCTATTTGGATGCCACTATTTTTCTTGAGCACTTCAGTATCTATTGGATATAGAACACACATTCTATGAATGTCTCATCTTTCCATAGTAATAAAACCTGATATATGGTGAATTCCTACATGTCACTTCAACACTACTGGTTGTCCCTTGGGATCTCTGAATTTTCTAATTTTTCTTCGTCTCATTCTGCTTCCTACCCAAATCAACCTTTAATCTCAGAACATATTCTTGTGGCCTGACTTCAAATTTCATAGATTTTTGTCTTTGGTCAAGCTACACAATAGTATTAACATATTAACATGATTGTTTCTTCTTTTCTGATGGACCACCATTCTTTACTTACAACTTTTCCATCTTCTGAGTGATCTTCTTTGCCGATGTCATATTAGGAGTTAATATTTTTATATGATCCTTAATTTGTTTTCATATATTGAAAATGTTTTCTTTAATTTACTCAGTGTTTTTGATTTGTTCTTTAGTTGTGTTATTCAAACCAATGATCAACCTTCTCTGTTCTCTAACTCTGAGTTTGTACTCATCAACTTTTCCTAATTCCACTGGCAATGAAGACTTAAGATTTTAAATTTCCTTCATCAACTCATACTTTTCATCTTACTACTATTTCATATAGAGTTTTGAATCATGTACAACTTTGTTAGATTTATTTTTTTTCTCTCCGAACATATATCTCCTTAAGAATTTATTCTAATTCAGCTTCCATATTGACTTTTCCTTCAAATTCTTCTTTTTCTTTTTTAGCATCAGTTTCTTCCTTCTTCTAAAAACTACCAAAAACTTCCACCATATAATTTTATCCACAATATTTATAGCTCTCAATTTCTTCAACCTTTCAAACTTGAAATTCATCCGAACTATCACATTCTTTGAAAGAATATTATTTTTCTTAAAGAAATTTCTCTTGAACTATTTATTACCTTTCATATAGGTTGAAGACTTATTATTAGGAATTTAGATTTCATCCTCCTCATATTCTTGGAACTTCTTGGGGAACCTTGCTGCAAGATGAACAACCTTTCCACATATAAAGCATGAAAGTGGAAGTTTCCCTTTGAGCTTTCCTTTTCCTCTTTGAATATTTAAGGAAAGGAAATACATCACCTCATCTATCTCTTCTTCTTACTGAGAATATTTAATAGTGAGCTTCTTCATAGCCTAGAATTCCACCTCTTTAGATTTCCCCTTTTCCATAACATTGATATCATCATTTATAATTTCATATGTTATAAGGGTACTATGGAAGATATCCAATGTCATCTCTTTTGGATCTTTTTCTTCCAGTACAGAGACTTTCAGATTGAACCGAGGTGGAAGGTTCCTCAAGATGCACTTCACAATCTTGATTTCTTCAATGTATTCTCCAAGAACATGCATGTCCTCCACTTTAATATTTACCCTGTCAAATAATGCATCAATAGACTCATTCAGGTTCATTCTCAGATCTTCATACTTGTTCCAAAGAACTTGTAGCTTTTCCTCTCTAACCTTTGACTTAACTTCATATATATTCAATAGGTTTTCCCACATGGCATGTGATCTTTTTCATGACATCACCTTCATATAGATATTATTTTATAGGGATCTCCCTAAGGAATTTATTCCCTTGGCGTCAGCATCCAATTATCTTCTTTCTGATTCTAATAAAGCACCATTGTTCATGTCAGCTGAGACACCATGCATTACTAATATAAACACATCCATTCTCAAAGATCAGAATTAGGGTTGCATCTGATTATTACATAGCTAAAAATTATTTCTGTTGAATATATGAATCCCTTTAAGATTTTTGACCTCCAACTGATAGAGAAACATTGATATCAACATTTCCCTTTGAGACTAATTGTTAGGTTCACTAGGCTAGATACCTTGAGAGTGTGTGTGGGGGGGTGAATTAAGTTATTATTGATTAAAAAAACTGCCCCTTTTGATCTTGTTTTTTTACATAAAACTCTCTTCTCTCTCCTTCCCATTTCTGAGTATGAACAAACCTTAAATCATCCACAAGACACAACAATTTTACTTGGTTCACCCTCACTGGTCTACGTCCAAAGAGAATTCACTAGCGATGTGTTGATGTACCAAATCCACTATAAGCGCATTGATATTTACAAGTTTGAAGTGGACTCACTATCACTCTTGGTTTATAACCAACCACAATTTGAAATCTCACTGATCTCTAAAATAAAGTGTGCTCACTGATTTTTCAGAAGATCCACTCATAGTTTAAATACTTCCAGGTCCTTTCATTATCTCTAATGAAAGAATCCTTCACTATATGCAGATGCTCTATTGAAATCCAATCTTCATTCACTAATGAATATCCCTTTTACACTAAACACTGGGAAATAACATTTGAAATATATTTGAAAAGATCACCACTTCAAAAATCTTTCTATTTTTCAAAGCTCAACCAAGCCTTCACAAATTTCTTTCCTCTTCGCAAAGTATACACGTTTGTAGAGCACAATACTTTGCAGAGCACACTACTTTGCAGAGCACACTGCTTTGCAAATATAAATCCTTCGTAGAGTTCAAGATATCACATAGAACAACTGCCTTTGAAATTTCAAAAATCTCAAACAAGCCTTTGCGAAGCACACTTCTTCTACACAACTAAACTGGCCTTCATGTCATGCCTTCCTTTCATAGTGCACAATTGGCCTTTGAAAATACCTCTTAATTTCATAGAGATCACTTCTTCTTTGAACCTCCTTCATGATGAGAGAGCCTTAAGTTTTTAATTGGGTCTATCTGATCTTCTCTCGGGGTGTGGAGGCCTATTTATAGGTATTTTCCACTGACTCCATAACCTTCCACACCATGTCAGCACCATGTAATCCTAAATCATAGATCTCTGAAATTTAAGGATAAATTCTGTATATTTTACAAAGAACCATGGAAATTTTCAGATCAAAGAGCTCTTTCTAATCATGGAGTGTTCCATCAATTCCTTTACGCCATAACTGTAATGCTCCCTCACAATTATCTTCACCTATTCCATTCACGAATCTCATCATAATCACATAGGTCACCATAAATATTCTTCATGTGTTTGTAAAATCTACTTCATGAAGCCCATATTTGAGATATTCATGCCTTTGATATATTTTTATGAGATCTTCAAGGAAATACACTTTTCTCAATGCTCACCAAACTCTAAATTTTGGACCCTAAAAATTTGAAAAACATAGGAAAACAACAGCACCTTGTAACTATTATTTTCGTACTGCCTCCATATCTTCCATTATTTTTTCATGGTTCTTTTTCAACATGGGTTGTCAATAATATCTATGGAACTTGACAATTCACCATGAAAACCTACTTTTTTCAACAAAGACAACCAACCCAAAAATGATGCAATGTTACCTTGATGGATTTTTACCCAAAAACCATTTTAAGTCCACATTAGCTCACAAATAACATAGTAAATTAATTTAACCCTACACATACTAGAATCCTTTAGCTTTAAATGTGATGAAAAACATGTATATTTCTATTTAACTTTTTGATGAATCCTAAATAGTTTTATGCTAGGAGTAAGATGAAGAAATCTAAAAATGTTAGTTATAGTTTAATTTTTTTTCATACTTTACCTGAGCTCTGTCCCATAATATCAGAAAGATCTTACTGAAACTTAATGTACACACACACACACACACTTGACCAGTTAGTATTCTCATAGTGGTGCATTGGGGAAGAAAACAATGACCTAAGTTATTATTTTGGAACAATGTGTTGCGTACTACCTTCGTTTATACACACATCATGAAAATCCATCAATTAAATCCCTTGATTATATATATATATTTATACTTTATCGATATCCAATAATAATTTCATGTTGGAGGTTAAGGATGATGATGGAACATCATTTTATTTTATCCCTTACGACACCGCCTCTCATGACTTCATGAAGGTTACAATGCCTTGACATGTATAATATATATGTGTGTATATAAATAATCTGTTGATAATCTCTTCATATTAACAAGAAGAGAAGGAATATGACAGCTATGGAAGTTTTAATTTCAAAATATGCTTGATTTTTAATATATGATTAGTTCCCAATTGAAATGATGCCACATCAGTTTCTCACTAATACACACACTCCTTTATAAATGATGATGTGACTTAGAAAACTTGATAAAATCCACTGGGTGCTGGTGCACACCCACGACCCGGTTTTCTGACCTGTATGCATTGAAGATAAACACCCTTTGCCTACATAAGATCCTATAAAACTTTTCTCCCATGTACTAGGTTCACTCCCTAACTCACTATTGTCACTGCCCTATGTTGGGTTAAATATTGGTTGGATACTTAGGTGGTTGGCTTGACCTACCTTAGTTCAAGGGTGGGTGGCTGCAATTTTTTTATAGTAAGTATATTATATTTTCTAAAAAGAGACCTATGGAAAAATTATTTTTTATATTTTAATTTATTAGCAAAAAATAATTTTAAACTTTTAGAAATTATACACTATATTCCTATAAATATTATAATACTTATAATCTATTAATTTATTCTCATTATTAATAATTTATTATTTACCACTATATCCTATTCTTTTGTAGAGTATTTTCTATATTATAATTATTATTAAATTAATAATAAATACATTCAATTTCTTATATATAATTTTTTTTCATTATATTTGTATTATTTATTCATTTTAAAATTTCATTTTTATTGACTAATATTTTTTTTCCACAATAAGTACTTTATTAATATTAGAATATATGGTTGTTATTAAATATATTAATTTAAAAATTAATATAATTAACCTATAAATTTCATTATCTTATACATATTTATTTAAAATTATTATTTTTATACCATAATAAATATTATAATAAAATTAAAATTTATATTCATCATTAAATATATTAATTTTAAATTAATACAATTCACCTGTAATTATAACTATTTTATACATATTCACTTTAAATTAATACTCATGTTTCCCAATAAATGTTATATTATTTTTAGAATTTATATTTATCATATGGTATGATTTGTCGTTATACAATTCCAAATCACTAATGATTAATATCATTAATATATTGCCCATAAGTTCATAAACATAATATTCTTTTTGATTACAAAATAAAAGTAACTTTTGAAATGAGAACATATTAAGAATAAATTAATGTTTAATAAATATATATTAAAATAATTTCTTGAAAATATAAATAAAAATAATGTTAAGGTTTTACTTTTATGATATAAATATTTTAAATCAATTTATTCTATTTTTATGGTGTTTATAGAGAAAAGTATTTAATTTTATTATTGACATATTATACTAAAGTATATCATAGTTTTCATACTAGTGAAATAATATATTTTTTTAAAAGGAAAATATATATTAAAAACATGGGATGTTACATGTTTGTTCAAGAGTTTGAGGAGTGAATTAATCGTTTTCACTGCATTTTTTAAAGCATCAAGAATCCTTAGAAACATCGAGTTCAGCATGCCACCTTCATGTTGGAAGGAGTGGCACATCAATGGTGGATGTGGTTATTGAGGATAAGAGATACCTTGGTCATACCTATAATAACATTTAAAAACTCATCTTAGCACAATTCTTCTATGATACACTACATCGAGTAAAGGTGAAAATGTTTATGAACCTTCAATAGGTTTAAATTTTTATTACAGACTATATTGCCACTTTCAGTGACTATATCCAATTTATTCTATATATGAGTGGGGATGAGGAATATAAGGAAAGTGTTGGACCCAATCAATTTAAATTCACTAATATGGGAGGGGGGTGAATTAGGGTATATCGATTCCATCAAAGGAACATTGCCAACAATCTTGTTCTACTATTAATAAGAACAATTATCTCCAACAAAATCTATAAGAAAAGATAATGAAAGTAAAGAGGGACACAAGAAATTTTTATTTAGTTCACTTATATTAGGATAATCCAATAAGAATAAATTGATGAAGGGATAATGTTGTAGAATCACTAATCAATATCTTTGTTTACAATATTTACAGTGAACTCACTATCCATCTTAGTTCACTACCAATCTTGTTTTTGAATATCACTACTCTCTCGATAATGCATACCATATATTTACAATGTTTAGATAATACTAATTATTCACCCATGTTCAGTACGCATCATATTTTTATAACCCATTTCAGTAAATTGAAGTGTCATCACTATTCCTTCAGAATATTTCTTATATGTTCTAAATCAATATTATTTACATTATAATTGGTGTGTCCTAAAGCCATTATTTCAAAAAAATAATGAATTCCACTTTACCATAGAAATTATATCCAATTATGTTATTTGTGTACAAATTTTCTTCATGTAAATCATGTTCTCACAAACCCTATTTTTTTAATGTCTTTTTTATATAGAATTTTTGGTCTTATTAATATCTTCACATAAGAAATATGTTTTATTTATTATTACATAAAAATAGTGAATTCAACTCTTATGTAAGACATCCTCTATACTTATAATGATTATTAGTTCCCTATTTATATGAAAAACCATTATTTAATTCAACCCTTCATGATTCAACAAAAATATGTTGTCTCTATTCATGAACATCACCATGTTCATGAAAATCTCTTCTATGAGTCTATTTTCATTACGTAAGAGTTTTCCTGACTTGTATGAGAATTTATCCTTTTATCCAATTCGTTGAATAATATTTTCAAACATAATTAAAAATCCTCTAGAGCCTTACTTCATGAATAACTCATGATATTTTCTACTCTAGAACTTTTTAAACAAGATTTTTCAAAAAAGAACAGCCAAAAATATTTGGAAAGGAAACTTGTGTGATTTTTTACAATAATATCCATCCTTGGGTCTATTGAAAAATCTTCAAAAACCATTATATATTATTAAATCTAGATAGTTATCCAAGAATCAATTAACATATACTTTAAACTCACATTAATCAAACTCATAATAAAAAACATGAGTTTAATGAAAATCTTATTGATGAATCACTTCATTTAGCACTTTATCACCACTTGGTTTTTGATAAAAATAAATCACGACTCCACTTATCCTCCTGATGTATCATTGAATAGCTCTCCCCATTTATCATATTTTACTCTTACTCTATAAAGGTTTGAGCAATAATATCTACCCCTTTCTCGACAAAATATCTCCACCATTTGTTAACAATCCCAAAGGGTACTCCTCTATGGGTTTTAAGAGAGAGAACAATTATTATCACATGGGGAAATTCACAACATAAATTAGGGAGTGGGGTTTCCAAATACACATTATCTAAGTGTAGGGTGTTGAATAAACTCCAGGATCCACCTGATGCTTCTAAAACACGTCATTGTGCAAGAAATTTGTCATGATATTTGTGAATTGATGTTCAATAGGCATAAAATCTAATCTCACTAACCCATTATCAACATTATACCTAATGAAGAGATACTTTATTTCAATGTAGTTGTCCCTTGATTGATAGATGATATTTTTTTTAAGGTTAATAACACATGAATTATTACAATTTATTTAGATAGGATACTCCTCTTCAACTCCCATATCTTTAATCTTATAATTTATCCACAACATTTTAATACAATCTTGAGTAGTGAAAACATATTTTGTATCTAAAGTGATTATAGAAATACAATATTGTTTCTTTCTAAGTCAATAAATTTAAATTCATCCAAGATAGAATGTACTACATGAGGTTGAATATCTATTATCTACTAGAATGAACTAATATACATATGCATATCCCAATAATTCCTTCTCTAATGTTTAATTATAGAGAAATATTAAATAAAAAATGATTATGACATACCATGATATTATATTTAGAGCTAATAAGTGAATTTACTTGAGATTAATTTATTAACTTGTGAATTGACTTATGGAAAACACAATATTAGATATTTACATTGTTACATATAAGTGGTTCTTGATTATCTTTCCATACTATTTTATATTGACCTATTTTCCATATTCATACCTTGAAAACATTTTTTGGGTAACACCTAGGTTTTCAATTCCTTTTAATACTCCATTCCAAATCATTTCATCACCTCATTGTCATATTTTGTTTTTGATACGAATGCTCCATGACTTCCTTGTATCACCTAAAAACCAAAGAAAAAGAAAAATTCTCTAATCATTGAAATTTCAAACTTACACCTCCTAATTTATGTAAACTATTTGCATTGTAACTCATTTCAATGAACCAAAGATAATGTCGTCAACATATATGATCACAATCATTCATTGGTCACTCTCCTTTTGGATATAGAGATTATGATAGACTCCACCACATTGAAAACTCATCTTCTTCAAGTATTGATCAAGTCAATAATTCCATGCTCTTGGAACTTTATCTATCCCATAAAGCACATTCTTCAGTTGATAAACTATTTTATAATCTTCATGAATACGAAATCTATCTATCTATTCAATGTACACATCTTATTCAATTAATACTTTTAGAATCATTGATTAAACATCCATTTCGAAAACCTTGATCCTCATTTTCCCAACTATGTTTAAGAAAATATGAATTGTTTCTAACCGATTCATATAGAAAAAAATATCATCAACATCATTACCTGAAATATAGGAGTTTCCCATACATACAAGTTATTCCCTATTCTAAGTCACCATGTATTATTCATCAATTTTTTTTTATGAAATATTCATTAGTCCTTGACGATATAATTATATACTAGCCTTGAAACAATTTCCAATATATAGAACTTAATTTGGTTGAGATCTTCACGAATTGTTTGAAAACAATTCTCATCTCGAGTAGTTTATTCAAAAAACTTTGGATTTACCGATGATATGAATAAATAATTTTATAGGGAATTCATTATCTTCATCTATACTAGTGTTGTCTAGTCACCAATGTTATTCTGATCATCATTTTTTTCTCTTTTTTTATATTTTATTCACTTACAGGTCTAAATTAATTCTGATCATTATAAATGATTTCTTCATAATCAACCTTAACAACTTATGTTTCCCTAATTTTATTAAAATCCTCATCACTCTCTTACATAATCAGCACACTGTGTTTATAAATATTATTCTCAATTTCCACTATAGTGACATATTGGATTTCAAAAATATATGAAAACCATTTTTTGAAACACTTGTGTACCTTTATCTTGTATGAGTATCCAAGAAAAATCCATTTGTATTCATGTGATTAAAACATTATATTTTTTCACATAATTGAGAAAAAATCACTTAATAGAAAAGATTTTAAAGTATTTAAACATTTAAATCTTTTTATATCACATATCATTTGGAGTTTTTTATTCTCCTAAACACAAAAAGATATGTTATAGATATAAACTCATGTTATAATTAATTCCTTTAAAAACTTATTTGGTTAATACTTTTCAATAAACATTATTATCTCCAAGTTGATTATTATCTGATTTCTTCTCTCAACTATAATATTTTTTTGAGGAGTTCTGAATATAGAAACTTGATATCATATCTCCTGATTCTTAATATAGTCCTATACCTAGATGTTGGTAAACTTCATGCCATTATTGTTTCATAATTTTAGAATCTTCTATCAACTAATTATTTGAGTATTCTTTCAATGTTGATTAATGTAATTAAACACCAAGGACTTGTGGGTGATGAATATAAACCATGACATCTTTCTATAATAATAAATGAATAGAACATAATTTCTCTTACCATCAATGGAGCTTAGTGATATTAGTCTACAAAAATTAAAATACACCAATTCTAGAAACATGGTTGGGTTCTTTTACTTTCCCTTTAATGTCTTCCAAATAACCTTTACTTTTTGAAAAAATCACATGTGTGTATGTGGTCATGGGAAAATAAAGGGATATCATGAAATCTATCATTATTCAATAGATCTTCTATGTACTATTGTCTTAAGTGACCAAGCCTCTTATGACATAATATTTTTTCTTCTTACTTGGATTGAAAGAACATATTTTATTCTCCACCGATAAGTTAAAGATTCCCCTTTATAGGATTCTATTTCATCATAACTGTATTATTATTTACACTGATGATACAGTTCTACTTTTTAGAATTTATTATATATCCTGATACACAAAAGGCACTTACACTTGTAAATTTATGATTAATACTTTCAATAGCCAAGACACCAACACATTTCATGTCTATAAACCCAAATTTTACTTTTTCTAAGAAAATTATATTTAATCCTTCACCATTGAAAAATATAATGAACCATTTCTCATCATGATTGATTCCCATGATAAGATATATATTCCCAATCATGTGAGAAGTGTATTAGCTTTTAAGGATCCACACTCCAAATCGATCCCTTTATTTCCTGGGAAATCTATCCAACCACTACCTTTTGAGTTCTTTATAAACACCTAAAATGTTTTGTATATTTTTTTAATTATATGAAATTTTAATGAGACTGTGAAGTTCGAAGGCACGTGGTTCTGAGGCCCGGAGAGCGCAGAATAATTTTTTGAACTTTTTTTAAGGTACATTCATTAAAAGTACGAGAGAGATTTTCTATCTTTTGAAATGATGATCGGATTAAAAATATAAGGTCACCGTTGAATTCACAGTGCCGGGATTTGCTTAGGCAAAGCATAACTTCAGCCGCCAAGGGTTGGAAAGAAAAGTTAAATTTTCGAATTTTTGAAAAAATAATAAAATAACTCCTTGATTTATTTTATTTTCTTACCAACCATTGTGAGACAGTTGGTAGGACCGTAGTGTAACGACAATCACTAAATGAGAGTAATTTAATGACCTGTTACCTTGTTTGTGTAACCGCAATGCTCGTGTGTTTAATTGGTTCATTAATTAAGGTTCATTAATGAACCATAATAATGAACACAACGTGGGGATTAATTATTTTTATTAATCAAACCATTGGCAAGAGAATTTAGAATGCATGGGAGAAACCTCTGACGGAATGCTGAAAAGTTTCCTCTCCAACGAAGAATGATGAACGAACGACGATCGTTGGAGGGATCGATCCGAAGATCAACAAGTGGCAAAGAATGTCGAATGACAATGAACAAAAAATTTATTCTCTTTGTCCACATTGGATTCCATCAAATCCATGTAGGGTATTTATGTGTTTAATATCTCTCTTTTACCATTATTGAATAATATGAAGAACACAGATCTACCAACCAACGGATTGATCCACGATACATTATTTATGGCGGGAGGTTATTGCGGGGTTTCACTTTGGAGTTTTTTCTTAATCTTTATAATGATTATTATTCAACCCCTATGATAAAACCCTAACATAGAGGGTGCGGGACAATCCGAAAAAGGACCGAACACTCCACCACTCTTGGATTTCATGCCTTCTTCATGGGTGACTGAGCGACGTGGCGATAAGGCGAATCCGTGGGATTAACAGTGAAGGCAGTGACCCAAGAGGCCCATAGACATAGACGGGAAAGAAAATGGACCACCAGAGCATCTTCAGTGGACCATAGAAATATTTATGGAAATGTTTAAACCTTATATCATCTAAGGTTAAATAATTATTCATTTTGGATCCCTGTGGAATGTTTAAAATGTGGTTATAACATTTTTTTTTCAAAGATCCCAAGTGTGTCCTCTCCCCCACTTAAAAGAGGGCACCCAATATCTTCTCTTATTTACATTTATGAAGCCTTGTGGTTCAGACAGGACCTAACCAAATACCTTCCTTAATTACCTACCTATATCCTAGAGTCTTTATTTTTATTATAAATCCAATATATGAATGCTTTAGGTATAGTAATAAAGAGTTAGTTTGAAGAAGATGTATCTTTCTTTACAGAGAATCTTTATTTTATTTCTTCTTCCACCTCATTAAAATATTTTTCAATCATGTTCGTATAATAAAATAAATATATACAATATAATATGATATTATTCGGTTAATTTCATAACTTAAATCCATTTGAACTTCCATCAAATGGGAAATGAAAAATTCGTTCATGTGTACGGTGGACTACCACCTTGAGAACCGATGTAATTCATTTTTCGTTATCACCTCTCATGTATATCCATGATGATAGATTTATTGTTTATATATGATATTCATGACATATTAATCATTATGTAAAATTAATATATCATATACATTCTTACCTTACCACACATTTAAGAATGATAATGTTATTCGTGTGTATGACATAATACCACCACACAAAGTGATGACATTCATTTTTATTACCATGTCACATGGATGGTATATTTAGGTGTATTTAAATATATAATATTATATTTAAACTACTAAAAAATAATTCTTTAACAACGCTAAATAATGGCCTTTATTAGTTCTAGAGAAGCACTGAATACAAGAGTGAGATTAAAGGCTCTAGGATTTTATTAGCACTGATAAAGGTGTCCTTTATCAGAATTGGTAAAAGACAACATTTATCAGTGATTTTATTTAGTGTTGATAAAGGGGAAATTTAATGAAACTTATAAAAGTGCTAATAAAGGGTAATTTTATCCATGTTTGTAAAAGAACTAATAAAGGGTGATACTTAAGTGTGTTGTAACAACACATTGGAAGACCAGTACAGTGCGCTATAACAACACACCGTAGCACCAGAAACACCACAATTTATTAAAATAATAAAGTACCAATATAGAATTTAAATGAAAATAAATTAATAATAAAAATTCAATAAAAAAACACTATATTATAGACATTTCAAACATTGGTTTATATAATTACATAAGTATAAATTATTACACACATTAAAAAACATCAATGTTCAATTTTGTTTTGATCCTAAACCCAAATATTTCTATATCCAAACAAACCACCCATAATCAAGAAAAATAACACACCTTTATGAAGAAATAAATTAATAGAATGTGTTAAATTTAAAAAAATCTTTGAGTCATACCAGGAACACTGTGTATCAGATTGAGTAGCGGCTGATTCTTGCATGTCACATCATTTATAGTTATTCTTCAAGAATTATATATTTTAAAATTAATTAAATTAGTATAAGATTAAAATTATCAAGAAATAAATTAAGGAATAGAAGATAGAATAATGAGAAAACAATATAGTTTTGTTTTCTTGGTTTTGGAAATGTGATGTGTGTTTTAAACTAATATGACACTTATATATTGAAAAGTCACACTTAGATTCATACCTGTCACACTATACATTATATTGAGGTGTTAATGATTCTAAATGTCTCAAATGGATTATGGAAAATTATCCTAAATTATCAAAATAATATGAATGAAGTTTCTTGGTTTTGAGTATGTCACTTGTCTTTTTTTCTTCTAAAATGTCATTTTAAACTAGAAACATGAACTTTGACTCATACCGGTCACATAAAGTGTAGATTTGATGTGAGAATAATTTATACACATTAAAAATGATTTATGAATCATTTTCTTAAATTATAAACACAATATAAGTATGTTTTCTCTATTTTCAATGATTGAAACTTTTTGAATTAAAATGTCGATTTCAAACTGATAATGGACACTTTTAGCCATAAAAGGAACATTATGTATCTGATTTAGGTGTGAATAATTCATAAATATTAAAAATGACTTATGTACCAGTTTCCTAAAGTATAAAAACAATTCGAATGTTTTTGATCAGTTTTGAGTAGGTCAGTTGTCTTTTTAAAAAAAAATTGACGTCAATTTTGAATAAAAAGATGCACTTGGAGCCATATTGGTCACACTGTGTATCAGATTGAGGCAAGGATGATTCCTAAATATCAAAAATAAATTATTTATTATTTTAATAAAGTATCAAAGCAATCAAATTTTTTTTCTTAGTTTTGAGTATGTCACTTTTCTTTTTTACTAAAATGTCATTTTAAACTGGAAACATGCACTTAGACTCATACCGATCACATCGTGTATCAGATTGATGTGAGATTGATTTTTATAAAAAATTATTTATAAAAATTTTCCCTAAATTATCAAGACAATATAAGTTTGTTTTCTTGGTTTTCAGTGAGTGACACATTTTGAACTGAAATGTCGATTTAAAACTGATAATGGACACCTTAAGTCATATCGGACACATCGTGTATCAGATTAAGGTGAGGGTGATTAATATACCTAAAAAATAAATTATGGATAATTTTAATAAATTATAAAAACAATTCAAATTCATTTTTTTGAATTTAAGTTGGTCAGTTTTATTTTTTATTAAAATTGATGTCAATTTTAAATAAAATGATGCACTTAGAGTCATATGAGTCACACTATGCATTGGATTGAGGTTATGCTGATTCCTACATGTCTCAAATTTCTTATGAATCATTTTATTAAAGTATCAAAAAATATGATTTTGTTTTATCTATATAACATGATACCAATTCCTACATGTCATAAATGATTTATTATAGATTATCAAAACAATAAAAATGTGTTTTCTTTATTTTGAGTATGTCACTTTTCTTTTTTAATAAAATGTCATTTTAAGCTAGAAACATGCACTTTTACTCATATCAGTCACATCATGTATCATTATAACATGAGACCAATTACTACATGTCATAAATGATTTATGAATCATTTTAATAAATTATCGAGACAACATGAGGGTGTTTTCTAGGTTTCTGTGAGTGATTATTTTTGAAAAAAATATTGGTTTTAAACTGATAACAAAAACTTTGATTCATTCAAGGAACATTATGCATCAGATTGAGGTGTGGCTGATTCGTACACATCCAAAAATGACATATGAATATTTTTATTAAAGTATAAAAATAATATGAAAATATTTCTTGATTTTGAGTATGCCAATTGTCTTTTTTACTAAAATTAATGTCAATTTTAAATTTAAAGAAGCACTTAGAGTCATTTTGATCACTCTGTATTCCATAGTGAGGTGTGGATGATTCATACACATCAAAAAGTCTAAAAAAAAAACAAAACCACCAATGTTACCATAGTTTCCATTGGATTTATTTTTTGAACTACCAAAACTGCATATTGAATCGATGTTCTTAGCCGAAAAACATTTTTTACACTATGAACTTCAAATCAATATGTAGTGTTGTAATTCAATAAAGAAAAGAAATGGAAAGCATGGTAACATTGGTAAAATAGAACATTTTACCTCTTTTGTGGATTATTACAGATAGTTGAAAGTAAAATATGGATTCCCAAAATATTTTTTAAAAAAACTAAATAATTATTAGATAAAAATTATAAGGAAATTAACTTAAAAATAGTAAATATAATGATGAAAAAATTATTTAATTAATTAGTAGGAATTCTATTTTATATTATGGTTGTATGAATTCTGGAAAAAATTCCATGTTATTTATATCTTAGTTATAGGCTTGAAGTCTAATCTCTAATGAGCAATAACAACTTCAGAAAAACCACACAAACTCAAATAAAATAATCCACTTCTATAAAACAAAATTATTATATGAGTAACACTAGAAAGAAATAAATTAAACATAAATACGAAACAATACATTAATCTAACGGATAATTATTTTACTATGAAAACATACCGATTACCTTTGTCATTGAGTAGTGGAGATATCTTGAAGGAAATTAATAAATACCAACACTTCAGGGGTGAAAATGTTTTGAGGGAGAAGAAATATGTGGAAGTTTTTGTGTAGGAAGGCATGTAATATAGACATAAATCTTCCTAAATAAAGGATCTATGAAAACATTACTTCCCAAAAGATATGTGAAAAAAATAAAAAATTATTAGATAAAAATGATAAAGAAATTAACTTACAAATATTAGATAAAATGATAACAAAATTAATTAAATAAGTGGTTGGAATTTACCTATTCATGATGGTTGTATAAATTCTCCACCCATTTGTTTGTTGTCCTTATCTTAATTACAGCCTCAAAGTCCACTCTATCATGAGTATGAGAAAATTATAACTAACCACCCAACTTGAAAAAAATAATCCACCTGTACAAGAAAATAATTCTTATGTGAGTAATATTGTCACGACCCGTCCTCGGGGCCCGTGCCGTGACTACCCAAACCCGCCTTCCATAGGCAAGGGGCTGGTGACTAGCACCAAAGGCGTAAATCCTGATAAAAGGGAAGGCATTGCCTTTAGAAAGTAAACAAATACCACAGAGTACGCAAGATGAAGTAAATACTAAGTAAACTGAGTACAAAAGTAAGTGATGGAAAGTAAATAGTCCAGAATACAAACCAAACTGAAGTGCAGTAAAACTGAAAAGTAAATTACAACAACTGAAAGACAAAGCAACAACCACTAGGATGTCCACTAGGAAAATCACACCTAAAGGGTGGGTACAGATAGTCTCCTCTACTCCTCGGATCCAGCCGTCCGCTCCGTGTACGTCCCGTCCAGTGATCCAGCTCCAGGTACCGTCCCGCTCCACGAGCTCCCACCTCGATCAGCGCTGTCCGTCGTATGAATCCAACACAATATAGTGTGGGCATAGACCGTGTAGGGGTGAGTATATGCTACTCAGTAGGGACCACGAGACCCCCAAAGGTCTCCCAGAATCCACGAAGGATAAACCACAAGGGAAAGATACAATAACGAAGTAACAACCAACTCTACTTAGGTATATGCCCATACATATACCAAAGTCATCAATTCCAGCTCAGCTCCAGCACACGAGCCCAAGTACAACCCAGTCCACTTAGGAAAACATAACCCATTCCACATAGGAATTCACAACCCAATCCACACAGGAAAGCACAACAATCATATCGAAGATAATGATTGTAAGTTAAGACTCAGCTCACATAGGTATACACTTCGTAAGGTGATAGAGATGACAGATATAGCCACTGATTCATCTAAGCTATCGAACCCACATAGGATACAAGAACAGCTATGTTTTCAGACCCACATAGGATACAAGACCAACTACTCTGTCGGACCCACATAGGAAACAAGTACAGAGTCAAATACTGCCGGACCCACACAGGATACAAGAACAGTAGTCATCGCCATCGAACCCACGGAGGATCCCAGTATGGTCGTCATCGCTGCCAAACCCATGGAGGATCCAAGTACAGTCGTCATCGCTACTGAACCCACGTAGGATTCAAGTACAGTCGTCATTGCTGCCGAACCCACGTAGGATTCAAGTACAATCGTCATCGTCGTCGCAGTCGCAGCTAGCTCTAGGGTTCTCGCACACAGCAAGCTTGATTCCGAGATGGTCTGCTCCATGAGCCAAGGGGTTGATACATCAATTGTCACGAAGTCTAGAGTTGATGTATCACAAAGTTCCGCCTCGTCAAAAGGAGCTCAACGCGACAGACGGTGCGTCAATCGGACGCCCGGTCTGAGATTTATTGGCCTTTTCGTCCCAGGGGCCCGGTTGGTTTTTAAGCCAAAACCAACCCGACCATACTCCAACTGCGTCCAAACCTCGAGCGGAGTAAGCCAAAAGAACCGTCTCACTAAGAGGAATCCAACAAAGTCGACGACACGTCAATCGGACGTCCAGAGCTCAAGTTATACGCGTTTCCGCTCTGAGGGCCCGGTTGGTTTCATGTTCAAACCAACCTGGACGTACCAAAGTTTCTTCGAAACCTTGAGTGTAATATACCGAAATGACCATCTCGATCCATGGATCACTACGCAACTAACGGTGCATCGATCGGAGGTCTGTATCCCAAGTTATGGGCGTTTGAACGAATTTGTCCGAAAACAGGGGGTTTGGGCCCGGTCTGACCCGACCCAATAACCCCTGGGTCGGCCTGAACGGGGTTGACCCGACCCGGGTCCGGGTCCGGCCTTTTAGGGCATGGCCTGGACGGGCTGGCAGGGCCCGACCCGGCCCAGCGCGGGTGGTCCGGCCCGGCGGGGGCGGTCCGGCCTAGCGCGGGACGCGGCTCAGCTTGAGGCCGAGCTGGACGCGGAGGGGGAGGCGCTACCTCCCTAATTTTGAAACGGCGCCCCCCCCATTTTTGGTGGGGTCCGCTCTAAATAAACCGGGGGTTACGCCCCCTAGATTCTTGGAAACGACCGACCCTGTTGGCCGGCCGGCGAGCTGTCGCGGGACCCCCCCGCGGGTCCCGTCTTCCGACGCGTCGGCGGCCGGCTGAGTCTGGCCGCCTCCTCTGCACCGCCGAGGCCTTAGGATGCGGCTCGCCCCGACCGCGGCCTCCTGGTGCTCCGGCGCGGCGTGACAGCACCACGACCCTCCGCCATGGCCCGCACTTGGCCGCGTCCCCCTTCGGCTTCACCGGCGCGGTGCGACAGCGCCACGATCCTTCGCCGCGGCCCACTCTGGCCGCAGTTCTCTCGTTCCCACGCGGTGCGACGACACCGCGTCGCCCCCATTCCAAACCACAATGAAGACCAACAACAAAGGGGGATGAGGGTCGGCCGTGTTCATGCGGTCCGACCTCCTCCTGTTATATTGATAACAAGCGTCCAAGAAATAACGAAGAACGTCAAAATAATAATCCTTGAATGATGAAACAACCCCTACCTCAAAGTAGTTCGCGGAATCTAGCTTCGCAGAAAATGGCGTCGCGGGGTGTGGCTCTGTATACATTGACAGAGGATGTCTGAGGAGGAAATGACATCTCACACCAGCTGCGGAGAGGAGAAGGAACGACTCATCGATCTCTTCTTGCGGTGTCGGCATTCTTCAACGAAGAGTGTTGTTCTTCGCGGAAGGTTGAAGATCTTCAAAGGAACAACACAAGGGCTCTCTCATTTTCTTCGCACAGAAAAAGCCAAACAAAAATAAAATAAGGTTTTGCCTTATTTTATTTACTTATGCCAACAATTCAAAACTTCAAAAGTTGAATTCACCTAATTAATTTTGAGTTGTCAAAATTAATGGTGTGCTAAGTTGGCAAAATTAATGTGAGGGAGAGTCACATAATTTAAGAGGGGAGGTTTAGAGGAGTTAGGTAAATTGAAGTGGTGGGGCTCATGTGGCCCCCACCTCACTAATATCCTATCAAGTGGAGTTTGGGTGTAGTGGGTCCCACCCCAACTTCCACACATAGTTTATAATTACTTAGAGTAGAAATAAAATTGTAACACATATTTTATTTCACTCTTCAATTAATCCATTTATTTAACAACACATCATGAGAAAACATAACTCCATAATAGGTCTTCTTAAGCAATAACCGGCACTACGGTTTCAGTGGTGCCCTTAGATTTTTATTCCGAGCACCGGTTCAAAAGTTAGAAAAACCTGCTCGTCCATTCACTGAACGTACCCGAGCTAAACTTAAGAAATTGATTCTGGGCACACCGGGCCTCGAAATCAGGCACCGTCAGAAACTGCGTACTTGTAATATCCCAAAGAATTTAAGAAAAAAATTTCCCTTGAAATTTAAGGAACTTACATTACTCCCACATCAGGGCTTTACATACCCATAAAGATACATCACAAACAAGGAAAAAAAACAGTGGTATTGTGCATGAATCTGAGCCTCTCTCTCCCAGGTGCTCTCCTGGAGGTTCCCATGCTGCCACCTGATGCGCACTAGAGGAATCGACCATCCACGTAGGACCCGCTCCTGCCGATCCTCGATCTCCAGCGGGACCTCCGAAAAAGTGACCCCGTCATCGATGTCCAGCTCCCCATGGTCAATGATATGCGTCAGGTCGTGTACATATTTCCTCAGATGAGATACGTGGAAGACGTCGTGTACCCGGTGCAACTGAGGTGGAAGAGCCAGATGATAAGCCACCTCACCTATCCTGCTGAGAACTTGGAATGGTCCGATGAAGCGCGGAGACAACTTTCCACCTCGACCAAATCTTTGTAATCCACGTCGAGGCGAGACCCGTTAGAAAACATGGTCTCCATCCTCGAACTCTAGTGTTTTCCGCCTCCTGTCAGCATAAGACTTCTATCGGCTCTAAGCTATCCTCATCCACTCCTGGATGACCTGCACCTTCTTTGTCGTGGCCTGGACCATCTCTGGTTCTACAAGTCCTGACTCCCCAGGGTCTGTCCAGCACAAAGGTGATCTGTAAGGTCGGTCGTACAGTGCCTCATATAGTGCCATCCCGATGGTGGTGTGGTAGCTGTTGTTGTACGCAAACTATACCAAAGGTAGGTGATCCTCCTAGCTATGACCAAAGTCGAGAACACATGAACGGAGCATGTCCTCGAGAGTCTGAATGGTCCTCTCTGTCTGGCCATCCGTCTAAGGGTGAAAGGCGGTGCTTTGGTGTAACTGTGTCCTGAATGCCTCTTGTAACCCCTTCCGAAGCCAGGAAGTAAAGCGAGCATCTCGATCGGAGATGATAGATAATGGAACACCATGAAGCCGTATGATCTCCTGAACGTAGAGGCATCCCAAGCTATCCACTGAGCCCTGCTCTCTGATGGGTAAGAAGTGGGCCGACTTGGTGAGTCGATCGACGATCACCCAAATGGAGTCGTGTCCTCTGGAAGTACGTGGAAGCCCAGTCACAAAATCTATAGATATCCCATCCCACTTCCACTCTGGGACCTACAAGGGCTGTACCAAGCCTGCTGGTACCTGGTGCTCCGCCTTCACCTGCTGGCAGGTGAGGCACCATGAAACGAACTCTACCACAACCTTCTTCATACCTGACCAACAGTGCTATCCTCTGAGATCCTGGTACATCTTCACCACTCCTATATGTACCGCTAATGGGAAAGTGTGGACCTCTCTCAGCACATCCTCCTATAAAGCATCTAGTACCATGGAACGTCCTCTAAAAAGGATGACGTGTTCTCCTCCCATAGAAAATCCATCAGGTGCCTGTCTTGTGGAAATCTGTGCACACCGCGTCTCACAATCAACGTCCCCATGCTGTGCCTCTCTAACCCGCTGAAGAAGTGGAGGTGTGACTGTGAGAGACTGTAGAAATGTTGCCCCATATCTATCCACGAAGGATATATGCAAAGTGGCTAGATGCTCTATCGCCTCTCCAAGTAGCTAAATGACCGTCCTCCTGCTGAGAGAATCGGCTACTACGTTCCCCTTCCCAGGAGTATAGACTATCTCAAAGTCATAGTCCTGGAGGAACTTGAGCCATCAACACTATCTCAGGTTCAGTTCCTTCTGCGAGAATATGTACCTGAGACTCTGGTGGTCAGAATAGACTGTAAAGCGCTTGCCCATCAGATAGTTCCGCCACATCTTTAGAGAGAAGACCACTGATGCTAACTCCAGGTCATGGGTAGCATAGTTATGCTCGTGCTTCCTCAACTATCATGATCCATAGGTGATCACTGCCTGCTCCTGCATCAAGACACACCTGAGTCCGGTCCGTGATGCATCGTAGTAGACTACGTACCATACTCCCTCCTCCGGTAGCCTCAAGATGGGTTCACTGGTCAATCTCTGTCTTAGCTCTTGGAAGCTCTGCTGACATCTATCTGAGCACACTAAGGGTTTCCCCTTCTTTGTCAAAGATGAAAGCAGTGCTGAAACTCTGGAGAAGTCTGACACAAATATTCGATAGTAACCAGCCAGACCTAGGAAACTCCGCACCTCCATCACGCTCCTGGGTGGATCCTAAGCTAGCACTGCCTCGATCTTCACAGGATCCACCGCAACTCCTACCTTAGAGATGACGTGACCCAATAAGTGGACCTCACGTATCCAGAACTGAAACTTCAAGAGCTTAACATAAAGCTGGTTCTCTCAAAGTGTGTCCAGTACAACCCGTAAGTGGTAGGAGTGCTCCTCCTCAGTAGTCGAGTAAATAAATATATCGTCGATGAATACTACGACACATTGATCGAGGTAAGGCTATAAGATCCTATTCATGAGACTCATCAATACTGCTGGAGTGTTGGTTATTCTGAAATGCATAACCAAGAACTCATAGTGGGCATACTAACACCTGAAGGCCATCTTCTGCACATCCTCGTCTCGAACTCTGAGCTGATGATAACCTGACCTGAGGTCTATCTTCGAGAACCACCATGATCCCTTGAGCTGATCGAAGAGGTCGTCAGTCCTCGGAAGTGGAGTCTTGTTCTTCATGGTCACCTGATTCAGGCGACGGTAATCGACACACAGTCGCAAGATCCCATCCGCCTTCTTGGTGAACAAAACTGGGGAAGCCCAGGGTGAAACACTGGGTCAGATGAATCCCTTGCCCTGAAAGTCCTCCAGCTGTGCCCGTAGCTCTCGAAGCTCAGCGGGAGTCATCCGATATGATGGAGTAGATATCTGGGATTTCCCAGGGTATATGTCAATATAGAAGTCTACCTCTCTGTGAGGAGGTAGTCCTGGAACGTCTTCAGGAAAGATGTCTGCATACTGATCCACCACTACAGGAAAACTTGTACTCCACACGTCCACTTCTCCTAGGACGAGGATAGCCAACTGATGAGTGATCGGCTGTCCTCTCCTCTCCGTGAGTCTATCCTGCCCTGAAAAGGCTCCCTTATCGCCGGTGAAGGTGAACCTGCTCATATCGGTGCAGACACACCACACCTTGCACCTAATATAGTCGATCTGAGCATGGACTGTAGATAACCAATCCATGCCCAAGATGACATCGTAAGGCCCCGATGCCACTACAAGAAGATCCTAGACGAAGATCTTGCCTCCTAGAGTAATCTCACAATGTCGGCACTAGTGCGTAATCGTCGAGTCTGCTCCCATAGGAGTCTCTAGCCGTAAGGATCGAGCCAATGGCTCTGTCGGAATATCCGAACTCCGAAAAAGGGTAGCGGCAATGAAAGAATGACTCACACCTGTGTCTATAAGAACTGCAACAAGGGTGGAGTAGACATAGATAGTACCTCAAATCATCTCTGGTGCACCGTGGTCGTAGGCCTCCACTGCCTGAAGCTGTTCCTGCCTCTGTCTGCCAGCTCCCTATGGTCGGGGTGGACCTCCTGGTGGTGGTGGTGTTAGAGACTCAAAAAGTTTTCCACCACCTGCCGCTTGGCCAGATCCTCTGCCTCGTCCTCCTGATTCCTACGGACCGCCACGGTCGAACCTCTGCCTCTGCCTGGGTGGTCTCTCCATGGTTTTCTGCTCGTCTGCATGTCAGGTCGGGCAGCCATGAGCCATGTGACCCTGCCCGCCGCATGCATAGCACTGTATTCTACTCATAAGGCTGGCTCTACTACATGCGCCCCACACCTCCGAGCCGGTATCCTGAGGTCGTCCGCCTGATGGTCTGGTCCGCTTGGACCCCTGTGACATCCGTCGACTGCCAGCTGCAGAAGACTCCGATACGTGCCGCCCTGGGGTAGGTCTTGCTGCTGGTGTTGGCTCAGCAAGAAATATCTCTACAAGAAGGGCTCACTCCAGTACTCCTGCCCATGTCGGAATGCTAAGGGAGATCATAGATTTTCATATCTAATGCCTGAGTCCCTGCTCGAAGGTCCGGGCCCTGAAGAATCGGTCCCATACCATGTCCATGGAGTAGCACGAGAGATCGTTAAATCTCACCGAGTACTGGGCTACTGTCATGATACCCTGCCACAGCTGTAGTATCTCCTGAATTCCCACCGCACAGAGGGTGGCTGGAACAAACTCTGAGTTGAAGAGGCTCTTGAAGTATGACCAAAGAAGAGATGCCTCGTCGTGCACCTGGAGAATCAGGCTCCACCATCTACCTGCTGCCGCGTGCAGGAGACTCGCCACAAGGATCACCATGAGGTCAGCTGGTGTCCCTACTAATCTAAAGACTCGAACAACAACATCCAGCCAATCCTCTCCTGCCAAAGGGTCCGTCTCCCCATGGAACCTGGGTGGTCTCTGAAGCTGAAACTCATGCAGTGCACTAAGGCGACGTGCACTCTCAGCAGCTGGGGCTGCTGGAATCGGTGGCTCGACAGGTAAAGGTACCGTCGGTGCCTCCACTGTAATGGGGCCCTACACCGAGGCCTCGTCACTCGGTGGGCTACCATCTTGCACAAAGCTCGGAACCCTAGCTGGCTACCGTCATGGGGCCATCCTGAAAAGAAACAGGTTCTCCATGGTCAAAACAGTATACCTGGTGAGCTGACAAAAAGTAATGACAAAGAAAAATTTTGAAACACACATGCGATCAATGTTTTCATGCATTGAGTCAGAAATAAGAAGTCAGGGTCCTGGTGTATGGATACGTCGGCCACCACACCAGCAATGGACTCCCTGGACTGATAACCACACTCAATACCCTTAACACTATTGAGTCACATAGAAGAAAGATCAGAGTTCTGAGTTCTACGGTATAACCGAACTCCTCTGATACCAATTTTTCATAACCCATCCTCGGGGCCCATGCCGTGACTACCCCAAGACCGTCTTCCATAGGCCAGGGGCTGGTGACGAGCACCAAAGGTGGTCCAGCCCAGCGCGGGCGGTCCGGCCCAGCGCGGCCTGCGGCTCGGCTCGAGGCCGAGCTGGACGCAGAGGGGGGAGGCGCTGCCTCCCTAATTTTGAAACGCCCCCCCATTTTTGGTGGGGTCTTCCCTAAATAAACCATGGGTTACGCCCCCCAGATTCTCTGAAACGACCGACCTTGTTGGCCTATCGGTGAGCTGCTGCAGGACCTCCCGCGGGTCCCTCCTTCCGACGCGCAGATGACCGGCTGAGTCTGACCGCCTTCTCTGCACCGCCACGGGCTTAGGCCGTGGCCCCTGTCCGACCGGCACGGTACGACGGTTCTGTGCCCCTCCGTCGTGTTCCGCACTTGGCCGCGGCCACCTTCAGCTTCACCGGTGTGGCGCGGCGACACCACGCTCCTTCGCCGCGGCCTGCTCCGGTCACAGTTCTCTCATTCCCGCGCGGTGCAACGACACTATGTCGCCCCAGTTCCAAACCACAACGAAGACCAACAACAGAGGGGGAGGAGGGTCAGCCGGGTTTTTGCGGCCCGACCTCCTCCCGTTATATTGATAACAAGCATCTAAGAAATAATGAAGAACGTCAAAATAATAATCCTTGAACGATGAAAGAACCCCTACCTCAAAGTAGTTCGCAGAAGCTAGAGTCGTGGAAAACGGCGTTGCGGGGTGTGGCTCCGTATACGTCAACGGAGGACGTCCGAGGAGAAAATGACGTCTCACACCGGCTGCGGAGAGGAGAAGGAACGACGCGCCGATCTCTTCTTGCAGTGTCGGCGTTCTTCGACGAAGAGTGTTGTTCTTCGCGGAAGGTTGTAGCTCTTCAAAAGAACAACACAAGGGCTCTCTCCTTTTCTTTGCACAGAAAAAGCCTAACAAAAATAAAATAAGGCTTTGCCTTATTTTATTCACTTATCCCAACAATTCAAAACTTCAAAAGTTGAATTCACCTAATTAATTTTGAGTTTTCAAAATTAATGGTGTCCTAAGTTGGCAACATTAATGTGAGGGAGAGTCACATAATTTAAGAGGGGAGGTTTAGAGGAGTTAGGGAAATTGAAGGGGTGGGGCTCGTGTGGGCCCCACATCACTAATATCCTATCAATTGGAGTTAGGGTGTAGTGGGTCCCACCCCAACTTCCACACATAGGTTATAATTACTTAGAGTAGAAATAAAATTGTAACACATATTTTATTTCACTCTTCAATTAATCCATTTATTTAACAACACCTCCCGAGTAATGGAAACTTTAGAAAAGGTCTTATTAAGCAATAACCGGCGTTGCGGTTTCATCGATGCCCTAATATTTCAATTCTGAGCACTGTTTCAAAAGATAGAAAAACCCGCTCGTCCGTTCACTGAACGTACCCGAGCTAAACTTCGGAAATTGATTCTGGGCACACCTAGCCTCAGAATCAGGCGCCGTCAGAAACTGTGTACTCGTAAAATCCCAAAGAATTTAAGAAAAAAAATTTCCTTGAAATTTACGAGTCCTTAAAAATACTAAAAATAACCTTACCGCATATGTATTTGAAAAAGAATTAGAGTGTGGATAATGTATGCTGTAAATTTTGAGGTAGAATGAAACATAAATTAAAAGATATTAAATATTGCATCAAAACATGATAGTCATGTGATTTTATTTTCTATAACTTCAAATTATTCATCGAAATGACATTCTTGATATTTTATGAATACCCCAGTAGAACTTTTGCACTGTTAAAAAAAGGAAAATTTTCTATTTTTTTTATCTGGATAGAGTGTAAGCTATCAGGGGAAGAAAATTCCACCCTTTACCCTTCACTGGTTCCAACTATCTCCTTATCCCCATTTTAATCAAGTCCAAACTATCCTTGATTCCATATTTCATGTTTCCAAGAACATTTAGTAACATTCCAATAACACTATCAATTAAAATTTTCTATATGCATAAAATTAAGAAAATTTATAACATACAAACAATTCCAATACCCTAATTCAAATAAATAGATATATTCCTACAACCTATTTTTGTAAGGGTTTTTGAATTTTTTTACTAAATATAGTGTTTATATATTTTACTTTACCAAACAGTTGATCACCCATTACTGGATATAGAGTTTTACCTTGTTTCATATTCCCATAAAATGTTGTCGTTCAAGATCAGTATTTATGTCCTTGAGGCAAAAAATTCCAATGTCCTAAAAAATTCTTCAAGGAATGTTTTTATTGAACTTAGTGTGTACATTTTTCACAAAAGGGATACCCCAAAATTAATTTAATACTATAGCCTGACAAATTTCAAAACCAAGGAATTCATTTATCATCCCAAATAATATGCCCCTCAATGTGAATTCTTCACTTCTATGAGCATCATACACTGCAACACCTATATCCCATATCAATTTCAAATCTTAGATAAATGGATCCAAATATAAATCAATATCACTACTAGATTTCTTTGGTATAGATATAAGAAAAGGAAATATAATTTATTTTATCTTCATGCATAACCATGGTGTAAAGTTATAATTTACCAACAGGATGAACCATGTACTATGAGTAATACTATGTACATCAAAAGGATTTATCCCATACATAGATAATTCTAGATGAAATTTTCTTAGCTTATTTCTAAATTCATGATACTCGTAATCAATTTTTTTCCACTGAGGAGAATATACTGTATGACATAGGTTCCCATATTAAATTATTTTATATGTATGCTATGTCAATTATCTCATGATTTCTCGACATCCATATAGTATTCTAAAGCATGGAATGATGTGAAATTACCATAAAAATTTCAAAGGACTTGATTCATTTTTATTGTATCAATCTGCACCACACTTAGGGAATTTGATGACTGATTCATTATCCTTGCAAAAAAATATGCAATTTTTTGGGAAATCATGAATTTTTTAGAGATCATGATCATTGAACATAACATTAATTTAGTGTCATATGTTTGAATCTATAGTTTATTTTGTTCTGGTATCATATCAATTAGGAGACCAAGTAGTTCTGTAAAGCTGGAACCACTCCTTCCACTGCCAGCTTTAAAATTATATAACTTTAATACAGCTGAAAATATTGTGTATTTAGTACAACTGGTTTAAAATGGTCTCTTATCACAACTATTTAATTTATCAAACAACTTTGGACAATCATGAAGTCCATCTTCAATTTCCATATCCATTTCTTCCATGTGATCTCTATCATAATTTACACTGGTATTCATATCAAATGATCCATAAATAATAGTTTCATTTAAATTAGTTTGAACATTTATTTTTTCCCAATTATTAGTCCAAAATTTATAACTATGATCTGTTCTATAAAAAACCAGTTGTTATTCCAACTCTTCCAGAATAAGTTTTCTTATATAAAAATGATGTAAACATAGAAAAAGTATTTGGGAAGGGTCGTATGCATTCTCTATTAAAAAATTGATAAAATATCTAATTCTTTTTTCATACTCTTTTGTCAAATGATTAGCATGGATCCATTTTCGATTCATGTTCATCCTATTGGATTAAAAAAAATAATTTTTTAAAATAAATAAATAAATAAATAAATACACATAAGATATTCGTTATCAATGGTGAAAGTTATTGATAATTCAATTAATAGAAACCTAACATTTGATTATTTAAAATAATTTCAGTATGATTTATAGAAAATGGGTAATTGAATTTAAGATAATAATTATTCAATAATGGTAGGTGTTATCCTCTGAATTCATCCAAAGGTGAAAGTTATAGACAAATTTAATCCTCATCAGCTCATCTCCTGAACAATTATCACTGTATTTTGTTGTTCGACACTCATACTCCATCTCTTGTGGAAATGCACCTATATTAATTGAAATAATATAAGTAGTAGTGATCCATGGGATGGATACTTCTCATATTAGTATAATAAACCTAAAAGAGTTGAGGGATGAGTCTTAAGCAACAAATTTCAATTATAACTATTCGAGATATGAAGTTGATGAGGATATCTATTTTACTCCATTGTATTCTCGAAACGAGGTAATACATGTATACCTAAAATGATGAATACCTAAAAATAATTTTTAATAATTATTCCAACATATATAGAATTTTATAACCTCCATTCTATTTTTTGGAACAAGTGATGTAAAAACCTAAGGAATAATCACATTTAATATTAATTGTATATCAAATATTTGAAAATATATCAAAATTATAATTTTAATTCCAATTAAAAATTGATAAGGAATAATAAAAATAATTTTAGGAAAAGAATATAACTAATAATGATAAAGGTTTTAAACATATTAAAATTCTTAGTGGATAATTTGATTCAAGAATTATGTTTATACAAGTGGAAAACAAGAATTATTTTTCATGTCGATAAAGAGTTGGCTTTATAAGAAAATTTTATTTTCATGATCATTATGGGTTATATGGAGATTTTTGGCACATAGTATAAAATTTTAGTCATAATGAGTTAAATAATATTAATTATGGAAGATATAGAGGTTTTAAATTAAAAGGGAGATGGACCACTTTTAATTTTTTTTTCAAAATGAGAAAAATCATTATAAGTAACAGTGGATGATGAATTTCATCCATTTAATGAACTCTATTAAACCTGTGACAAATTTAACAGTTGTATGACGAAATATAAAGATTTTCTAAAAACATAGATGAATGTGAAGAAAGAATTAGAAATTTATTATATGAAAAATAATGGAATGTTAGAGGAATTTATTATTTATGTCACACTAAAGTATTTACAAAAGAAAAATCCTTTCATATTAGATATTGGTCATTCATTTCATTTCACTGAAATGCCTTATTTTCTAGATTACACCTCATTTTTAAATTATTACTTTCTTTTATGTCATTCTCACAAGTTATAGGATTTTTACTTGTATTTTGATCCATGTCGTAAATTGTTTTCTTACATAACAATATTTTTATGGTCTTATGTTACTCTAACATGTTTTATGATTATCATCCCCTCTAACATCTTTATACTTCTAATTTTTTACATGAAGGTAGAGTTCTAGTCGATCAAGTATCGAGTGATGACAACCCTATTTACCATTTTTTGATAGGATCAATCATTTTTTTTATTTTGGGATTGTTCATTGAAAAGAATACTATGAGGATTAGGATACCAAAATATTTTTTCCAATTGAAATTAAATATTCACTATAGAAATAATAGATGTTATTATCATAAAATATGTATTATAATTTTTTAATATTTTAATGTGTATTTACCATTTAATTTTTTTAATTTCTTTATTTAATTGCATAATAGTATTTATTAATTTTAAAGAAATTAAATTATGATATTTAACAAATCAATACAATTATTTTTATTATAATAAACACACATTAATAAATTTGAAAAATATTTATTTTATTTTCACAACAAAAACTGTTATTATTTTTGTGGATTTTCAATTAAAAATAAAAAAATGACATTCTTAGTCATTCACACTGATAGATATGGATTCCCCAGTCCTAAATGCGATGAATGATATTAAAATAAAAAATCATTGAATCAGTAAATGGTGTTTATGGGGGTGGTTATAACTTGATTCTTTATTACATAGAATAATACCTTTTGGTACATGGTTTGGACAAATGGAATGTAGTAGGTGTTGATAATTTTGAACGTCAGTTTCATTACACTTGAAATAAAGATCTCCATCAGAGTCAAAAATAGATCCATAATGAAAAGCACAATAAATATGAAATAAGTATATATTAGATTATGGAATGTGTTTCAAAGGAACGTGCCTCAATGTGCCTTGGTGTGAGATAAGGCGAGGCGCACCTGGTGCACCTCATCACTAGTGAGGTGGTGCGACCTCATTGAGACACGCCAAAGGGTCACACCAACTTGAGAGGCACTGTTGCATTAGGTGAGGTAATGACGCACCATCTGCTGATGAAATGTTTGAAAATAGGGCAGCGTAAATCATGGGTATAGGGGTGGAAAAAGGCCAAGTGCGACCCAATAGAGATCATGCGATAGTAAAAATAATGATGATAAAAAATGAAAATAGATATCACAAAATAAGAAATCAAGGAGTGAGGAGGAGGATAAAATAACATACATTGGATTGAATATTTCAATCATCAGAGAGAAAGTAAATATTTCGCCAAACATAGAAATCATTCAAGCCTTGGTTTCATTTAACCCTTGAATCATTTGAGCCTTGGAATTTTTCAGGCCTTGTTTTGAGACTTGATTCAAGCATGGATTCAATGAGGAACAACAATAGGAGGTGGCTTCCATGGAATGATTCAGATATCACGAATGGTTCACAAATGGATAGGGTTATTAAAGTAGATCAGGAAACTTGTATTAGTATTTTTGAAAAAGAACTGATAAGGACCCCTTTTATCAGTTCTAAATTAACAAGTGCCGATAAAATATTTATAATTATAATTATAAATAATTTTTTAACTATATTTATATAATTATGTATATATTTTATAAATATATATAAAAATAAATATAGCAAATATATTTATTTTTTAAATATATTTTTTATAATTTTATAATTATTTAAATATATAATTAATTATTTATAATTATATAAACACTTTTAAAAAAATAATATTTATATATTTATATTATTATATATATTTATATAATTATATATATATTCTTAAAAAATATAGTAAATATATGAAATATTTAAAAAATTTATTATAATTTTATAATTATTTAAATATATATAATTAATTATTTATAATTATAAAAATACTTTTAAAGTATAATATTTATTTATTTATAATTAAGAATATATAAATGTATAAATATAGTAAATATACATTTATAGATATATTTATTTATAAATATAGTTTTAATATTATTAATGAATATTTAATTTTAAGTGCATGCATGTCAAAAATGAGTGAAATTGAATAATTAAAAATGATTAAACTTTAACAATATTGATAAAATGGAAAAGTTTTATTAATTAAATATAAAATATTAAAAAAATATGGACATATATTTAAATAAATATGAATACATATTTAAAATATTAAAACATAGTGGATAAATATATATAAATAAATAATAGAAATTGATTAAATTCCCAAAATAATAAAAAATAAAAAATAAAAAATATTCAAAATTAATTAATAACTAACTATAATAAAATTAAAAATAAATAAATAAAATTCACTGATTAAATACATGATATATTAAATGTAGCATACTATAATGAAATTCGAAAATGAATACTAAAATTTGAATAAATTAAATAAACATTTCATTAATTAAATAAATATTTGTGTGTGTGCATTGTATATAAAAATGCATTAATTACATTTATATGTATGTGAAATCAATATAACACATATTTGATATATGTTAAATTGAAAAAACAAATGAAATTCAATTATGTTCATTACATAATGCAATTAGTTAGTATTTTTTATTCATATTAATTTTTAATTATAAAGCATTGTTCACTAAATATATGACTATTTAATATAGCACATAAATATTTTGTGTTAGATAAATCATATTTATATAGATTCATATATATATATATATATTAAATAGGTACTATTTATTAATATTATCAATAATTATTTAATTAGTAAAATGTTTAATATTTTTTTTAATTTACTTATATTTAATTTTTATTTGTTTAATTTTCACATAACATATATCTATATATTTTATATATACTATTTATTAGTATTTATAATTTATATAAATTATAATAAATTTATTCATTTTTATGAATACTTATTTAATAATAAATTTTTAATTTTTTTTAATAAACTCATTTTATTTGTTTAATTATTTCATTTTATTCAGGACATTTATCAGTGCTAAAAATAAAGCACTAATAAAAGGGATCCCTTTATCGTCACTAAAAATAAAGTGCTGATAAAGGGTACCTTTTATCTGTGCTAGTGAAAAGAACTGATAAAGGTTACCCTTTATCAATAGTTTTTTCTAGCGCTGATAAAAGGTAGCGCTATTAAAGGACTATTTTGTTGTATTGTTATGATAGAATTATCATTATGTAATGATAAAATAACACTTAACTTCTTTCAATTATGATTTTTGAAAAATGGAAATGTTACACATGCGTACGTACCACCTACCATTTTTATGGTTGTAACATAGTTTATTTTTCATAAAAATAACTCATGATTATTTTTTTAAATTTTTATTTATGTATAAAAATGATAATTATTCCATGATTATTATTTTTTATATAATTAAAAAATATTCTCTTTTAACTTATTCAACTTTTCAATGTGATTTTGGACATATGAGTCGGACATCGTCAAAAATTATGACTTGAGCCTAAATGATTAAATAATTAAATATACCATGATAATAAATAAAATAAAAGGAATAATAAACTTAAAACAATTATTAATCAATTAAATAATTACCATAATTTTATTCAAGAAGATAAATAATTCACATGATGAATCAGGATCGAAGTAAGAGATCACTCTAAACCACCATTTTCTTCGGGTTATGACTAATGTCTCTCCAAATCACTTTATATCACTATTTAAAGTTATAAAATGATGATAAATTATATATATATTTCTCAAAAAAATATACTTATCTTATTAACCCATACTTTTATGGGGTTAATACATGCCTTATGTTCATTTCTCAAATGTATTCGCTATAAAATTTCCTTTGATTATGATATAAGTCAAGACTTTTCAACCTATTTTATTTCCATGGGTAATTATTATGTTTCGCCTTATGATTGATTTTATATTTTTGGAACACGAAAATCATGAACATTTTATGATGGGTGCATATATATATCACTCCCATGCATTGGGTAAATCTTTAGTCACATGAGATGTCATGTATGAGATTTGGGAGTAAACCTAATCCATCATGGGACTTTTTCCAACATATGATTTTGTTGAAGACATTAGACTTGACTCATATTTATGTCAAGTTATATGTTTATTACATATTTCCTATGATTCTATGATCTTTTGATACCATTTTTTTATGTTATTATTCCATGTGATTACTCATGATCCTTCTATTTTATGTTATCATGTAATACTTTTGAGTCACAAGTTATGCTTCCTTATCATGTTTCTTCCTGTACTAGTATTTTTATCTCACTCCTTTTATTTATGTATTCCCTAGGTTAACTTGTGAAATTTTAGGAGGTCAAATTGATTTAGGAGCTTATTATAGAGAATAAAATAAGGATTTTATGTTTTATTTTCCTTTTGATATATAATGAACCTAGTATTCCAAAGACACTATGCCTCGTGATCTTTGGTGTTTTTGTTAATGGATGTTTATGTTAAAAATGATGCAATAATATGTTTAAAGGTCTTGGGTATCTATATAAAAGACTAAATTTACAAAAAGATCAACTCTCCATTATAATTATACTTCATCAAAATCATTACATTCTCTTGTTTGTGACTTTTTTAAAACCCCCACAAGTGAATTTTCTTTAAGGACTTTGTAGTCCTCAATTTATTCTAATTCTATATATTCTATGATATTATCCTCTTACAAAATTAAGTTATTCATATTGAAAATTTCGTGATTAGAAATACTAATACCTTTCAAATTATTTGAAGATTTATTCTTGGGAACTCCATTATCTTAATTTTCATAAAGAAACTTCTTTGGATGATTTGTTGTGAGGTGAAAAACTTCTCCAAAACAAAAGCACATGATTGGAAGTTTATTTTTGAACTTTGATTTTACCCTTTTTAGATTTTTGGAAATGAATTCCATAAACTCGTTAACCTCATTTTCTTCCTGATCATTCACTATGGTAAGATTATTTAATTCACTAAATGCCACTTCCCAATACTTACTCATTTATAAAGCCTCATTATCACTAGTCCTCATCTCATATACAACAAGAGTGTTTTAAAGACTATCCAATGTCATCTATTTTGATATTTATCCTTGATTACATAGACTTTTGGATTTAAATGATTTATAAATATTATAAATATATAATTCATGATCTTCACAATATCTTGGGTTTATCAAAGTGCATGTATTTTCTCCGCAATCTCATTTTCTTAATCAAATTTTACGTCAAGAGATTTATTCAAGTGAATCCTCAACTCCTCCTACTAGTTCTAGAAAACATTAAATCAAGATTCTTATACATTGGAGTCTCCCTCAAAGATATTATGCATCTTTTCCCACATGGTGTCTGTGGATTTATATAAAATCACCTTCAAATAGATTTCATTTTCCAAATCTCCCCATATCACCCTAATTCCCTTAGCTTATACATAAAACTCTTTATAATATATTTATGGTAGAGTTCCACTTTCCCTATTGGCTAAGATACTATGAATAACAGTTTTCATAATTGTATATATAATATTTTATCTGATTCTTCTAGAATTAAAATTTATTTATATCAAATATCAAAATTCCTTTTTTATTTAATACTTCCCTGGATCCCACTATCATAAAACTATGTCATTAAGACCACTCGTTGTCCCTAAGAAAGGTAAATTCAATGAGGGTGGGGGTGATCTTTGTTTATCGATATATTCAAATAGTCTTTTCCCATGATATTATTCCAATTTTTTGTAGAAATAACTATCTCCCTCACAATAGAAGAAGAGATAAATTAAATAGGTACACATAAATTTTTTACTTGGTTCACCCATATTGGGATAATCCAAAGAGCATAAAATAATGATATGCCAATATACTAGAATTAATAAGCATGCAAATTTTTTATAATGTGCAATGTAGACTCACTCTCCCCCTGGTTTACTACCAATCATGTTTGGAGAACTCACTTATCTCTCAATCAAACACACTTTTTTGTACAATGTTTAGAGCAGACTCACATCACCCCTAGTTAATTGCAGATCTCATTTTGAAAAACCATTGCTTTCTCAACTGATGTATACTCACTATTCCTTCAAAATATTTCTTAGATGTTCTAAATAAATTATTTTTACACTAAAATTAATGCATCATGAATATATTCTTTAATATAAATAATAAATTTCAAGTTACCAGAAAAATTCATATAAATTCTATTATAGATTTCATAGATCCATTTTGCATAATTAATATTCTTATAAATATTTTTTCATAAAAATCCTATTCTTGTAAAGTCCCTTTTTCATGGAATTTCTAATATCATTAATATATTCACCAAATAACTATATTCAAAAAAGTATTACATGAAAAAACACTCAACTCTTCTCTAATTATTCCTCTATAATTCTAATATTAATCAATGAATCATTTATTGGAAAAACCAATCTGTCATAAAACCCTTCACTATTATAAAAAATTCCCCACCTCTATTTGTAAATGTCACAAAGGTCAGGAAAATATTGTTTGGGAGTTTTTTTTCTTTACATGATAGTCTTCCTGACTTGAGAAATAATATTTCCTTTGCCTCAATTCTTTATTCAATATTTTCAAATAGACTAAAAACATCTCTAAATTCTTCCATTATGAATACCCTATCTTCTTATCCACTTTGGAATGTTTCAACCTATTTTTTCAACAAACACAACCCAAAATTTCTAAAATGCAAAATTGGGAGGGATTATTTCTAAGAACAAGTCATTTCCAAATGTGGACTAAAGAACATTTTCAAGCCCATGTCACTCTCTTTAACATTCAAAACTTATAAAAATTGGTTAAGAAGGCTATCCTCAAATAGAATATTTCTAAAAGATGTTTTAGAATAGGTGGTCCACTACCTATTCATATGCTAGGTAACAACTCTTCAGTCAGTTATAAGTGGAAACAAGAGGATGTAAACCATGGTATATCTCACTAGGTAATCCAAGTTTATGGTGTACCTATATCACACATCATAATATGATCCTCTATAAAGTTTCATTAGTGTGGGTGGTTTGGACACACCAAACCTAATTTTACCTTATAGGCAAAGTAATTCCAATATTGTGGTCAGTATGGTCATCTTTAGAGTTTCTTCTAATATGTTACTTTATATAGTGTTGGTTAGTACCTTTAGTAGACCCATAAATTCTAGACATAGTGAGTGATATAGTCTAACGGTGGGAGTCAACCAAAACCTGAATCATATGGTCATGGTTGTTAAAGTGGTAGTAATGATTGTCGCACCCTGCCCTCAGACACTATTTTATTTGTTTACTTATTATTATTATTATTTATTTTTTTGATTTCTCTTATCCCAGTCTTACATCATTTTAAGAAATTTGGGTTTTAGTTACGGTCTACAAATTTTTGAAGTTTAATAATTTTGGTGGGTATCAGACTGGTGTGCTGGCCCCACACCATTGGTGGTACAACGCGGTCACCATAGGTTCCCAAGAACTTGTCTAACATTCAAAATAAATAAAATTTTAAGCCATAATAATAATAATATTGTGTAGATAATAATAATAATATTAATAAAGTTTTTTTATTATTATTGTTATTATTAAAATTTTTATTGATACTGTTATAATTAAAAATGAAATGAATATTTTTCATTTATAATAATAACAAGAGTGTCTTAATTAATGTTTTTTTTATTTTTAATAAAATTATTAATGTTGTTATATTATTATTAATTTCATTAATATTTAAAATGAAATGGGTAAAATTATGATTATAATAATAATAATTTTTTGTATTAGTATTATTATTATTATTAAGGTTATTTTTTTGAATCAATTTATTATTATTATTATTATTATTTTTATAAAAATAATATTGAGTTTTATTTTAATTTGATTTTAATTTTTTTAGAGGGAAGAAACCTAACCTACCCTTCTCCCCCATCCCGTTCATGACGCCCCTCCCCCCTTACCCGCGCATGACAACCACTCCCCTACTTTCTGGATCGTGCCTCCCCTACCTCCTTCTTGGTACACTAGGCCATCTATGACCTCATCCCCTGCTCCACCTTCCTTGTGCATGCCAAACTCCCCTGCTCCACCTCCCTTGTGCATGCCAAACCCCCTGCTCCCTGACCCCTTATGCAACGCAGCCCCAACCCCACGTTCCTACTTCATCGACATTCCTGCTGGATTCCCATCTAGCCAAACCTCCCCATCTAATCCTAGCCCGACCTAACCCCAGTGGCCTCCATTTTTGGTGCAAACCCCTTGTTCCGGTTTTTCATTTTTCATATCTTTTTGGGAGTTTTCTTCAAGGTACCCAAACCCTAATGTATCAGGTTCTAGGTTGTGTGTTTTTATTGTTGTCTTGATTGTGTGATTGGCCCATAAGGTCTCAATATACCTCTCCTCGAAGTTTTACTCCATCCACACTTGGTTTGTGGTAGGCATTTCCTAAATTATTCCTTTTCCGCACAAACCATGAAACTTGTGTGTTATAAATAATTTTTAAAATATCATTTGCATCCTAATAAGTATCATAGATAATGTATTGCAATGTTTTTGTGTTGGTTAAAATTGTTAAAAATAGTTTTGTAATATTTCATTGATTATGTGTAGGTGATTCCTTATATAAATATTATTTGATGAACTATTATGCCTATTTAGTTAGTTTATCATGTTCTACAATTAAGTTGTTTAGTGAAAACTCACTTTTTAAAGAAGTTCAATACGTGTTAGACTTATATTTCTAACATGTCATGTGATATGACGTGAAATATTTGATGAAAACCCATAGTGTGTCTCTTACTAGGGTTTTATGGAGTGTACAATCAATTTATTAAAGCTTGTAAGGCATGAAAACTGTGTTTTGGTGTGTCATCGATGTGTATTTAGTCATAAAATAAGTGTGGTTATGTTTTAGTGTTTTAAGCCATGCGTTAATTCTTTAAATTGTGGAATAATTTTTCATAGTGGTTTGTTTAATTATGAAAATGGTATCTTTAATTGCACAAAATTTCATTTGGTTGTGCGAGTGGTGTGGGTTAAGATTTGAAAGGTGCGAGAGTTGTTTTCAAAGGGTTTGGTTATGCAAGGAATTATAAAATGGAATTTATGTGTGAAGTTGGTGAAATTGTGATTCAAGCCCTTTTTTGTCCTTTGAAATGTTTTACCAAATGTGTAACTAATTTATTCAATGATGCTTGAAATGCGCATCATGGGTGTAATGTTTTTTGGTGTGCATTTGAGTTTTTTTTGAAACTAATGCTAAATTTGTGAAGTTGGTTCTCATTTTCCAAATGATGATGAGTTATTTTGTTATGGTTTCTAAAATAATGTTTTAGAGTGGAGATTAATAAGGTGTGCCTGTATGGCTCTTGGTGTGGGTTTTGGTGAATTTTGAGTTTAAATAACCATTTGGAACTTTGAATACAAATGTGATGTTGTATAAATTTTTATTAAAGGTTATATTTGGTAAATGTGTGTTCCCAGTTGGGAAGTTAATGATGTTTTATAAAATGGTTTGAATGTTATACGATATAGAATCCCAGTTGGCACCTTCGATGTTATGATGTGAAGATGTGATAAAAGAATGAACGTATGTATACATTTATGGGGTACCTATATAGGGGGATATCCCTTTATAGGGTATTGTATAGACTATCAGTGTTTGGGGTTGGAAAGTGTAGTGGTGGTAGGTAATGTGTGTCATGCATGTGAGGGCCTCCTAATTACACAATATAACTATCACCATAGGTTCTTGGGTGTCTTTTAGACGATCGATTAATAGTTTATGATCCACCACTATTAGACGGCTTCATACCCCTTGGATTTTCTATTTGGCTATGTGGGATTTTCCAATGGATTTGGTTAGTCTTGGGGTGGCTAGTTGGTTATTAACTTAGGAGATTCACGATACACCGATAGGTGGTTCTGAACCGAGTACATCCATGTCTCTTCAAGGGATGTTTAGGATCACCTATGGTTACTTAATTATTTATATTTATTGTTTAATTTTTTTACTAGTTTATTTATAGCTTGCACTGTCTAGCTATTCTACTTTAGCCCAACTTTGGTATCTTTTGTTTTGGGTTTTGTTTATAAAATGGAAAATGGTTTTGGAGATGGTATGTATCATGTGTTGGATTTTTAATGGAAAAAGATGTTTCTTATTTTAAAATGTGAAAACCATACTTTTATATTTGTATTTCAAACTTATGTCATTGGATTATTTTAGGAAGGAGGATTATTGGATTCTGTGATTCACTTTTGGAATCCCTACTGAGCATTTTAATGCTCATGCATATCATATCTTATCAGATGCAGGTTCAGTTTCTTGGTTTAGGTTCCTGTTTCATATACCCATGATTGAGCTAGGTTGTTAATGGTTGGAGGTGACCGAGAGGCCACATAGAGGTTTATGCAATTTTGTTTTCTTTCCACTGCTAGTTTTTAGTTTTATTGTCAGTATTTATTTATCTATTTATATTTTGTTTATGGAAAAAATAATTCCCACATGTTAGTTTTAATGCCCAACACTAGTTTCCAGCCTGTGGAGATCGGGAACACCCTTCAGAACTTGCCGTAAAATGACTCTGGTGACCGGTTAAGGGTTGACCTGGGATGGTTCATGATAATGATCATCTAGATACAGTACAGTCATATGGACATGGATTCATCTCTAAGGTTCAGTATGATGCGACATGCAATATGTATGTCTTAGAGAAGATTTAAACTGATGTTAGAGATAAAATATTTACTGTTATAAGTACTATATTAATATCTTATGATTTTACTTGTTTTTTTTATACAAGGGCGTTTTATTCCTTCATATTTGATAAATTGGCCTTAATTTTTTGTGTTTAAAGTGGAATCTCTACCTTCTTATGTGAGTCTTAATATTCCCAAGGTAAAAGGATTGGGAAGATCAAAAGAGTTCATTTTTTCACTTGTGGTAGCTTATTTTGTATATATTTGGGACTTTATAGTTCTTAATAAGGATACTTTTGACATCATACTAGGAATGGAATTGTTAAATTAGCTCTACATATATATTGACTATTAAAAAGTGGGTATCTTTCTCATTTTCCATGAGTATCTATTACTATCTCTATGGAGAGCGGGAGATCTGGGCCAGTTAAAAAATACCTGATATAGGATGGGTTAGAGTGATCAATTATGATAGATATTTCTTAATTCCTAGAGTAGTTTATGAAAAATAATGACATTTATTTCCTCCCATTGTAGATTTTTATTCTAACATGTTCCCTAAAAATTTGTTAAGGATTATTTCCAAGCAGAAAGTGGATTTTACTATTAAATTATAGATTGGAATGCAATTTATATCTATCCCTCTATATCATATGCATATAACCAATTTGAGGGTGTTTAACACACAGTAAGAGAAATTGTAATCTAAAGGGTTCATAAGGACAAGAACTCTCCCTTGGGTTTCGTTGGTCCTTTTTTATAAGAAAGATAATGGAAGATTGTTCTTATGTATGTATGATCAGAATCTCAACTAGTTCACAATCAGTAACCTCTACCCTTTACTTGTAATTGATGATCTTTTCAATCAATTTAAGGGGTATAAATGGTTTTATTGATTAATATTTTTTCATGTTACCATCAACATTAAATTAAGATTTATGATATTCCTAATATGGATTTATGAAGCTGATACAAGGATTTTAAATAAATTATAATTAATTTTAGCCTAATGAATGATACTTCTATGTTTATATCTTTAACAAATAGTATATTTATCTATTTATAAACACATTCATCGTTATATTTTGTGGATGAACTCTTAGTCTATTTATGGTGTCATTCCAAGCCTGGATGACATCATTATTTAAATCTAGATAACTCGAGGGAACATAAGTTATATTCCAAATTTTATAAATATTCCTTATGGATTTAAGAGGTCAATTTCCTTATTTATATTAAATACAAAGCTTGTATTTATGGGGATCATGAGAAAGTGGAGTTAGTAATGACTTAGAAATTCCCAATCAATGTATTTTAATTTCATAGTTTTCTTAGGCTTTCATGGTATTATCAATAATTTATTCATGACTTTTATAAGATAGCATACCCTATGATGGATTTAACTAATAAAGAAGCTAATTTTATCTAGATGGATTGATGTGAGCTAGTGTTTTAATAGTTAAAGAATCGATTGAACACATATGTTTTCCTTATTCTACCTTAACGAGGTGAGGGATTTGAGGTGTATTGTGATTATTATTTATTTTTAATCTTATATGTTCTTATGTAGGATAATTTAGTTGTAGCTTATAGATCAAGACAACTACATCCTCATGAATGGAACTACCATACCCATGATTTGGAATAAGCTGTTTTTGTTCACACATTGAAGTGCTAAATATAGTTCCTATGTGGAAAACATTTTATTGTATTATTAAAACATAAAAGTCTAAAATATATATTTTATCATCGATAATTTAATTTTAAAGATACCTCCATTCATTTCATTTCAATATCTAGTATTCTATAGGTAAAAGAAACATTGTTTTAGATGCCCTTTTTCAAAATGTTCACCTTCTAAATATGATGGAAGCTATATATGAATTGTCACGACCCGACCCTACCCGGGCTCGAGCCGCAACTACCCCAGGCCCGCCTCCATAGGCCAGGGGCTGGCGACCAGCATCGAAGGCACAACAACTCGGAGAGGCCTTTGCCTAAGCACCTGAACACACCCATACGCAGCACACTCAATGGAAAGTGAAGAGTAAAAGAAAAGACAAGTAAAATAAAGGGAAACTACTATAAATAACCACAAGAGTGCATCGACCTCTAACAGTACAAGGTACAAGCTTAAAGTAAACTGAAAAGGAAAAAGGGGCAAAACATGCGCCCAACTAGAAAAGGTGCCACAACCCGGCAACAGGTAAACAAAAAAAGAAACAGCTGGCGGATCTCCCACCTAAAACCCGGCCACGACCACCGCACGCGGTCCAAGTTCCCAAGCTCTTACGCTCCACCGAAGTCACGCTCCACCTGTCCGTCGTCTTCAAGGTCACACCAAGTGCGGGCAAAGCCCAAGCAGGGGTGAGTATAAAAATACTCAGTAAGATACCCCGAAGGCTCGAGGGAGCAACAAAAGGAGGTACCGAACGGTGAGCGGTAGAGCGAACAGGAAAAGTAGAGGAGTACAACTGAGAGTGCAGTAAAGAGTCCCAGCACAAGGAGCTGGAAACGGTGAGAAGATGAACTTCCCATCGAGTATTCGCTACCTATAGAAGGAGAGTAGACTCATCCAACCACGATAAGCTAAACACGGAAAGCACGTGGCATACCCCGCGCGTCTTCACCTCTCCTGGAGGGAGAGTAACCAGGACCAAGAAGTGGGTACTCGAACAAGGTATATACATATCCTTATGCTCAATCGAGAAGCCCGAATAATTCCGTAAGGGGATCTCCGTCCCGTAGCTCAGCCCAAGAAAAATGAATTGCCAACAGTCCCAGAAGTAACACCATCATTGATGCCCAGCATCCCGCACGTCTTCCCCGAACCACAAGCCAATGGGCTCAATCACTGCACTTTGACACTGTCCTCTTTGGGCGGCACTGACTCACCCGCATGGTTTTAGATCACGTCACAAGAACGCGTCTCAATGGGGAAAGCGCCCCTCATACTTGAAAGTTCTAGGAAAGTAAACCCACACCTTGTCATTGCCCTGCAGTCGAGAGGTCTGCTCGAAGTCAAATCCCATCACAACACTAACCCGTATAACCAAGGGTCCCGCTCCGGTAATCACAGAGGAAATCCACAGGCTAGCCTAGTAGAAGGACTGAGCCTGGAATTCCAACAGGTGTCCCACTGCCCAGCCCTGCTGGGGGGTAATTCATAACGAGATATCGGGTGACCCACTGCCCAGCCCTGCTGGAGGGTAAACCATAACACATCATTAGGCGACCCACTGCCCAGCCCTGTTGGAGGGTAGACCTTAACATATCATCAGGCGACCCACTGCCTAGCCCCACTTGAGGGTAGACCTGGAATAAGTCGACAGGCGACCCACTGCCCAGCCGTGCTGGAGGGTAGACCTGGAACTAGACGACGGGCGACCCACTGCCCAGCCCTGCTGGAGGGTAGACCCTAAGAGGTCGTTGGGTGACCCACTGCCCAGACCCTGCTGGAGGGTAGACCCTAATAGCGTCGGGTGACCCACTACCCAGTCTCTGCTGGAGGGTAGACCCTAAGAGCATCGGGTGACCCACTGCCCAGTCTCTGCTGGAGGGTAGACCCTAAGAGCATCGGGTAACCCACTACCCAGTCTCTGCTGGAGGGTAAACCCTAGAAGTCAGTGAGAAACCCACTACCCGGCCCTACTGGAGGGTAAACTCGAAGAAGTCGATGAGTAACCCACTACCCATCCCCGCTGGAGGGTAAAACTCAGAACTGCCCTGTCCATCCCCACTGGAGGGTACAACACTGGCCAACCGAACACAGAGTGGGTATTGCACGACCACCCAACTCCAGCACAACTCACCCAAAGGGGTTTCAGTGCCTGTTTCATCACTGGGTGTCACCAGCACCGCTACCGGCCGATCCATCAAGAAAAAAACCAGGGGGAGACCGCTCAACCCTACCGGTCAGACAAAAGAGCACTAGGCCCGGGGAAACTCCACCCTGCTGGTCAAACAAACAAGCACAAAGCCAGGGGAAAACTCCACCCTGCTGGTCAAAAAAAAGATCACAGAGGGACCCTCTACATCGCGAGAGGTCGAAGTGCGTAAAACAGATCATGGAACACACGTGGGGCCCACACAACCTGTGGCCCCAAGTCAACCCCAACTGAGCGCACAAACATCCTCAGGTACAAATAACACGTACCTCCAAGCGCTCCCGTATACTCCCGGAGTATAACACGTCCCCAGCCCAAGGGCTATCGTGCACGCGACACCCAATGTCAACGCGAAGGCGTGACATAACAACTACACCTCAAAGGCCCAGGCACAACCAACCACATCTCATGAATCATTTGTATCACTCTCCCAAGAGTGCGCGATCACACGCCAAGGGTCCGCTACAAACAAGGTAGGACGAACCGCCACCAGAGCACCTCTCATGCTCCACATTCAACAAGTTCGCGCAAGAGGCTCCGCACAACCAAACAGATCACACTGTTTCAATCCTCGTGGAAAAACATGCGAGATCGACTACTTACTTGCCTCCAACGGATATCCGACGGAAAAGTCGCCAACACCACCTCACGCCCGAACGACGTCCCGTGAACCCGAGCCTCGACCCAGAAAACAGTCGGGCGCATCACACCATTGTGATTCCCTCCGGAAAACACGTCAAAATCACTACTCACTTGAGTGCAACAGATATCCGGAGAAAAAGGGGAAACTCGGCGCACCGCACACGAGCGTTTCCACGTGGGACTCGCATCCCAGTCCCGAAACTCAAAGAATGGATTGCACGTTTGTGATACTCTCGAAAAAGCACACAAGATGGACTATTCATTTGTCCAAAACGGTTGCCTGGTGATAAAGTTGGAAATCACCGTCAACTCCCGAAACGGCCCTCACGGGGCCCGCACCATTGTGCGGAATTACAACGGGCAGACTGTGCCAACGCGTTGCCCTCGGAAAAACACCCAACATCGACTGCTTGCACGCCCCGAACGGACGTCCGAGGAAAAAGGCGTGAAACGCTGCACGCAGCTCGAAAGACGGGCCATGGGGCCCGCACCTCAACTTCGGCTTCAATGCCCAAAACCACTCTTGAAAACTTCGCCCCGGCGCCAAGGTCCCAATGCAACTGACAACGCTCAAAACAGACGCCCGATGCGTCCACTCCTTCCAAAACAATTTCCCCCGGAAAACGACAAACCACTTAAAGACGCGTCGCGCCTCCGTGGCCCCTCGTTTCGGGAATAAAAAATTCCTGAAACCATCTCGAAAGTCCCGCCGCTGCGTCAGGCCTGCGCCGCCGTAGACGGCGCGCAAAACGGACGTCCGTAGCGAAAGCTACGGACGTCAAAAGTTAGAAAGGGGGGGGGGACCCCTTGGGCTGGACCGGCCCGGTCCGGCCGGTGCGCCCACAGCCAGCCCGCGGCCTGGCCGCCGGCCCGACTCACCTCACCGCAGCCAGCTGTCCGCGGCCTGCCGACACCCGACCGGCCCGGACGACCGGTCTCGCTGCGCCCCTGCGGAGACCCGCGGTTCGCGGGTCTCTGTCCACCGAGGTCGCGCCGCGCCGCGACCCCGAGTCGCCGTCCCGTGCCGGCGCCCTCGGCCTTCCGCCGCCGAGCCAAAGGCCGCCGCCCACCGCCAGTGCCGGAAAGCGCCGCCGCCAGCCGAAGCCACTCAGCCTAGCCACCGAACCACCGTGACGCCCCGCGGCCGCCTCCTCGGACCGAAGCCGGTCCGCCGCGCCTCCTTCCACCGGAGCTCCCAAACCGGCCGGAAAACCTCCAAAAACCCGCAAACTTCGGTGATCGATTGCGAACGCCTCCAAACTCCGATTTCGAATCCGAAATAAGCGTCGGAAAGAGAAAAATTCATACTACACGACCATGTAATTGGTTCAAAGATTAAACGACGAGCTGATGCTAAAATTGGGGTTCAAATGGGGGCTCGAGATTTAAAACTGAAACAACACCACCTACCTCGCTGGGCTTCGCCCAGAGCTTCGCGTCGATCCGCCGGCACCACAGCACCTTTCCGGAGTCTCCTCACTGGATCTCTCCTTGTCAGTGGTGAAGGAGGGGGAGGAGGGTTTGAGGAAGAATAAGAAAAGAAGAGGGGGGGGGGGGGGGGTGGGGGTGTTTAAGTACAAATCACTTAAACGCCCGCCCGACAGCCCCGAACCCGAACACCTGACAGGATCGAGATTTAGCCTCCACTAGGCTAAGAACCATGCTCTGAGCACAACAAAGGTCTTGGAATTTTATTCCAAGACCCTATTCCAAAGTTATTAAACTTAGTGCCCGAGGCCGCCAAATTACGAAAACGCCCCTGGGGCCATTTTTCACAAATGGCCCGCGCCCGTGAAACTTATACCCCTTCTAGGGTAAACGACACACTCCGAACTCAACGGTGCCCTCGATTTTCCAATCCGAGCCATCATTTAAAAGATACTAGTGTTTCTCCATTAAACGAATTAATTAATTTATTTAATCCGTTTAACGTTCCAGAAGCGGGCGAGGGGTCCAAACATCCCACGCTGATAAGTTTTATGTCGTTCCTAGGGTAAACACCCCATTCCGGACCCATCCGTACACTCGGATCTTTGATCCAGAACCCCTTTTAGGAGTTATTTCATTTATTTAGCATTTTCAGTGTGAACGCACTGAAAATTTAATTCCGGCCACTCCGGGGCTCGGAATCGCTCTCCGTCTGAAGGCACTACTCTGGAATATTATCAAGAATATTACAAAGTCTTTATAAGAAGAAACCAGGTTCTTACATCATTCCCTCCTTTAAGATTTTCTTCCCCGAAAAGCAAAACTAGGGAGCAACACAGGGTATTAAGCCCACACCCGGCTTTCCCGTACCCAAAAGAACCCACACATAGCTCTACGTCGCCACACACAGACCAAAGGATTGATCTATTCACGCGAGGTCATCCCTTGCCGATGTCATGCACCCACTCCAGAATTTGGGGTTAGGGCAAGGCGGTAGGGAACCTCGCCATCCCTTTGCACAGTTTCAAACGGCCCGAAGGCTCTCGGGGGTAGCTCACCTCCCCGGTCAAACCTCTACGTCGTACGCCACGACTGGAATCACCGCCCGCACCTGGAACAAGGCCCGGTGATTCCCTCATTCAGAATATCCATATGGTGTAACACCTAAAGATATCTGGTCATGCAAGATTTCATAGTCGAGGCTCTCTTACACGCTCGGTGAGCGATGGAGTCAACACCATCGACTAAAGGAAAAGGTCTCACGCCTTTTTCCTTACCAACACAGGGTTACACCCGACGCCCATGCGTCACCCTGGTAACTCCTCAATCATGGAGCAGGGAGAAAATCCTTTCACACGCATAGCCTAACAATTCTACTGCAAGAAGTAGAAGATTCGCAAGGGGTACCTCTCACCATCCCGTGCTCTGCAGGATCGTAGACATCTAAAGCTCGCGGCTACCCATAGTCCCAACCGTCAGCTCTCGGAGCCTGATGTGGACCGCCTAGTGGTGATGGGGAGATATCGTAACGTCCTCCCCCACTACTAGCTCCTCCCGCTCCTCTGCTAGCACCACCTCTCTGGGTACTACTCCGATCACAGCGCTGCCTCTGTCGTGGTGGTGCGCCTGCTGCCTGCCCGAAGCTCCCAGCAACTCGGGTCGGGCAGTCTCGTGCCAAGTGACCTCGCTCGTCACAAGCATAGCACCGACTCTCTCTGGGATTCACTGGTTCCCTCCGGTGCCACTGTGGTGTACGACCACGCCCCTAAGTACGGTTTTCAGTAAGCCACCTGCGTCGAGGTTCTTCTTGCCGTCGCCCACTAGCTGTGGAAGACGTCTCGGCTCCAACGTGCCTGCTGCCACTACCAACTCCAGAACATGACAGGAAGCCCTCTGTCACCAGCGCCTGCTCTATAACCCCGACATATGTGGAAATTCCCAAGGGTACTATGACCACACGAATCTCTCGGCGGAGACCCTGCTCAAACTTCCATGCTCGGAGGTTATCATCACGGACCAAGTCCGGGTAAAAGCGTGCACGATCTGCAAAACTAGCTACGTACTCGGCCACCGTCATCCCTCCCTGCTGAAACTGCAGGAGCTCCTGAATCCGTATGGAGTACAAGAAAGAGGGGAAAAACTCCTCATGAAAAAACAACTGGAAGTCACCCCACAAAAGCGAAGAATCGTCAAGAAGTTGAGTCACCAGACTCCACCAAAGCCAAGCTGCTCCATGAAAAAGGGTGGCTGCCAAAGCCACTCTCTGATCTGTCGGTGTCTGCACAAGCCTAAAAAGGTGAACCACTACCTCGAGCCAAACCTCTGCAGCCTGAGGGTCTGGCTCACCATTGAACCTCAGCAGTCTCTACCGCTGGAACTCATGGAGCGCGCTCAAACTGCGCTCAAACTCAGCCTGCTCTGCTGAAACTGTCTGCTGCTCCACAGGTGGGGGTGCTACTACCGGCCCACCCGAAGAAAGGGGATCACATGATGGGTCATGTCTAGATGTCCTCGCGGAGACATCCTGAATATTATCAAGGAGTGCCACGGTCATATGAGCATATATGTATATACCAACAGCAACGATGGGGAGCTGACTCAAGAAGGATAGTCAAGACTCAGTCCTATGTGATGCACATTCAAATTTCCATGCAACAAGTGTCTTAGCATGCCGAGTCGACAAGTGGGTTATCAAGGTCCTGGTGAATGGATACGTCGGCCGCCGCACCTCCACTGGACTCCCTGGCCTGAGAGACGCTCTCAAGACACGTTAACACTGTTGCCCTAATTCCCAACCAATTCTTCTTTTAGGGACGTCCACACAACGCCCCAAGAAACGAACCACCTTTGATACCACTTTTTCATGACCCGACCCTACCCAGGCTCAAGCCACAACTACCCCAGGCCTGCGTCCATAGGCCAGGGGCTAGCGACCAGTGCCGAAGGCACAACAACTCGGGGTGGACTTTGCCTAAGCACCTAAACACACCCACACGCAGCACACTCAATGCAAAGTGCAGAGTAAAAGAAAATACAAGTAAAATAAAGGTCAACTACTATAAATAACCACAAGAGTGCATCGAACTCTAATAGTACAAGGTACAAGCTGAAAGTAAACTGAAAAGGAAAAAGGGGCAAAACACGTGCCCAACCAGAAAAGGTGACACAACCCGACAACAGGTAAACAAAAAAAGAAACAGCTGGCGGATCTCCCACCTGAAACCCGGCCACGACCACCACACGCGGTCCAAGCTCCCAAGCTCCTATGCTCCACCAAAGTCACGCTCCACCTGTCCGTCGTCTGCAAGGGCACACGAAGTGCGGGAAAAGGACAAGCAGGGGTGAGTATAAAAAACTCAGTAGGATACCCCGAAGGGTCGAGGGAGCAACGAAATGAGGTACCGAAGGGTGAGCGGTAGAGAGAATAGGAAAAGTAGAGGAGTACAACTGAGAGTGCAGTAAAGAGTCCAGGCACAAGGAGCTGGAAATGGTGAGAAGATGAATTTCCTGTCGAGTCTTCGCTACCTATAGAAGGAGAGTAGACTCATCCAACCACGAGAAGCTAAACACGGAAAGCACATGGCATACCCCGCGCGTCTTCGCCTCTCCTGGAGGGAGAGTAACCAGGCCCAAGAAGTGGGTACTCGAACAAGGTATATACATATCCTTATGCTCAATCGAGAAGCCCGAACAATGTTGTAAGGGGATCTCCGTCCCGTAGCTCAGTCCAAGAAAAATGAATCTCCAACAGTCCTAGAAGTAACACCATCATTGATGCCTAGAATCCCGCACGTCTTCCCCGAACCACAAGCCAAGGGGCTCAATCACCTCACTTCGACACTATCCGCTTTGGGTGGCACTCACTCGCCCGCACAGTTTTAGATCACGTCACAAGAACGCGTCTCGGTGGGGAAAGCACCCCTCATACTTGAAAGTTATAGGAAAGTCAACCCACACCTCGTCACTGCCCTGCAGTCGAGAGGTCTGCTCAAAGTCAAAGCCCATCACAACACTAACCGTATAACCAAGGGTCCCACTCCGGTAATCACGGAGGAAAGCCACAGGCTAGCCTAGTATAAGGACTGAGCCTGGAATGCCAACATGTGTCCCACTGCCCAGCCCTGGTAGAGGGTAATTCATAACTAGATATCGGGTGACCCACTGCCTAGCCCTGCTAGAGGGTAAACCATAACACATCATTAGGTGACCCACTGCCCAGCTCTGCTGGAGGGTAGACCTTAACATATCATCAGGCGACCCACTGCCTAGCCCCACTGAAGGGTAGACCTGGAATAAGTCGACAGGCGACCCACTGCCCAGCCGTGCTGGAGGGTAGACCTGGAACTAGATGACGGGCGACCCACTACCCAGCCCTGCTGGAGGGTAGACCCTAAGAGGTCGCCGGGTGACCCACTGCCCAGACCCTGCTGGAGGGTAGACCCTAATAGCGTCAGGTGAGCCACTGCCCAGTCTCTGCTGGAGGGTAGACCCTAAGAGCATCGGGTGACCCACTTCCCAGTCTCTGCTGGAGGGTAGACCCTAAGAGCATCGGGTAACCCACTGCCCAGCCCTGCTGGAGGGTAAACTCGAAGAAGTCGATGAGTAACCCACTGCCCAGCCCCGCTGGAGGGTAAAACTAAGAACTGCCCTGGCCATCCCCACTGGAGGGTACAACACTGGCCAACCGAACACAGAGTGGGTATCGCACGACCACCCAACTCCATCACAACTCACCCAAAGGGGTTTCAGTGCCTGTTCCATCACTGGGTGTCACCAGCACCGCTACCGGCCGATCCATCGAGAACGAAACTAGGGGGAGACCGCTCAACCTTACTGGTCAGACAAAAGAGCACCAGGCCAGGGGAAACTCCACCCTGCTGGTCAAACAAACAAGCACAAAGCCTGGGGAAAACTCCACCCTGCTGGTCAAACAAACGAGCACAGAGGGACCCTCTACGTCGTGAGAGGTCTAAGTACGTAAAACAGATCATGGCACGCATGTGGGGCCCACACAACGTGTGGCCCCAAGTCAACCCCAACTGAGCGCACAGACATCCTCAGGTACAAACAACACATACCTCCAAGTGCTCCCGTTTACTCCCAGAGTATAACACGTCCCCAGCCCAAGGGCTATCGTGCACGTGACACCCAACATCAACGCGAAGGCGTGACGTAAAAACTCCACCTCAAAGGCCCAGGCACAGCCAACCACATCTCGTGAATCATTTGTATCATTCTCCCAAGAGTGTGCGATCACACGCTAAGGGTCTGCTACAAACAAGGTTGGACGAACCGCCACCGGATCACCTCTCATGCTCCACATTCAACAAGATCGCGCAAGAGGCTCCGCACAACCAAACGGATCACACCGTTGTAATCCTCACGGAAAACACACGAGATAGACTACATACTCTCCTCCAATGTTTATCCGACGGAAAAGTCTCCAACACCGCCTCACGCCCGAACGACGTCCCGTGAACCCGAGCCTCGGCCCTGAAAACAGTCGGGCGCATCACACCATTGCGATTCCCTCGGGAAAACACGTCAAAAGCACTACTCACTTGAGTGAAACAGATATCCAGAGAAAAAGGTGCATCCCGATGCACCGCACACGAGCGGTGCCACGTGGGACCCGCATCCCGGTCCTGAAACTCAATGAACGGATCACACCGTTGCGATCCTCTCGAAAAAGCACACAAGATGGACTATTCATTTGTCCAAAACGGTTTCCCGGTGATAAAGCTGGAAATCACAGTCAACTCCCGAAACGGCCCACGCGGGGCCCACACCATTGTGCGGAATTACATTGGGTAGACTGCGCCAACGCGTTGCCCTCGGAAAAACACCCAACATCGACTGCTTGCACGCCTCGAACGGACGTCCGAGGAAAAAGGCGTGAAATGCTGCACGCGGCTCGAAAGACGGGCCGTGGGGCCCACACCTCAACTTCGGCTTCAATGCCTGAAACCACCCTGGAAAACTTCTCCCCGGTTCCAGGGTCCCAATGCAACTAACGACGCTCAAAACGGACGCCCGATGCGTTCGCGCCGCGCAAAACAAGTTTCCCCCGGAAAACGACAAACCACTTAAAGACGCGTCGCGCCTCCACGGGCCCTCGTTTCGGGAATTAAAAATTTCTGAAAAAATCTCAAAAGTCCTGCCTCTGCATTAGGCCCACGCCTCCGCAGACGGCGCGCAAAACAGACGTCTGTAGAGAAAGCTACGGACGTTGGAAGTTAGAAAGGTGGGGGGGGACCCCTTGGGCCGGACCGGCCCGGTCCTGCCGGTCCGCCCACAGCCGGCCCGTGGCCAGCTGGCCGTAGCCTGCTGACACCCGACCGGCCTGGACGGCCGGTATTGCTGCGCCCCCGCGGAGACCCACGGTTTGCGGGTCTCTGTCCACCGAGGTCGCGCTGCGCCGCGACCCCGGGTCGCCGTCCCGTGCCGGCGCCCTCGGCCTGCCGCCGCCGAGCCAATGGCCGCCGCCCACCGCCAGTGCCGGAAAGTGCCGCCGACAGCCGGAGCCACTTCGCCTGGCCTCCAAACCACCGCGACATTCCACGACCGCCTCCTTGGACCGAAGCCGGGCCGCCGCGCCTCCTTCCGCCGGAGCTCCCAAACCGGTCGGAAAACCTCCAAAAACCCGCAAACTTCGGCGATCGATTGCGAACGCCTCCGAACTCTGATTTCGAATCCGAAACAAGCGTCAGAAAGAGAAAAATGCATAATACACAACCATGTAATTGGTTAGAATATTAAATGACTATCCGATTCTAAAATTGGGGTTCAAAGGGGGGCTCGGGATTTAAAACTCAAACAACACCACCTACCTCGCTGGGCTTCGCCCGGAGCTTCGCGTCGATCCGCCGGCACCACCGTACCTTGCCAGAGATCGCCTCTCCAGAGGTGAAGGAGGGGGAATAGGGTTTGAAGAAGAAGAAGAAGAAGAGGGGGGGGGGGGTGTTTAAGTACAAATCACTTAAACGCCCGCCCGACAGCCCCGAACTCAAACTCCGGACAGGGTCGGGATTTAGCCTCCCGTAGGCTAAGAACCACGTTCTGAGCGCAACAGCGGTCTTGTAATTTTATTCTGAGACCCTGTTCCAATGTTATTAAACTTAGTGCCCGAGGCCGCCAAATTACGAAAACGCCCCTGGGGCCATTTTTCACAAGCGGCCCGTGCCCGAGAAACTTATACCCCTCCTAGGGTAAACGACACGCTCCGAACTCAAAGGTGCCCTCGGTTTTCCAATCCGAGCCACCGTTTAAAAGATACTAGTGTTTCTCCATTAAAAGAATTAATTAATTAATTTAACCCCTTTAACGTTCCAGAAGCGGGTGAGGGGTCCAAACATCCCGCGCCGACAAGTTTTATGTCGTTCCTAGGGTAAAAACCCCATTCCGAACCCATCTGTACACTTGGATCTCTGATCCGGAACTCCGTTTTGGAGTTATCTCATTTATTTATCATTTTCAGTGTGAACGCACTGAAAATTTAATTCCGGCCACTCCGGGGCTCGGAATCACTTGCCGTCTGAAGGCACTGCTCTGGAATGTTATCAAGAATATTAAAAAGTCTTTCTCAGCAGAAACCGGGTTCTTACATGAATTTAGATTAGTATCTCTTATGGATGATTTCCATCAAGATGTGGTCAATTATTATAGACTAATTAACCTATATCATATTTTCCTAATGTATTCCCTTATCAAGAGAGTCAAGGAATCCTAGATATCAGACCCATAATGTATGATTATTTGAGAGAGACTTGATGGTTGATAGATCCTTGATGACTAGTTCCAAGTTCCACCATATTTTTTCTTTTTCCACAGAAGAATAAATGTTCTTAATAGGATGATGGAAGAAATGATGAAATATAATTGTGCTTCTTGATGGGATATTCATATTAGAATCACAAATATCTTCCATGATGTTCTCCAATAATTTTGGTGACAATTTATGAAAAGGGATATTTTAGGATTTGTGTAAATATGATTTACTTATCAAGGTGAAGGAATAAAATAATAGAATATAAATTAAGCTTTAACCACTCTTATTTATCGTATATTAGAGGTATGTGATAACCATATACTTTGAAACTAATTTTCTTGGAACCCTAACTGACCGAGACACGATATGGGTAATTTTCATTCATTTGACTAAGACAATTAACTCCATACTAATTAAAGAGTCCTCTTCGGTCTATGAGATTAGGAAGATTTATGTCAGATAGACATTTAAGTTTCATAGTATACCTTATAGAATCATTTGTGACAGAGATCCCAAATTTGTAGCAATGACCCATGATTTTAGTAAATATTGTTTCCTTAAATATATATCATGTTAAGTTGTTTTTATAAATCACAACACCAAAGTAAATTAAAAATATGAAACTTTAATAAAATATATTTTTTAAATATGGATGATATATTATATCCATTAAATTGGAAGGTATAAACACAAGTAACACCTTATGAAAACTATTTAAAAATCCATATTAGCAGAATAATCATTTCTTTTTTCTTAAAAATACTTTGGTTTTGAACATATGTATTTTATATTAAAATTAATTAATTTCTTTAAAATTTAGAACTTGAATCTTATAAAATTAAATTATTTTTATAATTAAATATATAAAAATTATTCTATGATTAATTTTGGTAAATTTTTAGAAATAATTGATTTTTAGTTGAACGTTAAAAATTATAGTTTTTACAAAAACTGTATTGTTTATGACTATATAAATATTTAAGTATTACTTAAAAAGATATAATTTTTTCATGATAAAAAAATTATTAATGGAGTGAAATTATTCATTTAGAAATACTATACTGTAATTATAAATCCAATGTTTAACATTTTGAAAATTAAGGTATATTTTTCTAATAAAAACCATTTTAAGTCTTTTTATTTTAATCAAGTTTCCACTGGGTGAAATTAAGTTTTGGATTTATTTTTAAGTTACAAATATATAATTTGGTTAATATAAAACTAATTAATTTGATTTTAATAAATAACATCTATAATTTTATCTTGAACATATTTTTCATGCTTAAAAATTTATTTTTTCTGATAATTGATTTTGGCGCATTACATGCACTAATGTTATTAACCTCCATTACACAAAGAAATTTTATTCAATAAAATTAATTTTATATTTTTAATAAGTTGGTAAAATTATACAATCATGTTCATTTTTAGGAATTAAAATTAAATTATCTACGTTAAAACAAATTACAATGGTAAAATTAAAAATGTTAAAAATAAAAAAATCATATGAGTAAAACACTTGATAACATGTTAATAGAATGTTGTTAAATGTATTTTTGAGGGTTTATCAAACAAAAATATTTTTTATATTTATTATTTTCCATTATTGTATCAATATGACCCTTGATTAGTGACTCTACCTTTTATATATTACAAAAATTCCCCTCACTACATTTATAAAAGGTGCCTTCACCACCCCATTTCTATTCACTTCCAAAGAATCATATTTTGGTCGAAAATAAACCCAAATTCCTCAGAAAAATTATTAAAAACATCTTAGTGATATTGTTTATCTGAAAAGACCACCCTTTCCAAGGATTAAACCTTTTTTCAAATAGAGTTTTCTAAGTAGTAAGGTAAAAATTTCTAATTACCCCCTACCATTTAAAATTTTATATTTATTCTACCACCAATTTAAGTTATATTTTATGCATTATATTTTTATTAAAATATTATTATGAATATACTTAAATTTTATTATGATTATTTAAAAATTATAAACAATATTTCTATTTTACTTAGAAAAGTGAAAATGCTACTTGTATTACGTGGTGACTACCACCTCCATAAGTGATGTGGTCCATTTTTTCATAACTAATTTACAAGGATGGTTTTAAAAGTTATTTAATGGAAATATTTATAAAAATATTATTTTTTGAAATTATGAATCATTACCTTCATTTTCCCATTCTATGGAAAATTAATATGTCACTCGTGTGTATGTGCAGACTACTGCCTTCATGAATGTTTCATATTTGTTTTTCAATCTAGTCATTTATTTTATATAAAAAAATCATAAAATATACTTAAAAAAATGAATAAAATATAAATAATATCATTAAAATCATTTAATAATAATATTATTCCAAAATAATCACTTTCTTAACCATACTCACCCATCAATTATGTATGTTCCTATTTGGGTTGGTTTAACCACCCAAATGAACAGTGATAAAAATTTATATCATGGATGACTATGGGAACTTAAATAATGATATTATTAAACATTAATTATCAATTAATTTTTTAAGGCTTTTTAAAGGTTTTATCAATTTTTAACTTGTTATTAATATAACACCATTAGTTTGTTAAAACTATCGAAATAAGGTCATCATAAATCTCACCTATATGTGTCAAGACTAAAAATACTATTGGATGAAAATGGAACTATATAGATGATCATGGAACATATATTTTAATACCTTTAATAATATTTAAATTATTAAATTTGAATCTATAAATAAAAATATACACCCCTATAAAACTAGTACTAAACAAACAATCAAAACTAATAACATCTGATGATGAAAATAAGTTGTAAAAAATGAATATATTTGTAATAAATGAATAAAAATGAAGTTTATAAAAGGGAATAGATATAAATAATTTTCTAAAATAAGTTATGAATATAATTATAATAATTATATATGTTATTCAAGAGCATTTTTGGATGTTAAGAATTAAGATAAGGGGTTTCTCATCTCAATATTTATTCTTTAAAACTTATTCCATATCCACCACATATTCTTTTTTTTATGGGTATTTTATACACATGAATATATTTTTTTAATGTTTTGATTGAGAATAAATGGTATTATTTATCCATTCCATGTTATATCTTTCAAGCTATTTGGGTTTAAGGGTTATAAAAGTCATAAGGTTTCATTCTAATCTCATTTTTCAAATAGAGATTGCTTATTCATGATAATATATGTTGGGAATTTTCATTCCCATATTATTTATTTGTAATTATATATACTTACATGATTTATTATGGTATTTTCAATGAACTTTAATTTCCTTTTAAAATGAATCTGATTTTAAATTTTTTCAATACAGTCTTTTTCTACAAACTTTAACTCTTTTTCAAAATGTGAAAGTAATTTTCTTGTTAAATGTTTTCCATACTAACATATTTTCCCACTATTTTCGTCAAATATATTTATGAAAATTTTTCTTCACATTTGTATGATTCTATTATTTTTTCTATTGGTCGGAGTGGATCATTAAAGAGGGGAGTGAATTGAGTATCTATAAAAAAATTTGTTGCAATTGGTTATTTAAAAAAAATATCCCACAATTAAAATATAATCAAAGTTTGTTTGTAGTGAATTTATAAAAGTCCTGAAAGTTGAATTAATTTCTCAGAAGATTGATTAGTTCTCTGCATTACCAATATAAATATTAGTCAAACTTTTGAAACTAATCTACTGATTCAAAACAGATATAAACACTTGATAAACTAACTATCAAAGTTCAATTTAGTTTTATTGGAAATGAAATAAACACAGATCAGATTATACTAAAAGATAAATACGCAACAGATAAACACAAGAGGTTCAATATCAAGTTAAGGATTATTCCTCTCCACTTGGTGATCACCTACCACCAAGAAGTTTATATTAATAAACTTTTGATCCAGACCCTAGATTGGGGTACACAACAGCACACAAGGCTATCCAGGTCACACTTGACATCTACCACAGTTATTCATGGGAAACAAATAGACCACACTTGATGTCTTCCACTATTCTATGTGGGATAAAAGAGTAAAAATAAGGTGAGTGTGGGGATATTAAGTATCCTCCAGTTATTCACAAGAGACCGTATGTTTGAAGAAAATAGATGCACACACTACTCAAAAAGGTAAACAAAAGATCACAATAGAGTTATAAATGAAGAAAGGAGTTTAGAAATATCTCTGTGTTATGAAGTGAAGCTCTAGAATAGATTGAAGGATAGAAAAAGATATTTGAGTTCTCTTCTAGAATATGGCTTCAAAACATAGTATCACAACCTCTGTAATCTAGCTTCCAGGTGTATAAAGATCTTCGATGGTTGGATGTTTAGAGAAGTTCAACACATTCTTTCTTGTCTTATTGAACTCCTTGTGTACTCAGATTTAAGTTCTTGAACTTCTTTTTGATTTATTCTGTCTACACTATCTAGAAAATTCACCCGGTCTATCTCACATGTATACTCTAAACGGTTTAGCTTATAATCCTTTTATACTTCAAGGTCCAACAAGCATGAAGATCTCCTCACATGCTTGTACCTCATACTATCTATGGATAGTCCTACATACAACATTAAATAATTTCAGAAACATTAATTTTTCCAAATATAACCGTTATAAATAAATTTAAAATAATAAATTTGAAATAGTATTTATAACTATCAGTGAGTCATAAGTATTGGTGACTCATATGCACTGGTTTTTCATCAACGGTCTGTCAGCATTGGTCTATCACCATCGGTCTGTAAGTATCAGTCTGTCACCATTGCTCCATAAGAAATAGTATGTCTACATAGGCCTGTAAGGATCGGTCTATCACCATCAGTCTGTAAGCATCGGTATGTCACCATCGGTCTGTAAGCGTCGGCACGGCTGCATCGGTCTGTAAGCATCGGTCTGTCACCAATGGTCTGTAAGCATCAGTCTGTCACCATCGGTCAATAAGCATCGGTCTGTCAGTATCAATGACTCCAAGTATCAGTGAGTTATTTCCATCAGTATCGATGACTCAGTTTATCAGTGAGTCATTTTTGCCACCAGTCTATCATCCATTGGTGATTCGATCATTGGTGTGTCATCCATTAGTGAGTCGATCATCAATGTATCGTCCATCGGTGATTCGATCATCAGTGTGTCATCTATAGGTGAGTTTATCATCAGTGTCAAAGACTTTGAGAAACTTATAAAGTGTCTTTCTTACATACAACACTTCTAGATTAAGTGAAATACATAAATACATGGAAATATACACTTATAAATATATTGAATCATAAGTATAGTTTATTGAGTTATTGAAATATATTTTTTAGTATGACATAAGTGATATACTTAGAGATATTAAATGACATGAAATGATAGAATCTATAGATTGAAATTATTTGTGATTATTAAAACCATTATATCATAGAGGGTCCAACAATCTCCCCCTTTTTGATAGTCACAAATTATGGCATACATGTGATGTTAAGGAATAATAATTACTTGACTTATCATATCTCAATGAATATTTAACCTATTGTATAATATTTTTAACCTATTGTATAATATTTTTAACAAAATTATTAACTTATAAAATAACCATATTAATATGTAATATATCATATATGATTCTTTTATAACATCTTACTACCGGTTTGTTAATAATATTTCATTATTTTTATTGTTTTGAGTGTTAATTGCCTTGTTTTTCAAGTATGTTTTGACTTGTTATTTTTTATTCCTCTTACTTAGATTGTGATTTAATGATCTAGATAATGTAAAAAATTATTTAAATATAATATATATTCAGTATATATCTATTTAGATTAATCCATAAAATTTAGTGATAGGAAATGAAATGCAATGTTCATGGAGACGGTAGACCGTGCGTTTGCATGAACATTGTTTCCTTTTCCTTATCATATTAAAAGAAATAATATTAAATGATATATATATATATATATATTATCATTGAATTATCATTATTATTTAATATATATCACATATGTTTATTAAAACCATACTCAAAACCTTCCTTGTAAAGTGAATGAATCTCATCACTTTGTGAGGCTGTAGTCCACCATACACCTTAACAATGTTATTATATTCCCAAAAAAATAGAAACCATTAAGATATTTGTTATATAATAATTAAATAATAATAAATAAAATTTAAAATATCATAAATATCATATATAAATGTTATTTCCATCATTACTCCCAACCTTGATAGGTGGTAATGGAAAAACGAACAACATTGGTTCATGAGGCGGTAGTCCTCCATACACACGAATGATGATTTCATAACCCATTTTATGGGATTGTGTGAAGTTATAGGTCATAAAATTAATATTAAAAAATATCATTATATTTAGGATACTTAGGTTATTATATAATCATGATATAAAAATATTTTATGGAGGTGGAGAAGGAAATAAAATAAAAATGCTTTTAGAAAAATATTACGTCTTCTTCGGGTATCCTCATTAGGTTTAAAATAATGCCTTCCTAAGTTGTATTTATATCCAATATAAGGCCTATAAGATTATTTAAGGAAATTTGGGGAGTGATTTGGGAAGTTATTGTCTGAACTGAAGTGGTTTAGAGGTGTAATGAAAAGAGGAGATGGGGTTGCATTTTATAAGTGGGGGAGATGACACCCTTGGTATTTTTGAAATGTAGTGAGTGATACCACGGTTTTTTCACATAAATTGGCTATAGTAATATAAATATATCTATAATATAAGTTTTAACTTCTAAATATGGCTCTAAAATTGGTTTTTATAAGTATATAGTTTATTTATCCCATTAAGTTTAAAGTTTAATCCCTTGGTAAACTCATTTTTCTCCTAATTGTTGTAATTAATTTTATCTATTTTCACTAATAACATTGGTAAAAAATTAAGTTGACCTTATTTGACAATATATATTTTTATTATTACAAATATGGTGTCCATTTTTGCAAATTAAATTCACATAAGTGATAAAATTCAATTTAAAAGTTATCCTGTAGATGGGATGAGAAAATGGGTTTTTAAAGCGAAAATGGTCAAAAGTTTACTAAGTTTTTATATCTAAATTCAATGTAAAAATGATTTAAATGAAATAAATTGTATTAATATATGTATAATTTATCTAGTTTTATTTGAAAACAAAAACTAAAATACAATTTAAGATTATAAATTATTTATATGAAAAGTGAGTTTTCAATTAAAATTTTGTATTTTTACTATTAATTAAAAAATGAGACTCCTCAGAAAAATACCAAAAGTAAAACCTAATAAAAGTTTTAGATTATAATTTTAAAAATGAAGTTTATATTTTCAAATAAAATTTATAAAAGATTCAAAATTTAGTTTTAAAATAAGTACAGCATTAATAGGCGGCAAAACTACCTTTAAAAAATACACCTTTTTATGCATAAAATTGGATTTGTTCTTATATTATGCATATAAAATATATTGGATGAATGTAAAAAAATATTTATTGAATATATAAAATATAAATTTTGTTAATATAATTTTATGATAGTAATTAATTTAATTTATTAGGATAAAACACCGTTGGGGAAAAATAATATTTTTTATAAACATACTTCCTTTATATTCAATTGGTTTTTATATTTATTTATAATTAATTTGTAACCAATTAATTCAACTATATATTTTCATAAGTTAGTTAATACTATTCATAATATCCAATTTAATGTATTGGAGATAATTTCTATTTTAAATAATAATATTACTAATATTCATTAAAACTCGGTCTTACGTGTAACACAAACTATCAAAGAAATCCATTGTTGCGTGTAACATAAGATTATTCAGTGTTGCATACATTTATATATATATATATATATATCAAATATTGAATTTATTTAAATTATTAAATATATTTTAAGGTCTTGTTATGTTATATTCCCTTCAATTCTTGGTGTTGCGTGTCATACACTCTATTGAATAAAATATTATTCTTTTTGAATTTCAGGGAGTTACATTCTCCACACATTAAATAAATTGCATCATCATAATTTAAAATTGATCTAAGTAGTAAAAGGTTTGATATTTTAAAATTAATTTTTTTTAAAAACCCACATCATAAAGGGTTAAATAAAAAATGTGTTAATATGAGAGGAAAAATATTATAATAGTAATATGGAATAATCGCATGACTAGGTTTGTGAGTAGGAGAACATAGGTGGGAAATAAAAACATAGACATGGAAGAGAAAACTAGCACCCAAATAATGATGGAGAGTGATTAAGGTCACTGATCATAAGAAATGTAGTGATAAATGTAAAGTTAAGGGTCTCAATTCCATGAATTTGTGATGATCTTCAAGAACATCTGTTCAATATAAATAGAGGTATTAGGATAATAATTTTTTTTATTATGATCATTTTCCTAGAGTTGAGGAATTATTTAACTCTCTAAGAATATATAGAAATATAATTACTTGATATGTCTCTATTTCATTAGTGTAATCTTATCCTTCGACTGTGCCTTGAACTATTTATACTTCATCTCTTAATATAGGTTGACTCATATGGTGCAGTAATACATTAATCTCTAAAACCTTGTACAAAGATCAACTTAAACCATTTGATAAATGGTTAACCTTATATACATTCCAAAATATCAAAGTAAAAATATTTATAAATAAGGTCACGGAATTTCCAAAATTAAATTATCATTAATTTTCAATCAACATGAAGTATCTCTTTATTGATACATACCACACATGTGAATACCTTCAACATTTATCTTATTGAAACATGGTAATAACCTGAATTTCCATAAAATATTTTTTTAAAACATGCATGATTACTTATTTCTTAAATAAAAAAAGTTATTAGATATATTACTTAAATAAAAAAATGTTGTAAACTCCATCAATGATAGTATAAACCACTTTTTCAACAAATCATTAATAAGTTGAAAGGTTGATAGAACTATCCAATTTACTTTATCCATGTCAACCATTTCTTATCACAAAATCATTATCTCAACATTAATAGAATATTAAGGGTTATCATTTCCTCAATCATGCATTTTTCCAAAAATTTAACTTGCTACTAAATCATTTTTCTTGGTCATAAATACCATTTAACAAATGCTTTCAAATACTCTGAGAAATAGTACATAATTATAATCCTTATATATTTCATAGTTATTATTATGAGAATATTATCAATAAAATATTTTAACAATATATTCCAAGGATCCAAATACAAAATCATAGTAATCATTCCACTTTAACAATATCAATATATTAAGATTGAATTTGATCCCTTCTATTTTTTGAGGTATATCACCCTGACACTTGTGGAATTCATTAGTGAAGTGCCTCATATCCTTACAATTGAAACACTTAATGTTAGTGTTTTATTTATTCCCTTTGTATTATTTTTCCTGATGACCCTTTTATCTGAACTTGTAACAAATTCCCAATCCATTTAACCATTTGACATTATGATTCTTTCCATAGTTATCACATGTGGTAAAATAATTCTTTCCACTATTCCCTTTATCCATTATTTTCTCAGCCATCCTCTTCTTCTACTTATTCCCTTTGAATCCACAACCCTTGGAGAATTATTTATCTATCTTTATTTCACATAAAACTATTTCATCATATAAAGTAAAATTTTGTGAGACCAGTTCCCTTTAGAGAATTTTATTAATACCTGCAAATAAATTCTCAATATTGTATTTAGGGTTTCGTATGTAATATATAAAATAACTAGATAACGTTGTAATGGTAGCTTCATACTCCAAAAAAAATTCTTTCTCATTTTACTTTAAATTAAGTAACTTTATCTTCATCTCAGTTAGTTTCTCACAAGGGAAATATTTTTAAAAAATGTATCCTTATATATTTCCATTATATGAGTTATATTTCCTCTTCCTCTATAATATTATGGATCAATGACTACTGTTGGTTAGCATTTCCATTTTGATAATACATTGCAGGTGTAAAATTTTACTTTTCACCACATCTCAATACCAAAAACATCTTCTCCAAATACTTAATCCATTTCTCAAATTCCATTAGATCAATTTTCCCTCTAAATGATGGGGGAATCTATCACATAAAGCGATCCGACATTGGAGAATCTCCATCTCGAATAAGTTTCTCACCCTGAGCAAGGTTATTATCATAACTTTATTAAAATGCCCTAATATGTCCATAAAGTTCTCAATTCTAATACCAACTATATGGGATTCCTTAGTAGGGAAACCTCTACATTAGCCACACATATTCATACCTTTCTTCTTTCTATGTTCTATCTCTAAAAAATAGTGTATACTGGATTTGCTCATAAAATTATGATCTTTTTATAATTCGAAATATGGCGTTACACTTAACATAAATTGAAAAGTTTATGCATATCATAATCATAATCATAGTTTCTTTGAGGGTATCATTATCATCAAACCATTCATAATGATTTCTAATGAAAAAGTAAATTATCATAAGAATATCCCCCTGGAGTGTGAAACTAGGTTACCAGTAAGGCCCATTGTTGTGTACCGGGTTATGCTCGAGTCAATCCAGATGTACCATTTATAGAGTTATTATCTCTAGGTACATCTATGCTAGAACCACACCCACTTTTAGTATCTATAATGGGATGCATTTCTAAAAAGAACCACAAAATCTCTACCATTACAATAGTTTAGGTTGTTATTTTATACCAGTATTTAAATTATATCAAAGGGTTATGTCACCTTATCTATGTTTTTCCTAAATCTAGTTTCCCAGGTTTCAACAAAACTTTCTATGATACAAACTGTAATGACCCCGACCCAAGTAGCCCAGTGACAGTTCCTAACTTTTTTACATTAACATATATAAACGATTAAAATCCTAAAGGACTGAATAGTTTTGTATTCTTGGGAAACCATATTATATACATGATACCCATATTATATTGGAAAAAAAAAATAAATCATAAGAAAAATAAAATCTCATAATCCTTGAAACTCATTCCAAGAATTCATCTTCACATCCTTGGGAAAGTAAAAAAAATAAGGGTGACCTCAAATACTCAGAAACGGTTATCTACAGTGGAAGTAGTCATGAATCAATAATGAATAATCTATATGGAAATCTAAATAACTGAACATAGATTCCAATTAAATAAATCTACTATATTAATAGATAATGAATAATTTATATGGAAAGGTAAATAACTAAATACACATGCAATTTAATCTATAACTGAGAATGAAATGCATCCATAGATTTTTTTCATTATGAAAATATCATGGATAATAATAATAAATGAATACTGAATAAAGTAAATGCTTAATTATCAGACATAATGTTTCTTAGGTACATGATAAATTTTCAATCAAGATCTATCCTCAATATAGTTTAAAACATACTAGGTAAAAACACATCAGATTTGGTCGACTGATTTATCTCATGAGACTATTGATGCATCAAGGTGTTTACATTAACCGGTACCCACCCCATGTCTTGTATGTCTAAATAATTCCTCATATATTGAATAATAAATTTAATTCATGAACAATGTGCCTTATCAAATATCCTTATATTTCAAAGGAAATAGATTTATCAATATTTCCCAAGTTAAGTAAACAACATTCAAAGTAAACATTATATGAAAAAATGTTATATGGTTTAGTAAATTATCATATCCATTACACAATAATATATATATTTAATAGAAATTTAATTTCCAATAAAACATGATTTTAATAAAGTGATTTTTTCAAGGTAAATTTGATAATCAGAGAACAAAGTGAGATTGCATAATAACATTTTCCATTTGGTAAATTTTCAAGTCAAATCCCCTTGGATGAAATAAATCAAATTAAATCTTAAAACATCATGAAGGATAAATTATTCATGATATTTATTTTCAAATGGTTAGTATATACACCACATAAAATTGAAATGGTTTATAATAAAAAATAAGTCTCATATATTATTTTTTTATAACATCTCATCACCTATTTGTTAATGATATTTCATTATTTTCACTGTTTCAGGTGTTAATCACCTTGTATTTTGGGTATGTTTTGAATTTTTATTTTTTTCCTCTTATTAGACCACGATTTAACCATCTAAATAATGTAAAACATGATTTTAAAATCAAATATATTCAGTATATATTTATTTATATTAATCAATAAAATTTAGTTATATTAATCTATAAAATTTAGTTATAGGGAATGTAATGCACTGTTCATGGAGACGGTAGGCCGTACGTATGCATGAACACTGCTTCCATTTTTAATTCGTATTAAAAGAAAGAAAAGTAGATGATATATATATATATATATATATATTATCATTATATTATAATTATTATTTCATATAAATAACATATTTTTATTAAAAACATAATTAATACATTCTGTGTTATGCGTGAACAAATCACATCGCTTCGCGAGGTGGTAGTTCGTTGTAAACATGAATGATGTTATCATATTCTCATAAAATATAAAGAATGAAGGTATGAATTATATAATAATGAAAAAAACAAAAAAAATAAAAAAAATAAAAAATATCAAAAATATAATATATAAAAATTATTTTCATCATTATTTACAACCTTGATAGTTGGTAATTGAAAAACGAACGACATCGGTTCGTGAAGAGGTAGTCCACTGTACACATGAATAATGATTATGTGACCCATTTGATATAAGTGTTTTATTTTATAGGTAATATCATTAACTTAAAAACATATAATTATATTTAATATACTTATTTTATTATATAATAACCATATAAAAATAATTTAATGAGGTGGATTAAGAAACAAAATAAAAATGATTTTAGAAAACATTACCCCTTCTTTAGGTATCCTACTTAGGTCTACACTAATGTTATCTTAAGTTTTCTTTCTGAAAAATATAGGGCCTTTAGATTTAAGTAAAGTTGGGGAGTTATTTGGGTAGTTATTTTTTGAACTAAAGTGGTTTGGATGTGTGAATAGTGGAGGATAGGGGGTTGTATTTTATAAGTGGGGAGATGACATACTTAGTATATTTGAAAATTATTGAGTGATCCCACATTGTTTCCCATGTAAAGTGGATAAAATAATGAAAACATATATACAATAGAAGTTATAAGGTTTAAATATGTCTATAAAATGGGTTTTTGAAAATTTTATAGTTCATTTTTCCTCTTAAGTTTAAATTTTAGTAACTTGGTAAACACATTTTTCTCTTAATTATTGTAATTAATTTTAATTGTTTTCACTAATTAATTTGGTTACAAATTAAGTTGAAATTACTATAAATTATAAATTATTATAATTAAAAATATGCATTCCATTTTTCCAAATTTAATTCACAGAATTGGAAAAATTTAATTTAAAATTTGTCCAACAGACTGGATGAGAAAGTGGGGTTTTTAAGTGAAAATGTTTAAACATTTTCTAAGTTTTTATGTCTAAATTCAATGTAAAAATGATTCAAATTAAATAAATTGGATTAATTGAATTGTAATTTATCTAATTTTACTTTAAAACAATTTAAAATATAATTTATCATTATAAATTATTTAGACAAAATGTTATTTTTCAATTAAAATTCATTTTTTCTCTATTCATCCAAAAAATTAAACTTCTCAAAAACATACCAAAATTTCACCCATAGATAATTTTGAAATTAAGATTTAAAAAATGAATTTTATTTTTTTCAAATAAATTTATAAAAGAGTCAAAATTTATTTTTAAAATAAGTGTCCCATTAAAAGGCAACAAAAATGCCTTTAGAATAATACAAACTTTTATACATAAAATTGAATTTTTTCTTATCTGATGGATATAATCTATTGGATTGATGTAAAAAATATTTTATTGAATAGATAATATATGAATTTCATTAATATCATTCAATTATTGTAATTAAATTAATTTATTAGGATAAATCACCTTTAGCATGAAATAATAATTTTTTATAAAAACATTTCCTTTATATTAAATTGGTTTTTATATTCATTTATAATTAATTGACAACCAATGAATTACACCATATATTTTCATAAGTTATTTAATCCAATTCATAAACAAATATTTAACTATTAGGAGATAAATTTAATTTTAAATAATAATATTAATTGTATTTGGTAAAACTCGGTCTTGCGTATAACGCAAGCTATAAAGGAAATCCATTTGTATGTGTAATGCAAGCTAACTCAGTGCTGCATCCATTGCAGGATATATCACAGATTGAATTTATTTAAAATATTAATTATATTTTAATGTCTCTGTATGTTATATTCATTTCTATTCTTGTTTTTTCATGTCAAACACATAATTGAATAAAATGTTATTCTTTCTGAATTTTGTGTCGTTACATTATTTATGAAAAATAATGAATTAAGTGTGTTTATTTGGACTAGGTTTCCTCATTTTTTATTGAAGTAGGGTTTGGATATTTTTGAAGATTATTTTAGTTATTTTTTAGTAGGAAATGAAAACATTAGTGAAAACCCTTAAGTTTAGTCTAATGGATAAGTTTAAGTATTGGAAAACAAATTGATGTTTTGGTAAAGAATTGATTATGTGGTTTCCTAGAAATTAAATAATAGTCTGAATACAAGCTAGTGGACTCAGTTGTGGTTCATATTCAACTATGGGTAACTACCTTAAAAAATTATGGTTGAGTATGATCTAAATCTTGACTCAGTACATGATGAGTGAGCCTAAGACTACACACCTAGCTAGACACTCTCGAGGAATATGCTTTGGTTAATTCAAATTCTCTATGTGAATCATTATGAGGTGTTTCAATATGTTTATGTTAGATAACATAATTCAAAATTACCATGGATAACATATATTTAACAATGGATATTCATAATATAGGGTATACATATCATTTATGATCTATTTTTTCTAAGATCATAGTTTACCCTCAGTTCATATATTAATTTAAGTCCGTAAACATTATTTTTTGAAGTAATTATTGGAATGAGGAGGAACTAGGTTAAAAAAATATATGAATTAAAGTATAGTTATTATCCTAATGATCTACAAAATGGGATGGGGGTCAGTGCACAAAACCGCATACCAATGCTCAACTAACTATCACAATCTATAAATAATAACATAAACCACATTGAGCTCTCAAAGGGACCAAGAATGAAGAAATATTTCAATAGAGTCTTTAATGTTATATCATCCTCCCACCTTTAGTTTCTCTTCTAATCCACATATTTATTGAAAATAGATTAATTATATGGAAAAAATATTTTCCATTCTATATTTTTCGAAGCATGAGAAGCCTATTTTGGTCGTCAACAATTTTGAAGGAGATGATCACTAATGGTTGAATCCCATTAAGACTACAATAGAATGGAAGGATGTGAACTAAATGGGATTAGAAGATTTCAATAATGTATACATCCTCAGGAAATATCCTTGAACTCTTTAAAAAAATGTAGTGATAATTTTTATAGCAGAAATAATAGGAGGAGGAATCTGTTGGCGCATATAGAGAAAACTTTAGAAGACTCATCAGGTACACCTACGGTAATATCTCTAGCTCTGAATGCACGATTTGATGAATCTTTTATGTCTTATAACCAAGTATTATATGTAAATTATCCATAATTGACCTTGTGAGCTATGAATAAATTGTTTGATGTGTGCTAAATGTTGAAATCGAAACTATGTACTGATTATTTTGGGTTTAAGAAAAGGAATGTGGAGTATCATGGAAGATATGATGATAAAACACCAAGTGGGGAAAAAAATAAACCACTTACATGAAAAAATGTGGGAGGAAGCATCAATGAGATTTCTCGAAAGGAACCAGGAGGTGCTTCTATTGGAGTCGGTGTCCTTGAACCATCATTTGGTATTTCATATTTCATTTATATTAAAAGAAGAGAAAATTAATTAAAATATTTTATTATATATCATTCATAGTTCTATGTGAATTTAATTTAATAATGTCCCAAATTATATGTTGCATTGAAAAGGTCATAATAGTTCCCCTCTATGATGATAACCTTGAAATTCCATAATTATATTCTTAAACCTTTTTCTACAGCCAGATAAAATTATATGATTGGGAACATAATATAATGACTATCAGGTGTGATTTCTCATCAGCAGATGAGACTTAATCTCATGAAATTTTCACTTGTTACTCTTCTATATGATATATTATAAGAATATAACTACAAATTAGAAATCCATAAGTTTATGTGTCATTGTATATTCTTATCTAATAGTGTGTGAAATAATCCTTAGCCTTTAATATGATTATTAATGCATGCCTTGACTATCAAAATTTTATGCATTGCTGTTAACTGTGACGACATATGATCAAATATAAGTTGGGTAAATTGGGAGCATCACAAACAATATGTTATTAATGAAAAATTTGAGGAAGGATTTTTCCCTTCCATGTTTATAGATTTTGATTTCCTGGACTTTTTATTGAAATAGAACCATCACATTAAATTCCATGACCATGATGTATATATGAGTTCATTTAAAATAGTTAAAGAAATATGTATCAAGCATATAAGTTGATGACTTAATCCCATAACCTTATTCATGAGATATCATAAAAAAGTTATTATATTATATAGTGAGAATTAGTATATAGTTTTATCATTGTGACATATCTTCTTCCTCTATGGGTGCCTTAGCCCTTTGCTAGATAGTAATCTTAGACTTTAGGAATGCTCACCTAATTCAACTAAGGAAGAGTCCTAGATAGTAACACACATAATGTTTCCTTTTATATTAGTGAAATATTATTTATATATAAAAATTAGAATAAGTATTATTGTCCAAATATATAAATATTATTTAATCAAGATTTATTAAATGGTTGAAAATATTATATAAATATTTATTCATATGGTAACATTTTAATTATGTGAACATATAATATTTATTTATCTCTTGTTATTCACACATGTTTTGGATGGAAATATTTGATGTTTTTCACTCGATAGTCTATTGCAAGGATTCGGGTTTGTGCAATCATTTACATCAGGTTCACTATTTATGAATGAGTTCTAATGAGTTTGTTCATGGAACCAAAAACACTCAATGGTTATGTATCCATTGGTACATACTTTTCAAAGGAATGTGTTTTATAGGAAGTTTTTCCAATGATTCTTATGAACTCACATTGGTTGAGAGGATGGGAGGTTGGGTCATGACATCCTGAAGAACCTTTGTGAATTATTTTTAACAATGTTTTTGTATTTCTTGAAAATAAACCTTTTTTTGATGAAGATTTTTTTTGTTATTTATTAATTCAACTAAGTCTATCATAATGAGGTAGTTTTTCTAGACACATATTTCTGAAACCATGTTTTTGTATTGAGATGCACCGAACATAGAAGAAGTTATGAAGATTATGTTTTTGATCATATACTTTATCGTATTTAGGTCCTTCGACATGAAAATTAAAAATCACCAAATTCATAAATAATCAGGGGAATAATTTTTTTGTTTACTAGATGTCTATATTTGGTATAATTAGATAATGAATGAAGTTGATGATGATTTTTGAAAGAAGAACGTGAAGTTAGGAGTTAGAAAGGTTTTCATACTTGTAAAAAAAATTAGATGATGCTTTACTGATCAAAAAGTATTCAAAAATCATGAAAACTTTCATGATAAAATATTTTTAGGAAATGGTGGAGTGGTTTGAAGAATAGTAGAGTTGAAAAATGAGATTTCAATAATACTTGGATTTTTTACTGAGAAAATAATACTAAGATTTTCGTACTAATATTTTCATACTGGAAAAATCGTATCGATATTTTTGTATTTGGATTTTTGTACTGGGAAAATCATACCGATATTTTTTTACTCAGATTTTCATACTGAGATTTTTATATTTTTAAAGTCGTACTGAGATTATTGTACTCAAATTTTCATACTGAGATTTTCATACTGGGAAAATCATACTGATATTTTCATACTGAGATTTTGTACTTGGATTTTTGTACTGAGGAAATCCTACTGAAGTATTCATAATGAAGAATTCAGATTCACTGAGAAATAAATAATAATCATAATGATATGATTATGAAGAATACTCAAAAATAAAATTCTATAGGTTTTACAAATAATTGAAGTGGTAAAACTTGAATTTCAGTTTTAAATAAATCTCAGATAAATCTAAGGAGGTTTGAAGAAGTAAAAATTGTAGTTTTAAATGCGAGATATTTTCTGAGATTTTAAGGTTTGAGGAAGTGGGGAATATTTTCAAGTTTCCCACCTTTGTTTTCTAAGTCACCTATAAATAATTCCTCAGATCATTTATTCAATTTAAAATTTGATATAGGTGAAAAATGTAGAGATCCATATAATTTTAATTAAAAGTTTTTATTTGATTGAAGAAGAATTGTATTGATCATTACAACAGAAGTTTCATTTTTTCAGATTGATAATGAATTCATTGAATTGATTTTATCATATTGGGAAAATTGGATCCGGGATACATTATTATCATATTTAGTGAACCATATATCGAATTACCATACTTATAGAATCAGATCTATAATCCATCGTCATTGTATTGAAAAAATTGGATCCAAAATTATTAGACTGAGAAAAATAGATCCAGATAAATTGAACTGAGGATTCAGACTATGAAATTGTAGAGGAGATTCAAAAAAGTATTTATTCTTTTTTTGGATTAATTTTTATATAAATAAAAATTATAAACTAATGGTATCTAGTATTATAATTCATATCGGGAGATAGAAGGTGTCTAATGGGAGTTGGAAAAAGTTGTATTCACTTCTTCTTAACAACGAATTTGCATAGACCCACAAGAGTGGATATGGAAAGGATGTAGGTTCTCACACTGAGGACCAAACATGTAAATCTTGTGTGCTTTAATTTCTTTCAAACTATTTTATGAATGAGTATTTACTACAAGTTTATAAAGAAATAAATCTTAACTGGTTGCAAGGGTTAAGTTTTAAAAGGAATTGAAACTTATAAAAGTGAACAAATGATTCAACCCACCATCTCACTTATTATTCAATCCTTTGGAACATCAATTGGTATTATAGGGAAGGTTCCATTATTAAATCCTTATCATGGATAATATCAATTCTATCAATAATATTGGAATTCCTACATTTTATTGAAAAAATTATTATGGATGGAAAAATATGATGATTCCTTATCTCCCATCTATTGGCCTTAAAGTTGTTGATGCTACTACTATTGGTTTTCCACCTATTAAGAAAGATTATCCTATGATGTTTTCTAATAAGAGAAATATATAATTTGATGGAAAGTCTAGAAATGAAATCCTTATTTCTTTACCATATATTTTTTATTAGACGTTGATGGGTCTCAAAACTTTAAAAAGTAATTTGGACAAGATGGAAAGTGTTTTCGTGGGGAATAAAAAAGTCAAGGAATAAAAGATGCAAATCTAGCATAGTAAGTATGAATAATCATAATGAGAGACTCAGAAACAATTGATGAATACTTCACTAGATTAAATAATTTTTTTTGCAATATCAGATGATTTAGATATGTCTTATAAGATTCTACAATTGTGATAAAACTTATGAGAAAATTTCTTGATTGATTTGATTCAAAAATTTATTCTTTAGATGATACAAATGATTTATCTCTTGATGAATTTCTCAAATTTATTATTTCATATGAAATAAGAAAATCTCCAATGTTTAAAAAGAATATGAAAGATAAAATGGCTTTTGAAGGTACGAGAAATTTTAAAATTCAAGATGTTTAAGATGTTGATCCTCATGACCCAGAATATAAATAGCATTATTAGTTGAATGAAAAAATCATGTCTCTTATATCCAAGAATAATCGAATAGAAGTATGATATTATGGAGGTAAAATTCCTCTAAAATGTCTTAATTATGGTGGAATCAGATACTTTTCTATGAATTGACCATAGAAGAAAGTTGGAGAATATCGATATGATTCTCGTGGAAATCCTCAATAGAAGAAGTGGAACAAAAACAATAGAAGAAAAATCTTCCAACAGATACCAGAAAAAGATTACTAGAAACAAAAGAAGTATGTTGAGTAATAAAGTTGAATCAGACTCAACCAAAAATAATTATTTGAAATATGAAACTTCAGAACAATTTAGAAACTTCGTTGAAAAATTTGAGAAAAAAAAAGATTCCTCATAGAGTGAAGAAGGTGGTGAAGAATCTTAGAGAGAGTATCATCTCAGAGTATAACTTGTTGTATGTCTTGAGAAAAACAAAACTATCAAAAAATAAATTAGAGTATTGAATAAGGATTGTGAAGAAATTGTTGATGGAAGAAAAAAATATAATCAAGCAGGAGGATAAATACATTAAAGAGATTTTAATTTACAAACTTAGAATTCTTGAAGAGGGAAAGATGATTGAAGATCTTAATAAGATTCTAGAATCTAAGGAAGAAGAAGTTAACTAGTTTCAATAAAAACTTATTGAGTTTGAAACTACATTTTGGAAGATGAATGAAAAATTCAACAAAGCTTCGAAAGTAAAAACTGAGACTTCAAAAGTTGCTAAGAAAGATGAATATGAGAATCAGGTGAAATATTCTCTTACCAAAAATAATGTATCATATGATTATTTTAATATTTACGGTTTTGGAAAAAGTATTCAGAAATTATGGGTGGAGAAGTAATGTGTGAAACCTATCAAATCTAAAACTTAGGAAACTCACTCAAAAGAAAAGAGGGTCCATATCCTATGTATGTTAGAGCTGAAAGAAGTTACCAACCTCAACAAAGATTTAATAGAGAAATATATCATTTCAACAGAAAATAAATATTTCATGGTTATTTCTGGTGTTTCAGAATCTATGGTAACATGGATTATAATTTTTCTCACAACTTATCCTTATCTAGAATAAATTTTGAGAAAATTAGAAGAAATAGTGAAAGTACAATGAGAGACTTTCCGAACTTATAAAAAGTTAAAAAGTAAATTATCAAGATATTAGAAACTTTTCAACAAGAAATCAATTTGAATGTCTGGAAGAAGTGTGTGGAATAGGTGATCAAGCTAGTCATCAAGCCAAAATATGTATGACACTACCTCCAGAACAAGTTTCTTATGATAGAAAAGAAAAGAAAACTAAAAAGAATAAAGTTAAGGAAAGGGATTTGGTTGTTGAAACAGCTTTGAAAGAAAGTAAAAGGAAGAAATCATGGATACTTGATAGTCGTTTCTCTTCAAACATGATAGGTACTATATAAATACTGAAACATGTTTAAATTCCTGATGAATGAATAGTTACCTTTGGTAATGATAGTTCCTTAAAAATCTGAGGAATCATAATGGTTGAGATTGAAGCTAAAAAGTTGAAATTTAATGAAGTTTTATTTGTTAATGGGATAAAACTTAATGTACTTAGTGTAAGTAAAATTTCTGAGGATGTAAAATAAGTTATTTTTATAAAAAAATTTGTATCATCAAATGTATGGAAGATGGAAAATTCATTACAAAAGGATAAAGAACCAATGGTAATCTCTTTCAAATAAGGGAATTCAATAACTCATGTTACTTGAGTGCTTAAGATGAAAACAAATTGTGGCACCAAAGACTTGGCCACCTTGTGTAGAAAAAAATGAATAAAATTTATAATTTTGATGCTATTTGGAATTTTCTAAATTTGAAAAGAAGAACTAAAGATTTTTATATTAGTTTTCAAAAAGAAAATATGACTAAAAAAGTCACAAGAGAATTGAGATTCAATCTACAAGACAACTTGAGATTATTCATTCTGATTTATGTGGGTTAATGATACATCAACCAAAAAAATGTGATTTATAATTTATCAATTTTATTGATGATTTCACTCAGATGATGACATCATGTTTATGAAGCACAAGTGAGAGGCTATTGAAATGTTCAAATTATTTAGAAAATATATTGAGAAAGAAGTGGATGTTTACATAAAGAAGTTGATAACAGATAATGGTAATGAATTCACAAGAAGTAATTTTGAAACTTATCTAAGAATGAATGGTATTAAATATCATTATATTGATCCCTATACTCCACAAAAAATAGAGTATTAGAAAGAAAGAATAGAAGTTTGGTGGAAATGGGAATAAGTATGTTAGCAGAATATAAACTTTTAAAATTCTATTAGAGAGAAGCTGTTAGTACTACTATACATGTTCAAAATAGATTCTTTTTGAGACCAGAAACTATAATGACTCCTTATGAAATTTTTTATAAAAAAACCTTAATTTAAATACTTCAATGTTTTTAGAAGTCCATGTTTTCTCAAAATAAAAAATCTATATTTGGGAAAGTTTTATGATAAAGATATGGAAAAAACGTTTATTGGTTATTCAGTAAATGAAATAAGTTACAAATGTTGGAACAAACATTTTCAAAAATTAGTGGACTCATATCATGTAGAGGTAATTGAAAATCAAATTTCCTTAACAAAAGCTGTTGAGAATGCTGAGGAGGATACACTAGATAATTTCAAAAATAGTGAATATTATCCAAAACATCCTTATCAGGATTCAAATTAGTCATGTGGTGAGGAAAGTGAAGTTAGGAGAGAAAAAGTGAGATTTCATACCTTAAAAAAATATGTTGAGACCAAAATTTTTTTTGGGAATCAAAGGGATCCAGTTCATGCCAAAAGGAAGTTGAGATTAGAAAATAAAAATTCACTTATCATTAAAGTTGAACCAGAATTAGTTTTAGAGGCTATTCAACATAAAGAATGGGTGGATGCTATGAAATAAGAGATGGATTATATTGAAAAGAATAAAACATGGGAACCTGTTGCAAGGATAGTAAATAAAAATTTATTAGAAAAAAGTGGGTTTATAGAAACAAATTGAATGATCGTGGATAAGTTTCAATAAAAGAAAATCAATACTTGTTTGTAATGGATATGCACAGGTGGAAGGTATGGATTTTTATGAAACCTTTTCCTTCGTTGAAAGGATAGAAATTATTCAAATGTTTCTTATAGTGTCTGCTCATAAGAATTTAAAATTTTATCAGATGGATGTAAAGTCATATTTATTAAATGGAGAGATTGAATAAAATGTTTACATTAAAAAAAATTGAGGGTTTCTACTTGATGAAGAAGAAAACAAAGTTTTTAAATTAAAGAAAGATTTTTATGGGTTGAAACAAGCTCCACATTCTTGGTATTATAAATTTGAAATTTTTTTGAAAATGTTGAACTTCTCTAAAGGAAAAGTTGATAGCAACTTGTATGTAAAATATTTTAACTCAAGTGCTCTAATTTTAATTATTTATGCGGGTGATATAATTTTTTCTGGGGATAGAGAAGATGTTTGTAAAACATTTTATAATGAAATGAAGAAGAATATTGAAATGTATATATTAAGAGAATTAACATTATTCCATTGATAAAAATTTCAAAAAAAAATACATTTTCTTATCTCAAGAAAAGTATTCTAGGGAATTGTTAAAGAAGTTTGGGAAGGTAGAATCGAAAGAAGTTTAAACTCCTATTTCAGTGAGCACAAAGTTGAGTAAATATGAATCTAGAATAAGTTTTCATCAGAAAGAATTTTTAAAGATGATAAGAAGTATTATTTACCATATATCCTAAAGGCCTGATATTCTTTATGCTATGAATTTGTGTTCCAAGTATCAAATTAATTTGAATAAATCAAATATTTCTGTAGAAAAAATAATTCTGAGATATTTCAAAGGATTAAATTCAAATGGATTTTTAAATAAAATAACCAATGAAATTAAAATTCATGGTTATACTGATGTCAATAGAGATATAGATTGTAATGATAGAAAATCATCCTCTAGAGGAACATTATTTTTGGGTGAATATTGTATGAGTTGGAATATTAAGAAACAAAGTTCTATAACTTTGAGAAATGTTAAATCTAAATATGTTGCAACTATTCAATATTGTACTCCAATGTTGTGGATGAAATTTTAGCTGGATGATTCCAAAGAAAAATTTTCTAAACCACTAAAGATACTTTTTCATAATCAAAGAGAAATTGATCTTTCTAAGAATCCTATCTAGAATTCAATATCAAAACAAATTGATATAAAGATTCACATAACAAAATAGAAAGTTTCCACTAGAAATTTTTTTGGAATATATTTCAAAAAAGTATCAGATTGATGATATATTCACAAAATCAATGTTGAAAGAAAGGTTTGTGGAATTGAGGCTGAAACTTCAGGTTCAACTTCCTCCCATGTCTTTCTATACCTCATAAGGAAAAAGCTACAACCTTCTATTGATAAAGTAGGAGAGAAAGTAAAAACTTTGTACATTGTTATAATTTTTAACTTATCTTTATTTTATGAATCTAAATCTATGGTTGTCATATAATGGGGGAGAAAAGCGAGAGAAAATGAAAGTGAGAAAATAAATAAATGGGGAGAAAAATAGAAATTTAGAAAATATAGAATGGGGGATAGATAAATAAAGTGTGAAAATAAAAGTGAAGAGTGTTTATCTTTATATGGCTGAAAAAGTTTCTTACCATCAAGGGTGAAATTACTTAAAAAACATTACTTTACCCAGAAGTGTAGTCTCAGGAAACTATCTTTTGAGAAATACTATGTTTTGATAAAAATCAAAAAGTTGAGTTGTGAAACATTCTGTGATTTTAAAAAGTTGTTTACAAGGGTTTTCAACAAATCCAAAGGGGGATATTGAAGAACCTATGTGAATTTATTTTAAAAAAGTTTTTGTATTTGTTGAAAACAAATATTTTTGTTGAATAATATTTTTGTTATTCATAAATCAGACCCACTCCATAAAAATGAGGTTGTTTTTTGGGACATATATTTCTAGGACCATGTTTTCATATTACGTTTCACTATTCACAAAAGGAGTTTGGAAGACAAAGTTTTTGATTGTACACTTTATCATATTCAGGTCCACCAACATGACAATTGAAAATCACCAGATTCAAAAAGAATTGGGGGAAGAGTTATTTATTTTCTAGAAGTCCATCTTTGCTGTAATTATAAAAATAATGGTGTTCCTGAAGAGTTTTGAAAGAAGAACGTGAAGTCTAGAGTTAGAATGTTTTTCATGCTTTCTAAAACAAAACCATATGATCCTTTTTTGATCAATAAGTTATCAAAAATCATGAAAACTTTCAGGATAAAATATTTTTAAGAAATTTTGGAGAGATTTGAAGAATCTCAGAGTTGAAAAATGAGATTTCCATTATACTAGGACTTCATACTGGGAAAATCGTACTGATATCTTCGTACTCTGATTTTCATATTGAGATTTTTGTATTGGGAAAACTGTATTGAGATTTTCATATTGATATTTTCATACTAGGATTTTAATATAGGGAAAATCATCTTGATATTTTTGTAGTCATATTTTTGTAATGATATTTTAATACTAGGAAAATTGTAATGATATTTTCATTCTCATATTTTCATACTGATATTTTCATACTGGGAAAATCGTACTTATATTTTCTTAATTTGATTTTTGTACTGTTGAAATCGTACTAATGTATTCATAATGAATAATTTAGATTCACTGATAAATAATTAGAAATAATAATGGTCTAATTTCAAAGAAAACTCAAAACTAAATTCTAGAAGTTTTATGAAGAATTAAAGTGGTCAAATGTTAATTTTAATTTTGTATAAATCTCAAAGAAATATGAGAAGTTTCGAAGAATTCAAAGTTTATGTTTTAAATACACGATATTTTATAATATTGTGATATTTAAGGAAGAAGGTAATGTTTTCAAGTTTCCCACCATTGTTTTTTCAGTCACCTATAAATAATTCCTCAGATCATTTTTCTATTTACAACTTTGATATATACACAAAAGACAGATCTCTAGAGAATATGAAGTAAAAGTTCATATCTGACTAACAAAGAATTATATTGAGCATTATAAAAGAAGTTTTAATTTTGAAGATTTAAAATGACTTAATTATATTGAATCATCATATTGGGAAAATAGAATCTAGGATCTAATATTATCATATTCATAGATTTAGATATATTATCATCATACTCAGGAAATAGGATCCAGGATCCATCATCATTTTATTGAGAAAATCAAATAAAAAATTACCGGATTGAGAAAATTGGATCCATCCAAATCAAACTAAATATTTGGACTGATCAATTGGGGATAAAATTGAAAAAATTCTTTATTCTTTGGTTTAGATCAATTGTTTTATAAGAAATCATTGTAAAATAACATGAGTCAGTATAATAATTTCTATTAGGAGATAGAATCTATCTAATGGGAGTTGGAATAAGTTTTATTCATTTATTATTATTAGTGGATTTACATAGACCCATGAGAGTGGATAAGGCAAAGATGTAGGGTCTTACATTAAGGTTGAACCTTTTTAAATTTTATCTTTTTTACTTGCTTTATTACTTTTCATTCATGATTATTTACTAAAAGTAGATAAGGAAATAAATCTTAACATGTTATAGGGGTTATGTTTTAAAAATATTTGAAACTTATAAAAGTGAATAACTAATTCAACCCCACCCCTTCTTAGTTTTTATTCAATCCTTTTGAACTTCACATCCTCTTTGGGGGAATTATTTCCTACCCTAAGAAACTCTTTTAGATTTAATATATGTTTATAAATCCTTTATTAATTCCCAAGTATGATATGAATCACCTTGAATTAACAATCAATTATTATCATGTATGGAATTTAGAATCATCTGTATGTATCTAAGATTCTTCATCAATGGAGATATCTATATATATTAGAGGTTCTCCATAAATGGTATCCGCTTATGTACTAATTATTGATTCTATAGTCATTATTATGATAATGATAGTTTTCTAGCCACACAGTGGGGCACAATTTAGTGTATCATCATCCAGGGATGCATAGGTTGTTTTAATGTTAGGATCAGACCCATGGATGGGATTCCTATCTATCCTTATAAAAGGAACTAGTTTAGTGCCAATTAATGGGGAACATCATAACTTTTAAGGTTATGTGATAAGGACATATCCGTACAGTTTAACGTCATGTGGCAAGGATTTCTAGGATAAAGGTTCCAAGTTAATGTTTGGTGTGGGAATTATGTGGAATCATCCTGAGGTACTTGGAAATGATGTGAACTTTTGGTTTGAATTAGACCCCGATGGGAATGTGGATGAGAGAGAAATAGTTCGATTTTGGATTATTGGATTTGGACCTCAGGGTAACTTCCTACATATCCCATTTGGATGGGAATAAAATCTCGAGTAGTTAAGTTGTGAGGACCCATTCCTATAAAGGCACTATGGAGGTTTTTCTGGTAGGGGAATATTCCCCTTTGAGACAATTAAGTTAGTTCTTACTCATGAAGAGGATTCACTGATTAATGGGGGCTATGATTGGGTCTTACTCCTTAGAAGGATGCCCATGAATGATTTTTGTACCATGAGAAGTTCCTATACTTATTTATATTTGTTGGTTTGGTTTGGGGCTTACTCTTGAGGAGGATTCCTAGATTGTTTGAAGTTTGGTTCAGACTTACTTCTAAATAGGTTTCTCTAAAGGCTCAAAATCATGTGTATTTCATGACCATGATCAACCTCTAATCCCAAATGAGTCATAATAAGTGTGAGAAACAAGAGTAAATGGAAGATCTAGGAAACAAAAAAAATCTTATTTTCCCTGAGGTTGGATACATGGCCTTGAGAATCCACGCCTATGGTGGAACTCTGAATGAAGGTGAAAAGAAGATTCAAAGGATGATCCCTTACTAAAACATGCATCTGATGGTGAGTATTATATGATCATGGCTATCGTTTGTGTTCACATGAGTTAGGATGAGTCATGCTTTAATGTGATGGACACATAGGAAGTGAAAGATCTAAAAAACCACACTTTTCATCCTCCACTAGTGGAATAGGATGAGGATATTGGAGAGAGAGAGGAGAGACTTCAGTACCCTTCCCATCTTTGATCCAGTAGCTAAGGGGGTGAATAGGAGTAGGAGTGAAACATCCTATAAGAAAGGCTTGTGGATTACTCCAGGAGGGATTCCATAAAATTGGTCCCATAGTGAGGGAGGATGATCTCATTCCATGTTTATTAGAAAATAAACCGTAATCCATACCCTCCACATTGAGAGCTGGAGGCTCTAAGTCTTATAAAAAAAGGGTAGGACATTTCCTAGACCTTATACCCAAGAATGATAACTCCTTAACACTATCCCTGGGGTGGGGTTCCTCATGACCGAGGGAATTAAAAACCACATAAACCCCAAGGACCCTAAATGTTTGGTTGGAAAAGTGTGGGAAACCTCTGATTAATGGAATGACAATCCAAATGGGGGACATTCTGGTGTGTCATTATCTGTGGTTGTGCAAGTCCATATGCCTTGGTGGAGGTTTCAGTTTGGTCCCTTTTAGAAAAGGGAACTAGAGAAGGTGAGGTCCAACCATTGGTGGATTTGAAAAGGACTCAAAGATGGAATCATGTAGGTCATGGGTTAGAGGGAAAATGTTCCTTGCCTAGGTCCTGGGAAGAACTGTAAGTGTTTCATACATCTAGTATAGGGATACATGAGCTGAGTATGCCTTGGGAAATTGTAATGCCCCAACCCTAGTTACCCGGAGTCATTGCATTATTACATAACATTGGCATGATCACAAAAGATCAAGTCTTGAAAGACCGATTAGTTTAGTAGCCTTGGAAGTACTAGATACATTCATAAGGTTTACATTACATCATAAAATGGAAAACTACAACAAAATTGTTTCCATGGAGAATACTGAGATCTCATAGACTATCCCTTCAGGTCATTCATAATACACTTCTTCGTATCCTAGAAAAAATAAGACATAGAAAGGTGTGAGCTCAAATTCTCAGTAAGGATAACAATATAGCGAAAACTTTCATAAATAAGCATAAACATTTAAGGAAATGTATAAAACTAAAAAAAAATCCTTTTAAACCTAAAATTCATCATAATATGGAAAATATAAATCATCTAATGTTATTTACTTACTCACATGGATATTCTACTAGTCGAATAATCACATGCAATATCAATAGCCACTTTCATAATGATAGAATTCATAATGCAAGACTTTCATAACCACATAGTTAAGGCCTTATGCCAAGACTACAAATAATATTTTGTAAAGGCCTTGTGCCAAGACACTATTTTGTCTCATGATACCTACCGATGCATCGAGGAGCTATAGTAGGCTCCACCCGTCACTTACTAAGTCCAATTCATTCCTCATATGAAAAGGTTTAAACATAACATATACATTCGTATTAAAAATGGCATAAAAAATGTCAATACTTTATCCATAAAACATGAATGGTATGAAATAACACATCCACAATCAAATATATCACAAAACCTTCAATACAATATGGAAGTTTTGTATCATAATAAATCAACTTCAAACAAACTTAAAATCCATCAAAGGATGTTGACATATATGAATTCAAAACCTTTTTAGAGAAATATATCTTTCTATTTTGAAATAATTTAAAAGTCACATAATTATAGAAGAAAATATTTATATTTTAAAATATTATTATAAGCTTGTAAGGGAATCTTCGATGATGTTATAACGGAGGAAAATATCTGCACCCACCGTATAAGTTAAAAAAAACATTCTTACCATAATTTTGTCGAAATAAGGGTATACATGAATTTAACCCATAATATATAAAATAGTAAGAATGTTTTGAAATAAATTTTAAAGAAACATGGATTTGGATGATAAAGAGGCCCCAATAGATAATTACATATAAACAACCTCAGATAATGAAGAGATTGTGAAATTAACCCTTACCTTTTACTTTACCTTGGTAGAGGGTAGGTTAACCTCCTTTATAATGGTGAAATAATTGTTATTTAATTATACAAGAATCATATACATTAATATGATATCATATATTATCATTTAACATTGCTTTGTTAATAATATCTTAGTATTATCACAGTTTCGGGTGTTAACTGATTCATTTTTCTTTATATGCTTTGTTATGTAAGTAATGTTTTTTATAGATAGGATGTATATTATTCATATTCATAATGATATTAAGTCTTTAAACATTATTTTAAATCATCTAATGAAAATTAGTCTTGAATGGATATGATGGGGACTGAATCTCATCGCGTTCGTGGAGACGGTAATCCGTACGTATGCACGAGCGAAAATATAATTATTTTGATATTTAAATAATATATATTTTGATGGTATATCATATATAAAGAATAATTATCATGTTATATTTATTATTTACCTCAATTACACATCATTATTTTACCATCCAAATAATAATGTATTTAATAACAATTACACCACGACGTGGAGACGGTAAGCCGTACGTACACTATATGGTGACATGTCATTCAAAGGATGGATAGAATAATGAATATTATTGTACCATATTTATAATAACATCAATGTACATATAAGATACTGGATTTATTTTTTTATAACAGAAACAACAATGAAATAGGAAGTGGAAGAAGAAAGGAACTTGAAAGAGGTGATGAAATATTTACCTGTTCTTCGGGTTCTTCCTTTGGATTTCATCAAAAGGGCTCCTTAGGATGGATTTATGACTACATTAATGCCTATAGGATTAAGGGAGGATAGTTGAGAGGGTATTTGGGCAGATAATGGCCAATCCAAATGGCTTTGAAGGTGTGAATTAGAGAGAAGTGGGAGTGCCCTTTTATAAGAGGGGTGAGGGAAATCTTATGAAAATCTAGAAATATTATTTTATAATAAACTAATTTTAGGTTTATAATGGATAAAAAATGAATTATTTAAATTATAAGGTGGTTATGGGTCCAAAACCACTCAACCAATAGGTTTTAGACAAGTTTGGGTCACTATATTAACTTTATCTTTTAGATTTAACTCTTAGTTAAATAGTTTGACATTTACCATGTCTCTTTGTATTTTTATATTATATGGTTAATAAACTGACTATAAACTTCCAATAGAACCAAACGTGGTTAATTAATGATAAAACTATCATTATATAAGTATTTTGGCCGAACATTAGATTTTTAATAATATAATATCAATTAATAATATAATATTTGTTTTAAAGACCATTTTTTGTCAACTTTGACACTATTTTGTATTTTATTTTTTCTAAATTCATAACAGAATTATTAATTTGAAAAAATATCATCTAACCAACCCTAACATGTCATATTAACCTATAAAATTAGTTTAATTCATAAAAAGTCTCAAATTACATTTATTTTCATATTTATAATATCAAATATTTTAATATTTCATTAATTAGGTAATTACCGCATCATCATTGTGTTAGAAATAAATTTAATTAATTAATGTATAAAAATTATATATAAAATTCCATTATTTAGGAAATATTTTAATCTTTCTAATGAATATTTATAGTCGAATTTATCTTATGTGTAACCATATATTAAAATTTTTTTAGTTATTAAACTTTGAATTTAATACTTTTAACTCTTCTTTGAATTAAATAATAATAAATGTCCTAATCTAATCCAAGTGGACCTAATGGATATTATTTTATTAATAATGTTGTTTTTGGTCGAATTAAACTCATCCAATAGAATTAGGACATGTGTTATGGTAATAATAATATCATTTTTACCCTTAATTACCCTTTTTACTTTTAACCATGGTAAATAAAATTAAAAATTTACTATTCACCTAAAATTATTTTCATATTATCAAACCACATTTTATTTAATGATATTAACCGTGTCTCTTGGATTTTTGAAATTCAACTCACAGAAGTGGTAAATATAAGTTTTATGTAAATTTGCAAATGCTCCTAGGAGGTGGGTAAAAGACGGTAAAAAGTTCAATAAAATTTTTATATATCTAAAATTATTATAAATTGACTCCAATGAAATACATTGAACTTATATAGGCTTTTTGTATCTATTTTTACCTAAAATAAATTTAAATAAAATAAATAATTATTTAAATAAAAGTTCGGTTTTAAACTATAACTCAGTGTTTTTCACTATTCATTAAAAATTGAAAGTTTTTAGAAAAATACCAAAAATTCACCCTAAGATAATTTTGATATTCCGAATCCAAAAATTAAGTCCATTTTAAAAGATAAAATTTATAAAATTTTAAAAAGTGGGTATTACTATTCATAACGGCTAGTTTGATTGGTTGTGGTGTGTTAGAACTCGAAGTTGTGTACAACTCACACTACTTTATTATTCAAAGAGAAGCGTACAATAGAAGCTTGGGGTGTTACAGAAATAGAACACCAGGGATGAAACACTTTGGTGGAGCTTTATCCTAGGAACCCTTGGTGTCCTCTAATGTCCGTGGAGGGGTCTCTCATAGGTCCCTTATTAAGGAAAAGGATCTCATGTAGGCGCTTGATTACAAATTGGAGAATGGGTCCTAGTGAAGGTGTCTTGTGTTTCAAACCCTGAAGGGACATTGATATCACTTATCCTTCTTAATTCACTCTTCTCTCATGTTTTGTAGAGATACATAATTAATTTTTAGAGACCTAAGAAAAGAGTCTATACGATTACAACTTGGGGATTCTTTTAATTTTTTGATTTGTTCAAATTAGGATCCTAAGGGCCTTATTTATAGGAAAATGGGAGACCCTGGTTAAAGGAGGTTACCCACACAAGCCCTGGACATAAGTTCTCAGCATATGTGTCTTATATAGGGGTGACCTACCATTCAGTGCCATGTAGGGGGGCTGTGTCAGCCTTCTAATGCAGAGGTGTGTGTACACATCCTGTGTGGGTATAGCCCTTTGAATATCCTTGGGATTTTTTATCATTTTAACATGCTTAAGGAGATTCTCATAATATTTTAATTCATCTTGGAAAAATAGAGTGTCAACAAAATCTCCCCCTCATGATTAGATCCAATCAAAAGAGGAGGGTCTAGTCCTGAGGTATAACAAGGGAAAAACTATGAAAGGTAATTCAGTGAAATATGAAGATCTTTGGTGGAGGAATGTAGTGTAGGTCTGATGTGTAGGTCCCCAACATAGAACTAGTGTGTAAGTTTACAGCATAGGCTTGTGGTGTCTATAAATACTGTTGGCCCCTTTTTCGTTTCCCTTATATTTCAGGTTTCTAATTTTTTCTCTCACTGTATAAGTATTATACTGAGCTCTGTAGCTTTTTTGTTTTCATGAAGGTCTCCTGAGGAGTTTCCAAAGGTACAACCATTTTGAGATATGATGCTGCATATGGAGGACCTCATTGAGGATCCTTTGCTAAGGACCTAATCAAGGGGCCAACACCTGGAACCTTGTCGAAGGGGCTACACGGAGGACCTAGTCAAAGGGTTGTGCGAGTTACCTTCTTTTCCAAAATTTAGGATCTTTTACAAGTAAAAATATGATATTTTTTTAAGTAAATATTTTAATTGATTAGGAAGACATAATGGTTTCTTGTAGGTTTTCAATGGCCACTTTGATGACTTTTACTAGGAAAGCTGCTACGGGTTCTTTCGAGATGATCAAAGATATTGGGCCAAGTTACTATGATGTGGTTGAGTCTGCTCTTCCAGATTTGGAAAAGTGTTTGGTACCTTACCAATGTGAGTACCCATGAATCTATTACCTACCATTGTATGTTCATAGGATTTTTAGGGACGTTACTATCCATGGGGTTCAGAGTTATTTTCTAAAGTCCTAGTTTATGAAGCACATAAACTTCCCTTCCATCTAAATCTCTTCTAAGGGAATTTATGTTAAGGTAGGGACGATTCCAATTTTTTGTTTTATACATCACAACATATTAAATTAAAATCTAAAATCAAATATCCAAGAATTAAGGCCTCATTCTTATAACTCAACCTTCCATGATTCATGAAAAGAACAGACTCAAGGCTGGAAGAAGGACTGAGACTTCTGATCTAGAGTGGGGGGGGGGGGGGGGGGGTCAGGACCAAGTGGATGTGGGTATAATCAGTGCACGAAACTTGCATATAATTCCTGAAAATTTTGTAGTATGTCTATATATATAAGGATGTTTGGGAAATTCAAACCTACGTCTACAAAAACCCATATATCATCCCGGAACTACTGTGCTGGTGGATTCTACAGACAAATTCTTTTCACCTAATACATGGTGCATTATTCCATGGGATGTATTCCAAATTTATGGGGTCCCCAATCTAGGGGATACGTATGATGAGTTCATCCCATCAAAGAAAAAATGAGATGATGCTGAAAATACACAACTGTTGGATCATGATCTTTTCAAGATAGAAAATAAATTGCATATAAAATATCCTAACCCCAGGGTTGACATCCATTTGGGAATGTGGATGAAGTCCTTCTTGGAACTGGTAGGAGAAGTTCCAACTTTTGTGCTTCCTACTATATGTCCCATAACAGATAATAAGGGCATTCCCATCAAATTCTGGTCTACACTGGAGAAGGGTGAGTTTAGCCATTGGGGTTATATGGTCAACCCCAAGGTTGATGCAAAGACTCACCTGGTTGGCTTCCTCACCACATGGATAAGAATTTATCTACATATATTCTATGAGTTTTGTGGATATGTGAGGCTATAGAATTTTTTTATTGCGGAAAAATTATATAGGGGAAGTATATAGGGTTGGATGCCCCTATCTTGTTAAGAATTTACCTTTGTTTTCTACATTAATAGATCATAAAGGCCTCATTTAAAATTTCAGGGCTATTTAAAGTGCTATGGTGGTGTATTGTAGCATACTTTAGTTCATATGTGGAATTGAGCCCAGTTAATATCCTTGACAGCTGATTCTTCCCATTTGTTTAGGCTATCTCTGGAATCCAACCATTGAACCTGAAGTACAACAACGTGTTGAAGATACTGAATGTGTTAGGGGAATTTATGTTTTTTCCACATGTTAATTCACCAATAAGGAAATTTACCAATGATGGAAAGGAAAATAATTACATGATGAGTTTGTACGTGATAGCCTTTAGGGACAATGTACTGATGGCCCACATTGATAGATAGATCATCTGTGAGGCTTATGATATGTATCGATTCACCCCTAGTTTAAATTTATTCAAAAACCAAGAATATATCCCATACGCATGTTAGATTAGAGAAAAATCCTATGGGATTCCAATAGCTTTGGATCTTGATGGCCAAGGAGGTATCCAAAATTTCAATCACTCTAAATCTACAGGATGCATCAATCTGGCTAGAGGTAGGGTATGCCAAAGCATGGATATCTCTGTATCCTCAGGGTATTGGAAATGGGAGTTTATAGTGTTAAGTCCATGACAACTTGTAGTGATAGTATGCATGGTAAAAAGTACCAATCTAAATATGATGATGTTGAAACTTTGGTATCTTCAAAGAACCCCAAGTCAAAGGTCACTGAGAAAGTTAGGGTTAATAGGAACACACCTCCGGCACTTAGGCGGTCCAGTCGCCATCATCGGGAGGAGGTTTGTGATTCTTCCCCTCATTCCCTAATGAAATCAAAGATCCCTAGATAGGATACCAAATAGAAGGGATCTGGGTCTTCCTCATAGCAAGCCACATCAGAGTCAAGTTATCTGTGACCCTTAGCAATCCAAGTCTAGGAGATAATTGCTCGTAATGTTAGAGATGCTTGGGAGTTTTTCCAGGATGGTCTTTGAATCCTAGAACTATGAGATATGAGAGAAACTATCATTATTTACCCTGAAATTAAATTGAATTAGGTTGTGAGATATATTTAGGAGTTAGAGGCTTTGATATATATAACTTGAGATCAGACCTTGTCCCCAAAACGTGTATCTGACATGCTGGACCAAGGAGTACTTGAAGGGGTAGCTATTTATCCTAAGGAGGAATGAGAAATTTACATCAACCCTGATGATATAATTCTATTTTTTCCTTTTCCTATATTGATCTTTAATCTATTTTACTAAACATTAAGGGATTTTATTTTTTAGTTCATAATATAAGAAGATGAATAACTGGTTGGAGAAGGAACATTAACAGAAGTGTCTGGGTCACAAAAGTATGGACCACTAGAAACCCAATTTAGAAATTGTAAAAGGCTCATGAATCCTCATATATATCCCTAGGTTAGAGAGATATAATGGAGGAGATGAAAGATGGAACTACTCAATTGTCCCTACATGTCCCTATTTCCAAGAGAATTGAGACGTGCCCTTCACCATCTTAAGAGATGAGGCGAAGGAGATCATTAAAGTTGGATCGATGAATGATTTGTAAAAAGTATATATTCCATCATTTGATATCATTAATTTCTCAACCTAGTCCCTCTGTCCATACTTTTCTTTTGTAGAATCTACTTCACTTTCCTCCCTTAATAGATCTCACACTAATCCTTCAAGGATCAAGGAGGATTCACCAAGGGAGAAATTAATATGGGTTGATGAATAGGTTATTCTGGTAGATAAAGAATTAGATATACGACCACATCTTCCCTTAGTTCTTCGGAGTGGGGAGAGGGCCATGATAATGTCAGATGTACTCTAGAATGTGTCATGAACTATTTCTCACTTTCCACTCCTACTGATATTTTAGGTCCATTTCCAGCACCAGAGGACCCTACAATAGTCAATGTCAATCCCATTCATGCCTAGTAAGGAGATGATAGGGATCTCAGATGGTCCGATGAATATATTAATGCAGACCCTAACTCTTCGAGGATTGATGATATTGTTCTTACTAAGCAGTCAATAAAGGGGGTCATTGGAGGAGCCAATTTGGGTTTTGAGAAAGACGTCTCAGATACCCTTATTGGGGAGGATTCTACGAGACTTGAGGCAACTTACTAGGAAATGTGGGATTTAATTAATCCACACATTGATATTCCAGGTTCCCTTAAAGAGTTAGGGGATTTACAAAAGGAATTGGATGACGTGAGTTAAAACATTCTTTTATTTTCTAAATATAGTTGATTTTTCTTTCACCTAATTATTTACATCAAAGTTCAACTTATAAATCTTTTTCCCTAGATAACGTCACCAAGACACTTCCCAAATGAGGTATCCAAGTACATCCCACTCTTGTTCCTGATAGAATGACTGCTAAGAATCCCAAATTGGGAGATTCTCAAGAACCACTGATCTCAGTTGTGATTGTGGAAAATACCAAAATGGGGAATCCCTGTGAGCCTTTGATCCTAACTACAAAGAAAACACAAGAGAATGTTCCCTTTTAGGAGGTTCTCACTTTGAGGGTTTAGGTTGGGGGAACCAAAGATGTGTCAATATCAATGATCTACCTAATGATGGGTGAGTGTCATCAATTTTCTTGGTCACTTCACTACTTTTTCTACTACTGACCTTCTAGTGTTGATAAGAAGTGTCACCTATTATCCAGTTCCATCAGATTTGATGACTAGGCCAGAGATGGGGGATTCCATGCTTGTTCCTTCAACATCGATGGGTGGATACAAGGCTATTTTTAGGGAAAAAAACAATGAGACATGCTGAGTGAACTAATTTAATATTATGTCTCCCTCTATGAGAGAAGCTTTGAATATGATCTAGAGACTTAGGAGGCTTTCCATACTACATGAAATTCTTTCTGGAAGAATATATAGAGGATAATTGGGGAGACACCTCTTAAATAAATTCCATTGTGACTTCTTTGAATCCCATTTAAGCTTTTCCATTTTGGGATAAGAAAGATTTAACTACCGCAAGATCCATGATGTGGTGAAGATGATTATCTGACAATGACAGGATGAGTGATGGTTACAACAATATAAGGTGTACCTAGATGGACAATTTGAGGAAATCAGAGTTTCCATAGTCCAATATGGGGCTAGCCACTCCAAGGAGGTGGGGGATTACCAATACAACCTTGTTGATATGTCTATACAAAAAAGAACCTTGAAGAGGAATTAGATGCTGTAAAGGAAGAGGAAAATCAAATCCAACATTCCTTGGAAGGGGCCTTAGCATGGAAAAGAGACATAATTGGTGTAGAGAATGAGAAGTTCAATAAATATGAGGAGGATACTGCTGTATGAAGGGACACGATTTAGAGAAATGTGAAAATTTCTCACGGTACCATTTTGCCTATAATATCTTATGTTGAAGATAAATAGTAAAATTTAGCATAGAGGATCCATCATGTGAAAGTTACCCTACACATTGAAACAAAAATTAAAAGGATTTTTTCTTTTGATCACTTTTTTTTTGCATTTCTATACATACTATAATAGTAAGACAATAATAAATATGGACTCATTTGATTAAATTTCATTATTTTATAATTAAAATTACAAGGATGAGATGCACTTTAATTTTTTTATCTAATCCATGGGGCCTAGTAATCATAGTTTGACTATTATTAAGGCTATATAAACACTCCTACAAACTTTTTGTCTTCTATTTTACCACCATAACTTTTTTACTCAGCTCAATATGGAAGAGAGTTAGCAGGAAAGGCTTGTAATTTTATTTGACCTACCTTTTTGGGGTTTCAACCTAACAAGTATTGTACCATTTTGTTTTTTATTTGCTTGATTTTTACGTAAACCATAGAGAGTGTAGGTCTCATGAGCTGATACTCAGCTTTTTTCTAGAGTTACCTTTGTATATTTTCAATCTGGAGAGTACCATGTCTCTTTATATGGGTAGTTTGAAGTCATGCAAGCAAGACTAATGAGACTATTGTTTTATGTCAAACATATTTGACTAAAAGTTCTAAAAATTCAATGTCCTGGAATTTCCGTATAATTTCTTTTTAATTATATGGAATTATTTCGAGACCGTGAAATCTAACGGCGCACGATTCTTAGGCCCAGACTTCCCAGAATGATCCATCGAAGTTTGGTTGAGTTTTAATTAGTGCGAGTTAACAGTTTTCCCGAAAAAGTGGAATAACTATTAAACAGTAACTCAGATCAGAAATATGAGGGAACTATTGCGTTTAAGATGATAGGTTTACCCTAGGCGTGACTTAAGTTTAATTGGCGCAGGCCTCCTGTGAAAAAACCCAAAAATGACATAACTTTAAATAAAATAATTAATTAAATTATTTTATTTTTCAAATGCTTATAACTCACAAATGGTAGCTCGGATTGAAAATACACAACCACTACTGAACTCATGAGGGAATGATTCATTTAAGTAGATACTGGCTTTGGCCAACACATGCCACCATTGAAAGTTAGTTTTTGGCCGTAAATAAAATAATTAAGTGACAATTATTTTATTGTAAAATATATAATTTTTAAACAGTTTCTCGGTTTTAAAATCTGAGAGTACCATTAGGTTCATTAGGGAGTTTTTTACTTAGGCAGAGCCTAACCTTGGCCGATGTAGGTCGAGGGTGACTGTTAATAATTTTATAAATTTGTTTTCGGGTACGTTCAGTAAACACGAGAGCGGCATTTTGTAAATTTTGAACCGGTACTCGGAATTAAAATCTGAGGACACCATTGGACTCGCAGTTCTGATATTCTCCTAAGGAGACCATCACCTTGATCGCAGTGGGTTGAGGGTGGAAGTTAGTTTTTCAGATTTTCGTGGGAGTAGAAAAAAAACTTGTTATTTATTTTGTTTGAAACCACCATTTTGAATTCTTTGTGGTGGAGACCACCCAAACTCCCAATTAATGTGTGGCAAACCCTTGGTTTTCCCCAAGTTAATGTGCCAACCTCAATTTACTTAATGATCCAACATAACTTGTTAAATTAGTAAACTTAATTTAATAAGTTGGCTCCTCTTTTTCTTGAGTTTGTGGAAAGTATTGGAAAAGGGAGAATTGGGGAGAGCTTTTGGATGATAATATTCTCCAATGAAGAAAAATCTCCAACAAAGAGAATCCTCCGGAATTAGAGAATGAGGACGATGCTTGAGCCCAGATCAGAAACTTCTTGTGGGAGCAATGAACATCGACGTCACCATATCATCGACATCGTCTTCTTCCTCGCACCACCTCCAATGGACAATCGAGGTAGGGGTTTTTATATATGTTTGAATTTGTTTTATTGATTCTTCATATCCTAAATTCTTGATGACAATGGACAAACAAACATTTCCATCATTTTTCACATAAACCATGCTCCATTTTCTTTTTATTCTTCACGCATTCTTAATGGGTTCTTTAACTCCTAATATTTATTAGCACTGGAAACATAGAGTTTTGCTGAGTGTGATATATGTATGAGAATCCCTCAACACAAGGATCAAAAATATGCGATCGTTTAAATTCTCAGGATTAGAACTAAGCCACAATGGCTCACTAAAAGAGGTGGCTATATATTTATTGGTGTTGAAACACAATATTATGTTGAGTGGAACATATGGACGCAGAGCCCTCAACCCGAGGATCATGAATATGTGATCATTTTTTTTGGGTTTAGAATGAAGATGCAGTGGGATGAGGAAGGGGAAATTTCGAGGTGCAATTCTGGCGTGTCTTTGTGGAACAACTCCGGGCGAGATAGGTGGTGCAATGGCGGTCTGGTGCAGTTGGTGTAGGCGGTGCGGTGGCCAGGCAGACAATGGGGTGCATTTTTTCTGGTGCAGTTACAGGGAGGTGCGAGCAGGTCCGTGTTCAACTCAGCGGAAGCATGATCGACGATTGGAGGTTGAGAGTTTACATGGGTGATGGAACTAGAAAACCGTAAAAGGGGTTAATTGGTGAGAGAAAGGAATTGAATGAAATTAAATTAAAAGTAAAATGAATAGAAAATTTAAAGGGGGAGGTTCTATGGGAAATCACGTGGAGAAAAAGATACCATGTGTGAATCTCAATTGAGATTAGTTAAAGAAGAACATAAGAAAATAAGAAAATAATAATATAAATAATGTTATTTTTTTTGGTTGTAAAACCATTTTTCTTGAGTAACTTATCTGTGCGACCTCAGTTTCAAAAATATTCATTGGAAGTACGACCCTAACTTTGAGATGGAAATTATGAGTCCAATATTGGATGTATTTTTTGGGTTTTTGGATTGGTTACTTGAAACGCTCAAATAATTATAATATCTTATTATTATTAAATCTTCAAACCTCCACTCCTGCGTGTGATGTAAGATTCACTTACTGTCTATGGAAATGAGATCCTATCATTAAGATGTTCGATTTAAGTCTAATGTTGAATATTAAATTATGGTTCATGGCTCGGGTTCATGAAAAATCCAATAATAATAATAATAATATTGCGAAATCTTGTATTCGACATATCTCCCTTATATGGTGTCAAAATGACGAACCGCCTACAGCATCGAAAAACTTGGATTGATATAAGTCTTTTGGTATACCCCACTTAGGTTTTTGATAAAATTGAGGTACAACCGGGTTGGATCAAACACTAATCCAACCGGGCCCTTGAGACTAAAAGGCTAATTACTTACAAATCGGGCGTCCGATTGCCGCACCGTTTGTTGCATTGAGATCCATTTTACATGGCGGTCCTTTGGGATACTTCTTCATGGTACTTCATGGAAGTTTTAGTATTGAATTGTGGGTTAAGAAGAGGACGCTCCCAGAATCAAGCGTGCTTAGTGAAGGAACCCTATAGCTGGCTGTAACATGAGAAATGAATCCTTTGTGGGTCTATTCTTGGGATACTTTGTGGATCCGTGTTTACGAGTCTCACTTGGATCCGCTCTAGGAATCCACGTGGGACTACTCTAGGATTCTATTTGGGTCTTCTGTACTAGGATCCTATGTGGGTCTGGCGATGTACTAGGATCCTGTGTGGGTCTGACCAAGTACTAGGATCCTGTGTGGGTCTGACGATATACTAGGATCCTGTGTGGGTTTGATGATGTACTAGGATCCTGGGTGGGTATGATGATGTACTAGGATCCTCTGTTGTTCTGACGATGTACTAGGATTCTGTATGGGTCTATCAATGTACTAGGATCCTGTATGGGTCTGACGATGTACTAGGATCCTGTGTGGGTCTAATGATTTAGGATTCTTTGTGGATTTTCCTCTTAATAGAGTAAAATGATTCAGTAGTTACATCTAATCATCTCTACTACTGTAACTAAGTTATACATGGTGTGAGATGAGTCTTTAAATTTGTGGTATTCTTCTATGTGGCGTACCTGGGAAGTACTTACCTTTGTGGTGTTACCTTTGTGGTATTCCTCTGTTTGGCGTACCAATGTGGTTCTTACCTTCATGGTAATCTTTCCTTTGTGGAACAGTTGTACTTTGGCTAAGGAGTTGGGCCTTGAGTTTCCTATTGAATAAGATGGGTATACTTGATAAATTAGGTATATGCATGGGAATATAACTAAGTAGGGTTGTCATATGTTTTTATTCTTCCTGGTTATCCTTTGTGGGTTTTGTGATACCATCCAGGGTCTCAAGGTCCCTACTGAGTATTGTTATAATCACCCCTACACGGGCTACGCCCGCACCTTATTGTGTTTGGTGCAGATGAAGGACATCGCTGACTGGGGATGAGAGTACTAGGACTGTAGGTAGCTCATAGGTGGAAGTTAGATGAGGCATTCCATTAAGATGACCGTTTGAGATCTTTACCTACCCTTCAGGTAGGGTCCTTGGTGGTAGTTCACATGAGCTGTTCAGTTTGCTTGTACTTTTCAGTTTTCTTGTACTTTCCAATTGGACTTGTATTCTACCCCCTTTTTCTTACTATACACAATATTTTTACTATACAGTTTACTTGTGTTCGTATCTTTCTGTTTGTTTGGTTTCATGTGTTTACAAGTTAAAAAGGAAATTCCTTCCCTGTTTTTAGGGAATACGCCATTCGGTGCTAGTCGCCAGCCCCTAGCCTATGGAAGGCGGGCTTGGAGTAGTCACAACACGGGCCCCGGGGGACGGGTTGTGACAAATTGGTTTCATAGGAGTTGGTTCTACCATAGAACATTGAATTATGATCTTTTTAACCACAATAGTGTTAATTGTAGTGAGTGTGGTTATCAGTTTAGGGAATCCAGTGTTGGTGCGGTGGCCAACGTATCCATACTCCAGGACCCTGTCTTCTGATTTCTGAATTAGTGCACTAAAACACTAATTACATGTGTGTCTTGTAAAGTTTTATTGTGTTTTCTTGATTCATCTCATCAGGTATAACTTAATGACCATGGCGCACATCTTCCTTATCAGGATTCCACTGCGTAGATAGCCAGCTAAGATTCCCAAGAGAGTACACGATGACAGCCCATTGAGCGATGAGGCTCCGGTGTAGGGCCCTATTACTATGATAGAACCTTCGGGTGGTGTACTAGTAGCACCACCACTGGTTGGGAAATAGTTACCACCAGCCACAATGGCAGACAATGCACGTTGATTGAGATCATTTCACGAGTTCCATCGGTAGAGGCCTCTGAGGTTTCGAGGTGAGACAAATTCCCACACAGCTGAGGAATGACTTGAGGAGGTCGGTGAGAGTTCTCTAGAACTTCTATAGCTTCAGAAGGACGACATGTTAGTAGCTGAGTATTCATCGAGGTGTACCGATCATTACTGGTACTCGATGAATACAATATGATCAGTTTTTCAGAGCTCGGACCTCTGAGCGAGGTGTCTTTATGGACTTCCAAGCTATCACTATTTCTCTATGCATTCCTATATATGTTAGGGTTCTAGAGAGAACCTTTTTTCTTGAATATTATTTAGCTGAGCAAATGAATCCAGGGAATGTTTGTAGTGGTAAAGTAGGAAACTAGTGCTAGTCTTAGTGACTTGGGCATGTAAAAATGTTTCGAGAAGAAGAAGTGTGAGGGACAGATGAATCTGCAAGGATGTAGACGTTGAAACAGAGGTAGGGGAGTAGCATGAGGTGGTGTACATTTCGATATGTTACAACCACCCCCATTGTGGTCCCCGCCAAGCTCAGGGAGCTGGAGGGCAGGGGAAGAGAGTAGCTGCATGCGGTCAAAGAGTGAGACCTAATGGCTCTAGGAATGATTCAAGGTACGGTCTGTGTCTACTACTAGATTATGTATTAATAGACATAGGTTCCAATCATTCCTTCTTTTCAAGAATCTTGTCTAAGACCTAGAGTTTCTGGTTAAACCGTTTACTTGACCCCCACGTCTGGAGATATCTTTAGGAGGATACTCGATAATTATACTTACACCGACGGTGTGACCTGACCCTTGAGGTGAGAGTTTCGGTTGGAACCTCTTGGTGGTATCGTCGAGGCCTTACGACGTTAGTTTGGGTAAGACTGGAAAACCACAATTCATACTTAGATTGACTATATTAGGAAAAAAGTTTGTGGTTTATCTACAAAGTTGGAATGGGGTTTTCCTTGGTCGGCGAAAAAGGAAACCCAGGAAGCATAGGATAAACTCATGCATTGGAGGGTACAACCAATCACTCTTGAGTTTTCCAAATTTACCCTCATGGTAGTAGGAGTTTTTAGTTTTCCATTCCAAATAGGAGTGGAAGTGCATGGGGACATATTTTCAAAATATGTTTTCAGGATTACCTCCCCGTAGGAAGAGGGAATTTTGGTTTGGCATGGTACTACTAGAGTTTTGGACCAGATTTCTCCAGGGTAGCGGCACCCTTGTCAGCTTTGATGAAGGAGGAGCCTTTCCTGTGGATAGAGAAGTGTCAATAAATCTTTCAGAATTTGAGACAACGATGATGGATAGAGTTCCTCTAGGACAATGACTTTGAGATTATCTTTACTCTTGGGAAGGGAAACGTGATAACATATGCACTCAGCAGGAGGCTTGGTCAACAGCTACTGAGTGAGCCATCAGAGTAGCTAGTCACAGTGAAAATATCCTTCATGGATAGAGATGGAGCAGCTTACCTCCAGTCTATGGCTGTCACTCCCCCAATCCTTCAGTGAATTTAAGAGGCACAACTTTGGGGCATTGACTGAGAAGCTTGACATGCTCAGATATCCTCAGGGAAAACACCTAATGGATTTTCTGAAGGTGGGGAGTACGTCGTCCTCTTCAGAGAACGTACCATGGTACCAGTGACACTTTGGGAGGAGGTGATGAGGGAGTTCCATATGTCCCATCTGGCGGTATATCCTGGTGTGGCGAAGATGTACCAAGACCTCCAGCGTCAGTACTGGTGGCTAGAGATGAAGAAAGCAGTGGAAGAGTTTGTATCACGATGACTCATTTGTCACCAAGTGAAGACAGAACATAGTTGGCAAAACTCTTATGACGATAGGATAAAGATAACCTTGGAGTTCGAGGAGGGGGACCATGTTTTCTTGTGATTCTCTCCTCGAAAGGGACTATGGAGTTTTGGCCGAGGTGGAAAGTTATCTCTACAGTTCATCAGAACTCTCTAGATTCTCAGCAGAATGTGCGAGGTTGCATACCATCTATCTCTTTACCCACATATGCCCCGGGTGCATAATGTTTTCCATGTGTTATAGCTGAGGAGATACATTCATGATCCATCGCACATTATCGACTATAGTGAGGTGGAATTAGACGATGGGGTGATGTTTATGGAGGTTCCAGTAGAGATTGAGGATCGGCAGGAGAAAGTCCTTTATGGGCAATTGATGCCTCTGGGGTACGTCCGCTGGAAACATGAGAACTTCCAAGAGAGCACATGGGATTGGGAGGCTCAGATTCATGATCAGTACCCTCTTTTGGTTGTTTTTCCTTTGTTGTGGCTTTTGGGGATGTAAATCCCTAATGTGGGAAGAATTTAATGTCCCAAAAATTATGTAACTTTTTTTAATTATATGGAATTATTTCAAGACTGTGAAATCTGATGGCGTGCGATTTTGAGGCCCGGAGTGCCTGAAATGATACGTCGAAGTTTGGTTGAGTTTTAATTAGAGTGCGTAAGCATTTTTCCTGAAAAAGTGGAATAACTCTTAAACAGTAACATGGATTAGAAATTCGAGGGCATTTTTGCTTTTAGGATGACAGGTTTAGCCTAGGCGTGACTTAAGTTTAGTCGGTGCGAGCCTCCTGTGAGAAAACCCAAAAATGACATAACCGTAAATAAAATAATTAAATAAATTATTTTTTTTCAAATTCTTATAACTCACAAACAATAGATTGGATTGAAAATCTGATACCACTGCTGAACTCGTGAGGGAATTCTTTGTTTAAGAAGATACTAACTTTGGCCGGAGCGGGCCACTAGTGAAAGTTAGTTTTTGGCCGTAAATAAAATAATTAAGTGACAATTATTTTATTGTAAAATTCATAACTTTTAAACGGTAACTCGAATTGGAAATCCGAGAGTACCATTGGGTTCATTGGGTCACGTTTCAGTTGGGCAGTGCCTAACCTCGACCGGCGCGGGTTGAGGGTGACTGTTAATAATTTCCCGAAATATTTTTTTCGGGTACGTTCAGTAAACACGCGAGCGAAATTTTGTAACTTTTGAACCGGTACATAGAATTGAAATATGAGGACACCTTTGAACTCGCAACACCAATATTCTCTTAATTATACCTTCACCTTGACCACAGTGGGTCGAGGGTGGAAGTTATTTTTTCAGATTTTTGTGGGAGAAGAAAAAAAATAAAAAATAACTTTTTATTTATTTTATTTGTAACCACCATTTTGAATGGTTGGTGGTGGGGACCACCGGAAGTACCAATTAATGTGGGGGAAACCCTTGGTTTTCCCCTAGTTAATGTTCCAACATCAATTTACTTAATGATTCAAATTAACTTGTTAAATTAATAAACTTAATTTAATATGTTGGCTCCTCTTTTTCTTGAGTTTGGGGAAAGCATTGGAAAAGGGAGAATTAGGGAGAGAATTTGGAGGATCATCTTCTCCAATGAAGAAAACTCTCTAACAAATATCATCCTTTAGAATCGGAGAATGAGGATGACACTTGATCCCGGATCGAAAACATATTGCGGGATCAACGAACGTCGACATCACCATCTCATCGACTTCGTCTTCTTCCTCGCGCCACCTCCAATGGATAATCGAGGTAGGGGTTTTTATATAAGTTTGAATTTGTTTTATTGATTCTCATATTCTAAATTTATGACAACGATGGCCAAAGGAACATGGCCATCGTCCCGCACATAGACCATTCTCCTCTTTCTTTTTATTATTCGCATGTTATTCGTGTGTTCTTCAAAGCCTAATATTTATTGGAACTGGAATTACTGAGTTTTGTTGAGCACGATATATGGACAAAAAACCCTCGACGCAAGGATAAAAAATACGCAATCGTTTAGTTTTTTGGGCTTGGAATGAAGCCACAATGGCTCACGGAAGGAGGTGGCCAAATATTTATTGGCACTGGAAACACAATATTCTGTTGAGAATGACATATGGACATGGTGCCCTCGAACCGAGGATCATGAATATGAGATCATTTTATTTTTTAGGTTTATAATGAAGATACAGTGGGCCGTGAAAAGGGGAAATGTGAAGGTGCAATTCTGGCGTGTCTTTGGGGCGTAGCTTCAGGTGAGATAGGCAGTGCGATGGCGGTCCGGTACAGCTGGTGTAGGCGACGTGATGGCCAGGCGGACAACGGGGTGCATTTTTTTCTGGTGAAGTTACAGGGAGGTGTAAACAGGTCTGTGTTTATCTTAGTGGAAGCATGATCAACGACTAGAGGTTGAGAGTTTACATTGTTGAAAGAACAGGAAAATCATAAAAGGGGTTAATTGGAGAGAGAAAGTAAATGAAATAAATTAAATTAAAAGTAAAATGAATAGAAAAATTAAACGGGGAGGCGCTATGTTGAATAGCGTGGAGGAAATGATACCATGCCTGAATCTCAATTGAGGTTAGTTAAGGAATAAAATAATAATAATAATAATATAAATAATGTTATTATTATTTTTGGTTGTAAAACCATTTTTTGTGGGTAACTTATCCATGCGACCTCAGTTTCATGAACCGTCAGTAGCAGTATGAACCTGAATTCAAGATGAAAATTATGAGTCCAATATTGGATGTATTTTTTTGGGTTTTTGGATCGGGTACTCGAAACACTCAAATAATAATAATTTATTATTATTATTAAATATTTGACCCTCCATAACTCCTGCGTGTGACATCCGATTGACTTACCGTATGTGGCGACATGATCCTATCATTAAGACGGTCTATTTAAGTCTAATGTTGAATATTAAATTCTGGTTCATGGATCAGGTTCTCGAAACACCCAATAATATTATTATTATTATTCTCGGATTTTGTATTCAACATATCTCCCTCTTACGGTGTCGAAATGAAGAACCACCTACGACATCGAAAACCTTGGATCGAGATGGTCCTTTTTTATACCTCACTTGGGTTTTTGATAAAATTGGGGTATGGATGGGTTGGATCAAACCCGAATCCAACCAGGTCCTTGGGACTAAAAGGCTAATAACTTACAAACTGAGCGTCTAATTAACGCACTGTCTATTGCATTGAGACCCCTTTTATGTGGAGGTCCTTTGGGACACTTCTTCACGTGGATTCATGTAAGTTAAAGTATTGAAATGCGGCTTGAGGAGAGGACCCTCCCGAAATCAAGCGAGCTTAGTGAGGGAACCCTGTAGCTGGCTGTAACATGAGAAAAGGATCGTTTGTCAGTTTATGCTTTGGATCCTTTGTTTCTCTGTGTTTGAGAGTCTCACTTGGATCCGCTCTAGGAATCCACGTGGGACTACTTTAGGATCCTATGTGGGTCTGCTGTACCAGGATCCTGTGCGGGTCTGACGATGTACTAGGATCATGTGTGGGTCTGACGATGTACTAGGATCCTGTGTGGGTCTGACGATGTACTAGGATCTTGTGTGGGTCTGACAATGTACTAGGATTATGTGTGGGTCTGATGATGTAATAGGACCCTTTGTGGGTATGATGATGTACTAGAATCCTCTGTGGGTATGATGATTTAGGATTCTACGTGTGTCTACCTCTTAACAGAGTAAGACGATTCAATAGTTACATCTAATCATCTCTATTACTGTACCTAAGTTATACTTGGTGTGAGATGAGTCTTTACCTTTGTGTTATTCTTATGTGTGGCATACCATTGTGGTACTTATCTTGGTGGTGTTACCTTTTTGGTATTATTTTGTGTGGCGTACCTTTGCGGTAGTTACCTTCGTGGTAATCTTTCCTTCATGGAACAATTGTACTTTGGCTAAGGATTTGGGCCTTGATTTTCCTATTGAATGAGATTGGTATACTTGATAACTTAGGTATATGTATGGGCCTATACCTAAGTGGGGTTTTCATATTTTTTCATGCTTTTTGGTTATCCTTTGTGGGTTTTTTGAGACCATCGAGGGTCTCAGGGTCCCTAAAGAGTATTGTTATACTCACCCCTACATGGGATACACCCACACCTTATTGTGTTTGGTGCAGATGATGGACAACACTGATTGAGGACGAGAGTACCAGGAATGGAGGTAGCTTGGAGGTGGACATTAGATGAGGTGTGCCACATAAATGACCATTCGAGAGCTATACCTACCCTTCAAGCAGGGTCCTTGGCGGGAGTTCACAGGGGCTATTCATTTTACTTGTACTTTTTAGTTTTCTTGTACTTTACAGTTGGGCTTGTATTCTTGACCCTTTTTCTTACTGTACACACACTTTTTACTATACACTTTACTTGTGTTTGTATCTTTTTGTGTGCTTGGTTGTGTGTGTTTACAGGTTAAAAAGGCAATGCCTTCCCGGTTTTTAGGGAATACGCCTTTCGGTGCTAGTCGCCATCCCCTGGCCTATGGAAGGCAGGCTTGTGGTAGTCATGGCACAGGCCTTGTGGGATGGTTCGTGACAGAAATGATGACCCAAATGAGTCTTGTTGGTCAAGAATGTTCTGAAAATCTTAAAATATCTGATTGGGAATATTAAACCACTATTTTTTGGTTCCTTAATCTAAAACATGATATTCAGGAATAGAGGAGGTATTTCTTAAGTTTGATGTTACCACCAGTTGAAAAACCTATTTTGTGGGCTACTTTATGTAGATCCAATTGTGGAATGTTATTGTGTAGTCAAATAATGTCATCCTTCAGTTGATATGCCCTGAAATATTATAGAAACTTTTTGAAAATCCATTTGGGGGTGTATTACAGCATACTCAGGCAAACAAATTCTTAGGAATTCTAACATTCTATAACTGGTGGTCGAAGTAAGTTTATGGAGATTCATATTTCTAAAGACCACAATAGTTGGGGTTTTCAATGGAAAATGCCTGAGAATGAAGGGAATATATATTTTGGAAGTATCTTGGAATGGGAAACATCTTCTACAAAAATTTAGTTTGTGCGGAGAAGGGGATATTTTTTTAGATGAACTATTTCAGTGGGGAAAATTCCTTCTTTGGAAATGGTTAAAGTATCATTCATTTTAATGTCATGTGACCAGGACATTGACCATGTAGTTTAATGTCTTGCAGTGAGGATATTGTTTTATAGTTTAACCTCTTATGACTAGGATGTTATGATATAAAGTTTTAAATTTGTACAATAAGGAAATTTTTCTCTGCAATTTAAAGCTGTACAAAAAAGGACACTAGGGGGTCTATAATTTAGGGTCTTTAACTCTGACAGAAAGGTTGATGATTCTCCCATTCTTGTTAATTTGTATTTAAATGTGAAACCATATTTAGGCGTGAGAGTAGAAAATTGTAATATATGAATTTTGAATTCTTGGATTTTAAGAGTGGTACGGGGAAAGGTTTTATGGTGTCAAAGGAGGTCTCTTTTATGGTTGATGTTACTGTACATTGACAAACCCATTTTGTGGGATTTTTTATGCAAGGCCGAATAGGGTGCATACTGCATAGTCAATAATGGTCTCCTTTGGTTGGTAGGCCTCGAAATATTTGAGTAACTTATGAAAAACCAACTTGGTAATTTTACAACATTGTTAGGAAATTAGTTTCTTTCGAATTATAACATTATATTCTAATAGATGATGAAGGTTTTCAGAAATTAGGATATCCCTTAACACAGGGTTTTGCTTGTGAGAGGAAATTACCTGAATATAGAAGGGGTATTTCAATTCAAAATTTTTAAACAATCAGGGATTAGTTTTTCTATGCAGGTATGACACATGAACATGGAATATGGTTCCTACAGTTTAAGGTTTTGTAACTAGGACCATAACACTATGGAAATGAAATGTGACATGTGGCCTATTAGACCAAAGTTACTCCGACATACTTTATACATGAGGGAGAAAGTTGTAAAACATTTTCTTAGAGGTTCTCAGACTTGGAGAAAGGACATGAGACAAGTATGCAGAGGATGACTGCCAACCGAATTCAAATCATGGGTTCCAATATAAGGATGTCAAAGCTAACAAAGACAAAAGTGGCTTCTCCCAAGGATGAAGTCACCACTGATTGATATTCTTGTTTTGAGTTTTGTTTTATTAAAGTATGACTATGGTTCATACTACATAGTCAATAGTGGCATACTTTGGTTGAAAAACCCATTTCGGGAGTTGCTTTATGAAAATACATCTGGGGCGTGTTACTATATAATTAGGCAAAGAAGTCATCAGGTATCAGAAATTCTATCACTAGGAGATGGAGAAAGATTATTAATATTTGAAATTATCCAAGATTAAGAGTATGAATTGTTTAAAGGGTATATCTGAGCATATGAGAAACTTTTGGATTGATATGGGCCATGAAGTGTAGGGTCCCTTACCTAGATCCGGATCATTTGTTAAAGGGGGGAATCCCTATTTCTTTGGTGGATCCTTTAATGAGGGGACCCAAACTATGATATCCTACATATTTCTTTGTTTTTAAATAGGATAGGGGTGTTATTATTTACCTTGTGGTTGGGACTAGTACATGGGGCCTAGGAATCACTACATACCCCATTGGAATAAAAATCAAGAAACATGTAGTTATTAAGGTGACATGAAGTTTAATGTCATGCAGTAGGAATAAAGGTGGATTGACGTGATGAGAAAGGGAATTCTGAGGCCGGGCTAGGGAATAAGACCCTGAGAATCACTGCATATCTTTTCAGAATAAGAATCAAGCCACACATAGTTCTAAAATAAAGGTCCCTCACCCTGATTGAATTCATGTGTGGAGGAAATTGGGGGGTTTTGTTTTGATATGGGTTTATGCATAGGGTGAGAACTCAGATTTGTTCTTCTCATGTAGATATGACTTGTACTAGGGATAGAAGGGGTATTTCCCATATTATGATGAGGTCAAGCCCATGATTGGATATCTGAACATCACTATGTATCTTATTGAAATGAGAATCAAGGAATACATAGATCTTGAGGAAACCATGCATTTTATTGTCTTCAAATGAGTACATCTAATTTTCCTTTTAAGGTATTTCACCCAGGACCCTGGAAACTTCAATATGAATTGATATGCCTTGGTTATGTGGGGAATACTTTTACCTAAAATCCTAATCCCACATAATCTATTCTTGGTGTAAGGAACAAGGAGAGACAACATTTATTTTAATAATATAAAGGAAACACAAGTGGAGGATATGGGGTATATCGATTCTATGGTGGCTAGTCTAGGAGATGTGATCCATGCGTTTCTATGTATCTGATTAGGATGAGAATACATCCATATGTAGTTCTTGAAGGACCATGAATTTAAATATCACGTGATAAGGATGTGAGCTTTCCGAAGTGAAAAGGGGTGTTGTGGATGGATCAGGGACAAGTCCTGATGTCACTACATATCACATTGGAATGAGAATTAATCCTCACATAGTTTTGGAATGATTTCCCCCCATGAAAATATAATTCATATACAGAGAAAAGGAAGGATTTTTTCCTTAATCATGGATGGATCCATGATGGTAAGTCCCAACGTCACTACGCATCTCAATGAAATGAGAAAAAATTCACATATATTTTTGGAGGAAATAATGCAGTTTATTGTCATGTGATGAGGACATGATAGTGTTGGGCCTTATTCTTATAATGGGGTCCCATGTTACACTATGGGGTTATGATGATATAAGTGGGGTTTATGCATGGGATCTTCCCATAATTTCTTCCTCATGTCTAGCTAAGAGGACATATCGAACCTTTAGAGGGGTTAGAGGGATGCGATTGGGACTTACAACTGAGGTGGGGACCCCCAATCAAGGGACCACGAGGAGTGTATCAAATCGTTTTCACCATTTTTGTTTTGGATGGAAATATTCAATGTTGTTCTCTTTATGGTTGATTATAGGGATTCAAGTTTGTGAAATAATTTATATAAGGTTCACTATTTCTGAACAGTTTCTAACATGTTTGTTCATGGATTTGGAAAAACCCAATGGTTCTGTATCCATGGGTACCTACTTTTAAAATGAAGGATTTTTTTTGGAATTTTTTCCAATGATTCTTACAAACTCACATTGGTCGAGAGGATGGGAGGTCAAACTCATCACATCCTTTGGGGGGGATTTTTCCTACTCCATAACCCTCTTATAGATTTAAGATATGTTCATGAATACTTCATTAATTCGCAAGTATGAAATGGATTAGCCTTTAATTAATAATAAATTATTAACATGTATATAATTTATAATCATATGTATGTATCTGTGGTTCTTCATTAATGGAGATATCTCTATGTATCCTAGGTTCTTCATCAATGGTATTCTCTTATGTACTAGTTATATATTATATGGTCATTATTACGATGATTCTAGTTTTCTATCCACACATTGGGGTAGTCTAGAACACATTGTCATCTAGGGATAAGGAAATTGTTTTGATGTTGGGATCAGACCCATGGTTGGGCTTCCTATATATCATCGTGAAAGAAATCATAACCCACATAGTTTAGTTCCACTTAATGGGCCACATCATACCTTTTAAGTTCACGTGATTAGGACATAACCATATATTTTAAAATCATGTGGTAGGGACATCTATTCAAAATGTACCTAGTCAATGTTTGGTGTGAGACTTATGCAGAAGTAGCTTGGGAGACCTAGAAAGGATATGAACTTTTGGGTTGAATTAGACCCTGATTGGAATGTGGCCCCGAGAGAATAGGGTTAATTTTGGATGATTGGATTTGGACCTTAGGGAGGCTTCCTAAGTATCCTATTTGGATGGGAATAAAATCACATATAGTTCGGTTGTGATGAACCACACTTATAGAGGTCCTTTGGAGGTTTGTCTTGTAGGGGAATGTTCCATTTTGAGAGAATTAAGTTTGGGATTACTCTTGAAGAGGATGACCTCATTAATAGGGGTCATGATTGGGGATTTATCCTGAGAAGGATTCCCAGATGAATGATTTTGGGGCCATGAGAAGTGGCTTGACTCATGGAGATTTATTGGTTTGGTTTTTGGATATCTTTATAGGAGGATACCCAGATTTTTTGATGTTTGGTTCAGAATTACTACTGAGGAGGATTTCCAAAAGGCTCAAATTCTTGTGGATTTCATGGCCACCATTAACCTCTAAGACCACATGAGTCATACTTAGTGTGAGAAACAATATTAAACAAAAGATTTTAAAAACCACAAAATCTTATTTTCCTTGAGGTTGGATACATGGCCTTGAGGATGCACGCATATGGTGGAACTTTGAAGGAAGGCGAGAGAAATATTTAAAGAATAATCCCCTTCCAAAACATGAATACGATGGAGAGGATTCCATGATCATGTATATCCTTTGTGTCCACATGAGTCCGGATGATCCATTCTTGAATGTGATGGACAAGGAGGAAGTAGAGATCCAACAAACCACACTTCCCCTCCTCCGCTGGTGGAAGAGGTCATGGGTACAAGAGAGATAGAGATAGAGAATAGGACTATACTATCCATCCCCTCTCTAATCTAGTAGCCAATGGGGTGAAGAGTAGTAGGAGTGAATCCTCTTGAAAGAAAGTTTAGGGGATTAATCTAAGATGGATTCCATAAAATTGGCCCCGTAGTGAGGGAGGAGGATCTTATTCCATGTTTAATGTAAAATAAAGCATAATACTTACCCTCCCCATAGAGAATTGTAGTCTTGAGGTATTAGATATGACATGAGTAGTACATGGTTCTATCCCTTGGGTCCAAAACTAGGAACTCCCTAACACTATTCCTCGGTTAGGGTTCCTCGTGACCGAGGGAATGCACAAAAACACACACCTTGAGGACCCTAACCATTTGGTAGGATGAGTGAAGGAAACCACTGACCGAAGGAATTCAAATCTAAATTAGGGATGCATTGGTGTTCCAATAACCATGGTTGTGAATGTTTGGAGGCCTTGCTGGAGGTTTCAGTTTGGTCCCTTTCAGATAAGGGAATCAGAGAATGAGAGGACCTATTATTGGGGGATTTGAAGAGGGATCGAAGAGGGGATCACAAAAGTCCTGTCTTATAGGGAATATGTTCTTCATGATGGTCCTAAGAGGAACTAGAAGTGATTCAAATAAGGGTATAGGGCTACAAGAGCTAGTTATTCCTTGATAAATGGACCACCAAGGCAACAAAACTTGAGTGAGGCTTTATCCTCAGCACACTGGGTCTCCTCTGATGTCCCTAGAGAGGTCTCACATATGTCCCTTGTTAAGGAAAGGGACATCACATAGTTGTTTTCTTATTAAGGGTAGAATGATTCCTTGTGAAAGTGTCTTAGGTTTTGGACCCTAAAGGGACTTTGGTCTCACTTATACCCCATAATTCCCTCTTGTATCATGTTTTGGAGAGCTATCTGGAGAATTTTTAGAGACAGGAGAGAAGGGGTTGTGCAGCCATAGTTTTAGTTTTTTTTTGATTTTTCATATCATTCAAAAGAGGAGACTAAGGGCCCTATTTATTGGAAATGGGGGGACCCTGGTTGAATGAGGATTCCCATGCAAGCCCCAAGTGTAGGTTTTTAGTGCAGGTGGCCCACACAAGGGTTTCGTACCATTCAGTGCCACATAGGGGGATGCATCGACCTTCTGATATGCATGTGTGTGTGAACAACTGGGGTTGGGATAGCCCATTGAATCGGCTTGGTATTTTTTTTATCATTTAACATGATTAAGGTTCATTCCATAATCTTTTCATACCGCTTAAGAAAATAGTGTCAACAAAAACATAATAAATAAAATTTTTAATTATGTGAATATTAAATATTTTTTTTTTCCAGAATGTGAATATAATTTTATTTATTTTTTGAAGGAATAATATTTATTCAAATATTTATTTTAGAATTTAATAAATATTTAGGAGGATGAGGGGACTAGATTTTTTCTAGTGATGAATATTTATTTACCAGATTGTAAAATAGATATTTATCATTTAATGGGTTAGAATACACCATTAAATAAAATAATAATATTATTATATTCTTGGACTGGGGTTTCTTTTGGGTTTAATATTTTATTAAGGGACTTTGAGAAATTAATTAAATGTTAAAACCTAACCCTCATTATGTATGTAAACTACAATGTCAATATGAGAAATGTTAATTTTATGGAAAAATAGTTACCTCTCAAGTTGTACCACCTACTCTATTCCTCTTAATATTTAAAAGAATAATCAAAATTCATTCAATCCTGGAGGAATGTGAAATTATTAGGTTAAAGAATTCAAGATGATTAGTTGGTTGTTAGAGAATCCAATTGTTCATTGTTTATGTTGAGAGGTCAATCGAGCATATGTGGATCACCTCTAAAGGGAATCTACTTTGGGCCCTTTCAAAACAATGACTACAAACCAATTGGAGATGAAATATCAACATCAACAACAATGAATTAACTCAATAATGAGGTAATATTTCATATTATGTTTCTAAATTAATTATAAATTATGTTTAACGATTCTCTCTATTAGTTATAGGAAATGTATTTGTCATCATTCTTTAGGGAAATTTTCTTTATTCATGGAATTCACATCATGTACATTACGAAAGATTCATTTAATCCAAAAAAGAATAGTTAATTATATAATGAATATGAACTTATAATGCATCACAAATCACCAAGTGGCATCATAGTTCTCACATTCAATTTATAATTACAAATTTATTGTTAATCATTTATGCACTTAATGTTATATTTTTTTTATTTCATGTAATTTTTTATTATTGAAATCTCTTCTTCCTCCCTTTATTTCTTGCTCATTATATCCTGATCCCATTAAATTTCAATGAAGAACATATGAATAACCCATCTAGTGGTTCCAAGAAGTACGGATGGACAACACAATACAACACCACATGTAGTCGGTGTACATACTGTGTGTCCCATCTCATTACACTAGGATGTAGCATGAATTAATTCACTTCATTATGAAATGAAGAACCCACGAAGCATTATATGCCTCATTTGTTAACGAAGAAAGGTTGAAACATGACATGTGGGACTAAAATACATGTAACAAGGTTACATTCCATGTAGTCCATGTGTTTTCATCATGGAAAACCCAAAGTCAAATATATTTCAAGTAATAATTACACAACATGTAGGGACTAGAAGTCATGTAACAAGGAGGTTACATAGTGTGTACTAGGTATAAACATAGTGTACCCCACACATGTCCATGTAATAATATACGATGATTCCCGAGGTGCGTATCATAGAAATATTATGAGAATGATACATGGTGCGTAACATTATGTATATGTTGAGTACATAACCTATTTACAATGAAAGTCAAAATTTAATTTATTAATAGTTTAAACATTAACTACATGTGTTTCGAATGTCATTTATTTACTTGTACAAGCCATGTGAGAGGATTGACATATATATATATATATATATATATATATATTAAATTCATAATAAATTTACACAAAAATTTCTGAATTATATACCATGCATAGTCATAATAATATGACTATTCCACACACATTAAAAGCATTATATGAAATGTTAATTAAAATATGTTACATTTGTCATTTAATTGACTCATACATACAATGTCATTATGTACTAAAAATTGAGTAGAATTCATATGATCTCAATACAAGAGGAGTAGTTTGAACATGAACTCAATGAGTTAAGTACAAGTTGTGTACTTATTTTAAACAATTTTAAATTAGATTAATCAATTTAATTTATTTAAAATCATAGTGGATAACTATCTCAATTAAAAATTGGACTTATATTAAGATAAATTGAATTAATTGATTAATTAGATAATTAATCCTATGAATTTGTGTATGCTTATCCTAATAAAATAAATAATCAAAAATAATTCTTTCTAATTACTTTAAATGAATATTCATTGCATTAGTAGATGAAAATGATCTTAGACAAACATGTGTATGTTAATTGTTTCTTTTAATTAAATTATTTCATGGGGTTTTTCAATTATGTTTTTAAACTAAATTGATGTCTTGTGTGTCATCCCACCCTCCTGATTATGTTTAGGCCTATGTGTCCATAGTTTATTTTATTTAAACCCCCTTTTGAGTTTCTTTCTCATATGATTAATGTAAAAACATTGTAATGATAGAGTTCCTAGGTGCATGGAGTTGGTTAGAGATAGATCCAAGGAAAAATAAATCCAAAGAGATACACAAAATATAAGTGGAATACTGTAAACTTCATCCTAGACCAACTCAAATATTTTTTCCCCTAGGGATAATGGTTTTTTATTGAATAATGAATTAAAAAAATCTATAGTTAAAGCTAATGATCATACCACATTTATTTTATTTTATATCTATCAATTCCATGATTTATTTTTTGTTTGAACGTATATTATCAAATAAATAAATGGATTAATATGAAAATACGACATTGAAATAAAAGGATTAATCATAAATATTTTATCAGTACATAGTTAATCAATAAATTAAAATTCACTTTATATTAACAAGACATGAAAAAGATTAAATATGAAAATTCACACATAATAAACATAATCCATCAAGTTAATATTAATTAATTATGCATTTAATTGTCTGCGTTATGATGGGCCCTTAGTTAAAGTTTCAGATTAGACCTTTTTCGGGGGCACTTTTAATTATCAGGAAATATAAATAAAGATAGTGGGTCTAATTAACCAAACTTGTATTGGATTTAATGACCTTTTTTTGTGTAATAAAATTTTTGGAAGAAAGTATTGAGGAAATCTGAGTAAGGATTTTAGGATTGGGGTGTTTACTCAATATAACAAGGAGATACAAGCTTGCAGTTGGTAAGACTACCTACCTAAAATCCATTTTATAATTTTAAATTTTTTTCTAGATTATTAGAAGGGAAATATGGATCCTTTCCACTTGGATGTCTAATGTTATGGAACATTCAGAGTTCAATGGTGAGGATCATTGAGACTTGATAAATTTGTGGTAGACTTAATAAAATTAAAATTATTTTTCCTCACTAAATTTGTAATCAAGAGAAGTACTAATAACATAATATCTTATTATTATATAATATTTAAAATTTTATAGACCACATTATCATTGGGATAAGTTCTAGAGAAAGACCATATTCCGACTGATAGTTACTTATAGGAATGGTTTAAATACCAATGAGTTGTTATGTCCAATGAATGGAATTATTATATTCTATAATCCTCAATCCTTGATCCACATACTAAATAGGAAAGTGATGAAGAGTTTTTTATCTATGAAAACAAATGAATAATGCACTATATATTCAATATTTGATTCTTTCAACTATGTCTACTATACTCATTAAGTCACATGAGAACATGTATTCCTATAGTATAATCCAAAATCTCTATGATCTTTATTAGAAGAGTGAAAGTTATGAATGGTTTGAGATATCCAAAGAACTATTCACATGAAAACTTGGGTAAGGTGAGCTATCCAAGCCTCACATATTAAAAATAATTGGATACATTGATCACCTAAGTGTTCTGGGGTTTATGATTTCTAAACAACTGGACACTAATATCATTCTTAAATTAATCCCTTAGATATTCTCTTGTTTTGTTGTAAATTTCAATATGAATAACATAGATAAGTTTTCCTTAGATCTTCTCACTCTAATTCTCCATGTAGATAAGGATATAAATAATGAAAGTAGTTATATCCTTATAGTGAATAAAAATAATGGCTAGAAGAAGATATCCAAGACCAAATTCAATTCTAAAGCTTCTTAGAAACGCCCTCTAAGAAGAGGAGTGTCAAGGGGAAAGTAAGGGAAAAACACTATCTGTGGTGAGGTAGATATATTAGTTGTCAATGGAGCTAGAATTACTGCTATGGATATTGGGGACTGCCACCGTATATTGTCAACCAGAATGATCTTGGTTATGAAAGATTTCTTTTTGGTGCCTTTAGTTACCAAAAACATTATTTCTATTTTGATACTTGATACAAATTGATTTATTTTTAAATTTTTAAATAAATGTTGCTTATTTCATGAACAAAGAATTTTTTATAGTAATTAATATTTAAATAGAAATATTTAAGTGTTTAATCACACAAATGAGTAATGGAAATTGATAGTGAAAGTATTTAACATGACCTATGATACACCCAAATATGGAATCACTGACTACATCATGTAAATTAAAAGAATCTAACTGGATTACACTAAAGTGGATATTTGGATTCATTTGAAGTAAAACCACTTGGTGTATGTCATGTATGTTTGCATGGGAAAATGGAAAAAACCCAATTTAGTGGAAAAGGTGAAAGGAAAACATAACTTATTGTGTTGATTTATACCGATGTGTGTGGACTATTTTCCCTTAAATCCATGGGTGGGTTCACATAATTCATAAATGTTATTGATTATTTTTTTAGATATGGATATGTATGCTTAATGATGTATGATTTGGTTTCCATTAACAAATTAAAGGAATATAATAATGAAGTTGAGAACCATCTTAGTTAGGAGATTAAGAAACTACACACAAACAGTGGTATAAAATATCTTAATCAATAATTAATTGAATATTTATGGGAGTTAGAGATTCTATATTAAATCAACCCACCTTATACAACATAATGGAATGGTTTCATAGAAAGGAGGAATTTCACCTTTTTGTATATGGTCATATCAATGATGAGTCATACAATCCTTCCATTATCCTTCAGGGTATTGACATCACAAACAATAAAAAAAATAATAAACCAAGTATAAACTAAATAAATGAATGGTTATATGAACTTTGGTGTGAAAATAAACCCTAATTTTCAAATTTATGAGTGTAGGGTTTTAATGAATTTTTTAAGGATGTTTCTGGTAAAAATATTTCACCCCAAGGAATTTGGTGTTTCTTTATACGTTACCCTAAGGAAACATGTGGATATTACCTATATAAACCCTCATAAATAAATTTATTGTTAACATACATCCCACCCTTCTTAAAATAGATCACATATATTATGTATATAGAGTGAGAGATATAGAATTCAATAAATTCTAGGCTCAAGATACATAATATTTAGAACATGATTATATTCAAAAAAGCCCCATGGAAAAGGAAGTTTAGAAGAAACAAGTACTACGTAAGAGTATGGGAGAGTTTAGAGGGATATAATGTTATGTTTTTATAGTGATCGAGGATTGTGAGTCATTATTAGTTTATAATAATGATCATGTAACCTCCAAGAAAGCAGTAAGTAGAATATAATATAATAGATGATGAGAATTTATAAATTTTGAAATGGATTCCCTATAATTGAACCAAATGTGGATTTTGATAGATCCTATAGTGGATTTAAAGCCCATTGGTTATATATGGGTATTCCAAAAGAAACTATACATGGATATAGAATTAAGGACCTATAAGGAATGACTAGTTGTAGAAGGATTCAAACAACATCAAGGCATAAAATATGATGAAATTTTTTTCCTATTACTATACAAAAATTGATGATCATTATAATTTTCTTAGTTGATTACTAGGACTATAAGGTTTGGTAGATGGATTCCAAAACAAATTTTCTTAATAGGAACCTTTAGGAAGATGTCTATATGATACAACCAGAAGGGTTTGTGATTTAAAAGGATACAAACAAGGTATGTGAGTTATAGATATCCATTTATGGATTAATGTAGGCATAAAATCCATGAAACATTTAGCTTTATAAATAGATAACTGAATTTGGTTTCGTAAAGAAAAAATGTGATCCTTGTATCTATAAACAATATAGTGGGAGTGTAGTCTTTTTCTTAATAGTTTATATTGATGACATACCAGTTATTGGAAATTAAATACCATTATTATAGTCAGATGAAGAATTCTTATACACCTTATTCTCTATTAAGTAATTATGAAAAAACAAAATATATTCATGGAATTAAGATACATCATGATATATCAAAGAGGTTTCTTGAACCAAGTCAAAGTACATACATTTACATGATCCTGAAGAGTTTCAACATGAAAAAAATACAAGAGGGGATTATTTATAGTGTCAAATTGCATTTATCTTTCCAATAAAATAAATCCATAAACACATGAGGAAATATAGAGGATTTAAAAGACTCTATATGCATCAATTATTGGGTTAATAATGTATGTTATGATATGTAGAAGGATATATGTCACATGTGCCATAAGCGTGGTAATAAAATATCAAGATGACAAAGGTGACCTCCATTTGATATTATTCAAGACTGTAATTAATTATTTGAGGCATACTATGGAAATTTTCCTTATCCAAAATCATAACCAGGATATATCTTTACACTCAATGAAGTTACTATGAGTTATAAGATCTCAAAGAAAGTCGTAATTTCTAATTCTAAAATATAGACTACGTACATTGTGGATTCTAAGGTAGATAAATAAATTGTTTTGATTTATATGTTCATCTAATATATTGATGCAATATCTATAAGTAAAGACCCTATCAGACTCTATTATGATAATACTACAACAGGGACTCTCACAAATGATCCAAAGTCACATCAGTAGACAAAACACATACTAAACAAATATCATCACTTGCTGGATTTTCTCAGAGAGGTGATATAACTATGAACATAGTTTTCATGTAAGACAATGTGGAATAACCCTTGATTAAAAACTTAAATCAACATAATCATGATTAACATGTTAGATCTAGTGGACTAAAAAGCCATCAGTGGTTGGATCTAGTCCAAGTGGGAGCCTATTATAGTTGGTGTCCTGGAACCCACTATTTGTAATTCATATTGCATTTATATTTAAATAAGTTTATATTTTTCAAAATATCTTATTATATATCATTCATAGTTGTGAATTAATTTAATTTAATAATATAATTGAGTATCTGTTTCATTGAAATGGGCATAACAGTTCCTCGCTATGATGAGAAGCTTGAAATTCCATCATGATATTCTTAAATCTTATTCTCTATCTAGATAACATTCTAGGAAGGGGAACATAGTATGTTGAATATTAATTGAGATTACTCATAATCATCTAAGAGTTCATATCATGAAGTTTTCACTTAGTAATCTCTAAGATAAGAGATAATGAGTACATACATTCCTATAAGAAATCCATATGTCTATAGATCATTATATATTCCTCTCTTTGAGCACGTGTAATGATCCTTGTAATTTAGATTATTAATAAAGAATGTCATTACTCATGTACTTTGATGTATTTCCATAAACTGTGATGAAACAAGATCACACTGAAGTTGAGTGCATCATGAGTGATATGTTATTAATGAATAATTAAATGAAGTATTTCTCCTTACCATATTTAGAAAAGTTTATGTCTCATTCCTTTGATTAAATGTAACCAGATAATTAAATTACATATATTTGGTTTATAGATTAGTTTATTTCATATAGTTAAAGAAATATGTATGAATTATATAGGATGACAACATGGGTGTGAAACCTAATTGACAAGATATCATGAAAATAAGATTATATGACATGGTGAGCACTGATATATTGTTTTTACATTGTGACATATATTCTTCCTCTATGGGTACCTTGAATCATTGCTAGATATTAATTTTAGACTTTTAGAAAGCCCGAATAATTCTATTGATGAATATTCATAGAGGGTCACACACAAAGTGCTTCTTTCAGTCTTAGCTTAATATTATTTATATTTAACAATTGAAAAAAATATTTTTATCCAGATTGAGAAGTAACATTTATTCAAGGTTTATTAGATGACCGCAAATATTAAATAAATATATTCTCAAGGTAATTTTTTAATTACTTGAATATAAAATATTTATTTATATCCTATTATAGGCATAGTAATAAATATTTATTTATATATTAAATATATAATATTTTAGTTACATGAATATTAGATAAATATTTATTATTTAGATCGTGAATAGAATGTCTACTTATTTATTGAATGAATAATATTTATATAAATATTTATTCATGAATTACATGAATTTTGAGGATAACTAGAAAACCAATTTATTTGGGTGATTAATATTTATTTACGAGGTTTTAAAATAAATATTTATCATTTGGGGGGTTAGTTTACACCATAAAATAAAATAATAATATTATTTTATTACAAGGAATGTGGTTTATTTTGAGTTTAATATATTATTAAAGTAATTTTTAAATTAATTAATTGTTAAACCCAAATACTAAGTCTATAAGTGTATTGTTGTTGTAACACCCTGAAAGTTTAAAAGGTTAAATGTTAATACCCATGTTTAGAAGGTTCACCATTTCTTTTCATGAGTCTACCTAATTAGAACTCTATTATTACGGATATTTTTCCTGGAGAAGTGAACATGATGAGTGATATTTTGTGAAGTTTCCTTAGGTCTGTACTAGTGATAAAAAGACACACTAGAAAGAACATGTGTTGTATTGTGGGGATAATCATTCCCCTAATGATAATTTTAAGAATTTGGGTGGGCCCTAGGTAGGGGACCATATCTTCATGGGAAAACTAGTGGTACTTTTTGGGATAGAACCTAATAGACGGGTTAAGAAGGGGATGCATGTGCTATTAGTGGGCCCATTTTTTACATTGGTATCAGAGAAGGAACCTAGTTGGAAGTGTGATGGTACTATTTGGGTTGTGATGAAGGGTCTAGAATGAGAACGTTGTGATCTAAAAGTTGGGGGTGGGGTGTGAATGTAACATCCTAGAATTTTAAAATGTTAAAATTATAAATGTTTCCTCCCATTTCAATAAGGTGACCCATTGTTTTTTAGGATCCTAACTAATTATAACTCCATAGTTAAAGAGGTTTGGCATGGTGTAGTGATTAGGATGGGTGACCTCCTAGGAAGTTTCATTGGATTTTTGTGAGTGAGAAAAAATCATACTAGAAAGGAAATATGTAGGCATGTGGGAACAATAATTAGCATGATGATCCATTTGGGTATGTGGGTGGGCCCTAAGTAGGTGATCACATGTTTGTGAGGTAGTTGGCAGTTCCTAGAAGTCCAAGACCTGATGACCATGTAATGTGGGGTGTCTATGCTGTCAGTGGGGCCTAGTTGTTACAAATATGTAAATCAAATAAAGGTTAATAATTTTTCACAATAATTACCTCTCAATATATCACTCCCCCACTCTTCCTCTTAGTACCAAGAATAAAAAGTGAAATTCCTTCATGATTGACGGAACATAAATTGATCAAGATGAACAGCATAAGATGATTAATTGAAAACATCAACACTTGACAGTTTATTGGTGTTATTTAGAGATCAAAGGGAACTTGTGGATCACCATTATAGGGGACATACTTTGAGTCCTCATAACATACTAAAAAAATACTAATTGGTGTTGGAAGATCAACAAAATCAATAAAGAAAGATCTCGAGATGGAAATAATATTTCTTATTGTGTTTTTAAATTAATTATAAGTTAATATAATGATCCTCTCTCATGGTTTTAAAAATATTATTTTTCAATATTATTCATAATTTTTTTGATTTTTCATGTAATTTATGTCATGAAAATTATGAATGATCGACTGAATTTGACAAAATCCAAATTGGCTATAGGCCCGATAGACGCTTCCACTAAGTCCAGAAACATTAAATTTAAATTTTTATGGGTCGAACATCAATCTCATCACTGTTAAATGTGTGTAAAGAGGCTGGTAAATGAAATGGAAGAGAATAAGGATCCAATAAATGTTCCACCAACACTTCAGTGTTTCAAGTTCAAGGAGTTTGGGAATTATGAAAATAAATGCCCTAACCCCAAAGCTAATGAAGATAATAAGCACCAAAAACCTCCCAAACCAAGATAAAATGGGAGAGAATATGAAATATCTACTATTTATTTAGATCACAATAATGTAGTGGTGAAAGGTACACTCATTCTCCACCCTAGAATTAGAAATTCCATATTTTATTTTAGTTCTTCACAATATTTCATACTTTATAAGTTTTCTAAGAATATTGATTCACCACCACAAACATTGGATATTTAACTATCTTTGAAAATTCATAGTGTCATTATGATTGTGTTAAAGATGTATAAATATACTGTAATCAACATTCACGAGATGATATTTTCTCTAAATATAGTCCTTCTACCATTGGATGAATTTTATGAAATACTAGGTATGGATTTCCTTTCCTTAAATAGAGAACATATCAATTATTGGGATATAGAGATATCATTTCACATACTCAACCATCATATGATCTAATATTTATGTAAATATTATCATGATCTCCCTTTTGAAGAAAATTATACTATATGGGTCTCAACACCCAGCAATGTGAAAGATTTAGCTTAAATGATCTGGGAAGAGGTCAACATTGATGACATACCTATTATATGTGAATATGTTGATATTATAAGGCCCCAGCCTTAAGCCTTACTTAATATCAAGTTATTACAAGATTACACATTAAGGATCTTTTTAGGTTTAGAGTTTTAGAGAATTAGATCATAAAACATGCATTACATCCCACATTTAACAAAGTGGTTACAATAAAAGATAGTATTCATTTTTTCCAATCATCGGAAACATATTTAAAATAAAACATGGATTCTTTCTTGAAAATTCCTTGACACTATCATAATATCATGTACCCTTCCCTTGACCTGTGAAAAAATTTCAAAAACTTGGGATGAGCATAAAAATCTCAGTAAGGGATATAAAAATATGGAAAGGAAACATGAGTACATGTATACATAAGAATCAATTAAATCATACTCTACTCATAAAACATAATCACTTTAACATACCTCATAAAATAATGAATAAATCATAGAAATCATAAGACATAAAGGTAACTTGAGGCATTCATAACATTCTTACGTAGGGAGTAACCCTCTTGGCTACGTTTGGAATACCCATCACAGTATATTCCCTAAATCTCTTTGGAGAAACCTTAACATTTAACTCCTTCGCATTACCGAATTCATTGGAGAGATATATCGGGCTCACCTGACCTTAGTTTATCACGGAACCACCCGTCTTCATAATAATGCCCAAGAACCATAACATAATCGTATCACATAAAACATACCTAAAGGAAACATAACATTTCCACTTTTCAATCACAAGATATCAATACAACACATTGATATAAAAACATTATGAAAACCATTTTCAATTCCAAAATAAAATAAAATTAAAACAGGGTATTTATTTTTCTTTTAAAAAAATGTATGGCTTGTAGAGGAAGCTGAAAATCAAATAACGGTCATGGCGGCGGAGAAGTCGTTGTCACCGCATACGTACGACAAAAACATTACCTTTTGTCATTTAGTAAAATGCTTCGTATAAAAAAGATTCCTTTTGGATAAACATAAAAGTCAAAGGGGTTTATACACCGTATAAAAGATGGTTGTGTATTAAACAAAATATGCCTCAATGAAAGGAGATTGAGACGAAGTCACATACCTCGGGTCCGGCTTGACTCGATCGTTCTTTAAACTCCTGAATAATAAACTTGAGTTAATTTACAATTTCTTAAGAACCTTTTTCAAGTTCATTATTCCTTTTATATCACTCATTACCATGTCATGAACACTATGTAATTATTTAAGTTAATAACGGTCGTTTTAATGATCATTGGTACTTGAGTAAAAAATAAATTCTTTATAATTACAATTTGTTCATGTATCAATTATATCAAGAGTTATAATCATGATGTAGATATCATATATATCATATATATCCAGTATATATATGCCTTTATAATATTACATAACGTTTAGAGGTAAGAAATGAAATGCACCGTTCATGGAGACGGTAAGCCGTACGTACGCAAGAACGCTACTTTCATTTCTATGTCATATTAATGGAATTAAAACTAAATGAGAGATATGTATATTTTAATTACAGAATTATATTCATAATTTATATGTAACATAAATCATATATATCCATTATATATATGTACTTATAATAGTACATTACATTTGGGGATAAGAAATGAAATGCACTTTTCATGGAGACTGTAAGCCATACGTACGCATGAACGCTACTTTCATTTCTATCTCATACTTTAATGGAATTAAAACATAATGATACATAATAGTATTATAATTCCAGTATGTTATCATATATAATATCATTAAATATATCCTTTATACATACCACATATGGTATTAATGAATCAAATCACTTTGAGGGGGCGGTAGTCCGCACTTCCTAAATTGAAGATATTGCGTATACCCATAATGGAAGCCATAAAGGTATGCCATAAATAAAAAATACAGAAGCTTAAGGAAAACATAAACATATTATATATCATATATAAATATAGTGACATCTTAATGGCCACCATTGAATGTGTTAGAAGAATATTGAACAATCATCGTTTCGTGAGGCAGAAATTTTCCATCCACAGAAACTGTATGTTCTTTAACCATTAGATGTAGGTGTTTTTAATTTTAGATAGAATTATTATTATAAAAACATCCTATCATATTTAATATAATGTAGTTGTTACAAAATAAATGAATAAAAAGAGTTTAGGGGGTTGGAGAAGCAAAATAAAACATAAGAACACAAGAGAAGCCACTACCTTTAAATCGGGTAACTCTTTTTGATTTGATCTCAAAGGCTTACTTGGGAAGAATTCTGCCCCAAGTGAGGATTCTAAGAGTTAGAGAGGGATGTGGAGAGACAAAATGGGCAGGTTTTGGCCGAGCCAAAGGCTTTTTTAAGTGTGGGTAAGGTGGTAGAGGTGGCAGCCTTTTATAAGAGGAGAGGAAGGGAACTCTTGGTAAGTTAAGAAAATATACTTTTTTATAAAATGATTTTCGGATAAAAAAGGTCCCACAATTATAAATTTTTAGGATAAGTTGATACGGGTTATAAATACACCCATAAAATAGGTTTTTGACAAGTTTAGGTCTTATATTTTACATTATCTATTCATTTTATTTAAATCGTTAAATAATGAGGTCATCGCTGCATCATCATTGTGTCATATATAATTTAATTTATTTAATGTCTAAAAATTATAAACAAAATACTATGATGTAGGAAATATCTTTATCTTTCCAATTAATATTTATAGTCAAAATGATTAATTGTATAATCCGATGTAAAAATTGTTTTAGTAAAACAACTCATGTTTGTGTCATTTTTACTTTAACATTAAATAAAAAGCATTAATCTCTTTATCTTACCCAAGTGGCTCCATGGGGTCCCAAAAATCGACACATGGGTTGTTTTGGTCGGCCATGACACATCCAATAAGGTTAGGACATGTTTCTAGGTCATTTCATATTATTAAAACATTATTTTTACCTTAAACTACACTAATTACCTCTAATCGCGTTTAAAAACATAGAAGTTACTATTCACCAAAAAATTATTTTAATCACATTGAACCACATTTTACTTCTTAGTGACAAACATGTATGTCATTTTTTTAAATTCAAAACACAGAGGTGGTAAAATTTCATTTAAACGAAAAATCAGTTTTTTAATTACCACTTAGTGGTTTCACTATTCATCAAAAATTGAAATTTTTCAGAAAAATACCAAAACTTCACCCTAAGATATATTTGATATTCCAAACTCAAAAATAATGTCTATTTTAAAAAATTACAAACATATAAGTTCAATTAATTAATTTAATAATTAATTCCCACTGTCTGAGCAAATAGCGTGTTTTTATGAAATAATAAGTATCAAAAGATTGACACTAATTTAAGTCCAATTTCAAAGTGAAATTAATTCCAATGAACACCATTGGATTAAATGGTAAAAATATATTCTTATTTCACTTTAAAAAGAATTCAAAGGATAATATAATCATATAAATAAATTAGATTAAAAAGAGGTTTTGAATTAAAATACAACATTTTTCACTATTCATTAAAAAATGAACTTTATTGGAAAAATACCAAAAATTTACCCAAAGTAAATTTCAATGTCCCAATCATAAAGAATAAGTTTATTTCGACAAATATAGATGATAAAAGTTTCAAAAGCTTGATTTAAAAATGGTTTTCCATCAAAAGTCAGTAAAACAATCTTTTAAAAATATTAGTGTATTCCATGCTTAAGATTGGATTTATTCTCATTTTAAGCCTCTAAAACACTTCTAATTCATTAGAAGACATAAATAAAAATGTCTATTATTCATTACTTACTTGGGATGTTACATCATTCCCCCCTTTAGAAAATTTCGTCCCCACAATTTATTTACTTATTTAATAAGTGGGGGTATTTAGCCCTCATTGCATTTTAAGATTCCCATGTTTCCTCTTCAATCATATGGTTTTTCCACAAAACCTTTACATGATGAATCACCTTATTCCGTAAAACTTTCTCCCTATGGTCAAGAATATGGACCGGTTGTTCCTCATAAGATAGTTTCTCTTCCAGCTGAACTACCTCTGGACTCAAAACATGAGATGAATATGACATGTACTTCCTTAACATTGAAACATGAAAAACATTGTGTACCTGAGATAAACTCGGAGGTAAATCCACTAGGTATGCAACTGATCCAATTCTATCCAGAATTTCATATGGTCCAATGAACCTTGGACTCAGCTTTCCTTTCTTACCAAATCGCATCACACTTTTCCATGGTGATACTTTGAGAAAAACATGATCACCTACCTCAAAAGAGAGATCCTTCCTCCTATTGTCCGGATAACTCTTCTTCCTGCTCTGAGCTATTCTCATGTGTTTCTGTATCAGCTGAACTTTTTCTGCCAACTCTTCTACCAATTCTGGTCCAATCAGCTTCCTTTCACCCACTTCATCCCAGAAAGCTGGAGTTCGACACCGCTTCCCATATAATGCCTCAAATGGTGCCATCTGTATACTGGAATGAAAACTGTTATTATATGAAAATTCAACCAAATAAAGATGTTGGTCCCAACTTCCCTGAGAATCCATTGAACAAGCACGTAGCATATCCTCCAATGTCTGAATTTCTCATTCTGACTTCCCATCTGACTGAGGATGAAAAGCTGTACTAAAATTTAATTCAGTACCCAACGAATTCTGAAGGCCTTTCCAAAAAGTTAGAAGTGAACATGAGATCACGGTCAGATACAATGGAGAGAGGAACTCCATGTAACCTGACTATCTCTTTAAGTTACAAATGGGAAAGTTGATCTAGGGAAAAAGTATCTCGTATAGCAAGGAAATGAGTAGATTTAGTCAAGCGATCAACAATAAACCAGATTGCATTATTACCTCGAGATGTCTTCTGTAATCCCAAAACAAAGTCCATGGATATATTCTCCCATTTCCACTCTGGCATTGGTAAAGGCTGAAGCATCCCTTTCGGTAACTTCCACTCTGCTTTAACCTCTTGACATGTCAAACACTTCACAGTAAAATCAGCAATATCTCTTTTCATTCCATCCCACCAGTAATACTCATGCAGATCTCTGTACATCTTAGTACTGCAGGGATGAACAGAAAATGTAGAACTATGAGCTTCACATAACAACTCTCTCTTCAACTGTGAATCACAAGGCACACACAATCTCTTCCCAAATCTCAAAACACAATCATTATCAATGTTGAATTTAGGCAACTTACCTTTCTGAACCAGCTCTACCTTTTTCTGCAACTCACTGTCTTGCTTCTGTGCTTGCTTGATTCTGTCTGATAGAGAAGATTTCACTGATACTTGAAACAAAATAGAAGGAAATCCTGCCCCAACAACTTATATGCCAAAGTTCATCAAATCCTTAACCAAAGGATCAAGTTCCAAACGCAACATTGTTAATGAAGCATTACTTTTTCGACTCAAAGACCACTTTATTTGCTTTTCCTGGATGGTAATGAATTGTATAATCATAATCCTTGATTAATTCCAGCCATCTACTTTGTCTCATGTTCAATTATTTCTGAGTGAATATATACTTTAAAATTTTGTGATCAATATATATTTCACACTTTACTCCATACAAATGATGCCTCCAAATTTTTAAAGCGAAAATAACAGAAGCTAATTCCAAATCATGTGTAGGATAATTTACCTCATGAGTTTTCAACTGACGTGAAGCATAAGCAATTACCTGATCATTCTGCATTAGGACACAACCATGTCCTTTCAATGAAGCATCATTGTAGATAACAAACTCCCCATTCCTGGAAGGTAGTGCCGAAACTAGAGCATTCACCAATCTTATTTTCAACTCCTGAAAACAATCGTCACATTATTTTGTCCAGATAAACTTAACACCCTTCCGAGTTAGCTTTGTCATTGGACTAGATAACTGGGAAAAATTTCTAACAAACCTTCGATAATAGCCTGCCAAACCAAGGAAGCTACGAATCTCAGTTACATTTGTGGGTCTTGTCCATTCTTCCACAACCTTTTTTTTGCAGGATCAACAGTTATCCTATCTTTAGAAACAATGTGACCAAGGAAATAAATTTGTTGCAACCAAAACTCACACTTTCTGAATTTCCCATACAATTTATTTTCTTTTAAGGTTTTCAAAATAACCCTTAAATGTCTTTCATGATCTTCTTTAATTTTAGAAAACACCAAAATATCATCAATTAAAACAACCACAAACTTATCCAAGAACTCATGGAAAATTCTATTCATTAAGTCCATGAATACAACAAGTGCATTGGTTAGCCCAAAAGGCATTACTACAAATTCATAATGGCCATATCTTGTACGGAACATGGTCTTTGGAATATCTTCTTCCTTTACCTTAAATTGAAGGTACCCCGATCTCAGGTCAATCTTTGAAAAATTCTGAGCTCCCTGGATCTGATCAAACAAATCATCGATATGAGGTAAAAGATATTTGTTCTTAACAGTGATGTTATTCAAGGCTCTATAATCAATGAAAAGTCTCATTGAACCATATTTATTTTTAAAAAATAAAATAGGAGCACCCCATGGTGATGTGCTAGGTCGAATGAAACCTTTCTCTAATAAATCTTGCAATTGCTCCTTCAACTATAAAAGTTCAATTTGAGCCATTCGATATGGGGGTTTTGAAATTGGCTTAGCATCAGGAACTAAGTAAACAGTAAATTCAACTTCCCGATCTGGTATTATTCCAGGAAACTCATCAGGAAAAACATCAGGATACTCATTTACCACTGGCACATCATTAATCTGAACAGTTCCTTTATTGTCAACGATGTGTGCAAGGTAACAATCATTTACATCTTTTACAAGTTTCTCGGCCTCTTGATATGTTATCAACAGTAAGGGTTCATTCTTGTACACAAACTGAAATTCTTTCTAAAAAGAAACTTCTTTATCCCTAAAGTCAATCTTAGCATGGTAAATAGAGAGCCAATCCATACCCAGGATAACATCAAACTCTACTAGAGGTAAAACAATAAGGTTTGCAAGTAGGTTCTTTCCACGGATAAGGATAGGAAGATTCTTATAAATTATTTTTGCCTCAACATTTCCCCCAGGTGTTTTTACCACAAGTTCAGGAGTCATTTCTTGAGACGGTATTCCCATTTTACTAGAAAAGTTTTCAGAGATGAAAGAATGTGTAGACCCCGAATCAAATAACACCATGGCATAATATGAAAAAACAAACAAAGTACCTGATACAACTTCATTTGATGGCCCGACATCTGCTGAAGTAGTTGCAAAGGATTTCACCACCGCTCTCTGCTGGTAGTCTAACTGCTTCCCATCACTCAAGCTCTTTGTTGGACACTCGTTTACATAGTGACCCATGTCATTGCACTTAAAACATTTCACTAACTGCAAATCAAATTTGGACTTACCATCAACTGGATCTTTTTCAGTGCAATCACGAGCGTTATGTCCCATCTTACCACATCGGTAGCACTTTACAGAATTCATAAGACATTCCCCAGCATGCCTTTTACCACATTTATCACAAACTGGAAACTTAGTTTTCTTACCATCATACTTTTTTGAAGAATTATTTCCTTTCTGCTGCCACCTCATTCTCTTCTTCTGTTGGTTTTTATAGAACAATTGATCATCGACAAACTCCATTTCCACCTTCTCAGCACATCGAAAAAGATTTTAATAACTTTTGAACTCACGAGAAGCTAAATCCCTTCGATATTTTGGCTTTAATCCTGAGTAAAAATGATTGATTTTACTATTAAGGTCTCTGATAGAATTTGGAGCATACCTTGACAATCTATTGAACCTCTCTTCATAGGCAGCCACTGAGTCTTCCTCTTGCCTCAATTCTAAGAATTGTTTTTCCATCCTAAGTCGAAAAGACTTAGGAAAATACTTCTCAAGAAACATACCTTTGAATTAATCCCAGTCGAGAGCATCAATCTCATCAGTGTCCCTTATATTTTTAACCATCGACCACCATTGATCTACTTCACCCTCCAAACAGTAAATAGAAAGACTAACCTTTTGATTGTCTGAACACCCCATGCCATCGAAAATCTTATCCAGTGCTTTAATCTACCCTTCAGTTAGCACAGGGTCAGATGATCCTCTGAATGATGGGGGATGTTGCCTCATGAAATGTCCCACCACTAACATGTTCCTCTGTGGTTGATCTGGCTGATCTCGTGCATGGATACCACCACCATTTATCACTTGAGTCAACTGCGCCATTACTGCAACAAACTATTTAGTTCCAATTCCGACCATCTCAGGATGCTGATTCAGAAGGTTATTTCCTTCTGTATGACTTCCTAGCACTGCTTCCCTGTTTCCTCTACGGAAAACCATTCTGAACAAACATGTCTTAGATGAAGCAACATGGTAATCTTCAAATGCTATATCATTTCAATTTGAACATAAAAAAATATTTTTGGATAATCATTTAATAAAATTCTAACTCCTAAAGTTATCTAAACCGACCTCTGATACCAACTATAAGGCCCCAGCCTTAAACCTTACTTAATATCGAGTTATTACAAGATTACACATTGATGATCTTTTCAGGTTTAGAGTTTTAGAGAATTAGATCATAAAACATGCATTACATCCCAAATTTAACAAAGTGGTTACAATAAAAGATAGTATTCATTTTTTCCCATCAACGGAAACATATGTAAAATAAAACATGGATTCTTTCTTGACACTTCCTTGACACTATCATCATATCATGTACCCTTCCCTTGACCTGTGAAAACATTTCAAAAACTTGGGATGAACATAAAAATCTCATTAAGGGATATAAAAATATGGAAAGGAAACATGAGTACATGTATACATAAGAATCAATGAAATCATACTCTACTCATAAAACATAAGTACTTTAACATACCTCATAAAATCATGAATAAATCATAGAAATCATAAGACATAAAGGTAACTTGAGGCAATCATAACATTATTACGTAGGGAGTAACCCTCTTTGTTACGTTTGGAATACCCATCACAGTATATTCCCTAAATCTATTTGGAGAAACCTTAACGTTTAACTCCTTAGCGTTACCCAATGCATTGGAGAGCTATATCGGACTCACCCGCCCTTAGTTTATCACGGAACCACCCGTGTTCATAATAATTCCCATGAACCATAACATAATTGTATCACATAAAACATGCATAAAGGAAACATAACATTTACACTTTTAAATCACAAGATATCAAAACAACACATAGATATAAAAAAATTATGAAAACCATTTTCAATACCAAAATAAAAGAAAAGTAAAATAGGGTATTTATTTTTCTTTTAAAAAAATGTATGGCTTGTAGAGGAATCCAAAACTCAAATAACGGTCATGGCGGCGGAAAAGTCCTTGTCGCCGCATACGTACGACAAAAACATTCCATTTTGTCTTTTATTAAAATTCTTCGTATAAAAAATATTTCTTTTGGATCAACATAAAAGTCAAATGGGTTTACACACCGTATAAAAGAAGGTTGTGTATAAAACAAAATATGCCTCAATGAAATGAGATTGAGACGAAGTCCCATACCCCAGGTCCGACTTGACACGATCGTTATTTAACCTCCTGAATAATAAACTTGAGTTAATTTATACTTGATTAATAACCTTTTTCAAGTTCATTATTCCTTTTATATCACTTATTACCATGTCATTAACACTATGTAATTATTTAAGTTAATAACAGTCGTTTTAACGATCATTGGTACTTGAGTCAAAAATAAACTCTTTATAATTACAAGTTGTTCATGTATCGATTATATCCAGAGTTATAATCATGATGTAGATGTCATATATATCATATATATATATTATATACATGTATTTATAATATTACATAATTTTTAGAGGTAAGAAATGAAATGCACCGTTCATGGAGACGGTAAGCCGTACGTACGCATGAACGATACTTTCATTTCTATGTCATATTAATGGAATTAAAACTAAATGAGAGATATGTATATTTTAATTCCAGAATTGTATTCATCATTTATATGTAACATAAATCATATATATCCATTATATATATGTACTTATTATAGTACTTTACATTTGGGGATAAGAAATGAAATGCTCCGTTCATAGAGATGGTAAGCCGTACGTACGCATGAACGCTACTTTCATTTCTATCTCATACTTCAAGGGAATTAAAACATAATGATACATAATATTATTATAATTCCAGTATGTTATCATATATAATATCATTAAATCTATCCTTTATACGTACCACATATGGTATTAATGAATCAAATCACTTTGAGGGGGCGGTAGTCCGCACTTCCTAAAATGAAGATATCGCGTATACCCATAATGGAAGCCATAAAGGTATGCCATAAATGAAAAATACAAAAGCTTAAGGAAAACATAAAAATATTATATATCATATATAAATATAGTGACATCTTAATGGCCACTTTTGAAGGTTTTAGAAGAATATTGAACAATCATCGTTTCGTGAGGCAGAAATTCACCATCCACAGAAACTGTATGTTCTTTAACCATTAGATGTAGGTGTGTGTAAGTGTAGCTCGAATTCTTCTTATAACAACATCCTAGTATATTTAATATACTGGAGTTGTTACAAAATAAATGAATAAAAAGAGTTTAGGGGGTTGGAGAAGCAAAATAAAACATAAAAACACAAGAGAAGACACTACCTTTAAATCAGGTAACTCTTTTTGATTTGAGCTCAAAGGATTCCTTGGGAAGACTTCTGCCGAAAGAGAGGCTTCTAATAGTTATATAGGGATGTGTAGAGACAAAATGGTTAGGTTTTGGCCGAGATAAAGGCTTTGGAAGTGTGGGTAAGGTGGTAGAGGTGGGGGCCTTTTATAAGAGGAGAGGAGGGGTACTCTTGGAAAGTTAAGAAAATATACTTTGTTATAAAATGATTTTCGGATAAAAAAGGTCCCACAATTATAAATTTCGAGGCTAAGGTGATAAGGGTTCTATATCCACCCATCCAATAGGTTTTTGACAAGTGTAGGTCTTATATTTTACATTATGTTTTCATTTTATTTAAATCGTTAAATAATGAGGTCATCGCTGCATCATCATGGTGTCATATATAATTTAATTTATTTAATGTCTAAAAATTATAAAAAAATACTATGATGTAGGAAATATTTTTATCTTTCCAATGAATATTTATAGTAAAAAATCTGACTTGTATAACCCCATGTACAAATTGTTTTAGTAAAACAACTCATGTTTGTGTCATTTTTACTTTAACATTAAATAAAAAGCATTAATGTGTTTATCTTACCCAAGTGGCTCCATGGGGTCCCAAAAATCGACCCATGGGTTTTTTGGGTCGGCCATGACAAATCCAATAAGGTTTGGACATGTTTCTAGGTCATTTCATATTATTAAAACATTATTTTTACCTTAAACTACACTAATTACCTCTAATCGCGTTTAAAAACTTAAAAATTACTATTCACCAAAAAATTATTTTAATCCCATTGAACCAAATTTTACTTCTTAATGACAACCATATATGTCAGATTTTTGAAATTCAAAACACAGATGTGGTAAAATTTCATTTAAACGAAAAATCAGTTTTTTAAGTACCACTTAGTGGTTTCACTATTCATCAAAAATTGAAGTTTTTCAGAAAAATACCAAAACTTTACCCTAAGATATATTGGATATTCCAAATTCAGAATTGATGTCTATTTTAAAAAATTCAAAACATATAAGTTACATTAATTAATTTAATAATTAATCCCCGCTGTCTGAGCAAATAGCGCGTTTTTATGAAACAATATGTATCAAAAGATTGACACTAGTTTAAGTCCAATTTCAAAGTGAAATTAATTCCAATGAACACCATTGGATTAAATGGTAAAAATATATTCTAATTTAACTTTAAAACCAATTAGAAAGATAATATAATCATATAAATAAATTATATTAAAAAGAGGTTTTGAATTAAAATACAACATTTTTCACTATTCATTAAAAAATGAAGTTTATCGGAAAAATAACAAAAATTTACCCAAAGTAAATTTAAATGTACCAATCATAAATAATAAGTTTATTTCGACAAATAGATCTTATAAAATTTTCAAAAGTTTTATTTAAAAATGGTTTTCCATCAAAAGTCAGTAAAACAATCTTTTAAAAATATTAGTGTATTCCATGCTTAAGATTGAATTTATTCTCATTTTAAGCCTCTAAAACACTATCTAATTCATTAGTAGACATAAATAAAAATATCTATTATTCATTACTTACTTGGGATGTTACAGATATATTTCCAAACAAACTACCAAAACTTCCCCGAGATCATGAGGTTGAGTTTTTGATTTAAATCAAACTTGGATCCTTTCCCATATCAGAGATTTCCTATAGAATAAACCCCATTGAAATGGAAGAATTAAAGAAGCAGTCATAAGTGAATTTGGACAATATTTTTATAAGACTAAGTGTTTCACCATGGGGTGCACGAGTCCTATATAAAAAATAAGAGTGTATCAATACATATTTTCAATGATTATCATGAGCTTTATAAAATTATAATTAATAAAAAGTATCCTATACCCCATATCTATGATCTTTTCAAACAACTAAAAGGATCTTAGTACTTACAAAAACTTGATATTTGATTTGGATATCATTAGTTCAGGGATAAAAGGGAGGATATTTACAATATATATTTTTTGTATTAGGAATGGTCATGATGAATTTATTAGGATTCCATTTAAAATTGATAATTATCACCCTATCTTCAGAGATTTAATAAATAAATTCTTCAGAGACTACATTGATCAATTTTTGTTTGTCTTTATAGATTATATTCTTATATATTAAAAGAGAAAAGAAGTTCATAAAGATCATTTACAAATTGTGTTAGAGACCATGGTAATTGAGAACCTGTATTCCAAATTTTTAAATTGTGAATTTTGGATTTATAAAGTATCAATATTGCATCATGTAATCACATGAAAGTGAATATTAATAGATCCCTCAAAGATGGAAGTTATACAGAAATGGACTAAACTGACCACTATAATTGAGATCCATATTTTTCATAGGAAAATAGTATATTACAAATCCTTTGATATAAATTTATCAGATATATCAAATCCACTATCCAAGCTAACATGAAGGGGAGTGAAGTTCCTTTGGATGAAGGAATGAGAAGAAAGTTTCAAGGAACTAACAAAGTGGTTAGTCACCACTCTTATAATTATAGTTCCTTATATCAGGGAAGGGATTGTATTATATAATATATCTTTTAAAAAGGGATTGGGTTGTATAATCCTTCATAATTATAAGGTAATTTCTTATGCCTCATTTCAATTAAATAATCATGAGAAAAATTACATGGCGCATGAATTAGAGATGATGGTAATGATATTTGCATTAAATATTTAGTTGAATTTCCTCTATTAAGAAAAGTGTGGCATTTATATATTTCCCAAAATAACTTAATAGTTTTATATTCAAATAGAATATATTGAATATTCTCCAAAGGATACAGTTGGAATTGATAAAATATTATTACTACTCATGACATTACCACCTAGGGAATTAAAATAATGTCACCAATTATCTTTATATGAATGATCATGCTACCCTATCTATGATGTGGATTAAAAAAGTACCAATAATGAAGGATTTTTAGTTTATAAATCTTTATTTCATAAGAGAATATGAGAAAACATATCTTTCCCAAATAACTACCCAAACATCCATTCATGTTAAGATAATAGAAGACAATAATGATTATGTGAATCTAAATAAAAATATATTGAGTATTCCAAGGTTGAACTTTGATAATGAGGGAGTTATAGGTTTATGTAACAAGATGTGTATCCCATTAAAACTAGAAATAGAGAAAGAAATTTTAGATAATGTTCATAGATCATAATTTTCTATTCATCCTAGAAGCAAAAAGATGTATATAGATCTAAATAATTTTTTTATAGGACAATGTTAAGAGGGATATTAAAGAATAAACACCATGATGCTTATTATGTTACCGAGTTAAGGATGAATAGAAAATTCTATTTTTATGTTGCAACTATTACCCATACCAATATCGAAATGGGAAACACTTACCATGGATTTTATTATGGGATCCCCAGAGACATCCAAAGGATATAATTCCATTTGGGACGTAGTAAAACATGTCAAAAATTCAATTAATTTTATTTATATCAAATAATATTTCTCTATTGACCAACATGATAGGATATATATAAGGTATGAAGTAAGGATGTGTGGATTACCACTCACTATTGCATATGACCAAGATATAAGGTTTACCACATTGTTATAGATAAGAATTTAGTAATATTTGGAGATAGATATGAGATTCAACACTTCTTATCACCCTCATTCAGATGGAAACTCTTAAAGGAACATTTAAACTCTAGATAATATAGTGATATATTTCTTGATGTATTTCCAAGTATGTTGGGATTAATACCTACCATGACATATTTTTTCATATAAAATTAGTTTCTATTCTATAATTCAAATGGAAACACATAAGGAATTATATGATAAGAGATGTAGGGATCTAACATATATGGATGAAGTTTTAGATAATAAGGTGATAGGTCCATACCTTTTACTAGAAATGATGGAGAAGGTTTACAACATTAAACGACATATGAAAGTGGAACATTTTTGAAAAAAGAGTTATTTATAAAATCATAAAATAGATCTTGAATATGAAGTTGGTGAAAAGGTGTTCCTCCAACTATCTCTTTGAAAGTAGGTTATGAGACTAGAGAAGAATTTAGAGATCACCCCTAGGTACATTAGTCCCTTCAAGATCCTTGATCATGTCAAAGTTCTAGTTTTTAACTGGGAAACCCTCTAGAGCTTTCCCATGTACATGTTGTGTTTCATATTTTTCTTTTAAGGAAGTATATACTATAATCATAACATATATTGAACAAATAAGTTGTGAAATAGGATCATGATTTCTTATATGAGGAAAAAATAGTGGAAATTACATATCAATGATATACAGGGAAGAAGAATCATACCACTCACCTTGTAATGGTTTTCTAGTAGAATCAAATGTTTGAAGATGCTTTGTTAGAATATGGGGATGTAAAGAAAGAAAATTACCCTAACTTATTATCTTCTTAGTAATAAAATTGTAAAGATGAAATTATTTTTACGGGGGGGGGGGGGGGGGTAGAATGTAATGACTCATGATTTTAGTAAATAATTTTTCCTTAAATAAATATCATGCTGAGTATCTTATCTTACATAAAAAACCAAACATTAAAAAAAACATAGATTCAATAATAAAATAAAATCATTAAATATTACTAATATATTGTATCTATTAAATTTTTAGGTATCAATATAATGAACCACATTTTAAAAATTATATAAAAGGTATATTAATATAGGATTTATTTCTTTTTCTTAAAAATACTTTTGTTTTTAAAATATATGTTTTACATTAAAACTATTTCTTATCAAATTTAGAACCTGAATATGATAAAGATGTATTATTTTTTGAATCCCACACTTCAAAATCAGCCTAAGATGAAGTTTTAGGTTTTTTTGAAATAATTAATTTTTAGGTGAATAGTGGAAAAATATAGCTTTTACCCAACAATATAATTTTGACTATATCAAGAAGTAAGAATAAATTCCAAATATATAAAAAAATTCATGAGAAAAATTTATTTATGGAATTAAATGATTAATTTATAAATAATATGGTTAAATTAGAATACCCATGTCTAACTTTTTAAAAATTAAGAAATATTTAACTAATAAAAATTATTTTAAGTCTTTTTATTTTTATTAAGATTCCACTAGGTGAAATTAAGTTTGGATTTTTTAAGTCTATAGAAACTTTGTTTTTTTCGTGTAATACATTGGAATATTTCTAGGAATATTTTTGAAGCTAGGTGTTGATTTGGCATGGGATTCCAGGGTCTGGAGGACCCCGATATGATAATATTAATAATATTAAATATATATTTTATCATGAATGAACAGTTTCTTTCTAAAAGTGGAATATCTTCTGAGTGGAGTGTCAGATCATAAATATGAGACTACTGTTGAGTTCAAAATATGATGTTTACCTAGGTATGACATAGAGTTTGTCTTTTTCAGGTGATCAGTTGAGGGCGTGTTGGCGGCATGTTAAATGGAGAATTATTAATTTATTGAAATTAAATTAGTAAACCTCCCGCCATTTGGGTTATGCACATGGAATGATAGTAAAATCCCCCATTTTTGTAGGACGAGTGACCATTGGATTAACTGAAGTAAGGAGGCACTCTCGATCTCTATTCTTGACATCGATTGTTTCCAAATCATACTATAATGGATCCTAAGTGTCATTTCGAATCCAAGGCTTTGGAATTTACTCATGAGGTAGGTTGATTTGTGTTTTAAGTCACAATACCCCCTTATATGCATTGTTTACAGTTTTTAGATCCTTTACGACTACTAGTGATCCCTTGGGGGTAAATATATAGGTTTCGATGGAATTAGGGTGTTTCAGGGGGCTCATAGGGAATTACCATTCATAATTCTCAATCACATAGTGTGTATTATAGTGGAACATGCCTTGTGCTCTTTATATTCCAAAAATTTGAACTTTTGTGCATAACAAGCCTTGTACTGGTGGTATACACTGCGTAGTGAGCCCCAGTTGTGTGGTCAAGGGAGATGAAAAAGAATGCGATGTCATGTGTCATGGTAGTGTGGAAGTATATGACCTGAGGACACAGACACATGATGTCGTACATGGGAACATGATGAAGAAAAGGAAAAGATCCCAGTTATATATGACACATAATGTACTTGTGGTACACTCTATGTTTTAGAAATGGATGGACAAACCAAGTGGGGAAGAACATAGTCATGGGTTCAGGTTAGGCGAGACCCGTTGTGTACACCATGTACAAGTCATATAAGCTCACATGGAAAGACAAACCTTGAAGGAGAGAACATGGAAATGCGTTCAGGAAGGGTCACACATCATGTGGACCCCATTACACACCATTTACTATTCTTGGGAACATCTGCCTAGCATATCTCTTTATTTAGGTCTTGGATTCAGGCTTACGAGTATCCTATCCTGAGAAATTTCTCTTATAGAATGTGATGATAGCCTATGTAGTGGATTTGAGATATGTCATGGAGTGATTATAGCACAATGATGATTTAGCTATGTTTAATCATGGGTAGTGATTTGGGTAGATCACTAGAGAGATGTCTAGGTCGACACCCTTCCCCACCATCTCTAGATGCGGGTGCCCCTAGACTCTTTAGGCTAGTAGAGAGGAGCTACCCAATTATGTTAGGGAGTAGGTCCCCTACTCATGGAAGTGTTGCGATGTGAGGTGTGATGAGAATGAATCTCCATCCAGTGATTCATAATAGATGTTAGAGGTCATACTGGATTATCATAGAGATGTTGGTACAGGTACCGCTGATCAAACTAGGGCGTGTGTTTCCATTACCTCTCGTATCGATGGAGATGGAACTCCCCCACTAATGGTGTGGGTAAACTACCCACATAGTTGTTATTAAGGAGTTGGTACTCCCTTATCATACCATGGAATGGGTCCCCATATCATTCATGTAGATGGACACATAGCTCCCTTGTTGTATTAGGGTGCAGACCCTCCATACTCATTGTGCAGATAGAGTTGGTAATACCATATCACAATAGGGTGTGAGTCCTCTATTCATGAAGTCATTACTCCCATGTCATACCAGGAATGGGTCACCCATACGTGATGCTTTGTAAGAGTCGATACTCCTATATCATACAAGGGTGTAGGTACTGTATTAATATATTTGGTACTCCCCTATCAGACTAGGGTGATTGTCCTCTATTCTGAGGTTAGTACTCCCCTATTGTGTTTAGGTCTGGGTCCCCCATTGCAATCATACAGGTAGAGATGGAACCCCCATATACATAGGGTGTTTATCCTCTTTTTACGGAGTGGTACTCTGCCATCTACAAGTAGTGGTAGGGAGTTGGTCCTCCAGTGTATTTGGATCACCCTTGTCGATGGAGCATATTTGGGAGGAGTGGGACCCTCCACTTGTTATGTGTGTCACCTAGTTTGGAGGTAGTGCTACCTCAATGTGGTGAGGTGTAGGCTAATTCATTTATGTTTTTCAGAGGTTTCATGGAATGGTTTGGAGTCATTACTCCCTTGTCCATGGGGCATAGGTGAGGTACGGGTCCCTCCACTCTCTTTAGAGAGGATGCACATGGTGCATGGTCTAGAGCACTGTTCTCTCGACTATGTGGAGTTGCATGGGGTGGTCCTCTCAACTTGTTTTCTTATGACCTTACACAGGGTGAAAGAAAATGATGATAGGACCTCTAATTCCGGGTACTAGAGTTGTACTTAGAGAGATGTTATTTATGGAGTATATCTCTTGGATGAGTACCATATGGGATGGTAGGGATTGTGGAGTGTGTGCTCCTGGATGAGTGTTACCTTTATACTAGAGTAGAATCTTGTGTCTATCTATGAGTCCAGAACCACATGAGACTTAGAGTTTATGATGAGTATATCGAGGTGATTCTAGGATTCCATTCAGTGTTGTATCATATCTTGATTGAAACACCATGTGGATTGAGTTGAATATCCATGTGTAGTCAAGGAGTGGTCGAGATGGAGTTTCTCTCTTGGTTGGGTTACCTTTAGCTTGGTTTGAGTGGACTGTTGACTTTCAATCACTTCCTTTTATTTTTTTGGTTTCATTTTTTATCTCTAAGTTATTTCATAGAGATGTATGTGGGTGCGTGTGTACAGGTACCGTAGGATAAGGTTAATCATATGTGTGATATGCCTACTTGGCACTGGTTTCAAGCCTATATCCTATTAGAGGTGGTCCTAGGGTATTTGTGTATTGGGCTCTGGTGGGTCGGGTTGTGATAGAGTGATATCAATGTAGGTACTTACTACATGAGTCTGTGAGTTTATTTTGGGTTTTATGGTAACATTGTTAAGGTTTTTTGAGTTTGGATTTCTGGCCAGGGACTCCAGTATTGTTTCGGTAGCTAACATATCCATTCACTAAGAATATGATAACCTGCTTGTTGAATTGGTACATTAGTGAATTTTTAATAGGGAAATGTTGGAACATGAATCATATTGTATTGAGTTGTGGATTCAATTTACTTATTGATTCATCTACCTAGATATACTCAATTGACCATGGAATGTTTTATTTTTTTTTTATTTTAGGAGGCTATCACGATGAAAATCGGATAGGGATCTGTAGTGGGATTTTGATGATGATCTACCCAGTGATGAGGATTTAGTGTAGGGAACTATTCATGACATAGTTCCTTCAGGTTGTCTGCCAGTTGAGGCACCACCCATCAAGAAATAGGTTGTGCTGGCAGTTCAAGCTGAGGATGTATGTAGGCTGCATGCACTGCATGAGTTTAAAAGGAAGAGACCTCCTAGGTATTAGGGTGACATGGACCCCTAGGTATATAATGACTGGATCATGGTATTCATGCATGTTTTCTTCCTTGTGAGGACACCTTCTGATTTGATGGTGGTCCTACTGGTGATCCTTCTATAGGTCTTAGTTAGGCGATGGTGGATTTTGGTGACATAGACACATGAGGAGATAACGATCATATGTATGGAGTTTGAGATACTCTTTAGGGAAGAGTTTTATCCATCCACATTGAGATTAGTGCATATATAGGAGCTTTTATAGCTTCAGAAGGGTAGCATGTTGATGGAAGATTGCTTGGAGAGGTTCATAGTCCTTTCACAATAATCCCTGGATATGGTTCGAGACTCATTTTTCAGAGCACATAAATTTTAGAAGGGAATAAAAAGAGATATATAAATAGGTGTGGTTTCCTTTTTTTCTTTCCCTCACATATGGAGGTAATAGAGTAAGATCTGGTGTTAGGGAGCTTCCTAGTTGAGGGTCAATCGAATGGAGCTGATAGTGGAGATCACAATGCTGAGTCATATGCAACAACTAAAGGATTTCATTTGATAGAATTGAGATGTAGGGGGAACACCCATGGCTAGAATCAGAAACATGGTTCTAGAGTGTAGGAGTTGAGTCAAATATTTTGTCAACCACCGAAAAGGTGGTGTTATATTTACAATAGATGGGGAAATCTTGTATGAGATTGTCTGACCATACATGCTGTTGAGAGGGATATGGATGAGAACCTCCATGTAAGAGGTAGAATTTTTATTAGGGTGCTCCTCATGATAGAGGACATGGTGTAGGAGTTAGGAGAGCATCAGGAGGTGGAAGAAGGTTTGAAATGTTTCCACCACCACCCCAAGTAGTCCACACTAGGCTCAAGAAGCAAGAGGATTGGGTGAGGATAGTTATAGGCCCAAAATTCCTATGAACTAGAGGATTCAATTATGGTTATAGGTACACTCTCTTCCCTTTAAATTTTTTTATTAGTATTGATAGATTCTATTTTTAGAGACTATATTCTTTACACTTATTACTTGAGACTTGGTCAGAGGGAAACATGGTGTCAGTGGTTCCCTTTTGTGGTGTTTTTTGATATGGATTTTAATTCATAAGATTAGGTATCCTTCCCCCAACGATACACATTTTTAAGATATGATAAAAAACCATTTGGGAAAGTCAGTACTACCCAAAGATGATAGTATCAAGGTGTGGTGGATGATTCCATTTGAATTGTACATTTGGGGAAGGGTTACTAGTTATAGTGTCAAATTTGTATGCGAGACACTTGGGGTTGGAATAGTGAAGTTCATACAGGGGAATAAGATAAATGATGGTTTATTTTAGTATCTACATCTTGTTAGAAAGGTGGTTTAACTCTAGATCCTATGACCATTGATGGACTAGGGTGAATGGTGTTTTCCACCAGTTGCAGTTGAAGAGACATGTGCCAACTTTTTGGCATGATTCCAAACTAGTTTAAGTAGGTATTTGGGGTGTAGTATGGAATTTGGGGGTTCCCATGAGTGTGTGTTTGTAGACTGCATGAAACCCCTCTTGCTGGGCTCACTGGCGTGGGAGTCCTAATTGAGATCTCAGTTTTGACCCTGGTACCCGAGATTTCAATTTTCATGGATGAAAATCCTTAAGGTAGGGAGATTATAGAGAATCTGGTTTTTTCTTGAAATACACAGTAATATTACTGATAATATTTAAAAATCCAAAAGATGAGTTAATGTAGGATTCTGGGGCCCATAGGGACTTAGTGAGGTCATATTAAAAATATTAAATATATATTTTATCACTTGAGAGTAGTTTCATTGTAAATAAAGAATAAATCCTGAGGAGAGCCTAATATCATAAATCTAAGATTATGTTTGAGTTTATAACATGGGGTTTACCCTAAGAGTTCCATAATGTTTTCCTGCTCTGGGTTCTCAGTTGAGGGACAATTGGTGAGGTGTTAAATGGAGAGTTATTAATTAAATGAAATTTAATTAATAACCCCCCATTGGTTCGTGTTCATGGTAAGAGAGGAGGAGAACCCATTTTTTTGTGATGAATTATTTGAAGCCTAAATGATGCGAGGAAGTGTCTTTGATCCATATTCATGATGTCCATTATCACCAGATCATTCTACAATAGCTTTCGATCATCGTTTTGAACCCGAAATTTCGATGTTTCACCACATGGTAGAGTGATTTGTGTTTTAAGTCCTGATACCCCTTTATGTACATTATTTGATATTTTTAGAGCCCTTTTATGACTTCCAGATATCACCTAGAGGAAGATCGGTGGGTTTTGGTGGAAACCAGGGCATTTTTTGCGGCTCACATGGAAATTCCATTCTGAATTCCCAATCACCCGATGTGTAGTGCAGTGGCACACTCTATGTGTTCGTGTCATTTTGGGGAGATGAACTTTTGGGAAATACATAATATGTATCAAGGGTACACACCATTTAGTGATCCTCATTCATGTGGCCTATGGATATGGAAAGACATACCATGTCAAGGGACATGTCAATGTGGAAATACATGGTCTGAGGATATAGAAATGGGGTATTGAACATGGGAATGGGATGAGAACATGTCCAAGAGGCCAATTTTCTAGGACATGATATTTACTAGGGGTACACACTGTGTTAGAGACATTTTTGGCTGAGCCATGCAGGGAAGAAAATGTTCAAGGGCCTAGGTGAGGTGAGACATGCTATGTACACTATGTACATGCCATATAATCTCACATGGATAGAGAATCTATGAAACAGAGAATACAAATTGGTGTTTAGGTGGGGTCACACACCATGTGGACCCCAATACACATCATTGAATATTCTATGGAACTTCCACCATGTGTATCTCCATCATCATGGCTTTGATTCAGGCCTACAATTAGCATATCATAAGCAATTTACTACATAGAATGTGATGGTATCCTTCTTGTAGGCTTTGAGATATAATTGGGCATGATTATAGCATGATGCTTAATTAATGGTAAATAATAATGGGTAGTTATCAAGTTGGATCACTGAAGATATGTTGGGGTTCTTACCCTTCTCTATCATCTTAGGATTGAGGTACCCCTAGGCTCTTTTGGCCAATAGAGAAATGCTTCCCTACCATGTCTGAGTTTGGATCCCCTACCAATGGAAGTGTTTCTATGTGATGTATAATGATCATAAAAATCATTCTAGTGATTCATGATGGATGAAAAAGGTCATATTGGTTTATCAGATAGACATTAGGATATGTACTCTCCTATCAAACTAGGGTGTGGGTTTCCCTTACCTCTCAGATCGGTGGAGATGGAACCCCCCCAATAGTGGGCCTGATTCCCCTACCCATGGAGTAGTTATTCTAGTGTTGTTAATACCCTATAAGAAGAGGGTATGGATACCCTATATCATTTGTGCATATGGAGATGGATTCCCCCTATCATATAAGGGTGGAAAAATTCTATAATCATTGTACACATAGAGTTGGTAATCCCCTATTGCACTAGGGTACGAGTCCTTTATCCATGGAATCGATACTACCATATCATACCAGGGCATGGATCCTCCATATTCAATGTTATGGTAGTGTTAGTACTCCCCTATTGTACCAGGGTGAGAATCCACTATTCATAGAGATATAACTCCCCCATCATACAAGGGCACAATTCCTTTATTTCGAGGAAAATACAGCCCTTTTGTGTTAGGGTTTAGGTCCCCCATTGGGATCATATAGGTAGATACATACATCCCCTATGCACAGGGTGTATGTCCCCTATCTAAGTAGTTTTACTCCCTCATCTATAAGTAGTGGTGGGGAGTGGTTCCTCCATGGGGGTTGGATCTCCCTCGGATATGGAGCACAATTGTGAGGACCGGGCCCATCCACTTGTTATGCATGCCACCTGGTTAGGAGGTATTGCTCCCTCGTCAAGGTGAGGTGTAGGCCACTACATGAGGGTTTTATAGAGGGTTTGAGAGATGTTTAGTAGTTATTACACCCTCATAAGTAGGGATACAATGATGTGAAGGTCCCTTCTCTCTCTCTTTAGAGGGGATGCACCTGGTGCATTGTCTGGAGCAGTGATCCATTAACTATAGTAAGTGGCGAGGTTTGAGCCTCTCTAATTGTTTTTATATGATATTATTCAGGGCAAAAAACAATGATTACATGACCTATAGTGTTGGGAACTAGATTTATACCTAGAGAGTTGTTTCTGATGAAGTGTATCTCTCAGATGAGTGACATATGGGATGGCAGGGCTCAATAGTTTGTTCACCTAGAAGAGCGTTACCTTTGAGGCTTGAGTAGAATCATGGGTGTAGCTATGAGGCTGGGACCTCATGAAACTTGGAGTCTGAGATGATTATATTTCGGTGATTCTGGGATTTATTGTAGTGTTGTATCATATATTCACCGAAATACCATGTGGATTGAGATTTCTATACATGTATATTCAAGGAGTGGTTGAGATAGAGATTCTCTCTTGCATGGGTTCCCTCTGTCTTGGGTCAAGTGAATTGTTGTCTTTCATTTTCTCCCATTTTGGGTTTTTTTGGTTCCAAAAAGGTATATTTATACTCACCCTTAAAAAATATTTCCCAGAATATTTTATGTATTGTGTTGATGATATGACTTTCAAATAAGTCTTAGGAGGAACTGGAGTAGGTGGATCATAGATATCTAGGCTGACCAAGGTGTGATCTTGTGGTTTAATTTGATAATGGTCCCCTCCTTCTAATAAGGTTGGATTATTTTATGGTCTTTGATGGGATTGTATTTTTCCCTTTTAATACTTTTAGTACTTCAATAATATAAATTTGGGATTGATGTATGCAAGAATTTTTTGTTTCAGTTCTATTATCTCTTCACTTTTTCATGACTGTGTATTTGGGTGTGTGTGTACAGGTACCATAGGCTAAGGTCTCCCATATGTGTGATATTCCTACTCGAAACCGATCGCCGACCCTTGAACTATTAAAGTTGGGCTTGGGTTAGTCATGGATTGGGCCTCAGTGAGTTGTTTCATGAAAAATTCAGATTACTATCATTTGGTTAATAATAAATCAATTAATTTCATTAAAATAAAAAACGTTGATAATTTTATCTTAAACATAATTTTCATGATTTAAAAAATATTTTTTTCTAAAAATGGGGGTTTAAATGTTACAACACTAATGTTAAAATTAATTTATATTTTACATAGAATTTTTTTTCAATAAAATTGATTTTATATATGGAATTAGTAGGTATAAATCATGAAATATGGTATATTATATTTTTATTCATTAAAAGTAAATTACTTAGGTTGTAACTAATTACCACAGTAAAAACAAAAAATGGTAAAAGTGAAAAAATCTAAGATTAAAACACTTAAAAAAACATGGTTTAGGTGTATAGTTGAGGTATTATCAACCATAAACCTTTCCCTTCTCTATTATTTTCCATTATTGTATTCATTTTACCCTTTAATATTGACTTTACCTTTAATATGTTATAAAAATTCCACTCTATTAACTTATAAAAGGATCTTTCAACACCCCAATTCTCTTTATATTCAATGCCACATATTTCATACTAAAATTGACCAGAATCCCTCCTAAATATAACTAGAAAAATTCTAGTTATTATGGTATTATCAAAATAAAACCCTTTCAATGGTTTAGTCCATTTTTTCAAAAGTATTTTTTCAAGGAGTAAGGTAAATTCGTAATTACTCATTTTCCTATTAAATTATTTACTTTCTTATTCAACCTATTTAAAATATATTTTATCCATTATATTATAATGACATAAGTATTATTAAAATACAAAAATTTTATTATTATGATGGAATAATCATTAATTTTTTCCCTTTTTCTTATAAAAATGAAAACACCACCTGTGTTACATGTGAAATACACTAGTAGAAAAACGGTTTTTAACGTCGGTTTTTTTTTATTTTGGACGTCGGTTTTTAACCGACGTCGAAGTCACCGACGTTAAAAATATGAATTTTTATGTCGGTTTTTGTAAACCGACGTGAAAAATGAATAACATTCATTTTTTGGCGTCGGTTTTGTAAAAAACCGATGCCAAAAAAAAATAATTCATATAATATTTCACGTCGGTTTTCATAAAAATCGACGCGAAAAATTTAAAAAAGTAGTTTTGGCGTCGGTTATTTAAAAAAACCGACGCCATAAATGAAAAAAAAAATATTTTTCGCGTCGGTTTTTATAAAAACCTACGCCAAAAATCAAATTTTTTTTTTAGGTTTTAGATCATTTCCTAAGCTTCGATTTGACAGGCTGTGGACCTAAAACGGAGTTACGGTTCAAAAGTTATCGCCGTTAGAAGTTGAACCTATCAAAGTTTTGATTGATACAACTCGTTTCAAAGAAAACATGATAAACATAAATTAAAATCATATACACCAAATGAAATAAAATAATCATAATACATCAAACATATTTCAATGGTTTTAGGGGCTTCCATCGAAATGATATGTTTTTTATTATCATATAACTTGTATTTAGAAATGAGAATGAATCATCATTATAAGAAAGCCAATCGAGTTGTTTAGAAATGAAGGATAATAATAACAAAGAAAAAAAATGAATAGAATATGTACCATGTTCAAATTAATGATTGAAGTCGCATTGAAATCGTGATTGAATCGAAGATGTTGAAAATGATGAAAGAAGGAGAAACTGGATATATATATAGTAAATGAAAATATTTTCAATTGCGTTGTATGAAAATGTAGGCGGGATTTTAAAAAGTTAAACGCGCGTTGTCAAAAAATTGAAATTCCGATCCCGCGTTACTCTTTGGCATCGGTTTTGTTTGAAACCGACGCAAAATAGTATTTACATTGGACTTTTGGTGTCGGTTTTTTAGAAAACCGATGCAAAAAATGTCAATCAATATCCTTTTTGGCGTCGGTTCATAAAAAAACCGACGCAAAAAATGAAAAAAAAAATTTTGGCGTCGGTTTTTATGAAAACTGACACCATAAAAGTTTTAAAAAAAAATCTTTGGCGTCAGTTTTTTAACAAACCAATGCTAAAAATTTAAAAAAAACTACATTTCGCGTCGGTTTTTTTAAAAACCGACGCCAAAAAAAAAAATAGTTTTTTTGGCGTCGGTTTTTAAAAAAACCGACGCGAAAAGTGAAATTATATTTTTGGCGTCGGTTTTTATGAAAACCGACGCCAAAAATTAAAATCAAAAATTACAGTGTTTTAGATAATTCTCTAATCATTGATTTGACTGGTCTTGGAGCAAAAACGGAGTTACGGATTAAAAGTTATGGATGTCGGAAGTTGACCTTCTCTAAAAGAAGTCTTAAAGAAGTTCAACTTTCAAAGGCCATAACTTTTAATCCGTAACTCCGTTTTTGTTCCACAACCAGTCAAATCAAAGATTAGAGAATTATCTAAAACAATATAATTTTTTTTTTAAATTTTTTGGCGTCGGTTTTCATAAAAACTGACGCCAAAAATATATTTTAACTTTTCGCGTCGGTTTTTAAAAAAAACCGACGTGAAAAGTAGTTTTTTTTTTAATTTTTAGCGTCGGTTTGTTAAAAAACCGACGCCAAAGAATTTTCTTTAAAACATTTATGGCGTCGGTTTTCATAAAAACCGACGCCAATATAATTTTTTAACTTTTCGCGTCGGTTTTTAGAAAAACCGACGCGAAAAGTAGTTTTTTTTTAATTTTTAGCGTCGGTTTGTTAAAAAACCGACGCCAAAGAATTTCTTTAAAACATTTATGGCGTCGGTTTTCATAAAAACCGACGCCAAAATATATATTTTTTAGTTTTTTGCGTCGGTTATTTTAGGAACCGACGCCAAAACAATTTTTTTCCCTTTTTGGCGTCCGTTTTTTTAAAAACCGACGCCAAAAAATCACCGTAAAATTTATTTACGTCGGTTTATAAGAAACCGACGTCAAACTGGCGACGTTAAAAATCATTTTTCTACTAGTGATACTACCTACATAAACAAAGTGATCCATTTTTTCCCTAAAAAATATAATAAAAGTATGGTTATAATTTTTTTAATGTATTAATATAATATTTATAAATTTTTTAATATTATTAAATTATAAATCATTACCTTCATTTTTCCATTTTTTGGAAAATGAATATGCCACCCATCCGTACGTGTGGACTACCACCTCCATGAAAGTAACATATTTTGTTATTCACTATAGTGTTTTATTATGTATACCAATATATTAAAATATAGTTCCCCACTTTAATAATATCTATATAATATCATTATTATTATTTAATAAAAATATTAATCCAAAATAATTACTTTCTTAACCATACTCACCTATCAATTATTCATGTTCTCATTTGGGTCAGTTTATCCACCTATATGAATAGTGCTATAAATTTATATCATGGATGAGTATTGAATCATAAATAATGGAATTATTGGATATTAATGGTCAAATATATTTTGTAAGGTTCTACAAATTTTATATCAAATTTTAACTTATTATTAATATACCACCTGTTGTTTTTTAGAACTATCAAAACTAGATCGTTTTGAATCTTACCAATATGTGTCATGAATAAAACTATTATTAGATGAACTTTGAAAATTATAGATAATCATGAAATATATATTCAATTAATTTGAATGATCTCAAAATTATTAACTTTGTATCTATAAATAATAATTGACATCACATTTATGAAACTAGTCCTAAACAATTATCAAAACTAATAACATATGATGATAAAATAAACTGTAACTAACTAATGTATTTAGTTTAAATGAATATAAGAGAAGTTTATAAAGGGTCATAAATATGAATAAGGTTATTAAATAATTTATTAGAATGTTAATATTGATAATATAGGTTCATGAAATATATATTAATGTACCTTTAATGTTCTCAAAATTATGAACTTTGGATTTATAAATAAGAGTTTACATCACCTTTATGAAACTAGTCCTAAATAAAAATCAAAACTAATAACATATGATGATAAAATAAACTATAACTAACTAATTAATTTATTTTAAATGAATATAAAAGAGGTTTATAAAGGGTCATAACTATGAATAATGTTCTTAAATAATTTATTAGGTTGTTAATCTTGATTATATAGGAGATTCAATCACTTTTGTGGAAGTAAGAAAATAAGGTAAGGGGTTTTTAATCTTAATATCTATTCTCTGAGACATATTACACATCCATAAACTATTATATTTTGTGTGGTGTGTATTCTACCCCTGAATATCTTGTTATAATTATTTTAATGAGAATAAAAGGTATTATAGATCTATTATATGTTTTATATTTCAATGGATTTTGGTGCAAGGGTTACCAACATTGTAAAGTTTCTTTCTAGTCTCATTTTAATGTCAAGATTGATTATGAATGATAATACATATGTGGAATTTTCATATACATATTATTTATTTTTTCACGTCTATACATATATGATTTATTAAGGCCTTTTTCAGTAAACTTTACAATATTTTTAAAAGGAATCATTTTTTAACATTTTCAGTGCAATCATTTTCCACAAACATTGACCTTTTTTCAAAATGTGAAAGGATTATTCTTGTTAAATGATTTTAATACAAATGTTTTATCCCACTACCATCACAATATCTACTTATAAAAAATTACACTTTATATTTTTAGTTTTCTAAAAAGAAATTTACATTCCCTTGTTTTATAAATGTTTCTCAAATGTGGTAAAAAACTCAAGGAGTGTTTCTTATTCTTTTCCTAGGTATTTTTTAAAGGTATTATGAAATTTTTTATCTATGTTAACATACATTACTGTTATTTATATTTTATTAAGGTATATATTTTTATAATACTATTTAATTTCTTTATATGGATGGATTATGAAATTTTATTGTGATTTTTTCATGAAACCCATCTCATATCCTTGGATTAATTAAGTGATGATGGAAAAATGATTTTTTTATGATATATTGGTATACATATGAATGGTTTTTCATTAAGTTATATTTGGGCCTTATATAGTCCTGGAATGTATAGAGTAAAGCTTTATATCTTATGAAATAATTTGAAATGAGCTATGATGACTCAATCCACCAAGGGAAATATGTGAGTGACTCTTAATTCACCAAGAGAAATAGATGGGTGAAGCCTGATCCACTAAGGGAAAATGGTGAGTGAAGCCTGATCCAGTAAGAGAAATATTTTGTGATTCCTGATCCACTATGATATGGTTCACACGATTATGTTTGTTCCCCATTATTATTATTTTCTATATACTTATATAATTAGGGATCATATATTATTCTCTATGGTTTATATGAGTATGATTTCATAATAATATGCTTCTGGATCTTGATCACGCTCTCATATCCACTGGATTTTATTTTTTCTCACTTATGATCATCATTTCTTATCTATTATGTTTTTCTTATTTAGTATTTGAGATCACCCCTTTCTTATATTTATATTCCTCAGGTTATAAAGATGAGTATTATGTTTGAGATGTCTAGAAGGGAGTCATTTATATGAATATGGAGAAATGCTCATGATTATTGTACAATAAAATGTTTATATAGTTAATATCCCAATATGATAAACCATTGGTTTTCATGACTATGTTTCTATTTGTAAAATGAAAGTATTATTTATGTAAAATAATTAATTAAGTGTATTCTTCTGGCTCGGTTCACCTTAGTTGGTATCAGAGTAGTGTTTAGTTATTTTTGGGTATTTGTTTAGGTTTTTTATTAAGATAAGAGAAATATTGTGAAAACCCAAGGGATATGTCCAAGGGATAATTATATGTATATGAAAACATTATAGAGTTTTGTTAAAGTAGAGATTGTATGGTTTCATATAAACTACATCTTTTTTTGGATACTAGAAAGTGTATGTGGCTATTACACAGATGCACCTAGGGGTAATAATTTTAGAAAATACCTATTTTTTATTAGTTCAATATCCACTCAGTGCATTATGAGTGGTCTTAAAACTTCACACCAACATAGAAACACTTATTCTATATTCCCTGTATAATTAACATTTTATTTATGAACCATTATTATGGATTTTAATATTTTTATTTTAGAGATGGTAATTGATAATTACCATGGATTTCCTAAATTTAAGTCTACATATTCATAATATAGGGATTTCATATCATTTATGTGTTATTTTTTTTATGTTCATAGTTTTACCTTAATAAATTTATTAATTTAAGTCCCTAAAATATCATTTTTTAAGTAATGGTATGAATAAATTGAAACCTGATTAATAATGGATGTGAAGTATAACGTAGTGATTGTCCCAAAAAACTACCAAATAGGATCAGAGATGTTGTAAAAACCTCCTAAAAATTCTCACCCAACTATTACTAGCTATGGATAATAGCATTAACCCTATTGATCTCCTGGAAACACCAAGAATAGAGAAACTTTCTATCATGTCTTTCTTGAAACAACATCTATCCTCATTTAGTGGATATTTTAATCCACTTATTATTGAGCAAAGGATAAATGTGAAGAAAAATATTTTTTTATCCAATGGGTAAAGCATGGAAATTTCATTTTTGTTTTCTATCATTTGGAGATAGAGTTTTAACATTGGTTTAGCCTCATTAAGAATACAGTGGAAAATGAAGAACTATACTCTATCAGATGAGGGGAGTTCAGGAAAGTATTCTACATCAAGAACATTCCTTGAAATATTATTAGGAAAACAGGGTGAGAATTTACAGAGATGGAACCAAAAGATGAGGAATATATTGGTATATATGAAGAAAACATTACAAGACTCATGAGGTACACCTATGGTAATATCTATAACTTTGAAATCAAGACTGACAGTTTCTTTGGTGGCATAAAACCAAGTCATTGAAAATAATTATTAATAGGAGACTTTGGGATCTATGAAGAAATTTTTCGATGTGAGATTAAGGTATAAATGGAAAATGGGGGCTCTCATTTTTTGTGGATTAGAAAAGGAAAGAGGAGTATTATAGAAGATTTGAAGATAAGACACATGGAAAAAAGAAAAATAAACTACCTACATTCAAAAAATAATGGATAAATCATGATGGAAATTGATTGAAAGGAACCAAGAGGTGCTTCAAGTGTGAAAGGGTTAGATATCAAGATCATTACTGTAAAATAGGGATAAAGAGTCCATTAAATAAAACAAATAATAAAACAACCACAACAAATACACTATACACACCTTAATGCTCAAAGTGGAAAGAGTTTGTGAACTATGAAAATAAATTCTCTGACCCCATAGATAATGATGATAATAAGAACCATAAACCTCTGAAACCAGTATAATAATAGAGAGTACATTCAATGAGTACCATTGACATGGATTGAAATAATGATGTGTTGAAAGGTACACTCACTCTCCACTCCAAAACTAAAAATTCTTTATTTGATTTTTGTATTTCAAATTATTTCATATCACACAAGTTTTCTATGAATATTGATTCACCACCTCAAACATTGGATTTTTAACTATCTATGAAAAACCTTGATGAAACAATTATTTCATCAAAGATATATAACTATTCCCTAATCATTATTAGTGAGAATATATTTCATAAAAATTTAGTCCTCATACCCTTGGTTGAATTTGATGTAATACTGTGTATGTATTAGATTTCCATATATAGATCACATATCAATTATCAGGATAAATAGATCTTATTTAATATCCCAAACCATCCTATGTTAAAATATATATAAAAGGATGATAAAAAGATCAATTATGATGAAAATTATATTATATGTGTCCTAATACCCAGAAATATGGTATTTATAGCTCAAATGACCAGGGAAGAAGTTAACATTGATAACATACATATTGTATGGGAATATATTGATTTTTTTAGATAAAATACCTAGATTTCTATAGTACCCCTGGTTTCTAGTATGTAACCCTTTATTTATGTTTTTATGGAAATAAATTATAAGGGGGAAATATGGGAGAGTTTTATGAACTTTAAATACGTTTTGGGGGACAAAGGAGAGGTGCATGGGAAACACACAGTTTATCCAAACCATGCGGACATCCTAGGATGAACAATAGAAAATAATAGGTTTCAGGTAGAGAGATTTAGCATGGTGTATGCATGGTTAAGGATTTTTTAAGAGGAGGTCATGCGAGGGCCTCTTTATATAGTAGCTAACAGATGGTTAGAACATGATTTGTTTAACTATGTGAACTAATCGTGCGTGTGGTTAAAGTGAGATCCTAAAAAAGTAAATCTCACACATTTTTTCCTCTAAGATACTTTTCTTAGTCAAAAGTTTCCCTAACTCAGGATTTCACTTCCTTGATTGTAGAAGAACGTCTCCCAAGTGTTTTTAAGTAAATCTGAAGTCTTCTCTTGGTGATTCGAAACCAAATTCTTGAGGTATGTGATCATTCTTAATCATTCTGGATTCGTTTCTTAGATCTACTAAGATATACTTCTCATATCTCCTTGTTTTCTCATATACACACATATTATGGGTATATCTATGAGTGTGTATACCAAATAAGTTGAGATTTGGTATTTATATTTTTAGGAGAATAGATGTAAGGTGGTTCTGTAAAGAATCAACCTAGTTTTCTTGAGCGATCTTCATCTGTTGTCATGTTTCATCAAAACCTTTGTGGTAGGTGGATTAAATATCATCTTCTATTTCTATAATTGATTGTATTAGTTTCAAATTGAGTATATTGGATAATATTCATTTTAAAATCTTGGTTTTATACATGGAATAAATCTATTTAGTGTTGATTTATCATTTTTGGTAGATTTGTAAATGCTTGATAAATTGTTGTGAAAATTGTTTGAGTTTCTTGAATTTAAAATGATGATTTAAAATGGTAGATTTTATGGAACTTCTAAATGGTTTTATTGGGTAGAGGTTTTCAAAAAAAATTATTTTTATTTAAATGATCTGGTATTGTAATGGTTTTAATGAAAAACAGTTTTCAATAAAAAGGTGATTTTATTGAAAGGTTTGTTTTTGAATGATATTTGGGCATATGTGGTGTGTGTGTTCATGTTGATTATACATGTCTTGGTTGAAATATGTACTTTTTATTTGTGCCAAAGGGTTAATGGTACATGAGATGAAATTAACTTTTTATGACTTAGTAGATCGACGAGAAACCTCTCATGAGTATGGAACTATCATAACGAAGCATGCATGGATGATTTATTGGATTTGTGGAACAGATTGGGTATGAAAAATAAATGTTGTAAAATGTATTTAAAGATTTTTTAGTTATTTTTCTAGAATAATAAATTTCTGGAAAATTGGTTTCAATTTCACTTGTATTGTTTTGGTTGCAAATAGTTTTGAAAACTAGTTTATATTTAGTTATAATACATTTTGATAAATTGTTTTATATAAACTATTTTATCACAATTATAATAACTCTTCTATCTTAGTGGCATGAGTTGGAAAGTAATTGGGGGAAAACCTAATGAGTGTTATACTCACCCCTTCTTTTTCACTTTGGTACTTTTGCAGATGCTATCTTCCAAGACATGGGAAAATGTAATGTATCATGTGTTTTTAGTACCACCTATTGATAGTTGGGATGTTTGGTGATTATGGAGTATGGAGCTTGTGGAACATGGAGTCTTGTTGTATTTTGGGAGTCTTTTGTTGTTCTTCTGGTTCTTACTTTGATAAATTTTTGGTCTTCCTCTATTTCATACCTTGGAGTGGCTTTGATATGAATAATGTAGTGGTGTTGTCTTGATTTTGTTTATAAATCATTTAGTATTGGCTATGGTTTATTGGTTTAATAGTTTATTTATTAAAGAGTAAATCATCCCTCACTTTTATTTTAAACCCTTCAACATTTATTTCCAGCCTTTGGCATCTTGGGGATGTCACTTAAGGCCAAGTATTGACTCGTTGTACTCTCAAGCCAATGAGAAATAATGATCCATTACAAATGGTATCATCTTGTTTGGTCTTAACCTAACAAGATGCTTCAACTTTCGTGGTCTTTGAGTTAATTCATCCCTATATATTCATCAGGTTGTGATCATAGAAAGGATTAGGATTTTTGGGACTTGAAATGTATTACATAAAAGGACGTACCTAACCTGTTTATGTTGAACTTCAAGTTACCAGGGTGTTGGTTATAGAAGTGTTTTAGAGACACTTATAGGATATCCGAATCTCATTATCATGGGTTTATCGAATGATGCGATCTTCTCATGCATTATAGGATTTAATTCCCAATATTATTTCATATTTAATTTGGAGTAATGATTTATGATCTTGTGAAAATTTGTAAATTTTTGAAAAATGCAGATTTGTTTTTTCAAATGAAGGATTTTCAAAAGAGGATACATAGTGTATTTTAAAAATGGTTTGATTTCAAAAGAAAGAGTTGATTTCTTTCCAAAGTGGCAGCACTTGAAAATTTTGTTTTTCGAATTTTTTTTGTGATAGTTGATGTGATAGAATTTAAAATACTACGCCATCAGTTGCTAGAGAGTGAGAGTTACAGAGTTGTTGTTTTTTAGAAAATGGCACCCTGTAGGCATTGTAGAAGACAACCAGAAGAAGCTGTAGCGAACATGGTTGCACCAGATCCACTAGTGAGCCAAGAGCTTGTCCAGAGCATTGTCTAGAAATTTCAGGCTATAGACACGGGGAACCAGAGGGATAATCCAAGTCATGTGGACCATTCAATCTAGTTCATGAAGCAGAATCCAACCATATTCTGGTGTGATTCTGAACCTAAGAAGGCAGAGGTGTGGTTCTGTAGGATGAATTGAATCTTTGAGTTCATTGGCACACCGGTGGATCTAAAAGTCAGCATGGAGAAGTATATGATTGAGGATCTTTCATGCCAGTGGTGTGAACAAGTATTACATGCTAAATCGGATCAAGGCCTTACTTGGGAGGATTTTGAGTAATTTTTTAATAAAAAATTCTATCCTCACACGTAGAAGATCCAGAGGAATACAAACTTCTTTAGCCTGAGGTAGGAGAATATATCTGTCACAGATTTTGTAGATGTATTCATGAATTTAGTACGCTTTTCACTAGAAGTTGCAACGAGTGCATCACTAAAGGCACACATCTTAGAATCATGTCTAAGGATAGAAATTCGATCAAAGATTACAGTGGTATGTATTAATAAATGTACAAAGATGGTAGTCATAGAAATGTTGGTGGAGTGATAAATCTCCAGAGCTTTGGGAGGAGGATGTCTGATGATCCCTACTATAAATAGTGGAAACTCCAATGTTAGGAGCAAGTGAAAGAGAGATACTTATGTCCAATGTGGGTGTGTGAATCAGAATACGATAACTGGATCAGTAAATCTTCCTCCATGAACAAAGATCCAAGGAGGATTCTACCAATGTTGTTCCTTTGAACACATAAAATGAGATTGTACATCACCACCAAGATAATTCCATAATTGAAACAATATGGGGCACCTTAAGTGCATTTTTTAGAGTGCTCCAAGGATTGGTTCTTGAGACACTTCTCAGGTGTCACAAACATCATATGATTTGAAAGGACGAGGCCAATTGAATCAGTATCATTAGCTGAATAAATCTAGACATGGTGATTCTCGGAATACCATGACTCCTCAATAAGGGAAATATAAAAAAGGAAATGAAGATTAGAGTGCAGCGATGAAGAAACTGTATGGAGATGAGAAGATGATTATGGAAGATCAAGATGTACCATCTATGATGAGAGGTACAATTCTTTTTTATTCTACCTTCATACAAGTACAATTTTATACCATTGCATCACATTCATTCATTGCTTCTATAGTTTTTTACCTTCTATGTTTAAAACTTTAAATGATTCCCTATATGATAAAATTGAAAAATCCTCTCACTAAAAGAGAAAGTGAATCCTTTGTGTGTAGATAATGTGTTATAACAGTTGATGGAGATGATCTGAAATGGGACTTATCAATGTTGGAGATGGATGCCTATGATGTGATCCTAGGTTTGCATTGTATGATAATATTCAAGGATCACATGAAATGTTATAGGAATATGGTTTGTTTCATGTCTGAGGACGTCATTGAGTATCTCTTCCAAGGATAGAAGGTTGTGAAGAAGGGTGCAACTGGATTGTTGGAACTAGCGGTGGGAATTATCTCTTATGTGTTGGTGGTGTTGAATTTGGAATTGATAGAAGAGATCTAGGATTCCAGTTTTCTAGTAGTGGTGGATATATTTCTAGACATCTTTCTGTAAAACTTCTTAGGGTTACCACCTACAAGGGAAATAAAGTTTATGATTGATATCCTTCTAGGTACGAATCTTATTTCCCTTCTATATTATAAGATGGAACCAACAGAGTAAAGAGAATTGAAAGTGAAGTTGGGGGATCTGGAGAGAAAGGGTTTTATTCTACCAAGTATATCTTTGTGGGTAGCCCCATTTTGTTAATGAAGAAATATAATGGAACTCTTCAACTGGGCGTCGATTATCGTAAGCATAACCAAGTTACAATAAAGAATCCGTATCCACTTCTATGTATTGTTGATCTGTCTGATAAATTGAGGGGAGATAACTGGTCCTCTAAAATTGACTTATAATCAGAACATCATCAATTGTGAGTTTAGAAGGAAGATATTCGAAAGACAGCTTTCAAAAGTAGATATGGTCACTAAAAATATGTAGTCATGCCTTTTGATCTCAGGAACACAACATCTGTTTTCATGTATTTGATGAATCAAATATTTTAGCAATATCTAGACACTTGTTGTGGTGTTTTTATGAGATCTTGGTGTATTAATAGACAATGAATAAGCAAGGGGAACACCTAGTGACAATGTTACAAATATTTATAGATCCCCATTTGTATGCCAAAATTTCTAAATGTTATTTCTGGATAAAGGAGGTACACTTTCTTGGAAATGAAACTTTCAAAAAGGTATTTCAGTGGATCCTGAAAAGATAGAAGATGTGATCTTGTTGAAACTACAGAAGAATGTCTTTGAGATATGAATTTTTCTTGGTCTAGTTGGTTATTACCGATGCTTTGTATGTGATTTCTCATGGCTAGCCTCACCAATGAAAACATTGAGAAAGAATAATTCTTCATTCCAATGGACGAAGGAATGCTATAAGTCTTTCTAGGATTAGAAAGTTCATCTTACTTCAGCACTTATATTGATTTTTCTAGATTCAGGAAGGGGTAATGTGGTATACTGTGATCATTTAGGATCAGGGTTGGGCTGTGTTCTTATAAAAGGATACCATGTTGTGGATTATGGTTCCTGAAAGATGAGATTTCATGTGAATAATTACCCAACACATAACTTGGAATTAGTAGCAGTTGTTCATACCTTGAATACTTGGCATCATTATCTCTTTGGTGAGTAATTTATTATGTTCATAGACCACTATCTCACGGAATACGATGAGATCGTGGGGGAGAAACGTGCACTAATTGACGATTGATTATATAATATTGGGTTCTTCTTAATCACTCATATCAGGTGCACCGTTTTCACCTCGAAAAGCCCAATGGTTCCATATCTAGCAATACGTGGACATCCTTTCCAAAGGCAGATTTTCTCTTGGTGATTTGGCCAGCGATGGTTAAGAACTCACATTGGTCGAGAGGATGGGAAGTCGGGATCATCGCACCATTTTGGGGGGAAATTATTTCCTGTTTCAGGACTCTCTTATAAATTTAAGACGTATTCATATGTTCGTGAATCTTTGGTTTGAACCCAAGAATAGTATCCATGGATTACTCCTGGTTGGCAATGGTCAGCTGGATGTAGGGGTTTGCAGTTGTTTATGCCCGAGGTTTACCATCCCTCGTATGATTAATGACATCAAGGATTCTGGACTCATTGAGACATCACTGGTTTAAAGCCTCGTAACCAGGCACTATGGAGTTTATTGTCATCTAGGGGGACAAATAATGACTTGAGCGTTTGAATAGAACCCGTGGTATGGGCCTCCTACATATCACTATAAGAGGAATCAGAATTCATGTAGTTCGATTTGGTATGGGTCTTACACTCTAGGATTCCTAGGGTTGGTGCGGTGAACTGACGTGAAGATGGTCGGAACGATCGGGTGTTGGGATTGAACCTCTTAGAGGCTTCCTACGTACCCTGCCTAGGAGACAGGGATCAAAGTCCATGTAGTTCAGATTGGGATGGGGCTTACACTCTGAGGCAGCCCAAGGTGTGGGTAAACCGACGTAAAGGGGGGTCAGAATGACTGATTGTTGGGATTGAACCTCAGGGAGGCTTCCTACGTACACTGCCTAGGAGATAGAGATCAAAGTCCATATAGTTTGAATAGGTGGTGTCGGAGAACCGACGTGAATGTGGACCGGGGGTCCGATGGTGGTCGATCTTGAACCTCTTGGAGGCTTCCTATGTATCCCTGTGGTGGGGAATCAAAGTCCACTTAGTTTGAATAGGGGTGTCGGAGAACCGACGTGAATGTGGACCCGGGGGTCCGATGGTGATCGGGCTTGAACCTCTTGGATTCTTACTACGTATCCCTATGGTGGGGAATAAATGTCCACGTAGTTCGAATTGGGATGTGGCTTACACTATGAGGAGGTACAGGGTAATGGATTGGGGGTTACACTCTGAGGAGGCCCATGTGAGGATGTCATGGTCGATGCTTACTCTAAGCCCATGTGAGTCATGCTCGGTGTGAGAAACAAGAGGCAGCAGGGACCAGATGATCACGTCACGAAAGGTGCGTCCGTGGGAAGTGTGACGGGGCCTACACGTGGGAGAAGCCCAAAAAAAGTCAGGGCTTACTCCGAGATGGATGCCCATGGTGATAAAGCCCCACGGTAAAGAAACTTGGCTCCGAAGAAGAACGGATCAACACCCTTCTCCACTATTCCCTTCCTTGTCCATGACTGTGGGGAAGTACGAAGGTGCATGGATGCTTCCTTCTGATGGGTAGTCTGCCACTCCCCATGGAGGGGAGAAGTTCCCCAGTCTTAAAAAGTGGAGGGGTAGAAAGGGGACTCCTGGGCATGGACTTTGCACTACCGTGGGTATGTGGACCCAGGAGTGACTCGAGTACCCACTCAAGTCCCGGGGAAACCCCTTTCCCTCACCTACCCTGGGTATTTGAACTCAAAATGGAGCACTGATGCACCTGAAGGTTCCATCACATGGGTCCGGTGGCTCTGGTGGAGGCCTTGGCTCGGGGCCAATGAATGGGCCAATGAGGGGGTTGCGAAGGATCAGGCCGAATTGGAATTATTTTATCTGGCTCGGGGAATGGGAACTCCGAAGGATTTGGCGGACCACACAGGTGTATGAGCGGTGGTGCCCTTCGTGTAGGGAGGTGCTACACGGCTGGAGAGGCCGTCCGCGAACCAAGGTGGTCCGCAAATTGATGGGCATCCTGTGAACCAGGGTGGTTTGTGGCTTCAGGTTCGGCCCATGTACCAGTTTGGTACGTGGAGGGGTCTACGCGAGCAGTGGAGACTGAGGGCGACGCCGATCAGAGGTTCGTCAGTCGGGACTTTGCCCACGTAGGAGGGTGCTACGCGGTGCGACGGATCGGAAAAGGGGCATAAACACCCTGGTATACGGGGAGTGAATCCGCAGAGGGGTCATGGTTCGCGGTCTCCTTTTCTTTTTTATTTTAAGTTCACAGTTCACCAAGTTTTTATGTGTTTTCAGTTCCTTATTAATTCGTTTCCAGCTTCATACATTTTCTGGTTCACGAACCAGAACTTTGCTGCTTGCGAAATCCTAAGCTCATTCCTTCGAAATCCTTCCACCCGAATCTGATCGATCTCCCTTCTCCTCTTCCCCCTCCATCTCCTTTTATAGAGTGGGGAAAGAGATGTATCTATGGTCATACAACACCTTTTGCAGAGGCCCATGGTCAGAAACCCGGTTTACGGATGACTTGGTCAATCCACAACTCGCAGGGGGGTATTGAAAGCACCTCCCCCGCGAACCAAACTAGCTCGGGGAGTGCTTCGCGACCGTGCATGGTTCCGCCTCCATTCCACGAACGACAGCGGATACGGACTGGGCCTGTTGACACGGTTCACCGTGGGGGTTGTTCGTGATAGTGGACCGGGTTGGCACCCGTCCTGCTTCGCACCCGCAGGAGATCCCCGCCGTTGTTCCGCAAACGACAGCGGTCCGTGAAGGGGTGTGCTTCGCGGAACAGGCCACGTACCATTATCATTGGACCGGTCTGTGGACCAGTTTGTCTTGTTCCATCCTTTGAGTATTCTCCACACTTTTCCCCAATTATTTGGGGGGAAATTGGGTAGAATCTCCCTTGGATTAAAGAGGATTCTCATTCTCCTTTGCGGAAATTCTTCATGAAACCAGATCTCTCTGTGTGCGTGCTCCTTCGCAAAATTCCTCGTCCACGAACCATTCTCCATTTCTGCGAGACATTCTTCATTCACGCCGACCTTCATTCGCAGACCAATCTCCTAGCCTTGAACTAACGTTTTTAATTAATTAAAAAGTAAGTCACGACGGGCCGCGTAGGAACTCGCTCCGCGGTTTTGATGGTCCGCGGACTGAAATATTCCAGACTTTGAAAATTTCTTAAGACTTCTGAACCTAACTATTTAAATCCGGGATTAAGATTCCGCAGAGTAACTTGGTTCGCAGTTTTCTGGCCAATGCTCCGTGGGCTAGAGTACTGCGGACCTCTACTGCGTTGGTTTGGTTCGTGGGATGCAGTTATCGTGAAGCACATTTTGAGGCCCACTCGCAGACCTCTTCATGAAGGCTCCTGTAATCCTTTTCCATATGCTTGGTATTTTTGTCCAGATCTTATTATTCCAGACTAACCATTTTCCTAGTTTTTATAATGAAGGGAGAAAACATAGTTCCCCCTCGCCCTGCACGTAGGCCTACTACTGAACCTCTTCCGATTGGTTCAGGGAGAAGTCTTGCTATGATTCATAGAGCAGAGAGCATCAAAGAGGACCCTAGTCGATACATCATTCCCGACGATGGTGTCTTGAAGGACTTTCTCTCTCCTGAGCTCCTGGGCTATCCACTATCAAATCGACTTCCACTTTACTCTTTTGGTCTTCAAGACGATGTCCGTATCCCCCCTAATTTCTCAGGTCTTCCGTCTCATTTCTTGGAAGTGTCACCAAAGTGCATTCAGGCGAACCTTGCCTCATTGGGTGAGATGATCTCTGATTCTTATCTGAAAGACACTTTCATTTTGAGAGGCTTTGTTTGGACCCAAAGTGATCAGTGCACTCAAGACTTGTCTCAAGAATATGTCTTCAAGAACTACCCCTCTATTATCAACCTTGCTAGAGTGGATCCTAATGCGGGGTGGATCCCTAGGTGGGATCTTCGGTCTAGTGGGATTTTATCAAATGACTGGGCCTGGGCCTTCTGGGTCCATCATCATTGCTGAGAATCTCCTGAGTCACTGGAAGCAGTCAATCTGTACTCCACAGTGTGGGCCTCCTAGTTTTCTCTTTACCCACCAACTTTGATCCTGCCTGACCTACCCTGTCACTGGTGTTCAAGAACTAATAATTTCCACCTTTCCCATGGTAAAGTTGGCATTAGTTTATGGTAAATCTACCAATTGGGAGGTCTTTAGATCATTGGTGAGATGTATGAAGAGTTTCTTCCCACTCCTGACGCATGGGATGACGTCGAACAAGTGACTTCGTTGGCGAGGGATCTGCTGGTTATGGCAGAACCGTCAATGGGCCAGGCCTTGCTTGTCCGCTCTCTTATTCCCAATAGCACCTGGATAGGGTTATTTCTGAGCACCACTGGTCCTATGCTGAAGATCAAGCGCCCCAGGACTCATCCTTCTCAACAGTCACGAACCATAATAGGTTCCTACTGGGTGGTTCTGGAGGCGGGAGACTACCTTTCATGGGGTTATGAGGTGCACCTTAGTGTTCCGCCTATGCTCAGGTTGGCAGGTCTATTTGCTATATTTTTGAGTTGGTGGCTATTCCCTTCTCAGGATATTAACCCAGGCGTCAGGGCTTGCACCTTGATGATGGCAGTTGAGTTGGAAGAGGGTCGCCTGGTGAATTAGGCTGTGCCCACTTTGGCTTATATTTACGAACTACTGAGTCACATGCAGGAGGGTGGGTCACCCTACCATCTGAGAGATCCATTTCAATTCTTATATGGCTGGATAGAAAATCATTTCCGCTGTTATGATTATTTTCATAACACAGTCATCCCACTTCCTACCTTTCGGCATACCCTGCTCGATATAGATGGGGTTTTCTTGAAGTCCCTCAGTTCTGATAAAGTCATTAAGCTTCTGAGTGACTTCTCCCAGTTTTCATAAGCTCCCTACCCCACCCCTTCCGGCATCGTGGTTGACAACATTAAGGGGATACTGGAGGATCGTTCTTATGTGATTTCACTATAGGATGGGTTTTTTTCCGCGCAGATTGACGGGGTTTCTCTATGTGAGTTTTATGCCCCCCATTTTTTTCCTGCCAGTTTGGGTGTATGCAACTCCAAGTTTCTCTTCCCCCTCCTCAGGTGCGAGGATTGCACCCAACCATTATCCGTTAATGGTGGTTGATGCTGATGTGGGAGGGATCTGACACAAGAATTCCCTTGCCTGGCATAGGAGCATCTATCATCATATCTTTGGAGTACGCAAGAATGTGGGTAAAACATTATCCCAGTGGGATCCTGGGGAAGCCTATCCGATAGGTTCCCAAATCAGTATTCATTGAGGCTACTGTGTCTACCGCACCTTCCTCATAGGCCCTGAGGGAGGACCAACTGATGGCTCGTCGGTCAAAGCGACTCTGGGGATTTTCCTCTCCCAGCCCCTCTATGGACGAAGTTCAGATGGACCCAACCTTCTTGGACGTGGGTGAGGATGACCCTATGGCTTCTTGTCCTAGTGAGACAACTCATGAAGCTTTTCCAGCCGATACCAGACTTAGAAACTTGACTCCCAAGCTCTAACCGGGGTTAGAAGCTTCAGACCTTCCAGCTTTGGAACCATCTTTTAACGTGTACATGTCTCCACCCATCGCAATGCCAGAATTCATTCCCATGCTATCTTACAAGGATAGAAAAGATCCCCGTGTCATGCCGGACCACTGAGCAGTGCGTAGGTGGGACTGGCCCTGAATTTGCGATATTTTTTCCAAAACTCCTCTCACTGATATGGAAACTAAAATTGTAGCTCTCCGACAACTCTTCCTGGGTTTGGGGTCAGGTGGCTTTGACTATCAGCAATTTCATTTCCTCGCTTTCCAGGTTGTCATGGCTCGTGACGAAGCTTCCACTAATGGATTCAAACTTTCTCACCTCGCTGCCTCTCATTGCTGGACCCGAGCCTTGGAGGAAGCCGTGATAAAGCTCCATCAGCTGATTGCACATGAGGTGAGCTCTCGAGATCAGGCGGCCGCCCTATCTGTCGAGTTGCATGAATGTGAAGTACGGGCAGTGATGCTGAGGGATCAGTTGTCAAATCTGACTGGTAACCTTGAAGCCACCAGGAAAGGGATCAACGATCTCCAAACTATAGTGGGGCATACTCGTTCGGTGGCTGAGGTTGAGGCTAGGGAAAAGGACATACTGGAGTAGACTCGCAGGAACCTACACCGCACGATTGCCGATCTGATGGAGAGAGCAAGCCGAGATCCTTTATGATGGTCAGAGCCATTCCTATACACTCTGTTTTTCTTACCCCCTTCTCTTTTTTTTTGTTATTGTGAGGGAGAGGACCCAGCTTGTGGACGCCCCCATTTTTGTTCAAACAGAATACAATCTATGTCAATATTTCCTTGCAGTAAAATTTGATTGTTACTGGAACAAATGTTGCATAAATAACAACTCACTGAATCAGAATTAATCATAATTCAAGAAAATTGAAACATACTCTAACTTTATCCTGGACCATGGGATCCAGCGAGCATAGTTTTACTATTTCTAGGGCTTTGTAGAAAACCCCACAAACCATTTTTTTTGTCTTTTCTGTTAATACCATAATTTTTCCTGGGCCCATTTGGTGTGTACCCAACAGGTATGGGCCGACTTTTTCTTAGGTTTCCCTTTTTGGGTTTTCGGCCTAACAAGCTTTATGCCTCTTTTTGTGGGCAGTTTAAAGTCCCCCCGACAAGACTATCGTTACTGATGTTTAAGGTCGAATAACTTTGACCAGATTTGGTGGGCCGAGGGCCCCAATGAGGTTTGGTAGATTAAAACTTGTCTCAATATCTTTTAGACGCATGTCTGGGGAGAATATTTAGATTTGAACGACATGTAGGGTATATCTCAAGGCATGGGAGTCGTATCGGCGTGCAGAGGTAGGAAGAGCATCGCCTAAGGAAATATTTCCTTTGGTAGATGGGCTAGGGGTGATAAATATGCAGATCCGTTGAGGGAATGGTATGCATAGTCATGTAAAGGTGTCCTTAAGTAGATGACTCTCCATTTCTGATGTCTTGAGGACTACATGGAAGTCCGGCTTATGGAAACCACCATGGGTAGCTTGGGAAATTATGAAAACCACCAGGGGTGGCTTGGAAAAGGTGTGTGATGTTTGAAAGGGTTTGAGAATATCTGTATCAATCAGGAGTGTGGGAGTAAGGTCCCTTTCCTATGCATTTATCTACCGTAAAGGATGGTTGGATCTTGGCGCAAATTAAATTCATATAGCTGGGACATAATTTAAAATGGAACATCTTCTCTTGGTTCTTGGTAATCTCGTCAGAGACGTTCCACCATATTCAGGCAGGGTCGTGAAAGAGGCTGGTAAACTGTAGCTCAGAGGGTTTTCGAATCCTGGGATGTACATGGGGGATCAAGGGCCAAGAGGCGTATGGAGAGAAGCTTTGACTAAAGAAATATTGCCTATGGTAGACAGGCCAGGGGCGATCAATACACAAATCCGATGAGGGCATGGTATGCATAGTCATGCAAAGGTGTCCTTGGGTCAATGATTTCATTCTATCGATAGCCGAGCAAATTTAGGGAAGTTGATATTCATGACCACCAGGGATGGATTATGAGAGTTCAGCTTTTTCTGAGTACAGAGTATGGTTTATGAGGAGAGGGTTCCTGGATACAGGAGGAACATCTAGGATAAATTTTCTGAGAATAGGTGAAGTCATCCCTTCTCATGCTGGTGTGAGACTGTGGTTTGTGCAGGTCTGACCCATGCACTGAGGGACAGAGAAAAGCCTCCATTCCTTACTAAACACATGATAGGTTTGACCGTGTAGTTTAACATCATGGGGAAAGGATGGCTTCCGTGCAGTTTAATATCATGTGGTAAACACGAGGAGCATTTTTAAAGGATGTTGTGAAGTTTAACGTCATGCAGCAAGGATGGGGGGAATTTTTGAACCAGTGAAAATTCTTGTAGTTGGAGGCATTTACCTGGATGTTTAATTCTTGGTCTTTGCAGATTTATGACAAGCGGCCAAGATGTTCCGTGCAGTTTAATGTCATGCGGTAAGGACGTAGTTGTAAAGGATACTCTCGATTAGAATGTAACTGGGCCGAATATCTTAGCATGTCCAAAGCATGTAAAGGGTTTGATGATGTAAATTGTGGTTCTGGGGCTTCTTGAATCATGAGAGATGATATGGGGGCTCTGAGGCCAGTAAGCGTACGGGGCTAGGAAGAGTATCGCCTGAGGAAATCTTGCCTTTGGTAGATGGGCTAGGGTCTATCAATATGCAGAGCCACTGAGGGCATGGTATGCATAGTCATTCAAAGGTGTCCATAGGTCTATAACTTTCCACTTTCGATGGCTGTGAATGGTTATGAGGATATACAATTGTCTGGGCCACGAAGTCTATCATTTGGTAAGAAAATATCTGGATATGTCGGGCATATTTAGCCCTGGTTGTTGTTAAAGATTAGAGAGCTCCCTGTGCTGATTTATCTTGCGTGTGGGGGTGTACCTTCACTCTATGCAGGTTAACATCATGCGATAAGGATCAAATACTCCTAGTTTTGCGGTCATAGAGCTCACACCATTGGGTGACTATTGCTGCTGTCACTTGAAGGATAAGTGAGTTACCATGCTCTAATATACTCTGAATAAGGTGGGGGATAGAGGTTGTAAACTGTAACTCTAAGGTTTCCCGAATCAGGAGATGTGGTGTGGGGGCTTTGAGGCCGGTAAGCGTACAGAGCTAGGAAGAGTACCGCCCGAGGAAATCTTTCCTTTGGTAGACGGTCCAAGAGCTATCAATATGCATAGCTGCTGATTACATGATATGCATAGTCATGAAAAGGTATCCCCGGGTCGATGAATTTCCACTTTTGATGGCCATGAATGATTATGAAAATCTGAGAACACTCACAATACAGAGTTCGGCATGCAAGGATAATGGTGTCCAAGCATACAGGAAACATCTTCACTGTAATTGTCCATTGAGCCAAAGCAGCCTAGCCATGGCTTGATGTTCGTAGATGCAGGTCGTCATGTGAACCACGGGTGGATACATAGGGAAACTAGGTAGGGATACCCTGGAATCTTTTGGATGTGAAAAAGGGGACGAACTTGTAAACCATTACACCATAAATTTCTGGATTGGGAGATATGATATGGGGGCTCTGAGGCCGGTAAGCGTACAGAGCTAGGAAGAGTATCGCCTGAGGAAATCTTGCCTTTGGTAGACGGGCCAAGGGATATCAATATGAAGAGCCGCTGAGGGCATGGTATGCATAGTCATCCACTAGTGTCCCCAAGTCGATGACTTTCCACTTCTGATGGTCATGAATGGTTATGAAGATCCATAATTATCCGGGTCATGGAGTCTGATGTATGGAGAGGATGCATCCAAATGTGCAAGGTGTATTTCTATCACGTTTCGCCATATATCTTGGGTGGTTCGCGATGAATTATGTGTATTTTTAACATCATGTGGTGAGGACGAAGTCCGTGCAGTTTTAATGTCGTGTGGTGAGGAAGAAGTCCCTAGAGTTTTAACGTCCTGTGGTGAAGACGAAATCCGTGCAGTTTTAACATCATGTAGTGAGGATGAAGTCCATGCAGTTTTAACATCGTGCGGTGAGGACGAAGTCCATGCAGTTTTAACGTCGTGCAGTGAGGATGAAGAATACACCCCGTGCAGATCTGGTCCGTACACGGGGAAAGATGGTATTTTTTTAAATGTTCACTCGGGAATGGCTGGGCCAGGATGGAAAAACCTGACGTCACTACACATCCTGCGAGGGCAGGAATCAAGCCACACATAGTTTCCTTAAGGAGGTACACCTTGGGTAGGGTTAGTCCATACACGGGGGAAAAGTGCATTTTTGAATTTCATTTGGGGATGACTAGACTAGGGTGGGGGACCCTGGCGTCTCTACGTATCTCGCGAGGGAAAGAATCAAGCCTCATGTAGTTCTTTGAAATATGTGCAGTTTAACGTCATGCAGTGAGGACAAAGAATAAACCCCGTGTAGGTTTGGTCCGTAAATGGGGAGAGGGAGCATTTTTTTTGAAATGGATGGGCCAGGATGGGGGACCCTGGCGTCACTACATATCCTGCGAGGGAAGGAATCAAGCATCATGTAGTTCTTTTGGGGAATACACCCCATGCGGGTTTGTTCCGTACGAGGGAAGGGGGTATTTTTGGATTCATTTCAGGTAGCTGGTCCAGGGTGTGGAATTCTAGCATCACTATGTATCCTACGAGGGTAGGAATCAAGACTCATGTAGTTCTCTGATAGACAATACACCTCGTGAAGGTTTAATCCATACACAGGGGAGAAGAGACATTTTTTTATTTCATCCTTATCCGTGCATTTTAACGTCATGCGGTAAGGACAAGGAATACACCCCATGTAGGGCTGGTCCATACACGGGGGGAGATGGAATTTTTAACTTTTATTTGGAGGTGGCTGGGCTAGGATGGGGAACCCTAGCGTCACAACGTATCCTGTGAAGGAAGGAATCAAGCTGTATGTAGTTCTCTGAAATAAGTACACCCTGTGCAGGGCTGGTCCATACACGGTGGAAGGGAATTTTTTTTTAATTTTATTCCATTAGGGAGTGGCTGGGCCAGGATAGGGGATCCCAGCGTCCCTACGTATCCTACGAGGGCTGGAATCAAGCTGTATGTAGTTCTCTGAAATCAGTGCAGTTTAACGTTGTGCGGTGAGGACAAATACTCTTAGTTTAGGGTCATAGAGTTTGGACCATTGGATTCTTGAAATTTTAACCTCTTACAGCTTGAATGAAATACTGCTCCTAGTTACTATGAAAAATACTTCTTCAGGAATCTCGAATTTGTGGGAGAGGTAGTCAACTGCCCTTCCATGGAGATCAGTGCATATGCTCCATTGGAGTAGACCTTGTGTATAATATATGTTCCCTCCCACTTGGGCTCCAGCTTTGGATGCTTCTTTCTGGGTATCATTGGGGTCTGGAGGACCAATACCAATTATCCTTCCAAGAAAGACCAAAGAAGAACCTTTTTATTGAAGGCTCATGCGATCTGATTCTGATATACTTCGAGATGGTGAAAAGTGTTAAACCACTTCTCGTCTAGCTGCTCCAATTCACCTAGCCACTTTTCTGATTTCTCATCGATGGATAATTGATCAAAAATGGCAACAAAGAGTGAGGGAAATTGGAACTCAATGGGAAGGACCGCTTATGTTTTGTATACTAATGTATACGGAGTAGCCCGAGTAGCAGTGCAGATCGTGTTTTGATAAGCCCACAATGCATGGAGGAGTTTATCCGGCCATGACTTCTTGTCTTTTTCCATAATTTTCTGGAGAATGCTGGACATGGTCTTGTGGAAAGCCTCTATCTGTCCATTGGATGCTGTGTGGTAGCGGGATGAGTGGTTATCCTTGATACCATATTCTTGGTATAGTTTCTCCAATTCAGTAGAGCAGAAGTTGGTGCCGTGATCCATCAGTATGGTACGAGGGACACTAAATTTGGTGATGATATTGGTTTTCAAAAAGCTGACAATGTTTCTTGCCCATAATTCCTTAAGGGGTATAGCTTCTGCCCATTTGGAAAAGAAGTCGGTTGCTGTGAGGATATACTTCAGCTGTTTGGATGTGGCGGGAGGGTATGGTCCCACGACGTCCATTCCCCAGACGGAAAATGGCCAAGAGTACATGGCCTGATGAAGTAACTCTGGGGGTTGTTGTATGAATTTGGCATGAATTTGGCATGAGTGGCATTTTTCGGTAAAGCTCTTGCAATCTCGTGCCACTGTGGTCCAATAGTACCCAAGTCCTCGAACCTGATGGGAAAGCTTAGACCCTGGCTGGTGTGCTCTACATACCTCTGCATGTACTTCTGTCAAGACGGCAATGGTTTCTTCTCCATCAATGCATCTGCGGAGGATTCCGTCAAGGCCTCGTTTGTAGAGGACCTCTTGCTGACCCATGCCGCCATATAAGACAAAGTTGGTTTCCCTTCTCCGTATTTTCTCTCGTTCAAACCTATCTGATGGAAGTTCTCCCCGTTGAAGGTAGTTTAAAATGTGGGTCATCCAGTCAGTGGCAGGAGCATATGGTTCAGGGGCAGGACTGACTTCGTGGATTTCTTCCGTCTTAGTTTGAACAAACGACAAGGCCATTTGACGGTGAGAAATACTGATAACGGTTTGATCCCGGTGTGGGTTAGTTAGGGCTGTGGCCGCAATAGCTAATGCGTTGGCCTAGGAATTCTGAGACCAGGGAATATAGGTCAATGTTGGTTCTATGGAGAAGTCATCCATTAACCCTCAGACATGGTCAAACAGGAGAATCAGCTCCTCCTTTTTAATAGCATAGTCACCATTGACTTGCTTGATGACCAGTTCCGAGTAACCTTTTACCTTAAGGTGGTGTACTTGTGCCTAGAGTGCGAGATCGAGGCCTGCAATGAGGGCTTGATACCCCGCTTCATTGTTCATACATACTTGTTAACATGAGAAAGGTATATGGAAAGACTACCTTTCCTAGGGACATGAGTATTATCCCCAAGACCACCTTGTTAAATTTGGGATCTTCCATACTCTTATCGGTTGGGCTTTGGGATGTACATTTCCCATGCTGGGAACTCCTCATGAACCAAGAAGATGTCTTCATCAGGTAGCTCGGTGTTCGGTGCGGTGGTCCCCTTTGAAGTGTGCTCTACCAGAAAATCTGCTAATTCTTGGCCCTTGACGGATTTCTATGGCACAAACTGGATGTCGAACTATTGCAGGATGACTGCCCATCGGGACAGGCACCCGGTCAGCATTGGGTGGCTAAGGATGTACTTGAGCGGGTTACTACGTGAGACCAAATGGAATTTATGATGCTGCAGATAATGTCGCAACTTTTGAACTTCAAATACCAAGGCCAAAAAACTCTTCTCGATGTTTGAGTATCGAGTCCCATCATCAATCATGGTTCGGCTAAGATAATAGAGACTGTTTTCACTGCCGACGTCATTTTTTTGTGCGAGGAAGGCTCCCAACGACCACTCTAGGGCTGTCACGTATAGGATGAGAGGTCTTCCTTCAACCGGAGGCATGAGCACTGGTGGGATTAAGAGGTACTTCTTTATGCTTTCGAACACCTCTTGGTAGTCATCTGTCCATTGGTACATGACTCCCTTCTTCATTAACTTGGTAAAGGGAAAATATTTTCCTTCCAGGTTGGCTATGAACTGTCTGATATAGGCCAGGTTTCCTTGGAATCCCCTCAACTCGGTGATATTGTGGGTAGGTGGTAACCCAAGGATAGCCTTTGTCTTTTTAGGGTTGACTTCGATGCCACGATGGCATACGACGATGCCAAGTAGTTTCCCTGAGGTAACCCCGAGGGCACATTTCAAGGGATTCATCTTCAGGAAATGCTGTTGTAGTTTGTTTAATATGGCTTCGAGGTTTGACTGGTGATCTGAGTTCTGTCTTGATTTAACCAACAAGTCATCTACGTAACATTCAACAAATCTTCCTAGGAATAGTTTAAAGATACGATGCATGGCATGATGATATGTGGCGCCATCGTTCTTGAGACCAAAGGGAATAACCCTGTATCATAATATTCCTTGAGGGGATCTGATGACAGTGGATTCTTCGTCTTCTCGAGCCATTAGAATCTGATTATACCAAGAATAACCATCCATGAAGGAGAGAGCCTCATACCCGACCATTGCGTCTATTAATAACTTGGTGATCAGGACTGGGAAATCATCTTTCGAACAATGCCGATTGAGATCTCTGAAATCAATGCAAACATGGATTTTTCCATTCTTTTTCTTGACAGGGACGATGTTGGCCAACCAGATGGGGTACTGGACCTCCCAAATAAAGCCTTCTTTAATTATCTTATCAACTTCAGCCTCTATTTTGGCATCATGTGAGGGGTGTGTCTTTCTGGAGGCCTCTGTATAGCCCCGATGGTCTTCTGGCAGACCTAGGTTATGCGTCACCACTTTGGGATCGAGTCCCAACATTTTTGAGTAATTCCAAGAAAATACATCCCGGTGTTTATTCAGGAAATAGGTATACACCTTGTGCTCCTCGGGGGACATGGCTGCACTAACCAGAGTGGGCCTCGGGTCTTCCTCGGTACCCAAGTTTATTTCCCTGATCTCATCCACCGTGTTGGAGATACCTTCCTCTAATGAGGGAGGTTCATCCCTGAGATCTTCCTCCTCTTCTTCTCCCAAATCCCCATATTCTTGATCTGATGGGGGGAGAGATCCTAGCACGGGTTCTTGGGAGTCCGGATTCGAGGCATTGTGGGTGTCCTCACTCATGTATTCGTCCCCAAATTGAGGGTTAGCGGACGTTCCCGCATTGTCACACTCCGCAGTTATGGCTGAAGTCATGAGGACAGCTGAGTGCATGTCCAAACTCAAACCCTTGCTCTCAACATGGTTGATGGGAAGTACATAGTCTCTGCTGAGCTATCCGAGGGGGTCATCAGGAACCATTTGCAAACCATTTGCAGACCATTTGGAGTGGGGATCCAGTCGACACCATCAACCGAAGTCTTCTTCTTCTTTTTCTCATATAACCCGACGTTAATGTAGTGTGACTCGGAGAGATCGAAAGGGCCATTGTTAGTGTGCAATGTCACACTTTTCCCATTGATGCAGTACTTAATACACTGTTGGTAGGATGAAGGAATGGCCATGTGCTTATGGAGCCACAACCTTCCCAGTAGGGCATTGAATGCTGTGTTCTTCCAGACCACCAAAAATTCCGACTAGGCCACAAGGTTTCCAAAATGGGTCTTTAGATTAATTTTTCCCATTGGTTTCTGTTCACTCTTGTCATAACCTAGCAGAGTTATGGCCGAGGGTATTAAATCACCCTCACTGTAGCCCAACTTACGGAGTGTCCTTAGGGGAAGGAGGTTAACCCCAGATCCATTGTCAATAAAGACTTTCCGGATCTTGACATCATCTAGCGTACCAGACACATATAGTGGTTTGATGTGTCCTTGCATGATGACATCTTTATCGTGATCGGTGAAGGATATCACCACATTGCATTCTGCCGGGATAGTCTCTTTCCGGTAAATCTCGGCGGCACCTACCTCTTCTTGAAACTCTCGGGGGTTGAGAAAGGATTCTATAAGCAGCTCCCTGAGGTCTGCTGACAAACTCAGGGCATCCAGGATTGAAATTTTGGCTGGTACGAACACCAGCTGTTTGAGGATATCATATTTATGCTCTAGCGGCCAACACTTCTCTATTGGTGGGAGAGTCTTAGCAGGTACTTTGGGAGTTGGAGTATGTGACGTGGAGGGACCGATAGTGGGGTCAGATGTCAATGGTGTTCCCACGTTTTGGGGACTCTACCCGGCCGGTCTTTTTTCACGCACTAGGTAGTGAGATGCTTGTTCCTCCTCTAATGGGTACCATTAAATAATGGGGCCAGGGTGTCTGCTTGTGGAGGTAAAGGGAAATTCTTTCTCCTTCTAAGTCCGTTGAAGGGCTCTCCCATAGGTTTCCGTGATATTGACGGTTTGGGTTGAGGTCCAACCATAGGGTTGATTTCGGCCGCGACTGCGCCTCCCCTGGTATCCCCTGCCTCTGCGATTCCTCGTCCCGACTCCTTGTGTCGGGAACTCTAGTTCATAACCATACCCTTTGTCAGGGAATGATTCCATGAGATGGATTATGTTGATGGAACCAAAGATTGGCTCCTCATCCTCTAACAAGTCAACCTAGTCAGTTGTCCTTGATAGTACCGTTTTGTGGGTCGGTGCCCCTGGCGGTAAGTTTGAGGGCATAAAATCTGCCTGTGTCAGGGATAAATTTGGCCTCATTGTGGACTAATCCTCTTGCGATTGTTCCCTCCCTTTTCGATTACACCTGGATGACCGACTTCTGGAGGGTTTTGAGGCCGATATTGTTAGCTGTGTGGCATTAGGGGCTGTTGGTGGCAACATTGGCTGCTGTAGTTGAGCTCAGAGTATGCCCCGGGCTCGGTTGAAAGTCTTCCGAGTCATCCAGTTATCAAATTTATTCCCCATTTTACTGGTGACTTCCTGACACCCCTCCCCTTTGTTGGATTCTGTGGTTGAAATATATGTCACATGTGCTGGGGGTGGTCCCAACTCGACCTTCCTGGAGTCTACCATCCTTTACAGGAGGTCCTTGAAGATGAAGCATTCTCGAATATTGTGCCCCATTATCCGATGGTAGGGACAGTAATATGGCCTATCATCATGGCTGACTTCTTCAGGCTTCCTTGGCTCCGGGAGGCGGAGCAAATTGCAATTCATGGCGGCAATGAAATATCCACGGACTTTGTCCTACCATAATGAGTATACCTTGTGTCTTCGTTCCTCAAATCGGTTCTGCTTCGATCCATTCTGATCGTCCCGATTAGGCGGAGGTGACCGCTGATATACAAGGGGCCCTTGACAATTGGGTGGAGGCCTGAGCGGTGGAGCAGGTGTAGAGGCTAGCTTGAGCGTGACAGTGGACTCTTCAGCTCTAGCTTCCCTTTTTTCAAGAGCTTGTGAGGCTATTCAGGACTTCAGATTAGTCTGCTACAGGGAGTCCTCAATTCTCTGGGAAATGGCCGAGAGATGGAGGAAGCCAGTGGTTCACTCCACTAGTATGAGCCGCGTTCATAGATAACATATAAGATTATCGATGCATATGGAAAGCGTCTCATCTTGAGGCATTGACCTGTTCAGAGATTAGGTAAAACCCTTCCATCTGGCGATGAAGTCTAAGACCATCTCATTCTCCCTCTGTTTGCAATTCATTAGGTTGCTGACTGTTGTTTTAGGCAATGTTGTGTTGAAGTGGAACAAGAACTGCTGTTGAAGGTCTTCTAAGCTTTTTATTGACTGGTCTAGCAGACTCATATACCAGACGAAGGAAGATCCATGCAAGGACTGTACGAAGCATCTGAGTTTCACTGCTTCTTTATTGTTCCGGAGTTCCCATCATAGGGTCGCAATAAGACACGTAGTGCATTAAATGTTGTTCTGGATCACCTGATCCATTGAAAATAGGGAATACAGGGATCCCAAAATTTGGTGGAGGTGGTGTGTTGCTCACCCAATCTGGGTATGGCTTCCGCTCTGGCTGTATCAGAGTGCGTTGAACTTCCATTGCTTCCAATCGAGCTGTTAGTGCCTCGATGGTGTTGGTGAGACCCTGGTTTACATCCTGTTGGGGCAAGTCCTGGGCAGGTGTAGCCCAGGGTGTTGCTTGAGGATCTATCTCGGTTGGCACCAGGGGTGCATGTGCTGTTTGTGACTCCCTCGGAGGGTTCATATGTACTCGCTCGGGTTGCTTCCTTAGTGGAGGTAAGTCTTGGTATTCATCTGGATCCACATTTAGGTAGTTGGATGGTCCGAGCGCCTCATTATGCGGGATCCCTGACCGTACTTCATTTGCCAGGGAAAACCTTGGTCTTTGAGGTTCATTTATTGGGAGTGTGAGGTGTAGTACTTTTTGGGAAGCGCTTTCAATAAGATGGTTCCTCTGGAGTATCTCGGCATTAAGCCGCCTCAATTATTTCATTTCTTCTTCCTGTCGTGTGAACCTCTCTTCGAGCATAAGTGTCTCGTTTCTATCGAGAGAAGGAGGCGGGTTAAGGGTAACCGATACTTTGTTCTTATCCTTATTGGGAGCTCGCTGGGTGAGAAGAAGAAGGTTAGCCGAAGGGGAAACCATATTTAGAGCGGCCCTCTGGTTCCGGGTGTGCACACCTGGTGGTTCATTGTGAGTCATAGCCTAACCGGAACTATCGTCTCCTGATCCATCTGGATTTGCACCATCTTCAGTGACACACATAGGGTTAACCTCTATGATGTTGATGGATGTATATCGCAAGGCGGAGAAGATGTCATCGTCCAAAAAGGAAGAGGATCTCCTGCGTCTTTTACTGGTCTTCCCTTTCATGTCCCGGCATCACTTTTAGACTCCTTGATGAAGGGTGACACAGAGATTTCATTGATGCGACCTTACAGGAAACCTCCCTTTCGAAGGTGATGATGATTCAAATGACGGGATAGGGCAGGAACCTCCTCTTCTGACTGCCCTCCCTAGATGACAGAATACTGATTCTCATGGGGGATGTTGTTATTGAGGAGGTAAAAAATGCCCCCAGCCCTGAGGTCTGGGGTTGGATCTATTCCTTGAACATTATGTCTCTTACCGTTTTTATGGGTCTTATGGGGGAGTTTGTCGTTAAAATTACCCTAGCCCTATTGGCTGGGGATAACCCTGGATTGCGGTAGTGGCTGCTGCTATCGCTACCTGCCTAATCTTGTGTGCCCCCATTCAGGGGTGAACTGGGTTTGGTGCCGAGTTCTTATGTGAATCAATTCCTTTTAGGGAGAAGAGCAATGACCTATGATTTGCATCTCTTAGGCGAGAGGCCTATTGTATGATTTTGGTGGACTGATTTAGGAGTTCGTGAATGGCTTGTTCCCATTGAGCCTGACGCTCCTGAGACTTACTCAAGGCCCTTCTTTGTTGGGTGTGTCGGATTTCACGAACAGGGAGACCACTCGATTGCTGTCTTGACGTAATGGCGTTGCAAGATATTACACCGAATTGGTTCCTCTAGGCGAGGAGCGGAGTGAAATGCAGAGCTCCATGCTCTCCCCATCCTCTGATATGGACTTCCGTCAGAGCGTCACCAATGAGGCGGCACAGCTAGTGCAGTGCACGGTGGCAGGCTACCTCCATGTTTCATTTACGCCTCTCGAGTTTCCGTTGCCGCACCAAAGGAAGATATTCCATGTCGATGTGATGTTGGAGGTCCCCTATTGTCTTGACATGGTCTGCATACCCGTCGTAGGGCAGGAAGCATGATTTCAACGGGCAGAGGGTTGTCCATATATTGTAGCGGATGTCGTGCACACATTCTTCTGACAACCTTCTGGGTATGTCCTATTGAGAGGTGGCTGTGGGCCAAAACATAACTGGTATATCATCCCTGGACAATCCTTGTCTTAGGTGCAACATGTAGGCATACTCCTCTGCTAGTGATTCCTCTACCTGGTCAGCCCAACTAAGATGCTCACTGATAGTGTGGTCGGAGGTAGTGGGACCGGTAGGTATTAAATTATTTTGTGGGTGATTTTGAGGTAGTTCAAAAGATAAACGTGGCCCCAGAACGTTTACCAATTGAAGAAGGGTGTCGTTGGCAACTAGCTGGGAATCTGGAAAGCTTGATCGCATCCTTATGAGTGCCTCGACATACGAGGGCTTTTTTGTGCTTGATTCAACATGGTAAGGACCTTCCTGTCAATATGATATGTCATTGCACGGAGGACCATCGCAATGGTGTCTGTAATGGCGAGGACTACCATTACTACTTGACGCCTCACTACATAGAGGACTTTTGCAGTGCATACCCTGGGGAGGACCTCCAAGGCATGTCGCAACAAGGGGAGGACCTTCTGGCTGCGTAGCATTGTTACGGGAAGGGTCTTCGCAACAAATACCATCATGGTGAGGATGGACATCACAGTTTGACGTTTGATGTGCATCCTGGGGAGGACCTTCAAGACACACTACAATAAGGGGAGGACCTTCTTGGTGCTTGGGGCCACTACGTGGAGGACCTTCGCAATGGCGGTCGTGGTGGAGAGGACTACCATCACAGCTGCTGCAATGGTGAGGACTGCCATTATAGCTACCACAGGGAGAATATATGTGGGGTACACCCTAGGGAGGGACTTTCGAATGTACCACAAAGAGGGGAGGTACTTCTTGTTGCTTGATGTATCTATGGGGAGGACCTCCGTTATCAGTGTGGTGAGGACTACCACCGTGATATGATGCCCGGATGCTCGGAGTGTCGCTGCAGCGTAACCCCAAGGGAGGACCTTTAGGGAAGGCCATGATAAGGGGAGTTCCTTCTTGTCATGATGAGACGCCACTGCGGGGAGGGCCTCTGCAACTGTGACCATGATAGTGAGGACTACTATCATAATCTATGGTCCCACTGCATGGAGAGTGATTTTAGTGTATACCCCTAAGAGGAACTTCAGTTTGGACCACAACAAGTGGAGATCCATCTTGCTGCTTGATCTTCTGGTCATGTGGAGGGCTACCATGAATCGAATCAAAATAGAATCTCTTGTGATCAATCATTATATACCTGTGGGGGAGGCCCCCGCAGGTGCTCTGGGGAGGACCTTCAGAGCTGCTGGTAGTGACATTACTGGGAGGAACTTCGCAACTGCTACTGCCACTCCCATAATATGGTAATGAGTGGGCAGGGTTCTGAACCTTCGGTATGTTCTTAGCGGCATCGGGAACCCCAGATTCCAGTAGAGCGAAGTCATGGACCCTCTCTTTATTTTCTGGCTACCTTTGTCATGTTCGGGGTGCTTTCTTGAGGGAATCGGGGACCGTCTGCTATTGACAATGGCCTTCACCTTTGGGTCCCTGTCTAATTGGGTCCCATGATGTTGCTGGGATACGCTGATGAAAATATTGACTTTTATTAGGAATATATGCCTGCTCTGGAGTATCCACCGTGATGGACGGGTGTCCCCTTATTGGAACGAGTGAAGCTGTTTGATCTGGTTTCCCTTGTATCACAGAATATAGCTGACGACCCTCCTGGGCGGAAGCATGGATGCAGATATACTCTAAGGTGGATATCTCGTCTCTTAGATGAGTCGCCTCAATTGGGGAGACAGGATCACGGGACTGAGTCCTTGCTGTTTCCGCTGACGCAATTACACTCTGAAAAGTCTGCATGATATGATCTGGGATCGATACCTTCTCGTCCATTATTTCCAGGATATGCAGAGAGACATCTTTGGATGGAATGGGTATGAAGGACCATTCCGGTATCGGAGTAGGAATATCCTGCTTCAGTCCTCCGGTGGTCAGTGGGTACTGAAAATTCTCTTGTGTTGGGGCAGGTGAACGAATCTGCCCCTGGGCGGGGATATGCCAGTTTGTCTCTCTGTTTTCCGCCACATCGGTATGGCAGACTTTACTTGAATCAGCAGGGAGATGGCCCTGCATATGTTGGTTCCCCACCATATCGAGTTGGTGGCCTTTGTTGGCAGGGAGACATGCCCACCTATTAATTTCCGCCACATCTGGATGGCGGGATTTGTTGATTGCCACCATGCTGGGATGGTAGGCGTCAAGAGTATCTACTAGGAGCCTGCCCTACAGGTGCTGGGTCACCACCACGTCTAGTCGGTGGGCTTCACGACCCTAGGTAGGGAAAGTTGCCTGCCGGGTAGGTGCCATCCTGTGTGAGTGATGGGCTTGACGAAGCTCGACGAGGATACACGCTTGCTCGTATGATTCCTCTATGTCTAGATGGCAGACTTTGGAGGAGCGGGCAGGTGCATGTGCCTGCTCGCAATACGTCTCTGTGATTGGGCAGCAGAGCTCCTCCTTAGGGACAAGGGTGGTGGCCGGTCCCTGGTTGTAAGTTTTCCACCCTCGTCAGGCGGTCCAAGGGGATGGAGCTTAGGGAGCGTGTGCCCGTATCCTCGGAGCTACATCCTCCTTAGCGCGAGGATACTGAGTCACGGCGTATCCGCGATGAAATATCCCAGAGGGGGCCTTAGAGTGGAACCCCCGTTCAGCTGGGATGAAGTCCTCATCATCGACCTCATCCGCCTCCCTAAGATAAGGGAGGTACACATTGTCCCATTCCAGGTATAGAATTCCGAAATGGTTTGAGATAACAACAGGAGCCTTCTGGATCTGCCTTCACGGCCACTGTTGGGAGGGCGACCAGCAGGTCTTGAGGGATTGGAGGCCGTGCATGGAAGTTAGTGTTGAAGACGCTGATTCGGGGACAAGTTCCTTCGTTGGTGAGGAAGTCAGGTCATTTCTTACCTTGAATCACGCACCTACGAGTTACTCCTTGATTCCATTGGATCGAAGGTAGTTCTGAGTGATACCTATAAAATATTTTAACAAATACAAATAGCAAACCCGTCAAAGCAGCATCTCATGACCCCATGCATAATTAATGACCTTTATTGGCCCTCCTTGTGAGTATAAAGGGGGAACATGGTAGGATTAAGTTAAATCCGTCATTCTTGGTTAAAGATTCACGTCGGGTTCACCATTTTTTGTCTCGCGGTGCACAGTGGGATCGTGGGGGAGAAACGTGCGCTACCCGATGGTTGATTAGAGAAGATTGGGTTCTGATTAATCACTCATATCAGGTGCACCATTTTTGCAATGCCCAATGGTTCCATATCCAGTAGTACGTGGACTTGCTTTCCAAAGGTAGGTGTTTTTTGGGTGATTTGTCCAGCGATGCTTAAGAAATCACATTGGTCGAGAGGATGGGAAGTCGGGCTCATCGCACTCTTTTGGGGGGAAATTATTGCAAGTTCTGGGACTCTCTTATAGATTTAAGACGTATTCACATGTTTTTGAATCTTTGGTTTGTACCCAAGCATAGTATCCACGGATTACTCCTGGTTGGAAATGGTAAGCTGGACGCAGGGGTACAAAGTCATTTCTGCCCGAGGTTTACCATCCCTCATTGGATTAATGACCCCGAGGAGTCTGGACTCATTGAGATAACATTGGTTTAAAGCCTCATAACTCGGTACTCTGGAGTTTACTGTCATCCATGGGGGACAAATAATGACTTGAGTGTTTGAATCGAACCCGTGGTACGAGCCTCCTACGTACCCCTGTAAGAGGAATTCTAATTCATGTAGTTCGATTTGGTATGGGGATTACGCTCTAGGCTGCCCAGGGTTGGTGCAATGAACTGACATGAAGATGGTTGGATCGATCGGGTGTTGGTCTTGAACCTCTTGGAGGCTTCCTACGTACCCTGCCTAGGAGATAGGAATCAAAGTCCACATTTTTTGGATTGGGATGGGGCTTACACTCTGAGGTGGCCCAATGTGTGGGTAAACCAATGTATAGGGGGTCGGAATGACTGATTGTTTTTCTTGAACCTCAGGGAGGCTTCCTATGTACCCTGCCTAGGAGACAGGTATCGAAGTCCATGTAGTTCGAATAGGTGGTGTTGGAGAACCGATGTGAATATGGAGCCGGGGGTCTGATGGTGATCGGGATTGATCCTCTTGGAGTCTTCCTACGTATCCCTGTGGTGGGGAATCAAAGTCCATGTAGTTCGAATAGGGGTGTCGGAGAATCGACATGAATGTGGACCAGGGGTTCCGATGGTGATCAGGCTTGAACCTCTTGGAGGCTTCCTACGTATCCCTGTGGTGGGGAATCAAAGTCCACGTAGTTAGAATTGGGATGGGGCTTACACTCTGAGGAGGCCTAGGGTAATGGATTGGGGATTACACTTTGAGGAGGCCCATGTGAGGATTTCATGGTTGATGCTTAATCTAAGCCCACATGAGTCATGATCAGTGTGAGAAACAAGAGGTAGCAGGGACCAGACGATAACGTCATGAAAGGTGTGTCCGTGGGAAGTGTGATAGGGCTTACGCATGGGAGAGGCCCAGAAAAAGTCGGGGCTTACTCTGAGATGGATGCCCATGGTGATAAAGCCCAGTGGGAAAGGGACTTGTCTCCGAAGAAGAACGGAGCAACACCATTCCCCACTATGCCCTTACTTGTCCATGGTCATGGGGAAGTACAGAGGTGCATGGGTGCTTCCTTATGATGGGTAGTCCGCCACTCCCTGTGGAGGAGAGAAGTGCCCCAGTCCTAATAAGTAGAGGGGAAGAAAGGGGACTCCCGAGCTTGGACTCTGCCCTACCATGGGTATGTGGACCCAAGAGTGACTCGGGAACCTGCTCAAGGTTCAGGGAAACCCCTTCGCCCTCGCCTACTGTGGGTATGTGAACTCAAAACGACACACGGATGTGCCTAAAGGTTACATCACATGGGTCCGGTGGATCTGGTGGAGGGCTCGGTTCGGAGCTAATGAATGGGCCAATGAGGGGGTTGTGAAGGATCAGGCCGGATTAGAATGATTTTATCTGGCTTGGGGAATGGGAACTCTGAAGGATTTGGAAAACCACACGGGTGTGTGAGGGGTGGCACCCTTCACGTAAGGAGGTGCTACGCAGCTGGAGAGGTCGTCCGCGAACCAAGTTGGTCCACGGACTGATGTTCATCCCGTGAACCATGGTGGTTCACGACTTCAGGTTCGGCCCACGTACCAGGTTGGAACATGGAGGGGTCCACGCGAGCAGCAGTGGCCGAGGGCGACGCCATTTGGAGGTTCTTCAGTTGGGGCTTCGCCTGCATAGGAGGGTGCTCCGTGGTGTGATGGATCAGAAAAGGGGCATAAACTCCCCGATCCACAGGGAGTGCATCCGCGGAGGGGCCATGGTTCGCGGTCTCCTTTTCTTTGTTATTTTAAGTTTGTGGTTCACCAAGTTGTTATGTGTTTTCGATTCATTATTAATTTGTTTCTAGCTTCATACCTATTTTGGTTCATGAATTGGAAATTTTCTTCTCCCAAAATCCTAAGCTCCTTTCTTCGAAATCCTTCCACCCGAATCTGATCGATCTCCCTTCTCCTCTTCTCCCTCCATCTCCTTTTATAGATTGTGGAAAGAGATGTATTTGTGGTCATGCGGAACCTTTTGCAGCGGCCCATGACCGAAAACCCAGTTTATGGATGACTTGGTCAATCAGCAACTCGCGGGGGGTATTGAACGAACCTCCCCCACGAACCAAACTAGCTCAGGGAGTGCTTCCTGGCCGCTCAAGGTCCCGCCTCCATTTCGCGAACAACAGTGGATACGGCCTGGGCTGGTTGGCGTGGTTCACAGTGTGAGAGTTTCGTGATAGTGGACTGGGTTGGCGCCCATCCTGCTTCGCACCTGTAGAGGATCCTCGCCTCTGTTCCTTGAACGACAACAGTCCGTGGAGGGGGGGTGCTTCACAGAATCGGCCGCGTACCATTATCATTGGACCGGTCTGCGAACCAGTTTGTCTTGTTCCATCCTTTGAGTATTCTACACACTTTTCCCCAATTCATTGGGGGGGGGGGGGAAATTGGGTTGAATCTCCCTTGGATTAAAGGGGATTCTCATTCTCCTTTGCGGATTTTTCAGGACCCTACAACCACAAAATCTTTAAACACATTTTTACACTGAAAGATTTGAATCCGAGGTAAAGGAGTGTTGAGTCAATAAGGCTTTCCTTATGAATTTTAAATTCCTTAATGTAATGGGGAGATTGATATGTCATCAAGGTTCCCTTATGACTTGATCGTTCCTCTTGTTTTGAAAATCAAAAACACCTTATCTTAAGGAAAATTTCATTTTACCCCTCTTTTACTTCCATAAGGAAAATTTCCTTTCCAAAGGAAATTTACCCCTTCCTTGTTTTCATTATTAATATCAATATTTTTATTAAGTATAAAAATCAGATTCATATCTAAAACCTCAGAATCGTATAATACTTAGACATGAAGCTTTCTGTTTTAGGATCTGAATTCCTGTTACGAACTTTTATGAAGTTCTACTCTGAATTCCTTGTTATGAACTTTTATGAAGTTAAACTCTGAATTTTGATTATGAACTTGTATAAAGTTCTAACTATGAATTATAATGATGAATTCTGATTACGAATTCCCATTAAGAATTCTCATGATGAATTCTGATTACGAATTCTAATTATGAATTCTGATGATGAATTATGATTCCAAATTCTCATTACGAATTCTGATGATGAATTCTGATTACAAATTCTCATTACGAATTCTGATGATGAATTCTGATCATGAATTCTCTTTACAAATTCTGATGATAAATTCTGATTATGAATTCTCATTAGGAATTCTGATGATGAATTCTGATTATGAATTCTCATTACGAATTCTGATGATGAATTCTGATTACGAATTCCCATTATGAATTCTAATGAAGAATTCTGAATATGAATTCTCATTACGAATTCCTTCGAAAAACAGAATCTGAATATCTTAGTACAACAGATTCCAAATTCATTTTTGCTTACATTCCGAAATTTTATATTTTACTTACATTACGAACTTCCATTTTCTCCATTCTGAATATCAATTTTAGTTATGCTTACACTTTTTCTATTATAAAATGATGTCGTGCCTTCATTTATTAACTAACCGTTGTTTGAGTGACATGTGTACAGGTACCTCCGTAATTTAAGGAAGAATTCGACCGTTGGAGGAGGGAGCTGACTGTTGGAGCTATGACTATAAATAGGAGCTCATTTGAACATGCTCAGAACTTTTTTTTTGGGGTCACAACTTTGACACAACTCTTACATCTGTGCTTACATGCTGTTGAAGTGATTTCTAGAGAGAGAGAGGCTCTTATCAACTCTCAAGCTTCATGTAGAAAGTTTGAACAGCTTTTTCAAACCTTGCCTTGTGCAGATTTGCTTTCTGCGACTCCAATTGTTGCTGTGTTCAATTGAGGGCTTCCGGGGATATGAAGATAGAGTTTATAATACCTTGAAGTTGAGGGCTTCCTTACTGAGGAAGACAGAGGTGCTGACTACCAGATAGTTGAGGGCTTGTGGGGATAGCAAGACAGACTCCGATCTTTGTATCTTGGGCATACCCTGGTGTGGGTAAGACAGACTTTCTTGAAACTATAAATCAAGGGACCTTTATCCAAGGTTGTTGGATACCCCTCTCTTTGGGTTAAAAGAGTTATTGTTTGTTACTTGTAGTGTTACTACTTTGTTTTCCGCTGTGCATTTTGTATTGATAAGGAAAGTATAACTTTCTAATACTTCCTTACTTGTACTCTGATATAGTTATATTCTATATGCTTTAAGGTAGAATCTTCATCGTTGTAAACTTTAGTTAAGTTTCATTTTCTGAATCACTTTTCCAGAATTTAGCAAGTTATTAGAACTTATAGAGGTCTCTTTAATTATCTTGTTTAACCTTGTTAAACAAAACCATCCTTATTAGTTCTAAAGTAATTTTTAAAAGGTACAATTCACCGCCCTCTTGTATATGAGAATCTCATTATTATTTTGATCCAATGTTTGGTATTATAGAGTATATCATAGTTAGACATACCATCCTAACAATTGGAATCAGAGGATTTGGTTTAATCTGAATTAATCTCACGATTAGATTCAGAAGAGAATTCTCGTAATTTCATTTTCGGATTCACACTTCCAGATCCATATTTTTTTTCAGAATCTATTTTTTGGACTCATAGTTCAGATTCACTTTTCTAGAGATACTTTTTCACTATTTTCTCTTGCTTAGAATATTTTCTTTGTTTACAAAATTTTTATACTAACAATCTTTTTTGGAAATAATTTTATTAAATATGGCATGAATCAATGTTGGTTTCATATACAATTTCAATCCAACCATACCACCTATATTTGATGGCAATGATTATGAATATTGGAGAGATCACATGAAGAATTTCATTATAAACACTGGGGTTGAATTTTTTTTATGCTTACCGGTGGATACAAAATTCCTAATAAAGAAGTAAATTCCTTTACAAATCAAGAAAAGAATGAATATCAACTTAATTATAAGGTACACAATACTTTACTTTTTTCAATGACTAGAAATATATATAGCCAAATTTCATCTTGTGAAGAAGCAAATTCTATATGGAATAAACTTGAAGTTACTCACTTTGGAACGTCTAAAGTAATTGAGACCAGAAGAGCCATGCTTAAATATAAATATCATGGTTTTAATTTTCCTTATGGTGAACCCATATGCAAGGTGAAATAGAGATTCATGACTGTTGTGAATAGTTTACAATCAATGGGTGAAAAAGGATTAGATGATGAATCCCTTGTTGACAAGATCATTGACATCATGCCAAATGAGTGGGAATCTAAAAGGAATTCAATTGATAAGAATAGGAAGGTAACTCAGATTACCCTTGATGAGCTGTTTGGAACTCTTCTTTCGCATGAGACTATAATGAAGAGAGATACTGATATTGTGAAGAAGAAAAATGGAAATGGAAGTGTAGCTTTTACTACTACTTCCAATCATATGAAAGCCAAGACTCCTGAGAGAATTAATAGATCCAGATCTAAGAATGTTTTTATCCATTCCGAATCAAGTGGAAGTGAATCCTCAGAAAATGAATTAGCAAATTTTTCTCGAAGGATGAACACGATAGCTAGACAGAGGAACTTTCAATCCAAATATAATAAAATGGAAAGTAAAGACAGGAAATATTCTGAAGTTACATGCTATGAATGCAAGAGAGATGGACACATAAGACCTAACTGCCCTATGCTCAAGATAAATGAAAGAAAGTAAAGGCATTCTGAGAAAAATTGAAAGTAGTATTACAATTCCAAATCTAAGAAAGTGTTTAAATGCAATGACGTATGGAGTGCCAGTGGTGGAGATTCTTCAGATGAATATAAAGATTATGAATATTCTGGACATAAGAATCTTGGTCTTTTAGCTAGGCTACCTATTGATAATCATTGTTTGATGGATAAGGTACACAATGTTGAATCAATTAAAAATGTTTCTTTAAATGCTAATGATAGTAAATATTATAACTCTTCAGATAAAGAATCCTCTTTTGATGAAGATAATACTTTACCAACCTATGAAGAAGTTTCTAGGTTTTCCAAACTCATTGAGAATGATAATTCAAAACTAATTAAAAAACTTGATAAGGAAAATTCTAGGAATGTTATTCTCAATAAGGAAATATTAGATCTTTCTAAAGATATTGATAAGAAAAATGCTGATTTTGAAAGTATTTCAAAAAATCTTGTGGAAGTAAGTTCTGAGAACAATAAACTTTCTAAAGATCTAGAAAACGTAATTTCTAAGAAAAATGTTTTCGAGCCTAGCTCTAGTTTGAATATTTTTGAAGAAAAGAACTTAGTTATAAAACTCAAATACGAAATATTTTCCTTGAGGAAGTGTTTTTCAAACTTTACCCTAGGAAAGGAAAATTTTGATAAAATATATTCACAAATCCGACCTCGAAGGAATACTTCAGGTTTTCGTTATACTAGTTCGAAACCAATTTTTAGTAACAATTACTTTGTTCCTTAATATGTCCCATTTTTTACTAAGTGTCAATGTGGTGGTCATTGGGCCAAGAATTGTTCTCTAAACAAAACCCAGTCTTTAGGATTTCATAAAGCTTATTTTTCTAAGAAGATATGGGTTCCCAAAATTTTACTTTCATAGATTTCCAGTTCCAAGAAGGTCTGTATTTTGAAAACCTAACTTTTTATTATTTTCAAGAAAATAGGGAATGTACCAAAAACGATACATGTTATATGGATGGTGGATGTTTCCGGCATATGACTGGTAGCAAAAACTATTTTGAAAATATTATCAAGACGAAAGGAGGAAAAGTAACTTTCAGAGATAATGCTCACGGAGAAATTATTGGTATAGGTAACAATGTTATTCTTCAAAAAACTTTTATTTCAAATGTTTTATTTTTTAAGGGTCATAATCATAACCTCATCAGCATAATTCAATTATGTGATGAAGGCTACCTTGTGAATTTTATGAATGATAAGTGCTTAGTACACAATTCCAAAAAAAGAGTTTATTCTTTATGCCCTAGGAAAAAGAATGTTTACACACTAAACTTAAAAGACCTTAGAAACCAAGACTTACCTTGCTTTAGTGCAATGGAAGATCATTCTTGGTTATGGCATAGAAGGCTAGGACACTGTAACCTAAGTAACTTATGGAAACTTTCTAATAAGTGACTAGTTAAAGATCTACCAGAGCTTATATTCGATTCTTCAAAAGTTTTTGACCCTTGTAAATAAGGAAAGAAACATAAATCAAGTTTGAAATCAGTTGGTGAAGTCTCAACTACTGATGCACTACAACTACTGCATATAGGTCTTTTTGGTCCAACAAAAACCGGAAGCATTGGGGGAAAGTATTATATATTTGTCTTAGTTGATGATTACACTAGATATACATGGGTCTATTTTCTAGAAAAGAAGTCTGAAGCTTTTTCTTATTTCAAAAGTTTTAGAGCCCCAGTTAAAAATGAGAAAAACCATCCATTGAAAACTATTCATAGTGATCATGGAGGAGAATTTTACAATTCTGTTTTTGAAACTTTTTGTAGTAGAAAAGGCATTACTCATAACATTTAAGCACCTAGAACACCTCAATAGGATGGTGCCGTTGAAAAAAGAAATAGAATTCTTCAAGAGATAACTAGAACCATGTTGAGTGAGTATTCTGTTGCTAAATGTTTTTGGGATAAAGCTGTAAGTACTTCTTGTTATACTATAAATCATGTTTTGATTAGACCTTTTCTTAATAAAACTCCTTATGAGTTATGGAATGGTAAAAAACCTAGACTTTCCTACTTTAAGGTTTTTGGTTGCAGGGTATTTATTCTGAATACTAAATATAACTTTCACAAAATCGCACCAAAATATGATAAAGGAATTTTTCTAGGATATTCCACAACTTCTAAGGCCTATAGAGTTTTTAACAAAAACACCAATACTATTGATGAAATAGTACATGTCAAATTTGATGAAACCGATCCTTTTGTTTTTAAACAACCTTAACCTACATCCTCAGATGTGTTTTCAAAAATCGATTATCAACCTATGATAGAAGATACTTCTGATAAGGAAAATGTTCAAGAAGATACTCCTAAAATATTTATCCCAGAAGATTTGTTACAAAATGTTGATGAATGGGTTTTACAAAACCCAAATTAGTCATTTTTAAAGAATCGTCCTAGTGATAGTATCATTGGTGATGTGAATCAACCCGTAAGGACTAGAAGTTCCTTAAGAAATGTAGTAGAAAATATCACTTTCATTTCCCAATTGGAACAAAAAATCACTGATAAATCTCTAGGTGATGTTGATTGGATAAAATCCATGCAAGATGAACTAAATTAATATGAATGGAATAAAGTCTGGACATTGGTTGAAAGACCTAAGGAAACTTCTATAATTGGAGTAAAATGGGTCTTCAGAAATAAGTGTGATGAAAATGGAATCATAGTAAGAAATAAATCTATATTAGTTGCTAAAGTCTATAATCAACAAGTAGGAATAGATTATGAAGAAACCTATGCTCCAGTAGCTAGACTTGAATCTATTTGTATTTTACTTTCCTTTGCAACATTCTTTAATTTCAAACTTTTTCAAATGGATGTGAAATGTGCTTTCCTTAATGTTTATGTTCAAGAGGAAGTTTTTGTTGAACAACCTCCTAGATTTGAAGATACAAAACATCCCGATCATGTTTTTAGACTTTCCAAAGCATTGTATGGCCTTAAACAAGCCCCTCGAGCTTGGTATGATAGACTTACACGATTTTTGCTTCAAAATAACTATGTTAAGGGAAATGAAGATCCAACCCTTTTTATAAAAAAGATAAGAAAAATGTTTTGATTGTTGAAATTTATGTTGATGACATTATATTTGGTTCAACTCAGTAATCTTTAATTGATTCCTTTGCGGATCTAATGAAATATGAGTTTGAAATGAGTATAATGGGTGAGTTAACATTTTTCCTTGGTTTTCAAATTTCTAAAAAACTAGAAGGAATCTACATATCCCAACAAAATTATATTAAATATCTTCTTAAAAAGTATGGATATGACAACACTAAGAGTATAAGTACTCCCATCGGTACCTCAAACATACTTGATCTTGATGAAGCTGGGAAACTAATAGATCAAACATATTTTCGAGAAATGATAGGAAGTCTACTTTACTTGATAGCTAGTCGTCCAAACATATTGTTTTCAGTATGCTTATGTGCAAGATATTAATCCAATCCTAAGGAATCTCATTTGATGGAAGTGAAGATAATTTTTCGCTACATAAAGGGAACCATGGATTTAGGACTATTTTACACTTCTGGAAATGATTTTGTTTTCAAGAGTTTTTCGGATGCTGACTTTGGTGGATGTAAAATGGATAGAAAGAGTACATCCAAGACTTGTCATTTATTAGGAGATTCATTAGTTTCTTGGTCCTACAATAAGCAACACTCAGTAGCACTTTCCACTGCTAAAGCTGAATATGTAGCAGCTGGAAGTTGTTGTGCTCAAGTGTTGTGGATGAAACGCACACTCATAGACTATGGATTGAATTTTACTATGACTCAAATTTTTTGTTATAACACAAGTTCCATTACTCATAGTAAAAACCCTACACAACACTCTTGTGAAAATCCTATAGAAATTAGGCATCACTTTCTTAGGGATCACACACAAAAAGGAGATATCATTCTTCAATTCATCGGAATGAAAGAAAAACTTACTGATATTTTCACAAAATCTTTACCTACTGATAGATTTGAATACATTAAACAAATGTTAGGAATGATAACCATGAGGTAATATTCCTTGATTAACTTCCTGTTGAACCAATCTCCTTACATTAATAAACTCTTTTCCATAGGGGGAGAAATCTGTTATTGAAGGTTTTTCAAAATTTTTCGTAATGAAAATTTTCGTAGATTTTCAAAATTTTTCATATTGAAAATTTTCGTAGTTAGATTTTGAAAATTTTTCTGTAATGAAAATTGTCGTAGTCAGTTTTTCAAATTTTTTCGTAATGACAATTTTTGTAGTTAGATTTTCAAAATTTTTCCATTATGAAATTTTTTGTAGTTAGATTTTCTAAATTTTTTCGTAAAGGAAATTTTCATAATGGAAATTTTTGTAATGGAAATTTTTTTAATGGAAATTTTCATAATGGAAATTTTCAGAACTGATATTTTCTTAATTTATCGTACTCATAATTTTCATATTATGTTTTTCTTAGTAATTTTTTCATAGTAAGTTTTTCGTAGTATGTTTTTCGTAGTGAGTTTTTAGTAGTCAAATTTTCTTCAAGAAGAATATCACCTATTACGAATAATCTTCCTAGCTAAATCCGAAAGGTATGACTTCCTTTCTTAACTTTTCATAGTCACCTTTACCTACTGGCAGTTTCTTTTTCTTTTAAAATTTCTCGGATTCAAGTTTTATTAAATCCAAATGTTTTTCTTAAAACCTCAAAAGATCGGATTCAAGATTTCCTTGAGGTCATGTTTTCAACCGTAAAATCAGATCAGAGAGTTTTTCAACCGTTAGTTTGGTTTTGGAAGATGAAAGGACACCACCATCACCTATATAAAGGGGACCCCAATGGTGTCCCCCATCGGTTTCCATGATCTCGCGTCTTGAAGATCTTCTTCAATTCTTAAGCCCATTCCGAATCTCTCAAAGCTCCTCAGTCCGAATGTTTGCAGAAGTGCCCTCTCAAGAAATGTCTTTAGTTAAGCCAATTACGGAGTGGAAAATCTATAGAGATAGGCAGGATCACCCAAATTTATTCATCAAATACGACTCTATAATTTCCAAGAAAATCAAGCTAAATGGATGGGAAGATGTAGCCATTTCTAAGACTCGAGCTCACGATGTGGTTTATCCGGATCTGCTCATAGAGTGTAATGATTCAGTATGTTTATTCAAGGAAGATGGAATGGAGAAGTTCTATTTCAAGAGATATGGGAAGACATATGCTTTATCTTATACCTAGGCGGACAGCTTTGTAGGCATACCTTATGAAAGAGAGGCTGAGTTTTGTTCTCACAAGTTACCAGTAATTCAAGGAAGCTTTGTCAAAGTGGAGGCTATGAAAAATCTTGGACTCACTGATATTGACACCGCAAAAATGATCACCCATATTTCAACAAACAATTGGATTCTACAGCTCAGGGTACAAGGATTAATTGTTCTAAGGAAGGGAGATAAGGATACACTCAAGAAGAGTGATATGTATATCCTCGATTTCTTGGTAAATCTAAGGAAGGTGAATCTCATGAGACACATCCTCATCACTATTGAAAACATCAAGAATGGAAATCTTAGAGCCCAGATCATTATATATCTGGAATTTCTTTCAAAGCACATAGTTCGGTGTCTTGAGTCTTTCAAGATCCCATGTAGCTCCAAGATGAGATATTGTAAGGTAATGCTGATCAGTGATGACACTCTGAAGAGAATGAAAGTTGGTTTCTAAAAACAGTTAGGTGAGTTCTATGATCTGCCAGAGGAGGAGGTATAAGTCAATCGGTAAATGGTAGAAAAGGCTAAACCCTCAATGAAGGCTGATAAGAAAAGGAAACTGAAGGAAGTTCAAGCTGAAGATAAAACCCCAAAATCAAAGGAAGTCCAATCCACACCTCCTAAACCCAAAAAGAAAAAATCCTACCTGGATGCGGTGTTAGAAAAGTGGAGAGAGATCAAGGAAAAGTGGAAATAAGGGGATCCACAGTTCGGCTTGGATGCTGCTGAGGATAATGCATTAAAAGAAAAATCTACTGATGAGCTAGAGAAGCAAGCAAAAGAGAAAAAGCATAAGAAGAAAATTACAGAGGCCAAGATTTGTCAATCCCTTCTGAGGGATGCTGAAATTGCATTTGAAAACATCCCAGTGCCGAAGTCTATCCTTGTAGAATCATTGCCTAAGTCTCCAGTAAAGAAGACTCTGGAAAATCCCAAACAGAAGGAAGATGAAAAATAAGTGATGGAGAAAGATCAACAAGTTGTGGAGGATATTCATCAAGCTGAGAAGAGTGGTGGTTCTGATGATATAATTATGCAAGTTGAAGAATATCAAGATAAGGGAACCCCATCCGAGAAAATTCTCACTAAGGACATCTCAAAATGGATCTTCTAAACTCATAACACCTAGAGAGGATGATAAGGGTGAATAGGAAGTCAACAAGACATCCGAGGAAGAGATTCATAATCATGTGGATATTGAAGCTGCAACAGAGAAGGAGGAATTTGATGAAGACATGATAAAACAATTATCCGGAAGTGAGGAGGAATATCCTGATGAGAAAGCCAAACCAAAAATTGATAAGGGTAAGAAAGTTCTTATTGACACCCCAATAAAATACATTCTAAGGAAAAATCAAGCTGGAGTATCTTCAAAGAGGAAGTTGGAAGTCTTGGAGGAAGAACCATCTCAATCCAAAATTTCTGATTCAGAATCATCTGCCTTAGGGCACGATTTTGTTGTTCAGTCTCTAAAGAAGTTGGACGATACTATTCCAATATTTACCACAATTGATTCTAGATTCTAGATGCTTCATCTCAGTATGAATTAGAAATTAGACTCTGTATCATTGGTAATGGACAGATGTGTGAAGAATGAGGCAGATTTCAAAAATTTCATGATCAATTATGAAGAACACCTAAGTTCCTACAAGAAAATGACCAAATGTTCTAAGAATATTGTTGAAGATATGGAGGAGCTTGACCCGTTCCAAGAATATTTTAAGGAGGCCTTTGGTACTGAGGATACCAAAATGAAAAATCTTTCATACAACTTTCACAAAAAGCTAACCCTTGAACAAAATACTCGGATTCAGGATATAAAATATCTGAATGGGAAGATGATCTATATTGTTCAAATTTTGAAAACAGAAAAGTATCTTTGGAGTGAGTTTCAAGAAAAACCTTTGAAGCAATATGAATTGATAGAGACTCAGGAACAGGACATGAAGGCTCAGATAGAGGCCCAGAAGGCTCAACAAGAAAAGATCACAACCTTAGAGAATAAAGTAGAAGAGGACCACAAAGATATAAAGAATCTGAAGACAATTGTCAAGATGCTAATGCCCAAGGAGAAAGAAACAAAATAGACCACTCAGATATTTTGTTGTATTTTTCCTTGTACTAATATTTCCAATCATAATGAAATTGTCAATGCTTGTCTTGTTTGTATGTCTTTAAGGTTTCAGGTACCATATTTATTTTCCATTCCCTTAAACTCTTTTTGAAAATCACAAAGGGGAGAAGGAAAATGAACTCAAAAGGGAGAAGCAAAATTTCTAAATATAAGAAGAACTATCCCTAAGTAAGGGGGATTTTATCTAAGGGGGAGTTCTCATTACGAATATTTCCATATTCATAATGAAATTTCTCATTCTGGAAATCAATAATATGATCCTTAGAGTTCCAAATCCTAAGGGGGAGTTAGTTGTATTCACCATTGTTCATAAACAAAGGGAGATAAGATTTAATTTCAATTCTATAAATTTATTCTAAGTATTTACATTCTTTTTCGTAAGGATGTTTGTGCTTTCCAAAAAGGGGGAGATTTTTGAGTTAATAAGGTTTTCCTTATGACTTTTCCATTCCTTCATGTAAGAGGGAGATTGATAAGTCATCAAGGTTTCGTTATGAGTTGATCGTTCCTCTTGTTTTGAAAATCACAAACACCTTATCTTAAGGAAAATTTCAATTTTCCCCTCTTTTACTTCCATAAGGATAATTTACTTCCAAAGGAAATTTACCCCCACCTTGTTTTCATTATTCATATCAATATTTCTCTTAAGTATAAAAATAGGATTCATATCTAAAACCTCGGAATCGTATAATACTTAGGCATGAAGATTTCTGTTTTAGGATCCGAATTCCTGTTAAGAACTTTTATGAAGTTCAACTCCAAATTCCATGTCATGAACTTTTATGGAGTTTAACTCTAAATTCTGATTACGAAGTAGTATAAAGTTCTAACTAAGAATTCTAATGATGAATTCTGATTACGAATTATCATTATGAATTCTGATGATGAATTCTAATTATGAATTCTCATTATGAATTCTGATGATGAATTCTGATCACAAATTCTCATTACGAATTCTTATGATGAATTTGGATTATGAATTCTCATTACGCATTCTGATGATGAATTCTGATTATGAATTCTCATTACGAATTCTAACGATAAATTCTAATTACGAATTCTCCATATGAATTCTGATGATGAATTCTGATTACGAATTCTCATTACAAATTCTAATGATGAATTCTAATTACGAATTCTCATTACGAATTCTGATGAAGAATTATGACTATGAATTCTCATTACAAATTCCTTAGAAAAATATAATCTTAATATCTTAGTACTACAGACTCCAAATTCATTTTTGCTTACATTCCGAACATTCATATTTTACTTACATTCCAAAATTTCATTTTCTCCATTATGAATATCAATTTTATTTATTCTTACACTTTTTCTATTATAAAATGATGTCATGTCTTCAGTAATTAACTCATCGTTGTTTGAGTAACACGTGTACAAGTCCCTCTGAAATTCAAGGAAGAATTCGACCGTTGGAGGAGGGATCCGACCGTTGGAGCTGTGCCTATAAATACTAGCTCATTTGAACGTGCTCAGAACTTTTTTTGGGGTCACAACTTTGACACAACTTTGAAATCTTTGCTTACATGCTGTTGAGGTGATTTCTAGAGATAGTGAGTGGCTCTTATCAACTCTAAAGCTTCGTGCTAAAAGTTTGAACAGCTTGTTCAAACCTTACCTTGTGCAGATTTTCTTTGTGCGACTCCGATTGTTGCTGTGTACAATCGAGGGCTTACGTGGACAAGAAGACAAAGGTTACAACACCATGAAGTTGAGCACTTCCTTGCTGAGGAAGATAGAGGTGATGACTACCTGATATTTGAGGACTTGTGGGGATAGAAAAACAGACTCTGATCTTTGTATTGAGGGATTACCCTGGTGTGGGTAAGACAGACTTTCTTGAAAGTATAAATCAAGGGACCTTTATCTAAGGTTGTTGGATACCATTCTCTTTGGGTTAAAAGAGTTATTATTTGTTACTTTTAGTGTTACTACTTTGTTTTATACTGTGTATTTTGTATTGATAAGGAGAGTATAACTTTCTTATACTTCCTTACTTGTACTCTGATATAGTTAGATTCTATACACTTTAAGGTAGAATATTCATCTTTGTAAACTTTAGTTAAGTTTCATTTTTGGAATCACTTTTCTAGAATTTAGCAAGTGATTGGAACATATATAGGTCTTGTGAATTATCTTGTTTAACCTTGTTAAACATAAACATCCTTAAAAGTTCCAAAAGAATTTTTAAAAGGTACAATTCACCCCCCTCTTGTATATGATAATCTCATTCTTATTTCGATCCTATGTTTGGTATTATAGAGTATATCTTACTCATACATACCATCCTAACAAGGAGATGGATGGATTATCTTAAAATGTTTGAATTTGACTTGACCAATACATAAGGAAAAGGGAATTTAGTGGTAGATGCATTGAGTAGAAATTCATATACTCAATTTGCGAAAGAAGGTTCAAATGAATGAAAATTGATGTCAGCCTTGGCCAACATGCATGTGGAATGTGAATACCAAGGTGATGTTGCAGTTTTCTTTTTAGCTATGATAGTTCTATATTTAGTAAATATACTCAAAGCGGCACAAACATCGGATTCAAAATGCCTCGTTATGAGTACAAAACTCTATGTTGGGGAGACCATTGATGTTTGGAAAGTTGATGGGAGTTCAATTTTGTTTTTCATAGATCAAATTGTTATACCAATATCTTGTCAGGAAGAAATCATTCATTCTTGCCACCATTTGAGATAGTCTATACATCTAGGCACACATAATATGTATAAGGCGTTGAAGGTGTGGTTTTGGTGGAGAGGCATGAAAAGGAAGGTGGCCGAGTTTATCTCATGGTTCTTAACTTATTAGTAGGTTAAAGTAGAGCATCAGAGACTAGCAGGTATGTAGTAGTATTTACCTATACTAGTGTAGAAATGGGAGTAGATAGAGATGGATTATGTTACAGGTCTCCCAATAACTGTTTGGAAACATTATTCTATATGGGTGATAGTGGATGAGCTTACCAAGTCAGCTCATTTCATTCCAATTCATGAAACTCATATAGTGGAGGATTTGTCCAAAATATACATCCAAGAAGTGGTAAAGAGATACGGTGTACCAGTTTAAATAGTCTCAGACAGATATTTGAAGTTCACATCTCATTTTTAGAAATCCTTATGGAAATCCCTTGGCACTCCATTGAATATGAGCATGACGTATCATCCTCAGATGAATGGGAAATCCGAACAGATGATACAGATGTTGGAAGAAATGGTGTGGAATTCTGTAATCAATTTTTGTGGATCATGGGAGGAGTACCTACCCTTATTGGAGTTATAATATAATAACATCTATCAGGCCTCAATACATATGGTTCCGTTTGAAGCATTTCATGGGCATCCTTGTCATTCTCTACTATGCTGGGTGGAAACAGGTGAAACATCACTAGTTAGGCTGAGCCTTGTCTAAGAAACAACACAAAAGATTTAGCAGATCAGAAAGTTGATGGATACAGATCAAAGTCATAATAAATCATATGTGGATCATTGTCGACAACCAATTTACTTTGTAGTGGGTGATCATGTGTTCTTAATGATTTCTCTCATGATCATACATTGTCATTTTGGGATTCCGGGAAAGTTATCTCCTCGATAAATAGACCCATTTGAGATACTATAACATCTTGGGGAGGTGGAATACTATTTGGAATTACCCCCACAATCCAGTTCGATGCACAATGTGTTCCACATATCTCAATTGAAGAAGTATTATCCTAATCCTGACCATGTGATCAGATAGGATCACGTTGACCAAGAACCATATACTTCATTGGTACATATACTAGTGCAGATAGTGGATATAAAAGAGAATGTCTTGAATGGAAAAAAGAATCAGTCTAGTGCAGGTTCTATGGAAGCATGGTCAGATTCAGGATGAGACTTGGGAATGCAAGAGGGATATTAAAGATAAATGGTCAGAACTCTTTCAAGGCAAGGGTGGTTTTTTACTTTCTAGGGACAAAAAGACAAATGGGGGGGAGAATGTAGTACCCCCATTTTCTATTACATAACAATATCTTGTGTTTCTATAGATATAAAGTATATGGTGAAATGTGGGAGAGTTTTGTGAACTTTAAATAAGTTTTGGGGGCTAAAGGAGTGGCACACGGGCTGCACACAGTTTATCCAAACTATACGGACATCCTAAGAGAAACCATGCAAAATAGGATGTTTTAGGTAGGGAGCTTCGGCACAATGTGCACATAGTTAAGGAGGAAATATGAGGAGGTTTTGCGTGGTCCTGTCTAGATAGTAGAAAATGAATGACTAGCACAGAGTTTGTCTAACCATGTGAACTAACCCTTCGTGTGGTAAAAGTGAGATCCTAAAAATGTGGATCTCACATGTTGTTTGCATCTAAGTTTCTCTTTTTTGATACTAAGCATCCCCAACTCTAGATTTATCTTCTTTGAAGGTAGAAGAACATCTCTTAATCATTTTTTAGTCAATTTGAAAGCTTCCCTTAGTGATTCAAAGTCATATTCTTGAGGTATGTGATCGTTCTTCATCATTCTTGATCGGTTTCATAAATCTACTTAGATCTACTTCTCCTCTCTCAATTGTTTCTCAGATATAAACCTATAATAGGTAGATCTATGAGGGTGTATGAAAAATATATTGAGATTTGGTGTTGATATTTCTATGATAATAGATCTTTGTCGGTTCAGTGATGAATCAAATCGGTTTTCTTGGGCATTTTTCATTCGTTGTCAATTTTCATCAAAACCGTTGAGGTAGGCAGCTTCAATCTCATCTCCTCTTTCTATAATTTATGGTCTTATATTCAAATTGAGTAAATTGGATAATATTTATTGTGAAATATTGTTTTGATACATGTAACAAATCTCTTTACTGATGATTTTTCATTTTTGGTAGATTTGTGAAATCTGGATAAATTGTTAAGAAAATTGTTTTAGTTTCTTGAATTTAAAATGGTGATTTTAAATTGTGGATTTTCAGGAAATTATAAATGGTTTTATTGGGTATTTTTTTTTCAATAAAAAGGTCTTTTATTTAAATGAGTTGGAATTGTAATGGTTTTAATGAAAAATGATTTTCAATAAAAAGGTGATTTTTTTGAAAGGGTTTTTTTGACATGATATTTGGGAATATGTTGTGTGTGTGTTAATGTTTAATATACCGGGCTTGGTATAAAAATGAAATTGTTCTCGGTGACAAAGGGTTAATGAAACATGGGATACAATTACCTTGTGACGAATTGTTAGATCGATGAGTAACCATTCATGAGTGTGGAACTGTCATAACGAAGCTTACATGGTTGGTTTCTTGGATTTATGGAATGGATTGGCTATGCTTAAGGATGTTGGGAAATGGTTTTAAAGATTTGTTTATTTATTTTTATGGAAAAATTACTTTCTAGAAAATTGGTTTCAATTTCACTTGTATGATTTAGGTTTCAAATAGTTTTCAAACTTGTATATATTTAGTTATAAACCATTTTGATAAATTGTTTTTTATAAACTGTTTTTCCCATAATGTTTCTAAATCCTCTATCGTATTGGTGTGAGTGGGTAATTCATTGTGGAAATCCTACTAAGTGTTATACTCAACCCTGTTTTGGCACTTTGGTGCTTTTTTGATGATATCTTTTGGGACATGGGAAAAGGTAAAGTATCACATATTGTTAGCACCACCTCATGATACTTGGGTTGTTCAGTGATTTTGGAGCTTGCAGTTTGTGAAGCATGGAGTCTTATAGTCATTTGGGAATCTTTAGTTATTCTTATACTATTTGTTTTGATAATTTTTTGGTCTTCCAATATTGCATAACTTGGAGTAGTTTTGATATGAATAAAGTAGTAGTGTTGTCTTGCTTTTGTTCATGCCTGATTTAGTGAATGGTTTGGTTATGGTTTATTGGTTTAATGGTTTATTTATTAAAGGTTAAATCATCCCCCACTTTTATTTGAAACCCTTATACATTTATTTTCGGCTTTTTTCGTCTTGGGGATGTCGCTTAAGGCCATGTAATGAGTCATTGTACTCTCAAGGTAATGACAATTAGTGGGCCATTACAATTTCCCCCAGAGCATGAGGTGGAGATATTTTGAACTCATACATGGATCCACTCTTATATTTAATAGTTTATATATAATATCCCCCATTGAATTAAAATAATTAAAGTCATATTTATGAGAAAATATGGAATGGGGGTTTATATGGTTAAGGGCTTCACAATTGGCTATACTAGTAATCTTTTTAAAAAATATGGATGGATCAATCTGTCTTCTCATTGATTACCATGATCTTGAAAAAATCATGATATAGAAAAATTATTGTCTACCTAAAATCAACGATCTATTTGATCAAATCAGAGGAAATTTGTACTTTTAAATAAATTTCCATCAATTTGTACATCCATAGTTAAGGGTTAAAAGGGAGGATATTTATAAGATGAATTTATGAATGTGGTTTGGACACTATTATTGTAATGCCATTTCAACTTATGACTGATCCTTCTGTCTTAAAGGATATAACGAATAGAGCCTTTGGTGACTTCCTTCATCAATTTTTTGTTGTGTTTATAAAAGATATTAATATATATTCAATGATCAAGGAAGATTGAGAATATAATTTATGAATTTTGTTGGAGACCTTCAGAAAAAATAAACTGTATGAAATTTTTTTCAAGTTTAATTTATGGATTCATAAAGTATCCATCTTGGGAAATTTAATCATAAAAAGTCTATATTAGTAGATCTATAAAATATAGATGTTATCGAACAATACCCCATAATGACCATTGTAATTAAGATCTATTGTTTTCTTGTATTAGCATAAATTTTCCAATGATTTGTGTGAAATGTATCATGCATATCAAATCCACTAACCTAGTTAACACAGAAGGGAGTGAAATTATTTTGGATGGAATAATGTGAACAAATCTTCAAGAACTAAAAAATAGGCCGATCACCACTCTTGTACTTACACCACATTCTAATGGGGAATAATTTTTAATATAAAATGATCCTTCAAAAAAGGTATTTGGTTTCATCCTCATAAATAATGATAAGATAATTTCTAATTCCTCATGTCAATTAAAGACTCATGAGAAAAATTACCCTATGTATGGTTTGGATCTAGTGATAGTGATATTTGCGTTAAGTATTTAATAGTATTACATCTATAGAGAAAAATGTGATATATATAATGATCATAATATATTTAAATATATATTGACATAGAAGGAATTACATATTCTTTAAAGGATTTGGTTGGAATTTATAATGGATTATAATTTCTCATTACATTACCTCCAGTAGAAGGAATATAAGGTGGTTGAAGCTCTAATAGGGAAATATATTACTACCTTATCTATGATTAGTATTTAAAAAGACCTAATACACAAGGATTTAAAGAGGATGAATCTTGAATTCACAAGGTAAAGGGAGAAATCCTCTCTTTCCCATACAATTACTCTACCAACCATTCATGTGAATATTAAGGAAGCCTAGAAAGATAATTTAGAGTTATATAAAGGCATTGAGTATTCCAGAGTTCAACTTTGAAAAAGAGGGAGATATAAGGTTTTGAGCCAAGATGTTTGTTCCATCAAGACTAGAACTGAAGAATGAACTTTTGGATAATGCTCACAACTTATTCTTCTATATTCATCTAGAAATCATGATGATGTAGTGAGATATAAAGAAAAACTTATTGTGGGATAAATGAAGAGAGATATTATAGAATACATATACAAATGATTGGTATTACATTAAGTTAAGGTTGTATGGAAAATATATAATGGTATGCTTAAAATATTATCCATACTAGTATCAAAATGGGAAACTATTACCATGGATTTTGTTATGGGTCTCCCCAAGACATATAAAGGCCATCACACAATTTTGGTTGTATTTAATTGACTTAAAAAGTTATTTAATTTTATTTATATCAAAGAATATTTCTCTCTTTTCTGAATTTCTAGGAAATGCATAAGAAAAGTGGTAATGCTGCAAGGAGTACCACTCTCTCTTGTTTTTGATCAGGATTTGAAGTTTAACTAGATGTTATAGAGAATAATTTAGCATAAATTGGATACATAGATTATATTTAACACTAATTATCATCCTCATATATATGGTTGGTTAGAAAGGACCATTGAAATGTTATAGGATATACTAAGATATTATTCAATGGATTTACAAGGATATTAGGATCGACACCACCCCTTGGTAGAGTTATCATATAAAAATAATTTCTATTACATAATTCATATGAAACCATATGAGGATTTTTATAGGAATATATGTTAGAGTCCAAATTTTTTGTTTGAATTTGGAGATAGGGTAAGATGATATGTCTTAACCTTGTCCAAGAAATTATAGAGAAGGTTCAAATCATTTAGTGACATATAAAAGTGGTGCAAAGTCAATAGAAGAGTTATAAAGTAAATCATTGATCAGATATATAATTTAAAGTTGTTGATATGGTTTTCATCTCAATATATCCATGGAAGTGGGTTATGATATTTGGTAGAAATGAAAATTTGAGTCCAAGGTACATCGGTCCCTTCAAGATCCTTGATTGTGTCAGGGTGGTGGCTTATTGGTTATAACTCCCTAAAGACCTGTACCAAGTGCATGATGTGTTTATTATATCATTTTTGAGGAAGTAAATACTAGTTCATTCACATGTACTAAAATTATAAGCTATTAAACTATAACATGATCTCTTATATAATGAATAACCATAGAAAATTCTAGATTAGAAGGATATAGTGCTGCAAAACAAGACCACTAACCGCTTCAATGTTTTATTGAAGGATAAAAAGTATAAAGAAACAATGTGTGAACTTGAGGATATGAGAGAAAAGTAACACCACTTTTTTATATTCATAGTAATAAAATTGTGAGTATGATAATATTTTTAATTGGGGTAGAATGTAACAACCCATGATTTTAGTAAATACTTTTACCCTAAATAAATATCATATCCAGAATATTGTCTTACATGCAACACTAAAATAAAAAAACCATGATGCATTAATAAATTAAAATTATTAAATATGGATGATATATTATAGTCAAAAAATTATAAGGTATTAATATAAGTAACCAACCTATGAAAACCTTGTAAAATTGTTTATTAATATAGGAGTCATTTATTTTTCAAAAACATAATTTTTCTTTCCACATATTAGTTTTATATTAAAATTAATTCCTATCACATTTAGAACATGAATTTGATAAAATTAAAATAATTATTTAATTCTTCATATCATAAGTATACTAATATAAATTTTTTATATTTTTAGAAATAATTGAATTTATGGTGAATAGTGAAAAATATAGTTTAACTGAGATTATAGTATTTATGAAAATATAAAGAGGTAAGTAATACTTCAAAAATTATAAAACAATTTAATTATAAAAAATTTATTTATAGAGTGAAATTATGCGTTTAAAAATACAACATTTAAATTATAAAACCCGTGTTTAACATTTTGAAAATTAAGTAATATTTTTCAAATAAAAACTATTTTAAGTATTTATATTTTAATTAATATTTATCTTGGTTAAATTAGTTTTTGGAATTATTTTTAAGTAACATAAATATATTTTTGTTAATAATAAAAACATTAATATCCTTAAAATCAATAACATTGATAATTTTTTCTTCAACATAATTTTTAAGCTTTAAAATACGTTTTTTTTCTAAAAAAATGTTTTTATGTGTTACCAGATAAAATATTAAAATTAAATTATCTTACACATAGGAATTTTATTTGACAAAATATATTTAGTATTTTGAATCATTATGTATAAATTATTTAATTAGTTTTATTTAATTTTTAAGCATTAATAGTAAATTACTTTGGTTAAAATTAGTCACCATAGTAAAATCCAAAATGGTAAAAGTGGAATATCTACAAGTAAAACACTTAAAAAATGTTTAATGATGTGTGTTTTGGTGATGTTAAAACTTAACCCTTTCACCTATCCATTATTTTTAATTATGAGATCTATTTTACCCTTGAGTAGTGGCTTTACCTTTTATATATTAAAAAATTTACACTCCCTCAACTTTTAAAAGGAGTCTTCACAACATCACCTCTCATCACATACAAATATACTTTTTTCTGACCAAACTCTACCCAAATAACTCCCCAAAATTCCTAGACACATCTGAGTGAATCTGGTCTTCTCAAAATTCCACTATTTAGAAGTCTTAATCCATTTTTAAAAAGAGTTTTATAAGGATTAAGTTTAAAATTCTTAATTACTCCCTTTATTTTTCAATTATTTTCTTTCTCCATCCACATATATAAGATATATTTGATCCCTTATATTATAATGAAATAAATTTTAGTAATATAATGAAATTTTAGTATTATAGTGGAATAATCATTAAAAAACCTTTCAATTTTATTATAATAATTTAAACATTGCGTGTGTTATGTGTGGGAAACTATCTCCCAAAGTGATGAGATACATTTTCTTTTATAAATTATTTACAAGGATAGTTTTAAAAGTTTTTTAATGGATTATTATAATATTTATAAAATTGTTAATAACTTGAAATTATAAATCATTAACTACCATTTTTCTATTCCAATAAAAATTAATACATCACCTATGTGTACGTGTAGACTACCACCTCCATGAAAGTGATGTATATCATTTTTCGCTGTAGTATTTTCTTATGTATCTTTCTTCAAATATGAAACAACACCTTAATAAAATCTATAAAATTTGAGTATTCTTATTTATTAATGATATTATACCATAATAATAACTTTCTTAATCATCACCTATCGATTATTCATGTTTCGATTTGGATTGATTAACCACCAACATGAACAATGTGAGATAACCATTAGACCGGTAGAGACACCTGGGGGGGGGGGTGAATCTGGTGTTTCCTACCTTTTACATAAATTTCAATCTTCATAAACTCCCTTTCAAATTTAACCCACCTTGGTGGTTAGTATATATAGATTTATATTTGTTCAACCAAACAATCATCAATATTATACATGTAAGTAAAGCTGACAAAAAGAACACAATATTTTTAAAAGGTTTGGTATAAGGACCTAGTACTTTTTATGGTTTGTTATTCTCCAAAATAAAGGAATATATATTATAATCAGATGTTTATTTAAATGGGTTTGGTGAGTCCCACATTTATTATTCTAGTGTATCACTCTACATAAAAGTTTATACATCCCATAAGAATTCCACAACCATCTTCACACTGAATCCATAGTTTTGTACCTTATTATCAAAGAATACCCTAAAACATTAGGGGGGGGGTAAATTAGTTATTGCCTACTTTTTACCAAAATTTCAAATTTCCAAAAATGAATTTTGAATTTAACCCATTTTTTCAGTTAGACTATATGGATATATTGTTTTTTCAACCAAGAAATCATAAGTCATATGAATTCAAGTAAACCAAATAAAAAAAGCACTCGATATTTTTGAATTGTTTGATACAAATACCTATACCTTTCCATGATTGGTTATTCACCCTAATAAAATAATACCCACTCTAATATACTATCACTTATAATGGGTTTGATTCATCCCACAACTAAATTTCTAGCATCTCAATGGACTTAAAAATTACTTATTTCCATAGGACTTACACAACTATCTTTATACTAAATTTATAGGTACACACTGTGCTGTCCAAGCTTACCTGGAGTCACACAGGTTCCAAAACTTTCCAATATATATATGAATGTATTTTATTTCAATATAATTCTTTCAAATATATCAATAGTAATGATAAAAAATGTATCTACATACAAATATTGATATACTTGTCTCACTATAGTGTCTTCAAATACAAAAACTATTTAAGATTAGTACCTAAAAATAAGTCACTACTCAGCTCAACTTTATAGAATTCAAAAAAATATTATCATCTATTTGTAACCTCTTTTCTCAAGACTTTTATCTTAGACAAAAAAATAATATGAAACTATATAAAAACATAAAATTCCCCTTCTTGTTCATTAATTTAGGCACCAAGACCTTATTCTTCGAGAGATCTTGGATGATTAACTCTTAAAACCTCAAAAAATAACAACCAAAAACTGAAAAGACCATTTATTCCTTTGTATTTAATCCTCTAAAATATTTTAATAAACATGTGGCATCATTTATGTTCATTACATTTATTCTATAAAAATTAAAATTCTTAAATATAATGTTAAGGGGAACTTCTCACTGCCAGCTATAATGATCCATCATAAAATATCTGTTATCGGTAATCATGTATTCCAATGAATAACTTTTTTTCTTGGTGAGTATTGAAAAAATAAACCTCATTAACTGATTATAATTTGGAAATGTGACCCCAAAATAACTTCACAAAATATCTACAATAGGAATGACTTATAGTTCTAAAAATATTATGAAAAAATAATCTCATCAAATCTTCTAGGTACATAGATAAAAAAAATAATATCTATGGTATGGAACTCATATTTATTTTCCAGATTAATGAAATATAAAATTATTCTCATTTATCTAGTCTTGGGAAAATCCTTATACTTATATATAATATCATCATGGCCACTCCAACAGCCTCATATAAGAAATAAATAGGTTATGATAAATAATAAGTCAGGGTTTGATGGTTCCCCATCTACATTATTATTAATAAATAGATAACTTATTTTTTTCTTAAATAAATAAATATAGTGGTGCTATAATTTTAATCTTCTAAAAATACTCTTATATAATTTCTTCTCTAGGCTTTATGAAGTTCTGAAATGAAAATCACAAATTCAGTGTCAACTGATTTTATTTCCTCATAATTAAATAATTTTTAAAACATGATTTTTTATTATACTTTGATATTCTATTTCCATGTATGAATAGTAGCTCCTCTTTCTACTCAATCTTGGATCAAACACTATTCTATGAGTTTATGATGTTTATTCCATAAAATAAAATCTCTTGTTTGATCCCTAATATATCCGTCATTATCAGATTTAAAATCTAGAATCTCATTTTTTCTTCCAGTAGAGACTGTAAATTTTCTCTAAATTTTGATGTCTTATATTTGTTACTTCAAAGTATTATATTCATAACTATTTTTGTTTTGAGACTTGTTTTTAATATAATAAGTATTTTCATCTACTCTAAAAATATTTATGCTCTTACCTTTGTCTATTTTCCACATAATTCAAAGCCTTATTATGGGAAATTGAAGTCATATGATAAAGATTTATGTTTAATAAAGACTTATTATTGAAGAGTTATGTGATGAAAAATAAAATTTTACAGTCAATTCAAAAATTTACAATATGTTCCTAAAGTATTAAATTCCATAGTAAAGTCATACAATCACAATTGGAAAATCCTTACACCCAGGACATATCCATTTTCTCATAAACTCCATAATGAATACTTCTATAGATAGCTTCAAAATGACATATCTTTACTCTAAGAATTATCTAAAATTATTTAAAAAATCTTCTAAATTATTAAAATTATTTTTAGAATTATTAGAGAATTTAAAATCCTCTTAAAATTCATTTTTGATATGTTTTAGCATGTAACGTTCTCAAAAAAGATTATTTTTAGGAATTCCTCTGCCAGCTCACATGTAACCTCATTTTCAATCAATCCTGAGCCATCCCTATTCAGCTCAACCATTATCTAGAAGTTTTTAAACACCAATTAAAATAAATATTTTTTTTATCATCAACTGGATTCTATAACTATTTGTTCTGGTAAATATATCCAACTAGCTATAAAAAGGAATTTTTGTTTTCCATTTATTCCTCATGGTTGTAACTCATGTTATAAAGGTGGATTATATCATCTTCTCATAAGGCCTCATTTTTTATTGTCAAAATAACAACCCTATTTGATAAAAAATACAAAAATACACTAGAATTGGTATCTTTAATCCACCCTTTTTGTTTTTATCAATTCCAATAAAACCACATATACTTGAAAATTTAATATGATATGTGTCCCTCTAATTGATAAGAAATGAAAAGGTTAAGACAGTCTCCCCAATTTTAACAGAGTGTAGTCACCCTTCAACATATTACCACAGAATATTGAATTATATAACTTGTTATTGAAACCACTGGAAATAAACTTTCAGATTCCAATTTATACTAATTTAAATACAAGGGGAGTCACTTATTCAAATTACCCCCCCTTTAAGATACCATTAGAGGAATTTATTTGAGAATTACTGTTTACTAATTATAAGTGATTTTAGAAATTTGGAAACAACATATAATAATATAATTTATACTTGGAATCATATTTCTCCTATAATGTTCCATTAAAAAATAAAATCTAAATCTACATGGGCTAACCCTTTATAGAAAAATAGAGTGAAAAGTTTAGACAACATAGATATCCACATTTTTACATGTGATAACAATCACATCTCTCTTAATTTGGGGGTAACCAAAACATTTATTTAAAAATATATTAAGGAACATGTACTTAATATTTTTAATGGTATTTAAGGATGTATAGATTCATTTATATTTGATATATTATGATATCTTACCACATTTTAGTTCTCCCCATCTATGGAATACACTCTGTATTTCATTACTTTTTCCTCTTATCATTTAAATACCATGACATAAATATGGGGTGAGGGTGGATATTATAGAAACTCCTTAATATGATCAATAGGGATGAGGTATGTTTCTCAACCCAAAAACTCCTTCGCTTATATGCTCAAAATGTATAAACATCTTCATACTTGCTTAACCCTTTATTTTCCAAATTTGTTCACATTTGGGTATCATGTTATTATTTCCCTTTTCATCTAATTTCCAAGTTAAAATAGGCTCTTCAACGTTACCATATAGAGAAATAGATTTATTTTCATTATTCTCTAGATATTGAGATATTTATAACATATCTATCCATATGGAAAGTCAAAATTTGGGAACATGCTTAGAATTTTTATTGGGTGTAGATTCCTTATTTGTAGTGGACGATTTCGAACTTGAGCCTAAAAATACTTCCCCCTTCTATTTCATCAGCTATTATTATTAGGGAAACCATGTCATATATTTTAAAGAACTATTTCCTACCTTTTATACCTTCAACATACCTATTTTTTAATTTTTAATTATCCTCTTTTGGGTAGTCTCTCATACTCTTCATAAGAAGTGTTAATAAGTATACTAATTCAAATATATATTTATTGAGTTAGATTCATTTTAATTTATATAATGATCCTATATTTATTGAGATTCATGTCCATTTTAATATTTTCCATGGTGTGTCATTTAATTGCATAGTAGAAAAATTTATTTTATGTAGGTTGAAACTCATGGTTTCTTTTGTTCATTACCTTCTTAGTTAAATTAACATACATAGGTTTTGAACAGAAGGAAAAAAAATTTCCTTCTTAACCTAATTATCTAAATTCTGTTGATATATCTTTTCTTCAATCCATCTATGAAATTTAGTAGGGTTTTACTAGTGTTCACAAAAAATATGAAAACCTATTTTACATATTTGATAGAAGCTTCTTAGTGATTCAAATCTTTTTCTTATAGAAAGATTAATATTAATCCATGTTGTACTATTTGATACAACACATTGTATCATTTCATAAATGTTGATTCCACTTAATTTAATACTTATATAATTTCCAAATACTAATATACTATGTCATATATCAATATCATTGTGTCCAAATCTCCAGTGACACCAACACCTTCAATTAATCATGTTCTTTTCACTTTAGGTGCCAGATGTTGAGAAGATAGTATTTCTATTTTTAGACTAAAAACCCAATATTTTGGGCTCATTTTTAGGAATAGATTTTTTGGGAAGTACCCAATTCCTTTCTTTAAATTCTTTTTGATGTACCAGTTTTTTTCTCCTTCCACATTTTTACATATTTGAACTTTATTCAAGTGCTTCTAGAATTTCAAGAATTAGTGTAAGCCACATTATCTTCGTTGTGGGTTACCTTTTTTAATGAGTTAGAGGTATAGGGTTCTATATATTATATCAATATCATTGATCTACCATTTTGGTCCATATTTTATATAGGAAAAACTTTTTAAGTTTGTGTGGTAGAATTTTTTTTCTCATCTTGTTGGGAAGTCCATATTTTATGTCTTCTATATTTTTCAACATCACTTTTAACACAAGGAACTTCACGGTGGGGATGCAGTTATCATCCTCCACTGATATCAAACTCCATTCATAATAACTCTTGATAACTCCATTCTCACAAATAACACTTTTAAATTATTCCTCAATTAATGAAATCCTTTTATCGAAAAGTGTGATGGATTCTTCCTTAGTTTTTAAAAACTTTGTGAGAGTGTTGCATCTTCCAATATTATTTACTAAAACATCCTCCATAGAATCATCATATTTCAAGTTATTATATTTCATTATATATTCCCTTGATAATAGGTAGTGTATATTAAATAACTTCACTGGGAAGAATATTCTGATAAAATTTAATTTTTGAATAAAAAACATTATGTGCTTTATGATATGATAGTTTTTCAATTTTTTCATATCTTTAACTAACTTCATCAAATGAATATCTCAGATAAGGTTTTACAAAACCACTCTAACTACATTTAGCTAATGGGTAAACATCCATATAATTTTATATCTTCACTTTATTAGAATTATTATTCATTTTGTTTCTTAGAGTTTTAGAAGAAACTTTCATATCTAGATTGATTGGGATGGAAGAAAGATTCTCTATATCAGGAAATTCTATTTTAAAAATATAAAATGTGAACTTTGTTTTTAATATTTTTAGAGAGAAACTATATAACTATAATACCAATTATTAATCATCTTTTTATTTTTATCATAGATTCATACCATTCCATCCCATAATGAATATGAAAGTGTTTTATTTCAAAATCCTCCATTGAAGTAGATAAATACGCATTCTCAGTGATTCATCTACACCCAAATATTATTATAATTCCCTCAAACTTGTGTATTCGATTTACAAAACTCTTCATGAGAATCACTTTCCACTTGGTATCTACTTAGATCATTTTTATATACTTCCACAAAAATATACTCATCGAGATATATCACTTTCTTTCTGAAATATTTTAGCTTATACCTAGAAAGAACATATAACTTTAAAAAAGTATCATATTTCTGTTCTTCTTTACAATAACATGTTGTGACTTCTTATTCATTGAGATATCTTTGATTATTATCTCAAAAATTCAAATAGTCAATACAATAAAGAAGAAATGACTGGTTTTTATTTTTTATTTCTTCCTTTTCAAGATTCTTGAGTAGATGTGGAATAATTTAAATAAATTGAATTAGTTATATAAAAATTATAAAGCTTAAAAGGAAAGTCAAGGGTAACTTCTCACTACCATCCATAAATTTCCATTATGTAATACTCATTAAGGTTTCAATGTATTCCAATTCGTATTTTTCTTCATATGGATTATTCCATAAATACCACCCACTAATTATTATGATTTTTAAACCAGACCCATAATATGTTAAAAAATATATATAGTAGTCAAGAATTATTCTTCTCAAAAGCTTCCTAAAAAATTCTCATATCAAATCTTCTATCTATGTCAACAGTACACAAAAAACATGTTTGTAGCATAGAAGTCATATTACTTTTAAAGATTCATGAAATTTGGAAGTCTTCACATTTAACAAGTCTTGGAAAAATTCATATACTTCCATATAATACTCTCATGAACAATAAAACATCCTAAAATCAAAAAGATGTTGTCTAGGATAAATAATGACTTGAGGTTCAATGGATTTTCATCAATATTATTATTGAAAACTCGATAACTTCATTAACTTATTCAATAGGTTTATAAAGTGGAAATATCATTTAAATATTCTCAAAACAATTTTGGATCATGTATTATCTAATCTTCATGAGGTATTAAACTCAAAATCTTAGCTTCAATGTTAACTGATTTTTATTATATCAGAATTAAATAATTCTAAAAATACGATTTTTTATGATTTGATCTTCCCTTTCTATAGATAATGATAAAATTTTCTTTATAATCATGTTTGGATAAGAAAACATTCTAGGTGTTTATTATTTTTTAAACATGAATGAAAAACTCTTACATCGTCCCAAATAAGTTCATTTTCATCAAATTCAAAATTGGGAACCTAAATTTTCATCTATAAGAGACTTTGAATTTTGACTAAGAGTTGAAGTCAAAAAATGGGTACTTTAAAGTCTTCTGTTAAGTAATAATTACATTCAAAGGCTTATTCTCAATGATTTAATTCTTAATTTTAGATTCAAAAAATACTTATGCTCATTCCACTACAAAATTTCAGTAGACTTCAAACCCTTATTATGGGTAATTAAGTCATATAAAAATGATTTATGATTGGAAAATAATTTGTTATATAACAAGACAAAATATATTAGGATCACTTCAATTATTTATGCTCAACTCCAAAATTCATATGTTGAACATCAAAATATTATAATCATAGTAGGACATGATTTACACTCAGGACTTATCCATTTTATTGTGAACACTATAATGAACAATTCATTCGGTGTCTTTGGATAGACATATTATTACTATAGGGCTTCTCTAAACTTATTTAAATGATCTAAAAACTTCAAGAAATTATATTTTTAATTATTATATTAATTCCAATATCCATCAAATATGTTTCCAATGTTTTTAAGCCTATAAAATACTCAAATAAGAATATTTCCATGAACTCCTCTACCATATTAGGTGCAACCTCCTCTTCAATCAATCTTGAGCCATATATATTCACTTCAAACCTCTTCTAGGAGAATGTAAACACTGATTAAAAAATCTAACATTATTTTTTATCCTCATATTAGTTCGTGATTGTGTTTTCAAGTATTTCATATTAGATGTTTAGTTTTATGGAATTTATACAATATAGAAGGAACCCTCGGTCGTCTCTTGAAGGATCCATAGATCATTAATTAAAAAAAATGTTTTGATTATTAAAATATAATGGGAAATTTATTATAGAAAAATTTGGGATTTATTAATTTAAAACATAATTTAAAACTTATTTAAAGTGAGAGAAATTGGTTGGAGAAATTATAATCAACCCGGGTGAGTGTCCCTCGATGCTCAATCCATCATTGATATCAAGGGAAATGGGAAGGATCATTGATTCCTTGATTTATAACCACTGAAACTAGTATGGTATGTGATTTATTACGAAGTTACCACTTATCATTTTTTGATCTATCGTATTGATTTATTATTGATGATATATCCCAATCAATAAAATTATTTTGATGTAAGAACTGAACTCAATAAAAGAACCACATCAACAATGTGAAGAGATTTCCATATTTGGGTCTATCTCAAAATGTTTCTCAAGAAAAAAAAATGAATAATCATGTGTTATACCTTCTTGATATAATTAAATAATATTATCTATAAGAAAACTCATGAAAGGGAAGAGTTGAGGGAAGAGGAAATCACACTCAAATCATAACAAGATTTGATTTATGAATGGAAGCATGATGATTATTATTACTTTGAATTGTATTATATCATACCAGAATAAAAATATATATTTATAAATGAACAAAAAAAACAAAAAAACAATAAATTCAATCACCTTTACAATATTACTAGAGTGGAGATTGAGTTTACAACAAAAAACACCCCCAAATTGATCACTAAGATATTCAGAAGTATATGATGTAGAAGAAGGAATAAATGGATGAATAAAATTATAAAATTCTACTCAACCATAACCCTATTATTCAAACCCTTTACATTGGTAAATTGAGTGATTTTATAGAGAAAATTGAAAATTTGTATCCATGAATAATCAATGGTCTTTTGATTTAGGTGAGTTTTTGATGAAATATTTTTTCTCCAAGTTTATTCGACTCGTTGAGTTACCACAACATGTCCAATCTTCTTTAAATTAGGTTTGTTGTGGGGTCGTTGAGTTATATCTCCAATGGATGTGGAATACTACCAATTGGAGGTCATAGTACCATGTTATAGCCTAGATACAGATGGGTGGTTGAATCTGGCCCGCCTAGAATTTCTTCACATTGTGGGCCACTTTTGGGCCTCCAAATAGAAGAATTGGGATCCCTGGTCTTCTATATAAATGTATTACAATTGTTTTTGAAATTTTTCACCAATTTCCATCCTAAGTAGATTTACATAGTTTCCTAGTTAAATAATTTAGTCTATAAGTGTGCTCTAGATCTCATGTAATTTGGGACCATTTTCCTTGAATTCCATGTGGGATCTCCAAAACACCTCCCCCTACAATGTAGTCATTAATGAAAGTGAAATTTTCCTATTTAATAGTGATATAAATTAAATTATCTAATAAAACATGAAGATAAATAGTTTATTATATTTTTAATTTTCAATACAAAACCAGTTTAAAAAAGTGGTCTAAGGGTGTAAATAAATAGTGAATCAATATTCAATTAGTTATCTAACTTTATGTTCTAATGAATATATTCAAAAAAATTATTATAAAGACCTTTTATTTTAAATTTATTCCTCATGAAACTGAATCCTATTAAATGGATGTATTTTTAGTTCTTAACCCAAGACCTCATCTTTACATCATCATATTTAAAAACTTATTTAACAAAAAATAGAACTAAACGCTACTTTTGGGAACTTCATAATGATATAAATTTCTATCATGGATAATTATTGAAAATTAAATATTTTAATTATTATAAATTAATTAAAAGATAATTTTTTGGTTCAATGTTATATAAATTATATATCAAATTTTAACTTATCATTAATATACCACCCATCATTAATTAAAATTATAGAAACATTCTCATTTTAAATCTCACCTTTACAAATTCTAACTAAAAACTAAATGAACATGGAACAATATAGATAATTATAAAAAAAATATTCTTTTATATAGAATTTTCTTGGAATGATAAAATTTGAATATATAAATAATAATCAACACTGAATTTATGAAGCTTTTTCTAAATAAACAATCGAAAAAAATAACATCCGATGTTGAAAATAAAATATAACTAACTAATGTATTTGTAATAAATGAATACAAATTACTTTTATAAAATTTTATATATTTGAATATTATATTAAAAAAATTTATTAATATATCTATCCTTATTATATAGTATACTATTGAACTTTTGTGGAAGTCAGGAATTAAGGTAAGGGGTTTCTAGTCTCAATCTTTGTTCTTTGAGACTTATGACATATCCACCACATGTTTAATTTTTTGTGGTGTATGATATAACCATTAATATATTATTTTAATGTTTTTAATGATAATACAAGAGATTATAGACCCATTCTAATTTCTAAATTTTCAGTTATTTTGGTTCAAGATTTATTAAATTCGAATGGTTTCTTTCCAATCACATTTTCATGTTGAGATTGATTATAAATGATAATCCATATAAGGACTTTTTATTACCATATTATATATTTGTTATTATATATAATGTTATGAATTTATATTGTATTTTTCAATTAACCTGACACTATTTTCAAAAGTAACTTTATTTTAATATTTTAGGCATGGTCGTTTTTCACAAAAATTGATTGTTTTTTCAAAACGTAAAAAGAATATTATGGTTTAAAAATTTACAAATTAATGTTTTTCCCATCATCTTTGTCATATTTATTTATGAAACTTCCTCGACACATTTTTGTATCATAATTATTTCTACCATTATTTTATAATATTTTTCTAAAAAGTGATGAAAAAAATAAAGATTATTTCGTCTTCCTTCCCTAAATAAATTTTGAATCTCTTATAAAAAACATGTTTCATCTATGTCAACATCCTTTAATGTTATATATATATATATATATATATATATATATATTTGATTAAGGGATATTTTCTTATGACATCATATACTCTATTTATATGGGTGTCTTATAAAATGTTTTATTGAGGTTTTCATGAAACCTATCTCTTATCCTCAGGATAATTAAGTGATGATGGAAAACTGATTTTTTATGATCTTGTGGAATAAATATGTATGTTTTTCCATTTAGTATTGTTAGAACCTATATATCACTTAAATTATTGGATAAATCTTTATATCTCATGAGATATTGGGAAATGTTTTGTTATGGCGTGATCCAATACAAGAAATAGGCATGTGAAGCCAAATTCCTGAATGTAAATAAGTGAGTGAAGCCTGATCCATAAATTCTTAGATTCTTTGGAGTCTGGGTACACAATATTATTATTTACTAAAATATATTCAACATATCCCCGAAATATTTCCCTACATAGTTATCTTGTTATAAATAACCTCCTTAAAAACTTTCTCCATAATATAAGAAATGGAAACAAAAGAAAGGTGACCTTAGATGATCATCATAGGTAAATAAGGGAGATATCAATGATCACTTAAACATATCAACATAATGATAATATGAGAACATGATCTTAATAATTGAAAATGATACCCTTTATATTATAGATCATAATCCCAATTCATGGCATAAATCATGGAATTTCATAACTTGTGAATAATAAACGAATTCAAAGAACCTAAAAAATGATATTATAAAATAGACATAGTAATGTGGAAAAAACATAATCTAATAACACCATGAACATATATAAATAGAAATAGGTTTTCTCATTAAGTTAAGGACATGAAATCAGGCCTTTTCATAAACTTATGGACATGAAACCTGGTCCATTAATAATATTATGAATATGAAGACCAGGCCTATGCATAATCTTATAGACAGGAAAACAAGGTCCACACTTAAAATTGTGAACATGAAATCAAGTTCAAACATACCATATTTATCTAATGAGTTATCCCTTATTACCCAATTCATTGGAGGACTATATAATTTCATTCAAACTTTGTCACATAATCATAATTCATTCACATGTGTTCCACAAGATCACAAATCATTCATCATATATGATAACCCGTGACATGTAAATTTGTTTTATAAATATATCACCATCTTAATCATAAAACATCCAGAGAAATAATAAGAATGGTATCATTGAATCATACCCCTATTAAAGAATAAGTAACATCAATAGATTTCATGTTAGATGCAAAATCGTTTAAAATATGATATGGAATATACTTTTACGAAAACAACCATTTTATTTTTAAATCACTTATTTAAAATATGAAAATTTCCAAAATATTATTCAAAATAGTTTGTTTGAAAAGAACCATAGAAACTTGTAATGTAATATAGAAATAATTGAGAGGAATTAACATCTTGAAATTCATTTCTTTCCATATATGTTAAAGCAACTATTCCTTTCACATTTTTAATAAATATTCAAATGTTCCTCATTTATAAAATGAAATAAATTTTACCTTTAAACCATTATGTAAAAAGTAAAAAATGGGTGAAAATGACTTTAAAAACTTACTTTAGAAAAGTTAAGAATTTATTGAAATTTGTTTAAGATATCCTAGTCATGGAATAAAAATGATATTTGATTGAATATAATTATAAGGTCAGATTTCTTAAAAAATATACTATCTATCAATAGAATACTAAAAGATAGGAAAATGAAAGAAAAAAATGTAATATCCTGAAATAAAAAAAAGATAAAATAATAATCATATTCTTGAGAAAAATATCAGGAAATTTACTCATCAGAAACATAGTCTTAAACAATACCAGTAATCAATGAGATAGTAATATAAAACCCATACCGCTTTGGTAACTTTTGAATCATAAATCCCCATGAGATACAGAACCTTATTTGGATTAGAATATCCCATAATATTCTTGATAAGCATCATAAAATACATTAATATTTATTATATACCCCAAATAAAAAAAGTTTGGTGAATATGGGCTATTTATCATAAAATTAAAAGTGGACTAAAATCTCTTACCTCAAGTATCGTCTTTCTTCATATGCGTTCAAAACTCCTCTTTGTAGAAAACACTATTTTTTATTACACCTTAGGACACAATGGAATTTTTTTTGGAAAGAAAATATGCTCTAGGATATAGTGAAGGAAGCTTGGAAGGTATTATGGTAGGGGTTGACTGAGTTATAGGGCTCAAAAAGTGCGAGAAAGAGAGGTGAGGAGGTGCCATTTTATAAGTGAGGGTTGGGGAAATATTGGAATTATAAAAATATTAAGTTATTATTGAGTCATTATAAATAAAAATAATTCTAAATGGATAAATATTATAATAAAAAACGATAAGGTTAAAATATCACAAGGTAATTAAATTTAGACTAATTTTTTCCCATTTTTTACCTTTCTTTTTTGATTAACCCATTGGTTAACGAATTTAAAACTTTAAATTGGTAACAAAATTTTCAATATTAAAGGGTTATAATATTACATATAAAGTTAAAATAGGCTCTTAAATGTATAAGGTGTGAAATTATAGACCATAAATTATCTACCTAGTCCAATTTCAATATTTTAATTATTTTTAAATAATTTAATAAAATATGTTTTTTCATCAAATATAATTAAGGTCATTTTTGACACTATTTATTAAATTTAACATTAATTAAAATAAGAAAAATATGGAATTAAAATTCAATCCTTTCACAAAACCCTAATTTGTAAAGTTTATCTACAAAAATCATAGAACTTATTAATTCAATTACTAAAAATTAAAATTAAATTTATTTGATAAAAAAAATCAATTTATCTTTCAAAAAAATATCTATAACTAAACTTATATTTTTTTTATCCTTATGTTTAAATTTATAGATATTAAATTCAATAGTGTGAAATTTTTTATTTATTCTATTCGTAAATTAATATAATTTTCATTATCAAAGAAATATGGAACTAAGTGAACATATATTCAAGAATTTGATATTTATCTTTGATGGTTAGGTGAAACTCGACATCAATGATATTCATTTTGTATGGGATTTTTTTGATGTCTTTCCAGATGAGTTACCTTGTCTTCATCTAAATCATTATGTTTAGTTTAAAAAAAATCTTACATAGTGCTAAATCTATTTTAAAGAATCCATATATAGTGGCCCCGATTGAGTTATTGGAATTACTGAAGTAAATCTAGGAGAATATTTGTAAGTAATTCATTTATAAATGTGAATCACCATGGGAATTACTATTAATTTTAATTTATTATAAATAACATAACAAGTTGATGACCAAGAATAATTATCCACTGACATTAATTGATTTTTTTGATAAATTACGTGGGGATAAATATTTTTCGAATATTTATCTACAATTTAGATACTATCAGGTGACAATCAAAAGTGAATACATACCCAAGGTAGACTACCATTAGATGTAAGGAAACTATTCATTTATAGTGATTCCATTTGTTCTTATTAATGAACAAACTATCTTCATGAATTTAATGAATATAGTGTTTATTGATTTCCTTATTCAATTTTTGATCATATTTATAGATAATATTCTTTCATATTCCAAGATAAAGGAATCTCATGGAGATAACTTCAAGATTGTATTAAAGACCCTAAGGAAGGATAATTTGTATATAAAATTTACAAAATGTGAATTTTGGGTATATAAAGTTTCATTTCTAGGTTATATAATCTCCATAGAGGGTATATCAAAATATCCATCAAATAATGAAGTTATTGAACACTAGACTAGAACAACCACAGTTACTAAAATATATATTATTCTTGTAATGGGTGGATATTATCGTCAGTCTGTGAAGGATTTATAATGACTATATAATAAATTCCCCAGTTTAAATCTAAAGGGATTTAAGTTCATTTAGATTGATGAATGTGAATAAAATTTCCTAGAACTGAAGATAAGTCTGGTCAGTGAACCTGTTCTCACACTACCCTACCATGAATAATGAGTTTTAATTTATAGTGATTCAATAAAGAATTATTTAGGGAGACATGTCATGAAAAATGATATAGTGATATATTATTACTGAAGTCAATTGATGGTTCATTATCAAAATTACCTGACTCATAGTTTGGAGTTAATAAACATAATCATTGAATTAAATATATAGAGGCATTAGTTTTACTAAGAAATGTGTGAAATATATACTTATCATACAAGTTTTAGGTATATATTCACCTAGAAATAGTTTAATACGTTCTAAATAAGATGGGTTGAGTTGATTAAATATTGTGACTACTTAATATGCTACCACCTTGGGAAAGTGAATGAGCTGGTTGATGATTTGTGTTGAAGGAATAATGTTGTCTTATCTAGGATGAGTATAACAAAAGATCCAATATTTATGTTTTTGTAGGATTAACCTTGAAATAATAAAGGAAGGGGAGAAATATTATCTTACCCAAATGATGTTTAACTATCTATCCATGTAAAGATTAAAGGGATTCAAAATGAGGATGCAGAGCTATAAAAAGAGGTTAGAAATATTCCCATATTCAACCCTTATTGTGATGTAATGATCAGTTTTAGGAAATAAAAATGTGTCCTCTAACATCACATTATTTTAAAAGGAAACACAATGTTCAATAGCGTATAAGATACGCCACAATAAGCTTAAATGAAAAACAAAATATTACTATTTAAATATGGTAGTTATAACCTAGCCATTAAATTAAAAGGGATGAATATGAATAAATTATTTTGGAAATTAATATAATGTTGAAAATTAATATGATTGTTTTTGTAAGTGCATATAAAATAATCATTCATTTTTAGAAAGGTAATTTTATTCTTCAAAAAATATATTTTCTTCAAAAATAGTTCTTATTATTTTTCATGTAAAAATAATATAATTAGTTTATGGAGATTTTAGAATTTTTTTTGGTAAAATGAACCTAATTTTTTAATTTATAACATCAAAAATCTTCTATAGTGAAATTTTTATAATTTTATGAAAAGTTTGATTTTTCAATGAATATTGAAAAATACCTATTTTATTAAATTATATTTTTCAAGTATTTACAAAGTAAAAAAAATATATTTAGAATTAGTTTAATATTTTAATTATTTAATTTTTATTTAAATTAACCCAATTATGTATTTTAAAATGGATGTTATAATTTAATATAATAGAATAACATTTTAAATTTAAAAATGGATTTTTTCCAAAAAATTATTCTTCATTGCATTTTGCCGGTTTAAATTTAAATTAAATTATGAAACTCCTAAATTGTTAATTTTTTAAAATTTATTATATATCCAGATTTATTAGGTCCAAATTATGTAAATAGGTATCTTTTATTTTAAGTAATTTTTGTTACCATGTTGAAAGGTAAATTGGGTAATTTATGTTAAAAAGAAAAAGACAATGACTAGAAAATGACCCTAACACATTCAAAAATTTTATTGGATGAGTTATGTTAAACCATAATCATAGAAATATAAAAATCATAACCTTTTAAACCCACTTGGATGATATTATGGAATTTATAATATTTCATTTAAAGGAAACTCAAAGATGTTATACTCATATTTTTAATAACTATATAATTTTTAATGTTGGGTTATCCAGAAGAAATAATTGACTATAAATAATAATTTTAAATATAAAATATTTATCTTCATCAGGTAATTTTTTTAATTATTAGTAATTAAATAATTACCATAAATTCTTATATAACAATGATGCAATAATTATTTTATTAATGAAAATATCAAATAAATGTTATTAAAAATATTAAAATAAATATAATTTAAACTAATTTACATGATCAATAAATTTTATTGATTACTTTGACATTTTATTTTCGTATTAGAAGATATTTTTTGAATTTATATTGCTTTATTTATTTTTTAAAATTCAAATTAATGAATAGTATAAAAGTTGACATTAATGATATTTTAAAATAAATAATATATTATTAAATGATATAAAATTAATGAAAATATAAAATTCATCCCACTAATTGGAATGATATTTAGAATTTCACCCATAATTAATTTATGTGTCTTTTGACATTTTATAGTGTCAATATTAACCCTTAAGGATTAAAAATCCATGTTGTCACGGTAAGAGTTCAAGGGGTTAAATAATGTTTTAAACAAAATGATATGGGTAATAATGTGACCAAAACACGTATAAAAATTGTTGAACAAGATTATTTTGACCCATAATCATCCTCCATTAAAAATTACTCACTTTGGAGACATTTAGAATTGAATATTAATTTATATTAATTTAATATTTTGGGTAATTCAAAAATTGCCCCTCCCCTCTCCTATAAAAGGGAACCTCTTTTTCTCTTTTCTCCACACTTCAAAATCATTTTGGTTCATAAAATATCTAACCAAATAAATTAATATAATCCCTCCAAAAATTTTATAGGCCTTAGTTTAGGTCTAACACTCACCTTATTGGTGCAAAGGTATTAATCAAAGGATATTTTTCCAAAGAAGAGGTATCATTTTTAATCAATTGTTTATGTTTTGTTTAATATTCCACATCCCTCAAACCTTCTTCAACCATGAAAAAAATAATAAATCACACATATTAAATATAATTATATATTATTATATTAGTTTAATGACCCATATCCATCTCCAATTCCATCATATGGGAAATGAAGTTATCGTTCTTAAGTACGTTGGACTACCACCTCATGAACCGATGAAATTCATTTTCCATCACCATCTTTCAATAATGGTTATAATAATTGTAACGATCCAATGTTTTATAAACCGAAATTAGTTTCATATAAATATCTCATGAAATCACATAAAAACATAACATAATGAACTACTAAGTGCTAAGTTACCTTTAAACATAAGTTTGTTACTTCGGTGTTTGGAATTTCGAAAATCCGACAAACACGGTTGTAATCAATAAGTTATTTGGAGTCCGATAAGAAAAACATAATTTTTGGTGAATAGTAACCTACCCTAATGAATAGTAACATACCCTTATAAATAGTTATATACCATAATTAATAGTAACCTTACCTATGATAGTATATAAATATTATTCAAGTTAAAAGTATGATATACCTGTATTTTAGAATGAGTAAATAAACGTTTTAAAACAGGTTTTTGATAATAAATTATACTTTTAATTAAATATTAAAATAATCACGTTTAAAAAATTATTTTTGAAAAATGGAATTCATCTTTGGATTCTACCCGTTGAAAAATGGTTAGGGTAAAGTTTTGGGATTTTTCTAAAATATTGGAATTATTGATGAATAGTGAAATACCATAATTTGAAAAATAAGCTAAATATGCTAATTATAATGTATTGTATGATGTTCTGCTGATGTATTACCACTAGGTTCAGTATCACATGATGAAATTACTATTATTGGTCATGGAATACTTATTTTTCTTTATCTTGTGGGGAAATAATAAATTAATGAATTTTATATTGAGAATCTCCTCCATTATAAAACCCCCTTCACCCCATCTTCTCTTCACTCTTCTCCAGACTTGTACCTTTCCAATATTCTACCCAAATCTCTCCCAAAAGTACTACCCCACGTCCAAAAGCTCCTAAACTCTTAAAAATACCAAAAACTCACCCCTTAAGAGGTTCTCAAAGGAGGAAGTTTCAAGAGGTAAATTCCTCTTTCCAATTCCTTCATTTATTTTAAAGTTCTTTTATTTTTGTTTCTTTCCTCACCTCCCTTCACAAAAATAGTATGATAAATCCAGTAACATAAATGTAATGTAATGTTTTCATACTAATGAGATATTTCATTAACTTCTCTCCTTTACCCACCTTTTATTTGAAAGAAATGAAAGCACAGTTTGAGATATGCTAATTTAGCACATTCAAGGACAACTATTTATCAATTTCTATTATAATATTTAATTATGGTCATGAAATCATATGTGTTATTATTAAACCAGATTTATATATATGTAATATATCCTATTTTTGTTCTCTAATTATTTTTTTACTATTGGTATTATGTTATAAAGCAAAGCATGTTCTTTGTAATCAAACCCACCGATTAACTAAAACGGTTGTCACTATGGTTTTATATAAGAGTTTGAATTCAATCTAAGTATCCAAATTAATTTTAAAACCATTTAATCTCATGTATGGTTACTAATATCATATAACTTCGTTTTTGGACAACCACTTCCATCTTTCATGTGTATCCGAACTTGAATATAACTGAATTGATCTTTTAAAACCTAGTAAACAAACGAGTCCGAACAATGAAATTGAACCTTATAACTAATCAAGAAGGACTTGAATGAACTAAAACGGGTTATAATAAATAAATTAAATATAGAATAGGTTCAGGAATTATTAATTAATAAGCCTAATTTTTTTATTCAGGTCTTTAATAACAAGTGAAAAACACAACAGATTTAAGGTAAGGGTTCCTCTCTATTTCGTTCTTAAATCAAGATTGTCCTCTATGCTATGAAATTTTATGTGTAATACCTAATGATATGGTATATTTTATCACCTCCCCAATACTGCCCTCATGTTTTATAATTGAGGATAAACCTCTTCTCTCTCTCATCAAGCCCTCTTACATGTACTGGACACCATGCCAATAATCTGTAATGAATTCTACTCGAAGCTCCTTTACTCCTTCGAGTTTCTCTATCTTTCTTTTTACCCAAAGGAAGTTGTCTTTTATTTTTATGTAAAAATTCTACATGCTATTTATATGATCCAAAATCATGTTCTAAGATCCATATAATATTCTCTTTTCAAGATATATGAGTTTTTTAGTGATTCCCACCTCGATACCCCTGATAAGCAATCATGTTTTAAGGGAACTTCTTGAATTATAAACCGATTTCAAGTGCACTATATCTTATATTTTAAGCCACCATTGTCTTCATAAAATTAGTATTTTTATTATGAGAACCTTCTGGGTTCACTTCTGGTTTTATATAAAATATTTTTCCCTTTTCCATTTTTAAATCTCTATAGTATTTTCCTTAAAATTGCACAAAATGTTTTAATGCTAAAATTTCCCAAACACATTTCTTATAAGTTTTCACTCCTTTTTTAAATCACTTACCATGATATATTCCTATTTACCGTCCATGTATGTTCTAATCCCTTTCTTTCATGAAAAATTTCAAGATACACTCATTGGTTATGCTTTATGTTCTGATTATGGTACCCAATTCTTTGCATGGGTATCCTTATGTTTATGAATAATGGATTATGTATGATTATGTATGTGTAAAGATTATTTTTTTTGGCAAGAATACTCATGGAAATGTTGATATGGGTGTGCCTAGAAAGTGATCCAATGCATTGGGTAAGGTTAAGTCTCATGAGATGCGATGTGAAACGGGATTGGCGGTTAGCCTTGACTTGTACTAAAATGGTAAATTGGATTGGCAGTTAGCCTTGACCCATACTAAATAAATGTTTTCTGATTCTGCCACATTTATATGATTCCAGGTTTATATGAACCTATGCCTATATGATTTGATTTCATATATTTTATGCTTTGGATATCATTATGTCATTCCTCATAACTCATGTTCTTAAGATATATCCTTATGTTCATTCCCTTACTGGGATTTTCAGCTCATCATTGTTTTTCATGTGTCCCCTAGGGTACCCTATTCAGATGCAAGGAATCAAAGGAAGTTATGAGCTCTTTATGGAAATTAAATAAATAATTATTTTTTAGCCCCATGTTTTATGTTTTTTTATACCTAGTCTTACAAGACACTAGAATTAAAGATCCTTGGCTTGTACTCTGATTATTAATTATTCTTATAATTATGAAATGTTGTATGAAAAAGGTTTGGGTCGCTTTAGTTGGTATGAGTGGATGGTCTAGTTATTTTTTTGAGATTAGGAATAGAGAACCCTGGTGAGAAACTTAGGGATGAGACTAAGTATTAGAAAACATTCCTAAATTTTGGTGAGCATAGATTAAATGGTTTATCAAGAAAATTGTAACACCCCAAGCTTCCACGGTACGCTTCTATTTGAATAATACAGTAGCGTGTGTTGTACACAACTTCGAGTTCTAACACACACCACAACCAATCAAACTAGCCGTTATGAATAGTAATACCCACTTTTTGAAATTTTATAAATTTTATCTCTCAAAATTGACTACATTTTTTGATTCGGAATATCAAAATTATCCTAGGGTAAAATTTTGTAACTTTTCGGATAACATTTATATTTTGATGAATAGTGAAAATTACTAAATTTTAATTAAAAACAAATTTTTAATTGAAATAATTAATAGTGATAAATTATGAATTTGAGTGGTTTTAAATTATATTTTGAATATATTTTTACCATTTAATACAATGTTGGTCATTGGACATAATTTCACAATTAAACCGGACATGATCAAGTGTCAATCTTTTGATAGTTATTATCTTTTAAAAACACGCTTTTTGTTTTAACAACGAGAATTGATTTTAAATTTATTTCTACCACTTCTATGTTTTGAATTTGAAAAAATGGATTCCATATTTGGAATTAGGATGTACAAATTGTGTAAATAGGTAACTTTTATTTTTAGACATTTTGAATAATTACTTTGGTAAATATTTTATTTACCATGGTTAAAGGCTAAATCCGGTAAATAAGGGTAACAAAATAACATTATAATAATAATAAATTACTCTAAAACGTGTCCTAACTTTATTGGTTGATACATGGCCAACCATGGGCATCTTCGGATCGATTTTGGGACCCCATGGAGCCACTTGTAAGTGATAATGACACTTTATATTAATTATGTTAAAATAAATACAAAAATGACATAAGCATAAATATTTTAGAAAAACAATTTTTACATAGGGTTATATATGTTATATTTTCTACTATAAATATTAATTAGAAATATAAAATGATTTCCTACATAATGGTATTTTATTTATAAATTTTATACATTTAATAATTAATATTATTTATGACACAATAATGATGCAGTATTTTCCTTATTAATGAAAGAATCAAATAATTGGTATTATAAATGTTACAATTAATATAATTTGAATTTTTTGATGACATCCACGAATTTTATTGCTTAATATTATATTATATAATTTCTAAAATATGTTTGGTTCGAATTAATAAAGTTTTATGACTTAAAAAATCAATTATTGAATAGTGTAAAAATTCACATAAAAGAGTTTTTAAAACAAATATTATATTATTAATTGATATTAAATTCCTAAAAATATAAGGTTTGGCCAAGAGACTTATATCATGATAGGTGTACCATTAATGGACCACTTGGGGGTCTCTTGGATTTATATCGTAAGTTTTTTAACTATATAATATAAAAATACAAAGTGACATGGTAAATGTTAAACTATTTAACTAAGAGTTAAAACTAAACGATAAGGTTACTATAGTGACACAAACCTGTCTAAAACATATTTTTTGAGTGGTTTTAGATCTATCCCCACCTTAAACTTAAAATAATCCACTTTTGAGCCATTAGAAACCAAATATGTATTTATTATAAAATAATATTTATAGCTTTTCCAAAGGTGCCCCTCACCCCTCTTATAAAAGGGCACTCCACCTTCTCACTAATTCACACATTCAAAGCCTTTTGGCTTGGCCAAAACCTACACAAATACTCTCTCAACTTCCCTAAATTCATCCTATAGGCCTTATTTTGATGAGAAAGCCAACCTAAGGATCCCTTTTGATCAAATCAAAAGAAAGAACCCGAAGAAGAGGTAATGTCTTCACCACCCTCTTTCAAGTTCCTTTCTTCTTCAACTGATTCTTTATTTGTTATTACTATTCTAAAATAATAACTCCAGTATATTATATATATTGTGATGTTATTATAAATATGGTACAACCATATTCAATATTCTATCCATCCTTTTAATGACTTGTCACCATAGGTGCGTACGTACAACTTACCGTCTCCACGTCGCAGTGTAATTGTTTTTCAATAAATTATCATTTGGATGAGTATAATAATGATGTTTAATTCTTGAAAATAATAAATATTACATGATAATGATACTTTATATATGATATAACATCCAATTATATATTATTTTAATATCAAAAGAATGATATTGTCGCTCGTGCGTACGTACGGACTGCCGTCTCCATGAACGCGATGAGATTCATTCTCCATCATATCCATTCAAGTATAATTATCATTTGATGATTAAAAATAATTTTTAAAGACTTGATATCATTCTGGATATGAATAATATACAACCTATCCATACCAAACACGGCTTATGTAACAAAACATATATGAGTAAGTTGACACCCGAAACGACGATAATATTAAGATATTATTAACAAAGAAATGTTAAAAGATCATATATTATATAATATTAATGTGTATGATTCTTGTATAATTTAATAAAAATTATTTCAAAATTATACAGGAGGTTAACCTACCACCAACCAAGGAAAAGTCTAAGGTAAGGGTTTATTTCGGAATATCTTCATTATCCGAGGTTATTTATACGTAATAATCTACTGGGACTTCTTTATCATCCACATCCATGTTTCTTAAAAATGTATTTCAAATTTTTTTTACTATTTACTAGAATATGGGTTAAAGTGACTTATACCCTTTTTTTACTTTTATAAGTGGTTTATAAAGGAATCTTTTCGTCATTTTCCAAACATGGTTCTTTTTATCCTTTTCAACAGAATTAAGGTAAGAATGTCTTTTTTAACTTATACGGTGGGTGCAGATATTTTCCACCATTATAAAATCTTCTACGCTTCCCTTACAAGTTTATAAGAAAATTTTCAGAGTAAATGTTTTATTTTATAATTATGTGACTTTTAAATGAATTCAAAAAAAGAGATATTTCTCTCAAATAGTTTTGATTTCATCTATGTCAACATCATTTGATGGATTTTAATCTTATTTGAAGTTGATTTATTATGATACATAACTTCTATATTGTATTGAAGGTTTTGTGATATGTTTGACTGTGGATGTTTATTTTTATACCATCCATGGTTTATGGATGAAGTATTTTCATTTCATATGCTAGTTTTAATACGAATGTTTATGTTATGTTTAAACCTTTTCATATGGGAATGCATTGGACTTAATAAGTGACGGGTGGAGCCTGCTATAGCTCCTCGATGCATCGGTAGGTCTCATGAGATAAACTAGTGTCTTGGAACAAGTCCTTGACAAAATCTTATTTGTAGTCTTGGAATAAGGCCTTGACTATGTGGTTATGATAGTCTGGAATTATGCATTCCATCATTATGAAAGTGGTTATTGATATTACATGTGATTATTCGACTATTAGAATATCCATTTGTCAATACCATTGACCAAGATGACTTGGAAGGGATTAAAGTTTGGTTGGACACAAAAATGTGAAGACTGTTTCCAGGATATGAAAAAAGGTTTATCACTGCGCCAGTACTCACACTCCCAACAAGTGGAGAACTCTTCATGGTGTATACTAATGCTACTAAGAAGGGATTAGGCTGTGTGTGTAACATCCCAAGTAATTAATTAATAACAGATATTTTAATCTATGTCTATTAATTAATTAGATAGTGTTTTAGAGGCTTAAAATGAGAATAAATGCAATCTTAAGTACGGAATACACTAATATTTTTTAAAAGATTGTTTTACTTCCTTTTGATGGAAAACCATTTTTAAATCAAACATTTGACAATTTTATAAGCTCTATTTGTCTAAATAAACTTATTCTTTATGATTGGGACATTTAAATTTACTTTGGGTAAATTTTTGGTGTTTTTCCGATAAAGTTCATTTTTTTAATGATAAGTGAAAAATGTTGTATTTTAATTCAAAACCTCTTTTTAATCTAATTTATTTATATGATTAGATTATGTTTTGAATTGGTTTTAAAGTTAAATTAGAAAATATTTTTACCATTTAATCCAATAGTGGTCGTTGGAATTAATTTCACTTTGAAATTAGACTTAAACTAGTGTCAATCTTTTGATACTTATTGTTTCATAAAAACACGCTATTTGCTCTGACAGCGGGAATTAATTATTAAATTAATTAATGAAACTTATATGTTTTTAATTTTTTAAAATAGGCATCATTTTTGAATTCGGAATATCAAATATAGCTTAGGGTGATGTTTTGGTATTTTTCTGAAAAACTTCAATTTTTGATGAATAGTGAAACCACTAAGTGGTACTTAAGAAACTGATTTTTCTTTTAAATGAAACATTACCACTTATGTGTTTTGAATTTCAAAAATCCGACATATATGGTTGTCATTAAGAAGTAAAATGTTGTTCAATGGGATTAAAATATTTTTTTTGGTGAATAGTAACTTTTAAGTTTTTAATCGCGATTAGAGGTAATTTGTGCAATTTAAGGACAAAAATGATATTATAATAAAATGAAAATACCTAGACACATGTCCTACCATTATTGGATGTGTCATGGCCGACCAATACAATCCATGGGTCAACTTGAGGACCCCATGGAGCCACTTTGGAAGGAAAATGACATTAATATCTTTTTATTTAATGTTAAAGTAAAAAATGTCACAAACATGAGTCGTTTTACTAAAACAATTTTTAAATGGGGTTATACAAGTCATATTTTTGACTCTAAATATTCATTAGAAATATAAAAAGATTTCCTACATCATGATATATTGTCTATAATTTTTAGACATTAAATAAATGAAATTATTTATGACACCATGATGATGCAGCGATGACCTCATTATTTAACGATTTAAATAAAATGAAAGGATAATGTAAAATCTATGACCTATAAATTTAAAAAACCTATTGGATGTGTGGATTTAGAACTATTATCACATTATCCTCGAAATATATAATTTTGGGACCTTTTAAATTCGAAAATCATTTTATAATAAAGTATCCTTTTAAACTTTTCCAAGAGTGCCTCTCCTCTCCTCTTATAAAAGGCCCCCACCTCTACCACCTTACCCACTCTTCCAAAGCCTTTGTCTCGGCCAAACCCTGCCCATTTTTCTCTCCACATACTTATCTAACTCTTAGAATCCTCACTTTGGGAAGAAGTCTTCCCAAGGAAGCCTTTGAGCTCAAATCAAAAAGAGTTACCCAATTTAAAGGTAGTGTCTTCTCTTGTGTTCTTATGTTTTATTTTGCTTCTCCAACCCCCTAAATTCTTTTTATTAATTTATTTTGTAACAACAACAGTATCGTACATATAATAGGATGTTTTTATAAGAAGTATTCGAGCTACACTTACACACACCTACATCTAATGGTTAAAGAACATACTGTTTCTGTGGATGGCGAATTTCTGCCTCATGAAACGATGATTGTTCAACACTCATATAAAACCTTCAAAGGTGTCCATTAAGATGTCACTATATTTATATATGATATATAATATGTTTATTTTTTACTTAAGATTCTTTATTTTTCATTTATGGCATACCTTTATGGTTTCCATTATGGGTAAACACGATATCTTGATTTTAGGAAGTGCAGACTCCCGCCCCCTCAAAGTGATTTGATTCGTTAATACCATATGTGGTACATATAAAGGATAGATTTAATGATATTATATATGATAAAATACTAGAATTATAATACTATTATGTATCATTATGTTTTAATTCCATTAAATATGATATAGAAATGGAAGTAGTGTTCATGCGTACGTACGACTTACCATCTCCATGAACGGTGCATTTCATTTCATACATCTAAATGTTATGTAATATTATAAATGAATGTATATACTGGATATATATGATATATATGATATCTACATCATGAGTATAACTCTGGATATAATGGATACATGAACAACCTGTAATTATAAAGAGATTATTTTTGACTAATGTACCAATGATCGTTAAAACGACCGTTATTAACTTAAATAATTACATAGTGTTCATGACATGGTAATAAGTGATATAAAAGGAATAATGGAATTGAAAAAGGTTATTAAGCACGTAGAAATTAACTCAAGATTATTATTCAGGACATTAAAGAATGATCGAGTCAAGTCGGACCCGCGGTATGGGACTTCGTCTCAATCTCCTTTCATTGAGGCATATTTTGTTTTAAACACAACCTTCTTTTATACGGTGTATAAAACCCTTTGAATTTTACGTTTATCCAAAAGGAATTTTTTTTATACGAAGTGTTTTACTAAACGACAAAAGGGAATGTTTTTGACGTACGTATGCGGCGATAACGACTTCTCCGCCGCCGTGACCTTTATTTGAGATTCAGCTTCCTCTAAAAGCCATACAGATTTTTTAAAAGGAAAATAAATACCCTGTTTTAATTTTATTTTATTTTGGTATTGAAAATGGTTTTCATAATGTTTTTATATCAATGTGTTGTATTGATATCTTGTGATTGAAAAGTGGAAATGTTATGTTTCCTTTATGCATGTTTTATGTGATACGATTATGTTATGGTTCTTGGGAATTATTATGAATACTGGTGGTTTTATGATAAACTAAGGGCGGGTGAGCCTGATATAGCTCTCCAATTCATTGGGTTACTTGAAGTAGTTAAACATTAAGGTTTCTCTGAAGATATTTAGGGAATATACAGTGATGGGTATTCCAAACATAACCAAGAGGGTTACTCCCTATGTAAGAATGTTATGAATGCCTCAAGTTACCTTTATGTCTTATGATTTCTATGATTTACTCATGATTTGATGAGGTATGTTAAAGTGCTTATGTTTTATGAGTAGGGTATGATTTCATTGTTTCTTGTGTATACATGTACTCATGTTTCCTTTCCATATTTTTATATCCCTTACTGAGCTTTTTATGCTCATCCTAAGTTTTTGAAATGTTTTTCACAGGTCAAGGGAAGGGTACATGATATGATGATAGTGTCCAGGATGTGCCAATAAAGAATCCATGTTTTATTTTAAATATTTTTCCATTGATGGGAAAAATGAATACTGTCTTTTATGTAACCAATTTGTTTAAATGTGGAATGTAATGCAAGTTTTATGATCTAATTCTCTAAAACTCTAAAACTGAAAAGATCCTCAATGTGTAATCTTGTAATAACTCAAGATTAAGTATGGTTTAAGGCCAGGGCCTTATAGTTGGTATCAGAGGCCGGTTTAGATAACATTATGAGTTAGAATTATATTGAATGATTATCCAAAAATATTTTTTTATGGTCAAATTGAAATGATATAGCATTTACAGATTACCATGTTGCTTCACCTAAGGTATTTCTGTGATAAGAATGGTTTTCCATAGAGGAAACATAGCAGCCTTTCTGGGAAGGCATACAGAGGGAAATGGCCTTTCAAATAAGTATCCTGATATAGTCAGAATCAGAACTAAACAGTTTGTTGCAATGATGGCTCGATTGACTCAGGTGAAAAATGTTGGTTGTTTTTATTGATGATATTTTGGTGTTTTCTAAAAGTAAAGAGGAGCATGAAATACATTTAAGGGTTATTTTTCAAACCTTAAAAGAAAATAAATTTAATCGGAAATTCATCATGTGGGAGTTTTGGTTGCAAAAAATTTCTTTCCCTGGTCACATTGTTTCTAAAGATGGGATAACTGTTGATCCTGCAAAAACAATGGTTGTTGAAGAATGGCCAAGACCCACAAATGTAACTGAGATTCATAGTTTCCTTGGTTTGGAAGGCTATTACCGAAGGTTTGTTAGATTTTTTTCACAGTTATCTAGTCCAATGACTAAACTAACTCGGAAGGGTGTTAAGATTATCTGGACAAAAGAATGTGATGATTGTTTTCAGGAATTAAAAAGAAGATTGGTGAATGCTCCAGTTTTGTCACTACCTTCCAGGAATGGTGAGTTTGTTATCTACAATGATGCTTCATTGAATTTAATTGGTTGTGTCCTAATGCATAATGATCATGTAATTTCTTATGCTTCACAATAGTTGAAAACTCATGAGGTAAATTACCCTACACATGATTTGGAATTAGCTGCTGTTGTTTTTTCTTTAAAAATTTGGAGGAATCATTAGTATGGAGTAAATTGTAAAATATATACCGATCACAAAAGTTTAAAGTATATATTCACTTAGAAAGAATTGAACATGATACACAGGAGATGGCTAGAATTAATCAAGGATTATGATTGTATAATTCATTACCATCCAGGAAAAGCAAATAAAGTGGCTGATGCTTTGAGTCGAAAAACTAATGCTTCATTAACAATGTTGTGTTTGGAACGTGATCCCTTGGTTAAGGATTTGATGAACATTGGCATAGAAGTTGTTGGTGCAGGATGTCCTTTTTTTTTTTTTCAGGTATCAGTAAAATCTTATCTATCAGACAGAATCAAGAAAGCACAGAAGCAGGACAGTGAGTTGTAGAAAAAGGTAGAGCTGGTTCAGAAGGGTATGTTGCCTGAATTCAACATTGATAATGATTGTGTTATGAGATTCTGGAAGAGATTGTGTGTGCCTTGTGATTCACAGTTGAAGAGAGATTTGTTATTTGAATCTCATAGTTCTTCGTTTTGAGTTCATCCAGGCATTACTAAGATATACAGAGATCTTCGGGAGTATTACTGGTGGGATGGAATGAAAAGGGAGATTCCTGATTTTACTGTGAAATGTTTGACTTGTCAACAAGTTAAAGTAGAGCGGCAGTTACCGAAAGGGATGCTTCAGCCTTTACCAGTGCCAGAGTGGAAGTGGGAAAACATATCCCTGGACTTCGTTGTGGGATTTCTGAAGACACCTCGAGGTAATAATGCAATCTGGGTTATTGTTGATCTCTTGACTAAATCTGCTCATTTCCTTGCTATACGAGATACTTTTTCCCTAGATCAACTTTCCCGTTTGTATCTTAAAGAGATATTCAGGTTACATGGAGTTCCTCTCTCGATTGTATCTGACCGTGATCCCAGGTTTACTTCTAACTTTTGGAAATGCCTTCAGAAGTCGTTGGGTACTGAATTAAATTTTAGTACAACTTTTCATCCTCAATCAGATGGGAAGTTAGAACGAACAATTCAGACTTTGGAAGATATGCTATGTGCTTGTTCGATGAATTATCAGGGAAGTTGGGACCAACATCTTTCTTTGGTTGAGTTTTCATATAATAACAGTTTTCATTCCAGTATACAAATGGCACCATTTGAGGCATTATATGGGAAGCGGTGTCGAACTCTAGCTTTCTGGGATGAAGTGGGTGAAAGGAAGCTGATGGGACCAGAATTGGTATAAGAGTTGGCAGAAAAAGTTCAGCTGATACAGAAACACATGAGAATAACTCAGAGCAGGCAGAAGAGTTATGCGGGCAACAGGAGGAAGGATCTCTCTTTTGAGGTAAGTGATCATGTTTTTCTCAAAGTCTCACTGTGGAAAAGTGTGATGCGATTTGGTAAGAAAGGAAAGCTGAGTCCAAGGTTCATTGGACCACATGAAATTATAGAGAGAATTGGATCAATTTCATACTGAGTGGCTTTACCTCCGAGTTTATCTCAGGTACACAATATTTTTCATGTTTTATTATTAAGGAAGTACATGCCAGATCCATCTCATGTTTTGAGTCCAGAGGTAGTTCAGCTGGAAGAGAACCTATATTATGAGGAACAACCGGTCTAGACTCTTGACCACAGGGTGCAAGTGTTACGAAATAAGGTGATTCATCAAGTAAAGGTTTTGTGGAAGAACCACATGAGTGAAGAGGCAACATGGGAATCTGAAAATGAAATGAGGGTTAAATACCCCCACTTATTTGATAAGTAAATAAATTGCGGGGACACAATTTTCAAAATGGGGGAAGGATGTAACATCCCAAGTAAGTAATGAATAATATATATTTTTATCTATGTCTATTAATGAATTATATAGTGTTTTAGAGGCTTAAAATGAGAATAAATCCAATCTTAAGTATAGAATACACTAATATTTTTTAAAAGATTGTTTTACTACCTTTTGATGGCAAAACATTTTTAAATCAAACTTTTGACAATTTTATAAGCTCTATTTGTCTAAATAAACTTATTATTTATGATTGGGAAATTGAAATTTACTTTGGGTAAATTGTTTGTGTTATTCCGATAAAGTTCATTTTTTTAATGAATAGTGAAAAATGTTGTATTTTAATTCAAAGCCTCCTTTTAATCTAATTTATTTATATGATTAGATTATCTTTTGAATTGGTTTTAAAGTTAAATTAGAAAATATTTTTAAAATTTAATCCAATAGTGGTTGTTGGAATTAATTTCACTTTGAAATTAGACTTAAACTAGTGTCAATCTTTTGAAACTTATTATTTCATAAAAACACGCTATTTACTCTGACAGCGGGAATTAATTATTAAATTAATTAATGTAACTTATATGTTTTGAATTTTTTAAAATAGGCATCATTTTTGAATTCAGAATATCAAATATATCTTAGGGTGAAGTTTTGGTATTTTTTAGAAAAACTTCAATTTTTGATGAATAGTAAACCACTAAGTGGTACTTACAAAACTGATTTTTCGTTTAAATGAAACTTTAACACTTCTGTGTTTTGAATTTCAAAAATCCAACATACATGGTTGTCATTAAGAAGTAAAATGTGGTTCAGTGGGATTAAAATAATATTTTAGGTGAATAGTAACTTTTAAGTTTTTAATCACGATTAGAGGTAATTAGTTCAATTTAAGGAAAAAATGATATTATAATAAAATGAAAATACCGAGACACATGTCCTAACCTTATTGGATGTGTCATGGATGACCAAGAAAATACATGGGTCAACTTGGGGACCCCATGGAGCCACTTTTGAAGGAAAATGACATCAATATCTTTTTATTTAATGTTAAAGTAAAAATGTCACAAACATGAGTCGTTTTACTAAAACAATTTTTAAATGGGGTTATACAAGTAATATTTTTGACTCTAAATATTAATTAGAAATATAAAAAGATTTCCTAAATCATGATATATTTTTTATTATTTTTATACATTAAATAAATGAAATTATTTATGACACCAGGATGATGCAGCGATGACCTCATTATTTAATGATTTAAATAAAATGAAAGGATAATGTAAAATCTAAGACCTACACATGTCAAAAACCTATTGTATGGGTGAATTTAGAACTATTATCACCTTATACTATAAATATATAATTTTGGGACCTTTTAAATCCGAAAATCATTTTATAATAAAGTATTCTTTTATACCATTCCAAGAGTGCCCATCCTCTCCTCTTATAAAAGGCCCCCACCTCTACCACCTTACCCACACATAAAAAGACTTTGGATCGGCCAAACCCCGACCATTTTGTCTTTCAATATCCCTCTCAAACTCTTAGAAGCCTCACTTTGGGAAGAAGTCTTCCCAAGGAATCCTTTGAGCTCAAATCAAAAAGAGTTACCCGATTTAAAGGTAGTGTCTTCTCTTGTGTTCTTATGTTTTATTTTGCTTCTCCAACCCCCTAAACTCTTTTTATTCATTTCTTTTGTAATAAAAAAAGTATCTTCCATATACTAGGATGTTGTTATAAGAAGTATTCTAGATAAACTTACACACACCTACATCTAATGGTTAAAGAACATACTGTTTCTGTGGATGGCGAATTTCTGCCTCACGATACGATGATTGTTCAACACTCATATAACACCTTCAAATGTGGCCATTAAGATGTCACTATATTTATATACGATATATAATATGTTTATGTTTTACTTAAGCTTCTGTATTTTTCATATATGGCATACCTTTATGGTTTCTATTATGGGTAAACGTGATATCTTCATTTTAGGAAGTACGGACTACCGCCCCTCAAAGTGATTTGATTCATTAATACCATATGTGGTATGTATAAAGGATAGATTTAATGATATTATATATGATAAAATACTGGAATTATAATACTATTATGTATCATTATGTTTTAATTCCATTAAATATGATATATAAATGGAAGCAGGGTTCATGCGTATGTACGACTTACCGTCTCCATGAACGGTGCATTTCATTTCTTACCTCTAAATGTTATGTAATATTATAAATGAATGTATATACTGGATATATATGATATATATTATATCTAGATCATGAGTATAACTCTGGATATAATGGATACATGAACAAGTTGTAATTATAAAGAGCTTATTTTTGACTCATGTACCAATGATTGTTAAAACGACCGTTACTAACTTAAATAAATACATAGTGTTCATGACATGGTAATAAGTGATATAAAGGGAATAATGAACTTGAAAAAGGTTATTAAGCACGTAGAAATTAACTCAAGTTTATTATTCAGGACATTAAAGAACGATCGAGTCAAGTCGGACCAGAGGTATGAGACTTCTTCTCAATCTCCTTTCATTGAGGCATATTTTGTTTTAAACACAACCTTATTTTATACGGTGTATAAACCCCTTTGACTTTTAGGTTTATTCAAAAGGATTTTTTTTATGAAGCGTTTTACTAAATGACAAAAGGGAATGTTTTTGTTGTACGTATGCGGCGACAATGACTTCTCCACCGCCGTGACCATTATTTGAGTTTCATATTCCTCTACAAGCCATACATTTTTTTAAAAGAAAAATAAATACCATGTTTTACTTTATTTTTTTTTTTGGTATTGAAAATGGTTTTCATAATGATTTTATATTAATGTGTTGTATTGATATCTTGTGATTGAAAAGTGGAAATGTTATGTTTCCTTTATGCATATTTTATGTGATACGATTATGTTATGGTTCTTGGGAATTATTATGAAGACGGGTGGTTACATGATAAACTAAGGGCGAGTGAGCCCGATATAGCTCTCCAATGCATTGGGGAACGTGAAGGAGTTAAATGTAATATTTTCTACGAATAGATTTAGGGAATATATTGTGATGAGTATTCCAAACATAACCAAGAGGGTTACTCCCTACGTAAGAATGTTATGAATTCCTCAAGTTACCTTTATGTCTGATGATTTCTATGATTTATTCATGATTTGATGAGGGTTGTTAAAGTGCTTATGTTTTATGTATAGAGTATTATTTTATTGATTCTTGTGTATACATGTACTCATGTTTCCTTTCTATATTTTTATATCCCTTACTGAAATTTTTATGCTCATCCCAAATTTTTGAAATGTTTTTCACAGGTCAAGGGAAGGGTACATGATATGATGATAGTGTCAAGGAAGTGTCAATAAAGAATCCATGTTTTATTTTAAATATGTTTCCATTTATGGGAAAAATGAATATTGTCTTTTATGTAACCACTTTTTTTAAATGTGGAATGTAATGCAAGTTTTATGATCTAATTCTCTAAAACTCTAAACCTGAAAAGATCCTCAATGTGTAGTCTTGTAATAACTCAAGATTAAGTAAGGTTTATGGCTGGGGAATGATAGTGTGCTAATGAAAAATGATAAGGTGATATCCTACACCTCAATTCAGCATAAAATCCACAATCAAAACTATCCCACACATGATATGGAGTTGGCAGCTGTGATCTTTGCGTTGAAAATATGGCAGCATTATCTCTATGGGGAGAAATGTGAGATATATACTGACCACAAGAGTCTCAAATATGTATTCACATAGAAATCACTTAATATATTCCAGTGAAAATTGATAGAGATACTCAAGGATTATGAATGCTCAATCCACTATCATCCCAGTAAGGCAAACAAGGTGGAAGATGCTCTAAGTAGAAAAGATCCTACATCATTATCAATGATGAGAATTTAAAAGGATCCGATATTCTTAGATTTAAAAAGGATGGACATAGTAATCATTAAGGTAGGAACATCATCAATCCTTTCACAAATTATTTCTCAACCATCCATCTTAGATAAAATAAAGGATGCTCAAAGAAAGGATGTGGAAAGTCAGAAAAAGGTGGAAGCTATCAGAAATGGCAAATACTTCGATTTGAAAATTGGTGAGGAAGAAGTTGTCGGATTTGGTACATGATTATGTGTACAAACCAATCCAGAGATAAAGTAGAATCTATTGAATGATGAAAATAGCTCAACCTTCTCTATCCACCCAGGGAGCACAAAGGTGTATCAAGATCTCCAAGAAAGATTTTGGTGGGACAATATGAAAAGGTAGATTGTAGAATATATATCAAAGTTCCTCGTATGTTAGAAAGTGAATGCTAAGAGACAAAACTCTGAGGGGATGATGTGACCACTACCTATACCATCATGGAAGTGGGAGAACATTACCATTGACTTTATCACTGGACTTATAAGGACATCTAGAGGAAATAATGTTATATGGTCATTGTGGATCATCTTATAAAGACTTCTCACTTTATCGTGGTTTGTGAGGACTTCTCATTGGATCAACTTTCACAGATTTACATCAAAGAAGTTGTAAGGCTACATGTATTACCACTATCTATTGTATCTGATCGTGATCTGAGATTCACTTCGAAGTTCTGGAAAAGTCTCTAGCATGCTTTGAGCATTGAACTAAACTTCAATACGACCTATAATCCTCAAGCTGATGGCCAATCTGAGCGAACAATTCAGTCACTAGAAGACATGTTGAGAGCGTGTTCTATGGAATTCAAAGGATGATGGGACCAACTTCTTCTATTGGTTAAATTCTCCTACAACAACAGTTTCCACTCGAGCATCCAAATAACACCATATGAAGACCTTTATGGGAAAAGGTGCAGAACACCGGCGTGTTGGGATGAAGTTAGTGAACCTAAGTTTACAGGACCTTAAATGGTCAAAGAAATGGTGGAAAAGGTGAAAACCATTCAACAACATATCAAGGAAGCCCAAAGTCGACAGAAGAGTTATGCTGATAACCATCAACAATACCTTCAGTTAAAAGTTGGAGACATGGTATTTCTACACATATCTCCGTGGAAGAAGGTCATGAGGTTTGGAAAGAGAGGGAAGTTAAGTCCTAGGTACATCCTACCCTTCGAGATCTTTGATTGAGTAAGAGCTGTGGCTTATCGAGTGGCACTTCCAGCTACCTTGTCAAAAGTACATGATGCCTTTCATGTATCCATCTTAAGGAAGTACATACCATACCCTCCACATGCACTCTCTTTAGAGGTGGTACAGTTGGAGGATGATCTTTCCTATGAGGAGCATAAAATGAAGATCTTGGATCGTAGAGACAAAGTTCTATGAAAAAAACTGCTCATATGGTCAAGGTACTATGGAAAAACCATAAGTACGAAGAGGCAACATGGGAACTGGAGGAAAAAATGAAGGAAAAGTACCCCCACCTATTTTTGTCTTATAATGTAAAACAAAATTTCGACGGTGAAATTTCATAAGGGGGGAAGAATGTCATGAACAAATGTTTTATAAATGGAAATTAATTTATTATAAATATGTCATAAAATCACATGAAAACACAACATAATGAACTAATAAGTACTCATTGACCTTTAAACATAAGTTTTTCACCTCTGGGTTTGGAATTTAAAAAATACGACATACACATTTGTAATCAGTAAGTTATTTTGAGTCCGATAAGAAAAAATTAATTTTTGGTGAATAATAACCTACCCATATGAATAGTAACATACCCTCGTGAATAGTGATATACCCTAATGAATATTAACCTTACCTATGATATTATATAAATATTATTCGAGTTTAAATTATGATTTACCTATATTTTAGAATGAGTAAATGAATGTTTTAAAACTGGTTTTTGATAATAAATTATAATTTTAATTAAATATTAAAATTATCATATTTAGAAAATTATTTTTGAAAAATGGACTTCATTTTTATATTATAAACATCAAAAAATGTTTAGGGTGAATTTTTGATATTTTTTCTAGAAATACATGATTTTTTGATGAATAATGAAATACCATAATTTGAAAAATAAGCTAAATAAGCTGATTATAGAGTCATGTATGATGTTATGCTGATGTAAGCCCACTTGGTTCAGGATCACATGATAAAATTACTATTATTGGTCAAGGAAGATTTACTATTCCTTGTCTTGTGGGAAAATAATAAATTAATGAATTTTATATCGAGGAATCCCCTCTCTCCTCCACTATAAAACCCCCATTCACTCCCTCTTCTCTTCAATCATCTCATGCCTTGTCCCTGCCAATATTCTTTCCAAATATCTCCCCAAGATCCTCCCCCATGTCTAAAAGCTCCTAGGATCTTCAAAATACCAAAACCTCTCCACTCAATAGGTTCTCAAAGGAGGAAGTTTCAAGGGGTAAATTCCTCTTTCCAATTCCTTCATTTCTTTAAAAGTTCTTTTCTTTTTGTTTCTTTCCTCACCTCCCTTCACCCAAACAGTATGATAAATACAGTAACATACATTTACTGGAATTGTTTCATACTAATGTGAAATTTCATTATCTTCTCTCTTTTACCCACCTTTTATTTGAATTAAATGAAATCACCTTTTGAGATGTGCTAATTTAGCACATTCAAGGACAACAATTTATCAATTTCTATTATAATCTTTAATTATGGTCATTAAACCATATGTGTTATGGTTGAACTAGATTATTATTTATGTTATATGTTTTATTTTTAGTTCTTTAATAATTTTTGTAAAAATGTTATTATATTATAAATAAAAACATGTTCTTTGTAATCAAACCCACTGATTAACAAAAACGGTTGTCACTATGGTTTTATATAATAGTTTGACTTCAATGTAAGTAACCAAATTAATTTTAAAACCATTTAATCTTTTGTATGTTCACTAATATCATATAACATAATTTCTAGAGAACCACTTCCATCTTTCATGTTTATCCGAACTTGAATATAAGTGAACTGATCTTTTAAAACCAAGTAAACAAGTGAGCCCGAACAATGAAATTGAACCTTATAACTAATAAAGAATGCCTTCAATGAACTAAAAAGGGTTATAATAAATCAATTAGATATATAATAGGGTCTTTAATTATGAATTAAAAAGCCTAATTTATTTATTCAGGTCTTTAATAACAGGTGGAGCACACCAACAGATTTAAGGTAAGTGATCCTCTCCATTTTGCTCTTAAATCAAGACTGTCCTCTATGCTATTTAATTTTTGGTGTAATCCCTAATGATGTGGTATATTTTATCACCTCAAAAATACTTAACTAATATTTTATAATTTATGAGAAACCCCTTATCTCTCTCATCAATCCCTCTTACATGGACCCGACACCATGCCAATAATATGTATTGAATTCGACTCGAGCCTCCTTTACTCCTTCGGGTTTCTCTATCTTTCTTTTTACCCAAAGGAAGTTGTATTTGATTTTTATGTAAAACTTATAAATGATTTTTATATGCTAAAAAATCATGTTACAATATCCATCCCTCATTCTATTTTGGGTATATACATGTTTTTTAGTGATTCCTACCTCGATAGCCCTATAAGCAATCATGTTTTAGGGGAACTTCCCACATTATTACCGGATTTCAAGTTCACTATATATCATGTTTTAAGCCACCATTGTCTTTATAAAATCATTATTTTTTATTATGAAAACATTATGGGTTCACTTCTGGTTTTATATAAAACATCTTTCCCTTTTCTATTTTAAAATCTCTATAGTATTTTCCTTAAAACTGCACAAAATATTTTAATGCTAAAATTTCCCAAATACAATTCTTATAATTTGTCACTCCTTTTTGATGTAATATACCATGATATATGCCTATTAAATGTACATATTTGTTCTAATCCATTTCTTTCATGGACACCTTCATGATTATCTCATTGGTTATGCTTTATGTCATGATTTTGGTACCCAATTCTTTCCATGGGTATCCTTATGTTTATGAATGGTAGATTATGTATGATTATTTATGTGGTAAGATTATTTATGTGGAAATAATTATAATGGAAATGTTGATATGGATGCACCCATATAGCTCTCCAATGCATTGGGTAAGGTTAAGTCTCATGAGATGTGATGTGAAACAGGATTGGAGGTTAGCCTTGACCGATACTAAAATGGGAAACATGATTAGCAGTTAGCCATGAACCATAATAAAGAAATGTTTTATGTTTCTACCACATTTATATGATTCCATGTTTATATGATCCTATTATTATATGATATGATTTCATATGTTCCTTTCTTTGGATATCATTATGTCATGCCTCATAACTCATGTGCCTAAGATGCATCCTTATGTTCATTCACTTACTTGGATGTTTCATATCATCCCTTTGTTCATGTGTGCCCCATGGTACACTGAGTAGATGTAAGGGCTCAAAGGAAGTTAGGAAATCTTTATGGAGATTAAATAAAGAAGTGTTTTTTAGCCCTATGTTTTATGTTTTTTTACCTAGTCTTCCAAGACATTAGATTTAATGATCCTTGGATTGTACTATGATTATTAATTATGATTAGAATTATGTAATTTTGTATGAAAAAGGTTTGGGTCTATTTAATAATGGAATTAAAAGTTTAAATATATATTAATAAAATATTTATCATTATTAAAATATAATATATCATTTATTTTCCTTGCCTTCTATGCACAGAAAAATGATATCATCGTTCATGCGTATGTGTGAATTTTTACCACCATGAAGCGATGTGTTTTGTTTTTCACAACAAAATTACATTAATGATATATATAAGTATGTTCAAATGATTAATATTATATTAATGATATTTTTATCATTCTGGAAAGATAATATTTTACTTACCATCTTAACATAATCATCATTGGAAAACGGAAACATTACTCAAGCATATGTATGACCTACCATCTCCATGATTTTAGCAAAGTTCATTTTTGATAACTATAATTAATGGATGGATAAAAATTTATAATTTATGTATAATAATAATAATCTCATGAATATTATTCTATATATGATGTAATAATAAAAACATTGAATATAGACATCATATCAAAGTCAATTTGTATTATATTATTGAATTTTGTTAAAACATCTGATGGGAACTCAAATAATTAAGTATATGTTATAACATTATAATAAGTGATATAAAAGGAATAATAAACTAGAAAAATGCTATTAATAAATTAAATAATTAATATATATTTATTATTAAATAAGATAAAGTATATAGGTGGTAAATGAAACTTGAGGTAAAGGAATTTCATTTAAAAAATCCTCTTTTAACGTTCATATGGAAGCACTTTTTACAAAGTTCAAAAGAAATGTTTTTTAACATATAATGCATGAACATAATTTCTTGTTTTTTAAACAGTTTAATGATATAATTTTTCCTTAAAAAATTTTCATAGTTCTATTCAAATAAAATGGTTTCATTATTATGTAAATTGTTTTTTGATTTTAAAAGTGATTTTTAAAAGGAATGATTACTTTGATATCTGAAAGTGTTTTACACATGGGATTTAAAGAGTTTTGAAGGGTTTAATTAATGAGATGGTACTTGAGAATTATATAAAATAGGTTAGGATTATATATCTTATACAAAGGGTTTATTCCAATTATAGCTCATGGGAGATCCCGACATAGCTTATACGAAGGGTAAGCCCAATTATAGCTCTCCAGAACATTAGGTAATGAAAATTTTGGAATTCTTAGATATTGTTATACAAATTAAAATTAGTTTTAAATGATTTTAGGAATATGATTAAACAATTAACCTAAATAGGTTTTAAATTTCTTGTTATGTTTTTTAAAAGTTTTCTTTGAGCAGAACATGTGTGTGTTTTTCATGTGAAAATGTTTTGTTTCATTCTCTCAAAGAACACAAAATGGGTATTCATTTTTTCCTTATAAAAATATTTTTATTTATTTATATGTCCCTTATTGAGGTTTTTTTCTCATCCCATATTTTAAACCTTTTTATAAAATTTAAGGGAGATTAGGCACAAATATAAGATGAAGTAGAGAACTGTGAATATTATTCATAAAAAGAAACCATGTTTTATTTTAAATACTTTTGTTTGGTGGAAAAAATGGTTACTGAGTATTTATGTCTATTTGTAATGTATGAGTTTAATTTTTAAGTGTTTTTCACAATTCTCTATAATTATAAACTAAAACGATCCTATGAATTTTAAGAATGTGAATTCTAGTTAAAAACACTAGGATATTTAACAATTAAGGTCGAGTTATTATAATTACTATCATAGGATGATTTTGGTAACTCTGGAGATTAGGTTATTTTCTTAAGAGTTATGGATACGATAATGGGTTTATTATTTTCAAGTTGATTAGAAGTTCAGGGCCTCATAAACCCCTTTTGAGGCTTTAAGATAGGAAATTTTAAGGTGACTAATGGTATTTTTGGAGATATTCATTTTTGAGGTAATTATGGGTTATTTTGTGATGAAAAATGAAAGTTAAAATATAAACTTTGAGGTGAAAAAATATTAAGGTTATTTTTTAGGATTTTATCAAATTTTTTGGAATTTTTTTAGAATTATATTATCAAAGAAAAAGGAAAACCAAAAGACCCTGTGATAACCAGTCACGTCCAGAAAGGCCGTGTGAATTTAACATAAAACCGATCGGCCACAATAGTGCATCGACTAACACTGGCCTATATGATGTCATCGTTAGTATGAAATTATATTTATTTATTCAAAATATCTTAAGGATAAAGGTTAAGTTCATATGGGTTTGTAAAAAATATTTGGTGATTAAGTGATTAACGTTATTTCTGAAGATGTTCACTATTTTGGGAACCCTATATGATTAAGGTATATAGAATGCTTTGAGATTTTATTTTAGGAATAAAATTTGAATTGCATTTTCAAAATGTATATAATTTTTTTGGGGATTTACTTTTATTCAGGTTATTTATGGAAATGATTAGTATACTTGGATATTATATGATTAGGTAAATTAATTTTTATTATGAGACTTTGTAAGTAGTTTTTATTCTTTGGAAGGTTTATTGATTCTTGGAATTATGTTTTCTTATCCATAATATTTTAGTTTTGGTTAATGGATACAAAAAGAAGGAATATATTATTTTCCTTTTTTGGATTTAGTGATCCATAAAATTTGATTCTAATGCTTCATGCATGAGAATAAATATAAAATACTCCTCGTTTTGAGAAAAAGAAAATACTATGGTGGAAATTGATTAAATAATGAAAGTATAATTTTACAAAAGTACTTATGTTTATGTTGTTATTATATATTTAAATGTAATTTCTTAACTCTAGGAAAAAAGATCTTGAAATAAAAATGTTATCCATTTAATTTTATTATAAAAAAATCAATTTCCTTTTAAACCATCATAGATTTATAGTTTTGTAATGTTTAAATTCTTCATAACGATGTTCCCTTTCACTCTGTATTAGTATTTTTATAATAGGTTTTCTCTTCCATTTCGATGTTTTCCTATATAGAAACCTTGTATGTGTTATTTCATGTGACCTTCCTTCTTCTTTTGTTTAATTTAAAGTGGATGTTTTCTTAATCCATTTACAATGTCGGATTTCAACAAAGGTATTTTTTAAATTCAAACCCTAGACAATGATATCTAGTTTAAAATATTGAGGATTAAATTTCCAAAATTAGGGGATAATTTAATATCCTAATATTTTAAATGGAAACACTATGTTTGATAGTGTACAAGATATGGCACCACAAGTTTAAAGAACAACTATATATCACTATTTAAATATGAATGTTATAAACCAGCCGTTAAATTAGCGAGAATGAATACAAACAATTTTTTTTGAAATAAATATAAATTTCCAACTCAATATGAATATTTTGGTATGTGTATAGAAAATAATCACATAAGTTTTAGAAAATTCATTTTATTCTTCAAAAGAAAACATTTTCTTTAAAAAAAGATCTTATTGATTTTTATGTACAAATAAAATAATTATTTTATTGAGGTTTTATAAAATTAATTTGATAAAATTATCTTCATTTTATAAATCATAATATAAATTCTTTTTGAGGTTACATTTTCATAATTTTCAGAAACGTTTGATTTTTAATGAATAGTGAAAAATATCGATTTTTATTAAAAATTATATTTTTCATGTATTTATAAGAAACAATTATACATTATATTTGTTTTAAATTCAAATTTGTTCATATTTATTTTAATTTATCCATTTATAGTTTTTAATTGGATTTTATACTTCAATTTAGTATAAAAACATTTTAAATTTAAAAATGGCATTTTTTGAGAAACTATTTTTAGTTTCATTTTTCGGTTTAAATTTAAATTAGATTATCTAACTTATCTATTATGAATTTTAAAAAATGGATTCCATATTTTTATCTTGTTATCTAAATTATGTAAATATCTCTCTTTTTATTTTTAGTAATTTTTGTTACCATGATAAAGATAAAATTAGTTAATTAAGGGTAAAAATAAAATGATAATGACTGGAAAATGACACTAAAACTTGCACAAATTTTATTAGATGATATTTATTCAACCTTAATCATCAAGGAATAAAAACTAATAACTTTTTAAGCCACTTATATGATATTATGACATTTATAATATTTTATTTAATGAAAATTCGAAGATGTCATACTCATATTTTTAATAACTATATAATTTTTAGTATAGGGTTATACAGAATATTTATTTAATGATATAGGTTAATTTTAAATTTAAAATATTTATCTTAATTTTTAAAATTTAATTTAAATTTTTAATGAATAAGAAATTACCTTAAATGCATACACAACGCCGATGCCGTAATTATTTTATTAAAGAAAATATCAAATAAATATTATTGGAAATATTAAAATAAATATAATTTTAATTAATTAATAAAATAAATTTTTTTTATAGGTGTATTTTACATGTTAGTGATGTATTTTAATTTATTTATAAGTAATATTTTTTATTTATTTTTCTAAAAGTCAAAGTATTGAATAGTGTTTTTATTTACATTAATGATATTTAAAACAAATAATAATTTATTAACTGATATAAAATTCCTAAAAATTTTAAATTCAGAGACATGATTGGTATAAGGTTTAAAATTTCATGAATATTTCATTTATGTGACTTTTTACATTTTATATAAACTATATTAACCCTTAAATAATAAAAATCCAAATTGTAAGAGTAAGAGTTAAAGGGGTTATATAAGGGTTATAACTAAATGATAAGGGTAATAATGGCCCCTAAATTTGTTAAAAATTTATTATATAGGTGTATTGATACCCATACTCATAATATACTAAAAATAACTCACTTTTGAGTCATTTGGAATTGAATATCAATTTATATTTATTTAATATTTTGAGAAATTCCAGGAGTGCCCCTCCCCTCTCATATAAAAGGGAACCTCTTCTTCTCTTTTATTCTCATTTAGAAACCATTTTTTTGGACAATATATGATCAAATTATTTCCAATAATTACTATAATAATTATATAGGTCTTTTTTTGGACAACACTCACCTTATAGGTGCTAAGGTGTAAATCAAAGGTGATTCTTTGTAGAAGAGGTACTGTCTTTAATCAAGTGCTTCTATTTTGTTTATTATTCCACATTAATAAAACCATATTAAACCATGATAAAATAATAACTTAAATGTACTAAATATAATTTTATGTTATTATATCTGTTTAATGTCCCATATATATATCCACTTCCATCAAATGGGAAAATAATCTATCGTTTGTGTGTATGGCAGACTACCGTCTCATGAACAGATGAAATTCATTTTCCATCAGCATCTATCAAGAATGGTTGTAATTATGGAATTAAAAGTTTATATTTAGTATTAATTAAATATTTATACTTATTAAAATATAATATATCATTTAAATTCTTACCTTTCCATGCCCAAAAAAATGATAATGTTGTTCGTGCGTATGTGTGAATCATTACCTCTAAAAAGTGATGTGATTGCTTTTCATCACCACATCACATGGATGATATATATAAGTATATATAAATTATTAATAAGATATTAATTATATTATTATCATTCCTTTAATATAAAATTATACTTATTTTCTTTCCATAATTATCATTCAAAAATAGAAACGTCACTCATGTGTACGTATGACTTACAGTCTCCATGATTATAACACAGTTCATTTTTCATAAACATAATTAATAGATGTATTTAAAATTATAATTGATGTATAATAATAATTATTATGTCATGAATATTATTATAGAGATGATGAAATAATGACAACTTTGACTATTAATATCATTAAAAAGTCATTTTGGACTCAAGTACCATATTTCATCAAAACCTCCAACGTGAACATTTATAATTAAGTAATTGTTAAAACATGGTAATAAGTGATTTAAAAGAATAATAACCAAGAAAATGTTTCTATATAAAGTAAATAATTACCATATTCTTATTATTCAAGAATATAATAGACATTCACGAAAAATGAGACTCGAGATACGAGACTTTCTTTTGATAAATTTTCTTTTATTGTTCCTCTTTCAGATATCTTTACAAAGGTTAAAAGAATTGTTTTTGTGACATATGTGAAATGAAATGAATTTCATGATTTCATGACAAATTAATTATTTAATTTTTCACAATTATTTTAAAATAAAATGGTTTCATTAATATATGTGTAGTTTTTTATATTTTAAAAGCGATTTTTACAAGAAATAGGTATTTTTATATCTGAAAGTGTTTTACACATGGGTTTAAAAGTTGAAGGTATTAATTAATGATAAATTACGTTAGAATTATATGAAATATGTGATCTGTATATAGGTTATACGAAGGTCTGTTCCCTATTATAGCTCATGGGTGAGCCCGATATAGCTTATACGAAGGGTGAGCACCATTATAGCACTCCAAAACATCAACTAATAAAATATTTAGATTTTGGACATATGTTTATTAAAATTAAAATGGTTTTGTAAGTAGTTTATGTATATGATTTTCTAAGACACAAAAAGTGGTTTTAAATTACTTTTTATTGGGTTTCAAGGTTTTATTTGAGAAAGATGTGTGTCCTTTTCCATGGGAAATTGTTTTTTTTCATTCGCTCAAAGAAAATTAAATTGGTTTTCATGTTTTTCACTAGACTAGTGGTTTTATATATTTCTATGTATCTTACCAAGATTTTTATTCTCATTACATGTTTCAAAATGTTTTTCATAGGGTTTATTTGAGATTATGGCCAACAATGAGATGAAGGATGAAGCATTGATGATTTTTAATAATGAAAAACCATGTTTTATTTTACATACTTTTGTTTGGTGAAAAAATAGATACTGAGAATATGTGTACAATTATAATGTATGATTTTAATTTGTAATATTTTTTTGTTATTCCGTAAAACTCTAAACCAAAAATGATCCTTATAATTTTAGGAATGTGAGTTCTTGTTCAAAATCACTTGAATATGTAATTATTCAGGATGAGTCCTTACATATCCTGTAAATTCCATAATTAAAGATAGAACTATTGAATGAAACTCAAAGATCATAATTATCTATAAATATACATGTATGAAGATATATAGATATCTGAATGAGTATTTCCGATGAAAAAATATGAAGATAGATATTGTAGAATATGTATATCAGTGCTTGGTATGTCAGTAAGTTGTGGACGAGAGATAATAGTCTAGGGGAATGTTTTAACCATTTCCAATACCATAATAGAAATGTGAAAACATCACCCTATAATTCATTATTAGGATCCCCAAAAAATATAACGTATACAATGCTATTTGGTTTTTAGTTCACCACCTTGAAAAGTTGGTGCACTTGATTGCTGCCAATGAAGGTATCTGTAACACCCCGAGATTTTATGAAAAATATTATTTTTAATTTTATTGATGTCTTGTGTTTTACATTACAACAAAGTAGTCTTTCACAACACGCAACCCTAACTTGGTTTCATTACACGCAATCACGACCTTCCTCGATAGCGTGTGTTGTACGCAATACCGAGTTTCACTAAACAACGATATGCTATTAAAATATTATTAAAACTAGCCGTTATGAATAGTAATAACAACTTTTTTGAATTTTTTAAATTTCAACATTCAAAATGGACTTCATTTTTGGATTCAGAATATCGAAATTAGCCTAGGGTGAAATTTTGGTATTTTTCTGAAAAGATTCAATTTTTGATGAATAGTGAAAACACTGGGTTACTATTTAAAAACCGAAATTTATTTAAATAATTATTTATTTTATTTAAATTTATTTTAGGTCAAAATTGATACATAATACCTATATAAGTTCAATGTAATTCAGTGGAGTAATTTTATTGTAATTTTAGATATTTAAAAATTTTATTGAACTTTTCACCATCTTTTACCCACCTCCTAAGAGAGTTTGAAAATTTACATAAAACTTAATTTTACTGATTCTGTGAGTGGAATTTAAAAAATCTGAGAGACACGGTTGATGTCAGTAAGTAAAATGTGGTTCAATGAGATGAAAATAATTTTTGGTGAATAAGAACTTTTTACTTTTATTTACCACGGTTAAAAGTAAATAGGGTAATTAAGGGAACAAATGATATTATTATTACACTAACACATGTCATAATTCTATTGGATAAGTTTAAGTCGACCAAAAACAACCTTGGGAATAAAATATGACCATTTAGGCCCACTTGAATTAGATTAGGACATTTAATATTAATTTATTTAAAGAAGGGTTAAAATAATTAAAATCAAAGTTTAATAAGTAAATAATTTTTAATATAGGGTTATAAATAAGATAAATTAGACTCTAAATATTAATTAGAAAGATAAAAATATTTCCTACATAATGGTATTTTATTTATAATTTTTAGATATTAAATAATTTAATTTATTTATGACAGAAAGATGATGCAGTAATTATCTTATTAATAAAATATTGACATAATTGATGTTATAAATACCCAAATAAATGTAATTTGAGACTTTTTATGAATTAAACTAATTTTCTAGGTTAATATGACATGTTATTATTGATTTAGTTAACTTTTATCTAACTAATCATTCTGTTATTATTTTCATAAAAATCAATTACCAAATAGTGTCAAAATTGATATCAAATAGTTTTTAAAACAAATATTATATTATTAATTGTTATTTTATTCCTAAAAATATAAGGTTAGGCAAAATGACTTAGATAAGGTTATATATATTAATAATAAACAACTTGGGATTCGTTTGGCTTGTTATAGTATGTTTATTAACCTTATAGTGTAAGAAAACAAGAAGACACGATAAAAAAAATTATTTAACTTAAAGTTAAATCTAAATGATAAGGTTAAAATAGAAACCTAAACTTGTCTAAATTATATTGTATGAGAGAAGTTCGACCCATACCCACATTAGCTTCTAAATAACTCAATTTGGAGCTATTAAAAACCAAATATGACTTTATAATAAAATAATATTTTTTGTTATTCCAAAGGTGCCCCTCCCCCCCTTATAAAAGGGCACCTCCTCCCTCTCTTCCTGACACAACTTTGAGCCTTCAATCTCGGCTAAACACTGAACAATTCTCTTCTACACTTCCCTAGAAACATCCTAGAGGTACTGGTCTCCTTCAAAGGCCAATTTTGGTGCCCTAAGAGGAGGTCTCAAAGAGGTGCTTCAAAGAAGAGGTAATGTCCGTTACCGATTTTTTCAACATTATTTATTCTTCCACTTATTCTTATTTAGTTGTTTAATTATGAAGTAATAACATAATTATCACTCATATATGGATATGTTATTATAATTAGGAAACAACCCTATTTCACCATCTAGCCATCCTACGGAAAACGAAATCACCGGGTGTGCGTACGTACAGAATACCATCTCCACGCCGTGGTGTAATCTATTTTCCACCACCACCTTACTTGGATGGATATAATGGTGTAAATAATAACTATATATGATTATTTTAAAGTGATATTGATTATGAAATAGTATACATACACTCCAATACAATTCCACGATCATGGGAATGATATCATCGCCCGTGCGTACGGACGGACTACTGTCTCCACGACGCGATGAGATTAATTCTCCATGTTAACCATTCATGAATGATTATAAAGTATATATAGAAAGTAATCATGAAATATATGAAATAATAATGATACTGGATTTATGATTATATATATGTATGAAATATACTTAATTTCATTCAATTCAATAAGGAAACGAAAACAGCGTTCATGCGTACGTACGGCCTACCGTCTCCATGAACGGTGCATTTCATTTCATTTAATCGATCTATCATATATATATATGTATATACTGAAATATAGAGTATATATGAATCATGTTTTACATTCTGGATTTAAGTAAATCAGGATATAAGTAATAATATCAAGAACAACAAGTCCAAACACGTACGATAAATAAAACGATTTAACCCAAAACGCTGCTTTTACATGGATCTTACAAAAGAACGTGTAATATAAAGTCATAAGTGAACCATATATGATATAATAACAATGAATATGATTCTGTAATAAGTCAATGACATTATTTAAATCATTATACAAGAGGTTCGGAAACATACGAAGCATATCGTACCTAAGGTAAGGGATAATTTTGCAAATCTCATTTTTATCCGAGATTGCTTATTCGTAAGTATTTACGGGACTTATATTTATCATCCTTGTCCATGTTTTATAAAAATGTTTTAATTTATCTTTAAAGTACTTTTTACCCTTTTTTTACTTTTACCATGTGTTATGGATGGAATCGTTCTTTTGTTTACCATACACGAAACTTTTTGTCGTTTCTGAAAAAAGTACGAAGAGAATGTTATTTTTAACTTATACGGTGTGAACGGATTTTTACGGTTTCATAACGCCTCATTTTCATGAAGCTTACTCTACAAGACTTCATGATTATTTTCAACAAAACCCTTTTCTTTTAAAATTTCATGACATTTTTTGAAAAGAAAATGATTTTGAAGAAGAAAGGATATTTTCTTCAAGAATTCATTTCAAGTGTTTTTATCAAACCTATTTTCCATCTAAAATGAAATTATTTAATATGTTTATGTTTAAAGTATAATGTATCCATTATTTACATGGTTTGATTCTTCTTATGATGAAAAGATATCCATTTTTTTATATGGACTATGTTATGATGGCATGATGTTTAAGGATCTCACTCTATTACATGGGTTATGCTATGATGTATGATTTATGATATTATGGAAAATGAAAGAATGATTTCATTATGAGATGGGTGGGACCTATATCTCCCTCCAATGCATTGGGAAAAGATTTATATCTCATGAGATAGACATGGCTGGAACGGTAAGTTAATCTGGTTCAGTGTTATAGGACTGAAACGAGGAGTGAACTCGATTCAGAAAGGGACTTTGTCCCCTAAGATAGTCTTGGCAGCAATGCCTTGGCTACTATGGAAATCATATCATGTTCTTAATGGTTTCCACAATTACATGTTTTATTCCCATGCTATTTTATCATGATTGATATTCCCTTATGATATATTCCTTACGTACTTCCAAGATTCATGTCTTTGCTCAAGATTTTGATGTTTAGATTTTATGTTCAAGTTTTTGCATTCAAATGTTTATGGATTGTTTTATGTTATCTATGTTTTCCCTTACTGAGCATTTGAGCTCACCCTTTTTATGTTTTATTTTCCCCAGGAAATAAATAAAGGTTTTAGGTAAGGAAACAAAAAGGGGAAGATCGTTATGGCAGTTGTTGAAGATATTTCAACATGATTAGAAGTTTATATTCCGAGTTTCCAAAGACACTAAATTATTACAGTCCTTGTGTGTCTATTTTTGTTATGTGTTAAGTATTCCGCAAAAGTTATGTAATGTCCATGTATGTCAAGATTTGGGTCTCTACAGTTGGTATCAGAGGGAGGTTTAGTCAACCTTTGCAAACTAGGATGCGAAAACGTTAGTGAGATCCCTAGAGATATTTCTAAGGTATGTCTAGGGATGTCCCTAAGGATAAGTATATGTATAGGATATAGTCCTAGAACTAAAGTAACGATCTTAGAATTTAACCTAATATGTTAGCTATTGAAGGTACTCCCCCTTTATTATGTGATTTTCCCTAGCAAGATTTTTTCCTAACACACTATTCTTTTTGTGTTTTAGATGATGTCTGGAACCCGAAGTAACCGTGTTGATCAATGAAGTGGACAATGCAATGATTGTACTCCTCAAAAAACAAATTTTATGGGAGATGGAGTGGAAAAACTTATTTCTATACTTACACAATCTATGAATCATTCTGGACTTCCAATTGAGTAGAGAAGGGAACAATATTCTATTGAGTCCTTCATGAGGCAACATCCACCTTCTTTCACTGGGTCTTCTGATCCACTTGATGCTGAACAATGGATCAGTACCACTGAAAATATATTTTCTATTCTTCAATGTTCTGAACATGGTAAATTCATCTTAGCAGTATATCATTTGGAAGGTGAAGCTGATCAATGGTGGAATCTTATCAAGAATACGAGGCCAAGAGATGAAATTGAGTCCATGGAATGGGACGAGATCAAGAACTTATTTTTCAATAAGTTCTTCCCTCATATTCTTCGAACAAAGATGGATAAGGAGTTTATTGAACTAAAGCAAAAGGATGATGAATCTGTTGGTGTATACGAAGAAAATTTTACAAGGCTTGAAAGGTATGCATCTGGCTTTATCATGCAACCTGAAAGTAAAGTTGATCGATTATTCAGTGGCTTAAAACCAAATATTTGAAGGGCATTAGCTATAAAAGACTTCAGTAGCTATGAAGAAATTGTGCATTGTGCTATCAAGTTAGAAATGGAAGTTGGTGTTACTTATCCATCTCATAGTTTTGACAAGAAATGAAAGATGGAGTTCAAGGAGAAATCTCATAATAATGGTGAAAAGAAGATGAATGTTTTCTTTATGATAAAAGTGTTGAAAGAAGAATTGTGGAGATTGTCTTAAAGGGACTAGAAAATGTTTTAAGTGTGGAAAAGAAGGTCATCGAGCAGCTGAGTGTCAAAGTAATGGAAAAAGGGTTTATAATGATGTGAATAAAGAATAGACTGCAGAGAAAGCACCACCAACACTTCAATGCTTCAAGTGCAAGGAAATGGGGAATTATGCTAATAAATGCCCTAATCCAAGGGTTAGTGATGATCGACATGATCAACCACTTAAGGCAAAGGACAAATGGAAGTCACATGCGATCACTATTGGAAATGTTGAATATGAAAACGATGTGGTGGAATGATTAAGTGTTTATGTAATGGGATTCCAAAATAATGTTGTATATAGTATCGTGGAATATTGGAATATTTATGTATTGGTCTATTGTGGTTTTCAATAATTTTATGGTACTGGTAACCATGGAAAGTGATTGAGATATTTTTGGAAAAAAAGATGATATGCGCATAATGAAGGGATGAGGAGAAAATAAAATGTTTGAAAGTATTCATGAGCCCATGAATGATATAAGGAAATAGTTATATAATGGTTTGAGGTTTTGGTATGTGAAAAGAGTTAACTTTTGACAGCACTCATGTTTTCACTAAGATTCAATGGGTATTCATTTTTCAAGAGAATACATGATTAAGGCCTTTGAATGTTTGGAATGTGACCAACAAGACATATCATATGATATATGGGGATCAACAATGGTATTAACATGATTGTTATATGAAATCTATAGTAATCGTTTTCACTATATTATGATAGTGGACTACAGTATTATGGATAAGCCTAAAGATTGGAATGGATTATGTTGGAAATAAGTTATTATTGTTTAAGGATAAATGGTTTTTCAATATTATTGATGGGATGTTATAGTAATGTAGTTTTAGAAAAAGGAAAACCTACAGGAGGGGCGGCAACCCATCGCGTTGGACAAGGCTGTGGGAATCGAACCCACAACCAAAGTGCGACTGGACATTATCACCTACTACTAGCCTACAAGAAGTCCCTAGTTAGTAGAAACTAGTTTTATTTTATTAAGTGGTATGATATATGAAGTATAAGTTCATTTTTGGAACCATTTACAATTAATCTAACCATAAGATGGACTTATAACTTTTGCTAACCTTTTGTTCGAAACAGATGGAATGACCCATCATTCTATCACATGATCTTCTAACACATCATGAAAAACAAATTCAACTTCATTTCTTTAAGGTATGAAGTGGAAATTGTTCAATTCACGAACAACAGTGAGATTGTACCAAAATCATGTAAGTATTTCTTTTAATTCATCAACTTTAGGGAAATGATCTTGAAAACCAAAAATGTTGTCCTAGTTCCCTTATATCTGATAAATCAGATGGTACCCTAGATCATCAAAAATTTACGGCTCTTTGATTGTTGGATTTTTCATATCAATGTTCTCTACCACTCTCCATCAGAACATGATGGTTAGATTTCTATTCCATATCCATATTTTCACCTATGATATCCTATGTGGAAACCCATTGATTAGTTAATTTGGGTAACTGTTATATTTCATAATTTAGTTTTTAAAGATTGGTTTTGGTATTCCTTTTTACTATGTGGGTTTCTATTAAAGAAACGTTCGAGTAGTAAACCATTTATAACCCCGACGAATTTCGAGGGCGAAATTCATTTTAAGGGGGGTAGAATGTAACACCCCAAGATTTTACGAAAAATATTCTTTTTAATTTTATTGATGTCTGGTGTTTTACATTACAACAATGTAGTCTTGCACAACACACAACCCTAACTTGGCAGCATTATATGCAATCACGACCTTCCTCGATAGCGTGTGTTGTACGCAATACCGAGTTTCACTCAACAATGATAGACTATTAAAATATTATTAAAACTAGCCATTATGAATAGTAATAACAACTTTTTGAGATTGTGTAAATTTCATATTTCAAAATGGACTTCATTTTTGGATTCGGAATATTGAAATTAGCCTAGGATGAAATTTTGGTATTTTTCTGAAAACTTTCAATTTTTGATGAATAGTGAAAACACTAGGTTACTATTTAAAAACCGACTTTTTATTTAAATAATTATTAATTTTATTTAAATTTATTTTAGGTCAAAATTGATACATAATACCTATATATGTTCAATGTAATTCATTGGAGTAATTTTATAATAATTTTATTTATATAAAAAGTTTATTGAACTTTTCACCGTCTTTTACCCACCTCCTAGAAGAATTTGCAAATTTACATAAAACCTAGATTTAGCGCTTCTGTGAGTGGAATTTCAAAAATCCGAGAGACACGGTTGATGTCAGTAAGTAAAATGTGGTTCAATGAGATGAAAATAATTTTTGGTGAATAGTAACTTTTTATTTTTATTTACCACGGTTAAAAGTAAATAGGGTAATTAAGGGTACAAATGATATTATTATTACCCTAAAACATGTCCTAATTCTATTGGATAAGTTTAATTCGACCAAAAACAACCTTAGTAATGAAATATGACCATTTAGGCCCACTTGGATTAGATTAGGACATTTAATATTAATTTATTTAAAGAAGGGTTAAAATAGTTAAAATCAAAGTTTAATAAGTAAATCATTTTTAGTATAGGGTTATACATAAGATAAATTCATCTATAAATATTAATTAGAAATCTAGAAAGATTTAATACATAATGGTATTTTATTTATAATTTTTAGACATTAAATAACTTAATTTATTTATGACACAAATATGACACAGTAATTATCTTATTAATGAAATATTGACATAATTGATGTTTTGAATACCCAAATAAATGTAATTTTAGACTTTTTATGAATTAAACTAATTTTATAGGTTAATATGACATGTTAGTATTGATTTAGGTAACTTCTGTCGAACTAATCATTCTGTTATGAGTTTCACAAAAATCAATTACCAAATAGTGTCAAAATTGACATGAAATAGTTTTTAAAAAAAATATTATATTATTAATTTTTATTTTATTCCTAAAAATCTAAGGTTCAGCCAAATGACTTAGATAAGGTTATATATATTAATAATAAAAAAATTTGTGTTCTTTTGTCTTGTTATTGTAAGTTTATTAACCTTATAGTGTAAGCAATCAAGAAGACACGGTAAAAGAAAAATTACTTAACTTAAAGTTAAATCTAAATGATAAAGTTAAAATAGAAACCTAAACTTGTCTAAATTATATTGGATGAGATGTTTTAGACCCATCCCCACCTTATCTTAGAAATAACTCAATTTTTAGGTATTAAAAACCGAATATGACTTTATAATAAAATAATAGTTTTAGTTATTCCAAAGGTGCCCCTCTCCTCCCTTATAAAAGGGAACCTCCTACCTCTCTTCCTCAAACCACTTTGAGACTTCATGCTCGGCCAACCCCAGACAAATTCTCTTCTACACTTCCCTAGAAACATCCTATAGGTCCTGGTCATCTTCATAGACCAATTTTGGTGCCCTTAGAGGAGGTATCAAAGAGGCGCTTCAAAGAAGAGGTAATGTCCGTTACAGATTTTTTCAACTTTATTTATTCTTCCACTTCTTCTTCTTTAGTTGTTTCATTATGAAGTAATAACATAAGTATCAATCATATACTGATATTTTATTATAAGTATGAAACAACCCTATTTAACCATCTATCCATCCTACGGAAAATGAAATCACCGCGCGTGCGTACGTACAGAATACCGTCTCCACGCCGTGGTGTAATCTATATTCCACCACCACCTTACTTGGATGGGAATAATGGTGTAAATAATAACTATATATGATTATTGTAAAGTGATATTGATTCTGAAATAGTATACATACACTCCAATACATTTCCATGATCATGGGAATGATATCATCACTCGTGCGTACGTACGGACTACCGTCTCCACGACGCGATGAGATTCATTCTCCATGTTAACCATTAATGAATGATTATAAAGTATATATAATAAGTAATCATGAAATATATGAAATAATAATGATACAGGATTTTTGTGTATATAAATGCATCACATCTACTTAATTTCATTCAATTCAATAAGGAAACGAAAACATTGTTCATGCGTACGTACGACCTACCGTCTCCATGAACGATGTATTTCATTTCATTTAATCGATCTATAATAAATATATATGTATATACTGAAATATATATTATATGTGAATCATGTTTTACATTCTCTATTTAATTAAATCAGGATATAAGTAATAATATCAAGAACAACAAGTTCAAACATGTACAATAAATAAAACGATTTAACCCAAAACCATGCTTTAACATGGAACTTACAAAAGAACGGGTAATAGAAAGTCATAAGTGAACCATATATGATATAATAACAATGAATATGATTCTATAATAATTCAATTACATTATTTAAATCATTATACAGGAGGTTTGGAAATGTACGAAGCATATCAGACCTAAGTTAAGGGATAATTTTGCAAATCTCATTTTTATCCAAGATTGCTTATTCGTAAGTATTTACGGGGGTTATATTTATCATCCTTGTCCAAGTTTTATAAAGATTTTTTCATGTATGTTTAAAGTCATTTTTACCATTTTTTGACTTTTACCATGCGTTATGTAAGGAATCTTTCTTTTTTTACCATACAAGGAACTTTTTGACGTTTCCAACAAAAGTACGAGGAGAATGTTATTTTTAACCTATACGGGGTGAATGGATTTTTACGGTTTCATAACGCCTCATTTTCATGAAGCTTACTCTAAAAGATTGCATGATTATTTTCATAAAAACCCTTTTCTTTTAAAATTGCATGACATTTTTTGAAAAGAAAATGATTTTGAAGAAGAAAGGATATTTTCCTCAAGAATTCATTTCAAGTGTTTTTATCAAAACTATTTTCCATCTAAAATGACATTATTTAATATGTTTATGTTTCAAGTATAATGTCTCCATTATTTAAATGTTTTGATTCTTATTATGATGAAAAGATATCCATTTTTTTTATATGGACTATGTTACGATGGCATGATGTTTAAGAATCTCATTCTATTACATGGGTTATGCTATGATGTATGATTTATGATTTTGTGGCACACGAAATAATGATTTAATTATGAGATGGGTGGGGCCTATATCTCCCTCCAATGCATTGGATAAAGATTTATATCTAATTAGATAGACATGGCTGGAACGGTAAGTTAATCCGGTTCAGTGTTACAGGACTGAAACGAGGAGTGAACTCGATTCAGAAAGGGACTTTGTCCACTAAGATAGTCTTGGTAGCAATGCCTTGACTACTATGGAAATCATATCATGTGCTTAATGGTTTCCACAATTACATGTTTTATTCCCATGATATTTTATCATGATTGAAGTTCCCTTATGATATATGCCTTATATACTTCCAAGATTCATGTCTTTGCTCAAGATTTTGATGTTTAGATTTTATGTTCAAGTTTTTTCATTCAAATGTTTATGGATTGTTTTATGTCATCTATGTTTGCCTTTACTGAGCATTTGAGCTCACCCTTTTTATGTTTTATTTTCCCCAGGAAATAAATAAAGGTTTTAGGTAAGGAAACAAAAAGGGGAAGACCATTATGGGAGTTGTTGAAGATATTTCAACATGATTAGAAGTTTATATTCCGAGTTTCCAAAGACACTAAACTATTACGGTCCTTGTGTGTCTATTTTTGTTATGTATTAAGTATTCCGAAAAAGTAATGTAATGTCCATGTACATAAAGATTTGGGTCTCTACAATATCTCCCTTGATTAGATTTCTAGGATATACATTAAAGAAGTGTTAAGGTTACGAGGGGTTCCAAATTCTATTATATTTGATCAGGATCTGAGGTTTACCATGAAGTTATAAAGGCGTTTTATATAAGATCTAGATACAAAGTCATGCTTTATTACTTTTTATCATCCCTAGAGATATTTTCAGTCTAAGAGTTCCATTGAAACAATAAAGTATTTTTTGAGAACCAATTCTCTATATTTCAAATATAGTTGGGATGAACACCTTCCTCTAGTCGAGTTTTCTTACAACAATATTTTTAACTCAAGAATTAAGATGGCTCCTTATAAAGTACTATATGTAAATATGTGTATAAATATAACATAATTGGAATTATTTAATGAAATAAATATATTTAGAATTGAGCTACCATAGGGAATTATAGAGGAGGTTATATCCATCCAACAACATATCAAGGCATCTCAGAGTTGATAGAAGATTTATATTGAGAATCATCAATGGGATTTGTAATTTGATGTTAGTGAGAAGTTTTTTCTTGGAATTTAACCCTGTAAAAAGGTTATGTGATTAATAAATAATGGAAATTAGTGCCCTATGTATTTTTTTCCTTAGATATTGTTGGTAGAGTAGGGACTTTAGATTATTTATTGTCACTCCCATCAAAAGACTCTCAGGTCGGTAATCTATTCAATTTGTATCTCATGAGGAATTAAATACTAGACCCTTTACGTACATTAAACATGGAGGTTATAACACTATATAATGATCTTTCTTACGAAGAACAACTAGTATGAATGTTGGATTACAAATATAAATTTCTACGGAATAAGACTACTCACCTGATTATAGTTCTTTAGAGGAATCAAAAATTTTAGTATGCTATATGGGGACCTAAGGATGTGATAAAGAAGAGATATCCTATCTATTTTATACTATATTGAAGAATGTTCTTGGGAGAAATTCATTTTATGTGGGGTAGAATGTAAAACCCCAATATTTTATTTATATTTTCTTCTAAATAAAACTTGAAGTATTTGATAGATTTCCTTACATGAAACCTTGAGTCTATATGAACTGCAATATAATAAAATGTTATAACATAGATGTTAAATTGGATGTTATGAGTAGTAATAAAAACTTTATAAAATATATTTATCAATTTTTATTAATGGAAATTTATTGATTAATTTATAATAAAAAAGTGCCCAATTTTTAGTAAAGTCATTTTATGCTTCAAAAGTATGTTTTCATTAAAAATATTTTTATAACATTTTTACATGTGACATTTATAATTAATCTATATAATTTAAAAAAATTTATTATATATAATAAACATAATTTTTAAGTTCATCATGATAATATTACCAGCGGGTGAATTTTTTGGTTATTTCTAATTTTTTAAATTTTCAAATAATAGTGAAAAATACCATTTTTTTTTATAAAAATGGAATTTATTTTCAAGTAAATGTACCATTTTTTTTAATTTTATCTCAAAGTAATATAATTATCATTTAATTTGAAAAACTCAAATTAATTACAAAGGAATCATCATTTTAATTCATTTTTGTATAATTTAATTTTTAGGCTTAAAAACACATTTATGAAAAAAAATATTTTGATGCATGAAATGCATTTTTATCATAATAAATTAAGTTAACCACTATTTATTAATTTTATAAATAAAATATAAATATTATATATTTAATATAATAGTTTCATATTCATTCTATGGTTTTTACAAATAAAGGGTTGGAAATAAATTAAATTTTATGATTAAAAATATTTTTTTTGAAAACGTTTTTTCATTATAATTTTAGAGATGAATTAAAATTAAATTCACACACTTATAGAAATTAAATCTATTAAAATGGATTTTATATTTGGAATGAGAATGATTAGTATAATTTAATTGGGTTAACTTAGTTTTTGGTCATATTGGGTTAAACCATGAGATAATTGTATGATTACCACCCACACCTATAAAATTATTTTTAGTTGAAGATATTTTAACCATATATTATCCTGCATTCTAAAAACTATCTATTTGGATCTACCTTAATATGAAAGTGACCCTAAATCATTGAAATCTTTCAATAAAATCTATGTGTGTTCCTCCCCTCACTTATAAAAGGAAAAAACTTCTCATAAATTACTCACACCATTTGAAAATTAAAACTTTAAAAATACCTACTAAAATACCTACCCATAATCGTTACCTTAATCCTAGAAATTTTTTCTTCCTCTCTGATCAATACTTTATGTATTAAGTAGTAATCCAATGGAGGTATCTTAAATAATTGGTATAAATATTAACGATGTTATTTAAATTTTATTTCTTCTTGTATTATATATAAACTTGTTGTATAAATAAAAACACGATGAATAAAATATCAAAAATTTACTTATATGTTTTTATGATTATACTGCAATCATTCCCCACATCTTTTCAATCGAATGGGAGATGAAAATATTTCTCATGCATATGTGTGTACTACCTTGTCCATATAGCGATACAACTCATTTTCCACCCAATTCATTAATCGTTGTTTATTATGAAAATTTTAATGTTTATATATGATATTTATTTTACAATAATTACTCTAAAAACAAGAATTAATATTTAAATCTCTTCGTTCCATCCATCGAAAAATTGAAATTTGACTAGTGCGTACGTACAGACTACCATCTCCACGCTCTGATGTAATTAATTTTTCTCCAACATATTATATGAATGGTTATAAATATGCATATAATTATTAATATTATTAATATTATGTAACCATGATTAATGTTAAAAACCATAACTTCCAAACTAAAAAAATACTTGGAAGATGAAGTAGTTAACACCTGAAATGATGATAATTATGAATTATTTTTAAATAATGAATGATAATATGTTATAATTAAACCATATATAGAATTATTGGTGATATTATGGTTATATTATAGAATTATAATATATTTAAATTTATTATACACAATTTTATAGTGATCACAATACAAGAGAAACTTGAGTTAAGGGGTTTATGTTATAATATCATTTTTACCAGGATTGTTTATGATTCAATTTTATGAGGATGAAATTATATGATCTACCTCTCTAAAATATTATTATTTTTATTTTCATTTAGTTATTTTTTTATATGTCATGTTTTATTTTAATTTTCCTCTCTTTAAGTAATCAAGATACGAAATTAAACTTTGTAAGGAAATACGACCTTATTTTCCCCTTCAGTTGAGAATATTTTCTTCTATATAACTATTTATCTTTTAAAATGTTTTCAAGAATGTTTTTACTATTATAAAAAGTATATTTAAATTTATTTTTTGCTATATTTAAATTTCCTTAATAATTGTTAAAGGAACCTTCTTATCATTTTCTAAATGTAGCACTTTTTACTAAAAATGTAAATAGAATTTTTATTTTAACAAAAAAACCATGAATAGATTCCCCTAGAATCATGAATACTATTTTATTTAATTAATTATTTTTAATATTAATTTATTTTGAAGATAAAATGTTTTACTTAATATTTTGGATATTTTTAGATTCTAAATAATTGATTTCATATAAAAAGAATATTTTTCTAAAAAAATGTTCTAGTGATATTTTAAATGTATATATGTATGTAACAATATCCTTTGATGTTTATTATGATTTACTAAGGATATGATCTAATGTTACCATATTTATTGTTTCTTTTAATGGTTTATTATTATGGTGAAAAAATGTTTATGAAACTTGTATCCTTTCCTTGGGTTATTATTTAATGATATGATGAACGTTTGATGATCTGGTGGAACACATAAGCATGGTTTTCATTATTTGATGGGTAGGACTGGGATTATATAAACCTCCAATACATTTCTTAGAGAAGGATACCTCATTAGATAATAAAGACCGGAATGGAGAGTTAACCGAGTTCAATAAGGGATTTTTCCCTTAAGATATTATTGGGAGTGAACTTTGACTATGGAAGAGTGGAATGGAGATTCAACCCAATATACTATGATAGTCTTGGCATTGATACTTAAATAAGGAAATGATTTTATATGCTTATTTTTATGAAAAAACCCATTTGTTTTGATTATGATTTATTCTCATGGATTAAGAATTAATTTTTATGATTCAGTACTCTTAAGACTTATGTATTTTAAATAATAAAAATTTATTCCACGTTTCATGAGTAAAATATAAAAATTTATGGGTATGATTTTATAATGTCTATCTTTTATTATCATACCATTATGTATATCTTATAATCCCTTTTTATCATTTATTAACATCTCTTATGTTTACACTTACAGAGCATTTGAGATCACCCTTTTATATGTTTCCCTTCCCTAGGTTATGGAGAAAGGTGTTTAGTATGTTATATCTAACAGAAGTTCCATTTTTAAAGACCTTAATGGGAAATAAGGTAGATAGTTTATGTACTAGTCATTTATGTAACCATGTTTCAAATGAAACTAAACCACTATGGTCCTCAAGTGTGTATTCTTATGAAATGTATTTAATATTCATATAAAATGATGTAATGTATATATGTGAAAAGTATGGGTAACTATATGAATCTAGTAGGCTTGTCAAGTATTTCACATCATTTATGGGGAACTATAGTGAAATTATGATCACAAAAATCTATTGATTACCCCAAATATTTTCTTAACCATTTTCTATTTTTTTACTACCTTTGAGTATATGGGATATTCTTGTTTTTTTCATTTTAAGAAGTTCAATTTGTTTAGATATAGTGATATTTTGATGATATATAGAGTTTTTGTGATAATGGGGACTTTTTTGAAACCAAGGTAGAGTTTTCTAAGATTTTTATTTGAATAATATTTCCTAATTGTAGTGGTTTTTATTAAAGAAATAATAATAGGAGATGATAATAAGTGGATATGATTATTGTGATTCCCCCAGACATGTTTTTGGTTCACATATTCACTCTACCACTAAGTGAACTGACACCATGTCTAGGGCCATCACAAGTGGTATCATATCAGTTCATGTTTCCTTTAAAGATATGAAAATTTGATGGTTTATAATGAAAAGGTTAGTGGGAAAAGTTGGTGTAACACTCCAAATTTTAGGACCAATTCTTACCTTAAACTATATATATATAATTCATAATTATGTTTTTCAATTATTGAATGTTGAGTTTAAAATAATTCATATAAGGTATGAATCAAAAAAACAAAAATTTATTCCTTTACTATAGAATATTAAAAAAAGTAAATAAAAATAAGTGTTACATACCATGGAATATTACACAAAATTTTTGTTTACATCCCTTAAAAGAGCATAAATTAAAATGGGATAATAAATAGAAAATAATAATATTGTTATAATTCGGAAATACCCTAGGTCTTCTTTACCCTGGAAAATCTCCATTAATAGGGAAAAACTAATAATAATAAAAAAAATCCTGAAAGGAGAAATGATATTGTAAATTAAAAAATTAAATTTATAGGAATGAGAAGTGTTCATTATGAAGTTAGAAGTAAATTAATTTATAATATGTAATGGGGGTAATATATCTATTATATGACCACTGATAAAAGGAACATAGGTGTTGAGAATAACACCAGTAAACATCTTACCAGTTTTGAATTATCAGTATATAATTGATATAATATTTATTTATATGTTAATAAAAAATAAATATTCAGAAGAAATTATTTATTTGAAATAAAATAAATAATTTTGGAAAAAAATTAATTGATACTAATCCATTTAAATAAACATTTATTTTAAATAATTTATTTCTATAAAATATGTACTATTGTTAAATTTTTTACTTTTAATGAATGAATTAAACAAAATAGAGTGGTAAAAATGGATAATTATTAAAAATAAAAAAATATCATCCATTAAATAACTAATTAAATTTAAATAAAAGTAATTTAATCTTTCATGGGCAATGGAATATGATTTATTTAAAAACATTATATTATTAAATGTTATATTTATTTTAAAAATTAAATATATGTTATTTAGACAAATAAATTTAATGAAATGTGTTATATATATTAACAACTGAACTATTATTAATGGAATTATTATCATTTGGTTACAAATAATAATAAAATAAATTAATTTCGAAAAGTGATATTTTTCAATGAATTGTTTTATGTATGTAATGTATTTTTCTCTTAATAAATTAAATTGGTCAATTTTAAATGATGAATGTCATTTAATGATTCAATGTATAAGAAACTATATTAACACTTATTTAAATATTAACGGATATTAATTAATATTAAGTATATTTTAGGTTTAAAAATTTGTTTTTCTATAAAATATTTTTTTGTATATATTTTATATTTTCATTTAAAATATTAATTCATCATGTTTTTATTTTTAATTTGATTTAATGAAGTTAATTTATTTAATAATAGTTCTTGAATTATATAATAAGTTCAATTTTATTTTTAGACATAAAAAAAGTTTCAAAGGTAAAAATTTATTTTCCATAGTTAAGGTAAAATGAGGTAAAAATGGTTAAAATAAGTGATAAAGATTGAAAATATGATAAATTTTTTTATATAAATTATGTGGATAAGGTTATGAACAACCCATGTCCATTAATTTACATTTTTATCCACTTTTCTTGAAATATACATCCCTTATACCTTATAGAGTGTGCATTTAAAAAATACAACTTAATACCTACCTATAAAAGGACCCCTTATTTGAAACTTCCAAAAAACTATTTTACTTTTATTATATCTTGAATAGCTACAAATTGTTACCCTAATAACTCCTTATTACACATTTGGTAACCTTAGGTCCCGATAATAAAACCTAAATCCTTCATTAAGAAGGAACTCATTTCGAGAAGAAGAGAATTCATCAAAGTAAGTACCTAGTTCATCACTATATTTTTGGATTACCATCTCATATACACTTTATAAATCTAATAATAATATATTATGATGTTATATTAACATCATTATGATTTTTATAAAATTATATTACTATTATATAGTTCTATACACTTACTAGTTCATTATTACAACATGTTATTGTTTGGGTCAGATAAATCGCCTACATGAACATGCTATGCTAAATTTAGGGTTATAGTATAAAGGATTATAAATAATTTAATACCCATAATATATGATATTAAATATTAATTTATATTATAAATATGGTTTTGAAATGGTGACACACAAAATTAACGATAATCACAAATTAACTCGTTGTTATTGGTAAATTAATCAAAAGGCGCTCATTATGGATTCCATTCTAATAAACCATAACCATAAATTCCAAAAAATGAACATGGGTATGAGTAAATCATTGAGAATAATGATTATAGTACCTTGAATAATCTAGTAGTGATGAACATGGTGTCAAAGAATGATGATCAATATCTATATTATGAAAATTCTACAAAATAATAAACATTACTAACATATGAGGATGAAAATAAAAAATAAATCAAAATATAATTCAAATGAAATATTTTAATTCAAGATTATAAATTAAAATATATATGAATAGGTATATATAATATGTTTTTAAAATGAATATTTTTATTATACATAGGTTTAAATATCTTTTATCGAAGTCAAGAGTAAATGTAAAGGTTTATTATCTAATTTTTTTTCATTGAAATAGGTTTTATATTCACCAACATATTTATTTATGCGGTGTATATTATACCTCATAAATCTATTTTAATATATTTTTTATTTCATACAAGGTATTTTTATATCCATATTATTCTCTTTCTTTTAAATGATTTTTATTCAAATGTTATCCAATCCATAAAGGTATTTCTTTCCGATCCCACTTTGAATCTGAGATTGCTTATGACTAAATTAGTATTTAGGGACGTTTAATTATATTTTTATATAAATCACTCTATATTTTATTATACAATTATTATTTAAAGTGTTTTAATGTCTTATTTATATTTCACCTTTGTTTGGTTCTCAATTGAACTGAAATATTTCTTGTAAGTGGGACCAAAATTCTCTCCTTTTCGATTAGGTATTTGTTTCTTCCATGAAAAAAATATTAATTCTATTTTATATATGTACTTTTCTATTATTATATGAATAAATAAATTAATTTTTTAAAAATATTTAATTAAATATGTAAGGTTTTAAATAAATATTTTAAAAATCTTTTAATACTTTTTATTTTCTATTAACATAGATTTTTTAGGAAAGTGTGAAAAAATATTTTTAACATATTATACATGAATGAATTTTCCTAACGTCCTCATTGGTTTTATTTATGAAACCTCCCCTCTATGTACTCATTATTATCATAAGAAATTTTTATTCCATTTTTTTAAAAAATTATTTTCTTGTAAATTAAATGGTATAAAAGATAAATGATCCAATTTATTATTTTTGAATGTAATTTTTTAATATTCTTGTAAAATTATTTTTCATCTATGTCAATATACTTTATCATTTATTATAATTCAATTGAGATATTATATAATGAAATTTATTACCTTTTTTTCTATGTATGGTTTGGGATAATTTATTATGGATTTTTTTACAGAACTCATTTCTTTCATACAGGTTAATTACTATATGATGAATTTATGAATGTTTTTAAATTTTAATGGCACACATATATATAGGTTGTCATTCTATAATGGCGATTATGATATATCCCTCTAATGAATTATATAAAGTTTTATATTTTATGATGGAGAGGTTTTTGTACATGGGTGGTTAGCCTTATCACAAAAGTTTTTGGTACATGGGTGGTTAGCCTAATAAAAAAAGGTAAACATGTGGTTTTCCCAAACTAACTATATAATGGGAAGGCGGTTAGCCTATTCAATTTTGTGATTACTGTCTTAGTGTTTAACCTTGATATATGTCATATTCACATATTCCTTCCATATTATTAAGTTATTCATTGTGCCTATATCAAGTACACATATAATTAACTCATATTTTTAAATTATCATGACATAAGTCATATATTATGATAAAAATATTATTACATGACTGGTGATTTATGATCTATGTTTTATTGGGTTTGATTATTTTATGTCATGATCATGGACCTTTATTATTTTCTCATACATAGATACTCATATTATGATAGCTTATGATATTTGATTTTTATCTATTACATGTACCCTTATTGAGAATATGAGCTCACCGTTTTTAGTGTTTCCATTCCCTAGGTCAGGAAGAACGGTTTTCTATATGATATTTCTATAAGTGTATAAAATGCGAAGAGTATTTGATTTAGATGTTTAATAATGGTTAAAAAAAAGTGGGTTTTATATCTAAAATTTAAATACACTAAACTTATAGGTTCTGGGGTGTGGTTTAGTGAGATACATATTCATGTAAAATGATGAAATATGTATGTATGTTAAGGTTATATCACCTAAGTTTGTATCAAAACATATTTACATTTTCACTGGATCTTTTATTATAGGTCTAGAGTGATTTAGTTAGTATCACAATGGGGTTTAATTAATTTTTGAGATTAAGTTATGAAGAATAAATTGGACGAACCTAAAAAATATGATAAAGAAAAATTAATGTAAAATGAACTCAAAGTGTTATATTTTGAAATTATGGTGTAACAATTTAAGATAATATAGGACTAATTTATCTCATTAAATGATCACTCACTGTGATTATTTCTTATTAATACTCATTCCAACCTGTTTTTTATTTAATGGATAGAAATAGGAATAATTTATTTAACAATGAGTGTGATGGAAAAAGAAAATATTACCCTAATGCGAAACCAAATATTTTGGGAGAAGGAATAGAAACATTTTTAGAAATTATATCTTATGTTATAAATAATAAACTGAACCATGTTGTGCTCCAAAATTCACCAAAGAAGTAGTGAAACATTATTGAGTCATTTAAGAATCAACCACCACCCTCCTTTAATGGGTCTTTCAATCCATAAAATTTATGATAAATGAATCAATAAAAAAAAGTGATATTTTCCATTATATATTCCTTAGACACAAAACATTTCACATTATCGATTTATCATTTGTAAGGAGAGACCGAAAAATGATGGATGCTAATCAAGAAAATGAGGCCCGATGAAGAAATAAATTCCTTTGTATATGGGGAGTTTAAGGATATATTTTGCAATAATTATTTCCCCCAAACTCGTAATGCTAAAATGAAGATATAATTATTATATTTGAAACAAAAATTTCACAAATCCATTTTTACAAATGATGAAAACTTAACAAGATTTGTAAGGTATGATTCTAGTTTTATTATTGACCTTGAAATAAAAATAAATCATTTTTAGTGTTTAAAAACCAACTATCAAAATAGTATTAAGTATATGTGAACTTGGAAGCTATAAAAGAATTTCTCAATAAATTTTTAAAGTAGAAATAGATATTGTAAACACCCATTATTATCATGTTTCTTAGGAGAAGAATAGGAAAATGAAAGGAAACTAAAATGATAAAACCCCTAAAAGGATAAAAATTATCCATGTTTTAAGTGAAAAATATTGAAACAAGAATAGAGTAAATTTACTTAAAAGGATATGTAAATTCTTCTAGTGTATAATATAAGGAAATAAATCACATGAATTACCTATAGTTTTAATAGGCCAACCGATGAAATCGATAAAAATAAAGCTTCACCTGATGCACAACCCACACAACAATGCTTTAATTGTAAGAAGTATAGACATTGCATCAACTGGTGCATCAATTCAAGGGTTAATAATGAAAATCGAGATAAGTAAGCTTATAAGGAAATAGGTAAAGTAAAGGCATTTTCATTCACAACTATTGATGTGGGTCATGAAAATAAAGTTTTATATGGTATAATCATCACCCACTCAAGAACTGTAGATTCATTTTTCGATTTTGGTTATACCCACTAATTATCATCTGGAAAGTTTCATAAGATCATTAAATTACAATAAAAATCAATTGATATTTAATTATCAGTAAAAACCCATTATGGTGTGTTTATTTCAACCTTTTTCTACAAATTTTATCCAATTGAAATTTGTTGGAAAGAACTTCCGGAAAATCTCATTGGTCTCCCTTTACTTGAATTTGATGTTATTTTTCGAATGGAATGAATCTATTTACATAGTACTCATTTTAATTTTTGGGATAAGGGAATCATATTTTATAAATAAAATCAAATTATGATGATCTATAAATTAAAGGATGACTATGAACTCCTTATGGAAATTAATTCTATTATATGTGCTTTAATTCTGAATTTGGAGGGTATTCAACTCAAATGATTGGGGAGAAACTCAATATTTAAAATATAATTATTATAATGGAAAATATGTGTTTCCTATTATTACATAAGATTTTGATGTTGATATCTCATTAGAAATTATATCTTAAGTATAATATATCTTTTGAATATCCTCTATGATTTTCATCAGGGAGAGATAATTAATCTTTCATGGATGCTATTTATTTAAGGGGGATGCTAGAAACCATGTTTTAGGACCCAATTTCTTTCTATAATTGATATATTTAACATTCATAAATATGTTTTTATATTATTTCATCTTTATTATAAAACATTTCATAAAATATATGAAACAAAAAAACAACAATGTATTCATTCGTAATAGAATATTCGATTTATAGTTCATGGAACTAAGTATTACATATCATGTACTATTACATAATAGGGATGATTACATCCATTATAAGTAAATAAATTAAAATGGTATAATAAATATAAAGGAGTTTTTTACAATTACCAAATACTCTTGATCATCGTTACCCCTGAGAACAAATGTTAGTAAAAAAAATCTATAATAAGAAAAATGTTATTAAAGGAGAAAAGATGTTGTAAAATTTAAAATAAAAACTATAGGAATGATAAGTTTTCTTTTTGAAGTTATAATGGAATGAATTTATACAATACAATGGGGGAGATATAGAAATTATATGATCGTTATTAAAATGTATTTAGATTTTGGGTATAATACCGGTAAACATATTGACAGTTTATAAATGTTGTTATATAGTTGATCAATATGAAGTTTATTTAGATGATAAAAATAGTAAATCTTCATTGAAAATAATTTCCATTAATAAAAATAAATAATTTTTAGAATAGAATAAAAATATACTAATCCATTTTTGAAAATACAATTATTACTAAGAAATAATTTTTATAAGATATTAATTTTCGTAAAACATATTACCTTTTAGAATTATCTCAATAAAATGTTTAGATAAAAATGAATTATTATTAATGTAAAGAAATATAATCCATGAAATAATTAGGTAAGTATAAATAATTCTAATTTAATTATCAATGTCCAATGAAGTATAATTTATTTAATAACATTATTTTGTTATATATTATATATTTTCAATAGTTATATTTATCTAATTTGAAGTAATAATATTAATTAATTTTGTTTATTATATATATATATGAATTAAAATTCATGGTATTATTATAAATTATTTATAAATAATAATAAAATCATTTAATGTTAAAAAGATATATTTTTTCAATGAATTGTTATCATGCGTGTAATTTATTTTTTGTCCTCATAAATTAAATTTAACACTTTTAAAAAATGAATTTAATTTAATGTTTCTATTTATAAATAAATATATGGAAAATTATTAAATTAATAATTGATATTAAATTAGATTAAGGGAACTTGAAATTTAGAAATTCATTTTTCTATAAGATCATATTTCTTCTATATATTTAATGTTTTCATTTTAAAGTTAAATTTACCCTATTAAAAAACTTAATTAGATTAAATAGAGAATAAATTTGAAATAAACACATATAAATCAGGTAAAAATGTAATTTTTTTATATAGAATAACATTACCAAGGTGAAATTTGAGTTACCATGGTATAGGTAAAATTAAGAAAAAAGGTTAAACTAAGTAGTAAAGGATTAAGATATCATTAAATATTTACTTTAAATTATTTTAAAGGAAGTTTAAAAGATTCATATCCATTATTTTCAACTTCATATCAACTTTACATGTAAAATGGTAATTCATAAACATTAACGAATGGGTTTTTAGAAAAATGTCACTCAAAACACACCTATAAAAGGACCCCTTCTCCACCCCTTCCAAATTACTATTTTCATTCAGTTATCTCATGAATACCTAACCAAATTTCATTTATAGAAGAATAATTATAGTTTTGGGAAGATATGGTACCAAGAAGGAAGCCTAAATAATTTATTATAAAGGAATTAATTTTGTTAAAGAGTTAATTCATCAATGTAAGTACATAGTTATTCACAATCTTATTTAGTTACATTCTCTTCTCCTATAATGAAATGACATGAGTTGACCTGAACTTCCACCCAATCTGGTATTATTCAAGGCCCAAAGCTTGTTTGGGATCACCAAAAAATTGAAACAATCAATATGGAATCACATATAACTATTTTGTGAAATGGTTTCACCCTTTAAAATACTTTATGATCCATCCATGAAATAAAAGACCACACAAACAGAAGAAACTACATAAGTTGATATAAACACAGAAAAGAGTAAATATAGAAAATACTAAAACAATATATCACAACCAAATCAAATGAAAAGTAATAATCTAGACATATACATTTGGTATCAATAGTCAAAACACAAAATAAGGAATAATACCAAAATGGCCAATACATATATACCAAATATAAAAAATCCCAAAATCACTCCATAGGAGATAAACCCCATGATACCATGTGTCCACAACCCAAAAGTAAAACCTAACTTACCAGTAATAAAGAAATTCGATGAAACTACAATGTTGCACCACCTTTACATGTGTCATAGAAAACAAGTTTTGCACATGCCCAATGACATATGCAGAGTTAGAGTTACAGAGACCAATAAGATTCCATAATGAATATATGTGAATCCATTACCGTTATAAACTAAAAAACCTATATTAAAAAATATTTTCAAATCCAAGACCAATTTTTAAAATAAAGTTCACTTGAAAACAATAATTTAGAAATCCCTTCAGTTTTTTTCAAACAAACGACCTTTTCAAAACATGGAAAAATGGATCAAATAAAAAATAAATCCACATGGAATAAAAATGCACAACACACCCAACATAGCATGAAAATGGACACAACAATTACATCATTATATAACCAAATAATGTAAAATGAGTATAATAATAGGATATCACAAATAAACAAGGCATTGCCATCATGCATAAATTATATAAAAACCAATATGTCATAAGTAATATACATTATGGGATCTAACCAATAGGGTATAGTGTTACTTAGTCTAAGACATGATTTTATATAACTGATTAACCCAGTTATTATATGTTTGGAATATATCTCAGTCCTCCCTGGGTTAAACATGACTTCCATTGTATGTCTTGGAATTTATGGCCACATTTTGGAATCTACCTCTGTCTCCCTCCAAATGAGTCCCTCAGTCCATTGGATAACATTCTATAGATAATCCAAGACATATGATAAGGTTTAATTTTTATAATTAATGCACACACATACACACCCAAGGTATCCAATCTTATACACAATTCTAAATATATAAATATCAACATGTGATGACCATATAATCCAATTAAATGTATTTTTATACAGTTTTCTTGACCTAAATAATACATTCACTTAAAACCATGAAATAAGTACTTGAAAACCATTTGAAAAACCCATTTAAATAAGATGTTTTAATTAGTTTATTAAGAGAATCAAAGGAAACTCCCTTTGAAAATACACTTCAAACCATTTAATTGACTACCCATTTTCAAATCACTACAAGAAGGTATAAAAAATCAATAATAACTTAAATTATGGAAAATTTGATAAATGAAAACCAAGGTAAATAAAGAATCAGTGGAATGATGTAGAAAGTAAACCTTAAATAGAAACACCCACATTAATACTAAACCAAATTTTTTCACCTTTAATTAAGACCACAACATTCTAGTCTTATAGGTCCTTTCACACCTAATCTACAAATAATCACCACAAAATCCACATGAAAAACCATAAGATCATCCAAATAATAAACTAGTGTTTCATACTTCCTGAAAATTGAAGAATAAGGGTGAACAAGGGAGAAGGAAGGAGAAAAGATCAATAAATCAATATTACCTGAATCCAGATCACCAAATATACAAGGAGAATGCACCAAAATAAATGGGGAAGAGGATCCAAGTCTTGGGGGGAGAGGCTACACATGAGTGGGGAAAAATGAGTGAGAAATTTTTAAAAATTTATAATGTCAAAATGGGCAAAACCATTTTTAATAACATAGACACACTACATGATCAGAAAAACTGTGAACCAAATGCGTGGGAGCTACTATCTCCCCAAAACACAAGACACGTGGTTTTTGGAGATCCTCTCATAGTTAGAAAAACCATTCTCAATCCATGAGAAGCCGCATTATCCCCCAAGTATCCCTTTCACATGGTTTGTAGCAAAATTTCACCGACTAATTTCTAGGGCTCATTTACCAAAAAAATAATTTTATTAGAATCCAAATCCTACAAAATCCCATAATAAATAAATAAATAAATAAATAAATAAATAAATAAATATCACAATATAACTTACCAATGACCTAGTAAGGGTCAAAAGTCTCCCCACCGTGCCACTTTCTACCACATGAAGGCACTCAAGGCTCTTCAGAATAAAAGAAGTGAGTCCACTACCCCCTCCCCAAAATATACCTATCCAAAACTCATAAATATCATTACCATAACACCAAAGAACATGGTCTAATGGGAATTAATTACCATAGAGAGTCGTGATCTAATAGTCTATGTTATAAATAGGCTACTCCATAATGGTGGTGTCAGGATCTAACTCCAAATCACCCCACTCAATAACATGAGATGGTAATAGATTATACCTTTTCAACTTGGATATGTATAATAAATCATGGATTAAGGTTATTCATGGTAGAAGATCCATCCAATATGCCACCTTCCTAATGTGATCCAGAACATGAGACGTCCTGATAGAATGTGGCATGAAATTCCCATACATTCCAAAGAGATGATGTTCCAATCAAATGAACACTAGAATAAGCACCTGATAAAAAACCTAAAACATTAGTGGGTGAGAAAAATGATCAATATAATATTTATGGAAACTCTGAGCTATCTCTAATCTCTTCTGGATAAACTGATCAAATGATCTTTTTCCACTATATCCTATATAAGACTTGGTAATAATAAGGATTTCACACCTAGATCAACCCAACATGATATATAACAGCCAAAATTAAAATAAAACACCTCAAAAGGGGATATATTGATCAATAAAAGATAAATTTTATTGTATGAAAATTAAACCAATGACAAACACCATTCCCATAAACCCTTGATATCAAGCACACATGTATGAAGCATAACTTCGAGAATCTGGATGGCTTGTTTGGTTTAACCATCCATCTATGTGTGATAAATTGCACTCAACATCAAATTAGTTCCCCTATACTTCTGGACACTCTTATAAAACTAAGAATTAAAATGAGTATCCAAGTCGAAGACTATTGTTGAAGGCACACCATAAATACTAAAGATATCTTGGACATACAAGTGCTCAACCAACTTTACCTTCATCGACTCTCTAATGGGAAGAATATGGGACAAATTAGTCAAAAAATATATAATCACCCAAATAGTGTCTTTATCACTTCGAGTAAAAGGTATATTGATCCAAAATCCCATGAAGAACTCATCCCACTTCCACACTGAAATGGGAAGAGTCTGAAACAACCCATATAGACTATGATGATCTAATTTGATCCTCTTGTAGGTAAAACATTAAGATATGAAGTCCAAAACTAACTTCCTTATCATGGGCCACCAATATCAACTTTTTAGTGTATAAAACATATCGGTGGCCCTATGAGTAAATGAACCAACTATAATAATTCCCCACATACATCACCTATTGCCTCATGGTTAAAGGAGCTATTATATTCTTCCTCAATAATATGGTTCCATTAGTAGAATGAGATTAATAACTTGTGGTCTCCCCACTATTTAGAACTATGTTAACCTTTTGAAGGATAGGGTCAAATTTACTCTCACTCCAAATTCATTAAACAAGAGAGAGAATTACATGAACACTAGTTAAGGAAACCCTCTCTCCATCATCCAACATCTCCAAACTTATATCAATAAACAAACCCATAAAAATACACTCATCCACTAACTCTTTAACTATGTATATCAGTAAATTACTATTCAAGGAATTTGAAATGACATTCGCATTCTTAGGGGTATAAGTGATATCAAAATCAGAGGTATGAATATACTCTATCTATTGTCTCTAATTTATGTTCAAGTCCCCCTAGGGTGAATATGTAATTCACGATCTTATGATCTAAATAGTATATAAATATCTTTACAAAGATGTAATGGTTCCATGTTTTCAATTCATACATCACAAATTATAACTCTTGGTCATTGGTGGGGTAAGTCCTCTCACACGGCATTAGCTAATGAGATCCATAGGCCACCACATGATCATCCTATATCATTAAAAACCCTAACCCCACACATAAGGCATCAGGATGCACTACATATCAATTCCCAAGATTAGGAAAAATAAATACTAGAGTTTGTGTGAAAAAAACCAACAAATCCTCATAAGAATGATAAATTTGTTTACATTACTCAAACTTTACCCCTTTTTACATTAACATTATAATGGGAGAATCTAATAAAGAAAATATTGGAACAAAGTGCCCATAATACCCATCCAATCCTAAAAATATCATCATCTCAAAAAAAATCTTGGGCTAAACCCAATAATTTTTTTTAATTTTTATTGGGATACTCTTAAATAACTTTCTTATAAATCACATGGCACTAAAACATTACCTTCCAAATCCATAAAAATAATCTTAAAATCATAGTGTATAGGTGATTCCCCATGGTATTACCCAAACAATATTGAGATATTTTCCAAGCTCCTGCTTCACCTTAGAGTACATCGAGATATTCTCAACAAACACAAATACAAGGGAGTCCAAAAAAGTGTGGAAATATATGGTTCAACAATTCTATAAAGACATATGGAGCACTAAAAAGTCCAAAAAACCAAACCTGATACTCAAAGTTCTCATACTAACTCATGGAAGAATTCTTAGGAACATAATACTCTTGTAACCTCAACTGGTGATACCACATATTTATTTTGGATTTTTAAAACCATTGGTCTCCCTTGATTTAGTAAAAAATTTCATCAGTTCAATGAAATGAATATTTCTAATTAATTTTCACCTGATTTAGCTTATGATAGTTTATGAAAATTTATAGAAATATATATTCCTTATTTACAAAAAGAACTAGCATTGACCATGGTGACATCCTAGGATGAATGAATCCGTTGATTTCACGGTCCTCTAGCTGAACCTTTTACTATTTTAACTTTTAAGTATATTTTTGATATGATTGAAAAATTATGGGGGTCATCTCAAGGAGGATATTTATAATTAACTCAACCTCACACTGAAAAAAACACTAGAAATGTTTTCCATAAAAACCTAGGGGTAACAGTTTACAACCACTGGTAGATGAACATATAAACCCTTCTCCAATGTATCAAATAAAATCTAAGATAACTGACATAGAATCGATCCCACGTCTATAGAAATGAGTTTTCCATCCATGAACTTGGATCACACTCACCCAGGACGGTATGAGGGCTCCTATCAGAAGATTGAAACTAAATCCCATGATAAAAACAATAAATCTGATATTTGAATCTGATCATCCAATCTATACCTATAATGAGATTGAAAAGTTCCAAGTCCAATAGAAGAAGTCCCACACCACATCAATTCCAACGATTAAATCACAACAATCCAAGCACTTCAAAACTTGTTCCATATTCCTTCCAAATAAGGTAAGTAGATCCATCATGAATATCATAAACTATGCTCACATACCAAATTAAAAAAATTATATCTATTGATATAAATGAATGGGAATAAGCCACATAAAAACCATAAAATTCCCTAGAATAAGTGATAAATACTATACCTCTCATGATGGTAGGTATAAATTTAGAGTCCTTAGGTGATACATCTACTGCATGGAGGTGACTGGACTCAGGACCACCCCAAGACTTCTTAGGTAGACAAGAACCCCCTCTAAACTAATGGTGAGATCCCACGCCCTTTGAATCATATAATCACACCTATGAACCCTTAGTAATGGAAGAAGAAAGTCTTGTCCCTTTAAGGGAGTCTATTCAAAAGCATTGAAGATGAAATACACTAACATCCATCAGTTTCACATCCTCAGAGCCTTTAGGAAATCTATTATAGAATTTTTATACTTTCTATATAGGTATCAAGTCATAAATTTATTCCCATTAGAAGCCACTTGGACTGAACCTGATGAATGCTAAGCACCCTAGACACTACTCAGATGAGGTTCATTCCACTATGGGTTTTTACTAGAGGAAAAACACAGACTACCACCTACTACTAAAGAAAATTAACTAATACCTATCTTCGTTAATGAGTCCACCTCATAATTAACTTATTTATCTACCATTTCAATATAATTTGGTAGGATAAAGAGGATAATCATCGATCTAATCTCATTGTTCAATCCCATTTCTAAATGTATGACCCTGATATAGTCGTTTAGTAAGATAATTGGAGAGAAATGAACTAACATGGAAAAATAAGTTTCATACCCCATTACTGAATGGTCTCATTTTTCCAATGTCCTGAAAACATGGTCCTTATCCACCTTCAGGGCCTTATGATTAAAATACTAATTAAAATACCTTTTGAAAATTGTTTTGGAGAGATCCTCTTGAATTTTTGTTTTCACCATGTATTCCCAACATTTCTTACCTGGACCCTCCCAAATGAAAGTGGATAAACATACTTAAAAGGTCTCAGGGGTCTTTAAAAAATTGAATAAACTCTTGATCCACTTGATCCATTCCATAAGAACATGGAAAATTATTTCACAATATAGAACCAATGAATTCTTTTTACAAGTATCCTGAGCATGGTTCTCTACCCATGTTTGGCATGTTTCACCCTGCTAGTCTATGTTCTAAATGATACAGATCACTAATTCCACTAAAAAAAGATTGATTGGAGGGGTCACCTATGAGGTATGCTATGCAGATCCCTCTATTCACATAGAAGTGTCCCATATGGGTGGAATTTTCGACAAAACACATGGTAAAACTCATTCAATAAACAATTAAATCACAATTAACATAAATTATACCATAATAAAACCTTATAATAAGTCTTAAAAAAATAACATCAATATAAAAAAACATTGAACTAAGTATGGAGTGATAATTCCAAAATTTTAATCCTTTTCCCATTATTCATAGTTTGGACACACAATCCGGCCATCTGAGCACTAATCGTGTGAAAATACCCTAGCTGATTAGAGGCCAAATCAGATGATCTTCCCATAGTTTCCACATACAATGCACTTGTGATTTTGTTCCCCATTCCACCCGACAAATAAATTTTTTTTAAAGCTTCTCAGGGGTTCCTCCCAAAACCCAAAGTCAATGATGAAAAACTATAGAGCCCGAATCAATGTATTATTAGAAAGTAAGGGGAGGGGGTAAATTAATGATATATTTTCTTTTTAAAAAATATTAATTTTCAATTAAACCTTAGTGCCTAGTTAATGGATCGATCCAATATTCTTGTTTCTATATACCATTCCTTGAGTGATGTAGTATATGGAATCCATAAACACCATGATTTTCATGGTTTAGTCTCAATGTGAGCATACTCCTTACCGTGCATGTTAATCCCACCAATACATATTCTATAATATATCTATCAATTAGAATCAATAATATAGAGTCACAATTTATATAAACTCATAATTCTACAAATAAGGATCTTTATACTACCTCACACAATGTTACCAGAATCTATACTAGCCTTAACACTCTTGAATAACACAATATGATCTTTATTCTTCATCGCATTGTGTTACCAGAATCAACACTAGCCTTCTACTCCCGAATCCACATAGGAGGGTTTTTATACAGAATATCAAAATCTTCTACTTTATTCAAGGGCTGATTAACTATAGGTTGATCTCTTGTTCTTCCTCTTTTATATTGAAGGATCTAAATTTATCATGTAGAATTAAAATACCTTTGAAACAATTTTCTCTTGTTCAAATATTTTTGATCGCTAGATATGATCAGTTAACTTAGTGAAACAAAGAATGGGAAAATATTCCTTTTACAGATGATGTCCCATACTCACTTTATTTTTGTATGTATTGAACATGATATCTTAAATATTATTTTATACCTGATAATACTTTCATAATCTCAAATTTTACTTATTGAATTATCAACATGATTCATGAATGCATTGTATGAACTTATCATCTAAAACCCTAGAAAACATAATATTTATTATTATTTTATGATCATATGTTGGTTTCTTTGATATTTGGTTATCTTTCTCAAATATTCATTAAATCAAATGTGTATAAATTCACATATGTATTCCTAGAATCTTTTCCCAACATTGAACATTCTTTTCCTTCATTCAAGTAGGATAAAAATACTAGTAAGGTTATCTAGAAATTCACTTGTTCCTATGTTTCTCTTCATGGAACAGAGTCACAGTATGTTAGTATAGTTCCTGGGAAAAAAGTATGGCATTATAAAACCAGTTCTTCATAAATTATTTTGAGTGAGTGTAACACAAGTCAAAACTCTGTGGTATTTTTTCTTTAGGATTGTAGACCGCTTCACGAAATATCTTCACAAAATATAAGGTTTTAGGGAACTCTAGAATTATTCCGAATACAAGATCTGTTCTCAATTGGCAAAAATTCTCTCTCATATCAGTGTATATAACTTTATTATCATTTTACACTACTCATTTTCACTTCTATGAATTAAAATACCCAAAAATAATGTTGTTTTATTTCCAATATTAATATCCCTAAAGGTCTTGAAATTCATATTTTCAAACACGAGATTACTTCATTTTAATCTTCATGATATCAAAAATCATGTTTAATTTTATTTTAGGGAAATGAATACTCCCCAGACTGATTTTTATGATCCACATAATTCTAAATTCTTGAACACATCCATGTATATCGAATGAAAAATAAGAATCTTGAATTTATGTTTTTCATTCAACAATACCTTGTTCGTCTAACTTCTGACTATATAAAAATCATAGAATCCATGCATTAATGTTTTGGTATAATATCCTAAAAATATTAGCCTTCAAATATTACATTGATGGTGGACATTGTAGAACAAAATAACTATAGTGAATAGAAACCTTCAAGCATCCGAATGCTGAATATGATGAAGACTCAATTGATCATCCCAAATAAAATTAATTGTATGACCAATGTTATTTACATATCATTAAAGGTAGAGATGTAGTACCTCCAAACCACTTTATCCCAAATCAGATATTTTCACGGTTGACTATTTTCATATAATATAATCCATCCTATTGACCACTAGAGTTGGCATGAGGGTTGAATCTCAGATACATTATGAACAAACCCCCCTTAGGACACTATGCCGCCCCAAACAGTGGTTTTAGAACCTCCATGAAAACTCCCATGCACAATATTTTGGGGTCTATTCTCTCCAACCATTATTTTCTATGAAGGTATTATCTCTATCCATTCTCTACTTCCACCATGATATATGATTTGGCTCCCCTACATAGTCGAGGGAACATAAAATGTTGGCTCATTAGGTTGGATGATTGGCCAATTATTTAAATATCAATGAGAAAATATCTAATTGAAAAATTCCTCCATTTAAATAAAAATTCTAAACCAAAACTCAAGATTCTTCAAATATTAATCATAAAAAATTTATTTTTTCATGGACTTTTTACTCCTCATACAATAATGGAATGTTTTATGATCATATTCATTTCCCCTTCTGCATATTATTTTACACAATGTTTCATCATTGGAACAAGTCATTATAATTATAGAACATCACATAAATTATAATTTTTTATGGATAATAGTAATTATCTATGATATAATCTACATCATATATTAAACCTTATTGAAAAAAATTCCAATCCAATTAAATTAGTCTCAACAACCCCACCTTGAATTTTTTATCAATACCATTTCAAATCATAAAGTCAATATATGAATTCTCTTCTATTTTATTCTCCCCCTTATTGAAAAAAATAAAAAGGTGTATTTATGAATTCTAAACTCAACTTATCACTATTTATTCATTCATTTTAGACCTATCTTAACTTAAATAATGGAACCACATTCTTTCTCAAAGCTATGATATTTTAATAAGTCAAGTCCAAGTTTATGTTTGCTATCCAGTATAGAAAACAAGAGTGACATTACCAAATCATCAAAGATATACCAAAAGAATATTTATATATGATAACATATTTAATACTATTCAAATTATTAATTTCATGGCAATTAAAACAAGTTAATAAATATTTAACAAGAATTCATCTCAAACAAACACATCAAAAAATTTCAAATGCATAAAATATTACTCTCCTTGTTTCTCATATTTCTCATTATCCATAAATCCATCATAGAAATTAGTTTTAAATGATGAAGAAATATGTAAAAGTGTGATAATAATACCTCATATTTAGTGTTTCTACCCATAATGGATATACTACATTCATCATTATGGAAATAAGTGTTCTCTATGATGAAGAAAAATTCTACCCAAATTCCGTATAAGTTATTTCATTTAAAAAGGGTAAGGGAATAAGTAGGGTCCTTAAATGTTTTAGAAGGGATATTAAGACTAATAATTTGCTATCAATATTTTTTTTCATATTCTTCATTATAGGATCATCTTTGGATAGGCCCTCCCTCTCAGGTTTCTAAGAAAATTTTATTGATTTTCATTATTATTTTAAATTCCGGGGTCAATATATTTTTCTATTAAGAACTAGAGGAATTTATTTGTGCATCCCCCATTATATCACACTTTTGAATTTTATTTTCATCAATTATATATGACTTCACATATACCTTTAATTCTTTAATTATCACCACTATCTTTCTTTATTTTTTTGAAAATATTCTGATATATTTCATTATTGAATGTGTCATTCTTTTATTTTTGACTTATCTTCTTATTTAAATTGTGAAGACTATCACATTGTAAGATAAATATTTATTTCTCAATTTTCACTCTTTTTTGACCACATATTCCAAAAAACTTCATTCAATCACTCATATTTTTTCTATGTTGATAATTTAGATGATGTATTGGCCACATGATTCTCTTTCTGATTATCTGATATCATATATTTGGAATAGCTTTTCCAGGATACACTCCTCTTTTTCTGGAAGTGAGATATTATTCCAGCATGAATAATATTTATCACCAAACACTCTACGACACCAATAATAGCCTCTATAACTTGATATTGTAGAATGATAATAGTTTTTTTGAAGGATTGTAATTCATATTCCCCCAGATTCTAGGTGTTTCTATTTTTGAGGATACCTTTTGGATGAATTATTCCACTCTTCTTTTCTATAATGTGTTTTCTCATTTTTTATTTTGGTAAATCTAGATTCAATATTTTTGTAAACCTACACTATTAGAAATAACATATGTATGATGAGATTTAGTGGTTATAGAATCTACCCTTTCAAGTAGACCTTTATTCAAAGTAGCTTTAGAAAATTCATCCTTAAGTTTAAAAACTTTGGTGAAGTATTATTTCATCTTCTTGAACTCACTTTGAGATGAAATTCACATAGATTTCATCTGTGATAAATCAACCTTTTTCCTGAGAAATATTTCTTCCAGATAGTTCACCATCCTTTCATTTTTATATATCTTTAACATGTTTTCTTTATGTATTAATTTAATTATATTTAATTGTTGTTGATATATTCTACACAAAGTGGGTTGTCTTATAAATCCTATAATTTTATTTCTATATCTGATAATTGCTTTATGTATGCCATTATCTCATTAATATGGGTGTCTTCTTTCTTTGCATGATCCCTATGATAATTTATCAATTTTCATTTATCCTTCTTAAGTTTAATGTTATTATAAGAGTTTCCTATAGATTATCTTTTAATAAACATTCTAGTTTAGTTCTCTCTTTACATACTAAACATTTAAATGTGTCTTTATTTATTTTTGATATTACCATTAAACGTACCAAATTTATGGAAGAACATTCATATTATATCCCACTTCTTGATGATGAGTATTCACAAATTTCACTTATGATCAAATTTATTATATTTTCCCTTAAAAATTATTCTTTTCAATATAATAGTAAACTTTTATATAATTATTATATTTTATCTTGAATTTTTTTTCTTCCTCATCAGTATCTGTGACTTGTAGATCTCTTTTTTGGATAGTCATATAAAAAATGTTCAACTCCATGATATTTTAATAACTTTAGTGGCTTATTTCCTTTACCAATTATTCCTCTATTATAAATCATTATAATAAAGGCTATAATTTTAATTTAGTCCTCTTCACCTTCCTTATCCTAAGAATCATTTGAAAAAATTCTTCTTCAACTCTATATTTAGCATTTATTATCTATTTAAAGGACATATCATCTCTTTCCTTCTTATTGAATGATTGGTTTTTATCACTTCATGTGTAAAGATAATATTTTTAAGTTCATCTTGTTATTGTTCTTATCAATATTTTAGTATGGTATATTTTAGATAAAATCAATCTATAACATTTCTAATTAACTTCTTCACAATTACTGAGTCATCCATATTTTCAGAAAACCCTTTAATGCCACTAAAAAACCCATTTACTATTGATAATTAGCTAATAAAACTCTCATCACTTTCCCTTCTTATATATTCAAATATATTTCTCCACACTTATAGTTACGATTCTTTAACATTTCAAATTTTCATTATTATTGATCCTTAATTTTTCCCAAATCTATTAAGTAGTTGGAAATACCATAACATTATTATATACGTTCATAGAGAGTGAAATCAAGATTATATTCCTTTCCATGAAACTGATTTCTAGATTTCTATTATTTTCAAAAGTCATAAATAAATTCTCATTGAAGGGTGTAAATCTATCTGAAACTTCACCTTTTACTTCTACCCTAGGTGATAAGAGACACAATATCACCCAATACTATAGATATTATAGTTATAACTTTTGATAGTGGTATTACTTTTACTATATACTAAATTAATATTTTCCATCCGTAGTAGTATGTTGGGTCTTTTCAAAAGAACATTCCTTTTGATACCAATTGTAGAATCCCAATTAGTGCGAGATCACTGAGTGGGGGAGGGGGTGAATGAGTGATCCACTTTATTTTATTTTACATATTGATCCTTTTCAATTGAACATATTTTTGATGTTAAGTCCTTGATACTCTTTTATTTTCTTTTATCTCAACCTCACATTGAATGATGCAATAAATAGAAACTTTGAACATAATGATTTATAAGGTTTGGTATTGATGTGAGCCTACTCACTTCCATGCTGGTTAATCCACCTAACAATGATTCTCCACTATATCAATAAATTATAATCACCAATACAAATTAACACTATATATTAACTCTTGAATCCACATATGTGGGTATTTATACTATCTCACATAGTGTTACCAAAATCCACACTTTCCCTCCCACTCTTAAATCACACAACAAGATCTTTATATTTCACCGCATGGTGTTACCATAATCCACACTGGCCTTTTATTCCTGAATCCACATAGGTGGGTCTTTATAATAAATCCCAAAATATTCTCATTTATTTAAAGCTTGATTAACTCTAGGATGATCTATTGTTCTTCCTCGCTGAGCTCATAGGACATTACTTTCTCTTGTACAGTTCAAGTACCATCGGAAGTTTCTCGTATTGCTAATTTTTTTGATCACATGTATATGATCATTTTCCTCACTGAAATAATTGTTGGGAAATTATTACATCTACTGATTATGTAACAACCACACATGACATGTTCAAGTGGTGCACAAGATATCTTCAATATTGTTTCATCCATGGTAGAAATTTCATAATGTCAAATTGTTCTTCTTGAATTCTCAAGTTAATTAATGCAATCATTGCATTAAATTCTCATCCAAAATCCTAAAAAACATAATATTTATATTTAATTTATTTTATTATGTTGGTTTATGTATATTAAGTTATTTTTCTCAAATGTTTATGCAGTAACATGTGCATGAATTGACATATTCATGCATCACTACACCCGACTGACCTTATAGCGGCGGTTTAAAGTATTTACATATGGTTCTATGATGTTTTCAAAAAACCGCTGCTAAAATTGGTGTCGGTAATCATCACGTGTCTATTTCTTCCATTTAGTGACAGTTTCTAGAAAGTGTTGTAGAATATGTATTAATCAGTAGTTTTATTTATTTTAGTGGGGGTTTTTTCTTAAAAAAACAACTAGGATCAAGAAGCCATTTTCAACAACCGCCAAATTCTGGCCTTTTTTACCAAAACAAACCCGCCACTAATATGGATAAAACCGCCACTAAATAATTTTTTATCATATTGAGTAGAGGTTTCAACCACTACCTATAAAAAATACACTAACATAGCAGCGGTTTAAGACATCAAAAAAAATCTATCTCTAATGGTGGTTTAAATAGCTATTATATCATGAATTAAAATTCAATAAGCTATAGGTTGTGTAGCCCCTAAACCTCCTGCCAGAACAACAAAATAGTGTCACTAAAAATTTTACCTGATCATCAAATATATCATCGACGTTCAAGGAAAACAACATGTTAAAACCATATAATAAACATACATTTATTCACACAAAAAAAAGAATCAACACATTGACCAAGGAAAAAAATACATTGAAATAAATAATACATTTCTCAATACATTAAAAGAATCAATAAAAATACACACATTAAAAGAATCAACCTATATGTAAAATAGAGACAAGAAAATAAACATCATATATGATCATACATAAATTTCAATCTCCATAGATTGCTAAAACACAACAAATATACACATGGTTATACAACACATACATAGGGCACCCATTGTTCCGATCCCATCTAAAATATAAGAAAAAGATAAAAAATACCCACATTGGATGTATTGATACATGAAAAAAAACTCCCCACTAATAATTTACCAATGAAGAACTTTTCTCATCACCCACTCCATCTCCATCTCTACTTCCAGCTACTGGAACCTTTAAGACAATTATATTTAAAATTAAACAATGTTTTATATTTTTATTTAAATTTAAAATCAATAAAAGTTTGTGAAATAAATGATTTTGAATTTGTGTGATTTAACATACCACCACCTATCATCACTTAAAATCCCCTTTTTTCTACTAAATACCTCATATGGTTGTAGTCCCAAACCCATATGCGCACTCGACCAGGATGCTCCTTCCCAAGGACATTACCAACTGTGTCAGCCTGGGAGACTGAGTAGGACTGTGTTGGATTGACATCCCATAATTCTTTAATTTTCACTTATAAATCAAATATCAATCATACTAGAAGCGATATATATAAACATAGTGACAACTGATAATAATTTATTATAATGAAAAATGAATTCATACCCCAACTTTTTTGGCAATCTCATTAAAAAAACTCCCATCCTATTTTTTTTATGAACATTCAACCACACTTCTATTCGAAATTCTTGGTGGCTTAATCAGAGATTTTATTAAAAAAATATAAATTGAAAATTTAATATATTAAATATATAACATTTTAAAACAAATATTTATACTAATTAAAAGATTACAAGAGTCAATCGACTTCTAGAAAAAAACTTTGACCCCGCAGTGTGAGTATTACGATTCCTCAACATTCCTATCATTTAATCAAATAAAATTAAGTTCAGAATATATATTTCAAAACATTCATGCATAAAATAGAAATATAAATGATAAAAGATGCATTGTACTAAAAAATATACATAAAAATGATAATTACTAACTGCACAAATGGCATAAGTGGTTTGTAAATAAAGGGATAACCACACATACAATAATTTTCTCCTACAATCATGTTGGTTTGATGATCCATCATTACCTAATCTACATAATCCAATATTTCAAGGCTGATACATTCACTATCATTATGTAAAAATAAGTCTACTTCTTACTATTGATGGGATTCTATGTTAGTGGTAAAATCTTCCACTTCATTACCCATATCATAAAAGTCTCTTTATTTTACATGATAAACTACAATCCACCCTTCATCCATGAAATATTTTGCATAATATAACATTTTTGTTTGCGATGATAAGATATATGGATCATTTAGTTCATGGTCACCAAAATCCATCAAGAGAGATAAGTTAACAGAAGTAAATTACAAGGAATCTCTTTTAACACCCCTGATAATATCCACCCAATTTTTATTTGAATAAAAAAACTGAAAAATGTAAGTGGTAATTTAATTTTATAATATCGGTCAATTTTCCATAGTTTTCCACTTTAGAAAATGTAAATATTCCCCTACTATTTGTTTCCAAACTCTCTTCTCGATCAACTATACGGAATCCAAAGTCATTCACATTGAAAATGTCTAAATTTTTAGCTTGTTTTAGAGGACCTCGAGCAATAAACTTCAAATCTACTGACAACTCTACTTGAATATTAGAATTCATGATCTGAAAAAAAATTTATAAATTATTAGATTCACAAAATATATGTATCAACCTAGTATCTATATTTATTGCAATATTTATGAACTTATAGGTCGTGAAAACCATTCTACAAGCTACGTATTATCAAATTCTGTTATATCTTTCTCATTTATTGTTCCTAGACTCATTCATCTGTTTTTTTGTATTCTAAACTCTTCAATAAATGGATATTCAATTTCACTATTAAATTGTACATATCTATGTTCCTATAAAAATTCCATTTCTATTAGTGTAACAATTGAGCTCCTCCTAACTGATCAACAAACAATATGAAAGATTTTGGAATTTCTATGTATTTTAGATTGAGTCGATGTGTCTTCAACACATAAAACTCAGTTGAATCTTGTCTCAATATCATCCAAGTATCTATAATAAAAGGAAATACACTCCTATTCCGAATAGCCTTGAAAAATAGAGCCTTCAGGTTGCGATTTATTTGTCATGTATGATTTCAAATGCCCAAGATATCTGTTAAATAAAAAAACATAATAATGTATTTAATGAAGTGACAATAATTTTTTTACTGAAACTAAGAAAAAAAAAATAAAGTACCTCTCGATTGGATAAATCCATCAATAATGTATGGGGCCTCCTAATTTAGCTTCCTCAACCAAATGCATAACTAAATGCATCATGAAAATAAAAACAAACTGATGAAAGATCATATCTATTGCACAAAGTTTCAATAGAAATACCTCTAGAAGGTTTTTAAGATGAAAAGGATGTAGATTTTTCTCACATAGTTGTATAAAAAATGCACAGAATATGAGTACAATAGTAGTAACCTTTTTAGGTAACAATGGACACAATTCTAATGAAAGTAAATGCAGTAACAAAATATGTGACTTGCGGCTTTTCAATACATGCAACCTATGATTATTTAATTCAACACACCTTGATATGTCACTTGATTAAATATTATATGCCTTCACATGTTTTAAAATCAAAGGAATGTATCTTTATCCCTATTTTTCATTGAAGAAATTACCGAAGCATACTTTCCATTCTCATCTGGATAGAGATCACGCTTTATGTTCATTGCTTGTAAATATTTCTAAGAATTGAGATGATATTTCAACTTTTCAATCTCATTAAGAAATGTGAAGATAAAATTTTCTCAAACATTCTTATCAATATGTATCAAATCAAGATTATGACACAAAAAATTAAATTCCCAATACTGAAGTTTGAAGAATATACTTTTTTTCTTCCATTGTTGCATTTTAATTTAACTTGATGATGCCCTTCGAACTCATTTCCCACAATCATTCAAATGGTGCACCTTACTCAATTCTGTTTCAACATTTCAAATTTGTTTCAATATTTCATAACCAATTAACAACATTGTTGGTGGTCTAAGATCAATAAAACCAATTAAGTTTGACTTGTTTAGCCGAAATCTATGAGATTCATCGAGAAATCTTCAATGACACATGAAGACCATTTTATAATGTGAGGTAGCCACTCGAGATCAAAATCAAAGTTAGAAATAGGACAAGCCAAACCCATGTAAGTGGACCAACTAGATAAATTCCCATGTCCACAGAAGTCACTAATGGTCCACATTAGAGAAACTTTCATTTTGAACATTGTTCTAGACGATTCATTTTATGTCTCAACATCTTTTCTCCATAACTCCTATAATTATTCAATTAAAGCCTAAAAGTATACAATAATATCATTTCTGGGAATTTTTTCCAAGAATAATCATCAAAAAGATAAAAGACACTTGTTGCTTATACATCCACAAAGGTAGATTGTAAGGGATCAAAAAAATGGGCCAAATTCTATAATTGGTACTCAGAGTGCCAAATGGGTTGAATCCTTCATAAACTAATCCCTATCGAAAATTCCTAGAATCATATGAGAAATATGAATGTAATGAATCAAATTTATTCCAATATTTTGAATATCTTAGCTGTCACATTAACCCATCATTGTTATTATATACAGAATTAAACTTCTCGTGTTTGATGGTTTTTGATGACATGAATAATATTTTCAATTGAGGATTTAAAGGAAAGTAATTCAAAACCTTTACAGGTGTGTCCGTTTTCTTCTTTTTCATTGTATTATGTTGATTCAGACCTCTATCATCACCCATAGACAACCATCTATTGGAAGAAAATTTCTTGCAATCTTGTCTTCTTGAATCCTCTCCCTAATAAACCATACAATTACTGGGACACACATGAATTTTTGTATAATTTAGACCAAGCTTCTTAACAACTTTATTCATATCATAAAAAGATTAATGAATATTTTCTTTAGGAAATGCATCACGTAAAAGTTACAATATCATGAAAATCACATTATTTGTAATACCACATTGACATTTGATATGGTATAACTTTAGCATAAAATAATGTTTTGAATATTTGAAACATCCAAGATACCAATCTTGATTTCCATCATCAACTAAACCCTGAAATGAATCTGTATTCTTAGTGTGTTCCATCTTAAAATAGTTTCCATAGAATCAAGAGGAGTATCCAATGATATGTTAGAATCTTGATCCTGTTGTCCTATAGTCTGAAAAACATCACTTGTCACATTACTATTTTTTGCGCCCTCAACTAGTTGTTCTGAGATGTTTTGATGTTGATTTTTGTGTCTTGCAATTCCTAATACATCATTTATAAGGTTTTTCATTTCATTTTCCATTTTCGACGAAGTTGGGAGCTCATTCAATGGATTGACATCAGTGCTCAACCTTTCTGTAATATTCGATTATTTGTGCCAAATCCAACACGAATAATGAGTAGATAATTGCTTCAATATCAAGTGTTCATAAACTTAATCTATCTTAAACCATATTCTAAATTTACATTTTAGACATGGACATCTTATTCTCCCATCAACAGATTGATTAGAAATTAAAAAATCTAAAAACTCCTCCAAACCCTTATGATACAAAGGTGTGTTCCTTGGTAATGTTGTCCAGCATTTATCCACATATATCACAATGTGCCTGTACATTATAAAAAAATTAAAGCACATAAATATTACTAAATAAGAAAATAGATTCATATATACTTGTTGAAAAAAATATGAAAATGTTAAATAAACAAACACTGCCATTTAAATGTATGTATAAACATTTGTGAAACAAGAATTACAGACACTTATGAAAAATAATAAAACTATTTGGACAATTTGAATATGTCAATGAAGAAACTGTTGTAGAGTAGTGAACTTCAACTTTTCTCTAACTGATACAGAACAAGGAAATACATGGAAACTAGAAACGACTCAACAAATCAATATAATAAATCCATGAAGTTCTAAATGTCTTTCTTATTATTTATCTACTTTATTACATAGCGTTCATTTATATACAAAACAAAAATGGATATCATACTTTATAAATAAATTTAATCATCTAAAAATGGGTGCTTATTAATTATTCATCATACATTTATAACCAAAAAGTTATAAATTAAAATAGAAGCATATTACTGTTTATAGTATCTTGATCAAAATAAAAAATAATCTATATATTTCAATCTCGGTATCATTTTCCAGTGAAAGAGGATTTCTAACATTCAAATAGATGAGATATTCTACTAATTAAATATAATAGGGAAATTTTATACCTATATAGCCCAGGTGTGGGTGAAATAAGTTTTACATAGGATGCATAAGGATACCTCATAATTTTTATTATCTGTGTAAAGGTAACCATTAAAATATACCACACACATAAAGATAAAATACAATTTTCACATCATGTATATAGGTAAATTATAATTATATATAAGGGTAATAAAAAATTATAATAATTTCATAAGGTTAAACAGTAAAGTTTTGTAATGGTAATCTTTTACATAAACATGTCACATAAAGGTAACTAAAAAAGATGTATAAAGGCACTCAGAAGTTACATAATGGTAATAACCTTTTTCTAATGACCTTGTAAAGCAAGAACATAATTTATATACAATATTAAAATGTTTATAGTTCACTATACAAGGGTAACTTACATTTTCTTCAAGCCTATTAAGGGTAGATTAGCACTTCTATAGAGGTAAGAAACACTTGTATAAAGGTAAACAACACATGTGTAAATGTAAGAATCACTTATGAAAAGGTAAGAATATAACTGATTCTAATACTAGAAATTATATACATGTTTTTTCTATGATATAGTCACATTAAAATTTCCAACTAATTTATTTTACCACGTGCTTGATATACAATATTCCTTGCATCATCCATCATTTTTTATTCCCTCAACATCATTATTTTCATTAGTTGTATCATGTATAATCATCCCATTTTCTTCTTTCAATGTTAAATTTTCTTTCTCATGAGGATGAATAAATGGAAACCAGTCAAATATCAAATTCTTTATTCCACTCATTTCATTTTAATCATGAATATACTAAAACTTATTTCCCTTAATTTCAATACCAAACATAATTATTTATCTAGAAAAAAAAATTTTTATTTGGAAACTCAATTTATAAAGAATTAAAAATGGTATTCTAATGAAACTATAACATAATAAGTGTATACGTCATCCATTTGAAGCATTATTAAATACAAAATTTTGAAACAGACTTAATTTTAAACTCTATTGAGATCCAATAAGTATCATACATTCATATTCAATCTATTCTGATAAATTATATTTTTTTAAAATATAAATTATAGATTATAATAAAATAATTAATGAAAAAAGAAAATTTTGTATAAATATTATGATAAAAAAATAATTCAAATATTAAATAAATATGTTTTAGCCATAAAAAACATTTATTAAAGAAGCAAATTTCTCCACAATACAAGAAAAATCTTGTCTTTTATAAAAATGTTTTTATCAGGGAAAACATTTATAATCTTAGCATGAAATAATCATATATCACATATTAAAAGAACAAATCAAATAAGATAATATAAATACATATTCTAATTTGAAATTCATCAAATCATGCCAGTATCTATCAAAATAAACCTTAAGAGATGGAATAGGATATAATTGATGTGTACTAGTAGTGACCCAAACAAAGTATAAGATAAGGAATAAGAAATAACTAATATATACTAGTAACATGACAATCAAAGAACATTTCTTGGATTAAGTTATGAGAAATACATTCTAAAATAAAAAATATATGTTCATCATCCAAATAGGTTTTCAATTATTTAAAACAAAATTTTGGGATAAAAATATTTAGAAAAATATGTAGTATCCAAGGAAAAAAGGATTTAACACATATAACTCTTTCAATAAAATATGTTTTCCATTTATAAAAAATATGTTTACTTCTTAATACATACTAAATGAATCTAGTTTGGGTAAAAATTGTTAAATGTAATTGAATTATAAAAAATTATAAAAACTCCAAAAGGATATTTTTTCAACGTAAAATATCTTATATAATTAAAGTGTGGTGGTTCATGAACTAACCCATACCTAAGTAATTTTATAAATAAAGTGAAAAAAGTGTTTATTCAATTTAATGTTTGGGTTCAAGAAAATCATATAGAATAAATTTCCAAAATAAAAAGAAATAGTGTTTATAAAATTGAATTTTTGTTCCAAACCCAATTTTATACTCAACACTTTTTAAAATAAATGAAAATAATATAAATATTGTTACTATTTTTATGAAAAACCCAATTCATGCTTAAATAATTTATTAATGATGGATTACCACAAATGGAACATCTTAAATTCCTTTCCAAACCTAAAAAAAATAAAAAAATGATTTATACTTTATCTAAGTAACAACATATCATAACAAATAATCTCCCATATTTATATAACATAACCGTATATAAAATTCTTTAATAAGTCCACGCATGTAATCATTAACATGCGTAACTTACTTCTAGTTTAATATAAAATAACACTTGAAATGTATTCAATTATTTCAAGAAAGTGTCCATGTCATTAGTAGATTATAACTAAATTAAAAACCTACATGGAAATATTTCATGTTATGTAGAAAGAAATAAATAAAATAATTTCTCATTCTCAATAATAATTACATAAATCTAGAATGAGATAATTAATAAATTATTTAAGTAAGGATAACACAATATTCAATAAAAATTAAAAATCTTATGACAACACATCAATTGGTATAACAAAATATAAATAATCAAAATAATAGAGAAAATAGTCAGAATAAGTTACCTTTATTAATGGGTATATGTTTTTTGATGATCCAAGAGTTTAGAAGCCACAAGAGAGGGGCGATGAGACTCAGGACCGACAGTGAGAAGAGGTGAGGGGTGGCGATGCTCAAGATTGACAATGAGGAACAAAAAGGGGAGGGGATGCTCTGGATAGACAGTGTGGTGTGGCCAGGGTAGGGAGTAGCGGCGAGGTGGTGAGGGTTGGTTGTGCAAGGGTAGGCACGATGAGGGTAGGTTACACAAATCAGGTTTCTCTTTGGAAACTCACAACTTCCTAACTTTTTCTTCATGAAAATGAGTTATGGTATCTTAGTATAGTTAATGTAAAAAAACATAGATTCATGAAACTAGTTCTTCATGAAGTACGTAATGTGTGTGTAACAAAAGTTGAAGTCCTACATAATTTATTCGTCATGAAATAAAAGGGATTTATAGAACCTCTTTTAAAAACAAAAATTTTCATAGTGATCTAGTTTTTTTGGAAAATGTGAAATATTCTCAAATGGTAGAAGTGTTTTTTAGATGTGGGGTATCTCATTTTATAGTCATGTTTAACCACCTTAGTCTCTCTTATCCACATTCCAATCCCCCAAAAAATGTATTGTAAATGCTGATATTAATATCCATGAATATCTCTACATTAAAATTTTCAAATACAAGTTTCTTTGATTTTAATCTTCATAGTATGGAAAATAAAATCACATTTTCTTATGAGTCATATAATCCTTCTTGGAATCATGTGTATAATCATTGTTATTTCAAATTCACAAAATCATCGATGATTATTAGATTGACGAACAATCACATACAACTGTGTTTTTCATTCTGTTGTATCATGTTCCTTGAACACAAAATTGTATAAAAATTATAAAATTCATACATGAAGGATCATGGTCATATAGCCTCAGAATATTGACATTTCATGTATACCTTGATTGTGACATTTTCAGAATGTGATAACTCAAGTGAATAGAATCTTTTTAGATTCAAGAGGTTGAAGATGATGATGAATCAATCAAACGGTCTGGATCAAATGTATCCGAAAGATGATATTCTTTATGTACTATTAATGTTATAGCTACAGTACCTGTGGTCTACTTCATCCCACCTCAGATCTCTTCCCATTTGACCACCTTCTTATAATACAATCGATGTCATTGACCACTTGAGATGGAAATATGATCAACACCAGGATACTATTTGCACACACTTCCCACATGCTATTGTGTCACCCCACACTGTGGCACTAGAACCTCCCTATACATGCCCATGCACACTCTGTGGGGGATATTCTCACTCGAAACACCAATTAGTGTAGGTATTATTTTTAGACATAATTTTATGCTACTAAGCTATGTGATATGGCTCTCCTATGTGGTTGAGGCCACCTCACATGTGTTTGTGATTCATCTATAATCTCACCTTTAATGGTTATAAAATTTTTATCCTATCACTTAGAAAATATATATATGAAAAATACTACCATTTATATGAAAATTACAAACTAAAACTCAACCTTATTCAAATATTCTTTAATATATATATATATATTCGATGGAATTATTACTCCCCATGAAATAATGAATTTTTTTCATGGACATCTTCAATTTTTCTTCTTCATCTTATCATACACAATATTCCATCATCAGCAAAAGACATTTTTTTATTAAATATAAACACATATATCATCACATTTTTCTCAAACATAATAATTCTCCATGATATAATCTCCAAAAAACATATATAATTTCTATAAAACTATACAATCAATATCTAGTGGTCTCAAAAAAACATCAAGTCTCATCCTGACAAACCAAAACCAGGCTCAAATTATAAACAAAACCCTTGACCACGACAGTCCTACGTCTTGTCGTAAGGAAGATCTGGCCAGACAATCCTATGTCTTGTCATTTACTGAACCCCAAATAAAAAGAGGTACCATTTCATAATGAAACAACTCAATTTGAAATTACCCTTCACCAGAAGTGGTACACCACAAGGCTGAAGTGTGTTCCCAATCACCGTGAGTTAGAGAGGAGCACCTGGGCACCACAAATAACTATTAGAGAAAAGTTTCACCCTTTAAGATCTAACATGACCCATTTATGAAATATAAAACCACACGAATTGAATAATTACAATGAAAATAAATAAATAAAAAATAGATTAAAAATTTAAATTAATAAAATTAGATATTATAACATCATCACATCAAAAGTTATAGAAAAATACATATACATATGATTTATATAGTGAAAACCCCAAACAAAGGATAATAAAAAAAGATACTACATAAGTTTGAATGATATAGAATACCAAAACCACTTCATAAGAGATAAAATCTATGGGAATACATCTCCAAAATCACAAAAAAGAACTCAGATGTCCTTAATCAAGAAGATACCCTGAACTTCATGGTTCTCTTTCACTTACCTTTTTCTTAAAAATAAATATACGAATACACCCAAAGGAACGTGTAGGGTCTTAGAATATAGCCTAATAGGATACAGAGATGAATTCTTGTAAGGCCTTTACCCATGATAATTAATAATTATAGTTTGAAAACTTATTTTCAAAACCTTGTTCACTTTTTAAAATAAATTTATCTTAAAAAAAAATTAAAAATACCTTTGGTTTTTGTAAAAATACATCTTTTTAAAATATAGAAAAAATGACTCAAATAAAGAAATATATGCTCTATATATAAAATGCACAAATAATACAATATTTTATAGGAATGGGCTTAACAATAAAATAATTATATATTAAATAATGAAAAATAGGTATAAGAATTAGATATCACAACCAAACAAGGAACTAGAATCATGGAAATAGTGTATAAAAACCAACTAGGAACAATGAGTATGAAACATGGGATATAATAATTAAGGTTTAGTGTTACTTAGTCTAAGAAAAGTTTTTTCCTAACTATATAATATAGTTATAACTACTCTAGTAGCTCTCTCATTCTTTCCCAGTCCCAACCATAATTCTATGGGCACACTTAGTTTGCGTTGCCACATTTTGGACTATATCTTAGTCTTGCTCCCAATGGCTCACTATGTCCCTTTGATATTATTACTTAGCTACTCCAAGACATAGATTACGGATCCATTTGTCAAATTAATTCACACACACATCCAAGGTCTCTAATGTGATACACAATTCCAAACACATAAATATCAAAAAGTACCAATCATATAATCCATTTAAAATTAATTTTCATAAATGTTCCAATCCAAGAACAATTCATGCATTTCACACCATGTAAGACCTCTTTTTATACCCTTTAAAAAACCCATTTGATAGTAGAAAACGACTTTGATACATTTTAGAAAACACATGGAGTTCACCACAACTGACTCACTGTAAAAGTACACTATAAACCATTAAATTCCATCCCAAAATGCATTGATAAACAAACACTAATAACTCAAATTAGGGATAATTAGAAAAAAACAATTTAAATCAATAATAATTGAAAATAAATGAAAAAAACTTATATAGAGAGAAATAACTTGGTTCTAAACCAAATATTTTCTCCTTCTAAAATAACCATATGATTTTAGTAGTAAAGGTACTCACATGCCTAAGACACAATGAAACAGAACAACAACCCCCATAAATGACCATAGGTTTGACTAAATTATAATCTAGGGATTCCATACTCCAAAACGTAGAATAACAAGTGTAAGTAAGGGGTATAGAAGGAAAAATTAAATTTACATCAAGCTTATAACACAAAATAAAAAATTAGAATCCACTAAATTAAATGGGGAAGAAGCTCTAATGCTTGGGGAAGAGGATACAAATGAATGGTGAATATATAAGGGAGAAATAATTAGATATTAAAAAGGGAAAAAAGATTAAAATCCATTTTTAACGACATAGACATACCAAACAGTTTGGAAACATGGTTGGAGAAACTATGTTCCAACTGTATGGGAGCCACTACCTCCCCAAAACACAACACACATAGTTTCTAGAAATCCTGACATAGTTAAAAAAACTGTTCTCAAGCCATATAAATTTATACTACTCCCTAATATCCCTCTCACATGGTTAGATGCATGGTTTCAAAAACTGTGCACCAAATATGCACTAGGGCCTATTTCCCTAAAAACTAAGGTTCTAAACCTCCAACTACTGGAGCCTCTGATAATAAAAAAAATAAAAAAATAAATAAATCACAAAATAAAACATATCGGTGACTTAGTGTGTATCACATATACACTATTCCTAAATTTAATCTTCCACTATAATGATGTTATATTAACATCATTATGTTTCTATGAAAATTATATTACTATTATATAAGTCTATAAGCTTTATTGATTCATTAGTATAACATGTTCTTATTTGGGTTAGTTTAACCACCTATATGAATGATGCATTACTAACTTTGTAGTTTCCAATTTGAATGAGTATCAAGAAATTAATAATGGTAATATATGATAATAATGAGTAATTTATTTCATTAATATGGTTCTAAAATGATGAAATGAAAAATGAATGCACATTACAATGTAACTCTTTGGTTTTTGGTAAATTACAAGAAACATTCTCTTTATGGATTCCATTCTCATAAACCATACATTAATAAGGCTGGGTTTATAATATCAACTTTGATTTATTGAGATATGTTACATATTAACTAAATTTGTTCATTATATAGTTTATATAATACATCATGAATTTATTATACCATATTCTACATGTAACATATGATATTTTTAAATACATACATTTTTATTTCTTTGAAGGTCATTTGATTCAAATGTTACCAAATCCATTAAGGATTTCCCTACCAATATCACTTCTAATTTGAGTTTATTTAAGACTAAATTACAATATTTGTAAATTGAATTTAATTTCTCTCTAAATCCACTTATATTCTCTTATACTCTTTTTTTATTTAATGTATTTTCATGTTATCTTACAATCTCACCTCTCTTTCATTCAAAATTCAATGTAAAGTTTTCTTGTAAGAGGGAATGACCTTATTTATTATTTATGATTGGGTATATGTTACTACCATATATATATATATTATGGATTTAATTATAAATTGGTATTTGATTACTTAAGGTCATTTTTATTGAATTGTACTTTCTTTATAAAATTTTGAAGGATTTTTTTTGAAATGTTATCCACATGGGTCATTTTCTATTAACTTGAGTTTCTTTAGAAAAGTGATTAAAGAATATTTTTTACCATCATATAAATGTACAATGTTTCCAAATACTTTCATTTATTTCCATTATTAAATTTATTCCACATGCTTTAATGATTTTATAATGAATTTATATTCCATTTATTTTATAAATTATTTAGTTTTAAAATTAAATTTATCAAAAGTAAGGGATATTTATTCTCATATTCAAAGGTTTTTTCTAATTCCATTTAATAATTGTTTTTATCTATATCAACATCCATTAATGTTTCTTATGATTAACTATGTATATTCTCTAATGATTCCATCCATCCTATTTCTCTAGATGGTTTATGATAGTGTATTATGGAAGTCTTCATGAAAATAAGTTCTTTCCCATGGGTTGATTAATATATGAATGAATGCTTCCAAGTTCATTTGGAACACATATCTATGGGATATCATTATATGATGGGTTGGTCCTAATATTTACATACAATGATTTTTTTAATTATTTATATCTCATGAGAAAAAGGTTTAAGTACATGGGTGGTTATCCCTTTCCTAATATGGTTATGGTACACAGTTGGTTAGCCACATCCCAAAATGTTATGGAACATGGGTGGTTAGCATAATCCCAAAAGGTTGTGGTACATAAGTGGTTATAACTAACCCAAAATGGTACTCAAGTGGTTATCCCAAGAAAAATAAATTATAGACTAGTGGTTATACTTTTCTAATAAGTAATGAGTGCATTTATGGTTATATATGATACATATTACATGCTTACATTTTTTCAATTTTCTAATGTCAAGCATTATTCAAATGTCATGTTCACATATTATTGAATAATGATTTTACACTCCCATGAACGATGTATTATGTTAATTTTGAAACACTGATTCCATGATTCATGATTTATGATCGATGTTTTATTGGGTATGATTATATTTTGTTATACTCATGAACTATGATTATGTTCTCATACCCGCATACTCATCTTATGCTCATTTATAATATCTGATTGTTATCACTTATATTTACCCTTATTAGGATTATTGGCTCAAACTTTTGTATATTTCCATTCTTGATGTTATGAATAATGGAATTATGTTAGATATGTCTATAATGGTATTATATGTAAAGAATATTTGTGGGATATGTATAATATTTTTTGTAAAATAACTTAGTTATATACCTAATCTCTAAATATACTAAAACTTTTGTTTTTGGTTGTAATGTATTATGAGATTTAATAAATATTCATGTATAACAATGAATTATATATTTCTGTTAATACTAGGTTCAACTAAATTATTATCGATGAATATGTGTTTTAACACTAGATATTGGAGTGTGGGTTCAGTGAATATTAGTTGGTATTGAGTTTTTCTCTCTCTTTTGTAATTTATAAAGTGGTTAATTTTCATTGTTAAATGTGTTCAGTGAAGTTGGAGTTCTAATATAGGGTTTTATATCTATTATAGATAATATTAATTCTATAAAAAAGGAGTTTTTACATTTTTACCAGAATGGCCCGAAGGCCTTCTTTTTATTTTTATTATGGATAATCCTCTTTTTAAGGGTTGAAGGGAAACTCGAACATGACCCATAAGCCCAAGGCCTAAGGCTCGACATGACCTGCAATACATGACCCGAAATACCAGAGGCATACCATGCCCAATACATGACCTGTAGGCCCAACCCACTAGAGCCTCCCCTCCCCAGCTTCTGTATCATTGATCACCTAACACCCCACCTTGCATTTCTGATCATCTAGAATTAACCCACACAAATCTACACAGTGTCTGGTGCCAGTGGTGGTTGCCATACCCTATCATTCTTCCAATCCAGTTAGGTCTACTTCTGGTGACTACTACACTTGTTGCTCTGAACCTCTTATGGGGACTGCTGTGTGTGAACTAGGCTACTCCATGGTTATTTTGTACTGAAGGCCCTGTGGCTCGAATTCCTTTGATGGCTCGAAGGCCCTTGAGACACGTAGGCCCAAACCGGTGGCCCAAAGGCCCAACTCTGGTGAATAGTTCTAGCTACTATAGTACCTACTACAGTACCGCCTAAAATACCTGCTACAATACCCCAAAAATTTTCCTCCACCCAGTTTTGAACATGGGTCTCTTGGATGTCAAGCAAGAGTCCTTACCACTCGGGTTCAGGCTCGTTGGTAGTTCTGACATTCAACGGGGAAGATTACTGTATTTCATAGGAAATAATGCTACAATACTTAATTTTAATATGGATGAATGTTTTAGATATTTTGAATAATAATTTTACACTTCTTTCATGAGGATCCAATTTTTTGGAATTCTATAAATAATATGGAAAATTATGGTAATGTAATAAATTTCATCTTATTCTAAATTTTTAGAGAATTAGATTTATGGTTATGGGGATCAAGACTAAAAAATTAATTTCTGATAAGGTAAAGAATATATTATAAGGAAATATCAATTTTAAAAAGGGATATATTCAATATTTTGTGATTGAAATATAATGATATGTTTATTCTTTGTGGTGGATATATTGATGAATTATTTATAAGGGTTAATGAGATGGTGAGATTCATTTGGGGATTTAGCGAGACTCTTTATGATTCGAAAATATTCTAAAAGATACTTTTCATATTACTAGATATATTTAATTCCAAATTGTTAGTTATAGAGGATATGATCTTGAAAAAGTTTAATTGGTGACTTACACAACATCTTGGTTTCATATGCGATGAAAAATAAATCTAGTCTAATGATGAATAGTTTGGTTGAGAAGGTAGTCCCATTCAATTCTATGATGAATGTAATGAATTAAATTAAAATTGATGAAAAGGAAATTATAATTTTGGATTCTAAAATTCATATAATGATGTTGATATAAATTTCAATAGGATCATGTAACTCATCTCAAGAGGTGTCTAAAGAGGAAAACTTAAATTTTTTGGAAATTTACCATTGAAGTGTTTCAGCTCTAGGGATATTGGAAATTTCTTTGAAAACCATTCAAAGGTAAAATATGATAAAATTTAAGATTATGAAGAGTGATATCAATAATTTTAGAGGAATAATTCCAAAAAAGTTCGATGTGGTAGAGGTGAGAATAAAATTATTGGAATAATAGATACAAAGGAGTCATGCATTGAAGATGACATATGGAAAGAAGATGCGGATTCATCAAGAAGTGTGGAATTGTTACTTGAATATAAAATAGAATTAATTTTGAAAAAGAAATTTAATAATAGTATATTTATGGATTTATATTTAGAGAAAGGAATTTAATGAAAGAATAATACATCTAGTATGGTAGAATATGACAAGAAAAAATTCAGAAAGGGGGAAGTTGAGTTTCTTATAGAATTTAGATACTAAGAGGCTTACTAACCAAGGAGAAGAAATTGTTTTAACTGATGAAATGAAATATAAATTCATGTAATAATTAAATTTAACCTCTGAATGTGTAATTTCTATAAAAATAAAATTATATTAAAAATTTCAAATATAAATTTTCTAATTGTAAGCATGGTGTGTGATATTTATAAAAGAAGACAAAGAGTATTGGGGAGAAATTGAGACTTAAATATTGTTTTAATAAACAATGATCTAAATTATTGAATAATAAATACCATAGAATAACTATAAAATAGTTTTAATCCAATTAAAAATTTAAAAAGCAAAGAAAAACACATATATGGATAATGTTTATAATGTGTGTTGTTTAGAAATTTATAAACTTGTTTGAAACTATTCTATTTTCCGTGAAGAGAAAAAATAGTAAATGATATATTAAATGTATAAGAACATTTTTTGATTTTCTCAACGTTTTAGGTTATCAAGATAATGTCAATAATTCTTTCCAAATGATGAATTTCATAAAGGCACTAATGATGAAAAGAGTGGCAGTGCAAGATGAATATTTAATATTTATTTTCACTACTGGTTCAATGGAGGCTATGAGCCTATGATGAAATGTTTTTGGTTTTGATGAAGTATATTTAAATTCATGAAGATTAAATTAAGTAGAACATGTTGAGGGATACAACCCTTAAAAACAATTAAATAAAAAAGGAATATTATTCAACAACAATGTTTGATGCCAATAACCATTTTGGAGACTTGAATGTAATCTATAAGAGATATTATCAAAAGATTCATATTAATAAAGAGTGTATAATGATCCTAATACTTGAATAGTTTCAGTAACATGATGTTAATGTATTTTTGGTTAGTGATAAGTAAAGTAAAACCATGAAGAAGAATATAACTCGAAAGAATGAAAAAGAAGATATTGATAAGACATTAGAGATTATTGAATCTAAAACGTGTGAAAAATATTGTTTAGTAAAAAATAAGGTTGAATAAGTTATCGACTGTAGAATATATCATAAAAATAAGAATTTTGATGGTCATAAAATTTTGTGATAATAATATCAATGTTCTAAAAATTAATTTAAATTGAAGAGCAGTGTGAGGAGAGAATATTTTTAATGTCATATCGCTAAAGTGATTAAAAATATGAGTAATACTAATTTAAAATGGTAGTTGAAGAGGAATTTAGATGATAAAAGTTGTTTTATTTCAATGATAGTGTTGAATACCATTCCATGTAGTTTGAACATGAAATCTCAACCCCACTCATTATAGGAATAGGTATGTAAATTTTCCCCTCTCTCACTAGTTGTTTGGATATTTATTGTTAAATAGGGATAAATAAAAAATAATCCACGTTATGTTTTTCACCTATTTTTTTTAATATTGTGGGATATAGAAATATAGGGGTAGAATGAAAATATATAATTTTAACCTAATTCGGGGGAGATCTCTTATTGTGGGGAATTATATATTTAGTGGGAGTTTTTAAAAGGGGTAAGATATGGATCAAACATAATTGTGTGTATGTGAAATATTACAATATGTTTTTAAATTATGTTTGTATGAAATTATTACACATAGGTTCAAGGAAAAATTGTTCACAACTTTATTAAAAGTTATTTAAAGAAGTTTTTCTCAATTGGGTTCAAGTGTTGTGAAGAAGGGGATGCAAGTATCAACATGATTATATTCTTCAATGTTCATTTTTCAAACATCGAATTCACTCATATGGGTTTATAAATATAAAATAATTATTTATTACTATGGGTTTTCAATTATAAGTGTTATTTATGTTCAATGGTTTCCAGAAAAATCCAAAGTGATAGATTTTTGATCCCTTTAATATAGAATACAATGAGAGATTGAGTGGATATGATTTTTATGTTTTACTTTTTGGGTATGTAAATCAACATCAAAATATATTCTAAATTATATTTAGAGTTTAGAATATGGAAGTTAATATTAAAAATTTACATGATGGTTTATCAATGATAAAATTAAGTTTATTTATAATTTTATGGTTGTTATGTCATAAATAGGGGAATCCAAGATGATTTAAGGTTTCTTATAATATTTGAATAAATTTTAAGTTAAATATATTCTAGAACACGAATATGACATTTAGATATTAGGTGAGTTTGAATGATTTGTTTTGAATCTTTATGAAAATGTCTCTAAAAGTCAAAGTTAAATGAGTTATGTCCGGAAGATGTTTCATGATGATAAATTACTTAAGTTCAAAAGATGAAAAGTTAAGGAGAGAAGAACCTATAGAATGTTTAGAAGTTTGGAAGTTAAGGTCTTAAAAAGTTATCAGATTTTTGAGAAGTTGAAAAATACCTAAATATAATAGTAACCATGATAATATATACGGGTCACTATAAGAACAATAATGCTAAAAATAAAAAAAGTCATTATCAATATATAATTTCCACCTTGTATGGAACATACATGAGAATAAAATTAATAAAGCTAATATGAAAGAGTAACTTCACTCAATTTGTAAATGTAAAACTATGCTGAAATTTATGGAGATAAAAAAATTTTAAAGTTAATATATAATAGTAATTGTACTCAATATATATAGGTTACTATGGTTATGATCATAAGAAATATAGAAAAGTTTATAAGTCCTTAGTATGGAGATGTAATATGTAAAAGTAAATATGAAAATAAATAAAGGATTATTCAAGGGAAATAAAATATATAAAAGTAAATTTTTTGATATGCGAAGATTGATATGGGGAAATATGAAATAAATAAGGGTCATTATCATGATACATAAAGGTCATATAAAGTTTCACTATTATACATAAGGGTCACTCTGAGGATTAGAGTGAAACACTAGGGTTAAAAATTATACCAAAATAAGTATAATAATGTTAAATATAATATTTTATAAATTAAGTATGATGAATAAAAATTCTTATATAGGTAGTTAGTAAATTAGGGTCAATCCAAAAAGATCATGATCATGCAAACTTGGGTGAAAAGAAGAGAATGGTTACACTATGAACATGATTTTTACACCACAAAGTGATAATAAGTTTTTAAATAATTTATTTAAACTATGTTTTCATTTTTTGATGCCTGAAATTACATCAAGATAACATGGAAGGATCTAAAAAACTTGATCAGAAGTGGGGGAATATGAGAAGTAGTTTCCGGTCATTACGTATCATATTTTTTAATTTGGAATTAAATTACGAAGAAGGAAGAAGTCATTCAATTATGCAGGTATCTAAACATGTGTCGTGTATGGATATAATCAAGAGGATTATTTATGAGGGATTATTTTTAGTTTAGTATGTAAAAAAGGATATAAGGGTAAGATGGAAATTAGTACTCGTGACTTTGTAACTAGAATAAAAAGAATGATAGTTCGAATAATGTTTGTGTGTGTGTTCATCACACTAGTTAGTGTGTTTATATTATTGTGGAAAAAGTAACACATGTTATAAAATGTGAAGAAGTGGGAGATCACTACAAAAATTTTGCAAGATAAATAAAAAAGGAAAAAGATAAAATCTTATTCATTGAAGTGAAATATAATAATCAATTTTTTAGGAGACAACGTTATTGTAGTATTTAAATTTGAGATAATAGACATACCCTACTCATTTGTATCCACCATTAAAATTATGTTGGATCATATGGTTTTTAGTGATTATAGATAATTAAAAGGATTAGATACTCAATTTGAGTATTATACCTTGTATAATGATTATATTTGTTTTTGTTTTTTACTCATTGTTGATGATTTAAGAAGTGGGATTTCTCGCTTTAACAAGTGATAGAGGTTGATTTAATAAGAAAAAATAAAAGTAAAAAAGACTACTGCTCACTGATTCTCCAACCCCATTTTGAACTAAAATCAGGATCGAGTCTATCATATAGTGCATAATGAGGACATATATAACCTAACTGAGGATTATAAACACATGAGAACTATAGAAATTTAATATTGAGATTGAGATTTTTATTTTCCTTCAACGATGGTCAAACATTGTAAATAACATTCACCCTATGGCACTTAAAAATATTAATGGATATATCTAGAATTAGGAACAAAAATACAGCTCATAAAAGGTGTTAATGGATATAATAATTTTGTATTATAGTTTAATATCCATTTAAGGGGATTCCGAGAGAATTATTTAAAATATGATATAGGTGAAGAACCTTGAAATCAATACATGTCCACTTTAAATGATTCAGAACATGTCTGTATTTTCAGTGGAATATGACACGACGATCCACATAGAAATATATCCAACTTACTGTATATTTGTGACACATTAAATTAAAATAGCGTGACCTTGGATTCTAAAATGTTGAATGGAATCTCCTTATCCCACAAAGACTATGAAAAAATCCTAGTTTTAAATCAAATCTACTACTTCCATCACAACATGGGATTTCTTATTGAAGCGATTGATAAAAAATTTCCAAAATTAAGAATTGTTTCGAAGAATAATGTGATCCAAAACTCTATCCAATATGATTGAAAACACATGTTTGTGGGATAATATGGTAAACTCTTTAAATAAAAATGGGAAATTCTCAGTGAGATCTCTCAAAATGCTAATCTTCGTAAAAATGATATGGGTTTTTTGAGGAGAATAATCCATCATGTATAGGTAACCACTCACTTGGCTACCCAAGTGTAATCCCTTTCATAGAATCTTATAAAATTAGAATCTATGATACTTACTCAATTAAAGAATCCACAATTGACAACATACACACCCATTTCAAAATTTTGTGAGATGTGTAGAGGTCCACATGCAAACTAAAAATGTTGATATGGACTAAAGGATAACAATTCAGTGGATTTTAATCATGTCTTTTAACCGACCCCACCCAATAATTCCAAAATATTTATAAGCAGGGAAGTCTGGTTTAATCATGTTTTTTTCTATATCATCTATGTAGTTTGTTGAAGTTATTAATTTTACACATGGAAGAAGTTTTTAGTTTTATTCATGTATTCTAGAATAGTTGATATATAGATTTTTGAGTAATAAAATATTTTTTTGGATATCTTATCTTAGAGAAAAATCCATTGAAGTATTTGGAAGTTCAAATAAATATTCTAGTTTAGTTTCTTCAAACTGAGAATCTTCAAATAAATGTTGTTTTTGAGAAAGGTATGTATCCCAATGTACAACTTATTTATATGTTTTCAGTTGTGATAAAATTCAACCTATAAAGGTACATCCTTAGGTATATGTAGTATTCATATAAATAAGTCTTTGATTTTCTATCTTTATGGGGAATTCCTACCTTTGTACTTGAAAATTCTAGAGTAGTTCTTAGTGAAGCTCTAAAAACTCTATTCTATGGAATAAACCCTCAAAGAGATGGGATGATTAAGTAAATTGGATACTTTTTGAGTTACTCTTTAAGGGATTTATTTTACATTAGAGATAGAGGAATAGATTAAATCCTAACTTGGGTTGAGGAGTATATTCACACTGTTATTTATATTACAGCTATTGTTCAAATTAAATTAGAGGAATCGATGCATGATGATCCTACAATCGTGAGAAGAAGAGAAAAAATAATTTCATCAGATGAAATTCCTTCTCATATTTCCTATAATGCTATAATGTTAGAACAACCAGATCTAGATTTAAGAGATTTGGAGGAAGCTATGAATGGTTAAGATATTAGAGCTATTATTTCCCAAGAATATGATCAAGAACCCATAGTTGAGGTTACTTCACCATAGGAAGATATTAATTGGGATTATGTCGATGAATATGAATTATAGAGGACCTAGGATAAAGTATCCCTAGGTGATATAATTGTAAGTTTAATGATTATGGAGGCTGGTAATTCAAAGACTCTTTATTTTCATGATAATGTTTACTCATATTCTGTATCACTATTTAGAAGAAGCAAACCTTCTTAAGGAACTACCAATTAATCAAAATCTTTAATTTTTAAAAGTTAAAGATAAATGATGATTTAATAATAATGATCATGTTGGTTTAAAATAAGAATAATCTATGTAAGTAATATCTTTGTTTATAAAATATATAATTATAGGACCACCAAAGGAATATACTCTAATTGTGTTATATAGAAGGATTGAAACCCGATTATAAAATAACCTTAGAGCTCTGAATATGATAAAGACATGTTTTTTTAGATATGGTTCTTCATGAGTTTAATTATATGAAATATGAGATGGATGGGGTGAAGTGATAAGTGGTATATATGAGAGAAAATTATATTCCAAAGTAATATTTTGATGAACTGAAATAAATTTTACAAGATCTAATAGAGATGATGAAAAATAATCCAATTTTTCAATCAAGTATCTCGACATTAGTCCTGTAAGAAACCAAGTCCGTCAATTTTTTTCGATAATTTTAAAAAGGATATAATATATTATTTTGGTTTTATGAAGAAGATTCCAAATTATTATAACTCATCCTTAGTTGAAAAGAAATCTAGTTTTGTTTTTGATCAATTGAAGTATTTTTACTAAGACTATGATATTATATTTAAGAGTTCAAGAGATGAAATTTGATTTTGTATCTTTAAACATAATTAAATATCTGAGAAAATATAGAACCAATGAAATACATATTTTAAAATTTAATTCTCAGGGATGCTGATTGGGTCATTAAAATAAAATAGTTGATCTAGTTGGTTTTATTGAATATGTGTTTTCCCCTCTCAAGGAAACATTAGTAGAAAAAATTATTTTTTAGAAAGAATATTTTCTCTTTAATTTATCAGTGGAAATATTCTCTCAATTCAAGCCTACCAACCAAGAAAGATTTATGGTAAAATATCATGAGATAATTTGAAGACTTTTCTTTATATGATTTTGAATATAATATATATTATATGTTCATTCCAATAAGTGAGAGATATGATAGGCATGCTAATGCTAATATAGTTTCTACCAAGGGGAAAAAATATCTCTCAACCAATCATTTAGAATAGTGGCCCTACAGTTATGAAAAATTTCACTTACTTATTATAGTTAACTGTAAAGTAGTTGAAGTGTTTAATGATAGTATGAATGAAAAAAATAAAGTATCCAAGGATGATCTCTGTAATCTTAGAGAATAATTTAGAGATAATATTAAGAAATGAATTTTTCCTTGCTAGATTTCTGCCAGGGTTCTCTTTTCTGTCAACTATAATTGTACACAAATGCATTGTTTTAGCTTCTAAGACAATGAACTTTTTTAGATAATTCTACAATATTTTTTATGTATATCTATGAGAAAATTCATAAAACATTTCCTCATCCTACTACATTTTAATGGTTCAATAAAATATTCAGAAGGAAGCATTTACCATAGATTTATTTTAGAATGTTTACCTTTATCTCCCCTATTCATAATAATTTTTATTATTATTAAAGTGGTATGAAGATCCGTGATGATATTCTAAAAAATATTGGTAAGATTTCATGAGATAATACTGGTCTTAGTTTTTATGTAAATGAACTTTCATTGTTAAACCCCAAACTAAAAAATTTTCATCCTAGTCATACCTCTCCAAATCCTAACCCTCAGTAATATGACACATTTTTTATTAGTTATTATATTTATATATAATATAATATATTGATGTAATACTATTTTTTGACACAATGAAGTTTATCCCTTTATATTTGATTTTTTTCTTTACATTAATTCTATTTCTTGAATATTAATAATTTCTTCTATTTATCTTAGAAAATACTAAATTATATTAACTTTAGTGATCTATATTCTTCATGTTCATAATTCACTAAGATATAATGAATTTTTTATATCCTTCCCATTTTGGTACTTTTGGTATGAATAAATATTTAGAAGAGATCATATATATATATATATATTATGTTTTAGAGTTTATTTTTCATAAAAAAATATAAAAATATTTTGTCTTTTATATGATAAATAATCTATAAAACATTAATATTAGATTTATCATCAGCATTGGGATCATTAAAAGGGGGAGATTATTATACTTACCAGTGTTTTTCTGATATATATCAATATTTCATATGTATTTATGCTCATAAAATCCCCATATTTTTACTAATAATAACTTATTTAGTGTTTTAAGGAAATTATGATTTTCTTTAAGTGAAATTTCATTTTGTAATATTTGGTTAATTTTTATTAAAATTGAAGAAATTTTTCATAGAAAAATATCATAAAAGATGATAAATTATAATAAAAGTTGATAATTTATCAAATTTATTTTTTTACTTTCATATGCTACCAAGAAACATATTTTCTCTCAAAGGAAGTAAAACTACGAATAAAATAAAATCAACAATATTCTAAAAAAATTAAATTAACCAATTAAAATATTATGTAGGATAATTATCGAACAAGGAAGAAGCAATTATTACAATCCATGATTTTTGAAAAGAAAACTGTCATATAAAGATCAAATTTTCATATAATATTTCTTTTTTACCTAGGATCTTAGAATTTAATAATTATAATTATTGAAAATGTAAAATATCATATGATGTTTAGAATTATCTTACATAGACTAAAAACTCATATAAGGAGAGAGAATATCTTAATAAATAGTGTTTTCAGTACATTTATCCTATGGTGATAAGATTTTATTGCAAAATGATGAAATATCACATGTGATAGATTACATTACAATGTAATGATTTCATTCAATATAAAAATATTATTTTATATTTCAATTTAGGTATTTATTTAAGTCTTATTAGGTAATAAATACATCTATAACATTTAAGGAAGACAATTCACTTCAAATATATATTATCAAAACATTAGTATTTATTGACACTTTTTTCATAAATTGTGGAGGATGGATTAGGAAAGGAAAATTAAATCACATGAATACTTCCAAGATTTGTTTTATTTCTAATGAAGACCATCATTATAGTCAATAATGATCTCCATGATTATTATTTTCAGAATCAAAGGTCACATGTGAGATCATAACCAGCCTCTTTGTATTATTCAATATTATCTTGACCAATGGATTATATATATGGGCTTTCAAATTCAAAATAAAAAACATAGGAAAAAACACATGAGAGAGATAGTATTATCAGAAGATTGAACATGATACTTTTCTTTTCTATAAATATATGTTGTTTTTTGTTTTCTTAGAAGCAAATAAACATGCAAATATAATTTCTTGAAGAACCCATTAACTGCAATTGAGAGATATTATGGATCAATTATTTGAAGTCTTGTTCTTTTTTTGGAATAGTGTCTCATCTATTATTATTTTTTATATTTCAACTATGAGTTTAATCCATATATCTATTCTACATAATTATCATTTTTAAAGTAAAAACTTCTTGTTATAAGTATATAAATGTCATTTTTATGTATTTCAATATGGAAGATCCACATAAAATATCTTTTTACATTTTTATAATGAGTTTAATTTTGTCTTACTCAAATATCGAAGTTCCTGGGAAACAGACCTATATCATGAAATTCACTAATATAGTAGAGAGAGCATTTGTGGAGTATATCAGTGGAATCTAATTCCCCAAAAGACTATAAATCCTTTGTGTTTTGTTCTACCCTTTCATATTTTAATTTAAACTCCCTATTCGATAAAAGAGATAAAAATAAATGGAGGGATGAATTTTAATAGTTGTTAAATTTTTATGAACTCAATTCACCCCCTTTTGAGACATTGCATAACTTTCTCGAGATCAATAAATTTATCAACAAGCTTTGGAAAAATGGGATTTTCCCTAGTCACCAAACCATCGATATATATCACGGACAACCAAACCATCATATTTCATCCTCAACCCTCATAATAGGAACTCTTCCCAAATAATCTTTCCACCACCACAACGCCATGGCGGCTCACTCTTTCAAACTCAGAAGTTAGTGATAACGATAAAGATTTATTATGGTTATGACTTAGTAACCCCTTAATTTGAATTTTTTTTATCTAAAAATTTATATCCCCTTTATCCCTCAACACCCCCAAAATCCATCATATTTCTCACTATGAGATTACTTTAAATCATGATTCCCTTTTTAATCACCCCTTCCTTTATATCCCAATCCAAGAACATTAAAAACCATAATCCCTAATTCAAGAATTCATCTTAATGATTCATTATACCTATCCCCCTTTAAAATATATACACCAATCTCCCATACCCTAGCTGAACCCCGAACCTTCATGTCACAGGTCTTGTTTCAGACACTACTCAACGTTGAGAATCTAATGGAATTTCATATTGTGAGGTGTGCAAGGATAATTCCGCATTATTAATTATGTTCTCGATATATAAAATTTATTTTGAACATTCTCCATCTCCCAATAACCAAATAAGTGTCCTTAAAGCCTTTCAAAATTCTATCAAATGTTGTTTAATATCAACCCAACCTCAGCCCAACCAAAACCCCAAGCACCAAACTATTCTCCACTCCATGGGTAGGATCAGCCACACCATCTCATTGGATTCTCCCTAAAAATGAACCATATTCCATAAATCTAAAAACTAAACTACTTTGAAGGAACTGGAATGAAGGAGAATAGTGATATAGAATCTCTTTAATATCTATTACTTTTGTAGTCTTGGGATGATTCCCAAAATTTTGAGCAGTTTTAAAAGGATTTATATATAAGAAATTATTCATGATAAAGAAGATAATTATAGTTAACTTATACTAGTTTTCATTAATATAATCACCTATGACAACGATATGGTCTTGTCTAATCTTAAGGTTAATTTTTTCCATATCACTTTTTCAAAATTTTATTGTAAATCATGAATGTACTCGAAAATATTTGTTACCTATATTGGATGTAAGAGGATTCTCATTGATATCTCATGGAAAGTCTTATAGATAGTTTCGAGTAGTTATAATTGATCCCAAATTCATCCATGATACTACCAACTCCAAGATATCTCTGTCTAGGGTCCCTTCTATGAGATTTCTCAATAATTCATTCACCACCTCTTAGCTTCTGAATAATGAAAACCAAGGGGTGGCAAATCAAATGGATGTTAATAACTTACATTCAATTATTGAGGGTTTATACCTTTATATGGTGTGTCACTTAGTACACTATTTTAACTGTTGAAATAGTCGGTGCCCTAGACCCAACTATTCACTGCTTTTGATTACCTTATCATGTATATAGTTATCTATACATGATGTCATCTTACAATTACAGTGTATAATTTTCTACGTCCAGTATTGAAATGGTAATGTCCAAAGATTACTTGTCATATGGAAAGGTCACAATAGTTCTCAAGATATAATGATAACTGATAGATACTATAGAAATAATCTTAAATATACGTTCTATAGTCTAGATACATATTACTGATTGGACACAGTAGATGTTTGACTATTTGGTGCTGGGAGATTAGAAATATCGAGACTTCTTCTCATGGAGTTCTCACTTGGTGATCTCTAGTAATGAGATCATGGGGATTGACCCACCAATAGGAACACCACATGTATGAGGTGTCATTGGATTTTCATATCTAGGATCATGTGTAATGGTCTCCTGACTTGAGATTATTACCAATGTATATCATTTGATTGCGTACTTTGATGCAAGATGAAAACTATGGAAATGAAGTCAGGACGAGGTAGTTTGTGCTGGGTGCATCATTGTTGGCATGGCATTGGTTGAATGGTCAAGAAAAGATTTGTCTCTACTGGGTTGTGGAAGTAATATATTTCAGGCCATGTTGATATGGATGGTTGTACCTTTATAAGACCATGTCCATGGAAGTTGAGGGTAAATCCATCCAGTTACTTCCACAAAAAATAAAGAAAGATAAGGGAGATGACACATGAGTGCGTCCTGCTTTATGAGATATTACAGACAAAGAGATTATATTACACAATACGTGTTCTTAGGTTGGTTGTCGATGCTTTGACAATCCTTATCTTTTTAGGGCCTATGATGAGTTTCTAGATCCTGCTCTTGGTCTGTGAATACTATTAACTACTGTCGAGATAAGGGCCTAGAGGGTCACACACAAAAGCGTATTCAAGAATCTACCATATTCAGTTGAATATGTGTTTTTGGATATGGTGGGACCCACCATCGAGGTCCAATATTTTTCCAAGGTAAAGAGATCATCAATGAAATAAATGAATTTATATTATTCGAGTTTAGAATAATGAATAATTTATTTATTTATTAAATTTATTTATGAGTTTTAAGTAAATACATGAAAAATATTAATTGACAAATATTAAATTACTCAAGGTTCAATTAATATTTATGGGAGCAACGTGTCGAGTTAATGAATCAATTATTATCACATAATATATTTTAATATATTTCAAGTGAATGATAATAATATTTATGACTCAAATTAGTTGTCATAAAATGTCGTTGATAGAGCGTTAAGTACCCAGGGCTAATGAGGTTATACCAGCTATTTTAATTAATCACTATAAATAGAAGAGGATGGGATTTTTCCATTAACAATTAATGGGGATTCTCTATCATATCCTATCTCTCATGTTCTATGGAGAGAGGCTCTAGATCTAAGGACTTTAGGGCAAGAACTCTCTCTCGCATCGCTTACAAAGCGATGCAGTGATTTTTTGGAGCGTCGAAGGCATCGTCACAATTCCTCGCTAGCACTCGGATTATGATGAATGATGATCTTGCGTATTTCTTGAAGTGCATGTGGATGATCTAGTGGAGTTCGTTGCCAGATTCTTCGAGCAGTGATCACCAACGACGAGCAGACGTTGGGAAATGATTCAGATTTAAATAAGGTATTTTTATGGTTTATTTTTGCACTTTAAATCCTTCACAAATGGTCCCTGGCTAAGACTGGGCTGCTGTTCAACAACATCGATAAGTTTACATTAATCTTTGGTGAAATTGTTTTAAAAACTCACCTGTTTGGGGCTTCTTATGCATGCCCAGTTCCAACAACTATTATCAGAGTGCGCGCATGTCATTTTTAAGATAAGAAAAAAATTAAATTAGCATCAAGTTATGAATAGGGAATCGATAAGGTCCAAACACCAAAGACCGTGTTTTTATCCTATACCAGATGACCATTATGTGGTCATACAAAGTTTTATGTTTGGGTTAAAAACAATAGTTTAATAATGTTCTAAATTGATGAACAAATTTTATCTAAATCAGTTTACACCGAAATATTTTTTTTTTCAATGAGTAATATTAATTTTTATTCTTATAAGAATTTTATTATAATAATAATAGTTTAATAATAATAATAATTTTATTATTATAATATTATATTATAATGATATGTTATTATTATAATGTTATAAATTTTCTATTCCAAATATAGACTTTAGAAAAAAAATTAAAGGGAGGGGAGACCTACTTTGGAGGACTACATTTTTATAAAAAATAAAAAAAATAAGGGGGGGACCTATCATTATTTTTTTGAAGAAAGGGGGGTGAACCAGCTGGTGAAGACAAAAAAAGGTTGGGGCAACTTGGGTAGGTCATGAACAAAAATGAATTTATTTGGGGGGCCTAGCGGCCCCCGATAGTCTCTCCTGCCCAGCACACCACAGTGCAAAGACCGGCTGAATGCACGGCCCTATCCCCATCCCAGTCGACACCTTCTGCTACATGTGAAGAAATTGCTCGCGGCTGCCCTGTGGCCCTCCCACTCAGCACCCGGCCAAAGTACCTTTGCCAATGAGGCTGGCCAGGCCTTCCCTCCTGGTGGGTCTTCCCGAACTGGCGCACTAGGCTGGCTCTTTCATCCCCACTTGCGTGGGACCTGTTTGTGCATAGCAGAACTACGGACAACTAGCTCCAAGTCCAGTCTCCTCCCAAATACGCAGCTGGCCAGCCACCCGACACCCGGCGGAGCACGCCGCATCACCTCGGTCTTATCCGACCACCTCCACCGCAATGCCTCACCTTTATTGTTACTTCGTTCGGCGCCCCTCCAGGCCACGGACAGTCCCACCGGGCTGTATCCATCCACCCGGACACCTCCTCAGGCCAATACTATGGACCGACCTCCTCCCTCTTGTAGAGAAGTGTGCCACAACGCTCTTAGGAAGCCCGCACCATCCTGGACCTGCCTCATCCTGGTCGCTGCCCGGTCTTCATAGGGGGAATGTATCCTCATTGCCCCAAAATAATCCTGAGCGGGTCTACCAAGCCCGGAACAGGCTTGGGCGGGCCAACGTGACCCAGAAATCCCATGTACGAGGTCAGTATTTCCCGGACTGGGCCTGTGTAGGTTTTCCCTAACCCGCACAGGCCCTGCCCAATGTTTTAATAGCCAGGGTGGTTTAATTTAATCAAAAATTAATTAAATTAATTAATTTAATTACAGTTGATTATTAAATTAATTAATAATAATTTTTTGGTTTTTAAAAATTAGAAGAGGCGTCATTTATTTAATTGTGGGATTAATTAAATGAATGAATTAATTTAATTTTTAGTTTTAAAATACAATTAATTAAATTGGGATCGAACGATGTAACTACTTAATTAAAAATAAGCGTGAAATTTTAATTCAATCAAATGCCCTCAAGTATTATTTTAATGCAAGTTTATTTTTTATTCTCCATTTAGTTTATATACGTGAGTTAATGCGTATACTAATCATGAGTCTTGGACCAACCAATGTATGTTTGGTGTGTTTATTTATTTAATTAATTTAATTATTACATGGTATTGTAATAGTTAATTTAATTAATTTAAAGGCAATATACGTGTCATCTAAGAGTCGTTATATGTATAAGTGCATGCACACCCATTCTCAGAGTTGTAATTTTACTCCCTAATATCCCCTCACTTGTGTACGAGTAATGTCGTACAATGATGACACAATAAATGATTCAATTCACTCCTAGTGATGGTGACACACCAGATAGGAGTTGGATGCATTGAATGAGCAGATGATTCTATTCAGGTTGCAAGACACGTCACTAAAAGGTACTTAACCCTTGTGTTTCAGTTGGTCTGTTATTCACTGAACAGATTAACCAATAGTACCAGTCCATGATTAGGAGTTCATTTTATTTCTATGTGGTTTATTATTTTTGTGCACCAATAATTTATTGCATGATCACATAGTATAATAATAAACAAGCATACAAGATAAAATGAACACGTGACGTGAATGAAATTTCTATTTCTTGCATGGACAGTTGTGAGTGAGATCACATGACACGTTCTTATAAAATAGAAAATAATTTCTTTCATCACACTAAAATTAATAAAACCCTACAAAATATATTAATTCATAACTGCCTTTCATCATTAAAATTTGGAAAAAACTTGCTGTTTGAGGTGCTGGTCATGCTATAGGTAAGGGTGCCTTTTACTACCGGGGAGTCCTTATAAGAATGTCGTGTTGAATTAACAAAAATTTCTTAAAGGAAATAGCCTTAGATTGCTTGTTGTAATTTTAGAGGCAAGCATTGAGTAAATGAAGTTCGGATTTTTAGAAGCTAGGACTTCACTCAACAGATCAAGGAACCACAAATTTAAGCGGTCGGCCAGCCAAAAGCCTAACTAGAACCCTGCAAGTAGTGGTGTATCAATAGTTTGTAGAATATTAGTGATGGTTCCATGATACTTCCCACTTGAATACTCTAATGATAGAGTATTCTGATTCTAGCACATAGGGTTCCTAGAATCCAATAAAATAGTGGGAGACCTTAAAAGATTTAAATAATTAATCAAAAATGTCTAAAATAGTAATCATATAAAAGGAACTAATCTGAAAAAATTAATTTTTTTAGAAAATAGAATGATATTCCACAAGATGTAATATGTGATATTATTTTGGACAAAGTAAATGTCTATACTGACATGAGTATCCATGAATTGTACAGGTGCATAAACATATTACTATGATATAGGAAACTCAAGGTGCCAGTGTCCCGAACACTATTAAACTACCTCAATAAGAGAGGTTGAAAATTGCTTACAGAAGACTAATGTACAAAGAATATGATAGTTATATCATTATTCTCTCATCAATTTCTAGTGTCAGTTGTGGTCGCTACACCAATAATTGGATGATATAAACATGAAGTATCATCTCCAAGATTTTTTCAAGGAAAAAGTGTAGCAATAATATGAATAAGGCGATGGTTACACCTTCATGTGTAAATTTAAAGATTAATCTTGATCTTTAAATGGATCTATTTCTCATATCATTTGCACCACGTTACTCAAGTATCATTTTAAGTTATTAAATGTGAAAATATTGACTAAATGCTCTATTACCTATATAGGTATGGTTTGCCAAGTGGATAAGAATAAAAGACAATTAAGTTTTCATTCTCATGGAAAATAAATTGATAGAAAATGTGAAAAGGTCAAAGGCATTTAATTCCAATGACACATTTGCAGCGTCTTTAAATTAATGAGGTATTAGAAAAGGTTATTTTCATTGCATAATAAAATGGAAGTTTAAAAGGAATAAACGGAATTAAAGAATCAAGTTTCCCGCTTCTTCTTCAAAAGTATTCATCAATTGTAATGTTTTAGTTTTACTACTTGGGTATTAAATTCAATATACTGGTGAGATATGTGTATTTTAATACAATATCCATTTTTGTATAGAAACATTACTAGAAGTCAGATGTACTCTTCGAGTGGCTGCAAAAGGGTGATACCTAGGCCAGTGGTGAGAAGTTCACGAATTCTTAATTTCCATGTAAAAGATTCATGTTGAACTATTATGGAGTATAACCATAAACACTAATCTCATGTGTCCTTGTATGCAAGGATACATTCTTTCAAGTTTTTGAATTAATGTTTTTTTGGTAAACTCAATCACTAGTTCAGTGTTACATGAATCAATGACAATTAATGATGAATATAAATGTAAGAATAATACCTAGTTGTGAAAAAATAATCCCTTTTCAAGTAATACTAATACTATACTTCTTGAATATACCAAGTAAGATATTTAGGCTCGACACAGCTAAATACTTTTGGTATTATTGACATCTCTATTTTGGAAAAAGGATCCTTTAGAAATAAAGGTTTTTCATAAAGCTTTTGGAAATAGTTCAAAAAGTATGAATGAACTATTACAAGTATAAGATATAGGTATATATATACTACATAAGATTCATTTAAGTAATTAAGGAATAAAAATGTGATGTATATGCGTGGTGTATAGATATGAGTTGCTTCAGGTTGGGATACATAAGAATATCTTGTCTAAGCATTCATTAATCATGATAATGTAGCGTGGAGTAATTTCTAAACATACATTACCTTATCAACTTTACATCGTTGATGATTATGTGGAGGATTTCTGATAAAGTCTTACATGTCAACATTGATCAATAAACATGTAGCACAGAGAAATTCATAAATGCATATTATATACATCAAAGCATTGATGTTAGTAATATCAATGTTGAAACTAGTAGAAATGTCCATTATATTTCATGAAATTATTTTCAAATAACGGTGTAATCCCATAATCATATTCCAACTAAAATGAAAAATGGATATCATATAAGTCATTGTATGATTGAAATCCAAGGACATGTGTTTGGATACAAATAGTTTGTTCATATACAAACAAACTTTCATCAAGATAAACACATTGTACATCTAAGGTGCTTATCCTAATAATTTATTAGGATACTACATAAATCCATAAGATAGACTACACTTATATATAAGGGTGTAAATCTCTATTAAAGATAGTGGGATCTATATTGACTTATGTTTAGTCAATTCTCAAGATGCATAAATAGTTGACGTAGGAACTTGTCCCACAAGCACATGTGGAACAGAGTATGTTCCAGAGACAAATACTGCGTAGTAAGGATAAAACCATGGTGATGGTTTTTATATTCACCATGTTTAGTGACCAATTATTCAATATGAATAATATTTCCTACAAGTAATAAGTATATAGAAAATAGCTAAAATTTATAAAAACAACTAAAATTAAATTAATGGATTCTATGTATCAAAGTGTAAATGGGATGATTATTATAAATAATGTGGTGGGAATTCAAGTGAAATTATACATGGACGGTACAAGTGTAGTACCAATAAGGATCGATTGGTTTAATCAAGTCGTTATGCCTAAATCTGTTATAATTTTACCTATCATAGCTAAAGTCTATGATCAAATTATTTAGCATTGGATGTCATGGAAACCAATCATGGATTGTGTCTATACAATGCAACAACAATGGGATTGTCACATCACAAAATGCTAATAAAGGTTGCATGTTACTGAAATCTGGTTTAGAATTAATGTAAGAAATTTGATTATAGAATTTAAATTTTCAAAAAATGATTTCCATGTGTCTACGAGAGGTCAGTGGGAGCCCCAATGTTTTCCATGAAAAAATATGTTCGTAAACATATGGAAAACAGAGATAGGTATCACAGTTAATTAAGACCAAGATGAAATTTATTCTCTAGTGATTGACTTAATGTAGCAACCTATGTTCTTGGGAACAGGATCTACTAAGGTAGATCTATAGGTTGATTGGTCGTAGTCGATCGTACATATAGTGACCTTGTATTGAAAAATAAAATTTGGAACAGTTCAAGAGTTGAATTATTGCCTATGTCACAAGGCATAATCTCTCTGTGTTGACATGTCCGAGACATGGGAAGAAAAATATGTTGAGTTGAAATCCATACGTCAAAGAGATGACTCAGTCACGTATGCCATAATACGTACAAGAACCGATATTTCCATGATATATTTTATAATAGGAAAATATTAGTTATATCCAGAAGCACTGCAAGGGATGTTGTCAGAACAATCTAATTGTAATTCGGCAAGTACAACAGATATGTACCTAGTAAGTGGAGAAGAAATGATACTAGTTTTCAGGGATACAAACTAGTATTCCATAGATCAATGTGATCTACTATCAATGTCTGGCTAAAGATGATCAGAAAGTCAAGATCATGTCAGCTATTGGTAGCCATACCTACAAGGACGAGTATGTTTTAGATTATATGGTAGCTAAGAAGTAGTTAAATGGAATGATTTATTCCAGTTCTTGAAATCACACATGGTGAGAAAAGTATTATCATAATTAAAATTATGATATTCTTAATATCCAAGATGTCACATTATGATAGTGGAAAAGTGATATATTCTTTGGATACCATCTCTTGATTAGTTTTACTCAAGGATATGAGGTTTTTATATCAAAATAGCCATGTGGAAGAACTATGGTGGACCCAGTAGCTAAATCCCTTACTTAGTAGAAACATGATGTTCATCATGTGAGTGGCTAAAAAGTCTGGTTAGCAAGTTGTCTCTAGTGAAAGTGGGAGTATTGAAATAGTGGGTGCCCAAGACCCAACTATTCAGTGCTTTTGATTACCATATCGTGTATACAGTTATCTATACATGATGTTATCTTACCATTATAGTGTAGAATTTTCTGAATCCACTATTTAAATGGAAATGTCAAAAGATTAATTGTCGTATTGAAAGGTTATAATAGTTCCCAATCTATAATAACATCCTTTAGAGACTATAACATTAATTTTAAATATATGTTCTGTGGTCTAGATACATCTTACTAATTGGACACAATAGAGGTTTGACTATCAGGTGCTGGGGGATCATAAGCATTGAGACTTCTTCTCATGAAGTTTTTACTTGGTGATTTCTTGTAGTGAGATCATGAGGACAGAATCTCCAATAGGAACACCACTTGTCTCGTGTGTTATTGGATATTTATATCTCTAATAATGTGTAATAGTCTCCTAGCTTGAGATCATTACCAATGTATGTCATTTGTTTGCATACTTTGATGCAATATGAAAACCTTGGATATGTAGTCATGGAGAGGTAGTTTGTGGTGGGTGCGTCATTGGTGGCATGGCATTGGTTGAATGATCAAGAAAGGATTTTTCACTTCTGGGTTGTGGAAGAAATATATCTCATGCCATGTTGATATGGGTGGTAGAACCTTTATAAGACCATGGTAATGGCAGTCGAGGGTAAATCCATCCAGTTACATCAACAAACAATAAAGCAAGGGAAGGGCGATGACACGTGAGTGCATCCTAATTTATGATATTTTACAGACAAAGAGATTATATTACACAGTACATGTTTGTAGGTCGGTTTTCACTGCTGTGACAATCCTTATCACTTCAGAGGCCATGATGGGTTGATAGATCCCAGTCTGGGTCTGTGAATACTATTCAATACTATCGAGATAAGGGTCTAGAGAATCACACACAATAGTGTATTCAAGAATCTTCCCTATTCAATTGAATATGAGTTTTTGGACATGGTGGGCCCCACCACTGGGGTCCGGGATTTGTCCAAGGTAAAAAATCACCAATGAAATAAATGAATTCAAATTATTCTAGTTTAGAATAATAAGTATTGAATTTATTTATTAAATGTATTTAAAAGTTTTAAGTAAATACATGAAAAATATTAATTGACGAATATTAAATTATTCAAGGATAAATTAATATTTATGGTAGCGACGAGTCGAGTTAATGAATCAATTATTATCGCATAATATATTTTATTATATTACAAGTCAATGATAAAAATATTTATGAATTATATTACTAGTCATAAAATGTTGTTGATAGTGCGTTATGTATCCAGGGCCTGCAAGGCTATACCAGGTATTTTAATGGAGCACGATAAATAGAAGAGGAGGGGCTTTTTTACTTTAACTATTCATGGGTCTTCTCTCTATCCTCTTATCTCTCCCATGTTCTAGAGATATACAGAGACTCTAGATCGAAGGACTTTGGATTAAGTACTCTCTCAGGGATCGCTTGCGAAGTGATGGGGTGATCATTGGAGCATTGAAGGCGTCATCACAATTCTACGCTAGCACCTAGATTACGACGAACGACGCTCTCGTAGAGTTCTTGAATAATTTGTGGATGATATAGAGGTGTTCGATGTCATATTAATTAAGAAGTGATCACCAAAAATGAGATGTTTTCATGCGCGGATTTGTAATTAAATAAGGTATTTTTATGGTTTATATTTATGCGTAAAATCCTTCATGCGTGGTCCTCGGCTAAGACTAGGCTGCTGTTCACCGACATCAACAAGTTTATGTCAATTGTCAGTGTAAATATTTTAAAAACCCACCTATTTGGGGCTTCCAATGCATGCCTTGTTCCAACATTAACAATAGGAGAAGTAAGTGGTGTTTTACACTAATGGATGCACTGGTATAAAAATATCTTTTAAGGTCTATTTTTCAGTGGTGTTATGTATGTGTTGTTATAAATATATTTTTAGATATGTTTATTAAAATATATATTATAATAATTATTTCAAAAACTGAAAACATCACTCCTTTAATAAAAGATGTTCAAATTAACATTTAATGCCAGTTTTTTATAATCATCATTAAAAGTGAATTTTAATGTTATTTGTTAAAAAACCTATGTTGAAAGTGACAATTTTTTTTTAAATATTTCATTTCTTGTTATTACTGAAACAAAATATAATATTGATAAAGTAAAAATTTATAGAAATAAAATGAAACTATAAAAAATAAATTTAAATATTTGAACTAATTTGAATTATTGTGTAGTCTCCATAGAATTTATTTTATTTTGAAAAAAGAAATCATGATGCAAAAAGGATATGGCTTATCAGGTGTTTTAGACTTTAGATTCTATATATGATTAGGATGATTCATATTTTTAATTCTATCTGAAAAAATATTCTTCATCACCAGAAATATATGAACAAGTATATCCATTAATAAAACTAATCAAGAATGAATTAAGTAATTAGAGAATAATTATGAATACCATATTGAAATTATTTAATGATGAACCAGTGGAGAAAAGATAGAAATTGAAAGAGTAGATATAACATGACTAAATATTGTCTGTGAAAACATATATATCATGCTTGCAAATTTGAAATGTGAAACTGTATATTTAGGTGAAAATTGATAAATTTAAAAAAACACCTTGAAAAAAATTGATAAATCATCTTTTGTGATTTGATATTTTTTTTGAAATAATGTTTTTAAAAACCGATGTTAGGAATCCCCTTGAGAAAGGATTTAAAATAATTTTTTAAAAGAACAATAGTAAAAATACATAGTTAAGAGTTTAAAATTAGTTTTTTTAGAAAAAATATGTTAAAAATATTACAGTGAAGGGTGATAAGGTTGGTTATTTAATAGCCAATGTTAAAACCGTGATGTGAAAGATATCATTTGTACAAGTGGCGATTAATGTGTTAGAGGGTAACTAGGTATATGACGGTTTTTTATATAATTCAAATATTCACCACTGTGGGTAAGATTCAATTTATATCCCATTAAAATATATAATAGATAGAATCATTTATGTTAAGAGGGATTATGCTATCAATGATAAATCATGGTCATATCATGATATGGAGGAGCATTATCTATATCCTATATAATGTATCTAGGGAAAAATCCCTTCTTATTTTAATGTGTGATTTCCAAAGTTACCTTAACATGATTCTATCAATGGAATACATGAAAAATGGATTACCAAAGTATGTTAATTTATATATCTCTAAGATATTGATACATGATGCATCATATTGTTATCCAATAAGTGTGAAGTTTAGTTTCCACCATGGATGAGGCCCATAAAACCCCTAAATCATAATGATTTACCTATAATACATTCCCTAAATATGATATCCCTAGGTGAATTATTTTGTATAGTAGTTAGTGCCTTCACAAATTATCACGAAGCTTCCATTGGACCATCACCTCACCTGAATGAGATCACAATAGTTAGTATTTCAGATTCATCCAATGGTCCATACCTCACTATCAGTCCCCCAATTTTTCATCCTATGAGAAATAAATTTTCTATACTGGGGACACACCTCACTCCCTTTATGAGTTATCACTCAAGGTGTGGAAAATTAGTTATATCATGAGACAAGATGCAGATAGAATTGGCCACACATGAATTCATATAATTACCTTCCAAAGTTATAGGGGTTCCACTATGGGAGAAATCCAACATAGATTTCATGATAATCAAGAAAATAATAGAGGGGAAATAGAATAAACAAGAGAAGCAGGGAAAGAATAAATACATAGGGGTAAGAATGGGGAAATAAAAATACGATTCCTAAGGAACCCCAATAAGTTCCTAGTTTTATATGATCTAATTTTACTAAAGAATATCTTGATAAAATTTCAAGAATATACATCTACTATAGTGGAGATGCTCATTATTGGGACTACAAAGCCATAGACCTAGACTACACTACTCCTTCTTCAACATTGATCATCAGGGTCATTAATGGGCCAGTTTCTACCACACCACTGATAGTGTAGGTTATACTACTATGATCTCTAATATGGATTCTACCACCACCAAATTTACACTTTAGATAGATTCCCTTTGATGAGAAACCCACACCCATTTAGGTAAAGGATACAATGTAGGCATTTATGCCCCATGAAAAGTTATTATCAGTAACTACATTCATATATGATTAGTTAAATACCTAGGTTACTCATTCCAACATAAGTACAATAAAAGGAGGAGCATACTACTGGCCTGGGTGATCCTAATGACGATTCAATTTTTTATTCAATTTTTTTGTTTTTCTCCATCTAATTGCGATATGCCTTTTATTTTATTTTATTCTGATCACTTTATTCTATCATTTTACTTCTCACATGATAGATTTAAAGGATTATATTATTGGATATAAAATTAATACTCCTCTTGAATTATATTTTTTATTATATCTCATGAATGCCGCACTACTAATATATTTTTATAACAATTTTTTGAAATTTTAAGTGTATGTTAATCCCAAATATAATAAGAGATTTAGGAATATGATTCTACACATTCAAGGATGATTATTTTACTTATTCTCATTCTCTTTCTTAAATCTCAATGAAAAAGAAATGTATTTTGTCACTATAACTTTAAACAGTGAAGAAACTATTTGATATTTTGTATGGGAGTATCTATTAGGCACACTTAATATTGTTTTATTTAAATAAATAATTTTGGAAAAAATTTTCTTAGGAAATTTTCCTTGACATGAGAAATTATAGAACAACCATGAAAATAAATGTGGATTTCATAAGTGTCAATCATTAAAAAGAAAACAGTAATTAAGATAATCCTATGATTATCACTCATTCACACATGTGGTTTTAAATAAATAATTTGGTGAATTTTTCAATCTCATTATTCCAATGGACGAGTAGGATAAGTTTATCCTCATGGTTTCATCAGGAGGATAATTTTCTGTTTAGGTATACAAGTTTATTTTTATCGAAATGTAAGTGAATGAAAAATAAATTCATATTCTATGATGCAAAGAAATCCTCACGCATATTACATTTTCCCATTTGATGTATATTAAATAATTATCTGTCCACTGAGGATGAGATCAAATGAATGGGTATTACAATGGTTTTGATGTTATCTTTCCATCAAAACACCAGTGAGGTGATAAAGTATCACTTATTTTTGGGGGGTGATTGGGCTAAAAAGTGCGGGAATCAATGGGAGAGTTTACTAGTATGTCTTTCTTGGATCTCTAAGTAAGAATTTTCCTCTTAAGTGGGTTTCTAGGAGTGCGGAGGAATAATATTGAGTAGAAGGTGATATATATTTTCATGTCATCTAGTTTTCTGTGCATCAAGGTTACTAGGAAAAAGAGTCGATATGAAGGCATATATTAGTCAAATATGATTCTTATTTCTAGAATGAGGATTATGGACTCTAACACAAGGATTCTTCCAATAAAATGTGAAGACAACACAAACCTAATATTTATAATATCTCAAAGTTATAAATCTCATTTCATTCAAAGAGAGATACCTCATAGAAGGTGGGTATGCTAGACCCCCAAAAAATGGATTGATTATTAATATTGAAGGTCCTTATACATTAGATATTAATATTGAAGGTCCTTGTACATTATATGGGATGTCGATTTTCTTTCATTTTTTGATTCCTTTGGAACATACAACTCCCTCCAAGAAGAGGATTGGGAAATGTTAAAAGTGATGGATTTATTATTTTCTTGAAAATTTCTCTAGATGAATTTGAAAACAATTCTAAAGCTATATACAACACTATCTATAACACTATCTATAATCCTTGGTCTATATCCCAATAAATTCACAAGTGAAATTCACTCATCATTAATCGTCCATACATTCTTTAAACCTTAATATAGGGTTACAAATTGTCTAGTTTTCTTACTTTTAGGATTCCTATGGAATGTAAATTTGTATATTTTTCTATAACAAGACATAGTTCTCCAAAGTTAATGAAATTTTTTAGAAGAGACTCCCTTAGAATCCATTATTTCAAACCCCCTTGATCCTCAACCCCTGGGGCTCTAACTTGTCTAGTTTCTTATTTTTGACATTATTTCATTATGTCTTTCACTCATTTTTTATATAAAAAATTATGAGTTAGAAAAAAATAAAAATTTATCTTTTTGAAATCCCTTATGGTTGATGAATTATTTCATCCCTTATTATAATTTTACAAAGTCATAATTTATTGTATGACTAATAACCATTCATGTCATGAGTGATTTTCTAAAATCAAAATCCAAATTCCCAAGTGGTATTCTGAAATATTTATTCAGACTATTTCTTATATTTTTTCTTCATAGAATTGATGAAATGAATAACTAGTAGAACTTTCACTTTAATATTGTCTAATTATGGTGTTTTTTATAATTTATTGATAATATTGAGTAAATTTTGTAACTTTTAAACCCATTTACCATTGGACCAACCCTACATTGGATTTTATTTTAATCTCATAAACATGAATTGTTTCACACACCAATCCTTTTATTATTAATGATTTTATTTATTTAATTATTTTCATTCATTTATTGAGGTACATGTCTCTTAGTTTTTAATTTTTTTTAATTTTTATGACTCATTTCATGTTTACAGTTAGCACATAGTTAATGTTAACTATACAAAAACTATGCGGTAGGGGTCAGTAATTTAGCCCAACTATTTTCATAGTTAGTGCATGGTTTTTACAATTATGAGGCTAAAAAAAGTAAGTATCCTGAGTGCCCAGTGAAGGGGAACACAATTGGTATATAGTTTGGCTAATCAAGAATCCAAATTGTGTGATGTTCCCAATACATTAAAATTGTATTTTATTTTTTTACCCCTTGTTAAATTTTACCCTTAAATCAGAAATCCCACCTACCAACCCTCAATTAATTAATACCCATCTAAGAGGACCCATTAAAATGTGAATTTCCAACCATCATTATTTGATTCTTGGTTCATCTATTTGCAATTTGGAATATAATATGTCCAAGTTATGGTTTATTTTCCTCATCTTCCTTCTCCCTTTCTCTCCTTTCTTTTTTTATTCATCCTCTCACTACATATCACTATAGTATGGACCCTAGGTTTTTTTGGTTATTTTGTTTTCATTTAACCAGTTTATAGGGTATTTAGGGTTGCTATTGATCCTTCCTCCCACAATTCATGAATGTTTCATATCATTTGTTCTTGGCCTTGTTAGGTGATTTTATGATCTCTATTTTTCTCATAATAAAGGCTTTTTTGGGGTTTATAAACAATTCACATAGAAATTACATATTTTATAAATTATTTCAATTAATTAAAGTTATTTATAAAAATAATAATTATTTAGAATGTGTTTTTATATCCTATCAAGTGTGGGGTAATTGTTGTGGATTTCTTACCCACAATAAATTTAAGTGTGTTATGTGATTGTTTTTATGTTTCTGAATGGTTTTTTTAATTTATATAATGTTTTAAAATATTGTTTCTATTTTTTGTGTGGTTTATGAAATTTAATTCTTTTAAAGTGAGTTTTCATCCTTCGTTCAAAGATATTTTTAAATGTTTTTTGTTTTTATAATGTTTCATGTTGTGTTTTATGTTTGTACACATAATAATATATATATATATATGTAGGTATATATGTAAATATTCACTTGAGAATATATGAAAATGTTCATTGTGTATATATATAGAAATATATATGTGTATAAGAATAAAGGGAATCCTATGAATTATAATATGACATTTTAATTCGGTTTTAAAATAAGTTTTTAATTGGATTTTTAACATTGGTTTTTAAAGTATAATTCGAAGACCCATTTGGAATTTTTAAAATAAATCTAAAAATTATATAATAATATTAGTAATAATAATAATAATATAAATAATTTTTTAATTGGACCCAATAGATTTCATAAAAATCACATTATTCTAGTTATAGATTTATTTATAAGGATAGTGTTGGTCAAGGAATTATTTTTCCAAAAATGGTACCAGTGTAAATTCATTAATGTAATTTTTTTAATGATTATTTTTATGTATTAAGCCTCATGGGAAACCCTAGGTGCAGGCTAACCTAGATGGGACGAGTCCCCCCCACCATTATCTATTGTAGTGATGTAATTATGTGGCACCCCCTCTTTATAGAGATATTGTAAAAACTCAAAATACACCCATAGGGTGACATATAATTCATGGGTAGCCAAGTCCAAGTAAACATATGATATTTCCCCCATGAATCACATTCTAAATTATTGATTTTATAGTTTCCCCCTTATTCTTGTTTTATATTATAGTATCACAAATATATATATACTTTATTTTCCCTTCTAATTTTTAACAACCCAAAAATTTTATTAATAAAAATTACTCTTGATCTAATTAAAAGTCTTATTATGTAGAATGGTTATATAAAATATTCACTTCCTTGGTTTTATGGATTTCAAAATACCATAAATAATTTTTACCATTGATAATATAGTCGTTGAACAATGATCTATTGATTAGTCTAAATATAGGTCTTTAATAAATCCAATTTACTCAGACAAAGGAAGAAATACCCTCATCCAGTAGAATTGCTCCTTACGAACCCCATTTGTTGGATCTTGTAAAGGAGGTAGCATCACTGGGCTTCACTCTTGAATAATCCCAATACTATATTTAACATGTTATGTTTGAATGGAACCATCTACGAGAGAAGTGGAAGTTGATAGAGATTACCACTTGAGCAATGTTATCCGAGCCACCCTAAGAGTCTATCACCATTCCACACCATACCCTTAGGTAATATGCAGGTGTTATAAGGGGTTATGTAACAAGTATCTTGCACTATGATTATGTACATTATTTTTGTATAGATAATATACATTCATTTTATTATTGTTACTTTGTAAATAGTTTTAAAGAAAAAATAGTATTTTTGTTAATATTCAAATAATAAATATATTTTGATGAATTAATGGATTTTTGAATTAAATAAAATTTTAATGAAATATTATTACAAAATTACTTTTTATTAAAAATAAATTATCGAATAATTTTTATGAATACAAATTTAATTTTTATTATGGTTTGAAAGATGTTTTGGTCAAAACCCATGATTTTTTTTATAAATTTAGGTTTTTATTTTAGAAGTAAAAATTTACATATTAAGAAAATTATTTAGAAAATATGAATATCATTTTTTGGATTCAGGACGTCGAAATTATCTATCAGTGAATTTTTCATAATTGTTTGAGACAATTTATTTTTTGGGTAAAAATTAAATACCGTTTAATTATATAATGTGTTTTATGACATCATAATGACCCAATAGTGATGTAATAAAATACTTTAAATGATATTTTATTCCAATATATGTTGTTAATTTAAAATAATGTGACTTTATATTTGTTTGATTAATTTTATGGTGCCTTAGTGGACCCTCCAAGACTTATAAAACATTTTAAATTTTAAAATGATTTCTTTGAGAGTGTAACTCACCTCCACAAAAGAAAGACTAATATTTTAAAACGTTTGGCCATTTGAATTATAAAATAATTTTTCCCACTCCCATTTTGAAAAACCCATGTCCAAAAATAAATCAGCTGGTTTGTGGTTTTCATTAGTTTAATGTGTGGTTTCCAAAACCTAAATAATAAATAATTTTGTCTCCTTTATTATATAAACCCACCCAGGCTCTCACTTCTCTAACTCAAAACCCTTGGAGCATGTCCCTAACATGCCCTCCTCTCTCTAAAAGCCTTCCAAGTCACCCTATTCTACCAATAATCCTCTCTCAAGTCCCTCCCAAGATTTTGGGATCACACATCCATGTAAGGGATTTCTTCCTTTAAAATTTTTGTATAAATTTAATTATCTTGTTATACCATTTTGTTTTTAATTAAAAATATTGAGGTATGATTTCTCATATATCCATAATTCCCTAATTATGTTTGAATGAGGAGATACCTCTTTCTCTCTTATTAATTCCTCCCATGTACACCTGTTACCATGACAAAATTCTCTAAGGAATTTCTCCCTCCACATTTACATTCAAGAAATTATTTTTTTATTATGAATCTAAATTACATTAAATAACTTGGGAATTATTTCTATATGTCCCCATTACTTTCCAGTTTATGTAAATACGACGAGACAGCCATTTCACTCTCATCAACCATTTTTTTGAATTCTTATGTCACACCGTTATGCTGCCGAAATTACACCATAATTCTCCAAGACAAAGTCATTGTGTAGTGAATACCATGCCCATTTCCCCTGTCAAGGGTATTCAAATTTATGTAAATTTAATTAATGATTATAGAGTTTTATTTATTAATTCTAAATTCCTTTATCATTGAATAAATTATATTATTTAATAAATCTATGTTATATGATCCACATGGCACACTTATGCTTGAAATGAAATGATTAAGAAGTGTGCTCCCTAATAGCGCTCCAATGAATTGGGTAAAAATTAGTATCATGATATGTTAAGTTAAATGAAGGTTTAATCATTATAATTCAAGTGCAATGAGGTTTCACTCATGCCAATTCAAGTGAAATTATGGTTTACTCAGGCTCCATGTGCAATGGGGCTTGGCTCATGCTAATATCATGTTAAATGTTGTTGCCACATTTCCATGTTACGATAATCATGCTATGTCATGCCTTTATGATCATATATCTCTTATGATCCATTGATATTCCTATTTCCTAAAATGTACTATATGCTTCATATTATTTCTTTTTTATAACCTTACTGGGCTTTATAGCTCACACTTTTATTATGCATGTCCTCAGGTTATCCCATGCAATGCTAAGTATGAAGGAATGTGTTTGTTCATGTAAAATAAGTTTTCAATAAAGATGTGCATTCCATGTTTTAAGTTGATATGTAATGTTCATAATCCCCAAATTCACTAGATCTCTCGATCTTCTATGTTGTATCAAGTAAATTTTTTATGTAATAAATTATGTTTAAGTGTGAAAAAAGAGCTGGATTGTTATATTTGGTATCAAAGGATAAGTTTAGTGTTTTTGGGACTAGGATTATAAAACCCCAGTGAAATCCTTATGGATAATACTATGTAAAATAATAACATCCTTAATTTTTGGTGAGTATTCAGTAAGTGGTTTATCATGAAAATTCATCCCCGTCTGGGTACGAGTAGGTAGAGGCGGCTTTGGCATAGATGTATTTAGGGGTAAAACCTGAAAATAGTTCTTTGAGCTAGACTCAAGTAGGAACTAGTGCAAAAAATGGGATTCGATACACTCTTGGTTACAACACTCTGAAGGAATATTATTTGGTAAATTCATGATATTAGTATGAACCATTATTGAGGGAAAAATTCCACCTAAGAATATATGTTGGAAAGTATGTCATGGATAACACAGATTGAAGCCTAGAAATTAATAAGTTAAGGAAATAAATTTAATTTATATGTTATACCTTTTTTCATTGGATTCCCATTCATTTGTTACCCCTAACTTCCCTTTTATTCCAGCCAATGGATGGTAATAGGAGGACTCATGCTAGCAACCGATGCTAAGATAAATGTGACGACTGTTCTAATGAGAAGCCCAATCTGATGGGAGCAGGAATCAAAAACATTGTCACGATACTCTCTCAGTTAACTCATGTTTTTAATAGAAACATGGGTCAATAGGAATGTTCACCCCCACCTAATAAAGAACAAGTTACAATCAAGAGCTTCATGAGACAAAGGCCTCCTGCTTTTAATGGGTCATCTGATCCCTCAATTGCCAAACAATGGATCAAATGCATTGAAAAGATCTTCTCCATCCTTCAATGTTCTAAAATACAGAAGGTTATTTTGGATTCTTATCATATGGAGAGTGAAGATGATCAATGGTGGACATTAAAAAAATATAAAAAGAATGGGGAAGAGATCGAGGAATTGGAATGGAATGATTTCTAGAAATTATTTTTTGATCATTATTTTCCACGCACCCTAAGGACTTCCTTGAACTCAAGAAAAAATATGGCAAATCCATCAAAGCATATGAGGAAAACATCACAAGGATTTAAAGATATAACTCTTTCTTTGTTGTTACTCCCAAATTCAATGTTGACCACGTCATTGGTGGGAACAAATAGCCTATAGAATGCCCTGGGGATCCATGACATCGATAGGTATGAGGAAATTGTCCGATGTTCCCTCAAAGTATAAATGGAGATAAAAAAATCTCAGGCGTATCATGGGGATAAGAATTATAAGGTGGAATTTAATTCTAGCTGTCTGATGGATAAATTCAATGGTGCTAAGAAAATCCAGAACCCCACTTTCCAATGGTGCGGAAAGAAGCACCCTAGAAATTTCCTGAGGGGGATGAGGAAATGATTTATGTGTGGAAGAGAAGGGCACCTGGCCATTAACTACTAACAAGAAAAACCTGCGACTACGACAGAGGAGAATAATGCTCCGTTTGACCCTCAATAGTTTATTCATTTCTTCAACTGCAACTAACTTGGGCACTTTGCAAACCATTTCCCTAAGAAAAGGGTTTTCATAGGGAACCAAAAACATCCAAGTTAGCAAGGTAGAGATTTTTCCAAAACTACCACTAAAGTGAACCCCAAAAACTATATGGTAAAAGGTACGCTAGTTATTCATTCAAGAATAGAGAACATAATTTTTGATTCTAGTTCTACACATTCTTTTATTATCACGAAAGTTTATTAGAATAATACCAACAACACAAAAAATCCTGGAAAAAAAGATGTTGGTGGGAAAAGAAAATGGGGAAATCATTGCTACCCATGAATACAACTTCTCCTCTATCACAATTTGCAGATTGGACTTCCCAGAGAACCTTGTCATAATCTCTCTGGTGGAATTTGATACAATTCTTTCCATGGATTGACTTTCCCTATATATATCCAACATAAATTGTTGTGATAGGGAAGTAACTCTCCATTTAGCGAATCGACCCCATAATTCAGTACAAGTGCAAGAAGGGGGATGAATATTTTTTAGTATCATTATCTTAAGCGTGTATTTTATTTCCCTAAGAGCATGCATATCTTTCTCAGATGATTGAGTCTAAGGAAAAAACCATCCTTGAATACATTCTTATTGTGAAGGAATTTGCTGAAGTGTTTCCTGAGGAATTTCTTGGTCTTCCTCCTAGAAGAGACATTGAATTATAAATTGATCTTATACCTTGATCATTTACAATATCCCAAACTCTGTATAGAATGGCTATTGTGGAGCTTGAGTAGCTAAAGAAACAACTATAAGAAAATATGTATAAAGGGTTGATACACCCATGTGATTCACCAGGGGGTGCACCAGTCCTCTTCATCAAGAATAAAGATGGGTTAATGTGCCTTTGCATTGATTTTTGTGATATCAACAAAATCACAATAAAGAAAAAGTATCATATTCCATGAATTGATGACTTGTTTGATTAGCTACATGGAACACAATACTTCCCCAAGGTGGATCTATGGTCAGGATATTAGCAAGTAAGGGTAAAGAAGGAGGATATACCCAAGACTGCTTTTTGTACAAGGTAAAAGCTCTATGAATTAATAGTAATTCCTTTCAGACTCACTAATGCTCCAAAAATATTCATTTAATTTATGAATAATTTCTTTATAGATTTCCTTGACAAATTTGTGATAGTCATTATAGATGATATTATAATATACTTCAAAACAAAGGAGGAGCATGCAGAGCATCTAAGCAATGTACTAGAGATCTTGCGAAATGAGAAGATCTATGTAAAGTACAGAAAGTGTGAGTTATGGTTTAAGGAGGTCTAATTCTTGGTTAAATCATCACAAGAAGTGGGATATATATGGATCCCTCCAAGACAGATGCAATTGAGGGATGGCCGGGGCCAACATCAGTGACATGTATCCGTAGATTCCTGGGTTTAGCCTAGTTTTATCACCGATTTGTGAGAAATTTATCATGATTGTCAAACCCAATTACAAATATATGTTAGAGGGGAATCACATTTTATTAGAGTGATTAATGTAGAGAGAGCTTCATGGAGTTCAAATGGAAGCTTATCACTGTGCCTGTTATCACATTACCCACAAGTGGATAACTTTTTGTGGTATTTAGTGAGGCTTTGAAGAAGGGAATGGGCTGTGAGTTGATGAAAAATGACGAAGTCATTGCCTATGCTTCAAGGAAATTGAAATTTCATGAGAAAAACATTCTAACACATGATCTGGAGTTGGTTGCAGTAATCCTCACTTTGAAAATTTGGTGGCATTACCTCTTTAGGGAGAGGTGTGAAATATACACGAATCAAAAAAGCCTCAAGTATACATTCACATAGAAAGAGTTGAATATACACCATCTATGATGGTTAGAGATGATCAAAGACTATGATAGCTCAATTCATTACCACCTTGGGAAATCGAACAAGGTGGCAGATTCTATATATAGAAAGAACCCAATGATTCTATCATTGATGAGAATTGAAAAGGATATAATCTTCTTAGATTTGATGAAGATGGATAGGGGAATCACAAAGAAGGGAAAATTTTCAATAATTTAAAAAACTATTGCTCAAACATCTCTTTTGGAAAGGTTAAACGATTCTCAAAAGGATGATGTGGGAATTTAGAAGAAAGTGGATCTCACGACCTGTCCCCTGAGGCCCGTGCTATGACAACCACAAGCCCACCTTCCTTAGTCCAGGGATGATGACTATCACCAAAGGCATAACTACCTAGAACTTGTAAGAAATTGCCTTTATAACCTATAAACACACAACCATGCACACATCATGATACGAAATCAAGTAAAATGAATAGTAAATAGAGTGAGTATAGTAAGAAAAATGGGCTAGAATACAATGCCAACTGGAAAGTTAAAGGAAAACTATAAAGTAAAAGATGACTGATAGGTGAAAAGAAGATCTGGGATTGTCCACCTCGATTCCTACCTAAAGGTTAGGTACAGATCACCTCCTCAGCACTCAATGTCCACCCGTCTCCTATGTGAACCGACACACTGTATGGTCCACCTATGATCACCGTCCAGTCCTGATACCCTCAGCCTCAGTCAGCATTGTCCGTCTTCTACAACCAACACAACAAGTTGAGGGAATAACCCTTGTAGTGGTGAGTATAACGATACTAAGTAAGGACCCCGAGACCCTCAAGGCCTCACAAAATCCACCAAGGATAAACCAAAATATATGAAATCAACAGATAACCCTACTTAGGTATATGCCCATACATATATCGGAGTTTTCAAGTAATCCATCTCAATCATAAGGAAATCACAGAGGTGCTAACTAAACTCACACCGAGAATATCTTTAGGTACGGTAGTAGAGATTATTAGTTATAAATAATGAATCATATTATTTTATTAAGAGGCTCTGCTGCTGACATACACTGAATTGCTAGGAGCAGACCCGCACAAGATGGATTGGAGCTGACCCCCACAGGATCACTAGGGGATGACCCACACATGATCTCTAGGAGCTGAACCAAAGAGGATCTCTAGGATCAGACCCACACAGGATCGCTAGAAGCTGACCCACACAAGATCGCTAGGAGCTGACCCACACAAGATCGCTAGGAGCTAACCCACACAGGGTTGCTAGAAGCTGACCCACAAAGGATTTCTAGGAGATGACCCACACATGATCTCTAAAAGTTTACCTACAAAGGATCGCTAGGAGCTGACCGACAGAGGATCGCTAGGAGCTGACCCGCACAGGATCGCTACGAGCACTCTTCTCGTCACAACCTGCTACTGGGCTTCCGCACTAGGCTTGATCATCTCTTGGAGATTACATTCCCCAATCCACTAGTAGATTATCCAACTACCATGTTGTCCCACGAAGAAGTATCTCATAGTTTCACCACGTCATATGGGTCTCAACAGAATAAACGGTGCGTCAATCGGATGCTCGGTCTGTGAGTTATTAGCCTTTTATTCCCGAGGGCCCTGTTGGATTCGTGCTCAATCCAACCCGACCATTCCCCAACATTATCTAAAACTCTAGTGGGTTATACCCAAGAGACTGTATCGCTCCATGGTTTCTAGCACCATTTACCGTCCTTCAAATGGACGTCGGGTGCCAAAGTTATGGCCAAAAGTGCGTAAATGGGTCATAGTGGGTCTGGGTCCGGTCAGACCTGGTCTGACCGGCCCAGCCTGGGCCGAACCGGTTTGGGTCAATCCGGGCCAACCCATAGGTTCCAACCTGACTCACTGGGTGACCGTACCAGTTGGGTTAGGCCTGACCCCCAGGGTCCGCACTGGCCCGCGATGGGCGGCCCGACAGGCCACGAGGGGCCACAGAGGGCCGCGGGGGGTTCTGCGAGGGAGGGTCGGCCATGGGGGGTTCCATGAGGGTGGCTTTTCCCTAGGGTTCCATGAGGGTAGGTCGGCCTGGTGGTGCCACATGGGAGGCTCGGCGAGGCCGCAGACGGCGCGGCAGGGCCGCAGACGGCAACAGTGGCTCGGGCGGCGGCCCGACTGCATATGATAGCAGCGGCTCTAGCGGTGGCTTAGCTGTGGACAGTAGCGGTGGATCGGGCAGCAAGGCCGCAAAGGCGGATCGACTGCGGACTGCAGTGGCAACTTGGGTGGCGGCTCAGCCACGGACGGTGGCGGAAACTTGTGCAGTGAGGCCACGAGCACCGGTGGCGGCTTGAGGGGTGAGGTCGCCGGCAGCGGCGACTTCTCGGGAGGCGAGGCTGTGTCCAACGGGGTGTCAGGCCATTGCCAACAACTGGTTTAACAGGACTCTCTCTTCGTTCATCACTGTGGTGTAAGTCACTGTCTTCCATCATGAAGAACACAATAAGGAAGAATGATGAATGGGCCAGGCCATGTTTGTTTGGCTGGAACCGTCAGCGTTAGAGTGGTAGCATGCATCTCAACAAAAAAGGAGTCCATAATGACAAACTCTTGAATTCAATATGAATCGTGGATTAACTAGTTTTGGATGATCCATGTTTGCGATGATTTCCTAGAACGAGGAAATTAAACAAGAGAATTCAAGAATTTAATAATAATCCCCTACCTTAGATTGTTCATTGATGTTAGCATGAGAACGAAGTATAGATGTAGATTTATTTTAGATGAAGATGTCTCACATTGGAGGAAGTCAAAGATATCGACATTCCTCACACCCGCCACATGCCTCTGATCCCGGGCTCATTCATTGGTTCTTCGTAGTCAAAGGCGTTCTTCATCAGAGAGCCTGTTCTTCATTGGAGGATGGGATTCTCCATGATTCTCCAAAGAGTCCTCTCCTTCTCCTTTTCCCACCAAAAGAAATAGGTGCCAATATAATTTAACTTAAGAAGAAAATTATGTTGGCACACACACACATGCATGTTGGAATAAATTTTAAAGTATGGCGTTGGCACAATTAATTTGGAGGATTCTCAAGAAGTTCCTCTACATTAAAGAGGGAGTTGAGAGGTTTCTCCCTCATTAAGAGGGGAGTTCAAGAGGTTTAAGCCTCTGGTGGTCCCCACTACCATAACCTCACATGGGAGGTTAGGCTTGGGTGTTCCCCACCACCATAACCTCTCATGGGAGGTTAATTCAGGTGGTCCCCACCTGTTAAACTTCCTCATGGGAGTTTCATAACAATATAAAATAAAATGTTACACACTTTATTTTATTTCATTCCTTTCACGAAAAACCCAAAAATTAACATTCACCCTCGACCAACTACCATCGATGTGAATGTATTCTGAAGTGAATACCAATGCTGTGAGTTCAATGGTGCCCTAAAATTTCAATTCTGAGTACCGGTTTAAATTTTAGAAAAACCCGATCGCACGTTTACTGAACATGCAAAAAAAGTTCAGAAATTCATTTTCGGAACTCTGGGCCTCAGAATCACATGCCGTCAATTTTCGTGGACTCACTAAATTCCCATATATTTAAAAAACATTACATAAAAATTCTAGGTCTTTACATTCTCTCCACCTGAGGTATTTACATCCCCATAAGCCACAAATCAAAACTCGAATGACAAGTGGGGGTACTGAGCACGAATCTGAGGCTCACACTCCCATGTGCTCTCCTAGAGGTTCCTGTGCTATCAACGAACATGCATCAGAGGTATCGAACACCCATAAAGGACCCGATTCTATCGATCCTCAATATTAACTAGAACCTCCGTAAAAGTCACCCCATCGTCGATGTCCAGCTCTCCGTGGTTGATGATGTGGGAAGGGCCCATCACGTATATCCTCAACTGGGATACGTGGAAGACGTCTTGCACCCGGTGCAACTGAGGTGGAAGAGCTAAGCGGTAATCCACCTCACCAACTCTACTGAGGACCTGAAAAGATCCGATGAATCTCAGAGATAACATTCCACCTTAGCCAAATCTCTACAAACCTCGTCGAGGTGAGACCCGTAGAAAAATGTGGTCACCATCCTCTAACTCTAGAGGTCTCCCTCTCCTATCGGTATAAGAATTCTACATACTTTGTGCAATCTTCATCCACTCTTGGATGATCTGCACCTTATCTATTGTAGCTTGTAACATCTCTGGTCCCACTAGTGCTGTCTGCCCTAGGTCTGTCCAGCATAACAGTGATCTGCAAGGTCGCCTGTATAATGCCTCAAAAGGGGTCATCCCAATGGTGGAGTGATAGTTATTGTTGTATGAAAACTCCATGACCATGCTGTCGTGACATGTTAAATTGATTATAATTTAAATATTGATTTACAGTCTAGGGAAGACCCTAGGTTGTCTCTCAAGGAGTGTTGGTGGCTTATAGTGTGTATTTTTAATAAAGATTACTAAAAGATGGGGGTGATTTTGAAAACAGTATTAAGAAAATAAATTAACATAAAGAGTTTAATAGTTGGTAATAAGGTGGAGGATTGAGAATTATGAGATAAGGAGATCACTTCATGTTCACTAGAAATCTTGGATAGTTCATTGTTTTGAAAATTTCACTTGGTTTTGTTTAATTCTTTAGTTGAGGGTTGTCAAGATCTTGATTCCCCTCTTTCCTCTCAAAACGTTTCTCAAAGTACCAACCCTTAACACAAGAATCATGTTGTCATGGTATGGACTTCAAGAATAGATTAAAGGACACCAGAGCATAATAATATCTTTCATATGTGTGAGAGAAAGAGGATCCTTGTTTTTCCCAATCGGAACAACTCAAGTTTCCCACTTGAAATTTCAACCCAATTAGTGTTGAAATGAAAAGTGGTACACAAAATTAAACCCAAGAAATGAATTCAAAATAGAAGCATGGTTAGATAAAACATAATTGAAATAATCCACACACAAATTACAAAAAACTAGTAGAGTATCAAGTGCTGGAACTCCCTCCCAAGTATGTGTTGCTCCCTCGAAATGATCGTCCAACATTTAGCTCACCATCGAGAGGAGGAGAAGGCTCGGGTGGAACTCCTTCTTCATTGATGACACCCCTATGATGACAGGGGACTCCAGAACTCAAGTACGAGGAGAGAACTACTTTGGTTCTCAATAATACTAGAGCTTTTACTCCTGGTAACAATTTCAAATGAGGAGCTTAAGGTTCCATTTTATAGGAAAAAGGGAAGGTGGTTTTGAGCACATAGAATTATTAAAACCAATTTTAATAGGTGTTTCGACCTCCAGACATCATTATCTAGATTTTGAGAAAATAAAAAAGTTGTAGGCCCACCTCTTGGATGTCTGTACTGAAGGTTTGTCACAATTTGGACACATATAGCCCCAGATATGAACATATCACAGCACACCACTTTTGAATCCATGAAGATTTGGTGTGCTGGACAGATCAGGTCGGCAAGGCCAACGAATGTCCGAATGAGTCTTGGGTTTCTTCATATGAAATGTATCCCAATGAGTTTTGGACCAGCCCACAACATTGATTCCCAATTGGATGCACGTTCTAGTAGAAGTGGGCGGATTAATCCACTGGTGTGCTTGGATCCTGCTTAGTTTGGCCCATTTTTCTAGGACATGATCATGGGCCCTCCGAATCACCTTCACCTTCAATGAAATTTTCAAGAAAAGTAAAATTGGACTTTCTAATATCAATAAAAACAAAATAAATGATTCAAACCTGGAATTCAATTTGTTATTATTTTTGTAATTTACAATACAAATTCAGTTTAATACAATGGTGTAAGGGAGAAAATGACATAGTGAATCATAGTACGATCACTCCACCAACGACAAGTGATCCTCCCAACTACGACCGAAGTCAAGGACACAAGCATGTAGCATGTCCTCGAGGGTTTGAATGGTCTCCTTAGTTTGGACATCCATCTGAGGATGGAAGGTGGTGCTCAAACAAAGATCTTTCCCAAAAGCCTCCTGCAACCCCTTTTATAGTCGGGAAGTAAAACACGCATCACGATCTAAGACAAACATCAAGGGAACTCCATGTATCCGAACAATCTCCTACACATTGAGTCATCCCAAGCTCTCTACTAAACCCTGCTATCTGATTGGTAGGAAGTGGGACGACATGGTGAGTTGGTTGACGATCACCCAAATAGAGTCATCTCCCCTGGATGTATGTGGAAGTCATGTCACGAAGTCCATGGATATACCATCCCACATCCACTCTTGGACCTCCAAAGGATAAACCAATCCCGCTGGTACCTGATGCTCTACCTTCAATTGCTGACAAGTGAGGCATTGAGAGACAAACTCTGCAACAAATTTCTTCATTCTTGGCCACCAGTGCTGTCGTCGTAGGTCCTGGTACATCTTCACCACTCTTAGATGTACCTCTATAGGGGATGTGTGGAACTCCCTCAATACATCCTCTTTAAGTGATACCGGTTCCATGGTACATCCTCTGAAAAGGATGACAAGCTCCCCACCTTCAGAAAATTCATCAGGTGCCTGTCCTGTGGATATCGGAGCACGTCGAGTCTCACAGTCAGTGTCCCCACGCTGCACCTCCCTGACTCGCTGAAGAAGTGGGGGAGTGACTGTAAGAGACAAAAGAAAAGATTCTCTATACCGATCCACAAAGGTTATATTCAAAGCAGTCAGCTACTCGGTCACCTCGCTTAGCAGCTGTATACCAGATCTCCTACTGAGTGCATCTGCTACAACGTTCCCCTTCCTAGGAGTATAGACTATCTCGAAGTCATAGTCCGGGAGGAACTCTAGCCAACATCACTATCTCAGGTTCAGGTCCTTTTGAGAAAAGTTATACCTGAGACTCCTGTGATCCGAGTAGACTGTGAAATTCTCACCCATCAACTAATGTCGCCACATATTCAAGGCGAAGATCACTGCTACTAACTCTAAGTCATGGGTAGCGTAGTTCTTCTAATGTTGTATTAGCTGTTGAGAACCATAAGCAATAACTGATCTCTTCTGCATCAGGACACATCCGAGCATGGTCCCTTATGCATCGTAGAAGACTATATACCATACTTCCTCCTCCGATATCCTCAAGATGGGGGCACTACTCAGCCTCTGCCTCAGCTCCTAAAAACTCTGCTGGTATCTCATCGACCACACGAAGGGTTTCACTTTCTCATTCAATGCAGAAAGTGGTGCTACAACTCTGGAGAAATTTGGCACAAACCTCTGGTAGTATCTAGCTAAACCCAAGAAACTCCATACCTCCATCATACTCCTTGGTGACTCCAAAGAATTTACCTCCTCAATATTCACTGGATCCACTGCAACTCCAGCCTTCGATATGAAATGTCCCAGAAAGTGAACCTCTCTGATCCAAAACTGGCACTTACAGAGCTTACAATAAAGCTGGTGCTCTCGAAGTGTGTCCAGTACTACCTGTAAATGATAGGAATGATCCTCCTCAGTAGACGAGTAGATCAGAATGTTGTCGATGAAGACTAATACAAATTGATCATGGTATGGCTAAAAGATCCTGTTCACGAGTTTGATGAACACTGGTGGAGCGTTGGTTACACCGAATGGCAAAACCAAGAACATGTAATGGCCGTACCGACATCTAAAAGCCATCTTATGCATATCTTCGTCTTGTACTCTGAGATGGTGATATCCTGATCTGAGGCCTATCTTCAAGAACCAACATGCTCCCTTCAACTGATCAAAGAGGTTGTCAATCCTCGGGAGTGGGTACTTGTTCTTCACGGTCACCTAGTTCAGGAACCGATAGTTAGCACAATGACACAAGCTTCTATCCTCTTTCATGGTGAAAAAAATCGGGGTTTCCTAAGGTGAAACACTGGGCTAGATGAATCCCTTCCCCTGCATGTCCTCTAGCTATACCCGCAGCTCACGGAGCTCCGCGGGAGCCATCCGATATGCTGGTGTAGATATCGTTGCCATCTTGGGGTACAAGTCAAGGTAAAAGTCAACATTTATGCAAGGAGGTAGACCCAGAACATCATCAGGGAAGACATCGACATACTGGCCCACCACTACAGGATAACTCAGACTCTCCACATCAACGACTCCAAGGGTAAGTCTAGCCAACTGATGAGTGATCTGCTGCACTCTCCTCCAGGCAAGTCCATCCAATGGTGCAAAGTCCCCCTTCTCACTAGTGAAGGTAAACCTAGTTCCATTTGTGTGGACACAATGCACTTTGAACCGAATGCATTGAATCTAAGCATGGATTGTAGATAACTAGTCCATACCCAAGAAGACGTCATAAGGCCTCGACGCAGCTACTAGGAGATCCCAAATGAAGATATCACCTCCAAGAGTAATCTCACACTGCCGTTACTAGTGCATAATTTTTGAATCAGCTCTCGTAGGAGTCTCTAGCCATAAGGATCGATCCAACAGCTCCGTCGAAATCTCCATGCTCCAAAAGAGGGTAGTGGAAATAAAAGAAATATTGGCACCAATGTCTATAAGTACGATAGCTAAGGTGGAGTAGACATAGATCATACCTTTTATCATCTATGGAGAAACGTGATAGTAAGCCTCATCTTCCTGTAGCTGAGCTGGACCCTGTCCACCTGCCCCCTATGGTTGGGGTGGACCACCTAGTGGTGGTGGTAGTAACCTCTCGAATCATCTCCCACCGCCTGCTGCATGACCAACTCCTCTACCACATCCGCCTGCTCCCTACGGACCTCCTTGGTCAAACTTATGTCTCTTCTTGGGAAGTCCTTTGACTGTCTGTTGATCATCTGTACGACGGGTCATACAGTCATGATCCATGTGACCCTACCCACCACAGGCGTAACACTGCCCGCTCCTGGAATGACTGGCTCTATCTCGGGTGCCCCACACAACTGACCCTAAATCATGTGGTCGTCCACCTATAGGTATGGTTCTCTTGGACCTCTTCTACATCTTTATGCTGATAGATGAAGAAGACTCTTCTAGATGATGACTGGTAGTGGATATCTCTGTCGGTGACTGCTCAGTAAGGAAACTCTCCACTAATAAGGCTCTCTCTAACACCCTCGCCTACATCGGGATACTGGGTGAGATCATCGAGGCCCTGATCTCCCACCTGAGCCCCCGCTCGAAGGTCTAGGGCTTGAAGAATGGATCCTGTACCATATCTTTGGAGTAACGTGAGAGTTCAGTAAACTTCACTGAATAATGAGCTACAGTCATGCTGCCCTGCTGAAGATGAATCAGCTCCTGAATGCACACTGTGCGAAGTGTCGCTTGAACGAACTCTACCCTAAAGAGGCTCCTGAAGTCTGCCCAGATAAGCGTCACCTCGTCGTGAACCTAGAGCATCAAGATCCACCATCTTCCTACTAATGACTATAAGAAGGCAGGCGGAAAGGATCATTATGAGATCGGATGGTGTCCCTGTCAGTCGAAAGACTCTCACTACAACCTACAACCAATGCTCAGCCGATTGTTAGTCTGTCTCTCCCCTAAACCTGGCTGGCCTCTGGAACTGGAACTCATGAAATGTGCTTAAGCGGTGTAAAATCTCTACTATTGGGGCTGGTGGTATCGGAGGCCCAACGAGTAATGGTACCGCTGGTGCCTCTGCTGGAATAGGGACCTGCACTGAGGCCTTGTCTCTCGGTGGGCTATTAGTGCATACTACTCTCGGAACCCTAGCTAGCTATCTTCATGGAGGAATACTGAAAGGAAACAGGTACACCACGGTCAATAAGTTATACATAGTGAGTTTTCTGAGAAGATCACATTGAAAACTCTTCAAAACACACATGCAATCAATGTTTTTGTTCATTGAGTCGAAAATCAGAAGTCACGGTCCTAGTGTATGGATACATCGGCCGACAAACCCATGCTATATTATCTAAACTTATAACCACACTCACTACACTTAACACTATTGCTATTAAAATAAAGATCAGAGTCCTATGTTCTGCTGTAGAACATACTCCCATGATACCAATTTGTCACGACCCGTCCCCTGGGGCCCATTCCGTGACTACCCCAAGCCCACCTTCCTTTGGATAAGGGATGTAGACTAGCACCAAAGGCGTAATTACCATGAACTGGGAGGGCATTGACTTTATAACCTATAAACACCCAACCAAACACACAACAAGAAACAAAATCAATTAAACTAAATATTAAACAAAGTGAGTACAATAAGAAAAAGGGTCCAGAATACAATCCCAACTGGAAGGTACAAGGAAAACTGGAAAGTACAAGGCAACTGATAGGTGAAAAGAATCTCCTAGATCATCCACCTCGATTCCTACCTAAAGGGTAAGAACATATCTCCTCCTCAATACTGCACGTCCCCCCCATCTCCTCTGCAAACTGACAAGCTGTATGGTCCACCTCCGAGCACCGTGCAGTCCTGGTACCCTCCTCCTCAGTCAGCACTTTCCATCGTCTGCAATAAACACAACAAGGTGCGGGCATAGCCCGTACAGGGGTGAGTATAACAATACTAAGTAAGGACCCCAAGAACCTCATGGTCTCACAAAATCCACCATGGATAAACCACAGAGTATGAAATCAACAAATTACCCTACATAAGTATATTCCCATACATATACCTAACTTTTCAAGAAATCCATCTGAATAATGATAAAATCACAAGGGTAATGACTCAGATCACACTAGGTATATCTTTAGGTATGGTAGTAGAGATGATTATTCATAAATACTGAATCATCTAATTATGTTAAAAGGCTCTGCTGGTGACCTGCACAAAATTTCTAGGAGATTACTCGCACAAAATCGATTGGAGTTGACACCCATAGGATCGCTAGGAGCTGACCCCCACAGAATCGCTAGGAGATCACCCACACATGATCGCTAGGATCTGACCCACACTGGATAGCTAGTATCTGGATCACACAGGATTTCTTGGAGCTGACCCACACAATATCTCTAGGATCTGACCCACATAGGATAGCTAGGAGCTGACCCACACAAGATCGCTAGGATATGACCCACACAGGATCGCTAGAAGATCACCCACATAGGATCGCTTGGAGATAATCCACAAAGGATCTCTAGGAGCTAACCGGTACATGATCACTAAGATCTCACCCACATAGGATCGATAGGAGAACTCTTCTCGTCATAACCAACTATTGGGTTTCCGCACTAGGCTTTCTCATCTCCGGGAGATTACATTCCCCAAGGAACTGGTAAATTCTAAAACTACCATAATTTCCCAAAAATAAGTATCTCAAAGGTTCTCCATCTCATAGGGGTCCCAACGCAACAAACAGTGTGTCAATCACATGCCCGGTTTGTGAGTTATTAGCCTTTTAGTCCCAAGGGCCCGATTTGATTCATGAACGATCCAACCCGACCATTCCCCAACTTTATCCAAAACTCTAGTGAGGTATACCAAAGGGACAGTCTCGCTCCTGGGTTTCCGGTGCCATTGACGGTTTGTCAAATGGATGTCTGTTGCCAATGTTATGGCCAAAAGAGCGTAAATGGGTCGTAGTGGGTCCGAGCCCGGTCCGACCCAACCCGATCAAGCCTGGCCCGACCTGGTCTGGGTCGTCTCGGTCCGACCGACTGAGTTTGGCCCGACCCTTTGTGTTTGTCCTGGCCTGCTGGGTCCGGCCCGAACTGCGTTGGGCAGCCTGACCCACTGGATGGTCCAATAGGCTGTGACGGGACACAGAGGGCTGCAGTGGGGGGCCGCGAGGGCCGCTCTTCTGTGGGGCGGCTCTGCCGCAGAGCGTGCCACGAGGGCGACTCAGCCCAAGGGTATCATGAGGGTGTCTCTGCCTGGTGGTGCCACGTGGGTGGCTCGACGAGGCCGCGGGCGGCGGAGGTGGATCGAGGGGCAAGTCCGTGGGTGGCAGATCAGTTACGGATGACGGCGACAGCTCGGGCGGCGGCTCGGGCGGCGTCTCGGCTGGGGACGACAGTGGCAGTTTGGGTGGCAAGGCCATGGCTGTGACTCAGATGATGACGAAAGTTGTGGCTCGGGCGGTGGGTCGGACATGGACGATGGTGGAGGCCCTTGCGGTGAGTCCGCGAGCACCGATGGTGGCTCGTGTGGCGAGGCCGCGGGCGGGGCGGCTTGGGGGGCGAGGCCACTGACAACGGGGCGTCATGCCTTCACCGACAGCCGGTTTAGCCAACCTCTTTCTTCATTCATCACCATGGTGGAATCCACTTTCTTCCATCATGAATAAGACCATACGGATGTAGATTCATCATAGATGAAGACATCCAACATTAGAGGAAGTTGAACATATCAATGTTCATCATGCCCGTGGCACGCCTCAAATCCCGGGCTCATTCATTGGTTCCTCGTAGTCGATGGCATTCTTCATCGGTGAGTGCATTCTTCATTGGAGGATGGGATTCTCCATGATTATCCAAAGAGTTCTTTCCTTCTCCTTTTCCCACCCAAAGAAAGTGGTGACAATATAATTTAACATAAGAAGAAAATTATGCTGGCACACACACACACATGCATGATGGAAAAAATGATAAAGTATGGCATTTTCACAATTAATGTGGAGGAACCTCAAGAGGGTCCTCCACATTAAAGAGGGAGTTGAGAGGTTTCTTCCTCATTAAGAGGGGATTTCAAGAGTTCTAAGCCTTGGGTGGTCTCCACCACCATAACCTCGAATGGGAGGTTAGGGTTGGGTGGTCCCCACCACCATAACCTCTCATGGGAGGTTAATTCAGGTGGTCCCCACCTATGAAACTTCCACATGGGAGTTTCAAAACAAAATAAAATTAAATGTTACACACATCATTTTATTTTATTTTTTTTACGAAAAACCCAAAAATTAACTTTCACCCTCGACCAACTATTGTAGAGGTGAAAGTCTTTTTATGCGAATACCGGCACTGTGAGTTCTACGATGCCCCCATATTTCAATTTTGATCATCAGTTTAAAAGTTAGAAAAACCTACTGACATGTTTACTGAATGCACCCGAAAAAATGTTCATAAATTCATTCCAGGCACTTTGGGCCTCAGAATCACACACCGTCAACTTTCACAGACTCGAAAAATTCCCATATATTTTAAAGAAAAATTTCATGGAAATTTAGGGTCTTTATAGTGGAAACTATCTGAAAAGGAAAATCCTTATAGTTCACTTTTAATGAAGAAGGAATTGTGAGATTTGGGACAAGACTATTTCTTCCATCAAATCCAGAGTTAAAGAATGAACTTTTGGATGTTGTAGATTGTTTGAATTTCGTCACTGACCCATGAAACACAAAGTTGTATCAAGATCTACAAGTGAATAATTGGAGGGATAACATGAATAAGGAGATCACTAAGTACACATCCAAGTTCCTGCCATGTCATCATGTGAAGTATGAAAGGAATAAGTCTAAGGGGATGATGCAACCATTACCCATACCAACATGGAAATGAGGGAACGTCACCATGGAATTTTTCACTAGACTTCTGAAGACATCTAAAGGAAAAAATGCAATATTGGTAATTCTGGATCGTCTTATAAAGACTGCACACTTCATTGCAATTCGAGAGGATTTCTCATTAGATCGACTAGCATGGAAATATATCAGAGATGTGGTAAAGTTGATTGGGGTACTGCTATCTATTTTATCCGATCGAGATCCAAAATTCACCTCTATGTTCTAGAAGAGTCTTCAACATGTTCTGAATACTGAGCTGAACTTCAGTACAACTTATCATCCTCAAACTAATGGCCAATGTAAGCATACAAACTAAACACTTGAGGAAATGTTGAGAGCATGCTCAATGGACTTCAAATGAGGATGGGGTCAATATCTTCCTATGGTTGAGTTCTCTTACAATAACTGTTTCCACTCAAACATCTGAATGGATCCTTATGAATCCCTTTATGGGAAGAGGTGCAGAACACCGACATGCTAGAATGATGTTGGGGAGAAAAAACTCCTAGGTCCAGAAATTGTCGAAGAAATGGTGGAAAAGGTTAAGACCATCCAGCAACACATTAAAGAGGCTCAAAGTTAACAAAATAGCTATGCTAATAATTATCGACGAGACCTAGAGTTTGATGTTTGAGACATGTTATTCCTCTACATATCACTGTGGAAGAGAGTTATGAGATTTGGGAGGAAGTAAAAGCTTAGTCAAAGGTACATCATCCCTTTTGAGACCCTTGTTTGCATTGAAGCAGTGGCCTATTTACAAGAACTCCTACCAAAACTGTCTCAAGTACATGATGTATTACACGTATCACTCTAGAGGAAGTACATACCTGAACCATGGAATAAACTAAATCTAGAGGTTGTACCATTGTAAAATTACCTCTCATATAATAATAATCTGGTGAAGATCTTAGATCGTAGGAAAAAAGTTCTAAGAAATAAGACAATTTCCCCCATCATGGTGTTGTGGAGAAACCACAAGTTTGAAAAAGAAATGTGGGAATCAGATGAAGTGATGAAGAAGAGTTACCCTAATCTATTTTAGTGTTAGAAAAATGAAATTTTGAGCGCAAAATTTCTATAGGGGGGAATATTATTAATCCCCAAAACTTTGATTATTGAAAATTACTCTTGATCTAATTAAATTTATTATTATGTAAAATGGTTATATAAAATATGCACTTCCTTGGTTTTATGGATTTCAAAATACCGTTAAGAATTGTTACCATTGCTAATATAGCCTTAGAACAGGGATCAATTGATTAGTATAAATATAGGGCTTTAACAAATACAATTTACTTAGACAATGGAAGTGATGTCATCATCGAGTAGAATTGGTCCGTACGAAGCCCATTTGTCCGATATCGGAAAGGATGTGGCATCATTAGGCTTCGATCCAGACCAAGAACAATACAAGATTCAACACATTAATCCTGAATGGAACCATCTACAGGAGAAGTGGAAGTTGATAGAGATTACCACCTGAGCGGTGTTATCCGAGCCACCACAAGAGTCTATCACAATCGCACACCTTACCCTTAGGTCATATGTGGGTATTATAAGGGGTTATATAATGAGACCCTAAAACTTTGAATATTTTCATTATTTTTTTATAGAGAATATACATTCATTTTATTATTGTAACTTTGTAAATAGTTTTTATATAAAAAAATATTATATTTAGCTAATATTCAATTAAAAAATCTATTTTGATGAATTAATGGTGTAGTACCCCTGGTTTCTGGTAAGTAACCCTTGTTTTATGATTTTTAAGTGCATGATGTTTATGGGAGATGTTTGGGGAAAGTTTGTGAGACTTTTAAAGTGTAAAAGGGAAAAATGTGGGGATGCACGGGCTGCGCACAGTTTGAAAAACTGTGGGGAAGCCGTGTAGGTGGTGGTTTGTTGGATAGAGGAGACCGCATGGTGTGCGCACAGTTTGGGCAAACCATGCGAGGAGGCCGTGCGGAGTGCCCCTCTCTGGTGGTGACTACTGCATGGTTAGCACACGGTTTAACTAACTGTGTGGGCTAACCGAGCTCGAAGTCAACTTAGATCCTATTTATTAGGATCTAGTCTATTTTATCATTAAACCCACTCGTTTTTTCTCCCAGACGGACCTAACTCGGTATTTCTCTCTCAGGAAGGTGGGAGAACACATACCAAGTGTTTTGGAAGCGATCTGGAGGGTTGCCTTGGCATCTAGAGGCCGGTTGATGGTGGTAAGTCTCATTCTTGTCTTGTTTTCTTAGATATCCTTATTCCCTCTTGTTGGATCCTTAGATCTACGCTCGAGGTGGGTAGATCTATGGTAGTGGATGACTTTTAATTCGGGTGTTGGTCTTATTGGTGATAGAGGAATGAATCTAATGAGGTTTCGTGGTGTTTCGACCCGGTTCTTGGTTTGTTTCACCCAATTTGTTGAGGTAGGTGGATTCACTCTCGACTCCTCTTTTTATAATTGGCTGGATTAGTTTCAAATTAGCTTGTTTGAATGAAATTGATTGTGCAAAGCATGGAATAAATCTTCTTTAGTGATGATTTATGGTTTTGATGAAATTGTGAAAACATTGTGAATTATTGGGCAAAGTGATTTGGATTCTTGAATTTAAAATGTTAATTTTAAATTGTGGATTTGCTGGAATGGTAAATGGTTTGATGAAAGATGGGTTTTCAATAAAAAGGGGTGTTTTATTGATATAGTTTGGTATTGAAATGGCTTGATGAAATTACTTCACTCTTTGCTTTTCAATAAAAGTACAGTTTTATTGAAATGGTTTGAAATGGTTTAACACACTTGGTTGGTATGGAAAAGAGTTTTCAATAAAAGGTGTTTTATTGGAAGGATGGTTTGGTAGGATTTTGGGAAATGTGAAGTGTGTGTTCATATTGCAATGTACGAGGCTTGGTTGAAATAGGACCTTGTGCTCGGTGCCAAAGGTGTAGTAGCAATGGTAACTATATGTACGAGGCTTGGTTGAAATAGGACCTTGTGCTCAGTGCCAAAGGTGTAATGGCACATGGGAATAATTACCTTGTGATGACTTGGTAGATCGACGAGAGACCACTCATGAGTATGGAACTGTCATAATGATGCATGCATGGTTGATTTCACGGGTTTGTGAAATGGTTGGAAATGCCAAAATGGAATGTTTGTGAAATGGTTGGAAATTCCAAAATGGGATGTTTGTGAAATGGTTTGGAAATTTGTTTGGTTATTTTTCTGGAAAAATAACGTGTTGGAAAAGATGGTTTAAGTTTCACTTTGATACTTTTGAGCATGGATGGTTTTGGAAAACATGTTTATATTTAGTTATAAACAACATTGGTGAAAATGTTTTATATAAAATATTTTTATATAAATGTAGCTAACTCTTATATCCTAGTGGCATGAGTAAGGAAGTCATTGGGGAAGACCAATTGAGTTTTATACTCACCCCTGCTTTGGAACTATGGTGCTTTTGTAGATGTTGTATTCCGAGACACTGGTAAAGGTAAAAAATCTCATTACTAGTGGATTGTGGTGATGTTTGGGAGATGCTGTGGAGGTTGGAGATTGAGGAACACTGAGCCGTGGTGTCTTTTTGGAGTATTTTGTTGTTCTCTTTCTGCTGTGTACTTTGATGTTTGGTTTAGTCTTCCGCTGTTGTGTAATATGATGTGGTTTAATATAAATGAAGTTCTTGTTTGGTCTTTAATTGTTCACGCATCATATAGTGAATGGTTAATGTATTGATTGATTTCTAAAAGGGTAAATCATCCCCCACTTGTATTTTAAACCCTTCGGCATTTATTGCCGGCCTTTGGCATCTTGGGGATGTTGCATAAGGCCTAGTAATGACTCGTGGAGCTCTCAAGACAATGAGAATTGGCGGGTTATTACAAATGGATTTTTGAATTTCATAATATTTTAATGAAATATAATTAAAAAATTAATTTTTATTAATTATAAATGATAATATAATTTTTATGAATACCATTGTAATTTTTATTAATGTTTGAACGATGTTTTTTTTAAAAACCCTTGAAGTTTCGATAAATTTTAGTTTTTATTTAAAAATTAAGAATTCAAAAATTTAGAAAATTATTTAAATAAAATGAAAAACATTATCGGATTCAAGACATCAAAATTATCTAACGGTGAATTTTTCATAATTTTATGAGATAGTCTAATTTTTGGGTAAAAATTAAATACTGTATAATTATATAATGTGTTTTATGATATCATAATGACCCAATAGCGATGTAATAAAATAATATAAATGTTTTTTCAGAAAATATATTATTTAACTTTAAAATAATATGATTTTATATTCATTTGATTAATTTTATGGTGAATTAGTGGACCCTCCATGACTTATAAAGCATTTTAACTTTTAAAATGACTTCTTTGAGAGCGTGACTCACCTCTGCATCAGAAAACCTAATATTTTAATAAGTTAGGACATTTAACATATAAAATAATGTTTTACACTCCCCTTTTAAAAAAAACATGGGAGAAAAACACTAGTTTTTTTGTGGTTTTGATTAGTTTAATGTGTGGTGTCCAAAACCGAAATAATAAAGAATTCCCTCTCCTTTCCTATATAAACGCACCAAAGTTCCCACATATCTTCACTCAAAATCCTTATATAATGTAATTAACCTTCCCTAATGTCTCTAGAATCCTCTCAAGGCACCCCAATCTCCCAATAATCCTCTCTCAATCCCGTCTCAAAATTTTGGGATCACACTTCCATGTAACGGATTTCTTCTTTTCTCATTTTTGTCCAATTTCATTATGTTATTATACCATTTTTTTCAATTAAAATGTTGGGATATGATTTCAAACATACCCCATACTTACCTCCTTATATTTTAATAATGAGATAACTCTTTTTCCCTCATTAATTCCTCCCATGTACTCCTATTACCATATCGAAATTCTGTAAGGATTTTCATTCTCCTCATTTACATTTAAGAAATTATTTTGTATTATGAATCTAAATTACCTTACATATGTTGGTACATGTATCAATATGACCCCATTACTTTCAATTTCATGTACATATGATAGATAAACCACTTTAACTCTCATCATCCATTTTTATGAATTCTTTTTGTCACGCTGTTATGCTGTTGAAATTGCACCGTGATTTTCCAAGCCAAAGTCACTGTGTAGTGACTACCATGCCCATTTCTCTGTCAAGGGTATTCAACTTTATGAACATTTAATTATTGATCATAGTGTTTCATTTATGAATTCCAAATTCCTTTACCATGGAATAAATTATGATATTTAATGAATCCATGTTATAAGATACATGTGGCACAATTATACATGAAATGAAATTATAAAGAAGGGTGCACCCTGATAGTGCTCCAATGCATTAGGTAAATATTAGTATCATGATAAGTCAGTTAAAATGAGTGTTTAATCATGCTAATTCAAGTGCAATTATGGTTTAATCATTATAATTCAATTTCAATGAGGGTATACTCATGATTCTTGTGCAATTGTACTTGGCTCATGCTAATATCATGTTAAATGATGTTTCCACATTTCCATGTTATGATAATCATGTTATGTCATGAATTTATGTTCATGTTTCTCTTATGGTCCATTGATATGCCTATTGCCTAAAATGTACTATATTATTCATGTTATTCCTAGTTTACACCCTTACTGGGCTTTATAGCTCACCCTTTTCTTATGTATGTCCTCAAGTTATCCCATGCAATGCTATTTACGAAGGAATGTGTGTGGTGATGTAAAATAAGATTTCAATAAAGATGTGTATTTCATGTTTTATGTTGCTATGTAATGGTACTAATCCCTAAAGACACTAGACCTCTCTATCTTCTATGTTGTATCAAGTGAAGATTTTATGAAATAAATTATTTTTATGTGTGAAATAAAGAGTAGGGTTGTTATATAATTATATTTATTGGTTCATGATTTTGTAATATATTCTACATTATTTCCTGATATGATTACTTTTGTACACTCCTACTGGTTTGTTTCCATACATTATATTCCAATTTATTAATTTAGATTATGTTTTCTTTGTATATAATTATAGTAACTTTTTCAGTGTTTTAAAATATATAGTTTTAAAATGGGGATTTTAAAATTAAAATTTAAATGAAATATTTAAAGAAATTTCATAAGGTTCTTATGATTATTTGATATTTCAAAATAGGATTTGGAAAATGCTAATGAGCTATCTTGAATAAATAAAGAAAATATTATTTTAAATTAGTGTATTTCAAATTATGATTCTAGAATCTATTGTAAAAGAGAATGAATAGACCCATCTATGGAACCCTTTAGGTATTTTTATATCACTTGATAAATACACCGCTCAATGTTTATAGAACATGTTTCTCAAGGGGTTTCATACTTCAACATAGAGAAGTTCCACTTCATGGAATCTTTATAGACTAATCTCAATGTAGATCTCTTATTAGTGGTTGAAATGTGACCTTAGATCTTATGGGAAATCGTGGTTTGTTATTTTTTTTATATCTAGTTATTTAGTAGTTCAACCAAGATCTAATTTATACCAACTTATATTTAATATTTCTTTCAACATCCTTGTTTTTATTCTCCTCTAAACCCATATTTAATTTTTTGTTCTAGTTGTATTTATCTTATTTTTAAATCACCTTATCTTTTTTTTTCGTGTGAGTTTAATGTATAGATGCATCATTCATGATTTTTAGTTAAATTATTCTACCAGTTTAATATATTTTATTGATGAGAATCCATTCACACTATGTGTAATTTTATATCCTAATACCTGTCACCAACATATGGGAATCAGGAATGACCCTTGGGTCCTTCCAAGAGACAATTTTGGTTTGAACTAGACCAGATTGTGAAAGAAATTATATTATAATCCATGTTATTAATAGGGAATAGGTTCTTGATGAACTCTTTCTATTTGGTAAGTCCAGTTGATGGGAGATAGGATCACAATAGATTGTGATGTAGTTAATTGGTAGGTTCCTAATCACCACTGCTTGTAGTGACATCTATGTTACCATAGGATGTTAGGATTTAAGTATTTAATTTTACATTTACCATTATTATTTTATATTATTTCAATTTTATTTGTTGTTTTTTATCACAATGGATGTTTTTTGGGTTTCGTTATAGTATTTTTGAGGTTTTTTGGTAAAAGTGGGAAATGGATAGAAGTATGTCTTGTTTCCCACAGTTCAAAAAACTATAATGGGTCATGTTTAAGGTCCTATGAAACTCCCAGAGGAAGAAGCATGATTGGTAAATGGGTTTTAAAGCCTCACAGCCAAACCATGAGCAGTCACAAACACATTTTTTAAATTTTTTATTACTTAGGGGTCTTCAGTTTCATTAGGTCTTTCCCAGATGATTTTTTTAGGAAACAAGGTGAATATTTATGGATATTTTTTGTTATTTGATTCAATTTATATAATATTTATAAATTTAAATTGTTTTGATTTAATGGATCATTAAAAATGGAATCCATTTTTAAATGGAAATGAATGTTCTTAAATTAAAAATGTGGATTTTTTTTTTAAATTTAATAAAAATGGATTTGGTGTTTTGAGATTCAAAAATGGATTTCAGAAATTAACTTTTAATATTTAAAGGGAAATTAATGTTCTTGAAATTAAATCATATATTTTTTAAAAAAATTGGGTAATGTTTTCTGTTTTAAAGATTAGGATTATGTTTTCTTGTAGATATATTTTTGTATCTATTTTATCATGATGAGTTTGATATTAATTTTTATTTTCATTTTATCTTGTATGTATATTCCTCCAGGAAAGGGATCATATGATATTAGACCTTGGTGAGTTTCTATTATAGATTATTTACTGATCTGGTTTTTAGGTAGTTCATGTTTGACCATGTTTCACTGGGTTCCCCTATTATTATAAAATCTCCAAACCCAAACTCCCTGATCCGATTCTAAAACCATAATATTTATATTTTTTCCTTTATTATAAATATAATGACCAAATTTTATCAATAAAAAACATCAAACATGAATATTTCATCATTAATATACCAAAAATACCTTTTATATTTAGTGTTTTATATAAATTGGATAAACTCTTTCACAATGATACTTATATTTTAAGTGATCATTTTCCCATCAAAAAATTTGTTTATAAAGACACACTTGCTTTATTAAGGGTAGCTCTAATATTTTGAAGTCTAAACTTGTTAATATATCTACTCATCCTTAAATCCTATGAAAAACATTTGAAAATGTGGGATGAGAACCAAAATTTCAATAATGGATATATAAAAACGAAAAGAAACTCATCATTCAATTTTGAAACTATGAGATCATATAAGAGAGTTTGGAACTGACATAGTAAGATTTGAGCTAAAATAATCATTTACTGACACATGAAATCATATTTACTACCAAAATATTAAAAAATTAATTTATAAGTAAACATATTAGAAATATCAAAATCACGAGGGTTTCATTGAAATCATGAGAACACAAGAAATTTTTTTTTTCTAAAAAGCAAACCAAATTTACCATAAAAGGGAATAATAATTTCCTAAAACAAAAAAGCATTAGCTTAATATATGAAATCATAATATTTCCATTAAAACACAATATCATGTATATAAAAGTCATATAGGTTCGTTGGGAAATAATATTAATGGAACCCTTAAAAAATCCTTATAAAAACCCTTAAAAATGGATTAACCTACTCGGTTTATTCCAACATAATTATCCAAAGAACATAATAATTACCCAATGTATTATAAATAAATTTATGGGGAAAATTTCATTATAAAAAATTACTTGGACTATAAAATAAATAAATCCCATAGAATCATTCATTTACAATAAAAAGAACTTAAAATATTCTGGATAATAGATATGTAGAATCACATTCAGGCTTCATGAAAAAATAATTTTTAAAATAATTTATTTTGAGATGTATTTAAAACAATTCCAAGAGAAACGGAAAATATTATATTATTTTGAAAAACCATAAAAACTTCAAAAAATAATCTTCATAAAGAATAATGGAAACTATAACAGAAAAATCCATTAATTTCTTATTTGTTAAAATATAATATTTATTTTTTATCCTTTTATAAATATAGTCAAACTATTCCATATAAAATATGTAAAATGATTCCTTTTAAAATCTGTTTAAATAAAGTGAAAAAGTTAAATAAAATTTATTTTATAATTCATTTATTTCTATATAAATAAATTCATGAAATAATTTTAATAATATTGGAATAAATGAGAATGATTTATAAAATAAATCATCAAAACATTTTAAATGAGGTTTTAAGGTAATGTCTCCATTACAACATGATAAAATACAAACCAATAAAAAATCAAAGGAAAGAAATTGTAATAGATTTATAAACACATTAAATTGATAAATTATTCAAAAAATACATCCATAATGTATTTCATACACCATAAAAAGATATTTATTAGTGAAAATATTAATGGTCTCAAAGAAAGGGGGTTGAGAATATAAATCCTTTACCTCATCTCCCAACTTTCAACGTAAATTATTTAAATCCTAAATAATTAACATATGATAATTATAAAAATTATTAAGAAAAATTTACTAGTTTAAACCCTTATCATTAAATCATTTATTTCATTTACTTAAAATACATATTTAATTACTTAATCTGTTAAGCCCACATCGAGTGATTTGAGGATGTAAATATTATAATTTCAAAATTACTTTAGTGTAATGACCATGGTCATTGATTTCATCATTAAATAATATCTAGAATAATGATCATGAAATAATTTTTAATTTTATAAATCAAATAAAATTGTATAGTCACATTTTGAAGGTCGATATTAATAATGAATCCCATCACATCATTGTGGTTGTATTCCAAAATATATGCATGAGCGACATTTTTATTTTTTAACAGGTGGAAGGTCAAGAATAAAAGTAAAATATTAAATTTAAAGAATAATTAATACACCATCAATATCATATATATTAATTTAATTCAACATAATATCCATCCTTGTGTGGTGTTGATGAGAAATTAGGCACATCACTTCATGGAGGTGTTAGTTCACACATAATCACAAATGATGTTTTCATTCCCCATAATATGGTAAAGAGATGAATAATGTTATTATATTAACATAATAAAATCTTAGTATATGATATATAATAATTTTATTATTTGGGAATGTTTATTATACAATATAAGTGGTTATAAGAATAATTAAAATGAAAATTCTCAGTTGAGATGATTACATCATCTTTGAAGAACCTCTTTGGATCTCTACTTAAAGTCCCTAATGATGTTAATTTAAAGAGACTGGAACCTTTATAAAATTTATATTGTTTTAAAGAGTTTTTGGTGGGAAAAATTGATCTAATTGGTTCAATTTATTTTTAATAATAGTGGATATGTTGTGACATTTTATAGTGAAGGAAAGGACACACATATAATTAACTAAAATATTTATACATGATACATTTTTATTAATGTGATAGTGGAACCATGTGACAAGAATTTAGAATATAAGATAGTTTAGGTTAAAAATACTTTAAATAAATAAAATTTGGATAGTTTTTTGGGGAATATTAAACCATATATTGTGGTTTAAACCCTTCATCAACCAATTTTTACCTCAACAGTGGTAAAACATTTTCAATACTAAAAGGTTATAAATTTATCTATAAGGTAAAAATTGGTTCTCAAAGGGTAAATTGATATAATTTTAGACCATATCGCATACCCATTATCAAATTTAAAATTTTTTAGGGTTCTTAAATTGTTTAATAATAAATTATTGAACATAAAATACTATTGATGTCATTTTAAGAACTATTTACAAATTTTGAATTTAATAAAATAAATAGAATTATGGTATTGAAACATAAAATATTTCACCATAAATTATATTTTATTATTAACTATAAAATTAATGTTAAACCCTAAACTATAAAAATATATTACTCTTTATGTTTTTGATATCATTTTCTTTGATTTTTATACACCTCGCACAATCACCGTGTCAGCATTGTGTAAGCATTTAGGATATTTAAACCCTCAATAAAAATAAAAAATAAATTAACATAATAAAAATATAATTTAAAATTTAACATTCATATTAATTATATATTTATATTTATTCACATATATTCCATGAAAACTTTTTTCTTATGTTATTTTTTGTTTTTTCTCCTTAAGAAAATAATACACAAAAATTTGGACATGTTTCTTGTTATATAAATAGAAAATAAAAAAATATCAATACATATAATCAATGAAACATAATATTAATTAATAAAGTGTATAAATGTTACGACCCTTCCCCCGGGGTCTGTACCGTGTCTACCCCAAGCCCCCATTCCATAGGCCAAGGGCTGGCGACTAGCACCGGAAAGGCATATCCCTAAAATCGGGAAGGAATTGCCTTTAAACCTGTAAACTCACACAAACCAAGCACATAGAAAGAAACAAGGAAAAATTAAAATATATAGTAAACATGTTGTGTTCAGTAAGTAAAGGGGCCATAATAAAAGCCCAACTGGAAAGTACAAGTAAAACTGAAAACAACTCATGTGAACACCTGCCAAGGATCCTACCTGAAGGGTAGGTACAACTCTTGAACGGACGTCTATGTGGATTGCCTCATCTAATGTACACCTCCGAGCAGCCTCCATACCGGGTACCCTCAACCTCGATCAATGTTTTACTTCATCTGTACTAGACACAACAAGGGGTGGGCATAACCTGTGCCGAGGTGAGTATAACAATACTCAGTAGGGTCCCCGAGACCCCCAAGGGTCTCTAAGAATCCAAAAAGGATAAACCACAAAGAAAGACCTCAATCTCAAGGCACAAAGAAATAGTCATCATCACTACTTAGGTATATGACCATACATATACCTAAATTATCAACATATACTCATCTCACATGTGAGGGAAGAATTCCATAGAGGTAACACCACGAAGGTAGAAGTACCACACATGTAACACCCTGAAGGTAAGTACCACCAAGGTAACACCACACAGAAGAATACCATGAAGGTATCACCACACAGAAGTGTAACACAAAGGTAAATACTCAACTCATACTAGGTATAAATTAAGTACGGAAGTATAGATTATTAGCTGTATTGCTATATCATCTTACTTCATCGGGAAGCTATACTATTGACCAATATAGGATTGAAGATAACCCACATAGGATCTGAAAAGGACACACACAAGATTTGGAGATGACCCACACAGGATCAGTTTGCACTGACCCACACTGGATCACTGAGTGCTGACCCACACAAGATCCGAAGATGAACCACACATGATCTGAAGAATCTTCAAGTACAGTCAGCCACATGGTTCCCACACCAAGAATGCTTGATTCCGTGAGGTTCTATTCCTGAATCCACCAGTTGATACTTCAACTGCCATGAATTCCCATGAATAAGTATCACGAAGGTCCATCACATCATATGGGACCCAACACGATAGACGACACGTTGATCAGATGCCCAGTCTGTAAGTTATTAATCATTTAGTCCTGAGGGCCCAGTTGGATTCAGATTTAATCCAAAAAAACCATAATGTAACTTTATCCAAAACTCAAGTAGATTATTTTTAAAGGACTATCTCAATAAAAATATACCAATGCTGCAAATGGTTTGTCAAACAGATGTCTGGTTCTCAAGATATGGCCAAAATGGCGTATTTGGGTGTAGGTTGGCCCGGGTCCGGTCTGATCCGGTCCGACCTGACCAGGACCGACCCGACCCGGTTTGGGTCAACTCGTCCCGACCTGTGTCTCTCCCGGATGAGCCGGGGCGCTGGGCCGCAGTCCAGTCTGCACTGGGCACGGTTCGATCGGCGCAACCTGCTCTGTGCGACGCTCTATGTGTGGCCTGCTCGGTGTGACCCGCGACTGTGGGGGCCTACCATGGAGGGGTCCACCCTAGCAGAAAATTGGGGGAGCCCCCCCATATTTACGAATGGCTAAATGGCCAATCGGTTTTGGCCATCTTGGTGGTGTCACGTGGCGCTGCTTACTGGCACGCAGGACCTTCCGGAGCAGTCCCACTCGGCATGACGTGGCGGGATTGTGGTTCCCACTGGCTTCCCCCTTCAAGTGGTGCGACAGTGCCGTTGTCATCCCGTGGCTGACCAGGTGCTGGCCACTATTTAGGTGCACGACCGCAGCTAAGTAGTCGGGGACTCCTCCTTAGCCGGTGGTGCGGACGCGCGCCACCTTGCATCCTCTTGGCCAGCTGGCATGCCAGACAATCCCCTTCACCGTCGCGGCCAATGGGTCACAGCTTCCTCTGCTACTGGCAGCGCGGATGTGCAACACCCTGGTTCAACTTGGTTGACTGGCGTTCCGGCCTCCGTCCTCCTCTGCTACAGCCGTCAGGTGCCAGCCTCATCTGGCTGTGTGGCTGCGCCGCTGCCACCATCACGACTGGCTGCCGCTTTGTGCCTTGCTGGCCTCAATAGCTGGTGACATAGCACCAGCGGGATTCCACTCAACTGTAGATCCGCCCGCGAATAACACGTCACCATAGAGGTAGAAAATGGATCGAGCCATATTTTTTTCTTGCACCCTCTGTGTTAGATCGATAACATGTGGTTCTGGAGGATTTGAATCAACATAAATCCAAAAAGGACAATTTAAACACTTCCCTACCTTGTTTCCTCAATGGAGGTGGATGAGGAAGGAGATAAAGAATTTGACTTTGTTCACTCCCGCAACACACTCCCAATCCGAGCTTGCACATCATCCTCATTGGAGGTTCGTTCTTCTTTGGAGGATGATCTTTGTTGGAGGATGCTCTTCCAAAGGCTCTCCCAATTCTTCTCTTTGGCCAACGATCCCCCACCACATGAGGTGAGAAGAAAACTTTATTTAGTTCAAGATTTAATAACTTTCTTAATTAATGTTGGCTCATCAATTGGGGAAACAAATAGTTACAAGGTTACTAGGTCTGGGGGTCCCCACCAAATTTCAAATGAGTGGTTTCAAGAAAAATAAAATGAAAGTTATTTTTTTTCAATTCTCCCATGGAAACCAGAAAAACTATCATCCACCCTCGATGTACTATGGTCTGGGTGGAAGTCTCCTTAAACGAATATCGATGCTTTGAGTTCAACAGTGTCTACGGATTTGAATTCCGTGCAACGGTTTGAAAGTTACAAAATGCTGCTCACTAGTTTATTGAACGTGCCCAAAAGAAGATCAGAAATTTATTCTTGGCACACCGGGCCACGGAATCATGCACCTTAAATTTTCACATACTCGTAATAATTCCATATAATTAAAAAAATTACAAAGAAAATTTCAGGTCTTTACATTCTCCCCACCTCAGTGCTTTGCTTACCTAAAGGCCATAACACAAACTAGGGTAACAGGTGGGGGTATTGAGAATGAATTTGAGCCTCCAACTCCTAGGTGCTCTCTTATAGGTTCTCATACTGCTAACAAATTCACACTAGAGGTATCAACCACCCATGAAAGAACTACTCCTGTAAATTCTCAATCTCTACTGGAACCTATGAAAACGTCGCCCCATCGTCGAGGTCTAGATCGCCTCAGTAAATGATGTGAAAAGGATCATGCACGTAATCCCTGATCTGGTATATGTGGAAAACATTTTCCACCTAGTGCAACTGAGGGGGAAGATTTAGGCAGTATGCCACATCTCCAACTCTGTTGAGGACCTGAAAGGGTCCATTGAACCTCGAATATAACTTGCCTCCCCGACCAAATCTCCACAAACCTTTTCGAGGTGAGACTCTTAGAAAGACATGGTCACCATCCTCGAACATGAGAGATCTCCGTCACCTATCAATATAAGAATTTTTCCTACTTAGTGAAGTCTTCATCCACTCCTAGATGATTTTCACCTTCTTTGTGGTAGCTCATACCATCTCTGGTTCCTTGAGTGCAAACACCCTAGGGTCAGTCTTGCACAAAGGTTATCTTCTAGGTCGACCGTACAATGCCTCGAATGGTTTTCACTAATAGTGGAGTGAGAACTGTTGTTGTATGCGAAGTCTATTAAGGGTAAGTGATCCACCCAACTGCAGATGAAATCTAGGATGCAAGCACACAACATGTCCTCAAGGGTCTAAATGGTCCACCCTGTATGACCATCCATCCGAGGATGAAAGGAAGTGCTCAATCGAAGCTGAGTGCCGAATGATTCCTTCTACCCCTTCCATAACTAGGATGCGAAACATGAATTACGATCAGAGACAATCATCTAAGGCACTCCATGAAGTCGTACAATCTCCTGCACGTAGAGGCATCCAAAACCCTATACTAAACCCCGTTCTCTGATAGGTTGGAAGTGGGATGACTTGGTGAGTCGGTCAATGATCACCTAGATAGAATCATGACCCCTGGACATGTGTGGAAGTCCTATCACAAATCCCATGTAAATTCCATCCCATTTCCACTCTGGAACCTCTAGTGGCTGAACTAATCCTACTAGAACCTGATGCTCTGACTTCACTTGCTGACAAGTGAGGCAGGGTGAGACAAACTCTGCCACTTCTTTCTTCATTCCCGGTCACCAGTGATAGTGCCAAAGGTCCTGATACATCTTTTCCACTCCTAGATGTACTGCAAGAGGGTAAGTATGAAACTCCCTTAACACTTCCTCTCATAGAACCACCAGTACTATAGTATGACCTCTGAAGAGGTTGACGTGCTCCCTACCTTTAAAAATTAATTAGGTTCATGTCCTGTGGATATCTGAGCACATCGAGCATCACAGTCAGTGTTTCTAAGATGCAACTCCCCGACTCACTGAAGGAGTGGGGGAGTGACTGTTAGAGATTGAAGATAATCAACTCTATCTTGATCCACGTAGGATATATGCAATGTAGATAGTTGCTCTGTTGCCTAACTAAACAACTATATACTAGATCTCTTGCTGAGTGCATCTGGTACTACATTACACTTCCTTTGATTATATACTATCTTGAAGTCATAGTCCTGAAGGAACTCAAACCAACTCTGATATATATTGTTCATGTCCTTATGAGAGAAGATATACCTGATAATCTAGTGATCAGAGTAGACTGTAAAAAATTCACCCATTAAGTATTGTCGCCACATATTCAAGGAAAAACCATTGCTACTAAATTCAGTTCATGGGTAGCATAGTTCTACTAATGTTGTCTTAGTAGTTGATAACCATAAGCGATCACTACTCACTCATGCATCGGGACACATCCAAGCCCGGTCCCTGATGCGTCGTAGTAGACTATGTACCCAATTCCCTCCTCTGGTAACCTCAAGATGGAGGCACTTTTCAGTCTCTGCCTCAGCTCCAGGAAACTCTACTGGTATCTCTCCAACCGGACAACGGTTTTTTCCCTTCTTCGTCAATGCTGATAAGGGTGATGCAACTATGGAAAAGTCAAGCACAAACCTCTAGAAGTATCCAGCCAAACCAAGGAAACTTTTCACCTCCACCACACTCTTGGGTGGATCCCAAGCAAGCACAACCTCAAACTTCACTGGATCCACTCCAACTGTAGCCTATGAGATGATGTGTCATAGGAAGTGAACGTCTTGGATCTAGAACTAGCACTTTAAGGTATTACCATAAATTTGGTGCTCTCAGAGTTTGTCTGAAACTATCTGCAGATAATGGGCATGCTCCTCCTCTATAGCTGAGTAAATCAGGATGTTGCTGATGAAGACTACCACAAAGTAATTGTGGTATGGCTGGAAGATCCAGTTCATGAGTCACATGAACACTGCTGGGGTGTTGGTCACGCCAAATTTCATAACCAAGAACTCATAATGTCCATACCGACATCTGAAGGTCGTCTTATGTACATCCTCGTCTCGTACCCAGAGCTGGTGATAGCCTGATCTGAGATCTATCTTCGAAAACCATCATGCTCACTTCAGCTGATCAAAGATATCATCAATCCTTGGTAGTGTGTACTTGTTCTTCATGGTCACCTGGTTCAGGGACTGATAGTCCACACATAGTGTCAAACTCCCATTCACCTTCTTGGCGAACAAAATCGGGGTTGCCCAAGGAGAAACATAGGGCCTAATGACCCCCTTCCTCTACAAGAACTCCAGCTATACTTGCACCTCTCGAAGCTCCATGGGATCCATCCGATATGCTGGTGTAGATATCAGTGACATCTCAGGGTACAAGTAAATATAAAATTCCACCTCTCTATGAGGAGGTAGACCCAAAACACCATCAGGGAAAACATCAGCGTACTGGTCCACCTCTATAAGATAACTTAGACTCTCAACATCATATACTTCTAGGGTAAGGTGAGCCAACTGATGTGTGATTGGATGCACCCTCCTCTAGGTAAGTCTATCATGTGCTGTAAATGTTCCCTTCTTGCTGGTGAAGGAAAAATTGGTCCCATCATTTTGGACACACCACACTTTGTGCCTAATACAGTCAATATGAACATGGACTATAAATAACCGATCCATACCCAAGATGACATCGTAAAGCCTCGACACCACTACTAGAAGATTACAGCCAAAGATCTCACCTCCTAGAGTAAGATCACACTTTCGTAACCAGTGTGTAATTTTCCAATCCTCTCCCGTAGGAGTCTCTAGCCGTAAGGATCAAGCCAATAGCTCCACTGGAATTTCCGAGATCCAAACGAGGAAGAGGAAAATAAAAGAGTGACTACATCCTGTGTCTATAAGTACTTCAGCTATGGTATTGTAGACACAGATCATACCTCGAATCATCTCCAGAGCCCCATGGTCATCAGCCTTAGCTGCCTAGAGCTGAGCTCGTACCTGTCCACCTACTCCCTGTGGTCGGGGTGGACCAACTGAAGTGGTGGAAGTATAACCTTGAATCGCCACCCACTTCCTGCTACACGGCCAACTCATCTACAACATCTACCTACTTCCTGAGGACCTCTTTAATCAAATATTAGCCTCTTCTCAAGAGGTCCTTTGACCGTCTGCCGGTTGCTTGTACAGCGGGTCGGGCAGTCATGAGCCATGTGACACTGCCTGCCACACGGGTAACACTGCCTGCTCCTCGCCTGTCCTGCTCTCTCTGCTACCAGCTACAGAGAACTCTGCAACGTGACGTCCGGTGGTGGTTCTCACTGCCGGTGATGGATCAGTATGGAAACTCTCCACTAAGAGTGCTCGATCTAACCCCCCCACCTGTGTCGGGATACTGAGAGAAATCATCAAATATCTAATCTCTCTTCTGGACCCCTAATCGAAGGTTCTGGCCCTGAAGAAGGGGTCCCACACCATGTAAGTGGAGTAGCATGAGAGGTTAGTGAACCTAACTGAATACTGAGCTATAGTCATGTTACCCTGCTGCTAGTGGAAAAGTTCCTATATACGCACTGAGCATTAGGTCGCTGGGACGAACTCTTCCCTGAAAACACTCTCTAAGTATTCCCAGATGAGATTGACCTCATTGTGAACCTAGAGAATCAACCTCCACCATCTTCTCCACTACTTCCACAAGAAGGCTGGCAGAAAGGATCACCCTAAGATCATCTGGTGTCCCTACTTGTTGAAAAACTGTAACCACGACCTCCTACCGGTCCTCAGCCATCTATGGAATCATATCACCCTAGAACCTCAGGGTCTCTGGCACTGGAACTCATCCAAAGCACTCAAGGTGCATGCACTCTCTATACCTGGGGCTGATGGCATTGGCTACCCAATAGGTAGTGGTGCTACTAGTACACCACCTGATGGTACAACATCCAAATGGGTGTCCTGCACCAAAGCCTCGTCACCCGGTGGTCTATCATACGTACTCTACCTAGAACCCTGGTTGGCTGTCTGTGTGGAGGCATCCTGAAAAGAAACAGGTGCTGCAATATCATTATGTTATACCTGATGAGATGACTCAAAGTGATCAACATGAAAACTTTTTAAAAACAGACATACAATTAGTGTTTTCATCAACTAAGTCTAAAATCAGAAGTCAGGGTCCAGGTGAATGGATACGTCGGTTACTGCACCATAACTGGATTCCCCAAACTGATAACCACACTCATAACACTTTACACTATTGCGGAATCAAAATATCAGACTCCAAGTTCTCTAGTAGAACTGGATCCTCTAATACCAATTTGTCATGAACCATCCCCCGGGGCCCATATCGTGACTACCCCTAGCCTGCCTTCCATAGGACTGGGGCTGGAAACTAGAACAGGAATGGAATATCCCTAAAAATTTGAAGGCATTGCCTTTAAACCTATAGTCTCACACAAACCAAGAACAGAACAAGACAAAATCACAAAGTAAACTCCATAGTAAATAGGCTGTGTAATGTAAGTAAAGGGACCAGATTAAAATCCCAATGGGAATGTACTGGTAAAACTGAAAACAGATCCTGCGAACACCCGTCAAGGATCCTACATGAAGGGCAGGTACAACTCTCGAATAGTCATATATGTAGATCGTCTCATCTAATGTACACCTCCGAGCAGCCTCTAGACCTGGTACCCTCAACCTTGATCAACGTTCTCCATCATCTACACAAGACACATCATGGTGAAAGCAAATCCACTGTAGGGATGAATATAACGACACTAAGTAGGGTCCTCGAGACCCCCAAAGATGTCTCACTATCAACAAAAGATAAACCACAAAGCAAGAACTCAATATCAAATCACGAAGCAATAATCATCAACAATACTTAGGTTTATTCCCATACTTATACCATGTTATCAAAATATACTCATCTCACACATGAAGGAAGAATACCACAAAGGTAGAACCACGAAGGTAGAAGTACCACACAGGTAACGCCACGAAGGTAATAACCACATAGATAATGCCACACAGAATAATACCACGACGGTGTCACCACACAGAAGTGTACCACAAAGGTAAAGACTCACGTCACACCTGGTATAGCTTTAAGTACGAAAGTATTGTTGATTATCTATATTGCTAGATCATCTTACTTCATCGGGAAGCTCTGCTGTTGACCCGTAGAAGATCGAAGATGACCCACACATGACCTAAAAATGTCCCACACAAGATTTGGAGATGACCCACACCAGATCGGTATGTGCTGACCCACACAGGATCACTGAGCACGGATTGACGTAGGATCCCAGGATGACCCACACAGGATATGAAGACTCTTCAAGTACCTTCAGCCACAAGTTTCCCGCACTAAGTATGCTTGATTATGGAAGGTTATGCATCTCAAGACAAAGTTAGATACTTAAAATTCCACTAATTCCCACGAATAAGTACCATGAAGGTCCGTCATGTCATATGGGACCCAACGCGATAGACGACGCGTCAATCAGACACCCGGTCTATAAGTTATTAGCCTTTTAGTCGAGAAGGCCCGGTTAGATTCAGATTCAATCCAACCCGACTTCACTTGAAATTTATCCAAAACTCAAGTGGATTATAAAAAAAGGACTATCTCGATCTAAGGATTCCGGTGCAGCAGATGGTTCGTCAAACGGACACCTGGTTCTCATGATTTGGAAAAAAAGGCATATCTGTGTCCTGATAGGCCCGGGTCCGATCCGACCCTCACGGGTGGGACCTCAGTGGGCCCAGCCCACTGGGCTGTGGGCCTATCCAACCCACAAAGGGGGATTCTAGGCCTACAATGGTTGCAGACCGCTCGGCGTGGACCGCATGGGTGCGGCCTGCTGGGTGGCCCTCAGCCGAGGTGGCCCACCGTGGCGGGGTCCGCCCTAGCCGACACCCGGGGGAGGCACCTCCCTGGATTCCCGAACGGCCAAATGGTCGTTCGGTTTTTGACATCCTGGCGGCGCCACATGGCGCCGCCTGCTGGCACATGGGACCCGCCGGAGTGGTCCCGCTTGGCGTGACGTGGCCGAACGGTGGTTCCAGCTGGCTTCCCCCTTCATGCGGCGCAACAACCCCACTATCCTACTGCGGTCGGCCAGGTGAAGGCCGCTCTTTGGGTGCACCGCCGTTTCTAAACAGCTGCGACCTCCTCCTTAGCCGGTGGCGCAGATGCACACCGCCCTGCCTCCAAGCGTTCAGTCGGTGTACCGGCCGCTCCCCTTCACCACCGCATCCAATGGGCCGCAGACTCCTCCTCTACCGGTGGTGCGGATGCATGCCACCCTAGTTCCACGTGACCGGTCGGCATTCCATCCACTGTCCTCTTCCGCCACGACCGATGAGCCACGACCTCCTCCGGTGACGCGGTTGCACTGCCACCACCATCACGGTCAGCCGAAGTGCCGACCGCCACCTTGTGCCCTGCCGGTATTAGTCGCCATCAACGTGGCAACGACGGGATTCCGCTCAAACTTCAATCCACCCACAAAGAACACATCATCATAGAGGAAGTGGTGGGATCAGGCCATGTTTTTTTGGCCTGCACCTTCCGCGTTAGATTGATAGCAGGTGGTTCAGGAGGATTTGAATCAACATAAAACCATGAAGGATAATATAAACAATTCCCTACCTCTTTTTCTCATTGGAGGTGGCGTGAGGAAGGAGATGAAGACATCAACATTGGTCACTCGCAAAACACACTCTCGACCCGCGCTCGAGCCTCGTCCTCGTCAGAGGTTCACTATTCATTGGAGGATGTTCTTCATTGGAGGATTCTCTTCCAAAGGCTCTCTATATTCTTCTCTTTTCCCAATGATCCCCCACCAGTGAGGTGAGGAGAAAACTTAATTATGTACAAGAATTAATTACTTGCTTAATTAATGTTGGCTCATCATTTGGTGAAAACCAAGAGTTACAATGTTACAAGGTCAGGTGGTCTCCACCAAATTTTAAATGCGAGGTTTGATGAAAAATAAAATAATTGTATTTTTTTTTCAATTCTCCCACAAAAATCTAAAAAACTATTTTCCACCCTCGACCAACGGTGGTCAGGGTGAAGGCCTCCTTAAGTGAATATCGGTGCTGCGAGTTCAATTTTTTCCTCAGATTTTAATTCTGAGTACTGGTTCAAAAGTTAAAAAATTCCACTCACACGTTTACTAAACGTACCCAAAAAAAAGTTTAGAAATTTATTTCAGGCACACCGGGCCTCAGACTCATGCGATGTAAATTTTCACAGACTCGTAATAATTCCATATAATTAAAAATAAATTAAATGGAAAATTCAGAGTCTTTACAATAAAATAATTATTACTTCTCAAATATTATATTTAGGTAACCAAAGTATAATTTTCCAATATTATAAAATCATTATGTCGTCACTAAAAATGATTTTCATATTTTTCTGGAAATAAATTATAATTTATAGGTTTTGAATTATTTTTTTCATTTTATTTATATTATATTATAATAGAAAATCCATTATATAAGTTTTATAAAACTTTAAATAATATTAATGTCTTAATGTTATAAGAAAAGATATTGTATTTCATAAAAACTATATATTTTTATTATTCAAAAAAATGTAACTTATTTATACTAATCTAAAAAATTTATCAAAGGATAAATTTAAATTTAAAATCCAAAGATGAATTATATTTAATCATATTAAATTCCTATAACTGGCATAAATTAATTTTAAAATAAACCCATAAAACATGATGGAGAATAGTATTATAGAAAAAATATCTTTTAGTATTAAAATGTTTTATAGAAAAATTAAGCATAAAGTTGATTCCAATTATATTTATTAATTTTTTAATAAAAAAATACTAAAAAAATATTAATTTTTTTAAAAATATGGTAACTTATAAATTCATGATTGAAATAGATAGTTTTCAATAAAATAAGTATTTTTTCATTATTTACTGAATAATTAAACTTTTCAAAAAAATAAAAAAATTTGTCCCTAAGCTAATTTTGATATTATGATTTTAAAACTAATAGATATTTATCAATTTTATTTCTAAAATATGAGAAAAATAATTATAATATTCTCTCACAAAATGGAATAAATTCCATTTTTGAAGAAAATGTGTCTTTAAATAATAAATTGACATAAAAATTATGTGCCAATTTCCTAAGAATTCATCAATTAATTTGTATTGAGTATAAAAAGTTTCTATATATTTCATAATTTGGTTACTCCTATCCTTAAAAATTAAATGACTATGTTATAATGGTAACATCTAAATAATAATATTTTTATTGTATATCACAATTCGTTTAGTGCTCGATGTTGTGTGTTAAAAAAGATATAAAGAATAATATTCATTTAAACAGCTTGGGCTGTTAATTTATACTATCTTATGGAAGTTTCATTCTCATAATTTTATCTCATTCATGATAAAAGGGTTTAAAACTATTTTTTAAATAACTTCTAGAGGGTGGAAGATAAATCATATGATCATCAATAGAGAATCTATTTAATAATTTAAAATATAGTTATTTAAAAACCAAGATTTTAAAAAGGTATACTAAAAAATATATTTTTCAAAATTATAAAATAGAAATATGAGGGTCAACTGTAATAACACATTACTGGGTTCCCATATAAGGATTACATTGATTGGAAGTGAAATTATGGACTTAAATGGAAAGAATAACATCCAAGGGATAATAGAGGGTAATATAGAACATAGTCATGAGAAAGATCATAAATAAAAATACATTGATTAATAAGGGATAAATAATACCATCAATTATTTATAAATTAAGGTAATGTGATAACATTTTTATTTCAAGATACTTTTTTATAGTTAATGGATTCTTTTATTTTTTATATAGAGAAAATTGTAAAGTATAATTACATTATTTCTTTCCATTTCATAAGCACAAATTCCTCTATTGTCTGTGATTTCATCAATCTTCACTTTTATCTCATATTTTAATCTATGTAATAATTATTCAAAAATAATTTTTCATTCCTGAATCACTAATATAAATATATAATGGATCATAAGATCCAAAAGTGGACAACGACTTATCCCTCCTATCATTATATATTAATCAAAAAATGGTTAGTACAGTGTAATATAATATCCAATATGAAGAAAACATCACATAAATAAATACAAAAATAATATTTAAATCATTAATAATAACACCCAAAGATCAACTTAAATTAGTCAATGAATAACTAACTATATAATTATTCAAATTATTCTTGACTAAGTTTGAAACTCAAAAATCAGAAGTATTTGACCGCATATTATTTTGTAGAAAATTTATCTCAAAGGATTTTTATTTATAACAAAGAAAGGATAGAAGTTTCCAAAGGATGTAATTTTATATTTTCCCCATTGGAAAATGGGGAGCATGACATAAGGAATAGAGTGTTAGAGTAGTTTCACACCCCTTTATTCACTCCTATATTTGAGAGACAATCAGAAAGATGATCAGCATCAAGAGAGATATTCCTGATTATGTAGTTCATAGAAGAAATATTTTCAAGACAACTGTCCCATTTAATTTTCAACTTCCATGAGAGATGAATATTTCCCATCATAATATCTTGATCAATAGAAGCGTATTCACACTCAAAACATATTTATTTCTAATTTATTTTACCTATAAATAGATAACTATGATATTTTACCGCATATAATTTTGAGATAAATTTAATATTTGTCTCCAATCAATATTTAGTCACAAAAAGACATATAATTAAATAAAAATATATATTTTATAATCGTATAGTCTCTAAAATGTTATCAAAGTTTCCATTAATAATGTAATCACAATAATTCTAAAGGAAAATTATATATAATTCCAACAGATAATTATACTTTTATTCGTCAAATAAAAACCCATATTAGCCAAAAATATTTCCATTTATCTTAATTTTATAATGTTACCAATATATTAAACTTATTAAAAAGTAACATTAATTATAGTCACCAAATCAATTTTCCATCCCATGGTTATATATACAATTAATCATATATTCTCAATACGTACTAACACTTTTATTCTAATTAACCGCAATTTCCTTGAAATCAGTGATAGTCTTAACCCTAAAATTTTTCAATATCTATAAACATAGGTTTATAAAATATAAAGTAATTATAATTCAAATAAATTATAGATTAAAACACATACTAAATCGACTATTTGTATTACGATAAATTTCTATATAATACTCTCAATCATCTTAGAATCTCATCAATTAAAACTTCAGAATGGGTGTATATGCTTTTGATCTTGTGATCAACCTTAAAAATATAATACCATGATAGTGTCCATAATTATTAGGTTAATATCACATAAAAAATACTAATCATAAAATTCATCTAAGACCTTCTTTGATACCAACTATAACATCTTCTAACCCGCACTATTGGATTCATTGCTAAAAACATAATATACTGATTTATGGATTTGATACCAAAACAATAGGCCAATTTTAGAAATCCAAAACATCTAATATACATATAGAATCACTTATACACTCAAATTACTTTATTGTTTATAGATTTAGAGAATTAAGAAAAACACTTACATAATTATACCACTGTCTTCAAGTTATTATTTTACTACTAAACAAGTTCTTAATAATTACACACATATTTCATTCAGGGTAATTACATATCTAGAATTCTGAATTTATAAACATATATAATCATCCTTAATACACATGATTTTTTTTAATTGTTGGATGAGCCCAAAAAACATATTAAGGAACGTATAAAAAATAAAATATACCGATCGGTCTATCTAAAAACCATGAGATCATATAAAAGAGATTTTCTTTAACATAATAATCATTATACTTGAATAGAAATTTACACAAATAAGAAACAAAATTAATTCCAATGCTTTTATTAAATCAATTTATATCAAAATATAATTTAAAAATCATAAGAGTGAGGTTTTCCCTGAAATCATGATAACCCATGAAAACAATTTCCAAAAAAAACATTTCATGCTTTAAGGGAATAATCATTCTGTTAAAAAAAATTCATTATAAAATTATAATATTTCCTTGAAAACTCATTATTAAGTATAAAAAATTTATATATGTTCCTTGGAAAATCATCTCAATATAACCCTTATAAGAAACTCTACAAATGGAATTACCTAATTTGTTAATTCAAACACAATTCTCTAGAGAACATAATCATTACCCAATGCATTGGAGATATATAACAGGGTTACACACCAACATAAATAATTTAAAATGTAATTAATATACATTAAAAATAATTGACTTTATTTAAATTTTAAAATATCATAAAATATCATGTATAGATATGTAGAAGCACTTTTTTGGTTTTTCTAATAATTATGTATAAAACCTTTTTCCTTTCAAAACAAATTAAAAAATTAAATAAATAATGATAAATAGGATATTATTTTTAAAATAACTGAGAAATTGAAGAATAAAATTCATAAATAATAAATTTCATGGCTACATAAAATTCCACTCTTGTCGTATCTTTTAAAATAAACATTCCTTTTGGACTTTATAAAAAAGAAGTCAGAACATTCCAAATAAAAATATTAATAAACATTCCTTTTAAAAACCAATGAAACAAAGTCAAAATTGAAATAAATTTAATTTTATAATATATTTATATCAATATAAATACATTCATTATATTTTTCTAAGAATACATATATGGAATAAAAATATTTTGAAAATAAATATTTAAAATATTTGAAATGGGGTTTTAAGTTAAAGTATCCCTAAAGACATGATAACATTTCAAAAAATGAAGAATTAAAGTAAAGAATATGGAATGGGTTTTTAAACAATATAAATTCAAAATTTAATTTTTAAATACATCCATAATATAGTTTATTCAAAATAAATATAAAATATGTGGTGAAAATATCTTAAGTCTCAAAGAAATGGAATTAAGACTAGAAATACCTTACCTTGTCTCCCAATTTTCCATGAAAATTATTTAACTAATGTATAATGAGCTTATATTAATTATTTAATTTATTAATAAAAATTTTCAAGTACAATAACTTATAATTAAATCATTAATTTCATTTATTTTGAAGACACATTTTTTTTAATTAATCGGTTAAGTCCATGTCTAGTGTTTTGTGGACATTTAGTTTAAAATTCCATAACAAATTTTTGTGTGTTAAACATGCTCAAAAATCTTATTGTTACATACTATATATAATAATAATAATGAAATAATAATTATTTTTTACATCAAATAATTTTTTTTAATCATCCATTAAAGGAATACATGAAAAATTGATCACATCATTTTGTGGAGGTGGTATTCCACATATGCACATGAGTGACATTATCATTATTTAATGGGTAGTAGGGTAAAGAGGTAAGTAATATATTATAATTAAAGAATCATAATTATTTAATTTATAATATATATATATATATATGTATATATACATATATTAAATCCTTTATAATAACCAGGCTTTTGTTGTGGTTATGAAAAATGAAATACATTGCTTTTTAGAGGTGGTAGTCCGCACATATGTATTAACAATGTTTTTTTTCCTGATAGGATGATAATGGAGATAAATAAGATTATAAAATTAAAATAATAACATCCTATTATATGTTTTAGACTTATGTTATTATATTTTAATGGTTTGGATATAATTAAAGGAGGTATATGAAGAAGTAAATTGAAATTTTTTAGTTGAGATGATTCCATATGCTTTGAAGAACCACCTTTGGATTTGTCCTTAAGAACCTTAATGATGGTATTATGATGAGAAAATAAACTATTGAAATTTTATAATGGTGTTTATAAGAGTTATTTTTAGGGGGTTTTCAAGATAAGGAGCTCAAGTTAGTGTAGAGAATAGAAGAGTGCTTTTTACCTTTTATACTGAAGGAAATGACACAATTGAAATTACTTAAAATATTAAAATTTAATAAATTATTTTTTACTATCAAGTGGATCCAAGTGGAAAAAATTTAATATATAATATTGGTTAAGGTTTTAATCCTTTTAAATAATAATATTTATATAACATCTCCAAACATGCACTCCGAGATCCAGTGCCGTAATCATAAACCATATATTTCTGGCTTCGATACCAATTAAGGTGACCAATTTTTCCATCCAAAAATAAATACATTAAAAGGAAAAGTTATATTCAATTACATTATTAAGGAAAATTTAGGCTCATATTTTTATATAATTATAAAAAAATCTAACATAAACAATACACATATCTTTAAATGATCATTTCTCAAACTTAACCCAGATTTTATTATTTCGTATTATGTCATCATCATCATCCATATTAAAATATTATTGAAATAATTCATTAAAAATATTTATTTATAAGTTTTGGAAAAGAAAAAAAATAAGAGTGGGATAAAATACTCAATAAGGGTAAAAAAATTCATTAATAATTTATTTTCATCATTGTACATAAGAAGAGAATAAGGGTATAAAGAAATTATCAATGTGATTGCACATAAAAAAAATAATATTCATACCCATTGAAACCTGGATCATAAAACATGAAAACATGGAATAAGTATTTTAAAAAGGAATTAGTCACCAGAATCAACAATATAGAGCCATGTGATATCAATATTTATCAAAGGAAAAATTTATTACCATTGAAATCATAATGAAATAATATTGGTATCATGGGACATTTTCACCATTAAACCTTTATAGAATCCTTACAATTTGAATCACCATTTGACCAAATTTTAATATAATTCTACAAATAACGTAATCATTACAAAATGAATTGAAGTGCTATCTAGGTAAACCCATCGAAAAGTTATATAGAACAACCAATGATATCATGGTAAACCCATTATATAATAACTTTCTTGAAACATAACTAATGTACATAGATATTAAACTTTATCATAAAACTCATAAAATAAATCATTTTTCCTTTTATAACATGATTAACCTAGGGAAGAGAAAATTGTTCCATGAAAATATATTAGAAAAAATATTAACATTGGTAAATGAAACATTCTATATAGAAATATCTTTGAAAATTTATTATACAAAGAAAAGAAAAAGGTTCCATAAAAATATTTCTGAAACATGATTTACATGTGGAAAGTGAAACGAGTTTTATAATAATCTATTTGAAGTAATAATAATCCATCCATTTACATAAAAATAATAATATCGTTACAAAATATACCCATTGGATCAAAAGTAACAACATTTTTTGTTTATTCTAATGATTGTAAATACCATTAAGTGATTATTAAAAACAATTTGGAGGAAAATAAACTTTCCATTTTAAAAATAAATATTAGAAACTAAAAATTAACTAAATTTTAGAAAATAAAATTCTTTGAAAAAAACCATGGAAGCATATAATGAAAAAATAAATTAAAATAATTAACATGATGGTGAAAAAATCCGTTCATGTCATAGATGTTCAAAATATATTTTTTTCAAAACATTTTGAAAAAGGGAATCAAAAGTGATGAATTTGGAAAACATTAAGAAATTTCCTTTTAAATTTTTCAAAAAGAAATTAATATATCATTTATAATGGATATCAGAAATCATATATTTTTAGAAAATAACAATTTTGGAAACATTTTCAAAAATTTGGGTTTGGAAGAGAGTGTTACTCGATATAAAATAAAGTATAAGATCACTATCACTTATGAAAGATTTTATTTATATTTCTTCAATTATTAAGGGAGAAAATACAAATAAAACCTGAAAAAATAGATTATTAACTAATAGATATGAAATATATGTAGTTTAAGAAACATAATCTAAGTTGAATAACCATTACAAAAATTATAACCTTGAATTTAAGAATTAATTGATGAATCGATTATGTGTATCAAATTTAAAACCACATAAAAAAAATTTAAATAAAAAATAATATAATAAATATTCTTTACACATGTAATTAAGACATAATAAGTTCAATGAAGTAGTATTATAAGCCAATTAAGGGAAATTGATATAATAAATTCTTTAGCACTTGGGTAAATTTTAGGTCAATACCCCTTGAATAAAAAAAATTAAATTAAAAATGTAAAATAAAATTATATATGATGGATTAATTTTATTACATGTAAAATAATATGTATATGCACAACCCAATAAAAAATGGTGAATATGGAATAAGGCTCGTGGAAATGGAAGGTCAGATGAGAAAACCCTTACCTCAAGCCCTAGATTTCCATGTGTGTCGACTAACTCAAATATAATAATCTTATATGAATTATTTTTTATTATGATAAATTTTCAGGTTTAATACATTATAATTAATATTTTTTAATGATATATTAAAATACTTAATCTGTTAAATCCATGTCGGGTGTTTTGAGGACGTTCAATTAATTATTTGAAAACATATTCTGTGTGTTGACCATGAAAAATGTGATCGTTATTTCAACATCTCCAAAATAGTAATCATGAAATATTTATCATATTTATACATCAATTATACTTTTAAAAATAATCATGAAATATGGTTTTTAAAAATTAATTATGTTACAACCATAGAGATAGTAGTCTGTACATACGCTTGAGTAACATTTCTATTTTTCAAAGATCACTATAGAAATAAGTTATGTAATATGTTATATTAAAATATTTATAATCATATCATACATACCATATTTTTTTATTAAATATAATTATATATATCATCCATGTGTTGTGGTGATGAAAAAATAATCACATCACTTTGTGGAGACGGTAGTTAGCACGGGTGCACGAATGTCATTATCATTTTTCAGTGCAAGAAAGGAAATGACCTATTATCATTTCATAATGATAAATATTTTATTTTTATCATAATTATGTCATTTATATATCATATATTCATTAAAATTATCCTCATTATCTTCCATGTAAATCATTAGTGAAAAAATAACCACATCACATTGTGAGGATTTAATCCACCGTACACACGGGAAACACAATTATATCCACAAAGAAATGGAAATTAAATTTTTGTATATGATTTAATATTTAGATAAAATTAAATATGTTAAAAATTTCATATATATATATATATATAATTTTAATACATCATTGTATCAAGATACGATAGGTGGTGATAGAAAATGAATGCCATCAGTTCACAAGATGATAGTCTGCCTTACACGCAAATGATGATTTCATATCTCATTTGATAGAAGAGGTGATAGATTTATGTTATGAAATTAACATAATAACACCCCGATATATATTATATAATTTTTTAATTATATATAAATATTTTAGGAATTTTTTAAGAATGTATAAGAATAAATAATATAAAGATGCTCGGTTAAGTACGATACCTCTTTTTCATACATCCACCTTGTGTAAAAACCAAAATGATTATTAGGATAGTTATATGATAAATATATGGGATCTAGAATGTGGGGAGATAATTAATGAAGAATGTTTTTAGGTTTTGTATGATAAAAATGGTTTTTAAGGTGTTAATAATAAAGGAGAGGGGTGGCCTTTGGTTAGTGAGGTGAGTTGGACACTTGTAATTATTGAGTAGAAAAACGTGTAAACACATTTAAAACATGGAAAAAAGTTCGAAAATTGACCATTATAGAGAACTATAAATGATAGCATGTATATATTTCAATAAAATATATATTTTGACATTTATTTGGTTATTTTTACATTTATGTTTTTAGTTTAACCACTGGTAAAAGCTTTTTCATTTTAGCCACAATAATCAATTTTTACTATTTTCACTATTCATTAAGGTCAAATATTAAGTTAAACTTGTTAGATAATATAAATTATTATTATTAAAAATATGTAATCTATTTTGAAAAATTAAATTCAAATAATTGGAAAAAAATATTTTAAACATAAACCCATCGACTTAATGAAAAAGTGGGTCTTAATAAAATGTATTTTTCAAGAATAAGGATATTTTATATTATCTATATGACTAATAATAATAACTGTATTAATATAAAAAATTATTTATTGATATATAATATAAAAATTTTGTTTCAATCAATTCGAATTAGTAGTTTTTAACTAATTAAATGAATAAAAATTATGAACTTTAAAACAGTTTTCAAAAAACATGGTTTTAAACCTAGACCTTTACATATACTAAAATAAAATATAAATGTGATTAAAATGAATTTAAATTTATGAAATATAAAAATTAATTATTATTTAATTTTAAATCATATTCAATATATAATAGTAAATTTAAATTTGTTTAAATTGTTGAAAAGAAATAATTTTTTTAAAAAAATCAGTACTTTTCACTATTCACTAAAAAATCAATATATTCCAAAAAATCCCAAAATTGAACCAAAAGAAAATTTTGATATTAAAATTTAAAAAATTAATTTTATTTTATAAATTAATTTTTCTAAATTTTTAAAAAATAAATTATAATTTTTTTTCACAAAAAGGAAGTAAAAATCATTTGTGAATAAAACATATTTTGGAAGAATTAAATTAGTTTAATTTAAATTTATTTATTATTAAATAAAAATATATGAATAATTTTTAATTAGGACATTTATATATATATATATTTCATATGTTATTTAATACTATTCATTCCTTCCAATATAATGGCTATATTATAATGGTTATATATTTTAAAGGTTATTTAAGTTTAGTGTTACATTCAAAATAAACTTTTGAACATAGTCTTCTTTTCTAAAATCTCAGGGTATTACATCCTCAATACATTAATAAAATTCATTCTCAAAATTATTCCATTATCTTCATAATCACATTTTTTAGATTTAAAAATATCTTTTTTGAAAACCCTTATTGTAAAAAGGGTTAACAAAACGTCATTTGGATAAGAGAGAAAATGATATACAAAGTTCATATTTAATAACTCATACTAGGTTTTTCAAATAGGCGAACATAGGCGGGAAGTGAATATTTGTAAATATAATTAAATTATAATTCCCAAATAATGATATACAGTGATAGAAATAATTGATCACAAGAGATTGAATGATCAAGAGAAATTTAACAACCACAACACCATAAACTATAGAGGTTTGAAAAAGGTCATTGATATCATATAAAATTATGGTAATAGGAAAATTTTTTGTTTCAAAATCATTTTCCTAGAGTAGAGGAATTTATTTTACATCTATAATAATATCATAAAAAAATCTTTTTTCATGATGATTATAATTTCATCCTTTATTCAATTTCCACCACAATATCACTTTTTTTCTCCAAATTATAAGTATTAAAGATTAGTTTTTTTTTTCATGTTTGAAGTAAAAAAAATAAACTTTTAAAGATCCATATAACTATAAAAGGGGTAATAAATCAATTCCACCTTTATTTTGATATTTACTATATTCAAAATAGTTTTCACATAGTATGATAATTCTAAAAATGAATAAACCTTCTTATAATGAAATAATACATTAATAACTAAAATTAAAAAATAATACCCAATGCTAAAGCTAAATAAACTCCAAATAAAACACCCTATATCCCTAATAACCTCAATTACCTTAAAATTAATTAATTTTAACCTCAAATTTTCTCTCATTCCATTAATATTATATGTCTAAAAATAATAACTATCTTCTTTTGAAATTATAGTAATCACTTAGTCACCAAATCAATTTTTAATCCCATGTTTATCTGTATAAAAAAATTTATGTTCTAAATATCCAAGATCATATTAACGATAACAGTTTTCAATACCATACAAATTATTTCTATAAAACATAAATACATATATACCATGTTAAAACAAATCTTTACATATATTTCAACCAAATAACGCATCTCAAAAAATGTCATCAATCACTATAATATATCACCACTTAAAACCTCAAAAGGGATGTTTAAGACATTTAACATATGATAAACCATAATTTTCACATCCATGACATATTTTAAAGGTATTTTGTTTCATTTAATTTACATCCTTGCTTTGTTTTGGGGGTTTCCTTAGGTTTTAGGGAGGAATATATGAGTATTCATGAATTGGGCCAAACCATGAGCCCAATTCTAGTTAAAAAAATAAATTTTGTATCTTTTATAACTTTTTCATTTTTAAACATTTTTCATCCATTCAAATTACTACTTGACCTAACCTAACCTATTAATACCACCAAGGTAATTCAGAGCTTTTATAAATCCATAACCATGGTTTATTTGGGTTTTTATATAAAGGATTGGGCCTGCCCGAAAGACCAATTCCTGTTTTAAAAATAACTTTTGATTATGTTATATCATATTCATATTTTGGGATTTTTCAGTGATTCGAAGTGGATCCCAAGACCACTGAACCCAGCCGCACGAACCGTCTCTCTCCCCCCTCTTTGGAGCCTTGTTTAATCGCGATTTGGTGCCGAACTTTATAGGCTTACTCAAATCATCCAAATTTGAAGAGGTAAGTACATTCCCCCATATCTCTCGTACTTTTTACTATTTTTCCCCCATTCAAGTTCTTAAATGATCTCCATATCCTTTTTAGAACCTCCCTTAAAGGTTTGAGTATTTTTAAAATCATATACTGGTATTTTGGGGGGATATTTCTACAAGATATTTTAAGTAAGTTGTTCTCCTTCTTTCTTCTTTCAATTTGTTTAGGGTTACATCCAATTTACATAGGATTTATTCCATTATCATTGAGTTTTCTAATTTACATGGATTAAGGTTTAAAAATTAGGGTTTTATATTGTGTTTCATGGTCTGAAATACTGGTTTTAGATCTGTTTTACCATCCTTGAGGTGCGGCGGTGGTGCGTTTGAGTTTTCGCACAAAGGGTTCAAGGGTTTCCTTGGTTTTGGAAGGTGATTCCATTTTGTGTGAAATTTTTGTGAATTATATTTCTGTGTTCATGGTACCTTATTGTTTATTTCCCTTGAATGTCTCTGTAAAAATTTGTTTTAGTTGCATTTATAATGAAAATGAATTTTAAGTTCCAATTTTTGGTGAAATTGGGGGGGTTTTCATTCAAATCTTTCATTGGTTCATTTTGGGCTGACCTATAATTTCTTAGTTGATTTTATTGAACTTTATTATGACTGAAAATCATGTTTTTAATGTTTATTCTTTTTTTTGTTGCTGTTAAAGGTTTCTTAAATGGTGTTTGGGAAGCAAATGTGCTTTAAGTGCCATGTTTTTGTGAAAATGGTGGTTTTTAAAAGATATAACTTCTTGGTTCACATTGGGATGCCCTATAACTGAATTGTTGTTTTCATTGAAGGGTATTGAACTGGAATTTTGTTTTAATGACTTACAAGTGTTTACATAGTGTGCAAAGTGGATACCTTAAAGAGCATTGGGTGCAAAACAATGTGATGTTTTGAGAGGTTGTTTTATTAAAAATAAAATTATTTTATTGAGTGTTTTAAATGGTATAAAATGTGTGTAGATACTGTAATATTTTTTTTTGACCAATAGTGAAATTTTATAAGAAAATGTATGTGTGTTGTTTGCTGAAATTTTTTGATCACAAAAGGGGAAGCTCAGGTACCTAGGTGGGGCAGATTTTTACTAGTACGGCTAGTGGATCAGATGGGTTTTGTCCCTATTCCACTTAGCATTTGGATAACGACAAATATAACTAAATTATGTGGATGATGATTGGGGACCACTAGGTTATGGGTATGTTCCCTACTATTGCCTCGTGCACGAGAATGGATTTTTCTATGGTTACTCTACACTGAGGTACGAGGTACATAGGGCCCGAGACAACCTAGTGCTTAGGGGTGTTCCAGATTTTGATGCTCATTGGATTTGTGGTATTTAAACTTGTTGTGGGGTGTTTTGGAAGTAATTTACTGTAGCTCAAATGTCTATTTAATTTGTTAACATACTGGAATTCTTGTATTGAAAACTGTTTTCATTTGAAAGTTTCATTTCTTTGAATTTTAATATTATTTCACCTTGTGTATTAAAATTGCTTGTTTTGTTCACATTGTATTGCATGCTCTTTGGAATCATCTGGTGGTATAATATTGGGCTTAGGCTCACACCCTACTTACACTCCTTGGGTGTAAGTAGACCTGCTTATGCTTGACTCAGGTAAAGGGAAGGGTAAGGGTGATGACAGTTCAGGGTGTTAGTCCCCATCATTGGGGCGGAGTTGCGGAGAAGGCTTACGGGTGATGACCCCCTTGTCGTGTGGAGTCCATGGGGATGTCTTTATGTTTTCATTATTTGTTTTTAGACCACTTGTAGTGTATTTAAAAATATGTATTCAGTTCTGGGTTTTTTTAAACATAGTTTTGTTTACATTTTTCCGATTCAGTTAATTGATTGTTTTTTATGATTTATGATTTCATACTTGGGTAAATCATTCCCAAACCAGATTTTTTTGATACCCGGGCACTTGTTCCAGCCCATGGGGATAGGTAACGCCCTATGGATCATGTCACGGGCTGGGTTTGGTGCCGGTTTTGGCAGAGACCAGATTTGGTTCGTGACAAAATGGTATCCGAGGAGGTTCGCTCCTTGGGTCATGTTATTTGGGGAAGAGTCAGCATATTCTGGAGCTAGGATTTTTGGGAATTGAAATTTCAGTCATGGGTAGTGTTCCTGGCCAGCAAACCTCATGACAGGATTCAAGTCACCATGGGAATTATGGATTTATCTGAGTCCTTTGGTTTTCTTGGTTTAATGATGACTATGGGAAATGAAAAGAGAGTTGGGCGAATAATCTCAGTGAGCTCGCAGGGCCTGGAAATCCATGTGGAGCCATGGATATTTCTCTAGAATACTCTCTGTGATGGAAAAGTGATTGGAATATGGCTTCCAACAATATGTCCAAGTCACCCACCAAAACTATTTTCCTCTCACATTGTCTTGTGTCTCTTTGTTTTGGAATCCTGGAAACATGGATTTTTATTAGCAAAAAAAAATGACTTCACTTTAAGGAGTGTGAATTTTTGTGAAGTTATTTTCTAGTAAAGTGAAAATGGTATTTTTTTATTATTTCCTATAAATGTAATTTAATAATTATTTCAAAAGGGTAAATTATGTGTTTACACCTCTTTTGAAAGTATGAACTATGTTAATTGGGGTTTTGAAAATATGTTTCTAATGGATTTTTTTTAAACTTTGGAAAAGTGTTTTGGATTGAATTATGTGTTCTAGAATTTTTGTGTGGGGGTTTAAGATGGATTTTGGTTTTGGTGACTACTGAAAAAAAACATATGAACTTTTAGAACCTTTTCTTGAAATGAGACGGGTTGATTTCTTAATTAAATGGAGATTTATGAAATGGTATTTTTCATGAAATTAGATTTGTTTTGAAATGGTTTGTAATGTTTTGAAACAATTGTGAAAGGCATGAATATGTGATTTTATTGAATTATAGATTCTTTTCTAAATTGGTTTGTGAGATGAAAAATTGGGGTTTTGATATTATGGTTATTGTTTTTGAGAAAGGGAAAGTGTGGTTAAAAGTTTTGATTTTAAAAAGAGGAAAGGTTTTATTTTTGGTAATTGGTGCTATCAAGGGTGACCACATGCATAGGTTTATTTGGGAATATGGATGGATATGAGGTGGGTTCATTGTGTGGCATGTAAACAAGCATGTGTGAGGCTCATGAGATACCATTGGTTAATGCACAACCCACCAACACTATTTTTTTAAATAATTTTTTTGAAGGAAAGTGTTGTGTTTTGATAATGTATGGTTGGGAGGTATGGATTATGTGTTTTCAGGATTATTATAATGGGATGTTTCGATTTCAATAACCCATATTTTTTGAACTATGTTTTGGTTTGGTGTTTCATTGATAAGTTTGAATGAAGTGTTGGTCAGTGGTCTCTTTTGAGGAAACGTTTGGGAGGCCAATGTGGTGGCTCCCATCATGTGTTCGGTTCAGGTTTGTGGTCTTTTGTGGCCACATGACCAGATCGGTTGGGTCCTTGGGTTTTCTTGTAGGCTAGGGTACTCCCCCATAATGTTTTAATGTATGATTCATGTTTGGCCTATGGTGATTCACCGTTGGATGATCCTCCAGTTGATCAACATAAGGACTTTTTTCTTGAGGTTTGGAGATTGAGTTTACCCCTCTTGTTTTTAAATTATGTGGATCCACCTATAGTGGGAGAGTGTTTTTGGGAGGTTTAAATAGACCTTAGTTTCTTATGTTTTTTAAGTTGTTGAAGGTGAATGAAGTTCAGGGTTTTCATTGTAGAATGATGTCTTAAATGGACTCTGGGTCTTTCGACAGTATCATTGAAGCAAGAGTTCATGTTAGGCCACCAGTGTGCAAGATCTATCCAAGAGTGGCTATTATGGACACTTGCTAGAATCATGTTCTGTTTAGGACTCAGTACAAGGTCCCTCTCATTGTGTTTTATTTTTTCCACAATGGTCATGTTCGGTGATGCCTTGCGATGTCATGTGTTCATTTGACTATAAGGGTGAAGATTGAGCAATCTTATGAGTGTAACTATTTTGTTGGATGTGTGTATCCCTATAGGAAATTATAAATCATATGTTCTAGAGGAATGTGTTTCTATATGTCCTTTCATTCCGCTGTTTAGCATCCGAAGAAAAAAAAGGGGCGATGTGTGTGCATCCTCTAAGTTCTTGTTTTGGTAAAATGATGGGTTGTGGAAAAGCGGGTTTGAAGTGTGTCATGTCTCAATGAGACCATCTGAGATTATAGTATAATTGTTTTTGGCACTGGAAGAATATGTTCAGTTTAGGGGTTTCCAAATCCTAACGGCGAGGTCGAAGATTCTTCAATCCATTGAGCTCCAGCCATAGGCCCCAGAGAGAAGCTGGCGTGTAGTTAGGGGAAATCCTAGAGTCGTTCAAACTTTTGGTCAAGGTCATATCCTCAATATGAAAGATAGGAATAGTTTAAACCTCTGGTGTCATCGTCTTGTTCCAATTTCACACATTTGGTGGAAATAGGTGTGAGTACCTTGTTCCCATGTCATACCCTGAGTTGATTTTTTCCCCTTTAGGTTCCCTTCTGTTTTGGAGAAAAGGATAAAATTTGGGTTAGGCAGGTTGAAGTGCATAGTTTGTGCGCGATTAGTAGTAATCATGTCCCAACCTAGGGGACCATATGATAAGAGACAGTAGCTACCGCATGGCCTCTTCACATCCATGATCCTTGGAAAATGAAACTATGTGAAGTTTCCTCTTTGGATAGAATGATCAGCACAATTAACTCGCGGTTTCCCAAAACTTTCAGCAGAAAACACAAAAAATTAATTCCATTATATTCTCAAGGTCATTTTAGGTTTAGAGTTTAGATAATTAGGAAAAACAATTTCATAAATAATAACAATTTCATTAAATGAAAATTTATTCCAATTAATCTAGGTTTTATTATTTCACATGAATTAATCATCATAATCGAGATGAAAACCATAGATAAATAATTCATTCAACCAAATTCTTGACAACTCAGGGAAAAGTAAACATAAGAAGTGTGCGAAAAAATGTTCAATAGGGGTAATCGTAAAAATTAACAGTTGAATGTGCTTTGTGAGAATAAGAAGAGAATATTTAAATGATAACATAATCAATGTGCATGAGAATAACATAAAAATATTAATACCCATTAAAACCTCGAACATAAAACACCAAAACAAGGAATAAGGATTTCACAAAGGAATGAGTCATCAGAATCAATAATCAAGAGCAATATGAAATCAATCTTGATCAAACAAATCATTTATAACGACAAAATGCATAATTTAAACATATTAGAATCTTTTAACATAATCATCATATAACCCTTATAGAAACATTATAATTGGAATAACCAAATGTATGAATTTCAATATAATTATCTGGAGAACATAATAATTACCCAATGAGTTGATTAACTATCTAGATGTACCCACCGTATAACTTATATCGGGCTCATCCGACACTATATGGGATCAAAAATTAAAAAAAAATGTATATGCACCATAAATAAAGGACGTATTTCTTAGATTTAATCATAAAAATCATATAAAACAATCATTATTGCTTTCATAAATTGATTAATCCATTGAAGATAAATGGGTTTAATGAAAATATCATTGAAACCTGATTAAAAAATTGAAAATAAATAGGTTCCATAACAATAACACTGAACTATTTTTAACCCCTGGAAAAGAAATCAGTTGTATAAAAATTTCTTCAAAAGATGATTAACTAGTGTAAAATAATTTGGTTTAATAATAATCTGTTATAAACATGATTTACTTATGGAAAGAGAAAAAAGTTCCATAACAATATCTTTGAAATAATCATAATCCATCTAGATAAAGAATTATGATTGTATAATTAACCAATATCTCCATTATAAAACAAGAAAAAATAATGTTTTTTGCATGTCGACTAATGGAAATAACATTAAACGATCATTAAAAACATTTTTGAGTAAAATAACCTATTCATTTTGAAAATAAAATTTAGAAATAAAGAATTAAAAAAATTGGAAAAATCATTTTATTTAAAAAAACCGTGAAAACATATAAACAAAACTTTAAGGCAAATAATAGACATGATAGAAGGAAAATCCATTCTCGTCGTAGTTGTTAAAAATAAACACTCTTTCTAAAATATTTTTTAAAAAGGGAGTAAAATGTGTCCCATTTAGAAAATTTTTACAAATTTAAATTTTAATCATTTTAAAAGATGGTAACATATCATATAAAATGGATTTAGGAATTTTTTATTGGATAACATTTTATAAAACATGGATTTGGAAGAGAAAGGTAGATGATCTAAAATAAAATACAAGATCAATATCACATAGAAATTAAATTCTTGATATTTACTCAATTAGTGTGGTATAAAATGGAAATAAAAAATATAGGAAACATTGATAAAATGTGTATAAGAAATATATGTGGTTTAATAAAATAATTTTATATAATTTCTTCCAAAGGAACCTTGAAGATAAAAAATATAGAAATGAAGAAGATTATAACATAAAGACTTTCCCACATTGAAAACAATTCAATCCTAATCCCCATGAAATAATAAAATAAAATTATACTTTAAATATCTTGAAAATAAGTATTTTCATTATATAATATGTCAAAGGGTAGTATATAAACCTCAAAAATGAATATAGGTTCATGTAATAATTTTATGTCTCAAAGAAATAGAATTTGAGATGAATAACCCTTAAAAAATCGGAGCATTGAATTTGAGTATTAATATATGAATCAATTATGTGAATATAAATTAAAACAACATAATGTTTTTTAAATACAACAAAATATAATGAAAAAACATTACAAATATAATTCTGACATAATAATTTCAACAAATAAGTATTATAACCCAATGAAAATAAATCATGTTTAGAAATTCTTTACCACTTTGTAAATTTCAATTCAATTACCCTTGAATGAAATAATTTAAATAGAAACATATAATAACATTATTTATGAAGGATTAAGGTTGTTAAATGTAAAATGGTCCATATATACACCACATAATAAAAACAAGTGGTGAATACGAAACATGTCTCAGAAAAATAAAAAGTGAGATGAGAAAACCCTTAACTCTAGTCCAGACATTCCATGTCTTTCCTTTAACTCCTACATGATAAGATTATATAATTTATTTTATTTATTAAGAAAACTTTTAATCGTTAATTCATTATACTTAAGTCATTTTTCTTATTTATTTTTAAGGACATATTAAAATATTTTATATGTTAAGTCTACATATGGTGTTTTGGGGATGTTCGATTCATTGTTTCAAAACCTTTTTGGTGTGGTTATGTGGAAAACAATGTCATTATATTAACATATATATTATAATAATATAGAAAAATTTATCTTATTTATACGTTAGTTATACTTTTGAAACTAATCTTGAAATATTCTTATGAAAAATGAGCTACATTACAATCATGGAGACGGTTGGTCATACATACACATGAATAACATTTCCATTTTCAACGATCATTATGTAAAGAAGGAAAGTAATATTTTTTATTTAATAATTATAATAATAAATAAATACCATATTATTTCATTAAATATACTTATATATATCATCTATTTTTTTGGTGATGAAAAAAAGAATCACATCACTTCAAGGAGGCGATAATCTATACATGTGCACGAAAAAACGTTACCATTTGTCAATATAAGAAATAAAATTATATATGTTCTTCTAATAATGATAACCATGTAATTAATATAATAATAATTTCATTTTTTTATCTCATATATTCAATAAATCTATTATTATTACCTTTCATGTAAATCGTTCATGAAAAAAGAACCACACCGCATTGTGAGGAGGTAGTCTGTCATACACACGAGTAACGTTATCATATCCCTCACAGAATGGAAAGTAAAAAATTATATATGATATCATATTTAAAGAAGTATAAATATTTTATAAATATCATATTTATAATTTTAATCAATAATTATATCAATTCGTGAGAGGTGATGATGTAAAACAAATGAAACCAATTCACGGGGCGGTAGTCCACCGTACACAAGAATGAATATTTTGTTCCCCATTTGTTGGAAGAGCACATCAATTTTTGTTATCACATTAAACGAATAAAATATAAGTATATTTTAGATATTTTTTGTTATGATATGAGTATAATTAAATAATATTTAATGTATATGAAAGAAGAAATAAAATAAATATTCTCAGTTAAACACAATATATATTCTTCAAACAGGATCCTTAGGTAATCACCAAAAGGATTTTTAGGATACATTTATGATCATAATAATTGATATAGGATATCAGTATATAACTAAAGAATAAAATTGGTTAGGTTTTTACTAATAAAATGTGATTCTAAGTAGTAAATAAGTGAGGGTGGTGACCTTTTATAAGTGAGGTGAGTGACACAATTGTAATATTTAAAAAGAAAACGAGCTACACAATTTTTCACATTAAATTGGTTAAAAAAATTAACCATTATCGATCATTAAAAACTATAAGGTATAAATAGGTTAATGAAATAGTTTTTAGAAAAGTTTATAGGTCATTTTGAAACTTATATTTTTATATTAACCCTTGATAAAAAGGTTTTGACCTTAACTGAATTAAATAAAGCAGTTAATACTATTCATACCCACCAATTAAATAACTATGTTAAACTAGTTATATAATTTGGGGGTCGTTTAATCTAAATGTTGCATGTCAAATACACTATCATACAATGTTTTTTGTTTTAAAATATTTGGGTTTTTCAATTTGTAAAAATTTATGAGGAATTTTAAACCTTATCTTTGGGTTTAAACCCTTTATTAACAAATTTTAACCTTGACCATAAGAAAAAATGTTTCGAATTCTAAATGATTATAAATTTACTTATAAGGTAAAAATTAGAACACAGAAGGTCAATGGATGAAATTTAGACCATATAACATCTCACTTGTCCACTTTAAATATTTTTAAGATTTTTAGGTGATTATATAATATATTATTCAACATTAAATTCCATTATATTATTTTTAATAACTATTCACATATTTTGACTTTAAATACATTAAGACAGGTATGTAATTAGAATATAAACTTTTCAACTTTCAACTATTCATTATTATTATTCATATTATTTATTTTATACCATAAAGCATTAAAATTTTTAATTTTAATGATTTTATAATCTATAACTTTAATTTTTATATTACTTTCACCAGCACCATGTTAGCAATGTGTGTGCATTTACGGTAATTATACAAGCATTAGTAATTAAAAATAAATTTAAATCATGAAAATAAATTTATTAATATAAAATATTTTTTTATTCATTCAATCTGAATATTTACTCATATCCATGTCATGATAACTATTTAATATGTTAGTTTTTCTTTTTCTAGCGTTACGTGAGAACTGCAAAAGAATTAGAATATGATTATTTTTATATATCACCATAAATCATAACTATTGGGAAATATCATTACGTAGAAATAATAATAACAAATAAATAAAATAAAATACTTCTCCCTTCACAAATATTGTATTTAGGACACCAAATATTACTTTTCGAGTGCTGCAAAAGCACTACATTGACACATTTTCAAATTTATCAAGGGATAAATTTATATTTATATGTTTTGAATTATTTTTGTATAATATATTTATCATATTATTATAAAGGATACATTTTACAAGTTTCTTAATATTTTATATCATATTTTTTTGAGATATTATAAATGAAACTATTATTCATAAAAACTAATTTTTTACTATTCACAAAAATGAAACTTCTTTAGAAAAATGTAAAAAATAAATCCTAGGATAAATTTAACAATATGAATCTAAAAATTTAATTATATTTCATTTAACATGATTCCTACTTTTGTAAAAAATTACATTTGAAATAAACTTTCAAAACACGATGGGAAATTGTTTTGAGAAAAACTGCATTTTATGAATATAAATATTTAATATTAGAATTAAGAATAATTTCAATTATATTGATATTAATTGGAATATTTTAGAAAAAATTACGAATATAAATTTAAAATAAATTTAAAATAAAATTGGACTTTATAAATACTTGAATTTAAAATGTAGTTTTATATAAAATCATTATTTTACATATTTACTGAAAAATTAATAATTTTAGAAAAATGAAAAAATTTCACCCTAATATAATTTTGATATACTGATTTATAAAATATTATCCTTTGTATTAAATAAAATTTCAAAAATTGGATGAAATTAATTATAATATTCATTCACCAAAAATAAATAAAATCCATAGTTGAGGAAAATATATTTTTAATGAATAACATGAATTTACTAAAAAATAAGTCATTATTTCCTAATAAATTAGTATTGAGTAGGACCATTATATATATATATATATATTTCATAATTGGGTTATTAAAATTCATTACCACTATATTAATTACTAGGTTATAATGACCAAATTTAATGTAACACCCCAGGTAAATAAAGAATATGACATTTTTATATTTATCTATATTTGTGAATAAAATATTAATATTACTTTAAATGGGATACTATGCTCGATGGCGTACCCAACACGCAACAATGAGTTTCTTGGGAATATTACGTTGCGCTATAATAATAAAATAATATTATTTTAAATAGTAGTTAACGCTTAGCCGTTGTAATGGCGGGAATGAAGAGAACTAACTAAAAAATGATTATATATGTTTGTCAAATATTTTTACTTTTTACAATAAATGTTAGAGGATTAAAAATGCAAATAAATTCAATTTTAAGCGTAAACATTCTAATATTCTTTAAAAGGTCGATTAATTGCCTTTTGATGGAAAACCTCTTTTAAATCGACTTTTTGACAATATTATGTGTTATATTTTACAAAATAAAATTCTTCTTTAGAATCGGGACTTCAAAATTTACTTTGTGTAAATTTTTGGTATCTTTCCAAAAAAGTTCAATTTTTAATGAATAGTTAAAAATGTTGTATTTTAATTCAAAACCTCTTTTTAATCTATTTTATTTATATTATTAGTTTATCTTTTGAATTGGCATTAAAGTGAAGTTAGAATATATTTTTACCATTTAATCCAATAGTGGTCTTTGGAATTAATTTCACTTTAAAATTGGACTTAAACTAGTGTCAATCTTTTGATATTTATTGTTTCATAAAAACACGCTATTTGCTCTGACAATGGGAATTAATTATTAAATTAATTAATGAAACTAATATGTTTTTAATTTTGTAAAATAGAAATCATTTTTGAATTCAGAATATCAAATATAGCTTAGGGTGAACTCTTGGTAATTTTCTGAAAAACTTCAATTTTTAATGAATAGTGAAACCACTATGTGGTACTTATAAAAACTGATTTTTCTGTTTAAATGAAAATTTTCCATATTTGTGTTTTTAATTTCAAAAATATGACATACATGGTTGTCATTAAGAATTAAAATGTGGTTCAATGGGATTAAAATAATTTTTTGGTGAATAGTAACTTATTAAGTTTTTAATCGCGATTAGAGGTAATTAGTGTAGTTTAAGGTAAGAATAATGTTTTAATAAAATGAAATGACCTAGACACATGTCCTAAACTTATTGGATGAGTCATGGCAGACCAAGACAATCCATGGGTCAACTTGGGGACCCCATGGAGCCACTTTGGTTGGAAAATGACATAAATTCCTTTTTATTTAATGTTAAAGTAAAAATGAGACAAACATGAAATGTTTTACTAAAATAATTTTTACAAGGGGTTATACAAGTCATAATTTTGACTATAAATATTAATTGGAAAGATAAAAAGAGTTCCCACATCATAGTATTTTTTTTTATTTTTAGACATTAAATAAATTAAATTATTAATGACATCATGATGATGAAGTGATGACGTCATTATTTAACGATTTAAATAAAATGGAAAGATAATGTAAACTCTGAGACCTACACATGTCCAAAACCTATAGGATGAGTGGCTTTAGAACCCTTATCACCTTATCCTCAAAAAAATAAATGTGGGACCATTAAAATCCAAAAATCATTCTAAAATAAAGTAACATTTCCCTACTTTCCAAGAGTGCCCCTCCACTCCTCTTATAAAAGGCCCCCACCTCTACCTCCTTACCCACACTTCCAAAGCCTTTGGCTCGGAAAAACCCTGCCCATTTTGTCTGTCCAAATCCCTATATAACTCCTTGAAGCCCCAATTTGGGAAGAAGTCTTCCCAAGGAAGCCTTTGATCTCAAACCAAAGCGAGTTACCCGATTTTATGGTAATGTCTTCACTTGTGTCCTTTTGTTTTATTTTTCTTCTCCAACCCCCTAAACTATTTTTATTCATTTATTTTGTACCAAATCATGTATCTTAAATATTCTAGGATGTTTTTCTAAGAATTATTTGAGCTACACTTACACACACCTACATCTAATGGTTAAAGAACATACTGTTTCTGTGGATGAGGAATTTCTGCCTCATGAAACAATGATTGTTCAACATTCATATAACACCTTAAAAGGTGGCCATTAAGATGAAACTATATTTATATATGATATATAATATTTTTATGTTTTACTTAATCTCTTTATTTTTCATTTATGGCATACCTTTATGGTTTCCATTATGGGTCAACGCGATATCTTCATTTAAGGAAGTGCGAACTACCGCCCCCTCAAAGTGATTTGATTCGTTAATACCATATGTGGTACTTATAAAGGATATATTTAAAGATATTATATATGAATTAATACTAGAATTAAAATACTATTATGTATAATTATGTTTTAATTCCATTAAATATGAAATAGAAATGGAAGTAGCGTTCTTGCGTACGTACGGCTTACCGTCTCCATGAAAGGTACATTTCATTTCTTATCTCAAAATGTTAGGTATTATTATGAGTACATATATATAATGGATATATATGATTTATGTTACATCTAAATGATTAATATAATTCTGGAATTAAAATATACATACCTCTCATTTAGTTTTAAATCCATTAATATGACAAAGAAATGAAAGTAGCGTTCATGCGTACGTACGGCTTACCGTCTCCATGAACGGTGCATTTAATTTCTTACCTCTAAATGATTATGTAATATTATAAATACATGTACATGCTAGATATATATGATATATATGATATCCAAATCAGGAATTTTATTGTGGATATAAAGAACCTTTGACCACACGAACAACATGTAATTTTAAGAAGTCCACTTTCGACTTAAGAACCAAATATCGACAAAACAAACATTATTAACTTAATGATTACATAATGTTTATAACATGGAAATAAGTGATATAAAAGGAATAATATGCTTGAAAAAGGTTCTTAATAAAGTAGAAATTAACTCAAGTTTATTATTCAGGAGATTAAAGAACGATCGAGTCAAGTCGGACCTGAGGTAAGGGATCTTACTCCTATCTTTCTTTTTAAGTACACTCTTTTATGTCATTCCTTCTAAAGCTCATTTTTCTTGTTATTGGGATGTTATTTTATATTACTCTTACTTTAATTTTTATGTTCATATGATGAGATACCATATTCTCTCTCATCAATCCATTTTGGAAGTTTTGAGTGGCACCGTTAGGCTACTGGATTTTCATAAGAGATCTAACCTATCTCTTTCTTTTAAGTACTCTCCTTTATGACACTTCTTTTAAGCTCCTATTTGTTATGTTGGGGGATGTTATTTTATATTACTCTTTCTGTAAACATTATGTTAATATGATGATAGACCCTATTTGATCTCATCAATCCATTTTTGTATGTTTTATGTGGCGTCGTTAGGCTGCCGAGTTTTCATAAGGGATTTTTCATCTCACTTTTATTCCCGTGAGATTTATGCTACATTTGCCACAATTTCCTTTGAGTGGTGTATGTACTGCCCATTATTTTACTCATTGTGTAATATAATTTCATTTATGAGTATTTACATCAATTTTGTATTTTCATTCTTTCACGGGGTGCATGTCTCGAAAGATATCCATGTCGATAACGGAACCTTTCACCCTCCTCTTTTTGTAAAAGACTTCTTTTGTTATGTCTTTTAATTCCCATAATATTATTTTGGGATATGTTATTATATATCCTTATTGATTTAAATTTTATTTCCAAGTGATGAGATACCCTTTTTATCTCTCATCAACCCATTTTCTGAATTTTGTAGTGACGCCGTTAGGCCGTCAAATTTTTGTAAGGGAACTTCTTAACCCAAATTTGATTCTTTGGGATAAGCTTTTACTCCTTGAATATGTAATTCTATGAATATGCGTGAATAACATCTGATTTTTTTACTATAAGGCCCCAGCCTTAAAACCTTACTTAATCTTGAGTTATTACAAGATTACATGTTGAGGATCTTTTCATGTTTAGAGTTTTAGAGAATTAGATCATGAAACTTGCTTTACATTCCACATTTAAACAAAGTGGTCACATAAAAGGCAGTATTAATTCTTCACATCAACGGAAACATATTTAAAATAAAACATAGATTCTTTCTTGACACATACTTGACACTATCATCACATCATGTACCTTTCCCTTGACCTGTGAAAAACATTTCAAAAAATTTGGGATGATCATAAAAAGCTCAGTAAGGGTTATAAAGATATGGAAAGGAAACATGAGTTCATATATACATAAGAATGAAATCATACATTACCCATAAAACATAGGCACTTTAACATATCTCATCAAATCATGAATAAATCATATAAGTCATAAGACATAAAAGTAACTTGAGGCATTTATAACATTCTTACGTAGGGAGTAACCCTCTTGGTTACGTTTGGAATACCCATCACAGTATATTCCCTAAATCTCCTTGGATAAACCTTAACGTTTCACTCCTTTGCATTACCCAATGTATTGGAGAGCTATATCGGGCTCACTCGCCCTTAGTTTATCACGGAACCACCCGTCTTCATAATAATGCCCAAGAACCTCAACATAATCTTATCACATAAAACATGCATAAAGTAAACAAAACATTTCCACCTTTCAGTCACAAGATATCAATACAACACATTGATATAAAAACATTATGAAAACCCTTTTCAATACCAAAATAAAATAAAAGTAAAACATGGCATTTATTTTTCTTTAAAAAAAAGGTATGGCTTATAGAGGAAGCCAAAACTCAAATAATGGTCACCACGGCGGAGAAGTCGTTGTCGCCGTATACGTACGAAAAAAACATTCCCTTTTGTCGTTTAGTAAACGCTTCGTATAAAAATTATTCCCTTTGGATAAATGTAAAAGTAAAAGGGGTTTATACACCGTATAAAAGAAGGTTTTGTATAAAACAAAATATGTCTCAATGAAAGGATATTGAGACGAAGTCCCATACAAAGACGGTATCCTTGGTTTAAGGATAAATCAATTACATAATTATGTGTGACAAAGGAATACACCAAATATAAGTGGATATTATGTGTAAAATAATCAACGGTCATTCAAACATATTCAAAGGATGACATATTCAATAATTACATGTTGAACACAAAGAAATTGAAATTGGGTTAAGAAGTTCCCTTGACATCCTAACGACGTCACATCAAAATGAGTCGATGAGAGATAAAAAGTGTATCTCATCACTTGGACATAAAATTTACATCAATAAGGATATATGAGAACATATCCCAACATAACAATATGTAAATTAAAATACCCAACAAAAGAAGTCTTTTAAAAAAGAGGAGGGTGAAAGGTTCCCTTACCGACTTGGGTATCTTTCAAAACATACACCCTATGAAAGAAGGACAATAAATCATTGATGTAAATACTCATAAACTAAAGTGTATTACAAAAAGAGTAGAATAATGGGCAGTACATACACCACTCAGAGGAAATTGTGAAAAAATGTAGCATAAATCTCACGGGAATAAAAGTGAGATGAAAAATCCATTACGAAAACTCGGCAGCCTAACGACGCCACATTAAACTAACAAAAATAGATTTATGAGATAAAATAGGGTATCACATCATATTAACATAATGTTTATATAAAGAGGAATATAAAAGAACATCCCCCATAATAACAAAGAGGTGCTTAAAAGAAGTGACATAAAGGAGAGTACTTAAAAAGAAAGAGAGAGGTTAGATCTCTTATGAAAATTCGGCAGCCTAACGACGCCACACAAAACTTCCAAAATGGATTGATGATAGAGAATAGGGTCTCTCATTAGATGAAAATAAAAAATACAGTAAGTTTAGTATAAAATAACATCCCAATAACAAGAAAGATGATCTTTAGAGGGAATGACATAAAAGAGTGTACTTTAAAAAGAAAGAGAGGAGTAAGATCCCTTACCTCAAGTCCAACTTGTCTTGTTCGTTTCTTTATATTCCTGAATAATAAACTTTGGTCAATTAATAATTGCCTATGTACCTCCTTTAGATATTATTATTCAGTTCATAACAAATATTATAATGTTATAATAATTGTTTAATAATGTTAGTTCATATCAGACATTTTTGCCGATGTTTGGTACATGAGTCAAAAATGAACTTGTTTGAAAAACGATTGCCCATGTAGTTATAAGTAAATAACTTCCAGAATAGTATTAATGATTAAAATATCATATATATCCAGTAAATATTAATTTCATATTATTCCATATCATTTGGAGATAAAAAATGAAAAGCACCGTTCATGGAGACCGTAGGCCGTACGTACGCATGAACGCTACTTTCATTTTTTTGTCATATTAATGGAATTAAAACAAAATGAGAGAGAGATATATATATGTTATAATTCCAGAATGATATCCATAATTTAGATGTAATATATTACATATATATCCATTATATATATGTACTTATAATATTACATAACATTTTGAGATAAGAAATGAAATGTACCGTTCATGGAGACGGTAAGCCGTACGTACGCATGAACGCTACATCCATTTCTATTTCATATTTAATGGAATTAAAACATAATGATACATAATTGTATTTTAATTCCAGTATGGTATCATATATAATATCATTAAATATATCCTTTATACGTACCACATATTGTATTAACGAATCAAATCACTTTGAGGGGGCGGTAGTCCGCACTTCCTTAAATGAAGATATCGCGTTTCACCATAATGGAAACCATAAAGGTACGCCATAAATGAAAAATATAGAAGATTATGTAAAACATAAACATATTAGATATCATATATAAATATAGTGTCATCTTAATGGCCACCTTTGAAGGTGTTAGAAGAATATTGAACAATCATCGTTTCGGGAGGCAGAAATTCGTCATCCACGGAAACAATATGTTCTTTAACCATTAGATGTAGGTGTGTGTAAGTGTAGCTTGAATTAATATTATAAAAACATCCTAGTATATTGAAGATACTGGATTTGTTACAAAACAAATTAATAAAAAGAGTTTAGGGGGTTGGAGAAGCAAAATAAAACAAAAGGACACAAGTGAAGACATTACCTTAAAATCGGGTAACTCCCTTTGGTTTGAGCTCAAAGGCTTCCTTGGGAAGACTTATGCCCAATGTGAGGCTTCAAGGAGTAAGAGAGGGAATTGGAGAGACAAAATGGGCAGGGTTTGGCCGAGCCAAAGGCTTTGGGAGTGTGGGTAAGGAGGTAGAGGTGGGGGCCTTTTATAAGAGGAGAGGAGAGGCACTCTGGTAAAGTTACAAAATGTTACTTTATTTTCAAAAGCTTTTACGCTTTTAAAGGTCCCACATTGATGTATTTAGAGGCTAAGATGATAAGGGTTCTCAATACACTCATCCAATAGGTTTTGGACATGTGTAGGTCTTATATATTACATTATCTTTCCATTTTATTTAAATCGTTAAATAATGAGGTCATCGCTGCATCATCATGATGTCATAAATAATTTAATTTTTTAAAGTCTAAAAATTATAAAAAAACTAATATGATGTAGGAAAGACTTTTATATTTCCAATTAATATTTATAGTAAAATATATGACTTGTATAACCCCATGTAAAAATTGTTTTAGTAAAACATCTCATGTTTGTCTCATTTTTACTTTAACTTTAAATAAAAAGATATTAATGTCATTTTCCATCCAAAGTGGCTTCATGGGGTCCCCAAGTTGATCCATGGGTTGTCTTGGTCGGCCATGACACATACAATATGGTTATAAAATGTGTCAAGTTCATTTCATATTATTAAAACATTATTTTTACCTTAAACTACACTAATTACCTCTAATCGCGATTAAAAACTTAATAAGTTACTATTCACCAAAAAATTATTTTTATCCAATTGAACCAAATTTTACATCTTAATGACAAACATGTATGTTTGATTTTTGAAATTCAAAACACAAAGATTGCAAAATTTCATTTAAATGAAAAAATCAGTTTTTATAAGCACCACTTAGTGGTTCCACTATTCATCAAAAATTGAAGTTTTTCAGAAAAATACCAAAAATTCCCCCTAAGATATATTTGATATTAAGAATTGAAAAATGAAGTATATTTTACAAAATTCAAAACATATAAGTCACATTAATTAATTTAACAATTAATTCCCGCTGTTAGAGCGAATAGCGTGTTTTTATGAAACAATAAGTAACAAAACATTGACACTAGTTTAAGTCTGATTTCAAAGTGAAATTAATTACAACGACCACTATTGGATTTAATGGTGAAAATATATTATAATTTCACTTTAAAACCAATTCAAAAGATAATCTAATCATATAAATAAATTAGATTAAAAAGAGGTTTTGAATTAAAATACAACATTTTACACTATTCATTAAAAAAATGAACTTTATCGGAAAGATACCAAAAATTTACACAAAGTAAATTTTGATGTCCCGATTCTTAAGAAGAGTTTTATTTGGTCCAATAGAATGTATAAGAGTGAAGAAAACTATATTTAATGACGGTTCACCATCAAAAGGCGATAAGTGAATCTTTAGTGAAAACTAGGGCATATACGCCTAAAATTGAATTCTTTCCGTATTTTAAGCCTTTATCTTTTATTGGATAAATGTAAAAACATTTAAAAACATATATAATTATATTTTAGTTATTTCTATCCATTCCCGCCAATACAATGGCTACATGTTAACTACCATTTAAAATAATATTATTTTATTATTAGAGTGCAACGTAAGATTCCCAAGAAACTCATTGTTGCGTGTTGGGTACGCCATCGAGCATAGCGTACCCTTTAACATAATATTAATATTTTATTCACAAATATGGATAAATATGAAAATGTCATATTCTTTATTTACCTGGGGTGTTACATCCTTCCCCCCTTTTGGGAATTGCGTCCTCACAATTTTTAAAATTGAGCTTGGAAACATCCTTGAAAGTCCTACATCGGAAAAAGAGTCGGTAAAACAATCACTTTAAAATAAAGGAAGATAAGTACAGAGGTCACCCAAGTTAACCCATACTAGGATTCCATATAGTAAAACATGGACATGGGGGAGAAAACTTAGTGTCATGTTCTGATGGAGAGTGATAGAAAACATGTTTAGGAGAAAGTTAAGAATAAGAAAATCACAAACTTGTGATGGGTTAAACGGTATTCGATTTCCCAGTAGGAAAAGTTAATAGAAAACATTTTTTTAAGTTACTTTTTATTAAGGAATTTATTCATAAGGAAACATAATCACTTATCATGTTGACTTTCAACTTTTACTAGATTCCTTAATCAAACTCATTTTTTTTTTCATAATACGAGTATTTAGGGAGACTTGTTCACATTAGGAGTACTATAATCAACTTCTAGAGAATCAACTAATCCAAAAAAGAGAACTATATACTTACCATATCTTTAGACCTTAACCAAAACCAAAACCAAAAAGGTTAGTACAAGGTCAAATAATCCAGAAAAGGATAACCCTTTAAAAAGAAAATCTATGCTTAATCTCCAAAATTTGTCCAAGAAAACCCAAAGTTCAACGAGGACCATCCGATAAACAATTTGTCCATAAAATTCTTCAAAGTAAACCAATCTAAGATTGAAACCCAAATATTTGAATGATTTAGTCATATATTCTTCCAAGTTAAATCGTAACATTTATCTCCAAACAACATCAGTTTCTCCTAAAGTCTCGTATTGAAAAGTAATTAACCTAATCACATATCCTCCATGATAGGTTAATCATTTTCATAAATAACCCAAAATCAACTTACTCTTAATTCATAAAATCATACAACTAAAAAGAATCAGTGAAACTAACCAGGGACTTCACGTAGTCCAGTGGTAGGCGATAAATACCAGTCGCACTTTGGTTGTGGGTTCGATTCCCGCAGCTTTGTCCAATGCGACGGGAAGTCACACGGTCTGCATGTTGTCCTTTTTCCAAAACTGTATAATTCTAAAATCATTCCCCAAAAAGAGATAAAATCATAAAAAATAACCATAACATAATTTAACCTCAATTTTATCTCATTCCTTTCACTTCCATCATAACATATAGTTACCCATAATTACCTCAAAAGTAAGGATCATATAAACTATAATGGTTACCTTTATAATTATTACCTGAACTTCCACATAGATTTTTCATCTCGTACATGATGCATTAAAGATCATACCAAGGTTCAAGTGGTTGATCATGACTCCTTGATAGTTGGTTTAGAACAACCACGAGTTTCCTCATTGAATCCCACATTTTATCTAGTATCTTAATCATAGAACCACCACAGTTTCCTTCAAACCTGTTGTCTCTTTGGTGCCTGCTAGATCCATCCATTCACTAAAAATAGAAATGTCAGTGTGATTATATCAAAAAAACCATAATGTACTAATGAGGAAGGTAAACACTAAGATACACTTACTCGTTCACTTTTTCTAAAACTAGGACTCTTTCTGAAATCCTAACCATTATGGTAATGCCACTTATGCTTAAAAAATACCCTAACCTATAAAGTTATCTAAACCGACTTCTGATACCAACTATAAGGCCCCAGCCTTAAAACCAAACTTAATCTTGAGTTATTAAAAGATTACACGTTGAGGATCTTTTCAGGTTTAGAGTTTTAGAGAATTAGATCATGAAACTTGCATTACATTCCACATTTAAAAAAAGTGGTTACATAAAAGACAGTATTCATTCTTCCCATCAGTGGAAACATATTAAAAACAAAACATGGATTCTTTCTTGACACATCCTTGACACTATCATCACATCATGTACCTTTCCCTTGACCTGTGAAAAACATTTAAATTTTTTTTGGATGAGCATAAAAAGCACAGTAAGGGTTATAAAAATATGGAAAGGAAACATGAGTTCATATATACATAAGAATGAAATCATACTTTACCCATAAAACATAGGCACTTTAACATAACTCATCAAATCATGAATAAATCATAGAATTCATAAGACATAAAAGTAACTTGAGGCATTCATAACATTCTTACGTAGGGAGTAACCCTCTTGGTTACGTTTGGAATACCCATCACAGTATATTCCCTAAATATCTTCGGAGAAACCTTAACGTTTCACTACTTCGCATTACCCAATGCATTGGAGAGATATATCGGGCTCACCCGCCCTTAGTTTATCACGGAACCACCCATATTCATAATAATGCCCAAGAACCTCAACATAATCTTATCACATAAAACATGCATAAAGGAAACATAACATTTCCACCTTTCAATCACAAGATATCAATACAACACATTGATATAAAAACATTATGAAAACCATTTTCAATACCAAAATAAAAGAAATGTAAAACATGGAATTTATTTTTCTTTAAAAAAAGGTATGGCTTGTAGAAGAAGCCTAAACTCAAATAATGGTCACCATGGTGGAGAAGTCATTGTCGCCGCATACGTACGAAAAAAACATTCCATTTTTTCGTTTAGTAAACGCTTCGTATAAAAATGATTCCTTTTGGATAAATGTAAAATTCAAAGGGGTTTATACACCGTATAAAAGAAGGTTTTGTATAAAACAAAATATGCCTCAATGAAAGGAGATTGAGATGAAGTCCCATACAAAGACGATATCCTTGGTTTAAGGATAAATCAATTACATAATTATGTGTGACAAACGAATACACCAAATATAAGTGGATATTAAGTGTAAAATAATCAAAGTTCATTCAAACATATTCAAAGGATGACATATTCAATAATTACATGTTGAAACCAAAGAAATCGAAATTGGGTTAAGAAGTTCCCTTGACAGCCTAACGGCGTCACATCAAAATGTGTTGATGAGAGATAAAAAGTGTATCTCATCACTTGGACATAAAATTTACATCAATAAGGATATATGAGAACATATCCCAACATAAAAATATGTAAATTAAAAGACCCAACAAAAGAAGTCTTTTAAAAAAGAGGAGGGTGAAAGGTTCCCTTACCGACTTGGGTATCTTTCAAAAGATACACCCCATGAAAGAAGGACAATAAATCATTGATGTAAATACTCATAAACGAGATTATATTACACAAAGAGTAGAATAATGGGTAATACATACACCACTCAAATGAAATTGTGGCAAATGTAGCATAAATATCACGGGAATAAAAGTGAGATGAAAAATCCCTTACGAAAACTCGGCAGCCTAACGACGCCACATAAAATTTAAAAAAATGGATTGATGAGATAAAATAGGGTATATCATCATATTAACATAAATTTTATAGAAAGAGGAATATAAAATAAAATCCCCCAACATAACAAAGAGGATCTTAAAAGAAGTTACATAAAGGAGAGTACATAAAAAGAAAGAGAGATGTTAGATCTCTTACGAAAATTCGGCAGCCTAACGGCGCCACTTAAAACTTCCAAAATGGATTGATGAGAGAGAATAGGGTCTCTGATCACATGAAAATAAAACTTAAAGTATGTGTAATATAAAATAACATCCCAATAACAAGAAAGATGAGATTTAGAGGGAATGACATAAAAGAGTGTACTTTAAAAAGAAAGAGAGGAGTAAGATCCCTTACCTCAAGTCCAACTTGTCTTGTTCGTTTCTTTATATTCCTGAATAATAAACTTTGGTCAATTAATAATTTCCTAAGTACCTCCTTTAGAGATTATTTTTCATTTCATATCACATATTATAATGTTATAATAATTGTTTAATAATGTTAGTTCATATCAGACATTTTTCCCGATTTTTGGTACATGAGTCAAAAATGAACTTGTTTGAAAAAAGATTGCCCATGTAGTTATAAGTAAATAATTTCCAGAATAGTATTAATGATTAAAATATCATATATATCCAGTAAATATTCATTTCATACTACTCCATATAATTTGGAGATAAAAAAAGAAAAGCACCGTTCATGGAGACGGTAGGTCGTACGTACGCATGAACGCTACTTTAATTTTTTTGTCATATTAAAGGAATTAAAACAAAATGAGAGAGATATATATATGTTATAATTCCAGAATGATATCCATAATTTATATGTAATATATTACATATATATCCATTATATATATGTACTTATAATATTACATAACATTTTGACATAAGAAATGAAATGTACCGTTCATGGAGACGGTAAGCCGTACGTACGCATGAACGCTACTTCCATTTCTATTTCATATTTAATGGAATTAAAACATAATGATACATAATAGTATTTTAATTCCAGTATGGTATCATATATAATATCATTAAATATATCCTTTATATGTACCACATATGGTATTAACGAATCAAATCACTTTGAGGGGGCGGTAGTCCGCACTTCCTTAAATGAAGATATCGTGTTTACCCATAATGGAAACCATAAAGGTACGCCATAAATGAAAAATACAGAAGCTTATGTAAAATATAAACATATTAGATATCATATATAAATATATTGTCATCTTAATGGCCACCTTTAAAGGTGTTTGAAGAATGTTGAACAATCATCGTTTCGGGAGGCAGAAATTCGCCATCCACGGAAACAGTATGTTCTTTAACCATTAGATGTAGGTGTGTGTAAGTGTATCTCAAATTCATATTATAAAAACATCCTAGTATATTTAAGATACTGTATTATTTACAAAACAAATTAATAAAAATAGTTTATGGGGTTGGAGAAGAAAAATAAACAAAAGGACACAAGTGAAGACATTACCTTAAAATCGGGTAACTCCCTTTGGTTTGAGCTCAAAAGCTTCTTTGGGAAGACTTATGCCCAATGTGAGGCTTCAAGGAGTAATATAGGGAAGTGGAGAGACAAAATGGGCAGGGTTTGGCCGAGACAAAGGCTTTGGGAGTGTGGGTTAGGAGGTAGAGGTGGGGGCCTTTTATAAGAGGATAGGAGGTGCACTCCTGTACAGTTACAAAATGTTACTTTATTTTCAAAAGATTTTCGGATTTTAAAGGTCCCACATTGATGTATTTAAAGGATAAGATGATAAGGGTTCTCAATCCACTCATACAATAGGTTTTGGACATGTGTAGGTCTTAGATATTACATTATATTTCCATTTTATTTAAATCGTTAAATAATGAGGTCATCGCTGCATCATCATGATGTCAAAAATAATTTAATTTATTTAATTTCTAAAAATTATAAAAAAACTAATATGATTTAGGAAAGCTTTGTATCTTTCCAATGAATATTTATAGTAAAATATATGAATTTTATAACCCCATGTAAAATTGTTTTAGTAAAACATCTCATGTTTGTCTCATTTTTACTTTAACTTTAAATAAAAAGATATTAATGTCATTTTCCAACCAAAGTGGGTTCATGGGTTCCCCAAGTTGACCCATGGGTTTTATTGGTCGGACATGACACATCCAATGAGGTTAGGACATGTGTCAAGTTCATTTCATATTACTAAAACATTATTTTTACCTTAAACTACACTAATTACCTCTAATCGCGATTAAAAACTTAATAAGTTACTATTCACCAAAAAATTATTTTTATCCCATTGAACCACATTTTACTTCTTAATGAAAACCATGTATGTTGGATTTTTGAAATTAAAAACACAAAGATGGCCAAATTTCATTTAAATGGAAAAATCAGTTTTTATAAGTACCACTTAGTGGTTCCACTATTCATCAAAAATTGAAGTTTTTCAGAAAAATCCCAAAAATTCACCCTAAGATAAATTTGATATTCTGAATTGAAAAATGAAGTCTATTTTATAAAATTAAAAACATATAAGTCACATTAATTAATTTAATAATTAATTCCCGCTATCAGAGCAAATAACGTGTTTTTATGAAACAATAAGTATCAAAAGATTGACACTAGTTTAAGTTTGATTTCAAAGTGAAATTAATTCCAACGACCACTATTGGATTTAATGGTAAAAATATATTCTAATTTCACTTTAAAACCCATTCAAAAGATAATATAATCATATAAATAAATTATATTAAAAAGAGGTTTTGAATTAAAATACAACATTTTACACTATTCATTAAAAAATGAACTTTATCGGAAAGATACCAAAAATTTACACAAAGTAAATTTTGATGTCCCGATTCATAAAAAGAGTTTTATTTGGTCCAATATAATGTATAATAGTGAAGAAAACTATATTTAATGACGGTTCGCCATCAAAAGATGATAAGTGAACCTTTAGTGAGAACTAGGGAATATACGCCTAAAATTGAATTCTTTCCGTATTTTAAGCCTTTATCTTTTATTGGATAAATGTAAAAACATTTAAAAACATATATAATCATATTTTAGTTATTTCTATCCATTCCCGCCAATACAACGGCTACATGTTAACTACCATTTAAAATAATATTATTTTATTATTAGAGTGCAACGTAAGATTCCCAAGAAACTCGTTGTTGCTTGTTGGGTATGCCATTGAGCATAGCATCCCCTTTAAAGTCATATTAATATTTTATTCACAAATATGGATAAATATGAAAATGTCATATTCATTATTTACCTGGGGTGTTACACTTACACTTAATATCCACTTATATTTAGTGTATTCGTTTGTCACACATAATTATGTAATTGATTTATCCTTTATCCAAGGATACCGTATTTGTAAGGGAATTCGTCTCAATCTCCTTTCATTGAGGCATATTTCGTTTTATACTCAACTTTCATTTATACGGTGTATAAACCCCTTTGACTTTTACGTTTATTCAAAAGGAATATTTTTTCTACGAAGTGTTTTACTAAATGAAAAAAATGAATGTTTCTTTTTACGTACACGGTGACAACGACCTTTTCCGCCGCCGTGAGTATTATTTGATCATTGGCTTCCTCAGAAAGACGTAATGTTTTTAAAATAAAATAAATACCATATAATTTTTTTGTATTTTGGTATTGAAAATGGTTTTGATAAAGGATTCTATTATGTAAATATATTACAATGATATATTGTGATTGAAATGTGGAAATGTTATCATTCCTTTATGTTGGTTTTATGTGTTATAATTTTATAATGGTACTTGGACATTTTACGGGTGGTTACGTGATAAACCATATGACGCGTGGTGCCGTGAATACCAGGATGGGTGGTTACGTTATAACCTCCAATGCATTGGGTATGGAAGTCGGCCGTATGGCTACTCCATTAAGTATGTATGGAAGTTGGCCGAATGGCTATTCCATTAAGTGATATGTGTGGAAGTCGACCTTATGGTTATTCCACATAAGTATTTTTATGTCCCAAGTTACCTTTATATGTTATGTGATCTTTATATGGGTTTTATGGTAATCTTTTGGTTACAGAAGGGCAAGTAATAATCTTTTATTCAGTGAAGTGTTTTTACTACTTCGAAAAGGTGAAAAGTATTATTTTGATAAAGTATACATGGTTTACTTATTGTTTTGAAAAACTAATAGTTTTCATTCTTCGTGTCTCCCTTACTGAGCTTTTTATGCTCATCCCAAGTTTTTGAAATATTTTTCATAGGACTTAACGAGGAATAGGGTCAAGGATGGGATCAAGGGAACGTCGTGCTACCTAAAACATGGAACTAAACATGTTTCTTTTTAAGAGTTTTTATTTTACGGAAACTTAGTAGAAGTTTCTACTTTGTAATCATTTGAGATGTAATAGTTATGTCCTAATTCTCTAAAACTCTAAACCTGAGAAGATCCTCAATGTGAATTATTCATTTAATTCAATATTAAGTATGGTTTATGGCTGGGGCCTTATAGTTGGTATCATAGGTCAGTTTAGATATCTTTAGAGGTTAGGGTATCCTCTAAGCGTAAGTGACATTACCATAATGGTTAGGATTTCAGAAAGATTCCTAGTTTTAGATAAAGTGAATGAGTAAGTATATATTAGTTTTTATCTTTCTCATTAGTACATGATGGTTTTGTTGATATACTCACACAGAAATTTCTGTTTTTAGTGAATAGATGGATCTAGAAGGCACCAAAGAGATAACAGGTTTGAAGGAAACTATGGTGGTTCTCTGATTAAGATACTAGATAAAATGGGGAATTCAATGAGGAAACTCGTGGTTGTTCTAAACCAACTATCAAGGAGTCATGATCAACCACTTGAACATTGGTATGTTCTGTAATGCATTATGTATGAGATGACCAATCGATGCGGAAGTTCAGGTAATAATTATAAAGGTAACCATTAGAGTTTATATGATCCTTACTTTTGAGGTAATTATGGGTTATTATATGATATGCTGGAAAATGAAAGGAATGAGATAAACTTGAGGTTAAAATATGTTATGATCATTTTTGAAGATTTTATCTCGTTTTGGGGAATGTTTTAAAATTATATAGTTTTGGAAAAAGGACAACACGCAGACTGTGTGACAACCTGTCGCGTCGGACAAAGGTGCGGGAATCGAGCCCACAACCAATGTGCGACTGGTATTTATCGCCTACCACTGGACTACGTGAAGTCCTTGGTTAGTTTGACTAATTATTTTTAGTTAGACAATTTTCGGAATCAAGAGTAAGTTTATTTTGGGTTATCAATGGAAATGATTAACCTATCATCGAGAATATGTGATTAGGTTAATTACTTTTCAATATGAGAATTTAAGAGTAACTGATGTTATTTGGAGATAAAAGTTAATTTGTACCTTGGAAGACTATGTGACTAAATCCTTAAAATATTTGGGTTTCAATCTTAGTTTGGTTTACTTTGAAGAATTTTACGGACAAATTGTTTATCAAATGGTCCTAGTTGAACTTTGGGTTTTGTTGGAAAAATTTTGAAGATTAAGAATAGATTTTCTTTTTATAAAGGATTATCCTTTTCTGAATTATCTGATCTTGTACTAACCATTTTGGTTTTGGTTTTGGTTAAAGTCTAAAGACATGGAAATTTATAGTTCTCTTTTGTGGATTAGGTGATTCTCAGGAAGTTGATTATAGTACTCTTAATGCGAACAAGTCTTCCTAAAAACTCGTCTTTTGGAGAAAATATGAGTTTGATTAAGGAATCTAGTAAAAGTTGAAAGTCTACGTGACAAGTAAATATGTTTTCTTATGTTTTAGTTCCTCAATGAAAAGTAACTAACAAACCATGTTGTCCATCAACTTTTCCTTCTGGGGAATCTAGTACCGTTTAACCCATCACAAGTTTGCGATTTTCTTATGGTTAACTTTCTCCTACACATGTTTACTATCACTCTCCATCAGAACATGACCCTATGTTTTCTCCTCCATGTCCATGTTTTCCTACATGGAATCCTAGTATGGGTTAACTCGGGTGACCTCTGTACTTATCTTTCTTTATTTTAAAGTGATTGTTTTACCGACTCGTATTCCGATGTGGGACTTTCAAGGATGTTTCCAAGCTCAATTTTAAAATTGCGAGGACGCAATTCCTAAAAGGGGGGAAGGATGTAACACCCCAGGTAAATAAAGAATATGAAATTTTTATATTTATCCATATTTGTGAATAAAATATTAATATTACTTTAAAGGGGATGCTATTCTTGATGGCGTACCCAACACGCAACAATGAGTTTCTTGAGAATCTTACGTTGCACTCTAATAATAAAATAATATTATTTTAAATAGTAGTTAACACCTAGCCGTTGTAATGGCGGGAATTAACAGAACTAACTACAAAATGATTATATATGTTTGTAAAATATTTTTACTTTTTACAATAAATGTTCGAGGATTAAAAATGGAAATAAATTCAATTTTAAGCGTAAACATTCTAATATTCTTTAAAAGGTCGATTAATTTACTTTTGATGGTGAACCTCTTTTAAATAGACTTTTTGAAAATTTTATGTGTTATATGTGACAAAATAAAATTCTTCTTTAGAATCTGGACATCAAAATTTACTTTGTTTAAAGTTTTGGTATCTTTCCGAAAAAGTTAAATTTTTAATGAATAGTGAAAAATGTTGTATTTTAATTCAAAACCTCTTTTTAATATATTTAATTTATATGATTAGTTTATCTTTTGAATTGGTTTTAAAGTGAAGTTAGAATATATTTTTACCATTTAATCCAATAGTGGTCTTTGGAATTAATTTCACATTGAAATTGGACTTAAACTAGTGTCAATCTTTTGATACTTATTGTTTCATAAAAACACGCTATTTGCTCCGACAGTGGGAATTAATTATTAAATTAATTAATGAAACTAATATGTTTTTAATTTTGTAAAATAGACATCATTTTTGAATTCGGAATATCAACTATAGCTTAGGGTGAACTTTTGGTAATTTTCTGAAAAACATCAATTTTTAATGAATAGTGAAACCACTAAGTGGTACTTATAAAAACTGATTTTTCTGTTTAAATGAAAATTTTCCATCTTTGTGTTTTTAATTTCAAAAATCCGACATACATGGTTGTCATTAAGAAGTAAAATGTGGTTCAACGGGATTAAAATAATTTATTGGTGAATAGTAACTTATTAAGTTTTTAATCGCGATTAGAGGTAATTAGTGTAGTTTAAGGTAAGAATAATGTTTTAATAAAATGAAATGACCTAGACACATGTCATACCCTTATAGGATGAGTCATGGCCGACCAAGAAAATCCATGGGTCTACTTGGGGACCCCATGGAGCCACTTTGGTTGGAAAATGACATAAATGCCTTTTTATTTATTGTTAAAGTAAAAACGAGACAAACATGAAATGTTTTACAAAACCAATTTTTTCATGAGGTTATACAAGTCATAATTTTGACTATAAATATTAATTGGAAAGATAAAAATATTTCCTACATCATAGTATCTTTTTTATGATTTTTATACATTAAATAAATTAAATTATTTATGACATCATGATAATGCAGCGATGACCTCATTATGTAACTATTTAAATAAAATGGAAAGATAATGTAAAATCTGAGATCTACACATGTCCAAAACCTATTGTATGAGTGGATTTTGAACCCTTATCACCTTATCATCTAAACACATCAATGTGGGACCATTAAAATCAGAAACTAATTCTAAAATAAAGTAACATTTCCTTACCTTCCAAGAGTGCCCCTCATCTCCTCTTATAAAAGGCCCCCACCTCTACCTCCTTACCCACACTTCCAAAGCCTTTGGCTCGGACAAACCCTGCCCATTTTGTCTCTCCAAATCCCTATATAACTCCTTGAAGCCTAAATTTGGGCATAAGTCTTCCCAAGTAAGCCTTTGAGCTCAAACCAAAAGGAGTTACCCGATTTTAAGGGAATGTCTTCACTTGTGTCCTTTTGTTTTATTTTGATTCTCCAACCCCCTAAACTCTTTTTATTCATTTATTTTGTAAAAAATCCAGTATCTTAAATATAAGAGGTTGTTTTTATAATAAGTATTTGAGATACACTTACACACACCTACATCTAATGGTTAAAGAACATACTGTTTCTGTGGATGGCGAATTTCTGTCTCACGAAACGATGATTGTTCAACATTATTCTAACACCTTCAAAGGTGACCATTAAGATGACACTATATTTATATATGATATATAATATGTTTATGTTTTAATTAATATTTTGTATTTTTCATTTATGGCATACCTTTATGGTTTCCATTATGGGTCAACGCGATATCTTCATTTAAGGAAGTGCTGACTACCGCCCCCTCAAAGTGATTTGATTCGTTAATACCATATATGGTACGTATAAAGGATATATTTAATGATATTATATATGATACCATAATGGAATTAAAATACTATTATGTATCATTATGTTTTAATTCCATTAAATATGAAATAGAAATGGAAGTAGCGTTCATGCGTACGTACGGCATACCGTCTCCATGAACGGTACATTTCATTTCTTATCTCAAAATGTTAGGTATTATTATGAGTACATATATATAAGGGATATATATGATTTATGTTATATCTAAATGATTAATTTAATTCTGTAATTAAAATATACATACCTCTCATTTAGTTTTAATTCCATCAATATGACAAAGAAATGAAAGTAGCATTCATGCGTACGTATGGCTTACCGTCTCCATGAATGGTGCATTTCATTTCTTACCTCTAAATGATTATGTAATATTATAAATACATGTATATTCTGGATATATATGATATATATGATATCCAAATCAGGAATTTCATTCTGGATATAAAGAACCTTTGACCACATGAACAACATGTAATTGTAAGAAGTCCACTTTCGACTTAAGAACCAAATATCGACAAAATAAACATTATTAACTTAATGATTACATAATGTTTATAACATGGAAATAAGTGATATAAAAGGAATAATAAGCTTGAAAAAGGTTCTTAATCAAGTAGAAATTAACTCAAGTTTATTATTCAGGATATTAAAGAATGATCGAGTCAAGTCAGACCCGAGGTAAGGGATCTTACTCCTCTCTTTCTTTTTAAGTACACTCTTTTATGTCATTCATTATAAAGCTCATATTTATTGTTATTTGGATGTTATTTTATATTACTCTTACTTTAATTTTTATGTTCATATGATTAGAGACCCTATTATTTCTCATCAATCCATTTTGGATGTTTTGAGTGGCGCCGTTAGGCTGCCGAATTTTCGTAAGAGATCTAACCTCTCTCTTTATTTTAAGTACTCTCCTTTATGACACTACTTTTAAGATCCTATTTTTTATGATGGGGGATGTTATTTTATATTCCTATTTATATATTCTTTATGTTAATATGATGAGAGACCCTCTTTTATCTCATAAATCCTTTTTTGTAAGTTTTATGTGGCGTCGTTAGGCTGCTGAGTTTTCGTAAGGGATTTTTCATCTCACTTTTATTCCCGTGAGATTTATGCTACATTTGCCACAATTTCCTTTGATTGGTGTATGTACTTTCCATTATTTTACTCATTGTGTAATATACATTCATTTATGAGTATTTAAATCAATGTTGTATTGTCCTTGTTTCACGGGGTGCCTATCTTGAAAGATATCCATGTCGTTAAGGGAACCTTTCACCCTCCTCTTTTTGTAAAAGACTTCTTTTGTTATGTCTTTTAATTCACATCATATTATGTTGGGATATGTTCTTATATATCCTTATTGATTTAAATTTTATGTCCAAGTGATGAGATACCCTTTTTATCTCTCATCAACCCATTTTCTGAATTTTGTAGTGACGACGTTAGGCCGTCAAATTTTTGTAAGGGAACTTCTTAACCCAAATTTGATTCTTTGGGATAAGCTTGTACTCCTTGAATATGTAATTCTATGAATATGTGTGAATAACATCTGATTGTCTTACACTTAATATCCACTTATATTTGGTGTATTCGTTTGTCACCCATAATTATGTAATTGATTTATCCTTTATCCAAGGATACCTTCTTTGTAAGGGACTTCGTCTCAAAATCCTTTCATTGAGGAATATTTCATTTTATACACAACTTACTTTTATACGATGTATAAACCCCTTTGACTTTTATGTTTATTCAAAAGGAATATTTTTTCTACGAAGCATTTTACTAAACGACAAAAATGAATGTTTCTTTTTATGTACACGGTGACAACGACTTCTTCCGCCGCCGTGAGTATTATTTGATCTTTGGCTTCCTCAACAAGCCGTAATGTTTTTAAAATAAAATAAATACCATAAACGTTTTTTTATTTTGGTATTGAAAATGGTTTTGATAAAGGATTTTATTATGTAAATATATTTAAATGATATATTGTGATTGAAATGTGGAAATGTTATCATTCCTTTATGTTGGTTTTATGTGTTATAATTTGATAATTGTACTTGGACATTTTACGGGTGGTTACGTGATAAACCATATGACGGGTGGTGCCATGAATACCAGGACTGGTGGTTTCGTTATAACCTCTAATGAATTGGGTATGGAAGTCGGCCGTAAGGATATTCCATTAATTATGTATGGAAGTTGGCCGAATGGCTATTCCATTAAGTGATATGTGTGGAAGTCGGCCTTATGGTTATTCCACTTAAGTATGTTTATGTACCAAGTTACCTTTATATATTATGTGATCTTTATATGGGTTTTATGAAAATATTTTGGTTACAGAAGGGTATGTAATGAACTTTTATTCAGTGAAGAGTTTTTACTACTTCGAAAAGGTGAAAAGTATTATTTTGATAAAGTATACATAGTTTACTTGTTGTTTTTAAAAACTAACAGTTTTCATTCTTTGTGTCTCCCTTACTGCGCTTTTTATGATCATCCCAAGTTTTTGAAATGTTTTTCATAGGACTTAACGTGGAATAGGTTCAAGGATGGGATCAAGGGAAAGTCATGCTACCTAAAACATGGAACTAGACATGTTTCTTTTTAAGAGTTTTTATTTTATGGAAACATAGTAGAAGTTTCTACTTGGTAATCTTTTGAGATGTAATAGTTATGTCCTAAATCTCTAAAACTCTAAACCAGAAAAGATCCTCAATGTTAATTATTCATTTAATTCAATATTAAGTAAGGTTTTTGGCTGGGGCCTTATATTTAAATAATAATATTTTTACATTATATCATAATTCGATTCAAGATCGTGGTTGCGTGTTCAAAAATTTATCAAGAATAATATAATCTGAAAAAAATATTTTAGTGTTTTACAATGATTTCTTGTGGATTGTGATAATTTATGATAATTCCATCAACTCATTTTTCTGGTTATTTTTATTTTTAGTTTTATGTTGCAAGGGTTGTGTTGAGATCTATTTTTTATTGACTAGGCATCAGAAACCCCTAATGTTTTATTTTTGTGATCAAGGAGGGTGTTATAATAGTTGTTTTCATGGTCATTATAGTATTAGTTTGACTTTTATTGAGATATAAATTGTTTTTGAACTAGGTTGGATGTTCTAGGTCACCATCCATTTATTTTTGACCCATGGTTGGAACCCATTTCATTTTGATGAGGAATTCTCATGGATTATGACTCTTTCTATTCCAATTATGATTAAAAGTATGGTGATGATAGTTTTGGTGGTGTTTATTTTGGGGGATTATTAGATTAATATTTATGTATTGCTACTAATGGGGAATTGTTTGGTAAATATTTTGAGGTATTCCTTTATTTCCTGTTTTTTTTCCTTTTTAATTCCTTTAGTATTTCTAGTTTTGATATATGGATAATACTTTCAGAAACATTAGATCCTATTCTTATTTACTGATTTAGTGATTGTTTCAGTGAGATTATAGTTAATGTTTATAGTCTAATTTTTATTTGAGTTATTTTTTGGTAAATATTTGTCTATGATTTTTATGGATTCTTTTAGAGTGTAATTTCCTTGTTAATACACCATTATAATGAAAACCATAAATGGTGTGGAGACATTTCTAATTGAAGTGGATGGGTTTGAGTGTGTTTTGGAGGTAAATAAATGTATAAGGGTCATACTTATATTTTTTATTCTATGAATATTGTAGTATAGTTACTCCCTTATTCTTAATGTGGATCCTTTATGTTGTTGTCCTTTAATTCAATAGATTTCTAGTTGAAAAGAGTTATAAATGGAATAATTTCCACACACAATCCTTATGTTTCTAATTGTTTAATTTATTTATATATTTTCATTATTATTCTTTATGTGTGGTTATATTATGATATAAATTATTTATAATTTAAAAATTTTTACATCAGACATGGCTAGTACATTGTTAATTGTAAACATGCGGTATCCATGAATTTGGGGTCTACAACTCAGCATATCTATTTCCCAATGATTGAAAATAGCATTTCTAACTTCTTGAAAAAACCATGAGGGTTTCCTTAGTTTCCTCTTAATGGGTAAATTTTTGGAACTCATTTTAAAAAACAATTTGGCCAAACCTTGTGATATACCCAGTGCATTAAAAATTATATTTTTTATCCCTTTTTAAAATTTAACTTCTAAATTGGCCTTCACCTCCTACCCCTCTATTGTGGAACACCCAGTGAGGAATAACCCCATGATCATGACCCATTACCTTATAATTCAATTTTTAATTCCACTTATTAAGATGTTGAAGTGAATTCATCCATGTTTGGGGTTTTCCATATCCTTTTCCTTCTCCCTTTCTATTCTTTCTTGTTTTATTTTTCTTCCCACTATGTCATTCTGAAAACTAAAAACTAGGTATGTTTTGGTTATTATTTCACATGATTAGAGATTTTTGTGTGTGAGAAGTCCCTCTCAAGCCTTCCTCTTACCATTATTGATGACTTTATATCATCTATGCTGGGCCTCGTTAGGTGATTCCCTATTTTCTCTTTTTTCTCACAACATATATTTTTTCATAGGATTTATAAATAATTTCCTGTAGAAATTATGAATTACATATATTCAATTAATTTTTTAATTTTATTTATAGAATGGATATGTATTTATAATGGGTATTGATAACCTTTAAACAAAATTCCAAGGGGTAATGGTTGGGGATTTCTTATGTAATAGATAGTTACGTGTGTTTTGGGATTGTTTCTATATTCCTTAACCGATTTGAATATTGGTGGAATTTTTATAATGTTTTAGTAATGTTTTAAGTTTTTTTGTTTACATAATTTTATGGTTTTAAATTGAATTTCCATCCTTAGTTTCAATATATTTATTAATGATATTTATTTTTATAATTTACTACATTGTGTTTAGTGTTTATAAATATATTCATGTGTGTATATATTTATGTACATATGTACATATTCAATAAAGAATATGATAATATATTATTTCATATATATTTATATATATAAATAAATTTTTTTGTGAATAATTATTAGTATAATATTTCAAATTTTAATTTTATGATTGAATTCGGTTTTTGAATAATTTTTCGAATGTTATTTTTAGTATCAATTTCTATATTATAATTTTTAGAAATATTTGGTATTTTATGAAGTAATCTATGAATGAAATAAATATTATTATAATAATTATTATAGTTATTATTTTTGAACATTCATAATGGAATTTCATAGAAATTTCATTATACTAGTCATTGATTAAATGATTAGAAAATTGATTCCCATGGAAATATTTTAATTGGGATGGTGGAAGTAGATTGATGTTTCCTTTGATAAGAGTTTTTTATGTATTAAAACTTGTAATAAAACCTATGTTCTTGTTTAGTCTAACAATGATAGGACAAGGTTCGACACCAGAGGCTATGATGGTGACATAGTTATATGGTGCTCCAAATGCCAGAGATGTATTAGAAACTCGAAATCCAACCTTATAGTGATGTCAAATTCCTAGGTATCCTTGTTCTAGTAAAATTATGTGGTTTCTATAGTGAGTCTTATACTATATTACTAATTATAAATTTATCCGTTTACAAATATTTTTTGATTGTACCATTATAATTCTATATATACTTCCATTTCCATTCATATTGGTTGTAATGGTTCATGATTTTGTTTCAGTAGATCTATTATTCCCCTTCTTGACTTCTTTTGTACATTCCTTCCAGTTTTTTGTGTAATTTATATTCCAAGTTAGTTATTCGATTTACATTTTATTTATGTGTTATTTGAGTTACATTTTTATGGTAATAATGAAACAGTTTTAAAATGGAGATATCAAATTTATTTTATAAATTGAATATTTAAATAAAGTTTCAAATGTTCTTAATTTTGTTATGAATTTTAGGTGAGGATTTGAATTTTTTTTTATAATTTCCCTTTAAAAAATTAACAAAACAATATTTTAAATAATATTTTTTAAACTATCATTTCTTGAAATTTTTTAATCCAGAATTCATAGAACCATCGGTGAAACCCTGTTGGGATTTTGAACTCACACCCTAGTTACACCACTTAATATTTATAGACTGAATGGCTATTATAGGTTGAAACCTTTATTCAAAGGATACCCACTTTTGGGAATCCCTCTAGATTTCCCTTGTAGATGTTCTTGAGTTTGTGGATTATGTCTGAAACCTTGTTAGGTTGGTAGGCTTGGTCTGGTATGTTAGTTTTATTTTCAGTGATTTATCTATTTGACCAAGATGACATTTAATGCATCATATCTAGTAGTGATTTAATCAACCATGTTTTTAATTTTCTCTATAATTTCATTTCATTTTTAGTTGATGTTTTATTTGGATTATTTAAAAATACACTAATCTGATTTTTAAATGGGAATCCAACATTTTTATGTTTCATGCTTGATTTTTGAAAAATTTCAACAGTTAATTTAATATTATTTATTTGGGAAAGATAATTCCCAATGAGTATAATATGATTCCCTTTCACTTTTCTCTATATTGTGGGGATTGGGATTTTCATTCGAGGAATTCCATGGGATTGTTAGAGTTTTACCCAGACAGGTTTGTGGTAAATTTTCTTATAATAATCTATATTATGAACCAATGAATCCTTCAAATCCTATTTTATTTGGAATTATTTCATGATTTAATATGTGTTTCTTATGGGATATTGGTGACTCTTTGAACTTCAAGGTGAGAATTTTCTAATTAGGAAAGGTATAGAGTTATTATCAGTGATCAAATTAGGGTTTCTAATCTATATTATGTTGTGATTATATAATTCTTCTATTTTTATAAAGAAATTGATAAAATGGTATGTATTTTTTTTAATTTAAGGATGACACATACATAGTTTATAATATTTATATAACTATTAAAACTATTTTCATTAATATATCAAGAAAACAAATGTTTATTGATGTGTTAATGTTTTTTGTTCAATTACATTGGGAAAAGATATAAAAATTTGTAGGTAGAAGAAGACTTTATGCCATTATAATTGAATGATCAAGCTATAAATCCTAAGAGAATATATTATTTATAGGATCTGATCTACTTTTTAAAGGATTAGTTGGTGGTTTAATTTTTATTGAATATAAATGGATTTCCATGCAACATACGTAATGAATTGATTCCCAATTTTTAAGATTTATTTTTCAATGCTTTCATCACACACTACCCAATATCAATATTATAAAATCCTTTTAAAATTCCATTTGATTTTTTTGGTTTGGTTCTTATTAAATAGAGATGTATATACTATATAGTCCTATGGATAGAGTGAATAAACCTGATATTTAGTATAAATCATGTTTTACTTTGACCATGAGTGTTGAGTGAATTCTTTAGGAATGATAAATTATAAAGTAGGTGTGGATGTTTGTGGAAACTCAGAAAAATAATGATGAAAGATAAGAAGGAATGGAGCGTGAATTATATAATGAGGCATTATTAGATACCCAGGGGGATAATAATATTAAAATTTATAAATATTAAATTATGGAATTTCTATATTATCACATCTGATACTATTTTTCTCCTTTTGAAGTTATTTTTTCTTTATTTGAAATCGTTATTTATATATTTTACTTGAAGATATAAAAAATACTATTCTTGGGGGAATATGATATCTCACATATATATATAATTCAAAATGAAATATTTATTGACAAATCATGTGGAATATATTTGAGTAAATTTTATTTCGAATTATTTTTTAAATAATTTAAAGTTAAGTCTTAAATGTAGAACATTGTTAAAATAGTAAATTTTATATTTAAAAACACCCATGACACACTAAAATTTCCCATGGAGCCTCAAAGAATGATAACATGGGGAGTTTAGTTTTATAAATTTCCTAGAGGTTGAAATCCCTTTTCCATATGTGTTTTCAAAAAACTCCATAGGGAATATTATATCGAAAATAAAATTTATTTTCGATTCAATTAAAAGAAGTTAAAATAAATTCCCAAGGCCATGTCTAGGGTTGAATCAATAATTTTACATGGAATTCAATGAAATGGAATATGTTTTGTTGAAACAACTCATTCCATTATTAAGATAAGTAATCATATTGAAATAGATACCATTTAGTTATCTTCCTAGGATATTATCCTATGATTTGGAGTGATACATATATAATTTGGATATATAATCCAGAACACCCATGGGGGATGCTATTTCAAAACATTGATATAGTGATCTATCCATTTTTAGTATGTTGTAGCTTAATATATGGGACTACCTCATTATATAGAACCCCATGATTTCCATTTTGATATTCCCTATGTCATGGCGTGTTTAATATATCAATGTATTATTACATAAATCCTTTTATAAATTTTCAATTCTTGTTCCAAATTTAATTATTTATTTCATGTTTTTATTCTTTTTTTTCATCCTATATTTATTTTTCAAATATTCCACTAACTAATGTAAGTTTAAATTTATATTCATATCATTATTTGGGTTTTTACAATTATTTTCATTCTTTAGTTCACTTATTTGGAATAACCATTCAACAATTATTTAGTTTTCCTTAGTCATGAGTGACTAATCACATTAAGTGTGAGAGGTTGAAAATAAGATGATTTTTTCTTAATTAAGAAAAAAATTTCATTCATGAGTAATTATTTAAATTTGAAATATATTCGAGAATTACTTATTTATTCTGTTCCATAATATTTAATTTCCAAAAAGGCTAATTAAGGGGTCTCTAATGTGGATAATAAAATTAAGTTATTAATAATAATTTGGTTCTTTATTTTTCATATAGGGTTGAAATTAATTTTCATTGTTTAATTTAAATCTCTAATCAAGGAAATTAGATTGATTTAGTTAAAATTAATGGTTTTGACCATAAATAATTTGATAACTTTTGAATTATAATGCAACCATTTGATTAAATTAATTAATTAATGAAATATATAGTCATATTTTGTGAAACATAATTCTATGAAATTAATACCTCCCTTATTCTTTTATTTGAATACTTTGAACCCTTTAGATCATAGTTTTATTTCTATTCAATCCATGTAATTTCAAAAAACCTGATAAAATTACATAAAATATCTTTGGGTTCATTTTTTTCCTCATGGAATTGACCATAGGCATTAAATATTATATTCCTTAGTAGTATAATAAAATATCATGGATATTAATTTCAAAAGATTTACATCCTGGAAGTTATAAAACTTATGATAGGTCCATTACCTCCCATTTTTAATATTTTACGTTATAAATGTGGTTATGATTTCAATTAACCAATGCTTAAATTTTATAACATTTTTTTATTTTTTATTTTGGTAATTTTAGAGATCTTCCATAATAAATTCTATAAACATTAAAAATACAATGGGTCTAATTTAAGTACAACACGGGCCTTTTTGATCTCTCTGGGATAATATACTTCCTACATTCATTTAATAGAATATTTCCTCATAGTCTCTTTAAAAATCCTTGAGTGATTTCTCTATGTTATCCATTAAAACACCATAAATTCGTCAAATAATGTAATTTATAGTGTTGTGGGGATGGTTTGTGTTCTATTTTCAATAATATTTAGTATATCATATATTGGGACCCTGACATTACTCATTTTTATATATGAATTTATGTTCTTAATAATGAGTTTAAGACAGATTACTCAAAATAGAAACATAGTTTCAATAATAATATTTAAAATGTGAGTTTTTCCTTTTATTTTGTCAATAATTTTCTTTATAATGTGTTCATTGATCCTTTTTTAACTCATAAATCATCTCTAATCACCAAAATTAAAAATCTCATCCACTCTAAAATATGTATATTTATATTTGAGGGATAATATTGTATAGTTTATATGTGGGGATGTTAAATCTAATTATGTAAATATATGAATTAAAACCTATGTGATTTTTAATATTATTGGAATGATTATAAAATGGATAGAATTTTATGATATTATTCAGATGAAATAAAAAAGTAGATTTTTCTTTCTTTGAGAGGTCTGAGAAAAGGGACCTAATGAACTTAAAAAAATCGTTATATTGATATTGGACAAATCAGTTTTAAGGAATACTATCTGTAAATTTTTTTCCCATTTTTTCATTTTATGTAGAGGAATGTATTCCCACTATCACTAATGAAAATTTTATTTACACAGATAAAAGTGAAACTTTATTACTTTTGAGGTAATTTTTAGGGGGAAATTACATGAAATTTGGGTTATGATTATTAAATTAAATGTTCAATTGGGTTGAACAAATTAATTAACTGGACCAAAAACCATTCCATTTTTAATTAAAATTTTCTTCGTTGAATATTTATATAATTCTGAGAAATTTTAGAAATAGTTTAGATTTATGATATTGAATCATAATTTAGTTTTTATTTATTTGGGATTAAAATTTTCCAAAACAACTTTTCAGGGGATATCCTATAACATCATGATTTTTTAAATTTTTATTTAAATTATATATTTATATCTCATCTAGTTTGATAAATTCATAGAGACATAAGTGGTTGATTTAATATGGCACATCTATTTTTTTACTATATGTTGATGAGTATGTAATATGGAGAAAGATTATGAGTTTTTTGAGACATGAACATATCATAATTATAGATGATAGATTTTGATGATAGAATAATTCTTCACATGATCATAAATGGAAGGGAACTACTAGTGGTGGAGAATAGGAATCCACACATTGATGTGGAAAAAATAATTTTAAATTGAGATTAAAGAGATTATTGATTTAGTGAACTAAGTGAAGATATTAATAGTTAAAGGGTGTAATAATTGTATTGAAATGCATCATTAATGGTTGGATACTTCAGGAGTATTTATAATTTTAATGGAACAAATTTTGGGTATTTTATTAATAGGTGATTTGAATTTGGTTATCGAGCCTCGAGTATTGAATTGAGGTTATTTTAGAAAGGGTTCATGTGTTTCTGGGCATTGGTCGATGTTTATCATAGAGTCATTATTTCCCTATTTCTAAAATATGTTTTAGACAACCATTGAAAACCTTGTTTTGGCGTACTATACCCCTGGAGACAATTTGGGAGGGAAGAACCCCTATGATTCACACTTTCTAGTCAGTTGAGCTAGATTGGGTGACCGATAGGGAACCAGGTACTTGATATTGTCTAACAAAATACTCAATGAAGTTATTGGATGTTTCATTATACATTTATTTTATATATCAATTCTACTCGATAAAGGTTACATTTCATGCCCAGTCTCACTTGTTTCTCCAATTTGGTACCTTTTACCACTTTAATACCAGATGTTTATTTGTGTATGTTTCATCTTGAGGATTCTAGTTAATCCACACTAATCATTTTATCTTCTACCATCCTTATGCATTCATATAATATTGGGTTTTATTTTCTAGGGATTAATAATTGATTTCATTAAATCATGGTGTAATAATCGTAAAACACAGTGCTTCTTGGTGTAATGACTAATAGACTACGAAAGTTGGTGGATGAAACCTCTCACTCAATACTTTATTAGAGGTAAATTAATAGGTTATTATTTAATAATTTTCTTTATAAATTGATGAATAATTAATGATTAATGTAAAATATGTAATTTAGTTTTATTTTAATTGAATGGAAAAGGATTATCTCTGATTTTTCTGCTATTCGGCGCAAAATGTTTCGAAAATGCTGGGATAATTTGTAACACTCGAGCATTAATTATAGCAGAGTATTTTTTCTTTCTAGAAAACTATAGAACAATGCACATGGTCTTATTCAATAATTTTATTAAAACATAACATATAAATTTTTTTAATTTTATTTTTATTTTTGAATTCATAATGTCAAAATTACCTTGGGGTGAATTTTGGAAAATTCTAAAAATTAGTTGATTTTTGGGAAAATTATTGGGAAAATTGATTTTACAAATAATGTCACTAATAAGATATTAGAATGACCTAAAATATGATAAAACATTTTTTTGGAAATATTATATATTTAATTTGTAATATAATTTATTTAGAGTATATATTTTTACTTGACAATTTAATATTAATATTTTTGAAATCATTGTAATGTTTTTATTCAAATAAAAAATGTTTTATGTTTTTATTTATTAATGATATATGAAAAGTTTCAATTCATTTATATTTTGATTTTAAATATATATAAATATATTTTTATTTAATATAATACTATTAATTCCATGGTAATGAACATTATTCATTGATTTTCTATAAAATCGTTTTTATGCTTAAATCATGCATTTTTCTAAAAACATGTTTCACTATATTTTGTGACCTTATATTAAATGTAAAATTTTATACTTATAAGAATTGAATAATTTAAAATGGATTCCATTTTTTGAATCATGAAAAATTATTATTTAATATGTTCAAATAATTTTTTGGTCATAAGGGATAACAATAATGGTAAATATTTATCACCTCAGTTAAGGGTAAAATGAGTTAAATAAGTTAAAATAAAGGGACCTGGATTCAAGATCACTCAAAAAAATTTATTAAATCTAATTGGTCAGTTTTATTTAGAAATTATCCTTATTAACTTCAAATATATGATAATTAGGACCCAATTTAATCAAATAAGACATATATTATATAATAAAATTTCAAGTATTTATAAGTTTTCCACCCAACTCACTTATAAAATGGAACCTCTTATACTTTGTTATCCACACTTATTAATCCAATTATATCGAAAAATACCTGATAAAATACTATCCTAATTTTTTTTCTATATCTATAGGTCTTGGTATCACAAGAATACCATTTCAAAAGGCTTAAGATGTAAGACAAAAGAGATTACCATAGGAAGATGTAAATGCTCTTATCTAGATTTTACAAGTTCTTATATTTTTTTAGCCCCATTAAAATATTAAATGACAATAATAAAATAATTAAATAGGTATATTATCCAATCTTATATGTTTTTTCTCAATGAAACATCTATTTTCTATCTTAATTCCAACATATGGAAAATGAAAACATCGATCATACATATATACGACCTACCGTCTCCACGTTGTACTGTAATTCATTTTTCATCACCAATTAAAATATATGGTTTATAGATATAATTAATGAATATATATGATATGTATTATATAAAAATTATTATGGAAATATACTGTATCATATATCTTTTTACCCAACCAAATGTGGGAAAATGATATCACTACTGTTTTGTATATGTAGACTACACATCCACAAAGTGATGTGATTAATTTTTATACTAAAATATTTTATCACCTATTAAAAATATATAGATAATGATTAAAACTGATATTAATGACATTATAAATATCATGTACCAGAAGACATGATTTTATAACACCTTTGACCATTGTCAACATATAAATGTATTCTTAGAGAAATTGAATGAATGAACTTGAAGAGATGATTTAATCAAGAACTATTCAATGAATGGATTCAAATGAATATAAAATAACATTAAAAAAATTAATAAAGATGAAAATTTTATTAATAAATTATTTAATAAATTTAAAATTTTTATTCTTGATGATATAACGTGTTTGACCAAGAAGGAATCCATGGTAAGAGTTTTTCATCTCAATTTTACTCTACTAAGAAAAATTTTATATTATGAACCTAATTTATTTTATATGGTGTATATATTACCCCTTCAACATATTATATAGTTAGTTACTATATATTATTGCAATTTAAGGTTTCAATTTATGTTTTAATTTTTATGGGGTTCGATTCAAAAGCAATTAAACCTTAAAAAGTTTATTTTACAATCTCCCTCTTATTTAGGATTGATAATGTAAATATTTATGTTATAATAATTATATAAAATTTATATGTTAAAACCAATATATTATCAAAATCTATGGTTAATTATGGTTTTAAAATGTTTTTATTCCATAATTTACTCTCCTTATAATTAATGTGCTAAAAGTATGTTTCTAAACATAACTGATTTTTTTATATTTTTGGTTGGAAATATTTTTTTCCATGTCAATATTATTTAAAATATTTCATGAAGTTTATGTTATATTCTACAATGACTTAGTAAATCATTTTCAACTATATTAGAATTTATTCTTATTTTTTTAAAAAGGATCATTTTAATTTTTTCTGAACAAGTCTTTTTTTACTTTTATGCAATGGTGTGAATATATGGTTCTTTTAACGTATATGAAATAATAAAACTTTCTCACCTCCATTTCCATTATTCAATCTTTATATTCATATGTATTTTTTATAGTTTTTCATAGAATTTAATTATTCAATATTATTTGAATTTTTAGTTTTTATACTAAAATAAAATTGAATTATTTTGTAAAAGGATGAAAAGAATTTTGGAAACGATTCTTAACCTTGTTTTTACAAAAAATGATACAAAATATTTAATTTATTTATATTTAAATTCCATTTTCATTATTAAGTCTCAGATAATTTCTTGTACATTAAAACTTTATTTATGATGAATATATTATATTCTTTCGTCCTTTAATGATTTATGGATTGGACTTTATTTTTGTGATAATTAACTTTATTTTGATCTTATTTTCTATCATTATCCATTAGAATTATGAAATTATATTTGTATTATTTTATTTCATGGATATATTTGTCATTTAAATATTTTCATAATGGTATAGCATTTCTAGATACTTTTTTCATTTAAAGTAATATTATTAAGATTTTTTTTGTCATAAAAATATTGATGTTATGTATTATTGATTCAATACAGATATTTATTGATTGATATGGAATTTTGACTATGTTTTATATTTTTTATTAAATATATAATGAATGCATTTTAAATATACTGTAAAAGCATGAAGATAAATTATTTTTGATGATGAAATATATATTTTATCATGGTATTATTATCCCAAAAAATTATATATTTTTGTTATTCTAAGTATGGGAAGAAAAAGGATATGATATTCATGTACGGTGTATAAAGATCAAGGATAGATGAAAATATTAGTTTCTATAATTTATTTATTCAGAATAAATAAAAATTTAATTGATGATGAACATATACTTTTGAGTTCAAAACATCATGATACTTAGTTAACCCATGATGAAAGACCTGTTTTAGAAAGACTGAAGGAGTTATAAAACATGAATTCTATGATAATGAAAATTAAATAAACTAGTTTTAAATAATAATTTAGATAGATAACCATACAAACTTAGGATACTATTTATCTTAAAATACATCCGTTTGATATTATGTAGTTTGGGTTTTCATGAGTCTATGTGATGGAAGTCTTGGATTTTTATAAGACTTGAGAAATGAGAAGGCTTCAAGAATTCCTAAATTTCAAAATTCAATATCAGTTATAAGTTGTAGATATGTTCATCCTATTCGATTAATACAACTAGAATATTTGGGTTATAATTTTTATGGAATCTTTTGAGGAAGAAAAATCCATGCCTTCTATCGAGATTCTGTAAATATATTTCTGAGCATGTTTCAAAAAATATGGTTGTAATAAATGAGTGCCCTTATGGAATTTAATTTGAGTTGATAACTAAATAAAATGAGAAATGTGTGAAAAAATGTCTGTATTTTATAATACCATTATTTAGATTTGATTGAAAATGTTTCCATTTACCCCATTTAGGGATATTGAGAATGAAATAACATATTTGATGTTACAATTCAAGCATATGATTTTTTTAGTTATGGGGGAATAAATAAACAAAAGAAGAATCTAATTCTTCTTACCAATTCATGTATTGAGAATACATGATTTGTGATGTTGTGTAAGATTATGTTCACATCTCAAAGAAGTAGAATAAGTATCCAATAAAAGTTGTAGTGAAGAAAAATATGTGTAGGATTCATCTATAAATTTAATATCAATTTGAGAGAACTGATGTTTTTGAGTAGATAAGAATCTATATGAGAAGATCTATTGAAGAACTATGAGGTTGGGCTAAAATCATGAATCAATTTTCATGCATATATTGACGAGGTCCATTAATTAAAGTTCCCATGTTAATATGAAAGAAATATACATTGCAGTGGTTTTGAAATCCCAATGATGTTTAGTGATATACTTACATGGAGTACTTGGAATGAAACTAATATATATATATATAGTATGAATCCGAATAACCTATGTGACATAGGGTATATAAGAAGAAATCCATGTGACTCAGTGAATACAGTGGGAAGGTGTTGAAGAATTATAATGGGAATGTGACAAGTGAAGTCCTATGACATGTAAGCTTATAGTTACTTGAATCCAAATAAGATACGATTAATATAAATCTAATCTCGTTATAGTGTGTGTTTTAGCTTTTTTTTATAATTCAAAGATATTAATTATAGTGTTGAATCCTCGATTGGGGCACATAAACAATCAAGGAATAGAGTACGTCTCTATATCGAACCTTGTAAAAATAATTTTGTTCTTATGATTAAATTTATTGAATTATCTACATTAGTATTTGTGTGAAATAAGATATAGTGGACCAAGACTAAATAGGTTTAGGATGTTGAATCTAAAATTAATAAAATTAATTAATGTATTAACTAACCAATGATTTACCCCTCCCCTCTTAGTGGTCCATCACATCTTTGTGGACCTCAAGTGTTGTTTGAATTATATTTGACCTCATAAAAATAATATATTAAGTGGTAATATCAAATTCTTGAAGAATATCCTCAGATAAAGAAATATTCCTCTACATATATTAAAATGGATTTGGATTTTTTATCCAAGACACTGAAAAACAGGATGAAGAAATAATTGGGCATGTATTATCTCAACCATACTCTATGTTATATATTGATTTTGTTGATCACAAAAACCATTATATGTTTTATAATGAAGTTACTTTATGTATATTTCAGGAATTTATATCTCATAATTATATGTATATTGTTTTATGAAATTTAACACTAAGGGATGTGTTTTAGAAGCACTTTTCAAACCCTAAATTCAGTTAATGAATGTATAGACCAATAAACATATGATAGATATTAAACATTCGGTTTGAAAACTGTACGTTTAGTGAAAAATAAACATATGGTATGTCAGCCCAGTGTTATGTTCTGGAATCATTGTTTATACCCTATGTTTGGGAGATTGAACATCTAGTTAATAAACCCTATGTTTGGAATCAATATCATGCTGAAAGGATGAATGTATAGATTCTAATCCATATATTACTTTTGACCCCTTCACTATGTGCATATGAATTTATGGTTAAGGAATCATACATTGGTGCGAACCCTATGCTACGCAAAGGATCTCTCTTCCATGCAACGAGACCCTATGCTATACAAAAGAACCATATTCAACATAATGGAACCCTACAATACATGGTTAAACCCAATGTTTGTCAATTCCAAAATAGAGTTTTAAATCTGAAATATAATAAGAGATTCATTTAGTGGTATTGATAGAATTGTGTTTTTATTGAAAGCTATTCCTTGACTGATTCAAAATATTTCTTCGATCAACCATATTCAACTGATAGAATCACTCATATTCTTAATATAAATTATGACTCCCCAAGAAAATTTAACTTTAAATTTCCACATTCCATCAGGCGATTTTATTGCATCTAGAATACTAAACGAAGATAACTACTCTATATATTGTATAATAATTTATTTTGAAAAAAATATATGACTGTATTATTGTGGATATGTTTTACTGTGCTATTACAATTAATGATTGTCTCTGTTTTTTTCTAAAAGAGGATACACATTAGAAATATATATTCTCTACCTCAAACTATTGTTATTTTACTACTGTTGTTTGTTGATATTAAAATTGATGATCATTTTCAACCAATATCTCTTTAGAGATATTATTTTGTAAAGGAATTCATTTATGAATAAGAAGATCCATCTACTGTCAATTGATGCTTCTTATGTGGTGAAGATCAACCCGGACCATCATTGAATCAAACTCTTTTGATTTATTAGAGTTTTGACTACTCAAAATCAGTTGTGGATGAAGTACTATCTTCTTGTAATTTTATTTGGATAACCAGTTACTGATAAAATTTCCCTAAGGATCTATTTATCCTAGTTGTAAATTGTAACTGCCTGCACTTAGTTATGTTTTTGAAGGTCTCGTGATAAGATGACCATTCTAGTGAAATTCATCAAGCTCATCGAGAGATCATTGGTGGAGTAGGCTAGGGTTTCTTTTTTCCTCAAATCACTGTAATATTTCTTTGTTAATTATTTCTATTTTTCACTACTCATATTTTATATAGAAGAATATATTGGATACCTACATAAATCCCAAAAAGAGACAAAATCCAAAATCAGTGGAGATTATGAAAAAAGGCGCAATTCACACCCTCTTGTGTTTATTTTTATTATTCCATCCTATCAATTGGTATCAGAGGGGAGATTTTTAATATATATATATAAATGTTAAAGGAATAACGTCTATAAAAAACATATATAAATGGTTGATAAAAATGAGGTATGTCTATGGTTTATACTACATATTTTAATGGTGACAACTATTGATGTTGGAAATCACGTATGATCATTTATCTAAAAAATATGGTTTTCAAATTATATTTCAAAATCATCACTCCTTATGTGATTCCTCAAAAACTAGAGACTTTGTATCATATAAGAGAATACGAATATGAAATCAATTCAAAGGTGATGTATTCCATGATCCAAGGACTTAGGCCTAATTTATTTAATTGATTATCACAGTTCCCTACTTCTTATGAAATGGGGTATAAAATTGTTGTCACATATAAAGGAAAATATAACTTTATATAGATGAGGTATTCTATCGAAAAGCTAAATTTTGACACCATTAGAACGCATGATGGTGAGATAATCACTAAAATGATGGACTATTGATAGAGATTTCTAATAACAGTTCTTCCGTGGGTGAACCAATTTCATAATTTGATCAGGCTCTAAGAGTACTCAGAGTACTTCCCTCTAAATAGAATGGCATATATGCAGTAATTCCAGAATCATCACCTATCAAGAATTTTTAAATTAAATAATTAATTGGTACACTGATGATGTATAATTAAAAAATGAAATATAAAGTTGAAGATGACAAGATTTTACTAAAAAGTGAAATCACTACCCTTAAGTGACATCTCATAAGCATGAAAGAAAATAAAAAAAGAATTCAAAATAAAAGATTAAAATTACTCACACACTGAAATAGAACAATATTAGTTACCTAGAAATTTTATGAATTTCCACAAGAAGAAAATAGGATTCATAAATTCCTTTAATAAGGATGAAAATGAATTAAGAGAAGTAAGAAGATATGAAAACCAAACGTTTGGTCACATCAGACCTGATTGACCCTAATTCAAAGATGAAAGAAGAAGGACAAAAATTAAATATTAGAAGAATGAAGATTATGAGAATAAAGGAAGAAGATCCATGAAATCTATTTAGAGTGTATCTAAAGTCTCCAACATCTCTTCAAAATCTGATTTACAAAAATATCCTCAAAATCAAAAAGCCAATATTTTCATTATAGATAATGAAGAAGAAGAGGTATCGAATTATTATTCTTCTACAATTGACTCTAATAGATTATCAAATGGTAAATAGAATTATTACCAAAATATTCTAGAATAAATTCTTGATTTTTTTAAAAAGAAATATTAACCATTAAAAAATATTCATGATGATATTTTAGGTGAAAGAGACACTATGCTAAAACAACTTCAAGAACTAATTGAAAAATTTAATTCATCTAAAATAAACTATTTTGATCATGAAAAAAGAATTAAATAATTACAGGATAAAATAGAATATTTTAAATATACTAAAATTATTTTAAAAAAAGGATAAGACACCTTGAATGAGATTCATGGGGAATAATGTTATTAAAAGGTAACAAAATAGAATAGGAAACAAGGGTGAAAAATAAAAATTATACAAAAATTATTTTGTTCCCAATTCAAAAAATACTACCTAATATTATTGTGGTATAAAATTTCACTTCATTAAATACTATTATTTTTGAAATAATAAAATTAGTGTTATTAAAAAATATTTTATCTCTGAAAATACATCTAAATCTTGTAATACAATGTTTAGAAAAAATAGACATATTTGGATTCCCAAATCTTTTCTTGCTGACACAACTGGGCCCAAGAAAATATGGGTAACAAAACAAACACGCGATTAATTAGTTTTTAGGAAAGAGAACACTAGAATAGAAAGGTTATATGCTATAGGGAAAATGGTTGTTCAAGACACATGAGTGGAGACTCATTGAATTTCCATACACTGACACAAATAGATGGAGGTGTAGTCACTTTTGGTAATGATGCAAAAGGACTTTTTTTTTGAGTTAGAACTGTTGGAGATTTAAAAACCATCTTAATCAACACAGTACTATTTATACAAGGGATAAAAAAATACCTGATAAATATCTCTCAACTTTATGATGACGGATTTTATGTATATTTTTCTTATAATTCATGCTCAGTTTTCATAGATAAACAACTTAAATTTAGAGATCCATGGACTGAAAATGTTTATCGTTTGGATATAAATTCTTTCCGAAAATATAATTTGAATTGTTTAATTACTAAGAAAAATGAGTCATGTATTAGGCATTAGAGACATGGACATTGAAATATATATGATATACATAAATTATCTAAGAAACATTTAGTGTCTGATTTTTCTAGTCTTAAGTTTGAACATGGTAGATTTTGTGATGCATTCCAAATCGCTAAACAAAAAAAAACCATCTTTCAAATAAAGTAACAAAATTTCTATATGTAAACCTTTGAAACATATCTATATAGATTTTTTTGGATCATTCATTATAGCAAGTATTTCTAGAGAATTATATGTTTTTGTTTTTGTTGATGATTTTTAATGATTTACTTGTATTCATTTTCAAAAACATAAAAGTGAGGTAATAAATATTTTTGGAAGTGTTTGTAAAATTGTTGAAAATTAAAAATATTTTAAAATATTTTCATTGAAAATTGATCATGGTGGAGAATTTTAGAATCAAGAAGTTAATTCATTTTACTACAATCTGGGTATTAAAAAACCTTCTATGCAACAAGAACACCTAAAAAAAGGAATTTTTGAAAAAAGTAATAAAACTATTCAAGAATTGGAAAGGAATATGATTAATGAATACATCCTTCATACCTATCTCTAGGAAGAGGTTGTATGTTCAAATTTTTATAACATGAATAGATTTTTAATAAGACAAATTATTAAAATGACACCCTATGAAATTTGGAATAAAATAAAACCCAAGGTAATGTAATTTAAATTCATTGGATGAATGGTATAAATCTTGAATATTATGGATAACCATGAAAACTTTTATCCAAAAGATGTTGAATGGATATGTCTAGGATATTCCTCTACTTCAAAATCCTATAGATTTTTTAATAAATAGTTAATGATTTTTGAAGAATTAGTTCATGTGATGTTTGATGAAATTAGACAATTTAAGAAACTAAAAGATTAAATAGATGAAAATAATGACTCTTTTGGAAACATGATACTTTATTCAACTAAGTTTTATTTTTAAAATAAAGATAATGAAATTAATTCTATTTTAGAATAACGTGAAACTTAATAAAATGTAATTGTCTTACCAAGGCAGTATAAAAACTTAATGAACCATCCTTTAGAAGCTGTCGCATGATACCTAGATATGAGAATTATAATAAGAAGAAATGTAGGAAACCTAGATTAAATTATAACTTTCTATCATAGGTTGAACCTAGATCTATTGAAGAAGCTTTACTTTAAAAGAGTTTCAAGTTATAAATCATTGAATAATTAAACCAATTTATGAGAAATGAAGTTTGGAAATTAGTAGAAAGACCATAAGATTATCTAGTAAAAGAAACTAAATAGATCTTTATAAATAAAAATGATTATCAAGGGATTATAACCAGAAATAAAGCCAGATTAGTATCTAAAGTATTTTATTAAGGAGAAGGAATATGTTTTTATGAAACCTTTTCACCTTTATCTATATTAAAATTCATTATAATATTTTTATCCTTTTATCTCATATGAATTTTAAATTATAATAGATGGAAGTTAAATATTTCTTATTAAATTAATTTTTAATAGAGCATGTTTATGTTGAACAACCACCAGGTTTTGAAAACCCTCATAAATCAAAATCTATTTTTAGAATTACTAAATAAATCTTCATCCGAAAACAATCACATAGAGCTTGGTATGAAATATTAATATCTTTCTTGTTAGAAAATGGATTTTATATGGTACTAGTAGATGCCACTATTTTTAAGAAAACTGTTTTTTCTAGTATTTTATTAGTAAAAAATTATATTGATGATGTAATTTTCAGTTAAAATAATAAAACTATTTTTAATGACTTCACAAATTTAATGAAAAAATAAATTGAAATGAGTATTACTGGAGAATTGAATATATTTTTAGGATTTTATATTCATTAAAAAGATTATGGAAATGTTTTAAATCAAAAAAATATATGGTTTATTTATTGAAAATGTTTGGTCTTGAAACAATAAACCTTATGAAAATCCCATGTGTACAAATATAAAAATTTATTTAGATGAAGTTGGGAAACTAGTTGATAACATGTTATAAAGAGGTATGATTGGTAGATTATTATATCTTATATCAAGCAGACCAAAAATAATGTTTTCTGTATGTATGTGTGTTAGATTTCCATCAAATACAAAAGAATCACATCATAAAACAATTAAAATATATTTATTTATATTCAAAAGGAACTATTTTACAATCTTCAATTTACCACCAAAATATTTAATTTCAATTAAATTTCATATTCATATGATTATTTTGGAAGTTGTAGATTAGATTAAAAATCACTTCAAGAAACATCCACTTTTTAGGAAAATATTTTGTAACATGGTCAAGTAAAAAACAACACTTAGTTTCCCTGTAAATAGCTGATGTAGAATATTTATCTATTGGTAGTTTCTATGTGCAAGTGTTGTTTATAAAATACACTCTACTAGATATTAGACTAAATTTTAATAATATACCTATTTTGTGTGATAATACTAATGTAATAACTATTTAAAAAAACATGATAATTCATTCTAAAAATATGTATATGGATATCAGACATTATTTTCAAAGAGATAATTTTCTTAAAAAGGATATACCTTTATAATTTGTAAATACTGAATATCAATTATATGATAGTTTTACTAAAAATCTACCCACTTCGTGTTCCAATTTTTTTAATGTGGATTTAGGATTATTTAATTTTAAACAAAAATTTATCAATTTATTTTAATTATAGTTTTAATTTGTTTTAATTTATTTTAATGTTAATTTTTCCTTCAAATTATTATTTCATTTATTTTTTAAATGAATGCATGTTCATGTTTTATTTTTTAATGAGTCTGTTCAAATTAAAAAATAATGATTACATTCTATATTGGTGTGAGAAAACCATCGGTCTTCTCCCCCTCTCCTTCATACTCCTTTGAATCCTTCTAGATTAAAAAGATTACCAATTTTCAAATTACCAAAACCTTAAACTTCAAACCTTCAAGCCTTGAACCTTTAGAAATGGTAACTTTTGGTAGAGTTGAGGATGTTGGTCCAAGAGAGCCTATTGGATATCTGAAATATTGGAATGTTCTTCATGGGAAGGTAATGTATTTTGATTAGACGAGCCAAAGGGATTTATCATTAATGAATAAAATAATATTTCGTGGCCTAGAATTAATTTTTTGAGAAATTAATATTCTTTTTGGTTTTTATATAGAAGTAAAATAATTTTTCAGGACTCCTTTTATAGTTTTCGAAGTAATGAGGATTCAGTTATTTTTAAGATTTATAACGACTAGTTTTCTTTCCCTTCTCTATAAATTTCTTAGTTATTGGACTATCCCTATGAGGGGTAATTCATTTTGATATAATAAATATAGGGGATGAGAATTAAAAATCATAGGATATAATGTTTTCTCTCTGTGAAACTAAAACTATACAAAAAATGATGAAAAGATATCTTAATGCTGATCAAAGAGTCTTGATGAAGTTCATTCTATCCAGAATTGTTCCAATGAATATAGAGTTAGAAATATTTATTTATCAATATATGAATGTCTTATATTTGTTTTTAAACAATGTTAAGATGAAATTTTGAAGGCGTATTCTAAGGTATTTGAATCACTATTGTCAGAAGGAAGTAGAAATAAACATTTACCCATATAGAAAAATTTTGTCCCTTTTTTTGTTAAGGCTGGTTAAGGATAGATATATCTCTTTTAGTTAGATATTTCATCATAGAAATATTCGGAATGATGGAAACCTTAGAAAGGCAGGATTTTATTGGAGTGAATCACACAATTATAATTTACCTGTTGGTATAAAAGAAGAAGAAAGGAGGATGGCTGGTGCTCAGGGGGAGAAAACTTTGTTACTTTATATTGGTTTTATGAGACCAATAACCAATAAATAATCACGATCAAGATTTGATGAGGATAATATTTTTAAAAGTACTATAATTTTAGAAAATATTTTTGACTGTTTGACAGTTTTCGAAATCAAGAGAAGAATAAGTTACTGAGCCTGTGTCTCAAGTAACTGAGAATATTGAGCAAATTCCTCAAGGGGTTGATAAATGTAGGGAAGTTGTTCCTAATGCTAATCGCAATGCCCTTGAAAATATTTCTTTATTCATTGATTATTTAGTTGATGTAGTATTATCATAATTAAAATATAGAATAAATGTTTCATAAGAAGATCTAAGTTTGTCTTTGGTGGGAGTTAATCAAACCGGAGAACAATCAAATCAGTCTTTTAACTCATTGTAAAGATAATCAGATTATTTATTTCATTGTCACAATTAAGTGAATGAACTAAATTTATTTATAAGTCAAGATTTAGAGTTTGAGATAAAGAATGTTGAAGAGTACAGAAGTTAAACATTTTCTTGGGTTGAGTTTGAGGCACTTCAAACAAAATTAAGGGAAGTTCATGAAACTCTTATTTAAGTTGGTGAACATGAAGATTAAATTAGAATTTTGGTTGATGAGTTAAGATATTTGAACGAAGAATCTGGAAAGAAATTATATTTTGATGAGCTGAAGTAGATGTTGGGAAGAAAGTTTCAATCTGTGAGAACATGTCATCAGGATTCAACCCCTTCTCCACAGACTCCTCAAGAATTGATAAGAATATAAGAGACAATAAATTCTATGTTAGCTAATTTCAATGAAATATTTCACACTATTAAGTGTGACAATACTTCTTTGAATACTCTTCTGGAAAATTTATGAAATTTGATAATTCATATGACCTCTAAGGAATCCCATTTGGGGCCAATTATTCATCAAGTTGGAGATAAGTTGACTACTTTCATTCCATATGATGAAATTGTTAATGAAATTGTTAATGTGAATTTGGTTGAAAGCTTAAAAATTGATTAATATTGAGATAAGATGCTTCAATAGTGGACATATGTGTTCAACAATCATTTTCTGAGCCTGTTGGTAAAACTCTATGATATTCGTGATGCTATTCAGAGCATTCCTGATCCCAATGCACATTCTACCAATGGATATTCTGATCAAGAAAACCCAATATGAACCAATCCCATCATTTTAACATTTATTTATTTGATTTTGGGATTTACTCATTATTCACAAAAACATATGATCTGCATTTCAGTTTACTTTACTTTTATATTTGTGTGTTTTATATCAATTATATTTTTTAATTTTTATTTATTTTCAAATTTACACTACCTTATAATATGTCTTATTTTTCTACTCAGTAAATTATAAAATTCATTTATTATTCTGTGCACAATTAAATGCATTTCAATCCATTTTCATATGATTTTTCTTTGATATCAAAAAAGGGAGAGAAATTTGGGTAAATCCAATATTATAAATTTAATAGTAACTATTTGTTATCTTTGATATAATATTGTGAAATAAAAATACAATTTTCAAAAAACTTTACTTAATTTTTAAAAATCCTATATTCTCTGTAAGTTACATTTTGGTTTTTTTGATCATTAAAATGGGGAGATTATTGGGAATGTATTTTCTCAACAATACTCTGTGTTATATGTTTATTTTGATGCTCACAAAAACCATTATTTGTTTTCTAATAAAAATTTTTGATGCATGTTTTAGGAATTTATATTTCATAATTATATGTATATTGTTTGATGGAATTTATTTCTATGGGATGTGTTTTGAAAGATATATTCAAACCCTATGTTCAGTGAATAACCATATGGATCCATAGACCTACGCTAGATATTAAAACTTTTTTGGGAACCCTGCATTCGGTGAATAATAAACATATGGTATATTAATCAAAAATTAATTTCTAGAATCACTATTCATACCCTACATTTGGGATATTTAATGTATGGGTAATCAACACTATGTTTGGAATAAATCTTATACTGAAAGGATAAACTTATGGATTCTCATCCCTACGTTACTTTTGATACCTTGTTTATGTGATGATGAAAGTATGGTTAAGGAACCATATCTTTGTAGGAACCCAATACTATGTAAAGGAAACATACTCTATGAAAAGGAACCCTATACTACACAGTTTAAACATATTTTTCTCTATTAAACAACAGAGTTCTAAGTCCGCAATACTATCCATGTTTCATGCAATGGTCTCGATAGAATTATAGGATTATTGAAAACCATTCTTTGACTGATTAAAAATACTTTTTTGATCAACCATATAAAACTATGAGAATCAATCCTATTATTAAAGGAATTTATAACTCTCCTAGACAATTTGAATTTAAATTTTTTCATTCCATCAAGTGATTTTCTTGGATATGGAATTCTAAATAAATCTACTAGCTCTATATATTCTGTTGTAATTTCTTTCGGAAAACATATATATGACTATATTATTTTAAATATCTTTTACAGTGTTTCTATAATGAATGGTCATATCTGTTATTTTCTGAAAGAGGATTTACTTTTGAGATATACATTTTCAACCTCATACTACTATTAAATTACTACAATTATTGGTAGATATTCAATTTGAATATCATTTGCAACTAGGAACTACTGCAAATATGGACTTTATCCACTCTAGAAAAGGTCATTAATAGCTCTAGAAAAGCACTGTTAATCAATGTGATGATGGGGGGGGGGTCCTTTTTATCTGTTCTCAAAAAAAGCATGGATAAAGGCCCCTTTATCAGTTCTAAAAAAATTGGTGATAATGGACCTATAATCATTGCATTTTTTTACGCTGATAAAAGACCCATTTTATTAGCATTTTTTATCACTGATAACAATAAAAAAAATATTTCTCCAATTCGGGGAGGGGCTTCAACAGCGCTTGAATCCCCCTTCAACAACACCCCACCCCCAAACCCCCTACCCTCCACATTCCCCAGCCACAACCAAAGCTTTTAACATCACCGCTACCACCCTTAAACAGTGCTAGGCCATATTCCCTACCAGCGCGCCACCCCTACTGCCCCTGAAATTTGATCTTGGGACCCCTCACATGCGTGCCTAACACTTTTCCACTCCTCAATTTCGCTTTTCTTTCAATTTATTGATATATATATCTATATATATAATTATAGTTGTTCGTATATTAATATATATAAATATATTATTATATATATAGTTATATATATAGTTATATTAACTATTATATATATATATATTTATTCCTATATTATATATTTATATATTAATATATTAATATAGATACATACATACATACATACATAAATATAAAATAATATTTTTATATTTACATATTTATCTCTAAATTGGTATATAATTATATCTATTTAGTTATATTTTTTATCTGTATATTTATTCATATATTAATGTATATTTATAAGATCGGCTTTATATACATTTATAAAATATGTTTTTTTGTGTGTGTATAAATAAATAAATAAATAAATACAAATATACAAAATGCACACACACACACATAAATATTATATGTGTATCTGTATGTATAATTATACATTTTTATATATATTTACAAATATTATATGTTTATATGTATATTCATATGTTTAGAATATATAGATAATATATATCATTTTGTAAATACAGACACACACAAATATATACACACATGCACACACACATAATATAGGTATATAAATATTAATATATTTTTATTTTAATTAAAATGGATGTTATTTTTTTCTTTAGATTATCCTTATATATTGATAAATATACTTTATATATAAATATTTATAATTGTTTATTTATAAAATTAAATTTTAATGGGAGAATATAAAAAAAATATGTATATATTTTTATATAATTGATTATAAGTAACATTACATTGTGAAAAATGATACAATTTCGAATCCATAATATCAATATAAATGTAACCCCTTAGAATAAGTTCAGTCCTCAATAAAAAAGGACAAAAATATCCCCCTGTAATGAGGCTGAAATTCCCTCGAATGTTATAAGATTTGGGTATACGGACTAAAAAATAAATTTTGGAGGCCTTTTGGGCCTTTTGTTTCCTTAAAAAATGTGACAAAAGGTCCACTTCCGCCATAGCGCGTAGAGCTCATTGTAGTCTTCGATTTGATAGGCTATAGAGCTCAAATGATCACATGGATCAAAAGTTATGCCCGTTTGATGTTTGAGTTACATTTTTAACATATTTTAGATATTTTAATATTATTTTTTAATTTTTTGTGTGTTCCAATTGCTATTAAATTATTATTAGTCAATGATAATTAGAAAATTATTAATTAATAATATTTTGAAAATATTTTAAATCCATTTTCACAAAATTTATTATATATTAAATGTAATTTTCTATTTAAAATTATCTAAAACATATTTAAAAAATATATATTATATTTATATTTATATAAATATACTTATATATCAATATAATACTTTTCATGATTTTTTTGAAATATACACTTTATTAGTTATAGGAAAAAGTGCAAAAAAATCCCCCCTTTATCAGCGCTACTAAAAAAGAGCTGGTATAGGGGGGCCTTATATCAGCCCTTTTGTTAGCTCTATTAAAGGGTGGTGCTGTTGAAACCCTGTTTTGTGGTAGTGATGATATCTTCAATATTATTATTTGATAAAAAAATTCATCTATGAAGAACAAGATCTATCTACTGTAAGTTATTTCTACTGCAACTATGAAAATCAACCGAAACCAACATCATATCAAATAGTTTTGTTTTATTGGACTTTCGACTACTTGGACTAAGTTGTGGATGAAGTGTCAGCTTCTTGTACTAAGATATGGATAATTGTTTCACAATAAAAAACCATAAATATCTATTAAGATTTGTTGAAAATGTGTCAACTGCCCGCACTCAATTTTGGTTTTTAAGGTCTTGTGATAAGAGGACCTTTCTAGTGAAATTCACCAAGATCATATTTATGTACATGAATAGTTATTCCCCAAAATTATCCCAAAAGGATGGGGTTTATGTCTAAAAATAGAAATCATGAGTTTCTGGAAAACCTATTCCTAAAATGATAGGAGAAATATTGATTAGAAGGTGTTGGAACTACCAATGATTATGGCACATGGATATTTTATATTGGTATTATGTTTCAACATAAAAAAACTAGAGAATCTATAAATCAAGTTGGGGCTAGGTTAAAGAGATGAGACAACTTTTCATAGTGAAGAACATATAGAAAAAAATTAATAATATATATCTCTAATTGTTATATTTGAAATTATTGAAAATTTATATGATTTTTGAATGATTAGTGTCTGCAACTGTGACAAATTATAGTAATGTCCTGTTATGTACCATATATATATAAGAGTTTATATAGAACCAAATTAGTGTAGGAAGTATGTGAATAAAGTAATTTAATCAATATTTGGGGGAAAATCTATAAAGAGTGAAGCAACATCATATTCATTTGAGAAGAAAGAAAATATAGATGAAAAAGAAGTCAGACCTACTAGAAATATATGATTAGATTATTAATTGAGAGATTATATAATTTAGTTAGTTTTTCAAACTCATAGGGAAGAAGTGGGGAAGAATTCCAAGAATGGAAAATTCAAAGACAATGAAGTGGTGTGTATAAAGTGAAAGAAGGAATGCCATAGTACTTTCAGATATGTGATAAGGCTACTCCAACAGGAAAATTTATTTCGAAGGAAATGTAAAGGACCTTTCAATTCATGTTCAAAAATAGTTTCTATAGAGAATAAGTTCACATGTAGAGATAATAATCCCTTTCTTTCCAAAGTAAAAAAAACAAAAAATATAATCTTGAATAAAACTAGATCCAAATATAACGGGTTAAGAGAATGACCCCAACCCTCCTATGAAAGTTGATGACGTTTTGGATGATCCACTATGTTTCCTAATCAAACTGAAGGTTCTTTAATATTTGGGAATTGAAGGTGATGTTTTATAGGAAGCATCTCTTATGGAGTATCTTGTGAAATAAGGAAATATTCCATAGATTCATGAATGTCAACTAAATCTAGAATTCCAAAAATATTTGAGTAAAAATGAAGAATCAAGTATGATATTCATTCTCTTAAATTTATTTTAACATGTAAATTTTATTTTCATCAAGGGGGAGTGATTGTGTTACCATATTGGGAAGACATGAAATATTAAATATTTTGATATATTGGTTTATGTGAGAACATGTTTCATAATTTACTTGAAAATCGGTATGTTCTACCCAAAGAAAAAGAAAAGTTTAATTAGTATCACATTTAAAATGTGGTTAGATTTATTTTCTATACTTATCACTGATGTTTTATATATGGGTTTAACCATTGTAGACTTATATTTGATATGATTATGGTAAATTTAAAATAGAAACGTGATTCCAAGTCGAATTTAGAAGATTGTTTACATATCACCAATTATAATTGTCACTTACTACTGGTGAGCTATGACACAAGCTAAATTCTAAAACTCATGGAATTATTGGAATAGTTGGATAATGAGAAAGGGGATTCCATTTTTCTCACTAACAAATGGAATAATACTTTATAATCCTCAATTGGTATTTATAAATTTTACAATTTTATTTATAATATCGTTATAAGAGATATATGGGGAGAAGATATTATTTAATCCCACCAATGGTATTATTAAAGGGAGAGAAATTTGAATAAGATACAAACCATATATTTCAATTTTAATCTATTTATAACTCAAATGGTATCAAATTTCAAGTGGTGTCATATATCACGTGATTCCCAACATGGTTGTGGAGAATACGTTTAAGGTTGAGGAATACCTCCCACATAAAAAGAGGTATGTTTCCCTTACATTTAAGTGATGAATAATTTTTAACCCTTCACATTAATAATCAATTAGGTTGTCTAGAATAATAGTGAGGGTTGGATTAAATTTTGGAATTGACCAAAAATCTAAGGTGATATTGAAGTTACTTTGGTTTCATAATTGTTTTTGTTACAAGTTGATATTATTGTTACTATCTATTTTATAATGAAAAGGTGATGAGTTTAGTGATGGATTGAGTATAAACCTACTGAAAAAGTAGATATTCTTCTTATACACTCTAGGTAACATAGAATAAATAGTTAACTACCCTTGAATAACTATATGGACAAATTGAACAAGTTGAATGGAAGAGATATTATTTCCTATGAAGATTTAGATTGAGAGATTCTTGGGTGTCGTAAAGTTAGTCATATGTGGAGATCCAATCCAAGGATAATAATTTAATAAAGTTACTATAATTAGTGTTTACACACTCTTAGAAGAATGTTGATGTGTTTAAATATGGATCATAATTGATTGAAGAATATCTTCACCTAAGATGGAAGATAAAATCGCGGAAATATACTTAGTTGATTATTTTATATGCTGCAAAAACTCATAAATACATTATAAGGTGTTTGTAGTTATTCTAATAATTCCCAAAATTATTTGAAGATGTTCTGAGATGATTGGGAGAAGTTGTAGTAGCATTTCATGTAATCAGAAGTTGTTTTGAATATTACTGTAGAAATGTAGAATTTGGAGTTTATTGAAAAATGGCGAAGTATTTAGTGTAAGGATTTGTATACTGATCGTAATACACCAATTGAAATGTAATACTTTATTAACTGAATTTAAGGCTTTGAATTCTATGGAATATTGTCACAGGTATGAGCACAAGAATTTATCCATATCATAATTCATGATAATAATATTTTACCAAAATGTTTTGAACTCATCGTATGAATTTTCTAAAATTTAAGACTCTAAGATTATTAATGAAAGTCATTGAAATAATGAGTGTAAGTCTCCATCATAACACTAGATGGTCGTATGGCTCTGAAGTACCCATCATTATTATTTTGTTGATAGTAAAGCTTCAACATATAGAGAAATATTTAGAAATTTTTTGGATGAAAATTAATCCCCTGAATAAAAAAAAGCACTATCCTTTAGATTTTTGAATGTAATTTTTTGAAGAAGATGAATTATTTCTTATGAAACAAGTTTTATTTTATCATGTTTTAAGAATAATAAAAACTTATATTTTTTGTGATCCATGAAAGTAAATAAAGAGGAGAGAATATTTATTCATGGTTAGGGAAGATCAAGGCTTGATGGAAAGAGGAGTTCCTTGAATTATTTAATTTGTAGGAAATAAATTTTTTGACAATTATCAATGCTTTTTTAGTCCAGATAAAGAATTTTTTAGCACTGATAAAACCCTATTTTTTAGGAGTGTCGAATGAAATTTTGGAATATCAATAGAATTTAAAGACATGTTTTTCTGTTTTTAAAATAATATCATCACATCCATGTTTCGTGTTATTGTGGTATGTACCTAATTACTAAAATAAACTAGAGGACAAAAACTTATAGAATTTTATTATGTGAATATTTATATAATCAATAATGAATTAAAGTGTATAAAGGATATGTGTAGTCATACAACCATTAAGACAAGGAAAATAAGGTGGCCGATGCATTGAGTATAAAATATCATGGAGTTATAAGTAAAATGTGTATATGAAAATATTATATATTTATGAGTTTATAAAATTTGGAAATGGAAATTATTAGTAAAGTTACAAAATCATTTGTTTTATAAATGATTTCTAAACAATCTTTAGTGGATAAGTTAAAAAGATCTTATCTTGAAGATAATAATTTATAAAAAGAAAAAAATGTTTTTAATGATTTTAATCTGGATGAGTTTGTTTATGAATATGGTGTGTTCAAATTCAGAAGGCAGTTATGTATCTTATCCAAAATGGGGATAAAAATAGAGTTATTTGATGAATCTGATAACTCCAATTTCTTATACACCCTGGTAGAAACATAATTCATATGGATTTGGTGGATTTTTTTGGTGGGTTGAAATGAAGTTGGAAATTGATGAATATATACCAAGATGATTTGTTTTTTAATAGGTAATGACTGAGAGACAATGTAAAAAATGACTCATGAAATCTTTACCGATTCCTATGAGAAAGGGGGATAAAATTATTATGGAATTTGAAACTATATTATCAATTACTTTGAAAAAATGATCGTATATCGGTTATTATTGATCACATTACCATGTATGCACATTTCCTTGAAATTTGGAATGATCTACCTCTTCAATGTCTTACATGAATCTATATCATTGAAGTTGTGAGACATAAAGGTTCTCATTTTTTTGATTGTATATGATCTTGACCCTCAATTTATATAAAAAATTTGGAAAATTCTTCAGAAGGCTATCACCATTGAGCTACATTTGAGAACTAATTATCAAAATTTGAACGATATACAATCTTTAAGGTGTATTAAAAAAATTATAATACATGTTAAGGTTTTTCTCACATGATATTCAGGATTTATAGGATCAATATTTACATTTGGTTGAATTTTGTTATAATAATATCCTTTATTCAAGAATTCAAATGGATCCATAAGAAACATTGCATAGTAAAATATTTCATATACCAAATTTTTGGTATGAAGATGGTGAAGGGTATATTTTAGTCCTAGAACATATTTAGGAGACAACAAGAAAATTGAAAATTTTTTAGAGTCTTATTAAGAAGGCATAAAATAGTAAAAAGAGATATGCTGATAACCAAAGGAAAGATATGAAATTTCACATTGGGGATCATGTATTCTTGATGGAATCTCTAAGGAGTTGAGTTATCAATTTTGGAAATAAAGGAATGCCAAGTTCTGGATACATCATGTATTTTGAGATTTTGTAATGAATATGAGTTCTTTATAATAATTTGTAAATTACACTCAACATATCTAAAAATCATGATTTTTCTACATCTCATTATTAAGGAATCATTTAACAGAAGCAATGCATTTAATAAATTTTAAAAAATATATTTTGAGCATGATATATATTTTGGTAAAGAGCCTATCAAATATTTATAGACTATAGAACAATTTATGAGGAATCATATGACTCAGATGGAAAAAGTATATTTTAGAAATAATAATATTAAAGAGAAAAGATCGGAAATTGATGAATTTATTACGAAAACCACCCACAGCACCTCATAAGGTGAAATTCTGGAAATTTTATGGATGCAATTCTTGTAGGGGGAAATTTAAAACCAGAGATCCAAATATAGTAAGTAAGGGTTTGTTTACAAAGAAAAAATAATATATTTCACATAGATTTATTCAATAGTGTTATTAAAAATTAAATTCCAAAATTTATAATTTCAACTTAACTTTTTAATTCAGCATGTTAAAATTAAATTAGGGTAAATTTTTGATATTTTTTAGAAATAGAAGATTTTTGGGCGAATAGTAAAATAAAAAGCTTTTACATATACCATCCCTAAAAGTATATAAGAATGAATTTAATTTTTATGAGACCTTTTTTATAGACCAAATATATATTTATTAATTAATATAAATCATTTAAAATTAAATCTCGGACTTTAAAATTTATTTATAACATTACGGAAATCTAAGTAATTTTTTATTCAAATAAAAATGATTATTTGTTCTTCTTTCAAAATACATTATTCAAAAAAATTATTTATTATTTATTTTGGTTTTAAAGTCTAATAATAATGATTTTTTCAATATAATATAATTAATTCTATGTGAATGAAAATTATATATTAGTTTTATATAAATATTTTTATACTTTAAACATGGATTTCTATAAAAAATAGTTTTCTTTATGTTTTATAAACTTTATTAAAAATAATTTCTAAAATATATAGGAATTGAATAATGAATTCCATATTTGGAATAAAAATAATTAATATTATGTATTAAGTTGAAATTAATTTTTGGCCATAATGAATAGTAATCATGGTAAATATAAATCACCATAATTAAGGGTGAAATGATTAAAAAGGGTTAAAATTAATGGATATCGCCTCAATATAACACAAAACTAATTACCATATCTTATTGGTTGGTTTAAAGGTTACTTTACTTTTCTAAAATTATAATCCATGACAATTTAGATCCATTTTACATGAGAAATACATATTATATAATAATGTTTATAGTATTTAGAAATTTGACACCCATGAGAAGAACCTGTTTGATCTTCTCCACAATTATTGAGCCACTTTGATCTACCAAGACCTGACAAAAAATAAATTTATTTTACTCAACTTAAAGGACCTAGGATAACTGAAATACCACTTCAAGAAGGCTCCATGTGTAATCCAATGGAGATCACAAATGGAAGTTTTATATGTTTTTACTGATAATTTCCAAGTTCCCTTCTTCCTAAAACTCCTAATATTCAAAAAAAATCATAACATAATTAAATAAATATATCAAACATAATGAAATGATTTTATGTTAATAATATTTCCATTTTATATCTCTTTTCCATCCTATGGAAAATTAAAACATCACCCCTGTGTAAGAATCACATACCATCTCCACGTATCAGTGTAATTCATTTTTCATCACCAGCTAACTTGGATACTTAAAAAGATGAAATTAATGAATATATATTTCATATTTATGACATAAATGTTATTTTTGAAATATAATATATTATATACCTGCTTTTCCTACCATCAGGTGAGAGATGATATAATTACTCACGCATTTGTCTAGAGTACCACCTCTACGAAGTGATGTGATTCGTTTTTCTATTAAAATCTTGTATAGATGATTATAAAATGTATATAATTAATAAAAGTGATATTCATTAAATTATTAATGTTTTGGAGATAAAGGTACCATTTTATAACAACTTTTATCATGGTCAACATACTGAAGTAGTTTTGGAGAAATTGAAGTAAGAACCATAAGTGGTCAATGTACGCAATGGCCACACAATGAATATATTTCAATAGATTGTAAAAGGAAATAAAATTTCAACATAGATGAAAAATATTATTTATTATGTATTTAATAAATTGAGATTGATTATTCATGTCACAAACCAGCCTAGATACCCAAGTACCCTAATACCCATGTCGACCTTGACAAAGCCCGATGGGAATTCTTATAAGGACCTGTCCTTAAAACATTACATAATCTTGAATGAAATTAACAATTCACATTGAGGATCTATCCAGGTTTAGAGTTTTAGAGAGTTAGGCCATAACTATTACATTTCAAAATATTACAAAGTCGACACTTCTACACAGTTTCCATTTTTTTTTTCATAAAATAAAATCTCTTAAAAAAAGTGTCATGTCTAGTTCCATGTTTAATATATCATGAATTTTCCTTGATCCCATCCTTGACCCTATTCCACATTATGTCCTGTGAAAAACATTTCAAAAACCTGGGATGAGCATAAAAAACTCAGTAAGGGATACTCAAAGAAGGAAAACAGTTAGTTTTTCAAAACAAAAAGTAAACCATGAATACTTTAACATAAGTAATACTTTTCACCTTTTTGAATTAGTAAATACTCTTCATTGAATAAAATATCATTACATACCCTTTTTTAACCAAAAGATTACCATAAAACCCATAAAAAGAACACATAACATATAAAGGTAACTTGGGACATAAAAAAGCTTATATGGAATAACCATATGGTCGACTTCCACACATATCGCTAAATGGAATAGTCATACGGCCGACTTCCATACCCAATTAATTGGAGGTTATAACGTATCCACCCATCCTGGTATTCATGACACCACCCATAATTTGGTTTATCACATAACCACCCATCAAATGTCCAAGTACCAATATAAAATCAAAACAAATAAAACAAATATAAAGAAAAGAAAACATTTCTACATTTCAATCACAATATATCACTTCAATATATTGACATAACAAATCCATTATCAAAACAATTTTTAAAACCAAAATACATAAACGATTATATGGTATTTATTTTCTTTTAAAAACATTACAGCTTGTTGAGGAAGCCAAAGATTAAATAATACTCGCGGTGGTGGAAAAGGCCATTGTCACTGCTTATGTTAAAAGAAACAATAATTTTTTTCATTTAGTAAAACTCTTTGTAGAAAAAGATTCCCTTTTAAAATTAAAGGGTGTTTATACAGCGTATAAAAGAAAGTCGTGTATTAAGAAAAATATACTTCAACGAAAGGAGATTGAGACGATGTCCCTTACTTATTGTCTGACTTGACTCGATCATTCTTTCATCTCATGAATGATAAACTAAAGTTAATTTCTACTTGCTTAAGAACCTTTTTCAAGCTTATTATTCCTTTAATATCACTTATTACCACGTTGTAAACATTATGCAATCATTTAAGTTAACAACGTCCATTTTTTCAATATTTGGTACTTGAGCCAAAAATGAACACCTTATATTACAAGTTTCCAATGTGGTCAATAGTCTAATATATCTAGAATGATATTCATTATTTAGATATCATATATATCTATTATATACATGTATTTATAATAGTGCATAACAATTAGAGGTAAGAAATGAAATGCACCGTTCATGGAGACGGTAAGCCGTACGTACGCATGAACGCTACTTTCATTTCTATTTCTTATTTTAATGGAAATAAAACATAATGATACATAGGTATGTTACTGTTCAAGTATAATATCATATATAATATCATTAACTTCATCCTTTATGCATCCCACATAAGTCATTAACTAATCACATCACTTTGAGGAGGCGGTAGTCCACACTTCCTCAAATGAGATTATTGTATTTACCCACTATAGAAACCATGAAGTCTTTTTATAATTAGGAATTACAAAAGCATAAGGAAATCATAAACATAATATATATCATATATAAATATAGTTCCATCATATTGGCCACCATGATAGGTGGTTGGAGATATTTGAACCGTCATCGTTTCGTGAGGCTTTAGTTTTCCATCCATAGAAACATTATGTTCTTCATCCATTAGATGGATGTGTTTGTAAGTGTAGTTCGAATAATTCTTATAAAAAAATCCTATTATATTGAGGATACTATTGTTTTTATAAAATAAATGAATAAATAGATTTTAGGGGTTGGACAAGTAAAATAAAATAAAACAATTTAAGAGAAACTGTTACCTTTAATTTGGGTAACTCCCTTTGGTTTGAACCAAAGGACTTGTTGAAGTGATTTATGCCTAAGGTAAGGCTTCTAGAAGGAGGAGATGGATGTAGGGAGCTTAATTGGGAAGAGTTTGGACGATCCAAATGGGTTGAGGGGTGTGTGGAATGGGTTAGAAGTGGTCTCCTTTTATATAGGGGAGGAAGGGCTCTTTAGGAAAGTGTGAAAACATTATTTTATTATATAATGATATTTTATTTCTAATAGTCCAAAAAAAATTATAGTCGAAGCTAAGATGACTCATGGTCTAAATATAATCATCCAATAAGAATTAGACAGGTTTTGGATAATATTTTAAACATTATAATCTTATTTATTTAAATCATTTATTAATGAGGTAAATACTTCATCATTATTGTGTCATGATTAATTTAATTTATTCGATGTATAAAAATTATAAAAAAAATAATATCATGTTTTAAATAGTTTTATATTTCCAATTGAATATTTATAGACAAATAATAATTTATATAACCACTTCTAAAAATTAATTTACTAAACAATATTTGCTTTTGTCATTTTTGTGTTTACTTTAAGTTAATTAATCTAAATTGTCATTATCACTCCCATGTGGCTCAATAGGGTCCCAAAATCAACCCAAAGATTCCCATGGTCATTAATGACTCAAAAAATATGGGTTGGACAAGTTTTAAGGAAATTTGGAATTATTATAATATTATTTTTACCTTGAATTACCCTATTTACCTTTAACCGCGGTAAATAAAAGTCAAAAGTTATTGTTCACTAAAAATTATTTTTATCTCAATGAACCAAATTTTACTTCTTTATAACAAGCATGTATGTTGGATTTTTGAAATTCCTTTCAATGAAGTGGTAAAATTTCATTTAAATGAAAAATTCGGTTTTTTTAACTACCACCAAGTGGTTTCACTAATCATCAAAAATTGAAGTATTTCTGAAAAATACCAAATGTTTAGCCTAATCTATATTTGATATTCTGAATTCATAAATGATGCCTATTTTGGAAAATTAAATACATAGAATTATAATTAATTAATTTTAAAATTAATTCCAGTTATCAAAACAAATAGCATGTGTTTAAGAAACAATAACTATCAAAATATTGATACTTTTTTATGTCCAATTTCAAAGTGAAATTAATTCGAATGACCAAAATTGGATTAAATGGTAAAAATATATTTTAATTTCACTCTCAAACCAACTATGAAGATAATATAGCCATATAAATAAATTATATTAAATGGTACCTTTGAATTAAAATACAATATTATTCACTATTCATTAAAAAATGAACTTTATCTGAAAAATCCCAAAAAATTAGCCAAAGTATAATTTGATGTCCCCATTCTAAAGAAGGATTTTATTTGGTCAATTAGAAAATATAAAAATGACCAAAACTATATTAAAATAAGGTTCTCCATTAAAAGGGTATAAATCTGCCTTTTAATGTAAATTATGCTTAAAATCAGATTCATTCATATTTTAAGCCTATAACTTTTTATTGGATAAATTTAAATAAATTTAACAAACATGTATAATAATATTTTAGTTAGTTTCATTCATTCCTTCCAATAAAATGGCTAGGAGTTAACTACCATTTAAAATAATAATATTATATTATTAGTATGCAACGTAAGATTTCAAAGAAACCTGTTGTTGCGTATTGGGTACGCTATCGACCATAGAAACCCCTTTAAAGTAAAATTAATATTTAATTCACAAATAATAATAAATATAAAATATGTCTTATTCTTCATTTACCTGGGATGTCACATCCTTCCCTGTTTTGATAATTGCGTCCTCGAAATTTTAATTCACATATCAAAATAAGTGGGGGTATTTATCCCTCATAACATTTTCAGATTCCCACGTTGCCTCTTCAACCATATGGTTTTTCACAAAACCTTTACCTGATGAATTACCTTATTCCACAACACTTGCTCTCTAAAGTCAAGAATCTAGACTAGTTGTTCTTCATAAGAGATATTCTCTTCCAACTGAACTACCATTGGGCTCAAAACATGAGATAGATCTGGCATATACTTTATCAATATCAAAACCTAAAAAACATTGTGTAACTAGGATAAACTTGGAGGTAAAGCAACTCTATACACAACTGATCGAACTTTCTCCAGAATTTCATAAGGTCCAATGAACCTCGGACTCAACTTTCCCTTTTTTCCAAAATGCATCCCACTTTTACATGCAGAAACTTTGAGAAATACATGATCACCTACATAAAAATAAATATCCTTCCTCTGGTTATCTGTATAACTTTTATTCCTACTCTGAGCTGTTATCATGTGCTTCTAAATAAACTGAACTTTCTTTTCCATCTCTTCTACCAATTATGGTCCCATCAGCTTCCTCTCACCTACTTCATCCCAAAAAGATGGAGTTCGACAACGCTTTCCATATAATGCTTCAAATTGATCCATATGTATACTGGAATTAAAACTGTTATTATATGAAAATTCAACCAAATAATGATGTTGGTCCCAAACTCCCTGGTAATCCATCGAACAAGCATGTACCATATCTCCCAATGTCTGAATTGTTCATTCTGATAGCCCATCTGATTGAGGATGAAAAGTTGTACAAAAATTTAATTCAGTACCCAACAACTTCTGAAGGAATTTCAAAAAGTTAGAAGTAAAACTGGGATCATGATCAGATACAATTGAGAAGGGAAATCCATGTAACTTTACTATCTATTTATCATAAAACCGAGAAAGTTTATCTAGAGAGAATGTATCTTGAATAGGAAGGAAATTAGAAGATTTAGTCAATCGATCAACAATAACCCAGATTTCATTATTACCTCGAGATGTCTTTGGTAATCCCACAAAGAAGTCAATGGATATATTTTCCCATTTATACTCTGGAACCGGTAGAGGATGAAGAATCCCTTTAGGTAACTTATACTCTGCTTTAACCTGCTGACAAGTCAAACACTTCGTAGTAAAATCAGAAATATCTCTTTTCGTTCCATCCCACGAGTAATACTCACGGAGATCTTTGTACATCTTAGCACTGCCAGGATGAACTGAAAACGGAGAACTATGAGCTCCACATAACAACTCATTCTTCAACTTTAAATCCCTAGGAACACATAATCTCTTCCCAAACATAAAAATACAATCATTATCAATTTTAAATTCAGGAAACTTACCCTTCTGAACCAACAAAACCTTTTTCTACAATTCACTGTCTTCTGTCTGTGCCTGCTTAATTATGTCTTATAGAGATGATTTCACTGACACATGAAACAAAACAGAAGAATTTCCTACACCAACATCTTCTATGCCATAATTCGTTATATCAAAAACCAAAGGATCTCATTCCAAACATAACATGGTTAATGAAGTATTACTTTTTCAACACAAAGAATCATCCACTTTATTTTCTTTCCCCGGATAGTAATGGATCATGCAATTATAATCTTTGATTAAATCTAACCATCTCCTATATCTCATGTTCAATTCTTTCTGAGTGAATATATACTTCAAAATTTTGTGATAAGTATATATTTCACACTTCACTCCATACAGATGATGCCTCCCAATTTTTAAATCCAAAACTATTGTAGCTAATTCCAAATCATGTGTAGGGTAATTTAACTCATGAGGTTTCAACTTATGTGAAGCATAAGAAATTACCTGATCATTATGCATTAGGACACAACCAACTCCTTTCAATGAAGCATCACTATAGATAACGAACTCACCATTTCGGGATGGCAGTACCAAAAGTGGAGCATTCACCAATCTTTTTTGAATTCTAGAAAACAATCATCACATTATTTTGTCCATATGAACTTAACACCATTTCGAGTTAACTTATTCATTGGACTAGATAATAGAGAAAAGTTTTCAACAAACCTCCGGTAATAACCTTCCAAACCAAAAAAACTATGAATATTGGTTATATTTGTGGGTCTTGGCCATTCTTCAACAACTTTTGTTTTAGTGGGATCAACAGTTATGCCACTTTTTTGAAACAATGTGGCCAAGGAAAGAAATTTTATATAACCAAAACTCACACTTGCTGAATTTCCAAAATGGTTTATTTTTATTTAAGGTTTTCAAGACAACCATTAAATGACTTTCTTGTTCCTCATTACTTTTAAATAAACGAAAATATCATCAATGAACACAACCACAATTTATCACCTAATTCAACTGAGCCATCAGTGTAGTAAACTGCTCGATTCTGATTCTGACCATATCAAGTTGCTAATTTGGAAGGTTGTCTTCCTCCTGATGTCGTCCCAACATAGCTTCCCAGTTTTCATTGTGGAAAACCATTCTGAACATAAAAATATCTTAGGTGGAGCAACATGGTAATCTTTAAATGCTATATGATTTCAATATTAACCTAAATTAAATTATGGACATTTATTTAACAATACCCTAACTCCTAAAGTTGTCTATACCGACCTATGATACCAACTATAAGAACCCGGCCTTAACACATTACATTACCTTGAATTAAATGAATAATTTACATTGAGGATCTTTTCAGGTTTAGAGTTTTAGAGAGTTAGGACATAACTATTACATTTCAAAATATTACAAAGTAGATACTTCTACACAGTTTCCATTTTTTCATAAAATAAAAAATCTTAAAAAAGAGAGTAATGTCTAGTTCCATGTGTAAGATAGTATGAATTTTCTTTGATCCCATCCTTGACCCTATTCCACATTATGTCCTGTGAAAAAAATTTCAAAAACATGGCATGAGCATAAAAATCTCAGTAAGGGATGCACACAGAACGAAAATAGTTAGTTTTTCAAAACAACAAGTAAACCATGAATACTTTAACATAAGTAATACTTTTCACCTTTATGAAGTATTAACTACTCTTCACTGAATAAAAGATCATTAATTACCCTTTTGTAACCAAAATATTACCATAAAACGCATATAAATAACACATAACATATAAAGGTAACTTGGGACATAAACATACCTAAATGGAATTGCCATACGGTCGACTTCAACACATATCACTAAATGGAATAGTCATATGATCGAATTCCATACCCAATGCATTGGAGGTTATAATGTAACCACCTTTCTAGGTATTCATGACACCACCTGTCATTTGGTTTATCACATAACGACCCATAAAATGCCCAAGTACCAATATAAAATCAAAACAAATACAACAAATATAAAGAAAAGAAAAAATTTCCACATATCAATCAAAATATATCACTTAAATATATTGACATAAAAAATTCATTATCAAAACCATTTTCAATACAAAAATACATAAAAGAGTATATGGTATTTATTTTCCTTTAAAAACATTACGGCTTGTTAAGGAAGCCAAAGATCAAATAATACTCGTGGCGGTGGAAAAGGTCGTTGCCACCGCTTACGTTAAAAGAAACAATCATTTTTTTTATTTAGTAAAATGCTTTGTAGAAAAAGATTCCCTTTGAATAGTCAATGGTGTTTATACAGCGTATAAAAGAAATTTGTGTATTAAAACAAAATATGCCTCAATGAAAGGCAATTGAGACAAAGTCCCTTACCTCATGTCTGACTTGACTCGATCATTCTTTCATCTCCTGAATAATAAAATAAAGCTAATTTCTACTTGCTTAAGAACCTTTTTCAAGCTTATTATTCCTTTTATATCACTTATTACCATGTTGTAAACATTATGCAATCATTTAAGTTAACAACGTACATTTTTTCAATATTTGGTACTTGAGTCAAAAATGAACACCTTATATTACAAGTTTCCAATGTGGTCAATAGTCTAATATATCTAGAATTATATTCATTATTTAGATATCATATATATAATATATATCCATTATATACATGTATTTATAATATTACATAACATTTAGAGATATGAAATGAAATGCCCCGTTCATGGCGACGGTAATCCGTACGTACGCATGAACGCTACTTTCATTTCTATTTCTTATTTGAATGGAAATAAAACATAATTATACATATTTATATTATAATTATAGTTTAATATCAAATATAATATCATTAAATCCATACTTTATACATCCCACATAAGTCATTAACGAATCACATCACTTTGAGGGGGTGATAGTCCGCACTTCCTCAAATGAGATTATCAAATTTACCCACTATGGAAACCATAAAGGCATGATATAATTGGTAAGTACAGAAGCATAAGGAAATAATAAAAATAATATATATCATATATAAATACAGCTCCATCATAATTTCCACCACGAGAGGTGGTTGGAGATATTTGAACAATCATTATTTCATGAGGCGTTAGTTTGCCATCCACAGAAACATTATCTTCTTTATCCATTAGATGGATATGTGTGTAAGTGTAGTTCGAATACTTCTTATAACAACATCATAGTATATTGAGGATACTGGTGTTGTTACAAAAGAAAGGAATACAAATAGTTTAGGGGTTGGAGAAGTAATATAAAAGAAAACAATTTAAGAGAAATGGTTACCTTTAATTTGGGTAACTCCCTTTAGTTTAAACAAAAGGACTTCTTGAAGTGCCTTCAGCCTAAGGTTAGGATTACATAAGGAGTATAGATATGTATTGAGATTAATTGGGCATAATGTGGATGAGAAATATGGCTTGAGAGGTGTGTGGAATTGGTTAGAAGTTGTCTCCTTTTATAAGGGGGAGGAGGGGCTCTTTAGGAATGTGTGAAAACATTATTTTATTATATAATGATATTCGGTTTCTCATGCTCCTAAAATCATTATATTCAAAGCTAATATGACTCATGGGTTAAATATAATCATCCAATAAGAATTGGACAGGTTTTGAATAATATTTTAATCATTATAATCTTATTCATTTAAATCATTTATTAATGAGGTAAATGCTGCATCATTATTCTGTCATGAATAATTTAATTCATTAAATGTCAAAAAATTATAAAACAAATACTATCATGTAGGAAATAGTTTTATATTTCCAATTAACATTTATACACAAAAAGATAATTTATATAACCCTTTCTAAAAATTAATTTACTAAATGATATTTGATTTTGTCATTTTTTCCTTTACTTTCAGTTAATTAATCTAAATTGTCATTATCACTCCCAAGTGGCTAAATGGGGTCAACAAATCGACCACAATATGCCCATGGTCGTTAAAGACTCAAAAAATAAGGTTTGGATAAGTGTTAACATAATTTGAATTATTACAATATCCTTTTTACCTTGAATTACCCTATTTACCTTTAACTGCGGTAAATAAAAGTCAAAGGTTACTATTCACAAAAAATTATTTTCATCTTAATGAACCACATTTTTTATTTCTTGATAACATCCATGTATTTCAGATTTTTGAAATTCAATTCACAGAAGTTGTAAAATTTCATTTAAAAGAAAGAGTTAGTTTTTTTAACTACCACTAAGTGGTTTCACTATTCATCAAAAATTGATGTTTTTTCAGAAAAATACCAAATATTCAGCCTAAGCTATATTTGATATTTCGAATTCAAAAATGATATCTATTTTTACAAATTCAAAACATATAAGTGGAATTAATTAATTTTAAAATTAATTCATGTTATCAAAACAAATAGCGTGTTTTTAAGAAACAACAACTATCAATTGATTGATACTTGTTTATGTCCAATTTCAAAGTGAAATTAATTACAATGACCAAAATTGGATTAAATGGTAAAAATATATTTTAATTTAAATTTAAAAACAACCAAAAAGATAATATAACCATATAAATAAAATAGATTAAAAATTACTTTTGAATTAAAAAACAATATTATTCACTATTCATTAGAAAATGAACTTTATCAGAGAAATCCCAAAAAATTACCCAAAGTAAAATTTGATGTCCCCATTATAAAGAAGTATTATATATGGTCAATTATAACTTATAAAAATGACCAAAACTATATTTAAAGAGGTTCCTCCATTAAAAGCGGTAAATCGGCATTTTAATGTAAATTATGCTTAAAATTAGATTCATTCATATTTTAAGCCTCTAACATTTTATTGGATAAATGTAAATACATTTAACAAACATGTATACTCATATTGTAGTTATTTTAGTTCATTACATCCAATACAACGGCTAGGAGTTAACTACCATTTAAAATTATAATATTATATTATTAGTGTGCAACGTAAGATTTCAAAGAAACCTGTTGTTGCGTATCAGGTATGCTATCGAACATAGAAAAACCTTTAAAGTAAAATTAATATTTAATTCACAAATATTAATAAATATGAAATATGCCTTATTCTTAATTTACCTGGGATGTTACAATTCTTAATCTCCTTGGTTTGGTGACTAGAAGCTGAGATCATACAAGATCAAAGAGAGAAATATTTTTCTATAGAACAATAGAATATGAAATTTTACACGTCAGTATTCTCAACACTAAAAAAGGATAAAGCTCCTGAAACAAATATGTATAAAAGTACCCAACAGAAAGATAAACATACTAAGGGAAACATTAATGTTAACCAAAAAAATCCTTAAAAACCCTATATAATAGGTGGAAAACTTCTCCAGTGGTCACTATCACCACTCAATGATGAAAAATATAAAATAATCCACCACATCTAATAGGATATTTTCCATTTATCAAACTTGGGATTAGAATGTCTACAAACAATCTAAGTCATATGTAGAGTGTGAACTACAATGCTGAGTAGGTTCCCACTAAGTGCTCCATAATCAATACCAAAACAATTTACCATTTATTCTATGAGTTTATATAAACAAATTCCATAACATTTCAATAATTTAAACAAATACATTCATTCATTTAGATATATTTTAGATATATCAAAACAAATTTCGAACATGACTAAATGGAAATTTTATCTAAAATAGTTTATATAAATCAATTAGCATCAATAAAATAGTTAATCAAATCAATGGAATGTATAATCAAACCAGGTAATGAAAGAACCATGAAAAATATCCCAAATGTACGCTATTTTATTTTGTAATAGAATCCTCAAACTTTACATTTATCAAAATGGATCATGATTTGTGTGAACAATAAAATAAACACCTCATTTGGGGAGACATTATGGGCAACCAATCTACACCCTACTTCGGGTGCCACTATAGGCAATCAAGTCAATCTTTTTTTGTTTACTGTTTTCATTTTAATTTCAGTTCTAGGGGATCAATATCCTAACATGATATTCCTAGTTACCTATTTTCTACCAAGGTTTATAAATTCATCAATTTATTAATTAATCAATCAATCAATCAACATAGTAATTAATCACTTCAAATAATTATGAAATAAACATTCCCAATTTTAGTTTTCCACAAGCCATTGTTATTTCAAAACCAAATCAGAGGTTTTCATTATATAATTATATTTCAAATTATCATTAAATTTTATTCATTTTTTGATATCAACATTCGATAATTTCTTCTAAATTATTTCAAAATCAATCCAACATTTTTCCTAAATTTTCCCAATAATGTCAATTACATTTAAATTGGGGTTTTTCTCAAATATATTTCCAATATTAAATAAAAGATAAAATCATTAAAGTTCCATTTTTTAAATTAATTAAAAAATAATTTCAATTTAATTAAAAATTCAAGTTTTAAATCAAAGAAAAAGTAATTGTGGAGGCACCTACCTTTAGATCATGAAATCACAAATCAAAACACCTACAATGGGGAACACTAATGATGAATGTAGTGAGAGAGTTCTTGGGACAAAAAAATAGTGTCAATATCCAAAAATGGAGTTTAGATATATCAATCATGTGATGATATATTAAAATAAAATGAGGTGATAAAGATAGATAAATGAAACCACATGAGAGGAGATCCACTTATCCCAAGGTGATCGAACGAGACCATCACCACTTCGATCTATGAAGAAAAGGGGTTGGAAGGGCCAAAATAAGTTATTGGGAGCCTTTAAGGATGAAAAAATCATGTTAGTGTAAAATATGGAAATTAAGAATCTTAAATGGGTGGTTTATGATTTTTAAATAAATTTTTAGAGGATTTAAAAAATATGTACATGGTTTTTAGAGAGGGTTGTATAGTTAGACAAACCATGTACCAGAACTGTGCACCCCTATTAGAATTTTGGATGGGGTGAAAGGTTTGGTTGCATGGTTAGACTATCCTTAAACCCACAATATATTCCCCAATGTACATGGGTTTTATATTTTTGAGGGGTATCCACATAGCTTGAACAAATCATGATCCCCCTTCTATGGCATTTCAATACTACGCATAATTTTCAGGGATCAACCGTACAATTTTTCCTAATTGCGATCCAACAATTCATAGTTTCAAAGGCCTCTAAAACTTTTCAAATCCCACAAAATGACCCTAAAAAGTCCTAAATAAAAGGATATCTAAACAATTTTCATGTATTACCTGAAAAAAGGTAAAGGGGTGTTACAAAACCCCCACTGTAAAATAATTTTATCCCCATAAATCCTATTAAGAACTTCCATAACAAACAGATAAGTATATGTATCTATTCATCAATGACTCATACTCCCAACTATCATGAGAATCTAAACCAAGATTCCCTAACACATTGAAAAAGTTATCATCCTAATACAAAGTACACCTTATATCATAATTAACAATCCTGAATGGATGCTCAGTCATGAATAAATTAGGCTCAACTTCATGACCACTCTTTCTCAAAAATGATATGGGTAAGAAATATAATTTTGAATATGTGATATGTGAAACATTTTATGTATTGATTTCAATGGTGGTGGATGTTATAAATGGTAAGATACTTTCCCAACCTATTCCACATCCTCAAAAGATCCCATAATTTGTTGTCCAAGCTTCTCATATTTCCCAAATCATCAATGAACTAAACGATATGAAACTCTAAAAATCACCTGGTCATCGACTAAGAACTCTAGATGTCACCTATGATAGTCAACATAAAATTTATATCATCTTTTTTTCTATACATTCTTTGATGAATCAACTGAATATATTTCTTTATCTATTGGATCAAACGTGTCCCAACAAAATAACAGTAACCAATCTCTAAAGAACACAACATATATTTTCAAGGATGACCATAAAAATCTGCAAAATGATCCGTATGAAATGAAAAATGGTAACTTTTATAATAATCAAACAGAATAAGTCAAAAATTGACATCCCAAGGTACACTATAATTGAGGATGTTGGCACGAAGAATATTCTTTAGAATATTTATAGAACTCTCAGTCTAGGCATATTTTTGTGGATGGTATGTCGTGATGAAATCAACATGAGATCCCATCACCACTGAAAGTGCTCTCTAAAAATGAGATGTAAAATGGGGATCTAAATCAAATATTACAACAGATAGAAATCTATTCATATAAAAATATCTTTTAAATAGATATCTTAAAACTCATCCACTTTGGTTATATTGTAAATAAATATAAAGAGACCCATTTGTTCGACATATCAATCAAAAAAGATATCAAATTCTTTCCTCAACGGGTTCATATAAAACCATACATAATGTACATATTAATCTCATCCAACATCCAAGTTGGTACTGAATGAGGATGAGGAAAAAATGAAGTTCTGGGGTGCTTAGACTTGACCTATTTACATGTATAATAATATAAAATAATGTTACTGATGTACTGTCTCACACACGACTAAATATCATGGTTTCATGTCATAAAAAACATTCATGGTTCTAGGGTGAACCACCCATATGGAATTAATAAAATAACCCACCACATATTTTCTTATAGAAATAGTAATAATGAACATATTCTAAAAGCATAGGATACCCTCCAAAGAGAATTATTATTCACTAGAAGTGTCCCAAACATATAGAGAGTCACTAATTCCATAAAATTAGTCATTAAGAATCTTCACATCAAGAATAATCTACAGAAGAGAAGAGGTCTAATAAATACTTTCTAAAATAACCTCAACTCCTTCTTCCTAGAGTTTTAAATGAAACTGTAAAAAATATCCATCATTTTCCACTCTTCTGATGATTATTTCATGGCCTGAGAAGGAATTTTTCTGCTTAAAGAATCGGTAACAACATTCCCCATCTCCTGGGTATAGTAAATGTTGAAATAAAAATAATGTAGGTACTCCATACAATGATTATAATAGTGGGAATTTTTTGAGAGAAGATATAACTCTTGCTCTTGTAGTTAGAAAACATAGTTATCCTTTGTCTAAAAAGGCAATGTTTCCAAATATTAAGTGCATACATCACAGTTTTGAGTTCAAGGTTATGGATCAGATAATTGTTCTAATGTATCCTAATATGTAGAGATCTATATGCTACCATGATATCTCTTTGTATAAGAATGTTTCCCAAACCTGAACCTGATGCTTCACAAAATACCGCATAGCCCTGGTAAGGCTATGGAAGAATCAATTCATACACAGAAATACAAATTTGTTTCATATCAACTAAATGAATGTGAAATTTATCATCCCAAGAAAACATTAACCCCTTCTGAGTGAGATAGTTCATCATATAATCCATCCAGGATAAATCTTTTACAAACCAGTGGTAATACCATGTTACACCCATGAATTTTGAAATATCAAAAACATTTTCCATTTTTCCCATTCCATAAGAACATCCACGTTCTTAGGATCAACTAAAATACAATGTTCAAAGACCACATGTACCACAAAATTCCACTCCTAAATCATAAAATCACATTTTGGTAGCTTATAATAGAGTTAGTTATTTCTCAGCATTCCAAAAATTTCTCTAAGATAACACACATTATCCAACTTTTATTAAGAGTAAACTAGGATTAAACCCATAAAGACCACTCAGAATGAAACAAGATAGTCATTAAAGATTTTGTTAATAAAATCCATGAAGATGTAAGGGGAATTGGGTTCAATAATTATCAAAAAAATCATAATGGCCATACATGCTCCAGAATGTGGTCTTGTGAAAGTCTAATTATTTTATTATCAATTGATGACTACCATATCGAAGTTAAATCTTTAATAACCACTTTCCCCCTTAAACGAGACAATAATATAACCAATACATGTTAACATATAATTTTTATTTAGTATAACTTGATTGTTTTTCAGTAGTCAATACAGAGGTAAAGAGTTCCATCATAACTCTTTTCAAAGAGAATAGTTTCCACCTATGGTGAAACACTTAGGTGTATATTTCCTTCCTATAATAAATCATACAACCAAGGAGTATTTAACTCTTTTAGGTATTATGGTTCCAATTGGTAAGAAGGGATAAATACTAGCTAAGTAATATGAAATAAATCAATAGATAACTCTTCCTCTAATACTGGTGGCATTCTAGTGAAATAAAATGGAAAGACATTGGAAAACATGATGAAAACTGGAGAGAGATCATCAATCAAATATTATCACTCCAATTGATATGAAAAAACCAATATTAACATTCCAAAATCTAGAAAATAAAGTATGGCTCTACTCAAATTTAGGTCACATTCCCCCTAAAAGAAATGAAATACCATCTTAGGAATATTAAAGGAGACCTGTCGAAGATGATAGTCAATTTGAGACTTATTAGAAATCAAACAATACATCCCAAGGATAATTTCAAGAGGTTTCGTGTGGAGAAACACAAGATTCTAGGTGACCTCAATCTCCAATAAAGGAGAAAAAGGAAAATGGAGACCTCTGTATATCTTCATTCCATGGGGCATAATAATATCTATCACATAAGATAAAATCATTATAGGAATATTTAGTAAGTATAAAATATGATTTGATATTAGTGAGTGGGATGCACCCATATCAAATATATCAGTTACTAAATATGAATATATAGTTATGATACCTATCACAATTGTTATAACTGTATCAGATTCTTCTAAAGACACTTCCACTGAGTGATAAATATTCATTTCAGATGTACATAGTTAGAACACATTAGATCTCATAGAATTTAATTTTACCACTGTAATTTCAGGTTTTGATGAGACCATGATTTTTTGTGAAGAGGAAAGAATATGGCATAATTTATATATATTTTTTTAGTGACCCCATCAACAATAGATCAATGGTTCCATAGAGAAAACCCTTTTCTGATTTCCAACCTTACAACACTAGAAGCAAGTCAAAGGTCTGCTTTTATGAACTAAAAGAGGTATAGAGGAAGAATAATATAGATAAACAACATGATACTTCTCATGATCCCTCTTTCATTTATCAACACTCATTGAACTACCATTATGAAAAAAGGAACTCTGGTCAACCTTGACTTACAATCTAGATCAAGCTCAACCATCAACGCATTATCCAATACGACATCATATAAAGTGATAATCAATAATAAAACCTATGAATTTATATTATATTATAGAGCCTTCTCAAACCACGTAGTTGTATTTTTCTTATTTGATATAATCTATTGTGATAACTACACAAGATCATCCAAGTGGTTTTCCTACTGTGTTATGGTCATATCTACTAGTTGGATTTTTAAAAATATCAAAGCCTTATAGAGTACCATATACTTTGGATAGAATTGATCTGTGAAAATAACTCTAATTTCCCTCCAATCCAAACCCTTGTGCTTCTCTACAATCACCATTCAATACCACCATGTCCTAGTAGGACCTTATAGCTTGGAGGCTTCACATTTCACCTCAATAGATCTAGGAATTTCGATGAAATCCAAAAAACACTCTATCATGTTCAAATAATCATCCATATCTCTAGGATCATTAGTTACTTATAAACATGGTATATTCAAGTGATGGAAATATTTATTAGTATTTCATGATTCATCCCTTTGATGTTCAATAAGTGGAGCTTAAACGGGAATATGTGCATTTGACTATCCGATAGAATGGATAATACAATCAATAATCTCATTAAGATTATTGTCCACATGAGGTTACACTCATTGTGCTTCACAAGTTGCATCCCCCTAGGGACTATTCACATGCCTTCTTAATGGAATGATTCTAGAGAACATCAACAAGCAACACTAAATATATTAAATATTAATCAGATCAATAATTCAAAATCGAGCAATGGGAATATCAATACCATCAGATAATATTTATATATTTAGATATCGATATACCAAAATAAAAAGAATAGTAATGGTTATAATCATATAAAAAAATTCCCAAAAGTCACTTTTTGCAAATGCCCATGGTGACTCAAGGATTGTTATGATGAGATATGTCCAATAATTTCATTGTAACTTCCTCATAAGTCCCATAAATACATCCCAAAACACTTACTAACATCAAGAGATTTACTTAACCTAAAACTTTGATACCAATTTGTTACTAACGATCCCAAATACACTAGTACCCAAATTCCTAGTCCTACACTAGTAAAGTATGAAGGATTTTCCTGATCCCCAATGGGGTTGGGATTAGAACCATTAATAATAAGTTCTAGAGGGAATTATATTTCCATAGAATAATGAAAGATATAATATTAAAATTAAGTATGGTCAACACTCCAAAAGTAAAAAAGTACCAGAAAAAAATAGGTATAACTATAACCAATATAATGATAACCATCCAAAAGGGATCTATAACATAAAATAGATGAATATATCAGAAACCCTATAAATAAGTGGAAAATAGCTCCCCCGATCACCATCACAACTCTATGGTCCAAAGGATCAATAACACCCACAACCTCCAATTGTAACTATCCCTTTACTCATACCTAGTATAATAAAGTCTTCAAATTCTTGAAGGAAAAGGTAGGGTGGGTTTTATAATTCTTAGTAGGGGATCAACAAGAGTTTTATAAGGAATTATATAACAATTTACCATTTATACTATTAGTTAAATGAAATGAAATTACATTTTCATATTTTAAACCAAAAAATTATTTCATTAAAATAGATGTAAGATATATAAAAACAACTTTCAAACTACCTTAATGTATAATTTTAAATTAAATAGTTTATATTAATAAGTAGGAATGAATAAAATAGTTCAAAGAATTAATAACATTTATAATCAAACAAAGTAAAGTAAGAACTAGGAAAAAGATCCATGTGTTATATTAGTTTTATTGGTAATAAGATCCTCAAAATTCTAATTTATCAACAAGGCTCTAGATATTTTTTGATACTCAAATTAACACCCCATTCGGGGAGGAATATCAGAGGGATTTTCACAGTTACATACTAAATAAAAAGACTTACAGGTGCTTGAATCATTCAATTATATTGTAAAATAGTCATTTCAAAAAAACAAAATTTCCCAATTTTATTTTTCATCATAACCTTCTCATTTTAAAACTAAATAATGGGTTTTCATCATTCGATGAAATTTAAAATCATATTTAAATTTAAACCACATTTTCAAGATAATAAAGAAATAATTTCACCAAATGTTTTTCCAAATCAGGAAATCACTTTTCATAAATTCTCCCAATAATTTCAATTTCATTAAAATTGGGTTTTTTCTCAAATCGCATACCCATATCAAATGAAAGAGCATATCATCACGTATCCAGTTTTTGAAAATCATTTAAAAACACAATTAAATTTGATCAAACAATTAATGGTTTAAATCATATTGAAAATAATCATGGAATCACCTAACTTTAGATCACAGAATCAAAGTGAATAACACTTGTAATAAGGAACTCAAACAAAGAATAAGGTGAATGAGATCAAGAAAAATAAACTCGAATCAAGGTCCCAAAAACTTGATTTTATATCCATCCATTATGTGATAATAAATCAAACTCTAAGGAAGATATAATGATATATAAATAGAAACAGCACAATAAAAGATCCACTTACCTAGAAGAGATCAAACGAGATCAACTCCACTTCGATCTATGAGGAAAATGGTTTCGAGGATCCACAAAAACATTTTGGGAGCCTCCAAGAATGAAAAAATAAAATTTGGGTTTAATGGTGTATTAGGAATCTTAAAATACATGTATGATATTTTTAATTAAATTTTATGAGGAATTTAAAACCACATGAAGTGTTTTTTGGGGATGGCTACACAGTTAGACAAAATATGTGCCACAACCATTCACCCCTACTGGACTTTTGTATGGGGTGTGTAGTTGGGGCACACCGTAAAAAAACCATGCACCAACCACGAATTAACTACTATCTATGGAGTGAATAGTTTGGAGGGGTGTCCATGAAATTTGGTCAAACTCTGCACCCCTTCCAGTTGATTTCAATAGGGTTCATAGTTTTTTTTGGAAAACTGCACGATTTTCCCTAACTATGCAACAAATAAGTAAAGTCCTAAAGGCCTAATTTTTTCCCAAATTGTCCCAAAATGACAAAAAAAGACCCAGGTCAAAGGAGATCAAAACATGGGTCAAATTATTTTCATAAATTAAGGTGTTTTCATTTAAATTTCACTCTATTGAGAAATATTTTTTATTATACTACAAATTTATCTTATACGGTTCATATAATACCACTTTTATATATTATATCACGAATTAATATTTAGTATTAGAGTTTAAATTATCAATTCAAATTATATTTTTCAATGGGATTTGAATCAAAAGGTATAAAACCCTTAAAGGTTTATTTTATGAACATATTATTACTAGGGATTTTTTAGGTTTATATTAAAATTTGGAGAATTATATGATATTTATTTCATAAAGAAGTTTTATTTTCTTATTCATCGATTGTTTATTGAGTTCGCATATTTTTATTCCAACATTTCTTCTCCTTGTCACTCCAAGGTCGAAATAATATTTTTGAGCTAAATCGGCCTTATTTCATCTTTTTTTTATCAGGGATATGTTCATTCATGTATGTATTGTCTAAAATATTTCAAGAATGTTATTTTATATTATCTAATGATTTTATAAATTAATTTTCAACCACATGTTAATTTATTTGTATAGTATTATAAAATAATATTTTTATTGTTTTTTAAAAAAGTAATTTTTTACATTTTTCCAAAGTCTGAAAGGAATGTTATTTTTAACATATAAAGCCGAAATGGATTTTAAAACCCATAAAACTATTATTCACAATTTTTATTCCACTAGAGGCTTATAATTTTTTCAATAAAAAGTATTTGACATTAATCTAGGAATTTTTATTTTTCAGATTTATATAGAATGATATTTATTTTTAAAATAGTGGAAATAATTTTCGAAATGATTTATAAATATGTTATCACAACAAAGTTACAAAATAATTATGGAAAATTTATTATATAATTTCACTTCCGTTTTCCTCTCTAATTCTAAAAAGAGATTAATTTATTTCAAACCTTAATTTATGATGAATTGGTGGTCGTATCTCATTGTTTACTAATTTATGGATTATACCTTATTTTGTGATCATTCACTTTCTTAGGATTATCTTATTTTTCATTATTTATTATCATTTTTACATTATTTAAAAATTATTTTGTATCAGGAATATATTTTTAATTTTAATATTTACTTAACCATTTTCCATTTATATTTACAATGTTAGTTTAAGGAATAAAATTAAGAAAGTTAATTCATTTACTAGGTAAATATTGATGCTCTATATTCTTGTTGCAATAAGTATATTTATTGATTGATATGGAGTTTTTATTATGTTTAATATTTTTAAATCAAAAGATGAGGAATTATTTAAAGATATGTATGTGATGGGTGTGTTCTAGTTATAGATTTCCCCTTGATGTGTCGATAGGTCTCATGAGACAAAACAATTTGCATGCCTTATCCATTTTGTATGTCATGTCTTCCTTTGAAATTAATAAAATATATTGGGAAAATTACTTGAAAGTAAGATTCATGATGTCTTGGAACAAGGTAATAGGAATAAGATTATGAATTTTTGACTTTATGAATTTCCCTTAGTGAGAATTCAGTTATCATTTTATATTTTTACTTTGTTTTTTATATGTATTTATTGAACAAGATATTGATTAAATAGAATATGTACTGATTATTCACATAACCATAATATTATGAATTATCTACTCATGATATCTTCCATTGTATTCTTTCCATTACCAAACATATTAGTTTTCCCGTTATTATGTTTTCCTTTTCCCAGGATATGAAGATGTAATCTTTGAATGATCTTCAAGGATATAATAAAATTTTTCATGATATGTTTTAATTTACCTATGAAATATGGAAATAATGTATATATTTAGTCTTAAAAAACAACTAAACTAATTGATCCACTGTTCTGTGATCTCATGTATCTTGTACCAATATAATATAGTAAGCATTGATTATGGGTTGCTGGAGTAGGTTTTTTACATGATCGGTGAGTATTTCATGATTGTTTTTTACACCCCAATATTTAGAAATCATTTAAATTTATTAAATAATTTGTCTATCATTAATATAGATGTTTTTCTTTTATTGTATCAATGTACAAAATAATTTAAATAATACATGAATCAAAAGAATCAAACATAATTAATTCATAATAGAACTCTAAAAAAAGTACATGAAACTAATTATTATAGAGAATGGATGGTTTCAATCCATAAATGATTACATCCCTTAGAGGTGAATAAATTGAAATGGAATAATAAATAGAGAAAATAATATTTTGGTAAATTTGAAATCCTCAGGATCATTATCCCTTTGAGAATTACCATTTTTGAACAAATTCTACATTGGGAAACAACATCATGAAAGGAGAAATCATGTTGTAAAATCCAAATTTAATGATTTTGGAATGAGAAGTGTGATTTCTAAAGGTATATTGGAATTGGTTTATAAGATTTATTAGGGGAAATATAAACCTTATATGATTGTTATATAAGGGTATTACCATTGGACATAATGCTAGTAAGAATCTAACCAATTTGGATATTTTGACATATAGTTGATATACATAATGTTATTTGGACATTAGAAAGAATATATTACCATAATAATAATAATATATTTTCAGATAAAATAAATTAATATTGCAATATTAATAAATTATATTAATTCACTTGGGAATATATCATTGATTTTAAAGAAGTTTTTTGCACAAAATTTCATTTTTGTGATATTTATTATCTTTAAACAGTGATGTCAATAAAATTCAGTTTACCGAATAACTATATATTTTATGTTTTTATTTAAAAGTTAAATTACTCCCATTTATAGTATGAAATTTAATAATATTTATTATTTATATTAATTAATGAAAAAAAATTAATTCATTGATTATTAATTGTTTAGTAAAAATGATAAAATAATTTCATCGTACAAAGATCCTTTTTTCAAAGAAATGTTTTCCTATGTGTTGTGTATTTTTATTTTAATAAATTAAAATGAAAACTATTAAACAATTATTTTAATTAAATATATTTCTTATATATATAAATAAATGATTTACCATTAAAGCAATTATTAATACATGGTATTGAATAATACTAAAATCATTTTTATTCTTAAAAACGGTGTTTACAAAACATATTTTTGTATGAATTTTGAATATTTATCCTAAAATACTAAAAGTATCATGGTCTATTGATGTATCAATTAAAATTTTATTTTTACAAGTATATAAAAATAATAAATTATCACTCATTTAATTATTAATAATTGATGTAAAATGAGTTTGTGACAACTTATTATTTTTAATGTCATTTTTCAAAAAAAAATGTTTTCTTGAATATATTTTATGTTTTATTTTCATAGAACAATTTCACATATTTGGAAATTTATTTAGATTATATGGAGTTTGGATGTTTAATCAGGACATAAAAAATTTTTAACAATTAAAATTTCATTTTTAGGTATAAAAATAAGTTACATAGACCATAATCAAGTTACCATGGTTCATATAAAATAGGTTAAAAGGTGCTAAACCAAGTACAAAATACTTAAAATGTCATTAAATATTATCTATAAATTCTTTTTATGTTGTTATTAAAAACAATATCTACTAGTTTTCACTTTGGGTACACTTTCCATGTAAAATGATATTTCTCACACATTAAGGAACACATTTTTGTGAAAATGCTAATGAAAACTCACCAATTAAAGGACCCCTTTTTTACCCCTAATAAAATACTCTTTTATTTAGATATTATCTTGAATATAAACCCATTTTCCCTATCCAAAATCCTTATTATACCTTTTTTATCTTTTTATTCATAGAATGAAGCATGAATCCTCTATTTTAAAGGATCCTATTTTGAGAAGGATATAATTCATCAAAGTAAGTACATAATTATTCAACATATTTTTTAATTTAAATCTCATATAAACTATTTATAAATCCAATTTTACACTATTACTATTTTATATTAACTTCTTTTTTCATTTTATAAAATTATATAACTATTACATAACAATATTCTTATACTCATTCATCAAAAATCAAGTTGCTGTTCGGGTTAATTCAACAACTTACATGGATGATTCTATAATAAATTCATAGATTTCAACATAAAGGAGTATCAAGAAATTAATACTAGTAATATATGACATAAAATACATATTTTTTTCTATTGATATGGTTCTATAAGTGTGACATAATAAAATTAATGGTCACTATAAAGTAAAAAACTTTTATCTGAAAATTACTAGAAACAAGATCAGCAGGGATTCCATTCTCCCAAAATATACCAATACCTTCTATAAAATAAAAATTGGGATTAATAAATCTTTTAAACATAATGATTCAACTACATTAATTATTTTTAAAATGGTGATATTTCTATCAGTGAACAAGGATCCATATCATGATTACCAAACTTGTACAAAATAATAAAAATTACTAACCTATGGTGATGAAAATAGATAATTATTGACTAATATATGGGTATTGGTTGATAATTGTTTTCGTTAGGTCTCGAAACGCCCAACGGTTCTGTATCCGACGATGCATTGACCTGCTTTCCAAAGGCAGGCGTTCGTCGGGTGATTTGGCCAGCGATGCTTAATAACTTGCATTAGACGAGAGGATGGGAAGTCGGGATCATCATACCATTTTGGGGAGAATTATTTCATGTTCTAGGACTCTCTTATAGATTTAAGACGTATTCATATGTTCGTGAATCATTGGATTATACCCAAGCATAGTATCCACAGATTATTCCTAGTTGGCAAAGGTCAGCTGGACGTAGGGGTTTGGAATCATTTAGGCTTGAGGTTTACAATCCCTTATTGGATTAATGTCCCCATGGAGTTGGGACTCATTGAGGCGGCGCTGGGATTTGTGCGGTGAAATGATTTGAAGATAGTCGGATTGACCGATTTTTGGGCTTGAAGCTTAAGGAGGCCTCCTACGTATCCTGCCTAGGAGACGTGGATCCAATTCCACATAGTTCGAATCAGGGTGTTGGAGAACCGACGAGAAGATAGACTCGGGGGTCTGATTGTGATCGGGCTTGAACCTCAGGGAGGCTTCCTACGTACCAAGTCTTAACATGGATCAATGTCCTCGTAGTTCACAAAGTCATGGGGCTTACACTCTGAGGAGGCCCATGGTGATAGATTGGGGCTTACACTCTGAGGAGTCCCATGGTGATATATTGGGGATTACACTCTGAAGAGGACCATGGTGTGGATGATGGGCTTGAACCTCAGAGAGGCTTCCTACGTACCCTGCCTAAGATACAAGGATCAACGTCCACATAGTTCGTAATGTATTTGGACTTATGCTATGAGGCAGCCTAGAGCGATGGATTAGGGCTTACACTCTGAGGAGGCCCATAAGGGGAGGTCATGGTCGATACTTACTCTAAGACCACGTGAGTCATGCTCAATGTGAGAAACAAGAGGAATCAGGGACCATACAATCACGTCGTGAAGGGTGCATCCATGAGAGGTGGAGTGGGGCTTACACATGAGGGTGGCCCATAAAGTCGGGGCTTACTCCGGGATGGACGCCCATGACGACAAAGTGCACCGGGCGAGGGAAATGGGTGCTCATTTTCCAGTCACCTCTCTTGTTATTCGAGGAAGTACTGAGGTGCATGGGGACAACTGCCTTTAAATGGGTATGCCGCCCCCTCTCTAGGGAGGAGAGAAGTGCCCGACCGCCGAAGCATGCAGTCCCCCATCCTGGCGAGTAATGGCAGAAAGGGGGTTCTCGGGATCGAACCCTACATTACCGTGGGAATGTGGAGCCAGGCATGCTTTGGGAATCCGCCCAAGGGTCAGGGAAACCAATTTCCCCCTATTTACCATGGGTATGTGAACTCAAAACGGCACACTGATGCGCCTGAGGGTTACACTACATGGATCTGGTGGCTCTGGTGGAGGCCTCAGCTCAGTGCCAGTGAGTAGGCCAATGAGGAGGTTGCAATGAATCAGGCCGGATTTGAATTGAAATGATTTTATCTGCCTCAGGGAATGGAAACTCCGAAGGTTTTGGCATGCCACACAGGGGTATGGGTTGTGGCGCCCTTTGCGTAGGGAAGTGCTACGTGGCTGGAGAGGCCATCTACGAGCCAGGGTGGCCCGCAGACTAGTTTTCTGTCTGTGAACCAGGAGGGTCTGCAGACTAATTGGCCGTCCATGAACTAGGAGGGTCTGCGGACTGATTAGCCGTCCGCGAACCAGGAGGGTCCCCAGACTTATTGGCATCCCACGCACCAAGAGGGTTCACTTCTTTGGGTTTGGTCCACGTACAAGGTTGGTACGCGGAGGGGTCCATGTGAGCAGTGGCGGCCAAGGGCGGTGCCGGACGAAGGCTCATCGGTTTGGGCTTCGCCCATGTAGGAGGGTGCTACGCGGTGCGGCAGATCAGAAGAGGAATAAACTCGCTAGTCCGTGGGGAGTACATCACCAGAGGGACCCTGGTTCGCGGTTTTCTCTTCTTTGTTATTTTAAGTTCATGGTTCCCCAAGTTATTATGAATTTTTTGGTTCCTTATTATTTCGTTCCTAGGTTCATACCTGCTCTGGTTCGCGAACTGGAACTTCTGAAATGCTGGGCCTTCCTTTGAAATCCTTCCACTCAAATTTGACCGATCTCCTCTCCATTCTCCTTCCTCCTATTCTTTTTCAATATCCTTTTATAGAGTGGGGAAAAGGATGTATCTATGGTCATTTGGCACCTTTTGCGGAGACCCATGACTGAAAACGCGGTTCACAGATGACTTGGTCAATCTGCAATTCGCAAGGAATTAAACACTCCTCCTCCAAGAACCAGACTCGGGGAGTACTTCCCGGCCGTGGAGGGTTCCACATACATTTCGCAAATGACAGAGGAGGCGGTTTGGGACGGTTGACACGGCTCATGGCTGGGGCGATCCAGAATGGTGAACTGGGTTGAAGCCTATCCTGCTTCGTGCCCGTGGAGGATCTTTTCCTCTATTCAACCAGCGACAATGGTCCTTGGAGGGCGAGGCTCGCGGTGGTGGACCGGCCGGGCACCCATACTACTTCGTGCCTGTGGAGGGTCTCCGTCTAAATTTTGAGGATGACGCTGGTCCGCAGAATTGCGGGAGGGCGGTCTGCCGAACTGGTTGCATGCTGTTGTTGGGAGCAGTGAGTGGACCGGTTCAGTCCTTTTCCATGTCTTGCGGTAATTGGATTTCCCCATTACTAAATTTCCAGAACCCTACAAATGCCCCCCATCAGAATGGGGTCCGATTATAACGAAGAGGATGCCATTATGATGTAGAGTGGTCCTGAAAATCGACGAGTGATTGGAAAATGCTCTAAATTTTCCCTGAGCCAAGGGACTCAGCGAGCATAGTTCGACTATTTCTAGGGATTTATAAAAAAACTCCACAAACTTTTTTTCTTTTCTTTTAATTCCCTAATTTTTCTTGGGCTCATTTAATGTGAACCCAGCGGGTATAGCCTGACTTTTTCTTACTTCTCCCTTTTTGGGTTTTCGGCCTAACTGGCTTTGTGCCTCTTTTCTTGGGCGGTTTAAAGTCCTGCCATCAAGACAATAATTACTGATGTTTTAGGTCAAACAGCTTTGACCTGACATGGTGGGGTGAGGGCCCCAATGGGGTTTAGGTGATTAAAAGATGTCTCAATACACTTAAAACGCACATGGTGGGACATGTTTAAATTTGAACGACATGCAGGGCATGTCTCAAGGCATGGGAGCCGCATGAGCGTACAGAGGTAGGAAGAGCATTGCCTAAGGAAATATCACCTTTGGTAGATGAGCCATGGGTGATCAATATGCAGAGCCGCTGAGGGCATGGTATGCATAATCATGAAAAGGTGTCCTTAAGTCAATGACTCTCCATTTCTGATGGCCATATAACTTCATGAAAGTCCGGCTTATAGAAACCACCATGGGTGGATTGGAGAATTATGAAAACCGTCGGGGGTGGCATGGAAAAGGTATGTGACTTCTGAAAGGTTTTGAGAACATCTGTATCAATCGAGAGTGTGAAAGCAAGGGTCTTGTCCTACGCATTTATCTAGCGTAAAGGACAGTTGGGTCTAGGTGTAGTTTAAAGTCATGCAACTGGGACATCCTCTAGAATGGAACAACATCTCCTGGTCCTCTGTACTCTTGTCAGAGACATTTCACCATATTCAGGTAGGGTTGTGAAAGAGGTTGGTAGACTGTAGCTCAAAGGGTTTCAGAATCCTATGATAGACATGGGGGATGAGGGGCCAAGAGGCGTGTGGGGAGAATCATTGCCTAAGTAAATCCTACCTTTGGTAGACGTGCTAGGGGAGATCAATATGTAGAGCCAATGAGGGTATGGTATGCATAGTCATGCAAAGGTGTCCTTAGGTCAATGATTGTATTCCCCCGATAGCCAAGAAACTTCAGGGAAGTTGAGATTTGGGACCACCAGGGGTGGCTTATGAGAGTCCAGGTTTTTCTAATTACAGAGTATGGTTTATGATGAGAGGTGCCTGGATATGGGGGAAACATCTAGAATTAACTTCCCATGAATGGGTAAAGTAATTCCTTCTCATGCGGGTGTGAGACGGTGGCTTGTGCCGGTCTGACCCGTGTACTTAAGGTCAGAGAAAAGCGCCTTTGTTCCTTACTGAACCCGTGATGGGTTTGAACATGCAGTTTAGTGTCATGCAGTAAAGATGAAGAGTATTATTAATGGATGTTGTGCAGTTTAACATCATGCAACTAGGACGGGGGGCATTTTTCTTTCCTTTTCCAATGCTGTGCAGTTTAACATCATGCAGCAAGGATGATTGGCCATGCATTTTAACGTCGTGTGGTAAGGATGAGGAGCATTATTAAAATAGTGATTTTTTTGGAGGAATTCCCTTGTATGTTTAATGATTGGTCTTTTCAGCCTTACGTCAGGTGGCCAAGATGTGCTCCGTGTCGTTTGACGTCCTGCAACAAGGACTTATTTAAAAAGGCTGCTCTTGATTATAATGTAACTTGGACAGAGTATCCTGGCATGTCCAAGACGTGGAGGGGGGTTGATGGTTTAAATCATGGTTCCAGGGCTTCTAGGATCAAGAGAGATGACATGGAGTCTCTGAGGCCGGTAAGCGTATGGAGCTAGGAAGTGTATCGCCTGGGGAAATCTTGCCTTTGGTAGACGGGCCAAGGGCTATCAATATGCAGATCCGCTGAGGGAATGGTATGCATAGTCATTAAAAGGTGTCTCCGGGTCAATGACTTTCCACTTCCGATGGCCGTGAATGGTTATGAAGATCCGAAATTATCTGGGCCACGAAGTCTATCATCGGGTAAGGAACTATCTGGGCATGTCGGGGATATTCGTCCCTGGTTGATGTTAAAGCTTAAAGAGACCCCCTGCGCTGATATATTTTGTGTGTGGGGGTGTGTGTTCATTCCATGTAGTTTAACGTCATGCGGTAAGGATGAGGTACTCCTACTTTAGCGGTCATAGAGCATCGACCATTGGGTGACTATTTCTACAGTCACTCGAAGGATAACTGGGTCAACATGCTCTGATATACTTGGAACAAGGTGGGGGATGAAGGTCGTAAACTGCAACTTTGAGTTTTCCTGGATCAGGAGGTGTGGTGTGGGTGCTCTGAGGCCGGTAATCGTATAGAGCTAGGAAGAGTACCGCCCAAGGAAATATTTCCTTTGATGGATGAGCCAGGGGCTATCATTATGCAGATCCGCTGAGGCCATGGAATGTATAGTCGTACAAAGGTTTTCCCGAGTCGATAAATTTCCACTTCTGATGGCCATGAATGATGATGTGAATCTGAGATTGCACATAGTACAAAGTTCAACATGTGGGGATAATGGTGGCCGAGCATACGGGAAACATCTTAACTACAATTGTCTGTTGAGTCAAAGTAGCCTAGTCCTGGCTTGATGTTCGTTGATGTAGGTTGCTATGTGAACCACCGGCAGACACATAGGCTATCCAGGTAGGGATACACTGAAAACACATGTATGTGAAGAGGGTACAAACTTGTAAAACACTTCTCCATAAACTTCTGGATCAGGAGGTATGGTATGGTGGCTCTAAGGCTGGTAAGCGTACAGATCTAGGAAGAGTTTCACCTGTGGAAATCTTTCCTTTGGTAGATGAGCCAGGGGCTATCATTATGCAGAGCCACTAAGGGCATGGTATGAATAGTCATGCAAAGGAGTCCATGGGTCAATGAACATCCACTTCTGATGGCTATGAAGGGTTATGAAGATCCATAATTGTTCGGGTCATTGAGTCTGATGTATGGGGAGGATGCATCCAATATGCGTAAGGAGTATTTCCACCTCATTTCTCCATATATCTTAGGTGGTTCACAATGAAATCTGTGCAGTTTAATGTTATGAGGGGAGGATCAAGTCTGTGTAGGTTAACGTCGTGCAGTGATGACGATAAATACACCCCATGCATGTCTGGTCCATACATGGGGGAAAGGGGCACTTTTATCTTTCATTATCCATGAAGTTTAACGTCGTGCAGAGAGGATGTAATAATACACCACATGTAGGTATATCCCATACACGGGGGAAAGGGGTCATTTTTTAAATCTTGCCATCCATGCAGTTTTACATTGTGCGGTAAGGATGAAGAGTAAATCCCATGCCTGTATGGTCCGTACACGGGGGAAATTGCATTTTTATATTTTATTTAGCGGTGGATGGGCCAGGATGGGGAACCCTGGCATTGCTATGTACCATGCAAGGGTAGGAATCAAGCCTTATGTAGTTCTTTGGAAGAAGTTCACCCCGTGCAGGGCTAGTCCGTACATGGGGGAAGGGGACATTGTCTAACTTTTATTTTATTTCATTTGGGAGGTGGCTGTGCTAGGATGGGATCCTGACGTCGCTATGTATCCTAAAAAGGCAGGAATCAAGCCATACGTAGTTCTCTAGAAGGTAATACACCCCGTGTAGGTCTGGTCCATTCATGGGGAGAGGGTACATTTTTAACCTCTTGTCCGTGTAGTTTAACGTCGTGCGGAAAGGACGATGAATACACCCCGTACAGGTCTGATTCCTACATGGGGAGAAGAGGTTATTTTTAACATTTATTTGGGGGTGGCTGGGCCAAGATGGGGAACCCTGGTGTCGCTACATATCCTGCGAGGGAGGGAATCAATCCGTATGTAGTTCTCTGAAATCCGTTCAGTTTGACGTCATGTAGTGAGGATGAGGAGTAAACCTCGTGTAGGTCTGGTCCATACACGGGCGGATGGAGCATTCTTAACTCTTATTATACGTTATTGTCCATGTAGTTTAACGTCGTGCGGTAAGGACGAAAGCCACATCGTTTAACGTCATGTTGTCAGGAAGAGGGATATTATTAGATTCCGTGCAGTTTAATGTCATGCGGTAAGGACAAAATCCATGCAATTTAACGTCATGCGGTAAGGATTTGGAGCCATTATTAGATTCCGTGTAATTTAACATCATGCGGTAAGGATGAACTCCATGCAATTTAACGTCGTGCGATAATGATGGAATGCACATTGTTTAAGGTCATAGAGTTTGGACCATTGGGAGCATGGCAGTTTAACATCATGCAGCTCAGATGAAGAATAGTACACCTTTATTTATTATGCGAAATAATTCTTCAAAAATCTCACATTTGTAGGAGCGGTTGTAAATTCTCCGTCCATGGAGATCAGGGTATATGCTCCATTGGAGTAGACCTTGTGTACAACGTATGGTCCCTCCCACTTGGGCTTCATATTTGGAGGATTCTTGCTGGGTATCATTGGGGTCCGGAGGACCAACACTAATTATCCTTCTAAGAAAGACCGAAGATGATCCTTTTTGTTGATGGATCGTGCGATCCGGTTCTGGTATACTTCTAGATGGTGAAAAGTGTGCAACCGCTTCTCGTCTAGCTGTTCCAATTCACCTAGATTCTTTTCTGATTTCTCATCATTGGATAATTGATCAGAAATGGTAACATAGAGTGAACGAAGTTGGAGTTCAATGGGCATTACCAGCTCTCTTCCGTACACCAATGAGTACGGGGTGGCCCGCATAGCGGTGCGGGCCGTGGTTCGATAAGCCCACAATGCATGGAGGAGTTTAATCGGCCCCGACTTCATTTATTTTTCCACTATTTTATAGAGATTATTAGACAAGGTCTTGTTGAAAGCCTCTATCTGTCCGTTGGCCTCTACATGGTAGCGGGATGAGTGGTTAGCCTTGATACCGTATTCTTGGAATAATTTTTCCAATTCAGCAGAGTAGAAGTTGGTTCCATTATTCGTCAGTATTGTATGAGGGAAACCAAATATGGTGATGATATTGGTCTTCAAAAAGTTGAAACTGGTTCTCTTCCTGAATTCATTAAGAGGTACAACTTCTACCCATTTTTAAAAGAAGTCGGTTTCTATGAGGATATAATTTAGCTGCTTGGACGTGGCGGGAGGATATGGTCCCATGACGTCCATCCCCCAGATAGAAAATGGCCAGGAGTACTTGGCTTGATGAAGTAACTCCGGGGGTTGGTTAATGAAGTTGGCATGAATCTGGAATGAGTGGCATTTCTCTGTAAAACACTCATAGTCTCATGCCACTGTGGGCCAGTAGTACCCAAGACTTCGAACCTGATGGGAAATCTTGGTCCCCGGTTAATGTGCTCCACATGATCCGGCATGTACTTCATTCATTACAACAACAGTTTCTTCTCCATCAATTCATCTGAGGAGCACTCCATAGAGGCCTCGTTTGTAGAGGACCTCTTGCTGACCCACGCCACCATATATGACAGAGATGATTTCCCTTCTCCGTATTTTCTCTCCTTCAGCCCTATCTAATGGATGTTCTCCCCATTGAAGGTAGTTTGCAATGGGGGTCATCCAGCCGGTGGAAGGAGCATATGGCTCGGGGATAGGACTGACTTCGTGGATTTCTTTCGTCTTATCTTGAACAAATGTAAATACCATTCGACGGTGAAAAATACTGATAACCATTTCATCCCATCATGGGTTAGCTAGGGCTGTGGATGCATTTTCTATTGCACCAGCCTAAGAATTCTAATACCAGGGAATATTGGTCAATGTTGGTTCTGTGGAGAATTCCGCCATTAAATCTCAGACATGGTCAAACAGGGGGATCATCTCCTCCTTTTTAATATCATATTCACCATTGACTTTCTTGATGACCAGCTCTGAGTCACCTTTTAACTTAAGGTGTTGTATTTGTGCCTAGAGTGTGAGATCCTGTCCTGCAATGTGAGCTTGATATTTCGCTTCATTGTTTGTACATCCCTCTGATAAGAGGAAGGAATATGGAAAGACTGCCTTTTCTGGGGACACAAGGATTATCCCCAAAACCACTTTTTTGAATTTGGGATCCTCCATCCTCTTCCCGGTTGGGCTTCGGGATGCGCCGTCGAAGTACATTTCCCATGCTGGGAACTCCTCTCATACAGAGAAGATGTATTCCTCAGGTAGCTCAGCATCCGGTGCGACGGTCCTCAGTGAGGGGTGCTCTTCCAGAAAGTCTGCTAATGCCTGTCCCTTGATGGATTTATGAGGCACAAACCAGATGTAAAACTGTTGCAGGATGACCGCCCATCAGGATAGGAATTCGGTTAGCATTGGGTGTTTGAGGATGTACTTGAGAGGGTTAATCTGTGAGATCAAATTGACTTTATGATGCTGCAGATAATGTCGCATCATTTGAACTACGAAGACCAAGGCCACACAACTCTTCTCGATATTTGAGTATCGAATATCCGCATCAATCATGGTTCGACTAAGCTAATAGAGAATGTTTTCGCTGTTGTTGTCATTCTTTTGTGCGAGTAAGTCCCCCAGTGACCATTCTAGGGCCGTCACATATAGGATGAGAGGTCTTCCTTCAACTTGGGGCATGCGCACTAGTGGGATTAACAGGTAGTTCTTCAAGTTGTCGAACTCCTCTTGGCAGTCATCCATCCATTGGTATGTGACCCCCTTCTTCATTAACCTGGTGAAGGGAAATCATTTGCCTGCTAGGTTGGATATGAACCGCCTAATATAGGCTAGGTGTCCTTGGAATCCCCTCAAATCGGTAATATTTCAGGGAGGTGGTAATCCAAGGATAGCCTCTGTCTTCCCAGGGTCGACTTCGATGCCACGATGGAGTTTGACGAAGCCAAGGAATTTTCCTGAGGTAACCCCGAAGGCGAATTTAAAAGGGTTCATCTTCAATCTATGTTGTCAGAGTTTGTTGAAGATGGTCCCAAGGTCTGACAGGTGATTTGAGCATTGTCTGGACTTGACCACCAGGTCATCCACGTAACATTCAACGAATTTCCCCAGGAATGGTTTAATGATCTGATGCGTGGCACGCTGATATGTGGTGATAGTATTTTTGAGACCAAAGGGCATGACCCTGTAACAAAATTCCCCTTGAGGGGCCCTGAAGGAAGTGGATTCTTCGTCTTCTCGGGCCATCCTGATTTGGTTATACCCGGAATATCCATCAATGAAGGTTAGAGACTCATACCTAGCCGTTGCATCGATTAATGACTTGGTGACTGGGACAGGGAAATAATCTTTTGGACAATGCCGATTGAGATCTCTTAAATCAATGGAGACACAGATTTGTATATTCTTTTTCTTGACAAGGACTATATTGGCCAACCAGATGGGGTACAAGGCCTCCTGAATGATGCCTGATTTAATGATCTTATCGACTTCTGCCTCTATTTTGGCGGCATGCGAGGGATGTGTCCTTTTGGCGGCCTATTTATAGCCCCGATGGTCTTCTGGAAGACCCGGGTGATGCGTCGCCACTTCAGGATCCAGTCCCGGCATTTTCGTGTAGTTATAGGAAAAAACATCCCAATGTTGCCTTAGGAAAGAGGTATATAACTCATGCTCCTTGGGGGATATGACTGCACTGATGAGAGTATGCCTCAGATCTTCCTTGGTACCCCCGTTTATTTCCCTGAGCTTATCCACCATGGTGGAGATACCCTCCTCAAATGCGGGAGGTGAATCCCGAAGATCTTCATCCTCTTCTTCTCCCAAGTCCTCATCTTCTTGATCCGATGGGGGGAGAGTTTCATACACAGGCTCTTGGGAGTCCGAAGGCAAGGTGTCATGGGAATCCTCGCTTGAGTATTCATCCCTAGATCGAGGGTTGGAGGACGTTACCGCATTTTCATGCTAGGACATCATGGCTGAAGTCATGAGGATGTCAAAGTGTGTGTCCGTACTTGAACTCCCACTCTCAACATGGTTGATGGGTAGGACATAATCTTTTCCAAGCTTCCTGGGGGGGGGGGGGGGGTCATCAGGAACCATTACTAGGCCATTTGGAGTGGGGATCCAGTCGACACCATTAACCAAAGGCTTCTTTTTCTTTTGCTCATAGAACCCAGTGTCAATGTAATGTGACTCGGAGAGCTTGAAAGGGGCCTTTTCGGCGTGCAATGTTTCACTTTTTACATTGACGTAGTACTTTGAAATCAATATTTTTTTTATGAAACATATATCTGAAGAAATTGTAAATTCTTTCCCCTTAAAGCCCCATTTAATTTTATGTATATATTGTTGATGTGTATTTTTACCATTTACCTTCCTTTGATACATAATTTTTCAAAAACAATTCTTCTAAATGGGATGGACCTTATATCTTGTTTTTGGATGAGAATATTTATCTACTATATATATATATATATATATATTATTTATATAGTTTTATGGATGTGCATACACATACGTAGATGATTTATTAAGGTCATTGTGTTATAATATGTTTTTGTACCAATTTTTTAATGTAATATATTTATTTGTGTATCACATGGGATATTTTCTATTAATTTTAATTTCTTTAGAGAGGTTAGAAATAAAATATTATTTTAATATCCTCTATATGAATTCATTTTCAAATAACCTTCCTCAATGCTTTTATAAAACTTATTCTTGAATTTTTCATGGGGGTTCAAGGTAATTTATATTCTTGTTATTCAATAAATTATTTTATTTTGAATAAAATTTATCAAAAGAAACTAAGATGTATTTTTATTTTTAAGATAAATTTTCTAATGATCATATAAATGTGTGTTTTGTCTGTGTAACTATGCATTAATTCATCTTATGCTTCACTAGGTATATTCACTAACAATACCATCCAACATATTTATATGGATATATTATGGTAATGTATTATGGAATTAGTTTATAAAACTTTCTTCTATCCCATGTCTTAATTAAGATATTATGAAATAATGAATGTTTACACATTCTTGTCGCATAGATATATATGGGTCATTATTCTATTAGTGGGTCTAAAATAGTAGTCTGATGAATTGGTTAATGTTTTATATCTCATGAGATAATGTTGTAAAATTTGGGTGTTTAGCCCAATCCTAGGTTGTTGAAAATGAGTGGCTCGCACAAACCTCTAAGGATGGAGTACCTAAGTGGTTATCCCAAACCCTAAGGGTAGTGGTACAATGTGTAGGTTCTGGGTGTAGTGGAAGTGTGTGATGGGTGGTGCCCATCTTTTATATTTTCCATAATTGATGATCAATCTAAGAACTATATGATGATGAATGCTGTGATCAATATAATTGAATGAAAGAAATTGAAAAAGGATATTTATGTAGGAAATAGAGAGAGGGTCATCACATGCTATTTATAATTAATTTAATTAAATAATGAAACACCATTAAGTAATTATTTCTTCGTTGATGAAACTGGTGATAGATCTACAACCCACCATCATTGCATTGTAGAAACCATGTATAAATTTCCTTTAGAGGTGATCCATACATGTTCCATGAATCTCTAAATGTCACCAAAGGAATATTAAACCTCTAGCACAAATGATTCTTGTGCTTACATCATCTCCCTTTGATCGCTTCAAGAACCACTTCTAAAGCATTCTCGTTGATACAGTGTAGGAGGAAAAATCTCCATTCTTAAGAGGGTACTTGTAGGATGGATTTCACTATTCTTGAGAGAATTCTCTAAATCTATTGTGCACAACCAAGGAAAATTAATTAGCGCCTATGAGAAAATAACATTATTGGGTATTTATATTTCTAGGGTTAATATAAATTAATTACATAGGTGCCATTATTTTTTATTCAATCCTGGAAAACCGCATGATATATAATAATAATATTATTATTCATTATGAACATTCTCTTAACTTTCCAATTAAAATTAAATACAATTTAATTAAAAATATTCAATATTTATTATTTCTCACTAGACCGTTACACTTGGTATTCCATTCCTCTACAATATTTATCAAGCATTGAATAATGTATAATTATTTATTAAATAAATATCACTAAATTATTCACCAAAAATTAAATAAGTATTATAGTCACTAAATAGAAAATGAATATTTATTACATATTCCACTCACATTATACTCTCTCGAATTAATTATGACAGAATATAAGTGGTCAAGAATACATGAATAATTATTAAAACATGACTGAAATAATATTTATTAAAGAATTTAGGTAATAAATAATAACACATTATTTTACTGAGATTCTGGATACACTTAGTGTGTGACCCTCTATGACACTTTCTTGGTGGAATTATTTGAAGTTGCCTAAATTCCAAGGCTAGTGTCTAGAAACACGCTTAGGAACCCATATATAATGATGTTAATTATGCAATGAGATGTTTCCTCATACAGATGCTTACTATGTAAAATAATCCCTTTATCATGATATCTCTAATCAAAAATGTTTCATTATAGTGCTATAAATCTATGTACTTGATTTCTCTTTCTTGAATTTTTAGAAAATTAACTTTCCTATAGAAACCTATGTACATGGACTTATTTAGGATATATCATTTCTATAAAAGGGTCTGAGATATAAACTGATTCTAATAAATATAAAGGAAAAATCCTTTCTCTCATATTCATTAATGTAATATTACTTGTGACTCACCCAACATATACTACCTCTCTATAGACATCACTCATCATAACTTCTGTCTATATATCTAAGTGAGAGACACATGATACCCATTAATAATAATATTAAATTCTAAGGAACAATAAAAACATATATAGATAGGAACATCCAATGAAACATATAAATGTGGATTTCCAACAGGAAGGTCTTGTTCTCATAATATCCTATGGCATATCATGAATGATCTTAATCCCTAGAATATAGGCTAGTTCACTTAATTCCTTCATAAAGAAACACTTTTTTAACCAGTACTTAACTAATTCTAATACTGGTATGTTTTTTTTCAATAAATAATATGTCATCAACATATACTACTAGGATAATGACCACATTCTCATGAAACCTCTTATAAACACATGGTTCACATTCAATCTTTATGAAACAAAATTATTTGATTAATTTATAGAATAGAATATTCCATGACTCGGGTTCTTAATTCAATCCATATATGGATCTCTATAACTTTCAAATTCATTTAGAATCACCTGGAGACAAAAAACCTTCTAGTTGTGTCATATAGAAATCTTTTTCAAGGTTCCCATTAAGGAATTTTGTTTTTGACATCCATCGACCAAATCTCATAGCCATGGTAGGCTTCTCTAAAAAAATAGATTTATGAGGGATTTAAACATAGCAATTAGTGAAAAGGTTTCAACTTAGCCAATTTCATGACCTTTTTAAAACCCTTTATACACTACCCATTATTTATATGTATTTAATCTACCTTTCATGTACATTTTTCTTTTGGAATACCCATTTGCATTTAGCGATATTCACATCCATTGGTGCATCGACCAAAACCCAACCTTAGATCTGATACATGGAATCCATTTCCAAATTCATGGATTAATTCTACCTTAAAGCTTCTGAGATACCTACTACATCCTTGTAGGATAGATGTTCATCATTATCAATGAATAATGAGTCAGCATCTTCAGCGACTAGAAAACCATATATATTTGGCTATCTTACCTCTCTTATATTCCTACACTGTACTTGTCTTTCAGGAACTACTTCTTTAATGGGGTACCATGGAATATTTTACTATATCAAATATTTTGTATCATTAGTTTAAAATTCATTGAATTCAATATATCTCCCACTATCCTTTTTGAGGTTGTTCTCCCTCCCAAGAAATATGGCCTGTCTGGAGACAATCACTTTCTTAATTTAGGGGGTGTATAGGTTTTATCCCCTTATTACACTGGGATACCCTACAAAGATACACATTGTTTCTTTGGGTGATAGTTTGTTTCTTGAAAGGGCCATAAAAAATTCCTTGTAACCCCATATATGTCTGTGTGATAAAATGGGGGTTTTCCAATCAATAGCTCGTAGGGAATTCCTTTTTAATCTTTAGTTAGTACTCGGTTAAATGTTTATTATTTGTTTTAAAATGAATAACCCAAAATGGATAATTGAAGATCTGCATGACTCATCATAGACCTTACCATGTCCAATATAGTACAGTTCCTCCAATCACTAACTCCATTCAAATTTGGTGGATAAGGTGGAGTGAGTTGAGATAAAATCCCAAAATCTCGTAAAAAGTTGATGAACACTTGGTTAACATATTCTGCACCTCGATCTGATCAAATCTTATTTATCTTATTTCTATGTTGAGTCTCTATTTCATTCATTAATTCCTTGAATTTCTCGATGGACTTGGTCTTATACCTCATTAAGTAGACATAGCCATATTTACACAAGTCATCAGTAAAAGTTATGATGTAAGAATATCCATCTATAACTTTTACTAGAAATGGTCCACACACATCAGTATGTACCAATCCAAGAAGATCTATGGAAACTTCACCCTATCCAAAAAATTATTTTTTGGTCATTTCCCATATTAAACAATAATGCAATCTATCAAGTGGTTTTAGCTCAAAATTTTCTAAATAACTATATTTGTAGAGATTTTTCAAACGCTTCTTATTTACATGACCAAGACGGTGATGCCACAATTGGGTGATATATGAGTCATCTGAACATGATTCCATATAGATTTCTAAATAATGTTTTATTATTTAATACATAGAAACCATTATTTATGTGTGTCATTCCCTAAAATATGATTCCCTTATAAAAGAGATAACTTTTATTTACAAACATGAAAATAAACCTATATGTATCTAGACATGATAAAGAACTTATGTATTTGGTAACATTAGTTACATAATAAAAATCATTTAAAACCAAAATCATTCACATTGGAAATGATATCTGGTAGTCACCAATGGATAGAGTGGCCAACCTCACACCATTAGTAGCTCTCAAATCCACCAATCCTCTTGAAATATTTCAAAATTGAAAGGGTTCCTAAATTTCTATATAGATGTGATCCTCACAAGATATATGTAATACACTATGTGTAGATATTGATAGATTACATTTGATAAATAATGGAACTTAGCTTCCCCTTTCTTGTGGGTGTAGTTCTTATTCTAGTGTCTTGACTTTACACATAAAAAACATACTACCTCCATTTCCCGGTCTGGCCTATATATCTTCTTCTTCTTGGAAGGATGGTGCTTGGGAGAATGAGATAGATTATATGTATTGGGACCCTTTTCCATATTCTTCTATTTTTTATTCACCATAAGGAATTCAGGTTTCTGACACCCCTTCTCATTATCCACTATGTGAATTAAAGTAAGAGATTCTGAAAGACTCTTATCATTATTGATCATCTTATAATTAATAATAAAGCTAGGGGAGGTCTCAGAAACTGATGAAATTATGAGATCTATATGCAACTCATATATAAATTTAATCCCTAATATTTCCAAGCATTTAATTTATCCAATAATTTAGACTACATTAGACCTAGCTGGTGCAGACTCTCTTAGATTAGTTGTGAACAAAGTATTGTAGATCTTTTACCTTTATTATCTCAACTTCTCTTGACAGAGATCCCGATGGTGAGACATCATGCTATATGCATCCATGTCCTCGTGTAGCTCTTAAATATCATTGTTCATGGATTATATCATGAAGCATTGAACATTACTAGCACCATTCAATTGATTCTCATAGAGAGATAGATCTTCACCACTTTCCTTATTACCAGGCAAAGCTATAAAAGGTTCTTCCAACATATATATAGGTAAGGATAACACATAGACACCCTGACCACTCTTGGAAATTTGTGCTGATGATAAAGCCTTATTTATCAAGTATAGATAATAATTAAATTCTTGATTTCATTTTAATAATGTTTACAAGAAATAAGATAATAAAAATTTTATTAGTTTATCGAATAAAATTTAGACAAATAGAAAAATATTATATTAATTAATCACAAACATGTTAATATTAAGTTGATTTAGTTAAGTGACTAACCATGTATTAGATAATATTTACACATAAGACCACTCATTTTAGTTCTTTCTTGGAACTTCTTAATTTCATTAATTTATTTGATCATGAAAAACATCTACAATGAAACAAACATGAAAATGAAAGAAATAAAATAATAAATGGTATGATCACGAGCTTATACTAATGGTTAATTTATCTAGAAGTTGATAAACTAACTATTGACCTAGGAAAAAACACCTTGAACCAATTAAGGTTCAGGTTTATAGCATTCCCCATATCCTCTATTGTATCTCTCTGCGATTGGTTTCACCTCTGCTCCAAACTTGAATGGCGTCCACCAGCTTGAGAGCTCCATCCATTACAAATGATTTTACTCAGACATAGGTGAGGGGAAAGGGGTTTACATAAAAGAAACCCTGTGAACACAATCCCTACATAATAATAGGAGAGAAGGCTTATATTCCAACAATTTAATTTAATAATAAGTTAAATGAAACCAATAACATTTAAAGGTCTGGTCTTGATCATGATCATCCACAAGCATGGAATGAATTACCCTTTTAATAAAAATATCTTTCAATTTTTAATCATTCTTATTTAATAGAAATACAAATATAATAATTTAATTATTATATTTAATTAATAAATTAATTTTTCTTAATTCTAATTTTATTTTTTTGAGATTCTCATCCATTATAATTTTAAAAAATTTAAATAAATTCAATTAAAATTATCTGTATACATAAATGTACCTTTGATGCAACATAGTGAATATCTGTCTAATTCTACCCAACATGTATTATACTCGTATACTTGTTTAATCATGTGACATAATGTGAAACATGGGATATATTTTAATTTCATGACATGTACTACCAATTTAATGATTACATAAATTAAGTGATTTTTTTGGTTACGTTTTATGCTTTAATGCACGTAGAGTAACAACTTGTTACATTACTCATATAGATTTGAAAATTAAGAAAATATTAATTCAACATTTAAACATTTAAACATTTGTGTATACTAAAACCGATCACATGGTGTGTGCTATATTTAAAACCACATGAAAGGATATGTATCAAGGTTTACATAGTAAAATGAATAAATTTTAAGACTAGGTAATTTGGTATAATTACATGGTGTGTAAATTAAACCACAACACGTGTATATATCTAACTATATATCTAAGACACACACATAGGGACTCAGCATGTAATCAGTGCCTCATAAAATTTGGATTACATTATGTCTCTAATGGGACACAAGACATGATAACTTGAAGTGACATGGTTATTAGTCTTGTAGGATGTGTAAGGAATACACAACCCATCTATGACTCAAAGACACTATATGTCATGAACATGGGATACACGATGTGTAATCTGGATAAACATGAACCATTATGTTATGGTTAATATGTGTTGAATTTAACATGAGTAATTAATTCATATTCTTTAATTAATTTCTAAATAAATTATAATGCTTTAAACATGAATACCCGACATGTACCTTCGATTTCACATTGTGTCGTCCAGTATTTTCCATCCAGAAACCTTAGCTCATCCAAATCAGTTCCCTGATATTATTTTGAATATAAAATTAATTGGTTCAACTAAATATATAATAAAAAATAGGAAGAATCAGATCTCACAAGTTGAATTAAATGAATGATTAAACATGAATTTTTAAATGTAGATTATAATTGTGTAAACCACCAATGATATTTAAATTATTATAAATAAATATGTGACTTCTCTGATTCAAATTGTATGTTTTGGGCACAGTAGAAGAGGACGATGGGAGGGGCCCACCTTTTTTCCCATAATCGATGATCAATCCGAGATCACTACGATGATGAACGTCATAATCCAAATAATTGAATCAAATAAATAGAAAATGGATAAATACACTAGAACCAGAGAGGGGATCATATCATGTTATTTATAATTTATTTAATTAAAGGAACAATTAATTTTAAGTAATTCTTTCTTTGTTGATGAATCCAGTGACATATCTGAAGTTGGTCATCACTGCGTTGCAGAAACCAAGTGTAGATTCCATCTAGGAAGGATCCACATGTGTTCCTCGAATATAAAGGTGAAAATAAAATAATCTATGCATTCCAAAACAATATATACTTATGCTTGCATCATCTACCTTTAATCTCTTTTAGAACCACTATCAAAGATTTAACTTTGATCTGGTGGAGGATGATTGCTGTCCAATCTTGGGAGAGTTATTGTAGAAAGGAGATCTCTTGGCTTGAGAAGATTCTCCAAATCTGTTGTGAAGAACCAAGAAAAATGAATTGGTTCCCATAATAATATAACCTAATGGTGTATTTATACTTATAGGGTTAGAATATAATAATTAACACATGATCCTTAGGCCGGTTGGTGAGGTATCTCTATGTAAATATATAAGACCCATGTTCAAATCGGTGTGGTGGAATATTTATGAGTTACTATAGTTGTACTATAGTCGTTACTATTTGGTACTATAACAATAGAAACAATTCACCTCCAGGCCACCAGTTTGGTCCTGGAGTCCTTCAGGACTTCGAGCCACCCATGCCTTCAGGTTAGTGTGGCCTTAGGGACACCTCAAGGCCTTCGGGAAACCTCAAGGCCGTTGGGCCACCTTAAGGACTTCAAGCCACATGATATGAAGATACATACCCAATATATTCTATATGAAACTGGCTCCATAGGATGTTCATAGAAAGGAACATCCACTTGAGAAGAGCTATTAGATCTAGAATAATTAGAGGGCGTGACATTTCCATTAAAACTAGGCCTATGAAAAACTACACATTATAGCTAGGTGAACAACCATGTGAAGGTGGAGAGATAATAATGATGTAGATACTATGGAGTGGCGATTTCAAGTAGTCATAGTCTGGGATGATTCCTCTACGACCTTCAGGTCATGTAATTTCATGAAAACCAGTAGGCTATGTAAGGGTTTACATCCAATCCATAAAAGACGGATTTTCAAAAATTAATAAAATTGAAGGCCTTTAAGTTATTCCCGAAAAATAAAATATTTGCACAAGTTTCCATAATTACATTTTAAATCCTAAAAACCCCCATCCCAAATAATAATAATAATCTTATCATTTCTCGACACTCTTTTAACTTTCGAACTAAAATTAATATTATTTAATTGAATAAAATTCCATTTTTATTATCTCTCATCAAATTATTAAACTCAATTAACCATTCATCAAAAATATTTATTGGGTCTATTTATTTGATAAGTAAATATCAGAACATTATTTTCCAATAAATAAATAAATATTATATTAACTATATATCAAAAAAATATTAAATAAATATTACACTCACATTATACTCTATAGAATAACTGGTGACAGAATATATGAGATCAATCATACATGAATAATTATTAAACTTTGATTAGGAATACTATTTAATAAACATGTTAAATAATTAAAAATAATATATTATTTAACCAAGATTCTTGATACAATTAGTGTGTGACCCTCTAGATCTCTTTCTTAATGGAATTAGTTAAAGTAGCATAAATTCCAAGGTTTGTGTCTAGAAACATTCCAATGAACCCATAGAGAATGAACATAATTCCATAATGACATGTTATATCATATAGAAACTTACCATGTAATATAATATATTTATCTTTATATCTCAAATCAAGTAGGTTGCATGCCATTGACATCAATCTATGTGACCGATTTTTATTTCTCTGAATTTCCAGAAATGAAACTTTCCTATAGAACACCATGGACTTGGATTTATTTAGGATATGCCATTTACATTAAAGAGCCTGAGATATCAACTTTAGTTAATGAACAGAAGGGAAAAATAATTTATCACATTATTAATTAATGAAATATTACTCGCGAGTCACCCAACGTACCCAACCTCACCATGAACATCTGTTGTAATAGTTTTCTACAATACATCTATGTATATGACTCAAAATACTCATATATAATAATATTAAAATCTATGGACCAATACAACGTCATGAGATCAGAACATCCAATGACATATATAAATGTGGATTTTCTACTAGTGGGTATTATTCACATAATATCCTAATTGATATTACCAAGGGAGTACACTGAAAATGTAGCTCAAAAACCTATGAGTCCACATCCCTAATATCCTATATAATATTTGTCCCCACATGATATCATCTCACTATAGAACATAAATTCTAGAATAGTGTTGTAGCACAATCGAGTTCTCATGATTACAAGGAACTACTATGACCTTTTAGTGAAAAAGGTACCCTTAGGATATTATCACATTGTATATAGTGAAAAATTATAATTATTATGTGACAAAGAGTTTATTAATATTCAAAACTGTGAATTGAAGTTATCATAAAGTACATAGAAATTAGTTATAGGGAACCAACTCCAACAGACTCCCACTTTCACAAGAGTCAATAGCTAATAACCTTCAATTCACTAGACCTCACATGATACTCATGCTTCTGATGAGGTAGGACATTAGTAAAGGGATCTTCTAAATTTTCTTCTATGGCTACTATTCTTACTGTAACATCATCGCTCAGATTAAAATCTATCAAGAGGTGATAATTTCATACAATATTCTTTGTCTGTTGGTGTAACCTTGTCTCTTTTTTAGGAACATCGTTGTTGTATTTTCCCAATACAATATGATATGGCCTTTAATACTAGGTACCACATAAATCTCCTAAACAATGTTCTGAATCCATATGGATTTCTTGGATTCATCATAAACTTATATAAACTCAGAATCCACTATAGAATTAGCAAAAAATGGATGCTTTGAAATATTATAGCTCACAACTCCTTCATTGGAACAAAAAATCTATCATGATTGCGAATATATATCATTTCGATCTATTAGGCAAACAGAATTAGTATAACCCAAGATGATGGGATCTTTATCTCCTCCATGCACTAGGAACATATCCTTAGTTCTTCTCAGATACTTAAGGGTTGTCTTAAAAATAGTACAATGTTATTATCCTAGTTTTTTATGGTATCTTCTACCATGATCACTACATAAGAAACATCATGTTAAGTGCATATCGTGGAATACATTATTGATCCTATCGCTGAAGCTTATGTAATATTACACATTCTCACTTTCCCTTATTGTGAGTGAGGGAACATTTTATTAGAAATGTGTAAACCATAAGAAACTTGAATTAATCACATCTAGGATTGTTCCATACTAATTGTCTTTAGTATCTGGTAATCATATGTACCTTGACATACTCCAATAATCCTCTTTTATCTATAAAAAATGATCATGATCACTAGAATATATGCTGATTTTCCTAATTCCATCATGGAGAAACACTTGTTTAACCATTCCTTGGCTAAATGTATGATGGGAATCTAATTTTCAATAAGTAATAGGTCATCAACATATAGTACTAGGATAAAAAATTGAATTACCAATAAAACTGTTGTAAACATATGAATCACATTTTCTTTTCATGAAACCAAATTCTTTAATGAATTTATCAAATTAAATTTTCCATGACCTGGATGATTTCTTAAATCCATAAATGGGTCTGTATAACTTAAAAATTATTTTTGCATCACATGGAGTGAAAAAACCTTCATGTTGTGTCATATAGAAATCTTCCTGAAGGTTTTTGTTAAGGAATGAAATTTTGATACCCTTGTGGAAAATCTGATATTCTTTCTAAGCTACTCTAAAATTTATAACTATAATGAATTTAAACATGTAAACTGGTGAAAAGGATTCATCATAGTCAAATTGTTTTTGTTTTTAAAACCTTTATGAACAATCCATACTTTATAGGTATTTACTTTATGTACCATGTGCAATTTTCTATTGAATACCCATTTCCATCCAATGGGATTTACATAAACTAGTGCATCATCTAGAACCCAAATATGGTTCTTTCATATAGAACCCCTTTTATAATTCATGGCTTCATTCCACCTCCCAGATTCTGAGCTCTCTATAGCCTCATTATAGGAGAGTGTATCATCATTATCAACCAATTTTGATTCACCATCTTCAATGACTATAAAACAAGATCTCTCTAGCTCTCTTACCTCTCATACACTCATATATAGTAATTGTATTTTAGAAACTAATGATTCCATGGGGACCTGTGTAATCTATTCATATACCAACTCTTGTGTATCTTGGCCACCGACTTCATCAAAGTCAATCTTTCTACCACTATATTTTTTAAGGATGTTTTCCCTCTAATCCAAGCTGGATTTTCTAGTGATAGTCACTTTATTTATGATGTGTTTTATAGTTTTTATCCCTTTGTTTCCTTTGGATAAACTATAATGATCCCCAGGGTGCTTGTTTGTTCTTGGATAAGGCCTAAAAAACACCTCCAAACCCTATACCTGTGTATATAAAAAATGGGTTTCCTTACACTCTATATCTCTAAGGGAATTATATTTTCCACTTTATCCCGTACTCATTTTAATGTGTATTCCATAGATTGTAATAAATATTCCCAAAATGATAATGGAAGATCTGTATGATTCATCATAGACCATAAAATGTATAAAAAGGTACAACTCCTCATTTCACTTACAGAATTCCTCTATAGTGTATAAGCTGGAGTGAGTTGAGATAGAATCCCAAACACTGGTAAAATGTTGATGTACTCATGTTCAAGATATTCACTACCACAATCTAATCTAAGCTTCTTTATCTACTTACCAAGTTGATTCTCTACATCATTCTTGAATATCTTGAATATCTTAATGGACTCATACATAGACCTCATTAAGTTTACATTTCCATATTTACTCAAGTAATTAGAAAATGTTATGAAGTAAAATATCCACCTCTAGATTCTTATAGAAATGGTACACACATATTAGTGTGTACCAATCCAAGAATCTATGTGGCCCTTTCATCCTGTACACCAAATTGTGATTTGATTATTTTACCTTATAAACAATCCTGACATCTATCATGTGATTTTATCTCAGAAGAGTCTAAATAAACATCTTGATAGATATTTTTTAAATTATTCTCATTTACATGACCATGATGGTGATTCCCCTATCAGGTGTTATATGATTCATGTGAACATGAATCATTATTGATTACAAAACGTTTTTAAAAAATTATTACATAATGACAATTATTTAAATATTCCATAGCATAACATATATATTTTTGTATAAAATAAATAATCATTATTTGAAAACATGAAAATAAAATCATTTTTATCTAGGCATGATATATAAATTATGTTTTTGGTAACAGTAGGTACATAATAAAAATCTATCAAAACCATAATCATTCCCCGTGGTAGTGAGAGATGGTTTTTACGAATGGCCAGAGGAGACATACTCACACCATTATTAAATATCAGATCCATATCTCCTCCTGTAATCACTCAGAATATACTTATATCCTAAAATAGGATATGGTTGTGATCCCCAAAAGTGATATCAAATTACCAAGGTGTATATATTTAAATATGACACTCCATAATGAATGAAACTTTAATATCCCCTTACTTGTGGGTGCAGTTCCTCTTCAAGTGGCATGACTTTCCACATGAAAAATATACTGCCTCATTTTCCTTGCCTTACCTCTAGATTTCATTATTCTTTGAAGGAATATGCTCGGGAGGTTTAGACTACATCTATGTCTTGGGTCCCTTTTAAATGTTCTTCCTTTTCTTATTCACCATAAGGAATATAGGTTTTCCATGCCCCATGTCTTTATACACTTATAGAATTAAATTCAATAAGTTCCAAATGACTTTATAATTATTGATCATATTGTAATTAACAATAAAGTTGGAGAATGGTTGGATAGTGATGAAGTTATGAGATCTACACACAAATCATTCTAGAATTCAATCCCTAAGATTTATAGGAATTAAATATACCCAATAAGCATGAATTCATGAGCCAAAGCTAGTGTAGACTCTCTATGTATAGATGTTAAAATAACATTAGAGATATCATACCTCTTTTAACTCACTTTCTCTTGATAGAGACTACATAGATAAGACATCATGCTATACACATCCGTGTCTTCATGTTGCTTTAGAATCTCATTAAACATGGATGATAACATGAATCATTAAAAAACTATAGCATCATTATGTTTTTTTGCATAGATAGAGAGTGCTTCATCACTTTCCTTATTACCAGGCGCAATTGTAAATGATTCGTGTGTCACATATAATTTCCTTTCGTGGTGAATAATGACACATATGATCCTTTTCCACTATTGTAAATTTGTGCCAGTGAGAAGGATTCCCTTCTCATGAATGGATCCCAATGATATATTTGATATGATTTTAATTTTGTTTCTACAAAATAAGATAAGAATAATTTTTGTACATTATCTGAAATAATTTAAAAAAACAAAGAAATATTATATTTATTAGTTTGACCCTATTATATAAAAACCTAATATCCCCCACAATTGGCATTGGAATATCATATTTCATGGATATTAAAGTGGAATGGATCCATATTACACTTATAATTACCACAACATGGGTTGATCAATAAAAATAAATGGTTTTAGGTAGGAATTCAAAATTCCAACTGTATTAACTAACAATTCCTTTTTTCTGTTGAGTGGACTCCCCAATCCTAAAATCCTTAGTTTGATTTCCTAAACCTTTTCCTCTTAGTTACACCAAGTCCTTCATTGGAAATCAACCCTTGATGTGAACTATATAATGTAACCCCATAAATTTAATTTAAAATTACCTGATAATTAAAAGCACCCCAAATTCATTTGGTCATTCACTTTGAACTGTGGTTCAATTTTAATAGAAGTAATGGAAGTCTACACCGAATTAATAAATTTAATAGAGGGATTTTATCCTTTTGTGCATAAAATTAAAATTTTTATATTTATCACATTATTGTTAATAATATTTTTATTTACTTAAGTGACTAAGCATGTGTTAGATAAAATTTACACCTAATACAACTTATTTTTAGTTCTATCTTGCATGATCATTAATTTCATTATTTATGTGATCACAGAAAATCAACCATAATGAAATAACCATGTATCTAATAGAAATGAAATAATAAAGGGTATTATCATGGGATTATACTAATGGTTAGTTTATCCAGAGGTTGATAATATAACCATTGACCAAGTGAGAAACACCTTCAACCAATTAATGTTCATTTTTATAGCTTTCCACATGTCCACTATTGTAACTCTCTTAGATTGGTTTCACCTCAACTCCAAACATGAACATCCTCTAATAGCATGTTAGTTCAATCCATTATTTATGATTTTACTCTCACACTTTTTATAGGGAAGATATTTACATAAAAGAAACCATGGGCATGCAATCCCTACATAATAAGAGGATAGAAGGCCCACATGACAAAAATTTAATTTGATAACAAATTAAATGAAACCAATCACATAAAAAGTTCTAGTCTAGATAATGATTTTCCACATGCATGCAATGGATTATGTATTTAATAAAACCATCATTTTATTCAAAATTGTTTTTATTTATGTCAAATCGTGATCAAATCAATTAATTATTATTTTTTATCAGTCAATTCTTTTATCTTAATTCTTACCCGAATTTACTTGATATTATCATCCTTTATAATTTTAAACAAATTATATAAATACATTTAAAATTTAAATGTGTTCATAAATTTACCCTGGAGGTAACATGGTGGATACATATCGATTCTACCCACCACATATTACACTCTCATACTTGTTTACTATTATGACATATAAAATAGACAACTAATAATGTACTTTCTTGATGTGTGCTATAAATTTAATGATTACAATATGTACATGATTTTTCAGTCACGTGTTATGCTTTAATTCATGTATATTAATAGCTTGTAATATTAATTATACATTATACATAGATTTAAACAATACAAAGATATTAATTATAAATTTAAATATATATATATGTATATAAAAACCTATCTCATGGCGTGTCCTGTATTTATGACCACATGAAAGTACATATCTTAAGGTTTAAAAATTAAAATAAATAAATTTTAAATCTACATAATTTGTTATAAGTACACAACATTTAAATGAAACTAAACATCGTGTATGCCTCTCACCTTCTATCCAAGAGACGGACCTAGAGAATTGGTGAGAAATCTGTGCCTTAGTAAATTTGGATTACACGACATGTCCAATGGGTCACATGATGTGTTAACTACGAGTTACATGATGACCATTCAGGTAAGCCTTTAATGGAATACAGGACCTATTTGTGACTCAAAGGGACTACACTCTATGTATATGGGATACATAACATGTGATATTCGGTTTTTATCTTTTATGTTTATGCTTACTGAGTAAATGATCTCACATTTTTTTATGATTCCATTCCACAAGAATTAAAGAAGAGTATTTAGTATTCCCTTTATAGAATTATTGAATTTGAGAAGATTGTATATTGAAGTTGTTTAAAAATAATTTTCAATACAACATTTACATAGCCAATATTCAAAGACACCAGACATTTAGGTTCTTGGATTATGAAAATTAGTGAGGTGTAATGATTATATTTTGAGAATGATGTAAAATATTTGTGTCTAATTATTGACTTATCTCACTTAGTATCACAAAATATGTTTATTTTTTTATTTTTATCACCATATTAGGGAGTGCAGGTCTGGGACCTCATAGTTGGTATTATAGTGGGGTATAGTCATATTTTTGTATCTGGATATGGGGAATAAGTGAATATAACCTAAAACTACCTATAATGTGAGAAAGGTAAATTATAATTAATTTAATATGTCATTGGTTAAAATAAATGTTTCATAATTTAAGACATTTATTACATCCCAAGACCCCCACTTTGGGATTTAGTTAAAAAATCATAAAGCTTTCATTTATGTGGCCCAAATTTTAATAATACAATGTATAAAACATCACAAGGAAAAAATATATCACTTAAATAACCTAGGATATTTTTGAGTTATAGTTTTATATGATTTGGATAATCCATTAAATAATAATACCCAATAATTTTAGTAATAATTATTCCCACTATACCTAGTTTATACTCAGTCTTCATCATTGTTCCTACTCATCATGAAAAGCTCTATTTTTCTAAAAAAATGTTGGATAAGGAAAACAAATAAATAAAGGGAATAAAAAGAAGAATTATGTTAGTTCAGTGAAAATATTAAAACCCATAATATTTCTACCAATATCATAATATTTTATGTGCAAAAAATAAAAAACATTTCCATAATAAAAACATACAAAATTTGATCAGAGATAATATTTAAAATCCATAAAAAGAAAAAAGACCCCCATTTTTAGAAATATAGGGCATTATATTTATAACCCATGTTAGAAATAACCAGATTCTAGTTAAATCTATTTGAGAAACCTCCCAGGTTAAATCCATCCATCTACACTATAAAAACAACAAATCTTACCAAATGCATTGGTGATATAAAATGGGTCCATCAATATATAACTTGTATATGAATCACCCATCACTCATCAGATTTAATGAGGCTCACACATTGTATAAGATATATCTAGATCACACATTTCTCATATATAATTCTCAAATATCATATCATGAATAAAACAATTATGCTTGAACCATTTAAACATAAAACCCTTGAAAAAAAAACCATCATTTATTTTTAGTTTGGCTGACCTATGAAAAATAAATAGGTTTTAGGAAATAAATAAAAAACTATAATCACAATCCAGAAAGAGAAAGAATAAGGATGGTATCATAATATAATAATACTATAGAATCAAATTTATAGTAAAATAATGATGTTATGGGGGGAAATACCATTTTAAATAAAATTTAAAATATTTTTTAGAAAACAAGTGAAACACTCATTTATTTAAGTAATATTTTATAGAAAATCACAAAATATTTGGGGAAAATATTTTAATTGAAAATAACCCTGAAAAATTATAATATATGCTTCAAAATAAATAATGTTTTTTATGGTGGGAAAATCTGTTCAATCGTAATGTTTAAAAATAAGCTTTCTTTTCAAACATTTTGAAAGGAGTGTCCAAAGAGACCCATGTAGGAAAAATAAGAAATTTTATTTTTTAATTTTTTTTTCTAAAAATGTTAAATATCACATAAAATACCATCATAATATCATTTATGTTTATAAAATAACATTATTGAAATCATTTATAAAAAATTTATATATAGTTGTGAAATATTATCTTTTTGGAAAAATATACAATATCAGTATCATTTGCAAACAGAATTTTTGATGTACCTTCAATTAATATGAATGTAAATGGAAACTAAAAATTTAAAGAAATTTCATAAACAGATGATACAAATGAGATTACATTCATGAAAATAAAAAAACAATTGTTCCTAAAAGAATCTTGAACATAAAAAATTTAAAAACAAATAAAATTATTACATAAATGCTTTAACACTTTAGTAACTTTTGAAATCAAAATTCAAGGGAAAATGGTTTTGGATATGGATTTATAAATCCCAATAATTTCATGATATAATATGTCCAAATTAATTCAAGTGTCTATAATTACACAATGTAATGAAATCATGGTTTACATAAATATATCTGAAGAAAATTATATTGAGATAAAGAAAACCGTATCAAAGGTGTTGACGTTTGAAGAGATAATTTATCCATGAAGTGATTATGTATAGATATTAAAATCCCAAAAAATTATAAAAATTCATAATAAAACTATTCAGATATCAATTCACACAAGACCATGGAACAAAAAACCTAATGACGTTGAAGTATTACCCAATGAATGAAATTTGAGTTATGAAAATCCATAACACTTGTTAACTTTCAAGTCAAATATCCTTTGATGAAATAGATTAGAATTGAAACATAAAAAACTTTATTTATGAAGGATTAATGATAGAAAATTTAAAGTGTCATTATATACACCATAAAAAATATTTTTTCATAATATTAAAATATGATTTAATAAAGGGAAATTGAAAAAAATCCCTTACATCGAGTCTGAAACACCAAATATGTTCTTTATATTCCTGAATTATATTAATTTTTTACATTATTTATAACTTATTTAAGTTTCATTATTAATTTATTATATTTAATACCATCTTATATAAAACCACATAATCAATTAATTTCATGTCAGACATTTGTACTTTATTTGGCTCATATGTCAAAAATGACTTTGGTATGATGACTATGGTAAAAAGTTCCAAGTTCCACCATATCTATAAAAATATTCATTAAATATTTATAATTTTTATATATAAATTATAAATTTAAAATCAATCATTAAATATGGTTATGAAAAAAGAACTATGTTATAATAATAGAGATGGTTGGCCATATATATACATGACTAACATTTTCATTTATCAATGATCACAATGAAATGAAGGTAAACATTAGTTTAACTATGTATAATGATATTTTTATTGAAAATATAATATTATATCCTTAAATTTACTAATATATAACATCTATATTATGTGGTTATGAAAAATGAGTCATATGACTTCATGGATGTGGTAGTACACACATACGCACGAATGACATTATAATTTTTCAATAGATGGAATGGTAGGAAAATAGATGATATGTTATATTTTAGTAATGATAAATATTCAGTGAATATAATATATACACATTAAATACATTATTATAACCATAAATGTTATATAGTAATGGAAAACTAGTTACATTAGTTTGTGAGGCTGTAGTCCCCCGTACACAGAGAAAGCAATTTTGTTTCCCCTTTTGTGGAAGAATTAGATGTATATAGGTTATTAAAATTAAAACAATAAAATATAATTATATGAGATATAATTATGTTATTGTATAATTATTATTGAAAAATATTTTATGGATATGGTAGAAGAAATAAAACTAAAACATTCGGTTAATAGTTACACCTCTTCTGGAAGCAATCTCCTCTGCTTTACAAGTCCTCTAAAATTGGTATTGATCCCAAACTAGGACCTCTAGAATTAGTTTGTGGATTTTATGAAGGTATTTTGGTAGGGATTGGATATACCAAAGGGTAATTGATGTGTGTAGATAAGAGGATAAGGGATTATCTTTTATAATGAGTGGGGATGTTATTGGAAGATTTAATTATTAAATTAATATAAATTAATATTCTTATTTAAATGGATCCAAACATATATAATTTGAAGATAATATGAGAATAATTCCAAATCCCCTTTTCCAATAAAAATTTTATAGCCTTAGGTGTTCTTGTAGACTTATTTATTTTTTATCTCCCCATTAACTCCTTTGATGATTAAAATGATAATAATATATTATTTACTATTTAAGTGCTAGGATTGATATCGATAAAAGGTTAATTGGACCATTAATAGACCCTATATTTGTTTTAAACTATATAAAAATCACATAGATGAAGAAATATTTTTTAATCATTTAATTAAAAAATATTTATTAAAAAATATCAATTATATCATTTTTGGAATTACATGATTATTATAATATAATTTGTAAATACCAGGCCTTAAAAATCAAATATTTTAGTGACTTTAAGATATAATTTGATTTCTAAAATTCCCTAATATATTATGGGTTTATATTGTTAGATTTTTAGGTCATAAATCCTACAAAAAAAACCAATACATTAAAAAGTGGAAATTTCAATTCATTATCCATTTTTTATATAAAACCAAATGTTATAAAAGAAACTTTTTTATTTATTACACATCACCAAAATTTTTTATCTTGATAAAATCGTATTCCCTCAAAATCCTATGAAAATATTTTTAATATATATTATTATCACAAAACTCTTAGTAAGGGATATAAAAATATATAAAAACATTGTTAGTCCTTGAATACATATAAAAATGTTCCTTTTTTAAAATGAACTTCAGGCTTGGAATAAACATTTTCCTACCAAATTAATCAACCACTTTACCAAAATATACTTATAATTTTTTTAAGATAAATATTAAAATGAAAAATAAAACTTGTAATTTTTTATTTTAATCTATAAAAATAGCAATAGAACTATTTAAAAAGGTATTAATTTACACCCTTAATAAGTATGATAAAATTTACTTTGAAAATATTCCAATTATTAACCTTCTAACAATCACAATATTTCCATAAAACCCATATAAATAGTAGATTAATAAAATGGGGAACATGAAAAATCATTTTCATATCAATATTATATATTGAATAAACCTCAATGTTACACACGTTGTAACCATCATAATTACCCTTATAGTAACTATCATATTTACTCTTATAATAACCCTAAAGGTTATACTCAAAATTAATATAATAATATATTCGCATATTCTCTTAGGATAAATCCTAATAGGTTAACTCCATCCCTTTACCTATTTTTTTGTGGATCTATAATGGGACCCCTTCCCTTGGTTTATAACAAAACCACCTATAATAATATGAAATTCATAATAACCATGAAAAAATCTTAATATATAAAGGAATTAGGGTTTCAAATTATTCCTTTTACCGAAAAGAAATAAATTTATGTATATTAAAATAATAAATAAAATTTAACTCCTTTTTTTTAATATAACTAGAACACAGGGAACATGGGTTTCCTTCTTTTCAGAAAATATGGAATATTATAGAGGAATCCAAAATCAAATAATAATTACAACAGTGGGAAATATTGTTATTGCTATATATGTTGAAATAGAACATTCTTTCTATATATTTATAATGACCATCAAAACATTCAATAAAAATATTATTCATGATTTTTTTTAAATAGAATGAAAAGATATATAAAATTTACTTTTTAATTATTTTATGTTCTTTTAAATAAATTACTAATATAATTTTTAGAATATAGTCAAGGAAGAAAAATATTTGTAAGGGAGACTTTAAAAAATATTTTTAAACAAAACTATCTTAGCTCGAGACTGAATCATCACATACATTCCTTATATTCATTAATAATAAATTTATGTTAATTATTTAACTTCTTAATAACTTTTTTCATGTTTATAATTCCTTTTATTTTTTTTCATTACCATGTTATATAAAATTACTTAATCAGTTATGTTCATGTCGGATGTTTTACATCATTCGATTCATAAGTCTAAAATGAATTTAGCAGGCTGAACATGGTAAAATTGGTTATTATTAAATAATATCCATAATAATAATCATGAAATAATTATCATTATTATACATAAATTATATTTTTAAAATAAATAATTAAACATGGTTATAAAAATTAATTAATTTACAATCATGGAAATGGTAGGTCGTACGTATGCTTGAGTAACATATCAATTTTTCAAAAATCATTTTTGGAATGATGGTAATTATTATTTTATATTTCCATAATGATAATTATATCATAAATACCATATTATTTATTTTAAATTTCTTATATATATCATCCATTTTACACGGAGATGGAAATTGAATCACATAACTCTATAGAGGTGGTAGTCCACACATACAAACAAGTGACAATATCAATTTTTAGTGAATTGAATGGTAATAAATTGAATGACATATTATATTTTAAAAATAATAAATATGTTATTAATATCATATATAATAATTAATTATATCATCATAACCATACATGAGATGTGGTGATGGAAAACAAATTATATTTTTCCTCCACGCGGTGGTCCACTATACACACGAAGGATGTATTCCTTTCTCACTTGATAAGGGTTGGATATGGATATAGATTATAAAATTAACATAATAAAATATAATTATATTTTTTATATTTTTTTAATCTTAAAATGTTTTTTTAATATTTTTATGCGGTGGAATAAAAAATAAAATAAAAATACTTGTTTTATAATGATGAATCTTCTTTCAGATAACCTCTATTGTTTTATACATTAAACCCTATAAGGTTGGTATTATAAGTAAATTAATACATATATAAATTTGTTAGGGACATTATAAAGTTATTTTAGTTTCTATTGGATGAAATAAGGGTTCTTGAGGTGTCATTAAATGAGAAGATAATGTTCTCTTTTATTAGAGAGGGGAGGGTCACTCTTGGAATTTATTAAAATATTAAATTTAAATAAATTAATTTCGATATAAAAATTGATAAAATATGATAATATTAGAATAAAAAATGTATATCAGACTATATAATCTCATAAAATTATAATTTTACAAGTTTTGACCATATTTTCACCCAATGTTTTGGTTTTAACTCATTGTTAAATCTATTCACTCTTACCATGACAAAAAGGTTTTTTAATAATTGAGTGTCTTGATAGTAACTAAAATTGTAAAAAATAACCATATATGGATATAAGTGTATATTTGAAACCATATTCTAATCACTAGGCTAGATATATGTTTTTTACCAATTTTAGAACATTTAATAAAATATTATTTTTATAAAATATCAGAAATTTCAATTTTAGAAGTATTTAGTCACACAAACTTTAACAAAATCAGGAAAAAAGACTTAAACTCAAATAAAAACATTTAATAAATAGAGAAAAGTTATATTTATTTTTGAAACTAACCAATAACATTAATTATTTAAAATTATATTAATTTTTTTATATTTAAGATAATTTATTTTTCATTAAATAAATAATCACAATATCTATGTTGTCTACGAATTTAAGGTAATTATTTCTAAAATAAAAAATAAAAATAAAAAAATATGAGGAATATAAATAATTTGTATTTAAAATTAATATTTATAACCGAATATATACTCATTTTATCCCAATTTTGAAAATATCATTGTTATTAAAAGTAAGAGTGTGACATTTTTGGCATTATATTATTTAAACATTATAAAGGTAAAATCAAGTATAAGTGAAAATCAGAATCCATGTAACCAAATCTTTTTTGAGTATGGATACAATTTGCTCAAAAAATAAAATTAAGACAAGTGCTATAACCATTTTTCCAATGTTTATCATATTATTTTTAATCCTTAATTAGATGATTTAGCTTTTATCATTATAACAAAAATTACTATGGTTACTATTAATAATAACTAAAAATAAAAGGGTAATATTAAAAAAATTTAGACTTATTTATTATAGTTATATTTTCAATTTTTCAAAATTTTCAATACATTAGTGAAAATTAATAATTTAAAATACAATTGTCAAAACATGTGAAAAATGATTTATCAGAAAAATACCCTTTTGAATATAAAATGTTTCTATAATAAATTCAAGTATAAGATTAATTAAAAAACCCTAATTGTATTATTTTATATAAAAAGTAAGTAATTTAATTTTAAAACTAATCCAAAATATAATTTTAAATTAGAAATACTATAAAAAAAAATATTGTTTTCAATATCAATTTGTATTTCCATTATTCATTGAAAAATAAAACTTTTCAAAAAATATTTAAAATTTTACTGTAGGATAATTTTGATATGAAAATTCTAAAATTAATATTTACTTTATCAAATAAAATTTATATTTTTTTTAGAAATTAATTATATTATTCTCTCATAAGAAGAAATAAAAAAACATTTTTGAAGAAAACATATATTTGAAGAATAAAATTGTCCTACTGAAAATTGATTGCTTATTTCCTAAGAATCAATCAATAAATTTTTATTTATTAGAAACTTTATATATATGTATAAAATTATTTAAACCTATTATAACTTCTAATTTAATATCTAGATTATAACTTCCATATGATAATATTTCGTAGTTCGTTTATGCTCAGTGTTTTGTGTCGTACACAACATCAAACAATAGGTAATTTTTATATATTAGGATATTATATTCTCCCCCATTTAATTAGTTTCATAATTTCATAATGAAATTTATATTGGTAATAAAAGGATTGAAATTTGAAAGTAACTTTCGTGAAATCTCTCATTGTAAAAATGTTAAACGAAACATCCTCTTGAAATGAGGGAACAAGAAGTATAAAGGTAATCTGGAATAACACAAACTTGGTTTTGAAGCAGGGTTAAATTATTGGGAAGTGAATATATGAATTTGGAAAGAAAACTTAATATCTAAATGACGATTGAGAATGATAGATAACATTGATTAAAAGAAATTGAATGAACTTGAGAAAGTTAATCACTACAGAACTATTAATATATGATGGATGAAAAGACCATTGATTTATTAGAAATAAAGGTAATAAAATATCCTTTTATTTTAAGATCCATTTTCCTAGATTTGAGGAATTAATATACCCTATAGATAAAGAACATATGTTAATAAACTAAATTGACAAGTAGAATTTATTCCTTCAATGAATTAACACCACAATATCATCTTTTTCTAAAAATAATGTGTCTTCAAGATGAATTTTTTATAACTAAAGAACTGAAATAAATATCAAACAATCCACATAATCTATTATATAATAATAATCTATTCCCCTAGTCTTTAGAAGTTAACCAAAACAAAAATAGTTATCATAAGGTAAGATAATTCCAAAAATGTATAAACCATTATATGATGAAATAATACTTCAACCTCTAAAACTTAATATTAATACACAAATTTCAAACTAAACCATTTTGTAAACATCTATCCCTAATATTATTTAATATATCCCTAAATAATATTGAACCCCAAATATTATAATGATTTAATCACATATTATTCAAATATTTATGTCCAAATCACGTTAATCACTCTTAAAGTTAAATACAAAAAATGTATATAACATATTCATATAATCACCATGATATGTAAATTATCCCATTAATGACATTAATAATAATAAAAACACCTTATAATGATATATTAAACAAAAAGTTAATTCAATATTTAATTCTAAAATAAAATACCATAATTTTATGTTCACCATAATCGTGTAACATTCTCAAAACAGGGAACTGCATCTAAAGTAAAATTCATCAGTAAATAAATTTTCAATCTAATGGCTTTCTCTATGATAAAATATATGTTCCCAAAATATGAATTATCAAAAATATAATTTCATACTAAGTAAGACCCTTTTTTCCAATTGGTTGGGAGTTTATGCCTCACCGCCTTTCCTATCGCAATGGGTAATCTCCTAGCTTGTGGGTTATCCTATTTGTAATAATATATTAATATAATTCCAATAATGTTCCCAAAAAAATGATTAATATTTTTAAATCATTATTAATAATGAAAACACATTCTAATATCTTCAATACAACTAATTTTACTAAAAAATAAAATAATCTTAATTTACTATCATTTTCTCAATATAAAACACTTATTACCCCAAAGTTTAATTTATCCCTTTTTTATATGTCCTTAAATATTTTTCTCTTAAATATATCACTTTTTTATACACCTATTTTCAATGTTATTGATTCTATCTATAATATTATTTCAATATTTGAAAACAAAATCTATTATAGAATAATATTTATGTATTTCATGAACCTTATAATATCAGAATATATCAGAATATCATTGATAAAATACTAAAACATCTTAGTTTTGTAAAATCAATATATGAAAAAATCCATCATTTAACATCCTTACTAAAACTTTAACCATTATTTTATTATTATTCCTTAATAATTTATTCCTACAAATCAATGATATGAAATATATACTTATGATTCATCAATATCAACTCAAACATTTACCCTAATTAAAATATAAGAAAAATAATTCATACCTTCAATCTTGATATCATGGTCTTCTTTTATGCTTTTGATATCCTGTTTATCATTCATTATGAAGTTTGTATATCTATAAAGTTAAACATTCAATTAATTGCTGGTATTTCTCTCTCTAAATGAGATGTATCAGTTGAGAGTTTGAAATAAAATAAAATAAAATATATTCCATGATCCATATATATTTTAGAGAAATGAAAAGGTGTTGTATGGATCAAATAGTTTCTTGCAGGTCATTTTTATTTTTAATAGTCCTTCAAAATAATTTGAACAAGATTTATCTATGACAGTGATGATTAAATAATATATAAGGGATAAAAAGGTTGAGTGAGGTCCCTTTACTTTCATCTTGATAAAAAATATTTTCTCTATAGAAAAAATCAACATTAAAACATGAAATAAATTATTTCATGTTAAAATAAAAATGGTCTTTATAAAGGCAATACCCATTAAAATTCTACAACCCATTAACATTCAAATCCTCAAAAATAAACTTAATAACTTCAAAATTGAATAATGTATTAACTAATGTTTTTATCTAAAATAATTCCTATTACATCTCCAAAAATGTGATAACATTCTTCTGAAATAATTCCTCATGCTAATCCAAAGGATAATATCTACCTGAAATTAGTAAAATACCTCCAAAAGTATCATTAGTCTCCTGAAAAGATCATTACTTAAAAAATAAAAATGGGGTTTCTAAACCACTAGATGTATAATAAAACATAAACTTATATTCCCATGATAGTATAAATAAGTATTAGGATAACCACACATGAAAAAAATCATAATCTGCAATGTTTTCTAAACACTAATTTTATACAAACAGTCAATACATAGACTCAAGAATTATATATTTTGGTGAATTTAAACTATAATTCACTTTCTTACATTTATTAGGATATTTTATGCCTAATGTTTATGAGGGTTATGTCCTAAATCGTATAAAAAATCCATATATTATTAATAGGAAATCTTATTTAGTATCTATTTGGTTGCGCCCAAATTTACCCTACAGGTATGCGGTCGTTGTAGTACACGTAGGGGTTGAATCCACAGGGACCAAAGAAGGAACCTAAAGACACTATGATTTTGGAAGGATTTATCCATGAATTGGACAACTATTTAGATTTAATTGATATGAATAACTAGTGATTAAATTTAAATAACAAAATAAAAAACATACAATTACTTAGTCTAAAACAATTAATGCATATGAGTTGATCCTAAGTTGTTACTGGGGTTAGATTAGATGTATTTATTTTCTTATAACGTTTGTTTCACTAATTCAATACGCATCCACAAATTGACATAATTCCTCAACATCATTCACAAATTTAATCCCTACACAATTCCAAGGATAATCACTAATGCACTTAGAGGATCAATTTAATTATCACTCTAACGAATTGGATCGTACTAGCACTCGAATTGTGTCATTGTTAAAGTTGCAAAATCTGAAGAAGAAAATAAATCATCAAATGGAAATATTAAAGTAATGAAATGATTATGAATTTAAGTACATTAAATAATATCCAATCCACCCCATGCAACTCCCTATGATCAACCCAAAATGGGTTTGCCCTCAATTTATGCTATTCAATAAATGGATGCGGGAAGTCAACTTAAAGAAGTAGGATTGAAAAAGCAAAATAAAAAAAATGAAAAGATCACTCCACCATTTGTGAATAAATTCACAAGTGCTGGTGTGAATAATATCACACCTTGTGAAAATGGTATCAATGTGAAAAGAAGAAGAACCGAAAGAGTAAATAAGAAGAACTTTTATTGAAAACTAATGTGATTCAAACAACTTACATGCGAATGTAGAACGTTATAAAGGCAATTTGGAATAACAATATTAAAATGAAAGTAAAAATCCAAGATCCCTAAAACCTCCATTAAAACAGCCATAAATAGCCATTTTGGAGGCCTTGGGTCGAGCCACCATCAATCCCACTCTCTTTAATTAATTGTGGTGGACCTAGGTGTGTGGAGATTTACTATAGAGGAGACCTTTCAACTCTTTCCTCAAAGTGGGATCCAACTTTCATCCACTGAATAGATGAACCGAAATCACCATCTAGAAGGCTGAATTGGAGTGGTCCATAGAAGATGAAAATCATAAACCGGATGTCCCATAATATCCTGTAAAATTTCAGCCCAAAATAATTTGTGGTTTGCAATATATGATTCAAATGGTGGGATGTTCTTTTTCTAGGCCACAGAATCTAGCGCAGAATTGAATATTCAACATGGGACGCCAGAAAAACCATTAAAACATTTTAATTAGCTTGAAATAATGTTGAATTAAATGTTCCCCATGATGTATTCTATCTCCAGCTAATGTTTTATACTCTTTGGGGTTGAATCCTTACTTCTACAGTACATTTATTGGGCTACTGTCCAGCTCACTTCGCCCAAAATGTTTTTGGTTCAAGGCCCACTTTAGTGTTCTTACAATTTGAATCTCCAAGTGCTCCAAAAGAATGAATTTTTCCTTATAGCATGGGAGACATGAAAAGAAAATATGAAAATAAAATCAACACCATTTGGTTTTTTATGAGATGTTCAATAATATACCTTGTAATAGTGCATTTGAGGAACGAATTACAATCATGATGTGAAATGATGTTCAAAGTGTAAAATGCTATAAAAGGGTATTTATGAAAAACAAATCACATGAAAACTATATAAATTAACAATGAATATTATCCTCTTCCAGTGGCTAATCACACCCCCAAACTTGAGTTTTCATAGTCCCGAGAAAAATATATCTCACAAAAATGAAATTTAAATGACCTTTTCCAGAAACATTTTAATACACGTTGCTCACCCAAATTCCTCATACAAATTGTTTTTGAACCCCATAAAAATCATTTAAAACAAGCTATGTCCAGAGGCATAACCCAAGCCCAATCCCACTACTTTGTTCAAATTCATCGCTATATTTCATCCAATTTCAATTAATTATGATGAAGTGTTGTGCATCACAATAGACATGGGGTTTCATTTTCATTAAAGGGAGAAAAGATGGAAGCTCTAGGAGAAATAAAATTTTAATAATAAGATATGTACTAATTTTTTATTATTTTATTATTTTTTTGGTTTGTTTTTCAAATTTTCCATGGTAATTCAAATTGAACTCAATCGAGTCAACCCATGTAGCAAGAATTTGCCGATGACTCCCAGGCTCAAAGACCTTAGGGTACCTAGTGAAGCTCACATACTTGGGCATCATCTCGAGTTTAATCAATCAAAAAAATTCAAATTTCCACAAATAGAGATAAAATTCCCATCTCTGGGCCAGAAAACTATGGAGTCACAATCCACATGGGGCCGAAATCCACGCATTATGTCATTTCATTTCTCTACGTGAAAATTGATTTTTCTTTTTTTGAGTTTTTTGAATAATAATATTAAAACTAAAATGATCACCAAACCTATGCTATTTTTTTGGGTCCCCAAGAACTCAATCTAAAACTCCACAATCTAGAGGACATGCATTGTGCTTTTTATTAAATGGATTAAAATATAACGGTGAAAAATTACATCGGACAACCACACTTTCCATAATCTATAAACATGAACATAAACTTGAATTAAAATCAAAATCAAGGCATGAAAAATTCTTTGATATCCAATTTCAGAGTTTGCAATGTGTGTTATCATGTTCAAGGTTAATGAAATTTTCCTTTCCACAATTTTTATGCACACAAGATCAATTTTTTTTTATTTCATCTCCCCCAACATAAAATAAAACTATCCCCAATGTTTAAAGAAATGAAATATTAGAAGGGTTAGAGGTAGATGAGAGGAGTTCTAAAAATAATTTTAAACAATAAACATATAACAAATTCACCTAGTTTTTGAAGTTGAAGTTCATGATTTTCCATATCACTCCTTTGATCTCTTCGGGGGTGTAGGAACCTCCTTGATTGAACATATATCACCCAAAAGAGTTCTTGAACCATACATTGAAGAAAAAAGCAGAAAAACAAACAATACAACGATTTATTTAATTCCAAGTATCATAATTTTTATGTTTTTTTCTATTTTTGTTGTTTTTTTAAATCAAAATAATGATACATTGTCTTCTTTTAAATTTTTTGGGTAAGGTATTACTCAGGGATCACACCACGTTACACTGATGAATATGGTGCTCCACTTTCATACCCATCCATGTTCATAAAATAAGAAAAGGTCAACAATATAATGTTTTTTTAACCTAAAAAACATAAATAAAATAAAATAAACTGATTATACATTTTATTCTTTTAAATTTTTAGGTAAGGTATTACTCAGGGATCGCACCACGTGACATGGATTAATATGGTTCTCCCCTTTCATACCCATACATACTCATAAAATAAGAACATTCCAATAGTCTAAGGTAGAATAAAATTATATCAAAATGATCCACTAATCCTATTTTAAATTAAAGATTATTAAAACAACAAAATGATTGGAAACTTGAAAACCATGGGTTGCCTCCCGTGCAACGATTAATTTAATGTCTTTAGCTTGACTTGAACCCCCCAACTTATCCAATTCCAACATTAAAAATTTTAATGACCTCATCATTCTACACTTCAACATGATTGAGAATGCGTATCCCATGTGGTTGGTAAGAAGATTTTGAATTTGATTCATGTACAATACTATTTTCTAAAATAAATGGGAAAATTCAAAGAATATCAGAAATGGTTGATCTTTTTTCTTTTGTAGTCTTTCCTAATAAATCAAAGATCAACCCCCCTTTTTGGGTTTCATGACATGAATGAATTAAGACCCCAAGATCTTTCTTAGCATAAATGATGGGATACTCGAGTGGGGAAGGAAGGACAATTATTTTGAGATTGGGTTGTATAAGACAATCAAACATAGGTTGAGATTTTGAATCTAACTCAGTTTCATTTTCCAAATTTATCAACAAAATTGGTTCCTTTAGAATAGAAGATTAAATATCCAAATTGGAGAGATTAGTGTTATGAATGGGTTTGGACTCAATGTTTTTAATTTCTCTCAATGGTTCAGTGATTTTTGTTTTTGAAAAATCATCAATAGAGTTATATATAAGAGACTCAATACACGATGTCAAATTTCCCTCTTCTGAAAACATGAAATCAATTTCCTCCTGATTTAAAGACCCTTCAAAATATTCTTGATCCACTTCCCCTACCACAAATCCACAGGTCGGTTCTTCAATAAATTCATTGGAGGTTTGTGGTAAACTAGAGACTCCGCATAAGGTTTTGGAAGGTACAATTGGTGTAGGGATAAGTTCCGCACAAGTATTAATGCCTTGAAGTTCTACTCTCAAAGATGATTCCTCGGAACTCATTATATCCATTTGTTTACATAATTTTTCAATCAGTGATTGAGGAATATAATTTCGATGTGGTTGATCATCATGGACTTCCCCAAAATTCATCTCTTCATCCATCCTTGAGAGGTTTGGAAAATTATCCTTTAAATATTCATCATCCCAATGATTGTACATGTCACCAAGTGTGTAGTAATTAATCAAGGGTTGATCAAAGAAATTTTCTAATTTAGAGGATTCCCAATATTGATTTTCCATTTAATTCTAGCATGATTTTTTGACATGGTAATTTGGGATATACTTCATTAGAGAAGAAAGAAAGTTGGATTCTAGATTTTCAGGACACACACAAACAGAAAGGGGTAAAGATAAGAGAGATGGCGGTGAGAAAAGGATGATAGTGTCTAAGGTAACTTAATTGGGTTCCTATAAATGAAGCCAAAAATTTGGTTGCGCCCAAATTTACCCTACAGGTATGCAGTCATTGTAGTACACATAGGGGTCGAATCCATAGGGATTGAAGAAGAAACCTAAAGACACTCTGATTTTGGAAATATTTGGCTATGAAGTGGCCAACTATTAAGATTTAATTGATTTGAATAACTAGTGTTTTATTTTAAAAAACAAAATACAAAAACATACAATTACTTATTCTAAAACAATTAATGCAGATGAGTTGATCCTATGTTGTTATTTGGGTTAGATTGGATGTATTTATTTTCTTATAACATTCGTTTCACTAATTCAAGACACATCCACAAATTGTCATAATTCCTCGGAATCATTCACCAATTTAATCCCTAAATAATGACAAGGCTAATCACCAATACACATAGAAGACCAATTTAAGGACCAGTCCAAGGAATTGGATCGTACTAGCACTCGAAATTTGTCATTTTTAAAGTTGGAGAAGATGAAGAAGAAAATAAATCATCAATTGGAAATCTTAAAGTAATGAAATGATTATGAATTTAAGAACATTAAATAACATCCAATCCACCCCATGAAACTCACTAGGATCAACCCATAAGGGTTTAGCCCTCCATTTATGCAATTCAATAAATGGAAGTTGGAAGTCTACTTAAAGAAGCGGGATTGAAGAAAAAAAATAAAACAATGAAACAATCATTCCACCATTTTTTCAATAAATTCACAAGTTTTGGTGTGAATAAGATCACACCTTGGGGAAACAGTATCAACGTGAAAATAAGAAGAACATAAAAATATAATAAGAATAACTTTTATTGAAAACTAAGGTGATTCAAACAACTTACATGCGAAAGAAGAACGTTACAAAGGCAATTTGGAATAACAACATTACATTGAAAGTAATACTCCAAGATCCCTAAAACATCCATTTCAACTGCCATAAATATCCATTTAGGAGTCCTTGGGTAGAGACACCACCAATCCCACTCTCTTTAATTAATCGTGGTGGACCTATGTGGGTGTACATTTAATTTAGAGGAGACCATTCAACTCCTGCCATAATGTGGGAGCCATCTTTCATCCACTGAACAGAAGAACCGAAATCACCTTCTAGAAAGAAGAATTGGAGTGGGACATAGAAGACCTAAATTACTCCCCGAATGTCCCCTAATATCCATTAATCTCTCAGCCCAAAATATGATGTGGTTTGCAAGATATGATTTACATGCTGGGATGTTTGTATCTGGGTCGCAGAATCAACCCCTTGCATCTTCAACTTGGCCTGCCTGGAAATCCATTAACATGTTTGTATAATCTTGGGCCACTGTGTAATGGAATTTTACCCATGATTTCTTCTATGTATAGTTAATGTTTGAGACTCTTTGGGCTTTCATCCTGGACTCTATAGTATTTTTATTAGGCTTCTGTCCAGGTCACTTTTCCCGGAATGTTTTTGGTTGAAGGCCCATTGTGGTGGTCTTCCTATTTGAATCTCCGAGTTCTCAAAAAGATTGAATTGTTACTTATATCATGGGAGAAATGAAAATAAAATATAAAAATAAAATCAAGACCATTTGGTGTTTTATGAGATGTTCAAGATTGTACCTTATAATAGTGCATTTTAGGAAAGAATTGTAATCATGATGTGAAATGATGTTCAAAGTGTAAAATGCACTAAAAGGGAATTTATGAATAACAAATCACATAAAAATATATAAATTAACAATTAATATTAGCCTCTTCTAGTGGATAATCACTATTTTTCCTATAAAACAAATTGATTAAAATGAAACATGTTTTATTTTCATAAAAAATGTTCTCAATTTTCACCATAACCTCATCCTTTCTCATTATAATCCTAGAAAAGTCATTTTAATATTTGGTAGGAGTGAAAAAATATTAGTAAGGGACACGAAAAGAATGAAATAAATCTTTAGTGGATGAATACTTATAAAGATATTCCTTCTGAAAATAAACATTGGGTCCAGAATAAAAATTTTCTTACTTAAGAAAAAAACATCTCTACCCAAAACATTTTCATAGAAAAATTCAAATGAAATATTAAAGGAAAAATAAAACAAATAAATGTTTATTTTAAATAATAAATATATCATGAAAACATTGTAATAAATTAATCATTTTCACCCTTAAGAAGTATCATATATGTTTCTTTGCAAATTATTTCATTATTACATTTTTCATAGTCACAAAATTTCTGTAAAACCCATAGAAAGAATAAATAAATCATATTAGTAACTTAAAGAAGCATTTTTATATCTCTATTACATATTTATTGACCCTCGGGTTCACCCATGGAGTAACTGTCATCATTAAATTTTGATTAACTATCATAATTTCCCTTGTAGTAATAATCAGAATTTTATATATAATAACCGTTGTGGTAAATTTCGAAAATATCTAATGAGAAACCAAATTAGTTATGTTTATCCATTTACCCAATTAATTCGAGAGAAATAATGGTCTCACCTTCCCGTAGTATATAATAAAAACATCCTTCATTATAAACAAGGACCAAGATTTATAAAAATATAATAACACATAAATGCTTATAGTTTTCATAATATTCTTCTTCCATAACAAAACATCTATGGATATTGAAATACCATTTTCATTTGAAATTCCTTTTTAAAAATAACCTAAAATTTTTAAATAATATTTTTTAATTTGAATATAATATATAAGATTATAGAGGAATCCAAAAATCAATTAAGGGTTAAAGCAGTGGGAAAAGTCGTTGTCATCATATATGTTAAAATAAAACATTAATTTTTTTTCTTTTATTTAACACAATCAAATTACATAAAATCATTACCTTTGAAAAACATTGAAATAAAGGAAATATAGATACAAAATGTACTTTATGATTATTTTATGTCGATATTTATACATCTATAAAATAATTTCACAAATATGGACTTGGAAGAAAAAGAGTAGGAAGGGATACTTTAAAAGACGATTTTAAAAAGAAAGTCCATTACCTTGAGCCCGAATCATCATATACATTTATTATCTTCCTAAATATTAAAATTATATTAATTATTTACATTCTTATTAACCCTATTTATGATTATTATTCCTTTTTATTTTATTCATTACCTTGTTATATATAATTATACTATTAGTTAATTTCAAATCATATTTTTTAACAATATTCGGTTCATAAGTCCAAAACGTCTTTGGTTGGTTAACTATGGTCAAAGGGTATATTATTTTTTCATATATATATTAATAATAATGAAGTAATTATTATTTATATACATAAATTATACTTCTAAAACTAATCATGATGTTTGGTTTCAAAAAATGATCTATGTTATAATCAAGGATATGGTTGGTCTTACACATGCATGAGTAAGGTTTCGAATTTTCAACGATCATTATGAAAAAAATATAAATATTATTTTATATTTAAAAACATTTAGTAATATAATATGTTATATATTGTGTATTTAAACATACTTATATATATTATCCTTGTAATGTGGTGATGAAAAACGAATCACATTGCTTCGTGGTGGTGGTTGTCCACACATACACACGAAAGACATTATTATTTTTCAACGAATGGATAGGAAAGAATGTAAAAGAAAAGATATATATTTTAAACATTATGAATAAATAATGGATATAAAAAATGAATTTTTTTTGTAACCAGTTGATATATGTGGTAATGGAAATTGAATTATATCGGTCCGTGATGTGGTAGTCTATCATACAAATGAATGACAGATTCCTTGCATACGTGATAGAGGTTGGAGATAGATATAGGATATAAAATTAAAATAATAACATATCCATATATTTTATATACTTATTTTATTATCTTATAATGGTTTTAGAATATAATAATGAGGATGAATAAGAAATATAAAAAATGGTTGGTTTAGAACTAAACATCTTCGTTGAAAAACCTTATTTATTTAAGTTTTAATCCCTATAAGGTTGGTATTATACCAAAAATAAGACCTAAAGAATTTTGCGGGGGATATTTGGAAGATATTTGGATAAGTATTACCAGAACCAAATGGCTTTTGAGATGTTATAAAATGGTAATAAGTGATTTCCATTTATAAGAGAGGGTAGGGGTACTCTTTAAATTTCTTAAAATATTAAATTAACATAAATTAAATTTGATGTCCCAATGAATCTAAATTGATGATACTATAATATAATATTATAATGATTGTAAATCCTCTCATACGATTAAATTTTTATAGGTTTAACTGTATTTTTATCTTCATCATTTGTTTTTAACCCCCCGTTAAATGTTTTCATACATATTGTGAAAAGAGGGTTTTTACTCTTTGAGTGTAATGATAGTTAATATTAATGGAAAAATCCCAAAAAATAGACCATGGTTGATATTCAAAATAATATCTTAATCAGGTGGATGATGATAAGTTTCTTAGTAATTTTATATTATTTAATAAAATATTATTTTTATAAAATAACAATAATATCAATTATAAAACTATTCATTTACTTTAAATTTAATAACATTAAGAAAATAATTGATATTTGAATAAAATAAATTTATGCATATTTTAAAAGTAATATTTATCTATAAAAATCATATATTACAAAATTATTTCATATTAAAATTATTCTTATATTTGTAACATCATTTATTTTATTTTTACATTAATTGAATAATTACTCTCTTGGTGTTGTGTAAAAATTTATGGTAATTATTTTTTAATGGAAACATAAAAATAAAGTACCATGTTGTATATAAGTCATTTATATTTAACAGTAATATTTATATACGAACAAATCCTCTATTTATCCCTTGTTAAAAATGTTATACTTATTAAAAAAAAGAGTGTGGCATTTAGGATTTTGCTAAATTTAAATATTATAAAGTTGAAAATCATTTTTAAATTTAAAAAGGATATATAACTGAATATTGGATGAGTATTGATGAGGCTCATAAAAAACTAATTTAGGTAATTATTAGGGTAATGTTCTAGTAATTATCACATAATATTAACCCTTAATTTCCCAATTTACCCTTTACCATGTTAATAAAAATAAATATCGTTACTATTTATAATGAGTAAAAACAAAAGGTACATATTTACAAAATTCAGGATTATTAATTATAAATATATATTAATTTTTATAAAATAAAAGCAATAGAATATTCAAAAATTAATTTAAAATCATACTGGTAAAATATGTTGAAAAAATATTTTCCAAAAAAATATATTTTTAAATATAAAATGATTTTAATTTTTAAATATATTAAAATAAAATATAGTTTTCAATCAAGATCAGTATTTTCAATTTCATTGAAAAATCAAACTTTTCACAAAAAAAATTAAAATTTCACTAGAGGATAATTTTGATATGATGATTTAAAAAATGATATTTATTTTATTAAATTATATATCAAAAAGTTATAGATATTAATTATAGTATTTTCACACATAAATCAATAAAAACCCATTTTTGAAGAAAAAAAGTCTTTGGAGAATAAAATGACTTTAGTAAAAAGTGAGTTCTTATTTATTAATAATTAATCAATATATTTGTATTGATTTGAAACATTATATTTATATTTAACATTAGTTAATCATATTAATACCCCCTAATTTAATGGATATGTTATTCTGGTAAAATAATAATATTTCGTGGTTTGTATAAGTTTAGTGTTGTTTGATGTACATGTAAATGAACATAATGTACTTTTTTTAAAAATATTTGGATATTACATAATATGTTACTAAATTAATTAAAATTGTTAAAAATTAAATGTTTTATAATATAAGGAAGGTATTGTGTTAATATATTCTTGGAAGAAAATTTGACTTGTGTTGATATCATTTTAAACCTTATATTTTTTATTAACCCCTTTGTTAACCAATTTTAACCTTAAATGTGGTAATGAATTTTTTAATATTAAAGGGATATAATTTTACTTATAAAGTGAAATTTTGATCATAAATGGAAGTGGGAAGATATTTTTGACCATGAATCATCCTAATTATCATTTTCCATGTGTTTATTATTTTTAAATAATTTATTAAAAAATATTTGAAATAAAATACAATTAATAACATTTTGAGAACTATTCACATAATTTTAAATTTAAAACAATATGATTCAAATTTTAATCATATATAAACCATAAATATGTAAATAATATGTTATATTTATCTTTAATATTTATGGGAAACATTAACTCGCCCAATTTTGTTTTATAGTTTTTAAAATTATTTTCCTTATTTTACAACTTCTTACAGAAGACTTATGTCATTATTTTTTAGGAATTAAAAAATAATAGTTTAACTTTTAAATAACCATTAATAATTGAACGTGCCTTCTTTTTATGCCAACTTTAAAATTTTAAAGATAATAAAGCAATGAGAATTACATTTTTTAACTTTTCATTACATACAATATTGTAAAGCTAAAAATCATGTCCAAATAGTTTAATTCATTTTTCAAGATTTAATTCAATCAAATTGTGGAATTTAATTTAAAATTAAACCCTCAAACTATAATGAATTTTCTTTCTTGAGAAAAATGGATTTTATGTTAATTTTTTAGACAAAATTAATTTTAAAAAGTCAATAAAAATACTATAATTAGTTTATGTTTAATCATAAGTAATTAATTAAATTTTAAAACTCAAAAAAAAATAAATTATAACTTTGTAAATACATTAAAATAAAATATTGTTTCCATAAAAAAATTATTTTTTCACTTTTAAATGGAAAATCAATCTATTAATAAAAATCACAAAATTCAATATAATTACATTCGGACATGATTAATTGAAATATTATATCATTTTTATCAAATATTTATTTAAATTTTATAGATATTTATTATAGTATTCACTTTGAAAAGGAATTATATACAATTTCTGATGAAAACAAAATTCTTAAGAATAAAATGACCTTACTAAAAATTGAGTGCTTATTTATTAAGAATTAATCTATATATTTTTATTGACATGGATTGTAATATATAACAAAAAATCAATTGGAAGGTCATTAGAGTTATATTTAAATAATAATATCTTATAATTCATTTATGCTTGGTGTAGTGTATCTTGTAAGCTATTAGAACTATTAATTTTTTTTAAAATATAAAGATATAACATTTCCCCCCAACCACTTTAATTAATTGTATACTCATAATTTGAATTTCATCTCAGTAATCCAATTTTTTACATTTAAATTACCTTTTTTGAAATGACACAACATAAAAAGGGTTAAGTAAACATTATCTTAAAAAGAGGGAAACGTAAATATGACTCTCATCTAGAATAATACCTAACTAGGTTTCAAAATAGTATAAATGTAGTGGTATGTTAAAATATGTACATGGAGGGATAACATTATTTCTAAATAATGATAAAGAGTGATAGTGAACATTGACGATAATAATGTGAATGATCATGATAATTTTAATGAAAACAACACTATAAAACTGAGAGGTTTGTAAAATACCATAATTTTTTTGAAAATGAAGGTTGAAGTATTTTTTTTCAAGGTCCTTTTACTAGAGTATAGGAATTCCATTACCTTCTAGACGAATAACATTAATAAATATACATACTTGATAAATAAAATTTCATTGTTTAATCAATTTGAAAAAAATATCAACTTTTTAACCAGATAATGAGTAATCAAGTTGAATTTTTGATATCTGAATACATAAAATCCAATTATAAAAGATCATATAATCTGGAAAAGGGAAACAAGCTATTCATCATATATTTAGATAGTAAAAAACATTCAAAATTGTTATCACAAGGTAATATTATTCCAAAAATGAATAAACCTTCATATGATGAAATATAATATTAATATACAAAGCCTCAAAAATAACACCTGCAATTTAATGTTGATCATTTGATAAATAATTGACCTAATTTTTTTAAAAAAGTTCCCAGATAATATTGAAATATAAAAATAATAAGTATTTCATCAGAATTTATTCCATGATTAATTTAATATTTATCATCAATTAATATTAGTCACTCATAATGTATTATAAAAAAAATTATATTTATTAATCATATAATCTCAAATTTATGCTATTAATTTTCATAAATAACCTTAATCACCGAAAATTAACATTAAAAAGATGTATTCTTAGAAAAACAATTAAACCTTTAATCCTAAATAAATTACTTAATAACATATAATATTCCCAAAAATTATATTGATAACCTCAGTAACATTATATCCAAATCACTTTATAATCACACTGTTATTTATAAGATAATACATTTATTCCCAAATTATCAAAACCCATAATTACTTCAATATCAAAGATCATATAAACCCAAATGGTTATCAATATTTTTAAACTTATGTCAACAAAATGTAAAGGTATTCTTCCTCAAATGATACTCCATGTTATACCTAAGGGTTATATATACCATAATTCAATAAAAGTTCTACCAAAATGTCCTTAATAACTTTAAAAACACAAAAATTAAGAAAAGAAAAGGGATGTCTAAGAAGTTAAAATTTTGATCAACCTTAAATTAAAAAAGACATTATGTCATTCATATCTCTTAAGATATCCTCTCCTGAAAAAATACCAATCTATAAATTTTCCTAAACTATGATTTGATAGAAACTATAATATCCTAGGAACCTAACTCTGACATCTGAAGAAAAAATCATAAAAATTATATGAATGTGACCCAAATATTATCCATCCAAAATGTTAAAAACCACAAGGAAAAATGGGATAACATACACACCCAAGGACCTTCCAGGTTTAGTGTTTTAGAAAATTAAGAAAATATCTTACATATTAATGTAGTTTCCTTAAATTGATAATTATTTTTTTATATCCAACTTTTCTTTTCCCCTATTATGTCATCATAATTTTTCATACTCATCCTTAAAACCTATTAAAACAATTTAAAAATATGGGTTAATCATGGAAAGATCAGTAAGGGAAATAAAATAAATAAATCTATTAGTTTAGTGATTAAAATTAAAAACCATAATATTTTTACCTTTATCCAAATATTGTATGATGATATGGGATAAATAATTTCCACATGAAATTTTTTTTTCTAAAATTAATCCTTTAAAACTCATAAAATTAAAATAAAAACCCATTCTGGAAACTTGGAGCATTATATTCATAACATATGTCAGAAATAACTAGGTCCTAGTAAAATAAATATAAGTATCCTCCCATGTTGACACCATAATTCTTTATCATAAAGATAATGAACATTTCCGAGTGCATTGGATATCTATAATGGGACTCACCAGTCATATAATCAATAGAAGGCTCACCCATTAGTCTTGAGATACAATGAGACTCACCCACCATATAAATCATATCACAATCTCCCATTTCTCATATATAATGATCATGCACTATTTCATGAATCTATAATTTTATACATGAACCATTTGATTATGATACCCATCGAAGAAACCATTTTTCATTTATAACATGGACAACACATGTAAAATAAATGGGTTTCAGGACAATATATTTAATATAATCATTATAATACATCCAAAAAAATATCATGGATGACATCATAAGACCATAATCTCAATGATGAAAATTAATAATTAAATAATCATTATATTTGGGAAAATTTGTTTTTAGAGAACATTTAATGAATTTATATGAAAAAAAGAAAAATACCCACTTCCTAGAGTATTATTTTATTAAAATTCAAAAAATATTTTTGAAAAAAATATCTTAAAAAATAACCTTGGATTATTATAAAAAATCATAAAATAAAGGAATATTCATATTGATGGGAAAATTGTTCCATGTCATAAATGATAAAAATAAACATTATTTTAATATATTTTGAAAGGTGAGTCAAAAGAGACCCATGAAAAGAAATTAAGAATTTTGTTTTGAAAAAACTGTAAAAATAAGGTAAAAGATCATGAAAAATATATTTATAAGATATTTTATGTTTAGAAAATAATTTTTTAGTAAACATTTAAAAAAAATTAATATGGAAGGGAATAATTCCCAATTTAAAAGAAGATACAAAATATGTACCACTTACAAATAAATTTCTTGATGTATCATTAATTAATAAGGGGAAAATATAAACTAAACATGAAATAAAACTTCATAATAATAGGAGAGAAAATATATATAGTTTTATAAAATTGGAAGTTATGATTCTTTTCAAAGGAAAATTTAACATATACAATCTAGAAAATAATTGAGGTTTTAACATAAATATTAAATCACTTTATAAAATTTGAAAATTAAAATTCTTTAAGGAAAGAGCATGAAACAGATCTTAAAATAAAATTAATTTCATTAAGTAATATTTCCATATTCAATCATGATGAAATAAGTAAACTATTGATATAAATCATATTGAATGACATAAAATATGTCTCAAGAAAATGATAATGAGAAAAATAATAACCTTTGAGAGATCACAGCTTTTGAAGGAATAATTAACCCTTGAATTGATTTCGTGAAAATATTGAAAACCACACAAAACAAGTGTAGAAGAAAAATAATTTTTTTGATATAAATTAACACACAATCATGGAACAAAAAAGTTAGTGATTTATAAGTACAAACCATTGAATGGAAATTGAGTTATGAAATTATTTAAAACTTGGTAATTTTCAATTAAAATCCCCTTAGATGAAATAATAATAATTGATATATAATATAACATGAATTATGAATGTGTAATGATATAAAATTTTGAGGACCGACATATAAACTATATAAAAAAAATTATGTTCACAATATTAAAATATGCCTTAATAAAAGGAAATTGATATGAAATCTTTTACCTAGAGTCTAAATCATCAAGTATATTTTTTATGTTCCTAAATAGAAAACATAGTTAGTTATTTAATTGATTAATATCCCTTTTCAAGTTCATTATTCCTTTTATTTAATTTAATATCATGTCATATATAATTACTTTATCAATTAAGTTCACATTGAATGATTTTGCGATATTCAACTCATTGGTTAAACGTTACATTGTTATGTTAACAATGTTCAAAGAGTTTATTGATAAAATATATGAATAATAATATTCATGAAATTATTATTATTTTCATATATAAATTATACTTTTAAAACCAATCCTTTAAAATGTATATAGAAAGTGAACCATTTTCAATCATGGAGATGATAGGTCATACAAACACAAGAGTAACACCTCCATTTTTAAATTTTTATAAAGAAAATAGGGTAGGTATTATTTTATTTTTATAGAATTATAATTATCAAATAAATATAATACCATAAATTTTGATAAACTTTATATACAATCCATATTATGTGGTGATGAAAAATGAATCACATCACTTCGTGGAGGTAGTAGTCCACACGTACAGAAGAACAACTCTATCATTTTTAATGAATCAAAAAGTAAAAAATTTGATAATTTAATAAATTTAAATAATGATAAATATGTTTTTGATATCATATATATAAATAAAATTCATCACAATATCCATCCATGAGAAGGGATTATTTAAAATGAATAATATCAATTCGTGATGTGGGTAGTCCGGCTTACGCATGAATGATGGTTTCGTTTCCCATTTGATGGGATAAGGAGATGGATATAGATTAAGAAATTAAGATAATAAAATCTAATTATACTGGGGATAAATATTTTATTATATCAATATAGTTCAACATTATTTGAAGGATGTGGAAGAAGAAATGAAACTAAAATATTCTGTTAAAATTCATACCTCTTCTTCAACATCGTCGTTCTCCAGCTCAGCATTGGCATGCCTCGGTGAAGGTTCATGCGAGGATCCCAGCTTCGATAGACCTGGAACATCGGCTCAGTGAAGTCTCAAGCATGTCTTGAGGATTCAACGACATTGGATCTTGGCTTGACGTCGACGTGGCTTGGCGACAACTTCTTCTTGGATCCAGTGTGGCTTGGCGTCGGCCCCAAAGTGGCTCGGAGGGGGGATGGTTTTCCCTGGTTCTATTTTTCATAGCATAGATATTTTCATTTTGGTTCCTTTTTTTATGAGAGGATGTTGGTTTGGAGGTCTCGTCAGAGTCGGTGAGAACTCGCCCCTCACGAATGGTCTCCCTCTTTTTTGATCTTTTCCTGGGTGAGTTGTGGCTTTACACACCATGGAGCGCCTCTTTAGACTCCTTCTACGGTGGATTAAAAGGGATATATGTGTTACAGTGGGGTTTTTGTTCGGTGATGGTCCGACTATCACGACCCTCCTTCACTAAGATAAGAGAAGGGATAGTAGGTTTCCAGAACCTTCCTTCTTCCAGTTGAAGGAGATATAATGACCCCCGAAACCCTCCTTCAATAGGTCCCAGAGTGGCCACTAGCTCCAAGTGCATAGAATCACACACAATATGGAAGTCATTACCATTTTTATTTAATTGGATCTGGAGATAAGATAGTAAATCCCAACAACACCAAAAGTGGAATTACAGGTAAAGCCCAAACAAACCATTCTCATATCCATGTTTCAAAATTAAATGATACAAAAGTAAAAGAAAATCCAAAAAAGAAGTATCAAAAGAAAGAAAAACTGCAACAACAACTGTCCCAACATCTAAACTAGTACGACCCTACACAATCCCTGAAGTCCTCCTAGAAACCTAAAAACAGTTTTATATAAATAGCATGAGCATACAAGTATACTAAGTAGGGAAAACCAAAATATCTCGTGCACAAGTGGGGAGGCATTCTAATGCCTCGTGAGAAAAGAGTTAACCAAAACACATAGCAAGGAAAACTGCCCTCCCAAGCCTCACCAAGGCACGCTCCCCAAAAATTTGGACGCTCAACGTGCCCCCCAAAAATTAATCAATCTTGGTGGCAGGTTTGTATGGGAACTCTTCCAACAATGATCCTTCTCGTTTTCCGATATATGGACAGTACGGTTTTTTACCTTTCTGCCCGAACACTCTAGAAACTCTTCAGCACAATATCATTTGATGCCCGTGATCTAAGGAAATTTGTAATCAATGAGGCCCGGATTCAGTTGCTTCGATGGCATTGTCCTCTGATCTTCCAAATCTTCTGATGCGTTGGTGCTCCTCTCTCTCTTCGGTAGATGTTGGTTCACATTGCACTTTGGCTTGAATTATTTGGGATCGGCGTAACGATGATGTTTTTCATCAATCTCACAGACCCCCCAAATTCTGGATTGATCGGGCCAATTCTTGGATTGAGGGCTGGGAAAGCCACAATAGACATTCAAGGCCGGGTGTTTCCCCCTCCCATCCCACTCATTGGAATCCCGCAAAGGAAGGAATTCTCAAGATTAATATGGACGAGTCTCTTCCAAATGATGTGCTTGTTTCCCTCAGCCTCCTTACCAGAAATCATCTGGGGAAAATTCTTAATGCTAAATATGAACCACATCATGCATTCTGGGAACCAACAGTTGCTAAATCCACGACCATCCTTGCTGGTACGATGCTCTCTATTAAATGTTGATGGGGTGATATCATCATTGATTCTGACTGTCTTACCATAACCAATCCTATTAATCACAACGACGACAGAATACGATCTTTTGGAATAATCATTAAAATAATTCTCTCACTTATCCAATTCTTCTCATTATGCACATTTTCCTCCACCAAAAGGGAAGGAAGCAACGTGGCCCATAAACTAGTGGCGTCAGGCCTATTCGATACTAACTGGTTCTGGTTGGACAATTTCCCTTCATAGATTTTCACATGTACATCTATTGATCTTTTTCATTAATGTTATATTCATTTTTCAAAAAAAGGCACGCTTCTCAAATAACTTAAGTCAATAAATATAATAGTAAAAACACATAGATGTTTGGGTACCCTGTGCCACTTCCCCATTGGTTATTGAAGACATCCTACGCATCAAACCTCTCCTTCCATTATCACCAAAGTCCCACTGCCACACCCCGCCCGCACACACCTGGTCCACTACCACACGTCCAACCCACAAACACCTGGGCCAGAACCACTACTGCCACGCCCGAAGACACCTTGGCCTCATCCCGAAGACACTTGGGGAACAACCAGCCCGCATACACCTGGGGAACCACCAAAACTACCATGCCTGAAGAATCTTGGGCTATAGTGGACCTCAGACCATCACATCCTACCCAATGAGTCTTGGGATATTTCGGAAAGGGAGCAGAAAAGGAGCTAATAACCATCCACCCATAAGAGAGTTTGGAAAAACACCCTCCCCCAATGAAATGGCGGTGCTTGGCACTAGGTGCTCAACATGGGTGAGGCGCAAATAAGAAACATAAGAACTATAATTATATAAAATATATAAAAAGAACTCATCCAAACCTATAAGTTCTGAAACCAACTTAAAAATAAACACCTTTGTTACTATTTATTCACAGGAAACACCGAACCCACGACCATGTCACCTACCCATCCCAAAAATCGATTCCCCATTGAGCCCATTCTTTTTTTCATGTTCATGTGATCTCATTTAAGTAAATTTTGAACTACTGGTAAACTAACAGGCATAAACACATGCCAGAGAAAGAGAAACACCCAAACATCAATTTAAGCATTCACACTCAGTTCTCTTATAAAGTCACAACAACAAAGGGATCTGTGAGATCCCTCGAAGTACTGGAACCAAAACAAGCCTCGAGATACAGCCCCACACTACATTAGATTCACAACCATAAACCGTGCCACAACAAAGGATCCCATCCTCATCCACATCACCCCATAAGCATCAAATAGAACAACACACCTACTACTAAAACAGAGTTGGGAAACTTCCAGGTTCAAGCACATCATTCATTAGGTTCTTCTTTCAGTTGGTTAATCTGGGTGACCACACAAGGATTGATGTTCATTGGGAATCCATTTAACCAACAATGTTTAGGTGATTAACCAATTTCCATGTTACAGTCATTTAATCATCACATAAGTCAAGGGGTACTAGGAAAGACCACCAACGACCATGATTTTCAGTGAGCATAATCACATACCGTTGAAAACATATAGAAATTATAAAAGAGTACATTCGAATTGTCAAATGCACCCCATTATTCTTTGACAGTCTATTTATTATTTTTGTTAAGGTTTGGTTTCCTCCATTCCCACAGAAACAGTGTCGTAACAACCCCGCCTGATACATAGTAAGGAGAGACGAAGGAAAAATCCCTAACTGGTTGATCAAGGATATAAGTTATTCTCCACGAGCCATGAACCGGGGATGCGTGAATTGCAGGGGAGGAACTTTAGGGACTCCAAGGGTGAGAATAAAGGATCTAACATAGGTTCACCACATTCCTCGGGAAGGGGAACTCCAAACGCACCAAGAAGAAAAGGTGACAGGCCAAGATGAAGAATAATGAATTTCTAGCGTTATATAAAGATGAGATCCCATTGTTATAGGATATGGAATTTGGAACATCTATAAAGTCAGACCGTGGTTTCACCATGTGGTTAGGTTGTTACACATGATGGAATTAATTTTCATTTAACGAATCTCCTTGGAGAGGTGGTCATAACAGGTATTCGTTAAACAGTTTTCCTTAACCATAAGGAAACACTAACATGGGAGAATCTGGAAGGTACATAGAAGGGCGGGACACTGAGGAAAAACCACAATTTTTAGAAAGTTAAGGGTTTCTCGACTCTTGGGGGAGTTTATATATTATTTATGGGATGTAAATGGATTTGAAAGGATGAATTAAATCATCTTTACGTCAAAAGATATGTTGCGGGAGCAAAAAAGTCAGGAACTGTGATAGAACAAAGACCGCTTGGTGAATACACGTTGGCACCATTACGGTGCCACCCTCATAGTGCCACCCTCACAGTTCCACTGTCACTGTCCCACCATCATGGTACCACCCTCAGGGTTCCACCATCACAGTGGAGTCGTGTTTTGGAAAAGTAATGGACCAGGTGGGTCCAAGATATTACATCAGACACCTGTCAATCTATTCTCTCCATCAAGAATCAAAAATAGACCTAAAGAAAAAAGAGGGGTTTCGAACAACCACATCGAAAGATACCTCTCAAGATTGAACCTCATCGACATTTAGGAACACCTCTCTCTCAAGTAACTAGGAAAAACTAGAGGGTCAAACATTCCAGTCATATGGGTTAGGGATTTTCTTCTTCCATGTCAAGATATTATCTGCTTTGGGTGGCACTGACTCGCCCGCACGGGTTTAATCGCATCCACCTTAATGCATCTTGATTAGGGATTCGGTCATACCCTCCCCCTATTCGTGAATCTTCACACAAATCCATGGAATAAGGAAAACCACACATTCCATAGTTATCAATGTAAAGTTTTCCATTACAAACAAGTAAAAACAAAATAGAACAAAACTCATAAAAGCTCTGGGTACTGGGCACGCATCTGCATCTCCTGTTCCCAGGTACTTTTCTCGATCCCTCCATGCCTCCAAAACACACGATCCAAAGGAATGGTCCATCCATGGAGCACCTTCTCCTTACGATCCTAGATCCTCACTAGTCATTCCACAAAAGTTACGTCGTCCTCGATATCCAGATTTCCCGAGTCAAGGACGTCTGAATCATCGTGTAGATATCATCAGAGCTGAGACACATGGAAGAAATCATGTAGTCTCAGTAGCAGCGGTGGTAGTGCTAGCTGATAAGCCACTCACTAACCCACTGTAGCACTTTTAACGGTCTGATGAACCTAGGAGAAAGCTTACTTCCCCTGCTGAACCTTTGTTGCCCACGCTGAGGGGAGACCTTCAAGAACACGTGGTCCCCGACCTTAAACTCCAAGGGTCTCCTCCTATTATCGGAATATGACTTTTTTTGGTCCTAGGATGCCCTTATCCTCTCCAGTATAAGCTAAAACTTCTCTGTCGTGCTCTGCACCACCTCTGTGCTAAGAACACCGGCCTCCCCGACCTCTATCCAGCGCACGGGTGAGCGACACGGCGTCCCGTACAAAGCTTCGAACAAAGCCATGATAACGGTATAGTGATTGATATTGTTGTAGGAAAACTCCACCAGAGGAAATTTTCATTCCCACAATCCCCCAGAGTTCAGAATACATGCTCGTAGAATTTCATCCAATGTCTGGATGGTGCGCTCTGTGTGTCCATCTGTTTGGGGGTGGAAAGCAGTGCTAAGACGTAGCTGGTTGCTAGAAGCATGCAGTAAAACTCTCCTGACCCATGAGGTAAACCGTGCATCCATATCTGAGACTATGGATCTCGAGACTTCGTACATCCACACGAACTCATCCAAGTACCTCTGTGCTAGGGCGTCCTCCATTCTTGACACCTTGATTTCTAGGAAGTGGGCTGATTTCTTCAGTCAGTCGACCACTACCGAGATAGAATCACAACCCCTTTAACTCTGGGTAGTACCGTGATGAAATCCATCGAGATGTTTTCCCACTTCCACTTAGGTACATATAAAGGTTGTAACAGACCCCTTGGGATGTGGTGTTCAGCCTTCGCCTACTGACACATGAGGTAATTTTCTACAAACACTGCCACCGCCCGCTTCACCCTGAGCCACCAGAACTAACCTCTCAAGCCCCAGTACATTTTGGAAGCTCCTGGGTGTACATCCAGGGGTGAGTTGTGGAAATCACCAAGAACACTCTTTCACAACATCTCCGGAACAAACAACTTCCCTCTAAAAAGCAACTGATTCTGACCATCCTCCTTCCACCCTTCCGGAGCATCGCCATGGTTAACCTGGTCAAGCATTACTTCACTCTCTATGTATCCCCACTGAGACTCCTCCACCTAAAGTAGGAGATAGGATTGCACTGTCATTTTAAAATAGATAGCCTCTACAAACATCCTCCCTTACATCCAGGTGCAGGGTAGCCAACTCCTCCATCGCCTTCCAAGCATCTGCCGACTCTCGAACCACATCCTTCTACGACTTCCTGCTCAAGTAATCATCCACCACATTTCCTTTTCCTAAGGTGTATGAAATCTCGAAGTCGCAGTCATGAAGGAACTCCATCCACCTTTTCTGTCGTAAGTTGAGGTCCCTCAAGGGGAATATATACTTCAATATTTTGTGATCTGTGAAGACCATGAAGGACTCCTCGATGAGGTAATTCCACCACAACTTTAGTGCGAACATGACCTCCGAAAGCTCCAAATCATGGGTGGCATAATTACGCTCATGGGGACATAATTGTCTGGACCCATAAGAGATCACCCCTTGTCGTTGCATCAGCACACACCTAAGGCGTTGTCTTGAAGAATCACTGAAAAACTCATACACTACCACTTATTCTAGCGACCACAGCGCTGGGGCACTTACCAACTTCTCCTTTAGATAGATAAAGGATACCTTAAAATTCCCATCTCATACGAAAGCCTGGTCCTTCTTGGTCAAAGATGTCAATAGTGCTGCAACTCGGGAGAATATGGGTGAAAACCTCTGGTAGTAACCTACAAGTCCAAGGAAACTATGAACCTCTGCCAAATTCTAGGGTGCTTCCCAAGAAACAACCTCCTCGACCTTAGATGGGTCCACAACTATTCCCTGCTCAGACACCACGTGCCCAAGGAAGTGTACTTCTTGCATCCAAAACTTTCACTTTTACAATTTCCCATAAAGATGGTGCTGTCAGAGGACCTCTAAAATTGTTCTTAGGAGATCAGTGTGATCTTCCTCTGACCTTGAGTAGATCAGTTTGTTGTCAATAAACACGACTTCGAACCAGTCCAAATATTCTTGGAAAACGGAGTTCATGAGCCCCATGAACATAGTTGGAGCATTCGTAACACCGAATGACATGACAAAAAACTCAATGTGCCCATATCTGCACCTGAAGGCGGTCTTCGAGATGTCACCCTCCATCACCCTCAACTGGTGATAACCCGACCACAGGTCAATCTTGGAGAACCACCCTACTCCCCTCAACTGGTCAAAGAGATTATCTATCCTCGAAAGAGTGTAGTGATTCTTGACCGTCACCTGATTCAGTCTCCCATAGTCTATGCATAGCCTCAGACCACCATCTTCCTTCCTTACAAACACGACAGGAGCACCCCATGGTGAATCACTTGGTTGAACAAAACCCGTCTTCATCATATTGTAAATTTCAATCCACAACTCCTGCAACTCAAAAGGTGTAATTTGGTAGGGAGCCATCAAAATCGGACGGGCACCAGGTTGAAAGTCTATCCCGAAATCAGCATCACATAGAGGGGGTAGAGTCGCCACCTTTTTAGGGAAGAAGTCCACAAAATCATCGACGATCCCTGGTACTTCCACCATTTTTTTATCTGCGGACTCCACTAACAGTTCAAAAAATAAGGAAATCAGGGGCTTCATCACCGGTTATTTTCCTGGTAACCTCGCTCGCTGATGAAAGGCACACGTCAACCACCCAAGTCTGAAAATACGATCCTTCCTCAGAAGCAGTAAATAACGTCACATACATAGAACAACCAGTCGATTCCTAGGATGACATCGTTTGGATGTATCTACAATAGTAGAAGATCTATGATAGACTAATGTGGCCCTATCATCAGTCTACTCCCTTGAAAAACATAAAACAAGTCGGTCTGACTTCCGACTGGTGTACTCAACACCAAGGGCACTAAAAGTCTCTCAGCATATAGAACTAGAGCACATGCTAGACTAGGTGCAACAAAGGAGTGCGAAGCTCATGTATCGAACAAGGAATAGACAAGAGTACTAAACAAGATGATCATACCTCGAATGACTTTCAGCCCTGCTGGAGCTACTACCTCTGCGGCGTGTAACTTCCAACGCCCAGCTCCCCTGCCCCTTGGTTGTCGGCCGCCTCCCCGAACATTCCCTGGTCGAGGTCCCGGAGGAGCTCCCTAAGGTCGGCCTTCTCCTGCGATGAATTTACTTGGATGAGCGGGAGCTTGCTGTCCCTACTGCTGATATTGAAGGGCCTGGGTGGAAACCACTATGGCTGGGTTGGGTGCGGAACTGGCCCACCCCCATTGTACTGTAATCGGTCCGGGAACTGATTCCGAAGGTACCCATGGCTTTCACAGATGAAGCATCTTGGTCCTGGGCTCGAAACAAAAGGGCAAGGACCGGATGATTGGAATTGGAACTGCTAGGGCCTGCTCCCTACTGGTTGAAACCTAGAGGGCCCTGATGCTCGAGGCCTAGTACTGACTGCCTTCCCCTTTGATGAGCCCAACTGTATTCCCTCCCGCGATACACCTCCTAGCGTGTGCATCCTCACCACCACTTCAGCCTTATTCTGGACCTCCAAGTTTGTTGGTAAGGTGAAGGGAGTAACAACATACTAAAGAGAAGGTTGATGTGCCTCCTCCAAACATCTCGCCCGAGACTCCTCATCTCGAAAGAGGTCCGGATCTAAGTGGAGGAGATCCATGAACTTGATCCCCAACTCTCTCACTAGAATTCTCTCCTACTGGAGGGAGAGTAGCTCATGGATCTTCTCAACCTTCATCACAGAAGAGATGAATTCTTCCCAGAACTCCCTATTAATGTCATCCCCGCGTAACATCAACCTCCCTCTTCTCCCTGAGGTAGAGAATCCACTAATGACACGATACTCCCCGCATCTAGCTTACATTTAGAGGATCCCAGTAATCTGTCGGATCTCGGGTCAAGCTAAAAGCTATCACAAGCTCCTCTAGCCAGTTTTCTGTCTCCATGTTCGAGGTGCTTCCCTCGTACTTCCCAAGGGTCAGTCGCCAAAAGGCACAAAGCATCTTCTACCACTGATCGTCCTCCTCCTCTCGGTCAGTCCTTTGCCGATCGGACAAGTCAACCTCTTGGGATTCAATCATTCTCACTACTCGTGGTCGTCTCCCAAGTGCCATAGCAGCAAGGTAAACAAGGAATGCCTAAGCATGAGTAGTGTATAATAATGTTCTTAAATTTTTATATACTTCTTATTCATTTTAAATCCCCAAAATACCCATGAAACATGTGAAAACAATTCATTATGAAGCATTTACCTTTCCTAGGGTCTCTAAACTTCAATCAGTGTAGCCTCACTTGGACGTTCGGTAGGCTTAGAGTCCTTGCATCAGATCATGGGGGGACCTAAAATCCCGTGTCCTAGCCGGTCATCCCAGGCCTATTTCATGCACCAAGATTTTCCAACACTGTTTCCCTACCATCCCATGCAATCCTCACTATGCCTAACTTCGAACACTATCATATCTCTGAACCTCACCTTTGATACCATTCTATCATGACCCGCCTTCACGAAGATGAGAGAGGGGACAATAGGTTTCCAGCCCCTTCCTTCTTCAAGTTGAAGAAGAGATAATGAACCCCGAGACCCGCCTTCAATAGGTCCCAGAGTGGTGACTAGCACAAAGGGTATATAATCACACACAAGATGGAAGGTATTAACCTTTTTATTTAATAGGATCGGGAGATAAGATAGTAAATTCCAACAACATCAAAACTAGAAGTACATGTAAAGCCAAAAAAACCATTCTCATATGCATGTTCCAAAATAAAATGATACAAAAGTAAAATAAATCCCAAAAAAAGTATCAAAAGAAAGAAAAAATGCTACAACAACAGTCTCAACGTCTGAACTAGTATGACCCTGCATGATCCATGACGTCCTCATGGAAACCTTAAAATAGTTTTATATACATAGGGAGAGCATACAAGTATACTCAGTAGGTAAAACCAAAAACTCTCCTGCACAAGTGGGGAGGAATTCTAGTACCCCATGAGAAAAGAGATAACCAAAACACCTTGCAAGGAAAAGATCCCACCCAAGCCTCACCAAGGAAGGCTCCACAAATAACAGAAGTCAATAAATATAATAGTAATAACACATCTATGTTTGGGTACCCCACGCCACTTCCACTCTGGTTATTGAAGAAATCCTACGCATCAAACCTCTCCCGCCATTTTCACCGTAGTCCCACTGCCACACCCCGCCCGTACACACCTGGGATACTACCACACATCCCACCCACAAAAAAATGGTCCACAACAACCATGCATAACCACACCCACAAACACCTGGGCCAGAATAAGTACTAACACGCCCAAAGACACCTGGACCACATCCTGAAGACACTTTGGAAACAACCAGCCCGTACACACCTGAGGAACCACCACAACTACCCTACTCAAATAATATTGGGCTATAATGGACCTCAGGACATCACATCCTACCCGATGAGTCTTGGGCTATTCAAGAAAGGGATAAGAAAAGGATCTAATAACCAGCCACTCATAGGAGTGTTTGGAAAAACACCCTCCCCCATGAAATGGGGGTGTTTGGAACTAGGTTCTCAACTTGGGTGGGGTGTGAATAAGAAACATAAGAACTAAAATTATATAATATATATAACAAGCACTCATCCCAACCTAGGAGTTCCAAAACCAACTTAAGCACAAACACACTCGTTACTATTCATTCACTAGAAACATCAAACCCACGACCATGTCACCTTCTCATCCCAGAAAGAGACTCCCCATTGAGACCATTCTTGTTTTCATGTTTATCTAATCCCATTTAATTAAATTATGCACTAACATGAAACTAACTAGAATAACCACAAGCCAGAGAAAAAGAAACACCCAAACAATAATTTAAGCATTCACACCCGGTTCTCTTGTAAAGTCACAACAACAAAGGGATCTGTGAGATCCCTCGAGGTACTGGAAACAAACCAAGCCTCGAGATACAACCCCACATAGCTTCAGATTCACTACCATCAACTGTGCCACAGCCGAGGATCCCATACTCATCCACATAACCCCATAAGCATCAAAAAGAATAACACACCTACTACCAAAAAAGAGTAGGGAACATCCAGATTCAAGAACATCATTCATTAGGTTCTTCATTCTGTTGGTTAATTGGGGTGACCACACAAGGATTAATGTTCACTGGGCATCCATTTAACCAACCGAGTTTAGCTGATTAACCAATTTCCATGTTACATTTATTTAATCATCACAGAAGACAATGGTTCATTATTTCGCAAGGAAAGACCACCAACAACCATGATTTTCAGTGATCATAAGCCCATATAGTTCACAACTTATAACAATTATAAAAGAGTATAATAGAATTTTCAAACACACCCCATCATTATTTAACAGTCTTTTTATTATCTTTGTTAAGGTTTGGTTTCATCCATTCCCGTAGAAACAGTGGTGTACCCAACCCGCATGATACACAATAGGGAGAGACGAAGTAAAAATCCCTACCTGGTTGATCAAGGATTGAAGTTCTTCTCCATGCGCCAAGAACCGGGGATGTGTGACTTGCAGGGGAGGAACATCAGGGAATAAAAGGGTGAGTAGAAAGGCTCCAGCATAGGTGCACCATTTGCCTCGGGAAGGGGAACTCCAAACACACAAAGAAGAAAATGAGACTAGCCAAGAGGAAGAAGAAGTAATTTCTAGCATCATATAAAGATGATATCCTGTTGTTACGGGATATGGAATTTTGAAAGGCTATAATATCGGATCATGGTTTCACCACACGGTTGGGTGGTTATGCATGATGGAGTTAATTTTCAATTAAAAATTCTCCTCAGAGAGGTGTTCATAAAGGATATGTGTTAAACAGTGTTCTTTAACCATATGAAAACACGTAACAGGTGCGGATCTAGAAAGTACAGGGAAGGGCATGAAACCAAAGAAAAACCACATGTTTAGGTAATTTAAGGGTTGCCCGAATCTTGGTGGATTTTAGATATTATTTATTGGATTTAAATGGATTTGAAAGGGTTTATTAAATCATCTTTACATAAAAAGATATGTTGTGGGAGCTGAAAAGTCGGGAACTGGGAAAGAACGAAGACCGCTCGGTGAGGTCACGATGCCACTATCACGGAGCCACTGTCACGGGGCCACCGTCACGGTGCCACCATCACGGTGCCACCGTCACGGTGACTCCATCATGGTTCCACCCTCACAATGCCACCGTCAGTATGCCACTGTCACGGTGCCACCCTCACGGTGCCACCGTCATAGTGGAGCCGTGTTTTGGAAAAGTAATGGAACATGTTGGTCCAGACTATTACACCGACATCTGGGTTACAAGCTCATGGTAGGGCCTAAAACTTCCCCTACTAGTGATGAATCTAGTATTTTAGTATATGTAGTTTCGTTGGTGATGGTTTTGTGCGATGGTGTTCATTGGCTACGTGGCTTTGAGTTTGTGATTTGTGCCTGGATTTGTGTCTGTTTTGTTCTTGACTTGCCTGGGTGTTTTTGCTCCTCACTGTGAATGTTGTTTACCTGCGGCTGCTGTTCAAGGGTTCTTGATTCCATATTTTCCACAAAGATAGCCCAAGATGAGGATTAGAGATTCAATTTTTCACCAGACTTATGTGATTCAGTTTTGGATGCTTGAGAGGGTATGGCTTTGGCCATCGGTACCGGCCCGTCATTGTATGGGACAACTTTCTGTGCAGTGTTTGAATGGTGGAAACTATACTTAATGTAGTTTGTGCAAGGGATGGGCCTTTCTTTGTGATTTGTTCTCGTTTTTTAAATTTTGGACTATTGGGGAACGGTTTCATGTTTTATGTCTTTAATGTCATGTTTCTTGGTTTCTCACTTTTTCCTTAAAAGTGTTTCCTTAATACAAAGTTAATTTTCAGTCAAATAAAACAAAACATTTACAATTTTAGGTGATTTTTAACCCATATCATTTTTGTTTAACCTTCTGTTAACTCGTTTGACGATTACTATGATCACAAATTATTTTCTCTATTTGGAAAACACATAGTTATCTATAAAAGGAATATTTTCACAGAAATGGATATGTATGATATTTTGAACCATATCCCAATAATATTTAAAAAGATTATTTTTTGAATAAATTTAAAACTTTTAATAAAACATGATTTATTATAAATATCCTTTATGTAATTTATGGAATTACCTGAAATATTATAATAGAATGCCTATCCAAATCATGTTAAATTGGACAAAAATGAAATGTATTATAATATAATGAATATAAGGTATTAATATAAAAATCCATGAAAATTTTCATTCATTTTAACATCATTTTAAAAATTATCTTTTGGATTAACCCCTTAGTTAAACAATTTCAACCTTAAGTACGGTAATGAATTTTTTCATATAAGAGGGTTATAATTTTAAGAATAAGTTTAAAATATTGACATAAATGGGAATCCGTTGAAATTTTCGACAATTTATCATTATAATTCTCCTATTCATGTTTTCATTATAATTTTCAAATAATTTAATATAATACTAATTAACATAAAATGTAATTAATGTTATTTAAAGAACAATTCATGTAATTTTCCTTTGAAAGAGACCTAAAAAATAATTTAATCCCTATATAATCCTTACACACAACTATAATATGTTATTTGTATCTATAATATTCATGGTATAATTTAAATCATAGAAAAATATTATATTTATAGTTTTTTGATAATTTCCTTGATATTTATACAGCTTGCAAAAGATCTGTGTTAATATTTTATAAAATTTTATTATAATAATCTTCCAAAATAGAAATTAAAAATAAATTAAAATGATATTAATAATGATTTATCTATAAAATAACCATTTATAGCCACACATACCCTATTTTTTCTCTAATATAAAACATTAAAAATAATAAAATATATAGAATGATATTGTTTATTTTCATTTATATAAGATACTATAATAATAAAAATCATGGATACATAGTAAAAAAGGTCATATATTATAATTTTTGATGATTATAGATAAAATATAACCATCTAGAAAAATTAATTCAAGTGTTGTTATATTTTTTTGGTCTATATCACATTTTTTCCATTAGTAAACTCAATTTAGCTTTACCATGGCAACAAAATTTATTATTATTATTGTTCATAATGAATAAAAATAAAAGTGAAATATTTAGAAAATTTGGACCACATGATTCCTAATATGGAATAAAATTTTCATTATTCAATTTATAATTTGTTTAGAATTTAATTTAAAATTATACCGAAAAACATGATGCTAAACAGTTTTTTAGAAAAAATGAATTTTTAAGTATACAACAGTTTTTATTTGAAATTAATGTATAAAATTCATTAGAATGTCAATAATTTTATTTTTTAAGTAAAAATTTACTATTTAAATTATAAAAATAATCCATACTGTAATATGGCTTTTTGATTACTCTAAATGAAAATACAGTATTCAATAAAAAAATTATTTTTTCACTATTCTCAAGGAATCAATATTAAAAAATCACTATAAAATTGATTTAATATAATTTTTAAATGCTTACTTAAAAAATTGTATTATTTTTATAAAACAATATTTTGAAATATTTATAAATTTATTTTAATATTCACTTGCAAAGACTAAATAAATATTATTTTTTAAGAATAAATAGACTTTATAAACAATTCAGTACATACTTCCTAATGATTAATCAACATATTTTACTATATTAAGACCTTTATATATATTTCATAATTTTTTTAATCTTATTCATACCTTTGAATTCAATGACTGGGTTAGAAAATTCATGTTTAAATAATGTTATTATGTGGTTTATTTGAGCTCAATATTGTGTATCATGTACCCTATCTGACATAGTATTTCATTTTAAAATATCAAAAATATTAGAACTGTAGAGAACCGAATCATGATGTACATGGACATTACATTACTTTTGCAGAATACTTAATACATAACAAAAACAAACACACACGGACCATAATAGTTTAGTGTCTTTGGAAACATGGAACATAATCTTCTAATCATGGTGAAAGATCTTCAACATCTCCCATAAAGATCTTCCCCTTTTTTTCTTACCTAAAACCATTCTTTATATCCTGGGGAAAAGAAAACATAAAAAGGGTGAGCTCAAATGCTCAGTAAGGGTAAGCATGGTTAAAATAAAACAAATCATATACATTTGAACTTAAAAACATGAACATAATGTTTAAACATCAAAAGCTTGAGCAATGACATAAAACATGGAAGTACGTAAGGCATAGACCATAAAGAAACATTAAGAATGATATGATATCATGGGAATAAAACATGTAATTGTTGAATCCATTAAGCACATGATATGATTTCCATAGTAGCCAAGGCATTGCTGCCAAGACTATCTTAGTGGACAAAGTCCCTTTCTGAATCGAGTTCACTCCTCGTTCCAGTCCTATATTACTGAACCGGTATAACTTGTCATTCTAGCCATGTCTATCTCATTAGATATAAATCTTTACCCAATTCATTGGAGGGAGATATAGGTCCCACCCATCTCATAATGAAATCATACTTACTTGTTCCACAAAATAAACATACATCATTCATAATAACCCAACGAATAAAATGGGTTTCATAAACATAATCCCATCATCACATAATCCATATAAAAGAAATGGATATAATTTCATAATAATAAAATTGAAACCATGTAAATCATAGAGACATTAAACTTGAAACATACACATATCAAATAATGTCATCTTAGATGGAAAATGGTTTTGATAAAACATTTGAAATGAATTCTTGAGGAAAATATCCTTTCTTCGTCAAAATCATTTTCTTTTAAAAAAAATGCCATGCACTTTTAAAATAAAAGTATTTTGTTGAAATAATCATAAAATCATGTAGAGTAAGCTCCATGAAAATGAGGTGTTATGAAACTGTAAAAATAGGTTCATGCTGTATAATTTAAAAATAACATTCTCCTTGTACTTTTGTCGGAAAAGTCAAAAAAGTACCTCGTAACGTAAACAAAAGAAAAATTCCTTACATACCATGTAGTAAAAGTCAAAAATGGGTAAAAATGACTTTAAACATACATTAAAACACTTTTATAAAACATGGACATGGATGATATAAATAACCCCAATAAATACTTAGGAATAAGTAATCTTGGATAAAAATGAGATTTTCAAAATTAACCCTTACCTTAGGTCCGATATTCTTCGTACGTATCCAAAAATCTTGTATAATAATTTAAATAATGTCATTGAATTATTACAGAATCATATTCATTGTTATTATATCGTATATGGTTCACTTATGACTTTATATTACCCGTTCTTTTGTAAATTCCATGTTAAAGAGTGTTTTGAGTAAAATCGTTTCATTTGTCGTCCGTGTTTTGACTTGAAATTATTAATATGATTACTTAGATCATGATTACTTAATGAAATAATATAAAACATGATTTATATATAATATATATTCATAATATACATATATATAATAGATCAATAAATAGAAAGAAATACACAGTTCATGGAGACGGTAGGCCGTACTTACGTATGAACGCTCTTTTCGTTCCCTTATTGAATTGAATGGAATTAAGTAGATGACATAAATATTTATATACATAAATACATTATCATTATTATGTCATATATTTTATGATTACTTATTATATATACTTTATAATCATTCATTAATGGTTATCATGGAGAGTGAATCTCATCGCGTCGTGGAGACGGTATTCCGTACGTACGCACGTGTGATGATATCATTCCCATGATCGTCAAATTGTATTAAAGTTTATGTATAATATTACAGAATCAATATCACTTTACAATAATCCTATATATTGATTACTTTCACCATTATACCCATCCAAGTAAGGTGGTGGTGGAAAATAGATTACACCACAGCATGGAGACGGTATTCCGTACGTACGCACGCGCGGTGATTTCATTTTCTATAGGACGGATAGATGGTGAAATATGGTTGTTTCATAATTATAATAACATATCATTATATGATTTATACTGATGTTATTACTTCATAATGAAACAACTAAATAAGAAGAAGTTTAAGAAGAATGAAAACTGAAAGAATCGGTAATAGTTATTACCTCTTCTTTGACACGCCTCTTTGAATCCTCCTGTTAGCATACTAAACTTGGTCATTGAAGAAGACCAGGACCTCTAGGTTGTTTCTAGGGAAGTTTAAAAGGTAAATGGGTAGGGATTGTCCGAGCTTGAAGGCTCAAATTGGTGTGAGGAGGAGAGGGAGGAGGTGCCCTTTTATAAGGGAGGAGAGGGGGACCTTTGGAAATCTTAAAAATATTAATTTATAATAAATCTAACCCCAAATATAAACCTCCAAAAAATGACTCATATTAGAATATAAGATAATATAGGGTTGTAATTCCATCATCCAATAAAATTTAGACATGTTAGGAAATTATTTTAAACATTATCAACTTGATTTATCCTTACTTGATCAATTTAATTTTATTTGTGGTAATAACATTTTAAATTTTAAATTATAACAAAGAATTACTTATTTGTTGTGAATTTTCCATAATTGGATACTTTATAACATTTTATACCATATAAATTTAAATTTAAAATTTTTAAATATTTTTGTGATTTTTAAACAATTTTATAATATGTTATTTTTGGAAAATAACAATAGTGTCAATTTGACACTATTAATTTATATGAATTTAAATAAAATATATACAGAAGATATGTTCTAAATAAAAGAATTAATAGATTAATAAAAGTCCATATGTATCTAGAAAATTAGTGGAGAACATTAAATAGTTCATATAATATTTATTTTATTATTTTTAAAACCATTTATTTGGTTTATCTCTTAATAAAATAATTACTACAACATTTTTGTAAAATTATTTAATATACTTATTTGTTGCATAAAATTAAAAATAAACTCCTATGATGAAGAAAAATCTATTAAATTTCACAATAATACTTTTACTCGAATTTATCATCTTAAAATCACAATATTTAAATTGTTATATTTATTAAATTATGAAGGTGACAACTTTGGCATCATTTAAAATAAAATAATATAAGTGTCACAATCACTTTTATAAGACTCCAAACGGTTATATATTAGGTCATTAGATTCTTATGGTATATATATACACTAACAATAAGTTTTGGTCATGTTTTTGGGCCTTTTAATGGGTATTATTATTTCAATAAAAACTATATTACTGATTTTTCGATTAATAAATAATTTTTGCATCATTAATGTATCACCATTAATGATACATATTTAATCCCTAAAAAATATAAATAAATTGTCATGATTTAGATAATTTTATTAACGTTCTGGACACTATTCATGTTCGACGTTTTATGATGTTTATCACTAAATTAAAATTACATTACTTATAAGATTTAAGAGAGTGACATGTCGTCACTTTCTTTGGTTTTAATAATAATTAAATTATTTTCATGGTAAAAAGTCCATAAAATGAATCTAATATGACCCTTAAGTGATATGGGTCGACCTTTAGTCATCCAATAGAATTTTGGCATGTGTTAGGGTAATTTAATAATATTATACTTACCCTTAATTACCCGATTTACCTTTAACTATAGTAAATGAAAATTTACCGTAGTTACTATTCATTATTCCCAAAAATAAAAAGTAGCCTATTAACATAATTTGGACCCACTGATTCCAAATATGGAATCCATTTTTTCAAATTCAATACACAGAAGTTGCATAAATTAAATTAAAATTAATCCAGCTGTCGAATGAAAACGGTTTTTTGTTTAAAACATTGCAAAAGATTGAATTGATTTAACCTATGAATTCAATGTAAAATCAATGCTAATGACATAAATTATATTAAATGGTAAAAATATATTCTATTTATACTTTAAAACCATTCAATATTATAATTTAACCATATAAGTTATCACGATGAAAAAAGGTGTTTTTAATTAAAATATAGCGTGTTTTTACTATTCATTAAAATATGAAAGTTATCAGAATAATATGAAAAATTTATCCAAGGTAAAATTTTATATCCTGATTCCAAATAGTAATTTTATTTTGTAATATTTAACTTATAAACATTTCAAAAAAGAAATTTAAAGTGGGTGTGCCATCAAAAGGTGGCAAAAGTGCATTTTTTGAAAAATACTTATTTTACCCGAAAAATTTATTTTGTTCTTATACCATGTTCTAGAAAATGTGTAAGATGAATAATAATGTTATGAAATTCAAAATGTAGTTAATACTATTCATAAAGGCTAGTTTATAATAATATTATAACCATATATCGTTATTTAGTGAAACCCGGTATTGCGTACTACACACGCTACTGAGGAAGGTCGCGATTGCGTATAATGAAATCCAAGTTAGGGCTGCGTGTTGTGCAAGACTCCTTTGTTGCTGCGTATAACAAAATCTAACCATATTTCATTTATACAATGAAAATATATATATATATACACTCAATGTTGTGTAGAATGACTATTATCAAACGAACTCAAAATTGTGTATAACACGATCGAAGAATTGTGTTGCGTATACTGCAAGCTAATACGGTGTTGCGTATTGCACAAGAAAATCATGGTGTAACATAAAACACATGACATAAAATAAATTAGAAGGAATAAAATCTCGGGGTGTTACAAGAACATCTCAAGATTTATTTTCCATACCATCTAATCTCTTACTTTCATTATTATTTAATAATATCAATAAAAATTTATCTTTTAATTAATGGAAGGAACCTTAAGGAAATGGGTGATGGAATGTGCAATTACTAGCCAAATGAGAAAACAAATTTAATGGGAGAAAGAGTGAAAACCTTCATGGAAATTCGATATCTGGTTTGAAAAATAACCTACAGAATATTGGTCCCTTGAAAACATTAAATATGGAGAAATATTCAATTGATTCTTCCAAACATAAATGATCATCGACCTTTAGTGAGTATTCTGATCTACTATTTTTTGAGGAAAGGATAAAAATGATAGAAAATATATATTTTCCTCAATGAACTGAGTAAGAAAATGTAATCATTGTTACAAATCGGTTGGACGGAGAATCATACAACTCGTGTACCTTGATAAAGAACACAAGACCAAAAGAAAACGTTGACTCCCTAAAATGATAAGGGTTTAAAGAGGTATTTAAAAAAAATTCATCAATATCTTCTTATTTTATTGGATAAATAACTAATTGGGTTGGAGAAGAGGTTGATGAATCTATTGGAAAATATTAATCAATATTTCCATGTATTTCAAGTGAGGATTCTATTTTTTCATTTAAAATGAAAGAAATCCTCACCACCTTTTTAGTTTGTTTAAACCATTTCTTTAAAAATAATTATATATAAGAAACATTGGTAGCTATTACTAAAATAGTCTCTGTGATGTGAAAGTTCAAATAAAGATAGGAGAATCTCATTGTTCTCTTGGTTTTAGGGATAATAAAAAATGGAGTTTTAAATAATCTCAAGTGATGCAACCCATAGAGTAAATAAAATTAATCTTTCTAAATAGATTTCTTATTTCCACAGAGATTCCATATTAATTTTTGAGATAGGGAAGTAAAATTACATATGCTCAATCAACCTATGATCATAAATTAATGCAAGGATAAATATGAACTTCCAATGTGATTTACATTTCTTATATAAATATTAATAACTAATTATGAGGGTTATTAACTCAAAAGGACTGGGATAAAATCAATATCAGTACAATAAAACCTATACAGAGAAAAACAATTATGAAAGGAGAAAGCGTGTTGAAAAATAAAAAGCAAAAACATAGAGGAATGAGAAGTGTGATTTGAGAAGTTATAATTGAAGGAATTTATAGGTTTTAATGGGGCTAATATAGCCTTTACAAGACTGTTGTCCATTGGTATATATTTTTTGGTCAAAATTCTAGTAACATCTTACCAATTTAGAGTTGTTGGTATACAATTGATATATGTATAATTTTTTATATGTTAAGAAATATACATTTTACTATTAATAATTTTTTTTGAAATAATATAAATTAACTTTGAATAAAATTTAATGATACTAATTGACATCTAAAAATATCATTGATTATAAAGAATCTTTTTTTATATATTATATGTTTCTTCATTTTAATTATCTTAAATTAATGATTTTAATAAAATTAAAATCATATAATTTTTAATAAAACAAAAATATTATAATCTATAAAATTATTGAGGAACTATAACGACTAATAATATATTTATTTATTATTAAAAAATGAGTTATTTCAAATTTTTTTGTTATTATACCTTATAAGTCTTTATTTAAAATTTAAAATTTTCACATAAAGAGTATTAAATTTAATAAAATGATATGTTTATGTTAACAAATGAATAAAAATTCATAGATTTGTTTTTAATCAGTCATTAATAATGACAAAATCAATTAATTTTAAAAAGTTGTATTTCTCAAAAAAACTAGTTTTTCAATGAGATTTGTATATTTTATTTAAATTGATTTCCTATATATATATAAATACGTTGAAATATAAGTAATGATTATATCTTGGTATTAAATAATATTAAATTCATTTGTATACTTCAAAATACATATCTCAAATTTTTTTTATGTATAATGCTCCAATTACATATTTTCTCTTCTAGATAGAAAATCTTTTTTTAACAAGGCTGATATGGAATACTTACCTAACCGAGAGTCATAAAATACATGACACAAATTTTTATAGGTACAATGGCCTTACATATTTGACCTGATTGAACTAAAATAATCCCCTCCAAACATGATGCATTTTCATCCAAAAAACTAAATATTTACTGTTATAAGGATTATTGTATTAAAATTTAAGGTTTATAAGTATAAAAAACTATTTATCACTTATTTAAATACAATTAATTTATATAAAATAGGAATAATAACATTTAATGTTTTAAAAAAGTCAATTTTTTATAATTTGTTTCTATATATTTTATGTTTTCATTTAAAGGTAAATTTATCATATTAAGAAAATGAATTATATTAAATGAATTATAAATATGAAATTATCACACTGAAATTATATAACATTTTCAATTTCATTTCGTAATGTAAAAATATGTTACAATGGAAAAAATCGAGTTACTTATATAATGCTAAAATATGGTAAAATGTGTTAATCTAATTGGTAAAAACATAAAATATCATAAATCTTTATCTAAAAATTTCATGTATTAAGGGATGAAAGAGAAATATCTAATTTTAATCCACATTCCATGTAAAAATATATCCATTATAGATTATGGAATAGGTATTTGTGAAAATGACACTCAAAACTCAATGATATAAGGACCCTTTCTCAAGTTATCCACAAAAATATCTTTCATTCATTATATTGTAAATAAATTCCCATTTCTCCATTTGCAAAGAATTTTTATATGTTTGGTAGATTTTTTCCAAAATGGAATTCAAAATCTTTCATGTTTAAGGAACCCGTTTTGAGAAGATAATTAATCCATATAATTAACTAGTTCATTAACATTTTTTCAATTACTTTCCATAAAAAATATATACAAATAAAACTCAACATTTTAATTATTTAATATTAACATCATTATGATTCTTATAATATGATATTAATATATTATAAATTTATACTCTTAATTATTCATTAGTAAAACATGTTCTAATTTGGGTCTCATCAACCATCTACATGAATGATACTATAATAACTTCAATATTTCAAACATGAATGAGTATCAATAAATTAATATTGGTAATATATGTTTTTAATTATTAATTTATGTTATGAATATATCTTTCTAATTGTGACATAAAAAATGAATGATCATTAAAAAGTAAATTATTTTTTTCATAAATTTACTCAAAATATGCCCATCATACATTCCATTATCACAAACCATAAATATACCTTCAATAAAATTAACATGCTATTAAGATATTCATTTGAAAAAAATTATTCCACTACCTTGACAAAAATATTAATTATGGAATTTTATCTAATGAAAGAGTATCAATATTTTCATTATAAAACATGTACAAAACAATCAAAATTTCTAACATTAGGTGAAGAAAATAGATAATAACAAACTAATATATATGTAATGAATTGGTTTATGATGTAAGATATAATGAATTAAATATCCCTGATAGTTTGGTTCAAACTTCATTGCATACCTTCTTTCTAAAGGCAAACAGTCATTGGGGTTTCTTACCCGTAATGCTTCATAATGCATATTGGTCAACTGGATTTGCTGTACAAATCTTCTCACCTTTAATGGGGGTGATTATTTTATTATGTGAAAATAATTTATATATTTAATATATTTATATTAACTATTACAATATCCACGTGTGATACTGATTACCACTATTCCAATAATAAGATCAAAAACATGTGTTTGATTTGAAAGGCAACATTTATTACAAGTTCCCAATCTCTCTATTTTTAATTTATAATAATTTTGTTTAAGTACATCATGGGGAAATTTGAATTATATCGCGATCTATTAAGTTGGTTAATGTTGTGGAGTTAGGATTGGGCCCCTATGATGGAATTCCTGTATATCTCTATAAAAATAGTCATAACCCATGTACTGTAGTTCCACTTAATAAAGCATGCCATAACTTTTAAGGTTGTATGATGAAGGCCACTTCCAGGAATATTATCATCATGTAGAATAAGAGACTAGGAAACAACTTTCTAAAACTGGTTGGTGTAAGTCCTATTCAAGATATACTTTTTTAGTTAATCCTTGTATTTGGATACTTCATAGGGAAACATGTAGTTGGGGATTAACCTTGAAGAAGGACCACATTATCTCTCTTATATGAGGACATGGGGATATCTCATTGTTTCGCACGGAATCCGGGGATGACCTCTTGGACGGGAGATTCAAACGTTCCGATCGGTTTCTAACGGGTTTGTTCGTAGAACCAGAAACATCCAATGATTCCACATCCGTTTGGACCTACTTTCCAAAGGCAGGCGCTCATTAGCCTGTGGACTAATGAGGCTTAGGAATTTACATTGGTCGAGAGGATGGGAGGTCGGACTCATCACACCTTTTTGAGGGGAATTATTGTCTACTCCGGGACTCTCTTTATAGATTTAAGTTATGTTCATGAATCCTTATTACATTACCAAGTAAAAAATGTGCTTTCCTTTAGTTTTAACAATCAATGATTAAATATGCAAGAAATTTAGAGAATCTTTTATATGTATTCGAGGTTCTTCATCAATAGAGAATCATCTATATCTGTTTTAGAGATTCTTGGTCAATGGTATCCCTCAAAAACATTTATATAAAAGTCTCTTGGTCATTATGATGACTAGGCTGGTTTTAAAGCCACTCAGTGAGGCACTTGAAGTTTATCGTCATTCAGAAGGACAGAGATTATTTCAAAGTTGGGATCGAACCCATAAATGGGCTACCTACGTATCCTTTCGTTTGGAAAAAGGATTCATAACCCACGTAGTTCGAGTTATGGAGTATGATGTTTATGATTGATGGATCAAAGATGAATGTCATAATTACATTTACACTCTAAGCTCACGTGAGTCTTGCTCGGTGTCAGAAACAAGAGGTATTGGTAAAAATTTAGACAATTGTGCCATGAAAGATGCAATCATAAGAATTTGTTTGGGGCTTATGTATGGATGACTGCCCAGATAGATGAAGGTTTAGGATTTACTTTTAGGGAAAAAATCCATGAACAGGGTCCATAAAGTTATATGTGCTTCATGGAGATTTGAATACTCTAATCTTGGGGCTTACTCCTAAGGAGGATGCCCAAGTTAGGAGGGGACTTATGATTGGGTTTTATTACTGAAAAGGAAACCCAAATCAAAGGTAAATTACGACTGGTTAAGAGAAGTTTAAGGGGACTTGGGTCTTATTCCTGAAAAGGAGACCCAAGGTTATGACTGAGTCTTATTCCTGAAAAGGAGACCCAGGTTAGGGATTAAGGTTTGGGGCTTACTCCTGAGGAGGATGCCCATATTTGAGGTTGGGGCTTATTCTTAAGAAAGATGCCCAAGATTAGAGGACTTGATTGGGGCTTACTCCTGACGAAGATGCCCATATTAAAGGTTTTATAACTGGGGATTATTCCTGAAAAGGAGACCCAGATTAAGATTCTCTCATCTTAAAGGATGAGGTTGAATGAATGAACTCTCCGTATTTTAGTGACATAATGATATTTAAATCACTAGACTTTGAGAGAGATTCCACAGAATTCCTTTCAGATAAGAAAGTCAAATCAAGAAATTATGCAATAAATGGCATTGAAGAGTGTCTTGAAGACTGAATCTTGAAAAGGAAAGGTGAAATGGCTTAAGAGGGGTAAAATGGGCAAGATGGGCACCCAAAAAGATAGGGGCGCGCAAGTCTTGCAAGGCGCGCAAATCTTCCGTGGGCGCGCAAGTATTGGTCGCGCAGGTATACCTGCGCGACACATAGTGTACTTCCGCGATTTTCAACCAATAATGAAATACTTGAGCGACTCTTTTTTAAACCCTTTAGAATGTTCTCGAGGTTCTTCCAGAAAAGGGACGCGCAAGTTATATTGAAGGAAATAAGTCGGCGCGCAAGTGTTTGATAAGTTTCAACACTTAGGCCTTCATTCTTCTCTTTAGATCTTCCGTTCTAGTTAAGAAATTACCTTAGAAGTGTTCCGGAAGCTTTGAGAAGAGACTTGGGCGTCGGGAGCTTCAATCCGAATTTCTGAAAAAAGATCCTCTCGAATGGGGGGCCCACAGGGTCTATTTATAGGAAAAAGAAGACCCAGGGCGGTTACCGGGCGGTTACCATTTAGGTCGCGCAAGTCACCTGCGCGACCAAGGTAGCCGCGCAATTATACTTGCGCGGCAGTGGTATAACCTGCGCGGTGGATATGCTGTTGATCCTTTGTTCATGCCTTTGTCGATTATTCATGTTTTCTTCAAAGGATGAATCTCTTTGAGCTCAGATATTCCCCTTTTCCGATCTTTAGATTCTGTGACGAAAGGAGCATCAACAAAAGTACCCCCTCAGAGTTGGATCCGGAAAGAAATGAGGATTTGACTCTGAGGAAATTGAATACATTCAAAGGAAAAGGGGCCGCGCAAGTCTTCAGGCCACAGAGGTCAGCGCGCAAGTGTGCTGGAACTTGACTTTTATTCAGAGTTCCTTTGTCTTTTGTGGGCAGTTTAAAGTCATGCATGCCGGACATAAAGGGGCTAATGTTTAAGGTCGAAATAGCTTTGACCAAAATGGATTAAACATGGATTCAATTCCTTGACAATTTATCTGAAAACATATTACCATACTCAAGTATGAGGGAAAAAATGTAAACTATGGCTTAAGAATATTTGAATCTGAGGAATGATATGAAAAAGAGCTAAAAGGCATTAGAAGAAGTAGATTCCAAGAATGAAGTTACTATTATTTAACAAAACCCGTTAGGGGGTTGAAATATGCAGGGACACCTATGGGCATTGGCTGCATGGTCAAATAAATAGCATCTTTTGGCTGACAAGTCTGTTATGTGGACTGTTTATGCAAGGCCACCTATGGGCACGTGCTGCATAGTCAGGCAAAAGAACTCCCAGAAATTTACTTTCCTAGTGCTAAAAGCCAGTGAATGTTTATGGAGATTCAAATTTTCTAAAGCATAGAGTTTGTTGTATGGAAAGAGGTACTTGAATATGGAGAAGATATTTCCAAACAAGAATATCGAAGAATTGGATGAATATCACTCCTACGAAGGTCTGACCCAAACGTAGGGAAGAAGAATAAACCATAGACTTGAATACTTTCAGATCATGAAAAAGGATATGGGACAAATATGTTAAGGATGGCTATTTTCTGCGGATCCCTACATATTGTCGTTTAAGACAAATAAGGACAAAAGAGGCATTCTTCCCAAGAATGAAGTTACTATTATTTAACAAAACCCGTTAGGGGGTTGAAATATGCAGGGCCACCTATGGGCATTGGATGCATGGTCAAATGATTAGCATCTTTTGGCTGACAAGTCTGTTATGTGGACTGTTTATGCAAGGCCACCTATGGGCACGTGCTGCATAGTCAGGAAAAAGAATTCTCAGAAGTTAGACATTTCTGTGACTAGAAGTCATGAAAAAGGGTTATGAAGATCTGAAAATATTTAAGGTTAGGATTATAACACATAAAGATGGGTATTTTCCAATGTATATAGATATACATAGGTCAATGAAAACCATAATCATGTTGTGGCTGGGTCCTGAATTGAAATTTTGGACTTTACTACGTATCTCATAAGAATGATAATCAAGCCATACGTAGTTCTTGAAATGCAGTTTAACGTCGTGCAGGACGAAAGTATGAGTGATATTAGTTTAGGGTCATAGAATTCGGACCATAATAATGAATACACAGTGTGTGTTTTCATGAGGATTTTTTCAGTCAAGGGACTGAAAGTGAAATTGGGGGTTAGGCCCAAAAGACTTGGGACTGGATTCGAGGGACACTCGAATGTTCCTACGTATCCCATAAGGATGGGAATCAAGTCCACGTAGTTCTAGAAATGACCTTTGTACAAATTTGGTTCGTACATGTGAAGGGTGAAAGGGGACTTTAGTGCAATGATGGTTTAACCTAAGATAAAAAGTTCAGGCATTACCATGTATGCACGTAGTCTTTTGAAAATGAAAACCATGATTGAAAAAATCAATGTCAATAATGGTTCCTTCTCAAATGAGGAAATCAAAGAATATTTGTAGTTTATTGTCGTACCGGACAAAAAGTGTTGTATAGTTTAACGTCATATAACAAGGACGAAAGTGAATCAATGTAAAGATATTGATTCCAGGGGCGGTTTCACAAATCAACATCATATGAGGTTGTGGTGAACCGATGTGAAGAGATTGTTTTTGGGCTTGAACCCTGGGAGGTTGCCTACATACCCAGCCTGGAGGGCAAGGATCAAAGTCCGTGTAGTTCAATTAAAGAATGAATCAATGATCACGTTGTTCTTGTGGACAATGATCTAATAAAAAATATTGTTGGGACTTACACATGGTTATTGGCCCAAAGGGAGTGTTATGGTTGATGTTCGCTCTAAGCTCACGTGAGTCATACTCGGTGTGAGAAACAAGAGGTAATAACAACCTTAACGATGTACAGTTTAATGTCATGTAGGACATAAAAAGGGGACTATGCAGTTTAAAGTCTTGCAGTTAGGACTATTGGTGCTGCACAGTTTAGTGCCATGTAGCAGGGACAAAATACAGTTTAATGTCATGTAGGACATATCAAGGATTTTCTGTACAGTTTAGCGTCATGTAGTTAGGACGATGGGGATAAAATAGTTTAACGTCATATTGGACGAAAGGGGGACTGTGCAGTTTAATGTCATGCAGTAAGGACAAAAGAGTGTACCATTTTAACGTCATGTCGGACGAAGGTGCGAATAGTTTAAGGTCATATGCATGGACCGTGAATGGTGCAGTTTAATGTCATACTGGACTTTTGAGATTATATAGTTTAACGTCTTTCCGGACGTGAGGGACTTTTATACAGTTTAGCGTCATGTAATTTAGGACGTCACAGTTTAACGTCTCGCTGGACATAAGGGATTTGCAAATAGTTTATGGTCATATACATGGACCAGGGATGATGCAGTTTAAGGTCATGCTGGACGGTTTAGGGATCTTTTTCACAATTTAATGTCGTGTGGGACGAAGTTGCAGTGTAAAGTCATACTGGACCATTGCTGTATAGTTTAACGTCATATAGCAAGGACGAACTAGTGCTGTACAGTTTAAAGTCATGTAGCTAGGACTAAGGTGAACCAATATGAGGATATCAGTTCTGGGGACTTTTTACAGTTTAACGTCATGCTGGACGATGAAAATGCCACACAGTTTAATGTCATGTTGCTAGGACACAATATAGTTTAATGTCATCTCAGACAAAATATAGTTTAATGTCATCTCGGACATTGAAGGTGACACAGTTTAACGTCATGTTGGACGAAGTTGCAGTTTAAGGTCATACTGGACCATTGCTGTATGAACCAATTGTAAGAGTCTTGGTTCTGGGAACAATATTTTGTGTTTATACAAAATAATTCTTCAGAAATCTGGCATTAGTTGGAGTCGTGATGTGTTCTCCATCCATTGAGATTAAACAGAACCAAAGACTAACTCTTCGTCTGATAAAGACTCTGCCTGATTAGCCTGCTTAGGCTGTGCCGTTTGGTGGGACGGTGCCCGTGGCTTTGAAGTAGATGGCATGAAATCTTCCAGAGTCAAAGACAATTTAGGCTTTGATACATACTCATCTTCTCCTGATTCCTCTTTCCTCTTTGAATTGAGCTGCCCTTTTGAGGATTTGTCTTTTGATGGAGGCTTTACTGCAGCTTTTGTAGGAGACACAATTGGCTTCTTCAATTGTGTTCGCAAAATGGAATGGGTCCGATTGATTGTCTTTCTGACCATCCAATCATCATATTTTTTCGCAGTTTTTCTTTTGACTTCCTGCCACTCACCTCCTTCCTCTGGATCTGTAGCGGTAATACATTCTACATGAGCTGAAGAACCCTTCAATTTGACTTGTCCCAAGTCGACCATCTTTTGCAGGAGGTCTTTAAAGACAAAACACTCCTGGATGGGATGCCCCAACATTTGATAAAAGGGACAATAATTGGGACGGTCTTCATCTCCTTACTTTTTTGGCCTCTTCGGCACTTGTAATTGAACCAAATTATTTTCCAGAGCTGAAATGAAGTAACCAGGAACTTGCTCACTTCGGAAAGAGTATGTTTTACTCTTCATATCCTCAAATTGTTTTCGTCGTTGATCTTTTTGATCATTTGGACGAAACAGCCTTTGTTGTTGGCGTTCAGGAGGTGGAGCCCTTCGAGAAGATGAAGGTTTTGAAGTAGAAATAGGTACAGGTGCCTGTTTAAGCATAACTGTAGCAGTTTCTGTTTACCCATTCTTCTTCCTGGAGCTAATGGAATTACATGAGATTTAACCTTAGCCTGTATAAGGGAATCTTCAATCTGTTGAGCGATTGAAGTAAGGTCTCGAAACCCTCCTGTGTATTTCACAGGGATCAATGGCGTGTGTAATTCGTCACACAAATTTGCCACACAGATTGGCAACAATTCCTCCTGAGGGAGTGCTAAACTCAAGGAATACGTTAATCCCTTCCAACGAGCAATGAAATCACAGACTCTTTCATTCTCCCTTTGCTTGTAGTTTGTAAGATCGAAAACTGTCGTTTTTGGCAAAGTTGAGCTAAACTGAAGAAGGAATTTTTGACGAAGATCCTCCCATCCGATGACTGACCGGGATTTCAAGCTTGTATACCAGACAAAAGCTGGTCCTTGCAAGGTTCGCACGAAGCATCTGAGTTTCACTGCTTCTTGCTGCTCTGGAGTTCCCATCATAGGATCACAACAAGACACGTAATGCATCAAATGTTGTTCAGGGTCGCCTGATCCATTGAAAGTAGGGAAAATAGGGTTTCCAAAACTGGATGGAGGAGAAATTGAATCTACCCATTCAGGGTAAACTTTCTTTTCAGGTTGAACTTGCGCTCGTTTCCCTTCCATAGTTTCTAACCGAGCTGTCAATGACTCAATAGTAGTTATTAACTTTTGAGAAATGTCAGGTTGAACTTGGTTTTGGGTAGGTGCAATGAATGGAGCTTGGACAGACGTGGTGGTTGGTGCTGCAACTGATGGTAGTGCTGCCAACCGTTGTTGCGTTTGACCCATAGGATTAGATCTCTATGGGTGTACTGATAAAGGAGGATATTCCGGTTCCATCTCAGTAGTTACAACAAATTCCTTCGGCTATCGGACTTCAGCATTCGTAAGAAGAAGACTACTCTGAAGTAGTTCTGCATTCAACCTTCTTAATTCTTTCATTTCTTCCTCCTGTTGTGCAAACCTTTGCTCTAATGAGAGCGATTGACCTCCTTCAGAGGAAGGGTGAGAAATAACCTGATTCTTTTCTTTCCCCTTATTGGATCCTTTTCGGAGAGGGGGAAGTGGGTTACTTGAAGGAATACCCAGATTTTGGGTAAGCCTTTGATTACGTGTGCGCACACCTTCTTCATTTAGGTCTGTGTGCGCGACTTCTTGAGCAAGAACCTCTTCGTCTGATCCCTCTGATTGAGCCTCATCTGGTGAATCAGCAGCAACGGCATTGATGACATTAATGGATGCATATTGCATGGAATCCTTTCTATCAACATTTCTGTGATATTGTCTCCTTCTATGTCCATGATGAGACATGGCATTCCGTTGACTTGATCCCTCCGGAATTTCTTGGAGAACCGTCACTTGGAGAGAATCTCCAGACAGCTTGGCTCTTCGTTCCTCTTGAGGCTTAATCCCTAATCGAGAGAATACTGACTTTCTCTGAGGGAAGGATTGAAGATTTGAAAAAGTCCCCAGTCCGGTGGACTGGGGATGTTCCTGCTGCTTCTGCTCAACTCCTCGAATCCCATTCGTTGACTCTGAGGGTTGGGTTAGAGAAGTCCCCAGTCTGGCAAGCTGGGGTGTCTCTTGACATGCTATATCTGAGATCTTCTTAAAATCTCTCTTGATCTTGCGAATCTTAGTTCGGAAATTAGCTGGATGCATTAACCTGTATCCACTTTTATCACCTGGTTCAACAGACCGTTAGATGATTTTCGAAACTTCTGTCATTTGATGACGTGTTTGCTCCAGATGAGAGGCTTGTGCAATATTCTTGCCTGCTTGATGTAGGATAAATTCAACAACCTGTTCTCTATATACTTGATTTTGAGAGGAACTAGTTGAAGCTTGTTCTTGAGCAAGCTTTTGATTATGAACAAATACCATTGACTGTGGCCGGCCATGGGCAATAACATTGCATGAGACCATTTTCGGCAGGCTTTGCTGACCGGAAAGCACTGTGAAATGTAGTGCTCCGTGAACACCCCATCCTCTGATATGAACATCTAATGGAGCATTGGAAATTAACTGAAGCAATCTTCTTAGTGCGCCAAGGCATGAACGTTGAAGGGTTCTCTGTTGCTTTTCGGCCTTTGGATACCGAGAGACTGATAGAGATGCCAAATCAATCTGGCGTTGTAACCCTTCTATTATCTTAAGATGATTTTCATATTCATCGTAAGATAATACCTTCTTCTTTAATTGACAAAGAGTTTTCCATATGTTGAGACGAATATCGTGGATTCCATCATCCGTCAACATCTTTGGAATGTCGTACTGGGAGTCAGCCAAAGGCCAAAACATGACTGGTACTTCACCTTTTGCCAGTTTTTTCCTCATGTTCAGCATTTCCTCTTTATCATTAAATGAAGATTCTTATACCTGTTTGGACCAGAGTTGGTGTTTCCTTGTTGCTTCATCGGATTCAACAAGATTGGTAGAGAAATCACTATTCATGCTGGAAGATGAATGACCCAAGGATGGTTCGGAGAATAACCTGAACCCCAGGCTATCTTCTGATGGAGAAAGAGTTTCACCTGCCGATAGTAAAGCATCAGACATGACTGGTTTTACGTTTTCAAGTGCCTCGAGATAGGAGGTGTTTCTCGTCACTACATTGCCTTCTGAAGAATTTTCGAGACAACGTGAATCACTACTGCGGAGAGGACTTTCGCAGCGAATTTCATCACCATGAGGAGGATCGTCATGATGGGTTACAGGAAAAGATGAAATCTCTTGCTCCTTGGTCTTCTGACCACACAGAGGGTTCCTGTGGCTCTCATCTGAAGAAGAAACTTCAAGATTGACCGAATTTTCATGAAGCAAGTCTTCATGAGTAAGTGTCTGTTGAAGACCTTCAGAATTAATGTTCCCGTTATTGGGAACTGAGGGAGTAGAATCTTGAATTATGACAGATAAATGTCTGAGGGATTCAAGAACTCCAGCATCGAGCAAGGCCTTGTTGCAGATTGGCCTTTGATCTCCTGACTGTGCTAGGCAAATCTTTTTCTTAGATGCCTTCTTACTCGCTTTAGAAACCACTTGATGACGAAAGTGATTGCTCTGAGCAGGTGTATGTGCCTGATCAGGAAAGATGGTCAGGTTAGGCTGACGATCTCCACTCAAATCAGGTGTATGTGCCTGACTTGGTTGTCCGTATGATATGGGGGAGTATGCCCCATAACCCTCTTGGACTGGAACATATGTGTGTGTCTGTTCCGGAGTGAATCGTTGATGTGTCACTCCATTGCTAGGGATAGATTTATGTGTCTGTCCCTGAGATGATGCTGAAGCTGTTATGATATCCTGGCAAGCATCCAGAATAAGAGCAGGAATTTGCTTCTGCTCTTTCACCATTGACAAAATATGTTTGGTGACTTCAGCCGCCGGAATGGGGATATACGTCCATTCCGGGCTTGGAGTAGGTGTATGTGCCTGCTCCTGTCCTCCTTTTCCTGTCAGTGAATCCTGACAGTACTCAAGTGTGGAGGCAGAGAGTTGAGTCTGCCCCCTGTTTGTCGTCGGGACTTTCCGACTGACTTCTCCGGGTGCTACCAAGCGAGACTGTTGGTAGGCCTGATTAGTATTAGCAGGTGTATGTGCCTGCTGATTACACTTCGCCAAACGCGGTTGACGAGATCCATCATATGTAGTCAGACGAGCCTGCTGACTAACTGGTGATGTATAAGCAGTTGTATGTTCCTGCCTATGGTACTCCGCCGGAATTGCCTGGCGGGATCGGCTTGATGCTGCCAGACGAGTCTGCTGGACAGCTGAATTAAAACGGACAGGTGTGTATTCCTGCTCGTTGTTTGCCACCAAGTTAGGTTGGTGGACTTCTCCGGAGATGGCAGGGATGACAACCTGCCTATTGTTAACCGGATTCCGTCTCTGGAGGTTCATCTTGCCTGCTCGGGTTTGAGGAACCTAAGATGAATGCCTGGAGTCGGTACCCTCATCATGTTGAGGGCGCACTACCGCACGAGTCTGGCGGCGATTGTTGATGGGAGCCCTTGAGAAGGACTCATGTCTTTTTGAATTAATGTCCTGCGGGACCTGCTCATTCACTTCCTCAGAGTAAGGGAGTGAATGGAAATTGCGTTCCGGGGATAACGACCCGAAACGGTTGGAGACGGTAGTCAGCACCGCCTGCTTCTTGATTGCTGGCCGCCGTTGTCCGGACGACCAGGTAGAGTTGTTAACTTGGAGGGCTTGACGAGCGGCCTCCAGTGTTGGGATAGTACCGTTGCGATGGTACTCCTTAACCAGTGCATTAGAAACACAGCGTTGAAGACGCTGAGTTGGTGATGTCATCCTCAGAGCGGATGACGTTCCAGCAGGAGTAGCAGCATTGGTTTTCACAACAGCAGACCTCATAGTAGAGGTGTTCACAGCAGCAGTATTCACCGGGGTGAATTTAAGGAAAGCCATTTTTTGCAGAAGATCTTGAGAAAAGAGTGCCTGTTCCATGTAACAGACATAATCAAGATGAATCCGGCCACTGCATCTTTTGGATGAGCATATGTCAATGATTGCCTTGTTGGCCCAAGGGGCCTAACAAATAAGAAGAACATCACTTTCACTTGGTTAAGGATTCACGTCGGGTTCACCATTTTTGTTTCGCACGGAATCCGGGGATGACCTCCTGGACGGGAGATTCAAATGTTCCGATCGGTTTCTAACGGGTTTGTTCGTAGAACCGGAAACATCCAATGATTCCACATCCGTTTGGACCTACTTTCCAAAGGCAGGTACTCATTAGCCTGTGGACTAATGAGGCTTAGGAATTTGCATTGGTTGAGAGGATGGGAGGTCGGACTTATCACACCTTTTTGAGGGGAATTATTGTCTACTCCGGGACTCTCTTTATAGATTTAAGTTATGTTCGTGAATCCTTATTACATTACCAAGTAAAAAATTTGCTTTCCTTTAGTTTTAAAAATCAATGATTAAATATGCAAGAAATTTAGAGAATCTTTTATATGTATTCGAGGTTCTTCATCAATAGAGAATCATCTATATCTGTTTTAGAGATTCTTGGTCAATGGTATCCCTCAAAAACATTTATATAAAAGTCTCTTGGTCATTATGATGACCAAGCTGGTTTTAAAGCCACTCAGTGGGGCACTTGAAGTATATCGTCATTCAGAAGGACAGAGATTATTTCAAAGTTGGGATCGAACCCATAAATGGGCTACCTACGTATCCTTTCTTTTGGAAAAAGGAATCAGAACCCACGTAGTTCGAGTTATGGAGTATGATGTTTATGATTGATGGCTCAAAGATGAATTTCATAATTACTTTTACACTCTAAGCTCACGTGAGTCATGCTCGGTGTGAGAAACAAGAGGTATTGGTAAAAATTTAGACAATTGTGCCATGAAAGATGCAATCATAAGAATTTGTTTGGGGCTTATGTATGGATGACTGCCCAGATAGATGAAGGTTTAGGATTTACTTTTAGGGAAAATATCCATGAACAGGGTCCATAAAGTTATATGTGCTTCATGGAGATTTGAATACTCTAATCTTGGGGCTTACTCCTAAGGAGGATGCCCAAGTTAGGAGGGGACTTATGATTGGGTTTTATTCCTGAAAAGGAAACCCAAATCAAAGGTAAATTACGACTGGTTAAGAGAAGTTTAAGGGGTCTTGGGGATTATTCCTGAAAAGGAGACACAAGGTTATGACTGAGTCTTATTCCTGAAAAGGAGACCCAGGTTAGGGATTAAGGTTTGGGGCTTACTCCTGAGGAGGATGCCCATATTTGAGGTTGGGGATTATTCTTAAGAAAGATTCCCAAGATTAGAGGACTTGATTGGGGCTTACTCCTGAGGAAGATGCCCATATTAAAGGTTTTATAACTGGGGATTATTCCTGAAAAGGAGACCCAGATTAAGATTCTCTCATCTTAAAGGATCAGGTTGAATGAATGAACTCTCCGTATTTTAGTGACATAAAGATATTTAAATCACTAGACTTTGAGAGAGATTCCACAGAATTCCTTTCAGATAAGAAAGTCAAATCAAGAAATCCTTCCATAAATGGCTTTGAAGAGTGTCTTGAAGACTGAATCTTGAAAAGGAAAGGTGAAATGGCTTAAGAGGGGTAAAATGGGCAAGATGGGCACCCAAAAAGATAGGGGCGCGCAAGTCTTGCAAGGCGCGCAAGTCTTCCGTGGGCGCGCAAGTATTGGTCGCGCAGGTATACCTGCGCGACACATAGTGTACTTGCGCGATTTTCAACCAATAATGAAATACTTGAGCGACTCTTTTTTAAACCCTTTAGAATGTTCTCTAGGTTCTTCCAGAAAAGGGACGCGCAAGTTATATTGAAGGAAATAAGTCGGCGCGCAAGTGTTTGATAAGTTTCAACACTTAGGCCTTCCATATTCTCTTTAGATCTTCCATTCTAGGTAAGAAATTACCTTAGAAGTGTTCCGGAAGCTTTGAGAAGAGACTTGGGTGTCGGGAGCTTCAATCCGAATTTCTGAAAAAAGATCCTCTTGAATGGGGGGCCCACAGGGTCTATTTATAGGCAAAAGAAGACCCAGAGCGGTTACCGGGCGGTTACAATTTAGGTCGCGCAAGTCACCTGCGCGACCAAGGTAGCCGCGGAAGTATACTTGCGCGGAAGTGGTATAACTTGTGCGGTGGATTTTCTGTTGATCCTTTGTTCATGCCTTTGTCGATTTGTCATGTTTTCTTCAAAGGATGAATCACTTTGAGCTCAGATATTCCCCTTTTCCGATCATTAGATTCTGTGATGAAAGGAGCGTCAACACTCATTCACATCACATGTGTGATGATTTATCATCCATATATTTTCACTAGAGTTATCCCCATATCATAAGTACATGTATCCATCACTTTTAACCATATAAAGTGTAATCACCATATGCTCATCAATATAAGGAGATCTTACGATCATTGCATACGGAGTCCTAGGATCATCACTTAAGAGAGGATGATCATGATCATATGAAGTTCATCACCCAAGGTGGGATTGGGTAATCCCATTACTAACACATGGGGAACTTACTCTTAACACATAATAGAAGTTTAGCTTAGGTTATGGCTTACCTTTTATAGGAGGACCAAATATAGGGAAACCAAGATGAGTATGTTAACTCTTTTTATTTCTGGAACCAATGAATGATTCTTAAATCAAGTATTATATTAAGTAATATAGTGGTGTATCATGTATAATGGTGATTGTGTTGGTATTACACTTGAATTATTCCTTAGGATTCCTAGCATAACAAGAAACTGAAGTGAAATAATGATGTATTAAGTCATACACCCAGCAAGACACCCATGTTTGATTTTTCTTCCACAAGAGGGGTGATAAATGGTGAATAAGATTAAATGGATCATTAGGTGATCTTGGAAAATATATTTCGGGTTCTAAGTGCAGTATCTCAACTCAACTCATTATTGGAAAATAAGCAGAGTATCTATCATTGAGGCAATTTTGAGTAAACCAAAAGGATAATCTTAACTCCAATTGTGTATAGATTCTTGGAGGATTATATCATCTAAATATAGATATGTGGGTAATATTTGTCTTTGGTGACCCAAGGTATTATAAATGGTTAGTGATTCAGAAGAATGGTAGACTATTTGGGTCTTTTACCAAGTTGGAGTCCCATATGGATGATTGGGTTCCCAGGTATGGGGTTTGGGGGAATTCGTAACTAGGTTTGAGGCTTGGGGGAATTGGGACCCTATCACTGAAATGGGGGTGTTTACGGTAGCCTATTATGGGGGTATAGTAATTTGGTTCACCTTAGTGATGGTTAACTAAGGTTCTTATCACTAGTGAGGAATATCTAATGTGTTTATACCAAGTTAGGTGATTATCCCACGTGAGAGATAATGAGGGTGTTTAGCCTTAGTGATGGATATCTAAGGATTTACCCACATAGGGGTGTCTAATTGAAGGTCCCAGAAAACTGGGTTCACCTTATTATGGATCCTTGGGCATGGGACCTAGGAAAATATGTCTTTGCTAGTATGGGTTCCTCGGTATGTGACCTGGGTAATTGGTTTTCCCTAGTATAGGAACCCATGCATAAATTTTGGGAAAATGAGACCCCCCCCAGTTTTAGGGAACCTATGTATTAAAAATGGGAAAATGATGTCTCCATAGTAGGGTCACCAAGATAAAGGACGTGGGAAATATGGTTTACACTACATAGGGCCTTGGAAAATGGGCCACCTTGGTTTGGGACCTCAGTACCCAAGGGCTTTTCACTCAAATGTGGTACAACCATGTCTGGGAACTAAGGTGGTGTGACCAAGTGTGGGAAGTAAAATAATGTGATAAATATAGGGATTAAATGTGTAATTACAATGTATGGGTGCTAAGATGGTGATCCCAAGCTTTATCACTAAGGTGGTGTACCTAGGTGTTGGCGCTAAAGTTGTGCACCCAAGTGTGGGTGCTTATGTTGTGTTACCATGTATGGGAACCAAGGTGGTACACCCAATCATAGGATCCATTTTGGCATGAAATGGAGATATAATTACTCACTAGTTTATCTATCAATGTTCCCATATATTTATAAAATTATTGGAAGGACGGTTTACTTATAGACAATAGCATATTTGAGAATCTGAGTATGTTTATCCCAAGAAGCGGTGCATGTAGGTGATCTAGAGGATTGACATGGGAACGTTGACTTGAGAAATCACTATAGGCTAATTAACCAAGGACAATTAGTTTGGATTTAATGTTGGGATATTCAATGATTTTGGAAAATGGTGTGGGAGAAGGTCATGAGTACACAACCATGTGCACAGACATTAATTTCTTCATAAAAAATTTCCAACTTCAAAGGGCCATAAATATGGATCTATGAGAATATTTAGGATCTATAACCAATAACATCAAATCATATTAAGTTAACTATGAGACTATATACTATATTACCCCATATAAGGTATTTTTAAATTCTAAAATGTTACCAAAATACTCATAAAATGGGTTTTAAGACTTTGGTACCCTTATTTCCATAATCGATGATATCCGCAACCCAATCCAAAAAGAATTCTCTCATTACTATGTAACCAGATTGGGATTTTTTTTTAAAATGTCTCTATCACTTAGTGTTTTAGAAATAATTCAACACATTTACATCCAATTTACTTCCTCTTCTGACGTGGAGAATCTTTTCTACTCATACTTGATTTCTGTTTTCTCAGTGAGGACCATGTCATGGATTAGGTGGAAAATTCCATGAATGAATTTCTTAATGAAAAATTATTATAATTTAATTTTATAAAAAATAATATATATGAATAAAATTATTAAAATGGAGATTAAGGTGGATATGTGTATTATATAGGGTGTTAAATTGATTTAATTGATGTCTTGTGTAAAGGTAAGGGTTTCTCAAATTAATTTTTATTTTGTTGAGATATTGTTTCTATTCATCACTTATCTTATTTTTGTAGTGTATATACAATACCATGAACTTATTTTTTCATGTAATTAATGTAATTTAGTGGATTTACACATATATATTAGGATTATCCTATCAATGGAATTTTATTCAATGGTTACCAAATTCGTAAGGGTTTATTTTCAAATATCACAGGAAATCACGATTGTTTACAATTAAACATACATTGGGAGATATTGTGAGTTACAAATAACTGAAATGTCATTTTTTATCCTTTGGATAATTATAGGGTTTACATATCTTCTTTACCTTTTCAACTTCCCTTGGTTCACAATTATATCAAAATAATTATTTTAATTGGGACTATTTTATATATTTTTAGTTACAAATCATTTTACTACTTGTACATACTCATTATATTTTTTAGGGAGTCTGTTATCTATAGTTATATGATTGATCAATCCCATTTTTTTAATAAATTGGATTGTATTTATAATGGGTTGAAATGGCTCTTTTTGGATGTTTTCCACATTAATCATTTTCTTTTATCCCAAAATGCTATAATAAATCAGGAAAATGATATTTTTAATGTGTTCTGTATGAATGAATTTTACCATTTTCTTATTTTTTTCTTTGCGAAACATTAATTTCATATTTTCAAATTATTTTTTATTCCATTTTTAATAAATTATTTTATTTTTCAACAAAAAATATTAAATTAAAATAAATATTTCTTTTTATTTTTCAATGATATTTTCTAAAGATCTTATAAACCAACTTTTTATGCATATAGACATCATTTAATTATTTATATGGTTCACTAGGTATTTTCTCTAATGATACAATCTTTCTTATTTCTATATGCATCTTATGATAATTCCTTATGTATGATTTCATTAAACCCATTTCTTTACCATAGGTTAAATAGCCTTTGATGATATTATAAATGTTTTTATGTTTTTATGTCACACATATGCGTGGGTAATTACAATGTGATGGTTTGGTCCGTTATACCAATCCAATTTATTTATAATAGTTTTACATCTCATTATATAATTTTGTATAACATGGGTGGTTATTCCTAGAACAAAATTATGTGGTACACAGTTGGTTAGCATAAGCCTAAAAATATTAATGGATGGTTAGGCTAGACCCACTATATTATGGCCAGGTGGTTAGCCTAAAAAATTATGTGATAAATGCATATGTGGTTAAACATGAAACATTTTCAATGGTTATATCAATTCCATGTTCTTATGTGATTCATCGATCCTATTTAATGTTCAAATATTATTAACTCATGTATCCACACTCCAAATTCTAATGTCTAAAATGAAGTAAAATGAGATAATTATTTGTGGATGTTGTTAAAGAAACAATGAAAAATAATACATTTATTTATCCAATATGCAAAGTCACTAAACATTATGTCATAGTATTTTTTGAAATAGTGATATATGATGTTTAAATTATGGAAATTATGTAAAACATATGTGTTTTATACTTGGGTCATCTAACTTTATATAAAATAATATGTGTAAAGATTTAATTTTTATAACCTGACATTGGAGTATATGTTTGAGGCATCTCATTACTCCTCCATGGATTAAATTTAGAAATTAATTATAAATATTTATATTTTCTTATATTTTATTTTGGTAATATATAGTGGATCAAGAGATTTATGAGGAGTGGTCTGATCATGTGAGACATTTGGAATCATGAATCAAGGAAGGGAATGAATTTGATACATGTTAGTGATCAATTTTATTATTAACCATATCTATGATTCAATTTTATGGTTTGTTCCTGATTAATTGTTCATTTTCAGGATAATATATCAGGTGCATTTTATTTAAAAAGTTTATTAGGGAATGAGATTGATGTTTTGAAGTGGATTGGGCATTATGTGTGTGGTTTGGAAATTTTATAGGGTCATTCAAACTAGCACATTAAAGGGATGGGTGGATTGTTTTGATTTACTAAACCCTAGAAGAACATTTATTGAGTAATGAAACACGAGTGGTTAAGAATGAATATCAGTGTCATTAGTAAAGTAATTATGAGTGGGTAAGTCATTGGTCGATGTTTTTTAGTTTCAAACATTGGAAGTGTGTCTTAAAGGCCAAGAGCCTAGTATTATGAACTTGGAACTCTCCTACTTGGGGTGAATTTATGGAATTAGGTGTAGTGGATTGTGATTATCCCATTAGTCATAGTTTGGATCAATAATTGAGTTTCCTTGAGTAGTCTGAGGGTGTAACAAAACATATTTGGTTTTTTGTCCACCATTAAAGGGAATGTGGACATGTATGGGTTTAACCCTTAATGGGAAGCCCTATATGACTTGTATAGGGTATATGATGATGGTTATGGATAGGTTTCCTTCACATTATTAAATCATGGTATAGTGGAGAGAAGTGGTTACATTTAAAATCATCATGGGATGATTGTGTTGGGAATGATAATAAAATAAAAACAATGAGAAAGTTCATTGGAATATGATGTAGTTCCCATGTGTGGTAATAGTATAGTAAGTGAATTATTCCATGTATAATTTGAGAATTAGAGTTGAGGTATTATTCATATCCAATGGGATATGAGATTATTAAGAGTGTTTTATATAGTCATGAGTTGTGTGTAATATTGAGAATTGGTTGAGATGGTCGAGGATTTATGTGTGCAATTTCATTCTCTAGTAGATCACTGGGAAAATATGGATCACAATCTTAGATCAAGAAAATTTGATATATTTTCTATTTTTTTATTAGAAACATACTTTTTTATGAAGCATGTACATGGATAGTGCAACAGATTTGTTATTGGCCCATATTCTAGGGGTTTGGGGTGTCATTATATACCTTTAGGATGCCCATATACGTTTTTTTAGTTATGTTACACCATTATATAATGAATTTATGATTTATAATCCATGGTTATACTGGTAGTGAATCTATGATTCCATCTATAATTTTTCACTCATAGTCAATCTGATAGAGAGTCTGGGATGTTAGCTTTCATTTATATCCCATATTCATAGCATTTTCAAGTTTGAAATTCCATATATCATTTACTAAACATGTTCAAAATGGTATAGATCCCAAGAGGAATTTTTATTTAGAAACTATGATTAGTCTAATATAGAGATGAAAATGTCATCTAATAGATCACACCCATGTTCAAAAAGGTAGTGAGGCAAGAATACAGTGTTTCATTTTTAGCACTCATGATCTGACCTGTCACATACATGAGATTATTGGTTTTTCATATTATCCCATTGATGGATTCATGATGATATACATTGTCATTGGTCGAATAATGTGGGATTATATGTCATGATGTCCTAGTAAATACATGATAACTTGATGCAACTGATAGCATGATATATGTTTTCACATTTTATTTTTTCTTATATATACATGCACTATATATGACGTGATGTATAACAGAGACTATTGGATATTACCTATTGAGTTTAATGATCATAGAATATAAACGTACCTTGATGTGGGTGTGGAACAAAAAATTAAGCATTTTGGTTCCAAATTTTATGGTATATGATGGTGGAGTGGCTTAATTTATATTTAGATGATAGTATTAAGATGGGAATCAAGTCCTATAGATTCTAGTTTTATATACTATTTAATTTCAAAAAACGCTTTTAAATTATAATAAAAAAATTAAATTCATGAAAACTAATTAAAATTTGAACAAAAAATATAAATAACCATGGTATTCCCTATGTAGCTAAGTTAGGGTTTCATCCTAGTATCCTCATAATCTCAAAGTTCAATCCATACACATGTTTCTATACCTGATATATTGGGTTTGATAAAGACTATGGGCAACTGATAATCACTCTTATCTCATCATATTATGGTTTGGTTAGTTTTTTTAGAATGATGCATGTCTATGTAGGGTGCTTCATTGCCTAGAATAGTTATACTAGTCTACCCACCTATGTACTTGGTATTCTCAAGTGAATTTTCTACTTCAATCTCATGTCAAAAATAAATTTTCATCACATTCCACACTAAAACATGAAAAATTGATTCACTTCCTCTCATTTAAAAGAAAGGGGAACTTTCAAAACCTCACAATCACCATCATGTTTTGAAATCACCATTTACACACACTTAAAAAATTTTATGTAGTCTATAAAATAGAACAAATCATATAAAAATCATCAAACAATGATGGGATATGAAACCACTTTCCATCATCATCAAAACCACCAAAAATTGGGTGGAAAACATAATCTTATGGGAGATATGACCCTATGAGAGAAATAGTAAACCATAATACTTAAGAGTCACACCATAATGTTCATATTATCCAAAACCATTATCATTACAACCATCATGGTAGAGGAAACATTGGAAGGAAGGGGTAAAACATCAATGTGAAGGTTTAGGAGACACTTAATTGAGTGTTTCGTGAAGAATCTAAGAAAAATATACCAAAGAATTACTTCTAAGAGTGAAGGTGGATGAGGGATGGAATAACTTGGGATGGAGAGTTTAAAAATTAGAATAAAAGTTGAGAAATAGGTTAAACTGAGGAACAAATTATTTTATGAATTTTAAAAAATTTATGTACTTGGAAGGTCATGTAGGTTGGTTTCACCATTTCAAAACCATGAATCAACTATTAATGTGCTACTATATTAGAATTAATGGACTCTTGAATGTCTTGTGTGGTTTAAAAAACCATGTAATGACCTTGAAAACCCCCACTATCTTGGGTTCTGGAACTCTTACATGGTTTTCTCATGGATTTCTGTAACTGTGAAGCAACCATGTGTCATGAAAATCTCCCCCAATATAAAATTTTGAATAAAAATTACATAAAGTTAAATATGAAAGAAATAATTATAAATAAACAATGAATACCAAAAAATATCACCGTGGTTATGAAAACTTCTCTATGTTGCATCATTGGCAATAAGAGAGTTGCGTTTGAATCACCTCTACATTGGATACGATGATCAGTGCTGGAACCTATATTATATTAATCATTTTCTACTGAGGAGTAGTTTAGTGAAGGATCATGTATACACAACACAATTATATAGTCGTAAAATTATTATCATTGGTTATTTCTTTTTCAGTAGAGAGTTCTAATAGTCAATGTTGTGGGATGAAGTATATAGGTTATGCTTAAAGTGAAAAGACAACTAGTATAAATTGGGGTTTGATTTTAATTCCCATTTCAAGGACCCTTGAAAAAATTTGGAATATATGTGATTTATTTTCTATACATCATTAGATTTGGATTTGGAGATTCTATGGGAAACATGAATCTAAACCTTATTGGATAGAGGGTTCTTATTGAGGGAGACCATACAACTTTAACCACTTTAGTGATTTGAGATCATCATATTCAATGCTATGGCTAGTAAGTACTAATTTAGTTCTAAATTTCAATGTGATCAGAGTATAGAGGCTCCCATGTTGCTTGTTTTTAAACGTTTTCTAGTAATTTTTTGAATAATTTTATTTCCAAATTCTAATAAAGTGAATCAATCCATAGTAGGGATATAAAATTTGTATCCGATGATGTGTAGAATCTATATTGTTATTATTAGTGAATATTTGTTGGTATCATTTGATGATGTGTAGTTATATATAAGGAGAGGTGTATACCTAGAGGTGAATGGGGTCCCCTCAGGTTTGGAGATTATAACCCATCCTAAAAAATTCATAAATAACCCCCATTAGCAAGTAAGTATGGTTTTTTATATTGTGTGAGAAAATAAATGATGAGGAATGTGCAGATGATTTAAAATCGTAGACCATGGTTGACTATTTTTGAGAATATGGTGTGTGAATCAATATGAATTTCATGGATTATTTTCAAATATTTCTAGGTGGAATGATGATATACGTTGTGGTGTTTATAGAGCATCGAGATTGAATTCTACCCAGTATTAGTTTATAGATGGGGCCTATTTAGAATTGAATAAAAATTGACAGGATATACATCAAGTGAATCAAATATGTAATAACTTATCATAGTGGACAATATGGAATCATGGGGTAGTGTATTCCATTATATTATTTAATATATATTGGTTTATGAGATCTTAGTGCCATACCAAAAGTGTGTAAGTTGTCACTTCTTACATGGGTTTCTGTGTAGAGATGGTGGAAGAACAGCTTGAAATGTTATCTTTAGATTACTAATTCCTATGTGAATAGAGATACATTTCTCACCTTCATCATTTAATAGTGGTCCCACACTCTTTTTTGTTTGATAGGGCCACATGGTTGATGTCTGTTTAGTAGTCCAATCTAATTGGACATTCTCAAGTGTTAGACCATAAAGTGTTTTCTAGATGTGTGGGAACACATATCTAATTAACCCGGTGTTAGAGTGGTTGTATCTTTGAAATTATATTAATTATTGATATGGGAACCCATTTTAGGAACTTCCTTTGTTTATCTTGAACCTAGGTGTGATATTTATTGGAAATCTTTGCATGTGTACCAATTACATGATAAATATTTATATTTGGTGGAGAAGGATGTTTTATCAAAAGTTTACAAATGTTGGTCACTTGTCCATGTGACAACTTAGAGTTTCTATCTAATAGAAAAAGATCATCTAAACAGTTAGGACAATCTGTATTGAATTTTTGAAGAATGGAGAATTCAAGGAGGAATTATGTGGGGTTGATCAGTATGCTATTCTTGCTATTGATTTTGATGAAATCACTAGAGGATTCCAAAATAGAGAGATAAAAACACCTAACTATCTCAGTAGTGGATATGTGGTTCTTCCACCATATATAACCTTGATGAAAAATAATTACATTAGATATTAATACTTCATCGACTCTCATTGTCCTATTTTGAGAGAATAATTACAGATGATGAAAGGATTTGTGTTTTTGGTATTATAATGGTTCATTTTAGAGTGATTTTGGGTTTCTATTAAAAGGTTTTCCAGGAGAAAAGTTGGATCTAATATATTTAGGGATTAAATAGGTTGTCTCATTACCTGATGTTTTTATAAAAAGTTTCTTTAGAGATTAGACCTCTTGGGAAAAGAAATTGTGTGTGTAATTTATTTCCACACATGGACATTTTATTGATGTGAGTGTTTCCTAAGTGATATGTGATTAAATATTTAGTTTTAAGCCTCGAGTCCTCTCAATTGTTAAAACGATAAAATTATTATTGTAGTCAACCTTAAAAGAAATACCTGATGGTTTCAATAATTCATGGGCATAGTGTTAACCGACAAAAACGAGTTCACAAAAAATTTGGAGTGTGGTGACCCATTTGGAAAAATAAATTTTCTATTAATGTATTATTTTATCTTGTATATGTGTAATTGTGAAAAAATTATTATATCTCCTAAATGAAATATATAATAGGAAAAATGAAATTATGGTTGTGTTTGTAATGTTGGTTTTATGATAAGAGTGATGTATTTTTATTTCTCATCGTGTCTATGGGTTGGATCCATCATGGTTGATTAATTAAATAAATATTTTAATATTTAATTAAATAAATAATGTTAGGGAATTCATAGTTATTCCTCTATCTATATCGATATTATATAATTTATATAGGGTTAACCATTCATGATTGGCATGATCCCGAGATAAACGATGGGAGGGTCGAGAGACCATAATTTGGGTGGTGATGGTGTGAGATAAAAAGAGAATGATTGAATTTGTAGTGAAACTAATGATCAAATTTCATGATAGTGATGAAATGATCTATGGGTGCAATGATGAATCAAAGATACTGTGATTATCACTCGAGGAAGGACATCATGATTTATAATAGCTCCATAAATTTTGGGATGGATTTTTAGATTTTGATTATTTGACTTTGGGTTTGGATTCATGTGGATAATTGAGTAGACTTATTTTTATCTCCAAATTCTTGTTCTCAAAGTCTCAATTCCATTCCATGTATTTCTTTAGGATTGAAAAATAAAATTATAATATTTTTCAATGAGAGGATGTGTTTTTAATAGTGGATCTATGAAGAATAGGACATAAAATCATCCTCATTTTATGCCTCTATAATCTATTTACTCTCCCCTCCTCTCCTCATATTCTTCTTGAGTAGAGGACGGTGGGATGAGAGTGTTTTTAATGGGTTTTAGGACATTGTAAAGTTTAATAGGGGTATACGGCTGGGAATATTTAAAAAAGATGGGCATTAAGAAGCATAAACACCGTTTATATAGCGACCCATCCTTTTCATACATTACTATTACATCATTTTAAATCCAAAAAACAAAATAGTATTACACATAGAGGATCCAACGGTTTAGTGTCTTGGGAAAACTAGGACCATATATAATAGTTACAACATCGAGCTTAAACTTTTTTATTTCATCTTCTCTAGATTATTATTGGCACCTAAACTCTCTTTTTTCCATGTAGCCACCTGATGATATACATAAAAAGTGATGAGATAAAATCCCAGTAAGAGGATAGAAACAAACAATATAGCATGGGGTGAGAATATTCATAACATAGGCAAAGAGTCATGAACATGATAGGAAGCATTAATAAAATACTTGAAATGTGGAAATGCATAAAAATGAAACATCATTTCTTTGTGGTTAACTACCACAAATACTTGTTATTAATTATTGAATATTGTTCACACATAATTTCGCATTTACCCATGAGGATCATAACATTACCCAATGCATTGGAGCACTATATAATTCTGGGTGCAACCGTCACATTGAAACATTTATATTGTGCTATATAATTCTAGGCATAGATGTCACATCATAACATTATCATTTATCTTTCATGATATAATGAACATATAACAAAAATTAACATAATTATACCATGAAAAGGAATGGGTTTCATCTCATAAGAACACATTCATAAACATTGGGTTCCCAAAAAAAGAGGGAATAACGTACATGCTATAAGAACCGTCAATCATGAATGAGAAGTAAAAGGTGCATTCTTGAAAGAAGAGTTCTTTTGGAAAACATTTGGATTTTAATAAATTCCAGTGACACAAATTTATATCCTAGAAAATGAAATACAATTATGAACAAAATATTTTTAAGGAGTAACTATATCAAAAAGAAGTGAAAGAGGGCGAACCCGAAGGATGAAAGTTGGGTTTGAGAATTTCCCCTTACCTTGTATCTGAACAATCCCTTCTCTTTAATGTCCTATATAATGACATTAAATTAATTAATTAGAAATTCCATAACCTTTTATAAATGAAAATGGTTTATTTTTGTTCCATTATGTTATTTTATGGGCATTTTTATGAGTTATAGTGTTTAAAAACATTGTTCAGGAATGTTTTGTTTTTATGGTTTTCATGAGCGGTTCACTTGTATTCATAAATTGAAGTTCAGGTAGAACATGGGTAAACATAGAGAACTGATATTGAAAGTTATTAATGATATTCTAGGAGTTTAAATGTTCTTATAATGAATTATGTTATATACCATGTGGATGAATAATTAGATATGAATTTAATGATGATCGTTTCGATTAATTTGGGCAGTTTATCGACCACAATGAACTTGTTTTGATTAATCATTTCGTAATATGAAGAGAAGTTAGTTCCAAAACATTAAATAGGACATAATACATACAACATATTTTAGTTCAACCATAAAAATGGTTTCATTACCAGATCTGAAAGTAGAAATGGAAAAATAAAACATGTTGTTCTTTAAGGGGTAGATTAACACCTCACAAACTATGTTTTCTTTGTAAAATAAAAAAAAGAGGAAAAAGGTATAAGATGATATAATATCCCATTTGTGTCATAAAAATATAGTATATGTATATTACTAGAGTTACCAAACCATTTGGACAAATATAAGGTGGTAGAGAATAAGGAAATAACTTGAAATTAAAAGGAATTAAAAGGAAAAGAATGAGAGAAATTACCTCTTGAATGCTCCACTTGAGATCCCCCTTAAGGGGCCCAATCATGGTCTTTTCATGTTACCAGAAGCTTTTGTACATGGGGAAGATGCTAGGGATGATTCTTGGGCAGTGTCGGCAAGCTTGAAGCTTGAGAGGTGTGAGGAAATGAGGGTGTGAAGGGTAATTTTTATAGTGGACGATAAAGGGTTTTTCTCAATATAAAATTCCTTAATTTAGGATTTCTCCTCAAGATAAGTAATAGTGAGTCTTCCGTGAACATGAATAGTAATTTTACTAGGTGATCTGTAACACCCCAAGCTTCTACGGTACGCTTCTCTTTGAATAATGTGATAGCGTGTGTTGTACGCAACACCGAGTTCTAACACACCATAACTAATCAAACTAGCCGTTATGAATAGTAATACCTACTTTTTGAAATTATATATATTTTATATTTGAAAATGGACTTCATTTTTGGATTCGGAATATCGAATTTAGCCTAAGGTGAAATTTTGGTACATTTCGGATAACTTTCATATTTGGATGAATAGTGAAAATTACTAAGTTTTAATTAAAAACAACTTTTTTAATCAAAATAATTAATAGTGATAAATTATGAATTTGAGTGGTTTTAAAGTATATTTAGAATATATTTTTACCATTTAATAAAATGTTGGTCATTGGACATAATTTTACAATTAAACCGAACATAAACGAGTGTCAATCTTTTGATAGTTATTATCTCTTAAAAACACGCTTTTTGTTTTGACAACGGGAATTAATTTTAAATTAATTTCTGCCACTTCTGTGTTTTGAATTTAGGAAAATGGATTCCATATTTGGAATCAGGATGTTCAAATTGTGTAAATAGGTAAATTTTATTTTTAGACATTTTGAATAATTACTGCGGTAAATATTTTATTTACCATGGTTAAGGGTAAATCCGGTAAATAAGGGTTACAAAATAATATTATAATAATACTAAATTACCCTAAAACGTGTCTTAACCCTATTGGTTGATACATGGTCGACCATGATCATCTTTGGGTCTATTTTGGGACCCCATGGATCCACTTGTAAGTGATAATGACACTTTATTTTAATTAAGTCAAAATGAATACAAAAATGACACAAGCATATATCTTTTAGCAAAACAATTGTTACATAGGGTTATATAAGTTGTATTTTAGAATATAAAGCTAAAACGATTTCCTACATAATGATATTTTATTTGAAATTTTTAGACATTAAATAATTTATTTTATTTATGACACAATGATGATGCAGTAATTACTATAATAGTGAAAAATTAAAATAATTGATATTATAAATACCCAAATAAATATAATATGAAACTTTTAATGACTTAAACTAATTTTCTGGGATAATATGATATATTATGATTGATTTAATTGACTTTGTTCGAAGTAATCAATCTGTTATGAGTTTCACAAAAATCAACTATTGAATAGTGTCAAAATTGACATAAAAGAGTTCTTAAAACAAATATTATATTATTAATTGATATTAAATTCCTAAAAATCTAAGGTTCGGCCAAGAGACTTATATCATGATAGGTTCATCATTAATGGACCACTTGGGGGTCTCTTGGATGTATATAGTAAGTTTATTAACCATATTATATAAAAATACAAAGAGACATTGTAAAAGTGAAACTAATTAACTTAGAGTTAATACTTAAAGATAAGGTTAATATAAGTACCCAAACCTGTCTAAATTCTATTGGTTGAGTGGTTTTCAACCTATCCCCACCTTAAACTTTGAATAATAAGCTTTGGAGCCATTATAAACCGAATATGAATTTATTATAAATTAATATTTCTAGCTTTTCCAAAGGTGCCCCTCACCCCTCTTATAAAAGGGCACTCCTCCTTCTCATTTCTTCACACCTTAAAAGCCTTTTGGTTCGGCCAAACTCTGCCCAAATACTCTCCCAACATCCCTCACTACAACCTAGAGGCCTTAGTTTTATCAGAAAGCCAACATAAGGAGCCCTTTTGATCAAATCAAAAGGAAGAACCCGAAGAAGAGGTAATGATTTCACCACCCTTTTCTAAGTTCCTTTCTTCTTCCACATCCTCTTTCTTTGTTCTTACCATTCTAAAATAATAACTCCAGTATCTTACATATACTGTGATGTTATTATAAATATGGTACAACCATATTCAGTATTCTATCCACCCTTTGAATAACATGTCACCATACATGCGTACGTACGGCTTACCGTCTCCACGTCGTGGTGTAATTGTTATTCAATATAATATTATTTGGATGGGCATAATAATGATGTGTAACTCATGTAAATAATAAATATAACATGTTAATGATTCTGTATATATGATATACCATCCATTTATATATTATTTTAATATCAAAATAATGATATTGTCGCTCGTGCGTACGTACGGACTACCGTCTCCACGAACGCGATGAGATTCATTCTCCATCGTATCCATTCAAGTATAATTATCATTTAATGATTTAAAAAAGATGTTTAAGGACTTGATATCATTCTGGATATGAATAAGATACAACAAACATGACTTATGTAACAAAACATATAAAAGAAAATGAGTATGTTAACACCTGAAACGGCGATAATACTAAGATATTATTATCAAATCAGTATTAAAAGATCATATATGATATCATATTAATGTATATGATTCTTGTATAATTTAATAACAATTATTTCACCATTATACAGGAGGTTAACCTACCCCAACCAAGGAAAAGTACAAGGTAAGGGTTATTTCACAATCTCTTCATTATCCGAGGTTGTTTATATGTAATAATCTACTGGGATCTCTTTATCATCCACATCCATGTTTCTTGAAAATGTATTTCAAGACATTTTTAATATTTACTAGAATATGAGTTAAAGTCATTTATACCCTTTTTGACTTTTATAAGTGGTTTATAAAGGAATATTTCCGTCGTTTTCAAAACAAGGTCCCTTTTAACCTTTTCGACAGAATTAAGGTAAGAATGTTTTTTTTAACTTATACGGCGGGTGCGGCTATTTTCCGCCATTATAAAATCTTCAAAGATTCCCTTACAAGCTTATAAGATTATTTTCAAAGAAAATGTTTTATTTTATATGGATCTTAAATGATTTCAAAATAAAAGGAGATATTTCTTTAAAAAGAATTTTGATTTCATCTATGTCAACATCCTTTGATGGATTTTAAGATTATTTGAAGTTGATTTGTTATGATACAAAACTTATATATTGTATTGAAGGTTTTGTGATATTTTTGATGGTGGATGTGCTATTTTTATACCATTCATAGTTTATGGTGAAAGTATTGACATTTCGTATGCTAGTTTTAATACGAATGTTTATGTTATATTTAAACCTTTTCATATGGGAATGCATTGGACATAATATCTGATGGGTGGAGCCCGCTATAGCTCCTCGATGCATCGGTAGGTCTCATGAGACAAACTAGTGTCTTGGAACAAGGCCTTGAAAAAATCTTATTTGTAGTCTTGGCACGAGGCCTTGACTATGTGGTTATGATAGTCTGGCATTATGCATTCCAACATTATGAAAGTGGTTATTGATTTTTGCATGTGATTATTCGATTAGTAGAATATCCATGTGAATAAGTTAATGGCATTATTTCATTTTATTTATTCCATACCATGTTGAAAGTTCATCTTTGAAAGGATTTTGTTTTAGTTATACATTGCCTTAAAAGTTTATTCTTATTTATGAAAGTTTCCGCTATATTGTTATCCTTACTGGGCATTTGAGCTCACCCCTTTTCTATGTTTTATTTTTCCCAGGAAGTGAAGAAGTAAGTTATGAATGTCCTGCAGGGATATTATGTGGGGATATGAGTGTGGATTATGGAGACAATATGTTGTTGTAGTAGTTTTTCGTTTAATGATGTAATGTAAAACTTATGAATATATCTAGTGTTTCCAAGGCTACTAAACCAATCGGTCTTTCGAGATTTGATCTTTCTTGTGATCATGCCAATGTTATTAATAATGCACCGACTCTGGGTAACTAGGGTCGGGGCGTTACAGTTGGTATCAGAGGAAGTTTAGTACAAACCTTGGAAACTAGATTTAGATAAACTCTGATTAGAGCACGTAGACCTAAGATGAACTTTGAGTATTAGTATAGAAGAACTTCCTAGAATTTTGGTATTGTAGAGATTTTGTGAGTTTTCCAAGCAATACATCCCTGTCTGGATACGAGCAGGTAGAGGCGGCTCTGGCACAGATGTACCTAGGGGTAAAACCCGAAAACACCGCTTTGAGCTAGACTCGAACGGGAAATGGTGCACGACAACGGGCCTTGCTGCACTCTTGGTTACGACACTCCCGGGGGATATTCTTAGGATAACTCTCATTTTCTTTACAAATAATTTTGAAAGGGATCCAATTTTCATGGATCTAGTGAAGATGGAAATGGGAATAACCAGGGAAGGTGAAACATCAATGCTTTTTCAAATGGTTGCCAAACCATCTTTACTAGAATTGATTAAGAGTTCTCAGACCGATGATGAAGAATTCAAAAAGAAGATTAAAGCTGTGAATGATGGGAGATTGAGAGACTTTGTGTATGAAGATGGAATTTTGAAATCCGGGAAGAGACTTTGTGTTCCCAATATACCTGATCTAAAAAGGGAATTGCTGGATGATGCTCATAGTTCCAATTTCTCTATACACCCTGGGAGCACCAAAATGTATAGAGATTTGAAGGAACATTTTTGGTGGGACAACATGAAGAGGGAGATTGCTGATTTTGTGTCAAGATGTATGGTTTTTCAACAAGTGAAAGCTGGAAGGCAACAGCCTGGAGGAGTCATGCAACCTCTTCCCATACCGGAGTGGAAATGGGACAATGTTACGATGGACTTTGTCATGGGGCTACCAAAGACTCCTAAAAGGAACGATGCAATATGGGTTATTGTTGATCGTCTTACCAAGACAACACATTTTCTTGCTATAAGAGAAGATCTACCCCTGGAACGTCTAGAAAGACTATATATTAATGAAGTTTTGAGACTTCATGGAGTACCCCTATCGATTGTTTCTGATCGTGATCCCCGTTTTACTTCAAGATTCTGGAAATGTCTTCAGAAATCCCTGGATACTGAACTTCATTTGAGCACTGCTTACCACCCTCAGACAGACGGACAATCAGAACGGACTATTCAAACCTTAGAAGACATGTTGAGATCTTGCTCACTTGACTTTCAGGGTATGTGGGATCAATATTTACCTTTGGTAGAATTTTCCTATAACAATAGCTTCCATTCGAGTATTCAGATGGCACCATATGAAGCGTTATACGGAAAGAGTTGTCGTACACCAACCTGTTGGGATGACGTTGGTGAAAGAAAACTTGTAGGCCCAGAACTGGTGGAGGAAACGGTGGAAAAGGTGAAAGTAATCCAAAATCACATCAAAGCAGCTCAAAGTAGGCAGAAGAGCTATGCCGATAATCGAAGGAAGGATTTGGAATTTCAAGTCGGTGATCATGTTTTTCTGAAGGTATCTTCGTGGAAGGGAGTCATACGTTTTGGTAAGAAAGGTAAATTGAGTCCCAGGTACATCGGACCTTTCGAAATTCTAGAACGAATTGGGGTTGTAGCTTACCGATTGGCAATGCCGCCAAGTCTCTCCAAAGTTCACGATGTGTTCCACGTATCTCTATTGAGAAAATACATGCCTGATCCGATTCATGTACTCACCTATGAGGAATTAGAACTGGAACCCGATCTGTCTTATTGCGAAGAGCCCGTCAAGATTCTTGATACGAGAGAACAAGTGCTGAGAAACCGGACGACGCGTCTGGTAAAAGTTTTGTGGAGAAACCATAAGATGGAAGAGGCAACGTGGGAACCCGAGGAACTTATGATGAAGAACCACCTGAGTCTTTTTATGCAGTAATACCCTAGAAATTGCGAGGACGCAATTATTTGAAGGAGGGGAGAATGTAACACCCCAAGCTTCTACGGTACGCTTCTCTTTGAATAATGTGATAGCGTGTGTTGTACGCAACACCGAGTTCTAACACACCATAACTAATCAAACTAGCCGTTATGAATAGTAATACCTACTTTTTGAAATTATATATATTTTATATTTGAAAATGGACTTCATTTTTGGATTCGGAATATCGAATTTAGCCTAAGGTGAAATTTTGGTACATTTCGGATAACTTTCATATTTTGATGAATAGTGAAAATTACTAAGTTTTAATTAAAAACAACTTTTTTAATCAAAATAATTAATAGTGATAAATTATGAATTTGAGTGGTTTTAAAGTATATTTAGAATATATTTTTACCATTTAATAAAATTTTGGTCATTGGACATAATTTTATAATTAAACCGAACATAAACGAGTGTCAATCTTTTGATAGTTATTATCTCTTAAAAACACGCTTTTTGTTTTGACAATGGGAATTAATTTTAAATTAATTTCTGCCACTTCTGTGTTTTGAATTTAGGAAAATGGATTCCATATTTGGAATCAGGATGTTCAAATTGTGTAAATAGGTAACTTTTATTTTTAGACATTTTGAATAATTACTGCGGTAAATATTTTATTTACCATGGTTAAGGGTAAATCCGGTAAATAAGGGTTAAAAAATAATATTATAATAATACTAAATTACCCTAAAACGTGTCTTAACCCTATTGGTTGATACATGGTCGACCATAAGCATCTTTGGGTCTATTTTGGGACCCCATGGATCCACTTGTAAGTGATAATTACACTTTATTTTAATTAAGTCAAAATGAATACAAAAATGACACAAGCATATATCTTTTAGCAAAACAATTGTTACATAGGGTTATATAAGTTGTATTTTAGATTATAAAGCTAAAAAGATTTCCTACATAATGATATTTTATTTGAAATTTTTAGACATTAAATAATTTATTTTATTTATGACACAATGATGATGCAGTAATTACTATAATAGTGAAAAATTAAAATAATTGATATTATAAATACCGAAATAAATATAATATGAAACTTTTAATGAATTAAACTAATTTTCTAGGATAATATGATATATTAGGATTGATGTAATTGACTTTGTTCGAAGTAATCAATCTGTTATGAGTTTCACAAAAATCAACTATTGAATAGTGTCAAAATTGACATAAAAGAGTTCTTAAAACAAATATTATATTATTAATTGATATTAAATTCCTAAAAATATAAGGTTCGGCCAAGATACTTATATCATGATAGGTTCATCATTAATGGACCACTTGGGGGTCTCTTGGATGTATATAGTAAGTTTATTAACCATATTATATAAAAATACAAAGAGACATTGTAAAAGTGAAACTAATTAACTTAGAGTTAATACTTAAAGATAAGGTTAATATAAGTACCCAAACCTGTCTAAATTCTATTGGTTGAGTGGTTTTCAACCTATCCCCGCCTTAAAATTTGAATAATAAGCTTTGGAGCCATTAGAAACTGAATATGAATTTATTATAAATTAATATTTCTAGCTTTTCCAAAGGTGCCCCTCACCCCTCTTATAAAAGGGAACTCATCCTTCTCATTTCTTCACACCTTCAAAGCCTTTTGGTTCGGCCAAACTCTGCCCAAATACTCTCCCAACATCCCTCACTACAACCTAGAGGCCTTAGTTTGATCAGAAAGCCAACATAAGGAGCCCTTTTGATCAAATCAAAAGGAAGAACCCGAAGAAGAGGTAATGATTTCACCACCCTTTTCTAAGTTCCTTTCTTCTTCCACATCCTCTTTCTTTGTTCTTACCATTCTAAAATAATAACTCCAGTATCTTACATATACTGTGATGTTATTATAAATATGGTACAACCATATTCAGTATTCTATCCACCCTTTGAATAACATGTCACCATACGTGCGTACGTACGGCTTACCGTCTCCACGTCGTGGTGTAATTGTTATTCAATATAATATTATTTGGATGGGCATAATAATGACGTGCAACTCATGTAAATAATAAATATAACATGTTAATGATTCTGTATATATGATATACCATCCATTTATATATTATTTTAATATCAAAAGAATGATATTGTCGCTCGTGCGTACGTACGGACTACCGTCTCCACGAACGCGATGAGATTCATTCTCCATCGTATCCATTCAAGTATAATTATCATTTAATGATTTAAAAATGATGTTTAAGGACTTGATATCATTCTGGATATGAATGAGATACAAAAAACAGGACTTATGTAACAAAACATATAAAAGAAAATGAGTAAGTTAACACCCGAAACAGCGATAATACTAAGATATTATTATCAAATCAATATTAAAAGATCATATATGATATCATATTAATGTATATGATTCTTGTATAATTTAATAACACTTATTTCACCATTATACAGGAGGTTAACCTACCCCAACCAAGGAAAAGTACAAGGTAAGGGTTATTTCACAATCTCTTCATTATCCGAGGTTGTTTATATGTAATAATCTACTGGGATCTCTTTATCATCCACATCCATGTTTCTTAAAAATGTATTTCAAAACATTTTTCCTATTTACTAGAATATGAGTTAAAGTCATTTATACCCTTTTTGACTTTTATAATTTGTTTATAAAGGAATCTTTCCGTCTTTTTCAAAACAAGGTCCCTTTTAACCTTTTCGACAGAATTAAGGTAAGAATGTTTTTTTAACTTATACGGCGGGTGCGGCTATTTTCCGCCGTTATAAAATCTTCAAAGCTTCCCTTACAAGCTTATAAGATTATTTTCAAAGAAAATGTTTTATTTTATATGGATCTTAAATGATTTCAAAATAAAAGGAGATATTTTTTTAAAAAGAATTTTGATTTCATCTATGTCAACATCCTTTGATGGATTTTAAGATTATTTGAAGTTGATTTATTATGATACAAAACATCTATATTGTATTGAAGGTTTTGTGATATGTTTGAAGGTGGATGTGCTATTTTTATACCATTCATAGTTTATGGTGAAAGTATTGACATTTCGTATGCTAGTTTTAATACGAATGTTTATGTTATATTTAAACCTTTTCATATGGGAATGCATTGGACTTAATATGTGACGGGTGGAGCCCGCTATAGCTCCTCGATGCATCGGTAGGTCTCATGAGACAAACTAGTGTCTTGGCACAAGGCCTTGACAAAATCTTATTTGTAGTCTTGGCACGAGGCCTTGACTATGTGGTTATGATAGTCTGGCATTATGCATTCCAACATTATGAAAGTGGTTATTGATTTTTGCATGTGATTATTCGATTAGTAGAATATCCATGTGAATAAGTAAATGGAATTATTTCATTTTATTTATGCCATACCATGTTGAAAGTTCATGTTTGAAAGGATTTTGTTTTCGTTATACATTGCCTTAAAAGTTTATTCTTATTTATGAAAGTTTCCACTATATTGTTATCCTTACTGGGCATTTGAGCTCACCCATTTTCTATGTTTTATTTTTCCCAGGAAGTGAAGAAGTAAGTTATGAATGACCTGCAGGGATATTATGTGGGGATATGAGTGTGTATTATGGAGACAACATGTTGTTGTAGTAGTTTTTCGTTTAATGATGTAATGTAAAACTTATGAATATATCTAGTGTTTCCAAGGCTACTAAACCAATCAGTATTTCGAGATTTGATCTTTCTTGTGATCATGCCAATGTTATGTAATAATGCACCGACTCTGGGTAACTAGGGTCGGGGCGTTACATGATCCCAAACCAAGGGGGATTACATCACCAGAAAATCATAAATGACTCTATAATTAGCATATTTTTCTTATTTTTTTTTGTAAATTATGGTATTTTGCTATTCATAAAAAAATCATGTATTTCAAAAAAATCCCAAAATTTCACCCCAACCATTTTTCAAGGTGTAAAAATCAAAAAATGAAGTAGATTTTTAAAAAATAATTTTCTAAATATGATCAATTTAATATTTAATTAAAATTATATTTTATTATTGAAAAAATCAGTTTTAAAACATTCATTTACTTATTCAAAAATATAGGTACATCATACATTCACTTGAATATTTTTTTCTAATATCATAGGTAAGGTTACTATTCATTAGGGTTTTTCACTATTCCTAATGGTATTTTACTATTCACAAAAATTATGTTTGTTTTAATAGAATCCAAGAAACATCTTGAACATAACCATGTATGTCATATTTTTGAAATACCAAATAGAGAAGTGAAAAACTTCTGTTTAAAGGTCACTCATAACTTAGTAATTAATTATGTTGTGTTTTCATGTGATTTCATGACATATTTTCTAGAGGGAATTCCAATTGATAAAATTTGGGTCATTACATTCTTACCCCTTATGAAATTTCACCCTCGAAATTTCACATTACACAAATAGGTGAGGGTACTTATCCTTCATCACCTCATATAGTTCCCAATTAGCTTTTTCAAACTTATGGTTCCTCCACAACACTTTGACAAATTGGGTTTTCTTGTTGCGTAGAGCCTTATATCTCTGGTCTAGGAATCTTTACCGATGATCCTCATAAGGGAGATCATCTTCCAACTGTACCACCTTTGAGTTTAGTACATGCGAGGGATTAGTTATGTACATCCTTTGGAGTGATACGTTAAAAACATCATGAAATTAAGCCATATTTTGTGGAGGTGAAGCCAATAGTCCACGGATCCTATGCGGTCAAGGGTTTCAAAGGTGCCAATGTACCTTGGACATAGATTCCCTATCTTCCCAAATTGCATGACTCTCTACCACAATGATATTAAAAGGATTACTTTATCCCCAACGTATAACTCCAAGTATGTTCAATGGTTGTCAGTATAGCTATTTTGCTGACTATGAGTAGCTTTGATGTGTTTTTGGATGACTTTAACCATCTCTGTCATCTCTTGCACAATATCGGGTCCAAGTATCTTTCTTTCTCCAACTTCATCCCAACAGGTTGGAGTTCTACATCACCTTCCATATAGAGCTTCATATGGAGCCATCTGAATACTCGAGTGGAAGATATTTTTGTATGAGAACTCAACGAATGAGAGATGGTGATCCAATCCACCTTTGAATTCTAGAGAGCAATCTCTTATCATATCTTCAAATGCCTGAATAGTTCTTTCAGATTGGCCATCATTTTGGTGGTGATAGGCCATGCTGAAATTTAATTCAGTACTCAAAGCATGTTGGAGGCTCCTACAAAATTTTGATGTGAACATTGGATCATGATGAAAGATAATTGAGAGTGGAAAACCATGCAGTCTCTCCACATCACATATAACTTTGAAAGTTGTTCAAGCGAGTGATCTTCCTAAATAGTGATAACATTGGCAGTCTTGGTGTGTTGATCAACCACAGCCCATATCACATTATTTCCCTTCAACGTCATCAGGAGACCCGTGACAATGTCTATAGTAACATTTTCCCATTTCCAAACAGTTATAGGCAATGGATGCATCATCCTTTTTGATTTTTTTTGCTCCGATTTAACTTTTTGACATACGAAGCACCTTGATATATATTTGAAAGTCTCTTTATTCTTGTTATCACACCAAAAATTTTCTTAGAGATCAGGATACTTCTTGGTGCTACCAGGATGGATATAGAATGTTGAGCTATGTGCAATGTCCAATAGCTCCTTTATCCCAAGTGATGAAGGCACACAAAGACGCATTCCCAACCAAATCACACCATCATCTTTGATATGGAACTCATGCAGCTTCCCTTCCTTTATTGAAATCACTCTCTTCTGTATCTCCACATCATCTCTTTGTGCTTATTTAATATTCTCTTGGATGGATGTTTGATAAATCATTTGGGAAAGGTAGGATGTATCCCCTGCCCTTATGATTTCAAAATACATTCTTTGCATATCCAAGAAGATTGGGTCTTTCTCAATCGGTAACATGGATAGAGTAATTTGTTCTTTTCTACTTAGAGCATCAATTACCTTGTTCAACTTTCCAAGATGATAGTGAATAGAGAAATCGTAATCCTTGATTATCTCTAACCATCTCCTTTTTTCATGTTGAGCTCCTTTTGATTGAATATATACATTAGGCTCTTTTGGTCGGTGTATATGTGAAACTTCTCACCATAAAGGTAGTACCACCATATTTTCAAGGAAAAAATGACGGCTGCCTGCTCTAGATCATGCGTCCAGTAGTTCTTCTCATGAATCTTGAAATTTCCTGAGGCGTAGGCTATCACATTATCATTTTTAATGAGTACTCAACCCAAGCCATTATTTGAAGTGTCACTATATATCAAAAAACCTTCTCCACTTTTCGGTAGTGTGAGTATAGGTGCAGTGATCACCCTTCTCTTTAGCTTGTTGAATCTTCCTTCACATTCTTCTATCCATACATACCGTACCCCTTTTGTTGTTAACTTAGTTAGCTGGCTTAACAGTCGTGAGAAGTTTCTCAAAAAACATTAGTAGTACACAACTAATCCTAAAAAACTATTGATTGTAGTGACACTAGAGGTCCTGGTCCATTCCTCAATCAACTTTCTTTTTGAAGGATCCACAGAAACTCCCTCACTTGGGATCACATGTCCAAAGAAGGTTACTTTCTTCATCCAAAAGTCACACTTACTAAACTTGGTGTACAACTTCTCCTTCCTCAATGTCTACATCATAAGTCTTATATGTTCTTCGTCTTCCTCCTTTATCTTGGAGTAGATGAGAATATCAACAATAAAAACTATTTTTATTTTGTCAAGGTAATGTCTAATGACGAAATTCATCAAATATATAAATATTTTAGGGGAATTAGAAAGTCCGAAGGGCATCGCCCGAAACTCATAGTGCCCATACCTTGTATAGAAGGCCATCTTCATAATATCTTCTTTCTTCTCCTTTAGCTGATGATATCCCGAACAAAGATCCACCTTTGAGAAGTACAGTTATCCTCTTAACTAATCGAACAAGTCTCCAGTACTTAGAAGATGATATTTGTTCTTTATGGTGATCTTGTTGCATTTCCGATAGTAGATACACAACCACATTATTCCATCCTTCTTCTTCACAAAGAGCACTGGCACACCCCCAAGGTGATGCACTAGGGAATATGGACCCTTTGTCCAGATTCTCATGCCGCTGCTTCTTTAACTCTAGTTCGAAATGATCCATCTAATAGGGACACATTGAGATATAAGTAGCTCCGAATATGAGTTATATTGAGAACTCTTCCTCATGATATGGAATAATTCCCATTTACTCGTCAAGAAATATGTCACCGTATTCCCTCACGATGGTCATTTCCGTAAGGTTGTCACCATCCTTTGACTTAAACATTTGTGTGAGGTATGCTTATTCCCAGGGAATCAACATGCACACAGATGAAGGATTTTTCAATGGAGATTCATTATCTTCCTTGCACTTTTAGAGTAGAATAGGATGGTTCCGAATATGAAAAGATATTTCCTTTTCCTGATAGTTGATATGTTCTCTATATAACGAGAGACAATCCATTCCCATTATTGCATCGAATTCCACCGTGGGAAGTATTATGAGATTCACTGGAAGAATCTTACAACATACACTAATAGGATAAGATTCAAACACTTGGGTTGCAATGATTGTACCACTTGGTGTTTTTACAGATATATCTACTTCAATGTTTCAGGGATTTGATTCTATAGTTCTAGAAATATTACATGATATAAAGAAATGCATAGAACTAGAATAAAATAAGACTTTTTCCATTATTGAGTGAATAGGAAGTGTAGCTTTTATGACTTTATTATCTTAATCCACTTACGAAATTGTGATGTCTTAATCTGTAGCTTGTTTCTTTGGAATTGGTGGCTGTTGATGCTGATTACCCTCGACAACTCGAGGTTTAGTACACTGGCTTGCATAGTGTCCTAACTCCCTACAATTGTAGCATCAAACCATCAGTGGTTCTCTCCTTTCTTTTGGAACATTATTTATCCTTTTTATGTCTTTTCAACACTCTTGAGCATGGATTTCTTATTTCCTACACTTGAAGCATTTCCCCATCCCTAAAAGGCAGTTCCCATGGTGAAACTTCCCACATTTTTGGCATGTGGGTTGTTGATTTTTCTTCCCACCCTTGTCATTAGATTCACTAGCTTGAAACTCAATCATTCATTTCCTATCACCATAGCTATGGGACTATTCTCCAAACCCTATCTCCACTTTGAGAGCACACTGAAAAACTTCTTCATAACTCCCAATGTCTCAAATTTCAAGAGCCTTTCGTAGGTGTGGTTTTAATCCACTAAAGAATCAATTAATTTTTCTATCATTGTTATTAAGAAAACACCAAGCGTACCTTGAAAGCCTTGTAAAATTCGCTTCGTAGGTTGTGAAAGATTCTTCTTCTTTGTTCTTGATCTCTATGAATTCTATCTCTGTCTTTTGCAAAGATTTCATGGGAAATACTTATTAAGAAACATGATCTTAATGTCTTCCCATTCCATCTCTTAAATTTCCTTCCTTGGCTAAATGTTCTTAATCAAAGCCCCCCATTTATCAGCCTCTCCATCTAGATGATAAAAGGCTATATCCACCTTCTTTGTCTCGGAACAGTGAAGCACAGAAAAGATCTTCTCCATGGATTTGACCCACTATTTTGCAACTAGAGGATCAGAATATCCACTAAACGTCGGTGGTCATTGCCGTATAAGACATTCGATAGCTAGTTTCTCACTCTTTGGTGAAGGAGGAAATTCCCCATTATTATGGTTACAGTTCATAACCTGAGATAATTGGGTAATAATAGCCATAATGTTTTGAACTCCACCTCCCAAATCATTGGGGATGTTGTTCGGGTAATCGTTGCAATGGCCCTCACAGTAGTTATTGGCCTAGTTTCTCTTGGTTCCCACCATTTTCTAAAATAGAAAAGGCGAGAACAAAATATATTTCAATAAAACATGAATAACTTATTAATTTAAAAAATTTACACTAAAATCATAAGATATGGGAGCCCTATGTAAATATTCTTGTGTGCATATTGGTACTTAGTTTCTTACTGGAGGTTTTTTCTAGGGTTCACTAATCCTAATCCCTAAATTAAATAAACCATTCCTCTGATACCAAATACAGTGACCCAAACTTTTCATAAATTACTATTACATCATTTTAATGATAAAAAACATAATATTATTACACATAAAGGGTACATCGGTTTAGTGTCTTGGGAAAACTAGGACCATACATAACAATTACAACATTGAGCATAAACTTTTTTTTATTTCTTCTTCTCTAGATTCTTATTGGCACTTGACCTCTCCTTAGTACATGTAGCCACATGAGGATATAAAACAAAATGGGTGAGATAAAAGCCCAGTAAGAGGATAAATAAGAACAATATAGTATGGGGTGAGCATATTCATGACATAGGCAAAGAATCATGAACATGAGAGTAAGCATTGATAAGAGACATGAAATGTGGAAATGCATAAAAATGAAACATCATGTCTTAGTGGATAACAACCATACATACTTGTGAACAATGCTAGCATATTGTTCACACATAATTTCACATTTATTCATGAGATTAATCACTTTAACCGATTCATTGGAGTGCTGTATAATTCCGGGCACACCCAGCACATGGAAACATTCATATTGCGCTATATAATTACAGGCGCACCCATCACATCATAAAATGATCATTTATCATGCATGCCTCAATGAACATATAATAAATGAACATAATTAACCCATGAAATGAAATAGGTTTCATCTCATAAGAAAACATTAAAAAACATTGGGTTCCCAAAACAAAGATGGAATAACATACATGTTACAAGAACTGTCAATCTTGAATGAGAAGTAAAAGGCGTGTTATGGAAAGAAGATTTTGATTGGAAAACATTTTTTTGGTCATAAATACTAGTGAAACACATGTATATCCAAGAAAATTAAATACAATTATGAATGTAGGATTTTTAAAGAGTAACCATATCAAAATGGAGTGAAAGATGGAGAACCCGAAGGATGAAAGTTGGGTTCGAGAATTTTCCCTTACCGTGAATCTGAATGCTCCCTTCTCTTTAATGTCTTGTATAATGAAATTATATTAATTAATTATAAATTCAAGAACCTTTAATAAATTAAAAGGGTTCATTTTGGTTTACTTATATTATTTTATGGCCTTTTTTATGAGTTGTAGGGTTTAAAAACATTCTTTGGGAATGTTCATTTTTATGGTTTTCTTGAGCGGTTCACCTGTATTCATAAATTGAAGTTTGGGTATAACATGGGTACACATCAAGAACTGATATTATATGTTATTAATGATACTACAGGATTTAAATTATCTTATAATGAATTATGTTATATACCATTTGGATGAATCAATAGATAGGAATTTAATGATGATCGTTTTGGGTTAATTTGTCCGGTTTTTCGACCACAACAAACTTGTTTTGATTAATCAATTAGTAATATGAACATAATTTAGTTTTAGAACATTTAGGATATAATACATTTAACATATTCTGGTTCAACCATAAATTTTTTTTCATTACCAGATCTGAAAGTAGAAATGGAAAAAGAAAACATGTCATTCTTGAAGCTGATAGATTAACACCTCATGAACTATGTTTTCTTTGTAAAATAAAAATAAGAGGAGAAATGAGGTTGGATGATATAATATCCCATTATAATCAAAAAATTCTAGTATATATATAATAATGGAGTTACAAAACCATTTGGACAATGATGGGGTGGGAGAGAATATGAAAAGTACTTTAAAATGAAAGGAATTTAATGGAAAAGAATGAGAAAAATTACATGTTGAATTCTCGTCTTGAGATACTCCTTTAGGGGCCTAAGCTTGGTCAATTGATGAGAAAAAAATCTTTTGGACATGGGGAAGGGGCTAGGAAAAATTCTTGGGCATAGTTCAGGCAAATCTTGAAGCTTGAGAGGTGTGAGCAAATGAGGGTGTGAAGGGTGGTTTTTATAGTGGATGGGAGAGTGGTTTTCTCAATATAAAAATCATTAATTTATTATTTTCCCTAAATACAAGGAATAGTGAGTCTTCCATGACCAAGAATAGTAATTTTATCATGTGATACCGAATGAAGTGGGCTTACATTAGCAGAACATCATACATCACTCTATAATTAGCTGGTTTAGCTTATTTTTTTGTAAATTAAGGTATTTCACTATTCATAAAAAATTCAAGTATTTCAGAAAATTATCAAAATTTCATGACAACCATTTTCAACATTTATAATCCAAAAATGAAGACTATTTTCCAAAAATAATTTTCTAAATATGCTTAATTTAATATTTAATTAAAATCATATTTTATTATAAAAAAACCAGTTTTAAAACATTTATTTACTTATTCTAAAATATAGGTACATCATACTTTCACTTGAATATTATTTTTATAATATCATAGGTAAGGTTACTATTCATTAGGGTATATCACTATTCATAAGGGTATGTTACTATTCTCGAAAAAAATTGTTCTATTAGACTCCAAAAATCATCTTGAACACAACCGTGTATGTCGAAATTTTGAAATTCAAAACACTGTAGTGAAAATCTTAGGTTTAAAGGCCACTCTGCACTTAGTAGTTCATTATGTTGTGTTTCCATGTGATTTTATGACATATTTTTAAGATATAAATTTCCATTGAAAAACAATGGGTTGTTACAATTTATGCTTATCCCCATACTAGGATGCTTGAACGGGGTTCAAGCTTCCAGTGTAGAATTTCTGAAGGAATTGCGAACACATTATACCCTTTCTCAAGATTTTTTTAATAATAAATATTACTAAATATGTATATATATAAATATTTAATTACATAACAATATAAATATTAATGAAAATTAGTTAAATATTAATAAATACTAATTAAATATGAATAAATACTAATTAAAAATTCATCAATATAAATAAAATATAAACAAATATTAATTATATATTATAAATATTAATATATATTAATATATATTAATTAAAATTAAATAAATCTTCATAAATACACATAAATATTAATAAATTTATGTTGAATATTAAATAAATATTCAAAAATATTAATTAAATTTTTATAAATATTAATGAATATAAATTATTTTAAATAAAAAATTGTTAATATAATTAAGTAGTAATAAAATATTAATACCTATTTTATAAATAATGAAAAATATTAATTAAATATTAATAAATTTTCATAAATACTAGAAATATTAATTATTATTAGTATTTATTAATAAATCAAAGTAAATTTAAAATAAATATTTATAAATATTAATTAAATATTAATAAATATTAATAAGATTCAAAAATATAAATAAAATGTAACCAAAATTTTTATCAAGTATTCAAAAATATAAATAAAATTTAATTTAATATTCCATTATACTAATAAATATTAATTAAATACCAATAAATTCAAATAGATATAAAGAAATATAAATTAATATTTATACATATTAATTAAATTTTATTATATGTAAATAATGTTAAAGAATACATGAAAAAATAGAATAAAGTAAATGTGAATATTTATATATTTTTATAAATATTAATTAAAAATTTATAAATATTAAAAAAAATTAAATAAATATTCATAAATGTTCATAAATATTAATAATTAATAATCAAATATTATTAAATATTTATATTTCATTATTAAGTAATTATGAATATTAATTAATATTAGTAAATATTAACTAAATATCAATAAAATTTAATAAATATTAATAAATAATAGATTACAATTAAATAAATATTAATAAATATAACATAAATATTAATTAATTTTAAGTAAATATTATTAAATACATATAAATATCAAATAAATATTTATAAATATTCATAAATATTAATAAATATTAATAAGTAGTAATAAATATATATAAATATAAATAAATATAACTAAGTGGTAATAAGTATTAATAAATATTAATATTTAGGAATATTTATATAATATTTATCTATTATTTATTAATATTTATTTGAAAAAATTGTACTCTCGACTCCTCAGGATGAGACCCGTCTTAGATTTGTGTATAAAAAACTGCAACTGTTTTATGATGATTGTTGTACTATTGTAAATTCGAGGTCTAACTGTACAAGGAATCTTGTTTGTGCGAGATGTTAATTAAGGGACAATGATCTATTACACTGTATAAGGAATGAAGATAACATGCCTATTTGGGATATTGTAATTCAAGCTATAAATTAGGCTATGAAAGATCTCGATCCAGATACTCCTGCCATAAATTTAATTCTTATGGCTTACCAGATGCTTATTAATGTAGAAGAGTCTTCTTTTAGAACTTGACAACATAGTGTTAAAGGTATTCTATATAACATGAGAGGCATAAAAATTCTTAATCTTGGACCTTCCTTTTCAACTTATATTATTGTTGGGCTTCTTTCCCTTACACAGTTGAATGACATGCCTATAAACACTTAGGATGATATTGTAGATCATAATAAATTGGATGGTATAGTAAATTAATTCAAATATGTATTAATTTGAAGCATATGTGAAGATGATGATTAAGATGAATAGAAGAATGTTATGTCTCTAGAGAAATATCTTCACAGGTCGTGGTGTATGATAAGACTTGGAAAGTGAAAATTATAGTTTCCTTAAAATGCCAAAAAGGGAAGGCCAAGCTTGTGGTTATACATTCAGTGAAATCCAAGATCAAGAGGGTTCACACCTCAACCTTCCTAGAACATGGTAAGTGTTCTCCTGAAAAAATAAATTATATGGCTTCGGGTTTTCCTTCAAACTCCATTTGTCACATTGGATCCAATATTGATCCTTTGGCTAAAAGATCAATTTTAAATGAATATGTGAATCCTTATATTTCTAATATTCTTAATCTGGATGAGTTGGTGGGTGGAAATATTTTTTCACAAAATGGATTACAAGCATGAAGGGAGACCAAAAAGACAAAGGTAAAATTAATACATGAATTGTCAATAAAACCTACCTAGGTAAGTGATACATAAAATTTCAGAGAAATTAAACCAACTACCTTTGTGATGAATGGATGGACCAGTGGTGTTGGTGTTGAATCCACCATTTATGACATGTATTCTAATCATTTCATTGATTTAGATACTCAATATGTTCATGGTTCTACAAAAGGAATGATGATACTTTGGTTTCAAGGGTTGACCTTACTAAAGGATTTGGAACAAGTGTGATGTATTCCTTTACAAAAAGCATGATGGATTGGATCGTGGCCTTGAGGTTCCAATTTCAGAGATGTAAATACCTTTTCTTGATAAATTTTCTATAGGTTTTGATAATTCCCAGCCTGTGAAAAATAAATCCTCCTTGAAGGTTACCACACATAACTTCTTCCAGATGCCTCTATCTAGAATTAGTGAAGATGGTGGAAAAAAATAGAAATCGGGTAGCTAGAAAAGAAGAAATTATGGATGGGGTTGAGGTGGAACTATCAGATGGGGGTGGTGGACCATAGTTATAGGTTAAATCATGGATAGTGGTACATCATATAGGTGGCTGAGGTGGATGTGTCTCCCACCATAGTATGTGTAATCATTCTTGTGTATCTTGATTTTCCTTGGGTTTTATTTTGTTTTTACAGTGGACTTATTTTTCATTTACGTCACCAATATATATTTTATTTTTATTTAATATAGAATCCACTATGCCTCAACCATTTCAAACTGGTTCTAAAAGGGAAGTTCAAAATGAAATGGATGCATAACTATAAGTGTGTTCCTTTTCCACAAATGGGAAGACAAATATGGTGACTGATGTTGAGGAGGGGGAATATTTGAGGGGGATTGGAAACAAAACAAGAGACAGAAACATGGGCATCATCCAAAAAACCATGGCTCTGGATGTCGCAGTGATGGGCGTGGCCAGCCTTCCACGCCCTCTTCTAAGGAACTGACTATAGAGTAGGTTAAGCTCAGGGAAAAGTATTATGTACTCTTTAATCAGAAAAATTATTAGATATAATTGGAATCTGCTGAGGATGGGGATGATTCTCTTTGAAACTATTTCTTTATTTCTTTTTTTGGGTCATGTCATGCCCATTGTTTGAACCCTTCTATCATTTATTTCATGTATTGTCTTTTATATTTCAATAAATATTTTAATGTAGTAGGTTCGCCTTAACACTAAACCCTTTGGTAATTTATATTTATTAATATTTATACAATTTTTTAAATAATTTTTTTAATGTTTATTAATATTTTTTATTTATTTAATTTTTTAATTAATATTTATATATTTTTTATTAATATTGATGAATTTTTAATCATTATTTACATATATTTAATAAGTATTTATTAAAATTTAATTTATATTTTAAATATTTATTTTAATATTTAATTATATTTATATTTATTACAATTTATTTTTAAAAATAATCTGGAGTAAGACTGAATGACGTCCAATCTTCCTTCATAAATTCCACAATGGAAGTGTCAACTATTTCCATGCTTCTAAGTAAGGGAAGAATAGTAAACATGGTTTATGCTTCTTGAGACTATTTTTCTAAATATTCCCAACCCTACCAACTTTATAAAACTTTTCATTGCCCTAAAACCCATTAAAGAACTCATGGCCTGAGGTTCATCCATCAATAGTAGCGTAGAAATTTATGCACGACAATGAGGGTTATCCTGACGGCGATGAGCACAGATGGTGACATGGGATCCTTGTAGTATGATGTTCTTTTCATGAGGATCCTAGTGTTATATGGCTAGTGTGAGAAGTGTCGTGTAAGAAGGATATTTTAATGTGGATAATGTCAGGAGGGAGGTGACACAATGCACAACGATGGCATAATGTCGACCAATGGGGTAAAAGGCTGATAGATTTGAGACTTTGGGATGAGCAATTCTGGACCCACTACTATAGTACCAACTTTTAACAGTGCTAGAGAAATCCATCAAAAGTGCTGAAAAATAAGTTTTGGTCAATGTGTCATTAAAAGGGGACCCTTTTATGAGATCTAGAAAATAACTGATAAGGATCATACTCTTGCTGTGTGCTATAAAAGTTATAGTATATTTTAGTAAAAATATAAGAAAATAAAAAAGATAAAGTATGTGAAAAATTCATGATTTAATTGAAATAAAAATAAAATCACAAATACAAGAAAAAATAAACTATTATAGGAATTTCAAGCATTATTTTGTATAATTACATTAGCAAGTAAAATGTATCATAGAAAATCAAAAACATCAACAGTTTCATTCCCACTGGTACCCTACCCCATTTCAAAAAATCCTAATCAAGGTTTCTATTGCTGAACAAACCACCCTAACTCGAGAGACAGAATCTACCCCAATACGAAAACTATTCTTATGTTATTAATACTATAAAGAGGTAAATTAAACATAAATATGAAAGAATATATTAATAAAATGTTATTTCTAAACTCAAACCACCCAATTTGAGTAATACTGATCACACCATGCATTATATTGTAGTGAAGGTGATTCCTATACATCATAAATCATTTATAGATCATTATAATAAAATTTAAAAATATTCAAGAAGTGTTTTATCAGTTTTTAGTATTTCACTTTTTTTTACAGAAATATATTTTTTTACTGGAAACATATACATTGAGTCATACTGGTCACATTGAAAGACAATATTATGTGACAGAGATTAATATATGTAAAAAAAGAATTCTGAATCATCTTACAAAATTTTCTAGACAATCTAAGCACTTTTGTTCAGTTTTTAGTGAGTGACACACATTTTGAACACCAATGTCAATTTTATACTAGTAATGGATACTTTGAGCCGTGTTAGAAAAACCGGGAAACAAATTAAGGTAAATATAAATCATACATATGAAAAATGACATTTGAATAATTTACCTAAAGTATCGAATCAATTTGAATGTCTTTTATTAGTTTTGAATATGTCACTTCCAATTCTATTAACATTATTATTTTAAATAAAAACACACCTTTGGATTAAACAGGTCACACTGTGCATAATATTGAGATGAGAAAAATTTATACATGTCAAAAATGACTTATGGATCATTTTTATAATGTTTTAATTATACTGAATGTCTTTTATCTATTTATAGAATGTTACTTTTTTAATTAAAATTACATTGTCAACAGAAAACATGCACATCTAATTATACTAGTCACATCATGTGTCAGTTTTATTTTAGACTGATTCATAAATATCAGAAAAGATTTATAAATTAATTTCCTGAATTATTAAGACAACTCGATCTAATTTTCTTGATTTTTTAGTGTTGAAACCTGATTTGAACTAAAATATCAATTTTAAACTGCTAACAGACACTTTGAGTCATATCTACCACACCTTGTATTATATTGAGTTGTGGATGAATTATACACATAAAAAATAACTTATGGATGATTTTTCTAATTTAACAAAATAATATGAATGCATTTTCCTTGTTTTGAGTTTTTCACTTGCGGTTTTTACTAAATGTTCATTTTAAATAAAAAACACAAGCGTGGAGTCATACTAGTCTGACAGTGCATCATATTTAGGTATGGATGATTATTACATGTAAAAAATTAATAATTGATCATTTTCCTAAATTATAAAAATAATCCAAATTCATTTTTATCAGTTTTGATAATGTCACTTTTTTATTAAAATTTCTTTTTAAACTGAAAAACAGACAAATTGAGTCACATTGGTCACACATAATGTTAGTTTAATGTTAGACTTATTCCCACACAAAAAAATAACTTATGAATCACTTTACAAAATTATCAAGACAACTGATGTGAGTTTTCTCTATTTTCATTGAGTTACACATGTTTTGAAATAAAATTTCAATTTTAAACGGGTTACAAAAACATTGATTCATACCCAGAACACCATGTATCAGATTGATCTATTTATAATTAATAAATTTATAAAATGACTTATTGTTCATTTTTTAATGTATTGAAAAAATATGAATGTGTGTTCTTGGTTCTGAGTATGTCACTTTTTTTAATGACATGTCAATTTTAAAAAAAAAGTCATAGTTGGAGTCATACTGGTCACACCAAATGTTAGAATGAGTTGCAGTGGATTCCATCATGTCAAAAATGAGTGAAAAATAATTTTTCTAAAGTATAAAAATAATTATAATGTTTTTTATTGGTTTTGAGTATGATAGTTGTTTTTTTACAAAAAAATTCTATTTCAAACTGAAAATAGGAAGTTTGAGTTATAGCAGTACCATTATGCGTTAGATTAGTGTGCGATTGATTCCTACACATCCAAAATGACTTTCTAATAATTTTCTTGATATATCAAGAAATTTTAAATATATTTTCTCTATTTTTTGTATGGAAAAAAATATATTTTACTAAAATTTAATTTGAAAAAAAACAAGCACTTTCAGTAATATTAGTCACATCATTGGGGTATTTGATGTGATACTAATTCCTACACATCATAAATGACTTATTATTTTTTTCTTATGTAATAGGAAAATTCAAGTAATTGTTCTTTATTTTTAGTGATTGACACACATTTTTAACTAAATTCTCAATTTCGAATAGATAACATACACTTTGAGTCATTACGAGCCCACCATGTATCAAATTCTGGTGCATACTATTCCTAAACACCAAAAATGACTTATTGATCATTTTACTAACGTATTAAAACTACCAAAATGAATTTTCTTGATTTTTTGTATGTGAAATGTGTTTTTAACTAAAATATAAATCTTTCACTAAAAACATGCACTTTGAGTTATATCAAACTCACCATGTGTTAGACTGAGAAGTGGATGATTCCTACATGTCAAAAGAGACTAATGGATCATTTTCTTAAAGTATCAGACAAAAATGATTAGAAAATTAACTAAGTTATATCACTAAAATGATGATAAAATCCACTAAATAAGTAACTTAAATTCACCTCTACATCATTTCTATATATATTATGACTCCAGTAATATTTTCCACTCGTTTCTAGTAAAATATATTTTCTCTTATGAATAAGAAGATTGTTGATACTCCTAATAGTACTGAAAAATATAAATAATCAAAGTATCAGTAAATATTTTAAAATAAACTGTAAATATCTACAAAAATACTTCTTTAGGGATGCTACTTTGTTGGTGGTAAACATTATATTTCAAAAAAATTTAAATAAAATGACCACAATTGTTTCTATGCGTATGTTTCTGACATTGTAAGAACATTTAAAAAAATTAATTTGTTTTGATATATGTCTTGATAGTGAAATATTTTTATATATACCTTAATACTTATCCACTTGTATAATTCAATAAGCTCATTTTATTCATGGACTATCCACATTCCATGATTTTTAGGATATTTATACGTCACCCTATTGTAATATAATTTTCCCTAAAACATACTAGAATAAATATATCTAATATGTGTAGTTGATTAACATTACATATAATTTATTATAAATTGATAAATTCCATCACATGTGGTCTGTTTTTTTATCCATGCATTGAATCTATAAAATAAACATTTAGAGTATAAAACTTGACTACAATGAGTAACCAATGATTCTTAAAAATATATATGTAATTAAATGGATGAAAATATATTTTATATGATTAAATTATAGATTTTTTACCTAGCATCATGGTTATTAAGGATATTTTTTCATCTATAAGTTTACTTTCTAGCATTATGGCTAGTTTTTACAATATTCCTTCATATTCCTTTTGTTCTAACGAAATAGTTATGTAGAAGTGATGTGGGGACTAATGAGTTCGAATTTATAGTCATAAAATTTCCCCTTCAAATATAATTGATATATCTGTTTGGAAAAATTATGATTTTTTTAATAATAATTGACCTATTATATTAGAAATTGGACAAACAAATCATTAAAACACACCTCATGTATGCATTTAGAACTCAAAATCATCGGTAAAGGACTTACGAGTGGGTAATTACATGGTTGATTTTTTTGTTAGATTCTAACATAGTTAGTGGCTGTTAAAGGCCGTGGTTCTAGCCTTACAAACATGGAACTCCCTTAGTGGGGACATTTTAATTTAAGTAGGTACAATGTATCATTATTATCCCATTTGGCATAATGATGATCAATGACTGAGTTTCCTAGATTATTTTGAGTGTATGATCAAACTTCTTGGGTTTTGTGTCCCCTTTGAAAGGGAATATAGATATGTGAGTGGTTTACACTTAACGAGAATCCCTATATGACTTTAATAATATATATTATTATGGTTATGTGTAGGTTTCCTTCACATTCTTAAATCATAGTAGGGTGAATAGAAGTGGTTACTTTTAGAATCATCATGAGACGATTATGTTGGGAATTATAATAAATGTGGAACTATGAGGAAGTTTTTTAGATCATTATATAGTAACCACATGTGAGAATAGTATAGTAAATCAATTCATTATGTATAATTAGAAAATCAGTGTTGAGGTATGGATCGTATATTAAGGGCTGTGAGATCATTATTGGTGTTTTTTACAGTGATGAGTTATGTGTACTCAAGATAATTCATTGATATGATCAAGGATTTAAGTGTATAATTCAATCATCTTGTAAGGATATGGTCTAGGATGGATAATAATCTAAGAGAGGTAAAATTCAATTCTTTTTATATATTTTTTTGTATAACTAGACTTAGCTAATGAAGCATGTTTATGGATAGTGAAGTCGATGTGTTGGAGGCAAGTAGGCTTGGGGTTTGGGGTGTGATTATATAACTATGGGATGATCATATACTCTGGTCTTGTTATGTTACACCATTATCGAATGAATTTATGATTTAACAACCATGGTTATACTGAGTGTGAATCTAAAATTCCCTCTATAAATTTTCACCCACGGTCAGTCTGATCAAGTTTCTAAGAAGTTGTCTTGTATTTACATCCCATTGTCAGACTAGTAGAGGTTTTGTAGTTCCATACAGTAGTTACCATGCATTGTCAAAAAGGTAATGATCTTAAGATCCATTTATTATTTAGAAACTATGGTCAGATTAAAAGAGAGATGAAAATTCCACCTGACAATTCACACCCATATTTAGATCGATATCGAGTCTGTGATACCAATTTTCATTTTTTCTCATCATGTCCATACTGATCATGTTCTTGAGATGATATATTTTTCATATTATCCCATTTAAGGAGGCTTCAGAAGATACACCAGAATTGGTAAATGAATGTAGGATCATATGTCATGGTGTCCTTGTAAACACATGATAACCTAATGCGATTGATTCAATGGTTTATGTGTTCACTTTATTAATTTTATCTATATACATTCAATACATATGATTGGGTGTATACTAGAGAATATTGGTTATTCCTTACTATTTTTTTTCTCATACACTTTTAGAGTACCTTGACGTGGGTGCATAACCATATTTTTGGAATTTAGGCACCAAATTAAATAAGAGTTTAAGAAAGAGTGGAATAATTTATTTTTGGAAGATAGGATTTTGGTGGGACTCAAGTCATGTGGATGCTATTTTTATTTTCAATTTAATTTTTAAAGATGCATTCAAATTTTATGAAAAAGATAAAAAGGTGGAAAACTGATAAAAAAGTGTTCAAATAATCATAATAACTATATGATTCCTTACGTAGCTATGGTAGGGTTTTATCCTAGGACCCTGATTCTCTAAAGAGTTGATCTACACATAAATGATTCCATGGATGATTCATTGGGTAGGTCGAATCTAAATTCCCAATGGTAATATGTCATATGACTCCATATTAATGTTTAGTTAGTGTTGTAGCATGATACATGGATACTTAGTGCATGAGAAATCCTATCATAATTATCTTAGTCTACCCACCTAAGTACCGAGTATTCTAAAGTGCATTTTCTCCTCCAATCTAATGTCAGAAATGAATTTTTCATAACATTTTACACTAAAACATGAAAATATAATTCACTCTCTCCCATTTATAAGAACGTTTAACCAATTAAAAACCGTCCCAAAAACCAATAAGTCATTAAATAACCTTTGACACACACAAAAAATATTTTAATTAGTAATTTAAATAGAATAAACCATAACAATTTACTCAAATAATGGTGAAACATGAATCAACATGCCTTTACTGTCGAAATAACCATAAACCATTTGAAAATCATAATCATTATTGAGAGTGGAACCTATGGGTGGAGTAGTAAACAATAATCATTAATACTCACACCAAAACGTTCATATTAGCCAAAAACTATATCATTAAAACCATTGAGGAGGATGAAACTTATGAAGGAAAGATTAAGCATCAAATGTATTTGATATAAGATACTTAATTAAGGGTTTCTTGAAGATTCTAGAAAATATCCATGAAATAATTACAGCCAAGAGGGAAGGGGGAAGGATGGATGGTATGCCTGGGGATGGAGAGTTTAATAATTAGAAGAAATGGGGGTGAAATATGATAAAAGGAGGCAAGAAAATTTTAAAAATATTCAAAAAAATTAAGTTCTTGGAAGGTCTCATAGTTTGGTAGCCTAGTTGGCTAAATCATGCGCCAACCATGAAAGTTCCTTTGTCTTGGAATTAATATAATCATGAATTTCTCACATGTATTGAAAAACCATATAGATAATTCATGAAATCCCACTTCCTTAGGTTCTTCAACACTTACATAGATTCCTAATAGTTTTTTGTAACCTTGTACCAACCAAGTGACTTACCCCCCCCCCCAAGAAGCATCAAATTTTGTGGAAAATATAGAAACCATAAAAATGAAAAGAATATTTATAAATAACCAATAAACATAAAAAAATACATCATGGTTGTTATATCTTGGCTATGTTACACCCCATGCATCCAAAGAGGTTCCTTAGATGAAACACTACATTGGATATGGAGTTGATTGTAGAATACTAGGTAGTATGACTCATTGTATATTGAAGAGTAGTTTAGAAAAGGAACATGTGTAGACCACACAATCATCCAATCATACAATTGTTATCATTGGTTAGTTCCTATTCAGTGAATAGTTCCCATATTTCGTACAGTGGGATGATGCATATAGGTGAAGCTTATGGTAAAAAAATAACTACTGTAAATTGGGATTGATTCAAATTCTCTTTTTAAGGAAAATTGGTACCATTGGAATAGAAATTAGTTAATTTTTATATATGAGAGGATTATGATTTTTTGATTCTATTATAAACCCTAATCTGACCCTTGCTGGTTAGAGAGTTCCCACTGATGGTGACCATCTTACTCTTACCACTTCTAGTTAAGTGAGATCATCATATTCAGAGTTAGGGTTAGAGAGTCATAATTAAGTTATTAATTTCAACATGATTAGATCATAGAATATAAAATTTTTCTTTATGTGGAGCAGTTTGCAATGATTTTACTGTCAATTTTTCTTCCATAATCTTATAAAGAGAATAAAGCCTTAGTGGATATAGAGAGGCCCTATGTGATGATGTGTAGTACACACATTGTAATTATTATGATTCCCAATTTAGTATTGTGTGATGATGTGTATTTGGGTATGAGATGAGTCATATTCCTGGAGTTGAATGGGATACCCTTATGTTTGAAGAGTATATCACAACATCAAGAAGTCACAGTTATATTCCATCATCAAGTAATAATGGTTTTATATGTTGTGTGTGCAGATGAATGTTGAAGAATCAGTAGACTCTTTCAAAAGATGAATCATGATTGAATATTTATTGGTTAGATTGTGTGTGAAGAAAATTTCATTTCATGGATGGAATTAAATTAATTCTTGGTGGAATGAGGGTCTTCCTGATAGTGTATATAGTGCGTCATCATTTAATTCTCCCTAGTATCAGTTTGTATAAGGTGCTATTGACACTCCTTTCCATCATAGAATCTAATGACTGAAAAAGGGGAATTCCTTAGCATAAAGAGATTCATCCATTTAATAAACATCAAAAATTGACAAAGTCATGAATAAGGATTTTGTTAAGAATGGGCCGCGCAGGTGACCTGCGCACCCTATATGATTTTCACCCAGGGTCTTCAGTAGCCTATTAATACCCCTTTTGGGCCCCCCATTTCGGGGACAAAAAATCCAGAAACTCAGATTTCATCTCTCGGCACCCTGGTCTCTTTTTGAAGACCTCCGAACAATTCTAAGGTAATTTCATACCTAGAATGGAAGATCTAAAGATGGGGGAAAAGGAATAAGTGTTGAAATTCATCAACACCTGCGCACCTAAGTGTCTAACCCTTAAGGGAAATGGTCACACCTGCGCGCTTCCTTATCCCTTCAACAGAACATGTTCCCACCCTTTTATATTCCTTTTGGGGTAATACTAAGGTCTTGAGCCAAGTATTTCCCATGTATTACCCTATGGGTTGACATGCACGAATGTACACATGTGTCGCGCATGTATACCTACGTGACCAGGACCTGCGCGCCCAAATAGGACCTGCATGCCTACTTTCTTTTGGTTAGCCCTCTTATCCATTCATCTCTTTTCATAAAATCCCCCTCACCTATTCAAAATTTAGCCTTAAAAACCCTCTTCAAAGTAATTTATGACATGGTTCCTTTGTTGGATTCCTTACCCGAAAGGGATTCTATGGAATTTCTCTCAAGACCTAGTGATTTATATATATTTATGTTACTAGAGTTAGAGATTTTATTCATTCCTCCTCATTCTCTAAAATGAGAAGATCTTAACTTGGGAATCATCCTTAAGAGAAAGTCCCAATATTCCCTAACCTAGGCCTCCTTTTCAGGAGTAATCCCCAGTCCAAGTTTCCCTTATTTGGGCATCCTCCTTACGAGTAAGCCCTAAGTTCCCAAATATGGGCATCCTCCTTACGAGTAAGCCCAAAATTCTCAATTCCGTTAACCTGGGCCTCCTTCTCAGGGGTAAGCCCTAGTTCTCAAGTCCCTTTAACCTGGGCCTATGTCTGAGGAGTAAGCCCGAATTCTAATTTCTCTTAACCAGTCTTAATTTCTTTTGATTTGGGCATCCTCCTTAGGAGTAAAGCCCCATGTCCCCTCTTAAATTGGGAATCTTCCTCAAGAGTAATCCCCAAGTTAGAGTATCCAAATATCCATAAAAGAACATATAACTTTATAGACCTTGTTCCCAGACTTCTTCTCTTAAATAAGTACCGATCTTTATCTATTTGGGAAGTCATGTATACATAAACCCCACATCATTCCTTATGATTTCATCTTTCGTGGCATAATTGTCAGGTTTTTCTGATACCTCTTGTTTCTCACTTCGAGCATGAATCACATGAGCTTAGAGTGAAAAAGTAATTATGACATCTCTCTTTGAGCCATTAGTCATTAATAAATCTCACATTTCTATATCGAACTACATGGACTTTGATCTCTGCCTTAAAAGTATAGTACATAGGAAGCCTTTTTAAGGTTTGAGCATATCACCCATTAATTCTCATTTGTCCCATATGACGTTAAAATATATCTTAATTCCTGAACTACGTGGGTTCTGATTCCTTTTTCTAAACAAGGATATGTAGGTAGCCCATCCGCGGGTATGATCGCAACTCTGAAATAATCCATTTTCTTTTGAATGACAATAAAATTCAAGTGCCCCACTGAGTGGCTTTTAAACCAGTATGGTTATCATAATGACCAAGAGATCTCTATACAATGTATTGAAGGATACCATTGAATAAGAATCTCTATCAAATATATATTATTCTCTATCAATTAATAACATCAAATACATATAAAAGATTCTCTAAATCTTATATATATTAATCATTGATTGTAAGATCTAAAGGAAAGATCATTTTCCTACTTGGTAATGTGATAAGGATTCACGAACATAACTTAAATCTAAAAAGAGAGTCCCAGAGTAGACATTAATTCCCCCCAAAAAGGTGTGATGAGTCCGACCTCCCATCCTCTCGACCAATGAAAAATTCTTAAGCCTCATCGGTCCACAACTAATGAGAACCTACATTTGAAAGGTAGGTCGAAATGGATATAGAATCATTGGATGTTTCCAGTTCTATGAATAAACACATTAGAAACCGATTGGAATGTTTGAACATTAAACAAACAAGGTCATCCCCATTTCCAGAGGAAACAAAAAATGGTGAACCCGACGTGAATCATTAAACAAGTTAAAATGATGTTTTACTTATTTGTTAGGCCCCTATTTAAAATCAATGAGAGGGAAAAAACTATCAATAACATATGTGCTCTTCCAAAAGTTGTAGTGGCCGAACTTATCTTGATTATATCTGTTATATCAAACAGACACTTTTTTCCAAGATCTTCTGTATTACAGAAATAGCTTCTCTAATGTTCAAACCTTTGAATGCCTCTACTGTGAATACATCTGCTGCTACTCCTAATGGATCGCCCTCTGCTCTGAGGAGGACATCACCTACACAGCATCTTCAATGTTGGGTATCAAATGCATTGGTTAAGGAATATCATCGGCATGGTACCGTTCCAGCTCCGGAGGCCACTAGACACGCCCTCCAAGTAAATAATTCACCCTGGTTGTCTGGATAGAAAGGACCAGTGATCAAGAAGCAGGTTGTGCCAACCACCGTTTCCGACTGTTTCAGGTCATTATCCCCAGAATGCAACCACCATTCACTCCAATATTCATAGGAGGTGAATGAGAAGGTCAATCAAGGCCTTAATTCAAGGAGACATGAGTCCTTCCCGAGGTATCCCATTAACAATCATCGCCAGACTCGTGCGGCAGTGCACCCTCAACAGGATGAGGGTATTGACTTTAGGGGTTTGGATCAGGTTCCTCAGACCCGAGTACACAAGATGAACTGCTAGAGGAAAAATCTAGTCAACAGTGAGCAGGTTCTTATCTCTTCCATTTTCAGAGAAGTCCACCAACCTGACATGGTTGAAACCAACAAGTGGGCACACACACCCGTCCATTTTAATTCAACTCTACAGCAGACTCGTCTGGCAGCAACACGCCATTACCTCCAAGAAATTCCAGCGGAGTACTATAGGAATGAACATACACCTGTTTATAAATCATCAGCTAGTTAGCAAGCTCTTCTAACTACATACGATGAATCCCGCCAACCCAATGTGTTGACAACTTGTAAATAGGCACATACACCTGCTTACACTCATCAATCCTACCAGCAGCCTCGTCTGCTAGTATTGAAGGATGTTTATCAACCATGTTCGGTGGAGTGCAATCAGCAGGCACATACACCTGCGAGTATTGATCAAGCCTTCCAATAGCCTCGTTTGGTAGAACCCTAAGAAGTCAATTGGAAAGCCCCAATGAAGAGGCATACTCAACTCTCTTCCCCATACATGAGTACTGTCCGAACTCACTGACAGGAAAAGGAGGATAGGAGGAGGAACACACACCTACTCCAAGCACAGAATGGACGTATATTCCCATTCCGGAAGCTGACATCACCAAACACATTCTAGAAATGGTGCAAGAGTAGAGGAAAATCCATGTTCATATTCTGGATGCCCGCCCGGATATTATAACAGGTTCAGCAGCATCGCGGGAAGGAAATGCAAATCTATCCCTACCAGAGGAGTGACACATCAACAGTTCACTCCAGAACAGACACACATCTCTATTCCAGTATAAGAGGGTTGTGGGGAATACTCCCCCATGTCATACAAACCACCAATTCAGGCACAGACGCCTGATTTGAGTGGAGATAATCAGCCTAACCTGACTATTTCTCCTGAACAGGCACATAAACCTGCCCATAATAACCACTTTTGTAAAAAAGTGGTTCCTAAAGACAGTAATAAGGCATCTAAGAAGAAGACTCATCCATCACAGTCAAGAAATCAAGAGCTTATCTGTAATAAGGCCTTGCTTGATGCTGGAGATCTTGATGCACTCAGACAATTATCTGTTGCAACTCAAGATTCTACTCTCTCAGTTCCCAATAGTGGGAACATTAATTCTGAAGTTCTTTATTAGAGACATAATCATGAAGGATTGCTTCATTAAAGTTCGGTCGATCTCGAAGTATCATCTTTAGATGAGAGCCACGATAACCCTATGTGTTGCCATAATACTGAGGAGCAAGAGGTTTCATCTTTTTCTATAATCCACAATGGTGGTCCTCCCCTTGATGAAGAATTTAGTTGCGAAAGTCCTCTCTGAAGTACTAATTCACATTTCTTGGAAAAATTTCCAATGGAAAATGTAGAAACAAGAAATACCTCTTATCTTGAGGCACTTGCAAATGTGAATCCAATCATGTCTGATGCGTTACCATTAGCAGGTGAAATTCTTTCTCAAAAAGAAGATATCCTAGGGTGTAAGTCATTATCCGAACCACCCCTAGGTCATTCATCTTTTAGTTTGATAAGTGAATTCTCTACAAATCTTTTTGAATCTGATGAAGCAACAAGGAAGCACCATCTATAGTCTAATAAGGTAGAATAATCTTCATTTAATGATAAAGAGTAAGTGATGAATATGAGAAAACAACCAACGAAAGGTGAAGTGCCAGTCGTGTTTTGGCCTTTGGAAGATTCTCAGTATGACATTCCAGAGATGTTGACGAAAGATTGTATTCAAGATATTCGTCTCAACATGTGAAAAAATCTTTGTCAATTGAATAAGAAAATATTATCTTATTATGAATATGAAAATCATGTCCAGATAATCGAAGGGTTACAATGCCAAATTGACTTGGCATCTCTCTCAGTTTCTCGATATCTAAAGGCTGAAAAGCAGCAGAGATCCCTTCAGTGTTCATGCCTTGGTGCACTATGAAGATTGTGCCAGGTAATTTCCAATTCCCCATCTGGTAATCATATCAGGGGATGGGGTGTTCTTGGAGCAAAACATTTCACCGTACTCTCCAGCCAAGAAAGCCTGATAAAAATGGTCTCATGAAATATTATTTCCCATGGATTTCCATAGCCAATTGTCTTTGTTTGTAATCAAAGGCTCGCTCAAAAACAAGCCTCAACTAGTTCTTCTCAAAGTCAGGAATACAGAGAACAATTTGTCGAATTACTCTTGCATCAGGAAAATGAGAATATCGAACATGCTTCTCATTTAGGGTGTGCAAATCAAGTGAAGGAAGTGTCCGAAATCATCCAAAGTTCATTTGAACTGGGTGATTTGAGTGGTTGTAGGTTGAGGCATCCAACCAATTTCCAGACTAATGTCCGCAAGATCAAGAGATATTGTAAGAAAGTCTCAGATATAACAACTCAAGAGCCACCCCATCTTGCCAGACTGAGGAATATTTTAACCCAACCCATGGAATCATCAAATAGGATTCGAGGAGTTGCACAGGAAAAGCGGGAACAGCCCCAGTCCACAGGACTAGGGACTTTTTCAAATCCTCAATCTCTTCCTCAGAGAAAGTCAGTATTCTCTCGATTAGGAAAGAATCCCCAAGAGGAACGAAGAGCCAAATTATCAAGATATTCCTTTGAAATCATGGTTCGTCAAGAAGTTCCTAAGGGAACAAATCAACAAAAGAGAATATATCATAAAGGACAAGGAAGAAGAAAATATTGCAAAAATTCCTATAGAATGGATTCCATGCATTATGCATCAATAAATGTCATCAATGTAGTTGTTGATGATCCCCCAGATGAGGCTCACTCAAAGGGATCAGATGAAGAAGTTCCTGCTGAACAGGCTATGCACACAGAGGCATATGAAGAAGGTGTGCATACACGAAACCAAAGCCTTACCCAGAATCTAGGTATTATTTCAGGTAATCAACTTCCCCCTCTCCAAAAGGCATCCAACAAGGGGAAAAAGAAAGAATCATGATACATTCCACCCTTCCTATGGAGAAGGCCAATCACTCTCACTAGAGAAACGATTTTCACATCAGGAGGAAGAAATGAATGAATTAAGGAGATTGAATACAGAACTACTTCAAGGTATTCTTCCTCTTATGCGTGTTGGAGTCAGTCAGCCAAAGGAATTTGTTGCAGCTACTAAGATGGATCAAGAGTATCCTCCTTTACTAGTAAACCCCCACAAGTCTAGTCCTATTGGTCATGCACAACAACAATCGGTGGTGCTACCATAAGTTGCAGTACCAACCACCACACCTGTCCAAGCTCCAGTTATTTCACCTGCTCAGGTCCAAGTTCAACCGGATGTTTCTCAAAAGTTAATAACTACCATTGAGTCATTAACATCTCAGTTGGAAGCTATAGAGGGAAAGCGTGCACAAATTCAACTAGAAAAGAGAGCTTACCCCTAATTGGTTGATGTAATTCCTCCCCCATCAAATTTTTCAAGTACCAAATTCCCAATATTTAATGGTTCGGGAGACCCAGAGAAACACTTAACACATTTGTTTTCTCATTACAATCCTGTGATGGGAACCCCTCAGCAACAAGAAGCAGTAAATCTTAGTTGTTTTGTACAGTCATTATAGGGGCCTGCTTTTGTTTGGTATACAAGCTTTCAATCCCGATCAATTACCGGGTCATAAGATATCCATCAACTATTCCTTCTTCAATTTAGCTCAACTTTTCCAAAGAAAACAGTTTTTGATCTTACAAATTGTAAGCAAAGGTAGATTGAAAGGGTTTCAGATTTCATTTCTCACTGGAAGGGATAAACATATTCCTTGAGCTTAGAAGTCTCTCAATAAGAGTTGTTTCCAATATGTGTGGAAAATATGCATGATGAATTACGCATAGCATTGATCCCAGTGAAATACATAGGAGGGTTTCGAGACCTTACTTCGATCGCTCAACATATTGAAGACTCTCTTACGAAGACTAATGATAAAACTCGTGTAATTCCATCAGCTCCAGGAAGGATAATTGGTAAAGTAGAGACTGCTACTGTTACACTTAAATAAGCACCTGTACCTACTTCCACTTCAAAACCTTCATATTATCGAAGGGCTCCACCTACTGAGCATCAAAAATAGAGGTAATTTCATCAAAATGATCAAATAGATCAAAGACTAAAACAATTTGAGGATATGAAGAAAAATGTTTATTCTTTCCGAAATGAACAATATACAGGTTACTTCATTTCGGCTCTAAAAAATAATTTGGTTCAATTTCAAAGGACCATAAGGCCAAATATGGAAGGATATGAAGACCATCCCAACTATTAAACATTTCATCAGATGTTGGGGTATCCCATTCAAATGTGTTTTGTCTTCAAAGACCTCCTATAAAATATGGTGGACTTAGGACAGGTAAAACTGAAAGGTTCTTTAGCTCAGGTAGCATGTGTTACTGCTATAAATCCAGAGGAAGAAGGCGAGTGGAAAGAAATAAAAAAAATCATATAAATATGATGATTGGATGGTTAGAAAAACAATCAACTAAACTCATTCCATTTTGCGAACGCAATTGAAGAAACCAATTTTGTCTTCTACTATTAATGCCATAGTAAAACCCTCTTCATCAGAGGGAAAATCATCGAATAAACAACATAATTCAAAGAAATAGGTAAAATTAGAAGAAAATGAGATCGTATCAAAGACCAAGTTGTCTTTGACTCTGGAAGATTTTATTCCATCTACTTCAAATCCATGGGCACCGCCCCACCAAACGGCACAGCCTAAATTGGCTAATCAGGTAGAGTCTTCCTCAGAAGAAGAATTGATCCTTGGTTCTGTTAACATGATTCACTTAACAAATCCTTATGCCAGCCACCGTTTCGATTTTGATGAGACTGAGTTCCCTATATCAAATAGTGGAATTAGAGGAAGTCTGAGAGGCCTGGGATATAGAGGAAGACGTGGATATCCTAGAAGCCACTATTCCAATCCTACCACTGCTAGAACTGTATATACAGCAGAAACTCATGGCAGAGCCCTTCATAGGGCTCAACAAGAATAAGAAAATTCTTCCACCAATAACCGATTTAGTCTGGGCACAATTATTCTGGAGGATCGGTTAGAGGTTCCACCTTCTTCATCTCAGAAACTAAATAGACCTATTCAGTCTAATCTTCAAAAGACGGGAGTATTTCCAACTCCTACCCCGATACAAGATGCATCTACTTCCAAAGCATCAAATTATAAGGCACCTGTGAATCAAGATTTTCCTATTGGGATACGCAAACCTTTAGCTAAAAAATATGATGTCTTGAAACATTTGTCCCAAGTACCGGCCAAGTTATCAATTCTGGATTCCTTGAATCTATCAAAGGATCATCAGGAGGAACTCATTGAGGCTTTGTCATGTCCTCAGGAATTCAGAACTAAAATTGATGCGGCTGAAGTCTACCATGTTGAGAATAATCTTGTAGAATTCCATGCAGTGATATATTTCATAGATGAAGATGAATATTATGTTGTGCATGTAAATATTAGACCTTTGTATTTATCTGGAAAGGTCAATGGTGTAGACATCTGAAGATATTTCATTGATAATGGTTCAGGAGTCAACCTCATCCCCATTCATACACTTCGTCGATTGGCCCCCACAGAATCTGATTTATCTCCTTCTACTTCGATGTTACTAGGATATGATAAAAATGAACAGGAATAACTGGGCGAGATTACAATCAGAACTCATTTTTGAGATCTTTTATCCAATTTAGATTTCATGGTTGTTGATCACTATACAGCCTTCAACGTTTTTCTTGGAAGACCTTGGATACATCAACATGCGGTTATCCCTTCATCATACCATCAATGCCTCAAATATTGTTTCAATGGTCAAATTGGGACATTGTATGGTGATAATGCCCCATTCAAATCATGTGAATCTCAATACATTGAGGTGGAATTCTATCACATTGAGGGAAATGAGAAATCCACAACAAGGGAGGTTACCAAAGTTAATGCTCTATATGGTTTGGAAAAGATTCCAGTAAACCCATTCACAGATGTGAGTATAGATTATATGTTTCCTATCAGTCAAATTGACAGGATAGACCCAAATCCAAGTAATCTTATAGAATATTCCATAATGTCAGTTATAAAAATCAAGCCAGACACCATGGGAGAAAGTGGTGATTCACTAAGAAATTATGAAATGTCAAATAGAGATGTGTTCATTTCATACACTGAAATCTAGCAAGTATATACATCGGCAACCAGGACATAAGAAGTTATAGCAATGTCTAAGGTGAAAGATGATGTCGATTCTCAATCCATTATCTCCTCTTTATTACCCAAGGAAGACCCATCATCATCAATAGGGTCAGAAATGGAAGCCTCATCTTCAAGATGTTCAAATTTTAATGTCTCTATTGATCATGGAAATTCTGATTCATCATCTACTATGCAAGTAGAAATAGAAGAAGTAACACATGTTGAAGAAGAAGAGGAAGATCTCAGGGATTCTCCTCTAGAATTTGAAGAGGGTATCTCTACCACTGTGGATGAACTCAGATAAATAAATCTGGGTACAAAATAAGATCCACGCCCCAATTTAATTTGTGCGGCCATGACTCTTGAAGAGAAGGAAATTTGTATTTAATTTTTGAAGCAAAATCAAGATATATTTTCTTGTAACTATACAGAGATGCTTGGGCTTGATGCTGATGTTGCTACTCATCATTTGGGTCTTCCAGAAGAGCATCGAGGATTCAAGAAAGCCTCAAGAAAAACACACCCAAATTATGATTACAAAATTGATGCTGAAGTGGATAAGTTTTTCAAATATAACATCTTCAGAGAAGTTCAATATCCCAAATGGTTGGCTAATATTTTCCCTGTGAAAAGGAAGAATGGAAAAATTAGAGTTTGCATTGATTTCAGAGATATTAATCGGCATTGTCCTAAGGACGATTTTCCAGTTCTGATTACAGAACTCTTAATTGATACAACAACAGGATATAAAGAACTTTCCTTCATGGATGGATATTATGGATATAATCAAATCCGAATGGCTCCAGAAGATAAAGAATCTATAGCTTCTAGAGCCCCTCAGGGTGAGTTTTTCTATCGGGTAATTCCATTTTGCCTGAAGAATGTAGGCACAACATATTAGTGTGCCATGCATCGTATCTTCAAACCATTCTTAGGGAGGTTTGATGAATTTTATGTGGAAAATTTAGTGGTTAAATCCAAACAACATTCTAATCACATGGATGATTTGGAATTCATATCCCACAATCTTTGACAACATAATTTAAAGATGAACCCGATGAAATGTCCTTTTGGGGTAACTTTAGGAAAATTTCTCAGCTTTCTTGTACTCCATCGTGGTATCGAATTCAATCCTGAGAAGAAAAATTCAATCCATGGTATGTCACTTCCTCATAATTTGAAATAATTGAGAGGACTTCAAGGACACATTCCCTATATTCGGCATTTCATCACAAATTTGGAAAGCAAAAGTTTACCCTTCACCAAATTGATAAAGAAGGGAGTCACATACCAGTGGACTGAAGAATGTCACGAAGCATTCAATATTATCAAGAAATATCTCTTCATTCCACCAATATTAATGCCACCTATTGAAGGAAGACCACTTATTCATTATGTGACAACTTTAGAGTGATCATTGGGTGCATTCCTTTCCCAAACGAATGATGATGGGAATGAAAACAGCCTTTACTATATCAGTCAGACTATGCTTGATGTAGAAACCTGATTTTCAAGTATTGAAATGTGATGCCTAGAATTAATCTTTGTGATTAAGAAATTAAGACACTACCTGCAACATCATGAGGTCCATTTGGTATCTTGCAATGACCCGCTCAAGTTTATCCTCAGTCATCCAATTCTTATAGGACGTCTAGCAAGGTGGGAAGTTATTTTGCAGCAATTTGATATCCAATATGTGTCTCCAACAGCAATAAAGGGCCAAGATCTGGATGATTTCATTAATGAACATCCTTCAGTAGAAGATACATCTTTAGATATTGAACTTCCTGATGAGGAAGTCTTCTCTATTCAAGAAATTCTTCAAACATGGGAAACGTACATTGATGGTGCTTCCAGAAGTCCAATATGGAGGAAAATGGAAGATCATAAATTCAACAAAGTTGGGTTAGGAATTGTTCTCATTTCTCAAGAAAAGGAAATGCTACCCTATTCTTCTCATTGTTGGGTGGTAGGACAAATGATGAAGCATAATACCAAGCTCTCATCATAGGATTGGAGTTAGCGCTTCAGGCACATGTGAATCACTTAAAGGTGAAAGGTGATTCAAACATGGTAATAAAAAAAGTCTATGGTGATTATGCCATCATAAAAGAAGAGTTAATACCTTTGTATGATTATGTAATAGAGTTAATGGTAGATTTTCCTTTGGAATAGACATTTTCTCATCTCTCGCGATCACAAAATTCCTAGGCTGATGCACTAGATAATATAGCTACAACTCTGGTAGATCCAAACCGGGATAATAAAATCATCAGTATTTCCCACCTTCATACAATTTCACATTATGTTCAAACCAGAACAGAGGAAATTAAAAAAATTAGTCCCATTTCTGAACCATATGGTCATACTATAGGATGGATGACACCTATTAGAAAATACCTTCAAAATGGAATACTTCCATCTAATAGATCCAGTAAAGAACAAATCTGGTGACATGTGGTCAATTTTACTCTTTATGATAGCCCAGATCACCTAGATAAAATTCCCTACAAAAGAGGTTTTGATGGAATTCTCTTCAGATGCTTTTATGGTGAAGAGACAATGACTGTCATGAAATAAGTGCATGCAGGAGTCTATGGTCCCCATTAGCCCGGACATAGACTATCTGATCAAATTATAAGGTTTGGATACTTGTGGCCTTAAATGAGACAAGATAGTGTTTATTTCACAAATAAGTGTCATTATTTCCAAGTCCATTCCAACATCATTCATCAAACCCCAGAGGTGCTTCATGTAGCTAAATACTCATGGCCATTTACCACATGGGGAATGGATGTAGTAGGACCTTATCCTTTTGCTAAATCCATGCAGTTTAAGTAAATTATTACTGCTACTATCTTCTTTTCCAAATGGACTGAGGAAATTCCTCTCAAAGAAGTTAGTTCTAAAAGCATTATTTGCTTCATCAAGTCTAACATCATTACCAGATTTGGTGTTCCTCATACCATATTGATGGACAATGGCACCAACTTCTGTTCATTCGAGGTAAGGAAGTTGTTTCAAGAATACAACATCAAATCCCACCATTCCTCTCAGTATCATGTAGCATCCAATGGCCAAATAGAAGCCTTCAACAAGACTCTTTCAAACACACTGCAAAATATGGTGGATAAAGATAAAATGTCATGGCCTGATAAACCTTTTAATGCTTTATGGGCTTATTGAACCACCACCTGCACTGCAATGCGGTCAACTCCATATTCATTGGTATATAGAACAGAAGCATTCTTTCCCATTGAGGTTCAATTACCCTCACTCAGGGTAGCCATTTTTGATCAGTCATCTACAGATGAACAATCTCAAAAGCGATTGGAGGAATTGGAAAGATTATACAAAAAAATATTGCCCACCTTGCACCACTTGAAAGTCTATCAAAATCTAATATCACGAGATTTCAACAAAAATGTTTGTCATCGTTCATTCATTCAGGTAGAATTTGTATTGGTTCTAAGAACTCCAATGAAACCAGGAAAGAAACCTCCCATGCTAGAGCCAAAAATGGGAAGGACCTTATTCAATACATAAGGTCTACTCCAATGGAGCTTATTCTATAATCTTAATGGATGGAGAAGTCATCACGACTCCAACTAATGCCGGATTTCTGAAGAAGTATTTTTTGTAACACAAATACTAATATGTCCAGCAATACATTAAACTTCATAATCGATGGTCCATGGATATGACCTTAAACTACTTGCACCTTCGTCCAACATGACGTTAAACTGTTTCATCATCCAACATGATGTTAAACTGTGAAAAAGTCCCTAATATATCCAACATGACGTTAAATTGTATCCTCTTTTGTCCTTACTACATGACATTAAACTGCATAGTCCACCTTTCGTCCAACATGACATTAAACTATATTGTCCCCCCCATCTTAGCTACATGATGTTAAACTGTACAACACCTTTATTGTCCAACACGATGCAAAAAATGTGGTCACGTCCAACATGGCGTTAAACTGTGTCCCTATATTTGACCTACATGGCGTTAAGCTATACTGCACATTCATCATACATGACGTAAAACATAACAAAGTCCCTTAATATGTCTTATGTTTAGTAAAATTGTATTTTTTCCCTGATACATGACACTAAACTGTTCAGCACCAATAGTCCTCACTGCAAGACGTCAAACTGCATAGTCCCTTCATATGTCCTACATGACATTAAATTATGCATTTTTAAGGTCGTTTCTACCTCTTTATTCTCACACCGAGTATGAATCACATGAGATTAGATTAAACTTCAATGATAACACCCTCTCTGGCCCGCTAACCATGTGTCAGTCCAGACACTATTTTTTAGGTCGTTGTCCTCAAGAACAAATTGACTACCAATTCATTATTTAATCGAACAACATGGACTTTGATCCTTGCCTTCTAGGCTGGGTACATAGGCAACATCTTGAGGTTCAAGCCCAAATTTAATATCTTCACATTGGTTTACCTTCATCTCATATGATGTTGATTCGTGAAACTGCCCCTAGAACCAATATTTGTTTACATTGGTTCACCAACGTCCTTGCTATATGATGTTAAAATATTCGAACTTTGGTCCTGTATTACAATAAACTGCAACATTCATTAACACCCTCACCTGAGAGGGAATAATTATTTACATTGATCTCCTATCATGTTATATTCCAAAGACTATTTTCATACATGGTATTTCCCAAACCTTCAATCTTCAGTCAAACCATCATTTCCCTAAAGTCCCCTTTCACCCTTCTCTTGCACGAATCAAATCTGTACAAGAGGTTATTTCAAGAACTACGTGCGGCTTGATTCCCATCTTTATGGGATATGTATGAAAGTTTGAGCGTCCCTAGAATCTGGCCCAAAGTATTTGGGCCTAACCCCATATTTCACTTTTAGTCCCTTGGCTAAAAAGTCCCCCTATGAAAACATGAATGTGGTATGAAAACCCTGGTCTTCATTCACATCAGGTTTATAAAACAAACACCGTGTATTCATTATTATGGTTATAGCTCTATGAACCGTGACTAAGATCTCCCATACTCTCATCCCACATGAATTTAAATTGTATTTCAAGAACTACATTTGGTTTGATTCTCATTCTAATGAGATATGTAGTGAAGTCCAACATCTCAACTCAGTACCCAGCCACAACATGATTATGGTTAGCATTGGTCTGTGTATCTCTACATGCATTGAACAATGCCCATTTTTATGTGTCATATTCCTAACCTTAAATACATCCAAATCTCCATAACCCTTTTCTTGACTTTTGGTCACAAAATGTCGGAATCCTGAGAGTTCTTTTGTCTGACTATCCAGCACGTGCCGTTAGGTGGCCTTGCATAAACAGTCCACATAACAGACCGGTCAACCAAAAGATGCTATTATTTGACTATGCAGCCAATTCCCTTAGGTGGCCCTGCATAAATCAACCCCCTAAAGGGATTGTCAAATAGTGGTAACTTCATTCTTGGGATAAAAACCTTTTTTCCTTATTGGACTTATCAACAATATGTAAGGATCCACAAAAAATAGTCAACCTTAACATATTTTTCCCATACTCTTTTTCATGATCTGAAAGTATTCAAGTCTATGGTTTATAATTTCCTTCCCTATGTTTGGGTCAGATCTTCGTAGGAGTGACCTTCAACAAATTCTTAGACAATATTGATTGGAAATATCCACACCATATTCAAGTACCTCTCTCCATATAGCAGACTCTATGCTTTGAAAAATATGAATCTCCATAAACATTCACTGGCTTTTTAGCAATAGAAAAGCAAATTTCTGAGAGTTCCTTTTCCTGACTATGATGCATGTGCCCTTAGGCGGCCTTGTGTAAATAGTCTACATAACGGAACTATCATCCAAAAGATGGTATTATTTGACTATACAGCCAATGCCCTTATGTGGCCTTACATAATTCAAACCCCTAACAGGTTTGTTAAATAGTGGTAACTTCATTCTTGGGAAATACTTCTTCTCATGCATTTTTTCACTTTCTCTTATCATTCGTCAGATTCAAAATTTTTTAAGCCATAGTTTACATGTTTCCCTCATACTTGAATATGGTAATATGTTTTCAGATAAATTATCATGTAATTGAGTCAATTTTAATCCATTTCGTCAAAGTTATTTCGACCTTAAACATTAGCCTTTTTATGTTCGACATGCATGACTTTAAACAGCCCATAAAAGAAAAGGGAACATTGAATAAAATTCAACTCAAAGCTCACCAAACATACATTTTTTATGATTTAGGTAATATTGAGCAATAAAAAGATTCATAGTTTGTAGGGTTATTTATAATAATCCTAGAAAAAATCAAACTATGCTTAATCGACCCATTGGCTTACGTAAAAATTTAAAGAAGGTAGCAAAAGAATGCAGACACAAATGATTGAAGATGAAAGTATTCTTCATTGATGCATAAGAGTTAGAAGGACATCCACAAAATGGAGTCTCTTCTCTTTTCCAGGAATTAAAAAAGGCTGTCAACATAAATCTTCATTTGATTTACAACATCCCGAGCTTCATCAGCAGCCACTTGAAGCTCATGCACTCGACCAGCTTCACCCTTTTCAGCATGATGGAGTGCTTTCTTGGCATCTGCAATGGATTTCAAACCATTCATTTGAGCTCCCTCTAATGAATTATTAAGTTTTTCAAGTTCCCCTGTAATAGAATCTAACTGTTTCTGAAGGTGCATCTACTAGACGACTTTATCTTTGATCTTATGCTTTAGCTCCTTTAACTTGGCAGCATGATCAGCCTCATCTTGGGATACCTCAGCCTCAAATTCACTGATATTGGATGACATCCTGACCCTGGTTAGGTCTTGACGGTACTTATGCTCCTGCTCCCTCCTTAAAATGACTTGTTTCACCGCGACATGGATCTCTTGACATCCAAAACTGCCAAGTCCCAACTTGACAAACAAGGATGAAAGTCATGAGATCTTCGAAGATAGCCCTTCTAGAGGAACTTCATATTTGATCATCCATATGTTCTTCCATGCCTTGCATCATGAAAATTGGAGCGCCCTTTTTTACTTCCGGGACTGACTCAACATCACTGTTACAAGGGGGAATATAATCCGAGATTAATTCACTTAGGGAAGTGCCCTATTCTATTCCTTCCCCCTGAACCATGTTACTTAATTTTCTATTCCTGTTGAGGTGGAGGCTAAGGCTTCACCTCCAGATCTATCCACTGAAATTGAGGTCCCTAAATAATCAATTGAAAGCTTCAGTTAGTTTCAAAGGAAAAAAATGGTTGATTGGCTATCTTGAAAATTAAGTACAGTCACAAATATTATTATCTATTACCCAATGGTAAATCAGCTACATGAGAAGTCTCCTCCCCATCTTTCCTAGATTTAACTAGATTTTCAGGATGAATTTTTGGATGCTATGCCGGGTTAAGCTCCACTTGAGCTAATGTCTCCACAATAGTAGAATTTTCTGTACCCCCTTCAGGCATTGGCAGTTCACCAGCTTGCTCATATGGAACTACACATTTTAACTAATCATTGTCAGAGATGTAATAAGAAGTTATTTTAACAGAAAAAGGGTAAAATCCACATACAAAATCCTCTAAATTACATGGTAATTTAAATTGATCTAAAATATCTTCAAAAGATGTGCCATGTTTCATCATTTAATCTAATTATATCTTGGATTCCTGGTTAGTCTCACCAGTGAGAGAATTCTATGTATCTACTTGGCGACCCACATCCTGCAACCTCTGACCCTGGACAACTTCTTCAGTTAAAATTACGGCATCCGTTACAGTGGAAGCCAAAATATATAGTGTAGGGGTTGAACCTAAAGTATCATAGAATGGAAGTCATTTGATGTTTCATTCAACATCTTATGAATCATTTTTAATTTACCATAAGTAGGCTCTTCTCTTCTTGCAGCAGTAGTAGGAGTGGTACTGGGAACAGACACCGGTTCCTCTTTATGAGTAGCCAAGCCGATAAGAACTTGTGATTGTTCACCAGTACCCTACGTCCTACTCAAAGGAGGGTCAGTACTCTCCCTCAAAGGGGAAACTGAAGAATCACATACAATCCCAAGAAGTATGAGTAATCTTTTCATTGGTTAAGACTCATGAATATCTGAAGGACTTACCACTATTAATGAAACGTTTAGCTGGGGACATCCTCATCTGATGCTTTTTCTTCTTTGTCTTTTTGAGAGTGTTGACATTCACCTCCGCAAATACAGGTATTAGAGAGTGAAAAGAACTTTATAACTCCTCCTACATGGCTTGCTGGCCTAGAGATATCTCGCTCGGCTCGCGAGGAGATTCGTTATCCCCAATGGTGGCACCACCAGGGAAATAATGTGGTAAAGGAACCTCAGTAGTTCCTTTCTTTTCAATAAATTGGATGAAGAAAATAATTTCCTTGAATAATAAATCTTTGACTGAAATCACATTGTAGAGAAAATAAGGAAATGAACTTACATCTTTAGGATCCACGTAATCGTGCCACTATTCATCTCCGGAACCACCAGTCCCCTCAGTGGTGCCACTATCTATCATTTCCTTCACCCACTTTGTGATAGGAATGGAATTTTTGATGGCATATATGAGCATCTACAGCTCTCTGATGTAAACCTGCACCCCTGAGCGCCGAAGCATGTGTGCCTCTCACCTGCGCGCCACTATCTGCGTGCTCAAAACATGCACGCCACCCTTCCTTGGTTTTCTTTTTTACCTCAGAGTCACATCCTCGTTCCTTTCGAATATAAATCGGAGGGGGGACTTCTGTTGATGCTCTATTCTGTCACAGAATCTAATGACTAAAAAAGGGGAATACCTTAGCATAAAGAGATTCATCCTTTGAAGAAACATAAAAAATTGACAAAGGCCTGAAGAAGGATTTGGTTAAGAATGGGACGCACAGGTATACCTACGTGCCACATATTGGGCACGTAGGTGACCTGCGTGCCCTATATGATTTTTGACCAGGGTCTTCAGTAGCCTAAGGATGCCCCTTGTGGGCCCCCCATTTCGGGGATGAAAAATCCAGAAACTTAGATTTCAGCTCTCGGTGCCCTGGTCTCTTCTTGAAGTCTCCCGAACACTTCTAAGGTAATTTATTACCAATAATGGAAGATCTAAGGAGGGGGAATAAGGCCTAAGTTTTGAAATTCATCAACAACTGTGCAGCTAAGTGTCTAACCCCTAAGGGAAATGGTCACACCTGTGTGTTGCCTTATCCCTTCAACAGAACCTATGCGCCACCCTTTTATAAGCCTTTAGGGGTAATACTAAGGACCTGAGCCAGGTCTCGCCCAAGAATTACCCTATGGGTTGACCAACGTGCAAGTGCACATGTTTCGCGCAGGTATACAGGCGCGACCAGGACCTGCACGCCCAAACAGGACATGAACGCCTACATTCTTTTGGGTGCCCCTCCTGTCCATTCATCTCTTTCTTCAAATACACCTCTCCTTTTCAAGATTTAGCCTTTAAAACCCTCTTCAAAGACATTTATGACATGGTTCCATTGTGGGATTCCTTACCTGAAAGGGATTCTATGGAATTTATCTCAAAACCTAGTGATTTACATATCTTTATGTCACTAGAGTTAGAGATTTTTTTTCATTCAACCTCATTCTTTAAAATGAGAAGATCTTAACTTGGGCATGCTTTTTAATAGTAAGTCCCAATAGTCCCCTAACATGGGCCTCCTTTTCATGAGTAATACCCAGTCCAAGTTTCCCTAATTTGGGCATCCTCCTTAGGAGTAAGCCCCGAGTCCCCAAATATGGGCATCCTCCTTAGGAGTAAGCCCCTAATTCCAAATTCCCTTAACCTGGGCCTCCTTCTCAGGAGTAAGCCCCAGTTCTCAAGTCCCTTTAACCTGGGCCTCCTTCTCAGGAGTAGCCCCAATTCTAATTTCTCTTAACCAGTCTTAATTTATTTTGATTTGGGCATCCTCCTTAGGAAGAAATCCCCAAGTCGCCTCTTAATTTGGGCATCTTTCTCAGGAGTAAGACCCAAGTTAGAGTATCCAAATCTCCATAAAATCACATATACCATTATAGACCATGTTTTAGGACTTCTTCATTGAAATAAGTCTCAATCTCTATCTATTTGGGCAGTCATGTATACATAAGCCCAAAATCATTCCTTATGATTTCATATTTCATGGCATAATTGTCAGGTTTTACTGATACCTCTTGTTTCTCACATCGAGCATGACTCACGTGAGCTTAGAGTGAAAAAGTAATTATGACATCTCTCCTTTGAGCCATTAATCATGCATAAATCTCACATTTCAACCTCGAAATATGGGGACTTTGATCTCTGCCTAAAAAGTAGAGTATGTAGGAATCCTTTTTAAGGTTCAAGCCTATCACCCATTAATTATCATATGTCCCATATGACGTCAAACAATATCTTAATTCCCAAACTACGTGGGTTATGATTCCATTTTCTAAACAAGGATACGTAGGTTTCCCATCTGCCGGTATGATACCATCTCTGAAATTATCCATGACCTTTTTAACAACAATAAACTTCAAGTGCCCCGCTGAGTGGCTTTAAAACCAGTATGTATATCATAATGACCAAGATATATTTATACAATGTATTGAAGGATAACATTTAATAATAATCCCTAACAAATATAGATGATTCTCTATCGATGAAGAACCTCAAATACATATAAAAGATTCTCTAAATATTATACATATTAATCATTGATTGTTATATCTAATGGAAATCTCATTTTCATACATGGTAATGTAATAAGGATTCACAAACATAACTTAAATCTATAAAGAGAGTCCCTGAGTAGACAATAATTCCCCCCAAAAAGGTGGGATGAGTCCAACCTCCCATCCTCTCGACCAATGAAAATTCTTAAGCCTCATAGGTCCACAACTAATGAGAACCTACCTTTGGAAAGTAGGTCCAAATGGATATAGAATCAATGGATGTTTCCTGTTCTACGAATAAAACCATTAGAAACCGACTAGAATGTTTGAACCTTAAACAAACAAGGTCATCCCCATTTCCATAGGAAACATGTGCCTATTTATCCTTTATGAAAAATTCCCCAGTTGTAAACTGAGGGTACAAATTGTGTAGTATCCTGTCATAGTGAATTATATAGATTCCTGGAGTACTAGTTTCCATCATATGATTTAATCTCTGGTTTTTTATGATGTTTTAGTGGAAAAATATTAGTGTGTAATTTTTCACTTCTAGCACGGGATTTAGTGTCTAGATAGTATCGGTTTATGGAAGGGGCCTATTTAGCATTCATGAAAAATTCCTTATCTATATATCAAGTGTATAAACACTATAATAACCTCTCATAGAGAACTATATTGATTCATGGAGTACTATTGTCCATCATATTATTGAATCTCTAGTGTTTAATGTGGGATTAGTGGAATAAGAGAAGTGTGTAAGTTGTCACTTCATACATGGTGTTATGTGTCAAGATAGTTGAATAGGATCTTGGGATTTTATATTTAGTGTATTGATTCCTATGTGAAGTGAGATAAATTTCTCATCTTTGGTCATTAATTTTTTCCCCACACTCTTACTTTGTGTGTGAGAGGTATGTATGTGCGATTTAATCTTATTAGTCCTATGTAACTAAGTGTTCTCATGAATTAGACCAAAAGTGTATTTTTGATGATGGGGCACAAATCAACTATTTCAAAAAGTGGATAGTTGTTTTATCTTGGTAACCATATTAATTATTGATATGGATACCCTTGGTTGGAACATCTTAATTGTATCATTATACTATGTTTGGTATGTTTAGTGATTCTTTGTGGGTGTACACATCACATGAAAACTATTATTATGTGGTGGAGAATGATGTCTCCTAGAAGGTTGAAAATGTTGGTCACATGGCACGGTATCATCTTCGACTCTAGATCTGATAGATAAGGGTCCCCAAAATAGTTAAGACTATTCTCATGGAATTGTGGTGGTATGGATAAATTAATGACCAACTATGTGGTGTTGATCATTATGGAGTACTTGGTGTTTATTTCAATGTAATCACAAGAGGATTTAACAATAGGGTGAAAAAAACACCAAACTCTATCAACAGTGGATAGGTTAAGATTCTAAAAATGGTAACCTTGATGGAAAATAGTTCCATGAAATATTCAAATACATCATTATCTCCCCTTTTCCTATTTGGAGGGTTGAATTTAAAATAAAGAAATGATTTGTGTTTATAGAATTGTAAAGGTTTGTCTTAGAGTGAGTGTGAGTTTCTATTAAAGTATTTTATTTGTGATATCTAGAGATGACATATTTTTGGATAAAATAGGTTATCTCCTTCCTCAACAGTTCAATAACAAGTCCATTTAGAGATCAGACCATGGGGGAAAGGACATGTGTGCATAGGTTATTTACACAAATGGTTTTTTTGTGAGATCCTTTTTGGGGGAGGTGGATCTATTTGTTTCCATTTCATTAGAGAAAAGTGTTCAATATGGGAGGATTTAGTTACATGAGTTTTTATTGTGTTAGATATAACTCAATATTTATTTTTAATCCTCTAGACCTCTCAATAGGTAAAATGTGAAATTCACAATTTCATTCAACCTCAAAAGAGATATCTGATGGTTTCATTGATTTTTCGGAATAATGCTTAACTCCTGATTGAGTGGACATAAAATTAGTTGTGTCACAAGACCTCAAGAAAAATAAATTATTTATTAATATATTATTTTAGCTAGCACATGTGTGATTCTGATAAAATTTTATATATTTTAAAGAAAATATGAAATGAGAAAACTAGAACAATAGTTGTATTTGGAATGATCGTTTTACACTATGAGTAAATTCGTTTTGTTCGCATTGAGTCTCTGGATTCATCTCATCCTGGGTGATTAATTAAGGAAATTAATAAATATATAAATAAATAATTTATATTATGTGAATAATAGATATTTTTTTATTTTTTCTGATATTATAGAATTTCTTAAGGGTTAACCATTGATGGTTAGAATGAACCCTATAGAATGGATGGGATGGTCGATAGACCATGATTTTAGATAAAAAGATGTCAGATAGAAACATGAGGATTAAATTCTTAGTGGGAAAAAAGATCCAATTTCATGACAATGATGAACTAATCTATGACTACAAAGTAGAATCAATTTTATTATTAATCAACCTTGAGGGAGGACATTGTGATTTCCCATAGAACCATAAATGTTTGGTTGAATTTATATAATGGGATTCATAACCATTGTGTTTTGATTTAGGTTTATAATGGAGTTTAATTATTATCATCCGTAAAACCTAGTTCTTAAATCCAAAATATCATAACAAAGATATATTTAGGAATGAAAAATAAAATAATAAAAAATTTCAATTTGAGAATGTGTTTTTCATGGTGGATCTATGACTAATTGGGAATAAAATCATGGTCATTTTATGTCTCTATTTTCCCTTTCCTATATCCCACACTCCACCTATTCATACTGAGTGGAGATCATCATGCTGAGAGTGTTTTTAATAATTTTTAGGATATTAAAAATTTTAAAATGTGGATAAGGATAGGAATATATAAAAAATGGTTAGAGGTGATGTCAGAGAGATCCAATTTATGATATCCTAGAGAATATCAAGAGATTTGGAGATATTGATCAATGATAAACCCCCTAATTTTTTTTATTTCAATCTGAAATATGTTTTAATTCCTCCATAGAAGGTTGTAGTGTTGGAAGGTGGCATGGATCAGGCACTCCATGTTCTGATTGGATCAGTTGATGTGGAAACATCGCATGTGCAGAACCCAATGAGAACTTTTTATGGGGTAGAGATTTATGCTTCCAAAAATAAGTTTTCTCAGATCATTATGATGCTTTATAATCCTTGAATAATTGGATTATAGAGAATGGATCCATTGCCTTTTTCGAGGGAAAACATAAAATATTTGAAGATCACCTTGAGGAGTGTATGTTCTCTCTTCTTGCTCGGATCCTGATTACTTAGAAGGAGACACCATGGAAGCTTAAGGATTCACGAATTAAACTTCATGAATGTTGAGAATTTAGTGATTAGTGATGAATCTCCACTTATAAAGGCATTTACCACATTTTTTCCCTCTAAAGGACATGGAATATATTTCTTATAGTTTTGATCTGATTTACCTCAAACCTGGGTTTCTCACCTTTTAAGAATGTGATCCCCTCTTCGATCTAATCTCATCTAGGTGGTCATATTTCCAAGCCTAGATTAGACTTATGGGCCTGATTTCATTCTTTTATCATTTTGCAATCCTATAGGAAGTCACCTCTGTAGTGGGGGATCCAATAAAAATTAATAAGGAAACATAGATAGATCAGTATGGTCATTTTTTCAAAGTATTATTTGAGATTTATTTATTATATTATCTTATTTAAATGGTTATCTTATATGTATAATACTACAATATAGAACAATCAATTCAATTTGAATGGCGTCGAGAGTTTTTGCAAACAATTCTTGTAATGGGTAATATGTTGTGTAACGCCGTAAGAACACAATATGGTATTTTTTTGGAAAAGAGGTCATGTTTATTACCAATTAAAGTTTATGTTTCATGTTGGTGATGATATATTTGTTGGGAAATATGGTCTTTAGAGAAGTATGAGCATTAATTAGGTGTATAAGGTTTGTGTGGCTCCTTATTCCCACAATGTTGGGAGTCCTCCATTTACTGATGTGGTCAAATACGGGGTTGTTGATACTAGTTCAGGGGCTCCTACTGCGAGAGGCATGATCTTTTACACAATAAAGGTTTATGTGAATGTTAATCACCTTGACTCCTTGGTACTATAGAGTGATGACACTACTAGATATACTAGGAGGCATATGATGGTTGAAAAGGATTTGAGGTTGGGTGTTGGTAACATTTCTTCTTGAGAGCCAACTTCAAGACATCATGGGATGAAACTTGTACAAGTGAGGTGGACCAATCTAATCACGAGTATTTTATCCAAGAGAAAGTTGACCATGATATGAGGCACGGATTACTTGATTCTTCCAAAATAAAAGGAAATGAAAAATTGGTGGATGTCGTACGATTTAAAGTGGTTATTCCTAGAAATTGTAAATGTCTTATAGTTGTGCGTTGACATGACTCAACTGTTTAAATTTAGAATGAGATAGATCATGTGATTGTTTTGGATCCCAAGGATGTCCAGGACATCCCATTGCATGTTGAGAATCCAATTATAAAATTATCAAGCAAGAGTAATGATGATTATGAGAATACGGTATAGTCCTACCCACCAAACATTACTGATCTAATGAAGAAAGAATATGCCAAATTAGGAAATGCCTTAAATGGAGAATGTATAATTTCATATGAAAAAAACTTGAGCATCTTAATACTAGAGGACTGAAAAGGGGAAAGGCCCATTGAAGCCCTTAATAACAGAAGCGACAAGTTGTTTTTTTCACAGATTGAAGGATTTTTCACTAATGGAGTTGTAGGTATTTCAGATTAATGACTATTTGATTGTTCATAATATTTTATCCATTAATTTTAATGATAAAGCCCTATCCAATCCGTATATGGACTTTGACGATTTATGTTGGAAATTTTAGATCTAAACCACTCTATAGGACTCATCTGAATCGCCATCGGATGATGAATATGAGGCCCCATAAAAGACAAAGACATGGATGAGTGGTCGGTATCCAAAGGGAAGAGGGATATTTCCCAGAAATTGGGGCTATAAAGTGGAAAGGGACAAACTCTTTTTGCCTTTTGCCATTTGATGTGGGCATTATGACTTGTTTGGATCACCTCCTTTCTTTATTGTATGTTTTACTTTTAAAAATAATTTTGGTTAATGGGTTTGGTTTAAAAATCCATGACTAAGTCATTTTCGTTAAAAATAACAGGTCTTAAGAAGCATAAACCACATTTATAATTCTTCCCTCACAAAGAAGCGTGAATGGGGTTAACAGTTCCTCTGTGGAATTTCTAATGGGAGAGTTAACGTCATCTACTCTTCCTCTAGATTTTTTTTATAATACATATTTTTAAATAAATATATATATAAATATATATATATATAGTTAAATATTAATAAAAATTAAATAAATACTAATAAATACTAATTAAAAATATATAAATATTAATTAAAAATTCATCAATATTAATAAATATTAATAAATATATATTTAATATTAAATAAATATTCAATGAAATTAATTACATATTAATAGATTCCAATGAATATAAATGAATATAAATAATTATTAATAAATAAAATAAGTAGTAACAAAATAATAATTAATATTAACTAAAAATGAAAAAATCATAATTAGACAATAATAAATATTAATAAATATTAATAAATATTAATAAATATTAATAAATATAAATAAATATAAATAAATACTGGGATTATTATTAAATATTAATTAATATTATTATTTATTAACAAATAAAAATTAACTAAATTTCCTAAATATTCATCAATAATTTAAATTTTAATAAATTTTAATAATATTGTTAAATATTAATCAAATATTAATCCAATATTGATAAATTGTAATGCAATTTAATTAAAACATCACAAATACTAATAAATATTAATGAAAAATCATTAAATTATAACAAATATCAATAAATATAAATAAATATTTTAACATATTAACTAATTTTTTTATTAAATATAAATAAAATACTAACAAATATTAATAAATAGTAATGAAATAATTATCAATATGTATAAACATTTTTAAATATTAATTAAAAATTCATAAATATGAAAAAATATTAAATAAATAGTAATAAATATTAATTTTATATTTATAAATATTAACAAAATATTTAAATAAACATGAATATAAGTAAATATTAGTAAATATTTACTAAATATTAATAAATATTAACTAAATATTAATAAATACTAATGAATAATAATAAGTAATAGATAAAAATTAAATAAATCTTAATAAAAATTAAATTAATATTAGTAAATATTTAATAAATAATATTTAATATTACTAAATATCAATTAATTTTTCATAAATATTAATAAAAATTTCTAAATGTTAATAAATATTCGTAAAAATAAATATTTTCTTAAATTTAGTAATATTTATTAATATATATGAATATTAATTTAACATTTATCTATTATTTATTAATATTTATTAACATTTATTAACTTTTATGTAATATTTAGTTAAAATTTATTTAAATTAATTAATATTATTTTATTAATAAATTTTAGCATGACCCTCAACCTGCGGTTTTTTGAAAAACAATCTAAATATTTACTTAATATTTTATAATATTTTAATTAATATTTATTTATGTTTATGATTTTTTATAAATATTTAATAATATTTATTGGATGTTCATTAATGTTTTATTAAATTTTAGTATATAATTTTATATATATATAAATGTTGAATTTTTTTGTTGCTATTTATTAATCTTTTTTATTATTTTATTTATTCTATTGAATATTTAATTAATATCTTTTAATATTTATTTTCATTTATTTTCATTTATTGATATTTATTGGTATTTATGATATTTAGGAATATTTAATTCAATTTCATTAGTTTATATGACTATTTTTTGTATGCTTTATTCTCTTATTAATAAACAATGAGTCATGTGTTCGGTTACTAAACCCTTAGCTAAGACGTTTCGGTATATTAATTAATATTTATTTACATTTATTTATATTCATTAGTATTTATTAATATATAATTAATATTTTTCTAATATTTATTTAATATTTAATCAAAATTTAATTTATTAAAACAATCTGAGACATGATTTTGTCACCCAAGTCATGCACCAATGAAATTTATTAATCAAAATCGTGGTCTGAATACATGAACGAGGTGTAACAAGCATACACCATCATAATATTGAGGGTGATACATTAGATAGTAGCATAAAAGCACAAATAGAAGCATGCATTGCAACATACCTATTAAAAAATGGTCTTCAATCATCTATATGTTTTCATATTTTTTGGTATTTATGAATATTTATTTAATATTTATTAATTTTTTAAATATTTTTAAATATTTAATTAAATTTAATGATATTTTATTAATATTGATGAATTTTTAATTTATGTTAATTTAAATTAATTTATATTAATTTAGAATTTATGAATATTTATTTAAATATATAAATAAATTTGTATTTATATATAGTAATATTTATTATTAAAAAGATACGGAGCAAGAGTGAATGACATTCACTCTTCCTTCATAAATTCCACAAAGGAAGTGTGCACATCATTCACTCTTCATGGGGATGGATGAAGTGAAAATAGGGTTTACGGTCCTTGAGACCTATTTTTTATATATATTCTAAACCCTATCCCTTTTTAAATATTTTAAAATATCCAAAACACAATTATAAAAATAATAATATCCTGAGGGTCAATCATTATTAGTAGAGTGAAAAGTCGTGGTCAGCAACGAGGGTTGGCGTGAGGGATATGAGATCAGACGGTTACATGGGAACCTAGTAGTGTGATGTTGTCGGTGAAAGGATCCTGGCATGAGAAGGCTAGTGTGCACGGTTTGGGCTGATAAAGATTCTACCAAGTGGCTAGTGCGAGGAGGGAGATGCAAAAAATGTGAAACGATGGACTAATGTTGTCTGACATTGTTAGAGGCTCATGAGTTCAAGACTTTGAGATGAACCATTCAGGACCCACTACTACGGATCAAGCTTTCAATACAGCTAAAAAAACCATCAACATTGCTAAAAAAATCATTCATGATTTAAGCCTCATTAAAGTGGATGGTTTTATTAGCACTTGTAAAGAGATGATAAAGGTAATAAAAATATAGTGTTCTATTAAAATAACAACACAATTCATAAAAAATAAAAGAAAATATAATAAAATTGGGGATTTGAAAAAAATTCATAATTTAATTGAAATAAAAATTATATCAAGAATACTAGAAAATAGAAATTATTAGAGTCATTTCATACATTTTTTATTCAATTAAATTAGAAAGTACAATTTATTACAAACATTCAAAAAAATCAATGTTTTTCTATTGTCTTTTGAACCCAATTACCTCTAAGAAAATCCCGATCATGGTTTCAATTTCTAAAAAAACAAACCTAACTTGAGAAAAATAATACACCTATATATAAAAACAAATCTTATTTTAGTAATACTATAGGTAAATAAATTTAACATAAATAAAAAATAATATAGTAATAAAATAACGTATTTAAATTGAAACCAAAAACTTTGAGTAATATCGGTCGCACTGTGCATCAAATTTAGGCGTGGTTGACTCTTACATGTCAAAGATTACCTATAGATCATTTTTAGAAAATAAAAAGACAATCTAAATTCATTTTCTCTATTTTGAGTACGCCACTTGTTTTTTACTAAAATATCATTTTAAAATGAAAATACTTATATTGAGTCATACCTATCACATCGTGTGTCAGTTTGACCTAACACTGGTTTATACATGTAAAAAGTAATTTAAGAATCATTTTCCAAAATTATAAAGCTAATCCAAGTGTTTTTATCAGTTTTTAGTTAGCGACACATGCTTTGAACTAAAATGTCAATTTCAAACTAATAAAAAACACTTTTAGTCATATGGGGCACACCGTGTTTCAAATTAAGGTGATCCAAATTTCTACATGTCAAAAATGACATATGGATATTTCTGCTAAATTATAAAAAATAAAGTAAAGCATTTTCTCAATTTTGAGTATGTCACCTTTCATTTTTATTAAAACATCCATTTTAAATAAAAATACACACTTGGAGTCATACAGGTCACAATGTGTATCATATTTAGGTGCAGTTGATTCATACAAGTCAAAAATGAATTATGGATCATTTTCCAAATTTTTCACTATATTTCAATTTCATTTTCTTAGTTTTCCATATGTCACATGTTTTTTAACTAAAATGTCACTTTAAACTGAAAATATGAACTGTAAGTCATATCAGTAACATTGTGTATTGTTTTAATGTGTGACAGATTCGTACATGTAAAAAATGACTTATAAATCATTTACATAAATTTTCAATACGATATGGTCATTTTTTCATGGATTTAGTCAGTAAAATATGGTTTGAACTTAAATTTTAACTTTAATCTCAAAACAGACCCTTTGAGTTATATCAAGAATACCATACATAATATTGTGGTGTGGATGATTCTTATATATTTTAAATGACCTATAGATAATTTAAATGATGTTTTTTTAAAAATACAAATATGTTTTCTTATTTTTGACTTTGGTACAAGTTGATTTTACTAAAAATTTATTTTAAATTCAAAAAAGCGCTTGGTGTCATACCGGTCACACTAAGGTTCAAATTGATAAGGGTATGATTCCTACATGAAAAAATTAATTCTGGATCATTTTAAAAAATTATAAAGATAATCTGAATATTTTTTTTATCAGTGATGAATATTTCATTTATTTTACTAAAATCTCATATTAAATTGGAAACACATACTTTGAGTTATACTGGTCACATCGTGGGTCAGTTTGATGTGAAAAAGATTCATATATGTCAAAAAGAACTTATGAGTCATTTAAATAAATTATCAAGAAAATTTATGTGAGTTTTATAATTTTTTAGTGGGTGATACATGTTTTCAACTAAAATGTCAATTTTAAATAGATAACAGACACTTTGAGGTATAATGAGAACACTATACCTAATATTGAGGAGTGTATAATTCTTACACATTAGAAATGACTTCTGGATCATCTTATTACAATTTCAAAACATGATTGATTTGATTTCTCAGTTTTGAGTATGTCACATGCCTTTTTTACTAAAATGTAATCATAAAATAAGATGAAAAATTTAAAGGCATTCTAGTTACACAATGTGTCAAATTGAGGTTCAGTTTATTCCTAGATGTTAGAAATGAGTTATTGATTTTTTTCTAAAGTAATACAATCAATAAAAATTAATTTTATCTATTTTGATTATTTAACCTATTTGTTTAAAAAAAATTCATTTTTTCTGAAAACATGCACTTTGACTCATACCAGTGACTCCATGCATTGAATTGGTGTGAGGATTATTTATTCATTCCAAAAATGACTTATGCATCATTTTACTAGAGTATCAATATAATACCAATTCATTTTATTTGTTTTAAGTATGTCACATTTCATTTATACCAAAATGTAAATTTAAACTATAAACACTCTCTTCATGTCATACTTATCACATAATTTTTCAGTTCGATGGGAGATTGATTCCTACACATCAAAAATGACTTTTTAATTTTTTTTGAAGTTTGAAGACAATCTAATAACTTTTTCATTATTTTTAGTGAGTTAAACTTATTTTAAACTAGAATTTAAATTTTAAACTAATAATAGACACTTTTATTCATTTTGAACACATCGTGTATCATATTGTGGGGTAGATGAATCCTACACCTCAGAAATGACTTATAGATCATTTTCCTAAAGTAGCAGAACAATTAGAATTTACATTCTCATTTCTTGAATATGTGACTTATGTTTTTAACTAAATTGTCAATTTTAAACTGAAAACACGCAATTTGGTTCATAATAGAAGAAAGATGTATCATATTAAGCTATGGTTGATCCCTATATGTCACAAATGACATATATATCATTTTCCTAAATATCTACATAAAAATTATGTAGAAAATAACTAAAAAATTGATATAATTTTGGAGAAAATATACTAAATAGTTTATATAAAACAAACTCTTCTTAATATATATATAGAAATTTGGACACCAGACAAGTTTTCCATTTATATCAAAATTTTTTTTTCCACTTGTGAATACAAGGACTATCAACAGTCCTAGTAGTTCTTTAAAAATATAATAAATGAGGGATTAACAAATAATTTAAAAGAAATTGTAATTATCTTTGAAAATGTATCTTTGGGGATGTTAGTTTATTTATGGTATATGATATATTTCATAAATTTTCAAACATAATAACCACATTCATTTCCATTTGTTTTTATCATACACTAAAAAAAATTGAAAAAAATAAATAATTGGATTTGATATAATTTTTTATAGTGAAATATTATTATATATACCCTAATACTTATCCAATTTTAGAAGTAAATAGGATCATTTTATTAATGGACATTACTTATGCAATGATTTTGATAATATTTAAATATCACCCTACCATAAAAAAGACTTTAATAAAACATAATATAAAATATATGACTGAGAGTTCACATGTAAAATTTTCTATACAGAGTATTACAAATTGATAAATATCATCACATTTGGTTGGTTTTTTGGGTATATATTTATTGAATCTTGGAAATAAACCTATGAAGTATCTAAATTGGAAACAATGAGTAACTTATGATTCCTAAAAATCAAAAGTGAATTATTAATTAAAAAAATGAAAGTATATGTAATATAATAAAATTTTAGAGTATTACCCCAACATCATGTGTATTAAGAATACTTTTTCATCTATAATTTTTATTTTAATCATCATGATTAGTATTTCCACTATCATCATATTTATTTGGTTCTAATGAGAATAGTCATGTTGAAGTTATATGAAGACTAGTTATTTTAAATTTATTTTCATAGGTATTTCCCTTCATGTAGTATATATATATACACATACTAAAATTATGTTTTTTTATTTTTTTCATATTTAACCGAGTAGATAAGCTATTGGAAAACAATCATCAAAACACACTTCATGTATATATTTACAACAGTGAATCTTATATATTCATGTTTGAGGATTTAGATTACATTCCCTAGACCTATATAGTCTGCAATAGCCTCTTTGTACATCTGTTCTTTTTAAATTAATTATTATCATATTACCACTTTCTAACATTTCCTACCCACAAACCTTTAACTTTTGTAAATGAGAAAATTTCACGAGCGGGTTAAAGGTTCTTTATGAAGATATTTCTAATTGTTTAGTTGATATTTTAGAATGTTTTTGTTTAACCTTCCATTACAACCCTCTGCTTTGTCCTTCTTTAATAACATTCAATAATTCTTATATTTTTTCATTAATTGTTAAATTTTTTTATGAAAATGAAAATGAAAATGAAAACCTCCTTCTCAACAAGTTTTTACAAGATCTAATATCCATTCTATAGAAGTTCCAATATATTTATTTAATGTATGAATATCCAAATCATAAAGGGGAACATCTACCTTGGTTCTTGTCTCTTCAGTTATGTTAATGCACACTATCACATGCTATATTGTCATTTTTTTATATAGAATATATACTAGGATATTATTCATGGTACCCCTCACAACAAGGATATGGGTGGGAATTGATATATATGAATGACATTAATTTTAACCCAATAGAATATCAATATAGGAAATATAGGAGTTTCTTCCTAATTCAAATTTCATAGAAACAATTATTATTATATTGATTCCCTATTCTATGAAAGATCTTTGACGGAAATTGGTCACCTAAAAGATTGTGGGGGTGTGTGATCTTCTTATAATGGGTGTTCTTTTTTAGTTTCAACTCTTTGATTACTTATCATAACCTTTTCTAACATCTCAAACTTCAAAATATGTTTTTCTTTTATAGAAGTTGATCAAGGATACAACTCATAAATTTTATTATATTTATCCTCCTATTCATTTTTTTTTCTCAAAATATGTTCATGGTGACACCCCCAACCCAACACCTTTGAAGCGACCATACTTATCTCTCCACATCAAGGCCAGTTATAGTAGGTATTCATCGAGTTCTACTGATGATGATTATTATTAATAAATTGGTTAAACTATATAAGAAAGTAAGTCATAATTACTATGTAATACTGATTTAATGTAATATATATTTTTTATATCATACTGGTACATGACTCCCACACATTTTTTGTTTTTTCATCTATTTTTATCCAATTTTTATTTACACTTTCATCCATCCTTGGGGTATGGAATGGGATAAAAGTGTATTTGGATTTTGATTCATCAATTCATATGTAAATAGAGAAATATAATTATGTTTTAGTTTCATGTCACATAAAATTAGTGTGACAAATTTAAAATAAGTAACATTTCTTCAAGTGAATCATACCCCATAAATGCATTATGGTAGGGGTACGTTGGTTTTTCTAATTGATTCTTATTTTTAGCAGTCAGTTACTATTTCAGAAATTGAGAATTCAAAATTAATCTGATTAATATGTTTATTATCAAGAATGTAATACCAATCAAAGTGTAATAGAAATGTTTTTTCCTCATGACGACCTATAAATTCATCTCACACATTTTTTTTCTATTTAGTGTGCATACATATATGGTAAGTATTTTTTTAACATAACATTAGTATATTTGAGAGTATACTTCCAAATGTTGTGAAATACTTTGTGATATTTTCTAGAAATTCTTAATAAAAATTTCATTCATGATTCATCTACTATAAAATCACTCTTCAAGGTATAATAAAGGATAAGTCAACATTTCATTATAGTTTTAGTAAAATAATGAAATTATATCATAATTTTACCATAATATTTTCCCAAATTAGTGTCATAAGTACATAAACAACATTATTCTCAGAATCAATATCAATAAAAATGACCATACAAGTGGTGGGACCATTGTAACTACTGAACATGGAATTGATGTAGTTAATAGGCTTGCCACATGGCTTCCATCCAAGCTTGAATTTTATGTCTTTATTTTACACCATAATATTTTTTTCTAACACCATTACACTACAATGCTCCTTTTATTTTTGGACAATTATTTTTCATCCTCTACAATTTAATCATCTTAAAACTCATAATTTTTTTTTCTAGATTGGTAAAATCAACATGTGAAAAAGGTTGTTGTTCCTCTTCATTGGGAGAACCGTCATGTTGAGAAACCTATTCCTTATCAAGATTGGGAGCATTAGCCTATATATGAAGTCATTATCTACACAAGTGGTTGAAAATTTAATTTATATTATGTAAATGAACTAGTAAAAATATAATTATATGATATAAAATAATGAATACTACAATAAAATATAACCAAATTACTGAAATTGATTTTTTCAAAGGTTGGAGGGATTTTACCCCTCTATATAGTATCCAAATCCATTTTTTATGGACTCCTCCAACATAATAAATCCATTTTACAGTGGTACTGCGGTGAAGAGATTGAGATGTACCAATGAAAGGGGAATAGTCACTTTAATCAAAATTTTATCCTTCAATGGCTTTCATATATATTTTAAAATTAAATAGATATGTGTTAATGTATGAGGAGAATTATTTAGAAAAATGAAATGTAAAGAAAGAGGCACTAGATCTTTCATAAAAACAAGACAATAATGTGATTTTAGAAACTTTATCATTAAATCAGTAATCGACACAATATTTCTGATATCTGATGAATACAGCTCTGGAAACTTTACATATTTCAATAAGTTGAAAAACTAGTATCTATCATGTCTAGAAAGAGTGTGATAAGATAGATGATGAAATATCAGTTTTTAAATATTCACTTGAGAAAACTATTCCCATATTCCCATGCAATTCATAACCAACTTAGCCTTATATCCATCCTTTTTTGGTGCATTTATAAAAATTCCTTGGGCACTACCACATAAATGTTTTCAACATGAATACCATCAATACAATGCCTGAAGTAAAAAACAATTATAGTGTGATTTTAAAAAAGGTTTTCCAAAATTAGTGTCCATATCATTAAATTTCATAAAAGGTTGATCACTTATTAGTGGAGACCATGTTGTATGTTCTTCTGAACCACCGTCGAATGATTTCATATAAGATCAGTAATTTTATTAATGGGGTAGAAATATGTGATGTCTTATAAATAGAGTCTTCGATGAATGTTTCAACTAGATTGACTGTGTACCTTTTTAACAAACATGACACTATTGAGTTTCATTAATGCTATATCCTGATAGATTTCTATAATTAAGAATGATATTTTTTGTCCCCTACAATATGGATCTCAACTTTAAATATTATTTTCATTAATCATCCTATTACATAAGACTGAAACCCACAATAATTTCAAATCTTTGAAAAATATATCCAAATAAACATCAATATCATTACTCGATTGTTTTGGTACTGATATAAGCAGAGATAAAAAATTTTATTGTTATTCCATGAATAACCATAATGGAAAGTTATAATTTAACATCATAATCATCTATGTACCATGAGTGAAGATGTTAAAACCAAATGAATTCACACTATTTGTAAATAGAGAAAGCCGAAGGTTTTATGGCTCATTCCCAACTTCAGGATAATCGTGATCAATTCTACTTCACTAAGGATAGTTTTTATATGATAAATTTTCCTATATTTATTTCTTTTCCTCGTGTACCACATCATTTTTCTGGTATTGTCTTAACTTTTATATAGCCGCCTAAACATTGTAATGAATGGAAAGCACCATAAAACAATCGTAGAACCCAATTCATCTTTCTTATATCATGAATCACCACACAATTGTAATTTTTTAATGATTTCAGATCCTCGAGAAATAGAATTTAGTTGTTTGGAAGGGAATTTATTATTTCCAAATCATACATGTTGAATGTATAATTCGTTTAACATCATATATTCGTAAAGTATGCCCATTATCTTTTAGCAGTATATCATTAAAGAGAGTAATTAGTTCAGGAAACCATGCATTAATCCATCTATTTTAGGATTTTAAATTATATAGATTCAATATGGATGAAAATGTTTTATATTTAGAATAACAATTATACAATGTTGTCTTTTCATAAGAATTTAAATTCTCAAAAAATATTGGATACTCATGAAGTTCATATTCAACTATCATTTTCATTTCCACAATATGATATTCATCTTTTTTACACATCTGTAATCACATCATTGATATGGTCTTTATCATTGTCCACACTTATAATCATATCAAATGATCCATAAAACACAGTATTATACCATTTACTATCTATATTCAGTTTTTCCTCGTGTTATTCCAACATTAATAATTGTGATCTAATCCCTGATAGATCAAGTGTTCATCTGACTCCTCTAGACTAATTAGTCCTAAATAAAAGAAGCATAAACATGAAAAAATTAATTGAGAAGGATTGAATTTATGTTATTTTGAAAACATGATAAAACCTTTCACCCCACCCTCATACTCTTTTTTCATGCGACTAGAATTTATTCATTTTTGTTCAGAACCACCCACTTAATTTCGAAACATTAATATTAAAAAAAATCATAAATACCATTTCATAGAAAATTTTCTTTTTATGATTAAAATATTTATGTAAAGTAATATTGATAATGTTTATGATTTCAAATAAATGAATTGGTTTATTAATGATTATGATTATATTAATGTGTGTTATCATTAATCTATTATATATTATATGAACTTAATGTAAATAACTTTCCCCAATTTATTTCAAATGAGAGACCACTCGACAATTAGAATCCAGTATAGATGTGATCAACATATGGCCATTAATATAAAGATTCAATACTAGATATCTATATTATTTCTTGATAACTATTTTTATACATAAATTATGATCATTATGATTTTAAATTTTCTCTTTCAACATTTGTATCAATATACATTACATATGTTGGTTTCTTTAAAATAAAAAAATATTCAAAAAAGATACTCTAAGGGTCACTAAAGATATAACACATAAGGTAATTCCATGTTTTAAATAGAACATGTGGTTTTAATCCATGTTAGTAAGAGGGATAGTTGGATGAAAATGGATAGAATTGTTTAATTTTAATCCATGATATATGGGGGGATACTTATAACATGGATCTGATTACCATCTAGGCACCACAAAAACATTGTCGACTTATCAGGTAATGTGACCACCTTTCATGATAAGTGGGAAAATATTTTGTGGTGTACCTCAAGGAGGTTCCTAAAATCAAAGTGAGAAATAATGATGAATGAGTAAAAATTAATATGAAAGTGAGGGGTAGGGTGAACCGAAAATGGCTCGAGACAAGAGTGGTTGGCAGGAGAATCAATAATGAAGATTGAAGAAAAATAATACCTCATGTGTGCATGTTGTTCATACCATTTGGGAAAATTAAAATCAAACAATGATGTTTGAGGAGGATAAACATATCAGAACATATCCCATAACATGAATTTAACATACCATTATAATTACAAGAAAAAAAATTAGAAAAAATTTAAACTAATGCAAATATATAAATTCAATTTTTTAAGAAAGTGAATCTAAGAAATAATTAAAATTTTTATTTCTATTCATATTTTTCGATGTGGAATTTGGTAAAAGAAAATAAATGATTTTATTTTCTTTAAATCATGTTTGTAAAAAATTTTAAAATGAATGAAAAGAAATGTTTTGGAAATATGGAAAAAAACAACCCTTATTAAATATATAGTTTTCCAATAATCAATAATTCAAAAAAATTTAATTTTAAATTTAATTTTTAAATAAATATAAATTTATTATACATAAATATATAGATAGATATATACATTTCATAATATTTATATGATTAAAAATATAAATATAAATGTAAATATATATTTATTTATATTTAATTATATAAATATGAATTCATAAATATAAATATTTGTGAAATAAATTTATAAATAAATTAATATATAAATATATATATTTATAAAGAAATAAATATATATTTTTAAATAAATATATATTGAATATATATTGAATATATATTTAAAAAAATTATAATTTTTCGTTATTATTATTTATAAATATTGTAGAAAAATATTTTTATAAACATAATCAAAATTATACATATACGCATAATTATGTCTAATCAAAATTATTAATGCTCACATAAGCATAATTATTGATATACACATAATCCAAATTATCAATTCAAGGTAATAAAAATTATTTATAAATTATTTATATTTATTATTAATTCAAAATTATCAATTCAATAAAATAAAAAAATATTAATAAAAAAATATTATTTCAAAATATTCATTAAATAAAAATGATTATTTCAGAAGTATTATTAATTAAAATTTATTATTAAGTCAAAATTATTACTCTAAAAAAATATAAATTGAAAAATATTTAATTTGAATAAATATGAATTCAAGATTATTAATAAATTATTTCTATAAATTATTAATTAAAGAAAATAACAATTATTTGTAACAAAAATTATATATATTCATAATAATTTATAATTATTTGTATACACATAATCAGAATTATTAATAATTGTTTGTTATTATTACTTATAAATTACATTGAAGTTATAAAAACAATTATTTACAAGTTGCATTTAACAAAATATTTATATACACTTGGAAGTGATGCTTGTTAATATCTGTAATCACAAAGATTATAATTCATATATATATTTTTTAAGAAAATATTGACTAAAATATGAAGAGGGGGTAACATAGAAAATTATAAAATGTTGCACATGATCATTGGGATTCCTTCCAAGTCACTTTGATTTTGGGGTGATTATAAATATATATTGTGGAGATAATGATTTGTATGAAATAGAAAACATCATGATCCACTATCATCCAAAAAACATAGTCAAGATAGCAACCAAAAAAAAGGGAAAATTGGTGAAAAAATTAAATACCAATGACAAATTTAGACTCTGGTGCGTATTTTAGAATGATATTTGGGTGCCTCAAAGAGTGAAGGCATCGTGTTCATCTAAATGAATAGAGTGTCGATGAAAAAATCTGAGCATTTTCATATCAGTCGACCAATGTTGGTTAAATCAGTTATCTTTCACAGGAAAAGATATAGTGGGATATGAATTAGTTCAGGTGCCCAGTTTGGATTACGATTGGTGTGTTTTGAGCGATAACTATGGATTTTAGTGGAAAATTCTTGTGTCATCATGTTGTGATGGGAATAATATGGTGTCATTCGGTAAGCAGTTGACCCTAATATTCTATCAAAATAATTTACCACATATCATATCTTTTGATAGGAATGATTGATCGAGATGATGTATGAAGAGTGGTGAATGTGATTTGATTCCACGAGAGATGGAATAATGTGTGGGGGGAGGACTCTTTAGGTTCTTATTTAAAGATTGGTAAGGTTTTTATCAATGGTAAAATTTTAAGAGCTAATAAAAAATATCTTTATCAGTGCTAAAATTCTAATGCTGATAAAGACTTAATTTAAATAATATATTAAATATAATTACACATATTCATTAAATAAATACATTTATTATAATTTTATAATTATTTATATGTATATAATTATAATTATAGTTATAAATAAATTTATCTATAATTTTTTATATAATTATTAATTTTATATAATAATATATATTTATAAAATAATATATATATTTATTAATATATAGAGATATATATAATTATAAATATAATAAATATAATTATTATTTAAATATAATTATTATAATTTTTTAATTATATATATATATATTGATAATTATACTTATAAATAAATATATTTAAAAATATTTTTAAATAAAAGAAGTTCATCTTTGAGTCAGATTAAAAAGAGATAGAGGAATGTACCGTATCATCACACTGTGTTTTAGCGATTCCTTCATCCAAAGAAAACTAAGGTGAATAGTGGTTGGATTTTAATGGAGCTTGCGACCTTCACTAGATTTTCAGGTGGTTCCTTCGACACACTCAACAATCGGGTTACACAATTCCTTAGGGTGAAGTTTCTTCCATATCCTTTTTTATTCCATGGAATTGATAGGGAAGGCTTAGAGCATGGGATTGATTAACTTAAGTACATACACTTTAAGGATACATGATTAAAGCTCCATTATTAATCTAAATGATTTCATGTAGTCTTGTATATAGGTTTAGATCAAAATGCATGGCATTAATTGGATTATATGGATTCCAGATATATTATTTGATATTTCCTTTATAATTAGAATGCCAATAAGAACAGATATATTGATAGAAATGTTTAATTTTTTCCATTTTTCAGTGGTGATTGTTGAGACTGATCTGAATTCTCCCATGATTGATAAATTTGTTCTTTATACTAATCAAGATGATATTAATATTAGAGTTGAGTATTATAAAGTGCCTCTTTTTTTGTTGCATGACCTTTTATTGGTTATTCATTATCAAAATATAAGAGGAATATTATTTTTCTGACTTTCAGTTTAGTTGGAATGAAATGTACCTTTGCTGGTGAAGTGTTAAATGTTCTTCAATGCTTAAAGGTGATTCGGACAAGGACTCTATAAAGAAGGATGATAGAGCTTCTACACATAATATTATAAATACCCTATTGGGGCATAATATTATTAATGTTGCATGCTCTTCTCTTAAAAGTGGACCAAATCATGATTTACCTTTCCAAGTTAATGAATAAATAGAGGGTGCTATTACAAGGGTTACTAATTATCCTCAAGCTGGTAAACTAGCTAATTCTATTACTTAGTTATTTTAACATTAATACGTCAAATCATAGGATTACCTGGAGGAGGTGAATCATATGACTTCCACCAGTATTACATTATAGGACATACTATCCAGGGGTCTTTCCAATGATCAGGTAGATATGAATTTTTTAGGTCATTCAGGTGATAATGGAATGTTTTTCTCAAGATGTTATGGTCCTCAATTTATGGAAAGATAAGAGGATAATACATTCCAAGAATCAAAAGGGGATGAAAAATTTGTCAGTAGCCACTTCACTGAAAATAAAATCTATAGGATCTACTATCTCTATACCATTCCTTGTTCAAAAAAATGAGAATGCATCAACATATTTTAATAATTCCATTTCATTGGTCTCTTTTTTATACTTAAAGGATTAAATTGGAAGAACTAATATTGAAAGATCCTTGTCAAATATTTCAAATATGCCCCCTACTACTGTAATTTATAGAAGACCACATGTGGGTTCTGATTTTTTAGAAGACCCTCAGAGTAGAGGATATTATTCACATTATACTATAACCCCTCTACCTTCAATGAGGGGGCTATCCCTGATTCTAAATTAGATTTAATTACTGATTTTAAAAATCAATTGTTGGATTCTTGACCTACCCTTGTTAGCAATGGTGCAGGTGAAGTTTACTTATAGAAATTTAATGGTTTGAGGACTTTTTAGCCTACTTTGAATCCCTCATCTATGGTTTTGTGGGATGAATAGGTTCTTGATATTTTAAAATATAAACAAGGAATAATTTCTATTCAAAGTAACATGGTTCACCAGGTTTTAGAGCATTTGGTATGAAGGATGGATTAAAATGATAAGATAAATGAGTATGTACTTTTAGCACTCAACCTATGTATTTATCTCAATTATTTGATAGTGACGATATAAAAGAATCAAGAAGATGTGTTCATGCTCAACCTATTATGGAGGTGGTAAAAATAAAGGTATGAACTCATAATTATTTCTAACTGATAACATCTTAGAGTAGTGGGGAGAATTTACAAAAAAGTGTTGGATCACCTGTTGCTAATGAAATGAGGTCAAATATTAATGATGGACGTCTAGATGATGGTGGTGGGCCATTGATAGTGGTTAATACTTAGAGAAGGTGTCATGACCATCAAGGTAGGGGTGGATTCACCTCTTGTCATAGTATGTGCACTCACTCTCGAGTGTTTTGAGATGCATTTTTTTCATCTTGTATGTGATGGAATTTGTCCATCCTGTTTTTCCTTCTATCTTATGTATCAGTCCTTTTTTAAATTAATTAAAGGGTCCACAAGCCTCAACTTGTTGATATATATATATTTAAAACTATTTTTATAAAATTATATATATTTAATAATTATATATAGTTATATATATATATATTTATATAAAAGTAGTTGGGGTTTTTCTTAGTGGTAAGAACCCCTTAAATCTACATGAAGAAGGGGGATCAAAACCCATTGGGTGTAGGGTACTGTAAAAAGCACTGTATCGTACTATAGCAGTGGAAACACTGTAGCGGCGGAAAGTCCCTGTAGCGGCGGTAGAGTACTGTAGTAGCGGCAGGTATTGTGTAGTACTATAGCAGCGTAGGAACTGTAGCAGTACTATTCACAGAATGAGATTTGGGAAAAAAAATGGGCCTACGGGCCATGTAATGGGCTAAATTCCCATTGGGCCTTCGAGATATGTAATGGGTCTCCCTCTACCCAGTTAAAAGAGGTCTTTTCTTTGCATTAAAATAAAAATGAGGCTTCATCCCCAACCTTTTAAAAAAATATATTTATATTTATATAAATATGTATATTATTATATAAATAATTATAAATATATAAATATGTATAATTATAAATGTTATAAAAATATTTATTAGTTAAATATATTTGTGGTGATTTTATAATTATTAAAATATATATATTTTTTATAATTATGATTATATTGAAATATGTTTAATAGTTATTTATATGTAATTATAAATATATTTATATAATTAAATTATTTCCATTGACAGATTTTCTAATGAGCCTGTACCAAAGTGGTAAAGGCTACTTGGAATCAAGGAGGTCCTAGGATCATGGACTCTTGGGAAGTGGTACTATTATAGTACTATTTAGGTGGTGGCACAAATGATGATGCTAGTATGTTGTGATCCAGGCGTGACATTAGCCTGGTGATGTAGGCAGGATGTTGCAGGCATGGTGCTGCACTAAGCTTTTGGGAAATGTTATGAGCTTCAGGCCTACTAGACCTGTAGGCCACATAATAAATAAACCATGCTTTATGGGTGAGGAATCCCTTGGGGGGGCTATGTCATGCCTGTAGGGCCCGTTTATGTGGTGTGTGTGTGTATGGATATAATTATTCCCTAAAGAACCTGATATATATATATATATAATTATTTAAATATATATAAACTTCTTTATAATTAAAATTATAAATAAATATGTTAAAAAATATTTTATATAATTAAAAAGATATCTATATAATTATACATAATTATATATATATATATATATATTAATATATAATTATATATAATAATAAATATAAGATATAAATTTATTACAAAATTTATATTTATTTTAATATATATATAATTATAAATAAATATATTAAAAATATTTTTATAATATTAAAAATATAATTATATAAATATATAAATATATATATATATATGATGGAAGGGGGAAGATTGGTTCTCAATTAAAGACTCTCAATGAATTTTGATTGATTTGGTAATTGAAGCCTTTTGTAGATGGTGTTCCCTTATGATGATGATTTGGAGATTCATGCGGTTCTTACAGGATGAAAGTGGATTCCTCATAGAGAGGATATAGAATCTTAAGAAAACAAAAAAATGAAAGAGTGTTAAAGAAAAAATTAGTGCAATAGGTTCCTTACCCTCACCTTCCGTTAGGGGCTCAGTGATAAGAAGAATCATCTGGAAAGGATGAGTTGATCATGTGTATGGGAAATATGATTTGGTTACATAAGGTTTTGGAATGTGAATTATTTCCTATATTTCTCATCTTGTTCTTCCAATGGGAGCATCACCATACATTTTGGATGATTTGATGACTCAAGTTTCATTGATTTGGGGATTTATGGATTATAGGTGCATCTTAGTTGGTTGAGGGATCTTTCACTGTTTGTTCCCTTCTGAGGGATTATGATAGAAGGAATAGAGTCCCGAGTCACTGTACATGATGCCGAGTGCCTTTTCAATTAATTATTTAACATTCGTATTTGATCCGTTCTCTATGAAAAAACATTTTCCTAGCTTTGGATCCTGATTTATGGGCTATAATGGTTCTATTGGTACCCAAAAATACTTTATGATATATCTAAAACCATAAGAGTCCCCTTTTGAATGGATATGGAATCTGAATTGGTCAGTTATCAATTTTTTTTGAATGTATTGGTTGAAGATGATCTATGTTACACATAGATTGATAAGGATATTTTTTTTCTACTAATACTAATGATAATAATATGAAAACAGAGGATGATAAAATTCCAATGCTTTTGGTAGATTGTAAAGCTAATGGGAATTCCATGGGGAAATCCTTCAGATCACTAAAATGAGAAGCCTTATATTTGAGAGGGAACATGAAGCAGGAATGTAAAAGGAAGACCAAAATTGCTGATTCCCTAATAAATTCCTAGGCAAATCCTGGTATTCTACTATGGCTTGTTTCATATTGGAGTGGTAGTATTGGAATGACTGATAATCATGTCAATGACTTTTATGTGGTCTAGAGATATTTTTTCTCTTCTTTGAAAGGGGGGCTCCTCAAAATAACCATTAGTGGATGAATGATTTTACACATGGTGGGTTGGGTTGCTAGGAATGTTTTTTAGGGATGGATACAGGTTGAAAGGGGGCTGGTTGGGGCTCAACATCAGACCTAAAGGAATAATGGGATGATATTGTAGTTGATGATGGGGAAGAGGTGTAGTTAGAAAATGATAATTTCTATATTAAAGGGGATCTTTGAAATATAATTGAAGATTCAATGGGGAATGGGGTTTTTTTAGAATAGTCTGAATGTGAGACTATTGTCGAAGAAAAATTTTATCATTACCTATGGCAAGAATCACTTATTACTACCAAAAGGAAAGGAAAAGCTAAAATATTGGATGAAGAGGGATTTAAGTTGGTAACTCCTAGAAATCATACGATATCTTAACATGTTAAATTGAAATCTCTGAATATTTATCTTGAATTATATTAACAAGAGATGGTTATGAACAGTAAAGATGTTTATGTTATAAAGATTAGGAATGATACTGTGTGAAACTCTGATGAATCTGGTACATTGGAAGGGAAGGAAGAAACCTAGTAATGTTCCAATGTCCCATCAAAACTTGATCTCTATAAAAATAAACATATTATTCTTGATATATTAAATAAATATAATAGTAGGGATGTGTTTTAGGATAAATTTGTAAACATTAACGGACTTCTTGAGATGAAGGTGAAGACATTAATCCCCATGTTGAGGAATATGCATCATTGAGTATAGATGACTAGACTATCAATTGGTATAATCCCATGTCATAGAAGAGAGGAAGACCCTCAAGAAGTCAGGGTGACTCCCATGAAATGGGATATAATAAAAAAGAAGGTGACTTTTAATGGAACTTTTTTAGTGGTGATGTTTTGACCTCTAGTTTCATTGCAACCTTTTTCCTCTTTGATTATGTACTCTTTTTTAAAATACTTTTTCAAGGACATGGGTGTTAATACATGGTTTGTGATGTTCCATGTATATTTATATTTAATTATATATATATATTAATATATTATTAAATTTATTGTAATTTTATAATTATTTATATATAAAAAGTTTTTAGAATAATAATTATGAATAAACACATTGAAAAAGTATTTATTTAGAATTATAAATGTATTTAAATTATTTTATAGATATATAATTATACTTATATATTTATTAATATTAATATATATAATTATAAATATAGAAAATATATTTATTATTTAAATATATTTATTATATTTTTATAATTACTGAGATATATAAATAATAATAATAATCATAATTAAATATATTTATAATTTTCAAGCGTGGAGATAGTTTGGTTTCGAGAGCTTCTCTGCCTTCACAACCATAGAGATTAAGTCTATGCTCCTATGGCCCCTTTTTCTGATACCTTCAAGGCTAAAGTGTTCCTCTCCCATGGGAATTTAGACAGTCAGAAACCCATCATGGTTTGTACGAAGTGCAAGGGAAATTTCTATGGTGGGGTAATTTCGAATGGTTCATGCCCAGAATATGGATCATGTTGATATTTCTTTTTCTTTGAGGATTCCAACTTTGGAGGGATCTGGCATAAGGGTAACATTACTAATGTGAAAGAGAATTCTATTTTGATATCTTGGTAATAGTAAATTGGTAAAAAATACATCCTCAGTCACATTATTCTTCATATGGGTTTGGGGACATGGAGAATGGGGGACCTAGTGATGCGAATCTCGATAATTTGTGGTTTTGAAAGATAAAAATGCATCTCTTTGGGATATAGATTTTTTCACATCCTATTCCCCTATAAATCTTTGTAGACGTGAGATTGGGGTTTTGGATCAGTTTACCTCAAGCTGAGTACTCTTCACATATGGGAATGGGATCACAATTTTGAACCCAGTGGGGGTATATAATTCCTCTGTTCAATCATGTGCCAAGATTCATGGGTGAACCATTTTTTTTGGAATCCCATAATCCTTTAATAAATTTCACTAGCCATAGGTGTTCTGATGAAAATGGATATGGAAACAGGGTTGGCTAGGTTTGGTCACTATGCTATCTGATTTTTTGAAGTTGACTTCATGTCTACTCTGGTTGATAAAGTGATTCTATCCACCAATGAAGATGAATTTTAATTGAGTATTGAATATGAAAAGATCCATCAATCCTGTATAGATTGCAATTTAATTTGTCATGATAGGTTGAATTTTAAATGATCCATCATTTTTTCCTTCTGTTATCCCAGAGGGAATATTGATAGAATTTTATTTAAAAAATCCTATGGTGGGAAGTGTAGTGTTAGGTAAGGATATTTAATTGGGGGAGGGAGTTAATGGTAGTCCCTCATATAAATCCATTTCTTATATGGAGGATTACACTCAAATGGATATGAAAAATCATTCTCATGTATCTATGTATAGAAGGAAAAATGTGTTGGTATCCTCTAGCTCTCAAATAAGTGATCCCTATTCACATATTACGAGGGATAACAATATGGTTGTTAAATAGGCTGTCAGTTTACTAGTTTAGGTTTCTTTCCATTATGAACATGTTTCAGGATATAATTATCTTAGTGAAGAACAGCTATATGATTCCGATTTAGTGATTAATTATCAATTGGATGTTGATTCTCAGTTTTTTATGAAGTAAGAGATAATTTATACTAAAAAAGAAATGGTAAATTGAAAGTTGACCCACCTTTATCAATGAAAAAGGTGAAGGAGACATCCAGTTCTAATGGTAGGGGATTGGAATATTCAAACATAAAGACTGTTAAGGATCTAGAACAGGGTGAAGTTGATCAATATAATTTTCATTGTGACTAGGATGTGGATAGATCTCTTGTAAAGGTGTTTCCTTCTATTCATATGAATCATTCCATGGTCAAATTTTATACCATCTATAAGCATGGATAATTTATTTCACTGAAGAAGTTTAGTTGTGTTCAACCTAATGAACATGATGAAATTTATAACTAATAGCATTTTATGGAGTAACGTGGTTTGGATGCTGTTGACATGAAACATATTGATAGTATTCAAAGGATCGATACTGGCGGTCTTGAGGATGGTGTAACCAAGGATGAAAATCCTCTTTTTGGGAGCCTAGAGGTGGATATTAGAGGATAATTCGGTCTGAGAACTAGGATACAACCCAATATGGAGGCTCAAATAACATTCACAAAGAAGATCCCCACATGGCAGGCGTTAGCAAGGTCCTCGTATTTCCCATGTAGTCGTCATTGTTTTTAGTGTTGGGACTTCTAATAATAATTGGGTTTTTATTGGTGGTTGCTCTTCCATTTCTGTCCCCTTCTCCATGTTGTACATTTTTATTTAAATAATTGGATAGGGCCTTTTTTCCTTATCCCAAACTTATTCAGAAGAAAATAATAAATAATTTTATATAATTGAAAATATATTTATATAATTATATATAAAATTATATATATTTATAATAGTATAATTTTTTTTATTAATATATAAATATATATAGTTATAAATATAATTAATATATTTATTATCTAAATATCTTTATTATTGTTTTATTATTATTTTAATTTATAACTAATTATTGATATTTTTATAAATATTTTTTAAAAAATTTATGTGTTTATTATTTTATAATTAATAATTTTAATTATTAAATTATTTTAAAAAATAATTTAAATATATTAATTAGATAAATTTCAATCATATTTTTGGTCGAAGCGAGTAACTCGAGAGTAGTGTGGGGGTTAAATAAGTACCCAAATGAATATCTTCTAAATACAAGTTAAAATAAAATCCCACAATTTAATTAAAAATGAACAGTTAATAACAAAATTGTTCGATATAAAATTGACATTTCTAAATATTTATCAATGCTTTATTAGGGCTTAGTTAAAAAAATATATGAAATTAATTTAACTTTTGAAATTGATTTTTTCATGTAAATCCTTTATATGTACACTGGTTTCGATTAATTATCAATGTATGTTTTTTTACAATTTAAATAAAAATGTAGGTTAAGCTATGAAATAAAGAAAAATAAAATAGAAGAATACAACAGACTAAACAAGAGTTTCAATGTCAAGACAAGACCTAATCCACTCCACATGGTAATCATCCATTTCCAAGAAGTTTATTATAACCAAAAATCTAATCCACAACATTGATGTGATATACAAACAACAAAACATGCTATCCATTCTCAATTCCTCTTAAAAAGTTATTCATGAGAAGAAAAAATCATTGGACACAGATGACCTCTTTCAAAATTTTCATTGGTATACAGATAAAAATGGTTGAGTGAATATTAGGTACTCATTAATTTAGCCACATGAGTCAATTTTTGTAAGTAAACAGAGAAAAATAATCACACTCATCGAAGGTAAATAAAAATAATAATGAGAAAGTAAGAATATATAAAAGATATAGTGATGCATGATCTATAATTCTCTAGGTGAGAGAGGTTATTGGAATTAGGATTGATGAAGAGCCTAAATTGATTTCACTAAATGTGATGAAAAATAGAGTGTTGTGGAGTTCTCTTTTATGTATAAAGATACTTCTGAAAGTCTTCTCTTGATTCAGTTGGAGAAAGGACCTTGATCTTTGATATGTTCCACGCTTTCACAATCATCTTTTAGTATACATGTAGCATGTTATTTTTCACTCTTTTCACATTTGGAAACTAAAAAACCAGAGGTAAATATTCTTGAATAGATAGTGTTTTAGATTATTAAGCATTAAAGAATAATCGTAAATATTACATGGATCATCATACTAAACCGCCAACTTATTCTGAAATGCGTCCCTGTAATGATTTAATAATAATCATTAAACAAAATAACTACATTAACTACCATAAAATATCATTTGGAATCATTTTTTTTCAAATGTAGCAGAACAACAATGATAACCAGAATGATGGTTGATCCTGTATGGTAGAAGAATATATCATAGGTAGAAAGCCAATAGTTGAACAATCCATTGGCATCACGAAAAAAATGTAGTAAAAACCTAGTGGTAAACCCAGTCTAGCTGTAATATGCCAATGGAGGTAGAAGATTTCTGGAAGAGGTACAGGTTTAGTGGTAGCATGCCTGACGGTGGCGAAACTTGGCAGTAGGAATGACTGGAGGTGAAAGATCTGGCGATCAAACCCCTGATAGAGGCATAAACCTGAGTTATCAAAGAATAGTAGTGAAACATTTGGTAGTGTAATTTTTTTAGAATTATCCAAATTTCATCCAATTATTCTTTACAAAAATTAATATACTATAATACAACATTAGTCTTATTAAAAACAAAGGAATCATGGTTTGTGGTTATTAAAACAAGGAGGTACAAAAATATACTCCTTTTTATGATCAAAAATCAAGGAATTTTATAAAACACATGTAAAATAAATATTTTCAATAGAATATTAATTTTAAATAATGATATGTACTTCAAAAGATAAAACTCTAATGTGATATTTTTTAATTAAATTTCAAAACAGAAGTTATTGAAACAAAGTTTAAGAAATACAAAATTCAAATTAAAAATATAAATATTTAAATGTAAAGGGTAAATTCCATCCTAGAAATGTGGTATAAACGGTAAATTCCATCCAAATAATATCTCCCCATTTTGGGATTGTCAAATAGGTAAGACAAGAACTTGTAATGACAAATAAGGAAGGCATGAATAATAAGAGATAAAATTCATTAGGGTAAAAAATCATTGCATTGTAGAAAAAAATTAATACAATAAAAATACAATAGATTCCCAATAAATGATTAAGAATAATATGAATCTCTATCAGTTCAAGAGGTAGGATCAACATGAACTTTTCATTTTCCATTGGTAGGTGGTATCGATGAAAAGGATAAGGCTACTAAGGTAATATGAGGAAAAACTCTAATTACTATTATTATGATATGTCTGACTACTTCAACTATAGACATATTAAACTACTGATACTGAGGATGAAGATGGTCTGAGATGGGGCATCTATAAAGGTGTAAATCTGAATCACTTTAGTTTCAACTAAAATGGTTCCAAATAAATATAATAAAGGCTTCATGAGGTTCACCAATTCCATGATAATGTTTCATCATCTCTCTATAGTATTGAATAAGTTATTCTTCCAATAACATGATCAGAGGGGTTTAAACCTTGAGATAGTCTACTTGTTCTTTGATATCCCTAGAAATAGATGGCATTCATATGTTTTTAGCTAAAAATTTTACGTGGTAATTCAACTCATGTTTTGTATATACCTTATAATGGCAGAATTTGATAGCATTCTGGATGGTTTCCCTATCTCTTTGAGATTCATTCAAACACACTGTATCCATTTTATATATGTGATCACTAAGTTGTCTAATTTAGTGAAAATCCTCCAGGTGAGATGTATAAATATCATAAATAATAACTTGTTACCCTTCTTTGAATATAGATCAGATCATCTAACCATCAATTGATGATGAAGAAGATGGAGCATAAGATGTAGAAGAAACAATAGTTACAGACTCTAATATCTCTGAGTAAGCATCCTAAATTTTAGAAAAGAAGGTCCTCATCTCCTCAATAATATATATCATAACTTTAATTTCATTTTTCATCCTACAATTATTGATTTCATCTTCCTAGATCCTGAAAACAATTTTTGGCTGAATAAAAAAAATAACCATCTCAAAAATATGTCTAGAATCTACTTCACTATTCCGAGTAAATTGAGGTTCGTGAGATCTTAAGACTCTTATAAAATTATATATTATTCTCTCTATAAAAAAATAAATGTTATCTCTAGAAAAATTATCTAAAGGAACTGATTCTGCATCAGGAAAATGAGAAGAATCTAACTCAGTAGTTGGAAAAACCACCTATGTGGGCCCTAATATAGATGGTGAATCTAAAATAAATGTATTAATCTCACAACCATGACCAATATTCTCTACATGATATCCTTAGGATCTGTGCAAACATCAATTGATATAGAAGGTACACCATGCTCTGGTGTACTACTGTGATCATCATCATGGCCATCTTCTTCATCTCAATCAACATAAGATATACCAAGAAATTTAGATCTAAGAGAAGGTTCCCCATTGGATAATGCCTCATCCTATGATAAGGCAGATAAAATATAATCATTTACATGATTTATATCATATTATCTAATTAATTTATAATTTGGAGAGTTTAGTCCAAGATTTAAATAACCTGGGAACTTCTACCACTCATCATGAGATTCTGCTTAGTCTCTAGCATAAGTCTTGTCAGCTTGATCTAATGGATCAACTCAATGAGTGAAAGAACATAAGGATTCCACCCCACCATCAGAATCTCTTATTTCAACTCTAATAGAGGTATCATAAAAAATTATTTTTACGGGAACATATCTTTCTATAGACATAGATCTAGCTAATCCAGGTCTCTCTAATGAACTAACAAAAGTAATATGATATGGTTGATGTTATTGAGCTTTATCGACATGATCATCATCATCATGATCATGTCCATCACCATTACCATCCGCATAACCATTTCCATCATCACCTTTATCAAAATTAAGAGAAACATCTAAGTCTTAAACAACAATTTTAGATGAATTAGAAGAATGTTTAGGCTACTTATCTCTAGATACTTCAGTATCATTATTAGCACATTCACTCAAAATACTATCTTTGGAAGGGAGTGAGATAGGTGTACTAGATGATCCATATAACGTAACTGGCCTCTTCTGAATATAAGGATCACATCCCTCTTCAAAAATGTAGACCTTTCTCATCTCCAACTACACCAACATCAATATCTTATTCCTCATCTGAGTAATCCAAAATCTCATCTAGCTCCAAGCCAGGATCCACTAAGATCTTTTTTCTAGAATGGTTTCCGAAAATATGAAAATCCTCATAGCGCTTATCATTATCCTCATCCCATGTTGCATTCAGGGATTCCTATTCATATGCATCCTATTAAAATTAACATTACCTAATTATAAAACATGACATTTCACTTCATATTCCTCCTCCTCAATAACTAATACTCTGGATACAAACAAGGAGGAAATAAAATTAGGATAATTTCATGAATTTTTTATTGAAAATGACATTCACATCTATATCATGTAAACCATAAGGTATCTATAATGATTCATTCCACCCTATCTTTTAATAATAAATATAAGATAAATATCCTAATACCTCATAGTGAATAAATCCCCTTTACATGGAAATAGAATATGATGAATAAAATGGAAGAGAATTCTGCATTCTCTATCTAATTTAGTATTACATAACCTTACCATAGAACCATCTACATTCTTCTCCAGTAGTGTATTCTCAAAAAAAAATCAAAATCACTTGGAATATATCCTTGATAGTAATCATAAATTCCTTGGTAATGTACATTGATACATCTTTCCCATTTTCTTGTTGGAAAGATAACTACTTCTCCATCACTCACGGTTCTAATGAAATCATTCTTTTCTTTGAAAATATAATCTATATATTGATAGAACTGACAAAACAACCTAGGATAAAATGATATGTCATTTTTTGATAACCAATATATCCATCCCTGGCCCTAGATCTCCTTGAGTACTAAGGATTTTCTCGATAATATCCATTCAACATCTATATATTTTAATGCAACATCCTTATGGTTCACATGTTGTAGGTTTCTTGTTCTAAAAAAACTCGCCTGAGTTCTCATCTTGATTTCATTATAGGCCTAGATAATTTTGGAGACAAATCTTAATGATGATTAACTCTTACCATTTAAATTAAATGAAAGGTGATGTAAAAGTGTGAGATGCTTGATGGTCATGGGATGAAAGGGAAGTTGAAATGGTTTGAAGGAAGCATGAGAGAGAAAGGGAGTGACTCAAAATCATATTTTAAGTTATATTTATCATTTAGGTATTTGAATTCTAAAAATATAAAAAAATATTATAAATTAAATTAAATAAAAATTTAAACACAAAAATTTAGAAACGGTAGTAAAATAGTGGCTCAACCAATAGAAAAATTGATACAGAGACTGGTAGAACCCCAAAAGTGGATCTTTCCAATGATAGATCATTTCAATGGTGAATCACCAATGGTGGATAACTACAATAGTGGTTCACCAATGATAAATCATTCCAATGGTGGATCATTCCAATGGTGGATCATTCCAATGGTGGATCATTCCAATGGTGCATCACCAACGATGTATCATTTTAATAGTGGATTTCCAATGGTGGATCCCCAATGGTGGATCTCCAATGGTGGATCACCAATGGTGGATCATCAATGGTGGATCACCAATGGTAGATCACCAATGGTGGATCACACCAACTATGGCTTGTTCAATAGAGGTATTTTCCAATGGTGTATCCCCCATGATTAATGACAAAAAATTAATCATTTATAATTCATGTTTTATATATATTAATCTCTCAAAATTCAAGGACTTTGTAAAAATATCAACAAGATGATGTTAAATCCTTATTAATTCAAGAGTTATATAACCATTTTGGAAATTATCTCTAAAAAATGAGGTCTTATATGAATATGATTTTTCATAGAATGATAGAAAGGGTTGGTAGATGTAGTTATTAAACTTGGGTTGTCACATTTTATAGGGACATGTATGAATTGATATCCATAATATAGAAATATGTGTTACATTAACAAAATTAATGCACAAGAACTCCATAAAACTATGTAATAATCTTCAGTAGTAGAGAGTAAACATTTTTTATCTTACTACACCATGAAACTAGTGAATTTTGAAAAATATTACTTCTTTCAGAGGTTATTTTTCTATATAACTTGAAACAACCAAAATAATCATCTCAATAACTTACTAATTCAAATTATTATCCTATAGGGTTGAACTTCCCCATAATTGTTTTATATTTAAGGTATTTAAATATTATTTTAATAGAAATTAACTGAGACACTTTTGGATTTACAGGAAAATGGGAACACATGTCAACAATAAACATAACATCAGGCTAGATAGTAGTTATATATAGCAAGATTCCTATCATACCTTTTTAATTTGTTTGATCTACTAGATTTCTGGATTCATGAAGATATAGCTTACAAGTGGTACTCATGGGAGTATCCCTACAGGTAGTTATATCCAAAAAAATATAATGTTTTTGGAATTCAGACGTTTTTTAATATAATTCTATCTTTTATTATAATGATTTGAAAACCATGAAGGAATTTATGTTTATCCAATAAATTATTTTGAAATTCCCTATGAAATATGTTTGAAAAAATAGTACACAATTGTTTTTAGAATATCTAAAATTGATATCATTAATATATATTTGAACTACTAAAACATCCTTTTATTTTTTTTAAAGTGTAGGATTATATACACCTTTTTAAAAATTTAGAAAAGTGTGGAGTATACTATTCAAAGCCATGTGATGTTATTTTAAACCACATAAATATTTTTTAACATAAAAAAATTATTTAAAAAATGAGGCTTTTAAAATCTAGGGTAATGTTCCACAAAAAACCCTCAATTGTATTTGTATATAATAATTCACTATTAAATCTACTTGATATAGTTAGAAAAAGTAATACGCTATATAGGAAAGTAGTACTCACATGATATCATGTATACCCACCAGTGTAATGGTTTCCCCATTGTAAATACACTTTTTTGGACTATATATTTATAAAACCAATATAGATTTATTTCTAACTATAGTACTAGACTCATCAACTTTGTTTCTAAACACCAACTTACTTCCAACAGTTAGAGTGTACTTAGGTCTGACAACAAGTTCCAAAACACTGCTTCTTTTAATTGACCTAGTTTCTCTTGCATTTCCATTACCTAAAATTCATCATTAACTACATCATGGATGTTATTTGGTTCAACCTATGATCAGAATACTTCATGTTGAACCATATTTCTAAGATAATATATAGTTTTTGTACATATATCTTGGTATCCAACTAGATCATCTTGAGGATGGTATCTATGAGTCACATCAACTCTAGGAATTAATGGTTGGACATGTCATTATCTTCTATAGTTCTAGGTTCATGTTCTATATGTTCCTCAGAAGTAGATGATTTTTCTACTAGTTTTATGAAAATTTTAGAATATTTGGAATTGATATTAATAATTTACAGATCGTCATCATGGTTTTCTAAAGGGATCATAGGTCCATGTGGATGTATTTCATAAAATTATTTAGGAACAAATTTTTTTACAATTTTTTTTATTAAACACCATTTATGACTTACTAGAAGTCTAATAAATAAGGAAAATTCTTTCATCACACTTAGAATAATTTTTTTCAATATTATACTCAGTATTAAGAATAAAGACTTTTCAACGAAAAACTAAAAAGTAGTTAACCTTTGGAGTTATACCATTCTATAATTAATAATTATTTGTCTTTAATATAGGTCTAACCAAAACTATATTCATTATATAATATTTTTTTCTTAGGCCATACAAAAAAAATAAAAAGTCATCTCATACTCATTTAGCATAGTATGTGAAATTTCATTAAGGTTAAAATTTCTCATTTTACAAAACCATTTAGTTGTGGGGTTCAAGGAGTAGAAAAGTTATGACTATATACATTTTGTGTGATTTGTTCTTCAAAATATATATTTTCAAACTAAGGACCATGATCACTTATTAATTTCTTAACCCCAAGTACACTAATATTATTTATATATTTATCATATTTGGTAAAATAAGAACAACATTCACATTTGTGAGCTTGAAAGAATACCCAATTATTCCTAGAGAAGTCATCTGTAAGAACATAAACATAGTTTTTCTCATTTAAACTAGAAAATCTTGAATTTCAAAACAAGTCCACATGAATAAACTCTTGGGATTGAGAAGTTTAAACTAATTTCTTGTATTTGAATTTTATTTTTTGTTGTTTAACTTTTTTACATGGGTTACTTACTTTCTCATTAGGGAATTCTTGTTTTGGTATATCTTTCAAAAATTCTTTTCCATTCAGCTTTCTAAGTGATTGAATATTAAAATGGACATGCATACTATTCCAAATCCAAGATTATTTGTGAAATTCACTTAAAAAAATATTTTGAAAAAACAATGTATCTAAATTAACAATATAAACATTGATATTTCTTAAAGTAGTAAAAACTATAGAAGAGTAAAAACAAATTACAGAAAATATTTTCAAACTTAATATGAAATAAATCATAACATAACTATAAGAATATAAGAATATTATAGCTTAAACCAACTACAAATAATACATTAAAATAAAAATAGTATTAGACTTTCCAATTTGACAATTGAAAATAATTTTCCCTCTGTAATTCTCACCAAAAGTGACATGTCCACCATCCAACTTTATTAAATTATTCAAAATCAAGTAATCTTTAGACATGTGTGCTAAAAAACTACTATATATGTACCATAAGTTCTTCTTGGAGCTTCTTAAGTTGGTTTCCTACATAAAAAATATAGCATAAAAAATTATGTTGGTATCCAAATCTACTTGAGATCATAAATGCTAAATATCTAAGATTTAGTAACCCATATTTTCTTAATAGTATTCTATAATCATATTATAAAATTTTATAAATAAATACATTATAGGGTGCATATGAATAAAAACTATAAAAATATTTTGATGATGAAAAATAGGAATAAAACTGTTCTAAACAATCCTCCTTTATCCATACTGATACCCCATACAAGTAGTGCATTTATGTGATGTCTTTATTCTAATAATATAAGTTTGGGTATTTATTCCATTTGTGAAACTTTTTAGATATTTCTTTAGTTTTTCATTATAAACTTCTAAATCATTTTTATCCTTTCACATTTAATAATTTTTATAAATTTCAATACTATGGTTAGACTTAAAACGAACTTTCATAGCATGTCGTTTATTTAGAATTTCATATTTATCCTCAAACTTGTTAAAGTATATTCTAGAATATTATAGTACTCAAAAATCTATTCATTTAACATGTTATCCAAATTGTTTTCATATCTCAAGTGATTATAAATATTTATAGAAGAAGAAAGGAAAAAATTGGGAACTATGGATTTTTTTCTTATAAAATATATGTTAGCTATATCATTCTTCTCTGCATAGGTTGTGTTTGAATCACTCAATATATCTTCATAAGAACTACAAGTTACTTTTATTTCTTTATTTTTATTTTATCCTTATTATCATATTTGTTTTATATTGTATTAGGATAGTTATATTTTACCCACCATTTCCTTTAACACTCATAGATGAATATTTCATTAAAAGCATAATCTCTCTTCTAGCCATTTCTATAAATTAATATTTTATCATATTTTCCTTTATATATTTTCTTCCAAAATAAATTCTTCTTATTACATTTTTTTAAATATTTTTGGAAAATGAAGCATCTATTCATCACTGTCAACAGATGATTTTTCCTCACTTGAACTATCAGATTCAATTTTCCCTTTTTGTTTTGAAACATAAGTCTTGATAGATAAATATTTTTTATGGATCATCCTCCGACTCTCTATTCACTTTGAGTTCTTTCTCATACATCTGAATCTTTCCAATCATCTCCTTAACAAGTTACTTTTTAACATTACATGATTATCTAATTGAAATAGAGGTTACTCTCTATCTATCTAGTAGACACCTCAAGTGGTGCATCTCTTGATCTTTAATAGAGACAAGATTCCAAAGTGAGTAAAATATATTCAAAATATCATTTAACCTAAGATATATGTCAGAAATAATTTGGAAATTTTTCATTTCAAAAGTATCATATTTAATTTTATAGGTATTTAATCTCATTTCATTACAATTAAATGTTCCCTCATGTGAAAGTGATAAACTATCCAAAATTACAAAATCAATTTTACATACCTATATTTTACTAAATTACTCATCACCCAATGAAAATTAATGAAAATTAAAGTATTTAAAATTATTATAATAACTAGCTTTAGTATCGTCACTCCATGTAAATCTAGTAGTTTAAAAAAAATTAGTATTGATCTTTAATTACCATCTAGATATCAAAACCCATACTTTAAAGATGCATTTTCATTTTAGTTTTCTACTAAGTATAATTACATCCATTAAAATAAAGATGTATGTTTGTAGAATAATCCACTTTTCAAATATCCCTAAAGAAAAAATTTCAAAATAATTTAAATTTTAGATCTTTAAAAGGAAAAGTAAATCACAAGTTAAGAAAAATTGGAAAATCATTTGATTCCAAATATTGGTCATAGTGTGTAACTATAGGGGGTGTATTGAGTGCCCAATAATTTTTTTTGAAACAATATTTAAAATAAAATATGCCAATTTATTTTAAAAAAACATAGTTATTCAAAAACATAGGTCAATGCAAGTTTGATCTTTCAAAATATTCTCACAAAATCGTTAAGTCTTAGTTAAAAAAATATTTGAAATTATTTTAACTTTTGAAATCTATTCACTTAATCAAATAAATTTTATATATGCTGTTTTTGATTTACTATCAAAGTAAGTTTTGTTTAATGTATATAATCAAATATAAGTTAATATTTATAAGGACCCAACCCCAGTTTCCTAGAGCCGGGGCCTTATTTGATTACGTTGGAATACATACAACGAATACAAATCCTGAATACATGAGTAGTTTAGCATGATTGGAAACAAATTACATACATAAGTTCAACTTTACATATGGAATGGAAAAACGACACTAAATTATTCCACTAGCAACATCATACCTCCTAGATTATTCTTGCAAGTCATTCCTAATTTACTACATCAAATCCTATAAAAAATGAAACATAAGAAAAGAGTGAGCTGAAATGCTCAGTAAGAGTAAGCAATATAGTGTAAGATAGAATAAACATATGAAATGGTGCATAATTGAAAACACATGCCTTTAACAATAAACATGAACACATTACGACATGAATATGAGCTGAGAAAATAATGTCATAATAAAACATAATAATGGGTATTCTACTAGTTGAATAACCACATGAAATTTCAATTACTTTCTTCATAATCAGGGAAGTGCGTATGATGGACATTCTGAAACATTTTTTCATGGCCTCTACCAAGACGTCTAGTGATTAAGGCCTCAGCCAAAATCCATATCACATTGGGAAAGGCCTCGGCCAATTGCACGTCTAATTATCTCATGAGACCTACCGATGCATCGAGGGGATATAACAGGCTCCAACCATCACATAATAAGTTCAATGAATTATTCATGTGAGTGGGGATAAACATAAACAACAAATACATTCATATACATACTATTATATGAAATGAAACTATCTTTCCCCAATCATTAAACATAATACACTAACCATTTAGAATAATATGCTGAATGGATTTAGGACAAATCATCAAAAATAGAGTTACTCATAAACCATTAAATCAAATTTTGTAGATGAATTCATAAATGATTATACCAAATAATACCATGTAATCAACAAGTGTGTTGAATTAGATGAAAACACTCTTATATAATTATTAAGCAATTCTGGAGATAAATAAACTTTTATTTTGAAAAAAAGAGTTCTTTTGGAAAAATATTTTTATAAAACCATAATTTAAGTATGATAGTATTTTTATAATAAAATTAGTGATTCTATAAAGATAATGGTTTCCAAAAACAGATTTTAGAGTGCCCTTGAAAATAGGTAAGAATTTGAGAAATTCCTTTGAATCGGGCATGTATTTTTTAAACAATTTTGAAAGTTCCTTTTGAAACGTGTAACTATCCATAAAATAAGGAAGGATTAGGGATTTTAAAGATATATATGGTAGTCACATAGAACATATGATTAGTATATAACAATACATAAAAATTACATCATGGTAATTAGACAATGAAAGTATCCCGAATAAATGTGGAAGTTTGGGTTGAAAAACCCTTACCTTAACTCAAAACGTGTTCCGCTCTTGTACTTAAGCCCCTGGAATATGAAATTATACTTGTTAATAACTTATTTAAAACATATTAGACATGTATTTTTCTTACCAGAATTTTGGTTTTTTCATTTATGTCTTTATTGATTAGTTATTGTATTGAATTTTATCGTTCTGGAGTGTTCGTTTCCTTTATTTTCATTTTCGGTTCACTTGTTTTTAAGTAATGAATTTCATGTTGAATGGTTATAAATATCCATGATTGGAATTATATATTATTATTGAGCATAATTAATTGATAATGGTCACTTATATCATTTTTCTATATGGAATGGGGATGAACCATTAGATGACAACCACATCGATTATTCGGCGGTATTTGGAATATTATGAACTAGTTTTTTCATATAACTTAATTATATGTACATATTCTTGTTCCTGAATATTAATTAGGTTATAAAACATATATTATAGTCTGGTTCAACCATGAATATGGTTTCATGACCTGTAATGAAGAATAATTTGAAGAAAGAAACATCTTCGTCCACGAAGGTTATAAATCAGAACCTCATGGATGTCGATTTCGTTTATAAAAACAAAAGGGAGGGAGTAAGAATATTTATGATTTTTATTCCATTAACATGATATAAATCCAGTATATAGATTTTACTAGATTTATCATGATCATTTTGATAGAGGAGGTGAGGAGAGGATAGAAAAAGAAGACAAATTGAAATGAAATCAAATGAAAAAAGGGTGTTTTACCTCTTGAAATAACCTCCTTGAGAAAACCCTTAAGGGAAGGGGTTTTGATCTTTTGGGAAGACCAGAAGATTATTGGACGTGTGGAGGGACTAGGGAAGGGTAATTTGGAAGAAATTTGAGGATCTTCAAGGTTTATAGTAATGAAGAGAAGAGGGAGTGGTGAAGGGTTTTTATAAAGGAGGAGAGGAGTAAAATTTGAATATTTAATTTATTATTTTATTATTTTCCTCAGGACAACCAATAGTGGGGTTTCATGTGACCCCTAATAGTAATAAGTTCATGTAAGTTTGAACCAAGTGGACTTGAATCACTTGTGATTTCATAAATAGTGTATTTAACTGACAATTTGTATATACATTATTTTATCATATTTCACTATTCATAAAAAATTCAATAATTTCAGAAAAATCCCAAACATTCACCCCAATAATTTTTCGACGTGTAGAATTCCAAAGTGAAATACATTTTTAAAAAATTATTTTCTAAATATTATTAATTAAATTTTTAAATATAGTCATAGTTAATTTGAGAAATAACAATGTTGAAATGCAATTAGTTTTATGTGACATTGAAAAATTAATTAAGATCCCATTATCATATTTCCTTAAGTAAATAAAATAATAATAATATTTACTATTCATAAGGTTCAGATTACTATTCATGTTACTATTCATAAGGGTATGTCACTATTCACCAAAAAATCATGTTTGTTCTATCAGACTCTAAATGAATTTCTGGTCACAACTCCAGATGATCGTTATTCGAAATTCAAAAAATAATAGAGGAAAAGTTGTGTTTAATGGATTGATTGTGAAATGAATTCAATATTAATTTTCAAATTCTTGGGGTGTTCATTTATCCCCTACTTACAAAAACTTTTTTCTCGAAATTCAAAAAATATTAACTAAAAAGATTTGGGTATGTCTTTAACATAAGCTCCTCAATCTCCCATGTTTCTTCCTCCATCTTATGGTTCCTTCATAGAAGCTTTACTAGTTGAGTCATTCAATTTCTCTATACCTGTTTTCTAGTATCAAGAATATTGATAGGCTCTTCACAATAATATAGATCAGGCTCAAGTTCTAATTCTTCTTATGTGAGTACATGTGTCGGGTCTGGCATGTACTTTCTTAACATTGACACATGGAACACATTGTGAACCTTGGAGAGACTTAGAGGAATTTCCAAACAGTATGCTACGACTCTAATTCGGTCTAGAATTTTGGAAGGTCCTATGTACCTGGGACTCAATTTAGCTTTCTTACCAAAATGTATAACTCCCTTCCATGGAGATAACTTCATGAAAACATGAATCCTACCTGAAATTCCAAATTCTTCATTTGGTTGTCATCATAGCTCTTTTGCCTATATTGAGCTGCTTCGATGTGGGTTTGGATTACCTTCACCTTTTCCATCGTTTCCTCCACAAGTTCCGGGACTATGAGTTTTCTTTCAAAAACAATATCCCAGCAAGTTGGTGTATGACATATCATCCCATATAATGATTCATAGGGTTCCATATGAATACTTGAATGAAAGCTATTGGTGTAGGAAAATTCTATGAGAGGTAAATACCGATCCCACATGCCTTGAAAATCAAGTGAAAAAGACCTCAACATGTCTTCCAATGTTTGAATAGTCCATTCTGATTTTCCATCAGTTTGTGGGTGGTAGGCAGTGCTCAAATGAAGATTAGTATCTAGGGCCTTCTAAAGACTCTTCTAGATTCTTGATGTAAAACACGGATCATGATCAGAAACAATTGATAGGGGTACTCCATGAAGTCTCACAACTTCAGTAATATATAGTCTTTATAGACGTTCAAGTGGTAGATATTCTCTTATAGCATGAAAATATGCTGACTTGGAAATACAATCAGCAATGACCGATATTGTATCATTCCTTCTAAGAGTCTTTGGTAGTCCCATGACAAAGTCCATCATGATATTATCCCATTTGCACTCAGGTATAGGAAGTGGTTGCAATACTTCTCTAGGCTGTTGCCTTACAGCTTTCACTTGGTGACAGTCCATACATCTTGACACAAAATCAGCAATCTCCCTCTTCATTTTGTCCCACAAAAAATGTTCCTTAAAATCTCTACACATCTTAGTGCTACCAGGGTGTATAGAGAAAATGGAACTGTGAGAATCATCAAAAAATTCCCTTTTTAGTTCAGGTTTATTGGGAACACAAAGCCTCTTCCCAAATTTCAAAACTCCATCTTCACATATGAAGTCACTCAATATCCCATCATTCATTGCATTAATATTCTTTTTAAACTTGTCATCATCAACCGGAGAATGTTTTATCCTTTATATTAAAGATGGATTGGAAACTATATGGAAAATAATTGATGTTTCACCTTCCATTGTTATTCCCATATCCATATTTACTAGATTCATTAAAATATGATCCCTTTCAACTCTCATCTTGTTCCAAACTCAATGATCCTTTCTATTCAAAGTATCTACCACCTTATTTTCCTTCCCTGGGTGGTAGTGCATCATGAAATCATAATCTTTGAGTAGTTCAAGCCATCTCCTTTGCCTCATGTTGAGTTGTTTTTGTGAGAAAATATACTTCAAACTCTTGTGATCAGTATAAATCTCACATTTTTCACCATAGAGATAATGTCTCAATATCTTCAAAGCAAAGATTGCAAAAATTAACTCAAGATCATGAGTATGATAGATTTTCTCATGAATTTTTAGCTATCGTGATGCATAAGCAACAACCCTATCATTTTTCATAAGGACACAACCAAGTCCTTTCTTTGAATAATCTCTATAAATAACAAACTCATCATTCCATAATGGTAGAGTCAATATAAGAGCATTGACTAATCTTTTCTTAAGTTATTCGAAAAATTCTTCACAATATTTTGTCCAAACAAATTTAACACCTTTACGTGTGAGCTTCGTTAGCGGGTTATCCATTCGGGAAAAATTCTACAGAAAACAATGATAATAACCTCCTATGCCAATAAAACTACGTACCTCAATTATGTTTGTTGGTGTGGGCCAATCTTGGATTGATTTTCTCTTCGCAAGATCAACTAGGATTCCATCCTTGGAGACAATATGGCCATGAAACGAAATCTCCTGAATCCATAATTCACACATGCTAAACTTCCCATATCATTCAAGTCTTCTAAGAGTGTTCAGGATAATGCGCAAGTGATTTTCATGAAATTCGTAGCTTTTGGAGTATACCAAAATATCATCAATAAATACCACTCCAAAATCATTGAGATATTCCGTGAAAACATTTTTCATTAGATCCATCAAGACAGAGGGTCCACTAGTCAATAAAGGAGAAATCACTGTAAACTTGTAATGCCCGTACCTGGTACGAAATGCTATTTTCAGAATGTCTTCCTTCTTCACACAAAACTGATGATATCGAGATCGAAGGTCAATCTTTGAGATGTATTTATCTCCATGCAGTTGGTCAAATAAATCATCAATGTGAGGAAGGGGATACTTGTTTTTTATTGTTATAGCATTGATCTCCCTGTAGTCGATACATAACCTCATAGATCCTTATTTCTTCTTAAAAAAGGACAGGGGATCCCCATGGAGAAAAACTAGGGAAAATAAATCCCTTAGTACTCAATTCCTCTAGTTGTTTCTTTAGTTACACTAATTCCATAGTGGCCATTCTATAAGGGGTCTTCGATATGGTCTTTGAACCAGGAATTAAATCAATGGAAAAATAAATTTATCATTTTAGAGGATGTCCAGGTAAATATTCTAGAAACACATCAACATATTATCTCACAAGAGGTACATCCTCTATTTGAATATTCCTTTCCTCACCCAAAGTTATTTTATTCTCTTCCTCCTCAATAATTAAATTTAGTTGAGCTACTGGGGGTGGATCTAGATAATAATCATGTGATGAAGATTCTACTCCAAAGATAAGGTGTTCTTTATCATCATCATCCAAAATCGTATCCTCCTTCTTCTTATAATAAATTTTTTCATCATGGTTCGAAAGACAATCCATACCGAGGATTATATCAAATTCAATAATGATTATGACGATGAGATCAGTAGATAAAGAACATTTATATGCCTTAATGGGAATTGATTCACAGAACATTGTAGCAATGATACTTCCCTTAAGAGTTTTGACTGACAACCCCCTTGTTAAACCAATTGGGAAATATCTAATTTTCATAGAAAATTGGGATGATATGAAACAATGCGATGATCCAGAATCAAATAAATCATCAGATAAACTAGAGTAAATAATTAAAGTACATGCCACCACATCATTAGGAACTCCAATATCTGCAGTTGTGATTTCATAAGCTTCTCCCTGATCCCTTGGCCTTTTCTGTTGCATATTTCCTTGACATTTTGGACAATCATTAGCATAGTGTCCCATCCCCCGAAAACTATTGCATTGAACATCATTGGCTTCCTTCTTCCCTTTGCAATCACCAACATGATGGCCTTTATGACCACATTTGTAGCATACTACTTTTCCGTTTAAGCATACACCAGGGTGTTTCTTTCCACAATTGTCACATGGTGGAAATTCAACTCTTCCCTTTTTCCCGGTTTACTTATTTCCTTTCCCAGGGTTTTTAGCAACACTATTATTTTATTGATTTCCCTTAAAGTCATAAGACATAGTGAATTCTTTTTTTTTGTCTTGATGGCACATGAAACTATATCCTCATATGATGAAAAACTTTGGGAGAGCAGTGCCCACCTGAGGAATGGCTTTAGGCCATCAAAGATTCGATCAATTCTGCTCCTTGGATGTAGTATGTTGTCTACAACATGTCTCACTAATATTGTGAAGTTAGCTTCATACCTTGTAACATTCTCATCTCCATTCAGCCACAGATTCAAGAATTGTCTCTCCATATCTGCTCGCTGCTCATGAGGGAAATATTTTTCTAAGAATATTTCCTTAAAATACCTCCATTACATCTCTACTATCTCTTCCTCCTTCTTTATGTTTTGGATTAATTACCACCATTGATACGCATCTCCCGATAGATGATATACTTCCACTACAACCTTCTCTCTTTCATTACATCCCAAAGAGAGAAATATCTTCTCAAGGGAACATATCCACAGCTCTATTACAAATGGGTTTCTAGTTTCATTGAATGATGGAGGCTGTTGTCACATAAAGTGATCTAACATAGCTCCTCCACATGGTGGATCTATATGCTCCATATGGGTAAGGATATTATTCATAACCTGAGTATTTTTTCCCAGTATAGTTATAGGTTGCTCAGCACCAGTCACAACACCAGATCCAACATCATTATCTTACATCAGAGGAAAATCCCTATAGGGGACACGTGTGTTCATGTGGATTCCATTCCTTCCTCAAGGCGCCATCTCTAGATAATGACATACACTATATTATGTTATGAATCATAATGTATAATTTTAACTTAACAAAATAATTAGAAAAAATTCAGGATCCTACGAATGGATAATCTTATATTCACAAATATTGTTTCTTTGAGGAATATTTTACATTTCAATCCTTCATAATGGCTTGTAAAGAAAATGTGAATTATCCTTATCATATCCCCCAGGAGTGTCATAACCAAGAGTGAAGCAATTCCTGTTTTTGTGCACCAGTTCCCGTTCAATTCTAGCTCAAATAGTTGTTTTTAGGTTTTACCCCTGGATACATCTGTGCCAGTGACGCCTCTACCTACATGTATCTAGACAGAGGTTGTATTGCATGAAAGATCCACCTAATCTATTCCTTACCAAAATAGTAGGACATTCTTTTATGTATATCCTCAAAGACTAACTTAGGTACTCTTCCCTAATTCTATATTTTCTAAATCTGGTTTCCATGTATTCTACTAAACTTCCTCTGATACCAACTGTAAGGACCCGACCCCAGTTGTCCAGAGCCAGTGCCTTATTTGATTACGTTAGCATACATACAAGGAATAGAAATCCCAAAGGAACGATTAAATTAGTATTATTGGAAACAAATTACATACATAAGTTCAACTTTAGAAATGGAAAGGAAAACGACTCTAAATTATTTCACTAGAAACATCATGCCACCTAGATTATGCTTACAAGTCATTCATAATTTACTTCTTCATATCCTGATAGAAATGAAACATAAGAATGGGGTGAGATCAAATGCTCAGTAAGAGTAAAAAATACAGCGGAAGATAGAATAAACATATGACATGGTGCATAATTGAAAACACATGCCTTTAATAATAAACATGAACACATTATGGAAAAAATATGAGCTGAGAAAATAATGCCATAATATAACATAATCATGGGTATTCTACTAGTCGAATAAACACTTGAACTTTCAATTACTCGCTTCATAATGAGGTAAGTCCATATGCCGGACATTATGAAACATTGTTTCATGGCCTCAGCTAAGAGGTCTAGGGATTAAGTCCTCAGCCAAAATCCATATCACATTGGGAAAGGCCTCTGACAATTCCACATCTAGTTGTATCATGAGACCGACCGATGCATCGAGGGGCAATATCGGGACCCACCCATCACATAATAAGTCCAATGAATTTTTCATATGAGCGGGGATAAACATAAATGACAAATAGACTCATATTGAAACTATCATATGAAATGTAACTATCTTTTCTCAATCATTAAACATAAAACAGTAACTATTCAGAATAATATTGTGAATGGTTTTAGGATAGATCATCCACAATAGAGTCAGTAATAAAACATTAAAGAAAATATGGTAGAAGAATTCATAAATTATTAAACCCAATAATACCATGGAACCAACAATATTGTTGAATTATATGAAAACACTCTTATTTAATCATTAAGCAATTCTGAAGATAAATACTCTTTTATTTTGAAAAGTAGTGTTTTTTGGAAAAATATTTAATCAAAGATTATGGACCTCATAACTACATCAAACTGCACCACATTGTCCACGTACCACTATGATAGGTCATCCATCGTACTCGCCTCCTTCATTTCTAGGAAGTTAGCTGATTTAATCAGTCGGTCCACCACTACCCAGATGGCATCGTAGCCCCCTTGAACTCTGGGTAGTCTTGTGAAGAATTACATTGATATGTCATCCCAATTCCTCTCAGGGACCAGAACTAAAGTAAGATATTATTTTCATAATATAATTAGTGATTTTATAAAGATAATGGTTTCCAAAAATATATTATATAGTGCCCTTGAATATAGGTAAGAATTTGAGAATTTCCTTGAATCAGGCTTGTATTCTTGAAACAATTTTGAAAGTTCCTTTTAAAATGTGTAACTATCCATAAAATAAGGAAGGATTAATCTTTTTAAACATATATATGATACTCACACATAAAATATGATGAGTACGTAACAATAGATAAGAATTACATCGAGGTAATTAGATAATGAAAGTATCCCGAATGAAAGTGGATGTTCGGGCGGAAAAACTCTTACTTAACTCTATACGTGTTCTCCTATTGTACTTAAGCTCTTGGAATATGAAATTATACTTATTAATAACTTATTTCAGAACCTATTAGGCATGTATTTAGCTTACCATAATTATGGTTAGTTCATTTATGTCTTTGTTGATAAGTTATTGTATTGAATTTTGTAGTTTTGGAGTGTTTGTTTGCTTTATTATCATATTCGGTTCACTTGTTTTTAAGTAATGAAGATCTTGTGGAATGGTTATAAATATACATGATTGGAATTATATATTTTTAATAAACATAGAGAATTGATAATGGTCATTTCTATCATTAGGTTACATGGAATGAGGATGAATCATTAGATAACAACCACATCGATTATTCGGCGGTATTTGGAATATTATGAACTAGTTTTGTCATATAACTTAATTATATGTACATATTCTAGTTCCTAAATATTAATTAGGTTATACCATAGATATTATAGTCTGGTTCAACCATGAATCTGGTTTTGTGACCAGTAATGATGAATAATTTGAAGAACAAAACATCATCGTCCATGAAGGTTATAAATCAGAACCTCCAGGATGTCGATTTCATTTATAAAAATAAAAGGGAGGGAGTAAGAATATTTAAAATTGATCTTCCTTTCACATGATATAAATATAGTATATAGATGTTACTGTAGTTATCATGATAATTTTGACAGAGTAGGTGAGGAGAGGATACCAAAAGAAGATAAATAGAAATGAAACCAAATGCAAAAGAAGGGTGCTTTACCTCTTGAAAAAACAACCCTGAGAAACTCTTTACGGGAAGGCGTTTTGGTATTTTTGAAAGACCATAAGCTTATTGGACATGGGGAGAGACTAGGGAAGGGTAATTGGCCCGAACTATTAGGAGCTTCAGGGCTTAGAGGAGTGAAGAGAAGAGGTAGTGGTGAGGGGTTTTTATAGTGGCGGAGAGGAGTAAATTTGAATATTTAATTCATTATTTTATTATTTCTCACAAGACAACCAATAGTGTTGTTTCATGTGACCCATAATAGTAATAAGTTCATGTGAGTTCTAGAAGAGTGTCCTTACATCACTTGTGATGTCATATATAGTGTATTTAACTGATAATTTGTATATACAGTGTTTTATCGTATTTCACTATTCATCAAAAATCCAAGATTTTTAGAAAAATCCCAAAATTTCACCCCTACCATTTTTCGACATGTAGAATTAAAAAGTGAAATCCATTTTTTACTCTAAATGACATACTTTTAACAACTCTAGATGATCGTTATTCAAAATTCCAAACATATTAGAGGCAAAGTTGTGTTTAATTGCTAGATTGTAAAATGCATTCAATATTTATTTTCAAAACCTTGGAGTGTTACAATATTTTAAACAAAAAAACAAAACACATGTAAGAAAAAGAATAAACAAGAGCTAAAATATCAAGATGGAACCTAATTCCTTCCACTAGGAAATTTCCTGCTTTCATGATGATTATTACAACCAATAATCAGATCCAATACCTATACCAGTTATAAAAAAACAAAAGAATTTTTTCATAGTCAGATCCTCTTCCACAATTATATGTGCGAAGAAAAACTGAGAATTCCATAAAGGACCTCTTGAATAATTACCATGGTATACAGAAAAAAGGGTTGAGAGAATATTGGGTATTCTATAGTTTAGGCATTGGAGTTTTTGTCTGTAAATTAACAATGAAAAATAATCAAATAGATCAAAATTAAATCCAAAATATAATGTGAATGTAAAAAGATATGTAAGTTGTAGTGCTTATAGGTTTTTAATTCTCTAGGTGCTTGGGGATCCTTAGATTTGGCTGACGAGGAGCTCAAACTCATTTCACTAAAGGGTGAAAAAATAGAGTATTGCAGAGTTCTCTTTTCAATATAGATATGATTGTAGAAGTCTTATCTTAATTCAATGTGAGAATGATACTTGATCTTCAGCTTGTTCTAAACATTCAAAATCTGATTTCGGTAAGCATGTAGAATAAATTTTTTTCCACTTTTTAATATTTAGAAACTCTAGAGAATTAGGGAAATCTTATAAAATATATAGCTCTTCAGATTATTATCCATTAATGAATAATAATAATGATTTTATTGACACTCATATTAAACCTCTGACTTAGTCTTCAATGCTTCTATGGGAATAATTATTAAATAATCACATTTCATTAACTCCCTTAAAATATACATTGGAATTTTTTAATTCAAATGTAGTAGAATAATAATGGTAACAAGGATAACAGTAGATCCACTCTGATGGAAATAAAGATCACTGATAAAAAACTGACAGTGGCATGGTCTAGTGGTAGCATGAGAACATGGTTGAACAAACTAGGAGGTAGCACGACTCTGGTGGTAGAAGGGTTCTAGAGGTATCATATTGCTTGTCATGTCATATCATTGGTGGTATTATTCCTGATAGTGGCATAACATGGTGGTAGAAAAAACATGTGGTGGTAGATCTGGCGGTGGCACTATTGATAGGGACATAACATGACAGTATCAAAGACTCACAGTGTTAGATCTGGCAGTGGCACATTGTACACTTTCTAATTTTCTTCCAATTGTGCTTTACAATAAAATAAAATACTATCATACAATATTAAGAACATTAAAAACATAGGAATAATGATTAGTTAAAATTAAATCGAAGTGGATACAATACGTATTTTACTTGTTAAAACTGAATAAATAAAAACCAAAAAATATTTGACGTATAAATTTCGACCATATTGAAAATATTAGATGTATAGTAAATAAATAAATTTATAAATAAATATAAAAAATTACTAAATATATTGTTAACATTATTAATGGATACATAATAACAAATAAATAAATATAATTAAAAAAATTAAAAAAAATATTAAAATGTGAATTAATGAAATTTAAATGGATTACAAACACATAAAAAATGTATAAAAATAAATAAATCGATGATTTTAATTTTATGAAAAAAAAAATTTAAATTTTTTTAACTATATAAAATATTTATAATTAAATGAAATCAAATTAAATTAAATGAAATGAAATTAATCACACAAATATATATTCCTGAATAATAATTTAAAATAAATTCTTATTAATAATGAATAAAATAATAATAATAATGGACAGATATAAAAAAAGTGTAATTAATAATAAATACAAAATAATATTGTGCACACACATATATGTACACATGACACACATAATTATGTAAACATACATTTCTACGCACATAGAGACACACACACACAGACACACACACAGAGAGAGAGACACACACACACACATACACACATATAGTTATACATCTATACATTTATTTTAAATTATTTATTATAAATATAAATGTATTTTTAAATAAATAATATCAATTATATATTATATATTTAATTTAATAAAATATTAATATTTTATATTAATTTTAATATGATAAACTTTTTGTAATTAATGTATGCAAATAAACTATTATACATTTTGACTAATAGAAATTTGTTAACTTTTTATGTATAGAATTAGGAAAATGAGATTCAATTTTTATTAATTTTTTTTATAAATCATATCTATATATAATATCTATATATATATACTTATTTTAAGATAAATATTATTTTAAAATATATTAATATTTATATATAAATTAAAATTTTCACTAATACCTTTAGTAATGCAAGAAAAAATTATTGATAAAGGCGTCACCCTATCAATTCTAAACAATAACTAATAAATGGGGGGATTTTCTTCAGCAAAGAAAAGATAACTGGTGAAGGGGACCCTTTAAGTAACACTTTATTCAGAACTAATAAAATATTCATTTAACCACACTTTTTACATTTGATGATAAGGGTCTCCCCTTTATCAGTGCTTTTTCATTTAGCACTGTTAAAGGTTAACACTATATAAAGCACGATCTATGGTCGTGAGTAATATTAATTCATAACATTGACTTGGGGAAATTTCCCTATATTACGTTTAATAGATGAAAAGTCGATGTGATGGAGAAAATACACATTTTTTCATATGATTCATGTTTTTAATAAATAAACAGCATATCTGTGGTGTTTTCCATATAGATTGAAAATGGGAAATTGATGGGAAATTAGAGTATAGTTGTGAGGTGACATATGATGATTATAAAATTAACCCTATGGGACTGACAACGAGTTTAGTATATGAAAATTAGAGAATTAATTGGCTTGGATTCCCCCTCTTTATATTTCATGTGTTGTTTTATGAGGTGTGGGGCCCTATATTCCTGGTCGAATTAAACTCTCATCTTCTAGTCAATAGTGTGTTACCCCTGTCTATTTTGTGGTAGAGATGTGTTACATGGGGAATGGGTACTTATTATCTGAAGTCATACCCATCACCCACTTTTTAGTGTATAACTTATTGGAATTAGTCTTCCACAAGGATCAGTTTCTACCTCGACCTATACTCATTCACTCAATGGGGCATGAGATTCCCCGATACTATTATTAGATGATAGGGGTTTTCGCATCAACTGGGTAAATGAATTACATGGGTTTAATTCTATCATATCATAAATTATCTCTTGGTATGGGTTACCCTAAGGGTTTATTGATCAGTTGTACAATATTAATATTTTAGAGGTTGTGTTACTCCTTTAACTCGCTAATGTTCTTTTGTTGAGAGTACTCTCTTTCTGGGCTTCTGGGTTCTATGTGGTAGTGTAAGGAATAAATGGTTTAGACTTCATCTATGATTGTGTCAGCTGATGAACCCGTTGGTTTTAGTTTATATGTGATGTCTATTTGGATAGAGAATTGATATTTTTTGGGTTTTTTAGTTCTCCATGTATCCCCCTTGTTACTCATAAGACTCAGTCCTTTATGGATTTTTACTCAGATTATTGGAATAAACCATTGTATATAGGAACAATGATAACTTGGAATCCTCTATGTTCTAGTTAATTAATATTTTAGAGTGTATCTATATTATTCATAAACTCCTCAATTGCATTCGTATACCATAGATAAAGCAAGTCATTCATTCTCTTCCTTTTAGTTTCCCATTGGTTTTATGAGATTTAAGATAACTTTTTTTTTCTATATTTTCACTTTTCCCTCCTTTGATTCACCACTCAAACCATGAGTTTGATATAACTTATTGCATAGTGTTTCCATTTTTGATTTATGGGTATCCTTTTAGGTGTGTTTATACTAACCACTCTATAATATTCTTTCCCACATGAGATGTACCTGTGCAGAGGATGCACAGGTTTAGAGATGGTTTGGGTAGATATTTAGTTGGAATGATTTTTTATACTTGATTATTTTTGGGGATTGGTGATGCATTATTGACCATGGTGTTTCATGATGTTTATTATTTATATTGTGTATAGACAAAACATTTGGAGTCCTTATAGCAAGGAAAAACATTTTGGATATCGGTGTTGATAAGATTTATGGACTTTTCAAATGTACAACTTCTTTGGATTTTTTAATTGTGGGAAGTAATTTTATTTGTTATAATATTAATTATTTTATATATTGGTCAATGTTTTTATATCGCTTATTAGCATTATTTGTTGTTGTTATGCTTTGAATATTTTATTAGTAGCTTCAATTAGGCAAAATCTGTAGCATCCCTCCCCGAGTGCCACTCAACAGTGCCTAGAGGAGATTTCACACAAGACCTCAACCACAACTCCCGGAATGGAAGAGGCTGAAAATTAGAAGTGAGGGACTATGGTTTATCTATTTGGATAATATAACCTCAAATTTCTTGTATGTATAATGGTAAGATATAGGTAATAAGTTGGGAAAAAATCCCTCAAGATAGCATTGAAGCATTTTTGAGGTGATTGTGTTTGTTGACAAAGTGGACATCTGAGTAGTGATTGTTGACAAAGAAAAACAATGACATACAAATTTTTTGACAAAGAGGATTTCATGATGGAATGTCGAGTTCAAGAGATGAGGTCAACGATCCATGATTGATTCAAGAACGTCGATAAAAGGAATGGATGATCTGGAGGCAGTACAAAACAACAGATACAAGGTGGCGCTGTTTTCCAGTGTTTGCCAAATTTTTGGGCCTGAAAATCGGCAAATGAAGAAAAGTGTTTTTGGAAAAGGGACTTGCGCTCCGTGGACTTGGAGTATAGGAAACTTGCGCACCATATGTTTTTCAAGATCAAAAGATCAAAATATACCTACGGAAGAAGGTTCGTGCAAGTTTGGGAGTTGGTCGCGCAAGTGTCTAAAATGACAGGGGACTTGCGCGCCGAAACTGGGTCGCGCAGGTGACTTGCGCGCCGTCCCACAGGGTGGTCAGATTGCCTATAAATATTGGACCACCCCTCCTCATTTCCTAACGGAGTTCAACAATTTGAGAAATCAGAGCTCCCGTCGTGCAGGTGTGGTGGTCGCGCAAGTGGTGAGTGTGGGTCGCGGAGGTGAATTTGCGCGCCAGTAGTTGAAGTTGTGCACCTGTGTTAGAAGTTGCGCTCCAGTTGGCAGTTGCATGCCAATATTGGTTTGGGCATAAAAGGAAGAGAGTCGCGCAAGTTTGGAGTTGAGGAAGCGTGAGTCGCGCAAGTGTCTCAGGAGGACTTGCGCGCCGAGACTGACTTGCGCGCCAAATAAGGTTTTGTTCCAGCGGTGCTTCTCTAACTGCGTGGAAGTTGGTACGTTGCCCGATACCTTCGGTGCAAAGAGAAATTTATCTACGGGTGAAAGTTGTACTTCAGCAGAGCATCTACACACAGAGGAAGATGCATTCATTCATGCAAATGAAGAGACCTACAGGTCTATAAACTGTGAGTGGATTCCTTCCAAGAGAAGTGAGCTTAAGAAGAGGAAGAAGGTGATCCTCTCCACCGGAAGTGAGCCAGAGAGAGAGAGAAATAGGGAGTGACTGTTGGGAAAGCAGTGAGCTGACCCTAAACTTGTAAAGGTAGTGATCCTGGGCTTAGAAGTGATCTAGCTCGAACCTTGTAATCCACAGCTAGTGAAGATTAGTGGAATTTGGTATGACCGGAAACCTGTCGGTGTATGCTCCTTGGATGTAGCCCTTAGCGGTGAACCAAGTAAAATTGATGTGTCCTATGCTTGCTTTACTTTCTGTTTATATTGTGCAGTAGGAAAGAGAGAGAAGAGTGTTTTGCTTAACAGCGAAACAAGATCAGAACGGGCATTAATTTTTAATTAGTCATACCCTGATTCACCCCCCCTCTCAGGGTATTCAGCCTAGTGGACCTAACAAGTGGTATCAGAGGGAAAGGTTGAAAGTTTTTCTTCTCTCAATGGAGGTCACCAATCATAAAGGGATTCCGATCTTCGACAGATATAATTTTCAGATATGGAAGAATCAGATGCAACACTCTTTCCGATCCTTGGGAATGGAAGTGTTTTCAGCAGCTATGCATGGTATCACAGCTGATACTAATAGTGGTACTTTATCAAAAGCTGAGAATAGAGAGTTGGATGCTGATTCCAAATCAATCAATGCCTTAGGGGGATCCCTTTCCAATCCCATCTACACGAAGGTGATTTCATGCAAAACGTCACATTCCTTGTGGGAAAATCTTTTGAATATATATGAAGGGGACACAAAAGTCAGAGAGGCAAATATGCAGGTGTTGTGGAACAAATATGAAGATATGAAAATGAACCCGAATGAGTCTCTTGACGCATTCTTTGACAGGGTAAACATTGTTTTGGAAGATATGCGAGGTCTTGTAGAAGTCATTGAAGACATAAAGATTGTAAAGCGCATCTTGAGGAAACTTCCACCTCAGTTCAATCCGAAAGTTTCAGTACTAGAAGATAAAGATCCAAAGGAGCTGACATTGGACAATTTTCACAGTACCTTGGTTGCATATGAAATGAGGAACGATGATAATGAGGTTGTGGAAAAGGGGAAGTCTAAAGAGGTGGCATTTAAGTCCATAAAGAAGCTCACCATTGAAGATTCTAATGAAGAAGAAGAGACAGATGGGGTGATGCCATTTATTTCTTCAAATCTACAAAGAGGAATAGGAAAATTTAAAGGTAAACTTCCACTAGCATGTTTTCTATGTGTAAAGGTTGGTCATCTTGTGGCAAGATGCCCAAAGAAGTTTCAAGATGATGATGATGAAGTTGAAATTCCCAAGAAGAAAACTTCAGCTTTTGTGAAATGGAAGAAGCAATTCAAGAGAAATTTCATCAAGAAAAAGAATCTTCTCTCACAAGAACATGTAAGTTCAGATGATTCTGAGGATGAAGAGGTTGAGGAAATTGAAAATTGCAGAGATCGTGGGGTAAATGCCTTGGTGGCGATTGTTGGTAGTTCTCAAAAGGGAGAAGAAGCTGATGCTAAAGAAGAAGAAGAAATTGAAGGGAGAGTTGATATGGAAGACGAATTGGAAGTAGCTCTTGAGAAGATAGATGTTTGGAGAGCCAAAACGAATAAAGACAATAAAGTGGTTCGTGATGCCACACTCTATATGCAACAAAAGGATGAAGAAAAGTCTGAGCTGAGAGAAGAAATTGAAAGGCTAAAATCCTCACCACCAGAGAAATCAGAAAAAATTGTTGAGTATAATATTAAAGTTGAGGAACAAAAGAAGGGAATTGATTGTTTGACCAACACAGGAAAAGATCAGGTTAGACGTATCAAAGAGCATGAAGAAGAAGTGGTCAGTCTGCAACAAAAACTTAACGATCAAGATAAACTCTTGACCTCCAATGTGATATCCGAAAAGCAGGCCATTCAGAAGACAGAGAAGATGAAAGCGGAGCCTAGTAGTTCAGTAGGGAAGAAGCAGCAATTGATCTCAGATGTTAAGGTCATTTTTGGGCTTAGTCAAGAACAAAAATTTGCATCAATTGCAGTCAGACCGCAAGCACTCATCCCGAAAGTGAAGGTTGATTTGGGCACAAAATAGAATCAGAATATTCAGAGATCTCAAAGGGAAAATTGTAGTGCTGAAATATCACGAGAGAATGCATCTTGTATCAGGTGTTATTGCTGTGGGAAAATGGGAAATTCACAGTATGTGTGTTCAATAGCCAAGAGATACAGAAGAGAACATGAACAGAGATGGAATCCAAACAGAGAACGGTTTTCCAGAACACATTTTGAAGGACACTGTTTTTGGTGCGGAGGATTTGGACACATGGATAGGTATTTCACTTCAACCATTCATAGAAATGTGTTAAAGCAGAATCAAAATGTTTACAAGCAGCGGGTCAATAGACCGACAGGTGAGTTAAAAACGCAGAATAGATTTGCGGCTTTGCAAGATGAGGCTGGTCCATCATACTCTGAGAAAGAACAGAAGTCTCAATACATGCCGAGTGTGAAAGAAAAAGTATGGACCAAGAAGAAGAAAAATGAGAAGGATGTGGTGGCGGATATTTCCCTTAAAGAATCATATCGATCTAGTGTTTGGATCCTTGATAGTGGTTGCACATCCCACGTGACGGGTAATAAGGATCCTGTTACATGCATCAAATATGACAAAAAAGGAGTTGTCAAATTTGGAAATGATGAAGGCCTGGAGATTGTTGGCTCAGGGAAAACCAAGTTTGGGGGCAAAGAGATGAGATGTGCTGATGTCTTGGTAGTAGAGGGTATCAGTCATAACTTACTCAGTGTCAGTCAACTGTGTGACTCTGGGAACTCTATCCTATTTATCAAGAAGATGTGTGTTGTGAAAGGAAAAGATAGATCAGCTGTTCTGCAGGGAAAAGGTCAAAGGGAAATCTCTACCTTCTAGGTGGGGAAGAAGGTACTTGTCTTTTATCCAGAGAGGAAGAAAACCAGTTCTGGCATAAGAGACTTGGTCATCTATGCCAACCATCTATGGAGGATCTCGTAAAATGTGATGCTGCTAGAGACCTTCCCAAACTATCATGTGATCGCAGTCATATGTGTGATTCTTGATAACAAGGGAAGATCATCAGAAATACATACAGGCCAAAGGAACAGAAATCAACTAGAGTGCTCGAATTGGTTCATGCTGATTTATGTGGACCTATTTCTCCACGAGGTATAAATGGGAAAAGGTAATATGTTCTTTTCATTGATGATTATATCAGAATGTCCTGGGTATTCATCATTACCCATAAAACAGAGGTGTTCAGTTGTATAAAGCAGTATCGGAGGGAATCAGAAAGGATGCTTGGGCAGAAAATTTTGAAGTTCCGTACAGATAACGGTACATAATTCACAAACAGTCAAGTGGAAGAGTATCTCGAGAAACACGGGATAAGGCCTCAAGTTTCATCAGTAAGAACTCCCCAACAGAATGGAGTGGGTGAAAGGAGAAATTGGATCATCAACAACATGGCAAGAATGATGCTTATTGATAAAGACCTACCAGAGAAATTTTGGAAGGAAGTAGTTTTGACATCGGTCTATGTTTCGAACAGGTCTTTGTTTTGTCCGGCGCAGGGGCATACTTTTATGAACTGTGGTACGAAAAGAAGCCAACGCTGAAGTACTTTCGAATCTTTGGAAGTAAGTGTTTCATTCTCAACAAAGAAAATCACAGGAAGTTTGAGGCACGAGGAGATGAGAGAATATTCCTTGGCTACTCAGGGAAAAGAAAAGAATATAAATTTTTCAACAAAAGTCTGGGAAAAATTGTTGAGAGCAATGATGTCACTATAGTTGAAAATGAATAGAATACTCAACAACCTAGTGAACAGTTCCGGGATGAAAGTGATGATGAAGTAAGAAACACAGGGGAAGAAGAAGTGGCAGAGGCTGACTCAGAAGAAGATACTGATGATGAAGAAGAAAGTGTAAAGTCTGTGTCTGCAAGGAAGCCAAAGAGTCGAGCTGAAATTGATAGGGAGAATATCATTGGTGATCAGACAGCTCCAGTTCAGACTCGAAGAAGGAAATCGTTGCAGCAAACATCGTTTTTGTCTCAGGTGGAGCCTAAATGTTTTTCCGATGTTGTTGAAGATGAAAACTGGGTTCAAGCTATGAATGAAGAGCTTGATCAGATTGAGAAGAACCAGACGTGGGAGATTGTTTCGAGACCAGTAGACAAGAATTTCATTGGGACTAAATGGATTTATCGCAACAAGATGAATGAAGATGGAGCTGTGATTCGAAACAAATAACGACTAGTGTGTAAGGGATACTCCCAAATCGAGGGAATAGATATTGATGAGACATTTGCACCAGTTGCAAGGCTGGAGACAATCAGATTATTTTTGGCCATAGCAGTGCAAAAAAAGTTTAAAGTGTTCCAGATGGATTTCAAATCCGCGTTCTTGAATGGGGTTCTGGAAGAAGAGGTGTACATTGAGAAGCCAGATGGCTTTCTCATTCACGAGGACGAGAACAAAGTTTGTAGGCTGAAGAAGGATTTATATGGGATGAAACAAGCACTGCGAGCATAGTACTCAAGGCTCGATCAGTACTTGAAGAAGCTTGGTTTTCAGCGAGGGGGAGTTGATATTGTCTTCGCCACATTCCAACCAGCGAGATATCAAAGTAATCCCAAGGAAAGTCATATGCTCACAGTGAAATGAATACTTCAGTATATCAAGGGAACGGTGGACTTCAGCTTGATATACAATGACAAATATTAGACAGAGTTATTGGGATATACTGATGCAGATTGGGCCGGTTCAGCGGATGAGAGGAAATCAACATCTGGAGGTGCATTTTATCTTGGCAGACTATGTATTGCTTGGTTAAGCAAGAAGCAGGATTGCATTTCATTAAGAACCGCAGAAGCTGAGTATATTGCTGCCACTCAAGCATGCACACAGTTATTGTGGATGAAGCAACAGCTTGAAGATATGGGAGTTGAAGTGAAGTCTCCGATTGGAATCTAGTGTGATAACTCAAGTGCTATAAATCTCAGCAAAAATCCCATCCATCACTCAAGGACAAAGCACATTGATATTAAATATCATTTTATCAAGGAGAAGGTGGAGCAAGGGATTGTGAAGTTCGAGTATGTGCCTACAGAATTATAGGTTGTAGATATTCTGAAAAAGGCCTTACCCAAGGAAGCATTTGAAAGGCATCGATTGACTCTAGGAGTTCAGTCGCATCCCCGCACTTAACAGCGTGTGGATGTGTAACCCCCCCCCCCTCTCCCCGAGGTATGGTGTGTTTTTCCCTACTGTGCTGATGTGTTCTCTACTCTGTTACAGACTGAGAAGGAGTGAAATTTGAGTTCGTTGACAAAGGCGGAGAAAATAGTGTTTGTTAAAGGGGGAGAAAATAGTGATTGTGAGACAGTGTGGCTATTTGAGAAATCATGACAGATATGGGGAGAAGCTGAAAGGTGGAGAAGCCAGAAAGGGGGAGAAATGAGAAAGGGGGAGTGTATTAAATCTGACGATTCTAGAAGTGATCGATCAAAGAATAGATATCATGACAGCTGAGGATCATGATAAAAGCAGAAGAGTGGTGTTGTAAAGTGGTAAGTCTATTTCCAAACCAAACATTGGTCTTCCAAAAAATCCATCAATAATTGTTATCAGTTTAGTACAAATTGGTATCAGTTTTGTGTCAATAGTGGATGTCAGAGATAAAGTGATTCATTGATGAACTTTTCATTTACTCTTGTTTCTCACGTCGAGCATTGCTCATGTGGGCTTAGAGTATGTGTTGAGTAAATCCTTGATCGCTATTAGAATCTCAATGAGGCGAATGGAGGATGAAGAATAAATGACGTATCTTTGTTTTGGAAGAGTTGTCAACAAACCCAAAGGGGGAGATTGTAGTGAAAAAAATCCCTCAAGGTATCATTGAAGCATTTTTGAGGTGATTGTGTTTGTTGACAAAGTGGACATCTGAGTAGTGATTGTTGACAAAGCAAAACAATGACATACAAATTTATTGACAAAGAGGATTTCATGATGGAATGTCGAGTTCAAGAGATGAGGTCAACGATCCATGTTTGATTCAAGAACATCGATAAAAGGAATGGATGATCTGGAAGTGGTACAAAACAATAGATACAAGGTGGCACCATTTTCCAGTGTTTGCCAAATTTTTGGGTCTGAAAATCGGCAAATGAAGAAAAGTGTTTTTGGAAAAGGGACTTGCGCGCCGCAGACTTGGAGTACAGGAAACTTGCGCGCCATATGTTTTTCAAGATCAGAAGATCAAAATATACCTAAGGAAGAAGGTTCGCGCAAGTTTGGGAGTTGGTCGCGCAAGTGTCTAAAATGACAGGGGACTTGCATGCTAAAACTAGGTCGTGCAGGTGACTTTCACGCCATCGCGCAGGGTGGTCAGATTGCCTATAAATACTAGACCACCCCTCCTCATTTTCTAATGGAGTTCAACACTTTGAGAAATCAGAGCTCCCGTCACGCATGTGTGGTGGTCGCGCAAGTGGTGAGTGTGGGTCGCGCAGGTGAATTTGCGCTCCAGTAGTTGAAGTTGTGCGCCTGTGTTAGAAGTTGTGCGCCGGTTGGCAGTTGCACGCCACTATTGGTTTGGCCGTAAAAGGAAGAGTGTTGCGCAAGTTTGGAGTTGAGGAAGCTTGAGTCGCGCAAGTGTCTGAGGAGGACTTGCGCGCCGATACTTGCGCGCCGAGACTGACTTGCGCGCCAAGTAAGGTTTTGTTCCAGCGGTGCTTCTCGGACTGCGTGGTAGTTGGTACGTTGCCCGATACCTTCGGTGCAAAAATATATTTATCTACGGGTGAAAAGTGTACTTCAACAGAGCATCTACACACAGAGGAAGATGCATTCATTCATGAAAATGAAGAGACCTATAGGTCTATAAACTGTGAGTGGATTCCTTCCAAGAGCAGTGAGCTTAGGAAGAGGAAAAAGGTGAACCTCTCCACCGACACTGAGCCAGAGAGAGAGAGAAACAGGGAGTGACCCTTGGGAATGTAGTGAGCTGACCCTAAACTTGTAAAGGTAGTGAGCTTGGGCTTAGAAGTGATCTAGCCCGAACCTTATAATCCACAGCTAGTGAAGATTAGTGGAATTTGGTACGACTGGAAACCTGTCGGCGTATGCTCCTTGGACGTAGCCCTTAGCGGTGAACCAAGTAAAATTGTTGTGTCCTGTGCTTGCTTTACTTTCTGTTTATATTGTGCAGCAGGAAAGAGAGAGAATAGTGTTTTTCTTAACAGCGAAACAAGATCAGAACGGGCATTAATTTTTAATTAGTCATACCCTAATTCACCCCCCCTCTCAGGGTATTCAGCCTAGTGGACCTAACAGTAAGATATAGGTAAAAAATAATGGAAGCAGAATAAAGAACTGATAGCTGCTGAAGATGACATAAACAACTTAGCATTATGAATAAGTAACTAGATGAAACTAAATAACATGAATAGATAAAAAAGAAGATAATTATTCCATATGTCTATTAAAAAAATGAGATTTCATTGGAATAAGGATACAAGCGTATACAACATGCAATATGAAAACTACAAAAGGAAAAAAATGGCTAAATAACAACTCAGGCATAGTCTTGGTCCTATGATCCCAAGTTCCATCTTAAGTAACAATATGAATCAATGAACATAAGTAGTACCCTTCCATTAATCCATAAATAACACTATAAAGTCTACTTGCGTAAAAAATAGTGTCCGATCATGGTGTGAGATATAAATATTTTTAGTTCGGCCCTCAAAGGGTCTAGGCCGATCCATTTTTTGGAACATATAGAAGACAATGTTCCAAATATAATAATTGAAGAGTAATAAATAAATAAATCATTACCACAATGATATGAGTTCCTAAATGAAAACCCATCTCATACCACTAGCTTTGGCCTAATCCAGAAGTCTAAACTATGTACATGCATAAGTAATAATCCATAAAAAAAGAGCCAAAGTGAACAAGGCAACCAAAGAAGGAAAACCCCCAACATTTTATTTGGCTTGGGGTCTCACTATCCATGTCACCAAACCAGTGAACTCACAATGATACTAATAATAATAAGATATGAATCAATATGAAAGTTGAAACAGGCAATACATTAATTCCAAGGTGGAGTCTAATCCCATCCAATGTCCCATGTAACACTCAAGAGATGATGACTATGAATCCATACAATGTTTCTCACACAGGGAACCGAGTATCACTAAAGGCAGGGCATAAAAATATCTCCAAATGGTTCCATCCTCATTTTCTCCTTTTGGGAACCATAATCACTCTCAAGTATCAGTAATTCCACCTGGAAATTCACTATAAAATGGAATAAGTCATTTATCACTTTTAGATTCTTTAGGCTACAAGATATGATCACAAGGAAATTTTAATTAAAAATGAGAAGTGGAATACAAGAATAGGCATAGGGAATTAACATTACTCTAATCACATGTCATCAATGGAATCTCAATAATTTAAGCAATCAAGAGTGACCAAGCATGAAATTTCATTCAATCCATTCAATTAAGGAATAATGAATTCGGAAAAATATGATACATAGGCACAATGAACATGGCATAAGGCATTAAAAATTAATTGAAGGAATAAGAAATTCAAGTGAAGAATCAAGAATTATATATTAAAATTTAAATCATGAGAAATAAATATCAAAGGATCATGTCCATCCACTCATTCTAATTCAATAGAAATTATAATTTAAAACTTTTAATCAAGGGGTTACACACACACCCATTCTCATTATCAAAACAAGCATGGGAAAGATATTCCACTAAGTATGGGACACCAAAAGGGGTGGCTAAGGATAAGGTGAAAACCCCACCATTGGGTTTCTCTATAAACTAATGTCACCACATAAAATGAAAAAAAGATTTTACTTAATTTAATATGCATGAACTAAGAACTTCTAGATGGTCTGATGAGAAACATGACGGGGTGTCAGCTAAAACATGACAAAATGCTGGAATGATCCTAGAACCATAACCTCATTGTAGTATCACTCCACTCATCCATCATTGGGCCTCATTTAACCAAATGTTATATAAATAAAAGTATTTTAAAAAAACCTAAAAGTAGGGAAAAAAATTTCTACACCAAAATAGAGAAAAAGATGGTAGAGAAATTGAGAAATATAATGGAGAATAAGGTAGTAATAACTGAGAAATTCCTATAGTTTTTGACGGTGAAGGAATCTCAACACAGTGGTGGAAGATATAAAAAACCCTTAGATAGGGAGAATGAGGCCACCACCCTCCAAGGGGGGACTAAAATTCCAAGTATAGGTTGAGGGAGGATGATTAAATGGTATAAAACACTCATAATTGTAAAAATGGAACATCAACCTCAAAATACACTATTCTTGGTTTTGAAAAATTGTGTGACATTTTTGCATCATCTATTACTTTAAGGGGGAACCTTGAAAGGTTAGAAAAACGGTCTAACTAACCATGATTAAACAATGAAAAAATACATTTTCAAAAATTGTATATGGATCACATGGTCATGATCCATGTGGTGAATTGTTGTAGACAAACCGTGCGACACCCAAGTGCCCATTGCTACCTGCCACATGGTTTAGGGAATCCATGTGGCCTATGCTGCACATTTTTCTCTAACCATGTGACCCACTCCGTTTCCCCCCATTTCAGAGCTCTAGGAATTAAAATATCCCTAGATGGATCTGAGACCTTTATTAATTGATTATTCTTTAGTATTAAGTCCATTTTATGGAATTTATACCCAAAATTTAATGATTCATACCTTTTTATAATGTTGGGACATTACAACCTTTGAACCATAAAATAACTCGTCCCCAAGTTTCACTTATGAGGGTGGTACAACATCATCTGAGAATATTTCTATCTACTATGCATGTATATCATCCTCCAGCTACCAGAAATAATCATGCACATGTTCGTGCTGCCATTACACCAGAACAAGAGGAACTGACCATCCTCAGAGAACCTTTGTGCAATGGTTAATGATATTAATTAGATTCTCCGAAAATGATGCTTCCGACTGCAAATCAATATCATTGGTATCAAATAAATGAGTTGTGCCGAGATTATAGTACAAAATATGAGATACATGGAAGATTTCATTCATGGCAGAGAACCTCTGAGGTAATAGAATCGGATGGTCACTTGCCCAACTTGCTCCACTATCTCAAAAGGCCTGACATATCTCAGTCATAACTTTCCCAATCTCTAGATTCGTCCAAGACCCAAATTAGGGGATACAAATATAAATAACTAATGTCCCACCTAGAACTCTAGAGGTCTATGATGATGATTTATATATGACTTAATCCTCAACTGAGCTATAACCATACACTTTAGAATCAAATAAACTTTCTCCAAAGTCTCCTAAATGTGGTGAGGAACCAGTAGGACTGCCTCATCTACATCAAAATAGAATAATGGTTAATATAATGGTCCAATATACAGGTAGTCATATGGATCCATCTTAATTTTTCCCTAAAATCATTTATTTGTTGGAAAACGCAATTGGAGGAATATTCTTCTCCCAATAACATCCAAAATAAAGAATACATGCCCATATAATATCTTCTAACACCTGAATCATCTACTTAGACAACCCTTCAGTCTAGGGGTGATATATAGTACCCATGAGAACCTATGATCCTAGTGCCTTATGCATCCCCTACTAGAACCATGATTTGAATTGGGAATCTTGGTATGAAAAGATAGAACAGTGCACACCATGATGTTTCACTATCTCCTAGATTTATAGCCTCTGTAGATCATCAATAAAGATGGTCTCTCAGATAAATAAAAAGTGATCAGATTTGGTTAACCTATCAACAATCAACCAAACTAAATCAATACATTGATTATACCACATCAATCCTATCATGAAATTCATGATGAAATTATTCAATTTTCACTTAGGGATAGATATATGTTATATATTTCGAGGAGGTCACTGGGGCTCTGCCTTCAGCTATTGACAGATGGAGCACTGAGTGATGTAACATTCTATATTACTCTTTATACCAGGCCACCAATACTGACATTAATATCCCAATACATCTTGGTAAGACTAGGATAAACTTCCCAAATAGATGCTTGAGATTCACTCATCAACTATTTCCATATATCAGAAGGAACCCATACATGTCCACGGTAGAGTAGGGTTTCACTACCATCAACAACCCCATTAGGAGGTGGGTTATCTCTTATGGAACTCTCCCTCTGAATGAGGCTCAAATAATATGATAAATGATGAATCCAAAACCATTCTATAAGATAGGATGTCACTGACAGAGTTTCTATGTCATGTTTCCCATGTTGTTATAAAACCTGTAGATGCAACTCAAAAAAGAAAAACATAATCTTCCATTCATTGATGGTGTCCTGAACAGATTCTGTATGCACTCTCCGACTCAAGGAATCAACTATGACATTACCCTTTCCAGGTGTATAAGTAAGATAAAATTCAAAATACTACATGTGTTATTCCCACTTTAACTACTTTAAATTAATGTCTTTTATTGTGGAGATATGTTTTAAACTTTTTAGATCTGTGTAAACAAAAAATCACACACTGAATAGATTGTTCCTCCAATTGTGTATAGAATGCACGAAAATAGCTAGATTGATGACATGGGTAGGATAGTTCCACTCGTGAGGACAATACTAGTGAGATTCATACACCAAGACATGGTCACCTTACATCAGAACTGAACCCTTCTCTATTTTTGAAGATCCATTGTAGACTTTATAACATATTCCCAACACTGGCAGAATTGTAATCAAGGATGAAGTGAGTCTCCCTTTTAACTCCTAGAATGCCTTATGAAAAGATTCAGACCACAGGAACAGAACAAACTTCTTAGTTAAAGACATAAAAGATATGGATATATAATAGATATCCTAAATTAACAACATGATATTGACAAATAGCCCTTAAAAAATTCTTATATAAAACACATTCTTAGATTTATACCAAGAAACTTCTGCACTCATCTTCTCTGGGTCAGTTAATACTCATAATCAAAATATTATATGAACTATGATGTGAATCTTAATGATTCAAAAGTGACATTTACTGAGGTTTTCATATAGTTGGTGCTCTATCAGTGTACTCAAAATGATCTCAAGATGATTGACATGGTCGTGTATGGTGTGAGAGTAAACCTAGTTGTTTTCTATGAAGATTACCACAAAAGAATCAAGATACATGTGGAAAACCTAATTCATTAAGGCTAAAAAGACTATAGATGTGTTACACAGACCAAACATCATATAAAAATACACGTACAATCCATACCTTTTCTAGAACACGGCACATGGTATATCTGATGGAATCACATGAACCTGATGATACATCAACCTAAAATCTAACTTGGAGAAAACCATTTCCCTTTGGAGTTGGTCGAAGAAGTCATGTATACAAGGCAGTGGATAATGGTTCATCACAATGAGCTGGTTCAACTGTAAATATTCCTTTCATAGTTGGATGGTTCTATCTAACTTCTTGATGTAAAATATTAGTGAACCACATGATGATGTGATGGTTTTGATAAACCACTTACCCTCAAGGTCTTCATGTTTTTTTTTGTGTTCCGGGTTCTCTGTAGGCACCATCCTATACCAAGGAATGGGAACTGGAACCACAGCTTGCACAACCTCTATGGTGAAATCTACATTTCTAATAGGTGGTGTGTCAAAATAAATCATTAGGATAGAAGTATCTGGAATGATCCACAATTAGAGGGAATTCTATTAGTTGAATTCCATGATAACTCATAATGAGACTCGCTAACTGATCTATCATTATACCGAGACCAGTATGATTGGGTCTATCTTGATCTTTCTTGATATCCCATTCTACCTTTTGTACATACATACTGCTCATGGGTGATGTGATATATAGATGATAACAATCCACTAGGAGAATTTAAGGTACAAGTCAGTCCATATCGAGAATGAGGTCGATTCCCGTCATCTTGAGGTTGAAGAAACACTAAAAAAATGAAACCCACATATCTCAAGGGTAAATTTATACCACTAGCATATTCCATATTTTCTAAACCCTATGGGTGTGTCGAGGGACATGACCCCACAAAAGTATTCAATTTCATGACCAAGACTTTCCCCAATATAAGTTGGTATGATGGAGTTCAATGAACCTGTATCAACAAGGGTAGAAACTAAAGTAGAGGTAACCAGAATAATACATCTAACTGTTGATGGATCTAGACTCTCCTCTTTTGGAACTCGGTGCACTCCATACATATGGCCTGAACCACGACCCCGAGGTGCTGCTTTACCAGCCTTTGCTGATCCAATATACTGATGCAAATGGTCTGGGGCCTTACTACCTTGGCCATGCCCATTACTACCTCGGCCGTATCGGTTTATAAAAGACCAAATCCCAACATGAAATGGCATAACATATCATATACATGATAGAGGTGATAGTATGGATTCTCTATCATAGGATGATACAGGAAATAAATAATAGAAGCACTGGAGATGACCTAACATGAATTATGATTGATATTAAACCACGTTCCTCATGCATTGGGACTTCTTATGCCTTGTCCAACCACACTGATGTCCTTATATAGAGCTTCTAGTACATGTCACCAAGCTAGAACCACCCCCATGTGCACCCTCATAACAGATCATCTGACTACCATAAGAACCATCGCCCTGTCTTTGAATGGAACCACCGTGAATCATATGAACTGATTTGATACGATTTTATTCATTAATTATGAAATGGTATTCTATCTCTCTCATGTAAGTGAAATAAAATATGTTCACCAACAATCAGACAACATACCTTATCCTGCCCTCAAAGTTCCTCATAGTCATGAATTTGGCACCCATTAAGGATGGAGAAAAACTCTTGAGGCTTAGTGAAATGGGTAGAAAAGTCAAGAACTCTCATAGAGCACTACTTGATGATGTATGAACTCCTTATCTCGATCCACTCTAATGTTTTTTCAGAATGATGTTAAAAAATAATTCCATCTGGAAGTCTTCCCAGACCATGCCTCAGTAATGCTCAAACTGAGAAACGACATCCTACCAATGCTTGGTAGAATCACAGAACATGTAGGTGGATAGATTGAACCTCTAATATTGATTTTTATCAAGATTTCCAATGATGGAAACCATGGATTATAAACAGGACCCTAAAACAAAACGTCATCCATCCCCTAAGAAGGTTGGAGGATGCTGCTACCGAAAGTCCTATGTCAGCTCTTCCATGGTAGGGCATGCTAGCGAGAACCTTGAATTCACTGCATAAACCACCAAAAACTATCATGAAACTGGGTGTTTGTTCCTAGCAGAAGAGAATTAGTAGGATGTTCCTTAGGGGGCAATATAGTAGGTATAATGGGGGGATCATATCCCACCACCTATGGAGTGGGCTCATCACCACTCCCTTGGAGTACAACAAGATGACTTCATAGTGGAATTTCTCTACAATTTTCCGAGATAACTCCTCATATTGGATTTATAATAGATATAGTAGTAGATATAAGAAATATATAATAAAAGAAGTAAGATTTGTTAGGTATAAGCCCCCCTAAAAACATGGAAGAACTGATTACCTTCTCATAGAGGCAAGTCTAGATGATAGGAAACATTGAAGGATCAAAAGAAAAACAACCAAATCCCATTTCCAATTAATGATATTTATTTATTCAAAACTTTTTTTCAATTTACTTTAGTAAATTCCATGTAAAAGTGCATAATTGTTGTGAGACACTCATGTTTTAATACTAAATATAATTTCAGAGCATTATTTGAATTAATCTAATCGAGTCAATTTAATATTTTAATTATAACATTCATCCTACTTAACCAAATTGAATTGTTATTCTTTTTTGTTCTCTCTTATTCAATTTTCAATATATAATTAGAAGTACTCTTTGACCAATTCATCCATTTGAATGGTCATATTGTCTACACAAGAAGGTCCAAAGAATTTGTGAAGAAACTGGTCCATCCACGAAGATTGAATTTATAGGATCATTCTAGAATTCCAAAATCATTGATTCTACATAAAAGTAATTGAACACTATAATTAATATTTAATAAAAATTTAAAATCCCATATCTTCCAAAAAAATGTCACAAATGATTCTATGATCTCCATCCCACCATTCTTTCTAGGAACTAAATGTATCACACCATTATAGATTTTTCTCTTGATATAGTCATCAACTCTTACTGATATATTTTAGTGTAAAATAAAATATATAGTTATCCTAATTTTTATAAGGAATTATTTGGATTTTATGGAATTTTCATATTCAAAAATCCATTCAAACTCCAGCATTTGAAAAAGTCTAGATAAAAATGGACAGCTACACATTGTTTAGTTAAAATACCATAAAATTGGATAAAAAAGTATAATAACATCAATATTTTTATATTAGACAGAAAACATGACTATCTAAAACTATTAAGAATAAAATATCTAAATATTAAATTGTCTGTATGGCCACATTGGCGAGCCAAGTGGAGGGGAAAATTAGTAATACAAAAATTCCACCACCTTGGGCTATAAATTCATCCCCCTCTTCTCCTTGAATATAATTGGAATTTCAGAGAAAAAAGGATAGTTTTTCATGAAAAAGGATTTTTTAAAGGTTTTTTATGATCTTCCATACTCATGTTTCTATAAGAAATACCATTCCTCCATGCTTCTTTTGATTTACTATTTCATTTTTCTTTATTTGTAATCTCGTAAGTGTTTGTATTTTTATCTCTATTTTAATTCATTTTTCTTTCTCATTATCTCTTATTATCATCCACCCTCTATTTTGTAACATTATGGATCATAAATTGGTTCAAATCAAGTTGAAAATAACTCCATTATTTTTCTTTTTTCATTCAACATAATGTGTTATTTGACCTCTCTTTACATTTCTTGTGTGTGTTCGATGCACCACTCTTTTCTTGTCCCATTCATTTTATTTTATTTTAAACCCATCACGATACGAATTATGACCATATTAATAACCATATCAATGTATGAGAAAATATTTCATTAGGGTGAGTCATAATTTTGGGATATTAAGTAATTTAAGGATTTTTCTCATTGAGAATTCATTAGGTTAATATTTTGTATGTTGAACAAAAAATGTCTGGGATTAATGACATGTTTTGTTTAATATATATATTCCATGGATTATTGAAACCAATAATACACTACCATAAATAACTTTTAGTTGAGAATAAAACCCAATTTATGTTACTCCTTGGATTAAGTCCTTTACACTTTGGTATTTCGATCAAAATCATCATGTGAAGTGCATATTAATTAAATTCAATGTAAATAAATGCACAATGATATCATGATCTTAAATCACCAAAAATGAACTCAAACCAAAATTTATCAAATTTTTAAACAAAAAATAATCAATAAAACATTTCATTTTGTCACTACAAAAAACCCCCATTAAGAATCTAAGTCACAAAAACAATCAACTAAAAAAAGTACCATCGCTAAGGATTCGACCTAGGTGCCTCTTTACACATTAGCAGAGCACTGGAACATTGAGTAGTCTATAGGAGGTAATAAACCACACTTCAAATGGTGAAATTTTGAGGAATGTGTTTTTAAGAAGACATAAGTTTTTTAGTATCTTGTAAAAAAAGTACGAAATAGTTAAAAAAATTGAAAAACAAAATGAAAAACCCACCTTTTAATAAACAACATTAACTGAAAAAGATGTAATCAAAAAAACCATCTTAATCATCCCTTAAAAAATTCATTAAATTCCCCATAGCCTCCCAAATAATCCATCATATTTTTTTGACTCGATAATTGTGAAAACTCTTCACCAACTAAGGTGGAACATTAGGGACAATCAAATCATTCCCAAACCATTCTTTGTCCATCCAATTGAGGTAGAAATTTCTAATCCAGTGGAATGAAACCTTTAATGAAATCTATGCCATGTATATAAATTAACAACCCCTTTGTATTGAATATCCAAACATTGAGACTGATTTTGATCTCAAATTAGGTTTGATTCATCTTCTACTTCATTTATACAAGCTATCTATTGAGGATCCACATCCTTATCTCAAAGAGTTCTGAGTGGTGTGCTCCACCATGATGACTCAAAGGGTTTCTAATGAATAAATCAAACACCTATCATCAACTTTATCTGTATCTGAAACTTCCAAGTCATGGATCTACTACCTCCCACTTGGTTCTATAAACTCATGGATTGACATGAAGCATCACTTTTTAGAAAAAATCTTTCCGGTTTCTCATACTGCTTCTATCTGAAAGGAAATTTTTGGTATACATCAATTCTCTTACAAATCACTCCATGAGTACTAGGTGAGGATGAAAATGATTATAAAAAACTACAAAAATCACTAAATCCCTGACCTCCTCTTGATCCAATAATTCTATAATTGGTTATTTGACATGGATTGAACTCTAACTGAAGCTGCAAGTGGTGGAGATATTGTTAGAAAACACTACAATAGAATGAGATCTCACAATAAATATGGCTAAAAACATGTAGAAGATCCATAATTGAGAACATTATCAATTAAAACAAGTCTAAGAGAATCATTCCATAGATCTAGACAAGATGACCAAGTGGATTATTGAAGTTACAGGTCTTGGGTGTCAACATGTTGTGGCTTCCAAATCCCCAACCTCATTTTCTCCACAATCAATGTTCCTTGGAGCTATAAAAAACTATAGAATCTACAGCTCACGAGCCCATCCAACTAACCCATGTCCACAACTACAAGAGGATCCATCTGATTCATCCAGACCAATGGTTCTCAATGCAATATATGCTCAAAAGAACACCAAACCTAAAAAATTAGGTCATTTCATCATAAAATTGAAGAAACCCCACTCTCAAACCTTCTCTTATACGTTTAACCAAGGATTGAGGTATGGTATTAAAATTTCTCATCCCCCTCAGTTACCTTCTAAAAATATAAATTAATTACAATATGTATAAGGTGGTGGTAACTTCCAACAACCTTATTCTATTGTTCCTTAACCTCAAAGGATCAATCCTCCTCTTTCTGCTCCCAGATTCTAATATCATAATGATCCTTCCCTATTCCAAACCGAATACTAGCACTTTCCCAAGAACCAAAACCATGGAAATCCCAAGTTAGGATAAGATTATTCTTACATGAAACCATGGTAAAATGAAATTGAATATATTTTCTCCTTCACCCATTCTAGCCTTAAAAACATAGAAACCGAAATTGGTCAACTTTCATGCCACCTAAGCCACCTGCACTAATCAAACTCTTCCAAAATCCCAATCCAATTATTTCCCAACCCCAACGGTAATGTAAGTGAGATTTTACTTTTATTGAGAAATAAAATAGCTATTCCTAATAATGAATCATCTAAATATGCATTTATTATTGAGATGAAAAATAATCTAGAAAAGGAACTTCAATCCACTATCTCTCCTCCTTCCATCACTCTATTGAACTAGAATCCTTTTCCTCAAGCTGTCTCTATGGCATGGATATCCTTTGAACCTAATTCAAAAATTATTAACATTATTCGACCTATTGAAGTGAAAATTACCCTCTTCAATTCCATTAAACAAATTCCAAAGTATGTAATGTTTACGGAATTGTGCACCCATAAAAGACAAATTGGTAGCATTGATAATGTTTCAACCTAGTAGTACATACCCATGAAGTGAAAAGTCCCTAGGAAATTTACTATAACATTCTAAAAAAGGAGTTACAACTTTGTTGATGCATTAATATAGCTAGGTTACTTGATAAATGTAATTACCAAATATATCTTCTAAAAACATGATCTAGGTCCCTTACTCCTAATGAGTGTTTCCATCTAGTTATCTAGTCAAAGAACAACCAAACCTAATGGAATAATTGAGGATATGATTTTCTAATTTGATGTTCTTATCTTCCCAGTCAACTTCTATGTCTTTGGCAAGGATACTAAGTCAACTTATTTCCAATATCCTCTAATTCTAGGAAAAACTTTCATTTTGACATCTAGAATCAAAATTGATGTTTATGATAGCACCTTATCCATGGAATTTAGTGACCAACTGGTCAAGTTCAATATTTTTCAAGCCATTAAAAACCCATAAGATAATCACATTGTATTGTCTATCCATTCTTAAAAAAATTTGTTTGAGAGTTTGGTGAACCCTGATCCATCATATTTTTCATGTTCTAATGATAGTGTAGTTTGTAAATTTTTCATAATATTTTTCAAATTAAGATCGGATTATCCAACATTCATCATTTCCCATACATGATTCTAAAAATTCTATTATAATTGAGGTGAACCTCAAACCAATGTGTTTATATTTTCCTGATGGTAGTTTTGTTTGTGATATTTTTCCCCAGTTAATAAATTGATCACTTGTGATGTTGAAATTGACCATTATTTGAAAAAAATGATATAAAAGATATAGAAACTTTTATTCAGTTTTATGACTCCACAGATCCTCATTATTTTACTTTAGTAAGTGATGAAATAAATGAGTTAAAAAACTGGGATCTCATACACTGATTTCATATTATCTGAACCTTACATCAATGGACCATCGTAATTGAATCATCTTCCTGAACATCAAATCATAAAAGCCCAACACTCAATGGGGTGAATAATACCTCAAGTTAATGACGAAGAGTGGATACACACATTCTAGTTGAACTACCATTGAATTTCAGTCATAAAAACAAGGAATAGAAGAAATTGTCCAATGAATAATTAGGAAAATGAAAAGAGAAGATTTTCTAGAAGTACATTGGAGTTAAGAAAATATGGTTTCCACCATCAAACTATGGGTAGGCCACAACAAATATTCAGTTGTAGAAACAATTAATGAAGTTATTCTTGGGAGGTAACCCATATTTTATTTTCCTTTTATGGAATTTTAATTTCATTTTAGTTTTTACCTAAATAAATAATGAATTTTGTTTTTTACTCTCTTTTAGGTAACAGAATTTTTTCAATGCATCATAAAAGAGGAAACATGCCCCTATAACCACATCAACTTCCATTGGATCCCCAACTTTTATAGTTTCACCACCACTAGATGGAGGGAGTGACCCAAAAAATACAAACCAAGGCACCAATTTACCTTTATCTTCTCCCCCACTCCCTCTCTTTTTCTCTTTCTCTCTCTTTCTTATTATTTATCTCTCATATATTTTTGTTTACAAACTTCATCATTAATCTTTTATTTAATAATTCTCTTTCATACATGTTTTTCTTTATAATAAATATAAAAAAACATGAATAAAAGATTCGAAATTACAATGCATCAACTTTTGAAATTTTTTCCATCCATTTTGGGGAGTCAAAAGACATGTTTTCATCTAAAAAATTTTGTTTTTTTAACAGGATATAGTCCATATATTTATTGAAAAACTAAATAAAAATAAAGAAAAAACAAAAAGGCAAAAGAAAAAAGAGATGCACTGACAATTCAACATAAGATAGAAAAGACTTATTCATATGGTACCATGTTTTCTCCATATCTTGTCTTCAATCCTACGTTCATTATCATGCAAGGATCCCCAATCCATTCCTTGACCTTGAAAACATCCACAAATTTTCTTCTAAAGAGTTTTCAATTTCCTCACTTTTCAAAGTAGACCATAAATGTCCGAGAAGTCTGAATCAGATTCCTCGGGTTGTGATTTATATTTCTTCCAAACTACTCAGCTGCATCCTCTCCCTCGATTTCTAGGATGACGACCTCATTCCCAGGATTGCCAGCGTCCATCCAATTCATCTTCAACAGCTGATTGAGATATCCCCTTACCATTAGTATCCTAACTATGCATGAGATTATATTTTGAGTGGGAAACATTAGGAGTATCATGGGCCAACACAACCTTGTAAGAGTATCCAGTTTCAGAGGAAACCTCCATTGCTAGAGTCAAAACAAGTGAAGAGGAAGCTGATATCTCCATATTTTTTAGATCCGAGCAGTTTGAGAGAGCCACATCATGTGAAGTGTTTCCAAGATGCAAATCCAAATCTACATGTTTACCTGGACCTGTAGGGGAGTTGTATATTTTGTTAAATTGTGCTGGAAATGGACATGTCCTAGCAATAACATAGACAATATAATAAGAGGGGTTCTTAGGAGGATCACACAGTGCACTAGACACATCCACTTCCCCATGAGCATTAAAGTCTTCGTCCAATACAACCGCACCTTTATGAAGTCCTTAAATGAGTTTTATATTACCTTTTTGGCCTTTTAATTGAGAATTTACTTCCTTCCCCAGCTACACAATATCAACCCATGAAGGTTCAGTGTGACCCGTAGAGTCTACAGAAAGTTCCACCAGTATAATCTCACAAGGGCTAGACGATTGATCCAAGCATTTTTCTTTTTCATGAATCTAGTGACTCAAAGGTGCATCCACAGATAAGGAAGTGTAATTCAATGCTTTTATTATTTTAATAAAAGAGAAGGTATTGTGTCCGAGAATTGAGAAGAACTCAAAAATGACATTTCTCCTACAATTTGAGAGTTCATGACCAATTATCCTACATTCTGTACAGAACCTAGGAATATTTTACAACTCAATTTGCAACTCAATATCATCATAATATATAAAGATAAATCCTTTATTTGTCAAAGTGGAACACGTATCTACTGCCACCAAGAATCAGGCATAATGCACATATCTTTCTACTTCAGTTACTATATCTATCAATATAAGAATACCAATAGTCAATGCAATATCATATAAAATCTACGGGTGCCAAAGAATCCTATTAAAACCAAAAACCGTAACCCATACCTGAGTTAAAGAATTACCAATTTCAAGGGGATTGATTTTGAGGTCCCATTACTGAATATGTAGAGCCCCTGGCTTAAAAGAGATTGAGCCATATCCCCATGCCCCCATCTTGAGATCCTCAGTAGGGAATAGTAGGTGAAAAACCCACGCCCTAGTGACACACACTTCTATGTGGTGATGCCCCAAATATTAGACAAGGTTTTTTTTCAAGAAATCAGTCTTCCATGGAACGATCCCCTTGGGAAGGATCTAAAAAATAATGTATTTTCATCATAAATCTCGATAAAGAATATTTTTTCAAAACCAAAAAATTGTGAATGCTCAATTTTCTAGTTTGAAAATTATGTTCCCCAACCATGAGGAATGACATTAAAATTCATGCCAAGGTCACCTATGACTATCTTTTCAAAATGTGTGTTTTTCACTCATGCTTATGAGTCTTGAGTTTATGGACCTTTTAACAGAATTGCATACATTAGATACAATTAATATGATATAGGAATTTTCTAAACCACATGAGAATCACTGTAGCCAAATACCCTCCCATTACCCTTACATTAATCATCCTTTTGATAGAAATTTTGGGCCAAAAAAATCTATTTTCTTGAAATCCATATCATAATCCTAATACCTTATACCACACAATATCTATATGGAATTTCATTTCATAATAAATTTAATTTTATGTGTATGAGGAATGGATTTAATTTTGGGTATCCTTTTCCTAATTTTCAATGTGTTATGAAATTCTAGGGGGCATGCATCCATTTTAGTATGGGGGAGAGGTTGTCATTCAGTGATTTTTAAGAATTTATATATGTTTATGAATTGTTGTACACATTTTATTGAAATGTGTTAAAAAAATTTATACAAAAAACAAACAAAAATAATGGGTTATGTCTTGGGAGGGTAAAAAATTACTCTCCCTAAACCATCGATATTGTTACAACTATTACAATTAGTTCTACAAAGAGATCAAAAACTCTTTGGAAGATGAATGTCATATATGATACATGTTTATCTTTCAAAAAATGCTAAACAAAAAATGAAAATAAAAAAAGAACACATAAATCATTGGGAGAAGCTTTGTGTTTTTTAAATATTTTATCATATAATCCACTTCAAATTGTATTCCTCTTTTGTGTATTACATCACAAAATCATTTCCCTGTAAATATGAGTTCTCATTTTCATCCATGTTTCATTTTAAAAATATTTATGCATTTTTACCCATGTTGTTGTTTTACCCCTATTTTCCATGCCTTTGAACACTATATTCCTACCATCCCATAACACTTGAAAACCCCCTAAAAAATATATCTTGATTCGTGTGAAGTTTAGGATAGGTAATGGAATCTAGGAACTCTTACGAACTCTAAGATTTTCAATTTTTGGTGAATAAATAACATCTATAAATAAAATTTTATCATCTTGAGTGGAGTGTGTTTTGAGTTCCCACATATTCCATTTCTAATTTTGAGCATGAAAAATGGATTTTTTTGGATGTTTTTTTGTAAAAAAATGTCATGGAATCCAATAGGGATGATTGAAATAGTCTAATCCTCCCTTGATTAGGGAAAAAAATTTAATATTTGTTGGTGAGTGGGAATTATTTTGTTATGTATTTATATTTGTTGCACGTGAGGACATGCACAATACCAAGTGTAGGTTAGTTTATGTTATCCATTTATTCCTAACTTTATCTCTACTCCCTTTAGAAAATTTCATGTAAAAGTTCATATTTGGTGTGAGATACTCTTGTTTTAGTACATAATATATATTTTTTGCATTATTTGAATTAATCTAATCAAGTCAGATAACTATTTTAATTATAAATGTCATACACTTTATCCAAATTGTATGGTTCTACTTCCATAAGAATCAATCTTCCATTTCAAACATATCATTAGAAGGAAGATTTGACTAATTTGGCCATCTTAGCGATTATATGGTCCATATAAGAAGGTATAAAGAATCTGTCAAGATACTAGACCATCCATGAAAATTGAATTTCTAGGCTAAATATAAAAGTCCAAAAACATTGATTCTCCACCGAAACTCAAAGAAAAATATAACTTATCTGGTATAAAATATAAAAATCCCAAATCCTCCAGAAAGGGGACCAAATTTTTCTATGAAGTCCAACCCACCATTCTGTATGGGAATTAAAATCAAAACTCAATTATAGACTATTTTATTTACAGAGATAAATTAGACCTGATATTATGATGTGTGAAAGAAATGAAATATGTGGAAGAATTTTTAGAATCAATGATTTAAATTTGACTATATATTCATATTAAGAAATTCATTCATATTCTAGCCTTTGAAAAAGTATTGATAAAAATAAGAAGGTGCATATTGTTTAGTAAAATAGAAATAAATTTGGATTAAAATTTCAATGACCACCTAATTATTAGTGTAGATAAGAAACATAAATATCTACAACATGTAAGAATAAAATATCTCGATAATCTGCTGTCTGGATGGACACATTAGCATGCCAAGTGTAGGAGAATATTTTGAAGGGAAACAATCCACCATCATGGTCTATAAATGCATCCCCATCTTCTCCTGGAATAAATTTGGAATTTCCAATAAAGAAGAAGATAGTTTGGAATGAACATGTCTCTGAAAAAGGATTGGGAGGATATTCTATAATCATTTTTATACATGATATACCATTCCACCATGATTCTTTTGATTTACTTTTTCATTCTTCTTTGTTTGTGATCTCGTAAGTGTTTGTATTTGTAAGTATGTTTTAATGCATGTTTAATTGTAAATAAATATTATTATAATACAACCTTTATTTTTTAATATTATTTATTTAAAATGGTTCAAATCAAGTTGAAAATCACTCCCTTCATTCTCTTTGGCATTCAATCTAATGTGATATTTTACCTCTCTTGACATTTCATGTGTCTATTTGGTACACCACTATTTTCTTATGTCATTTTATTATTTTATTTTGAACCCATCAGTACCAGAATTCAAACTAGATTAATAACCATCTCAATGGATGAGTAAATATACAATTATGTTGAGTCCTAATTTTGGGATATTAAGTAATTAATGGATTTTTCTAGTTGATTATTATTTAGGTTAAAATTGTGTTTATTGAACTTAAAATATCATGGATTAATCACTTGATTTGTTTAACATTTGGGTTACAAGTATTATTGGAAGCCCAAATAAACTACCATAAACAAGGTTTTATTGATATTAGAACCCTAGTTAAGTTATGTCTTGGACTAATGCATTAAAAATTGGGTATTCAGAGAAAAATATCTTGTAAGTGGGTGTTAATTTAATGAAATATAAAGAAAATATCTAGGATATCATGATCATAATTACCCAATAATTAAATCAACCTAATAATTATGAAACTGTTAAACAAAAAATAATCAATCAATAATTTCATTTTATCTCTACAAACAAACCTCCCCATTAAAATTTTAAATTACTAAAATAATCAACAAAAAAAAAGAATCATTGCCAAGGATTCGACCTGAGTTCCACTATACACATTAATAGAGCACCAAAACATTGAATGGATGATAGGTGAAAATTGACCACGCTTCACCAATGTATGGTAAATGTCTCACATTTCCACCAAAGGTGGCCATTTAATTTAATGAAGTGATAGTCATTTTAATTTATTTATGCATAAATACCCTTTAAATAGATGAATTATATGGACCATCATTCCAATTTATAATGGTCCATACAACTTATAAATTGAAATTGATCATCCACTAAATCCAAATAATATCATTCTCTTAAGATTAAATTGTAAAATTTCCATAATCGTAACAAAAATGTACTACAAATAAAATAACTAGTCAAAACAACAATCACATGTGAAGCATGCATATGCACACTGAACATTAGATATGGCATTGAAATATGGAAGAAAGTTCATTTCGTATAGTGAATAGTATGATGATAAAAATATAATACCCTCATATCATTGGGATGAAGTAAGATATATCATCATTCTAGTCATACAATATTATTAACACTATAAGTCAAGTGTGTCTCCTAATAGTGATGCTTTTTCAAACAGAAATTGTATAATCAATAAATACAATTCACATCCGAGATAAATTGTTTTTCCTCTATATAAGTTTAGATACGTACAAGAATATGGTAAGATCCAAATTCCTATATCCTAGTCTACTATATAAACCAAAATAGTAAGCCAAAAGGAAAAAATCCCATCTGGTACAACTTTTTAGTATACTTCCCCCAGTTCCCCTCAATAGTGAAGAGCCCACTTTGTTTATAGAATTTATTTTTTGTCAAGTGAGAGTCATTTTTGTCAATAATGTTCAATGAGAAAATAAGATATCATTGCAATCAATATTATGAAGCACTTACAATGATAATAGATATTGGATAATGTTTTGAAGTGTTGATATTCTTCTAATTAATTGAATGGTTTGAAGACATAGAGTTTCAATATGATTCTTGGAGAATTTTTATGGATTTATTTGATTACATAAGAGGTCATGGTTGAATAATTATCCATGAAAAATATGACAATGCTTTATTGATTTGTATTTCAAGAAGATAATAAGTTGTTTGTAGAACATTTGATGCAAGAGTTATGAAGAAAAGGGGAAAAAAAAGTGATTCCAATCACATTCAAGTTTGATTAGAGACAATGGTGTTATGGAATACAAGGAAGTTACAATAATTACCTTGGTAAATCTGATAATGATAATGGTGATCAATCAATGGTTATAAATCAGGATAGATAGGGTTCATGGTAGAAGCCAGATGATCAAGAATCCATATGATTTGAGATTTCTGAAGAACGTTTTCCATGAAGTATAATTCCTAGACCACAAAAAAGAATTACCAAACCAAAAATATGGTACATGGAATGGTGAAGCAAAACCTGCAAATGAGGGATTTATTTAGAGAAGTGTTATACGAAGCACAAAGTGTTATACATAGACCACATAGGGAAAATGGTTCGCAGAAGGATCGTATTTCGTTGGAGGATTTTTTGTCTCATAGGGAGGCTACTATTTGAAGATGATAGGTGGTGATCCATTTGTAGATGAAATTGGCCACCATGAAGGAAAAAAGGAACTATGCAGACCTTGGATAGAAAAATAGTTCTCATAAGGATAATGGTCCACGATGAAGTTTGTACCAAACAAAACATTTTGGTAAATAAGATTAATGAAATGTGATTTTTTATTTTTCTATATAATGGACCCTAATACCATGATTAATGATAATTGAATTTTATTAGAGATGATCATCACTAGTGGAAGAATTCGGTTAAGTATGGAAGAGTTCACAAGGAATAATTCTATGATGGAGGAGAGTTTGTGAGGGTGAATTCTGTGAAGGATAGTAATTTTTGGTGAAAAGATTCTATAAAAGAAAAATTCGTCTGAGAAAGGAGTTTTGTGGGGTGTTGTAGCTCATTAAAGAAAAAGGTTCATTAAAGAGAGTTACTTACTGAGTTAGGGTAGTCCGTAGAGCAAAGAGATTTCGTAAAATAATGGTTGTTCGCAGGGTAAAGAGGTTATCCATGAAGCATCCACAATTTGCGGGCCATTGGCCATCTATGAGGGAAAAGTGGTCTATGGAAGAAAAAAGTGTCTGTGAAACACTAGGTCACACTGTGTAAGGAATTGTATGAAGGATACACGATTTTTTTCGAACTAGTTCTTGGTTATAAACCACACTTATGTTTCCCAAAGTAAAACCATGTGTGTACTCAATTGATACACAAAGGAGAGAAGGGATAAAGTACACCCTGTTTGTTTTTGTATTAAAGAACTAGATGTGCACCTATGAACATATTTTCACATGGAATAAGGGAATAATACCCTTACTACATAATTTAATATTATTCTATGTCCAATTACAATAGAGTGTTCCATCATAAATATTGATTATTATTCATGAAAGAGAATTTTGAGGACGATAAGATGAGATGATATTCATTGATTTAATAATCCCAAAATAATTTTGTGATTCTAGAAAAAATAAGAATAATAGGTCTCCGTGCAATTAGATTTTCACTGAATTAGAAAGTGAAAATAAGGAAATAAGATCTGGTGACCAAATTTATTTTTCCTAATTATAATTTGGGTTAGAGAGAATTTATTTCATCAGTCCACAACACATTCATATTATTTTGAATGATATAAGAAGAAGAAGGTTAATATATCATGATTACAGTTGGAATAAGTAAGCCTAGTTACTAGCATGATGCTAGGAAAGTAATAACTAAAGAGAAAAATATCAAACCAGTACTGTGACATATGAAAATAATAAAAATTTTGAGGAATTTCTTGGTGTTAAAAAACCTTAACTAGGAGAAGACTCTCTTGTGAGGTAGTATAATGATCAATCCAAGTGTGGTAAAAATGACTTTCTTATAAGGAATTATATAGATCCATACAAGTAATATAAAACAAATTTTATTTTATTTTTTTCATTATGCCACACTAGTGTAATTGTATATCCTAATCACTGTATAAAACATTCAAAGGATTGTTTTCTAGTGGTTGTATGGTAAGGATATGTTTTAGACCATTCTAAGGACTAGCTACTCAATTTGAGTAGTGAACCTTATAAAAATATCATGTTCCATATTTACTTATTTCATATAAATGCATGCGATAGGGAAAAGAGAATAATAGAATTGAGATCCTAAAATATCAAAGAGGTAATGGTAGATAAAGTTTCAATTGGATTAAAAATTACCCAACACTAATTCACCCCCTCTCAATGTTAGACATATCCCAAAACGGTCCTCTCAAATAGTGCCCTAAGATGGTTGGCCACTTGACCTCAACACATCTCCCCAAACTCTAAAGTATTCCCACGAGAAATGAGGCCCTTGGATAAGTCTTTTGGGAGACAATTCCCTCATATATCTAGTATTTACAATGGTAAGTGATAGGTAATAAATAGTGGAAGCACAATAAAGACTATATAGCAGTAAAAGATGAAGTAAACAACCACACAATAGGAATAAGTAATGGGATGAAACTGAATAATAACAATAGATTTATAAAATTATCATGATGTCATATGTTTATAAAAAAATGATTGTGCAAGATAAAATGGGTATACGAATATAATACATATAATAAAACACTAAATTTTTTGAAAAAAACTGCTAATCAAAATTTTGAGCATAGGCTTAGTCATATAGCTCCAAGCTCCATCCTAAAAAGAAATATCTATCATGCATTATAAGAAGCACACTTCCCATTATCTATACATATGATGATAAATTATACTCAGGTACCAAACAATACTAGAGTAGGGTGTGAGATATAAATATCAATAGGATAGAACCCATGGTGTCTAGGTCGATCAATTTCATGCAACAAATGGAATACATTGTTCCATTTATAATAAATGTAGATAAATAAATAAATAATACATTAACACCATGGTTTGAGTTCATAAATGGACACCCATCCCATACCACCTTCATTGGTCTAAGCTATAATATGGACCAATATACCTTTACAAGGAATAATATGTATACAAGGGACAAAGTAAACACGACAACCCAAGAGGGAAAATTCCCAAGAGTATTATTTGGCATGGGGTAAGATTTTTTATATTACCAAACAAGTAAACTAACTATGATGATAATAATAATAATATATGAATCAGATATCAAATGAGCAACTAACAATCCATTTATTCTAAGGTGGAGTCTGAGCATTCCCACAGTGATCTAAAAAGAATCCCAAAGGCCTTTGTGGAACATCCAATATAACCAATTTCATAGATTTCATCGAAAAAAACCCATACTGCGTCCCTGGTATCATTGAAGACACGATGACCTTGATCCCATACCATGTATCTCATAAAGGGGACCATGTATCACCTGAGTAATTGAATAGATATATTTCTAAATGGATCCACCCTTGGTTGATCCCAGGGGTAACTGACCTCGCTCACAAGTATAAGTAAATACACCCAGCAAGGTCATACCTAGGAGTACAAAATATCACTCTGGATAAATCAAGAATATCTGACGAAGCATGAAGGGTCTTTCCCTGTAATCCATAACTCGGGACACATGCTCAATCTCAACCTATATCAAGTGAGCACTATTAAGAACATAAATAAGGAAAATGATTTATAAAATTACATTCCATCCAAGGAACATATCATGCTAATTATCACAGAATATTGATGTGTAAAAGTTCACTATAATATGGAAAAAGTCATTTAGAACATGAAAAATCTCTAGGCTATAAGATGTAATCACTAGTCTATATCCATTAAACATGAGAAATGGAATAAAAGTATAAAAAAAGGTATTTACATGAATCTAATCACTTGTCATCAATGGAATATAAACAATTAAAGTAATCAAGCTTGACTATGCATTACATTTAATTAAATATTTTTAGTTATGGAATAATAATTAGGCATAAAATGTGACACAATCATAAGAATCATGGAATAATGAATTTACAAGTAATTTAAGGGACAAGGAATTAAATAGGATCTAGAAGAATTAAAGATTAGAGTGTCATATTTTAGGCATAAATCTCAAGGTATAATCACATATCCATCTACTCATTCCAATTCAATTGAAATTATAATTTAATACCTCTAATCAAGGGGCAGTACATACACACGAGGTGGTTCTGAAAACAAGAATGGGAAAGATAGTCTATTAATGATGTCACACCCAAAAGGGTGGAAAAATACAAGGATAACACCCCATGGGTGGTTTTTCATATAATATAAGGTCCTCATGGATATGAAAAACAATTTAAATTAATTTAATATGCAATAGTGAAGTGCTGATGGAAGGTCTAGTGTGTGGAACAATGGGATATTAACTGATGGAAAGATCATAAACCCCTACCTCATCATAGTATCCCTCCACCAATGCATTATTGGTCCATGATTCAACCATATAATTGAGAAATAAAAGGTGTTAATAGAACCCCTAAAATAGGGAAAATGTCCATAACACAAAAATAGTGCAATGGGTGGAAGAGAAACTGAGAAATAGAATGGTGAAAAAGGTAAAGCTTACCAATGGCCTTCCATATATTCGGATAGTGAAACAATTTTCCATGACTATAGAATATATCAACAAACCTAATATATTTAGTAAGAGGCTACCAAATAATTAGGGGGATACCAAAATCTCAAGTGGGGGAGGATAAAGAAAGAGAAAAGAGGTTAAAAAAATCATAAATGGAAAAAAGAGAACTTTAACAAAAAAATACTCTATACTTGGATTGGCCAAACCATTCGAAAATTATGTTCCATCCACTTATATAATGGTGAACCCTGCATGGTTAGGGGAAAAACTTGAATAACCATTCTATATCCATGTGAAACCCTCTATCCCAAATAGAAAATTTGTCGCACATCCATGAACCTTAGATCGCATGTTTTCAGACCATCTGTGTGGCCCCTAGGTGCCCACTACCATCTTCCAAAAGTTTAGGGAAACCATGTGGGCTAGAGTACATTGTTTTCTCTAACCATATGGCATATTCTACTTCACCGCATTTCGGGGATCCCAAAATTGGATGAGCCCCAGACGTGCCCAAGACACACATTAATTGATTAAGGACTAGTATTAGGGTATTTTAAAGGAATTTAATCCAAGAATTTAATGAAACATACCGTTGGATGAAGTATAGACATTAAAAAAATCCTCCCATATAGTGAGATTTTAAAATTTAGTTCCTGTTAGAATCCCCAAACTTATTGGAGGTAGACAAGGGGTAGTGCTCTCAGTGTACCACTAGACTGGGTGTGTACCTTGTTGGTAGGGGTATATTATACTACTTCAAAAGTGATTGATAGAATATATCAAGCACTGAAATAGGATTAGTGGAAGTGAATGATGATAAGATATCTTCTTCATATTAGTGATGGGTTTCAATGGGAAAATATATATAATAATCAACATTTCCTTATTTGAAAATGTCTTAGTCCTCTTCCATGGTGAAATTCAAAGAAATACATTGTATTGATCTTCAAATTCCAAATCACCCTAATGATTAGTAGTCTCTCTTTTTCATCTTTGAGTAGATTAAATTTATCCATGAATGGGTTAAATAGTACTTGATGTTTCTTGAGAAAAATATAGTCATAAAAGATTATACCTTCTAACATCATCCAAACAAATTGGAGTTATATACCTCTTATCATACAGAGCCTCATATAGTTCCATTTGAATACTATAATGGTAACTATTTTTGTAAAGGAACTCTACTAGGTAAATTTATCCATCCCAAAATCTATCTAAATTAATTAAAATGGATCTAAGTATATCATTTAGAGATTTGATGGTCCTTTTTTATTAACAATCAATCTAAGAATGTTATGATGTATGAAACCTCCTCTTTTAATTAAATTCATATAAAATTTATCTTTATAACTTAAAGGTAAATCATGTATTCTAATATAATATAATGAAAAATGGTACAACTTAAAGCCTTACCACTTTCTCTATTTACATCTTGGAATGTTGATCGGGTGAGAAATATTCTCTTATTGAAATGAAATTTTTTGAATTCATTAGGTGATCAACTACAACCAAAATTTCATTATGACATTTAGATTTGTTTGGGAGTCATATAATGAAATCCAAAGTGATGTTATCCCATTTCCATATAGGTTTGGGAAATGGTTTCATCTTATCTTTAGAATTATAATGTTCACATTTAACTTATTGGATGATCAAGAATCGAGATATATATTTAGTAATTTCCTAATCCATGTTGTCCAACCCAAAATTATCATTGAGATATCTAAATATTTTTAAGCTTCTAGGATTGATTGAGCATAGAGATATTTATGAGTCATCCTACTGATCATTTTTTAATTATAGTTTTTAAGGGACACATCTTAATTTCAAGAATATTGTAATTCAATCATTTTCATGGTTAATCGATAGAATATTTTTTATCCTAATATATAGCTCCATATCCACCTTTTGCACCCCCTTGATTTTTAAATGGATGGATAATTGTAAAATCAATTAAGAAATATATGTTTTATCCCTTTACATTATGATTTTTATGGACTATCATATATAAATACACAAGACATGGGTTATTTTAAATCCTTATAATGGGTACGGTAGGCTGATTCTTCCTACATAGATCATCAAATGTTTGGTTTACCCTCAAAGGATGGTTATATATTGATCATTCATAACCCTTGATCAACTCCATCAATCTCCATTGGGATATTTATAACTCATTATATTCGAATATATACTTTAAGATCCTTTAATTAGTATATATGTCACACCTTTCACCATAGAGATAATTCATCCATATAGATAATGAAAATTTTTCTGTTCCGCTCTCTAGATAACATGTTGGGTAATTTTCTTTATAGAAAATTAATTGATTTGAAACCTAAAGTACCACTATGTCATTTTCCAAGAGGATACATCTTAATATATTATTTGGTGCATCCCTTTACATAATAAAACCTTATCCACGTCAAGGTAATGCGAGTAACCTTATATTTATCTCCTTGAATATTTATTTACATTAATATGTACTGAGGAATTTTATTTCTTTCAAAGTTATCTTTGTTTTTAGATTTTTTTAGTCATGATAAATTTGTCACAATGAATTGATAGTATCCATTCAATATATGAAAAATATGGATCTATGATATAGATGTTGGTTTGGTCCATTCACCAATTACCTCTATCTTTGAATGATCCACATATATACTTTCTCTTGTGAATACATGACCTAAGAATGATACTTTTTCCATCCATAATTAAGTATTTCTAAATATGGCATAGATTGTTTCCATTTTCAAGGCCATTAACACAATACCCAAATAAAATTCCTTCTCATGGAACATATGAGTTTATGATATATAAATACTAGTAAAAATTGATCAAGGTAATCTCTAAAAATACTATTCATTTGATCCATAAATATAACATGGGAATATTTATGCCTAAAAGGAATCACTGGAATTCAGAGTCTCTATATTTTGGTTGAAAGGCTTTCCTAGAAACATCATATCCTATCACCCTTAATTAATGATATACATATTTAAGGTCCATCCTTGATATGTATTGAAACACTTAACGTTCATAAAAAATACTTCTATGGGTAGAGGATACGTACAATCGGTATGATTCTGTAATATTCATGATAATCAATACATATACCCATCAATCCTATTTTTTCATAACAAAAGGGACTAGTGCACCCCGGGCTAAAGAACTATTGAATATAAAACTCATATCTAGGTTCCAATAGTTTATTTTTTTAATTCCTCTACTTTTTTTGTAATTATATAAGTATTATTTTATATAGTAATAACACTAGTTATGAGTTGTACATAAATAGCAACCTCAGTATTTTGGGGAAGACTATATAAGTCATTAGTTAAAATATGACAATATTCATTCCCAACTAACACATCCTCAATATTTAGTTTCTTTCCAATAATTTAAGAAACACACCCCTCATGATTGGGTATTAATACCCATATAAAGGGAGGTAATTTCCACAGGGATGTCATATTAATAAATGAATTTATAGACAATAATAAGATGATTTGGGATATGAAATAAGACTTCACTATCATAATAATTAATATGGGATCTATGAACATAGTTCCAATCCATTTAAAAAATCAAATCAATTTGAATAAAGAGAAAATATTAATATTTAAAGGTAAAACATTCTATCAAACTAATTTCATAGAAGAGTTATTAACATGAAATGAAATCATTAAACCCCCAATATTTTTCATCGATAATTAAATATCTAATAATTTTTTATATGAATTAATAGTCTTATAAATATTTCAAGATATGATGGAAGACATGGTAATAAAATAATATAATATGTTTTTCATTAACGAGTATACCTAGCAATGCCTCAATTTCATGATTATATCTTTTACCCATACTAAAACCAATATGGTCTGTGGGAGTATTAAAAAATTATTACCAGAGTAAGTAGTTATAAGAAAATGGACATCAATCAAAATATGTCATAAGCTAGGACACCTTTATTTCAACCTAATAAGTTTTTTCATCCTACTTCACATTTTGTTAAATATATATATTTTTTGCTCCATCATATTTTTATTAACATATTAATCATTGAAAATAACTAAACCCCACTTTAACACCAACTAAGATATCCCAACCATAACATAAATACATATTTCATCAGTTAATATGAATATTCATTACATTTAATAATAAATCACACCAAAAAACATATAGGTTTAGTGTCATTGGATATTAGATACATAACCAACTTATCTCACAAGAATTATTTAACATCTACCAAAAACATTATTCAAAAATGATTCCCTTTCTATAATATCATTCATAAATACTCATAATTATAAATAGGGGAATGGACACATAAGAAATTGTGTGATTAAATACTTGATAAGGGAAAATATAAGAGTTAACAATTCATGATCATAACTTTGAATAAGATAAAAAAAATTCATGAGAAAGTAATCAATGTGTCTGGACATAATAAAAGGGAATCATACCCAAAAAAACATTGATAATACATTATTTGTCATGGAATAATGATTTTGGAATAACATAAGTCATGATCCCTAAGAGAGTGGAAACTTGATTCAATAGTCACGATCCAAGAGAACATATCATAGGAGTGTTTCATGACACATTGATGTGACTGAAAAATTTAGCACATACCTAATAAGAAAAAGTAATTTTTTATATTGAATCTCACTTCCAAGGCCATAATTGTACAATGTGAAATGTCCCATAATTGATTGGGTTCACTCTCCAATCACTTACATGTCATCCTATGATATATAAATCGTTACCCAATAAATTAAAGGGTTATATATTTCTAGTACCACCTACTATATAATTCAAAAACATATTTATGTATTCCATATGAACAAGAAAGAATTCATAATTCCATTATAGATTAGCTATGTTGTTTAAAAGAAATGAGTTTCAAGAAAAAAATTTACGGGTCCTGGTAATATACCATAATGAAAAATATGTTTGATGATATCATTGTAGCATATCTCTAATGATTCATAATAAATGTTAATGGATATTGAAATTAATAGAAAACACATTATAATCTCATTAATGAATTTCATTGTAAAATAATCATAAATACCCATTATATTTTAATATTTTTTTTATTTTAGAAGAGAATAATTTATAAACAAATACGGATAAAATATATTTTTTAAAAAAATTAAATAATAGAGATTAAAATTCATAAATAAAACTATTGATTTTTTTAGAGAAATAGACCATGCGAAAAATGTTAAAAATTAATTCCTTCTATAGGTTTGTAAAGAAATTCAATGTAAATAGAAAATGACCCATGTGAAAAATATTAAAAATAGATTTTTTATTATTTTTGTAATATTTTACTGTTTGTTATAAAATGAACATAATAAATCATATATTTATAGAAAATGAAATTTATAAAACAAAACCTTGAATATGAATATGTATAAGAAGGATCCTAGATTAAAAAATTGAGAAAATATTAGTTCTACTTACAGGTAACCTTTCAATTAAATAGTTATACAAAGGGAGATGAAATTGTTGAAAGAGATGTAAAACTGAGAAACAATTATGGGAGAATAAAATGTATCAATTTTTTGATATAATAAACATATAATTTACCTGAGATTTAGAGTTACTAATATATAATGTCAATTTTAAAGTTATATCTTATTGAAACCATAATCTCAAACCTTTTCTTGGTCCAAAAAGATTTAATTCTATATATAACAAATTTAGCTTTATTATTCATATTAACACTAACATTATTTAAGTTTATTTTATTTATATTTATTTATTATCCCTATGTTAAATTTTTTAGTTTAAAATTAAAATTTTTATGTTAACTATTTTTTCTATGTATGCTTTGGTTTGGTAGCTTCAATCCTTACTAATAGACAATGGATTAATCACCTATTAAATTTTTATGATAATTTAATATATATTATTGATATATTTCAGTATTTAAATGGTTATTACATGTATTGTTTTCAAAATTTTGAATGAAATTCCTAAAAACTTCTTTTTTAATTTTGATTTAATAAAATGAATTGATTTTATTATTGAATATAATAATACAAACATTTCCACCGTAAATTTTTTAACAAATATTAAATTAATAATTATTAGTTCATATTACTAGAATTTAAATTTTTATCCTTCATTATTTAAATGTTATAGTATCATTCATCTAGGTGGTAAAATAGTTCCAAACAAAAATACATTATAAAAAAAAACATGTTTCAACATTAAAATATTAATTTTATAGAAACTTAATTATAAAAAAACGTTATTAATGTGTTAAATTATATTTAAAATACGATTATTTGGAATTTAAACAAATGGTCAGTGATAGGATAGTGCTTACATTGAAAAATTGACTTTTCTCTTAGAGATCTTATTGGAAATGTGGGTTTTGAGACTCCTTATTTTGAATAGATATTTCCCAATGTGGGAGAGGTTTTTGAGGAAAATAATTTGGGCCGGTTTTCAAGATGGAAACCAATGGAATATATGGTTTGATATGGGTAAAATAGTGATCCTTTTATAGGTTATTATGAGTGACAATTTTGAAAATACCTATTTCTTAATATATAATTTTGTCATTTTAAAAAGGGAAGTGAAAAACAATAAAAAATAATTGATAAGGGATGGTTTTAGTTTGATAATTACATCATACACCTATTTTTAGATAAAATTTAATGATATTTTATGTCTTTTCTCTATTTATACAATACTTTTACCTTTTTATCTCTTACCGTAGTGAAAAACACTTACCTCGTTATTTTTTTGATGCTGAAAATTGAAATTGAACTAGTTTTTTAACTTGTACACACATATTCCAAATATGGAATCAATTTCATTAGATTAAATTTCTAAAAGTGATAAGAAATACATTCAAAATAAATGATGTATGATATTTAAAAATTGTTTTAAGAAAAATAACTTTTTAATCCAAAAAAATAGATTTATTTGTAATTTCATACAAAATATTAACAATTAGATAAATGGTAATTATTAAATTATATATTTATAAATAATATATTTCATTAAAACGGTTCTTTAAGAGTGCTAATTTTAATTTATTAATCTAAAAATACTCCACAAAATGAAAAATAAATCATAAAAAATTATCTCTTTATAAACTAATTTAGTCACATCGAATTATTTATCTTCTAAGAATTTAGTTTGATAAATAAAATAGTACTATAATATACAATTGAATATAAAAACAAATAATAACATTATTAATAAATAATAATAATAAAAATATGACAGATAAAATTTTATTTATTTTATTAAAATATTATAATTAATTCCTATATTTTTTATTTTTTTCAAAAAAATAAATATATATGAATTATATTATTTTTATTGTCTTACCAAAAAATAACAAAACATCAATGTATATATTAGATACATGTATATCTGATAACTATATATCTGTTGGTAATATATATAACAACCAAATCTCTAACAACCATATATATGACAATTATATTACATCCCTATATATAGACTTACAAAAAAATCTAAAATCATTCATCCAATTATATAAATTTTATACCAATATTTTTATCATATCTATAACTTATTATATTATTTCTATAATTTTCATTGGTAGTATTATCTGTATAGAAGATCATCATGATCTGAATTTAAGCATGTTTGTTTTTTATTTACTTATTGTGTCATTAATTTATTAATTTTAGTAAATATGTTTCATTTAGTAATCCCTTTATTTATTTTAATTTTTACTATAACATTAATGAAATAAATCATTATCCACTTTAGTTTTGTTTCTAATCTATAAAAATATTTCAAATATATATTTATTTAATGGAAAATACATACTGAAATCATGTGGAGTTACATACATGATCTCATGTACCTTAACATATTCCATCTTTCTCCAACTAGGTTACTCGAGTATTACATGATGAGTTTCATAAATGGATCATTGAATTGGTGACATTTAATTCCATGAGAAATAAATAAATAGGTAGATCTATGATATTTGGTGTGATATAAAAACTATTGATCCAAGATAATTTTTGTGAGATAAAACCAAGTAATCCACACTATTCATTCAAATCCAGTTTGGGTGATTGAGATTTCCAAATTTTTCTTGAAATATAGTGAAGATTGTTTTTCACTCAATGTAAAAAAACAATGTTCTTTGTACTGGTTTTCATTGGTTACTTGGAATGTTGGATGATTGTTTCCATATTTATTTCATTATTAAAAGTATTAAAATGTCCAAATAAGGGAAACATGACTCTGTAAGAATATAATTTCTTTATTTTACCTTTTAAAATTTAGTTTTAAAGTCCTCTTCAATAAATGAATTTATGCCATTTACATCATGTTTTTTGTTTTATTTTTGGGTATATGTTTCTACCTAATATCTTTGGTTTACCTCTAGATCATAGTTTTAATTAAACTACATTTTTGATAACATTTTTTGTTTTGATTTCTCCAGTATTGTCTCTATTTCATTATGATATCATTCAAGCATAATAAATTTATCTACGACGGACCTACCGGGTATGGATGTTATATTTTGTATCAAAGAAAGTTATATCTGATGAAAATTTTAATTTCATTCAATTTATATTATCTTAAACATTGATCCCCAAATTATTTTCTATTTTGAAAATAATGATGAATGATTATTTGATTTTTATTTTAATGATAATGAATTAAATTTATTTCTCTTCTAGCCTATATATTGAATGTGGATAAATTATTATAGATAACTATTATCAGGATATTTATCCTAAAATAAAATTGTTCCCATCTACTAAAAATTATTTTTTAATTTATTGTTCAATTGGGTTTATAGAATTTAAATTTATATGTTTATATGATTATGTTTTTTATTTTATCATATAATTGTAAATATTATATATTAATCAGAAATATTTATTTTTATTTCATTTTAACTAAAACTATTCATCAATTTTTTTATTTATTGATTATTAATTAATTTTAAATTTCATTAATATTTAAAATTGAATACTTTAAATAAATTTTGTTTTAAAAGAACTAAAATAATAAGTATTACCATGTGTTATTGAAGTTAGTGGGTCCTATATGACTAAAAAACCAATATTAATTGTTTTTATCTAAGCTAATATACTTATAATATTGACATTAATGGGAATATGAATGGAAATTTTTATTGTTTATAATAATATAATTTTTTATGTTATAAAATATGTTCATTGTTATTTCATAAAGGTCTACCATATTTACTGAGTGGTCCGTGATAATTTTTAACATGTTATATATAAATGGATATCAATTTTTTATATTTAAATCCCATTTTAATCCTTAAAAAAGCCACATTATTTTCTCCAACCTTCCTTGGGAGAAATGTCACTACATTGTATTTTATGAAAACTTTATATAACTACAATATATATCAAAATTGAATAATTTTTTCTGAGTTTGTCACTATTTGGTGGGTTGAATATGAAGGTGGTAATTTATTATTTTAGTATTCACCCTAGAACCATAATTTAGTGTCATATTGATTCATTTAACGAAATTTTGTTGAACATAGAAAATATTTTTGTTATTTAAGGGGATAGATATTAGTCTATTACTTTCTTGAAATTTTTGGACATTTCATAAAGGTTATAGGAATAATGGTAACACCCATTAGGCATATCCATCATACATTTTTGTTATAATAGTTGAATAATTTAAGATGTAAAATGTGAAATACTCATGACCAAGGGAATTAAATAAAGGATTAATTGACATGAATTCTAGAACTAGAAGATGATGATCATCACATGTAATTTATAAGAAGATCTATAAATACCTGAACTTATAATTATTTATTCAATTATGTTAAAGTTTACTTGATCTCATAATACCATCATTGTGTTGTTGGATACAATCACATAGTCCTTATATAAAAGATTGATACATCAACTACAATATTAGAATCTTTTTATAGAGTTGTCGGGTGCTAGTTTGGTTGATCCCAATCATAGGAATTGTTTGTGGTTGATCCCAATAGAATTCTCTTAGAGGATGAAAAATTATCAGTGTTATCTCAATGGATTGAAAGGGAGGAGATATCAAACTATAGATCAATATAACTCTCTGAATTTTTTGAGTGTTATTCTCTATATTCATTGTAAAAAACCAATATTCCATCAGAAATAAATATAAGTTGATATGTATTAATGAAAATTTAGGTTTTATTGTTTGAATATAATACCCCATTCAAAATTTTTATTCTTCATGAACCTTATGTATTAATAACAATAAATGTATTATTGAATTTACATTTTAATAACCTATGAATCGATAAAAATCATTTATATAATTTCTAATAAGACCATTAAACACTATCCACTTATCGACCTCGACATTTACCAAACCTTGAATAAAAACTATTTATTTAATAAATAAATATCACTTCATTTTTAGTAGATATAGATAATAAATATAATATTTTTCAAAAAATGAAAATAAATTTTAATAATAATAATTATTATAGCGTATTCATTTGAATAAAATATGAGTCTTAGTGTGTGACCATCTACGCCCTTTTTTTATTGAATTATGAAAAACCTCATAAATTAAAAGGTTATATTCTAGTAACCTATCAAGTAACCCATATATAAATAGTAGATTTCTAAATAAAATTCAACTACCCTTGAATTCTAAATTTTTAGTATAATCTATTTATTATGATATATTTGATCAAACATGTTGTATAATGATGTCATCAACCCATGTGCTCGAGGTCTCTTTATTTGGCCTTATAAAAATGAATTTTCCCATAGAAAACCATAGATATGGATTTATATAGGTATTTATATTCCCATAAAGGGGACTAAGATATTAAATTTCTTCAACGAACATAAGGGATGTAACACCCTGACCCTAGAAGGTTGCTGCCGATGCATTATTTTATTATATTGGCTCAATTATAAAGAATCAATACTGAATGGATGATAAGTTAAGAAGTATCATAATTAATGGTTACACACATGATACCCATAATACATTGGTAAATACAAAATAAAAACATGACACATAATAAATTGTAATAAACTGCATTCTGGAACACTTGATCAAAGATTTCTTCTTCATAACCTGTGTAAAGGAAACATAATATGTGTGAGCTCAAATGCTCAGTAAGGGTAAGTAAATAGGAAGAAATAATGAATCAGTAGGAATAAATTAACAAGTAAAGGAAAATAACTGATAACAAATGAAATTAAAATAACTATACAAGACATAATAAATATGGAAATGTATGAAACTTAAAAAAATTATACTTAATAAATAAACATAGAATATAATACATCCAATGACTTTTCAACTAAACGTATAATGGTTAAATAATTAAAAAAATATCTATGAAGTAAATGATTAATTATTGGACTTCATGTATAGTTAATATGAATACTTTTATCATCAATATATTCCAAAATATTTCCAATACTATGGAAAGAAAGCTATTTAATTTAGCCAAATTAATTGTCTCATGGGAACCTATCAACTAATCAAGAGGATATATAATCTCTGGGCCGAACCCGTCATTACAAGTCCTAATATTTACTAATATCAGCAGGTCAAATAATTAATATTCCTTATCAATATAAATGTTTCATAAAAATTACACATTATTCAATAATTCGCTAGTGAATCAAATAACTATCAAAGTGAACAATGTATGTAAAAATGATATGTGGTGTAGGTAGTACTAATATCCCTTTTAGGATAATATGTATATTATAGTAAATTTATAATGAAAAATGATTAAAATATATTTTTAGTTATAATGTAAAATTAACAACCACAAAAGTAATTGATATTGAAAAGATTATCGTTAATAACATTCTTCATATGAATAATACTTAAACATTAATAAGTGTGTTACAAAACTTTCAAATATTTAGGTCATAAAACTGATTAAGGAATAATATTAAATGAAACCCATCTTTAATGTAAGTATATTCATGATATAACATTTAAAAATGAAATATATACACCATATAAAAATTAATTGGTATATAATCAGAAATAAATATCAATAGAATGTAAATCGGGATGAAATTCGCTTACTTTTTTGTTTGGTATTTATCTTCATGTACCATGGTTTAAAATATGATACTAAATTATAACTATACCATAATAATTCTTATAGTATCATATATAATATTCTTATAATATCTTATTACCTATTTGTTAATAATATTTCATTATTTTCAAAATTTTGGGTGATAATTTCCTAGTTTTCTCAAGTATGACTTGACTTGTTATTTTCCACTGTTATTACTTAGATCATGATTTAATCATCCCCAAAAATAATACATATTTTAATTATCATATATATTAATTAAATATGTAATTATAATAATCTATAAGGTTTGGAGATATGAAATTAAATGCACCATTCATGGAGATGGTAGACTGTACGTATGCATGAATGCTATATTCATTTATTTGTCATATTAAAAGATTGAAAAGTAATATATATATATATAAATATGTGTATTATAATTCAAGTTTTATATATATTTAATATAGCTTACATAAGTTTATGAAAACCATCTTTTATACATTTCATGCATGGGTTGAATGAGTAACATCTCTTTGGGTGGAAGTAGTCCACACTTCCACAACGATGTTATCATATTTACAAAAAATGGAAAAAATAAGGTTATGTTTTATTAAATATTTTAAATATAATAAATAAATAAAAAATTTCATATATATATATATATATATATATCATATATAGACATATTTTCCCACATAATTCCCTCCATGAGAGATGGAAAAAAATGAACAATATTTATTTCATGAGGGGGTTGTTCACCATACACATGAACAATATATTCGTTATGCAGTAGATGGAAGTTTGTGTATGTATAGATCTAAGACATATCATAAAAAAATATTATTTTATTTATGATTCTATTTTCGTTATATAATAATATAACAAGTATATTTTAGGGTGTGTATAATGGAAATGAAACTGAAGATGTTGAGGAACGATGTTACCTCATAATAGGGTAACTTATTTGGGTTTGAACAAAAAGGCTCTTTTATATGGATTTATACACAAGGGTAGAATTAAATGATGAAGGAGGTATTTTTAGGATATATATAAATATATATTAGTCTATAAAATATTTCTTGAGAGGTGTGAGGAAGTGGGAGGGGAAGAGGCTTCTTATAGTGGAGGAGGAGTGACACGCTTGAAAATTTTTGGAAAATGAATTGCACCAAATTTATTCCCACTAAAAGTGGATCCAATATTGGAATAAAATTTATTAGAGATATTATAGGATCAAAATATTCCCATAAAATGTATCTTGGAAAATTTTCTAGGTCATTTAGGCTCTTAAGATTAAGGTTCAGTCCCTTATTAAGCTTAATTTTACATAAGTCTTTGTAGTTATTTTTAATTACATTGACAAATAATATTGCAAAAAAACTAAGTTGACCATATTAGAAAATATAAACTATTATGATTCCAAATATGGAATCCATTTTCCGTTTTCCAATCACATAAGTAGAAGAAATTAATTTAAATTTAATCCCACAAAGGGGACGACCACACATGTTTTTAAGGTAAAATCTTCGAAATCTTTGATATGTTTTTATAGTCAATTTCAAAGTGAAATTAGTTAAAATGAGATACATTGAATTAATTGATTAACATATAATCTAATTAAACATTAAATCCAATTTCAAAATAATTTATCCTTCGAAATAAATTACATAAAAAAGCAATTTTGAATTAACTTTAAGTATATTTAAACAGTCATTAATGAATGAATCTTTATTAAAATATACCAAAAATTCACCATAGGATAATTATTGTGTTTCACCTTGAACGGTGAATTTTATTTTGACATATTAAATTTATAAAATGGTTAAAAAGTATATTTACAATGGGTTCTCCATTAAAAAAAGAAAATCTACGTTATAAAAATATATTATTTTACATTCAAAATTGGGTTTTTTCTTAACTTATGCTTATCAAATATTTTAGATGATTAAATAAAAAATTTATATAATAGATAATATTTATGTTAAATTAAGATAACTCACTAATTATAGTTTATTTAATTTATCTGGATAAAACATTTTTTTAATCATAAAAAAATTCTATAAAAACATTCCCTTCATAGTCAATTCATATTTATATCCATTTATAATTAATTTGAAACCAATTAATTAATTATATATATTATTTAAACCAATTGTTTTTCAAAGTTATTTAATACTATTTCTAACCACTCATTCAATGGTTAGGATAAGTATTATTAAGCTGAGAAATAATATTTTAATATTATATTTTTGTCTAGTGGATCATGATCTGGTGTGTAAAGTAATCTTTTGAAGAAAGTATCTCTTTCAACAAACATAATATATCTTGATGTTACATGAATTAAGAAATATAGAATATTTCAAATATATTTAAAATATTAAATATATCTTAATGTTCCAGGGTATTATATTCCCTTACTCACTTGGTGTCACGTGTACTTGCAATTGAATATAAGGTTCTTACTTTAGAATTTTGGGGTGTTGCATTCTCACCCCATTAGTTAAATTATCCCCACAATTCAAAATTAATCTCAGCAATATGTGAATTACAAGAAAAATATTATTGAAAGACCCACATCATCAAAAGGGTTAATATCACATATTCTTAAAAATAGAGAAAAGAAAGTACAATGGTCTTGTGACCTGGTTTTCTAGTCGGAGAACATAGGTGGGAAATGAATGTAAGGATACATAAGAAAACAAATCCAACAATCATGTTATGAGGGATAGTTCTAGATAACATGTTCAGATTATAGTTGTTGACCACAAAAACATAAGCCGTATATGTGTTTAAAGGTAATTTATATCATCAAAAACAATGATAACAAGAAAACAATTATGATGATTTCCCTAGAGTTGAGGAAACTATTCAGTCTATAAGTATATAAGAAAAAATACATTTCTATAAACACAACCCTTTTCTTTGATTATTCCTTGAATTTTTTGTACTTAATCTCTAATCATTGGATTCATCATATGCTAAATTTAAAAATGAACTTATCATTAGCCTTTAATGAACTTTAAGAAACTATAAATTTTCATATTCCAAACATTTTAATAACACCATCATGTATCCACATGAAAAATTGTAATGAATTCAATCACCGTGAAACCTTATTAGAAACCTTTATTCTTTCTTATTCCTTATGTAAGAAACAAGTTATTGAATATATTCCTTAAATCCAAAAGTGTTGTAAACTCCATAAATGACATATAGAACACCATTCCACATATAATTAATCAGTTTTGAGGTAGTAAAAACTTATCCAAATCAATAATTTCTTCCACACTATCTCAACATCATAAACATATTGAGATTTTTCATTCTCCTAATCATGTGTTTTTAGAAAATTTTAGAATTCCACTAAATAAATTATCCGAGTACCATTTAACATATTATTTTAAATCCTTAATGAAAAATTACTAACTTACAATCCTTATATATTTCATAAATAATATAATGGGAATATTATAAATAAAATAATTTTACAACATATTTATTAGATCAAAATACAGAATAACATTAACCATTCAACTTTGGTTGTGTCAATAACAAATGATTGACCATGACCCTTTAGCTGTTGACAATGTATATTCTCTTGACACTTGGGGAATTCTATTCCATTCATGTGTAATGTCCCATAATTTTCATGAATTGTTTTTACATTATATGGAATTATTTTGAGACTAAACACTATGATGATATGTGATTCCAAGGTCCAGAATCCCTGGATTGATCTGTCAAAAAAATGTCTATCAATAAATAGTACGTGTGAATAGTTATCTTAAAAAGTGGAATAATACCTAAACAGGTGCCGAATCAGAAATTTAAGGGCACTGTTGCATTCAGGATGGCTGGTTTTCCCAAATGTGTGACTTAAGTCTAGTCGGTGCATGCCTATAGTGAGAAAACTCGAAAATGAAATAATTGTAAATAAAATAATTAAATTACTTAAATTTATTTCTGAAATGCTTATAAATGAAGAATAGTGACTCATATTAAAAATCTGAGACTACCACTAAACTTGTGAGGGTATTTTTTCCTTAGGGAGATCCTAATATTTGTTAGAGAGGGAAAACAGAGAATGTCAGCCTCTGGACGTAAATAAAATAATTAAGTAACAATTATATTATTTTCTAATCCTTATAAATCAAAAAAGGAAACGAGGATTGAAAGTTATAGGGAACTTTTAAGCTCATGGGGTGTGTTCCCCTTATTTAAAGCCTAACCTCAATTGACGTGGGTCAAGGGTGAAAGTTTATTTTTTAACTTTTTTTAAGGTTCATTTAAATAAACATGTGATAAGGATTCTATAACTTTTGATCCGGTGCTAGGATCAAAACTTTGAGGGTACCGATGAACTCTAAACACTGGGATTCTCCTTGAAATGACATAACTTTAGCTGGACAGGGAAAACCAAAAAAGATATTTTTCAAATTTCTTGAGAAAAATCATAAAATATTTTAAACAAATTATTAGATATATTTTCTCACTATCGAGTGGTAGATGGTGACGATGTAATGCAGTGCTGAGATGGAAATGAGGCACATTAATGGAACTCATTAATGGCTCATCAACTAACATTATAATGTCTCTTTAATGATGCATAAAATGCAATGCAGTTTCATAAATGTCATAGAATAACGATACGACATCACAGTGTAGCTGAAGCACTGCCACATTTTTCCTTTTTATAGTCTTATGCATTAGATAAAAGAGGATTAAATTGCAGGTATTCTCTTACGAACCTCTAGGAAACTTCCTCTCCAATGAAAAATGACTTACCGCAACATCTTCCACTTCCCTCGATGATCGGAGCCAGAAGTGACAAACAACGTCAACGTATTGAATCCTCAAGGTCGAAGCATTATGGCCTCGATCATCAAAGAGTTGGGGGTGGTTTTATTTTTTTTCTTCCCCATTCTTTTCTGGAAACGAAAAATGCGGATCAACCCATGAATAGGTTGATCCTATAATCGTGCGTTTATGTGGGAGGGGTAACTTTATTTTGGGGATTATCTATCCAATATTAGTTTATCGTTTGATGATTGAACTAAAATACCCAAACCACCCATGATTATAAACCTATAACTCGGAGAGCACAGGTCATCCCGAACAAGGCCCAAGCACCTCCTTAATGTGCATTCCTTGTGGCCGCAACCTCAAAGTGGCGACATGATGATTATGGTACCCTTATGGTGAAGAGGGAATTAACCAAAGATAAAAGGCATAGCTGGAGTGAATAACGGACCACTGGAGCACATCCGGTGGTCCAGCGAATATCTTTTGGCATGCCGGCACCAGCGGTAGCTGCGGGAAGGGGATAGAGGTGCGCCCGTCAGTGCGCTGTGGTGACAAGAGGGTGCGGCTGGCCGGCCATGGTATCAAGGTGACATGGCGCTAGGCTGGCGCCGTGTTGAGGCATAACCCTTGTCCAGGCCGTTTGGTGGTTCAGCGAGCCACGGTCGCTCAAACCTGGTAGGATGGGCCCCACATGTCTATGGTAAGATAGGCTTCACGCGCCCACAGGGCCAGCGAGGACTGGAGGTAGCTTCTGTATATATCTCAGCTAGGTATCCCACCATAGTCCCACACTACATAGGCCAAGCTTCAAGATCGCGGGCCACACCCCCAGCCATTGGGCCAGAGCCGCGCTCGTGGGCCTTTCTGGACTAGGCTGAGTTGCTGGGTAACACAGTGAGTAGAACCCTCGACCAAATCATGCTAGTTCTAGCGAGGCCCATTGGGACCAGCCCACTGTCCTGGATGGACTGGACTAACCCAAACTCAAACCGGGTCATGTTGAGTTGGTCGAATTAAACCAGGGTACATGGGACCCCCAGGCAGGGTTGGTTGGGTCTGTCCAGCCAGGTTAGACCCGGCCTAGACGTAACCGACCCCCCTTTATTGAAAATATTATAATTTACATACTAAGAATCTGATTGATGAACTATCTATAGCTAAATAACCATTGTAATGGTATGTTACTTTTGAGATACTTTACATGAGTTTTGGTAGAAGTTGGAGTACGACCAGGTTAGATCGAACTCGAATCCAACCGAGTGCTTTTTACTAAAAAACCTATAAATTACAAATCAGGCATCTGATCGATGCACCATATGTTATGTTGGATCCTATAAAACAAGATGTTTTTTTTGGTTACATCTAAGTGTGACTTCATTGTGGTTGAATTACGACTGATGGTTTGAGGAGAAGAACCTTTGGAACTCATACGTACAAGGAGAGAGGATCTAGTGGTTGGATATCTAGTGAAGAGAGACCCTTCATGGATTGGTAAGAGAGAGACATTCTGTGGATCAGAAATTGTGTGACCCTTTGTGGATCAGCATGAGAGAGATCCTCCATGGATCGGTAATGGTAGGACCCTCTATGGATTATTATTTGAGCAACCCAATATGGATCATCTTGATAGAGACCCTCTATGGATCAATAGTAGGGAGACCCATCGTGGATCAGCCGTAGAGCAACCCGTTATGGATTAGTGGAAGAGTGACCCTTTCCGAATCAGTAGAGGACCTGCCCATATTAGAAAAACGTTAATATTAAAATAGAAAACCTGAACTATTTTCTTAAAAAAAGTGAAATACCTCCTAAACAGGATACCTGATTGGAAATTTGAGAGCACTGTTGCGATCAGGATGTCAGTTTTACCTTAAGCGTGTCTTATGTTTATTCGGTGCAGACCTCCACTGAGCAAACCTGAAAATGGCATAATTTTAAATAAAATAATGAAATAAAATTATTGTATTTGTAAAATTCTTATATCTCACCAACGGTGACTTGGATTAAAAACCCATGAACACAGCTGAACTTGTGATGATATGTTTTTCATAGGAAGATTCGGACAATGGCTAGCGCAGACCAATAGTGGAAGTTAGATTTTTCCCTTAAATAATATAATTAAGTAACAATTATTTTATTGTCAAATCCATATTACTCCTAAACGGTAACTCGGATTGAAAATATGACACTATCATTGAGCTTGGTAGGGCGTGTTCCCCTTAAGCAGAGCCTAACCTCGACCGATGTAGGTCGAGGGTGAATGTTAATTTTTTAAAAATTTTATGGTTTTTTTAAATAAACGTGTGAGAAGGTTTTCATTACTTTTGAACCAGTACTCAGATCAAAAATATGAGGGCACCATTGAACTCAGAATGCCTTGATTCTCATAGAAATGACTTAACTTCTAACTAGCAAGGAGAGAGAAGAAAAGTTATTTTTTGGACTTTTCGATAAAATTAATAAAATTATTTAATAAAATTATTTTATTTATTTTCTCACCATTAAATGGGAGATGGAGACAATGTGGTTCAGTGATGAGGAGATAATAAGGTGAATTAATGAAACTCATTAATCGATTATTATCTCACTGTGTAACGATGCATTAATGATGTGAAATAGTGACCCTGTTTCATAAATGTAATAGTGTTATGACGCGACATCGTAGTGAAGTGGAAGCACTATGAAGTGTTTCCATTTTATAGTCTTACATGTTGGAAGAACAATGATTAAACTGCAGGGATTCTATGAAGAACCTCCATTAGACTTCCTCTCCAATGAATAATGAAGAACATCAATATCTTCGACACCCCTCGAATATTAGTGTCGGATGTGGTGAACGACGTCAACGTCTTGAAACACCAAGGAAGGAGTACTGTAGTGTCGAGCGTCAAATAAGAATGGGTTGATTTGTTATTATGTTCTTTCCCATTCGTTCCAATATACAATAAATGGATATCAACCCACAAACAGGTTGATCCATGAATTGTGCATTTATGCAAGTGGGTAAATTTATTTGGGGGATTCTCAATGTAGTATTAGTTTATATTATGTGGATTGAATGGAAATCCCTGAATCTACCATGATTATAAACATCCAACGAGGAGGGTACGGGCTGAAACAAACAAGGCCCGAGAACCTCCTCCATGTGTGTTCTTTGTGGCACACTCTCAAAGTGGTGGCAAGATTATTATGGGACCTTTGCAGTGAAGAGGGAATTCCCTAGAGAGCATATCCACAAGCGACGCGAAGAACAGACCACTAGCCCACACCAAACGGGCCAGGATTTGGGCTGGCGGGCCATGCCCCAAGCCAGCGGCCCGGAACCACGACCACAAGTTAGGAAAGACTAGACCAGGTCATTGGGAGACCTGGTGGGCTGAACAATCGGCCAACCTTGGCCAGGTGCAATGAGGCCCATTAGGTCGGGCACACTAGCCAAGATGGAAAAACCCGACCTATAAAAGAACTAGGTTATGTTGAGTTTATAGAATTATATGACGGTTGGTGGGACACCCAGGCTGGGTTAGTCAGGTTGGTCTAACCTGGTGAGATAGGGCCCGGACACAACCGACCCCAATTTACAGAAACAATTATAACTTACAGACAGGAAGTATGAATGGAACAACGTCTGTGGTGCAAGGACCCTTGAAATGATTCAGTCCTTTTGAGATACTCAACATGTGTTTTCAAAGAATTTGGAGTACAACCATGTTGTATTGGAGTCGAATCCAACCAGTCCATTTTTATTAAAAATCCTATAACTTATAGACCGAGTGTCCGATTGAATCGTCATCTATTCCGTTAAAACCCTTAAGACAAGACAGTCCTTTGGTTTACTTCTATGTGGGATTTCGATACAGTTGAAATATGATCGATGGATTGCAGAGAAGAACCTGAAGAACTTGTACATACATGGTGCAGGAATCCAATGGCTAGATGCGAAGTGAAGAGAAACCCTCCAGGGATCGGTAGGAGAGAGACCCGCCATGGATTGACAATTGTGTGACCCTCCATGGATCAACCTGAGAGTGATCCTCTGTGGATCAGAAATTTTGTGGACCTCTATGGATTAGCATGATAGCAACCCTATGTGGATCAGCAGTACTGTGACCCGTTGTGGACCAGCTGTAGAGTGACACATCATAGATCAGTTACAGAGCGAACCTTTGTGGATCAGAATTAGTGTAACCCATCTTGGATCAGTATTTGAGCCTCTTAATAGAATAATATGATCTAGCTTATTACTAATCATCTTTATTCATGTTCTTTGAGTTGTGTACATACTATGAGATGTCCTGTGTTTCGTTCTTACATTGATGATTACGGTGTGGTATTTACTTTTTGTTTTGGGGTCCCTAATGAGTATTTTTTTACTCACCCCTGCATGGGATTTGAACACAAGTGTTCTATCTAGTACATATGATCGATTTTTGGACATAGACTTCGGTAGACCAGAATCTAATGGTCCTGAGAGAGACGGTACCGACAGATGCTATGACGGTTGAATTACTGTCCAAGGACCAGGTGGGACCCAGTAGGGAAAGGTGTACAGAACATTATACTTTGTCTTCTAGTAGCTACACTACTCTCATGATCATGTGGGGTTTTCCATGGAGGGCCATCATAGTTTCTTTTGTGTACTTTTCTATTTTCAGTTCTTTAATTTGGTTTGCAATATGGCACACTTTTATTTGTTTTAATTATCTTTGTTTTGAGTGATACATATTTCCTTGGTCAGTGTATGGGGCTTGGTTGGGAATGTGTGTGTGTAAAGTTACTCAAGAAAATGCCTCCCACTTGTAGGTTAAAGCCTTTGGTGTTAGTCACCAGACTCTGGCCTTCGAGAGGCGGGATTGAGGTAATCACGGCACGGGCCCCTGGGGATGGGTTGTGAAAAAGTAGAATCAATGGGTGGTCGGTCCAACCTCAAAGAATGGGGGTTTGTGTTTTGTTTTGGGGAAATAGTGTTAAGTGTTTCGATTATGACTTCCATATTCAGGGATTCCATTGTTAGTGCAGCGGTCGATGTATCCATATACCAGGACATTGACTTCTATTGTTTCATCTCTATACATGAATAAACTGGTTTCATAAGTGTTGTATTATGTTCTTTTGAATAAAAGTAATCTCACTTGGTATAACATTTTTACTGGGTGAATCTTGATTCTATTTCAAAAATCCTACAGGCAGATAGCCAGCAAGGATTCATGTGTGTAACCATGAGGATGGTCCACCAAATTATTAGGCTTCGGTACAGGGACTGTTTCCTGAGATGGTACATTCAGGTGGTGTCCAAGCAGTACCACTCCCCATAGTTCAGTAGTTACTACCATCACTATTGGTAGAGGAAATATGTAGGCTCAGTTCCTTACATGAGTTTCAGTGACAGATACCCCTCAGGATCCAAGGAATGCCTAACTCCTAGGTGGATAAGGATTGTCTTGAGGTGGTGACCAATTTTCCATCTAACTAGGGCACCATTAGATTAGATGTTGGTCCTAGCAATGAGGCTTCTATGTGGATCACCAGGGAGATGACAGGGTTTAGTTTACCCCTATCTTATTATGAGGTGACTTTTCCATGGATAGATATTTAAATCTTTTCATAGAGAAGGTGTATCTTGCCATAAAAAAGCTATGGGAATTGAGTTCCAAAGAGAATCAACCTCTTTGGAAGGATGACATGTTTGTAGATGTTTATTCATCGAGGCATACCAACCATTCCAGGTACTCGATGAATACAATACGACCAGTGATTTAGGGATCAAACCACTGAGCAAGATGTGTTTTGAGACATCCGAGCTAGTACTATCCCTCTGTGCATTCCTACTTATGTTCAGGTGCTAGATAGAACCATTGTTGTTGAATGTTCTTTGGATTAACAAATACAACCAGTGAATGTTATTAGTGAGAAATCAGGAAGATGAATACATTATCAGATACATGGATGTGTGAAATGTTTCGGTAAAAGGACGTAATAGGGACAGATGAATCTGTAGGGAAGCAGATTTGGAAGAGAAGCTCTGAGAGCAGTGGGAGGTGGTATACATTTCGACATGATACAAACAACACCCCAATGTGGTCCCCACCAGGCTTATAGAGTTGGAGGACTGGGGAAGGGGTAGATGTATCCAGTCAAAGAGTATAGACCATGGGCTCCAGGAATGAATCTAGGCACGATATGTGTTTACTAATAACATCCATATTAATAGATATATAGAGAAATCCTTCCATGATGTCACGAATATTGTTCAAGATCTAGATATTACGGTTAAACCACTAACTTGATCCTTAGGTCTGGATATATTAGTGGGAGGATACTCGATAATCCCACTTATTCTGATGGTGTTATCTGACCCTTGAGATAAGAGTTTTGGTTATAACATCTTTGTGAAAGTGTCAAGGCCTTACGATGTTAGATGGGTATGGACTAGTCATCCATTGTTCATGCTCAAATTGGATATTTTAGGAAAAAGGATGTGGTATAATTTCAGTGTTAGAATGGTGTTTTACTTGGTTAGAGAAAAAGGAAACCCAGGTAGAATAGGATAAACTCTTTCATAGGAGAGTGTAACCTGTCATTCTTGAGTCGACCAACATTATCCTCATGGCAGCAGGTGCTTTCAGTTTGTAGTTACCAAGAGTAGTGGTGGAGTGTGGGAACATCCATTAAAAAGATATTTCCATGATTACCTCCTTATAGGGAGAAGGACTTCGGCAATCACTTATACCTAGGGACGACACCAATATCTATACCTAAATATCAGATGGATCCTACAGATCTCCTAGAGATTTGATTACAGTTGGGGGACTTTCATAGGAAGGCCTTATTAAGACCGTATGTTTTAGATTATGTGCAGATTACCATCACCTTAACCAAGTGGTCGTGGAGGATGATAACCCACTACCAAAGGGTCGATGGGAACATCAATCACTTATAGCGGTAGCCTTTCATGTGGATGTAAAGGCTATCGTTGGATTTTTGGGAGTTGAGATCGTGGTAATGGCTGGAGTTCCTCCAGGACTATGAATTGGAGATAGTCTATACTCCTTGAAAGGGAAATGTGGTCAAAAACATGCTAAGTAGAAGGACCGGTTTGCAGCTTCTGAGTGAGGTGATGGAGAAGTTGTCCACAATGCAGATATTCATCATGGATTATGGTGAAGGTACTTACCTTCAGTCAATGACTGTTACACCCCCACTCTTACATCAAGTCATGGAGGTACAGTTGGTGGATGTTGACTATGAAGCCTGACGTGCTCAGTTATGTTCAGGATGGTCTCTTGATAGATATTGGATAGGTTGGGAGCATTTTATCTTTTTCAGAGGGTGCACCACAGTTCTAGTGACATTGCAGGAGGAGTTGTTAAGGGAGATACATACATACCCTATGGAGGTACATCCTGGAGTTGCGAAGAAATACTAGGACATCCGACCTAAGTACAGTTCATCGTGGATGAAGAAGGTAATGGTTGAGTTCATTTCATGATGCCTCACTTGCAAACATGTTAAGGCTGAACATATGTTTCCAGTAGGCTTGGTGCAGCCACTTGAGGTACCAGAGTGAAAATGGAATGTTATCTAGTTGGACATAGTGACAGGGTTACCATGCACATCCAAGGACCATGAATCTATCTAGGTTATCATGGACCGACTCACCAAGTCAGCTCACTTCCTACCTATCCCAGAGAATGGATTAAAAGAGGCATTGGGATGACTCTATGTCCAAGAGATAGTATGGATTTTGGGGGTGAATTCGATGATCATCTTAGAACTTGATGCACAATTTACAACTCAGTAGTGGAAGGGGTTGTAGGTGGAATTTGAGACTCACCCACGATTGAGAAAATCTTTTACCCCAGATAGATGGTTAGACGGAGCAGACCATACAGACCTTGGAGGACATGCTTCATTCTAATGCCTTGGATTTTGGTCATAGTTTTGGGGACCACCTATCACTGGAGGCGTCTGCGTATAACAATATATCTCACCCCACCATTGGCATGGCACTGTTTGAGGCCTTGTACGGGTGGCCATGCAGATCACCTCTATGCTAGATAGACCCAGGGAATTTAGAACTCATGGGTCCAGAGTTGGTACAGGCTACCACTGAGAAGGTACAGACCATCCAGGTGCAGATGAGTACTGCATAGAATAGATATAAGTCTTAGTCCAATAGGATATGGAGACTATTAGAGTTTGAGGAGGGAGATCATGTTTTCCATTAGGTCTCACCCAGACCGGGATTGCAGAAATTTAGTTGGGGTGGAAAGCTATCTATGAGGTTCATAGGACCTTTTGAGATCCTGTGAAGAGTTGGCGAGGTGGATACCATATAGATATTCCCCCAGAGATGCACCAGGTGCACAATGTTTTTCACATGTCACAGTTGAGGAGGTAAGTGCATGATCCATCACAATAGATCGACTCAGGTGAGCTGAACAATGATAATAGGTTGACGTCTATGGAATTCCCCATAGTGATAGAGAATCGTCATGAGATTTTCCTTTATGGAAGGTCAATTCCTTTGGTTCATGTTTGGTTATAACACATGAATCTAAAAGAGAGAACATGGTTCTGGGAGGCTCAGATTCTTGATCAGTACCCTCTTTTGTTTTATTAGCCATTGTTTTGGATTTCAGGGACGTGTAGCCCAAAGGTGAGGAGAATGTAATGTCCTAGAATTTCCATGATTTTTTTAAATTATATGAAATTCTTTTGATACTACACACTCTGATGGCCCAAGATTTAAAGGTCGGGAGTGCCGGAATGATCTATCGAAAAATGTTATGATTAAAATAGCACACACAAACGATTTTCATGAAAAAGTGGAATAAATCATAAATAGTGGCATAGATCATAAATTTTAGGGCACCATTGCATTTAGGATGGTGGTGTTACCTTAGGCACAACTTATGTTTAGTCGGCGCATACCTCTTATGAGAGAAACTGAATATGGAATATCTTTAAATAAAATAATTAAATAAAATTAGATTATTTTTAAAATTATTATCACTCATAAACGGTGACTCAGATTAAAAATCCAAGACCACCGATTAAATTTTGAGGGTATCCATTCCATAGATAGATACTAACATTGGATGGCATCTGCCAACAGTGGATGTTAGTTATTTGGCCATAAATAAAACAATTAACAATTAATTTATTTTCAAATACTTATAACTCTTAAATGGTAACTCAGATTGAAACTCTGATAGTACCGTTGAGCTCGTGGGGTTGTTTTTCCCTATGTAAGATCCTAACCTCGACCAATGTAGTTCAAGGTTGAATGTTAATTTTTGAAATTTGTTTTAAGGTTTATTTAAATAAATATAAGAGCTGGTTTTTCTAACAGTTGAACTGGTGCTCGAATTGAAAATATGAGGGCACCTTTGAACTCATAATGCCTTGATTCACGTAGAAATGAATTAACTTTAGCTGGAAAGGGGGGAGAAGAAAAGTTATTTTTCATACTTCTCAAGAAAAAAATTAAAAGAATTATTTTATTACTTTTCTCACCATTGAGTGGTAGATGGTGACACTGTGGTGCAGTGATGACATGGAAACAAGGTGCATTAATTGAACTCATTAATGGCTTGTTATTTCATAGTGTAAAGATTCGTTGATGATGTGTGACAATGAAGCTGTTTCACAAATGAAATTGTTTCACGACGTGACATCGGAGCACAGTGGAAGCGCTGTGATGTGTTTCCTATTTATAGTCAGACGTGTTGGTGGAATGAGGATTAAACTGTAGGGATTCTCTGACGAACCTCTAATAAACATCCTCTCCAATGAAGAATGACGAACATCAACATCTTCGACGCCCCTCAAAGATTGGAGCCAGAAGAAATGAACGACGTCAACATCTTGACACATCAAGGAAAAAGAGGTGTGGCATCAAATTCCAAAGAGGTAGGGTTTGTTTTATATTTATGTTCTTCCTCATTCTTTTCAATAAATGACGAACAAAGATCAACCCACAAATAGGTTGATCTGTAAATCGTGCATTTATGTGGGAGGGTAAATTTATTTGGTGGATTCTACATCAGAGAATAGTTTATCATTTATTGATTGAACCAAAATCATTAAATCTCCTTTGATTATAAATGTCTAAAGCTGAGGGTCCAGGTCAAAACAAAAAAGTCCCAAGCACCACCCCCATGTGTGTTCTTTGTGGACACATCCGAAAAGTGGCATTAAGATGATTATGAGAGCTTTTTGGTAAAGTGGGTGTTCCCCAGAGAGCACAAGCACAAGTGACATGAAGATCGAACCACCAGAGCGTGTCTGGCGGTCCACCAAACATCTTCCAGTGTGCTAGAAAAAATGCCGGCCACGAGCAAAAGATGGTGGGGTGCCCATTGGCGCACCGTGGCGACAAGATGGTGTGACTAGAGAGCCACGGTAGCAGGGATACTTGGTGTTGGGCACGTGACGACTAGAGGAACATCCAATATCTAGGCTGTTTGGGGGTTCTACGAGTCGTAGTTCCTTGACCACGACAAGAGGCCCCCCCGTGCGTTCGAAGTTCTAGTGGGGACTGGACATGGCAGCTGGCTGCGTCTCGGCTAGGTGGTGTACCACTAGACCAAACTGTGTTGGCTGTGCAATGGGCTAGCGGGACACGCCCCTACCCAGTGGACTGGAACCACACCCGCGGGTCGGGCCAGACTAGACCGGGTCTCCAGGCAACCCGGTGGGCTGAACCCTCGGCCAAGCCAGGCCGGGTCCAGTGAGGCTCACTGGTCTGTGCACACTGGCTAGGTAGGACTGGGCCAACCTAGAGCCGAAATGGGTTATGTTGAGTTGTTCAAATTAAACCATGTTTTGTGGGACACCCAGGCCAGGATGGTTAGGTCGGTCAAACCTGGTCAGAGAGGGCCCTAACGCAACCGGCCCCTGTTTACTGAAACAAGTATAACTTGCATACCTGGAGTCCGATTGATGAACCATCTATGGAACAGGGACCCTTGAAAAGAGGTAGTACTTTTGAGATACTCTACATGTGTTTTGGAAGAAGTTGGAGTACAAACGAGTTGGATCAGAGTCGAATATAACCGGGTCATTTTTACTAAAAAACCTATAACTTACAAAACGAGCGTCTGATCGACGCGTTGTCTGTTCCATTGTAACCCTTATAACTAGATGTTCCATTGAGTTAATTCTAACCGGGACGTCATAGAAGATGAAATATGATTGATGGATTGAGGAGTATAACCTTCAGAACATGTACATACATGGTGTCAGAATCCAGTGCCTTGTTGTCAAGTGAAGAGCGACCCTACATGGATCAGCAAGAGAGAGACCCTCCATGGATCGACAATGGAGCAACCCTCCATGGATCAGAATAAGAAATAACCTCCATGGATCAACAATTTCAGGACCCTCAATGGATAATTATGAGAGAGACCCACCGTGGATAAGCATGATAGAGACCCTCTATGGATCATAAGTAGTGTGACCTGTTGTGGAACAACCGTAGAGCGACCCATCGTGGATCAGTTCCAGAGGGACCCTTGGTGGATCAGTAGTAGACTAACCCATATCATATCCACATCCGATCATCTTAATAGAATAAAATGATCTAGATTATGACTAATAATTTTTATTACTATTCATTAAGTTTTATACCTTGTGTGAGTTGGCATGTGTTTCGTGCTTACATTGAGGATTGCGATGTGGTCTTTCCTTTTTTGTTTGGGGGTCCCTACTAAGTATTTTATTACTCAACACTACACAGGTTCTCCCGCACACATTGTGCCTAGTGCAGATAGTCGATGTTTCAACAGATACTTTGGTGGATGAGAACCCAGAGGTGCACAGGGAGAAGGGACCAACAGACGCTACGATGGAAGAATTTGTGGAATAGGACCAGCTGGGGCCCAGTAGGGCTGGGCGGACTGGACATTCTACTTTGTATTCTAGTAGCTACACTACTGTCACAATCAGGTGGGGTTTTCCATAGAGGGATATTATTGTTTCTTTTATGCACTTTTATGTTTACAGTCCATTCGTTGGTTTTCCATTTATGCCCACTTTTAATAGTTATAATCATTTTTCTTTTTAGTGCTATTTGTTTCCTTGTTCAGTGTGTGGGAATTGGTTGGGCGTGCCTATGTGTACAGGTACTCATGAAAATGCATGCCCCTTGTTGGTTGAAGCCTTCTACGCTAGTCACCATCCCCTGGCCTTTGTGAGGTGGGCATGTGATAGTCACAACACGAGCTCAAGGGGATGGTTTGTGACATCACACATTTAAAAGGGATATTCTTTCCATAGTTATCAAAATTTGGAAAACACATATTTCCCTTTATTTTCTTTGACTCATTCCATATTTCATGGTGTCAAAGGACCTATAATTTTTTTGGTTTCCAATAAATACAAATGATCTCAATAATTACTTTTTCTCTTTGATGGAACATAAAATTATCTCTTTGTATGATGATAAAATCTGAGAAACGATAACCCTTTGATGATTTGGATTAAGACCTTCCAGGAAGTGCTCATCATGAAAATTATGTTTCATATATAATCTGTAGCATACTTCAATAACCTTGTAAAGGTATCTTTATAATCCACAACACTTTATTCCTATGTTTTCCTTAAATGAATAAAATTCCTCTTTGCCTTAGATTATTTCTCATGAGGGAAACATTTAACGAATAATGTTTCCTTATAGGTTATCTATTACATAATTTATATTTTTTTGTCCTCCTTATTATTTTGGATCCATGAACACCATTTATCCTTATGTCATTAAGACAACATACAACAAGTGTAACCTTTTACTTTTCACCAAACCCTAATTCCATGAATATCTTATCCAAATACGTAATCCATTTCTCAGCTTACAATGGATTAGTAGTCCCAAAAAATGATGGGGTCTACGTCACATAAACAAATCCAGAATCATATAATCTCTCTATAGAATAGGATTCTCCATTCAAGAAATGTTTTTTTGTCATAACCTAATATTGAAACCCTAATAGTTCCATGACATTATAAGGTACAATACTAGCTATATTGGTTTCCTTGGTTGGGAAAAATCTACTTTTCCCATGAGAACTGATAGTATTACTTCTTCTTGGAATCATTTCTAAATAATTGAATATACTTGATTAGATCATATCATTATGTAAATTAATTTATAATCCAAAAACAAGTGAAAGACTAATCATAAAGTGATTTTTTTCCCATAAACATGGTTTATTTGTGGATATCCTTGCATTCAAATCCTTCATATTGGTAGGTAAAAAACATGAATTATCCTATGTGTATTCCCAAGGAGTGTCCAACTAGGTGCATAGTAGGTCCCATTGTCATGTACCCAATTACACCAAGGTAGTCCTGACATACTATTTTTGAGTTTTTACTCATAAACACATATTTTCTTAAACAATGACAACTTGTAGTATCCATACATTGATGAATTTATAGTAATTCCCACAAAATATCTACCTCACCCAAATTGTAAGGAATTCCACTCTAATTATCCTAAATGTATATCTTAAGGATATGTTCCTTAATATATATTTTCTAAATCTATTTTCCATGGTTACTACTAAACCTCATTTGATACAAACTATAATGCCCCGACCCCAGAAGTGTAGTCCCGGTGCATTATTTTATTACAATGGCATCATTAAAAGGAATAAAATACTAAAGGAACTATCTCTTTAGAAGTCTAAAAATACATATTTCATACATGATACAAACAATACATTGGGAATTTGAAAATAAAAACATCATACATAATAAAATGAAATAAACTGCATCCTTGAACGCTTAATAAATGATTTCTTCATCATAAATCAGGGAAGGGAAACATAATAAGGGTGATCTTAAATCTGTAGTAAGGGTAGGTAAAGCAGAAAAAATAACGAATCAATATGAATAAATTAACTTGGAAAGGTAAATAACATATAACATATTCTCTTAAAATAACTAGATAAGGAATAATTAATATGGAAAGTTATAAAACTAAAACAAATTCCACTTAATCAATAAACTAATAATAGAATACATCTGTAGAAATGTCGACAAAAAATATCATAGATAAACAAATACTAAAATATCTATGAAATAAAATATTAATTATTCGATGTCATGTATAAGGCACATGAAAACATAAACCATCAGGACCTTCCAAAAGATGGTTAAAACTTTGAAGAGAAACCCATTTAATTTGGCTAATTTAATCATCTCATGAGAATCTATCGATGTATCAAAGGATATGTAATGTCTAGGACCCACCCGTGATTACTAGTCCTCATAATTCCCCAAATAAATTAATTAAAATAAATAATATTACATATAAAATATAAATATTGAATATGGAATACAAAATTTTCAATAATTCTATAGTTAGTAAAATAACTACCAAAGTGAACACCATATGAAAAAAATGATATATAGTTAAGGAAATACTAATATAAATTGTTGAAAATATAGATATTAAAGAATATTTAAAATGAAAACAGATTTAAATAAGTTACAGTTTCAGGAAAATGTTAACAATAACAAAATGACGTGATATTTCAAAGATAATTATTAGGTATATTCTCTAGGATAATTGTATTTAAAAAAATTCCAAAGTGTCCCATAAAAATTTGAATGATTAAAATTATAATAGCCATGTGAGAATAATATTAAATGAAACTTATAATATAATAAAATTAATGATATTAATTGTATAACAAGTCAAAATTCATTATATACACCAAATAAAAGTGTATTGGGGTAAAATAATAAATTTGTATCAGTGAAATGTAAATTAAGATGCAATTCCATTACCTTAACCTTCTTTTTGTTGTATTGTCTTTATAATCAAGTATATTGGTTGAAAATAGGTTACTAAATTATAATAGAAGAATAATAATATTTATAATATCATATATCATCTTTTTATCATATCTTATGACCCATTTGTTAACAATGTTTCATTTTTTATCTATTTTGGGAGTTAATTACCTAGTTTTCTCAAGTATTTTTTGATATGATATTTTCTAATCCTGCTAAAAAGATCATAATTTTATCATATCCATAAAATAAACCAAAATTTAATTATCATATATATTCATTACATATGTGTTTAGAATAATCTATAATGTTCGGTGATAATAAATGAAATTCAACGTTCATGAAGACGGTAAGACGTACATACACATGAACACTACATTCAACTCATTGACATATTAAAAGACTGTAAACTAATTTATAAATATTTATATTATAATTAAATTATCTTTTCTATAACTTATATGTTACATTGTTTTATTAAAACATTTTTTTATACATTCAATGAATGGCGTGAACGAACCACGTCACTTTGAGGAGGCAACAATCCACATTTTCACAACAATGTTATCATATTTACAAAAAATGGAAAGTATAAGGGTATGTGTTATAAAATAATTTTATAAGAATAAATAAATAGTAGATATCATAAATAAATATAATTTCCATCATAATTCTCACCATGAGTGGCATTAAAGGAAAAATGAATAGTCATAGTTTTGTGAGGCAGTAGTTCTCCGTACATGTAAACAATAATTTCTTTATACATTAGATGGAAGTGTGGGTTTGTATAGGTAAATCCATTAGAATAAAAAAAATATTAGTATATCTAGGAGACTAGTTATTTTATATAGGCATATAATAAGGATATTTGAGGGGGTGTATAATGGAAATTAAAATTATGATCTTGAGGAATGATGTTACCTCTTAATTGGGTATCTTCTTTTGGTTTCTAAGAAAAGGAATCATTCTATAGATTTATTCCAAAGGATATGATTATAGGATGAGTGGATTTATGTTTAAGATATATTGGAGTATATATTGGTAGTGTGACACCCCGACCCCAGTTTCCCAGAGTCGGTGCATTATTACATAACATTGGCATGATCACAAAAGATAGAGTCTGGAAAGACCGATTAGTTTAGTAGCCTTGGAATAACTAGATATATTCATAAATTTGAAATTACATCATAAAGTGAAAACTACTACAACAACATCTTGTCTCCAAACTCATATACCCTTATACTATCCCTGTAGGTCATTCATAAAATACTTATTCACATCCTAGAAAAATAAAACATAGAAAGGGGTGAGCTCAAATGCCCAGTAAGGATAACAATATAGGGGAAACATTAATAAATAAGCATAAAAATTTAAGGAAATGTATAACTAAAATAAAAGCCTTTTAAACTTGAAATTCATCATAATATGGAAAAAATAAAATGAAATAATTCCATTAACTTATTCACATGGATATTCTACTAGTCGAATAATCACATGAAATATCAATAACCACTTTCATAATAATGGAATGCATAATCCCAGACTATCATAACCACATAACCAAGGCCTCGTGCCAAGACTACAAATACGATTTTGTAAAAGCCTTGTGCCAAGACAGTAGTTTGTCTCATGAGACCCACCGATGCATCGAGGAGCTATAGCGGGCTCCACCCTTCACTTATTATGTCCAATACATTCCTTATATGAACAGGTTTAAACATAACATAAACATTCGTATTAAAATTAGCATACGAAATGTCAATACTTTATCCATAAAACATGAATGGTATAAAACTAACACATCCACAGTAAAAAATATCACAAAACCTTCAATACAATATGGATGTTTTGTATCATAATAAATAAACTTCAAAGAAGCATAAAATCCATCAAAGGATGTTGACATAGATGAAATCAAAACTATTTAAGAGAAATATCTCTTTTTTTTTGAAATCATTTAAATGTCACATAATTATAAAATAAAACTTTTACTTTTAAAATATTCATAGAAGCTTGTAAGGGAAGATTCAAAGATTTTATAATAGCGGAAAATAGCCGCACCCGCCGTATAAGTTAAAAAATATTCTTACCTTAACTCCGTCGAAAAGGTTAAAAAGGACCTTGTTTGGAAAATGACGGAAAGATTCATTTATAAACCTATTATAAAAAGTCAAACAAGGGTATAAATGACTTTAACCCATATTCTGTAAAATATAAAGAATTTTCTGAAATACATTTTTATGAAACATGGATGTGGATGATAAAGAGGTCCCAGTAGATAATTACGTATAAACAACCTCGGATAATGAAGAGATTGTGAAATAACCATCACCTTGTAATTTTCCTTGGATGGGGGTAGGTTAACCTCCTCTATAATGGTGAAATAATTGTTATTAAATTATACTATAATCATATACATTAATATGATATCATATATGATCTTTGAACATTTCTTTGTTAATAATATCTTAATATTATTGTCTTTTCGGGTGTTAACTTACTCATTTTATTTTATATGTTTTGTTACGTAAGACTTGTTTTTTATGGATAGGTTGTATCTTATTAATATCCAGAATTATATTAAGTCCATAAACATTATTATTAATCATCAAATGATAATTATACTTGAATGGATACAATGGGGAATGAATATCATCGCGTTCGTGGAGACGGTAGTCCGTACGTACGCACGGGCGACAATATCATTTTCTGATATTAAAATAATATTTAATTGGATGGTATATCATATATACAGAATTATTATCATGTTATATTTATTATTTACATGAATTACACATCATTATTATACCCATCCAAATAATAATGTTTTGAATAACAATTACACCACGACGTGGAGACGGTAAGCCGTACGTACACATGTATGGTGACATATCATTCAAAGGATGGATAGAATACTAAAATATGGTCATACCATGTTCATAATAACATAAAAGTATATATAATATACTGGATTTATTATTTTATAATGGTAATAACAAAGAATGAAGAAGTGGAGGAAGAAAGGATCTTTAAAGAGGGTGGTGAAAACATTACCACTTCTTCGGGTTCTTCCTTTTGATTTGATCAAAAGGACTCCTTAGGTTGGCTTTATGACTAAAGGATGGCCTCTAGGATGAATTTAGGGAAGTTTAGAGAGTATTTGGGCAGGTTTGGGCCAAACCAAAAGGCTTTGATGGTGTGGATTTATGAGAAGGGGGAGTGCCCTTTTATAAGAGGGGTGAGGGGCACCTTTGGAAAAGCTAGAAATATTATTTTATAATAAATTCATATTCGGTTTATAATGGCTCCAAAGTGGATTATTTAAATGTTAATGTGGGTATAGGTCGACAACCACTCAACCAATTGGATTTAGACAGGTTTGGGTTACTATATTAACCATATCTTGAAATATTAACTCTTTGTTAATTAGTTTCACTTTTACAATGTCTCTTTGTATTTTTTTATTATATGGTAAATAGACTTACTATATACATCCAAGAGACCCCAAGTGGTCCATTAATGATACACCTATCATGATATAAGTCTTTTGGATGAACCTTATATTTTTAGGACTTTAATATCAATTAATAATATAATATTTGTTTTAAAAACTCCTTTATGTCAAATTTGACACTATCCAATAATTGATTATTGTAAAAATCATAACAGAATTATTACTTCAAAAAAGATAATTAAATCAATACTAACATGTAATATTAACCTAGAAAATCATTATTATTTATAAAAAGTCTCAAATTACATTTATTTTGGTATTTATAAGATCAATTATTCTAATTTTTCATAAATTAGGTAATTACTGTATCACCATTGTGTCATAAATAAATTAAAATATTTAATGTCTAAAAATTATAAATAAAATACCATTATGTAGGAATTATTTATATCTTTCTAATTAATATTTATAGTTGAAAATAACACTATATAACCCTATGTTAAAATTGTTTTTCGAAACGATATATGATTATGTCATTTTTGTATTTATTTTATCTTAATTAAAATAAAGTGTCCCTATCACCTACAAGTGGCTCCATGGGGTCTGAAAATCAACCCAAAGATGCCAATGGTCTGAAATGTAGCCACAAATAAGTTTATGACACGTTTTAGGGTAATTTAGTATTATTATAATATTAATTTTTAATCCTTATTTACTGGATTTACCCTTTAACCATGGTAAATAAAATTTCTACCGAAGTAATTATTCAAAATGTCTAAAAAAAGTTACCTATTTACACAATTTAGACATCCTGATTCTAAATATGGAATCCATTTTTCCAAATTCAAAACATAGAAGTGGCAGAAATTAATTTATAATTAATTCCCGTTGTTAAAACAAAAAGCACGTTTTAAGAGATAATAACTATCAAAAGATTGACACTTGTTCATGTGCAGTTTAATTGTGAAATTATGCACAATGACCGACATTGTATTAAATGGTAAAAATATATTCTAAATATAGTTTAAAACCACTCAAATTCATAATTTATCACTATTAATTATTTCTATTAAAAAGGTTGTTTTTAATTAAAATTTAGTAGTTTTCACTATTCATTAAAAATTGAATGTTTTCTGAAAAATACCAAAATTTCACCCGATGATAATTTTGATATTCCAAATACAAAAATAAAGTCCATTTTGAAAGATAAAATTTATAAAATTTCAAAAAGTAGGTATTACTATTCATAACGGCTAGTTTGATTGGTTGTGGTGTGTGTTAGAACTCGATGTTGCGTACAACACACGCTATTGCATTATTCAAAGGGAAGCGTACCATGGAAGCTTGGGGTGTTACATTCTCCACTCCTTTAAATAATTTTGTACTCAAAATTTCTTGAATACTACCGCAAGAAAGGACTCGGGTGGTTCTTCATCATAAGTTCCTCGGGTTCCCACGTTGCCTCTCCCATCTTATGATTTCTCCACAAAACTTTTACCAGATGAGTCGTCCAGTTTCTCAGTACTTGTTCTCTCATATCAAGAATCCTGACGGGATCTTCGCAATAATAAATTTCGGGTTCCAGTTCTAATTCCTCATAGGTGAGTACATGCGTTGGGACAGGTATGTATTTTCTCAACAGTGATACATGGAACACATCGTGAACTTTGGAGAGATTTGGCTGCATTTCCAAACAATAATCTACAGCCCCAATTAGTTCTAGAATTTCAAAAGGTCTGATGTACCTAGGACTCAATTTACCCTTCTCACCAAAATGTATAACTCCCTTCCATGGAGATACCTTCAAGAAAACATGATCTCCTACCTGAAATTCCAAATCCTTCCTTCGGTTATCGGCATAGCTCTTCTGCCTAATTTGAGATGCTTTGATGTGGTTTTGGATTACCATCACCTTTTCCATCATTTCCTCCACCAGTTATGGTCCTACAAGTTTTCATTCACCAACGTCATCCCAACAGGTTGGCGTGCGACATCTCTTCTTGTATAACACTTCATATGGTTCCATCTAAACACTTGAATGGAAGCTATTATTATAGGAAAATTCCACCAGAGGTAAATATTGATCCCACATACCCTGAAAGTCAAGTTAGCATGATCTCAAAATGTCTTCTAAGGTTTTAATAGTCTGTTCTGATTGTCCACCTGTTTGAGGATGGTAAGCAGTGCTCAAATGAAGTTCAGTATCCAAGGATTTTTGAAGACTCTTCTAGAATCTTGAAGTAAAAAGGGGATCATGATCAGAAACAATTGATAGGGGTACTCCATGAAGTCTCACCACTTCATTAATATATAGCCTTTCTATACATTAAATTGGTAAATCTTCCCTTATAGAGAGAAAATGTGCTGACTTGGTAAGATGATCACCAATAACCCATATTGCATCTTTCCTTCTAGGAGTCTTTGGTATTCCCATGACAAAGTCCATCATAATATTGTCCCATTTCCTCTCCGGTATGGGAAGAGGTTTCATGACTTCTCCAGGCTATTGCCTTCCAGCTTTCACTTATTGACAAACCATAAATCTTGACACAAAATCCACAATCTCCCTCTTCATGTTGTCCCACCAAAATTGTTTTTTCAAGTCTCTATACATTTTGGTGCTCCCAGGGTGTATAGAGAAATTGGAACTATGAGAATCGTCTAACAATTCCTTTTTTAAATCAGGTATATCGGGAACACAAATTCTCTTCCCGAATTTGAAAATTCCTTCTTCATACACAAAGTCTCTCATTCTCCCATCATTCACAGCTTTAATCTTCTTTTGAAATTATTCATCATCGGTCTGAGAACTCTTAATCCATTCTAGTAAAGATAGTTTTTCAACCATTTGAAAAAGAATTTATTTTTCACCTTCCATGGTGATTCCCATATTCAACTTTAGTAGATCCATAAAAATAGGATCCCTTTCAATTCTCATCATGTTCAAAACTCCATGATCTTTTCTGATCAAAGCAGGTGCCACCTTATTTGCCTTCCTCGGGTGGTAGTGTATCATGCAATCATAATCCTTGAGTAGTTCAAGACATCTCCTTTGCCTCATGTTGAGTTCTTTTTGTGATAAAATATACTTCAAACTCTTGTGACCAGTATAAATCTCACATTTTTCACCATAGAGGTCGTGTCTCCTTATCCTCAAAGGAAAGATCACATCTCCTAACTCAAGATCATGAATAAGATAGTTTTGATCATAAATTTTCAAATGTCATGATGCATGGGCAATAACCTTATCGTTTTGCATAAGGACACAACCAAGTCCTTTCTTCGATGCATCACTATAAATAACGAACCCATAATTCCCTGATGGGTGAGTCAATATAGGGGAATTGACTAATATTCTATTAAGTTCTTCAGAACATTCTTCACACTCTTTTGTCTAAACAAATTTAACCCCTTTACGTGTGATCTTCGTTAATGGGTTAGCCAATCGGGCAAAATTCTGGATCTAGATAAGAATTAGGTGGTGAGGATTCTGTTCTAAAGATAAGGTGTTCCTTATCATCATCATCAAAAATCATAACCTTCTTCTTCTTACAATAAATCATCACAACATGGTCTGAAATAGAATCTATACCGAGGATTATATAAAACTAAATCATAGGTATGATGATGAGATCAGTAGATAAAGAACATTTATGTGCTCTAATGGGGACTGATTCATAAAACATTGTTGCAATGATACTTCCCTTATGAGTTTTAACAGACAACTCCCTTGTTAAATCAAATTGGAAATATCTAATTTTCTTATAAAACTGGGAGGATATGAAACAATTCGATGATCCAGAATCAAATAATTCATTTTCTAAACTTGAGGAAACCATTAAATTACCTACCACCACGTCTTTAGGAGATTCTACCTTAGCAGTAGTGATAGAATAATCTTGGCCTTGATCCATTGGCCTTTTCTGAGGTAAGTTCCCCTGATGCTTAGGAAATTAATTTGCATAATGTCCCATCTCCCTATAATTGTAGCATTGGACATCAGTAGCTTCCTTATTCCCCTTGAAATCACGAGCTTGGTGGCCTTTTTCACCACACTTGTAACAGACTCCCATTCCTTTTAAGAAAGTACTGGGGTGTTTCTTCCCACATTTACCACAGGATAGATATTCAACATTTCCCTTCCTCCCCTTTTTTCCATTCCCAGATTGATCAGCATATCTCTTCTTCTCTTGATTTGATTTAAAGTTATAAGACTTAGATAATTACTTTTTTGTCTTGATAGCACATGAGAAAATGTCTTCGTATGACGAGAAGGTTTTGTGAAACTAATGGTCGATGGAGAAATGGTTTTAGACCATCAAATAAATGATCAATCTTACTTCTTGGGTTACATATATAATCTCCAGTATACCTTTCTAACTTCGTAAAGTTACCCTCATACTTTGCGACATTCTCATCCTCCTTTTGTCTCAGACTCATAAATTTCCTTTCCATATCTGCTTGATGGTCATGAGGAAATTATTTTTCTAAAAAAAGATCTTTGAACTCCCTCTATTCTATATTTTATACTTCATCATATTCCTTTGTGTTTTGAATCAATGACAACCATTGATCAGCATCTCCAGTGAGGCGGTAAACTGCCGTGATAACATTTTCCCTTTCACTACTCCCCAAAGCCTGAAATGTTTTCTCTAGGGAACTTATCCATTGGTCAGCTACTAATGGATTTGTACTCCCATTTAATGTTGGTGGTTGTTGCCTCATGAAGCGATCTAACATTGATCCTCCACGCTGTGGATCAGGGTGCTCCATACGGGTAAGGTTATTATTCATAACCAGGTTATTATTCATAACCTGAGTGAGTTGTCCCAGTATGGTGATTACTGGATCAGCACCAACTACATCACTAGCTCCACTATAATTATCTTGAGGAGGAGGGAAATCCCTACATGGAGTGAGTGCATTGATATGGTTTCCATTTCTTCCACTTAGAACCATTTCTAAACAATGGCATAAACTAGATCTGTTTATTATTCAAAATACATAATTTCATACTTATAAAACACATAACATAAATTGAACTATTTATGAATATAATCCATAATCATAAAAATTGTTTTCTTTAAGGAAGAAAATACTCATAAACCCTTCATAATGATTTGTAAAGAAAATGAGAGTTATCCTAAGAATATCCCCCGGGAGTGTCATAACCAAGACTGCAACAAGGCCCATTTTCGTGCACAAGTTCTCGTTCAAGTCTAGCTCAAAGTGATGTTTTCGGGTTTTACCCCTAGGTACATCTATGCCAGAGCCGCCTCTACCTTCTTGTATCCAGACTGGGATGTATTGCTCAGAAAACTCACAAAATCTCTACAATGCCAAAATTTTAGGAAGTTCTTCTATACTAATCTTCAAATTCCATCTTAAATCTATGTGCTCTAATCAGATTTTATCTAAATCTAGCTTCCAAGGTTTTTATTAAACTTCCTCTGATGCCATCTTTAATGCCCCGACCCCAGTTGCCCAGAGTCGATGCATTATTACATAACATTGGCATGATCACAAAAGATCAAGTATCGAATGCCCGTTTAGTTAAGTAGCCTTAGAATAACTAGATATATTCGTAAAGTTTACATTACATAATAAAGTGAAAACTACTACTACAACATCTTGTCTCCACACTCATATCCCCTTATACTATCCTTGCAGGTCATTAATAAAATACTTCTTCACATCCTGGGAAAAATAAAACATAGAAAGGGGTGAGCTCAAATTCCCAGTAAGGATAAAAATATAGCAAAAACATTAATAAATAAGAATAAACATTTAAGGAAATGTATAACTAAAAAAAGCCTTTTAAACATGAACTTCAGCATAATATGGCAAAAATAAAATGAAATAATTCCATTTACTTATTCACACGGATAATTTACTAGTCGAATAATCACATGCAATATCAATAACCACTTTCATAATAATGTAATGCATAATGCCAGACTATCATAACCACATAGCGAAGGCCTCGTGCCAAGACTATAAAAAATATTTTTTCAAGGACTTGTTCCAAGACACTAGTTTGTCTCCTGAGACCTACCGATGCATCGAAGAGCTATAGCAGGCTCCACCTGTCACTTACTAAGTCCAATTCATTCCTCATATGAACAAGTTTAAACATAACATAAACATTCATATTAAAATTACCATACAAAATGTCAATAATTTCTCCATAAACCATGAATGGTATAAAAATAACACATCCATAGTCAAACATATCACAAAACCTTCAATAAAATATGGATGTTTTGTATCATAATAAATTAACTTCAAATAAGCTTAAAATCCCTCAAACGATGTTGACATAGATGAAATCAAAACTATTTGAGAGAATATCTCTTTTTTTAAATCATTTAAAAGTAACATAATTATAAAATAAAACTTTTACTTTGAAAATATTCTTAGAAGCTTATAAGGGAAGCTTCAGATATTTTATAACGGTGGGAAATAGTCGCACCCACCGTATAAGTTAAAAAAACATTCTTACCTTAACAATGTCGAAAAGGTTGAAAAGGACCTTGTTTGGAAAACGACAGAAATATTACTTTATAAAACACTTATAAAAAGTCAAACAAGGGTATAAATGACTTTAACCAATATTTTTTAAAATAGAAAAAATGTTTTGAAATACATTTTTAAGTAACATAGATGTGGATGATAAAGAGTTCCTAGTAAATAATTACATATAAAAACCTCAAATAATGAAGAGATTGTGAAATAACCCTTACCTTGTACTTTTCCTTGGTTGGGGGTAGGTTAACCTCCTGTATAATGGTATAATAATTGTTATTAAATTATACAATAATCATATACATTAATATGATATCATATATGATCTTTTAGCATTTCTTTGTTAATAATATCTTAATATTATTATCGTTTCGAGTGTTAACTTACTTATTTTCTTTTATATGTTTTGTTACGTAAGCCGTGTTTGTTATGGATAGGTTGTATATTATGCATATCTAGAATTATATTAATTCCTTAAACATTATTATTAACCCTCAAATGAGAGTTATAATTGAATGAATATGATGGGGAATTAATCTCATCGCATTCGTGGAGACGGTAGTCCGTACATACGCACGAGAAACAATATCATTCTTTTGATATTAAAATAATATTTAATTGGATGGTATATAATATATACAGAATAATTATCATGTTATATTTATTATTTAAATTAATTACACCTCAATATTATAACCATCCAAATAATAACATTTTGAATAACAATTACACCACGAAGTGGAGACGGTAAGCCGTACGTACACACGTATGGTGACATGTCATTCAAAGGATGGATATAATACTGAAATATGGTCATACCATGTTTATAATAACATAAATGATTATATAATATGCTGGAGTTATTATTTTAGAATGGTAATAACAATGAAATAAGAAGTGGAAGAAGAAAGGAACTTGAAAGAGGGCGGTGAAAACATTACCTCTTATTCGGGTTCTTCCTTTGGATTTGATCAAAATGACTCCATAAGTTGGATTTATGACTAAAGTATGGCCTCTAGGATGAATTTAGGGAAGTTGAGAGAGTATTTGGGCCAGGTTTGGCCTAACCAAAGGCTTTGAAGGTGTGAATTAATGAGAAGTGGGAGTTCCCTTTTATAAGAAGGGTGAGTAGGACCTTGGGAAAATCTAGATATATTATTTTATAATAAATTCATATTCTGTTTATAATGGCTCCAAAGAAGATTATTTAAAGGTTAATGTGGGGATAGGTTGAAACCCACTCATCCAATAGTATTTAGATAGGTTTGGGATACTATATTAACCTTATCCTTATGTATTAACTCTTAGTTAATTAGTTTCACTTTTACAATGTCTCTTTGTATTTTTATATTATATGGTTAATAAACATACTATATACAACTAAGAGACCTCCATGTGGTCCATTAATGATATAAATACCATGATATAAGTTTGTTGGAAGATCCTTATATTTTTAGGTATATAATATCAATTAATAATATAATATATGTTTTAAAAACTCCTTTATGTCAATTTTGACACTATCCAATAATTCATTTTAAAAAAAAATAATAACAGAACAATTACTTATAAAAAAGTTAATTAAATAAATCCTAACATGTCATATTAACCTATAAAATTATTTTTATTTATAAAAAGTCTCAAATTACATTTATTTGTGTATTTATAGTATCAATTATTCTAATTTTTCATTAATTAGGTTATTACTGCATCACCATTGTGTCATAAATAAATTACATTATTTAATGTCGAATAATTATAAATAAAATAACATTATGTATGAAATAATTTTATATTTATAATGAATATTTATAGTCAAAAATACAACATATATAACCCTATGTAAAATTTTTTTTTCTAAAAGATATATGCTTATGTCATTTTTGTATTTATTTTAACTTAATTAAAATAATATGTCCCTATCACCTACAAGTGGATCCATGGGGTCCCAAAATCGACCCAAAGATGCCAATGGTCGGATATGTATCCTACAATAAGGTTAGGACCCATTTAAGTGTAATTTAGTATTATTATAATATTATTTTTTAACCCTTATTTACCGGATTTACCCTTTATGCATGGTAAATAAAATTTTTACCGAAGTAATTATTCAAAATGTATAAAAATAAAAGTTACCTATTTACAAAATTTGGAAATCATGATTCCAAATATGGAATTCATTTTTAAAAATTCAAAACACAGAAGTGGCAGAAATTAATTTAAAATTAATTCTCGTTATTAAAACAAAAAACGTGTTTTTAAGAGATAATAACTATCAAAAGATTGACATTTGTTCATGTCCAGTTTAATTGTGAAATTATGTACAATGAGAAAAATTGTATTAAATGGTAAAAATATATTCTAAATATACTTTAAAACTACTCAAATTAATTATTCATCACTATTAATTATTTCTATTAAAAATGTTTTTTTTAATTAAAATTTAGTAATTTTCACTATTCATCAAAAATTGAATGTTTTCAAAAAAATACCAAAATTTCACCCTAGGATAATTTTGATATTCCAAATCCAAAAATGGAGTCCATTTTGAAAGATAAAATTTATAAAATTTGAAAAAGTAGATATTACTATTCATAATGGCTAGTTTGATTGGTTGTGGTGTGTGTTAGAACTCGAAGTTGCGTACAACAAACGCTATTGCATTATTTAAAGGGAAGCGTACCGTGGAAGCTTGGGGTGTTATAGGTAGATCTAAATTGGCATGATAGGTTTGAAGATGAGGGATGGGAGGAGGATTTTTATAGTGGAGGAGGAGTATTACTCTTGTAAATTTTTGGATAGGGAATTCTATCCACATTGTTTCCATTTAAATTGGATCCAATATTGGAAAATATTATATAAAATAGAGGATAGGGTATTAATATTTCTAGAAAATGGATCTTGGGAAAGTTTATAGGTCATTTGGGCCATTAATATTGTGATTTAGTCCCTTATTATGCTTAATTATACCTTTATTGTTGTAATTAATTTTAATAACATTCACTTGTATTTTTAGTAAAAACCTATGTAGAAATTATTTGACATTAGAAATTATTATTATTAAAAATATGAAATCATTTTTCCAAATTTAAAATAATAGAATTGGTATATATTAATTTAAATTTAATCCCACAGTTGGGGCGGCATTAAAAAAGTTTATGGTAAAAAGATCCAAAGGTTTGCTATGTTTTTATTGTAAATTACATTGTGAAATGGAATCCAATGGCCTAAATTTGGTTAAATTAAAAAATATGATCAGAATAAAATTTAAGACCAATTTAATATATAATGAATCCTTTTAAATAATTATAGGAAAAAGTGGTCTTGAAATAAATTTCATTATTTTTAATTATTCATTAAAAAATGAATCTTCACATAAAAGTAAAACAAATTCAATATAAGATAGATTTTATGATTATATTCCAAATATGAAGTTTATTTTGACATATTATATTTATAAAAGTGTCTAAATTTTGATTTAAAATTGGTTCACCATGAAAAGGCGGAAAAATAACATTTATAAAAATATAATATTTTATGTGTAATATTGGGGTTGTTCTTATTTTATGCTTATCAAATATAATGGGAGAATAAAAAATATATTTTATTGAATATATAATATATAAATTACATTAATATCACATGGAATTGTTTTTAAATTTAATTTATCAGGATGAAACCACTTTTTGAGAAAAAAAAATAGTTTTCCATAAAACATTCCTTTTATATTCAATTAGTTTTTATATTAATTACTAATTAATTTTCAACCAATGAATTAATTTTATATTTGTGTAAAACATATATTATCATAAGTTATTCAATACTATTTATAACCACTCATTTAACTACTATGTTTAGTCTTAATAAATTAAAAAATGATATTTTAATTATATATTTTTCTATTATGAAACTCGATCTTGCATGTAATGTAAGATTTAGAATAAACTAACTCTTTAATGTAAGGAAAGATAAATAATTATTGTGCGAATAGAGAAAAATCAAATATATACAATCTATTTAAAATATAATATATATTTTAAAAGTGTGAGGGTATTATATTCCCTTATGCGCTTGGTGTAGCGTGTATTGGATGCTATCGAATATAAGGTTCTTAATTTATAAATCTATGGTGTTATAAGGGATAAATACTTACTTAAATTATTTATTAATTTAATATTACAAATGATTCACCCATGATATCCAATATTGACATAAGAACATATCATTAGAGTATTCAACAATATATCAAATAATGCGAATTATGGTATTTATTATTTATAATATTAAATTATAAGGATCTATACACGCATCCCAATATAATGAAATCCAATGAAACATAAGTATGTGGATTTCCTACAATTGGGTCTTGTTCAAAAAATCTCATACTTGGAAAATTACAATGGGTGTTCACCCAGATAGTGTGCCTTAATGTACTCCAAGTCTCCACCCTTGATCTCCAATGTCATTTGCATCTCTCCAAGTGATATCATCCAGGAAAAAATATATATTTAATAATAATTTCATTTAACCCATGGGTTCTCACAATATTAGGGTAATTCTATAGAATTTTAGTGTGTCATATATTCTTATAATAGTTTCACACACTATGTCATGTAGATGAAAAATCATAACATGATAAAAATCTCCACTATTATTCAAGATAATAAATATATGTAATCACCTTGTAATTTGATGTTGGTTTGTGAACACCAAATCCCAAAGATCAAACAATTGTCTTCGAGATACTATGATGTATGGTAAGGATTATTTAACCTCAACATACTTCAAGTACTACGTTATGTATATGGAGTTATACTCTTTGAATTGGTTGAAGTATAAGGGTGAGTAACTCAATACAAGGGGAGTAATAAAATAGAGAGATGAGAGTATAAGAATTATTAATAATATGAGGTTTCAATTTAATTTTTGGACTATTAAGTATTATTATTGGAAGAAACTAATTATGGTTAGGTTATAATTCATGGATTTAAAATATTATATGGATTTTATAAATTGAAATTATATGAATTAAATTTCTTATGATTGTCAAAATATCTAATAGTATATTTATTATTAGTCTATAGGAGTAGGGTTTATGTTTAATCTATGTTTTTATTCCATGGGTTTCCTAATATTGTCTTTTTTCTTGGGAATATCTTGAAGGGGGAAGTGGGATGTATATGAGGAAAAAATAAATAATATGAGTTCATGAGTTGAGGTTTGAAATGAACTAGGTTATATGATTTATGTACTCCAAACTATTTAATAATTATATATAGTTAACTATATATTGGATCAATAGTAGTTAGTGTGTTACATCTTGGTGAGTTTCCTTTGGTTGAGATTATCATTATCCAAGAATCCCTGGTGGGTTTCTCATTATTATGATAATTTCATAATTAAATGGGATATATAGTATTTATTACATAACCAAGTTGGAAACTGGAATGTCCAAGAACATAGTAATATATGATGTTACCTCAGTAATTATTGAGTTATTTCTATGTCATTTTTTTAGTTATTATATAATGGCTTGTTTATTAGTTCAATTAGAGTCATTAATGTAATTTTTTCAATTTTTATTTATATATTTAAAAGAATATTTTATATTATAATTTTTTTTCAAAATTTCATTTATAACTAATCATGTTCGATTGATATTGATCTATTTAAATGATTTATATTTTTTAATTCTACATTTTTATTAAATGACAAAGGCTTATTTTTATTATGTTTGTGACTAGTGAGTTTAGTGAAGATATTTTGGGGTACATAAATGGAATGATATAATCTAGTAAATTAGTTATATTGAGGAGATTTTTGTGTTATATTTTCTATGAATTTATTTTAATTCCTATCATGTTTGTGAATTTATAAAAAAATTGATTTAATTTGAGCATGTGTATATCCCTACGATCTATAATAAGGATAAATCAATTGCGAATGAATATCATGAGACTTTTTAGTTAACTCAATATTTTTTTAAATAATGATTATTAAAATATATTTTAATATGATTAATGATTAAATAGAATATATTGATAATATTAAATTGATTTGTGTCAAGAAAAATGATTTTTTTTAAGTTTAGTTATTATGGATTTAATTGTTGGATTTCTATAATTTTATTGTACTTTTTGTTTACCTTAGTGGATTATATATATGTTAGGATATGTTATATTGTGTCTGAAAGATTCTCTTATTTATTATTCTTACCTTTTTGTATGGGTGATCAATATTTTAATATCCGATATTTTTCTCAGGCTATTCCTTCATGAAAATCTATTGATGAGGTGTTCTCGAGACCATCAGTGCCATATTTTAATGAGTTTTTCAAAATTCTAGTCTCTCCAACAACAAGTCAGTACATCAATATGTCATTATGATGACTTGTCAATGTGTCGGAATGACATTGCATCAGTGAGTCAAGGGGTATCAACATCAGTTAGTCAAGGGGCGTCTGCGTTGGTTGTTCGAAGTGTTAGTAGCTCAACATCGGTAAGTCGAGGTGTCAGTATCTCAACATCGGTAGGTCAGGGTGTCAGTAGGTTAGGGCCTCGGTAGGTCATGGCATCAATAGTTCATCATCAGTAGCTCCCCCATCAGTGGCTTAATGTTAGTGGCTCAGCATCGGTGGCTCAGCATCGGTGACTCACCCATCATTGAGGCCCTGGTGTCTTCAAGCATAGCAGTGGTTGTTGAGGTCTGGGTGTCTTCAGGCGTGGTAGTGGTTGTTGTGGCCTAGGTGTCTGTGGGTATGGTTGTGTGTGCTTTGTGGCCCTAATGTATGTGGGAAGGTTGCGGAAGTGGGACTACGTGTTGGAAGAGTGGTAGCATCGAGACGTCGTATGGTTAGGAATGAATAGTTAACTAGTGGGAAAGGGGTGTTTGGTACCCAAATGTTGAGTTTCTTATACTATTAATTTACTTTAATTGATTTACATGGGTGAGTGTACCTTGGTTAGGATGGGTTGGTTAGTATTCCCTAGTTGGTTCTTAAGGATCTACAATTTTCTCACAGGGGAATTTGTATGCTCCCTCACTTGTACACGAGCAGCTTTAGTTTCCCTAATGAGTATACTTGTATATTTAGACTATGTATATTAAACTATTTTTTGGTTTCTAGGAGGACTTTGAGGACCGTGATAAACATTTATAGTTTCGGAATTGGGTTAGTTGTTGTTTCTTCTTAGTTTCCTTCATTTGTTTTGTATAATATTTGGGATTTTTTTCTTTCCTTTTATTGGTTTTCCTTTTGAACATGAATATGGGAATGAATTCTTGGATTTACATTTACGTTTAGTATTTGGTGTTAGTGGGATTTAACATCATATCTCCCGATATTATTTTAATAAAAGAGTAATACCTTCCCTTTGGGTGAGATTTTATACCCTTGGTGATAGTCACCTCTCTGGGGCCTACTGAAGGTGGGAATCGTGGGTCATTATCTCTCCTTCACCTTGAAGAAGGAAGAGCATTGAATTTTTATATCCCTTCCTTTATCTCAAAGAAGGCGGAATGAGACAGAATGGTATCAGAGCATATGTTTGAGACATAGGACAGTGTTCAGTTTTAGGATTAGTGAGGATTAAATATGATGGTAGGGAAATAGTGTTAGTCAATCGTAGCACACAAAATAGGTCCGGGAAGACTGGCTAGGACATGGTATTTTAGGGTCCCCATGATCTAATACAAGGAATCTGGACCTACTGAACAGAAAGGTGTAGATACATTGATTATAGGTTAGAGACCCTTGGAAAGGTACATGATTCATAATGACTTGTGTTCTTGTGTTTCTCGGGTTTTTTGGTAATTTTAAAAAAATAAAGAGTTCAAAAAAAATTGAAAAGGAATTATCAACACTAATAAGGCTTTGGTGTTTCTTGTTGTATTTTTTTTGCTATGGCACCTAGATGTCATCAATGGGTTGTATGAGAAATCGAGGCCCAACAGGTAAACTTGGTTGATCAATGGAGGGTCCATCGAGAGGAGGAGGACAACCAGTGGTAGAAGATACATAATGCCTTCCTGCATTTGGGGCAGTGATCTCTAGATCCACTAATGGTAGACATTTCTAGAGGAGGCTGACCTCAGAGTGATCCACAGGGACCTCAACTAGGGTGTGGTCTAGGAGGCAGTCGAAAACTCAGGGATAGAGGAGTTTGGCATGTGTAGTTTCATGATACAGAGATACCAGTTCAAGTGGGGCTAGAATTTGTTCATGGTACGATCAACTTGTTTACAAATCTTACATGTGCCTTATTTGATTCATGAGCTTCACACTCCTTTTTTGCACCCAGTCTATCCCATTCCCTGGGTCTAGACATAGAGAGACATTCCATGCCCCTGGTGTTGTGTATGCTAGTTTGAGACCAGAACATCATGTTTGATGTTTGTCGAGGATATATACTGAGGTTGGGGCCACATCGGTCCAAGGGAGAACTTCTTTTTCTACAAATGAATCCATACGATGTCATCCTAGGAATCAACTAAGTGTTTTCCATGCACACTATTATCTACTTCTTCTGGAAAAGGGTTTTGTTCTTAGATTTTGGGAGACAACGTGTATCTTTCATTGGTGAGAATATTTCCTTGGAGGGAATCTGGTGTTCGGAGCCCCCTTTTTCCTTATTAGGAGAGATATCAGTGGAATCAGAAAACTTAGACGTTGTGGAAGTTCCGAGGATTGTCAGTGAGTTCCTATACGTCTTCACCAAAGAGGTTGTGACTCTACCCCCTCAACGTGATGTTGATTTTGTGATAGACTTACAACCTGGTGCCCAAACGATTTCAATGTCTCCCCATCAGATGGTGCCTTCTATGTTGAATGAGTTGAAGATTCATGTCGATGACATGATGAATAAGGGTTTTATCGGATCAAATGTGTCTCCATGGGGTACTCTAGTCTTGTCTGTGAATAAGGTATAAAGGGGTCTCAGGATGTTCATAGACTAACAAAGACAGAATCCGGTAACCATAAAGAACAATTACCACCTCCCGAGGATCGATGAAAACTTTGAACAGTTGAAAAGATCATGCTGGTTTTCTAAGATCAAACTACGGTTTGGATATCACCAAAGGGTGACATCTTGAAGGCTGCTTTTAGGTGTATGTATAGGAACATTGAGTTCGTCGCCATGCCATTCGGCATAACGAATGCACCATCCATGTTCATGGGACACATGAACTCTTTTTTCAATGATTATTTGGACTGGTTCAAGGTAATGTGAATCAATAACATCCAAATCTACTCAGGATACGAGTAGGGTCATTCCTAGAATCTTAGGACAGTTTTTCCGGTCCACTGACACCACCAGATCTAGGGGATGTTGTCCAAGTGCATGTTTTGGACACAAGAGGAGGACTTCCATGGACAGGTGGTGTCTTAACAAGGAATACACATGGAATTTTCGAAGGAATAAGCGGTTGTTTTTTGGTCAAAACCCATGAATGTGGAAGTGGTTCATAGTTTACTAGGACTAGGAGGTTGCTACCAGAGGATCGTACCCGAATTCCCTTGAGTTACAACACCATTGAAAGATTTAACAAGACCGGAAAATGATTTCATATGGAGTGATCAATGCCAAATATCTTTAACTTATCTGAGTGGGTATCCAGTTAGTGCCACAATGATTAGGATTCTATAGTAAGGTTAGATGTTCAAAGTGTTATGGGATGATTCCAGTATAGGCCTAGGGTGTGTGCTGATTCAGCAATGGGGAGTGATCTTTTAGGGGTATAGGAAGATGCATATTCACGAACATAACTATGCAACTCATGATGTAGAACTATCATCTATTCTGTTCGCACTGATTTTTTGGCGGAATTACCTCATTAGAGAACACTACAAGGTTTTCATAGATCACAAGATATTGAGGTATGTATTCTCCCATTGAGACTCGAACTTTAGGTAGAAAAGGTGGATTGATTTTCTTCAAGACTATGACTTCAAAATCTCTTAAATATTATGAAAGGGGAATGTGGTGGCTGAAGAATTGAATATTAGGTCATAGAAGGATGTAGTTTGGGTCCACAGATGCCTGGAAGTCAATGGAGGAGTTGAATGATTTATATCTAGGTATGAGAGTAGAGGATGATAGAGGCTTTCTATTTCAGATGACACTGCAGTATTCCTTGGTACGATAGGTGGAAGATTATTAATGGGGAGACTCAGAGGATGAAGTGATGCACGATCGTGTTATTTAGGGTGATGCACTGAAAGGATGGTCAAAGGATAGTTAGAATCAGAGGTTGTTTTGTGGGAACCTATTTATTCTGGTGGCGAAGCATGTGGGAGATCTCGATGAGTTCTATAACTCACACCTGGCGGCAAATCAAGGAGTATCTAAGATGTACAGAGGATTGAGAGGATAGTATTTGTGGCCCATAGTGAAGTAGGATGTGGCGGAGTTTGTGGAAAGGTGCCTCTTATGTTAGTAGTTGAAGGCTAAACATTGTGTTCTCGGTGTACTGCTTCAACCCTTAGATGTTCCCAAGTGGAAGTGGGATGAAATATTGATGTAGATTTCCACTAGAATACCCAGGGATGAGGGAGGTTGTGATTCCATATGGGTAGTGGTGGACCTATTAATGAAATCGGCTCACTTCTTGGCGATTATGGAGTCAAGATCAGTCGATTCCTTAGCACATAGGTACATTAGTGAAGTTGTATGACTACATGGAGTTCCAAGATCCACTATTTCGGATAAGGATACAAACATTAGTTCATGATTATTGAAGGGATTACATCCTGATTTTGGCACCCAACTATTCCTTAGAACCTCTTTCCACCCTCATATGGATGGGAATACAGATAAGACCATCCATATGTTGGAAGATCTGCTGCGATCATGTTTTTGGACTTTAGAGGATCGAGGGTAAGACACTTTCCCCTAATGGAGTATTCCTAAAATAATATCTATCACACTACCATTGACATGGAACAATTAAAAGCCTTGTATGGAAGACCATGTCATTCAACAGTGTGTTGAATAGAGGTTGGGGAGGAATGTGTTCTGGGACAAGAGGTGGTGCAGAGCATGACAGAGAAGGTTTAGCTTCTATGTGAAAGGATGATGGATTCTCAAGATCGGTAGAAGCTGTATGTTGATCATAGGAGGAGAACCTTGGAGTTTGAGGTTGGGGACAATGTGTTCTCAATGGTCTCCCCTCGGAATAGGGAATAGAGATTTGGAAGTGGGATCAATATTTCTCCAAGGTTCATCAGACCTTTCGAGGTGTTGGGATGATTTTACGAGGTGAATTATTAGCTGTCATTACCACTAATGTTGGAAAGAATCCACATCATCCTTCATGTATCCAAAATCTTTTGGAATCTTCATGATGACCCCCACATTCTAGACTAGGGAGAGTTGTATATCAAGAATGACGTGACATTCGTTGAGTGATACCGACCTCTGAGTTCACAGAAACCTCAAGAGGAGGTCATTTTGGCTGTGGAGGAGCATCCTAGCCTTGATGAAAACAACATGCAAGGAAAATAAGATAAAATTAAAATAGTGGTTGAGGGTTAGGGGAAGGAAACATATAAAGACACTGGAGTTGCGGTTAGGTTTCATTCAGTGATCGAATGAAACACGCCTAACCCGAAGATGGGCAATGACAAGGGGTTCAAGGAACCTATTTCAGAGAATCTATTTGAAAATAGGGGTATATTTTGAGGGCTGATAATGAAAATCTGAGTGGATTGAAAACCTGGTCTATTAGTGAAATTTTACAAGGTGGATAATAGATGATGATTGAGGATGAAATAATGTTACCGGCTAACCCATGAAGAAAAAAATTAAGGATTATTCTTACCTCTGCCTCTCGTGAAAATGATAGATGCATCTGAACGAAGTTTCGGGGTGATCCTTGCTTTTAAAAAAGATAGTATGTCCAAGCAGTCTTGTCCGGGGAAGCCCTCTTTGGATCAAATAAGGAGTCGAAACCAAGATGATAATCTCTGTAGGTAGTATAAACCAGCTTCTGAATGGGAATCAGCCACTGTGGAGGAGGACTCATGTGTCTTGTGTGGTTACAAGTTTGGATATTATGTTTGGTAGTGGCTGTGTTGGTATGTCCCGGTCCTTTGATTTCGTGCTCTTCACTTATGGGTAGTGTCTGTTTTGATCTTGTTCGTCTTATTAATTTCCCTCAAAGGGACTCCTGGTTTGTCACTTTTCCTAAAAGTGTTTGAAAACAATAAAGTAATTTTTATTTTGGAGGCACTTATGTGTGCCTAGTACACATAGAAGTTATGAGTTTTGATCTTGTGTTTTCATTGTGCCTTGCTTATGATATAATGTTTAACCTCACTTGTTGTAAGATATGTTTTTCCCCGTTCTATGATTTTGTGTTAAAAATCCTAACTATGGGGAGGGTAGAACCTAATCCCTAAAAAATACACATTAATGTGTATGTGATTAATCATATGCATGCGAGTTAGTGCCACCCAAAGCAGATAGTATCGTGACATGGAAGAAGGAGATACCTAATCCATGTATATGAACAGTTTGACACTTGGTGTTTTTATGATTTCATGGGGACAGTTGAGCCTCAGTGTCTCCCTAGTTTTTGAAGAGGTAGATATGAGAGAGATTTTGATGGATGTTGAGGTTTCCCCTCCATCTATTGAAAAAAGTTGGTTTAATCCTAATATATGTCTCAAGGGATTCTTTTTTGGACCTATTTTCTTCTAGGTATATGTTAAATTATCTATGATGATAACAGTTTGAGAGGTATCTGATGTAATAACCTTGATTTTCCCTAGTCCCTTTCCTAGTAAAAAGCTAGTGTTGAGGTGTTCTAGGGACCATCGATGGATCATTTCCTAGAGTTTTCCAAAATTCTAGTTTTTCCATTGGAATGTTAGTGCATCGTCATGTCAGTGCATCAACATGATTGGGAATCAGTATTTCAAGGCGCATCAACATTGGTGATTCAAGGGGAATCAACATTGGTGTTGGTAGGTTAAGCCATCGGTTTCTCAACATTAGTAGGTCAATTCATCGGTAGCTATGCCTCAGTAGGTCAGGGTGTTTGTAGGTCAGGGTGTCAGAATGTCGAGGTGTCGATAGCTCAACATCATTAGGTTGAGGCATCGGTAGCTCAAAATTGGTAGGTCTGGTTGTCGTTAGGTCAAGGTGCCAGTAGGTCACCTCATTATCTCTACCGTGAGTGGCTTAGCATCAGTGAATCACCCATTAGTGACTGATTTCTTACATTTCCATGTTTTTAATGTTTTACCCCTATTATGTGTTTTTCTCCATTGAAAGTTAATCATTCAACTCAGAGCCATTAGCTAGTGTATCTCCACCATTTCCAAGTAGAATTATTAAATACCAATTAAATACAATGTGTGAAACTATCATTCCACATGGTCAAATCAGGATCCAAATTTTATGTACTTAGAGATGGTCTCCTTGATTTAAGGATATGGATTCTTCTTAATCTGATATCCTTTTTTCATTATTACTTCTCATTTCTATTCATTCACCTAGAGACTTTCTCCCAAGACGGCTCATGAAACTATGTTGGATCCCTTCCCACTAATCCTTGGTGTTCTTCCTACAAGTCAGAATATTATTTGTTCTTGCCGTAAGAAGGAACTTCGATCTTTGATCGTCTATGTAGGGATTTTCTTTTTCTTCTATTTAATTGTGTATCATGCATGTTGGTTATATTAATGGTTCCCTCTAAATAATTTCTGGATACCGTTCTTGAACTAAGAATTAAAAAAGAATTTAATATGATCAAAAGATAACTTATGTAATGAATATAATGGGCAGGGTGTGGTTTAATGTTGGTCTCCTATTTTGTTTTCTTTGATCATTTTTTGATGTTGTGGCTATATGCCTTCTAAAAATCCTGATTGTTGGTTGTCTTTCCTTGTGAACTGGTTTTTGGTTTTGTTATGATGATTTGATGCACAGTTGTAACATGAAATATGATTAATTACGTATACTCAGTTAAATTAATGGATACCACAAGATCAAACCTATTATGTGATCACCCAAATTATATTAAAATATAAATTAATGAACTTGATTGGTTTGATGGTTGTGGTTATGTGCTTGGTATTCTGGTTTGGGTACTGTGGGATTGATATGTGGTGTGTTATAGGGGGTGTTGTTGGTGTCTCAGTCTGAGAGATTGATTTATTTTAGAATGGATAATCAAGTTAGTAGTGTGACTATCCTTTATGTGTCAGTGTCTCAGTCTGAGAGATTGATTGATTGTGGAATGGATAAATTTATAGGCAATGAAAATTTCCTTTTTGTGTTGGTGTCTCAGTCTAAGAGATTGATTAATTGTGGAATGGATGAACATTTATGTAGCTAAAATTCATTTATGTTGTGTTGTGGTCACGAAGCAATATTAAGAAGTGTGACTGTCGTGTATTTATGGACTTGTAATGTAGTGGGAATAAATTTGGGGTTTTTTTTGGAAAGCGAGGATATAGGGCTGGGTTGTAAGATAAGGAATGAGAGGTATTACTTTGAATTGTGATAACTGATAGTAGTTGAATAGGGATGTACAGTAGGACTGCAAGTCTAGTTTGCTGTTCTTGTGTAGTGGGACGACCGTTTTTTCCCTCATTTCTTAGTGTGGTTACAGATGTTAGTATCCCGATAGTGTTGCAATAATTAAAGTGAATCTCCTTAAATAAAAAATGGAAACTGATAAAGAATGGGGTTGTGTTTATTCTTTGGAAGTGGCTATTGTGTGGTTGTCCATGTAGGTGTATAATCAATAGTGGTGCAGGTGTGGTCTTCTTGTCTGTTGTGTAAAACCCATAGGGTGGGCCTGACTATTTGATTAAACATATATATATTGTATTTACAGTAGATTTATAAATGCACCCCACACTTATTGAGAACTATGTAATTAAAACCTCTATTTCAAGGGGGAGGGTATCTTTCCAAACATTCCAGTGGGAGGATGGATTGCAGGTTACTAATTTTTATTCCTAACACCCTCTTTAGGATCCTTCCACTCGGGTGTATCTTGGAATGTTGTTATGGCTTGAGTCTTACTATAGTCAAAATTCTTTGGGAAAGGTTTTTTTTAGACCATGTGATCAGGTATTTGTGGGCCATGTATGTTTTCCTAAGCATCTTCTAGATAAGGCCTATGTGTATTTGGATGTGGAGGTGGTTGTTGAGACCCCAGGGTCTTTGGGTGTGCCCTTTCTTGTTCTGTCCTAGGTGTATGCGGGTGTGGTTCTGTGTTTTTTGTATCCCAGGTGTGTGCATGTCGGCTGCATCAGTGGGACTATGTGTGGGAAGAGTGGAAACCTTAAGATGGAATATCATTAGTAATGAGTAGTTAACTAGAGGGGAAGGGGTGCGGGGTACCCAAATATTGATGTGCTTATACTATTACTTTACTTGACTTGTGTTACATGGGTGAGTGTGCCTTGGTGAGTATGGGTTTTTTAGTATTCCCTAATACTGTTGAAGTTTTACGGTTTTCTCATAGGGGCCTTAGTATGATCCCACACCTTTTCATGAGATAATTTGGTTTTCATATTGATTAATATTGTACGCTCACACAATTTATATAAAACAATTTTCAATATTCCATGATGAATTTTAGAACCATGTCGTACCATACTAGCTTGGTCGTTTTGATAATTGATGTTGATTCTTAGTTTCCTTCCTTTTTTGGTACATTATTCTGGAGTTTGTTCTTGACTTTTATCAATTTTACTTTTTAACATGCTTGTGAGAATGGATTCATGGATTTACTTTTACACATATTCTTTTGTTTTTCTTGGATTTAGTATATTATATCCTGATCTTGTTCAAAAAAGGGTAATGCCTTCCATTTGTGTGAGGTTCTATACCCATGGTGGTAGTCTCCACTCCATGGCCTACCGAAGGCGTGACACGGGGTATTCATCTCTCCTTTATCTTGAGGGAGTAAGGGAAGGTCACATTTCTATCCCTTCCCTTGTCTCAAAGATGGTGGGATATGAAAAATATATTGAATCTAATTAAATTCAAAAAATTAATTATTTTAATCAGATGACTAGTTTTAATCATAGATGAAATTTACATTTCGTTTTTTCACAACGTAAATTAATTTAAAAGGAGAAACATAGATTTTTGAAATATTATTTTTGTTTAAGTAAATAGATAAAACCAAACTTCTTTAATCTATTTTTTTAAAAAATAAACCATTTTGTTCATTTTTTATTTTGAATGTTATATATTTTTGTCTTTTAATTCAGTTCAATTTGGGTAACCAAAATGGATTTAACAATTAATAATGGTAAAAATAATTAAATATATATGTAAATCATTTTTATATGTTGAAATGGTGATTATATTTCAATAATTTAAATTGAATTTAATAGAAATCATTATTGAAAATGAAACATGATGATTGTTTTTCACAATAATGTTAATATATGTAATTAAATCCCATTAAGTGTTTCCCCTCTCATATTAAATACCATTAAATATTATTTTATGTTATTTGATCAATTATGTATCAATTTATTTTAATTTTAATATTAAATTGATCAATTTTAGAGGTTCACTCATTCTACTATTTACATCATAACTATATTCACATTCTCTCAGAATCATTGGATATGGAAGTTTATTTTTTTCCTATATCTTTATGAATAAATTTCTCATATTTTAATTTTGTTCATGTCTCCATTACCAATATCAACCATTTTTAACTTTTATAAACTGATTGATTTGACTTATATTAGATTTATACTAATCATCAGTTAGTATATATCTTCGATGAAGTTATTTTTGTCCAATGAGTCATTAAAACATATGATCATAACACATTTTACCCAATTGTGCTTCCCTTAAAAACTTCCTAGTGGACAAATATATATATATCCTTCCATTACACCTTATATTCTTGATTCTTTATTATTCCATATTTCCCTTTTTTTAAATATTTTTCTTGGTTTAGTCCCTTATTTACTCAATGTAATCACCCATGATATTTATTAATCATTAACATCATCCTTTATTTTCTATCAACATTATTCATCTATGGAATGAAAATATTATTGAAGGTGTTATTTTTTTGATCTGAGTTTCATTTATAAGATAGAAAAAATAGAAAATTACAAGAGACATTGAGTGAGAGGAAACATGTAGATAAAATATTTCTTCACATTATGTTTATGTAATAAAAATATCTAGAGTATACTTGGAATATAGTACTGATCTTTTTTCTTCAATAATTTATAATACATTATTGATGGTGTTTTAATCTAGTAACACTTATAGATAAACTTTTTTAATTTTATATTTTTCTTAAGCTGTAATAATGTTTTGGTATCAAGAACTGAACTATTTGGAAAATCATTTCATTATCTATCTTCAATTCATATATATTACTTATTATATAAGTTATTATAGGGTATGTTCTTTGAGTGAGTTTGACTGATTTGGGAGTATATGTTGGTTCCGCAGTTTTCTGATTTACCTTTATCTCATGGTTCTAATAATAATTTCATTTTAAAAAGAGTCACCATTTTTAATTTCTTGAGTCCACAATTTATTGTATTATGTTCCCATTCATTCATAATATTTTTTTAAATGATACTCCTACTATGATTGTAGATCCAATTTGAACTAAACTAAAATATATATGGTATTTAGATTTATTCTTTTATAATTTTATTTTCTTTATCTTTGGACACTGAATGATTTTTTTCATAGTAATGCTAAAAAATGTCATATTTTAATTATCATTTTAATATACTGAGTTGGTTCTTATTATTCGTTGTATATTGAATCCAAATTAAAGATTACATAATTATTTTAAATTTATTTTGAATCTTTCATTATTTTTATATTTGTTTGTGAAACCTGGGTGGGTTATGTATTTATGATTTTTTTTATTGAATTATTTCCAATTCATATACAAGAGTGTATTGTTTGACTATTTGTAGTAGTATATTGTTATTTAAAATAATATAAATTTATTATTAATTATTTTATTTAATTAAATGTCTAATAATGTTTTTATTATGTATTTTTTTCCTAGTAATTAAATATTTAATATATGAATTTTTTATGTCAATATTTTGAAACATTTTGATAATATTTTTTCCCATAGGATATTGAATATTGGTACTCCATTATGAGACAAACAACCAACTATAACAAGAATAATTTCAAATTAATACTTAAAGAAATATATTAGTCTATTACTTTTCACCCTCTATTCACCAAATTAACATGTAATGAATATGGATAATGGGAAAAAAATTATAATAAACACATATATGGAAACCTAATTAAATGAATATCTCTATTTCAAAAAGTATAATATATTAATATATAAATTAATAAAAATAACCTTCCTAACTTCTCGTGAATATAATGAAAAAAATATAATTTTTATAGAACTAAGTTCCTCTCATGGGTAGAAAGTGGCCTTAATAGATATGGGAAAAAAGAAATGGAAAAAAGGGAAAACATAATGAAATTAAAAAATAACTATTACTAAAAGGATATTTTATTTTTTTGATAGTGGTTTATGGGTATATTATTCCCCTATATAAAATCCCATGATGTTTGTTTATATGTGTCACGACCCGTCCTCGAGGCTCGTGCCGTGACTACCCCAAGCCCGCCTTCCATAGGCCAGGGGCTGGGGACTAGCACAATGGCGTAAATCCCGGTAAAAAGGGAAGGCATTGCCTTTGTAAAGTAAAAAATCACACAGAGTACAAGCGGAAAAAGTAAACACTGAGTACAACAGTAAGTGGGGAAAGTAAAAAGGGGCCGGAAATACAAGCCCAACTGTAAAGTACAACTCGAAAGGGAAAATAGCAACTGAAAAGTAAAGCCGCTACGCCGAGCTGTCCACTGGAAATCACACCTAAAGGGTGGGTGCAGATAGCTCCTCTGCTCCTCGGGTTCCGTCGTCCGCTCCGAGTATTTCCCGCCCAGTGGTCCACCTTCGGGTAGCGCCTCGTCGTCACGTCCACCTCCGGGTACCGTTTCGCCGTGAGGTCCTCCTCCGGGTACCATCTCGTCGTGAGATGCTCCTCCGAGTACCAACTCGCTCAACAAGCCTCGACCTCGATCAACGTTGTCCGTCTTCTGCATCCAACACAACGAAGTGCGGGCATAGCCCGTGCATGGGTGAGTATAACGATACTTAGTAGGGACCCCGAGACCGTCAAGGTCTCTCTAAAATCAACAAGGATAACCACAAGTAAGTTATCAACAGTTAACTTCTACTTAGCTATATGCCCATACATATACCTAAGTTATCAAGTAACCCATCTCAACCATGAGGAAACACAAGGATCATGAAATCAATGTATAACCACTACCCAAGTATATGACCATACATATACCGAAGTTATCAAGTAACCCATCTCAATCATGAGGAAACACAAGGGTCAAAAGTTTCATCTCAAACTAGGATTTTCATTATCGAAACCGTAACTGCTGAAGAGCTCCATCTCAAGAGTGTACAGTGGTCCTGTCACGACTCTGAGGTACTGCTCACTAACCTAAGACTGCTGAGGTACTCCTCCTGTCGAGTACCGCGGGCCTGCCACCTCACACAGTAGTGCTTCCCGCCGGGGTCTGCCTCCCAACACAGTAGTGCTCCCCCCTCATAGCCTACAGAGGTACTCCTCCCTCGAGTACCGCGGGTCTGCCACCTCACATAGTAGTTCTCCTCCGCTATGGGTCTGCCACCTCACAAAGTATTGCTCCCCACTGGGCTACATAAGTCACTCCGAATCGAATCGGACAAGCAGTCTTCAGGTCTCGGCCTGCTACACGGTCTTCGTACTCCGTACGCTCGTCTCTGGGAGGGTCCTCTCCACGAGCTACAAGTCGATACTCCACGTATCTCAAAGTTCCACGAAGAAGTATCTCAAAGGACTGCCTCATCATCGGGGTCTCAATGCAACAGACGGCGCGTCAAACGGACGCCCTGTCTGTGAGGTATTAGCCTTTTCGTCCCAGGGGCCCGGTTGGTTTCGTGAGCGAACCAATCCCGGCCGTATCTCAACTATACCCCAAAATCGCATAGGGTATGCTCATAGGGACCTTTTCACAACGTGATCACCAACGCCGCTGACGGTTCGTCAAACAGACGTCCAGTCTGAATGATATCATCTTTTCCGTTCCAGGGGCCCAGTTGGATTTCGGTGTGATACAACCCGGCCACTATCCATCTGCATCCAAATCTTGGGCGGAGGATGCCAAAAGTTCCGTATCGTCAACAGGAACTCAACTAAGCTTACGACACATCAATCGGACGTCCGTAGATCAAGATATGAGCGTTTCCGCTCTGAGGGCCCAGTTGGTTTCGTGTACGAACCAACCCGGCCGAACCCCAAGTTCTCCGAAACCTTGAGTGCGATATACCGAAACAACCGTCTCGAACTAAGGATCGTGTTTCTGCTGAAAGTGAGTCATTTGGAGGCCCGTAGCTCATGTTACGGGTGAAAAACCGAAACCCTTCTGAAACCGGGGTCTGGGCCTGGTCCGACCCGGCCCAGTACCCCCTGGGCTGGCCCGAACCGGGTCGACCCGGTTCGGGTCCGGGTCCGGCCCGGCGCGGCCGGTCCGCGGGTCACCGCCTGCACGCAGCACGCTCGGCCAAAAAGGCCGAGCAGGAGGGGAACGGGGGGGGGGGGGGGCAGCCCCCTGTGTTTTCTTTTGAAACAACGGCCTCCCCACGTGGGGGGGGGGGCGCTCCATGTCACCGGGGGTTTAACCCCCGGGTTTTGTGGATCTCGTCCGGCCTTAGGCCGGCCGTTTTCCTTTCACACACGGGACCCGCGAGTCCCGCCTCCTAATCCTTCCGCCGCGGCCGGCCGGCACGGCCGGCCGCCTTCCGTCCCTCCGCCGCGGCTCTTCTGATCTCCGGCGGCCCGCGAGGCCGGCCGCCTCTGGGTGCTCTGCCGCGGCCGCATGGCCGCGGCTCTTCTTTAACCGCCGGCGGCCGGTTTTCCGGCCGCCCCTTCCATCTCATCCGCGGCTCAAGTCGCGGCTCTTGTTCAATTGGCACGGCGCGACGGCGCCGCGCCCCTCCGGCGTGGCACGATTCCGGCCGCGGTCTCTTCGACTACCTTCGACGCGACGCGACAGCGTCGCATTCATGAAATCATTCCACGGCGCCGCGCGTATCTTCCGAAATAAACCGCATGAACCCGCGTGGTGAAACGGCACCACGCCCTTCCGAACCATTCCACAAAAAATTCAACACGAAGTAAAAGAGAAGGATCGGCCGGGTTTGTACGGTCCGAACTCCTCACATTATAAGGATAACAATCGGCCTTTAACGAACAGTAAACTTTCACAATATTTTTAGATTAAATAAAAAGATTTGAAAATCATGGCCCGACAAATATAAACAATTGAAACAAACCCCTACCTCGGTTCATGTGCGGAGGACATCAACAAACCGCGGAAGACAAGCATTGCGGAGGTCGGGCGTTGCGGTAATCGTTCGTCGATTCTGTTGACGAAGAGGTACGTCCGAAGAGGTACGTCATTGGTGAATCTTCGTAAGCCGACGAAGAAAGTCCGAGGAGGAAGCGGCGTTCCCTTTCGTTGACACGGAAGGCGTCGTCGATCTTCGGAAACAAACCGGCTAGGAAGAAGAGAGAAGCAGCGTTCTTGAGTGTTCTTCGTGTTCTTCGTCAAAGTTGAGGATGGGAGAGAGAGCTTCTCAAATCCTCTCAAGTGGAAAAAGAAACCAACCCCAAAATGATAAAATAAGCTTAAGCTTATTTTATTACACAACCTCCGTCTTAGAATTTCAATGGTTTGAAATTCAAAACATCTCACCTCAATTAATTATTCCAAGTGTCAAACATTAAATAAAGTGAGTTTAAGGGGAGTTTAAAAAGAGGAGGTGAAGAGTTAGGGTTCGTGTGGGCCCCACCACACTTAATCCTATCAAGGGAGGTTAAGTGGATGTGGGTCCCACCCCTAACTCCCTTTGGGAGGAGTTAACCAACAAGTTAAAAATAAAATGTATTTTTACATTTTATTTAACTTTATTTTTATAACCCTAAAACTAACTCTCAACCCGCAATAAACGCAACCTCGGAAAAGGTCTCCTTAAGCGAATATCGGCGCTGCGAGTTCATCAGTGCCTTCGGAATTCGATTCCGGGCACCGATTCAAAAGATAGAAATTCCCGCTCGCTCGTTCACTGAACGTACCCGAGCCAAACTTCAGAAATTAATTCCGGGCACACCGGGCCTCGGAATCAGGCACCGTCAGAAACTGCGTTCTTGTAAAATTCTGAAGAAAATTAAGAAAAAAGTTTCCTTGAAATTTACGGGTCTTTACATTACTCCCACCTCAGGGCTTTACTTCCCCGTAAAGCTTCAACACAAACTAGAGTCACAAAAGCGGTAGAGAGTACGCATCTGAGCCTTCCGCTCCCATGTGATTACCTAGAGGTTCCGTACTGCCAAAGAAAGTGCACCCGATGAATCGATCATCCTCGTAGGATCTACTCATGTCGATCCTCGATTACCACTGGAACCTCCGTTAAAGACACCCCATCGCCATCGTCCAGCTCCTCATGGTCGATGGTATGCGAAGGGTCGAGCACGTATCTCCTCAGTTGAGATACGTGGAAGTCGTCGTGCACCTGGTGCAACTGTGGTGAATGGGTCAAGCGGTAAACCACCCCGCCTACCCAACTGGGGACCTAAGAAAGGTCCGTTGAACCTCGGAGATAACATGCCTCCCTGGCCACATCTCCGAAAACCTCGTTGAGGTGAGACTCGTTTAAGGACGTGATGATCATCCTCAAACTCTAGAGGCCTCCAAGTCCTGTCAGCATAAGGCTTTTGTCGGCCTAGTGCCGTCCTCATCCGCTCTTGGATGACCTGGACCCTCTCTAGTCTCACAAGAGCTGCTGTGATTTCTTCTTTGCCGATAAGAGAAATCCAGACTCATCCCCTGGATGAACCACATTCATTGTCTAATACGGTCAATCCTGACATGAATGATGCAGTCATGCCATGGATGACGTCGTAAGGCCTCGACGTAACTACCAAGAGATCCAACTGTCACTCTCGCCTCCAAGGGTCGAGTCACACTGTCGGAATCAGTGTGTGGTCACTAGGTCTCCTTCAGTAGAAAACTCGAAAGTGAGGGTCAAGTCAACAGTCTTAACTAGAACCTCTTAGTAACAACACAAAAGAGGACAGGACTGAAAACATCACAAAGGTAAGAATCTTTTATTATTGCAGCTCATAATACAATGATGCTACACAATAGCAACAAGAAACTAGAAGTACAATGGACGTATCTACTAGTTTCGCTCCTGTCCATCTGCTCCAAGAGCTCCATGATCGAAGGCCTCAGCTGGCTAAAGCTGAGCCCTCGCAAGTCCACCAACTCACTACGGTCGGGGCGGACCTCCTGGTGGTGGTGGTGGCAACACCTCGAAGCGTCGTCCACCTCCAGATGCCCGGCCATCTCCTCTGCCTTGGCCGCCCTGATTGAACCTCTGCCTCTACCTCTGAGGTTCTTCAATTAACTGCTGGTCATATGCATGGTGGGTCGGACAGTCACGTGCTATGTGACCAATTCCATCGCAGGAGTAACACCTCAGGGCAGGTCTGGCTCTATCACTTCCCTTGGTGCCCCACACTACCGACCCCGAGTCACGCGGTCGGCCACCTGTAGGTCTGGTCCTCTTGGACCCCTGCGTCATCTGTCTACTGCCCGCTATAGAAGACTCTGCTGCATGCCGGCTAGTGGTGGGTCCTGCTACCGGAGACTGCTCAGCAAGGAAAATCTCCACTAAGAGGGCTCGCTCCAACACTCCTGTCTGCGTCGGAATGTTCTGTGATACAACCGAAGCTCTGATCTCCCTCCTGAGCCCCTGCTCGAAGGTTCGGGCCCTGAAGAACGAGTCCCGTACCATATCTGTGGAGTAGCGCGAGAGGTCTTTGAACCTCTCTGAATACTGTGCCACTGACATGCTGCCCTGCCGCAGCTAAAGTAGCTCCTGTATACACACCGCTCGAAGGGTGGCTGGTACAAACTCTGCCCGAAACAGGCTCTCGAAGTCTGCCCAAAAAATTGTTGCCTCGTCATGCATATGCAGCATCAGGCTCCACCATCTGCCTGCTGCTGCCTGAAGAAGGCTGGCAGCAAGGATCACCATTAAGTCTGCCGGCGTCCCCACTAGCCTGAAGACTCTCACCACAGCCTCCAACCAATCCTCAGCCGCCTGCGGGTCTGTCCCTCCCAGGAACCTGGGTGGCCTCTGGCGCTGGAACTCATGCAGTGCGCTCAAGCGACGTGCACCCTCTGCGGTTGGGGCTAGTGGCATCGGTGGCCCAATGGGTAGTAGTACCGCTGGTGCCTCCACTGGTGCCTCAACTAGAAAAGGGCCCTGTACTGAAGCCACGTCGCTCGGCGGGCTGTCAGTACGAACCACTCTCGGGGCTCTAGCTGGTCGTCCACGAGGAGGCATCCTGAAAGGAACAACGTGACATGGTCAAACGATTTATACCTGGTGAGATGACCTGGTTTGAGCTGTTTTAAGGGAAAAACCTTGAAAACACACACGCAATCAATGTTTTCGTGCACAAAGTCGGAAATCAGTTGTCAGGGTCCTGGTGTATGGATACGGCGGCTACCCGCACCAACACTGGACTCCCTGAACTGAAATCCACACTCGGTACTCTTAACACTATTGCTTCACAGAAAGAAAAAGTTAGAGTCATAAGTTCTGCGGTAGAACCGAACTCCTCTGATACCAATTTGTCACGACCCGTCCTCGGGGCCCGTGTCGTGACTACCCCAAGCCCGCCTTCCATAGGCCAGGGGCTGGCGACTAGCACCAAGGCATAAATCCCGGTAAAAAGGGAAGGCATTGCCTTTGTAAAGTAAATAATCACACATAGTACAAGCGGAAGAAGTAAACACTGAGTACAACAGTATGTGCGGAAAGTAAAAAGGGGTCGTAAATACAAGCCCAACTGTAAAGTACAACTCGAAAGGGAAAACAACAACTGAAAAGTAAAGCCGCTACGCCGAGCTGTCGACTGGAAATCCCACCTGAAGGGTGGGTGCAGATAGCTCCTCTGCTCCTCGGGTTCCGTCGTCCGCTCCGAGTATGTCCCGCCCAGTGGTCCACCTCCGGGTACCGCCTCGTCATCACGTCCACCTCCGGGTACCGTCTCGTCGTGAGGTCCTCCTCCGGGTACCATCTCGTCGTGAGATGCTCCTCTGAGTACCAACTCGCTCAACAAGCCTCGACCTCGATCAACGCTGTCCATCTTCTGGATCCAACACAATGAAGTGCGGGCATAGCCCGTGCAGGGGTGAGTATAACGATACTCAGTAGGGACCCCGAGACCCTCAAGGTCTCTCTAAAATCAACAAGGATAACCACAAGGAAGTTCTCAACAGTTAACTTCTACTTAGGTATATGCCCATACATATACCTAAGTTATCATGTAACCCATCTCAACCATGAGGAAACAAAAGGATCATGAAATCAATGGATAACCACTACCAAGGTATATGCCCATACATATACCGAAGTTATCAAGTAACCCATCTCAATCATGAGGAAACACAAAGGTCAAATGTCTCACCTCAAACCAGGATTTTCATTATCAAAACCGTAACAGCTGAAGAGCTCCTTCTCTAGAGTGTACAGTGGTCCTGTCACGACTCCGAGGTACTGCTCACTATCCTAAGACTGCTGAGGTACTCCTCCTATCGAGTACCGCAGGCCTGCCACCTCACACAGTAGTGCTTCCCGCCGGGGTCTTCCACCCAACACAGTAGTGATCCCCCCTCATAGCCTACAGAGGTACTCCTCCCTCGAGTACCGTAGGTCTGCCACCTCACATAGTAGTGCTCCTCCGCTATGGGTCTGCCACCTCAGAAAGTAGTGCTCCCCACTGGGCTACATAAGTCACTCCGAATCGAATCGGACAAGCAGTCTTCAGGTCTCGGCCTACTACAGGGTCTCCTTACTCCATACGATCGTCTCTGGGAGGGTCCGCTCCACGAGCTACAAGTCGACACTCCAAGTATCTCAAAGTTTCACGAATAAGTATCTCAAAGGACCACCTCGTCATAGGGGTCTCAACGCAACAGACGGCGCGTCAAACGGACGCCCGGTCTGTGAGTTATTAGCCTTTTCGTCCCAGGGGCCCGGTTGGTTTCGTGAGCGAACCAATCCTGGCCGTATCTCAACTGTACCCCGAAATCTCATAGGGTATGCTCATAGGGACCGTTTCTCAACGTGATCACCAACGCCGCTGACGGTTCGTCAAACGGACGTCCAGTATGAAAGATATCATCTTTTCCGTTCTAGGGGCCCGGTTGGATTTCGGCGTGATCCAGCCCGGCCTCTATCCATCTTCATCCAAATCTCGGGAGGAGGATGCCAAAATTTCTGTATCGTCAACAGGAACTCAACTAAGCTGACGGCACATCAATCGGACGTCCGTAGCTCAAGATATGAGCGTTTCCACTCCGAGGGCACGGTTGGTTTCGTGTATGAACCAACCTGGCCGATCCCCATGTTCTCCTAAACCCTGAGTGCAATATACCGAAACGACCGTATCGATATAAGAATCGTGTTGCCGCAGACGGCGAGTCGTTTGGAGGCCCGTAGCTCAAGTTACGGGTGAAAAACCGAAACCCGTCCGAAACCGGGGTCTGGGCCCGGTCCGACCCGGCCCAGTACCCCCTGGGCTGGGCCGAACCGGGCGACCCGGTTCGGGTCAGGGTCCGGCCCGGAGCGGGGCGGCCCGGCCCGGCGCGGGGCGGCCGGTCCGCGGGTCATCGCCCGCGCGCAGCACGCTCGGCCAAAAGGGCCGAGCAGGAGGGGAACGAGGGGGGGGGGGGGGAGGGCGCAGCCCCCCGTGTTTTCTTTTGAAACAACGGCCTCCCCAAGTGGGGGGGGGGGGGGGTGGCGCTCCAAGTCACTGGGGGTTCAACCCCCGGGTTTTGTGGATCTCGGCCGGCCTAAGGCCGACCGTTTTCCTTTCACACGCGGGACTCGCGGGTCCCGCCTCCTAACCCTTCCGTCGCGCCCGGCCGGCACGGCCGGCCGCCTTCCGTCCTTCCGCCACGGCCCAATGGCCGCGGCTCTTCTGATCTCCGGCGGCCGGCGAGACCGGCCGCCTCTGGGTGCTCCGCCGCGGCCGCACGGCCGCGGCTCTTCTTTAACCGCTGGGGGCCAGTTTTCCGGCCGCCCCTTCTAGCTCTACCGTGGCTCAAGTCGTGGCTCTTGTTCGATTGGCACGGTGCGACGGCGCCGCGCCCCTCCGCCGTGGCCTGATTCCGGCCGCGGTCTCTTCGACTACTTTCGACGCGACGCGACGGCGTCGCGTTCTTGAAATCTTTCCACGGCGCGGCGTGACGGCGCCGCGCGTATCTTTAGCAATAAACCGCATGAACCCGCGTGGTGCAACGACACCATGCCTTTCCGAACCATTCCACAAAAAATTCAACACGAAGTAAAAGAGAAGGATCGACCGGGTTTGTACGGTCAGAACTCCTCACGTTATAAGGATAGAAATCGGCCTTTAACGAAAAATAAACTTTCACAATATTTTTAGATTAAATAAAAAGATTAGAAAATCAAGGCCCGAAAAATATAAACAATGGAAACAAACCCCTACCTCGGTTCAAGTGCGGAGCACGTCAACAAACCGCGGAAGGCAAGCGTCGCAGAGGTTGGGCGTTGCGGTAATCGTTCGTCGATTCTGTTGTCGAAGAGGTACGTCTGAAGAGGTACGTCGTTGGTGAATCTTCTTAAGATGATGAAGAAAGTCCGAGGAGGAAGAGGCGTTCCCTTTCGTTGACACGGAAGGCGTCGTCGATCTTCGGAAACAAACCGGCTAGGAAGAAGAGAGAAGCGGCGTTCTTGGGAGTTCTTCGTGTTCTTCGTCAAAGTTGAGGATGGTAGAGAGAGCTTCTCAAATCCTCTCAAGTGGCAAAAGAAACCAACCCCAAAATGATAAAATAAGCTTAAGCTTATTTTATTACACGACCTCCCTCTTAGAATTTCAAAGGTTTGATATTTAAAACATCTCACCTCAATTAATTACTCCAAGTGTCAAACATTAATTAAAGTGAGTTTATGGGGAGTTTAAAAAGAGGAGGTGAAGAGTTAGGGTTCGTGTGGGCCCCACCACACTTAATCCTCTCAAGGGAGGTTAAGTGGATGTGGGTCCCACCCCTAACTCCCTTTGGGAGGAGTTAACCAACAAGTTAAAAATAAAATGTGTTTTTACATTTTATTTAACTTTATTTTTAAAACCCAAAAACTAACTCTCAACCCGCATTAAACACAACCTCGGAAAAGGTCTCCTTAAGCGAATATCGGCACTACGAGTTCATCGGTGCCTTCGGAATTCGATTCCAGGCACCGGTTCAAAAGATAGAAATCCCCACTCGCTCGTTCACTGAACGTACCCGAGCCAAACTTCGGAAATTAATTCCGGGCACACCGGGCCTCGGAATCAGGCGCCGTCAGAAACTGTGTTCTTGTAAAATTCTGAAGAAAATTAAGAAAAAAATTTCCTTGAAATTTTTGGGTCTTTACAATATGTTTTATAATTAAAAACTGTATACTTAAACTCATGACATATATCAATTCATGATCACATTTTCATAAACAAATCACAATAAAATCCATCATAACCATGGAATACTATCAATGTCCAAGTCATTAGTTTTTGGGGTCAGCATACATGTCGAACGTATGGAAAATTATGAAAGTTATTTTCCAGACTCAACCAAGATTTGGAACTCTATATATTATCTAGAAACATCATATATAATGATATTATGTAAAACTTTTTAATATCCATATATATTAAAATGTATACATGGTGTGTCTATAATAATAACTATCACGCAAAAAATTGTTTATCTTTTCTTAAATTTTTTATTTTTCATTGAATTATGTCAATCAGTATGCCCAATTTTATAAAAATATAAAATTATGATATAAAAACACCTTTTCTTCTAAAATATAATACAAAATCCATGACCAAATGTGATGTTAAACATATTATCAATCCAATAAATTTATATATTAATAATAAATATTTTATCTTTAGTTATTATGATGGTTGTCCAAGAACATCATGGCTATATGTTACTTTCGAAATTTCCTGAACACTATAGATTGTACTTTTATTCATAAGTCTATGTTTACCCAATTTTACATAAACTTTAATCCCATCATATGTTGTAATATTATTTTTAAATATGTCGAAAATATCACTACATATCGGATTAAATTTATCATTATTTCATTGGTTATTATAGAGAAATGTATCTCTCTAAAAGTAAATGACATTTCTTATAACATTCATTTTTGAATCTATTATCACATAATTCTCATAAATTGGTTAGTCCTTAATGATCGTAAAAATATGATTTTATATGGTATATTACTCTATATTTTGGGGTATTCTTTAAAAAATTTCATTATTTTGGACCCCCTTTAGATTTAAAAATTAGATAATGGTATTGTTGATAAAATATACTAGTTTTTAGTGATTGAATATGATCCCTATACATTATACAAGAATAGTCAGATGATTTAAGGAGAAAACATTTCAACTTTACCATTCCCATTTATTTTGGAATATATTTATAGTGTTTCCTAAAATATATTATATATGAAGGTGTTTAAAATATCTCTGAATTGTTGTAGTCATATGTTGTTTAAAATTTCTTATATTAATAATTTGTTTCGATAAAGATGATCTTTATTAATTCTAAAAGGATAATATTGTTCATTTTTTTGTGATAATTCTTATTGAAATAAATAAAATATAAATTTTATTTATTGTTATAACATCCCTTTTCTAATTATAAAATTTTCTCCCTATTTGGTTTCAGTTAAGGATTGTATCTTGTATCATCCCTCATGGTACCTATTTTATGAAGGGATATTTTTATCAATTTTTTTCAATATAATATTGATAAAGTGGAGATTATTATTTTCTATTGTTCTACTAAATTACATAGCTATATAGGGAGTGTTTCTCTTATTAAATTGTTATCTTTTTCTTTATAAACTTATCAAAGTTCAATTTTTATTCTTCCCATGTGATATATTTGGACAATAAATTTTTTGGGTTATAAAATTATTTTGACTAGTAAGGGCAATACATCCCATTAATCTTATCAATATTAGAAACAATCTATCCCACCTTTATCTTATGGTTGGTTGGTTATTTAAAATTCAAATCATTAAAATATTACTCATATTATCCAATATATTTTGAATCTTTTTTTATGATAGGACTTTTAATGTTCCCCACAATGAATTTTTGATGAAGAGGGGGTGAATCAAGACCCCACATAATTTTAAAATTTTTCCCCATTTGAACTAATTTATTATTTCCTGGAAAAGTTAACCTATTATTACTTTGAGTAGGAATAATATTCATTTTATTGTGGCGATTTTTAACACGTGGTTATCATATATTGAGTATTTAATGACGAACATATAATATAAGAAATAAATAAAAAAAAAATTTGGAAAAAATAAATTTTTGGTTTGACTATAATGTTTAGATAGTTAATGAGGAGTTACATGTTATCCTACCCACACAACAGAAAAATTTTCATTCACTATAACAATAATGTGTTTAAAGGTGCCTCTGAAGGCTGAATGAAAAAAATGTGACTATGTAGTGGTGTTTTTATTTTTAATTTATTTATATTTATTATTATATTGATTATTTTGTCCAAAATATTTATAGTTTTTGGTGAAAGAGATAAGAAGATGAATAGAACTCAATGGTACTATTCTAGGTACTTGTTTGTTGATGCAGTGGGTGGTAATTTTTTTGTAGTTCACTTAGTGGGTTTTAGGATTTCTTTATATGTTTGGTGGTTATTCATTGAGTACCCAGTGTGTTTCTTGATCCATATATTTCATATCGGATTCTTTAAACTTTTAAATATTATAAATTAGAATAAATCATATGCTTTCTTTCTTCAAAGTCATTGTTATGAGATTATTTTTCACTAAAATCATTCTACCTCTCCCTATCTTCTCGTGGAGATTATTCTCTAATTGTTGATGAAATATATATCTATTTAAGGTATTATGATCATAAATATAAGATATTTTAAAACTGTATTTTTTAGAATAATCCATACTTTGAATAATTTACTCTATTAATTCAATAATATGTTTCTAGTTTAAGTTATTTGTACATTAGTAGTGATTTATGTGGAGTTAAATGTCTGTCCTTTTTGTGGGTTTTTGTTAAAAAATTAATTTATGACCACTATAATATATATTGTTTTTAATTAAATGTTTTCATGTGATTTGTGAACTTTTATATATGTTTTAACAATTTGAGCATTTATTGGGGAAGATATTTTACAAATTTTGATGATATGTGTGTTAAATTATTATTAAATGATTAAGAATGTATATTTACTCATGATTGTTTTTAGTAATATTGTTATAATAAATTAATAATATTTAATTAAAGTGTATCTAAGAAGATTATCTGTCCAATCCCTTCAAATTAAGCCAGTGACACTATTGAGGTTATGGGGAAGCTGGGTTGTTCAACTATTAAGGAAAATCAATTTATTACTACTAATGAGTATCCATAAACATAGGTTCAACTAACGAGAAGGTAATAATCTCTTCAACTCACAACACATAGTGTTCCACTGGACATTAGTTAAAGAATAAATTGTATCATTAGGTTTGTGGATAATTTACATAGATCCATTAGCAGGGTGGCTTTCCATGAGGAATGTCACAACACTCATCGAATCATATGTGTCAAAGGAAAATCCTCAATTTCCAAGACATTAAATACATGGAGAAAGTATGACATTATGACATTATCAAAGGGTTATTGTCCAATGGTAGTATATGATCCTCAACCCCTTGACGGTCCCACCCCATGGGGAAGAAATATTGATCCTCAAGCCTATGCGTATATGACATGAAAGGCCTAAATAATGGACGAGGCTCCATCATCTAATAGGTTATGGTGGTGGATGATCTCATTTTGATAAATGAAAAATATTTATTTATTTCTTGGAAGATGGAAAATTTTCTGTTTGTGGTAGTGGTATTAAACTTTTTCCATATTTTATCATACCTCATACTATTTTTCTTTTTTTTAAATTTTTTTCCATGAGTATGGATTACCAAAATCCTAGATTGACACAATATTTCATTATTCATGTGCATTTTTTGATGTTTTTTATGATAAAATGATATTATGATACCTTGGTTTCAGATTACTTTAGTTTATATGGATCCTATATAAATTCATATAATTTAATGAAAATTATGTGATGTAAAGCTACTTTTTATGAATCCTGTATATCGTTTGTAAATTTATAGTTTCAACTTGGAATTTTTTTTTGAATGAAACGCATGTTGTTGAGTTTAATAAATTAATATTTTGAAAAGAATTTCATAATGTTTTTATTATTATTAGAAAAATGAATTTTAAAATGGTAAAAATTTTATTGTCGTTGAGATTTAATGTTTTATTACAACATTAAATGAAACTCAATCAATTTTTTTAATAATTGATTAAAGTGTTAAAATTTAGATTCTAATTATATAATTGACTTATAAATAGTTTTTTACAAAATTAAATGATTTTTATAGTATTTAGGATATACTTGGGTTAATATGTGATATAATAAGAGGCATTTGTTTTTTAACATTGTGTTAAACTAATATATTTATATTGTTCCATGGATTTTGTATGAGATGATGTATACAATGTGTTTTGCAGGGATAGTGCACATTCGAAGTGTTTGGAATTAATTTTAATGATCCATGATTTTTGTTTTAAAGTATATTTACATCCATTTAGAGTATACAGTATCATTAGTCGAGGTAGGTATATGTAACTTCTATGGGACTTGGTTAGAACACAATCATTTATATATTCATGTTTTCACCCAACATAATCTCTCATCTATGGAGGTTTTTCCTCTTTCCCATGCCCCTAACGAAATAATCATCACATACACAAGGTTTATACCTCTAGGATTTTAGAAACTAATTTCATTTACATAATTAAATTATTAAAATAAAAATTGGCATATTTTAGAATCAAATATTAATAGTGAATTACTTAACTAAATTTTGTATAATGAATTTAATAATGTAATTTAAATGATCTGATTTGATTGTATAAATTAAGAATTTATGTTGAAATTTATTACATATTTATCTATTTTATTTGATATGGATATATTTTTAAATTAATTACTATTTTTTTATTGAATCATAGAACCAAGGAAAAATTTAAATAAACTTCACAGAAATAAGGTTGAATAAGATGGATCATATTGTGGGAATATATATGGTGAAGTTATGAATTATACTATAATTTGATTACTTGATATTCTATTTAACCCAGAGATCATAGTATGATGCACATATTTCTTCAAAATATAGATGAAAGACCTTCGTTGAAGGAGGTGGCGATGTCTGATGTTGTTTGGGGATTATGGTACTATATCCTATTATCTTTAGGGGATATTTTTGACTGATAGGTATAGAAATATGAGAGGAATTATTCTGTATTGTATTTGAATTGATTAATAAACCATAATTTAATATTTTGAAGCTTATTTTTTAGTCTTGAGTGGGATATTCTTATTTTTAAAATGAGAATAATGGGTTGACATGGGATGCATTCCACATTATATCTATCAAGTTTTTATATAAAGACATTGAGGATGGATAAAATAATTATATTTATGGAACTCTTTTAGGGTGAAATGTTTATTCATGATTTCATATCTATGTTCAATGTTTTACTCAAATTTTATATTTCTTTAGGATATGATGAGAATAATATGTCTTGTCATTTTTCATATGGTATGAAATTGAGCTTTGATTAATGGGTGAGACTCTTTTTTATGAAACATTAAAGAAATGAAAAAAAAATCTTATGGAATAGAAATATTTTTAACTAGAAAGAAGGAAATTTATGGCAACTAATATGGAAATAAGAAATATGAAGATAATGGTTTATGATTATCATCAAGGTGATGATCAATCGAGGAGATAGGGAATTCTTTTTTCACTTTATTATAAAATCATATAATCTGAAAAGTATTATTTGTATTGGTAAAATGGTATTACTGAGTGGTTTTTTCTACCAATTCAATGTAATTTAATTCTTGTTATAAGATCGAATATATTTAGAGGTTTATTTTATATATCGTCCAAAAGAGTAGGTTTTAATATTCTATTTCCTATTTAGAATCTCATGGATGGGGTAGGAAACCATAATAATATTTTAGTCATATTTCATCTTGTTTATTTGGTCATGAAGGTTGAATGATTTCTCAATGAAAGACATAGTGTGTATTTGTATACTAGGTTAGTCGATAGACATAGGGTTATGTTCTAGGGCTTAGTGCTAGTCTGATATTATTGTGAAACAAGTGTTATCCAATCATGGTGTGAGTTCATTAGGAATAAAAGGTAATATTTTAGTCACATTTATAATGATATTTTCATGTTTCTAAACTAGTGAAAATGATTAATTTATTTGAAATTATTAAGTGTTTGATTTGGGATTGGGAATTTATTTGTTTACATAGATTGTTAATAATAAACATGAATACTATAATGAAGAGAAGATAGTATGATTATCTCGCCAGGATGACATCAGATACTACCAAATATGCATTTCATTATTTCGTTTTTTATACATCTTATATCATTTGGGGAGATTATAATTTTCTATCAACGATAATATTACATTATAAAAGGTATTGGTGTCATTATTTCCTTTTTTATGAAATATATTCTTTTTAGGGAGATTAATATTATCACAACTTTAAGAAAAACTTCTACTTGTGTTTGTTGAAGGTGATTTCCTCCCATATTATATAGAAAATCCTTGTATTAGCTCAATGTTTTGTCAATGATTATATTATTATATGGTGGATCACTATCATGATGTGTTTTCTAATAAGTTTTCAATCATAAAATTGTAGATAGAGGTAGAGTATATTAAAAACATGGTATAGTTTACCAACACAATTAGTATTAATCCCCATTATATGAGTCTAATAGTGGTCAAATAATTACATATTCAGTTTTATTTTTATTAATAACTGAGATTCATTAGATAATTGTTATCTTCTTGTGGAGTTCTTATTCTTTTTTTTATAAAAAAGATAATGAGAATTTTTAGCTGTCTCTTGACATGAAATGTAAAAATAAGGATACCATCTTGAATCAAAATCAATTATTGAGTTTTTAAGAACTATTTGACCATCTCAAAGAGTAATTATTGTTTTTTAAAATTAATCTTTTATCAAGATAAAACTATCATAATATTTCACTTATAAATTAATTAGAGATATATTTTAGAACTAGAATTGTATTTTTCTAATTTTTGGTTATACTCTTTAGGTAATTAACACTCTATCTCTTTTCATGGAATTAATGAACAAGATTTTCTAATTTTATTTAGATGTTTATATATTAATGATTTTATGATACATTGATATAATCACTATAATATAAAGAACATGTATAAAATATAACAATTTTCTTAAAATCCTTGAGTTCTTTAAAACTATATTCTAATATGTTAAGAATGGATTTCTAAATTCAAGAGATTTAATTTCATGTAAATATTATCAATGAGTCTAGAATATCATTGAATTATGATAAAATGGCAGTAGTGATAATTTGGTATGTACCAAAGGATGTTTTAAAAATATTATGATTATTCAAACATAATTTATAGAAAATTAATGTATCTATCAAAGTCTCTTTGAAATTTTGTTCCAATTATGTATCTAATTAGAATATGTATGAAGTTATTTGCAGATGATAGATATGTGGCTGTATTTTTGGAGTTTAAGACAATATTGAAATTGGTGTGAAAAATTATTTGGATAAATTTGGGCAAGCACAATGAGGCCTAGTTTGATACATTTTGTGTGTTTCAAATGTGTGATATGATCGAGGAATGATTAATTAAAATATATATTTCTTCATAACTGATTCCATGTAAAACCCTACATTTTTATGAGGCATTAATTCAATTTATATTTTATAAAACCTAAATTATTTTAGTTGGTCAGGCGTGATGGAGGTATTGGTGGGGGCTCAGGATTTAATTTCAAGGGGATAGACAAATCTAATGGTTTATATTTTCTGAAATAGACAGAAAAAGGTACCCATTAGTATGGTACTAGATACTCAATGGAGATCCTAGGTTAGGAAGTAGCACTATAAGGGTCATCATTTGGATAGTGCCCATGGGGTGGGAATTCATTTTCCGACATGTTCTTGATGTATGGATAATAGGTATTGATTGGGTTATTGAATGGTTTTATAAATTTTTAAAAATAAAAATAATTTTAAATAAATTATTCATTGATAATTTTTTCATGAGAGTTCTTATTTAAACCTAGTAAAGGAATCCATCTCCTCCACTGTCTTGTCCTCCAACTTCCTCCCAACATTGGATCTCATTTGTTCATTGTTGGTTTCTTTAGTCATTCATCATATGAGGTCATCACACGTAATTCCATTAATTATCTTCCCTCTATTATTTTTTTTCATTACTATTTTATCAGATATTGATGTTTATGAAAAAATCAAGAGGTTTAGATACATTTCATAATTTTGTTAATTTATGGTTGAATCATTTTGTGGCCTTTGATGAGAACCCTATTTTTCCTATGTAGGTTATCTATTTCTTTCTAAAAGTTTGTTACATAGTTTTCATGCATCGTATATGCTGTAAAATTAATTTAAATTAGTTTACATGACATCATGTGGTATGAGTAGAACACATTACGTTCTACGTTTTCTATTTGACATGTTTGTCGAAACCATTGATTCTGATTGACCAATTCCCATTTAAAACGTATTATGGAAGAATTTATGTAAACCCAAAATAGGTGTTTGTGACAAATAACTAACCCATTGAGCTGAGAACATAACCATGATTTTATCCTTAGTGATATATAACTTGGGTAAGTGCTATGATAGAGGAAGGATAACCTTGGCATGGTACTTTGATATTTGATAATAACTTAACAGAATAACATTTACTAAATTAGATGTTTATAAATTATTTTAATTGAATTAAAATTTATATAATTTAATATTATTGTTTGATTTTTATATGGTGTTCCTTCATTTACCTAAATCCAACCATTGATAGTGTCTCATCCACTCATGGTGAATTCGTGCTATATTATCCACTTTCAGTAAGTCGGTAGTATATCATCAACCTGATTAGAGTGGTTGATTCACATTTTACCATGATACCAATGAAATAATAGAGCTTCATCCACATTAGGACATTGTAGAAGTGTTATATAACCCAATTGATATTTAATGATAGTGTAGTAACATCCACCTATAAGATCTGTCTCAGTTTTGCCTCATCAAGAGAGGCATACATTCCAATGTTGAAAATTACTCATAATATTTAAGACCAATAGTGTTGGGTTTTATGGGGTTGTATACCCTAATAAATGAAATGGGATAATTCTCAAATACATAATTAAACCTTTAATATACTTTTATAATTGGAGTGAATGAAAATTAAGAACAAAAATGGAGTACCTCACTCTATTTGATTTGGCATGTTGGGACTTTTCAAAGGCATCTGATTAAGATAACTAAGAAACATCCACACAACCTCATCCATAAGAGGTATTCATTAATATTAAGAATCGCCTAATTCTTGGTCGATGCCTATATCAATACCACAATCTACAATAACATCATTAATGATAGGAAAAATAAAGATAACGATGACAATGATCATTTATTAGTTCAAACAATCAAAACCCACTACATAAGGATGACAATAATTTATATAGTCCTTTAAGAACCACAATTTATACCATATATTGATTGATTTTTTTAAAAAATATTCCATGGTTGTATCTCCTTTAAAAACATTGGTTTAATCTCTATAATTACAGTTTAACATTTAAACATTCATGAATAATATTCTAACACCTCAATATCATCATCTCAAGATGAATAGAAAATTAAGATAGTCATTAGATAAAAATTGGAATGAATCCTATATGTTATTTTGTAATGTGAATGAACTTTACCCTTATTGTGGCTTGGTGGAAGTCATAATTCCATGTAGTATCCCAAGGAAGACAAAATCATTTCCCATACCACCATTCCATTGGAATTTATTTAGTACAGAACTCCACTAGTCACCCAATTTTTTTAATGCCTCACAGATGTTGGTCCAAAGATTAGATGAAAATATTGCCATAATGTGGGTGAATTTTCATTTTATTAACATTGAATTAATGAACATAATGGTCATATCAGAATTATTAATGATATAACATTGGAAATATATTAAAATGAACATATGATATTTTTATAGTGGTTCAGTTCTAAATGACCACAGTCGACTATTCACCTATATCATGAACTAAGAGACATGAGACCCATTATAAAAACTATAATGGATTCTTACAATGTAATTTTATCACCTTGAGTGACACCAAAATTAGAAATTGTTTTTCACATGGAATCTTATACACAAACAACCCTACATTTTCTTACCTAAATTCACAACAAGAAGAACCCGAATTTTTTATCCAGAGACACATCCCAATGTCTCAATTCTGTATTAGAGTCAAAACCCAATTAAATTTTTTTTATCAAGAATTATAAACATTTACTATTATGCATAAATAATAATAATATGGAGAATTAAAAAATCATCGGTCTACAAGAACATTTTACAGACTAGGTGTTAAGGTAGAAAGTAATTCTCCAACAAAAAATTATAAAATCATTTTTATTCTTCTTGGAGGAGTAGTTAATCACTAGAAAAAATAAATCACTTGTATAGTTCTTGAATATCCTCAACCTTTTTTAAAATTTAATGGCCTCATCTACTCTATGTGTATCGATTTCTCTTTTTCACAATTGATTTCCAAATTTAAATATGATTCTTATTTCTTTTTCTAATGATATAATTTTTAGTTTTACATGATCAGTTCCTATGTAAAGATCGATGTGTACATATTTATTAAGTGAAAAAAGTTCCTATAAGATTTCCTTGATATAATATAATAAAATAAAAACTCTATATAAAAACTCATTAGAATAATTATTATAGTAGTAAATAACAATCCTTAATATCCTAGAAATACTCATTGATAATAATCGAGATTGACCCTTTGTATTTTAGAAAATTTTATTTTAAATATTCCAATTCCCAAACTTTTAGCATGAAAATTAATTCATTCTTTATCAAATAAAAATAATATTTAATTTACCATTAAAAAATTTAAGGACTATTCACATGGATTATTGATAATTAATGAGTAATTTTAGAATGAATAATACACTAAGAATGTTTATAATTAACTTGTTGAGAATGGAAATGTATAGTATTACAAAAAATAGGTCAAATTAATAGGTACTATAAAATACTATAGAAATTTTTAAAAAAATATAGAAAAAACCAAATATATAATTACATAGGTAAATTAATCCTGAAAATTTATATAGGGGATTCTCAAATCTGATTCACATAAGGGATTCATGTTGGAGAATGAAATAGGTGATTTACCATGTTAGTAGATTCATCATGTATCAAAGATTTGACATATTATAATTTTTAATAATTTTATGGTATATGAAGTTGGGACATGCTATTTTTTTGATTCACAATATGGTTACCAAAAATGAAAACTAATAACACATTTTTTTTGTAAATATGTCTTGAATGGTAATACCAAAATCGTGACTTGTCAGTTAAAAAAGTATAAATTATATGGCCTATTGATATCAACCATTTATATATAATATTTAATATTAAAACATATAGTATTTGATGTAAAATATATTATTGTTTTATTATGGTTTATTTTACAAGATACACATGGGTTTACTTTCTTACATCTTGAATTATACAAGTGTTTCATTTTTCGGTGATTAACTACTTCTCTTGGAGGAACTAAATTTGTTTGATCCTTTTCTACAGGATAATTACTTACATCATTCAATCTTATTCAATAAAGTATTTATCTAGTTATGTAGTTTTTTTCATTTTACAATTATTCCTCTATGTGAATAATTTTAATGTGTTATACTGCCCATTAGAAGGTAAACAATTAGGCTATAAATCCCAAAAAAACATAGATATTTGTATTTTCATCCATGGAAAATAGGTCACTCTATTCAAGTTGTTCTAAGAGGTAGAAAATATTAGGACTATTTGGGTTTAAGCCAGCATGGGAAAAAGGAATTGTAATTGGGTTATGACTCCTTATGGGAAGATGTCATTGTAATATTCTATTATAGTGGTTATACATGGTGAAATCTATCTTGGTTCATGAGAGGGGTGAAGAGTGGACTAGGATCATTTAGATCATAACCACTATAAATATCTACTGTGTAAATTTTATTTTATTTATGACAGTCTATATCTAATAATTTTGATATATCCATTAAAATCATTAAATATTTTTTTTAAAAAATGGAAATTCAACCCCCTCTTGGATATATTGTAATATTAACTCTAGGGAATTTTTTTTATCAAAGATAGACTACATGAGAGGTATATATACTTTATATATTTGTGATAAACATTTCCTAGAATAAAAATTAAGGGGAAAATATCTTTTCAAGATAGAAGGAACTAGATGAATGATTGATTGATACCTCAAACCAGCTCAGTTTCACGTTACCAATTAAGGATATTAGCAAAAATTGATGGAATATTTCTTTAATTATATGAGCATTGATCTTTATAATTGTAGGAAAAATACATTCAATATCACCAAGGTGAACCTTAATCTTTAGTATGATATGATTTAGTGTTGTATGTTATGAATTATAAGGTAATGGATATCTTATATTGTACATTAAATAGGAATGTGGATAGTTATGCTTACCGTATAAAATGACACATGAAATCTTGAAAATCCATTAAGTTACACATCTTGGATCTGATAAACTTATCAAAACTAAGTTGGGAGTGTTAAGATATGAATAAAAATAATTTCAAATAGGGGAATATGAAATTATTAATCAAATGTTCGATTGATGTACATGTATTGTAAATGGTATGAGTTCTTTATGATTGACATTGTATAATCCTATAATTGTAGAAAAGGTTCCTAGAGCACTTCCTAAGAAGTGGAATTCATTAAAGGTAACTATATACAAAATAAATAATTTCATAGAATAGAATATTCATGAAATTATTGGATCTCTTTTTCAATATAGGTTAGATATAAAAAATATTTCTAAAGAAGGAAATTAAAAGAACAATTTAATTAATTTTTATTCATATATTTCTACTTAATTTTATAATTCTAAGCAATAGAGTATTTATAATAATGATACATACGATGTTAAAAAGTTTATTATATAAGGAAGAAAGGATACTCAGGGAGATCTTGAAAAGACTATCCAAATGATGATCTGAAGGAGAAGATGTATAGTAATTTCATTTCTAATGATAATGAAGATTTAATTGTTTATGAGTGTGGGAAGTGGGGGAACAATAAGACTAATTTATATTAAATAAATAAGTAAAAAATAAGAAACAAAATAAATAAAGATAAAAATAGAAACTGAATGGATTTTTACTACAAATTAAAGTATTTCTGAATAATTTAGTTTTCAAAAGTATGTATAAAACAAGGGCTTAATAGATTCATAAAATCATGTTTGTGACTCTACATATTATTCATCCTCTAAATAATAATCTCAAAATACTATTATTGAGGAATTTATGTATTAATTTTATATACATAAACATATAATTGAAAAGTCACTGGTCTATATAAGAACCACTATAGACAATACATTTTGTTCTTAAAGAGAGTGAAAATATGATGAAATCTATCATGCATGACCAAAATTATACACATTCATATATGGAAATTTCATAGGAAAATATGAAAAATTCATTTGATGAAAATGATAAATTAATAAGATATGTTGATATCATGTATAATGGTAATGAAGATAAAATAAGGAATTTTGGTAACATTCTTAAGTAGAATTAATAGCTCAAAAATAAAGTTGAATGTTTGAAGTAAAATATACCTATTTTTATTCATGGAATAATTTTTTTAATTTTTGGTTTTAATAAAATGATCCCATGGAGATATGGTATTGGTTATGATAATAATTTTCCTAAAATTTATAAGGATTGGTTTTTTAAAAGAACTAATATAAGTACATCTAATATTTCATGTTTTAGATATCATTTGAAATTTCATCACGCCAATGAATGTTATTTAATATATCCTAAATTTAATGAAATATAAAGTCTTTAAATTCTAAATAATTATCATAAATATTTCATATAAATAAGTGCTTTTAAACAGTTTGGGTTCCCAAAAATTTGTATGTTAATCCCATCAGACCCAAATTTTCATGTGTAGAAATTATATCATAATTTTTTTGTAAGAAATATATCATGGTAACATCCCAAATGATGTATGGTACATTGAAATTGGATTATCATGTCAAATAGATGATGATATTTCCATGTTTTTATTGATTAATTAATGCGATGGGGGTAATTTTATCGTGGGAAATAATTCAATAGGAAAGGTAAAAGGTTATGGTGAAGTTGTAATTCTAAATTATTTATTATTTCTAAAGTCTAAATTTTTAAATATATAAAGAATAATTTAATAGTCATTTCATATCTTTTTGATTTTGATTTTTTTTAAAATTTCAAAATAATAAATTTCTTTTTTACGCATAAATCAATTTTTATTTAAAAAACCATGAATAAAATATATATTTAATGAATTTTTAAATGATAAAATATAAAATGTAAAAAACCATTCCAATAATATAACATTTTTAGGAGTTTGGAAAATTATAATTTCATGTTGATGAACAAGCTATCCAAGAACCATACTATTTTAAAATTACCATAAATAAAGAGGACAACACCTTTGTATGTGACTATTTATTTAATGGTAAACAACATAGAATTTGATTCAAGTCTATTAAAGAAGTAAATGATGTAAGGAAAATTATACCTATTAATTTATATTTATTTTTTTCTATTAAATGTGATATTTAGGGTTGTAAAAGATAATGTTTTCTTATGATAAATGATTTTAAAAGATATACACGAGTTTACTTTCTTACTCATGAATATGAAACATTAACAATATTTATTACAATTTGTAAATTTTTTAAAAATGAGAAAAGATAATTAATTATGAAAATTAGAAGTTATCATGTTGGTGAATTACATAATATGGATTTTATATAGTTTTGTAAGGAAAATGGTTATTTTTGCATGTTTTCATCCAACACAACACCACAACAATATGGTGTAGTAAAAAGAAAAAATATGACACATAAAGAAATTGATAGGACTATGTTAAATGAGTTTAACTCATATAAATATTTATATAAAGAAGTTATTAATATTTATTGTTATGTTAATAATATAATCATTTTGAGACCCTTTTTGAAAATAACTCCTTATGATCTTTATAATGGATGAAAACCTAAAATTGTAAATTTTAGAGTGTTTGGGTGTAACGTTTTTATTCTTAAAAATAAGAAAAATTTAGTTAAATTTGATGTAGAATTTGATAAATTAATTTTCATATAATATTATAATAATATTAAGGCATATATAGTATACAATAAAAGATACATAGTTAGTGAAGAATCAATTCCTATAGATATTGATGAAAAATATGTTAATAAAAGATATAATTATATTGATCAACTTGAAGAAAAATTTATAAATTTTAATTTTGTAAAAGAAGGGCAAAATGATAAGGATTCACATATTTATGGGGATAATGTTTCCTCTCAATATAAACTTATTAATAAAAAATCTCGTCTGACTCATAGATATCATCCCCATGATAACGTGATTAGTAATGTGGAATGAATGGTCTGAAATGGAAAAGCATTTATGAATATTTATGTTTTATCTTTATTTTATTATTGATTATGTACCAAATAATTTTGATACAACTTTATATGATTATAATTTTATTTTGGATATGTAATATTAATTAAACCAAATTACAATGAACAATGTATGAAATTTATTTATTCAACCAGGTAATTTTCATATTAATGGAAAGACAGATATATGGAAATATACTGGACGAATATAGAAATATAGTTAAATTTAAATATATATTAGTCTCTCAAGGTTATTCTAAAAAGGAAGGAATGTATTTTGATGATTCATTTTCAACATGCTCATAGTTTAATGCTATTAGGTTATTATTGAATTATGATTCTTTTCATGGATTCTAATTATTTCCAATTCATGTGAAAGAAACTATTTCTAATTTTTATATTTTTGAATACTTATATGTTAGAGTACCAATGGTTTTAAAAATTAAAATTTTCCAGACCATGTTTTTAAACTATTTAATGATTTATATGGTTTGAAACATTCTCCCTGATATTGGTATGAAAGGTTAACTCATTTTTAATTGAAACAAATTGAAAATGGAAATGTTGATAATTTATTAATTAATAATTTTTATAATGTTATTTTTATTGTAAAAATTTATTTTTATGATATTATATATGGATCATCAAATTATTTGTTTTGTTCTGTAATTTTTAAATCTGATGACTTCTGAATATGGTATGATTAAGGTGCAGGAGTTAAAATTCTTCCTTAGTTTAGAAATTTTTGGATGAAATGATAGTATTTTTTAAAGTCAATCACAATATGATAAAAAATTAGTTTATGGAAATTTTTTAGGATCCTATAAAATATCAAATACTCCCATGTGTACTACTGGTGTGTTAGATTTAGGTGAATCTAGAAAATCTATTGATGTAAAACCTTTATATTCATGATTGGAAGTTTATAATATCTATCTACCTCGAGGATTGATTTAATGTTTCTAGTTTTATTGTGTCCTAGATATGAAACTGATATTAAGTATATTAATTTTAAAATATTTAAATGTATTTTTATATATTTTTATATATCTTGAAATGTTGGCTTATTTTTCCTCATAAAAACCAATATTTATTTGATAAGATATTCCAAATATTATTTTGGGAAATGAAGGATTGATAGGAAGTGCACTTCTTGTATATTCCATTTGCATAGTAAATATTTGGTTATTTGGGATTTAGATAAACTAAATTATATTTTTATTTTTATTTTGAATCAATATTTATAAGTAGTCACATCTTGTTGTTCTCATTAATTAAGGATTAAGAAAACACTTTTTGATTTTGGTATTATTCTTGATAATACCCATTTCTATTGTGATAATAATTATTCTATATTTATTGTTATATATTCCTTAAAAACACTATGAATACTATCATTGATGTTAAGTACCATTTTCTGAGATGTCATGTTCAATATGGAAATATAAGTGAGAAATTTATTTCTATAGAAAATCAATTAGCTGATACATTTACTCGTCCCCTAAACATTAATCAGTTTGAGAAAATAATGTCTAAACTTGGTATGATGGAGATTAAAATTAAAATTTTATATTTCTTGAATTTATGGGATGTTTGTGAACGTTTATAGACATAATTGTTTATGTTTACATGAAATATGTAAAATATAAACTCAGCTTTTCATATTACTATTACATAATTTATGTATATATTCGGTAATTATATTACTATTTTAGGTCTTCTTATAGGTACTATATGATGTTAAAATAGAATTTAAATTCTAAGTCTATTTAAAATCATATTTTAAGATTATTTTATTATTATATATCATTTTTTTAAAATTATCTTCATTTTATAATGTTCCTTGACATGTTTTCTTAATTATGAATTATGAAAAAAGATTAACATACTTTTTACATTCAAGAAATCAAATTTCTTTTTCAAGAATGATAAAATCTAAGGGTGGATTTTTTAATATAAATTAAAGAAAATATCAAAATATTTAAAATAATAGCGGGTAAAATTTTATTATTTAAAAATTAATTTTTGATAATTTTAAAAAGGTTGGATGTTTTTTAAATAATACATGTTTTTGTAATTATAAAGAAGGGAGAATGTTGGGTGGCTCCTTGAAACCATTTATGTTTTTATAGTTAAAAATATATATTTGTTTAATTTCCTTCAAGATTATTGGTTATATTTATTATGGATAAATTAGAGTGTGATTAACTTTTATTTGGTCATAATTTTTCATTTCATTATAAGTATTTAAATTTCATGTTTGGATCCGTGATAATATGTTCTAAAGTTTTCATATAGTGTTTTTTGGACAAATTAATTTTTTGGGACCATAAAATATAATTTTAGGTGTTTGTTTACTATTACCACATATCCAATTCACGTTTTTTTCCCTGCAGCCGATTTATGTAACAATTTCTCCCACACTACAGATTCACATAGGCAATTTTCTAGAATGATTTACCTTATTTATTTGGACCATTACATTGGATAATTAAATTAAAATTTATTTATTATTATTGACTTTGAAATATAACATAATTTTATACATTTCACTAGAATACGTAACAATATAAATAGTTTTTCTATAAATTCTTAATTTAGGTTAGAAATTACAATATGAATGAAGTATTAATTTTACAGTTTCCTAGAATATTTTTGATACTATATTTTAATGATACCATGATACGTAGAATTCCATTTAAGGTTACTATTGATAAATTTTAAAGATAATAGAATTAAAACAATATAATTCTACTAAAGATAAAGCTAATTCATATATTTAAATGGTCTATATTAAGTCTAAAATTTTCAGTCAAGTTGTTTATAGACTTAATAAATAAAACAAATAAACAAAATTCTATAAATAATATCTACTCCAATTTAATTATATTTATATAATTTCATTATATTTTCATTGAATCACCAATCACCTTAGTTGGACTTATATATCTCATGTTATATACCAAATAATTTATTTTCTTGGAAGTATAAAAATTCATATTGAAAAAATTTAGTGATTTAAAACACAATTTATTATATCCTAGATATCGATTCAGAACTATATGAAACATTTAGAAGATGTTATGACCAATATAAAAATGGAATTGAGGGATATTTAAATAAAATAAACATTATGATCTAATCAATGTTTATTACACATTAATTCATACAAAATTTATTGATTCTTTAAAAGTAAGTAAAACAAATAGATCTTTATAGTTATAAAATCATAATGTGGGTCAAGGATCCCCCAATAATAGACTAAATTTCTTTCAATTGATTCCACATCATATGAAAAAAATCCTGAAGCCATATCGAAAAATACATTTAGATATCTTCAAAAACGTCTTTTAAAGAACAATAAAATATTTTCTCCACACGTTACATCATATGTGACACATTTTGGAAAATAAATCCAGAACATCATTAGAATATCCTAAAAAAACTTTTGGGGTAGATACCAAGTTATGATAAGCTTGATCAACATTCAGAGAACACCATAATGAGACACCATGATCCTTTGTATCATCTAAAACTAATATTAATTTCTTGATATATAAATGTGATTAAATGTTAGAGTATAAAATATTTTCTATGTTACTCAAGATATAATATAATTTGACAGGATTTGTATATAATACATGTATCTATATACCTATTTCCCCAAAATATAACATATTAATGTATGCATAATCGTACAATTTTTTTTTAAAACATTTACTAACCATGGGATATAGATTATGTCAATCCAATATAAGTACTCATGCATTATAGATTCTTTTATTATATGATGACTAGGTCAATTAATACATTACATGTCATTAATGATAATGTATGAGAACCTAATATTCTAGAAACAAAAATAAACAAACAAATCATATATACTCTCTAGGTGAGGCTACAAACATCCCAACATATCCCAATCAAGGGACATGATATCATATTCATCATATAAGAGAAATAATTCCATCATTGTTATGACCCAAAAAAGTAAATGATTAGAGAAATACACAACCACGCCCAAATTAGCTAAGCCATTAGGATTTCATAATAAAAGTATTAATGTCCAAAGTTTTTTCTTTTTGGTATCTCACTAACCATATGTATAGTGATATTAAAATATAAAACATACACAAATAGTATACCAAATACATATTGTGTGACACTCATTTTGGTATATTCTTAGGGTGTAATCTATAATTCCAAAATAATTTTGTGCCTCCTAGGTATATTCTATATCCCAATAAAAATCATACTTATAATAACTATAAATTTGTTTTCCAAAAAGTATAATACAACATGAAAACCATTATTTTTGGGGTAAATAAACTTTTAAAGAATTAATTATCTTTTGAATTCATGAAATATATATAGCTAATGTGAAATAATTATAATATATATTTTACCTTTTAAGTAATATGATACATTTTATATTTATAATTTTTTTAAGAGTATTATTTTTAAAAATTCAAATTCACCTATCTGACCATACAAAATATAGGATACTATGTGATTATCCTTACATTTATTACGTTTTTTAGAGTTTGATAAACTCATTAAATAACGATGTAATTCCTAAAATTTATCTATGTGAGCATCTCATAAAACCCTCCCACTAAAATCCTTTAGTGAGTAACATTTCTGAAGTAAATCATTTATAAGATTATGATACCTTTGAATCATGATTATCATTTTCATTACTTTCAAAAAAAATTCAAATTACATTACCTCAAAACATCAAATTTTATAACGTTATTAACTTATTTTTTTTACATAGAAATATTTATTTGTTAAAAATCATCATTATTCTTAGAAAATTGACAACAATATTTTGAGATCATTTTATTAAAATTTTAATTATTTTCATTTTTCATTAACAACACATCTTAAATCCTTTAAGGATATAAATATTCATCAATTTTGTTTATGGAATCTAAATATAATCCATAAAATTTACATTTATCTTTATAATTTAATCTCTTTATAGATATCTAGTGAAATTCACATTTAATGTTGGTAATTATATTATTTTAATTATTAACATTCAAATATTACATGCCCAAAACATTCTTCCACTAGCCACGTTTAAATTAAATTCACTTCAAAATATCATCCCAGGATACCCAAACTCCTTTGTGCATAAGAAAATAACAATTATTATTGTTATCTGAAATATAAAAAAATAAACTATTGTCTTCAAATCAGATATGGTTTTCTATGTTTTTAGAATAGTGTTATAAAAGGAAAAATCATTCTTTAAAATATTCCAATATTGGGTTTCAAGAAAAATTCTTTAGATTTTAATTAATATCTTAGATAGTTGATTTTATCTAGGATAAAACTCCTTTTATCCTTATCTTACTTTCAAACTATTTAATAAAATTTAAGGACCCATAAACAATAATTTTTTAATACATCATCACATATTATTTGTAGAAGATTATTTTAATAGACAATTTCCTTTAATATATAAGTGAATTAAATGAATACACACATATTTTATGAAGATAAATCTAATACTGAATTATTGATTTTCATTCAAACCATGGTTTAGAACCCCTTTAATTTATCATTTAGATAAAAACAATAATCTTCATAAATCATTAACTACATTTTGATGACCAATATATTTCAAAAACATATAAAATACACATTTGGTATCACATTCCTATAAACATAATTTAATTTATTTTATAACATTGATACCTGAAATTAATTTTACTTGGTTTTTCCTGTAAAAATTTTGGAATTCCACAAGGTTACAATATATGAAAAAATTACCTTCTTTACTAACATCACCATTTGGGATCAGTGACTGACGATGACTATTCAAAAAACTATATTTTCTTTATGGATTAATGTTAGGTCCACAAGGCTGAATACCCTGAGAGGGGGGTGAATCAGGGTATGACTAATTTATACTTAAATCCCGTTTTGATCTTGTTTCACTGTTAAGAAAAACACTCTTCTCTCTCTTTCCTGTTGCGCAATATAAACAAAAAGTAAAGCAATCACAGGACACAACAATTTTACTTGGTTCACTGCTAAGGGCTATGTCCAAGGATCATACGCCGACAGGTTTCCGGTCGTACCAATTCCACAAAACTTCACTAGCTGTGGATTACAAAGTTTGGGCTAGATCACTTCTAAGCCCAGGCTCACTACCTTTACATGTTTAGGGTCAGCTCACTACTTTCCCAAGGGTCACTCCCTGTTTCTCTCTCTCTAGCTCACTGCTGGTGGAGAGGATCACCTTCTTTCTCTTCCGTTGCTCACTACTCTTGGAAGGAATCCACTCAGAGTTTATAGACCTCTAGGTATCTTCACTTGCTTGAAGAAATGCATCTTCCTCTTTATGTAGATGCTCTGTTAAAGTACAACTTTCACTCGTAGATGAATTTCACTTTGCACCGAAGGTTTCGGGCAATCTTCCAGCTTCCACGTGGCCCCAAAATAAGGCCGAGGAATCAACCTTACTTGGCACGCAAGTCTACCGCAGAGCGCAAGTATCGGGGCACATGTCACAACTTGCGCACAATTCCTCCTCAGAAACTTACGCGACACAAGCTTCTCCAAATCCAAAATTGCGCGACTCACTTCCCTTTATGCCCAAACCAATATTGGCGTGCAACTACCAGTAATCGCCCTTCTTCAAATCTGGAACCAAGTCCCACTTGCGCGACACACCAATACTTGTGCGACCACCAAATATGTGCGACGAGAGCTCTGATTTTTCAAAGTGGTGAACTTCAGTGAAGAATGATGTGGGGTGGTCCAGTATTTATAGGAAAATTAACCACCCTGATGTTCACTTTGTCAACAATCTCAACACAGATGATCACTTTGTCAATAAACAAAATCACCTCAAAAATACTTCAATGATGCCTCGAGGGATTTTTTCCCAACAATCTCCCCCTTTGGGTTTATTGACAACTCTTCCATAAAAAGATACATCATTGATTCTTTAGCCCCCATTCTCCTTTTCCAATTATTATAGCGATCAAGGATTTACTCAAGACATACTCTAAGCCCACATGAGCAATGCTCGGTGTGAGAAAAAAGAGTAAATGAAAAGTTCATCAGTGAATCACTTCATCTCTGACATCCACTATTGACACCAAACTGATACGAATTTTTCCTAAACCGATACCAATTTTTGAAGGACATTTTGGATGACCAATTTTTGTTTGGAAATATTTTTACTACATTCCAACACAACTCTTCTGATTTTATCACGATCCGCAGCTATCGTGATATCTATTCTTTGATCGATCACTTCTAGCATCGTCAGATTTGAAAATATCCCCTTTCTCATTTCTCTCTCTACCTGGCTGCTCCACTGGTCAGCTTCTCACCGTATCAATCATGATTTATCAAATTGCCAAACCGTATCCCCCTTGAACAATTACTATTTTCTCCCCCTTTGTCAACGAACCCAAAGGTCACTCCTTTGTAGTCTGTAACAGAGTAGAGAACACATATCATCACATTAGGGAAAAACACATCATACCCCGGGGAGAGGGGGGGTTTCACATCCACATGCTTTTATGTGCGGGGAATCGACTGAACTCCCAGATCTAGTCGATGTCTTTCGAATGCTTCCTTGGGTAAGGCCTTTGTCAGAATATCTGCAACCTGTAACTCTGTAGGCACATACTCCAACTTCACGATTCTCTGCTCAACCTTGTCCTTGATAAAATGATACTTTATCTCAATGTGATTTGTCCTTGAGTGATGGATGGGATTTTTACTGAGATTTATAGCACTTGAGTTATCAAATTGGATTCCGATCAGAGAATTCACTTCAACTCCCATATCTTCAAGCTGCTGCTCCATCTACAATAACTGTGTGCATGCTTGAGTGGATGTAATATACTCAACTTCTGCGGTACTCAACGAAATGAAATCCTGATTCTTTCTTAGCCAGGAAATACACAATCCACCAAGATAGAATGCACCACCTGACATTGATTTTCTATCATCTTCTGAACCGGCCCAGTCTGCATCAGTATATCCCAATAACTCTGTCTGAGATTTGTCAGTATATGTCAAGCTGAAATCCAATGTGCCCTAGATATACCAAAGTATTCTTTTCACTGCAAGCATGTGGGTTTCCTTGGGATTACTCTGATATCTAGCTACTTGGCATGTGGTGAAAACAATATCAGGCCTTGTTGCGGTTAAGTACAATAGACTTCCTATAATTTGCATGTATTCTGGGACATTTACTACCTTTCCATCATCATCTTTTGATAATTTAATTCGGGTAGAAACCAGAGTCTTCATCTCCTTGGAATTATCCATTCCAAAACTTCTTAGGACCTCCTTGGCATATTTAGGTTGAGAAATGAATATTACATTACTTCCCTGTGTCACCTGTAGACAAAGGAAAAACATTAGCTCTCTAATCATTGACATTTCAAACTCATTTTTCATGAATTCAAAAAACTGTCTGCACTGAGTTTCATCTGATCTTCCAAATATTATTTCATTGACATAAACCAACACCATCATCCTTTGATTACCTTCATTGCTGAAATAAAGATTGTAATCAACTTCCCCATGCTGAAAACCAAGCTTCTTTATGTAATGATCGAGTCTTGAGTACCATGCCCTTGGTGCTTGTTTCAGCCTATACAACACCTTCTTCAGCCTACAGACTTTGTTCTCATCCTCATGAATGAGAAAACCATCTGGATTCTCAATATACACCTCCTCTTCCAGAACTCCATTCATGAATACTGATTTCACATCCATCTGGAATACTTTGAACTTTCTTTTCACTACTATGGACAAAAATAATTTTATTGTCTCTAGCCTTTCAACTAGTGCAAATGTCTCATCAACATCTATTCCCTCTATGAGGGAGTATCCCTTTCACACTATTCGTGATTTTTTCCGAATCACTGTTCCATCTTCATTCATTTTGTTGCGATAGACCCATTTAGTCTTGATTCCATTCTTATATGTTGGCCTCGAAACAATCTCTCGTGTATGGTTCTTCCCTATCTGATCAAGCTCTTCATTCATAGCCTGAACCCAGTTTTCACCTTCAGTTGCACCGGAAAAACATTTCGGCTCCACTTGAGACAAAAATGATGTTTTCTGTAATGATTTCATTCTTCAAGTCTGAACTGGAGCTGTTTGATCACCAATGATATTTTGCCAATCAATTTCAGCTCGACTCTTTGGCTTCCTTGCAGACACAGACTTGACACATTCTAGTTCATCATCAGTATCTTCTCCTGAGTCATCCTCTACCACTTCTACTCCCCCTCTTTCACTTACCTCATCCTCACTTTCATCCAAAAACTGTTCACTAGGTTGTTGAGCATTCTTTTCATTTTCGACTATAGTGACATCATTGCTCTCAACAATTTTTCCCAGCCTTTTTTTGAAGCATTTATATGCTTTTCTTTTCCCTGAGTAGCCAAGGAATATCCCCTCATCTCCTCGTGCCTCAAACATCCTATGATTTTCTTTGTTGAGAATGAAACATCTAATTTTAAAGATTAAAATGTATTTCAACGTTGACTTCTTTCCATACCACAGTTCATACGGAGTCTTCCCTTGCTTCAGACACAATAGAGACCTATTCGAAACATAGACCATTGTCAAAACTTCTTCCTTCGAAAATTTCTATGGTAGGTCTTTATCAATAAGCATCGTTCCAGACATGTTGTTGATGATCCGATTTCTCCTTTCAACCACTCCATTTTGTTGGGGAGTTCATACTAATGAAACTTGATGACTTATCCCATATTTCTCGAGATAATATTCCACTTTACTATTTGTGAATTTTGTACCGTTATCTGTACGGAACATCAAAATTTGCTGCCCAAGCATCCATTCTGATTCCCTCCTATACAACTTTATGAAACTGAACACCTATTTCTTATGGTTAATGACTAATACCCAGGCCATTCTACTATAATCATTAATGAAAAGAACATATTACCTTTTCCCATTTATAGCTCATGGTGAGATAGTTCCACATACATCAGCATGCACCAATTCAAGAACTCAAGTTGTTTTTTGTTCCTTTGGCCTGCATGTATTTCTGATGATCTTCCCTTTTTGACAAGCATCACATGTATGAGTGTGATCACGTGATAGTTTATGAAGGTATCTAGTAGCATCAAACTTTACCAGATCTTCCATGGATGGTTTCCATAGATGAACAAGTCGCTTATTCCATAGCTGATTTTCTTCTTCTCTGGATAAAAAGCATGAATCTTCTTCGCCACCTACCAGTTAAAGATTTACCTTTGTTCATTTTCCTTATAAAATGACTTCTCCATATTTTCCTTTAACAATGCACATCTTCTTGGTAAATCGGATAGAGTGCCCAGAGTCACATAGTTTACTAACACTAAGCAAGTTATGAGTGAGACCCTCTACTACCATGACATCAACACGTCTTATTTATTTACACCTAAACATAGCTTTCCCTGATCCAACAATCATTAGGCCTTCATCGTTTCCAAATTTGACAACTCCTTTGTCATATTTTATTCCTGTAACAATATCATTATTGCCCATCATGTGTGATGTGAAACCACTATCAAGGATCCACACATCAGAGAGATCTGATGATTTAAGGGAAATCTCTGCCACCACGGCCTTCTCAATTTTCTTCTGCTTGGTCCTTAATTTTTCTTTCATACTCGGCATGGATTGAGACTTCTGTTCTTTCTCAGAGTATGATGGACCAGTTTCATCTGGAAAAGATGAAAATCTATTCTGCATTTTTAACTCATTTGTCGGTTTACCGATCTGCTGCTTGCTAACGTTTTGATTCTTCTTTGGCACATTTCTTTGAATGGTCAAAGTTTAGTACCTAGACATGTGCCCAAATCCTCCACACCAAAAATAGTGTCCTTCAAAATATGTTCTGGAAAACCGTTCTCTGTTTTCCTGCCATCTCTATTCTTGTTCCATTCGATATCTTTTGGCTATAGAACACACATACTTTGAATGTCCCATATTTTCACAACAATAACAACTGATATAAGGTGCATTCCTTCGTGTTACATCTGCACTACGGGTTTCCCCTTGGGATCTATGAATATTATGATTCTGCTTTGTGCCCGTATCCACCTTCAATCTCGGGACCAGTGCTTGCGGTTTGACTTCAACTTCCACCGATTTTTGTTTCTAATTAATCCATGAATCAGCCTTATCTTCTGAGCTCAATTGCTGATTCTTTCCTAATGAACAACTAGGCTCTTCTTTCTTCATTTCGGTCTTCGTAATAACCTGCTTTCCCATGAATCTGTTGGGATTCAAATGTTTTTCCTGGTCTTTAACTTTTCTCCCCAGACCGACAACTTCCTCTTCAAGCTCTTCGATACGCTTGACGTGATCTTTCACTTTTCTATTCAAGAAATCGATCTCCCTTTTCTATTCTTCAATCATGAGCTTATACTCATCAACCTTTTCTGTGCGCTCTAGCCTGGAAGACTTAATATTTTCAATTTCTTTCACTAGCTCGGACTTATCTTCTTCTTGTTGTTGCATGTAGAGTTTTGCATCATGTACCACCTTGTTGGCTTTATTTGGTTTTTCTATCCAAAAATCTATCTCTTCAAGAGCTGCTTCTAATTCAGCTTCCATGTCAACTCTCCCTTCAATTTCTTCTTCTTCCTCATCAGTTTTGGTTTATATTTTTCTTGAGAACTACTGACAACAACCATAATTGCATTTTGTCCATTATCTTTTCAGTTTTCTATCTCTTCAATTTCTTCACCCATAGACTCATCTGAGCTGTCTATTTCTTGTGAAAGAAGATTCTACTTCTTAAAGAAATTTCTCTTGAACTGCTTATTCCCTTTCACATAGGCTGAATATTTTTTCTTGGGAATTTCAACTTTATCTTCATCGTTTTTTTCTTGAAACTTTTTGGGGCACCTTGCAGCAAGATGACCAACTGGTCCACATCTAAATCAATCAAGTAGAATCTTCCCTTTGAACTTTCCTTTTCCTCATTGAAGTTTTAGGTGAGGAATGACATTACCTCAACTGTCTCTTCTTCTTCATGAGAATCTTCAATGGTAAGCTTCTTCATGGCCTTAAATGCCACCTCTTTGGACTTACCCTTTTCCACAACCTCATTATAATCATTCCTCATTTCATATGCAACCAAGGTACTATGAAAATTGTCTAGTGTCAGCTCTTTTGGATCTTTATCTTCTAGTACTGAATCTTTTGGATTGAATCGAGGTGGAAGTTTCCTCAAGATGTGCTTTACGATCATTATGTCCTCAATGACTTCTCCAAGACCTCAGATATCTCCCACAACAATGTTTACCCAGTCAAAGAATGCGTCAACAGACTCATTCGGGTTCATTTTCAAATCTTCATATTTGTTCCACAACACCTACAGCTTTACTTCTCTGACCTTTGTATCCCCTTCATATATATTCAAAAGCTTCTCCCACATGGCATGTGACATTTTTCCTGACATCACCTTCATGTAGATGGGATTGGTAAGGGATCCCCCTTAGGCATTGATTGCTTTGGAATCAGCATCCAAATCTCTATGCTCAGCTTCTCATAATGCACCACTATTAATATCACCAGTGATACCATGCATAGCTTCTGAAAACACATCCATTCCCAAGGATCGGAAATAGTGTTGCATTCGATTCTTCCATATCTAAAAATTACATCTGTCACAGATCGGAATCCCTTTATGATTAGTGACCTCCATTGAGAGAAGACCTAATATCAACCTTTCCATCTGATACCAATTGTTAGGTCCACAAGGCTGAATACCCTAAGAGGGGGGGTGAATCAGGGTATGACTAATTTAAACTTAAATCCCGTTATGATATTATTTTTCTGTTAAGAAAAACACTCTTCTCTCTCTTTCCTTTTGCACAATATAAACATAAAGTAAAGCACGCACATGATACAACAATTTTACTTGGTTCACCGCTAAGATCTATGTCCAAGGAGCATATGTCGAGAGGTTTCTGGTCGTACCAATTCCACTAAACTTCACTAGTTGTGGATTACAAGGTTCCAGGTAGATCACTTCTAATCCCAGGCTCACTACCTTTACAAGTTTAGGGTCAGCTCACTGCTTTCCCAAGGGTAACTCCCTATTTCTATCTCTCTGGCTCACTGCCAGTGGAGAGGATTGACCGCGTTGTCATGACACGTCAAATTGATTATATTTTTAAGGTTGATTTATAGTCTAGGGTAAACCCTAGGTCGTCTCTCAAGGAGCATTGGTAGGTTTAGAGTGTGTATTTTAAATAAAAATGACTAAGAGAGGGGGTGGTTTTGAAAACAGTTTAAAATAATGACTTAGTTGAAATAGAATAAAGATGAGTGGCCAAGCGGATTTTGAGAAATATGAGATAAAATTGTCGATGTGATTTCACTACAGACATATCATGTTCATTGTTGATAGAGATTCATCTTAGGTTTAGAGTAATTCTTTTGGTTGGAATTAATTGGAATCCCGATTAATTCCTAAGCTTTTATTTTAATGCTTTAAGGACCAATCCTTGATGTAACAATCTTATTATCAAGGTCAAGTACTTATGAATGGAATAAGAGCTTCCAAAGAATATTGAAATCTCAAAAATTTGGGTATGAAAAGGATTCTTGTGATGTCCAATCGGAACAACACAAGTCACGCACTCAAAACCTCACACCGATCGGTTAGAAATTAAGAGCATAACACTCGCATGTATTAAATAAAGCATTCAAATATTAAATAAAATAAGATACATGGAATGAAATGTTTAAACACCCAAATTAATCCAAACCAGTAGCTAGTTTATGCATCGGAACTCCATTGACATGTGTGTAGCTCCCTCACAACGAACACCCAACCTTTAGCTCGGCATCGAGAGGAGGAGGAAGCTCGGGTTGAACTCCTTCTTCATTGTTGATCCCCCTATGAGGATAGGGGCCTCCAGAACCTACATGGTGATTAGGAGACTCCTCTAGGACTCCAAATTGGTAGCACTTCACCCCTTGGCCGATCTTGCAAATGAGGAGCCCAAGGTTCGCTTTTATAGGAAATGTGGGAGGTGGTTTTGGGCAGACAGATTTCATCAATCCATTTGAACGATGTGTTTTGGCCTTTAGACAGTCTTATATCACTTTTGAGAAAATAGAAACGTTGTAGAACTACCTATTTACTATCTCCACCGAATGTTGGGCACCAGTTGGACGACTACAGCTCATTATATTGATAAAATACAGAACACCGCATTTGACTTGGTCCAAATTCGGTGTCTTGGACAGATCAGTTCAGATGGGCCCAATACAAGCCGAATCAGGATTGGGTTCCTTAATATGAAATGTAGAATATTTAATATTTTACAGGCCCAAAAAATTTCAGCCCATTTTTATGCACGGATTTTGTGTAATATTCAAAACAGTGGAAAGATGTCCTTGGATCCATGCAATTTCGGCCCATTTTTCTTTCACTTCATCAAGGGCCCTCCAAATCACCTCCACCTACATTGTAATTTTCAAAAAAAAGTATCATTGAACTCTTTAACAGTGATAAACACAAAATTATTGAATCAAACATGAATCACAATTTGATAATATTTCTATAATTTTTAATACAAAATATGTTTAGCACAGCGGTGTAAGGGTGAAAATGAAACAGTGAATCGTGGTACGATCACACCCCGACACCTAAAAATTTGCACTCCTGGGCAAGGTTACATATCTAAATACATTGATGCATATATATATATATATACATTTTTAAAATCCTGAAGATTTATCATTTGAGGAAATTTAATTTATCGATGCACCAATCACACCAAGGAGTTCTTCCTAGTGAAAATAGAAAAAGCTGTCTCATAAATCATATCATAGAGAAATTCAAAAAGATTCATGATACCCAATTGAGAAAGGAATTCATAAGTAAATAATGACACAAACTCTCCATGTGTGTGTGTGAAAACCATTCCATGCTATTCTTTCCACTTGCTATCCAATAAATATATGGTATTTTAACATTTTTCAGCTTAAATGATTTTGTCACCGAACCTGTCCTACATACTTTGCAATCATATTACAAGACCCACTAATTTAAGCATTCCCAGAAGTCAAACCATAAGATCCCGACCTAGATATCCCCATATGTTGCAAATTTCATCACTCCCCTCATTTTTTTTGTTTGAAGTTGCAATTGGAACAAATCTCACACTCATCTCTCAACCCCTGTTTGATCTCCTCACGACACTAATTGAAATAGTTATAACAAGATCAAAGGGTGAGGAGGAGTGGTTTTTGACGTGCCCAAGACACACCAATATTTTTTTGAGGGCGTACAACAGTCAGACATTAGGTACACACGCATAGGTCAATCTGGTATAGTAATGAAACAGATCGGATAAGGAACGAACGTATGGAAATATCATTTAAAGCTGAAAAATATTAACCCAACATATATTTACCTTATATTAAGTAAGAAATAATCACACTTTGTGGTTTGGTGCAAAAAAAAATTTTAGATATTAGTGACACAGTTTTCCCAAAAACTACTCATATAATGGGCATCAATCATCTCAAAGGTTTCACATAGATACGACTATTTATATCATTGACAAAAAACCAATTCACTAAAAATCACTCCCTGATGTTAAATTCATACAAATATTCTTTTTAGCCTCCGTTATGGTATTTTTACTTTCCCCACTCTATGGTCGCCACATCATGGAATTTCTAAATTGTTGGCGAAAAATGAAAATACCATAAAGAAGGCAAAAAAGAGAAAAAAATGGAGACAAAAATGAAAATTCCTAACTATCCCAAGAATGTATCCACCCCCCCCCCCACACCTAGAGAAGGCAGTGTCCTCACTGTAATAAAAGAGACTGTGGGAAGGAAGGTTAAAACATGGTGAGTGTTATTCACAGACCGCTTCTTGAACATGGAGTTCCTCCATTGGGGACTCCAGAATGGATTCATGGAAGTGCTTCAGCCACTGCCCATTGACAGTGAAGGTTCGCTTGGTGTCTTCATTTTGAACCTGGACAACACCAAATGGAGAGACATTAGTAACAATGTAAGGTCCAAACCAATGGGAACGAAGCTTACCAGGGTGAAAATTCAGCCTTACATTGTAGAGGAGGACCTTATGCCCGATGTGGAACTGACGATGAAGGATAAGACGATCAGGAGCAGCATTGGTTCTCTCCTTATAAATCCTGGAGTTTTCATATGCATCTCTTATCATTTCCTCTAGCTCCTGAATCTGCAACTTCCTTTGAGCACCTGCACCAGAATGATTAGAATTGCACTGTTTGATGGCCCAGTAGGCCCGGTGCTCTACCTCAACAGGGAGGTTACAACTCTTCCCAAAAACTAGCCGATATGGTGACATGCCAATCGGAGTTTTGAATGCAGTACGGTAAGCCCATAATGAATCATCGAGTCTAAGACTCCAGTCTTTTCTATTCGGCTAAACCGTTTTCTCAAAAATCTATTTTACCTCTCTATTTTATACTTTGGATTGACCATTTGTTTGTGGGTGATAAGCAGTAGACACTCGATGCCCAACCCCATACCTGCGCAAAAGAGTTTTCATTGTGTGGTTGCAGAAATGAGAACCCTGATCACTGATGATAAACCTAGGTAATCCAAACCTACAGAATATTTGGGTTCCCAAAAATTCCACAACTGTCTTGGAATCATCTTTCCTCCTGGCTCGTGCCTCTACCCACTTTGAAACATAATCCACTGCCAGAAGAATGTAAAGGTTCCCAAATGAATGGGGGAATGGTCCCATAAAGTCAATGACCCAAACATAAAAAACGTCATGGAAGAGAAAGGGTTGTTGGGGAATCTCATTTATTTTAGAGACATTTCCCAATCTTTGACAGTGAGGAAAAGATTTATAGAATTACTGAGCATCCCTAAACAATGTGGGACAAAAGAGACCAGTATATAAGACCTTGCGAGCAGTCCGTTGGGGACTAAAGTGGCCCCCACAAGCAAGTGTGTGGAAGAACCTAAGGACAGACTGAAACTCATTATTGGGAACACAACGCCTAATAACATGATCACTACATGTGCGCCAGAGGTAGGGGTCATCCCAAATGTACCAACGGGACTCATGTTTTAGACGGTCGGCCTGGTTTTTGGTGAAATCAGAAGGAATGCAAGACGCTACCAAATAATTTACAATTTTAGCATACCAAGGAATAACATCTTGCACTCGGTACAATTTCTCATCAGGAAACAATTCATTTATGGGAATACAGGGGGATGAGTAAATATCCAAGGATGGGAGAATCCTACCGATATGGTCAGCAACCACATTCTCTGCTCCTTTTTTATCCCTAATTTCTAGATCAAATTCCTGAAGGAGGAGCATCCAGCGAATGAGATGTGGTTTGGCTTCCGGTTTCTTAAGGAGATACCAGAGGGCTACATGGTCTGAGAACACAATGACTTTGGACCCTAAAAGGTATGACCTGAATTTATCCAAGGCAAAAACAATGGAAGGAAATTCGTTTTCAGTGGTGGTGTAGTTTTCTTGGGCAGGGTCCAAAGTACGTGAAGCATAGGCAATGACATGTGGAGCTCGGTCGACCCTTTGTGATAAGACTTCCCCAACTGCATAGTTAGAGGCATCAAAAATGAGCTCAAATGGTAAATCCCACTGAGGTGGTTGGATTACAGGGGGTGACGTGAGACTCCATTTTAACTTATTAAAATCTTCCTCACATTTTTTATCAAAAACAAATTCTTTTTCTTTTTGGAGTAACCGGGAGAGGGGGAGTGCAATTTTACTAAAGTCACGAATGAAACGATGATAAAATCCAGCATGACCTAGGAAAGACCGCACATCCCGAATATTTCTATGGAATGGTAGGGAGGAAATGATATCTACTTTTGATTTTTCCACTTGGATACCTTCCCCAGAAATGACATGTCCCAAAACTATGCCTTGTTGCACCATGAAATGGCATTTCTCATAATTTAATACGAGATTCTTTTCAATACAGTGACGTGGGACAGAAGAAAGACTACTCAAACATTCATCAAAAGAGGATCCATAAACAGTAAAATCATCCATAAAAACCTCCATGCAATTCTCTAGGTAATCCGAAAAAATACTAAACATACATCGTTGGAAATTACCCAGAGCATTTCACAGACCAAAGGGCATCCTTCTATAAGCAAATGTACCAAATGGGAAAGTAAAGGTTGTATTTTCCTGGTCCTCAGGGGAAATATAGATCTGAAAGTATCCAGAATACCCATCATGGAAACAGTAATGGGACTTCCCTACTAGCCTCTCTAGCATCTGGTCAATGAATGGCAATGGGAAATGGTCCTTCCTAGTGTGTTGGTTTAGTCAGCGATAGTCTATACTGACACGCCAACTATTCTTCACACGAGTTGGAACCAATTCATTGTTTTCATATTTAACTACAGTAAGGCCAGTTTTTTTAGGAACTACTTTAACGGGACTGACCCATTGGCTGTCAGAGATAGGGTAAATGATTCCAGCAGCCAGTAGTTTTGTTACTTCCTATTTGACAACATCAAGTAGGTTTGGGTTCAGTCGACGTTGTGACTGCCTCACTGGTTTAGCCTCATCATTTAATAAAATATGATGTGTACAAATTGATGGGCTAATGCCAGGAATGTCAGCAAGTGTCCATCCCAACGCTTGTTTATACTCCCTCAAAAGATCAAGCAGTCTCAATTCATGCTCAGGAGGGAGTGAACTAGCAATTATGGCGGGCAACTTGTTTCAATTCTCAAGATATGAGTATTTTAAATCTTGAGGCAGTTGTTTCAGTTCCAATTCTGGGGGATTTTGGATTGACGGAAGTGTGTGTGAAAGTGAGAATTCACTAATCTCATCTAACTGCTCAATGGTAACATCCTCAGATGAGGAATGAGATTTTACAAGCGTAGCAGTATCATCGATGGTCATGTGATCCTCCGTGTTCAAGAAATCATCAATTAACAAACATGCATACCATTTTTCTAGACATCTACAATAATCAATGCATGATTAATTACATAACATTTCATTCAATGAAGAAAACTCATAAAGGGGATCAGGTGAATGAAAATAAGTTGCTTCAGGGGAAGGGAAACATCAATTGAATTGACAGAGAGAGAGGAGTGTTCTTCTGAGGGGTGCTTCATGGCATCAAGGATATTTAAGTGGACAATATTACCACCAAACTCCATAGATAATGTACCATTATGGACATTAATTATGGTTTTGGAGGTTTTCAAGAACGGTCTCCCCAATATAATTGGGGCATGTCCATTCATCCTATCATCATCCATTTTAAGCACGTAAAAATCAACAGGAAAAATTAAATTTTGCACCCTCACAAGAACATCCTATAGTACACCAGAGGGGTGTGATGTACTCCGATTTTCTAGCTGAACGACAATACCAGTGGGCTTCAGTTCACCGACCTGCAATGAAGAGTAAATAGAGTGAGGCATCACATTAATAGAAGCACCCAAATCAAGCATAGAATTGGAGAAAGAATACTCCCCTATGGTGCACGGAATCGAGAATGTTCCAGGATCATTGCACTTGGTGAGAAGTGATGGTTGTATCAATGCTGAGACGTTCCTCCCCAGGCTCACCTTCTCATCACCTCTAAGTCGCCTTCTATGGGTACAAATCTCCTTTAGAAACTTGGAATATCTTGAAATTTGCTTGACTGCATCAATTAATGGAATGTTAACCTATACTTTTTTAAAGTCTCCAAGATTTCTTTATCAAGTTCAGTTTCATTTTGTTTCCTTGGTTGGGTGGCTCTTTGAAAAAATGGAAGAGGAATGGTTGGGATAGGTGGCTCATCAATAGCCACACTCTTTCCTTTGGTAGGACTTCTCTCAAGACAAGGTTCCATCTCATTTGAACCTTTTTCAATGGTTGGGATGGTGGTTTCCTTAGGATAAGATGACTCTAATGGAGGTTTCATTTGGCTTTTAAGTTGAGTTCCACTCCTAAGTGTGATGGCACTAACATTTCCCTTATCCCTAGGGTTGACAAGTGGTTGAGAGAGTAGTTTACCAGACCCATGGCTTTGGATTTCACCCACTAAGTTAGCTAGTTGTCCTAATTGGGTTTTTAGGTCTTGTATGGATGCTTGGGTGGTTCGTTGGAATTGGATATTATTGGCATCCATTTGTTTCATCATATCTTCTAGGCTAGGCTCGGTTTTTGGAGGGGGTGGTGGGAATGGCCTTTGGGTGGTTGAGGATTTCTGGGTGGTGGTGGATGACTACTCTGACCCTATTGGTTCCATTGCTGTTGAGGTTGGTTTGAATACCCCTCTTGCCTATAGGCTTGGTTTTCCTTCCACCCTGGGTTGGATGGATAGTATGGTTCTTGCCTAAAGGGTTGGTTAAAGGGGAGTCCTGTAAATATTGCGTCACAACTCTCAGAAGTTTCTCTCAATTGGGGGAATTGGTCAGAATAGTGGGTATCAGAAGAGAAGATTCCACAATGGATGGGAGGAGGAGATTGATATTTCCCTTGAGAGAGAGAAAGTTGTCGTAGAAGGGTACTTACCTCTTCGAACTTCGTGTCCACCTTCTTCTCAAAATCAGTACTTTGCACCTCATGGACACCTCGAATGGGAACACTGGACCGTGTACCGAGTTGTTGAGTGTTCTGTGACATGTTCTTAATGAGGGTTCTTGCAGAAATTGGGGTCTTGTCTACCGATGCACCACCTGCAGCAGCATCAATCATATTTCAATGAATAGGAATCAAACCTTCGTAAAAATACTGAATTAAAAGTTGATCACTTATTTGGTGGTGTGGGAAACTTGAATATAACCTTTTAAAGAGTTCCCAATATTCATGTAATGTTTCCCCTTGAGATTGTCTTATACCACATATTTCTTACCTTATAGTTGCAGTTCGAGATGCTAGGAAGTATTTTTCAAGAAAAAGGCATTTCATGTCTGCCCAACCTCTAATAGGTGAATTAACATAATACAACCAATCTTTAGCCGTGTCTTCTAATGAAAATGGAAATGCCCTAAGTTTTACTTGTTCTTCATCCACATTAGCAGGTTTTAATGTTGAACACACAGTATGAAATTCTTTTAAATGCTTATGTGGATCTTCTCCAGGCAGTTCATGAAATCTTGGTAATAAATGAATTAAACCAGATTTTAGTTCCAAATTGGGAGCCTCGCCTTGTAATTGAATGTAAGTGGGTTGGATATCAACATCAGGTGAGGTTAGTTCTTTTAGTGTTCTATTATTTTCAGCCATGTTATACGAGTTATGTTCAGTTTTAACTTTGGTTTCAGAAGAAGAAGAAGGATCAAGAAGAATTTTAAGATTTGATGTCTCCTCCTTCAAATTGTGGTCTTGTGTGTCTCAGTTTCGTTGATGTAGGATCCTCTCAGGTTCGGGTTCGAATGTTTGTAGGTCTCCCGGAGTAGAACGCATCATACAAAGAACCTACACAATAAATAAATTATAACACAAAAACAAATGCAAAGGTAGAAGATAAAACAAACAAATATTCACAAAAATTACAAAAATTTTATCAAAAACACGCACAAAAAACCAAAGAGCTCCCCGGAAACGGCACCAAAATTTGACCGCGTTGTCATGACACGTCTAATTGATTATATTTTTAAGGTTGATTTATAGTCTAGGGTAAACCCTAGGTCGTCTCTCAAGGAGCGTTGGTAGGTTTAGAGTGTGTATTTTTAATAAAGATGACTAAGAGAGGGGGTGGTTTTGAAAACAGTTTAAACAATGACTTAGTTGAAATAGCTTAAAGGATGAGTGGCCAAGTGGATTTTGAGAAATAGGAGATAAAACGGCGCCACCTTATATCTCTTCTTTTTATGCCGCCTCCAAATCAACCATTCATTTATCTAAGTTCTTGAATCAAACATTGATCGTTAACCACAACTCTTGAACTTGACAAGCCACCAAGAAATCCCCTTTTTTAACAAATTTGTATGTCATGGTTTGCATTGTCAACAATCTCAACACAGATGTTCACTTTGCAAAAAATACAATCACCTAAAAAATACTTCAATGATGACTTGAGGGATTTTTTCCCAATAATTAAACCATTACCCTTCGGTTCTTTCTACATAGCACTACAACTTAATCGTAACAAGTCTTGATTACCACTCCTGAACAATGTGAGGAAATAAGCTTAACATTTATCTAACAAATTCATATTATTACAACATTTCTAATGATGTTTAAAAAATGAATTGCATATCCAGGTGAATAATAAAATGATATAATATTCCTCACTATGTTATGTCACACTTAATCATATTGATACAAAATTTCATTTGTTCATTTAAAATTTTATTCCTTCAAATCCTCTGGGGAATTATTCTATGGTACTTAAAAGCTTCTAGATTTCCTTATTAAATAAATTAACTATCTTGTTACTCGAGATGGTATCATACTAGAAAAAAAATATTATCTTTTTTACATAAGATCATTTTTTATGCTTAATGCTATTAAAAAAATTTATAATATTATGCTCTATATTTTATTGAAGTTTTTTCTGAAATCCATGTTTGACGATGATGATGCCACTATATCTACTACATAAGATTTCATTGGATGAGTATCTTGATTTAAATTTAGTTGATAAGTAATTTTATTGAATTTAAACCCACTATAATGATAAACCCTTTTAATTTCATCAAAACCAACTAGATAGATAAGATCCATATTTCTTAATATAATTGAAACCCCTTTTTCATGAAACACACCACTTAGATTCTCAAATAGAGAATCATCCCATTCATATCATATATGGATCTTGTATTTTTGAGTAGGAAACACTTTTCCCAATCCATTATAAAAATAAGAAAAAATTAAGCATTTTTTATTCTAACTATTTGGATTCACCAACTAAGTGAAAAAAAATAAAAAACAAATCATCTGGTACCAAACTCTTATGGTAACCAAAATTACATTCTTTAATTATATAAAATAATCTTAGAGAACCTGTATTTTTCATAAAACCACTTTTTTGGATGATATAGGTTACGAAAACTATATTTCTAAAGGTTTGTGCATTCTCATGCCATTAAGTTTCCATTTTTGGTGGTTGGATGTGTTCAGGGGAGGTTCCAGGTGTTCCAAATAGAGGATGGGATTATAGAGTGATGAAGTAGTAAATTTACTCCTAAAAATGATTACATAATTTGAACTTATGGTTAATGAATTCTATATCCATATAGTTCATGAATTGTACATGGTTAAGGGGTATCCCATGAATTGAGTACACATCGTGTAAGTGGAATTCATGGCGTGTAATAATTAAAGGTTGAAGAGATGTGTTTCTTAGAGAAAGATGGAATTTTCGGAAAACCCATGGTTTACACACACTATAAATATACATTGATGTAAAAATGATAATATTATGGGTTTTATATCATTTCTGAAGACAAAATATCATTATTTCAGTTTTGGATTCCTTCCCTTTTATTTTGGATGATTCATAGACACTCATGGAGGATTTCTAGGCCTATTCTCCTCGGTTCGATCCATTGGTTTTGGTGGTTGTTTTTTGGTGATCTGTGGTGAGTGATTTATTTTTTAGCTATGTTATTATTTTTTTATCATCTTGGTAATTACCTATAGTGAAGTTTATTTTGTTTTTAGGAGTTATGTGATGCGTTTTGATGATCCTTTGATGTAGAGTAGGTAGATCTGTGATCTCCCAGTGTAGTTGGGGTTGGTGGGAATTTCTTCTTTTCTTTGTGGTTTGTAACTTTTTGGAAATATTCATTGAGGTATGTAATCCATTGTTTCCCTTTATTGTGTATCATGATTTTAAGAATTACCCTTTTTTATCTACGGGATATGGTTATTATGGATTAATCAAAGATAAAAATTGGATAATCAAATGTCAATGGTGAAAATTGGAATTCTTTGTTTGTTTTATAGCTTTGATGTTATTATGATAGGATTGATTATACAGAATAAATTCCATGCTAGGAATTTTCGACAGTGGGAAATATTTTTGAGCTATTTTTAAATGAGTTGTGAAACCTTTTCTTATTTTTCTTTGTTTGATATCATCCAAAATGGAAAATTGGTTAATTCGTTATATTTTTCTAATAAAATGTTTTCTACCAGATTATGGATGATGTGGTAACACCCCTAAAATAAAGTGAACTGTTATAAAATAATAATTCTAAAATATGTAAAATTGCCTTCAATGTGTGGGAATTCTTTTAGGGGGATGATGTGTGAATATGATGTGATTTGGGGATGATGGGTGAGATTTTTCCATTCTTTTGGGGGTAGCAATTTGGTGGTTGTTTGGTCATGATTTTGTACTGGATGTTTGGTGGTTGTTTGGATGTGCTTGGGGGGAGGTGGTGATTTTTGGGAAATTCTTTTAGGGAAGTGATTTGGTGGTTATTTCATAATGTGCTTGGGGTTATGAGGTAGTTCTTTCATGGATGCATTCTTGGGGTGATGATGTGGGGGTTGTTTTGCAATGAATTTGGGGTGGATAGGTGGTAGTTTGTTTGGTCAGTATTATGGGATTGCTATGAGATGGGTTGGAGAGGATCATGAGCTATTTATGATGTGTGGTTGTGTTGTCTAGATGCAGAGGTTGTGATGAAAAAATTATTCAGTAATGGTTAAAGTGGAAGGGTTTTATTTTTTTATGGGATGGAAATTATTAATGAAAAAATAAATGGTGTGATGTGTGATTAAATGAGGTTGATTATTAATAATTAAATGAATGGGATGGATAACATAATTGGTTTGAAATGAAAATCTTGGCTTATGGATTTTATGTGGTTTTACGGATTTAGAGGTTTATGTGAATGTGGTTATGTTGTGAGATAGTTAGTGTTTGGTTGAGAATTCATTTATTTTTATTATGTGTTTCTATACATATATACATTTATATTCCATCTGATTTCTATATGAACACTATCCACATCAATATCTATGTTCTAATAACCACATAGTCAAGGGGGGTCCAACATCATGTTCATTACGATGGATGTCTAGCTACCTGCTCTTTCCCACCATCTTTTCCAGGTGAGTAGATATGAAAAGGAAATGATGGATGAAGGTATATTAGTGTAGTATTTAAAATCCAAGATATATTCAAGCTATATGTGAAGGTCCCGTTGTTTTCTGGCGATATGTGATCTAACCATGCTTTTGGGATTGTGGCGTTAGTGTTTTTGGGTGAGATAGGATATGACCATGCCTGTGGGGTGGTGGACCAGGTCTTTTTAAGAGAGTTGTGATATGACCATACTATAGGGATTATTATAGTGGGGGTCATGCATGGTTGAAGGAGGGAATGAGGTTTATATAATTCATGTTCATGATACTATATTACTCTGGTTATGGTGGCGATGTGATGGCCCATGAGTCTACGACCAAGATGATATGTGACCATGCTATGGGGTAGTGGCCCAGGTTTCTGCCAGTGTGATGTTTTGTGATCATTATTTTTGGGGGGTGATACATGTTTTTTGGAAGCTGTGAGAGTTCAAAGACATACTAAATAGGGGGTTGAGACGTAAAATATATGGGAAAGTGGTGTCAGACACCCTTTATCGACACTATTTTAATTATATTATTATACATGGTTTGAGGATTTTGGTGAGAATGCCTTAGTAAGGTTGGGATGGATAGTTGACCTATTTAGGTGTATTTGGTTCTAATATTTGATTATGGGTGCACTAGTATACTTTTTTAACATCTTCATGCGAGACATTGTTTTTCCTTTTTGGTATACCCATATGAGCACCCTACATATGTAAAATAATTTTCTGGATTCAGGGATGAATTCATGGTCTATACTTTACTTTAGTTTCTCTAATATCTTGATATTTTTCTTGTCACAAATTTATCTTAATTGTTTTCTATTTAATTTTGGATACTATTATCTATATTATTTTTATTTATACATTCATCATGGGATGTTTTTTTTCATTTAATATTATTTCTGGCAGTTTCTTGTGGATGGTTCATCTTATATTTTTCTCATATTTAATAATTGAGGGTAATGCCTCCGATATCATGATCTTTTTATAACCTAAATGATATTCGTGAACCCTGGGATGACTAGAGGTGGGACTCGTGGTTCATTATATCTCTCCCCTCATTATAGTATATTTTAATGGAGGGGGTCATAACATAGTGGTATCAAAGGAGATGGTTGAGGGATATTATAGAGATTAGAATTAGGTATAGTGAGGATTTCTTAGGTTGGTATGAAGATAGTTCTATTTGAACTTGGTACATGACATATCCCTGTAAGACCAACAAAAACATGGGATATTAACACCCCTTGTGATCAAGTGTAAAAAACTGATCTTACTGAACGACCAAGTGAGGTGGGCCTATTTATGGGGTATATACCTAAGAGTGGTACATGCATCATGATGAATTCTTTTTTTTTGAATTGGGATTTTTGTGATGGTTTAAATAAATCATTTGAATTAAAATAAATGGAAATAAAATTTTATACTACCAATGAATATGAAATATTTATTTACACTTTCTGTTATGGATCCTAGATGTCATTATATTTTGGTTTAGTGTGTAGAGGTTTCATAGGATGATCTAGTAGATTATTTAAGGTTTGATATAGTTGAGGTAGATGATTACTATAAGATTACATTTTTTCATTTATACTGACAAGATTCAGGGAAGTATAAGGGATGTGATTTCGATGTGGGGAATAGAACTGGATAGAGGAGAATGAGATTATTTTCAATTAGATCAGGGCCCCTATGGGACACATGTTCCCTGGAGAATTCAATCAGATGAGGATAGATGTGTATTGGTGGTGGGATATACATATATTAGAGAGGAAGGATTAAGATGTTTCATGGGTCAACCCTTCAGAAGTAGTTTTGAGTAGAGTTCCCTTAACCAACCTTGAAGGCAGTAAAGTGGAAGGATATTTTTTTCATCATTAGGGGAGTATGTTTGTGCGGGAGTTGGGAATCAAGTTCAAGGATCATTGACCTTTTGGCCCAGATATTTTTCCTGATGAGGCACCTCATGTGAGACATCTTGAAGAGGTACTCCATCCTTCTATCAAGTATACATTTACTCTTTTTTTCATTACCAACATATCTAGAGTTATGGAAGAATGAATATTCTAATATGAGGTTGAATATAGAATAAAATAGGTTTAATAAGGTGATGTTTAATAACCATTACCCTATTCTAAGGATAAATGATCTTTTTGTCCAGTTGAGCGGGGAGAGTTGGTTTTCTGAGATCGATCTGCAGTCTCAATATCACCCGTTGAAGGTGAATAAGGTTCATATCCCAAATACTTCTTTTAGATAAAGGTATGGGTACTTTGAGTTTTTATTCACACTATTTGGTGTTATAAATTCACCAACTGTATTGATGGGTTTTAATAAGCCTTTATTCAAAGAGTTCCTACACCAATTATTCATCATATTAAATTGATGATATTTTGATATATTTGAATTTGGAGTTAGATCATGTCGAGTATCTCAGAGTTGTCTTGGAGGTTATTTGATGCCACCAACTTTGTGGAAGTTTATCCATTTTTAATTTTTGGACACGAGAGGCTGAATTCCTTGGGCACGTGGGGTCTCATTAGGGTTTTTTGTTTGAATTGTCAAAATTTGAAGAAGTTGTTTCTTTGGTAGAACCCAATACCATGGAAATATTTTGTAGTTTTATTAGTATTTTGGGATATTATTGGAGGGTTTTGATCAATATATCTTGAGTTTTATCACCACTGACATTATTTATTGGTAAGTACCAAGATTGTTTTGGGATTGATTAGTTCTAGGAAATGTTTAGTAGCCTGAAGGGGCAGTTGGTTAGTGATCCCATGATTTTTTTTCTATAGAGGGTTTAATTATAGAGGAGTTTGTGATGATTCTTATATTTGATTTGAGTTCTTATTGATACAGATAGAGGAAATGATCTCATATGGGTCTACGAAGTTTATCCCCTATGATCGTATCTACAACACCATCTGGAAGTAGTAGAGGATGTGTTTTCATTGATGTTTTGGAGGCATTACCTCATTAGGGAAGACTTTATGGGATTTAAAAATAACAAGATCTTGATTTATATCTATTCTTAGTGTGATCTAAATTCAAAACAATGAAGTTGGCTGTAATACCATTAGGATAGAGATTTTCAGAACTAATACACCTAAAGAAAAGGGAATTTTTTAGCCGATTCATTGATAAAAAAATCATGGAAATATTTTTTTAGGAGTATATGGATGCTTAGAGAATGATGGAGTAGTTGGAAAACATGCACATAGATTCAAGGGTGGTTGATGGAGGAGGTTTCTATTTTCAGTTGATGGTGATGTCTTCTTTGATGATGTAAGTGTAGGATTCTCCGTTGGGAGACTTAATGGAAGAGGAGGTTTCTGATCATTTCAACCACAATGATTCTTCTGAGGGATGGTTGGAGTATGTTTATTACCAAATGATATTTTGGGGGGGGGGGTTGTTTCTTCTATTGTCAGTGTATGAGTGAGTCCATCAGTAGACTCATATATTTATTTTAGCGGTACACCCTAGAGTGTATAAAATGTACCATGGTTTTAGGACATAGATTTGGTGGAATGGGATGAAACAATAAGTGGTGTTGTTTATATATTAATATATGGGTTTCCAATAGGTAATGACTATGCACTGTGGTCTCAGTGGGTTGATACAATAGTTGGATGTTCCTAAGAGGAAAAGGGTTGATATCTCAATGTATTTCATCAAAACGTTACCCTGATCTTGGGGATTTCTTGATTCTATCCAAGTGGTCATATATTAGTTGACGAAATCAGCCCACTTCATAGCAATAAAGTACTCAGGAATAGTTGATTCCATGGAAAAGAGGTATTTAGATGAGGTAGTGTGGTTGAATGGTGTTACTAGGTACACCATTTTAGATTAGGATGCATGTTCTACCTCAAATTTATGGAAGGGATTAAAATTTACTTTGGAACTCAATTATGCATCATCCCTACATTCGACCCTCAAATAGATGGGAAGATAGAGTGAACCATCGAGATGCTAGCAGATAGTATGGGGTATGCATCTTGGACATTTTTGGATCTTGGGAATTTCATATTTCCTTTATCGAGTGTTCATAATATTATAGTTATCAATTATCCATTGGAATTGCCCCACATAAATCTTTTTATGGGTGGGAAATTCATCCTCTATTATGTTGGAAGGAGGCTGGGGAGGTAGTTGTTCATGGACGAGTTTTAGTGCATAGAAAAATAGAAAATGATTAGTTTAATTAAAATAATATCAAAATATCACATTAATTATTGAAGTTTTGTACAGATATTAGGATGTGGCCCATGGGGTTCAAGGTTGGGGACCACATGTTATTTAAGTTTTCCCATCGATGTGGGTAATGGATTTTTTTTACGTGGAGTAATATTTTTGGCAGGTTGGTTGGGCCTTTTGAGGTGTTGGGGAGAGTAAGTGAGGTGGAATATATGCTAGAATTTCCACCTTTTATTGAGAGGATCCATAAAATATTATACATAACTTATATTTTTCAATATCTTCATGTCGAATCCCATGACATTGAATTGGGAGAGTTGGTTATTGAGTGTTAAACGACACACGTGGAGTGGCTAGTAGACATCTAGGATGTCCAAGAGAATGCATTTCATGCATGGAAAATTTCTTTGGTTTGTGTATTGTAGAGTCATGGTGTCCTATAAGACTGTACTTGGCAACGAGATTCATACATTTATGTCTAGTACGAAGAGTTGTTTTTAGTTTTTACATAATCTGTTTGATTGGGATTTGATGTTTTGATATTTTTTATGTTATGAGAAGTTTTCATGATTTATAATGCATGATGAAGTAATGAAATAACTAATGGGAGGACCTGATTACTAATTTAGATGATTTATACTATGAGGAGATTTAACTAATGTGGGTGACTCAATGACGCCAAAGAAGATAATATCTTTACATGGAGGATTTCATTCCATGATTCATTGTTTTTCGGTACAGTGCAGTTAGTTATTTGTTGTGATTGTTTCTTTAGGTTGTGTGAAGGTTGAGATGGTTACACAATTGTATAGTTATGTGAGAGGAGGTACATTGAGGTTATGCAGTAAAGAGGTTTTAGATATGTTTTGTGTTCATTTGGTTTGGTGTGTTTGGATGGTGGTAGCAGTTGAGGTATGATGAGATCCTTGAGAGGTATCTCGTATAGTGGTTTTTTAGAACCCTTTCCTTCTGGGATTGGTCTTGTATTTTTTAGGGTGATAATCACTTGAGAGGTATCTTATGTAACATTAAATTCTTTCCCAACCCATTACACTTCAGGTTTGGGTGGTTGAAGGTGTTTAGGGGAGGTTTCATGATTTTCTATATAGGATGAGGTTGTATAGGTGTTGGAGTAGAAATTCACATCATGTAATGTTTACAAAACATGAAGTGATGGTTCATTACTTGTGTACCCAAATAGATCATCACATGTAAATAGATAAAGGGTATCCAAAAAAATTATTACAATTTGTGTAATTGGAATTCATGACATATAATAATGAAAATCAAAGGCCATGAGTTGTTTTCTGGAAAAATTTGCAATTTTTCTGATTACTCATGTTTACATGCCATGTTAATGTTACACGATGTGAAAATACTGCGATTCTAGGTTTTAATTTATTTAATCAGATCTCGTTCATTTTTTTACATGGATTGTATCCCTCTCATTCTGGATGAACCCTAGGAACCACACGAAGAATTTTTTTCCCTATTCTCCTCGGTTCATTTTTTTGGTTCTGGTGGTTGTTGGTTGGAAATCCATTGTGAGTGATTTATCATTTCAAAATGTTTTAATTTTTTTCTTCTAATTGGAATTTTCTATATAAATATCTCTTGGGTTTGGGAGGAGTTTTGGTCTATGTTTTGATGATCCCTTGATGTGTTGTAGGTTAATCCAAGATAGCATGGTGTAATTATGCTTTTTATCATTTCTCATTCGCACTGAAGTGAAGTGTAAGTTGGTAGGCTTATTTAGGGTAGGGATTCCATCATTTCACTTTATTTTTTATTATGTGTAAGGGGTTACTCTTTTTTATATATTGGATGTGTTTTTCCAGATTACTCAAAAAATAATAAATTTTTTAATTAACATTTCCAGGTAAAAGGAGACAATCAACATGTTTTTACAGCTTTGAAGTTATTGTGATATTATAGATTTTTAATGCTAAATGCATTTGGGAAAATTGTGTCTATTAGGGGCTTCATTTGTGACATTTTGAAATGTTTTTTGGAACCTTTTCTTGTTTTAATTTTTTGATATCACCAAAAAATATAAAATTATCTAACCACATATATTAGGCTATTCAAATGGTTTCCCCCAAATTATGGCTTGTGTTCTAACACCAATAAAAAAAATTGAAATGTGATAAAATCCTATTTATTAAATATTTAAAATTGTATTTTATGTGTTGTGATGTGTGGATGTGCTTGTGCTTGTGGGTAGGAGATGTGTGATCACGATGTGATGTGATTTTGAAAGGTGAGATGTGGCTGTGGTTTTTGGGTGGAAAGGTGGCACATATTTGGTTTTCTTTTGGTGTGGTGGGGTTGTGGTTGTTTAGCCATTCTTTTGAGGCAGCTTGGTGGTGGTTTCTTGGCCATGATTTTGGGGAATTATGGTGGTTGTTTGTTTTTCTGTGCTTGTGGGGTGGCGAGGTGATGGTATGGTGGGGATGATGGGATACTTGTGATGACTGGTTTCATTATGCAACATGCCCGAGTAGTGATGGAATAATTTTTTAATAAAGTTTAAAATAGATTAGGTTATGTTTAGATAATTTTTGTAAATTATTAATGAAAAAAATAAATTGTGGGATTTTCATTTAAATCTTATTGATGATTAATACTAAAAAAATTGGCTAGATAATGGAGTTCGATGGAAATTTGAATTATGGTTTGTGGAATGGTTTGTGGTGTTGTGAATTTAGAGGTGGAAGTGAAAGTTACAAAGTTGTGTGTTGGTTAGTGTTTTTTTATGAACCCATATGTTATAATAATGTATGGATATATGTATGTACATATATATTCCTTGTGTTTTCTATATTCACTCCACACACATTGAGTAGTGTGTGTCGATACCCACATAGTCTTGTGTGGGTGGTTTCCCAAAATCGTGATGATGATGATGGGTGGATGGAAGCATCCACCTTCAATCTCTCTCTTCTAGGATAGTAGATATGTACCAACTATGATGGTCGTAGGTTAGTTATTTCATTAAGTAATGGACCGACTATCTTTGGGTGAGATGTGATGGCCCATGTTTTTTTGGGTGAGATGTGATCTCACCGTGCCTATGGGGTGGTGGGCCAAGGGTTTTCCGGTGAGATATGATATGTTTATGCTTGTTTGTTAGTGGACTTGGTGTTTTTGGGTGACATGTGATATGACCATGTTATGGATTGGATTATGGTGGGGTCATTAATTTCAGTAGGATGGAACATTATCAATGTTCATAATGTTCATGATACCATACTGCTCATGCTATGGTTTTTATGTGATGACCTACGTGTCTATAAGTAATATGAGATATGACTATGCAATGGGGTGGTGGACTAGGTGCCTATGGGAATGATGTGATGTGACCATTCTTGTTTGGTCTTGGTAAACGTTATTAAAATGATATGGGTTTTCTAAGATGTACGATGCTAGGGTGTGAGAGTGGAAAATAAATGGGAAAGTGGTACAAGGTACCATTTATCGATATGATTATTATTATGTTATTATATATGGATTGCGTTATTTGGTGAGAGTTACATGGTTAGGTTGCGATGGATAGTTGACCTTTTTAGTTGATTATAGTTATTATGTTTGCCCACAAGTGCTTTAGTATACTTCTTTAACATGTCAATGCGAGACATCAGTTTTTCTACTGAGTATAACTGTATACTCCCCCTACAAATATAAACTAATTTTCAGAATTCCAGGAGCGATGAATAGACCATGTGGGACATTACTACCACAGATCTATTGATAGTTTTTTCTTCAAAACTTTATATTTAATTTTGGGTATTTACTTTTGGAGACTTTTAACTTTATCAGTTTTATTAATACATGCATCATGGGATGACTTTGGTTTATTTTTATAATATGTGATGAAGTTTAGTCTGGATGTATAATCTTATCTCCTGATCATATTTCATTATATATGGTAATTCCTCAAATATCATGATATTTTAATACCCTTGGTGCTAGTCACCAACTAGGGGACAAATAGAGGCCGGACTTCGTGGTCATTCTCTGCCTTATTCTGGTATATCTGGAGGAAGGGTGTCATGATAGTCCTCTTATAAATGAATATAAAACATTGTGTTTTAATATTTATTTAATCTCACTATATTATCTCAATATATAACATTCATATATGAGTTATTCTAATGATTTTGTTTGTAATACTATTTCATCTACCAAATCTATGTTTCCAAACTATATTGATGCCTAACTTTTTAAATGACTCATAGGTTGAATTAGTAAAAAAAATTAAAGGACAACTATATTTATAAACATCCAAATGGATCCCATGCATGAGGTACATGAAAGCCTTTAATGTAATGGTTTTTAATAATATGAAATCAAAAACCCCATAATATTATTATTATAATGACAAGTGGGAAACCCCTAATAATATAGAAAATTTCTAAGCCTCGAGGCTAGTGAAATGTTTGACTCAAAGTTCCGAAATCTAAAACTAAGTTACTAAATATATTTTTACATTTCATCATAATTATAAAACACAATATTTATATACTATAAATAATTTAATGATATAGTTTAATAACTAAAAAACATTTCAATGTTAAGGCTCATGAAAATTAAATTATTTATCACACGAGGCATATAACTCCTTAAAAGCAGGTATAATATCTTAGAGTCTATGTGACACTTGTAGCTAAATCATATATCAAAATTAAAAATATACAATTTATGTTCATGAATAAAGAAATAAACAAACTAAATAAATTAACAATTAATATATTTAATGACAATAACATTTTATAAACAAATTATAAGTAATAAAATATAAAAACATTATAATATTTTCGTAGATAAACATGAATTATTAAATTTTCCCAAAATGATCATTTCATTTTATAATATATAAGGATTCAATATGAACTAATTCATATTAAAATTATGAGATATTTTATGAACACTTTCTTGTCAAATAAAATTCATTTAATATTTTTTTACAAACTATGGACATTAAATAAACTAGAAACATTGATTTTATTTCATCTAATGATCTTATTAACATCCAAAACCCCATTTTTAAGGGTTAAAATAAATTTCATAAAACGATCATAGTATATAAATTTTATATTTCCATTTATAAACTATTCATAAATTATTATAATCACATTTACATTTTACCTTATTTTTAAAAAATACATTTTATAAATTAATTCTAATTTATATACCCCTTAAACCTTGATCAAGTCCACCAAAACATTTTTGGAATAGTTTAACCCCCCCCCCACATATTTGTGAGGGGCCTATAAGAATGGAACATCGAATGTTGTTGAAAATATTAAAGAAATGATATTTTCCTCACAATTATATCTTAAAATTCTTGCTTAACGAAATATTACATGTCGGTTTGGTCTACTAGAAATTTCCTAACCATGGACCATATTAATGGCCATTTAAAGTTTTACCTTTTCCATTTCAGGTGAATTTTTGTTTCTAATCCATTATGGGAGCATAAAAAATTAGGTATTACTTCATAAATTCAACATTGAACAACCTATTCCATGTATGAAAATTGAAGTTGAAGGATAATTTGAAAGAAATATAATTTCAAAAAGGCATAAATCATCATCCTAAGATTTGTGATTTTCTCAAATTTCATCCACAACCATAATAATAATTTTCATTCCACTATTTTATTAGCAAAGATACTTTTATGGAAAAAAATTATATTTTATGACTATTATATCCCAGTGTAGAATTTTAGGAAAAAATAATATTTTTATGTCTCACATTGAGGTTCTGGGAAAATTTATTCTTTAATTTTTCTCATTTATTAAACGATCAAACAAGTATTCATAGGTCTTGATCCAATACGACTATTTGGTTTTGGAGGGATGTATAACTTCCAAAATAAAACGGACAAAAAATAAAAAAAACATGAATAAAAACAATTATTGATTTATTTTGAATGAACAAAAACTAAAATAATAATGGATTAACTAACACATTTAGATATGAAAAATTATCTAGTTTCATAAGTGTTTGATCAAGTTCTTGAAAAAAAGTTAAAAGAATTATTCTGCTTTGGGTATCGAAATATCATGGTAATAACCCAATTATTTGGCAATATCTATATCAGCACAACGATCCTCTAAAAGTTTATTTTTTTGATTTTAGAGAATAAGAAGAATAATAAAATTGGCATTAATGTGTTATAATAATAAAAAACCACTACATTAAGATCACACCAATTTATAAAGTAATTTATGAACTAGAAGTTTGACCATATATTCATTAAACATTTTATAAAACATTCAAACATTTCATATTGCTTGATTTTTTTAATACCTATAGTTAATGGATTATATTTACAAAAATATTTAATAACATTATAACTCCTCATGATTGTAATATCGATATGAATTACCAAGTATGATAGTATAAATTAGATCAAGTCCTGAATTTTAACACACAATGTGTATGACCTCATGTCATACTTTGGAGTGGTGAAACTCACCCGGTCATGGTGTATACCAAGTTGGAAAATGATGGGGTCTAGAACAGTATTCCATGATGGTTTCTTTATTTCAAAACTCTATTAGGTTGTGTATAATTAATTTTATGCGTAATACTGGTGGGACATCATCAAACTAGAGGGTAGTGTTAGCAATGTATCATCCACCAAAGAATGTAGTCTAAATGGTGTATCATCTTCCCACATACTTTATATGTTGGTATGTCATCCACCTTTAGAATGTAATCACTGATAGATCATGCAACTAAATGATATTTTTGGTGGTGCCTCTTCTTCCCGAGTTGTGGAATAGTGGTATATAATCCACTCAAGCATGAAATTGGTAGTGTATAGTTTACATGTGTTTTTCAATTCCTCGTTCATATGTGATGATCCATTTTCCACTAATATTATCTTGGTTACAGATTTTTCAATTTGGGGGTATGTGATGATGATTCATCTTTAAAGTAGAATATGTTATAGGTATATGTTTTTTAATCATTGATATTATATGATTAGTGATATATCCTTCATACTTGAGGTTTATGTTCAAACCATGGATAAACCATACCCTTTGGAATCTGTACGAAGTAGGAATGACCACGTGTGGTTTTTCTAGATCACTTCATAGAGTGATGGTTTAATCATTTATTACTCTATCATTACATCATATTTTTAATTCAATTGGATTTACTAGATTTTCCTGGGAATATGTTGGATTTTTCATAATACCATTTACATAAACCCCCCTATAGTTCCCTAGTACCCTATTAAAATTTATGATTCATTTATTATGTGAGGTAAAGGGTTTCCATACACTAGATGGCTAAGCTAGTAGATCTTGTATATAGTTGGGATAAATGTTTGGGCTAGGACTCTAGGCTAGTTGTTTCTGTCTCCATTTTTATGTTTATTTTGGAACTTTTGTATCTGATATGACCATGGCAGTTTTTTTAAACATGTGGTGACTTTTACGATAGAAATACCTATTCAGTTTGATATATCATGATATTGATATTTACTATTGGCTAGTATTTATCTATGAAGTCATTTTTGGCATTGATACCTTATATAATGACTGGTTTATGATATCTTCTCCCACTATGTTTTGATGGATATATATCTTGTGGGAATAGTCTCCATACTTATTAATGTAGGCCTTTTCGTTGGACGATAACCACTATGATATATGGAGGAATGTTTGATGTGTATAACACTATGTACGATGTTGATAGAGGTAAACCCTGAAGCGGACATTAAAAATTTGTATTAGTGTTTTACTATATTTTTTATTACTATTTATAATAAGATAGATAAATGATAGGTAATTATTAAGGATTGTTATGGACCTTGTTCATGGGAATAACAAACCCATACATAAGGGATGCCCAAGTCACCAAGGATGAGATAATAAAATTTTCCCTCTGTTTTGAAAAAGGTTTTGAATCATACAAGAATAATGATTTGGGTTTACATATTTCTTTATTTTATATTTTTACTCTTAGACTAGGGTATCTTATTGGAAGTTCCTATGTAATATTTTCTCCACATGATCCTCACATGGAATTTATTTTATTTTTTATGATTGATATACTATTTCTGATGGTTGGTTGGTTCATTTAATGTATCAAAAATTATTTATAAAGAGTTTTTTTATGATTTTTAAGGATCATCAATAGATGGAGTATATTTCAAAGAAAGAGAAACTCTAATAGACTGTTCATCCCAGTTAGTATAAGCGACAATGGTTTTCATGCAGATAGTATTAGGGTTTTCAGAAATGTATAATTTCTTATAGATTCTCACCCAAAGGTCAAATTAAGGAATGTTTGTGTGGTGTCTATCATTGAAAGGAGAAATTTTCTATGTATTTATAATTATTTTAATGTAATTTAAAAGAATATTGGGATTTACATGAGTAGTGTAGTTAAATCGATGATTTTTAGTAAGAATAAGGAATGATATAGAGGATTAATTGTTTCATAGTACAATAGATGGAATCCTATGAATAAAGTATGTCAGAGAAACTAGATGACTGGGTTAGACTCTCTATAAAGTGGGTTTGTGACAAATTTGATGAGGTTTTATGTTATTAAGAATGTGAGTGATATACATGGCTACTTAGTACTTGTGAATATATCATTTGTAATTCTGATGAAATTAATAAACATTGATATGTTTCTCTATAGATATAGGTAGAATGTTTATACCATATATACCCATTTTGTGTCCTTTACAAGTATTTAGCTAGTTTCATGATTATAATTTAATTATTATATAGGTTGGATTAAATATTCTTTAGTAAGAGAATTCCAGTATGATAATTTGGGTAAAGGTTTTTCTTCCCATTTTCAATATATTAAAGATATGAGAATTTATTCGAGAGACTTGTTTCTGACAATGTGGTTTCTCAGTTTCAAACTTTTATGATCGAAGTTTTTATGGGATTATCAATAATTAGTATTATATCAACATAGGGTTTTCTAAAAGTATCATTAGTTTATCTTAAAAAATATTAAATTTTTTCTATGACTGAAGATTTTCTCAAATCATAGGGTGTTAGTATGTCAAAAAGAGATGGATTCATATGTTTTCAGGATCTATATTAACAAAATTGATGTAATACATTTCAGTTTATATAATTTATAGATATAGGACTATAGAAATAAAGAAAGATCTATAATTTATATTGAAATGTGTTAAATCATAGATAATGGATAAAATAAAATAATAATAGATTGATGAAAATGATTTGATATTTGTGAGGGTGTCATTCGTATGGATTTAGTTCATCAACATTCAGAAGAATTAGAATATGGTGTAGTTAAGGGAATGAATAATAGATATATATAATAAGGCTACATCCCACATAGATGAGTGTATAATGTTGAAATTCAATATGATACAATCGAAAAGATAGCCTATTACCAACCACGTGAATGATTTAAACAAGTCTAGAAGGTAGATCAATTATTTGAAGGTGACATTCATTATTAATGTCTGGGCCATACAACTGTTATTTTCATTACCTGATTCTTGGGAAACATAGGTTATAATATAAATTAACTCCAAAATAAAAAAATCATATCATTGAGAATGTCTGTAACTGGATTTTGAATGAAGATATCTAGAGGAGGAAGATTCATACACTTTTTGGTGATTCACTGATTGTATATGGACGATGGATCTCATCTCATTGAATAATAAAAATGCGATTAAAAGTAAATTCAAGAGAGATGAGTATAAAAATATATTATAAAACTGGGTAATCATGCTTCCATTTTGGAAAAACATTCACCCCAAGAAGTATGTTGTGAGGCCAAAGGAATATCTATAAGGATAAATTATAAAGTATTGTGTTTTATTAGATCGTCATGTGGAAGAAGTGATAATTTAATTATATGAGTAATCACAGTAGTAGAATATTGGATCATACATTCTAGTGTGTCTCTTCACTCTATTTGTAAAAAGGGAATCATTGCTAATTATGTTTCAAGAAATTGTTTAATAATTCATATAGTGGATGATGATATTTTAAGTATCACGTAGAATAGGGATGTAGAAATCCAGTTCAATAATTGTTGTTTCTGTAATCATAAAGTATTCATTGAAATTCTAGGTCTTTAAAATAATTTTATTATGTTTAGACATCTGTTTAATGAAAACAATGGAGCAATCATTGATGCATGATTTTTGAAAATTAAATTTGGGTTCATTTCTCATATATATAAATGAAAAGGATGAATCATTATACCATACTATAAGGGTAGTGGGAGATACACTCATCAGGATATCAATTTCCGAAAGATTAGAACTATAGAACTGCCAGATTGAGGACCTCAATGATAATGGAATGAAAGTTTTAATAGAGAAAGGTATTTTTAATATTGACTTTTCAGACATGATATATTTTGAGAGGTTCAAACTCATGATGTAATAAAAAGGTGAGGTGTAATTTTAGTGTAAGAACACAAAAATAATAGAATCTGGAGTGGGTAAAAAATATTTCTAGGGACCTATCCTTGTTAAATCTAATAGAGTATCTCAATAAAGTGTGAATTTTTTATTGAATAAATTATAAAATTGTGGTTGCACATTTTTAAATTGAAATCAAAGGTATTTTAACACCTCATGAAATGTAAATCTATGGGTGAAATATATATAAGATGAAATAAAAAAATTTTAATACCATAAAACAAAGGTTAGTAATCTTCCAGATGATTTAGGATCTTATATAGACATAGAGGCATTAGGTATAAGGAAACTATAAATAGAACACCTAATAAAAATTTCTTAGTGCAATAAATGAATCATACATTAATTTAAAGGAAATGGAGTAAGAAGTTACATTAATAAATGAATATGTACAGTATTGGGGATGTTCTTTATATTGTAGCTTACCTAATCAATTAGAGAATGTCATCCCCAACGGGATAAGAATTTTCATATATTTGTTTCTATGGTAAATAATAGATTTAGCTCAAAACAATTATCTTTATGTTTAGCCTATGGATATACGAATTCCAAAAACAAAGTAAATATAGAATAAAAATCTTATAAGTGTGTTTTTATAGGCTATAGAGACAAAGAAATCATTTTTCAACTTTGGGATGATGAAAAAATGAAAGTCATACAAAGTATAAATGTTATAATAAATAAATATTTCATATGGAAGAACAAAAATATAAGGGGAAATATACATAAATAAAATAAAATAATCAACTTCAATTCATGATTATATGAATTTGTTAGATATAAATATAAATTAATGATTGTTTAGATGGTTTTGAGTCTACTAGATGTTTTAAAATTCTAGAGTAATGTTCATAGGGTAGCATAAATGGTTCAATAACGTGACAATAATATTATATACCTAAAATATCTATAATTGGTTAGATTAGTTCATAGTTGTATAGGATGTAATTTGGTCGGTTTTAATTATAGAGATATTAAAATCGTATGAATAATTTAGGGGGTCTACCAATGTCAGGAGATTGGTAAAAATATAGGAATCCAACTTAAGATGTTTAATTTTAATGGGTAAATGATTACCAAATATCCTATAGGATGTGGATAGCCTTGGTAATTTTGATATGTCAGAGTTGGATATAAAGTTGGAGTATAAATAAAAATATTTTAATACCACCTATATGATAATAGATATACCACCCAAAAACTAACATATTTTGAAAAACTAAGTATTCCAGTTAAACATTGAATATAATGAAAGTAGAATGTATAAGTAGTGATTGGTGGTTAAGGGATTTAAAAATATGTAGGGCATCAAAATTTCTATAATTTTCTCTTTTTGGGTTAAGAATACCACCGTTTGAAGCATGCCTTGTTTTAGTGCATCCTAAGGACCAAATATAGAAAAAATTTATGTGTAGTTGGAGTTTCATCATGGAAATATAGAGGATGATATCTATATGAATGATCTGACTGGTTTCATGGATCAATAGAATCGTATTTTGGTGTGTAAACTCATGAAAAGAATCATTGGGTTGATATAGGAACTATGGTAGTCGAATAACATGTTTGAATTTTTTAGGGAGGAGAATAGCTTTCTATAGAGAAATTATGATCATTTTTGATACTAGAAGGTGTAAAATGATCGGAATTTCAAAATACTATCATTGTAAATGGATGATATTCTACGAGTGGGTTTATCAAAAAATAATATTAAGTAGATATAGGAAGACATATCAATGAGGTTTGAAATAAATCACCTTGGTGAAGAAAATAAGAAAACGAGTATGATGATTGAATAAGATAGTAAGACTGGATGTTTGGTTCTATGAAATAAATAATACATATAGAAGATAAAGGAAAAATTTATGAAGACTGGATGAAAATATTTTTGAACTACACTTCCAAAACACATCAAACACTCAAATAAACAAGAAACCATGAACCAAAGAATGAAAATAAACATGGAGATAATAGCATATGAAAAAGAGGTAGGGAGTATCATGCATGAAATGGGATGAAATTGACTAGATTATTACAACGAAGTTGGATTTTTTAGCCAGTTCATGTCAAATTCTAGGAAATATCATTAGTAAATTGTGAATTATATCCAATGATATATTAATATAACAAGGGATATATCTCTTTACGTAAAAGATAATAATCCATGTGCTGCGCATGAAAATGTATATTTCGCGGGAGACTCTGATTCATGGAAAAGGAAAATTGGGCTTGTATTTTTTATTTGGTAGAACTATTGTCTACTAGATTTCTTAGTGGTAGTAGTAGTGGAAGTATGAAAGGAAATATTTTGATTTAAATTTTTAATTAAGGATCTCTAGAAAAGATATAAAAGTGTTTTGACGTACTATGATAGTAATAGTGTAATACACTAGGACAAATATCAAATTATTCAATAAATGATGAAGAATTTTGACCTCATTCATCATTATATTCATACTTTTCTTGAATATGTAATGGTTAGATTATAGAAGACAACCTTATGAAAGAACGCAGTGGATATGTTTACTAATGACCTTTTCTAAGAGAGTTTTTGCTTTCATATTCTTCAGTTGTTCTTGGGTTAATAGAATAAAATTTGGAGTATCCTTGTACCCAAAGAAATTTAAAATCATTTTTCTTAACAAAGTGTTGGAGGATGCTATGGAATCTATGTAATAACTTTTAAGTCGGATATTTTTTGGGGTTTTTGATACTTTTCAAGGGTTGGAGTAATTTTACCAGAAGTAGAATATTTGGATGACCCTTCAGACATTCCACAGGAATTTAAAATGGTCTTAAAGGATATTGTAACATCCTATGTAATTATAGAATAAAAACATTAATAAATTTTTCATAATAAAAATATTAAGTCATTTTTAAATAAAAAGCGAAATTGTTTTAACTAAACACTTTGGATATAAAGATATATTTAAAATTTTAGATTCAAAATTTTATAAGTCTAATATGAAATAACAAATTTCATTTTTTAAATAATCTTATAAAAATTTACATAGGGTGATGTTTTGGGATTTGACAAAAAATATTGATTTTTTAGTGAATATTATAAAATAATGATTTTTTAAACAGTTAATTAGTTTTTCAATAAGAAACTTAATTTAAAAATATTTTTTTTAATATGACTCCAAGTAATATAATTATTATTTAATTGTAATTTTTCCACATAATTACATTTAAATTAATATAATATAGGACTTCAGTATAGGTTTTCGTTTGGTTTAAAAAATATGGTTTCTCTATAAAATGTTTTAAAATTAATAATGTTTTCCATTTTTAATAAATTTAAATATTACATAATGAAAAAAGTATTAAATAAAAAATATATGTTACATATAAATAAATATTAATTTACATTCAAATAATTATTTTTATTAATCATTGATTTATTTAAAATCATCTCTTTCTCGAAGAGTCAACTTCATTAAACGTTCTTTTTCATCGTGTTTTTAGTTTTTGATTTAAATTTAGTTTTGAAAATTATATGCAATTAATTTGATAAAATGTATTCCATAATTAGAATAATAATAATAATATATAACGTAAAATTATTTGAACTTAATTTTTGACCAAATTGAATAGTGAATGCAGTAAAATTAATTACAATGGTTACAGTAAAAATGCTTTTACAATGGGTTAAACTAATTAGATTAGAATTAAAATTACCCAAAAATAGTAAATAAAATATTTTATGTCCATATATAGACATTATAATGTATATAGAATTTGACTAAACCATTTCTAATGCTTTTTTCATAAGGAAAATGAGGGTACAACTTTTTCTTTTAAATAATTACATGTGTTCCACTCGCACCACTTATAGAACATGAACTACTGCCATCTGCACTTCATAAGTTAAAATTAATTTTTTCATCAAATAACTTCTCAAATAACTTCTCCATATCACTACTACCATACTTTAATCCTTATTTTGTGTAGAAATCCAACCCATTAAGGCGTTTTGTGCAAACCAAATGAAGGTACCGAAAAAAGAGGATATGTTTTTCAATGAGTATTTTTTATTTTATGTATTCCACCACCCAAATAAATTAGTATAAAAAAATTATTTTATAATAAAATAAATATATTCCATATAATTATGTGTTATTATGTTAATTTGTTAACATATATCCTTATTTTATCCATCAAATATGTTATGAAATCATCTTTCATGTGTACATCAGACTACCACCTTACGAACATATTTCGTTTTTTTTCTATTGCCATCTATCACAATTTGGTATGATGAGGGATTTAAATACATATATGATATTTATAACATAAATATACCTCTTTAGTCAGTCTATAATATATAAATATCTTTTTCATTCAATTATATATGGGATACCATAATGTCCCTCGTTTGTATGGCAGACAGTCACATTGCGAATCATTATTATTAATTAATTAATAATGCATTACATGATATGTAATAAGGGTAGATATAGTTAATATATATGATATAAATGAAATTATTATGTTATTAATTACATTTTTATCATTATGAAAAAATAATATATCAATTTAAGTATTATCTTTTCAGTCATTGAAAAATAAAAAGGTCGTTTTTAAAAATGTGGACTACCTCCTTCACGATGTGATGTGACTCATTTTTATCAAAACACCACATGTAAGATATTTATATAAGTATATTTAAATAAATAATATGGTATATATGATATTATTATCATTATTTAAAGTTAACATTTTACTTACCTCCTTTCTAGATAGATCATTGAAAGATGAGAACATCACTCATGCATACATACAATCTACCATCTCTATTATCGTGGCAAACTTCATTTCTAAAAAACATAATTCATGATTTTTCATAAAAGTATCATTTATTTATAAGTATAATAATTATGTACAAATTTTTATTATTTATATTTTTAAATAATTAATTCTTTGACCATAGTCAACCTACTGAGGTAAATTTTTTTTACATATAAGCCAAATATCATCAAAACATCCCATGTAAAATTAATTGATTAATTAATCATATATAACATGAAAATATGTGAATAAAATAATAATAAACTTGAAAAATTTATTAATAAATTATCTAATTAACACATATACAGAATTTTGGAATATAAATAACTTATGAGATGAGTCAGACTCAATGTAAGTGACTTCTTATCACATTCAATTTGTTGGGGAATATTTAAATGTTATACACCTATAATATTTTATAGGGTATATATAAATACAAATTACATTATATATTATTATTTTATATATCTCCATTGTATTTAACATTTTTTAATGTTATTCTTTCACTGAGATTCTGATTCAAATACTTTCAAGTTGATAAGGGACTCCTCTATAAAATCTTAATATTTTATTGCCATCCTTCATACTCTTTCTTTTCCACATACATGTTTTTAAAATGAATTTATGAGAGTTTGGGTATTGACATAGAATATTTACAAATTAAATTTTATTTCATTATTTAATTAATTTTCAATGGTTTTCAAATGGATACTTTATACATGTTTATAATGAACATTTTTACTAACAACAAAAGTAATGTTATATTTCTTCACATACATGATGAAAACAGTTATTTAAACCACTGTGGCTGTAATTTTATTTCTTGTTTACTTTTCATGATTTCAGGTTTCATTGTAAAAATATATGTTCAATGGAAATCTTTTTCAAGGGTTTTTAGGTTTTTTACTAGATGAACAATTTTGTTATTTTTTATATCACTTTCTATTATTTTTGACATCTTACCACATTTAAAGAACAATTCATAGGATTTAAGGATCAATAAGGTAAATTAATAGGTCAATTTTAAATTAATTTAGAGTTTTAATGAATAGAAATAATTTTTATAAAAGTTTCATGTGGTGGAAAAAATGGATACTAAATGTAAGATTCGCGTGATATTATATTGTTTTTATGTATGAGTTATGACCTAATTATATAAAACTAAAAACCTGAAAAGAACCCCAAATATAATTGAATTAATAGTTGACTTGAAACTAAATACTATTTAATTTTTAATGTCGATCCCTTATATTTTGTGTAATAGAATTGTTAAGATACCATTATAGGTTAGGATAATGTTAATAATTCAAACTTGAAATATTTTACTTTATGGATTAGTTGAAATGATAGAGAATTTAAATAATTTTATATTTCATCATCTAAACTATATCCTCAAATAATGTTTTCCCACAAATAAAACATGGGATATACAGTTGGATGGGACTGAGAGTAAAATATTCTTCCAAATAATCATCTCAATATGCTTGGAATTGGGATGGAACCATTTTTATAAATTGATTAATCGATTAGAAGAAGCTATAAATTGTTCTGGTATCCATGCTAGAGAGTAAATAGATCCACCACGAAAGAACATGTCTATTGTTGAGAATCTCATGAGGGAAAATACAAAATCATTCAATGGATCATCTGACCCCTATTGTTGCTGAATAATAGATCAATTATTTATAGAATAAATTTGAGGTCATGGGATGTTCCAATCATCAAAAGATAAATCTTTTCATTTATAATTTTGAAGGTGAAGAATATCAATAGTGGTATTTAGTTAAGAATAATAGTGAGAAGGATGAACTTAATGACATGGAATAGGAATCATTTAAGGATACTTTTTTTGGAATATTTCCCTATTTTTGTTAAAATCTATATTGTAAAATAATTTATGGAAATGAAAAAAAATAAAGATTTTATATAACGATATGAACCAATTTTACATGATTGTTTAGGTATGTACCGATTTATTTTGGAAAATTGATAGAAAAATTATTATATTTTACTCTACATTGAAACAAAGCCTATGAAAAAATTTGGATTCATAAAAATTTGAAAGGTATGAAAATTTTGTGTGTTGTTATGAAAAACGTGATACTATGTTTATTAAAACATATGTTCCTCATAATGTTGAAAGTAAGAAATAGTCTAGATGGAATGCGAGACAGAAACACACAACAATGAAATATAGAGGTAAGAAAATGTAGTTAAAATATTGGTGTAAGTGTGTTAATAATCTCCATATAGAATGTATTATGAATTAATGTAAGTGCTACTAGTGTAAAAATGTTTGGCCATATGGCCCATGATTAAGAAGAACAGAATATGAAATAATCAACGGATGGGGTAATCGATAGCCATCCAATAATGAGGTGATTTATTTGTATTTAAATTTAAAATTATGGTAACGTGTGCTTGAAGATAGTAACTTAGGTCAGAAATCATCAAGACTAATGGGAAAAGAGTGTGGAAAAATATTTTTCTAGGACAATTGATGTTGGGATATTAAAAGAAGGGGTGAATGGTATGTTACTAGTGTAATTGAATTATGTGAATACCTTATTTCACTCTATATCTTCTCATTCATTAATTTATGATAAATTTTCAAGTTAATTGGGAATACAACCTCATGAATTTAAGATATCAATTTTTTGAGAATATGAAAGGAAGTTTTAAATCAACCATAAATTTTAGGGATATTTATTTTATTATTAGTGGGATGGTAATTCCAACAAATCTTGTTGGACAAGCCACTGTGGACATTGATATTAGTTTGGGTATGGATCGAAATTCAGTTTATCATTCTAAGATAGATTTAATACCCATGAATGTTTTCATAATTGATTTCATGATTTTGATAAAATACCAATAATCTTTGAAATTTATTAGAGATGGATGTGAAAGTTATAGAGCTAATATTATTGAAAAGAAAGAAACAATTAAAATAATTGATATGCAAGTAGTTAATAAATGAATGAATGTTTTTCCAAATTATTTTACATGAGTTAGTCATAATAGGGAGGCTGAGTTTAGTGATTAATTAGTCCTCAATGATATGACTATTTTTAATCCTCCATGTTGAGTGGATCAAGTTGAACTTTTATAAATGAATAATAAAATAATGGAATTATTACATAAAGGTTTCATTAATCCTAGAACATAACCATGGGGTACTTATATTTTTTTAGTTAAAAATAAATACTGTTTAATGAAGACATTAATTAACTATAGAACTTCTAATAACATCACTTTTAATAACATGTATCCTTTTCCTCATATTGATTTTTTGTTTGATCATCTCTAGGGAGATTAGTATTTTTCAAAGGATTAATTGAGGTCTAGGTACCATGAGCTGAAGGTGAAGAATGATGGAATTAAAAATACTTAATTTGATAATAGATATGGGCACTATATCCCTTTTGGGTTTTCCAATGCACCTATATTATTTATAGACTTTATGAATTGGTTTTTTCATGTGTTCATGGATATGTTTTTGGTTTTGTTTATTGACTTCATTTTCATGTATTTTAAAACTCTTGAGGAATATGAATGAAAGATATGAATAATTTTGATAAAAAATAAAATAAACTATATAAAAAATTAATTATGTGTGAATTTTTGTTTCAAAAAATTTCCTTCCCTGGACATTTTGTTTCTAAATATTTTATAACTTTTGATCTTCGTATGAAAAAAAAGTTTTTTGATAGTGGATAAACCCCGAAGATATCAAATATTTTTTATTTTTGATAGATAAGAGGGTTAATAATGAGTGTTTGTTGAATACATTTCTCAGTAGTTTTAACGATTTGACCAAAGATTCCCAAAGCTGATGGATTATTTTAATTCATTTGCATAATTATCAAGAATAAAATCCTGAAGGACCAATCAGTTTAGGATTTCAGGAAAATAGATTAAAAAATGAACTTTACATTAATGTTTCAAACACAAGATACAACATGGATAATCCTTTGATAATTCCATTATTATCCTAGTTTAACCTTATATATCAATCATAAGACAATTATTGGAATCCTAGGAAAATAAAATAAAATAAAGAGGTGGGATCAGATGCCCACTATGGTTAAAAATTACATAAGAACCATTCATAAATAATCATAACTTTTAAAGAATGTATTAAACTAAAACAAAGGCCTTTTAAACATAACATTAAGCATAATATGGAAAGAATAAATCAAATAATTCCATTTAAACAATCACATGGATATTATACAAGTCAATTAATTACATGTAATATAAATTAATAATATCATAATTATGGAATGAATAATGTCATAAATCATAACCCTACCATCATGGGATCATGTGAAAACCATTACCATACCATCAAGTCCTTGTTTCAAGACACTGGTTTGTCTCAGGAGACATAATGATGCATCGAGGGGCTATATCAAGCCCCACCCATCACATACAATTCTCATTTCATTCCCCATATGAAAAAGTTGAATCAAAACATAAAAATTCGTATTAAAACTGGAATATGAAATATTAATACTTAAAAAGTAAACATGAATGGTATAAACATAGAACATCCATTGTCAAATATATTATAAAACCTTTAATAAAATATTAAAGATGGTATCATAATAAGTTAACCTCAAATAATCATAAAATCAAACATAGGATATAGACATAGATGAAGGTAATTTAATAAATTCATTAAACCTATTTCTAGGAAATATCCCCCTTTTACATTGAAATTATTTAGAAGCTACACAATTACAAAAGAAAACATTTGTTTTTAAAATAACCTTATAATCCTGTACTGAAATCTTCAAAATGTTAAGGTTTCATGACAACAGGAAATGTCTTCTTACACCCTATTAGATAAAAACATTCATTCCGTAAATTTGATGAAAATGTTAAAAAGTACCGTGTTATGAAAATTATGGGAAGAATCCTTTAAAAACGTTTTATAAAAAGTCAAACATGGGTAAAAATGGCTTTAAAAAAATTTCGATAATATTTTGAATTACATTTTAAGAAACATGGAAATAGATGATAAGGTTGTCTTAATAGATACTTAGCTATAAAAATCTTAGATAATAATGAGATTGTGAAATTAACCCTTACGCAAAACCTTTAGATGATTAATTTTTTAAAACATTTGAATGAAATTAAACAAAAGAAGTAAAGTTTCCTTTATAATCCTTTTATATCCTTATAAATAGATAAGTAAAATAATATCAAGAATATTGAAATGAAGAAATTATTAATTCATTAAACATTCAAAGAGTCTCATGTTACTATGAACATTTAAATCATAATATTGATATCTTAAAATTAATCTACAAAAACCATGATGATAATATATTAAAATAAGAATTATAATACTGTAATTATAAACACCACACACAATAAATTGGTGGTGGACAAGGCTTAGATGTCACAAAAATTAAAAGTGAGATAGAATTCCCTTACTTTATGTCTGAAACTCTCCATACATGTCCAAAACTCTTTAAGAATAGTTTTAAACATATTATGAAATTCTACCAGAATCATAATAATATTTATGATATTATATGTGATTCATTTATGTCTTTATATTACCAATTTACTAATAATTTCAATGTTAAAGAAAAATTCCAGGTAATAATTTCTTTCTTTATTGCACATGTTTTGACTTTTTATTCTTGATTGTGTCTCTTGATCATGATAGAACTGATTCTAGAATGTATAACATAATTTATATACCATATATATTCCGAAAATAAATAAATTCGATAGATATATTTATTAAATGGAAAACACAGTTCATTGAGACTGTAGGTCGTACGTATGCATGAACGTAGTTTCTATTTTCTTATTGTATTAAATGGATGTAAGTGAATGAAATATATATAATTATATACGTAAATATATATATATATATTATTCCATTAGAATTATTATGTCATATATTTAATACTCATTCATAATTTTTATAGTCATTCTTGAATGGTGAACGTGGAAGATGAATCTCACTGCGTTGTTGTAATGGTTAGCCATATGTACGCACGAGCAACGATACCATTTCCATAATGGTTAAATGGTATGGAAATGGATGGAATATGAATTTTAAAAAAATATATCATGTTATATTTATTATTTAAATATTTATATTCATCATTATACCCATATAAATAAAGTGTACATGAAAAATATTTTACACCACAGCATGGAGATAGTAACTCGTATGTATTCACGCATGGTGATATTGTCATTAATATGATTCATAAAATAAGTAAAATTGGGTTAACATGATTATAAAAACATATCATTATATTTATGATACTTGATTTATTATTTTTATGTGGAAACAAAATGATAGAGGAAGTAGAAGATGAAAACAACTCGAAAAGAGGTGATACAATAATTACATCGTTTTCAGGTGTCTCTTTTTGGTTTGAACCAAAGAAATACATAGGATTGATTTATGCCTAATGTCTGGCCTCTAGGATGAAGTGAGGGAATTTGAGAGATGATATGGATAGGTTTTGGTCGAGGAAATGGGGTTTGGATGTGTGAATTAAATTGAAGGAGAAGTTCTCTTTTATAAGGGGTTGATGGGAACTTTAGGAAAATCTTGAAATATTAATTTATTATAAATTTATTTACATTATATAATATCTCAAAATTGATTTATTTCTACTATAATATGATTATGGTTTAAAATAATCTCATAAAATATATTTTAGACATGTTTTGTTCATAAAATAAACATTATATTTTAGAATTAACTATTAGTTAAAAAGTTTAACTATTACCGTGTCTTCTTTTATTTTTACACTATCGGGTTAATATAGTTACGATAAAATGAAAAAAACCCATTGGATATTTTGTAGAATATTTTATGGAATCATATTTATTTGTTTGATATTGATATTTGTGTGAATTTTATATCATTTAATGAAATATTTTTTTAAACTACCATATATGTCAATTTTAATACTATTCAAAAATTGAATTTTCAAAAATGTCAAACCAACATGATAAATTCGAAAAAATACTTATAATATTTCACTAACATGTCCATGATATCTATATAATTATGGGATTTAATTAATAAGTAAATTATATTTATTTCAAAATTTTTGAAAATAATTAATTTCTTCTTTCTTTTAAAATTCAATTACTGCATCATTATTGTGTCTCAATTTCATTTAATTATTTATTTATAAATATGATAAATAAATTAAAATTATGTAGAAAATAATTTTATATTTATAACTACTATTTTTAGTGGACCATTTTAATTATATATTTTCATATTAAAAATGATGTAGTTAATAAAATTTGAATATGACATTTTTAACTCTTATTTAAATAAAATATAATAAACGAACTAATCATAAACAAGTGTCTTAAAAAGGAACATAATTTAATACTATTATTTATTTTGGTTGAAACACACATATTCAATTAAGTTAGGAAAAGTTATAGTGTAATATTATATTATTATAATACTAATTTTATATTTAATTACACTTTCAACCTTTAACTATGGTAAATATAATCCAAAAGTTATTATTCACAAAAGAAATTATCGTTTTCTTGTTAGACCACGTTTTTCTATGGAATAAAACCATGAATGTCCATTTTTTTAAAAAATTCAGTTCAAAAAAGTGGTAAAATTAAGTTTAATACAAATCATGTGGATTTGGTGACAAGGCTGGTAAAAGAGACATTCAAATATTTAATAAAATTTTATATCTAATTATATTATAAAAAAATTTCAATGAGAAAATTTTTGTTAACATATGTCTTATTTATCAATTTTTTACTTTAAGATAAATTTAATAGAAAATAATTATTTAAATGAAAAAATCATATTTTTAACAATAATGCATTGTTTTTACTATTAATAAAAAAATTGGTAGTTTTTACAAAAATGATAGAAATTCACCATAAGATAATTTTGACATTACAAATTCAAAAATGAAGTATATTTTAAAAAATTAAATATCTTATAGTTTCTAAAATTAATTTTACTGTTGTTCACAAAAGGGTATAAAAAGTAGTTCTTTTAAGAAAATCTTATTTATAAACATATAACTATTTTCCCAAAACTTTTACATTTCTCTAAAAATATTTTTTATTTATGTGAAAACTCTATAAAAGACATTTAAAAATATTTATTAATATTTATTTTACTATATTTAATTGATATATTATAAATATATCATTAAAATAATTACGACACTAATGTGTTGTTTCACAGACTCTCAATATTTCTTGTTATGAAATCCAATTCAATGTTTCATGTAGTGGAAGATATTTAAGATAATTTAACATAAAATATTAGGGTGTTACATTCTACCCTCATTCATTTAATTAGAACCTCGTGATTTAATGTCAGAAAAAAAATATATGGGATAGACTTTTCAAAATATCTTTATTGAAATACCACATCAAAAAATAGATTAATGAGACCACCATTTTATAATAAAGAAACAGAAGTAAGAAGGACACCAAAGATAACACATAATGGGGTTCCACGAAAGAAAACATGGACATGAATGAAAATTTAGCCATAAATTTTTGATGGAGAGTGATAGAGAACATTGCTAGGATAAAGTTAACAACTTGAAATCTTTAAATCTACAAGGATCCATGGGTCTATTTAATTCATCTCAATGTAATGTACAAAGAAAAAAATTTCAATTTTAAGATCCTTTACATAGATTTTAAGAATTAATTTACATTATATAATAAGAACAGAAGGAAACATACTTACTTGACAAGAAGAGTTTTATCCATTAACTAATTTCAAGCATAAAATAATCTTTCTCTCCAAAAGATAATAAAATTTAAAACATATTATATTTATCTTAATTGTATAGGGTTAAAAAAGGAGTATATAGATCATATATCATACCATTTTAATAAATAAAAATATGTTATAAAAACTACAACATCGTGTATAACGGTGGTATGTGAAAAAGCTGTGTCGAACATCGGTTGTGGGTTTGATTCTTATAGCCTTGTCTACTGTGATGGGTTATCACCCAACCTGTGAGTTGTCCTTTACATGAAACTATATTATTATAAAATCACAATAATAATATTATGAAAATTTTTAAGATTAAACAATACTATCATGTTTTCATCGTAATTCATTCCAACCATTTGACTTATCCAAAATATGTTAGTCTAAACTCACGTCAAAAAATATTAAAAAGAAGATCACATAACATAATGGAGATATTTTTGTCACATAAAAATCATGTAAATATGTACATCATGTATTCTAAACAAATATGGTAACACCCTGAATTAATATAAAACCTTATTTGAATTTGTCTTAGATTCCTTATTCCTTATGTAAAACATTGATGACTGGATATACTCCTTAAATCCAAAAATGTTGTAAACTCCAAAAATGATGGAATAAATAGGCCATTAATCAGCTCCAATTTAACACCCCAAGATTTTACGAAAGATATTTTTTTAATTCCATTAATGTCTTGTGTTGTATGATACACCAAAAGGAACTTTCACAACATGCATCCCTGACTTGGCTTTCATTACATGAAAGTGAGACCTTCCACGATAGCGTGTGTTGTACGCAATACCGAGTTTCGCTAAACAACGATATGATATTAAAATATTATTAAGACTAGCCGTTATGAATAGTAATACCCACTTTTTGAAATTTTATAAATTTTATTTTTGAAAATGGACTTCATTTTTTGATTCGGAATATCGAAATTAGCCTAGGGAGAAATTTTGGTATTTTTTCTGAAAACTTTCATTTTTTGATGAATAGTGAAAAGACTAGGTTACTATTTAAAAACCGACTTTTTATTTAAATAATTACTTATTTTAATTAAATTTATTTTAGGGAAAACATTGATACATAATACCAATATAGGTTCAATGCAATTCATTGGAGTCATTTTATAATAATTTTAGACATATAAAAATTTTATAGAACTTTTCACCGTCTTTTACCCACCTCCTACGAGAATTTGAAAATTTACATAAAACTTAATTTGGCCAATTATATGAATGGAATTTCAAAAATCATAGAGACAAGGTTGATGTATGTATTTAAAATGTGGTTCAATGAGATAAAAATAATTTTTGGTGAATAGTAACTTTTTACGTTTTTTTACCACGGTTAAAAGTAAATAGGGTAATTAAGGCTAAAAATGATATTATTATTACCCTAACACATGTCCTAATTCTATTGGATAACTTTAATTCGACCGAAAACAATCTTAGGAATAAAAAATGACCATTTAGGCCCACTTGTATTAGATTAGGAAATTTATTATTAATTTATTTAAAGAAGGGTTAAACTAGTTAAAATCAATGTTTAATAACTATATCATTTTTAATATAGGGTTATACATAAGATAAATTTGACTATAAATATTCATTAGAAATATAAAAATATTCCCTACATAATGGTGTTTTATTTATTATTTTTAGACATTAAATATTTTAATTTATTTACGACACAATAATGATGCAGTAAATATCTTATTAATTAAATATTGACATAATTGATGTTATAAATACCCAAATAAATGTAATTTGAGACTTTTGAAAAATTAAAATAATATTATATGTTAATATTACATGTTAGTATTTATATAGGTAACTTTTTTTTGATCTAATCATTCTGTTAGGATTTTCACAAAAATGAATTACCAAATAGTGTCAAAATTGACATAAAATAGTTTTTAAAACAAATATTATATTATTAATTTTTATTTTATTCTTAAAAATCTTAGGTTTGGAAAAATGACTTAGATAAGATTATATATATTAATAATAGAAAACATGGGGTTCTTTTGTCTTGTTATAGTAAGTTTATTAACCTTATAGTGTAAGAAAACAAAAAGACATGGTAAAAGTAAAATTATCAAACTTAAAGTTAAATATAAATGGTAAGGTTAAAATAGGAACCTAAACTTGTATAAATTCTATTGGATGAGATTATTTCGACCCATAACCTCTTTATCTTTGAAATAAATCAGTTTGGAGCTATTGTAAATGGAATATGACTTTATAATAAAATAATATTTTTAGTTTTTTCAAAGGTGCCCCTCTCCTCCCTTATAAAAGGACACCTCCTCCCTCTCTTCCTCACACCACTTTGAGCCTTCATGCTCGGCCAAACCCAGCCAAATTATCTTCTCCACTTCCCTAGAAACATCCTAGAGGTACTGGTCTTCTTTAAAGACCAATGTTAGTTCCCTAAAATGAGGTCTCAACGAAGCGCTTCAAAGAAGAGGTAATGTCCGTTACCGATTTTTTCAACTTTATTTATTCTTCCACTTCTTCTTCTTTAGTTGTTTAATAATGAAGTAATAACATAAGTATCATTAATATAATTATATGTTATTATAAATATGAAACAACCCCATTTCACCATATATCCATCCTATTGAAAACAAAATCACCGCGCCTGCGTACGTACGGAATACCGTCTCCACGCCGTGGTGTAATCTGTTTTTCCACCAACACCTTACATGGATGGGTATAATGGTGTAATGAATAACTATAAATAGTTATAATAACATCATAATTATTCTGATATTTTTTATCATCCACTCCAATTCAATTCAATAGTTATGTAAACGATATCATCGCTTGTGCGTACGTACGGACTACCGTCTCCACGACGCGATGAGATTCATTCTACATGTTAACAATTTAAGAATGATTATAAAGTATATATAAGAAATAACAATGAAATATATTAAATTATAAAGATACTGGATTTATGTATATATATATATTCATTTCATCTACTTAATTCCATTCAACTCAATAAGGAAATGAAAACAACGTTCATGCGTACGTACGGCCTACCGTCTCCATGAACGGTGTATTTCTTTCCATTAATAGATCTATTATATATATGTATATTCTGAATATATATTATATATAAATCATGTTTTATATTCTGGAATTAATTAATCATGATCTAAGTAATCATATTAATAATTACAAGTCAAAACACGGACGACAAATGAAACAATTTTACCCAAAACACTCTTTAACATGGAGTTTACAAAAGAACGGGTAATATAAAGTCATAAGTGAACCATATATGATATCATAACAATGAATATAATTATGTAATAAGTAAATGAAATTATTTAAATCATTATACAAGAGGTTTGGATACATATGAATAATATCAGACATAAGGTAAGAGATAATTTTGCAAATCTCATTTTTATCCGAGATTGCTTATTTGTAAGTATTTACTGGAGTTATTTCTATCATCCATGTCTATGTTTTATAAAAGTGTTTTCATGTATGTTTAAAGTCATTTTTACCCATTTTTTACTTTTACTACACGGTATGTAAGTAATATTTCTTTTTTTTACGTTACGAGGTACTTTTTTGACTTTTCCGGAAAAAGTACGAGAAGAATGTTTTTTTTAACTTATACAGTACGAACGTATTTTTACGGTTTTATAAAGACTTATTTTCATGAAGCGTCCTCTAAAAGATTTCATGAATATTTTCAAAAAAAATATCTTTCTTTTAAAATTTCATGTCGTTTTTTGAAAAGTAATTTATTTTTGTGAAGAAAGGATATTTCCCTCAAAAATCCATTTCAAGTGTTTTATCAAAACCATTTTTTCATCTAAGATGACATTATTTCATATGTGTATGTTTCAAGTATAATGTCTCTATGATTTACATGGTTTTATTCTTATTATTATGAAATGATATTCATTTATTTTATATTGATTATGTGATGATGGGATGATGTTTATGAAACCCATTTTATTCGTTGGGTTATTATGAATGATGTATGTTTATTTTGTGGCACAAGTAAGAATGATTTCATTATGAGATGGGTGGGACCTATTCCTCCCTCCAATTCATTAGGTAAATATTTATATCTCATGACATAGACATGGCTGGAATGGTATGTTAATCCGGTTCAGTGTTACAGGACTGAAATGAGGAGTGAACTCGATTCAGAAAGGGACTTTGTCCACTAAGATGGTCTTGGCAGCAATTCCTTGGCTACTATGGAAATCATAACAAGTTCTGAATGGTTTCCACAATTACATGTTTTATTACCATGCTATTTTATCATGATTAATGTTCCTTTATGATATATGGCTTACGTACTTCCAAGATGTATGTCTTTTCTCAAGGTTTTAATGTTTAGATTTCATGTTCAAGTTTTTTCTTTCAAATGATTATGGATTGTTTTATGTTCTTTATGTTTGTCCTTACTGAGAATTTGAGCTCACCCTTTTTATGTTTTATTTTCCCCAGAAAATAAAGAAAGGTTTTAGGTAAGGAAACAAAAAGGGGAAGATCGTTATCGCAGATGTTGAAGATCTTTCAACATGACTAGTTGTTTATATTCTGAGTTTCCAAAGACACTAAACTATTACGGTTTTTGTGTGTCTTTTTTTGTTATGTATTAAGTATTCCGAAAAATTAATGTAATTTCCGTGTACGTCAAGCTTTGGGTCTCGACAGTTGGTATCAGAGGAAAGGTTTAGTCAACCTTTGAAAACTAGGATGCAAAAACGTTAGTGAGATCCCTAGAGATATTTCTAAGGTATGTCTAGGGATGTCCCTAAGGATAAGTATACATATAGGATATAGTCTTAGAACTATGGTAATGATCTTATAATTTAACCTAAGATGTTAGATATTGATGGTACTCCCCCTTTATTATGTTGTTCTCCCTAGCATGATTTTTTCCTCTCACACTATTCTTTTTGGGTTTTAGAAAATGCCTAGAAACAGGAAGAATCACGATAATGGAAAATATGATGGACAATGGAATGATATTCTTCACAAGCAACCAAATGAAATTGGATCTGGAAGTCCAAATATTATTGTTATGCCTAATCAGCAATCTCCTAATATGTTCAATAATCTCAACTTTGGTAAGTTTCCTGACTCAGCTAATAAGATAAAGATGGAGTTTCATGATGATCATAGAGGACATAAAGTTCAATTCCCCGTATGTAAATCATGTGGGAAGAGGCATCAGGGAGAATGTTTCAAAGGAACTGAAAGATGCTTTGGGTGTGGAAAAGAAGGTCACAAATCCAGTAAGTGCAAAGGAAAAGTTTCAGTTAACACCGTGGACAAGGATAATGGTATTGCTACGACATCAACAATGATTACATGTTTTAAATGTGGAATGTATGGGCATTATGCAAACCAATTCCATAAGGGAAAATCTCATAAAGAGAATTAGCATGGTTATATGGGTAGTATTTATATTGATGATGATGAAGAGACTACAAATGATATGTGAGATGAAATAATTGTTCATGATCGGTCAATGGTTTAAGAAGGTAGTGGAATGATTATGTGTTTATCAAGAGTAATGTTGTATAAGTAATCTCATGGTACTATGGAATAATGATAAATCTAAGGATTGTTACACTATTGTTTTTCCTTATGTTTTTGAAAGTATATGTTGAATGGCATCAGTAACCCTGAAAAGTGATTGAAATATTTTTGGAAAGAATATGATATGCACATAATGAAGGGATAAGGAGAAAATGAAATGTTTAATAGTATTCATGAGCTCATGATGGATATAGGGAAATAGTTATATCATGGATTGAGTATATAGAATTTTGGGGTTTTGGTATGTTGAAAGAGTTAACTTTTGACAGCACTCATTTTTCACTAAGATTCAATGGGTATTCATTTTTTAACATAATACATGATTAAGGCCTTCGAATGTTAGGAATGTGACCAACAAGACATATCTAATGATATATGGGGATCAACGATGGTATTAACATGCTTGTTATATGAAATCTCTGGTAATCATTTTCACTATATTATGAGAGTGGACTGCAGTATTATGGATAAGCTTAAAGATTGGAATGGATTATGTTGGACATAAGTTAGTATTATTTAAGGATAGAAGTTTTTTTTGATATTATTGTTGGGATGTTATAGTAATGTAGTTTTATAAAAAGGACAACCTACGGGATGGGCGACAGACCATCGCGTTGGACAAGGCTGTGGGAATCGAACCCACAACCGAAGGGCGACTGGCCTTTATCACCTACCACTGGCCTACATGAAGTCCCTGGTCAGTAGAAACTAGTTTTATTTTATTACGCGGTATGATATACGAAGTATAAGTTCATTTTTGGAATTGTATCCGATTAACCTCAACATAGATGGAGTTATGTATATTTGATAAATTTAGCTAACCTTTTGTTTGAGACAGATGGAATGACCCATCATTCTATCACATGATCTGTTAACACTTCACAAATAACAAATTCAACTTTATTTTTTTAAGAGATGAAGTGTAAATTGTTTAAACCACAAACAACCGTGAGATTGTACCAAAATAAAGTATGCATTTATTCTAATTCAAATTCTTCAACTTTAGGGAAATGATCTTGAAAACCAAAAATGTTGTCCTAGTGCCCTTATATCTGATGAATCAGATGGTACACTAGATCATCACAAATTTATGGCTTTGTGATTTTTGGATTTTTAATAGCAATGTTCTCTACCACTCTCCATCAGAACATGACGATTAGATTTCTCTTCCATATCCATATTTTCACCTATGTTCTCCTATGTGGGAACCAAGTGATTAGTTAATTTAGGTAACCGTTACGTTTCATACTTTGGTTTTTAAAGCCAAGTTTTGGTATTACTTTTTACGATGTGGGTTTCTATTAAAGTAAATTTTGATTAGTAAACCATTTATAACCCCGACGAATTTCGAGGGTGAAATTCATTTTAAGGGGGGTAGAATGTAACACCGCAAGATTTTACGAAAAATATTCATTTTAATTTCACTAATGTCGTGTGTTGTACGCTACACCAAAAGTAGCTTGCACAACACGCATCCTTGACTTGGCTTGCATTACATGCAAGCGCGACCTTCCATGATAGCGTGTGTTGTACGCAATACCGAGTTTCGCTAAACAACGATATGCTATTAAAATATTATTAAAACTAGCCATTATGAAAAGTAATACCCACTTTTTGAAATTTTATAATTTTTTTTTGAAAATGGACTTCATTTTTGGATTTGGAATATCGAAATTATCCTAGGGTGAAATTTTGGTATTTTTTCTGAAAACTTTCAATTTTTGATGAATAGTGAAAATACTGGGTTACTATTTAAAACCCGAATTTTTATTTAAATAATTATTTATTTAATTAAATTTATTTTAGGGAAAAATTGATACCTAATACCTATATAAGTTCAATTCAATTCATTGGAGTCATTTTATAATAATTTTAGATATATAAAAATTTTATTGAACTTTTCACCGTCTTTTACCCACCACCTAGGAGAATTTTCAAATTTACATAAAAGTTAATTTGACCAATTTTGTGAATGGAATTTCAAAAATCCAAGAGACATGGTTGATGTAAGTAAGTAAAATGTGGTTGAATGAGACAAAAATATTTTTTTTGAATAGTAACTTTTTACTTTTTTTTACCACGGTTAAAAGTAAATAGGGTAATTAAGGGTACAAATGATTTTATTATTACCCTAACACATGTCCTAATTCTATTGGATAAGTTTAATTCGACCAAAAACAACCTTAGGAATAAGAAATGACCATTTAGGCCCAAATGGATTAGATTAGGACATTTATTAATAATTTATTTAAAGAAGGGCTAAAATCCTTAAAATCAATGTTTAATAACTAAATCATTTTTAATATAGGTTTATACATAAGATAAATTAGACTATAAATATTCATTAGAAAGATAAAAAGATTTCATACATAATGGTGGTTTATTTATAATTTTTAGACATTAAATATTTTAATTTATTTACGACACAATAATGATGTAGTAATTATCTTATTAATGCAATATTGACATAATTGATGTTATAAATACCCAAGTAAATGTAATTTGATCCTTTTTATGAATTAAAATAATATTATTGGTTAATATGACATGTTAGTATAGATTTAGGTAACTTTTTTCTAACTAATCATTCTTTTAGGAGTTTCACAAAAATCAATTACCAAATATTGTGAAAATTGACATAAAATAGTTTTTTTAAAAAATATTATATTATTAATATTTATTTTATTATTAAAAATCATAGGTTCCGAAAAATGGCTTATATAAGCTTATATATATTAATAATAAAAAACATGGGGTTCTTTTGTCCTGTTATAGTAAGTTTATTAACCTTATAGTGTAAGAAAACAAAAAGACACGGTAAAAGTAAAATTATCTAACTTAAAGTTAAATATAAATGATAAGGTTAAAATAGGAACCTAAACTTGTCTAAATTCTATTGGATGAGAGTATTTCGACCCATACCCACCTTATCTTCGAAATAAATCAAATTGGAGCTATTTAAAACCGAATATGACTTTATAATAAAATAATATTTTTAGTTTTTCCAAAGGTGCCCCTCTCCTCCCTTATAAAGGGACACCTCCTCCCTCTCTTCCTCACACAACTTTGAGCCTTAATTCTCTGCCAAAACCTGAATAATTCTCTTCTTCACTTCCCTAGAAACATCCTAGAGGTCCTGGTCTTCTTCAAAGACCAATTTGAGTGCCCTAAAAGGAGGTCTCAAAGAAGCGCTTCAAAGAAGAGGTAATGTCCGTTACCGAGTCTTTCAACTTTATTTCTTCTTCCACTTATTCTTCTTTAGTTGTTTCATTATGAAGTAATAACATAAGTATCATTAGTATACTGATATGTTATTATAAATATTAAGCAACCCCATTTCACCAGCTATCCATCCTACGGAAAACAAAATCACCGCGCCTGCGTACGTACGGAATAACATCTCCACGCCGTGGTGTAATCTGTTTTTCCAACAACACCTTACATGGATGGGTATAATGGTGTAAAGAATAACTATACATAGTTATTATAACATCATACTGATTCTGATATATTGTATAATACACTCCAATTCAAATCAATAATTATGGAAACGATATCATCGCTCGTGCGTACGTACAGACTACCGTCTCCACAACGTGATAAGATTCATTCTCCATGCTAACCATTTAAGAATGATTATAAAGTATATATAAGCAATAATAATTAAATATATGAAATTATAAATATACTGGATTTATGTAAATATATATATTTATTTCATCTACTTAATTCCATTCAACTCAATAAGGAAACAAAAACAACTTTCATACGTACGTAAGGCCTGCCGTCTCCATGAATGGTGTATTTATTTCCATTAATCGATCTATTATATATATGTATATTATGAATATATATTATATATAAAAATCATTTTTTTATATTTTTTAATTAATTAATCATGATCTAAGTAATCATATGAATAATTAAAAGTCAAAACACGGACGACAAATGAAACGATTTTACCCAAATAACTCTTTAACAAGGAATTTACAAAAAAAAACGGCTAATATAAAGTCATAAGTGAACCATATGTGATACCATAACAATGAATATGATTCTGTAATAAGTCAATGACATTATTTAAATCATTATACAGTATTTTTGGATCCATATGAATCATATCGGACATAAGGTAAGGGATAATTTTGCAAATCTCATTTTTATCCGAGATTGCTTATTCGTAAGTATTTACTGGGGTTATTTCTATAATCCATGTCCATGTTTTATAAAAGTGTTTTCATGTATGTTTAAAGTAATTTTTACACATTTTTGTCTTTTACTACATGGTATATAAGGAATATTTCTTTTTTTTTTACATTAAGAGGTACTTTTTTGACTTTTCCGACAAAAGTACGAGAAGAATGTTTTTTTAACTTATACGACATGAACGGATTTTTACAGTTTTATAAAGCCTTATTTTCATTAATATTCCTCTAAAATATTTCATGAATATTTTCAAAAAAAATCTATTTCTTTTAAAATTGCATGACGTATTGTGAAAAGAAATTTATTTTTAAGAAGAAAGGATATTTTCCTCAAGAATTCATTTCAAGTGTTTTATCAAAACCATTTGTTCATCTAAGATGACATTATTTTATATGTGTTTGTTTCAAGTATAATGTCTCTATGATTTAAATGGTTTGATTCTTCTTATTATGAAATGATATCCATTTCTTTTATATGGATTATGTGATGATGGGATGATGTTTATGAAACCCATTTTATTCGTTGGGTTATTATGAATGATGTATGTTTATTTTGTGTCACATGTAAGAATGATTTCATTATGAGATGGGTGACACGTATATCTCCCTCAAATGCATTGGGTAAATATTTATATCTCATGAGATAGACATGGCTGGAATGGTATGTTAATCTAGTTCAGTGTTACAAGACTGAAATGAGGAGTGAACTCGGTTCAGAAAGGGACTTTGTCCACTAAGATGGTCTTGGAAGCAATGCCTGGGCAACTATGGAAATCATAACAAGTGATGAATGGTTTCCACAATTGAATGTTTTATTCCCATGCTATTTTATCATGATTTATGTTCCTCTATGATATATGCCTTACATACTTCCAAGATTTATGTCTTTTCTCAAGGTTTTAATGTTTAGATTTCATTTTCAAGATTTTGTTTTCAAATGTTTATGGATTGTTTTATGTTCTTTATGTTTGCCCTTACTGAGCATTTGAGCCCATCCTTTTTATGTTTTATTTTCCCTAGAAAATAAAGAAAGGTTTTAGGTAAGGAAACAAAAAGGGGAAGATCGTTATGGGAGATTTTGAAGATCTTTCAACATGACTAGTTGTTTATATTTCGAGTTTCCAGAGACACTAAACTATTAAGGTCCTTGTGTGTCTTTTTTAGTTATGTATTAAGTACTCCGCAAAAGTAATTTAATGTTCGTGTATGTGAAGCTTCGGGTCTCTACATCCAAGGTAGTAAATAATATCCAATATAAAATATACTATATTCCAACATCATTATCTTACACATATTAAGGTTTATCATTTCATCTACCATATATTTTCCAAAATGTTTAACTTGAAACTATGTCACTTTACTTGATACCATAAAATCCCCAATCTATAATGAAATAGTATTGCAATATAATCCTTATTTATTTTCATAATTCCTTTAACTAGTACATCATTGATACAATTATTATATGACATTATTTTTCAATAACAACACAAAAAAATTAAACATTCTCTTTTTTCGTGGCAGTAACAAAACATGATTATTATCCAATAGCATCATCTAGGGTATACTCTTATGATTGGGAAATTGATTCACATAGTGTCACATCTCTTCTATGATGAATCATTTTACATTGAAAACAATTTTCTTACACTTGATATCAAGAACATGTTCTCCATTTTCTCAAAACTTATAACAAACTCCCATTCCATTTATGAATTAACATGGGTGATTATTTCCAAAGTTATCACATATGGGAAAATACTTCTTTCCTTTCATCCTTTTATCCTAATTTTTCCTTGACTTCCTTTTATTCTCTTATAAACCTTCAAATCCATTGGACTTGTTGAATTATTTACGTATCTTATTAACACATGATACTATTTCTGTATATAATGAGAATACATGGTAGACTATTTCCCTTCAAAATGTTGTCTTAAGACAATGAATGATATGATAATTCTTTCTCTTTGGATCTTCTGTATTGGTGGATTTCTCATTCCTTCAATTGGGAACCATTTCTAAATATCAACATACACTAGTTTAGAACATATCCTAATATATAATCCAAAAAGTAGAAAAATATTAAGCATTAATTTGATTTTTACACATATCTAGTCTCATAATCATAAAAATGATTTATTTGGGGACATATTTACTCATAAATAATTCATAATGGTTTGTCATGAAAATATAAATTATCCTAAACATATCCTCTAAGAGTGTCACACTAGGTGCGCAATAAGTCCCATTATCAAGTTCTAGGTTTCCCCGTGTCAAGATCCAAACACCTTGTCAAAGTTTTTACCATAAGGTACATATGTGCCAAAATAATGTCCACTTTTAGTATCCATACATGTATGTTTGTTTCTAGGAATACCCACATAATCTCTATATTACCAAAATTATAGGATGTTCTTCTATACTTAACCTCAATGTCTGTCTTAGGGTAATGTTATCTAATCAAGGTTGTTTTCTAATTATAGTTTCAAAGGATTTTACTAAACATTCTTTGATAACAACTGTAACTCCCCGATACTTGACCCCCACATGTGGTACATTATTTTAATAAATTAGAGTAATTATAAAGAATCAAATCCCAAAAGACCAATCATTTTATAAGTCTCAGAAAATATATTACAAACATAAACATTACATTACAGTTTCAAACATAAAATATAACAAAGATAATACTTTGATAACACCACTATTATCGTAGTTCAACCCTTCAAATAAATCATAAAAAACATATAAGAATCCTATAAAAAAGATAATTATGGGGTGAGATCAGATGCTCAGTAAAGTAAAACAATACAGAAAATGCGTTATAAATAATCGTAAACATTTAAGACCAGTATAAAACAGAATCAAAATGCTTCTAAACATAATATTCAGTATAATATGGGAATAATAAATCAAATAATTCCATTTAGACCTTAACATGGATATTCTAACAATCAAAGAATAACCTGTAATATCAACTAATAATCTAATAAAGAGGTAATGTATAATGCTGGAAATCATAACAATGCCATCAAGGCCTCATACCAAGACCATTACCATACCATCGAGGCATTGTGCCAAGATCCTCATTTTTATCATGATACATACTGATGAATTGAGGGGATATAGCGAGCCCCACACGTCACTTACTAAGTCCAATACATTCCTCTTATGAAAAGTGTGGAACAAAACATAAACATTCATATTAAAACTAGAATACAAAATGGAAATACTTTAACCATAAACCATGAATGGTATAAAAACAACACATCCATAGTCAAATATATCATAAACCATTCAAAACAAAATTTATTATTGTGTCATAATATGTTAACCTCAAATAATCATAAAATACAACAATGAATTTTGAAAAAGTTGAATATAATTTAATAAATTCATTAAAATTAATGAAGGAAAATATCTTTTTTTACTTTGAATTAATTTAGAAGCCGCACATTTATTAAAAAACACCTCTTTTGAAAATTACCTTATTTTGTTATAAGTAATTATTCTAAATGTTAAAACATCATAATGGATAAAAGTAGCTACTTGCGCCATAGAAGTTAAAAAATATTCTTTCCTTAAATTTGTCTAAATGATTATAAACTGCGTCATTTGGAAAATGACAAAAAGATTACTTTAAAAACATTTTGTATAAAGTCAAAAATGTGTAAAAAGGACTTTAGAAAATTGTCAATAAAGTTTTGAATTACATTTTAAGAAACATGGACATGGATGATAAGGATATTCCGATAGATACTTACATATATGAAATCTTAAATAATAATGTTTTTTTGAAATTAAACTTTACATAAAACCTTTAAAATTTTCTTTTTTGAAAAAATTTGAATGAACATAAAAATATACATAAAATTTATTTTATAATAATTTTAAATCCATATAAATAGTTATGTAAAATATTATCAAGAATATTGAAATGGAGAAAGTATTAATTTTTTATACATTGAAAGTGCCCCATACCACAGTGAAAATTTAAATCGAAATATTAATATTTTAAAATTAATATTTAAGTACCATAGAGAAAATGAATTGATGATATTAAATATAATCGGGGGATGTCATACAACACTTAGAAGAAATATGTGGTGAACATGGCTTGGATGTCCTAAAAATTAAAAGTGATATGAAATTCTTTTACCTTAGGTCTGATATTCTCTGTACGTATCCGAAAATCTTGTTTAATGGTTTTAAACTTATTATTAAATTATAATAGAATATTAATAAAATTTATGATATCATATATTATTTATTTATGACTTTATATTACCCATTTACTAATAATTTCCATTTTAAATAATCACTTTGGGTAATAATCGCATTCTTTATCGCACATGTTTTGATTTGTTATTATTGATTGTATTACTTAGATACTGATTTACAAACTTTTAGAATGTATAACACGATTTATATACCATATATATTAATAATAAGAATAAATATAATATATATGTATATAAAATGGAATACACTATTCATGGAGACGACATGTCGTACGTACACATGAATGTTGTTTCTGTTTTCCTATCGTCTTGAATGGAAGTATGTGAATGAAAGAGATGTATATATATATATATGCATATATATTATTCTAGTAGAATTATTATGTAATATATTTAATACATTTTAAAAAAATTTATAATCACTCTTAAATGGTGAATGTGGAAGATGAATCTCATCACGTCGTGGAGATGGTAAGACGTACATACTCACAAGTGAGGATATCATTTACTTAATCGATAATTGGTATGGAATAGTATGGTATATGAACTTTAATGAAAAAAATATCATATTATATTTATTTTTTACATCCTTTATATTCATCATTATAGCCTTATAAATAATATGTACATGAAAACCAGTTTACACCATGACGTGGAGACTGTAAATAATATGTACACACTCATGGTGATATTTTTATTCGTATGATGGATAAAATAAAAAATATGGTTGTACCATGATTATAATAACATTTTAATATATTTATTACACTGGATTTATTATTTTTATGTGGAAACAACATAGAGGGATGAAGTAGAGGAAGAAAAGAAATTTGAAAGTGGAGATAAAAAAATTACCTCTTTTTCGAGTGTCTCTTTTTGGTATGCACAAAAAAACTTCGTAAGTAGTCTTTTTCCCAAATTGTGGCCTCTAGGATGAAGTATGGTAAGTTTGGAGAATAAATGGATAGAGTTTTGCCGAGCCAAAGGGCTTTGGAGGTGTGGATTAAACAGCGGGATAAGTGCCCTTTTATACACTTTTGGAAAATCATGAAATATTAATTTTTTTATAAATAGATTCTCAGTTTATAATATTTATAAAGATATTTATATGTAGTATAAGATGAATATGATTCGAAATCCTGTAAAAAATATATTTTATACATGTTTAGGTCATAAAATTTACCATATCTTTTTGAATTAACCCTTAGTTAAACAGTAAATATTTTACCGTGTCTTATTGTATTTTTGTACTATATGGTTCATATAGTTACTTTTAAATAAAAAATGAACCCCAATTGGATCCTTTATGACATATTAAACAATATCATAGTTATTTGGCTGAACATGATATTATTATGTATTTTATATCATTTAATTAAAAAAAATTTCTAGTATCGTTTATGTCAACTTTGATTCTATTCAAAATTTGAATTTCTAAAAATAGAAAAGCAACCTGATAACTTATAACCAAAACATATACTATCTCAATAAAAAGAATATGTTATCTATAAATTATTTGGATGTAATTAATTATTTAAATTATATTTATTTTAATATTTTTAATAATATTTAATTGATTCTTTCTATAATAATTTAATTACAACATCATTATTTTCTCACCATTTAATTTAATTACTTATTTTAAAAAATAATAAATTAATTAAAATTATGTAGAGCATAAATATACTATTTATAGTTGACCATATAAATTATATATCCTCATATTAAAAATGATATATGGAATGAAATTTTAATTTGAAATTTTTTACTATTATTTAACTAAAATATAATCATTGTCCTCATATAACACAAGTGGCTTAAAAAGATCATAATTTATACTTAAGGTTAAATTATTATGAGTGTCTAAAATTAATTTTTTTTTATTTTTCCCAAAAAGACATAAAAACTACTTCCTTTTTATGAAAATATTATTTTTAAACATATAACTATTTTACCGATACTTATAAATTTCACTGTAAATATATTTTATTTATTTGAGAAAGCTATAAATAAATTTTTAAATTATTTAATTATATTTATATTAATATATTTAATGGATATGTTATAAATATATTATTTAGAAAATTACTACACTAAAGTGTTATTTTTTTGAAACTAAATCTTGCATGTTATAGAACCCATGTTGGTGTTGCATACAACAGAAGTTATTAAAGTTAACGTACCGCGAAATATTGGGATGTTACCGTTGTATATCCCACAAACTAAGTTAAATTTTAAATTTTGTTAAATTAATTTAGAAAAATTAATGTGATTAATATTTTTAGGAAGTAAAAAGATGATTGGTCAATGTTCCAGGTCTGGCCCTACCTAGATTAAAATGGAGAATATTTTATTTACACTAATTCTTTTTTGAGAGGAATTGTTTACTTCATAATAAAGAATGATCAAGTAATTTCTTAGGCTTCACTTCAGTTGAAATCTCATTAGATAAATTACCACACACATGATATGGAATTTTTATTTTTGTGGTTTTCTTAAAAAATTTAGATGTATAATCATTATGGTGTAATGTGTGAAATATATACTGATTATAAAAGTTTGAAGATTATATTATTTCAAAAATAATTTATCATGAGTCATATAAGGTGGATAAAATAGATAAAAGATAATGATTTGACTATTTATTTATATCTGGGAAATGAAATGAAATTGGCCAGTTATTTGAGCTGAAAAATGTGACATTAACCATGATACATTTGTAAAATGATCCTTTGGTTAATGATTTCGTAGATTTTTGCATATATGTTTTGGATATAGAGATGTCCTATGTTTTGATTCAGGATTTAGTGTAGTTGAATTTGTTAGAAATAATTAACATGCTCTAAAATAATATTAATCATTTCAAGAATAGGTAGAATACATGAAGAAGGTAAAGTTAAAATATTTTAATATTAATATAGAATTTATTTTTTATTGGAAAAATGATTAAGTGTTCCCTATGATTCCATGTTGAAGAAAGTTTTTTTGAGTGAAGATAATAAATCTCCATTTTTTCATCTAGGTATCACAAATATATAATGGTACATTTTTTATTATTAGTAGTTTGATTGAATGAAAAGTGATATTGCTAACTTTTCTAGTGATTTTCAGACTTTTTAGAAGGTAAAAATATATCTATTGTCGAAGGGAATACAATAAACTTTTTTTAGTTCCAAAGTTTATAGGGGAAAATATATGAATGGATTTCATGTTATGATTATAAAAATACTTATCATGGTAATAATGTGATTTGGGTTACTTTTGACCAATTAACTAAATATCTAGATTTACTTCCCATTCAAAATAGGTTTTCTTTTGAGAAGATTTATCAACTGTATTTAATGTATATTATCATGTTACATTGAGTGCCTACCTTCATTGTATCATACCATGGTCCTAGGTTTAGATATAAATTTTTAAAAGGACTTTAGAAGTTATTGGGGACCGAATTAAATTTAAGTACATATTTTCATCGTCAATTTGATGTGAATTGTAAGTGAAAAATTCATTCCAAGGAAGATTTGATTTTTTTCTTGTTCAATAGAATACCATGTATGTTTGGTTGAACATATTTATTTCTTTAGTTTCCATATAATAATAATTTTTATTATAATATAAAGATTGAACCATTTGAGTCATTATATAGAAAGATGTTTTAGTTTCTATATTTATGGGATAATGTATGTGGAAGGAAGTTGATGAGAACATAGTTATTAGAGGAAATTGATGAGAATGTGTAGTTGAGTTTGTAAAATATGAGGATATCCCAGATCATACATAATTGTTAAGATAATAACCATGGGAAATATATTTCTTTTGATGAAGGTGATCATATATTACTTAATGTATATCTGCAGAAATGTTTTATGTGTTTTGGTAAAAAGAAGAAGATAAATATGTGGTTCAATGCACCATAAGAAATCATGAAGAAAGATGGATTATTTTCATTCTAAGTGGATTTACTCTGAGTTTATCTTAGTTGAAGACATATTTCATGTTTCAATGTTATGAAGATATGTTTTGGATTCATCCCACATTTTGAGGCGTGATGTAGTTTAGTTGAGAGAGAGTATTTATTATGGGGAATAACCATTTTTGATTATTGACCATAGAGAGTAATTCTTTCAGAATAAGATGATTCATTAGGTAAAATATTTATAAAAACACAAATGGTGGAAGAGGCAACATGGAAATCTGAAAATGGTATGAGGGAAATATATAACAACTTGTTTGATATTGAATAATAATTATTTTTGTAAAAAAGAATTTTATTTTTGATAAATTAAGTTATTTAAAAGTACCTTTATTTTTGAATATGATTTCAATTAAAATAATTATTACGTATTTATATTTAACCCACATCATTACTTTTGAATCAACTTTATATTAATTTTTTATAAGTTTACCTTTACGTTTACAAATTTTTTTTAATTTATTACCGAATGCATAATGTTTCAAATTTTTAATTAATTATCATAATTTAAAATGGGAAATTTTTTAAATTAAAATTATATATTAAATAACAATAAATATTATATTTACTTCATCAAATAAAAATTATTATTATTCATTGAGTTATTATAACATCATATTTTTCGTGAAAAGTAAACTTCTTCAAAACCTGCCTTTTTTGCGTATCTCTTTGTTTTGTTTTAAATTTAATTTTTTCGCATATTTGAAATGAATTTTATAAAATTGATTGATTAATTTGGAAAATAAAAATTTATATTTTTGAATATATTGAACATAAATTTTTACCATAATGAAATGTGAAAATAATTAATATTAATTAATAAGTTAAGGTATAGATGGCTTCACTGGTGGATTGACTAAAAAAGAAGGGTCAAAATGTCCTAAAATGTAATGAATTGGATTTTTCAATGTTATTTTTTTAATTATATGGGAATATTATGAGCTTGCGAAAATTTACGGTGTGTGATTCCAAACCCAGGAGTGATCAGAATGAATATCTAAACTTTTTTTGGGTACCTTTAGCAAACGTGCGAGCGGAGTTTTGTAACTTTTGAACCAGTGCTCGGAATTGAAATATAAGGGCACCGTTTAACTCGTAGCACTGATATTCTTTTAAGAAGACCTTTATCTCGACCCTAGTATGTCAAGGGTAGAAGTGGGGTTTTCAGCTATTTTAGGGAGAATGAAAATAAAATAAAATAAAATAACTTTAATTTTATTTTGTTTTAATCCTACATTTTTGAGTTTAGAAGTGGGGACCAGCCAAGCTTGAAACCTCCCTTTTGAAATTATTGGTGGAGACCACCCGACCCTTGAACTCCCTCTTTAATGTGGGAGGTGAATCTTGGTTTTTCCCCTGAATTAATGTGCCATGATAACCAAATTAAATGTCCCATATTTAATTAAATCGATAAACATATTTTAATATGTTGGCTCCTCATTTTTTTTGGAAATAGTTAGAAAAGGAGAGTTGGGAGAGCCTTGGGGAACCGGGAAGAACATTCTCTAATGAAGAACATACCGTAATGAAGAATGAGGAAAAAACCCCGAGCCCAGATCGAAATCATCTTGTGGATGCGATGAACACCAACATCAATCTTTAATGAATTCACCTTCTTCCTCATGCCACCTCCATCAGAAAATTGAGGTAGGGGCTTTATATATATTTGAATTTATTTTATCGATTCTTCATATTCTGGTTTCATAACGACGATAGCCAAACTAACATGGCCATCATCCCACACATATACCTTTCCTCTTACTTTTTATCCTCTACGCGTTCATCATGTGTTCCTCAATGCCAAATATTTATTGACCCTGGAAACATAGAGATTCGCTGAGCGTGATATATGGATGTGGATCCCTCGACATATGGATCTTGAATATTCAATAGTTTAATTTTTGATACTAAGAATGGAGATGTAGTGAACCTTGTAAGTGGAGGAGGGTTGACACACTGGCCGGCAGCATAAAGGGAGGGTGGCACATGTCCGCACCACCAATTCAGCAAGAGGTCGTGGCACATCGGCAACGACGGAGCAGGGTGGAGGCCGGTATCTTGCTGGTCACGTGGCGTAGTTACAGCGCGCGTCCACGCCACCAGTGGAAAAAGAAGTTGTGACTGCTTGTCCATGGCAGAGGTTGAAAGTGGCTGGCATCCGGCCACCCACAGTGGAGCAGCGGCGTGCGACTGCGCCACTAAGAGGAAGTATGACCGGCCTTCCAGCCGGCCACACCACACTGAGCATGACCTCATAGATGGGTCCTACGTTCGAGTAGCTGAACAGTCTATAGACCATTCAGGAAGACCAGGGGACACCTCCCCTTGGGTTTCGGTCATGGTGGAACCCACTTCATCGGACCACAAGGTGAGTGGGTCGCACTAGAACGGGCCACGTGCAGCGGGCCACTCCGCAGCGGGTTGTACCAACGGGCGGGGACGTGCCTCCCCCTTCACAAGACGAGCCCTCCAAGGCCCAAGCCATCCAGGATGGTCCCATATCGGGTGGGGTCAACCTGAACTAGGTCAAGTCGGCCCAGGCTGGGTCGGGGGTGGTCGGTCCGACCGGGTCGGACCAGACCGAGGCTCATTCAGACCAATTTCCACCTTGATGGCCATATCCTGAGAACTAGGCGTTCGTTTGAAAAACAATCTATAGCGCCAAAATCCTTGGATCGAGACGGTACTTTTGGAATAATCAACTTGAGATTTTTATAAGGTTGGAGTATGGTGGGGTTCGATCGGACCCCGAATCCAACCAGGCCCTCATCACGGAAACACTAATAACTTAGAGAATGGATGTCCGAAAGATGCGTCATCTATTGTGTTGGGTACCTTATGACGTGAAGAACCTTTGGGATACTTCCTCATGGTACTTCGGGGTAGTTGAGGGATGAGTGATATCTTGGAGAGCGGTTCTACCAAGCACACTACTTATAGAACCCTGTGACTGGAAAAGACTTGACGACTGCTGACTATTTCGACTCGGAGTTACCCGACATGCCTGGTGGAAAGTGCCTCTATATAACGCGGCAGACCCACAGTGGGGATCAACTCTCTGGGATGAGGAAGACCCACGTTACTCAATAGGAGGAGTACCTCATCAAGCCATAAGGGGGAGTGACTTAGTGTGACATGGAAGACCCACGGTGGGGAGCGCCTCTGTGTGATGTGGTAGACCCACTGTACACGACAGGAGGAGTACCTTTGTTGTTCTATGTTATTGGGAAGAACCTATGTGTGATGTCGTAGGCCCACTATTCTCCGGTAGAGGAGGAGTTCTCCAATAGTGGAGGTGTTCGACATTGTGACTAGGGATGTTACTTGTTATTATCCCTAGAGAATCTTATGGCCGGCTATCAGCTTTCATAGCAATCCTGTGTGGGACAGCATCATAATCCTTTTTGTCAAAGTTGTATACCTAGCTTGAGCATAGAATTTATTTTTTTTGTGATACCTATGTGGTATTCTTCCATCATGTGTGAGGTGGGTATATTTTGATAACTAAGGTATATATGTGGGCATATAACTAAGTAGGGTTGACTGTTGTTATATGTTTTTTTGGTTTATCCATTGTTTATTTGAGAGACCTTCAGAGGTCTCAGGGTTCCTACTGAGTATTTTTATACTCACCCCTATACAGGTAATGCCTGCACCTTATTGTGTCTGGTGCAGATGATGGACAGTGCTGGATGAGAATGAGGGTACATAGACTGGAGACTTCTCAGAGGTGAACCGTTGACGAGGGGATCCACATAGACGATCATTAGAGAGATGTACCTACCCTTCAGGTGGGATCCATGGTGGGTGTTCATATGAGACGTACCTATTATTACTTGTACTTTCCTATTTTTGTGGTACTTCCCAGTTAGTCTTGTATTCTGGAACCTTTACTTTCTTTTTACAACCTGTTTACTATAGTGTTTACTTTGTTCTTGTATCCATATGTGTTCATGGTTTGTGTGAGCTTACAGTTTATAAAGGAAACACCTCCCCGTTTTATAGAATACACATTTTGGTGCTTGTATCCTACCCCTGGACAATGGAAGGCAGGCATGGGGTAGTCCAGCCACGAGCCCTAGGGGATGGGTTGTGACAAAATAGTATTAGAAGAGTTCGGTTATATGGAAGAACTAGAAGATTGATATTTTCTTTGAGAAAATAGTGTTAAGTTAATGAGTGTGATTTTCTGTTCAGGGAGTTCAGCATTGGTGCGGCGATCGACGTATCCATACACCAGGATGCTGACTTCTGATTTCTGACTTAGTGCATGAAAACATTGATTGCGTATGTGTTTTTGAAAAATTTTCTTTTTCATCTCTTTGAGTCATCTCACTAGGAATAAATATAATGATTTTGGAACACCTATTTCTTTTCAGGATAGTTCCATGTAGACAGCCACCATGGATTCCAATTAGAGTACCTGATGACATCCCACCGAGCGACGATGCTTTGGTGTAGGGCCCCCTTATAGCAGTTGTACCATCATGTGGTGTACCAACATCACCACTATTCATTGGGAAGCCGATCCCACTAGCCACAATAGTAGAGGGTGTACGCCGATTGAGTGTGTTTGATGAGTTCCAGCACTAAAGGCCACCGAGGTTTTGTGGTGAGATAGATCAACAGGCGACTGAGGATTGGATGGAGGTCGTGGTTCGAGTGTTCTGACTGGTGGGGACCCCACCTAATCTCATGGTGATCCTTGTCACCAATATTCTTCAGAAAACAATGGGAAGATGGTGGAGCTTCATGCTCTAGGTCCACGATGAGGTGACACTCGTCTGGGTGGACATCGAGAGCATTGTTAGGGAAGAGTTCATTATAGCGTCCTTATGCTCAGTGCGTATACATGTCCTCCTCCACTTGGAGCAGGGTTTCATGACTCTAGCTCAGTATTCGGCAAGGTTCACTAACCTATCTCACTACTCCACTGACATGGTGCAGGACCCTTTTTTAGGGCCCAGACCTTCGAGTAGGGGATCAGATGTGATATGAGAGATTCAATGGTTTCTCCCATAATCCAGACGCATGTGGGGGTGTTAGAGCGAGCGATCTTAGTGGAGCGTTTACTTGCTGAGCAATCACAAGCAGTGAGACCCACCACCAGATGACACATAGAAAATTCATCTGTAGCTGGCAGTAGACAGACGACGCAGAGGTCCAAGAGGAGAATACCTAAAGGTGGAAGACCATAGGATATAGGGACAGTGGTGTGAGGCTCTCGAGGTAGAGCAGGACAGGTGAGGATCATGCAGTGTTACTCGTGCGGCGGGTTGGGTCACATGGCTCGCGACTGCCTGACCCTCCATACAGACAACCAACAGATGGTTGAAGGTCCGTAGGGAAGTGGCATATATTTGATCTCAGAGGTCCGCAGGTAGGAGGCAATTGTGGCATAGGAGAAGGCTGTGCAATAGGCGGTGGGTGTCGATTTTAGGTTCTACCTCCCCCACCACTAAGAGGTCCACCCCAACCATAGGGAGTGGGTCGAAAGGGACGAGCTCAGCTCCAGGTAGCTGAGGCCTACAATCATGGCACTCCAGAGATGATATGAGGTGCGATTTGTGTCTACTTCACTCTAGATACAGTACTTATAGACACAATTTCCATTCTTTCTTTTATTTCCACGTCCCTCATTCGGAGCTCAAAGAATCCAGTGGGGCCATTTGCTCAATCCTTATGGCTTGAGACACCAACGGGAGCATATTCGATGATTACGAAATGGGGACGGTAGTGTTAGCTTACTCAAGGAGGTGAGAGCTTCGGTTGTGATACTCTAGTAGGGGCGTCGAGGCCTTACAACGTTATCTTGGGTATGGACTGGTTATCCACATTCCACGCTCAGATTGACTGTATTAGGTGCAAGGTGCGGTGTTTCCGAATGGATGGGACCAGGTTTTCATTCACCAGTGAGAAGGGAATCATTGAAGAGCAGGCTAGCCTTACCCTCGGAGGGGTTGATGTTGAGAGTCTGAGCTATCTTGTTGTGGTCGACCAGTACACTGATGTTTTCTCAGACGATGATACTGGTCTACCTCTTCATAGATATGTGGACTTTTACATCGACTTGTACCCCGATAAAACACTGATATCTATACCAGCATATTAGATGGCTCCAGCGGAGCTTTGGGATTTTTGGGTACAACTAGAGGACTTTCGGAGAAAGGGGTTAATTAGGCCCTGTGTTTCTCCTTAGGTAGCCCTGATTTTGTTCACCAAGAAGGTGGATGGGAGTTTGAGACTCTATGTGGACTGTCAGCGCCAAAACCAGGTGACCATGAAGAAAAAGTACCCAATACCAAGGATTGATGATCTCTTTGATCAGCTTAAGGGAGCACGGTGGTTTTCGAAGATAGACTTCAGATCAGGCTATCACCAGCTCAGAGTATGATATGAGGATGTGCAGAAGATGACCTTCAGATGTTGTTATGGCCATTATGAGTTCTTGGTTATAAATATCGTCATGACCAATGCTGCAACAATTTTCATAGGAATCATGAACATGGTCTTTCTACCATACCTCGATTGCTTTGTTGTAGTATTCATCGATGACATCCTGATTTACTAAGCGACAGAGGAGGAGATTTTCTACCATCTACAGATAGTTTGGACACACCCCGAGAGCACCAGCTTTATCGTAAGCTTTCAAATGGCCAATTTTGGAAAGGATAGGTCCACTTTCTGGAACACATTATCTCGAAGGCTGGAGTTTCAGTGGATCTAGCGAAGAATGAGGCTATGCTATCTTGGGAGCCACACAAGAGTGTGATGGAGGTGCGGAGTTTTCTAGGTTTTGGTCGGTTACTACAGGAGGTTTGTGCCTGACTTTTCCAGAGTTGTGGTACCCTTATCAGCATTGATGAAGATGGGGAATCCCATCGTGTGGCCAGATAGATGCCCATGGAGTTTCCATGATCTGATACATAGACTGATGGGTGCCCCCATCATGAGGCTACTGTAGGAGAGCGTTGGGTATGTATTATACTATGACACATCAGGGACTGGGCTTGGATGGGTGCTGATGCAGGAGTGAGCAGTGATCACATATGGTTCTCAACAACTGAGACAACTTGAGTAGAAATAGGCTACCCACAACCTAGATTTAGCAGCAGTGGTCTTCACCATTGATCATCTGGAGACATTACATGATGAGAGAACATTTTATAGTCTACTTTGATCACAAGAGTCTTATGTATAGCTACTCTCAGAAGGACATAAACCTGAGATAGCGAAATTGGATTGAGTTTCTACAGGACTACGACATCATGATAGTCTTTACTTTTGGGAAGGGGAATGTGGTAGCAGATTCACTCATTGGATATCTGATATACAGTTGCTGAGTTAGGAGACAGAGCAGTTAGCCTTTTTGTGGATATCCTACATTGGTCGAGATGGTGGTGCTTATCTTCAATCTCTGACATTCACTCCCCCACTCCTTTAGAAACTGAAGGAGGCACAACTTGGGGACACTGACTGCGAGGCTCGGCTTGCTCAAATATCCATAGGATAGGCACCTGATGGAACTTATAAAGGTGGGGATCATGTTTTCCTCTTTAGTGGACATACTATGGTACTAGTCGCTTTATGGGAGGAAGTATTGAGGGAGTTCCATACGACCCCTCTAGAGGTACATCCAGGAGTGGGGAATATGTACTAGGACCTCCGACACTAACACTGGTGGTCGGGAATGAAGAATTCAGTGGCAATGTTTTCCTCTCGGTGCCTCACTTGTTAGCAAGTGAAGGCAGAGCATCAGGTTCCAGCAAGCTTAGTTCAGCCATTAGAGGTGACATAGTGGAAGTGGGATGGAATTTCCATGGACATCATGACATGACTTCCACACACATCCAGAAGTCATGATTCTATCTGGGTGATCGTTGACCGACTCACCTTGGCAGAGAACTTCCTATACATCAGAGAGAAGGGATCAATAGAGAGAGTGCGGTGCCTCTACGTATAAGAGATTGTATAGCTTCATGGAGTGCCATCTAATATTGTCTCTGATCATGATGCAAGTTTTACTTCCTGATTATGGAATGGGTCACATGTGGAATTCGTGACATATAATCGGTTTAGCACTACCTTCCATCCTCATACGGATGGTCAGATAGAGTGAACCATTCAGACCCTCAAGGACATGTTATGTGCTTATGTCCTTGATTTTGGCCACAGTTGGGAGGATCACTTTCCCTTAGTGGATTTCACATACAATAATAGTTATCACTATACTATTGGTATTTCACCATTTGGGGCATTGTCTGGTCGACCTTGCAGATCTTCTCTATGGTGAACTGACCTAGGGGAGTCAGCACTCATGGGACAATAGATGGTACATGCTACCACGGAGTAGGTGAAGATCATCCTGGAGAAGATGAAGATAGTATAGAGTAGGTAGAAATCCTATGCTGATAGGAGATGGAGATCTCCAGAGTTCGAGGATGGTGACCGTGTCTTTCTATGAGTCTCACCTTGATGAGGTTTGCAGAGATTTGGCTGGCGCAACAAGTTATCTCTGAGGTTCATCAAACCCTTTCAGGTCCTTAGTAGATTGGGGGAGGTGGAATACCACTTAACTCTTCCACATCAGTTTCACTGGGTGCATGAAATCTTCCACGTATCCCATTCGAGGAAATATGTGTAGGTCCCTTCGCACATCATTGACTAGGGCAAGCTGGACATCAACGATGGGGTAAAAGTTTTAGATTTTCCAGTAGAGATTGAGGATCGACAGGAGTGGGTCTTTTGTGGGCGGTCGATACCACTAGTTCCTGTTCATTTGCAGCATGGGAACCTCTATGAGAGAACATGGGAGCGGGAGACTCTGATTCATGCTTAGTACCCCCTCTTGTTTATCATGTTTTTGTTATGGATTTTAGGGACACAAAGACCTGAGGTGGGGAGAATTTAAGGACCTGTATTTTTCTATGTAAATTATTTTCAATTATATGGAAATATTATGAGTCCGTAAATATTGAAGTTGCATGATTACGAGGCTTGGAGTGATTGGAATGAATTTATGAACTTTTTTTAGGTACGTTCAGTAAACACGCGGGTGGAGTTTTGTAAATTTTGAATCAGTGCTTGGAATTGAAATTTGAGGGCACCATCGAACCTGCAACGCGGATATTTTTCTACAGAGAACTTCACCTTGACCGTAGTAGGATCAGGGTAGACTTTTTTTTTCAGTTTTTTGGGGGTGAATAAAAATAAGATAAAATAAAACAAATTTTATTTTTTTTTTGTTTGAAACCTCCATTTTTGAGTTAATAGGTGGGGACCACCCGAGATTGAATCCCCAATTTTGAAATTAGTGGTGGGGACAACCCGACCCTTGAACTTACTCTTTAAAGTGGGAGGTGACTCTTGGTTTCTCCCCCAAATTAACATGCCATCATTACCTAATTAAATGTGCCAATATTAATTAAATTGATAAAATTATTTTAATATGTTGGATTCTCATTTCCTTGTTGGAAATCGTTGGAAAAGGAGATATGGGAGAGACTTGGAGGACCAAAAAGAACATTTTCCAATGAATAACCACCCCTAATGAAGAATGAGGAATTGATCCCTAGCCCGGATCGGAAGCTTCTTGTGGAAGCTACGCACACCGACATCAATCTTCAATGACTTCATCTTCTTCTTCACGCCGCCTCCATTGGAAAATTGAGGTAGGGGTTTTATATATGTTTGATTTAATTTTCTCAAATCTTCATATTCTGGTTTGATAATGATGATTTACAAACTAACATGGCCATCATCCCGCACATAAACCTTGCCCCTTAATTTGTATTCTTAGTGTGTTCTTCAGGTGTTATTCATCAAAAAATATTTATTGATACTTGAAACATATAGTTTTTCTGAGAGCAATATATGGAAGTGGATACCTTGACACAAGGATCGTGAATATTCAATCGTTTCATTATTCGAGCTAAGAACGAAGATGCAGTGACCCGCAGAAGAGGATGAGGTAAGAAACCCTGGTCGAATTCATATTAGTTGGGTGGCCATGTCCAAGCCGCTGGTTGAGGATGAGGTTGTGGCCCATTGGCCATAGCGGAGTAGGGTGTTAGCCAGTATCCAACTAGCCACGATGCGGAGCGGCGACGCGCGTTCGCAACGTCGGTGGAACAGGAGGCCGCATCCTCTTGGCCACGGCGGAGGCTACAAGTAGCTGGAATCTGGATGGCCATGATGAAGTAGCATTGTGCAACTATGCCACTGGGTAGAAGTCTAGCCAGCTGTGCCACACTGGGCAGGACCCCTCCGGTAGTTCCCGCATTCCAGAAGTCGAACGGTACACGTTCAATTTGGGAAGACCGTGGGGCGCCTCCCCCTGGGAATTGGTCACAATAGACCTCGCCTCAACAGACTTCCAGTCGAGTGGTATGAACCACTGTGGGCACACTACAGCGGGCCACACCACAGCGGTCCGTGCCGCGCCACAGCGAGCCGCGCCACAGCGAGCCGCGACACCTCAAGCTACGTCAGTGAACCGAACCACAGGGCCGCACTGCTGGGCTGGGTCAGGCCACCCCCATTGGGGGTCGGGCCTGCCAAGATCGAGGCCATCTGGGAAGGACCCATATAGGTCCGGGGTGACCAAAAATAGGTTGGGTCTTCCCAGGGCAGTTCGGGCCAGATCAGACCTGACTCTGGCCCGCTAAGACCCATTTCCCCCTTTAGCCCATATCTTGAGAACCAAACATCCATTTGACAAACTGTTTGTGGTTCAGAATCCTTGGATTGAGATAGAACTTTTTTAATACTTCACTTATGATTTGGATAATGTTGGAGTACAATAGGGTTGGATCATACCCTGAATCCAACCGGGCCTTTCGAGCAAAAACACAAATAACCTACAGACGGGGCGTCTGAAAGATACACCATCTATTTCGTTGGGTCCCTTATGATGTAACAGACCGTTGGGATACTTCATCAAAGGTCTTTAGTGTGGTTGAGGTATGACCAATGTCTTGGAAAGTAGTTCTCCCAAGAGCTCATTGTATGGAACCATGCGAATGGCTGAGACAAGATAACGACTGACCATTTCGACTCGTAGTGACTCGACAGGCTGAGTGAAGAACGCCTCTATGTGTCGTGACAGACCGATGGTGGGTAGTGCCTTTGTGTGATGTGGCAAAACCATGATACTCGATAGGAAGAGTACCTTAGCAGGCCAAGAGGGTGATCTCCTCTGTGTGACGTGGAAGACCCACAGTGGGGAGACCCTATATGTGATGCGACAGACACATGGTACTCGACAGGAAGAGTATCTTAGCAGTCCTAGGTTAGTGGTAAGCACCTTTGTGTGATGTGGTAGACCCCATGTACTCCAGTAGTGGATGAGTTCTCCAGTAGCCGACGTGTTTGTCGTTGTGACTAGGGATGTTACTTGTTGTTATCTGTTGGTATAAGTAGATTAATCATGAGGGGAGGGGTGAATTGAGTAACTATATAAAATTCTATAAAACTTATTTCTCCAAAATGTTAGATACATCCTAGTTAATGAATCTTATACTTTTATAAGAGTTTGAATATTTAAATAACTTCTTCGAATATTGATTAATTCTCAGTAATCATTATATCAGTTATTAAAGTTACTTTTGAAGTTATTCTACTAAGAAAAGACACATATAACTTATTTCCAAGATTAACTATCTATGTGAATTTATATATTTATGAGTTATATAGAAAAGCAGTAAAATAGAGAAAACTAAATTATGTATCACAATGGATATGATACAAGTGGTTCAGTCTCAAGCTGAGACCTAGTCCACTCCACTTGGTGATCACCCGCCACCAAGAAGTTTATATGAATAAACTTTGATCCACACCCTGGATCGGGGTTAACAACAGTACGCAAGACTGTCCAGGCCACACAAGGAACCCTTCATATTTCTTCGGGGGTACAGATTACTTGGCCACATAGGGACCTCTTCCACAGTTATTTTTTGGTAAACACAAGAATAAAAAAAGGTTTTAGTAAGGATATATTGTATCGTTCAGTTAGATGCAGGAGATAGAGTGTGTTATTATACAAAAACACACACTTCATTCAAGTAAATAAAATTAAAAAACATATAAGAAGCATTGAGATAGGTTTAGAAGTGCTCTGAGTGTTGGTATTTGTAGCTCTAGACTTCTGAGATGAAGCAGATACAGAATTCAAGTCCTTGTCTGAATAAAAAAGTGTTGCAAGAAAGACAGATCTGGATTGTGCTCTTTGTGATGTTTGACAGTGTGAAGATGTTATTAGGATTCCAGTATTCTTCGTGTGTTCTTCGGAAAAATTGAGTTATATTATCCAATTCTCCAAAATTTATATTGTTCTAATATTCATGCCCACCTGCTTGTTCGTTGTGTTGTGCTACCACATACACGCTTTTCCGCCCATAGTTTTTTCATGGTCGCACTACTCTTTTACCTTGGACTACATGTGTTGGGGATGATAGGTTGATTCTATTATACACCTCATACCTCGTACTATCTGATGAAATTTATACAAAGAAATATTAGTTATTCCAGTGCAATAAAGTCGTCAAATATGACTGTTTGAGATTAAATTAAAAGATGACAAAATATATTGGGAAACAGTGTCACACTATGTCATGGAAACAGTGTCTCCTTCACACGGTGTCTGGATTGGTCATGGTTTCTCATAGTAACGGTGTCTCATGGTCACGGTGTCTTGTTTATGGTGTCTTGTTCAAGGTGTCTTGTTTACTGTGTCTTGTTCACGATGTCTTGTTCACAGGGTCTTTTTCAAGGTGTCTTGTTCACAGTGTCTTGTTTATGGTGTCTGTTTGATCATGGTTCTTACTTGTTCACAGTGTCTACTTGTTCACGATGTCATCTTTTTCACAGTGTCTACTTGTTCATGGTGTATACTTGTTCACGGTGTATACTGGTTCACGGTGTCTTCCTCACGATGTCCTCTTTACTTTTCCAGAAAGACATAACCACTAGTAGACTCACGATGTCTTAGACTTTTCAAGATAACTGTATTCAGACTTAATCAATGATGATCATAAAATGGATTAGACTTAATCATTGGTCAAAGAATATATTATAAAAGTAAATCAAGGACAGTATAAAGTAATTAAACTAATTATAGAGAAATTAAGATCTTGAATCGATCTTCATAAAGCATGAGAATAATTAAAACTTTAATACACATGATTTGATATAATTTACAGGATTTAATCAAGTTGAATAGGATTTGTGATTATTAAAACATAATTAGTACATGAGGAGTCCAACAATATCCCCCTTTTTGATGATCAAAAATCATGTAGATTAAAGTTTATATTTGATTCAACTATAGATATAGAGATAAATGTCTAACATATAGAAATTTATCCCGATTTTTGGATTATCAAAAATATAGAATAAGAGAAGTCATGAAAATTTAACATCGCAATAAATATAATAATATCCAGTACAAACAGAAAAGAGTAAAACAAAAGTAACATCATTCATATCAAATAGAATAAAACATTGTACTTCCTCTCTGACTGATCTTCTCTTTTCCTATATTAGCAGTAGCGGAAGAGGAATCCATAGGAGCTGAAGTTGAGGTAGAAGAAGGGAGTGAGTTGGTCGATAGAGATCGTAAAGTAAGGAATTCAAAAAAAGATGGATCCAGAGTAGGTGCAGTAGAAGATCGAGGCAGTTGTTGTTCAAAGATCACATGACTGATCTGACTCAGAGTTTCACTAATAGACCTGGAGGTGGAGGCTAGAGAAGAGGTGAAGGTAGGGAATCCAGATCATAGAGGTGCAGCTTCATGAGCAAAAATGGTTGTACTCTGGGCATGAAGTTAGGGCCTCAACAGTTTGATAAAATACACAATGATCTCTCCAACATACTACACGGATTTCTCAAAATCATAATTGTTCTCCATAAAGGGGTTCCTTTATCAGCACACCCCTTTATCAGCGCTTGCTTAGTAGCACTGATAAAGGGCCCCCCTTTATCAGCGCTTGCTTAGTAGCGCTGATAAAGGGGGGACTTTATCAGCACTTTTTGTAGCGCTGATAAAGGGACGGTTTCAAAAAAAATTAAAAAATTAAAAAATATATAAATATAGTTATATTGTTATATAAATATAATATATAATTTTTAAATATATTTTAGATAAGTATAAATGTACGTACACTTATTATACATAATATTTAAGATATTTAGTGAAAATGACTTCTTTAAAAATTAAAAAAATATTTTTAATTAATATTTTGATAATAATTATGGAGTAAATGTCATTTAATAACAATTTGAGGACTAAGAAAATTAAAAAAATTAAAAAAAGTTCCAAAATATGTTGAAAACGCAACTCAAACTTCAAACGGCCATAACTTTTGATCCGGGTGTCCGTTTGAGCTCTACCACATATCAAATCGAAGCCTACGACGAGCTCTACGTCGCTATGACTCGCGAGGACCCTAGTCAAGCATTTTTCGAGGCCAAAAGAGGCCCAGAAGGCCTCCAAAACTGAGTTTTTTGTCGGGGTACCCATATTTTTTAACATTTTGTGGATTTTCAAACTCGTTTAAGGGGGTATTATTGGCTTTTCTTAGTGGGGACTCAATTTATTCCAAGGTATTACATTCATATGGATATTATGTCTTTGAAATTTCATCATTGTTTATAATGAAATGCTATTTATAATCAAATATATAACTATATGTACATATTTTTTATATATTCGCACCTAAAAATTAAATTTTTTAAATAAATAATTAAACATATTAACATATAAAATAAATTAGCTTTATCTAAGTAATAACTAATATCCATTTTATTTAAAATACCAATATATGAATATTTATATACCTATATATTAATATAACTATATATATATATTAATCTAACTATATATATATATTAATGTAACTATATATATATTAATCTAATAACTATATATATATATTAATATAACTACATATATATATATATTAGTATTACTATAAATATATATATTAATATCACCATAAATATATATATTAATATAACTATATAAATATATATTCATATAACTATATATATGTTAATATAACTATATATATGTTAATATAACTATATATATGTTCATATAACTATATATATATATTAATATAAATATATATTACTATACGAATAAATATAACTATATATATATATAGATATAGATATATATTAATACCACTATATATATATATTAATATTACTATATATATTATAATATAACTATATATATATATATATATTATAATATAACTATATATATATATTATAATATAACTATATATATATATATTATTATAAATCTATATATTACTATATGAATAAATATAACTAAATATATAAATATATATATAGAGATATCATGAATTGGAAAGCAAATCAAAATAGAGTAGTGGTAAGGGCTTAGGCGCGCAGGGGGGAGGTCTCGAGTTCAAATCCTGGTGGAGGCAGGGGTGCGCGCGCATGGGGAATATTGGAGAAAGCGCTGTTAAAGGGTGGAGGGGGGTGCGTGGGGTGTGTGGGGTGTTGTATAGGGGCCGAAAAGCGCTGTAAAAGGGGGGGGGGTTCAAGTGCTATAAAAGCCCCCCCTGATTGGCAGTATTTTTTAAAAAAAATTTAAATTTTTTAAATTTTTTTTAATTTTTTTTAAAATTGTTTAACTTTTATCAGCTCTTTTTTAAAAGTGCTGATAAAAGGGTCCTTTATCAGCGCTAAAATGAGAGCGCTGATAAAGGAAGCACTGAAATAGGACCCCTTTATCAGCGCTTTTTTAGCGCTGATAAAAGACCCCTTTTATCAGCGCTTTTTTTTATCGCTGATAAAGGGGTCCTATATCAGCGCTTTTCGGAGCACTGATAAAGGGGACCCCCCCCCCCTTTATCTACGCTGGCTTTATCAGCACTTTTCTAGCACTGATAAAGTTCATTTTTGGCGCTGATAAAGGACGTGTTTGTAGTAGTGTAAGCCCTCTATAGAATGGGTCTGATCAACACTCTATTGATTATGTTGCATGTTGTATTGACAGATTCAACCCAAAAATAAATTGGTAGGTCATATTCACTATATATTTTTCTAGCTATCTCTTGCAGGGTTCTATTTCTTCTTTCCACAAATCCATTTTGTTGAGGTGTTCTAGGGGCAGAGAAATTGTGTATATAACCATTTTGTGAGCATAAGGATTAAAAATCTTGATTTTCAAACTCACGTCCATGATCAATTCTTAAAGATTTAATTCTAACCCCACTAAAATTTTCTACAGACTTGGAATATTTAGTAAAATAATAGTAGGCTTCACTCTTATGAACCAGAGAAAAAGTCCAAGTATATCTAGAAAAGTCATCTACAAGAACATAAACATAATGCTTCCAATTTAAGCTAGAAACTATTGATAGTCCAAATAAATCCAAGGGAACCCATTCAAGATGTTGATAATTAGACACTTCTTTTTATGGTTTGAAGGAAATATTGTGTTGTTTTCCCTTTTTACAGGGATTACACACTTCGTCTTTTGGAAACTCATGTTTGGGAAAGTCTATAACTAACCTCTTTCTAGATAACTATCTATTGGAGTGAACATTATATTGTCCCAGTCTCCTATGCCAGATCCAAGACTCTATATTAAATACACTTAAACATAGATCATTTTGAGAAGCTATGGAATCTAAATAAACAGATTAAACATTTTCATTTCTTAAAGAAGAGAACACTAAATCATCTTTAGAATTAAAGACATTTCAAGCATCGTATTCAAATCTGACATGAAATCCATCATCACATAACTGGGAGATAATGAGAAGATTAAATTTTAATACATCAACAAACAGTACTTTAGAAATAAAAAATGAGTTAGAGTTACAGATTTGGTCAAGGAAAATTATCATTCATTAGGAATTGTCACCAAATGTGACCTGTCCTCCATCTATTTTGATTAGAATCTTGAAGCATGAGTAGTTTCCTATCATGTGGCTTGAACATCCATTGTCCAATTACCACACACTTTTACAGGAACTCTTTATGTAGATTTCATACAAAATGATCAAGATAAAACAGATTTTGGTACCCATAATTGTTTGGGTCTAGTAATATTAGTAATAAGTGCTTTGGGAAACCATATTTTCCTCATAGATTTCCTATAAGCATTAAGTAATGTATGTGAAAATTAAACTCTATTCAGTCCAAAAAAACTTGAAATAGTAGAATATGTATCATGAATTTAATTAGTTGATTTATGTCCAGAATTGGGAGTAAAACTATAGGTCCTAGATCTTGAAACAAAATTTTTTCTCCCTAGATTTCTTTTTCCAGGTTGATAACCAATGTCAGTGTTGTATTTAGTGTCAATCTATTTTCCTAGAATTTGAGTAAGGGTATTATTCCCATTGGTAAACTTTCCATGGTCATTATTCAATTGATCATTAGAAATTTTTAATTTTTTGATTTCTTTAGGCATTTGACCATTTTTCCCTTTCTTATTTGTGAGTTCAGATTTAACAGTCACTGTAATAGCATTTTTTTCTTCAATTATTTATATTTTTCCTTTAGTTCATTGCATGTTTCATCAAGCATGTTAGAGTATTCAATTTTTTTTTTATTAGTCATGCTTTCAGAGTCACTCCCATCTACAGAATAGTATGAATCCATTATTGAGGAATCCAGTGTTACCTCAGATGAGTTTATCATAAAAAAAATATTGGATTTATTTTCCTTTTCATCATGTGATGTTTCTATGTCGCTTGAACTATCCTAAAAAGCACTCAAGGTTTCCATCATGGAATTTTTATACTTCCTGTTCTTATCCCCATATTTTTATTTGTACTTGAGCTTTGGACAATCTTCCCTGATATGTCCTTTGCGACTACATTCATAGAAGAAAATTTCATCATCCTTGTCACATCTTTTCCAGTCCTTCTTCCAATTTCTTTTTTGTTCATATTTTCCTTTGAAGTTAGGTTTTTGGAAAAAAAATTTATTCTTTTAAAATATTTTAAATATTCTTTCTAATTGAGCCATCTCCTCATCACTGTTAGGTGATTATTGTTCACTCGTGGAGATCTCTATAGAAGCTTCTAGTTTTCCTTTTTCATTGTGTTTATAGGTGGTGGTCTAGAAGGCAACTGATTTCCTCTTTCGTTCATCATCCTCTTCCTTATTGACTTTCAACTCTTCTTCATACATCATATGATTTCCAATGACTTAGCTTGCTGATGTCACAAGATTCTCTAATAGTGATAGAGGTTCCCCTCCATCTGTCTGGTAAACATCTAAGAATTCTCATTATTTGTTACTTGGTAGTGACTTATCTTCTAAGAAAGATCATTGTGTTGAAAATCTCATTGATCCAAAGGTACATATCAGAAATAGGCTCATCAGGTTTCATTTTAAAATTATCATATTTGATAGTATAAGTATTAAGTCTCATTTCTGTAACACTATATTTTTATTCATGTGAGACAGAAATGGTATCCCAAATTTCATGGGAAGTTTTTAAGTATAAATTATATTGAATTACTCATCTCATAAGGGGCAGTATAAAGCATTCATAGATTTGCAGTTGTTATTGTAGGAAGTTTTGGTAGGTTCATCCCATGTGGTTCTATTAGAAGTTGGAATCTTAAGTTTATATATAATTGAAGACCAAATATCAAAACTCATACTCTCTAAATGAATTTTCATTTTAATTTTCCATTGATCATAGTTGGTTCTATTAAAGAATGGTGGTATGTTGGTTGCAACTCCTTCCTATATATTATCCATAATAATAGTTTAAAGATCTAGAAATTTAGAATTAATATAAACTTATTTATCTTTATTGTTTAACTACAATAACAATTGAATAAGATTAAAAAGAGTCCTAATAAACATCCTCTAATACCAAATGTTGGTTGGAGTAGATTACTCTAGAGGGGAGGGGTGAATTGAGTAAATATAAAAATTTCTATAAAAATTATATACCCAAAAGATTAGATACAACCTAGTTTATCACAGTTATATTATTATAAGTGTTTGATAGTTTAAATAACTTCTTAGAAGATTGATTAATTCTCAGTAATCTTAATATCAGTTATTATATTTACTTTTTAAGCTATTCTACTAAGACAAGATAGTTATAATTTCTTTCTAAGATTTAATATCAAAGTGAATTTATAGATTTCTAAGTTATATAGAAAAGAAGTAAAACAGAGAAAACTAAATTAAGCAGTACAACGGATATGAAACAAGTGGTTAAGTCTCAAGATGAGACCTAATCCACTTCACTTGGTGATCAATTTCCACAAAGAAGTTTATATAAAAAAAAACTTTGATCCACACCTTGGAACTGGGTTAATAATAGTACGGAGGACTCTCTAGGCCAAACATGGACCTCTTCTACAGTTTTTTGGGGGTACAGATTATCGGGCCACACAGGGAACTCTTCCCCAATTCATTGTGGGTAAACACAAGAATAAAAAAATTATTTGAGTAAGGACATCTTGTCTCCTTCAGTTTGATGTAGGAGACAGAGTGTGTTATTCTACAAAAACACACATAGCTTGAAGTTAATAAAAGATACACAACAGAGAAAAATGATTGAGATAAGTTTATAAGTGATCTAAGTGTTGGTATTTGCAGCTCTAGACTTCTAAGATGAAGTAGATGTAGAAATTGAGTCCACATCTGGAGAAGAGAGTGTCATAAGACAGACAGATCTGTCTTGGGTTCTTTGTAATGTTTGACAGTGTGAAGATGTTCTCAGGATTTCAGTATGCGTCATGTGTTATTCAGAAGAATCGAGTGGTATGATCTAATACTAAAAAATTTATACTTTTATCACATTCACGCCCACCATCTTGTTCGTTGTGTCGTGTAACCACATACAAGATTTTCCTCCGGTCATTTGTTTCTTGGTCGCACTACTCTTTAATATAGAAGTGCATGTGTTGGGGCCGACATATTGATTGTATTCTCTACCTTGTACCTCATACTGTCCAATGAAATGTCTAAAAAGAAATATTAATTATTTTCATGCATTAATTTCATCAAATATTACTTTTATAAATTAAATTAAAAGATGAAAAAATATATTAAGAAACAGTGTCATTGTAAGTCATGGAAACGGTGTTTCCATCACATGATGTTCAGATTGGTCACAGTGTCTCTCAGTCATGATGTATCATGGTCACAGTGCCTTGTTCACCGTGTCTTGTTCACGGTGTCTTGTTCACGGTGTCTTGTACACAGTGTCTTGTTCATGTTTTCTTGTTCATGGTGTCTTGTTCACGGTGTCTTGTTCACGTTGTCTTGTTCAGGGTGTCTTGTTCACAGTGTTTGTATTTTCACAGTGTCTACAAGTTCACGGGGTCTACGTGTTCATGATGTCTGCTTCACGATGTCTCCTTTACATTTCCAGAAAGACATAACCATTGGCAGACTCACAGTGACTTAGACTTTTGAAGATAACTGCATTCAGACTTAAGAAATGATGATCATAGAATAGATTAGACATAATAATTTGTCAAAGAAGATATTATAAAAGTAAATCAAGGATAGTATAAAGTAATTAAACTGAATGTAGAGCAATTAATATCTTGAATGGAACTTCTTAAAGCATGAGAATAATTTAAACATTAATACACATGATTTGATATAATTTACATGATATAACCTGGTTGAATTGGATTTGTGATCATTAAAACATGATTAGTACATGAGTAGTCCAACATTATCCCTAAAGAATATTGTGGCTGGATATCAGCATTCAATGCGATCATGTGTTTTTTAGCATCATAATCCTATTTCTCAGAGTTGTATACCTGGTTTGAGCTGAGTCATTATCTTCGTGGTGATAACTGTATGGTATTCATCCCTCTTGTGTGAGGTGGGTATATACTGATAACTTAGGTATATTTATGGGCATATACCAAAGTAGGGTTGACTGTTGTTAAATGTTTTATTGGTTTATCCATTGTGGATTTCAGAGACCTTATGAGCTCTTGGGGTTCCTACTGAGTATTTTTATACTCACCCCTAGACGGGCTACACCTCCACCTTATTGTGTCTGGTGCAGATGTCTGACAGCACTGAATGAGGACGAGGGTACCTAGACTGGAGACTGCTCAGAGGTGAAACATTGACTAGGTGATCCACTGTGATGATCATTTGAGAGCTATACGTACCCTTTAGGTAGGATTCTTGGCAGATGTTCATAGAGGCTCTACTCAGTTTTACTTGTACTTTCCAGTTTTTCTTGTACTTTTCAGTTGGGATTGTATTCTGACCACTTTACTTTCTATTTACACCCTATTTACTATATAGTTAACTTTTTTCTTGTATCTGGAATTGTTCTTGGTTTGTGTTACATTAGAGTTTATAAAGGCAATGCCTTCCCATTTTTGGGGATATTTCTTTCGGTGCTTGTCGCCGGCCCGTAGCCTATGGAAGGCGGGATTGGGGTAGTCATGACACGGGCCCTGAGGGATGGGTTGTGAAATAAAATCTTGTAGAAATGATATTTTTATACATATTTCAGACTTATAATATCTAAGGATCCCTAATACACTATTTATAACCCATTTATAATGTGAAAAACAAGGGTACATGTTTTTATTTTAAACATTTACAAGTGTGCCGCTCACCTGACTTATGAAAGTCCCCCACTCCCCACTCTTCTTTGAAACATCAATGAAATTTGGTTCACCAAATAACTACCAAAATAACTTCCAATAATCATTAATATCATCTTATAATTCTTAATGTGGGCATAAATCCATCATATTAAGGATTCTTGTTCAATCCAAAAGAATGTACCTGATGAGGAGGTAATGTTTTTAAAAGAGAATTTTTAATTTATTTCTTCCACCACAAACATAAATTATTATCAAAACAAGATTATATAATAAAATAAGTACCTTAAATATAATCATTTGTTATTATTTTAATTTTATAACCTAAATACTTCTCTTATTCTATTGAATGGTTTACGAAATCATCCTTCATGGCCATGAAAGACTACCTCCTCTCGAACCAATGCCAAAAAAATTTCAATTACCACAAATCATGGTGGGGTATGATGATATATATAAAGTATATATATGGTTCTTATAACTTATTTGTATCTATTGGGATATTATATCATTTATTAATTTGTTCATTCCACTCCATTGGGGATAAAATAACATCGCTTTTGTGTACATAGGACTACCGCCCCATGAAGTGATGCGATTAATTTTTATCTAACATTTTAAATGGAATGTAATAACTATAATTGTAATTAATATATTTTATATAAATGATATAACTACATTATTAATGAAAAATTAAAAAAAATAAAAGTTAATATATAATTTTATTTCTTTTTGTATCATTCGCTAAAAAATTATAACATCATTCATCAACGTGCAGATTAGTACCTTCATAATGTGTTCTGACTCTTTTCATCACCAAACCACATGGATTAGATATATATACATTTGTATATTTAAAAAAACTAAATGGGTATATATATTATATTATGATGCTTATGAAATGATAAAATATTACTTACCTACTTTACATAATGATAATTGAAAAATATAAACACCACTCATGCATACACACGACCGACCATCTCAATAATTATAACATTCTTCATTTATCAAAATCATCATTCTTAATCGGTATTAAAAGTTTAATTTTGGTATAAATATTATAATTTTTTCATGAATAGTAATCTAATTATATATAAATAATGACATATTTGACCACAATAAAACTACAAATGTCATTTCTAAAAAATAACCCAAATATATTTGAATCACATGATATATACTCAATTGATTAAGTAATCATATATAACACAGGAATAATTAAAATAAAAAGAATAATAAACCAAAAAATTTATTAAATTTGATAAAAAATTAACATAAGTATATTATTTTGAATGATACTGAATGTACGTGATGAGTTCAACCCAAAGTAGGGCAGTTCGTCACAACTTAAATTCATTGAGGCATATTTTGATGTTATGCACTGATATTATTTTAGGATGCGTATATATTATAACATTGACATGTTATATCATAAATTTATCAATTCTAATGGTATTAATTTATTTTTAATTTTATTCTTTATGGGGAACATGATTCAAATATTCTTAATTTGATAAGGTACTTTTCTTAAAAGAATCATCTTTTAATATTTTCTTTCCAAATCATTATTTTCCATGTCTATGTTTTTAAAATTATTTCATTAAGGTTCTGATATGGACATAAAAGATTTATAAATTAAATTTTATGTCTTTTTTTACTTTATTTTCAATGGTATTCAATAGTAATATATTTATGGGTTTTATATGAATTGTTTTGAAAAATGTGAAAAAGAATGTTTTATTTTTTAACATACATGAAGACATTGAATTTTTCTTCCTCTATAACCATTATTCTATTTCTATATTATCTTAAAATATTTCATGTTTTCTTCAATTAAAAACTATAATTTCCTTTTTTGGGTAATTTGGTATTGAAAATTTATTTTTAAACGAAATGTGTATATTGTTAAATTAATTTTATTTTCATATGAGTTTAAAAGAGTTATGCTAAAGTTTTCTAATGATGAAGTGAAAACATGAAATTTTTTATTCATATTGTGAAAGAAGAAATATATGATGGGAATGACCATATAGTTCCAGGTTATCCTATTATAAATTATTCAAACGGTGTTCCCATATAGTACAACAATGCATTTAGTAATGATTTTATTCTCTGGATAATTTTATTGAATGTTGGATATAAAATTATTCTAATTTGAAAGGGTTCTGTAAGGGTTATATTAGATAATTTCCCAAGGTACCTACATGAATTTTCTATTCATTCAAATGAATTTTCATTGATATCATTTTTTACAGGTTAAAATAAATGATCTTTTTAAGTGAATGATATATCTATTTCTGTGTAGAATGTTAATTTTTCTAGAAAATGTTTTCGTGGGTAATCATGTTTTTCATTGCACTAATGGTTTTATTAATTTTTATATCGCGTAATAAGGTATTTGTTGTAAAGACCTGGAAATTTAAAGGAATTTTGTTTCTTAAATTCTTTTGAATTTTATGAGTAAGCAGTTTCTGACGGCACTTGATTACGAGGCCCGGTGATCCCGGAATAATTTTCTGAACTTTACCTCGGGTACGTTCAGTGAACGAATGAGAAAGTTTTTCTATCTTTTGTACCGGTGATTGGAATAGAAATCCAAGGGCACCGATGAACTCGCAGCACCGGTATTTTCTTAAGGGGAGCTTTACCGTAGTTGCGTTTTATGGGGGTTGAAAGTTAAAATTGGGGTAAAATTAAGAAGTTAAAATGAATTGTTAGACCATTTTATTTATATCATTGGAAGTTATATCCTACAAAGGGGAGTTAAGGGTGGGACCCACAACCACCTAGCTTCCCATGAGTGGATATTTTTGAGGTGGGTCCCACACGATCTCCAACCTTTCATCTTCCCTAAAATCCCATATACCCCCTTTATTTAATAAATTGACAACTCCCCTTAATGAATGAGAACTCTTCCTCTCCCTCTCTATCTCTCTTTATTGTTTGTAAACACACCTTAATTAATGAATTCAACCTCTTCAATTAATTAAGTGATTTGAATCATGAATTTCAAGTGTTAATAAAATAATATCCATAGATATAATTTTATTGCTGGGGATTTCTTTTTGTTAAGGGAGAGAGCTCTTGAGAAAGAGAGAATAAAGTTCTTCTCTGATGAAGAACACCAACCTTCAACGAAGAATGACTCGGCGAAGAAAATTCCATAATTATCCAATCCTCATCTTACTCCAAGTCAAGGGAGGAGACTCCACTACGGGGAACTCGCCAAAGACGACGGTTTTTTCTCTGACGTTGATGGAGCGACATCACTTTCCGCGTCTACGGCAAACAAACCGTATTCGAGGTAGGGGTTTGTTCATTTTGAAGTGTTTATCTCATACCCCGTTCTCTATTGAAATCATTGTTTATTTTTAGCCAACTAATATCTCCTAACATGAAGGGCGCGGGACAAACTCACATGGGCAAAAAATCCTCCATAGTCTCTTTGATTGTGATGGAAATCATGACAAGAAGGTGGCGATGAACGGGAGTGGCGGCTATGCACCGGCCGCGCGCGGATGAACCGCTACCCGCAACCACGGGCCGCTTGATTGATGTAGAACTGGCTGGCCATAGAAAGGAGGGATGAATGGAGGAACCGCGATGCCCCATGGCACCCCTCTACAGAAGGCCACGACCCGCGTTCCGTCGGCCACTTCGGTGGAAGAACCGGCTCGCCCGTCGGCCGGCCGAGTGGGGGAAAGCTGCGGCGCCGGGAGGGCACCACGCCGGATAAACCACGGCCCACCCGTGCGGGCCGCTTGTGCCAAGAAGGCTTCCCGGATTCAGCCGACCATTTTGGGAGGGCGGTGCTGCTTTGCACCGCCGGTTTGGGTAGCCGGGGGGTCGTGCCCCCCAACCTCGGACCGTGCAGCGATGGGCCGCGCCATGCCTGGCCACACCGCGCCGCACCATGCCGGGCAGCGCCGTGCCTTCTCAGGCCGGGCCATGCCCCTCGGGTCAAGCCATGATTTTCTTTGGGCCGTTCCAACACCCCCTCTGGGTCGGACCCACCAAAACATGGTTAACCCAACCGGTCATCCCACTGGGGTTAACGGGCCGTGCCCGTTTTCACTTAAATTTGAATAACCTGAAAACCGCACATCCGATCGATGTGTTGTCTGTGGAACTGGGACCATTGCGACGAGGTGGTCCTCTTGCGATACTCTAAGTGAGTTTTGGATGGATTTGGGTAATGTCCGGGTTAGAAACGATCATATTTTTAATCGGATCCATGGAACGGAAAATCCAATATCGCTTTGACCGGGCGTCTGATTGATGCGTTGTCTGTCACGTTGAGTTCCTATTGACGAGATGAAACTTTGGGACACATCAACTCCGGACTTTTTGATAGTTTATGTATCGACCCCCCCCCCTTAAAATAAGGAGCGGACCCTCCCGGAATCGAGTGTGCTGTGTGTGGGAACCATGGAGCTGGATGCGACTACAATGACTACCATACTGGGATCCTTTGTGGGTTCGACGATGATGACCACTATACTAAGAGCCTCCGTGGGTTCGGTAGTGATGAAGATTGTACATGGATCATTCATGGGTTCGGCAGTGACGACTACTGTACTAGGATCCTCAATGGGTTCGGCAGCGGTGACGACTGTACTTGGATCCTACGTGGGTTCGGCAGTGACGACTTCTGTAATATGATCCTACGTGGGTTTGAAAGAGGAGATGATTCAGAGGCTACATATAATCATCTCTACACTTCATTGTGAGTAGTATACCTGTGTGAGCTAAGTCTTCACTTGCAATCATTACCAACGATGTGATTGACTTCTTTCATGTGTGGACAGTGTTGTGCTTCAGCTCGAGAGTTAGAGCCGAACTGGAAATGATGACTTATGTATATGTATGGGAATATACCTAAGTAGAGTCGTTTGATACTTCGTGATTGTATATTTCCATTGTGGTTTATCCTTTGTGGATTATGGGAGACCTTTCGGGGTCTTAGGGTCTGTACTGAGCATTGTATACTCACCCCTACACGGGCTATGCCCACACTACTTGGTGTTGGATGAAAATGAAAATAAACACAGATCGAGGTAGAGGGTTTATGGAGCTGGATGGTACCTGGAGGTGGACCACTTGGTCAGACGTACAGGGGGCGGACGACCGGACCCGAGGAGCTGAAGAAACCCTATGTACCCACCCTTCAGGTGTGATATCCAGAGGAGGACTCAGTTATTACCGCATTACTTTACTGCTGTTGTAGTTTTTTTCAGTTGTACTATACTTTCAGTTGGGTTTGTATACGGGCCCATTCACTTTTCAGGACTTACTTTTGTACTCTGTTTTACGTAGTGCTTACTTCACTTGTGTGCTCTGTTGTGTTTGTTTACATTTATAAAGTCAATGCCTTCCCTTTTACAAGTATTTACGCCTTTGATGCTAGTCGCCATCCCCTGGCCTATAGAAGGCAGGCTTTGGGTAGTCACGGAACGGGCCCCGAGGACGGGTCGTGAAAAATTGGTATCAGAGGAGTCGGTTCTATCACAGAACATAGGACTCTGATATTTTATTTCTGTGAAGCAATAATGTTAATAGTAGTGATTGTGGTTATCAGTCCAGGAAGCCCAGTGTTGGTGCGACGGCCGACGTATCCATACACCAGGTCCCTCACTCATGATTTCTGACTTAGTGCATGAAAACATTGATTTCATATGAGTTTCAAAAGTTTTCATTGTGATTAATTTGTGTCATCTCACTAGGTATATTTTTTGACCGTGGAGCACCAGTTTCTTTTAAGGATGGCCCCATGAAGGCAGCCAGCTAGGGTTCTTAGTCTCTTAGGAAATGGTATCCCACATAGCGATGAGGCCTTGGGGCAATGCACCTTCACAGCGGAGGAACCAGCAGTACCACTACCCGCTGAGCCACTGATACTACCATCCCTAGCAGTAGAGAATGCACGCCGCCTGAGTGCGCTACATGAGTTTCAGCGAAAGGGACCACCCAGGTTCAACGGAGAGATGGACCCTCAGGCAGCCGAGGATTGGTTGGAGGCTATCGTCAGAGTCTTCAGATTGGTAGGGACACCAGCAAGCCTAATGGTGATCCTTTACGTGAGTCTACTGCACACAACAACAGGCAGATGGTGGAGCATGATGCTCCAGGTAGATGACGAGGCATCTCTACTTTGGATGGACTTCGAGAGTCTCTTCTGCTCGGAGTTTGTTTCAGCCACCCTTTGTGTAGTGTGGATTCAGGAGTTACATCATCTGATGTAGGGCTATATGACAGTAGCTCCGTACTCAGAGAGGTTCATTGACCTCTCACACTACTCCATAGACATGGTACGTGACCCATTCTTCCAGGCCCAGACCTTCGAACAGGGACTGAGGCATGATATCAGGGCTTCGATAATGTCCCTTATTATTCCGAAGCAGGCAGGAGTTCTGGAGAAATCCCTTCTTGTGGAGAGATTTCTTGCTGATCCAACGCCAGTAGCTTGACCCACCATAGGGAGACACGTAGCGGAGTCTTCTATAGCTGACAGTAGACAGATGTCACAGAGTTATAAGCAGACTAGGCCATCAGGTGGGTGACCCCAGGATACTGGTTAGGAAGTGTGGGGAACATGAAATCGAGCCAACCATTCTAGGGAAAGGCAGTTCTATGCATTGGGCGGGCAGAGTCACATGGTTCGGGACTGCCCGACCCGCCATACAGACGATCATCAGACAGTAGTGAGACCTCCCAGGTAGAGGTAGAGGTTCGACCGTGGCGGTCCGTAGGGAGCAGGCGGACGAGGTAGAGGATTTGTCCAAGAAGCGGTTGGTGGACGACGCTTTGAGGCTCTACCACCACCAGTAGGAGGATCACCCCGACAACAGGGAGCTAGCAGACAGGGGCAGGCTCAATTCTAGGCAGTCGAGGCCTATGACCATGGCACACCTGAGATGATTCGAGGTACTATTTGTGTCTACTCCACCCTTGCTGCAGTACTTATAAACATTAGAGCGAGTCATTATTTTATTACCACTACCCTTTTTTGGAGCTCAAATATTCGAACAGAGCCATTAGCTTGATACATATGGCTAGAGACACCTACAGGAGTAGACTCAACGATTACACAATGGTGCCAGCTGTGTGAGCTTACTCTAGGAGGCGAGAGTTTCAGCTGGGATCTTCTTGTAGCGGTGTCGAGGCCTTATAATGTCATCTTGGGTATGGACTGGTTATCTACATTTCATTCCCAAATCAATTGTATTAGGTGGAATGTGCGGTGTGTCCACACATATGGGACCAGGTTCACCTTCACCTGCGAGAAGGGAGCCTTTGTAGTGCAGGATAGAATTACGCATAAGAGAGGGAAACCAATCAAACATCAGTTGTCTAGAATCATCCTAGGAGAAGTTGATGTGTGGAGTCCGAGTTTTCATGTTGTGGAGGATCAATACGTTGATGTTTTTCCTGAAGATGTTCCAGGACTACCTCCTGGTAGATAGGTATACTTATACATTTACATGTACACCGGGACAACACTGATATCTACTCTAGCATATCAGATGGATCCCACCGAGATTTGTGAGTTGTGAGTACTACTGGGGGACTTTTAGGGAAAGGGAGTAATTAGACCCAGTGCTTCACCCTGGGCTTCTCCGATTTTGTTTGCCAAGAAGGCGGATGTGATCTTACGACTATGTGTTGACTACCATCGCCTAAATTAGGTGATCGTAAAGAAAAAGTACCCACTCCCGGGGATTGACGACCTCTTTGATCAGCTCAAGGGAGAACAATGGTTCTTGAAGATATACCTTAGGTCAGGGTATCACCCTCTCAGAGTGCGAGACGGGGATGTGTAGAAGACGGCCTTCAGGTGTCGGTATGGCCACTACAAGTTCTTGGTTATGCCCTTTGGCGTAACCAACACACCATCATTGTTCATGAGTCTCATGAAAAGGATCTTCTAGCCTTACCTCGATCACTTTGTCGTATTATTCATCGACTACACACTGATTTACTCAACTACTAAGAAGTATCACACCAACCACTAGCGGGTTGTACTGGAAACACTCCAAGAGCACCAGCATTTTGGTATGCTCTCGAAGTTCCAATTCTAGATTCGATAGATTCAATTCATGGGATAGGTCATCTCAGAGGATGGGGTTGTAGTGGATCCAGTGATGATCGAGGTTGTACTTGCTTGGGAGCCACCCCGGACCGTGACTGGGGTGTAAAGTTTTCTAGGTCTGGCCGGGTACTATCAGAGATTTGTGCCAGACTTCTCCAGAGTTGTAGAACTGCTTTCAGCTTTGATGAAGAAGAGGAAACCATTCGTGGGGAAAGATAGATGTCAGCAGAGATATCAAGAGCTGAGACATAGATTGACAAGTGCACCCATCTTGAGGCTACTAGAGGAGGGCGTAGTGTATGTAGTTTACAACGACGCATCAGGGACCGGACTCGAGTGTGTCCTGATACCAAAGAAAGTAGTGATCGCTTATGGTTCACAGTAGTTGAGACAAAATGAGAAGAACTATGCTACCCATGACCCAGAGTTAGCAGTAGTGGTCTTCACCTTGAATATGTTGTGACACTATGTTATGGGCGTGCTCTTTACAATCTACTCTGACCACCAGAGTCTCAGGTACATCTTCTTGTAGAAGGACCTGAACTTGAGATAGCGCTGATGGATCTAGTTCCTCTAGAACTATGACATTGAGATAGTCTATAATTCTGGGAAGGGTATTGTGGTGGCTAGTGTTTTCAGCATGAGATCGGGCATTCAGCTACAAGAAGAGGCGAAGGAGTAGCTAGTTGTGCAGTAGATATCCTTTGTGGATAGAGATAGAGAAGCCTTTATATAGTCTCTTACAGTCACTCCACCACTCCTTCAGCGAGTTAGAGAGGCACAGTGTGGGGACAATGACCGTGAGACGCGACGAGCTCAAATATCCACAGGGGAGGCGCCTGATGGGTTTTCTGAAGGAGGGGAGAATGTCATCCTCTTCAGGGGACGTACTATGGTACCTTTTGCATTACAGGAGGAAGTGTTGGGGGAGTTTAACATTTCCACTATAGCGGTATATCCAGGAGTGGAGAAGATGTACCAGGATCTCAAACATAAACACTGGTGACTGAGCATGATGAAGGATATATGAGAGTTCATTTCACAATGCCTCACTTGTCTGTAAGTGAAGGTGGAGCACTAGGTACTAGCATTCTTGGTACAACCCCTAGAGGTATAGGAGTGGATGTGGGATGGTATATCCATGGATTTATTTATGGGGCTTCCACGTACATCCAGAGGACACAACTCTATCTAGGTGATCATCGACCGACTCACCAAGTAGGCCCACTTCCTACCGATCAGAGAGCCGGGATCAGTAAAGAGCTTGGGATGCCTCTATGACCAGGAGATCGTACGGCTTCATGGTGTGACATTGTCTATTGTCTCCGATTGAGATGCTCACTTTACTTCCTGGCTTTGGAAGGGATTGCTGGAGGCATTTGGGACGCAGTTACGACTGAGGACCGCGTACAATCCTCAGATGGATGGCTATACTGAGAGGACCATTCAGACCCTGGATGACATGCTCCGTGCATGTGTACTCAACTTTGGTGATAGCTGGGAGGATAATTTACCCTTGGTGGAGTTTTCGTACAACAACAATTACCACTCCACCATCAGGATGGCACCATATGAGGCATTGTACGAACGACCTTTCAAATCACCTTTGTGCTGGACTGACCCTGGGGAGTCAGCACTTGTAGGACCAGTGATGGTTCATGCTATGACGGAGAAGGTGTAGATCATCCAGGAGAAGATGAGGTCTGTACAGAGTAGATAGAAGTACTATGTTGATAGGAGATGGAGACCATGGGAGTTCGAGGATGAAGACCACGTTTTCTTACAGGTCTCACCTCGAAATGGATTATAGAGATTTGTCTGGGGTGGCAAGTTATCTCTATGCTTCATCAAAACGTTCCAGGTCCTCAGCAGGGTAGGCCAGGTGGCTTGCCCCCTGGAAATTCCACCTCAGTTGCACCGGGTGCATGACGTCTCCCATGTATCTCAGTTGAGGTGATATGTGCACAACCCGTCACACATCATAGACCACGGGGAGATGGACATTGATGACGAGGCGACATTTATGAAGGTCTCGGTGGAGATCGGGGATCTACAGGAGAATTTCCTACATGGACAGTCGATTCCTCTTGTGCGCATTCTCTGGAAGCATGGGAACCTCCAAGAGAGCACATGGGAGTGAAAGGCTCAGTTGCGTCCTCAGTACCCTCATTTGTTCCCCTGGTCTATGTTGTAGCTTTACGGGGACGTAAATCCCTGAGGTGGAGGTAATGTAAATACCAGAAAATTTCATGGAATTTTTTTTCTTAAATTCTTTGGAATTTTATGAGTACATAGTTTCTGACGGAATCGGATTCCGAGGCCCGGTGTGCCCGGAATAATTTTATGAAGTTTAGCTCTGGTACATTCACTAAACAAAGGAGAGGGTTTTTCTATATTTTGAACTGGTGCTTGGAATTGAAATATGAGGGCACCGATGAATTTGCAGTGCCGATATTTGCTTAAGGGGACCTTTACCACAGTTGTGTTTTATGTGGGTTGAAAGTTAAAATTGGGGTTACATTAAGAATTTTGATAAAATTGTTAGAAACATTTTTTTTATATATATGGTAGTTATATCCTACAAAGGGGAGTTAAGGGTGGGACCCACAACCACCTAACTTCCCATGTGTGGATATTTTTGAGGTGGGTCCCACATGAGCCCCAAACTTTTATCTTCCCTAAACTCCCTTAAACCCCATTTATTTAATTCTTTGAGAACTCCTCTTATTCAATGAGAACTCTTCATCTCCCTCTCTCTCTCTTTATTGTTTGCCAACACACCTTAATTAATGAATTCAACCCCTTCAGTTAATTAATTAAGTGATTTGAATTTTGAATTTCAAGTGTTAATAAAATAATATCCATAGATATTATTTTATTTTTGGGGATTTCATTGTGTTAAGGGAGAGAGCTCTTGAGAAATAGAGAATAGTGTTATTCTCCGATGAAGAACACCAACCTTCAACGAAGAATGACTCGGCGAAGAACGCTCCACGATTCTCCAATAATATTCTTCCTATGCATCAAGGGACGAGACTCTGTCGCGGGGAACTCTCCAACAATGACGGTTCATCCTCCGATGATGATGGAGGGACACTCTTTCCACATCTACGATGAACAAAACTTATTTAAGGTAGGGGTTTGTTCATTTTGAAGTGTTTCTCTCGTACACCGTTCTTTGTTGAACATCATTGTTTATTTGTGGCCAACATCTATCACCTAACACGGAGGGCGTGAGATGAATGCACATGGCCTAAAAACCGTCTGTAGTCTCTTTGATTATGATGGAAATCATGAGATGAAGGTGTCGATGAACGGGAGGGGAGGTCGTGCGCCGACCGCGTGCGGAAAAGCCTTGGCCTACAACCGCGGGCCGCTCGATCGATGAAAAACTAGCCGGAAATAGTCGGCCATGCCAAAGGGAGGAGCCACGGCGCCCCACAGTGCTGCACTACAGAAGACCGTGGCATGCGTTCTGTGGGCCTCTTCGACGGAAGAACTGGCCGGCCCGTCGGCCGACCGTGCGAAAGAAAGACGCGTTGCTGGGAGGGTCCTGCACCGGACGAACCGTGGACCCCACCCCCCCCCCCCCGTGCGGGCCGCTTGTGAAAATAAGTTCAGCCGGCTTCAGACAGACAATTTGGGAGGGGGAACCACTTGGCGCCGCCGGTTCAGGCAGGCGGGGGGATGAGCCCCCGCCTCGGACCGCTCGGCCGGCCGGCCGAGCCACGGCCTGCCGGTCTGGGTTGTGCCCCACCAGGATGAGCCACGGTTTTATTTGGGCCGGTACAACACCCCTGCTGAGTTAGACCCACCAAAACTGGGTTAACCCGACCCATCGGCCCACTGGGCATAACAGGCGGTGCCCGTTTTCACTTAAAGGTGGATAACTTGAAGACCGCGCGTCTGATCGACGTGTCGTCTGCGACACTGGGACCCTTGCAACAAGGCGGCACTTTTTCAATACTATATGTGAGTTTTGGATGAAATTGGGGAATGGTCAGGTTAGAAATGAGCATATTTTTAACCGGGCCCCTGGAAAGGAAAATCTAATATCTCTTAGACCGAGCGTCTGATTGATGCTCTGTTTGTCGCGTTGAGTTCCTATTGACAAGATGGAACTTTAGGATAAATCAACTCCAGAGTTTGTGATAGTTGATGTATCGACCCCCCCCCCCTTGACTCGAGGAATGGACCCTCCCGAAATCGAGCGTGCTGTGTGCGGGAACCCTAGATCTTACTGTGACTACAACGACTACTGTGCTGGGATCCTCCGTGGGTTCGACGACGATGACCACTGTACTTGGATCCTCCGTGGGTTCGGCAGTGAGGAAGACTGTACATGGATCCTCCGTGGGTTTGGAAGCGATTACTACTCTACTAGGATCCTCCATGGGTTTGGCAGGAGTGACGACTATACTTGGATCCTACGTGGGATCGACAGCGACGACTACTGTACAAGGATCCTACGTGGGTTTGGCAGAGGAGATGATTTAGAGGCTACATCAAATCCTATCCACTCTTCTTCGTGAGTTGTATACCTGTGTGAGCTGAGTCTTGACTTGCAATCATTACCAACGGTGTGATAGACTTCTTTCCTGTGTGGACTGGGTTGTGCTTGGGCTTGAGAGTTGGAGCCGAACAGGAAATGTTGACTTATTTATACGTATGGGGATATAACTAAGTAGAGTCGGTTGATACTTCGTGATTGTTTCTTTCTTTTGTGTTCTATCTTTCTTGGATTCTGGGAGACCATCGGGGTTCTCGGGGTCTCTACTGAGTATCGTATACTCACCCCTGCACAGGCTATGCCTGCACTACTTTGTGTTGGATGCAGACGACGGACAACACTGATCGAGATAGAGGTTTTTGGAGGTGAACCGTACCCGGAGTTGGACAACTTTGGCGGGATGTACACGGGGCGGATAGCCGGACCCGAGGAGCTGAGGAAACCATCTATACCCACCATTTAGGTGGTATATCCAGAGGATGACTCAGTGGTTGCCGCATTACTTTACTGCTGTTGTACTTTCTTTTCAGTTGTACTGTAATTTCGGTAGGGTTTGTATACTAGCCCATTTATTTTTCAGCACTTATTTTTGAACTCTATTTTACTTATTTCTTACTTCACTTACGTACTCTTTTGTGTTTGTTTACTTTTACAAAGGAAATACCTTCCCTTTTACTGGGATTTATGCCTTTGGTGCTATTTGCTAGCCCCTGGCCTTTAGAAGGCTGGTTTGGGGTAGTCACGACACGGGCCCTAAGGACGGGTTGTGAAATTTATGCTCATACCACATTTTTAAAATGATTTTTCATAGGATTTAAGGATGGTTAAGGGGAGGAGGTGGTAATTTTGAAAGTCCTGAAGAGCCTTCATGATAAAATATAATTTTTTTAAAATGTTTTATATGGTGGAAAAAAGTGATATTGAATAGAAGTGTCCACATTTTATTATATGGTTTCATTATGTGTTGTTTATGAAATAATTCTATAAAACTCTAAACCTAAAAAGATCCATAAATATAATAAAATGAAATATTGACTTAAAAATAATGATTATTTAATTTTTAAGGCTAAATCGTAAATTAGATGGTAGTATGGTTATCAAAAATTATGAATTTTGATTTATTCTCATCCATGGGATGACATTATAAATATATATTTGGTGATTTAGTCACATGAAGGAGACAATTTCAGTGTATGTAACATAGTTTTTAGATAATTTATTGGAAAATAGTGCGGTATAGGAGTACTATTATTATACCAATAATTATCAAGCATACCAAGTAATTCTATTCTGGATTGATGGTTGCACAATGTAATGGATGAACTATCAATAATAATAGAATTTGATGAAGTCTGATGACTAGGTGAGACCCTCTACAACGGTTAAGGGAAACCACTTTACTAACGTGTCATGTAATTATGAATGTTAGTGATCTATGTGGATTCTTAGTTACCACGATTGTAAATTTTCCATTCTAATAAAACAAACAATGTGTGCAGTGGTTATCTATTGATATCGGATAAATGTCCAAATCATATACAATCTTAATGTATCCTTTACTTTATTTAATATTCTTTCTCAACTGAAATTAAATGATTTTACGGGTTTAAATAAAAAATATTTAGTAACTAAAATTTAGTGTAGTGATATGAGTGAAGGTATTTCTTCATAGTTATGGTACACATAAGTTGTAAGTATTACATTTTGTGAGTTGTACCCTCCAATGCGGTCTTTATGGAGAAAACATTCTATGTTTGTTGATTTTATGGGATTATGAATAGATTTTTCCCATATTAATTTGTTTTAGAACCATAATTGTGTGACCCATGATTAATGAGTAATTTTTTTGGTATTTCATGGTTTTTATATAATCCTTCATTAGATTTTTGACAAACATAAAAGTAGGTAGGATAGGCTAGAATGAAGTATATATGTGAGGTAGTTACATTATAGGGGTGTGTATAGACTGCTGAGGCATATTTTTTACTACTTCCTTCACACTTTTATGTAGGTATACTATTATTTGATGTCTTTGCAGTGGATACTTATCTCCTTAACAAGGATAGAAAATAATCATGTGTTGGTTTGTGAGTTGCCTTTTGGTATCTGAGGAAAATACATCAAGGGTGGTTCTTGAGTTTTAAACATAACAGGTAGGGTTGTTTGGTCTAGGTTGGACATAATATTGTTTTTTATATTCAATATTAGGTATTGTTATTTCAATTTCATTAGAATAACTACAAGTAACATAATTTTTAATACTCTAAATTAGAGTTTTGTGAGGTTAACGCAAGAGGTAGGTTTTATTTGAGTATTGGGGATGAATTAAACAATATTATTCATCAGTAGATTCTTTTGGTTATGGTAAAGATGTAAGGATTATGATTTATGAGATGAGTGTTTCTAAAAAATGTATGACGCATGATCATTTTTCTGATTTGGTTTATGAGAATTAGATGTGTGGGATATGGCTCATGTTTTCACATTCCCAATGGAAAGAAAAGGTGACCTAAGGTTGATAAAAAAAAGATATGATTTTATCAACAACGATTGTAGTTATGCACTACTGTGAGTGTTTTTGTAATAATCACTATTTAGTGAAATAGAAATGTTATATTTTACTCAACGTAAATGGTATATAAATTGGTGTATCCAAAGATACACCATGGATTAATGATATTATCGGTGATTATGCATGATGGGATTAGATAGCTTGTGGGATATACCTTTTGGTGGGATTTCAAATAATATCTGATGTTATGTGATTGAGTGGTGAATATCATAAAAATATAATGATTATGTCACATTAGTGATCAATGATACATAACTAATGTACATAAATCCCCATTAGTGTTTGGGTTAGTTTTAAAGGGTTGTATTTAGTCCCTTGAAATCATATTGGAGTAATACCTGGAGAGGTGTCAGTATATCATGATATGTTCTAGTTATACTTATTTTTCCTATGCTATATTGAGATAGAGAGTGGGATGCTGATAGTTTGATATATTTTCACCATTGAGAGGTGATTATGCACCATGAAATCCATATAATATTGTGAAACTGTATGATATTTATGGGGAATGGATTTGGGGTTTTTCAATTACAATTTCATATCATACGTGGGTGAGAGGATTCAATTCTCTAGGGTTGGTCATGTACAGATTGACCAATGATGACTGGGGGATATGATTAGTGTGGGTAACCAAGATGACTATCTCACTTAATTTGAGTGATGACCTGTTGGAAAATATGATGTTTGGTGGATAAAAACACTATGATTTATAGGAAATAATGGGTGGAGTAGCATAGTATAATCACATGAGGCATGGAACATGTCTCAAATGTGGAGGGTTTGCCACCAGTAGAAAGGTGAAACTTCTATCATAGAGCTTATTTTTTATTGCATACAGGAACACAAGAGTTTCATGGAATCATATTATTCCACTATTATTTGGATATATTTTTAGTGAATGAGTTTCAAGATAGATCATTGATTATTATAAATAGAATCTATAAGGAACACTGTGATTTTATTGACCCTAGAGTGAGCCTCAGGGTATGAAACTACCAAGATATAATTAGAAGGGATCATAAATGTAGGTGTTTTACTAATAGAGATTAAAAATAAAGGTTATATTTGTGTCTCAGGGATGAGGAAGGTCTTATGATGAGGAAAATTCTATATATGTTTGAGCATGTGGATCTTGTTTTGATTGGTTTTTAGAAAATATTAAAATTGACAATTTTGAAGAACCAACCGTAGGGTAATGTACTTTTTTGTCAGTGCCTGGATATACGAAGCTTTGTTATTTCAATAAAATGAGAACCACCTTGATATGGGTATTACTTTATATTAGATTTATATAAATTTAGTTTATTTAAAGATTCTAATATATGAAATGTTTTCTACAAGGTGCCGAAAGTGCCAATTGTGAGTTTGGGAAATGGACCTATACGGTGACATAGTCTATGGTATGTTGATGCGTATGAAATGTAATATAACATGTATGGTGAAGAGAGGTTTCCATGTAATTAGTACAGTCTTGGGTATGATATTTTGAGTTGGATGTAGACGACAGACAACACTGATCGAGGTAGAGGTTTGGGGAGCTGGATGGTACCCGGAGGTGTACCATTTGGTCGGATGTACAAAGGGCGGACGACCGGACCCGAGGAGCTGCAGAAACCCTCTGTACCCACCCTTCAGGTGGGATATCCTAAAGACAACACAGTAGTTTCTTCTTTACTTTAGTGATGTTGTACTTTTTTTCAGTTGTACTGTACTTTCAGTTAGGTTTGTACACTGGCCAATTCACTTTTCAAGACTTACTTTTGTACTCTATTTTACTTAGTGCTTACTTCACTTGTGTGCTCTGTGGTGTTTGTTTAATTTTATAAAGGAAATTCCTTCCCTTTTACTGGTATTTACGCCTTTTTTGCTAGTTGTTAGCCCCTATCCTATTAAAGGTAGGCTTGGGGTAGTCACGGCACAGGCCCTGAGGACGGGTCGTGAAAAATTGGTATCAGAGGAGTCGGTTCTACCGCAGATCATAGGACTCTAATCTTTCTTTTCTGTGAAGTAATAATGTTAAGAGTAGTGAGTTTGGTTATCAGTCCAGGAATCTCAGTGTTAGTGCGATGGCCGACATATCCATACACCAGGTCCCTGACTCCTAATTTCCGACTCAGTGCATGAAAACATTGATTGCATATGAGTTTCAAAAGATTTCATTATGAATACTTTATGTCATCTCACTAGTTATATTGTTTTACCGTGGAGCACCTGTTTCTTTTCAGGATAGCCCCACGAAGGTAGCCATCTAGGGTTCCGAGTCTCGTACGAAATGGTATCCCACATAGCGATGAGGCCTCGGGGCAATGCCCCATCATAGCGGAGGAACCAGCGGTACCACTCCCCGCTGAGCCACCGATACTACCATCCCCAGCTGTAGAGAATGCACACCACCTGAGTGCACTGCATGAGTTTCAGCGAAAGGGACCGCCCTAGTTCCGCAGAGAGACGAACCCTCACGCAGCCAAGGATTGGTTGGAGGCTATCGTCAGAGTCTTCATATTTGTAGGGACACCTGCATAACTTATGGTGATCCTTTCCATGAGTCTACTGCACACAACAGCAGGTAGATGGTGCAGCTTGATGCTCCAGGTATGTGACAAGGAATCTCTACTTTGGATGGACTTCGAGAGTTTCTTCGGCTCGGAATTTGTTCCAGCCACCCTTCGTGCGGTGTGGATTCAGGAGTTACTTCATATGATGCAGGGTAGTATGACAGTAGCTCAGTACTCAACAAGGTTCATTGATCTCTCACGCTACTCCAAAGACATGGTATGTGACCCATTCTTCCAGGCTCGGACCTTCGAACAGGGACTGAGGCATGATATCATGGCTTCGATAATGTCCCACATTATTCTGATGTAGGCAAGAGTGCTGGAGCAAGCCCTTCTTGTGGAGACATTTCTTGCTGATCCAGCACCAGCAGCGAGACCCATCGTAGGATGACATGTAGCGGAGTCTTCAATATCCGATAGTAGACAGATGTCGAAGAGGTCTAAGCGGACCAGACCATCAGGTGGGTGACCCCAAGATACTGGTTAGGAAGTGTGGGGCCCATGAAACAGAGCCAACCATTCAAGGGAAAGGTAGGGCTATGCATTGGGCGGGTAGGGTCACATGGCTCAGGACTTCCCGACCCGCCATGCGAACGAGCAGCAGATAATAGAGGGACCTCCCAGGCAGAGGCAGAGGTCCGACCGTGGCGTTCCGTAGGGAGTAGGCGGACGAGGCAGAGGAGCTGGGAAAGCAGCGGTTGGTGGATGACGCATTGAGGCTCTACCACCACCACCACAAGGAGGATCACCCCGACCACAGGGAGCTAGAAGACATGGGCATGCTCAGCTCCAGGTAGTCGAGGCCTATGACCATGGCACACCTGAGATGATTCGAGGTACGATTTGTGTCTACTCCCCCATTTCTGCAGTACTTATAGACACTAAAGTGAGTCATTCTTTTATTGACACTACCCTTGTTCGAAGCACAGAGATTCCGACAGAGCCATTAGCTCGATACGTATGGATAGAGACTCTTACAGGAGTAGACTCGATGATTACACAATGGTGTCGGCTCTGTTAACTTACTCTAGGAGGTGAGAGCTTCAGCTGGGATATTATTGTAGAGGTGTCGAGGCCTTACAATGTCATCTTTTGTATTGACTAGTTATCTACATTTTATTCCCAAATCAACTGTATTAGGTGGAAAGTGCGGTGTGTCCGCACGGATGGGACCAGGTTCACCTTCACCGGCAAGAAGGGAGCCTTTTTAGTGCAGGATGGACTTATGCATAAGAGAGGGAAAACAATCAAACACCAGTTGGCTAGACTCATCCTTGGAGCATTTGATGTGTGGAGTCCAAGTTTCATGTTTTGGTGGATCAATACGCATATTTTTTTCCAGACGACGTTCTAGGACTACCTCCTAGTAGATAGGTAGAATTATACATTAACATGTACCCCAGGACAACACTGATATCTACTCTAGAATATCAGATGGCTCCCACCGATCTTCGTGAGTTGTGCGTACTACTGGAGGACTTGTAGGGAAAGGGATTCATCCGACCCAGTGTTTCACCCTGGGCTCCTCTGATTTTTTTCTCCAAGAAGGTGGATGGGAGCATACGACTATGTGTCGACTACCATCACCTAAATCAGGTGAACGTAAAGAACAAGTACCCACTCATGAGGATTTCCAAACTCATTGATCATCTCAAGGGAAAACGATGGTTCTTGAAGATAGACCTTAGGTTAGGTTATCACCATCTCAGAGTTCAAGATGAGGATGTGAAGAAGACGGCTTTTAGGTGTCGGTATGGCCGCTACAAGTTCTTGGTTATGCCCTTCGGCATAACCAACGCACCGGCAGTGTTCATGAGTCTCATGAAAAGGATCATCCATCCTTACCTCGATCGCTTTGTTGTATTATTCATCGAATACATACAGATTTACAGAACTACAAAGAAGAAGCACACCTACCACTAGCAGGTTGTACTGGAAACACTCCGAGAGTACCAGCTTTTTGGTAAGCTCTCGAAGTGCCAATTCTAGATTCGATAGGTTCACTTATTTGGACAGGTCATCTCGATGGTTGGGGTTGCAGTGGATCCAGTGAAGATCGAGGTGGTACTTTCTTGGGAGACACCCAGGATCGTGATGGAGGTGTGGAGTTTTCTAGTTATGGCCGGGTACTATCAGAGATTTGTGCCAGAATTCTCCAGAGTTGTAGCACTACTTTCGGCTTTGATGAAGAAGGGGAAACACTTCGTGTGGTCAGATAGATTTCAGCAGAGCTATCAAGAGCTGAGACATAGATTGACCAGTGATACCATCTTGAGGCTACTAGAGGAGGGCGTAGGGTATGCAGTTTACTACGATGCATCAGGGATAGGACTCGGGTGTGTCCTGATGTCGGAGCGAGCAGTGATCGCTTACGGTTTATGGTAGTTGAGACAGCATGAGCAGAACTACGCAACCCATGACCTGGACTTAGCAGCAGTGGTGTTCACCTTGATTATGTGGCGACACTATGTTATGGGCGAGCTCTTTATAGTCTACTCTGACCACCATAGTCTTAGGTACATCATCATGCAGAAGGACCTGGACCTGAGACAGTGCCGATGTCTCGAGATCCTCTAGGACTATGACATTGATATAGTCTATAATTCTGGGAAGGGTATTGTGGTGGCTAGTGCTGCCAACATGAGATCGGGCATTTAACTACAAGGAGAGGCGGAGGAGAAACTAGCTGCGTTGCAGATATGCTTTGCGGATTGAGATGGAGAAGCCTTTCTATAGTCTCTTACAGTCACTCCTCCACTCCTTCAGTGATTCAGAGAGGCACGGTGTGGGGACATTGACCATGAGACGCGACGAGCTTAGATATCAACAGGGGAGGGGCCTGATAGGTTTTCTGAAGGAGGGGAGAATGTCATCTTCTTCAGGGGACGTACTAAGGTACCTGTTTCATTACAAGAGGAAGTGTTGAGGGAGTTTAACATTTACTTTTTAGAGGTATATCCAAGAGTGTCGAAGATGTACCAGGATCTCAAAAATCAGCACTGGTGGCCAAACATGAAGAAGGATATATGAGAGTTCATTTCAGGATACCTCACTTGTCATCATGTGAAGGCAGAGCACTAGGTACCAGCAGGCTTGGTACAAACCCTAGAGGTCTCGGAGTGGATGTGGGATGGGATATCCATGGATTTCTTGACGGGGCTTCCACATACATCTAGTGGACACAACTCTATCTGGGTGATCATCGATCGACTCACCATGTAGTCCCACTTCCTACCGATCTGAGAGTAGGTATTAGTAAAGAGCTTGGGACGCCTCTATGTCCAGGGGATCGTGCGACTTCATGGTGTTCCATTTTCTATCATCTCCGATTGAGAAGCTCACTTTACTTCCCGGCTTAGGAAGGGATTTCTGGAGGCATTTGGGACGCAGTTACGACTGAGGAACGCCTACAATCCTCAGAAGGATGGATAGACTGAGGGGACCATTCAGACTTTGGAGGACTTGCTTTGTGCATGTGTCCTCAACTTTGGTCGCAGTTGGGAGGATCATTTACCCTTGGAAAAGTTTTTGTAAAACAACAATTACCACTCCACCATTAGTATGGCACCATAATAGGCATTGTACGTCCGACATTGCAAATCACCTTTGTGCTAGACTGACCCTGGGGAGTCAGCACTTGTAGGGAAAGAGATGGTTCATGCTTTGACGGAGAAGGTGTAGATCATCCAGGTGCAGATAAGGACTGTACAGAGAAGATAGAAGTACAATGCTGATAGGATATGGAGACCACTGGAGTTCGAGGATGACGACCACGTTTTCTTATGGGTCTCACCTCGATGTGGATTAAAAAGATTTGTCCAGGGCGACAATTTATCTCTGTGCTTCATCAGAACATTGCTGGTCCTCAGCAAGGTAGGCGAGGTGGCAAGCCCCCTGGAAATTCCACCTCAGTTGCACCGGGTGCATGAAGTCTTCCATGTATCTCAGCTGAGGTGATATGTGCACAACCCGTCACACATCATCGACCATGGGGAGATAGACATCGATGATGGGGAAACATTTACGAAGGTCTCAGTGGAGATCGAGGATCGACAGGGGCATGTCCTACATGGACAGTCGATTCCTCTTGTGCGCATTCTCTGGAAGCATGGGAACCTCCAAGAGAGCACATGGGAGTGAGAGGATCAGATGCATCCTCAGTACCCTCATTTGTTCCCTTAGTCTATGTTGTAGCATTACGGGGATGTAAATCCCTGAGGTGGGGGTAATATAAATACCCTAAAATTTCATTGAAATTTTTTTCATAAATTATTAGGAATTTTATGAGTACGCAGTTTCGGACGGCATCGAATTCCGAGGATTTTTTGATGTTTAGCTCGGGAGCATTCAGTGAATGAAGGAGAGGGGTTTTCCATATATTGAACCGGTGCTTGGAATTAAAATCTGAGGGCACCGATGAACTCGCAGCGCTGGTATTTGCTTAAGGGGAACTTTACCGCAGTTGCGTTTATGTGCGTTGAAAGTTAATATTGGGGTTACATTAAGAAGTTTGATAAAATTGTTAGAAACATTTTATTTATATCTATGGTAGTTATATCCTACAAAGGAGAGTTAAGGGTGGAACCCACAACCACCTAACTTCCCATGTGTGGATATTTTTGAGGTGGGGACCACACGAGCCCCAACCTTTCATCTTCCCTAAACTACTCTAAAACCCATTTATTTAATTCTTTAACAACTCCCCTTATTGAATGAGAACTCTTCATCTCCCTATCCCTCTCTTTATTATTTTCCAATACACCTTAATTAATGAATTCAACCAATTCAATTAATTAATTAAGTGATTTGAATTTTTAATTTCAAGTGTTAATAAAATAATAGCCATAGATATTATTTTATTTTTGGGGCTTTCATTGTGTTAAGGGAGAGAGCTCTTGAGAATGAGAGAATAGTGTTCTTCTCCGATGAAGAACATCAACCTTCAACGAAGAACGACTCGACAAATAACGTTCCATGATTCTCCAATAATCTTATTCCGCTGCATCCAGGGAGGAGACTCTACCACGGGGAACTCTCCAATGATGACGGTTCTTCCTCTGACATTGAAGGAGGGGCATCTCTTTCCACATCTACGATGAACAAACCTTATTTGAGGTAGGGGGTTGTTCATTTTTAAGTGTTTCTCTCATACCCCGTTCTTTGTTGAACATCATTGTTTATTTTTGGCCAACTTCTATCACCTAACACAGAGGGTGCGAGATGAATGCACCCAGCCTAAAAACCCTCTGTAGTCTCTTTGATTGCGATGGAAATCATTAGATGAAGGTGGCGATGAATGGGAGGGGAGGTTGTGCACTAACCGCGTGCGGAAAAACCGTGGCCCACAACTTTGTGTCGCTCGATCGATGAAGAACTAGCTGGACATAGCCGGCCGAGCCGAAGGGAGGAACCGCGGCACCCCACGGTGCTGCACTACGGAAGACCACGGCCTGAGTTCTATTTTCCACTTCGGCAGAAGAACCGGCCGGCCCGTCGGCTGGCCGTGCAAAGGAAAACCGTGGCGCCGGGAGGGTGCTGCACCGGACGAACCGCGGCCCGCCCGTGCGGGCCGCTTGTGCGAAGAAGGTTAGCCGTCTTCGGCCGGACGGTTTGGGAGGGGGGCGCCGCATTGCGCCACCGGTTCAGACAGGCGGGGGGATGCGCCCCCGCATCGGACCGCTAGGCCGGCCAGCCGAGCCGCGCCCCGCCGGTCTTGGATGTGCCCCGTCGGACTGAGCCGCAGTTTTCTTTGGGCCGGTCCAACACCCCTTCTGGGTCAGCCCCGCTAAAACTGGGTTAACCCGACCCATCGGCCCACTGGGCGTAACGGGTCGTTCCCGTTTTCACTTAAAGGTGGATAACATGAAGGCCGCGCGTCTGATCAACGTGCCGTCTACAGAACTGAGACCCTTGCAACAAGTTGGTCCTTTTTAAATACTCTAATTGAGTTTTGGATGACAATGGTGAATGGCCGGGTTAGAAACGAGTGTATTTTTAACTGCACCCCTAGAACGGAAAATACAATATCTCTCAGACCAAGAGTCTGATTGACGCTCCGTCTGTCGCATTGAGTTCCTATTGACAAGATGGAACATTAGGATACATAAACTCCAGAATTTGTGATATTTGATGTATCTACCCCCCTTGACTCGAGGAATGGACCCTCTCGGAATCGATTGTGCTGTGTGCGGGAACCCTAGAGCTTGCTGCGGCTACAACGACTACCGTGCTGGGATCCTCCATGGGTTCAATGACGATGACCACTGTACTTGGATCCAGCTTGGGTTCGGCAGTGATGAAGACTGTACATGGCTCCTCCATGAGTTCGAAAGCGATGACTACTCTACTAGGATCCTCCATGGGTTCGGTAGGAGTGACTACTATACTTGGATCCTACGTGGGTTCGGCATCGACGACTTCTGTACTAGGATCCTATGTGGGTTTGGCAGAGGAGATGATTTAGAGGCTACATAAAATCATATCCACCCTTCTTCATGAGTTGTATACCTATGTGAGATGATTCTTGACTTGTAATCATTACCAACGGTGTGATTGACTTCTTTCCTGTGTGGACTGAGTTGTGCTTGGGCTTGAGAGTTGGATTCGAACTGAAAATGTTGACTTATTTATATGTATGGGGATATAAATAAGTAGATTTGGTTGATACTTCGTTATTGTATCTTTCTTTTGTGGTTTATCTTTCATGGATTTTGGGAGACCTTCGGGGTTCTCGGGGTCTCTACTGAGTATCATATACTCACACCTTCATGGGCTATGCCTGCACTAATTTTTGTTGGATGTAGACGACGGAAAAAACTAATCGAGGTAGAGGTTTGTGGAGCTGAACGGTACCCGAAGTTGGACCACTTTGGCGGGATGTACACGGGGTGGATGGCCGGACCCGAGGAGCTGAGGACACCATCTGTACCCACCCTTCAGGTGGGATATCCAGAGGACGACTCAGTGGTTGCCGCTTTACTTTACTGCTATTATACTTTCTTTTCAGTTGTACTTTACTTTCATTAGGGTTTTTATACTGGCCCATTCACTTTTCAGCACTTACTTTTGTACTCAGTTTTACTTAGTGTTTACTTAACTTGCATACTCTATCGTGTTTGTTTACTTTTAAAAAGGAAATACCTTCCCTTTTACCGGGATTTATGCCTTTGGTGCTAGTTTCTATCCCCTGGCCTTTGGAAGGCTGGTTTGGGGTAGTCACGACATGCGCCCTGAGGATGGGTCGTGACATTTATGCTCATACCACATTTTTAAAATGACTTTTCATAGGATTTAAGGATGGTTAAGGGGAAGGAGGTGGAAATTTTGAAAGTCCAGAAGTTCCATCATGGTAAAATATAATTTTCTTTAAATTTTTTATATGGTGAAAAAAGTTATATTGAATAGAAGTGTCCACATTTTATTATATGGTTTTCTTATGTGTTGTTTATGAAATAATTCTATAAAATTCTAAACCTGAAAAGATCCCAAAATATAATAAAATGAAATATTGAATTAAAACTAATGATTATTTAATGTTTAAGGCTACAACGTAAATTAGATGGTAGTATGGTTATCAAAAATTATGATTTTTTATTTATTCTCATCCATTGGATGACATTATAAATATATATTTGGTGATTTAGTCACATGAAGGAGACAATTTCAGTGTATGTATCATTGTTTTCAGAAAATTTATTGGAAAATAGTGAGTTATAGGAGCACTATTATTCTACCAATAATTATCATGCATACCATGTAATTCTATACAGGATTTATGGTTGCACAATGTAATGGATGAACTATCAAGAATAATAGAATTTGATGAAATCTGATGACTAGGTGAGACCCTCTACAACAGTTAAGGGAAACCACTTTACTAACGTGTCATGTAATTATGAATATTAGTGATATATGTGGATTCTTAGTTACCACGATTGTAAATTTTCCATTCTGATAAAACAAACAATGTGTGCAGTGGTTATCTATGGATGTCAGATAAATTTCCAAACCATATACAATCTTAATGTATCCTTTACTTGATTTAATTTTCTTTTTCAACTGAAATTAAATGATTTTATGGGTTTAAATAAACAATATTGTGTAATTAAAATTTAGTGTAGTGATATGGTTGAAGGTATTTCTTCATAGTTATGGTACACATAAGTTTAAAGTTTTATATTTGGTGAGTTGTACCCTCCAATGCGGTCTTTTTGGAGAAAACATTCTATGTTTGATGATTTTATGGGATTCTGAATTGATTTTTCCCATATTAATTCATTTTTGAACCTTAATGGTGTGACCCATGATTAATGAGTAATTTTTTTGTTATTTCATGTTTGTTATATAATCCTTCATGAGATTTTTGAAAAACATAAAAGTAGGTAGGATAGGCTAGAATCAAGTATATATGTGAGGTAATTATATTATAGGGGTGTGTACAGACTGCTGAGGAATATGTTTTACTACTTTCTTCACACTTTTATGTTGGTATACTATTCTTTGATGACTTTGGAGTGGATACTTATCTCCTTAATAAGGATAGAAAATAATCATGTGTTGGTTTTTGAGTTGCCTTTTGGTATCTGAGGAAAATACATCAAGGGTGGTTCTTGAGTTTTAAACATAACAGGTAGGGGTTTTTTGGTCTAGGTTGGAAATACTATTGTTTTTTATATTCAATTTTAGGTATTGTTATTTCAATTTCATTATAATAACTACAAGTAACATATTTTTTAATACTCTAAATTAGTGTTTTTTTAGGTTAACACAAGAGGTAGGTTTTATTTGAGTATTGGGGATGAAATAAACAAAATTATTCATCAGTAGATTATTTTGGTTATGGTAAAGATGTAAGGATTATGATTTATGAGATGAGTGTTTCTAAAAAAATTATGAGGCATGATCATTTTTCTGATTTGGTTTATTTGAAATAGATGTGTGGGATATGACTCATGTTTTCACATTCCCAATGGAAAGAAAAGGTGACCTAAGGTTGTTCAAAAAAAGATATGATTTTATCAACAATGATTGTAGTTATGCACTATTGTGAGTGTTTGTGTAATAATCACTATTTAGTGAAATAAAATGTTATATTTTACTCAAAGTACATGGTATATAGATTGGTGTATCCTAAGCTACACCTTGGATTAATGAGATTATTGGTGATTATGAACGATGGGATTAGATATCTTGTGGGATATACCTTTTCGTGGGCTTTGAAATAATATCTGATATTATGTGATTGAGTGGTGAATATCATATAAATATAATGATTATGTCACATTAGTGATAAGTGATACATAAATAATGTACATAAACCCCATTAGTGTTTGGGTTAGTTTTAAAGGGGTGTATTTAGTCCCTTGAAATCATATTGGAGTAATACCTTGAGAGGTGTCAGTATATCATGATATGTTCTTGTTCTACTTATATTTCTTATGATATATAGAGATAGAGAGTGGGATGCTGATATTTTGATAGATGTTCACCATTAAGAGGTGATTATGCACCAGGAAATCCATATAATGTTTTGAAACTGTATGATATTAATGGGGAATAGATGTGGGGTTTTTCTATTCTAATATCATATCTTATGTGGGTGAGAGGATTCAATTCTCTAGGGTTGGTCATGTACAAATTGACCAATGATGACTGGGGGATATGACTAGTGTGGGTAACCAAGATGACTAGCTCACTTAATTTGAGTGATGACCTGTTGGAAAATATGGTGTTTGGTGGATAAAAACACTATGATTTATAGGACATAATGGGTGGAGTAGCATAGTATAATCATACGAGGCATGGAACATGTCCCAAATGTGGAGGGTTAGCCACTAGTAGAAAGGTTAAACTTCTAACATAGAGCTTATTTTTTATATCATACAAGAACATAAGAGTTTCATGGAATCATATTAAGCCACTATTATTTGGATATATTTTTAGTGAATGGGTATTAAAATAGATCATTGATTATTATAAATAGAATCTATAAGGAACACTGTGATTTTATTGACCCTATAGTGGGCCTCAGGGTATGAGACTACCAAGATGTAATGAGAAGGGATCATAAATGTATGTGGTTTACTAATAGAGATTAAAAATAAAGGTTATATTTGTGTCTTAGGGATGAGGAATGACTTGTGATGAGGAAAATTCAATAGATGTCTGAGCATGTGGATCTTGTTTTTATTGGTTTTTAGAAAATATTAAAATTGACAATTTTGAAGAACCAACCATAGGGAAATGTACTTTTGTGTTAGTGCCTGGATTTACGAAGCTTTGTTATTTCCATAAAATGTGAACCAACTTGATATGGTTATTAGTTTATATGAGAATTATATAAATTTATATTATTTAAATATTCTAATATATGAAATTTAGTCTACAAGGTGGCGAAAGAACCAAGTGTGAGTTTGGGAAATTGACTTATATGGTGACACAATCTATGGTATGTTGATGCGCATGAAATGTAATATAACCTGTATAGTGAAGAGAGGTTTCCATGAAATGAGTATAGTCTTGGGTATGACATTTTACTTTTCCATTAGAATAGTCAGATATAGATCATTGGTAGGGATAAACAGGTGATGGTCTAGTTTAGATTTCTAATACCATCCACTGGTGTTTGATGTGGTTAAATAAAAAAACTCATCAATGTATCCATGATCAGATATTAATTGTTAATTTATGGTTGGGTACAGTGTTGTAGTGTACACACGATCAAATTCTAGATGTTTTCTATGTAGTGGGATATTAAAATTATTTTGTATAGTTTGATAAATTATGATGGTTCTAGAATCAATAAATATAGGTTAATCGAGTGGTGATTTGATAATGGATTTCAAGAATGGTTTATCAATATTGTCTCATTGAATTGATGTGATATGGATTAACATGGATCACTTGAATAAGTTCTATCATTTCCTACCTATGAAAGATACTTATTTTTTTTATTTTCAAGGAAAGTTGTATATTTGAGAGATATTGAATATCCATGAGGTATGGAGGAGAACTGTATCTGATTAGGATGTACATTATTCATAATGATTTTAGTTATGGTTATTGAATGTGATTCATATACAGGTGAATCAAAGTGCTTCTTATCACCCCCATAAATATTGGTAGGTATTAGAGGACTTTATATGAAAATACATACTTAATTTCATAGTATGTGCGAGATCCACAATGTTCTTGTTGAGTTGATCTACACAAATAGTTATTAGGAATATAAATAGATAACAACATTTTCTTCTTTACATAATAGATTTCAATAATCAGCATAGTGGTAATGAGATCATAGGGAGTATTTATTTACTAGAAAAGGTATTGTTTTGGTGATGTAAAATCTTATTTGACTAATTAGGAAGAAATTATCGACTATTCATAGAAGGAATATATCATATGTAGACTGGAACTGTTATCCTATATAGTTAAACGGGAATGACAAGGTATTTATACGAGTGATTACATGATTTTGAAACCATAGTATTACGAGATTGGGGAAGATAGCACCTAGTTTTCTGATGTCTTTCAAGATTATTAAGAATATTGACACTATAGTGTATCATATAATAAAATCTGACATATATTGTGAAATTCATGATAAATTCATTGTATCTCAGATTTGGAGATACTATATATGTCTATCCCATGTGATCAACATCATGGATGTCTTAAAGAATAAAGATTCATCATTCAAAGTGTGACAAAATTTATAATGGATTAGAGTGATATTTCTTTACATGGTAAGGAATTACCTTTAGTAATAATGAGGTGGTAGTATATTCATTTCAATGATTGGACATTATAGTAGGACTTGATATGTTGGTGTATTTGATGTAGTTATTCATTGATGAGTCCTGGTTATATATAGTGGTGTTTCTTAAGAAAAAACTATTAGATAGAATACATGTTGTAATATTATTATTTCATATGAGTATGAATTACATTTTAATTTAAACAACACCAGTTAGTTTTTTATGAGTGTTGGTGGTGTTGTTAGGCTCATCATTTAATTCCAAGGGTTTAAACTTACCCGATTGTTGTCTATTTTGAAATAGACACCATTGGTTGTCTAGTGTCCTAGTACTAGGTACCTGGTTGAGATTTAATTGAGATATGTACTGTGTGAGGTAATTGGTGTCCAATTTCCTAGGACCGAGTACCGAGATCCATAAAAAAAACATGGTTTCTGTATAATGGGTAATATTTGGACACCAAAATTTTTTTATATGAATAATTTATTATTGGATTCTATTTAAATGGGATGTACTCTCCTTTAAACGAAAAAACAGTGGCTGTCCTAGCTCCTCTCTTTTCTCCTCATTCCTCACAATATTTTATTTCTTCTGTTATTCGTTGGTTTTGAGATTTTTTTCACTATAAGAGGTTTTAAATGTATTGTATTTCAACCGTCTTCCATATATTCTTCATTTTTTCACTATGTCTCCATTCATCAATGATAGTTTCTAATTAAAATATTTTGGAATATTTCTTGATTCTATCCATTTGAGGCTGAATCAATGTGTCATATTCAAAAAACAAGATAGTATTTTTCCTTGGTACATGGCCCCATTACTTCCAAATAATATATATTGATTAAATATGAACATTATGAAATTAAGGAAATGATTATGAACTATTTATTCACTAAAATTAATTTAAAATGGTTTCCTTAACCTCATTTTTTATGATAGGAACCCATTAGAACATGAGTGGCCTATATGATTCATACTTCAAAACCATTGGATTCCAATGATTAATTACCTTGTGAGATATTCTATGGAACCATTGACTTGGAACTAATATGGGGTACAATAACAGAGAACCAACCCAAGGATTTGAGTGTTGGGATTTTTGTGATCCTTACTAAGAAATATCTGGTGTATATTCTCGGATAGAAGATGGATGGCTTGGAAATAGGACATTCACATTGGTTAATGACTTAAGAGTATAACCATTTATATGTGAAAACTTTAAAAAAAGTTTTTAATATAATTAAAATTATTTGTTGTTCATTGCTCTCATTTTATTGGTATATGGTGAAGCCTAATCTACCTAAATCTAATAATTGATGGTTTCTCATCCACTCTTGGTGTATTTGAAATATATCAACCACTCTAATAAGGTTTGTTGTATCTCATCCACCTACGAAAAATACAACGATCTATCATTTACTGATAGGATGATGAAATATAGGAATCATGTCCAATTTGGTATATCATATTATTTATATATATTCTTCATGATATTTCATGTCATTGGAGCATCATCTCAGGCTACCAACCATCAAATTGGATACTTACAGGTGGGTCTAAAATCCATCTCAATGAGGAATATTTATACTAAACTAAATAGATTTGATTAAGGATGCCCTTCAACATGTCAAATTATGGTTGGTGGAATAGTGATTGGCAACCAGAACAAGTCAGGTCTACTAATTCGGCTGTAACTGATTCCACACAGCTCAAAATTCATTAAAACATCGTGGGTAGATTTTCAATTACATTACTCAAGTCCTATAATAAGGTACATTGGACTTATTCTATGAGATGGTGGATTAGCCGAAGATGAACCTCTGGTGGACAAAATCTGGAGGAAATGTTCATGTTCTTCTTTTCCCCCTTTTCTTTCTTTTAGTTTTGTAATGTAATATTCTTCCCCCTTATCCTCAATTACCCTCACCATTGAGGGGTAAATCTTATTATTTATTGGGGATGTTTATGATTCCCATTTTGTAATGTTTGAGTTCTTACAGTTAATGTTATAAAATGTTTTCTCTATTATGAAGTGGGTTTCAATTATAATAACCACTTATATTATCTTGTGCGGTTTTTTTATTTTATATTCTGTTGTTATTATTGATATGATTAATTATAATTATATCTCTCACTAGGTTATGGTATATATATTATGGAATATATCAGAACATAGTTGTGAAGTACTTGGCAATCATCAGTACGTGTGAGATTTGTACTCAATATTCAAGATTTTTTGTGACAAATAAGACCGAATCGGGAATTTCCTTAATCAATTGTGGGTATTTGCTAAAAATAATTCACAAAAATGATGTATATTAGACCAAACAAATATATTAGTGATTTTTAATCCCCCCAACCTCATAAAAAAAATAAGTGAGAGGAAGTGACTGTGAAATCTAATTTTAATCGATTTAATAAAAGAGGAATGAATAAATAAGAACTATGATAACATTTCAATTAGAAAACCAAACTGACCGGATAACCAAATTATTATCACTATTTTTAATCACATTATTTTTCAATTTTATTAAATTTTATACATTATTTATTAATTCAGTTTTCTTTCATTGCTTTCAAAACCAAAAAAATTAAAAAATAGAGTTTCAAACATGATTGTTGTGCGCTACTCTCTTGAGACAACTTAGGTTAACCATTATACTATGTTTTAACTTAGAAAATAATTTTTCTCCCACACCCCAGGATAGAAACATGTTAAAAATTGATGTCGTTTCTAGGGAGGCAGTTCCACAATCTAATTACAAATATTTATCATTTAAAAAAACATAAAAAAAATCTTTTTACGTGATGTTTTAAAATGATCATATCTATAATTCAAGGAACAATTACCCACAAGTGGAAATGGAAGACAAGATCAGATATAATATAGTTTATATGCAAGAACTTAGAAGTGACATAGAACAAATAGAAAGAAAAGTATAACTTGGATTTCAATATATTCGTGCATTTATGGAGATACCAGAACCAAAGCATTATCTTTGGGAGGCCAAGATGGAAGAATTCACTACTACGATTCATGTATATGTTCAATAAGACATAGACAGATTCTACACTGATTATAAAGAAGTACTTGATCCAAATATTCCTTAAAAAGTAGAATAAGCAGAACCATTATGGTAAGGCACCCCCAAAGTGGTGGAATTTAATGAAAATATGAAGAAGCCAGCCATCCATCCTTTATCATGTGAAATTCAACTATAAGAGGAACCTTCTATTAAAGAATAAATTGAAGATGAAAAAACTCAGGTAGATAATATTTTTTAAGAATCGTTTCATTCTGATTTTATTAAATCTGAATTGACTATTATCTCCCCTTTTTATAAATTCTCAGATTTTTCCAACAATTTTATTATCTTGGTGGATGAAGAAGAAAAATAAGATACACATCCTTAGGAAAATATAGGGCTCTCTGAACTAGATGAACCCTTATTTAAGGAAGTTCAAGAGGATACCCAAGAGTACTTCAATGAGGAAATAGATACACATGATGCATACCTTGAACGGGAAGAATTTTGATTTTGATTCGTCATGCATAAATTTAGTTCAAATTTAATTAATTTATGATTCTCCCTTTGATTATTATTTTGATACATCATACCTTGAGGAACAGATGGAGAATGAAGAAGAAGTTGTGAATGTGGAAACCAGGAAAAAGGAGGACTCATTCTTTTCCCTACCCCCGCCATGCAAGTTTAATATCCTTTTCATAAGGGTGTATTTTTTGAACTATATCCAAGATGTCCTCAAGAAAAATGATGATGTTCATGATGTTAAGAAGAATCTATGGTGGTTCATATTAATGAAACTTCACCCAACATCAGATTGGGGATAAACAACTGAAACTACTCATCTAGAGGTAGTCAAAACCCAGGGCCTTCTGAGGGGATTAAACCAAGATATATACTTCTATTATCATTTTATTTCTATTTTCTTTACATTTAAAGAATTTATTGTGTTTTATTATCAACGTTTTTTTGTAGTTTTTTTATTCGTAACACTTGGGAGCTTAACTCAACATTACACTCCCAATATGTCCGATTATACTAATCCTTACATATTTCTTGATTGTTGCGATTCAATTTACACTATAATTATTTGTTAAATCCAATTGAATGCATTACGGATATTGCATCATTTAAATGTTGGGGAAGGAACCTTCATAGTTTAGTATTTTCAATTGTTTTTTCTATTTATCAAAATAAATTTTGTGTTTTTCAAATTTTTGTGTGTTTTTGAAATGATTGAGCTGAAAGGATTATCATCACAAATTTTGAAACCCATGTCAATGTGTGAAACAATTTATCCCATGAAACTGATCTTAAATGAAGGATGAAATTGATTTTGTTTCCAGTTCAAATATTTGGAAACTTCATGAAAAGTACTCTGATATTTTAATCCCATGCCACAATTCACTTTCTTTATATTTGAAATCACTTTCCCGTGAGGCTTTGAAACCTAATTTTCATAAACTTTTTTTACCTCACTTATTGAGAGGACATTACCATTTTTTATTTAACTGGAATTTGATTGGTTACTGTCAAAACTTTAGGGTTTTAGGTACATGTGTTTTAAATGATTGAGGTGTTTCTTTGATATTAAAGCCCCTATTTCAAACAAATACTTTTTATAATGGCCCAACTTGTACATTAAATCCTTGTAGCCCATAGATTCGATGAACAAAATACTAGGTTAGCCATATTACAAACAAATTTTCCCTATCCAACCTGGTCTTGAAGTAAAATTATATGATCTAGGTGAACTTATGTGTAGGGGAAGATGTATTGTATTAATCTACCTTATTTGTTGTTACATTGGGTGGAAAATAAAATGTTGAAAATATGTTCTTGTTGTTGAAAAAAATCATTCTGTTGAAAGTTGTGCTTTTTATAGAGCTTTTAGGTATGAGATTTTGTGCCTTTCTGGAGCATCTAATAGAGAAAAAACCATGCCTATCTAAAGCATTCATGAAAAATCATATTTGAGAAGGCTGATACTTTTTCTGCTGAAATGACAAATGGTGTGAAATTTCATTGATTTTTCATGCTGATGGAGTTGATTTACTACTAAGGGGAGTGAGAAAGAGACTGTACTTAGGTAAAAATTAGAATAATGCAATTTTCCTCAAAAATATCCATGCCCTCCTTATTCAGCCTTGGAATTTTTTTTTCACATCTAAATCATACCATCATAATGCCATAGAATATCCTTGAAAAGTCCTCATGATAAACATATGTCATTGACTCACATTGGGTAGAGATGTAGAAATTTATCAAGCCTATGGTTACCCTTGCATGGGTATTTGATGAGAAAGACATTTTTGTAAATTGATATTTGTGTGATGAGATAAAATGCATGTTAGGTAAGTGATTTGTTTGAATTGGAGAAGAAATGAAGAGGAAATATATTTAATGAACTATATTGAGAAATTTTAATAATGGTAGTTTATGAGGCCTGATATCATTTATTTCATGGTGTTAAATTGTTGGATCTCAAGGATATGTGCTTTAAAATTTGCTTGGATTTAATATCGGTGTTTACTTGTCCAAGAGTCTAAGTGCTAAGTGAAGATGAATTTACAGAACTAATATTTTCATAACTATTCTTATGTTTTTAAATGATTTAATCCCTTCCCAAGAATCAATTTGTTCTTCTTTGGATCATTTTATATTTTTTTGGTGATTTTTGAGCTTAAATGTGAAAATTGGTTAATTATGGACATTTAATAGTTTTATGTGGTCTCTATATTTTGAACATAACTGTAACGGCACAAAATTTTGAATAAATCATGTTTCCTAATTTCATGTGTTATTTTATTTTATTTTTATACTCAACAAAAATGTTTTATTTGATAAACATGATTATAATTAAAATGAGACCATTGGGTTTTGACTGTTATATGACCATCGGTCAATGTAACTGCTGTGAACAAAATGTTTTGATTATTGTCTCTAAATACAAGTAATCTTGGTTAATTGTTATAGAAAGAAGATTCGATGGCCTCACCCAGTAGTCTTGGACCGATCAAAGCCCATCTAACAGAACTTGGGAAAGAGGTAGCACCACTGGACATTGCTCTGGACCAAACCCAAGCCGAACTTCATCGTGTGAAACTAGAACAGAATCTCCTTTGCGAGAAGTTCAAACTAATAGAAATTACTACTCGTGCGATGTTGGCCGAGCCTCCCTCAGATTCTCTCACCTTAGCACACCTTACACTTAGGTCCTATTCTAGTGTGATAAGGGGCTATGTAAGGAGACCATAACTGCCTGTGTAATCCTTTTTTTTAAATAAAAATTGGGATTTATTCTTATGAAGTTTATGAATTTTCAAATGTCCGGATAAATATAGTATGAATGTTTTTGATGAATTTTCAAAAGGATATTTTAAAAAATGTGTTTATGTAAACCTTAAATAATTTAAAATGTGTAATGATTTTCAAAAAATGGTCTTCTACAATTATGTCCAGTACGAAATTTAGAGTCTAATAAGATCAACTTGATTTTTGATGAATAGTAAATTGTGAATAGTGATTTTATGCTTAGGATTAGTAATTTGACCAAAAGGATTAGTAATTTCACTCAAATAAAGTTTTAATATAATTTAGACACCTAGATTAAGTAATGTGATTCAATAAAATGGGTAAATAACGGTTTCATAAATTATTAGTCAAGTATTAGTTTTTTCAGGTGAATAGTGTTTTATAATTTAAATTTTTATTAAAAATAATTAGAAAATTATTTTTATAAAAAGAACTTTATTTTTAAACTTAGTGCATCGATATTATGTTATGGTAATTTTTGGGGATTTTTCTGAAAAGAATGAATTCTTGATGAATAGTGTATTTATATAAAAATTAAATTAAAAATATTTAGAAAATTATTTTTATAAAATGGAGTTCATAAATGTAATTAGAGCATCGATATTTAGTTAAGGTGAAATTTTGGGATTTTTCTGAGAAAGATGAAATTTTCAGTGAATAGTAAAAATGCAGTTTTCGGGTTTCTGTATGTTTAATGACATCATAACTGTGTCATGATGATTTCATAAGATATTTTAAGGGTTGGCCGCCCAAGGATGATGAATTATTGTTTTGGGGGCCCCATGTGGCCTAACTCCATAGTAAATGCCAAGGGAGAGCACATGGTTTTGAGAAACGCACTTGTGAGGTGTCCCTTGGCCATTAATGCCTTGTCCCCTCACTTTCCCTATAAATACAAAGCCCTCCTATCATCCATTCGACTCCCCACTCTTCCCCAAGAATGTTTTGGTATCATTACCTATCAAGGAGTCCTCCCAAGGTGCCCCCAAGCCCTCAGGGTCCCAACCTTTGAGGTTTAAGAGTTACATTTTAAGGTAAGGGATCCGACCCCTCTCTTTCTTTTCAAGTGATCACTTTTATGTCATTCCTTTTATGCTGCATGTTTTTATGTTGGAGGATGTTCTTTTATAATCATCATACTGCCCTTTTTATTTTCGTATAATGATATATCCCCTCTTACTCTCATTATTTCGCTTTATGAAGTTTTAAGTGGCGCCGCTAGGCTGCCGAAATTTTTGTAACGAATTCTTTCTCCCTTCTCATTTTTCAAGATCTATTTTCATGTAAAGTCTTTCAAGTTACTTTTTATTATGTTGGGTTATGATCTCTAAATTTATCATACTGAAATTTTATGATCATATGATGAGAGACCCCATTTGATCTCTTCAATTCAGTATTTTGAAGTTTTAAGTGGCGCCGTTAGGCTGCCGAATTTTTAAGGGATTCTTTCACCCTTCTCATTATTTTCAAAGTTGTACTTCCATGTCAAGTCTTTCAAGTTCCTTTTTAATAGGTTGGGGTATGATCTCTATATCTATCATACTGAACTATTATGTTCATATGATGAGGGACCCTATTTGAACTTTTCAATTCATTTTTGTTGAAGTATAAGTGACGCCGTTAGGATGCCGAATTTTCATAAGAGAAATCTAATTTGTTCCTTCCATGTTTTTCATTTCAAATGGTATGTCCTTCAAATTTCATTACCATGTTCATATATCCTTATTATAATGTACCTCTACTGTTTTATGGGTCATTTATGAATGTTTACTCATGTCCCCTCTCCTTTCAATGTTTTCTAAAACCCCGAAACATAGCCCTTATGCTGCAGAATTTTCGTCTCAAAATGCCTCTCTCTCTTTTATCAAAATTATTTTTTTGTTAAAAAGTGCACACTCAAAGCTCTTATTTCTACAGGGGTATTCAAATATATATCAAAATGTTCTATTTTAAATTCTGGGTTTTACATACATGAAACCCGCTTTCCCTTTTCGTGGGTTTAAAGTGACATAAAGATCATGCCTTTAAGGCAGTTTTTAAAATGTTATGATTATGAAATGAAACTCATTTCTTTTATGATATATGGGTTTTTAATGAAATTATTGATGATAATATATGTGGCTCACATGATAATAAAGACATGTCAAGGGTGAGCCCAGATATCTCTCCAATACATTGGGTAAAGACTTAATCTCTAGAGATGACCATTTTTAACGACGCCTTGGTGAATAACCTTGGTAATTTTTAATGACACCTTGGGGATGGACCTTGGTGAAACGAAACGATTGTCAATATTAAATGTTGTAGCCACATCTTCAAGTTATTAAAAATTATATTTTTATTATGATGTATCTCATGATTTCTTTCTCATGCCTTAAAGTTCTTTTCATGTCCTTATTGAAGTATCTCAAGTTCACATGTAAAATGTTTCTCTTGTTTCCCTTACTGGGCCTTCTGCTCACCCTTTCTTTTGATGTATGTCCCCAGGTTATGAGATGCAGTAATTAACCTAGGATGAACTTAAGGAGAAGCCTTTCAAGTGTTTAAGAAAAATGTTTTTTTGTTCTTTTCATGTATTATGTTCCTTGTTTCCAAGACACTAAACCTTAAAGATCCTCAGTTCCGTGCAATGAAATGAAAGTTATGCTATAAAAATACGGGATGCTATAGTTGGTATCAAAGGATGGTTTAGTTATTTGTGGAAATTAGGATATGAAAACTCTAGTAAGAACCCTATAAAAAAGTTTAAATATAGGAAATATTCCTGGTATTGTGGTGAGTATTGAGTAAGGGGTTGCCAAGCAAATACATCCCTGTCTGGATACGAGCAGGTAGAGGTGGCTCTGGCACAAATGTACATAGGGGTAAAACCCAAAAACACTGCTTTTAGCTAGACTCGAACGAGAGCTGGTACACGACAACGGGCCTTGCTGCACTCTTGGTTATGACACTCCCTGGGGATATGATTTGGTAAATTCATAATCTTAGTATGAACCATTGTTAAAGGAACAAAGATAAATTAAAATAAAGATTCACATAAGAATATATGATCATGGATAACCTAGATGGGAACCTAGGGGATCACAAGTTAGGGTATAATTTTCTTCTACAAGTTATCCTTATATGCTTTAAGCTCCTTTTTATGATTATTGGTTAAGAATTAAAGCCTCTAATTATAATTTCTCTTCTTAGTTAATGGTGGGAGATGGAAGAACATGTCCCAATAACCAATGTGATAGGAAATGCAACAGTTGCCATATTAATATGAAAGAGATGATTAGGGGATTAAAAGCTAATTATTATTTTGGAAGACTTTCATTATTTTGGGAACCATATTTTATCGAGGTAAATAGATTACTATGGTATTTTCATTGAGGAGTAAGGTTGACTTATATTTTGAATAATTGATGAATTTAAGGTGGACTTATAGTAATTTAGGTAACTTACGGGTATGATTAAACTATCTTGGGTAAAATATGTTTAGGTTAGCTACTTTTGTTATAAGATGTTAAGAGTGGTTGATGTTTTTTGGAGATGAACAATGAAGTTTATTTTTGAAGACTATGTTATCAAATCATTCTTGTATTTGGGTTTCAATCTTAGTTTGGTTTATTTGGAGGAATCTTAAGGACAATTATTTACGGAATGGTCTGTGATGAACTTTGGGTAGTACCATGGAACTTTGATGATTTAAAAGTAGTTTCCATTCCTATGGGATTATTTTTGAAGAGTTGTTTTACCTTACCCTTTCTATTTTTGGGATAATGTTTAAAGATAGAAAAAATAGATAGTTGATCTTTTGTGGATTATGTTATTCTCTAGAAGATGATTCTTGTGTTTTGATGAGACCAAGTAGTTTTGAATGCTCATTATTTGGAGAAAAGATTAGTTTTGGTAGAAACTTATTAAAGTATGAAACTCTACATGAAGGTAGATATATTTCCTTATTTTTTTGTTCAATGTTGTAAATGAATTCCTCAATGTTATGAAAGGGAACGTAAAACAAAAAAATTGTTGGTTTATGTTTCCTACTAGGTAATCAAAGACCGCTTACACACATCATGATTTTGGGATTTTCTGGTGGTTAACATCCTCTTAATCATGTTTTCTATCAATATCCTTTAGAACGTGACCCATTGTTTTCTCCTCCATGTCCATGTTTCCTATATGGAATCCTAGTATGAGTAAACTCGGGTGGCCTTTGAACTTACTTTTCTTTCTTTAAAAGTAATGGTGTTACTGACTCTTTTTCCGATGTGGGAATTTCAATGAAATTACAAAACCCAGTTTTAAAAATTGCGAGGACGCAATTTCTTAAGGGGGGAAGATTGTAATGGCCCGATATTTTGAATAAATCATGTTTCCTAATTTCATGTGTTATTTTATTTTATTTTTATACTCAACAAAAATGTTTTATTTGATAATCATGATTATAATTAAAATGAGACCATTGGGTTTTGACTGTTAGATGACCATCGATCAATATGACCGTTGTGAAATTTTTTTTTTGATTATTGTCTCTAAATACAAGTAATCTTGGTTAATTGTTATAGAAAAAAGATTCGATGGCCTCACACAATAGTCTTGGACCGATCGAAGCCCATCTAACAGAACTTGGGAAAAAGTTAGCACCACTGGGCTTTGCTCTGGACCAAACCCAAGCCGAACTTCATCGTGTGAAACTAGAACAGAATCACCTTTGCAAGAAGTTCAAAATAATAGAAATTACTACTCGTGTGATGTTGGCCGAGCCTCCCTCAGATTCTCTCACCTTAGCACACCTTACACTTAGGTCCTATGCTGGTGTGATAAGGGGCTATGTAAGGAGACCATAACTTCCTGTGTAATCCTTTGTTTTAAATAAAAATTGGGATTTATTCTTATGAAGTTTATGAATTTTCAAATGTCCGGATAAATATAGTATGCATATTTTTGATGAATTTTCAAAAGGATATTTTAAAAAATGTGTTTATGTAAACCATAAATAATTTAAAATGTGTAATGATTTTTCAAAAAATGGTCTTCTACAATTATGTCCAGTACGAAATTTAGAGTCTAATAAGATCAACTTGATTTTTGATGAATAGTAAATTGTGAATAGTGATATTATGCTTAGGATTAGTAATTTGACCAAATGGATTAGTAATTTCACTCAAAGAAAGTTTTAATATAATTTAGACACCTAGATTAAGTAATGTGATTCAATAAAATGGGTAAATAACGGTTTCATAAATTATTAGTCAAGTATTAGTTTTTTTAGGTGAATAGTGTTTTATAATTTAAAATTTAATTAAAAATAATTAGAAAATTATTTTTATAAAAAGGACTTTATTTTTGAACTCAGAGCATCGATATTATGTTATGGTAATTTTTGGGGATTTTTCTAAAAAAAATGAATTCTCGATGAATAGTGTTTTTATTTAAAATTTAAATTAAAAATATTTAGAAAATTATTTTTATAAAATGGAGTTAATAAATGTAATTAGAGCATCGATATTTAGTTAAGGTGAAATTTTGGGATTTTTCTGAGAAAGATGAAATTTTCAGTGAATAGTAAAAATGCAGTTTTAGGGTTTCAGTATGTTTAATGTCATCATAGCTGTGTCATGATGATGTCATGAGATATTTTAAGGGTTGGCCGCCCAAGGGTGATGAATTATTGTTTTGGGGGCCCCATGTGGCCTAACTCCATGATAAATGCCAAGGGAGAGCACATGGTTTTGAGAAAAGCACTTGTGAGGTGTCCCTTGGCCATTAATGCCTTCTCCCCTCACTTTCCCTATAAATACAAAGCCCTCCTCTCATCCATTCGACTCCCCACTCTTCCCCAACAATTTTATGGTCTCATTAACTCTCATGGAGTCCTCCCAAGGTTCCCCCAAGCTCTCAAGGTCCCTACCTTTGAGGTTTAAGAGTTACATTTTAAGGTAAGGGATCGGACCCCTCTCTTTCTTTTCAAGTGATCTCTTTTATGTCATTCCTTTTATGCTCCATGTTCTTATGTTGGAGGATGTTCTTTTATACTCCTCATACTGCCCTTTTTATGTCCATATAATTATAGATACCCTCTTACTCTCATTATTTCTTTTTATGAAGTTTTAAGTGGCGCTGTTAGGCTGCCGAAATTTTTGTAACGGATTCTTTCTCCTTTCTCATTTTTCAAGATCTATTTTCATGTAAAGTCTTTCAAGTTCCTTTTTATTATGTTGGTGTATGATCTCTAAATTTATCATACTGAACTTTTATGATCATATGATGAGAGACCCCATTTGATCTCTTCAATTCAGTATTTTCATGTTTTATGTGGCGTCGTTAGGCTGCCGAATTTTTAAGGGATTATTTCACCTTTCTCATTTTTTTCAAAGTTCTACTTCCAAGTAAAGTCTTTCAAGTTCCTTTTTAATTATGTTGGGGTATGATCTCTATATCTATCATACTGAACTCTTATGTTCATATGATGAGGGACTCTATTTGAACTTTTCAATTCATTTTTGTTGAAGTTTAAGTGATGCTGTTAGGCTGCAAAATTTTCATAAGAGAAATCTAGTTTTTTCCTTCCATGTTTTTCATTTCAAATGTTATGTCCTTCATATTTCACTACCATGTTAATATATCCTTATTATTCTGTACCTCTACTGTTTTATGGGTCATTTATGAATTTTTACTCATGTCCCCTCTCTTTTCAATGTTTTCTAAAACCCCGAAACATAGCCCTTATGCTGCAGAATGTTCGTCTCAAAATGCCTATCTCTTTTTTATCAAAATTATTATTTTTTGTTATAAAGTGAACACTCAAAGCTCTTATTTCTATAGGGGTATTCACATATATATCAAAATGTTCTATTTTAAATTCTGGGTTTTACATACATGAAACCCACTTTCCCTTTTCGTGGGTTTAAAGTGACTTAAAGATCATGTATTTAAAGCATTTTTTAAAGCGTTATGATTATGAAATAAAACTCATTTCTTTTATGATATATGGGTTTTTTATGAAATGATTGATGATAATATATGTGGCTCACATGATAATAAAGACATGTCAAGGGTGCACCCATATAGCGCTCCAATGCATTGGGTAAAGACATAATCTCCAGAGATGACCATTTTTAACGACGCCTTGGTGAATAACCATGGTAATTTTTAACGACACCTTGAGGATGGACCTTGGTGAAACGAAACGATTGTCAATATTAAATGTTGTAGCCAGATCTTTAAGTTATTAAAAATGTTATTTTTATTATGATGTATCTCATGATTTCTTTCTCATGCCTTAATGTTCTTTTCATGTCCTTATTGAAGTATCTCAAGTTCACATGTAAAATGTTTCTCTTGTTTCCCTTACTTGGCCTTCTGCTCACCCTTTCTTTTGATGTATGTCCCCAGGTTATGAGATGCAGTAATGAACCTAGGATGAACTTAAGGATAATCCTTTCAAGTGTTTATGTAGAGTGTTTTTTTTGTTCTTTTCATGTATTATGTTCCTTGTTTCCAAGACACTAAAACTTAAAGATCCTCAGTTCCGTGTAATGAAATGAAAGTTATGCTATAAATATACGGGATGCTATAGTTGGTATCAAAGGATGGTTTAGCTGTTTGTGGAAATTAGGATATGAAAACTCTTGTAAGAACCCTATAGAAAAGTTTAAATATAGGAAATCTTCCTGTTATTTTGGTGGGTATTGAGTAAGGGGTTTCCAAGAAAATACATCCCTGTCTGGATACGAGCAGGTAGAGATGGCTCTGGCACAGATGTACATAGGGGTAAAACCCGAAAACACTGCTTTGAGCAAAACTCGAACGGGAGCTAGTACACGACAACGGGCCTTGCTGCACTCTTGGTTATGACACTCCTGGGGGATATGCTTTGGTAAATTCATAAGCTTAGTATGATCCATTGTTAAAGGAACAAAGATAAACTAAAATAAAGATTCACATAAGAATATATGATCATGGATAACCTAGATGGGAACCTAGGGGATCACAAGTTAGGGTATAATTTTCTTCTACAAGTTATCCTTATATGCTTTAAGCTCCTTTTTATGATTATTGGTTATGTATTTAAGCCTCTAATTATAATTTCTCTTCTTAGTTAATGGTGGGAGATGGAAGAACATGTACCAATAACCAATGTGATAAGAAATAAAACAGTTACCATATTAATATGAAAGAGATGATTAGGGGATTAAAAGATGATTATTATTTTGGAAGACGTTCATTATTTTGGGAACCATATTTGATCGAGGTAAATAGATTACTATGGTTTTTTCATTGAGGAGTAAGGTTGACTTATATTTTGAAGAATCGATGAATTTAAGGTGGACTTATAGTAATTTAGGTAACTTACGGGAATGATTAACCTATCTTGGGTAAAATATGTTTAGGATATCTACTTTTGTTATAAGATGTTAGGAGTGGTTGATGTTGTTTGGAGATGAACAATGAAGTTTATTTTGGAAGACTATGTTATCAAATCATTCTTGTATTTGGGTTTCAATATTAGTTTGGTTTATTTTGAGGAATCTTAAGGACCATTATTTAGGGAATGGTCTATGATGAACTTTGGGTAGTACCATGGAACTTTGACGATTTAAAAGTAGTTTCCATTCCTATGGGATTCTTTTTGAAGAGTTGTTTTATCTTACCCTTTCTATTTTTGGGATAATGTTTAAAGATAGAATAAATAGATAGTTGATCTTTTGTGGATTATGTGATTCTCTAGAAGATGATTCTTGTGTTTTGATGAGACAAAGTAGTTTTGAATGCTCATCATTTGGAGAAAAGATTAGTTTTGGTAGAAACTTATTAAAGTTTGAAACTCTACATGAAGGTAGATATATTTCCTTATGTTTTTTATGTACGTTGTAAATGAATTCCTCAAAGTTATGAAAAGGAACGTAAAACAAAAATGTTGTTGGTTTACGTTTCCTACTAGGTAATCAAAGACCGCTTACACACATCATAATTTTGGGATTTTATGGTGGTTAACATCCTCTTAATCATGTTTTCTATCAATCTCCTTTAGAACTTGACCCTTTGTTTTCTCCTCCATGTCCATGTTTCCTACATAGAATCCTAGTTTGAGTAAACTCGGGTGGCCTTTGTACTTCCTTTTCTTTCTTTAAAAGTAATGGTGTTACTGATTCTTTTTCCGATGTGGGACTTTCAATGAAATTTCAAAACCCAATTTTAAAAATTGTGAGGACGCAATTTCTTAAGGGGGGAAGATTGTGACGGCCTGAAATTTTGAATAAATCATGTTTCCTAATTTCTTCTGTTATTTTATTTTATTTTTATACTCAACAAAAATGTTTTATTTGATAAACATGATTATAATTAAAATGAGACCATTGGGTTTTGACTGTTATATGACCATCGGTCAATATGACCGCTGTGAACAAAATGTTTTTATTATTGTCTCTAAATACAAGTAATCTTGGTTAATTGTTATAGAAAGAAGATTCGATGGCCTCACCCAGTAGTCTTGGACCAATCGAAGCCCATCTAACAGAACTTGGCAAATAGGTAGCACCACTGGGCTTTGCTCTGGACCAAACCCAAGCCGATCTTCGTCAGGTGAAACTAGAATAGAATCTCCTTTGCGAGAAGTTCAAACTAATAGAAATTACTACTCGCGCGATGTTGGCCGATCCTCCCTCAGATTCTCTCACCTTATCACACCTTACACTTAAGTCCTATGTGGGTGTGATAAGGGGCTATGTAAGGAGACCATAACTGCCTGTGTAATAGTTTGTTTTAAATAAAAAATGGGATTTATTCTTATGAAGTTTTTGAATTTTCAAATGTCCGGATTAATATAGTATGCATATTTTTGATGAATTTTTAAAAGGATATTTTAAAAAATGTGTTTATGTAAGCCTTAAATAATTTAAAATGTGTAATGATTTTCAAAAAATGGTCTTCTACAATTATGTACAGTACGAAATTTAGAGTCTAATTTGATCAACTTGATTTTTGATGAATAGTAAATTGTGAATACTTATTTTATGCTTAGGATTAGTAATTTGACCAAATGGATTAGTAATTTCACTCAATGAAAGTTTTAATATAATTTAGACACTTAGATTAAGTAATGTGATTCAATAAAATGGGTAAATTACAGTTTCATAAATTATTGGTCAAGTATTAGTTTTTTCAGGTGAATAGTGTTTTATAATTTAAAATTTAATTAAAAATAATTAGAAAATTATTTTTATATAAAGGAATTTATTTTTGAACTCAGAGCATCGATTATATGTTATGGTAATTTTTGGGGATTTTTCTGAAAAAAATGAATTCTCGATGAATAGTGTTTTTATTTAAAAATTAAATTAAAAATATTTAGAAAATTATTTTTATAAAATTGAGTTAATAAATGTAATTAGAGCATCGATATTTAGTTAAGGTGAAATTTTGGGATTTTTCTGAGAAAGAGGAAATTTTCAGTGAATAGTAAAAATGCAGTTTTAGGGTTTCGGTATGTTTAATGACATCATAACTGTGTCATGATTATGTCATGAGATATTTTAAGGGTTGGCCTCCCACGGGTGATGAATTATTGTTTTGGGGGCCCCATTTGGCCTAACTCCATGGTAAATTCCATGGGAGAGCACACGGTTTTGAGAAAAGCACTTGTGAGGTGTCCCTTGGCCATTAATGTCTTGTCCCCTCACTTTCCCTATAAATACAAAACCCTCCTCTCATCCATTCGACTCCCCAGTCTTTCCCAACAAAGTTCTGGTCTCATTACCTCTCAAGGAGTCCTCCCACGGCGCCACCAAGCCCTCAAGGTCCCTACCTTTGAGGTTTAAGAGTTACATTTTAAGGTAAGGGATCCGACCCCTCTCTTTCTTTTCAAGTGATCTCTTTTATGTCATTCCTTTTATGATCCATGTTCTTATGTTGGAGGATGTTATTTTATACTCCTAATACTTCCCTTTTTATGTTCATATAATGAGATATCCCCTCTTACTCTCATTATTTCGTTTTATGAAGTTTTAAGTGGCGCCGTTAGGCTGTCAGAATTTTTGTAACAGATTCTTTCTCCCTTCTCAATTTTCAAGATCTATTTTCATGTAAAGTCTTTCAAGTTCCTTTTTATTATGTTAGGGTATGATCTCTAAATTTATCATACATAACTTTTATGATCATATGATGAGAGACCCCATTTAATCTCTTCAATTCAGTATTTTGATGTTTTAAGTGGCGCCGTTAGGCTGCCTAATTTTTAAGGGATTCTTTCACCCTTCTCATTCTTTTCAAAGTTCTACTTCCATGTCAAGTCTTTCATGTTATTTTTTAATTACGTTGGGGTATGATATCTATATCTATCATACTGAACTCTTATGTTCATATGATGAGGGACCCTATTTGAACTTTTCAATTCATTTTTGTTGAAGTTTAAGTGACGCCGTTAGGCTGCCGAATTTTCATAAGAGAAATCTAATTTTTTCCTTCCATGTTTTTCATTTCAAATGGTATGTCCTTCAAATTTCATTACCATGTTCATATATCATTATTATTCTATACCTCTACTGTTTTATGGGTAATTTATGAATGTTTACTCATGTCATCTCTCTTTTCAATGTTTTCTAAAACCCCGAAACATAGCCCTTATGTTGTAGAATTTTCGTCTCAAAATTCCTCTCTCTCTTTTATCAAAATTATTTTTTTTGTTATAAATTGAACACTCAAAGCTCTTATTTCTACAGGTGTATTAACATATAGATCAAAATGTTCTATTTTAAATTCTGGGTTTTACATATGTGAAACCCTCTTTCCCTTTTCGTGGGTTTAAAGTGACATAAAGATCATGTCTTTAAAGCAGTTTTTAAAACGTTATGATTATGAAATGAAAATCATTTCTTTTATGATATATGAGTTTTTTATGAAATGATTGATGATAATATATGTGTCTCACATGATAATAAATACATGTCAAGGGTGCACCCAGATAGCGCTCTAATGCATTGGGTAAAGACTTAATCTCTAGAGATGACCATTTTTAACGACGCCATGGTGAATAACCTTGGTAATTTTTAACGACACCTTGGGGATGGACCTTGGTGAAACGAAACGATTGTCAATATTAAATGTTGTAGCCACATCTTCATGTTATGAAAAATGTTATTTTTATTATGATGTATCTCATGATTTCTTTCTCATGCCTTAAAGTTCTTTTCATGTCCTTATTGAAGTATCTCAAGTTCACATGTAAAATGTTTCTCTTGTTTCCCTTATTGGGCCTTCTGCTCACCCTTTCTTTTGATGTATGTCCCCAGGTTATGAGATCCAGTAATGAACCTAGGATGAACTTAAGGAGAATCCATTCAAGTGTTTAAGAAGAGTGTTTTTTTTTGTTCTTTTCATGTTTTATGTTCCTTGTTTCCAAGACACTAAACCTTAAATATCCTCAGTTCCGTGTAATGAAATGAAAGTTATGTTATAAAAATACGGGATGCTATAGTTGGTATCAAAGGATGGTTTAGTTTTTTGTGGAAATTAGGATATGAAAACTCTAGTAAGAACCCTATAGAAAAGTTTAAATATAGGAAATCTTCCTGATATTTTGTTGAGTATTGAGTAAGGGGTTTCCAAGCAAATACATCCCTATCTGGATACGAGCAGGTAGAGGTGGCTTTGGAACAGATGTACAAAGGGGTAAAACCCGAAAACACTGATTTGAGCTAGACTCGGACGGGAACTGGTACACGACAACGGGCCTTGCTGTACTCTTGGTTATGACACTCCCGGGGGATATGCTTTGGTAAATTCATAAGCATAGTATGAACCATTGTTAAAGGAACAAAGATAAAATAAAATAAATATTCACATAAGAATATATAAACATGGATAACCTAGATGGTAACCTAGGGGATCACAAGTTAGGGTATAATTTTCTTCTACAAGTTATCCTTATATGCTTTAAGCTCATTTTTATGATTATTGGTTAAGTATTTAAGCCTCTAATTATAATTTATCATCTTAGTTAATGGTGGGAGATGGAAGAACATGTCCCAATAACCATTGTGATAGGAAATGCAACGGTTTCCAAATTAATATGAAAGAGATGATTAGGGGATTAAAATCTGATTATTATTTTGGAAGACGTTCATTATTTTGGGAACCATATTTGATCGAGCTAAATAGATTACTATGGTATTTTCATTTATGAGTAAGTTTGACTTATAATTTGAAGAATCGATGAATTTAAGGTGGACTTATAGTAATTTAGGTAACTTACGGGAATTATTAACCTATCTTGGGTAAAATATGTTTAGGTTAGCTACCTTTTTTATAAGATGTTAGGAGTGGTTGATGTTTTTTGGAGATGAAAAATGAAGTTTATTTTGGAAGACTATGTTATCAAATCCTTCTTGTATTTGGGTTTCAATCTTAGTTTGGTTTATTTTGAGTAATCTTAAGGACCATTATTTAGGGAATGGTCTATGATGAACTTTGGGTAGTACCATGGAACTTTGATGATTTAAAAGTAGTTTCCATTCCTATGAAATTATTTTTGAAGAGTTGTTTTACCTTACCCTTTCTATTTTTGGGATAATGTTTAAAGATAGAACAAATAGATAGTTGATCTTTTGTGGATTATGTGATTCTCTAGAAGATGATTCTTGTGTTTTGATGAGACCAAGTAGTTTTTAATGCTCATCATTTGGAGAAAAGATTAGTTTTGGTAGAAACTTATTAAAGTATGAAACTCTACATGAAGGTAGATATATTTCCTTATGTTTTTGTTCTATGTTGTAAATGAATTCTTCAATGTTATGAAAAGGAACGTAAAACAAAAACGTTGTTGGCTTACGTTTCCTACTAGGTAATCAAAGACCGCTTATACACATCATAATTTTGGGATTTTCTAGTGGTTAACATCCTCTTAATCATGTTTTCTATCAATCTCCATTAAAACGTGACCCTTTGTTTTCTCCTCCATGTCCATGTTTCCTACATGGAATCCTAGTATGAGTAAACTCGGGTGGCCTTTGTAATTTCTTTTCGTTCTTTAAAAGTAATGGTGTTACTAACTCTTTTTCCGATGTGGGACTTTCAATGAAATTTCAAAACCCAATTTTAAAAATTGAGAGGACGTAATTTCTTACGGGGGGAAGATTGTAATGGCCCGAAATTTTGAATAAATCATGTTTCCTAATTTCATGTGTCATTTTATTTTATTTTTATACTGAACAAAAATGTTTTATTTGATAGACATGATTATAATTAAAATGATACCATTGGGTTTTGACTGTTATATGACCATCAGTCAATATGACCGCTGTGAACAAAATGTTTTGATTATTGTCTCTAAATACAAGTAATCTTGGTTAATTGTTATAGAATGAAGATTCGATGGCCTCACCCAGTAGTCTTGGACCGATCGAAGCCCATCTAACAGAACTTGGGAAAGAGGTAGCACCACTGGGCTTTGCTCTGGACCAAACCCAAGCCGAACTTTATCGTGTGAAACTAGAACAGAATCTCCTTTGCGAGAAGTTCAAACTAATAGAAATTACTCGTGCGATGTTGGCCGAGCCTCCCTCAGATTCTCTCACCTTAGCACACCTTACACTTAGGTCCTATGCTAGTGTGATAAGGGGCTATGTAAGGAGACCATAACTTCCTGAGTAATCCATTGTTTTAAATAAAAATTGGGATTTATTCTTATGAAGTTTATGAATTTTCAAATGTCCAGATAAATATAGTATGCATATTTTTGATGAATTTTCAAAAGGATATTTTAAAAAATGTTTTTATGTAAACCTTAAATAATTTAAAATGTGTAATGATTTTCAAAAAATGGTCTTCTACAATTATGTCCAGTACGAAATTTAGAGTCTAATAAGATCAACTTGATTTTTGATTAATAGTAAATTGTGAATAGTGATGTGATGCTTAGGATTAGTAATTTGACCAAATGGATTAGTAATTTCACTCAAAGAACGTTTTAATGTAATTTAGACACCTAGATTAAGTAATGTGATTCAATAAAATGGGTAAATAACGGTTTCATAAATTATTAGTCAAGTATTAGTTTTTTTAGGTGAATAGTGTTTTATAATTTAAAATTTAATTAAAAATAATTAGAAAATTATTTTTATAAAAAGGACATTATTTTTGAACTCAGAGCATCGATATTATGTTATGGTAATTTTTGGGGATTTTTCTGAAAAAAATGAATTCTCGATAAATAGTGTTTTTATTTAAAAATTAAATTAAAAATATTTAGATAATTATTTTTATAAAATTGAGTTCATAAATGTAATTAGAGCATCGATATTTAATTAAGGTAAAATTTTGGGATTTTTCTGAGAAAGACGAAATTTTCAGTGAATAGTAAAAATGCAGTTTTAGGGTTTTGGTATGTTTAATGACATCATAACTATGTAATGATGATGTAATGAGATATTTTAAGTGTTGGACGACCAAGGACGATGAAATATTGTTTTGGGGGCCCCATGTGGCCTAACTCCATGGTAAATGCGAAGAGAGAGCACATGGTTTTGAGAAAAGCACTTGTGAGGTGTCCCTTGGCCATTAATGCCTTGTCCCCTCACTTTCCCTATAAATACAAAGCCCTCCTCTCATCCATTAGACTCCCAACTCTTCCCCAACGAAGTTATGGTCTCATTACCTCTCAAGGAGTCCTCCCAAGGTGCCTCCAATCCCTCAAGGTCCCAACCTTTGAGGTTTAATAGTTACATTTTATGGTAAGGGATCTGACCCCTCTCTTTCTTTTCAAGTGATCTCTTTTATGCCATTCCTTTTATGCTCCATGTTCTTTTGTTGGAGGATGTTATTTTATCCTCCTCATACTGCCCTTTTTATGTTCATATAATGAGAGATCCCCTCTTACTCTCATTATTTCGTTTTATGAAGTTTTAAGTGGCGCTGTTAGGCTGCCGAAATTTTTGTAATGGATTCTTTCTCCCTTCTCATTTTTCAAGATCTATTTTCATGTAAAGTCTTTCAAGTTACTTTTTATTATGTTGGGGTATGATCTATAAATTGATCATACTGAACTTTTATGATCATATGATGATAGAACCCATTTGATCTCTTCAATTCAATATTTTGAAGTTTTAAGTGGCGTCGTTAGGCTGCCGAATTTTTAAGGGATTATTTCACCCTTCTAATTCTTTTCAAAGTTCTACATCCATTTCAAGTATTTCAAGATCAATTTTAATTATGTTGGGGTATTATATCTATATCTATCATACTTAATTCTTATGTTCATATGATGCAGGACCCTATTTGAACTTTTCAATTCATTTTTGTTGAAGTTTAAGTGACGCCGTTAGGCTGCCGAATTTTCATAAGAGAAATCTAATTTTTTCCTTCCATGTTTTTCATTTCAAATGGTATGTCCTTAAAATTTTATTACCATGTTAATATATCCTAATTATTTTGTACCTCTACTGTTTTATGGGTCATTTATGAATGTTTACTCATGTCCCCTCTCTTTTCAATGTTTTCTAAAACCCCGAAACATAGCCCTTATGCTGCAGAATTTTCATCTCAAAATGCCTCTCTCTCTTTTATCAAATTTTTTTTTGTTATAAAGTGAACACTCAAAGCTCTTATTTCTATAGGGGTATTCACACATATATCAAAATTTTCTACTATAAATTCTGGGTTTTACATACATGAAACCCTCTTTTCCTTTTCGTGGGTTTAAAGTGACATAAAGATCATGTCTTTAAAGCAGTTTTTAAAACGTTATGATTATGAAATGAAACTCATTTATTTTATGATATATGGGTTTTTTATGAAATTATTGATGATAATATATGTGGCTCGCATGATAATAAATACATGTCAAGGGTGTGCCCAGATAGCGCTCCAATGCATTGGGTAAAGACTTAATCTCTAGAGATGACCATTTTTAACGACGCCTTGGTGAATAACCTTGGTAATTTTTAACGACACCTTTGGGATAGACCTTGGTGAAACGAAACAATTGTCAATATTAAATGTTTTAGCCACATCTTAAAGTTATGAAAAATGTTATTTTTATTATGATGTATCTCATGATTTCTTTCTAATGACTTAAAGTTCTTTTCATGTCCTTATTGAAGTATCTCAAGTTCACATGTAAAATGTTTCTCTTGTTTCCCTTACTGGGCCTTCTGCTCACCCTTTCTTTTGATGTATGTCCCCAGGTTATGAGATGCAGTAATGAACCTAGGATGAACTTAAGGAGAATCCTTTCAAGTGTTTAATAAGAGTGATTTTTCTTTCTTTTCATGTATTATGTTCCTTGTTTCCAAGACATTAAACCTTAAAGATCCTCAGTTCCGTGTAATGAAATGAAAGTTATGTTATAAAAATAGGGGATGCTATAATAACTCCTAAAATTTTCATCCACTTCATCTGATTCCTTGTTTTTAGGATGAAAGGATTTTTGGGATACAAATAAGTCTTCAGGAACCAAAGCCGATTTGAACTCCCAGATGCCAAACAAATCGGTCAATGTGAACACATAGTCTGGCTGGCAGAATATGACATGACTCATTCAAAGAATCATATATCAGGATACCGACCATCAAATTGGATTCTTCCAGCTAGGTCAGAAATAAAACTCCACAAGGACGATTCGTATTAAATTTCAAGGATAAAGAAGTTGATTAAGGATGCCCTTCAACTGGTCATAGTATGTTTGGTGGAATAGTGATTGGAGGCCAGAATAAGTCAGGTCTACTAATTCAGATCTAACTCATTTCACACAGCTCAAAGAGATTTAAAACATCGTGGGTATATGGAAAACTGCATTCCTCACATCCTATAAGAAAGGACCTCAGCCTGATTCTATGAGAGGGTGGACGATCTGAAGCTTAACTCTTGGTGGACACATTCTGAAGGAAATGTTCATGTTCTTCATTTCCCTCTATTATTTCTTTTAGTTGTGTAATGTAATATTCTTTATCCATCTCCTCAATTACCCTTACCATGATTGGGTAAATATTATGAGTTACTGGGGATGGTTAGGGTTTCCATTTTTTAATTTTTGAGTTCATCACTTAATGTTATTAAATGTTTTCTGTATTTTGAAGTTGGTTTCAATTGTAATAAAACTTATATTATCAAATGTGATTGTATTTGATTTTATATTTTGTTGTTTTTATTTATTTGTTTAATTATAATTATACCACTCACTAGGTTATGGTATATATACGATTTAATAGATCAGAACATAGTGGTGAAGTACTTGGAATCGTCACTACATTTGAGATTTCTACTCAATATTCAAGATTGTTTGGGATAAACAAGACCCAATTGGGAATTGCCTTAATCAATTGAGGGTATTCGCTACAAATTTTTCACAAAAGGATGGATATTAGAGAAAAATAAGACATTCTTAATTTTTATTCTCCCCAATATCCATAGAAAAAGAAGTGAGAGGAAGCGATAATGAAATCTTATTTTAATCGATTTAATAAATGATGAATGAATAAATAAGAACTACGATTACATTGCAATTAGAAAACCAACCCCGACCTGATCACCCAATATTTGCTGAGGCACCTATATCTAAAATTGTATTCCCTACCAAAGCATATAAACATGAAAATCCCCCTCCCCGTCTATGGGTTAGACTTGTGTACGAATATTTCATTCAGAGAACTACATGTCTCTTGATTACAGCCATCACTAGAAACATTGTAATGCCTAGAACACATGTCTTAAGTACAACCATCATATTCATATTTCACATTCGGAATCCCCTGTGCTATTCACATGATGTAAAACTGAACGGTTTATCATGAACTATGTGTGTCTTGATTCACGTCGTCATAGGATACATAGTGATGTCTAAATCCCTGAATCTTGGGTCCAGTAGTGACAAACAAATTCCCCCCATGGGTGTTTTGGGTCATCCCTAAAATGATTGATCCATATCATGACAGATGACCTTATAACATCAATTAATGATTTATATCAATTTTATATCCCACTCAAAAGTATTTTAGAAATATTTTAACCTTGGGTATCCTGATTTAGATCTTACATAACATTCCACCCATATTAGGACCATATGCACCACAACTTTAAACTACCTACACCATGGTCAAAGATGTACAACCATATACTTTATCCATTTACTGTAAAAATTGAAATATAAGAAAATTCTTGAATAAGAAACACAAAACGTTTTTGATTGAAAATCAACAAATGGATGCCTAAGAAAAAGTCATGTTTTTCTCTATTAACATTTCATCTCCAAAGTTCAGAAAAATATTTGAGTGATAAAATAGTGTATAAATCCCATAGGGACTATATTATATACCTCTTAAAACTAATAATATGCTTGCTGGATCCCCTAGTCTAGGTAAACGTTAGAGTAATGGATTTCCACTTCCCCTCGTAACGATAACATGTTCACTATGAGACAACAAAACTTTTAGGGTGCTCAAAACCTTCTAGAATATTACATTTTTTATATAAATCAAACTATAGGATTTGAGCACCTTGGTTCACTATAATAATTTCATGGACCTTGTGATGTAATGGGATCTATCTATTTGTATCTTATATTCATACATAAGGGCTAGACATACCAAACAAGTACAAAATGTATCAATATTAAGGTAATTCTAATTTTTGTGAGCCTGACGTCACTGTGGAAGAATGCAACACCTAAGGGTTTTCGAGGTAATTCACGATATGATTTCCCCATAACAACCTCATAACATGATCACTTTAGACCATGATTTAAAATTCCAATAACCAAAATATTGAAGCAGATTCAACATCCTCAACATTACATCACCATGTATTGTACCCATTATCAAAACAGGAATGCTTCGCTCCATTCCCAAACATTTTTATGGCCGAAAAATCATGATTTGAAACCACATGGTGTATGGAATGAAATTAACATTAAGAGATAAAGTATCCTAGGGTCCCCATTTCTTTACATGATATCATCCAATCTATATCAATCTTCATCTCCCATAAATTGGAGTCTTCAAAAATATTTCATGGCCCCGAAAAAAGAGCAAGGATCAACTCTAATTGACCATACATTAAAGCCCTATGAAATCATGAAAAATGGATTTGAACTACAAACTATTGCAATCTCCAACTTATGTCAATGGAACTCAAATCCTCATGATCTGCAGTGACACTATAGTGGAGCACAGACACAAGGAGGATTCAAGGTTTCCCCTAGTATGTATTCGCCAATCCATGATATTTCGATTCATGCTCATGGGAGGATGATTTTCATTACCCATATTCTAACTATCTAGATAGATCTCAGATTCCCTTGGATTTTGGAATCCTCCCATAGCATCTCTAAAATATTCCATGGTCCTTTGAAAATAATTGAGATCAATTCTACGTGACCACTCTTGTAATCCCAATGAACTCAAGTATAAGAGATTTTATATACTAATTACAGGCCTCCACTCCTTATAGAAATGGAACTAAAATCCTGATGATATGTCACAACACCATGAAAGAAATATAAAAATTAAGTTGTCTTGAGTTATCCTTGGAATGTTTTCCCCATATTCCAAATTCATAAATCAAGTCTTTCTTGAAAGACATTAAAATTCATGGAATCTCAAGGTCTCAGCTAAAAGAACATAAACTAAAATAACAAGAGGTCTAATATGGAGGACCCTTCTCTACTACACATCAAAGGTCCAATATATAAGACATTAAACTAAAACATAATAATGGTCTGGGCTAGAATAACCTAAAATACAATATAATGATGGTCTAGTTTTCAAGAGCTGAAAATATATAACTACAAGATACATAATTCTCTCCAAGTAGAAAACCCAATAAGGTAATCCAAGGAATATTTCTTGTATCTTCTAAATGGACTTGACCTATGTGGGACCCATGAAATATTTATCATCTATAAAATAGAAGTTTCAAAAAACTTATCAAGCACAAAACCTGTAAAAAGGCGACATGAGAAAATGGAAAGTCCACGCCTGCTAAGTCTTACTCCATATGAATCTCAAAAAAAGTATGGTAATATAAATAAAGAGTTAAAAATCTTATGGGGGCCACATATGGACTTAGAAAAAATCAAACTATGCTCACTATACCCCCATACATATGTATAAGTATGATAATTTTACCCTTGGGATGAAGATCAAATCTGAATTATCCTTTTATGTCATGCGATCCCAGAACAATAGGAGTAGGTGCATCAATGAGGAATCTTATATTGGGGGAATTCATTAACATTTTTCAAGATACACTTTTTTTGTAACTAATCATTCAAGTCAAGGTGATTGGATCAATTTGATATTACCAACAATGGATGTGTATCTTGGATGATCCAAGAAACATCTCCACTAGAACATTAATCTCTACCCAAGATTTCTTCACAAGACAATGACCATCACATTATTATGTATGACCTAGATAAATGTATGGACAGTCATCATAGAGTCCTTCATCATTGAAGAAATGTTCCCTATACATTATTTTGATATGCATTATCGTATATTGTTTAACAACGTATAGATTGATTCTTATTCTCAACATAGAAGTAGTCACATCCATGTACCATACCTTGGATCAAACCATAGGTTCCTTTCCACCTGAATTGCCCTTTTATGACCAGGTCATCCTAAGATAGTCAAAGTAGACCTACCAATAAAAAATCTCATGTTGGTTTCATTCATGAAAAACTCTAAATATAAATAATCTACGATTCAGACATTTAAATATAGATAGCTACAATACATGGTATTATGTGATTTACAAGTGTATATGATGATACATCTGATGTTAAGAAAACCCAATCACTCATGGAATGAAGTATCCAGCTGATAAAACCTAAAATTAATCAGATAACATACTCTGGACCAATCCTCTCATGAAAATCAATATCAAACCCATTATATGTTCAGATGCGTGGAAAAGTTATCTATGTTTACTTTAATATCTGATTCCTTGAATTCTAAAAAAATCTAGTTATAAAGGGGGGAATTTTTTTGACACCCTTAATTTTTTTATATGCCCTTCACAGTCAAGGATTTAAGAATATTTAATACAATTCATAAAGGGCAAAATGGTTATGTCTTTAAAGAATAAATTTTATGTATAAATGGAATACATCCTTTTCCCCTAATCATTTTACATAGAATCCTATTTTTATACATTTACGATTTTACCTTACTAAAAATTACAGGTCATCTAGGACCAAAATGCCTAAAAATATTGACCAAGGCTTAGGTGGGAATAAAATCAACCACACCTACATAGGAATATTATCCATCTAGCACATGCAAAAATAAGGAATAAGAAAATTCCCATTAATGAGGGGGAAATCAACACCGTAGGGCAGAAATGTAGTAGTAATGGTAGGCCAATAAGGGAAGATATTGGAGGAATTTATGAGTGCACCCTAGTACTATCTCTGGTGATCGGTAGTTCCACCTTTTCAAATATATAATAGGTTTACACGATAGAGGTTTTGATGTGGGGATCATTTTTAATCGGATATTTTTCATTTGTCATTATAAACTAAAGATATAAGCCTGACCATATGATATTTGATCTCAATGATCTAATCCATCTATTAAATCCCATTAATCATATGTTCAAATAAGTCAATGCCACACAATGCAATAATTAATTAGTTGTGCATATTCACAAGCGCCTCTCATCTTCATCCTTTTGAGGATGCTCTATCCATCTGATATCACGACTACCAGCCACCACAATGTCATGAGGAAAAATCTATACTAAAGTAAAATTAAGAGATTAAACTTCATATTTAATTTAGTTGATGAAAAGAATCTATCCCATTAATCTCATCACAATAGTCAGGGGTATGCATCAAGAACATACAATAATTAATGAACCCATCACATGATGATATTTTGATTATAAGATCGGGTGAAGTCAACCACTGAACTCATCTGATGACGATTATGACAATGAGAAATGTCCCTATTTGGAGGATTTATTTCCTGAATTAATTCATATTTATCAAAAGATAAGGCTATCCTATGTACAAATTGAGATCACATGAAGTTATCTTGCAGCCGAATGATGTCGATCCAGTCAATTCTCCACCATCGTAGCTGATAAAAGCCACATGAAAACAATGGAAAGTTGCATCAACATCAGCCTCCTATGGATTATATAAACCCTTACCCATTTGAAAAATGGAACACATTAGGATAGGGGGAGAGAAGAGGAGAAATATAGGATCAGACTGCCTCCTTTGGAGAACACCTCTAGGTAAATATGAGGCTCTCATCGGGATAACACATTGAGGGAGTGCCACTATAAGAACCCATCATGTGATCAAAAGATCACACAATCACATGAAAAAATTAAAAACATGAAAACCCTATTTGAAAAATAGAATATCCACTAATCCAAGAACCTCGTTCAATCATTCTAAAGATCTCTTATTGGAAATTCCTATGGATCATGTGATCACATGAGTGATAGGAACTCATGTGATGCAATACCACCTGCACTCAGATGCATGGGAGACCCATATTGGTATCTGAAATCATACAACATAGGACATGTATCTTTCGATTGCATGAACCCATAGTCCCGTGATACTCAAAGACAACCTTGGAAGTGAATTATTCAACATAAATCACAATGTGGTTCCCTAGTCATGCGATGGAGGAACCAGGAATGTGAACCCCACAAATGAAAGAGGATCGATAATCCTCAGATGAGTACCCGTGATTTTTTATACAACATCAAAGGGAATCATTAGCCTGTGTACATAGAATCCCTCAAAAAACCCCTTATTGATCATGTGGTAACATGGTGATCATCCAAACCCTATTATGTAGTGTATGATTGTTTTTTTTGGAAAACCCCTCTTTGTAATATGGAGTAAAGAAGCCACACCTCAGGTCTTGTGATGAAACCCATGGTTGGCCTCATGATGTAGGTAATAGGTCATAATCCCACACATTCCCTGAAATCCTCCCAACCTTGAAATGTGTTATTTTATTGATGCATGGAAAAAACTTAACATGAAAAATATTCACAAAAGAAGAGAATCAGAAAGCCTTATGAATTTTATGTGGACAACATGAGTTTGGGTGCCATTCAATGTCACAGTGAAGACACCTGTCAACATATATGTAATACAATAGAGAAAAACCAGCCCCGTATATATCGTGAACCCTCACCCATGCTCGTGAAGTCATTGGGAATCCCTTAAGAATGTTGATAGAACACCTAAAAAACCAACATAAGGTCATGTGAGTCACATGCATACAGGGGTTTCATGGAGTTCTCTCATGTAGTCACCCATCCACATGTATGTAGCATTGATCCATAAATGACCTCATAGAAATGTGATTCTATATCAATTCAAAAGCTATTCCTAGGAAAATTATTTTCCATATAGAGGTAGGTAATGATCCCTTTGGACATTCACCTTTGACATTAAATCATGAACAAGATCATATATTTGTTGGCGATACACATCCGCATGATTGATTTAATGTTACGCGATCATAGGTTTCTTGAATGGTATCGCAATGTATTTTGGAGACATTGGAAAACTAATGTTTTTACTTAGTATATACTTATAATATTCATCATAAATAAAGGACATGTTGGTAAAGTGAAGGTGTTATAGTGATTTTAGTTTGGTTACGCAATAGTGTCCTTCACAATTGAGGTTTATCTAACAACAACTGATTGACATGTCACCATTTTCATCTCATTTCTCGAAAACAAGAAAATTTTATGTCATGAAAAATCGTCAACATTTCTATATTGTTATGTGATTATCCACTACCATGTTATCATTATTAGGCGAAACCCCATAACTTGTTAATAGTATGATGCAATAGTCTGAGGAAAAGACGGATTGATATTGTAAAATCCTGTGGAAAATTCACATTGATTATGTGTAGAAATCAAGAAAATTTCAGTTGATCACACGATTTATTGTAAAACATATTTGAATTCCTATGAAAATGACCATAGAAATATCCTCTTTGATCATGAAAAAGATCTTTGACATGTCATCTTAGATCATGTGGAGCATTTTGGATGTGTTAGGAAGACTCCCTTGGACATGTCTTCCATGGAAGAGTGAAATTGCAAACATTTTTAGTAGATATTCAAAATATGTCTAGAATAAATATATGATCTTCCCAGAAGATCCCATAGGGCACGTCAACTTGGTTAGATGAGTGCACTCAGACTTATTCCATGTGGACCCCGACTGGGAACCTTTGACCATATTCCCCCTTATAACTAAAGTGTAATTAGTGCGATAGAATTGTGCTCTCATTAGATACTATTTATGACATTCCTTTAGAAGGCCCCCCTTGTGATGAAAATAATTTCCGAAAGATATTTTATAGTTTTCATATCTATTTACGTATCAGAAGATTGAAAAATAACATTTAGAAGTGTAACATCAGCGTGTAAGCCTCGATCATTATGGGATTATATGGTTCTATGTCACCATATATTAAAATATTGAATGAGTGTGGTTAAACTAAACTCATTTAATAGAAAAAAATGCCCAGTTTAAATATATTTTAAATCCTTTTTACATTATTTTTAACCTTAATTACTTTATTTACCCTTACTAAGATGACAAATATTTACCAGTGATTCTATTTATTATGAAAAAAACATAAATTTGTAATATTTAAAAAATTTAGAACTTTTGGAACCAAATAAGGAATAAAATTAATAAAATTCAACCCCAATAACTAGAATAAATTAATTTTAAAAGAATCCTAGAAATGTCAATAAATACATTTTTCAGGAAAAATGATTTCTTATGAAATTTTTTTATACCAAAATTAATTTTAATATAAATTCAAATGAAATTAAGTGGGTAATATATTATTAGAAATAAATAATTTAATTTTAAAATAAATACAAAAAACGAATATTTGTTAATACTTGAATGTAATGATGTTTTCTTTAAAATCAGAATTATTTTACTATTTACTGAAAAATTAATTTTTTCTGAAAATTACCAAAATTACATCTTAAGATAATTTTTATATGGAAATTTACAAAATTATACGCTGTTGATAATATATTATTTATAAAAAGTGACAAAAAATAATTATATAATTTACTAAAAAACTAATAAAATTAATTTTTTGTAGAAAAGTATTTTTGAAGCATAAAATAACTTCACTAAAAATACAGTTCTAATTTTCCAATAATTAATAAATATATTTTAATTGACTATGACCACTATACATATATTTCATCATTATTTTAATCATATTTATACCATTAATATTAATTGAAGGGTTATAATGGTCCCATTTCAATAATAATTTTTCTATAGTATAATGCAATTCACTTAAAACTCTATATTGCGGGTTAAAAAAGATATTGAGCTTATTAGTTGTTTAAAATAAATTTTCTTGGTGTTACATTCTTCTTAACATAAATAAATTCATTTATTAAAAAAATTTCTTTATGATCAAAGGTTCAAAAATTTAAATTCATTTTTTAAAATGAACATCATAGAAAGCGATAATAATAATTCATTTGAGAAGGGGGAGTGGGTAATATAAAGGTTACCTATAAAGGAAAAGGGATCCCAGATATAGAGAATATTGGAAGGTTGTTATAATATGATCATAAAGAAGATAAGCAACATCCAAGGACTAATAATGAGTGATAGAGAACATGTTCATGAGAATGTTAAGGATCATAAAAATTTAAATTAGTGTGGTGTGAAAACAACATATATTTATAAAAAATGAATGTAAATAAATAATTTTTTTTATTTGAAGACCATTTTACTAGATTAAGGTATTACTTTAATATTATGATAATGAACATGAAATTTATACTTTCATATATTATTTCCATATCATAAACATAATTTAATCCTTTCATTATGCTTTAATAGATTTCCACTTAATCTTTTAATCCACGAAATGAATAATGAAAAAGAAATTTTCATTCCTGAAGCACTATAATAAAAATTTTAATGGATCATCAGAGCCAAAAAATATTTAAAACTAATTTATCATATCACTAGATATTTAAAAAAATGAATAATTGTTATAACGTGTTACCCAGTATAGATAAATATGCATATGATGAAGTAATAAATTAATATCTAAAAACATAACAGTTACTCATAATTTTTATCAAAAACCATTCCAAAAGTTGTTACATAGAGGAGTACTATAAAATATTTCAGACAAAATTAAAAACCAAAATATTTCTAAATAAGGTCAGTAAATTTATAAAATCTATTTAACCTTAATCCCTAAAAAAATATAATTTATTTAATAATATTAGATACCAAACATGTGAATCGATTGGTAGTATATTCTCCAAAAACATGCTCATTAATTGTACAACTATTGAACCAAAATTAAAATATGTATTATTATAAAAATTAACTCAATCATTATTCCTAAAATAAAATCACATACTATCAAATATATTCCATATATCAAGTAATTATTTAAATATCATAAAAAATCACATAAATCACTTTGTTATACAATTGCTAATCATTATCACAGTCACTAATACTATCTAATTTACATTATAAATATAAATTATTTATTTATCCCTTAAAATACTTATCATCTCAACATTTGGACCATGTTAAGGGTTATCTATCCCTCAATCATGTGTTTTCTAGAAATATACCCACACCAATAAATCCCATTTCACGTTTATTGATTCCATTTGACATATGATTAAAAATTATTAACAAAAAACACTACATAAAAATCAGTAGATGTTTGATGTCTCATATAAATAGAATATCATTTATATAAAACTTCTACAATATAATTCCTTAATCATAATAAATTATCAATTAAATCATATCATTATAATTATTTTCATGTCATATGAATGTTTGTGTCAAGGTGTTAGTGCTTGGATTAGGGTATTGACGTAGATAATTCCAACATTCTCTACACATAATACATTGAAGAATAAATGTAACAAAAAGATGTACATTATATTCCACTTTTGAAATCTTCATTTTTCCGTAGTAACTTGATTCTTTATGACCTTTTTTCTATAGATTAAACATCTTACCATTCTTTTGAGAAATTATATAGAGTTATTCTACCCATATTATCAATATGGTTGAAGATGAAAATTCATTTAACTGTGGTCTTTATCAATTATCCTAAAAAATATTCATTTCTATTTTTGTTATATGTTTTAGAAAACTCATACATTATGAGATTGGTAATCACATAAGTAGAGCACAGATTTCAAATAATCAAAAGGTTTCACATTCTATATACCATTCTATTTGGTTTCATTGGGGGATAATCATTCATTTTTCCATCAAATTCAATTTAAACATGATTCCTCTAGGTTCCATCCATTGAATAAAACTAAAAGTCATAGTGTGAGAAACATTAATCATAGTGAGAAATCATGAAACGACCTAGAATTTCCATGTAATTTTTTTAATGGGAATTTTATGGGTCAGCGAAATCTGACGGTGCGCAATTCCGAGGCCCAGAGTGCCTGGAATGATCCGTCAATGTTTTTATTAATATTATGTTAACATGTGTAAGTAGTTCTACTTAAAAAGTATAATAACACTTAAACGGTAACTTAGATTAGAAATCTGAGGGCACCGTTATGCTCAGGATGACATGTTAAACCTTAGCGCAACTTAAGATTAGTTGGCAAGGGCCTCCTGTGAGGAAACCCAAAAATGGATTAATCGTAAATAAAATAATTAATTAAATTAATTTATTTTTCAAATGCTTATAACTCATAAAGGGTAACTTAGATTAAAAATCGGATACCACCGCTGAACTCATGAGGGCATACTTCTTTTATGGAGATACTAACTTTGGCTGGCACGGCCAACCAGAAAAAGTTAGTTTTTGGAGGCAAATAAAATAATTAATTGACAATTATTTTATTGTAAAATTCATAACTTCTAAATGGTAACTCAGATTGAAAATATGAGAGTACAGTTGTGTTTGTTGGGGTGTGTTTCACTTTGGCAGAACCTAACCTCGACTGGTGCGGGTCAAGGGTGAATGATAATAATTATCGATATTTTTTTCGGGCACCTTCAATAAATGTGTGAGCGGCATTTTTAATATTTTGAACCGGTGCTCAGAACTAAAATCTGAGGGCACTGTTGAACTCATAGCCTTGGTGATTGTGTAGTGAGTCCTTCACCTTAGTTGCATTCTAATGAGAATGGAAGTTAGATTTTTGGGGTTTTTCATTAAATTTAATAAATATAAAGTGTTAAATTTATTTTTATTTTGGTGCTTGAAACCTCTAAAGGGAGGTAGGAGGTCGGGGCCACCACACCCTAACCTCCCATTTGAGGTTATGGTGGTGGGGCCCACCCGAGAAAAACCTCCCTTGGGAGGATATTATTAAGGTGGGGCTCACACGGGCTTCAAACTCCCTTAACCCCCTTGGAACCAGCAATTAAGTGGGGAGCCTCTTCAACTTCCTCCCCCAATTTAATGAGACAACATCACCCATAAAATTAGTGATGTAACTTAATTAATTTTAAAAAAATTCAAATTAATGCCAATAATAAAATAATAGGAAAACCAATTATTTCATTTTGTTGGGAATTATTCCTGGGTGGAATAGAGAAAGGGGAGAGCTAGGGAGGAGCCTTTTCTCTCCAATGAAGAACGATTCCATCTTCTTCCTTCATCAACCGGGGAAAGAAAGGGAAGTGACACCCCTGAAGAATGCCAACGTCATCTTTGACTTCGTCACCATCGAACGATCTTTGGCCAACGATGAGTACCCTCTTCCTCCTCCGACATTGCCGGAACGACACCGCCTTCCCACGACTCCGTCGACTTCACCGAACACGTGGTAGGGGGATTTGAGTTAATTTGTATATATGAGTATAAACCTCCGTTCTTCGTCATTCAAATTTCTGGATTATGGTTAACCATGATGAAGAGGGTTCAGACTGCAAAAACATGGCACGACCCTCCCCATTTGTATGTTATTGTTTGATGATGACGGAGGCGGTACACACGGCGACCGAAAACGATCCGGCTGCGAAGAAGCCGACGGCGCGAGGCCGCCGGGTCTCCACAAGGGCGTGGCACCGCCGTGCTGCGTAGAGAACCGAGTTGTGTCCAGGTGGGCTGTGGTGGTGCCGGAGGGGCGTGGTTTTCTCGCACCGCACCGGAAGGAAGTGTCACGGCAAGGAGGGCCATGACAGTCAGACGATGAGAAACACATCGTCACGCCATGTGGATGAGCGGGAGGCCACATCCAGGTCGGGAAATAGCAGAGGAGGCACAGTGCCATCGTGCTGCGTGGAGGCCCGCAGGACCGTGTCACCCTCGCGCCACGGTGGAGGAACCAGTGCGGCCGGCTGAGCCGACTGCTGGTGCGCTGCAGGCGGGACCCTTCGGGTCCCGCATGATTCACTGAACCGGAGCCTAGCACCTCTTCCTTTAGAATCCAGGGGCACTGTACCCCCCCCCCCCACAGCATGTCCAGCCAGGCCATGCAGGCCAACGAGGCCGCCGGGCCGCCCTCGGTCGGGCCGCCCCTCTGCCGGGCCACCCCCTCGGACTGGGCGGCTTCTTTGAACCGGGTCAGACCCTCGAACCAGGTCGGACGCTGGTTCAGAATGGGTCAGTCCAGGTCAGACCGACTGGGTCGGACCAAACCCGGACCTGATATGGCCCGTTTACTGCTTTTAACCCGTATTTTGGGCTACGGGTGTCCGATGGATTAACCTTCTTTGGCAACGGAAAGGTGAGAGCAAGATGGTTTCTTTGGCATACCCCACTTGAGGTTTGGACACAATTGGTGTACATTCGGGTTGGTTTGAACCTAAAATCCAACTAGGCCCCTGGAATAGAAATGCCAATAACTCACAGACCGGGCGTCCAATTGACGCGCCGTCTGCGGCGTTGAGACCCCTATGACGTGGCAGACCTTTGAAATACTTCTTCAGGGCACTTCATGATATTTTCAGTATTTTCCAGTAGCTTTTGGAGCATATCCTTCCAGTGACGAGTAATCAATGTGCGGAGACCTAGTAGCTGACAAACCTGATGACTGCATGACTGATTTGACTCAGAGTGATTCGACTAGCCAAGTGGGGAGATCCCGGTATTTGGAAACAGACACATGGTAGAGGATCGCCTGGTATTTGGTGGCAGACTCGTGGTACATAACATGAGGTGTACCTCTGCAGGCTATTTGGGGGAGCGTTCGATATTTTCCGATAGAACCATAGCGGAGGAGGACCTGGTATTTGGTGGCAGACTCGCGGTACTCTATAGGAGGAGTACCTCAGCATTCCAAGGATATTGAGAAGTGTCTTATTGTCACGACAGGACCACCGTTCTAGATAGAGGAGAAGTTCTCCAATGGTCGTGGTTTCGATAATGAAAATCCTGGTCTGAGCTGAGTCAAAGACCTTGGTGTTTTCCTCGTCATTGAGATGTGTTACTATATAACATAGGTATATGTATGGTAATATACCTATGTAATGGTTATTTTTTGATTCATGCTTTGTGGTTTATCTTTTTTGGATTTTGTGAGAACTTGAGGGTCTCGGGGTCCCTACTACGTATCGTTATACTCTCCCATGCACGGGCTATTTCCACACCTCGTTGTGTTGGATGTAGACGATGGACAATGCTGACAGAGGTCGAGAACGCCAAGACTGGACGATACCTGGAGGTGGACATCACGATGAGATGGTACCTGGGGTAGACTGACGGATGTGGAATCCAGTGAAAGCTTGGTAGGATCTATGGAGGATGATCTTGGAGTTGCTAGTCACCTTCTAGTTGTTTTTTCTTTTACTAGAACCTTACAATTGGGCTTGTATTTCCGGCCCCTTTACTTTTCAGTACTACTTTTGTATACAGTTTCTACTTAGTGTTTTACTCCCATTTGTTTACTCTGATTGGGTTTCTTTACTTTTAAAAAGGCAATATGTTCCCAGCTTAGGGATTTACGACTTTGGTGCTAGTCTCCTGCCCCTGGCCTATGGGAGGTGGGCTTGGGGAAGTCTCGGCATAGGACCCGGGGACGGGTCATGAAAAATTGGTATTAGAGGAGTCGATTCTAATGCAGAACATAGGACTCTGACCTTCCTTTTCTATGAAGCAATAATGTTAACAGTACAAAGTGTGGTTTTCAGTTCTGGGAGTCTAGTGTGGGTGCGGCAGCCGATGTATCCATACACCAGGACCCTGACTACTGATTTCTGACTTAGTGAATGAAAAAATGATTGCGTGTGTATTTTCAAAATTTTTCTTAAGTCATCTCAACTAGGTCCGCTCACCATGTATAATATTTTGACCATGTCGCATCTGTTCAGGATGCCTCCATGTAGACAACCAATTAGTGTTCCAAGAGACTACATGATGACGGCCCACTGAGCGACGAGGATCCGTGCATGGACCTCTTACTATGTTGGAACCTTCGAGTGGTGTACCAGCAGCCCCACCACCTGTTGGGCAGCAGATGCACCAGTCGTACTAGCGGACAGTGCACAATGACCGGATGCATCACATAAGTTCCAGCAGCAGAGGCCTCTGAGGTTACGGGGCGAGACAGATTCACAAGCAGCAGAGGACTGGATAGAGGCGATTGATAGAGTTTTCCACCATGTTGAGACACTAGTAGAGTATATGGTGATATTAGATACTATCCTTTTTTAAGTGAGTTACTATGAGGATGGTTTGTGTAGTTTTGATGCTTTGATACGTGGACCAATTCCTCATATTGTACCTTCAGGTAGTGTGTCAGCTATAACATTTCATGTTGGTCAACAGTGACAACTGGTGGCACCGGTAGATGACACATGTAGGCTTAGTGCCTTAAATGTATTTCAGCATCAGACACCCCTCATATTTTGAGGCAATCCAGAACCACAGGCGGCTAAGGACTGGCTTAAAGAGGTGGTTGAGAGTTTTCCTGAGCTTATACTGCTTCAGAAGGTCAATATGATGGTAGCTGAGTATTCATCGAAGCGTACTAATCATTCCTGGTACTCAATGAATACGATATGATCAGTGATTTAGAGCTCGGACCTCTACACGAGGTGTGTTTAAGGATATCTGAGCCATCAATTTATCCTCAATACATATGTTAGGGTGCTAGAGAAAACCTTTTGTGGTTGAATGTTATTTGGCTGACTAGATACAACTTGTGAATGTTTGTAGTGGGGAGCTACAAACTGGTGCCAGATTCAGAGACATGGGTGTGTGGGATGTGTCAGGAAGAGGAAGTGTTAAGGATAGGTAAATCTGTAGGGCAGCAGATGTGAAACTGGAGCTAGGAGAGCCACATGAGGTGGTGTACATTTACACATGTTACAACCACCCACATTGTAGTCCCCGTCAGGCTCAGGGAGCTAGAGGATAGAGGAAGAGAGTATCTGCATGCAGAAAAAGAATGTGAACGAAGGGCTGTAGGAATCATTTGAGGTACGATCTGTGACTACTACTACCTGCCGTATCAATAGACATAGATACAAATCATACCTTCCTTCCACGAATCTTGTCCCAAACCTAGAGTTTCCAGTTAAACCGTTGACTTGACCCTCACAGCTGGAGATACCTTTGGGGGGAGACTCGATAATCACACTTACTTCGATGGTGTGATTTGACCCTTGAGGCGAGAGTTTCGATTGGAACCTCTTGGTGGCAATGTCGAGGCCTTACAGTGTTAGTTTGGGTATGGACTGGGCAACCACAGTTCATATAGATATTGATTGTATTAGGAATAAAGGTTGTGGTTTATCTACAATGTTGGGATGAGGTTTTATTTAGTCGGAGAAAAAGGAAACCCATGTAGCACAGGCTAAAATCATGCATAGGAGGGTGCAACTGATAACTCTTGAGCCAGCCAGCCTTTCCCTCGTGCCAGCAAGAGTTTTGAGTTTTCAGTTCCAAACAAGAGTGGCAGAACATGGGGACATATTTTCAAAAGATGTTTATAATATTTTCCCCCAAAGGAGGAGAGACGTCTGCTTTGGATGGATAATATCAGAGGTTCATTCCAGACTTTCTCCATAATTGAAGCACCACTATAATCCTTGATGAAAAAGGGGAAACCCTTCATGTGGATGGAGAGATGCCAATAGAGATTTCAGAAGCTGAGGTAGAGGCTAACTAGTGCCCCCATATTGAGGCATCCAGATGAAGGTGTAGGGTACGTAGTCTATTGCAACGCATCGGGGACCAGACTTGGGTGTGTCCTGATGCAGGAGAGAGTAGTGATTACATATGGTACTTGTCATCTGAGACAACACGAGCATAACTACGCTACCCCTGAACTGGAGATAGCAGCAGTGGTCTTCGCCTTGAAAATGTGGCGGAACAATTTTATGGGAAAACGTTTGATGGTATAATCTGATCACAAGAGACTCGGGTATATCTTCTCTCAGAAGGACCTGAACCTGAGACAATGAAGTTGGTTAGAGTTCCTCCAGGATGATGACTTCGAGAGAGTATATACTCATAGGAAGCGAAATTTTGTAGCGGATGTACTCAGTTGGAGATATGGTATACACCTGCTAGGCGAGGAGACATAGTAGCTAGATGCTTTACAGATATCCTTTGTAGATAGAGATAGGGAAACCGTCCTCTAGTCTCTCACAGTCACTCCCCCACTTCTTCAGCGAGTCAGGGAGGCGTAGCGTGGGGACGCTGACTGCGAGACACGACGTGCTCAGATATCCATAGGACAGGCACCTGATGGATTTTTTGAATGTAGGGAGCACGTCATCGTCTTCAGAGGACGTACTATGGTGTTAGTTTCACTTTAGGTGGAGGTGTTGAGGGAGTCTCACACATCCCCTTTAGCGGAGCATCTAGGAGTGGAAAATATGTACCAAGACCTTCGATGACAGCACTGGTAACCAGGTATGAAGAAGGCACTAGCATAGTTTGTCTCTCGATGCCTCACTTGCCAGTAAGTGAAGGCGGAGCATCAGGTACCAACAAGCATGGTTCAGCCTTTAGAGGTCCCAAAGTGGAAGAGGGATGAGATATCCATGGACTTCATGACTGGTCTTCCACGTACTTCTAGAGAACATGACTCTATTTGGGTGATCGTCGACCGACTCACCATGTCGGCCAACTTCCTACTAACCAGAGATGGTACGAGCTACTACAGAGAAGGTGTAGGTCATCCAATAGTGGATGAAGATTGTACAGAGAAGACAAACGTCATATGCTGATAGGAGATAAGGACCTATAGAGTTTGAGGATGGCGACCATGTCTTTCAATGGGTCTCACCTCGATGAGGTATACGCAGAATTGGACGAGGAAGCAAGTTATCTCCACGATACACCGGACCTTTCCAGGTCCACATCAGTGTATGTGAGGTAGCTTATTTCTTATCTCTTCCACCTCAGTTTCACCGGGTGCAAGACTTCTTCCATGTATCTCAGCTGAGGAGATACGTGCACAACCCTTCTCACATCATCAACCATGGGGAGCTGGACATCGACGATGGGGATACATTCACAGAATATCCAATGTAAATTGAGGTTCAACAAGAGAAATTCCTTCGTGGACAGTCGATACCCCTGGTGCGCATTCACTGGAAGCATGAGAACCTCCAGGAGAGCACATGGGGAGCTGGAGGCTCAGATGCGTGCTCAGTACCCCCACTTGTTCCCTTAGTTATGAGTTGTGGATTACGGGGATGTAGAGACCAGAGGTGGGGAGAATGTAAAGTCCCAGAATTTCTATATAATTTTTTTATTAAATGGGAATTTTACTGGTCCACAAAATTTTACGGTGTGCGATTCCGAGGTCCGGAGTGCCAGGAATGATCCCTCAAAGTTTTTGTTAAGCTTAAGTTAACATGCGTAAGAAATTCTCTGGAAAAAGTGGAATAACTTTTAAACGGTAACTCGAATTTGAAATCTGAGGGCATCGTTGAGGTCAAGATGGCGGTTTTACCCTTAGCGCAACTTATGATTAGTCGGCGCGAGCCTCCTGTGAGGAATCCCAAAAATGGATTAATCGTAAATAAAATAATTAAATAAATTATTTTATTTTTAAAATGCTTATAACTCACAAACGGTAACTTGAATTTAAAATAGAAGACCACCACTGAACTCTTGAGGGAATGATTTATTTAAGTAGATACTAGATTTGGCTGGCACGGGCCACCCAAAAAAGTTAGTTTTTTCCCGCAAATAATATAATTAAGTGACAATTATTTTCTTGTACAATTCATAACATCTAAACGATAACTCGGATTGAAAATACGAGAGTACCGTTGGGTTTGATGGGTCTTGTTTCACTTAAGAGAAACCTAACCTCAACTGGTGCGGGTCGAGGGTGAATGATAATAATTTTTGGAACTTTATTTCGGGTATGTTCAATAAACGCGAGAGATGCATTTTAAATATTTTGAACCGGTGCACAGAACTGAAATCTGAGGCACCATTGAACTCGCAGCATCAGTGATTTCTTAGTGAGACCTTCATCACAGTTGCATTCTAAAGAGAATGAAAGTTAGATTTTAGGAGTTTTTAAATAAATTGAATAAAAATAAAGTGTTAAATTTATTTTTATTTTGGTGATTGAAACCTCCAAGGGGAGGTTGGAGTTGGGGGCCACAACACCCTAACCTCCCATAGGAGATTATGATGGTTGGTCCCACCCGAGAAAAACCTCCCTTGGGAGGATATTATTAAGGTGGGGCCCATATGTGATTTAAACTCCCTTAACCCCCATGTAATCCCAATTAAGCATGGAGACTCTTCACATTTCATCCCCAATTTAAATAGGCAACATCACCCATTAAATTAGCAAGGTAACATAATTAATTTTAAAACTTTTCAAATTCATGCCAATAATAAAATAATAGGCAAACCTATTATTTCATTTTGTTGGGCATTATTCCTTGGAGGAATAGAGAAAGGGGAGAGAAAAGGAGGAGCCTTTTCTCTCAAACAAAGAACGATGCCATCATCTTCCTTCTTTAACCAGGGAAATAAAGGGAAGAGATGCCTACAATGAACGCTGACGTCGTCTTCGACTTCATCAACTTCGAATGCTTGTCCGCCAACGATGAGTACTATCTTCCTCCTTAGACATTGACGGAAAGATGCCACCTTCCCATGAATCTGTCAACATCACCGAACTCTATGTAAGGGGATTTGAGTTAATTTATATATATATATGACTATAAAACTCCATTCTTCATCCTTCAAATTTCTGGATTGTGGTTCGCCATGACGAGGAGGGCTCAGACCGCACGAACACGACCTGGACCTCCCCTCATTTCTTCTTTGATGACAACGGAGGTGGTACATGTGGTGACCGAAAATGAGCCGGCCATGAAGAAACTATAGGCGCAAGGCCTCCAGGTTTCCACAAGGGCGCGGTACTGCTGTGCCGTGTAGAGAACCAAGCCGTGGCCAGGCGGGCTGCAGCGGTGTCAGATGGGCGCAGTGTCATCGCACCGCGCCAGAATGAAGAGCCGCTGCCATGAAGGCCACGGAGGTCAGACGACGAGCATGGTGTCATCGTTCCGTGCTTAGGAGTGAGAGGCCACGACCAGGCTGGGCCACGGTGGAGGTGGTGCGGCGCCTCCGCGCCCCGCAGAGGCCAGAAGGACCGCGATGCCATCGCACTATGGTTGAATAACCAGGGAGGCAAGCTGAGCCAGCCACCAGTGCGCATTGCAGGCGGGACGCCTCGGGTCCCACGGGATTCACCAAACCGACACATAGCACCAGTTCTTTCGTAATCCAGGGGGTGGCACACCCCCCCCCCCCCACGGCGTGGCCAGCCGGGCCACACGGGCCAACTGGGCCACCGGGCCGCCCCTCGGCCGGTCCGCCTTCGGTCGGGCCACCCTCGGGCCGGGCCACCCCTTCGAGTTTGGCCACCCCCTTAGACCGGGTTGCTTCCTCGGACAGGTTCGGGCTGGGTATGACCGACTGGGTCAGACTGGACCCGGACCCGCTATAGTCCGTTTACACCTTTTAGCCCGCATCTTGGGCTACAGATGTCTGATCGACGAACAGTCTATGGCGACGGAAAGCTGAGAGCGAGAAAGTTCCTTTGACATACCCCACTTGTGGTTTGGAAACAGTTGGGGTATGGTTGGGTTGGTTTGAACCTAACATCCAACCAGCCCCCTGCAACAGAAATGCTAATAACTCACAGACCGGGCGTCCGATTGATGCACCGTCTATTGTGTTGAGACCCCTATGAAGTGGAGGACCATTGAAATACTTCGTTGTGTCACTTCAAGGTATTTTTTGAATTTCCCAGTAGCATGTGGAGTGGATCCTTCCTGTGATGAGGAGTTAGAGTGCAGAGACCTAGTAGCTAATAGGCCTGACAACTGCTTGACTGATTTGACTCAAAGTGATTCTACTACCCCAGTGGGGAGCACCCGATATTTGGTGGCAGACCCATGGCGGTGGAGTGTCTGGTATTTGGTGGCAGTTCTATGGTACTCAAAAGGAGGAGTACCTCTGCAGACTACTAGGGGGATCTCCCGGTATTTGGTGCCAGACCCACAATGGAGGAGATCCTGGTATTTGGCGATAGACCCACGATACACGACAGGAGGAGTACCTCAGTATTCCAAGGTTAGTGAGAAGTGCCTTAGTGTCATGACATACCCACTGTTATGTATAGAGGAGGAGTTCTCCATCAGCTATGGTTTTGATAATAAAAATCATGGTTGGAGCTGAGTCAAAGTCCTTTGTGTTTTACTAATGATTGAGATGGGTTACTAGATAATAGAGGTATATGTATGGGAATATAACTAAGTAATCGTTATATGTTGATTCATACTTTGTGGTTCATCCTTGTTGTATTTTCTAAGACCTTGATGGTATCAAGGTCCCAACTGAGTATCGTTATACTAACCCCTGCACGGGATAAGCCCGCACCTCGTTGTGTTGGATGCAGACAATAGATAGCGCTGACAGAGGCCGAGAGTGCCAGGACTAGATGGTATCTGGAGATGTACCTCACGACGAGATGGAACCCGGAGGAGACTGATGGACGTGGAGCGCAGCAGAAGCATGGTAGGATCTATGGAGGATGGTTCTGGAGTTGCTAGTCACCTTCTAGCTATTTTCATTTACCTTATACTTTACAGTTGGTCTTGTATTTCTGGGCCCTTTACTTTTCAGCACTACTTTTGTATACAGTTTCTACTTAGGTTTTAACTTCCATTTGTGTAATCTGATTGTGTGCTTTTACTTTTAAAAAGGATATTCCTTCCCATCTTAGGGATTTACACCTTATGTGAAATTCACCCGCCCCTGTCCTATGGAAGGTGGGCTTGGGATAGTCACAACACGGGCCCCGAGGACAGGTCGTGACAAATTAGATAATCATGATAAATACTCATAGGATGTCTAAAAAACTACAATTTATTTTCAATCTATGAAACCTTCATTTTCATATAGTTTATCCATGTTCATTATATGTTCAAATCCTTTATAATGTTTCATAAGGAAAATGGGAATTAACATAAGCATATCCCATAAGAGAATATTGACAGGTGTGAAGTATTTGGAAAAGTCATCGTGTATTAGTGCTAAATGAGTTAATATACAATCCAACCCATACAAAGTTATTTCTACAAGGGACATCTATGTCATAGTCTTATCCACTTATTAGTATGTAGATAGGGATGTATTTTCTAGGAGAAAAATTCTCTTTTCTTTAATGTGACATAGAATGTTCTCTATACATAGGTATATCATAAGGGTTCTTTCTAAAGATTTATCAACCATGTTTCTGAAAATAAATAAACTATACAATGATACAAACTTATGTGACCCAAAAATTTGCATTAAAATATTACATGTTTTAAATTAATTTTCATCACAAATTGTTACGATCCATGACATAACGTAAAGTTTTATATTATTTTTAAGGTTATTTACATAAAAAACTGGTATATAAATGATATACACAATCTCACAATTAGTTCTCCACAACTATCACCCTTGGTAGATATATCATACATAAAACTTTCATCATATCATAGGGGAAAAGAAAATAAAATGGAATGTTGATTCTAGATGATCTGTAAGGGTAAACAATGGATATATCAATGATAATTAAATCATTAAATTATAATAATGGTATTAGAACTTGTGATTAACATTTGAAAACCATACATTGTAATTCAAAGATCAAAATCCTGAGTCATTAATTTTTTTTCTTTTTATAAGACATGAATCACAATAGAATAAAAGAGTATGAGCCATGAGAGAATAACATTGGAATAAAACTCATCATAAAAGAATGAAATAAATTTTTTTATAATCCCAATCATAGAAATTTTATTTCAAGGATACATAGTGATACATTCATCTCATGTTAGGCTTTGGATAACCTCCTTTGTACTTAATTTGGTATTTGTAGAACCTCTCATGTACCCACTTTTTGGGATTTCAACTACCTATCATCTACCCCTTTTTTGGGATTGGTATAACCTCTAATGTACCCTATGTTTTAATTAAATATTAATTTTTTCCTAATTAATTAGAGATATATAGGAGATCCAACTATCACATATTCACAATCCATAACTTTATATTCTATAATATAATGAATATATTTATCATTCCTCATAACATAACCCGTGGAAACGAAAAAAATATTCCTTTATATTTCACAATTATAATCATAAAAAATAAAATAAATAATAGGGATGGAATAATAGAATCATATAACCACTAAATAATATATATGATAAATAACATTGAAAAATAACTGGAACATTTCATGAAGAAACCCCATTTAAATTTGAAATCACTTATTAAAAATAATAAAATTTTAAAAAAATAAGAAATAAATATTTCATTGAAAACAACCACATAATAGTTTGGAGGAATAATCAAAATAAATGGGTAGTAATGATAGTGGTAATTCCATTCAAATCATAATCAATACAATAATGGTTTTATTCGTACCATCGGTAAAAAGATCTTCATTTGGAAATGAATAAGAATAATAAATTGAAACTTTTTGTAGAAATTAAAAAATTATTCAAATTGAAAATTAAATATTTTGGAAATGTGTTAACATTATTTACAACACTAAAAATAAAATATGTATATAGAAGAAAACGATTCCCAACTAGAGAGAAAAAATGTTTGGTTTAAATAAAAAAATTATTTCATAATTTTGAGGATATAGAGAGAGAAAAATAAAAATTTCAACATTTAATTAATTTAAATTTTAAAACTATTGTAAAATAATTTTTTTGATATATTGATAATATTATTTCTTCAATCTTGTCTTAAAAGTAAATAATCCGTGCAAAAATGATATTGTAATGTAAAAACCCTTACCAGTTTGAAATGTTTTGAATCATAACCCCCATGAAAAAAATTATTTCAAATGAAACATTAAATACAATGAATATAAAGTGATTAATTATATAAAATAAAAATTGGGAAGTATATAAATCTCATAATCATTTAGAGGTTCATAACATAAAATTTTTGTCAAAAAACAATATTGATATGAACAACCCCTACAACATTGTAATCTCTTAATCAAAACCCCATGAAAGAATAAAACATATATGAACTTTTAAATACCTATAATTTTCAATAAAATAATCATAAAATAAATTCATGAGTAGTATATTCACCACATGAATGAATGAAAGTGGTAAATATGGAATATGTATCAGAGAAATAAAAGTGATATGTGAAACCCTTACCTCGCATCTAAACTGAAATGTAAGAACCATAAACTATGGTATAATGAATATTAGTTTATTATAATTATGTACTAGAACAATATTACTTCTTCTAATAACATATATTATACAATGATAACATTTCAACACCAATTTATTAAGATTTATTTTTAAAATCATAATTTTGACTGTTGATTGTTTCGTTTTTCTTGTATGTTTCTGTTCATAAATAATAGATCTTTTAATTTGATCATAGATACATAATATAAATAATATCAATCTTGTAATGAGTATTATATTTAAATAATATATATACTTGTATTAATATTCACATAAATCCTTGGTTTAAAATTAATTACATTACTTCATAGAGATGGTTGTTTGTACACATGTATGAGTGATGCTTCGACTTTTTGATAGAGGGAAGAAAAGAAATCTAAACAATAATTTAAAATTAATAAAAAATTATAATATCCTTAATAAAATATATTTTTATTAAATATTTAATTATTGAATTCCATGTGATGGGTTGATGTAAAATTTATCATATCAATTCATGGAGGTGGTAGTACACTTGTACACATCAGTGATACTTTCATTTCTCAGTTGATTGAAACAAGAGATGCATAAAGTCATTAAATTAGATAAAACATTTTAGTATAATGTAGATATATATTTTTTTATGTTTTAATTTTTGAAAAATTATTGATGAATGTATAAGAGTTTGTAAAAGGAAAATGGACGGTTAAGACAAAAGCCACATTATTGAAGAAAATCCTTTGGATGTCACCTTTAGAAGCCTATGGATGGTCCATTAAAAATAAAATAGCCTCTATAATTTATCTGATGAAGTTAATAGGTAATTTTTAGGGCTATTTAATCTAATATTCTCTAAAAAAAGGAATATAATAGAGGTGGTGTCCTCATATACAATAGGATATGGGAACCCCTGTAATTAATTAGAACATTAAATTAATATAAATTAATTTTCGTATTCATGTTTCTTGTAATTGATATATTTAAAATATAGTTTGAATAAAATTATAATTATTCTCATATAATAGTATTTATATTGGTTTATATGACATTTTAACCTTTATTTCTTATCTTTTATACATCATCACTCTTTTTGATGATTATTGTGATATCAAAGTATTTACCCTACAGAAGTTAAGAATGTTACTATAAATGCACATATGACTCATAAGTTAAAAATGGGTTCTATTAGAGACCCTATTCCATTAAATTGGAGAAATATAATATTTTTTTGAATTTAATTTCATTTAATAAAATTATATATAACATATGATACAATTAAATTAATTTTTGGGATTATTCTTTTATTTAAATTTTGAAAAAACAGAGAAGTAATGTAATTAGAATTTAAAATTTTAACATATCCCTAATACATTTTTGTTTTGAAAAAATTTCATGGAACACAATATGTAATCCAAAACGTGATTACATTATAAGTTCTTAAAAGCATTTACTTTATTTTTGTACTGCTTGAAAAAGGACCATGTTGGTGTTACACAATCATTGGAGGTCATTATTCTATCAGTAAAAATGAAAATAATAAATTATAACAATAGATTAATTCACATGTCTGATTAATATTTATAACCGAACATTTCATTTTTTTATCTCAATGAAACAAAATATAAGTAATGTTAAAACAAAGTGGGTGATATTTTTTAAATTTTTTTTAACATAAAATAATATTAAATTCATTATCAAAGAAAAATGGCATGGAGTTTCCATATTTTAGAATATTTTAAAATTATGTTAAATTAAAAGTAATCCAGAAGAAATGGAAAATGTGTTAGATAGGTTTATAAATCCGTAATTCACGATTTTTAACCTTAATTATTCAAGTAACCCTCACAGGGGAAAACTTTATTTACCATGAATACTATTATTTATGACCAAAATTAATGTTTTCATATTTATGAAAATGGGAGATTATTATTCCAAATATGGAAGACATTATTTCATTTTGAATTCTTATAAATTATTGAAATTACTTTGAATATAATCACATAAAACGTGATGAAAAACTGTTTTCCAAAATATGTATTATTATATTTAAAAATTGTTTTATACAAAAATTCAGAATAATATTGATTTCAATGAAATTATTTAAATTACTTTATAGAAAATTCAACTAATTAAATTTTAAAATAAATATTAATAAATGGGCCTTTATAAATACTTGAATGTAAAAGAAAAATTTCCGTAAAATCGATATTTTTTTACTAATAATTATAAAATTATTATTTTTAGGACATTCCCAAAATATCACTATAACATAATTTTGAAATGGTAATTTAGAAAATGAAATTATTTTATAAAATATTATTTCTAAAATTTACTGAAATTGATTATAATATTTTCTCACAAAAAGTAATAAAGATCATTTTTTGAAGAAAAATATTTCTAAAGCATAAAACATCATCATTTAAACTTGATAGCATATTTAATTATAAGTAAATAAAATATAAGTTTTTATTAGGACCATTATAATTATATATTTAAATGAGGTTTCTCATATTTATACTTTTCAATTTAACAGATTGGTTTTGACGATGGCATTTAAATAATAGAATTTCTATAGTATATCAAAATTCACTTACAACACAGTGTTGTATGTCAAGAAAACTATTGAGATTATTATTTTTTGAAAATACTTTTCTGTTGTGTTAAAATGTAATACTTTCTATAAAATATGTAAAATAAAACTAAATGGATTATGTGCATGAAAAACTACTACCACCACAAAATATTGTGGTTTATTTTTCATGAACGACTCCCATAGTTGGTAACAAGGGTGTATTTAATGGATAAATACTATGAATAATTCAAAAATAATAACATGAAAATAATAATTTATAATTTATCTTAATTATATTCCATTCATTTTGAAATGATATCACTAATTGTGAATATAACCTATTATCACCTCCATGAATGATGAATTTAGATCAGCATCACCACCATTCAAGAATGGTTCGAATAATGGATTTGATAAAAATATAAGATATTCATGACATGTATATTCTTATTTATGTGTTTTATTAACATTATATAAAAACATATCCTTACTAATAAAATGAATATAACACTATCTTTTTTGGGTTAGGTTATGCCAACTTTATGTGTGATGATTATAATGTTAAAATAATGAATAATTATGGAATGTTATATAGGTAATATAATTTAATGATAATTAATTTAATATATTTTATAACCCATTATTAATATTTTATATATATTTAATATAAGGCATTCTAACCATTAATTAGTCCAAAAATATCATCACAAATTCATCTTTCATGAACTATATTCATGTCTTTCTACTAAAGAAATAGGTGATAAGGAATCATATAAAAAATGATTATTAGAAATTTAATAATATTGGAATGATGAAATTTCATACAAGAACTATTAATCACCATGTTTTCAATATAAAAAATTTTGTTTGATAGCATATGTGATATGCAACACCAAACCCAAACAAACAATGATTATTAAACTATGACAAATCTAACCTAGCTATAAAATTTTTGGATTCGAATTGGAATAACTAAATTATAATATATATTTATATGTATATGTATACAAATTTACTACTCAAAATAAATATATTTATATATTATTAGTAAATAATCACTCAATTTTTAGTAATGCCAATTTATTCTTCCAAAATACATTTTATTAAAAATTTAATTCTATTTAATTTTTATATAAATATTATTATTAATTTATAGAAAAATTATTAAATTAATTTTATAGAATTAAAATATTTTTTCAAATAATAATATCAAAATTTACTTAAGGTGAATGTTTAGGATTTTTTTTTAAAAAATAGTTTTTCGTGGGTAATGGAAATTCTGATTGTTTTTGTAAAAATATCATATCTTTTGATGAGTTATTTAATTTAAAAGTCCTATTATTATTTTAATTTTTTATTAAGGTAAAATAATAATTAATAAATAATATTTATTGCAATTAATTACATTTAAATCATCTTTATACCGTATTCTAGTTTGAGTTTATTTTTAGTCTTCAAAACATATTTTACTATAGACTATTTTAAAATTATTATTGTTTCTATAATTTTACTGTTCCCAACCTAGAATCCACTAAACCGGTGCTCCATTCTGGGTTGTCACATGACCTCAAGTGCGCCTCCCCATATGCTAGAGGTTTTAGACTATCAGTGGGGGTCTAATAAGACACATGGGAGACTATACCCTCTTTACTAGAGTAGGCCCCAACATATCACAATAAAAATAATGGAAACAATATGAAACAACCAATAAACATAAATAACCCAACATTTCACCACAAGGTTCAAGCACCAACCCAATACAAAAATTTTATTCAATAGTATTAGTGCAAGTGAAAGAAACCCAAAATAATACAAATAGAAAAAACTCCCAATAGGTCCCACCTCTAAATCTGGATCCTTCTCCATGCAAGTCCCAAACCCAACTCAACATTTTAGTGTTGGTCCTTAGTCCTTGTCCAGACATGAAACCAAGATATCTGCTCAAGTGCCCAATGGTGGCCTGAATACGGTGTGAGTAAAAAACTCAGTAGGACACCTCCAATAGTGTCTACAAAATATCCAGTCTAACAGATAGTGCATTCAAGTAAAAAATAACTCGTATGTAAATAAGGAGCATTTTGGGTGCCATAAGTTTGCAGGGTTCCTTCAAATTCCTTACTATCATATATCCCAATATCATTTTATATACCATAATCATTACGTAATCTATATTGATCACATGTTCCATGGGTTAGACATAATTATCCTCTACACAAGTGTCTATGGAAATCAATCACAAAGCATAGGTGAAACAAGTCAAGTACCTAACGTTCTAGGGATCCGCATATCACATTAACACATTTCCTCACATAAAATCCTTTGTCTAAGTGGAATAACATAAATAGATTAACCTCCCCTTGAAACCTCGGTCCAGTTAGAATAAACCTGTTAGGGTAATAGAGCATATTTCCCCATCCGTAACCCGTGCGTTTTGGGGTGGAGTTTAGAGCCTCAGTCTAACTCGACCCATGGGCGTAGAACCTCAAGTCAATATGCCACTCTACCAAGCCATGTTATCGTGATTATTTAAAAATCCCCACATCCATACCATAAAAAAACAAAACATAACCAATGCCTTTTGAAATCATTATTTATAGTGCATAGAAAACAACATGGGAAACAATACTATGCCATAACCTATTAACACACTTCCCAATGAAAATTCACATCTATTTAGCCAAAGTACCATTCCCTACCATAACCCATTAGGTGTATTCCACAACCCATATGACATTATCCAAATTCATCAGTGACCATACATTGACTGATTTATCCCATTTATCAATTCCCAAGAACTCACCCACTCATGTATTTCAAGTAAAATTCTCATATCACATAACATAACAACATTATTGCATTCAAACATTTATGTGCACCGCCTAATCTTCATGTGTTAACCATTTCAACAATTCCAGATTTTCCATTGTTACATATCATTAACATATTTCCAATTCCCATTCCATTAACCTATTACAAGTTCACTATTAAATATGCACTAATTCCCTTAGGATTTTCTAACCAATTTTATTAAACAATTGACATACTTTGTTTCACCCATTTACCCATCTTCATATCATTCCAACAATTTATTATTCCTTTATTAACCAATGAATATTTTTAACCATTCCATTTATGACTGAATCAACCATTAAAAAATATTCTACATGGGTTCCTCATTAATAATCGGCAACCTCCCACTTAACCCCACTAGACTCTAGGTCCGAGATTTCATGCACACCACATGGGTGGACATAAAATGGTCATGTCATCCTCCACACAAACCATAAGGATCGTGAGGGTTTCATGAAATCATTTAGACACCCAATTTACAAATTCATACCCATGATAACAAATGAACAACATGAGTATGGAAAAACCCCAACACACACGCACAAATCTAGGAAACAACAATGGGATATAACTTGTAGCCCACCTACCATGAATCCATTTATGAACACTCTCTGAATCATGGCCTTAGATCTGGATACAAGTACCCCTTGATTCCCCAACCTAGATCTCATACAAAAAATAGGGTTTTAGGGTATCATATGGATATGATAGTAAGATACAATCCCTAAACTAAAAAGAGAATCTAAAGGTGGATTATGCTTACCTAGAACTTCAATCTGCACATAAAGGCACTCAAAACGCCCAAGAATTGAAGGAGATCCTTCCTTGAGAGTACATGGTAGATTTGGTTTGTTCTTCGGGTTCCAAGGGGTAATGAGGTTGAAAAACCTGAGTTGGGTCTTGTAATCATGGGGCAACATTTTTGTAAAATTTCCAACTCTTACATGCTGAACGGTTTATCTGCACGATTTTCCAAACCGTCCACAAACTGTGCGACTGCTACTATCCACAGGAGGCTAGACCACACAATTTTCCATAACCATGCAAGGACTGTGTGATGGATACTATCCAAGAATGGATGGTCCACATGGTTTACAGACATGGTTTCCCCTAATAGTGTATAGACCATGGGCCTTGCACTGCTTGGCCTGATTTCTCTTCTCTTCATACCCCGATCCCCCGGGGCCCCCTGATCCCCCACCGGATCATGGGAAACACTTATCCTGCCAAAAAGGAGAGACCCAAGACAACACTTAAACGAAAACATTCATTATGAAAAAACTGGGATCTTACAACCTCCACACCTTATAACGTCTCATCCCTGAGCCGGCCTTCCAATCATCCCTAAGCTTTTGTAACTAAAGGCCATTCCACTATTCATGTTTCTCCACCCACATTCAATGTTTTTTCTTGGACAACACTAGGCAAACAAAGATTTTTCAAGGACACCAACATTTCCCTCAAGACTTCCTCACCAGTACCCATAACAAAAACAAGAAAAACTCTTTAAGGATGCATATATTCAACAATTATCACTCGATAAGAGACAACACCTAACACACAACTCATGGAAAATTATCAACCATCATCACATCATCATGGAGGAACCAATTGGCACCTCATCATCCTGATCCTCTGCACAACACATGACCCAAATCACAGGGTGACATTTCATGTTCCCCCAACTCTAACGGTGACAAAACACGATATCACCCAAGGGAAAACAAATGATCCTTCCAACAACATTTTCTGAAGATTCAATCCACAATTGTTCAAATAAACTACACCCATAAACACTCAGGTACTAGACCGACAAAACTCAAGCCAAGGATCACTATCAAGGATAAATTACCCAAATGTGACCACTCGAGTCCTTACAACCCAAAACTCTGATCACATTATCAAACAAACAATCATATGGTATGGTTCGCTACACCATTTCATGTTACATGGAACCTCCTCCAACGACGAAGGAGCACCAAAACTCAACCCAAATTTCCTATCGCCTCACATGTTCCAAATCACCATGCCCAAGAATCCATAATAGCTTCACCCTGCCTTTGAATACAGCCGCACCTCCAAATCTATTAGGAAGACATCCCTACATTAACCATTCAAGGACTAAGATCATCTTGACCTCACACAGGTACAACATCATTTCGAAAGGCTCTTTCCTCTACAACATAAATCTGGAGGTGTGTCACTCTCACCTCACCCATTCAAGTTTACCATCTAAGGTTGGACCACAATTTACTGGCTTTCTCCAGAACACCCACCTTCCACTAATGGTACATTACCCATTTTCTCACCTTCCAACGTTTCTTACTAACTTGAAGTATATCGTTATCCTTACACGCACCCACTAAGGTCATTTCCTGACTTATAGTATAATTCCATCATCATGGAATTTCCTCCCTTGAGACTGTCATTAGATTCACCCTTGGCATGTCACCACATCACATGACCAAGGTTTACTCATCTTCACGACGTTCCAAAACAATAAAAGGGAAAAATTACACAAGTATAACCCCAATATTTTTTGGAGTTATGGGAACCCCTAGTTCTATTTACACAACCTATTGTTATACCCTACCACACCCTCCTACAACTCATAAGAGACATCACAAGATTCACATGGAACCACCCTGAGTTCAATCCAAAAATAGGATCATCAGACACTACGTCCACGGCCCAGATTCCTCTTCGAGGAACCTAACATGCACTTCATAGGTTCTTCATTAGCATCCTAGTGCCACAACGTTGACTTGTTGTCCTCTTCACAACATCCGTTACTGAATTATCACTTCCCACCTTAGGAGTATTGTTACCACAACAATCAAGATGTATTTCATCCACCACATATTTTTCTCGATCACCACCCAAACCCCAAACATAGGCATGACAATCATGATTTTCCCAAAATAATAAAACAAATCCCTCCCAGTTCCCATTCCCAGATTCTATGAGCTTCACCCATGACGCTTTTCAACATTTGTTCCATCCCAGGGACCTCACCCAAAACCATATAGGATGTTCATTCCATAATAAGATCCACATATTCAGTTTCTGTGCACGTAAATCCATGATGTCCCTCATCCAACCAAACACCTTCATGTCTCCTATCCTAATCCAGAGCTTCACAACGTACGTGGGAAGATGTTAAGATGTTGGGAAAGGTTGTCACAATATGAGGTATGCTAAGATGTTGTCAAATAACACCACCACAAACTTATCCATTTTTTATGTCGAACTATGGGACACTATGACCTTCCAAGGAATTCAAGCCTTCTGGTCGAACGCATCACATCAACCCTTAACACCTCCTCCCAACTGTGATTTCCAACCAATGATTAACCATCACACCATGACCAAATAACCAATAGTTGTGAACCAACATTTCATATCGAAATATTTCCACCACACCAGTCAAGTTCTTCCATTGAATCCATGGAAGTGAACAACCAAATCTGAATAGTCATCAACATGAATCAAAACAATGGTCTCACAAAACAACCTTAACATTCATTTAACCCACCACCAGATAATTTTCTGAATCATGTCTATTGGTTATCCAGTCTCATCAGCCCTGAGATAGCCTCTGCATCTCACCCAACAACAAAATCATTTCTACTAACAATTTCAGATACGTGACCACCCTTACGAAGGTGTTACCATAGAGAAGAATTATGTAACCACAATTTATCCACACTTGTATTTTCTGTTCAAAAAAATATCCTGACCTCCTTTAATCCTCACCCAAACACATGAGTCAGAAATTCATTTGATTCAATCCATGGAAACAAACCTTACCTATTATCACAAACACTAGGGTGCACATATGAAGGAACCAAGAACAACTATAACATCAACATTCCCACTTAGCCCTCAAGGCCAATCCTGCACATTGGAACACTCTGAGTCCCACTATCAAGTCCAAACATCTACATGTGTGTGACACACCCAATGGAACTAGAGACTATGTATGAACTATCTCAAAGGTCACCTTGAAGTTCGAATGATACCAACTCCTTAGACATGAGTCACAACCAGGAAAATCCATTGCTTATCTCCCCAGACCACACTTATCATGACACAAAAAAAGAAAAGCACGTGAATGGAACTCTCACTCCCATTCTGACGCACACTATTCTTAACATAAAAAACAAACATATACTATATGTTCCACACCAATGGTGTACACATCCATCGACACTATAGGTATAACATCCTTTCTAGGATTTGAGACACAACTCACAAGGTCACCATGACCTAGGCACCATCCTTAGGGTTTGACAGGTACTTCTTACGGTCATGGAACATGAGAGTTCCCTCACTCACATCACTGAACAATGCCTCGCAACCTAAAGGCCACAACCCTACCAAGGGTTCCCTAAACCCACCATGTGGGTCATATCATAATCGGCATGGCCTCACAATCCAAGCCCATAGTCTCAACTAGGGCACTCTCACTTCCCCTTCCCACGCATACAAGGGCCAAAATAACACCCAAGATACCCACCTTTGATCCCAAAAAATCTCATTCCAAACTTATCATTCACTCAACACTTCAAAGAATGACTGAAATAATTTAACCCCAGATGGAAAGATCACATGAGATGAACCTTAAACAAACCATTCTTCATACTCTACCCCAATGGTCAACATCACACATTCATCACTACCCTCTACCATACCTATCGTGGTTCATGGACAACGTGGGGGGTAATAAATTTAATTAATAACAAGTATTTAGTCAACACCTCTTCAAACACATTATTTTTTATGACATGATCCCTTCCCCTCAGGCACCTTTCCCATTTCACATATTTTTTAAATCATTATTTTAAGTCATTTACACCTTTCATTAGGAAAAATCCGTTAACAATTCTACCATCATTGTTAACTCCTTTTCTTTTAGACACCAAAAAAACCGTTACAATTTATCATAACCCAAAACATTAACCTAGTCACAACATTTCATTATACAAGATATCCTTAACTATTCATTTTTGTTCTTTTCATTCACTAACATTCCTCACCATTACGAGGCATAATTTTATTCATATTTATCACAGAACTAAAATGCATTCCACTCTCTATGCCCCACACAACCATCTTGTGTGTGTGCCTATACTGATGCATTCCACCTATATCCTTAGGTGCCTAAAATGATTCATGAATGAACATCCCCATGCCATTCCCGAAATGATCAAAATATCATAAATCAGTCAAATCAAACAACATGTGCATTACCCAATGATAAAATATCTTCCAACTATAAAAAAACATATCAAGAACAACGATTCCTACTCTGGGTGACTTGGGTTTTACCTCATACATGGGATAGTTAATCCCAAGAAAGAGCTCATTACCAAGTCCCAAAACATATTAATCTTTTTTTATCATCCCAAGATAGTAAGAAGAGAAAAGAACTCCTCTGTTACCACATTGTATCGTAAGCGCACCTCACTATATGATAGATGTTGTCGACTAGCAGAGAGGGTCTAATAAGACACACAGGGAGACAATACCATCTTTACCATAGTAGGCCACAATAGATCCCAATATAAATAACAAAAACTGTATGAACCAACCAATAAACTTCCAAAACCAAACGTTTCCCAAAAGGGTACAAACAAAAATAAAATACTACAATGTCATGCCATACTAGTAGTTAAAGTGAAAAAAACCCACAAAAAAAAAACAAATGGCCAAACCTCCCAACGGGTCTTTCCTCGAAGTCTGGATCCTTATCCATTTTTATCCTCAACCCAACTCAACATCTTAGTGTTGGGCCTCAGCCATTGTCAAGACCTGCAACCAAGAGATCTACTGGGGTACCCAATGGTGGCCTGAGTAGGGTGTGAGTACAAAACCTAGTAGGAAACCACCAATGATGTCTACAAAATATCTAGTCTAATAGGTAGTTCATGCATGTACAAAATAAATTGCAAGTAAACAAGGAACAATTTGGGATCCATAAGTTAACGAGGTTCTGTTATATTTATTACTAGCATTTATCCAAATTTCATAATTTATACCAGAATCATTACATAAGACACATTGATCACATGTTCCATGGGTTAGGCATAATTATCCTGAACATAGGGGTCTAAGGCAATCGATGACAAAGAAAAGGGGAAAATGTCTAGTCCGTAACTCAGTAGGGATCTATATATCACATCAACACATTTCCTCACCTCAAAGAATCATTCCATGTGGAATGATATAAATTAATTAACCTCACCTTGAATCCTCAGTCTGGGTGGAATGAAACCATTAGAGTAAGAGAGAATTTTTCCCCTCCCTATCTCGTGTATTTTGGGGTGGATTTTAGAGCCTCATTCTAACTCAACCCTTGGGCGTAGAACCTCAAGTCAATAACGCACTCTACCAACCCATGTGAACATTCTTATTTATCAATCCCCACATCCATACCATAACACAACACAACATAACCAATGCCATTGTAAATCCTCATTAATAATTCATAGTAACTAACATGGGAAACAATACTATTCCATAACCCATTGATTCACTTCCCTATTAAAATTCATATCCATTTAGCCAAAATCACATTATCATTCCTTACCCCATTAGGTGTATTCAAATACCCCAATGCCATTAGCCACATTCCTCAATGACCAAACATTGACCCATTTAGCCAATTTATCAATTCAGAATAATTCACCCACTAATGCATTTCATGTTCAATTCTCATATCACATAACACAAAAAATTTATTGCATTCAAACATTTAGGTGAAGCACCTAATCCTCATGTGTTAACCCATTCCAAAATTCCATCTAGTTTCCTGTTAAATCTCATTAACAAATTTCCCATTTCCATTACATTATCCCATGATAAGTTCTCCATTAAATATGCACTAATTTACTTAGGTATTTATAACCTAGTTCATTAAACAATTGACATAATCTCCTTCACCGAAATACCTATATTCATATCATTCCAAAAATGTATTATGCACTTATTTACTTAGGAATATTATTCATCATTCCATTTATGACTTAATTATCTGTTAAAACATATTCTACATGGGTTCCTCATTAGTTATCAACAAACCTCTAATTCACCCCAATACAATCTAGGTCAGGGTTTTCTGGAACACCCCATAGGTGGCCATAAAATGGTCAAGTCCTCCTGCATACATCCCACATGGATTGTGAGGGTTTCATAAATTCATTTAGACACCTACCTCGATTCCCCTGATGAACACACTCTTAATAATGGCCTTGGATCTGGATTCAAGCCCCCATTGATGCCTCAACCTAGATCACATCTGAAAATGTGGGTTTTTAGGGTTTCAGATGGAGAAGAAAAAAAGATAAAAACAATAAACTAAAAAGAGAAGCAAGAGGCGGATTAGGCTTACACGGATCATTAACCTGTACTTGAAACCACTCAGAACACATAATAATCGTAGGATATCCATCCTTGAGAAATATTTGGAGCATTGGGTTTTTATAGGGTTACAATGGAGAAGGAGAAAGAAAAACCCTAGTTGGGTATTAAAATCAAGGGAATTTTTGTAATGCTTCCATCATTTTTGGGCCGCTCGGTTTACCTGCTTGGTTTTCCAAACTGTGCGAAAAGCATGTGATAGCTAATGTTCAAGAGAGGTAAGCCCACACGGTTTTTTAGAGAACCCACATTGTTTTCCCTAACTGAGAACCGACCATGAAAAGGCTACTATCCTAGGATGGCTAGTCTGTATGGTTTATCCACACTGTTTCCCTTAACCGTATGCAGACAGTGCGCCTTACACAGCTTGTCCTGACTGCTCTTCTCTTCGCACCCCGAGCCCCGGGACACCCCCTAGCCCTCACCTGAACTTGGGAAACACTTATCTTGTTGCAAAGGAGAGACACAAGCCAACTTTTAAAAAAACATTCTTTAAGAAAAATCAGGTACCTAATATTAATTCATTAAAAATAAACCCTAATAGGGAAGGATTTAGGTTAAATTTAAGGATAATATATCTAAAATATTGAATTTAAATTTATATAGTCAAGACGACTAGTTATAGAGTTTAAGTATTATCAACGTTTCTTGGAAATGATTTTTTGAAAAATCAATTGCAAACATGATTGTGGGTTTTGTTTTAAATAAATACTTCCACATATAGATTAAATGGGTACATATTTGGAATAAATATAATTATATAAGTTTAAATTAATTTTTCGAAAATATAAATAGTGATTGTAGAAAACATTTATAAATACGGTAAAACTAAAATAGGTTATTTATGAGTTATTTTTTACCAAGGACTTGAAAAAATGTAACCATAATAGTACGAATCATTGTATTTTAATTTAAATATAATAATAAATATTGTTTTTTACTTTATATTTAATTAATAATTGTTTTTGATAAATATGATATTTTGATATAATAAAACAGAAATTCAATTTTCACGTAATAAGATATTTTAAATAATTCATTCCATTTTTACGTAATAATGAATTTTATGATAAATGATATTATAATATTATAATAATATTAATTATTGTTTATTAAAATGAAATGATAATATTTTTTTATGAAGTAAAATGTATTATTTTAAGGGTTCAAAAATTGTTATTGACAATAATCCAAAATTTCTCAATAAATAAATATCCTTGTTATAAATGTGAAAATTCCACATATATAGATTTTTTTACAGAATACAAATTTTTTATCAAATCATAGTCTAAATATTATCTGATAGAAAATTTTTCATAATTTTTTGTGGTAGTAGAAATATCGGTTAAAATTAAATACTATGTAAATATAAGATGTGTGAAAAGTAATAATAATGACCCAAAAGTGATGTAATAAATTATTTTAATTGTTTCCAATTCCATATATTTTCTTCCATTTAAAATAATATTCTTTTTAAGTTATTTCATTAATTTTATAAATCCATTATGAATCCTCAAAATTATATTTTGTATTTTTTGGTTTAAAAATAATTTCTTTATGAACATGAATCACTTTCAATTCACATTGAGTACTATTTTAATAATTTCTGACATTGGCCTTATAAAATAATGAAAAAAACTCATATTGGGAAGAAACAATTGGAAAAACCATCGTAAGGTTGTAGTTTTAAACATTTAATTGTATAGAGCCCAAATCCTATTTTTGAAAAATAATAAAGAAGTCCCCACCCATTTACTATATAAAAACAACCAATATTCCATTCTTATTCACCTAAAAACCTTTATAAGCATTTTAATCTTCCATCACCTATATATTGTCCTCCCAATATTCCCTAATATATCAAGAAGCTCCTCCCAATATTTTGGAATCACACTCTCTAGGTAAGGGTCCTCTCTATTATTTTCAATTCAAGACACTTCTTTTCAATTAGCCTTTTGAATCTCAATTGATTTTTTTATGATTTTATAAATATCCCTTTACATATTTAATACTTAAAAATAAGAGATCATTTATCCCCTATCATTTTATCATTTACCTAAGCCTTTAGTATGATAAAATATTTTAAAGGGCCTCTCTATCTTCATTTCCATCCAAGAACATCCTTTGAATTGTTCCTTTTTATTCTCAATTGGATTTGTTTCAATGAAGTCATAAATATCCCTATACTATATAATTGATTTAATAATAATAAAAGATCATTTCCCCCCTCTCATTTTATCATTTACCTAAGTTGTTTTTATGCTAAAATTTAGAAACAGATCCTCTCTTTCTCCCCTTTAATCAAGAACCTTATTTATGTAATGCACTTTCATATTTAGATTCATATTGATGTTATATGATATTACACATCCCAAATACTACCCTTATGTTTTAAATGTTTTTTTGACCCATATCACTCTCATCAATCCCCCACAGGATTTAGCATGTACCCTTATTATGTAACTAAAATTGTCCTACAATATTTCTATGCCATGTTTTTATTCAATAACCCTCATTGTATTATACTTATTTGTTTCAAAATTTTCATGTTAGATCATGATATTAAATATCCCTCCACCTATAATTATAAATTTTAGGTGATGATATACCTTTCCCTCTCCCATTTAGTAATTTAATGAACCATCATGTACTCCCAATAAGCTGTAAAAATATCATTGCAACCTTACATGGAAAACATTTTTATGTGTATACCCATACCCATTTCCACTCAACGACATTCCTATAGTTGTAGCTATAAATTATTTGTTGGAAAATTCCAATTATTTAACCCACAATTCATAATCATGGGATTAAATGTTATGAAACTTGGTTCTATATTGAATGTTCTATGTGGCACACTTATACAAGTATATGAAAAGAAAGCATCGGGTTCACCATGAATTATATAGTTCTCCAAAATATTGGGTAATCATTTAGTTTCATAAGACATCCCATTTGAAATTAGGGAGTAAACCTAATACACTTCCACCATGTTATGATGTCTTGGTGGTTATCCTAGGCCCATGTTTATGTTATCATGTTCAAATATGTTTCCAAAAATCTCATGTTTCCTTTATGTAACAACGCTATATAACAAATTATTGTTCATATATATGATTGTAACCACATTTATATTCAATTTTAATTCCTATATTATAACATGTAATAATTTCATCATGTTATTAATTTTTTCTCCCATATTATTCTTTATATGTCACCACATTATTTTGTATATCCCCAGGTTATGCCATGCAGTTTTAAGAATGATTGAAAATTATGATCATGTTAAAGATGTTTTGAATATTGACTCTATACTCTCAATTTTATGTATTTATGTAATGTACCTAATTACCCAAATAAACCATACTTATATATATTCTATGTTTTCTTGTGTATTATTATGTAATTAATCATGAATTAATGTTTAACAGAAAATGTGTCTAGTCATAAGAAGAGACAATAATGCATATTTTGTGAAATGTTTCCCAAACGATCAAGATTACTCAAAAAATATATTAAAAATAGAGATTAACAAATTAATAATCATATAGGGAATAATTATAAATTAACATTATAAAAGGTTATATATATGAATATTATTTTTAAATATGTTATTAATATAGTTATTTTTATTATACTAGATGTTAGAGAATGCTCAAGTTATTAGTAATAGAATGTAAGGTTTACACTAACACAACATATATTCACGATTCATATGATTCTTTTATAACTAATTTTTTATAATACCGATTTATTATATTCTATGATGATACAATAATTCATCCCAACTCTCTTGAGAAATTAATATTTTTAATTAAAATCTTTATATTGATGAATTTATTTCTTAAAAGTATATCATTGTTGAGAAAAATTCCCACCCATTTAAATGGTAGTTAGCCATAATTTTCCATATTTGTATTTCCCCCCAATGTTAAATTTTTTATTTGATAAAAACAAATAGCTATTATCTTATATGAACATTATATTTTCTTTATCGTTTTTAAAAAATTATTTCTTGTTACTATTTTTACAACGTGGGTTTTCAACAATGGAACTTTAAAATCTAGAATTTTTTTTTCCATTATTTCATAATAAATGTTTTATATTATAATTATTTTCTTTTTTGATATCCTTTATATATTTTAATGGATCTTTTATTGAATATTATTTCTAAATAATATATTTTCCAATGTTTTGACTTCACCAGGTCAAAAATTAATTTTGAATTTTTTTTCAAAAGATATTGTTTTATGAAAATGATGAAATCATTTTCAAATTAATTTTCTTTTGTTTTCACTACCATTTTCCCATTATAAAAAAAGGGATTATTTTTTTCGAAATTATTTTTTATCAATAAAACATTGAATTTTCTTATAAAATAATGGTTTTATTTTATTTAATTGTTAATATAATTCCATATCATTCTTATGGTCATTTTTATGATAATATTTAGTAATGTATTGAAACCCATTTTTATTTCCATGGGACCAATATTATGTGATGAATAATACCAATTATATTCCATCATGATTTCATGTTACATTGAAATTTTTAGTATCATATAGAGAACATATGTATGGATGATTGATGAGTGGGTCATATATAACCATCCAAATCATTGGCCAATGTTTTGTATATACTGACATAATGTATCCTAATTCTTCTTATATATTCACACAAAACAATATCGTGGGCTTTATTAGATGTGATAAAAAATGGGTGGGCATTATTGAAAATTATTATAAATTAATGAATACACCTTTTTTATATTCTCATAATAAAATTAGTGACTTCATATAGATATGATCATAATATGATGATACCCTATGAATAGTTTCTCACTAATTAATAATTGTTAAGATATTTACCAAGGGAATGTTCACTTTGCATGCCATATTATTATGATTATGACCCATGGATCATTTTTATTTTCTCATGGATCCACACATTTTTTATATAGTATATTTTTTCTCATACATGTTCAATTATCATGACTCTTAGGTAACTCTCATAGATTATATGTTATTTTAGTAAGGCATTTCTCCCATCTCATGTGTTAAATTATTCTTATGATATAACACTTGATGACTTGAAGTTATATTTTTTCCATTACTAATCATTTTAGATCAACCATTTCATATGTTTATATTCCCCAATTTAGGATTATAATTATAGATTATGAGAATTATATAAGGCAGTATATAGTGCTTCTAGTGTGAAGTAATTTTAAAAAGTGTATTAGAATATTTTTCATATGTAATATGTCTCTAAATTTACTAAACATTTGACTATTAGTATTATGTGATTATTTTTTGATATATAATGGTTATCTCATGAAAATTTTGTCAAATAAATATAGGTTTTTATTAGGTAGTTTTAGTTGGTTTAAGAGAATGGTTTTATTATTTTTATTCTTTTTGTGAATATTTTTTGGATTAATATGGGAGAACCTTGGTGAAAACTACAGGGGTAAGTCATTGTGATAAGTAAAATTATAGGATACCATCTTGACATTTTTGTAATGTAGGTATTTTTTGGTTCTCCTAGAAATTATATCCTTATTTAAATATTACATGTAAACATAAGATCTTAAACATATTCACAGTGGGGTAATAACACTAAAAGGGTGGAATGGGTTTTAAATCATTCATCACCTGACGTATAATAAAGAGGAATAACTGCACCACTAGTTTGAAATTCAAGTGAATATTAATCGGTAATTCACTGGATCTTTATTATACATTATAAAGTATTATAGGAAATATTTACTTTTTTAGAGGACCTAATAGGATATAGACAATGAATTACCTAGATTGAAACCTTCAAATTTATGTTATTAATGATTTACTAATATTATGATTAAATGTTTTTATTTTTAGATAATTTACTATAAATAATATCATTTTATTTAGGAAATTCTTGGAGTAAGGAAAAATTGAATTAAAAATGGGTGCAATGGAAAATGTGATGATTGTTTCAATGGGTAACCATATAGAATGGGAGAAGGAATACAAAAAATTATAGTGATTCTCGCTCAACTATCCCAATATATGAATAATAATCTAATCTATGTTGATAACCTAAATCATGTAGGTAATTATAATCATTAATTAAATTATTTCATGTGAAAATTTACACCAGCATTGAAAGTCTCTTATAGTCAACATAATTCTGAGAAATGGATCAATGATTCAGAAATGTTATTTTCCATTATCCATTGATGAAAACATGGGAATATTTTATTTTCTATCATCATTTAAATGATAAGTATGACCAATTATTGTCTCTTGTTAATAACATAATGGAAAATGAAGCTGTAGAATATATAGAATGATAGTATTTCATGAAAATTTTCCTCATAATGTATTCTACTCTTACTTTTCAAATGAATATGGAGAGATAATTCTTAGAGTTGAAACAATAGTAAAATAGATCCAACAAAATATATGAAGAAAACTTCACAAGGATCATAAGTTATGCCTCTAGATTTATCTCCAATCTTAAGAGTAAATTTGAACATTTATTTAGTCTCTTAATGGTTTTTTCATAAAAATTAATCAACCATAAGATTGATTAGAAGACACAATGAAATTATTAAATGTTTTCTGAATGTGGGAATAGAAATTTAAGACTCACATAATATTTGAGATAATAAAATAAATGTAGAGTATCAAGAAATATCTAATAATAATTCACATAGTTGAGAGACAAATCAACTACCAACATGTAAAAAATGTGTTAGGAGGAACCTGAGTAACTACCACAAAATAATAATGAAGTGTTTCATGTTTTAAATTATTTGACATAATTTTAATGAGTATTGAAAAGTTGAAATATGGACACTTATTATGACTGAAGAAAATAATGTCCTAAATAATGCGCCGCCTATACTTCAGTGCTTCAAAGTAAAGGAGTTTTTTATTACATAATCCAATTCCCTAGCCATAGAGAAAAATTAATATAATATACTATAATAACCTCCAACACCTTGGGAGAAATTAATAGGTTATGGTATCACTACAACTAAGGTGGATCATGATAATGAAGTGATGAATGGTACAAACATTCTCTACTCAATATTTGTGAATAACCTATTCGATTATGGTTTCTTTTATCTTTTCAAATAATGTATATTTTTTGAAAATATTGATTCACCACCTCAAGAATTATATATTTAAATTTCTATTAGATCTCATAATTGAATAATGATCATGTATAAGATATAAAAAACCACTGTAATTTTATTTTGGGGGAGGATAATTCATATAAATATAGTTTTTCATCCCTTTGTTTAATTTTAAATTTTATTAATTATGGATTTACATTCCCTATTTGAGTAAAATATCAATTGTTGTGAAAAAGAAATCTCATATCATATCTCGAATCATCATGATGTCAAATATTAACATAAATATGATCATGAACTATTTGTGGAAGAGAATTCTACAATATAGGTTATGATGCCCTATAATGAGGGAATCATTCCACAAATGATCAAGTATGATGTCATAATTGTTTATATTCCTATTGTGTAGGAGTATACTTATGTTTTTTAAGATGAACATCCTGGACATTCCCTTGAGAATGAGGATGAATTTTTAATTGAACTCATGCCTTGATCTATTCACATATCAAAGTGTTTTTATAGAATGGTTTCTATTAAATTTGAGTAATTAATAATAAACTACAAGAGAATCAAGTCACTGGTTTGATATTCTTAAATGTTTAATAGTGTTATGCACCAATCCTTTATAAAAAAATAACAAATATTATTGTGTATTTACAATAATTATAGTGATATTAGTAAAACCATTATAATGAACAAGTATCTTATACATTATATTTATCATCTATTTAATCAAATCAAATGAGTTCAATACTTTTCAAAGATTCTTCTTTTATCAAGATATAATAAGTTAAGGGTTAAAAGTTATGATATTTCATAGACAATATTCCATATAATGCATGGACACTATGAATTCAATGTGATTCCATTTGGCCTTATGAATTCTTCTTCGATATTCATGAATCTAATGAATAGAGTTTTTAGAGACTAACTTTATTAATTTTTGTTGTCTTTATAGTTGATATTATTACAAATTTAGAGAGTAAGGAAGGGTATGAACATCAATTATAGACTGTGTTTATGAGCTTTATAAAATAGAAACAACATTTGAAGTTTAGAATATGTGCATTTTGGATGTTGAAAGTGTCATTGTTTGGTAATTTACTCATAAGTGAAGGAATATCTACAAATCCTTCAAAGATATATGTCATTGAGAGATGGAATAGAGAAACCACAATAAATGATATATGATTTTTCATTGGGTTACCTCAGTACTATTGACATTTTGGAAAAATTTATCCAGGATATCAAATCCACTAACAAAGTTAAATTATAAAGGATGGAGTTTACATTGGTCATATGAATGTTTAGAAAGAGTCATGGGAATAAAAATTAGCAGGTCACTATATTTGTACATACATTAACCTATAGTGGGAAGGGTTTGAAATATATAGTGATACATAATTAAAGGTATTGGGATACATACTCTTGTATAATGACATGGTAATTTCTTAATCCTCATCTTGATTAAAGTCATAGAAGAAAAATTACCCAACAAAAGATATAGATATGGGTGGAGTGAACCTTTAATTAAGGGTTTGACTGCATTATCTCTATGGTAAAAGGTGTGATATAAATGTGAACAATAATAGATTAGAATATATATTCAAACAAAAGATGTTTAATATAAACTAATGTATGTGGTCAGAATTGATCAATGACTATCTACAACCTAGAGAAGGTAAATATTATGGTTGATGCTCTAAGATGAAAAGATCAAACTACCTTTCCATGATGTTTATTGAAAATGATACAATACATAATGATTTAGAAAATTTTAATCATGGTGTCATATGGTATGGTTGAAAATATTATCATTACCAAATAAATAACCAACCATAAATTCTTATGATATTCAAAGAATATCGGGAAGGTGATGTGGGGATACAAAAAGAAGTTTGTATTATAGAGGTTAACTTTGATAAAGGTGCAGTTATAAGGTTTGGAATATGAATCTTTGTCCCATTAAAACTAGAAATGTAGATGAAAATTTAGGATGATGCTCTTACCTCTTCCTTCTCTATTCATCTAGGAATAATGATGATGTATAATGATCTAATGAAAAATGTAAAGGGGGATGATATAAATATGGTGATAAAATATATTTATCTATTTTTTATTCCATCCAGTTATGGATTAATTAAAAACAATTTAAGGGGGGATAATTCAACCATTTACCAATAATTATAGAAATGTGGATATGTAACCACGGATTTCATTCTTCAACTCCATATGAAATATAAAGGAGATAATAATTTATAGATTATAGTCATTAAAATTATGATGTATTTTAATCAATGAATATTTCTTACTTAAACATGTCACCCTCGTATACATAATAGCGGTTATAATGATGTATGAAGTACAAATCTATATTTTATTTGACCTATATCTAGGTATTAAGATGAATTTCTAGAAAATTAATTAGTTGGTATTAGAGATAGATTTTTTTTCCTCATTTATTATCACCCTCAAATAGATTTTTAGTTTGATAGAACCATTCAAACTCTTGAAGTAATTTTGATAATTTATTCTATATATTTCCAAAGACATTTTGATAAATATCATTCCTTGGAAGAATTCTCATATAACATCAATGTCCATTATAAAATTTAAATTAAACTATATGAGGCTATATATAATAAGGTTTATGGGACTCCAATATAATGGGATGATGATTGAGAGAAGAATATGATATGAACATCCCTTTTATAAGAAATGAATATGAAGGTTTAAACCATTCACTGGTATATGAATGTGGTAAAAATTCAACAGAATAGTATTTCTAATTACCATTAATGAGATATTTAGTTTATTGATGGCAACAAGGTCTTCGTATAGATATATCTTTAAATGTGATTCGTAATATTTAGGAAGAAAGAGAGGTTGCTCCCTAATTATATCAATCCTGATTAGATCTTTTATTTTTTCATGGATATAACTTATCACATAGAACTCCCTCTTGATCCATCACAATTACATGATGTGTTTAATGTATATATTTTGAGTAAATATATACCATACCATTCACATACACTAAACTCAAAATCTATGCAACAAGTAAATTATCTCTCTTATAAGGAATTACCAATATAAATTCTATATTTAAGAGATAAATTAGTAGAAAATAATAATACACATCTAGTTAGATCTCTTTTAGGGAATCAAAAGTTAGATGAAGTTACCTAGAAACCCGATGATGTAATGATAAAAAAGTATCCTTAGTTTGTTTCTTCCACATAATAATTCTTTGAGGAAAAAATTACATTTAAAGAAGGTTGAATGTAACTAAAAACAATATTATAGAATAACATTCCTTCAATACTATGTGAGTAGCTTATTTTTCACAGAACAATGAACCAAAATAAAGTCCACATTACTTTAATAAAATTATAAAAAAATAAAAATTATTATATATCCCTTAAATATAGTGTTATCGTTATAAGTAATAAATTTTTAAAAACAACATAAAATGTTTTAAAAAAATAATAGCATTTTATTCTTGGAGATACACTATTTTCTAAATTTTATTCTAACACATTCAGTGTGCCAATATGAAAATTGAAATTGTATCACTACTAGAAATTATATTTAGCAAAATTGATTCTAAATTTTGAATAATTATTTAAAAATTATGTGATTGATGAATTTAATTTTTATGTATAATATATTATTAAATGGATTAATTTGAATAACCATGATAATAGTAAAATTATTATTTTCAATGAATTATTTAATTAACACTGTATAATTTTCCTCTAAAAGTAAAAATTAAAAAATTCTAATTTTTTATAGTTTAATATATATATATATATTTATTTACATTAATTCATTTTGTAATCATTGAAAAATAATATTAATAATTGTGAATGTAAAAAAATAATTTTCTCTAAAACTATATTTCTATATATTAAAATTTTAAATTTTAAAAAAAATTCTATTCTTTTGAAATTTAGTTGGATTAAATGTAATTTAAATTTAGGTTCAGTAAACCCATTTTTTTAAATAATTTTAATTTGATATTTTAATTAAAACATATATCACGTACTTCATATCAACTAGATACCTCATTAGAAGACAAAATTGTGAAATAAAGAAAACATAATGATTAATGACATGTATCATGTTCCAAAAAACAATTGAAAAATATTTTTGGTTGATTTTTTTACCATATATCACCCCAAAATTATTTACTTCCAACATTAAATATTTTGACTCAGGAATAGTGTTACTCCATTATTGAATAATAATATGTGTTCACAAAGGTTCCATTTTTAAACTTATAAAATGGGAATAGTTCTATAACTTCATGATACACTCATACCATGGAATTACATAATTATAATTTATATATTTATCCTCCAATAATCCTCTATCAATTTCATTATCGTTTTACCTCAATAATATATCATAATACCTCTATTTCTAAATATATTTCCAAGAATAGTCATAAGTTCTCAACATAAGTAATTCTTACCTCTCTGTATTTTATTATTAATTAACCACTTATGAACTTCTTAAATACATCCTAATGTAATTAGAAAATCATATTTAATATAATATAACGTTATTATAATAATATAAAATTAATTATTTAATACATTTCATCCACCAAGTAAAATAAAATAACATTTATTGTGTGTATGTGTAAACTACTGCCACTACATAATGATGTGGTTTATTTTTCATGACATTAAATAATCATTGGTAATAGGGATGAATTTATTGGACTAATATTCTAAATAATTAAAAATTAGAATTTTGGAATGATAATTTATCACATGCCTTAATTCTATCCCATTCATTATTTAACAAAATCTTTAGTTCTGTGTGTGATGGACTACCATATCTGCGAATGATGAATTTTGTTTGTCACCATAAACCTTCAAGGATGATTCTAATAATGAATTTAATGGTGATATATTATATTTATGACAATTTTAATATTATTTATAAGTTATATTAGCATGATTTAAAAATAAACCCTTACTCATATAATCATAATAACAGGATATTGTTTAGGTCGTTTTTTAACACATACTTGAACAAAGTTATTTGTTTAAACCTAAATAAATTTAGTAATTTTATATAATGGTAGTATAATTTGATTATAATTTCTTTAGGATTTTTTTAAAGGTTTTGTTAACATTTAATTTATTTTATAATTTATAACCATTCGATCCTTATATATGTTAAAACTACTTCTCAAATATTTTCTTTTTCACCAAAAAAATCAAAATATTTTTCCTAATGAAATGATACCGAACAAATAATTAAAAAATTTATTATTCAATCTTCAATAATATAAAAATGATATGATTTGAGAGAAAAAAATAAAAATGAAATGTCTATTATCAAAATGTTTCAGAACATGTACGATTACCCACAATCAACATAGAAAATAGATAACAAATAATTATAATAATTGTAGTGAATAAATATAAACGATGTTTATAAAACATTATAGATATAAATACTATTATAAAATTGGTTATTAATATAGTTATGTTTATTATACATGATCTTATATCATGTTATTCTAATAGAGAATACAAGGTAATGTTTTTTCTTGACACAACTCCTTTTTTTGATTCACAGAGATTTACTTTTACCTATGGTTTTAAAAAATTAATTTATTAATTTATATGGTGATATTAAAATTCATAGTCTCTATATGGAAAAGGATATTCATATTTCAAATCTTAATCATGATTAATTCCATCTTCAATATTATATCATTTCTAAGAGTAATTCAAATATACTTTAATGACAGATTTGACACATTATCCATATTTATTTTCACCCCAATGTTATCCTTTTTTGTAGAACCCCAAAAATGTGTAATAATTGGTGACCCTATTATTTGAATTATCTTATTTATAAAAAATATATACTGTTAAAAGTTTTATTATGTGGGTTTTCATAGAGGTATTTCAAAATATTTAAATGGTTTTCTAGCCTTTCCTAATCAACATTTTATTATCCCCTCAAAATTACCTAATGATAACTTTTATATATTCTCAAGGAAATTTTATTGATGAATTTTAAAAAAAGTTTTTTTTAATATATTTATTTCACCAAATAAAAAATGACTTTTGAATGTTACCTAAAACCTCTTATTTTATAAGAATTTTAAAATCATTTTCTAAAAATAGTTTTATGATTTATCTTTCATTTTACTATTTATCATAAAATGATAAATTTGTTTTGAAATATTTTTCTATTAATAACCCTCTATATTTTATTATGAAGTACTCTTAATGGTTAATATAATTTTTGGGAATCAATTATTTTCATTCTCAAGCTTAATTTTTGTTACACCACTTGGGAATGTTGTGATTTTTTATCATTTTATAGGTTTATTATGATGTGGTAAATTAAAAATATTTCATTAAAATGGGTTTTCATGATATTTTTAAAGTATTGGAATGTTAGTGAACACATGTATATGTAAAATTGACCTGTGGGGTCTAAAATCACCATCCAATTAATTAATTAATGTTTTATGTCTCCTCGGATATTACAGAATAATCCATCATAGATATTCTAAAAAACTATGAATGGGAATTGTTGGATATGATCAATAACTAATAAGAAAGACTTTAGGGATATAGATACATTATATTGGGTGTTCCTTCCTAGATATTCTCAAAAAATAAATCATGGAATCTCGTAGATATTCTCATAATAAGATTAGTCACTATTCTTATTTTTGTGGCATTAAATAACTATTTTTTCAAAGATAAATTTTATTTTTCATTTACATTCTATATTATAAAGTATATACTCCAAAGATAATGTTATTTTATCATGTATCCACACTCTTTTTCAATGTTATATGTTTTATTTTACGTGTTCTTCTTTATAGAATCATCATTATCTCTCATGGATTCCATGTCCATTTAATTAGAAATTTCGCCCCATCCAAAGTTCTGTCTTATTCTTATAATATAACGTTTGATTACATGATGATATGTTTTCCATTTCCAATAATTTGATGTCACCAGTTCTTATTTGTTTCCCCAAGTTATGATTAAGATTATAATTTATGAAAATTGTAGAAGTTAGTCTAGTGTGTTTCAAGTATAAAGGAATGTTCATACATGTAATAGATCCTGTTTATTTTGTATCTAGTTTTGAAAGAAACTAAACCAAGGGATTTTAGGATTGTGAGATTATTTTGTGATATGAAATTTTTATGTCACGTTTTTTATAAAACAGAGTCATGTATATACTGGGTTGTAAAATTCCATGTTTTTTTAAATATTATGTTTATTGGTTTTAATTTTCATTCTCGAGATATTTTAACTTGATAAACATAGTGATTTATGTTATTGATTTTTATTGTTCTTTATTGTAATCAATGGATAGAGGTGTTATTCATTGATTATTGTAGTCACATTAGATTACCATATCATTGGTGTGCCTTCTTATGATTTATATTTAGGTTTCTGAAGGAGGGACATAATTTTAATATGTTAAAAATAAAATTTATGGAGATTACCATATAAATTTTTGATGTTATTTTAATTAGGTAGACATGGTTATTTCATGGAAGCTATTATCACCTGATGATAATTATGAATATCTAACAAACCTATGGGGTTATAGCCATAGATAATATTACATGATATTAGAATTATTTATGGAGATCAATCCCTAATGTGGGGTAAATGTGAAATGTTGAATTTTTTTTATGGTAGAGTATGGATTATGAAATTTTGATGTATTCTATGTATAATTTAAGAATGATGATATTTTAGGATTACTTATAATGAAAATTTTTTTGGATTATGGTGTCTAAAAAATATTTCTATCATTAATAAAAGATGAGGTTTTTCATGGACAAGAGTGAATCAGTTATGGGGTAATAATAGGGGATTGGGATTATCAGAAATATATTGATAATTAAATATTATTAATTGGTATTATTATCCATTTTCAAAGAAGAAAATTTATTGCAGAGTTTTCCATGTGTATTATCAAATGAGATGTTTTTTAGAGGGTATTCATTGTCTCTCTATATATTTTTAGTATAAAAGACCCAAAATAGTGTGGGTTGAGGAGTTATGTCGATGATGGGGAGTAAGTTTCATTCAGGTGTTATTTGTGAAGTAATTTCTCAAATAGGTATTGGATGGTGAGAGTCAGTGTAGTTAAAATATGTTCGTTTTGGGTTTAAAGATGATAAAACTGTAAGGGATCAGATGGAATATATGTCCCACATATACCGGTATCAAATTAATTTCATCACTTTTGGTATCTGATGGTACTATTGCTGTGAAATTTCTATAGTGGGGACAACCCATATTTATAATATGATATTTTTCATCTTTAATTTTTTTTATAATTGAATGCTTCATTCAACACCATTCATGTTTTTTATCATTAGGATACTGAGAACATGGGGAAGAGTTGTTTTTGGTGAGGATGTGGTAAAATCCCAAAGAGTTTGGGTTGGTAATTTGGGTATATTGAAACTATACTTTTGGTATTATTTGTGTTGTTAGTTTAGTTGATAAAGGAAGAGGGTCATGTATTAGTGATATGGTCTAGGTGATAGATATATCATTTGATAAGATACATCACTGGCACCGATTGGTTTGGTCATAGATATACGGTGGACATAGGAAGTGTGAAAGTTTTCCTTGGAGGGCCACCTAGTGGTTAGTGATCAAGGGTTGGTATTCAATGTGGTACACGATGATTAGTGGCAAGTGGATGTATATTTGATAGGTGCATGGATTTTTTTGGAAATTATATTTATTTATATTGAATGTAATGAATTTTTATAAGATGATTAATTCCACATTATTGATTAGGGTAGGACATGAAGCCTCTTTCCTTATCCAACCTATTATATCCTCTAATAAGTGGATATATTTTCTCTTTTGTGGCATGATTTTCATGCCTCATATTCCTGGGGAATTCCATCAGTGCGCTTTGTAGTACATTCATAAATGTTCTTATTTTTTCTCATAACTTATTCATCTTTTAATAATTTTCCCCTAAATCAATGTTTCTTTTGGGTTATTGATTTCATGTGATTATATCAAAATTAGTTGGTGATATTAAAGAATTTGTATATTAATTTTTATAGATTTAGAAAAAAATTATTTTTTTAACCTTTACATGCATGTATATGTGATGTGTTATGTTTTGGAGTAAAAAATTAGTTAGATAAGATCAAGATATTAAAAAAATAAATGGTCCTAAAGTGGCCCCAATGTGTATCTTATGTCGTGATTGTATGAGTGGATTATAGTGAATTTAATTGGGGCTCATCGATGATGATGGTTCTATGCTAATGTAGGGGATTGAAAATTTATTTATACACTTGAAGAGGTTTCATATTTGAGATAGGTGTAATGATATTGGTTTGGGTGTTTGGATATTTATGTCAGTTATTGGTGAACATTTTTTCAATTTTTAGTGATTGGGAGGTGGGTGTTCTATATTGTTAATTGGTTAAATATTTTTCTTTGGTTTTAATTATGGTTCATGGATATAGATGAGTTTTCCGAGTTTATCAGATGTCATACATGTGTGTTTCTTGAATGTGTATTCCTTGATTTATTAGTTTCAATGAAGTACATTTAATTTTTTGTCTTATTTAAGATGAGGCTAGTGGGGTTGATGATTGTGACATGACTATATTAGGGTGGATATCATTGAGTCATCTATTGTGAGGAATGTTTTGTTGTTTTTGGGTGATGAATTGTTCACTAATTATAGGGTTATAAAAAATCACCATGGATATGTTTGGTTAAATTTTCATGAACTGAATAGAAATGATTTTTTTTATTTGGGACATGGAGATGTAGGGGTTCCCCTCACATTTTCGGTTGAGGTTATTTTTTTGATACACAAGGATTAATAGGTGACTCGGTCACCAAGAAGTATGTATAATCTTTAATAGATGTAATGAAATTGGTATGTGATGTTGATCATGAGGTATTATAAAGGCTATATTTAAGATATGGCTATAAGAATTGAGGGTTGTTAATTGTCACTTCTCTAGAGAAAGATCCATCCCATATGATATATTGCATTTGGGTTATTGAGAAAGAGTTTGTGATGAAAAAATGTATAATATGGATGAATAAGAATGATGAGGTATGATTCTATAAGAAATATGGATGTGGTTGGGGGATAGATTTATGTTGAATATATTTTCTATATATGATCATATCATCACATGTCAACTCTGGTGTATGTAGTAGTGTAGATGTTTTCTGGTGATCGAATATATCCCCATATAATGTTCTGCTATACGAATTCTTATTTGATTGCAATTTCATGTTTTACATGAACTTAAATATTTTTAGGGATATTTGGGTTCCTATTGGTGGTTTAAAAAAATGAGTTTATTACTAATTGAAAATGTTTATTGGTATGAGTTTGTTTTTATATTTCATATATCAGGTTAGGGTGTCCCTTGTGGGTAGAGTTCATGTAGGTCAGTGATGGGTTATAATACATGATGTTTTTTTGGTTGATGTTGGAGACTAAATTGGGTGGACCCTATAGGTCTATGTATGTGATTTATAGTTTTAGTTATCTTTTGGTATAATGTATGATATTAAACATCAGTGGGTAATCATTTATGGTGTGTTTTTTATTCATGTATTATATTTTATCTAGCATAAAATGTGTTGTTTGGAATTATTTATTTAATTTTTCATGTTATATTACATGTTTGTTTCCACTTCCATTTCAATATTAGTAAAGAGAGTATAGTATCCCTACAATCACACAATTAAACTTACATTCTATTTTGTAGTCTCTTATGTACGATGTGGTTTGACTGAGGTCACATTTAACCTCTATCTTAAATTTTTTACGCTGATACAGGTCATGGGTCATTATCAATTCATTATATATACATTCATAATTTTTTTATTTCATGAGAGAATCACGTAGTTATGATAGGTTACATATATAATAGTAAATATTAGTATTTTATTTATATAGTTTTATTAAATAATTTATATGAAAGGTTTTATCAACAGTTTTTGTGTTTGATATTGTTTAGTGAGGAACCTTTATTTGATCCTCGAATGGTGTAAGAAAATATTGATTATGTTTAGTGGATATAGGTGTGTTTATATACAATATGGTCTAGGAAAATAAAAAATATTGGAAAAAAGATCCAAACTTTTGAATTTGTTATTGGAAATAATGTTTTAATCATTGTCTCAACTCAGTTGAGACATTCACCTTTTAGTAAGGAAGGAAAAATATATACTATTTTAATATGACCATTTGGGAATATTATTAATATTTGATATGTTTCTTATTATTTAGTGTCACATATATATTATAGAAAATTTAATGATGTAATTTACATGTCTCGATTGAAAAAATAAAAACAAAAAATAATATCATTTACATACCCATGATTATGGAGAATTAGATATGAATTCTTATTTTCTTAAGAAATCGATGGATATTTTGGATCTGATTGAAAAGGGATTACAGGGTAATGTTCGGACACATGTACTTGTCCCATAAAAACAAGAAAATGTATAATACTAAACATGAGAGTATGAAGAATAAATGAGGGGAAAATGGTTGAATTATTTCATGGAATATTCTTAAAAATTCATCTTACAGATGAGAGACCATAAATTTATAAGGTGAAAGAAATCTATGCATTAAGGTGTTCTTTTTTTTATCATTTACACTAATTTTTTTACTATGTTGATTATTTTCACTAAGAAATTTTACTTATTATTTGATGAATTCATGAAGAAGGGAGTAAGTTGATGGAAGTTAATAGAATAAAAAAGGAAGTTCCACTTAGTATCATATAGTATTGTATTTTTTTCCCACTAGTCTAGGTAGCAAAGTTAGGATTTCCTAAAAAATTACTAGGTGTTTTTTAGGAATACTTTGGGTGGATGAAATCCCGTTAGTGGATATTGGTTATTCACCAACTTCTCAGTGTATTTCTTTATCCATTTAATTAATGGATATATATTTTTAATTTTTCTTCCAAGAAAATTGGATTGGTTTTCCAGCTTCAATAGAATTCATTTTAATGAGATTAGTTCTCTCTTAAGTATCTCTATCACTATATAGATTATATTCATGATTTTTTTCTCTTATTTATGATTGAGTTTTTATATTTCAAGGGAACTACAATCATTAAGGTAAGATATTTGTTGACCTCACCTGTTTTGATAAACCCAATTATGCCTTAATATGTTTTGATATTACCAAATAATGTTTTTCTATTTTTTAATTCTTTCAATATATGATATTCTATTATTAAGTTGATAAAAGTATCAAAATAATCATTGGACTATGTTAATCAATGTTTATCTAGGTTTATACATACATTGAAATAGTTCTAACTCAATCTTGAGATGTTTTGTGTAGAATAGACAAGTGTTAATTCCACCAGTATGAAGTTCACTAATATAGTCTGAATAAGTCTACCAATATAAATAGATACACAGCTACTGATAAAACTATGTACACCGGTATAGAAGTCTACTGATATGGTTAAGGTCACTGATATGCATAACGGTTATAGATAGCACAAGTTCACCGGTATGAAAAAGTCTACTAATACATAGTCTACCGATTAGTAAAGGGCACTGATACGTAGTTACTGATACAAGGCATATACTGATACAAAGTCCACCATTATGAGTCTACCGATAGAGATCTACTGATAGAATAAATACCGACACATGGAGATACTGTTATAAAGAGTTAGAACTACTGCTAGAAGTTCAAGGATAGAATGAGTCACTGACTGATATGAGGAGCTACCATTACAAGGAGAAACATCTATCATTACAAAGAGTTACAGCTACCGACAGAAGATCACTAATACAATGAGTCACTGACTTATACAAGGAGCTACCGTTACAAGGAGTAACAACTACCGATGGAAACCATTCACTGTTCTCTAAACTCTATTTCTATTTTTATATTTTTCAACGGTCATATTTGATGATTTTAATGAACATGGTATTAATTAATGATAGTGGTTGGAGTTCCAAGAACCGTACCTCATACCTGTAAAAATGTAAACATTCCCATTTTCGGAGCAGAAGATATAAAATGGAACCTCGAAAGCAACCTAAAGACACACCAAAAGATATACACATATACACAAAAAGAGGCAACATTATTTCACTCTGTTTCATGAAGAACACTAGACATACACGAGGCCATTCATACAAGAAGATAACACAAGCTGAACTTTAATCAAGGAGTGAAGAACTAAAATGAGCTCTTCATGCACTCAAGATGATCAAGATGAACCTAAAAGTCAAGGAAGAAAATGACACTCTATTTTGTTTTTAGACAAAAATGAGAGAAGGACTAGAAGCATTTCTGATTAATCAAAAGGAGTCCAGAGATGCACTTCAAATCACTAGAGCATTCTAAAATCATATCTTCTATCTCTTAGTGATTCTTTTACTTACTTTTGAGTAGTGTTTGTAATCTGTATATTCTAAAAACACTAACTCTTGTGCTGAACTGGAGTATTTATATCCTCACTCAATCTTTCCATACTCTCTTGTTCCCACTGTGGATAGTGGTAGAGGTCCAGTGTGACCTGGATAGCCTGTTTGCTATTATTTTGTTTTCCCATGTAAAACTATGGTAGAGGTCATCGGACCTGGACACTCTTTGTACTATTGTATAACCCCAATCTAGGGTGGGGATCAAAATTTATATAAATTGTTTGAGAGGAATAACTCTCTGATTGAGACTAAACCTCTGTGTTAAAACAGATGTGCATACTTATTTTGTTTTAAAGTATATTGAATATTCTATTACTAAGGATATTGAAATATAAAACTATTTTAAAGTAACTCTAATAGTTAAACTGGCAAGTGTTTATAACTTTTGTTTTTCAGAAAGTTAGTTTCAAAAGTTAACGAATCTTCAGATTGAGTTTACTAAGAAATAATCAATCCTTTGAGAAATTAATTGAAAACTTATAATATTTATAAATTCAATACAATTTATTTTTTATTCAATTTTGGAGTTTTAATAATAAAGTTTTTAACATAAATTTTAATTTGAACTAAATTAACCCCCTCTTGAGTATCCACTCCGACTACCATTTTGTATCCGAGGATGTTTGTTATTTATAAAGGATTTCCAAATACTCTATTTTTGAACTGTGATTTTAGTTTTATCTTAAAGATCTTAAATTTCTGTTAGTTCTAAATTTTATCACATTAAATATATTTTCTAAAATCTAATTATGGATAATAGACTTTAATGTGTTCTACCAACATGAAACCTTTATTTATTGGTGTTAATTATGCCCAATGGAAACAGAAAATGAAAATTCATTTATAAAGTATAGGATTTTACATCTGGACTACTATAGAGACTCAATATAAGATTCCAAAAAATGAAATATCTACATGTGATGAACCTACTAAAACAGAATACAATAAGAATTGTAAAGAAATGAATGCCCTATATTTTGCTTTAGGAGATGAAGAATTTAATCGAATATCTTCTTGTAAAACTGCTTATGAAATCCGGGACACTTTGGCTATTTCCCATGAGGGAATAACCAATGATAAAGAATTGATATTTAATACCTACACAATTAAGTATGATAATTTTTAAATGAAGACTGATGAACCTATTTCTGCTATGTATCTAAGGTTTAATGAGATTGTCAACACTATGAGCTCACTTGGAAAAGTTGTACCTAAAATGGACCAGATTATGAGAATACTAAGATGTCTGCCAGAGAGATGGAGAGGCACATTAGTTTCAATTATAGAATCATGTGACATAAATTCACTTCCTGTTAAAGAATTAATTGTTAAGTTGATGATGTATGATGCAGAGATGAATGTAAACAAGGAAGAAGATGATGAACCAACAAGGAAGTTAGTAGCATTTAAATGTACTGCATCAAAGATAAAGGACAACTAGAAATCTCACATACCTATTGAAAGCTCAACAAGTGAAATTTCATATTCTGATAGTGAGGAATAAATGGCTCAAATAGCTATGAGATTCAAGAAATTATACTGGAAGAAGAAATTCTTCAGAAAATAAAACTACAAAGGAAATTATGACCAACAAGGAAGTTGGAAGAAAAATTGGAAGAAAGTTGATAAGGATGATGAGATCATGTTCTATAAACGCAAAAGTAAAGGACACATTAAGGTTAACTGTCCAAAGTTAATGTTCAAGAAGAAACACTACTTTTAGGACAAAAAATATAAGATATCTATGAAGCAAACATGGAGTGCTTCAGAAGACAGCACAAGTGAATCTGATACTTATGATTCTGAAAAGAATCATGCCAACATGTGTTTCATGACAAACACATCTAAGGTAAAATTGGATACTCCTTTAAATTCATATTATTTTGGAGTTGATTCTGATTCTATATCTGAAAACATTACTAGTGAAGAATTATTTAAATATTTTAATTTGCTAGAAGATAACTATAATGAATTTATGGAAACGTATAAGACCATAAAGAAGCATCATGCTTTGACCAGCTCTGTTAAATCTTCACTTGATATTGAAAAGGAAAATAATGCTTAATTACTCATGGAAACTACTGAACTGAAATTGTCTAATGAGTAATTAACGAAAGACCTAGAAAATTTTCGAAATGGAAAAGATACACTTACCCAAATGTTAGGTAAACAATTGGCACCAAAATATACCACCAGAATAGGCTATCAGCCTGGACAGAGACAGATTACTAGAAATAGATTTATTCCAAAATCTGGACAGAATGCTGTGAGTTCTACTTCTAGAAATTCATATGACTCAACTAGTTATTCACATCATTATAGATCAAACAATTTTTATCTTTCAAAATATTTTGAATCTATTAATTATATGAAACCTGTTTAACAAATCTAGGTACCAAAAGTTTTTCTTTCTAACCTCTCTGGACCCAAGAAGATTAGGGTACCAAAATCAATTTCTGTTTAAACATGTTTTGTAGGAAAATTACCTGAAGAGTTCTTGTAAGAATATATAGTACTTGGACAGTGGATGTTCAAGAAATATGACTAGATATTACTCATGTTTCATGAGTTTAATCAAGGTTGACGGAGGACATGTAACCTTTGGTGATAACTAAAAAGGAAAAATCATTAGCATAAGCCATATTGGTAACACTGAATTAATTTTAATTTCTAAAGTATTATTTTATCATGGATTAAAATACAATCTGTTTAGTATTTCTCAGTTGTGTGATGGTGGATTTAATGTTAAATTTGAAAATTATTCCTGTAATGTTTTTAATTCTAAAAATATTTTAATATTTTATACTTTGAGAAATGAAAATGTTTATGCAGTTGATTTTAATTATTTAGCCAAAAAAAATTTACTTTTTTAAATAATTTTCATCAAGAATATTGTCTATGGCACAAATATTAGGAAACTACAACCTTCATTCACTTAGAAAATTGGCTAGGAAGAATTTAGTTAGAGACCTACGTCAACTAAAATTCCCATCAGACAATGTTTGTAATCCCTGTCAAAATGGAAAGCAACATAAATTTTATTTTAAATTAAAAAAATAAGTTTCAACTTCTCAACCTCTAGTGTTGGTTAATATAGAAATTTTTATTCCTTCTAGTGTTTCTAGTTTAAATGGGAAGCACTATGTCTATGTCTTAGTAGATGAATTTTCTAGATACACTTGGGTATACTTTCTTCCTCACAAAAGGGAATCCGATTATTATTTTATGAAATACTCCAAGTCTGTAGAGAACCTTATTGGACTTAATATTAAAACCATGAGAATTGATCATGGATGTGAGTTTGAAAATTATGAATTTGAAGATTACTTCTCACACAATGGCTATAATCACAAATTTTATGCCCCTAGGACACCCCAATAGAATGATGTAGTAGAAAGAAGAAATAGAACCCTTCAATAAATTGCAATGACTATTCTTAATGAATATGACCTACCTGGTTATTTCTGAGTTGAATCTATGAATAAAACATGTTATTTTATAAATAGAGTTTTGATTAGACCTGTTCTCAAGAAGACCCCTTATGAACTGTGGAATAATAGGAAGCCTAAAGTTAGTTACTTCATAGTTTTTGGTTGAAAAGTATTTATTCTTAATACTAAGGATAATTTTGATAAATTTTCTTCTAAAAGTGATGAGGGGATATTTTTAGGTTAATCTATAACCAGTAAATCTTAGAGAGTCTTTAATAAAAGGACCAAATGTGTGGAAGAATCTGTTCACATTAAATTTGATGAAACTTATCCACATGATCCTGAGTCTTCTCTTGAAAATCTTGAAGAAGATTTGACTATTCTGGACATTAATGATAAAATCAATGACCCTTTTTTAAAGACAACCAGTTCTGGACATATTCCAGAATCTACTTCTCGTGAACCTGAACCTAGAGAAGAACCTGAAATTTCTAGTCCAACCTTTACTAGATCAACTAGGATTATAAATAATCATTCTTTAGATGATGTTGTTGGTAATCTTGAAAGAGGTACATAGACTATATCTTCAACACTAAACCAGGTTGAACATCAAGCCTTTATTTCACAGTTATAACCTTAAAATATCAATGACGCAATCGATGATGAATTTTGAGTAGTGGAAATACAAGAAGAATTAAATCAATTTGAAAGAAACAATGTATTTGAATTGGTTGACAGACCTAAGGACACATTGACCATAAGAACTACATGGGTTTTTAGAAATAAGGATGATGATTTTGGAAACATTGTTAGAAACAAAGCAAGGCTAGTTACACAAGGGTATAGTCAAGAGGAAGTAATAGACAATGGGGAAACCTTTGCCCCTGTAGCCAGATTAGAAGCTATTAGGATTCTACTTGCCTATGTTACTCATCTAAATTACAAGTTATATAAAATGGATGTTAAAAGTGATTTTTAAAATGGATTTATAATTGAAGATGATTTTGTTGAACAACCACCTAAATTTACTAATCCTCATTTTCCAAATCGGGTTTTTAAGCACTCTAAAGCTTTATATGGATTGAAACAAGCTCCAAGAGCTTAGTATGATAGACTCAGTAATTTTCTTATTTCAAAAGGTTTTTCTAAAGGGATTACTGATCCGAATCTCTTTATCAAAATAATTTCAAAAGATGTTTTGATAGTACAAATCTATGATGAATTTTTTATTTTTGGATGTTCTAAAAATACCTTGTGTATTGATTTTTCAAAGAGTATGAAAAATTAATTTGAAATGAGTTTAATGGGAGAACTAAAATATTTTCATGGATTTCATGTTTTTCAAAATGAAAATGTTATTATTTTAAATCAATGTAAATATACAAATGTGAATTTAAAATATTTTGGTTTTGATAGTATTAAAGAAAGTGATACATCCATGAGTACCACCTGTATGTTGGACATTGATGAATCTGGGAAACCAGTTGATTAGACAAATTACAGAGGTATGATTGGAAGTCTATTTTACCTTATTGCTAGTCCACCAGATATTATGTTTAGTGTCTGTATGTGTGCAATATTTCAAGCTAATCTTAATGAATCCCATTTTCTTGATGTTAAAATAATTTTAATATATCTTAAAAATATGGCAAATTTAGGTTTGTTTTATCCAAAAGGAAAATATTTTGATTTAATAAGTTATTCAGATGCTAACTTTGGTAGTTGCAAGTTAGATAGAAAATGCACTTCTTGAACATGTAAAATTATAGGTAAGTCCCTAGTATCGTGGTGTAGTAAAAAGAGGAATTTTCTTACATTTTCTACTACTGAAGAAGAGTACATAGCTTTTGGTAGTTGCTATGCAAAAAATTATGTGGATGAAACATACTTTGTTAGACTATGGATATTATTTTAAACATGTGTCAATAAATTGTGATAACACTAGTACAATTAATATCTCTATGTATCCCATGTCTCACTCTCGGACCAAACACATTGATATAAGGGACAATTTTTTGAGATATCATTACCAAAAAGTTGATATTACTCTTGAATTTATAGGTAATGAACACCAATTAGATGACATTTTCACCAAGCCTTTAATCTCGGATAGGTTATGTTACATTAGACAAGAGTTAAGAATGATATAATCTATTTAGAAACCTCACCGTTAGAAATCTCACTGTTAGAAACCTCACCGTTAGAGACCTCATATAAGGCCCCAACCTTAAACCTTACTTAATCTTGTGTTAGTACAAGATTACACATTGAGGATATTTTCACGTTTAGATTTTTAGAGAATTATATCATAAAACATTCATTAAATTCCACATTTAAACAAAGTGGTTACATAACAGATAGTATTCATTTTTCCAATCAATGGAAACATATTTAAAATAAAACATGGATTCCTTCTTGACACTTCCTTAACACTATCATCATATCATTTACCATTCCCTTGACCTGTGAAAAACATTTCAAAAACTTAGGATGAGCATAAAAAGCTCAGTAAGTGTTTTAAAAAGTATGGAAAGGAAACATGAGTACATATATACATAAGAATGAAATCATACTTTACCCATAAAACGTAATCACTTTAATATACCTCATAAAATCATGAATAAATCATAGAAATCATAAGACATAAAGGTAACTTGAGGCATTCATAACATTCTTACATTGGGAGTAACCTTCTTGGTTACGTTTGGAATACCCATCACAGTATATTCCCTAAATATCTTCGGAGAAACTTTAAAGTTTAACTCCTTCACCTTACCCAATGCATTGGAGAGCGATATCGGGCTCACCCACCCATTGTTTATCACGGAACCACCCATCTTCATAATAATTCCCAAGAACCATAACATAATCATAGAACATAACTTAAGGATAAAGGAAAGATAACATTCCCACATTGCAATAACAATATAACATTTTAAGATATTGAAATAATGAATCTATTCTAAAAACCATTTTCAAAACAATTTAAAACATTTAATAAAGAGATTTTTAAATCAAAGTGTCCCATACCACATTGAAGCTTTTTACATTTTAAACCATTAATATCCATATAAATAAATCCTTAAAACCATTTTGAAAACATGGATATTAATGAGAAATATTTATAAGATTAAATCATTAAAACATTTAAAACGATATTTTAGTTAAAGTGTTTTTAACAAAATGAGAGACACTTGAATATAATAATTGAGGAATAACATTTAATAAAAACTTTATAATATCATGAGAAAAAATGGATTCATGATATAATATTCCAAATGATAGTATATACACCATATAAGAGTGAATTGGTTCATAACAATAATGAAGTCTCAATGGAAATGTAAATTGAAATGAAATACATTATAAAGATGGTATCCTTAAATTAAGGATAAATCAATCTCATAATTATGTGAGAGAAATATAAATAATCCCAATATAAGTGGATATTAAGTGTAAAATAATAAAATGTCATTCGAACATTTTCAAAGGATGACATATTCAATAACTACAAGTTGAACCCAATGAAATCAAAATTGTGTTAAATAGTTCCCTTGACAGCCTAACGGCGTCACATCAAATTTTTGAAAAAGAGTTGATGAGAGAGATAAATGGTAACTCATCACTTGGATATAAAATTTACGGAAATAAGGATATATAATAACATATCCCCACATAATAAGATGAAAATTAAAAGACATAACAAAAGAAGTCTTTTAAAAAGAGGAGGGTGAAAGGTTCCCTTACCGATTTGGGTAACTTTTGAAATGTACACCCCATGAAAGAAAGACTATACAACATTGATGTAAATACTCATAAACGAAAGTATGTTACACAAAGAGTATAATAATGGACAGTACATACACCACTCAAAAGGAAATATTGGCAAATGTAGCATGAATCTCAGGAAAACACAAAGTGAGATAAAAAGGCCCTTATGAATTTCCGGCAGCCTAACGGCGCCAATTAAAACATCAAAAAAGGATTTATGAGAGAAAATAGGTTCTATCATTATATGAACATAAAAATTACAGTATGATTAATATAAAAGAACATCCCAATCATAAGAAAGATAAGCTTAAAACGAATGACATAAAAGAGTGTACTTAAAAAGAATGAGAGGGGTAGGATCCCTTACCTCGGGTCCGACTTGACTCGATCGTTATTTAACCTCCTGAATAATAAAATTGAGTTAATTTATACTTTCTTAAGAACCTTTTACAAGTTCATTATTCCTTTTATATCTCTTACTACCATGCTATGAACACTATGTAATTTTTTTAAGTTAATAATGTTCGTTTTGTAGATCATTGCTACTTGAGTCAAAAATAAACTATTTATAATGACAAGTTGTTCATGTGTTAAAATATATATTATATAAAGAATTATATTCATTATTTAGATATCATATATATCATATATATCCATTATATACATGCATTTATAATATTACATAACATTTAGAGGTAAGAAATAAAATGTGCCGTTCATGGAGATGGTAAGCCGTACGTACGCATGAATGCCACTTCCATTTCTATTTCTTATTTAATCGAATTAAAACATAATGATACATAATAGTATTATAATTATAGTATGGTATCATATATAATATCATTAAATCTATCCTTTATACATACCACATATGGTATTAATTAATCAAATCACTTTGAGGGGGCGGTAGTCCGCACTTCCTAAAATGAAGATATTGCGTTTAACCATAATGGAAACCATAAAGGTATTAAATAAATGAAAAATAATGAATCTTAAGTAAAACATAAACATATTATATATCATATATAAATATAGTGATATCTTAATGGCCTCCTTTGATGGTGTGAAAAGAATATTGAACAATCATCGATTCGTGAGGCAGAAATTCACCATCCACAGAAATGGTATGTTCTTTATCCATTAGATGTAGGTTTGTGTAAGTGTATCTTGAATAAATCTTATAAAAACATCCTAGTATATTGAATATACTGTAGTTGTTACCAAATAAATTAATAAAAAGAGTTTAGGGGGTTGGAGAATCAAAATAAAACAAAAGAACACAAGTGAATACATTACCTTAAAATCATGTATCCCTCTTTGATTTGAGATCAAAGGCCTCCTTGGGAAGACTTCTTCCCAAAGTGAGGCTTCTAGGAGTAATAGAGGGATTTGGAGAGACAAAACGAGCAGGGTTTGGCCAAGACAAAGGCTTGAGAGGTGTGGTTAAGGTGGTAGAGGTTGGGGCCTTTTATAAGAGAAGAGGAGGGGAACTCGTGGAAAGTTACAAAATGTTACATTATTTTCAAATGAGTTTCTGATTTTAAAGGTCCCAAAATGATGTATTTTGAGGATAAGGTGGTAAGGGTTCTTAATATACTCATCCAATAAGTCTTTGACATGTGTACGTTATAGTTTTAACATTATCTTTACATTTTAATTAAATCCTTTATTAATGATGTAATCATTGCATCATCATGATGTCATAAATAATTTAATTTATTTAATGTATAAAAATTATAAAACAAATATCATGATGTATTAAATCATTTTATATTTCTAATGAATATTTATAGTAAAAAATTTTACTTGTATAACCCCATTTAAAAATTGTTATAGAAAAACAACTCATGCTTGTGACATTTTTATTTTAACTTTAAATAAAAAGTTATTTATGTCATTTTCCAACCAATGTGGCTCCATGGGGTCCCCAAGTTGACCCATGGATTGTCTTGGTCGGCCATAACACATCAAATTATGGTATGGAATGTGTCTAAGTCATTTCATATTATTTAAACATTATTTTTACCTTAAATTACCTAATTACCTCTAATCGCGATTAAAAACATAAAAGTTACTATTCACCAAAAAAAATTATTTTAATCCCATTGAACCAAATTTTACATCCTAATGATAAACATTAAGTAGGATTTTTGAAATTCAAATCACAGAAGTGGTAAAGTTTCATTTAAACGAAAGAACAGTTTTTAAACTACCACTTAGTGGTTTCACTATTCATCAAAAAATGATGTTTTTCAGAAAAATACCAAAAATTCACCCTAAGCTATATTTTATATTCCGAATTCAATAATGATTTATATTTTAAAAAATTCAAAACATATATGTTTCATTAATTAATTAAATAATTAATTCCCGTTGTCAAAACAAATAGCGTGTTTTTAAGAAACAATATCTATTAAAAGATTGACACTAGTTTAAGTCAAATTTCAAAGTGAAATTAATTCAAATGAACACCATTAGATTAAATGAAAAAAATATATTCTCAATAAAATTTAATATAAATTAAAAATATAATCTATCCATATAAATAAATCAGATTAAAAGGAGGTTTTGAATTAAAATGCAACATTTTAAATAAAAAAGATCTTTATCGGAAAAATAACAAAATTTTACACAAAGTAAATTTTGATGTCCAGATTATAAAGAAGGATTTTATTTTGTAAAAAACAACATATAAAATTGTCAAAAGTGTATTCAAAAAGGGTTCTCCATCATAAGGCAGTTAATCGACCTTTTAAATAATATTAGAAGATTTATGCTTAAAATTGGATTCATTTGAATTTTAAGCCTCTAAAATTTATTGGATAAAAGTAAAAATATTTGGCAAACATATATAATAATTTTGTAGTTAGTTCCTTTCATTCCTGCCATTATAATGGATATGCGTTAAATACCTTTTAAAATAATATTATTTTATTATTAAAGTGCAACGTAAAATTTCTAAGAAACTTGTTGTTGCGTATTGGGTACGCCCTCGAGCATAGCATTCCCTTTATATTAATGTTAATATTTTATTCAAAAATATGGATAAATATGAAAATGTCATATTCATTATTGACCAAGGGTGTTACATCCTCCCCCCCTTTTGGGAATTGCATCCTCGCAATTTTAAAATTGGGCTTGGAAGCTTCATTGAAAATCCCACATCGGAACAAGAGTCAGTAAAACTATCGCTTTAAAAGAATGGGAGAGAAGTACAAATGTCACCCAAGTTAACCCATACTAGGATTCCAATTATGAAAATATGGATATAGAGGAAAAAAAGGGTCATGTTCTGATGGAGAGTGATAGAAAACATGTCTTGGAGAAAGTTAACAACAAGAAAATCACAAACTTGTGATGGGTTAAATGGTATTTGATTCCCCAGTAGGAAAAATTAACAAACAACATTTTTTTTTAAGTTAATTTTCATTGAGGATTTTATTTATGAGCTTAAATAAAACATAAGGAAGCATACTTAATTATCATGTTGACTTTCAACTTTTACTAGATTTCTTACACAAACTCATATTTTCTCCAAAAGACAAGTTTTTAGGATGACTTGTTCACATTAAGAGAGCTATAATAAACTTCTAGAGAATCACCTAATCCACAAAATAGAGCCATATACTTCCCATTTCTTTAGACCTTAACCAAAACTAAAACCAAAAAGTCAAGTATGAGATCAGATAATACCCAAAAAGGATAATCCTTTATATAAAAAAATGTATTCTTAATCTCCAAAATTTGTCAAACAAAACCCAAAGTTCAACAAAGACCATTCAATAAACATCTATAAATAAAATTATACAAAGTCAAACAAACTAAGATTGAAATGAAAAATGTATTAACCAGTAATTTCCTCAAATTCAAGGATCATATAAACCCAAATGGTTCTTTAAAACTATATCCACAAACGAAAGGATAATTATTCCTTGAAAAAAGAATTCGTATATCAAACATCATGGTTACTATAAAAAGTCTTCTAATGTAACCCCATCATCAAAAGAGAGTTAATACATCTAAGGATTTCACCATCCTAAAATACACCATAACTCTTGAATCCCTTATATGATGACTTCTTACACATTCAACATTCTTCATGATCCATTAGACATTCCTTTTCAACTTATTCTGAAATACTTCTTTCGTGCAAACAAAATCATGAATCATTTCCTAAGATTCCAATAATAGGAAATCATATGTTAAGAAATAATCCATACCTTTCACTCTTCACTGTTAGTTTCTTCATCCTCAATCGGAATGGCATTAGGTATTGGTAAATTAATATTTGTACGATCTTGGTGACCCCATTCCCAAAACTTCTTCGTAGAATATCTTTTTTCATAATGACCATGAACAACACATTTAAAAAATTCAATTGATCCTTCAGAAAGAAATTCTTTCCCTTTCCTAGAGTCAACTAGATGCTTCCTTTTTCCCTGGTAGGTTCTTGATTTATGACCTTCATTTCCACACCTATATCATCTTTCTGTCCCTTTGAAACATTTTACTCTGTGTTTCTTTCCACATATCTGACACATAGGTTTATGAACATACTTACCTTTATGATTATTACCTGAACTTCCATAGGGATTTGTTTCTCACATATACGATGCCTTATAAAAATCACTAAGGTTCTGGTGGTCAATCATGACTCCAGATAGTTGGTTGAGGATAACCACAAGAGTTCTCATTGTAGCTCCCATAACATTTAGTTGTTCTTTCATAAAATTGTCACAGTTTTCTTCAAATCCATTGTTACTTTGGTGCCTCCTAGATCCAACCATTTACTAAAACCAAAAAGGTTAGTGTGAGTATATCAGTAAAATCATCAAATAAAAAAGAGGATGATAAACACCAAGATATAATTATCCAAGTTATCTCAAACTCATTCAAACTTTCAAAAAAACGATGACTGCATCTAATATACTAACCATTGTGGTTATACACAACTTGTCACTTTTTCTTAAACAACACTCTAACCCCTAAAGTTATCTAAACCGACCTCTGATACCAACTATAAGGCCCCAACCTTAAACCTTACATAATCTTGAGTTATTACAAGATTACACATTAAGGATCTTTTCAGATTTAGAGTTTTATAGAATTAGATAATAAAACTTGCATTACATTCCACATTTAAACAAAGTTGTTACATAAAAGATAGTATTCATTTTTCCCATCAACGGAAGCATATTAAAAATAAAACATGGATTCTTTTTTGACACTTCCTTGACACTATCATAATATCATGTACCATTCCCTTGACCTGTGAAAAACATTTCAAAAACTTGGGATGGGTATAAAAATCTCAGTAAGGGTTATAAAAAGTATGGAAAGGAAACATTAGTACATATATACATAAGAATGAAATCATTATTTACCTGTAAAACATAAGCACTTTGACATACCTCATAAAATCATGAATAAATCATAGAAATCATAATACATAAAGGTAACTTGATGCATTCATAACATTGTTACATAGGGAGTAACCCTCTTGGTTACGTTTGGAATACCCATAAAAGTATATTCTCTAAATCTCTTTGGACAAACCTTAACGTTTAACACCTTCGCGTTACCCAATGCATTGGAGAGCTATATCGGGCTCACCTGCAATTAATTTATCACGGAACCACCCGTCTTCATAACAATTCCCAAGAACCATAACATAATCATAGAACATAACATAAGCATAAAATAATGATAACATTCCCATATTTCAATAACAATATAACATTTTAAGATATTGAAATAACGAATCTATTCTAAAAACCATTTTCAAAACCATTTAAAACATTTAATAAAGAGATTTTTAAATCAAAGTGTCCCATACCACATTAAAGGTTTTAACATTTTAAACCATTAATATCCATATAAATAAATCCTTAAAACCATTTTGAAAACAAGGATATTAATGAGAAATATTTATAAGATTAAATCATTAAAACATTTAAAATGACATTTTAGTTAAAGGGTTTTTAACAAAATGATAGACACTTGAGTACAATAATTGAGGAATAACATTTAATAAAAACTTTATAATCTAAAGAGAATAAAGGGATTCATGATATAATAATCCAAATGATATTATATACACCATATAAGATTGAATTGGTGTATAACAACAATTAAGTCTCAATGGAAATGTAAATTGAGATGAAATCCATTATAAAGATGGTATCCTTAAATTAAGGATAAATCCATCTCATAATTATGTACGAAAAACATAAATAAACCCAATATAAGTGGATATTAAGTTTAAAATAATCAAAGGTCATTAAAATATATTCAAAGGATGACATATTCAATAACTACATGTTGAACACAAAGAAATCGAAATTGGGTTAAGAAGTTCCCTTGACAGCCTAACAGCGTCACATCAAATTTTTAAAAAAGCGTTGATGAGAGAGATAAAGGGTGACTCATTACTTGGATATAAAATTTACGTCAATATGGATATATAAGAACATATCCCCACATAATAAGATGAAAATTAAAAGATATAACAAAATAAGTCTTTTAAAAAGAGGAGGGTGAAAGGTTCCCTTACCGATTTGGGTAACTTTCGAAACGTACACCCCATGAAAGAAGGACTATAAATCATTGAGGTAAATACTCATAAACGAAAGAATGTTACACAAAGAGTAGAATAATGGACATAAAATGCACCACTAAAAAGTAAATATTGGAAAATTTAGCATGAATCTCACGAAAACACAAAGTGAGATAAAAAGCCCCTTACGAAATTCCGGCAGCCTAATGGCGCCAATTAAAATTTCCAAGAAGGATTGATGAGAGAAAATAGGGTCTCACATCATATGAACCTAAATATTAATGTAATAGTAATATAAATGAACATCCCAATCATAAGAAATATGAGCATAAAAGGAATGACAGAAAAGAGTGTACTTTAAAAGAAAGAGAGGGGTGGGATCCCTTACCTCAGGTCCGACTTGACTCGATCGTTCTTTAACCTCCTGAATAATAAACTTGAGTTAATTTATACTTGATTAAGAACCTTTTACAAGTTCATTATTCCTTTTATATCACTTACTACTATGCTATGAACACCATGTAATTGTTTTATGTTAATAATGGTCGTTTTGTAGATCATTTCTACTTGAGTCATAAATAAACTATTTATAATTACAAGTTGTTCATGTGGAAAAATATATATTTTATATCTAGAATTATATTCATTATGTAGATATCATATATATTATATATATCCATTATATACTTTCATCTATAATATTACATAACATTTAGAGGTAAGAAATGAAATGCACCGTTCATGGAGACGGTAAGCCGTACGTACGCATGAACACTACTTCCATTTCTATTTCTTATTTAATGGAATTAAAACATAATGATACATAATAGTATTATAATTCCAGTATGGTATCATATATAATATCATTAAATCTATTCTTCATACGCACCACATATGGTATTAACGAATCAAATCACTTTGAGGGGGCGGTAGTCCGCACTTTCGAAAATGAAGATATCACGTTTAACCATAATGGAAACCATAAAGGTATTCCATAAATGAAAAATAAAGAAGCTTAATTAAAACATAAGAATATTATATATCATATATAAATATAGTGACATCTTAATGGCCACTTTTGAGGGTGTTAAAAGAATATTGAACAATCATCGTTTCGTGAGCTTGAAATTCACCATCCACAGAAACAGTATGTTCTTTAACCATTAGATGTAGGTGTGTGTAAGTGTAGCTCGAATCATTCTTATAACAACATCATAGTATATTGAATATAATGGATTTGTTACAAAATAAATTAATAAAAATAGTTTAGGGGGATGGAGAAGAAAAATAAATCAAAAGAAGACAAGTGAAGACATTACCTTAAAATCTGGTATCTCTCTTTGATTTGAGATCAAAGGCTTCCTTGGGAAGACATCTACCCAAAGTGAGGCTTCTAGGAGTAAGAGAGGGATTTGGATATACAAATTAGCAGGGGTTGGCCGAGCCAAAGGCTTGAGAGGTGTGGGTAAGTTGGTAGAGGTGGGGGCCTTTTATAAGAGGAGAGGAGGGGCACTCTTGGAAAGTTACAAAATGTTACTTTATTTTCAAATGATTTTCAGATTTTGAAGGTCCCACATTGATGTATTTCTAGGGTAAAATGGTAAGGGTTCTAAATATACTCATCCAATAGGTCTTTGAAAAGTGTAAGTTATAGTTTTAACATTATCATTTCATTTTATTTGAATCCTTTATTAATGAGGTAATCGCTGGATCATCATGATGTCATAAATAATATAATTTATTTAATGTTTAAAAATTATCAAAAAATATCATGATGTAGGAAATATTTTTATATTTCTAATGAATATTTATAGTAAAAAATATGACTTATAAAACCCCATTTAATTTTTTTTTGTAAAACAACTCATGCTTGTGACATTTTTATTTTAACTTTAAATAAAAAGTTATTTATGTCATTTTCCAACCAAAGTGGCTCTATGGGGTCCCCAAGTTGACCCATGGATATTATTGGTCGGCCATAACACATCCAAGGAGGGTAGGACATGTTTCTAGGTCATTTAATATTATTAAAACATTACTTTCACCTTAAATTACACTAATTACCCCTAATCACGATTAAATACTTAAAAGTTACTATTCACCAAAAAATTATTTTAATCCCATTGAACCAAATTTTACATCCTAATTACAACCATGTATGTCAGATTATTGAAATTCAAATCACAGAAGTGGTAAAGTTTCATTTAAACGAAAAACCAGTTTTTAAACTACCACTTAGTGGTTTCACTATTCATCAAAAATTGATGTTTTTCAGAAAAATACCAAAAATCACCCTAAGATATATTTTATATTCTGAATTCCATAATGATATCTATTTTAGAAAATTCAAAACATATATGTTTCATTTAATTAATTTAATAATTAATTCGTGCTGTCAAAACAAATAACGTGTTTTTAAGAAACAATATCTATTAAAAGATTGACACTAGTTTAAGTCAAATTTCAAAGTTAAATTAATTCCAATGACCAAAATTATATTAAATGGTGAAAATATAATCTAAATACAATTTAATATAAATTAAAAATATAATCTATCCATATAAATAAATCAGATTAAAAAGAGGTTTTGAATTAAAATGCAACATTTTCAATAAAAATGATCTTTATCGGAAAAATAACAAAATTTTACACAAAGTAAATTTTTATTTCCAAATTCTAAAGAAGGATTTTATTTTTCCAAACAAAAAAATATAAAATTGTCAAAAGTGTATTTAAAAAGGGTTCTCCATCAAAAGGCGGTTAATCGGCCTTTTAAAGAATATTAGAAGATTTATGCTTAAAATTGGATTCATTTTCATTTTAAGCCTCTAATATTTATTGGATAAAAGTAAAAATATTTGAGAAAAATATATAATCATTTTTTAGTTAGTTCCGTTCATTCCCGCCATTATAATGGCTAGGCGTTAACTACCTTTTAAAATAATATTATTTTATTATTAGAGTGAAACGTAAGATTTATAAGAAACTCGTTGTTGCGTATTGGGTACGCCCTCGAGCATAACATTACCTTTAAAGTAATATTAATATTTTATTCATTAATATGGATAAATATGAAAATTTCATATTTTTATTTACCTGGGGTGTTACATCTCACCATTTGAAACCACACTGCTAGAAACCTCACCGTTAGAAACCTCACCATTAGAAACATCATCGCTAGAAACCTCACCTTTAGAAACATCACTGTTAGAAACCTCACCGTTACAAACCTCACTATTATAAACCTCACTGTTATACCTCACTGATATGAATGTCACTGTTATATACCTCAATGATAGGAATTCTCACAGGTATACCGTACCATTAAGTTTGCGCTCTTTTTAAACTTCTGTATCTTTAGCCGCTGGAATCTGTATCATTTATACCTTATTTATTATGATTTATTTATTTATTTTATGATCCCTAAATGATAAAAACTATGTCTTAGTTACTTCTCAATCCAACGAACTCTCCTCTCTCAAACCCAACTCCTGGAATCCCCTAATCTCACGAAAACCCTAAGTTCTTTAATCCAGATATGAAAAAAAAACTTCCGACTTTCTGAGATGAATTTGATGAGCCGAATGTGAAGAAGCAGAAGACAGGAACTGAAGCAAGTAGTAGTGTCAATTGGGCAATGTCAGGGAGGCATCTGGTGAACCCGCATTTGCAAAATAGAGAAATTGTAATCAGGAAGGAGCTGTGTGAAGAGTGGATTTTTCCAAGCAAATCGCTGACCCTAAGAATATTGGAAGAGAAAAGATAGCTAGAATGTTTCACAAACAACAACAGTCCTTTTTATCCAAAGAAGATAAAAGAGTTCAATTATTTTGTGCACTTTGATAAATCCGATAAGGAGAATAGAATGGTTTCATTGGTAAATAGCAGGTAAATAGATTTCTCATCCATGGAATGGGCAGAATGTATGTAGGTACCACATGAAAGACTATTTGGGTATTCATCGAAGACAATACCTCCTGCCAGTGGAAAATTTTACTATGAGACTGCCTTATAGGAACTCAATGGTAGTTGCAAGCAGAGAAAGGTGGTGGCCGCTGAGATGGATGGGGAAAATATATTGTTGTTCAAATTCATTCAACATGTGCTAGGTCCAAGGAGAGGGGAATTTGAAAATATGATGTATCAAGATATTTACTTGTTTCATCTCTTAAGGAATGGTGTCAAGGTGAATATGTGCAGGTAGTTAATCATTCAAATAGAGGATATGACAAGACCCAAATCGAAAACCAATGCATTATTCTTTTCCAAATTGGTTTAGGTTATGATTAAAGTAAAGGGGGTTTCTGAGTCTTAGGATGAGATATTGGTGGTAAGGAACAATTTTTGTATCACAAGCACAGTATGTAAGTACATGAAGGTTAGCTAGAACCCATGGAGAAGGCACTGGGTTATTGATGATGAGAAGATATATGTCAAGTTCAATCTAGTTGACAATCCAAATAGACCAAAAGATAAAAGATATCCATGTCTAGGACCTGATGAGGAGGAGCCACAGTATAGTGATGATTCATATGAGGAGGATTCCGTTGCAGTAGATTGAGGAGATACATACTTTCCTCCAAGCCCAACTTCTAAAATTATATCACAAGAAAAGGAAAATGCATCTTTGAACCTACCTTGTACAGAAACTATTTTGGAAGTTAGCAGTGAAGAAGCACCTGTGGATGAGAAATACCAACAGAGATCAGATCAGGACTAGGCTTCCACAGGGAATGAGGAAGAAGAAAGAGAATCTGAAACTGAAGCATCTGCTTCAGCCACCTTGAGTTTGAGTCCTTTGATTGGAAGTACAACTGTGCTAGAGGCTGTCCTTGATGAAGTAGATAGACCATCACCTATTCCTAAGGAGCCTCCTGCTGTTGGAGATATGGAGATGATTTTAGAGGATTCTTATGAGGAAGACCAAGCTGCTGAGGGTGTTGTTGCTATACATGTACAGGATAATTCCCCAGTCGAGGGGGAGAATCCAACTAAACTTGGAAGTGTTTCAATAGCTAACAGAATTGAAGACTAGGCATCAGACCCAGGTTTTGTGGATTGTGGATTTGATTATCTAGATTCTGATAGTGAGGGATCCATCAGTAGACCTAAATATAATTATGATATTCTCTCTGAGTTATTACCTGAGGATCTAGTCAGAAAACCTGATATAGATCAGTTAATGTCTGAGCTAAAGGCCAGATTTGTGGAAGAAGTAATTAGAATAGAAACATCACTGATTTCATCCATTCAATCTGTTATGGATGACTATGTAGCTAGTATTGTGTCAGAAAGAGAACCTTTTGTTGTTCTTACAAGTATGGTAACCAGCGCTGACCTTGAGTCTTTAAAGGCTGAGATGAAAGAGTCATTGAATTCATCTAATGCCTATTTAAAGAATTGTTTTGTTGAGGAGCTGAGCAACATGGAAAAATCCTTTGAACTTTATCGTGGATGTACTGTGTCAACCTCATTGACAGAGATGATGAATGATATCAGAGTATTTCATACTCATATTGAGAGCTACATAGGAGCTGTTGTTGCCTTGAAGTAGTCTGTTGCTTCTTTAACTTCCATGACTAATTCTCAAGATCAAATGAAAGTTGAAATCAATTACATTAAAAGTGTAGTAAGGTAATTTTTGTATGTATCTGAAGCGTTTAAGAAGTTGGTCAATGAGCATGTGAGCACTCTGGATTTTGTTGTCTAGAAGCTGATAACCAACTTAACCCAAACATTCAAGGAGACTATTGCATTCACTGTCAAACCTCTTGCTTCATCCATTTCCTATGTAGATGTTGATCAGTTTCGATCAGGGATGGGAGAAGAGCTTGGATAGTCTCCTACTAGTGGTTCTGTGGACTCTACTACTTCGACCCAAGTGGTGACTACCACTAGGGAGACAAAATTTTTTCTGGATTTTATGAGAGAGGCTACTGCTTCTGAAAAAGAATTAATTGACAAAATGGATTACTACATCCAAAGGGTTTATACCAAGCATGAACTCAACAACCATTTCAAGATTATGTTAGAACACATGAAGCTACCCCCAGTCACTCATGCTTTCAAAGAACATTTCATCAAGCTCATAGAGTTGACTTCTGCTCTATACAAGTTTATGGAGAATAAGGATGACTTTATTTCTGCTATAGAGAGAGGAGGAGGGATCATAATGGACATTTGGAATCTGTTTTTTTTGTTTTTGCATGTTGAAAATACTCCTATCATTGCACCTCCATACCTGCCTACCTCTACACAGTCTGCCTCAATTCCTCAGATGACTCCAGTCCAAGCAATCTGGATCCTCACTCTTATGATCACATAGAGAGATACCCACTACATGCCAGGAATAGTCTCTGTTTCTCAACCACCAGTCATGGTTTCTAGAATTAACAAGCCTTCATCTTAAACTACCCAGCCCGAATCTTCCTCTGAACCCAAAGCCAAATCCAAAGTTGAAATTCAAGGGGTGGATTTATTGGTGTATAGGACCTTTGATGGGAATCACTTGTATTATTTTTGATTCATTTTTATATTACAATGTATTTTGGACTCAAGTAATATATATATGTTTTCATTCTCTATTTTACCATTTGTTCCTTCCCTTTTCCTGTATTTTCATTATGTCCCAATTTTTCCTAATCACAATGGGGGACAAATAATATAAAAAGGGAGAAATAATACAACGGGGGAGAACTGATATGAAGAATCATTATATTTTATGAGCATAATAAATTTCCCCTGGTAATTCTGTTTTAAATTTTTACCTATGATACATTTGTATCTAATAATGTATTCATTGATACATTTGTTTTGTAACTCTAGAACGTTGTTTTTATCAGTACGTCTGATACAATTTCTTTTAATTCTATATCCTCTGATATTCTTTTGAAATCTCACATTTGAAAATTTCATTACTCACACTGAGAAATAAGAACCATTGTATTTCATAATAATACATTAATGAGTATTTTGAATTAAAATACCATATGATGTGATTATCAAAAAGGGGGAGATTTTTTACCTCACCAGTTTTGATAACCCCAATTATGATTTAATATGTTTTGATAATCCTAAATAATGTTTATCTATATATTAATCCTTTCAATATAGGATATTATATTAGTATGTTGATAAAAGTATCAAAATAATCATTTGAATATGTTAATCAATGTTTATCTATGTTTATACATACTTTGAAATAGTTCTAACTCAATCTAGACATGTTTTTTATAGAACAGAAAAGTGTTAAGTCCACTGGTATGAAGTTCACTGATATAGACATAATTAGTCTACCGATATAAACATATACACAACTACTCATAAAACTAAGTGCACTGGTACACAAGTCTTATGATATGGTAAATCTCACCGATATGCATAACAGTTACCGATAGAACAAGTTCACCGGTATGCACAAGTCGACTGATACATAGTATACCGATAAGTAACGGTCACTGATACGTAGTTAATGATATAAAGAATCTACTGATACAAATTCAACCATTAAAAGTCTACTGAAAGAGAGCTACTGATGGAAGAGATACCGATACGTGGAGCTACTATTATAAAAAGTTACAGCTACCCATAGAAGTTCACTAATACAATGAGTCACTGACTGATTCAAGGAGCTATCGTTACAAGGAGAAACAGATACCGTTACAAAGAGTTACACCTACAGATAGAAGTTCACTGATACAATGAGTCATTGACTGATACAATGAGCCACCGTTACAAGGAATAATAGCTACCGATAGAAGGAGTAATAACTACTGATGGAAACCAGTCACTGTTCTCAAAACTCTATTTATATTTGTTTATTTAGAAACGGTCATATTTTATGGTTTTAATGCACCTGATATTAATTAATGATAGTGGTTGGAATTTTAGGAACCATACCTCGTACCTGAAAAAAATTAATCATTCCCATTTTTGGAGCTGAAGATATTAAAGGAAACCTCAAAAGCGACCAGAAAACACATGAAAATATATACACATATACACAAAAAGATGCAACATTATTTCACTCTCTTACTTGAAGAATGCTGGACATACATGAGGGAATTCATACAAGAAGAGAACACAAGATAAACTTTAATCAAGGAGTGAAGAAATATAACGAGCTCTTCATGCACTCATGTTGATCAAGCTAAACCTGAAAGTCATGGAAGCAAAAGACACTCTGTTTTGTTTTTAGACAAATACTAGAGAAGGACTAGAAGAATTTTTTATTAATAAAAAGGAGTCCAGAGCTGTACTTTATATCAAAAGATCATTCTAAACTCATATCTACACTATCTTAGTGATTCTTCTACTTACTTTTGAGTAGTGTGTGTACTCTGTATATTCTACACAAACTGACTCTTGTGCTGAACTCGAGGATTTATATCCTCACTCAGTATTTACATAATCTCTTTTTTCCATTGCGGATAGTGGTAGAGGTCAAGTGTGACCTGGATAGCCTATGTGATATTGTTTTGTTTTCCCACATAAAACTGTGGTAGAGGTCATAGGATCTGGACAGTATTTGTACTGATTTTTAACCCAGATCTAGTGTTTGGATCAAAATTTATATAAATTGCTTGAGGGGACTAAGTCTCAACTTGAGACTGAACCTCTTGGTTAAAACGTTTGTGCGTAATTATTTTTTTAATGTATATTGAATATTCTGTTTCTATGTACTTTGAAATATAAAACTATTTTAAAGTAACTATGATAGTTAAACTAGGAAGTTTTTATAACTTTTTTTAGTCAGTAAGTTAGTTTCAAAAGTTATCTAATATTCAGATTGAGTTAACTGAGAAATAATCAATCTTTTGAGAAACTAATTAAAAACATAAAATCTTTTTAAATTTAATAGAAATTAATTTTTATATAATTTGGGGGTTTTAATCATAATGTTTTTAACAAAAATTTTAATTAGAACTCAATTCACCCCCCTCTTGAGTATCCACTCCAACTAACAATATTAAATTGGTTTATAATTTTCACTAAAGGTATCAATGGTTTGTCTTCCATATTCTTTTAATATTCTACTATTCTTTGATATTGATGGATTTAATATATCTTAATTAATGATGGGTATTTAAATGTTTTCCTTGGTGTTTTTTTATTTATTATACAATATGTAGGTGACCCGTCTCAATAATTTGGTGTTTAATTAAGTGTTTTCATTATTTTGAAATTTTTTATGCATCGAATAATGTGATTGTTGAATGCGGGTGATATTTAAATCAATTTGATGATAATGATTGTTAAATTAAATTTAACGGGCTAAATATGTTTATTTAATTTTGATATTTTCTTTTATGTTATTCTAATTATTGACTAATGTGGAATTTTTATATTATAAATTAATGAAAATAATAATAATAATTTAATATAATTCAATCTAATAGTGGATATTTGTTTTTATATTTTTTATGATTTAAGGATGTTGTAGAATTTTATTCAGCAATGATATTAATTTGTATTGGGCCAATGTGAATTATTTTTAATTTCTAGAAATAATTTCAGGGAAAACTATATTTTTTTAGTGATATATATATATATATTCAAAGTGTATTTTCTGATTAAAATTATTTATTTACTAAATGAAACTCATAAGATTATGTTTAATAAATTTTTATTTTCATATTAAATAAAAAATGTTAATTTATTAAATTAGAAGAGAATTTTAAAAGACTAAGATAATTAATAAATTTAGATTTTAATGATTGAGTAAATCATGAGATGATAATGAATCAATATAATATTTAATGAAAATAAAATGATATTAAAAGATTGAGTTTTCAAATATATAATTATGTTACATTTATTTTTCATTTGAAAATTACTATGAGTTTGGCTAATAATAAAGAAATAATTAGGTCATGATAAAACCTAATGAGATCCATGGGCTTGGCTAGGATTTATATTACGTTATTATATTATTATATATAAATATAATGATATGGGTTTAATAGGGAGACTATGCATTCCTTGGTTTTAGAGGAGAGAATATATATTCCATGTGTTTTATATGGACTCTATTAATCCATGAGTTAGGTATGAGAATACTTTTATAGTAATTTAGAGAAAAAACCTAAATTTTTAAATGAATGTACTTGTAATTACCAGGTGTCTTGGTTAGCACCTGATCTTATATATGCATGTTGTCTATAATTTTATGTATTCATTTAATATCTTTACAACATTTAAATAAAAACACTATAAAATCCTGGTGATGATTAGGGTATTAGTGGTTTCCAATGAGAATATTTTTCATTACCTATATGTTTAGATATCATATGCATATAGATTATATGTATTTCCATTAAATATAATTTAAAATTCCTTTTTATACAAGGTATTATATATATAAACATTTTGTAGTTGATTTTTCATGAGATTATGGAGGATTATGGAGGGGATATTCTTATTTTAATTTCTATTTTATGTTAGTTGTATTAAATATAGATTATACAATTGATATTTACTTATACATTGAGTGGATAAATGATTTTAATGGGAACTATTTAGATTTCTTATCAGTTTATATATGGTTTTTGGAAATTAGTATATTTTTTATGATTTTTCAATTTGGATATTTTTTCTCATGTGATGAGAAATTGTGTTTAAATCACTCACCATGAAATATTTATTGACCCTTAGTGTTAATAGCTGACCATTAGTAATCTGGGTGCATTATTGAGGTAATATGTAATTTCTCTTTGGTAGTAGAACCATGTCTAGATGGGATGTTATATTCAGAAACTATAAATTACCTAGGGATAAATCTTATGAATCAATACCCACTGTGATATCACTAATAAGTATAATCTAACATTGAATTAGCATGATATATAAATAATTTTATTACCTAGATTTATCATTATTTAACATCTACATTACTATTATAATGGATGTATATATTCATTATCACATAGTATACAATTATTCATTTATGTACTTGTTTCATTATACTTATTAAATGTGACTCCATATACTACACAATTTTAGTATACATCTATGATATAAAATATGTTCTTATTCTCCCATAACCATCCATTATATCATTAAAAGAAATAGGTTTTATCTCTCTTATCAATGGTACTTTCAATGTGAGATCCTTATAACTTATATGTATATGTTGTTGACCATCCTACATGAATATGTTTATATCACTAACCATTATAGCTAAATTAATTCAATTACCATTTTAGAAAGGGTATTTATGGAGATAAATTAGCCATAGAATTTACATTTATTCCTATGAAAACTGTCATTCAACATTTCTAAAATTGATATCTATCATGTAAAATATTTTTTTAATCTTTGAAAATCTATGACCTCAGCATCCCATTTAAAAACAGGATGTCAAAAACTTATGACACATAATCTCTATATTTATTGAGTATGTATTTTAGTGAAATGACAATTCGGTACTTGATATTACCATGTATTATTATCATCAATCTCATGGTGAAATTAATAATCACTCTAATATGGTATGGATTATCTTCTATATTCACCATGGGATTCCTGCCTCAACAAAATGGTTTTTATATAGTCTAGTGATATTCAAGATGATAGGTGTGTTATAGTGAAAACTAAAAAACAATTCAATAAAAAAGACTAATATAATACATTATTATATTCTAAAAAACATCATGAATTAATTTTAGTGTGAAATTGTTATCTAGAGATACAATTTTTGTCTTATTTTATCATAATTTATGTCCTTTATAATATCCAACATGTGTTTTGTTATGTGATAATGACTAGTGTCATGCCATTTTTTCAACCCATGATATACCTAATTTCGTTTCTTTGGACATTATTCTTATCATCCAATAACCCATAACACCACATGTATTATTTCAACTGCACTATGTTTCAATAAAATTTCTCCTAAAATGAGTTATTATACCAAGTTTATCTCTTATTTTGTTATTATAATTTTATGATTAAAACACACAACTTTATGGTTTTATTGAGATTCACAAATAATTTACACCATTATATTAGAGATCTGAATTGATAATGGATTATATTTTTCTAAAAATTTAGAATCTAAAATATATATTTTTCCATATTATTATTTATAATCAACATTAAAATAATGTAACTTCAAAAAAAGTTCATTCAAAAAATTATATCTCATAAATATTACAGAAAACTGGCCAAATTGATAACCGGCATGAATGATTTAGTGGATTGAAATTTTCATTTTGGGAAATATATTCATTTAATTTAAATCCTCTTTTTGGTTAGGTTATTATGGATTCGTAACATTAATTTCATGAATAATTTTAATACAGATTTGATATATTCATGGTTAATGATCTCCTTGGTGGAAACTATAATTTTTTGTAATCAAGATGACAGTTCAAAAATTTAGAAATATCACTCAAATTGACCCAGAAATATATAATAAAATTTTATTGAAATTATTAAATAGTTAAATTTTTTTATTTTTAAAAATTGAAAAAAGTTCATACACTTCCCAAAAATATTTTCCCAAATGGTGTCTCAAAAAATTAATTCAAAAACCTCCATATTTGTTTTTTAAAGATATACAATTGGAACCTATTTTTTCATAATAATTTGATGAAAAAAATGATATTTTAGAGAGTTATAGGATTAAAATCATCAATTATTGGTTCTTTTATCTCCCAATACTCATAATTTGATAAAATATAATGATTTATTTCACTGAGAGTAACATTTGTCTCCCTATAAATGCTTATTTTTGGGTGATGATGATAAGGGAGACATACAATTAGAGAGTGAAATTTGATACATATTTGGCCTAATTTTTTGGTTTATTTTAAAATTATAAAACATTTATTTTATTTTTAACTCCATATATATCAATCTGAATCAATATGTTTTGAATTTTTTAATGCAATTCTATAATTTTTCTAACCAACTAATATTTATCTTTCTAGGGTGTAATATAAGTGTTCTTGATAAAAATATATAATGATTCATTAATTATTAAAATATTTATATTATTTTATTATTTGGAATTATTTTTTTTATAAATAATTCTTTTATCATGGATAATTAGATGTTATATCTAAGTTTGTGTTAATGAGTATTACATTATAGGTAAAGAAGATAGTAGAGATATCAGTTAAAATTGAACTGATTAATTAAAGTAAAATAAAACAATTTAAGAAAAATGATTAAAAGATATGTTTAGTATTCTTTGATTTATAAATAATAAATTTTTTATCCCATTATATATTAAATTTTAAAGAGTGTATGTAGTTTTTTAATTTTTCTATTTCCTTTTATTTTTATATCATTACAACAAAATCCCATCCTTTTTGTTTTTTATTATATCTTATTATTAATATATAGTTAAAACACATAAAACTCCACTAAATATTACCAATTTATTCACTATGTTATACCCTATTAAATAAATATTAATAATATTGACATATCATGACATTTTCGCACAATTTTAGCACCATTATCTGTAAGCTCCACCATTCAAAGTGTGTATTTTTTAAATGTTCTATGTAAATTATAATGATATTGAAGTTAATTTCAATGTATTTATTTTCAAAAAAATTATATTTATATGGATTTTATATATTGGGTATTGGAGTAATATTAAACACAACAGATATGAATAATATTATAATATAAATGAAAAAGGATGAAGATGTTGCCTATATACTTGGGCAAAGAATAGTGAAGTATTACAACAGATGAATAGCTCCCCTGTATAGATTCAAGTGATAATCCATCACATGTTAGACTATTTATGTGATGGTATTAATTATATACAATGAAAAGTGTTAATAGAATGATTATAGTGTAGTATTTAATAGTTTTGAGAAGTTGTTGAGGTTTCCCTGTTGAAAAAATATCATAAGAAGTGTACTATATAATTTAAAAAGATAGATTGTAATTTTTGATAAACCATACTTATATGAATTTATTTTAATTATACTATATTTTTTATGAATATTTTATGGATTACGTTTTATAAAGGCTAGCATGATGTTCAAATTGGAAAGCCATATGATTTTTTGAAATACTTCATATTTAGTTTTAAATTCTCCAAAAAAATATCTAAAACAATCTAAAAAGTATTTTTAGATTAATTTGATAATTCATAGATTAATTTTAATAAACTATAAATATATTCGATGTTCCTAAGAAGGCTGTGAGATTATTTGAAGGTTTTCTGGATAGATTTGGCTATAATCTAGAATTTAGTTTTGTGGATGGAAGATTAACAATGTCTTAACTATGGAAAAACTGCATATGATTAATTCTCCATACCATAAGAGATATTTTAGAATAAATATGATTAACTAATTCTTATATTTTCATTATGTGCAAAATATATATAAATATTAACACCCATGTATACCTTTGAGTCACCCTATTTATCCATAAGTTTCATTGAGGAGTTCAAAGAAAGAATCTGAAAAGGGGATGATGACTCCATATGAGACATTTTTTAGTTTAAATATTAGATTATGAGTATATATATGATATTTTGATTCGATTTTCAAGTTATTATATCTGAATAGTATTTTATTAGGTAGAGACCTTAAACTAAGTATGGGTTTGGACATATATAATAGGGATTTGCAGTTATCATATGAGTAATTTATTAAAGTTATGTTCTTACTAACTAAAATTACATTAAGGTAGGAGAAATGTATGATTCATTATAACCTACATATGTTTCATTAAACAATACATATGATTCATCAAGCTGACCATATATGTCATTCCGTGAAAAAAAAAATTAGATTTTTTTAAAAAGAGAATCCGAGTTCACAAAATTAGAATATTATAAAGAAAATGTAATCTGATTATGATAAATCTTTGATTCAAGTTCATAATAAAATGTTTATTAAATATTTAGTTGAATTATATTTAATGAAGAAACTGATATTCATACAGATATATGTAATATCAAACATGACAAGAATTTTTAGGAAAATAAATAGTTTTACAATGAAGAAACTATATAATGGAATATTCTTGAAATTTAATCTATAGTTTAATGTAATGTGATTAATTGACTAAAATATATAAAACTAATTGTTGTTTAATTATTCATTGATTGATAAAATGTGGAAATGATGTATTCTATGTTTTGAATACAAGCTAGAGCCTATAATTATTATTGATATTTCCTTAATTCAATGAGAACTTCCACTCTAAAAAATAATATTATTGTGGATTTGATACAAATTTTGGAAGAGTGTTTTTGTAAATTGTTTCGGGATATTTTGAGTAGGGAATACCAAAATTATATTCAGAGAATAAATGTAATAATTATTTGGTCGAGAGAAAAAGATATAAAATAGAAGAGTGTAACTCAATGAATTTTAAAAGAGATGAACATTTAGAAAAAAGATCATAACCAAGATCATGGGAGACCAATAAGAAATTGGTTGTGAAAAAGGTAAATTAGAATCATGACACCAAATTTTGTTTGATATATTTCATTTTATAAAACAAATAAAATATAATTATTATGACCTATGTATATAATGTGTTATCTAGATTAATAAAATATTATTGTTACCAAGAGAGTTATGTAGTTCTGAAAAAATCAGAAAAGCTCACAAAGGAATGAATATCCTGATTCAATTTTGAGAATAAGAACATCTTTTTATAAAAGAGTATAAGAATATGATGTCATTGTTATTACAACCATGATCTTTATTTCACACTTAAAAATAAATTATTACATAAAATATTCACTTGACACAACATTGAATATCGAGAGGTCTAGTGTCATTGGGGATTAAGAACATTACATAACAACTTAAATCATAAAATATATATCTTTATTTAAAACTTCTTTTACATGACCACACACATTCCTTCATACATCATATTTCATAGGATAACCTGAGGACAAGCACAAGAAAACGGTGAGCTATAAGCCTATTAAGGGATTAAATAGGACATAACATGAACAATACATTACATTTTAGGTAATAGGCATATCAATGGAGCATATGAGAATCATGAACATAACGGCATTATATTGCATGATTATCATAACATGGAAATATGGAAATAATATTTAATATCATATTAGCATGAACCAAGGGTCATTCAACATAGATCATTGGTAAACCCTTATTTCAATTGAATTATCGTGAGTACACACTCATTGAGCTTGCCGAATCAGGATACTAATCATTACCCAATGCATAGGAGCACTATTAGGGAACACCCTTCTTAATCATTTCATTTCATGTATAAGTGTGCCACAAGGATCATATAACATGGATTCATTAAATAGAAAAATTTATTCCATGATAAAGGAATGTGGAATTAATACATGAAACTCTATAATCAATAAGTAAATGTGCATAAAGGAGAAAACCCTTTATAGGTAAATGGGAATGGTATTCACAATACAAAGACTCCAGCTTGGAAAATCACAGTGCAATTTCGAAAGCATAACGACGTGACATAAGAATTCATAAAAATGGTTGATGAGAGTGGAAGTGGTTTTTAATAATATTTAATTGAAATGGATAGTAATGGGTAATATAGATACATGTCCCAACATATGTAATGTAATTTATATTAATAAAACAAAAGAATTTCTTGAATGTATGTGAGGAGAGAGAAATCCCATGCGGAATTTCACCATGGTAACAAATGTACATGTGAGGCATTAATGAGAGAGAAATCGGTATATCATCATTAAAATTTAATTATGAAAGTATGGGGAAGGTTTGAAATCACACCCAAACATTTTTAATTGAAAATAAAATGGTATAGAACTATACCGAAACTTGGAGAAAATGAGAGGGGAGAAATCCCTAACTAGGAAGTGTGATCCCAAAGGATTGGTAGAGGCTTGAGAGAAGATTCATGGGATCTTGGGGTGCCTTGAGAGTATTATAGGGATAAGATGGTATAGGTTGGTTGATCCTTGAAGGTTTTTAGTGAAACAGATGTGGGAGTATGGGTGGGTTTATATAGGAAGAGAGAGAGAATTGTTAATTATTTAGGTTTTGGATAGTACACATTTAACTAATCAAAACCCCAATCAAACTCATGGTTTTCCCATGGTTTTTTCCAAATAGGAGTGGAAAAAATTATATTATATTTCCAATGGCCGAACTTATTAAATTATTTGGCTTTCATATGTGGAGATGAGTCACAGTCTCAAGGAAATCATTTTAAAACATTTAAAGGTTTTATATGTCCTGAAAGGTCCACTAATGATTTTTAAAATAAATCAAAAAATCCAAAAATCACATTACGTTAATTCAAATACATATAGATTCTAAACATCTCATTTATAGTATTTTATTACATAACTATTGGGTCATTATGATGTCATAAAACACATTATATAATTAAACAATATTTACAGTTTACCCAAAAAAATTATTGCCATAGAAAACTATGAAAAAATCACCGTTTCATAATTTTAAAATCTTGATTCCAAAAATAATATTAATTTTATCTAAATAATTTTCTAATAATGTTAATTTTTTATTTTAAAATAAAAATAGATATTCATAAAAAATTCATTGGTTTTGACAACAAATGGATTTCAAACCATAATAAAAATTACAATTGTATTCATAAAAATTATATGATAATTTAAATTTAATAAAAAATAATTTATTAATTATATTTTATTAAAATTTTATTTAATTCAGAAATACATTAATTCATCAGAATAGATTTCTTAATTGAATACTATTTGTTCTTTAAAAACATTTAGAAATTAACAAAAATAATGTGAATGTATATTTGTTATTAAATACAAAAATAATGCACATGGTCATATTGATATGGTCTTGTCACATATCCCTTTATAACACCCGCATAAGACCAAAGGGTAAGGTGTGTGATGTTGATAGACTCTCGGGGAGGCTCAGTTAACATCAATTGGGTGGTAATCCCTATTAACATCCACTTGTCCTATAGGCAGTTCGACTCATACTTAACGTGTTGAATCTCATCTTGGGCTTGGTCAAGAGTGAAGCTCGGTGACCCTACCTTTTTTCCACACTCCAAAAAATGGGCTTCTTATAGTGAAATTCTATTAGATGAGGCCATCTCTTCCATTTTCTGAGTCAATTGTATTTTCTAAATCCCAATATTTATAGGAATCATGTGATCTCTGTTCAAAAACTATATTACCAATGGTAAAAATTCTCTACAATATTTTGAAATCCAAAAATCATTAATCAAAATAAGTGCATATGTTTTAAAAACCCAGTTTCTAAAATTATACATTTAATTGGATCAAGAAGAAGTTTTCATTATTTAATAGTTTGGGTCATTACAATCTTCCCCCCTTAAGAAATTTCACCCTCGACATTTCCTTTTCCAACACAAAATAAGATGAGGGTAACACTGGTTCTCACTTCCTCTAATTCCCGTGTAGGTTCCTCAATCTTATGGTCATGCCACAACACCTTGATGAAGGGAATTGTCTTATTTCTTATAAATTTTTTCACTATGACGTAAGATATTCACCAATATCTTGTCATATTAGAGGTCATTCTCCAATGGTACCACCTCTAGATTGAGTACATGTGATGTGTCATCTATGTACTTCCTCAAGAGTGATACATAGAATGCGTCATGTAATTGAGATAGGTTTTTTGGGAGTGTTTTTCAGTAGGCAACTTCTCACATGAGATCAAGGATATCAAAGGGTCTATGTACCTTTGACTAATCATTCCATTATTCCAGAATCTCATAACTCTCTTCCACTATGATAAAAAGAGGAATATCATATCTCTAACATCGAAATCTAGGTCTCATAGATGATTATCAACATATCTCTTTTGATGACTCTGTTAACCTTTAATGTGCTTCTCGATGGTCATAACCTTATCCACAATTTCATAAACCATTTTTTGACATTGGAGTTTTTGATCCCCAACATCATCCCAATATGTCGGTGTCCTACACCTCTTCCCATCAACGGATTCGTAAGGATCCATTTGGAATCTTGGGTGAAAAATGTTGTTGTAAGAGAACTCAACTAGAGGAAGATGTTTAACCCATCCTCCTTTGATTTCCATTGAGAATTCTCTCATCATGTCCTAATGCATTTGGATAGTCCACTCAGATTATCCATCAGTTGGAATATGTAAGTCGTACTAAAGTTAAACTCATTATTCAGAGCATGTTGAAGACTCTTCCAAAACATAGAGGTGAATCCCAGATCTTGATCTGATACAATAGATAGTGGTACTCCACGTAGCCTTACCACTTCTCAGATATATACCAGTGATAGTTGATCTAATGAGAAATTCTCCTGAATTGCAATGATTTGGGCAGTCTATGTATTATAATACACAGCAACACAGATACAATTGTTTCTTTTGGATGTATTCATATGTCTGGTGATAGATTCCATGGTGATGTTCACCAATTCCTATTCTGGTATAGGTAATGGACGTATCATAACCTTAGACTTCTACCTCTCATACTTCACTTGCTAACATACCATGCACTTTAATGTATACTCAGCGATCTCCTTCAACACGTTATCCCACCAATAATTCTCTCATAGATCATGATAAATCAATGTGATTCCTGGTTGAATGGAGAAATTCTAACTATGTGTTTCATCCAAAGTTCATTCTATTACTATGGATTTTATGGAACACATAGTCTTCACCCAAATCTCATAATTCCTTCTTCATTTACATTGAAATATGAGGATTTTCTGTAGTTTCCACTTTCTTCTGAATTCTGACATCATCCTTTTGATCATCCTTTAACCATTCCAAAAGAGACGGTTGAACAATCATTTGGGAAAGGATTGGTAATATTCCCAACATTATGATTTCCATGTCCATCTTCATCAAATCTAATAATATTGGATTGTTTTCAATTCTCATAAATGATATAATCATTGGGTCCTTTCTACTCAAATCATAGTAAAACTTATTCTCTTTCCTATGGTGGTATTGTATTGAGTATTCATAGTCTTTGATCATCTATAACCATCTTTGTTGGAAAATATTCAACTCTTTTTGGGAGAATATATACTTGAGGCTTTTCGGATACATGTATATTTCACACTTCTCCCTAAAGAGGTAATGTCACCGAATTTTCAAAGAGAAGATTACTAAAGACAACTCCAAATCATGTGTGGGATAGTTTTTATCATGAACATTGAATTGGAATGTTGCATAGGCAATGAATTTATCATTTTTAATCAACACACAACCCAGGCCCTTCCTCAAAATTTCACCAAATACCACAAAACGTTCTCCACTTGTGGGTATTGTGAGCACAATCATAATGATATGCATCCTTTTTAACTCCTTGAAGATCTCCTTGCATTCATCACTGCATGAAAATGTGACACCCTTCTAAGTTAGCTGGGTAAGAGGGTTTGAAAATTGTGATAAATTTCTCACAAATCGGCGATTATATCTAGATAACCCCAAGAAGCTATGGATATCCATCACCAATTTTGGCCTCATCCATCCATAAATTGCATATGTCTTGGAGGATCCATAGATATCCCATTTCTTGTGATGATATGACCCAATAATAAGACTTCCTTTAATCAGAACTCAAACGTGTTGTACCTTTCATAGATCTTCTCCTTTCGCAAGGTCTCTAGTATATTTCTTAGATTCTCCTAATGATCCTCTATGGTTTTGGATTATATTATAAAATAATCTATAAAAAATACAAAAAACTGTTGAGTAAATATCTAAAGAATCTATTCATCAATTCCATGAATATTTCTATATCATTAGTGAGTCTGAAAAGAATTACTAAGAATTCATAGTGCGTATACCTTGTAAAAAAAGAAGTCTTGCGGATATCCTCCTTCTTCACCCTTACATAGTAATATCCTAACCACAAATCCACCTTGGAGAATTATTGTGTATCACGTAGCTAATCAATCAATTCATCAATTTAGGGTAGATGATACTTGTTCTTTATCATGATTTTGTTGAGCACACGATAATCAATACAAAGGTGCATTGACCCATCCTTATTCATGATGATGATACCTGGAGCACCCCATGAAGAAGCACTGGTGAATATGAACCCCTTATCTAGATTCTTATATAGTTGTTTCTTCATCTACTCATGCTCTACAACAAACATATTATAGATAGACTTGGATATTGGAAATTCTCCAAGTATAGGATCAATTTAAAATATAACATCTCTTTTAGGAGGAAGACCATGAAATTACTTGAGAAACACTTGCTTTAATTCCATCACAATAGGAATGTCTTCAATGATAGATTCTTCCACAAAATCAATAATCCAATAATGATACAAACTCTCATAGGGCAGTAATATCCCCTCTTGACATGATGGTACTAAATATGATTCATCCTCCCCCTTGAACATATATAGAATCATGGGTGATTAGCCATATAGAGAGTGGTTTACCTATCACAACAATTTATGTTGGATATCTATAGGGAAATCCAATCCATACAATGAATTGCATAAAATTACACTATAGGGTTTATTATGTGGTTCTCCGAGAAGTTAAATCCACAAATTATAATAGGGGAGGAGTTATATTCATGGTATTCAATGATTTCCCCATTTTTCGTTCTCACCAACATCTTTACTTCCATAATTTGTGGTGGTGTTGAGATTGTTCTGCTAAACATTTAGTATATTAAAAAATTCATAAAACCAAAATCAAAATGTACATTCTCTATTCTTGAATTAATAACTAGAATACATGTCACCACTTCATTACTATGGTTCGTTTTGGTCTTATTGATGGAAAAAGATCACTGTTTCTACTTTAGAGGTTGTTGGTTGCCTCAAAAAACCATTAGCATAGGGAAATCGTTTAAAAAGAGACCTGGATCATTGCAGTTGGGGAAATAAACAATGAATTGTGGGTCAAATGGAGCATTCCTCTCCTGAGTCGTAGCCGTGGGTTTTTCTTTTCAGCATTTAATGGTTATGTTCTCTTCTCTTCGAAACCTAAATAATTTCCTCATCCACATTAGGCAATTTCTGGGGTTATTCTTTGAACGCCTCTGGAAAGTGGGTTGATGGATTTTCCTAGCACCAGTGGATTTTTCCTTCAACCATTGATCTGCATCACCCACCATAAAATATATATCTAGAAGAACCTTCTCTTTTTCAGAAAATTTAAGGATGTAGAAGATATTTTCTATGAATTTGATCCATTGTTCGGCAATTGACAGATCAGATGATCCATTATAAGTAGTAGGCCTTTATCTCATGAAGTTATCGATAGTGACTTGTATTTCTGGGGGGGTTGAATGTTCTACATGACCCATGTTTCTATTCAAAACATGAGTTAACTGAGAGAGTATTGTAGAAAAGTTTATAATTACCACTCCCATCGGATTGGGTATCTCATTAGAATATTCATCCCATTGATCTTTACATTGGTTGTTAGCCTGATTACTTATATTACCGTCCATTGCATGAAATAAAAGGAAACATAGAGGAATGAAAAAAAGGTGTATCCAAAGACAAAAAAGGGATTACTTATAAATAACAATTATTTCCTTAACATATGAATTCCTAGGATTTAGTCTATGTTATATATGATCTACTTCTCAAAATATATTCTTAGAGGGAATATTTTTCCATAATAGTGGTTCATAATAAGATCTTGAATTTACCAATGAATATTCCTTGGGAGTTTCATAACCATGATTTCCTCAATTCCCATTGTTGTGCATCAGTTCCCCTTCGAGTCTAGATTAAAGTAGTGTTTTTGTGTTTTACCCCAAGATACATTTGTGCCAGAGCCGCCTCTACATTCTCATATTCTAAAATGGATATATTTTTATGATAAGCCACATACTCATTAATAAAAAAAAATTAGTGATGTTTTTATTATACTTATTCTTATCCCTAAGGATTTCACTAGGGTTTCCAAATAGTAGTCCAAAAAATAACTAACCTATTCTCTCATACCAACTATAACAACCCTACTATTTATTTTACACTTATACATAATTTATTACATAAAATATTCACTTGATACAATATATAAGATCAATAGGTCTATTTTCTTGGGGGCATAGCAACATTACACAACAACATAAAAAATGAAATATACATCTTTATTGAAAACTTTTTTTACATGACTACACACATTCCTTCGTAGTTAGCATTTTATGGGATAACCAGAGGACATGATTAAGAAAAAGATGATATATAAAGCCCAATAATTGAGTAAAAAAGATATAACTTGAATAATACAATAAATTTTAGGAAATAGTCGTATTAATAGAGCATAAGAGAAACACGAGCATTTAGGAATGATATAACATAATTATCATTACATGGAAATGTGGCAACAACATTTAACCTGATATTAGCATAATCTAAGTTTCATTGAACATGGAGAATGAGTAAAACCTCATTGTACATGATTTATAATGAGTAAAACCTCATTTCACTTGACGTATCATGATACAGATCTATACCCATTGCATTGGAGTGCTATCAAAGAGCACCCTTATAAATCATTTCATTTCATCCATAACTGTGCCACATGGATCATAAAGCATGAATTAATTAAACATTATAATTTCATAAATGATAAAGGAATGGGAAATTAATAAATGAAACTCTATAATAAATAATTATATGTTCGTAAATTTGAATACCCTCAATAAAACAATGGGCATGGTTTTCACAACACAATGACTTTTGCATGGAAAATCGTTGTGCAATTTCGGCAGCATAATGGAATGACATAGGAATTCATAAAAATAGTTGATGAGAGTAGTAGAGGTGTATCGTAATATTTACATGAAATTAAAAATAAGGTGTCATATATATACATGGACCAACATATGTAATGATATTTAGATTCATAAAAAATAATTTCTTGAATATAACTGAGCAGAGGGAAATTCCTTAGGGAATTTCGACATCGAAACGGGTGTACAAGAGAGGCATTAATTAGAGATAATGGGGTCTATAATAACTAAAACATAAGGAGGGAAGTTTGGGGGTGTTGATAAGTCATACCCCAACATTTTAAACTGAAAATAAAATGGAATAGGAGAATAAAGAAACATGGAGAAAAAAATGAGAGAGAAAGAAATTTGTTACATGGAAGTGTGATCCCAATGGATTTGAGAGAGGATTATTGAGTTTTTGGGGTACCTTTGGAGGATTACAGAGATAAGAGATCATAGTTTGGTCGAGATCCAAAGGTTTTGAGTGAAGAGGAAGTGGGATATTGGGTGGGTTTATATTGGAAAGGAGATAGAACTCTTTAATATTTAGGTTTTGGACACTACCCATCATACTAATCACAACCACAAACCAACCCAAGGTGTTTTCAAATGATTTTTCCAAATTATAGTGGAAAACGTTATTTTATATGGACAATAGAAGATCTTATTAAAATATTATAATTGCTTCTGTGGAGGCGAGTCACACTCTCATGGAAATCATTTTAAAAAGCTAAAATGTTTTATAACTCTTGGAGAGTCCACTAATGAAAGGTAAAATAAATCAAACCGAACTAAAATAACATTATTTTATTGTTAAAAAATATATTGTCCGAACTTACCATTTATAGGATTTTATTACACAACTATTGGGTCCTTGTGATGTCATAAAACAAACTATATAATTAAAAGGAATTTAATGTTTACCCAAAAATTCCACTGTCTTAAAAAATTATGAAAAATTTACCATTGGAAAATTTCAACGTCATGATCCCAAAAATAATATTAATTTTATCTAAATAATTTTTTAAATATGGTAATTTTTTCTTTTAAAATACAAAACGATATTTATAAAAAACTCATTGGTTTTGAGAAAAATGGATTTCAAACCATAATGAAAATTAAAATTGTATCCGTAAAAATTATCCGATCATTTAGATTTTATAAAAATTAATTTATTAATAATATTTTATTAAAATATTATTTAATTCAAAAATCCATTAATTCATCCAAATAGATATCTTAATTCAATACTATTTGTACTTTAAAAATTATGTATAAAGTAACAATAATAAAATGAATATATATTATTTATTATACAAAAAATTAATTGACATGATCATAGTGTTAAGGTACTATTACATAACCCCTTATAAAAACCACAATAGACCGAAGGGTAAGGTCAGCGATGGTGACTGACTATTGGGGAGTCCCAAATAACATCGCTCGGGGGGTAATCTCTATTAACTTCCACTTATCCCATAGGCAGTTCAACTCAAGCTTAAGGTGTGGAAGCTCGGCTTAGGATTGGTCCACAGTGAAGCCCAGTGACACTACCTCCTTTCTGAGCCCCAAAAAATGATCTTCATATGGAGAAATTCTACTATATGTGGCCATCTCTTCCTTTGTCTTTGTAAATTGGATTTGTTAAAGCTCTATATTTAAATTAATCATGTGATCCCTATTCAATGGCTATATTAGCAATGGTAAATATTCTTAATTGTATTTCGAAATCCAAAAACCAAAAACCATGGAAGTGCATATGTTTTATATAACCATTTTACATAATAATACATTTAATTCGACAAAGAGGAATTTTTCATTAATTAAAATATTTCGGTGTTAAAATTTTACTAAACATAAGTAGTGAAATAAACAGTTAAAATAGAATAACTTATGGAAACCATATCCAATGATACATAGGTTTGTATAAAAATTATGAAAAAATATGAATAAAAGTTTTTCAAGGCTATCGTGCCAGAAATATATCCAATATATCTTATACATTCAAAGACCTCTATGATTCAGTGAGAGAAGCCTGTAATAAAATTCCATACAAGACCATGGAATTTTGGAAACAAATATCTAGATTAATAATTTTTTTATTAAATATCAAAAAAAATTTAAAACTCTTGGTCGATGAAGGTGGTCTAATGTTACTGATTTTGGGACATCATGTTCTAAAATAGGATCCACATTAGAGGGTTGGAATTTTTGAAAAACCAGAAAGGGTGAGTATAAAGAACCTGCAATATTTATTTGACATTATAAAGTGTAAAATTGTTGACAGTCAACTGTGTAATATAGAGATAGTGTTCAGGATTATCATTGTATAAACCCACTTCTATTGATTGAAGGATTACAAAGGATTATATTTGAATCAATGAAACCTAATCATAGAAAGAAGTATCATTCCCACATCATGGTTGAACCTTGTAAAAATACCATGTACTAATCTAAATTTATATTCTATATTTCATGTTTTATTGTGGGTTTGGTTGAATAATAATAGATCTATTTATATCCAAATATGAAACAAGGGTACAAATATCTAATGGGGTTAAATCATAAATGAAAAATTGGAATTTGATAAAATAATTTTGAAACACATGATTCAACACCCTCTTGGTTGTGTATACCTATCCATATTGAATTAAAATTTGTATTAGAGGTATCTATAATCATATTCTTTGTTTTATATTTATAACCATGTTGTTTTATTATAATATATAAAGTTCATGTTTTAATAGTTTACCAAATAACCTCACGTAGTAGATTGTAGTTATAATAAAATTATTGAAAATGTGATTGTATTCCCCAAGACTCTAAAAAATATGAAAATATAATTGGGGAATGAAGATGAGAAGGAATAGAAATGTGAAAGTGTACTAACCACTAGTTGAAGTTAAATATAGTGGTAAGTGACCTGATAAATATGATTATGGTTCATTAGACAAATCAGCTACTAGATGCATTAGAGAAATTTTTAATGAATCATATAGTGATTTATATTTTGAAGTAAAAAATAATCTATAAACGTCCATATTGAATTTTACACTCCTATATTATTATATATCAAGGTACTTAATGAAAAAAAGCATCATGTAGAATAAAAATTTGGTGCAATATAAAATTCATTGGTTAAAAATGTGTGAAAATGAAACATCCTCATAAGTCTTGGAGAATATAAAGATAATTGTTTTTTAATTTTTGATAAAAGATATTATCGAGCATATAGAAAATAATAAAAAATTACTTTTGAGAAATATGTTTCTTTGGATTTTTTTCAAAGAAGTGGTCTTTATGAAATTTTTATGCTAAAAAAGTATTTATTAATGCCAAAAAAATCAAGTGGAATTTAAGGAGACGAAGTTGAATGAGATTTAAATACTAATTATATTGGAAAATAAAAATAACGAGTATCAAATCCACAAGTTAATGGATGATTTAGTAGATTGGTTGAAATCAAAGAAATACTAAAAGTACTTGATTAATAAAAATAATTCCTCTAGTATGGTGTAAAACTGATAAATATGAATATCTCCAACATTGAATCATATGCAAAATTTGGAAGGAGAAATTATTCCATACAAAAATCTAAATGGATTATTTCATTAACGATAACACAAAATGGTGGTAAGAGGAGTTAAGAATGATCTCTTAAACAAACCTTAACCTGATCATATAAAATGGTATCCCAAAATTTTAATAAAATTGGAATCACAAATTCCATTTTATGATCTATTGTAGAACAATAGTAAACTATAGAGTATGTAAATATAGAAAAATAATGATTAATCCACCAATGTGTCAATTTTGGATATTTTTAAACGTGGAATCTCCCAAAATTAATCCCAATACAGTGATGATTAAATCAAAAATATGAAAATTGAAAATATAACCAACGTAACACTAAATGAAGAATAATGAATTTTATTACTTCCATTGGTGTTATTAGTGGATGGTACATAAGGCCAACGATTGTTGGAATAACATGTGAGTGAATAAAAATAATATAAGTCATCAATTAAGAGTTATAAGAAAAACATTTAACAGAAAACACATTGGTTTAATAAATAACTCAAAGAAGTATAATAATATATATTCGGACAACATATTTGAGTCAATTGTCAAGTTATAATATTTTGGAAACAAAATTGGTTATAGGGAAGAAGAGTGCTAGTATAAACCTAACAAAAATAATAATAAAATAGATAAAATTAAATATCCATTAATGTTGAATGAGAATTTGAAAAATGACGGATACGCTCCCTTGATGAATAAGAAAAAAATATGAGCTCTAAAAATTTCTCCCATGAAGTCCAAAAAGAAATATGTGAAGGATTTTAAACCAATAGGTAAAATATTCCTATAATTTTGTAAGAAAGTATAAACCATTGATCTTGAAAAATTTCCATGAATATTAAAAAATTGAAAATAATAATGTTTAAATTTAAATGGGAATAAATCTAGGACAGAGATAGAAGGATTGGTTTAGTTTTTGACATCCTTGACCAAGTGGTTGAGTGGTGGGCTATGATGGGTTACCATAATGATGGAGTTATGTGTTGAAGGAGAAAGTGTACATGACATTTTATTAATAAATGTATGATATGAAATAATTATAAGATATATTTTCAAAATATCAAGGAAGAAGAACAAAGACTCCATGTACTAAGAAACCTTCTATGAAGGTGGAGTATATAGATAAAAAATAACACACTTATGAAAATGATTACATAATACTATATCTAGATCAACTGGATGAGGAAAATATGTTGGATATAACTAAAAATAAGGAATTTTATATTCATTCTGGTGTATGTAATCATATACTAACATGGAAAAAATTTGTATACGAAATGAAATCGATGATACCCAAATATGTTAATATCTTAAAATATAAAGAAAAAATAAGATTCAAGAGTTATATAATATATATAGATGAAAATAAAGTAGTTTATTTGTTAATAAACAAGTTTATACCATGGTTATCATATCTACAAGTATATTAAGACCCACCTTATTTCCATTTATACTATATATTTTGAAATGAATGGAATTGAAGGTGATTTATTTGGAAGATAAATCATGATGGTAATGGTATTGTTAAAAAGATAAATATTTATCCATCTTGGATATTATTAGCTGGTATCATATTTTTCTTTTAAGACCTTTTCATTTAAAATTTTTAATCGATATCATATCTCAGTTAGAACAATATATTATTGGAATTTTTTTACGAATAAAATACCATGATTAAGATCCTTGAATATAATCCCTTACATGGTTGAAAATAAAGATCAATCATAATAGATTTATTATTTTGTACAAATTATGGAATTTTAACAAACCCCCACGAGTGAGAAAAATGCATTATGATTTTTTACTTTAGAATCAATATTTTGGTTTTTATAGAATATGATTATTAGGGGAAGGGTGAATATCTAAAAAATAGCATATAATTGTTCAATTAAATTATTTGAATGTTAGTGTTCATGTTTCATTCAGGATCAATGTAACTTGTTTTATCAATGGGTGAACACATTTTCCTCATTTATATTTATTGTTAATATGGGGTCGAAGAAATTTTAACTGGTTAATAAATTTTGAAATGAATGTATGTGAAGAAGTTATATATGTTAACATAAAGAAAGAAGTGTCAGATTAACATACCATTATGTTTTTGTTTTTTTGTTTTTTTTATTTAAGTTTCAATATCTATATCTTGGTAATGTTTGGCGATGGAGTATGACTCCAGCAAATGTACATGTTGTAGAAGGAACATAAATTGAAAAGAATGAATATGTAGCCCATATTCTAGGGTAAAGAAGAGTGAAAAGATACTACCCTTAAATATATGAATGGAAAGATTTAGTGTCAGTCCCAAATATATCATATGTTTTGTGTGCATGTATGAATGATATACAATGACATGTTCTTATACAATAAGTATATTGTTATGTGTAATTATTTGTAGAAGTTTGAGACACTTTCTTATAGAAAACAGGCATTATGTGTTTTTATAGGTTAGGGTTGAGGCTTCAATTTATTATTTAAATCAAAGACCTCTTAAGACTGGGTAAAGGGATACCCATTACGTATCCTAAAGGCCCAAGGCCAAGTGGCCCGAATACATGGATTGAAAGTACATTTTTCGGCCCAAAGGACCCCTCGGTGAATAGTACTGCTACAGTACCTACTATAATACAGGCACCACTACAGTACCTCCTATAATCCCTCCGCCTCTATAGTGTCGTTGCTGCTATGGTACCACCACTACTATAGTACTGATACAGTGCCATGCTACAATACTGCCACAATACCCCCAAGAAATTTTCCCCTGCCCGGATATGATCTTGGGTCTTTTGGATGCCAAGAAAGAGCCTGTACCACTAGGGTACAGGCTCGTCGGAAAATGAGGCATTAAGTGATCTAATAAATGTGTAAACAGATAAATTGGATTTTAGAGTAACCATTTTTAGCTAATATTGTTAAATTGATTTTATTTTTGATGATAAAAATATTATTTATGACATTTTATAAGGGATGGAATTACTTTTAAATTGATAAATATAATGAATTCAAGAGATACTCTTTCTACAATATTTAATTTTTTGGAAAGTTCAATACAACAAGAGAAAAAGGAATGTGAATAATTTCACCAATTCATAGAATAATATAATTCTTTTCTAAAATGATTAGAATTGATAGAGATTTATCTAAGATGATTTATATATTTATATGTTATATTTGGATGTAATTTATTATTTAGTGTTGTAATCGGTAAATTTAAAATTAAATAAGTTGTAACTACACGTGAATCATTCTCATTTTTTATGAGTCATTTCAGAAGAAAAAAAATTTAAGTAATAGTAATTTTTAACAATTAATATGTTTATTTTGTATAAACACCCATTTCCTTGTACGATTCAACTAGAATCTCCAATTTTTTCATTCATATGTTTATAGATTGAATTTTACAAAGGGTCGATGACTTTGTGTGAGTAATTTCTGAGGATATTAATAATTATTTGAGTCATTATAAGGTATATATGTGTTTTGTAAAAGTTATAGAATCAAAATATAAATAATTTGGAGAGATAAATACAACTAAAAATGATTGAGGATAACTATACTAGTGATTTGTATTTACCATGCGATTTGTTCACGCATACACTGTTCATGATGTCTGAAATGTGTCTGCCTATGGATCTGGCCAGAAGTCATTATGTACTATGTAAATGTCATAAAGACATACATATGACTCACTTTATACTATTAATATTCATTAGAATCTATTTATGAGTCATTTTGGACTGAATGAATCATTACTTAGGGAAATATTTATATTTATATGGAATGAGAGATTATGTTTCCCAGATAAAATTTTTCTGAAGAAAATTTACTTCGTTAAAGTTAAAGATATTATTCATGTTCTAAGTAATTTAATTCCATTTATATCCATGATTCAAACTGGATTTGAATACAATTAAATGGGATGTATTAACATTAAATTGAGACAAGGAAGTTGGAATCTCCAAGGAATTTTTATGTAATCTAATAAGGTTACAATAAATAAATTCCATAGTGGAATATTTTTGAAATTAAGTATTAATGTGGATATGTTTTTCTCAATTAATTAAAAGAACAAAAACCCATTTGTATTAATATTTTAATTAAATGTGTTTATTTTAAATTTATTTCATCAATGATTTAAATACCAGATGGAAAAAATGATACTATTGATATTATCATACTCCAATGTGAAGATACACAAAATAAAATTATCATACATTGGTTTTGATATACCTAAGAAATAATCTATTTGTAGATTAAGGGTGGATATTATGTGAAGTGTATTATTAAATCCCAATGGTAAAGAAAATATAATTATTTTATAGTTTATAGGAAACAATTTGAAGTTGAATAAGTGAACTCATAAAATTTTATAGAAGACATCCATTGAGACTAAATGTAAAACAGAGACCCTAGGAGACACCCAGATGTAATAGGTTGGGAAAAATATTTATATAAATATTTGAACTGTATTTTATTAGAGATTTTTAAATTAAAATATACAATATTTTTTCATATATAAAAAATTCGAGAGGAGGAAAAAGAAAATGCTTCGGAAACCAATATTATGTTATAGTACCGAGGGAACTAAAAGAGATGCTGAACAAAACCAGAACATGATATAGTAATAGAAATTATAAAATTTAAATTTCAGATAGTATAAAAAGTCAATAAATTTTTTTGATGTGATATTACCAAATAAAAGATGAAAAATGTAATCTGATACAGAAATTAGATCTTATGAAACTCAATATTACCGAGGATATGAGAAAGAAATAAGAATTAATGTTGGAGAAGTTTGATAATCATATAGCATATCTGATGTTGTTACGGTATAAATAATTGTTGATATCATTAGCTGTTCAAATCCCGATAATATTGTGCACAAAAATTTTGAGTATTATATTTATGTTTACCATTATTTTGATTAGTGGTAGGAGGATAAAAAATGTTATGGTAGTTACAACAGATTTTCTCCAATGGTATTTCTTCCATTGAATTTTTTAATTGACTATAAATTCTATTATGGAACATTGTGATGTTAAGAATATAAGAAATGTTGATGGGTTACTGCGTATGTAAGCATTCATAGTTGGTCCTATATTAGAATGCGGGTTTTTATGGGAGAAAATTTAAATAGTTTTGTTGGGTTTTCTTAATATTTAAGTACACGAAGCCTTCAATTAAATGTGGAAAAAGTGAAAAAGGCCTAGCTATAATTGGTGAGGATTAATTGTTTTTAATCTATTTTTTCACATATCATACTTTTTTTCAATAAATGTATCAATATTGTTCTTCCCCCATGCATGTTGGGCATATTCTGAATCCCATGAAACATTATATTATTTCACTACTTTTCTAAATTTATATTGCATATTTTACAATTTAATATATTTATAGTGCAATGTTTTTAGGTACTATGCTATGTTTTCAATGAAATCATAGTAAAATGAGTCGGCTTTAGTGAGTACCTACATCCGGTGCACTTAGTCAATGGGGAAGTGATATTTAAGTGGTATTGTTTTCCCCAAAAATGATCTGTTCTTGAACATCAATTATGTAAAACAATTTACATTCAATATTTTATTAGTAGTATAAGTTATTATTTTCTCTTGGTTCTATTGTAACCATCACATATAAAAAAGTTTTTTTTTCTGATATCAATGCTTTCACACTAGTAGTACGTATGCATAGAATCAGATGAAGGGAAGATCCAAATCTAGAAATTTGATGGAATGGATTTTCTATTCCTAGGAATATTTACTGACTATTAAGTTATTCATAATGACTTTGAGATCCCCTTTTTATGAGTGAATCTAATGGTGATGGATATCAAATAATGGGATCACATGGACAAGAAATCACTTTCACTAGTATGAATTTCTATTGAAAGAAATGTGTCTTTAAGAATTAGGATGTATAAGACAACAATGGTTGTTCTGAAGACATTGGTGGATTTTTCTGTAAAAACAAATGTGGTTGAAAAGGATCTTTATGCTACTATCGATAATCAATTTATTATTTTTATAAGGAATACCATTGATGAATCGTTTGATTAACCTAAACACAAATAATTGTTTGCTTTAATCATTAAACATCAATTTTTCTAATTATATTGTAGGGTTTATTGTTTTTTATTCACTTCGAATGAGATAGTATATAATCATTAATATTTTTATAAAAACCAACACAAAAGGGAATACATTATTTGATGATATCAATAATATGATATTCAAATTAAAACCACAATGAAAATATGTTAAGAAAACATTTGCTAATGTGATTAATACCAATGATAGGGATAAGTCACACTGTCAGAAGTATACTTATCAAAATATTCCATTAGTGGATAAATATAAATAAACAAAATGGGACAATAGATGTGGAAAGTTGTATGGTACTATTCTAATCAGGTGTAAGTGATATATGGAAGAAAATATAAATATGTAGTATAATAGTCATAAGTATAATTCTAGATATATAACAAAGTCAGGTATTTTAGACTCTTTCAATGCAATTAATGTTCATTAATACTATTTTCTAATTTTTAAAACACTGATAATATCTTTGGTTGTTGAATCTAGGGAAAAATTCTTTTCAATTGGAAATCAATTATATAAAACCAACTCGGAATCTAGGAAGTTTGGGTTGGTACATCTAGATTATGGTGAATCCTTATATATTATTTGAAATTGGGATGCCAACAATTGAATAAAGAAAGAAAGATTCTTGACAGTGTTAGATGTTTTCAAAGATCTCGTCCCTTATGAGAAATATAATTTCCATTTAGAAATTTCATTTTTTGGGATAGGAAACTAGATTTTAATGTTTGGTATGGAAGGTTACTAGGGGATCCAGAGTTACTCAAAAAGGAGAGAATGATATGAATGTAATTTCATATTGTAGATTATTCATTGGAATTATATCTTTTGATGACCCAAATTGATAAAACTTTGGGTCTATTCTCATTAATGAGATGAACATCAAATACCCAAATGATAATGGAATACTGAATCACGATCACATATAAATTGGAAGGAGTGAATATTGTGTACTTAGAAATCAAAGTAGAATTTATTTAAACATTGATGGTCAGAAGCATGAGGTCCATAATTTGGATATTTTTCAATCATATATTTAGGGAGATAACCCTATTCAATACTATGATTATTCACTATAATTTTTAACATATATTTATAACACTATAACTAAATTTTGGATTTAATTCTTTAATAAATGTTCTGATATGTTTCAAATTCTTATTTTGTGGAAATAATTATAAGAAAGGGAATACTACATGAAGTTGAATTTTATATGAATAGAAAATGGTGGAGTGTACACCTGATTAAACTATAGAACATCTTCAAGTAGTAAGGAATATTTCTAGAGATGGTGAATCCCCTAAATCTATAGTGTAATGGTGTAGTTGAAATTTTGAATCCCACTGTGATATAGAAATCCTAAAGTCATAGGTTGCACACTAGAATTTCTAAGTTGATTTGGAAGAAGCACTTAAAAAATGACTTATCTCACCAAAAAAAGTACAAATAGGTTTTTTTGTCGCAACTTCTAGATGAGATGTGCTTAGAAATTTGACCATATGTTCATTATATTATTGTCTTAAATAGTTTACCATATATATTTAAATGATAAGGATATGGGAAAACATTTATCTCAATCAAAAATATATTGTTTTTATTTTCTATATTGATGAAAATATTGGATTTCACATGTGGGATGGTGATAGGAAACAAATAATCATATCTAAGGATGTTATTTTTGATGAGAAGGTTTTTTTGAAGTATCATAACATAGTGTAGCAGTAATTTGAATGGAAATAAAATTCTGGAATCCAGTTTGATCAAATAAATGATAGTTTAAAAATCTAGAGAACCAATATATAGGATCCTACAACATTAAATGTACAGATGTGAGACAATAATAAATACTAAAAAGATAAATACTATCTAAATATTTGGTGGGATCACCATATTTTAAATCCTTATATGTACATATAATGGATGTTTAGGTTCTGATGGAAGGATAAGATCCAAGATATTCTGTTTATCAGATATAGTGGAGGAGGTCAACAAGAAATAAAAGTCTTGTTTAGATTTATGGTGTTAATATGAACTTTGATTCATAATAGATATAGATAAAACATAAAATATAGGGGAAAAAAAATCTATTAAATACATTAAGCAGTGAGAGTAACCTATGAATGATGAAATGATTTCACTGAATTTTAACTAACATGGGAGATGGATGAACTACTAGAGGGTAAGAATGAACTTGAGAACAAATTGGTTTACCAGAATAAGGAAGGGGGTGAAGGAAACAAATGTTCCAAATAATGACTGGTAGTGAAGGGGTTTCAACTGGAACAAGGAGTGGATTTATCAAAAATATTCTCACCGATAGTAATATAATATAAAATTAGAATAGTACTAAGCATGATTGAGTCGTATGATGAATATCTTTAGTATATGGATGTAAAGAATCCTTTCTTTAATTTTTGTTTAGAGTAGGAGCTTTATATGAAACAACAAAAAGTGTTACCTAAATATGGATATCATAAATTGTTATATAAATGGAATAAAATTATATGTGGGATGAATAAAGCTCCTTTATGATGAAATGAAAAACTAAATTATTTTATGTCACACAAATGGATTAACGGGTTTAATGAAAATCATTTCTATTATCAAAAGAAATGGTAAGATGGGACATTTTTCATTTTTCTTTTGTATATGGATGGAATACTAATTTTTGGAAAACAAATTTACATGATATATGAATTTTTATGTGGGATTTTATTTAAATGATTCAACATGAAATAACTTGGATATGAAAGGAATTATTTGGGTATTAATATCTATAGAGTTATGAACATCAAGAAATTAGTTCTATCTCATAAATAAAATATCCAAAACATCATAAAAAGGGTTGGGATTGTCGATTAAAATCCAGACACAACCCCACTTGTGGATCAATTTAATTTTTCAACATTATATGCACCAATGTTGGATGTTAATTCCATGTACGTGGAGAAAGTACCATATGAATGAATTCTTAAAAGATTAACATATTAAATATTTTCACAAAGCTCAAAATTACCCATGTAATAAGAGTTTTTATTTGAAACATAGTGAATCCATGGAAATTTCCCTAGGAGGATTTTAATTGGACCCTTTAATATTTTTAATGATCAAAAGATAAAACCCTTTTATTTTAGAAGTAAGATTAATTAAAGGAATTTTTGGACTAAAGAATAATTACAGGTTTTGATACTCTCAAATTAAAAGTTGGTTTCATGTTCACTTATGGAGGATCTAAAATTAGTTATGAGTCATAATTTTCAATGATTGTTAATTTATATATAATATATGTAGAGTATATAGATGTAATACCTGATAGCAAAGAGAGTTTTTGATTTAAGAGACCACTATATGGGATATGAATTGTTCAATCGTAATCAATACATTAATGTGATATCCAATGTGAAATTCACTTGGCTAAAACCCTAATGTTTCATTCTCGGATAAAGCATATAATAAAAAACTATAATAACATTAAAAAAAATTATAAATTAAAATGAACATGATATATTTAATATAACAAAAAACCAAAATCCATTTAACTTATTTATAATTCTTGTAATTATCTTGATATAGTATCGAGCCCTAGTGGGACTAGGGCCACTGAATGAATTAGAAAGGGGAATGCTAATGAATTTTATGTGTATGAGGGGTTTCTCCCTAAAAAAGTCATCATGTTTGATATTTTTGGGATGCGAATCCTTATTTATATCACCATATGTTTAGAGAAATGAAAGTTGATTCTTCATAAATAAACATACTAGAATTTTGTTCAATTGAAGGTAGTTTTTCTTGATATGAATATATATATAATATCCTCTCCAATGGAACAAGGTCCATCATATTTTCACTTATACTGATGGTTCAATAGTGGATCATAGGGAGGAAAAGAATATTATAAACGTTGATGGGTAATTGGTTTTGTAATATTTCTCATGTAGTCAATACATGTGATCTAGGTTTCATAGAGAGCATGTTTAACTCATTTTACTGGTGTTACATTCTATTTTACTACATGGGACCTTCCTTAAAACGTGGGTAAAGAGAAAAATGTGGTCTAACATGGAATTTATTGGACAACATTGAATTTTGTGAAGATTACATTGTTTTGATAACTATTGTTACTCGCCCTAAATAATTCAATTAAAAAAATTTAGCAATATTTGTTTACCTATTCACATTAGACATAGTCTAATGAACATTAGTCATTGTTTTCTTTATTTATTTTACTATATTTCCATATCACTTTTAACAGGGGAATGAATTTCTAGTAATTTTTTGGAATTTAATGAGATGTGCATATAAAGATGACAGTGTGTGGTGAGTAGGGTTTTGTGACTACCTACTTATGGTACAATTAGTCAAGGGAGAACCAAAGATATAGAGTTTTAGTTTTCTACTTTACTAATATACACGTGAATATCATATTGGTAGATAATAATACATATGATTATTTATCATTAGTACATGCGATTGGTTTCTACTGGTTCTATTATCCTTAATATATATAACCTAGGTTGTATGAGACCATGTATTTTATGTGACAGAATCCAATTAGAAAATTCTATACATGATATGCGAGTTTGGAAGAAAAAATAAATCGAGTTGAAATATTTTTTCACAATGATAAAATTGTTTTGGAGGATACTTAGTAGAGGAAAGATATTTGAATCTATTAAGTTTATAATATCATATGCAAAAATATAATACACTTCATATGGATTTAATCCATAAATCACTTTCAATATCTAGTACAAATTACTTTCATGATGGAGTTTATTTTCACATGTGTGATATTGTTAACTCTTACCTATGTAATATGTTGAGAGGTTACATGAGGATCCCTACCCAAAATCACTTTTATTGATCATAATTTTACATTGAATTTTTCCACTTGTTCAACTTGATCATAAAAAGAAGCTGATTTCCCACATCAGGGATGATCCTTATAAATATACTCTATATTGATATCACTATATATTCTGGGATGAATGATTTATTACCATCTAGGTTAAATACAACAAGATTAATTCATATAAAAATAAGTAAAATGGGTAAAAATAAATTTCTTGGTTAAATAATAAAAATAAATTGGAAATAGGTAAAAGAATGTTATCATGATTGATTAATTACCCTATCAGGTTTTTATATTTCTCCACTAAGACATAAAAATTCTATATATATTTTCCATTTTATTTTCTTACATAATATTAATTGATTTTTTATTATAATTTAAATTTTTTGATATTTTTATAACATCTTTGTAACGACCCAGACCCGGCCAGCCACCCAAAAAGGGCCAAACGGGTCGAGTGTCACTACCTTAGGCGCACCTCCCTGGATGCCAAACCCTTCCGACTAGCAGCGAGGGTCTGTTACATATAGTGGGGAGGATATATCCTCTCAGAGGATCATAATAAGGGTAATGGTCTGAGAATAATCATAAATATGCCGCTGAAGAAAGACTCAGCAGACTCGAACCAGACCCACAGAGCGGAAGCATAATCAATATAGATAAACAGCGAAAGCAGTAAATATAACAACAGTTGCAGAAATAAACACAACAGCATACTAATAACATGTAACTACAACTGAATAGTAAAATATGCATCCAGTGCAGGTCATACACAACTGAATATAAAAGGGTGCCAATGGCTAACCAACAGTAGCTACAACAAGTAAACATGCCGATATAAAAAAGTAAACAAAACAAGTAAACCCTAGCAGGGTATGACCTCAAGGTCCATATATCTCCATGAAAGAAATAATGCAGCCCATCCCCAGAAGCTAGCCTCTTTCCTACTTGTAAATCCATAAAGCTTGCACGCGTCCCGAAGGGCCCATGTATGGTGTGAGACAAATATTAGTAGGATACCACCCAATGATGTGTACCAAATATATGTTTTTATGCAGTCATGCATTACAAGGAAAGCAGTAAACTGTACTATGCACAAGTAAACACAAATTCCTCTAGAGCTCAGCAGCCACCATGGGGTGTCACCTGCTTCGGCCAATGTCGGAATCTCTGTTGTGTAACCCAGCACCATGTGCCACCAGAAACCTCGTGTCTCAAGTACCGACATCCCGAAAGCACGCCCAGGAATAGTATCCCAGCACCATGTTCCTCCTAATATCTTTTGTCTCAAGTACCGACGTCCCAAAGGCACGCCCAAAAAATAGTAACCCGACACCATTCCCTCCTGACATCTTGTGTCTCATATACCGACGTCCCGAAGGCACGCCCATCTCCTGAAGGCTCCTCACCTCCCACGTGGCTTTCTACAGAAAGCACCCCCAACCAAAATACCTAATCGCAACTATGGTGGCCTCTGCCCACACAAGTGGTCAAAACCTCCTCATCACGGAGTATCTCTGTGTGCACACTACTCAAAGTCTCGGGTGAGCAGTAATCACCAAATAGTACCTAAGCCACCAACACATCTGACACCTCATGTCCCTGCGACCATGTCGCTCAAGTCCGATGGCCTCGCCATCCATGTAACCCGGTCCATGCCCCAACCTGACAGTCGTACTTCCTCAAGCCAACGTCCATGATGCCCAATCCTGTGGTCAAAACCACCCAAAGTTACCTGGGAAAAGCCCCAACCTATAATCAGCATCACTCCAGTGTAACTAGGCCAAGACCAACACACCCCAAAGGGTCAAGAAGATGCAATTCAACAATTGCATATATAACATATGTAAACAGAAAACATAACCAGGAAAAACAAACTAAACAGTTGAATAACACTATGCAAGGTGTTGTCCCATACCAGCACTGAGGTCTTGAATTCCTCAAACAATTTATCAAGCATTAATAAATTAAACTAAACAGTTTATAACAATATAAATCAATTTAAACCATTTTGGCATCCCCAGGCCAAAATTCCCTGATGAGCAACGGCCCCTCACCCGGCCCCACACATGCAAACTGGTAATACGGCCTACCCAAAGGCATCCCATAGGTCCAACAATCATTTCAATATGAAATTGCAGATAAAACGGGTCCCACTCAAAATACCCGAAAATGCGCCGAAGGCCGCGTCGCCCAAACAACCATGAAAACAAAAATTGAGGTATGAACCACCTACCTGAGAAAAATACAATGCTACTCCTCTGGTAATAGCCTCCAATTCGGTCTAAAATGCAGTAAATCTACAAAGGATTCAATACTATTCAAACGCCTGTAACTCGTTCTAGAAAGAAAATCAATCAAAACGGCCAAACTGGAATCGAGGCCTTACCGTGGGGGTTCCAACGCATCTATTAGTGATCGAAATGGAGTTCAGACGAATAATCGGGAACGATTGAAGATCCGAACACCTTAGGTGCGGTGGTTCTATCTAAAACCACAAAACGAGGCTACTGCCCATTTTAACGCAAAAAAATGAAACTACACGGTGGGTAATTTAGGACTATATGTCGTGTATATCATTTTACTGTACATGTGATGGCTGTATTCTGCCGACTTACTTTTCGAACCTGCCGAGATGAGTACACGGCGTGTACTTGGTTTCTCTTCTCTACCTCTCCGACCTACCCACACTCCTAGTATATCCCGCATACACGGCTAGACTACATGGCATGTCCAACCGGAACACGGCGTGTGCCTTGTTCTACCTAGCCAACAGGCCTACATGCCATGTATGGCCACCACACGGTCGGGGATACATGGGGTGTTAAAAACCACACGCCGTGTAGTAAGAAATTTCTACATGGTCATCACACGACATGTACTCAGTGAGCAGATGGCCGACACTTGCTTAACATATACACGACGTGTAGTTTGGAAATTTCTAAAAACATCCTGTTTTCTCTAGTTTCCTCAGAAACTAGTAAAAAATTCAAACAGGGTTACGATTTTTATACGTTCTAAAAACCAGGGTTCTTACAAACTCCCCACCGTAACGTAGCTCATCCCCGAGATACCGAACAAAACCCAAAGATGACACTGAACAAGCCCATCCCAGTTAAAAAACCTAGACTACACTAGTCCCAAGGTTCTAGATAAATTCCACAAGGGGCTCCCCACCTTAGGAATTGCATACTCGGTCTCAACCAACAAGTCTTAAAGCAACCATGGTTTACTAACCTGTTTTCCGGATGCAGATTCCTTCCATGACGCATTGTTACCCCTGCACCTCACTAGTGCTTCTGTGTCGATTCTAAGACCCAACTTAACCCGCACTACGTCGGTGTCCGCCTCCATGAGGTCTTGGTGCATATCACCTCAAGTAACCCACATCCGCGATGCCTCGATGCCCACAAAGCCTCAAGTAACCCACATCCTCGATGACTCGATGCTACGCATGTCATACATATGTATAGAATATATCATGCACCCTCTATGGTTCCAATACCACTAACTAGCATCTAGTCAGTACACATAGATCATGTGCACCATGTGCACTCAAAACAGACATGCCTCTACAGGTCATGCCAAAAAGGAAACATGGAGATCATGACGACACCGTGGAGTACCTCTAACAGTCGTCAGCTTACCGGCCAGTTTAGCCTCTTCCAGCTCCACGACAAGAACCTAGCACGAAACACAGATGCCTGACACTTGACCTCCACACGATGCTGCTCTATTCATATCCCACTGACACCTCAGCTGGGTCCCACCATCACTGTCATGACCTCCGCGCACAGCTGAACCTTGACTACCCTCTCCAGGTACCAAACCAGAACCAACTCCAGACGCTACAGTCTGTCATGGTCCCTGCTATCCGGCTATCTGAGAAGGCTCCATGAAAAACCTCTCTAGATGTCTGTCCTGTCCACATGCTCGGAACTCCATCGGAGGCCAATCACACTGAGCACAAACATGTCCTGTCTGTCCACACTAAAAGAAAATCACCGAAGAACTACCACGAGGTGGTTTAGCTGAATCCCTGGCCTAACTACCCTGCTGGAACTCATCATGTCCTCACTTACTACTATTCAAACCATCACCTGAATCTGTCTCCCTGCCCAGTAAAGACATTTCTCTCTCGTTTCCCTCGGCTATGAGAACCTGAATTACCACCTCGGAGAAGGAACCTAGCTGAAAGATACTCACCTGGACCCGAATGGCGTGTCGTATTCCATCCTCGTAGCGCCTCACCATAGATGCCTCATCGCTTACAATACTAGGTGTAAAGCGAGATAACTCTATGAAAGTAGTTGCGTAGTCCATGATGGACATATCTCCCTGCTGAAGACTCAAGAAATCACAAGGTCTCTCTTCCCTCAGCGTCTCTGGATAAAAGTGCTCGAAGAACATGTCCTCAAAGTCCTTCCATGCAGTCCCTCGTGCCTATGGGCCGGAACCTGTATGTCCCACCAATTCTTCACTGGTCCTCTCAGCATGCACGTTGCCAGCTTGACCCTACAACCTAGAGGCGTCTCGAGCTGCTCGAAGATCATCTGCATACTCTCTATCCAGTTCTCATCTACCTGGGGACTACCTTCACCGTGAAAAAGCGGGGGGTGCTGCGACTGGAAATCCCAGGTCAGATACGCCATAGAAGGCTCTGTACCCTACATGCCTCTATCAATCCCATGCAAGACACGTACCGGGCTAGCTTGGAGCTACTCGTCGAGCTACGACCCGAATGATGCAAAACCTGGCTGCTGTCCTGCCCGCACTGGATCCTGAACCTGTTCCTGTCCCTGAACCTATACCTGCAGCTCATGCTATGCCTGTACCGAATTCTGACCCTGATCATGTGGCACTGTATCATCTCCTACCTAATTATCCATTGATTCATGAAGGAGTAACCCGCTGAATACCATAAATGGTCAGACAACCCATACATATATAAAAATATGTTCTACACAGATAAAAAAAGATGTAAAAGGAAGTGAATAACAACTTCCCTTACTCCCCCGCACCTCAAATCATTCCCCATGGCATCCCGGCCTCATGGCCTCCTTACCCGCCCTCAACAAAGACAAGTATCAAAAGTACACCCGGCTATGCTCATCCCGACAACTCATGTTGCCTCTAACCGATGACTGAGTCGCCCAGTCCTGACAGTTACACTACCTCAACCATAGTACCTGCCTGCTCTCATAAGAGCCAGACCCAAATACCCTTCCACATGAAATTTAAAATATATATAGATCATGGCATAACACATTGCAATATACAAGAAATTATATCAGGAATTTAACCTATTTACATTTCAAGGAAAATAAAGCATGGAAATTGATTTTTTTTCATTCACCTAGCATTATCACTTCACAAAGCATATGTGCAATTAGGAAATTCAAATACCCTAAAAATTTTCCTATCAAAATCCAAACAACAAAGCCTCACTATACCGGACAATGTCCAATTCTCCCTTACCATACTGGGTCAAGGGTCACATATCACAATCACGAACATCACACATAAAGTGAGCCACCGAGGTGGAAATCATATAAACTGTAATCTGAGCAAAAACAAACAGCAGTTCCCACCCGCAACAACTAGGTCCCTCCCTCGTACCTGGGGATGTAGGCATCAAAACACAATCTAGGAACCCAGTCCCTGTAACAAACAATCTTCAGTCTACCATATCCCAAATATTAAAACTAGCAGAAATAAATGAGAAGCCTCAACTCATTAGTAGCCAGTAAAACGCTGCTACTAAATCCCGATTAAGAACTCCTCTGATACCACTTTGTAGCGAGCCAGACCTGGTCAGCCACCCGAACTATGCCAAATGGGTAGAGTGTCACTACCTTAGGCGCACCTCCCTAGATGCCAAAGGATGTTGACTAGCAGCGAGGGTCTGTTAGGTATAGTTAGGAAGCTATACCCCCTCGAAGGATCATAATAAGGGTACTGGTCCGAGAATAATCATAAAGACGTAGTGGAAGAAAGACTCAGCAGAATCGAACCATACTCACAGAGCGTAAGCATAATCAATATAGATAAATAGCGAAAGTATTAAATTTAACAACAACAGTGAAAATAAACACAACGACATGATAATAACATGTAACGACAACTGAATAGTAAAACATGCATCCAGATCAGGTCATACACAACTGAATATAAAATGGTGCCAATGGCTAACGAACAATAGCTACAACAACTAAGAATGCCGATACAGAAAATTAAACAAAACAAGTAAACCGTAGTTAGGTATGACCTCACGGTCCATACCATCTTCATGCAACAACTAACGCAGCCTAGCTCCTGAAGCTGGCCTCTTTCCTGCATGTAAATCCATAACGTTTGCACGCATCCCGAAGGGCCCGTGCATGGTGTGAGACAAATCTCATTAGAATACCACCCAACGGTGCGTACCAAATATATGTGTTTAAGCATTAATGCATTTCAAGGAAAGTAGTAAATAGTTCTATTCACAAGTAAACACAAACTCCACTGGTGCTCGACAACCACCATGGGGTGTCACCTTCTTCGACCAATGCCAGAATCCCTATTGTGTAACCTGGCACCACGTCCCACCTGACACCTCGTGTCTCAAGTACCGACGTCCCGAAGGAATTCCTAGGAATAGTAACCTGGCACCGTGTGCCTCCTGAAATCTTGTGTCTCAAGTACCGACGTCCCGAAGGCATGCCCAAAAAATAGTAACTCGGCACCATGTGTCTCCTGACATCTTGTGTCTCATGTACCGACGTCCCAAAGGCACACCCATCCTTTGAAATATCCTCACCTCCCATGTGGATTTCTACGGCAAGCACCCCCAACCAAAATACCTAACCGCAACTACGGGGGCCTCTACCCACACGGGTGGTCAAAACAACCTCATCACAGAGTATCCCTGTGTGCACACTACTCAAGTCTGATGGCCTCTCCATCCAGGTAACCTGGGCCATTCCCCAACCAGACAGTCGTACTGCCTCAAGCCGACGTCCATGATGCCTAATCTCGTGGTCAAAACCACCCAAAGTTACACGAGCAAAGCCCCAACCTGTGATCAACATCACTCCAGTGTGATCGGGCGAAGTCCAACACAACCCAAAGGGTTCAACAGATGAAATTCAGCAATTACATATATAACATATGTAAACAGAAAACATAACCAGGAAAAACAAACTAAACAGTTGAATTGCACTATGCAAGGTGTTGTCCCATACCAGCATTGAGGTCTTAAATGCCTATAACAATTTATCAGTCATTAATAAATTAAACTAAACAGTTTATAACAATATAACTCAATTTGAAACATTTTGGCATCCCCAGGCCAAAATGCCCCGATGAGAAATGGCCCCTAACTCGGCCTCACTCATGCAAACTGGTAACATGGCCTAACAAAAGGAATCTCATAGTTACAGCAAGAAATTCAATATAAAATAGCAGATAAAATGGGTCCTGCTCAAAATACCCGAAAACGCACTGAAGGCCACGTTGCCCAAACAACCACGAAAATACAAAATGTGGTATGCACCTTCCAAACAGAGTTCGGACGATGAACCAGGGAACGATTGAAGATCTTGATGCCTTAGGTGCAGAGGTTCTGTCCAGAACCTTTAAACGTGGCTACTGCCTGTTTTAATGCAAAAAAAAATGAAACTACACAGCGTTTACTTTGGGAATACATTCAGTGTGTATCATTTAACTATACATGTGATGGCTATATTCCACCGATATAATTTTTGAACCTGCCGACATGAGTACACGGTGTGTACCAATGGGTACACGACGTGTACTTGGTTTCTCTTCTCTACCTCACCAACTTACCCACACGCCATGTATATCCCGCATAAACGGCTATACTACACGGCATGTCAAACTGGAACACGGTGCGTGCGTTGTCCTACCAGGCCAACAGGCCTACACGCCATGAATGGTCACCACACGGTCGAGGATACACGACGTGTTGAAACCCACAAGTCGTGTAGTAAGAAATTTCTACACGGTCATCACACGACATGTACGTGGCGAGAACATGGCCGACACTTGCTTAACATATACACTGCCTGTACTTAAAAGTACACGGCGTGTAGTCTGGAAATTTCCAGAAACTTCCCATTTTCTCCAGTTTCCTCATAAAACAATCAAAAATTCAATCAGGGTCAGGATTTTGTCCCGTTCTAAAAACCAGGGTTCTTACAATATTAAATTATAATCAAATTATACTTTTTGAGTTATAATTTGAAATAAATATTCATGAAAAAATATATAACACATAGATAAATAAATAATATAAGATATACAATCCATAGATAGCCTGAAGTAATTGTTTATTTTTGAATCTAATGTAAAAAAACAAAAATTTTAAAACACGGATGAATTAATCATACATTAAGGGTATTAATAGGACCCATAATAAATTCCAATGAATATAAATTAAAATTCCTATGGATTGAAGAAATTTGTAATTAAAATAAAATTATATTAATTTGTTACACAAATTCTATAGACATGATGGAGAGGAAACATATAATACCTTGAAGGAATTTGAAACCCTAGTATAAACCTTATAACCACACATGGAGACTGAAGAACATGAGGAAATAAAGGGAATTCCCTTTCTCTATATGCATAACTATAAATTGATGACAGTACCTAGTGAAATTCCCAATTGTAGGATGGATAGACAGGAAATATTTATGTCTAGAAAATTACTTCCTAGCCTCTTCCACTATGATAATTAGGACATAAATTTAAAAATTAATAAAATATCTTGTAGAAATATATCATGATTTTTAGTAACACTTTAAATGATTATATATAAGTTATCAACACCATCAAATAAGAAATAAACATACAATCAAACAATTTTATGATGGGGTCATTTTTATGTATCATAGTACGATTAACGTAGTTATCTATGGCTCTATATTAGAATAGAATCCAATAATAGAATTTATTATCATTGAATGTATGGCTAAAAAGTCATAGAAATTTTTATTGAGAATAAATACACAAATTATAAAAGTACAAATAGTGAAAGAATCAACAATACTGAAAATTATGGACATTGATTTTATTGAGTATAGTACACTTCTTTGAAAACTTTTACTTACTCAATGTTATTCCCAACCTCCAAATCCCACACATTTTAGAATTTATGTTGTGAATAGTATATATAACAACTTTTTCACCTAATCAAGGGGTTCTTTTTAGAGTAGTGCATTATTATTTTTAAGATATTTTTGTCACTTTTTTACGATAACACTAATATAATATATTTTTCTGATTATATTTTATTCATGGACTTGAAAGAAAAAAATTATTTTTTGAATACAAATTCATTTAAACTAATTTCAAATTTTTTTTAATCATTATCATATGTGTGTGGAAATAAAACAAAATTTAATGGTTAATCTTAGTAATGTTAGAGGTTTTTCAATAATATGGATGATTATAAAATTATAAAAACATTATGATGTTTACACCTTATATGTACTTTTTAAAATGACAATGTTTTCATTCAGATACTTCACCCATTATGTCATATAATCACGTCTTTTGACTTTAGTTTTCCATAATTGATGGTATATATTAGTTAAGAAATTATTTTATGTCTTTTAGGATAGGACTCTTTGTATATTCAATTATTAAATAAAATACTTCCATGACCATTCAAAACCAGATGGACCTATGTGTTTAAACATAAATTTTGACTATTTTTTACACTCTAAATTAAAAAATGACTAAAAACTAAAACACACAAAAAGACACAAAAATGTATCTATATGTATGTATGTATGTATGTATGGGAGTGAATATATGAAAAACACATGGAAATGTCTATTTATAGAGATCACTGTTTTATTCAATGTATCCAAGTATCACTATACCATTATAATGCACCATTGTTTTGTATAATATCTTTATAAGATTAGAAATGTGTGGGAAAAGTCCCGGTAGGTGTCACTATATATATACTCTGAAGGATACCTGAAAACATTAAAATGGAAAAATGGATAGACACAACAAAATTTATCCCAACACATAGAAAGAGGGAACAAAAAACCCAAACATCTATACGATCATAAAATAACAGAAATGAGAGAGAAAAGGAATCACAGTCTCCATAGATCAACCAAGAATGATGCATCTACTTGAATCTACCAATGTCCTTCTCTGATGCCCAGTATCATCTGAAACCTTTCAAGAATCTGTATGGAGTTGCCCACTTATTGCCACTGCCCTCCACGAGTGAGGGAGCCCCTACACTAGTGGATGACCCACTTCCCTCCAAATCTCAACAACGAGGGAGTAATGATATATAGATATATGACCCACACAAATATGTATTATGGGAAATTACATAAATTACCTAGGTAAATAGTATTTGGGACCATCCCTAAAGTGCGATAGGGGAGTACCAACCCCAGTATCACTCCAACTATCCTACTCAGATAACTGGGATCATTAAGAATCTCCTAAATATGCTTCAAACATGGAACACCTAACTGTATATCACATAAACCACAATGAAGTCTACACTTATTTTCTACATGATAAAATAATTATGATTGGATACTCATGACCAAAAATACATGTCCCAAAGAAAGAGATTTGAGAGGAAGTTGTTTCTCAGGTAAATAAATACATGGAATGTACAGGGGTCCACATGGTGGGTGACCTCACCTAACTTCTTGTGCTTTTTCTCCCATAGAAATCACCAGAAAACCCATTTCACACAACACATCATGTACTAGTATAATATTAAATTTCATAGCCACATGAGGTCCACATGTTCTCCTCCTGCCCGTTCATGTGCACGTCGACCGATGTTCATGTACATGGCTATATCATGGTGACATGGACATGTCCAAGTACATTTTCATTCCCATATACTATGGTTTTTCTTGTTCCCATGCCCATGTACACTGTCTGTATATGCCGTGAAGGTTCTGGGTGCGGCGGAAGCGTGGTTGTGACGACACCCAATTTGGATTTTTTCTATGATCAATGATTATTTTGGAATCAATACAACGATTAAATCCATTCTCCATGGAATATAATCAAAGATTTAGATAAAGAAGAAAGAGGCCTGAAACCTTCATAGAGGATATTTCAGAACATGTTTATAATTAATTTAATTAATTTCATAAAAAATAATACCTAGATCTTTGGTATTTTTCTTCTTGGATGATGTTGATCATCCTAAATGACCCTTTTGAATTATCACAATGCACTCATAAGGATCTAAACTAGAATACCTCTAGCAGTGATCTACACATTCTCTGATGGCCTTCGATCGACACCGCTTGTTCTCCAGCTGCTCGCGTGGTGAATCGAGTGTCTTGTGTCAGTAGTTCTTGATCGCCTGCTCTTTAGCCCTGAAGAACGTCTCTCGTTCTTGAGAGAGGAAAGAAGAGGATCCAAGAGAGAGTTTTTTTGGCTCAACAATTCTCAATTCACCCGATGTCTGGTGTGGTGTATATCTCAATAGGCATAATTTACTCTTCATATAAATGGAATTTCAGTAAAAATATTTAATTTACCATCAAAAATTAAATACATTCATGAACATATAGAAAACCCATGCATTTAATAATAATACTACATCATTATTTATGGTGCACCAACTTGCGAAAAACAAAATAATAAATTAAATTACACTTCACAAAATAATAGAAGTGTTATTTTACGTTGTGCATCTTTCAAATAATTATTTTACTATCGGACCGACCATAGTCCGCTCGAACTCCACTTCAATTTATTGAACACCCAAATAAATAAATAAATATTTTATTCTCTTAAATAAATATTTTATTTATGTGATAGTAAATAAATATTTATTAAATGTTTTATAAAATAAACTGATATATTTTATTTAATTAATGCGTTCATTTAAACTAGTATAAAAGTATTCAATGATGTTGAGAATAATATTTATTTCATTAATTAAATTCAAATAGAATTTAACCGAGACCCCCAAAAAACATTAGTGTGTGACCCTCTAGGATTCGATCTCATTGGCATTAGGCAGGCTTCCCTAAAGTCCAAGAGTACTTTCTAAAAATGGGTCAAGGCACCCAAGATATAGAACATAAAGTCTCAATAATAACATCCACATACGAATTCTAACCATGTAATATACTCCTTTTGTCGCAATATCTCATTAAGCAGGTTTCATGATCGTGCCATCAACTTTTATGCTTGATAAATTGTTCTTTGACTACCTAAAATAAACTAGTCGTTACACCATGGGAATGGAATTTTATGCGAAGATTCGATTTCAATAAAAGGGTCGAGATATCAACTTCAAAAAATGGAAGGGACAAATCCGTCCCCGACTTATCCATTAATAACATTCCACTCGTGATGCACCCAACATACCCTACTTCCCACCAACTATCTACAAGACAGTTTTCATCAGTAAATATATGTGCGTAATTCGTGACACGTATTAATGATAATATTAATGTATAAGGATCATTACCCATGCTCGCAGATAGAAATATCTGATAAAACTAAAACATTTTGAATTCCTACTAGTGGGTCTATTCTCAAAATATCATATCTTGGAGATTACCAAGTGAGAACTAAATGAGAGGAAGTCTCATCTTCTTATGAGTATTCGCACATGATGATCTTCATGATATGTGTCCCATCATAGCATGTCATCCTACCGCAGAACTATACTTAAGATTATAGTTATAGTATTTCATGGTTCTCTTATTAGAGGGGAACTTCAATGACCTTATCAATGAACCAAATACCCTAGGACATTTTACATCATAATCATGAAGAACAATGAACAATATGTAACAATAAATTAAATATACATGTAATCAAAGTAAAAATAGTTGGTTCTTGGAAACAAACTCTTAGAAACACCCACTTGGACTAGAGCCAACTGCCATCATCTTTCAGTCCTCCAGACCTCATATGATGATCATGTTTCTACTGAGTCAAGGCATTAGTCAAGTGGTTATCCATGTTCTCTTCCATGAAAATACTATTCACTGCAACTTCACCTCTTTGCGAAAAATCCCTCAAGATATGTTATATCAGAAGTATGCGATTTATCAACTAATGTGACCTTGTCTCTTTTGCAAGAGCCACCACTACATTATTATTACAGTACAGTGTGATGGGATCTTTGCTGTTAGGTATCACATCTACCTCCTAGATGAATCTTTGCATCCAAACTAATTTCTTAGCTTCCTTAGAAGCTGGAATATACTCATACTCTACTATAGAATCTACAACCAAACACTTCTTTGAGCTCTTCCAGCTCACTTTACCTCCATTCAAAGTGATCATGTATCCCGTTTTCAACTTCATGTCATCTTGATCAGTCTGGAAACTAGCATCTGCATATCATTTGATTACTAGTTCCTCATCTCTTCCATAAACCAGGAACATATCCTTAGTACACCATAGATACATTAAGATAATCTTAACATCCATCCAATGGAAGTCACCTATGTCATCTTTATATATACCTACTACATTAAATTCATAGGAGACATCTATCCGAGTAAATAGCATGGAATAAAATAATGACACAATCAATGATGCATGTGGATTCCTTTCCATTATATTTCTTTCCTCATGTGTGTAAGGACACATTTTAGTGGAATGATGAAGGCCATGTGATTCTGGAAACAATCCCCTCTATGATTATTCCATATTGAATCTCATCAGTATCTTATCAATATATATACATTGAAATAGGCTCAGCAATCTATTGGATATATCACGATGTATCTTGAACCCATGAATATATGCTGCCTCGCCCAAGCCTTTCATGGAGAAGAATTGATTCAACCATGCTTTAATAGACTATAAAACTTGTATATCATTTCTAAAAAGTAATATGTCATCAACATATACTATTAGGAAAATGACTGCACTCCCACTAAACTATTTGTAGACACAAGGTTCACATTCATTCTTGATAAAACCATATTATTTTATGTCTTCATCAAAACAAATGTTCCATGACATGGATGCTTTCTTTAATCCATAAATGGATTTCTTTAACTAGCATACCTTATTGGTATCCTTTGGAGTCACAAAACTTTCAGGATGGGTCATGTAGTCTTGTTCTTGAAGGTTCCCATTAAGGAATGTTGTTTCTACATCCATTTTCCAAATCTCATAGTCATGGTAATACATAATGGCAAGTATAATTCTAATAGATTTTTTCATTGAAACTTTTGAGAAGGTTTTATAATATTCAATTCCTTGACCATGATTAAAACCTTTTACAACCATTCGTGCCTTATAGGTACTGGTGTTTCATTCTATGTCTAGTTTCTTCATGAATACCGATTTTCAACTAGCAGGCTTTACTTCAACTGGAGGATCTTCCAAAATCCATACATTGTTTTGGTATAGGGAATCCATTTTAGAATTCATGGATTCTTGCTACTTGATAACGTCTGTCACACTTACTGCTTCCTTGTAGGTTAAAGTATCATTATTATCAACTAATACGGAGTCACTATCCCCAGTAACTAGAAAACCATACCGTTTTGGTTCTATAACCTCTCTTGTACTCCTACGTTGTACTTGTGTCTCTAGACCAGATTATTCGTTCATGGGGCACTGTGGAATTTGTTCTTGTACCAACTCTTTTCTACTTTGAGTCTCAAAATCATCAAAGATTATCTCTCTCCCACTATATATTTCGGATATGTGCTACCTCTCAAAGAATATGGCATTTCTTTCCACTATAAAAAAAATTTCTAAGGAGTTGTATTGGTAATATCCCTTTGTTTCCTTGGGGTATCCTATAAAGGTACACTTTGTTCCTTGAGGTGAGAGTTTGTTACCTGAAGAGGCCTTTACAAATGCTTGTTTACCCCACACATGTAAATTCGATAACATGGCTTTTCTTCTACTCCAGAACTCATATAGAATACCATTCATAGATTTAGATGATACTTGGTTTAGTATGTGTGCCGCTGTTTGTAACAATTATCCCCAAATGGAAAACAGAAGACTCGCATGACTCATCAATTATCTCACCATGTCCAACAGGGTGTGGTTTCTCCTTTCACTCACACCATTCCACTGGGGCGTCTTTGGAAAAGTGAGTTGGGATAAGGACCAAAAACTTTAGTATTTAATCAGTAAAGTCTTGAATAAGATATTCTCTACCTCAGTCTGAGCGGAGTTTCATAACCCTCTTACCAAGGTAGTTGTCAACTTCATTCTTGTATTCTTTGAACTTATCAAAAGAATTTGACTTAAACCTCATTATTTGGATATATCTATATCTACTATAATCATCCATAAAAGTTATAAAGTATGAGTACCCTCTTTATTCAACTGGAAATGGTCTACACACATCGGTATAAACAAATAAAATATGTTCTTTAGCCCTTTAACCTTTCCCACTATATGGGGATTTGATCATTTTACCTTGGAGACATGCATGACATACTCCAAGTGGTTTTATTTTGAAATAATCTATATATCCATCTTGTTGTTAATTTTTTATGTGTTCCTCCTTTACATGACCTAACTGGTGATGCCAAGGATGGGTGTAGCATGAGTCATGTGAATTATCCTTGTTATCGATTTCCATTACTTGGTTTGTGTAATCCTACATGTAATGTCCTTTGTACAAATGTGCCCTACCATAACAAATGATATCTTTGTAAAAAAAGCAACCTTCATTTCAATACTAAAAAAATCCATATGTATCTAATATAGATACAGGAATAATGAATTTAGTAACCGAAGGAACATAATAAGAACCCTTTAACACCACAATTATAACGACCCGAAATTTTGAATAAATTTTGTTTCCTAAAATGGTGCGTTATTTTATTTTATACTCAACAAAACTATTTCATTTAATAAAATGAGTATAATTAAAATAATACCTTTGAGTTTCGATTCTTATATGACCATTGGTCAATATAACCGTTGGAAATTAAATATTGTGATTATTTTCTATAAATACAAGTGATCATGCTTAATTAATATAAAAAGGAGATTTGATGGCCCCATCCAGTAGTCTCAGGCCAATAGAAGCCCATATGACGGAACTCGGGAAGGAGGTAGCACCTTTGGGCTTTTCCCAAGACCAAACCCAAGACGAACTTCATCGCGTGAAGCTAGAACATAATCGCCTTCGTGATAAGATCAAGCTGATAGAAATCACTACTCAGGCAATGTTGGCCGAGCCACCCCAAGATTTTATCACCCTAGCAAACCTTACTCTTAGGGCCTATGCTGGTGTTATAAGGGGCTATGTAACGACACAGTAACTACCTTGTGTAATCCATTGATTTAAATAAAAATTGTGATTTCTTCTTATAGTGAAGTATTTGAATTTTCAAATGTCCGGATAAATATAGTATGCATATTATTGATGAATTTTTTAAAAATTTTATTTTAAAAATATTTACGTAGACCTTAAATAATTAATAATGTGTAATGATTTTCAAAAAATGGTCTTCATCATTAAGAAATTTAGAGTCTAATAAGATAAAATTAATTTTTAATGAATATTAAATTATGAATAGTGATTTTATGCTTATGATTAGTAGTGTGATCAAATGGATTTAGTAACCTCAGTTAAGAGAGTATTAATATAATCTAGGAACCTTGATTATGCAATGTGATTCAATAAAATAGGTAAATATCTTTTCCAGAAAGTACTGGTTAAGTATTAGTTTTTTGGGTTGAATAGTGTTTTTATTTTAAAAATTAAATTAAAAATATTTAGAAATTTATTTTCATAAAATGGAGTTCATTTTCGAAATCAGACCTTCGATAAATGGTTAAGGTGAATTTTTGGGATTTTTCTAAAACAGTAGAATTTTCTTGAATAGTTTTTTTATTTAAAATTAAATTAAAAATATTTAGAAAATTATTTTCATAAAATAGAGTTCATTTTTGAAATCAGATCATCGATATTGGGTTAAGATGAATTTTTTGTATTTTTCTGAGAAAGTTGAATTTTTAGTGAATAGTGAAAATACAGATTTTGAGTTTCTAGAGTTTAATGACATCATTAAGGAAGTAATAATTTTGAAATAATTTTGTTCGACTTATGAATAGTAAGATAAGGTATGCGGTTTCCCATGTGGCCAATACCATGGGAAAATACAATGGGCAAGCCCATAGTTTTTCCAATACCACCGATGAGGTTTCCCCTGGCAATTAATGCTTTGTCCCCTCACCTCTCCTATAAATGACACGCCTTTCCCTCATTCATTTCATTTCCAAATCCTCCCCCAACGATTTTAAGGTATCTTTACCTCCCCTGGTGTACTCCCAACGCACCCTCAAGCCCCCCAAGGTCCCGAACTTCAAGATTTCAATGTTACACTTCAAGGTAAGGGATCATACCTATCTCTTTCTTTTCACGTACTCTTTTGTATGTCATTTCATTTAAGCCCCATGTTATTATGTTGGTGGGATGTTATTTTATATTCCTATTAAATCCCTTTTCATTATCATATAATGATATATCCTCCCTTACTCTCATCATTTCTTTTTATGAATGTTTAAGTGGCGTCGTTAGGCTGTTGAATGTTTCTAAGGAATTCTTCCACACTTCTAATTTTTCATGTTCTATTTTCATGTCATTTCATTAAAGTTCCTTTTATTATGTTGGGTAATGATCTTCTATATCTATCATACTGTCCTTTTTATTTTTATATGATGAGCTTCCCTATTTTATCTCATCAATTCATTTTTTTTGTTTTAAGTAACGTTGTTAGGGTGCCGAATTTTCATAAGAGAAATATTATTTTTTTCTTCTTTTTAGGTTCTTCATTTCATATGTTATATCTTTAAAATTTCATTACCATGTTCTTAAATCCTTTATATTCTATCCCCCTAATGGTTTATGGATCATTTATGAGTGGTTGACCCATGTCCCCTCTCTTTTCAATGTTTTTTAAAACCATGTAACATAGCAGTTATACTGTAGAATTTTCGTTTCAAAATGTCTTTTTCTTTTTATCAAATTATTTTACATTATTAAGTGAATACTCAAAGATATTTCTTCTACTGGGTTATTCACATATATATAAAAATTTTCTATTTTAATTCTTGGATTTACATACATGAAACCCACTTCCCTTTTCTGTGGGTTTAAAGTGACATAAAGATCATGTTTTTAAATGAGTTTTTTAAAACATGATGATTATGAAATGAAACCCATTTATTTTATTCTATATGGTATATTTATGAAAATTTAGATGATGATATATGTGGCTAAAATGATAATAAATAGAAATTAAGGATGCACCTTTCTAGCGCTCCAATTCATTGGTTAAATACTTAATCTCTAGAGATGACCATTTTAATGATACTTTGGTGAATAACCATGGTAATTTTTTTAATGACACCTTGGGGATGGTCCTTGGTGATATGGAAATGATTGTCTAAGTTAAATGTTGTAGCCACATCTTCATGTTATAAAACACATTATTTTTATTAATATATTCCTCATGATCTCTTTGTTATGCCTTAAAGTTAATTATCATGGCTTTATTGATGTATCACAAGTCCACATGTAAAATGTTTCTCTTCTTTGCCTTACTGGGCCTTCTGCTCACCCTTTCCTTTGATGCATGATCCCAGGTTATGAGATGATGTAATGAACATAGGATGAACAATGAATAAGCCTTACAAGTGGTTTAGAATAATTTTTATGTTTTTTTCTATATTATGATCCTGATTTCCAAGACACTTGAATTTAAAGATCCTCCTTTTGTAAAATGTAATGAAAAGTTATGTATTAAAAAGGCAGGATGTTATAGTGGTTATCAAAAGATAGTTTGGTTATTTATAGAAATTAGGATAGGAAAACTTTAGGAATAACCCTATAGATAAGTTTAAATATATAAAATCATCCTGGTATTTTGGTGAGTATTGAGTAAGTGGTTTATCAAGCAAATACATCACATTCTGGATATGAGCAGGTTGAGGTAGCTCCAGAACAGATGTACATAGGGGTAAAACGTGAAAACACCGCTTTGAGATAGAATCTAACAAGAACTCGTACACGACAACGGGACTTGTTATACTCTTGGTTACGACACTCCCGGGGGATATGTTTGGTTAATCGTATGCTTTTTTTGAATCATTATGAAAGAATTATAGAAAAATGTAATTGTCTAAGCATGAATTTTTAATACATAAAATTATTTTTTATTAAAAGATTCCTAAATGAAATCAGTTTCTCACGAAGGATTTATTCTTTTAGACAATGTCCCCATCATCTAGGAATTTGTTGACGTATTTCCTGAGTAGTTACCAGGACCTCCCCAGAAAGAGAGGTAGAGTTCTCCATTGAACTCGTACCTGGATCTAATCTGATTTCAAATACCCCCTATTGAATGGAAAATGTGGAGCTAGAGGAATTAAATAAAAAACGTCAAGATCTTTTGGATAATGTGTTTATTTGACTATGTGTGTCTCCTTGGGGATCACCAGTTCTCTTTGCGAAGAAGAAGGATGGATCGATGAAGCTATGCATTGATTATAGAGAAATGAATGGGATCATAGTGAAGAAAAAATACTCTCTTCCATGAATTGATGACTTATTTCACCAACTTCGTAGGACTCAATTCCTCTCTAAGATTGATCTTCGTTCTAGTTATCATCAATTGAGGGTGAAGAATGATGATATTCCAAAAACTGACTTCCAATCAAGATATGTGAAATATGAGTTTGTTGATATGCCCTTTGGACTAACTAATGCACATTTAATTTTTATGGATCAAGAATAAGTTGATTTTGGAAACTTATGTTTTATCAAATGGATGTCCTTTGTATTGGAAATTGGTTTGGTGATTAAATGATAATTGTTATTTTGGATGATGTTTTCTATTTTGGAATATTATATGCCTAAGGAAAATAAAATACTATAGGATTTAAATTGTAGAGGAATGGTTGAATAATTTTGAAAATTTATGTAATTATTGTGGAAATATGGTGATTTGGGTTATTTCTGGAAATTTATGAACCTAGCATAGAGAATATTTTAATAGGTTAATTACACTTTAGTATGAGACTTTAATAGTAGTCGATGTTATTTGGAGATAAATGATAAGATTTATTGGGGAAGACTATGTGATTAAATACTTTTGAGTTTTGGGTTGCAATATTAGTTTGGATTATTCTGAATAATTTTACGGATGATTGTGTATTGAATGTTCTTTCTGGAACTTTGGGTACTTTTTGAGGAATTTTGGAGATTAATAAGGATATTTCGTTTTATAAAGGATTATCCTTTTTAGGGATTATATGATCTCGTACTAACCTTTTTAGTTTTATTTGATGACTAAATACAAGGGAAAAATATAGTTATTCCTTTGTGGATTATGTGATTCTCAAGAAGATGATTCTTGTGATTTTGATGAGATCAAGTCCTTTTGAATGCTCATTATTTAAAGAAAATATTTTTCTTGGTGGAAGCTTCTAAAGGGATGAAACTCTAAATGAAGGTAAGTATATTTCCTTATGTTTTAATTATATATAGTAAATGAATTACTCAAAATTTTAAAAAGCAACATAAAAAAATGTTGTTGGTTTACATTTCCTACAGGCTGATCATAGACTGTTTAACACATCTTAAGTTTGTGACTTTCTTGTGGTTAATTTTTTCCTAATAATGTTTTCTATCACTCTCCATCTGAACTTGACCCTTTGTTTTCTCTTCCATATACATTTCTTCCAACATGGAATCCTAGTATAGGTTAACTCAGGTGACCTTTGTACTTCCCTTTATTTCTTTTAAAGTAATAGTTTTACTGACTCTTTTTCAGATGGGGGACTTTGAACGAAATTTCCAAGCCCAATTTTAAGATTTCAAGGATGCAATTTCTTAAGAGGGGTAGATAATAACGACCTGAAATTTTGAATAAATTTTGTTTCTTAATTTGGTGTGTTATTTATTTTATACATAACAAAACTATTTCATTTAATAAAATGTGTATAATTAAAATAAGACCATTGGGTTTCGACTGTTATATGAATGTTTGTCAATATGACCATTGGAAATTAAATGTTTCAGTTATTGTTTATAAATAAAAATGATTTTGGTAAATTAAAACAGAAAATAGATTCGATGGTCCCATCTACTAGTCTTGGGCCGATCGAAGCCCATCTGACGGAACTCGGGAAGGATGTATCACCTTTTGGCTTTGCCCTAGACAAAACCCAAGCCGAACTTCATCGTGTGAGGCTAGAATGAAAACACATTTGTGAGAAGTTCAAGGTGATAGAAATCACTACTCGGGCAATGTTGGCCGAGTCGCCCCATGATTCTATCACCCTAGCACAACTTACTCTTATGTCCAATGCTGGTGTTATAAGGGGCTATGTAACGAGACCATAACTGGCTTGTGTAATCCTTTTATTTAAATAAAAAATTTATTTCTTCTTATGGTGATGTTTGTAAATTTTCAAATGTCCGGATAAATATAGTATGCATATTATTGATGAATTTTAGAAAAATTATATTTTAAAATTATTTATGTAAAACTTAAATAATTAATATTGTGTAATTATTTAAAAAAATGGTCTTCTACAGTTATGTTCAGTATGAAAATTAGGGTCTAATAAGATCAACTTAATTTTTGATGAATAGTAATTTATGAATAGTTATTTTACGCTTATGATTAGTAATGTGATCAAATGGATTAAGTAACCTCACTTAAGAAAGTATTAATATAATCTATGCACAATGATTAAGTAATGTGATTCTTTGAAATAGGTAAATAACTATTCCAGAAAGTACTGGTTAAGTATTAGTTTCTTCCAGTGAATAGTGTTTTTTATTTTAAAAATTAAATGGAAAAATATTTTGAAAAATATTTTCATAAAATGGAGTTCATTTTTGAAATCAGAGCATCGATATTTGGTTACGGTGAATTTTTGGGATTTTTCTGAAACTGTTGAATTTTTAGGGAATAGTGTTTTTATTTAAAAATTAAATAAAAAATATTTAGAGAATTGTTTTCATAAAATGGTATTGATTTTTGAAATCAGAGCATCGATATTTGGTTAAGGTGGTTTTTTGGGATTTTTCTGAGAAAGTTGAATTTTTAGTGAATAGTGAAAATAATGTTTTTGAGTTTCGGGTGTCGAATGAAATCATTGAGGATGTAATAATTACGCAATAATTCTGGTCGACTTTTGAATAGTAAGATAAGGTATGAGGTGTCCCAATTGGCCAATACCATGGGCAAATACCATGGGAAAGCCCATGGTTTTCCCAATACCACCGATGAGGTGTCCCTTGGCTATTAATGCTTTGTCCCCTCACTTCTCCTATAAATACCAAGAATTTCCCTAATTCATTTAATTTCCAAATGATCCCTAATGACGTTTGGGTCTCTTTACCTCCCAATCCATCCTCCCAATTTTCCCTCAAGCCTCCCAAGGTCCCGACCTTCATGCTTTCGAAGTTACTCTCCAATGTAAGGGATCCTACCTCTCTCTTTCTTTTCAAGTACTCTTTTGTATGTCATTTAATTTAAGCCCCAAGTTATTATGTCGGGGAATGTTCTTTTACATTCATATTACTTCTATTTTCATGATCATTTGATGAGATATCCCCTCTTACTATCATCATTTTGTTTTATGAATGTTTAAGTGGCGTCGTTAGGCTATGGAATTTTTGTAAGGGATTCTTCCACCCTTCTCATTTTTGAAGTTCTATTTTCATGTCATTTCTTTCATGTTCCTTTTCTTGTGTTGTGGTATGGTCTTATATGTATATCATACATTCCTCTTTATGTTCATATGATGAGAGACCCTATTTGATCTAATCAATTCATTTTTTGAATTTTTATGTAATGTCGTTAGGCTGCCGAATTTTCATAAAAGAAATATTATTTTTGTCTTCCTTTCAAGTTCTTAATTTCATATGGTGTATCTTTCAACATTCATTACCATGTTCTTAAATCCTTTATATTCTGTCCCTCTACTATTTTATGGATCATTTATGAGTGGGTGACCCATGTCCCCTACCTTTTCAATGTTTTTTAAAACCCTGTTACATAGCCATTATGTTGTAGACTTTTCATCTCAAAATGTATTTTTCTTTTTCTCAAATTCTTTTATTTTATTAAGTGAATAATCAAATATCATTATTTTATAATGGTATTCAAATATATTTCAATATTTTAAATTTTAATTCTGGGATTTACATACATTAAACCCACTTTCCTTTTCGGTGGATTTAAAGTGACATAAAGATAATATCTTTAAAGAAGTTTTTTAAAACGTGATGATTTTGAAGTAAAACCCATTTATTTTATTCTATATGGGTTATTTATGAAATTTTTGATGATGATATATGTGGATCACATGATTATAAATTCAAATTAAGGGTGCGCCCTGATATCACTCCAATGCATTGGGTAAATACTTAATCTATAGAGATGACCATTTTAACGATACATTGGTGTATAACCTTGGTAATTTTTTAATGACACCTTGGGGATGGACCTTGGTGGTACAGAAATGGTTTTATAAGTTAATTTTTGTAGCCACATCTTCATGTTATGAAACAAATTACTTTTATTACGATATGCCTCAGGATCTCTTTCTCATGCCTTAACGTTATTTATCATGACTTTATTGATGTATCTCAAGTATACGTGTAAAATGTTTCTCTTGTTTCCCTTACTGGGCCTTCTGCTCACCCTATATTTTGATTCATGTTCCCAGGATATGAGATATTGTAATGAACTTAGGATGAACAATGAAGAAGCCTTACAAGTGTTTTAGAAGAATGTTTATGTTGTTTTCATGTATTATGATATTGATTTCCAAGACACTAGATTTAATGATTATATGTTTGTAAAATGTAATGAAAAGTTATGTATTAAAAAGGTATGATGTTATAACATTCATCCCAATTAGAAATGTGAGGTGGTAGTCCCCAACAGCTACAATTGAAATTCTGGCTCCGTTGGCTGCTCGTAGATCTACCTTCCTTCTATGAATCTTATAGAATCTACTTGGTTCATTTATTTGATAGATATGTGAGCACCCAAAGCTGTATCTAATACCCAATTTGTATAAACATATAGATCTAATTTGATAACAAACACACCTGATGCTTCCCCATGCTTCTTAGGATGGGTTCAGTTCTTCTTCTAGTGGACCTTCTTGCCACATGCAAAATAAGCAGCCTCATGTTCCCTATCCTCCCCTTTGATCTTCCTTTTCTTGGAAGGCCGTGAAGAAGCTTTTGGATTAAATCACTTTTACATCCATGTCCTCTTATTCTCTATAAGGATAGAAGGATTTTTCACTCTTTATATCTTTTCCCACATGGAGAATGGGGATAAGAAAATCATATGGAGACTTTTAATTGTTTTTCATATTGAAATTGACAAAAAAGTTATAAAAGATCAAGGGAGTGAAGCGAGAATGAGATCAGTGCCCAGTTATTTGGGGGGGTTTAAACCCCAGAATCTCCAGAAGCTCAAGGTAGCCAATGAGCTTGACTACATGAAGCCCAGCTGGTCCACCTTCTCCATGCTTACATTGAAAGAGTGCATTAGATATCTCAAACGTTTCTTGTCTTGCTCTCTCCTACTAAAGACCACGTAGCTGTTCAAGCATGCTATAAGAATACATGTTTTCATGAGACTTCATGAGCTCACTATACATTGTTAATAGCATAAAAATTTGAACATCAACGAGGTCGTTCATATGTTTCTCATAGACCATGAAATCCTCATCACTCGCCTATTTGGCAGACAGATCAGGTGATGCTAACTCAAGCACGTAATACTTCCTTTCCTGGCGTATGCTAAACCAAAGGCCTCTAAACAAATCCTGGAAGTTACTGTCAGTGAGGACATTGTATTTATCCAGAATTGATCATATGGATAATGTGTTTGAAGAGTTTTTCATTATTATTCTACAATTAAAAGTGTAGATCATTAGTTTTTTCTTGATTACATTTTATAATAAATAATAATTTTTATTAAGTCTCACACTATTTTATCAAGTCCCAAAATCCTTCACCATTGTACTCAGAATGTCTAGTTTCCATGACATTCTAGTGGTACGGATTTATATTCCCCATCACATAACCCCAAAAAGGGTTGGTCAAGCTATAAGAAGGTATTTTGGTAGGCTGGTATTTACCAACTTCCGGCTTGGATCAACATTATATGTTGAGTGGACTCTCCAATCCTGAAATCATGACTTTGGATTTCCTCAAACCTTTCCTCCAATATTAAACCAAGTCTAGAAAGGGATACTCCTCTTGATATAATATGGTTAAGTCAACCTGAAACCTTTCATAAGGGCCTCCTGTACAAAATTAAGTGTCCCAACAAGGGTTGGTCAAACACATATTTTTATTGAGTTTTTCCCTTATTCAAGTTACAAAAGGATTTTTTTGACATAATATTTAATTTGAGGGAATTTCTTTAACTCTTATTCATGAATTTATTATTATTATTATCACATGATTGTTAATATTAAGTGGAACTTACTTAAGTGACATACCAGGTTTTGATAATATTTAAAAATAAATCTTGTTTATTTTTGTTCAATCTTGCATGCTTGTTTAATTCATTAATTATGTGATCATGAAAACACATCCATAATGAGAAACCATGAAATGAACAGAAATAAAATAAAGTAAATGGCATGATCATATGCATTTCTAATGGTTAGTTTATCCAGCGGTTGATAAATTAACCATGCCCTATGGGAGAAACACCATGATCCTTTTGGGTTTGTGTTTACAACTTCCACTTTTCCACCTCTTTATCTCCCGGGATTGGTTTCATCTCAGCTCCAACTTAAACTGCCTCTACTAGTTTGGTATTTACTTCCATTACATATGCCTTTTTTGACTCATATGTAGGTGAGGTGTAAAAACGGGGTTTTACATAAAATAAACCTTGGGCACACATTCCCTACATATTAATTAGGAGATGGCTCATAGGCCAAAAAATTTAATTCAAATAAATAAATTAAAAGAAACCCTCTACATACCATGGTTTTAGTCTATCTCATGATCATCCATACATGCAACTATATTTACGCATGAAAAAAACTAGGAATAATTTATTTATTCATTATTAATTAAGATAAATAATGATCTAATCAATTAATTATCATCTTTATTTAATCAATCCTTTTATCATAAACACTTTTCTGAATTTCCTTGAGATTCTAAAACATCATAATTTTTAAAAAATAAATTCATTTAAAATTATCTCTGTTTGTTACTTATACTATGGAGGCAACCTAGTGAATTCATATTCATAACAACCCAATGAGTAGAAATAAACCTTACACAGATGTTAAATTAAACACATATATATAAAACACCTAACACATTTTGTGCCTCAACATTACGGACACACGATGGTAAACATCTCAAGGGTTTGTATAATATAATAATAAATTTCAATAAATCTATGTAATTTGGATGAGTACATGATATGTTGTTCCAACTACACGACGTGTACTATTTTTCACCATCTATCTGAAGTACATGCTCGAGGAAACGATGTGAGAGTATAATTTATAAATCTTCGGAGTACACGGTAGGTCTAGTGGTCCACATGCCATGTAGTTCCTCATTACGCGGTCTTCATCTGGGGAAACCATGTACAGGGTACACGGTCCAACCCTAACCTGAAGGGACTACACCTGTGTCCATTAGGCCACATGGTGTGTATTCCAGAAACCGCATGCCACCTTTTCCTAGTCAACACACAGAGTCATTTAAGACTTAGAAGGACTCCCACACATGACATGGTTTGGCAGACTAGTCCGATGAATTGAATCTTGACTACTTGGTGTGTACTACCGAATACATGTCGTGTGTTCTGGTGTTGTATGGACATGAAGATTTGGAACCTCTGAATGAGATCTTATATTTTTTTTAATCAAAATTAAAAGAAAATATTGTTTTTATAAGGTGAACGAGAAACGAAAGAGGAGGAATAGATCTTGAGATTCTAATTTTCAGAACGATTTAATGGAATTGAAAAAACTAAATTGTTAAATGCGTAAGTCATCAATGAAATATTTAAATAAAAATAATCTATGATGTAACACCTCTGATACCACTTGAAGTTTTTGGGTGCAACAGAAGTGTTGTTGGGATGACAACCGATTTTTATTTTTACCATGATCAATGATTTTTCTAGGATTAATACGATGATGAATTCCAGTCTCTACAGAATATAATGAATGATTTTGATAAAGAATTAAGTGGCCCAAAACCTTTATATAATATCTTTCACATCATGTTTATAATTAATTTAATTAATTTCTAAAAAAAAATCCATGGGTCTTTGGTATTTTTCTTCATTGATGATATTGATCGTCTGAAATGAACCTTCCAGATTATATTGTTGCGCTCGTAAAGTTAAAATCTAGAATCCCTCTAGTGGTGATCCACATGTGCTCTTAGGGACTCTCATCAACACTACTCGTTCTCTGGGTGCTTGTGCAGCGAATCAAGGGTGTTGTGTCTGTCATTCTTGATCACCTGTTCTTCGGCCTTCGAGAACATCTCTCATTCTTGAGAGGGGAAATAAGAGGATTCGAGAGAGAAATTTTTTGAGTCAATAATTCTCAGTTCACCAGGCGTGTGGTGTGGTGTATGCAAAAATATGTGTACTTGCATATTTATATACATGGAATTTCAGTTAAAAAATTTAATTTCATAGAAATAATTAAATACAATAATGAACTTAGAGAAAACCCTTGAATTTAATAATAATACCGCATCATTATTTATGGTGCACCAACTTGGGAAAAATAGAATTATAAATTAAATTTTGCATTACAAAATAATAGTAGTGTTATTTTTAATTTTTTCCAATTAGTTAAATAATTATTTACTGTCTTTCAAATAATTATTTTACTACTGGACCAACCTTTTTCTACTTGAACTCCACTTCCATTTACTGAACACCCGAATAAATAAATAAATAAATTATTCTCTTAAATAAATATTTTATTTAAAAAATAGTAAATAAATATTTATTAAATGTTTCATAAAAAAAATAAATATATTTAATTCATTTATGTGGTCATTTTAACACGAATAAATTTATTCCACAGTCTTAAGAATAATATTTATCTGATTAATTAAATTCAATTAGAATTTAACTTAGACCACCAAAAACACTTATTGTGTGACCCAATAGGATTGTTTCTCATTGGAATTAGGAATGTTTTCCTAATGTCCCGACGTATTGTCTACCAATGGGTCAAGGCACCCAAGAGAATGAAAGTAAAGTCACAAAAATGAAATCCACATATGAACGCTCACTCTGTAATATAATCCCTTTATCGCCATATCTCATCATGCAGGTTTCATGAATGTATCATTAACTTTTATGCTTGATATTTCATTATTTTATTACCTAAAATAAACTCATCATTACACCATGGCCAAGGAATCTCATGCGACGAGTCTATTTCAATAAAAGGGTTGAGTTATCAACTTCCGTAAATTGAATGGAAAAATCATTCCTTGACTTATCCATTAATAACATGCCACTCGTGACACACCCAAACTACCCTACTTCCCACCAACTGTCTACATGACGGTTTTTGTCAGTAAATCAAAGTGATTAAGCCATGAAATACATTACTGATAATATTAAAGTCTAAGGATCATTATAGATGCTCACAGATAGAAATATCTGATGACACCAAAACATGAATAATTCCTACTAGAGGATCTATTATAATAATCTTATATCTTGGAGATTACCATGTATGAACTACATGAGAGGAAGTCTCATCTGTTTACGAGTACTCTCACTTGATGTTATGCATGCTATGTGTCCCATAATAGCATGTCATCCAACTGAAGAACTATATTTTTGAATATTTTTATAGAATTTCAAGGTTCTCATCATAGTGGGGAACTACCATGACCTTATCAATGCAACAAATACTCTAAAATATTATTATGTCATAATAATGCAGAACAATTAACAATATGTAATAATACATTAAATATTCATGTAATCCATGTAAAACCAGTTGGCTCTAGGACACCAACTCTTACATTCCATGCCACATGTATCAGGTCACAAATTAGTTTTCTAGGTCCACACGGCATGCTATATTTTTTTCTTCCCTAAACCCTAGCTATTATATTTAAGGAAATACACTGAGTGTGTTCTTCTAGAATACAAGAAATGTAGTTATCTTTTTAACAAAAAGATTTGTTTCTTCACAAGGATCCTATATTCAGTTTTGCTTCCACAAGTCTCACCATTTGAAAACCTAAAATCGACAGAAATCACCTTCAGTTATCAATTCCAAGATTCTGATGGTCGGAAATTGAAAAACCTTTCACCACATGAGAATATATCAATCCTCCCATATTTCATTACCAATTTGGATCCCAAATACACGAATCAATCAACATTTTCTAATAATTTATCAGGAGAAATATGTATGGTTCCACACCACATGTCATTCAGCAAACCTCTTTGAATCATGGAGATTTGATTGTTCATAGATAATCCTTGAGAATGTAAAATCACAAACTACATAGGCCAATAGCTAAGAACTCGAATTATGGATGGAGGAATTTCACATAATTAATATAAGTACACATATGGAAAATATGATCTTTTCCAATGATTAGAGAATTTAATAACAAGGTGTGATGTCATGAAGTAATGAATATAAATTGATTTAGACAATTCAATTCATCTAGATAGGATCATGCGAAGGGTGTGAGATCACAGATCAATAAAATAATATAAAAAACCAATTACCATTGAATAATAGGGTATAAATCCATTAATAACATTCTCAAAATTGATTTAGGATTAATTGTTGGTTAAGAGGGCCTTCACCATCTATGAAGAAGATCTGTTTCATTCATTATCACCTATTGATTCATCTTAATCAGATCAATGTCTTTCTCTGGTAGTAATCTACCATCATGGAATGATCAACCCACCTTTCTAATCTCCATGGTTCATGCATCTACCCTTGGAGATTTTCTATAACATAATACATATGAAATAGAGAATTATATTTAGTCATTTAATTAAAATAATTAATTAATTAATTTATTTTATTAAATCCACCCTTTGATGGCTACATTCCCTAAAAAATCCATTGTTTCCCAAACATTGGTCTCACCTAGTGTAAATTATGCATTCTTTAAAGCACCATTTCTTTTAATTTACCATGCAAAGTCCCAGAAAATGGGAAACCAACTAAGACAAAACTATGTGTGGATTTGAAATAATGTTTTATGTTAAAATTTTATATATATTAATTTTTGGGTCATGAGACACCCAAATACCACACATAATATGAGGATAATTCCATATATCTATATATTGAATTATTTAATGGAAAAATATATACAATACATGATTCATTAAATTCTCTATTCTATCAATTATTTTATCCATGAAAATCACAAGCTAAATAAAATGGGGGGGGGTATGGGATTGCATATGGATATCACACTCCCTGGATCTATATTGTAAACTCCCATACTTCCAATGCTCATGAACCCAAGGGATGGCCCACCCAAAGATGATCCTATAATTATATTCCTTGATCTCTACTAGGTACTCCATGAAGGTGGATCAATCCACGATATCCAACTCACCCTAGATAATAACATTCATAGGGTAATTCATATATCTCATTAGCTGTGATACATGGATGTCGTTATGCACTAGATCCAACTATGGGAGAAATTTTAGTTGTTTACAAGCCTCTCACACCTTCCACATGTTCTCAAATATCCTGACAAACCTTAGGGGGATCAATCCCCACATGTCAAATCCTACATATCCTATTCATAGAGAGACTCCAAAGAAATCATGGTCTCCCTGGTCAATCTTATAGGGCCTAAGACAACAATATGGCTCAGATTTTTTTCTACTCTTGTGAGTCAGTATATAATCGTGGAAAATTTTATCATTCTCCATCAACACATTAAACTTTTCATTCCCAACAAGAGACACCTCTGCAATTTAAATCCATCATCATGGTGACCTAGATGGTCTTCCATATAGGGCATCGAAAGGATCAACGCTAATAGTATAGTGATAGATATTATAATAAGAAAACATTACCAATGAAAAGTGATCCTCCCTACTCCATAAAAATTCTAAAACACAAAATCTCAACATATCATATAACACATTGATACTATTCTTAGTATATCTATCTAAATGGGATTGAAACACTATACTCATCCTGAATTTGGTCCAAAAAACCTCCTAAAGGCCTCTAAAAAACCGTGACGAGAACAAAGAATCATGGTGATAGAAATTTTTCAGGGGAAGACCATGAAACCACATGATATCTCTCACACACAACTATCCAAAAATATCAAGTGAACTCTTCTCTCGGATGGATTAGAAGTTTGAAAATATTTTGAGTCTGTCAAAAACCACCCATATAGCATCATTGCCTCTCACTATCTATTAAATACCCACAAAAATTTCAATGGATATTCCATCCCATTTAAACTCTTGTATCTCAAGAGGTTATTTAAAGCCTTCCATATCCTATTGCTCAAACATCACATTGTAATATGTGATACACCGTGAGATAGAAGTCACTATGATCTTCCCCATTCAATCCCAATAAAACTATTAATGATTTTCCTGGTGCATATTTTCCATGGAGTAATTTTTTACCAAATGGGAAGTGAGAAAATCCCTCATCACATCCTCTCCAAATTTGGCTCAAACAACCATTAATCCCACAAAAAATATTCCATGCTACCCTTGTAACACCCGAGATTTTCATGAGAAATATTTTGTTTTTATGTTATATAAATCATCGAAGGAAGATTTCACTAATTACAACACTAGCTTGACTCTCTTTATAGGAAACCACGACCTTCCTTGATATCTTGCGTTGTATGCAATACCGAGTTTCACTAAACAACGATATGCTATTAAAATATTATTAAAACTAGCCATTATGAATAGTAATACCTACTTTATGAAATTTTTTAAATTTCATATTTCAAATGGGAATTCATTTTTGGATTGATAATATCGAAATTAGCCTTGGGTGAAATTTTGGTATTTTTCTGAAAACTTACAATTTTTGATGAATAGTGAAAACACTAGGTTACTATTTAAAAACTGACTTTTTATTTAAACAATTATTTATTTTTATTTAAATTTATTTTAGGTAAAAAATGATACATAATACCTATATAATTTCAATGTAATTCATTGGAGTCATTTTATAATAATTTTAGATATATAAAAATTTTATTGAACTTTTTACTGTCTTTTACCCACCTCCTAGGAAATTTGCAAATTCACATAAAACTTAATTTTACCACTTTTGTGAGTGGAATTTTGAAAATATGAGAGACACGGTTAATATCAAATGCTAAAATATGGTTCAATGAAATGAAAATAATTTTTTGTGAATAGTAACTTTTTGCTTTTTTTTCCACGGTTAAAAGTAAATAGGGTAATTAAGGGTAAATATGATATTATTATTACCATAACACATGTCCTAATTCTATTGGATAAGTGTAAGTAGACAAAAAACAACCTTAGGAATAAAATATGACCATTTAGGCCCACTTGGATTAGATTAGGACATTTATTATTAATTTATTTAAAGAAGGGTTAAAATAGTTAAAATCAATGTTTAATTACTAAATAATTTTTACTATAAGGTTATACATAAGATAAATTCGACTATAAATATTCATTAGAAATCTAGAAATATTTATTACATAATTGTATTTTAATTATAATTTTTATACATTAAAAAATTTAATTTATTTATGACACAATGATGATGCATTGATTATCTTATTAATGAAATATTGACATAATTGATGTTATAAATACCCAAATTAATGTAATTTTTGACTTTTTGTGAATTCAAATAATTTTCTAGGGTACTATAAAATGTTATTATTGATTTAATTAACCTTTTTCGAACTAATATTTCTATTATGAGTTTCAGAAATATAAAGTACCAAATAGTGTGAAAATTGACATAAAATTGATTTTAAACGAAATATTATATTATTAATTGTTATTTTCTTCCTAAAAAGATATGGTTCATCCAAATGACTTATATAAGGTTATATATATTAATAATAAACAAATTTGGGTTCTTTTGTCTTGTTATATTAAGTTTATTAACAGTATAGTGTAAGAAAACAAGAAGACATGGTAAAAGTTAAATTATCTAACTTAAAGTTAAATCTAAATTTTAAGGTTAAAATAGAATCCTAAACTTTTCTAAATACTATTGGATGAGAATACTGAGACTCCTACCCACCTTATCTTTGAAATAAACCATTTTGGAGATATTAAAAACCTAATATGACTTTATAATAAAATGATATTTTAAGTTTTCCTAAGGTACCCCTCTCCTCCCTTATAAAAGGGTACCTCCCCCCTCTCTTCCTCACACCACTTTGACCCTTCATGCTCAGCCAAACCCTGCCAATTTCTTCTATCCCCTACCCTAGGAACATCCTATAGGTCATGGTCTACTTAAAATACCAGCTTTAGTTCCCTAATAGGAGGTTAAGAAGAGACGCTTCAAAGAAGAGGTAATATCCGTTACCGATTCTTTCAACTTTATTTATTCTTCTACTTCTTCTTCTTTAGTTGTTTAATTATGATGTAATAACATCTGTATCACTCATATACTGATATGTTATTATAAATATGAAACAACCCTATTTCACCTTCTATCCAGTCTACAGAAAATGCAATCACCGCGCGTGCGTACGTACAGAATACCGTCTCCATGCCGTGGTGTATTCTGTTTTCTACCACCCAATTACTTGGATGGGTATAATGGTGTATAGAATAACTATATATGATTATTGTAAAGTGATATTGATTCTTAAATATTATACATACACTCCAATACAATTCCACGATAATGGGAACGATATCATCGCTCGTGCGTACGTATGGAATACCGTCTCCACAATGTGATGCGACTCGTTCTACGTGATCTTCATTGCATAATGATTATATAAATTAATTGAATGAATAAATATGATATATATTACACTAATAACATTATGGAAATGAGGTATCTATAACCTAAAAAGAAGAATAAGAATTTATTCGACAAAACACACATAAGAACAAAAATTAATAAACACCCTAATAACAAGTAGCAATGAAATATTACTAATAAGAAGATAAAAATATGACCATATATGATATCATAACAATGATTATGATTCTGGAATAAGTAAATGACATTATTTAAATCAGTATACAGGAGGTTCGGACACTTACAAAGCAAATCGGACCTAAGGTAAGGGAAAATTTTGCAATCTCAATTTTTATCCGAGATTGTTTATACTTCAGAATTTATTGGGGAATATTTGTCATCCACATCCATGTTTCCTCAATATGAAATATTATTTATATCCTCCTACAATTTTTTAAATCCAATTTTACCCTTTGGTGAGTATTTAGTAAATGATATGAAAGGAATCTTTTGCCGTTTTTTGTACAACGTACTTTTTGACTTTTCCGGCCAAAGTACAAGAAGAATGTTTTTTAACATATATGACATGAATGGATTATTATAACATTATTTCCATGAAGCTTCCTTTAAAATTTTTCAGGTTTATTTTTAAGCCACTTATTTTAGTTTAAAATTATATGACATTTTAATAAAGGAAAATGTTTTTGAAGTTGAAAGAATATTTTCCTCAAGAATGGAGTTCAAGTGTTTTATCAAACTTATTTTCCATATAAGATAATATAGGGTTATATTTATATCCCTATTTTTACATTATTTTGATTATTTTATGATGGAATTATTTTTATGATGTCCTTTTATCTTATATGGATTATGTTATGATGGTATAATGATTAATAATCCCATTATTATTACATGGGTTATGATATTATGTTGATTTATGATTTTGTGGAACACATAAGAATGGTTTCATTATGAGATTTGTGGGACCTATATCTCCCTACAATGCATTGGGTAATGATTTATATCTCATGAGATAGACATGGTGGGAACAACAGGTTAATCCGGTTCAGTGATACAGGACTGAAATGAGGAGTGAACTCAGTTCAGAAATCGACTATGTCCGCTAAAATAGTGTTGGAAATGAGTCTTGACTACTAAGAAATGATTCTCTATGATAATGTGTGTATGACACAAAGTTTCATGTTTTATTTTATTATTATTTATTTATCCCTTGTTATGAAATTATGATCTATTTTCCACGTTAAGATTTCCAAAATGTTATGATATTATGAATATGATGTGATTGATATTTCTTTGGTTTACCCTTACTATGCATTCAAGCCCACCCTTTTGTATGTTTTCTTTCCCCAGGTCAGGAATAAGGTTATTAAGTAGGATATTCCAAAAGGGACTCTAGATATGTTGAAATAAACGGGAGACAATGTAGATGCTTTATGAACCAGTTGTTTATGTCTCCTAGTTTCTGAAGACACTATACCTATACGGTCCTTTCATGGTTTTGTTATATGTTGTAATAAGTTTGCTTCAATTCTGAAGTAATAAAAATGTATGTAAAGTATGGGTCCTTAAAGTTGGTATCAGAGGAATGTTATAGTCAACCTTTGGAAACAAGGATGTGAAAGCCTTAGTAAGAACCCTAAGGATAATTCTAAGCATAGAACACAATCTTAGTGTTTTAAAATGTCCATGAACAACCTATTATATGACCTTAAGTGTGAAATTTTATTCTTGATTATGTGATTTTCCTATTATAATTAGTGTTTATCACACTATTCTTCTAGGTTTTTGTCACTGGCTGGAACCCAAAGGAACCGTGTTAACGTGGAATGCGACGGGTAATGCAATGATTGTCCCCCTAAGCAACCAAACGTTATGGGAGCTGGAATGAAAAATCTTGTAGCTATGCTCAAACACCTTTCTCAAGCTATGAATCATGCCGGACTTCCAAACGAGCAAAGGAAGGAGCAAAATTCTATTGAATCCTTAAAGAGGCAGCGTCCACCCTCATTCAGTGGGTCTACTGATCCATTAGTTGCTGAACAATGGATCAGTACTTCTGAAAAGATATTTTCAGTTCTTCAATGTTCTGAACATGACAAATTCATCTTAGCAGTGTATCATTTGGAAGGTGATAGTGATCAATGGAGGAATATTATCATGAATATGAGGCAAAGGGATGAGATTGAGTCCATGGAAAGGGACGAGTTCAAGAACTTATTTTTCAATAAGTACTTCCCTCGTATTCTTCAAACAAAGATGGAAAAGGAGTTTCTTGAACTGTAGCAAAATGATTATGAATCTGTTGGTACCTACGACAAAAAATTTACAAGAGATGTAAGGTATGCCTGTGGGATTATTATCCAACCTAATAGTAAGATCGATCGATTCTTTAGTGGCTTAAAACCAAGTCTTAGAATGGCTTTATCCATAAGGGACTTCAACAGCTACAAGGAAATCGTTCGATGTGCTCTCAAGGTTGAGATGGAGATTGGAGTAACCCATTAGTCATATGGGTTTGATAAGAAGCGGAAAATGGAATTCAAAGGAAAATCTAAAGACCACACTGAAAAGAAGATGAGTTTTACCTTATGCTGAAAGTGTGGAAAGAAACATGGAGGTAGTTGTCTTAAAGGGACAAGTAAATGATTCATATGCGGAAAGGAAGGTCATCGGGCATTTGAATTCCACAATGATGGCAAGAAGATGTCTAGTGATGCGAACAAAGAAAAGGCTACACATAGTGCACCTCCTACAATTTAATGTTACAAGTACAAGGAAATGGGGAATTATTCCAATAAATTCCCTAATCCAAAGGTTGTTGATGATGAAAAATGTTGACAAACTCTTAATGCTAAAGGCAATGGAATGTCACATGCAATTTCTATCAGCGATGTGGAGTATGAGAACGAAGTGGTGAAAGGTACACTTACCATCCACTCTAAAGTAGAAAATGTTTTATTTGATAATGTATCAACCCACTCTTTTATTTATGAAGAATTTTCTAAGGGTATCGCCATATTACCTCAACAATTAGATGTTGAGTTAGCTATGACAACTCCTAATGGCACAACAGTCACATCAAAAGTTTGCAATTCTTCCCCGATTGAAGTTTGTGGGAAAGTGCTTCCTGTAAATCTTGAAATCCATCCTATAGTGGAATTTGATGTGATTAATGGCATGAATTGGATTTCTTATATGGGGATCATATCAATTTTCAAATAAGGGAAGTCACATTTCATATTTCAGATCAATCTATGATAGTCTATCGATGCAAGGATGAACATATCCTTCCAGTGGAAATTTCTTCCATCTTATGGGTCTTGATTCCACTAAATGAAGGTTATTTATCTTAAATGGATGGAGAGAAACTCATGATTAAGAATATTCCCATTGTACAAGAGTTTGATGATGTATTTCCAGAGGAATTTCCTGGTCTTCCACCAAATCGTGAAGTTGAGTTTTCAATAGAACTCGTAGCGGGTGCTTTAGCGATTTCAAAGACACCTTATAGAATGGCCCCATTGAGTTGCTGGAATTGAAGAATAAACTCCAAGAGAATATTGATAAGGGATTCATACGCCCTAGTGAATCACCTTGGGGAGAACCTGTTCTATTTGTTATGAAGAAAGATGGATCAATGAGACTCTGCATTGATTATCGATAACTTAACAAGATCACTATCAAGAACAAATATCCTCTCCCAAGCATTGATGACTTATTTGACCAACTACTCGGAGCTCAATACTTTTCCAAGATTGATCATCGTTCAGGGTATCATCAATTAAGGGTCCAAAGGGAGGATATACCAAAGACGGTTTACAGTAAAAGGTATGGACACTATGAATTTATAGTGATGCCATTTGGTCTTACTAATTCCCCTGATATCTTCGTGGATATGATGAATAGAGTCTTTAGAGACTATCTTGATCAGTTGGTGGTAGCCTTTATAGACGATATTCTTGTCTATTCAAAGAGAAAGTAAGAACATGAAGATCACTTTAGAATTATATAGAAGAACCTGAGAAAGGAGAAGCTTTATACCAAATTTACAAAGTGTGAATTTTGGATTCAAAAAGTTTCATTTTTGGGTCACATAATCTCAAAAGAGGGGATATTTGTGGATCCAGAAAAAATAGAGGTTATCGAAAGATTGTCGAGACCAACAACAGTAACCGAGATCCAATGTTTTCTTAGTTTGGATGGATATTATTGATGTTTTGTGAAATATTTTTCACAATTATCAATTCCACTCACCAGGTTGACTTAAAAAAGAGTTAAGTTCTTGTGGACAGAGGAATGTGAAGAGAATTCCAAAGAGTTAAAAATAAGGTTATCCAATGCACCTGTATTCACACTTCCTTGTAGTGGAGGATGGTTATTGATCTATAGTGATGCATCCATGAAGGGTTTGGGGTGTTTTCTTATGAAAAATGATATGGTGATAGCTTATGCCTCACAACAGTTGAAAATCCATGATCAAAATTACCCAACTCATGATTTGGAGTTAGCTACGGTAATCTTTGCATTAAAGATTTTAAGGCATTATCTTTATGGAGAAATTTGTGATATTTATATTGATCGTAAAAGTTTAAAGTATATTTTCACACAAAAGGAGATGAATATGCGCCAAAGAAGATGGTTGGAGCTGATTAAGGATTACGACTGCTCCATTCATTACCACCCTGGGATGCAAACAAGGTGGCAGATGCATTAAGTCGACAAGACCATGCTAGATTATCCATGATGAGGATAATAAAAGATCCAATATTTATGGATTTAAAAAGGATGGATCTTGGAAATATAATGGAAGGGGAAAATCATATCTTTATCAAATGAATGTTCAACCATATATACATCTGCATATTAAAGAGGCACAAAAAAGAAGATGTAGAGTTACACAAGATGGTGAGAAATGTTCCAGAATTCAACCTTGACTGTGATTAGATAATAAGGTTCAGGAATCGGGTTTGTGTTCCTCACATCTGAGAATTAAAGAAGGAGATGTTGGATGAGGCTCATAGTTCTTCATTCTCTATTCATCCTGGAAGCACGAAGATTTATAAGGACCTAAAAGAGTACTTCTGGTGGGATGGCATGAAAAGAGATGTTGCTGAATATGTCTCTCGATGCTTGGTTTTTCAGCAAGTTAATGCTGAGAGACAGAAGTCTAAGGGGTTGTTACAACCGTTACCCATACCTGAATGGAAATGGGAAAACATCACTATGGACTTTGTCACTGGACTTCCTAAAACATCCAAAAGCAATAATGCTATCTGGGTCATAGTTGATCGTCTTACAAAGTCTGCACACTTCATTGCTATTAGAGAAGATTTCTATCTGGATCAGCTTTCCAGGATATATGTAAAGGAAGTGGTAAGATTGAATGGAGTACCACTTTCCATTATATCTGATCGGGATCTGAGGTTTACCTCAATGTTCTGGAGAAGTCTTTAGCATACTCTGGATACAGAGTTGAGTTTCAGCACTGCTTATCATCCTCAGAGTGACGGTCAATCTGAGAGGGAAATTCAAACTCTAGAAGATATGTCTAGAGCTTGCTCTATGGATTTCAAAGGTGGTTGGGATCAACACCTACCTTTGGTGGAATTTTTTTTATAATAATAGCTTTCACTCCAGTATTCAGATGGCTCTTTATGAAGATCTCTATGGAAAAATATGCAGGACTCCAACTTGCTGGGATAAAGTTGGGGAAAGAAAGATATTAGGACCTGATCCTGTCGATGAGATGGAAGAAAAGGTCAAATATATTCAAAAACACATTATAGTAACTCAGAGCCGACAAAAACGATATGCCAAAAACTGAAGAAAAGACCTAGAGTTTGAAGTGGGTGATAAATTGTTCTTATGAATATCTCCTTTGAAGAGAGTAATGAGATTTTTGAAAGAAGGGAAAGCTGAACCATAGGTATATCGATCCTTTCAAAATACTGGATCTTGTTGTGAAGGTAGATTAATGATTGGATCTTCCACCGAATCTCTCTCAAGTTCATGATGTTTTCCATGTATCTCTACTGAGAAAGTACATACCCAATACATCACATGTACTCAGCTCTGAAGTTGTACCCCTGGAGCAAGAACATTCTTATGAAGAACAACCGATATAGATTCTGGATCGTAGCGAAAAAGTCTTACGGAACAAGACCACTCGCTTGGTGAATGTTTTATGGAGGAACCACCAATTAGAAGAAGCTACTTGGGTGCTTGAGGATATGATGAGCGAGAGGTATCCTCATCTGTTTGTTACAAAGTGACGAATTTCGAGGAAAAAATTCATTTTAAGGGGGGTAGAATGTAATAACCGAGATTTTTATGAGAAATATTTTGTTTTTATCTTATATAAATAATCAAAGGAATCTTTCACTACACACAATAGTAGCTTTAATTTCTTTTCACACAGCCACGTCCTTCCTCGATAGCTTGCGTTGTACGCAATACCGAGTTTCACTAAACAACGATATGCTATTAAAATATTATTAAAACTAGCCGTTATAAATAGTAATACCCACTTTTTGAAATTTTGTAAATTTCATCATTCAAAATGGAATTCATTTTTGGATTTGGAATATCAAAATTATCCTATGGTAAAATTTTGGTATTTTTCTGAAAACCTTCAATTTTTGATGAATAGTGAAAACACTGGGTTACTATTTAAAAACAGACTTTTTATTTAAATATTTATTTATTTTATTTGAATTTATTTTAGGTAAAAATTTATACATAATACCTATATAAGTTCAATGTAATTCATTGGAGTCATTTTATAATAATGTTAGATATATAAAAATTATATTGAACTTTTTACAGTCTTTTACCCACCTCCTAGGAGAATTTGCAAATTCACATAAAACATAATTTTACCTCTTCTGTGAGTGGAATTTTGAAATTCCTAGAGACATGGTTAATATCAAGGACTTAAATTTGGTTCAATGAGATGAAAATAATTTTTTGTGAATAGTAACTTTTTACTTCTTTTTACCACGGTTAAAAGTAAATAAGGTAATTAAGGGTAAAAATGATATTATTATTACCCTAACACGTGTCCTAATTCTATTGGATAAGTGTAATTAGACAAAAAAACCTTAGTAATAAAATATGACCATTTAGGCCCACCTGGATTAGATTAGGACATTTATTATTAATTTATTTAACGAAGGTTTAAAATAGTTAACATCAATGTTTAATAAGTAAATCATTTTTAATATAGTGTTATACATAAGATAAATTAGACTATAAATATTAATTAGAAAGATAAAAATATTTACTACATAATTCTATTCTATTTATAATTTTTATACAGTAAATAATTGAATTTATTTATGACAAAATGATGATGCAGTAATTATCTTATTAATGAAATATTGACATAATTGATGTTATAAATACCCAAATAAATGTAATTTGAGACTTTTTATGAGTTCCAATACTTTTATAGGTTAATATGACATGTTAGTATTCATTTAATTATATTTTTAGAACAAATCATTCTGTTATGATTTTCACAAAAATCAATTACGAAATAGTGTCAAAATTGACAACAAATTGTTTTTAAAACAAATATTATATTATTAATTGTTATTTTATTCATAAAAATATATGGTTTGGCCAGATGACATATATAAGGTTATATATATTATTTATAAACAACTTGGGGTTCGTTTGTCTTGTTATAGTAATTTTATTAACCTTATATTGTAAGAAAAAAGAAGACACGGTAAAAGTTAAAATATCTATCTTAAAGTTAAATCTAAATTATAAGGTTAAAATAGAATCCTAATCTTGTATAAATTATATTGGATGAGATTATTTCGACACATCCCCACCTTAGCTTCTAAATAAATCAATTTTGAGCTATTAAAAACCGAATATGACATTATAATAAAATAATATTTTATGTTTTCCTAAGCTGCCCCTCTCCTACCTTATAAAAGGGAACCTCCTCCCTCTCTTCCCCACACCACATTGAGCCTTCAAGCTCGGAAAACCCCTGACAAGTTATTCTCTCCAATTAACTAGAAACATCCTAGAGGTCATGGTATTCTTAAAAAACCATCTTTATTTCCCTAAGAGGAGGTTAAGAAGAAGCGATTCAAAGAAGAGGTAATGTCTGTTACCGATTCTTTCAACTTTATTTCTTCATATAATTCTTCTTCTTTAGTTGTTTCATTATGAAGTAATAACATAATTATAACTGATATACGTATATATTATTATATATATGAAACAACCCTATTTCACCTTCTATCCATTCTATGGGAAATGAAATCATCGCGCGTGTGTACGTACGGAATACCGTCTCCACGCTGTGGTGTAATCTGTTTTCCATCATCACCTTACTTGGAAGGGTATAATGGTGTAGAGAATAACTATATATGATTATTTTAATGTGATATTGATTCTGAAAAATTATACATACACTCCAATACAATTCCAGGATCATGGAAATGATATCATCTCTCCTGCGTACGTATGGAATACCTTCTCCACGATGTGATGTGACTCGTTCTACATGATCTTCATTGCATAATGATTATATAAATTAATTGAATTAATAAATATGATATATATTACACTAATACCATTCTGTAAATGAGGTATCTATAACCTAAAAAGAAGAATAAGAATGTATTCAACAAAACATGCATAAGAACAAAAAGTAATAAACACCCGAATAACAAGTAGAAATGAAATATTACTAATAAGAAGTTAAGAATATGACCATATATGATATCATAACAATGATTATGATTTTGGAATAAGTCAATGACATTATTTAAATCATTATACAGGAGGTTCAGGCACTTAGAAAGCAAATTGGACCTAAGGTAAGGGAAAATCTCACAATCTCAATTTTTATCCGAGATTGTTTATTCTTCAGAATTTACTTGGGAATGTTTATCATCCATATACATGTTTTCTCAATAAGTAGTATTATTTATATCCTCCTACAATTTTTTAAATCCAATTTTACCCTTTGGTGTTTTTTAGTAAAAGATATGAAGAGAATCATTTTTAGTTTTTCGTACGAGGTACATTTTGACTTTTCCTACCAAAGTACGAGAAGAATGTTTTTTTAACTTCTACGGAATGAATGTATTTTTAGAACATTATTTACATGAATATTCCTTTTAAGGTTTTCAAGTTTATTTTTAATCAACTTCTTTTAGTTTAAAATTATATGACATGTTAATAAATGAAAATGTTTTTGAATTAGAAAGGATATTTTCCTCAAGAATGGAGTTCAAGTGTTTTATCAAAATTATTTTCCATACAAGATAATATAGTGTTCTGTTTCTATCCCTATTTTTACATTGTTTGGATTATGTTATGATGGAATTATTTGTATGATGTCCTTTTATCTTATATGGATTATGTTATTATGGCATGATGATTAAGAATCCAATTGTTATTACATGGGTTATGCTATGATGTATGATTTATGATTTTGTGGAACACATAAGAATGGTTTTATTATGAGATTGGTGGGACCTATATCTCCCTCCAATGTATTGGGTAATGATTTATATATCATGATATAGACATGGCTGGAACGACAGGTTAATCCGGTTCTGTGATATAGGACTGAAACGAGGAGTGAACTCAGTTCAGAAATGGACTTTTTCCTCTAATATAGTCTTGGAAATGAGTCTTGACTACTAAGAAATGATTCTCTATGATTATGTTTGTATGCCACAATGTTTCATGTTTTAAGTTATGATTATTGATTTATACCATGTTATGAAATTATGATCTCTTTTTCAGGTTAATATTTCCAAAATGTTATGATACTATGAATATGATGTGATTGATATTTTTTTTTTACCCTTACCAAGCATTCGAGCTCACCATTTTGTATGTTTTCTTTCCTCAGGTCAGGAAGAAGGTTATTAAGTAGGTTATGCCAAAAGGGACTCTAGATATGATGAAATAAATGGGAGAAAATGTAGATGCTTTATGAACCAGTTGTTTATGTTTCCCAGTTTCTAAAGACACTATACCTATACAGTCCTTTCATGGTTTTTATATGTTGTAATAAGTATGCTTCAATTCTAATGTAATAAAAATGTATGTAATGTTTGGGTCACTAAAAACATCCTTTATAAAATTTATATGTTTCATCATTGGATGGATACTAGTCACATATATCCACATGGTTGATGTCTATCAACTGAGAATATCTCCCATTTTAATGAAATGGATGAGTTACCACCATCAAGTGGAGAAAAAAATACCCCTCTCTTTCATTGGAGAATTTTACAGTGAATCCAATAGCTCATAAGCCTCCCCCACTATCTGATAATGAGAGTATATGCTAAAGTAATCTTCCACCACACCACCCTTCATAGGATTGTAGAATATTTCAGATTTATAGTCTTGTAGGAACTCTAATTAGCAGCTCTATCTCTATTTATAATCACTTTAAGTAAAGATATACCTGAGACACCAGTGGTCTACGAAGAAAAATGAACACCCAAAAGATAGTGTGTCCATATAATCAGAGTGAAGGATACTATATCCAATGATAATTCAGGATTCCTCTAGTTTTTATCATGGGTTACCAACTACGTCTACACATATACTACCATTATTTTCATATGCGTCAACATGTAACTGATCCCATATCCAAAATCATCATAAAAGACTATGTACTCCATTACCCCCTTCGATAGGCTCATCCCAATATCATTAGTCAACCCCATCCATAGATCTGTGAAGGATGTATTATGCTTCTTAGTTTTTCTAAACTAGTAAACATTCAATTATAAGAATGTTAAAGGGGATGAATCATAGATATTTATATCTTAATCCTTATGCAATACCCCTAAGAAAATAAGAAAAAAATGAACCTACAACATGCACTTGGGTGGATCCCAAGAAATCACCATATCAATATTAACCTGGTATACAAAAAATCCATTCTCAGAGAGGAATTCCCTTAAAAGTGGACCTCAGGGATCCCAAACATTCACATCAAGACATTTCTATAAATATTTTGATCTCATAGTAAGTCTTGAACCTTAATCAAATTTTCAATATTCTCCTCATTTCCTATAGATTAAATGGGTAGGTCATCAATTAATAGAACAAAAAATAATTCCATGTATGTATGGATGATCTTATTTATATGTGCCAAACAAATTGTGGAGGACTTCCAAAAACTGAAATGCATCATCAAGAAATAATGGTGTCTGTGGCAACAATAGACTGTCAACATAAGAATATCACCCTCATAAACCATCAACCGGTCATAGATGGTACTTATATTGATATTCGAGAACCAAATCAGACATCTGAAATGATCTATGAGGCCATAAATACTTGGTAATGGGTGAATTTTATTTATCATTATCTGGTTCATTTTTTTAAAATCAATATAAATCCTCAGGTTATCACCAACCACTTTCACAAACAAAACTATAAAAACATAAGGGGAAATAGTGAGACTAATAAAACCCTTCTTCTAATGGTTGTTTAACATCACCCTTAGCAACGAAATCTCATTAGGGTACATCAAATATGCTACCAAATTATTGATGTGGTCCTAAGGTGCAAGCCACAGAATAAATCCATCTATAATTACCGAGGTTGTCCCAAGAAATCCTCAGGGAAGAAGACCATAAATTACTCCACTATTATAAGAATCTAGATTCTTAAATATCCTACTAAACCAGGGGATAATCATTCTAACTATTGGATAATGGGCTTCAACATCATAATCGCATGTACCACTCGCTCAACCATGAGATATCTCTCGACCATAAAGTATAATGTCGTATCATTTCTCTGAAGGCATCTAACTCATCTGCAATGAACGTAAATATTACCATGAACTATGTAAAACCATCCCATTCCCATGAAGTCATCATAAGGATTCATTATAATGACCAAGAGGTCCCATGAGATACCCTACCTACTAAGTTCCATCTCACATAGTCAAAAGATATGTGATTTTAATGAATCGTGCCTGGTTGGATCATTTAAAACAATATCGTTGGGTAAGGTATAAATAGATAAATATATCTATTACACAAGTGATATACATATAAAGGAATGAATCAATACTATTTCTACTAGTACCATAGAAAGAGTAGAGAAGATATAGATCACACGTCTAATCATCTTGTGTTTAGTCTAGTCATAGACCTCCATAGCCTATAAACACACGCGACCTTCAATGTAAAATCTCTATTTATAGAGAGGTAATACTATTTACGGTGGTAAATTATCTAATAGAATCTACCTACACATAAATATCCTCCATCTATATCTCCACCCACTACTCTATCAGCACTGCCTCCCAGAGGGCATCCCAAACCACGTCTAAAATATCTATGATCGTGACTCTGCCTTTTCCAGGGTTGTCCATCCCCATATACATATCCTAATTATTATGAATTTTTTTTGAATCAAAGTCCATGTGAACCTCTGTTTATAAGCATATCATCCATCCTTTCATTCATGGTTGGATTTTTACATGATCCTAAAGATGTGGACCAATATGTTTGGGTCCTGGCATGCGTATTCCTATTGTGTCGAGACCTTACCATCCGATTTCAAATAACTATTGTAGATAACCCATACACATGACGTACACCCCAAGAACCAACATTATAATGTAAATCATCTAGGAATATCACAATCACTAGAGAATGATCATTCAATCTATAATTGGTCATAAGGAACAAGGTTACCTCACAAGCATGAATGTATTTGCAGAGTCTCTACTCAAGTTTCAACACCTAGAAGAAATAGTACCACACCATATCATTGGAATAATGTTTTTGGTCAGTGAACCTCACATCATAATCTTCACCTTTCATGTCACCCTACTGCATATTTATAAGCTCTTCAATGCATATGGAGTGTAAGAATGATGGGTAATACTTTTTACAAAATTGTTGCTGGAATACTGACCAAAGGAGTGTCATCTCATCATAAGCTAGAGTCACTTGTCTCTATCGCCTCCCTACTACTCCATGAAGAAGGTCGGTCCTAAGAATAAAAATCTGATCCATTTGGATATTAGCAAGCCTAACGACTCAGAAAATTGGATTAGGCCAATAGTCTATTACCTACAGGTCATGCTTGTCGTAGAACCTTAACAATATCTAATAGCAGAACTATTATAGCGCACTAGGTAAATGCACATCATTTTACTAATTGTATATGAATATACTCTACTCAATATTTTGTTAAACTGATCCCTACCCTCAAAGAGGAAACTCCTCATGAGGTGGCCCATTAACTGAGGCATGTTCAGTCAATGGATCGTCGTCATGATCCTACATTGATAACTTGGATGGATGTATTCGCGAAGGCTTCTAGAAAGTGATATATATGTACCACTATTATATGAGGAGAAACACACATACACAGACACAAAAATATATGGGGAACTAACTCATGAAGTATATTCAATTGACCCAATCATATATAACGCTCAAACCATTGGTTCCCTACAACTAATGTATCTGTTTTTTGAGTCGATAAATAGATAGTTAGTGACCTGGTGAATGGATATGTTTTCCACCCACCATTAATAGGTTCTCATCCATAAATCCAAACCAACGATAAATCGAAACCATTTTCCTATATTCTAAAACAAATCCTCACCAAGGGTTAAAATCCAACACAGACTGATGGACAATCTTCTTTGATAAAACTATATTACAACCCAAACCACCGCAAACCACAAGGCTTACAACTTGCTGGTTGTGAAAACTATCATCATATCTCTAATAATATAGGGGTTCAACAACCACTGAGAGGAATATATAAAATAGTATTCCTTTCCTTAATATACCTATATTCTCACGACCAATAGTCTCTATTAAGATGTACATAGGAATAAAATAAATATCCCCACATATATAGTATACCCATGTAAGAAATAAACTCCAGGGAATACATCATAATAATATATTATACAACAATACAAATGGGGAAAATACAGTCCCAACCTAATATGGATTCCCAACTTGAAAAAAAACTAGAATAATAAAGAACGAAATAGAGCCCAACCAATTTTTTCTATGTCTGACCACCATACACGTTCAATATAACCAAGTATCACTAAGTACCACTGTTGTAACCTCCAATAATTATATCATCTATATAAGACATGAAACGAGCTGTAAAATCTCATGACATGGTTAGTATATCACACCCTATATGACACCATGAAACCCACAATGCGAGAAATAAAATATATACAACAAAATATTGCTCAACCAATAGTAAGAGGGAACCAAAAACCCAAAAAATATATTCTTGTAAAGAACTCCAAATGAATGTGAATGAATATATCTATATCCAAATTTTGAATAAGTATTTTTAGTCTACATGTATCCCAAAAAGTATATCTATGATACCTAGGATGATGCATAGCCTCATGTGAATATATGTTGAAGGGCCACCTTCACATGGATGTTTTCTGCACATGAAGGAGACCTAACCACAGTGTAGGACCCTCTCTCTATCAAGGTTCAATGATGGGGGCGTACCACTCAAGATATAGAGGACCCAAACCCTATTATTTTGTGGTGGAGTCCCAAATATAACTATGTAGGGACTATGAGGGGCCTAAAAAGTCATGTGATAGGGGTTTACTGACCCTGAAATAACATCGATGATCCTTCCCATATCACCACCACTATAATGCATTTCCAAAAGAAATTTCATTCTTATATAACCTCACTTAGTATTTTATAAGATAAAATAATTGAAAATATAATTTCATATTCCAAAAACACTTAGGATAGGATACTCATGAGCCAAAAGAAATTTCTTGAAAAAGGAGATATGGGATGATGAAATATTTTGGGGGTACAATACATTGTACATTGACCTATACTCCCCAACTGAGGGTGTTCTCCCATACACATGGATGGAAAATACATGTTAAAATAAACATTTTGTATTTGATCTATAAAGTTTTTCCTAGAAATTTTAGCCATACCCAAACTCATTTAGATTATTTACATAGACATCAGCATGTGCCTCTGTGAATGGTTGTGTGCGGGTATCCTAACCATTTTCTAGTATGCAGTTCTACCCACATATTCTTACCATTCCTATGTGTCAGGCCTTGTCAATTCATATGTACCGCTTGATAAAACCTCGAGCCACCAACACTGGGTCACACGAATTCTAGCCGAGTCCACATAGAGTTTAATATTATTCTTCATTCGAAACTCTATCCGCCATAGATAGGGAACTACATGATGTGTGTTCTTACAGAATATATTCCATGAAGTTGTAGATTTCATTTAAAAATAAATTTCATCACATGGATCAATGACCCACCCTTTTCCACAGTTAATATGGATATTTTACTAATCAAAATTAAAGGGAATCACCTCAAATTTGATTCATTGACTCTAATAGTAAGAAAATAGAAAACTATTTACCACATGAGATTACATTGAACCTCTCGAATCCCATTGTTATTTCAGTTCCAAAATCAAAATAGGAATATCCCAATACCCATAATTTATTCATATTCTTCTACAATTTTCCACCCCACATGTTTTTCACGCAACTACCATAAAAAATAGGGTTTGATCATGCTTAAAACAACCATAGGAATGTTGATCTATTGTCACCATAGTCCAACAATATAGAACTTCAAGAAGAGTGGGGAGAAATGCACTAAAAGATTGAATCTACATTTAATTGATTAAATATCATCCAAAATTCATAGAACTTGGGATACATGGGATATTTCATGGAATAATAAATATAAATTAATTTAATTAATTCAATTCATCTTGATAGACTCGTTTGAAGGGGGTACAATCACAAATCAATAAAAACAGATATCAAAATCCATACCCATTAATCAAAAGGGTGGAAATACATAAATACTATAGGATAACTCAAATTAGGATTGAGAATTTGTAAATACCACATTCAACCGTAATGAAGAAGATTTACTGCGATCATTTTTTCCTCTCAATTCACATTTATCAGAACATCATCGTTCAATAGTCCCAATCTTCAAATGAAGGACATTCCCACCTCCTTTGTAATATCCCTGGTCATTCAGAAAATCCTAAATATGTTCTATATAAAAATAATTATAGATAATTAATTAGATTATGTATTTTAGTTAAAATAAATAATTTAACAAATAATTTTATTTAACGCATCTGCCCATGGCTTCCATCCACAAAAATTCTGATACCATCCAAACATAGATCTCACCTAGTTTAAACCTCACATTTTTCAATCAACCATGACTGAAAATTTTCTATTAATGTCTCAATAATTGTTAAAAACATTTAAACCAAGATTATTCATTTAAATTCAATAAATAATTTATTAATATTTTTAACATGTTAATTTTGGGTTCCTGAGACACTGAAACACCATGGAAAATATGAGGGTAAATCTATATATGTACCGAAAAATATTCCGATGACTAGAACCAAAAGAACCTGATTTGTTGTAATCAATCTCATTAAATATTTAATTTAATAAATTATGAGACAATTACAATAATATTTATTAAAATTAGTACCTTATCATGAATGGTGGTTTATTCACATTGTTATCATGACTTGAGTTTTACATGAATATTGAAAAAAATGGATTGAGAAACATTAACATTGTTTCGAGATATAAATTTTTGTAATAAATGAATAATTAATTTTCTTAAGGGTGAGAAGGATTGTGTATGAGTGTGTGATCAAAATGAGACTCAATATCTCTTTCCACTCTCAAATAGATTTTCTTAATTGACAATTGTTTATAATTTTAGAACATAATAACAATTTTAAATTACTATATAAATCATTTTATAGTTATAGTTTACTTTACAATATTTTATTTGCCTATTTTTTAAGGAATCCGAAGTATGTGGTGTGGATATGAAGAAATAATATGAAATTTTTGGAATCATGGTGTCTCTATAATCTAGAATGTATTAGTGGGTTGAAATTGAAATTTGAAAATATATTTATAAATAATTGTGTTTACATTTTATGGTTATATCACTCACTAATTGGTAGAAAACTTTAATAAATATCACTAATACCAATTAATATAGTTAAATGCTCCAAAAATTAAATTTTTAAGGAATGTTGAAAATTTTCACATTTAATATTTTTTTGAGTTTGGCCATATAACTAACTTCAAATAAAATTCAATGGAATACATTACAAAAGTTTTAAAAAGTCATATAAGGATATATTTTCTTTTAAAAACCTAGTGTTTTGAGATATTTAAAAAAATTCAAAATTTCCTACTTTATATTGATAAAAATATGTTACTGGGTAATATAGTGGGGTGGTTTTGAAATTGAACAAAACTTATACCATTTTTGAGATCACATGTCTTATTACTATTACATTATAGTTTCTAGATCTGGATATCATCAGATATATAGTAATAATAAAGGTAGAGTTCCATAAGAACCAATTATACCACTCCATGTAAGGATAATAATTTGGAGATTATCATGAGGGAGTGAAATAATTAAAGGGGGATTTATATGCCATATTTATTCAACATCTTTGATTTATTTAGAATTAACAAATATTTATTTTAGTTTTATATATAAACATGGGTTATTAAATGATAAAAACATGTAATGAATATATTTTTATGATTAGTTTCATTAATTTTAATTAATAATTAATTACATTATTCCCATGTTTCATTTATTAAATTTTTTTATAAAGAGAGATGACACATCAAGTATTTAGAATAAAATGAAGAAATGCACTTATATGAGAAGATGGATCATGATGGAATTAAAGTGGAAAGAAACATGAGAAGAGTGTGATGATATGTGAAGTAATGATTGATGGGTTGGAGTATGGGGTGGTTAAAAGATTTGGAAACAACCTATTATGGAATGAATTGGATGATATAAAAGTGTTATCCTAGTCAAAAGCCCAACATGGGACTCCAAAAGATACAGGCCATGTCAAATTTCTTATTCAAAATTCTTTCAGTGTAACTGAGTCATATCCTTAGCCACATTGGTGTTTCACCTATTTTTTTTCATTCTACATTTTATATATACTGTGATACACCTTGGAATGGGCTGAGGACCTCCAGATTGAGTCATCAACACTTCTATAAATAATTATAGATCCATGACTGTTTTTTTAAATAGGATTATCTATATAATTTCACGAGAGTAAAATTGAATCCCATTCCACTATTTTTATAAAAAAAAATATTCCCCTAGAGAATGAAACTACCATTTCCATTAGGTTATATCATGTTTAATTACTAATGAGACACTTTGATTTCCAATTTACAGCTTAAAATATAAATTTTAAAAAACACATGGATGATGCAATAATAGGGATATATTTGATTAAACTATTTATTAATTTAGATAGTATTCAATAATACAATACCCTATGCTCATAAACGCATCATCCCAGACTGACTGACTACTTGGTATATACCACAGTGGCACACCTCTACCCATAATAACACATCTCATTGCTATCAACGACAAAAATATTCCTAGAAAACAAATAATATAAGAAAAATTATTAACCATAACTCATTCCATCACTTAAATGACTATCCACATCACATACCTACAATCGACTACATAAATTGTATCAGCTTTCTGAATCAGCTATCCTATTCCTATAAGACACCAAAATAAACCATTATGGCACCCAATTTCTCATTCAAAAACAAAATAAAAAAAACAGTAATTCTAAGTATATCATTATGAAAAGTGAAATAGTTTTTTATACAAGAATAATGAAAATAATTGAAGAAAATAAATAAAATAGAATGTTGATAATAGAATCATCCATATATTATCCCAAAGTGTGTAAAAAACCAATCCTACCCTCACGTTTTCTTCATACATTCCCACTTATAAATCAGATTTTGAGATAATAATAGTTATTTTTTTTATGTAAAACCAAATATAGACATTCTCTATAATAATTTCCTCTAGAAATAAAAATAAAACCTCATAAAAATAGAATGCTGTTATATCAATTTTTTTTGGGAAATATTATCATGGAAAACACTTTGAGGACAATATTTCATAATCTAGATGACTTTTTCTACATTGAGAGAAATTAAAATTCCAAAACCAACTACTATCATTACATTAATTTCTTTTACATAATGATTAAATAATCATTATCATGACCCGTCCCCCGTAGACCATGTTGTGACTACCCTAAGGCCACCTTCCATAGGCTAGTGGCTAGTGACTAAAACCTAGTAGGAATATCACAAAAACAGAATGCATTTACCTTAAATGTTTTACACATTAAAAAGTCTAAAGTTGTGTAAAGTTAAAAAATAGTAAATCAAAATTGTCACTGATACAACAATTGAGAGTACAGTACATACTAAAAGTACAAATGATCCAAAATACTAGCCCAAAACCACAACCGAAAGTACAACTCCCACAGTGTGTCCGCTGAAGTCCCCACATGAAGGGTAGCTTCCTGTAACTGTCGATGTATGTTTTTTTGTCCCGTCTCATGGATCACAGACTAGTATCAGACTACCAAGTCCTATATAAAAGTGTCTTTATATCCTGTCTCACTGATCACCACCTGGTCTCGGACCCATACGGTCTTTCTGGAAGTGTTGTTCACCTGCACGAGATACGACACGTACAGGAGAATCCCGTACAGGGGTGAGTAACACAATAGTCAGTAGGAAACCTAAAACACAATGGAAGACCAACAAAGTAATACCACATAGTAAGACCACAATGAAGAGATAGGTTACACCAGGTATAACTTAAAGTATTTAAAGAAGCACTCTCAGTCGTAGCACTGATCAACTTGGACTGTTTAGGTACTCATCCATGATGAACACCATGGGTCTACAATGTCACATAGAGCCACTGCTCACCGTGGGACTTCAAGGTCACATAGAGCCGCTTCCCACTTAGGCCATCATAGCTGGTCTGCATAGGGCCTCTAATAGCTAGTCCACACAGGGCCGCTTATAGCTCGAACAAACAGGGTCACTTCCCACTAATTCCATCATAGTTTGTCCACACTGGGCCTCTTATAGATGGTAGACAAAGGGCCTATTATAGCTGGTTGACACATATCCAATTGTAGATAGCTCACAGATGGTCCCTTATCATCAAGGCCAGTAGGGTCACTTAGACACGCTAGTCCGCAGTTTTTAGGTCTCATCTAGCCACAGGATTCCTGCATGTAGAACGATTGATTCTGGGAGAATCAACTCCTCAACACATTATTTTCATAAAAAATACAAAAAAATATCACATAGTGTATTCCCAAATGACTGTCTCATCACAAGGGTCCCAACGCCGTAGACGGCGCTTCAATCAGACACCGTGTCTGAATGATATTTTTGTTTTTGTCAATCGGGGCAAGTTGTGTCCCAGCCCGGTCCGAGCAACACAACACGGTGGTTCCGCATGACTCAACCCAGTTTGGACGACATAACCCGACCCAGTTGGGTATGGTCCGACCTGGTTCAGCCAACCCCACCAGACCCGGTTGGGTATTGCCCGGCCTGGTCTGGACTCGATGTTGAGCCAGGCACATTGGGCCTTGCATGACCAATCCCGGTACAGCCATGGGTCCAGCCCTCATGGTCTCCCAATTACCCAATTTCATCCATCCCAATTCTTTCCGAGCATGGGCCCTAGGCAGCACCATTTTTCCCCTTATCCCACATTGGCAGGATGACTGTTCTGCAGTCCGTGCATCCTAGTAGCCCGGTTTATGCCACTAACCCTGCAGGCATTGCGGGCTGATTTCCCCATACATAGACACATGCGGGGCATCTGGTTCACAACACACAGAACTGGATCAGGAAGGCTCCCTCCCCAACACGATTTCCTGGAGCATGTCCCAGTACATATCACGGCCCACCAGCATGGGCCTCTCCTCCAATCTGATACTAGAGTTGCCTCACCTATCTGCACTGGTCTTCTCCCGCGGAACATTTCCCCCCTATGGCCCACAACTTTTTCATTGGTCCAGTTGGGGTTTACGGACCCCATATCAGCCCTGCGTGCACCACCAATGCTACCGAGTTGGCTCATCCGCCTGCCATCAGGCTCCACCCTCCGTGCCAGTGACTCCTGTTACCACTATGATACTCTGCCCACTTTCCACCTCCCTCTGCAGCCTTGGGCTGCTACTGCGGCCGGGTGTCGTCGCCACAACCTTATGTCGTAGTCTCTTACTAGTTTTGTCGCCCACCTAGACATGACCCTTCCACCCATATATTCTACATTCGATTATCCACCATTCGTTACACCATGAAGAATGAGGATAGGGAGATGTAGGGGATCACAAATAACACCCATATGAATAACTGGAATTTGTTCATGTTGGTCTGGAATTTTTCGTGTTAGAGGGAGAAGGACGTATAAATTATGAACAACTAATATTTAATCTAGATATAAACCCACAATTATATTTCCCAACCCCAAAAGCTAAATCCATTCACGAATAATCTTGTTAAATATTTGATCTGCATGCTTCATTTAGATGAGTATAGTGGGGAAAATAATTCATTAATAATTTAAACCCCTATCTGGGAAAGAAGATTGCTCAAGAATGATCATTCATCATTGTTGATCAATCTTTGATCTTGAATCCACTCTCCAAATGTGTCTTCTCCATCATCTTATTTTCTAGAATCCGTCGTTGGAGTGGTTGTTCTTCGTCATTCGTCTGCACCACCCACCAAAGCCTCATAGAAATTCCGGGCTTCTGCAAATAATCCTGCATTGCTTCTTAGAATATTAATTGATGAAATGTGAATCAACATCTCTATTATGCTGCATTGCATCATCATTAAGCTGACTCATTAATGGGGTTCATTAATGAGATTCATCATTGCCTCATTACTACACAGTAGCACTGACGTTGTACTTCTCAATGATGAAGAAAACAATTAAAATAATTTTTTATTATATTTTATTTTTTTTCATAAATTTATGAAAATTAATTTTTCCCCTGACCTGTGCTGGTCATGGATCAGTCCTTCCTAAGGACAACTCCTCATTATAAACTCAATGATTGTCTCATATTTCTGATCCATGTTACCACTTGTGATTTATGAGGATTTGAAAATAAAATAACTTGTATTTAAATAGTTTTATTTACTGTTACACCCAAAAAACAAACTTTCACTGCATGCCTATGCCAACTAATGTTAGGCTCTATCTAAGGTAATCATACATTCATGAACTCAACATTAATCTCATAATTCTAATCTCAGTTACTGTTTAGAAGTTATAAATATATGAAAATAAAATAAGTTTATTGAATTATTTTATTTACGACCACAAACTACTTTCCACTGTTGACCAGCATCGGCCAGGGTTTAGCTCTACCTAGAGAAATCATACCCTCATTAGTTCAACGGTGGTCTCTGATATTCAATTTGAGTCACTATTTGTGAGTTATAAATATTTTAATAAAATTAATGAATTTTTTTAATTATTTTATGTACGGTTCTTCCATTTTTCATTTTTCTCAACAGAGGCTTGAACTGACTAAACATATATTGTTCCATGGGTAAACGCACCATCATGAGTGAAGTTGTGCCCTCATATTTCTAATATGGGAAACCGTTAAGGACATATCCTACTTTATTAGGAAAAATTTATCAATTTGATAGTATAAGATATCTATTTTCAATGTTATTTCTAAGATAAATCTCAAGTTCTCAACGTATGTATCTCTTACTCTTTATTTTCTTATTTTTTAATAATAATTTTACCAACATATTATATACACCATAATATAATGATTCAAGTATAACTAATTTATTTAAATGTTGTTATATTTTTGAAGAATTTTTTTTATATGGTGACCCATTCATTTACTATATAAATATGGCATTTTATTATTTGAATATTCATTTCATATCATTCAAATCCATGCCAGAACTGTAAAGGATTAATGTATTTGGAAACATGTGTACCTAAAAACTAGAATATATCAAATATACATAACCACCCACTTACTTATTCATATCTACCACCCAACTTAAACATATCATAATTAATAACTTTCTGTATATCATAGGGAAAAAGAAACATAATAAAGAGTGATCTTTAATGATCAATAAGGGTTTAAAAGAGATATATAAATGATCATTTAAGGATAAAGTGAGAGTAAGTGTATGAGAACATTATATTAAAATTTCACTAAAAACTAATAGATTACAGGTGGTTATTTATAAGGGTTATGCACAACACACTATAATTTAATTTACAGTTTAAATTAGTGGGGGTTAATCACAACCCCTGCTAATCATCAAATTTAGAGGGGGTTCACAACCTGTGTAAAATTTTTATCAATATATTGTAAATATTTGGTTGGCTTTTAGAGGTGGTTATGTAAAAATGTATGCTAATGGAACAACTAGTGGTGATATATATTCAATTAGAGGTGCTATATAAATATACATTACATTTAGTAGGATTTTAGATTTAAAATATTTATATTATATGGATATTATTTTTTAAGAAGATATTGGTGGTTCACAAACCCCTCTAATATCTTAAGTTAGAGGTGTTTTACAACACCCACTGACTTAATAGATTAGGTGGGTTGTAAATAAGAAATTGTTTCTGAAAAAAATTATATAACAAATATAAAATTAAAACATTTGATACAGATATGTTTTAATATATTATAACATATAATTTATTTATATTTATATAAATAATCTATAAGATTATATATAATCATATTTATATGTGTACATAAATATTACTATATAATGATGTGTATGTACATTAATTTATATATAGATTATATTAAATACTCATTTATATAATATAAATACTATTACAAAAACATAAATATTGGTTACACCCATAATTATTTTACATGCACTTTTCTGTTAGGGATTTTAGATGTTTTATAGCAATTAACAGAGGAATTGACAGTTGCATATTTGAAGAATATATTTGAGGTTTAAAGGGAATACATATTTAGACCATACAAATTTTACATAGAATAATAGTTTAACTATTTATGAATCTTCCTTGATAATTAATATAGGCTATCTGGGGCCACAAAGCAAATCTAGCTTTAACTAGGATCATGTGGGGGTCAAATCAACCACCCATAGGGATACAACCCAGACAGATAACATAGGAATCAAAGAGGAACCTGAGAATACTTCCCCAAGAGAGGAAGTGCTATGTTATAGGGTGACTACACAACCAGAAAGGTGGGATGACAAGGAGCGGGGCTGATGGAGTTTGGGGTAGACCCTGGTACTCACTTCTGGTTATATATGGTTATACCTTATCATTTAAAGTGGGGAAATAAACAAATAAAGTTTTAATGTGGGACTCATTTTTAAGCAGATACTTCTCATCCATTTAAAAACCAACAGATATAGGAATATTTTTTCAATCATTGATCTCGATGAACTGAGCCATCCGCTCAACCCCACACATTTCTAGTTAAAATTAATCAAAACCATTCCAAAAAATTTAAAATTATCCCTACATACTAAAAAGTGACTGTCATCATCACCCCTAGACAACGCTCTGTCCATCTAAGTTAGTGATAAACATCCACCAAAATGTCATCGAGAGAAATCATGAATAACATGAAAGTGATATATGAAGCATTTTATTGTATATATTTAAAGAAAAGAAGGATTCCTATATAGTCCTTTTTAATAACTTGTGGTCTGTCCCAATAAAATCAACCAGTACTTGAAATCATCAAATGATGATCATTTGATCACTCGATTGAGTAAAGAAACCCACTGAACTAATCACCTAAAGTTTCTAACCAAGAGAGAGAGCTATATTATTTCGAATTTGTTGGATATATTGTTTTGGATTTATTAGAAAATAGGGCCACCACAAGAAGTAATTGAGATAAAATGAATCCATCATGTATCCATGTGAATTAAATCCATTTAATTCCCTTCCACCTTAGTCAAAGCACATAACATTCCCACCATGAAAAACATTATTAAAAAAACCTAATTTTGACTATATAAACCCTATGCCTATTCAAAAAAAGAAACACCCAGGGAGAGGGAGGAGAGATGTAGAGAAATAGAGGATCAAGCCACCGTATTCAGAAATCACCTCTAGGTAAATATGAGGGCCCCATTATGAGTACCCTTTATGGGAACACCACGAAAATATCTTGTCACATGATCATAATATCACACAATATATTGATTGAAAAAACATCATGAAAACCACCTATATGATATGGCATCTACACTCTGCCCAGAACACCCAACACTTGTTCAAATGATATCCTACTGGTCCTTCCTTTGGATTACGTGATCACATGAGTGATATAACCTCATACGATGCGATAACACATGTTATCGGATGGCCAGGAAAACCATGTTTGTGTCAACAAGTATACAATAGTGGACATGTGTCTTATGGTAACAAAAAATCATATGTTATGGGACACTTGAATGTAGCCTTGGATGTAATGACTTCAACAGAAAATGAACCATGGGTCCCTGGTCATGTGATGGAGGCACCAAGAATGTGAACCCAACGCTCAAAAAAGGATTCATAGTCCTCATACGAGTGCCCTTGTCCATGTATGTTACACCCATCAGGATTCCTAATGCACATCGACATAGATCTTCACTTGATCCCTTAGATATGATGTGGTAACATGGTTATCATCTGACCGCTTTCATGTGATTTATTAGTGATGTTTTGTAAGATTTCTCTTTTTCATGCATTGTTAAGAATCCACACAGTGAGTCTCATGATGAAACCCCTACATAGCCTCATAGTGTAGGCCTTAGGAAATAATCCACTCATACCATGCATTCCCCCTCTCCATGAAATGTGTGCCTTCATCCATGTGTGAATAAACTCTAATTTTTAACCTCTTCACATAACCACAATACCCAATACAAGACTTTATAGAGTTCATGTGGATTACAAGATATTGGGCATCATACATTGTCATTAAGATGATAGTCATTGTCATGAAGGTAATGCAGAAGAAAAAACCATAAACTATATACACCATGTGCCCTCATTAATTCCTATGGGTTCATTGGGAAGCTCTTGTGTTGGTTGGAAGAACCACTTGCAAGACCCAACTAAGGTCATGTGAATTGTGTTAGTAGTGGGGATTCGGGTGGAGATATTATGTGGGAACCCCTCTATGTTTATATGACATTGATTTATAGAAAAACTCATGGGTAGGTCCTTATATATCTATTAACCCCTCTTACTAAGAAACTTATGGTCGATATGGACTTCGGGAAGGATCCCTTTGTACTTGCACCTTCAACGTTTGGGAAATTGCAAGATCGCAGACATGTTTGTGAGACCCTGCTGCATGATTTATTAAATTTCACATGATCAAGAGATTTCCAAGAATTCTGTCAATGTATTTAGAAGACATTGGACAAGCAACATTGGTAAAATAAAAATCCTTGGAAAATTATTCTAGAAGACAATCTATGTTGGTCATTGTATGATGTGAAAGAAAATTTATTTTGGACATGTAGAAGTTTCCTAGGAAATTCAGGTCAATCTAACGACATATAATTAACATATCACCATTTTCATATGATATCCCAAGTACAAGCCAATTTTCTCTCAGAAAAACTAATTATCTTGTCTCCATTTTTATTCGATTTCCCACTGACATGTCAGTATTGTCTTGTGACAACCCTACACCTGGCATCATTATCATGAGACACTCTGAAGAAAAGTCATACTGATATTGTGAAAAATATGTAAAACTTAAATTTATTAGGTCTAGACATCAAGAAACTTCTGGTAAATTATTCTAAATATTTTCAAACATGACATAATTTCTAGGTGAAATAACCTAGACATACCCACTTTGATCATGAATAAGATCTTATACATGTCAACTCTAATCATGAGGAGCCTATTGGATATGTTAGGAAGACACCTTTGGATATGTCTTCCATGTCAGACTGACATCACAAACATGTTGACAATACAATCAACAAATCTTCATTCTATAGCCATGACATGCCAATAATATCCCCTAGGGTATGTGAACTTCTTCTGAAAAATGCACTCTAACTTATTCAATGCGGACCCTAGCTATGTATGTTCAACCATATCCCCCCTTATAATGGAATAATCCTTAATGGGATAAGGTTAAACACCCATGCAACCCAATTTAATATAATCATTTATACATGACCTCCATTTCCTAAAAAGAATTTCACATATACCGTTTATTGATTTGTGTCCCTCTACATTTTTCAAAAGATAGATAATGAATATGAAAAAAAGAAACATCAATGTGTAATACATAGTAAGTAAAATGGCATGACTAACCTATTATTAGGGGATCCATCCCAGTAGAATCCCATATCATTCATAAATCCTCATGGATGACCATAATGACGTAGAGCACGACTACTCACATTATCCTACTAATAGGTTAGGGGTAATTGAAAGAAGAGAACTCTAGTTCCTATCATAATTGGGTGACAAATGACACCTTCCAAAGGCCCAAACTTTAACATGAATCAATTTTTTTGTAAGTACCTCCATCTCCCATAAGTCTACATCCTTGTCTGTCTGTAGATGATAAGTGGGACTTCATATAGGTATCATCTATGTGTAATCCCCAACCATGCCATACATTTCCATAAATCCATCATCAGGTTAAGGATGCACTGAACATCAGTGAATATGATTCCTATTATAAAATAGTATACGTAGGAAAACATATTAATGACTGAAATCCAAACCATATCCTTTATAAGATTAGAAATCATACCTCTTAGTGGGAAACTTTATTATGTCTTCTATGTATATATTCCCTCATTAATGTATCTAATCATCCACTATCTATTGTTTCTAACACTGAGCATGAATCATGTTTTAAGAGACCATTGGTGATTATAACAATAGCATGATGAGGATTCCTCCATGGTGGGCCTATCATCAGGATGCAAGTCTGATTACATCTCATCCGCAGTCAAAGTTCCATATATTTGATGAGATAATACATGGAATACTTATATGCAAAAGTCCCAATGGGTCCTCATTTTTTGTTTCTACTACAAAAAAATTCCCATAATAATAATGAAATAGAATATGATTCCGATCTTAATGGGTATGTAGGAAGTTTCATTGGGGCATGGTCCCTATATTTTCATCCTTACAGTATGACACTAAAGTGTAGGGATCTGTCCAATCACATGATCTTTAACATTCAAAAAAAAAACTAATTAGGGTTTTATTAATGTTCTTATAGAATATGTAGGATTCCCCATAAAGGTTCAATCCCATCTCTATGACACAAACGTCATCACTAGATGAAAATAAAATCTGGAGTGCCCGAACATGGTCATAAACTTGTGATTCATAAATAAATATGAAAATTATGTATAATCTGTGGTATGTATGCAAATGATCCAATAAATAAATTTTCCTAATAAATCCATTTAAATGGGTAACTAGTCCAACATTAGGGATTGGGATGGATTTCATAGACATATCTTAAATCTAGAAGATATTCACAGTGTAGGGAAAACTTCTACCCAAACGGTTGTAATGAGACCGAACTACCCTCATATCATCCAATGTGAGTTCTTATGTGTCACTAGGTATGAAACCCCAAAGGTCCACCTGACTTTGGAAAGAAGGATTGTACTCAATTATGGAAGTGCTAACCATTGGGAGTTTCTAGGGATTATTAACGAAATAGTAAAATCAGAAAAAGTTTATGAGCAAGGCATTGAACCCCTAACTATAAAAAATTTAGTCTAAATCCATATATTTAATTCCCAACGAATCAAAAATGTGAATCTAATGTGAAATTGTTTAAGTATTTCATCCATTTAATAGGTTAAAATTGATAGATTTCATAGTTCTTGTAAGTCCAGTTTTTCCACACCCATTGAAAAACATTATGGCATACCCAAAACATTGTTTTACTATAAAAAACCTTTCATAAAAATAAGGGACCACCTATTTATTATTTAAATGTGAATGTAATTGATCGAACATTTACTATTATATATTAATGATAAATTGATAAGGTGTATATTTTTCTTTACCTGGATTTTTCAGATTCTTCACGATAAAAATGGAATCACCAAATGTGCCAAAGGATTTTAGGATTACTGGAAAAGATGCTTTTTCCCAAAGTCCCTAATGTATTTTTTCACCAATATACCAATTACAATACCATTTGGTGAACATATTTTTCTAGGAATAATAAAACCTAGACACAATACCAACTTCAGAATTGGTCCATGAAGTCCTTTGGAGGACTTATTCTCCATATCCATCTTTCCCCCAAAATCCACAAGAGAGGAATTGGGTCATGTTGCCACATTCAACTGTTTCGGGAGCTTGTCCATAGACCACAACAACACATAAATTCCTTACCATAGGGAGGTTTATGACTAAAAAATCACAACAACTTAATCAAACATGATCTACCTAGTTGAAATCCTATCTATTCTGTTCATCATCATCGAAATTTGATCATCACTCTACATGGAGTTGTACATGAAGTTGTTCCTACACCAATTGTCCATGTTGGGGAAAACAGTGGGAGATCCTACAACTGCTATAAAAATAATTCATCTCAGTAGATGGAATATATATCTTCTACTTGAAATTTATATTAGTCCAACTGATATATCCTAATTATGGACCATAATCAATCCTGGATCATCACTAGCCAATAGCTTTTTCCATCTTCACAACTATCCTAGATGACTTTTTAATCCCAAGGGGCACCCCAGCCCATTGGGATGGGGGAATTTTTATCACATTGTACCCTTGTATCATCCTCAATATAAGTATGAAACACTTAAATGATACCATTATCACAAACCCATAAAATGGTACAGTGGGTACTGGCCTTCCAAATAGTATATCAGGCACTGAACCATCAAATGAGATACTCTAATGATGTGGAACACCAACCCGCTTATGTCTCTGCCAATATGATATCAATTGAATGTGGTGAAATATCACCAAATATTGATAATCAAATTCTTTATGAGTAAATCATACCATCCTATAGTCATCTGGGTTATAGTAGGCCAGCCTACATTTAGCCACTGGCATGAGAAATGAAGGGCTCAGTGGTATCCTTTAGGAATCTTCAGAAAGTGCTGACAACCGTATTGATATATAAGAGGATAATGATAGTGGGGAATATGCCCAGTGATAGTAGTATATTTTTTATTTGGGGACCATGTCTGGACTCCCATCATCATCCACTCACCATTCCATCGAAAGAGGAAGGGGTTTTGTCATGGTTACTTCTAGCCAACCCCATGAGGATTGAAAGGAAGATTCTTCAAAAGAAAAGATGAATCAAATCCAATGAAATAATAAGGATCCCTAAGAAATATTTTTTAGAATAATCTTAAGTTCGATTTATCAAAATGATTTACGAGTAACTTACAATTGAATACAACCTTTCAGTGAAGTTCCCCTGCCCATAGGGATAAGGGAATTTTCATATTTTTTATCCCTTAATCGAGTGAAATCCAAACATTGCTCAACCTTATCCAAGACAATAGAGATCAGGGAATTTTTATATTTCCAAGACCTATTTCCCATAGAGTTGAGATAATTTAAATATGTTCCAAATCCTCATCTGGTATATTATAGAGTCCATCAGACTTTTACCATCTCCACAAAGCCTTATAGAGAGTCATGATATATAATGTTTTTCCCCAGAGCGATAGACCAAAATCAAGATTCAGATTTGTGATTGTGCTAATAGGAGAATCGATAGCACATGAGAGAAGAAAAATTCTCATCCATATCATGACTATAAAAGAAAAAGTATATTACTTCAAATAAATATATGTTCCCAATTGTTTTTAATATTCCATTAATTTTTTGGATAGAGATCATTGTGATGAGAAATCCTAGTAAGACGAATATGAGAGGACATGACAACAAATACCCCTACCATCGATTTCTGATGAAAAAATTTTGATGTTGTATTTTCCCACAATGATTGGATTGTGGTGAAGATGGACATGGGTAAATTGGCATCATAGAAACCTAATTCCTTACTCCAGTCATCTAAGCACTCTGAATAGGAAATACATGTTATGCAGCAGAGCATGAACCACATACCCCCAAGGATAGATGATCATATTTCAATTCCAAATTGAAAAAATAATACTTATTACAAAAAACATTGCCCATTTATTTTGGCTGTTCCATGGAAAATATATTGATAGCACTCCCAACAATAATAAAGGAAAATTAGGAAGTGTAGATAGGACACAACAACCATTTCCTCTACCATCATCCTCTTGGGAACACAATTGAGATATACTTTGTCTTCAAATATTGGTTGGAGAGATAGGAAAGTGAAGGATTAATAGAGTTGAAGGATCCCAAAAATCATGAAATAGGTATAACATTCATCCAATATCTATAAGAGGAGTCACTATCTCGATAGTTTATTCATAATTTTCCGTACCACTGTATGTTAAACTGTATGGTAACTATCCTTTCCACCTGATGTTAAACTACAAGGCCAATGTCATTATCACAAGATGTTAAACCTCATGGATGAGGTACATACCAAATAATATTAAAATTAATGTCCAATTTCATTCCTACATTATGTTAAACTTCATGGCCAATATCCTTACTATTTTACATTAAATATCCTAGCTAACAACCCAATCAATTGATGTTAAACTGCACAGATGATGTTGTTTCCACTTTACAATAAACTACATAGGTTTTAGAAAAATTTTTATGGATGGATTCTCATTATAATGCGAAATGTGTGGATTCATGGATCCTATATCATGTCCCATCCACTAATATCAATGTCCTTACCTCATGAAGTTAAACTACGTACTCAATGTCTCTTCCATGTAACACTTAACTACACAAGAATTCTAGAACTATGTATTGCTTGATACACATTTTTATGAGATACATTGGGATTCATTAATCCAATACCATAACCCATACACCTATATCTATTTGCTTACGAAATGTAGTTAAACAACTCTACTAATCCCCTTCTCATAACAATTTAAAATCCAAGGGTTTTTTAAACAATGTATGGATTGATTATCAATATCATGAGATACATAGAGACACATAAATCTTATATCTCATCAAAGACACTTATATTTACATCCTTTCTATAAAATGTAAAAAATTATTCCCAACTTACATTCCCCCTGATGATAAACTAAATATAACATGTCCCAATCATATGATGATAAACTATGCGACATGATATTATCTTGGGGACATCATCAGCATTATGTGGATTTTTTATTTTCTATAAGATCCACTGATATAGAATAAAATCAATCCCAGATATATCACAAAATCATCAATACCCCCCAGTCACCTTCTGAGGCCATTATCCAAAAGATCACCTCCCAAAACACTCAGATCTAGATACTATGGGACCCTATCAAATGCAGAATGCTTTTGACTAGTAGGAGAAATCTGTAATCCCTATTAGTTCAAACAATGTATTCTATCACATCCAGGTTTCAAGACTAGAGAATGTGTAAATTCATTCCCACGTGCATAAATACTATTATAATATTTTATGGAACAAGCGGGAATCGATTGGTCATATATCTCCACATCTATCAATGAAATCTACCTACATATCCTGAAATATGTGATCGTACAAGAATATATACATGTAAAAATCTTGTTGATTTAGCCATTATTTATGATAACAAAAGAAGATCTTTATTGGTATATTCTGTGAAGATGTTGGGATATTCCTATATTCCAATCCTAAAATCCAGAGCAGCAAAAAACAATAATCAGTATGAACAAGTGGATACTATGGAGAATGTTCATATCTCTTATCCTAGCCATAAATAATATTGGGATATTCCTATAAATGATGTGGAATAAGGACTCATATCATATCCCCATTCTAATCAAGGCTTACCATGTGAGAGTGACACATGCCTAGGGACAGTCTTGTTTCCCTATTGAAACAAACTGGTGTAATTTTCCAAAGGGACAAGATTATGCTCATATTCCCATTATAGATAGGTATCAACAAGTGAGAATGGCATGTGCCTCGATACATTCTCATATACTAGTTGAAAAAAGATAGGTCACGTACTCCAAATGATTAGGATCTGTCTCATATCCTTGTTATGACTGTGGAACCCCAATTGAGTAGCACTTTCATTGATACATTCTCATATTCCTATAAAAAAATCTTCTAAAAAATTTTCCAATAGATTATAGGAGGAGGCTCATATCAAATATTCAATTCTGGAGGTATTTCGATATATTATAACGGGAAATTCATATTCATGCAGGGATCGTATTCCTATTCCAACTAGGGCTTACCAAGTGAGAGTGGAACATTCCTCATGACATGGTTTTATTCCAATCACAAAAGATTAAAATCTTATTACAATGGGTCATGATGGGGATAATACCTCATTTCTGTATGAGGCCCACCAATTGAGAGAAGAATACGTATTGGAACAAGCTCATATCCTTGTCATAGGGGATCATTGCCATATTCCAGTAGCTTCTAAATAGAATGATCATACTCCCGAAACACCAGAGAGTTATAAATATCTTTATCTAGTATTAATAGAGAATGACCATTTCCCTTCCCAATTCAAAAAGGAAAGACTCCATATTCCAACCAAGAATGAAAATGAATATCATACTCCAAGATTTCTCAATTCCAAGTTTCTTTGGGATTGTTATAGACACATTATCAACAACATAAGGGTCCATTGAATCATCAACCAAAGAATAATTATATCTTTACCATTATAGTCCTCCTCATGTTTTTGTAGATATGGATCACATAGACTCTAACATTTAAATACGCCATGCTAAAAATCCCCATAGTGATATATCCCATGGATAAGTAACTCTTACCCTTTCCCAGAAACATTAGTATATATAGGTGATAAAAAAAATTACACCTTCGTATAGCGAGGTTCTAAAAAATTGTGTTTAAAAATATATGGTTTCCATTAAACAATTACCAGCACTGCACCGTGGTTAGAAGGTGACCTAGAGAGGCAACCTCTCTGGTCTAACCAAGATAAAGTCAAATAGATATAATAAAGAGAAGGTTTACATGCATGAATAGAGAGTATTTTCCATTAAAAAACCTCCCAGACATGTCCACAACTATTTCCAATTCAATTTACGGGATCATAAATTGGTCAAAATGGGAGTTAATTATTTACATTCCCCCTGAATACATAGAAGAATTGCCATAGATTTGAGGGTAGGAGCCTCTCTTAACAAGTACATGAGGGTCACCTCCAAATTGTTAAATAATTCTTTTATCAGTAGGTCATGGAAATTTCATTCTGTGGCCTGACACATAGAATTAGCAGAGTATAACAAATTCATAGGGGGAATTACATATTCTCAATGAAAAATATCTAACATATTAGAAATATTCTGTCAAGCGAATACATATAAAGACGGGGAAATATTTTATTGACCATATGAAATTAAAATGTATGAACCATGTATGGACCAAATGATGTTAAACTATATATAACATTTCATGTAAGGAAGGAAATAAAATACACAACACCATTCATCCTAAACAGATGACATTTAATTGTACAAACCTCGTCCTTGTAGCAAGACGATAAACTTCACAACATCATTTTTTACTAATACATGATGTTAAACATAATGTATCCAAAATATTAATCCACATTCATATTAGGTGATACTAATCCTTACCACATGATGATAAACTATTTTGATGAATTTCTCACCACATGATATTAAAATACACATGAATTTTCATGTCACAAGAAATTCATTACGCATGTGTTGTACCTTTGTGAAAGAAAGCGGAAATTACCATATCTCTATGTGATAGTAAAATCCACAATGATAGATCCTACTATAGAACTAAATGTGTCTTGATTACTGCTATAACATGTTACATAGTGATTCCTAGACCCCAATTCATTGACCCAAGCACAACATTCATTTTTATTTACATTGGGTGACCCATGTCCTTACGTCATGATGTTAAAATACATAGTTGACACCCTTACCACAAAATGATAAACAACACTAGTTTATAGAACTTAATATTTATTGATTCTCATATTGGTTAGACATTTCGGGATTCCTCAGTCCTATATCTTTTTCCAAACACTATATGTTACAATAATACCAATTTTCTTTCCTCAAACTGTCTCTATGTGGTTGAAAACCCATCACCATTCCTTGTTTCATACATTGGGAATGGTTCACGTAGGATTAGAAAAATTAGTAAAGGCATCACTATATGCCTAACACATATCAATTAACAATAGGTCTATAATGATCTTGATTGTAAGACCATAAAAGGTACACTACTCATTCTCATCTCATGAAGTAAAACAACATGGATCCCCAATAGTGATCTTCTTTCACTTAAATTCACCCACATCATAATCGCATGACGTTAAAAAATATGGATGATTTCTTAACAATGAAAACCAAACTAAATGGATATTTGGAACTATATATGGATTAATAATCATTCAAATGAGATATGAAGTGATTCCCCAATACCATCCCTTGGTCTGGAGACCACATCATACAAAATTCCCTTATCCATTATATGAATTGCATTCATGCCATGAGAATATTCTTTTCCTCTCCTTGTTTCTTTTATCAGGTTCCAATCGCACATGCTTAGTAATTTTGGTAAGGTATAACTCATATGAACAAGAAATTTATTCTCATTATAGGGGTATCATGGTCTTAAATTCAATACCATAAAATGTAAAACTTGAGTCCTTTCACATGACATTAAGCAGCAAGGTTCATGTCCCTTGCATGACATAAAAATTTACACTATTGTGAATTACACATGAGAGGATCACCACCCTTAGTGTTTCTCTCCCACCATACCTCTATTCATGAATGTATGTGTGGCTTGATTCATATCATCCCAATATGTGTTGATACACCTAGATCTACAATCCTTTTCCCCACCAAAACATATAAACATGAAAATCCCCCTCGACAGAGCTAATATTTTCATAATTATTATTATGTTTTTAAATGATTTAATCCCTTCCCATTAATCAATTTGATCTTCATTGTATCATTATATATATATATATATTTTGGGTTTTGAGCTCAAATGTGAAAATTGTATAGTTATGGACATTTAAGAGCTTTATGTTGTCTGTGTATTACAGGAATAACTCATAAAATTTTCTTCAAATTACACTGATTCCTTTTTTAGGATGACAGGATTTTTGGGATACAAATAATTCTTCAATAAAAAATTCCAATTCGAACTCTACGATGAAAAAACTAATCAGTCAATGTGAACACATAATCTGGCCGGTATAATAGACCATGTCTCATTCACTGACTCATCACTTGGGCTACCAAACATAAAATTGGATGCCTTCATCTAGGTCCGAAATCCAACTCAATAAGGATGATTCATATTAAATTCAAGGAAATAGAGTTTATTAAGGCTTCCCTTCAACTGGTCATTGTATGGTTGGTGGAATAGTGATTGGCAGCCTGAATAAGCCAAGTCTACTAATTCATCTCTAACTCATTTCACATGGATAAAAATTCTTTCCAACGTTCTGGGTATATGGAAAATTACATTCCTCACATCCTATAATAAGGTACCTTGGCCTTATTCTATGAGATGGTGGACGAGACGAAGATAAACCTCATGTGGACAGATTCTGGAGGAATTATTCATGTTCTTCTTTTCCCTCTTTTCATTCATTTAGTTTTGTAATGCAATATTCTTCCACCTTCTCATCAATTACCCATACCATGGAGGGGTAAATCTTATGAGTGATTGGGGATATTTAGTATTTCCATTTTTTAATGTTTGAGTTCATGAACTTATTGTTATAAATTTTTTTCTCTATTATGAAGTGGTATTCTATTGTAATAACAACTTCTATTATATTTTGAAATTGTTTTTGATTTTATATTCTGTTTTAATTATTGATTTTTTTAATTATAATTATATCCCACACAAGGTTATGGTCTATATTTGATGAAATAGATCAGAAAATAGTGGGGAAGTACTTGGTTATCGTCAGTACATGTGACATTTGTACTCGATATTCAACATTGTTTGGGACAAACAAGACCCGGTTGGAAATTTCATTAAACAATTGAGGGTATTCACTAAACAGCTTTCACAAAAGGTTGTATATAAGACCATAATAAGATATTAGTATGTTTTATTCTCCCAAAAATCATTTAAAAAAGAAGTGAGATGAACCTTTTGTGAAATGTCATTTTAATCGATTTAATAAAAGAGGAATGAATAAATAAGAACTATGATATCATTGCAAGTTAAAAAACAACCCCGACCTGATAAAAAAATTATTATCACTATTTTTAATAACATTACTTTTAAATTTTATTAAATATTATACATTATATATATTTCTGTAGTTTTCTTTCATTTTTTTCAAAACCAAAAAAAATTAAAAAACAAAGTGACAAACTTGATTGTTGTGGGATCCTCTCTGGAGACAACCTAGGTTAACCACTATACTATATTTTAACATAGTAAATAATTTTTTTCCACACCCCATGATAGGATTATTTCAATAATTGACACCATTTTTGGGGAGGAAGTTCCACAATCTAATTATAAATATTTATCATTTTTCAAAAAACATAAAAAAATATTTATCCATGATGTTTTCAAATGATCATCTCCTTAATTCATGGAAAAATTACCCAAAAGTGGAAATAGAAGATGATATTGGATATAATATAGTTTGGAAGCAAGATCTTATAAGTGACATATAAAAATTGGAATGAAAATTAGAACTTTCATTTGAATATATCAGTGCATTTATGGTGAAACCTTAATCTAAGCACGAACTTGAGGAGACCAAGATGGAAGAATTTACTACAGGGATACATGTGGATGTTCAACAATATATGGATGGATTTTACACTAAGTATGAAGAACTAATTGATCAATTATTCCTTAAAATGTAGAAGAACCAGAACCATTGATGTATGGCACCACCAAAGTGGTGGAATTTAAAGAAAATATGAAGGAGCCAGCCAGCCAGCCTTTATCTTGTGAAATTAAACTACAAGAGGAACCTCTTATTAAATAAGCAATTAAAGTTGAACAAACTCAGGGAGATAATATTTTCTATGAATCATTTCATTCTGATTTTATTAAACATGAATTGAGTATTACCTCCCCTTTTTAAAAAATTTCAGATTTTCCCTACAATTTTATTTTCTTGGTGGACAAGGAAGAAAAAGAAGATACACATCATAAGGAAAATATGGGGCTCCCTGAACTAGATGAACACTTATTAGAGGGAGTTCAAGATGATACCCAAGAGGATTTAAATGAGGAAACTAATACACATGATGAATACATTTAAAGGGAATAATTTGATTTTGATTCATTATGCTTCAATTTTATTCAAATTTAATTACATAGTGATTCTACCATCCATTATTATTTTCAAAAAACATACCTTTAGGAACTAATGGAGAATGAAGAAGATTTTATGAAAGTGGAAACCAAGAAATAGGAGGACTCATTCTTTTCCCTACCACCACCATGGAAGCTTAATATCATTTTCATAGGGATGGATTTGTCGTACTATATCCAATAAGTCCTCAAAAAAAATGAAGATGTTCATGATGTCAACAAGAATTTATGGGGGTTCATATTAATGAAGTTTCACCCACCATCGGATTGGGGATAACCAACTGAAACAGCTCATCTGGAGGATGTCAAAACCTTGATCCCACTTGGGTGATTAAACCAAGAACTATACTTCTATACTCATTATATTTCTTTTTTCCTTACTTTTAATAAACTTATTTTGTTTTATTATTTACCCTTTTTTAGTTTTTTATATGTGTAACACTTTGGAGCTTAACTCTACATTACACTACAAATAAGCCAGGATGTACCTATTCTTATCTATTGATTGACTGTTGTGATTCAATTTAAACTATAATTACATGTTAAATCTAATTTAATGAATTGCGGACACTGCATCATTTATGTATGGAGGAGGGAACCTTTATAGTTTAGTATTTTCTTTTTTTTCTATTTTTTTTAAAAAATGTGTGTTTTTCAAATTTTTGTGTGTTTCTGAAAACGATTGAGTTGAAAGGATTATAATCACAAATATGGATACCCATGTCAATGTGTGAAACAATTTATCCCATGAAACTAAGCTTAAATGAAGGATGAAATTGATTTTGTTTCAAGTTTAAATATTAAAACATTTCATGAAAACTACTCTGATTTTTGAATCCCATGCCACAATTCACTGTCTTTACATTTGAAATCACTTTATTGTGATGCTTCTAAACCTAATTTTCATAATATTTTATTTTACCTCACTTATTTAGAGAACCATACCATTTTTTATTTAACTGGAATTTGATTTATTCCTGTCAAAACATGAGGGTCTGAGGTACTTGTGTTTTAAATTATTGAGGTGCTTCTTTAGTATTAATGTACCTATTTCATATGAATTATTTTTTATAATGGCCCACCTTGTACGTTAAATCCTTGTAGCCCAAAGACGCCATGAACAAAAATTTAGGTCAGCCACATTACAAACAAATTTTCCCTATCCAACCTACTCTTGAAGTGAAATTTTATAATCTAGTTGAACATAAGTGTGGGGGAAGATGTATTATATTATGTTACCCAATTTGGTGATACTTTGGGTGGAAAATAAAACATTGAAGATATGTTCTTCTTGCTAAAAAATTATTCTGTTGAAAGCTATTCTTTTCTAGAGCTTTCATGTATTAGATTTTTGTGCCTTTATGGAGCTTATAATGGAGAAAAAAGTCATGCCTATCTGAAGATTTCAGGAAAAATAATTTTTGAGATGACTGACACTTTTTCTGATGAAACGATGAATGGTTTGAAATTTCACTGATTTTTCATTCTGATGGAGCTAATTTACTACTAAGGGGAGTGAGGAAGAGACTACACTTAAGTAAAACTTAGTATAATGAAATTTGTTTTAGAAAGATCGAAGCCCTCCTTATTAGGCCTCAGAATTATTTTTCACATATAAATCCTACCATCCTAAATCCATAGAAAAACCTTGAAAAGTCCTCATGATAAATATCTGTTCTTGACTCAAATCGGGTGGATATGTAGAAATTTATCAATCATATGGTGACCCATTCATGAGTATTGGATGAGAAATATATTTTTGAAAATTGATATTTGTGTGATGTGATAAAATTCATGTTAGGTAAGTGTTTTGTGTGAATTGGAGAAGAAATGATGAGGAAATATATTTAATGAACTTGATTTTGATATTTTAATAATGGTTGTTTATGAGGCCTGATATCTTTTATTTAATGGTGTTAAATTGTTTGATCTCAAGGATATGTGCTTTAAAATTTGCTTGGATTTAATATCGATGTTTACTTGTCTTGGAGTCCAAGTGCTAAGTTTGGGGGAATTGAAAGATATAATATTTTCATAATTATTCTTATGTTTTAAATGATTTAATCTCTTCCCATTAATCAATTTGACCTTCTTTGGATCATTTTATATTTTTTGGGGATTTTTGAGATTAAATGTGAAAATTGTTTAATTCTGGACATTTAACAGTTTTTTGTGGTCTCTGTATTTCAAACATAACTCCAAAAATTTTCATCCACATAATCAGATTCCTTGTTTTAAGGATCAAATGATTTGTGGGATACAAATATGTTTTGAAGAACCAATGCCTATTTGAACTCCTAGAGTCCAAACAAAATATGTAAATGTCAACAAATAATCTGGCCGGCAGAATTGACCAACACTCATTCAATGGCTCATATCTCCGGATATTGACCATCAAATTTGATTATTCCAGTTGGGTAAGAAATAAAACTCCACAAGGACGATTAATATAAAATTTCAAGGGCAAAGGAGTTGATTAATGCTTCCCTTCAACCGGTCAAATTATGGTTGGTGGAATAGAGAATTGGTGACTAGAATAAGTCAGGTCTACTAATTAGATTCTAACTCATTCCCCACGGCTCAAAATGAATTAAAATATCATGGGTGTATGGAAAACTACATTCCTCATATCCTATAACAAAGGACCTCAGCCTGATTCTATGAGAGGGAGGACAATCTGAAGCTGAACTTCTGGTGACAGATTCTGGAGGAAATGTTCATGTTCTTCTATTCCATCTTTTATTTCTTTTAGTTTTGTAATGTAATATTCTTCTCCCTACTCATCAATTACCCTTTCCATGGTGGAAGAAATCTTATTAGTGATTGGGTATGGTTAGGTTTTCCATTTTGTAATGTTTGAGTTCATGCACTTAAGGTTATAAAATGTTTTCTATATTGTGAAGTTGGTTTCAATTGTAAAAACAACTTATATTATCCAGTGCGATTGTATTTGATTTTATATTCTGTTGTTATTATTTATTTTTTAGTTATAATTATATTCCTCACTAGGTTATGGTCTATATATGATGGAATAGATCAGAACATAGTGGTGAAGTACTTGGCGATCGTCAGTATATTTGAGATTTGTACTCAATATTATAGATTGTTTGGGATAAACAATAACCAATTTGGAATTTCTTTAATCAATTGAGTGTATTCGCTACAAATCTATCAAAAAAGGATTGATATTAGACCAAAATAAGATATTAGTAGGTTTTATTCTCCCCAACATCATTAGACAAAGAAGTTATAGGAAGCGATTATGAAATCTTATTTTAATCAATTTAATAAAAGAGGAATGAAAAAATAAGAACTATGATAACATTGAAAATGGAAAACCAACCCCAAACTGATCACCCAATACATACTGAGACAACTAGATATACAGTCCTATTCCCTTCCAAAACATATAAACATGAAAATCCCCCTCCCCAACTATGGTTTAGACTTGTGTAGGGAGATTTCATTCAGAGAACTACATGTCTTTGGATTACTGTCATCACATGAAACATAGTGATGCATAGACCACATGTTTTAAGTCCAACCATCATATTCAAATTTCACATTGGGATTCCCCTGTGTTGTCTACATGATTTAAAACTGCTCAGTTTCTCATGAACTATTTGTTTCTTGATTCATGTTGGCGTAGGATACAAAGTTATGTCCAAATCCATGGATCGTGGGTCAAGTAGTGAGAAAAAATCCCCCCGTCAATGTGTACGGGTCATACATGGAAAATATACTACTCCCAAAAATATATGGGTTGAGTCATTCAATCTCATTTCACCTATGTAAATGTAAAATTTGTGTATGTATTTTTTGTGCAAGTAATACATCTTGCACAATTTTTCAACACTATCCTCATAATATTACTCCATGATGTCAAACTATAAGTAAGAAAATATGTCATAACTACATGGAATCATGATACAAGGAAAATGTACTGGATTCATTATATTAAAACTATACAACCAATACAACCCCACTACATGATGTTAAAATTTCCATGACATCACCCATTGTCATCCCTTATCAACGGACCATAACAAACTTACCCCATTCAACCAAAGTGTGGGGTGATCCCTTCTTCTTTTAGTCATATAAATCCATAAATAAAAATTCTTGTCCCAAACACCTCGTGTTTCCACAATCCTTTTCATAGAAAATATAATGGAAAAAGGATCTCTGTATTTTCCATGATATCAATGAATCAGGGTTTTGACATGCCAAGAAGACACATCTTGACCCTATATAAAGGGATTTATATTTTTTTAGCCTGACGTCACTCTGGAAGATTTCAGCACCTACGGGTGGTTTGGGTCATCCCTAAAATGATTGTTCCATATCATGAAACATGACCTGATAACATCAATTAATGATTTACAACAATTTTATAGACCACTCAAATGTATGTTAGAAATATTTTAACCTTTGGTATCCGGATTTGGATCTTATGTAACATTCCACCCATATCAGGACCAGATGCACCACAACTTTAAACTACCTACACCTTGATCAAATATGTACGACCATATACTTTATCATTTTATAGTCAAAATTAAAATAAAATAAAATTCTTGAAAAAGAAACACAAAACGTTTCTGATTAAAAATCAACAAATGGATTCCTACAAAAAAGTCAAGTTTTCTGTATATTAACTTTTCATCTCCAGAGTTTAGAAAAATATTTGAGTGATAAAATAAGGTATAAATCCCATAAGGATTAAGTTATATCCATTTTAAAACCGAAGATATGCTTTCTGGACCCCTTGGTCCTGGAAAACGTTAGAGTAATGGGTCTTCACTTCCCCTCATAGCGATAACATGTTCACTATGAGACTACAGAACTATTAGTGTGCTCGAACCCTTCCAGAATAATACATTTTTTTCATAAATCAAACTGTATGATTTGAGAACCTTGGTTCACTATAATCATTTCATGGACCTTGTGATGTAATGAGATCTATCTGTTTGGATATTATATTCATGCATAAGGGTTAGACATACCAAACATATAAATATTGTCTCAATATAAAGGTAATTCTAATTTTTGTGAGCCTGACATCACTGTGGAAGAATGCAACACCTAAGGGGTTTCTAGGTAATTCAAAATATGATTTCCCCATAACAACCTCATTACATGATCACTTTCTATTATGATTTAAAATTCCCAAAACCAAAATATCCAAGAAGAATCGACATCCTCAACATTACATCACCATGTATATTACCCATTACAAAAACATTAATGCTTTACACTATTCCCAAACATTATTATTACCCAAAAGTCATGATTTCAAACTAGATGGTGTGGGGAATGAGATTCACATTAAGAGATAATGTATCTTAGGGTCTTAATTCCCTTACATGATATCATCCAATCTATATCCATCTTCATCTCCCATACATTGGAGTCTTCAAAAATATTTCATGGACCTAGAAAAAGGGAAAGGATCAACTTTAATTGACCATACATGAATGCCCTATTGAATCATGAAAAATGTATTTGACCTACAAACTATTTTAATCTCCAACTTATGTCAATGGAACTCAAATCCTAATGAGCCGTAGTGACACTATGGTGGAGCATAGAAACATGAAGGATTAAAGGTTTCCCCCAGTATGTATTCACCAATCCATGATCTATCGATTCATGCTCATGGGAAGATGATTTTCATTACCCATATTCTAACTATTTAGATGGACCTCAGATTCCTTTGGATTTTGGAATCCTCTAATACCATCTCTAAAATATTCCACGGTCCTTTGAAAAGAGTGGAGATAAATTCTATTGTAAGCCCTATGAACTCGTGTATAAGAGATTTGACATACTAATTAGAGGCCTCCACTCCTTATAGAAATAGAAATAAAATCCTGATGATCTATTGCTACACCATGAATGAAATAAAAATATTAGGTTTTCTTGAGTAATCCTTGGAATGTTTTTCCAATATTCCAAATTCATAAATCAAGTCTTGCTAGAATGACTTTAAAATTAATGGAATCTCATGCTCTCAGCTAAAATAACATAAACTACAACAACAAGAGGTCTAATATAGAGGACCCTTTTCAACTACACATCAAAGTTCCAATCTATAAGACTTTAAACTATGACACAATAATGGTCTGGGATAGAATTACTTAAACTGCAACATAATGATGGTCTATTTTTCAAGAGCTAAAAATATCTAACTACAAGAGACATAATGATCTCAAAGTTTAAAAACTAATAAGGTAATCCAAGGAATATTTCAAGTATCATATCATTGTAATTGAACTATGTGGGACCAATGAAATATTTATCATCTATAAAATGGAATTTTTAGAAAACATATCAAGAAGTAAACCTGAAATAAGGGGACATGAGAAAATGTAAAGTCCATGCTTGCTAAGTCTTACTACATATCAATCTCAAAAAAAATGTATGGAAATATAAATAAAGAGTTAAAATTATTAAGGGGACCACATATGTACTTAGAAAAAATAATCCTATGCTCACTATTCCCCCATACATAGGTATAAGTTAGAGCATATTACCCTTGGGATGGAGATCGAATCTGAATTATTTTTGTATGTCAAGAGATCCTAGGAAAATAGGAGCAGGTACATCAATAAGGAAACTTATATTGGGGGAATTCATTAAAATTGTTCAAGATACACTTTTTTTAATCTTATCAATCTGATCTAGGTGATTGGATCTATTTGGTATTACCCATAATGGATGGGTATCTTTATGATCCAAGAATCATCTCCACCAAAACATTAATCTCTTCTCTAAGATATCTTCACAAGACAATGACCATCATATCCATATGTATGACCTAGATAAATGTAAGGACATTCATTATAGAGTCCTGCATAATTGAAGCAATGTTCCCTATACTTTATTTTGATCTACGTTATGGTAAATTTTTTGACAACGTATGGAATGATTCTCATTCTCAATGTATAAGTAGTCACATCCATGTACCATACCTTGGATCAACCATAGGTTCTTTTCAACATGAATTTCCCTTTTGTGACCAGGTCATCCCAGGATAGTCAAAGTAGACCTACCAATAGTGAATCTCATGTTGATTTCAATCATGAAAAACTCTCAAGAGAAATATTCTATGATTCAATCATTTAAATATATATAGCTAAAATACATGGTATTATGTGATGTACAGGTGGATATGATGATACACATGATGTCAAGAAAATCCAATCACGCATGGAATGATGTATCCACCTGATAAAACAAAAAATTAATCAGAGAACATACTCTGGACCAATCCTCTCATGACTATAAATATCAAATTTCGTCATGTCTTCGTATGCGTGGAAAATTTATCTATGTTTACCTTAATATCTGATTCATTCCATTCTAAACAAATCTAGTTATAAAGGGGGTATTTTTTGACACCCTTAATTGTTTTATTTTACCTTCACGGTCATGGATTTAAGAAGATTTAATATAATGCATAAAGGGCATGATGATTATGTCTTTAAAGAATAAATTTTATTTATAAAGGGAATACATCTTTATCCCTTAATCATTTTACACAAAATACTATTTTAAGCATTTATGATTTTACCATACTAAAACATACGGGTCATCTAGGGACAAAATGTCCAGAAAGTTTGACCAAGGCTCTACTGGGAATCAAATATACCAAATCTACATAGGTATCCTATCCGAATAGAACATGCAACAAAATGTAATAAAAAAAGAACATTAATTAGTGGAAAAGAAACACCGTAGGGCCAAAATGTAATAGTAACAGTTGGTCAATAAAGGAAGATGTTGGAGGATTTTATGAGTGGACCATAGTACTTTTCTCTGGTGATCGGTAGTTCCACCTTATCTAATATAGAATAGGTATACCTGATAGATGTTTCGATGTGGGGCTCATTTTTAATCGAATAATTTTTCATCCATCTTAAAAAACTAAAGGATACAAGAACAACCATTTGATATTTGATCTCAATGATCTAATCCATCTATTAAATCTCATGAATCACATTTTTAAATAATTCAATTCCACCCAATGAAATTTTTAATTATCTGTGCATATTCACAAGTGCCTCTCATATTCATCATCTCATTGATGCTCTATCCATCTGATATCACAACTACTATCCACCACAATGTCATGAGGACAAATCTATAATAAAATAAAAATAAGATAATAAAATTCATATTTAATATTGTTTATGAATAGAATATTTCCATTTAATCTCATCACAAGAGTCAGGGGTATGCATCAAGAACATACAACAATGAATGAACCCTTCACATGATGATATTTTGATTATATGATCGGGTGAAGTCAACCACTGAACTCATCAGATGAAGTTTATGACAATGAGAAATGTCCCTATTTGGAGGATTTATTGTCTAAATTAATTCATATTTATCAATAGATAATGCTATCCTATGTAAGAATTGAGATCACATGAAGTTATCTTGCAGCCAAGTGATGTGGATCCAGTTAATTCTCCACCATCATAGCTGATACAATCCACATGAATACCATGAAAAGTGGCATTAACATCAACCACCTATGGATTATATAAAAACTTACCCCTTCGAAAAATAGAACACATTAGGATAGGGGGTTAGAAGAGGAGAAATATAGGATCTGACAACCTCTTATAGAGATCACCTCTAGGTAAATATGAGGCTCTCATTAGGATAACACACTAAGGGAGTGCAACTATAAGAACACATCATGTGATCAAAAGATCACATAATCACATGAAAAAATAAGAATCATGATAACCCAATTTTCTGAATAGAATATCCACTAATCAAATAACCCCCTTCAATCATTATGAATATTTCTTATTGGACATTATTAATGATCATGTGATCACATGAGGGATAGGAAGTCATGTGATACAACACCACATGCTCTCAGATGCATGGGACACCCATTTTGGTGTCCGAGATCATACACCAAAGGACATGTTTCTTGTTATTCCATGAACCCATAGTCTGTAAAAACTCAAAGACAACCTTTGAAGTGAATTATCCAACATAAAACACAATGTGGTTCCAAGTCATGCGATAGAGGAACTAGGAATGTGGACCCCACAAATGAAAGAGGATCGATAATCCTCAGATGTGTACCCGTGATTGGTTATGAGACATCAAAGGGAATCATTAGCTAGTGTACATAGAATCCCTCAAAAGACCCCTTATAGATCATGTGGTCACATGGTGATCATCCAACCCCTATTATGTAGTTCTTGATTGATTTTTTTTGTAAAACTCCTCTTTGGAATATGGAGTTAAGAAGCCGCACCTTGGGTCTTGTGATAAAACCCAAAGTCGGACTTATGATGTAGGAAATATGTCATAATCCCACACATTCCATGAAATCCTCCAAATCATGAAATGTGTTATTTCATCCATGCATGGAAAAACCTTAATATGAAACCTATTCACAAAATAAATGAATCAGAAAGCCATATAAATGTAATGTGGACCACATGAGTTTGGGTGCCATTCAATGTCACAATGAAGACACTTGTCAACATATATGTAATATAATGGAGAAAAACTGACCCCATATATATCATGGGCCCTCACCCATTCTCGTGTATTCATTGGGGATCCTCTATGAATGTTGATAGAACCCCGAAAAAAACCATCCTAAGTTCATGCGAGTCACATGCTTATAGAGAATTCATGCAGTGCTCTAATGTGGGCACCCATCCACATGTATATAGCATTGATCCATAAATTAAATCATAGGAATGTGCTTCCATATCCATTAAAAACTATTCCTATGAACATTTTTGTCCATATAGAGTAAGGTAATGATCCCTTTGTACATTCAGCTTCAACATTAAGTCAATAACAAGATCATATATTTTTTGGCGATACACCATTGTATGATTAATTTAATGTTACGCGATCATAGGTTTCTCGAATGGTATCGCGATGTATTTTGGAGACCATGGACAAATCATGTTTTTTGTTAGTAAATAATTATAATATTCATCCCAAATACAGGCCATGTTGGTAAAGTGAAGGTGTTTTCGAGATTTTTGTTTGGTCATGCAATACTGTCCCTCACAATTTAGGTTGATCTCACAACAACTGATTGACATGTCACCATTTTCATCTATTATCCTGAAGACAAGAAAAGTTTATCTTAGGAAAAATCATCAACAAGTATACATTGTTCTATTATTATCCACTAACATGTTATCATTGTTAGGCGGAATCCCAAAACATGTTAATAGTATCATGCAATAGTCCGAGGAAAATATGGATTGAAATTGTAAAAGCCTATGGAAAATGCACATTGATAATGTGTAGAAATAGAGAAAATTTTGGTTGATCGTATGATTGATTGTAGAAAACATCATAATTTCTAAGAAGACGACCCTATAAATATGCTCTTTGATCATTCAAAATATCTTCTACATGTCATCTTCAATCTTGTGGAGCATTTTGGATGTGTTAGAAAGACTCCCTTGGACATGTCTTCCAAGGAAGACTGACATTGAAAACGTTTTGAGTATATGGTTGACAAATTTCTAGAAGACATATAAGATTTTCCCAGAAGATCCTTTAATTCATGTCAACTTGGTTAGATTAGGGCACCCAGACTTATTCAATGTGGACACCGACTAGGAACCTTTGTCTATATCCCCCCTTATAACTGAAGTGTACTTAGTGGGATAGAATTGCACACTCATTAGATAGTATTTGTGATATTACTTTATAAGGTCCATCCATATGATGAAAAAAAATTTCAAAATATATTTTATAGTAGTCGTCTCAATTTTTGTATCAGAATATTGAAAAATAACATTTAAATGTGAATCATCAGTGTGTAAACCTTGATCATTATAGGATTATAAGGTACAAAGTCACCAAATATTAAATTATCGGATGAGTGTGGTAAAACTAAATTGAAATAATAGAAACAAAGTTGGTGTTAATATATTTTAAAGCCTTTGTACATTATTTTTAACCACAATTACTTCATTTACCCTTACTAAGATGACAAATATTTACCACTATTTCAGTTTATTATGAAAAAAATAAGGTTGTGATTTTTAAAAAATTTAGAAATTATGGAACCAAATAAAGAATCCAATTTATAAAATTGAATGAAAATAACTAGAATAAATTAATTTTAAAAGAAACCTTGAAATGTCAATAAATACATTTTTCAGGAAAAATGATTTCTTAAGAAAAAAAATTTTATACCAAAATTATGTTTAATATCAATTCAAATGAAACTAACTGGATAATATTTTATAAGAATTAAATAATTAAATTTTAAAATGAATACATAAAAAAATATTTATTGATATTTGAATGTAATGATTGTTTTCTTCAAAATCGGCATTATTTTACTATTTATTGAAAAATTCATATTTTCTGAAAACTACTAAAATTACATCTTAAGATAATTTTGATATGGAAATTTACAAAATTAAACAGTTTTGATAATATATAATTTCTGAAAACTGACAAAAAATAATTATATTATTTACTTAAAAAAACTAATAAAATTAATTGTTAAAGAAAAAGTATTTTGGAAGAAAAAAATAACTTCACTAAAAATGGAGTGCTAATTTTCCAAGAATTAATAAATATATTCTAATTGAATATGACCATTATAAATATATTTGATAATTATTTTAAACATATTTATACCCTTAAAATGAATGGAAGGGTTATAATGGTCACATTTAAATAATAATTTTTCTATAGTATAATGAAAATCACTTATAACTCTATATTGTGGGTTAAGAAAGATATTTGTAACATCCCAAGTATGTAATGAATAATAGATATTTTTATCTATGTCTATTGATGAATTTGATAGTGTTTTAGAGGCTTAAAATGAGAATAAATCCAATCTTAAGCATGGAATACACTAATATTTTTAAAAGAATGTTTTACTGCCTTTTGATGACAAACCATTTTTAAATCAACCTTTTGACAAATTTATGAGCTTTATTTGTCAAAATATACTTATTCTTTATGATTTGTACATTGAAATTTACTTTGGGTAAATTTTGGTTATTTTCCGATAAAGTTCATTTTTTTTAATGAATAGTGAAAAATGTTGTATTTTCATTCAAAACCGTTTTTAAATATAATTTATTTATATGATTATATTATATTTTTAATTGGTTTTAAATTGAAATTAGAATATATTTTTTCCAATTAATTCAATGGTGGTCATTGGAATTAATTTCACTTTGAAATTGGACTTAAACTAGTGTCAATCTTTTGACACTTATTGTTTCATAAAAACACGCTGTTTGCTCTGACAGCAGGAATTGATTATTAAATTAATTAATGTAACTTATATGGTATGAATTTTTTAAAATAGGAATCATTTTTTAATTAGGAATATCAAATATAGCTTAGGGTGAAGTTTTTTTATTTTTCTAAAAAACTTCATTTTTTAATGAATAGTGAAACCACTAAGTGGTACTTAAAAAACTGATTTTTCGTTTAAATGAAACTTTCCCACTTTTTTGTTTTGAATTTCAAAAATATGACATATATGGTTGTCATTAATAATTAAAATGTGGTTCAATGGGATTAAAATGATTTTTTTTGGTGAATAGTAAATTTTTAAGTTTTTAATCGCGATTAGCGGTAATTAGTGTAGTTTAACCTAAAAATAATGTTTTAATAATATGAAATGACCTTAAAACATGTCCTACCATTATTGGATGTGTCTTGGCCGACCAAGACAACCCATGGGTTGATTTTGGGGACCCCATTGAGCCACTTGGGTAAGATAATGACATTAATGCCTTTTTTAAAGTAAAAGTAATAAATGTCACAAACATATAATGTTTTACTAAAACAATTTTTAAATGGGATTATACAAGTCATATTTTTACTATTAATATTCATTGGAAAGATAATTATATTTCCTACATCAAGATATTTTTTTATAATTTTTAGACTTTAAATAAATTAAATTATTTATGACACCATGATGATGCAGTGATGACCTCATTATTTAATGATTTAAATAAAATGAAAAGATAATGTAACATATAAGACCTAAAAATGTCAAAAACCTATTGGATGGGTGTATTCAGAACTCTTATCACCATATCCTCGAAATATATAATTTCGGGACATTTTAAATCCAAAAATCATTTTACAATAAAGTATCCTTTTATAACATTAAAAGAGTGCACCTCCTATCCTCTTATAAAAGGCCCCCAACTCTACCTCCTTACCCACACTTCCAAAGCCTTTTTCTCGGCCAAACCTTGTCCATTTTTTCTCTACACATTCCTCTATTACTCCTTGAATCCTCACTTTGTTCATAAGTCTTCCCAAGGAAGCCTTTGAGCTCAAATCAAAAAGAGGTACCCGTTTTAAAGGTAGTGTCTTCTCTTGTGTTCTTATGTTGCATTTTGCTTCTCCAACCCCCTAACCTCTTTTTATTCATTTTTTTTGTAACAAAACCAGTATCTTCCATATACTAGTATGTTTTTATAAGATGTAATCGAGCTACACTTACACACACCTACATTTAATGGTTAAAGAACATACGGTTTCCGTGGATGGCGGATTACTGCCTCACAAAATGATGATTGTTCAATATTATTTTAACACCTTAAAAGGTGGCCACTAAGATGACACTATATATATATATGATATATTATACGTTTATATTTTACTTAAGCTTCTGTTTTTTTCATTTATGGCATACCTTTATGGTTTCCATTATGGGTAAACGCGATATCTTCATTTTAGGAAGTGAGGACTACAACCCCCCTCAAAGTGATTTGATTCATTAATGAAATATGTGGGACATATAAAGGATGTAATTGATGATATTATATATTATATTATACTGGAATTATAATATACCTTTATATAATTATTATTCCATTCCATAAAATATGAAATAGAAATGAAAGTTGTGTTCATGCGTACGTACGGCTTACCGTCTCCATGAATGGTGCATTTCATTTCTTACCTCTAAATGATTATGTAATATTATAAATGCATGTATATACTGGATATATATGATATATATGGCATCTACATCATGAATATCATTCTTGAGATCATGGATATTTGACTACGTGAACAACTTGTAAATATAAGAAGTTTATTTTTGACTCAAGTACCAATGATCGTTAAAACGGCCGTTATTAACTTAAATAATTACATAGTGTTCATGACATGGTAATAAGTGATATAAAATGAATAATGAACTTGAAAAAGGTTCTTAAGCAAGTAGAAATTAACTCAAGTTTATTATTCAGGAGGATAAAGAATGATAGAGTCAAGTCGGTCCCGAGGTATGGGACTTTGTCTCAATCTCCTTTCATTGAGGCATATTTTGTTTTATACACGACCCTCTTTTATACGGTGTATAAACCCCTTTGACTTTTACGTTTATCGAAAAGGATTATTTTTATACGAAGCGTTTTACTAAACGAAAAAAGGGAATGTTTCTGTCGTACGTATGCGGCAACAACAACTTCTCCACCGCCGTGACCATTATTTGAGTTTCGACTACCTCTACAAGCCATACCTTTTTTTAAATGAAAAATAAATACCATGTTTTAACTTTCTTTTATTTTGGTATTGAGAATGGTTTTGATAACCTTTTCATTATATCAACTTTTTATTGATATCAAGTGACTGAAATGTGGAAATGTTATGTTTCTTTTATGCATGTTTTATGTGATACAATTATGTTATGGTTCTTAGGAATTGTTATGAAGATGGGTGGTTCCGTGACAAAGTAAGGGTGGGTGTGACCGATATAGCTCTCCAATTAATTGGGAAACGCGAAGGAGTTAAACATTAAGGTTTCTCCAAAGATATTTAGCGAATATACTGTGATGGGTATTCCAAACGTAACCAAGAGGGTTACTCCCTACGTAATAATGTTATGAATTCCTCAAGTTACCTTTATGTATTATGATTTCTATGATTTATTCATGATTTTATGAGGTATGTTAAAATGATTATGTTTTATGAGTAGAGTATGATTTCATTGATTCTTGTGTATACATGTACTCATGTTTTCTTTCCACATTTTTATATCCCTTACTGAGATTTTTACGCTCATCCCTTGTTTTTGAAATGTTTTTCACAGGTCAAGGGAAGGGTACATGATATGATGATAGTGTCAAGGAAGTGTAAAGAAATAATTGAACATGAGACAGAGGAGATAGATGGAGTTAATCAAGTATTATGATTGTACATTTCATAACCATCCAGGAAAAGAAAATAATGTGGCTGATCCTTTGAGTCAAAAAAGTAATGCTTCAATAACAATGTTGTGTTTGGAACGTGATCCTTTGGTTAATGATTTGATGAACATTGGAATAGATGTTGTTGGTGCAGTATGTCCTTCTGTTTTGTTTTTGGTATCAGTGAAATATTCTCTATCAGACTAAATCAAGCAAGCACAGAAGCAAGACAGTGAGTTGCAGAAAAAGGAAGAGCTGGTTCAGAGGGGTAAGTTGCCAGAATTCAACATTGAAAATGATTGCGTTTTGAGATTTAAGAAGAGATTGTGCATGCCTTGTAATTCACAGTTGAAGAGAGAGTTGTTATGTGAATCTCATAGCTCTCCATTTTCAGTTCATCCTTGCAGTACTAAGATATACAGAGATCTGCGGGAGTATTTCTGGTAGGATGGAATGAAAAGAGATATTGCTGATTTTACTGTGAAGTGTTTGACATGTCAACTGGTTAAAGCAGGGCGGAAGTTATCAAAAGGGATGCTTCATCCTTTACCAGTGCCAGAGTGGAAATGGGAGAATATATCCCTGGACTTTGTTTTGGGATTTCCGAAGACACCTCGAGGTAATAATGAAATCTGGGTTATTGTTGATCGCTTGACTAAATCTGCTCATTTACTTTCTATACGAGATAATTTTTACCTAGATAAACTTTCCCATTTGTATCTCAAAAAGATAGTCAGGTTACATGGTGTTCCTATCTTTAATGTATATGATCGTGATCCCAGGTTTACTTCTAACATTTGGAAAGGCCTTTAGAAGTCGTTGGGTACTGAATTAAATTTTAGTACAGCTTTTCATCCCCAATCCGATGGGCAGTCAGAATGAACAATTCAGACTTTGGAAGATATGCTACAAGATTTTTCAATGGATTATCAGTGAAGATGGGACCAATATCTTTCTTTGGTTGAATTTTCATATAATAACTGTTTTTATTCCAATATACAGATGGCACCATTTTAGGCATTATATGGGAAGCGGTGTCGAACTCCATCTTTCTAGGATGAAGTGGGTGAAAGGAAGCTGATGGGACCAGAATTGGTAGAAGAGTTGGCAGAAAAAGTTTAGTTGATACAGAAACACAAGAGGACAGCTCAGAGCATGAAGAAGAGTTATGCGGACAACAGGAGTAAGGCTCTCTCTTTTGAGGTAGGTGATCATGTTTTTCTCAAAGTATCACCACGAAAAAGTGTGATGTGATTTGGTAAGAAAGGAAAGCTGAGTCCAAGGTTCATTGGACCATATGAAATTCTGGAGAGAGTTGGATCAGTTGCATACCGAGTGGCTTTACCTCCGAGTTTATTTCAGGTACACAATGTTTTTCATGTTTCACTATTAAGGAAGTAAATGCCAGATCCATCTCATGTTTTGATTCCAGTGGTAGTTCAGCTGGAAGAGAACCTATATTATGAGGAACAACTGGTCCAGATTCTTAACCACAGGGAGAAAGTGTTACGGAATAAGGTGATTCATCAGGTATATGTTTTTTCGGAAAAACCACATGGTTGAAGAGGCAAAATTGGAATCTGAAAATTCAATGAGGGATAAATACCCCCACTTATTCGATAAGTAAATAAATTGCGGGGATGCAATTTTCAAAAGGGGGGAAGGATGTAACATCCCAAGTAAGTAATTAATAATTTATATTTTTATATATGTCTATTAATGAATTAGATAGTGTTTTAGAGGCTTAAAATGAGAATAAATCCAATCTTAAGCATGGAATACACTAATATTTTTAAAAGATAGTTATACTGTCTTTTGATGGCAAACCATTTTTAAATCATCATTTTGACAATTTTATGAGCTCTATTTGTCAAAATAAACTTATTATTTATTATTGGGACATTGAAATTTACTTTGGGTAAATTTTTGGTATTTTTCCGATAAAGTTCATTTTTTAATGAATAATGAAAAATGTTGTATTTTAATTCAAACCCTCTTTTTAATCTAATTTATTTATATTATTAGATTATATTTTTAATTGTTTTTAAAGTGAAATTATAATATATTTTTACCATTTAATCCAATGGTGTTCATTGTAATTAATTTCACTTTGAAATTGAACTTAAACTAGTGTCAATCTTTTGATACTTATTGTATCATAAAAACACGCTATTTGCTCTGACAGCGGGAATTGATTATTAAATTAATTAATGTAACTTATATGTTTTTAATTTTGTAAAATAGACATCATTTTTTAATTCGGAATATCAAATATAGCTTAGGGTGATGTTTTGTTATTTTTCTGAAAAACATCAATTTTTGATGAATAGTGAAACCACTAAGTGGTACCTAAAAAGTGATTTTTTGTTTAAATAAATGTTTTCCACTTCTGTGTTTTGAATTTAAAAAATACTACATACATGGTTGTCATTAATAAGTAAAATGTGGTTCAATGGGATTAAAATAATTTTTTTGGTGAATAGTAACTTTTATGTTTTTAATCGTGATTAGAGGTAATTAGTGTAGTTTAAGGTAAAAACAATGTTTTATTAATATGAAATGACCATGAAACATGTCCTACCCTTATTTGATGTGTCATGGACGACCAATAATACCCATGGGTCTATTTTTGGGACCCCATGGAGCCACTTGAGTAAGAAAATGACATTAATGCCTTTTTTTAAAGTAAAAGTAAAAAATGTCACAAACGTATATTGTTTTACTAAAACAACTTTTAAATGGGGTTATATAAGTCATCGTTTTGACTATAAATAGTCATTGGAAATATAAAAAGATTTCCTACATCATGATATATTTTTTAATAATTTGTAGACATCAAATCAATTAAATTATTTATGACACCATGATGATGCAGCGATGACCTCATTATTTAACCATTTAAAAAAATGAAATGATAATGTAAAATCTAAGACCTACACAGGTCAAAAACCTATTTGATGGGTTTATTTCGAACCATTATCACCTTATCCTAGAAATATATAATTTTGGATCCTTTTAAATCCGAAAATCATTTTATAATAAAGTATCCTTTTATAACTTTCTAAGAGTGCCCCTCCTCTCCTCTTATAAAAGGCCCCCACCTCTACCACCATACCCACACTTCCAAAGCCTTTTTCTCAGACAAAACTTTTCCATTTTGTCTCTCCACAATCATCTCTTACTCCTTGAAGCCTCACATTGGGCAGAAGTCTTCCCAAGGAAGCCTTTGAGCTCAAATCAAAAAGAGTTACCCGTTTTAAAGGTATTGTCTTCTCTTGTGTTATTATGTTTTATTTTGCTTCTCCAACCCCCTAAAAGCTTTTTATTCATTTTTTTGTAACAACACCAGTATCATACCTATACTATTATTTTTTTATAAGAGGGATTCGAGCTACACTTACACGCACCTACATCTAATGGTTAAAGAACATACTGTTTCCGTGGATGGAAAATTTCTGCCTCACGAAACGATGATTGTTCAATATTTTTTTAATACCTTCAAAGGTGGGAATTAAGATGACACTATATTTATATATGATATATAATATGTTTATTTTTTACTTAATCTTCTGTTTTTGTCATTTATGGCATACCTTTATCATTTCCGTTATGGGTAAATGCGATTTCTTCATTTTAGGAAGTGCGGACTACCGCCCCCTCAAAGTGATTTGATTCGTTAATGCCTTATGTGGGATGTATAAAGGATGTAATTAATGATATTATATATGATATTATACTGGAATTATTCTATACCTTTATATAATTATGATTCCATTCCATAAAATTCGAAATAGAAATGAAAGTAGCGTTCATGCGTACGTATGACTTACCGTCTCCATAAACGGTGCATTAAATTTATTTCCTCTAAATGATTATGAAATATTATAAATGCATGTATATAATGGATATATATGATATATATGGAATCTACATCATGAATATCATTATTGAGATAATGGATATTTGACTATGTGAACAACTTGTAAATATAAGATGTTCATTTTTGACTTAAGTACCAATGATCGTTAAAACGACCGTTATTAACTTAAATAATTACATAGTGTTCATGAGATGGTAATAAGTGATATAAAATGAATAATGAACTTGAAAAATGTTCTTAATCAATTAGAAATTATGTCAAGTTTATTATTCAGGAGGTTAAAGAACGATCGAATCAAGTTGGACCCGAGGTATGGGACTTCGTCTCAATCTCCTTTCATTGAGGAATATTTTGGTTTATACACAACCTTCTTTTATATGGTGTATAAAACCCTATGACTTTTATGTTTATCCAAAAGGAATATTTTTATACGAAGCGTTTTACTAAACGAAAAAATGGAATGTATTTTTCGTACATATGCGGCGACAACAACTTCTCCGCCGCCATGACCATTATTTGAGTTTCGGCTACATCTACAGGCCATACCTTTTTTTAAATGAAAAATAAATACCATGTTTTACTTTTCTTTTATTTTGGTATTGAAAATGGTTTTGATAACGTTTTTATTATATCAATTTGTTATTTATATCTTGTGACTGAAATGTGGAAATGTTATGTTTCCTTTATGCATGTTTTATGTGATACGATTATGTTATGGTTCTTGGGTATTGTTATGAAGATGGGTCGATCCATGATAAAATAAGGGCGGGTGAGCCCCGATATAGCTCTCCAATGCATTGGGTAACGTGAAGGAGTTAAACATTATGGTTTCTCCAAAGAGATTTTGGGAATATACTGTGATGGGTATTCCAAACGTAACCAAGAGTGTTACTCCCTACGTAAGAATGTTATGAATGCCTCACGTAACCTTTATGTCTTATGATTTCTATGATTTATTAATGATTTTATGAGGTATGTTAAAGTGACTATGTTTTATGAGTAGAGTATGATTTCATTTATTCTTGTGTATACATGTACTCATGTTTCCTTTCCACATTTTATATCCATTATTGAGCTTTTTATGCTCATCCCAAGTTTTTGAAATGTTTTTCACATGTCAAGGGAAGGGTGCATGATATGATGATAGTGTCAAGGAAGTGTTAAGAAAAAATCCATGTTTTATTTTAAATATGTTTTCATTGATGGGAAAAATGAATACTATCTTTTATGTAACCACTATGTTTAAATATGGAATGTAATGCAAGTTTTATGATCTAATTTTCTAAAACTCTAAACCTGAAAAGATCCTCAATGCATAATCTTGTAATAACTCAAGATTAAGTAAGGCTTAAGGATGGGGCCTTATAATATTGATCTTATTTGTTGTTTAAAATAAATTTTCTTGGTGTTACATTCGTCTTATGTAAAATAAATTTATTTATCATAATTTATTCTTGAATTTCAAAGGTTCAAAATTTTTAAATTCATTTTTTAAAAATGATCATCATACGAAGTGATAAAAAAAACTTTTTTTGAGACGGGGGAGTGGGTAATATAAAGTTTACCTATAATAAAAAAATAGTATCCTAAATATAAGGAATATTAGAAGGAAGTTATAATATGATCATAAATAACAAAAACAACATCCAAGGACTAATAATTAGTGATAGAGAACATGGCCATGAGAATGTTAAGGATCATTAAACCTTAAATTAGTGAGGTGTTAAAAGACGATCCATTTATAAAAAATGAATGTAAATAAATAATTTTTTTATCTCAAGACCATTTTACTAAAGTTAAGGGATTATTTTATTATTATGATAGTGAACATGAAATTTATACTTTTATGTCTTGTTTCCTTATCATAAACATAATTTCATCCTTTCATTATGCTTTAATAAATTTACACATAATATTTTAATCCAAGAAATGAATGATGAAAAAGAAATTTTCATTCTTTATGCACTCTAATAAAACTTTTAATGGACCATAAGACCCATAATATTTTTAAAACTAATTTATCATATCACTAGATATAAAAATAAATTGAAATTGTTATAACATGTTACCAGGTATGGATAAATATGCATATGATGAAATAATAAATTAATATAAAAAATTTACTAATTACTCATAATTTTTATCATAAACCATTCCAAAATTTGATAAATAGAAGAGTAATATAAACTATTTCTGACAAAATTATAAACCCAAAAATTTCTAAATAAGGTCACTAAATTTAGAAAATCTATTTAATCTTATTCTGCAAAAACATATAATGTATTTAATAATATTAGATAACAAACATGTGAATAGATTGGTAATATATTCTTCTAAAACATGCTTGTTAATTGAACAACTATAGAACCACAATTAAAACATATATTATTATGAAAAATAAATCTATCCTTATTCCTAAAATAAAATCACATACTATCAGATATATTCTATATATCAAGTAATTATTTAAATATCCTAAAAAATCGCATAAATCAATTTGTTATACAATCACTAATCATTATCAGGGACCCTAATACTATCCAATTTACATTACCAATATCAATTATTTATTTATCCCTTTAAATCCTTACCATATCAACATTAGGAACATATTAAGGGTTATCTATCCCTTAATAATTTGTTTTCTAGAAATATACCCTCTCCACTAAACCACATTTCGAGTTTATTGATTCCATTCGACATATATTTGACAATTATTAACAAAAAATACTACTGAAATCTTAGTAGATGTTTTATGACACATATAACTAGAATATTATATATATAAAACTTATAAAATATAATTCATTAATCATAATAAATTATCAATTAAATCAAATCATTAAAATTATTTTCATGGCATATGAATTTTCTTGTCTAGGTGTTACTGCTAGGATTAGGTAATTGACTTAGATAATTCCAATGTTCTCTACAAGTAATACATTGAAGAATAAATATAACAAAAAGGTGTACATTATTTTCCTCCTTTGAACTCTTCATTTTTGTTCAGTAACTTGTTTCGTTATGACCTTTTTTCTATTGATTAAACATCTTACCATTCTTTTGAGAAATCATTTGGAGTGGTTCAACCCATATTATCGATATGATGGAAGAAGAATATTCATTTATCCATGGTCCTTATCAAATATTCTAAAAAAATATTCATTTTTATTTTTTTATATGTTTTAGAAAACAAGTCTATGATGAGTTATGTAATCACATAAGTAGACCACATATTACTCATAATAAAAAGGTTCCAAAACCTATATACCATTCTATTTGTTTTCTTTGGAGGATAATCATTTATTTTTTCGATCAAATTGAATTTAAACATGATTCCTCTAGGTTCCATCCATTGAATAAAACTAAAATTCATATTGTGAGAAACAATAATCATAGTGACAAATCACATAATCATGATAATTACTCATATGATGTCTAAATCAGTATAATTTATTTTCAATCAATGACACCTTAATTTTCATATAGTTAATCAATAGTCATTATATTTTTAAATCCATCATAATGTTTCATAAGGAAAATGGGAATTAATCTAAGCACATCCCATAAGAGAATCTTGATAGGTGTGGAGTATTAGGAAAATTCATCCTATATTAGTGTCATATAAGTTAATATACAATTTACCACACACAAATTTATTTCCCGATGGTACATCTATGTCATATATTTATCCAATTTTTAGTATATATATATGGAGGTATTTTCAAGGAGAACCATGCTCCATTCTTTAATGTGACATAGGATGTTCTCTATACTTAGGAATATCATAACGGTTCATCCTAAAGTTTTATCAACCATGTTTCTGAGAAGAAATAAACTATACAATGATACAAACTTATGTGATCCTATCATTTCCTAGAAAATATGACATGTTTTTAGATTAATTTTCATCACAAATTGTTATGATCCATGACATAAACGAAAAGTTTTAGATTATTTTTAAGCTTATTTACATAAAAAATTGGTATATTAATGATATACACAATCTCCCAATTAGTTCTCCACAACTATCACCCTTAGTAGATATATCATACTTAAAACCTTTCATCATATTCAAGGGAAAATAGAAAAAAAATGAAATGGTGATACTAGATGCTTAGTAAGGGTAAACAAGGGAGATATAAATGATCATTAAATCATTAAATTATAATAATGGTATTAGAACATGTGACTAAAATTTGAAAACCATACATAGTAATTCAATGATCAAAATCAGGAGTCATTAATTTTTTTTCTATTCATAAGACATGAATCACAAGAGAATCAAAGAACATGATCCATGAGAGAATAACATTGGAATAATACTTGTCATAAATGAATGTAATAATTTGTTTTATAATCCTAATCATAGAAATTTTATTTCAGGGATACATACCGAGACATTCATCACATGTTAGGCTTGGGATAACCTCCCTTGTACTTAATACAGTATTTGGAGAACCACTCACGTACCCACTTTTTGGGGTTTCAATAACCTATAAACTACCCTATTTTTGGGATTGGGATAACCTCCAATGTACATTATGTTTTAATTTAATATTAATATTTTCCTAATTCATTAGTGATATATAACAGATCGAACAATCACATAATCACAATCCATAACTATATATTCCATAATATCAGGAATATATTTATCATTCATTGTAACATAACCCGTGAAAATGAAAACGAGATTCATTTATATTTCAACATTATAATTATAAAAAAATTAAATAAGTAATATGTATTGAATAATAGAATCATATATCTACTTAATAATAAATAATATCAAATAATATTATCATAGATGAGAAATAACTTTAAAAAATTGCTGGAATATTTATTGAGGAAAACCCCATTTAAATATGAAATCACTTATTAAAAATGATAAAATTTAATAAAATTAAGAAAAATATATTTTTTTGAAAAGAATCAAATAATATTTTAGAGGAATAATCAAAATAACCGAGCAAGCCTGATAGTGGGAAATTCCTTTCAAATCATAATCGTTACAATAATGGTTTTATTCGTACCATCGGTAAAAAGATATTCATTTTGAAATTAATAAGAATAATAAATTACAAAAAAATTTAGAAATTAAAAAATTATTCAAATTGAAAATTAAATATATGGAAAATGTGTTAACATTATTGGCAACATTAAAAATTCAATTTGTATATGGAAGAAAATGATTCCTGACCAGAGAGAAAAAACATTTGGTTTTCAATAAAAAATTATTTCATAATTTTGAGGATATAGATAAAGAAAAATAAAAATTAAAACTTTTAATTAATTTAAATTTAAAAACTATAGTAAAATAATTTTATAGGATAGATTTATCATATATTTTCATCAATCGTGTCTTAAAAATAAATAATCTGTTCAAAAATGAGATTGTAACATAAAAACCCTTACCGGTTTGGAATGTTTTGAATCGTAACTCCCATGAAAAATATAATTTTAAATGAAAATTTAAAAACGATGAATATAAAGTGATTAATTATATAAAATAATAAGTGGGAAGTATATAATTCTCATAATCATTTAGAGGTTCATAACATAAAATTTGTGTCCAAAAGAAATTTTGATATGACGAATCCTTACAACATTGTAATATCCTAATCAAAACCTCTTGAAAGGATAAAACATATATGAACATTTTAATACCTATAATTTTCAATTAAATAATCATAAAATGTATTCATGAGTATTATATTCACCACAGAAATGAATGAAAGTGGTAAATATGGAATATGTTTCAGAGAAATAAAAGTGAGATGAGAAACCCTTACCTCACATCTGAACACCATCATAAGAACCATAAACTATGGTATAATAAATATTACTTTATTAAAATTATATAATAGAACAATATAAATTCTTATAATAACATATATTATTCAATGATAACATTTCAACAAAAATTTATAATGATTTTTTTTAAAATCACTATTTTGAGTGTTGATTGTTTCGTTTTTTTATATGTTTCAGTTCTTAAATTATATATCTTTTAAATTGATCAATGTTACATAATATAAATAATATCAATCAAGTAATGAGTATAATATTTAATTAATATATATACTTTTATTAAAATTCAAATAATTCCCTGGTGAAAAATTAATAACATTACTTCATAGAGATAGTAGTTTGTACACACGTACGAGTGATGATTTGAATTTTTGACAGATGGAATAAAAGAAATCTAATGAGTAATTTTACTTTCAGAAAACATAATAATATCATAAATAAAATATATATTTATTAAATCCTTAATTATAAATTTTTATGTGATGGGTTGATGGAAAATTTATCATATCATTTCATGGAGGTGGTAGTCCACATGTACACATCAGTGAACATTCATTTCTCATTTTATTGAAACAAGAGATGCATAAACTCATTACATTAGAAAAATAATATCAGTATAAGGTAGATATATTTTTTTATATAGAAATTTTTAAAAAATTATTTATGAATGTAGAAGAGTTGGAAAATGAAAATGATCGGTTAAGACGATAGCCACATCTTTGAAGAACCTCCATTGGATGTCACATTTAGAAGCCTGTGGATGGTCCTTTAAAAATGAAATAGCCTCTATAATTTATCTGATGAAGTTAATAGGTAATTTCTAGGGGCTATTTAATCTAATATTCTATAAAAAAGGAATAGAAGAGAGGTTGTGTCCTCATATACAATATGATATTGGAACCCCTATAATTAATTAGAACATTATATTAATATAAATTAATTTTAATATTCATGTTACTTTTAATTGATATATCTAAAATAAATATTGAATAAAATTTTAATTATTCTCATATAATAGTATTTATATAGGGTTATTTGACGTTTTAACTTTTATTTCTTAGTTTTTATGCATCATCATTCCTTTCGATGATTACTGTGATATCAAAGTATTTACACTATAGAGCTTAAGAATGTTACGATAATTGCACATATGACTCATAAGTTAAAATGTGTAATATTAGAGACCTTATTCCATTAAATTAGACAAATATAATATTTTCTTGAAGTTTATTTCATTTAATAAAATTATATATAACATATAATACCATTAAATTAATTTTTGGTATTATTCTTATATTTGAATTTTGAAAAAACAGAGTAGTAATTTAAATAGAATTTAAAATTTTAAAATATCCGTAATGCATTATAATTTTTGAAAACAATTCATGGAACACAATAAATAATCCAAAACATGACTACATTTTATGATCTTAAAACCATTTAATTTATTTTTGTACTGCTTGAAAAAGGACCATTTCAGTGTTACATAACCATTGGAGGTCATTATTCTATCAGAAAAAATAAAAATAATAAATTATAACAAAACATTAATTCACATGTATTATAAATATTTAGAACTGAACACTCCGTCTTATCATCTCGATGCCAAAAATATAAGTGATTTTAATACCATGAGGGTGACATTTTATTTATTTATTTATTGACAAAAAATAATATTAAATTCATTATCAACGAAAAATGGCATGAAGTTTCTATACTGTAGAATAGTTTACAATTATGTTAAAATTAAAGTATTCCAAAATAAATACTAAATGTGTCATATAGGTTTTTAAATCCTTAATGCATGAATTTTAACCTTAATTATTCCAGTTACCCTTACAGGGGAAAATTTTATTTAACATGAATACTGTTATTTATGACCAAAATTAATGTTTTCATATATATAAAAATTGGAAATAATTATACCAAATATGGAAGACATAATTTAAAATTCAATTACTATAAATTTTGAAATTACATTGAATATAATCACACAAAACGTGATGAGAAACTATTTTCCAAAATATGTATTATTATATTAAAAATTATTGTATACAAAAATTCAGAATAATATTGATTCCAACGAAATTATTTGGATTAAGGTATAGAAAAATTAACTAATGAAATTCTAAAATAAATTTTAAAAAATGGGCCTTTATAAATACTTTAATGGGTAAGAAAACTTTCTATAAGATCAATATTCTTTTTTTAATAATTATAAAATTTTTCTATTTAGGACATTCCAAAAATATCACCATAACATAATTTTGAAATGATAATTTAAAAAATGAAATAATTTTAAAAAATATAATTTCAAAAAATCTTAGAAGTTGATTGTAATATTTGGTAACAAAAAGTAATAAAGATCATTTTTTTGAAAAAAATATTTCTAAAGAATAAAATATCATCATTTATAATTGATTGAATATTTAATTATATGTAAAGAAAACATAAGTTATTATTAAGACCACTATACTTATATATTTAAATGGGGTTACTCATATTTATACTTCCCAATTTAACAGATTAATTCTTAAGATGACTAATAAATAATAACATTTCTATAATATATCAAAATTCGCTTTCAACTAAGTGTTGTATGTCAATAAAACTATTGAGATTATTATTTTTTGAAAATAAATTTTTGCGGTGTTAAAATGTAATCCTTTTCAATAAAATATGTAAAATAAAGCTGCATGGACTATGTGCATGGACAAACTACTACCACCATGAAATAATTCAATTTTCATCAACGACATCCATAGTTGGTAACAAGGGTGTATTTGATGGATGAATATTATGAATAATTAACTATCATAACATGAAAATAATAATTTATAATATATCTTAATTATATTCTATTCATTTTGAAATGATATAATTACTTGTTCATACAACATATTATCACCTCCACAAATGATGAATTTTGTTCATCATCACCACCCTTCAGGAAGGGTTTGAATAGTGGACTTGATAAAAATATAAGATATTTAGGAAATTTATAATCTTATATATGTTTTTTATTAACATTATAGAAAAACATATCCTTACTTGTCAAATGAATATAACAATATCTTTTTTGGGTCGGGTTATGCCAACATTATGTGTGATGATTATAATGTTTAAATAATGAATAACTAAGGAATGTCATATAGGTAATATAATTTAATAATAATTAATTTAATATATTTTTTTTCAACCTATTGTTAATATTCTATATATTATTAATATAAGGCATTCTAATCATTAAGTTGTCCAAACAAATCATCACAAATTCATCTTTCATGAAATATATCCATGTATTTTACCTACTGAAATGGGTGATAAGGAATCATATAAAAAATAATTATTAGAAATATAATAGTATGGGAATGATGAAATTTTAGACAAGAACTATTAATCACCAAGTCTGTAATATCTAAAATTATGTTCGATAGCGTATGCGATATGAACCACACAAAACCCAAACAATCAATGATTATTTAAATATGAAAAATCTAACCTAGCTATAAAATTTGTGGATTCGAATTGGAATTACTAAATTAATATATATATATATATATATATATTTACTAATATAAATGAATATATTTATATATTATTTGTAAATAATCACTCAATTTTTAGTAATTTCAATTTATTCTTTCAAATTACATTTTCTTAAAAACTGAATTCTATTTAATTTTGATATAAATATTATTATTAATTTACAGGAAAATTATTAAATTAATTATATAGAATTAAAATACTTTTTGAAATAATAATATCAAAATTATCTTAAGGAGAATGTTTTGGATTTTTTAGAAGAAAATAGTTTTTAGTGGGTAAAGGAAATTATGATTGTTTTTGTAAATACTAGTACTTACCCATGCATTCGCACAGTAATGCGTTCAATGCTTAATTTGAAGAAGTCAAAACTATATTTCAAAGTTAATAAAGAACATGAATATTGAATATATTTAAAAAAAATAGTTATAATTAATATTGAAATATAATTGGAAAAAACATAGACAATTGAAAATATAGGAAAATAAGTAATAGAAAATAACAAAGGAGAATATATAAGAGAATATGGAAAAAAATTGAAGAATATATGAGAATATATAAGAGGCACTCATGGGAGCTCTGCTCTTGGGACCACCTTAGGGATTTGCTTGGGACGTGGAATGCTGTGTCTTACGGACGACGCTGGTTCTCAGTTAGGGGGTGGGTCCAAAGGAGCCGGCGTTTCTAGCTTCAGCAGCTCCACACGGAAGGCTCGTGTTTCTCGACTCGGCTCGGGCCTTCGGGTGACGACGTCACAACAGCTGCAATGTGGTTTCTTGGCTCGGCGTCTGGCTATCAGCGGCAGCGGCGAGGGTTTCTCAGCTTCCAGTTTTCAGAGGCAGCGTGGATGGTACTTTAGCTTTCAGCGGCGGTGGATCTGGAGATCTGGTCTGTGGCAGTCTCTCTGCGGAGCGGGGATGACAAATGGGGCTACTCAGTCATCTGGTCTAGATCTGCTTTGTCTGGTTCTATTCAAAGGATGAAGAACATGATATCTCTAGGGATTAGCATAATATTCACTCATTAGCCGCACATAAGAAATACGAACCGAAACAAAATAATTATTGATGTTAACAATAACAGTCAGAATCATAAGAAAAATACATCATAAAGATCAAGCTAATGCAATGGGTTATTTACCAAAGCCCCTGAAAATAAATGGCAAGAGAAAAATATTCTATATAATGGGTATAGATAATGGATGTGCTACATATGATATATAAAAATGTGTGACATATTATTGGTAGAAGTAAATAATAATGTATAGCATGATCGGATTCTAAAAAAGAATACGAAAACTAAAAAAACAAAATGATCCCCGGATACCAAAAAATTCAGACTCATTTCTGCTCACTTTAATCAATATGTCATCAATATGTCTTCCAAATTGCTGGCCAATCTAGAGAACGTGTTATAATAGGTGCATGTGAGAATAGATGCAGGTGATAAAATTTGGAGAAACTGTTAAAATAGATACAGGTGATAAAAACCAAAATGATTATAAAAGATACAGTTGGAATGAAAAAATTTATAGAAATTATTACACAAACTATGTTCATGAACGAAGATAGAATTGAAAGATAAATCACATTTAAAGGTATTCAGTGACTACAATTATAACATTAACTCTAATAATATTAATTTATTTTATAAAATATAAGTTAGAAACATTGAGAATACTTAAAACCAAATGGTCATTAAGTTATATTGAGACATGAAATTCTATATGTCGAGAATAAAATTAAAATTTTTACTTTTTTTAAATAATTTAAAACCAAACATAAGATTGGTAAAATATTTTATAGCTAGTATATAAGGAAATTGTAAAATCTGAGTATCTGACATATTCAAGGTTGAAGTATAAAATCGTGTTCCACTTTTTGAAGTCCCTAGAGAGGACCTAACATTTTCATGCTAAGTGTTCAAGATGGAGATATCAATGAAATTAATGAAAAATTTAATTCAAATGGATAAATAAAATTTGCAAAAAAAAGCACTGGATACGAATAAACATCACAAAAATAGACATAGAAAAGGAGAATAATTCCAGTATTATAATTTGTAGGGTCTAAGAAACTAACATTGAACGTGCTCTCTCAACCTGTTCCTCAATACACAGCATATCTGAAATAGCCAGAGGGAGCATGAAATCAGTGAGAATCCAACAGCCCATACTGAATTCATTAAAAAAGGTTAAATATCAGAGAACAATAATAGGTTTTGCTACTTTTAAACAAGAATAAGATAAGATTCAAAAGATTGTTGGTAGTAGAAAACCTAAGTCTGTATATTCAATTATCCTAAATATTGAAATATAAGACTATATATTAAATATAATAACAAATGAACATAAGACTGCATATTCAATAAGCTTTCATTTTAAATAATCATATATAGGAAAATATAATTCTGTATATTCAAGATAGCATATTCAATATAAGATTACATTTTCAATAAACTTCTTGTGCGATGAAATGAAAGTAGTGATAGTGAATACTCTATCATGTAAATTTGAGTGAAATATATTACAAGCACATATATTTAAGTGACGATCATATCAAAAGAACACACCTCTGGATGAGAGAGCCATAATTTCCTTGTGCTTTTGTAACACTAAAAGATGTATAGCTGTGTATGGAAGGACCATGAGTCTTGAAGGGACATTGCCTCTCTAAAAACCCGGGAAAATAAATTTTCTGTCATAGAATAATCCAGAAATTTACAATTCATGTTACGTGAAATCATGAAAATTATGTCTTGAAGAAAAAACGATCAATTTAATAAAAAAACTATGGGCTGGTGCTCGTAGAATTTAGCTTTTTTCTGTATGTTTTTCCCTTAAAAAGTAAACTAATACAATGACATTGAAAATATTGTTTTCATATAATATGAGATATTGTTTAGAATGAAGTTGTGCAGGAAATGAAAAAAATTATATTAAAGTCAAACCTAGTATCTGATCTTGATCACCTAAAGGGGTGAAGTTATTGTCCGAGAAACATCGCCATAAAATGCCCCTGTTGTCGCATAATCAATGAGTACCTTTGAAAACATATAAAAGTGCATGAAAAGCTCTAATCCACCAGGAAAACACAACTATTTTTCTAGGTTATTTCCCCTAAAAATGTAAACCAATAAAAGTTAATTGATAGTATTATCTTATAGTAAATAAGATAGAGTTCAGAATGATAATGTGTGGAAATTATAAATCAAGTAGGTAAATTCATACCTTGAATAAAAAACAATAACATAAAATTAATAATTAGAATGAAAAATAAAAGAAGTTGAATTTTACCTTTTGAAGCCTGCAATGAAAACTATCCCGGTGCTACATGGGTGTCGTCATAGCCTAGCTACACCCATATACGTAGGTGCTACATGGATGTCCTCTTTCTTCTACTGATTTGAATCCCCCTACCCAACTCCTTCCCCAGCCTATTCCTGTCTCCCACCCAATCTCAGTAGCTCCCCCTCCCACCTCATCCTCAAAACTACGTAGCTCAACCCCTCCCCTTCCCCCTCCTATGCTTGTCTCCCACCCAATCCTAGCAGCTCCCCCTCCCACCTCAGTCTCCCACCTGACCAGTCCCTTCCTCCACCACTCCCCGCCATGCCCGAGCTCTTCCCCCTGCAGCCCCCTCCTCCTTCCCTCATCCTCCACTCCCCTCCCCTCCCCTCTAACCTGCTCATCCCCTCCACCCTACCATCATCCTCCCCTCATCCTCCCCTCCCCTTTAACTTACCCATCCCCCTCTCCCCTTCCCTCATCCCCCTCTCCCCTCCCCCATAGCTTCACATTAAATGTCTTTTACCAAAACCTACACAATTAATGGGAAATGACTCATGTATACATTAAAGAGGAATGTGACAACCATAAACTGCATTGAAATAAAATTGAAAACTGGAACCTGGATATTTGTTTTAGCTTCTAATGGTATGAATCGATATTCAATGAATCGATCTTCACCAGCTTCATAAGGTGCTGTCCAGTTTTTTTCCATCCTATAAAAGAGGAAAAAACTGTTATTTAGTAGAAAATTAACTAATGGAAATATAATTAAATGAAATGGAGACTAATTTTTGGGGTTATAACCCCAAACAGGTCTTGTAGTTAACCTATCAGTAGCTAGACAGTTCCTACAGGTCAACCCCAGTCCATTAGTGGGTGTGGTATTAAGAGTAGAAACCATCACATCCAGGTATGCACCCCCTTCACATGCATTGAAATAATGTGAAACTGAAAGATATTAGTTTATAACACAATTATTTCCTATAATAGAATTGCACATGATCAAATCAGAACTAAAGAAAATAAACACATTACACTGTCTTCATAAATGTAGTTTCTATTTTACATATTGACAATAAATTTTTCATGGGAATGATAAAATTTGGCGTACTAAAATCATGACATACAAAAGGATGTCAATGTATTGATAGTAAAACGGTGACATGCATGTGGGTGGTGGAGGAGGGGGGGGGGGGGTACAGAACACATTATCTTTAAATATGTTCTTCAATAATACAAAATCAGTAATAGAGTACACCAACAAAGGAGATATATACCTATATAGTCTTTCAAAGGTCCATTGCAGTCATGACTAAATCAAATCTTGGATAACAGTGACATAAAACCTGCACATTTAATGACTTTTAGAGATACCTGCTCATTAAATCAGAAATGACATCTAGTCCAGTGTTATCGTTATTCCTTGAGCCTCTATACGAGAAGATTTTGGTACTCAGCAGCCTCAGAAATTATAAACATTGATATTATATCAAACCATTTAGAAAAAAGTCTTTTAACATATTGATTTTTAATTGATAACTATAAATGGGAACCGCAAAGGTACCCTTAATTATGTGGCTAAACACTGTTACTCATAGTAAAATGAAGATCAGAATTAAAAAATAATCTATTTAGTAATTCAGTGTAAATTAATATAAGGAAATATAAACAGTACCATGTCATTTCAGTATCGAAAACCCCTAACCTTGAATGTTGCTTGATCTAGAATGTTTTTCTTCAAAGCCAGAAGGTAAGAAGGTTTAAATATAAAATTTGAATCTAACCAAAGGGAAAAAAATACTACAGATTTATCAAAGTGAAACAACTATATGTATCCTAAATTTTAAGAGTCATCATACTATTCACCTGGAATAATTACAGCTGTCTCCAAATACAGTTTTTTTTGGTACCTCAATGCAGAATCCCTATGAAAATAAATGGAAAACGACATGGTCTCCAAATGATTTAGTATTCATATAACATGTTTTGACCTTATAAGAATATGTTAGAATGCACCATGAAAACTAAAAATACCATTATAAACTTTTACTATCAACCAAACAACAATTAAAAACATAAATAGTGAAACATATCCATAAATATCCTTAAAAACTGATACTATTACGTATCTAGATTACACAATAGTCATGTATCCAAAAAGGAAATGACCAGATTGTAATATTTCATCCTAATATGTTGAACAGAAAATTCCTTTAAGAGGCTTCAGGGAGAAGTTGTAGAATGGCATTGGAAGACATCCATATAAAGAGGCAAATCCACACTGCAATGCACATACAAAATTAATCACCAATGAAAAAAAAACAAGCATTGAAATATAATAAATAAAAGTATATGGAAATGAAAAAAACGTAATATATTGATCTACATTCTTCATTTATTAAGAATTAAGATAACATATGAAATATAGCAAATAGAATGGTACATCACACATCAATTCTAATAAATGAGAAAAACTAAACATAAGTATAACAATTATATAGTACAGAATGCAGTAGTCATAAAAATTTTGAGATATGAAAAGTAAACAAACTGACAAGGAACACATACTGAAAGAAGGTTCACAAACAGAACCTTAATCCAGTAAATATACTTCACATGAATTATTTATGGAGTTAAATTTGTAATGGAAATTTGAAACAATTAGATAGAGTTAGCTGTAAAAACTAACTTGGGTCAGGCATAGATACATTAATCTACTTTTTCTATTATTTTGTTTCTCATTTTTACTATTTGGAGATTATGTTCATTGGAAAAATATGATGTTGGCTTCTGGTCTAGAGATGGGGAGCCTTCCACAGTAGCTTGATCATCGAATTCAGTCATCAATTTTTTCTACATGAAGGTTCGATTATAACGAATGAGGAGGAGCAAGTACTTATTAGTAATACCAATTTTACATGAAATTATTTTTTTACTGATGGAAAATCACCATAAATAGATTGTTCTTAAGATTATAGGTAATGTGCAACAAAAATGAAGAATTATACATTAATGTATAAAACATGTACAACATCAGTGTTACAAAGTAAGAATTGTGAAAATTTTTACCTGGGTTGAAGTGACGATAGTAGTACTTCAATCAACAACATCACAATTGTTCAAAATGAGTCCTGAAGAAGCAGCGCTTTGATGTTCTTAATAAAGATGGTTAAAAGAGGTTAGAATAGTTCAAGTATGTGGTCTATGTTTTGTTAATAAATTGAATTGTAAAGAATGTACTTTAAAAATATTGTTGTTACATAATCTTCAGCATGCTTCCTTGAAATTGTAGTGGAAGTTTGAGACTCTATACGTAGCTGTCTATAGAACTCTGATTATAGTTACTGATATAATATTCATTATCACTGATAAAGAGAACTGTGTATGTGTTCTGTTCTGAACTTCATTTTCAATTTTGAATGTTTTACTCTGTCACATCAAGTGACATCAGAACTTTATTTGATTTGAAAAAAATTAGCTCGGGGGGGGGGGGGGGAACCAAACTCATCATGGTCCTATGTTATAATAAAATGGGAAAGTGAGTTAAAAACCATAATTTACATGAAAAAAACACATAGGTGAAGAAGCTTACGTGTTTCATATCATCTCTCAATAGTGATGCAAATTTTCTTATAAACTGTATGATTTTCTTATCAAAGAGAACAACAGATAGCGAGTCTACGTCATCTTTAACCAGTAGTTTTACTCTAAACCTGATATATTTATATTTTTGTACTGTATTTACAACTTATGCTGTATAAGAAGCATACTAATGAATACATAGTTAGAAAAGATGGTAGAAATTAGATGAATACCTTGGAGTAGTGAAGGGTGTTGTTTTCTTACAATTTTGGAACCAAAATTTTCCATCGGCAACTTGTATTTTTTTATGAAGGAGTTGCATGATTCAAAATACAAGTGATGAGTTCTTTAAAGTTTTACTATTCTTGCATCAATCAGAAACCTTGTCATCTATTAAATAATTAGTAATATTAATAGATTTATCAAAGCAGGTATTACATGTAGTGCATTATAGTTCACATCATAAAATAATGGAAACTGGATACTATACTTACCTACAGCAACTGTTTAACATCAGAAATGCATTTTTTGTTATTCCATTAAGGAATCGCTGTAATGCATCTGTTTGATCATGTTGATGGAGGACATTGAAACAGGGAATGACTTATGAAGCAAATTCTGCTTAATGAAGTAAAACCATTATTCAAGAATAGAAATAATGTTAATTTTAGACATATCGCTTGTATTTGAAGGCAGAATAAGTTTTCAAATAATGGTAGTTGATAGTTTACCTGCTTTTAAACACATGGACTACAGGGTTTTCAATGTTGAATAGTATTTTTGAAGCATTAATTAACGTGGTGATAATAACAGATGATGGGACATATAGAACAGAATGAGATGAAAATACAGTTTACAAATTGAAAAAAATACACCGATTCAAGTTAAACATGTAACGATTATTTTTTAATGCATTGATTGATTTCTTATAGGTCAAATGCTTTGTCCTGACCAACTGTAAGATCACAACTATAGAGGATTCCATGTTGTTCACCAAGTACTCTACCTTGTTCATCATCACCACCCTTCAGGAATGGTTCGAATAATGGACTAGATAAAAATATAAGATATTCAAGAAATGTATAATCTTATTTATGTGTTTTATTAACACTATAGAAAAAAATATCCTTGCTTGTCAAATGAATATAACACTATCTTTTTTGGGTCGGGTTATGCCAACTTTATGTGTGATGATTATAATGTTTAAATAATGAATAATTAAGGAATGTCATATTGGTAATATAATTTAACAATAATTAATTTAATATATTTTTTTAAATCCATTATTAATATTTTGTATATTTTTAATATAAGGAATTCTAATCATTAAGTAGTTCAAAAAAATAATCACAAATACATCTTTAATGAACTATATCCATGTCATTCGCCTAATGAAATGGGTGACAAGGAATCATATAAAAAATGATTATTAGAAATCTAATAGTATGGGAATGATGAAATTTCAGACAATAACTATTAATCACCATGTTTGTAATATCTAAAATTATGTTTGATAGCGTATGTGATATACAAAACAAAACCCAAACAAACAATGATTATTTAAATATGACAAATCTAACCTAGATATAAAATTTGTGGATTCGAATTGGAATAACTAAATTATAATATATATATATATACAAATTTAATACTTCAAATAAATATATTTATATATTATTAGTAAATAATCACTAAATTTTTAGTAATGTCAATTTACTCTTTCAAAATACATTTTCATAAAAAATTAATTATATTTAATTTTGATATAAGTATTATTATTAATTTACAGAAAAATCAGTAATTTAATTTTATTGAATTAACATATTTTTTAAAATAATAATATCAAAACTAACTTAAGGTGAATGTTTAGGATTTTTTAAAAAAAGTTATTAGTGGGTAAAGAAAATTATGATTGTTTTTGTAAAAATATCATCTTTTTTTATGAGTTATGTAATTTAAAAGTACTAATATTATTTGAATTATTTATTAAGGTAAAATAAGAATTAATAAATAATATTTTATCCAATTAATTACATTTGAATCATCTTTATACCATATTCTAGTCTGAGTTTATTTTTAGTCTTCAAAACACATTTTCCTATAAACTATTTTAAAATTATTATTGTTCCTCTAATTTAATTGTAATGTTACGAAACCAGAAGCCACTAAATCGGTGCTCCATTCTGGGTTGTCACATGAACGAGAGCGCACCTCCCCATATGCTAGAGGTTTCCGACTAGCAGTGGGGGTCTAAACAGACACATGGGGAGACTATACCCTCTTTACCAGAGTAGGCCTCAATAGATCACAATAAAAATAATGGAAACAATATGAAACAACCAATAAACATGCATAAACCAACATTTCACAACAACCTAAAAACACCAATCAAATAAAACAATGTCATTCCAAAGTATTATTGGAAGTGAAAGAAATCCAAAATAAAACAAATAGAAAAACTCCTAATAGGTCCCACCTCTATATCTGGATCCTTCTCCATCTACGTCCCGAACCCAACTCAACATCTTAGTGTAGGGCCTTAGTCCTTATCCAGACCTACAACCAAGAGATCTGCTCGAGTACCCAATGGTGGCCCGAGCAGGGTGTGAGTACAAAATTCAGTAGGCCACCACTAATGGTGTCTACAAAATACCCAGTCTAAAAAAATAGTGCATTCAAGTAAAAAATAAATGGTATTTAAAAAGGAACAGTTTGTGTGCCATAAATTTGTTGGGTTCCTTTAAATTTATTACTAGCATATATCCCAATATCATTTTATATTCCATCTTCATTACGTAAGACATATTGATCACATATTCCATGGTCTAGAAAAAATTATCCTCTTCCCAAGTGTCTAAGGAAATAAATCACAAAGCATTGGGTAAACAAGTCAAGTCCATAACTCACTTGGGATCCACATATCACATTAAAACATTTCCTCGCCTCAAAGCCTTTTTTTGAGTGGAATGACATCAATATATTAACATCACTTTTAAACCTCATTCTGGTTAAAATGAACCTGTTAGGGGAATAGATCCTATGTCTCCATCAGTAACCTGTGCATTTTGTGGTGGAGTTTAGAGCCTCAGTCTAACTCGACCCGTGGGCGTAGAACCTGAAGTCAATATGCCACTCAACCAAGCCATGTACTCGTGTTTACTTAAAAATCACCACATCCATAGTATAACACAACAAAACCTAACCAATGCCTTTGGAAATATTTATTCACAATTCATAGCTAACAACATGGGAAATAATCCAATGCTATAACCCATTGACACACTTCCCAATTACAATTCACATCCATTTAGCCAAAATCCCATTCCCATGCCTTAACCCATTAGGTGTATTACACAATTCCTATGCCATTATTCAAATTCATCAGTGACCATACATTGATCCATTTAGCCCATTTATCAATTCCCAAGAATTCACCCACTCATGAATTTCAAGTAAAATTCTCATATCACATAACACACCCACTTTATTGCATTCAAACATTTAGGTGCACCACCTAATCTTCATTTGTTAACCCTTTCCACAATTCCAGATTTTCCCTTGTTACATATCATCAATATATTTCCCATTCCCATTCCATTACCCAATTAAAAGTTCTCTATTCAATATGAACTAATTCAAATAAGAATTTATATCCAAGTTTATTAAACAATTGACATACTCTATTTCACCCAAGTACCCATCTTCATATAATTCCAACGATTTATTATGTACTTATTACCCAAGGTATATTATTAACCATTCCATTAATGACCTAATAAACCATTAAAAAGTATTAAACATGGGTTCATCATTAATAATCGTCAAATGCCCACTTAACCCCACTAGACTCTAGGTCTGAGTTTTCCGGCACACCCCATGTGTGGCCAAAAAATGGTCAAGTCCTCCTCCACACATCCCATAGAGATAATGAGGGTTTCATGAAATCATTTAGACACCAAATTTATTAATTCATACCCATGATAACCAATACACAACATGAGTATGGAAAAACCCCAACACACATGCACAAATATAGGAAAAATCTATGGGATATAACTTGTAGACCACCTACCTCAAAACCGTTTATGAACACTCTCTGAATCATGGCCTTGGATCCAGATTCCAGAACCCCTTGAAGCCCCAACCAAGATCTCATACAAAAAAATAGGGTTTTAGGGTATCATATGGAGAAGATACGAAGATACAAACCCTAAAATAAAAAGAGAAGCCATAGGTGGATAAGGCATTCCAAGATCTTTAATTCACACATGGAGGCACTCAAAACGCCCAAGAATCAAAGGAGATCCATTCTTGATATCACTTGGTAGATTTGGTTTTTTCTTCGAGTTACAAGGGAGAAGGAGGAAGAACAACCCTAGTTGGGTCTTAAAATCAGGGGGTGGCATTTTTGTAAATTTTCCGACTTTTCTGGGCTGGACGGTGTTCCTGGACGGTTTTCCAAACCTTGCACAAATAGTGTGACCACTACTATCTACAAGAGGCCAGCCCACATGATTTTCCTTAACCATGCATAGACTGTGCGAAGGCTACTCTCCAAGGATGGATGGTCCACATGGTTTACCCGCACGATTTCCCCTAACTGTGCGTAGACCATGGGCCTCACACTGTATGGTCAGATTGCTCTTCTCTTCATACCACAAGCCCCCAAGGCACCCGCAAGCCCCCACCTAAACATGGGAAACACTTATCTGTCCACAAAGGTGAGACCCAAGACAACACATAAACAAAAAAATTCTTTAAGAAAAAACTGGGATCTTACAACCCTAACACCTTATAATGTCTCATCTTTGATCCGCCCTTCCAAGCGTCACTAAGATTTCGTAATTAACGGTTGTTCCACTAGTCATGTTTATCCACCCACATTCCATGTTTTTGTTTGCACAACACAAGGCCAACAAAGTCTGTTCATGGACACCAACATTCCTCTCAATATTTCCTCTACACTACCCATAACATGAACTAGAAAAAAACATCATGGATGCATCTATTAAACAATTATCACTCGGGAACTTCATGGGGGGAACATAGGAGACAACACCTAACTTACAACTCATGGGAACTTAACACCCATCATCACACCATCATGGAGGAACCAATTGGGACCTCATCGGCCTGATCCTCTTCACAACACATGAACCAAATCACATGGTGACATTTCATGTTCCCCCAACTATAATGGTGACCAAACACGATATCACCCAGGGAAAACACATGATCCTTACAACAAAATTTTCTGAAGATTCAATCCACAATTGATCAACCAAACGCCACCCATAAACACTTAGGTACTAGAAAAACTAAACTCATGAAAATGCTCACTATCAAGGCTAACATACAAAAATAGTGACCAATCGATTCATTACAAACCAAAAGTCTAATCACATTATCAACCAAGCATTAGTATGGTATGGTTATCTCCACCATTTCTGGTTACATGGAACCTCCTCTAACGATGAAGGATCACCAAAACTCAACCCAAATTTCCCATCGCCTCACATGTTCAACTCACCATGCCCAAGAATCCATAAGAGCATCACCCTACATTAGTATCCAGATGCATCATCACAACAATTGGGAAGACATCCCTACATTAACCATTCAAGGACTAAGATCATCTTGACCTCACTCAGGTACAACTTCAATTCGAAAGGTGCTTTCCTCTACAACATAAATCTGGAGGTGTGTCACTCTCACCTCACCCATTCATGTTTACCATCTAAGGGTGGATCACATTTGACTAGATTTACCTAGAACACCCACCTTCCTCTGATGGTACACTACCCCTTTTTTCACCATCCAATGTTTCTTACTAACCTAAAGCCTATCATTATCCTTACACGAAACCACTGAGGTCATTTCCTAAATTCCAGAAGAATTCCATCATCATGGAATTTACGCCCTCCAGACCTTCATTAGATTAGCCCTTGGAATGTCACCACATCACATGGCCACGGTTCACTCAACTTTATAACGTTTCAAAACAACACAAGTGAAAAATTTCCCGAGTCTAACCCCAATCATTGTTGGAGTTATAGGACCCCCTAATTCTATTGCCACAACCTGTCATTATATCCGACCACACCCTCCTATGACTCATAATAGAAATCGCAAGCTTCACATGGAACTACAATAAGTTCAATCCAAAAATAGTCTCATTAGACACCACATCCACGGGCCACATGCCTCTTCAAGGAACCTAACATACACCTCACAGGTTCCTCATTAGAATCCCAGTGCCACTACGTTGACTCGAAGTCCTCTTCACTACATCCGGTACTGATTTATCACTCCCCACCTTAGGAGTGTTGTTACCAAAACTATAAAGAGGGATTTAATCCACCACATCTTTTGCTCGATCACCAGCCAAACCCCAAACACAGGCATGGCTATCATGATTTTCCCAAAATAAGAAAACAAATGCCACCCGGTGCCCATTCCCAGCTTCCGTGAACATCACCGATGAAGTTTTTCAACATTTTCCCCATCCTAGAGAACTCACCAAAAACTTTAGAGGGAGTTAATTTCTTGATAAGCTCCACATATTCTGTTTCTATGCACGTAACTCCCGGATTTCCTTTATCCAACCAAACACATTCATGTCTCTTAGCATGATCAAGAGCTTCACAACGTACATGGGATGATGTGATGATGTTGGGAAAGCTCATCACTAGCTGAGGTACACTAAGATGTTTTCAAAGAACACCACCACCAACTTATCCACTTTTGATTTCAAACTATGGGACAATATGACCAGCCATGGATTTCAGGCCTCCCAGTCGAACACAACACAATAACACATAACACCTCCATCCAGCTATGATTTCCAAACCATGTTTAACCATCACCCCATAACCAAATCACTAATAGTCATGAACCAACATTTCATATAGAAATATTTCCACCACACCTCTCTAGTTCTTCCATTGCATCCCTAACGACTAAAAACCAAAGAACAATAGTCATCCACATCAATCAAAAAAATTGTCTCACCAAACAACCTTAACTTTTATTTAACCCCCCACCATCTAATTTTCCGAATCATGTCTGTTGGTTATCCAGTCTCATCATCCCTGAGGCGGCCTCTATATCTCACCCAACTACCAACCCATTCCTACTAACCAGTTCAGCTACATGACCACCCTTACGAAGGTGTTTCCATCGAGCAGAATTATGTAACCAAACATTAGCCACACATGTCTTTTCTGTTCAAAAAAAATATCCAGACCTCCGTTAATCCTCACCCAAACACATGAGTCATTAATTCATGTGATTCAAACCTTAGAAACAAACCTTACCTGTTATCACAAACATTAGGGTGCACCCATGCACAACTATACCATCAACATTACCACTTAGCCCTCAAGGACAATCCTACACTATGGAACACTCTGAGTCCCACTATCAAGTCCAAATATCTACAAGTGTGTAACACACCCAAAGTAACTAGAGACTATGTCTGACCTCTCTCAAAGGACACCTTGAAGGTTGACCAATACCGAATCCCTAGACATTAGTCACAACCAAGAAAATCCATTGCTTATCTCCCAATACCACACGTATCTTGACAAAAAAAAAGAAAAGCACGTGAATGGAACTCTCACTCTGATTCTGATGGACACTATTACTAACTTACCAAACTACCATCTACAATATGTTCCACACCAATGGTGTACACAATAATCGAAACTACAGGAATGAAATCCTCTCCTGGATTTGATACACAACTCACATGGTCTCTACTCACAAGGTCATCATGACCCAGGCACCTTCCTTAGGGTCTGACATGTACTTTGTACGGTCCTGGACCATGAGAGTTCCCTCACTCACATCAATGAACAATTCCTCGAAACCTAAAGGCCACATACATATCAAGGGTTCCCTAAACCCACCACCTAGGCCATATCATAATCGGCAAGGCCTCATAATCTATGTCCAAAGTCTCAACTATGGCACTCTCACTTCCCTGTCCCACACATACAAGGTCCAAAAAAATACCCAAGACACACACCTTTGAACCCTAAAAATATCATTCCAAACTTATCATTTACTTGTCACTTCAAAGAATGACTGAATGAATTTAACCACATATGGAAAGATCCCATGCAACTAACCTTAAACAAACCATTCTTCATACTCAACCCCAATGGTCGACATCACACTTTCAGCACTACCAACCACCATACCAATCATGATTCATGGTCAACATGGGGGGTAACAAATTTAATTAATCACAATTCTTTAGTCAACACCTCTTCAAACCCATTATTCTTTTATGACTTGATCCCTTCCCCTCAGGCACATTTTCCATTTAACATATTTTTTAAATCATCATTTTAACTCATTTACACCTTTCACTAGGCAAAATATGTTAACAATTTTACCATCAATATGAACCCATTTTCTTTTAGACACCAAAACAACCTTTACAATTTATCATAACAAAAAACTTTAACATAGTCAAAACATTTCATTATACATGATATCCTTAACTATTCATTTGTTTTCTTTTCATTCACTAACATTCATCACCATTACATGGCATCGTTTTATTCATATTTATCAAGGAAATAAAATGCAATCATCTCTATATGTCCTACACAACCATCCTGTGTTCGTGCCAGTACAGATGCATTCCACCTATATCCTAAGGTGCCTAAAATTATGCATGAATTCACATCCCCATGCCATTCTAACAGTGATCAAAATATCATAAATCAGTTAAATAAAAAAACATACGCATCACCCAATGATTAAATATCATCCAACTATAACAAAACATATCAAGAACAACGATTCCCACTTAGGGAGACTTGGGTTTTACCTCATACATGGGTTAGTTACTCCCAAGAACCCGCTCATTACCAAATCCCAACACATCCTAATCTTCATTCTATCATCCCAAAATAGTGAGAAGGGAAAAGAACTCCTCTGATTCCACACTATAACATACCCGACCCAGAAGCCACTGAACCAGTGCTCCGTCCTGGGTTTCCACATGACCTCAAGCATACCTCACCATATGCTAGATGTTGTCGACTAGAAGAGGGGGTCTAATAAGCCACATAGGGAGACAATACCCTCCTCACCAGAGTAGGACACAATAGATCCCAATGAATGTAACGAAAATTATATGAAATAACCAATAAACATGTATAAACAAATGTTTCCCAGAAGGATACAAACACCAATAAAATATAACAATATCACGCTATACTAGTAGTGAAAGTGAAAGAAACCCACAATAAAACAAATGGACAAAACTCCCTATGGGTACCGACTTGAAGTCTAGATCCTTCTCCATTTACGTTCGGAACCCAACTCAACATCTTAGTGTTGGGCCTCAACGCTTGTCGAGACCTGCAACCAAGAGATCTACTGGGGTACCCAACGACGGCCCGAGTAGGGTGTGAGTACAAAACCTAGTAGGCCACCAACAATGGTGTCTATAAAATTTCTAGTCTAACAGATAGTTCATGCATGTAAAAAATAAATTGTAAGTAAACAAGGAACAGTTTGGGTTCTATTAGTTAATCAGGTTCCTTTATATTCATTAATAGCATTTATCCCAATTTAATTATTTATTCCATTATCATTACATAAGACACATTAATAACATGTTCTATGGTTTAGGCATAATTATCCTCTACAAAGGTGTCTAAGGCAGTAAATCACAAAGCACAAGGGAATAACGTCAAGTCCCTAACTCACTAGGGATCCATATATCACATCAACACATTTCCTCGCCTCGAATCCTCATTCCAAGTGGAATGATATAAATACATTAACCTCACATCAAATCCTCAGTCCAGGTGGAATGAAACCATGAGAGTAATATAGCATTTGTCCCCTTACCTATCTCGTGTATTTTGGGGTGGATTTTAGAGCCTCAGTCTAACTCAACCCATGGGCGTAGAATCTCATGTCAATACCCCACTATACCAAACCATGTGAAAATTCTTATTTATCAATACCCATATACATACCAAAGAACAACACAACATAACCAATGCCATTGTAAATCCTCATTCATAATGCATAGCAACCAACATGGGTGACAATAATATGCCATAACCCATTGATTCACTTACCAATTAAAATTCATATCCATTTAGCCAAAATAAAATTTTTGTTCCTTAACCCATTAGGTGTATTCAAAAACCCCAATGCCATTAGCCAAATTCATCAATGACCAAACATTGGCCCATTTATCCCATTTAAAAATTCACAAGAATTAACCCACTCATGCATTTCAAGTACAATTCTCATATCACATAACAAAACAACATTATTGTATTTTAACATTTAGGTGCACCACCTAATCCTCAAGTGTTAACCCTTTCCAAAATTCCTTCTATTTCCCTGTTAAATCTCATTAACATATTTCGCATTTCCATTCTATTATCCCATTATAAGTTATCCATTAAATATGCACTAATTTCCTTTGGAATTTATAACCCAGTTCTTAAAACAACTGACATACTCTCTTTCACCCAATTACCTATCTTTATATCAATCGAAAAATGTCTTATGAACTTATTTCCCTAGGAATATTATTCATCATTCCATTTATGACTTAATTATCCGTTAAAAAAATTCTACATGGTTTCCTAATTAATTATCTAAAAAACTCTACTTAACCCCACTACAATCTAGGTCAGGGTTTTCCAGAACACCTTATAGGTTTCCATAAAATTGTCAAGTCCTCCTCCATACATCCCAAGGGATTGTGAGGGTTTCACGAAATCATTTAGTCACCTACCTCAATCCTTCTGATGAACAAACTCATAATCAAGGCCTTGAATCTTGATTCATGCCCCCCTTGAAGCCTCAACCTAGACCAAATTTGAAAATGAGGGTTTTGGGGTTTCAGATTGAGAAGAGAAAAAGATACATACAATAATCAAAAAAGAGAAGTAAGAGGATGATTAGGCTTACCCAGATCATTAATTTTCACTAGAAACCACTCAAAACACCAAATAATTGAAGGAGATCCATCCTTGAGAACTCTTTGGAGGTTTCGTTATTTCTTAGTGTTCCAAGGGAGAAAGAGAAAGAAAAACCCTAGTTGGGTATTGAAATCACGTGGTGGCATTTTTTAAATGCTTCCATCTTTTTTGGGCCGCTCAGTTTTCCCGCATGGTTTTCCAAACTGTGCGCAAACCATGTGATAGCTACTGTTCAAGGGAGGAAAGCCCACCCAATTTTTTGGAGACCTTACATAGTTTTCCCTAACCCTGAACCGATCGTGAAAAGGCTACTGTCCAAGGATGGATAGTCTGAATGGTTTACCTACACCATTTCCCCTAACCATAGGCTAACTATGTGCCTTGAACTGCTTGGCCTGAATGCTCTTCTCTTCACACCACAAGACCCGGGAGACCTATATCCCCCACCTAAACCTGGGAAACACATATATTTTCGTAAATGAAAGACCCAGGACAACAGTTAAATAAAAACCTTTTTATGAAAAATCAGGCACCTTATATTAATTCATTAAAAATAACCCCTAATGTTTAATGTTTTACATTAAATTTACAGATCATATATCTAAAATACTGAATTTAAATTTATATAATGAAGATGACTAGTTATAGAGTTAAAGTAATATCAACTTTTCCTTGAAAACGATTTTTTTTTAAAATCTATTTCTATCATGATTGTGGGTTTTGTTTTAAATAAATACATCCACATATAGATAAAATGGGTACATATTTAGAATAAGTATAATTTAAAAAGTTTAAATTAAATTTTTGAAAATATAAATATTTATTGTAGTAAATATTTATTACCACGGTAAAACTAAAATAGGTTAATTTTGGGATTTTTTTTACCAAGGACATGAAACAATGTAACCATAATAGTAGGAATCATTGTATTTTAATTTAAATATAATAATTATTATTGTTTTTTAATTTATGTTTAATTAATTAATTATTTATAAATATGATATTTTCATATGATAAAACTCAAATTCAATTTTCATGTAATACACTATTTCAATTAAGTCATTCATTTTTTATGAATTCATAAATTTTATGATAAATGATATTATTATATTATAATAATATTAATTAATGTTTATTAAAATGAAATAATAATATATTTTTTATGAAGTAAAGTGTAATTATTTTAAGGGTTCAAAAAATTTTATTGACAATAATCCAAAATTTCTCAATAAATACCTATCCTTGTTATAAAATAAAAAATTCTACATATATATATATTTTTTAAAGAATAAAAATTATTTTACAAATAATAGTAAAGATATTATCTGATAGTAAATTTTTCATAATTTTCTATGGTAGTAGAAATATCCATTAAAATTAAACACTATGTAATTACAAGATGTGTGAAAAGCAATAATAATGAACCAAAAGTGATATAATAAATTACTTAAATTGTATCCAATACCATATATTTACTTCCATTTAAAATAATATTATTTTTAAGTTATTTCATTAATTTTATAAATACATTATGAATCCTCAAAAATATATTTTTTATTTTTTGGTTCAAAAATCATTTCTTTATGAACATGACTCACATTAATTTCCCATTTGGTAATATTTTAATTATTTCGGACTTTGGCCCTATAAAATAATGAGAAAAACTCATATTTTGTAGAAACCATGGGAAACCCATTGTAAGGATTTTTGTTTAGAACATTTAATTGTATATAGCCCAAATCCTATGTTTGGGAAATAATAAAGAAGTCCCCACCAATTTACTATAAAATCACAACCAATATTCCATTATTATTCACATAAAAACCCTTAATAAGCGTGTCAATCTTCTATAACCTATATATTGTCCTCCCAATATTCCCAAATATATCCAGAAGCTCTTCCTAATCTTTTGGAATCACACTCTCTAGGTAAGGGACCACTCTATTCTTTTCAATTCAATAAACATCTTTTCAATTAGCCTTTTGAATCTCAATTTATTTTTTATGATTTTATAAATATCCCGCTACATATATAATTCTTAAAAATAAGATATCATTTATCCCCAAACATTTTACCATTTACCTAAGCCGTTAGTATGCTTAAATGTTGGAAAGGGCCTCTCTCTCTTCTTTTCCAACCAAGAACATCCTTTGAATTGTACCTTTTTAATCTCAATTGTATTTGTTTCTATGAAGTTATAAATATCCCTCAACTATATAATTGATTTAATAATAAAAAAATATCATTTATTCCCTCTCATTTTATCATTTACCTAAGTCATTATTAGGCCAAAATTTAGAAACAGATCCTCTATTTCTCCCCTTTATTCAAGAACCTTATTTATGTAATGCACTTTCATATTTCGATTCATATTGATGTTATATTATAGTACACATACCTATTGCATCACTTATGTTTTAAATGTGTTTTTTGACCCATATCTCTCTCATTAATACCCCGCAAGATTCAGTATTTACCCTCATTATGTCACTAAAATTGTCCTACAATATTTTTGTGCCATGTTTTTATTCGACAACCCTCCTTGTATTATATTTATTAATTTCAAAATTTTAATGTTATATCATGATACTAAATATACATCCACCTATAATTCTAAATTATAGGTGATGATATACCCCTCCCTCTCTCATTTATTCTTTTAATGAATCTTCATGTACTACCAATATGCTTTAAAAATATCACTATAACTTTACTTTCCAAACATTTTAAAGTTTATACCCGTACCCATTTCCAATCAATTTTATTCCTCTTGTTGTAGATATAATTTCTTTATTGGGAAATTCCATTTATTTTAACCCACAATTCATAATCATGGGATTAAATGTTATGAAACTTGGTTCTATATTGAATGATCTATGTGGCACACTTATAAATGTATATGAAAATAAAGCATCAGGTGCACCAAAAATTATATAGTTCTCCAATAGATTGGGTAATATTTTAGTTTCATAAAACTTCACATATGAAATTAGGGAGTAAACCTAATACATGATGGTACTTTTTCCACCATGTTATGTTGTCTTGGTGGTTATCCTAGGCCCAAGTTTCAGTTGTCATGTTTAAATTTGTTTCCAAATTTCTCATGTTGCCTTTATGTAACCACGCTATATCATGAATTATTATTCATATCTATGATCGTAACATCATTTATATTCAATTTAAATTCCTATTTTCTAACCGGTAATAATTTCATCATGTTATTAATTTTATCTCCCATATTATTCTTTATATGTCACCACATTCATTTGTATGTCCCGAGTTTATGCCATGCAGTTTTAAGAATGATTTAAAATTATGAGCATGTTAAAGATGTTTTCAATATTAACTCTGTACTCCAAATTTTATGTTGTTACGTAATGTACCTAATTACCCAAATAAACCATACTTATATATCTTTTTTGTTTTCATGTGTATTCTTATGAAATTAATCATTAATATATGTTTAATTGAAAACAAGGTTTGTCATGAGAATAGAGAATAATTCACATATTGTGAAATGTTTCCAAAATGATCAAGATCACTCACAAACACTATTAAAAATAAAGAATAACTAATTAATAATCATATATGAAATTATTATAAATTAACATTATAAAAGGTTATATATAAGTATATTATTTTTATATATGTTATTAAGATAGTTATTTTTATTATACAAGAGGTTAGAGAATTATCAAGTTAGTGGTAATAGAAGGTAAGGTTTACCCTAACACAAAATATATTCACGAGTCATATGATTCATTTATAACTACTATTTTATAATATAGATTTATTATATTCTATGATGAAACTATAATTCATCCTCTCTCTCTTCAAAATTAAATATTTGTAATTAAAATCTGTATATTTTTGAATTTCATTCCTACATGTATGTCATTGTCAAGATTAATTCCCACCCTCTTAATTAGTTGTTATCCATAATTTTCCATATTTGTATTTCACCCTTGTGTTAAAAGTTTTATTTGATAAAACAATTTGCTATTATCTTATATGACCACTATATTTTCTTAATCCTTTTTAAAAAATTATTTGTTGTTACTATTTTAACAATATTGGTTTTCCACAATGGAAATTTAAAATATTGAAAATGTTTTTCCATACTTTCATAATATATGTTTTATATTCCAATTAGATTCCATTTTTATATCCTTTATATGTTTTTATTGATCTTTTTTGAATATTATTTTTAAATAAAACATTTTCTAATGTTTTGACTTTACCAGGTCAAAAATTAATTTCGAATTTGTTCGAGAAGGTCTTGTTTTATGAAAATGTTGAAACAATTTTCTAAAGATATTTTTTTTTCACTACCATTTTCCCATTATCAAAAAATGAATAATTTTTTTTCGAAATTAATTTTAATCAATCACACATTGAATTTTCTTATGAAATAATTTTTTGGTATGATTTAATTTTTATTATAATTCAATATCATTCTTATGTTCAATTATTATGATAATATTTAGAAATGAATTAAAACCTATTTTTATTTCTATGGGAACATTATTATGTGATGAATAATACCCGTCATATTCCCACATGATTTCATGATACATTGAAATTATTGATATCATATAGAGAACATATGTATGGATGATTGAGGAGTGGGTCATATATAACCCTCCAATTCATTGGCCAATGTTTTGTATATACTGAGATAATGCATCCGAATTCTTCTTATATATTCACACAAAACAATATCGTGGTCTTTTTTAGATGTGTTATAAAATGGGTGGGCCTTATTGAAAATTCTTATAAACTAAATAATTCACCTTCTTTGAAATGATCATAATTAAATTAGTGACCCCATATATATATGATCATAATATGATGATACCCTATGCATATTTCTCAATAATAACTATTGTTATGCTATGTACCAAGGGAAGGTTCACTTTTCATGCCATATTCTTATGATTATTCTCCATAGATAATTTTTATTATCTCATGGATCCACACATTTGTTCTACAATATATGTTTTCTCTTATATGTTCAATTATCATGATTCTTAGGTAACTCTCATAGATTATATGTTATTTTGGTAAGGCATTTATCCCATCTCATGTGTTAAATTATTCTAATGATATAACACTTGATGACATGAAGGTATATTTTTTCCATTACTAATCATTTTAGATCAACCATTTCATATGTTTCTATTCCCCAATTTTGGATTATAATTATAGATTTTGAGAATTATATAAGGCAGTATATTGTGGTTCTAGTGTGAAGTAATGTTCAAAAGTGTATTAGAATAATTTTAATATGTAAGATGTCTCCAAATTAAATTAACATATGATTATTAGTATTAGGTGATTATTTTGTGATATATAATGTTTATCTCAAGAAAACTTCATCAAATAAATATAGGTTTGTGTTAGGAAGTTTTAGTTGGATTAAAAGAATGGTTTAATTATTTTTATTATTTTTGTCAATATTTTTTGGATCAATATGGGAGAACCTTGGTGAAAACTCTAGGGGAAATTCATTGGGATAAGTAAAAGTATAGGATACCATCATGACATTTTTGTAATGTAGGGATTTTTTTGGTTCTACTAGAAATTATATCCTTATTTGAATATTATATGTAGACACAAGATCTTAAACATATTCACAGAGGGTTAATGACACTAAAAGGGTGGATTGGGTATTAAATCGTCCATCACCTTACTTATAATAAAGAGGCATAACTACACATCTAGTTTGAAATTCAAGTGAATATTAATTGAGAAATCACTGGATCTTTATTATGCATTATAAAGTATTATAAAAAATATTTACTATTTTTTAGAGGATATAATAGAATATAGACAATGATTTACCTAAACCGAAACCTTCAAATTTATGTTATTGATGATTTAATCATCTTATGATTAAAATTATTTTAGATAATTTACTATATTTAATATAATTTAATTTAGGAAATTCTTGGAGTAAGGAAAAACAGAATTAATAATGGGTGCAATAGAAAATGTGATGATTGTTCAAATGGGTAACCAGATAGAATGGGAGAAGGAATATGAAAAATTATAGTGATTCTCAATCAACTATCCCAATATATGAATAATAATTTAATCCACGTTGATAACCTAAATTATGATGGTAATTATAATCATTAATTAAATTATTTCATGTGAAAATTTCCACCAACATTGAGAGTCTCTTATAATAAACTTATTACTAAGAAATGGATCAATGATTTACAAATGTTATTTTCCATTCTCCATTGATGAAAACATGGGAATATTTTATTTTCTATCATAATTTAAATGATAAGTTTGACCAATTGTGGTCTCTTATTAATAAATAATGGAAAATAAAGATGTATACTCTATAGAATGATAGGATTTTGTGAAAGGTTTCCTCATAATGTAATTCATCTTACTATACAAATAAATATGGAGAGATAATTCTTGGAGTTGAAACAATAGTAAAATGGATCTAACAAAATATATGAAGAAATCATCATAAGGCTCATAAGGTAAGCATCTGGATTTATATGAAACCCTAAGAGTAAATTTGATCATATATTTAGTGTCTTAATAATTTTTTCATAAAAATTAATCATCCATAAGATTCATTAGAATCCACAAAAAGATTATTAAATTTTTTTGGAATGTGGAAATGGAAATTTAAGACTCACAAAACATTTGAGATAAAAAGAGAAATGTAGAGTATCATGAAATCTCTAAAAACAATTCACATAGTTGAGAGAAAAATCAACTAAATACATGTAAAAAACGTGTTAGGAGGACATTGAGTAACTACCACCAAGTGAAAATGAAGAGTTTCATGTTTTAAATTATTTGAAATAATTTTAATGAATATTGATATGTGGTAATATGGCCACTTATTTTGATTTAAGAAAGTAATTTCAAAAATAATGCACCACCTATACTTCAGTGCTTCAAAATCAAGGAGTTTTTTATTACATAATTCAATTCAATAGCCATAGAGAAAAATTAATATAATATAGTACAATATCCTCCAATGGCAGGGGAGAAAATAATTGGTTATAGTATCACTACCACTAAGGTGGATCACGATAATGAAGTGATGAATGGTACAAACATTCTCTACTCAAGAGTTGTGAATAACCTAGTAAGTTATGATTTATTTTATCCTTTAAAATCATGTATACTTTTTAGAAATATTGACTCACCACTTCAATAATTAGATATTTAAATATCTATTAGATCTCCTAACTGAACAATGATCATGTATAAGAAATAAAAATCCACTCTTATAGAATTTTGGGGGAGGATATTTCATACAAATACATTTTTTCATCCCTTTTTTTCATTTTTAATTTTTTTAGTTATAGATTTACATTCCCTATTTGAGGAAAATATTAATTGATGGAAAAAACAAATCTCATATCATATCTCGAATCATCTTGATATCAAATATCAAGATAATTATTATCATGAATTATTTGTGGAAGAAAATTCTACAATATAGGTTATGATTCCCTATAATGAGGGACTCTTTCCTAAAATGATCAAGTAAGATGTCATAATTGTTTATATGCCTATTCTGTAGGAGTATACTTTTGTATTTTAAGATGATAATCCTAGACATTCCCTTGAGAATGATGATGAATTTTTAATTGGACTCATGCCTTGATCTATTCACAAATTGAAGAGTATTTATAGAATGGTTCCCATTAAATTAGAGGACTCAATAATACACTACAAGAGAATATAGTCACTGGTTTGATATTCCTTAATGCTTAATAGTGTGGTGCACCAATCCTTTTTTTTCAAAAATAAGATATATTATTTTTTATTTACAATAATTATAATGATATTATTAAAACCATGATAAAGAACAAGTATCTTCTACATTATATTTATGATCTATTTAATCAAATCAAATGAGTTCAATACTTCTCAAAGAATCAAATTTTATCATGATATAATAAGTTAAGGGTTAAAATTTAATATATTTCATAATAAACATTCCATATGATGCATGGACACTATGAATTCATAGTGATTCCATTTGGAATTATGAATTCTTCTTCCATATTGATGAATCTAATGAATAGAGTTTTTAGAGACTAACATAATTAATTTTTTGTTGTCTTTATAGTTGATATTATTACATATTTAGAGAGTAAAGAAGAGTTTGAACATCACTTATAGATTGTTTTTAGGAATTTTATAAAATAGAAACAATATTTGACGTTTATAATGTTTGAATTTTGGATGTGAAAAGTTTCATTCTTGGGTAACATACTCATAAGTGAAGGAATATCTACAAATCCTTCAAAGGTATATGTCATTGAGAGATGGCATAGAGAAACCACAATAACTGAGATATGATGTTTCTTTGGGTTACTTGGGTACTATTGAAATTTAAGAAAAATTTATCAAGGATATCAAATCCACTAACCAAGTTAACGTATAAAGGATGGAGTTTACATTGGTCATATGAATGTTTAGAAAGTTTCATGGGAATAAAAATTAGCAGGTCACTTTATTTGTAAATACATTAACCTACAGTGGGGAAGGGTTTGAAATATATAGTGATACGTAATTAAAGGTATTGGGATGCATCCTCATGTTTAATGACAAGGTAATTTATTATTCCTTATCTTGATTAACGTCTTAGAAGAAAAATTACCCAACAAAAGAATTGGAACTGGGTGGAGTGATCCTTTAATTAAGGGTTTGATTGCGTTACCTCTATGGTAAACTGTGTGATATAACTGTGAACCATAATAGATTGAAATATATATTAAAACAAAAGGAGTTTAATATAAACCAATTTATGTGTTATGAATTGATCAATGACTATCTACCACCTGGAGAAGGGAAATATTGCGGTTGATGCACTTAGAAGAAAAGATCATACAACATGTCCATGATGTTTATTGAAAATGATCCAGTAATCATGGATTTAGAAAATATTTATCGTGGTGTCATAAGGTATGGTTGAAAATATTATCATTACCAAGTAAATACTCAACCATACATTCTTGTGATATTCAAAGAAGATTGGGAAAGTGATGTGGGGATACAAAATTATGTTTGTATTATAGAGGTCAACATTTATTACAATAGAGTTATAAGGTTTATAATATGAATCATTGTCCCATTAAAACCACAAATGAAGTGGAAACATTAGGATTATGCTCTTACCTCTTCCTTCTCTATTAATCTAGGAAGAATGTTGATGTATAAAGATCTAATGAAAAATTTCAAGGGGGGTAATATGAATATGATGATAAAAAATATATATCTATTTTTTTTATTCCATCTAATTATGGCTAAATAAAAAAAACTTAAGGGGGATAATTCAACCATTTAGAAATAAGTATAGAAATGTGGATACATAACCACATATTTCATTGTTGAAATCCCTATGAAATATAGAGGACAAAATCATTTTTTGATTATAGTCATTGAAATTATGATTTATTTAAATCAATGAATATTTATTACTTAAATGAGTAACCCTGATATACATAATTGTGGTTATAATGATGTGCAAAGTACAAATCTATATTTTTTTGATCTATATTTAAGTATTAACTTGAGTTTATGGAAAATTAAATAGTTGGAATTAGAGATAGAGTTTGGTTTTACCATTTCTTATCACCCTCAAATAGATTGTTAGTTTGAGAGAGCCATTCAAACTCTTGAAGTTATTTTGAGAAATTGTTCTATACATTTCCAATGACATTGGGATAAACAACATTCCTTGGAAGACTTGTCAAATAACATAAATTTGCATTATAGAATTTAGATTACACCATATGAGGCTATATATAATAAGGTTTATGGGACTCCATTATAATGGGATGATGATTGGGAGATGAATCTGATATGAACTTCCCTTTTATAAGAAATGAAGAAGAAGGTTTGAACCATTTTGTGGTATATGAATGTGGTAAAAATTCAACCAAATAATATTTCTAATAACCATTAGTGAGATATTTAGTTCTATAATGGAATCAAGGTGTTCATATAGATATCTCCTTAAATGTGATTCATGATATTTAGGAAGAAAGGGAGGTTGATCCCTAGTTATATCAATCCTGTTTAGATCATTGATTTTGTCATGGATATAGCTTATCACCTAGAACTCCCTCTTGATCCTTCACAATTACATCATGTGTTTCATGTATATATTTTGAGTAAGTATATACCATACCATTCACCTACACTAAATTCAAATTATATGAAACAAGTAAATGATCTCTCATATAAGGAATTACTAATTGAAATTCTAGATTTAAGAGATAAATTACTACAAAATAAGACTACTCATCTATTTAAAGCTCTTTAGAGGAATCAAAAGTTAGAATAAGTTATGTAGAAACCCAATGATGTAATGATAAAAAATTAACCTTAATTTTATTCTTCCAGATAATAATTCATTGAGGAAAATATTACATTTAAATAATGTAGAATGTAACTACCATGAATTTTAGAGAATAACATTCCTTCAATACCATGTTAGTAGCTTATTTTTCACACAACACTGAACTAATATAATGTCCTCATTACTTTAATAATATTATTAATAATCAAAATTATTATATATCAATTAAATATACTGGTATCAATAGAAGTAATAAATTTTTAAAAACAACATAAAATGTTCAATGAAAAAAAAATATCATTTTATTCGTGGAGATACACTATTTTCTCAATATGATTCTAACATATTCTGTGTTCCAATTTGAAAATTAAAATTGTATCACCACTGGAAATTTTATTTATTAAAATTGATTCCAAATTTAAAATAATTATTTAAAAATTATATGAAAGATGAATTTAATTTTTCTGTATAATATATTATTAGTTGGATTAATTTGAATAACAAGATAATAGTAAAATTATGATTTTCAATGAATTATTTAATTAATACTATATAGTTTTATTCTAATAGAAAAATTAATATATCCTAATATTATATAGTTTAATATATATATAGATATAAATATATTTACATTCATTCATTTTGTAATCAATGAAAAATAATATTAATAATATGTAATGTAAAAAAATAATTTTCTATAAAACTATATATCTATATATTAAAATTTAAAATTTTAAAAATATTTTTCTATTTTTTTGAAATTGAGTTTGATTAAATTTAATTTTATTTAAATTCAATAATTTTTTTTAAATAATGGTTATTTTATATTTTAATTAAAACATATATTACTTACTTCATATCAACTAGTTACCTTGTTTATAGACAAAATTGTAAAATATAAAAAACATAATGATTAATGACTTGTATCATGTTCCAGAAAATAAGTAAAAAAGAATTTTGGTGGATTTTTTGATCATATATCACCGCACAATTATTTATTTCCAAATTTTAGATCTTTTGACTCATGAATAGTGTTAATCCATTATTGAATAACAATATGTGTTAAAAAATGTTCAATTTTTGAACTTATAAATGGGGAATAGTTCCACAACTTCATAATACACTCATACCATTGAATTAGATTATTAAAATTCATATTTTTATCCTACAATATTCCTCTGTCTATTTCATTATCATTTGATCTCAATAATATATCATGAGACCAATATTTCTAAATATGTTTCTAAGAATAGTCATAATTTCTGAACATAAGTACTTCTTACCTCTCTGTATTTTGTTATTAATTAAACACTTAATAAATCCTTATATACATTCTAATATAATTAAACAATAATTTTTAATACACTATAATGTTATTATATTAATATAGAATTAATTATTTAATACATTTAATCCACCAAGGAAAATAAAATAACATCTATTGTGCGTATGTACAGAATACCACCACTACATAATGATGTGTTTTATTTTTCAAGACTTTCATTCATCGTTGGTAATAGTGATGAATATTTTGTACTAATATTCTAAATAATTAAAAATTATTATTTCAAAATGATAATTTATCGCATACCTTAATTCTATCCCCTTCATTATTAAACATAATCTTCAGTTGTTTGTGAGATAGACTACCATATCTGTGAATGGTGATTTGTTTTGTCACTACAAACCTTCAAGGATGATTATAATAATGAATATAATGAAGATATATTATATTTATGAAAATTTTAATATTATTCATAATTTATATTATCATCATTTAAAAATAAAACCGTACTCATATAATCATAATAACATGATATTGTTTAGGTCTTTTCTTACCACATTAATAAACAATGTTATTTGTATAAATAAAAAACAATTTAGAAATTTTATATAATGGAAATATAATTTTATTTTAATTTATTTAGGATGTTTTGTAATGGTTTTATTAAAAATTAAATTATATATTAATATATAACCTTTCGATCCTAAAATATGTCAAACCTATTTCTCAAATATTTACTTTTTTCACCAAAAAAATCGAAATATTTTTCCTAATGAAATGATACTTAAAAAATCATTAAAAAATTTATTATTCTATCATCAATAATATAAAAATGACTTAATTTGAGAGATGAAAGATAAATGACACATCTATTATTAAATATTTTCAGAACGTGTACGATTACTCACACTCAATATAGAAAATAGATAACAAATAATTATAATAAATGTAGTGAATAAATATAAACAATGTTTATTAAAGATTATAGATATAAATACTATTATAAAATAGGTTTATAAATACAGTTATTTTTGTTATACAAGATCTTATATCATGTTATTCTAATCAGGAATACAAGGTAATGTTTTTTCGTGACAGAACTTCTTTTCATGATTCATAGCGATTTAATTTTAGCTATGGTTTTAAAATATGGATTTATTAATTTATATGGTGATACTAAAATTTGTAGTCTCTCTATGGGAAATGATATTTATATTTCAAATCATAAATATGAATAATTTTATTCTCAATGTTATATCATTTTTAAGAACAATTCAAATCTAATTTAATGATAGATTTCACAAATTATCCATTTTTATTTTCACCCCAATGTTATCCTTTTTTTGTAGATCCCCAACAATGTGTAATCTTTGGTGACCCTCTTATTTCACATATCATATTTATAAAAATTATATATTGTTACAATTTTTATTATGTGGGTTTTCACATAGGTATTTCAAAATATTTAAATGTTTTTCCATCCTTTCATAATCAACATTTTTTCATCCCCTCAAAATTACCTTATGATGAACTTTAAATTTTCTCAAGGAAATTTTATTGATGATTTTTTATAAAATTTTTTTCTAATATATTTATTTTACCTAGTAAAAAATTATTTTTCCATATCACCTGAATCCTTTTATTTTTTAAGAATTTTAAAATCATTTTCTAAAAACAATTTTATGATTTAACATTCATTTTACTATTTATCATAAAATGATAAATTTATAAGGAAATATTTTTCCATGAATCACACTATATATTTTATTAGGATGTGCTCTTATTGGGTGATATTGTTTTGGGAATCAACTATTTTCATTCTCAAGCCCAATTTTTGTTACACCACTTGGGAATTTTGTGATTATTTATCATTATATAGGTTTATTATGATGTGGGAAATGAAAAATATTTCAATGAAATGGGTTTTCATGATATTTATAATGTATTGGAATGTTATTGAGCACATTTATATGTAACATTGACATGTGGGATCTAATATCACCATCCAATTAATTAATTAATGTTCTATGTCTCCTCGGATAATACAGAATAATCCATCTTAGATATTATAAAAAACTAAGCATGGAAATTGTTGGATATGATCTATAACTAATAGAAAATCCCTCATGGATATAGTCACATTTTATTGGGTATTCCTTCCTTGACATTCTCAAAAATAAATCATGGAATATCGTAGATATTCTCATAAGAATATTATTCACTTTTCTTATTTTTGTGCCATTGAATCACAATTTTTTTAAGGATAAATTTTATGTTTCATTTCCATTCCATATTATAATGATTATAATTGATATATAATGATATTTTCTCATATTTACACACTCGTTTTTTTTGTATATGTTTTATTTTACATGTTCTTCTATCTTGAATCATCATTATCTCTCCTGGATTCCATGTACATTTAATTAGAAATTTATCCCCAACCAAATTTTTGTCTTATTCTTATAATATAATGATTGATTAAATGATGATATTTTTTCAATTTTCAATAATTTGATGTCACCAATTCTTATTTTTTTCCAAGTTATGATTAAGATTATAAATTATGAAACTTTGATAAGGTAGTCTAGTGTGTCTCAAGTATAAAATAATGTTCATAACTGTAATAGAACTTGTCTGATTTGTATCCAGTCATGAAAGAAACTAAAACATGGGATCTTAGGATTGTCAGATTATTTTGTGATATGCAATGTTTATGTCACGATTTTTATAAAATAGAGTCATGTTTATATTGGGTTGTAAAATTCCATGTTATTTTAAATATTATATTTTTTGGTTTTAATTTTTATTCTCGAGCTATTTGAACTTGATAAACATAGTGATTTATGTTATTGATTTGTGTTGTTTTTTATTATCCTCAAAGGATAGTGGTGTTATTCCTGGATTAGTTCAGTCACATTGGATTTCCATATCATTGGTGTGCATTATTGTGATTTATATTTAGGTTTTTGAATGAGGGCCATAATTTTAATATGTTAAAAATCAAATTTATGGATATTACCATATAAAGTTTTGATGTTATTTTAATTTGGTAGACATGAGTATTTCTTAGTAACTATTATCACATGATGATGATTATAGATATCTAACAAACATATGGGGTTATACCCATAGATAAGATTACATGATATTGGAATTATTTATGGAGATCAATCTATAATGGGCGGTAATGTGATATGTTTCATGTTTATTATGGTAGAGTATGGATTAAGAAATTTTCATGTATTATAAGTATAATTTATTGATGATTATATTTTAGGATTAGTTATAATGAACATTTTTTTGGACAATGCTGTCTAAAAAATAAGTCTAACATTGAGAGATGATGAGGTTTTTCATGGCCCAGAGTGCATCAGATATGGGGTACAAATAGGGGTTTTTCTTATTTGTAATATATGGCTAATTAAATATTATTAATTGGTATTATTATATATTTTTAAATGAGAAAATTTATTTCATAGTTTTCCATGTGTATTTGCACATGGGATGTTCTTTTGAAAGGGTATTCTTTGTATCTCTATAGATTTTTATTATATTAGACCCAATATAGTGTGGGTTGAGGAGTTCTGTCGATGATATGAAGTAAGTGTCCTTGAGGTGTTATTTGAGAAGTAATTTCTCAAATGGGTGTTGTATGGTGAGAGTCAGTGTTTTTTTCTTGAATGTCTATTCCTTTAATTATGAGTTTCAATGAGGTATATTTAATTTTTTGTCTTAGTTTAGATAATACTAGTGGGGTTGATGATTGGGACATGACTATATTATGGTTGGATATCGTCCTTTCGTCTATTGTGAGGCACGAGGGGTTGTTTATAGGTGATGAATTGTCTAATAATTATGGGTTTATAAAAATCAAAATGGATATGTTTGGTGAAATTTTCATGAACTGAACGAAAATGATATTTTTTTTTATTTTGGACATAGAAAAGTAGGGGTTCCCCTCAACTTTTGGGCTGAGGTTATTTTTTTCGATACACAAGGATTAATAGGTGACTCTATCACTAAGAAGGATGTATAATCCTTTATAGATGTAATGAAATTGGTATGTGATGTTGATCATGAGGTATTAAAAAGTATATGTTGAAGATATGGCTACAAGAATTGAGGGTTGTTAATTGTAACTTCTCTAGAGAAAGATCCATCCCATATGATATATTGAATTTGGGTTGTTGAGAAAGAGTTTGTGATGAAAAAATGAATAATATTATTGAATAATAATGATGATGTATGATTATATAAGAAATATAGATGATGTTTGGGTATATTTTGATCTTGAATATATGTTCAAAATATGATCATATCCCCACATGTAATCTCTAATGTATGTATTTGTGTAGATATTTTCTGGTGATGGAATATATCGCCATATAATTTTATGTTATACAAATTATTATTTGATTGTAATTTCATGTTTTACATGCTTTTAGATATTTTTAATGATATTTAGGTTCCTATTGGTGGTGAAAAAAATAGTTTATTAATAATTGAAAATGTTTCTTGGTATGAGTTGATTTTTATATTTCAAATATCAGGTTAGGGTGTCCCTTGTGGATAGATTTCGTGTAAGTTAGTGATGGGTTATAATACATGATGTTTTTTTGTTGATGTTGGAGACTAAACTTGGTGGATCCTAGAGGTCTATGTATGTGATTTATAGTTCTATTTATTTTTTTGGTATAATGTATGATATTGAACATCAATGGCTAATCATTTATGGAATGTTTTCTATTCATGTACTATGTTTCATCTAGAATAAAATGTGTTTTTTGGTATTATTTATTTATTTTTGTGAGTTATATTACATGGTTTTTTTCACTACCACTTCAATATTATAATAGAGAGTATAGTATCCCTACAATCACACAACTAAACATACATTCTATTTTGTAGTATTTTTTGTACGGTGTGGTTTGAATGAGGTCAAATTTCACCTCTATCTTGAATTTTTAGGATGATATAGTTCATGGGGAATTATAAATTCTTTATATATACATTCATAATTTTGGTAGTTCATGAGAGAATCATTTAGTTATTATAGGTTTCATATATAATAGTAAATATTAGGATATTATTTATATATTTTTATTAAATTATTTATATGAAATGTTTTATCAATTACATTTTTTTATGATATTGTTTAGTAAGGTACTTTTATTTGATCCTAGAATGGTGTAAAAAACTATTGATTATGTTTAGTGGATATAGGTGAGGTTTGTTACAATATGGACTAGGAAAATAAAAAATATTGGAAAAAAGATCCAAACTATTGAATTTTTTATTCGGTATAATGTTTTAATCTCTGTCTCAGCTCAGTTGAGACATCTAACTTTTAGTAAGGAAGGAAAAATAGATACTTGTTTCATATGACCATTTGGGAAGATTATTAATATTTGATAAGTTTCTTATTATTTAGTGTCACCTATATATTTTTGAAAATTTAATGATGTAATTTACATATATCGATTGAAAAAATAAATACAAAAAATAATATCATTTACATAACCATGATTATTTAAAATTATATATGAATTTTTATTTTTTTTATCAATCTATGGATATTTTGTATCTGATTGAGAAGGATTTATTGGGTAATGTTGGGACACATGTACTTTTCCCACAAAAACATGAAAATTTATAATACTAAACTTGAGATTAAGAAGAATAAATGAGGTAAAAATGAATGAATTGTTTTAGTGGAATATTCTAAGAAATTCTTCTTATAGATGAGAGACTATAAATTTATGAGGTGAATGAAATCCAGATATGAAGGTGTTATTTTGTTTATCATTTACACTAATTTTTTTTTTGTTGATTATTTTCTCTAAGAATTTTTTTATTATATGAATAAGTCAAGAAAATAGGTGGAAATGGATGGAAGTTAACAGAATATAATAGGATGTTCCACTTAGTATCATATGGTATAATATTGTTTTCCAACGAGTCTAGGTAATAGAGTTAGGAGTTCCTTAGAAAATTACTATGTGTTTATTAAGAATACTTCAGGTGGATGGAAGCCCATTACTGTATATTGGTTATTCACCAGCTTCTTGGTATATTTCCTTATCCATTTTATTAATGGATATATATTTTTAGTTTTTCTTTCTAGGAAATGGGATTAGTTTTCCAGCTTTAATAGAATTCATTTTAATGATATTAGATCCCTTTTAATTATCTCTTTCACTCTCTAGATTATATTCACGGTTTTTCTCTTATTTGTGATTGATTTGTTATATTTCAAGGGAACTACAGTCATTAAGGTAAGATATTTAATTGGTTTATAATTTTCACTAAAGGTATCAATGGTTTGACTTCTATATTATTTTAATATACCACTATTCTGTGATATTGATGGATTTAAGAGATCTTAATTAATGACGGTTATTTAACTGTTTTCCTTTGTGTTTTTTATTTATTATACAAGAGGTAGGTGGCTCGTCTCTATAATATGGTGTTTAATTAAGTATTTTCATTATTTTTAATTTTCTTATGATTCTAATAATGTGATTGTTGAATGCGGGTGATATTTAAATCAATTTGATGATAATGATTATTAAATTAATTTTAAAGGACAAAATATGTTTATTTAATTGTGATTATTTTCTTGTATGTTATTTTAATTATTTAATAATGTTGAATTTTTATATTATAAATTAATGAAAATAATAATTAAAATATAATTTAATTTAAACTAATAGTGAACATTTGTTTCTATTTTTTTTATTTAAGGCTGTTTTATAAATTTATTCAGCCATAATATTAATTTGTATTGGGCGACTGTGAATTCTTTTTAATTATTCGAAATAATTTCATGGAAAACTATATTTTGAGTGATTTTTATATATATTCAAAGTGTACCTCCAGATTAAAATTATTTATTTACTAAATGATACTCATGAGATTATGTTTAATAAATTAGTATTTTCATATTTCTTAAAAATGTTAATTTATTGAATGAGAAGAGAATTTTAAAATACTAAAAAAACTAATAAATTTAAATTTTAATTATTGAGTGAAACATGAGAAGATAATGAATCAATATAATTTTTCAAGAAAATAACATGATGTTAAAAGATTGTGTTTTCAAATATATAATTTTGTTACATTTATTTTTCTTTTAAAAAAACCACGAGTTTGGCTAATAATAAGGAAATCAATAGGTCATGATAAAACCAAATGAGATCCATGGGCTTGGCTAGGATTTATATTACGATATGATATATATATATATATATATATATATAATTCTATTGGTTTAATATTATGACTATGCATTTATTTCAATTAGAGGAGAGAATATATATTCTGTGTGTTTTATATTGACTTTTTTTATCCATGAGTAAGGGATTAGAATACTTTTATATAAATTTATAGAAAATGTGGGTATTTTCCATAGAACTTAATTTTAATTACCAGGTGGCTTGGTTTTCACCCTACCTTATATATGCATGTTGTTTATAATTTTTTGTGATCATTTAATATCTTTACAACATTTACATTAAATCACTTTAAAATCCAGGTGATGATTGGGGTATTAGTGGTTTCCAATGATAATATTTTTCATTACCTATATGTTTAGATATCATATGCATATAGATTATAAGTATATCCATTAAATATAATTTAAAATACCATCTCATATAGGTTCTTATATATAGAAACATTTTGTAGTTGATTTTTCATGTGATTATGGAGGATTATAGAGGGGATATTATTGTTGTTATTTCTTTATTCTGTTAGTTGTATTACATCTAGATTTTATAATTGAGATGTATATATACTTTGAGTGGATACATGATATTAATGGGAACTGCTTAAATTTCTTATTAGTTTATTAATGGTTTTAGGTCATTATTATGTTTCTTATGATTATTCAATTTGGATATTTTTTTTCTCATGTGATTAGAAATTGTGTTTAAATCACTCACCATGAAATATTTATTGACCCTCAGTGCTAGTCACTGACCATTAGTAATCTAGAATCATAATTGATGTAAAATGTAATGTTTCATTAGTAGTAGAACCATGTCTTGGTGGGATTTTATATTCACAAACTATAAATTACCAAGGGATACCTCTTATGAATCAATGACCATTGTGATATCACTACTAAATATAATCTAACATTGAATTAGCTTGATATATAAGTAACTATATTACCTAGATGTATATTTATTTAAATTCTACATTACTATTATAATGGATGTATATATTCATATTCACATAGTTTACAATTATTCATTTATCTACTTGTTTCATTATACTTATTAAATGTGACTCTATATACCACACAATTTTAGTAGACATCTACGATATAAAATATGTCCTTATTCTCACATAACCATCCATTATATCATTAAGATACTTAGGTTTAATCTCTATTATCAATGATAATTTCAATGTTAGAGCTTTATAACCTATATGAATATGTTTTATACCATCCTACCTCAATATGTTTATATCTCTACCCATTATAGAAAAATTAATTCAATTTCAATTTTTTAAAGAGTATTTCTAGAAATACATGAACCATATTAATGTACATTTATTCCTATGAAAACCATCATTATTCATTTCTAACATTGATATCTATCATGTAAAATATTATTTTAAAATTTGACAATCTGTGACCTCAACATCCCATTTAAAAACAAGATCTCAACCACTTATGACACCTAATCTCTATATTGAATGAATATTTATTTTAGTGAAATGACATTTCATTACCTGATATTACCATGTATTATTATCATAAATCTCATGGTGAAATTAATAATCTCTATAATATGGTATGTATTATCATCTATATTAATCATGGGATTCTAGCCTCAACAAAATGGTTTTTATATAGTCCAGTGATATTCAAGATGATGGATGTGTTATGGTGAAAACTAAAAAGAAGTCAATTGAAAAGACTAATATCATACATTCTTATATTCTAAAAAACATCATGCATTAGGTTTAGTGTGAAATTTTTAACTAGAGATACAATTGGTGTCTTATTTTGTCATAATTTAAGTCATTTAAAATATCCAACATGTTTTTCGTTATGTGATAATGACTAGCGTCATGTCATTTTTTCGACCCATGATATACATAATTTCTTATCTTTGTACATTATTTTTATCATACAATAACCCATTGAACCACATTTATTATTTCAAATTGCACCATGTTTCAATAAAATTCCCCCTAAAATGAGTAATTATACCTAGTTTATCTCTTATCTTGTTATTATAATTTTATTATTTAAACACACAACTTTATCATTTTATCGAGATTCAAAAATAATTCCCACCATTTTATTAGAGATATCAATTGAAAATGGATAATATTTATCTAATATTTTATAATCTAAAATATATATTTTTTCTATATTATTAATTATAATCAACTTTAAAATAATTTAACTTCAAAAAATTGTTCATTTAAAAAAATATATCTCAAAAAAATTACAGAAAACTCGCCAAATTTTTAACTGACATGAATGATTTATAGGATTGAAATTTTTATTTGGAGATATATATTCATTTTATTTATATCCTTTGTTTGTTTAGGTTATTATTGATTCGTAACATTAATTTCATGAATAATTTTAATACAAATTGGATAGATTCATGGTTAATGATCTCCTAGGTGGAAACTATAATTTTTGGTAATCCAGATGATAGTTCAAAAATGTAGAAATATCACTCAAATTGTTCTAGAAATATATAATAAAATTTGATAGAAATTATAAAATAGTTATATTTTTTATTTTCATAAATTGAAAGATGCTCATACACTTCCCAAAAAGATTTTTCCAAATTGTGTCTCAAAAATTCAATTCAAAAACCTCTAAATTTGTTTTGTAAAAATATAAAATTGAAATCAATTTTTTTTAAATTTTAATTTGAGGAAAAAATGATATTTTAGAGAGTGAGGGGATTAAAATCATCAGTTATTGGTTATTTTATCTCCAAATACTCATAATTTGATAAAATATAATGATTTATCTCACTGAGAGTAACATCTGTATCCCTATAAATGCCTATTTTAGGGTGATGAAGATAGGGGATACATACAATTAGAGAGTGAAATTTGATACATATTTTGTCTAATGTTTTAGTTTATTTTAAAATTACGAAACATTTATTATATTTTTAACTCCACATATATCAAATTGAATAGTTATGTTTTGAATTTTGTAGTGAAATTATAAAATTTTCCTAACCAACTAGTATTTAATTTTTGAGGGTGTAATATAAGTTTTCTTGATTCAAATTTATATTGATTCATTAATTATTAAAATATTTATATTATTTTATTATTTAAAATTATTTGATTTATAAATGATTCTTTTATCATGGATAATCGGATGTTATATCTAAGTTTGTGTTAATGAGTATTACATTATAGTTAAAAATGATAGTACATATATCAGTTAAAATTGAATCGATTAATTAAATTTAAATAAATTTTTTTAAGATAAATGATTAAAAGATATGTGTAGTATCCTTTGATTTATAAATAATAAATTTTTTATCCCATTAAATATTAAATTTTAAGGAGTGTATGTAGTTTTTTAGTTTTTCTATTTCCTTTTATTTTTAACTCATTATCACAAAACCCCATCCTTTTTTGTTTTGTATTATATCTTATTATTAATATATAGTGAAAACGCATAAAACTACACTAAATACTAAAAATTTATTCACTATGTTATACCCTTATATATATATATATATATTAATAATATTGACATATCATTATATTGTAGACCCATTTTGGCACCATTATCTATAAGCTCCACCATTTAAAGTGTGTATTTCTAAAAAGATCTATGTAAATTATAAAGTTATTGAAGTTTATTTGGTTGTATTTATTGTAAAAAAAATTACATTTATATGGATTGGATATATTGGGTATTAGAGTAATATTAAACCTAATGGATATGAAGAATATTCTAATATAAATGAAAAAGGATGAAGATGTTGCCTATATACTTGGGCAAAGAGTAAATAAGTATTACAAAAGTTGAATAACTCCCCTGTATAGATTCAAGTCAGAATCCCTCATATATTAGACTATCTATGTGCTAGTATTAATTATATACAATGAAAAATGCTAATATAATGATTCTAGTCCTGTTTGTAATAGTTTGGAGAATTTGTTGAGGTTGTCCTATTGAAAAAAATCTTTATAGGTGTAGTAAATAATGTAAAAAAATATAGATTGTAATTTTTGATAAACCATTTTTATTTAAATTTATTTTAATTACCCTATATTTTTTATGAATATTTTATGGATGATGTTTTATAAAGGCTGACATGAAGTTAAAATTGGGAATCCATATGATTTTTTGAAATACTTTATATATAGTTTTTCATTCTCCAGAAAATTACCTCAAACAATCTAAAAAGGATTTTCGATTAATTTGATAATTCATAGATTAATTTTAATCTATTCTAAATATATTTGATGTTCCTGAGAAGGTTGTGAGATTATTTGAAGGTTTTCTGAATGGATTTGGATATAATATACAATTTACTGTTGTGGATGGAAGATTAACAATGTTTTAACAATGGAAATACCGCATATGATTAATTCTACATAACATAAGAGTTATTTTAAAGTCAATATGATTCACTAATTATTATATTTTTATTATATGCAGAATATATATAAATATTAACACCCATGTCTACCTATGAGTCACCCTATTTATCCATAAGTTTCTTTGAGGTGTTCAAATATTGAATCTGCAAAGGGAATGATGACTCCATATGAGTCATTTTTTTATAAATATCAGTTTATGAGTATATATATGATATTTTTATTCAATTTTCAAGTTAGTAAATGTGAATATGATTTTATTAGAGAGGGAACAAAAACCATGTATGGGTTGGGCCTATATTATTGGGATTTCTAGTTATCATATGATTCATTCATTAATGTTATGTTCTTTATAACTAAAATGACATTAAGGTAGGAGCATTGTATGATCCATTATAACCTACATATGTGTCATTAAACACTTCAAATGATTCATCAACCTGACCATATAAGGAATTCCTTGAAATAAAAAATTTCTGATTTCTTCAAAAAGACAACCTGAATTCACAAAATTAGTATATTATTAAGAAAATGTCATTTGATGATGATAAATCGTTGATTCATGTTCATAACAACATGTTTATTCAATATTTAGTTTATTTATAGTTAATTAAGAAACTAATATTCATACAGAGATAAGGAATATTTAACATGACAATAATTTATAGGAAAATAAATAGTTCTATAATGAATATATTATATAATGTAATTTTCATGAAATTTAATCTAAAGTTGAATGTAATGTGATTATTTGACTAAAAAATATAAACCTAATTATTGTTTAATTATTCATTGAATGATTAAATGTGGTAATGATGTATTATACGATTTGGATAAAATATTGATCATTCAATTATTATAGATATTTCCGTCATTCAATGAGAATATCCACTCTAAAAAATAATATTATTGTGGCTTTGATAAAAATTTAGGAAGAGTTTTTTTGTAAATTTTTTCAGGATAGTTTGAGTAAAGAAATCCAAAATTATATTCAGATAAAAAATGTAATAATTATTTGGATTAGAAAAAATGATAGAAAATAGAAGACAGGAACTCAAAGAATTTTAAAAGAGATGACCATTGAGAAAAAAAGATCATAACTATGATCATGGGGGACCAATAAGTAAGTGGTTGTGAAAAAGGTAAATGAGAATCATGAAACCAAATTTGGTTTGATATTTTTCATTTTACAAAAAAAATAAAATATATTTATTATAACTTACATATATAATGTGTTATCTATATTAATAAAATATTATTGTGAACAATATAGTTACATAGTTCTGAAAAAATCAGAAAACTCCCAAAGGAATGCAGATCCTAATAAAATTTTGAGAATAAGAACATCTATGAATAAAAGAGTATATGAATATGATGTCATTGTTATAACCACCAAGCTCTTTATTTTACACTTAAAAATAATTTATTGGATAAAATCATCACTTGATACAACATAGAATATAGAGAGGTCTAGTGTCATTGGGTCTTAGGAACATTACATAAAAACATAAAACATGAAATATATATCTTTATTAAAAACTTCTTTTACATGACCACACACATTCCATTGTACATCGCATTGCATAGGATAACTTGAGGACAAGCATAAGAAAAGGGTGAGCTATAAAGACCATTAAAGGAGTAAACAATACATAACATGAATAATAAATCACATTTTATGAAATAAGCAAATCAATGGAGCATAAGAGAAACACGAACATTAAGGCATTATATTGCATGATTATCAAAACATGGAAATATGGAAACAACATTTAATATCATATTAGCATGAGCTAAGGTTCATTGGACATAGATCATTCATAAACCCATATTTCACTTGAATTATCATGAGTAAAAACTCATTTCATTTGATGTATCATGATACTAATCATTACCCAATGCATTGGAGCGCTATTAGGGCACACCCATCTTAATCATTTCATTTCATGTATAAGTGTGCCACATGGATAATATAATAAGGATTCATTAAATAGAATCATTTATTCCATTATGAATTAATTTGGAATTAATACATGAAACTCTATAATAAATAAGTAAATATGCATAATTAAGAATATCCTTTATAGATAAATGGGATGGTATTCACAACACAAAGACTATAGCTCGGAAAATCGCGGTGCAATTTCAACAGCATAACAACGTGGCATAACAATTAATAAAAATGGTTGATGAGAGTGGAAGGGGTTTTTAATCAAATTTAATTGAAATGGATAGTAAGGGGTAATATAGATACATGTCCCAACATATATAATGGTATTTAGATTAATAAAACAAAAGAATTTCTTGAATGTATGTGAGGAGAGAGAAATCCCAAATGGAATTTCCGCATGGTAACGAATGTACATGTGAGGAATTAATGAAAGAGAAATTTTTCTATCATCATTAAAACGTAATTAGGGATGAATGGGGAAGGTTCGAAATCATACACCTACATTTTTATTTGAAAATAAAATGGTATATAAATATAATGAAACTTTGGAAAAATGAAAGAGAAGAAATTCCTTACACGGAAGTGTGATCCCAAAGGATTGGGAGAGTCTTGAGAGAGGATTCATGAGATCTTGGGGTGCCTTGGGAGTATTATAGAGATAATATGGTATATTTTGGTCTAGCACTAAAGGTTTTTAGTGAAGAGGATGTGGGATCATGGGAGGGTTTATATAGGAAAAGAGAGGGAATTCGTAATTCTTTATGTTTTGGGCAATACTCATTTAACTAATCAAAAACCCCAACCAACTCATGGTTTTCCCATGGTTTTTCCAAAGAAGAGTGGAAAACATTATATTATATTACCAATGGCCAAATATATTAAATATTATGATTTCTTATGTAGAGATGAGTCACACTCTCAAGGAAATCATTTTTAAACGATAAAATGTATTATAACTCTTGAATGGTCCACTACAACATGGTAAAATAAATAAAAATCCAAAAATCACATTATGTTAATTGAAAAACAAATAGAGTCCAAACATCTCATTTATAGTATTTTATTACATCACCATTGGGTCATTATGATGTCATAAGACATATTATATAATTAAACGGTATTTAATGTTTTCCCAAAAAATTATTGTCTTGGAAAACTATGAAAAAATCACCATTGGATAATTTTGATGTCCAGATTCCAAAAATAATATTCATTTTATCTAAATAATTTTCTAAATATGTGAATTTTTTCTTTTAAAATAAAAACTTATATTCATCGTAAATTCATGGGTTTTGACAACAAATGACTTTCAAACCTTAATAAAAATTACAATTGAATTCATAACAATTATACAATCATTTAAATATAATAATAATTAATTTATTAATAATATTTTAATAATATTTTATTTAATTCATAAATACATTAATTCATCAGAATAGATTTTATAATTCAATACTATTTATTCTTTAAAAACCATTTACAAAGTAACAAAAATAAAGTGAATGTATATTCGTGATTATATACAAAAATAATGCACATAATCATATTGATATGGTCATGTTACATATCCCATTATAACACCCGCATAAGACCAAAGGGTAAGGTGCGTGATAGTGATATACTCTTGGGGAGGCTCACTATTATCACTTAGGTGGTAATCTCTATTAACTTCCACTTGTCCTGTAGGCATTTAGGATTAAGCTTAACGTGTTGAAGCTCAGCTTGGGCTTGGTCAAAAGTGAAGCCCAGTGACCCTACCTTTTTTCCACACTTTGAAAAATGGGCTTCCTATGGTGAAATTCTACTTGATGAGGCCTTCACTTCCGTTTTCTGAGTAAATTGTAATTGTTAAATCCAAATATTTATATGAATCATGTGATCAATGTTCAAAAACTATATTAGCAATGGTACCAATTCTTAACAATATTATAAAATTGGAAACCATAAATCCAAAGAAGTGAATATGTTTTAAAAAATCATTTTAAAAAAATAATAAATTTAATTGGACCAAGAAGGATTTTTCATTATTTAATAGTTTTGGTCATTACAATCTTCTCCCCTTAAGAAATTTCACCCTCAACATTTCCTTTTCCAACACTAAATAAGATGAGGGTAACAATGCTTCTCACTTCCTCTGATTCCCATGTCGGATCTTTAATCTTCTAGTCACACCACAACACCTTGATGAAGGGCATTTTCTTATTTTGTAGAACGTTTTTCACTACAATCTAAGATATTTACCAGTATATCTTCATATGAGAGGTCGTTATAAAATGGTACCACCTCTGGATTGAGTACATGTGATGGGTCATGTATGTACTTCCTGAAGAGTGATACGTAGAATACATCATTTATTTGAGATAGGTTTTTTGGGAGGGTTAGTCGATAGGAAACTTCTCCAATGCGATCAAGGATCTCAAAGGGGATGATGTACCTTGGACAAAGAATTCCCTTCTTCCTGAATCTCATAACTCTCTTCCATAGTGATACGTAGAGGAATACCATATCTCCAACATCAAACATTAGGGCTCATAGATTATTATCAGCATATCTATTTTATCGACTATGTGCTCCTTTTATGTGCTGCTAGATGGTACTAAACTTCTCCACCATTTCATCAACCATTTTTGGACATTGGAGTTTTTTATCCCCAACCTCATCCCAATATTTCGATGTCCTACACCTCTTCCCAAAAAGGGATTCATAAGGATCCATTTGGAAGCTTGGGAGAAAAATGTTGTTGTTAGTGAACTCAAATAAAGGAACATGTTGAACACATCCCCCTTTGATGTCCATTGAGAATTCTCTAAACATGTCCTAATGTATTTGGATAGTCTTCTCAGATTAGCCATCAGTTTGGGGATGGTAATTTTTACTGAAGTTCTACTCATTATTCATAGCATGTTGAAGACTCTTCCAAAACATATAGGTGAATCCTAGATCAAGATCAGATACAATTGATAGTGGTACCCCATGCCGCATTACCACTTCTCAGATATATATCTATTCCAGTTGATCCAATGAGAAATTCCCTTGAATTTCAATGTTGTGCATATACTTTGTATGATAATCCAAAATAACCCAGATAACATTGATTCCTTTGGATGTAATCGGATGTACGGTGATAGAGTCCATGGTGATGTTCTCCCATTTCTAAGCTTGTATAGGTAATGGTTGCATCATCACCTTAGACTTCTACCTCTCAGAAATCACATGATGACATACCATTTACTTTTATGTATACTCAAGGATCTCCTTATATATGTTATCCCACCAATAATTCTCTCAGAGATCTCAATAAATCTATGTGTTTCCTGGTTGAATGGATAAATTCGAACTATGTGCTTCATCCAAAGTTTGTTCTATTACAATGGATTTTATGGAACACATAGTCTTCACCCAAATCTCATAATTCCTTCTTCATTAACATTGAAATATAAGGATTTACCTTTCCGAATAGTTTCCACTTTCTTCATAATTCCTACATCATCCTTTTGATCATTCGTTAACCATTCCTAAAGAGACAGTTGAATAATCATTCGTGAAAGGATTGAGGATGATATCTTCATTATGATTCCCATGTCCATCTTTATCAAATCAATGTATATTAGATTTTTTTCAATTCTCATCAATGATAGAATCATTGGGTACTTTCTATTCAAAGCATCTTCCACCTTATTCTATTTCCCATGGTGGTAATGTATTGAGTAGTCGTAGTCTTTGAACCAATCTAACCATCTTTGTTCACAAATATTCAACAGTTTCTGTGTGAATATATACATGAGTATTTTGTGATAGATGTATATTTCACAATTCTCCCCAAAGAGATAATGTCGCATAATTTTCAAAGATAATATTACTAAAGACACCTCCAGATCAAGTGTGGGATAGTTTTTTCTCATGAACATTGAAATGGCTTGAAGCATAGGCAATGAATTTATCATTTTTAATCAACACACAACCCACGCCCTTCCTATAACCATCACTAAATATCAGAAAAAGTTCTCCACTTGTGGGTAATGTGAGCACATGTATAGTGATAAACCTCATTTTTAACTCCTTGAAGCTCTCCTCGCATTCATCACTCCATGAAAATGTGACTCCCTTCCAAGTTATCTTGGTAAGAGGGTTTGAAAAATGTGATAAATTTGTCAAAAATCGGCAATAATATCTAGATAACCCCTAGAAGCTATGGATATCCATCCCAAATTTTGACCTCATCCATACATAAATTGCATATGTCTTGGAGGGATCCATATATATCCTATTTCTTTTTATGATATGACCCAATAATAAGACTCCCTTCAATTAGAACTCACACTTGTTGTACGTTTCATAGATCTTCTCTTTTCCTAACATCTATAGTATATTGTTTAGATTCTCCTCAATCTCCTCCATGGTTTTGGAGTATATTTGAATAACATCTATAAAAAATACAAAACATTTGTTGAGTAAATATCTAAAGACTCTATTCATCAAGTACATGAAGATTTCTAGAGCATCATTGAGTCCGAAAATAATTACTAAGAATTCATAGTGCCTATACCTTGTACAAAAAGCAGTCTTGTGGATATCCTCCTTATTCACCCTTACTTGGTAATATACCAATCACAAATACACCTTGTAGATGTATTGTGTACCACATAGCTGATCAAACAAGTCATCAATTCATGGTAGAGGATACTTGTTCTTTATAATGATTTTTTTGAGCACACGATAATCAATACAAAGACGCATTGACCCATCCTTATACATGATGAAGATAACTAGAGAACCCCATGGTGAAGCACTAGGTCATATAACCCCTTTATCAAGATTCCTATATAGTTGTTTCTTCAGCTCCTCAAGCTATGAAATATACATATAATACATAGACTTGGATATTGGAAATTCCCCAAGTATAAGATCAATTGAGAATTTCACATCTCTCTGGGAGGAAGACCAAGAAATTCCCCGAGAAACACATCCTTGCATTCCGTCACAATAGGCATGTCTTCATGGATATATTCTTTCCTAAACTCAGTAATCTAATAAAGATATACACTCTCATAGGGAAGTAATATCCACATTTTACATGATGGTGTTAAATAAGATTCATCCTCCCCCTTGAACATGTATAGAATTGGGGTTGATTCACCATATGAAGAGTGTTTTCCCTCTCATGACAATTTATGTTGGATATCTATATAGAAAGCCAATCCATGACATGAATTGCATCAAATTGCACTAGAGGGTGTATGATAAGGTTCTCCGAGAAGTTCAATCAACAAATAATAATAGGGGAGGAGTTATATTCATGGGATTCAATGATTTCCCCATTTTCTGTTCTCACCAACATCTTTAGTTACATAATTTGTGGTGGGATTGAGATTGTTATACTAAGCATTTAGTATATAAAAAATTCTTAAAACACAAATCAAAAATTACGTTTTCTATTCTGGAATTAATAACTAGCATATATGTCACTACTTCATTATCAAGGATCGTTTTGGTGGTAGTGATGAAAAAAGATCAGCATTCATACCTTGGAGGTTGTTGGTTTCCTCAAAAAACATTAGCAGAGGTAACTGATTTGAAAAGATCCATTGATCATTGAAATTGATAAAATGAATAATGTGTTGTGGGTCAAACGGAGCATTCCTATTATTAGTCGCAGCCGTGGTTTTTTCTTTTCGGCATTTAATTGCCTAGGTTCTCTTCTCTTCCACACCTAACGAATTTCCTCATATACTTCAAGAAATTTGCGGGGTTCTTCTTTCAACTCCTTTGGAAAGTGGGGTGATGGATTTTTTTAGCACCAATGTATTTTTCAATCAGACCACCAGAATTAAATTCCACCTTACCTTTCTTATCCCCATGACACCCTGGAGATTCTCCAATCTCTATTTCAACTTTGTGGGCACATCGGAGAATTTACTCATTTCTCTCGATGTCACGGATCTCTATTACTTTCGGTAGGCTAGGTTATATCCCAACAAAGAAGTGTTAAACCTTCCATTCAAGAGGTAAAAATAAAGCTTAAGGTGTATCATGCAATACTTTTTATGTTTTCCTCATACGCTCCAATTCTTGTTTTCTTAATTGAAAGGAAGTCCCTTTCCATCTTATGTCAGAGGGTGCAGGGAGAATATTAATCGAAAAACATTTTCTAGAAATCCTTCATTTCCAATGAGACGATATCTTCCTTAGGATTCATATAAATTTCAACCATTGATCAGAAACACCCTCCATACAATAAGTATCAAGAATAACCTTCTCTTATTACGAAAATTGAAGGATGGAAAAGATATTTTCAATGAATATGATACATTGTTCTGAAATTCACATATCAGCTAATCCATTAAAAGTTGAAGGCCTTTGTCTCATGTAGTTATCTACAATGACTTGTCTTTATAGGGGGTTTGAACATTCGACACAAACCATGTTTCTATTCAAAATAGGAGTTAACTGAGAGATTATCGTGGAAATGTTTATAAATCCCACTCCCATCGGATTGGGAATCTCATTTGAATATTCATCACATTGATCTTTACATAGGTTGTTAGCTTGTGTAGTTTTATTACCTGCCATTGGATGGAATAAAAGGAAACATAGAGGAAAGACAAAAAAGTTGTATCTAAAGACAAAAGGTGTAACTTATAAATAACAATTATTTACTTAACAGATGAATTTTTAGGATTCATTCTTAGTTATATATGATATACTTCTCAACATATATTATTAGGGGGGGGGATTTTTTCCTTAATAATGGTTCATAATAAGAACCTGAATTTACAAATGAAAATTCCATGTTACTGTCATAACCAAGTGTGCATCAATTCCCATTGTTGTGCATGAGTTCCCATTTGAGTCTAGCTAAAAGTGGTGTTTTCGGGTTTTACCCCAAGATAAATTTATACCAGAGATTCCTCTACATTATCATATTCAGAAATGGATATAATTTCATGATAAATGACTTAATCATTAATAAAAAAAAATTCGGTTTGTTTTTATTATAATTATTCTTATCCCTAAGGTTTTCACTAGGTTTTTCTAATACTAGTCCAAAAAATAACTAATCCTATCCTCTCATACCAACTTTGACAACCATGCTATTTATTTCAAACATAAACATAATTTATTACATAAAATATTAACTTGATAAAACATATAAGATCAATAGGTCTATTGTCTTTGGGGCTTCGGGACATTACATAACAACTTAAAAAATGAAATATACATCTTTATTGAAAACTTCTTTTACATGAATACACACATTCCTTCGTAGTTAGCATTCCATGGGATAACTAGAGGACATGCTTAAGAAAAGGGTGAGATATAAAGCCCAATATGGGAGTAAGCAAGACATAACAAGAATAATACAATACATGTTAGGAAATAGTCATATTAATGGATCATAAGCGAAACACGAACATATTGGAATGATATAACATGATTATCATTACATGGAAATGTCGAAACAACATTAAAAATGATATTATCATAAGAAAAGTTTAATTGAACCTGGAGAATTAGTAAAATCTCATTAGACATGATTTAGAATGAGTAAAACCTCATTTAACTTGACGTATCATGATACAACTTTATACCAAATGCATTGGAGTGATATGAAAGCGCACATTTCTAAATCATTTCATTTCATGCATAAGTGTTCCACATAGATCATATAACATGAATTAATTAAAAATTATAATTTCGTACATGATAAATTAATGGGGAATTAATACATTAAACTCTATAATGAGTAAGTATATGTTCATAAAGGTGAATACCCTCGATAGAAAAACGGGCATGGTTTTCACAACACAAAGACTTTGGATTGGAAAATCATGGTGCAATTTCGGAATCATAATGGCGTGACATAGGAATTCATAAAAATTGTTGATGATAGTGGGAGGGTTGTATCATAATATTTACATGAAATGGAAAATCAGGGGTCATATTGATACATTACCCAACATATGTAATGATATTTATAATCATAAAACAAAATAATTTCTTGAATGTAAGTGAGGAGAGGGAAATTCCTTTTGGAATTTCGATTTCGAAATTGGTGTACATGAGAGGAATTAATTAGAGATAAATGGGTATATCATCATTAAAACATAATAAGGAATGTATGGGGGTGTTTATAACCCATACCCCAACATTTTTAATTGAAAATAAAAAGGAATATGAGCATAAAGAATATTAGACAAAAAATGAGAGAGGAAGAAATCCCTTACTTGGAAGTGTGATCCCAATGGATTTGAGAGAGGCTTATTGAGAGGTTGGGGCACCCTTGGAGGATTATATATATAAGAGGGAATATGTTGGAGGATATCCAAAGGTTTTGAGTGAAGAGGATGTGGGATCTTGTGCGTGTTTATATATGAAAGGAGAGGAAACTCTTTGTTATTTAGGTTTTGGACACTACACATTATAATAATCAAAGCCACAAACCAACCCATGGTTTTTTCAAATTATTTTTTTCCAAATTAGAGTGAAAAAAAATATTTTATATGGCCAATGGAAGATCATGTTAAAATATTATTATTGCATATGTGGAGGTCAGTCACACTCTCAAGGAAATCATTTTAAAAAGCTAAAATGTTTTATAACTCTTGGAGTGTCCACTAATGCTTGGTAAAATAAATCAAACCAACCTAAAATCACATTATTTTAATAGAAAAAAAATATATTGGTCTAACATCCCATTTATAAGATTTTATTACATAACTATTGGGTCCTTATGATGTCATAAAACATATTATATAATTAAACAGAATTTAATGCTTACCCAAAAATTCCACTGGCTTAGAAAATTATGAAAGATTCATTGATGGATAATTTTGAAATTGTGATTACAAAAATAATATTCATTTTATCTAAATAATTTAATAAATATGGGAATTTTTTATTTTAAAATAAAAACACTTATTTATAAAAATTACATGGGTTTTTCAAAAAATGGCTTTGAAACCATAATGAAAATTCAAAATGTATTTGTAAAAATTATTCGATAATTTATATTTTATAAAGATTAATTTATTAATAATAATTTATTAAAATATTATTTATTTCCAAAATCCATTAATTCATCCTAATAGATATCTTAATTCAATACTATTTTCACTTTAAAATCAATGTATAAAGTTACAATAATAAAATGAATATATATTATTTATTATATAAAAAATAGTGTACATAATCATAGTGTTAAGGTCATGTTACATAACCTCTTATAACAACCACATTATACCAAAGGGTATGGTCTGCGATGGTGAGAGACTATTGAGGAGTCTAAGATAACATCGCTTGGGTGGAAATCTCTATTAACTTCCGGTTATCCCAAAGGTAGTTAAAATCATGATTAAGGTGTTGATGCTCGGCTTAGGATTGGTCCCGAGTGAATCCCAGCGGCACTACCTAATTTCTAAACCCCAAAAAATTTGCTTCATATGCAGCAATTCTACTATATGAGGCCATCACTTCCTTTGTCTTAGTAAATTGGATTTGTTAAATCTCTATATTTATACTAATCATGTGATCACTGTTCAATGGCTATATTCGCAATGATAAAAATTCTTAATGGTATTTTGAAATCTAAGAACATAAAACCATGGAATTGAATATGTTTTATATAACCATTTTACATAATAAGACATTAATTAGACCAAGGGGAATTTCTCATTAATTAAAATATTGGGTTATTACAATTGTACTAAACATAAGTCGTAAAATAAAAAGTTAAAAGAGAATAAATTATGGAAACCATATCCAGTGATACATAGGTTTGTATAAAAATTATGAAAAAAGAAGAATAAAAGTTGTACAAGGTTATCGTGCCTGAAATATTTTCAATATATCTTATATATTCAAAGACCTTTATGTTTGAGTTATAGAATCCTGTCATAAAATTCTATACAAGACCATGGAATTTAGGGAAAAAATTCCTAGATTAATAAAATTGTTCTTAAATATCAAACAATACTTGAAGACACTTTGTCGATGAAGGTGATCTAATTTTAGTGATATTAGGACATCATGTTCTAAAATAGGATCCACATTAGAGGGTTAGAAGCTTTGAAAAACTAGCAAGGATGAGTATAAAGAACCCACAATATTTATTTGACATTATTAAGTGTAATATTGTCAACACTCAACTATGTAATATAGAGATAGAGTTCAAAATGATCATTGGATAAACCCACTAGTATTGATAGAAATATAACAAAGGAAAATATTTGATTCGATGAAATCAGATCATATAAAGAAGTAGATTTCCCTACATCATGGTTGAACCTTGTAAAAATACCATGTACTAATCTACATTTATATTCTATATTTCATGTTTTATTGTGGATTTGGTCAAATAAAATTATATCTATTCATATCCATATAGGTATCAAGTGTAAAAATTTCTAATGGGATTAAATCATAAATCAAAAATTGGAATTTATTAAAATAATTTTAAAAGACATGATTCAACCCCCTCTTGGGTGTGTATACCAATCCATATTGATTTAAAATTTGTATTAGAGGTAACTAGAATCCTATTGTTTTTTTTATTTTTATAACCATGATGTTTTATTATAATTATATGAAGTGAATATTTTAATAGTTTACTAAAGAACCTCATATAGTAGATTGTAGTTTTGATAAAATTATTGAAAATGTGAATGTATTCCCCAAGACTATAAAAAATAAGAAGAATGAAATGGGGAATGAAGATGAGAAGGAATAGAAATGTGATAGAGTAGTAACCACTAGTTGAAGTTAATTATAGTGGTAAGTGACCAAATAAATATGATTACAGTTCATTAGATGAATCAGCTACCAAATGCGTTAGAGATATTTTTAATGACTCACATAGTGATTTATATTCTAAAGTAAAAAATAATTTTAAAAAGTCCATATGGAATATTAAACTCATATATTTTCATATATCAGGGTTCTTAATGCTAAAAAGTATCATGTAGAATAAGAAGTCGGTGGAATAGAAGATTCATTGGTTAAAAAGGTGTGAAAATGAAACATCCTCATGAATCTTGGGGAAACTAAAGATAATTTTTAAAAAACAATTTCATAAAAGATATTATCGAGCTTATAAAAAATAATAAAAAATTATATTTGATAAATATGTTTCATTGGATTTTTTTCAATGAAGTGGTCTGTATGAATTTTCTTAAGCTATAAATTTTATTTATTAATGCCAAAACAAATGAAGTTGAATTTAAGGATAATAAGGTGAAACATTTTTAAAACATATTTATATTGGTAAATAAAACTAACGAGGATTAAATTCACAAGTTGATGGATGATTTATATGATTGGGTGAAATCACATAAATACTAAAAGTACCTGATTAATATAAATAATACCTATATTATTATTTAAAACTGATAAATATGAATATCTCCAATATTGAATCATAAGAAAAATTTGGAAGGAGAAATTATTCCACACAAACATCTGAAGAGATTATTTCATTAAACAAGATATAAAATGGTGGTAAGAGGAGTTAGGAATCATCTCTTGAACAACCCATAACCCGTTCATATAAAACGGTATCCCAAAATTTTAATAAAATTGGTTTCACTAATTCTATTTTTGGAAGAATTGTAGAACAATAGTAAACTATAGAGTCTATATATTGAGAAAAATATTGAGAAATCCACCAATGTGTGAATTTTGTATATTTTTAAAAAGGTAATATCCCAAAATCAATCCCAATACAGTGATGATTAAATAAAAAAATGAAAACTAAAAATCTAACCAAACTAACACTAAAAGAAAAGTAATGAATTTTATTACTTTCCTTGGTGTTATTGGAGGTTGGTAGATAAGGGCAACGATTGTTGGAATAACATGTTTGTGAATAAAAATGATATAAGGAATAAATTAACAGTTATAAGAGATAAATTTAACAGAAAACATATTGGTTTAAAAAATAACTCAATGAAGTATAATAATATATATTCAGACAACATATTTGAGTCAATTTTTAATTTATAATATTTTGTAAACATAATTTTTTATAGAAAAGAATAGTTCAAGTATGAACCAAACCAAAAAAAACTATCAAATAGATAAAATTAAATATCCATTAATGTTGAAAGAGAATTTGAAAAATGAAGGATAATCTACCTTGATGAATGAGAAAACTAATGAGTTGTAAAAATTTATCCCATGAAGTCAAAAAATAAATATGTGAAGGATTTAAATAAAATAGGGAAAAGATTCCTATAATTTTGTAAGTATAAACCATTGATCTTGAAAAAATACCATGAACATTAAAAAATTGAAAAGGAGAATGTTTGAATCTAAATGGGAATCAATCCAGGATTGAGATAGAGGGATTGGTTTAGTTTTTTACATCCTTGACCAAGTGCTTGAGTGGTGGGCTATGAAGGGTTACCATAATGATGGAGATTTGGGTTTAAGGAGCAAGTATACATGACATATTTCCAATACATGTATGAGATGACTAGAATGATAAGATATATTTTTAAATTATTAAGGAAAAGAAACAATGACTCTGTATATCAATAAACCTGCAATAAAGGTGGAGTCTATAGAGAAAAAAAGAACACATATATGAAAATGATTATATATTCATATATCTAGATCAACTAGATGATGAAAATATGGTAGATATAACTGAAAAGAATGAATTTTATATTCATTATAGTGTAAAGAATAATATTCTAACATGGAATAACTTTTGATATGAAATTAAATTGATGATACCCCACGATATTAATATCTTAAAATATAATGAAAATAGAAGATTGAAGAGTTCTATAATATATAAAGATGAAAATAAAGTAGTTTGTTTGTTATGAAACAATTTTATATCATAGTTATAATATCTACAAGTATGTTAAGAATCACCTTATTTCAATTTATACTATATTTTTTTAAATGATTGGAATTGAATGTGATTTATTTGATAGACAAATCATGATGGTTATGTTATTGTTACAATGATAAAGATTTATCCATCTTGAATATTATTAGCTGGTATCAAATTTTCCTTTTAAAACCTTTTCATTTTGAATTTTTGAATGGATATCGTATCTCAGATAGAACCATAAAATTTTGGATTTTTTTTGAATAGAAAACCATGATGAAGATCCTTGAATATAATCCCTTACAGGGTTGAAAATGAAGACCAATCACAATAGATTTATTATTTTGTACAAATTAGGGAATTTTAAGAAACCCCCACAGGTGAGAAGAATTCATTATGATTTTTTACTTTGGTATCAATATTATGGTTTCTATTTAATATGATTATTAGGGGAAGGGTGAATATCTAAGAAAATAGCATATAATTTTTCAATTAAATGATTTGAATGTGATTGTTCTTGTTTCATTCAAGATCAATTTAACACATTTTGTCAATGGGTGGATACATTTTCCTCATTTATATATATTATTAATATGGGGTCGAAGAAATTTTTACTGGTTAATAAATTTTTGACATGAATGTATGTGAAGAAGTTATATGTGTTAACAGAAAGAATGAAGTGTCAGATTCACATACCAACAGGTTTTTGTTTGTTTGTTTTTTATTTATATGTTTCAATATATATATCATGGTAATGTTTGGTGATGGAGTATGAATCTACCAAATGTACATGCTAAAGAAGGCACATAAACGGAAAAGGATGAAGATGTAGCCCATATTCTTGGGTAATGAAGAGTGAATCGATGCTACCCTTATATATATGAATCGAATGATTGAAGTGTGAGTCCCAAATATAACATATGTTTTGTGTGCATGAAAAATGATATACCAGGAATTGTTCTTATAGAATTAGTTGAGTGTTATGTGTAATTATTTGTAGAAGTTTGAGATTCTTTCCAACAGAAATGTGGCATTAAGTGTTGTAATAAATGTGAAAAAAGATAAATTAGATTTTAGAGTAACCATTTTTAGCTAATATTGTTTAATGGGTTTTATTTTTGATTATAAAAATATTATATATGAAGTTTATAAGTGATGGAATTAATTTTAAATTGATAAATATAAATAATTCTTGAGATACTCATTCTAGAATATTTAATTTTTCGAAAATTTCAATACAACAAGACAAAAAGGAATTTGAATAATTTCACGAATTCAAAGAATAGTATAATTCTTTTATAAAATTTTTATAATTGAAAGAGATTTATCTTAGATGATTTATATATTTATATATTATATTTGTATGTGATTTATTATTTAGAGTTATAATTGTTAAAATGAAAATTTTCTATGTTATATCTACATGTGAATCATTCTCATTTTTGTATGAGTCATTTCAGAAGAAAAAATATTTATGTAGCAGTAATTTCTAACAATTCATATTTTTATTTTGTAGAATCTCCCATGTCCTTGTATGATTCATCTAGAATCTCCAAATTTTTCATTCATGAGTTTATAGATTGAATTTTACAAAGGGGCGATGACTTTGGGTGAGTCATTTCTGAGGATATTAATCATTATTTGAGTCATTATAAGGTATATATGTGTTTTATAAAAGTTATAGAATCAAAATATAAGTAATTTTCAGAGATAAATACAACTAAATATGATTGAGGATAACTATACTAGTGATTTTTATTTATCATACGATTCATTCACGCATACACTGTTCATGATGTCTAAAATGTGTCTGTGTGTGGATCTGGGAAAAATTCATTATATACTATGTAAATGTCATAAAAACTTATATATGACTCACTTTATACTATTTAAAATTGATTAGATTCTATTTATGAGTTATTTTTTGACCAAATTAATCATTCCTTAGGGAAAATTTTAGATTTATATAGAATGATAAATTATGTTTCCCAAATAAAATTATTCGGAAGAAAATTTAATTCGTTAAAGATAAAGATATTATTCATGTTTAAAATATTTTAATTCAATTTATATCCTTGATTCATGCATAATTTTAATACAATTAAATGAGAATTATTAACTTTAAATTGATACAAGAAAGTTGGAAGCTACAAGAAATTATTATGTAAATTAATATGTTTATAATAAATAAATTCAATAGTGGAATATTTCTGAAATTAAGTATTAATGTGGATATGTTGTTATAAATAGATTAAAATACTAAAAACCCATTAGTATTCATATTTTAATAAAATGTGTTTATTTAAATATTTTTTCTTCATTGATTTAATCACCAGATGGAAAAAAGGATATTATTGATATTGTTGTGCTCCAATGTAAAGATACACAAAATAAAATTATCATACTATGGTTTTGATATACCTATGGGGTATTTAATTTTTAGATTAAGGGTGGATATTGTGTGAAGTGGATTATTAAATCCCAATTGTAAATAAAATATATTTATTATTTAATTTAGAGGAAATAAGAAGAATATGAATAAGAGAACTCATGAAATTTTATAGAAGACATCCATTGAGACCAAAAGTAAAACAGAGACCATGGGAGACACCCACCTGCAATATATTGGGAAAAAGTTTAATATAAATCATTTAATTATATTTTATTATAGATTTTTAAACTAAAATGTGAAATATATATTTTTTCCTATATATAAAATTCTAGAAGAGTAATAAGAAAATGTGTCGGAAACCAAGATAATGTTACAGTACTGAGGGAACTGAAAGGGATACTGAACAAAACTAGAACATGATATAGTAATAAAAATTATAAAATTTAAATTTCTTTTATATTATAAAGTTTATCAAATTTTTTTGATGTGATAATACCAAATAAAAAATGAATAAGGTAATCTGATACAGAAATTAGATCTTATGAAACCCAATATTACCAACGCTATGAGAAAGAAAGAAGAATTAATATTTGAGAAGGATGATAATCTTGTAGAATATCTTATATTGTTAAGGTATAAATACTTGTTAAGATCATTAGAAGTTGAAATCCTAATAATATTGTGAACAAAAATTTTGATTATTACATATACGTTTACCATTATTTTGATTAGTGGAAGGAGGATGAAAAAATGTTATGGTAGTGACAATAGATCTTTTCTAATGGAATTGCTTCCATTTAATTTTTTAATAGACTCAATATTCTATTATGGAACATTGTTATGTTAAGAATATAAGAAATGTGGATGGGTTACTGGGTAGTTAAGCTTTTGCAGTTGGTCATATATTATAATGCGGGTTTTATGGGAGAAACTTTAAATAGTTTAACTGGTTCTTCTTAATATTTAAGTACATGAAGTCTTCAGTGAAATGTGGAAGAAATTGAAAATGCCCTAACTATAATTGGTGAGTATTAATTGTTTTTAGTTTATTTCTTCACATATAATTTTTTTTTCAATAAATGTATCAACAGTGTTCTTCCCCCATGAATTTAGGGCATATTCTGAATCACAATAGACATTCTATTATTTCACTGCTTTTCTATATTTATATTGCATATTTTACAATTTAATATATTTATTGTACAATGTTTTATATACTAAGCTATGTTTTCAATGAAATCATTGTAAAATAAGTCAGCTTTAGTGAGTACCTACATCTGGTGCACTAAGGAAATAGGGAAGTGATATTTAAGTGGTATTGTCTTCCACTACAATGATATGTTCTTGAACATCAATTATGTAAAACAATTTACATTAAATATTTTATTAGTAGTATAAGTTATTATTTTCTCTGGGTTCTATTATACCCATCACGTGTAAAAAAGGATTGTTTCTGATATCAATATTTTCACACTAGTAGTAGGTATTTTTAGAATCAGATGAAGGAAAGATCCAAATCTAGAAATTTGATGGGATGGATTTTCTATTCCTAGGAATATTGAATGACTATTAAGTTATTCATAATGACTTTGATATCACCTTATTATGGGTGAATCTAATGGGGATGGATATCAAAGAATGTGAGCACATGGAAAAGAAATCACTTTCACTAGTATGAATTTCTGTTGAATGAAATGTGTCTTTAAGAATTATTATGTATAAGACAACAATGGAAGTTCTGATGGCATTGGTGGATTATTGTGAAAAAACAAATGTGATTTAAAAATGTTTTTTTCTATTATCGATAAAAAAAATTTATGATTTTTAGAAGGAATGGAATTGATGAATCTTTTTAATAACATAAACACAATTAATTGGTCACTTTAATAATCAAACATGGATTTTTCTAATTATAAAAAAGTGTTCATTTTTTTATTCACTTCCAAAGAGCTAGGATATAATGGTAACTATTTTTTTAAAATCCTCCACAAAGGGAATACATTATTTGATGATATCAAGAATATGAAACTAAAATTAAATCCTCTATGAAACAATGTTATGAAACCATTTGGTAATTTGATTAATACTAATGATAGGGGTATGTTACACTACCATAAGTAGACTTATCAAAATATTCCATTGGAGTATAAATAAAAATAAATGAAATGAGACAATATATGTGAAACTTTTATGGTCATATTCTAACTATGTGTAAATGATGAGTGGAAGCATATCTAAATATGTAGTATAATATTCATAAGGATAATTCTAGATATATTACAACCTCAGGTAGTTTATACTCTTTCAATGCAATTAATGTTCATAAAGACTATTTTCTAATTTTGAAAACACCGATAAAATCATTGGTTGTTGAATCTATGGAAAAAAATCCTTTCAATTGGAAATCATTTATAAAAAACCAACTCTGAATCTAGGAAGTTTTTGAATGTGCATTTATGTGAAGTAGAATCCTTGTATATTATTTGAAATTGGGATGTCAACAACTAAATAAAGAATGAATGATTCTTGATAGTGTTGGAAGTTTTCATAGATCTCGTCCCTTATGAGAAATATAATTTCCATTTAGAAATTACATTTTTTGGGGTAGAAAACTAGATTTTAATGTTGGATATGGAAGGTTATTGGGGATCCATAGTTATTCAAAAATGTTAGAATGATGTGAATGTAATTTCACATGGTAGATAATTCATTAGAATTACATCTTTTGATGAACCAAATTGATAAAACTGCAGGTCAATTCTCATTATTGAGATGAACATGAAATATCCAAATGATAATGGAATAATGAATCTTTATTACAAAGAAATATGAATGTTAGAATTTTGTGTGCTCAAAAATCAAAGTAGAATGTATTTAAACTATGATGGTCAGAAGCATAGGGTCCATAATTTGGATATTTTTCAGTCATATATTTTGGGACCTAAACCTATTCAATCCTATGATTATTCACTATAATTTATAACATTTATTTATAACACTATAAATAATGTGTGGATTTAATTCTTTAATAATGTTTTTGATATGTTTCAATTTCTTATTCAGTGGAAATAATTGTATGAAATGGAATACTTCATGAAGTTGAATTTTATATGATTAGAAAATGGTGGAGTGTACACCATATACAACAATAGAACATCTTCAAGGAGTAAGGAATATGTATAGAGAAGGTCACTCCCCTAACTCCATAGTGTAATGGTGTAGTTGAAATATTGAATCCCATTGTGATAATGAAATGCTGATGTCATAGGTTGCACACCGGAATTCCTAATTTTATTTGGAAGCGGCACTTAAAAAAATGCCTTATCTCACCAAAAAAAGTACAAATAGGTTGTTTTGTTGCAACTTATAGATGAGATGTTCTTGGAAATTTGACAATAAGTTCATTATATTATTGTTTTAAATAGTTTACCATATGTACATTTAAATGACATGGATATTGGAAAACTCATATCTCAATCCAAAATATTATGTGTTAATTTTCTATAGTGAAAAAAGTTTGGATTTCACTTGTGGGATGGTGATAGGAAACAAATAAGCATATGTAAGGATGTTATTTTTGATGAGAAAGTTTTGTGTAAGTATCATAACATAGTGTAGCATGAAGTTGAATGGAAATCAAATTTTTGAATCCAAGTTGATCAGGGAAGTGATAGTTAAAAAATATAGAGAACCAATATATAGGATCATACAACATTAGATGTATAGATTTGAGACAATCATAAATACTAAAAAGATAAATATTAGGTAAATATTAGGTGGTATCACCATATATTTATTCCCTATATGTACATATAATGGATGTTTAGGTACTGATGGAAGGAGAAGATCCATGAATTTCAGTTTATCTGATATAGTGGAAGAGGTCAACCAGAAATAAAAGTCTAGTTTATAGTTATGGGGTTAAGATGAACTTTTCTTCATAAGAGATATATGTGAAACATATAATATAGAGAAGAAGAAGCTTATTAAATACATTAAGAATTAATAATAATCTAAGAATGATTAAATGAAATAACTGAATTTCAACTAACATGGGAGATGGATGAACAACTGGAAGGTAAGAATGCACTTGAGAACTAGTTGGTTTACCATAATAAGGAAGGGGGTAAAGGAAAAAGATGTTACAAATAATGACTGGAAGGGAAGGGGTTTCAATTTGAATAAGGAGTGCATTTCTCAAAAATATTCTCACCGATACTTATATAATATAACATTAGAATAGTACTAAGCACGATTGAATCATATGATGAATATCTTTAGTATATGCATTTAACGAAGCCTTTCCTTAATTTTTACTTAGAGGAAAAGCTTTATATGAAAAAAACGTTTTACCTAAATATGGATATCATAATTTGTTATATAAATGGAATAAAATTATATCTGAGATGAACAAAGCTCATTTATGATGAAACGAAAAACTAAATTCTTTTATTTCACAAAAATGGTTTAACGTGTTTAATGAAAATCATTGATATTATCAAAAGAAATGGTAATATGATACATTTATTATTTTTCTTTTGTATGTGGATGGCATGCTAATTTCTAGAAAAAATAATTCAGGATATATGAATATTGATGTGTGATTTTATTTAAATGATTCGAGATTAAATATCTTGGATATGAAAGGATTTCATTGGTATGAATATATATAGAGTTATAAACAACAAGAAATTAGGTCTATCTTATAAATAAACTATCCAAAAGATCATAAAAATGGTTGGGATGGTCGGTTGAAATCCAGACACAACCCCTATTGTAGATGAATTTAATTTTTCCACATTAGATGCACCAATGATATATGTTAATGCCATGTACATGGAGAAATTACCATATGCATGAATTTTTAATAGATTAAGATATGAAATATTTTCACAAAGCTAGAAATTACCCATACAGTAAGAGTTTTTATTCGAAACATATTTTATCAAGGGAAATTTCCCTAGGAGGATATGAATTTGAACCTTTAATATTTTAAATGATCACAAGATAAAAACCATTTATTTCAGAAGGATGATTAATAAAAGGAGTTTTTGGACTAAATATACAATAAATTTTTTGATAGTCTCAAATGTAATGTAGGATTCATGTTCACTTATGGAGGATCATAAATTAGTTATGTGTCATAATTTTCAGTGATTGTTAATTTATATATAATAGATGCAGAGTATATAGATGTAATAGTAGATAGGAAAGAGGGTTTTTGATTTAAGATACCACTATAGGGGATATGAAGGGTTCAATCATAAGCAATACTTTACTATGATATCGAAAGTGAAATTCACTTGGCTAAATACCTGATGTTCTATTCTTGGATAAAGAATATCATCATGACGTATCATAACATTAAAAAAAATTCTAAATGAAATGGAACTAGAGATATTGAAGATATCATAAATCTAAAATCCATTTAACATATCTATAATGGTTGTAATTTTCATGATGTAGCATCGAGCCCCAGTGGGACAAGGGCTACTGAATGAATTAGGAAGGGGAATGCTGATGATTTTTAAGTGTAAGAGGGGTTTCTCCCCAAAAAGCCCTCAAGTTTGATATTGTTGGGATGTGAATCCTTATTTAGATTACCAGATGATTAGATAAATTAATTTGGTTCATCATAAATAAATATACTAGAATTTTGTTCAGTTGAAGGAAGTTTTACATAATATGAAAAAAAAAATGTATAAGATCCTATCCAATGGTACTAGGTCCATCATATGTTCATTTATACTGATGGTGCAACATTGGATCATAGGGAGGTCAAGAATGATAGAAATTTTGATGGGTAATTAGTTTGGTAATCTATCTCATGCGGTCAATACTTGTGATCTAGGTTACTTAGGGAGCAGGTTTAACTCATTTTACTTGTGTTACATCCTATTTTACTACATGGTACCTTCATTAAAATGGGGTAGAGAGAAAAATGTGGTCTAACTTGGAATTTATTGGACAACATATAATTCTGTGATGATTACATTATTTTGATATCTATTGGTACTGACCCTAAATCTTTTAATTAAAATAATATTAGACATAGTTTTTTACCTATTCACATTATACATAGTTTTATGAACATTAATAATTGTTTTCTTTATATATTTTACTATATTTCCATATCACTTTTAATGGGTGAATGAATTTCTAGTAATTGTTTTGTTTATACTGAGAACTGCATATAAATATGATAGTGTGTGGTGAGTAGGGTTTTGTGACTACCTACCTATATAACACTTAGTCAAGGGGGAACCAAATATATGGAGGTTTGGTTTTCTACTTTACTAATATGCATGTGAACATCATATTGGTAGATAATAATACTTATGATTATTTATCATTAGTACATGTGATTGGTTTGAATTGGTTTTGTTATCCTTAATATATATAACCTAGGTAGTATAAGACCATGTATTTTATGTGAGAGAATCCTATGAGAAAAATCTATACATGATGTGGGAGTTTGGAAGAAAAAAAACCGATTTAAAATATTTTTTCACAAAGATAAAATGGATTTTGACGATACTGAGTTGAGGAAAGAGATTTGAATCAATTAAGTTTATTATATCATATTATAAATGGTAATATAATTTATATGTATTTAATCCGTAAACAACTATTGATATCTAGTACAAATGGCCTTTATGATGGAGTTTATATTCACATGTGTAATGTTTTTAATGCTTACCTAAGTAATATGGTGAAAGGTTATATGATGATCCCTACCCAAAATCACCTGTTTTGATCATAATTTTACATTGAATTTTTTCCTTAGTGAAACTTGATCATAAGAAGAAGCTAATTTCCCACATTAGGGATGATCCTTATAAATATACCCTCTATTGATAACCATTTATATTCTGTTTTGAATGAGTTATTACCAGCTAGGTTAAATACAACTAGATTAATTCATATCTAAATAAGTAACATGGGTACAAATAACATTGGTGGTTAAATAATAAAAAATAAATTTGAAACAGGTAAAATAAATTTATCACACTTGATTTAGTCCCATATCATGTTTTTATACTACTCCACTAAGACTCAAAAATTCTACACATATTTTCCATTTTATTTTCTTACATAATTTTAAATAATTTTTTATTATAATTTAATTTTTTTGATAATTTTATAACATCTTCAATTATAATAAAATTCAACCTTTTGAATTATAAAATGAAAAAAATTATCATGAAAAAATTTATAACACATAGATAAAAAAATAATATTAGATATACAATCCATAGGTATCTTTAATTAATTATTTATTTTTGAATCTAAAGTAAAAAACTAAAATTTTAAAACATGGATGAAGTAATCATACATTAAGGTTATTAACAGCTCCATTAATAAATACCAATGAATATAAATTAAAATTCCTAAGGATTGATGAAATTTTGAATTAAAATAAAATTATATTCATTTGTTACCTAAATTTCATAGACATGATGGAGAGGACACAAATTAACCCTTGAAGGAATTATAAACCCTAGTATAAACCTTAAAACCACACTGGGAGACTGAGGAATATGAAGAAATAAGGTACTTCCCTTTCTCTATATGCAACACTATAATTTGATGACAGTACCTAGTGAAATCCCCAATTGTATGATGGTTAGACATGAAATATTTATGTCTATAAAATTACTTCCTTTCCTATTCCACTATGATAATTAGAAAATAAATTTACAAAGTTATAAAATATCTTCTAGAAATATATCATGATTTTTAGTACCACTTTAAATGATTATATATAAGTTATCAACTCCATCAAATAATAAATAAATGTACAATCTAGTAATTTTATGAAGGCTTAATTGTGATGTATCATAGTATAAATAATGTAGTTATATATGGTTCCATATTAGAATAAAATCCAATAATAGAATGTATTATCATTGAATGTATGACTAAAAACACATAGAAATTTGTATTGAGAACAAATACACACATTATAAAACTACAAATACTGAAAGAATCAACATTCATGAAAATTGTGGACATTGATTTTATTGAGTATAGTACACTTCTTTAAAAACATTTACTTACTCAATGTTTGTCCCAACCTCCGAATCCCACACAATTTAGAATTTATGTTGTGAATAGTAGATATAACAATTATTTCACCTATTCAAGGTGTTCTTTTAAGAGCAGTGCATTATTATTTTTAAGAGATTTTAGTCACTGTTGTACTACAACACTAATATAAAATATTATTCTCATTATATTTTATTCATGGAATCAATGAAAAAATCAATTTTTTAATACAAATTCATTTAAAATAATGTGGAAGTTATTTATTCATTATCATATGAGTGTGGAAATAAAATAAAATTTAATGGTTAATTTTAGTAATGTTAGAGTTTTTTCAATAATATTAATGATTATAAGATTATAAAATATTTATGATGTTTACACCTTATATGTACTTTTGACAATGTTTCATTTAGATACTTCACCCATTATTGCATATAATCATGACATTTGATTTTATTATTCCATAATTGATGTTATATGTTAGTTAAGAAATTATTATAAGTCTTTCAGGATAGGACTCTTTGTACATTCAATTATTAAATAAAAACATTCCATGACCATTCGAACCCAGATGGACCTATGTGTTTAAACATAAGTTTTGACTATTTTGTACACAAAAAATTAAAAAATAACTAAAAACTAAAACACACACAATGACACAAAAATGTATCTATATGTATGAATGTATGTATTGGAGTGAATATATGAAAAAATACTGAAATGTCTATTTATAGAGATCATTTTTTATTCAATGTATCCAAGTATCACTATACCCTTATGATGCACCTCTGATTTTTATAATATCTTTTTAAGATAATAAATTTGTGGAAAAAGTCCTGGTAGGTGTAACTGTATACATACTCAAAAGGATTCCTAATAACAGTAAAATGGAGAAATGGATAGACAAAAAAAAGTCATCCAAACACATAGTAAGAGGGAACAAAAAACAAAAACATCTATATGATCATAAAATAACAAAAATGAGAGAGAAAAGGAATCACAGTCTCCATAGATCAACCAAGAATGACACATATACTTGAATCTACCAAAGTTCTTCTATGATGCCCATTTTCATTGGAAACCTCACATGAAAATGTATGGTGGTGCCCACTTATTGCCACTGCACTCAACGAGTGATGGATCCCCAACCCTAGTGGAGGACCCACTTCCCACCAAAGATCAATGATGGGGGAGTAATGATATATAGATATAAGACCCACACCAATATGTAATGTGGGGGAGTACATACATTACCTAGGTAAATAATATTGGGGACCAGGTCTATAGTGCGATAGGGTAGTACCAACCCCAGTATCACTCCGATTATCTTACTTAGATCCCTGGGATCATTAATCATCTTCTAAAGATGCTTCAAAAATGAAACACCTAACTGTATGACACATAAACCAAAGTGAATTATACACTTAATTTCTACATGAAAAAATTCTTAAGATTGGATACTCATGAACAACAATCCATGTCCCAAAGAAAGAGATTTCAGAGGAAAATGTTTCTCGGGGAATAAATACATGGCATTTATAGGGTTCCATATGGTGGGTGACCTCACCTCACTGCCTGGGATTTTTCTCCCATTGAAATCACTCTGAAATCCATTTCACACAACACATCATGTACTAGAAGAATATTAAATTTCATATCCACATGAGGTCAACATGTTGTCCTCCTGCCCGTTCATGTGTACATCGACCCATGGCCATATACATGGCCATATCATGGTAACATGGACATGTCCAGGTATATGGTCATTCCCATATACTATGGTTTTTCTTGTTCCCATTCCCATGTACACCTTTTGTATACACCATGAAGGTTCTAGGTATGATGGAAGCGTGGTTGCGACGACACCCAATTTTGATTTTTTCCATGATCAATGACTATTTTGGGATTAGTACGAAGATGAATTCCAGTATACATGGAATATAATGAAAGATTTAGATAAAGAAGAAAGTGTCCTGAAACCTTTATAGAGGATATTGCACAACATGTTTATAATTAATTTAATTAATTTCATAAAAAAATACCAGAATCTTTGGTATTTTTCTTCTTTGATGATGTTGATCATTCAGAATGACCCTTCCGGGTTATCTCATTGCACTAATATGGATCCAAACTAGAATCCATCTAGCGGTGATCTACACATGCTCGATGGCCTCTGATCGACACCGCTCATTCTCCAGGTTCTAGCACGAAAAATTGAGTGTCTTTTTTTAGTCTTTATTGATCGCATATTCTTCGGGCTTGTAGAACTTCTGTCATTCTTAAGAGGGGAAAGAGGAGGATTTGAGAGAGAAATTGTTTGGCTTATCAATTCTAAATTCACCAGGTGTGTGGTGTGGTATATATTACAATAGGAATACTTTAATTTTTATATACATGGAATTTCAGTTACAATATTTAATTGCCTATAAACAATTAAATACATTCATGAAATTAGAGAAAACCCATGCATTTAATAATAATACTGCATCATTATTTACGGTGCGCCAACTTGTGCAAAACGAAATTATAAATAAAATTACACATCAGAAAATTATATCAGCATTATTTTAAGTTGTTCCAACTAGTTACATAATTATTTACTGTCTTGCAAATAATTATTTTACTTCCAGACCAACCTTGGTCCGATCGAACTCCACTTCCATTTATAGAACACCCAAATAAATAAATAAATATTTTATTCTCTTAAATAAATATTTTATTTACAAACTAGTAAATAAATATTTATTAAATATTCAATAAAATAAATAGATATATTTTATTTAATTAATGATATTTTTAAACTTGAATAAAATTATTTCATGATCTTGAGAATAATATTTATTTCATTAATTAAATTAAAATATAATTTAACAGAGACCACCAAAAAACACTTATTGTGTGACCCTCTAGGATTCATTCTCATTTTCATTAGAAATGCTTGCCTAATGTCCAATAGTACATTCTAAAAATTGGTCAAGGAACTCAAGAGAAAGAACATAAAGTCCCAATAGAAGAAACCACGTATGACCGCTAACCATGTAATATAATCCTTTTGTCGTAATATTTCATCAAGCAAGTTTCATTACTACGCCATCAACATTTATGCTTGATACGTCGTTCTTTGACTACCTAAAATATACTCATCGTTACACCATGACCATGTAATTTTGGGCAATGATTCTATTTCAATCAAACGGTCGAGGAATCAACTTATGTAAATGGAAGGGAAAATTCCGTCCTCAACTTATCCATTAATAACATTGCACTCGTGATACCCCCAACATACCCTACTTCCCACCAACTCTCTGCATGGAAAATTTTATCAGCAAATCAATGTGTGTAATTCATGATAGATATTAATGATAATATTAATGTCTAAGGATCATAACACATGCTCGTAGATAGAAATATTTGATGACACCAAAACATTTGGAATTCTTACTAGTGGGTTTGTTCTCATAATCTCCTATATTGAAGATTACCATGTGCGAACTTCATGAGAGAAAGTATCATCTTCTTACACGTACTCACCCCTGATGGTCTGCATGCAATGTGTCCCATAATAGCATGTCATCTAATAGCAGAACTATATTTAATAATATTGTTATAGTATATCAAGGTTCTCTTCATTGAGTGGAAATTCCATGACCGTATCAACGAAACAAATATTCTATGACATTATTACATCACAATCATGAAGAATGATGAACAATATGTAACAATACATTAAATATCCATGTAATAAAATTAAAATTAGTTGATTCTTGGACACCAAATCTTAGAAACTATCAATTGGACTAGAGCCAACTGCCTTCGAATTTCAGTCCTCCAGACCTCATATGTTGATCATGTTTCTGTTGAGTCAAGGCTTTAGTCGAGGGGTCCGCCATGTTGTCTTCCATGGAAATACTACTCGCTGAAACTTCACCTCTTTGAGAAAAATCCCTCAAGATATGTTACATCCGAAGTATGTTCTTCATCTAATGATGTGACCTTGGATCTTTTGCGAGAGCCACCAATACATTATTATCACATTACAGTGTGATGGGATTTTTGCTGCTAGGAATCACATCAAGATCCTAGACGAAGCATTGCATCCAAACTACTTTCTTAGCTTCCTTAGAAGCTGGAATATACTCAGACTCTACAATAGAATATGTGACCACACACTTCTTTGAGATCATCCACCTCACTGTACCTCCATTCAATGTGATGATGTATCCCGTTTGCAACTTCATGCCATCTTGATCAGTCTGGAAACAAGCATTTTCATATCCTATGATTACTAGTTCCTCATCTCCTCCATAAACCAGGAACATATCATTAGTACGTCATAGATACATTAGGATAATCTTGAAATCCATCCAATGGCAATCACTTATGTCTACATGATATCTACCTACCACCCTCAATGCATAGGCGACATCTATCCTAGTAAATAGCATGTCATACAAGAATGACCCAATCACTGATGTAGATGGATTCATTGCCATTATATTTTTCCCTCATGTGTCTAGGGACACATTTTCTTGGAATGATGATTAGCATGTGATGCGGGCAACAATCCCCTCTTGGATTATTCCATACTGAATCTCTTCAGTATCTTATCAATGTATGTACATTGACACAGGCCCATCAATCTCTTGGATATATCAGGATGTATCTTGATCTCAAGAATATACGCTACCTCACTCAAGCCTTTCATGAAGAATAATTGATTCAACCATGCCTTAATAGACTGTAAGACTAGTATCTCGTTTCCCATAAGTAATATGTCATCAATATATACTATTAGGAAAACGAATTCACCCCCACTAAAACGTTTTTTGACACTAGTTTCATATTCATTCTTGATAAAACCATATTCTTTTATGGATTTATCAAAACAAATGTCACATCACCTGGATTCTTTATTTAATCCATAAATGGATTTCTTCAAATTACTTACCTTATTGGCATCCTTTGGAGTCAGAAACCCATTAGGTTGGGTCATGTAGTCATCTTCTTGAAGGTTCCCGTTTAGGAATTCTATTTCTACATCTATTTTCCAAATCTCTTAGTCATGGTAAGTCGCAATAGTAAGTATAATTATAATATATTTCTTCATTGCAACTGGTGAGAAGGTTTTATCATAGTCAATTCCTTGACCATGTTTAAAACTATTGGAAACCGGTCATGCCTTATAGGTACTGTCATATCCTTCCATGTCCAGTTTCTTCTTGAATACCCATTTGCAACCAGCAGGCTTTACATCAACTTGAGGATCTACTAAAATCCATACTTGGTTTTGGTATATGGAATCCATTTTAGAATTCATGGATTCTTTCCACTTGACAACATCTATGCCACTTACTACTTTTGTGTAGGTTAAAGGATCATTATTATCAACTAATAATGAGTTACTATCCTTAGTAACTAGAAAATCGTACTGTTTCAGTTCTATAACCTCTCTTGTACTCCTATTCTATACTTGTGTCTCTAGACTAGATTCTTCATTCACGGGGTATTGTGGAATTTGTTTTTGTACCATCTATTGTCTACTTTGAGCCTCGAAATCATCAAATATTATCTATATCCCACTATATCTTTCAAGTATGTGCTCCCTCTCAAGGAATATGGAATGTCTTCCAACTATATCATTTTTGTATAAGGATTTTCATAGGTAATATCACCTAGTTTCCTTGAGGTATCCTATAAACGTACAATTTTTTCCTCGCTGTGCGAGTTTGTTACCTGAAGAGGCCTTAAAAAATGCTTTGCTACCCTCACACATGTAAATTTTATAACATGTCTTTTCTTCCACTCCAAAACTCATATAGAAAACCATTCATCAATTTTTTTGTTACTTGGTTTAGTATGTGTTCCTCTGTTTGTAACACATATCCTCAAAAGGAAAATGGAAGACTTGCATTAATCATCATTTATCTCACCATGTCCAATAGGGTGTGGTTTCTCCATTCGCTCACACCATTTCACTGGAGCATGTTTGGAGGAGTGAGTTGGGATAGGATCCAAAAACTCTTGTAAGTAATCAATAAAGTCTTGAATAGGATATTCCCCATCTCAGTCTGAGAAGAGTTTCATAACCTACTTACCAAGATGGTTCTCAAATTCATTCTTTTATTCTTTGAACTTATCAAAATAATCCAACTTAAACCTCATTAAATAGATATATCTATATTTACTAATATAATCCATAAAAGTTATGAAGTATGAGTACCCTCCCCTTTCTTCAACTAGAAATGGTCCACACACATCGGTATGAACAAATAAAAGATGTTCTTTAGCCCCTTCACCTTTCCCACTATATGGGGATTTGATCATTTTTCCTTGTAAACATGCATGGCATATGCCAAGTGGTTTTATTTTGAAGGAATGTAAATATCCATCTTGTTGTATCTTTTTCAAGTATTTCTCAATTACATTAACTAGACGGTGATTCCAAGGTTGGGTGTTACATGAGTCATGTGATATATCCTTGTTATCTATTTCCATTACTTGGTTTGTGTAATCCTATAATTAATGTTATTTGTACAAATGTGCCCTACCATAACAAATTCTATCTTTTTAAAAGAAGCAACCTTCATTTACATACGTGAAAAAAATCCATCTGTATCTAATATGGATATAGAAATAATGTTTTTTGTAACATAAGGAACATAATAACAACACTTTAACACCACAATCATCCCAATTGGCAACGTGGGGTGGTAGTCCCCGATAGCTACAACAGAAAGTATGGATTTGTTGGCTGCTCTTAGATATACCTTCCTTCTATCAATCTTTTAGAATATACTTGGTTCATGTAATTTTATACATATGTGAGAACCACAAGCTGTATCTAATACCCAATTTAGATATAAATATAGATTGAATTCGATAACAAACACACCTGAAGCTTCCCCTTATTTCTTAGGCTGGGTGCAGTTCTTCTTCCAGTGGCCCTTCTTACCACTTGCAAAATAGGTAGCCTCCTATTCTCTAGCCTCCCCTTTGATCTTCCTTTTCGTGGAAGGTTGTGAAGAAGCGTTGGGATTAATGCTCTTCGACTTCCCTTTCCTCTTATTCTCTATAAGGAAAGAAGGATTTTCACACTTCATATCTTTTCCCACTTGGCGAATGGGGATAAAAAAATCAGATAGGGACTTCTCTGTGTTGTTCATATTGAAATTGACAAAAAAGTTAGAGAATCTCTGAGGGAGTGATGCAAGAATGAGATCGGTGCCCTGTTCTTTGGGGAGTTTAAACCCTAGAACCTCCAAGAGCTTAATGTAGCCAATGAGCTTGACTACATGAGGCCTAGCAGAGCCACCTTCTCCAAGATTACATTGAAAGAGTGCATTACAGATCTCAAACGTTTCTTATCTAGCTCTCTCCTAGTAAAGACCACGTAGGTGTTAAACCATGCTATACGAATCCATGTTTTTTGATAATTCATGAGCTCACTAGACATTGATAATAGCATCAAGCATTTAACGCCGACCGAGTCGTTCATATGTTTCTCATAGACCATGAAATCTTCATCACTATCCACTTTGGAAGGCTGATCATGTAATGTTAACTCTAGCATGTAAGACTTCCTTTTGTGGCGTATGATGAACCAAAGGCCTCTAAACCAATCGTGGAAGTTATTACCGGTGAGGATATTGTATATATCCAAAATTGATCTTATGGATAATGTGGTTGAAGAGTTTTTTATTTTTATTCTACAATTAAAAGTGCATATTATTAGTACTTTCCTGATTAAATTTTATAAGAAATAATAAATTTTATTAAGTCTCCCATTATTTTATAAAATCCCAATAGCCCTCACCATTGTACTCAGAATTTCTAGTTTCCATTACATTCTAGTGGCATGGATTTATATTCCCCATCACATAACCCCAACAAGGGTTGGTCAAGCTATTAGAAGGTATTTAGGTACGCAAGTCTTTACCAACTGTAGGCTTGCATCTCCTAGATATGTTGAGTGGACTCCCCAATCCTAAAATCATGACTTTGGATTTCGTAAACTCTTTCCTCCAATATTACACCAATTCTAGCAAGGGCTACTTCTCTTTATGTAATATGGTAAAGTCAACCTGAAACCTTTCATAAGTGCTTCCTATACAAAAGTATGTGTCCCCATAAGGGTTGTTGAAACACATATTTTTATTGATTTTTTCCCTTATTCATGTAACAAAAGGATTTCTATGATATAATATTTAATTTGAAGGAATTTTTTATCTATTATTTGTTAACTAATTATTATTATTATCACATTCTTGTTAATATTAAGTGGAACATACTTAAGTGAATAACCACTTCTTTATAATATTTACCAATAAATCTAGTTTATTTTAGTTCCATCTTGAATGCTTGTTTAATTCATTAATTATGTGATCGTGACAACACATCCATAATGATAAACCATGCCAATAAGAGAAATAAAATAATGTAAATGGCATAATCATGAGTTTTTCTAATGGTTAGTTTATCCAGCAGTTGATAAACTAATTGTGAATAAGGGGAGAAACACCTTGAACCTTCTGGGTTCGTCTTTACACTATCCACTTGTCCACCTCTTTATCTCCTGGGATTGGTTTCATCTCAGATCCAGCTTGAATCCCCTCTAATATTTTGGGAGTTCCATTTTTTACAAATGCCTTTTTTAACTTGTATGTAGGTGTGGGGTAAAAGGAGGTTTTACATAAAAGAGATCCTAGGCATGCATGCCCTACATATCAATGAGGAGAAGGCTCGTAGGCCAACAAATTTTATTCAAATAAATAAATTCAAAGAAACCATCCATATACCATGGTCTTAGTCAAACTCATGATCATCCATACATGCAACGATATTTATGCATAAATAAAATTGAAAATAAATTCTTTAATCGTTCATGATTAAGATAAATAATGCTCAAATCAATTAATTATCATCTTTAATTAATCAATCCTTTTATCATAAACACTTTTCTGAATTTCCTTGAGATTCTCATATATCCTAATTTTAAACAAATAAATTCATTTAAAATTATCTTTGTATGTAACTTTTACCACAGAGGCAACCTATTGAATTTTTTTTCATAACTACCCAATGAGTAGAAATGAACATTACACATATGTTAAATTAAACACATATATATATACCACCTATCACATTTTCTGCCTAAACATTACACCCACATGATGGTACACGTCTCAAGGGTTTGTATATTACAATAATAAATTTTAATAAATCTGCATAATTTGGATGAGTACACGATGTGTAGTTCTAACTACATGACATGTACTAATTTTCACCATCTATCTGAAGTACACTGTAACATCCCAAGTAAATAAATAATATTAATTTTTCATATTTATTAATTTTTGAATTAAATATTAATTTTACTTTAAAAGGGTTTCTATGATCTATAGTGTACCTGATACGCAACAACGAGTTTCTTTGAAATCTTACGTTTCACACTAATAATATAATATTATTATTTTAAATAGTAGTCAACTCTTAGACATTGTATTGGCAGGAATGAAAAAAACTAAATAAAATATGATTATACATGTTTATTAAATGTATTTACATTTATCCAATAAAATTTAGATGCTTGAAATGTGAATGAATCTAATTTTAAAGATAATTTACATTAAAAGGTCGATTTATCGCCTTTTAATGGAGAAAACTTTTTAAATCTATTTTTGGTCACTTTAATACATTCTATATAACCAAATAAAATCCTTCTTTAGAATGGGTACATAAAAATTTACTTTGTGTAATTATTGGGAATTTTTTGGATAAAGTTCTATTTTTAATGAATAGTGGAAAATATTGTATTTTAATTCAAAAGTGCCTTTTAATATAATTTAATTATATGGTTATACTGTATTTTTAATTTGTTTTGAAGTTAAATTAAAATATATTTTTACCATTTAATCCAATTTTGGTCATTGTAATTAATTTCACTTTGAAATTAAACATAAACAAGTATCAAACTTTATATAGTTATTGTTTCATAAAAAAAGCTATTTGTTTTCATAATGGGAATTAATTTTAAAGTTAATTAATGCCACTTGAATTTTTTTAATTTGTAATAATATACATCATTTTTAAATTCATAATATCAAATATAGCTTAGGCTGAATGTTTGATATATTTTTAAAAAACTTCAATTTTTGATAAATAGTGAAACCACTTAGTGGTAATTAAAAAAACTAACATTTTCATTTAAATGAAATTTTACCACTTATGTTAATTGAATTTCAAAAATAAGACATACATGGTTGTTATCGAGAAGTAAAATGTAGTTCATTAGGATGAAAATAAATTGTGGTAAATAGTAACTTTTGACTTTTATTTACCACGGTTAAAGGTAAATAGGGTAATTCAACATTAAAAGAATATTATAATAATTCCAAATTACCATAACACTTGTAAAAACCTTATTGGTTGAGTCACTAACTACCATGGTCATCTTTGGGTCGATTTTCGGACCCCATTGATTCACTTGGGAGTGATAATGACAATTTAGATTAATTAATATAATATAAAGACAAAATTGACATTAAAAAAATATTTTAGTAATTAATTTTTATATGGTGTTATATAAGTCATATTTTCTATAATAAATATTAATTGTATATATAAAATTATTTCCTACATGATAGTAGTTGTTTGATAATTTTTAGATAATGGATAATTTAAATTATTTATGACAGAATACTGATGCAGTATTTACCTCATTAATAAATTATTTGAATAAATAAGATTATAATAATTAAAATATTATCCAAAACATGTAAACTTTTGATTGGATGATTTTATTTCTACCATGAATCATATTATCTTCGACTATAATTATTTTTGGACCATTAGAAACCGAATATCATTATATTATAAAATAATACTTTCACACATTCCTAAAGAGCCCCTCCTCTCCCTTATAAAAGGAGACCACTTCTAACCAATTCCTCACACCTCTCAAGCCATTTGGCTCGTCCAAACTCATCCCAATTAATCTCCATACATCCCTATCCTCCTCCTATAAGCCTTACTTTAGGAATAAGGCAGTTCAAGAAGTCCTTTGGTTCAAACCAAAGGGAGTTACCCAAATTAAAGGTAATGGTTTCTCTTAATTTGTTTTATTTATTTTACTTCTCCAACCCCTAAACTATTTTTATTCCATTATTTTGTAATAACACCAGTATCCTCATTATAAAATTATTTTGTTTATGAGATTCTAACTTCACGTACAAACACCTCCATCTAATGGTGGAAGAACATAATGTTTCTGTGGATGGAAAACTAACACCTTACAAAACGATGATTGTTCAATTACATATTACCGCCTCTCATGGTGGCCATTATGATGGAACTTTATTTATATATGATATATTTTTTTATTATTATTTCATTATAATTATGTACTACCCAATTTATATCAATCCTTTATGGTTTCCATAGTGGGTAAATACGATAATCTCATTTGAGGAAGTGTGGACTACCACCCCCTAAAAGTGATGTGACTCGTTATTGCCTTATGTGGGATGTATAAAGGATATATTTAATGATATTATATATGATATTATACTGGATTTAAAATACACCTATGTATTATTATTTTTTAATTCCATTAAAATTAGAAATATAAATGAAAGTAGCGTTCATGTGTATGTACGACCTACCGTCTCCATGAACGGTGCATTTCATTTCTTACCTCTAAATGTTATGTAATATTATAAATACATGTATATATTGGATATATATGATATATATGATATCAAAATCATGAATATAATTTTTTATATAATAACCTTTGACCACTTGAACAACATGTAATTATAAGAAGTCCATTTTTGACTCATGTACCAAATATCGACTAAACGAACATTATTAACTTAGAAGATTATATAATGTTTATAACATGGTAATAAGTGATATAAAAGGAATAATAAACTTGAAAAATGTTCTTATGAAATTATAAATTAACTTTAGTTCATTATTCAGTATATTAAATAACAATCGAGTCAAGTCGGACACGAGGTAAGGGATTTTCTTATCTCACTTTTAATTTTGTGAGATTTCCATTGTTTGCCACTTATTTATTACATGTGGTGTAATGTGTACTGCCATTGATATATCTTGTCATTATTAGCTTTATATTCATGGTATTCTGTGATTCATTTTGTGGTTATTAACTTTTGTTCATACGATTCAATTTGAATACAATGATGTAAGGCTTTTTTATCTCACTTTTTATTCCCATGAGATTCATGCTATATTGGAAACTAATTCCTTTTGTGTGGAATATGAACTGTCCATGATTGTAATATTTGTGTAATATACTTTCATTTATGATTATTTACATCTTCATTTAATGAGTCTTCTTTCATGTGGCGTATGTTTTGTATGTTACCAAATCAGTAAGGGAATCTTTCACCCTCCACTCTTTTTTTTAAAAAGACTTCTTTTTGTTATGTATTTTAACATATATCTTATTATGTTGGGATATGATCTTTTATATCCTTATTGATGTAAATTTTGTGTCCAAGTGATGATATGCCCTTTTTAACTCATCAACTCATTTTCAGAATTTTAAAGAGACATTGTTAGGTCGTCGAATTTTTACAAGGTAACTTCTTAACCCAATATCAATTCTTTGGGTTAAACTTGTACATATTGAATATGTCGTACAAAAAATATGTTTGAATGACCTCTGATTGTTTTAAAATTAATATCCAATAATATTGGGTGTATTTATATTTTTCACACATAATTATTTGATTGATGTATCCTTATTTTAAGGATACCATCTTTATAAGGGATTTCATCTCAATTTACATTTCCATTGAGACTTCATTGTTGTTATGCACCGAATCACTCTTATATGTTGTGTATACTATCCTTTTAAATATTATATCATGAATCCCTTTAATATAATGATATTATACTGTTCTTATTAAATGTTATTCCTTAATTATTTGTATTTAAGTGTCTCTCATTTTGATAAAAAACTCTTTAACTAAAATATAGTTTTAAATGTTTTAAAGATTTATTATTCAAAATTTTTCTCATTAATTTCCATGTTTTCAAAATGGGTTTTAGGATTTATTTATATTGACATTAATGTTTTCAAATGATAATTCATTTAAAACCTTCAATGTGGTATGGGACACTTTGATTCAAAAATCTCTTTTTAAAAGGTTCTGAAAATGATTAGATAAAGCATTGTTTATTTCAATATCTTGATTTGATATATTGGAATGTGGAAATGTTATCTTTCCTTTATACTTGTTTATGTTATGTTTATTGGGAATTATTTACATATACGGGTGGTTCCGTGATAAACTTAGGGGGTGAGCCCGAGATGGCTCTCCAATGCATTGGGTAACATGACAGGGGTGAACGTGACGTTTCTCCAAATAGATTTCAGTAATATACTATGATGGGTATTCCAAGTGTAAATACCTATGTAGTTGTGATAGCTACAATGTATGTTTTATATGTATTCCATAAGTAACCTTTATGATTTATGATTTGTGTGTGTTATTCATAAATCTTATGATTTCATAAGGTATGATTGAAAATTATGGTTTCATTGATTTGTATTTATTGATGGGAAAATTTTTTCCTTCCTTATTTTATAACCCTTACTGTGCTTTTTATTCTCATACCATGTTTTTGAAATTTTTTCCACAGGACTTAAAGATGAATAGGTTCAAGGATGGGATCAAGGAAATGACATGCTGTCTAAAACATGGAAATAGACATGTGTCTTTTAAAAGTTCTTATTTTATGAAAAAAATAGATACTGAGTAGTAGTGTGTAATTGTAATATTCAAGTGTTATTTAATAGTTATGGCCTAATTCTCTAAAACACTAAACCTAAAAAGATCCTCAATGTGAATTATCCGTTTAATTAAATATTATGTAATGTTATAAGGTTAGGTCCTTATAGTTGGTATCAGAGGTCGGTTTAGATAACTTTAGAGGTTATGTTACAATTTAAGCATAAGTGACATTATCATAATGGATAGTATTTTAGAAAGAGTCATAGTTATTTTTATAAATTGAATGAGTTTAAGATAACATGAATAAGTATATCTTAGTGTTTATCCTCCTCATAATATATTACATGATGATTTTACTGATATACTCACAAAACAAAATTTGGTTATAGTAAATGGCTGGATCTAGCAGGCACCAAAGTAATAGTGGATGTGAAGAAAACTATGACAATATTCTGAATGAGCAGTTCAATGATATGGGAGCTGCAATGAGAAATCTTGTGGTTATTCTCAACCAACTATCTAGTGTCATGATTGACCACCTGAACCTTAGTGATTTTTATAAGGCATCATATATGAAAGAAACAAATCCCTACAGAAGTTCAGGTAATAATCATAAAGGTAAGTGTGTTCAAAAACCTATGTGTCAAAGATGTGGAAAGAAACACCTAGGAAAATGTTTCAAAGGGATAGAAAGATGCTATAGATGTGGAAATGACGGTCATAATGCAAGAACCAACGATGGAAAAAGGAAGCATCTAGTTGACTCTACGAAAGGGAATGAAGTCCTTTCTGAGGGATCAATTGAATGTTTTAAATGTGGTGTGCATGGTCATTATGCAAACAAATGTTCTACGAAGAAGTTTTGGGAATGGGATCACCAGGATCATACAAATATTCATTTACCAATACCTAATTCCATTCCGATTGAGGATGATGAAACTGATAACAACCAATTAAAGGTATGGATTAATTCTTAACATATGGTTTCCTATTATTGAAATATGAGGATATGATTCATGATTTTGTTTGTAGGAAAGAATTATTTCAGAATAAATTGTAAAATAATGGTTAATGGATCATGAAGAATGTACAATGAGTAAGAAGTCAACATATAAGGGATTCAAGAGTTATGGTAGAATTTAGGATGGTGAAATGGTTAAAAGTATTAAGGCTCTTATGAATATGTGATTACATTATAAGACTTTTTACTGTATGTGTAACCCTGATGTTTGATATATGAAAATTTTCTTCAAGGAATAATTATCTTCTCTTTGTGGATATAGTTATAAAGAACCATTTGGGTTTATATCATCCTTGAATTTGAGGCAATTATCGGTCAATACATTTTCAGATGCAAAATGAATGTTATTAGTTTACATTTGTGGTTAAAATATGTTGTGGTTATTTTTGATGAATTTATCTCTTTTGGGAATATTATAAAATTATGTAGTTTTTGAAAAGGGGCAATACGCAAACCGTGTGACAACCCATCGTGTCGGACGAAGCTGTGGGAATCGAACCTACAACCAATGTGGGACTGGTATTTATCGCCTACAACTGGACTACGTGAATTCCATGGTTAGTATAACTAATTATTTTAAGTTTTATGATCTTAAGAATCAGTAATAAGTTGATTTTGGGTTATCTATGGAAATGATTAACCTATCATGGAGGATATGTGATTAGGTTAATTAATTTTTAGTATGAGACTTTAAGAGTAACTGGTGTTATTTGGAGATAAATGTTATGATTTATCTTGGAAGACTATATGATTAAATCCTTCAGAGATTTGGGTTTCAATCGTAGTTTGGATTACATTGAAGAATTTTTAAGATAACTGTTTATTTAATGGTCTTTCTTGAACCTTGGGTTCTTTTTGTTGAATTTTGGAGATTAAGAGTAGTATTTCTTTTTATAAAGGTTTATCCTTTTGTTGATTATCTGATCTTATACTAAACTTTTTTGATTTTAGTTAATTGGAAATATATAGTTCATCTTTTTTCGATTATGTGATTCTATCGAAGTTGAATATATCGCTCTTAATGTGAAAAAAGTCACCCTAAATATTCATCATTTGTAGAAAAAATGAGTTTGTGATAGAAATATAGTAAAAGATGAATGTGTACATGAAAAGTAATTATATTTCCTTATGTTTTTGGTTAAGCTCATAAATAAATTACTCAATGAAAAGTAACTTTAAACCGAAACCCCATCCCTTAACTTTTCCTACAGGGGAATCAAAGACTGTTTAACCCATCACCAGTTTGTGATTTTCCGGTGGTTAACTTTCTCCTAAACATGTTTTCTATCACTCTCCATCAGAACATGACCCATTGTTTTCTCCTCCATATACATGTTTTCATGGAATCTTAGTATGGGTTAACTCAGGTGACCGTTATACTTATCTTTATTTCTATTAAAGTGATAGTTTTACTGACTCTTTCTTTTTCCAATATGGGACTTTCAATAAAGTTTTCGAGCCCAAATTTTAAAATTGCAAGGACGAAATTCCCAAAGGGGGGAAGGATGTAACATCCTAGGTAAATAAAGAATATGAATTTTTCATATTTATTATTTTTTGATTTAAATATTAATTTTACTTTAAAAGGGTTTCAATGTTCGATAGTGTACCCGATACGGAACAACGAGTTTCTTTGAAATCTTACGTTGCACACTAATAATATAATGTTATTATATTAAATGGTAGTCAACTCCTAGTTGTTGTGTTGGCAGGATTGAACAAAACTAAATACAATATGATTATAAATGTTTTTAAAATGTATTTACATTTATCCAATAAAATTTAGAGGCTTAAAATATGAATGTATATAATTTTAAGAAAAATTTACATTAAAACGTCGATTTATCGTCTTTTAATGTAAAATCATTTTTAAATATAGTTTTTTTCACTTTAATAAATTATATATTTCCAAATAAAATCATTCTTTAGAGTGTGGACATAAAAATTTACTTAGTGTAAATTTTTAGAATTTTTCCGATAAAGTTCAATTTTTAATAAATAGTGAAAAATATTGTATTTTAATTCCAAAGTGCCTTTTAATATAATTTATTTATATGGTTATATTATATTTTTAATTTTTTTTAAAGTGAAATTAAAATATATTCTTACCATTTAATCCAATGCGGGTCATTGTAATTAATTTCACATTGAAATTGGACATAAACAAGTATCAATCTTTTGATAGTTATTGTTTCATAAAAACAAGATATTTATTTTGATAACGATAAATAATATTAATGTTAATTAATTCCACTTCTATGTTTTTAATTTGAAATAATATACATCAATTTTGAATTCATAATTACAAATATATCTTAGGCTGAATGTTTGGTATTTTTCGGAAAAACTTCAATTTTTTATGAATAGTGAGACTACTTAGTGGTAGTAAAAAAAACTATCTTTTTCATTTAAATGAAAATTTACCACTACTTTGAATTGAATTTAAAAAATCCAACATACATGGTTTTTGTCAAGAAGTAAAATTTGGTTCGTTAAGATGAAAATAATTTTTGGTGAAGAGTAACTTTTAACTTTTACTTACAGCGGTTAAAGGTAAATAGGGTAATTCAAGGTTAAAAGAATGTTATAATAATTTAAAATTACCTTAACACTTGTCAAAACCTTATTGTTTGAGTCATTAAAGACCATGGTCATATTTGGGTCGATGTTGGGACCCCATTGAGCCACTTGGGAGTGATAAAGACAATTTACATTATTTAATATAATGTAAAGACAAAATTGACATTAAAGAAAAATTGTTTAGTAATTAATTTTTATTTGGTGTTATAGAGGTCCTATTTTAGACTATAAATATTAATTGGAAATCTAAGAAGATTTTATACATGATAGTAGTTTTTTTATAATTTTTAGACATCTAATAAAGTAAATTATTTATGACACAATAATGATGCAGGATTTACCTCATTAATAACTGATTTAAATAAATAAGATTATAATAATTGAAATATTGTCCGAAACATGTCCGATTCTGAATGGATGATTTTATTTCGACCCTGACTCATCTTATCATCTTCTATAATGATTTTTGGAACATTATAAACAGAATATAATTATATTATAAAATAATACTTTCACACTTTCTTAAAGAGCCCCTCCTCTCCCTTATAAAAGGAGACAGCTTATAACCAATTCATCACACCTCTCACGCCAGTTGGCTAGTCCAAACTCTGACCAATTAATCTCACTGCATATCTCTACTCCTAATAGAAGCCTTAACTTATGAAGAAGGCACTTCAAGAAGTCATTTGGTTCAAACAAAAGGGAGTCACCCAAATTAAAGGTGGCATTTTCTCTTAATTTGTTTTCTTTTATTTTACTTCTCCATCCCCTAAAATCTTTTTATTCCTTTATTTTTTTAACAAAACCAGTATCCTAAATATACTAAGATGTTGTTATGATAAATATTCGAACTACAATTAAAAACACCTCAATATAATGGGTGATTAACATAATATTTTTGTGGATGGAAAACTAATGCCTCGCGAAACGATGATTGTTCAATTACATATTACCGCCTCTCATAGTGGCCATTAGGATGGAACTATATTTATATATAAAATATATTATGTTTTTTCTTTCATTATGCTTATGTACTACTAAATTTATATCAAGACTTTTTGGTTTCCATAGTGGGTAAATACGATAATCTCATTTGAGGAAGCGCGGACTACCGCCCCCTCAAAGGGATGGGACTCGTTTATGCTTTATGTGGGATTTATAAATGAAAGAGTTAATTATATTATATATGATATTATTCTGGAATTATAATATACATATGTATAATTATGTTTTAATTCCATTAAAATAAGAAATAGAAATGAAAGTAGCGTTCATGTGTACATAGGGCTTACTGTCTCCATGAACAGTGCATTTAATTTCTTACCTCTAAATGTTATGTACTATTATAAATACATGTATATATTGGATATATATGATATATATGATATATAAATCATGAATATCATTATGGATATAATGAAAATTTGACCACATGAACAACATGTAATGATAATAAGTCTATTTTTGAGTCAAGTACCAAATATCGTCTAAATGAACATTATTAACATAAATGATTAAATAATGTTTATAACATGGTAATAAGTGATATAAAAGGAATAATAAACATGAAAAAGGTTATTAATCAAGTAGAAATTAACTTTAATTCATTATTCGGGAGATTAATGAACGATCGAGTCAAGTCGGACACAGGGTAACGGATTTTCTTATCTCACTTTTAATTTCGTGATAATTCAATTGTATGCCACGTACCAAATACATGTCGTGTGTTCTGTTGTAGTATGGCTAGGAAGATTTAGAACCTCTAAATGAGATCCTATATTTTATTTTAATCAAAATTAAAAGAAAATATTGTTTCTATATGGTGAACGAGAAACTAAAGATGAGGAATAGATCTCAAGATTCATATTTTCAGAATGATTTACTTGAATTGAAAAAACTAAATTATTTAAAGCATAAGTCATCATCAAAATATTTAAATAATTATAAACTATGATGTAACCCCTTTAATAAAGCTTGATGTTTCTGGGTGTAGCAGAAGAGTTGTTGGGACGACACCCAATTTTGATTTTTACCATTGTCAATGATTTTTCTGGGATTAATACGAATATGAATGCCAGTCTCCACGGAATATAATCAAAGATTTAGATAAAGAATAATGTGGCTCGAAACCTTTATAGAAGTTCTTGCACATTATGTTTATAATAAATTTAATTAATTTCATAAAAAAGTACCTTGGTGTTTGGTATTTTTTTTTGATGATGTTGATCATCTGAAATGACCCTTCTGGATTATCTCGTTGTTCTCGTAAGTATCCAGACTAGAATCCCTTTAGTGGTGATCCTCATGTGATCTGATGGCCTCTCATAGACACTCCTCATTCTCCAGGTTCTTTCACGGCTAATCGAGGGTCTTGTGTCTGTCATTCTTGATCTCCTGTTCTTTTTCCATGAAGAACATCTCTCATTCTTGTGAGGGGAAAGAAGAGGATTCGAGAGGGAAATTGTTTGGCTAAACAATTCTCAATTCACCAAGCATGTGGTGTGGTGTGTGACGCAATAGGTGTACTTTCCTATTTATATACCTACAATTTCAGTTACAATATTTAACTGCACAGAAATAATTAAATACATTAATGAACCTAGATAAAATCCATTCATTTGATAACAATACTGCGTCATTATTTATGGTGCACCAACTTCCACAAAATAAAATTATCAATAAAATTCCACTTCACAAAATAATAGAAGTGTTATTTCTAATTTTTTCCAACTAGTTAAATAATTATTTATAGTCTTTAAAATAATTATTTTACTACTGGAATGACATTGTTCCGCTTGAACTCCACATTTATTTATTAGACACCCAAATAAATAAATAAATAAATTATTCTCTTAAATAAAAATTTTATTTAAAAACTAGTAAATAAATATTTATTAAATATTCAATAAAATAAATAAATATATTTAATTTAATTTATTCAAATGTTTTAACGCAAAAAAATTATTCCATGGTCTTGAGAACAATAATTAATTGATTAATTAATTTCAAATAGAATTTAATTGAGAACACCAAAAACACTTAGTGTGTGACATTCTAGGATTCTTTCTCATTGGAATTAGGCATGCTTTCCTAATGTCCAAGAGTATTTTCTAGAAATGGGTCCAAGCACCCAAGGGAATGAACGTAAAGTCACAACAACGACATCCACATAGGAACGCTCACTCTGTAATATAATCCCTTTGTCACAATATCTCATCATGTAGGTTTAATGACCATATCATTAACTTTTATGCTTGATATGTCATTCTTTGATTACCTAAAACAAACTCATCAATACAGCATGTCCAAGGAATTTCATGTGACGATTCTATTTCAATCAATGGGTTGAGTTATCAACTTCCGTTAATGGAAGGGAAAAATATTTCCTCGACTTATCCATTAATAACATGCCAAAAGTGACGCACCCAAAGTACCCTATATCTGGCCAACTGTAGGCATGACGGTTTTTGACAGTAAATCAAAGTGATTAAGTCATGACACATATTAATGATAATCTCAAAGTCTAAGGATCATTACACATGCTCTCATATATAAATATCCAATGATACCAAAACATGCTGAATTTCTACTAGCGGGTATTTTCCCATAATATCTTATCTTGGAGATTACAATGTGTGAACTACATGAGATGAAGTCTCATCTGTTTACGAGTACTCTCACTAGACGCAATGGATTCTATGTCTCCCATCATAGGATGTCATCAAATTGTAGAACTATATTTAAGAATATTGTTATAACATTTCAAGGTTCTCATCATAGTGGGGAACTGCCATGACCTTATCAATACAAAAAATACTCTAGAACATTATTACATCATAATCTGTCAAACAATGAAAAATATTTAATAATAAATTAAATATCCATATAATCCAAGTAAAACCTGTTGGATCTAGGACACCTACTCTTACACACCATGCCGCCTATATCAGGTCACACATTAGTTTTCTGGGTCCACATGGCATGTTATATTTTTTTTCTTCCTGAAACCCTAGATTTTATATCTAAGGAACAACACTGAGTGTGTTATTATGGAAAATAAGAAATTTAGTTATCCTTTTAACATAAAAATTAGTTTCTTCGCAAGGATCCTATATTAAATTTTTCTACTACAATTATCACCATTTGAAAACATGAAATCCAAGGGAATCACCTTCAGTTATCGATTCTTAGATTCTGATGGTCAGAAATCAAAAAACCTTTCACCACATGGGAATATATCAGGCCTCCCATATTTCATTACCACTTATGATCCCAAATACATGAATCAATCAACATTTCCCTAAAATTTATCAGATGAAATATATATGTTTCCACACCACATGTCATTCAGCAAACCTATTTGAATCCAAGAGTCTGATTGTTCACAGAAAAGCCACGAGAATATAAAATCACAAACTGCATAGCCCATGAGCTTAGAACTCAAATAATGGGTGGGGTAAATTCACATAATTAATATGAATATACATATTAATATGTGATCTTTTCAAATGATCATATAATTTATGATCAAAGTGTGATGTCATGAAATAATGAACATAAATTTATTTAGACAATTGAATTTATCTAGATGGGATCCTGCGAAGGGTGTGAGATCACAGATCAATAAAATAATAAATAAAAATCCATTATCATCCAATAATAGGGTCTAAATCCATTAATAACATTCGAAAAATTGATTTAGGATCAATTGTTGGTTAAGAGGGTTTTCACCATCTATGAAGAAGACATGTTTCATTCACTCTGACCTATTGATTCTTCTTAATCTGATAAATGTCGTTCTGTAGTCCTAATATACCATCAAAGAATAATCACTCCACCTTTCTAGTAACCAAGGCTCATTCTTCTACCCTTGGATATTTTCTATAACATAATACATATAAAGTAGATAACTATATTTGGTCATTTGATTAAAATAAGTAATTAATTTATTTAATTTATTAAACCCTCCCTCCAATGGATACCGTCCCTGAAACATCAATTGTTGACCAAACATAGGTCTCGCCTATTGTAAATCATGGATTATTTAATGAACCATTTCCTTTAATTTCCCATCCAAGGTCCTAAAAATTTGTAAAACCATCTATGATAAAACTATTTGTGGATTTGAAATAAATTAATATTTCAACTTTTTATATATATTAATTTTTGGGTCACAAGACCCCCAAATACCACACATAATATGAGGATAATTCCATATATATATATAGAAATATTTAATTGAAAAATATATAGAATACATGATTCATTAAATTCTCTATTTTATCAATGATTTTATCCATGAAAAGAACATGCTAAATAAAATGCGGGGTCTGGGATGACATATGGATCTCACACTCCCTGGATCTATATTGTAAACTCCCATACTTCTAATGCACATGAACCAAAGGGATGGCCCACCCAAAGATGATCCTATAATTATAATCCTTGATATCTATTGGGTACTCCATGAAGGTTGATCAATATATGATGTCCAACTCACCCTAGATAATATAATTCATAGGGTAATGCATATATCTCATTAGCTATGACACATGGATGTCGTTATGCACTAGATCCAACTCTGGGAGAAATTATACCTATTTACAAACCTCTCCCACCATCCATAGGTTCTCAAATACCCTGATAAACCTAGGGGTGATCATTCCTCGCATTTCATATCCAAGATATCATATTCATAGAGCGTCTACAAGTAAATCATGGTATGCTGGTAAATCTCAATGGGCCTATGACAATAATCTGGCTCAGATTTTCTTCTACTCTAGGGAGTCATCATATAATCGTGGAACATTTTATCCTTCTCCATCAACACATTCACCATTTCATTCCCAACAAGAGACACCTCTCCAATTTAAATCCATCATCATGGTGAACTATAATGTCTTTTATATAGGGAATCAAAAGGATCGATCATAATAGTAGAGTGATAGATTTTATTATAATAAAACATTACCAATGACAAGTGATCCTCTCTACTCAATCAATATTCTAAAACACAAAATCCCAACGTATCATCTAACACATGGATAAAATTCTTAGTATATCTATCTAAATGGGAGTAAAACACTGTACTCATCCCCAATTTGGTCCAAAACTTCTCTTGAAGGCCTCAGAAAAACCTTGATGAGAACCAAGAATCATTGTCAATGATATTTTTCAAGGGTAGACCATGCAACCACATGATATCTCTCACGCACAACTATCCAATAATATCAAGTGAACTATTCCCACGGATGGATTGAATGTTTGAGAAGATTTTGAGTCTTTCAAAAACCACCCAGATAGCATCATAGCCTCTCACTATCTATGAAAGACACAAAACAAATTCCATGGATATTCCATCCCATTTCAACTCTAGTATCTCAAGAGGTAATTTCAAACCTTCCAAAACATAGTGATCAACCATCACATGGAAATATGTGATACCCCATGAGATAGAATTCACTATGCTCTTCCACATTAAATCCCAATGAAACTACGAATGATGTTCCCAGTGCATATTTTCCATAGAGGGATTTTTTACCAAATGGGAAGTGAGAAACTTCCTCATCACATCCTCTCACAATGTGTCTCAAACAACCATTAATACCAAAAAATATATTTCATGCTACCCTCCTTCATAAAATTTATATGGTTTAACTTTTAATGGATTTTAGTCACATATATCCTCATGGTAGATGTCTATCAACTGAGAATATCTCACATTTTAAAGAAATGGATAAGTTACCACCTTCAAGTGGAGAAAAACTATACCCCTATCTTTCATTATAGAATTATACAGTGAATCCAATAGCATAGAATCCTCCTATACTATTTGAGAATGATACTTTATGCTAAGGTAATCATCCAAAACACCACCCTTCATAGGATTGTAGACTATTTCAAATTCATAGTCTTGTAGGAACTCTAATTAGAAGCTCTATCTCTATTTATAATCTCTTTGAGTATAGATATACCTGATACACTCATTATCTATGAAGAAAAATGAACACCCAAAAGATAGTGAGTCCTTATAATTAGTGTGAAGGATACTATTTCCAATGTTAATTCAGGAGTCATGTAGTTTTTATCATGGGTTACCAACTACCTTGAAAAATATACTACCATTATTTTCCTATGCATCAACATGTAACTAAGCCCATATCCAAAGGCATAAAAAAGACTATGTACTCCATACCCCCCTTCGATAGGCTCATCCCAATATCACTAGTCAAAACCATCCATAGCTCTGTGAATGATGTATTATGCTTCTTAGTCTTGCTAAACTAGTAAACATTCAATTATAGGGAAGTTAAAGGGGATGAATCATAGATATTTATTTCTTAAACATTATGAAATTCCCCAAGAATATAAGAAAACTATGAACCTACAACATTCACTTAGTGGATCCCCCAAATCACCATATAAATATTAACCTGGTATACAAAAAAATCCATTCTCAGATATGACATTCCATAAAAATTGGACCTCACAGATTCCAAACGGGCATATCAAGATATTTCTATAAATATTGTGATTTCATAGTATGTATAGAACCATAATCTGATGTTCTATATTCTTCTCCATTCCTATAGATTAAATTAGTAGGTCATCAATTAATAGAAAAAAATTAATTCCATGTATGTATGGATGACCTGATTTATATGTACCATAAACATAGTAGAGGAATTCCAAATACTGAAATGAATCATCAAGAAATAATGGTGTTTGTGGAAACAATAGACTGTCAACTTAAGAATATCATCCTCATAAACCATCAACTGGTGGTAGTTGGTACTTATATTGATAATCGAGACCAAATCACATCGTTGAAATGATCTAGGAGGCCATCAATCCTTGGTTAGGGGTGAATTTTCATTATCACTATCTATTTAATGTTTCTAAAATCAATGTAAATCCTCAGGTTATCACCAACCACTTTCACAAACAAAACTATAAAACATAGGTGGAAATAGTGGGTCTAATAAAACCCTTCTTCTAAAGTCTGTCTAACAGCACCCTCAGCTACTAGATCTCGTTAGGGGACATTAAATATTCTACAAAAATTATTGATGTGGTCCTAAGGTGTAAGACAATAAATAAATCCATCTATAATTACAGAGGTTATCCTAAGAAATATTCAGGGAAGAAGACTATAAATTACTCAAATATTATATGAATATATATTCTTAAATATCCTACTAAACCAAGGGATAAAATTTCTAAATATTGGATGATGGGCTTCAACATCCTAATCGCATGTCCCACTCACTCAACCATGAGATCTCTCTCGACTACAAAGTATAATGTCATCTCATTTATCTGAAGGAATCTAAATCATCTGCAATGAAGGTAAATCTTTCCATGAACTATGTAAAACCATCTCATTCCAATGAAATCTTCATAAAGATTTATTTTAATGACCAAGAGATCCCATGAGAAACTCTACCTACTAAGTGCCAGCTCACACCGTCAAAAGATATGTGATATCAATGAATCGGTCCGGGTTGGATCATTTAAAAAAATATCATTGGATAAGATATCAATAGATAAATATATCTATTACACAAGGTATATACATATAATTAAATTAATCAATACTATTTCTACTAGAACCATATAAAGAGTAGACAATATATAGATCACACATCTAATCATCTTGTGTTGGGTCTAGTCATAGACCTCCATAGCCTACAAACACACAAGACCTTCACTGTCAACTCTCTATTTCTAGAGAGGTCCTACTTGTTGTGGTGGTAGAATTATCTAATATAATATCCCTCCACATAGAGCTCCTCCCTCAATATATCCACCCACTACTCTATCAGCACTGCGTCCCAAAGGGCATCCCAAACCACATCTTAAATATCTCTGATCATGACTCTGCCTTTTCCATAGTGGTTAATCCCCATCTACCTATCCTGATTATTATGAATGGTTTTTGAATCATAGTCCATGTGAACCTCCCTTCATAAGCATAGCATCTATCCTTTCCTTCTGGTATGGATCTTTTACATGATCCAAAATATGTCGAAAAATATGATCGGGTCCAGGCATGAGTATGCCTCTTGTGTCGAGACCTTAACATCCAATGTCTAATAAATATTGTAGATAACCCAGCTAGATGATCTATACCCCAAGATCCAACATTCTAATGTAAATCATATAGGAATATCACAATCACTAGAGAATGATATTTCGTTCTACAATATGTCATAAGGAACAAGGATACTTCACAAGCATGAATGTATTTACAGAGTCTCTACTCAAGTTTCCATACCTAGAAGAAATAGTACCACACCATATCATTGGATTAATGTTTTTGGTCAGTGAACCTCACATCATACTCTTCACCATTCATGTCATCCTACTACATATTGATAATCTCCTCAATGCATATGGAGTGTAATAATGATGGGTAATACTTTTTACAAAATAGTTGCTGGAATACTGACCAAAGGAGTGTCATCTCATCATAATCTAGAGTCACTAGTCTCTATCACCTCCCTACAACTCCATGAAGAAGGTTGGTCCTAAGAATAACCATCTGATCCATTGGAATATTACTAAGCCTAATGACTCAGAAAATTGACATAAGCGAATAATCTATTACCTACAGGTCAAGATTTCCTTAGAACCCTAACAATATCTAATATCAAAACTATTATAGAACACTAGGTAAATGCACATAGTTTTACTAATTTTATTTGAATATACTCTACTAAAAAGTTTGGTTCATTTATCCCTACCCTCAAAGAGGAAAGACTTCATGAGATGTCCCTTGAACTGAGGCCTGATCACTCAATGGATCGTCATCATGATTCTAAATCGATAACCTTGATGTATGTATTCGCGACGGCTTCTAGAAAGTGATATATATGTACCACTATTATATGAGGACACACACACACAAATATATATATATATATATATCTTTGGAACTGACTCAAGAAGTATAATCAATGTAAACAATCATATATAATGCTAAAACCATTGGTTCCCTACAACTGATGTCTCTATTTTTTAGTCGATAAATAGATAGTTAGAGACCTAGTGAATGGATATGGTTTCCACCCACCACTACTAGGTTCTCATCCATAAATCCACACCAACGATAAATAGAAACCGTTTTCCTAATTTCTGAAACAAATCCTCACCATGGGCTTAACTCCCATACAGACTAATGGACAAACTTCTTTGATACAACTCTATTACGACCGAAACCCCCGCAACCCACAAGGCATACAACATGCTGGTTGTGAAAACTATAACCATATCTCTAATCATCAATGGGGTCAACAACCACTGATAGGAATATATAAAATGGGAGTCCTTTCCTTAATATACCTATATTACCACAACCAATAGTCTCCATGAAGATGTACATAAGAATAAAATAAATATCCTAAAATATAGAGTATAACCATTTAAGAAATAAAATCTAGGGAATACATCATAACACTATAATATACAATAATAAAAATGGTGTAAATACATGCCCAAGCTGATATGGTGTACCAACATGAAAATAACTAGAATAATGAAGAACTAAAAAGACCCAACAGAAGATCTCTATGTATGACCACCATACACGTTCAATATAACCAAGTATCACTAAGAACCACAGTTGTAACCAAAAATCTTTCTATAATCTATATAAGACAAGAAACGAGATGTAAAATCTCATGATAGGGTGAGTATATCACACCCTATATGACACCATGAATCCAACAAAGTGGGAAATCAAATATATATATATAAATATTGCTCAACCAATAGTAAGAGGGAACCAAAAACCCAAAACATATATGCTCTTAAAGAACTCCAAATGAAAGTGAATGAGTATATCTATATCCACATTTCGAATAAGTATTTTTAGTCAACATGTAGCCCAAAATGTATATCTATGATACCTAGGATGATGGATAGCCTCACATGAATTTATTTTTAAGGGTCACCTTCACATGGATGTTCTCTACACATGAGGGACCCCTAACCACAGTGGAGGAACCTCTCTATGTCAAAGCTCAATGATGGGGGAGTACCACTGAATATATAGAGGACCCACACCCTACTATTGTGTGGGGGAGTACAAAATATACCTATGTAGGGACTATGGGGGACCTAAAAACTCATGTGATAGGGGTTTACTGACATCGACATCACTTCAATGATCCTTCCCATATCACCACCAATGTAATGAATTTCCAAAAAAAATAATACTTATAACACCTCACATAGTATTTCATAAGATACAATAATTGAAACAATAATTTAATATTCCAATAACACTTAGGATAGGATACTCATGAGCCAAAAAAATTCATGAAAAAGGAGATATGTGATGAAGAAATATTTTGGGGAACAGTAAATTGTACATGTGACCTATCCTCCCCAACTAAGTGTGTTCTCCCATACACATGGATTGGAAATACAAGTCAAAATAAAAATTATGTATTTGATTTGAAAAGTGTTTCCTAGAAACCTAATGCATACCCCAACTAATTTCGGTTATTTTCATATACATCAACATGTGCCTGTGTGAATGGTTGGGTCTGGGTATCCAAACCATGTTCTAGTACACAGTCATACCCATATATTCTTACCATTCTAGTGTGTCTGGCCTTTTCTATTCAAATGTACCCCTTGAGAACACATCAAGACACCAACACTAGGTCACACAATGTCTGGTTGAGTCCAAACAAAGTGTACTATTATTCTTCTTCAAATCACCATTTTCCATAGATAGGGAACTACATGATGCATGTTCTTCCAGAATATATTCCATGATGTTTGGGTTTTCATTGAAAACTCAATTACATCACATTGATCAAAGACCCATCCTTTTCCACTAATAATCCAGATATTTTACTAATCAAAATTAAAGGGAATCAACTCAAATTTGATTCATAGACTCCAATAGTCAGAAAATAGGGAACCGTTTACCACATGATATTATATCGAACCTCTAGAATCCCATTGTAATTTCAGTTCCAAAATCCAAGTAGGAATATCCCAATACCCATAATCTATCCGTATTTATCTAAAAATATCCACCCCACATTTTTTTCACACAACTACCATAAAAATAGGGTTTGATCATGCTCAAAACGACCATGGGAATGCCGAACTATAGACACCATAGTCCCACAACACAGAACCTCAAGAATAGTGTGGACAAATTCACTTAAAAAAATGAATCTACATTTCAATGATTAAATATCATCCAACATTCATAGAACTTCGGATACGAGGGCTATTTCATGGAATAATAAATATAAAATAATTTAACTAATTCAAATCATCTTGATAGGCTCGTCTCAAGGGTGTAAAATCACAGATCAATAAAAACATATATCAAAATCCATTCCCATTAATACAAAGGGCAGAAATACATAAAAAATGTAGGATACCTCGATTTAGGATTGATAATTTGCTAATACCACATTCAACCAGACCGAATGGCCCGAAGGCCTTCTTTTTATTTTATAAATTTTATTAAACGCACCTGCTAACGACTTCCATCCACAAAAATATTGATACCGTCCAAACATAGATCTCGCCTAGGATAAAGCCCACATTTTTCAATGAACCATAACCTATAATTTTCAATTATTGTCTCAAACATTGGAAAAAACTTTTAAACCAATATGATGCATATACATTCAATAAAAAAATATTAATATTTTTAATATGTTAATTTTGGGTTCTTGAGACAATGAAACACCATGCCAAATGTGAGGGTAAATCTATATATGTACATAAAAATATTCTAACGGCTAGATAAAAAACCGGATTTGTTATAATTTATCTCATTAAATATTGAATTATATAATTTTTGAGACAATTACAATAATATTTATTAGAATTAGTACGTTATCATGAAAAGGGGTTTATTCACATTGTTATCATGACTTTAGATTTAGATGAATATTGAAAAAATTGATTGAGAAACATCACCATTGTCTCTAGATATAAATTTTTGTAATAAATGATTAATTAATTTTCTTAAGGGTGAGAAGGATTGTGTATGAGTGTGTGATAACAATGAGATTTGATATTCCTTTCCACTCTCACATCGATATTATTAAATGATAATTTTTTATAAATTTATAACATAATAACAATTTTAAATTACTATAGAAATCATTTTATAGTTATAGTTTACTTTACAATATTGTATTTGCCCATTTTTTCAGGATTCCAAAGTATGTGGTGTTGATTTGAAGACACACTATGAAATTTTAGGAATCATGGTGTCTCTAAAAGCTATAATGAATTAGTGGGTTGAAATTAAAATTTAAAAATATATTTTGAAATAATTTGGTTTACATTTTATAGTTGTATCACTAAATAATTGGTATAAAAAATTAATAAATATCACTAATACCAATTAATATATTTAAATTCTAAATAAATTAAATTTATAAGGAAAATTGGAAAGTTTCACGTTTAATAATTTTTTTTAGTTTGGCCGTATCACTAATTTCCAATAAAATTCAATGGAATACATTATAAATGTTTTAAAAAGTTATATAAGTATATATTTTCTCTTAAAAACCTAGTGTTGTGAGATATTTAAAAAAGTTCAAAATTTCTTACTTCATATTGATAAAAATATGTTACTCGGTTCCATAGTTGGTTAGTTTTGACTTTGAACAAAACTTATACCATTTTTGAGATCACATGTCTTCTTATTATTACATTATAATTTCCAGATCTGGATATCATCATATATATAGTAATAATAAAGGTAGATTTCCATAAAAACCAATTATACCACTCCATGTAATTATAATAATTTGGATATTATCATGAGGGATTGAAATACTTAAAGAGAGATTTATATACCATATTTATTCAACTTCTTTGATTTATTTAGAATTAAAAAATATTTATTTTAATTTTATATATAGACATGGGTGATGAAATGATAAAAACATGTAATGAATATATTTTTATTATTCATTTCATTAAATTTAATTAATAATTAATTATTTTAACCCCATGTTTCATTTATTATTTTTTTTATAAAGAGATATGACACGTCAAGTATTTAGAATAAAATGAAGAAAAAATCATATATGAAAAGATGGATCATGATGGAAGTAAAGTGGAAAGAAGCATGGGAAGAGACTGCTGATATGTGAAGAATCGATAGATGGGTTAGGGTTTGGGGTGGAAAACATAATTGGAAATAACCTATTATGGAATGAATTGGATGATATAAAAGTGGTATACTAGTCAAAAGTCCAACGTGGGACTCCAAAAGAGGCATGACATGTCAAATTTCTTATTCAAAATTATTTCACTGTAAATGAGTCATATACTTAGCCACAAGGGCGTTTCACCTATTTTGTGTTATTCTACAATATTTATATACTTTGATACACCATGGAATGTTTTGAGGACCTCTAGATTGAGTCATCAACACTTCTATAAATTAGTATAGATCCATACTAGTTTATTTTTTAATACGATTATCTATAGAATTTCATGAGTGTAAAATTGAATCCCATTCCAATATTTTTATAAACCTAAAGATACCCCTACATAATGAAACAACCGTTTGCATTAGGTTATCTCATGATTAATTCCTAATGAGATACTATGATCCCCACTTTCCACCTTAACATATAAATTTTAAACCACACTTGGATGATGCTCTAATAGGGATATATTTGCATAAATTATTCGGTGGATTAGATAGTATTCAATAACACAATAACCTAAGCTCAAAAACTCATCATCCCAGACTGACCGACTCCTTGGTATATACCATAGTGGAACACATATACCCATACTAACACATCTCATTTCCATCAACAGCAAAAATATTCCCTGAAAATAAATAATCTAAGAAAAATTATAAACCATAACTCATACAATCACTTAAATGAAGATCCACATCACATACCTACAATCAACTACATAAATTCTATTATCCATCTCAATCACCTCTCTTATTCATATAATACACCAAAATAATCCACAATGGCACCCAATTCCTCATTAAAAAAAACAAAAAACAGTAATTATAAGTATATCATTATCAAAAGGGAAATAGTTATTTATACAATAATAAATAAAATCCTTTAATAAAATAATTAAAATAGTATGTTGATAATAGAAACATCCACATATTATCCCAAAGAGTGTAAAAAACAAAGCCTACCCTCATTTTCTCTTCAAACAGGCTAACCTATAAATCTCATTTTGAGATAATAATAGTAATTTTGTTTATGTAAACCCAAATATAGACATTATTTATTATAATTTACTCTAGAAAGAAAAATAATCCCTCATAACAAACAAAACATTGTTATTTCAAATTTTGTTTCCATATTATCAATGTAAAAACTCTAAGGATAATATTTCCTAATCTAGATGACCTTTTTACATTGAGAGAAATTAAAATTCCAAAACCAACTACTCTCTTTACTTTAATTTATTTTACATAAAGATTAAATCATCATTATAATTACCCGTCCCCCATGGACCGTGTTGTGACTACCATAAGCCCACCTTCTATAAGCTAGTGTCTATTGACTAGTACCTAGAAGGAATATCACAAAAACAGAATGGATTTAGCTGAAATGTTTTACACATTCACAAGTCTAAAACTATGGAAAGTAAAAAAAATGTAAATCACAACAGTCACAAAGAAAACTATTGAGAGTAAAGTAAAAAATAAAAGTAAAAATGTTCCAAAATGCTTGCCCAAAACCACAATGGAAAGTACAACTCCCACGGTGTGTCTGCTGATGGCCCCACATGAAGGGTAACTTCCTGTAACTGTCAATGTATGTATGTCTGTCCTGTCTCATGGATCACAACCTAGTACCAGACTACCAAGGTATCTATAAAAGTGTATGTCTATCCCTTCTCACTTAGCACCACCTGGTCTCGGACCCCCATGGTCTCTGTCGAAGGGTTGATCACCTGCGCGAGATACGACATGTACAGGAGAATCCCATACAAGGGTGAGTAACACAACACTCAGTAGGGAACCCAAACCAAAAAGGAAGTACAAAAAAGTAATACCACACAGTAATACCACAAATAAGAGATAGGTTACACCAGGTATAACTCGAAGTATTTAAAGAAAAACTATCAGTCATAACACTGAAAAACTTGGAATGTTGAGGAACTCATCCAGGATGAGTACCGTGGGGCTTCTGGATTACATAGAGTCTCTTCTCACGTAGGCCATCATAGATGGTCCACATAGTGCCTCTTATTGGTAGTCCACACAGGGCCGATTATAACTGGAATAAACAGGGTCGCTTCCCACTTAGTTCATCATAGTTGGTCCACACTGGGCTTCTTGTAGCTTGTACGCAAAGGGAATCTTATAGCTAGTTGACATAGAACCACTTGTAGCTTGTCCACACATGATCATTTATCATCTAGGCTAATATGGTAACTTAGACCCGCTGTTCAACAGTTTTCGGGACTCATCTAGCCATAGTATTCCCACATGTAGCAAACTTGATTTTGTGAGAATCTTCTCTTCAACCAATCAGTTTCCTCAAAACTACAACAAAATATCACTTAGTGTATTCCCAATGACTGTCTCATCACAAGGGTCCCTACTCCATAGACAACACTTCAATCAGTCACCCGGTCTGAATGATATTTTTGTTTTTTTTCAAATGAGGCCAGTTGTGTCCTGGTCCGGTCCGACCAACATATCACAGGGGTTCAACAAGACTTGACCATGTTCAGAAGACCAGACCCATCCTGGTTGAGTATGGTCTAGCCCGGTTCAACCCACCCGACCGGACCTAGTTGGGTATTGTCTGGCCAAGTACAGACATGATGTCGAGCCAGGCCCATTGGGCCGTGCTTGACCAATCTCAGTTCAGCCGTGGGTCCAGCCCACCAAGTTTCCCAATGACCCAGTTTGATCTATCCCAATTCATTCCCAGATTGGGCCCCAAGGCGGCACCATTTTTCCCCTTAGCCTTCATCAGCAGGCCTACTCTTCTGCAGCCATGTATCCTGATTCATGCCACATACCCTGGATGCATTGTAGGCTAATTCCCCCTACACAGACACAAGCGGGGCATCTGGTTCACAGCATATAGGACTGGCTCAGGAAGGCTGCCTCCCCAACATGCATTCCTAAACCACCTCCCAACTCATATTGTGTCCCTCCAGCATGGGCCTCTCCTCCAATGTGATACTAGAGCTGCACCGCCTATCCACACTGGTTCGCGCCCATAGAATGGTTTTCCCCTATGGCCCGCAACTTTTTCATGATTCCAGCTCGCTCTTGCGGTTTTCGGACCACATATCAGTGCTGCATGCACCTCCAATGCTGCCGGGTGGGCTCGTCCGCCTACCACTGGCCTCCAGCCTCCGTACCAGTGACTCCTGTCACTATTGTGATACTCTACCCACTTCCCACCTCCCTCTGCAGCCTTGGGCTGCTACTGCGGCCCGGTGCTGTCATCGTGGCCTTATGTCGCAGTCTCTTGCTAGTGTCCTGGCCCACCTAGCCATGTCCCTTCCACCTAGATATTCTACAATAGATGTGCCTCCATTCATTACACCATGAAGAACAAGGATATATAGATATAGGGGATCACAAATAACACCCATATGAATAACTGGAATTTTTTCATGTTGGTCTAGAATTTTTTGTGTTAGAGGGATCACGACGTATAAATTATAAACAACTAAGATTTAATCTAGATATCAACCCGCAATTATATTTCCCAACCCCAGAAGCTAAATCCATTTTCAAATCAACTTGTTAAATATTCGATTTGCATTGTTCATTTAGATGGGGATAAAGGGGAAAATAATTCTTTAAAAATTTAAACCCCTACCTGGGAAAGAAGATTTCTCTAGGATGATCATTCATCATTGTCGATCAATCATTGATCTTGAATCCACTTTCCAATGTCGTCTTCGCCGTCATCTGATTTGCTGGCGTTCGTTGTTGGATTGGTTGTTCTTCGTATTTCATCTTCGCCACCCACCAAAGCCTCATAGTAATTCATGGATTTTGCCAATAATCCTGCATTTCTTTTCAGGCTATTAATTGATGAAATGCGAATCAACGTCTCTGTTATGCTGTATTGCAGCATCATTAAGCTAACTCATTAATGGGGTTCATTAATGAGATTCATTATTGCCTCATCGCTAAATAGTAGCGCTGATGTGTCACTTCTCAATGATGAAGAAAAAAATTAGAATAAATATTTATGTTATTTTATTTATGTTCATAAATATATGAAAATTGATTTTTCCCTTGACTTGTGCTAGTCATGGAAAAGTCCTTATTAAGGATAACATCTCATTATAAACTCAATGGTGGTCTTATACTTTTAATCCATGTTACCACTTGTGAGTTAGGAGGATTCGAAAATAAAATAACTGTTATTTAAATATTTTTATTTAATGTTACATAAAAAAAACTTTCCTATCCGGCCTATGCCAACTGATGTTAGGCTCTGTCTAAGGGAATCATACACTTGTGAACTCAATGATACACCCTTATTTCTAATCTTAGTTACTATTTAGGAGTTTTAATGATTTGAAAATAAAATAAATTTATTGAATTATTTTATTTATGACCAAATACTACTTTCCATTGTTGACTCTCACTGGCCAATGTTTAGCTCTGCCTAGAGAGATCATACCCTCGTGAGTTCAACGGTGGTCTCAGATATTCAATATGAGTAAAGTTTTGTGAGTTATAAATATTTTAAAAAAATAAATGAGTTTTATTTAATTATTTTATGTATGGTTATGCCATTTTTGGGTTTTCTCACTAGAGGCTTGCACCGACTAAACATTTATCTTTCCATGGGGAAACCCGCCATCATGAATGCAATCTTGCCCTTATATTTCTGATCTGGGAAACTGTTTAAGACATATCCTACTTTATTATGAAAAAAGATCATTTGTGCTATTTAAAACATAACATGGACTCCATACCTCAGAATTATATGTCTTCTTAGTTCCTGGTCTCAAAATAATCCCATTTAATTTTCATAAAAATATAATTGAATTTCAGGTTATTACATTCATACTGAGAAACACAATCCCATACCTCATCATAATTCATTCCATCTTCAAACCATTGATTTTATAATCCCCACTTATTAGTATGGATTTTACTTCCACTATACACTATAAATTATTTAATGTTATTAAATGATTTATGGAATATATTCAGAAATAAACAATAGTGGTCTTAATTATTATATCATCAAAAATATTCGAAAAATAAATTACAATATTATTAAAGATATATACATTATTCTATAGATTGGTTCCAAGGATCATTTTTAAATTTTAATGATGAATTTTCTTTTGTAACCTTCCCAAAATAGACCTTGTCAGGTAAATATTCTCTATCATCAACCAAATTGCACCAGCAGAGTACACATAGACCACTTCTCATTGGACCTTTTCACCTAGGGTCTACAAAACATGGAATGTAATTTATTTAAAATAGTATAGATAATAGCCTTAAAAGAGGTCAAGGGTTTTCCTATAATAGAAACAATGGTGATATTCCTCTTAGTTCTTGGGAATTCCTCATCATGTCCATTATAAATAAGAAGAGCCTGAATTTTAATTTTTCAAATATTATTCTCATTCTATAAATCAATTTTCTCAACCTGTAATATAATAGAAGTCATATTTAGACTTGATGAACAACCCTATAATACTACTTGTTAGTTGGGATTAAAGCACTAATAATATAAAACACTCCATTGTAGGAGAAAGTATCATACGACCTACAATACAATAGTAATACAAACATGATATAAGAGAAATAAATGCCTCTAAAAGATATAGAGAAGAAAAAATAAAAATAAAACTCAATGGAAACAACAGAATGAAGACATCCAGAGTAATAATAAAACCCAAAATAACAAAAATGAAAGAAGTATAAAATTACAAGGTTTGGATCTATTTGGTCTTATATTATGATTAGACAAACACCCACAACCCTATTTATTATTAATATAAAATGAAAACCATGGAGAATTATAATCATAAAATTAACGAAATAAAAATGTATAGGGTACACTAAAACTAAGGGAATAGTACAAAAATATTTTTTAAATAGAAGGAAGCAATATGAAAAATTACCAACTTTAATATATTGGAAAAAATATAATCTAGTTGAAACCCCCTTACCTAGGATCAACGTCATCTGTTAGAATCCCTCCCTGATAGGTTTCCTCCACTATCATTATTCTTGAAACTCGTAACCACCAATATCTCTAGAGAAACAATAATTTTGGAGTCGATCACAAGTTCTATCACCAACAATAAAAAATAATACCTCACCACTTGTCTTTATCCATACCTTTCGTTAATCCTTTTCTCTCTCTCTCCCTCCCCCTCCCTCTATCAGCTTTATTCTTATTTCAGTATTCAATTCTATATAATCTCTTAAATATAAGTAAGGATCCTCGGTACTTAATTTAGTAGAAAAAATTCCTTTAACAAAGTCCAATTACATATGGACATGTGCTCAACTGGGGAGTTTCTCATTGAATTCATTATAACAATTCCTGAATTTACGAACTTATGTAAAGTTTCACATTGAATGCTCCCTATAATGGTCACCATTGTGTGTTGCATAAGGGTCTTCAATCATATTGTATGGGTAAAATTATGACACATAAGGGTCATTTGACCACTACATAAATGTTTATATCTCTTTATAAGGGTCACTTGAAAAAACCTTAGTCACATAATGGTATCATGGTCTATGTGTTAAGGTAAGCCTCCATAGTTCTTGCTTGTGTAAGGGCACCTACTCAATTCTACTAATTATGTAAATCTATAATATAATAAAACCACTATCTTGTAAAGGTAATACTGAGAATATGTAAAGTATCCAATATATTACATTAGCTAAGTAAGGGTACAATAATTCCTGTATATTTATAACTCTAACATATCCAAAAGTTACGTATGGGTAAAAACCACTAACACAAGGGGTTGATGAGAAAAACTGAAAACACATAAAGGTTAAATCAGGGTAACTGTGCCTAACGTCAGGGTAACACACCCTACATAATGGTCACCAAAAACATTTTTTATAGGAGAAAAAAAATGATGGAATATTATATACTAAAATCAATGATTAATAAAAATAAAATATATGGAAAAAGGTGAAATAAATTAGTATTTATACAATCATCAAATAAGAAACTATAAATTTATATTTTTGACATCAACAAGTACCAAAAATAAAAAAAATATAAAGGTAACAACCAATTTTTTGTAGGGTTTATGGAGACTCATGTAAGGGTAACATACCACACATAATGGTAGTAAATCATTTAGTTGAGGGTAAACTAAATAAGACAAAATATTTTAAACTGAAATATATTAAAAATATAATGAAAATGAAGTAAAAACATATAATTTTTGACAATTCATAGAATAAACAAATAAAACAGTGAAAATATTAATTTTTAACATCAAAACATTCCAAATTTAATACCCTATAAAGATTAATAAATCCAAGGGTAATCAAGATTGAATTTGATTTCAATATTCTTGGATATTTATAAATAACAAGGAACAATGCCATAGATGTTGAGTTCATATTTCACCAAATGGAAGGAGAATACTATATATGAGTCCACCACACAATGCCATGGAATATTTCAAAATTTGTTAACAATATAATGATTATATTAAGAATTTTTAAGTGTCAAATTATTTGAAAATATTTTAAGGAATTCTCAATCCAAATTTTCCAATATCCCGAAATTATAAAGAAGATTAAAATTAAAAGTGGGGGTTCATGTTTAGGAATGACGATTCATGGATACATGTATATGTTTCAACACACAATCATGTAGATTTAGATCGGGTGGATGAATTGATGATACCTCCACTCACTCATTCCCAGAAAGGATTAGAGAAATAGTTTTTTTTTAATTTTTCATATATATTTTATTCTTATGTGCATCTATAAAGAAAATTCAAAATATACATCCCTGTGGAAGTCCTCTACTACTAGGTTTTGCTGGAGTCTCTACCACTGTACAATTTATGACTTTTGTTTTTACCCCCTCATGGATAACATGAGGGTGAAAATATTATTTTCTTGGTATTTGTAACGAAGGGTAATCAAATATTTTAAGGTATTAAAATTTTTTTAATGGAAAATATATTATTTCTATCTATATATATTCTTATCTTCTTTGAAAATTATATATTTTTTAAGCATGACCATTTCTGGTTGATTTAAGGAGTTATTAATAATGAATTGATTGGTGTATAGTTTTCACCATGACAATTTGGTTGATTTCATACTATTTTTAAAACCGGTTTTGGGTTTGGTATTTTCATAATGAACCAAAGTACATGACCAAGAGAAATGTAATTTTTTTAGATAGAGTCTCCACTCAAACCATGATATTCACATAGACTCAATTATAACAACATTATGGTTACTAATTCATTAATTCATTCCTAATTATTTCAGGAGACATTAATTAAAATTATGTAATGAATTTTTACATTTCATCATTATTCAAAAAATAAAATGAATTTATCTATACAAAATTATATATAATAGGACTTGAATATTGATTTGATGTATTCTACTAAACCTAGTCTCTATATATTTGACCTCAAGGATTTCAACAATGTTAATAATATATAGTAGTTTTTTTTTGTTTTTTTGAGTTTCAATATTATAAAATATAAAATTGTATAACCAAAGGTAATTATGAATCTCCATGAAATATCATGCTTTTGGTGTCTTTAATAGGGGATTCTTATGGGACATACTTTAATTTAATAAATCGAACATGTATTTGCCCTCTAATTATTAAATTTTTTAATTTTATAATAGGTTATTATTTGTTTCATTTTTATGAACCGAGTTCTTTTGGTTGTGGTGGTCAAGAACGAAAGAATTTTGACTGAATAAGAATTTTTTTGACCAAGTCATTTATCTACCTCAAACAATTGATGAAATTATGGAAAATATCCATTGTTAAGGAGGGAGAAACCCACAACAGTATCTGAGTGATATTGAGTTACTCTTATACTACTTCAATTTTTAATTCAAGGAAAAAATATGATAACTATAGAGGTTGAAAAAATAATTTGTGTATTGAAAAGAAGTACCCAAAGAAGAATCTAAGTTTGATGTAGCTGTTTAAAGAAGATCCAACAATGGTGTATAGAGAAATTAAAAATCCAAGGAAAAAATATGATGAATATATTGAATTTGAATTTTCTAAGGAACACACCTTCATAAATTCTAAGACAATGGATTAAAAATAAGAATCAACAACTAAAAAAATTGAAGAATAAGTTGAGGATATTATGATTACTATAATAAATGAGATACTTGAAAAATGGTAGGGTAGTAAGTGGAAGAAGAGAAAAAATGGAAGACCATTGAATATTTTAAAGTGGATATAAAAAAAGAGTTCAATGGGTAGTACCACCATATTTGGATAGACCATGGTTTAATTCACTAATAAATATGTAGTTCATGTATTTAGTTCCCTCCTCAATGAAACATTAAGAAAATTTCATGGTGGAGGGGTGAATTATGTACACCATGTGAGATATAGCTTCATCCATTGATAAATCCAAGATAATTAGCTTTATTACACATTCATATTATCTAACAAAGATAACTTTTATATCATAGAAACAAAAAATAAAGTTCTTTATGAGTAGAAACCTAATTTTTTTACTTATGTATAATAATTTTAGGATTTAGTTTTTTTTTATTTTGGAATTTCTTTAAAAAATACATTCAATTCACTTTATATTTTTGAGCTCTTTTGAGAATGGGCACTGTTATTTAATGTTCTGTTTTAATTTTTGTAATTACATGATGAGGATGTCCAAAGGTAAGGATAAAATTTTTCAAAAATGATGAATTTTAATAAACATGTGTATTTATTAAAACCAATTATATTTTTAACCCTGTAAATTAAGTTTTCATAATTTCTAGGGTTTTAATGGAAATTTTTTGCAAAACATAGATTACATAAATTTTTTATGGTGAATTATTTTCATTAGTACAACATAATTCCCTATTTTAGATATCATTTTTAACAATATTAAACGTGTAATAAAGGGGATGGATGTATATAAAAAAATGATGCAGTTATTGAAATGATGAATCATGATTTTTTGGGGACAACTGATTAATATAGATGAAGTTAATGTAAAATATTATATTCTTTGATTTTCAATAATTTTTGTTGACTGATGTGTTATTTTTAAGCATGCACTGTGTGATTCCCCAATTAATATGTTTCCCATTCCTGAGAGTGTCATAAGATAATTTTTTATATTCTTTTTAATACACATTTTTTGGGAGATACTTTGGAATTATAAGAAAACTGTAACATTCTTTGATTTTTTTTGAATTTATGATTTCAAAAATGTACATTAACAATATTTTTGAATATTAATTTTGATCCATTTTATTTTTTATACCAAACATAAAATTGAATAATTATTTTACATATAAAAAACCAATAAATAAAATTAATATTGAAATCCACATAATAAGTAAATTTTATCTTTTCTAACCTAATAGTGGAGCATTGCATGATATATAATTGAGTAAGTGTGAAGGAGGAGGTTTCCTTTTGTATAAATGGATTATTTTAATTATGAAGATGTTTGGAAATATTTTCAATGGTTTTTGGGGAATGTATGATGAATTTACTTTCATTTTACATCAATATTACACTATAATAAAAAAATGAAAAAAATAAAAATGAATTAAATTATTGAATAATCAATAATGAAAATATAAGAGAATAAATAAACAAAAAAGGGGGTAGATTTCATTGCCTTAATTATCATGATTTATTTCACTTTTTAAGTTTTGAGGTGTGTGGATGATACCCTAATTTGGAAGGATTATTTCATTGATCTTTTCTTTTTTATAATTAATTGTGATTTTGAATCAACCACCTTTTAGATTTTTTTTTAAATTATATTACCTACCAACCCTAAACCTCATATTCATTTGATACTTATTAAAAATACATTAGGATTAATTATGATAATTGTGCTCAATATATAGATATTTTAGAAAACAATTTAGATTATGGACAAGATAAATATACAAGAAGTATGATCATAAATCTAGTCAAAGATGTATCTTGAGTAATTAATGAATTTCTTCAAAAGATTGTTAAATCGAAACTAGTATATATAGTTACAAAAAATATCAAAAAAGAATAGTGGAAATGAAAATAAACAAAATTTAACAGGGGAGACTAAAATAGCTAATTAACATAATTTCCAAGAAAAATAATTAGTCAATGAGATGTATTTTTTTAATTTTTGAAAATTTTATACACTTTAATTTTTTTAATTTAATTGATAATAATTATTAAATATATTTAAGGTTGCATTTTTTTGTTATTTTGAGATTAAATGATTCTCGAAAAGAAAGGGTAACAATGTGGTGTAATTTTATAATAATATATTATTCATACATTATAATGATTAATATCAATTATATTAATGATAAAGTAATAGTTTCAATAAATTTTCATAGTTTTAGTTTTTTATTGTTGGTAGATTTATCAGATGATTTTTTGAATAAAATAAACAAATAACAAGAAATAAAGAGTTATTGAATTAATACAATTTTGGTAAAGGAAATTTTGATTGTTTAATAAAACATTACCACCCACAATAACCACTGAAGGATATCAGGACAACCTAAATGAGTTTGATGACTAATCATGTCCATATGAACTAGATCTATGGCAAGAGGAGTAGGAAAATGAATGATAGAAATAGTGGGGTAGTGTAAGAGTCAAGTGATAGGGAGGGGATGCAGAGGGGGAATTAGTGAGGGGCCTTTGGTATGAGGTGGTAGAATGGAACATAAATCAATTAATATGGAATACATGGGTGGATTGTAGAGACCCTGTCCTTTTTCACATATTATTACATAATTAACCAATAATTTCAAGCCATGGAATGTGAAGTCCAATACCTTTCAAAGATCAGGTACATAATTAAACATCATGGATCCCAAAAAAATATTTTCATTAATGTCTAAAATGAGATCCGAACTTCCTTTTAGCAATTACATTTGTATAGGATAACATCAATAATACATGAACAAAGGGGATGAGCTAAAAATCTTAGTAAAGGAGTAATAATTTGAATAAAACATAGCACCTGGGTTTTAAGGAATAACCTTATGACATAAAAGGAGTAGAAAATGAATAAAAATGTGAATGAATAACCTGTATAATATGGGAAAAGATAATAAGGGAATCATATTAATGTGGAAACAGCATATAAATGACATAAACATTAGTCAAGTCTGGCTGCAAAGACATGTTGGACAAAGTCCAATCATAGAATTAGGTTCACTACCTTTCCCAACATGATGCCTCATGAGACTAAAAATTACACAATTTATTAAAGAAATTTCTAGGTTCATCCATCATAACATGTTCATGAATATGTGTACCACATGAATAACAAACATAATGGTTACCCATGTAAAGAAATGGGTGTCATAATCATGTCACAAGTCATAAATATTGAATACATCATAATGTTTTCTAATAATGAATGGACTAAAAAATTACATGGACATTAATATGAGATAGTAGGCATGGATCATGATAATTTATTTCAAATTTAAGTGGAAACATGTAAAATTAGTGTTTAATAAACTTTATAAATGAAACATTCAATTATGGTTTTAGGAAAATAATAAATTATCTTTAATGTGGAAATAAAATACTTGTCATCATAAACCCAGAAATGAACCAAGATATTTTTTCCCTCAAAAAATGAGTTATTTTAGAAAAATAATGGTGGATTAATATAGATTATGGAGTTCATAGGGACGTGATTAATAAATTGATAACTTCAGTTTGATCTAGAATGTTATTAGGAATAATTGTAATGGGAACCATTCTAACACATGTATTACACCATAAAAGAGGGATAAAATGATATAGATAGATGAGTTTGAACATAAAAAACACTATAAAATAATTATATAAAAATAAATTATCATTAAATTGGGGTAAAGAGAGAGAATGTGTAACCCGAAAGAAAAAAAATGAGGTTCGGGTAGAATCCTTTACCTTATGTACAAAACAGTTCCACACTTGATCCCAATGTCTTGGATAATAAATTTAAATACATCAATTAATTAATTAAATACCTTTATATATTTATTTATTTTATTATAATATTATTTAGTTCATTTATGGTGTTTTTATAACTTATAGTATCTAATTTCATCATTTGGGAGTGCTCGGTTTCTTTATTTTCATGAATTGTATTCTTTTACAAGAGTGTAGAAGTTTTTTTAAATTAAAAATAGAAATGCATAATTTAAGATATACATTATTAATAAACATATAAAAGGTAAAAAAATTATATAATATATATGTTTATTTTGGGTGAGGATGAATCATTAGATAAGATGTCAGTGATAATTATTTGGATTATTTTGGTGGGTTTTAACTTACAACAAAATTGTTTGGTTCTATTATTTTCCACCATGCATATATAATTATTTCATAAAATTACATATGACTTCATATATTTATTATAATTGTTCTAAACATAAAAATGGTCTAAAAACTATCCTCGAAGGCATTAGTTGTAAATGAAAAATTTTCATTCTTACATAAGATAAATTAACACGACATGAACGATATTTTGATTTTTATTATAAAAGAGAGTGTATCAGGGTTTAATGACTAGTTATTTAATTATAATAGTAAAATTATATTTCATTTGAGGTAATGGAGTTATCATACCATTTGGATTCGGTGTGTTGCGGAGATAATAAAAAAATAACTTGAAATGAATTTAAATGAAAAGGAATGAGGGATTTACCTATTGAGTTCTCCTCCTGGAAAACCTCTATAGGGTAGTGTTTTTAGTATTTTGAAGAGACCAAGAGATCTTAGGCCTATGATAGGGGTTCAAGAAGAGTATTTGGTAGAATTTATATGGGGATAAAATCTTGTAAGGTGTGAGGTGAAGAGGTGGTGAGGAGTGGTATTAGTAATGGATGGGAGGGGTGTTTTCTCATTATTTTAATCACTAGTTTATTATTTTGGATCATGTACATAAATAGAGTTTATTATTGTGACTAAATATAGTAAATATTTTATTTGAGTTCAAAATAATGGTTCTTACCTCATTCTTAAATTAATAATGACTCAAGAATTCAAGTATTATTCATTTATAGAAATGTAACATATTTTACTATCCACAAAAAAATTCATCTATTTTAGAAAATTAAAAACAATTTACTCAAGACATTGTTCTATGTGTAGAAATAAAAAAATGAACTCTATTTTATAAAAATAATTTTCCAAATGTGAGAAATTTAATTATTAATTAAAAACATCATTTACAATGAAAAAAAAAATTTAAAATTATAACTGATTTCGTAACACTTTAAAAAATTAATAAAGGACTCAAAAAATTATCTTAATATAATTAGACAAGAAAATATTAACTGATAAATACATTTTATGAAAATATGTTTTTTAATCATTAAATTTATTATAAAATTTTAATTTAATATTTATAACTTACAAAAACACAAACACTTAATTAATAGTTTCTCAAACATTTATTTACTTTTACTACAATATAATTATATCATATATTCATTTTTAGGACTCCTAAATTTTATTTTATAATTTTATGTGTGATGTTAATATTCTATTATCATGTTTACTTTTCATAAAGGTCATGTTACTATTCTTAAGGCCATGTAACAATTTCATCAGTATAGGTTCCTTAACTTTTAGAAATACCACTTATTTCATGCATTATAAATTTGTAATTTTTTTCCTGTGTTCTTAATGTGATTTTAGATGATTATACTTTAGGACATAATTATAAGAAGGTAATTTCCATTGATAATATTTTCGGTCATTACATTCTTCCATCCTTATGAAATTTCACCATTGAAATTTTATTTTACATACTATAGGGAAAATATGTGAGTGTAAATATCTTTCATCGCTTCTTCTAGTTCCAAGGCCAAATCATTATACTTATGATTACCCCATAGTAATTTGACCAAGTGAGTAGTCTTGTTTCATTGAACATTATCTCTATTGTCTATGATATTAAATGGATACTTCTAATAAGAAAGATCATTCTCTAATTTCACCACCTATAAATTAAATACATGTGGAATATCTATTATGTACATCCTTATGAGGGATATGTAGAATACATCGTGTACTTGAGACATGGTAAGTAGAAGTCCCAGTCAATAGTCCATGACTCTGACATTATCAAGGATCTCAAAGGGGCTGATGTACATGGGATTTACATTTCATTCCTTCCTAAATCACATGATACACCTCCATGGAGATATGTGGAGTAATACCATATCTCAAAAGTTAAAATAAAGGTCCCTTGAATGATTGTTTTCATATAACTTTTGTTGACTTTAGACTACCTTGAGGTGTTCTTGTATTGTTTTCACCCTTTTCGCCATTTCTATGACAATTTTTGGTCTCGGAAACTTACATTCACCATCTTCATCCCAACACACCATTGATCAAAATCATTTACTATAGAGGGATTCATATAGATCTATTTGGATGCTCTAGTGGAAAATGTTGTCGTAAGACAACTCAAATATAGGCATATGTTGGTTCCCTCATCCTTTGAATAATATACAAAATTCTCTCAACATGTCTTCTATTATCTGAATAGTACACTCAAATTGGAAATTATTTTGAGGATGATAGGCCATAAAAAATGGCATCACAGTGCTTAGATCATGTTGGAGACTTTTCCATAACATGGAGGTGAATCTTTCATGTCGATCAGATTCAATCGATAGTGGTACTCCATTCAGCCTTACTAATTATTTGATATATATCATTGGAAATTGGTCCAATGATAATTGCAAAAATAATTGTGACAAAATGATCTGTCATTGTAATAAGCTTAACAATAACACATATAGCATTATTTCCACAAATGTCATTTGAAGTCCAGTGACAGAGTCCATGGTAATGTTCCCCCAATTCCATGTTAGTATACGTAGTGGTTGAAACATCCCATTAGACTTTTTTATCTCAACATTCTTTTTCTGACATACCACACAATTTTACATATATTTAATGATTTATTTATTCATATTTTCCCACAAATATTTCTATCAGTGTCTTGATACATATTTGTGCTCCTAGGTTAATAGAGAGGGTTCAATTATGTACGTCATTTAGAATATCTTTCTTTATATCATAATTTTATAGTGCACCTAGTTATGACCCAAATATTATTACTCCATCCCTATAGGTCTTGAATTAGGAGGATTTACCATTTCTAATACCTCCCACCCTTATTTAAATTTCAAAATTATTCCTTTCAAAATACATTATTTAATTGATAAGGGATAATTGAGATCATTTGAGAATGGATTGATAAGGTTATTCATGAATGACATTGATGTACATCCTTTGTATGTATAATGAGATAGATTCCTTCTCAATTAGCATCATTGATAAACATTGACGATTCTTTCTACATAGAGCATCTGATAACTTATTTTCCTTACTATTATGGAAGTGGATTGTGTAGTAATGATCCTTGATAAGATCTAACCATCCATGTTGGTAAATATTAATCACTTTCTAGGTGAATATATATTTTAGAATCATGAGATCTGTATATATCTCACACTTCTCCAAATAAAGATAATTATATCAGCTTTTAAATGCTATTATTAAAGCTTCCAATTTCAAATCATGTGTATGATACTTTTATTCATGAATTTTAAACATCCTTGAGGTATAGTATATCAGTTTATTATTCTTAATTAGTTAAAAAACAATTCTATTATTTGAAGAATCATTATACACCAAAGAGAGATCCCCACTTTTTCGAAGTGTGTGTACTGGTTCAGTGAGAATCCTTTTTTCAACACTTTAAAGTTGTCTTCACATTCAATTGTCTAGAGAGAATTTTATCCCTTACGATTCATCTTTGTTACTGGGTCCCAAAATCATGATATGTTTTTTATGAATCTCTAATAATACCTTAATTTACCATGGAAACTGTGGATATCCTTTGAAGATATTGGAATGAAATACTCAATGATTTATATTTTCATAAAATAGTCCCGAGATATCCCTATTTTGGTGATTATATTCGACAAAAATGAAACTTACTCCATCTAAAACTCACATTTGATTTACATTGCTTAGAGTTTCTCCATACACAATTTCACTAGTGCATTATTAAAATGATCATCATGTTCCTTCTTGCTCTTGGACTATATCAGAATATAATTGATAAATATTATAATGACTTTTTAGAGGTAATAACTAAAGACATTATTCATTAAATCCATGAAAATTGATAGAGCAGTAGTGATTCTGAAGGGAATCACTATGAACTCATAGTGTACATACCTTGTTCGAAAGGAAGTACTGGTAATATCATGCTTCATCACCTTTAATTAGTGATATCCCCACTAAATCACCCCCTTAGATTAATAAATTTACCTATGTAGATGATCGAACAAGTCATCTATCATTAGAAGGGGATACTTTTTCTTTATCATGATTTTAATAATCTCATGATAATCAATAAACAGAATCATTGATCTATCCTTATTATTGATTAAGAATACTGGCACGCACCTTGGTGAAGAAATCAGGCCTATAAATCTCTTATACAGATTCTCTAGTAACTTCTTCTTTAGTTCATCCAGCTCAAAGTATGACATTATATAACTTTTTTTATAATGCTAGAGATCCAAGAATAAGATCAACTATGAACTCAACAATTTAACATGATGAATTCTATGAAATTATCCAATAAATTATTTAGTGTAATCCCTCACAATGGTCATGAAATTATGAGTGATTATCTCATTGGTCTCTATAATTTCATATGAACATTCTTTCTCTTAAGAAAACATTATCAGCAATTGAGATTATGATTATGAAGGGGATTCATCTTTCTACATACAATTTTATAGAATAAGAGGATTTTCCAATATGTGAAGAGTGATCTTAATTTCCCAAAAGTTGATGTCATATTTATATAAAGATATCCAATCAATTTTCAATATATCGACAAACTCTACCAAAGGGAGTATGAAATTTTTTTAAGGGTGATTCAGTCTACAAACATTTATTCGGGAAGAGTTATTAACATTGTATGTAATAATTAATGCATTTTTTGTACTCAAAACTAATGTAACCTACAAATTTTGTGGTGGTTATTGAATAGTTCTACTAAAAATTTCTGATATCAATGAATGCATAGAACCAGAATCAAATAGTGCTTTCACTATTCATGAATGAATAATAAGAGTATATATCACTTCACCATTATTAGGATCCACCTCATTAGTAGTGATAGCATATTACCTTCATAGATGGATTGGAGATTGTTGTGGTTGATTCCCTCCAAACACCCTTGACTTAGGGTAATGGTTTTCCTAATTCCCAAGATCCTTGTAGTTGAAACAGTACACTATAGGCTGAGTGTTGATTTGATTCTTCATTTCTTCTTCCTCATCAGTGGGATTCTTCATATCTCATTAGATGTTATTATCCATATTCCCTTATCTTCCAAATTTGAAGTATCCCATGTTTCCCTTTATGTGGTTTCCAGGATGATTCTTCCCATAATTTTAAGATATGGTATGTAGGGTCATATTTAAATCTGGGGTTTATCACCCATATTAAACTTTATTTTTCTATTTTTTCACAAATATCGTGATACTAGTAAGAGTATCTGATCACCATTTCATAGTTAAGGGGAATAATTAAAATTCACCCCATAACTATTAACAGATCAAATCACCAACAGTTATTTTAGACTCATCTTTAGTCCACTAAATAATTGATCCATATTGATTTTGGAGTTCATGAAAAATCTTGAGGGGTATCTTACAAGTCTTATGATGTTTCCCTCAAAAAACATTATATAATTATCTTCCATTTAATTTAGTCCAAATAATTCGATTTCTATATTAAGATATAGGGTTCGAGGAAAATATTTTGGAATAAAAATTATCAAATTCTATCCAATCCATGTAATAAATTTCCTCTTTTGGAACTATTTTATTGATTAATGAAATCCACTGATCAGCTTCCCCATCAAAATGATAGACTTCCAGAATGAAATTATATTATTACGGGCACTGGAAAACATAAAATAAATTCTCAATGGAGATAATCAATTATTCTTCAAGGAGTGGATCATAAGATCCAAGAAACATGAAAGTCTTTTTCTTCATGGGGGATTCGACATCAACTTTATCTTCATTTTGAGAAGGACCAAATTCACATGTTTCAGGTTATTATTAATTACATGAACTAGTTGATAAAGTAATTTCATAATGTTTTGAGCACTCATTCACATCATATTTGGCATATCATTAGGGTAATCATTACATTTCCTATCCTGTTGATTATTGGAACAAGTTCTTTTATTTCCAACCATTAATTATGAAAAAAAATCTAATCATTGGGATTGATTAGTGAACTAATAAGAATAATAAAAGAAATATTTAAACATCAATTGATACTTTTTTGATTTTGTAGATTAAAATATCAGTTATCAATGATCTATTCCTAATAAATTATATAATGGTAATTTTTTATTCCCTTAATAATTGTTCATAATGTGCTTATGAATTAAACAAAGAATATACCATGGGAGTGTAAAACTGTGTTCACAATAAAGCTTATTGTCATGTACCAGGTTACCCTGAGTCAACCCCATAAAACTTCTTCATGGTTTTTATTCCTAGGTATATCTTTTCTAGAACCACATCACCTTGCAGTATACAGAAATGGATGTATTTCATAGATAAACCACATACTCTATTCTAAAAAATATTTAAGAATGATTTACCATAATTTGTCTTATCCATAACGGTTTCTCAATATTTTTCTCATCTTAAACCCAGAAAAATAAATAACATTTTCTTATTTTACCAACTATAGAAACCCTTTCCATTTTCACAAATTATTACATAATTTAAAATCAATTATAAGCCGATATCATAATATATAGTTCCTTTGGAAGATATGTTACATAATTAATCATCAGGAAACCAAAAATACAAACATCCTTTACTTAATATAAATAATTAGCTGACAACTTTCATTGATCTATTACATCTTCATTGGATAACTTGGGGAATAGAAAAACAAAATGGTTAGGGTAAAAATCCTAGAAAGGGTGTAAGCATATGGATAAAAAATAACACATGGGTTAGAAGGCATAACATGATGAAATAAAAGAAATTTAACATAAATAAACATAAGGAATAATAAACTATATAATGTGGGAACATATAATAATGGACTTATAGGAATGTGGAAGAATCATATAACATTACATATCCCTGAGTCAGGGATAACATCCAAGATATCGTGGATAAAGGCCCATAAACGAATCTGGTTCACCCTTTATCCCAACATGAAGTCTCAGGAGAAAAAAACACTACCAAATTCAATATATAACTATCTAGGGGCACCAATAAAATCATTATTTTGAATATGTGATCCACATGAGGAATAAACATAAGGATTTCCCATAGAATGAAATGTGTATCATAATCATGCCACATGGAAAAACAAATAAAAATATCCTAAATGTTTTCATGAAAGAATGGATTCAAAATATTCATGGATAGTAATATGGGAAAATAGGTTGGGATCATGATAATTGATGTATAATTGAATTGTAAACTTGTAATAGGAGTGTTTAAGAAATATTACAAATGTAACATTTTAGTGCATTTTAATGAAAATATTAATGAGAATTTATAGCAGAAATGGGATTTTTTTCATAAAACCAAAAATGAACCAAGATTGTTTTTTAATTATAAAATTATTAATATAAAAAAATAATGTTGGATTGAAATAGACTATGGAGTGCACTTGGATGTGGTTTTGAAATTGGGAAGTTCTTTTTAATTGGGCTTTGTTAATGGAATGAATTAAAAAGGTAACATTTATAAAACATGTATTTCCCCATAAAATAGGGACGATATAATGTGGACACATCATTTTAGAACATATATATATTTATATAATTTAGAATAATTATATAAAAAATATTCATTATATTGGGGTAATGATATAGAAATAACAACCTAGAGGAAAAAATGGAAGTTTGGGTAGAATCCCTTACTTTATGTCCAAAATAGTCCTTCACTGGATCTTCATGTCATGGATAATAAAATTAAAGCCATTAATTATTTAAATTATAACCATTTCTATTTGTAATTGATTTATTATTGTTTTATTACTTTCATTTATAATCTTTTTATGAGTTATAATGTTCAATATCATCATTCTAGAGTGGTGTTTTTCATAGTTTTCATGATTAGTTCTCTTGTTTAAGATTATGTATGTTTATGTAAAATGTAAATAAAAATTTTTAATAGAAATTATATGTTATTAATTAAAATATTTAAGGTTATATTTTTAAATAATTCATTATTTTTATTTTGGGTTAGGATGAATCATTAGATAATATTGTAGTTATAATGTTTTGGATTTTTTTCTGCGGTTTTCATTCAAAAAAAAGATTTTTTGTTTTATTATTTAATATCAAGTGTATATAATCATTCCAGAACCATCGATAGGATGTAATATATATATTATTAGTTTTTTAACTATAACACATTTTTCAGGACAATACTTGAAGGAATTAATTTAAAAAGGAAATTTTTCATCCTTAAAGGTCATAAATTAACCCCTCATGAATGAGGTTTTCATTTATATAATAAAAGGGAGTGGGGAGGGGATTAATGATTGATTATTTTATTAGAATAATAAAATTATAGTATATGTGAGGAACATGAGTTTTTATACCATTTTTCTGAGGGTAGGTGAGAAAAGAATAAGAAAATTACATTAAAACAAAATTAAAAGAAAATGAAAGTTAAATTTACTTCTAGAGTTTCTCCCCCATGAAAACATCCCTAGGTAAAAGGTTTTGGTCTTATGATGAGAGAAAGAGCTCTTTTATGTGGGTGAGGGGATTGTTATTTTTATTGGAAATAATTTGGAGAAGGCTAAAATCTTATAACCTTTTGATGTGAAGATGTGGTAAGGGGTGTAATTTATAGTGGAGGAAAGCGGTGTATTCTCATTATTTTAATCAATAGGTCATTATTTGGTATCAACAAAAAGTTATAGTATAGATTATTTTTACTAAATATAGTAACATTTGAGTGTGATTTATAAATAATGGATAATTCCAAATCCTAAAATAGACAATGACTCAAGAATTCAAATACTTATCATTTATCGATAATTATTGTATGTTACTATTAGCCAAATATTTCATGTATTTTAAAAAAGTAAAAAAAAATAACCCTAACCATTTATAAAAATTAAGAATTAAAAAATGAACTAAATTTTATGAAAATATAATTATAAATATTATAAATTTAATTTTTATTTAAGGACATAATTTAATTGTAAAATTTGAATTTAAAAATTATAATTTATTTTGAAACACTTTAAAAATTTAGTTAAGGTATCATAAAATCCTCATAAGATCTTAGTAAATAAAATATTAATTTGTGAATACATTTGTTGAAATAAAATTTCCTCCATATTATTTATTAATTCTTACAACTGAAAAACCATTTATTAAAAAATATCTACAACATATTCCATGAATCCAAATATATGTATACATTAATCCTTCCACATAAAATATTTACTAGTAATAATTAATTCCTTGGTCTAAACGTTAATTATTTGGTTAGGGAATTGACATGGATAATGTCCACATTCCTTACATATAATGCATTGAGATATTAAAAATATTATACTCTCATGGTCATTGACTTGGATAATGTCCATTTCCCCCATATATAAAAAAAATATTCAAAATTTTTTTACAACCAATAAAATTTTTCCATTATATATTGACAAAGAAGGACGCATGAACAAAAAGATTATATTTTAAAATTAAATTTTTAATTAATTTAAATAGATCAGAAGAAACAATTCCAGAATATTTATATCATTATTTGGTGAATATGTTGAGCATACAAAATCCTTTCTCGTAAACTGTCATTGCATTTGTACAATCTAATTGTAGAATCTCTCTAGCGTTAATCCGAATAAGCTTCTTTGATCCCCAAAAATCACCAATGGATTGTCGAGTACTGGCATAAAAGAATATTAATGTCTTGAAGCATAATATTATTAGTGTGATGATTCCCTGAGGCTCGAAGAATATCCATTACACTATCATTCATGAGATGATGCAGAAAGAAGATGAATACCAAGAGTGTTCTTCGGTCTTGTTAATGTGATCAGATTGGGTTTTTTCATAATGATTCAAAATTTTGATCTATATATACACAATTGACATAATCAAATATTTTTTGAGAAAGTGGTAGGGAGAAATTATTATTCAAGTTCAAAAGTAAACATAAATAATATTAAAAACATATATGATAAAATTCTATGTAATACTAATAATAATGTTCTTTTTTCATGGCATGTTCTAACTAGAGAAATGATAAATATTATTTTACCAGATTGAAAATTAATATGTTTCACTAGACCAAATATTAATATGTAACATATCTAGTTTTAGTGAAAAGAATTATATAATTAATTATTATTTTTATTTAAAAAATCATTCACTGTTATTAATTAGAATAAAAAAAATTATTAATGGGTAATTTAACTATCAAGTGACTAAATTATATTGATAATTCATCAATTATGATATTTAAATAAGTTTATAATTTTAAAATAAATCATTATTTTCTAGAAATTATATTTTACATTAAATTTTAAATAATAATTTTACAAATATGCTTTTTTTAAATGTTTTATTTTACTTTGTTTAAACAATAATTAATTTTTATAAAACAAAATAATTAATTTATATAATTTCAAATAATGAATTATTAAATAATCTATAAGTGTTATTTTGAAAATATAAATAATTATTTCAATTAAGAATAATAATATCATAAAAATGAAATAATGAAAATATTTTTTTTCACGAAATAAAACATTTTTTAAATATTTTATAGAATAATTTTATTATTATTAATTGATTTTTATTAGATATAAAATTTATAAAAAGACTGTTTAATTTTCAGGTATTATAATATAATATTTCTTTAAAAATATTAATTATGAACATATAATTATTAATAATATTTTTCAAACTAATAATAATTTTTTTTCACATGTAATACTATATATATATATAAGTATATATATATCTTTTTATAGAAATTATAAGAAAAAGGTTATTAAAAAAACAATTAAAAGAAGTTAATAAAATGAAAATGAAATGATTAAAAAATTCAAATTAAAACCGTTAGATTGGAATTGGGTTTTAGGGTTCGTGAATACGAAGAATAAGTAGGGGTTCTTCCTTTTTGGGATTTCAACTTGGAATCAAAATGGGCAGAGTAGAGTCGAGTGTGACGCAGCTAGATCGTGGGGGCGATCCATGATTGAGACTTTGAGAAAGGTCTCGAGTAGCATTTGGATGTCCTGATTTAGGATTCTACCACATGTTTTGTATCAGACCAAGATGTGCAGAATCGAAGTTGAAAGAGACAATCTGTGATTCGCCTTTGGATGCAAGGTCGAAGCTATTTAAGGACTTTGGAGTCTAGATCTGTTTGAGTGAGGGATTTAAAGCTCAATGTCTAAAGCAAGATAAGGATTTACTATATCCGATCTGCATCGCGTTGAATTTTCTGAACAAGATTAATGGAAAATGACCATTGGTTTGATGAATTCGAATCATTTTACAAGAGTTAATAAGTTATGTTGATGATTTTTTATGTAGAATGTGTAATTATAGATAATATTGATTGGGGTTTCATATCTACCTCCAATGGATTAGAATATTGTGATACGTCTTCATATTTTATGTATGTGCATAATGGTTTTTTCATATAGGCATGCACGTGATGGGTTTCCTCAAATTTTCAAAGTGGAATATAAGGAGGGTTATTATAAAAGCATGGGTATAATGGGTTTTATAATACATGTTTTATTATATAGATTGGTGTGAAAAAATTTAGGTCTACCATGTTTTAAAATATTTTTATTCTTTCATTATGTAATGTTAATGTTTCAATTTAAATGTAATTTCCCTAAAATTCCATGTTTTTATGATTATGCCTCTTCATATATCTAGCACCTTATGTTAGATTGACATGTTATATGTTTTAAATTTGATGTTTTTTAATAATCATTTTATGATCTTAAATTTTCCCATTATGTTTTTTTGATAATCATACATTGTCTAATAATATTTTAATTAAAATTTTATGTTTTCGAGATATTTTCCAATTGCTTGTAATGTACTCTTTTAGGGTATGTATATTTCATTACTGAGATTTTGTAAACACCCCTTTCTCTTATTTCCATTACCAAAATTATAAATTTTATTACATCATTTAACATGTTTGGATAGTGTCCATTGGATCACAATTATTAGAAACAATTTTCATGTGATATAAAATAAGATGTTTATGTAAATAATTTCAAAAATACTAAACAATTCATTCCTTAGATCATTATTCTTTTTCATGATGTGTTGTGGAGATATTGACATTAATGTATTATTTATGTAATGTTTATCTTAGGTCACTATAGTTTGTATTATATGTGGTCTTTTTCTTATTTTGAGATTAGTTTACAAAAACTCGATGAAAACTCCTGAGAAAAGTCTAAGAGATGATTCTAGATATAGGATTATATCATGATGTTTCAGTAAAGTATGTATTATGTGTTCTTCCTAGGAATACATACCTATATGTATACTAAATGTGTATATGTGTATGTAATAGATGAATCCAGTGGTAAAAACCCTAAAAAGAGTGGTTTGAGTATATCTAGACCGCTATTATGGTGCATGTTGAATGGTCCCTAAGTAGACACATGGTTTGACAACAATGAGAGATTTTATTGGATTAACCACATTATCATTAAAATCCACAACGATTTAATTGAATATACATGACTATATTAGTTATAAATACAATCAGGTATAACCAATATTGAAACCCAATGATTCATAGACTAAAATATGAACATCATTTTTGAAATAATTCATATATGTTTATAGTTTCTGTTTATGTACAATCAATATTATATATATAGTCATTCATAGTTCTTTTTTTTCAAGGTAATTGTGGGAACCCATTAAAACTGAGTTAACAATTTGTGGAGTGGTCAATTTAGGGATTGTCCCAATGGGAAAGTAAATGAGATCATGTATAGAATGAAGAATATCATGTGGATTCACAATTAACTGTATCAAGACATGGGAAATACACTGAATCATATTGATATCTTATATTAAACAAGGTGGGGGAAATATTCAATCAAGTCATTAATAACGAAACTTCCATCATATTTTAGTGGTGCTTATAAATCATTGGTTCTTTAGTAGTGTTTCACCATAATAAAACTTTTATTTTGTATTACCCAGAGCTCAGACCATGAGACGGTTGTTTTTTATATCAATATTTTAGAATGTTATATTGACTAGTAGTAGAGTATCATTAAGAAAACATTTGAAAAAGTGGTCATAGAGTCAATGGAATGGAAGGATTTCTAGAAACTATTTTTCCATAAGTATTTTCTGTAGACTCATTCCAATTGAATAGATTAATAATTATTATAATTGAATTAAAAAATGGATTAGAATATTGGGACAAATAAATAAAATTTCACAATATTTTTGATGCATACCTCTACTTTTATGCCTATTACCAAGTTTAAAATAGATTAATTATTTATTGGATTGATGTCATGTATTTGAAGGGAATAATTATAATTGACTATGGAAGCAATATGAATATTTTTTTGATGTTCTCTAAATGTTTAGATGGAATCTGGAACCTATCAATACTCTCAGGAAAACAAATGGAATGTGGAGTATCATGTAAGCACAAATAATATGAAACATCATAGGATGAAATAACATTTACTTACATGAAATAAATGTGGGAGGAATCACACAAGATTTTTTCTCAAGGTAAAAATGAAATAGTTTATTGGAGATAATGTAGGGTACCCAACTTACAACTATCAAACAAATTATAAGAGGTCTATTAAAATAAGAAAATCCAATATGGTCAATGCTAATGATTCTCCCACACTAGAATGATTCATGTGTAGGTATTTCAAATATTTTTGAAATAAATAACCAAATACATGAAATAATGAATAAAATAGGTCATAGAAACCTTCCAATCATTGTGAATATGGAAGGGTATTTTCGATCACTACATATGAGTAAGACCAGTATAATGAGGTGATGTGAGGTACACATTATCTATCTTCTAGATATGTGAATATCTTATGTTATTCTAGTTCATCACATTCTTTTATATAACACAAGTTTTCTATAAATGTGGAATCACCACCCTAGGAAATGGATAATGAACCATTATGAAAATATCAAGGGAAAAATGGGGTCGTCTAAAAATTAAAAATATATACTAATTGAGATTTGTGGGAGGATACTTTCTATGGATCTAATTTTTCTTCATTTGGTTAAAATTGACATATTATTTTGTATTGATTAGATTTCACTATATATTCTTCATATCAACTATTGAGATAAGAATGTCTCATTTCATATCCCAAATCATCTCATCATCATGTATGGATGAAATAATGATTATGAAATCTTTATGAAATAAAATTATATAAAATGGGTTATAGAAGCCAAAAATACAAGACTCTTGGATCAACTGATCTGGGAGAATGTCAACATTGATGAAAATACCATTATATGGGAATTTACAAAGTTCCTTCAATATAAACATCCTAGTATTTCCAAGGACTGTAAGGTTTATGTCTCAATTGGACTCATAACTAGATCTATTCCTATATTATAGAGTCTATATTAAACTGTACCCATTTAATTAAAGGAGTAAAAAATAACAAAAGGAAAATTTGGAAAATAGTTTCATATGACCCAGTGCTTCACCATGGGGTGTAGAAGATATATTTTTCACAAATAATAATGGATATAGGCATATTTTCATTGAATATATTATGCCAAATAAAATAAATATTAAAAATTATCAACTAAATTGTATTGATGATATATTCTATCTACTTCAAGAAGTTCAATAATTATTTGATAACAACCTTGTTTTGGATACAATCCATGAAGATTCAAATTGTATGATATATCTATGATATCTTTCTATACAGTGTATGAACAAAATGATTTTATACTGATGCCTTTAGGGCATACCTATTATACTTATCTCATTATGGAACTAAATAATGTAGTCTTTATAGACTACGTTGATCAAATTTTGTTTATCGATGAAATTGTCATTAATTTTATGGTCAAAGAATAGTGTGAGGGTCAGTTTAAAATTGTAAAAAAGTCCCAATTAAAGGATAAGTTTTATTCAAATATTAGAAAAGGTGAATTATATAAATGAAGGTTTGCATAAAAAGGTAATGTAATAAAAATTAAGGGAATATAATGAGATCTATTTAAAAAATACATTATCAATAAATGACCAAGAACAACCACTAAAAAGGAGTTTTGTAGAGACTCAATCATCTAATACGTAAATATCACTTATTTTTAGATGAATATTCATGAAAATTTAAAAACATATGCATGTGTATCATAATAGTTTGGTTCCTTCGTAGACTAGGAAATTAATCATCTTCTTTAATAAAAGTTCTTATAAATCTCATATAAATATATGGCCCTATTTTACTGTTGAAAAATACACATTATATGAAAATTTTTATCATAACATGCTAAAATAAATATAATAAATAGTGACACCAGAGGACTATAAGGGTAATAAAGAGAAATATGTAAGTATAATGTGATAATAATGTTTTGAGAACATGATAATAACATATTAATACCACACCCTTCACATAAAATATCAAAATTTTATGTCATGGAATAAATATTTGATATTCATAGGACATGAATCCTAATGGAATCAAATAAAATGATCCATGTAAACTTGACTTTGGAATAATTAATTAATATGTAGAATAGACATAAGAGTATAACATTTTGAACTTGTACTAATAGAAACAGGTTCACCCTGTATGTTAAGGTCTGAGAATTAGGCCCTCATATAAACATATGGACATAAAACCATGTCTAGGAAAAACTTTATAGACATGAATTCTAGGTCTATGAATAAAACTATGAACATGTATATAGGGTCATTCATGATATTGTGAACATTTCATAAGGTTCATGCAAAATATAATGGACATGAAATCCGGTTCAAACATAACATTCTCAACATGCTAATTGGTTCATTCATAACGTATTTTTTGATGAGTTATCAATATATAACCTATGTATTGGAGGGAGATATAGGCTCTTCCAGTCAAATAATTAATATATATGTGTTCCACAAGATAATAAGACATTAATCATATAATAAACCATGAAAATCGTTCATATTCCATAAACATTTAATTATTGTAAAACATGTGGAAGGATATTATTTTCATAAACATATTTAATTATATAATAAACAATATTGAGAAAGAAAAAAGATAATACCATTGGGGTAAATCCATAGTACAAATTAAGTAACCTCCTAGGATTTCATCTTATGTTGAGAAATATTATTAAAGAATAATAATTTGGATCATTTCTTCCAGAAAATAAAAATAATTTTAAAATCCCATTTTTAAAACTATAAATTCATAAAAAAAATTTGAAATAATTTTCTTTTCAAATAACATTGATAGATTATAATGTTAGCTTTAAAAATAATTTCAAACATTTCTTGATGAAAATATCATATCCACATTGATATTTTTAAAATCATAAAAAAATTTCAAAATCCGGTTATTCGAAAATAAAATTTGAAACTTATGAATTACTCATTATAATACTTAGCGTTCCTAATACCATGAATTTATGTAAATGTTAAAATAATGGTTTCTATGAAATTTTCAGAAAAATCCAATTGGTATTTGTTTTGAAAAATACATGATTGTTAACTTTATGAAAAGTTATAGAAAAGTTAATAAATGGAAAAAAAGACTTCAAAAAACCCCATTGGTGCATTAAATATTTTATGGAACTATTTTCAAAAAACTTTTATATAAGGGCGAAAAGGTGTTTTAATCGAAGAGATAATTAATTCCTATTCTCATATAAAAATTTCATTTGGAATATTGAGTACATAAAGAGAGGAAAATAGAGGGAAAAAATTTATTTCCAAGTAATAACTACAGGATAATAAAATTCAAGTTTTTTTTGTAGATTTTTCAAAAAAAATCATCTTCAGAATCATAAACATAAACAATCCCAATAAATGATGAGATCATATCATAACACCCTTACCTCATAAGTAAAATTGAATCATTGTCCATGTGAGAGAATAAAATTAAATTATCATTGAAATATAAGGATAATAAATATTTTCAAGAAATTAAATGTCAAAGGGTATATATATACACCTCATAAAATAAAATAGGTGCATAACACAACATATGTCTCATTAAGGGAAAACTAAGACATAAATCCTTCCCATTTTTGGTAAATTTTGAATAGTAAAACCCATGAATGAGAGGCCCAAAAATGGATATTTAAATATAAATTTATTTTCAAATTAACCATCATAAAATAAATTCATGGTTATTATATACACCATATAAATGAAATAGTTGGTCAATATGGAATGTGTCTCACAGAAGTAAAAAAGTTTGACAAAACTACCTTACCTAATGTTTTGAATTCCACCACACATGATCTAAAATACTCTACAATAAATATATGTTAATTTTAAATTTATTATATTATCATAATTATATATATAATACCATAAATTATTTATAAATGATCTTTTATTACTCATTTCTTCACAATTTCATGTTAAAATCACATTTTGAGTAACAACCGCTTTGCTTTTACTGTATATTTTTATTAGTTATTTTTGGTAATCTTATTCTGATCATGATTTAATATTCTCACAAATTTCAAAAATGATATAAATATTATATATATTCAGCATATACGTTTTTATAGTAATCTACAAAATTTAGAGATAAAAAATGAAATACATTATTCATGGAGACGGAAGGTCTTTTGTACCCATGAAAAATTTTCCCATATCATTAAGTGGAATGAAAAAAAGTTAAATATTTCTCAAATATTCTAGAGTCACTATTATTTCATATATATAACATATAATTATTCAATTTACCATAATTACTTCCAGGAAATGTGTTAGTGAAAAATGAATCACAGGGCTGTATATAGAGGTAGTTCACCGCCAATGATTGGAAAGTTAGATCGTATATGTGATATAATAATTTAAAATGTATAATTTTGTTTCAAATGTAATATATTTTAATTTAATGTATCATTATTAATATCCTAGTAAAATAGAAATGAAAAACACCTCACATAGGTTAACAAGGTGGTAGTCTCCCATATACACAAGTGAGGATATTGTTTTCCAATGGGATGGAAGGTAAGAATGTATATTTGATATTATATGTAAAAACAATAACAACAGCATAAATATATCATATAATCATTAATTCCATAATAACATCAATCCATTATAGATGGGGATTGGTAACAAATAACATAAGTTCACGAGGTGGTAGTTCTCCACACACACAAATGATAATTCGAAATCCAATTGTATGGAAGTTGAGGTAGAAATAGGTTATCAAATTGACATAATAAAAAATTAGTATAAAGTATATATTATATTTATTATTAAATAATAGATTTAAAGTATTTGAAATAGTTATAAGTATAATTAAAACCAATATGCATAGTTAAAACCATTAACTCTTCTTCAAACAACCTCTTCAGGCTGAACCCGAAAACATCATATATTGGATTTCAGTTAAGAAACAATAAATCTAGTATTAAAAGGAGGAATTAATAATGTTATTTGTGTAGTTATTTTCCATCAAAAAATGTTTTTGGATGTGTTATGTGGAGAGGAGAGTGGGTTGCATTTTATAAGTGTTGTGAGTGGCAGAATTATAATATTTGAAATGGAGAATTTGAACATATTCGGTTGATATACAACAAGGTGCCTAATATGGTGATTAAAATCCATAACAGTTAAATGGTTTAAATATGTAAAAAAAATTGGATGTGTTTATAGGTTATTTTAACCATCATCTTTTTAGTGAAACTTATCTGTAAACTCATTTTAACCATAACTATTTTAATTAATTATATCTATTATAATTATTATTTATTATGGAAAAAAATTAAGAATTATTTATTATTTAACATATATTATACGTATTCAAAAAAATTAATCCATTTTTCAAAATTGAATTCGCTTATGAGTAAAAGTTTTATTTAAAATTAATCACGTTGACACGATGAAAAAGATTTATTTTCAAATAGAAATGTTTGAAATGTTAAAAATATATTTACAAAAAAATTTAATATAGAGTTTATTATAATTTAATAACTTTTATTTATAGATATAAAATTGAACATATTTGAATTTTAAAACTATATTAATTTTTCTTGATGTTTTAAAAAGCTTTAATATAAATAACAATTTTTAATAAAAACTAATATTATTTACTAAGCACTGAAATATATATTTTTTCTTAAACATTTCAAAAATTTAGTCAAATATAATATTTACACATATATTTAATAAATTTTGACTATTTTCTGAAATAAATTTTCTAAAACTATTTAAAAAATAATTTTAAAATAATCTTGCAAAAGGAAACAAAACCTTGTTTTATAATAATATAGTTTGAAGAGTAAAAGTGTTCATATGTTATCTCATTTCTAGAAAAATAATGAGTTGAATGTTAGATATTTTATTGAATATATAGTATATAAATTTATTAAATATCAGAATCCAAAATATATATGTTTATTTATTTATTTAATATATATTTTTGGATAAATTTTTTTTAGAAACAAATTGGATTTATTTTCAAATTGTTTTTATTTTCATTTTGAAATAATTAAGCTACATAAATTCATTTTATATTATTTCGTAAATATTATATTCTTATAATCTAGTTAATTATTTTCATACCTTCCATTCTAATATATACTTAATAATTACCATATTAAATAATTATATTTTATTAGTATGTCATGTTTCATTAAAAATCAGTGTTGTGTGTAACACAAGCTATCAAAAAAATTAAATTTATTTGTAAAAATGTTTTTCCAAAATATAAGGGCGCTACATTATACCTCCCCATAAAAAGAATATCTCCCATGAATCTCAACCCTTCGATCAAGAAAACTGAGGATACTTCTATCTTATTACATCCTCAGGTTCACACATAGCTTCTTCAAGGTAGGGGTTTTTCCAGAAATCATTGAGTAGGTCAATGGTATAATTTCATAGAAACTACTATAAACTATCCATAGTATCCATAAATTATTCCGTGTATGAATGATCATTTTATAGTAGTATGAAAATTGAGCTCAAAACTTCTTATTTATTATGTATTTAATTTCTCAGGAGAGCTACATGGAACTCATCTTGAACTTGATAGAGGTTCACTGAAAGTTCCAAGTGATAATCTATGGCACCAATAAGTTCTATAATTTCAATCTAAATGATTTACAAAGAGATTAGTTTCCCCTTATTTATTTCATTGATAAATTCATATAAAAACCTTATTACCAACATCAAATTCTAGATCGTGTCCACAATTATCATCTTAAAGTTTTTATCGAAATTTTTATGTTTTTATAAGTTAATGATTAGATCTAACATTATTTTACATTCCATCACCCAAATCAGGTCTTAATTGATTTATTTCATCAACATCATCCATTTACGTTGGATTTATACACTTAATTACAAAACATTATTCATAAAGATGCACATGAATGCTTGAGTAGAATCTATTATTGTATGAAAACTCAATTAGAGGAGGGTGTAGATCCCAACCAACTTTGATATCCTTAAAACAAGATCATAGAATATTCTATAGTGTTTTAATAGTTCTATAAAAATTAACATATGTATGAGGAATATATGTAGTGTGGAAACATAAATATGTATCTAAGGTCTTATGAATACTTCTCTAGAACATCAAGGAAAACCTCAAATTCAGATTACATATAATAAAATTGTATACTCTATGAAACATTAAGACTTATTTAATGCATGTTCTAGAAATTTTATCCAAAAAAGTAATATTCTATTATAGAGATAATTTGTGTTGTATTAATAATGAAATCAACTACAACCCATGTATCTTTATTCCCCTTCATTCGGTGGTTGGTACTATACCCTTGTTGCCCTTCAATTATCGGTCAAAGCACTGTCGACTAGCTAGATTAAACCGATTGTCACCAGCTCAGTAGGTTATGATTATTCCTAAATCATATTAACATAGTTTTTAAGAAATATGAAATTTTAATAACTCATAACTAAATTAATGTTAAATATAATTTAATCCCTAAATGTTACCAGTTCCTTTAATTATATGCCCAAAAAATGTAAATGCATTTCTCCTCCAAAAACATTTTTCCAAAAAATTCTATCCAAAACCAAAGGATGGTATTACCATTTATGTGTCCCAAAATATCCTTAATCTTGATAATCTCCCAGTAACCTAATTCCTCAAAATATATTTCGAATACATTTATATTATTATTATCCTTAAACCCATATATGAATAATTTAATCTTTATCTACTATGTGAATTCTCTATGGAAACATATATTATTAAAAAATTAACACAATACTTATATGTTTCCTAATTATTAGAAACCTAAATCCATTGGTAAGAATAATTACACAAAATACTACTTGAATCCATATAAAATAAAAATTTGATCCTTCCATTTGAATGATAGACATCTTATATTACTTAATTGTTCTAGATGTTAATTCTTAGATTAGGTCATTAACATTGATTATGACCATTGTTCACCACTTATAAGACATTGAACTCGTAGAAAGTGTTTCTCTCTATGAGATTATTTTCAATAAATATAACATCTTAACCGTCATTTGAGATATTATTCAAGGTTTTCCTTCCAAACTTGTTGACTTGTTGTAAAATAAATCTTCATTACTCTATATTCATTACAACAAAATCATTCATAATGGTCCATCATCCTATTATTTGATGCATTAGAAATCTCAATAAATTTTTCATTTTTAATCTTATATGATTATATATGATTATGAATAATCACAATATATTCCTATAAAGTCATCATTAAATTTTGTTTCTCATATTCAATGAATTGGAATTCAGAGTTAGTGTTAACTTGATTCCTTCTGGTTCAACTATTGACTAAAACTAAAACACATAGTGTGTGAAACACTAATTATTGTAGAAAAAACAATCATGAAAAAAATATATAGTATTTCTATATCATGAAACATTATTTAAATATATGAAAACTTATTTTTAATGTATGTGATTCATGGCATTATAAAAATCATTATTCATTGTTCATAAAGAGTTTGTGAATTTCAAAACAATATACCCGAGATTGTCAAGCTAGGTGTTAATTCTAGACCACTTTTGTGAACTTGGTGAGGATAGATTATATATCAATGCACCCTTTTGTGCAGTTATTACACATAGGTATAAATGTACTAGAGACAAATCCATATAGAGTAACCAGACAAGGATGTAATTTCTCGAAATAAACTCACTCCATCCTTCACCAAAAATTCATGATATTTTCCTCCACATAATCTTGTCATTAGTTTTCGCATTAGAAACATCCTTAGGGCTCTCACTGAAGTTTTCTTATCCATTTTTTCAAAGGTATATTAAACCAATCCCTTGATACCAACTATAGAGTCCTAAGCTTCTCTTACACAAATATCACATATTTTTAGATGATATTTATTACATTAAAAACATTCTTAAGGATTCAAATGGTTTAGAGACATTAGAGAAATGGTTCACAGTCTTGTTATTTAATTAATGTTCTTTCATATATACCATAATAATCTTCACCTATTTTTCTATTCATTAACATACCCTACAGAAAAAAAAATTATTTATAACCTTTAACAGGAATCTTAAAAAAGGGGGATCACAGATTCTTCATAAGGGTAAACATGGGGAAGATATAAACATAACCTAACTATACAGGTATGATAACATGATTATGACATATGAAAACCATATCGTACATATCAATGGTTAAAATATTTTCTCATGGAATAAATATTGGAAGTTCATAAGAGATGAATCATTTTAGAATAAAATAATATTATCCACAAGAACATAAAATTGGAATAAGAAATACATTTATGAAGTACAATGAAAATTAAATCATTATGAAAATAGATAAATAGAAACTGGTTCCCTAATTTAGTTAAGCACATCAGAATTGGGCCCTCACGTAAACATATGGACATGCAACAATGTCCATGAATAACCTTATAGACATGAAATCCATCTCCACACATAAAAATGTGAAAATGTAATCTGGTTCATGAATAATAACTTGAACATGTTAATAGGTTCATTGTATTATTGGGAACATGAAATCATATTGACGTTTAACATTATGAATATATAATCAGGATCACACATAACATATTTACTCATTAGTTTTCCATATTTATCCAATGCATTGGGTGGAGATATTTGTACCAATAATCTCATAATCCATACATCTATATTCCAAAATACCATAAAACATTCAACATATCATAACACAAGAAAATGATTCTCATTCCATAAAAATTTAATTATAGTTTAACATATTGAAATAACTGAGAGTAAAAAAATCATGTCATTATAATAATAAACCATTTAAAAAATGATGGTATCCCTGGATTATATCTCCAATACATGTTATCATAAAAGGATATCATATTTTATTGAGATTGAACATTATAGAAAATTCACATATAATATTTCTTGATAAATGTAACATTTCATTGAAAATTTTTCTTTATAAAAATAAAAATTCATAAATTATATCATATTTTTTTACTATAAATAAAACTGAAAATTTATAAAGGTTTATTTAAAAATCATTCATGACATTTCTTAAGAAAGATATTCTTTCCACTTTCAAAAATTTTTAACTAAAAGGTAAAAATTTAAAAATACTTTTATTTGAATGTAATCATTGTATCTTATGATAGATTATTTAAAAAATTTAGTGCTCATGACAATGGGAAATGATGTACATGTTAAACAATGGTTGAAATCCCACCTATACCAATGCCTCGATCCCAAAAATTTTAAAAACTATTGGGATAAAGATCGTATACCAATGATTATATATTACAATTGGTATAAGACTATCGAGGATTTTTTACCAATAGTTTGATAAAACCATTGGAATAGATTATTCTGAGGATTGGTTTGATGAAACCATTGGGTTATATTAGTCTTATGGTTTATTTTACCAACGGTTCCATCAAACCATTGCCAAAGATTGTGTGTTCCCAATAGTTATTTTAAACAATTGGTATAGTTCTAATATCGCAATGGTTTTTAAAAACCATTAGAATAGAAAATCACTAAATATGACGCTGATAGTGATCCTCTACAAACCTAATAGAACATTTTTTCCTAAACAAGAGCCCCACACTATGAACACTACCTCCAAACCAGCTCTTGAGGGTGCTAACTCTACTTTACAACAATAATATATCTTTTACTCAAGTAATTTTTTTCTTCCACATTAAATCGGTATGTCTTCCATCATTTATTTCTTATTTTTTATTTCATTTCACAATAATGTATTGTATATTATGATTACATTATGATCACAAGACATATATCAATTTAGGTTGTGTTGTTTGGTGATTTATCTTTTTATAACAGTATTTATTGATATTTTAGAGGTGAATATGATCATGAGTTATTTTATACATGTTTTATTATAAATTTTAGGTTTACCAACATGATTCTGTTGGTTTGAAATAAATACAGCTATAGAATTTTTTATCTTTAAAGGAATGAAAAGATACTCATGCATTATAAATCTATCCCTAAATGTTCCCTTTGAAATATCAAACTCTAACTTTAAAATGATGATCCCATCACTATAAGTAATTCAATTATTTGGTGCTTCCGTCTAAACCATAAGAGTGGTTTAAGGGATATTTTCACGCGTGAATAGTGATATAACCAAAATTTATTCTATTACATGATCATTTTCCCCTAATTGCTCAAGAGGTCTAGTTATACAATTGTAAAGTTATATTTTTTGAAATTCAAAATGTCTGTTAGGAATTTATGTCCCAATTTTGTTAAGTAGTTAAAAAGAATTATTCAGGAATTTATATGAATTTCTATCCTAGGAAGACACCCATAATAATATATTATAACCATCAATGAACACACAAAGGCTATTGATGACTACAAATTATTTACTCTATAATATATATTTGAAAGAAAAATAGAATGGTCAGGTGGACATAATTAAGGATCAAATAGTTATATCACAATAGCATATGACATTGATATATCACTAGATAAGAATACATGTATACCCAAAGAAGATATAAAAAATAATTTATTTAAATTAAATAAAAATAAGAATCACTCAATAGTAAAATATTTCCCTTGAGATTCTAAGTACCATGTCAGGTGACACGAATGGAATAAATTAAAAATAAATAAAAATAGAATAATATACTCAGGGTTAACATAAAATCCTAAAATCATAATCCTAATATAAATCCAATTAACGACAATTCATTTTTTGGTAACACATGGGCTGTCTTGGCGTAGTTTCAACTACACTACATAATCCTACAAAACCACTGGGAACATGTCAATTATGTTATATTTTTTGAATATTTTTTCAAACCCATTGGGAAATTATATACTTGGTAATGTTTTACACAAAGGTTTTTTAAAAACATTGGGAAAATATGAATATACCAATTTTTTTTTCTTAACTGTTGGAATATAGATGATATCCCAATGGTTTTTAAAATCCCTTCGGAATGATTTCCCCTAAATATAGCTAAGCCCCTATTCCCCAATCTATTAAATATCTAATAGTTTTTCTCTAACACGTTGTGCTCTCTCGCAATCGGTGACCACTATTTTCCAATTCCAGATCCTTCATGGTTCTAAATCCATTTATCCAACTTCAGATCAATTTTTTTCCATTTCATCGTATATTTATCATCAAATTGGTGAGTTCAGTTTCTTCCATTTATCATTTATGTACATGATATATGCTAATATATTTCTATTTAATTTATTACACAACGTAATTTTAATTTTAAAATATATTTTGATTGTTTTGTGGCTTCTTGTACGAAATTGTTTATTTAGAGGGTGTTTTAAAAAGGTGGTTCTTACACTAACATACCATCTCAATAGAGATGAATGCTTGAATTAAGGGGGATTATTGTTCACTATCGCTTATTTATTTATCTTTTAAAAATTAATATCCACTTAATTGATACAATTTACTATCTTATTTTTTTTACCTTGTGTTTGTTTAATCATGTTATTTCTGGTTTATTGATTACTAAATATGATTATTTATTTTATATATAGATGAAATCTATTTTTGTTATTCATATGTTGTATCTACTAATTCTTATATTTCCTTCATTTAAAATGGCTTATACTTAATGGTTTTATGTTTCAATTAATTCAGTGGGGATTATTGGACCCTCAGTCGTGTTTTGAAATAATCCAAAAGTGTTGGTTGTTGGGAATATTTTGATTTCATAGTTTTGAGGTATTTCAAACTACTCATTTTAGGTGTTATAATATTCCTATGTGCAACTATGTTCTTGTAATATTATATTATATAAATTATAACATAATATAAAATTACATATGTTACACTTATTTTTTTGTGTCATTGAAATAATGTCTTCATCTTTTTTCATTTCTGTTCTTAAGGGTACAACGATTTACTATATTGAAAATAAGAATAAATTGTATTATTATTTTTTCCCAGAATCAAAATTGAATATTGTATTCTATTCATTTTTTATTTTAATTTAGCATTATTTAATTTTTATATAGAAATATTTTATTTGGATCTCGTTTTCCGTATTGTTAAAACTTATATTAGAAAATATTTATTATGCCATTTCATAAATGTGTACAAAGTAGTATAAGACATGATGGAATTTGGGTTTTAGTGGTGTCATTAATTATTGTGTATACAATCCAAGGTATTTTTCTTGTTTACACATGAGAGATCACAGGGTTGAATTATGTTCTGTTTGTGTGATGGTGTATTTGCTACGATATTGAGTTAAAGAAAAACAATACCTATAGGACACAACTTTTTAAATGATCTTACATAATGTCATTAACACAATAGATATCACAAAAATACCAAAATAACAGCATTACAAGGATGGTCACAATGAAGGACCATCATATCATGTTTTAATGAGAACAATAACCATGATTGGTTTTAGGAAAACATCTAATATCTAATGTACTCCATTAGATCAACACACATAGTGAAGTAAACCAACATAGTGATGGTTAGTCTATGAACACAACATAGATACTCTAGTGCATAAAATATCTAGAACACCTGAAAAAAAGTATATCTTGATGATGATATACCTCAAAGACAAAATTATTCATTTGATGTTTTTTGGCGATTTCTTAATGAAGATATCTGTATGTTATAGGGTGAAATATACATAAATCCAAAGAATATCATGTGCCTTGAAATATGTGATGTTATAAGGCATGATATATTGGTATCATATTACCACTTCCATAGTCAATATCATTTCAAAACATTGCCCTTTCATATTGTAATGATATGGTTGAAACATATATTATGACTAACATAGGAAGTATAGCATTAAGTGTTAATGTTTGGGTCATATTTCACATATTCTATAATTAATCATTAACTTTTCATAGATTAATTTATTCTATTGTATATATGACATCTGTATACTCATAGATACATAAACATTGTATAAATCCATTATATTGAATTTGAGTTGATACACTGGATTTATATCCTTTTTTTGATCACCTACATGTTTCTAGTTCATGACACCAATGTGGATTCCTTTTAAATATTACAACTTATAAAAAATATCGTTGATCGCTAATACTACAATGACACTGTTTATTATAAATATATCATTAATTATGAAATACAATGATCTCTATAAATGTAGACATAATGCAAACTATTTTCTCACAATTATCCTAGAGCCATAATTCTTTATAAAATGATTTTTCATCACATACACCATGTTTCAATTCACGATTTCAATTTTTTATTTATAGTATTTTGTTATATATATAGTATTTTGTTGCCATTCATATTAGTATTATCATATAGAGTAGTGTGTTTGGTATGGTTTTATATAAAGTGAATAGTTATCATTTACTTAAATATATTTTTGATTGAACTTCATTCTTGTTGAATTTCTTTCAAGAAATGACTTATTAAATTTTTTTACAGAATGGAAAAAAGTTGGATGTATGAAACCGATCAGATCTCAAGCGATTTTCAAAAACATTTGGTGTGATTTTTTTTAATTCGAAAATGATTTATATAGTGTTCACATACACTAGCCATGTTATATTTTTGTTGGAAGACCATGGTTGAGCTGTAAAGAAGTTAGCTACCATATAACCAATTATGGTTTTCAAACGACTATTTTATTTAGAATCCCAAAGGGGAGAAAATGGAATCTCAAAATTCCAATTATCCAAAGGAGTGGGCTGGATTGGATAATTTGATATATGATCAGTTTCGATTTATTCTTAATCATAATAAGGAAAGGATGTCTACCCAAGAAGATTACAATAAGAGATCACATGATGTATCCAATGAAAATCATGATGTTGATAAGTTGAAAAAATTGAATGATTCTGTGACAACCCTAGTATATTGGAAAAGTCAAAAAATGAAAAAAATGAATTTTGAATCTTATTGTTTAATGGGAAACCATAGATGGGATTTCTAATGTTTTCATCAATTACATTCTTACCTTCTTGAAGTACTTTCTTATAGATTATGCTGATATTCCCTAAAACCACTATAGGGAATGGAATTTAGTTGATGAACTTGGATGTTCAAAACACAAAATTCATGCTTGGATGAAAGACACTAGATTATTATGGGAGGAAACTACTAAAAGAAATGACTATATAAAATATGAAACATCCCAATGGAAGCCAAAATCTGATGGAATACTATCCCGTGTTCCATAGAAAGTAAACTGAAACATTCCATTAATCCCTATACTCTAGAATATTTTCATGTCTGATGAAATATCAATAAAAATGTGATGGAATTACACCAAGAGAATGAAGAATAATGAAGTGTTGGTTCACCCTACCGAAGGATTTACATGGCAGTTATTTGATTCATGTTATCTTTATTTTGTATCTGTTGTGTGTAATGTGAGAATGGGTCATTCATTAGATGGTTTTACTCTATTTGTGTAGATTCTTACATATCATAACACATAGCCATTTTTCATACACATTTATAACCTTCCCCCATGGTTATGTATGAAAAACCCTTTCACTTTCATGATTATTTTTATATTTGGCCCTTCTGATCCAAAAAATGATAAATACATATACATGTAACCTTTAATAAAATAATTGAAACTTATTTGGGATGTGGGTGTCTTCCCATAAAATGCATGTTAGAAATACACATTTTAGATGTGTGATGCACTTATGTTTAAGATCAATGATTTTCCTACTTATCAATGATGGCTGGATGGAGCATGAAGAGAAAACTGTCATGTCCAATTTCTATGAAGAATAGTCGATCCATAAGACTGAAATTTCACTATAGTTTTAGTTTTATGGGATATTGATGATTCTTTCTTATGGAACATCCATATAGAAATAATCTTCGATGATTTGAAAATACCATGGAGATTGACGATCCACCTAATTATATATTTGGAAATTATTTTCTTAATGAGTTACAAGATTAATGTTATTCATTCGTGAAGGGAAAAATGAGATCTAGATAGAGGAAGATTGTTTTCAATGATCCAATTACAATTGGAAAACGTGGAGTATCTTCTTTGAGTGGCATTATTGGTCAACCAATTTATTATATCATTTCATAGACATAATAAAAATTGAAAAGTATATATGTGGAATGTTGCTTTAGATTCTTCTAAATGTCAAAGTCATGAAAAAATCTTATTTATGACCTCTGCATGACTTGTTGGATTGGTGGATCAGACAATAACTATATAATATGTTTATAATTGAAAATAAATTGCAATTCCATGTACTTCTTATGTGATGAAACCTGGTGAAATAAATCAATTTCTAGATGTACTAGACACTATTAATGTTCCCAATTTCTATTCAAGTAATAAATCAAAATGGGTCAATATAAGAGTGTTGAAGTTGAAATATTTGAAGACTCATTATTATCACATCCTTCTACATTAGTAAATTCAAATATATATTTTTTATATTTTTTCCAATAATGCAAGGGTGTCAGTTATTCGGTTGTTCCATTAATTTAAAGATCTTTGTGTTAAGAATATTTCCAAGTATTCCTTGAAAAAAATGTTGGGAGAGAGACTACTAATATTTTGTGAGGTAGAGAAAATATTTCTTCCATTATTTTTCACATCCATGCTATATTTTTCTATTCATATTCCAATAAAAATACTTCTCAGAGGACCTATATATTTTCATTAGAGCTATTCAACTGACAGAAATATGTACACACTGAAATCTTATGTCCATAATAGTAATCATCCAAAAGGTTCAATTGTGAATGGTTACTTGGATCCAGAATGTCTGTATTTTTACTCAATGTATTTGTCTGATAAAACTATGATAGTGAACAAAAAAAAGAGAAATGAATAAGAATCATATGTGAAAATTGAGACCTGTTTTCCACCACTTATTTAAATATAAGGAATTACTGGAACATATACATTATCGATAGTAAGCCTTGAAGAGACGAATATGGCACATTAGATAGTGTTGTTCAACTCTGATTTGTTCAATGACTACATCAAGTAATTAAATTGAACATGTATTTGTTATGTCAACTATTGTAATTGTACATACCTATTTAACTACTTATTTTTTTATTTATTGGGAACATGATGAAATGATGAATATAAAGAATTATTTCTTATCATTGAGAAGGAGAGATATGTTTCATAGAAAACAGTTTTATGTTTGGTTGAAATTTACATTGGAAATATTGATTTATTAAATAAATAAAATCAATACATAACTAAGTTTAATATTCATTTATATTTCAGCTATCAATTTTTTCTACTAATAGTGTTACTAAGGAAATAAGAGCATTGGATTTTTGTCCTAACACCGTAGTTATTGAATATAAATCAATTGTTATCAATAAGTACATATTTATTATCACTGAATGATAAAATAACAAGAGAATAGAAAATTATGGTGTTATGATACCTTCCACAATAGACTTTTATGCCAGTGCATTAGATAATAGAGCTTGATTTTAAAATGTAGCTTATTATGGAGCCTTTGAAAATAATAAAAAAAATATCATTTTATTACTCTAATGGACGAGTCACTATGATGAAATGATAGTATTTTGACTCGATGAAGTGGTGGGGAAACTATGTCGATGAATTTGGATTTTCAGCTCTTGACAGGAATCACACTCTTGCTACCAATGAACCATATGTATTGGCATCAATGACTAAAGAGGTTTTTTTATGTCAAGGACCAGCTTCGACCTGAATTTTTATATCATTATTGATGTAATCCCATGGCATATTTTTCAAAATGGTGATGATGGAATTGAAACCATCTCTCCTACCATTGGATCTAATCCATTTATTACATATGATGACTCCAATATATAACTTTTACAGTTGATTTCCAAGTTGAGGTTGTGGTGGGAAATATATAGAAGAATTCATATATGTTATCAGTTATATTGGTTTAGCTCAGCATTAGTTTTTTGTGTTTTTTCCTATACAAATTGATTTAGTAATTATTATAATGTTTTGTATCCAACTAGACCTTCATATGTATTTTCAATATTTACTAGTTATAGTTTTCATTGAGTTATATTTTATAATATTGAATTGAATTGTATTCAGACATACCAAACCAAACCAAAATGAATCAGTTAAATTTTAATAATAAACTAAATGAATTGAATTTTAAATATTAAACTAATTGATATGAAAATAAAAACCAATGAAAATAATGACCTAACCCCAAAAAATAGGTAAATTACCAAATTGAAAAAATTAACCAAACGGCCTAAGACAAAAAATCAATGTATCAATTTGTTTGTTTTTTAGATTACATTGTAGTTATCTTTTTCTAATTACTTTAATATTTTTGTCATATGAAGAAAATTAAACCATACAAGGAGTAGTGAAGAAAAAAGATGACAGACACCAATCATCGAATGGTTGAGATGGGAATTCCTCCACTAGTACCTATTGTGAGTATTTTATTTAATATATAGAAAAATATATATCAATAACATATAATGTCATGTGATTAATTTTGATTTAAAACTTTCTGTAGGGTCTACCACTGAGGTGCTAGTTATTCGATGAGAGCCAAGTAGTGGCCCTATTACTCAGGTCAATGGTATGAGGGTGGTGGTATGATGGATAGGTGCTCTAGTCAGCGTACCCATTTGGACTCCGCCCCTCCCACTGACGTACCATCTTCCCCACATTGTGACCCCACTATGTCATTAAGGACACAAAAGCTATTTAGGCCTCCCATGTTTTCACCACCATTCACATCTGAGCCTCCACACCCATCTTTACCATATCCCATGATGATTCCCACTCCTCATCAAAATTATGTATTTGGTCAGTCAACCATGCCATCTTGTTTACCATCTTGTTCTTTTTATCTGTGCTTCTACATTACTTCTTCAAATCCTACTCTGACATAGTCAGTTCCTACAGAGAATACACTATGTCCCACTCCAACGATACTGGGTGATTTTTCATTAGTGGCAGAAGATGCAGAGGCTTCCATTGAGTAGACTACTGTAGGTATTGTTTAGAACTCAAAATAAAATTTACAATAATTTATTTTCATTATAAGACATATAGATATAATAATTACTTTTATATCATAAAAGATATATATACTGATAGGCGGTGTGGGACTGGGTGTACACAGATGCTTTTGGTGTGCAGTCGCAACACGTATTTGATAGTGGACTATAACGAAGACTATTAAATGATTGAAGAAGGGAAGTATTGTCAGTGTTTTTTTTGGAAATTCTTACCAAATACTTCAAAATCATTCTTGTCATCACGATCTCATGGAGATAGCTTCCAAAAGAATAAAATGAAAATACTTGGGCATAGATATGGGAAAAATCAATTTTATTTAATGTAATATTTTATTTGTATTTATATTAATTAATATTTTGGTGTCAGCTTCGGTTTAATTTCCCTGATGGTGAGGGTGCATGAACAGTACCTCTGAAGGATTTAGGTGATATTTGGAGAGCCTATATGCACAATTTTTATATTGTATAGCATTGTAGTGTTGGAATAGAGTTATATGTGTTACCAATCACGGATGAGTTTTAGAATAAATAGTATCAAAAATTGATTACTCATTAGACGACTATCAAGTTTAATGTATTAATCACGTTTGAGGTATCTATAATAAAATTTTATTGTTTTTCATTAATAATAACCCTTACATTAATGAATTTTATTTATGAATCATCTATAAAAATTAAAAAAAACATTTATTCAAAAAATACCCCCACATATTGGGACATACTATGATGTCAGATCATAAGAGGAAGCAGGTATGACAATTTTTTATAATTTTACTTTAATACATGAACTTTCTATTGTCTCCTCCATAATTTATTAGATTTCTAAAGTTTTCATATATTTTCAGTTATGAAATTAATTATTAGTAACTTATTTTTACTTATGGTTTCTTACATTCAATGTCAATATAGTGGCAGGTACTCAATATTTAAGGAGTGTGCTACGATCAACAATATTTTTCTTGAGTATAAGGTAAAACGATGGAGGTGTGGTTAAAAAACCGACATAACAACAGATTTTATGCTTTCATTTATTTATTTAAAATTTTAATATCCATATTGTAACATAATAATCTATTTATATTTGTAACAGGATGCTCTTTAGGAACTTGATGCCCTGGAACCTGAAAATTTTGGGTTAAATGATCACTTATATCTTGTGTTGGGATATGAGAATCCTAGAAGAGTATGATGCCGACCTGGGAAGACTACAGTCTTGATGTGGTATTATCCCTCTTGAAGTACCATTTGTAATGAAATAGAGATCAAACGTGATAAGGCACTAGAAAAACATAATGAAAATAGGTCCACACATGTGGATGAACAGTCTTCTATGGAAAACATTGAATTTATAAAACTGTTGAATATTTTATGTCCAACACTTCCACCAGAGATCAGAACAACTTGTGATTAATGAATATCATCGATGCATTAAATATATAGTGCACCAGGTGTCAGTTCTAGTTCTGGTCAAGATGATGTCATCCCTATCGATGACGATGGAGGGGAAGAGGATGAGGATAATGCTGAGACCGAGGCCAAGGTTGAGGCCATGGTAAAGGGAGAGGTAGAGGATGAGGTAGAGGAAGAGGGACAGGACGAGGTTGGTTATAGGCTGAGGATGAGGATGGGTCTTGTGTGAGGATGAGGATAAGGCTGATGATGAACCATTTTATAGATAGAGTGATGGTGATGAGGGACAAATTTATCCATTACATTTTTGACTTATATTACTAACATTTGATGTTTGATGATTTGTTGAGATTAAATATATGTATCGTTAGGTAGGTAAAATTATGCTTGAATATTTATTTTCATATCTATAATTGTATTATATAAATTTTCATTTCATATAGAATCAAATCTATTTTCCAACCATACCCATCTTTATACATGAAACCTCCCTTAATGCACCACCCTCACTGCCAAAACCACCCTTGTCCATGGCCCCTCCTAATATCCCATTCTATTTTAACTCCTTACCTCCCACTATTAGTGTCATTACATGTTTTAAGGACATGGTGGTGCACACTATTAAACTACTCATTTAATTGCATGTGGAAGTGGAAAAAATTTCATTTTGAATTATTAATTGTATTTTGTATTGTATTAAATGTTATTGTAATCGGAGGTCATTTTTTTCAATTGGAGTTCATTTTGTATATTTTATTGTGTGTACAATTCAATTTTATTGTATATTTTATTGTATATTTTATATTTTACTAGTTTTATTTTGAATTCTACAAGTGTGTCGTTTTGAATTTTGTATTGTCTTCATTAGTGTCATTTTTTTTCAATTGCTAGTAATTGAAAGTATCAAATTATATATACTGACTATCTTTATTAACATGGATGAGTATTTAAATTGGGGTATTTAAAAATGATTTAAAAATACAAATTTTCCAACAAAAATTCCAAGAAAACTATAATCTATCAAATACTATAAGGAAAACCAACCCCTCATAAAGAAATCATGATTTACCCATGGAAATTATTAAAAAAATTGAGCACTCGATCTTCCACATGTCATGAATTTCCATAACAACCTAACCATATACCCATGATCCTCTAACAATAATATTTGTAGATCCATGTACATAGATCAGTAATAAAACTCCATCATCAAACCATCAGGAAAAATGAGGATCTACCAACCAATATTATCTAACCATAACCTGATACTCTGATAGACATAACTTGTACCCTACCTAGGGAACCTTATAATAATACTAAATAGATCCACAATATCATCCCACACTAGAATCCCCAGTATCAACATGGATAATTCAAATGAATTGAGCCAAATGACACTTCTCATGCATAACCTATACCTAGGCACTGATACCTATATCCCATCATAAATCACCTAATACCCAAATGTACAAATTCAGTGGTTTTCAAACACTAGGAGAATAACTATATTCAGATAAAAATATAACACAATAATCACAAAAATAATCCCAATTAATTTAGTAACCTTCATTGAGTTATTTTATAAAACAATAAATATTTTATTATTGAAAAATTAATTAATCAAAACCCTTTCCATACAAATATCAATAATTTTTTCTTTTTTTTATAATTTCATGAACCCACTATTCTCATTATGAAAATAATTTGACACCCATAAGGTGTCTTATACATGTCCATGCATACAAACCTGTATGATTCATAAACACACACTCTCATTAAATCTCAAGAAAAGACTAAAATAAATAAATAATATCTCACCAAAAACATCAAAATTGAATCAAAATCTCAATTAGAACAATAAAAATAAATGAAAAAAATCCCATAACATTGTATATTTGACTTTCATAAAAAATGGGGTAGTTACCTATTATAACAAGGTATATTTCAAGTTCCAACAACAGATCTTACCTCCAACTATGAAGCTCAAATAGTCAAATAACATAAAACAATTTTGTGTAACCTCTTTGTACTACGTCGACTAAAATAGCTCATATAAAATCATTGGTAAATAACCCCCAATACCATAGGAATACTGACCACGCTGTTGCGACACATCAAATTGATTATGATTTTAAGATTGATTTATAGTTTATGGAAGACCCTACGTCATCTCTCAAGGATAATTGGTAGGGTTTGAGTATGTATTTTTAATAATAATTACAAAAACAGGGGGGAGGTTTTGAAAACAGATTTACGTAAATTATATAATTAATGATTTAAATTGTTGGTAAATAAAGGTGGTGTATTAATAATAATTAGAGAATGATATCATTTCAAGTTCACTACACATATTGGTGAGTTCATCGTTCTGAATAAAACCCATGGTTTATTGGAATTCTTTGGTTGAGGGTTGTTAAGATCTCAACATCCCTTTCGCCTCTTTAACAATGCTCAAAGATCCACCCCATGACACAAAAATCATGTTGGCATGGTTTGGGTATCAAGAATAGAGAATAAAGGCTAACAAAGCATAATGAAATATTTTGTATGTGTGAGATAAATAGTACTCTTGTCTTTTCCAATCAAAACAACCCAAGATTCTCACTTGAAATCTCAACCCAATCGGTGTTGATATAAAAAGTGTTTCACTAAATTTTAACAATAGAAATGAAATCAGAGAGGAATCATGTAAAGATAAGAAGTAAGTAAAATATTTAGCACAGAAATTACACAAAACTAGTAGAAGAAAAAGTGTTGGAACTCCTTCCCATGTTTTTGTAGCTCCCTCTAAATTATCGTGCACTATTTTTCTCACCATCGATAGGAGGAGGAGGCTTGAGTGGAAATCCCACTTCATCCTTGATTACCCTATGAGGATAGGGCCCTCCAGAACTCCTTGGATAATGAGAGGGATTCTTTGGGTCTCCAAAATACCAGAGCTTTTTCGCCTGGCTGAACATGCAAATGAGGAGCCCAAGGTGCCATTTTATAGGAAAATGGGAAGGTGATTTTGAGCACACATAATTCTTAAAACCATTTGTCACAGGTGTTTTGACCTCCAGACAGCCTTATCTCAATTTAGAGAAAATAAAAAAGTTTTAGACCTACCAATTTTATATCTCCACCGAATGGTTGGGATAAATTGGACACCTATAGCGTGAGATATGGATAAATGACAGGACACAACTTTTGGAATCGTGCAGATTCGGTGTAACAGATCGATTAGGTTGGTTGGGCCCCTATATGGTCAAATGTGTCTTGGGCTCCTTCATAAGAAATGTATCCCAATTAAATTTAGATTTCACACAAAATATCAACCCAATTTGATGCACGTTCTAGTAGAATTGTGAAGATTAATCCACTGGTGTTCCTGGATCTTGGGCAGTTTGGCCCATATTTCTTGGACATCATCATGGGCCCTCCAAATCACCTCCTCCTACAATGGAATCATCAAAACAAGTATCATTGACCTTTTTAACAGTGATAAACACAAAATAAATGATTCAAAAATGGAATGAACCTTGACATTATTTTTATAATTTTAAATATAAAACAAGTTCAACATAGTGGTGTAAAAGATAAAATTACACAGTGAATCGAGGTACGATCACACCCTGACACCTAAACATTTTCACTTCTGGGAAATGTCACAAATCCAAAAAAAATAGGCATATAAATATTCCAAAAATCCTGGGGATTTAACATTTGAGGAAATTTTAATTCCTTAATGTAATGAGGTCAATGCATGGACCACACCAAGGAGTTTTTCCTGTGGAAAATGATGTCTCATAAATTATATCACAAGGAAATTCAAAGAGATTCAGGACACCAACATGGGAAATGAATTCAAAAGTCAACCATTCCACTAACTCTCCAAGTGTTTGTGTGAAAAAAATTCCATGATATTCTTTCCACTTCTTATCCAATTAATATATGTTATTTTAAAATTATTCCGCTTTAAATGAATTTAACCGAACCTACCCAACAAAATTTGAAATCATATTTCAATACCCACTCACTTAAGAATTCCCATAACTCAAACCATAATCTCACAATCTAGATATCCCCATATTTTGTACATATCACCACTCCCCTAATTTATTAATTTTTTAGAAGTTTTATTTGGAACAAATGTCACACTCATCTCTCAACCCTTGTTTGATCTCATCATGACACTAATTTCAATAGTAATAACAAGATAAAAGGTTGAGGAGGATTGTTTTTTTACCAGACCAAGTCATAATTGTTTTTTTAGGGAGTTCAACAATTGGACATTAGGTAGACATGCATAGGCCAATTTGGTATAGTAATGAAATAGACCAGAAAAGGAATGAACGTATGAAAATAGAATTTAAAGTAGAAAATATTAACATAAAAAATATTTACCTTATATTAAGTAATAAATGTTCACACTTAGTGTTTTGGTGAAATAATTTATGGAGATATTAGTGACACTGCTTTCCCAAAAACTACTCACACAAGGTAATAAATCTTCTCAAATGTTTCATAGTGATACAACCATTTATAACAATGACAGAAAACCGATTCACTAAAAACCGCTCCCTGATGTTAAATTCCTACAAATATTTTGTTTTTCCATAATTTATGGTATTTTTACTCCCCCCCCCCTCCTTATGGTCACCAAATCATGGAACTTTGTAATTTTTGATGGGGGAAAATTAAAAATATCATAAATATGGTGAGAAATATAAGAAAGAAGAAAGACAATGAAAATCCTAAGGAATTTGACAAGATGGGGAGAAGTGAAAATACCATAAAGAAGGTGAAAAGAGAAGAAATAAATAAAAAAACAATGAAAATTACTATCTAACCCAAGAATGTACCCATCCCCCCACACCTAGAATGTGCAGTGTCCTCACTGTAATAATTGAGAGGATAAAAAGGAAGGATAAAACCTACTGTGTTTGACTAGTATGTTGCTTCTTTGAACATGTAGTTCCTCTATTGGGAACTCTGAAAGGGCTTTGTGAATGTGCTTCAGTCGCTACCCATTGACAGTGAAGGTTTGCTTGATTCCATTATTTTGAACCTAAAAACCCCCAAATGGAGATACATTAAGAACATTTTATGGGTGAAACTAGTTGAAAAAAGCATACCTGGATGAAAATTTAGCCTTACATTATAAAGGAGGAACTTCTGCCCAATGTGGAACTGACGATGAAGTATAAGATGGTCATGGGAAGCCTTGGATCGCTCCATATAAATCATGGAGTTCTTATATGCATCTCTTCTCATTTACTCCAACTCTTGAATATACTTATTCCTCTGGGTACCCGCACCAGAACGATTAGAATTACATTGTTTGATGACCCAGTAGGCCTGATTCTCAATCTCAACAGGTAGGTGACAACTCTTTCCTAACACAAGACAATAAGGTGACATTCCAATGGGAGTTTTGAATGCAGTATGGTAGGCCCATAATCAATATTCAATTTGAACACTTCAATCTTTTCGATTTGGTTGAACCGTTTTTTCAAGAATATTTTATACCTCTATTTTTAATACCTTGTCTTGACCATTGGTCTATGGTAATATGCAGTAGACACTCTATGATTGACCACATACCTATGTGCAAGTGACTACATTGTTTGTTTGCAGAAATGAGAACCCTTGTCACTGATGATGAACCTTGGTAAGCTAAACCTACATAAGATTTGGGTTATTAAAAATTCTACATCTACCATAGGATCACCAGTCCTTGTATCTCATTCCTCTACCCATTTTGACATGTAATCAACTATTAGAAGAATTTATTAGTTTCCAAGGGAATTAAGAAATGGAAACATAAATTCAATGCCCCATACATCAAAAAAATTCATGAAAGAGCTATGGTGGTTGTGGAATTTCATTTCTTTTTTATGCATTCCCCATTCTTTGACAAAGAGGACAAGATTTTCAAAAATCATGGGAATCTCAAAAAAGTGTTATCAAAAAGTGGATAGAATCAAGGACCTTCCGTGTAGTCCGTTGCGGACCAAAGTGGCCCCCACAAGCAAGAGTGTGGAAGAATCTAGGGATAGAATGAAACTCGCTATGAGGAACACAACGCCAAAGTACATGATTGCTACATGTTCCCCAGAGGTAGGGGTCATCCCAAATGTACAAATGAGACTCATGTTTTAGACGACTGGCTTGGATTTTATTGAAATCAGTAGTAATGCATGATGATACCATAAAATTTACAATTTTAGCATACTAAGGAATAAAACTTTTCACATGATACAATTTCTCATCAGGAAACATGTCATTAATTGGAATATAGGGGGATGAGTCAATTTTCGAGGATGGGGGAATCCTACTGATATAGTCAGCCACCACATTCTCAGCTCTTTTTTTATCTCTAATTTCTAAATTAAATTCCTTATGGAGGAGAATACAATGAATGAGATTTGGTTTTGCTTCTGGCTTCTTTATGAGATACCGTAGGGCTACATGGTATGAGAATACAATGACATTAGACCCCAAAAGGTATTACCCGAATTTCTCCCAGGGAAAAACAATGGAAAGGAATTATTTTTTAGTTGTGTTGTAGTTTTCTAGGGAAGGGACCAAAGTACATGAGGCATAGGCAATGACATGTGAAGCTCAATCAACTCTTTGTGAACAGACTGCCCCAACTTCATTGTTAGAGGCATCACACATGAGCTCAAATGGTAAATACCACTGAGGTGGTTGGAATACCGTGGGTGACGTTAGAATCTATTTTACCATATTAAAATATTCCTCACATTCTTTATCAAAAAAATTCCATTTCTTTTAGGAGTAATTGGGAGAGGGAGAGTGCAATTTTACTAAAGTCACTAATGAAACGACTGTAATATCCAGCATAACCTAAGAAAGACCGCACATCTCATACAATTATGGGAAATGGTTGGGAAGAAATACCATCCACTTTTGATTAATCTACTTGGATTCCATCCTCAGAAATTACATGCCCGAAAACTATACCTTTTTTCACCATGAAATGGCATTTCTCATAATTTAATACAAGATTCTTTTCAATACAGCGGCGTAGGACTAGACCAAGACTACTCAAACATTCCTCAAAATAAGAGCCATAAATAGTGAAATCATCCATTAATACTTCCATGAAATTCACCAGGTAATCCAAAAAATACTAATCATGCAACATGGAAAAGTACCCGGATCTTTTCACAGACCAAATGGCATCCTTTTATAGGAAACTCTGTCGAAGGGGCAAGTGAAGGTTTCATTTTCCTAATCCTTGGGGGAAATATTGATTTGAATGTATCCAGAATACCCATCAAGGAAACAGTATTGGGACATACCCACCAGCCTTTCTATCATTTAGTCAATTAATGGAAAAGGTAAATAGTCCTTCCTAGTGTGTTGGTTTAGTCAGCGATAGTCTATAAAGACATGCCAACTATTCTTCACACGAGTTGGAACCAATTCAATTTTTTCGTTTTTGATTACTATAAGGCTGGTATTTTTAGGAACTAATTGAACGGGACTGAACCATTGGATGCTAGAGATGGGGTAAATGAATCCAGCAGCCAATAATTTTGTTACCTTATTTTTTACAACTATTAGGAGGTTTGGGTTTATTCGACGTTGTGGATGCCTCAGAGGTTTAGCCTCATCATTTAACAAAATATGATTTGTAAGAATTGATGGGATGATACCAGGAATTTTTGAAATTTTCCATCCCAAATCTAGTTTATACTCCCTCATATGTTCCAGAAGTCTCAATTCATTCTCAGGAGGGAGTGAATTAGCAATGATGATGGGAAACTTGTTTCCATTCTCAGGATTTGAATATTTTAAAACATGTGGAAATTGTTTAACTTCCAATTTTTGTGGATTTTGGATTAATGGGAGTTTTTGTGAAAGTGAGAGATCACTAATCTCATCTAACTACTCAATGGTATCATCCAAGAATGATGAATGAGCTTTTACAAGCCTAGTAGTATCATTTATGGTCAGTGGATCCTCACTGTTCAAGAAATCATAAATAAATGAAAAAGCATGACCCTTTTCTAGAACAATACAACAATCAATGCATGAATCATTTCCTATCAATTCAATCAATGTAGAAAACTTAGAAAGGGGATCAGGGGAAAGAAAAGTTGTTTCTTCAGGGGTAGGGAGTACATCAATTGAATTAACGGAGAGAGAGGAATATTCTTCTATGGGGTGCTTCATGGCATCAAGGATGTTGAAATGGACTATGTCACCACCAAATTCCACAGATAATGTACCATTGTGGATATTAATTATGGCCTTGGTAGTTTTCATGAAGGTTCTTCCCATTATAATCGGGGCAAGTCCATTCATCCTATCATCTTCCATTTAAAGCACATAAAAGTCAGCAGGAAAAATTAAAATTTGATCCCTCACAAGAACATCCTCTTACACACCAGAGTGGTGTGCAGTACTCCGGTTAGCCAGCTCAACAATAATTTTAGTGGGATTCAGTTCCCCAAACTACAATGTAGAGTTAATACAGTGAGTCATCACATTTATAGAAGCACCTAAATCATGAATAGCATTAGAAAAAGAATACTCCCCTATGGTGCACAAAATTGAAAATGTTCCAGGATAATTGCACTTGGTTGGAAGTGATGGCTTTGTCAATGCAGAATCATTCCTCCCCAAGCTCAACTTCTCATCTCCACGAAGTTTCCTTCGGTTTGTACACCTCTCCTTTAGAAACTCGGCATACCATGGTATTTTCTTCACCGCATCAATCAAACGTATGTTAAACTACACATTCTTGAAAATTTCCAATATTTCCTTATCATGTTGAGTTTCATTTTTTTCTTGGTTGGGTGTCCCATTGAGGAAATAGAAGAGGAATGGTTGGGCTAGGTGACTCATCAATATACACACTTTTCCTTTGGATGGGTTCTTCTCAGGACAAGGTTCATCAACATTTGGAACATTTTTAATGTTTGGGATAAATGTTTGCTCAGCAGGGGAAGACTCTAATAGAGGATTCATTTTACATTCTAGTTTCTTTCCACTCATAAGTGTGACGCCAATAATACTTACTTTATCACGAGGGTTAACTACAGGTTGAGAGGTATGTTTACCAGCACCGTGACTTTGAATTTCACCCACTGAGTTAGCCAGCTGGCCTAATTGGGTTTTTAGGTCTTGTATTGCTACCTGAGTTTCTTGTTGGAATTGAATATTTTTGGCAGCCATTTGTTTCATCATATCTTCTAGGATAGGCTCCAGTTTTGGAGGGGTTTATCGAAACAACCTTTGGAGTGGTGGAGGATTTCCGGGTGGTGGTGGTCGATGACTAGTCTACCCTAGTTGGTTCCATTGTGGTTGAGGTTAGTTTGAATACCCCCTTCCCTATAGGTTTGGTTCTCCTTCCACCCTGCGTTGGATGGATTGTAAGGTTCTTTCCTAGATGGTTTTTATATGGGCGGCCAGGAAATATTTCCTCACAACTCTAAGAATTTTCTCCCAATTGGGGGCATTGGTCTATGTTGTGGGTGTCAGAAGAACATATACCACAATGGATAGTAGGAGGAGATTGGGATTTACCTTGTAAAAGAGAAAGTTTTCAAATAAGGGTACCTACCTCATCGAAGTTTGTGTCCACCTTCTTCTTGAATTCAGTACATTGTACCTCTTGGACACCTCGAACCAGAACATTGGACCTTCAGCCAAACTGTTGTGTGTTTGGAACCGCGTTCTCAATTAGGGTTCTTGTAGCTATTATGGTCTTATCTACTAGCACACCACCTAAAAAATCATTGATCATATTTCGATCAATAGGGATTAAACCTTCATAAAAATATTTAATTAAAAGTTTATTACTTATTAGGTGGTGTGGGAAACTTGAAATTAACCTTTTAAAGAATTCCCAATATTCATGTAATTTTTCACCTTGTGATTGCCTTATCCCAAAAATTTCATTCCTTATTGTTGTCGTTTGAGAGGCTGGGAAATATTTTTCAAGAAAAAGGCATTTCATATCCTCCTAGCCTCTTATTGGGGAATTAACATAATATAACCAATCTATTCCTGTGTCGTATAATGAAAACGGGAATTCCATTAACTTTACTTTTTCATCATCTACATTTACATGTTTTAATGGAGAACACATAGTGTGATATTCTTTTAAATGCTTCTGTGGATCCTCTCCAGGAATTCCATGGAATCTTGGTAATAGATGAATTAAACCATATTTTTCTTCAAAATTGGGTTCCTCACCTTGTAATTAATTATAAGTGGGTTGGATATCTACATCAGGTGAGGTTAGTGATTTTAGTGCTCTACTATTTTCATCCATGTTATTCATGTTAATTTTAGTTTTAATGTGGCTTCTCGAAGAAGAAGGAGAAGAACATGGGCCAAGATGAGTGTTGTTGTTTTGTGCGCCCCATTCAAAGGTTCCTCTTATGTATCTCAGAGTCGTTGATGTATGATCCTCTCTAGTTTGGGTTCGAAGGGTTGTAAGTCTCCCGAATTAGAATGTGTCATGCACAAAACCTACAAAACAAATAGACCAAAATAAAAAAAATATAGTTATTGGTATAAGATAAAAGAAATAAATATTCACAAAATTTACAAAAAATGTATAAAAAACATGCACTAAAACCAAAATGCTCCCCGGAAACGATGCCAAAAATTGGTCGCGTTGTCATGAAACATCAAATTGATTATGATTTTAAGATTGATTTATAGTCTAGGGAATACCCTAGGTCATCTGTCAAGGATCTTTGATAGGTTTTGAGTATGGTATTTTTAATATGAATTACTAAAAGAGGGGGAGGTTTTAAAAATAGATTTAAGTAAATTACTTAATTAAAGAGTTAAATATTTGATAAATAAAGGTGGTGTATTAATAATTATTAAAGAATAATATCATTTCAAGTTCACTACATATCGTGGTGAGTTCATCATTCAGAAAAATACACATGAGTTAATGGAATTCTTGGGGTGAGGGTTCTCTTGATCTCAATATCCCTCTTTCCTCTTAAACAATGCTCAATGAACCACCCCTTGACAAAAAAATAATATTATAAAGGTTTGGGTATCTATCATAGAAAATAAAGGATACCAAATAATTCTGAAATATTTTTAATGTGTGAGATAAATAGGACTCTTTTTTTTCTAATCGGAACAACCCAAGATTCCCACTTGAAATCTCAACCTAATTGATGTTGAAATAAAAATTGTACCACATAATTTTAACAATAGAAATGCAATAAGAGAAGAATAATGTAAAATAATAAGTAATTGAAATATTTATAAAACAGAATTATACAAAACTAATAGAAGAAAAGGTGTTGTATCTCCTTCCCACATTTCTTGTATCTCCCTCGAAATGATCATCAACCATTTAGCTCACCATCAAGAGGAGGGGGAGGTTCAAGTGGAAATCCCTCTTCATCCTTGATTTCCCTATAAGGATAGTGGCATCCAGAACTCCTTAGATATTTAGAGGTCTTCTTTGGGTCTCCAAAATACCATAGCTTTTCTTATTGGCCAAACATGCAAATGTGGAGCCCAAGATTCCATTTTATAGGAAAATGGGAAGGTGTATTTGAGCACACAGAATTCATAAAACCCGTTGTCATAGGTGTTGTGACCTCCAGACTGCCTTCTCTTGATATGGAAAATATAAAAAAGATGTAGCCCCACCCCTTGGCTGTATCCACAGAATTTTTGGAATTGAATTGGACACTTATATCCATATGTATGGATAGATCACAAGACACAACTTTTAGTATCATCCAGATTTAGTGTACTGGATAGATCTGGTCAGTTTGGACCCTATATGGCGAAAGGTGTCTTGGGTTCCATCATAATAAATGTATCCCAACTCAATTTGGACCAGCCCATAAAATATCCTCCCAATTGTAATAACGGTCTAATAGAAGTGTGTGGATTAATCCACTGGTGTGCTTGGATCCTGTGTAGTTTGGCCCATTTTTCTTGGACATCATCATGGGCCCTCCGAATCACCTCCTCCTGTAGTTGAATCATCAAAACAAAAATCTTTTCCCTTTTTAATGGTGATAAAAACAATATAATTGATTCCAAAATGGAATTAAAATTTTCATTATTTTTATAATTTTCAATATAAAACAAGTTCAACACAGTGGTGTCTAGGTGCAAATTACACAGTGAATCGTGGTATGATAAAACACCTACCCCTATACCAAGAACTTTAGAATAGTGGTGAGAGTATATAAGTATCATGGGGATATTATAGACTCTATAAAATCCAAAATAAAACTATATTAATACCATAATAAAAATAAACAATTAGAGTGAGAGTACTAAATTATATCTAAGAGACAACCAGTAATAAAAGATAACATCGCCATGATATAACATAAATGAAACTCATACTAAACATACACTCATACAAAAATTTCAAACCACCATGATGAATGTTTTTAAAAAAAATCAATTGTGACTTGACTATAAAACATGGGTTCCTCCACATACTCATCTCCCAATATCCTTTTAAATGATCCAGTATGATTATCTATACAACCTGTCACTAGATTGTGAAACATAAGGTCTCAAGATGAAACATTGTTTTTATGAAGGTTAAGAGAATATAACGTGGTAGTGTCTCACTAATTTCCCCTAATATACATAATTATATAAAATATTTACATGTATTGGAAAATAAAACAAGTACCAATATACAACATGCAACAATTGTGTTTATGGAGATGTTTATTTTTGGGTTGTTGTGGTTTTAGGGGGTATTCCTTATATTGGATGAATTTTGAATTCTATGGTGTAATTAAAGTGGTAATTTCATAGGGTTACAATTTCAGGTATTTTTAGTAATAGCAGAGGGGGGAGGCGACTACTGCTTTCTATGGAATTACAACAACTATATGCCAATAGTTTAGAAATCGTTGTTATAGATGTGATAACCCAAAAAAAATTAATAGTTCATATTAAACCATTGTAAATTTCTATACTAATTGTTTTTAAAAATTTGGTATAGGAGTTTTTAGAAATGGTATAAAATCATTGGTAAAATGATATCCCAATGGTTTTTAAAAACCGTTGGGATATGTTGATTTTCAATGCCCTATGACAACAGTAATTTAATTACTACTTGAATTTGTATATACCCAAGCCTCAGTGTATAGAAGATTATAAAAACATTGGTATAGTTTATACCAAAAATTTTATATCCTATACAAATGATTTAAAACCATTGGTATATAATATGTTTCTAGAAGTGAATGAAAATACCCCATAAACATTTCCAGTAAAAGGCCAATATGGCTTAATTTGAAAACATCATGAATATTAATTTAGATTATTTTATAAAAGTTAAGTAAAGTGTAAAAATTAATTTAAAAATCCCCATATTCACATTAAAAAAAAATTTTAAATATTTTTAGTAATCATGTATAAGGATAAAACAGGGGTTTTGACTCCAGAGATAAATAATTCTAGTTTTATGTAAAAACATTTCATTGGAATATTGAGTACCCAATGAGATAAAAATTATGATAAAACAATTATTTTAAAGAAATAACCCATGTATAAAAAATTAAATAGTCTATGTATAGATATGTTAAAATATTTCATCATCATAAGCATAAACATAGACAATCAAGATAAATAAAGAGATTGTATCATAAAACCCTTACGAAGTTGGTATCTTCGAATTGTAAGCACCAAGAAAGAATAACATTAAAGGAAACATTCAATATTATTATAATAAATAATTTCTTGTTATTACATTTTAACTGGGTTATCTATACACCTCCTAATGGAATAATGATGGATAATAAAACATATGTGTCAAGGAAAGAAAATTGAGAAAAAATCCATTACATCTTTGTATCTTTTGAACCATAAACCAAATGAGATAGATATCATAAAATGTATATCTAAATCATAGTAATTTAATTAATAATAATAATAAAATATATTCCTGGTTAGTATATAGAGCATAGAAAATAAATAGGTTCTGAATATGGCATGTGGTTCATGAAAGTAAAAAAGTGAGATGGAAATCCCAATCCTTAAGTATAAACTTCCTTCATTCAAGTTTTAACATTTTTTATAATAAAGGTATGTTTATTATAAATAAATTAAATAAAAATATTTATATTTATAATAACATATATTATATACTTGTAACCTTTAATTGTCTTCTTATTAATAAATCAATGTTACAAGACATTACGTGTAAAACTGAATTGTTTTTCATGTATACTTTGATTTGCTAATTTTCGTAATGTGACTTTTTTTCAAAGATTAATCATATAAATAAATTTATAAATTATATAAATATCATATATATTCATTTTATATGTATTTATATTAGTCTATAGAGGTTATCGATATAAAATGAAGTACAATATTCAAGGAGATGGTATGTTGTACGTACAAATGAACAATGATTCCATTTTCCCAATGAATGGGATAAAATAAATGTAAATAATACAAAAAACTTAATTATTTAATTTTATATATATCAGATATATTTATTCTATTTATCCTAATTACCGTTCCTGAAATTCGTTAGCAGAAAACGAAACACATCGCATCACGAGGTAGTTGTTTCTCATACACCCAAAAAACATTATCATATCCCCCATGGAATGGAAATTAAGAATTAGTATTTGATATAATAACTATAAAATTATAATTATGTTTCAAATAAATTATATATTAAATAATATATCCATATTTCTTTATAATTAAAGTCAATGGGGTACTCACCCGAGGCTTCTCCCCAACCTGAGGCATTCACCATAGAGACCCTCTCTCACCCTTTCTCTTTATCTTGGTGGCTTATGTTTTTTCTGACCTCATTTCTAGGGTAGTCTCCTCTCATATAATTCATGGGGAAAAGGTTTTCCATGCTTTTCCAAAGATTTGTTATCTATTTTTTGTCGATGACAACCTTCTTTTCACTAGAGCAACCCACAACGAGTGCCTTTCCATAGGCCTTGCGATTAAAAAGTATGATCGGGCCTCATGGAAAACAATCAACCAGGGAAATTTTGAAGTATCATTCTGCTCGAGGGTTCCATTGTCCAAAAGATAAGAGATATGTTCCATTTCAGGCATTCAAATGGTCGAAAAAACATAATAAGCACCTCAGGATACCCACAGTAGTTGGACGATCCAAGAATGAAATCTTTGCAAAAATGTTTGGATAGAATTGAGAAACAAATCTGAGGCTGGACCCCAAAAAAAATCTCCATAGCCATAAAGGAAACCCTCATTAATGTGGCTCTTAAATATGTCTATTTTATGTTCATTTTTAAGCTTCCTACTGCCATTTTCAAGAAGATCCACTATCGCACTGCTAACTTCTAGTGGGGTAGAAATGATTTAAGGAATAAGACCCATTGAATCGCCTGGCCAAAACTTTGCCAACCCAAATCTGAAGGTGGAATGGGATTCCGGGACCTCTTTGATTTTAATGATGCACTGCTGGTTAATAAATGATGGCTCCTTATTAATCGTCCATCATCTCTCTGTGTGCGAGTTCTCTATGAAAAATACATCCCACACAAGGATTTCCAAGACTCCCATCTTGGACCCAAGCCCTGCTTCATCTGAAGAAGTTTCTGGGGCTCCTGTAATATTTTGAATAAAGTATTGGGTTGGAGGATTGGAAATGGATCAATAGTTAATTTTTGGACTGATCCCCAGCTAATTGACAAGGAAGACATCAGAGCATCATCCCCTATCCTTCTTGATTTTGAATGTGCCATTATCTGGTGCCAGCTTCTTGACCAGGGGAATGGGTGGTGCTTGTAAAACAATTTCTCTTAGTTCAACGAAAGGAACAGAAGGATCATCCTGAGTATCCCCTGTGTTTCAGATGCGGCCTCCAACCATCTCTTTTGGATCAATGACATCTTGGGAGCCTACACGGTGAAATCCAGCTATCAGCTCACCCTTTGGAGATGGACAGATTAAGGGGATGAGGGGCCCTTGAAATTGCTATGCAAGCTCAATGTCACCCCAAAAATATGCCATTTCTGGTGGCAGGTGTGCACTGGAACCCCCCTTCCATGAAACTCCTTGCTTTCTGATATTGTTCCAATGACAATTCCTACCCCTTCTTCTTGTACGATCTAGAATCTCTTCTCCATGCTCTTATCCAATGCCCAGGGGAAAAGGAGGTTTTGGATCAAATGAGGATCTCCTAAAAATTTCTACTTGTATGTGTCCTTGGACCTCACCTCTCTCCTAATGCGATGGTTCTCCTCTTTCTCACCGGCAAAAGTAGGCTTACTTTTTATTTTGGCCTGGATCATTTGGGTTTGGCGTAATGATTCCATATTTAATCATATGATTAATCCTCTTTGATTTTGGATTGGAAGGGCGACATCCCGGTTTGCGGGCTGGCAGCACCACTCTGAGTAGCAGAGGCCCTTTGAAACCCCTTCTTCCTCCCCACATTAGTTCCCTCCATAGGATGGGATTCTCAAGATTAATGTGGATGCGTCTCTCCCAAAGGGTGGACATATTGGTCTTGCTATGCTAGCTCGAGACCACTATGGTCAAATCATTGCAACAAAACATGAATCACACCATGCCCTATGGGGACCCACAATTTCTGAAGTTGTCACCATCCTTACCGGTCTGAAATTCGCTAAATATCATGGATGGAAATCAATATACCTCGAATCGGACTGCCTCACCATATTTAATGTCATCAAACTCAATGATGGAAACCTTCATTATTTTAGATCCCCCATCAAGACTATTCATTCTCTCTGTCAAAGATTCACAATCTGTACTTTCTCTTTCATCAAAGGGAAGGAAACAATAATGCTCATCAGTTGGCGGCTGCTGGCCCCCCTTACGATGATCATCTCTGGTTGGACCGCTTCCCCTCATGGTTAAACGCATGTAATTCCAATGATCTTTGTTAGTGATGAATTCATCTTTTGTCAAGAAAAATCATATAATTATCAATTAATTCATTATATCGATCCTTGATAGGTGGTGATGAAAAAAAATAACAATGTTTCATGATGCGATAGTCCACCATCTTCACAAATCATTATTTATTATCCTTCTTGATAGAAGTGGCGGTGGATATAGTTTATGAAATTATCATAATAAAATATATAAATATAGGATATATATATATATATCATTTTTTCATAGTTATATAATATTTTAATGAGTTAGAAGGATAAATAAAACCAAGAGACATAGTTAAAAACATTACCTCCTCTTCGGCCTACCTCTTATAGTTTAACCTAAATCATTAATAGATTTGATTTATAATCTCAAAAAGGAATATATGATTTTGTGATGTAATTAATTAAGTAATTTTTCAATGTTTTTTCTAAATCAATGGGTTTTATAAATGTGAATAGGTGTGGAGTGTGATTGTCCTTTTATAAGTATGGTGAGTGGAACACTTTTATTTTCAAAATGAAAATGTGTACCCATGATTACCAATTATCACAAGGCTTTGAAATGGGGCATTCACGATACCTTTAGGCTATGAAGTAGGATTATGGAAATACAATTGTTTTTAGACATGTTTCTAGGTTAATTTACCCCTATCCTTTTAGTTTAACATCCTAGTAAACCTCTTTTAACCTTAACAGTGATAATTAATTTTTACTTTTTCACTATTGATTATGGTGAAAAAATATGTTGAACTTATTAAAAATATATATAATATTATGATTATAGAAACTTAAACTATTAAATCTAAATTCCACTCACATAATTGGTAGAATTTAATTTAAAATTAATCCTCCAGACAAGACAAAAAAGTTTTTTTCCAAAGAGAAAAGTTTCAAAAGTGTATATCATTTTTAAATAATAATTTAATATTTAATTGATTATAATGCTCTAAATTGGATTAATAAATATATAATCTAAATTATTTTATTTAAATCCATCTAATAATGAATTTTATTGTATTTAATTCTTTAAAATAAATGACAATTTTGGAAAAAAACAAATAATGTCCACTATTCACTAGAAAATTTATCCATTAATAAAATTCCTCAAATGTCACTCCAATAATATTTTGAAAAGTATATTTAAAAAATGAAGCTAATTTTGTAAAATAAAACTTATGAATATGGTAAATATTTATTTTTAAATTAGTGGAAAAAATGTGACAAAATGTTTTGTAATAAAAATACACTTTTAGTCATAAAATCAGCTATATTTTATCTCAGGCATAGTAAACCCATAATTTGAATGTTAAATATTAGATATAATATTGAATATATTAAATTTGTTAATATCATTTTCCGAAATTGATTTTTTAATTAATTTATGGAAAACATTTTTATGTGCATAAGTTGTTTTATTACTCAATGGTTTTCATTATTTTTAACTAGTTCTAATATTAATTTATAATGAATTGGTCACCCAAGAATTAATTTTATACACATGTATAAAAAATTTATTTTTATAATTTATTTAATCATATTCATACTCTCTATTCCAATAGTTATGTGATAACTATCAAATTAAAACATAATATTTTATTAGTATGTTTCCTGTCATTAAAACTCGGTGTTGGGTGTAAATCAAGATACCGATGAAATTATATTTATTTGATAGTACATATTTTAAAAAATATCAAGGTGTTAAAATTAACCAAAAATTCTATTGAATTTCACCATTTTATGTTTTCACTCCCATAAAAAATAAGGATACCTTTGTCTCATTACATTCTTAAGTTCCCATATAGATTCCTGAAGATGGCGGTTTCACCATAAATATTGACCAGGTGTGTGGTATTGTTTTATATAACATTCTCTCAATGATATAGAATCTCAAATATTTCTTCCTTATAAAAAATATCATTCATTATTGGTATAAACTTTTTGTTTTGTACATGTGATGGATCTAGTATGTACTTCCTTTAGATAGATACGTGGAATCATCGTGGACCTATGAGATGTTTGGTAGAAACACAAAGAAATAGTCTATGATCCCAAAATGATCAAGAAATTTAATGAGTCCAATATACCAAGGTATCTGTTTTCTATTATTTATTAAATGAATTAAATCATCAAAAAACCCTTTCCCAAACATCAAATCATATACCACGTCGATAATTATCAATTTAAATTTTCTATCATATTTTTTCTATCCCTACATGATGTTGAATGTATCTAACATTCTCTATCATTTATTTCGAAAAATATATTACTAATATATTCCATTCCAAAACATCAACCATGTATGATGGATCTCAACAGTTATTCCCATAAATGGGTTTTATAAGGGGGAAAATGAATGCTTCATTTAATGCTATAATTGTACGAATACTCAACTAGAGGATGGTGTTTATCCCAACCACCATTTAAATCCATAGAATTAGATCTCATAATATCTTATAGGGTTTTAATTATTCTGTCAAACTATCTATCTTCCTGAGGGTGATATGTAGTACCGAAACAAAACTCTTTATCCATGTCCTACTCAAATCTTCTTCAAACATAAATATAACCTTCTTAACGCAATCAGATACAATAAAATGATATATTCCATGAAAATTTAATATTTTTGTAATGTATTTCATGGAATTATTAACCAATGATAAATATTCAAGGTTATAGATGAAGTGCTATTGACTTCATGATGCCATCTACTATAACCCATGTTTCTTTATTTCCATTATATGTTCTGGGGAGTCTCATGAAAAATCCCACAAAGATGTTTTCACAATTCTTTTATTGTGTGGATAATGGTTATGGAATCATTTTGACCTTTTTCCTTGATCATTGAATTTATAACATACTAATCATCAAAATACATAACCATAAATATACCAATTTATGTTTTCCCAATAGAAATAACCTTTCATGTCATCTAGTGGTAGGCGTTATATTCTTGACTCCCTTTTGTTGTGGCTTCAATCCACGTGGCCTTATAATATACAACAAGCTATCTCCAAGCTTGTGGGTCATCCTTTTACAAAAATACATTATCATAGTTCTTAAAACATTCCAAGAATTTTCATTTCCCATAATTTATATAACATTAAATACAAGATAATCCCTAAGGTTACCAATAAAATTAATTATATCCCCACAAAAATATAATGGAATTCCACCTCAAATAATGTTTTCCACTAAAACACATACAAAACCAAATGGATGTATTATAAAATTTTCTTCCAAAATATTTTTAATCTTGATCAACATAAGATTATATAATAACTCAAAATATTTTTCATGGAATTTGTTATTATGATCATATTTAAGCTCATAATCCCTTGATGGTATCCATAACTGTTACATAAATCTCACTTGGAGTCATACATTTTTTCCAATTGAACACAATCCTTAGACCAAGGAAGGACCTAATAATTGTCAATATTTTAAGTGTATGGATTAATGTATATATATATAAGTATATTTATTCAATGATTATATTTTAAAAAAATTTATACCAATTATATTGATTAGGGAAAATCACAATATCCTTCTCTCTATTTATCATCATGTTTGATTACTCATTGTCACTGAATTTTCTATTATATTCAGTGTTAATGTCATTCCTTCAGGTTCTTGAAATTGAATAAGACCAAAAAAAGAATAGTTTGAGAAACACTAATCATAGTGGATAACCGCATAATCCTAATACAAAACACAGGATGTTAATATCATAACACATTCTATTCAATCTATGATAATTTATGCTTAGCCTAGGTCATTCATGGTCATTAATAAAATCATTCAAAATTGATTGCAAGGAGTTTCTGAATTTCCATTACATTTTACTCAAGATTTTCAAACTAGGTGTGTAGCAAGACCCATTATTGTATATTAGGTGGTGATGAAGTCTATCTCAATGCACCCTTTGGTACTTTTTTCCGCTATGAATTTCCATGCCAGATCAACATTCACATGTAGAATCATGATAGGGATTTAATTTCTTGGAAACCACTCACACTATCCTTTACCAAAATTAAGGAATATTTTCCTATATATAGACTTGTTATCAAGTTTATCATTAGAGATATCCTTATGGATGAAAAATTATTCTCTCCCTACTTTTGAATGGTTAATTAAAATATCCTACAATTAAAAAATTAAAGACCCAAACTTCTCTTATACAAATATCATATTATTTTAGATGAATATTCATTACATTGAAAAAACAGACCCATATGGATTATATTGGTTTAGTTCCTTTGGACACTAAGAACTAAACCTTTTTATTTAGTGAAAGTCCATAAATATATCACATAAAAATCTTCCAATTTTGTAATATTCCTAAAACTATCCTAGTAAAAAATATTCTCCAAAATCCTATGACAAGGAACATAAGTAAGGGTGTGATCCAGGTTTAGAATTAGAAAAAATAGGAAATAAGAAAATATAACATGTGAATTTGGGTAACATAACATGACAATGACATATGAAAACTATACCATGAATATCAAAGATCAAAATCTTATGTAATGGGATACATGTGGTAATTTCATAATACAAGAATCATAATGTAATCAAAGAACATGATCCAAGAGAACTTAAAATTGTAAAAAGAAATCAATTTATGGAATATATTGTAAAGTCCAAAATTTTTCATGTAATTGTTTTTAATTATATGGAACTATTATGAGTCTGTGAAAATTCATGATGCATGATTCCGAGGCCCGGTGTGCCCGAAATGAATTTCGAAACTTTTTTTACGGTACGTTCATTAAACGTCCGGGTGACATTTTATATCTTTTGAACCAGTGCTCAAGTTAAAAATCGAACAACACTGTTGAATCTGTAGCCCTAGGATTCACTTAAGGGAGGGTTCACATCGACTATAGTAGGTCGGGTGAAAAATTAATTTTGTAGAATTTTGAATGATTAATAAAATAACATGTTAGGTTATTTTATTTCTTTTCCTTTCCTCAAGCGCATGAGCAGCTGTGGTGGGATCAATGACATGTCAATCTGTTAAATGGATTGACTCCCCTTTATTATTTTAACAACACCGTTGGAATCTAGAAGGTTCATTAATTAAATGAATCACATTAATTCCACTTGCGTTACTCACCCTCCCCCTATCCTATTTATATGAAGTTCATGGTGGAGTGTTGGAATGGCTTCACCAAGAAATGAAGCTCTGGAAAAGTACAATGACGCCAACCACTTGGAGGGAGAGACCGAGTTCAGCGAATGGTGATGAGCGCCACCGAATCAAGAACTGATAACAACAATGAACGAGGTTCGGTTGATCGTTGTTAGCGAACATCTCTTCTAGGTAGGGGGTTTATTTTCATGTTCTCTTTGGTGAACTAAATCTCTCCTTCTTGCTATCACATTAACCCGGAGGGTGTGGGACAAACTAACAAGGATCATAGCCTTCGTCGCTTTCTTCATTCTCTGTTATTCAGGGATAGTTTCTTAAAATTAACGCCAATGCGAAATAGCGGGTCATGCTATGATAGTGGCAGTGCTGGAGAGTTTTATGTGAAGATGACATAAAGAACAGACACCAGAGCACGTCCATTGACCCATAGAATAAACTATTGGCTTTGTAATGACCCAAAATTTTGAATAAATGTTTTTTCCTAACATGGTGTGTCATTTTATTTTATACTCAATCAAACTATATCATTTATCAAAATGAGTTTAATTAAAATAAGACTATTGGGTTTCGACTATTATATGATAGTTGGTCAATATGACCATTGGAAACTAAATTTTGTGATTATTGTCTATAAATACAATGATATTGATTAATTAATATATAAAAGAGATTCTATGGCCCCATCCAGTAGTCTCGAGCTAATAAAAACCCATCTAACGGAACTCGGGAAGGAGGTAGCACATTTGGGATTTTCCCTCGACCAAACCCAAGCCGAACTTCATCGTGTGAAGCTGTAACGGAATCTGCTTCGTGAGAACTTCAAGCTGATAGAAATCACTACTCGGGAAATGTTGGCAGAGCCGCCCCAAGATTTTATCACCCTATCACACCTTACTATGAGGTCCTATGCTGGTGTTATAAGGGGCTTTGTATGAGACCATAACTACCTTGTGTAATCCATTGATTTAAATAAATATTTTTATTTTTTCTTATGGTGGAGTTTGTGAATTTTCAAATGCCCAGATAAATGTAGTACGCATATTATTGATGAATTTTTTACAAAAATATTTTAAAATTATTTATGCAAACCTTAAATAATTAATAATTTGTAAAGATTTTCAAAAAATGGTCTTCTACAGTTATGTTCAGTAAGAAATTTAGATTCTAATAAGATCAACATAATTATTGATGAATAGTAAATTTGGAATAGTGATTTTATGCTTATAATTAGTAATGTGATCAAATGAATTAAGTAACCTCACTTAATAAATTATTATTAATGTCTAGGAACCTTGATTAAGTAATGTGATTCAATAAAATAGGTAAATAACTATTCCAGAATGTACCGGTTAAGTATTATTTTTTTAGGTGAGTAGTATTTTTTATTTTAAAAATTAAATTAAAAATATTTAGTAAATTATTTTCATAAAATGGAGTTCATTTTTGAAATCAGAGCATCGATATTTGGTTAAGGTGAATTTTTGGGATTTTTTTGAAACATTTGAATTTTCAGTGAATAGTGATTTTATTAAGAAATTAAATTAAAATTATTTAGAAAACTATTTTCGTAAAATGGAATTCATTTTTGAAATCAGAGAATCGATATTTGGTTAAGGTGAATTTTTGGCCTTTTTCTGAGAAAGTTGAATTTTCGCTGAGTGGTGAAAATAAAATTTATGAGTTTTGGGTGTTTAATGACATCATAAAGGATGTAATAATTATGAACAAATTCTGGTCGACTTATGAATAGTAATATAAGTTATGAGGTGTCCCATGTGTCCAATACCATGGGAAAATAGCATGGGCAAGCCCATGGTTTTTCCAATACCACCGATGAGGTGTCCCTTAGCAATTAATGCTTTGTCCTCTCAATTCTCCCATAAATACCAAGCCTTTCCCACATTAATTAAATTTGAAAAACCTCTCCAAACAATTTTGGGTCTATTTACCTCCCAAGGAGTCCTCCCAAGGTTCCCTCAAGCCTCCCATGGTCCCGACCTTCAATATTTTGAAGTTACTCTTCAATGTAAGGGATCATACCTCTCTCTTTCTTTTCAAGTACTCTTTTGTTTTTCATTTCATTTTAGCCCCATGTTATTATGTTGGGGGATGTTCTTTTGTATTCCTATTACTTCAATTGTCATTATCATATGATGAGAGATCCTGTCTTACTCCCATCATTTCGATTTATTAATGATTAAGTGGGGTCGTTAGGCTGCCGAATTTTTGTAAGGGATTCTTCCACCCTCATCATTTTTCAAGTTCTATTTTCATGACATTTCTTTCAAGTTACTTTTATTATGTTGTGGTATTATCTTATATATCTATAATAATTTAATTTTTATTTTCATATGATTAGATACCCTATTTTATCTCATCAATTCATTTTTTTTATGTTTTAAGTAACATCGTGATGCTGCCGAATTTTCATAAGAGAAATCTTTTTTTGTATTCCTTTCAAGTTCTTCATTTCATATGGTATATCATTAAAATTTCATTACCATGTTCTTAAATCATTTATATTCTGTCCCATTACTATTTTATATATCATTTATGAGAGGGTGACCCACGTCCCTTCTCTTTTCAATGTTTTCTAAATCCCTGTAACATAGCCATTATGTTGTAGAACATTCGTCTCAAAATGTCTTTCTCTTTTTCTCAAATTATTTTATTTTATTATGTGAATAATAAAATATTATTCTTCTACAGTGGTATTAACATATATATCAAAATTTTCTATTTTAATTCTGGTATTTAAATACATGAAACTCTCTTTCATTTTTGGTGGGTTTAAAGTGACATAAAGATCATGTCTTTGAAGCAGTTTTTAAAACATTATGATAATGAAATGAAACCCATTTATTTTATGCTATATGGGTTATTTATGAAGTGTTTGAGGATGATATATGTGGCTCACATGATAATAAAGACAAATTAAGGGTGCACCCTAATATCGCTCTAATGCATTGGGTAAAGACTTAATCTCTAGAGATGACCATTTTAATGATACCTTGGTGAATAACATTGGTAATTTATTAATGACACCTTGGGGATGGAAATTGGTGATACAGAAATTATTGTATAAGTTAAATGTTGTAGCCACATCTTCATGTTATAAAACATGTTATTTTTTTTATGATATTCTTCATGATCTCTTTTTCATGCCTTAAAGTTATTTATCATGACTTTATTGAGGTATCTCAAGTTCACATGAAAAATGTTTATCTTGTTTCCCTTACTGGGCCTTCTACTCACCCATTCCTTTGATGTATGCTCCCAGGTTATGAGATGTTGTAATGATCATAGTATTAACAAGGAAGAATACTTAAAAGTGGGTTAGAATAATGTATATGTTGTTTTCGTGTATTATGATCCTGATTTCCAAGACACTAGACTTTAAAGATCCTCTGTTTGTAAAATGTAATTAAAAGTTATGTATTAAAAAAGTAGGATGTTATAGTTGGTATCAAAGGATAGTTTAGTTATTTATGGAAATTAGGATATGAAAACATTAGGATGAACCCTATATAAAAGTTTAAATATAGGAAATTTTCCTAGTATTTTGGTGAGTATTGACTAAGTGGTTTACCAAGAAAATACATCCATGTCTGGATATGAGTAGGTAGAGGTAGCTCTGGTACCGATGTACATAGGGGTAAAACCCAAAAACACTACTTTGAGAGAGACTCGAATGAGTACTGGTACATGACAATGGTCATTTCTTCACTCTTGGTGATGACACTCTTGGGTGATATGTTTGGTTAATCGAAAACATTTTATGAATCATTATGAAAGAATTATAGAAAAATGTAATTGTCTATGCATGAAGTTTTGAGACATAAAATTATTTTTAGTTTAAATATTTTAAATTAAATAAGTATCTCACAAAGTATTTATTCTTTTATAAAATATCCCCATTTTCTTAGAATAATTTGATGTATTTTCTGAGGAGTTACCCAAACCTCCCCCAGAAAGAGAGGTAGAGTTCTCTATTGAACTCGTACCAGGATCTCAATCGATTTCACATACACCCTATAGGATGGAAAATATGGAGATATAAGAATTAAAGAAACAACTCAAAGATATTTTAGAGAATGGGTTTATCCATCCAAGTGTATCTCCTTAGGAAGGACCAGTTATCTTTGAGAAGAAGAAGGATGGATCGATGCAGCTATGCATTGATTACAGAGAACAGAATGGGATCACAGTGAAGAAAAAATACTCTCTTCCAAGAAATGATGACTTATTTGACTAACTTCGTAGGACTCAATTCTTCTCTAAGATTGATCTTCGTTCTCTTTATCATTAATTGTGGGTGAAGAATGATGAGATTCTAAAAACTGCCTTACAATCAAGATATGGGAATTATGAGTTTGTTGATATGCCCTTCAGACTGACTAATGCATCCTATATTTTTATGGATCAAGAATATGTTTATTTTGGAAACTTATGTTTTTTCAAATGGATATTATTTTTATAGGGAATTGATTTGGTTTTTAAATGATAAAAGTTATTTTGGAAAATGTTTTCTCTTTTGGAGTACAATATTACTAAGGGAAATAAAATACTACAGGATTTACATTGTAGAGGAATGGTTGAATTTTTTTTTGAATTTAGTTAATTATTGTGGAAATATGGTTATTTGGGTTATTTCTTGAAAATTATGAACCTAGAATAGAGAATATATGAATAGTTTAATTACACTTTAGTATGAGACTTTAATATTAGTCGATGTTATTTGGAGATAAATGTTAAGATTTATTAGGGAAGAATAAATGAGTAAATCCATCGATGTTTTGGGTTCCAATCATTGTTTGGATTATTCTGAAAAAATTTAAGGATGATTGTGTATTGAATGGTATGTCGGGAACTTTGGGTTCTTTTTGTTGAATTTTGGAGATCAATAGTCATATTTCTCTTTATGAAGTATTATCCTTTTGGAAGATTATATGAACTCGTACAAACATTTTTAGTTTTAGTTTATGGCTAAAGACTTGGTAAAAATATAGTTATTATTTTTTGAATTATGTGATTCTATAGAAGATGATTCTTGGGCTTTTGATGAGACCAAGTCCTTTTGAATTATCATAGATTGGAGAAAGGATTAGTCATGGTGGAAACTTATTATGGGATGAAACTAAACTTGAAGGTAATTACATATCCTTATGTTTTTATTCTATGTAGTAAATTAATTCCTCAAAATCATGAAAAAGAATGATAAACAAAAATGTTGTTGGTTTACATTTCCTACTGGGTGATCAAAGACCGTTTAATTCATCTTATTATTGTGATCTTCTTGTGGTTAATTTTATCCTAATCATGTTTTCTATCACTCTCCATCAAAATTTGACCCTTTGTTTTCTCTTGAATAACCATGTTTTCCTACACGGAATCCTAGTATGGGTTAACTCGGTGACCTTTGTACATACCTTTATTTCTTTTAAAGTAATAGTTTTACTTACTCTTTTTCCGATGTGGGTCTTTCAACAAAATTTCCAAGCCCAGTTTTAAAATTGCAAGGATGTAATCTCTTAAGGGGGAAGATTGTAATGACCCGAAATTTTGCATAAATTTTGTTTCCAAACTTGGTTTGCTATTTTATTTTATGCTGAAATAAACTATACCATTTAATAAAATGATTATATTTAAAATAATACCATTGGGTTTCGACTGTTATATGACCATTGGTCAATATGACCTTTGGAAACTAAATGTTGTGATTATTGTCTATAAATACAAGTGATATTGGTTAATTAATATAGAAAGAATATTCGATGGCCCCATATAGCAGTCTCAGGAAAATCGAAGCCCATCTAACAGAACTCGAGAAGGAGGTAGCACCTTTGGTCTTTGACATGTACCAAACCCAAGCCAAACATCATCATGTGAATCTGGAACAGAATCTCCTTCGCGAGAAGTTCAAGCTGATATAAATCACTACTCGAGAAATGTTGGCCGATCCGCCCCAAGATTCTATCACCCTTCCACACATTACTCTTAGGTCCTATGCTGGTGTTATAAGGGGCTTTGTAAAGAGACCGTATCTTCCTTGGGTAATCTTTTTATTTAAAAAAATGAGATTTCATCTTATGGGGGAGTTTGTGAAATTTAAAATGTCCAGATAAATATAGTATGCATATTATTGATGAATTTTAGAAAACATATATTTTAAAAATATTTATTGAATCCTTAAATAATTAATAATGTGTAGTTATTTCCAAAAAATAGACTTCTACAGTTATGTTCCGTAAGAAATTTAGAGTTTAATATGATCAACTTAATTTTTGCTGAATAGTAATTTATGAATAGTTATTTTACGATTATGATTAGTAATGTGATCAAATGGATTATGTAACCTTACTTAATAAAGTATTAATATAATCTAGGCACCTGGATTAAGTAATTTGATTCAATAAAATAGGTAAATAATTGTTCCACAAAGTACTAGTTAAGTATTAGTTTTTTCAGGTGAATAGTATTTTTTATTTTAAAAATTAAATTAAAAATATTTTAAAAATTAATTTCATAAAATGGTGTTCATTTTTGGAATCAGATCATCGATATTTGGTTAAGGTGAATTTTTGGGATTTTTCTCAAACATTTGATTTTTTTAGTGAATAGTGTTTTTATTTAAAAATTAAATTAAATATATTTAGGAAATTATTTTCATAAAATGAAGTTCATTTTTGAAATCAGAGCAGTGATATATGGTTAAAGTGATTTTTTGGGATTTTTATGAGAAAGTTGAATTTTCAGTGAATAGTGAAAATACAGTTTTTATGTTTCGGGTGTTTAATGACATAATTAAGGATGTAATATTTATGAAATAATTTTATTCGACTTATTAATAGTAAGATAAGGTATTAGGTGTCTCATGTGGCCAATAATATTGGAAAATACCATGGGAAAGCCCATGGTTTTTCCAATACCATCGATGAGGTGTCCCTTGGCCATTAATGCTTTGTCCCCTCACTTATCCCATAAATACCAAGCCTTTCCGTCATTAATTTCATTTTTAAATCCTCTCCAATGATGTTATGGTCTATATACCTTCCAAGGTGTCCTCCCAAGGTTCCTTTAAGCCTCCCAAGGTCCTGACCTTCAAGATTTCGAAGTTACTCTACAAGGTAAGGGATCCTACCTCTCTCTTTCTTTTCAAGTACTCTTTTGTATGTCATTTCATTTAAGCCCCATGTTATTATTATGGGGGTTGTTATTTTATATTCATATTACTGAAATTTTCATTATCATATTATGAGATATACCCTCTTACTATCATCATTTCTTTTTATAAATTTTTATGTGGCGCTGTTAGGCTGTTGAATTTTTGTAAGGGATTCTTCCACCCTTCTCATTTTTCAAGTTCTATTTTCATGTCATTTATTTCAAGTTACTTTTCTTATTTTGGGGGTATGATATTATATATCTCTGATAATATTATTTTTATGTTCATATTATTAGAGACCCTATTTTATCTCATCAATTCATTTTTTGATGTTTTAAGTAACGCAAATAGGCTGCAGAATTTTCATAAGAGAAGTCTTATTTTTGTCTTCCTTTAAAGTTCTTTATTTCATATGGTATATCATTCAAATTTCATTACCATGTTCTTAAATCCTTTTTATTCTTTCCCCCCTACTATTTTATGGATCATTTATGAGTGGGTGGCCGATGTCTTCTCTCTTTTCAATGTTTTCTAAAACCTTATTACATAGTCGTTATGCTGCAGAATTTTCATCTCAAAATGACATTATATTTTCTCAAATTCATTTATTTTATTAAGTTAACATGAAATGATATTTATTCTAAAGGGGTATTCACATATATATCAAAATTTTATATTTTAATACTGGTATTTATAAACATGAAACCTTCTTTCCTTTTCCGTGGTATTAAAGTGACATAAAGATCATGTCCTTAAAGTAGTTTTTAAAACGTTATGATTATGAAATAAAAACCATTTATTTTATTTTATATGGTTTATTTATGAAATGTTTTATGATGATATATTTGTCTCACAAGATAATAAATACATATTTATGGTGCTCCCTAATAGCTCTCCAATCCATTGGGTAAAGACTTAATCTCAAGAGATTACCATTTTAGAGATACCTTGGTGAATAACCTCGGCAATTTTTTAATGACTCCTTGGGGATAGACCATGGTGATACGGAAATGATTGTCTATGTTAAATGTTGTATTTACATCTTCAAGTTATAAAACATGTTATTTTTATTATGATATGCCTCCTGATCTCTTTGTCATGCCTTGATTTTATTTATCATGGCTTTATTGATGTATCTCAAGTTGACATGTAAACTGTTTCCCTTGTTTCCCTTACTAGGCCTTATGCTCACCCTTTCCTTTGATGTATGCTCCCACGTTATGAGATGATGTAATGAACTTATGGTGAACAATTAAGAAGCCTTACAAGTGGTTTAGGAGAATGTTTATGTTGTTCTAATTTATTATGATCCTGATTTCCAAGACACTAGACTTCAAAGATCCTCTGTTTGTAAAATGTAATGAAATGTTATGTATTAAAAAGGTAGGATGTTATAGGTGTGTTATGTCGGAGGTGATGGCTGGAAAAACCCAACGACAACTGGCCACGAGTGATGGGAGGTGGCATGTGACGACGTGTTGTGGTGGCCGAAGGCGGCCAGCCTAAGCTGGCCACGAGGGACAAGGGCGGTGCCTGCAGGTGCTTTTGGTTATAGCAGCTGTGGCCAGTAGGCCACTATAGAAGGGTGTGGCATGGAATGTGGCACACCGCATTGGTCAGACTCGGTCAGCCAAACGGCCGACCGTTTAATTTTGCGGGGTTAGTGCCCCACCGGATGGAAAAAACGGCACACAACGGCCAGGACAACAAAGAAGGTGGTCCGCCTTATAGTGGAACTATCTGGACGTGGGCCGGCCATACGGGCCGGACCCGCCCTACGCGCCATTGCTGGTGGGCCAAGGCCCACCCGAATGGTCAGGCCAACCGCGGCCCAGGCCCGCTAACCGAACAGGGCCTCCCTGACGGGCGGGACCTAGAGAACTGGACCGACCCCGATGGGTCAGACACAGTGAACAGGGCCAACCCTTAATAGGACAGACCCAGGCATGGTCAGGTTGACTGCGAGACCCATTGCGTCGGGTAGGTATGACCAAGTTAGTCAGGGCCCATACAAAACCGGTCCCCCAACAAATAAACACATGTAACTGATGAATTGTAAGTCCGTTCGACAAGCATTCAGTGGCATTGGGACCCATTTTGGATAGCGATCCCTTTGGTATATTCCTCTAGGCCTGATCGAGTCTGACAGGACTCAGGTGTGATAACCCCCATTTCACGAAATGGGATGTAACTAACAGAACGGGCGTCCGATTGAAGCGCTATCTATGGCATAAAGACCCTTGTGACAATGTGGTCCTTTGTATATACTCTAAGTGAGTTTTTTTTTGGAGTTTGATGTACGACCTGGGTTGGATCATACCAGAATCCATCCACGCCTTTTTACCGAAGTTCATATATCTCACAGAATGGGCGTCTGAATGATGTGTCGTCTGTCACGTTGGGACTCATATGATGGGGAGGTCCCTTGGGTATAATTTTTTTTGGGACTTCGTACCTTTTGAAATAAAACAAATGGCTTGAGGATCGGTTCTCCAAGAATCAAACTTGGATTGAGAAGGAATCCCATGGTTGGCTGCCACATGATAAAGATGAGCGACCAATGCATGTCAGCGTCCGAAACTAGAAAGTGGGATGATCTATTTTTACAAATAATCATCCCTACATCTATACTAGAGACCTTGTGTGGATCAGCATAATAGAGACCCTTTGTGGATCAGCATCAGAGTGACCCTATGTGGATCAACATCATAGAGACCCTATGTGGATAAGCATTATAGCGACTCTGTGTGGATCAACATCATAGTGACCCTATGTGGACCAGCATCATATAGAACATGTGTGGATCATCATCATAGATACCCTATGTGGATCAGCATCATAGATACTAGGTGTTGATAACCATCATAGCGATCATGTGTGGATCAGCAGAAGAGTGACCTGATGAGGACCCGTCATACTGTGTCCTGTCGTAGAATAATGCCTTACTTCCTAGAGTGGACTGATTGTAGAATAACTCCTTTTGGGATCAGCTGTGGAACTTATAATGGAATAATATGATATATATTATGACTAATGATCTATATTTTTTAAAATTGAGTTGTATAACTAGGGTGAGATGACTATTGCTTCTTGCTTTTTGATTGAGGTATTTCTTTTTTGTGTTTACATTGTGGAACTCTGGGAGAGAATCAGGGGTCTTGGGGTCCCTTCTATGTATTTTTATATTCACCACTACATGGGATTCGCAAGAACATTATTGTGTCTTGTACAGATGATGAGAAACTGGGTTGAAACATGAGGGAGCCAGGACCAGGTGATACACAGAGGAAACACACTGACCTGGAGTGTTGTGGGGACAATCTGTACCTACCCTTCTGGTAGGAACCTTGATGGATGACCAAAGAGCCTTTTTCACTTTTTAATATTACTTTTACTTTATGATTGGTCTTGTATTCAAGTGATTTTAATTTCAGTACACTTTTTACTACCACAGTGTACTTCATGGTTTCCTCTTGTTGTGTTCTTGGTTTTTGTGTTTGTCCGATTTTAAAGGAAATGCTTTCCTGTTATAGGGATATGCTTTTTTTCAAAGTCGCCAACCCCTGGCCAATGGAAGGCAGGCTTGGGGTTGTAACTGTACAAGCCCCGGAGGAAGTTCATGACATATACTCATAGGATTATATCATTGTGAGAATGTATAAATGGAAATAGGTTCACCCAAGGAGATGAAATGACACATGCATAAAAAATAATGGAAATACAACTAAATCCATGAATAATCTTATAGTAATGAATGAAAGGTCCACGCAGAACACTGTGAACATGTAATGAAGTTCACGCATAAAATTCTGAACATGTCATTAGGTTCACACATAACATTGTGAACATTCCTTTAGGGTCACACATAACATTGTGAAAATGTAACTGGGGTAAAACAGATCATATATACTCATGAGTTATTCATATTTAAAAAATTCATAAGATGGATATATTGGTTCCACCCATCCAATAACCTATACATATCTGTGCAACAAGATCATAAAAAATTTTTCATATCATAACCCTTGGAAAGGGGTCTAGTTCCATAAAACTTTTATTATAGTATTACCAATGGGAGGAAACAAGTGTCATAAACATCTTATCATCATAATCATAAAACAACCAAATATATTATAATGTTAAATTGATCATATCCCCAGAATAGATTTTGTAACATCAATGTGTTTCAATATAGATGGGGAATGATTTTTAAAGAAAAATATCATTGAACATTTCATAATGAAAAAAAAAACACTTCCCTGTTAATAACATTATTAAAAATATAATTTAATTAATATTTCAAAAATAAATTTCATTCAACATAACAAGAAAAAAGAATAAAATAATATTTTATGTCATAAATAAAATATCTAATAGAAAATATTCTTTTCACATTGAATCCTTTTTATAAAGGCATGAAATTATTTAAAAATATTTTTCATTTAAAATAATCATTGAAACATATGAAGAATTATTTAAAACATTGAGTGTTCATGATGACGGTAAATTCCATACATGTTAACTCAAAGTCTTTTTTCCCATTTTTGGTAAAATCTAAACTGTATTTGTTTTAAAAATGAGAAGGATATTAAATTTTAATTTTTTTTAGTATAAGAAAAATAAGGGCAAAAATTACTTTTAAAACCCCTGAGGCACATCAAATCCTTTTTTGAAACTTTTTTAAAAAACGTGTATTTGGAAGAAATAGTGTTTTCAATGGATGAGAGAAATAATGTCCTTTTTCTTTAAAAAAATTATTTTGGAACCATGAGTACATAAATGGATAACCAGTAAGGGGAAGAATTTATTCTCATGGAATAGCTAGAACCTAATAAAATTAATTATTTTTTTCAGATGTAGATCATAATATTTCATCATAGAAGACATAAACATAAACAATAATTATAAACGATGTGTTTGTATCAAAAAACCCTTACAACTTTGGTACCATTAAATCATTAGATATATGAAAGAATAAATATAAATAAATCCTAAAATATAATGAGAATAAATAATTTCACGATTTTAAATTAAAAATGGATTTTATATTCACCATATAAAATAATATAGGTGAATACGACAACATATTTCTATTAGAAAGAAATTTGATACACAAATCCCTTATTTATTTTTTATATTTTAAACTATAAAACCCATTACAAAGAAAAAAATTGGAAATATAAACCCCAAAATTTTCACGAGAATAATTATAAAATAAATTTATGTGATTTATATACCTCATATAAAATAAATAGGCGTTAAATATGGAATACTTCTCACAGACGTAAATACTCAAACACAAATCCCTTATATTTAGTATTAACTTCCTACGTAAATGTTATAACCTCGTGTATATAAATATAATTTTTTTGTAAATATATTATAGAACTATATTTATAAATATAAAACAATATTTAATTTACTTATGACATTTTATTATGGGTTTTCTAACAATTTCATGTTAAAATAAAATTTTCTGTATTAACTCGTTTGTTTTTCATGTATAATATGAAATTTTTTTGGTCATATTTATTTGATAATGGTCACATAATATCTATAATTTTAATAAAATTATAAAAAAAAGATATATTTATTATATATTTATTTAGAGTACTCCATAAAAGATAGAGATAGAAAATAAAAGACATTATTCATTGAGATAATCAGACGTATGTAGGTATGATCATTGTTTCAATTTTCTTAGAGAATGGAATGATGGGAAGGTAAATAATATGTGACCTTTATATCAAAATTATTATTTCATATATATAACATGTATTCATTATTTTTTCCCAAATTAACTTCCATGAAAAGCGTTAGGAAAAAATGAATCACTTTGCTTCGCGTGGTGGTAGTCCTTCGTACACACGAATGATGTTATATAATCCCCCAATGAATGGAACCTAAGAAGGTATATATTATATATTAATTACATAAGTATAATAAATTTTTTTAAAATATCATATATAATAGTTTAATATATCCTCATTACAATCGAATTAAAAATTAAATGAAAAACACTTCACATCAGTTCGGAAGGTAGAAGTCCTCCGTACACACAAGTAATGTTGTTGTTTTACAATGGGCTGCAAGGTAAGAATTTTTATGTGATATTAAAATTAAATAAGTATTTTAATATCATTTATAAATCATATAAATATTAATATCATCATTATATCCATCCTTGTGATGTTTTGATGGAAAATTAATAAGGTCTATTCCTGAGGCGGCATTCCACCACACAAAGAAATAATGATTTCGTATACCATTTGATTGAAGTGAATAAGAATATAAGCTATAAAATTAAAATAAAAAGACTCAGTGTATTATAGATAATATTTTTATAGTTTTATCATAGTTTTAAAATATTTTGTTCATTTAGAAGAATAATTAAAACAAGTATGAATAGTCAAAAACATTACCGCTTCTCTGGAAAACTTTATGTTTTACCTAAATCCTTCATTAATTTAATTTCTGATAACACAAAGGCCACTTTGAAGTGATTAGGGAAGTAAATAAAAAATTTGGGTAGTTAATGGCTTTACTAAAGGGGTTTTTATGTGTGATGTGTATAGAAGAGTGGGTCACCTTTTATAAGTGAGTTGAGTGGTACTCATATAATTTTTTAAAATATAATCCTATAACATCATTTTTATCATTAAAAATAGACAATAAATAATCCATTATTGGATATTATAGAATATAATTTCTAAATATGTTCTTAAAATGTGGTTTGGATAAGTTTCATGGTCAGTTTACCCCCTCTTACTTTAGTATAACCTCTCGATAAACTCATTTTAACCTTAACGATGATAATTAGTTTTTACTAATATCACTTTTCATTATTGTGTAAAATTATGTTGATCATTTTTGATAATATATATAATAATTATTCTAAATATTTAATCCATTTATTCCATGTTCCATTTACATAATTGAAAACTTTTAATCTAAAATTTATCTTGCAGATGCTATGAAAAAGGGGATTACCAAAGAAAAAAGTGTCAAAATTTTAAAATGTTTTTATTTCAAAATTAAATATGATATTTATTCAAATGATCTAAATATTATATATATATACATATACATATTAGATAAAAAATTAAATTTTAAAACATTTGTTTAAAATAAATATGTTTTTAATTTCAATAATTTGATGTATAATTCCTTAAAAAACCTATATATTTAACTATTAAATAAAAAATAACAATTCAAAATTATAAAAAATTAACTAAAAGATAAAAATTAAATTATATTTCAATTTTTTTTTCAAATAGGTCTTCTTATTTTTGGATAAATTAATTATAAAATAAGAGCATAAAATATGAAAAAATTGATTTATTTTATCTCATTCTATGCAAAAAATAAAGATGAATGTTCAATATTATATTGAATATATAATATATAAATTTCATTAATATATTTCACAAAATGTTATTTGTTTAATTTAATGTTTCAAAACATGTTTGTGCACATAATGTTTTTTTTTTAAAAATCTTTATTTTCAAATGACTCTTATTTTCATTTCTAATGAATTGGTTACTAAATAATTTATTTTATATAAATTTTTAATCCATATATTTTCATAATAATTTAATTAATATTCATAACATTGATTCTAATGTCTAGGAGATGAAACTTATAACAAATAAATAAAATTTAATAGTATTTCATGTTTTTTTATAACATGGTGTTGTGTGTAATGCATGTTGCGAAAGTAATTTAAATTATTTGAAATAAAATTACACAAAATCTTCTGGTGTTAGAGGTTTTGTCATTTTATTTGTTTAGCTATATATTATCAATGATTTTTGAGTAATTTATCATGGTTATCAAATCCACTATCTATGCTGGAATCAAAGTGGGAAGAAAAATTATATAGAAGAAAGTGAATAATGTTATAAGGTGTTATGGTAGAGGCTGGTCACTTCCCTTAAACATACATTACCCTATAGTGGGGAGAAGTACATAATATACTATAATTTTACAAAAAAGGGTATGGTATTATCCTCATTTAGAATGATAAGGTAATCTTATAAGGTTCACACTAATTAAAGTCTAAAGATAAACATTTCCTAATGCCAAATTTAGACTTAGAGGTAGTGATGTTTTCATTCAATATTTGGTTACAATATATCTATAAATTAAAGTGTTGTATATATAATGATCACTAGAACCATAAATATATATATTTACATATCATTAATATAATAAATTCCAATGGATATGGGTGGAGTCGATAAATGAATATGTCCCCTCAATACATTACACTGGGAAGGAAAACAAGGAATACAATTATCATAGTTGGAAAGATTATTCTACTCTATCCAAGATGAGGTATTAAATAGATACAATATTCATGGATATGAAGAGTATGAATAATTAATTCATTATAGGGGAAGATAAATCCCATATTTCCCAACTATGTGCACAACCTAACATTATCATAAAGGTCAATGAAGCCAAAAAACATGATGTAGGACTATAAAAAAGGTAGATATTATTCTTCAGTTAACATTTTATAAGGATTGATTTATAAGGTTTGTAACCATTATATGTGTCCCATAAAATCTATAATTGAAGATGGATATTTTGAATGATTCTCATACCACATTAATCCATATCCTTCCTAGAAATAGAAATATGTATATATATATATATATGAAGACAGAAATCTAATGAAATAGTTTGAAGATATATACTATACAATATTTATATTGATTTCTCTTATATCAACAAGTTATTATTAAATGAAAAAAATTATAATTGTATGTTGTTAAAATTTCCTATACCCATCTGGAAATGGTAAAATATCAACATGAACAACATTGTATCACCCAAAAAAATAATGGGTATAATGTAATTTGGGTGTTAGTAAATAATAATATAATTTTAATAATTATTAGATGAAAGAAATAAATTTTTCCCATGACCAACTCAACTAGATATATATAAGTGAAGTCGAAAGGGTGAATGTATTAAAACTATCTATTGAATCTGATCTAGGTTTGAGAGTTACTTCGATTCTCTGGAGAATTATTCAGAAGGTGGTGGAGATTGAGGTGATAATTATAACTAAATATAATCCTCAAAAGGATATTAATACAAATAAGATAATTTATACTCTATACGATATGATGAAATCTTTTTCAGTTTATTTCCAAGTATTTTGGCTTCAAAACATTCCCTTATTTGTGTTATAATTTTACAATAGTTTCGATTTTATCACTAACAAAGCACCAGAAAAGGATCTGTATGGTAAGAGATGAATGAATCCAATATGTTGGAATGATGTTGGGGAGAGGAAGATGATAGGTCCTTCACAATCCATGAAATTGATAATATGGTTTAAACCATTCAATTTTATAAAAAATTATAAAAAATTGGAGGAAGACATATAAAGTTAATTGTTAATGATATCTAAATTTTGAAGTTGGTGATAGGGTATTTCTTTGAATTCCTCCAGGTAAATGGGTTATTATAAATTAGAATAATGTAACTCTAAGACTAGGATACACCGGTACAGTAAGGAAATGGAGGTAAACAATATAAAGTCTTGTGACTTTAATCTAGAATTATCTTTATTGAATATTGAAAGATCATATTGGTTTATAATTTTATAAAATTAGGAAATTACTACAAAAATCCCATATATTAAAAAATGAAAACATGAACTCGTTATATATATTTCCAACTGAAAAAATGTGAAAATCGAAACATAATTTCTCCTCATGATAATTCTTCACAACATTCCACATGAAATCCAATTTTCACATACCCCTATTTAAAATGTATTAATAAAATTTAAAACATGTTATGAGATCAAAATTATTAGTCACACACATAAAATAATGAATTAATCATAACTCTATGAATACATATAAAATTTTTCCATTCTGAAAATAATATTTGGGATTAATATAAAAAATTTATAACCCAATAAATAACATTAAATTCGCAATATTTTCTATAAATAATTTCATAATAAATATTAAGGAAAAATGAAAAACATAATCTTATATTTGAAATCATGAAGAACTCATAATAAATTTTTCCAAAAGTTATACTTTTAAAACCTAAAATTTATCATATACATTTCATTATGAATAATATCAATTTCATACATTGATAAATCTTATGATTCCTGTAAAAACCCATATGATGCAGAGATAAAAAATGTAGGTTACCTTGGAAATCATTTATATATCACTCTTAGAACAACTCTTTCAAATGTAATAACCAAACATTTTACTTCCATACCTAATGCATTAGAGGGATATCATAGACCCATCTATCCATGGTTTATCAAAAAACCACATCTCCTAGGTTAATAATGTTACCACCCATCATTAGTTTATAAAAAAACCAATTATAATAATAATGTGCATAAACCATAATATAACTCTAACACATAATATATTTCAATTTCATGAATTAGACTCATAAATATATTAATTTCAACCATAAGAAAACATTTCCGGATATTCAAATATCAATTTCATTTAAAACTTCTTTATGAAAAAACTAAAAAAGGGAATGAGATTTTTTATTTAAAGAAAACACAATAGATTTTAATATATTAGAAATATCGGATATTAGATATGGAATATTGAAAATTATGTATCACTCTATATATAAAAAAATTCATTTTTTCTTTTGCAAAGAAAGTCAAAAAATTCCTTAAGAAGTTTCCTTTTTAAAGAAATTAAAAGAGACATAAAATGAAAAATATTATTATTTTATGTACATATTAAAACATATAAAACATAAATTGTGCAAAATATGGACATTGAAAAAAGCTAGTTTTAATGGAAACAACAAAATAATATTTTTTAAAACAATGCCCCTTACCTCAAACCTGACTTATCGAATGCATTCCTTTTGTTCCTGAATAATAATCATTGGTTAATTATTTAATTACATGAGAAATGTTTTCAAATTTATTGAAACTTTTTTTCACTTTTTAGAATGTTTTATATAATTACATAATCAATTAAGTTCACATCGGGTGTTTTGATGATATTCTTCTCATGTATCAAAAATGAATCTGGTGGGTTTAATACAGTCCAAGGAGTCCATATTCAACTAGATCTAGAATAATTATATTGAAATAAATATTATTTTTATATTTAAATTATACTTTTAAAACAAATCATGAAATATGGTATTGAAAAATTAACTATGTTACAATCATAAAGATGATAGGTCATACATACCCTTAAGTAACATATCCATTTTAAATCATAATCATAGAAAATGTATGCATTTTAATATCATTATATAATAATAATTATGTCACTATTAAAATATTATTTTTATAAATATGTACATATATATATATTTCATGATGTGATGATAAAAAATTAATGACATCACTTTATGGATGTGGTAGTTCACACACATGCTCGAATTATGTTTTCAATATTTAGTGAATGGAAAGAAAATAAAATAAATGATATATTATATTTTAATAATGATAATAACTCTATGAATATAATATATAAACATTAAACATAACATTATAACCAACTGTGATAGGTGGTGATGGAAAATGAATTATATAGGTTCCCTAGGCGGTAGTCCTCCATTCACACGTATTCCATTCTAATTTGATGGAGGTTTAAAATATATATAAGTTAATTAATTATCATAAAAACATATTAATATATGATAGATACTAATTCTACTATATAATATGTTCTGGGAATATTTATGGTGTTGTAGGAAGAAATAAGACTGTAACACATAGTTTAGAAATATACATCTTCTTCAGACAACCTCCTTTTCTTTACATATTATGAACTCTACGGTTGGTATTATGTCATAATAAATGATTCTATTATTTGAGGTGGGATTTAAGGAATATTTTAGTGTTTCTATTTTCCTAACACAAATATTTTTCATGTTTTTGGAAATGATAAGGATTTCCCTTTCATAAGAGAGGGGATGGTCTCTCTTGGAAATTAATAAAATATTAATTTAATATAAATTATTTTTTATGTATTAATGGATCAAAAATGATAGACTGATAATATTGTTTTAGGACGAGTCTATGTCATCTCATTAAAAACATGTGGAGATGTTTGGATCACATTTTGACTATAATACATTGGTTTTAACCACTGTTAACCACTTTCAAAATTACCATGATAAAAAAATTCACTCTTTTAAGGTCAATATAATTACTATATAAGAAAAAATAGGCCATAAATGGAACCTTTCTTGATATTTTAAACCATATACTAATCACCTGTCAAAATATATTATTTTTAGGAATTTTATATCATTTAATAAAATATTATATTCATTAAATATCTATAATTTAAAATATAAAACTATTTAACTGATATTTTTATATTGAATAGAACTATAGAATATATTATTAATTTATTTTTATTCTATCATTACCTATTTGGTGACATTATCCCACCTTTTAAAATTTCAAACCCCCAAATTTATTCACTTATTAAACAAGTGGGGAAACGTTTCCCTTATAAACTTTTTAGATCCCCATATTGCTTCGTCAATAATATGGTTTCTCCACAAAAACTTAACCTGGTGAGTTATATTTTTCCATAATACAAGCTCTCTATGGTCAAGAAACTGAATTAGATGTTCCTCAAAAGAAATATTATCTTCGAATATAATTTCCGTAGGGATCAAAACCTGATAAGAATATGTAATATATTTCCTTAAAATTAAAACATTAAAAACTGTTTTTACTAAGGATAAACTCAGATTAAAATCCCCTTGGTATGAAAATGATCCAATTTTATCTAGGATTGGATATGTTCTAAATAACGGTGGGTAGAGTATACATTTTTTACCAAAAAATGTTACACTTTTCCATGGGGATAATATAAAAAATAGAAGATCACCAACCTCAAGTGAAAGATCCTTCATCTGGTTATCTGCGCTACTTATCATTTTTTTCAAAGCTGTCACCATATATTTCTTAATTTTAATTACATTTTCAACCATTTATTTTAAAAACATTGGTCCCATCAACATCCTTTCTCTAACTTTATCCAAAAAACTAGTGGTTCAATACAACTTACCCTATAATGCCTCAAAATGTTTCTTCTTTATTCTACAATTCAACAACTTATTATAAGAAAAAGCATATAATGAATTATGTTTATTAAAACTCATTAGTAATATACTAAACAAGTGTGTTACTTTCTTAGAAGTCTGAATACATTCATTATTACTATCCATCATACTTAGGATGAAGGGATATGATGAAATTTAAGTTAGCTCCAAATTAATTTAGAAGCCCTTTAAAAAAGAATTTTGTTAACCTGGGATCAAGTTCATATGAAATAGATTAGGGATCTCATAAAACATGAATATATAATTGAGATAAATTATAATAATATTATCAAATTAAATTTTATCTCATATGGTTATGAAATGTGTATATTTAGTTAATAGTTGAAAGAAAATAAAAAAATAATATTATCTCTATATGTATTTAGTAATACCCCCCCACAAAATCCAATGATATATTTTCTCATTTCCTCTATGTCACTAGTAATGGCTGAAGAATCCCCCTTATATAATTTTAACTCCTCATTAACTTATTGAAAATTAAATTATTTCATTGAAAATTAATCAATATCTCATTCCATTCCAACCCCCAGTAATACTCCTAAATTTCTCTATACATCATAAGGATTCTAGTATGAATGGAATACGTGGAACTACTTTCGCCACTCAATATTTCAATCTTCAACTGGAAAACATAAGGCACATATAATATCTTCTAAAATATGAAAACTCTTTTTTTATCAACAATAAATTCTGGATGCTTACCCTTAATATGTAATTCTACCTATTCATTTAAAGCATGATCCTATTTTTCATATTGAATAATTACTATTGAAAGGAAAACATATACTAACACTTAAATCAAAATGAGGAAGTTTCTACATTCACAACTTCTAAGAAAAAATAAATCAAATCCTTATCCAATGTGTCCTGTTATAAAAAAATAGGAAAAAAAATCATTACATTTACAACTCAAAGCATAAATTAACTTTTTAAATTTCTAGGATGGTAATTTATTGTAAAATCATAGTCCTTTATCAGTTACATCCCTCTTTTATGCCTCATGATCAATTCTATAACATTAAATATATTCATAAATTCTCAAGATCATCATGTATTTCACATTTTATTCTATATAAATGATAACTCAAAATTTCTTAATAAAAAACCACATAACCAAATACCATATACTATGCTGGATAATTAAACTCTTGAGGATTCAGTTTTTGCGAATAATAAGCAATTTTCTAAACATTCATCCTCAGGAAAAAACCATGTCTTATTAAATTAAAACAACTGAAGATGAAAATTTCTCCATTTCTAGAGGTAAAATCCAAAAACTAAATCATTCACCAATATTATTTTTAGATAATGATAAAACTATCACATTCTTTATTATAGATTGATTTTACTCTTTTTTGACTAAACATGGTTAATGGGATATAAAACCCAGAAAAATGCTCATCAAAAAGCCAGTAATAACCAACTAATCCCAAAAGACTACAAATATCTATTACGTTTTTTGATTTTGGTGACAAATCAACAAATTTATTTATTGAAGTGTGAATAGATTTTCTATTTGTTGAAATAAATATGATCCAGGAAAGAAATTTTTCCCAAAAAAAAGAACACTTACAAAATAATACATATATAATCTTTTTTAAAGGGATTAAATAAAAACATACATGTCATTTATAATCCTCATGTATTTTAGAATATAGAAATATATAATCAATAAAAACAACAACAAAATTATAATATATAATGCCTTTTCTAGGAATTATTTACTTTGAGTAGGATAACTCAAACATAGATGGTTCAAGAATCTAGTATTGAGTGGAAGATTATGATGTTTCTAGTTGAGATGCATGTTGTGGTTTAGGAGAGAAAGGAGCAGATGACACAAATGTCATTTTCTGTGAAGTCTAAACTTTTGAGACGAATCTGGGAAAGTCATTATGAGGACCTAGAGTACTTGGTCTTGAGGGAAAGCTTTGAAGGAGGGTAGTCACCTTTATACTAGATGATAAATGAGGATGAGATCATCTATGTGAATAATCAGGTTGTTGTGCTTATAAACATGAAAGAAGAACTCATGCGGGAATTTCATTCCTCAAAATGAGTTGTTTATGAAAATGTGAACAAAATGTATTGTGACCCATAATGACAGTTTGGGTGGCCGGGCATAAAGAAGGAGATAGTGGGGTTCATGACATAATGCTTCACTTGTGGTCAAGTGAAGGTGCTTCAATGACAGTAGGTTTTCTACAACCTTTCCCATTTCAGAATGGATGTCGAATGATGTGGATATGGACATTGTGGTAGGTATTTTGAAGACACGTAGGAAGAATGGGATTATTTTTGTCATTGTATATAAACTGATGAAGGTAGCACATTCCGATATTATAAGGGAATCCTTTACAGTAGAGAAACATGCAGAGATATATGTACGAGAGATAGTTCATTTGCATATGGTTCCAAAACTATATTTTCATATCTTGATTCATGCATTACTTCACAATTCTGGGAGGGCTAGAAAAGGAACTTAGTACCCGTGTTTTATTGTGTAAAACTTTCCACCCATAAATAGTTAGATTTTTAGAATGTATTATACTAGTGTTTGAGGACATGCTAAGAGAATGTGTGCTTTACTGTAGTAGGTAATCGTAAAAGAACATGGTATTAATGGAATTTAACTATAACAATAGTTACCATGAAACAGTTAATATAGAACCATATGAGGCTATTTATGGTATTCCGTACAAATAATTGCTATGCTGGATAGAAGCAGGTGATTTAGAGTTGTTGAGAATGAGTCTCATACCAGAGACAATGGAGTAGGTTCACCTGATTTAGAAATGTATAGTTTCAGCTCAGAGTAGGTAGTTATTGTACACTGATAGATAGAGATAAACCCTATAGTTTTTAGAGGGTGATCATGTTTTAATTTGGGTTTCACCTAGGTTGGTTCACTAAAGGATATAGAATCGGGGAAGGTTGGCACCAATGTATGATGGACCTTTTGAGATCATAGAGTGAATTGGGCTAGTAGAATACTGATTTATATTCCATAGGAATGAAGTTCTATATACGATGTTTCCCATGTATCAAAACTACAGATGTGTCACCCAAAACCTTATCATGTGATCTAAGTGGATGATGTCGATCTTGAGATAGATGTGACCTTTGAGGAGTAACTGATACGTGTGTTTTATTGCAGTGAGAAGGTATTGAGTGTAAAGACTATACCCACAGTTCGTGTGTTATGGAAACACGGATGTTTTCCGGAATAAACTAGGGAAATAAAGGTAGATGTTGAGGCTCAATTCCCTGACCATTTTGGCTCAAAATTTAAAAGATGCTTGAGAGTTTAGCTCATGGACAAGATATTATAATGTGGAGAGATTGTAAGATTCTGTGCCTTTTCCAGGTATATTTTACTTTTAGTTATTTTATTTTTGTAGATTATAAATACTTTTTGAGAAAAAAATAATATTTTTTTGGTGAAACCACTTAATAAATGTTTAAAGTCTGTAAAAAAGAAATGATTCCTAGTTAACACATTGTAATATATTGATGGAATGTTTTTTGAGTTAGACAATTAGTAGGGAGAGACACCGAGGCTCGTAAAGGTTAATTGTTTGTAAAATAAAAATATTATTTAAATTATATTAAACAATTTTAATTCATTCACAATAATGGAATAAATCCAAAAAAGTACATTTTATAAAAAAATATGAGATCACAGTTACATCTAAAACATGTTGTTTACCTTAGGCATGGTTTGACATTTGTAGGCGTTAGACGTTTCTATGCCTCTCTCATGAGATAAATTTTTAAAATAATATTTAATGAATTATCTTATTAAAAATAATTAAATATCTCCAAAATGGAGCATCCTATGAAAAATCACAGACCACTGATTGGTTCAGAATTAGGGTTTTACCCTATAAGGGGTATAATATTTGTATGCATCTAGAATTTCGGAAACCTTGCTTGAAAAAAATATCCTTTTTTATTTTAATTACTTGTTTATTATATCTTTTATTGAATAATTCAACAATATCTCACAAAATATTTGCCTTATGAGAATTTCAAGACCATCGATGGGTTAAAACAGGGGGTTACCCTAGACAGATTATAATTCCTCTACGCAATGAGCATATTATTAAAGTAACAAATTATATTTTTTTATTAAATTAATTGATTAAATTAAATAGTTAATAAATGAAACGGTGGTGAAATTCATCTTCTTCCCCACACGGATTACCATTTTTTTCATTTAGACCACCCATGATATGGAAGATTCATCTACGGACCATTTTACCATAATTGATCACAAAACGTCTTTTAGGTGTGAAATAAATCACGCTGACATCAAAGATCTGATGTAATAGACATAAAACATGGATAAAATTTTTGGGGATCTTTACGATCATCTGTTTTGGGATTTCTATATAAATGGTACCACAATTGTTTTTAGAATAGATCATATTGAGTGAAAACATTATCGGTTTCCAGTTGGGTTGATCGCACGATCCTCTTCCTCTTCCATTAGGACTAGTGTATGACCCGTCTTCACCTACGTGACCATGGGTGCACCACGAGTAGTAGGTTATCACTCCCTTTTTATTTTATAATATTTTAATAAATTGATTATATTTTTAAATTCAAAGAATAAATTTATGAGATTATCTCTTAAAATATTTGAGCAAATAATATCAAAGATAATCTTAAAGAAATGCAACGAAATTATTAAATGATAATAATATAATATATTATCATAAAATGTTTATCATTTCTTAACATGATTATTAGTGTGTTCATCCATTCTTCATTTCTGCTCAAACCAGACCATACCACACGTCTATTTTTTAATGTATTGATTTGTTTTGGAATACAGTGGGTGGTATGAAATCCAATCCCATAGTATTGTCTAGTTATGTGAATCTAATTGTACAAATAGTATGGAATAGTTAATAATTGAGTTTTTCTTTTATATGAAATTAAATATTGGATCAAATTAATTAAATTGTGTGATTGTGAAATTAGAAATATATATTTTTCCATAAAATAGTTATTTGATAAATGAATTAAGATGATTTTGTGATGAAGGTTAATAAATTCTGTATTTAATTAACAATCATGTTGTGATTAATTAATTTGGTTGTTCTGAATAATTAGTTTGGAATAAATTATTGGTCATGATGTTATTAATTAATTTGGTAATTTTAAATAATTAATTGATTAAATAATTATCCAATGATGGAATGGTAAGTTGAACATTCAAATATGTGCATGAATTATGGAATGGTAACATGGACATTCAAATGTATGTGATAGTTATAGAATGTTAACATAGAAAATATAATCTTTATGTATGTTATGGAATTGTAAGATGGAAATTCAAAGGTGTGCGTGTGTTATAGAGTAGAAATATGGACATTTAAATGTGTGGGTGAGTTTTGGAATGGTAACTTGGACATTCAAATGTTTCTGTGACTTTTGGAATGGTAACATAGGCATTCTAATGTGTTTGTAATTTATAGAATGGTAATATGGGCATTCAAAATGATAACATTATGGAATTGTATCATGGATACTCAAATTGGTGAAATTTATTAATGGTATCATGCTAATCCTTTTGTGTGGTTGAATAAATAGTATAAAATAATGTGGTGAATTGTTTAGTTATGCATTGTAATTATTTTCCTTTATACAACTCCACACACTTTTTGTTGATTGTATTTGATTTAGACACCCTTGGTGGTACCCTCCTATGTCATATCCAAAACCTATTCGGGATGCCTATTCAGTACTCGAATATACATTGATGTTTAATGATATGGTAAGCGTTAGGTTTTTGTGGCCCGTAGCAGAAGCCGGTAGGCTTGGGATTTTAAAATTTTCATCGACGCAATGATGGTACTTTTCGTCACTGACGATCTGAGCCCCGTAAAGGTCCGAGGATCTCACACAGATTGTTAAGAGCACAAAATGAAAGGAAAACATACCTGTTTCATTTCCGAAGCCGTTGTCGACCTCTACTTGTCAACGGCGATTGTTGCATGAATGATCCATAGCAGTATCCCTCTAGATCGTCCACACGTGCCTCAAAAATCCAAGGGAACGCTGATCGTCGAACTTCGGGCGCTAGCACGGTGATTCAACAATATCTTCGACGTCCCATCGATCAACGCATCGTCAATCTTGTGATGCATGAAAAGAAACATGATCTGAGCTCTTGGATCTTCATCTTCTCTCTCTAGGAAGCGGGAGGAGAGAGAGGATATCAAATTTCATTCCATAAATGAATGAATAGTGATGTGCACACCAAAGATAGAGAGCCTCCTCTCTTATTTATAGACATGTTGATAAAAACCCGGTAGTGTTCCCCAGACCTTGTTAATATCAACGTTATCTAAATAAATAATTACGACGACTAAAACTGTGTCAATATTATTTATTAATTTTAACACATACTTGTAATATATAAAATATATTAATTGATAAAATCCGAGCCATTTAACTCGAAATGTTTTCCTTCTTAATATTAAACGAACCTTGAATATTATAATAATATTCATTCGATTAATATTTTCTTGTATTTACTAAACTCGTAAATACATTGAATAAAATCAATCCCAAATATTCATAACTTGAATATTAATGAATTTATTTAACTCTTTTGGTGATCGACAACTTGGAAAACGCTCGGACCCCGTGGCGGGGCCCAATATGTCCATATTCCTATTCAACTGAATACGTGCAGATTCTTTAATACGCTATTGTGTGTGACCCCCTAGGCCCTTATCTTGATAGCAGTGAATAAAATTCACAAACTAAGAGCGGGGTATAGAAACCCGTCATGGACCCTAAAGAGATAATAATAGTCATAGCAACGACTACCATCCTATGAACACTGACTGTGTACTATAGTCTCTTTATCATAAAATATCTCATAAAGCAGGACGCACTATTGTGTCGTCGTCCTTATCTTGCTTTATTATTTGTTGATCTCTCCGGATGGATTAGCCTTTCTACTGCTTTGGATAAAGACTTATAAAGGCGGCACCATCCTGATCAACCAGGCCTAGGATACATAACTTCCTAAACTTGGAAGCGACAAATCCTTTCTTGGCTATTCAACCAACTTCATACCTCTAATGACGCACCCGAAAAAAACTACCTCGCCACGACATTACTTCCATGGTTTTCACCTTTCATCAAAGTACGTAATTAAATGATATACCTTAGTAATGGTCTCAAGTCAGGAGACCAATACAAATGTTCGTAGATAGGAACAACCAATGACACCCAAAACATGTTGTGTTTCTATTAGCGGGTCTGTCCTCACGATCTCACTACTAGAGATCACCAAGTGGGAACTTCATGAGAAGAAGTATCGATGATTATGAGCCCCTAGCACCTGATATTCATACATCTACTATGTCCAGTCAGTAATATGTATCTAGACTATAGAACATATATTTAAGATCAATGTCATTGTATCTCGAGGTTCTCATTATAGCCTGGGATCTGCTATAACCTCTCGACATGACAACTAACCTTCGGACATTGCCATTATTATAGTGGATGTAGAAATTTCTGCACTATAATTGTAAGAAATAATCATGCATATCTAACTATACACATGATATAGTAATCAAAATTACTACATAGTTGGGTCTAGGGAACCCACTATTTCAATAGTAAGGACTTGGGCTAAGATTAGATTTTGGATTACAGCTTTACTGGGGGAACCAGACATGGTTTGGGATCCGATGTGGGTGTCACTAAAAATATTTCTTCCAATTTTATTTTTAGACACAAGATACCAATATAGGCATTGCAAGATTCCTTTTGGTTGAGTATTGTATTTTGTACCATGGTTATTCTTGTGATATTTGTAGTGTCAGGATTATATATGCTTCCTCTAATGCATGTTTACTTACACCAGTGATTTAATCTGACTAAAGAGGGTATAGTCTCTCCAAGAATGACTTACCAGACCCAGGTTGCTAGCCATAAGCCTCTAGCTTATGGGGAGGCATGCCTGAGGTCATGTGGTGAACCGTCATGGGGTGCTGTTTCATATCATCTGGGCCAAGACATTACAAAATTTCCATAGAACTCATGAAAAACTCTATTAATTAGAACCATAAATATATCTGGTAGATTAGAAATCCCTAATCATACTTAAAAACACATAGTGCCTATATCTTTGATGAAAAATATTCTTCATAATATCTTCCCCCTTCACCTTCAACTGATGATAACCCATCATCAGATCAATCATTAAAATGTTTTTTATCCCTTGAGCTGATCTATCAAATACTCGATATAAGGAAATGGGTACCTCTTCTTTACAGTGATATTATTGAATGACCTATAATCAATTCAAGGTCTCAGGGAACTATAAATATTCTTAAAAAATTAGGTTCACCCCATGGTAGTGCTCTATGATGTATGAATCCTTTATATAGAAACTCTTGTGTTTATTTTTTAAATTAAAATTTTTTATCATTAGTAATTTGAAAATGGTGTTTCGAAATAGAAAACAAATATGGAACTAAATCAATAGTAAACTTAACCTCTTTTTCAGGAATAATACAAAGGAATTCATCTAAAAAATACATATATTAATTCACTACTAGGGAAAGACTAATTTCAATAGGTTCTTTCTTTTAAATTACATGAACAATATAACCATTACATACATTTGGATCAATATCTCAGCTTCTTGATATGTTATCAAATGGATGATATCATTGAGTAATGAATTCATGGATATGGAATCATTTTTAGCATAATATAAAATCCAATCCTTATTAAAACTAATATGAACCTAAACCTTGTATACTTCAAATAAATTATAGCGTAATACCATTCCACAGATTATAATAGAAATATTCTTATAAAATAGTTTTTCTTTTAATATTTCCACCCATATAATTCAGAAAAAGTTCTATCCTACCTTAATGAGGTGATATCCAAATTTTCATGAAAATTTATGATAAATTACATAATATAAATTTCTAGAGTCTAACATGTTATTTTCATAATTTCAAAAAAAAAACCCATAACATACCGGTTATCACTTTATTTGATATCCTATCATCAACCATAGTATAAAATTAGTTTTTTTAGACCATTTTGAATTAGATCATGATAATTTCCACCATGAGTGACTAACTTTGGAATTGTGCTCTCATAATGTCCCTACTCATTGAAATTAAATAATCTAACCAGATGATATTCATTATTTTTATGATCATTTTAATTTTAGTCAAGGTCCATATTCCAAATAATTTTAAATTATAATAATTTAGGATATTTTATAAGTTGTTCCCAAGGGTTAAATTTATTGAATTTTTCACAATAAGGGATCTTTATTTTTATATATCCGTTTTTTTTTTTCATGAATTTTTATCTATTCTATACAATCTAGAATTTTTCTTCTTCTTGTTATCAGGGAACACAAGATCATTTATACTATATATTTCTACATTCTCATCACATCAAACAAGTTTCTCATGAAATTTTAATTCAAAATAATTAAATGAACTTCAATATCTATAAATTAATTCCTTTTAAATAATGATTAATTTTACAGTCAAGATCTCAAATAAAATATAATGCTTACCTTTATAATTATGTGAAGTATTATTCTTCGTTGGGAAATAAATATTCTTACCTATGTCTAAATTTAAAGAATTTTTTTTACATTTGAAGTCTAATAGACTTAGGAAAATATTTATTAAGGGAAATACTCTTAAATCCCTTCAATTCCAATATATCAATCTGTTTCCTTTTTATAGTATTCTTAACCATTTTACACCCCTGATTGACTTCACCTTGATACTAGAAATATAATTATTTACCCATTTATTCTCTAAACAACTCATGATATAAAATATTTTCCCTAAACCAATATTCCATCCTTCAGTTATCAGTGAATCAAAATATCCATTGAATGTACGAGGATGTATACTTCAAAATGATCTCTTATCATCATGTTCATATATGATAGATATATCTCATATCAAATTTGGATAACATCCCAAATTATCGACTATGTTAACTTATCCTACAATACAAGATACTTATTTACATTGATTTTAACCATTACGAGGTGGATATTTGGAATGATATTATCCTCTTTATTTCTTCCTTTCATAGCTTCTGAATTTTATCCGTAAAAAACACATTGAAAAAATATAGTTTTGATAATGCAACATGGTAGTATTTAAATTATATATCACTTCATATAAAAAATAATTTATATGCATTCAAAGATATGAAATTAAAATTAACCTAATCTCTAAATTTATTTAAACTGTTATTTGAAAACAACTATAACTGATAGACCTTAAAGTTTATTATTATATTTAATTAAACAATATTTGAGTTTGTTACATTACCAATGATATTTTACATTTATAGTTTCATATAATTAGCTCATAACTATAAAAATTATAAATATTATATCATTGAAACTTTAACCTATTATCCATTTTTTCAACCATATAAAACATTAAAAGTAAAACATGATTTATATTTCTGATAAAACATCATGACCTTCAACATAAAATCATCCATTCCATTATCAATACAGAAACCCAATGAAAAACATTTTAAAATGTGCGAAGAGAACAAATATATATATATATATATAAATATAACGGATATAAAAAAGGAATAATGAAATTGAAATTCCATGTATACGAATAAAAATTTCATTTTCAAAATAATATTTGGGTTCAAAATATAACATTTCGTACCAAAGAAATCACCTAATCTTACTTGAGAATTTTTAAAAATATTTCATAAGAATACAAAAAGGGAAAATAAAACACATTGTAATTTCTTTGAAAAAATGAGAAACTTGTAATATATTTTCCTTGATGTTATATTCGTCTCCCTTAAAGAACAACATATCCATTTATTTTAACATAAGATCAGCATATTCCCATGATAAATATTATAATTCCCATATGAACCCATAGAAATCATAAATAATAAATGTAGGTAAAATGGTACATAATTTCCATATCACTATTATAATCACTCTTACAAATGGAACAACCAATGTTTGACATCCTTTGTAATTTAATTGGAGGGATATCAAAGACCCAACCATCCTTAATGTACCATAGAACTGTCCATAATTGGTTGATAACAAAACCAACGATTATTTTTTATAACATAAAAAACAATAATCAAAAAAATTACCAAGAACCACAATATAATCAAAATTCAAACAATCTTAAAATAGTATAAAATACAATCATAAAAATAATAATTACAACAAAAAAACATTTCCATATTTTTAAATATAAATTTCCTCTTAAAATATAAAATAAAAATATCAATAACCAAGTAAATTTTTTACTTTTAATTAAAAATTAAATATTTTAAATGAACCAAAATCTTAAATAAGATATTGATTGTTAGGATATTTTGTTCTTGCTATATATGTTAAAATAGAACATTCATTTATTGTTTCATAAAGAAAGTAAAAAAAATCCATAAAAAGATTACTTTTTGAAACCATTAAATCAAAGTAAATAATAGAAATAAAAGTCACTTTATAATTCTACTATATACATATTAATAAATATATAAACCATTTTTTTGTAAAATATAATCATGAAATAACAAGGGTGTTTTAAGGGAATAATAAAAATATTTTGAAGGAATCCCTAACATTGAACTTTGGCCTCCACTCACATTCCATATATTTATGAATAATAAACATATGTTAATAATTTATATGCATAACAATATATTTAATTTGTATTATTTTGTTTATTTCACTTATTACCATATGGTATAGAATTACATAATATATTAGGTTCACATTAGATGTTTTGATGATATTCAAGTCATCTGTCCAAAATGACATTGGTAGGTTGACTATTGTCAATGATGTGATTATTACCTCTTATATTGAATAATAATCTAGAAATAATTTTCCTTCATATATAAAAATAAAACTTTTAAAATAAATCATGAAATATTTTTATGAAAAAATAAATATGTTACAATCAAAGAGGCGATAGGTCTTACATAGGAATGAGTAAAGTTTACATTTTTCAATGATCATTATGGGAAGATGATGTGGGTTCTTTAATATTTACATAATGATCATTATCCCATTTATAAAATATTATTTATTTAACATTACTTAAATATATCTTCCAGGATATGTGGTGAGGATAATTAATCACATCACTTCTTGGAGGTGGTGGTCCAAATATACACAAGAATGAAAGTATAATATTTCAGTTATTGGATGGGTAAGAAATGTGATGACATATTTAATTTTAATAATGATTTATTTTTCATTTATATCATATATAAACATTAAATCCATCATTACAACGGTTATTAATAGGTGTTAGTGGGAAAACCATTACATCAGTTCCTAAGGCGGGGGTCCATGTTACACATGGATGATGGATTCCATTCCCTATTTGATAAGGGATAGAGATTGATAAATGTTATTTCATTAATATAATAACCTATAATTTTATTTTATATACTTATATTATTTTATAATCATTTTTAATTATGATTTTTTATAAGAGTAAGAGGAAATAAAACAAAAACACTCGGTTAAGAGCTATACCTCTTCTTCGAATAGAATTATTTTCTTTACAACATAAGATTTATATGGTTGTTATTTTGATCTAAAATGGTTTTTGAGATGTGATTAGGTATGCAATGAATGCATTTTTTAGTTATTTTCTGAACCAAATGGGTATTTAAGTGTGAATAAATGGGAATAATCGGTTTTCTTTTATATTTGAGGGGAGTGTAACTGTTATAATTTCATACAATAATAATCTAATATAAATTTTATTTTATTTTTAAATGGATCCAAATTGTAAATATACAATTATATGATTAATATGGGTTTTATTAATCTCATCCAATAAAATTTTGAGAAGTTTGGATCACATTTTATTATTATCTTTTGGTTTTATCCTCTCAATCACTATTTCCACACTTACGAAGATGAAAATGTTTTTTATTCTTTGAGGTTCATGATAAATTCCATAAATTGAAAAATGGTCCAAATATATAATATGGTTTATTTTTTAAAACATATCCTTGTCACTTGTTTGATGGTAGGATTCTTAGTAATTTTGAACCATATAATAAAATATATATTAAAAAATATCAATAATGAAACTATTAGTACTATTTTATTATATTTAGGTTTATAACATAAATTAAATATTAAATTATATTAAATTATTTTAATATATCCTAAGTATTATATTTTTCTGTATAAATGTTTTGGGTAACATTCATTCCATCCAATAATTCTACTACAAATATTTTTAAGGTCATTTGTTTTATTTCCCCTTTAATTGAGAAATTTATACATCGTCATTTCTCATGAATATAATGCAATTATTTATTCTATATTAATTGAAAATATATGACCATGAAATATATATATCATTTATCATTAAAAATATTATTTATAAGAGAATATATCTCATTAATGAGATATTTAAAATAGAACATATCTCTTGGTTATCCCGATGTTAAAAAAAATCCCATCAAGGAATGTTCTACTATAAATACTATTTTGAAAGCTAAATGATTTATATTAATCATGGAAATTTATTTCTAAATTTTAGTGAATAAATAATTTCCTTAAATTCACCCCCAACAATAAAATTGTTATTATTCAATTAATGGAAAAATAAAATAAATGATATTAAAAAATAATAAAAGTAGTAAAATTTGAATGAATAAATTCCAACCATGAATTTTATATATAAAAATATCTTGTTATGGATGTATTAAATAAATTTATTGAAATTTAATTTGTTGCCTTGATGATATAAATGTAACTGTAAATCAATAGTTATGAAATTTTTATTATTCATTTTCATCTAAAATGGAATTTTTATATATGATATAAGATAACTAAAAATAATACCATCAGAGCTGTGATTGGAATATGTTTTAAAATTTCATCCATGGTATATTTAGAGACCATTTTTTAATTTATAGTAACTACCATGACCCACTATTAGTAAAAAACATTTTTCTCATTGTATGTGTAATGATATAAAATGCTATGTGAAAAAAGAAGATAAGTTAAAAAATGTGATACAAAATTATCCAAATTTGTTTATATGGGATTAATACAACTAATACACATCATAGACATGAATATTAACAATTTTGATATATTTAGATGTCAAAGTTAATTTATATCATGGTTACTAAACATATTGACCAAAAATAAAAGGGTCTTATTCAACAAATATGGACCTCATTATTCTAATTATGTAATATATTTTGAATATTGAAAACATAGAAGTTGTTGGATTTCATTTAAAACTAATCTGAAAAAATGACGAAAAAAAACTATTTTGAAAAATGCCATTTTAGCTGTAAATTTTTTTTATTCTAAATTGAAGCATAAAATTGATTAGAAAAGCTAAAATATGATTTTTTAAAGAAAAAAATATTTTTTTAAAAATAATCATAAAATAAATTTTACATTTTAAAAAATTGAAAAGAAAATATAATTTTTGAAATAAATCTATATTTTAGAATTGTTTCAAAAAAATTCAATATTTGTTGAAAAATTTCAAATATTCATCCTAAAAAAATATAATGTTCTTATAAAGAATATAGAAATAAAATATATCACAAATAAATGTTTTATTATAACATTTCATGGATTTTTATCAATTATTTTGAGATCATTGATAGTGTTGGGGTAATATATTATCACATATCACTCCTTCAACACCCCTCTCTCATCATCACATCATGTCGTTTCACATCACCAAATAAAGTGACAAAGTTGTTTCTAGGTGACACTATAGCCCGTATGATGTGTATCATACATCAGGTATTATATTTCAAGCCTCCACAACCCACAATCCATCAATGTATTTCAATCTATCACAACCCAAACACGTTATAAATATAATAATCATTCAGGTATTATATAGGAAGATACATTCTTGTGAAATAACCACTAGACAACACATCCCTCTATACACAGATATGAAAATACTAACCCCCAGGAAAACAACAATTTGAAACTAAAAATAAGAGAGATTGGATCCATAGGAGGTAGTCATCCATCTATCCTCCCACCATGATGTTGGGAAACATACCCTCCTAGAGTCCACTAAGTTTTAGTCTCCCTAACCAACATGGGTGGGGTAGTTAATGAAATCACAAAATATAAATGACATAATATATCTCATAACCACACTATGGGAAAAAATAATTCACTTTACATTGAATAATTCATTATAATTTAATTATACAATAACATTATTCCACATACAGTACGTTAATTGTTTGAGTAAATTTCATGCATGCCTTGCATAATTCATACTGATTCCATGATTTATCAATATTATAATATTTTTAGCATTTGTGTTCAATCACAAAAACCACAAGGGTTAAGAATTATTTATTAATTATTATAATCCTCCCAAAAACCAGGTACTCTATTAAAACCATCCTATGCAACCTCTAGGAGAAAACATGAAACTCAAGACATCTAACTACCTTATGGAGTAAAATAATTCATATAAGATATGTAACCTAGTTGTCGATCATTAAACAAATTCATAAGAGATAATACCACTCTCAGCATCACAACAACAGGTTACAAAAACATCATCCTATTCCATTATATCTGATTCCATCCTAATAACCCACATGTATATATCAATGTATCTCTCAATCAAATGTGTCAACTACTTCCACATCATTTATCCCACCCTACCATGTATCACATTATCCATCCCAGGCTCAACCATCATAGGATCATATCAAATATGGGATACAATCCCTATATCACATAGTATGATGAATCCAACATCCATATACCATCATAAATGTTTTTGGAACAAATAATAACAACAGAAATTAAAATATCAGCATAAAAAACAAGGTATACAGGATTCACAAAAAATGATCTATCATGACCCCAAAATCAATCACTCAACCTTCTCAAATAGATGAAAAACTTAGGCCCTAGAAATTATATTTATCTAAAAACGTTTTTATTATATTTTTAATTAAATTATTCATTATCCATAGATTCGAAGTATGAGAAACCTAAGGAATGAAGCTATAACAACATGTCAAAAGTTGAACACTATCTTAGCATTAAAATCAATTTCCTTAATCTGTGAGAATTTCTATTCTTATTTGATATAAAATTTTATTTATTATCAAACTTTTTACTTGAATTATCATGATTCACATTCTTTAAAAATTATTTTATTTCCTAGAAGATGACATTTAATTAAGCATGAAACTTTATTTATTTTATTTTCATTAAATTACAGGAAATAATAGATTCAAGCATGCCTCTTTATTTTATAACCATTTAATTTAATAATTCCAACATTATATTCATTACAAGTATCCAATAATAAAAACATTCTCATCCATAGAATCACATAATTTCTAACAGTAATATCCTAGGTATCACATAATATGAAAAATAAATAGGCAAATAACTATTACGGTAGAAACAAACCACATGCGAACAATGAAATTTTTTCTAATTTAGTTAAATATTTATTAGCTCAACTATAGTGACATAAAAAGGGATAAACCATGATAACTATATGATTTCAAATAAATAAATAGTCGAAGACATTAATTTGTTACTACAAAGGCAAAAAAGTTCATTACATGAGAGTGGACCATTATCATAGATCCTGATTGCCTATCATGTAAGAAGCTTCATCCCTGTGAGTAAACTGCACCACAACCACACCAAATAAAAACCAAGAAAACTACATTTGATATATAGAGAAAATATTCCATAACATGGAATGATGAAGTGGGAGGATCCACATAAAAGATCTACAAGAGAAGAGGTTAAATGCACCTCAAATCACTATAGATCTAAGACTGAAGGCTATGAATAATCCCTATCAATGGGATTTAAAAATACCAGAAGGGAAAATTTATGATCATCTTGAATTGGAGAGGAAGGATGTAGGGTTTGAGAAAACCTTAGGCCCTTTATCTATATAAAACGACACTGCCCAATGAATTCACAGGAACTGAAACACTATCTATCATTTAAATTCTCAGATTTATGTTCCACTAAATTTTTTTTACCATAATTAATTTAGTCTTGAATATTAACACATCAAGGGTAACCCCAGGAACCATCTATATATAAGATTAAATTATATTTCAGGTCGTGAAAGGGCTTTATCCGAAGATGTGAATAGTGAATTCATAATGTGAAATATTTACATGAAGTGAATTATCCCTTCTCCCAGATTTCATTATTTTACACCTCCATCGCTACTATAGGCCTCCTCCGAGAACAAAAAGCTTAGAAAACATGCATAGGGTAAGGATACAAGACCCAAAATCATACATTAAATATTGTTTTAATAATTATCTTCATTAATAATTCATGAACCAACCCAATGATAAAATGAGAATGGGTAATGATAATATTAGCCATGCGAGATAACTATGATTTTTTTCATCACCTGATCTCAACCACCACATCAGGGGAACAATGTGGGTCCACAAAACTGAGACAACCAAATAATAAATAATATCATGAGAGATATACCCCTCCAAATAGATTCTTCCTACAATTAGAAACAAGTGGAAACCATCACAAAAAATATAATGGTCAACATCCACAAAAGGAATAACATTTCATGATTATAGATAAACATAAAATAGTTCGATGTATTGATTTCCCATCTATGACTCATGTTCCTAGGTTCTCTCCCCCACACCCCCGTGATTCTAAAATACATTGTCCAAGGGAACAGTATGATTTAACAATAAGTTCTCTTGGATGTTTTAGATATCTACAAGCCACACATCAAAGGTTGTGTCTTTTTCAATAATGATCTCACCCTATTCGATGACATGAGAGTCATCATGAAGATAATGATTAAAATATGACATGTGAAAATTCATCATGTATATGTCTCATATCTAGGGGAAGTGATATACAATACATTATGACTAACACGTGATCCAAAAACTCTAAAGGCCTACAAAAATGGTGATAAAACATATTCCCATAAACAATCCTTTTCATCCCACAACAAGGAGTCTCCTTGAGGAACATTTGATTTACAATTTCAAACTATGAATTTCCCCTCCTATGACCAATGTATGATTTATGAAAATCCTATGGATCCTTAATGCACTCACAAATTACCAATACCATCTTTGTCATATTCTATACCAGTTCATGCTGAAGAATTCATTCCTCTCTGACCATAGTCTGACACAATATAAAATGTCTAGGTTGATGATAGAAATCTAAAAACATTACCATAACAATGGTGGAGTGGTAACTATTATTGTATGAAAACTCAAGAATGTGACGGTTCATCATCTACGAGCCTCGAAACTCTAGGACATAAGAGCACAACAAGTCATCAGTAGTTTGGATGTTACTCTCTTTATAATCTTCCATCTGTAGATGAAAACTAGAGATAAGGAATAATAGTAATAAAAAAGAATACAAGAGCCCTCTCCACACCCTGGAGGTAAAATTATAATCATGATTAGGTGAAATTATCCTCAAAACTCTATGGATTCACACCCCATCCTCTAGATTCTTCGTCGAAAAAATCTAAACTAATATAGACACCCTAATCAATATAAAGTGGGATGTTTTTGGTAAATGATCCACTATCACCCATATAACATCAAATAATTCTTCATATTGGGGTAAACAAGTAATATAGTTCCTCTATATGTCTTCCCACTTCTAATGGGAAACACAAAATTTCTTCAAAAAATCACCAGGAACACGATACACATCCATAACCTTCTAGTTAACCAAGCATCATTAAATAGGATCTGCAACTCCACACCTCAACCATGGCCAGAAAGAAAATCCTCTCAAATCTTGGAATATCGTTTTAATTATTGAATTTACTACTAAAGAAGAAATATAAAACTCATATATAATCATATCACACATCAATAAAAAATGAATATCCTTTCATTGGACAAGACAAAGTGATGTTTGTCTTTAGACCAAACATTAGGTGAAATGCTACAAACTAGTTAATCTCTCTAAACATCCACCTAAGAATCCTCCAACTGGTACTCCTCCACCTATTAAACCAATTACAAATGCACCATCATCTACAAAAGATATCATCCACCCATAACCTCTACCATATTTTAAAAAATCACAAGGTGTTCTTATATAGCTCTTTTAGAATCTCTATATTCACAAATGAAATCACTACCTGACATTCTGCTCAGTGTATCAGCCATAATATTTTCCTTATCTGGAACATAAAAAATCTCAATGACAGGATCCATTAAAAATTCCATTAACTGATGATAATATAAATTCAAATCATGTTAGAAGAATTTATACCTAATTCTCTTGTTATCAATAAAGACTATCAAATTTTACCTAATTAGGAAACATCCCCACAACATCAATGGAAACACAAATTATGCTTACTCAAGATAATGGGTGGAAAAGTTGCGATAATGGGGATGTAACTATTGAGAGTCGTAAAAAATAGGATATATCTTCTACTCCAGAATGAAGACTAATCCAAGACATGAGGCATCACATAAAACCTAAAACAAAGATCGTTATACAAGAAAAAATATATTAAAGATGAACAACTTCTCCATCATGCTCTACAAAGCTACCTAACATTAATCATTCCATTAGATCATATGGTCCTTTCTAGTCAATTATTTCAGAATCCTGAGATAAATCAGTTAGTAACCTTTTATAATTGGCTTTTTGATCAAGGAAACTCAATGCCTATGCCACTATCTTGGTGATTGACCACGTAATTAACACTGATATCTTTAATGGACCCACCTAGGTTCCATATTGGGACATGGAACTCCCCATGAAATGCGATTCACGAACCTCAAACATATAGTTTAAAAATTTCCAAAATATCTACTCACAATGAAGAACTCCAAAAACTAATTGCAGATACTATGAATTCTCCTAAAAAATGTAGAGTAAATATGCATTTAATCGATGAATCCCACCGTGAAAGTATCAATTAATTCTTTAATAACTTAATTTATTAACGCCATTAACATGTTTGTATCATTTTTACACTGAATGGAATCACAATGAACTTACAATTCACTTGATAGAAACACAATGTAGTTTTCTGAATATCTCATTTGTCACCATATATGATTATATTAATGACGTAAATTGATTGTGAAGAACCAGAATTACCATTTCAGCAGATTGAATGACCCATCATTCCAGAGAATAGGATATATGTTTTTCACTTACACTTAGTTCAAGTTATTATTATTTATAAAAATATTAAAACATCAATCCTCCTTCTTCACACACAAAAACCGATACACCCTAAGGTGACACACTCGTCCAAAAAAACCTCACCACAATAGATAATTGATATGTACCCACAACTATAACAACTCCTAAATTTACATACTATTTACCAACATCAAGATGGGAGACACCCCTAGTGCTAGATCTATCCCAAAATAGATCTCCCATCAAGAGGGTATGGCTATAACCTCCTCTGTAAAGATTTTTGTTGACTCTTTCACATCCCTATGCCACATCAACTACTTCACCTTCAACGACCGCATCACCAACTCATCTATCAATGAATATAATTATTGAACATTCCTCTAACCAAAAAGAGGGTCTCACTGAACAACAAACACCCCTGGATCTCCATCAGCATCATATAACACAACCTACCTCAAAAATAAATCCATGATTTCCTAAACCAAATTAAAGAAACACATGCCAAAAATGATGTAATATGAAATTATCTATAATCATAAGTAATCTTCGTAAGAGTGGTGTGTCTTCTGATTTAGATCATAGTCTCTATATACTTTATACAATTTCAGATCGACCACCAAGTAGAATAGTAAATTCCAAGGGCACTGAATCCTCTCTTCCTCATGCCCCAAAACAGGAACATTGGTTCATGCTATAAAGTATTTCTTCAGTAAAGAAACAAAAAAACATGCACAAATATAGATAGAAAGAAATAGATATTTTGAATGAAAACCGACTCACTATGAACTATAAATGAGAAGGAATGAATATGACCGAGACCTACTACATGAAATTTCTAACCATGCTAATGACCACCTCCGTGGTCTTTTTCTACTATCTGAGTATGAGGAGTGTCCTGAGGATGTACTTTGTTAGCCCTATATCCCATATTTGAATTCAAAACCTCTGCACCCTATTACTGTTATCTTGGATGAAACTTCCTCAATAGATGAACCTAAAGTGGATAACCTAGTACACATTGACTTATTATACATTTACGTAACTCTCTACACTAATGACCTTGAAAACCATAAGAAAAACATGTGTTTTATCCCATGAAATAGGTTTTTGTCCTTCCACCCACAGTGTAATGAGCTGATGAGGGCTAGACCCAGCCCCCATATGACTAAAATGAATTCTACCCCAGAAAATGGGAGACCTATCCATAGATATTCTACATGAAGAATTTGGACAACATCCCTATCATGATGATCTTATTTGGGCTAGCATACTATAAATAGGCTTCGTTGTCAAGAGTACCTCTGGGTGCATCATCACAATGAACTGGGTGACATGGTGCCAAATCTCTTGACAAGAAGCCTACAAGAAATACCATTCCTTGACCTCCCCATATAAAAATAGGGCTGAAGCATAACAAGAAAATATCTCTTATTAAAATTAAAGACGATCCATTGAAGAAACATGACTACACATGAATGTTATTTAGTATGTTTGAGAAAATAAAAAATAGGGAAATTTTATTTATTTCAATAAAAAATATTAATATGGTTGAATTTGTTTTACCACATAACTAGGTTGTATGAATAAGTTTCTAATAGATATAAAAGTTAGAGTTTTTTATCAGATAGATCGTATCACACTATATAAGTTGTTCAGTTTCTAAGGTTTTGATAAATAAGGATGAAGAGTAATGTATGTCATATGATGATTTAGAGAACAAGTTGTTGATATTGATTCATCAAAAATTCATTTGATAACGTTCCATAAAATTAGAGTTTGGCAATGGTTTGTCATCAGATGCTGAGTTTGAAAAGACACCATAGGATCATATGAAAAAATAAGATTTACTTGTGAAACATGTAGAAGTATTTATTATATATTCATTTTTGTTTTCATAACTCTTGAGAAGTTGAAATTATTTTTTCAACCATTTTTAGTTGGATATGAGAATCAGAGTGGGAAACTATATGTGCATTTTATTTAAATTAGTCAAGGGAAAAATATGTGAGTTGTTTTAATTAGTTCAAGAGAAATGGAATGATTAATATTTTCTCAGATTATGATTTTGTAAAAATTCAATTTCAATAAAGATCCATTAAAAATTAATTTTTGAAGTAAGATTTATACTTCAAAATTTCTAGAGAATTCATGTATAAAGACCATACCATTTCATACATTAAAATTACATCATTTTAATGATAAAAAACATAATAGTACTACACACGAAGGATCAAATGTATTTGTGTCTTGGGAAATCAAGTACTATACATAACAATTATATCCTCGTGTAAAAACATTTATTTAATCCCTTCTTCTCTAGATTTTTATTAGAACATGACCCCTCATTAGTACATGTAGTCACCTGAGGATATACATCAAAAGTGGTGAGATAAAAGGAAATTAAGAGGATATGTATATAAGAAAAAAAATAATAATGGGTGTGCAAAACCATAACATAGGAAAATGATTATGAAAAATGAGAGGAATCATTTATAAGAGACTTGAAATGTGGAGATACATAAAAACGAAACATCATGTCTTAGTGGTTAATGAACAAACATACTTGTGAACAAAGTTTGAATCTTGTTCACACTTCATTCTACATTAACTCGAGAGATTAACCACTTTAACCAATTCATTAGAGAACTGTATAATTTTGGGCAAACCCTTCACATTGAAACAATCATATTGTGTTATATAATTCCAGGCACACCCGTCACATCATAACATTATCAATTATCATGCATGACACAATGAACATATAAAAAACATCACTAAACCATTAAATGGAATGGGTTTCATCACATAATAACACATTCATAGACATTGGGTTCCCAAAATAATTGGGGAATAACATATATGTTACAAGAACTGTCAACCTTAATTGAGAAGTAAAAGGCATGTTCTTAAAAGAATAGTTCTTTTGGAAAAAAATTTGGTTAAAATAAACTCCTATGAAAAAAATGTGTATTCCATAAAATTAAATAGAATTCTGAACAAAGTATTTTTAAGGGCTAATGATATTAAAAAAATGAGGGAATGAGTGACAACCCAAAGAAAGAAAATTTGGTTCGAGATTTTCCCCTTACATTGTATCTGGACACTTCCTTTACCTAATGTACTTTATAACCACATTAGATTCATTAAATAACAATTTCAAATCCTTTTTTACTTGAATATGTTTCATTATGGTTTCATTAAGTTATTTTATATTCCTTTGGATGAGTTATAGAGTTTAAAAACATTGTTCGGTAATGTTTGTATTTATGGTTTTTCTTGAGCGGTTTACTTGTATTCATAACTGGAGGATTGGGTAGAACATGGGTAAACATCCAGAACTAATATTACATGTTATTAATTATCATCCATGATTTTAAATGATCTATAAATTGATTATATTATATACCATGTGGTTGAATCATTACATAAGAATTAAATGGTGACTATTTGAGTTAATTTGGGTGTTATTTGAACACAATGAACTTGTATTGATTAGTCATTTAGAATGGTAGTTCTGAAACCTTAAATAGGAAATAATAAATATAAGATAATCTGGTTCAACCTTAAAAATGTTTTCATGACCTGATCTGAAAGTAGATATATAAAAATAAAATATGTTCTTCTTGAAGTTAAAGATTAACACCTCACGAACAACGTTTTCTTTTATAAAATAAAAGGAAGTGGGGATGGGGGTTGGATGATATAATATCACATTAGTATCATAAAATTCCACTATATGTATAATACTATAGTTACCATTCCATGTGGATGAAGATAAGTGGTGAGAGATTAATAAGTGAACTTGAAATTGAAAGGAATTTAAAGTAAAAAAGGGACAGAGAGGAATTACCTATTGAATCCTCCTCTTCAGTTCCTCTTTAAATAAGCAAGGATTGGTATTTTGATGAGACCAGAAGCTCTTAGAACTGTGGAAATGGATAGCGATGATTCTTGGGAAGATTTTGGACAAGGATTGAAGCTTGAGAGGTTTGTGGAAATGGGGGTGTGAAGGGTGGTTTTAATAGAGGAGAGGAGAGGGGTTTTGTCAAAATAAAATTCATTAATTTATTATTTTCCCCCATGACAATGAATAGTGGGTCTTCTATAACCAATAATAGTAAAGAGGGATGATAAATAATAATGTATTTATACAGTAAATAAATGTATTTTACTATTCACCACAAATTCATGTGTTTCAGAAAAATCCCAAAAATTCACCCCAGCCATTTTCGATTTGTAGAATCAAAAAATGAATTCAATTTTTCATATATAATTTTCTAAATATGAATAATTTAATATTTAATTAAAACCATAATTTATTATAAAAAACCATGTTTAAAACATTCATTTACTTATTATAAAATATATGTATATCATACATTCAACTTGAATATTATTTATATATTATCATAGGTAAGGTTACTATTCATTATGGTATATCACTATTCCAAAGGGTATGATATTATTCATAAGTGTGGGTTACTATTTACTATAAATTAAGTTTTTCTTATTGGGCTCCAAATAACTTACTTATTGCAATTGTGTATTTCAGATTTTCAAAATTCCAAACACAGAAGTGACAAAATTATGTTTAAATGTCACTAAACACTTAGTAGTTCATTATTTTGTGTTTTCATTAGATTTTATGACATATTTACAATAGGTGAATTTCAATTGAAAAACATCAGGCTGCTACATTCTTCTCCCCTTATGAAATTTCACCATCGAAATTTCACTTTACACAAACCGGTGAGGGTACTTCTCCTTCATCTCCTCTTCTGGTTCCCACGTATCTTCTTCAATCTTATGGTACATCCAAAACACTTTTACCATCTGGGATGTCTTGTGGTGTAGGACTTTATATCTCTAGTCCAGAATCTCTATTAGCTACTTCTTATAAGAGAGGTTATCTTCCATCAGAACAATCTTTGTGTTCAATACTTATGAGGGATCAGGTATGTACTTCCTTAGGAGTGATACATGGAAAAAATCATGAACATGAGACATATTCAGTAGAAGTGAAAGATGATAGTCCATGAAACCTATTCTTTCGAGGATCTCAAAGGGGCCAATGTGCCTTGGGCTTAGCTTCCCTTTCATTCCAAAATGCATGACTCTCTTACATGGTGATATTCAAAGGAAGACTTTATATCCAATGTCATATACCCAGCCCCTTCGACGGTTGTCAATGTAGCTATTTTGATGAATCTGAGATTATTTGATTTGTTTCTAGATGAATTGAACTTTCTCTATCCTCTCTTGTTTAGGATCGGGTCTATGTAGCTTTCTTTCTCAAAATTCATCCCAACAGGTTGGAGTTCTACATCTCTTTCCTTACAGAGCTTCATATGGAGCCAACTAAATACTCGAGTGGAAGCTATTGTTGTATGATAACTCAAATAATGGGAGATAATGATCCCATAAACCTTTGAATTCAATAGTGCAGGCTCTTATCATATCTTCAAGCATCTTAATAGTCTTTTTAGATTGGACATCAGTTTTTGGGTGATAGGCCATGCTGAAATTTAATTCAGTACTCAAAGTATGTTGAAGAATCCTCCATAATTTAGATGAGAACCTTGGAACATGATTAGAGACAATTGTGGGGAACTCCTTCCAGTCTCCCCAGTTCCTTCACATATATCTCTGTATGTTTTTCAAGTGATAGGTCCTCCTGAATTTCGATAAAATGGCCAGTCTTGGTGTGCCGGTCAACCACAACCCATATCTCATTATTTACCTTCGACGTATTCGAGGATTTCCATAGTAACCTTCTGCCTTTTCCACATGGGTTTAGAGAATGGATTCATCAACCATTTGGACTTTTGTTTCTCTACTTTAACTCGAAGACATTCTGAGAACCATGAGATATATTCTGCAATCTCCTTCATCATGTTATCCCACAAAAAGTGTTCTCGAATATCACAGAACGTTTTGATACTCCTGGGATGTATAGAGAATGTTGATCTATGAGCATTGTCCAACAGCTTCATCTTTATCCTGGGTGATGAAGGCACACAAAGGCACATTCCAAACCAAATTACACCATCATTGTCGATATGGAACTCTTGAATCTTCCTTTCCTTTATAACATTCACCCACTTTGGTATCTCCGCATCATACATTTGTTCTTCCTTAAACTTATCTTAGATGGATGGTTGTACTATCATTTTGGCAAGGTAGGATGTATCCCATGCCCTTATGATTTCCAAATCCATCCTTTTCATATCCAAGTAGATCTGGTTTTTCTCAATCCATAACATGGATATAGTAGCAAGTTCTTTTCTTCATAGAGCATCAACTACCTTGTTTGTATTTGTTGGATGATATTGAATAGAGAAATCATAATCATTGATGAGATCTAACCATATCTGTTGATACAATTCGAGCCCCATTTTTGTGAATGTATACTTTAGGATATTGTGGTCAGTGTATATGTCACAATTCTTCCCATAATGGTTGTGCCTCTATATTCTCAAGGAAAAATCACTGCTACCATCTCTAGATCATGCGTCGGGTAGTTCTGCTCATGGATCATCAACTCTTGTGGGTAGTAGGCTATCACATTGTCATTTTTCATGAGTACACAACCCAATCCATTCATTGAAGAATCATTGTATATCAAAAAACATTCCACAATTTTCTAGAGTTTGAGTACAGGTGCAGTGATAAGCCTTCTCTTTAGATCCTTAATGAATCCCTCGCATTCTTCCATCCATACATACTTCACCCCTTTCCATGTTAACATTGTCATTGGGCTTTAAAATCGTTAGAACTTTCTCACAAAACGCCGGTAGTACACAACTAATCCAACAAAACTACAGATTTATGTGACACTAGGGGGTCTAGGATATTCCTCAATCCCATTTGTTTTTGAAGGGTCCACATAAATTCCCTTGTTATAAAAAGTTCAAAAAATGTGGTTTGATTCATTCAAAAGTAACACTTTCTGAACATGGAAAAAACATCTCCTTTGTTAATGTCACTAAGACTAGTCTTAGATAATATTTATGTTCCTCCTTGATCATATAGTAGATGAGGATATAATCAATAAACACTACCACAAATTTTTTTGAGGTAATTTCTAATGACATTATTAATCAAATCCATGATGATTTTAGGGGACTTAGTAAGTCCGAAGGGCATCAACATAAACTCATAGTTCACATACATTGTAAGGAATGAATTATTCTAAATATCATCATTATTCACCGTTAACTGTTGATATCCTAAATGAAGATCTAACTTTGAGAAGTATTGATATCCTCTTAACTAATCTACCAATTCATCAATGCTTGGAAGAGGATAATTCATCTTTATGGAGATCTTGTTGGGTTCCTGATAATTGATAAACAGTCACACTGTTCCATCCTTCTTCTTCACAAAGAGTACTGGTGAACCACAAGGGTGATGCACTAGGGTGTATGAACCGTTTATCCAGATGCTCTTGCAGTGGCTTATTTAACTCCTAAAGTTCGATAGGAGCCATCCTATAGCAACACATTGAGAAAGGAGTAGCTCCGGGTATGAGTTCTATAGATAACTCTACCTCATGATCCGGGGGGAAGTTCTGGTAACTCTTCAGGAAATATATCACCATATTACATCACGATAATAATTTCTACAATGTTGGAACATTCCTTCAACCCAACCATTTGGGAGAGGTGTGCTTCTTCATAGGGAATCAACAGCCACACCATTGATGGATTTGTCAAAGGAGATTCACAAAATTCCCTGAATTCATAGAGGATAATGGGATGGTTCAGAATATGAAAAGATGTTTTCTTTCGATAGTTGATACATGCTCAATATAACGAAAGACGATCCATCCCATTATAGTGTTGAATCCCACCAAGGGAATTATTAAGAGATTCACTAGAAGAATCTTCCCAAATACACCAATAGGATCAGAGTCAAACACCTAGGTTGACATGATTGCACCACTTGGTGTTTTACATATATCTCTACTTCAAGGTTTTGGGGCATCAATTCTATAGTTTTATCAAACTTGAAAGATATAAATTAATGCATAGTCCAGAATTAAATAATAATTTCACCATTCTTGAGTGAATAAGATGTGTAACATGTATGAATTCATTATCTTGCTCCACTTCTGCAGTAGTGATGTCATAAGGCTTCCTTTGTTCCTTGGTATTTTGTGGCATATGATGCAGGTTACCCTCAAGAAATTGAAGTTTAGTGCACTGGCATGCGTAGTTCCCTAGACCCCTACAGTTGTATAATTGAACCATGGGTGGTTATATATTTTCTTCCACAACATCCTCCATCCTTTTTATGTCTTTTAGACTCTCTTTAGCTTGGTGTCCTTCTTTCCCACACTAGAATCACTTCCCTATACCTTTGATTTGGTTCCCATGGTGCAACTTGCAATAATATTTTCATGTAAGTTGTTGATTTTTCTTCCCAGATTTTTCATTAGATACTCTGGCATTAAACTCCATCTTATGTTTCATATTACCATAGTTTTGGGCCCATTACCCAAACCCCATATCCACTTTCAGATCAGACCAAACAATATATTCATAACTACCAAAGTCTCTAATTACAAGAGAATTTCAAAGGTGTGTTTTTAATAAAATAAAAATTTATCAATTTTTCTATCATTGTTGATAAAAAAACCTGAAGTGTACCTTGAAAGCCTTGTGAAATTCGCTTCATAGGTTGTGATAGATTATCCTTATTTTTTCTTGAGCTCTATTAATTCTCTCTCCATATTCCTGTGAATAGTTATAGGGAAATACTTGTTATGAAACATTATCTTAAAGACTTCCCATTCAATCTCTTTAATTTCCTCCCCTGGATTGATTTTTCTAATCAATTCCCTCTATTGTTCGGCCCCAAAACCGAGACGATGAATAGTTAGATTCACCTTCTATTTCTCAGAACATTGGAGGATAAAAAAGATATTCTCTATAGTGTTAACCTAATATTCCGCAACTACTGGATCTAAATATCCTCTAAACGTCAGTGGTCGTTGCCGCAAAAAAAAATCTGATAGCTGGTTTCTCCCACATTACTGAAGGAGGACATTATCCATTATATTTGTTATTTTTCATAACAAAAATATAGTTGGTTAAAAATTTCCATAATGTTTTGAACTCCACCACCGAAATAATTGGGGATGTTTTTCTGGAAATCATTTCATTGGCCCTCGCATGAGTTGTTGGCCTAGTTTCTTCGGGTTCCAACCATTTTCTAAAATAGAAATGGTTAGAACAAAACATAAGTCAACAAGTCATGAATAAATTATTTACTTGAACAATTTTCTATAAAATCATAACTTATGGGATCCCTATGTAAAGATTCTTTTTTTCATATTTGTACATAGTCTCATGTAAGTGGTTTTCTGTAGGTTTCACTAATCCTAATTCCCAAATAAACTAAACCATTCCTATGATACCAATTATAACAACCCAACCATTTCATACATTACTATTACATTATTTTAAATATAAACAAAATAATAGTATTAAACATAGAGGATCCAAAGTTTTAGTGTCTTCGGAAAACTAGGACCACACATAACAATTACAACATCAAGCATAAACATTTATTTAATTCCTTCTTCTCTAGCTTTATATTGGATATTGACCCCTCCTTAGTACATGTAGTCACTTGAGGTTATACATCAAAAGGTGTGTGATAAAATCAAAGTAATAGGATATATATATGAACAATATATTTATGGGTGAACATAACCATAACATAGGAAAAGGATCATGAACATGAGAGGAAGTATTAATAAGATTCTTGAAATGCGACAATGCATAAAAATGAAACATCATGTATTAGTGGTTAACTACCACACATACTTGTGAACAAAGATAGAATCTTTTTCATGAACCATTTCACATTACTTTATGATACTCATTACTTTACCCTATGCATTGGTGCTCCTAAAAATTATGTGTGCACCCATCACATTGAAACATTCATATTGCGCTATATAATTCTAGGTGCACCTGTCACATCATAACATTATCATTTATCATTCCTTCCACAATGAACATATATAAAAAAACATCACCAACCAATTGAATGGAATTGGTTTCATCTCATAATAAAAAATTCATAAACATTGGGTTCCCAAAAGGAGGGAATAGCATACATGTTACAAGAACAGTCTACCATGAATGAGAAGTAAAAGGAATGTTCTTAAAAGAAGAGTAATTTTGGAAAAAAATATTTTGACCTAAAAACTAGTGAAAAACATGTATATTCCAGAAAAGGAAAGACAATGATGAACATATGATTTTTAAGGTATAACCAAATCAACCAAAGAGTTAAAGAGGGTGAACACGAAGAATGAAAATTTATTTCAATATTTTCCCCTTACTTTATATCAAAACACTTCATTTGCATTAATGTCCTATATAACCACATTCAATTAATTAATTAAAAAATACTGATCCTTTTGTACATGAATATGGTTCATTACGTATTCATTAAGTTATTTTATGTTCCTTTTGATGAGTTTTATAGTTTAAAAACATTGTTCGGGAATTTGTTTTTTTAATGTTTTTCTTAAGTGGTTTACTTGTATTCATAAATTGAAGTTCGGGTAGAACATTGGTAAAAATCCAAAACTGATATTAAATGTTTTTAATTATCTTCAAGGAGTTTAAATTATCTTATAATTGATTATATTTTATACCATGTGTATGAATCATTAGATAAGAATTAAATGATGATTGTTTGAGATAATTTATGTGGTTTTTCGACCACAACAAACATGTTTGGATTAATCATTTAGTAAGTTAGTTCCATAACCTTAAATAGGAAATAATACATATAAAATATTCTTGTTCAACCATAAAACTGGATTCATAACCATATCTGAAAGTAGAAATGTAAAAAAGAAAATATGTTATTCTTGACGGTGATTGATTAACACATCACAAACAACATTTTCTATTATGAAATAAATTTAAGAGGAGAAGGGGTTGGATGATATAGTATCCTATTAGTATCATAAAATTATATTATATTTATAACACTATAGTTACGATTTCATTTGGATGAAGATAGGTGGGGATAGATTAAGGAATTAACATGAAATTGAAAATAATTTAAAAGAGAGATAATGGAATTAGCTCTTGAATCCTCCTCTTGAGATCCTCCTTATGGAAGCTATGATTGGTCTTTTGAAGAGACCAAAAGCTCTTGGACGTGGGTATGGGTCTAGGGAATATTATTGGTTAGCGTTTAGTTAAGTCTTGACGCTTGAGAGGTGTATGGAAATGTGGTTGTGAATGGTGGTTTTTATAGGAGCGGGGAGAGGGTTTTTCTCAATATAAAATGCATTAATTTATTATTTCCCACAAAGACAAGGAATAGAGAGCCTTCCCTAGCCAATAATAGTAAATAGGACATGTGAGTTCGTGATTTGGTTTCTTCCATCACTTGTGATGTTAGGAATATTGGGTTTAAATGATAATGTATTTATACGGTAAATTATTGTATTTTACTATTCACTAACATTTCAAGTATTTCAGAAAAATACAATAAATTGACCCAAAACATTTTTTTACAAGTAGAATCAAAAAATGAATTCCATTTTTTAAAAATTGTTTTCTAAATATGATTAATTTAATATTTAATTAAAATCATAATTTATTATCAAAAACCAGTTTTAAAACATTCATTTACTTATTATAAAATATAGTTATATCATACTTTCAACTTGAATTTTATTTTTATATTATCATAGGTAAGGTTAATACTCATTAGGGTATATCACTGTTCATAAGGGTGTGTTACTATACATAAGTGTAGGTTACTATTAACCAAAAATTATTTTTTTCATATTAGATACCAAATAACTTACTGATTGTAACCGTGTGTGTCATATTTTAGAGATTCCAGACACAGAAGTGAAAAACATATGTTTAAAGGTCACATAGCACATAGTAGTTCATTATGTTGTGTTTTCATGTGATTTTATGACATATTTATAAGAAGGTAATTTCAATTTAAAAAAAATGCGTTGTTACATCATGAATATCTGATAAGAATCTAGAAGAGTAGGAAATAATTGAGAAGCAGACAAATAATGTAAGAATTTAAGATATATTTGGATCTATGATTTACAACGAGTGGTAAAATATTTAATTTTCCCAGCATTACTCTTCTGGGGTAACCTATAAATAGAAGAGAACTACACAGTGGTACTTGAAACTATTCACCCATTCATTAAAGATGATACCTAGTATAATTGGTATCAGAATTGAGTTGGACAACCGATGTTTGTTCATGTTTAAGAGTTGTTTATGGACAAAGCATTATAATCAGTGGACTGAATAGAGGAATATTCAGATTCTCATACATCGATCTTCTTTTAAAGGATATCTGTCTAATTTTTTAGTAGTTTTTTTTGGAATATAACAGATTGAGAAAGGGGATATCAGTATGATTCTATATGATGCATGGAATCAGATGATGGACATTAAGACATAGGTTGATAAAAAATGGATTTTTTTTATCAACCATTTTGGATTACAAATATTTTAGTTTCCTTTTCTTTTAAAACACAATATTATCCAAGAAAAACTTTTAATAGGATAGGAGTTAGTATAATAATTCTTATAAGGAGATATATGGTCTCTAACAGGATTTGACATTATTTCCATTCATTCTTTATTATATTGAATTTCGATAGACTAATAAGAGTGTATATAAAAAGTATTAATTTTATCACACTGAGGAGAAACCTGGAATATTGTGTGTGACATGTTTACTTTCCTATTTGTGGAAGTACGTGAGATTTCTAAAATATAAGGAAGAAGAAACCCTAACATGTTATATGTGTTAAATTTACTAAATTTGAAAATTGTAAAATGGAAATAATTGAATAAACCCCCTCCCTTCTCATTTTTTTTAAATCCATTAGAACCTAAATCGGTATTTGAGATAATCATTCCAACTTATAATATTATCAATGAAAATATGAATTCTGTTAATAGTAGATGAATTCCTACTTTTGATGGAAGAAAATATTATACCTGGAATAATTAGATGATTCCATATATTATATCTCGTGGAATGGAGTTTATTGATTATGATATAATTGGTTTTCACTAATTGAGAAATATTCCATTATAAATTTTTAGACAAGAGAAATATTGATGTTGATGGAAAATCCAAAAATTATATTATAATGCCTCAATCAAAAAATATTTTTAGGAATGTGATTTGTCTCAAAACAATAATGAGTATGTCTCATATTATTGAAATTATTTTCTAAGGGGATATTGATTTTAAGGGATCAAAGAAAAAATAATTTTTATAATATTTTAACATATATTAATTATAGATGATTAAAATAATTATGAGTGCATCACCAGAGTAAATGATGTTGTTTGAAACATCATATTCTTTCGATATGTTTTGGATGATTTTGTAATTATGAAGATACTTATGAGAATATTTTTGGATAGGTTTGATTCATAAATTTATTCATTATAATATAAAGATGATTTTTATCAAAATGAAATCCATAAATTTCTTATTTATTATGAAATGATAAAATCTCAAGTGTTTATAAAGAAGATGAATGATGAAAATGATCTCAACAGTACGAGAGATTAGAAAATTCAAGTTGATTAATATTTTAATCAATGTCATTTAAAATATAAAGAATATGATTATTTGAATATAAAAATATGTCTCTTATCTCTTAGAATTATCAAAGTGGAAGAATAAAGTATGGAGAAAAAATTCATATCAAATATTTTTTGTTTGGAGGTGTCATGAAATTTTCTCTGAATTTCTTAAATAAAAATGTTACTTAATATAGACATGATTCGAATGAAAATATTTGATGGTAGAAATTGAACAAAGGTACTAAAGAAACAAATTCATCTAAAAATATAAGAATAGTTTCACTTTAAATGGATGAATGTTTTCTAACAAAGAAAGATGAATCAAACTCAATAGAATTTTTTTCAGAAGTTGAAATTTCTAAAAAAAATTAACATTAATAGAAACCATTTGCGGAAATATGATTCCACATATAGTAAATTATAAGGAGGAAAAGAATTTTACAAAGTTTCTCACCTCAGATCAAAACTTGTTACATGCCTTCTGAAAAAAATAAGTCTTAAGAAAGAAATCAAAATGATGAAGAAACATAGTGGATATGTTTCTGAATGTGGAATAGATGTTGTTAGGTATGAAGAATAACACATCAAGAGAATCTAAAGTTACAATTATGGAATTACCACATAGGGAATGAAAATGTATATTTAGATAAGAATTTGGCAGCAAAGGAAGGTTAAATTAACATGTCTCAATGAAAACTTCTTGATTCTGAATGTACTTTAAGAACAATGAATAAAAGATTCAACAATGATACTGAAGAAAAATTTAATTCTTCTAAAACATTAGAAAAATAAAACTCTAAGATTCAATTTAATTTTTCCCCTTCAAAAAATAATGTTTCAACATATTTCTATCACATTCTCGGTGCCAAACAATATGCTGGAAATCATAAATTAAGAAGCGATGTGAAAAAATTATTATATGAAAAATTATGTACATTACTCAAGAATAAGTTTTCTAAATTTCTAGAATATGTAAGATTATAAAGAAGTCATCAACCTTGATAGAGTTTCTATGAAGAAAGATCCCACTTCCACATAAAATCATGATTTAATGGTCATTGTTGGTACTAAAGAATATATAGGAACATTTTATATAATTTTTTGTGTAATTTTTCACTTTTTGAAAGAATATATGAACAAATGGGGAAAAATGGAGAAAATATAATTCAAATATTTATTAAAATAGATAATGGTGGAGAAATGAAATATCACTATTTTAGAAATATTCCAACGGAAAAAAATTTCATTATCTGGAAGATGTTTATTGGATGATTTTATAAATTTTTCTCCCATGATTAAGAATGTATGAAAAATATTCCATGTAAAATTAATTTTTAAAGAAAATAAAAAGAATATAGAAATAATAATGTTGGGTAATGTTATTTTTTTTAGATAATGCATATATAAATTAAAAAAAACAAACCCTGGATATTTGATAATTGTTTTTCATCACACATAAAATGTGATTTTAAAATCCTCAAATATATTGAGAGCTGTGAGGGGTGATCTGTAATGTTCATGAATGATTGTCCCATAAAAATCAATGGAATGGGAATCAATGATATTAAATATGAAAATATTAAATCTAATGAATTTCTATTTGTTTATGGAATAAAACATAACATACATAGTGTAAGTCAACATTGTGATGATGTCAAAGAAGTGATTTTTACAAAACGTTCTTGTATCATTTCATGGGTGATATATAAAAACGTTTCTATGATAAGAGAAATAATCAAGAGAAACATCATAACTCCTATTATCAATTTACTAAAATGAGGATAAGTTTTCGCATTATAGACATAGTAACCTTAGGAATCAAATTATGATTTTTTTTTTCTAAATTTGTTTCTCTTTAAAATTTTATAAAATTGAAATGAAGGGAAAACAATGTTATTATAACATGTCAGAAAGGGAAAATGACTAATATAAGTCATAATAATTTTTTCAGTATGTCTCACACATCTTTAAAATATTCATTCTGATTTATGTGGAACAATGAGAAATAAATGGCCTAAATTATATTTTTCATTTATCACTTTTATGAGGATTTCCACCCAATAACCCTATTTATGATTATGAAACACAAGTAATGGTCTATATGGATTTTCAAATTCCTCAACAATTGATATTCTGAAATAAATATGGGTTTATATATAGAATATGGTAACAAATAATGGCACTGAATTCAAATAAAAAGATTTTGATGCATATTTTTATAATCGTGGAATCAAATATCATTATAGGGATCCCTATAACCCACAAAAAAACTGATCAGAAGAATGAGAAAATAGATGCCTTGTGAAAATGGTAAGAATAATGAAAGAAGAAAGAAAATGTTTAAAGTGATACTAGAGAAAATATGTTTGTGCTACTGTACATGTGCAAAATAGTTGTTTGTTAATGCTGGAATCTAAAATTAAATCCTAAAAAATGTGGTATAAAGAAACTTCCTTGAAGTACATCATTGTGTTTGTATATCAATGTTTAATAATAATAAAAAATATGGATCTTGTAAAATTTGATGATTATTCTCAAGAATTAAAAATATTTGGTTGATTCCTATAATGAGTACATTTTTCAAAATCCGAATTCAATATAAACATATGTTGAAAATTTTAAGGAAGAAAAAGTAGTGATTTATAACTAATTTGGAAGTGACCCAAAACAGACTTATCAAGATTTAGAACAATTATGTATTGATAAAAATAAAGCTAAAATAGAGTGTTTTAAATGAAACACTTTACAAAAATATTTTTCATTTGAAAATATTCATGGAAGTCATAAAGATTTGGTTCATACAATAATAAGTTTAAGATTAGAAAACCATACATCACTCATCTCAAAAATTGAATCTGAATTGGAAACAAAAGAAGTTAAACACAATTAATGAATAATTAGATTTGATTGTGAAAAATAGAATATGGTAACATGTTCTCCATCCATAATTTAAACATTTATTGGAATAAAATGATTTTATAAAATGAAAATAAAAGAGATATACTAAATTTCCATAAAAAAAAAGAAATAATTGTTTGTAAAGGCTATGCATAGGTCAAAGGTGTTGATTTTGAAGATTAATTTACCCCATTGGAAGATTATAAAATATTAGAATGTTTCTGGTAGTGGTTTCACATATATTTTAAAATTTTATCGAAATGATGTAAATTCATCTCTCCTTAATAGTGAGAATTATAAAAAAGTTTACATTGAACAACCTCTAGGGTTTGTACTTCATAATGATGGAAGATAGGTTTTTAAATTGATGAAATATTTTTATGGGTAGATACAGGCCACAAATTCCAGGTATTTTAAACATGAAAATGATTTGATAATATTTATTTTTTTAGGAATGGTTGAAATGAACTAATATGTGAATGAAATGAAATTTAGAACCCTTATTGTAATTTTTTATGTGGATGATATAATTATTTTTTAAGATGCAAAAATATCAAACAATTTTCTGAGGAAATGAATAATAATTTTGATATTACAATTTTGTGGGAAGTAACACCTTTCCTTGTCATAAAATTTTATGAAAAAGATAAATACTTTAATGCATCTCATTGAATGTACAACAGGGAATTGATAGAAATTATTTGAATGACACAATAAAAATAATTTTCTAATACGTTTTCAATTGGTATAAAGATGAGTACAGATGAAGCTAGAAAAAATTTGATTCATATAGAATTTTGAAAATTGATAGTAATTCTTCTTTATCTAATGGCTTCTAAAACTAATATATTTATGCTATGAATTTTAGTTCCATATATTATAGTGATAAAAAATAATCTCATATGAAGGATAAAAAGATAATTCTGAGATATTTTAAATGAACAACATCATATGGGTAAAAATATTGAAGTAGTTGTGATATGAACTATCACGATTATAATGATGTTAATTGTACTGTGGATTTCAATTACTGAATGTTAATTCATCGAGGATTATTTTTCCTTGGAAAAGGAATTGTGAGTTGGAATATTAATAAATAGAGTTTAGTAAAATTGAGTAAAAGTGAATCAGGATATTTTTTAGCTATGTAGTATTGTACCCAAATTTTGTTGGTTATTTTTGAGTTTGAATATTTGAATGTTGATGTTTGAAAACCATTAAAGGTACTCTGTGATAATTCGAGTGAAATTTATTTTTATAAAATTTATACACATCACTCAAGATCCAAACTCATTAATATCATGTTCTATTTCATAAAATAGAAATTAGATTGCAGAGATGATGTAATGGAATAAATTTCAATGAAAAAACAAATTGATGACATTTTCATCAACGAAATTCCCAATGAAATGTTTTTTGAATTGAGGCCACAAATTAATGTTTATATTACACCAAATAAATCATAAAAATATTAAATAAGACCTCCACAGTGCATTGAATTATGTTTAAAGGGGGGGTATTTTAACAAAATTATCTTATAATAGGGAAATAAGTTCATTTATGAATAACTGAATATGATTTTGTGGTTATCATAAAATGGAGGAGAGAAAGAAAAGTTATAGGAGAAGAAAAAATTGATAAGAATATTATCTTTATAAGGCCGTAAATTTTATTTTCACTGAGGGATGGAATTCTATAAAAACCATACCTTTTCCCGAATTGTTGTATTAGGGAAGACTATTTTGAGAATTCTATAAAAAACCTTTCATTGTCTTATATTGATAAGGTTATAAATGATTCAGAATTAATTTTGGAAAAGGAATGTGTGTTATAAAATGGTGAGTTCACATTTTATTTAACAAGATTTGTTAACAAATAATAATCGGAAGATTAAAGATAATTTATGAAGATTTCAATGTTTTTTTTAAATATACTTTATGAAAAAAATGATTATGTAAATTTAGTGAAATAAGTGTTTTGAAATGTTGTGAACTGGTTTATTGAGGAGTAACTAAAATACTATATAGTGAAAGTTGTTTTGAAATTTTGGTGGTTGGACTTCTTTCAAGAGATCCATCAAACCCAATTCATCAAAGTACGTTTTTATGAAAATCAAAACTTATTAAAAAATTGAATGTTTTAATTTTTTTTGAGAATTTAAAATAAATAAATTCATAAACTCTCTAATGTATGATAGATGATAATATTATATTCTTTCATGTTCCAAAAAAATTTATGAGGATTTCTTAATACAGGCTAGTGTTTATAGAATAAGTTAGAAATTAGAATTTCTAGAGTTTACAAAATTGATTTTTTCTAGACATGAATCATTAGAACAAAACAATTTAGACAAGGAAATTATCAGACGAATGAAATTAAATTGTTTTTTAATTGGATGATCGGATAAAACGAATATATCGATCCATCATAAAAAAAGACATTTCATGATGGCTGATGATGATTAGATGAACAAATAAGATGACTCGAGAAATATGTCTTGTAAATATACTAAAATACTGAAGATGAGAACATGTTATATTTCATTAAAAAATAGAAGGATTTTTAACGTTTTTTCACTATAGAAGTCAATTAGATGATGAATTTTTTGAATGATATGAAATTTTGAGTTTCCTATTGGGAATATTTTATTGGATATGAGGGAATTGCTGAGATCCATTAGTTTTGATAAATTTGGAAGAAGAATATTTTGAAACTTATGTTCACTCAAAAAATAGGTTGTCGATTCTGACTTATTGGACAAGCCTTTGGAAATGATCTATTGGATGAGTAGTTGATACCAATTAGTCATCACATGATATGTTCAATTAGAACATATTTAACTATATTGAGAAAGTGGATGAATATGTTAACCACATAGAATTTATTACCAAACAGTCATTGTAGGTTTCTAATGTCTTAAGATGTTGCAATCATGGTTTCAATAATTTGATTGGATATGAGAACTGGAGTGAGACATTTTGTGTCTGTTTTATTTCAATGAGTCAAGGGATAAATATGTGAGTTATTTCAATTGGGTAAGAGAACTTGAATGATGAAAAGAGTTTTTAGACAGAGATGTTCTAGACTATCAATTGATAGACAATGCATTTAAAAAGATATTTTTCATGTAAAATATATAAATCAGATGTTTTGAATACTTCATGATGATTTTAGAAGACTCAACAGGATTATAGAATTATTAATAACTACTCAAATGATGTATTAAGTTTTTATAAATTCTGATATGTGAGTTTGGGTGAGCAATAAAATATTTAAGCATCTCGCATTTAATATTTTTTTAGAACCAATAAATATAGTAGAATAGTAAAATGGTACTTGACACCATTTAATCATGATTAAAATTTCACAATCTATAGAATTTGGTAGAAAATTATTTTTTCCAAATGATTTTTTTTCTATTTATTTAGGGTTTCAGGATAGAATTTTTTGATTTGAAGTCTTGAATGGGGAAAATTTTGATTTTCGGGTAGAGAAAGTCGGACTGATGGTATTAGTCTATGTTTTGAGTAGTTGTTTATAAAAACATATATTGACAAAGGGATATTTGTATGGTTACATTGGATTCAATCCATAAGGAACTAGTACATCAAAAATAGGTTGACCAGACACATATTTTGGGATGGACCTTTCTGGGGGAAAATTTTCATTGTTAATTTTATTTCATGGATGAAAATTTTTGTAAAACAAATTTGTAACTTGATGGGATTAATTATAATAATTATTATTAGTAGGTATAATGTGTCTAATGGGACTTGATATAATATGTTTGGACTTTATCATTATATTGAATTTCCATAGACACTTGAGAGTGGCTATAGAATAGATATAAGTTCTCTCACTGAGACTGGACAATGTAAATTGTTTGTACAAGTTCTAATTTTCTATTTATGCATGCACATGATTTTTATAATAGATGATAATTAAGGAAATTTATAATTTATTATGGGTTAAATTTACAAAAGTTGAAATTTATAAAAGGAACCAACTTATTCAACCCCAAGTTGTTTTATGATCCTTCAGAACTTGACCTAACAACTGATGAAATCTCACCTATTCCACAAGAAAAAATTCATCATATCCCTCAGCATGATCCTCTAATAACACTATATCATGATTCTATCCCACCAAAGAATACTTCTCCTGGGATGAAAATGTGGGAAGTGCAATGGTGATTTCTTGAGTCCCACCTTCTGTAGGCCCTATGGTGGCTACTAGCACCGAGTGTATAATAAATATACATATGGGGGCCTTACCCTCTAAGAGAACATATAGAAGGGAGAGGTAAGATAAATACACCAATAAAAACCTGATAAAATATATATTTTTTTATATTTAAATCCAATGTTTAAACATGAAATTACATAGAGTACTATAGAAACATAAAGGAAAACTAAATGTACATAAAAGGTTAACGCATCAAGGACCACAGAACTGAAGCATCTCTTAAAAAACCACATGATTTTAATATTTATACAGATCTACAACCTTATCATTATGACCTAAAAATAAGTCTATACGTATGTTAGGTGATCATAACAGTATAATCCATATAATCCTCTCAATATCCCTTATAGAAAAAGATAAAGAATTCATGGTAAAGAACTATTAACTATAGTGAACATAACTCATCACCTAAAAATTATACTATGTTGTTAACCTCACCATTTCTAAATTTCACTAAGTATCACATACCAGATATCAAATAATATAATAATGAAAATTCAAGGGTAATAATCTCATACTTCTTCACTAGTTTTTTTCTCTTCCCAAACTTCACACTTCTGGAGCCATCTCTCTCCAAAATAATCTAGCTCAATGGCACATGGGCAAAACCTCATAGCATGAACCAAATATATCACATCATAACATCATTCCACATACCATAACTATATAGAGTATCAACATATTTCTTGGAATCTAACATATGTCGTAGGACATGTATCTTACATCAGGTTTTTTACCTCTCGCCATCACAACCCACACACTGAGTACGTACCTCAAGAGATAACAACAGTTACACATCATACATATAATAGTCCTTTGGATACTATAGCTGAATATGAATGGGTGTTAAATAACCATAATCCATCACAACCATTTACACATATATATTAGAAAACCATCCAATTTACATATCATCATAAGAAAATATAAAGATACTAGAGTGGGGCCAATGGTTGTAGTCATTCATCCATCCTCCTACTAGGATGTTGGGGAAAACACCCTCCTAGAGTCAACTGGGTGTAAATTTCCCTAATAAACATTGGTGAGGTAGCATATGAAATCCAAAAATATATAAGATATAATATATATCACAACTATATTATGGGGATAACCTATTCAAAGACTCAACTACATCTAATATCGAATTAATTCCTCACTACCCCTATTTAGATCAGATATCCTATAAGCACACAATAATTAATGAGATAAACTAATTACTTATATTATTTAAATAATAAATATATTAAGTTTACCTTATTTTTTTCGATACCCATTAATTTAAAAAAAAATCCACATAAATTAAATTATTCAGCAGAGTAAAGTATATTCCCTCTAGGCATATTCCAAACCAAGTCCAGTATTTGCCACAGTTAACTTATTTTTATTATTTACAATCCATTAAAAAACCCCACATTTTAAGAATTATTATTTCATTATAATCATAATTTGATAAATAAGGTAATCTAGGGAAATTATATTATGATAAAAACATGATGAAACATATAACTGAGCACTTGTAGCAACCCTAAGAAGTGAAGAAAGTAATGTTGAAATAACAAGAAACTGAACCATTGACCATTAAATAGATTCATAAGATAGAATACCACTATCAAAATAACATAAATAATTAAGTAATTATTACTAATATTTTATCAATACAATTCTATACTCAACACCCACAGGCATATCTATGATAATATCTCCATCATAGGCATTAAATGTTTCATCATCATTGATGCCCCATCACACTATATCACATAAGGTCTTCACCACCCCATATCACATCACATATCAATTATAACATCCATATATCATTAATAAAGTAGTATTAAACTAAAAAGAATACCCAAAAGGAAACTCTATGTAAAAAAACTCATTCATCCTTCACAAAAAACAATCTCTCACAACTCTAAATGCAGGAAAATCAGACTTCTCAAGAATATGTCCAACTCATGACCTAGAAATTATCATTATCAAGCTAACAATTTTAATACATCTCAAATTTTCCAATTAATTATCTATATTTTTTAACTATGGGAAGCCAAGGACATGAAGCTTTAACAACCTATAAATGTTAAACAAGCTCTTAACATCAAAACGGGTTTCATCAAACTATTTGAAGTACAATTGTGATTTAAAATGACTTTTATTTATTATTAAAATTATCAAAAAAGTGTTATCATGATTGAAATTCATTATCTATTAAATTTTCACATAAAATATAACATTCTATTAAACATGTTCATTGTATCAATTTGATTATCATCAAATTAGTAGAAACACCATATTCAAGCATGACCCTTTATTTATTATCCAATTAACAAAATAATTATTAAATTTCATTCTATACTAATATCTATCAAGAAAAACATGCTAATACACAGAATAATATGAAATTATAACAAGAATAGCGTAGTTATCACACTTTCTATAAAACCAAGATGCAAACCGATATCATTGTAAAAAAACAACATGTGATCCCTATAACCACTTCATTATTAATTTCGTTAAATATTTAATGGGTAAATTGTATTACAATAAAAAAGGATAAACCATTATAATTTTATATTTTCATATAAATAATAGAATATCTAATGAATCACATATCACAAATTTTTTAACATTCTTCACACAAGAATGAAACAACATCGTAGATCCGAATCACCTCTCCCGAAAGAAGCTGCATCACTCCAGGGATGTTATTCCCCAAAAGAACCAAAAAGTAACAAAGAAAACTCATTTATAATAAAGGAGTGAATCCTAGATCACATTGAAAGATTAATCAAGAAGATACATATCAAAAACCTTTAAGAGAAGAGGTATAGTGTTACTATAATCACAATAGATCTATGATACAAGGTCAAGAATAATACTTGTTGAAGGGATTAAAAAATTCATGAAAGGATTGTTGCTGATGTAATGACCCTGGTATTTATAGAATAAAACATTTTATTTTCTACTAATATTTATGAAAAATATAATAATTTTACGTTAAAGGGGATTCTTTTTCCTATAGCATAATCGACATGTGGAAATGAGTTTCTCTGAAATCTTACGTTGCACACAACATTGAGTTATAACAAAAAATAATACAGTAATAGTATTATTATATTAAATAGTAATAAATATCAATCCATTGGGATAGTCGAAATGAATAAAATAAACTAAATTTTGAAAAAAGTTTCACACATTTTTAAATAACGATTAATTGGTTACCAATTATATTAGAAATGGAAATAAAAACATATTGAATTTAAAGGATGTCATTTTATGAAAACCTGTTTACAGGAGAATAATTGTTTTTACAAAATCAAATCACAATTTATGGATCTTTATTTAATAAAAAATATATGTTATAAATTAAATTTAATATTTTAAATTAATCTTATTTGTTTTTTAAATATAATATAAAAGAACTTTATTTTTTCGGATAAAAGAAGCATTTTTCTAAAAATACAGACTTATCACATTTTAATGGAGAACACTTTTTAAATTTAATTTATGAAACCATTATATGTTATATTTGATAAAATAAACTTCTTATTTAGAAGTGGGATATCAAAATTTACTTTGAATGATTTTTTTTATTTCTATGATAACTATTATGCTTTCATAATAGTAAAAATACCCTAAATTTTAATTGAAAACAATTTGTTCCATCGAGATAATTTATATTGTTAAATAATATTATTTAATGGTTTTACAGTATAAATCGAACATATTTTTGTCAATTAATCCAATTATTTTCATTAGATTTAATTTCACATTTTAATTGGACATTAACACATGTTGATCTTCAATTTGTTTTTACTTCTAAAAAACACGCTTTTTGGTTTTGAAAATTGAAATTAATTTTACATTAATTACTGCAACTTATGTGTTTTGAATTTGGAAAAATGGAATCCATATTTGAAATAATAAGTTTAAAATAGTTTAAATGGGTACCTTTTATTTTTGGACATTATTTATATTTATTTTAGAAATTATTTTATTTAACGTAGAAAAAGGGTCAATATGATAAATAAGGGTAAACAATAATGTTATAATAATATTAAGCAACTATAACATGTTTCCAAATCCTATTGTATGAGATATTTTTGACTATGGTAATCCTTGGGTCGTTTTTTGTACCCCATGAAGACACTTGGGTTTGATAATGAAATGTTATAAGAAATAATTTAACGTAAAGATAAATATTACCCAAAACAAGTGTCTTTTACTAAAACAATTTTTATATGAGGTTATATAACTGATCTCTTCAACTATAAATAGTAACTATAATGATAAAAATATTTAATACATCATGATATTTTATTTAATGTATTTAAAAATTAAAAAAATAAATTTAATTATGACATAATGATGAAGCAGTGATTACTTCATTAATAAAGGATTCAATTAAATGATATTATAAATATTAAAATAAATTTAATTTTATTATTTTGAAGTAATCCGCAAATTTAATGGATAATATTGACAAATTTTATTTGACTTAATGCCTCTCGTTCTAAGTAATCATGTTATATTTACATTAATAAAATTAATATTTTATAGTGTAAAAAAGACATAAATGAGTATTTAAAACAAATACAATTTTATTAAAAGATTTAATAGTCCTAAAAACCTTAGATTCTTCCAGATGAATTATATAATGTTAAAAATGTCATTCTTTATACAGTAATGGTTTTTTTTGTCATTTTATAGTAAATATAGGTACCATATATTATTAAAATGATATAAGACATTGTAAGAGTTAATGTTTTTTACTAATGGTTAATGTTAAAAGGTTAGGTTAATTTTCTGACCTAATCATGTCTAAAACCTATTGGTTGATAGTTTTTCAACCCAAAAAATTTTACATTTGAAATAAATGATTTTGGGACCAATTAAAACTGGAAATTAATTTATAATAAAATAATATTTCAAGACCTTCCTAAAGTGCCCCTCATCGCTCTTATAAAAGGCTACCACAACCACCCACTTAGTAACACCTATCAATCCCCTTTTCTCATAAAACTTATACTAAAATAAGATTTAATAATACCTCCCTTACTCCTAGAATAATTACCTTAGGAATAAGGCAATTAAAATATACTTTTTGGCTCAAATCAATAGAAGTTAGTCAATTTATAGGAATACAATGAATGAATGAGACAAGTCATACTCAGGGTATGGGAATTTTTTAAACCAAATTCCATTATATGGGTAGATCTTATACATTAGGACTATGGTATGCTATGTTTATGTGAGAAATGAATTTTTATATCTTATCTTTTATATATACATTCCTTATGGAGATTTACAGTGAATACACATAATTGTTCTATTTTATTAACAAAAAGATCTTTGTAAGGGAAATATCAACTCAATATTCATTCATTGAGTTAAATAACCATTTCAATGTTTTTTAAAGAATATGCATGAATTAAATATTATGGTTTTACATTTATTGTCCAATTATATTGGGTGTATTTATATTTGTGACACATAATTATGTCATTGATTTATCATTAATATAATGATACGATATTTATAATGTACTTAATCAGAATCACATTTTATAGAGAAATATTTTGGTTTATACATGACCTTATTTTAAATTGTGTATAATTATACGTTTTTCATTGAATTTAATTTAATGGTTTTGAAAAAGAATATTTTTCAATGAAGCATTTTTATTAAACCATAAAAGGAATGTTTCTTTTTAACGTACACGGTGACCACAACCTTTCTGGTTCTATGAGTATTATTTGTTATTTTGATTCCTTAATATGTCGTAATGTTTTAAAAGGGAAATAAATGAAATATAACCTTTCTACTTATTTTATTGAAAATATTTTTGAGGGAGAATTCATTATGTCAATATCATGAAATGATATATTGTGATCCCAATGTGAAAATGTTATCATTTCATTATGTGTGTTTTATGTGTTATAAATATGTTATTCATCATTGTGATTTTTACATATATAGGTCGTTCCATGATAAACTAATGGTGGGTGAGCACAATATATATCTCCAATTAATTGTGTAATGTGGCGGAGGTAAACATTAATGTTTTTCCAAATAGATTTAGGGAATATACTATGATGGGTATTCCAAACGTAACTCCATATGCAGATGTCAAAGATACAATGTAAATATGTTATGGATTCCATAGGTTACATTGATGATTTATGATTTCAATGAGTTATTCATAAATATTATGATTTCATGGTGTATGTTAAACAACTTGTGTTTTATGATTAAAAATTATGGTTTTAGTGATTTGTTTTTATTCATGGACTGATGTTTTCTTTCTTCATTTTCTATCCCTTACTGAGATTTTGACACTCATTATAAGGCCCCGGCCTTAAACATTACTTAATATTGAATTAAATGAATAATTCACATTGAGGATCTTTTCAGGTTTAGAGTTTTAGAGAATTAGGACATAACTATTACATCTAAAAAGATTACAAAGTAGACACTTATAAGAAGATTCCATAAAATAAAAACTCTTAAAAAGAAACATGTCTAGTTCCATGTTTTATATAGCATGACTTTCTCTTGATCCCATCCTTGAACCTATTCCACATTAAGTCCTATGAAAAACATTTCAAAAAAACTTGGGGTGAGCATAAAATGCTCAGTAAAACTGTTAGTTTTTCAAACATCAAGTAAACCATGTATAACTTTATCAAAGTAATACCTTCACCTTCATGAAGTAGTAAAAACTCTTCACTGAATAAAATATCATTACTTACCTGTTTTTAACCAAAGCATTGCCATAAAACCCATATAAAGAACACATATCATATAAAGGTAACTTGGGACATAAACATACTTAAGTGGAATAACCATTCGGTCGACTTCCACACATATCACTTAATAGAATAGCCATACGGCCAACTTCCATACATACTTAATGGAATATCCATACGGCTGACTTCCATACCCAATTCATTGGAGTTTATAATGTAACCACCCATCCTGGTATTCACGGCACCACCCGTCATATGGTTTATCACGTAACCACCCGTCAAATGTCCAAGTACCAATATAAAATCATAAAACATAAAACCAATATAAAGGAATGATAACATTTCCACATTTCAATCACAATATATCATTTAAATATATTGACATAATATAATCCTTTATAAAAACAATTTTCAATACCAAAATACATAAAAGATTATATGGTATTTATTTTATTTTAAAAACATTACGGATTGTTGAGGAAGCCAAAGACCAAATAATACTCGCGGCAGCGGAGAAGTCGTTGTCACCACGTACGTTAAAAGAAACATTCCTTTTTTTCGTTTTGTAAAATTCTTCGTAGAAAAAGAATTCCTTTTGTATAAAAGTAAAAGTCAAAGGGTTTTATACACCGTAAAAAAGAAAGTTGTGTATAAAACGAAATATGCCTCAATGGAAGGAGATTGAGACGAAGTCCCTTACCTCGGGTCCGACTTGACTCGGTCATTCATTAATCTCCTAAATAATAAACATGAGTTAATTTATACTTGATTAAGAATCTTTTTAAAGTTCATTATTCCCTTTATATCACTTATTTCCACGTCATGAACACTATGTAATTATTTAAGTTATTAACGGTCATTGGTACTTGAGTCAAAAATAAACCCTTTATAATTACATGTTGTCCATGTATCCATTATATCCAGAATTATAATCATGATGTGTATATCATATATATCATATATATCCAGTATATACATGCATTTATAATATTACATAATCATTTAGAGGTAAGAAATGAAATGCACCGTTCATTGAGACGGTAAGCCGTACGTACGCATGAACGCTACTTTCATTTCTATTTCATATTTTATATAATGGAATCATAATTATATAAAGTTATAATATAATCCCAGTGTAATATCATATATAATATCATAACTTCATCCTTTATACGTCCCACATATGGTATTAACGAATCAAATCACTTTGAGGGGGCGGTAGTCCGCACTTCCTTAATTGAAGATATCGCGTTTACCCATAATAGAAACCATAAAGGTATGCCCAAAATGAAAAATACAGAAGCTTAAGGAAAACATAAACATATTATATATCATATATAAATATAGTGTCATCTTAATGGACACCTTTGAAGGTGTTAAAATAATTTTGAACAATCATCGTTTCGGGAGGTAGAAATTCGCCATCCACGGAAACAGTATGTTCTTTAACCATTAGATGTAGGTGTGTGTAAGTGTAGCTCGCATACTTCTTATAACAACATCCTAGTATATTGAGGATACTTGATTTGTTACAAAAGAAAATAATAAAAAATGTTTAGGGGGTTGGAGAAGTAAAATAACACAAAAGGACTCAAAAGAAGACATTACCTTAAAATCGGGTAACTCCCTTTGGTTTGAGCTCAGAGGCTTCCTTGAGAAGACTTATGCCCAAAGTGAGGCTTGAAGGAGTAATAGAGGGAAGTGGAGAGACAAAATGGGCAGGGTTTGGCTGATACAAAGGCTTTTGAAGTGTGGGTAAGGTGGTAGAGGTTGGGGCCTTTTATAAGAGGAGGGGAGGGGCACTCTTGGAAGGTAAATAAAAGTCACTTTATTTTAAAATGGTATTCAGATTTAAGAGGTCCCACATTGATGTGTTTCAAGGATAAGGTGATTAGGGTTCTAAATCCATCCATACAAAAGGTTTTGGCCATGTTTAGGTCTTATATATTACATTATCATTCCATTTTATTTAAATCGTTAAATAATGAGGTCATCGCAGCATCATCATGATGTCATAAATAATTTACTTCATTTAATTTATAAAAATTATAAAAAAACTATCATGATGTAGGAAATAGTTTTCTCTTTCTAATGAATATTTATAGTCAAAACTCTGACTTGTATAACCCCATGTAAATTTTTTTTTAGTAAAACATTTCTTGTTTGTGTCATTTTTACTTTAACATTAAATAAAAAGTTATTTATGTCATTTCCCAACCAAAGTGGCTCCATGGGGTCCCCAAGTTGACTCATGGATTGTCTTGGTCGGACATGACACATACAATGAGGGTAGGACATGTTTCAAGTTCATCTCATATTATTAAAACATTATTTTTACCTTAAACTACACTAATTACCTCTAATCACGATTAACAACATAATAAGTTACTATTCACCAAAAAATTATTTTAATCCCATTGAACCACATTTTACTTTTTAATGACAACCATGTATGTCGGATTTTTGAAATTCAAAACACAGAAGTGGTAAAATTTCATTTAAACGAAAAATCAGTTTCTTTAACTACCACTTAGTGGTTTCACTATTCATCAAAAATTGAAGTTTTTCAGAAAAATACCAAAACGTCACCCTAAGCTATATTTGATATTCCGAATTCAAAAATGAAGTCCATTTTACAAAATTCCAAATATATAAGTATCATTAATTAATTTAATAATTAATTCCCACTGTTAGAGCAAATAGCGTGTTTTTATGAAACAATAAGTATCAAAAGATTGACACTAGTTTAAGTCCAATTTCAAAGTGAAATTTATTCCAATTACCACCATTGGATTAAATGGTAAAAATATATTCTAATTTCACTTTAAAACAAATTCAAAATATAATCTAATCATATAAATAAATTATATTAAAAAGAGGTTTTGAATTAAAATACAACATTTTACACTATTCATTAAAAAATGATCTTTATCAGAAAAATTCCAAAAAATTACACAAAGTAAAAAATTTGATGTCCCGATTCTAAAGGAGAGTTTTATTTGGTCCAATAGAATGTATAAGAGTGATCAAAACTATATTTAATGATGGTTTACCATCAGAAGGTGATAAGTGAACCTTTAGTGAAAATTAGGGTATAAATGCCTAAAATTGAATTCTTTCTGTAATTTAAGCCATTATCTTTTATTGGATAAATGTAAAAACATTTAAAAAACATATATAATCATATTTTAGTTATTTCTATCCATTACCTCTAATAAAACGGCTACATGTTAACTACCATTTAAAATAATATTATTGTATTACTAGTGTGCAACATAAAATTTCAATGAAACTCTTTGTTGCGTATCGGGTACGCTACCGAACATAGAAACCCCTTTAAAGTAAAATTAATATTTAATTCGTAAATATTAATCAATATGAAAATGTTTTATTCATTATTTACCTGGTGTGTTACACTCATCCTATGTATATGAAATTTTTTTCATAGTTTATAAGGATGGCTAAGAGAAATAAATAATTCGAGAAGTTTTTTATCAAGAAAATAATTCTTGATTTAATCAATAGTTTTATTATTGTGAAAAAATTGGATAGAGTATAAGTGTATACATTATAATATTTGAGATGTAGTGTATTAGTTATGGACTAATTCTCTAAAAATATAAACCTATAAAGATCCTCAATGTGAAATCATGACTTAAATTGATATTATGCAATGTTTAAGGTTGTGGCCTTATAGTTGGTATCATAGGTTTGTTTAGAAAACAATAGAGTTTATGGTGTTATTTAAGCATAAGTGACATAACCATAATGGTTAGCATATTATAAAGAGTCATAGTAATTTTAGATAAATTTAATGAGTTTAGGATAACATGAATATGTATATCTTAGTGTTTACCCTCCTCATTAGATAGTAAATAAATATTTTACTGATATACTCACACAATCCTTTTTAGGTTTTAGAGTAAATTGATGGATCTAATAGGCACCAAAGTAAAAATGGATGTGAAGGAAAATGTGGTTGTTTTCCTAATAAGATACCAAACGAAATCAGAGTTTCAATGATAACTCTTCTGGTTAATCTCTACTAACCATCTAGAGTCCTGATTGATGACTTGAACCTTAGTTGTTTTTCTAAGGCATCATATTTGTGAGAAACAAATCCTTATGGAAGTTCATGTTGTAATTATAAAGGTTAGTATATTCGAAAACCTATGTGTCAAGGATGTGGAAATAAACACCTAAGAAAATGATTCAATGGTATGGTAAGATGTTATGGACGTGAAAATAAAGATCATAATGCAATAACCAATCATGGAAAAAATAAGGTTTAGTTGACTCCAAGAAAGGGAAAGAAGTTATTTCCAATGAATGAATTGAATGTTTTAAATGTGGTGTGCATGGTCATTAGGCAAATAGATGTAATAATAAGAAGGTTTTGGAATGGGATCAGTATAATCATACAAATATATGTTTACCAGTATATAATGCTATTCATATTGTGGATGAGGAAACTGAAAACAACCAATGATAATTATTTATTTTTTCTTAGCTAATGTTTTAAAATTATTGAATATTAGGATACGATTCATGATTTTGTTTATAGGAAAGAAGTGTTATTGAATAAGTTAGAAATTTTTTTAAGGGATGATGAATAATTCCATGTGATTAAGATGTGTACATTTTAGAAATTTGATATTTATGTTAGATATCTGGGTGATGAAATGTTTAAAAGTATTAATGCTCTTTCGTTGATGGGACTAATTTGTAATAATTTTTCCTCGTATGTGTAACAGAGATGTTTGTTTTTTGAAAAATATATTTAAGGAATAGTTGTATTTAATTTTATTGGTATAATTATAAATATATATTAGGGTTTATATGATACTTGAATTTGTGGAAATTACGGGTTATTACTTTTTGGGATACAAAATGAAAGGTAATATATATCCTTTGATGATAAAAAAGGTTGTAGTTATTTATTAGGAAATTATCATATTTTTAAGAAAGTTATAATAATGATTTGATGTTTGAAAAGGAAAAAATTTAGGATAGTGGATAGCCCATAGTGTCTTGTAAAACCAAGGTAATCGAACCCACAACAAAGGGCGACAAGGGTGCATCACCAACCACTGGCCTACATGAATTCCCTGGTTGGTATGACTTATTATTTTTAGTTAAATAATTTTATAGATCAAGAATAAATTTATTTTGGAACGTAAATTTTATAAAATGGATTTCATTAATATATTAAAATGATTTTGTGATTTTGTGATAAATATTATTTTGGAAGATGTTCGATAATTTCAGAAAACTATATGCCTAAGGAAAATAGAATATGGGATTTCAATTGAGGAGTAATGGTGTAATTTTATTTAGGTAGAATATATGTTTTTATTGTATACTTGTAGTGATTTGGGTTATTTACGGAAATGGTTAACCAATCTTGTAGAATATGTGATTGGGATAATTTCTTGTCAGTAAGAGACTTTAATAGTAGTCGATGTTATTTGTAGATAAATGTTAACATTTATTTTGGAAGACTACATGATAAATTTATTTTCTATTTTTTATTTCAATCATAGATTGGATTATATTAAATAATATTTGGTAAAATTGTGTATTGAATTGTCTTTGTTGAACTTTTCGAATTGTTTATTAAATTTTGGAGATTAAGAGTAGTATTTCTTTTTGTAAAGGATTGTCCTTTTGGGGGATTATCTAATACCATACTAACCATTTTAGTTTTTGTTAACTTAAAAATAAATGGGAAATATATAGTTCAACTTTTTTATATTATGTGACTCTCTAGAAGTTGATCTTAATTCTTCAAGTGTGACCATATCATCTTGAATATTAATTGTTTGGAGAAAAGATGATTTTGAGGTATAAATTTAAAAATGGATGAAACATTTCTTTTCAAGAAAGTTTATTTCCTTATGTTACTTTTAAATATCATAAATAAATTCCTCCACTTTATGGAAAGGAACTTAGAACAAAAAAATTTCCAGTTTACTTTTCCTAATAGGGTATTAATGACCGTTTACCCTATCACATTTTTATGGATTTTGGGTTGTTAACTTTCACCTGATCATGTTTTATATCACTCTCTATGAGAACTTGATGGTTATGTTTTCATCCATATCCATGGAATCCTAGTATATGTTTTATTGGGGGAACTTTTTACTTATATTTATTTATTTTAAGGTGATATTAATAGACTCTTTCTCTCGTGTGTTATTTTCAATGATGTTTTTTAGCCCAATTTTAAAATTGAGAGGACACAATTTCTAAAATGGGGGAATGATGTAATGACCCAGTTATTTATTGAATAATTGTTTTTGTTATAAATATTTATGAATAAGATACAAATTATACATTAAATGGGATGCTTTTTCCGATAGATTACTCGACACACAATGACGGGTTTCTCTGAAATCATATGTTGCACACAACATACCAAAAAATAATACCATAATAATTTGATTATTTTAAATATTAGTTAACACCTAGGCATAGGGAAGGAGTAAATTCATAGTATCAACAAAATTTTGATATATGGTTTTCAGATGTCTAAATAATGATTTATTGGTTACCATGTTTATTAGAAATGGAAATAAAAACTAATTGAATACAAAAGATATTCTTCAATGAAAACCTATTTAAAATATAATAATTGTGTTTATAGAATCATATATCTCTTTAAGGATTTTTATTTAATTATAAATTTATATTATATATTCAATGTAATGTTTTAAATTTATCTTATATGTTTTATAAATATGATATAAGAAAAAATTCAATTTTTTGGATAAAATAAGTATTTTTCTAAAAATGTTGTCTACCACCTTTTAATGGAGAGACTTTTTGGAATTTATTTTTTTGACACAATTATATGTTATATTTCATAAAATAAACATATTATTTCGAAATGGGATATCAAAATTTACTTTTTATGAATTATGGTTATTTTTTTTCTTACTATAATGTTTTGATGAATATTAAAAATATGATATTTTTTAATTGAAAACCACTTTTTCCATCGAGTTAATTCTTATGGTTAAAACATAATATTTAGTGGTTTTAATGTATAAATGGAATATATTTTTTCCATTTAATCCAATGATGGTCATTGGATGTAATTTCACATTTTTATTGGATATAAACACATGCCAATCATTTGGTAGTTTTTACTTCTTAAAAACACATTTTTTGGTTTTGACAATGTGAAGTAATTTTAAATTAATTAGTACAAATTTTTTCTTTTGAATTTAAAAAAATGGATTCCATAGTTGTAATTATAATTTTAAAATTTGTTAAATAAGTTTCTTTTATTTTTGGACAAAATAAATATTTATTTTAATAATTATTTTATTTACCGTTGTAAAAGGGAAAATATGGAAAATAAGGGTAAAGAATAATCTTTTAATAATATTGAACTATCATAACATGTGTCCTAATGATATTATATGAGATATTTCCGACCATGGGAATGCTTGGGTCGATCATGGGACCCCATGTAGCCACTTGGGTGTGATAATGATGTGTTATAAAAATTCCATTAAAGTGAAGAAAAATATAACATAAACATTTATCTTTTACTAAATCAATTTTTATAAGGGGATATATGACTGATCTCTTAGACTATAAATTGTCATTATAAATATAAAAATATTTCCAAAATCATGATATTTTATTTATACTTTTTAGACATTAAATAATTAAATTTAATAATGACATACTGATGATGTGGTGATTGTATCATTAATAAAGGATTCAAATAAATGATATTAAAAATATTAAAATAAATATTATTTTATTATTTTGATTCCATATATAAATTTTATGGATGATAATGAAAAATTTTATTTTTTTTATTCCATTGTTTTGAGGTAATCATGTTGATATAACGTTAAAAATCAATTACTTTATGCTGTCAAAATTCACATAAATGAGTTTTAAAAATATACTATATTATTGATGATATAATAGTCATAAAAATTTAAGAGTCGGTCAAAATAATTATATAATATTATAAATTTTATTAATGATCCAATTATTGTTCTCTTTTAATTTTATTTTAAATATAGTTACCTTATATTATGAAAACTCAATAAGACAAGGTAAGACTTAATGTTTTTAAGCAAGGGTTAATGTTACATGATAAGGTTAATTTTGTGACCTCAACAAGACTAAAACCTATTGGTTGATAGTTTTTATACCCAAAATCATCTCATTTTTGAAATAAATCAGTCTTCGATGATTTAAAACTAAAATAAAAGTTATAATTAAATAATATTTCAAGACATTCCAAAAGTGCCCCTCCTCCCTATTATAAAAGGCCACAACCTCTAACCAATTAATCACAACTCTCAATCCCCATGTCTCATCCAACATCTGCTCAAATAAACTCCCAACATCACTCCTTCCTCATAGAATCCTTACCTTGGGCTGATGGAAATTCAGGTATTCCCTTTATCTCAAATAAAAAGAAGTTATCCAATATATATGAATACAAAGAATTAATGAGAAAAGTCGGACTCAAAGGTTGGTAACCTCTAAACCAAATTTCCATTCATTGGGTTGATCTTATAATTCATGACTATGACCGAATATAATTATATGAGAAATGAATTTTGATATCTTGTCATGAATTTATACTTTCTTTTGGGATTTATTGTGAATACACATAATTGATCTATTTCACAAACAAAATGATCTTTGTAAGGGAAATCTCAACTCTATCATCATTCATTGGTATAAATATACTTGTAATTGGTTATGTTTTTCCAATAATATGTGTTAATGAACCCTGATTGTTTTACACTTAGTATCTAATTATCTTGGGTGTATTTAGATTTGTAATGCATTATTTTGTCTTTGATTTATCCTTAATCTAAGGATGCAAAAAATTTAATGGAATTCGTCTCAATCTCCTTTCATTGAGGTATATTTTGGTTCATACACGACCTTCTTTATTATGGTCTATAATTGTATGTTTTTTATTTTAATATAATTCAATGGTTTTTAAAAAGAATCATTTTCTATGACGTGATTTTACTAAACAACAAAAGAAATGTTTCTTTTTAACGTACACTATAAGGCTCAACCTTCAGCATTACATAATCTTGAATTATGTTAATAATTCAAATTGAGGATATTTTTAGGATTCGATATTTGTAGAATTAGGTCAAAAATAATTCATAACAACTACAATATTTTAGGTATGAACTTCTAATCAGCATCAATTTTTTATAAAACAAAAACACTTTTAAAAAATGAGACATTTCTACTTCCATGTTTTAGAAATCATGAGTTTTCCTTGATCCCATCTTTTACCCTATTCATCTTTAAGTCTAGTGGAATACATTTTATGAACATGGGATGAGCATAAAAATCTCAGCAAAGGATGTAAAATCAGGAATGAAAAAATTAGTCCGTAAATACATACCAATCCAAGAAATCATAATTTTCGATCATAAAACATGAGCTCTTTAACATAACTCATGAAATCATAAGATTTATGAATAACACATAGGAATCATAAAACATAAAGGTAGCTTGTGAAATCCATAACATACATACATTGTAGATTTCACAGCAACATTGGGAGTTACACTTGGAATAACTATCACATTATATTTCTTAAATCCTATAAGATAAACATTAAGGTTTACCTCTGTCACGTTACCTAATGCATTGGAGAGCTGTCTCGGCCACACTCGTTGTAGGTTTATCACAGAATGACCAGTATATGTAACAAATTCCCAATAACAATAACATTTTCATAACACATAAAACAAGAATAAGGAAAATATAAAATTTCCACATTGGAATCACAATGTATCACTTCCAGATATTAAAATTACAAATTCTTTATAAAACCATTTTCATAACCATTTAAAACATTTAATAAAGAGATTTTTGAATTGATGGGTCCCATACAACTTTGAATCTTTTGATAGAAATTTTAATTCCAAATAATTCATGTCAATATAAATAAATCATTAAAAATCATTTTTAAAACATGAAAATTGATTAGAATGATTTAGAAGAATAGATCATTAAAATGTTTAAACGATATTTTAGTTAAAGAGTTCCTAACCAAATGAGAGACGCTTGAATACAAATAACTGAGTAAAAAACATTAATCAAATCTATAATATCATGATAATAAGTAGATTCATGATATAATATGTCAAAGGGAAGTATATACACTGTATAAAAGTGAATTGGTTTATAATAACAAATAAGTCTCAATGGAATGTAATTTGAGACAAATTCCATTACAAAGATCGTACAGTTAGATTAAGGTTAAATCAATGAAATAATTATGTGTGAAAATAACAAATAAACCCAATATAAGTGGATATTAAGTGTAAAACAATAATATTTCATTCAAAAATATTTATACCATGACATATTTTTGAAGAATAAGTTTAACCCAAAGTATTGAACTTGGTTTAAGAGGTTCTGTTGCCAAAATTTACCAGCCTAAAGATGTAACATTAAAATTATGAAAATGATTTGGTGAAATAGAAAAGGGTATCCAATCACATGGACATAAAATTTATAAAAATAAGGATATATAAGAACGTATCCCATAATAATAAAATGGAAATTTAAAAGACATACCAAAAAAAGTCTTCGACTAAAAGATGCAGGTGAAAGGTTCCCTAACTGATTTGGTGACTTAAGAAACATATGCCCCATGAAATAAGAATCATAAAACAAAGTTGTAATACCCATAAATTAATGTATATTTTAAAAATAATAAAATAATGGGATGTACATAAACCACACAAAAGAAAATAGTTGAAAATTTATCATGAATCACAAGAGAATAAAAAGTGAGATGAAAACTCGTTACCTTGTGTCCGACTAGACTTGTATGTTCCTTGTTCTTCCTGAATAATAAAATTAAGTTAATTTACACTTAAATTGGAAAATTTGTAATCTACATTATTAATTTTATATCACTTATTACCTTGTTATTACAATTAGTTAATTATTTGAGTTCAGATCGTACATTCTGTCGATGTTCAGAACATTAGTCAAAAAATGAACTTGTTATAATTACAAATTTTACATGTGGTAAAAAAACCATTCTCTCAATAATTATTTTCATGATTTATATATCATATATATCCAGTGTATATATGTATTGATAACCTTACAAAAAAATTTAATATAATAAATTAAATTAACCATTCATTGAGACGTTAAGTCGTACGTACTCATGAACGCTACTTTCATTTCTATTTCATATTTAATAGAATGAAAAATAATTGATAAAAAGGTAAGTTATAATGATATTATAGTATAATATTATATATATGTTACATATTTTTATTAACACATTTTTTATATGTTCCATATATGTTATGAATGAGTCATATCACTTCGGGGGGGGGGGTAGTCCGCACTTCCTCAAATGAAATTATCAAATTTACCCATTATAAAATCCATAAAGGTATTCAATAAATGATGAATACAGAAGAATAGAGAAAATATAAATATAATATATATGACATATAAATATATTTACATCATAATGGCCACAATGATAGGTGGTATGAAATAATTTAACAATCATTGTTTCCTGAGGAAGTAGTTTTCCATCAATAGAATCATTAAGTTCATATCCAATAGATGGAGGTATGTGGAAGTTAAGTTTGAATAATTCTCTTAAAAACAACCTATTATATTGAGGATATTATTTTTTTATGTAAACAAAGAATAATAAGAGCATAAGGAGTGAAGATGTTAAATACAAGAAGAGAACTTGAGGGAAGACATTACCTTTAAATCGGGTAAGTCCCTTTGGTTTGAACCAAATGGATTTCTTGAAGTGCCTTCTGCATAAGGTAAGGATTCTAAAGGGAAGAGAGGGATGTTGAAAGCCTATTTGGGCAGATTTGGGATGATCCAAGGAGATTTAGAGGTGTGATAAAAGGGTTAGAGGTGGTGTCCTTTTAGAAGAGGGAGGAGGGGATCTTTTGGAAAGTTTGAAAGTATTATTTTATTATAAAAGGATTTTCTATTTCCAAAAGTCCATAACTCATTAAATTTGAAGCTAATAGGACTATTAGTATAAAAAATCTCCTCCAATAGGTTTTAGATATGTTTTTGTTTCATTTCTATCTTTATCATTTAGTTTTAACCCCTAGTTAACAAATTTAACTCTTACAATGCCTTCCTGTATATTCATACTATAGGGTTAATAGAGTTATCATAAAATGCCAATCAAACCTCAAGTGGTTCATTAATGAAATTGGGATCCTTTTAGAATATCATTTATTTAAAACATTCATTATTGAGATATTCATTGCATGATCATTGTGTCATAAATAATATTATTTATTTTATTTCTAAAAATTATAAGTAAAATATCATGTTGTAGGAAATATTTTTAGAGTATTAATGACTATTTATAATCAAAGATATCAATTATCTAATTCAACATTAAAATTTTTGTAACAAAACAATACATGTTTATGATATTTTTAATTTTAAATTAAATAACAATTTATTAATGTAATTATCTTATCCAAGTGGCTTACAAAAGGCCAAAATTTCTACAGAAATATTTTATTTGTTTTCCATGAATCATCCAATCATGTTTCGAAAAGTGATAAGGTAATTTTATATTATTATAAGATTATTTTCACAATGAATTAGTCTATTTACCATTAAACGTGGTAAATAAAAATCAAAAGATATTATTGACTGAATATTATTTTCATCCTATTGAAAAACATTTTAATTACTGATGAAAACCATGTATATTAAAATTTTGAAATTAAATTCACAAGAGAATTGAAATTTTATTTAAATGAAAAAGTCAGTTTTTTAACTAATAGGAAATGTTTTTAACTATACATCAAAAATAGAATGTTTTCAGAAAAATACCAAAACATCACGCTAAGATAAATTTCATATTCCAATTTCCCGTATGATGTAACTTTTACCAAATTAAAAACATTGAAGTTTCATTAATAAATTAAAAATTAATTTCTATTGTCAAAACTAAAAAGGGGGTTTTTAAGAAGTAAAATCTATCAAAATATTAACCATTGTTTAAGTGCAATTTAAATTTGAAATTACGTCCAATGACCAAAATTGGATTAAATGGTAAGAATATAATCCAATTACACTTTAAAACAAATTAAAATTACAACCTATCTATATAATTAATTTAGATTAAAAGGATGTTCTTAATTAAAATTCTTTATTTTTCACTATTAATTAAAAAAATTAACATTATCATAAAAATACCAAAATATCATTCAATGTAAATTTTGATGCCTTCATTCTAAACAAGAATTTAATTATGTCAAATAGACCTTATAAAAGTGAAAAAAACTATATTTAAAAATGTTCACCATCAAAAGGCGGTAAATCGACCTTTTAAAAAATATTAGAGTATTTATGCTTAAAATTGGATTCATTCTTATTTTATGCCTCTAAAAAAATATTGGATAATAGTAAAACAAATTCAACAAAAAAATTATATTGTTTTAGTTTGTTCTATTCATTCCCACCATTACAATGACTAGACATTAATTAACATTTAAAAGAATAAAATTTGTTATAATAATTTTTTTGGTATTACTCAAAGTTGTGTGCAACGTAAGATTTCAAAGAAACTGTTGTTGTGTGTTGAGTACTACATCAGATATAGCATCCCCTTTAAAGTAAAATTAATACTTAATTCACCATTATTAATAAATTTGAAAATTCCATATTCTTTATTTACCTTGGATGTTACATCCTTCCCCATTTTAGAAATTTCATCCTCACAATTTCAAAATTTGGCTTGGAAACTTCATTGAAATACCCACATCGGAATAAGTGTCAATAAAACTATTAGTTTAAAATAAATAAAGATAAGTACAAAGTTCACCCGTGATAACCCTTGCTAGGATTCAAAGAAGGCAAGGATATGTATGAGGAACTTTGTGTCATGTTCTGACAGAGAGTGATAAAAAAGATGATTAGGAGAAAGTTAACAACAAGAAAACCACAAACTTGTGATGGGTTAAATTTTTATTGGTTTCCCAGTCGAAAATGTAAATGGAAAAAATTTTTGGTTTTAGGTTACTTTTCAGTAAGTTGAGGAATTTATTTATGAGCTTGACTAAGAACATATAGACACAGACTTACTTTTCATGTATACTTTCAACCTTTACTAAATTTCTACCACAAACTCTTCTTTTATCCAAAAGATGAGTATTCAAGATGACTTGGTCACATAAAAAGAATTAAAATAAACATCTAGAGAATCACATAATCCCAAAAGATGAACTATATATTTCATCTATATTTAGAAATTAACCAAAACCAAAATGGTTAGTATGAGAGTAGATAATACCCGAAAAGGACAATACATTAGAAAGAGAAATACTATTCTTACTATCCAATATTCGACAAACAACACCCAATGTTCATCAAAGACCATTCAATACACAACTGTTCTTTGAATTCATTAATGTAAACCAAACTATGATTGAAACCCAAAATTCAGAAGGATTTGATCATGTAGTCTTCCAAAAAAAATATTAACATTTATTTACAAATAATATTGGCTTCTCTTAAAGTCTCATACGGAAGTATAATTATCCAAATCAAATAGTCTCTATGACAGGTTAATCATTTCCATAAATAAGCCAAATCACCATACGTCCAGAATAAACACATAGATTCTTCCAAAATAAAATTCAACCATTTCTCCTCAAAATAAATCCCATATTATTCTATTGTTCTTGAGAATATAGGGTTCCAAAAATTGATAACATCTTCCAAAATAACCTGTATCACTTAGTCACCAAATCATTTCCCTATACTAAGGATATCCATTTAGTAAAACATAATATCCCAAGTGACCATATTCTTGATTAATAATTTTTTTTAGATAAATGAATAAGTCAAACTAACTAGGGACTTCACGTAGTCCAATGGTAGGCGATAAATCAAAATCACACTATAGTTGTGGGTTTGATTCCCCATAGCGTTTTCTGATGTGATAGGTTGTCACGAGGTCTATGTATTGTCCTTTTTCAAAAACAATTTAATTTTATAACATTCCAAAAAATGAGACAAATTCCTCAAAAATAACTATAACATTTTTGAACCACTAATGATATCTCATACCCCAATTTTTCATCCTAAAAAGTAATAACATATAATTTCCACAAATTCAAGGATCGTATAAACCCAAATGGTTATTTATAAACATATCCACCAGAAAAAAGATAATTAATCCTTGAATAAAATTTTCACATATCAAACTTCAGGTTTACACATACTAGAAAAATTCTTCCAAAGTAATCTCATCATCAAAAGAGCCTTAATACATTTAAACATTTAATCTTCCTAAAATCTATTGTAACTCTTGAATCCCTTATAATAAGACTTCTTTCTCATTCAACGTTCTTCAAGATCCATTAACATATCTTTTCCAACATATTCCATAGTACATGTTTCCTTAAAACAAAATCATGAATCATATACCATGATTCAATAATGTAAAAACATCAACTAAGAAATAATCCATACATTTTATTGGTGATTGTTAGTTTCCTCCTCCTCAATTGGAATGGCATTAGCTATTGGTAAACATATATTTTTACGATCCTTCCAATCCCATTCCCAAACCTTCTTCCCAGGACATCTATTTTTATAATGACCATGCACACCATATTTAAAACAATCAATTGATCCTTCGAAATGAATTTCATTCCCTTTTCTAGATTCAATTGGATTCTCCTTTTTTTCCCTATATGTTTCTTGCTTTTGACCTTCACTACAAAATCTAAATCATCTTCCAATCCCTTTGAAGCATTTTCCCAGGTGTTTCTTTACACAACCTTTACACATAGGTTTTTGAATATACTTACCTTTATAATTATTACCTGATCATCCATAGGGATTTTTCTCTCATATATGTTGCCTTAGAAAAATCAACAAGGTTCAGGGTGCCAGTAATGACTCCAGATATATGGTTGGGAATAACTACAAGATTTCTCATTACTACTCACATTTCATTTGGTTTCTTGTTCAGAAAATAGTCACAGTTTTCATCACATCCATTGAAACTTTGGTTCCTGTTAGATCCATCAATTTTGTAAAACCAAAAAGTCCAGTGTGAGTATATCACTATAATCATCATATAATATCTTATTATGAGGGAAAACACTAATATTTACTTATTTGGGTTATCTTAAACTCATTCTCTTTATCAAAAATAAATATGACTGTATCTAAAATTCAAACCATTATTGTTATGTCACATATTCTTAAATAACCCCATAACTTATAAAGTTATCTAAACCAACCTCTGATAGGAACTATAAGGCCCCAGCCATAAACATTACATAATCATGAATTATGTTAATAATTCAAATTTAGGATCTTTTCAACTTTAGAGCTTTAGAGAATTAGGTCGTAACTTATACATAACAACTTGAATATGACATGTAGACAATTATACTCAGTATCTATTGTTTTCATAAAACAAAAACACTTTAAAAAAATGAGACATTTCAAGTTCAATGTTTTAGACAGCATGACTTTTTTTTGATCCCATCCTTTACACTATTCATATTTAAGTCATGTGGAGAACATTTCAAAAACTTTTTATGAGCATAAAAATCATACTAAGAGATATAAAATAAGGAAATAAAACATTAGTCCATGAATACATACAAATCAATGAAATCATAATTTTCAATTTTAAAACATAACCACATTAACATACCACATAAAATCATAAGATTTATGAATAAAACATAGAAATCCTAAATCATAAGGGTAAATTTTGAAATCCATAACACATATAGATTGTAGACTTCAAAGATACATAGTGAGTTACACTTAAAATACCCATCACAGTATAATCCCTAAATCCATTAGGAAAAAAATTAACGTTTACCTCTATCATGTTACTCAATGCATTGCGGAGCTATCTTGGATTCACCCACCCTATGTTTATCATAGAACCACCTATATACGTACATAATAACCAATAACATTAACCTATTAAAAAAACATAAAACAATTCTAAAGGAAAGTTAAAATTTCCATATTGGAATCCCAATATATCATTTCAATATACTGACATAATAAATGCTTTTTCAAACTATTTTCAAAACCATTTAAAACATTTTATAAAGAGATTTTGGAATCAAAGTGTCCCAAAATCATTGAAGCTTTTGAAAGAAATTTTAATTTCAAAACATCAATGACTATATAAATAAATCCTTGAAACCATTTTTTGAACATGGACATTAATGAGAAATATTTATAAGAATAAAATTTTAAAACATTTAAAACAATATTTTAGTTAAAGAGTTCCGAAACAATTGAAAGACGCTTGAATACAAATAATTGAGTAATAACATTAATAAAATCTAAAATATCGTGAGAATAAAGAGATTAATGATATAATATTTCAAAGAAATTTATATACACTATATAAAATAGAATTGGAGTATGACAAAAAATAAGTTTCAATGGAATGTAAATTGAGACAAAGTCACTTACAAAGATCGTACCATTAGATTAAGGATAAATCAAAGAAATAATTAAGCTTTAAAAATATAATTACACACAATATAAGTGGATATTATGTTTAAAACATTATTTGTTCATTCACACACATATATATTGAATGAAATAATCATGAAGTAGAAGTTTGACCCAAATAATTGAAATTGGGTTAAGAAGTTCTCTTACAGAAATTCAATAGAATAACAACATCAAATTTAAATTTAGAAACTGGTTTGATGAGAGAGAAATGGGTCTATCATCATTTAGACATATAATTTATAAAAATAAGTATATATATTAGATCATATACCAAAATTAGAAAATTAAAATTGAAAAGACATAACAAAAAGAAATCTTTGTTTAAAAGAGGATAGTGAAAGGTTCTTTAACTAATTTTGTAACAAAAGACATAAACACCCCATGAAAGAAGGGTCATACAATGAATATTTAAATACCTATAAATTAAACTATATTACACAAATAAAACAATCATGGGATATACATACACCACACAAAAGGAAATAGTTGAAAATATAGAATGAATCTCATGTGAATAGAAAGTGAGATGAAAACCCCTTACCAAGTGTCTGACTTAAATCGTATGTTCCATGTTCTTCCTGAATAACAAACATATGTTAATATATAATTATTTAATAACATTTTAAAGTTTATTTTTTCCTTTTATATCACTTATTTCATTTCTATAAAAATTATTTAATTATTTCAATTTATATCAGACATTTTGTCGATGTTCGTAACTTTAATAAAAAGAGAACTTGTTATATTTACAAATTGTCCTTATGGTCAAAAATACATTATCTCCATAATTATATTCATGAATTAGATATCATATATATATATATATCCATTATATATTTTTATTTATAATATTACAAAACATATGGTGGTAAGAAATGAAATGCACCATTCATGGAGATGGTAAGTCGTACGTACGCATGAATGCTACTTTCATTTCTATTACATATTTAATGGAATGAAAACTAATTGATACAAAGGTATATTATAATTATATTATAGTATCATATTTTATATATGTTACAAAATATCATTATCAAGATCCTTTACATTTTCCATGTAAGCTATGAACGAGTAATATCACTTTGAGGGGTCGGTCGTCTGCACTTCCTCAAATGAAATTATCATATTTACTCATTATGGAAACCATAATGTAAAGATATAAATTAAAAATACATAAGCATAGAGACAATATAAATATAATATATATCACATAAAAATACATTTCCATTATAATGGCCTCTATTAGAGGTGGTAGGACATAATTGAAAAATCATCATTTCGTGAGGCAGTTATTCTCCATCCACAGAAACAATATGTCCATATCCATTAGATAGAGGTGTGTAGAAGTTTAGTTTGAATCATTAACATAAAAAAAAAATATTATATTGAGGATACTATTTTTTTATGTAAAATAATATTAAGAAGAGAATAAGGACTGAAGAATTTAAATAAAAGAAGAGAACATGAGGGAATATGTTTCCTTTAAATTAGGTAACTCCCTTTGGTTTTAACCAAAAGGATTTATTCAAGTGCCTTATTCCTAAGGTAAGGATTCTAGGAGGAAGAGACTAATGTTTTGAGCTCATTTTTATATAATTTGGATGATCAAAGGATCTTGAGAATTGTGATTAATGGGTTATAGGTGGTGTCCTTTTATAATATAGAGGAGGGGGACTTTAGGAATGTTTGAATTTATTATTTTATTTTAAATGGTATTTACTTTTAAAAATGTTCATAACTCATTAAATTAGAAGATAATATGACTATTATTATAAATAATTTCAACCAATAGGTTTTATAAAAATATTGGTTTCATTTATATCCATATCAATTAGCTTTAACCCTTAGTTAATTAATTTAACTCTTACCATGTCTTCTAGTATATTCATACTCTATGGTTAATATAGTTACCATAAAATGTCAATCAAACCTCAAGTGGATTATTAATTATATTTTCAACCTTATAGAATTCATATGCCCGAATCATAGATTTTTTGAATTATTATATCATTTAATAAAATAATATATATTTTTAAAACACTTTTATATCAATTTATGTACTATTAATATCATGAATTTTAAAAAAAATCCAAACCAACTTGTCTATTTAGAAAAAAAAATCATTAATTCAAATAAAGTAAGGGATACTCAACAAAAAAATTCGTGGATATCATAATAATATTTAAAAGAAATTTATTTTTATATTTATAATCTTATCTATTTAAAACATTCATTAATGACGTAACCATTACATCATCATTATGTCATAAATAATTTTATTTATTTAATGTCTAAAAATTATAAATAAAATTACATGATATAGGAAATCTTTTTAGCTTTCCATTTACTCTTTATAGTAAAATATATCAGTCATATAACCCCACATTAAAATTTTTGTAGCAAAATAATACATGTTTATGATATTTTTATTTTTACATTAAATAAAATGTTATTAATGTAATTATCTTACCCAAGTGTCTTCCAAAGGCCAAAGGTTCTACCCAATGATTTTATTTGTCCTCCATGACTCATTAAATAATGTTAGGACAAGTTTTAAGGTAATTTTATGTTATTAATATATTATTTTTACCATGAATTGCACTATTTACCTTAAACCGCGGTAAATAAAAATCAAAAGTTACAATTCACAAAAAATTTATTTTCATTCTATTAAACCATATTTTACTTATTGATAACAACCATGTATGTCGGATTTTATAAATTCATTACACAAAATTGGTAAAATTTCTTTTAAATGAAAAAGTCGTGTATTTTAACTACCAGGCAGTGTTTCTCTTTATTCATCAAAAATTAATTCTTTTCATAAAAATACAATAAATTTACCCAAAGATAAATTTGATTTTCAAAATTGTGAAATTATGACTATTTTACCAAATTCACAACATAGAAGTTTCATAAAATAATTGAAAATTAATTTCAATTGTCTAAACTAGAAAGTGTGTTTTTAAGATTTAAAAACTGTAAAAAGATTGAATTTTGTTTAAGCCCAATTTATTTGTGAAATTAATTTCAATGAACAAAATAGGATTAAATAAAAATAATATAATCCAATTAAAATGTAAAATTAATTAAAATAACTCTCTAACTATAAAAATAAATTGGATAAAATGGCAGTTTTGAATTAAAATGCAGTATTTTTCACTATTCATTAAAAATGAACTTTATGAGAAAAATACCAAAATTTCATCCAATGTAAATATTGATGCCTTATTTCAAAAAAATAATATTATTTTGTAAGACATTACATATAAAATTGGTGAAAACTAGATTTAACTAGTCTTTTCTATCAAAAGGTGGTAAATTGACCTTTTAAAGAATATTAGAGTATTCATGCTTAAAATTGGATTCATTATTATTTTAAGCCCCAAAAAATTAATGGATATCCAAAAAATAATTTAAATTTTTTAATATTATTGTAGGTAGTTCTGTTCATTCTCGCCAATACAATGTCTAGGTGTTAATTCCCATTTAAAATAATAATTTTTATTATATTATTTATTTGGTCTAACTCAAAGTTTCGTACAACTTAAGATTTCAAAGAAACTCATTGTTGTGTATTGAGTACGCAATCCAACATAACAACCCCCTTTAAATTAAAATTAAATTTTTAATTCACAAGTATTAATAAATATGAAAACTTCATATTATTTATTTACCTAGGATGTTACATACACAATGGCAAAAACCTTTCATCGTCATGAACACTATTTGATATTGACATCTTTAATAAGACGTAATGTTTTGAAAGGAAAATAAATAACATACATCATTTTTATCGATTTAATTGAAAATGGTTATTATAGTGAATTTATTTTGTCAAAATCCTGAAATTATATATTATGATTGCAATGGGGAAATGTTATCTTTTTTAATATTGTTTTATTTGTTATGAATATGTTAGGCTTCTTGTGCATTTTTTATGTATACGGGTGGTTCCATGATAAACTAGGGGAGGGTGTGTAACATCCTGGGCCTGGGTACCACTCCACGGGTGCCCCGAACCCAGTTGGTCACATGAAATCAAGTACATTTCCCCAAATGTCAGAGGTTGCCGACTAGCAGTGAGGGCCCGGGTCTGATAGTGGGTAAACTATGCCCTCACTTGTCAAAGTGTAGTGCAGCGGAATAAAATAGAAAGCACACAAAAGTGGAAGTAATAAACCATACACATTTAAAGTGAACAAACACAGTAAAGATAAACAACAATTATATAGATAATGATGCAACATGTCTCTAGATCTAAGGAAATATCCAGAAAATGTTACACAGCAGTACACTATGATGAAATAAGAATTACAGGTACAACAGAACAAAACAAAACATCCAGCATCATCGCGAGCCTAAGCTCGGTCCCATGCTCCCATACTCCTCAGAAACAATCATATACCTGAATAGGGACCCTTTCCCTTATCCACACCTACAGCAACAAAGTCTGTTTGGGTTGAAGACATGACCCAAACAGGGTGTGAGAAATAAATTCCAGTAGGCACCCACCAAAGGCTCGTACTCTACTGTGTGTAAATATCAAAAAATAGTTTGAAAAAGAAAATGCAATAAACTAAGCACTACTAAAAAGTAAGTAAATTTAACTGTTATATTTCCATATTATTATTCATTTAATCATTCAATATAAGGAAATCAACACATTGAATTTTCTATGTCAACAGTTAGTGTCTTCAGACACGCAAACCCTTACCCTTAGGTAATCAGAATCATTCCCTCAAGAATTTCCCTCAGGCATTACAGATATTTTCTCTCAGGCGTATGAAGTGTCTCCCTCAGGCATAGAGTCTACTACCCTGAGCCACAGAAGAAGTTTCCCTCCGGCTAAAATAACCACTGCCCTCATGCTAAAGGAAACACATCCCTCAGGATAAATAAGTAATCAGGACATGCCCAACATATAAACAAGAAATTTAAATACAATTCCTCTTAAGGAAATTCATTAAATATTATTTCTATGGAATACCCTCGGGTATCCTGGCCAAATGGATAAATAGTGGAATGCACCCCATGGGTGGTCCTGGAACCTAGCTGGGACCCCAAAAAACAATTTATTATCACATTTAATTACATATGCAATTATAGGTATTCAAAACAGCCGAGGCCTCAGCCATACGAAACCCCAAAAAGGGTTCGTGGATCAACGGTACAAAAAAACTCACAACAGTTGGAATTTAAACACCAAGCCACCTACCTCAAACACCCCTGAACGTTATACATTAACGTCAATTCCAGAAATGCCCAAATATGACATAGATATGGGGTAGAAGAAAACTCGTTCAAATGTAAATAGTATTCCCTCAGGACAGAATTGGACAGAACGGCTTAAGGAGAAGGAGATGCTTACCCATACGGTTCCAATGAGATCGATATAGGTGGAAACATATTCCCGGCGTGTGATCTGGAGCTCCCTGAAGGTTTAACTCTCTCTCCCGACTCCTACTATGGTTCTAATCCAATCCTATAAACAGGGATGACAAATTCCCATTTTAATCGAAAAAAAACAAACTACACGGCGTGTACTTTGCAAGTACAGGGTGTGTACGTTTCATTTAACTGTTCCCTTGGCGGCTACCTAGAACTGTTCATCAGTCGACATGAGGACACATCATGTAATACATGAGTACATGGCATATAATTATCCTCAGCTGGTGACTGCCACCACCACCATACTATTTTCCAGCCGACTGACTACACAGCATGTAAATACCCACTACACGGCGTGTAGTCAGTTTTTACACCGTTCATTGCCAGCATGGATACACACCCTATGTACTCATCCCACATGTCCAATGTACATGGCGTGTGGAAAAGTACATGGCGTGTAGTCCAAAAATTTAGGATTTTTCCGCATTTTACTAATTTTTTCAAAAACACTTAAGGAAAAGAGAAAAGAAGAAACTCGTACCGCAATAATAAGAACTGGGTTCTTATAAACTTCCCCCCTTAAAGCAATTCAACCCTAAATTTCCTTTCCAAGGGTGGTGAAGATAAAGCTCTGAACAGCTCTGGCCACTGAGCACGTACATCGGTCTCCCGCTCCCAGGTTTCATCCTGCACTTGGCCATGCTACCATAGCACCCATACGAGAGGAACTGGCTGGCCTCAGAGAACCATTGTGCTCCTATAAATGATATGAATCGGATTCTCCTCAAGGGACGCATCGATTTGAAGCTCAACCTCCTCTGGCTGAAAGACGTGAGATGCGTCTGAATGATAGTGGTGCAACTGAGATACATGGAAGATGTCGTCTATGGCTCGGTACCTCTATGCTAACTACAACCAACAGACAACCCACCCGACTCTCTAAAGAATCACAAATGGCCCCACATTCCTCGATGAAAGCTTACACTGTCTCTTGATCTGCCTGTGTCCCAACCTTAGTAAAACACGAAAGAAAACCTGATCCCTGACCACGAACTCCCAAGGTCGTCTACGGTTATCAGCATAAGATTTCTGATGAGCCTGTGAGGTAGCCATCCGCTTTTGAATCAACTGGACCTACTCATAAGTCTCCTACACGAGCTATGGTCCCAGTAAATCTGTCTCACTTCCTCTAACCATCACAAGGGTGATCGGCATGGCCTACCATATAAAACCTCGTAAGGTACCATCTCAATAGTTTCCTGAAAACTATTATTATAGAAAAACTCGACTAAGGGTATATGATTCTCCCAAGAGCCCTTAAAGTCTAGGATGTGTGCACACAGCATGTCCTCAAGCACCTGTATCGTACGCTTTGACTGGCCATCAGTCTGAGGGTGGTAACCTGTGCTCAGAAGCACCTGTGTACCCAGTGCCCTCTAAAAACACTTCCAGAAACGGGTTGTAAAACGAGGATCCCTATCTAAAACGATGGAAAGAGGGACCCCATGAAGATGTACGACCTTTCGGATATACAACCTTCTGAGCTCGTCAACACTGTAGGTCTCCTTGATCGTCAAAAATTGAGCTACCTTCGTGAGTCTATCCATAACAACCCACACGACATCATTGCCTCGAGGTGACCTTGGAAACCTAGTCACAAATTCCATCTTAACATTATCCAATTTCCACTCTGGGATGAGTATCTGCTATAATATTCCAGCTGGTCTCTGATGCGCTGCTTTCACCTGCGGACTGGTGGAACATCTCGTAACAAAACCAGCTACATCTCTCTTCATGCTCGGCCACCAATACTGGCGTCTCAAGTCACGGTACATCTTGGTAACCCTAGGATGAACGTCCAAAGGTGGGGCATGAAACTCCCACATCATCTCTTCACATATATCCCCTGGAACCCATACACGTCCTTGGAAACACATAACCTCATCATCACCTATTGTCCACCCAGGATGAGGGTCCTCACTTGCCATCGACTATCGTAGAACTACGCCTTCTAAATCAGATAGTTGTCTCATCCTCACTCTATCCAGGAGGGTATAGGTCAAAGCTAAAGATGAATGATAGGTCTTCCCCTGACAGTCGTTCACCTCTAAATGAATCTATGAGAACAAAGCCATGAGCTACCACTCACCACTGGCTTCTTGCACTGCCTGTATATGAGTCCTCTAGATCAGTGCATCATCTACTGCATTACCTTTACCATGTGTATAGGAAAGCTCAAAGTCGAAGGACAGAAGGTATTCGGCCAACCTTCCATGTCTCAAATTCGAGTCATGCCATGTAAAGATATACTTGAGACTTTTTAGGTCGGTAAAAACCATAAAATGCTCTCCCAAGAGATAGTTTCTACAATAGCGCAACGGATGTACAACTCCAGCCAACTCGAGATCATGAATCGGGTAATTCCTCTCATGTGGCTCAACTACCAAGACTGGTACGCAACAACTCGATCTACCTGCATCAACACAACTCCCAGACCAATGCCTGATTCATCATAGTAAACTGTATAGATCTTCCCTTGCTCTGTAAGTATCAGTACTGGTGCTGATTCCAACTTTCCTTTGAGGTCCTGAAAGGCTATCTCGCAAGATTCCAACCAAACGAACTTCACACCCTTCTTATTCAGACCCTTCAATGGTGATACTAAGTGGGAGAAGTCCTATATGAAGCATTTGTAGTAACTATCCATCCCCAAGAAACATCGTATCTTAAACACGTTCATAGGCTGCTCCGAGGAAAGTATTGCTCTTACCTTCTCTGGGTCTATTGAAACTCCTGCATCTGAGATAATATGACCCAATAAGTGAATCTGGTCCATCCAAAAGTGGCACTTTGAGATTTTAGCATATAGCTTATGCTCTCTCAGTGTACTCAATACGATCTCAAGATGGATGGCATGGTCATGTCGAGTGTGAGAGTACACCAAGATATCGTCCATGAATACTACCACAAAAGAACCCAGATAAGAATGGAACACATGATTCATCAGAGCCATGAAAACTATTGGCGCGTTGGTGATTACGAAAACCAAAACTAAGTACTCTTACATACCATATCTGCTCCAAAAAGCTGTAAGAGGTATATCTGATGGTCTCACGCATAGCTGATGATATCCAGATCTCAGGTCAATCTTCGAGAACACTCGTTCTCCACAAAGTTGGTCAAAAATATCATCAATCCCGGGCAAGGGATATCAGTTCTTAACCATCAACTAGTTCATCTTTCGATAATATACAGAGAGTCTGAGGGTACCGTCCGCCTTCTTCGCAAAAAGGATAGGAAAACCCCAAGGAGAAGTATTGGGTTAGATAAAAACCTTTTATTGTAGCTCCTATAACTGTCTCTTTAGCTCCTGCAACTCTGGTGTAGCCATCCTATAAAAAGGAATGGACACTGGCATTGCTCCTAGCACAAGCTCAATAGAGAAATCCACCACATGATCCAGAGGTAGACCTAAAAATTCATCTGAGAAGACATCCCTGAAATAATCAACCACTAGATGAAAATTCGTCTGACAAGTCCCCTGACCATCCAGATATAAACTAACAATCTGGGTTGTGACTCCACCATTCCCACGATGCTCTAGTCCAGCTGGAATCGCCTAAACATACCATTCACCTTTGTATAGAAACTCTCCACCCTCTGGTGAAGCGAAACTCACCCTAAGAAGATAGAAATCTAAAAAGGATCAAAAGGGAACCAACTAGTACATCCTCAGAATTACATCATATCTCATCATATCTAAGAAATATCAGTCCCATAAAAAGTGACATCCACCAACCTAAAGGGGGAACTTCTTTCACTAACACACACCAGCCATTATAATTCCCAACAGAGTTTTTATCATCATAAAAACAGAAGAAAAATATACATAGAGCCCTAGGATCTCCACAATGGGTACAGATATAAAGCGACGTGTATCACCCATATCGAAAAGTAATAAAGATAAAATAGAAGCTACTAGAATAGTACCTCTGACTGTAGAAGGTTCGGGATCCTGCTCTTGCTGGGTCTGTTGCACTGCATATGCCTGCCCAGTGTCGCGGCCCTGCGACATAGCCTGGATACCCTGAGCTGTCCCACCTTGTTGCCTATGAGTTCCTGGTGTCTGGATACCACTACCACAACCACCATCCCTGCCTGTACGATCTGACATATTCTAGTTTCCCAACTGGTAAGAAGATGTTGGTCCTTCTCCTACACACGGAGTCTGTACAGAACCCCTCTCACTAGCCACTGCTAGAAACTCCCTATAAAATCACTGTACATGACCCATATTGCCATAAACTCGGAACTCCACTGGATCATGTGGACATTGTGGTCTCTTATTCCCCTCATTACCCCACTGGTAGCACCTGACCGGGCCTCATGAAGTAACTGCCTGGATAGTACTACCACTGTGAGAGAAACTCATCTATCGCTTCCTCTTTCCGGCAGAAATTGTACGAGACACTAGTGTCGAACTACCCTGGCCCGCACCACTATCTTCATGAAGGTCCCTCTCAGTAATCATCTCCTGGTTCAAAATAGAATGTACTGAAGGCAACCTGAAAACATTCACCAGCGCTTCGATGTCACATCAAAGACCATCCTCAAAGTGTATGTCCCTCAACATATCATCACCCACCAGAACAAGTGAAAAATGCTGAAGCTCGGTGAAATGAGTGGAATAATCCATCACCGACAAAGATCCCTACTGCAGGTTCATGAACTCTCAAGCTCTATCTTCCCTCAGTGTCTCTGGGAAGAAGAAGTCATAGAAGGATATCTAAAAATCTTCCCACACCATGTCTCTGTGACACTCTGTCTAAGTGGTAACATCCCATCACCTCTTGGCGGAATCACGTAGCATGTAAGTTGCGAGATTGACCCCTCTAACCTGGAGGCGTCTCAAGATTCTAGAAAATAGTCTACATAGACCCCAGCCAAGACTCCGCAGCCTGTGGTCTGTCATCCCTTGAAAACGTAGGTGGATGCTACTGCTGGAAGATATGAGTCAGCTCGGCCATAGATGTGGCAGCCGGCGGTGCTCCCTGAAAGGTCTGCATGAACCATATAAAGACTTCACGGAACTATGCCTCCGCTCCTGTGCCCTGTATAACAGCTGGCACCACATCTGGCTCTATTGGAGAATCCACTGGTATCCCATGGCCTACTCTCTATAGAGTATACTCAGTTCCGCTCTCTTGGTGAAAAACGTGTGTTCGTCTTGGTGGCATGACTCTAAAAGATCAAATGAACACCATAGATCATGATTATCAAAGACTAAAAAACAAATGGAAAAAAGGGGAACTGGAGGATGAAGGCATCAAGATTTGAAAAACAAGACTACACAGCGTGTATACTAACTACACGGTGTGTACCTGACATCTATTCCCCTACTCGGGTCCTTCAACACAGCTAAGACACACTGCTCTCGTTGCACAAAACTACACGGCCTGTATATAATCTACAGGGCGTGTATGATGTAATTTTCCAATTGCCCGTGTCGTTCGTGACACGTTCGACTACTCGGGTTGACACTACACGGCATGTTATACCCGCACACGGCATGTACACCACTCCGTTTCCCAGCCACACAGCTAAGTCCCCACGTTCTATCCTCATACAAGACTACACGGCGTGTCCCTTAACTACACGGCGTGTACTGGATGAGCTCATCCAACTCTTGTTGTTAGTTAAATGGTTGAATACACTGTTCACACTACATGGCATGTTCCATATGCACACAGCGTGTACACGAAAGGATTTCACCGACCCATGTTGTTAGTTACAAGGTCGGATCCCAGGTCAGACTACACGGTGTGTTCCATAGTGGACACTGTGTGTATGTCTAAAGGCCTCCTCCATCCATGTTTGTTAGTTACATGGGCGGACACTGGTTCAACACTACACGGTGTGTACATCTGGTACAAGACATGTTTTCCCCAAGAATTTCCCTTCCACATGCCCCCGCCGACATGGTCTATGACACAGAAAGAGACTACACGACGTGTACTGAGGGTAAACTGCGTGTACTTAAAAATATTTCTTTTCTTCCCAAACAGAAGAACACACTGCGTGTGTCTGAGGAACTAAACGGCGTGTATCTTGGGTTTTCCGGACAGTAAGCCTCAGATACTACTCTAGAACCCAGAAAAACCACTGGAACAACTTCTAAGTGCCAAACTTCGACCCTTGAGGGCCCATACTCCCCTCAAATCAATGTTTTGCATCTTATCTAAGTTATAAATATGGTAACCAGCCAATGATCCACCAAATTCCGGTCAACGAGGGACTATACACCTCAGTTACCAATGTTTGGGGTTCATTCTTTCAAGGACTCACACAAAAATACCTTATCACATAGCAAGTTTTTATCAAAGCATCTATCACAACAGCATTCTTTTCTAGCACAAAAACTATCACAACAACATGCAATTTATAATGCGCCTACATGGCATGGAACTATTCATGGAATGCGATTTCTAGAATGTTCCCAAATGATGCATGAGATGGAATACCCTTATCTCATTAGGTTGTAACTAAATAGAACCCATGGATAACATATAAAAAGCATAATCCCAAGTGTGTCACCCAACGGTGAAAATCAGATCAACTGTAAATTGAAAAATAAAATTGCAATACGAGGTAAATTGGATTTTCCCCATACACGGGTTAGATACTCCCGGGCACAAATTATTACCAAATACCTTTCTATCCTATCCCTGACTAAGGCTCTAAATAGTATGTCAAAGAATATAACTCCTCTGACACCACTTTGTAACATCCCGGGCCCGGGTACCACTCCAAGAGTGCCCTGAACCCGGTTGGTCACATGTCCTCAAGCCCATTTCCCCAAATGCCAGAGGCTGCCGACTAGAAGTGAGGGCCCGGGTCTGATAGTGGGGAAACTATGACCTCATTTTTCAAAGTGTAGCGTAGCGGAATAAAATAGAAAGCATACAAAAACGGAAGAAATAAACCATACACATTTAAAGTGAACAACTGCAGTAAAGATAACCAACAGTTATATAGATAATGATGCAACATGTCTCTAGTTCTAAGAAAATAGCCAGAACATGTTACACAACATTACATTACGATGAAATGGGAAGTACAGGTGCAACAAAACCAAACAAAACAACCGACAACATCAGGAGCCTAAGCTCGATCCCATGATCCCCTACTCCTCAGCAACAATCACGTACCTGTATAAGGACCCTTTCCCTTATCCACGCCTGCAGCAACATAGTCTGTTTGGGCCGAAGACATGACCCAAACAGGGTGTGAGAAGTAAATCCTAGTAGGCACCCACCAAAGGCCCCTGCTCAAATGTGTGTAAACATGCAAGAAAAGTGTGAAAAAGTAAATTAAATAAACAAATAAGCACTAAAAAGTAAATAACTTTACCAGTTATATTGACATTTTATTATTCATTTAATCATTAAATATAAGGAAATCACCATAGTGAATTTTCTATGTAAATAGTCAGTGTCCTCAGACATGCAAACCCCTACCCTTAGGTAATCAGAATCTCCCCCTCAGGCATTTCCCTCAAGCATAATAGATATTTCCCTCAGGCATATGAAGTGTCTCCCTTAGGAATAGAGTCAACTACCCTCAGGCATGGAAGAAGTTTCCCTCAGGAAAAAATAACCAAAACTGTAGATACCCGAAGCCTGATGTACATAGACATTACATTACTTTTGCAGAATACTTAGTACATAACAAAAATACACACACAAGGACCGTAATAGTTTAGTGTCTTTTGAAACTCAGAATATAATCTTCTAATTGTGGTGAAAGATCTTCAAAATCTCCCATAAAGATCTTCTTTTTTTAAAACCTAAATCCTTTCTTTATGTCCTGGGGAAAATAAAACATAAAAGGGTGAGCTCAAATGCTCAGTAAGGGTAAACAAAAGAAATATCAATCACGTCATATTCATAAGAACTTATTGTTTGGAAATCTTAACCTGCAAAAGAGATCATAATTTCATAACATGGGATAAATCATAGTAGTGAAAGTTAATCCCAATAATCATAACATAAAACATGAAACGTTGTGGCATACACACATAATCATAGAGAATCATTTCTTATTAGTCAAGACTCATTTCCAAGACTAGCTTAGTGGACAAAGTCCATTTTTTAGCCGAGTTCACTCCTCGTTTCAGTCCTGTTTCACTGAACTGGTATAACCTACCGTTCCAGCCATGTCTATCTCATGAGATATAAAATCGTTACCCAATGCATTGGAGGGAGATATAGGTCCCACCCATCCCATAATGATACCATTCTTATGTGTTCCTGAAAATCAGAAAACCATACATCATAGCATAACCCATGTAATAAAAATGGGAATCTTAAACATCGTGACATCATAATACAATTCATATAAGATAAAGGAATTAATAAAAATATAATTCCATCACAAAATAATAAAATTAATGGAATATTATGGATAAAAATATAACCCTTTATTATCTTATATGGAAAATAATTTTGATAAAACACTTGAACTCCATTCTTGAAGAAAATAACCTTTCTACTTCAAAAACACTTTTCCTTTCTTAACATGTGATAAAATTCTAAACTAAAAGAAGTTGATTAAAAATAAATTTGAAAATTTGTCAAGGAAGATTCTTGGAAATAATTTTTTAAAAATCCATTCATGCCGTATAAGTTAAAAAAACATTCTTCTCATACTTTTTTCGGAAAAGTCAAAAAGTACCTTGTATGAAAAATGACAAAAGATTCCTTACAGATCTTTTAATAAAAACTCACCGAAAGGTAAAATTGGATTTAAACAATTGTAGGTGTATGGAAATAATATTACATATTGAGAAAACATGGATTTGGATGATAAAATACACCCCAGTAAATACTAAAGTATAAACAATCTCTGATAAAAATGAGACTGTGATATTTCCCTTACCTTAGGTCTGATTTGCTTCGTATGTGTCCGAACCTCCTGTATAATGATTTAATTAATGTCATTGAATTATTCCAGAATCATACTCATTGTTATGATATCATATATGGTTCACTTATGGCTTTATATTACCCGTTATTTTGTAAATTCCATGTTGAAGAGCGTTTTGGGTAAAATCCTTTCATTTGTCGTTCGTGTTTTGACTTGTAATTATTCATATGATTACTTAGAACATTATTACTTAATAACAGAATATAAAACATGATTTATATATAATATATACTCAGAATATATATATATATATAATATCAGTAAATGGAAATAAATACACCGTTCATGGAGACGGTAGACCGTACGTACGCACGAACGTTGTTTTCTTTTCCTTATTGAGTTGAATGGAATTAAGTAGATGACATACATATATATACACATAAATCCAGAATCATTATTATGTCATATATTTCATTATTAATTATTATATATACTTTATAATAATTCATGAATGGTTAACGTGGAGAATGAATCCCATCACGTCGTGGAGACGGTAGTCCGTACGTACGCATGAGCGATGATATCGTTCTCATGATCGTGGAATTGTATTGGAGTGTATGTATACTATTTCAGAATCAATATCACTTTACAATAATCATATATAGTTATTATGTATACCATTATACCCATCCAAGTAAGGTGGTGGTGGAAAATAGATTACACCACGGTGTGGAGACGGTATTTCGTACGTACGCACGCGCGGTGATTTCTTTTTCCGTAGGATGGATATATGGTGAAATAGGGTTGTTTCATAATTATAATAACAAATAAGTATATGAGTGATACTGATGTTATTACTTCATAATGAAAAAACTAAATAAGAATAAGTGGAAGAAGAAATAAAGATGAAAGAATCGGTAACAGACATTACCTCTTCTTTGAAGTGCTTCTTTGAGACCTTCTTTTAGGGCACAAAACGTGGTCTTTGAGGAAGACCAGAACCTCTAGGATGTTGCTATGGAAGTGGAGAAGGGAATTTGGCAGGGGTTGGCCGATCTTGAAGGCTCACAGTGGTGTGAGGAAGAGAGGGAGGAGGTGCCCTTTTATACGGGAGGAGAGGGGCACCTTTGGAATAACTAAAAATATTATTTTATTATAAATCCAAATTCGGTTTTAAATAGCTCCAAATTTATTTATTTTGAATCTAAGGTCGGGATGGGTCTAAATCCTCTCATACAATATAATTTAGACAAGTTTAGGTTCCTATTTTAACCTTATCATTTAGATTTAACATTAAATTAAATAATTTTAGTTTTATCGTGTCTTCTTGTGTTTTTATACTATAAGCTTAATATACTTACTATAAGCAGCCAAACGAACCCCAAGCTGTTTATTATTAATATATATAACCTTATATATGTAATTTGGCCAAACCTTAGATTTTTAGGAATAAAATAACAATTACTAACATAATAGTTTGTTTAAAAACTATTTTATGTCAATTTTGACACTATTTAGTAATTGATTTTTTTGAAACTCATAACAGAATGGTTAGTTCAAAAAAAGTTAATTGAATCAATACTAACATTTCATATTAACCTATAAAATTAGTGTAATTCATAAAAAGTCTCAAATACATTTATGTTGGTGTTTATAACATCAATTATGTCAATATTTCATTAATAAGATAATTACTGCATCATCTTTGTGTCATAAATAAATTATATTATTTAAAGTCTAAAAATTACAAATAAAATATCATCATGTAGGAAATATTTTGTGATTTCTTATGAATATTTATATCCAAATTTATCTTATTTATAACCACATATTAAAAATTATTTACTTATTAAACATTGATTTTAACTATTTTACCCCTTCTTTAAATAAATTAATAATAAATGTCCTAATCTAATCCAAGTGGGCCTAAATGGTCATATTGTATTCCTAAGGTTGTTTTTGTTCGAATTACACTTTTCCAATAGAATTAGGACATGTGTTAGGGTAATAATAATATCATTTTTACCCTTAATTACCCTATTTAATTTTAACCGTGGTGAAAAAAAGTAAAAAGTTACTATTCATCAAATATTATTTTCATCTCATTGAACCAAATTTTAGTCCTTGATATTAACCGTGTCTCTCGGATTTTCTAAATTCCACTCACAGAAGCGGTAAAAGTATGTTTTATGAAAAATTCAGTTTTTTTTAACTACCACTTAGTGGTTTCACTATTCATCAAAAATTGAATGTTTTCAGAAAAATACCAAAAATTAGGCCTAAGATATATTTGATATTATGAATTCAAAAATGATGTCTATTTTACCAAATTCAAAAGATAACAGTTGCATTAATTAATTTAAAAATTAATTTCCGTCGTCAAAACAAATAGCTTGTTCTTAAGAGATAATAACTATTAAAAGATTGACAGTTGTTTATGTCTGGTTTAAATGTGAAATTACATCCAATAACCGAAATTGTATTAAATTATAAAAATATATTCTAAATATACTTTAAAACCAACCAAATTAATAATTTATCACTATTAATTATTTCTATTAAAAAGGTTGTTTTTAATTAAAATTTAGTAATTTTCACTATTCATCAGTAAATGAATGTTATCCGAAAAGTACCAAAATTTCACCATAAGCTAATTTTGATATTCCGAATCAAGAAATGAAGTTCATTTTGAAAAATAAAAATTAAAAAATTTCGAAAAGTGGTTATTACTATTCATAACAGCTAGTTTTAATAATATTTTAATAGAATATCGTTGTTTAGTGAAACTCGGTATTGCGTACTACACACGCTATCGAGGAAGGTCTCGATTGAGTGTAATGAAAGGAAAGTCAAGGATGCGTGTTGCGAAAGCTCCTTTTGGTGTATCGTACAACAATATACATTAATTAAATTAAAAAGAATATTTTTCAAAAAACTAAGGGTGTTACATTCTACCCCCCTTAAAATTAATTTCTCCCTGGAAATTAGTCGGGGTTATAAATGGTTTACTATTCGAAAGTTTCTTTAATAGAAACCCACATCGTAAAAAGTAATACCAAAACCAATTTTTAAAAACAAAAGTATGAAACGTAACGGTTACCCAAATAAACTAATCACTGGGTTTCCACATAGGTGAAAATATGGATATGGAAGAGAAATCTAACCATCATGTTCTGATAGAGAGTGGTAGAGAACATGGCGATGGAAAATCCAGCAATCCGAAATACATAAATTTGTGATGATCTAAGGTACCATCTAATTCATCAGATATAAGAGCACTAGGACAAAATTTTAGGTTTTCAAGATCATTTCCCTAAAGTTGATGAAATTGGAATTAGAAGAAATACTTTCGTGATTTTGGTATAGTCTCACCGTTTGTCGTTCTTTATACAATTTCCACTTCATCTCTTAAATAAATGAAGTTGAATTTTTCATTCGTGATGTGTTAGCAGATCAAGTGCTAGAATGATGGGTCATTCCATCTGTCTCAAACAAAAGGTTAGAAAATTTATCAAAAAATACATAAGTCCATCTATAGTGAGATTAATCATATATGGTTCCTAAAATGAACATATACTTCATATATCATACAGTTTAATATAATAAAACTAGTTTCTACTAAACAGGGACTTCCTGTAGGCCAGTGGTAGGCGATAAAGGCTAGTCGCACTTCGGTTGTGGGTTTGATTCCCACAGCCTTATCCGACGTGATGGGATGTCGCCCGTCCTGTAGGTTGTCCTTTTTCTAAAGCTGTATTACTATAACATCCCATCAACAATTTCAAAAAAAATTTATCCTTAAACAATACTAGCTTATGTCCAACATAATCCATTACAATCTTTAGGCTTATCTAAACTACTTCGGTCCAAGCTCATAGTATAATGAAAATGATCACGTGAATGCCATCATTTTCCCCCATATATCATAAGATATATCTTGTTGGTCAAATTACAAACATGTGAATACCTTAATCATGTATTCTCTTGAAGAATCAATATCCATTGAACCTTAGTGAAAACATGAATTCAGTTAAAAGTTAACACTTTCCACATACCAAAATCCTCAAAATTCTATATCCTCAAACCATTATATCACTTAGTCCTTATATCAATCATGTGCTCATGAATACTATCAAAAATATTAGATTCTCTTTATTCCTTTATTATGTGCATATCATCTACTTTCCAAAAATATTTCAATCACTTTTCATGGTTACCGATGCCATAAAATTATTGAAAACCATAATAGAACAAAACATAAATATTCCAATATTCCACGATACTATATACAACATTATTCTGGAATCCCATTACATAAACACTTAATCATTCCACCACATAGTTTTCATATTCAACATCGCCAATAGTGATGGCATGTGACTTCCCTTTGTCCTTTTCCTTAAGTGGTTGCTCATGTCAATCATCACTAACCCTTGGATTAGGGCATTTATTAGCATAATGCCCCATTTCATTTCACTTGAAGCATTGAAGTGTTGTTGGTGCATTCTCTGCAGTCTTTTCTTTATTCACATCATTAGAAACCCTTTTTCCATTACTTCGATACTCAGCTACTCGATGACCTTCATTTCCACACTTAAAACATTTTCTAGTCCCTTTAATACAATCTCCTCCATGCTTCTTTCCACACATTGAGCATAAGGAAACATTCATCTTCTTTTCACCATTATTCTGAGATTTCTCCTTCAAATCCATCTTTCGTTTCTTGTCAAAACTATGAGATGGATAAGTAACACCAACTTCCATTTCTACCTTGATAGCACAACACACAATTTCTTCATAGATACTGAAGTCTCTTATAGCTAATTCCCTTCGATGATTTGGTTTTAAGCCACTGAATAATCGATCAACTTTACTTTCACGTTGGATGATAAATCCAGATGCATACCTTGCAAGCCTTGTAAAATTCGCTTCGTATATACCAATAGATTCATCATCCTTTTTCTTTAGTTCAAGAAACTCCTTCTCCATCTTTGTTCGAAGAATACGAGGGAAGTACTTATTGAAAAATAAGTTCTTGAACTCGTCCCATTCCATGGACTCAATTTCATCTCTTGGCCTCGTATTCTTGATAAAATTCCACCATTGATCAGCATCACCTTCCAAACGATACACTGCTAAGATGACTTTATCATGTTCAGAACACTGAAGAACTGAAAATATCTTTTCAGTAGTACTAATCCATTGTTCAGCAACAAGTGGATCAGAAGACCCACTGAAAGAAGGTGGGTGTTGCCTCATAAAGGACTCAATAGAATATTGTTCCCTTCTCTGCACATTTGTAAGTCCAGAATGATTCATAGCTTGTGTAAGTACAGCAATAAGATTTTTCACTCCATCTCCCATAACCTTTGTTTGTTCAGGAGGAAAATCATTGCATTGTCCATTTCATTGATCAACACGGTTCCTTCGGGTTCCAGCCATCATCTAAAACCCAAAAAGAATAGTGTGAGAGGCAAAAATCATAATAAATGGGGAGTAACTTCAATATATAACATCATTGGTTTAATCTAATATCGTTACCATAGTTCTAGGACTATATCCTATACGTATACTTATCCATAGTGACATCCCTAGACATACCTTAGAAATATCTCTAGGGATCTCACTAACGTTTTCGCATCCTAGTTTCCAAAAGTTGACTAAACCTTTCCTCTGATACCAACTGTAGAGACCTGAAGCCTGATGTACATAGACATTACATTACTTTTGCGGAATACTTAGTACATAACAAAAATACACACACAAGGACCGTAATAGTTTAGTGTCTTTGGAAACTCGAAATATAATCTTCTAATCGTGGTAAAAGATCTTCAACATCTCCCATAAAGATCTTCTTTTTTTAAAACCTAAATCCTTTCTTTATGTCCTGGGGAAAAGAAAACATAAAAGGGTGAGCTCAAATGCTCAGTAAGGGTAATCAAAAGAAATATCAATCACATCATATTCATAAGAACATATCTTTTGGAAATATTAACCTGCAAAAGAGATCATAATTTCATAACATGGGATACATCATAGTAGTGAAATATAATCCCAATAATCATAACTTAAAACATGAAACTTTGTGGCATACACACATCATCATATAGAATCATTTCTTATTAGTCAAGACTCATTTCCAAGACTATCTTAGTGGAAAAAGTCCCTTTCTGAGCCGAGTTCACTACTCGTTTCAGTCATGTTTCACTGAACCGGTATAACCTACCGTTCCATCCATGTCTATCTCATGAGATATAAAATCTTTACCCAATGCATTGGAGGGAGATATAGGTCCCACCCATCTAATAATGATACCAATCTTATGTGTGCCACAAAATCAGAAAACCATACATCATAGCATAACCCATGTAATAAAAATGGGAATCTTAAACATCGTGACACCATAAAACAATTCATATAAGATAAAGGAATTCATAAAAATATAATTCCATCACAACATAATCAAATCAATGGAATATTAGGGATAAAAACAGAACCTTTTATTATCTTAGATGGAAAATAATTTTGATAAAACACTTGAACTCCATTCTTGAGGAAAATATCCTTTCTACTTCAAAAACACTTTTCCTTTCTTAACATGTCATAAAATTCTAAACTAAAAGAAGTTGATTAAAAATAAACTTGAAAAATTTTATAGGAAGATTCTTGGAAATAATGTTTTAAAAATCCATTCATTCCGTATAAGTTAAAAAACATTCTTCTCGTACTTTTTTCAGAAAAGTCAAAAATTACCTCGTATGAAAAACGACAAAAGATTCCTTTCATATCTTTTAGTAAAAACTCACCGAAGGGTAAAATTGGATTTAAACAATTGTTGGTGGATGGAAATAATATTAAATATTGAGGAAACATGGATTTGGATGATAAAATACACCCCAGTAAATACTAAAGTATAAACAATCTCAGATAAAAATGAGATTGTGATATTTCCCTTACCTTAGGTCTGATTTAGTTCGTATGTGTCTGAACCTCCTGTATAATGATTTTAAGTAATGTCGTTGAATTATTCTAGAATCATACTCATTGTTATGATATCATATATGGTTCACTTATGGCTTTATATTACCCGTTCTTTTGTAAATTACATGTTAAAGAGCGTTTGGGTAAAATCGTTTCATTTGTCGTCCGTGTTTTGACTTGTAATTATTCATATGATTACGTAGAACATGATTACTTAATTCCAGAATATAAAACATGATTTATATATAATATATATTCCGAATATATATATATATATATATATAAAAGATCAGTAAATGGAAAGAAATACACCGTTCATGGAGACGGTAGACCGTACGTACGCATGAACGCTGTTTTCTTTTCCTTATTGAGTTGAATGGAATTAAGTAGATGAGATACATATATATACACATAAATTCAGAATCATTATTATTTCATATATTTCATTATTAATTATTATATATACTTTATAATCATTCATGAATGGTTAACGTGGAGAATGAATCTCATCGCGTCGTGGAGACGGTAGTCCGTACGTACGCACGAGCGATGATATCATTCTCATGATTGTGGAATTGTATTGGAGTGTATGTATACTATTTCAGAATCAATATCACTTTAAAATAATCATATATAGTTATTATGTACACCATTATACCCATCCAAGTAAGGTGGTGGTGGAAAATAGTTTACACCACGGCGTGGAGACAGTATTCCGTACGTACGCACGCGCGGTGATTTCTATTTCCGTAGGATGGATAGATGGTGAAATAGGGTTGTTTAATACGTATAATAACATATCAGTATATGAGGGATACTGATGTTATTACTTCATAATGAAACTACTAAAGAATAAGAAGTGGAAGAAGAAATAAAGATGAAAGAATCGGTAAAGGACATTACCTCTTCTTTGAAGTGCTTCTTTGAGACCTTCTTTTAGGGCACTAAAATTAGTCTTTGGGGAATACCAGAACCTATAGGATGTTTCTAGGGAAGTGGAGAAGGGAATTTGGAAGGGTTTGGCCGATCTTGAAGTCTCAAAGTGGTGTGAGGAAGAGGGGGAGGAGGTGCCCTTTTATAAGGGAGGAGAGGGGAACCTTTGGAATAACTGAAAATATTATTTTATTATAAATCCAAATTCGGTTTTAAATTGCTCCAAATTGATTTATTTCAAAGATAAGGTGGGTATGGGTTGAAATCCTCTCATCCAATAGAATTTAGACAAGTTTAGGTTCCTCTTTTAACCTTATCATTTAGTTTTAACATTAAATAAAAGAATTTTACTTTTACCGTGTATTCTTGTGTTCTTATACTATAAGGTTAATAAACATACTATAAGAAGCCAAAAGAACCCCAAGCTGTTTATTATTAATATCTATAATCTTATCTCAGTCATTTTTCCGAACCTTAGATTTTTTGGAATAAAATAACAATTACTAATATAAAAGTTGTTTTAAAAACTATTTTATGTCAATTTTGACACTATTTAGTAATTGATTTTTGTGAAAACCATAACAGAATGATTAGTTCGAAAAACGTTAATTGAATCAATACTGACATGTCATATTAACCTATAAAATTAGTGTAATTCATAAAAAGTCTCAAATTACATTTATGTTGGTCTTTATAACATCAGTTGTGTCAATATTTCATTAATAAGATAATTACTGCATCATCTTTGTGTCATAAATAAATTAAATTATTTAAAGTCTAAAAATTACAAATAAAATATCATCATGTAGGAAATATTTTTAGCTTTCTAATTAATATTTATAGCCGAATTTGTCTTATGTATAACCCCATATTAAAAATGAGTTACTTATTAAACTTTGATTTTAACTATTTTAACCCTTCTTTAAATAAATTAATAACAAATGTCCTAATCAAATCCAAGTGGGTCTAAATGGTCATATTTTATTCCTAAGGTTTTTTTTGTTCGAATTAAACTTGTCCAATAGAATTAGGAAATCTGTTAGGGTAATAAAAATATCATTTTTACCCTTAATTACCCTATTTACTTTTAACCGTGGTAAAAAAAAGTAAAAAGTTACTATTCATCAAAAATTATTTTCATCTCATTGAACCACATTTTAGTCCTTGATGTTAACTGTGTCTCTCGGATTTTCAAAATTCCACTCACAGAAGCGGTAAAATTATGTTTTATGAAAAATTCAGTTTTTTTAACTACCACTTAATGGTTTCACTATTCATCAAAAATTGCAAGTTTTCAGAAAAATACCAAAAATTAGGCCTAAGCTATATTTTATATTATGAATTCAAAAATGGTTTCTATTTTACCAAATTAAAAACATATCAGTTTCATTAATTAATTTAAAAATTAATTCTCGTCATCAAAACAAATAGCGTGTTCTTAAGAGATAACAACTATCAAAAGATTGACAGTTGTTTATGTCTGGTTTAAACGTGAAATTACATCCAATAACCAAAATTGTATTAAATTGTAAAAATATATTCTAAATATACTTTAAAACCAATCAAATTAATAATTTATCTCTATTAATTATTTCTATTAAAAAGTTTTTTTTAATTAAAATTTAGTAATTTTCACTATTCATCAGAAAATGAAAGTTATCCGAAAAGTACCAAAATTTCACACTAAGCTAATTTCGATATTCCGAATCCAGAAATGAAGTCCATTTTGAAAAATAAAAATTACAAAATTTCAAAAAGTGGTTATTACTATTCATAACGGCTAGTTTTAATAATATTTTAATAGCATATCGTTGTTTAGTAAAACTCGGTATTGCGTACTACACACGCTATCGAGGAAGGTCGTGATTGCGTGTAATTCAAGGCAAGTCAAGGATGAGTGTTGTGAAAACTCCTTTTGGTGTAGCGTACAACACAAGACATTATTGTAATTAAAAAGAATATTTTTCAAAAAATCTCATGGTGTTACAAAAACCCTCAGGCTAAAGGAAACACTTCCCTCATGCTAAGAAAGTAACAGGACATTCCCAACATGTAAACTATCAATTTACTTACAATTCCTCTCAAGTAAATTCAATAAACATTATTACTAAGGAATTCCATTGTGTATCCTGGCCGAATGGCTAAACAGAGGAATGCACCACTGGGGTGGTCCTGGATCCAATCAGTGATCCCAAACAACAATTTATAATCAAATTTAATTACCTATGCAATTCTAGGTATTCAAAAAAGCCAAGGCCATATCCACATGACACCCCAACATGGGTATGTGGCTCAATGGTACAAAAAATGCACAACAGTTGGAATTTAAACACTAAGCCACCAACCTAAAACACCCCTAAACGGTATACGTGAATGTCGCTTCCAGTAACGCCCAAAGATGACGTAGATCTATGGTAGAAGAAAACCCGTTAAAATGTTAATAACATTCCCTCATGAAATAATTGGTAAGAACGGATTAAGGAGAAGCAGAGGCTTACCCGTATGGTTCCAACGAGATCGACAAATGCAGAAACAGATTCCCGGCGTGCGATCTAGAGCTCCTCGAATGTTCGGCTCTCTCCTTCGACTCATACTCCAGTTCTAATCCAATCCTCTAAACAGGGTTGGCTACTACCCATTTTAAGCGAAAAAAACAAACTACACGGTGTGTACTTCTCAAGTACACGGCGTGTACTTTTCATTTAACTGTTCCTCTAGCAGCTACCTGGAACTATTCATCAATCGACATGAGGACATGGCATGCAATACAGGAGTACACGGCGTGTAATGATGCTCAGCTGGCAGCTACCTCCACCGCCTTACTATTTGCCTGCCAACTGACTACACGGCATGTAAATACCCACTATACGGTGTGTAGTCAGTTTTTACACCTTTCATCACCAGCATGGCTACACACCCTATGTACTCATCCCACACGGCCAAAGTACATGGTGAGTGGAAAAGGACCTACCATGTAGTCCCAAAATTTAGGAATTTTCCCCATTTTCCTTATTTTCTAAAAAATACTTAAGGAAAAGAGAAAAGAAGAAACGCGTACCTCAAAAATAAGAACTGGGTTCTTACAGGGTGATCCTGAGATAGCTCTCCAATGCATTGGGTAATGTGATGTAGGTAAAAATATAAATTTCTTCTAATAGATTTAGGGAATATATTTTGATGGGTATTCCAAACATAACTCCCTATATAGCTTTGAATGCTAAAATATGAGTATGTTATAGATTCCACAAGTTACCTTTATGATTTATGATTTCTATGAGTTATTCATAATATTTTTCTTTCATGAGCTATGTTAAATATATTATGTTTTATGATCGTAAAGTATGATTTCATTGATTTGTATGTATTTGTGGACTAATGTTTTCGTTAATTATTTTATATCCCTTAATGAGATTTTTTTTTCATCCTATGTTTATGAAAGTTTTTTCACATGGTATAAGGATGGGTAAGAGAACATATTAATTCAGGAATATTTTAATCAAGAAAATAATATATATTTTAATCAATGAGTTTTATTATTGTGAACAAATCCGACATAGGGGAAGTGTATACATTTTAATATTTGAGATTTAATGTAATAGTTATGGCCTAATTATCTAAAACTCTAAACCTGAAAAGATCCTCAATGTGAATTATTGAAATAACTCAATATTATGTATTGTTTGAACATAGGGCCTTGTATCTGACCACCTAGAATTAGAGGGGAAGGATTTAGGGTCATATAAAACATGATTCTCTTTATATATATAAGTCCATTCTACATAGTATATTTACGTGGTGTGGAATTATTTTACTTCATGTAAATTTATTGATTTTTGTTCTTCTAAAATAAGTGTCACCATTGATCTTTTAATCTTGAATTATCACATTTCATAAAGCACCATATGAACCAACCTTACATAAGCCATAAATGACATTCATTATATGAACGGGCTAAACCAAAGATGTGAACTATGAATTCCTGATGTGAATCATTTACACATCACAAATTCTCTGTTCCCCCATCGTTTGTCAGTTGAACACATACAAACCAACTCTGGTCCTCCTAAAAGTTTGAAGATAAATAAAAACAAGAAAATGGTCAGGATACATTGATCTGGGAACCTACAATAAATATAAAAATTGGAAAACCATATTATTTTTATAACTATTAAATTCGAAGGTATCACCAAAAGTAACCACTTTGTAAAAACTACACAAATGTGTATAATAAAAAAAAGGATCATTTTGCCACGACCCACTTCCAACAAAGTGTACCCCTCCTAGGCCGGAATTGTGAGAAGGGATATAGTGACCCCAAGTCCATCCTACAGTACGTCATGTGTTGGTGACTAGAACTGAGGGTATAATAAACACACAAATGGGAGGCATTAGCCTCTAAGAGAACTCATACAGAATAGATAAATAAGATAGACACCAAACAAATCCAACTTAGACTGAAATATAAAAGAAATCCCATGTAAAAATATGTAATGTCATACAAGATACTACAATTGAATGGGAAAAAACTACAAATACCCATAGAATGTAAAAACAATAGAAACCACAAGCCCAAACAACCCCTGCAACCCCAAGCTAGTAGAAACCATATTGACCTTCAAACTTCTCCATGTGACCTGGAAAATAGTTTATATATACATTGGGTGAGTATAATAGTATACTCAGTAGGATCCTATCCGATGCCTCTCGTGCAAAAGTAAAGAATGCATGCTAAAGAACAGTGAACAACAAGTTAATCTAACTCATCACCTAAACAGGTATACTAAGTTTCCAGCCTCACCATTTCTTCTATCACCAAGTATTTCATACAAAATTATATAATATAATATTGAATGTCAAGGGAACCCCACTACTACTTCCCGACTAGTTTTCTGCTTTTCTCCAATGTTTCACATTATAAGCATCTCTCTCAAAAAAGGCATGCCTGTAGACACCTGGGCGAAGCACCACAACATGCACCTCATGTAACAAAACCACCAATACCATGTAAGCAAGTAACTAGGTATTTTTTAGGAGCCACCACATCTCATATAACGTGTATCATATGTCAGGTATTATTCCTCAATCCATTACAGCCCATACAGCGAGTAAGGATCCTCAAGCCATCTAAGCCTATACATGTTACAACTATAGTAGTTCATAGGATACTATATCCAGAATATATTTGTATGAATAACCACAAGCCATTACAGCCCTCTACACACATATATGGGAAAAACTATCCTATGTACCTACCAACACAAGTATCCACCAAGAGAAGAGAGCAGGGCCAAAGGGGGTAGTTAGCCATCCATCCTCCCACCAGAATGTTGGGGAAGACACACCCATGGCTCATAATCCCTAGGGTGTCAGTTGCCCTAAAAAACATGGTGGAGTAGCATACAGAAACAAAAAAGGTACAGAATATACTATATCTCACAACCACTCTATGGGCATAACATAGTATTAGACTCAACTGCAGCAAACGTCTCTCGGTCTCCTGGCTGCCACATCTAAGACTAGGTATCCTATAAGAACACAACCATTTACAGAGCATTGTTACATTACATCATTCCATTTTTTTCAATTTCATTCTATGTTAATTTATTATTTAAACATTAATTAACCATCAATAATTCCCCATTAAATTTCATTAGCATCACACCCAAAGTCCAATGTCCCTTGAATTTGTTACCTCATCCTTGTGTCCCAGCAAGCTCCAACCCCTTGGGTTAACAACATTTATTAAAAAATTTTTTATCAACATTATTAATTTCCCATATTCCCAGGAATTCTAGAAAAACATTCTATGATACTAAAAACCATGGGGCTCAACACGGTGATTATATGAACTACCTGTCGATTCTTTGCTGCATATAGCAAGAGCATAGACCTGTCCTCCCTTTGAGAAGATAAACAAGGAAATCATGTGGTATACCCCACGCGACTTCTCCCCTTTTGGGAGAAGGGTAATCAAGTCCAGCTACCTTGAGTAGTCAGGAAGGTAAAGAATATAAACAACCGATAAGAATCAGTTAGAATCCAATCATTCACATCCTACCCATTTTATCATCCTAGGTGTCCTCCCCAACACACACATGTATAACCTGATGCATCTCACCACTCAATTTTTCAACTTCTACCACAACCAATAGACCTCCATGCCCCCTCATATCACAACTTCCAAACAGACTCACAGCACAAAACGAAAAACAGGAAGAGAAAAATCATATCAATTGAGATCTTGGTCCTTAAATGATCAATAGGGTAACTCAGAACCCTACAAGGATTTATCTTTTATCGAACAACCATTTCTTTTATCCATCTTGTATTAATAGATTTATTATCAGTTGGTTCCAAATTTGAAAAACCTAACCCATAATCTACCACAAATAGTTAAACATGCTTGCTGCACTAATTTTATTAAAATTAAAGTATAATAAGAAGAACCAGATTTTTTTACAGGCCACTTTATCATTAGGCAAACAATTATAAATTAATTAGGACTTTACGTTCATTTCCAATTTACACCAAGAAGTAAAGGCTAAACAAGGCAAGCATATATATCACACTATCTAGAAAAATAATAGGCAATAACATACAATCGATATCAATTTATTTATCTGGTTCAAATATTTATTATGAAATCTCTATTATGATCCATTGGGTTAAAACATGCTAATGATACATTTTCATGTAAAATATTAGAGAAGCAATGAATCCACAGCCCCAAGTGGTTCTTGACATTCTAAATATGATAACGATCCATATAATGGGTTATGATCTCCTCCCCTATATGACAATTGTATCCACCTGAGGATGTAGAGACACCACCACACCAATCAACACCCAAGAAAAGCCTGTTTGAAACATGGAGATAGAATTCTATAAAGGGGAGAGGGAAAACAAAATGAGATGAACCCAAAATACCGATGATAGAACATGCCATCTATTGAAGATTGATCGATACTTCGTGGTTTCATAAAAATATAGGGGAACCAATCCAAGGAGTAAAGACTGATTTTGCAACTCCAACAGGATGGAATAAAATGTTTGATAATCTAACAACCAAGAACAAGGCGGAAGAATTATGGAGGAAGATATATCATCCCTTTATAAGATTTAATGAATCAAGGGTTTAAGATATGGTGGATTTTCTATTAAAAGTGGATCAGATTAAACCACACGGTTTGACCACGTAAAGTATCTCGAGCCATAGGGAAATTAATATAGGAGTTATGGAATTTTAATCGGCCTTAGTGTCCTTAAAAAAACTTTTTATCTATTTTATATCAAAGGAATTGTCAAAGGGGCCAAACTATACGAAGCTAGAAACACTACTCACGAACTTGAAATTTGGAAAAGAAAATAGAGGTTACTGATGCACCTCACCATTCTGAAAACACTTTTCATGAACTCAAAATTTGGAAAAGGAAATATAAGATACCTATGGAACCTTACCATTTTAGAAACATTGTTCATGTACTCAAAATTTGGTAAAGGAAAGAGGTCACTGTTGGAACCTCACCGTTCTGGAAACACTGTTCATGAACTCAAAATTTGGCAAAGGAAAACGGTCCCCATTGGAGCTTCACCGTTCTGGAAACACTGTTCATTAACTAGAAATTTGGAAAAGGAAAGAGGTCACCATTAGAAACTCACCGTTCTTGAAACACTATACCTGAACTCAAAATTTGGAAAAGGAAAGAGGTCACCATGGGAACCTCACCATTCTGGAAACATTGTTCATGAAAAAAAAAATTGGAAAAGAAAAGATGTCACCATTGGAACCTAACCATTATGGAAACACTGTTCATGAACTCAAAATTTGGAAGAGGAAAGAGGTCACCATTGGAACCTCACCATTCCAAAAGCACTGTTCATGAACTGAAAATTTTACAAAGGAATGAATACATGGTTGGAACCTCACCATTCTGGAAACACTGTTCATGAACTCAAGAATTGGAAAAGGTAAGAGGTCACCATTGGAACCTCGTCATTTTGGAAACATTGTTTATGAACTCAAAATATGGGAAAGTGTTAGGGATAATTCATCTTGACCTCCTGGAACATATCAAACACAAGATTTTTTCAAATTAATGGACCACAGAGGACAGACCCATTGCATCAGTTACCTCTCAAAACATTATCATCCCTGAGAATTCAAAACCAACCAAAAAGGAAACAGAAAAAAGTCTGAAAAAACCACCCATCGAGATACCTCTCAAAAGAGATAAAGTCACAAGAATTAACTGAAATAAAGACATCTTATAAACACAAAAGGTCTATAACCACAAGGCGAAAGTGGTTACACAAAAAGAGTTAAAGATCAAACAATTCTGAGTACTGAGCATGTATCTGTGACTCATGTTCCCAAATACTCTCTTCCACACCAATATGTCACCACAAGACACAAACCAAGGGGATAGAACGCCCCCATAACACCTTCTTGTTGTGGTATTGGATCTCGACAGGTTTCTCCTCAAAGGTCACATCATCATCAACATCGACCTATCCCTAATCAATGACATGGCAGTCATCATGACAATAATGATGGAGATGTGATACATGAAAAACACTGTGTATATAGCTCTTCCTTAGGGGATGTGCTACTTGATACTCTACAGCTTGAACATGAGCAAATACCTTGTAAGGCCCAACAAAGCAGGGAGAAAGCATGCTCCCATGACCAATCCTTCGCTGCCCATGATGGGGAGTCACCAATAGAAACACATGGTCCCCAACATCAAACTCTAAGGGTCTTCCCCTTTGATTGGAATATGATTTCAAATGATCTTGTGTTGTCTTAATCCTCTCATGAATCACCTAAACCATCTATGTTGTATTATGCACTTGTTATGGTCCGAGAATTGCTGACTCTCTGAACCTATTCAAGCACAACAGAGAATGATAAGGCCAACCATAAAAGGCTTCAAATGATGCTATACCGATGGTGGAGTGGAAACTATTGTTTTAAACATACTCCAAAAATGGTTAGTGCCTCATCCACAAACATCCAAAATCCAGGACACAAGAGAGTAACATGTCTTCAAGAGTCTGGATGGTTCTCTCTCTCTGACCGTCTGTTTGAGGATGAAAAGCAGTGCTAAAGAATAGTTTCAAACCAAAAACATGATGAATACCTCTCCACAACCTAGAGGTAAATCTAGAATCTCATTCATATATGATAGTCCATGGGACTCAATAATGTCTCACCACCTCCTCCAAATACTACATCGAAAAAAATTCCACCAAGCTTGACTCTTTTATTACTATGAAGTGGGGTGATATTGTTAAATGATTCACCACCACCCAAATAGCATCATGTCTTATCTGAGATCGAGGTAAACCACTAATAGAGTCCATTGAGATGTCCAACCACTTCAACTAAGAAATATCTAATGGATGGAGCAAACCACTAGGAACACGGTGTTCGGCCTTCACCTTCTGGTAGAGAAAACCTTGATACACAAACTATAAAACTGTATGCTTCATACTAGGCCACCAAAACTGACATCCCAAGACTCGATACATCATTATCACGCCATGATACACTACTAAAGGTGATATATGGAAATCTCTGAGAACAATCTCACGCATCTCCAAAGGAAAAAAATCATCCATGATACAACACTCAGTGTTTTTCTTCCACATACCAACCATTAGGGCCTCACCAAAAACTACTCGGTCTCTCCAGACCACCACCTCAAGATCCCCCAACTAGGACTCTTCCACCTGCTACCCCAGAGATGACTGCACTATCATCTGAAAAAGACAACCTCTACCCCAAACTTCTCCGATATCAATATGTAATGCTGATAGTTATTTTATTACTCTCCATAAATCATCAGATTCATGCACTACATCACCACATTACTTATTACTTGGAGAATCAACTACAATGTTCCACTTTCAGGGTGTATACGATATTTCGAAGTAATATTCATGTAAGAACTCCACCCAACAACACCGTCGTAAGTTCTAGTCACACTGGGAGAAAACATACCTATGGATCTTATGATCGGTGAAAACCAAAAATTACTCACCAATTAGGTAATGTCTCCACAAATTTAGGGAAAACACCATGGGTGCCAAATCAAGATCACATGTGGAATAGTTACGGTCATGGTGTTGCAATTACTAAGACCCATAATAATCAACTGATCTATGTTGCATCAAAACACAGCCTAACCCCGGATGCAGTGCATCCCAGAAAATATCAAACTGAACTCCCTCAGCTGGAAGATAGATAAATTGATCACTTAATAACTTCTCCTTTAGATACTCGAATGTTTCTTGACACTGATCAATCCATATGAACGCTGGATCCTTCTTGGTCAAATATGTTAGTGGAGTAACATCTCAAGAGAAATTGGCTATGAACATCCTATACTAGCCTATGAGCCCAATGAAACATCTCACATATGACACAATAATGGGGGCTTCCTAAGACACAACTTCTTCTATCTTAGAGGGAACTGTAGACACTCCCTACTGGGACACAACATGCCCCATGAAACAGACTTCTCGAGCCACAAACTCACACTTCGACAACTTACAAACACTTGATGTTGATAAAGAAATACCAAAATGGAATGTAGATTCCCTGTATGATCCTTCTAATACATAGATTACACAAGGATGATGCTGATGAAAACCACCACGAACATGTCTATGAACTCACAGAACAAAACATTCATCAATCCCATGAACACCGTTGGAGCATTTTTCATGCCAAACGGCATTACAACGAACTCATAATGCCCTTAAAAAAACAGAAAGTTGTCATCAGGATATCCACATCCTTCACACACATATGATTATATCTTGACTACAAGTCTATGTTTGAGAACCACCATGAACCCTTCAGTTGATCGAATAAATCATCAATCCTTGCAAGGGGATATCAATTCTTTGTTTTTACTTTCTTCAAGCGACAATAATTAACACACAACTGCAAACTTCCGTCAGCATTTTTCACGAAGAAAACTGGTGCCCCCCATGGTGACAGACTCAACAGAATGAAAACTTAGTATAACAGACCATCAAGCTGTATACGTATCTATCATAACTTGGAAAGGGCCCATCCTATATAGAGACATAGAGATAGGAGACGTCTCTGGTTATAGCTCGATCACAAACTCTATCTCTCGTTGAGGGGATACGGCTACAACCTCTTCTGGAAAGACATATGGGTACTCTTCTACAACCCTATGAAACGCCAACTACTAAACATCTGATGAACTCAGCCTCTGCTCATCCATCATGGATGATAAGGATGGAACACGCCTCTAACCCATCTGAGGGTCTCTCTCTCTAATGAACACCATTGGCTCTCCATCTTCATCGAAGAACACAACCTGACGGCTGAAGCAATACACGATATCCTGCATAGAATACAACAAATCCATGCTAAGGATGACATAATATGGTTCTATTTGTAAACATCATAAATCTCCCCAAGAGTGGGTTTTCCCCAACACTAGCGCTACCACTCTCAACAAACTTAAAATAAGTAATCTCAGCCTCCAACTGGTGTAGTCAACACCAAAGCAACTGGAAAACTCTCGAATGCATGTCCCAAATCATGGAAAAGGGTTGGTGATATGAAAGTGTGTGTCTCTCCTAAATCAAACAAGTCACACACAAAGGTAGAAAACAATTAAAGGGTACCTCAAACGATGTCTGGCTCGCCTGGATCTAGCAATGATAAGGAATGAAGATATGCACAACCAACTCCATGGCCTCTCTGAACCTGATGATGACCACCACCATTGTCGTGCTATCCTCTCTAAGGATGGGGAGTGTCAAGGGGATGTCCTCTTCCTGCCCCATCTACCGTCTGCTGATCTAAAGTTGGTGCAACCTACGGTTTCTTCCTCTGCTGGAACTACATCAATGGAGGAACATAGAGAGGAACACCTGGTGCATGATGAATACTCTAAATGGTCATGCACTCACTCTACCAATGACCCCAACCACCACAAGAAAAACTGGCACCTGATCCCTTGTCATAGGCCTGAGAGTTGCTGCCTCTGGGGAAACGCGATGTGGAGGAATGGAACCTACCCCAGAGTGAACAGAAACTCTTCTACCCTGAATACCGGGAACCTCGTACCACAGATCTGCTTTGTGACGAATCATAACGACTCCCCTCTCATGATGATCTGGTTCTGGCCAAATTCCTCTCGATGATCTCTTCCCAAGCCAGAACCTCAAGATATGTATTCATCATAAATGGGGTAACCTGGCGTTGGACTTCTGGAAGCAATGCCTACTCAAAATGCAATTCCCTAGCCTCCTCATCTAGCAATTGGTCTGAAGAATATCATAAAAGGTTCGAGAAATGGATTCCAAACTCTCAAACACTGGATATCCCCATGTCGAAGTGTAAGAAGCTCCTGGTGACTGGACACCTTCGTGGTAAATGAATGAAGCTCGAACTAATTTTGTCTCGAAACTCCTCCCATGAGATCGCTAACTGATTGTGATCCCTGAGAAAAAATAACCACCACTACCTCTTTGCTCCATGTAACTTCCTCACAACCAAGGACACCCACTACTCCTTCTACGCATAGATCAAAATGAATCCTTTCTCAACATCCTCCAACTAGTACTCTATGACTACATCTGAAATAGAACCCTCATACTTCTATAGGCTCTGGTGCTGAAACTCTCAGAGTTTCCTCCTCTAAGTTTCATCGTCGTCAACCTCTTCCCTATGACAATATCCTAGTACAACCGTCTAGAAATCTTCTATGTGATCCGGATGAGGACGTCGACCTAGATCCATACCTATAAAATACCAAACTGTTATAGGACCTAAACCGGGAATATGGAAGACTCATCATTAATCAATTAATTTTTTATTTTTTAAAATGTAGGTTAAACTATCCCACGGTATACCCAATCCAACAGAAGCTCAAAGAAGAATGAAGCATGATATTTTCCTATGTCTCTACCCTACAACTAGTATCACCTCATTTAGTAGCCATTGTAAATATAAAGTTCCGTACATCAGATCATAGGGGCCCTAAAAGCCTGTGTCTCATCCGGTCATTAGTGTTTACATCACTTTCTAAGATTGAATAACTACATTTCCCTACCAAGTCCTGAAACCTCACCTTTTTATAACACCAAACTCCATCATATCTCTCAACTAGACCTCTGACACCACTCTGTCATGACCCCCTCCCTACAAAGTGTACCCCTCATGGGCCGGTAATTTTAGAAGGGAGATAGTGACCCCTGATTCCCGCCTCCAGTAGGCTCTAGGTTGGAGACTAGCACTGAGATAGTAAACACATAAATTGGTGGAAATACCCTCTAAGAGAACACATGCTAAAGAGAGAGATAAGATAGACACCAACCTACTCCAACTCAAACTGAAATATAAAAAAATACAAAGTAAAAATATGTAATGCCATGTAATATACAACAACTAAAAGGGGAAAACTGTATATAACCAAAATAATGTAAAAATAGCGGCATCCACAAGCCCAAACATCTCCTACAACCCCATGATAGTAGAAACCAGCTTGATCTCCATCCTTCTCCATGTGACCTGAAAAAAAATTTATATATACATAGGGTGAGTATAACAATATACTCAGTAGGATCCTCCCCGAAGCCTCTCATGAAAAAGTAACGAAATCATGTTAAAGCACATGGAACATCAAGTAAAACTTACTCATCACCTAAACATTTATACTGAGTTAGCCTCACTATAGATACTCTCACCACGTAACACATATAAGCAAATATAATATTATAAAGAATATCAAGGGTACCCCGCTACTACTTCCCCACTGGTTTTCCACTTTTCCCCAGAATCACACATCCTAAGAATCTCTCTCCAAAAAGGGTTGCCTATAGACTCCTGGGCGAAGCACCACAACGTGCACCTCATGCAACAAAACCACCACATCCATGTATGAAAGTAACCAGGTAGTTTATGGGAGGCATCATAGCTCTTATAATGTGTATCATATGTCGGGTATTATACCTCAAGCCATTACAACCCTTAAAACGAGTAAGTATCCTTAGTCCATCACATCATATACAAGTTACACATATAGTAGTACATATGATACTATATTCGAAACATGTGTGTGTGAGTAACCACAATCCATTACAACCCTCTACACACATATGTGGGGAAAACTAACCACTGTGAATACCAGTACAACTATCAACCAAGAGAAGAGAGAGGGGCCAAAGGGGGTAGTCAACCATCCAGCCTCCCATTAGAATGTTGGGGAAAACACACCCCCCCAGGGCTGAGAATCCCTCAGGTGTCATTTTCCCTAACTGATAGGGTGGAGTAGTGTATAGAAACACAAATAGAGCTGAATATGCTATATCTCACTACCACACAATGGGCATAACCTAGTTTTAGACCCAACTACAGATAACATCTCTCGGTCTACAGACTACCACTTCTAAGACAAGGTATCCTATAAGCACACAACCATTTGAAGAGGTTTATTACATTAATTCATTCCCTTTTTTCAGTTTCACATTACGTTAATTTATAATTTAATCATTAATTAACTATCCCTAATTCCACATTAAATTTCTTTAGTATCACACCCAAAGCCTATTGTCACATTAAATTGTATCCTTAGATTTGCGTCACACCAAGCTCTAATCCCATTGGTTAACATAATTTATTAAATTATTTTTAACAACATTATTACTTTCCCATATTCCCAGGAATTCTAGAAAAACCTTCAAAGCTACTAAACACATGCAGGCTCAACCTGGTGATTAGATGAACTACCCGTCGAGTATTTTCCACCTATAGTAAGAGCGTAGACCCATCCTCCCTTTGTGAAGATAAACATGGAATGAATGTGGCATACCCCATGCTTCTTCACCCCTTTCGGGACTAGGGTAAGAAAGACCAGCTAACTTGATTAGTAAGGAAATTAAAGAAGATAACCCACCAATAATAATCAGTAAAAATCCAAACATTATCATCCAACCCATTTCATCATTCCCAGTGTCCTCCCGGACACCCACATGCATAACCTGATTCATCTCACCACTCTAGGCATCAACTACTGCCACAACCAATAGGCCACCATGCCCCCACATATCACAATAGCCATCCTGTCTCACATCACAACACAGGATGCAGGAAAACAAACATCATATTAATTGGTCTCTTGGGCCTTAAATGACCACAAGGGTATCTCAGAACCCTAAAATGAATTATCTTTTATCGAACAACCAGTTCTATAATCCATCTTGGATAAACATATTTATTATTCATAGGTTCCAAATTTGGAAAACCGTACCAGTAAGCTACCACAAATAATTAGAGATGCTTACTGCACCAATCTAATTAGCATCCAATTCTAATAAGAAGAACCAGATTAATTTTCATTCCTTTTTATCTTCAGCCAAACAATTATCAATTAATTCCGACATTATGTTCTTCAACAATTTCCATCAAGAGAAGAAGGATAAAAGAGAAATCCTAGATATCACACTATCTAGAAAAACAAGAGGAAATAACATATGATCAACATAAATTTATTTATCTGGTTCAAATATTTATTATGATAATTTCTTTATGACCCAGTGGTAAAAACATGCTAACTATACAATTTCACATAAAATGAAAGAGAAGAAATGGATCCCCTGCCTCAAACGGTTCTTAATGTTGTGTATATAAGAATGAACTACACAAAAGGTTCTGATATCCTCCCCCTGTGACAACTGTATCCACCCAAGGATGTTGAGATACCACCACATTGGTCAACACCCAAGAAAATACCATTAGGAACATGGAGATAACACTCCATAAAAGGGTGAGGGAAAACAGAAGGATATGAACCCAAAAGAATGATGATAGATCATACCTTATATCGAAGATTGATCAATACTGCTTGGTTGCATCAAAACAGAGGAGAACCAATCCAAAGAGGAAATTTGGGATGTGCAACTCCTATGGGATTGAATAAAAGGTCTGAGAATCTCACATACGAGAATAAAGAGGAAGAACTATGGAGGAAGACATACCATCCATTTAAATGATTTAATGGAGTAGTTGTTTATGATACGGTGGATTTTCCATTAAAATCATATCACACTAAACCATGTTGTTTGACTATGTAAAAGTATCCTGAGCCTTAGGAAATAAAATATAGGAGTTATGGACTTTAAATTGATCTTAGAATCCTAAAAAAGGCTTTAAATGCATTTTACGTCAAAGGAATCTTCAAAGGAAGAAATTAAAGGAAGCAGGAAACACTGTTCACGAAATAGAAATTTGGAGAAGGAAATAGAGGTTACCGATGGACCTCACCATTCAAAAAACAATGTTCACAAACTCAAAATTTGGAAAAGGAAATACAGGTTACCGATGGAGTCTCACCATTCTGGAAACGTTGTTCCCGAATTCAAAATATGGAAAAGTAAAGAGGTCATTGTTGGAACCTAACCATTCGGGAAACACGGTTCATGAACTCAAAATATGTAAAGGAAAGTGGTCACCATTGGAACCTCACTGTTTTGGAAACATTGTTCATGAACTCAAAATTTTGAAAAGGAAAGAGGTCACTGTTGGAACATCATCATTCCTGAAACAAAATTCATGAACTAAAAATTTGGCAATGTAAAGACCTCACCGTTGGAACCTGTCTGTTCTAGAAAAACTGTTCATGAACTAAAAATTTGGAAAAGTGTTGGGGATAGGTCACCTTGACCTCATGGAACAACTCAGACAGCATATTTTCACAAAGTAATGGACCACAAAGGTGCCGACAATTATACTTTTATACTTAGAAATTTATGATTCATTGAATTATTTTATTTGATATTATATCCTATTAACTATTACTATTTTTATAATTTTAATTTCAACAAATTAACACCTTATTTGGATTTATTCTGGTTATTTTGTAAAGATGATTTTTTTTGTGAATACTTATAAATACCATTATTGAAAATACTGTGTCTTTTCATATATTATAAAAAGTTAAAACAAATGAAACATTTTTCATAAACAAACATATTTCTTTTAAGTACAATTATATATGTCAAAATATCATATATAAATTAATAACCTCTATTTTATTATTATGAAATAAGTACTATTTTCCCAAAAAATATTTTTAAAAATGCTATAATATTAAAAAATATATATTATCAATTGAATAAAATTAAATGGGATTTAAATTGAAAACAATTTTATCCAAATTTTTTAATAATTCATCCATTATTTTTATGTATAATAATCAATTTACATTGTTTAAATATATGTTAACCTGCTAAAATGAAAATTTTCAAGTAATTTTAACATTTTAAATATTGTGTACTTAATGAAAAACAAAATTGAATAAATAATAAATTAAATTACAATATTATTTTTAAACATATATATATAAATTTAACACCCATTTAATGGTTAATCAATTTTTCGAAAATATTAATAACACTTATTTATTAAAATTTAATTTTTTAGAGGATCTATTTTAAAAAAAATTATATAATTTGATTTAATTGTTAAATTTTCTAATTTAGATATTTATTTATGGTAAATGGAGACCAAAATTATATAGATCACATGGAAATTTTTTGATATATATCCAATTATATTTTTAGTAATAATATAATTTATATGATAATTATTCAATTTCGATTAATAAGTTCTTAAATGACTAATATAAGGTGGCTAGAATGTTTCTAAACTAACATAAGCATTAGACCTTATATAAATTTTTTTGGTTTTAAAGTCTTACCTACATGTATAACCAAATATCTGTCACCAAATTCACCTAAATTTCTTGCCATTCCATTATTACACCTTACTTATCATTCTTATCCATGGAGATGTCTCTCTTCCTAGCATATAAAAGGGGAATCACTTACATCTTTTCAATAATACACTGAAATATAGAAATTTACATGAAACCCTAACACTATTCCTATTATTGAGGTACTATACACACGTTAGCGCCACTTGTTGCCAAATATTATCGTAACTCACTTAAATATGGCGCCTTCCTCAAGAGGAAGTTTATGGTGTCAACATAGGTATCATATCATTCTTAACATCTATTTGTTATTCATTCCATTATAAAATATCCATATACATAGTTTAATAACAACATAATAATCAATATTATTTTGAGATGTTATTAAAATAATGGTAGTACCATTATTTAGTCTCTTTCACCTGCAAAGAAAAAAATGAATCTTCATCAGTGCATGTGTGTGGATTACAGACTTCATTATGCGACAATTTTAGATTTTTTACATCACCCTTAATGAATGGAATTACTGATGGTATTAAATAATAAATATAATTCATATAATTTATTTATGATTTTTTAATGATGACACACTACCCAATTCCACCCCACTCGTCTATTAGGTAATAGATACACTTATCATGTGGTGTGCAGACATCCACCTCCTTGAAAAACATGATTAGTTTTTCTTTACCTCCATTATTGTATAGTTTTAGTTTTTAGTGGATGATTATATAAAATATTTATAGGTAATATATATCATTAAAATATTTCATTTTTTATAATAAAAAAGTGGTGATTGTTATATTGTAGTCTGTCAATATTGGTAAACAATGCAATACTCTTTCATTATCATTTTCATTTTAATGAAATGAGACTAAAACTACCATGTAATGGTATTAAAAATAATATAAACACTTATAAAAAAATTATTTTCAATTTAATTTATTATAAATTATGATATTTTAGGGAAAAACGAATATCAACACCGCTTTTGTCATCATAGTTCAAAATGATTAAAATTATTAACATGTGATGTTGAAAAAAGATTCTAACATTCTAATACATATAGAAAATTGTTGTCAATGATTATTATAAATAGAAATATATAATAACAATGTTCTAAAAAAGTAATTAAATTTTTTATCATTTTGAAACATAAGTTTAAACAATTATATGTAAATCAAGGTTTAAGGTATGGGACATGGTAACTCAAAATCATTTCTTTGAGTTAAACAATTAATTATAGAGTATTTTTCCCATGTATTTTCATTTTGTTAGCATTATTTTATTATTTTTGGTAAAAAGAATATCTGAATCATAATAAATTTCATTTAATGTATTCTTTTCATTTTTAATGATAATAGAGGGGTAATTTTTAAAAGGGACTCATAATTATATCTTTTACAATGACGAATACAAAGTGTTTTGAAAAATTACTTTAAAGATTTAGTTCTAATTATTATTTAATTATATATACATCAAGATGTCATATTTTATATTTTATTATATTGTGAATTATTTTTTGTAATGATATTTTTATATCATATGATTTCTTATGTTTAATTATTGTTATATGTGTAAGAATCCAAACATTTTTCCATGGGGTACTTATGTTATGATAAGGATTAGTTTTATATGGAACACATATGAATTGATGATGATGGGTTTTATAATATATCTACTTATAATAAGATGGGTTTATCTTATATCTCATGAGATATTTTTACATAGACATAATTATTTTTCTCACACACACATGGGAATGATGGGTTTTCTCAAATTTTGAGGCATTGAAATAATATGTTTTTTCCATATAGGCTTGAGAATAGTGGGTTTTCTATAACATGTATTATCATGATTAAGGAAGCGATAGATTTTCATGTTTATAAAGATATGGAAAATATGCATGTTTTCAACTTAATTAAAAATTTAATGATTGATTTAATTTCCAAGAAGCTATATGTTTTCCGGAATATTAATTTTCCAGCATCTTTCACCTTATTTCATGTTCACATGTTATATATATTTAATTTTTTTCCTTAATGATATTTTTGTGATTTAATTTGGATATTTCATTTTTTTATTATTATACCTGCTATTATGATATTATATTTAGGTATATATGTTTTTAACATATTATCCTCATGCTTATGGACTAATACTTTACATTATTTAGTTTCCCTTAATGAGTTCTTGAGATCACCCCTTTATTACATTTCCATTTCCAAGGTTATGAAGATGATTAAATCATGTGAGATGTCTCAAAAAGTGTATTGACGATCATAATTATAGAAAAATATTTTCTATTCATATAAAATAAGATGTTTATGTATATAATTTATAACATACTATGAGATTCTTCCCCTCTATTTTGGAACTTATGTGTGAAGTATTATTTAGATCATGAGATTAATTTATTATCTTATTTATATTTATACTCGGTCATTATAGTATAGTACTATTTATCATTTGAATTATATAGAATTTCCTAAGGTAAATTATTACTGTCTAGTAACGGGATAAGGAATCCTAAAGAAATAAGTTAATTACACAATGTCAGTAACCATAAATAAGCTCTCATTATTTAATATAATCCCTATTTTATGAAATCTTATCAATTAGGTTTCAAACTAATTTCATAAACCTGTAAGTTTGATACATCTTTCTTTTTAGATGTAAAATAAAATCATCATTATATAATTTAAATTTAATTTAATGTGATAGTTGTATTTCATTTAAATCTTAGAGATATATACATCCATGAATATGGAACGGGAAAATCATTCCACAAATTATTTATTAATAACATCTCATTCGCGATTCACAAAAAATAACCTACTTCTCAAGAACATATGGAATAATAGTTTTGGTTTATATATCTATATAGATGAGTCCTAATATGTATCAATAATAATATTAAATTATATCATCCATTATAAATTATTGTAGATAGTAATATATAGTGACACATGAACTTGTAAAATATCAATCAGAGTGTCTATTATCACAATCATCCATCTTGGGTACAACCAAGTATAGAATTCATGGGGTAATGTCTCATTTACATATGAGTACTCTCAATTTATAGTAAATATATTATGTACCAAATCATATAATTTTATCCAGTCATTAAATAAGGTTTTATGAATATCATCATAGAATTTCAAGGTTCTCATCATAGTGAGGAATTTCTACACCGTTTTAATATGATGGATAATCTAGTAAATTATTATATTAAATTCATGTATATATATGAACAATATGTAATATGATATTAAAATTAATATTATATTCATTGAATATTGATGTTATATAAGTCACAAATGGATGTTCCTAGAACACCAACTCCAATAGTTTGAGTTTGAGTGTACCCTACCATGATATTTGATGGTGGAAAACATTGTGTTAATATTGTTCAGTTTTCACTACACCACACTAATGTAGAATTCTATGTAAGAGTGTAAGAAGTTTCACCATTGAAGATTTTAAATGCCTATAAATATGTAAGGATTATTCAAGGAGTTCATAAGTATCAAATACTTTTCCTAATTGTGATGAAATTATCATCTGATAGTAGTTCGTGTCATTCTATAACCACATGAATGGGTTGTGTTATAAATCCATGTAGAATCTTTTTTTTGTTGAAGAACTATTCACTCCACTACCCAATCACAAAGTAAATAAAAACCAATATATATTTTAAAAACAGTTTTTTATTATATATTTAGATAATATCATGAATGTTTTATCGTAGACATCCATGTGGACTTATATGGGATATTTTTATAAGTAAAGGTAATATATATTACGTTAAATTAGTGGAATGAATTTGATTCTGACTTGTCTAATGATTCACTACAATAAAGGATTATTTAAATGCATGAAATAGTAGGGGTTAACTGTTGGATGGGTTTTTCTAGATATGTTTCTAATGTACAGTTTAGGACATTTATTTTCAAACTATGACCACTAGAATTACTGGGAAAAGTTTAGTTCATGGTCATTAAAATAACATAGACTCATGATTACAACATTTTTAAATTTTTAATGGCACTCATATTAGGTGTTTTTATCCATCCATCACTTATATATTTTCATCATTCATTATATAGGACTATTATTAATGGATTGAAGGATGGATTTATAATACATTACTTGTGTCTAGTCTTTAATATGACCATTAGGTTGGTGGAATACTATTATTAAACAATGTTTTGTTTAGCCTATTTCCATAATGAATCAATCTACCTCACCAAGGGAAAATGGGTGTTTTGAAAATAGATAGTTTCAACCCGGACCAAAAGATACTCCTATAATTAATTCTAACAACTACTCAATTTTTAATTAATTATTTTTTTCATTATTATTTCAAAAACCTAGTATTGAATTTTCTCCAATAATTTAAATTTCATAATTCTTCAAATATTCTGGTAGATTATATTTTCCACATCCTACAACGAATGTTGAATTTAACTATTCTATAACACTATGTATTTATGTTTTCGACCACATGAATTTCATTACCAGTATTGATTTCTAGTTGTTTTAGTTTTTTATAGATTCATTCATATAAATACTAAATTGGACTACCTTGAATGAATTATTGATGCAATGTTGGTGATTGATAACACTCTATGTGTATGAATATCAAATAAAATCATCTTATTTTCTTATCTATATAAATTTGAAACTTTTATAGTGAATATTTTTTATATTAATTGGATATACTAAGAACCACATTATTTATATTACACAATGGGGTTAAAAAACATTAATATCCCTTATTCAATGCATAAGGTATGGATTTTGGTTATATGATATTATCAAATGTTTATGTTTACCTGTACTCCTTTATAAGGTTTAAGGATAAATTTTATCTATATAAAAAATAAAATATATAATTATATTACTCCAAATAATAATTTAAGTAAAATGAAATATAAATGATGATTAGAATCCTAAAAATTCATCTCGCTCTATATATCTATCATATCCAACAATATTATACAAAGACCACAAGTAAATTTATAGTTGGGTAATTTATTTTTATTTTTCAATTTTAACTTCAGAACCATAATTTCTAATTTTTTTTATAAATTTAATAAAATGATATACTCACAAACTTTAGGACACTTATATAGATAACCTATATTATACAAAATTCTATAATTTGATTATCTAAAAATTATTTAATTTTACATGTCATAGTTATGTTTCCCATTATCACATTTAATTTTACATAACATAAAAACAACCATCATAACAGGAATATCATGTTGTATCTTATGTATTAATATCATATAATTATATAAGGTGTATATTTCCTTGTTTAATTTATCAAAAAAAAATTACTTTAATATTCTGAAATTCAGAAGTCATTTTGAGTATCCATATAATTATAGGTAAAATGGAAAATGTGTCACATATCTCTATCTATGTTAATATTATGAACTAAGTATAATAGAAACAACTTTTTAGGATATAATATTTTAATGGTTTTTCAAATAATCCAATATATTTTTATCATGATACTACAACACAACCTGCATGTATACGTTACTTAAACCTATTTGGATTCCCTAAAACAATCTTTATACTCATTACTAACCATATATATCTAGTAAACATTGGCCACGATAATCAACCTCCTTTAGAAAATAACAATTATACCATTACTATATATTCAAACCATTAAAACAAATCCAAATCCAACAACTCTAAGTCCCACTATACTCAAAATTTAATTTTTTATAAACAAAAAATATAATATGACAATTTGAATATAAACATAAAACTATTGTATTATTTTACCCACATTTTATCAATTTTTTAATCAACCCTTAAAATATTCTCTCCTTGATTAACAAAAAATTCAAAGAAACAAGAATTAACTATGTTTTTTAATAACTCAATTATAAGGATACCTCTCCATTCGTATTGTAGGAAACAACAGTAGATAATCAAAAATGAAACATTTCCCATTTTATTTTTCAGAAAAGAACATATCTTAAAATATATATAATAAACTAATTATATATATAATATAATAAATGTATTGATGATATATAAAAATTAAGTTTAATTGGATAGAGAGAGTACACCATAATTTTTATGTAATTAAATGAGCTTTAGACATGTGTATAAACATGTAATTTGGGTAAATAAGGACCTATAGTCTTATATAATTTATTTTTTCACTCTTATTAGGGGTTTTTTTGAATACATATTTGTATTGTGTTTCCCATTTTCATATTAAGAAATGTTTATCAATTTTCCCTCAAACCACTCCATCACTTATAAAGTGAAACTCTCTATTATGAATTTAATTATCCCATTTTAAGTCTTCCTATAACTAGAAATATGTTTCTTGTAAATTAAATAATATATTTGAATTTAAAAAACTACTTTGTCCCCCAATTTTTGGTACTTATTCACAATCATTTTCAAATTTACAAAATTATACTTAACCACTTCTTGAAATCTGAAGAAAACCATATGATCTCTTTTTTTTCTTTTTTATTGTTATTGAATTACTTTAAAATAATCATAATTAATTCCATCTGAGTGGTATATGCACAATGTAAAAAATCCAAACACATTATGATTATATTATTCAAATTAATATTACCAGTGTTTCAAATTTTTTCATTCTATCTTACATTACTATGTAAAGGAGATAAAGTTCTCCTCACCATTCCATTATTAGGTTTAAGTGAATTTATTTCACATTAGCTTGAAAATTAATTTTTAACGTTTATTTATTTTATAAATTTTATATATTTTTATTTCTCCTTAGTGAGTCATGAATACTCATTATTTTGACATATCTATTAAGACTATTATTTAAGTGAATTTACTTATAAAAATATTCACTAAAAATAAACTGGAATCTAAAGAATAAAAGGATAGTACTAAAATATGTTATTTCATTATTGAAAAGTCACTAAACATTACACTTTTCATTATCATTATTGTTTTCAATCATCCCTTTTGAATTTTATCTTACACATTGTGTAGTGTGGCCTCCCTAAAAATAATGAATGTTTACTTTTTCAATTAGTTTTTCTTATTCTTTAGCAAAAAAAATATCACTTTGTAGTGTTTTATAATTTCTTTCCTTTTATACAAAGTAAGGGTTAACTCATTGCTTATTATTGACCATTATATGAATATTTATTCTTTTTTAATTAGATTCACATTAAAGGATTTATTTATAATTTATCAAGTTCATCATCATGGATGACCATTTGCACTTCTATATCTATAAAATAAATCTTTTATAACCTCGCTATATAATTTGATTTTTGAGACACTCAAAATGGTATGTTAATTATTAATTATTTTTTAAGTGATTATATGCTATATGTTGAAGTTAATAGAAAATATGGGTATATTAATGATTTATATAAATGATCTACTAACCAAAAAGAGCATTTTTTTGATAGAATATTCACATAGTTAGGATGAATAGTTCACTTACAGTTTAAGGTAACCATGCATACCCTTTTTCTGAAAAATAATATGAAGTTATCAATATAAAATATTTTCAAGGTAAATGTTTATAAATTTGAATTGGGTATTATCCCTATATGATTAATATTTAGGGTTTATAAATATTATAACCAAACTATATCATATATTATAGATAATGTTTTTTATAATTAATGCACCATATATCCTATAAAAAATCAATATAACTATATTTATTATATATATAACATTTTAAGATTCCATAAAAGATTATAATCTGTATTATAAATAAATTAATGATTATATCTCACTATTAACAAAATTATACTCTCAATAAATACTAACTTATTCTTGAACTACTACTAATTATTTAATTTACATTCCCCAATATTAAAAAACTACACCCATATATATTTTTCATAATATATTTATGTATTCATTCTATTTTTTGCAGTTTTAATGATTGGTAAGAGTGTTTTATATAGATAGCCAAAATATTAAATTAGGAAAATCTAATTAATAAAGGAATCACATGTAAGGTAACTAGATGGAATATTTTTCTTTAAAATTTAATAGTATCATTATACTTTTTCTTGTAATTTAAAAATACTGTTGATGAAATTTTGAATTATTTCACAGAAAGTTGATTAATTTATTTTATAAAACATGAATTTTATATTGAGCAATGATTTCATAAATATTTGATTTTGATTATAAATATTATTTCAAAGAGAAATAATACTTTTTTTAATTTCTATTATAATATGGATTTGATTATTTTAATATGAAAAAATATTATTTATATGGGACATATTTTTCATAATTTTTCTAACATATAGAAGGAAAATTTATTTGTTAAAAGATTTAATGAATTAGTTTTCATTTAAATGACGTAAATAAATGTAAAGTCTATCTTTATTTTCTAAAATATTTAAAATATTATTTTAGAAATGATAAAAAATATATTTTAGTAATAGAGTAAGGAATAGGATTTCAAAAGAAACCAGATATCTTTAAATGTGAAAATTATAGTACAGTTTCGGGTTAAATGATGATCTATTTTAGATGGGTCTGTGGTAACTCTCGATTATGTCCCTTGTTAATTATAGATATATATGATAATAAAAAGATAAGTATATAATTACCTTGATATTGTTTATCTAAAATAAGTTTTAATAATTATCATTTCTAGTAATTGAAGATTTTGATCTAGGTATATCATATATGTTAACCTATTATGAAGAAACATTGAAATTATATTTTTTTTATTTTAAAATAGATGATTATAAATATTTTTTTTAAATGAAAATGGTTTTATTTAAAAATATGATTATTTTTTTGATGGTATTCTTTATTAAACATAAAATTGATATAAAAATTTTCAGATTATTCATGTATAGTAAATCTTCGAAGTAGTTTTATAGAAATTTTTTTAATTATTATTAGTCATCCAATACTTGAATTCAATGGTACACATATTTTTGTTTCAAGTAATGAAAAATGTTAATGGAATTGTTATTTTTCATTAGTTATGTGTCTTTAAATCATTAGGGGATGATTTATATGTTAGTGATTCACATCATATTACATGATACATAGTGGTTTCTTATTTGTTCTACCTTGTTTTACTATAATAATGAAAATATTTTTCTCCATTTATATCTAATGTTAGATAGTTTCAATTTTTTATGCATGAACATCATTGTAAAATATATTTTAATACATAAGGTTATTGATTTACTTTTCATAAAATAATTTCCAAAATGTTTTTAATATATCAATAGTTGTTTTTATTCATTGGTGATTTGATAATCTGTTTGAGGTCATGTAAAACACTAGCTAAAGAATTGGGTCAAGGAATCTTGGTTAGGGAATTAAAAATATGTATTAAATCCTGAATTAATTATATAGTCTTTATAAACTATTAGTATGTGTTAAAATGGGATAGAATAAAATGAAATATATACTATAAAATGCAGTATGTAAACACTTTATAGAAAAATTGTATTTACCACAACGTTTTAATTGAAAAAATTACTAGATAATCCCTAAATAATTTTTTTATTATACTATCCCATGATAATTTTTCTTTAACATAGTGGGATTCATTGGAACTATTTCCATTCTTATATATAGTCATGGATATTTGAACTATTAAATTTACATAGTAGATTTAATAAATTTTTCATTGGTTTTAAAAGGATTTTTTCGAATTTTAATTTATAGATTTATATTTTTGATAATTTTTTAAATATTATTTTTTATTCTATAAATTAAATTTAAAATATTTTAATTACTAATATAATACCTATAAAATATTTATGGCCTATTTAGATGTATATTAAGAAACAATATTTGTTTTTTAAGGCTATTTTATGTTTTTAATTGTGAGTATGTCAGTAATGAGGTTAACATTTAAGTATTTTATAATGGACGAAATGTTTTTATATAGAAAATCCAGAAATTTATATTAATTTTTATTGAATTAATTTTTTATTTTTAAATGTTTGTACAATTTACTTCTATGATGAATTTAATTGAATTTGTAGAAAATCCTCCAAAAAACGTATTGTTTTGTAGTAATGGAGAAACTATATTGAATATAGGTCATATTCATTGCGATTTTTAACTTTTCAATGCCTTATTTTATGTTACCAATGTGATTAGTATGAATGTAAACTATGATAAATAGGTATATATGTATATTGTCTCAAACATTTTATGGAATAATTCCTAAATGTTCATATGTGATATAAAAACTTAGGAAGCAAGAGAATGGTTAATGATAATTATCCATATATTTTATATAAATTATAAACCTAATACATATAATGAGTATATTTATAGATATATGATTAAAATTATTGTTTATATGTTCTAAGATAGGGTGATGGAAGTTAAATTAACTAATTATAATTCTTAGATATTATTTCATAAGTTATTAAACCAATTTTTTAATTGAGATGATTAAATTGAAAACATGTCGATATTTTAGAAATATCAAGACCAAGAATATAGATTCTCTATAGTATGGAGAATCATTTTACCAAGAATAATTTAATTACATTAGAGTTAGTAAATAACAAAAACGTGAAATCACTGGTGCTTGAAATTTGTCTTCTAGTCGAGAGAAATTCTTTAGATATTTTACACAAATTTAATTACTAATATTTTTTTAAATAATGTTTTTATTTTAAATGATAAAATACCATAAAATTTGAACATGTTTATTTTCCCCCATAACATAGTATAAGCCAAAAAATATTATATTGGAAAGAAAAATTATCTGAATAAATTTTGATAAGAAGGTATCCAATTGAAATCCTTGAGTTAAAATCCTTCTCAAGTAAGGATTCGTATTAAATATTTTCAATGTTCTAGTGTGTGTTATATAAATTTTTCTAACTCTTATAAATCATGATAATTATATGCATATATAAATATAAGGCACTTATATAAGTATTATACATTTTTTTTCCTTATGATTGTATAAGATAACCAACGGAATTAAAAGAGTTAGTAAAAAAAAGAATCTTAAGTAGGTTTTATTGTGGTATTTTTTGATGGTATAGAAAACCTTCACTCATGTAAGATTTAAATGTCTCCAAATAACTCGGAATATCTCTTTCTTCTGATTCCTATACTAGAATTTTACAATGATAAACCCCATATTCATGGATATTCCTTATTGATTAACTCTTATTTAATATTTTAATTCTATCATATGGTTTAATTTCATTAATTTTTATCTTCATGAGTAATAAAATAACTGATATGGTGTATGGAATTAATTTTGTTACATCATGAGAAAATTGTATATGAAATAGTTGTCGGACCAGTCACCACATGGACTCGAACATGCCTCCCCATATACTAGAGCATTGTGACTAGATGTAAGAGTTTAATGGAGATTTTATTGGGATATTATACACTCACAAAAAGAGTACCAATGTGTTATATGAAATAAAGGATCAATTGACAAAAGAAAATAAATAAAATTAACAATAAATGAAAATTTAATGGATGTTAAAATTAATGATTGAGTAAAAATGGAAAAAACAATAATATAACTATAAATTAATATCTAGATTAAATATGTATCAAAAGTAGTAAAAAAACAGAAAAATAAAATTCAACGCCTGAATAAACAATAGAATAAAAATATCTTAGGGATATCTCCATGTCCATCATGATTTGTAGCTCAGTCATGTTCTCCTAATATTTCATTTACAATGCACTACACTAGAAAAAAACCATGTACTTGTGAACATGAAGTCTTCTTGGGTTCCGTGTTGTAATGGAGGCCTAAGTAGGGCGTGAGATATACTTAGTAGGCCACCTCCAATATTTTCTAAAGGTAAGTACTATATATGTCTATAAAATACAATAGTGTGCATATACGGTAGGTAAAAGAGTAAATAAATAAAAGGAAATAGGTTTCCTCAGTTTTGTAAAAGAAAACCCAACCAACCATCCCATATTGGATCTATGATGGAATGACTCTGGAAACAGGTGTACTTATATATATATTTTATTGGTGCAATAAAGGTGTCAGCTAAAAATTATCAATAGATGGAACAAACCCAAGCATGATATTTTTTTTGTCTGATGTATCCCTGGGAAATAATTATAGAGTCGAAATATTTAATATTTAAGTCATATTAAGAATTTAATAAGGGGAACTATAAGATTGTCTGATGAAATCCATAAATAAAGTCCCATGTATTTCTCTAGAAGAACATTAAATACCCATCACTATCTGATACATTACATGGTGATCTAAAAATTTAATATATAGTATCACTCTTGTTAATAAGTAAAAAACCCTCTGATCCCATCCCCGGTATCATAGATAGGGGACCAAGTATCACTCAAGGATTTATATTACTATCTATCCACAAATATCAACCACAGTGTCTCTCATATAGAACTAGTATCACACATGCAGAGGTCAGAAAACACACAGTGACCATTTCAAAGGAATAAAAATTATATGTCATAGATTATATACAAGTATGTTATCCTGTGATCTCTTCCAAGTCGTTAGGTAAGCAGGAGACCCATGTATCACCCCTGATGAACTGCATTTTATTTAATCATTTAAAAATTTAAATTTTATCAATATAGAGGGGGAAAAATTTATCATTCCAAGTAGAAAATATATGTGGCCCATGAAGTTAAGAACTATCTAACCCATTATAGGTCCCTAAAAGATGTTCATTCCCATTAATATATTGTTAGCCCAACTTAGCTGAGTACCCTAAGTGGGGGATGAATCATATTATGAACGATTAAAACAACTACCCCTTTATATCATGTGTCATTATAAAAAACAATATATTTTCCCTATGAAATAGAAATTTATGAACAAATATGAAATCATACAGAGGACACTACACTTTTAATCGGTTCAACCTCACTGTTCTATATCCATGGAGTGTGAAATGGAAATGTGTTGATGTACCGAATCAACTAAGGATCACTTACAGATAAAGTTTAAAGGTATATCACTTCTATTCCTAGTCTCACTACATTTACAAGGTTTATAGATAGCTCACAAATTTCCAAGTTTCACTCCCTGACTCTCCTCCAGTGGCTCACTGTCAATGGAAATGATCATCATCTTCTTCTCCCTTTGCTCCTTGATTTGGAAGGTATCCACACATAGTTTATAGAAATGTAGGTCCCTTTATGAGTCATATTTAATATATCAACATTTGTAGATATATAATATATTTATGTCCCACTTTTACCCACAAAATGAATATCACTTAACTATAGATTCACTTGTAAATCCCCTATCAACACTTTTGTGATACTCATTGCCTTCATGAAGCACACTAATTTGGTGGAGATCTAATATCCTTCATGAAGCAGCCTCCTTTCATAAATCTTTAAAAAATAATATTAGGGAAAAAATCTCCAATACTCACTTATCCTTTATGAAGCAAGTAACTTTTTTTGACTTCTTATATCCATTAAGAACACCATTACTTTTGAGAACTTTTTCACAAGTACAACCATTGGGAATCACATTCATGAATGTGAAGCCTTAGAATCTTTGTTCAGTCTCAATCTCTCTCTTTATAAGGTGTCTAAAGGCCTGTTTATAGGTGTATACTCCAATTCCATATGCTTATATCTGTTGGATCGAATAGTAGATATATTTGTCTATTAGATGGAACAATACAAGAGGGGGGGTGAATTGTAGGTTTAAAAACTTTGAGTTTTAGCAGCAAAGATATTAGTTTAAACTAATACAAATACAAACACCCACAATTGTACTGAAAGTAAAAGATATGATGTATTGTAATACTAATGTAAAGTAAAACAATTGTATTCAAGGTGAACACAATAATCAGAGTAATACAAATATGAATGATTCTACCTTAAAGCGTATAGAACCAATCAATACAAATTGTAATAGAATGATTGTAATTGAAACAATTACAATTGAATATATAAAGAAAGGAAACAATACAAATCCCTTTCTAATACAACAGCGGAAATGTAAAAGTATTACAATTCTTTTGACCCAAAGAGAAGGGTTATCCTTTCACCTAGGATAAAAGGTCTGTCTCACCAACACCCTGATGAGCCCTCGATACGATGATCAGCACGTCTGTCTGCCTATCCCCGGCAGCCCTCGATACGATGATCGGCACGTCTGTCTGCCTATCCCCTGCCGCCCTCGATACGATGATCGGCACGTCTGTCTACCTATCCCCGGCAGCCCTCGATTTTGCAGGTAATCGGCACCTCTGTCTTTCAATTACTTTAAAGCCCTCGATACGATGATCGGACGCACAAGGCTGATGAGAGAAGTCACATTGTCTCTCTCTCTAGAATCTTGGTAGTTCACAGAGTCTCTTTATTCGTTCTCTTCGTTCATCGTTGTTCTCTCAGCTTCAAATGACCTCCTATTTATAGGCCTCGGGTTCCAATGGTCATATTGCCTCCAACGGTCATATTGAAACAGAAAGCACGACATCGTTTTGATTAGTTTGTAACTAACTCAACGACATCGTTTTGTTAGGACAAGATATATATAGAAATGTAAAACATGAGTACGATTCATATGAAGAGAGAGTTTTTGACAAAGTACCAAAACAAATAGTGATCATCTGAATAGCAGAGTCAGTACGATATGATTGACAGAGTCAGTACGATACGATTGACAGAGTCAATACGATACGATTGACAGAGTCAGTACGATACGTTTGACAGAGTCAGTACGATACGATTTGGTCGGTACGATCAACATCGTACGATACGATAATCATGATAAAAGACAATTGTAATTTACAAACATATGATAGTATACATTTGTTATTTCCAAAACATGATATAGAAGTCAAAAGAAGACTTTTGACTTAACAATCTCCCCCTTTTTGGAAAGCACAACCCACAAAATAAATGTGAAAATAAATACTTATCTCCCCCTAAGTTTTTGAAAACTCTTCTGAATAAGAAATTGAATACAACTAACTCCCCCTTAGGTATGGACTTTCCTAAGGATTGTATTCGTAGATTTTCCTTAAGAGCATTGTAAAGCATTCTCCCCCTTTATAAAACATTCTTCCCTTTGTAAACATTCTCCCCCTTTGTAAAACATTCTTCCCCTTTGTAAAACATTCTCCCCCTTTGTGATTTACAAAAAGAGAGTAATCTTGAATTGACTGAAAGAGTTAGCAATACAAGAGAAAAAAATAAAAGAAAAGGATCATAAGAGTTATTACAAAACAAAGACAAGTTCCAAAAGAAACAAATACAACAATCATTTGTTTTCTATTTCCTTCTCCTTCTTTATAAGCTCATGAAGCACAGCTTTCATCTTCTTGATCTCCTTCTTGTCTTCAGAAATTGATTCACCCTGAGTTCTGAGAAGCTCTTGTTGATCCGCAAAAATCTGATCTTGATTTCTGATGGTCTCCTCTTGAACTCGGATTACTTCTTCAAGGGTATCAATTCTGTTTTGCAGAGTCTTGTTATCCTTGGACAACACAGAATTTTGATTCTTCAGTAAAACCATTTCATCTTTGAAAGATGAAACCTTTGAGAATTCAGATTGGAAAGCATTCATTCTTTCTTGCAAGTCTTTCACTGAAGGAACATCGGCTCTTTGAGAAGACAAAATATTCAGCCTTTCAACCGTTTCTTTATCAAGCTTGTTGAAAGCAATTGCTAGCTCATTTGATAACCTACTTATATCTTCAATAGCTAATTCATGATCATTGATTGAGATCTCAGTTTTGTACGACCACTTGGTCATCTTATTGCAAGCCTTCTTATGAGCAACCGAGCTTTCTGAAAGAACTTTCAAATCGGCTTCTACTGACAAAACATTCTTCCTCAATTCTTTTACAGAGCCAAACTTCTTTCTCTGATTTTCAGTAATAAAATCAATCTTTCCTTCTAGCCTTGGAAAATAAGGAATGGTCTTCTCAACCCTTCTCAAAACATGAACAATGTAATCACTTTTCTTGAGAGAGATTGTATGCTCTGAATCAGTATCTTCATCGTACGATGCTAGTTCATACGATCTGCTTGAATCAACAACTGTCTATTTCCCTTTCGCTTTTTCTTTCTGCTTTCTTTCTTCTTCTACATTGTCACTAATGACAACTACTTTATCAGAATGAGAGGATTGAGCACCTTTCTTTTCTCGAGATGACATTCTGTCCGGAGATCTTTCCTGGTCGGCATGAGGAGTTTGTTGAACACCTTCGCTCAGCTTTTGAAGCGATTCCTCTCTAATTTTCTTTGAACTTTGAAGAAATTCTAAAAGAAAATCTCCTTCTACTTCTTCTATTTCTTCCATCACTTTTTTTCTTTTTTCTTTCTCGGGAAGACTCTGTACGATGGGCTCTTGGTGCACTTCTTCAGTTATTTGAGCACTAGCATCTTCTACTGCTTTCAAGACTTTGGAGATATCAAATTCTTGAGCCTTTCTTTTCAAAAGAACCTTCTTCTTCTTTTCGGACTGAAGGGTTTCTTTTACCCTTATTCTTTCTGCAAAGGCCTCAGCAGGGTCAAGACCAAACTTCGGATCACCTTCTTTTCTCTGTTCCTTGTCCTTTCTCCATTTGGCTACAACTTCCTTACTGTACCTCGGCTTCTTCTTCGGCTTTGAACTAGTTTGAGGATCAGACTTTCGAGTAACACCGGTGGATTGATTGTCCTTGGCTGGCATAGGTGCCGATTGATTCAGAGCCAATTCAGCTTCAACATCTCTGACAAAAAGTTTTGAATTTGAATCAAAACAAACATTCAGCTTTTTCATCGTACTCTTATTAATCAAAGATGGCCTCAAATCCATAGGTTCTCATTTCAAAGGAATGTTACAAAACTTCATACTCTCAAGAATGAATTTCGTAAGGATGGTTGGATACATTATCATCTGGGATTTAATCCCTCATGTCTTGACATTCTTGATGGTTTCAAAAACATATCCCATGAGATTTACTTTCCTCATATTCACAAGATAGTCGAGCATAAAGATATCAGAAACTTTAAGGGTTTCTCTATCCCCTTTCCTTGGGATAAGAAAACCTTGAATCCATAAAGTGACAAACCGATTGTCCGGTGAAAGATGAGATACTTTTCTCTTTTCCTCATTAATAACAAACAAAGTTCTTTCAGCACTTTCTCTATTAAACGTACCAACTTCCTCTGATAGTTTGTGAGATGGACAGAATGCATCGCCTTCTATAGAAACATTCAGAAAATGTGCCGCTTGTTTCACAGAAATAGATAATTTTCTATCGTACACAGCGAAGTTTATAGTCATATCCTTGTCGAAAGAAACGGTTTTGTAAAACTGACAAACTTCATCAAAAAGAACTGGATCTTGAATATCAGGCTTTTCAACACACTGATGTTCCCATCCTTGAAACAAAATAATCCTCCTTATTGTAGAATCATACATATCGAAAAAGTCTCGGGATACCAACCTTTCTCTGTTAAAGTCTTTCTCTGTGAAAGTCTTTGAAGACATTTCGGCAGGAGTATTAGCAGAGGATTTAGACATAAAGGTTCTGCCGATGAGAAGATCGTACGATGGTTTATAGCCGGTGGAGTAGAGCTTCGCCTCAATTCCTAGAAAATCAATGTGGGTTTGGGGAGGGGAGGGGGGGTATTTATAGGCGATAAAGAGATGACCGTTGATCTTCTACGGTCGAAAAAGGGTGGCCATTGATATTCTACGTTCAGGATTAGAGAAAACCAGATCAATGGTTAGGATTAAAACAAAGAAAAAAAAATTTAAAAAAAATGAAAAAGATACCTGTCAGAGAACATAATATGATTGTTGGTTTTGGTAAAAACAATCGTAAGGAGAAAAAAATATGATGCCGATGAAAAACAAAGTCATTACTATGATCGAACCGTACGATGGAAAATAATTTTGTTACCATGAGCTGACAGTACGTTGGAAAACAATCTCAATAGCATCATCGGTCGAAAAAAAAATTGAATGATACGATGGAAAAGAATTTCAATACTATCAACGGTTGATTCAAACAAAATTGAATGATACGATGGAAAAGAAATTCAATACCATCATCGGTCGATGATACTATAAAACTGTCAATATGATAAACAGAAAACTAAAATTGTCAATACGATAAACAGAAAACTAAAATAATCAATACGATAAACAGAAAAACTAAAATTGTCAATACGAAAACTAAAATTGTCAATACGAAAACTAAAATTGTCAATACGATAAACAGGGAAAAAAAACAATCCAAAGAGTAAATAGTTAAAGAACATAAGTTAAGAAGAAACATAAAGACATAGAAAGAAATGTCCTCCCCCTTTCTACGAGGAGTTTCTTACTTTTAGGAGAGATTTAAAACAGGAAGTAGATATGAATGATTATTTTAATGTAATCATTCCTAGCTTCTATTTTATAAATTCAAATCTATCGGAAGGTAAATGTTTTTTAAAAATGTCTGCAAGTTGTTCTTGCGTTCCGATGAATTGTAAAATAATATCTCCTTTCTGTGTGTGATCCCTAAGAAAGTGATGCCTAACATCTATGTGTTTTGCACGAGAGTGATGTGCTGGGTTTTTAATAAGAGCTATGGAACTTGTATTATCACAAAGAATTTGAGTTTTGGAGAAACTCAAACCATAGTCAGTGAGTGTGTGCTGCATCCACAATACTTGAGCACAGCAACTTCCAGCTGCTACATATTCAGCTTCAGCAGTGGAGAGTGCTACCGAGTGTTGTTTCTTGCAGGACCAAGAAACCAAAGAGTCTCCTAAGAAATGACATGTTCCGGATGTACTTTTTCTATCCATTCTACAACCACCAAAGTCAGCATCTGAAAAGATTTTTAAAACAAAATCATTTCCAGAAGAGTAAAACAGACCTAAATCCATAGTGTCTTTTAAATACCGAAAGATTCTCTTTATGGCTTTTAAGTGAGACTCTTTTGGATTAGATTGATATCTTGCACATAAGCATACAGAAAACATCAAGTCGGGTCGACTAGCTGTCAAGTATAGAAAACTCCCTATCATACCTCTAAAAATTGGTTGATCTACTGGTTTCCCAGTTTCATCAAGATCAAGAGTATTTGAGGTACCAATTGGGGTGCTAATACTTTTAGTTTTTTCAAATCCATAATTTTTGAGTAAGTCTTTAATATACTTATGTTGAGATATATAAGTACCTTCTAGTTTTTGAGAAATTTGAAAACCTAGAAAGAATGTTAACTCACCCATCATACTCATTTTAAACTTAGATTTCATTAAGTTTGCAAAAGAATCGGTTAAAGATTTATGAGTTGATCCAAATATGATGTCATCAACATAGATTTGGACAATCAAAACATTTTTGTTTTCCATTTTGATAAAAATATTTGGATCTACTGTACCTTTTCTATAATTGTTTTGTAAAAGAAATCCTGTAAGTCGATCATACCATGCTCTAGGGGATTGTTTAAGACCATATAGAGCCTTGGTAAGTTTAAAAACATGATCAGGATGTTTTGGGTCTTGAAAACCAGAAGGTTGTTCGACAAAAACTTCTTCTTGAACAAAACCATTTAAAAAAGAACATTTGACATCCATTTGAAATAGTTTGAAATTGAAATATGCTGCGAAGGCTAATAGAATACGAATAGATTCAAGTCTAGATACTGGAGCATATGTTTCTTCATAGTCTATTCCCTCTTGTTGATTATGGCCTTTAGCAACAAGTCTTGCTTTATTTCTTACAATGATTCCATTTTCATCACACTTGTTTCTGAAAACCCATTTTACACCAATCACAGTTGTTTCTTTAGGTCTTTCAACTAAAGTCCAGACTTGATTCCTTTCAAATTCATTTAGTTCATCCTGCATTGCTTTGATCCAATCGTCATCACCTAAGGCCTCACTTGGACTTTTAGGTTCAAATTGGGAAAGAAAAGCAAGATGTTCTATTTCATTTCTTAATGAATTTCTGGTCCTTACAGGTTGATTTATATCACCAATGATGTTATCACTGGGATGATTCCTAAGAAACAATTGATTTGGGTTTTGTAAAACCTGTTCATCAACATATGGTAGAAAATCTTCTGTGGTAAATGTTTCAGGAATACTTTCTTGAACATTTTCCTTATCAGAATTTTCTTCTAATAGAGGTTGATAAACATTTTTGGAAAATACATCCAAGGATGTAGGATTGGGTTGGCTGAAAACAAAAGGTTTAGTTTCATCGAATTTTACATGTACTGTTTCTTCAACAGTACAAGTGTTTTTATTGAAAACTCTATAAGCCTTAGAAGTTGTAGAATAGCCTAGAAAGATTCCTTCATCAGATTTTGGTGCAAATTTGTGTAGATTGTCTTTTGTATTCAGAATGAATACTTTGCATCCAAAAACTTTGAAGTAAGAAACTTTAGATTTTCGGCCAGTCCATAACTCATAAGGAGTTTTATTAAGAAATGGTCTAGTTAAAACACGATTTATAGTATAACAGGCAGTACTAACAGCTTCAGCCCAAAAGTGCTTAGCAATTGAGTATTCACTCAACATGGTTCGAGTCATTTCTTGAAGAATACGATTTCTTCTTTCAACAACCCCATTTTGCTGAGGAGTTCTTGGTGCTGAGAAATTGTGAGTAATACCTTTCTTACTACAAAAAGTTTCAAAATATGAGTTTTGAAATTCACCACCATGATCACTATGAATAGTTATCAATGGTAGGTTTTTCTCATTTTTAACTTGGGCTCTAAAAGTTTTGAAATAGGAAAAGGCTTCAGATTTCTTTGTGAGAAAGTAGACCCATGTAAATCAAGTAAAGTCATCAACTAAAACAAATACATAGTATTTGCCTCCAATGCTTCCGGATTGTGAAGGACCAAACAGATCCATATGCCAAGCTGTAATGCATTAGAAGTTGAAACTTCATTAATTGTTTTAAAGCTAGTTTTATGTTGCTTTCCAAATTGACAAGGATCACAGACTTTTGAAGAATCATATCTAAGGTCCGGTAGCCCTTTTACAAGTCCTTTCTTTGAGAGTTTTCTTAGGTTTCTCAAATTACAGTGTCCTAGTCTCCTATTCCATAGCCACGATTGGTCTTCTATTACACTTAAGCAAGGTAAGTTTTGGTTCCTAAGGTCTTCTAAGTTAATAGTGTAAACATTCTCTTGCCTATGGGCAGATAGAATGAATTCATCCTTGGAATTGTGAACTAGACACTTATCATTTCTAAAATTCACAAGGTAACCTTCATCACATAATTGACTTATGCTGATGAGATTGTGCCTAAGACCTTTAACAAACAAAACATTTGAAATAAGAACTTTTCCAAGAAAAACGATATTACCTATACCAACAATCTTTCCTTGAGAATTATCTCCGAAGGTAACTTTTCCACCTTTTGTTTTGATAACCTTTTCAAAGAAATCTTTGTTTCCAGTCATATGTCGAGAACAACCACTATCCATGTACCAAATGTTCTTATTGATACACTTCTCGTTTTCCTGAAAAAGAAACAATTAGATTTTCGGAATCCAAATTTTTTTGGATCCAGAAGGGTTAGATAAAATAATTTTAGGAATCCACATTTGTTTTGCAAAATGAGATTTATGAAATCCTAAGGATTGAGTTTTGTTAAGAGAACAATCTCTTCTCCAATGTCCCCCACATTGACACTTGGAACAGAAAATGGTTTTTTGAGGAACAAAATAGTTATTACTAAGAACAGGTTTGGAATAAGTATAACCAAGACCAGAACAATTTCTCAGCGGTCTAATTTGAGAATACATTCTATCAAAGTTTTCTTTTCCATGAGTAAAGTTTGACAAACACTTTTTCAAGGATATAATCTCTGACTTTAGTTTTAAAACCAAATTTTTGTTTTCTAAAACATTTGAATTTGAACTAGAGTTAGAATCTAAAATATTTTTCTTTGAAATTACAGTTTCAAGATCCTTAGAAAGTTTATCCTTATCAGATTTGACTTTCTCAAGGGTTTTTAAAATACTTTCAAAATCAGAAGTTTTCACATCAAGATCTTTAGAAATATCTGATACTTCTTTAGTCAAAATAGAGATTCTAGAATTTGCTTTTTCAAATCTCTTTTTGAGTATAGAATTTTCATTTTCAAGTAGCTTAGAAAATTTAGAGACTTCTTCAAAAGAAGCTAATGTATCATCTTCTGATGATGAGGGTTCATCATTTGAAGATTCATAATATCTATTATCAACATAATTTGCATTTAAAGAAACATTTGTAACAGCTTCAGCATTATGTACCTTAGCCATGAGACAATGATCTTCAATTGGTAGTCTGGCTAGAAGTCCAATATTTCTTTGTCCTGATGTCTCGTATTCTGAAGAATCATCTGAGGAATCACTACCACTTGCACTCCACGTATCATTTGCTTTCAAGACTTTATTTGTCTTATAAAACCTTTTCTTGTTTCTTTCAGAGTGTTTCTCTTTTCTATCTTTCCTCTTCAGTAAAGGACAATCAGGCCTTATATGTCCTGCTTTCTTGCATTCATAACAAGTTACCTCTGAATCTTTCCTATCTTTCCTGTCTTTCTTTTTGAATCTATATTGAAAATCTTTCTTTCCCACAATCTTGTTCATCCTTCGAGCAAGATTGGCTAACTCATTATCCGAAAGATTACAATCACTTGAATTAGATATAACAACTTTCTTGGATTTAGACCTTGTAAGCCTTTCAGGTGTTTTAGCTTTAGATGAAAAAGCTACACTTCTATTCCCATTCTTCTTCTTGTTGAAATCAGCATCTCTCTTCATTCTTGTCTCATGCTGCAGAAGAGTTCCAAAGAGTTCATCAAGAGTAATCTGGGAAACTTTTCTATTTTCATCAATATCTGTCCTTTTTGACTCCCATTCATTTGGCATAATATCTATAATCTTATCAACAAGGGCTTCATCATCAAGTCCTTTTTCTCCCATAGATTGTAAGCTGTTGACAATTGTCATAAACCTTTGTTCCACTTTACATACAGGCTCTCCATAAAGAAAAACAAATCCATGATACTCTGCTCGAAGCATTGCTCTCCTTGTTTCTATAACTTTGGATGTACCAAAATGGGTGACTTCTAGTTTCTTCCAAATACAGTTGGCTGCTTCACATGAAGATATCTGACTATATATATTCCTGGTCATAGAGCATAATAAAGTATTGCGTACCTTGTAATTCAGTTGATATTCTTGCTTCTCTTGGTTGGTAAAAGTACTAACTTCTTTGTCAGGAATTTTGTAACCCCCAGTAAGCATAATAAAATTGTCTACACCAGTATTGATGACGAAAGTCTTCATACGATCTCTCCAATACTCATAACCATTCCCATAAAAGATTGGTGGTCTAGAAGGATTCAGATTATCTATTGATCCGATATTCATTCCTACCATCTAAAATAACAAAAACAACTTTTCCACTCCACACGTTAGTGTAGTAAGTATTCGAGATAGTAATAAGAAATAAATCTAGTAAAACAAATCAGTGGAAAACCTGCTCTGATACCAATTGTTGGATCGAATAGTAGATATATTTTTCTATTAGATGGAACAATACAAGAGGGGGGGTGAATTGTAGGTTTAAAAACTTTGAGTTTTAGCAACAAAGATATTAGTTTAAACTAATACAAATACAAACACCCACAATTGTACTGAAAGTAAAAGATATGATGTATTGTAATACTAATGTAAAGTAAAACAATTGTATTCAAGGTGAACACAATAGTCAGAGTAATACAAATATGAATGATTCTACCTTAAAGTGTATAGAACCAATCAATACAAATTGTAATAGAATGATTGTAATTGAAACAATTACAATTGAATATATAAAGAAAGGAAACAATACAAATCCCTTTCTAATACAACAGCGGAAATGTAAAAGTATTACAATTCTTTTGACCCAAAGAGAAGGGTTATCCTTTCACCTAGGATAAAAGGTCTTTCTCACCAACACCCTGATGAGCCCTCGATACGATGATCGGCACGTCTGTCTGCCTATCCCCGGCAGCCCTCGATACGATGATCGGCACGTCTGTCTGCCTATCCCCGGCAGCCCTCGATACGATGATCGGCACGTCTGTCTGCCTATCCCCGGCAGCCCTCGATTTTGCAGGTAATCGGCACCTCTGTCTTTCAATTACTTGAAAGCCCTCGATACAATGATCGGACGCACAAGGCTGATGAGAGAAGTCACAGTGTCTCTCTCTCTAGAATCTTGGTAGTTCACAGAGTCTCTTTCTTCGTTCTCTTCGTTCATCGTTGTTCTCTCAGCTTCAAATGACCTCCTATTTATAGGCCTCGGGTTCCAACTGTCATATTGCCTCCAACGGTCATATTGAAACAGAAAGCACGACATCGTTTTGATTAGTTTGTAACTAACTCAACGACATCGTTTTGTTAGGACAAGAGATATATAGAAATGTAAAACATGAGTACGATTCATATGCAGAGAGAGTTTTTGACAAAGTACCAAAACAAATAGTGATCATCTGAATAGTAGAGTCAGTACGATACGATTGACAGAGTCAGTACGATACGATTGACAGAGTCAATACGATACGATTGACAGAGTCAGTACGATACGTTTGACAGAGTCAGTACGATACGATTTGGTCGGTACGATCAACATCGTATGATACGATAATCATGATAAAAGACAATTGTAATTTACAAACATATGATAGTATACATTTGTGATTTCCAAAACATGATATAGAAGTCAAAAGAAGACTTTTGACTTAACAATATCCACATCATCACCATTTCATGACGATCTATAATCTTTTTCTTGATTATACATACTTTGTGAAGATCTAGGAAAATTCCACAATTTTTTATGCATCTCATAGTCATTGAGATTACCATTAAACCATTATGCATCAATGATGATCCACTAATGATGAACAAAGCCTTTGTGCAACCCTATTTGAAAAAAACTAGTCTCTATGAACCTCATGGATTTGTCATATTTTTTTCATGCCTTCAAGTAAATACATCTTTCTTAATGATATCCATATTACAAAATTTAGAACCCCAAAATATGTAAATAATTGGGAAATGACATAAAAATGTGTAATTCATTTTCTGTACAACTTTTAGGGATTCCATTAAATTTTCATCTATCTTTTTCACTATACCTTCCAAATTAATCTATAATTAACTCCAAAACATACCTTGGAAAAAATATTTGTCAACTCACACTATTAAACCTAATATATTGTAAAGTTACCATGAATGATTTTTAGAAAACATATCATTTAATTACTTAAGTGGTCCTTGCCATTATTAATGAATTCCAATCAATTAATATGTCTTATAAGGTAAGGTGAAGCGCCAATGGAAAATTGAACCACTCGTGAAAATGTATAATTTAGGACATTCTATCATCATGTGAGTACAAAAAATCACAATTATAATTTAGAAGATAGTACTCATCATCAGTGGGTTTTATTAGAAAAATAATAATTAATTATATATCAAAAGGACACTCCCTCAAGTGTGGATCCAACTTTTATGTCCCAATCCATCAATAAAATTAAACGTAACACATAAGGGATACTAGAATTAGGTTTTTTGGTTCAACAAATTAAATATCACATTTAATTGCTGTCGAATAGAAATAACATCATATAGAAAAATGACACGATTTACAAATCAGCTACACTTTGAGGGGAATTCTAAAAACCACATTCCTAATGATAATTATTAACCATACATCCAATATTGAGGCATTATTTGGTTTGGTTTGAGAGACAAAGTAGAAACAATAATAGACCATGAATATAGGCTGATGTATCTTGCCCCAAAATAGAAAAAATGAGAATATAAAAAAAGACTAATTGAAGAAAGATGATTACTTATTTTATAGTTATCTTTCCAATGAATCTAATTATAGGAAAATAGAGTTATAATGAACGATAGTCATTCATCCCTAGAAAAGTTGACATGGAGAGCTCATTGCAGGGTGGTGCATGCTGATAATAGGAGAATAAAGGGTATGAAGAAACAAAAATGGTTAGAGGGAAAATGTTTAATTTACATCCCCTTGAATGATTCACATCTTTTAGATACATAGTTGGTCAAACCATGTGACAGGTGTTCATCAACCACTACCTAAAAAGGGTAGCTACATAGTTCATACCCACAATTTGATAATCTATTCCCAAAAAGTGAAATTATCCAATATCAAATAGTTATACAAACTAAACATCCATGCATCTCCTCTCCCACGGTCGGCCCTAATCATGCGTTACCTTCATATCCATTATATTAGCCTCAAAATATCTCACTGAGGGTGGACTATTTAAGAGAAACTATGAGGCCCTCTCATCCTTATCCTTTTTTGAGGTTTTGTGGTTCGACACACCTAAAACTAGATGGAAAAACAATGTAACCTCTCAGGACTTTATCCTATCCCAAAAAAAACATTTGAGTGTTCCCAGGATTAGGTTTATATTCAGACACACAATTTAAATAATGGACCATCCACAAAAAATAAAATTCAAATTTCATTAGAAATTTCATCTGGTCTAAAAACATGGGATGATGCAATCTCCTAATATATAACATATAATCGCCAAGTTTCCTTGAAAAAATGATGAATCCAGTAACCTAACTACTTGGGTCATGAAGCTTCATCCAAATGGTTGTGTTTCATTTCAAAACTCCTAGAAAATCTCCCTATACCACTTAAAATATTTATTACAAGGGTAATTAAAATGTAATTCAATGCACATTTTTTGAATTGAAACATCAAGGAAGATCCTCCCCGAGACCATATTAACTTAATCATGATCCAACATTCATCTCTTTCATCAACCAGCCTATGTCACTTCCTATAATATATTATCTCATTTGAAATTTCATTTCCATTTCATGGTATCATTTCTATTATAATTGTTTATTTAAGTGTTTACATATCATTCTAATGACATTCATGAAATAATTCATGATTTTATTAAATGGTCAATTCCAAATTGACCTTATTTGGTAATTTCAATCCAAACACTACATGAAAAACCTTGGATGACATTCCCATTACACCCATATCATCTTAATGATTTGGAAAGAAGACGTTTCTCATCAACCACATTGAACAAAATGAGAAGAAACAAGTCAATCCTTTCCGAACTAACTATTCGAAAAATTCCCATCTTATACTTCAATCATATCACAACATGAAACATGATTCCTTCTCCTTGGCACCTCACATTTTCTTTGAGCACCTCCTCCAAATCCCGTAACCTTCTTCCAGTGAAGTCTCGTTTTAAACCATCATTTAATTCATAATGTGTCAGCACAAATGTTGGTTCATATGTGATCTACCACACAATGATATTTACCCTTAAATCATCCCATATAATAATGATTGAAGTCTATGGTAACTTCATAATCATCAAATAGAGTCCAAGGATCTTGACCAAGGTAATACATACTTCTACATTTATGGGTTTTTCATCAGTACACTTCCAAAACAGCCATACATCAATAACACTAAATGAGTCAAAAGAAACATACTCTGGAACTCAAGTCAAAAGGAAAAAGTAGGTTACCTTGAGTCTATCCAAGGCATTCATTCGAGGGAACCCAAGTATCACATAGGACTTATCATGACTTGATAACTACCATGATTCTTGCATGTAACTCAGATTGAGTCTCTTTAAATAAAAAAATATGACTTAATCTTGATTATAGTATATCTAACACTCTCTCAGTGTACCTAGATGTTTTCATAATTTGGGATATGATTTTAATTTAGAAAGAGTATACTAATAGGATTTTAATGATTTCTAAAAAGGTCTTCAGACACTTCTACTATATAATATAAAAAGTTCTCAGTATGATTTCTATCCAAGCACGCCAAACCACATACATAAAGGCCAGACAAACCACTTTGGCCAGATTCTTTGGAAGATCAAGACATCACATGAGGACAAATATTAATTACTAAACAATGATTCCCCTACAACCCATGGAATCCCATAAATACTCAAACAATCCCACCAGAGTCCAACCATACAATTAGTGATTCAAGGGTTTTGATCATAGTCCACCATATCATTGTTGTGATTCCACGAATTCGTCGAAATACTTGAAACTCACCAACCTAAAGGGTATTATAATGAATCTATGACAATTTCCCAAATTTCCAATCTCCTTTATTTTTCTTATTGTAGGAATTGAATGAAATACTCAAATGGTAGCGGAAGTCCTCATATTAGGAGTGTCCAATTTGGGAACCAACACTATTCTTTGTTGAAAATGGAGTTTGGTATGTTTTTTTATTAATCCTCACCTAGGAAAACAATGACTGGTCAGGGAGATATCAAAGAAAGGGATCATATGGTTCAACACAAAAGTAGTATTTGGAGAATACAAGGAATTATGATTTGTGGGTTTTCTTGAAGGCATCATGAAAATATGGAAAATGCATGAGTTTCACAGTTATGGAGATAAAAAAGTGTGTTTTTCAATGAAATTAACATTGAAACGATGTGCTCTCCGGATATGAGAATTTAATTTTCATGAAGGGTATTCTTCTATAATAAACATTTCCTAAATCTAGTAAAGGCATGGCTTTGGAAAATATAGGCTTGAGGGTTTTGAAGAAATGAGGCATTGTGTCCCAAGACGGTGTTACTTCACGATTACAAGAATTGGATCATTATGACAGCGTGATGGTTTGACTAAAGTCATTGAGAGAGGAGAATTGTGGTTTCACAATGATATTTTATAGATATCTAAGCACTTATGATGAGCATTGTGAATGGGGAATTTCCATAGTGATTTGTGATTGGAGATTCACCCCAAAAATGTTTTTGACCAATCCATATATTACGTCGGAAGAAGTAAATCTATGAATTTCGATACACCTATAAATAAGAGGCAACCTCACTTCATTCTGTGTGAAATTTTCTGAGAAAATCTGAAATCTCTCTAATTTTGCAAAGAAAGGGGTGATCTGCGAAACATATTTGTTATGAGAGATTGAGATGTGTGAAAATTATATTCTATTTTTGAAAAAATTCATTGATTTTATGTATTGAGTGATTTCAAAATAATGGATGTTATGTGTTGGCATAGGGAGCTTCACAAAGGAATGTTTTTCCATAATGGTAGTTTACTTCAAGATGGTAGGGTGTTCTAAAAAGGTAGTGTGGTTTGCGATGATAGGTTTTCTCGCAAAAGTAGGGGTTATGTGCCCAGTATTGATCATTAGAAATTATTGATATTTTCAATGTAGTGATCATTTAGAATACGTGAGCTTCATGAAGAAGATTAGATAATTATCTTTGTGATTGGAAATTTTTGAATAAAAATTGTAAGTGAATAGGGTTTTTAGTGTGCATCAACTCAGGTTTCTGATGTAAGTAGTTTCTCATGCAATGTATGGGAAAAATTAATTAATTCCAAATCATTGGAGTGACCTTCAAGTCGATAAACGGAGTTTGGATTCACTCAGAGTAGTGTGCTATGGGGAGTTTGTTGAAGTGTTTTGAAGGAATTTGTGAGCGATACCTAAATTCATGTAAAGCCTATGTCCCTAGAATAGAGTAACTGTGACAGAACCTTTGTAATCAACCAATAGTAATGATTACTAGACATTGTATGGAAAATAAAATATCGATTTATTCTACTGAGATGTAGCCCATTATGGTGAACCAATTAAAATTGATGTGTTCTCTCTTTTTATTCCTTTTTCTGATAGGTTTAACATCTTTTTACCAACATGGGAATAAGATCCATCAGTGTAAAAAAGAAAATTTAGAAACCATGATTCAACCCTCCCATATCATGGAGTTCATAGGTCCTTCATCCTAATCTCTATATCTATTGAGAAATGGAACCCATCCCACAACACACTGTTCTTCATCTACTAACCATGATTGTTAGAGGTGTCTAACATGCTTTCTGAACTTGTTAATCTGAATGTGGGGAAAACTATACTCTAGAAGATAAGAAATATTAGATTCACATTTAGTTGTACACACGACACTCCTTTGACTCATTATCGCATACCTCATTGAATTAGGCGTAAAAGCCAAACAAGCTAACCAACATCTAAATTCACATAATAGTCTATAGAATTTCAACCATACTAGGGGGAAAACATTGAGTTTTCTTTAACATTTGGGACAGTCTACCGTGGAGGTGACCTGTTAATGTATCATAACCGTTCAACTCTTTATCAAGTTCTTCGAAACTCATACTGTCCATCGTACAATTTTACCAACATGATGTGTAACTCCCCAACCCCAAGAGCCCAGAGTCGGTGCATTATTTTAGTACATTGGCATGATTACAAGAAATAATGTCCCAAAAAACCGATCAGTTTATCACTCTTGGAAGATAGATTACATACATGTACATTACATTACACATTAGAAAATAAAACACAAAAGAAATGATAATTTTAGAAATACATTAATTCCCTAGTTTAACCCTACTTATCAATCATAATACACTTTATGGAATCCTCGAAAAATAAAATATTAAAAATGGGTGAGCTCAAATGCTCGGTATGGATAACAATATAGTAGAAACTTTAACAAATAAGCATAAACATTTAAGGCAATGTATAAAAAATAAAACAAAATCATTTTAAACTTAAAAATCAGAATAATATTGAAAATATAAATCAAATAATTCAATTTAATTATTAAAATTGATATTATACTATTGGAATTTTCACATGTAATATCAATAGCTAATTTATTAATGATGGAATGCATAATACCTGACTTTATAACCTCCTAGTCAAGGCCTTGTGAAAAGACTACAAATAAGATTTTTTTCAAGTCCTTATGCTAAGAAAGTAGTTTGTCTAATGAGGCCTACCGATGCATCAAGGAGCTATATCGGGCTCCACCAATCACATACTATGTCCAATGAATTCCTCATATGAAAAGTTTTGAACATAACATAAACATTCATATTAAAACTTGCATAGGAAATGTCAATACATTATCCATAAATAATGAATTGTATAAAAATAACACATCAAAAGTCAAACATATCACAAAACCTTCAATAAAATATGGAAGATTTGTATCATAATAAATCAGCCTCAATAAAGAATAATATCTCGTAAAGGATGTAGACATAGTTGAAAATGATTAGTAAAAATATTTGCGAGAAATATCTCTTCTTCATGAAATCATTTAAAAGTCACATAATTTATAAATGAATTAATTTAAAAGATAGTTTTGAATCAAAGTGTCCCATACTACTTTTAAACTTTTAAAATGAATTAATATTTTAAAACATTCATGTCCAAGTAAATAAATCCTTAAAACCATTTTAAAAAGATGGAAATTAATGAGAAAGGTTTAGAAGAATAAATATTTAAAACATTTTAAATGATTTTTTAATAAAATATTCCCTTAAAAAAATCCCTTCAAAAACTCTTTTATGAAACATGTACATTGATAATAAATATGTCTCAGTAGATACTTACGTAAAAACAACCTCGGATAATTAAGATATTGTGGAATTAACCCTTACCATATACATTTCCTTGGTCAAGGGTACGTTAACCTCCTGTATAATTGTTAAATTATTGTTATTAGATTATACAGTTATCGTATACATAAATATGATATCATATATTATCTTTTAATAATGCATTGTTAATAATATTTTAGTAGTATCATCATTTTGGGTGTTAACTGATTTGTTTAATTTTATATGCTTGATTATGTAATCCATGTTTGTTATGGATGTTATGTATTTGATTCATATATATAATGATATTAATTTCTAAAAATTTATTTTTAATCATAAACTGAAAATTATTCTTGAATGATTATGATGGAGAATAAATCTCATCACGTCCGTGGAGACGGTAATCCGTACGTACGCACGAGCGACAATATCATTATATAGATGGTGAAATCATATTTAATTGGATGGTATATCATATATATAGAATTATTAACATTTTATATTTATTATTTAAATCAGTTATACTCTTTATTATACACATCAAAATAATGAAATGTTTGAATAAAAACTACACCACGACGTGGAGACGGTAAGCCGTATGTACGCATGTATGGTGACTTTTTCATTTATAGGATGGATAGAGTAATCAATATGGTTGTACCATACTTTTAATAGCATCACATAATTTTGAGGTACTATAGTTATTATTTTGGTTTTCGAACAATAAGAAATGGGTAGTGGAAGAAGAAAAGTACTTGAATGATGGTGGGTGAATTTATTACCTCTTCTTCAGGTGTTTCCTTTTTAGTTGATCAAATGGTCTCTATAGGTTGGATTTTTGATCAATTTAAAAACTGTAGGATGATGTGAGATAAACTTTGAGGATTTTTGGGCAGGTTTTGGCCGATCCAAATGGCTTTGGAAGTGTGCTTTTGAGAGAAGAGTAAGTTCCCTTTTATAAGAGTGGTGAGGGTCACTTTAGGAAAAGAATTAAATATTAATTTATTATACCATCATATTCATTTTATAATGACTCAAAATGAATTTATTTCTAGACTTAGGTGGTCTTGGGTCGAAAATATCTCAACCAATAGGTTTTAGACATGTTTAGGTAACCATTTAAACCTTATCTTTTAGATTTAACTCTTAGTTAAATAGTTTAACTTTTATTGTGTCTTCTTGTATTCTTACAATATATGTATAATAAAATTACTCTAAACATCCAAGAGAACCTCAAGTGGTTCATTAGTGAAATATATAATATTATTCATTCCCTTTTTCCAAACCATATATTTTAATGAATATTTTATCAACCAAAAATATTGTATTTGTTTTAAAGATTAATTTATGTCAATTTTGACAGTATTTGGTATTTTGTCTTTGTGAAAGTCATAACAACCTTATCACTTCGAAACAATTTATCTAATAAACCCTAAAATGTCATTTTATCCTAGAAAATTATTGTAAATAATAATAAGTCTAATTTTACATTTATTTGGATATTTATAATAATAATTATTTGAATATTTAATTAATATAGAAATTATTGCATCATCATTGGGTCGTAAATAAATTGACAAATTTATTGTCTAAAAAATTATAAATAAAATACCATTATGTATTAAATCTTTTTATATTTATAATTAATATTTATAGTCTAATTTATATTTTTTGTAACCCTATATTTAAAATTTTTTACTTACTAAACTTTTAATTTAACACTTTTAACTCTTCTTTAAATAAAATAATAATAAATGTCCTAACCTAATCTAGGTGGACCAAAGAGGGTCATATTTTATTCCTAAGGTTTTTTGTCCAATTAAAATTATACAATAGATTTATGATATCTATTAATGTAATTATTATAACACTCCAATCTTCCATGGTACGCTTATCATTGAATAATACAGTAGCGTGTGTTGTACGTAACTTCGAGTTCTAACACATCACAACCAATCAAACTAGCCGTTATAAAAAGTAATACCCACTTTTTCAAATTTTATAAATATAATATTTCAAAATTTACTGTATTTTTGTATTAGGAATATCGAAAATAGATTAGGGTGAATTTTTGGTATTTTTCTGAAAACATTCAATTTTTTATGAATAGTGAAAAACACTTAGTTATAGTTTTAATCCAGATTTTTATTTAAATAAGTAATTATTTTATTCAAATTGATTTTAGGTCAAAATAGATACATAATACCTATATATTTTCAAATTAATTCATTTGAGTCATTTTGTAATAATATTAGATATATAAAATTTTATCGAACGTTTCACCGTCTTTTACCCACCTCCTGGAGCATTTGCAAATTTACATAAAAATTTATTTTACCACTTTTTTTAGTTGAATTTCCAAAATACAAGAGACTCATTTTATATAATTAAGTTAAATGTGGTTCAATAAGATTAATATATTTTTTCGTGAATAATAACTTTTTTACTTTTATTTACAGTGGTTAAAAGTAAAAACAGTAATTAAGGGTAAAAATGATATTATTTTTACCCTAACACATGTCCTAATTCTTTTGTAAAAGTATAATTAGACCAAAAATAACCTTAGTAATAAAATATTAACCTCTTTTATCTACATAGATGAAATTAGGACATTTATTATTATTTAATTCAAAGAAGTGTTAAAAGTGTTAAATTCAATGTTTAATAAATAAACCATTTTTAATATAGGGTTACACATAATAAAAATTAGACTATAAATATTAATTAGAAAGCTAAATAGAGTTCCTACATAATGGTAGATTATTTATATTATTTAGACATTAAATAATTTAATTTATTTTTGACACAATGATGATGCAGTAATTACCTAATTATTGAAATATTAAAATAATTGATATTATAAATATCCAAATAAATTTAATTTGAGACTTTTTATGAATTAAAATAATTTTATAGGTTAATAATAAATGTTATGGTTAGTTTGATAAGTTTTTAACGAAGTAATAATGCTGTTATGAATTTAGAAAAAAATACGAAATAGTGTCAAAATTGACTTAAAAGATTTTTTAAAACATTTTATATTATTAATTGATATTATATTCATAAAAATCTAAGGTTCAGAAAAAAGAAATATATAATGATAGGTGTATCATTAATGGACCACTTGGGGTTAGTTTGGATGTTTATAGTATGTTTATTAACCATATAATATAAAAACCCAAGAGACAAGGTAACTGTCAAACTATTTAACTAAGAGTAAAATCTAAAAGACAATGTTAATATAGTGACCCAAAACTATCTAAAACCTATTTGTTGAGTGTTTTGTGACCCATCCCCAATGTATCCTTTACATAATTCATTTTTGAGCCATTATATACTGAAAATTATTTTTTTATAAAATAATATTTCTAGCTTTTCCTAAGATGCCCCTCACCACTCTTCAAAAAGGGCACTCCCCCATATCTCTAATTCACACCTTAAAATCCAATTGGATAGAACAACCCCTGAAAAAATACCCTATAAACTATCCTACATTCATCTTAGAGGCCTTAATTTAGTCAGAAAGCCAACCTATGGAGCCCTTTTGATCAAATCAGAAGGAAGACCCTGAAAAAGAGGTAAATATTTTATCACCTCCTTCCAGTTCCTTTCTTCTTCCACTTCATTGTTCTTTGTTGTTTCTATTATAAAATAATAACTCCAGTATATTCTATATATTGTGATATTATTATAAATATGGTACAACCATATTCATTATTCTATCCATCCTTTGAATGACATGTCACCATACGTGCGTACGTACGACTTACCGTCTCCACGTCATGGTGTAATTGTTATTCAATACATTATTATTTTTATGGGTATAATAATGATGTATAATTGATGTAAATAATAAATATAACATGATATTTATTATTTATATATGATATACCATTTAATTATTTATTATTTAAATATCAAAATAATGATACTATCGCTCATGCGTACGTACAGATTACAGTCTCCATGAACGCGATGAGATTCATTCCCCATCATATCCATTCATGAATAATTTTTATTAGATGATTAAAAATAAGGTTTAAATATTTAATATCATTATTAACATGAATAATATAGATCCTATCCATAAAAAACATTACTTATGTAACAAAGCATATAATGGAAAACGAATAACTTAACACCCAAAACGACGATAATACTAAGATATTATTAACCAAGAAATTTTAAAAGATCATATATGATATAATATTAATATATATGATTCTTTCGTAATTTAATAACAATTATTTTACTATTATACATGAGTTTAACCTACGCTTGATGAATGAAAAGTACATGGTAAGGGTAATTTTTACAATCTCTTTATTATTAGATGTTGTTTTTACATAAGTATCTACATGGACCTCTTTATCATCCACATCCATGTTTCATAAAAATGTATTCCAAAACATTTTTACTATTTTCAATACTATTGGTTAAAGTAATTTATACCATTATTTGACCTTATATGTTTTCAAAGGAATCTTTCTGTCATTTTCTAAATAAGGTAATTTATGACCTTTTCGACAAAATTAAGGTAAGAATGTTTTTTTAACTTATACGGAAGGTGCGGCTATCTTATGCTGTTATAACATTGTCAAATATTACATTACAATATTTTAAGAATATTTTCAAATATAAATTTTTTCTTCTATAATTATGTGACTTTTAAATTATTTCAAAATAGAAAAATATATTTCTCTAAAAAGGTTATGATTTCATCTATGTCAACAAACTTTGATGGATTTTAAGTTTGTTTGAAGTTGAATTATTATGATACAACACATCCATATTGCATTGAGGGTTCTGTGATATGTTTGACTGTGGATGTGTTATTTCTTACCATTCATGGTTTATGGATAAAGTATTGATATTTCGTATGCCAGTTTTAATACGAATGTTTATGTTATATTTAAACCTCTTCAAATGAGGAATGCATTGGACTTAGTAAGTGACGGGTGGAGCCCGCTATAGCTCCTCGATGCATCATTAGGTCTCATGAGACAAACTAGGGTCTTGGCATAAGGCTTTGACAAAATCTTATTTGTATTCATGGCATTAGGCCATGACTATGTGGTTATGAAAGTCCGGCCTTATGCATTCCATCATTATGAAAGTGGCTATTGATATTTCATGTTATTATTCAACTAGTATAATATCCATGTGACTAAGTAAATAGAATTATTTTGATAAATATTTTCCATATTATGATGAATTTTATGTTAAAAGGCTTTGGTTTTTTCTATAAATTGCCTTAAATGTTTATGCTTATTTATGAAAGTTTCCGCTATATTGTTATCCTTCTTGAGAATCTGAGATCACCACTTTTTATGTTTTAAATTTCCTAGGATGCGAAGAAGTATATTATGACTGAACTGCAGGGATAGTATATAGGATCTCGGTGTTGTCTATAGGAACAATGTTGCTGTAGTTTTCCATTTCATGATTTATTGTAAACCTTATGAATGTATCTTGTACTTCCATATACAAAACTAATCGGTCTTTTGAGACATGATCTTTTGTGATCATGCCAATGTTATGTAATAATTCATCGACTCTGGGTAAATAGGGTCAGGGTGTTATAGTTTGTATCAGAGGATGTTTAGAAAAAACCTTGGAATCTAGATTAAGATAAACTCTTATTAGAACACATATCCCTAAGATAGACATTGAGGATTATTATAGAAGAACTTCCTATAATTTTGGTATTGTATATATTTTGTTAGTTTTATAAGAAATACATCCCTTTCTGGATGTGAGCTGGTAGAGGTGGATCTAGCACAGATGTACCAAGGGGTAAAACCTAAAAACACCACTTTGAGATAGACTCAAATGGGAACTGGTGCACGACAATGGGCCTTGCTGCACTCTTGGTTACGACACTCCTCGGGGATATTCTTAGGTTAATTATCATTTTCATTACAAACCATTATGATGAGATTATAATTATATACTTCCTCAAAGAAAACATTTATTATGATTATGGATTGTATCCATAAATTTTTCAATTTATGTTAACTATTTTACAAGTTTGGAATTATGTATTTTTATTTATAAAATAATCTAGTTTATGCCATTTTTTTGAAATGGATCCTAGTAAGAGGAATGAAACCCATATCAATTCATGCAATCCATGTAGGGATTTCCATCCTACTCAATATAATTATAGTGGAGCTGGTGATGAAACCGGTGCTGATCTGCTAAACTCTATACTGGGACAACTCACTCAGGATATGAATAATAACATTACCTATATGGAGAACCCTGATCCGCAGCATGGAGGATCAATGTTAGATGGATTCATGAGGCAACAACCACCAACATAAAATGGGGGTAAAAATACACTAGTAGCCGAGAAATGGATAAATTATTTAGTGAAAATATCCCACGCCTTGTGGAGTAACAAAAGGGAAAAAGTTTTCATGGAAGTTTACCACCTTACTAGAGATATTGATCATTGGTGGTCATTGATTCGAAACAAAAAAAAGACGATGAAGTATCAAATATGGAATTTAGGGGGTTTAAATAAAATTTCATAGAAAAATACATTCCTCATGACTATCGAGAAGATATGGAAAGGCAACTTATGAGTCTGAGGAAAAAGGAGGATAAGAATGTCACAAAGTATGAAGCTAACATTACAAGGTTAGGGAGCCATGTTGTAGATTATATACGTAACCCATGTAGTAAGATTTATTATTTATTTTATGGGTTAAAACCATTTCTCCTTTGATAATTAGTCTCACAATCCTTCTCATCGTATGAAGATATTGTCACATGTGCTATAAAGACAGAAAAATAATTCTCTAAGTCTGATGACTTTAAAGAAAATCAAGAGAAGAAGAGGCCCGCTAAACACTCTAGAAATGGATATAAGGGGAAGAAGGTAAAAGTTGAATATCCATCCTGCAGTAAATGTGGGACGAAACACCCTTGTACTTGCCTAAAGGGAATAAGAGTCTATTACAATTGTGGTGAAAAAGGGAACCAAGATCGTGATTGCAAAGGGAAGAAAGAGATTGTCGATGTTGAATGATACAATTATAGAGAAATTGGGAATTATGAAAATGAATGTCCTAAGTGTCAGAGAAACATAACTCAGAGGAGTCCAAGGGATAAAGGCCAAGCTTATGTTATCACAACTGCTGAGGTTGAATCTCTGAATGTCATGGTGGCAGGTAATTTAATTGTTTCCTCAACTTTAGCCAATTATTTATTTGATTATGGATCATCTCATTGTTTCATATCATCCTAGTTTTCTAAGAAAATTAGATATTTCCAATTTGAATTAACAAGGGAGTTTTCAGGAAAAAATATTAAGGGAATTATCATTGCAATAATGTTTTATGGAATTGTTCCCATTATGGGATATAAATGTTCTTTATATGTTGATATCATCATCATACCCATGATTGAATTTGTCACGACCCGTCCTGAAGGCTCATGTCGTGACTACCCCAAGCCCACCTTCCATAGGCCAGGGGCTTGCGACTAGCACCAAAGGCATAAATCTCGATAAAAGGGAAGGCATTGCCTTTATATAGTAACAAACACAACAGAGTATGCAACAGTAGTAAGGACAAAGTAAAACTATATACAAAAGGAACTGCTAAAAGAAAGGGGCCGGAATACAAGCCCAATAGTAAGAAAAATACAACTGAAAGTCTAGTACAACAGTAGTAAAGTAAAGAAGCAACCACTAATTCATTCTCCGGAAATCCCACCTGAATTGTGGGTACATATGGTCTCCTCGGAACCTTGGATCCATCCGTCCGCTCCGTGTACGTCCTGTCAAGTGGACCACCTCCGGGTACCATCTAGCTCTACAAGTCTCTACCACGATCAGCATTGTCCATAGTCTGCATCCAACACAACGTAGTGCAGGCATTGCCCGTGAAGGGGTGAGTATAACGATACTCATTAGGGACCCCGAGACCCCCAAAGGTCTCCCAGAATCCACGAAGGATAAACTACAAATAAATGATACAATCACGAAGTATAAACCAACTCTACTTAGATATATGCTTATACATATACCTAAGTCATCAATTCCAGTTCAAATTCAACTCTCGAGCCCAAGACAAAGCCTGTCCACACAGGAAAAAAATTATCACACTGATGGTAATGATTGTAAGACAAGACTCAACTCACAGAGGTATACATCTTTCGTATAGAGATAGAGATGATCATATGTAGTCACTTATTCATCATCGTTGTCGAACCCATGGTGGATTCGAGTACAGTTTTCGTCGCTGCGGAACCCATGGAGGATTCCAGTACAATTGTCATCACTGCCAAACCCACGAATGATTCCAGTGGAGTATTCCTCACTGCCAAACCCATGGAGGATTCTAGTATAGTTATCATCGTAGTCATAGCCATCTCTAGGGATCCTTCACTCAGCATGCTCGATTCTGGGATGGTCTGCTCCTCGAGCCAAGGGATCGATACATCAACTACCACGAAGTCTCAAGTTGATGTATTCTGAAGGTCCACCATGTCAAGGGGTCTAATCCAAACAAAACATATCCAAGATACTATGCACAAGATGACCAAGCCTTTTACCAAAAAGTACATGGTGTGTTGGTATAAGGTACACGCCGTGTAGTCAGAACTCGGGCACTGCCCATGTTCAATGGCCCGTGTTGAAGGGCTGGTCATGTAGAAATGTAAGTACATGAAATGTGGTATGGTTACATGCCATTTCCAAACATCTAGGGTCGGCTCCGTGTTAGCTGGCCATATGCATGTACACGACCTCAACATGTGTTCTCCAAACCATGTAGTTGGTACACGGGTTAGCCTATACCATTGGCCTTGTCTGGCCGTGTGGTATAGTACATGCCTGTGTACTCCAAACCGTGTCCGTGTATCCCTAGGATACATGTCGAGTCTCACGAAACTGTTTCTGCCATACTACATAGATAGTACACATCGTGCCTCTTGGTCGTGTATTTCTGTCTGTGTCTGTGTATTTACAAAAATACATGCCGAGTCTCACGTAGCGGCCACCTCCTTGTTTTGTATCAAGTACACGTCATGTGACAAAGGTCACATTCCCTGTGTTAGCCGTCTGACATCTGAAACCCTAGCCACAGGATGCTCGCACTACACGGCATTTTCTCCAGGAGTACACACTGTGTAGTTTGGAGTTTTCTAGAAATGCCTCTGGCCAGCGCGTCTCCCTTGATGCCCATTCTTCATTCTGACAGTTCATTCATCACAAAAATTCAGAAATTGATTCCGAGCACACCGGGCCTTGGAGTCAAGTGCCATCAGAAACCGCAGACTCGTAAAATTCCAAAAACTTTAAGAAAAACTTTTCCTTGAAATTTTCAGGTCTTTACATTAATCCCACCTCATGGATTTACATCCTCATAAAGCTACAACAAACACTAGGGAAACAAATGCGGGTATAGTACACGCATGTGAGCCTCCTTCTCCCAAGTTCTCTCTTGGAGGTTCTCGTGCTGCCAGCGAATGCACACCAGAGGAATCGACCGTCCACGTAGGACCCACTCCTGTCGATCCTCGATCTCCACTGAAACCTCCGTGAATGTGTTCCCATAATTTATGTCCATCTCCCCATTGTTGATGATTTTGGTCGGGTCGTGCACGTATCTCCTCAGCTGAGATATGTGGAAGATGTCATGCACCCAGTGCATTTGAGGTGGAAGGGCCAGGCAGTAAGCCACCTCGCCTACTCTGCTGAGGACCTGGAAAGGTCTAATGAAACACAGAGATAACTTGCCACTCTAGGAAAATTTCCTTAGACCTAGTCGTGGTGAGACCCGTAAAAAAATGTGGTCTCCATCCTCGAACTCCAGTTTTCTCTATCTCATATCAATATAGAACTTCTGTATGCTCTGTGTAGTCTTCATCCTCTCCTAGATGATCTGCAGCTTCTACATCATAGGTTGAACCGTCTATGGTCCAACAAGTGGTGAATCATGTGGGTCATTCCAGCACATAGGTGATCTCCAAGGTCCGTCGTACAATGCCTCGTAAGGTGCAATCCCGATGGTTGAGTGGTAGCTATTATTGTACGCAAACTCCACCAAAGGTAGATGATCCACCCAACTACGACCAAAGTCGAAGACACATGCATGTAGCATGTCTCCAAGAGTTTGAATGGTCCTCTCAGTCTTGCCATCCACCTGAGGATGAAATGCGGTGCTCAAGAGAAGTTGTGTCCCAAAAGCCTCCTAAAATCCCTTCCATATCCGAGAAGTGAATCGAGCATCTCGATTGGAAACGATATTCGATGACAAACCATGAATTCATATGATTTCTTGAATGTAGAGGCATCACATGATCTCCACTGAGCCCTGCTCTCTGATCGGTATGAAGTGGGATGACTTAGGGAGTCGGTCAACGATCACCCAGATAGTGGCATGCCGTCCGGATGTATGTGGAAGTCCCATCACGAAATCCTTGGATATACCGTCCCACTTCCACTCTGGGACCTCTAAGGGTTGTACCAAGCCTTCTGGTACCTGGTGCTCTGCCTTCACTTGCTGACAAGTGAGGCATCATGAAACGAACTCTACTACAACCTTCTTCATACCCGGCCACGAGTGCTGTCGTCTGAGGTCCTGGTACATCTTCTCCACTCGTGGATGTACTTCTAGACGGGAAGTGTAAAACTCCCTCAGTACTTCCTCCTCTAGTGCAACTGGTACCATAGTACGTCCCCTGAAGAGGATGACGTGCTCCCCTCCTTCAAAAAATCCATCAGGCGCCTTCCCTGTGGATATCTAAGTACATCGCATCTCACATTCAATGTCCCCACGCTGTGCCTCCCGGACTCGCTGATGAAGTGGAGGAGTGACTGTGAGATACTGAGGAAAGTCTGCTCCATCTATATCCACAAAGGATATATGTAATGTGGTTAGCTACTCTGTCGCCTCCCCTAGCAATTGAATGCCCAATATTCTACTGAGAGCATCAGCTACAACGTTCCTTTTTCCAGGAGTATAGACTATCTCAAAGTCATAGTCTTAGAGGAACTTGAACCATCTCCGCTATCTCAGGATCAAGTCCTTCTACGAAAATATGTACCTGAGACTCTTCTGGTCAGAGTAAACTGTAATGCTCTCTCCCATAAGATAGTTCTTCCACATCTTCAAGGCGAAGACCACTGCTTCTAACTTCAAGTCATGGGTAGCATAGTTCTACTCGTGCTATCTCAACTGCCATGAACCATACGTGATCATTGCTTTCTCTTGCATCAGGACATACCCGAGTCTGTTCCCTGACGTGTCGTAGTACACTATGTACCCAATGCCCTCCTCCAGTAGCCTCAAGATGGGAGCACTGGTCAATACCTGCCTTATCTCCTGAAATCTTTGCTGGCATCTCTCTAACCACACGATGGGTTTCCCCTTCTTCATCAAGGATGAAAGTGGTGATGCAACTCTGGAGACATCTGGAACAAATCTCCGATAGTATCCAGCCAGACCCAGGAAACTTTGCACCTCTATCACGGTCAAGGGTGGCTCCCAAGCTAGTACTGCCTCGATATTCGCTGGATCCACTACAACTCCAGTCTCTGAGATGACATTTCCCATGAAGTGAACCTCTTGAATCTAGAAATGGTACTTCGAGAGCTTACTATAAAGATGGTGCTCTCAGAGTGTATCCAGTACAACCCGAAAGTGGTATGTGTGCTCCTCCTCAGTGGTCGAGTAAATCAATATTTCGTTGATGAAAACCACATAAAATCTATCAAGGTGAGGCCGGAAGATCATGTTCATGAGACTCATGAAAACTGCTGGAGCGTTGGATACACCGAAGGGCATAACCAAGAACTCGTAGTGGCCATACCAACACTTGAAGGTTGTCTTCTGCACATCCTCTTCTCGAACTCTGAGCTGGTGATAGCCTAAGATGAGGTCTATCTTTGAGAACCATCATGCTCCCTTGAGATGATAAAAGAGGTCATAAATCCTCAAGAGTGGGTACTTTTTCTTCATGTTCACCTGATTCAGGCGATGGTATTCGACACATAGTCACAAGCTCTCATCCGTCTTCTTGGAGAAAAAAATTGGAGAAGCCCAGGGTGAAACACTTGGTAGAATAAATCCCATCCCCTAAAAGTCCTCCAACTATACCCGCAGCTCACGAAGCTCAGTGGGATCCAACCGATATGATGGAGTAGATATAGGTGTTGTACCGGAGTACAAGTCAGTGTATAAGTCTCCCTATCTGCGAGGAGGTACTCCTGGAACATCGTCAGGAAAAACATCCGCATACTGATCCACCACAACCGGAAAACTTAGACTCCACAAATCAACTACTCTAAGGATGAGACTAGCCAACTGATTTGTGATCGGCTGTCCTCTCCTCTGCGTAAGTCCATCTTGTGCTGTAAAGGCTCCCTTCTCGCCAGTGAAGGTGAACCTGCTCCCATCAGGGAGGACACACCACACTTTTCACCTTGTAAAATCGATACGAGCATGGACTATAGATAACCAATCCATACCAAAGATGATTTCGTAAGGGATCAACGCCGCTACAAGAAGATCCGAGCCGAAGCTCTCGCCTCCTAGAGTAAGCTCACACTGCTGACACCAGTGTGTAATCGTTGAGTCTGCTCCCGTAAGAGTCTCTAGCTGTAAGGATCGATCCAGCAGCTCCATCAGAATCTTCGATCTCCGAACAAGGGAAGCAGTAATAAAAGAATGACTCACACATGTTTCTATAAGTACTGTAGAAAGGGTGTAATAGACAAAGATAGTACCTCGAATCAACTCTGGTGCACCGTGGTTGTAGGCCTCGACTTCCTAGAGCTGATCCTGCCCCTGTCAGCCAGCTCCATAAGGTTGTGGTGGTCCTCATGGTGGTGGTGGTGGTAGAGCCTCAAAGCGTCATCCACCACCCACTACTCGGCCATCTCCTCTGCCTCATTTGCATGCTCCTTGTAGACCACCATGGTCAATCCTCTGCCTTTACCTGGGAGGTCCCTCTACTTTATGGTTCTCATCTACATGAAGGGTCAGGCAGTCTCGAGCCATGTGACCCTGCCCGCCGCATGCATTGCACTCATGCTCCTTGTATAGATGGATCTATTCTGTGTGCCCAGCACAATCAAACCTATGTCCTGAGGTCACCCACCTGATGTCCTCGTCTGCTTGGACCTCTGTGAAATCTGTCTACTGCCGGTTGTAGAAGACATTTCTACGCGTCGCCCTGTGGAGGGTCTCGCAGCTGGTGTTTGCTCACCGAGAGAACTCTCCACTAGAAGAGCTCGCTCCAGTACCCCTTCTTGTGTCGGGATGATGAGGGGAATTTTCGATGCCCTGATATCATGCTTGAGTCCCGAATCGACGTTCTGGGCCCTGAAGAACGTTTTTTGTACCATATCCGTGGAGTAGCGTGAGAGGTTAGTAAAACTCGGTGAGTAATGAGCTATTGTCATGCTTCCCTGCCGTAGATGAAGTAACTCTTGGATCCGCACAACATGAAGTGTGGTGGGAAAAAACTCCGAGAAGAAGAGACTCTCGAAGTCTGTCCAAAGTAGAGATGTCTCATCATGAAACTGGAGTGTCAAGCTCCACCATCTACCTGCTGCTGCGTGCAGGAGACTCAAAGCAAGGATCACCATAAGATCAGCTAGTGTCCCTATTAATCTGAAAAATCTAACAACAGCCTCAACCCAATCCACGGCTGCATGTGGGTCCATCTCTTCGCGGAAGTTGGGCAGCCTCTGTCACTGAAATTTTTGCAACGCACTTAGGTGGTGTGCAATCCATGCTTCTAGGGCTGGTAGTATCAGTGGATCAGCGGGTAGTGGTACTGCTGGTGCCTTCTCTATGATAGGGCCCTACATCGAGGCCTTGTCGCTCAGTGGGCTACCATCTTGCATGTAACTTGGAACCCTAGATGGTTGCCTTCATGGGGCCATCTTGAAAAGAAATAGGTGTGCCACTGTCAAACATTATACCTGCTGAGCTAACACAAAGTAATCACAAAGAAAACTTTTGAAATACACATGCAATCAGTGTTTTCATTTACTGAGTTGGAAATCAGAGATCAGGGTCCTGGTGTATGGATACGTCAGCCGCCAGACCAACACTGGACTCCCTGGACTGAAAACCACACTTAATACTCTTATCACTTTTTCTTCATAGTAAGATAGATCAGAGCACCATGTTCTTTGGTTGAAACGACTCCTCTGATACCAATTCGTCACCACCCGTCCTCGGGGCCCGTGCCGTGACTACCCCAAGCCGGCCTTCCATAGGCCTGGGGATTGTGACGAGCACCAAAGGTGTAAATAAAAATAAAAGGGAAGAAATTTAATTTATATTGTAACAAACACAATAGAGAATGCAATAGCAATAAGCACAGAGTAAAACTGTATAAAAAAGTAAGCGCTGAAAGAAAGGGGCCGGAATACAAGCCCAAAGGTAAGAAAAGTACAATTGAAAGTCTAGGACAACACTAGTAATGTAAAGCAGCAACCACTAAGTCATCATATGGGAATCCCACCTGAAGGGTGGGTACAGATGGTCTTCTTAGCACCTCATATCCATTCGTCTACTCCATGTACATCACACCAAGTGGTCCACCTCTGGGTACTGTCTAGCTCTACAAGTGTCTACCACGATCAGCGTTGTCCGTCATCTACATCCACCACAACGTAGTGAAGGAATTGCCTATGCAGGGGTGAGTATAACGATACTCATTAGGGACCCCGAGACCCCCGATGGTCTACCAGAATCCACGAAGGATAAACTACAAATAAAAGATACAATCATGAAGTATCAATCAACTCTACTTAGGTATATGACCATACATATACCTAAGTCATTAATTCCAGTTCACCAAAAACTCTCAAGCCTGAGCACAACGCAGTCCACATAGGAAAGAAGTCAATCACACTGATGGTAATGATTGTAAGTCAAGACTCATCCCACACAGGTATACATCTTTCGTATAGAGATAGAGATAATCAGATGTAGTCACTGATTCAACATCGCTATCGAACCCAAGGAGGATTCTAGTGTAGTTGTCATCGCTGCTGAACCCACAGAGGATTCCAGTACAGTTTTCGTCGCTACCAAACCCGTGGAGGATTCCAGTACTATTGTCCTCACTACCGAACCCACTGAGGATTCCAATAGAGTTTTTGTCAAAGTCTTATCCATCTCTAGGGTTCTCACACTCAGCACGGCCGATTCCAGGAGTGTTTGCTCCTCGAGCTAAGTGATCGATACATCAACTACCACGAAATCTCAATTTGATGTATTCCGAAGGTCCTCCATGTCATAGGGGTATAATCCAAAAAAATGAATCCAAGATACTGTGCACAATATGACCAATCCTTTTACCAAAAAAGTACATGGAATGTTAGTGTAAGGTACACATCGTGTAGTCAGACCTCAGGTACTGCTCGTGTTCAACGGCCGGTGTCGAAGGGCTCGTCATGTAGAAAAGTAATTACACGTCTTGTGGTATGGTTATACACCATGTCCAAATATCTATGGTCGGCTTCGTGTACGCTGGACATGTTCCCATACATGGCCTCAACCCATGTTCTCCAACCCATGTAGTTGGTGCATGGGTTGTCCCATACCATTGGCCTTTCTTGGCTATGTTGTAGAGTACATGCCCATGTACTCCAAACTGTGTCTGTGTATCCCCGGGATACACGCCAAGTCTCACGAAGTTGTTTCTTCCATACTACATAGAGAGTACACGTCTTACCTCTTAGCCGTGTATTTCAATCTGTGTCCATGTATTTCTGAAAATACACACTGAGTCTTGATTATCCACCACCTCCTTATTGTGTGGAGAGTACATGCTGCATGTTAGCAATTAGACATCTGAAACCCTAGCCGTAGGATGCCCGCACTACACAGCATGTTCTCCAGGAGTACACACCGTGTAGTCTGAAATTTTCTAGAAATGACACCTTTTTCCAGTGTGTCTCCCTTGATTCCCATTCTTCATTATGATAGTTCGTTCATCACAAAACATCATAAATTTATTTGGGGCACACCGAGCCTCGGAATCATGTTCCGTCAGAAACCGCAGACTCCTAAAATTCCAAAGTATTTAAGAAAAAAAATTCCTTGAAATTTTCAGGTCTTTCCAGAATTTGATATAATCCTTGGTATGGATTGTCTATCAGAACATGATGCAAAAATTTATTGTAAGAAGAAAGAGGTTACTATTTTTTATGACAATGATAAAAAAACACCTTATCTTTAGAGGAGAATCATCACCACCTAATTCTTATCTAGATCCACCCCCAATAGCTCATAAAAATTAAATTATATGGGAGGAAGAGAATGAAATAATTGTGGGCGAGGAGAGGAATGTTCAAATAGAGGATGTACCTATTGTGAAATAATATGTTGATTTGTTTCCAGAAGAAATAAATAGACTTCCTCCGGAATAATAAATTGAGTTTTCCATTGATTTAATTTTTGGATCAAGGCCCATATCGAAGACCCCTTATAGAATGGACACTTTGGAATTAGTGGAACTAAAGAAATAGCTAGAGGAATTGAGTAATAAGGGATTTATTCACCCTAGTGTTTCTCCATGGGGATCCCCTGTCCTTTTTGTAAAGAATAAAGATGGATCTATAAGGTTTTACATTGACTATTGGGAGATCAATGCTATAACAATAAAGAAAAAGTTTCCCCTACCTCGCATTTAGGATTTATTCAACCACCTTTATGGATCATAATACTTTTCAGAGATTGACCTTCGATCAGGATATCATCAGTTGTGTGTGAAGAAGGAGGACATTCCAAAAACAGTATTTTGAACCAGGTATGGGCATTACGAGTTTACAGTAATTCCTTTTGGATTGACTAATGCACCATCTGTATTCATGGATCTAATGAAAAGTGTTTTCAAGGAATATCTTGATGACATTGTAGTGCTATTTATTGATGATATATTGGTATACCCCAAAAGATACTAATATCATGAAAATAACTTATGCATTATTTTAAAGACTATTAGAAGACGCAAATTATATGGGATGTTTAACATGTGAGATTTCTAGCTTCCAGAGATTTCTTTTCATGGCCATATTGTCTCTATGTATGGAATATCTGTTGATCCTTCTAAGAAAAAAGCAATCCATGAATGTCCAGCACTGATGAGTATAACTGAGGTACACATTTTTAATGGTTTAGCAGGTTATTATCAGTGTTTGGTCCAGAATGTTGCTCGGTTGGCTAACCTATTAACAAACTTCACACAGAATGGGGTTAAATTTATTTGTAAAAAAAGAGTGTGATGAATGTTTGGATGAATTTAAGAGAATATTATTCAATGATCTTATCTTGACTCTACCATCATGGAATGATGGGTTTGTTATTTATAGTGATTCTTCAAAGAAAGGACTTTGTGGTGTCCTTATGCAGAATGATAGGGTTATTGATTATGCATCATGATAGCTAAAAATTCATGAGAAAAACTATCCTACTCATGATATTGAGTTAGGATCTATAATAATTGCTTTGAATATTTGGAGACACTATCTCTATGGTGAAAAATGTGAGATATATACTGATCACAAGAGTTTGAAGTATACTTTCTCACAGAATGAACTCAACGTGAAGAAAAGGAGATGGCTTGAACTACTCAAGGATTGTAATTTCACTATACACTACCACCCATGGAAGTAAATTAAGGTGGAAGATGCCTTTAGTAGAAACGATCATGGAGTTTTGAACAATATGTGAGTTAAAAAGGATCCTGTATACATGGATCTAGTAATGATGGATATGGGAATCACCATGGAAGGTGAAACATCAAAACATTTTCAAATGGTTTCCAAACTATCTTTAATATAAACAATAAAGTGTTCTTAAATCGATGATGAAGAGTTTCAAAAGATGATTAAAACTATGAATAACGGGAGATTGAGTGAATTCGTCTATGAAGATGGAATTTTGAAATTTTGGAAGAGACTTTGTGTTACCAATATACCTGATCTAGAAATAGAGTTGTTTAATGATGCTCATAGTTCCAATTTCTCTATACACCCTGGGAGCACAAAAATGTATGGAGATTTGAAGGAAAAAATTTGGTGGGATAATATGAAGAGGAAATTTCTGATTTTGTGTCACGATGTATGGTTTTTCAACAAGTGAAAGCTGGAGGGAAACAACCTGGAAGAGTCATGCAACCTCTCCCATACCAGATTTGAAATGTGATAATATTATGATGGAATTTGTCATGGGACTACCAAAGAATCCTAGATGGAACGATGCAATATGGTTCATTGTTGATCGTCTTACCAAGTCAGCACATTTTCTTTCTATAATGGAAGATTTTCCTCTTGAACATTTTGCAAGACAATATATTAATGAAGATGTAAGGAATCATGGAGTACCACTATTGATTGTTTCTGATCTTGATCTCCATTTTACATCCAGATTCTAGAAAAGTCTATAAAAATCCTTGGATAATGAACTTTGTTTGATCACTGCCTACCACCCCCAAACTGATGGACAATAAAAATAGACTATTCAAGCCATAGAAGACATGTTGAGATCATACTCACTTGACTTTTAGTGTATTTGGGGTCAATATTTACCACTGGTATAATTTTTTTATAAAAATAGATTCCATTATAGTATTCAGATGGCACCATATGAAGCATTATACGGAAAGAGATGTAGCACACTAGCCTTTTGGGATGATGTTTGTGAAAGAAAACTTTTAGGCCCGGAACTTGAGGAGGAAATATGGAAAGGGTGAAGGCAATCCAAACCCACATCAAAGTAGCTCAGAGTAGGCAGAATAGTTATACTGATAACCGAAGGAAGGATTTGGGATTTCATGTAGGAGACCATGTTTTCTTGATGGTATCTCCATGGAAGGGTGTTATACGTTTCAGTAATAAGGGAAGATTATGTCCTAGGTACATTGGACCTTTTGAAATTCTAGAATGAATTGGGGTTGTAGCTAACGGTTTCGCAATGCCGCCAAGTATCTCTAATGTTCACAATGTGTTCCACATATCATTGTTGATAAAATTAATGCATGACCCACTGCATGTACTCACCTATGAGGAATTAGAACAAGAACCTGATCTGTCTTATTGTGAATATCCTGTCAAGATTCTTCATACAAGAGAACAAGTGCTAAGAAACCGGATGACTCGTATGGTAAAAGTTCTATAGAGAAACCATAAGAAGGAAGAGGCAACTTGGGAACCTAAGGAACATATGAAGAAGAACCACCCAAGCCTTTTTATGCAATAATATTCTAGAAATTTCTAGGATGAAATTATTTGAAGGGTGAGAGAATGTAACACCACAAGCTTTAATGGTACATTTCTCTTTGAATAATACAGTAGCGTGTGTTTTATACAACTTTGAGTTCTAACACACCACAACCAATCAAACTAACCGTTATGAATTGTAATACCCACTTTTAGAAATTTTAAAAATATTATCATTCAAAATGGACTTCATTTTTTGATTCAAAATATCGAAATTAGCTTAGGGTTAATTATTGATATTTTTCTAAAAACATTATATTTTTAATGAATTTTGAAAAACACTAAGTTATAGTTTAAAACAGAATTTTTATTTAAATATATAATTATTTTATTTAATTTTATTTTTGGTCAATACAGATACATAATACCTCTATATGTTCAATGTAGTTTATTGTACTAATTTTTTAATAATATTAGATATATAAAATTCCATTGAACTTTTCTCTCTCTTTTACCCACCTCTTAAGAGCATTTGGAAATTTACATAAAAGTTAATTTTACCGCTTCTGTGAGTTGAATTTGAAAAATCTAAGAGACACAGTCGATATCAATATGTAAAATGTGGTTCAATAAGTTGAAAATAATTTTTTGTGAATAGTTACTTTTTACTTTAATTTACTACGGTTAAAAGAAAAAATGGTAATAAAGGCTAAAATGATATTATTATTATTACCCTAACACATGTACTAATTCTATTGGATAATTATAATTAGAAAAAAACACCTTTTTAATAAAATATGAACCTCTTTGGTCCACTTGGATTAGATTAGGACATTTATTATAATTTAATTCAAAGAAGAGATAAAAGTGTTAAATTAAACGTTTAATAACTAAACAATTATAAATATAGGGTTACACATAAGATAAATTCGACTATAAACATTCATCATAAATATAAAAATATTTACTAAAAAATGGTATTTTATTTATATTTTTTAGACATTAAATAATTTAATTTATTTATGACACAATGATGATGCAGTAATTACCTAATTAATGAAATATTAAAATAGTTGATCTTATAAACATCCAAATTAATGTAATTTGAGACTTTTTATTAATTAAACTAATTTCAAAACTTAATATGACATGTTAGGGTTGTTTAGATAAAAAAATTTCGAAGTAATAATGTTGTTATGAATTTAGAAAAATCAAAATACCAAATAGTGTCAAAATTAACATAAAAGAGTTTTTAAAACAAATTTTATATTATTAACTGATATTCTATTAAAAAAATATGGCTCATGAAAAAGACTTATATATTTATTTTTGTATCATTAATGAACCACTTGGGGTTCTCTTGGAAGATTATAGTACGTTTATTAAAAATATAATATAAAAATACAAAGAGACAAGGTAAATGTCAAACTATTTAACTAAGAGTTAAATCTACAATAGAAAGTTAATATAGTGACCCAAACATGTCTAAAACCTGTTAGTTGAGTGGTTTATGGATCATAACCACCTTATACTTTATCTAATTCATTTTGGATCCATTAGATATCGAAAATTATTTTATTATAATATAAAATTTCTAGATTTTCATAAGGTTCTCCTCACCCCTCTTATAAAAGGGCCCTCCCCCTTCTCTCTAATTCACATCATCAAAGCCATTTGGATTGGTCAAAACCTGCCCAAATAACCTCTAAACTATTGTACCTTTATCCTGGAGGCCTTCCTTTAGTCATAAAGCCAACCTATGGAGCCATTTTGATCAAATCGAAATCAAGAACCTGAAGAAGAGGTAAATAGTTCATCACCTCTTTGAAGTTCCGTTCTTCTTCCACTTCATATTTCTTTGTTATTTCCATTCATAAATAATAACTCTGGTATATTTTATATAATGTGATGTTGTTATAAATATGGTACAACAGTATTCATAATTCTATCCATCCATTGAATGAAATGTCCCCATACGTGTGTACGTACGACTTACCGTCTCCACCTCATGGGGTAATTGTTATCCAATACATTATTATTTGGATGGGTATAATAATGATGTATAACTGATGTAATTAATAAATATAACATGATAATGATTCTTTATATAATATATACCATCCAATTATATATTATTTTAATATTAAAGGAAAGATATTGTCGCTCGTGCGTGCGTATGGATTACCGTCTCCACGAATGCAATTAGATTCACTCCCCATCATATCCATTCACGGATAATTTTCATTAGATGATTAAAAATAATGTTTAAAGAATTAATATCATTCTTAATATGAATAAGATACATCCTATCCATAGCAAACATTTCTTACGTAACAAATCATATAAAAGAAAATGAATCAATTGACACCCGAAATGATGATAATACTAAGCTATTATCAACAAAGCAATGTTAAAAGATCATATATGATATCATATTAATATATATGATTTTTTTATAATTTAATAAAAATTATTTCACTATTATAAATGATTTTAACCAACCCTCTACCAAGGAAAAGTACAAGGTAAGGGTTAATTTCACAATCTCTTTATTATCCGACGTTGTTTTTATATATGTATCTACTGGGACATATTTATCATCCACATCCATGTTTCTTAAAAATATATTCCAAAACATTTTTACTATTTACTAGACTGTTGGTTAAAGTCATTTATACCCTTAATTGACCTTATATTTTTTTAAAGGAATCTTTTCGTCATTTTTCAAACAAGGTAATTTATGTACTTTTTTGACAAAATTAAGGTAAGAATGTTTTTTTAACTTATATGGTGGGTGCGGATATTTTCCATCATTATAAAATCACCAAAGCTTCCCTTACAAAATTATAATAATATTTTATAATATAAATGTTTTCTTCTATAATTACGTGACTTTTAAAAGATTTCAAAATAGAAAGAGTTATTTCTTTAAAAAGGTTTTGATTTTATCTATGTCAACACCCTTTGACAGATTTTATGTTTGTTTGAAGTTGATTTATTATGATTCCATACTTCCATATTGTATTAATGTTTTTGTGATATTTTTGACTGTGGATGTGTTATTTCATACCATTCATGGTTTATTGATAAAGTATTGACATTTTGTATGCCAGTTTTAATCTGAATGTTTATGTTATGTTAAAACCTTTTCATGTGAGGAATGAATTGAACTTAGTAAGTGACGGGTGGATCCCGCTATAGCTCCTCGATGCATCGATAGGCCAAATGAGATAAACTGGTGTCTTGGAACAAGGACTTGACAAAATCTTATTTGTAGTCTTGGCACAAGGCCATGACTATGTCGTTATGAAAGTATGGAATTATGAATTCCATCATTATGATAGGGGCTATTGATATTTCATGTGATTATTAAACTAGTAGAATATCCATGTGACTAAGTACACGAAATTATATTGATTTATATTTTCCATATTATGATGCAGGTTATGTTGAAAAGGCTTTTGTTTTAGATCTATAGATTGCCTTAAATGTTTATTCATATTTATGAATGTTTCAGCTATATTGTCCTCCTTACTGAGAATCTGAGACCACCCCTTTTTATGTTTCATTTTTCCCATGATGCGAAAAGTATATTATGACTGACCTACAGGGATAGTCTGTGGGATCTCAGCATTGTCTATTGAAACAATGTTGTTGACGTTTTCTATTTTATGATGTAATGTAAACCTTATGAATGTATCTAGTACTTCCAAGGCTCCTAAACTAATCGGTCATCTGAGACATGATGTTTTTTGATCGTTCCAATGTTATGTAATAATTCATGGACTTACGGTAACTAGGGTCGAGGTGTTATAATTATATGATCATTTTTACCCTTAATTACCCTATTTACTTTTAACCATGGTAAATAAATGTCCAAAGTTACTATTCACCAAAAATTATTTTCAACTTTCTGAACCACATTTCGAATATTGATGTCGACCATGTCTCTCAGATTTTTGAAATTGAACTCAGAGAAACGGTAAAATTATGTTTTATGCAAATTTTCAAATTCTCTTATAAGGTGGGTAAAAAAACGATAAAAAGTTCAGTAAAATTTTATACATCTAATTTTATTATAAAATGATTCCAATGAATTTAATTAAAATTATATACATATTATATATCTATTTTGACTTAAAATAAATTTAAATAAAATAAATAATAATTTAAATAAAATGTTGATTTTAAATAATAATGCATTGTTTTTCACTATTCATCAGAAATTGCAAGTTTTTAGAAAAGTACCAAAAATTTACCCAAAGATAATTTTGATATTATGAATTCAAAAATGAATTCTATTTTACCAAATTAAAAACATAGATGTTTCATTTATTAATTTAAAATTAATTCCCGTTTTTAAAACCAGAAAGCTGGTTTTAGAAAGTAAAAACTATCAAAAGATTTACATGTGTTTATGTAAAAGTTAAATGTGAAATTACTTATAATGACCAATATTTTAATAAATGATAAAAATATAATATAAATTTACTTCCAAACCATTCAAATGTATAATTTAACACTATAAATTATTTTGATTAAAAAAGTTGTTTTCAATTAAATTTTAGTATTTTTCACTGTTCACCCAAATATGAAAGTTATCAGAAAAACACCAAATATTTATCGAAACAAAACTTTTATGTCCCGATTATAAAGAAGAAGTTTATTTTTTCAAATTGAATACAAATTTTTTTCAAATATTTTATTTAAAAAAGGTTCAAAATTAAAAGGAGGAAAATAGCATTTTCTGAAAAATACTCCCTTTATCTGAAAAAAAGAATTTCTTCTTATGTTATGTCTAACAAACACATAATATGGATGTTAAAATTTATATGGAATATATAAAATTCAAAATACAGATAATACAATTCATAACCTCTTTTGAAAAGCTAGTTTGGTAAGTCTTGGTGCCCTAAAACTTGGTGTTCCATGTAGCGCATGTTATTGAATTACTTTGAAGAAATAATGTACTTTGAAATATTTGGGTGTTACATTATCCCCTCCTTCAATAAATCGGTTCATCAAAATTTGAAATTTTTCTTCGAAATTAAATGGTTAAAAATATAAAATTACCTTTGTGGAAAACCCATATTAGAAATTGGGTTAATCAATTTTAGTTTTAATAAGAGGGTAGGGGAAAGAAAATTCACCACCAAGTTATGATCTCAATTTGGAGAACATTGGTGGAAATTAGAGACACATAATTGGAGTAAAAATGTATATATTTATACATATTGATTGAGGTCATCAATCACAAATAAGTGTAAAATGGAGGGCCTCAAAGCCATCAATCTATGATGGTTTAAAATATCATTGGTTGAACAAAACATAAGGTATTAGGATAACACATTTTTTGGTTTTAAGATCCCTTCCCTAAATTTTAAGAATTATTTTACTCATATAATAAGAGCAAAAAATATACCTGACAAGTATAGTATCATCTTTCAACTAATTCCTACCACAAACTCATCTTTCACTCCAAAAGATAATAGAATTCAGAAGTATTCTATTTATCATAATCGTATAGGGTTCTAAAAATAATTCATTTATAATTCATTTGTCAAAATATTAAAAAAACTACATTATACAAACTAGGACATTACATATGCTAGTGGTAGGTGATCCACCCTTGTCTCCCTTCGGTTTCGGGTTCAAGTCTCATAGCCTTGCTGGAAACGACGTGTTGTCACCCAACCTCGGGGCTGTCCTTTTTATGACAATCCAAAAATAATCTCAAAAAATGATTTAACCTTATCAATACTATCCAATGTCACACTTAACCAATTCCAACATTTAGAATTATACAAAAATACTTCTATCCAAACTCAAAGTCCAAAATTTATAAGGAAGGTAAACACAATGAAGATCCCTTTTTCCATGTAATAACATGTGAATACCTTCATCATGTATTCTTTTAAAACATTGTAACATCATAAATTACAATAAAACCTTATTGATTACATTCATTCTCCCTTATTCATCACAGAATAATATATATACATCTTCTACCTAAAAATGTTTTTAATTCGATCAATGATGGAATATACAAATCAATAATTAGATTCAAGGTAGTCAAGAATATCTAATATAATCTATACAAATAAATCATATCATGCTAAAAAACCAATATCTAATTATCGGAGCCATATTATGGATTATCTTTCTCTCAACCATATATTTTCCAAAAACATTAACCTTCAATCGAATCACTTTTCGTGGTTCCACACAATGCAATGTCTTTAATGAAAGAGTATTGCAGTACAGTCGGTATATACTTTATACTTATTATAATTTGTACATCATTAATGAAACACAGAAATGAAACTATACTTTGACAACATAAGAACTCTAATCATTATTCTTCATCTTCGGTAGTATCATAACGTGATTATTATCCAATAGCTGATTTTGGGGTATACTCTGATGATTTAGACATTGATTCATGTAGTGTCCCAACAACTTGCAGGTGAAGCATTGTACATTTGAATCCTTTTTCTTACCCGTGCAATCACGTAGTCGGTGTCCTTTTTCTCCACACTTATAACAAACTCTCATTCCCTTCAAGCATTTACCAAAGTGGTTCTTTCAAAAATTATCACATATGGTAAAATCTTTCTTTCCCATTTTCCCTTTATCTACCTTTCTCTCTTACATCCCGTTCTTATCTTATTTCCCTTCAAATCCATAGGACTCAGAGAATTATTTACTAATCATATTAACACATGATACTATTTCTTCATAAGATGAGAATATGTGGGAGAATATTTCCATTTTAAATGTTGTCATAATAACATGAAATATATGATCCTACTTAATCATTTGATCATTCCTATTACAGGATTTCCCATTCCTTATATTAGAAACTATTTCTAAACAATGGAATAAACTAGGTTAGTTTATGAATCGTAGTGAATAATTCCAAACTTGTAAAATACATAACGTAAATTCAAAAGATAATGCATATAATCTATAATCATAATTTCTTTTCATTGAAGAAGTATTTACTTCTAAATCCTTCATAATGGAATGTAATGAAAATGTGAATTATCCTAAGCATATTTCCTGGGAGTTTCATAACAAAGAGTGCAGTAATTCCCGTGGTCATGTACCAGGATACCACAAGTCAAGCCTCAAACTCCATGTCTGAGTTTTCACTTTTAGGTACATCTATTCTAGAGCTTCCTATACTTGCTCATATCTAGACAGGTATGTATTTCTTGTAAAATACAGAAAATATCTACATTATCAAAATTCTAGAAAGTTCTTCTATGCTAATCCTCAAAGTCTAAATTAGGGTAATTTTCTCTAATAAGAGTTTATCTAAATCTATTTCCAAGGTTGTTGCTACACTTACTCTAATACCAACTATAATTCCCTGACCCCAGAAGCCCAGAGTCGATGCATTATTCTAATACATTGGAATGATTACAAGGAATCATGTCCCAAAAGACCGATCAGTTTAACAGTCTTGGAAATTTGATTACATACATGAACATTAGATTCCACATTAGAAAATAAAACTAAACATAAATTATCCTTTGATAACGCCACTAATTTTCTAGATTAACCCTTCTTATCAATTACAATACACTTCTTGGAATCCTAGGAATATAAAACATAAGAATGGGGTGATCTCAAACCCTCAGTAAGGATAAAAATATAAGAGAAATATTCAAAAATAAGTAGAAGCATTTAATGAAATTTATAAAACTAAAACAAAAACATTTTGAACTTAAACTTCCACATAATTTGGTAATGATAAATCAAATAATTCCATTTACTAAATCACATGGATATTATAGTAGTCTAATAATCACATGTAATATCAATAGCTAATTTCATAATGATGGAACACATAATGACAGACTTAATAACCACATAGAAAAGGCCTTCTGCCAAGAATACAAATAAGATTTTTTCACGGCCTTCTTCGAAGACTCTAGTTTGTCTCAGGAGACCTAACGATGCATCGAGCAGCTATAGCACACTCCACCCGTCACTTACTAAGTCCAATGCATTCCTCATATTAAATGGTTTGAACATAACATAAACATTCATATTAAAACTAGCATACGAAATGTCAATAATTTTTCCATATACCATTATGGTATAAACATAACACATACACAGTCAAACATATCACAAAATCTTTAATAGAATATGGTATATTTGTATCAGAATAAGTCAACCTCGATCAAGAATAATATCCTATAAATAATGATGACATAGTTGAAAATTATCAGTGAATATCTCTGGGAGAAATATCCCTTTTTAAAGAAATAATTTAAAAGTCACATAATTCTTAATGTAAGTCATTTTATATATGGTTTTGAATCCATCTTTCCCATACCACTTTGAAACTTGTAAAAGGAATTAAGATTTTAAAACATTCATGTCCATATAAATAAATCCAGAAAACCATTTTGAAAACATTTACATTAATGAAAAAGGTTTAGAGGAATAAATCATTAAAACCTTTAAAATGACGTTTTAGTAAAAAAAATCCCTTAAAATCCCTTTGAAAACTCTTTTATAAAACATGGACATGGATAATAAATATGTCCTAGTAGATACATGTGTAAAAACAACCTCGGATAATAATGAGATTGTGGAATTAACCCTTACCTTATATATTTCCCTGGTCAAGGTTACGTTAACCTCTTGTATAATTGTTAAATAATTTTTATTAAATTATAAAAAAACATATACATAAATATGATATCATATATTATCTTCCAATATTGTTTTGTTAATAATATTTTAGTAGTATCATCGTTTTGGGGGTTAAATGATCCATTTTCCTTTATATGATTGGTTACGTAAGCCATGTTTGTTATGGATAGGATGTATTTGATTCATATCCAGAATTTTATTAAGTCGTCAAACATTATTTTTAATCATAATATGAAAATTTTTCATTGAATGATTACGATGGGAAATGAATCTCATCGCGTTTGTGGAGACGGTAATCTGTACGTATGCACGAGCGACAATATCATTATATTGATGGTGAAATCATTTGTAATTGTATGGTATATCATATACAAAAATCCATTAACACGTTATATTTATTATTTACAATAGTTATACTCATTATTATAAACATCCAAATAATGATGTGTTTTAATAACAAACTACACCATGACATGGAGACGGTAATCCATACATACGCATGTATGTTGACATTGTCATTTACAGGATGGATAGAATAACAAATATAGTTGTACAATATTTATAAAAATATCATAGTATTTAAGAGGTACTAGAGTTATTATTTTGGTCTGGAAACAATAAGAAAAAGGAAGCGGAAGAAGAAAAGAACTTGATAGAGTGTAGTGAAATTATTACCTCTTCTTCGGGTGTTTACTTTTGAGTTGATCAAAAGGGATCTATAGGTTGGATTTATGATCAAATTAAGGACTCTATGATTATTTTAGGGATTTTGGGATGATATTGGGGCAGGGTTTGACCATGCCAAATGGCTTTTGAGGTGTGATTTTAAGAGAAGGGGAAGTGCCCTTTTATAAGGGGGGTGAGGGTAACTTTAGAAAAAGATTAAAATATTAATTTATTATACAATCATTTTCAGTTTATAATGGCTTTAAATTAATTTATATTGAGACTTAGGGAGTTATGGGTCTATATGATCTAAAACTATAGGTTTTAGACATGTTTAGGTTACCTTATTAAGGATATCTTTTAGATTTAACTATTTGTTAAATAGTTTAACTTTTACAGTGTATTCTTGTATTCTTACACTATATTATTGATAAACATTATCTAAACTTCCAGGAAAACCTCACATGGTTCATTAATGAAATATATACTATTATTTAAGCCCTTTTTCCAAACCATATATTTTTAGGAATATTATATCAACCAATAATATAGTATTTGTTTTAAAAATTAATTTATGTCAATTTTGACACAATTTGGTATTTTTGTTTTTTTTGAAAGTCATAACAACCTTATCACATCGAAAAATATTTATCTAATAAACCCTAACATGTCATATTCAAAAATAAAATTAGTGTAATTCATCAGAAGTCTAAATTGAAATTTATTTTAATATTTATAATATCAATTATTTTAATATTTCATTAATAAGGTAATTACTGCAACATAATTGTGTCATAAATAAATTAAATTATTTAATGTCTAAAAATTATAAATAAAATACCATTATGTAGGAAATAAATATATCTTTCTAATTAATATTTATAGTCTAATTTATAATGTGTGTCCCATATATTAAATTTGGTTTAGTTATTAAACATTGAATTTAACACTTTTAACTCTTCTTTAAAAAAAATAATAATAAATGTCATAATCTAATCCAAGTACACTAAAGAGGCTCATATTTTATTCATAAGGTTGTTTGTTTTCGAATTAAACAAATAAAATAAAATTAGGACTTATGTTAGGGTAATTATAATATAATTTTTACCCTTAATTAACCTATTTTATTTAAACGTTGTAAATAAAAGTCAAAAGTTACAATTCACCAATAATTATTTTCATCTTATTGTACCACATTTTACATACTGATGTCAATTGTGTCTCTCTAATTTTTTAAATTCAACTCAGAGTAGTGGTTAAATAATGTTTAATGCAAATTTTCAAATGCTCCAAGAAATTGGATAAAAACGTTTAAAATTTCAATAAAATTTTAATTATATAATTTTTTTATAAAATTACTCCAATAAATTACATTGAACTAATATAGTTATTTCATATCTATTTTTACTGAAAATAAATTTAAATAAAACAAATAATTATTTAAATAAAATGTTGGTTTTAAATAATAACCTGTGATTTTCAATATTCATCAAAAATTGCATGTTTTCAGAAATATACCAATAATTTACCCTAAGCCAATTTAGATATTCTGAATTCAAAAATGAAGTCTATTTTACAAAATTCAAAACATATAAGTTGCATTTATTTATTTAAAATTAATTCCCATTGACATAACCAAAAGGTGTGTTTTAAAGAAGTAAAAAATATCAAAAGATTGACATGTGTTTATTAAAATATTAAATGTGAAATTAATTCAAATGAACTACATTGTATTAAATGATAAAATTATAATCTAATTATAAATCCAAACCATTAAAATGTATAATTGAACACTATACATTATTTTTATTAAAAAATTTGTTTTCAATTAAATTTCTGTATTTTTCACTATTCACCCAAATATGAAAGTTATCACAAAAACACCAAAAATTTATCAAAACCAAATTTTTGTGTCCTGATTTTAAAGAAGAGGTTTTTTTTGTAAAATTGAATATATAAAAGTGTTAAATATTTGATATAAAAAAGGTTCTCCATTAAAAGGCTTTAAAATTTCATTTTCTAAAAAATACTTCCTTTATCTGTAAAAAGATTATTTGTTCTTGTATTACGTCTAAGAAACACATAATATAGATTTTAAAATTTATATAGAATATATAAAATTGAAAATTCATATAATACTATTCATAATCTCTTTTGAACAACTAATTTGGTTTTTCGTGGTGTGGTAGAACTCGGTGTTGCATGTAGTGCTTCTTATTGAAATACTTTGAAGAAATAATGTTTTATGAAATCTTGGGGTGTTACATGGTGGGTACTACATTTATGAACACAAACTTCCCTGAGATTTATTTCCACAACTAAAAACCATTTAATACCATCCACATGATTATCAGCCCTTTGAATCATGTATCTAATAGAATATAAAATGTTTCATACCCTAGTCATTCAATCCCATATTACTGGATAATAGTTGGATACCCTTTTTGTAATCTTATATAGAAATGGAAGATAAAAAGGGTCACACATCATACTAAGAGAATGTACATACTATGAGCATTTCTAACCCACTAAAACTAATCATTACATAATTCTATGGCCCATAACAATGGTCAAAATACCAAACAAACACCATACCAGACAAGGAGTCACATTAGAATTCAAAGGGTTATATATGGGATAGACGTTACCTAAGCGAAACCATGCATATAAAACAACGAAATCAGTTGAAATGGGTTTAAATCTCCAAGGGTGATACCAAACTCAGGCTTGCCCCTTTAAAAGTAAAAAAGTCGACCCCATTATGATATCATGCCTAAAGATTCACTATGAATAGTTTCCTATCTTATGGATCATGATATAGAAGAAGAGGACTATAGGTAACACTCACATTCATGTTTCAATAATCCTAATCAAGTAAACATCTAAACTACCCTTCTACGAGGGTTAGAATCAGAACACCACTTTAAGGATTTATTCAATCTAATTCATTTATTTACAATGGATCTTTATAAAAAATTGAAGGAATAGTCTTAAATGGATATGATGCATTATTCATTTGGAAAAAGAATAACACTTTATTTATAAAACACAATAAATAAAGCATTTAAGTTATATTAAAATTTTTTCTGATCATTTTTTATTTGACTGAAATCCAGTCATTATCTGGTAATTTATCATATTAACTTCATTTTAATCATCATTTATTTATTTATTTTTATTATGTAAATAGTAATAATGAATGAAAATTGTAATTCCAATTTATATAGGAAAACACCCTTTATGATGAAATTATCACTCTAATTAATAGATACCTCATAAATAATAATGTTCAAAGAATATAATAGATTTTTGGTTAATTGTAGAGGGGACTGGTAAAGAAAGATACTACCATACATATATATGAAAAACTACATAAGAAAATTTAGACACATTAAATGACCATCACTATATAGCATTTTTATACCCCCTTGGGGTAAAGTTCTATGGAATGAAAGATAAAGAAAACGTGACTTATGAGGCTCCAATTAAATCATTATGGGTTCATCAAAATGTAACCCAAAATTTTTAAATAGTAAGTATTAAAACATATTTATTGGGTTCAATTGATAAGAATATTAAACACGGAAAAAAATTATTTGGTTCAGTCAGGTTTATCCCTTAACCCTAACAGGTTGAGAATGACCTATATGGGTTTGGCCATGTGAATGGACTAAAATCAACAAATTTATATATGGTAAAAATTTAAATCTTTTAGATTTATAAACATGTACGAAGGGACATTATGTTTGTATATGATGTTTTGATTATATGGGTTACCATTTCCAAAATTATAATGTTCCCTTAAACTATATATATGGAAAATTGGATCCCATCAAATTGAAAACAGATTGTTTTATCATATGCAACCAATGGTTCATGGATATAACATCTCATGATTGGTTAGTTATAGTTTCACTAAAAATCTCTTAGAGAAAAAATAATTTTGGTTGATACTAGAACTTTAATAACCAATTTTTAATAAATCATAACTAGGATCATTATCATATGCAGTGGATAAAAGAAATCATTCTCTTTAGAAATAGAATCAGAATAAATAAACATGGGAATCTACTATTTATGTATGAAAAAACACCCATGAATGGTAAACATGTAATGAATGATGAATAAATTATGAAATCCTATTTCTAGGTAAGGACACTAGTTAAATCATAGACCATTTTATGAAAAAAAAAATATGCTAATGAAACTCTTGTGTAAGAATAACACTAAAAATTATACTGAAATTCCTATCCTGGTATATAATAGTTATAATAATAAATATTCAATGTATGTCAACAATGTTAACATATCATTATAATTCAATCTAAATGTCATGGAATATGCATGGAATGTGAATTTACATAATCTTAGGACGGTGCATATAGTGCTACTTCCTTTCCATTATTGTATAAGGATAAAAATTAGAAATATCATAAATCTATGAGTAGAAAAGGAAAACCAATCACTCAAGTTGTAATGATAATCAACACTAATAATAAACAACATTACGCAAAGTCCCATCCCGGGAAACATGGGATTTCCCCATGGGTGGTTTGATCACTTAGACACATATATATTTACCATGAACTGAAACATTCCTAGTCTCCTTTCAACCATCCAAAAAATTAAGACAATGGAAATGAAAGGCTTTGATATAAATTTTTAGAGTCTCATCCCAACTGATAATGAAACAGTCACAGGACTGGTCGCCACATGGCTTCAAGCGCCCCTCCCCATATACGAGGGGTTTCTGAATATTAGATAGTGTATAATAGGGGTATGATGGGGAGATTATAACATCATGATAAGAGTAGTATAACTGTATATGAAATAAATAATTGGTAGAAAATAGAAAATAGAATATTCAATATTAAAAAATAATAAAGCATTGAAATATAAATACAATGACATAGTTAGAATAGACTAAAATAATAATATAACATTTTCTTCAAGTCTAGATGAAATAAGTATCGATATATATAAACATATTGTAGGTAAATACAATTCAATACCTGAACAAATAAAACAATAAATATCTCTGAGGGTGATCTCTACGAGCATCCTCGGTACTATATTAGCCTCATGCTCTTAAGATCCCTTATGCAACACAAGAAACAAGTAATAAACCATGGTCTTGTGAACATGAAGTCTTATTGGGTACCCTGGTGTAATGGATTCTCAAGAAGGGTATGAGATATAATATATAGCCAAGAACCAATAGTGTATGAAGCTAAATCTAGTCCTCGATTATAAAAAATAACATTGTCCAGGTATGACTGTTAATTATGTAAAACTAATTAAACTTCAAAAGACAACTCAGAATCTTAATGGACACTTGGATAACAATACATGCTTCAGAATAAGTTGAAATGCCACTGGAAATAAGTGGAAATTTATAGATATTTTATGTGAGTAATAAAGGGGGTCATAGAATAAGTATCAAGAGATGGACAGAACTCAAGCATGTGATTTTTCTTGACCAAGGAATCTCTTGGAAATAATAATGGATTATTAATCATTAATATTTAATATGCCATTATAATTTAATAATGGAAACCCTAATCATGTCTGAGTCTATATTTAAATGGAATCCCAAGTATCGTTCTAGGGGCACTATAAAAAACATCACCGTCTGAGTCCATATAAAGAGATCCATAAATTGGATCCCAAGTATTTGTCTTGATATGGTTTGAAAAAAACCTATAATCCAATCCATTGTATCACACATAAGGGATTGAGTATCACTTGATTAGTATTATAACAATATAGCCACCAATCTAGTCTAGAGGTTCTACCCTAGGGAATCAATATCAGGCGTGCGGAGTTTAGAAAATGAATGGTGAGCCCATAAAAGGCATAAAAATAACTCTAATGACATATAATAAAATCATGTAACTTATGATATTATGTCAGGTATTCTATATGAAAGATACCCAAGTATAACATAAGGTTCCATTCATTTTTTTAATCTGTTACACATTGATATTTTATCAATAAGGAGGGACAAACCCATTAATCAATCCTAATATAAAATAGAGGGTTTCATGTATTGAAGCATTCCATGACCCACTATAGGGTCACTATATTAGGGGAATGACTTTAAACATATCATTTAATTATACTTGTGGTTCTATTCATTATTAATAAATTATAAGAATTTAGATATCATATTAAGTCTTAGAAGACCACACCTGGAAGATATAATTTCTCATGAAACAGTATAAGGTATCCCATGCTATGTTATATGTGACTGTAAAACATCTGGTTTAAATATCAGAAGAAAATGCACCTCATAGAAAGGTTTAATTTGATAAAAATAAATTAATTAAGGAGTTCAGATGAGACACCCTCAATGGTGGATCAAATATTTTGGTTAAAAATAATTAGCAATGACTAAATTAATATACAAGGTCTTCCGAAATTAGGGAGTTATGTTCAATAAACCTAATATCACATTTACGTGGAATCAAATAGAAATTATGGGACATGAAAAATTGGTGTAATTTATTAATCAATGATTCATTGATGGGAAAGAAATATTCCACCAACCTCATTCTTAGGAAAATCCACACATCTAATATAGAGTCTTGATTCAGTCAGGTTTGAGAGAGAATGAAGAAACAAACAAACACCCAGAAAATTGGGTAGATTAGATCACACTAAAATAGTGAAAAATATGAGAATCCAAATGAAGAATGGAAGAAAGATTATTAAATCTCATACTATTAGTTATCCCACACATCAAATATTGGATGAAATTGACTATAGATAAAGGATATGAATTCATTCCTAGAAGAGAGGAGGAGATCTATATGGTGGGTGATGTGATTAATTTTGTGGGGAAGAAAGGGGAAGAAGAAAAAAATAGGGCTGGCCAAAAAGGGTAATTTTTATTCCATTAAATGAGGTTCATGGTTTGGCCACAGGGATGGCCAATCCGTGTTCCAAAATTCTTCAACCACTACCCAAGAATGGGGCCCACATGGTTCATGTGCATTGTTTGATAAACCATGGACAAACCATGCATTTACTATTTATCAATGATATGAAGCAACCAATATGGATGTGAAGCTACTCTCAAATGGTTGGACCAAATAAGATGATGTGTCCATCTCAATTAGATCATTTTCATGGTATATTCTTAAGGGAATATGGTTTCATAAAACTTGCTTAGCCCTACTAGTCTTCTCTATTTTTGATGATTCGGGGTCTGACGCTCCCAAAACATGACTGAACAACCATAGAACATCTTGTCACATTAAATAAGTCTAAAAAATTCCGAGGGTCCCAAATCTTATATTTACATTCTGATGCTTAGATTAAATAATGGATCATCCACCAAATAATAAAATTCAAATAATATCTTATATTTTATCTAGTATAAAAAATGTGGGAAGATAAAATTTCATTATATATTATTTATTTATTTAAAATTATAAGAGTTAAATAAAATGTGATTTAAATGTATATCTTCTCCAATTACTATAGTCAATGTGAAACTCACATAATATATTTTAGTTCCCAGAAAAACAATTATGACCTTAACATTGAAATGGAAATGTTTTAAAAATTTTAGGATTAAATTGACTAATATTTTCTATAGAAGATATTAATATATATATATGGATTAATATATTGTTCGTGGAAATGGATGAAAATGTTTTCAATTGTGTAGGTTGGTTATTGGTGAAAAAATAAAACGATTTCGAAAAATATTTAGTTGCAGTAGATAAGAAACTTATTTTTTTAATTAATTTTTGGTATTTCCATTAATAAGGTATTTGGAATTCTTGATTGATATATTACCTATAAAATTGTATAATTTTATATTTTTATCACATAGGAACAGAACATTTGAGGGAAATAAAATACTATATTATTTATTTGTAGTGTTTGGTATTTATATGATATAGTGTGTCAAATTGGATGACATCCATCTCATTTACCAAGAAAGATAATGGTAGTCTATAATTTTTTATTTATTATTAAAATATGAAATAAGTTATTATCAAGAATGTGTACCATTAAACATACATTCATGATTTATTTAATCAAATAAAGGGATATTGATCATTTTATATGTTTGAATTGTTATTAGTATATCATTGGTTGAGTGTTAGATAGAAATATATTCTGAATGCATTACTCCAGAGCTGATATATTGGTGAATAACTTTAGTTGACAGTTTTTATACTACAGGAAATCATTTTTATTTTGTAAGTTTTTTAAAATAAAAACATTATTGGGTTCAGTTCCATCCATAAGATAATCTTGAATGTTGTCTAAACCACTAAACCACCACAATTTCACAATTATAAATTCATCAAAAACATGACCACCAAATAAAAAAATCAAAGGACTATACTATAATTACTATGACCCAAATTCCTAAAAGGCATGAAAATGATATCTGATGACCCCCAAAGAACTATGAAATCCATAGAGGTTAGAAACTAGCATATGAGGTCATGTATTCTAATTGGGTTATTATTTTTAAAATATAATTAGTATCTTAACATCCCAAAAATTCTAATCATATTTTTTATTTTTTATGTTTTTTAATTAATAGAACATTTTTTGTAGTGTGAAATTTTATTGTTTTCAAATTATGATTACTTCTAAAAATAATTTATTTTGAATGTAAATGAATATAATTCAGGGTTAATTTGTATGAATATATTAGGCTAAAATATTTGTAAAAAAAATTCATTAATAAAATAAAAAATATCAATAAAACGATATTTACATTCTAATTCATAGGGAATTTTTTATTTTACTTGTATATATATAAATAAAATATCATATTCAATATATATATATATCCTTTTAATAGTTAATATTTTTGATTGATTTTTAAATATATATGAATATATAAATATATATATAGATAAAATATATATATTAATATATATAAGTGGTAAAACAAAATAATAATTGTATATTTATATATATATATAAGTTGTAATTGATAATAAAATTTAATAATATTTTTATATAAATATAAGAGTAGTAAAATTTTATTTAATATACATATTACCACACCTAAATATATATGCGAAAAATATATATGTCGATATATACTTTTATTTAGTATATTTATATACACATCTGTAAGAGGTTGAAATTATTAAAAAATAATGATATGAATGTATATATATGTTTGGCGCATGAGAATTGTGGAATTAAAAAAAGAGTGAAAAGTTGAAAAGAAAAATTGAGAGAGATGTGAGGTGTGTGGTGGAAGGGACCCATAAAAATCATGTGGTGTGTTGTGTTTGATAAAAGAAACACTATATATATATATATACACATTTTATGTAAATATATAATCATATAAACATATATGGTGAAATATATATTAAAAGAAATGTTATTATATATATATATATTTATTGTATTTGTATAAATTTAAATATATGATATATGCATTATACATGTATGATAGAATATATATGTGTGTGTGTCGGTGTATAAATAAATAAATATAAATATGTATAAAGTAATTATGTAAATTCATAAAAAATGATACATAAATATGTGAAGTGTGTGACATGTAAGAAAGTAAACGAAAATACTAAAAAAGATAAGTTATAAATGTGAATGGTATGACGTGTAAGAGGAAACAATGGTTTATATATTTATAAATATATATCAACTAATATAAATATTGAAGTATATATAGAAAATTTTATATAGCATAAATTTATTTTAGTTATAAATTGTATGTTAATATACAATTGTCATATATATATATATATGTTATATATAAATTCTATTATATATATATATATATATATTCACATGAAAAATAATGTTTCAAAAGGGACAAGGAATAAAAAAAATAGAATATTAACAAAGTGTTATTCTTTCTGACACGCTAGGAAAATGCATGGACAAATTCACCACTATTTGGATGTTTTTACAAATAGTGTTTTAAAAATTAAATAAATAATTAAATGATTTGTTAAAAATTTGGGTCACCAAATTAGAATCTCATCCCCTAGGTTCTATATCTGTTGAAAATATTCGAGACACCCTGAAACAAAATATGTTATGTTCTCAGGTTGTAGATATAGTTTGAGGGATAGTTTAGTCAATGAGGAATGAGGTTCGATATCGTTTTAAATGGGAAAATTCCAAAGAAGTCTAGTTAGAAATTTCATGCATGTTGAATTTTGTTTTTTGAAAAGTATATATAATTATATTAAAAAATATTGTTTTTTAAAGGATTAAAATTTAAAAGTATTCTATTTTTTTAAAGCTATATTTATTTTTCAAAAACATTTTTTTATATAATGGATTGTAAGTTCAAAACCCTTGCATTTTATAAAGTTACATTAATATAAATTTATTTTTCAAAATCTATTCAATTATGAAAATGAATTTTAATATTTTCATAATCCAAATACGAATTTATATGTATGAACATTTTATATAAGAAGGTTATATCAAAAATCTAAATTTTTAGAAAATATAATAACATTATGTATATTATGATTATTTAAAGGAATTATTTTTATTGAAAAATATTTGTTGGTTTATGTATTATTTTAAAAACCCTAATGTGAGGTAAAATTATTATATTCAAGCTCCCATGTTTCAAAAATTATAATATTTTGTATAATGGTTTATTTAATGAATTTTATTTTCAAAGTTTATTTTAATGTTATCATTTTGTCCATGAATTGTGAAAGCGTGAACCCATACCTCCAGATTCTGTACTAAAACCTTTATGTGTATTTATATTTTTTTTATTTATAACATTAAAATAAAAATTCCATTACACAACTAATTATCATTTCTAGTCTAGGTTTTGGATTATTAAGAAAATAACTTACATCATATCTGAGTTTACACAAATTATAAAATACTAATTTTATTTAATCAATATGGTTCCTAAATTTTAGACATTCACCTATGTGTATTATAAGGACCATGTGAAAGATAAATTCAAAAACATAGGTTTAGAATTAAATTTTGAAAATTGAGTTGTTTAAAATAAAACTAGTTACATTTCTTAACTTTATTATTCAATACAAGATGGTGTAGTCTTATAAATTATTATTTGATCATTTAGAGGATCTATTCTTATCAGAAAAACATAGAAAATGGAAAACAAATGCTTCAAACCCTACAAATTTAATTATACATCATCCACAAATCCTCCCCTTACTAATTAACTCTTACCCCTAATAACCAAACCTCTCCTATTTTCTATATAGATATAATTAACATTACGAGTAAATAAATATATGGAACACTCTTACTGATTCTAAAATTGTCAATCTCTGATAGGTATATAAATATTTTATCTGATGACACCATAGAAGAAGATAAAGTTTATAACTGTGATCATTAAAAATATTTCACAATCCTTAATCAAATATATTTTTTCGAGACATAGATTATTATATTGGATTAAAATTTTCAATACCAAATACATAATTTAGATTTTGTGAAGAAATAATTAAATGTCAATGAATTTTATGTGTTTTTGTTCAAGATCTGGTCTTCTTCCAAACAAAAAAAATAGTATATACACTGAAGGAGCCACAAATTTTCTTTCAATATATATAATTATATATATATATATATGAGTATAACCAAATATGATTATGAAATGGTGATAGGTAAATCCCCTTCTATGATTGCAAAACGCTATCTGCAGTTAAGGTCCTCCTTTAGTTTTGACCCATATGTGATTGACATCCTTAAGTAGAAGTCATTCATTTGATTTCCCTCTTATGAGGTCATGCCTCTTTTTTTGAAATAAATAATATTCATAATATCTATATATATTATGTTAAATAAGAATATTCACATAATAACATTATGCAGTAAATTGTTTTCATTTTAATTTAATATTTTAAATAATTCTTTTCATTAAATTGGATAGCAAATATTATATATATATATATAGTAAATTCATCTCTAATTTAAGATATATATATATATATATATACTATATTTTATTTTTTTACAACCATCATAATTTTAGTGTTTATTTAATATATAATTTCAATAGAGTCAATATAATTATTAGAGATAATATTTTTATTATAAATCATTGATATTAATTAGTATACATTTTCATAATATGTTTTAATTTTTTACAAAAAATTTCATTCATAAATAAATAAATATAATAAGAATCATAATTTTTTTAATTCAATATATTAAAACACATAGAATTATAATTTAATAATATTTTTTATGAAAATATTTACCCAAATAAGATAAAAAAATTATATATAATTTAATTTCTATTAAATAAATTTTCATTTTAGAGTTTTTTGAAAATATTTTTATTTACTTTTTTTCTTTTTTTGTAGATAAATTATTATTTATTACCCTTTTATTAATATTATTATTACTAATGTTGATTTAATGATTAAATAATTCTACTATTGGATATAATAATAGAAATAATTCAAATATTAAAGCTCAAGATGTTATAGTATCCCTCCCCATTAAATGAGTTGTATCCTCAGAATTCATTCATTTTACTAAATAAAAATCTGAAATTCTATCTTCTAAAATAGGAAAACTAATATGGATGAACTTGTATGACATTAAGGGTACGTATTTAACTAGAAGTTCAAAAGAAAGTTTTATATTTTATTAAAATGTAAGCACCATATCTATAAGGTTTCTTAAACCATCCCTCTGATGCCACCATAAGAACCAAAACCCTATATTCCAAATTCTCCAAAAAAACATGATATGAATTATTTTTTATAATTGATAACTGAAAAATAGAAATTCCTTCACAATACTGAGGGTCCTTAAAGATTTTTGTTTTGGACTATTGGGAACATAGATTACATCATATCCGAGTATAAATAAATTATAAAATAATATTTATATTTACTTTCACAAGTTCATTAATTAAAATAACCTTTGATTCTTCAAGGCAGTGTGAAAAGTAATTTAAAATATATATATAGAGTCAGCAAAAATTCTTTAAATAAAAGAATTTAATAGAAAAAAACACATCTCTTACCATTATAATTATTTCAAGTCTTTAATCATCGTTGAAATTATTCTCTGATTATTGAGATGATTCCTTCTTATCAGTAGAACAATGAAAAATTGAAAACAAAGGGTACAACCCCTCCACCTTACAGTCTGCCTCATCAACAAAACCATCTCCTTAATGACATTCTATGGCCACTAATAACCAAAACTATCCTCTTACATATATATACAAACTTCAAATTATCAGTAAATAAATACATTTCATATTCATGTTGATTGAAAAATCATCATGCCAAGACAAATATATATATTTTATTTGACGACGTCATAGGAAAACATAAAATTTATAAATACAGTCCACAAAAATATAACATAGTTTCTAATAAAATATTCTCCCTCTAAATCAAGAATCATATATTTGATTCGTTAACTTCAATATCAAAGACTAAATTTAGTTAATACCAAGAAATAATTAATGCCAATAAATGCTATCTGTTTCTATTTGAGCTTCGGTATTCATTCAAATGAAAAAAACATAAAATAAATAATCAATGTATTTTATGAGTTATATATATTTATATATATTTATATTTATATTAATAATATTTTATAAGGGGATGAACTGGTGACTAACAACTTCGATCGAGGAAGAAATAAAACTGAATACAATGAAAAATATTGTACTTATAAGACCAAAACAATCCTTGAAATAGGTTTTCTAATAATATTTAGAAAACTAAAAACAAATAAATATACACATAACTATAAAGGTCTATAAGTTTCTATTTTGGAGGTTGAAGATGATGGAATTTTCTTCCGAACAACTTTCCTTCCATGTTTAAATCTCTTCAGCAATTCAATCCACTTTTTGTAGTCAATATCCCCAATCCATGTTTAAATCTATTTATATAATTGATAACCCATTTCCATAGTGGAAATCATCCTTTTATTTTGACCCATCGTTTCTCAAAATCATGAAATTGAAGCCCTTGGTTCGATTTCCCTTTAATGAGGTTGGGCCTCTTTTATTAAATATATTATATAAATAGTATTGAAATGTATTATGTTATATATGAATGTTCATATAATAATATTATTCCTTCTAAATACATTTTTATTATTATATTTTATACATTTCATTTTTTTAAATTGAATACTTAATATATATAAATATAATTCTAATTATTATCTCTTTTATGAAACACATATATTTTTATACACAATTTAAAATTTTAGTTTATAATCTTCATATATATTTTTTTTATTTAATATAATTGTTCTGGTAATTTGATTTAATTATTTTTAATTATTTCACTTTTCATTTAACATTGCATACAAATTAATATAAATTTATTTATAAAAATCAAACATGTTTTTAGAAAAAATAATTATTTATTCATATATAATATGGTGAAAATAATACTTTTTTATTATAGAAAATAAAACACATATTTTGGTACATTAATAAAATTTATTATGATATTAATTGCAATCATTAACTAATAAAAATAAATTATAATTTAAGAAATATTAAAAAAATCAATTAAGAGTTTCATTATAATTTATTTATTTACTTATTTACATTATTTATTGGTAATTTTTTATTCATTTAACTTTTTTATTAAAATTAATTTTACTAATAATGAGTTATTGATTAAATCAAGCTACTAATGAAAATAATAATAGAAATGATTCTTATATTAAAACACATTGTAACATGATTTATTCATTAAAACCTAAGAATTTCATTAAGGATTATAGTTTTTCAAATACATAAAATATATTCTTGACATTTCATGCATGAAGAAATATTATATGCATAAGATAAATTATTCTTTTATATTATTTATTTTCAAAATAGTTTTTAAAAATTATTTATATCTGAAAATCATTATGAAAAATATAGTTTTCATAATAATGGTTTTACAAAAGTGTATTTTATATAAAATTATTTTTATCTTAAAATAATTTATGTTGTTTATGAATGAATTTTTTAATACAAATTAAATGGGGAAAACAAAAATATTTAAAATGTTTTTATAAAATTCTTCAATTGGATATGAAATGTTTTTATGATCAATTGGGAGTGGACCCACAGTCTCTAGGACACATTGTCCAAAATTAGATACAATAAGTTCCCACACAAATTTACTAGGGGTTTTCATGTATATTTTATTTCCATTAAAAAATTTAATAAGTTGAAAAGGAAGTTTTTATCAAAAATCAAGGAGATAAAATTATTTTTCAAAAGTTCATTATATTTTGAAATGATGTTTAGAGTTCATAGAATTGTTTGGTCAATTGTTTTTGAAAATTAATTTCTATTTTTATATATTTTTAAAACCCTAGATGTATATTTTTTGAAAAAAGAATTATTATATAAAATGGTTTCATACATGGGGAAAATATTTTCAAAATAATTTTTTCAAAGTGATATGTATTTTCAATGTTTGTTGAAATTTATTTATAATTGTTATATATTATTAAAATCATATAATTATATTTTTTAAATGTATTTATCACGTGTTTTAAATTTGTTATAAAATAAACTATTTTCAAAAATATTTGTAAACTATATTTATGAAAATTATTTCCACTTTTTTAAAAACACATACTGGGAAATTTTATGATCACCATACGATTTAAAATTTTTTTCATAGTCTCATTAAAAGTTACAAAAGAGTTTAGCATTTGTATGGATCTAGCACAAGCAAAGTGAAAATTGATATTTATGTATTAGTTGTTTAATCACTAATATGTTTTAATGGTTTACCCTTTTCCTCAAAATCCAAGAACAAAAAAGATTCTCAATTTTTTAAAAGATTGTATATTTTTAGCTACTTTTTTAAAAGTAACTTACACAGTATTTTTAGCATGAGATCCCTGAGTTCGGGTCTGATGTTGTTATAACTCGGTTCCATGGATCAATTTAGAGAACATTAGGGATTATAAAATTTTCGTTTGAAGATAATTTATGATAAAGAAATTTTATTTTAAGGTTTTAGGTAATTATTATTTTATGTGATTTTTTAGAATATAAAAGTTTAGTGATTATAGTTTTCCTAACTCTAAAAATTAATATATATAATTTCTTAAGTACGATGAAATTTGTTCAAGGGAAAAATTAATTTTTAGGTGAGAAGAATATAACATCTCAGAAATCATAAGAATATTTTTCCTTCTTATGTTTATTAATTTAATAAATAATTTTTGATGTGAAATTTTATAGTTTTAAAATTATGATTACTTTTTAATATATCTTAATTTTCAATTTAAATATTTATAATGCAATTCTAATTTGTAGAAATATATTTCCATAAATATATTTAAAATATTAATTTGATATTAGAATTATCATTGTAATAGATATTAAAAAATTGAAATTTTTCATTTAATTCACAAGTAAAATTAACTTTTACTTCTATATAAATAAAAATTAAATATTATATACTATATATATATAATATGGTTATTAGTCTCTCTGGTTCACATAATTACATATGAATATATAAAAATATATATTTATAATATGATAATATATGTATGTGGTAAACAAAATAATAACCATATACGTACATATACATATATATATTTAAATATACATATGTGTGTGTGTAGGATTATGAACTTTTATGGAGTTATATCGAGCACATTTTGTAGTTACTTTTGTGGTTTTTAAGTGCCTTTCCATTGGAGTTGTGGATTGGGGTGCGTTTGGGTGAGTTTTTAAGAAAAATTAACAGAAAAGGGGATATGCACAGTTTATGCACAGTTTGAAAAATCGTGCTCTTAATCCCAAGTAACCGTGAAAACGTGGACAATGAGGTCCTCAGAATTGGTGCATGGTTTACCCTAACCATATTCCCCTGCCCAAGAAGCTGTGCATGTGGGTTTTAATTATCTAATTTTTTAAAAAAAATCATTCAAACCACTGATACCCCTATATTTTGACCTAGGATCGGGCTTGACAAATTATAGGTGAACCCATAGTCTTTTGAAGGGACTCCAAGGTGATTCAAACACCGTTCATTTGAGATAAAAATCCTGGATTGAAGAACCGCTCACTTTGAGGTAAATGGATTGTATCTATTTTCTTATTTAGTTCTTTCCTCTATCTTTCCATGATCGTTTCATGTAATTTCTCTACTGTTTCAATAGTTTTAAACATATGGGTTGAGATCAAGATATAAGAATGTGGATCTACATCTATTTTTGCAGGATCTTGATGCTTTTTATCTTAATTTGGGGTTTAGAGATTCAGATCTAGATCTGGATCGACGTCGTTATGTCGCTCGGATTTTGGGGATTTCCATTGGGATAACATCCATAAATGAACCGAGTTAGGTGGTCTAAATCAAACTCCCACAGTCATGGATTTGAAATTTATATTTGAGATTATTGATTTTCAGGATTCCATTGATAATTAATTTCCTGAATTGGAGTAATTTGGATTGTTAATTTGACTTGTTGATTCTTTCTAGATATATATGTTTAATTGATGATTTGATCATGGAAAAATTGGGGATTCCCAATTAGATATTTGATTTTGAGATTTTTTATATGGGTTCAGATATTTTAATTAATATATTGGATTTTTCTTTTTAAGATAATTAATGAGGGTAAATTAATTAGGAGATGATGCTTGGCTACGTGCGATAATTAATGGTGAATTAATTATGTACCATGATGTTGATTAAAAATAATTAATTGTGAGAAATAATTATGTTATGTTTAGAATTTAGTTGGATAATTAATTATGAATAATTAATTTGGGAATAACATTTTTGTTTATTCATTAATTAATTGTTGAATTAAGTAATGGGTCATGTGATTTGTTAATTATTAGGATAACTACTGGGCTTTGAAATGTTTAACTAATCATTGGATTATTAAGGGAATGATGTGGTTAATTCTTGTGAATTAATGAAGGGTTTAAATGATTGAGAATTTAGGTGCTGGACATGGATTTTTAGAACGATTTAGAAGTTCGGACATGGACATGGAATTCTTCCCCAATACTTATATAAGATTCTGATGTGGGGTGTTAGACATAGAGATCTATAATGAATGATATTTGGGGTGCTTCACATGGAGATCAAAACTGAATGATACTTGGGGTGCTTGATATGGCATTCCACGCCAAATGAATGAAAATAATGAATTATGATTTATATGGGAGACACATATTGAAACTATGTCTAATATTATGATTAATGAATAAATGAAAATGTGATAACTGTTTAATTATGAACTGTATTTATTTCTGTATATAGTTGAATACACTATCTTTTGACTGGACTTATTTTAGACCTCGTTGGTGGTGGCCTACTAAGTCGTACTCACACCCTATTTAGTCCGCCTGATAGGTTCCTAAGTAGACTTTGTTTTTGAATGACAAGATAAGGGCAAGGACCTGGGATAGGTTGTTGTTTTGGAATGGGGCATGGGAGAGGAAACCAGATGTGCTTTTTTGGTATTCTTTGGAGTCTTTATGTCTTTACTTTTAGTTACATTGTAGACACTTGACTCCTAAATTTTTATATCATGTTTCCCCATTCATTTGAGTACAGTATTTCTTGTTTTGACTATCAGGTGTCATGGTATTGTTCTAGTTATTTATATGCTTTCCCACTTCTTTATTATTTTTTTCTTCTATTTGTGTCTTATTCTGATAAAAGAGGGTATAGTCTCTCCAGGAATGACTTACAATACCCTCGCTTCTAGTTGACACAGTCTTGCATACAGGGAGCCATGCTTGAGAGCATGTGACTAACTGGCTTGGGGCACCGTTTAGTGGCACCCGAGTTGGGATGTTACAATGTGGTATTAGAGAGGTTTTAGTTTCATTCTTATTCATTGGTCTTGCTGTTTAGGGAAAGTTAGGTAGGACACTTGTATGATTCGAGGCTTAGTAATGAGCTCGTGCATGGGGTTTTCATACCCATGTATAGGGGATAATATGGGAACTCAGGGTGGAATTGTTGTCATTACTATTTGTTTTTATATTTTGATATTATTTCACCATGGGTGATAAACTTGTGGTGTAATGTAAAATATTTTCTTGATAATTGTTGAAATTTAATTTATTTCATAAAGGGGAATGAGATTTGAGTCTTCATGGATAATTCTAGGCTCTCTGGGTTATTTTGACATGCATTATTTAAGTCACTCATAGGAAAATGGTTTATGGGAAAGTCGTTAAAGATGAACCATTTTCCCATGTTGTGAGATTGAAATAATGATTCAAAATGTGAAAAATAAATTAATTTTGGAAATTAATTAATTAGAATGTGCATGCCCTTGTTCACTATGACCTTGGTTTAGGATGTTTAAGTGTAGTGATAAGGTCTCATTGTTGACAGTGCGGTGTTAAAAGGGGGGAAATGACATGTTGAAACTTGTTATGTTTCTTTCTCCTCTTATGGAAATGTTAAAGGGATTCATTATAAGAGCTAATATGTGTGTTTTGATTTCTATATTTATGCATCTATAATGATTTTTCAAAGGGAGACTATTGGGTATATCCTAGAAAAAACGTCTCGACTAGGAACTTGAGGAATCATTGGTGAAAGCTGAGGAGGAAGGGGAGAAGTTCCTAGAGAACTTTTCTCATTTCTTGAAATTCATGGAGAGAGACCCTCGGTGGGTTCTAAAAAGGATGTCTATTTTTATAAGGGAGTTTCTACTGGAGCACTCTCCAAAATTTAGTGGATAGAGTGCACTGGAGGGAGCTGAATTATAAATTTAATCCATACAAATGAGACTTGAAAATTTGGAGACTCAGGCTAAGAGGAGGGTCATATTGGTTGTTATATGCTATGGGGGTCAAAAAATAATTGGTTGGACATTCTAGTAAGATTATGGATAGAATAATGATATTTTATTGAAGAAATTTATGGGGAAGTTCATAGAGAATTTATATCAAGAGACGTTGAGACAAGAGAAGGCTTAAAATTTTGTGTATCTGAATGATGGAAGCATGATCATATGGATTATGCCGAATGTTCCACGGGTTTACATATTTTTTCTCCATCATTGGAGGTAGATGATTCTACATCAGAAAATATTATTTCAAGATGGAATTATATGTGAAATTAAGTCCTATGTGAAAATATCTAGGATGAAAAATTTCTCATAAGTGGTTAATCGGGCCAACATTTTGGAGTGGAACCTGAAGGAGGCTTCTAATACTGGATAGGTAGATATCATTGGATGCTCAGGGAGTGTGCCTTCTGAGAATAGGTAGTGTCATTATGAGAACTGTAGTCAGGACACTTGAAAAAAGGTTAAATATCAGGAGGAACACTTGCACATGATCTTACTCATGTGTTTTCCCACCAATGCATTATACCGAGACACTATCGTACATATTGTCCTTGACCACCAGTGGAGTGCTGGTTTTGTAGCAAGATGGAAGACCTAAAGATGTTCTGCAGGAAGCAACAACAGGTTGGTGTAGAGGGAACAACTCCTTCAAGTTACGGTGCGGGAAGGGAGTCTTCTACACCATATAGGTATGGCATATTGAGTTCTACTATAAAAGGAAGTAGAGGAAATATATTATGATAATCAGGGAATGATATCTAGTATCAACAATGTGGTGTTACTCAAGGGAGTCAGATGGCGCTATATGGAATAAGGGAAGGGTAGTTATATGCAGTCCATTTTACACATGTGGAGAGTGGGGCTAGTCCATTGAAAGTGAGAGGTACTATTCCTGTAGCTTATTCATTAGCTAGTGCCTTGTTTGATATTGGTGCCTCACATTCCATTATATCTTCAAAGCTTGTCAATGGTTTCTTCTTTGAGGTGGAGTGGGAAAGTGGAGTGATGAATGTCAATACACCATTGGGAAAGCGGTCAAGAGATATCTGTTTGTGTGACTGTTTTTCACTAGATATCGGAGAGTATCATTTTGTGTGGGATCTCTTTGTCCTTGATATGATGGGATTTGACCTGATTATGGGTATATAATGTTTAGTTGCATACCAATCCCACATCGATTGTTATTGTTGGAGAGTGACCATTGCATCTCATAAGGTTGACTAGTATTGTCATCGTGGAAAGTGGTATATCTATTCAAGATGAGGTGGGACAACTCAGCAACTCGGAGAACTCATAGACTGATTTACTACTATTTTATTGGAAGATGGGGGTAGTATGAAATAAATCCATCCACCAATTGATTAATAGTACAATTATGTCTTTCTGGAATACATCTCAGTGTTTCCACCTGAGATAGATGTAGAATTTAATATTGAAATTTTACTGGGGGAAAAGATAGTATCTATTCCACCTTACACAATGGAACAGACTGGGCTTTAGGAGATCAAGACATAGTTTTAGGATTTAGAGGATAAAGGGTTTATCCATACAAGTATGTCGCCTTGGGGATCATCTATCTTGTTTGTAAATAAGGCCGATGGGGGTTTACATGAGTGTGTTGAATAATGGAAGTTTAATAAGATGATTGTAAAGAATCGATATCCTCTTCCATGTATCGATGATCTATATGACCATATGAAGGTGGATAGTGTGTTCTTAAAGATCAATATATGATTAGGGAATCATCTGGTGATAGTTCAAACTTCTGATATACCATGAACATATTTCAAAGCATGTATGGACATTATTAGTTTATTGTAATTCCATTTGGGTTGACAAATGATCCAACATCATTTATGGCCTTGATGAACATGATCTTTCATCATTACCTAGATCAGTTTGCGGTTGTGTCTGTTGAAAACATCCTGGTGTTCTCTAAGACTCATGATGATCATGACCAAAATCTTGACATCATCCTGAGTGAAATGACAAATCACCATTTATTCATGGGATATAGGCTTCTACTCCGAGCCATTTTTATATGTTTTCGAATCAACTTCACTAGCTCCAATATCTCTTACATGATACTTGATCCCCTACATATTAGAGTTGTTGGGACTGAGTATCGTTCAAGAGAAGTTAGAGCTGGTACACTTAATTCGAAAACCTATTTCTATGAATCAGAGTAGGTAGAAGTCGCACGTTGATAAATAGAGAGGACCCATATAGTTTATAGTGGGTGATCCTTTATTCCTTAGGGTGTCACCTTGGTTGGTTCAGAACATGATATGAGGGTAAAGAATGTTTGTTCCCATGTTTGTTGGACCGTTTAAGGTAGTGAAGAGAATCATGCTGGTGGCATACCAATATGCCCTTCCACGAAAATTCAGCACTATGCATGGTGTTTTACATGTGTCACAACTACAATTGTATCACCCCAGCCAGTTTCATGTGATTGATTTGGATGAGGTTGACCTCGAGATAGATGCGTCCTTTGAGATAATCTGATATGTTTTCTGGATCATAGTGAATAAGTGTTGTGGGGAATGAACATGTCAAATTTTCATGTGTTATGGAAATGTGGAAGTGATCAAGAGGAAACATGGGAACAAGAATCATACATGAGGAGTCAATGGAACAATATTTTTAGCTCAGACTCATAGTGATGTTTGGGAGTGCATCTTGAGGCGGAGCTATTATATGGTGGGGATATTTTAAGATCACGACCTTTTCAAGAGTCATCTATAGGACATTTTATAGGTACTTTTGAGGTTTTTAAGTACCTATTTTCTGGATTTGTGGTTTGGGGTACGTTTTGGTGAGTTTTTAAGAAAATTTAACCAATATAGGTTTTTGCACAGTTTTCACACGGTTTGAAAAACCATGAACCTAAAACTAAGTAACCGCGTAAACCTGAACAAAGAGGCCCACATGGGTGGTTCATGGTTTACCCTAACCGTGCGCCCCAAACTAAGAAACCATGTGCAGGGGATTAATTATAAAAAAATTTGTTTTTAAATTACATGAACCCCAAAAACCCATCTATTTTGACCAAGGATAGGTCTTGAAGAATTAGAGGTGATTCCAAAGACTTCTAAATGGATTCCAAAGTGAATCAAACACCGTTCTTTGAGATCTAAATCTAGGATTGAAGAACCACTCTCTTACCAGTAGGTGTATATCATCTTGTTGCTTCTTTTGTTCTATCCTCTATCCTTCCATTAAATTTTTATGGAGGTCTCCACTATTTCTGTATCTCATAACCTATGGGTTGATATCTAGATCTAGGATTGTGGGTCTAGATATATATATTCCAGATCTTGATGATTTTGATCTTAATTTTGGGTTCAGGGATTTTGATCCGGATCTTGATCAATGTCGTTGTGACGCTCAGATTTCGATGATTTCAGTTGGACTAAAATCCATAAAAAAACCAAGGTTTGTGGTATAAATAAAAATCCCTTTTTCTTGGATTTGATATGTGTATGTGAGATCATTATTTTTCTATCTTAACTTGATAATAAATTTCCTAAATTAGACTAATTAGTAATAGTAATTTGTCTTGTTGATGATATGGATAAATAGATGATTAATTGATGATTTAATCAAGCTAGAAAGGGGGTTACCCAAAGAGATATTATATTTGGTGATTTTGTTTATGGGTTGAGATATTTTAGTTGAGATATTTAATTTGTTCTGTTAAGATAATTAATTGGGGGAAAATTAATGATGAGATGATGTTTAGCTATGTAGATAATTAATGGATAATTAATTATGTTCCATGTTTTTTATTAAATATAATTAATTGTAATAATGAATTATGATAAGTTGATATTTTTTTTGGAAAATTATTTATGAATAATTAATTAAGGAACAAGATTTGTGATAATTGATTAATTAATTGATGAATTAATTAATTAGTAATGTTCTTAGGAAATTGTTGGGTTAACTAATCGGATTTGGTATGTTTATATAATAATTTAATTATTAAGGGAATGATGTGTTTAATTCTTGTAAATTAATTAATGATTCAAATTATTGAGAATGCAGGTGCTAGACATGGCATTCTAGACCGATTTAGATGTTCGTACTTGGACATGGCGTTCCTCACCAATAATTATCCACGCTTGTGATGTGGGGTGTTAGATATGGTGATCTACACCAAATGATATTGGGGGTTATTGACATGGCATTCAACGCCGAATGATAAATGGGGTGATTGATGTGGTATTCAACACCAAATGAATGAAAATAATGATTCATGATTTAAATGGGAGGCATGTATTGAAATCAACTCTATTAAGATGATGAAAGAATAATTGACAATGTGATAACTGCTAAATTATGAACAATATTTATTGCTTTATAGAATTGCATACACATTCTTTTGATTGGACTTGTTTTAGACACCATTGGTGGGGGCCTATTAAGTCGTACTCACACCTTATTCGGGTCACCTGATTGGCACCTGAGTAAAAATTGTTGTAGTATGATAGGATAAGATCAAGGCCCTCAAATAGGTTGCTTTTGTGGAATGAATCATGGTTGAGGGAACCATATGTGGTTCTTGACCTGCTTTGGAGTCTTTTTGTCTTTTCTTTATGTTTCATTATAGACAATTGACAATTGCATTTTCATAGCATGTTTTTCCATTTCAGTTGAGTGGTGTATTCCCTATTATTGACTATCATGTGACATTGTATTGTTCTGGTTATTTATATGTTTCATACTTGTGTACTGTTGTTTGATTTCATTGGTGTCTTATTCTGATAAAAGAGGGTATAGCCTCCCCATGACTGACATAATAAACTCTAACTGCTAGTCTGTAAAGACCGGTAAATTTCAAGAATTTTTTTTTCTTAATTTTCATTGCAATTTTACAAGAACACAGCTTCTGACGGCACCTGATTCTGAGGCCCAGTGTGCCTGGAATCATTTTCCGAAGTTTGGCTCGGGTACGTTCAGTGAACGAACAAGTGGGTTTTTCTAACATTTGAACCGGTGCTCGGAATCGAATTCCGAGGGCACCGATGAAATCGCAGTGCCTGTATTTTCTTAGAAACGCCTCTTCCAAAGTTTATTTTGCTCGGTTGTGGTTTTTAATTTTTGGGTTTTAAGTTAAGAAATAAAATAAAAGTTGTGTGACAATTTTATTTTTTATTTTTCACTTAAATCCACTTAAAGACCACTTCAAGTTGTTTAAGTTGAGTTGATGCAGATAGGATGCTATCCAAAAATATCTTACCCACTTGGTAGGATATTAGTGAGGTGGGGCCCGCACGAGCCCCACCATTTCTTTTCAGCTAAGTAACACACCCGCGAAAACCCATCATTATGAAAGTCAACTGTTGCGTTTTCTTATTTTCTTAACGCACCAATTAATTGGGCAGTTTATTTCATTGAATTAATTCTTAGAATTAATGGTTCGTTACTTATCTATTTTTCATTTGTTGGCGTAATAATAAAATAAGACCAACGCACGACTTCTGAAAAAATGCTCGTTGAGAGGTTTTGACAAGTTTTGTGCCTTCATCCTCCATTGCGAAGAACGCGAAGAATGCGAAGAACGCCGGTCTCCGACGAAGAACACCGAACCCGCGGAAATTGACGACGTGACGCCGTGTGCCGCAACGCTGATGTTTCCTCTCCCGCGACGTTCTTCGGCGACGTTACTTAATCCACAACAAAATCTTCGATCATCCGTTGAGGTGAGAGATTGTGGTTCATTAAATTTCTTTGTGGTTTAAAACAACAATATGGATTTAATTATTATTAATTAAATCTATATGTTCTTGAACCTCGGAGCTCATCGACACGCACCGTATTCTGCGACGACGCGATGCCCTTCCGCGACGACGTGACACACTTCCGCGACGCGACGATCGCCTCCTTCCGCGGCGATCAATTTCGCGAAGAACGCGCGTGCGATGACTTGACGAGATAGGGGTTGTTGTGAAATAATTTCTTTTCCCGTGATTGTTTCTTTTAAAGCAATGAACCTGGATCAAGTTCAATTTTAATTCTATTAAAATTGTGCTTTGCCTTTATTCATGTGTTGAATAATTCTCCTGACTGTTATAATCTAACGCGGAGGGTGCGGCCCAAACGAACATGTCCCGACAAATCTCCTCCATTCTTCGTTGTTGTGTGGATTTGGTGGGTGATGACAAAACATGATGCAATGGCGATTTGATGATTCTGCATAGAAGAACAAGTCCCGGGAGGAGCAGCGGTGCAGATGGGAAGGAAAACGGACCACTGGAGCAACTCCGGTGGCCCGCGGAAGTCTCCGGCGGCGCGGGTCGCCGGCACGGCGGCCACTGAACCCGCGGTTGCGCAGGTCCGGCTCGCCCGCACGGGACGCGGCAGAAGTCGCGTCCGCTGATGTCCAGCGCAGCCCCTCGAGGGTCGCGACATCCTCATCCCGCGGGGGCGGCGCCCCGCACCTCCCATGCTCGGCCGCTCGGCCGAGCTGAGCCGGGCCGGCTGGGCCAGGCCGCGCCCCGACCGGGTCAGACCGGGTCGGGTCTACCCGGTTCGGCCGACCCAGGGGGGGTCGGGCCGGGTCGGCCCGGGCCCAGACCCCCCGTCTTCGGACCATTTTCAGTCTTTTGCCCGTAACTTGTGCTACGGGCCTCTGATCGACGCGTTGTCAGTGGCAACGCGATCCTTGGATCGAGACGGTCGTTTCGGTTTATTACACTCAAGGTTTCAGAATACTTTGGGTTCGGCCGGGTTGGTTCGTACACAAAACCAACCGGACCCTCGGAGGGGAAACGCTCATATCTTGAGCTTCGGACGTCTGATTGACGTGCCGTCGACTTTGGTAGTTTCCTTTAAGTGAGACGGATCATTTGGCTCACTCCGCCCAAGGTTTGGACGCAGGTGGAGTACAGTCGGGTTGGTTTTGCCTTAAAAAACCAATCGGACCCCTGGGACGAAAAAGCCAATAACTCTCAGACCGGGCGTCCGATTGACGCGCCGTCTGCGACGTTGAGTTCCTGTTGACGATACGGAACTTTTGGATACATCAACTCTGGACCTTGAGTCAGTTGATGTATCAGCCTCTCGGCTCGTGGAGCGGACCCTCCCGAACAAGCTTGCTGTGTGCGGGATCCCTAGAGCTGGAAGCTACTGTTGCTGTGACGACGATGACTGTACAGAGATCCTCAGTGGATTCGACTGCGATGATGATGAAAACCGTACAGGAATCCTCCGTGTTTTCGGCAGTGACTACTACGGTACATCTTGGGATACGTCAACTCCGGACTACATGTCAGTTGATGCATCGACCTCTTAGCTCGTGGAGTGGACCCTCCCGGAACGAGCATGACATGGGCGGAAACCCAAGAGATGGTTGTGACTTGACGACTGCAGATCAAACGACTCAGTGTGTTACGGATAACCCGGAAGAGGTGTGCTTGGTTGTAGGGGCACAGGGGAGCGCTTGGTTGTAGCAGCAGGCCCACGACAGAGGTGCGCTTGGCTATAGCGGCACAGGGGAGCGCTTGGTTGTAGCGGAAGGCCCACGACAGAGGTACTCTTGGTTGTAGCGGCAAAGGGGAGCGCTTGGTTGTAGCGGCAGGCCCACGATAGAGGTGCGCTTGGTTGTAGCAGCACAGGGGAGCTCTTGGTTGTAGCGGCAGACCCACGACGGAGGTGCGCTTGGTTGTAGCGGCACAGGGGAGCGCTTCGTTGTAGCGGCAAACCCACGACGGAGGAGCGCTTGGTTGTAGCGGCACGGCGCAGCACTTGTTTGTAGCAGCAGACCCACAGTACCCGATAGGTGGAGAAGTACAGCAGTCCAAGGTAAGAGGGAAGCGCTTGGTTGTAGCGACATAACCACTTTACTTGATGGAGAAGGAGTTTCCCAATAGCTTTGAGTTCAACTTCATGATCGATCTTGTCTTGGTCTTTGCGGGGGTTAGTACCTACAGATCCTTTGTGGGTCTGACGGCTTAGATGAATCAGTGGCCACATCTGATCATCTCTAACGTCATACGAAGAAGTACCTGTGTGAGCTGAATCTTGTGTTACTTTCCTTTGTGGATTGTGTTTTTCTATCCTGTGTGGATTTACGTTTTGCTTTCCTGTGTGGACTGGGTTGTGTTTGGGATCGGATGTTAGAGCCGAACGGGAATTGATGACTTGGGTATATGTATGGGCATATACCTAAGCAGTGTCAGATGTTACTTCGTGATTGTATCTTATCCCTTGTGGTTTATCCTATGTGGATTTCGGGAGACCTTCAGGGGTATCGGGGTGCCTACTGAGTAGCTTATACTCACCCCTAAACAGGATATGCCCGCACTTCGTTGTGCTGGTTGCAGACGACGGACATCGCTGATCGTGGTCGAGGTTTGCGGAGCAGGACGGCACCTGGAGGTGGACCACTGGGCGGGACGTACTCGGAGCAGACGGCTGAACCATGGAGCTGTGGATGCTATTTGTACCCACCCTTCAGGTGGAACTTCCATAGGACGGCTCGACGCTGCGGCTTTTTTTTTCAGTTGTTGTTTTTCCCTTCAGTTGTACTTTATAGTTGGGCTTGTATTTCCAGCCCCTTTTACTTTCAGCACAGCTTGGTATAGTTTTTACTTAGTATTTTCTCATTCCGCTTGCTTACTCTGTGGTGGTTGTTTACTTTACAAAGGCAATGTCTTCCCTGTTTATCGGGATTTACGCCTTGGTGCTAGTCGCCAGCCCCTAGCCTATGGAAGACGGGCTTGGGGTAGTCACTGCACGGGCCCCGAGGACGGGTCGTGACAAATGTGACAACCGGCTTCCGGTGACAGCACAGCCACCCCGCCTTCACATGGTCGTCGAGTCCTGGCCCACTAGGTACCACCAGTTGCCCCGCAGACACATGGGGCCCACCCTAGGGTCCACCCACATGCCTGAACGGGTCATCTGACTAATGACAGTCCCCACAGGCCAACACATGTCCTTTCCAGTGTGCTTTATCCTCGCTCACACACACCTTGGGTAACGTTCCATAAGGTCACCCATCCTGATCACTACTCCAATCCAAGCATGCTTAACTATGGAGTTCTAATCAGACAGGCTCCTGAAAAGAAAGGTGCACCTTGTTGACATGAGTCATATCATTTAGTCATTTAACCCTTTATCATTTGGGGATGTTACAATCACCCTCCCCCTTAGAGCACAACGCCCTCGTTGTGGGCCCTACATCTCAACCCAGGCAGTGCACCGCACTTAAGGCTGGGTTCCTCCTCTGATACCAAATGTGACAACTGGCTTCCGGTGACAGCACAGCCACCCCGCCTTCACATGGTCGTCAGGTCCTAGCCCACTAGGTACTACCAGTTGCCCCGCAGACACATGGGGCCCACCCTAGGGTCCACCCACATGCCTGAACGGGTCATCTGACTAATGACAGTCCCCACAGGCCAACACATGTCTTTTCCAGTGTGCTTTGTCCTCACTCACACACACCCTGGTAAACTTCCCAGAAGGTCACCCATCCTGATCACTACTCCAAGCCAAGCACGCTTAATTGTGGAGTTCTAATCAGACAGGCTCCCGAAAAGGAAGGTTTACCTTGTTGACATGAGTCATATCATTTAGTCATTTAACCCTTTATCATTTTGGGATGTTACATAGTCAACACCATCTAGCCAATGGGGATGCAGGCTCGAGGGAATGTGACCAACCGGCTCCAGGAACCATCTAGATTCTCCCAGGATGGTATGTTACAGTGTGTAGTTGATAATAAAATTTTAGAATATTTTTATATATAAAAAAAGTGTTATAAGATATTATTTAATATATATGTGTATATATATATATTTGAATATATATATATATGCATACATATACTCGTATTTCATATATATCTATATATAAATTTATAAGAACTTTGTGGTATATAAAAATAATGATATTAATGTATATATATTTGGCGTATGAGAATTGTGTAATTATAAAATGAATTAAATAATGAAAACAAAAATAGAGAGAGGTGTGAGGTCTCTGATATAAGGAACTCATAAAAAATGTTTGGTGTGTGGGGGAAGGAACCAAAAAACGTGAGGTGTGTGGTGTGTGGAATGAAAAACCCAATATATGTATATATATCTCTGTGTTATATATATACACATTGAATCATTTGTGCATGTCATATATATGATAAATTATTTTGTAAAGTATAAGTTATTAATATATATATATATATGAATTTTATATATATCATAGAATATATATCGGTGTTTATAAATATATATGTATGAATGATGGAATTAATAAAATTAATAAAACAAATACATAAATATGTGAAGCATGTGATGTAAAAGGTATGGGAATGAAAATAGATAAAAAAATATAAATTATAAATTATGTGTGTGTGATTTATAAGAAGAAAAAATGATATTTATATGTCAACTAATTTACACATTGATATATATATATATATGGTAAATTTTATATGTTATAAATATATATTCACCAAAAGGGTATGGTTGTGATTTGGAAGGACAACCCACACCATAAAATTTTATTAAAAAAATAAATCCCAAAAAGAAAAGGAGAGTGAGGATAGATAAATCACTAATGCTTCCAATAGAAAAAATAAATCGATAATGTCATGCCACTCCCCATGGAAGCCATATTCAAGGGATATAGGTTTCTATTCTTTGGGTGCTAACCTCTCCTATGTGTTTTGGTCTGTTGAGGTGGCACAATATCACCTCTGATGATTAGTCATGTAGTATTTAAAAAAAATTAAATAAGTAATTTAATTATTGGTGAGAAATTTTTTTCTTATAAATAGAATATATTCCCTTTTCTTCTGTATCCTATAGCTCTCTTACAGTATCCCTGAAACAATACTTGAATATCTCTAGTTTTGGACATTGTATGGGGGTGAGTTTAGTCTTTAGGGAATGAGGTTCTACATAGTTTAATATAGATAAATTCTAGGGATGTTTGGTCAATAATTTCAGGTAAGGTGATTATATATTTTTATCAAAATATATTTGGTAATATTTTAATAAAAAATATTCTATTATATAAGGAATTTATTATAAAAGGATTAATTTTTAATGAAATGATTATTTTCCAACAAACCAATTTTTATATAAGGTTCTTATAAATTTGAACCATTTTAAAGGGATTTATTTTCTATGATTTCTAATGTTTTCATTTTATGAAAAGGAATTATATTATTTTGATAATTCTATTTTAAAACCATATGTGTGAATGTTTTTTATGTTATAAGAATATTTCAAAAATCATATCTTCAAAAAATATTATCATTTTAGGTATATCGTGATTATGTAAGAAAATTATTTTTATAGAAAAATATTTTATGATTTATGTACTATTTCAAGAAGCCTAATATAAGGGAAAATCATTATTTTCAAACTCCAATATTTCAAAAAGTTTAATTTTTGGTATTATGTTTTATTTAAATGATTATAGTTGAAAATATTATTTTAATGTAATCATTTTATTCATTAATTGTTACAGGCCAAACCCACACTTCCAATTTCGATACTAAAAAGAATTTGTATATTTGTTTCTTTGATAATAGATAACTAAAAATACCAAACCCATTAGAAAATTGATAATATTTTCTATTCTATTTTTTGAAGGATTATGAATATATCTCACATCATATTAGAGTTTACCAACTTTATAAATATCTAATTTTCTTTACATGTGATAGTTACTTAATTTAAACCATTCACCATGGATTATTCTATGGACCCCATGAAAAAAAGATTTTAGAAAAACATATGGTAAACGTTAAATTTTGTAAATATATGGTTTTGAAAGAAAAGTAAATACTTACCATGAAATTATTATTTTTTTCAGGATGAAATAAACAATTAATGTGTTCATTGATAATGGGGAGGATTTTCTCTAATCATATAAACAATGAAAATGGATAACAATGGCTATGAACCCCGCACTCGGTAGTATGATTTTTTCAAAAATGCCTCTACTTATAGGATTAATATGCGCATAGTGAAGGGATAATGATAAAATTATATGTTTGAGGGTATTCATGAGCTCATGATTGATATAAGGACAAAGTGATATCATGGTTTGAGTATATAGAAATTTTGAGTTTTTGGTATGTGGAAAGAGTCAACTTTTGACAACATTAATGTTTTCAATAAGGTTCAATGGGTATTAATTTTTCAATAGAATACATGATTAAGGTATTCACATGTTTGGAATGTGACCAACAAGATATATCATATGATATATGGGGGATGAATGATGGTTTTCACATACTCGGTAGATGACATTTCTAGTAATTTTTTTCTTTATACTATGAGCTTGGATAGAATTATTTTAGATAAGCATAAAGATTGAAATGGATTATATTGGACATAAGTTAGTATTGTTTAAGGATAGAACATTTTTTGATATTATTGATGGGATTTTATAATAATGTATTTTTAGAAAAAAGAAAAACCTGCAGGTTGGGCGGCAACCCGTCGCGTAGGACAAGTTTGCGGGGATTGAAACCACAACTGAAGTACGACATGCCTTTATCGCCTACCACTAGCCTACAAGAAGTCCATGGTTAGTAGAAACTAGTTTTATTAAGTAGTATGATAGATTAAGTATAATTCCTTTTTTGGAATCATATACTATTAACCTCACCACAGATGGACTTATGTATATTTGATGACTTTTTCAAACCATTTTTTGAGACATATGGAATGATCCATCATTCTATCACATGATCAGATGACACTTCACAAATGAAAATTTCAACTTCATTTAATTAATAGATGAAGTGGAAATTGTTCAAGGAATGAACAACGGTGAGATTATACCGAAATAAATTAATTATTTCTTCTAATTCAAATTCTTCAACTTTAGGAAAATGATCTTGAAAACCAAAAATGTTGTCCTAGTGCCCTTATATCCGATGAATCAGATGGTACCTTAGATCATAAAAAATTTATGGCTTTGTGATTGTTGGATTTTTCATATCCATGTTCTATACCACTCTCCATCAGAACTTGATGGTTATATTTCTCTTCCATATCCATATTTTCATTTATGTTCTCCTATGTGGAAACCCAGTGATTAGTTAATTTGGATAACCGTTACGTTTCATACTTTAGTTTTTAAAGATAATTTTTGGAATTCATTTTTACAATGTGGGTTTCTATTAAATAAACTTTCAAGATTCAAACCATTTATTACCCCGATGAATTTCGAGGGCGAAACTCATTTTAACAGGGGTAGAATGTAACACCTTGAGATTTTATGAAAAATATTATTTTTAATTTCATTGATGTCTTGTGTTGTATAATACACCAAAAGGAGCTTTCACTACATACATTCATGACGTATCTTGCATTACACACAATCACAACCTTCCACGATAGCATGTGTTGTATGTAATATCGAGTTTCACTAAACAATGATATGTTTTTAAAATATTATATAAACTAGCTGTTATGAATATTAATACCCACTTTTTGAAATTTTATAAATTTTATCTTTTAAAATGGACTTCATTTTTGGATTCATAATATCAAAATTATCCTAGGGTGAAATTTTTGTATTTTTTTTCAAAACATTCAATTTTTGATGAATAGTGAAATCACTGAGTTGTTAGTTAAAAGAGACTTTTTATTTAAATAATAAATTATTTTATTTAAATTTATTTTTAGGTAAAAATAGTTACATAATAATTATATAAGTTAAATTTAATTCATTATAGTCATTTTATAATAATTTTAGATATATAAAAATTTTATTGAACTTTTCACCGTCTTTTACCCACCTCCTAGGAGAATTTGCAAATTTAAATAAATCTTAATTTTACCACTTTTGTGAGTGGAATTTCGATAATACGAGAGAAAAAATTAATATCAAGGAGTAAAATGTGGTTAAATAAGATAAAAATAATTTTTGGGTAATAGTAACTTTTTTACTTTTTTACCACGGTTAAAAGTAAATAGGGTAACTGAGGGTAAAAATGATATTATTATTACCATAAAACATGTCGTAATTCTATTGGATAAGATTAATTTGACCACAAACTAACTTAGGAATAAAATATTACCATTTAGGTCCCCTTGGATTAGATTAGGACACTTATTATTATTTTATTTAAAGAAGTGTTAAAAGAGTTAAAATCAAAGTTTAATAACTAAAATATTTTTAATATAGGGTTATACATAGAATAAAATAGACTATAAATATTCATTAGAAATATAAAAAGGTTTAATACATAATGGTATTTTATTTATAATTTTTAGTCATTATATAATTTAATTTATTTATGACATAATGATGATGCAGTAATATCCTTATTAATGAAATATTAACATAATTGATGTTATAAATACCCCAATAAATGTAATTTGAGACTTTTTATGAATTAAACAAATTTTATAGGTTAATATGTCATGTTTTTATGGATTTAATTAACTTTTTTCGAACTAATCATGTTGTTATGTGTTTCACAAAAATCGTGTACCAAATAGTGTCAAAATTGACATAAAATAGGTTTTATAAGAAATATCATATTATTAATTGATATTTTATTCCTAAAAATCTAAGGCTCAGCCAAATGACTTATATAAGGTTATATAAATTAATAATTAACAACTTGGGGTTCTTTTGTCTTGTTATAGTAAGTTTATTAACCATATAGTGTATGAAAACAAGAAGACATGGTAAAAGTTAAATTATTTAATTTAGAGTTCAATCTAAATGATAAGGTTAAAATAGTAACCTAAACTTGTATAAAATCTATTTTATGAGATTAATTCGACCCATAACCACTTTATCTTCTAAATAAATCAATTTGGATCTATTATAAACCGAATATGACTTTATTATAAAATAATATTTTAGTATTTTCCAAAGGTGCCCCTCTCCTCCCTTATAAAAGGGTACCCCTCCCCTCTTCTCTTCACACCCTTTTGAGCCTTGATGCTCAGCCAAACCCTGACAATTCCTCTTATAAACCTCTCTTGTTATATCATAGAGGTTCTGGTCTCCTCAAAAGACCAACTCTGGTGCTCTAAGAAGAAGTTTAAAGGAGGTTCGTCAAGGAAGAGGTAATCTCTTCTACCGATTCTTTCAAGTTTCCTTCTTCTTCAACTTGTTCTTATTTATTTGTTTCATAATAAATTAATAACATAAGTATCACTAATATAATTATATGTTATTATATATATTAAACAAATCTATTTCACTTTCTATCCATCCTACGAAAAACAAAATCACCGTGCGTGCGTACGTACGGAATACCGTCTCAACACCGTGGTGTAATCTATTTTTCCACCACCACCATACTTGGATGGGTATAATGGTGTAAATAATAACAGTATAGTATTATTATAACATGATACTAATTCTGATATATTATATCATCAACCTTAACTTCATTCATATAATTATGGGAATGATATCGTCACTCGTGCGTACGTACGGATTACCGTCTACACAACGTGATGAGATTCATTCTCCATGTTAGCCATTTAATAATCATTATAAAGTATATATAATAAATAATAATGATATATAAGACATAATAATGCTACTGTATTTATGTATATATATGTATGTCATCTACTTAATTCCATTCAATTCAATAAGTAAACTAAAAACAACGTTCATACGTAAGTACGGCCTACCGTCTCCATGAACAGTGTATATCTTTTCATTTATCAATCTTTTATATATATGTATATTCTGAATATATATAATATATAAATCTTATTTTATATTCTATAATTAAGTAATCATGATCTAAGTAATCATATTAATAATTACAAGTCAAAACACGGGCGATACATGAAACGATTTTACCCAAACACTTCTTTAACATGGAATTGACAAATGAACGGAAAATATAAAGTCGTATGTGAATCAAATATGATATCATAAATATTATTATGGTTCTATTACAAGTTAATAATATATTTATACCCATTATACAGGAGTCTTAGACACGTATGGAAGAAATTGTACATATGGTAAGGGATAATTTTCCAATATCTTTTTTATCCAAGATTTCTTATTCGTAAGTATTTACTGGGGTTATATTTTTCATCCATGTCCATTAAAATGATTTCATAAAGTGTTTAATATTATTTAATGTATTTTTAATGTCATTTTTACCCATCTTCAATTTCACTTTGTGTTGTGGAAGGAATCTTGCTTTTTTTTACCATATGTAGTAGATTTTGACTTTTCCATTAAAAGTATGAGGAGAATGTTTTCTTTAACTTATACGGAATGAACTTATTTTTATGGTTTTATATAGCCTTATTTTCATTAAGATTAATATACAATATTTAATGACTATTTTCAAAAAAATTGTTTTCTTTTAAAATTTCATTGGATTTTGAGTAAAAGAAAATGAATTTGAAGAAGAAAGGATATTTTCCCCAAAATTCATTTCAAGTCTATTATCAAAACCATTTTCCATCTATGATGAGATTATATCATATGTGTATGTTTCTAGTATAATGTCTCTATGATTTACATGGTTCCACTTTTCTTATGATGAAATTTTATCCATTTTTTTATATGGATTTTTTTATGATGAGATGATGTTTATGAAAACCATTTTATTCTTTGGGTTATGATGAATGATTTATGTTTATTTTTTGGCACAAGTAAGATTGATTTCATTATGAGATGGGTGGGACCTATATCTCCCTCCAATGAATTGGGTAAAGATTTAATCATTCACAAGATATACATGGCTGGAATGGTAAGATAATCTGGCTCAGTGATACAAGACCGGAACGAGGAGTGAACTCGATTTAGAAAGGGACTTTGTCTACTAAGATGGTCTTGGCAGTAATTCCTTGGATACTATGGAAATACTAACATGTGCTTAATGGTTTTCCACAATTAAATGTTGTATTCCCATGCTATTTTATCATGATTAATGTTCCTTTATGACCTATGCCTTACGTACTGCCATGATTTATTTCACAACTCAAGATTTTGATGTGTAAACTTTATGTCCATGTTTTGAAGTTCAAATGTATTTGTTTTGCTTTATTTTCTCCATTCTTACCCTTACTGAGAATTTGAGATCACCCTTTATATATTTTCTTTTCCCCAGGATATAAAGAAAGGTTTTAGGTATGAAAACAAATGGGGAAGATCTTTATGGGAGATGTTTAATATCGTTCGCCACGATTAGAAGATTATGTTCTGAGATTCCAAAGACACTAAACTATTATGGTCCTTGTGTGTTTATTTTTTTATGTATTTAGTATTCTGAAATAGTAATTTAATGTCTATGTATGTCATGATTTGGGCCTCTATAGTGAAGCTCAAACAGGCCTTCATGAAGCTCATGACTTTTTGCGAAGCACTCTCGAAAAGCACTCTCGTGAAGCACTCTCTCTATTCTCAAGTCATCGTAGAGCGACTTCCCTCATGAAGCACACAGAGCCAACATAGAGCATGCAACACTCACGGAGCTGGATTAGCCACCACAAAACTCTTCTTTCGCGAAGCATACTGCCTTTGTGAACAACCTTCGTTAACTGAGAGCAAAATATTTTCTCTAAAAACTCTCTACATCTCCGGAGGGGTCTAGGTCTAATTATAGGAAATTCCACCGACCCTTGAACCCTCCACATGAAGTTAGTGCCACTTCATATCATATCGCGAAGCTCTGAATTTCCTTCCAAAATTATATCAAAATCGCGAAGCACCATGGAAATTTTCAGATCACGGAGCTCATCGTAATCGTGGAGCATTCCGTCATTTATTTCATGCATTATTCGTGAAGCTTCACTCACATGCCGAGAAGCTCCACTCGAAATACCCTTCCACGGCGCCACCTTGTATCTATTCTTTTATACCACCACCAGATCATTCATTACTTTTTCATGGTTCTATGTCAAAATTGATTGTCAAAAACATCTCTGGAACTTGACAATTCACCTTGGAAACCTACTTTGTCAACAAAAAAAATCAACCCAAAAATGCTGCATTGTTACCTTGAGGAATTGTTTCCCAAAAATCTCCCCCTTGGGGTTTGTTGACAAATCTTCTCAGAATTATTTTCAACACATTGATACCTTACTGAGTACCCTTCTATCATCTTACGCCATTCGTCTCTTGGGATTTAGATTGTGACCAATGATTTACTCACCACATACTCTAAGCCAACACGAGCAATGATCATCGTGAGAACAAGAGTAAATGAAAAGATCATCAATGAATCACTTCATTTCAAACACCAACTATTGACACCCAATAGATACCAATTTCCAAACTGATACCAATTTTTGATATCAATCAGATACCATGTGTCAAACAGATACCAATTATTGATTGCTGGAACCCTTCTCACACCATTTCAACATCACTCTTCTGTGTTTATCACGATCCTTAACTATCAGGATATCTATCTATTGATCGATCACTTCTAGCATCGTCAGATATTAAAATCTTACTCCCCATATCTCATTGCTCCCCCTAACTCGATGCTCCACCTATCACCTTCTCCCCATAACAATCACGAGGATTTATCAAATAGTGACACTGTCACACTATCACCCCCTGGAACAATCACTGTTTTCTCCCCCTTTGTCAACGAACCCAAAGGTCACTCTATTGTTGTCTGTAACTAGGTAAAGACACATAATAGGACTTTAGGGAAAAACAAATCATACCTCAGAGAGAGGGGGGTCCCACATCCACACTTTTTCAGGTTCGGGGAGTCGACTAGACTCCCGGAGCTAGTCGATGCCTCTCAAAAGCTTTCTTGGGTAAGGCATTCGTCATAATGACTATAACCTGTAGTTCTGTAGGCACATACTCCCACTTCATGATTTCCAACTCAAACTTATCCTTGATAAAATGATACTTTATCTCAATGTTCTTTTTTCCTTGAGTGATGGACTGGATTTTTTTCTATGATTTATTGCACTTGAGTTATAGCACTGGACTCTGATCGGAGACATCACTTCATCTCCAATATCATCAAGCTACTGCTTTATCCATAATAATTGTCTGCATGCCTGAGTGGCCACAATATACTTAGCTCTTACGGTTCTTAATGAAATGCTATCTTGCTTCTTTCTTATCCTAGAAATACATAGTCCACCAAGATAGAATGCACCTCCTGACATTGATTTCCTGTCATCTGCTGAACCACTCAATCTGCATCAGTATATCCCAATAACTCTGTCTGAGATTTTCCATTATACATCATGCCGAAGTCCATCATGACCTTGATATACCGAAGTATTATTTTCACAAAAAGCATATGGATTTATTTGGGATTGCTGTGATATCATGTTGCTTGGTAGGTGACGAAAAAAATATCAGGTCTTGTCGCTGTCAGGTACAGTAAACTCCCAATAATATGCCTGTATTTTGTTATATTAATTTCCTTTATATTATCATCTTTGGACTATTTAATTTGTGTAGAAACTAGATTCTTCATCTCCTTGGAATTTTCCATTCCAAATTTTCTCAAAAAATCTTTGGAATATTTGGATTGATAAATGAATTTTCCATTCCTTCTTTGTGTCACCTGAAGACCAAGGAAAAATGTTTGCTCTCTAATCATTGACATTTTGAACTAACTTTTCATGAATTTAGAGAACTATGTTCCCAAATCTTCATTTGATCCTCAAAATATTATGTAGTCAACATAAACGAGGACCATCATCCTTTGATTACTATTTTTGTTGAAATATAGATTGTAATAAACCCCTCCACACTGGAAACCAAGCTTCTTCAAGTACTGATCAATCCTTGAGTACCATGCTCTAGGTGCTTGTTTTATCCCATACAACGCCTTCTTCAGTCTGAAAACCTCTTTATCATCCTCATTAATGAGAAAACCATCTTGATGTTAAATATACACCTCTTCCCCCAAATCCCCATTCAAAAATGTAGATTTGACGTCCATCTAGAAAACATTTAACACCAGTTGCACTGCAATGGATAGAAATAATCTGACTCTCTCTAGTCTCGGAACCAGTGAAAATGTCTCATCAATATATATTCCCTATATCTGGGAGTATCTCTTGAACACTAGTAATGCTTTTTTCTGAATCATTGTGCTATTTTCATTCAACTTGTTGCGAAAGACCCATTTAGATCCAATGACATTTTTATCTACTGGCCTCAAAACAGTCTCCCACGTCTGATTCTTCTCAATTTGATCTGGCTCATCATTCATGGCCTGAACCTAGTTTTCATCTTCAACTGAATCGGAAAATCCTTTAGGCACTACCTAAGATAATAAAGATATCTTCTGTAGTGACTTCATTCTTCTTTTCTGAACTAGAGCTTATTGATCACCACTGATATTTTGCCTATAAATTTCAGCTCGACTCCTTGGCTTCTTTGCAGAAACAGATTTTTCTTCCTCATGCTCATCATTCGTATCTTCATCTGAATCAGAATTATCCACTTCTGCTGCTCCTATGTTACATTCCTCCTCATCACTTTCATTTAGAAACTTTTCACTGTGCACTTGAATACTCTCTTCATTTTCTACAACAGTGACATCAATGCTCTCAACTAATTTTCCTAGACTTTTGTTAAAGCATTTGTATGCCTTGATTTTTCATGAATAGACAAGAAAAATCCCCTCATCTCCACGTGACTCATATTTTATATGTTTCTATTTATTTAGGATAAAGCACTTACTTCCATATATTCAAAAGTATTTCACCGTTGGATTCTTTCCATACAACATCTCATATGGAGTCTTTCCTTCCTTCGGCCACAATAAAGCCCTATTAGAATTGTAGAACGATGTCAAAACTGCTTCCTTCCAAAATTTCATTGGGAGGTTTTTTTCTATGAGAATCGTCCTGACCATGTGGTTGATGATCTGATTTCTCATTTCAACCACTCCATTCTATTGGGGAGTTATTAATTAGTAAACTTGATGCCGTATCCCGTGTTTCTTGAGATTGTCTTCTACCGGACAATTTGTGAATTCAGTTCCATTATCAGTATGAAATTTCATAATTTGAGGTCCTAGCATCATTTCTCTCTCCCTTCGATACTGTTTTAAGCAGCTGAACACATTAGAATTATGGGAAATAACAAATACCAATTCCATTCTACTGTAGTCATCAATGAAAGGAATAAAGTAAATCTTTCCATCAATCTGCCTTGGTGTGATCGAACCACATACATCATCATGCACTAATTCGAGCACTATTTTTGACTGCATTTACTTTTCTTTATGCGTATTTCTGATGATCTTCCCTTGTTGGAATGCATCACACATGTGAGTACAATCATGTGATAGCTTAGGGTGGTCTCTTGCTGTATCACACTTTACCAGATCTTCCAGGTATGGTTGGAATAGATGACCAAGTCATTTATGCCACAACTTGTTTTTTTCCTCTATAGATACAAAGCGCATATCTTCTTCTCCACTTACCAAGTAGAGATTTCCCTTTTTCATTTTTCCTTGTAAACCACTGCCCTGTATCTTCCTTTGACGATACACACCTTCTTAGTAAACCTTATATAATGTTCTGAGTCACATAGTTGACTGATGCTGAGAAAATTGTGACTAAGGCCTTCTACTAATAAGACATCAGCATGTCTTATCTCTTTGTCCCCAAATTTGGCCATTCCTAAGCCAATTATCTCCACCCCTTCATGGTTTCAAAACTTGACAACTCCTTCTTTGTCATATTGTACACCTGTAACATTATCCTTACTACCTGTCATGTGAGATGTGAAACCGCTTTCAAGGATCCACACAATAAGAAGATCTGATGCTTTAAAGGAAATTTCTGCCACCACTACATTCTCATCCTTTTTCTTCTTGGTCTGTATTTTTGCCTTCACACTTGACATGGATTGATACATCTGATATTTCTTAGAGTATTATGTAAAATCTTCATCTTGCAAAGTAGAAAATATGTTTTTCATTTTAAAATAACATATTGGTTCATTAATCTACTACTTTCAAACATTCTGATTATCCTTTGGTACATTCCTATGTATGGTCGAAGTATATTACATTACCATGTGCCAAAATCATCTACACTAAAAATAGTGTCCTTCAAAATATGTTCTGGAGAACCATTCTCTATTTTGATTCCTCCTTTGTTTTTATTCCCTTCAATATCTCTTGGATATGTAACATAAATACTCTGAATGTCCCATATTTCCACAAAAATAACACCAGATATGAGGTGAATTCCTTTGTGTAACTTCTGCACTACGAGTTTCCCCTTAGGATCTCAGAATATACTGATTCTGCCTTGTGAAAAAATCAACCATCAATCTCAGAGTGGGTGCTTGTGGTCTGAAATCAATTTTCATAGCAATTTGTTTTCGATCAATCCCCCCATCGATCTTCGCATCTGAACATAGTTGGTGATTCTTTTCTTCTTAACCACTATTCTCCACTTTCAGCTTCACGGTTTTCTGAGTGATCTTCTTTCCTCAATACCCAGTTGGAGTCAAGAGTTTTTCTTTATCTTTATCATTTTTCTGCAAATCGAAAACATCACTTTCAAGTTCTTTAATACACATGATTTGATCTTTCCTTGTGTTATTCGTTCTTTTGATCTCCTGTTTCTGTTCTTCAATTTTTATTTTATACTCACTGACTGATTCTGAGTCCTCTGGTGTGGATAACTTGATTTTCTCAATTTCTTCCATCAACTCAGACTTCTCTTCTTCCTTCTACTGCATATAGAGGTCGGCGTCATTAATAAATTTTTTGGATTTATTTTTTTTGGCTCTCCAAACATCTATATTCTTAATAGGAGCCTTCAAATCGGATTGCATATCAACTCTTACCTCAAATTCTTCTTCTTCTTCATCAGCTTTAGTTTCATTCTTATTTTGAGAGCTACTGACAAATTCCACCATAGAATTTTCTCTACGATCTCTGCAGTACTCTATCTCTTCAACCACCTCAACCTCAGACTTGTCTGAACTGTCATATTCTTTTAAAAGAAGGTTCTTCTTCTAAAAGATATTTCTCTTGAATGTTTTCTTTCTTTTCCCATAGGCTGGAGACTTCTTTTTGGAAATTTCAATTTCATCGACATCATCACCCTCATGGAAATTTTTGGGGCACCTTGTCGCAAGATGTCCAACCATTCCACATCGAAAACCAGCAAGTGGAAGCTTCCCTTTTAACTTTTCTTTTTCTCTTTGAATTTTTTAGGAGAGGAATGAAATTACCTCATATGTCTCCTATTATTTTTGAGACTCTTCAATGGTAAGATTCTTCATGGCCTTGATTTCCATCTCTTTGGATTTCCCATTTTCCATAGCATCGTTATCATCATTTATCATTTCATATGCAACAAGGGTGTTGTGCAGGTTATCCAATGTGAGCTCTTTTGGGTCTTTATCTTCCAAAACTGAAACATTTGGATTGAACCAAGGTGGATGTTTCCTCAAGATGCGCTTCACAATATTTATGTCTTCAATAACATCTCCAAGACCCTGCAAGTCTTCCACTAAAACATTTACCCCGTCGAAGAATGCATCACCAGACTCATTTGGGTTCATTCTTAGATCTTAATACTTGTTCCACAATACTTGCAGGTTTACCTATATGACCTTTATATCCCCTTCATATATGTTCAATAGCTTTTCCCACATGTCATGCAACATTTTTCATGGCCTCACCTTTGTATAGATAGGATTGGATAGGGCTCCCCCTAAGGAATTAATTACTTTCGAATCAGCATCCCACTCTCTACGCTCAGATTCTAATAATGAACCCCTATTAATATCAACTGTTATGAAATGTATTTATACTGTGAAAACATCAATTCCTAATGATCAGAAGTAGTGTTTCATCTGATTATTCCATAGATGGAAACTGTTCTTATCAATGATAAGAATCCCTTTATGATTAGTGATATCTATTTGAGAGAGAAACACTGAAATTAACCCTTCCCTCTAATACCAATTGTTAGGTCCACTAGGATAGATACCCTAACAGGGGGGTGAATCAGGGTATGATATATTAAAATGATTTCCTATTTTGATCTTATTTTTCTGTTAGAAAAAAACCTCTTCTCTCTCCTTCCCGATGCAGAGCATGAACAAACCTTAAAGCATGCACAGGACACAGTGATTTTTACATGGCTCACCCTCACTAGACTACGTCCAAAGATCATACCCCGATAGTGTTCTAATGTACCAATTCAACTATAATCACACTACTATTTACAAGTTCTATGTGGAATCACTATCCCTCTTAGTTTACAAACACTCACAATTTGATAACTCACTACTCTATCAACTGAAGTGAGCTCACTGCTTCTTTAGAAGATCCACTCATAGTTTATAGACCTTTAGTTCTCTTCATTTTCTTTAATGAATGCATCCTCCACTGTATATAGATGCTCTATTTAAGCTCAATGTTCATCCACTGATGAATACCCTTTTTCCCCCTGAACACTGGGCAACTCACTTTGGAAATACCTTCGCAAAGAACCCTACTTCGTGAGGCTCCCAATTTCACGAAGCTCAAACAAGCCTTTGCGAAGATCCTTCCTTTCTGCGAAGCACCCTCATGAAGCACTCGCACAAAGTACTCTCGTGATGGTCAAGTCGTCATAGAGCAAATTCCCTCACAATGCTCACAGAGCCAATATGGAGCTCGTAACTTTTGCAGAGCTAGATTAGCCACCACGAAGAACTTCTTTCACGAAGCAAACGGTCTTCTTGAACTACCAACTGTAACGCCCCGACCCCAGTAACCCAGAGTCGGTGCATTATTACATAACATTGGCATGATCACAAGAAAGATCAAATCTCGAAAGACCGATTGGTTTAGTAGCCTTGGAAACACTAGATATATTCATAAGTTTTACATTACATCATAAAATGAAAAACTACTACAACAACATAATGTTTCCACAATCCACACTATTAACCCCTCATAAAATCCCTGCAGGTCATTCATAACCTACTTCTTCACATCCTGGGAAAAATAAAACATAGAAAAGGGGTGATCTCAAATGCCCAGTAAGGATAACAATATAGCGGGAACTTTCATAAATAAGAATAAACATTTAAGGCAATGTATAACTAAAACAAAAGCCTTTTAAATATGAACTTTCAACATGGTATGGCATAAATAAAATGAAATAATGCCATTTACTTATTCACATGGACATTCTAATAATCGAATAATCACATGAAAAAATCAATAACCACTTTCATAATGTTGGAATGCATAATGCCAGACTATCATAACCACATAGCCAAGGCCTCGTGCCAAGACTACAAATAAGATTTTGTCAAGGCCTTGTGCCAAGACACTAGTTTGTCTCATGAGACCTACCGATGCATCGAGGAGCTATAGCGGGCTCCACCCATCACATATTAAGTCCAATGCATTCCCATTTGAAAAGGTTTAAATATAACATAAACATTCGTATTAAAACTAGCATACGAAATGTCAATACTTTCACTATAAACTATGAATGGTATAAAAATAGCACATCCACAGTCAAACATATCACAAAACCTTCAATACAATATAGAAGTTTTGTATCATAATAAATCAACTTCAAATAATCTTAAAATCCATCAAAGGATGTTGACATAGATGAAATCAAAATTCTTTTTAAAGAAATATCTCCTTTTATTTTGAAATCATTTAAGATCCATATAAAATAAAAAATTTTCTTTGAAAATAATCTTATAAGCTTGTAAGGGAAGCTTTGAAGATTTTATAACGGCGGAAAATAGCTGCACCTGCCGTATAAGTAAAAAAAACATTCTTACCTTAATTCTGTCGAAAGGGACCTTGTTTTGAAAACGATGGAAAGATTCCTTTATAAACCACTTATAAAAGTCAAAAAGGGTATAAATGACTTTAACTCGTATTCTAGTAAATAGTAAAAATGTTTTGAAATACATTTTTAAGGAACATGGATGTGGATGATAAAGAGATCCCAGTAGATTATTACATATAAACAACCTCGGATAATGAAGAGATTGTGAAATAACCCTTACCTTGTACTTTTCCTTGGTTGGAGTAGGTTAACCTCCTGTATAATGGTGAAATAGTTGTTATTAAATTATACAATAATCATATATAATAATATGATATCATATATGATCTTTTAACATTGATTTGTTAATAATATCTTAGAATTATCGTCGTTTCAGGAGTTAACTTACTCATTTTCTTTTATATGTTTTGTTACATAAGACATGGTTGTTGTATCCTATTCATATCCAGAATGATATCTAGTCCTTAAACATCATTTTTAAATCATCAAATTATAATTATACTTGAATGGATACGATGGAGAATGAATCTCATCGCGTTCGTGGAGACGGTAGTCCGTACGTACGCACGAGCGACAATATCATGCTTTTGATATTAAAATAATATATAAATGGATGGTATATCATATATACAGAATAATTAACATGTTATATTTATTATTTACATGAGTTACACATCATTATTATACCCATCCAAATAATATTATATTGAATAACAATTACACCACGACGTGGAGACGGTAGTCCGTACGTACGCACGTATGGTGACATGTTATTCAAAGGGTGGATAGAATACTGAATATGGTTGTACCATATTTATAATAACATCACAGTATATTTGAGATACTGGAGTTATTATTTTAGAATGGTAAGAACAAAGGAAGAAGAAGTGGAAGAAGAAATGAACTTGGAGAAGGGTGGTGAAATCATTACCTCTTCTTCGGGTTCTTCCTTTTGATTTGATCAAAAGGGCTCCTTAGGTTGGCTTTCTGATCAAACTAAGGCCTCTAGGTTGTAGTGAGGGATTTTGGGAGAGTATTTGGGCAGAGTTTGGCCGAACCAAAATGCTTTTAAGGTGTGAAGAAATGATAAGGAGGAGTGCCCTTTTATAAGAGGGGTGAGGGGCACCTTTGGAAAAGTTAGAAATATTAATTTATAATAAATTCATATTCGGTTTCTAATGGCTCCAAAGCTTATTATTAAAAGTTTAAGGTGTGGATAGGTCGAAAACCACTCAACCAATAGAATTTAGACAGGTTTGGGTACTTATATTAACCTTATCTTTAAGTATTAACTCTAAGTTAATTAGTTTCACTTTTACAATGTCTCTTTGTATTTTTATATAATATGGTTAATAAACTTACTATATACATCCACGATACCCCCAAGTGGTACATTAATGATGAACCTATCATTATATAAGTCTCTTGGCCGAACCTTAGATTTTTAGGAATTTAATATCAATTAATAATATAATATTTGTTTTAAGAACTCTTTTATGTCAAATTTGACACTATTCAATAGTTGATTTTTTTGAAACTCATAACAGATTGATTACTTTGAACAAAGTCAATTAAATCAATCATAATATATCATATTATCCTAGAAAATTAGTTTAATTCATTAAAAGTTTCATATTATATTTATTTGGGTATTTATAATATCAATTATTTTAATTTTTTCACTATTATAGTAATTACTGCATCATCATTGTGTCATAAATAAAGTAAATTATTTAATGTCTAAAAATTATAAATAAAATATCCTTCTGTAGGAAATCTGTTTATCTTTCTAATGAATATTTATAATCTAAAATCCAACATATATAACCCTATGTAACAATTGTTTTTCTAAAAGATATATGCTTGTGTCATTTTTGTATTCATTTTAACTTAATTAAAATAAAGTGTCATTATCACTTACAAGTGGATCCATGGGGTCCCAAAATAGACCCAAAGATTCCCATGGTCGACCATGTATCCACCAATAGGGTTAAGACACGTTTTAGGGTAATTTAGTATTATTATAATATTATTTTATTAACCCTTATTTATCGGATTTACCCTTAACCATGGTAAATAAAATATTTACCGCAGTAATTATTCAAAATGTCTAAAAACAAAAGTTACCTATTTATACAATTTGAACATCCTGATTCCAAATATGGAATCCATTTTCCTAAATTCAAAACACAGAAGTGGCAGAAATTAATTTAAAATTAATTCCCGCTGTCAAAACAAAAAGCGTGTTTTTAAGAGATAATAACTATCAAAAGATTGACACTCGTTTATGTTCGGTTTAATTGTAAAATTATGTCCAATGACCAACATTTTATTAAATGGTAAAAATATATTCTAAATATACTTTAAAACCACTCAAATTCATAATTTATCACTATTAATTATTTTGATTAAAAAAGTTGTTTTTAATTAAAACTTAGTAATTTTCACTATTCATCAAAATATGAAAGTTATCCGAAATGTACCAAAATTTCACCTTAGGCTAAATTCGATATTCCGAATCCAAAAATGAAGTCCATTTTCAAATATAAAATATATAATTTCAAAAATTAGGTATTACTATTCATAATGGCTAGTTTGATTAGTTATGGTGTGTTAGAACTCGGTGTTGCATACAACACACGCTATCACATTATTCAAAGAGAAGCGTACCGTAGAAGCTTGGGGTGTTACATTCTCCCCTCGTTCAAATAATTGCGTCCTCGCAATTTCTAGGGTATTACTGCATAAAAAGACTTGGGTGGTTCTTCATCATAAGTTCCTCGGGTTCCCACGTTGCCTCTTCCATCTTATGGTTTCTCCACAAAACTTTTACCAGACGCGTCGTCCGGTTTCTCAGTACTTGTTCTCTCGTATCAAGAATCCTGACGGGCTCTTCGCAATAGGAAAGATCGGGTTCCAGTTCTAATTCCTCATAGGTGAGTACATGCGTCGGATCAGGCATGTATTTCCTCAATAGAGATACGTGGAACACATCGTGAACTTTGGAGAGACTTGGCGGCATTGCCAATCGGTAAGCTACAACCCCAATTCGTTCTAGAATTTCGAAAGGTCCGATGTACCTGGGACTCAATTTACCTTTCTTACCAAAACGTATGACTCCCTTCCACGGAGATACCTTCAGGAAAACATGATCACCGACTTGAAATTCCAAATCCTTCCTTCGATTATCGGCATAGCTCTTCTGCCTACTTTGAGCTTCTTTGATGTGATTTTGGATTACTTTCACCTTTTCCACCGTTTCCTCCGCCAGTTCTAGGCCTAGAAGTTTTCTTTCACCAACGTCATCCCAACAGGTTGGTGTACGACATCTCTTTCCGTATAACGCTTCATATGGTTCCATCTGAATACTCGAATGGAAGCTATTGTTATAGGAAAATTCTACCAAAGGTAAATATTGATCCCACATACCCTGAAAGTCAAGTGAGCAAGATCTCAACATGTCTTCTATGGTTTGAATAGTCCGTTCTGATTGTCCGTCTGTCTGAGGGTGGTAAGCAGTGCTCAAATGAAGTTCAGTATCCAGGGATTTCTGAAGACTTTTCCAGAATCGTGAAGTAAAACGGGGATCACGATCAGAAACAATCGATAGGGCTACTCCATGAAGTCTCACAACTTCACTAATATATAGTCTTGCTAGACGTTCCAGGGGTAGATCTTCTCTTATAGCAAGAAAATGGGCTGTCTTGGTAAGACGATGAACAATAACCCATATTGCATCGTTCCTTCTAGGAGTATTTGGTAGCCCCATGACAAAGTCCATCGTAACATTGTCCCATTTCCACTCCGGTATGGGAAGAGGTTGCATGACTCCTCCAGGCTGTTGCCTTCCAGCTTTCACTTGTTGACAAACCATACATCTTGACACAAAATCAGCAATATCCCTCTTCATGTTGTCCCACCAAAAATGTTCCTTCAAATCTCTATACATTTTGGTGCTCCCAGGGTGTATAGAGAAATTGGAACTATGAGCATCATCCAGCAATTCCCTTTTTAGATCAGGTATATTGGGAACACAAAGTCTCTTCCCGAATTTCAAAATTCCATCTTCATACACAAAGTCTCTCAATCTCCCATCATTCACAGCTTTAATCTTCTTTTGGAATTCTTCATCATCGGTCTGAGAACTCTTAATCCTTTCTAGTAAAGATGGTTTGGCAACCATTTGAAAAAGCATTGATGTTTCACCTTCCCTGGTTATTCCCATGTCCATCTTCACTGGATCCATGAAAATTGGATCCCTTTAAATTCTCATATTGTTCAAAACTCCATGGTCTTTTCTACTCAAAGCATCTTCCACCTTGTTTTCCTTCCCTGGGTGGTAGTGTATCGTACAATCATAATCCTTGAGTAATTCAAGCCATCTCCTTTGCCTCATGTTGAGTTCTTTTTGTGAGAAAATATACTTCAAACTCTTGTGATCAGTATAAATCTCACATTTTTCACCATAGAGGTAGTGCCTCCATATCTTCAAAGCAAAGATCACTACTGCTAACTCGAGATCATGAGTAGTATAGTTTTGTTCATGAATTTTCAACTGTCGTGATGCATAGGCAATAACTCTATCATTCTGCATAAGGACACAGCCAAGTCCTTTCTTCGATGCATCACTATAAATAACGAACCCATCATTCCCCGATGGTAGAGTCAATATAGGAGCATTGACTAATCTTCTCTTCAGTTCTTCGAAACATTCTTCACACTCTTTTGTCCAAACAAATTTAACCCCTTTACGTGTGAGCTTCGTTAATGGGTTAGCCAATCGGGCAAAATTCTGGACGAAACGTCGATAATAACCTGCCAAACCAATAAAACTACGTACCTCAGTTATACTCGTAGGTGCTGGCCATTCTTGGATTGCCTTGGTCTTAAAAGGATCAACAGAGATTCCATCTTTAGAGACAATATGGCCAAGAAAAGAAATCTCCTGAAGCCAGAATTCACACTTGCTAAACTTCCCATATAATTCATGCCTCCTCAGAGTCTTCAAGATAATGCGCAAGTGATTTTCATGATCTTCGTAGGTTTTGGAGTATACCAAGATATCATCAATAAATACCACCACAAATTCATCGAGATACTCATTGAAAACTCTATTCATTAGATCCATGAATACAGAGGGTGCGTTAGTCAATCCAAATGGCATTACAGTAAACTCGTAATGCCCGTACCTGGTTCGAAATGCTGTTTTCGGAATGTCTTCCTTTTTCACACACAACTGATGGTATCCAGATCGAAGGTCAATCTTTGAAAAGTATTGAGCTCCATGCAGTTGGTCAAATAAATCATCAATACGAGGTAGGGGATACTTGTTCTTTATCGTTATAGCATTGATCTCCCTGTAGTCGATACATAACCTCATAGATCCATCTTTCTTTTTAACAAAAAGAACAGGGGATCCCCATGGAGAAACACTAGGGCGAATAAATCCCTTATTACTCAATTCCTCTAGTTGTTTCTTTAGTTCGACTAACTCTACAGTGGCCATTCTATAAGGGGTCTTCGATATAGGCCTTGATCCAGGAATCAAATCAATGGAAAACTCAACTTCTCGTTCTGAAGGATGTCCAGGTAAATCTTCCGGAAATACATCTACAAATTCTTTCACAACAGGTACATCCTCTATTTGAACATTCCTTTCCTCACCGATAGTTATTTCATTCTCTTCCTCCCCAATAATTGAATTAAGTTGAGCTACTGGGGGTGGATATAAATAAGAATTAGGTGGTGACGATTCTGCTCTAAAAATAAGGTGCTCCTTATCATTATCATCAAGAATCGTAACCTCTTTCTTCTTACAATAAATCTTCGCATCATAGTCCGAAAGCCAGTCCATACCGAGGATTATATCAAACTCAATCATAGGTATGATGATGAAATCAGCAGATAAAGAAAATTTATGTGCTCTAATGGGGACTGATTCACAAAACTTTGTTGCAACGATACTTCCCTTAGGAGTTTTAACTGACAACTCCCTTATTAAATCAAATTGTAAATATATAATTTTCTTAGCAAACTGGGAAGATATGAAACAATGCGATGATCCAGAATCAAATAATGCATTTTCTAAACTTGAGGAAACCATTAAATTACCTGCCACCACGTCTTTCGGAGCTTCTACCTCAGCAGTAGTGATAGCATAAGCCTGGCCTTGATCCCTTGGCCTTTTCTGAGGTAAGTTCTCCTGATGCTTAGGACATGCATTTGCATAATGCCCCATCTCCCTGCAATTGTAGCACTGAACGTTGGTAGCTTCCTTCTTCCCCTTGCAATCATGAGCTTGGTGGCCTTTTTCACCACACTTGTAACAGACTCACATTCCCTTCAAGCAAGTACCAGGATGTTTCTTCCCGCATTTACCACAAGATGGATATTCAACCTTTCCCATCTTCCCCTTATTTCCATTCCCAGATTGATCAGCAGGTCTCTTCTTCTCTTGCTTTGCTTTAAAGTCATAAGACTTAGAGAATTACTTTTCGGTCTTGATAGCACATGAGACAATGTCTTCGTATGATGAAAAGGATTGTGAGACTAACGCTCGACGGAGAAATGGTTTTAACCCATCAAAGAAACGATCAATCTTACTTCTTGGGTTACGAATATAATCACCAGCGTACCTCTCTAACCTTGTAAAGTTAGCCTCATACTTTGTGACATTCTCATCCTCCTTTTGTCTCAGACTCAGAAATTGCCTTTCCATATATGCTCGATGGTCGCGAGGGAAGTATTTTTCTAAAAACAGATCTTTTAACTCCCTCCATTCCATATTTGATACTTCATCATCTTCCTTCATATTTTGAATCAATGACCACCATTGATCAGCATCTTCGGTGAGGCGGTAAACTGCCATGATAACTTTTTCCCTTTCACTGCTCCCCAAAGCCTGAAATATTTTCTCTAGGGAAAATATCCATTGCTCAGCTACTAAGGGATTTGTATTCCCATTGAACGTTGGTGGTTGTTGCCTCATGAATCGATCTAACATTGATCTTCCACGCTGCGGATCAGGGTGCTCCATACGGGTAAGGTTATTATTCATAACCTGAGTAAGTTGTCCCAGTATGGTGATTAGCTGATCAGCACCAGTTGCATCGCCAGCCCCACTATAATTATCTTGAGCAGGAGGGCAATCCCTACATGGAGTGCGTGCATTGATACGGTTTCCATTTCTTCCACTATGCGCCATTTCTAAACAATGGCATAAACTAGATCATTTTATGAATCAAAATACATAATCCCATACTTATAAAACACTTAACATAAATTGAACTATTTATGGATATAATCCATAATCATAAGAATGTTTTCTTTGAGGAAGTATATACTCATAATCCCTTCAAAATGATTTGTAAAGAAAATGAGAGTTATCCTAAGCATATCCCCCGGGAGTGTCGTAACCAAGAGTGCAGCAAGGCCCGTTGTCGTGCACCAGTTCCCGTTCGAGTCTAGCTCAAAGCGGTGTTTTCGGGTTTTACACCTAGGTACATCTGTGCCAGAGCCGCCTCTACCTGCTCGTATCCAGACAGGGATGTATTGTTTGTAAAACTCACAAAATCTCTACAATACCAAAATTCTAGGAAGTTTTTCTATACTAATCCTCAAAGTTCATCTTAGGTCTACGTGCTCTAATCAGAGTTTATCTAAATCTAGCTTCCAAGGTTTGTACTAAACTTCCTCTGATACCAACTGTAACGCCCCGACCCCAGTTACCCAGAGTCGGTGCATTATTACATAACATTGGCAGGATCACAAGAAAGATCAAATCTCGAAAGACCGATTGTTTTAGTAGCCTTGGAAACACTAGATATATTCATAAGTTTTACATTACATCATAAAATGAAAAACTACTACAACAACATAATGTTTCCACAATCCACACTATTAACCCCTCATAAAATCCCTGTAGGTCATTCATAACTTACTTCTTCACATCCTGGGAAAAATAAAACATAGAAAAGGGGTGAGCTCAAATGCACGGTAAGGATAACAATATAGCAGGAACTTTCATAAATAAGAATAAACATTTAAGCCAATGTATAACTAAAACAAAAGCCTTTTAAATATGAACTTTCAACATGGTATGGCATAAATAAAATGAAATGATTCCATTTACTTATTCACATGTACATTCTACTAATCGAATAATCACATGCAAAAATCAATAACCACTTTCATAATGTTGGAATGCATAATGCCAGACTATCATAACCACATAGCCAAGGACTCGTGCCAAGACTACAAATACGATTTTGTCAAGGCCTTGTGCCAAGACACTAGTTTGTCTCATGAGACCTACCGATGCATCGAGGAGCTATAGCGGGCTCCACCCGTCACATATTAAGTCCAATGCATTCCCATATGAAAAGGTTTAAATATAACATAAACATTCGTATTAAAAATAGCATACGAAATGTCAATACTTTCACCATAAACTATGAATGGTATAAAAATAGAACATCCACAGTCAAACATATCACAAAACCTTCAATACAATATAGAAGTTTTATATCATAATAAATCAACTTCAAATAATCTTAAAATCCATCAAAGGATGTTGACATAGATGAAATCAAAATTCTTTTTAAAGAAATATCTCCTTTTATTTTGAAATCATTTCAGATCCATATAAAATAAAACATTTTCTTTGAAAATAATCTTATAATCTTGTAAGGGAAGCTTTGAAGATTTTATAACGGCGGAAAATAGCCGCACCCGCCGTATAAGTAAAAAAACACATTCTTACCTTAATTCTGTCGAAAGGGACCTTGTTTTGAAAACGACGGAAAGATTCCTTTATAAACCACTTATAAAAGTCAAAAAGGGTATAAATGACTTTAACTCATATTCTAGTAAATAGTAAAAATGTTTTGAAATACATTTTTATGAAACATGGATGTGGATGATAAAGAGATCCCAGTAGATTATTACATATAAACAACCTCGGATAATGAAGAGATTGTGAAATAACCCTTACCTTGTACTTTTCCTTGGTTGGGGTAGGTTAACCTCCTGTATAATGGTGAAATAGTTGTTATTAAATTATACAATAATCATATATAATAATATGATATCATATATGATCTTTTAACATTGATTTGTTAATAATATCTTAGAATTATCGTCGTTTCGGGAGTTAACTTACTCATTTTCTTTTATATGTTTTGTTACATAAGCCATGTTTGTTGTATCATATTCATATTCAAAATGATATCTAGTCCTTAAACATCATTTTTAAATCATCAAATGATAATTATACTTGAATGGATACGATGGAGAATGAATCTCATCGCGTTCGTGGAGACGGTAGTCCGTACGTACGCACGAGCGACAATATCATTCTTTTGATATTAAAATAATATATAAATTGATGGTATTTCATATATAAAGAATCATTAACATGTTATATTTATTATTTAAATGAGTTACACATCATTATTATACCCATCCAAATAATATTATATTGAATAACAATTACACCACGACGTGGAGACGGTAGTCCGTACGTACGCACGTATGGTGACATGTTATTCAAAGGGTGGATAGAATACTGAATATGGTTGTACCATATTTATAATAACATCACAGTATATGTGAGATACTGGAGTTATTATTTTAGAATGGTACGAACAAAGGAAGAATAAGTGGAACAAGAAATGAACTTGGAGAAGGGTGGTGAAATCATTACCTCTTCTTCGGGTTCTTCCTTTTGATTTGATCAAAAGGGCTCCATAGATTGGCTTTCTGATCAAACTAAGGCCTCTAGGTTGTAGTGAGGGATGTTGGGAGAGTATTGGAGCAGAGTTTGGCCGAACCAAAATGCTTTGAAGGTGTGAAGAAATGAGAAGGAGGAGTGCCCTTTTATAAGAGGGGTGAGGGGCACCTTTGGAAAAGATAGAAATATTAATTTATAATAAATTCATATTCGGTTTCTAATGGCTCCAAAGCTTATTATTAAAAGGTTAAGGTGGGGATAGGTCGAAAACCACTCAACCAGTAGAATTTAGACAGGTTTGGGTACTTATATTAACCTTATCTTTAAGTATTAACTCTAAGTTAATTAGTTTCACTTTTACAATGTCTCTTTGTATTTTTATATAATATGGTTAATAAACTTACTATATACATCCAAGAGACCCCCAAGTGGTACATTAATGATGAACCTATCATGATATAAGTATCTTGGACGAACCTTAGATTTTTAGGAATTTAATATCAATTAATAATATAATATTTGTTTTAAGAAGTCTTTTATGTCAATTTTGACACTATTCAATAGTTGATTTTTGTGAAACTCATAACAGATTGATTACTTCGAAAAAAGTCAATTAAATCAATCCTAATATATCATATTATCCTATAAAATTAGTTTAATTCATTAAAAGTTTCATATTATATTTATTTGGGTATTTATAATATCAATTATTTTAATTTTTTCACTATTATAGTAATTACTGCATCATCATTGTGTCATAAATAAAATAAATTATTTAATGTCTAAAAATTATAAATAAAATATCATTATGTAGGAAATATTTGTATCTTTCTAATTAATATTTATAATCTAAAATCCAACATATATAACCCTATGTAACAATTGTTTTTCTAAAAGATATATGCTTGTGTCATTTTTGTATTCATTTTAACTTAATTAAAATAAAGTGTCATTATCACTTACAAGTGGATCCATGGGGTCCCAAAATAGACCCAAAGATTCCCATGGTGGACCATGTATCAACCAATAGGTTTAAGACACGTTTTAGGGTAATTTAGTATTATTATAATATTATTTTTTTAACCCTTATTTACCGGATTTACCCTTAACCATGGTAAATAAAATATTCACCGCAGTAATTATTCAAAATGTCTAAAAACAAAAGTTAACTATTTACACAATTTGAACATCCTGATTAAAAATATGGAATCCATTTTCCTAAATTCAAAACATAGAAGTGGCAGAAATTAATTTAAAATTAATTCCCGCTGTCAAAACAAAAAGCGTGTTTTTAAGAGATAATAACTATCAAAAGATTGACACTCGTTTATGTTCGGTTTAATTGTAAAATTATGTCCAATGACCAACATTTTATTAAATGGTAAAAATATATTCTAAATATAATTTAAAACCACTCAAATTCATAATTTATCACTATTAATTATTTTGATTAAAAAAGTTGTTTTTAATTAAAACTTAGTAATTTTCACTATTCATCAAAATATGAAAGTTATCCGAAATGTACCAAAATTTCAACTTAGGCTAAATTCGATATTCCGAATCCAAAAATGAAGTCCATTTTCAAATATAAAATATATAATTTCAAAAAGTAGGTATTACTATTCATAACGGCTAGTTTGATTAGTTATGGTGTGTTAGAACTCGGTGTTGCGTACAACACACGCTATCACATTATTCAAAGAGAAGCGTACCATAGAAGCTTGGGGTGTTACAACCATCATGAACAGAGAGAAAACTATTTTCTCTTAAAACTCTCTACTTCTCCCGATGGGGTCGATGTCTACTTATATGAAATTACACTGACGATTGAACCTTCCATGCGAATTCAACTCTACATAATCTAAAATCATGAAGCTCCGAAGTTCTTGCTGAAATTCTCTCAAAATCGCGAAGCACCACGAAAAATTTCTAATCGCGGAGATCATCGTAATCAGGGAGCGTTCTGTCATTTACATCGTTCATTCTCTGCGAATCTTCACTCACACTCCATGAAGCTCCCCTCACAATGACATTCTCCACTACAATGATCATTAATCATAAAATATTTACTTCTTATAATGTGAGGGTCTGTACCGAAACAATCATTCTTTGATACAATCATGGTGAATGAAATCAATAATAATTATAGATTTAGTGTGGAATACAGACCCATTGTGGTTAGGTAATGGTTTATAATATAGTTTGAAAAATATTTTAGATCATTCCTTTAAGGTAGTGAATTGTGTATACTATAGTTAGAGAAAACTTATACCCAAACTGATTTTTATAATTTGTACAAATATATAACCAAAAAATATTTAAATATAATATATAACAACATCCACATTATTAACATATCCAACAATTAATAATCATAATGTAAACTACAATAATTAACAACTCAAACATGCATAATATAAAAAAGTAATATAAGATATCATATGTTTTATTATAGAAATCATCTCAACATTATATATATATGAAATAATTTTAATTGACATAATTGAAATTATAATTCATGGATAACTAAAAAAACTAATATTCATGTATATTATCATGAAACTAAATGAGAGATAATAATTAATTCCTAAACAACTTGATGTCTGGCCACATAAAGAATAATCCTGGAAAAATTACAATTTAGTGATAACTAATTTCAATCTAAAAATGAAAAAATTATATCATACAATTGATGTAATTCATAAAAGTTATAATACATGAAAATAGTTAAATAAGGAATTAACCATAAACAATTTTCAGTCATAATGACCTAAAAAGGGTATTATGTTTCACTAAAGAATTAACCATAACCAATTTTCTGCAATCAAGGAACACATGTTTAAATTTTATTTTTATAAAATATGTGTAACTAAAATGATGGGCATTTTATATGATGTCTATAAATGAAAATGAGAAAAAACATTTTATATGGTCAAGTTAATCATAGATAACAAAGTGATTATCAATTTATTTAATCCTTATAAAAACATTTATGGATGTATAATTCAACCAATTAAAAAAATACCATTTATAAAATTTTATATAAATTTATAAACATTAACCATTAATGAGAATAACATGGTTCATGTTAAAATCCAACTTTCTATAATGTTATAAATCATGGAATTAATGAAATCATTTATAATAAAAATAATAACATATTTTAATTTGAAATCACCATTAAATTTATTAAATTCATATATCATAATATAATTGAAATACCATCCATTATAAATTCACAAAATATGTGAAATTTTTTGAATATTTTGAAAAAATAAGTCACTAGAATGATATAAAAATATCCAAAAGACTATAAGGTGGGTTGAGATATTATATCAAATCATTAAAGATATCCTCAATTAAATAATTTCAACTCTCTCAACACTTAATTAATAACATCTAATTGAATTTCACATTTAAAGAATCCATTAAAATTTGAACTGTTACTTGTCAAACATGAGGAAACTAATGAAAAATTACATTAAAAGTTGAATTATAGGAAAACCACTAAAAATCATACCAATGTAAACATAAATATTACAAAAAGCTAAAGCAAAAATATATTTCAAGGAATAAACCACCAATATCATATTTATTCATCTTAAGTAATGAAATATATGTGAAAATTATTAAACGGGTGTCAAAAATTAGCTTTGAATTTTTTAAAATATAAATATATTTTTTCTAAATCTTTTTGAAATTATTCACCCTTTTCTAAGGAACCAATTTCCATGTGTAGATATATTTCAATGAAATTATTTAGGTGAATTAGGTGGAAACCCCCACACATCATTTCATATGTTAAAAACACCGTTGTTTCTCTATTACGGGTTATCCATTTAAGGTTGGATACTAAACTGATATATCTGAACCTGAGATCTACTCATATATTTTCCATTTAAAAGAATCTTAATTAGGTTCAACTCTATTAAACTTATTAAATTAAAAATTATCTTGAGGATGCAACATTCACCATTAATTTTTAATATTTATTTCTTCTTTCAATATATAAATGTAATTAAGGAACTCTTAAGAGAGAGGAATTGGTTTGAATCTTTATTGCAAGACTTCATTAATATTTGTTATATTGTTATTTTTACCAAATTGTCTCCCACTCCACCCTTTGTTTTTCATGTATTTTTTACCCATTTTCTAGCCATTGAACACTCATTTACTATATTATTTTGTACCAAATTAGTTTTTATACTGATACTCAGTGACCTCCAATTAATTTTATATTCTTCCATTAAACAAAAAGACACTCCAAATTCTATTGCTCAATGGTTTGGACATTATTATCTTGGGGATTCCATAGGGAATAAAAATATATGAGCCTATTACTTTATTTAATAAACCTATTTAAAATTTAATTATTCTCCTTTCTTGGGATGTGGATAACATTGTGATCATACTCATGATCATGCTTCAAATTATACTATGGTACTTGATTCGATGGCACTAATTTGGGTTTTTTTCTATCTCAATGTCATTCCAAAATATATCAGAATGATAATTCCTATTACTATATTGTCTTCTAGGAATGATAGACATTAAGATAACTATTTTTTGAACATCATTCTAAATTTTTTATTCACAAATTTCAAAGGGGATTCTATACATTTGTTTAATATATTTAGTATAGGGATCCCATAATCTACTTGGGTGGTAGAAAAAAATTATTCTTTCAAAAATAATTTCTCAAGAATATAAGAAACTATCTACTCTAGGGGAGGATCCACAATATATTGTGTCTGAGAAATATTATTATAATAAACATGCATTATTTCATATTCATTGGTTGGATTAATATCATTGTAAGTAACTTATTAGCAGTGAAATTCCCCATTCTCGTTTAACAATATATATGGTTGTGACCATATAATGCCCCAAAAATATTATAGGTTAGAATCAAATTATATCCTTTTCATGAAGCTAATTACCACATAAATTCCAAACAAGATAGACCATAAAAGAGGGTTTTAAAGAGTAATATCAATTAAAAATATTATAAAAATATAGTTTCTTTCTTTGAGAGACCATAAAGTTTTATGAACGAACCTAACAATTATGATGCCTAAGGCCTAGAGGTTTGTCTAGTTTTTATGGTATAGTGGAAAGCCTAAATGGTTAAAAAATTACCCAATAAAATAATATTATTTGTATTTTTTGATATCTAGCCACCAATGAATATAATGATACATGAAATATATAAATGGATGAGAAGAGAATGATACGGAAATTTTTGAATCCACCATTACTATGAATCAAATATTTTCAAGGTGGGGACAATGTTTCACATTCGTGAAATTTTATTTTTTATTATTTCAAAAGTACTTTTTGGGGTTCCATGGGAACCCAAAAAAATAAAAACATGGAATGAAAGATAAAAAGACTATATTATAATTCCAAATTATGACCCATTCTAAGTAAACATCAGTATATTAGAATCATGGGCCATTGAAATGGACCAATAAAATTTAAAGCAGACTATATTGATTAGCTCTATAAATAAATTTATTTTTGGATAATTAAAAATATTTATTTGTTTTTTTCACATTAATGGTCTTAATAATTTTAATTTAGTAAATAAAATTATTGTCTTATGTAATAATTAAATTATTATTAATATCGATAAGCTCATAATATTTCTCTTCTACAAATACTTTGAAATTTCATTTTTTTCAGAAATAAATTTTTGTAAATATTTTCTATAGTTTTCATAGGAATCATAATTCATTTAGGACCTTAAATTATGATGTTTTTATGTTTTTTACTATTAACATGTAACAAATTCATATTTCCAGTTATCCCAAAAAAAATTAATACATCTATTCTCCCACATAGCCAAACAACATAGATGATTTTATAGAATATGTTACCTTTATCATCATAATTATATTGTGGGATAAATGCCTCCAATTTGAGTGATTATTATAGATTTGGGATTATAAAAAAATTATATTCACTTCTATAGAAGACATATAATTATGAAGTGATATTTATCATGTTTGAAATTACGATTGAAGTGGGTCAATGTTTTCTTTCAGAATTATAATGTTTTTGAAACTAAATTGAAACCGTATTTGGATGATAGCATGAGCTGTATAATTCATATTAAGGTGATTATTGGTTATATAGAAATCTAAATGTATTTTATAATTATAAGTAAACAAGAGATAAATATGATTAAACTATTAATAAGGTGTTTTTATGTCTAAAATTTTATATATCGATCTCTTTATAGATTTCAAAATTCGATTATATCATATTATGGATGAAAAATTAATTCTATTGCAAGATTATCGTATGTGATAAACCTATGTGATTCCCTTATAAGAACCCACTATGTGAAGATCAATTTATGATTCACATAAAAGAATTTTTCTTATGTGGTTTCATGAATGTCTATAGTTTTATATAAAATATAGAAACATTCAATGTTTTAGGTAATTGATCATATTTACAACACGATTCTAGATGAGGAGCAGAAGGCCCTCTTCAATCTCATTTCCTTATCTCAGGACCCTGACCTATTTTTTTTCCTCCTTCCTCCTCAAGGGTTTTTTCTACTTGCGACTATTGACGCATTAGAAGCATCTAAAAAGCACCGGATGACTAGAAAAATCTTATGTGGAACAAAGCAGTTCCCTTGAAATAAAACCTCCTCTTATGGAGCATAAGGAATCAATCCATTCCCACTAAGGATAATATTAAGTGATGCAGTATCTGGTTTCCCTCTAAGTGCCAATGCTCTATATCCTTTAAGGTATAAAAGATTGATCACCTCATCTTCATGGGTGACTGGGTGGATACATTCTGGTGCTTCCTTGGGGATTTCACAAGGCTTCACGATTCTTCTCTAGGGGCCCTCCATTTCCTAGAGAAATGGTTCCATGGATCGGGAGTTAGAGGACTGTAGAGGACGGCTCGTGCTTAAATTCTCTATGCTAGATTCTGGTTGATTTGGAAAGCCATGAATAACATCAGATATAAGGGGACTCACGCTTCTGGTTAGTCGATTATCATCTGGAAAAAAACCATCCATACTGATCTAGACCGTCTCTCCAGTAATGGGCAGTGTGCTCCCTCCTTTAGCTGGCTAGTTTCCTGTCGTCACGAAGCCTGGGTGAGAGAGAATATCAACAGAATTATTATTTTTTCTTTTCTCCCCCTACCAAGGCCTTAAACTCAATATTGATGGGCCATGTTCAATGGGTGTCATGTGCATGGGTGGTGTGGTTCGGTACTCATGGGGTTTAGTTCTTCTAACCTTCTCCTACTAGTTAGGAAATCGAACCTTTCTTCAGGACAAAGCTACGTCCATGCTCACAGGGGTTACCCTTTCTCATTATAAGGGCCTTGATCATGTTGAGGTTAAAATAGATTCAAAAATTTACCATGATTCCTTGAATAATATATGCTCTCATCTTTGGTCTATTTTCTATATTATTAGAACGTGCAAAGATATGCTATTTAACTGAACCAAAATCAGTCACTCCTAATGTGAGGGTAACCATGTGGAATATCACCTTATTTCTATGGATATACATGGTCCTGAACTAATATGTTTTCATGATTTTCCACCTCAAATCCTGAAGGGGTAAATTTTATTATAGGGGATGCCCTTGGATTTCACTATTTCTGACATCCTTAGTCTGCTTGGTTCATATGATTGTATGTTTGTTTGTTTGTCTATTTTGGTTTTTCTTCATAATGTTGATGATGGTGAAATATTCAAATTCAAATATATTGATATTTTTAATTTCCATCCTTAATTACTCTCAAGAAGTATTCGAAGGATATTAATTCATGTAACATAATACTATATTAATTATTTTAATGATTTCAATTGTGTAGTAGTATATTTTTACAAAATACCATGGATGACTTATAAAAATACTATATTCTTTTATACCTGGATCTTCATCAAGGATACAAGAAACACAAAATTAGTTTATTAGATTCTAAAACCTTTTTATTAATACATAAAAATAAGTAAAGGTATTCAAATTTTATAGAATATGTGTTAATGAAACCCTATATATATGGTTGGAAGAACCAGTGCAATACATGGAGGTCGAGGATATTCAAGAAATGTATATGTGGTGATTTTTTCTGATCAACTACTACATGTTAAAAAGTCATGTTATTTATTCTTTATTAATAGAAATATTACTGATGACTCGACACTCAAACTCTATATAGATCATATGGTTATGAGGTTTTACTACTTCCCAATCAATTTTATTGTGTGTAATTGTAATGGGTTATGCCAACCATTAAAATATAGGACTGAGGCTTGTGACTCATGCACAAAAGAATGAGATTGGATTGTGCCTCCAAATGGGATAAACTAGGTCATTTGTGTTGTATAATTCGATAGAAAAAGGTAGGTGTTTTGGGCTTAAGCCAATTTCGAAAAAATTCTTTTTAAATTTTTTAGGAATAAATGTTGGGAGAATTCGTTGTAAGATTCTATTATAGTGGTTATAGTGTGTACTATCTATTTTAGTTCATGATAGGGGCAAAGAGAAGGATATTATTATTTAGATCTGAACCACTATAACATTTCATTATTCGTATTTTTTCACTATATTATCTTTAAAATTCAAATATAATCCTAAATTCTTTTTAAAAGGACGATTTGACCCCCTCTTGACTATTTTTTTGAAAGTAACACCAGATAAACAAATGGAAATAGAGGAAGACCCATATATTGATATATATTTATTTTTACTAACCATATATTGACTTAACCACTGGGGATATAAAATATGATTTAATATTATATAAGAAAATTTAAATTAAGGATGGACAGAAAAAAACCACCTCATTTTGATGGAAATAATTTTGGATATTAGAAATCATAGATATAATATTTTATAAAGAAACTAGCCATTTATCATTAGAATGTCATTGAAAATACATATAAGCTTCTATATGGTGAAAATTAATATTTAATTTGTAATGATATATTAATGTATTTTTTTAATTACAAGTTGATGAAAAGTATATATTGTGAAATAAATATAAATGGGAATTGTCCTGCAGCTATGTGGAAAATTGCTCTTGTAATATAGACAATTATGTAATTTATGAAGCATGTCTTATATAATCATATTAAAACTATTTTGGGTATCTTAAGATATGAATATAAATTATTTAAAATGGTTTAAGGAGAAATTATTTATACATTGTACTATATATTCACTGAAATTATAAATGGTATGAGTTCATCTGGAGATACTATTGAAAATAATATTCTAATTAAAAGACTTCATAGAGGATGTCCTAAGAATTGGAAAGCTAAGAATTTTTCTATATGTGAAATTGTAAACACAAAATAATATAATTTTCATTTACTTTTTGGATCGTTTTTACAATATAATTTATAGATCAAAAATCTTGCTAAAGAAGAAAATCCAAATAATAATAGAATTTATTTTAAATCAAATGTTTCAAATTATTTTTCTGATTTTATCTTATAGAGGAGTGAAAATAATGCAACATCATATGTTATAAAAAGTTATATATAAATTAGAGGAGCTACTCAAGGAGTTCCAAAATAGACTATCCAAATTATTATCACAAGGATAAGAAGAATGGTAATTTCATTTTTAATGATATTCAAGATGTAATTTTTCTAGTGTATAAAAAGTGAGTACATCAATCACAATTACCCAATTTCAATGATTTAAAAATAATAATCATATGCGAAAATAACAGGATATTCGGAAGGATAATTAAATATTGAATAAATATATATACAAGCGGTTACAATATGATGAGTTAGATTAAACGTTTTCTTATTTAGATCTAGAAAATACTAAAGATATTAGGAAAATTGTTTTTACTAAAAATATAAAATAAAAAAGGGAAGATTATTTCACATCAAAATTAAATGAAGTAAAAAAAAGGTATTTTGATATTCTTCCAAAGGACAATGATCGAATAAATAATGAAAATGAATGATTGAATTAAAATATCTCTATTTTTTTCAAGATTGATTTTTTTTTATTAAATAATTATTTTGAATATGAAAATAGAACTGATAATGGTTATGATAATAATTTACCCAAAATTTATGATAAAATTCTTGTTTAAATTACTAATGGAAGTACATATACTACTATATGCGTAGATTTTATTTAAAGGTCATTATAAAAATGAGTTCTCTTTAAGTTTTCCATAATCTCTTGTATATATTAAGGCTTTCATTCCAAAATCATTATCTTCTAGATTCCATGTAAATTTGTTTTGAAGTTATTTTAGAGTATGAATAATTCATATGATAATACCATTGGATTCAAATTTAACTGGGTACCAAAGAATTCATAAATTTTTTTATAGGATGTATTTTTTAGGATAATAAAATATTATGTTTGTAACAATGAATATGGATGATCAAAACATATTTCTTGTGAAATATATACCATTACATCATTTAATAAATGTTATGGAGGTGATGTAACTTTTGTGGATAATTATAAAACAAATTAAAAAGGTTTATATGGAGTTTTAATTTAAAATTAAAATATACTTTCTATAGATTTATATGTAGAAGGGTTGAAACATATTTTAATAATGATTTCCAAACTATGTGATGATGCAATGTATGTTAAATTTTAAAATGAAAATTGCATTGTATTTATGGATGAATTTTTTATTTGATGAAAATATAAAAGAAAAATATTATTTGAGTAGTTTCTCTCAATGAAATGATCAAAATGTAAAATTTATAAATGATATATAATCTGATAAATTTATGTGGCATAATATTTTAGTACATTCTAATTTATGGTTGATACACGAGCTACCCAATAAACAAAAAGTTTTGTAGTTACATAAACATAATGAGGACATCACATTTTCTTGGGATTATTTCTTGAAGGGAAAACAAAAAGATTAGTTTAATGTTAAATAAAGAAGTAAAAATAGTAAGGCCTCTTGATCTTTATCATTTGGTTTTATTTTGTCTTATCAGACTGATTAGTTTTTGTGTCAAGAGATATTGTTTTATTATTTTTTATGATTTTACTGGATACACATTAGTGCATTTTCATACACTCCAATATGAAACTTTATCTATGTTTAAAAATTTATTTAAATGAGTTCAATATGAGTAATTGAACTTTATTAAATAAATTATAAGTGATCATGGTGGTGAATTATATATTATAGAATTTTCCAACTTTTTTATGAAAATCAGTATGTTCAAAAAAATTCACCCCCTTGTACACAACTACAAAATGGTGTATTAGAATGTAATAATAAAAAAATAAAGAAATATCAAGGACCATGTAAAATGAGTTTAAATTACCTAAATATTTTTTGGAAGAAGCCAGAAATGCATCTTCTTATGTGTCTAATAGAATTAATTTATAAAACTTATTGAAAAATAACTATTATGAGCTTTATAAGGGTTCAAAACCAAAAATTAGATATTTTAGAGACTTTGTGGTTACTGTTTTAATTCTTAATATTAAAGATGATTTTTTTATATTTGAATAAATACATGATAATGTTTTTTTATTTGGTTTTTAATATAATTTTATGTTGTATATAGTATACAACAAAAGAACCGTTGTTGTTGAAGAATCAATTCATATTAAGTTTGATAAAAAAATATTTGGAGAAAAGTGATGCTGATATTATTGTGAACGGTTGGGTAGTTGGAATTACAAAGCTTCATAAAATCTTGGAAACACACACATATAGGTATCCATGTACAATCTAACTCATGAACTCCTTGACATCCCCCAAGTCCCACTAACACTATTCTAGGGCTTGGGGGAAATATAGGCTGATATTATGCGAATTGAAGATGAATTTAGATATCTTAATTTTGAAGGGTAAATACCTATAGAATAATATAATCATATTTATGGGGAGAATATGTCTTCACAATATGAACATATTCACTATAAATCATGGATGATCCATAGAGACCATTTTATATATAATTTTGTTAGAAATGTTGAGTAAAATATTCAAAATATATAATCTGTTATGAATATTAATTCTTATCATTTTTTATTTTCAATTTTTTTCCAAATAATATTGATGAATATTCAAATGATTCTAAGTGGATCCTAGGTATTCAAGATGAGTGAAATTAGTTTACTAGAAAAAATGTGGGGACTATATAATTTTTCATAATATTGTTGTAATATTATTAGTAATAAATGGATTGTTAAAAACAAACACGATGAATCAATAAATATAGTTAAAAATAAATAAAAATTAATAGCTAAAAGATATTCTAAATAAGAAGGAATTTATTTTGAAGAATATTTTTTACCTATTTATAAATTATAATTAATCAATATATGATTAGGCTATACTACGTTTTGTGGATATTAATTATTTAAATTGCATGTAAGCCATGATTTTCGAAATGGTTTAAATTAAAAAGTAGTATATGTCTTAAGGTTCCCTAATTTTGGAAATTAAAAGAAACCATATCATTATTCTAAAATATATAAGGATTTATATGGTTTGAAACCATCTCTTAGATATTGGTATGAATAGTTAACTACATTTTATTTGAAAAAATCATGAACGAAAATATTGGTCCTGTGTTAAGTATTAAAAAATGTTGTAATTATAGCTATATTGTGGAAATTTATGTTGATGGTATTTTTTTGTTCTTTACCTAAAATAAATTTTACTAAATATTCATAATATATGGCCACTAAATTTTTTATGTGAATGATGTGTGGAAGTAAAAATATTAATTTGATAATAATTGATTAAAAAATGATTGTGACTTTATAAATAAATATATTTACAAAAAAAAATTACTTAAGTGAATTGTTTTAATCTCTGGTAAAATATTAAACTATTCCATGAGTACTACTTACATATAAAATGAGATAAATTTGTAAAATATTTTTATATTCAAAATTACTAATGCATGATTGGAAGTTTTTTATATTTAACTAATTCTTGGCCTAATTTAATGATTTCATTTTTCACATTTCAAAAATTTGAATGTGAACCTAAGGAAGGTCACAATAAATCTATTCCAAGGATTATTAGATATGTTAAAAGGTATTTGAATATTAGTTTATTTTATGTTAATATAAATAATTTTTATTTGTAAAAATATTATGATAATTTTTTTGTCTGAAAGATATATAGAAAAACAATTTAGGTCTGTTTCATATACATGGTAAATATTTACTTTATTGGGATTCAAAGAAACAATTTACTGTTGATATTTCAAATGATGAATCTGATTATATAGATGAGGTATCATGTTGTGCTAAATTCTTATTAATTAAGAATATACTTTCTAATTTTGGTTTTGATTTATATAAGATTACTATTTTCCATTGATGTAATTTTTCAATTTTTTTTTAAAATACTTTAAAACACTATAGGATAAAGAAAATTTATGTCATGTTCACATTTCTTATAGATCATGTTCAAAAAGGAAATATATGTCTAAAATTTATTGATATAGAAAATCACATTACTCATATATTTAAAACACCCTTGAGTTTTAATTTGTTTGAGAATATTATGTTTGAAATTTTAAGGATGGGTATTTAAATTTACATTTATATTCCATGAATTTAAGGGTATTTTAATTATGTTCATTAACAAGAATTTTCATATTTACATAAAATAAATAAAATCCAACAATTGTTTTTATAGTTGAATATTTTGAAATTATTTATATATTTTATTATTATGTATATATTGTATTACTGTATATAGATATGTTTTTTCTTCTAAAACATACTATTATATGTTAACTTACTGTCTAATTTTTTTGTTTTCATAAAATAATATTTTATGAAGGGTTTCTCATTCTTCTTCACAAATATCATATAGAATTTAATTTTTGTATTGGGGATTCTCGATGCCAGCATCGAAATAAGAAAGGAATTACAGTTTCACTTTGACATATTTTCTGAAATATGATTTCGTATGAACATTTTATATATTTTTCATTTTTATTTCAAAGAGAAATAAGTTCTTTTTATACATTTTTTTTAATTTAAAAAATGGGGAGATGTTTATGAAATTGTAAATGGGTTTTTGAATATCAAATAGGGGGAGGAAGTTGAGTGGATTTTTAAACTAGTATATGTTTTGATAATTAAAAATATTTACCTATTTTATTTCTACTAATAGTGTTAATCCATTTAATTGAATAAATATAATTATTATTTTACGTAGTGATTAATATATGATTAATAATCATTAAATTATAATAAATCAATATCCAAGTGCTCATCCGAACGTGAAATCATTTTGGAAGTCATGATGGATTGGCTCAAGACCAAGATAATTCCATTGAAGTTCTGATAATAGGTCGAACTTAGTCTGATGAGGATCACCATAGAATTTATTTGGGGATAATATTGAATGGAAGTATTGTAAAATCATGTACCTTTCAAGGAAGAAAAAGGGATATAAATATTACCGCAACTATAGAGGTTGCATCTAGACAATAGAGAAGAAAAAAGGGTGTAAGTATTACTCGTGTATCCCAAAACAAGTGGAGGCCAGATACAGTTAAAAAATTAAATCAAATGCATGCATACTTCTATTGTTAATATTCAAGGAAATTCTAAAGAAGTTATGGAAGTTTCTGGTGATGTCATTATGGAAAAAACTGGTGTGTAGAATGTAATTAGTAGAAAATCTAGGGAACTACTTTTCCAATCATAAGAATAAATGGTGGAGGACATTCATTATATCAATTATTTTGGAGAAGAGGTAGGCAAAATGATGTGTAGGCCACTCCAAGTGGCTTTCAGTAGTGATAAGGACACATGGATGGACAAATAAGATCTTATAATGATTAGGGGTTTTACTGACGGGATTATATGTAAAGAGAAGTATATTGAAACTTGGGATATTTTATTGGATCACATTGAAAAAATAATTAACAACGATCCAAATAAATAGATGCACTCTCTCTCCTTGAAACTATTTAGGGAGGAATCATGTAATAGTGTTATGTTTTGTTTCAATGACTTTGTGATCTCTTATGAGGCATGTCCACCTAGTTGAACCTATGAGGTTTCTAAAATTTATATAGAAGTTATTTATAATAAAAAATTTATTTTTTAGTCATCATTAAATCATTAATAATAAATATTTTCTTAAAACATCCTCAAATCTCATGTTTTTACTGGAAATTACATGTTCTATATGTTTCATATTTTGTTCATATGTTAAATAATTCATTTAAGACCTTTATTTTTCATTTTTTAATGTTTTTTCTATTCCTATAAATCTGATTCATGTAAACATTTCACCCATGAAACCTAATCAAGTAGTCTCTTCTGCAACATTTCTAAACTAGATAGCAGATTTTTACACTCATTTATCATATGTATTTATAAAATATCATCATATAATAGTTCCAAAATTTTATTATTCATTTTGATTTTGAATTATAATATATCTATCTACATTTAATTAGAAGACAATAAATTATTAACATATCTATATCATGTATGAAATTATGTGACAAGTCACTATATGTTTTCTATCGAAATTCTATGATTTTTCATAACTAATTTGACACATTATTTTGATGAAAACATTAAATATATAAGTGATATTAATTATATTAATGATTCAATAGAAATATTTGAAAGTTTTAAAATATTATTTTATTGGATATAAAGCTCATTTTGTTCATTTATAAGGCCTATTTTAAATTTAAATTTAATAATTCAATTTTTTTAATGATTTTAAAATTAGGATAAGTAAAATTTTAAATACGTGATGTATTCAATTTTCCGATTATATTACATGATTCACAATTGTGATTCCTCTATATGAATCGCCTGCATGAATTCACATCTTCGATTAACTTGTTTGAATTTTCCTAAATATTAAAGAGAAAAATTATTGGATCTAAAATCTATAAATAGAATATATTTTACATAATATTTTTTATTTCAATATTCTGTATTTTTTAAATGAATATTTTCAAAAAAAATTAAAATTACATATTAATAATTTTGAAATCAAAAAACAAGTTTGAATTGATTTCAACATTTATTAAATGTGATTTACACGGTATTAAAATTGAATTTATATTCATACTAAAAACTCTACAACTTGAATTATTCAAATTCAAATACACTAAAATGTAAATATTCGACCTTATTTATATAAATAATCATTCAAAGGATATTCATTATTGTAATATAATACCATGTTAATTATTTTAATTATTTCCATTATGTATTTTTAAAAAAATATAGAATAATATTTAATGGAAAACTATTTTCCTTTTACACATTGAAATTTATGTTGTAAACTAAAAATACTAAAGTTGTTCAATAGTTTTTCCTATACATGACTTTATTTCTAAAAATAATATAAAAATTTTCTTTATATTTTAGAGATATTGTGCATAAATAATCTCTATATATAGAGTTGGCCTAACTAGTGAATTACATAGATGTTGAATATATCCTTGAACTATAAAACCACTAAATTTTTAATCATCAATTATCACTCAGAAATTAATCTTTTTGATTCCTTATTTCTGAATAAATGATGTCTACATTGACTCTTGGACACGGAATAATTCATATGTTTCTATGGTTTTACTTAATACCATTCATTTTATGTTTGAGTAATTTTAATTTGTTATACAACAAATTATAAATATGGATTTTGGGATGTGATTCCTTTCTAATGATAGAAATTAGGTTATTACTATTGGTGGAAACAGGCAGGTCGTTCGGGTTGTGCATCTATCTTGAAAAAAGGAAGGTTTTTTTTGGGTTTATGCCCTGGGGGAGAAAAGTATTTCTAATTGGGATGTGACCCAGGGTGGGAAAAATTCATTGTATAATTTAATTTTTTTTTTCATAGTGGGTTCCATGTGTCTTAATTCCTAATAGACTAAAGAGTAGAATGTGATCATTTTGACATAACCCATTATAAAATATCTTCTTCATTTCATTTTTATTTTCAACTATATTATCTTTAAAATTTATATGTAATAATAAAATCATTTTAAAATTCCAATTCACTCTATCCTCAATATTTTTACTTCTCAAATATAGGAAAAAATACCATGTAATAAATCACTATAATGTTATTTTCCATTAAATATTTTTTTATATTTTTATTAAACTCATATTTTATAGGTCAAATACTTACAAAACTAGACTCTAATTTCGACTGATGTTTTAAAATGGAATCAGGTAGATTACCTAGAGAATGATTAATATAAATCACTCAATCCACCAGGTATAAACCCCTTGGAATTAGGGAGTTGAATGGAATTAAGGTGAGACATGAACCCAAAAAATGGATTAAAATGAGGAGATGTGGCATCCTTGATAGATGGGATGATTCTTAGAGAGGAAACATTGTGTCTTCTACCTATCTATATTGGGGTGATGACCATGTCCATTAACATCCAAGAAACTACCAAGGATATGGTAGACATGAATAGATAAGTGATCAATATATTTGAATTTTGGATACACATAATGTGTCCTAAAACTTCAAGTACTATTTTTACATATTTATTATTATGTACCATTCATTTCTTTGATAAATTATATTTTCCCTTGGAATATTGATACAATATTTTCGGTATTTAGGGATCACATTCTAATGTATTTAAGGAAAAATGATACATATGAAACTGAAATTATATATTATTATAGGGACTTTATATAATAATAATTTATAATATGTGATAGTAATGTTTTTCATCAATATTCAATAAGTAAATTTGCAAATTCATATTTTTTGAATAAATTAACGGTTAATTATTTTGAAATTCTTATGACAATAATATAATACTAAAGGCATAGTAACATTTTAAATATTATAATTTTTCTTAGAGTAGTTAAATATTATCACTGTTTTAGTTAAAGAGTTTTATAATTATCCAATCCTATGAAAAATATAAAAAAGAAATGTGTTGATATTGAATGGAATTAATATTTTCTAAATTCAATTAATTAATTTAATAGAATAATTTCATCATGTACAATTATGATGTTATCTAATCCATGTTATGTTTATTGAGTGTATTATGATTCATCATGATAAATCTTGGCTTGGGTACCTATGAAATTGGATAATGTGGTAGTATATTAATTGAGGTTGTTAAAAACTAATAGAAATAATGATCATATCCATGAATTTAAAATTTTTTAAATTATAACATTCTTTAAAAATCCAGATAAATTTCTACAATTGTAAAAGATTTATATTGTATATAAAAAATATTTTGGAACATATTTTCTCCCAATGAAGATTCAATTTTTGTAAATAATGTTTTTTTGAAATCCTTTTGAACAATGAATTTGAACTCTCACAGACACATTCAATGGAAAATATAATAATTGTTTATTAAAGTTATAATAATCTTACATCAGTAGGAAAATAAATACAGAAGTAGTTTTTAAGGGAGAAAAAAAATGATATTATATGATTTCTCAGTAATGTTTGCATATATAAAATATTTAATTAGATAAAATAGAAAATATTATTTGATACCATTTTTTGGGAATTAGTTCAAAAAAAATGAAACACCAAATGAATTCATCTATAGACTGAATAATTTGTAAATTTATTTCCACCAAAAATAAATATACCGATAACCAAGAATAAAAAAGTATAAATTTCCAAACATCCGGGAATTTATTATATAATAAAATATATTATATAATAAAAAATTATCAAAAATACTTTGAGAAACCATATTAATATACAATGAAAGGAACCATCCAGATGTTTTTAAAACATTTAATTTTGATAGGGTAAGAAAATAAGAAACATGGAATATTATTTCTGAACATTTCCATTAGGGAAATCATTTTATGTAGGATGTCATCCATGGACTGTTCATGATCCCCATTACCCTGCATTCCTTCTTTAAATAGGTAGTTGGCCTTCAACACTATGGTTGGTGAAATTAGCTTCTTGATTGGAATAAAATGATGGGATTTCATGTATTCCATTACTAGATTCCTCCTTGTAGTAAATTGCTTATTTTCTGTCACCCTTAAATATATTGGATACATTCTTTATTTTTTTCATAAAACTATATTCTCTTGGACCCCAGTTAGTAATTATAATTTCTTCAATAAAATGGAGTCTACCTGTTGTTAGAAATGATGATGACATTGTGAATTTCAGGTATCTAAAAATGTATTCCACATTTGAGGCTTTTAGGGTTTCTTAATATCATGAAAAATGGTATATCATATAAAAAACATATGGTATCCAGTTATCACAATGATGAATCTTATGTTAAGTGTGTAAGGAAAACATGGTTAAACGTATATTAACCAAATATTCATTAATTATATTTATTTTATGAATAAATTTGTATTATGTTTTTTAGTGTTGCAAATATACTACACATAGAAAAGACAATTTGTTTTAGTAATCAAGATCATTACATTAGTAAAAAATTAAACCCAACAAAATTTAAAAAATTAAAAACTTATAGAATATAGAAATTATACAAAGAAGAATGGGAATATTTGGACATCATAATCTAGTAGAATTATCACTCCCACAAACAACACTATGGAAAATATATAAAATATAATTAAACTAATAATTATATTATAAAAATATATATAACCTTTTAAGTAATTAATGTGGATGATGAATAAAATAATGAATATTTATTATATTATGTAATATGACTATTGGAATAGTTAATCGACCATCAAAAATAGTATCCTCACCATCCGGGATAGTTACATGACTGTTGGAATAGTAACATGAGATAAGAAAAGTAAAATTTTATTAAATTTATATTTACAGTTAGTAATTTAGAAAACATTAATATGAAAATTCTATAAAATAAATATTAATACTAGTTTCTTAATGAAACTATAAGTGCATTTTTATTAAATATCATTGTAATTTATTTTGTAGAAAACATGGTATTTATGATAATAATTAAAATAAACTATGTCAAAAAAATAATTTTGTTGAAAATGAGTTTCATAATTATAATCTACATGAAAAGGTTTTCTAGGGCTGATTTTTTATTAATTTATTGAAATACAAATTTTTTTATGTGAATAGTAAAATTATAGTTTTTACCAAACTGTTCTATTTTAATTCCATAATTAAACTTTTTATCATAACGTAACAAATTATATGTCACGACCCATCCTCGGGGCCCATGTCATGACTACCCCAATCCCGCCTTCCATAGGCCAGGGGCTGGCGAGTAGCACCAAGGCGTAAATCCCGGTAAAAAGGGAAGGCATTGCCTTTGTAAAGTAATCAAGCACCATAGAGTAAGAAAGCGAAATAAGTAAACACTAAGTAAAACTGGTACAACAGTAAGTGCGGAAAAGTAAAGGGGGCCGGGAAGACAAGCCCAACTGTAAAGTACAATTGAAAGGGGAAAATAGCAACTGAAAAGTAAAAGCCGCAGCGTCGAGCCGTCCTCTGAAAGTCCCACCTGAAGGGTGGTACAGATAGCCTCCACTGCTCCTCGGGTCTAGCCGACCGCTCTGAGTATGTCCCACCCAGTGGTCAACCTCCAGGTACCGTCCTACTCCGGAAGCCTCCACCACGATCAGTGTTGTCCGTCATCTGCAACCAACACAACGAAGTGCGGGCATAGCCCGTGCAGGGGTGAGTATAAGCTACTCAGTAGGGACCCCGAGACCCCGGAAGGTATCCCAGAATCCACAAAGGATAATCCACAAAGTAAAGATACAATCGCGAAGTAACACCAGACACTGCTTAGGTATATGCCCATACATATACCTAAGTCATCAATTCTCGTTCGGCTCCAACATCCGAGCCCAAGTACAACCCAGTCCACACAGGAAAGCAAAATGTAAATCCACACAGGATAGCACAACACAATCCACAAAGGAAAGAAAAACGTAAATCCACACAGGATAGCACAACACAATCCACAAAGGAAAGAAAAATAGGGTTTCAGCTCACACAGGTATACTTCTTTGAATGACGATAGAGATGATCACTGATCCATCTAAGTCGTCGGACCCACAAAGGATCGATAGGTACTAACCCCCACAATGACCCACAAAGGATCTGACCCACAAAGGATTGATAGGTAACTAACCCCCGCAAAGACCCACACAGGATCGGACCCACACAAGATCTGTAGGCGCTGGCCCACACAGGACCACTGAGCGCTGACCCACACAGGATCGGTAGCACTAACACACAAAGGATCGCTGAGTGCTGTAGTCATCATCGTCGAATCCACTGAGGATCTCTGCATAGTCGTCGTCGTCACAGTAGCAGTCGCAGCCAGCTCTAGGGTTCCCGCACATAGTAAGCTCGTTCAGGAGGGTCCGCTCCACGAGCCGAGAGGCTGATACATCAACTGACACATAGTCCATAGTTTATGTATCCAAATGTTCTGTATCGTCAACAGGAACTCAACGTTGAAGATGGCGCGTCAATCAGACGCCCGGTCTGAGAGTTATTGGCTTTTTCGTCCTAGGGGTACGGTTGGTTTTTAAGGCAAAACCAACCCGACCGTACTCCACCTGCGTCCAAACCTCGGGCGGAGTAAGCCAAAAGATCCGTCTCACCTAGAGGAATTCAACAAAGTCGAAGGCACGTCAATCGGACGTCCGAAGCTCAAGATATGAGTGTTTCCGCTCTGAGGGCCCGGTTGGTTTCGTGTACGAACCATCCCGGCCGAACCCAAAGTTTTCTGAAACCTTGAGTGCGATATACTGAAACGACCATCTCGATCCAAGGATCGCATCTCCACTGACGGCGCGTTGTTCGGAGGCCCGTAGCTCAAGTTATGAGCTAAAGACCGAAAAGGTCCGGAAACGGGGGGTCTGGGCCCGGACCGACCCGGCCCAACCCCCCCTGGGTTGGCCCAAACTGGGTCGACCCGCCCGGGTCCAGGTCTGACCCGGTTGGGCACAACCCAGCCCGGCCAGGCGGCCCGGCCCGACCTGGGCGCGCCCCGGCCCGGCAGGTCAACCCGGCTCGACTCGGCCGAGCTGCCGAGCGGAGGAACCGCGGGGCGCGCTGCCACTGCGGGATGAGGTGTCGTGGCCCCTCGTGGGGCCGTGCTGGGTCAGCGGACGCGGCTTTTCCACGTCTCGTGTGTCTCCAGAACCGCGCGGCCGCAGGTCTGGTCGCCGTCGGCGCCGCCGCGCTGGCGGCCCGCGCCGCCGGTGGATTCCGCGGGCTACCGGAGTTGCTCCAGTGGTACGATTCCATTTCTGTCTGCGTTGTAGCACCTCTCGGGTCCCATTCTTCACTGCCAGTCCCTCAAATCGCCATTGCGGCCCCGTTTTTCATCGTCCGCCATTTCGCGCACCAAGAACGAAAAAGTGCTGTGGGTTCAGACTTGTTAGTTAATCCGCACCCACCGCGTTAGCGGTTTTAAAAAAAAATTACACAAAAAAAGTTTAACAAACGTCACGGGTATAAATCACAAAGATTGTAAGAATCAAACCCCTACCTCGTCGAAGTCGTCGAATGTGCGTTCTTCGCAGAATTGACCCTCGCGGTAGGAGGTGATCATCTCGTCGCGGAAGGGCGTCGCGTCGTCTCGGAAGGGAGTCGCGTCGTCACGGAAGGGCGTCGCATCGACGATCTCCGAGGGGTAAAGGAAACACACGGATTTAATTTATACGAATTAAATCCATGTCAAGTATAAAATCCAAAATGGAATTTAAAAGATTCATAAACTCCTACCACAAACGGATGTTCGAAGATTTGTCACGGAATAAGGAACATCGCAGAAGAACGTCGCAGGAGGAGAATCGTTAGCGTTGCGGAACCCGTCGTCACGTCGTCAATCTCCGAGGGCTCGGCGTTCTTCATCGCCTTTTGTCGAAGGCCGGCGTTCTTCGCGTTCTTCACGAAGGAGGATGAAGGACTTAAGGTTTCTGTCAAATCCTCTAAACGAACAACACTCAAGAAAAAAATATTGGTCTTATTTTATTACATGCCAACAAACGAAAAACAAACTAATTAACGACCCATTAATTCAAAGAATTAATTTCAACGAATAAACCGCCCAATTAATAGGAGCGTTTAAGAGTTTAAGGAAATGCCCCAGTTGAATTTCTTTTAAGAGGGGGGTTGCAGGTGCGTTTATTAGGGGAAAAGAAACGGTGGGGCTCGTGTGGGCCTCACCTCACAAATATCCTACCAAGAGGGTAGGATATTTTGAATTGTACCCTATCTTCTTTAACTCAGCTTAAGAAGCTTTAAGTGGCTTTAAGTGGCTTTAAGTGAAATAAAATAAAGTTTTTCGTACCACATTATTTTATTTCATAACTTAAGCCCAAAAATTAAAAACCATACCCGAGCAAACGCAACTTTGGAAGAGGTGTTTCTAAGCAAGAACTGGCGCTGTGATTCCATCGGTGCCCTCGTAATTTGATTCCGAGCACCGGTTCAAAAATTAGAAAAACTCGCTCGTTCGTTCACTGAACGTACCCGAGCCAAACTTCGGAACATGATTCCGGGCACACCAGGCCTCGGAATCAGGTGCCGTCAGAAACTGTGTTCTTCTAAAATTACAAATAAAATTAAGAAAAAAATTCCCTTAAAATTTACGGGTCTTTACATCACTCCCACCTCAGGGCTTTACGTCCCCGTAAAGCTAGATCATAAACTAGGGAATTAAATGTGAGTACTGAGTACGCATATGAGCCTCCCGCTCCCAAGTGCTCTCCTGGAGGTTCCCGTGATGCCATCTGATTCGCACTAGAGGAATCGACCGTCCACGTAGGACCTTCTCCTGTCGATCCTCGATCTCCATCGGGACCTCCTCAAAAGTCGCCCCATCATCAACGTTTAGCTCCCCATGATCAATGATGCGCATCGGGTCGTGGACATATCTTCTCAGCTGAGACACGTGGAAGATGTCATGCACCTGGTGCAACAGAGGTGGTAGAGCCATGTGATAAGCCACCTCACCAATCCTACTGAGGACCTGGAATGGTCCGATGAAGCATGGAGACAACTTGCTGGCTCGGCCAAATCTCTGTAAACCACGTCAAGGTGAGACACGCAAGAAGACGTGGTCGCCATCCTCGAACTCTAGTGGCCTCCGCTTCCTGTCAGCATAAGACTTCTGTCGGCTTAGAGTTGTCCTCATCTGCTCCTGGATGACCTGGACCTTCTCTGTCATGGCCTGGACCATCTCTAGTCCCACAAGTGTTGACTCCCTAGGGTCTGTCCAACACAAAGGAGATCTATAAGGTCTTTCATACAACGCCTCGTATGGTGCCATCCCGATGGTGGAGTGGTAGTTGGTTTTGTACACAAAATCCACCAAGGGTAGGTGGTCCTCCCAGCTATGACCAAAGTCGAGGACACATGCGCGGAGCATGTCCTAAAGAGTCTGAATGGTCCTCTCCTTCTTACCATCCGTATGGGGGTGAAAGGCGGTGCTCAGATGTAGTTGCGTCCCGAACGCCTCCTACAACCCCTTCCAAAGCCGGGAAGTAAAACGAGCATCTCGATCGGAGACGATAGAAGATGGCACACCATGAAGTGGTACAATCTCCGGAATGTAGAGAATCCCCAAGCTCTCCACTAAGACCTTCTCTCTGATGGGTAAGAAGTGAGACGACTTGGTGAGTCGGTCGACAATCACCCAGATGGAGTTGTGACCTCTGGAAGTGCGTGGAAGTCCAGTCACGAAGTCCATGGATATCCCGTTCCACTTCCACTCTGGGACCTCCAAGGGCTGTACCAGGCCTCCTGGTACCTGGTGCTCTGCCTTCACCTGCTGGCAGGTGAGGCATCGTGAAATGAACTCTGCCACAGCCTTCTTCATGCCCGGCCACTAGTGCTGTCGTCTGAGATACTGGTACATCTTCACCACTCCAGGATGTATCGCCAAAGGAGAATTGTGAAACTCTCTCAGCACCTCCTCCTGTAAAGCAACTGGTACCAATGTACATCCTCAGAAAAGGATGTCGTGCTCTTCTCCAAAGGAGAAACCATCAGGTGCCTGTCCTGAGGATATCTGAGCACGCCACATCTCACAGTCAGCATCCCCATGCTGTGCCTCTCTAACCCGCTGTAGTAGTGGAGGGGTGACTATGAGAGACTGAAGGAAGGATACTCTATCTTTTTCCATGAAGGATATCTGCAAAGTGGCTAGCTGCTCTGTCACCTCCTCAAGTAGCTGAATGTCCGTCCTCTTGCTGAGAGCATCGGCTACCACGTTCCCCTTCCCAGGAGTATAGACTATCTCAAAGTCATAGTCCTGGAGGAACTCGAGCCATCTCCACTGCCTCAGGTTCAGGTCCTTCTGCGAGAAGATATAACTGATACTCTGATGGTTATAAAAGACTGTAAAGCGCTCGCCCATCAGATAGTGTCGCCATGTCTTCAGAGCAAAGACCACTGCTGCTAACTCCAGGTCATGGGTAGCGTAGTTCTACTCATGCGGCCTCAACTGACATGATCGATAGGCGATCACTTCCCGTTCCTGCATCAGGACACATCCGATTCCGGTCCCTGATGCATCGCAGTAGACTACGTACCCTACTCCCTCCTCAGGAAACCTCAAGATAGGTGCGCTGGTCAATCTCTGTCTCAGCTCCTGGAAGCTCTGCTGACATCTGTCTGACCACACAAAGGGTTTCCCCTTCTTCGTCAAAGATGAGAGTGGCGCCGAAACTCTGGAGAAGTCTGGCATGAATCTCCGGTAGAATCCAGCTAGTCCCAAGAAACTCCGCACCTCCGTCACGCTCCTGGGTGGCTCCCAAGCTAGCACTTCCTCGATCTTTGCAGGATCCACTGCAACTCCCGCCCCAGATATGACGTTTCCCAAGAAGTGGACTTCATGTATCCAGAACTGACACTTCGAGAGCTTTCCATAAAGATGGTTCTCTCAGAGTGTGTCTAGCACAACCCGTAAGTGGTAGGCTTGCTCCTCCTCAGTCGTCGAGTATATCAAAATGTCATCGATGAAGACCACGACAAATCGATCAAGGTATGGGTGAAAGATCATGTTCATGAGACCAATTAACACTGCTGGAGCATTGGTTACACCGAATGGCATAACCAAGAACTCATAGTGGCCATACCGACACCTGAAGTCCGTCTTCTGCATGTCCTCATCTCAAACTCTGAGCTGATGATAGCATGACCTGAGGTCTATCTTTGAGAACCATCGTGCTCCCTTGAGCTGATCAAAGAGGTCATCAATCCTCGGTAGCATATACTTGTTCCTCACTGTCACCTGGTTCAGGCGACGATAGTCGACACACAGTCGTAAGCTATCGTCCGCCTTCTTGGCGAACAAAATCGGGGAAGCCGAGGGTGAAACACTGGGTCGGATGAATCCCTTGCCCTGCAAGTCCTCCAACTGTACTTGCAACTCTCGAAACTCAGCGGGGGCCATCCGATATGCTGGAGTCAATATCGGGGCTGTCCCATGGTACAAGTCAATATAAATTTCTACCTCTCTGCGAGGAGGTAGCCCTGGAATGTCGTCGGGAAAGACGTCCATATACTGATCCACCACTGCAGGAAAACCAGGACTTCGTAGGTCAACTGCTCCTAGGATGAGGCTATCCAACTGATGAGTGATGGGCTGTCTTCTCCTCTGCGGAAGTCCATCCTATGCTGCGAAGGCTCCCTTCTCGCTGGTGAAGGTGAACCTACTCCCGTCGGTGCGTACACATCGCACCTTGCGCCTAATACAGTCAATTTATGGATGGACTGTAGATAACCAATCCATGCCCAAGATGACGTCGTAAGGCCTCGACACCGCTAAAAAAAGATCCCAGCCGAAGCTCTCGCCTCCTAGAGTAAGCTCACACTGCCGGAACCAGTGCGTAATCATAGAGTTTACTCCCGTAGGAGTCTCTAGCCGTAAGGATTGAGCCAACGGCTCTGTCGGAATCTCCGAGATCTGTACAAGGGAAGAGGCTATGAAAGAGTGAATCGCTCTTGTGTCTATAAGAACTGCAGCAAGGGTGGAATAGACACAGATCGTACCTCAAATCATCTCGGGCGTGCCGTGGTCATAGGCCTCCGCTGCCTGGAGTTGTGCCTATCTCTGCCCGCCAGCTCCCTGTGGTTGGGGTGGACCTCCTGTTGGTGGTGGTGGTAGAGCCTCAATGCGTCTCCCACCACCTGCTGCTCGGCCAGCTCCTCTGCCTCATCCGCCTCCCCCCCTGCGGACCGCCATGGTCAACCCTCTGCCTCTGCCTGGGTGTCCCCTCAACTGTCTGCTGCTCCTCGGCATGGTGGGTCGGGAAGTCACGAGCCATGTGGCCCTGCCCGCCGCATTTGTAGCACTGCCTGCCTCTCGAAAGACTGGCTCCACACTGTGTGCCCCGCACTGCTGAGCCAGTGTCCTGAGGCCGTCTGCGTGAGGTTCTGGTCTGCCTGGACCCCTAAGTCACTCGTCAGCTACTTGATACGGAAGACTCTACTACCTACCACCTTGCGACAGGTCTCGCTGCTGATGAAGGCTCAGTAAGGAAGCTCTTGATCAAAAGAGCTCGCTCCAGTACTCCTACCTGAGTCGGAATGCTGAGGGAGATCAGCGATGCCCTGATCTCGTGTCTCAATCCCTGCTCAAAGGTCCGGGCCTGAAATAATGGGTCTTGTACCATGTCAGTCGAGTAGCGAGAGAGATCGGTAAATCTCGCCTAGTACTGGGCGACCGTCAAGCTGTCCTGCTGAAGCTAAAGAAGCTCCTAGATGCGCACCGCACAGAGGGTGGCTGGGACGAACTCTGAGCGGAAGAGGCTCTCAAAGTCCGTCCAGAGAAGAGATGCCTCATCATGCACCTGGAGTATCAAGCTCCACCATCGGCCCACTGCTGCGTGCAGTAGGCTCGCTGCGAGGATCACCATGAGGTTTGCTGGTGTCCTCACTAACTGGAAAACTTGCACCACTACCTCCAGCCATTCCTCGGCTGCCTGGGGGTCCGTCTCCCCGCGGAACCTAGGCAGTCACTGGAGCTGGAACTCATGCAGTGCACTAAGGCAACGTGCATCATCAGCGGCTGGTGCTGGAAGCATCGGTGGCTCGGCGGGTAAAGGTACCGCCGGTGCCTCTGCTGTCAAAGGGCCATGTACCGAGGTCTCGTCGCTCGACGGGATGTCGTCACGTACGACTCTCGGAACCCTAGCTGGCTTCCGTCATGGGGCCATCCTAAAAAGGAAACAGGTGTGCCATGGTCAGAACAGTATACCTGGTGAGCTTATACAAAGTAATCAAATAGATAACTTGAAACACACATGCAATCAATGTTTTTGTGCATTAAGTCGGAAATCAGAAGTCAGGGTCCTAGTGTACGGATATGTTGGCCACCGCACCAATACTGGACTCCCTGGACTGATAACCACACCCAATACGCTAGACACTATTACTTCACATAGAAGAAAATTCAGAGTCTGCGGTAGAACCGAACTCCTCTGATACCAATTTGTCACGACCCGTCCTCGGGGCCCGTGCCGTGACTACCCCAAGCCCGCCTTCCATAGGCCAAGGGCTGGTGACTAACACTAAGGTGTAAATCCCGGTAAAAAGGGAAGGCATTGCGTTTGTAACGTAAACAAGCACCACAGAGTAAGAAAGCGGAAGAAGTAAACGCTAAGTAAAACTGGTACAATAGTAAGTGCAGAAAAGTAATGGGGGCCGGAAATACAAGCCCAACTGTAAAGTACAACTGAAAGGGGAAAAACAGCAACTGAAAAGTGCCGCAGCGTCGATCCATCCTCTGAAAGTCCCACCTGAAGGGTGGGTACAGATAGCCTCCACTGCTCCTCGGGTCCAGCCGACCGCTCTGAGTATGTCCCACCTAGTGGTCCACCTCCAGGTATCATCCTGATCCACAAGCCTCCACCACGATCAGCGTTGTCCGTCGTCTGCAACCAACACAACGAAGTGCGGGCATAGCCCGTGCAGGGGTGAGTATAAGCTACTCAGTAGGGACCCCGAGACCCCTGAAGGTCTCCCAGAATCCACAAAGGATAATCCACAAAGGAAAGATACAATCACGATGTAACACCCGACACTGCTTAGGTATATGCCCATACATATACCAAAGTCATCAATTCTCGTTCGGCTCCAACATCCGAGCCCAAGTACAACCCAGTACACACAGGAAAGCAAAACGTAAATCCACACAGGATAGCACAATACAATCCACAAAGGAAAGCAAAATGTAAATCCACACAGGAAAGCACAACACAATCCACAAAGGAAAGAAAAACAGGTTTTCAGCTCACACAGGTATACTTCTTCGAATGATGATAGAGATGATCACTGATCCATCTAAGTCGTCGGACCCACAAAGGATCGATATGTACTAACCCCCGCAATGACCCACAAGGATCGATAGGTAACTAACCCCCGCAAAGACCCACATAGGATCAAACCCACACAGGATATGTAGGCGCTAGCCCACCCAGGAAGGCTGAGCGCTGACCCACACAGGATCGGACCCACACAGGATCGGTAGCACTGACCCACAAGGGATCACTGAGTGCTGTAGTCGTCACCGTCAAATCCACTGAGGATCTCTGCACAGTCATCGTCGTCACAGTAGCAGTCGTAGCTAGCTCTAGGGTTCCCGCACACAGCAACCTCATTCGGGAGGGTCCGCTCCACGAGCCGAGAGGCTGATACATCAACTGACACATAGTCCAGAGTTGATGTATCCAAAAGTTCCGTATCTTCAACGGGAACTCAACGTCGCAGACGGCGCGTCAATCGGACGCCTGGTCTGAGAGTTATTGGCTTTTTCGTCCCAGGGGCCCGGTTGGTTTTTAAGGAAAAACCAACCCGAACATACTCTACCTGCGTCCAAACCTTGGGCGGAGTAATCCAAAAGATCCGTCTCATCTAGAAGAATTCAACAAAGTCGACGGCACGTCAATCGGACGTCCGAAGCTCAAGATATGAGCGTTTCCGCTTTGAGGGCCCAGTTGGTTTCGTGTACGAACCAACCCGGCCGAACCTAAAGTATTCCAAAACCATGAGTGCGATATACCGAAAAGACCGTCTCGATCCAAGGATTGCATCGCCTCTGACGGCGTGTCGTTCGGAGGCTCGTAGCTCAAGTTATGAGAAAAAGACCGAAAAAGGTCCGGAAACGGGGGGTCCGGGCCCAGACCGACCCGGCCCAAACCCCACTGGGTCGGCCCGGCCCGGCGGGTCGGCCCGGCTCGGCTCGGCTGAGCGGAGGAACCGCTGGGCGTGCTGCCCCCGCGGGATGAGGTGTCACGGCCCCACGTGGGGCAGCGCTGGGTCAGCGGACGCGGCTTTGCGGCGTCCCGTGTGTCGCCGGACCCGCGCGGTCGCGGGTCTGGTCGGCCACAGCCGCCGCGCCGGTGACCCGCACCGCCGGTGGATTCCGCGGGCCACCGAAGTTGCTCTGGTGGTCTGATTCCATTTCTGTCTGCGCCGTAGCTCCTCCCGGGTCCCATTCTTCACTTCCAGGCCCTCAAATCGCCATTGCGGCCCCGTTTGTCATCATCCGCCGTTTCGCACACCAAGAACAAAAATGTGCGGTGGGTTCGGACTTGTTAGTTAATCCGCACCCACCGCGTTAGCGGTTTTAAAAAAATATTACACAGCAAAAGTTTAACAAACGTCACGGGTATAAATCACAAATATTTTAAGAATCAAACCGCTACCTTGTCGAAGTCTTCAAACGTGCGTTCTTTGCGGAATTGACCGTCACGGTAGGAGGTGTTCGTCGCTTCGCGGAAGGGCGTCGCGTCGTCGCAGAAGGGCGTCACGTCGTCGCGGAAGGGCATCGTGTCGAAGATCTCCGAGGGCTAAAGGAAACACATGGATTTAATTTACATGAATTAAATCCATGTCAAGTATATAATCCACAAAGGAATTTAAAAGATTCGTAAACTCCTACCACAAACGGATGTTCGAAGATTTGTCATGGAAGAAGGAATGTCACAGAAGTACGTCGCAGAAGGATAGTCGTTGGCGTTGCGGAACACGGCGTAGCGTCTTCAATCTCCGAGGGCTCGATGTGCTTCGTCGCCTTTCATCGAAGGTCAGCGTTCTTCGCGTTCTTCTCGTTCTTCGCGTTCTTCGCGAAGGAGGACGAAGGAATTAAGGTTTTTTTCAAATCCTCTCAACGAACAACACTCAAGAATAAAAATGTTGGTCTTATTTTATTACATGATAACAAACGAAAAACAAACTAAGTAACGACCCATTAATTCACAGAATTAATTTCAACGAATAAACCGCCAAATTAATAGGTGTGTTTATGAGTTTAAGGAAACGCCCCAGTTCAATTTTATTTAAGAGGGGTGTTGCGGGTGCGTTACTTAGGGGAAAAGAAACGGTGGGGCTCATTCGGGCCCCACCTCACAAATATCCTACCAAGAGGGTAGGATATTTTGAATTGTACCCTATCCACTTTAACTCATCTTAAGCAGCTTTAAGTGGCTTTAAGCGGCTTTAAGTAAAATAAAATAAAGTTTGTCGTACCACATTATTTTATTTCTTAACTTAAGCCCAAAATTAAAAACCACACCCGAGAAAACGCAACTCCAGAAGAGGCATTTCTAAGCAAGAACCGGCGCTGAGATTCCATCGGTGCCCTCAGAATTAGATTCCAAGCACCAGTTCAAAAGTTAGAAAAACCCGCTTGTTCATTCACTGAATGTACCCGAGCCAAACTTCGGAACATGATTTCGGGCACACCGAGCCTCGGAATCAGGTGCCGTCAGAATCTGCATTCTTGTAAAATTCCATAGAAAATTAAGAAAAAAATTTCCTTGAAATTTACGGGTCATTACATTATAGAATTTTGCGCTTGACCAATTTTTTACAAAAAATATTAATTATTCAAAAAAAATATTTTTATACCTAAAATGTTTTTCTAAATTTCAAAGTATAAATTTGATTCTTTTAAAAAATATTTTTCAATTTTTCCAATTTTATTTTAAATAATATAATGTATTTATTTTATAATAGGATGAAAGACTCAAAACATTTATTTTAGTAATTTATATTTCATAATTTAAAAAATCTCAGAATTAAATTTCTTACCTTATAAATTATATTTTATTTAATATTTTATCCTGAAACACCACTCTCTTAAACTATAAATATCCCCCATCCTATCCTTTGAAAACTAATTCACCTCAAATTAGAAAATATAAATCTCTTACCCTTTACCATATCTCAATATCCTTATAACTCTTAAGCTTATTATATACTAATAAAAAATAATAATTTGCAAAGTTAAGAGTCATCGAAAAGAAATAACTTTGGGAAATTGCAAATAACCTTTCATATTTTTTTAATTTTCATTTTATAAATTCCATATCCTTATTTGACTTTTTAAGACAAAATGTTTTAATAAAATTAAACAGTATGTTAAAATAATATAGATAAAAATGATATCCTTTAGAAAATTACACTGACAAATCAAACATATATTATATATCTCAACTGTCCTTTTTTGAGAATGTCCCATTAATAGTCGGTTAATCTACCAAAATGTTGTTTCCAACAATATACTTATCAAAAAAATTATGGATTATTATAATAAGTTATTTTTAATATATAAATATATAAATATATTTATTTGTTATATATTTATTTATAATAGTTTTATTTTATCATAATAATGTTTAGAAATCAATAATTCAACATCATTTGATCTTATCATAATGGGAAATATCAATGAGAATATGTTTCCAAAACTTCTCATATTTAAAAAAGTGAATTAATGAATAAAATCCAATTATTATAGTTCAAATATTGTTGTAAAAATGATTACAATTATGTTGTGTTTACATATTTTAATAATTATAAATACATTATATTTGTGTTTGAAATTTGATTAGAGAAATCCTTATTTAATGTATGGGGATTCTAGAAACCAAATCTATCATTTTTGAGTTATCTCAAATTTCAAAAAAAAAATGTTATGGATATTACTCTAATCTCCTTAAAATATCTTGTAGAAATTATTTGACATTTCATTCTACGTATAGAAAAATTTCTAAAATTTTAAAATAATGATTATTCAAAAAGGATTTATTTTCTGAAAAGAAGTCTTAGACTCCTCTTAAAATGATTCTTCTTTATATAAAAATGGTTTTTTATAAAAAAAAATAAGATATCCACTATTAATTTGTAATCCTAAATATTATTTGATTAAATAATTTTCAATTTAAATCCTTATTAAACCCATTCCTTTTAACAGGTTTATTTTATGACTATGATTATTATATGTACTCTTTCAATGTTCCATGCATAACTTTGAGAATTTATGTTTTTAAGGATAAGACTTGAATTATATAACCCTACCATATGTTGGGTAATGTTAAATATCTCATGAGATTTTATATTTTATTCATGAACATATTTCTATATTCATTCATAATTATAATTTTACAGTTTATTGACATATGTTATGTGTGAACATGATGATAAGTTTATTCGAAACTATGTTTGGTATTTATTTCACTATGTTATGATGTTTTATTATTTTTCATATTCCATTTTCCATTAATTTATGAATATTTTCCACCATGATTATTTTAATGATCTTATGCTTATGGTATGATGATGATTATTATTCTCACTCGTTTATTATTGAATAATGTTCATTATTCCTCCCATGTAATTGTACCCCTTACTATGATTTTTGTTCACCCCATTAATTTATGTATATCCTCAAGTGACTTTATTTGATATGGAGAACATGTGACCATTATATAGAACATTAATAAGTAATTAAATAGTTTTTTTTAATTATGTTCATGTGATGTGTGAAAATAATTTCCAAAAAATAATAATCTTTTTGATCTTGGAATTTAAATCTGTTATGTTATTTATCAATAAATGGAACAATAGTCATCTATGGAAAACATTGGTCATCATATTTGGAATCATAAAATAGATAAGTTATATATGTAATTTGGACAAGAAAATGTTATAGAAAACCTTAGGATATGTATGAGTTTTAATTGAAACATGTTGAAGCATTGACAATGTTCAATAGTTTCTAGGAATTGGTGTTTTTGGGATGAGCTTGTAAGAGGTGCAGATTTTTGAGGTTTTCCTCCGCCACTGCCTACCTTCCTCCATCTTGGGTCGGCTACAGCTCCTCCTTCTCATCGGTCCTTCCCAGCATTGTCGTGCCGAGCGGTTCCTCCTTTCAGTAGTGCCATCGTCGAACTTGTGGGCTCGATCGTACCGACGATTCAACCCGTCTGCTGGCATGATTTCTTTGGCGGCGCGGTGAAGGAGCAACAGTCAAGATCCAGCGGTGCTGAGGGTTGCTGTCCCAGGTCCTTTGTTGGCTGGGAGAGCGTGGGGTGGTACGTTGTGGTCTCCTAGAGCGGTTAGATAGCGGCGACAGGATCTTATGTCACATTCGGTGGTCTTCACGGATCAAGGTGAGGTTTTGAAGTACTGTTGTTTGTAGAGTTGAGGGTTTTGTAGCATCACCTTTTCCATGGTACCTTGTATCTATTTGTTGGTTCCTTTTTCCCATGCTTGAGCTTTTTTGGGGTTGCACAGCTGGGAGATTAGAGAATTCTCATAGAGGCTTCAGGGTTCCTTCTGGCTTCATCCGAAGACAGGGATGCTCATCCAGTGGAGAAACAAAATGATGATTGTTCTGATTGATGTTTATGGATTGTTCGTCATGGATTTTGGAGTTTGGGTGAAAATTTGTATTGGTTTTGGATGTGTTTTTAGCATGTTGTGTTTATCACTGAGGGATTGAAGCTATTCGTGTTATGGAAATGGCACCAATGGCCAATCGCTTCGGTTGGGCTAGTTTTTCCTCGTAGTGTATGTTGTTTTCTTGCATCCTAATGTTCAGGGGTTATTGATTCTAAATTTTCATCACAGACTACTCCAGATGTAGTTAAGAGTTGAAAGTTTCAGTGCAGTGTTAGAATGATAGAAACTGAACATAATTTTTTTTGTGATGGGTGGGGTATTTCATTATTGTTTGATCTGTTTTTTTTTTGAAATTTGAATTGTTGGGCATGGTATGTCGTTTTAAGTTGTTTAATTCATGTTTTAGGGTTTCTCACCTTTTCCTTAAAAGTGTTTTCTTAATAAAAATAATAATTTCCAGTCAGTCAGTTCAAGAGTTTCAGGATTCTATGAAATCAAATCCCCGTATGGACACTATAAGAGGATGTGGTTCTAGAACATATATACCTAGGGGTAATAACCCCAAAGGGATCATTAGTTACATACTCATATTTTCCATAGTTCAAGAAAAGAGGGTGTTTCTACACACCTATGTATACTCTCTTATATAATATTATTCAGGTAATCACAATATCTATATAAACTATTGTGAAATATATATCTCTAAAATATATATTTCATTTAATGATATAATTGATTATAGTACGTCAGCCTAGAATCATAATTTGATAATAATGTTATGCTAAAGATATTTATCCCATAATATATGACTTTTTAATTTATTTTTACATGAAAATAAATTATTTATTCATTATAAATTGGATAATGTTTTTCTCAAACCATTTACATCTTAAAAATTGTGGGATCATGGAGAATCCAGACCACCAACCCCTATTATAGACAATAAAATCATTGTCCAAATGGAATTTGAAATACTATGGTATTTGGAGTTCAAAAAATTATAGTGATTTTTATTAAGGTATATTATCCTATGTAATATAACATGAACCATGTAGAAAATATGGCTTCTCCCATTATAGAGAAACTAGTGATCAAGTTATTTATTCGGAAATGACTATATTTGTTTAACTAAAATTATAACCCATGTGTTATAGAAAAGTGGGTTAACTTAGTGTAAAATATCATTTCTATTCTCTATTTTTTTGGAGGAGAATTTTTCTTAGTCTTTCTACCATTTTGATGGAGACATTAATAAAGGGTGGTGATTGGTCATTAATACAAATCCAAATGATAAAATGGAATAATTATAGTGTAGAACCTTAAGAATGTATTTCTTAACATGTATTGTCTTTTAGGTATTCAAATAAACATTTAGAAATAATTATAAGAGAATAACAAAAAAGACTGTGAATATTTCATGAATTTTGAGGAAACTTTATAGGGCCTATAAGATATGTGTCGGGTATTTTATCAACAAATGATAATAAAATAGATAGATACCTCAGTGGTTTAAAATAACATATTCAAAAGGGTCATTCTATTTTAGGCATTAATTGTTATATATTACTTGTTTGATGTGCTCTGAAGGTATAGATGAAGTTTGAATAATGGTCCCTTTCATATAGAGAAAACAATCAATGAATAAAGATTCAAGAAAGTAATTGAATTAAAAAGGATAAATAAATATCTTACCAACCACAGGATTAAGATGTGGAATGGGCCATCCAAAAAATTCCTCAAAGTTAAAAATAAACTCTTTAATTATTATGTAGAGGGATAATAATCTCATAAGTGTTGAAAATACAAGAATAGGTTGACCAAAATTATAGAGGAAATTAATGGACCTCCCAATTCCCCACCCATTGTTCAATGCATTGACTGTAAAATGAATGGTCATAATGAAACTTGGTTTACTAAACCATTGGATTAGGAGGGTAATGAACACCATAAACCAATAATGTTTAGATGGAAAGGGAACTATTATTCCTTCACCACCATGTAGGTGGAACAAGAAAATAAATCCATATTATTTCAACATCCTATTAACGAAAAAAATGTTTTTTTTCATAATTTTTGTTATATAAATTCATTTATTTTCTTAATGTTTTCTTGAACTATGGAATCAAATTCCTAACCCCATGATAAAGGGATATCTATAAAAATACCTACTGGTTCTATCTTTTCAATATAAGTGTTGGACTCTTCTTATTTTATAATATATATGTCAATATTCATAAAGAGAATCACATAATCAATCCATTGGTGAAATTTAATACTATTATAGGTATGGATATGTTCTATTTATATAGATCTTACTCAACTATTATGAAAAGGAAATTTATTTCTATATTTAAGAGCATCCCATGAACTTGTACAAGAAAAAGGAAAATTAACAATGTCCTTTGGAAATAATCTAAATAGTGTGTGTGTCGATAACCAATTAAAATGAATATCTTAAGAAAATGTATATGTAAAGGAAATCATCAACCTTAAATAAATACCTATTTTGATGGTATATAAGGATGTCTTTCGCAAAGATATTTCTGAACATTCCTAAAGACTATGTGTAATTGTTCTCAATAGAAATTATACTTGGTTCACTCCTATCTTGAAAATCTTATATAAGATTTCCCCAAAAGAAATGTAGGAGTTTAATAAGTGTAAATACAAGAAATAATAAAAATGGATTTTTCACCCTACCGAATCAGCATAGGTTTCACCTGTTCTCATTTATCAAGAAAAGGGGTTAATCTATCAGGCTATATAATGATTATCTATAGCTCAAGTAGATCACCATAAAGAACATGTATACCATTATATGGATTAATGGATTTTTTAATCAAAATTAAAGAGCTCAAAACTTCTCAAAGGTTGATCTTCATTTTGGATACCATTAGCTAAAGGTGAATAATAAATGTATTTAGAATACATCCTTCCCTAAAAGTTATTGACACTATGAGTTCATAGTTATTCCATTTCTACTTACTAACACCACTTCAATATTTATGGATTTTATTAGTAGAGTGTTTATTGACTACATTGATCAATTTGTGATAGAATTTATTGACGATATTCTAATTTACATCAAGAGGATAGATGAATTTGTAGAGAATATATGGGTTTTCTTGGAGACATTAGGAATTGAGAAATTTTATGCAAGGTTATTCAACTAAGACTTTTGGATATATCTATCACATTCATAAGGAACATGATCACACATTAGTGAATATTTTTATACCCATCAAGTATGAGGGAAATTTAATAATGGAATAGAGACACTTATGTTATAGATATTAATATATTTTTTGGATTAGTTTGATACGACTAACGAATTTTTAGATCTTTATCTTCCAAAAAACTATCGTAATGCGTAAAAAATATTGTATTTTTTTATGGAAGAATGTGAGGAAATACATAAGGACATGAGGAAGAGGCAAATTCCAACACCCATACTCACACTCCCATTAAGAGGAGATGTGTTTGTGACATAAAATGATTCTTTCAAGAATGAAATGAGTTGTGTACTATTGTAAATTGAAAATCTGATAGCCTCCACCTCATGAAAGATGAATATTCCATAGAAAATATTTTCTACACATGACGTAGATTTAGATGAAATAATCTATTCATTGATTATGTTGGGTAATTAACTATATAGTGATAAGTATTATATATATATATTGATGAAAAGAGTATAAAGTTTATATTCACACATAAATATCTCAAAATTTTTCAATGAATATGGATAATGATGACCAAGAAATATGACTACCATATTCACTAGTATCCTTGATAGGTGAATAAAGTAACTAATTCAAATAGTATAAAATAACTATTATACTATCCATAATGTGGACTGAGAAAGACCCTATCGTCTTGGATATACATCGTATATATCATGAAATCATAATGGTAGGGAATACATCATTCCTTTTACATGTAATTTATAAACCATTTATTCAACATAAGATCAAGTTAGCTATAGAGATTATTTAAATCATCAAAATAATGTGCTAATAGAAATAAAATGGAGGTTTCATGGATTCAACATCAATAAAGATGGTGTAATTTAGTTTTGAATCTGTCATTGTGTGCTTTATTCACATGAGATAAATAAATATCTTTTAGCTAAGGAACATATATCATGTTCCTCCATCTATCCTAGAATAACCATGATGTACTAGGATCATTGAGAATACTTCATGTGGGGAAACATAAAGAATACAATTTTTGAGTATACCCCAATGTTCTTTTTATGCCAGCAAGTTAAATAATATTTTTATAAGTCTGATTGTATTATCAATATATTATATATACCCACATGGAAATGGGATAACATCACCATGGACATTGTCATTAGCCTCCCAAAGTCATCCAATGAATGTAATATGATATGATCTAAACTAGAATGAATTACTATGACTACATGTTTCATTACTATTTAAGAGGATATCCATCTTAACCGAAATACCATGACATGAACAAAATAAGTTGTTAGGGTTCATGGTGTACCTCAATAAATCTTATCTAAACACGATCCTTATTTCACCTCTAAATTTTGTAAGAGTCGTCAATATTATTTTAATATTGAATTGAATTTCAGTATGACCTATTACCCCTAAATAGATGTCTATTTTGAAAGAACCATTTAAACAATTAAGTAAATGATGATATCCAAGTCAATGGAATCTAAGGAGTTTGAGATCAGAATTTATCATTGTTTTAGTTCTAATATAACATTATATTCCACTCAAGTATTGAAGTGTTTCCATATGAATCTCAAGATGATTTGTTTTGTTCAAAACTAACATGTTGGGATGACGTTTATGAATAAAATATTCATAAATATGATCTTGTTTATGAGATAAAAATGGTTCAAGACATCCAACATCATATAATAGATTCTCAAAGTTATATGAATTGGTATGTAAATGACCATCAAAGGGACCCATAGTATAAATTATGAGACGAATTGTTTTTTTAAATATCACCATATTATAGAGTCATGAATTTAGGAAAGATATGAATGATAAAAATTAGTTACATTGGACCCTTTGAAATCATTTATCACATAGGTGTACTGTAATATCTTTTAACAGTTTATCTAAACTTTACACATGTTCATGATGTCTTCCACAAATCTCTCCTGAGGAAGTACATACTTCATCTCTCACATGTACATAATCCATAGCAAGAAAAACTAGAGCATGATGACACATATGAGGAATATATAATGAAGACCATGGAAAATAAAGATAAATTATAATTCAACAAAGAAACTTTCCTTGTTAATTTTATTTGAAAAAACCTTAAGTACAAATAAGAAATATGGGAACCCGGGGAGGTAATGAAATAGTAGTATCTTCATTGATTCTCAAATGAAAACGGGGGTTGAAATTTTAGGGAACAAATTTTTAAATGGGGAAAAATTAAATGACAAGGACGTTAATAATTATATATTTTTTAAATAAATTTGTTTAATATTTTAAATAATTATACACATACATCACATAGAAAAAAACAATACTTTATTTCATTAATGAACATCATTATATTAATCAATGAAAAATCACATAAAAATGACTAATATTGAAAAGAAAAAAATAATAAAATTTAAATAAAAAAATAAAAAATGGGGATAATCCCATCTCTTATAATTATTTATCAAATGAACAACACTACACAATAGAAACAAAATATTAGTAAACCAACTAAAATTTTGGGAAATATGGAACCTTTAGACGAATTTAGGTAAATGATGAATCATAGAATAAAAGGATATTTATTAAAATAAATATGAATATTGGAATTTTTACTTGATAATTATTAATTTAAACCTTAAAATTGGAAATAATAACCTAATCAGTGGAATAATATATTGATCTCACAATACTATAATGTAATTTAAATAAAATTTACCCTTAAATTTTTATTTAAATATAAATATTATAATTATGTAAAATAATTACTAAGATTAAATACTCAAAGAAACCCTAAGTACCTTTTTAATAAACTATATCTTAATGTATTTTATAAAAATAATAATGTTTTTATAAATAATTAAAATGAGAAATCATAAAAATTATTTTGATAAAATGATTGTTGTTTTTAGAATAAGCACATTAAAATTATCTAAGGATAATGTCTTTTTATTTTTCTAAAATAATTTAAATATTTAGGTGAATAGAAAAAAATATTTCAAGATAACCAATCTAGTTGAATTACATAATTTAATATTTAATAAACACTAAAAATTCTCAAATTTGAGGAATGAACAAAAAAATGTTTAAATTTTAATTAATTCATGAATTTATATTTACCAACCTAGAATGTATTTTATAAATTTTATAGTATAAAATATTACATTTATAAAAAAAATTTCTAATTTTAGAATTAAATTATTAATAAATTAATGAATTTGGTTTATAAAGGTATTAGAACAATTAAGAAATCATCTCTCTTCATTTATAAATACATTATCTCCAACCCCATGGTAGACCACTTAACTTCTAATTATCAAATCCAAATAGGAGTCCAATCACCATGCCTTATGAACCATATAATCATTATAGTTATTTTGATGTAATCAATCCCTAATTGTTCAATAAGTTAAGGCTTTTAGAAAAGAAACAAATTCTAGAATGAGGTAATTCCCTTTCACCTTTTTATATCATTTTCATTTTCTAAATTTCAGAAAATTCAATTATTTTCTTCGAAAAACCTTTTGAAAAAAATAATATAATATGTTAAAATGTTCATAATAATTTAATCTCCTTTATTAAATGGTTTTATAATATAAACATATATTATAAATCTCACACATTATCTTTTGACAATGTCATACAACATCAAGTTAACCATCCATGAGTTTTTTTCCAAATCTATACATAATACTACAACTATGGATGATTATAATAAATAATTTATAACTTATAATTGTATAAATATATGTTCTTACAATCTTCTATAGTTAATGTTAATATTGTGTAAATTAAAAAAAATAATGATCATTATATAGAATCAAGACAATATATTTAATATAAAATATTATATTCAAATGGTTCACATTTAAGAATGGGAATTAAGGAATAAAATAAAATGATTATAATTGATCAATAGTGACATAAATTTAAAAAAATATAATTATTGTACCATGATTCAATAATACTAAATTAATTATATATTAGGTGTAATAGTGACTAAATAAATCGTGATTTAAGGTAAAAGGATTCTCAACCCCAATTATTTCATTTTTTATTATACCTTATTTCAAAATATTGTAAACATTTATATTCCTATAATTTCCTAAAATATTATTTTCAATAATATTTATCTTTTTATTTTTGGAATATACAAGTTTTTACATTGTTAAAATGATTTTAAATCCACACTACAAGGATATTTCAAAAATATGTTATTTTTTGAAAGCTTCTATTTGACTCAGATTGAGTTGTTTATTATATAAATAAAAATAATATTTCATTCTGAATTATGATATCCACTATTCATTTGGGATCCCTAATGGTTAATCCAAAAATAATTATTTATCAAACCTTTTTTAACCCGTTCTTATATATGGTTTTATATTATGTATATTTTTTATATGTTCTCCTTCCATTTGACATGCATGATTATGGGAATTTATGATGTGATGGGTGGGTGAAGAATTAAATAAACCTCAAACAGATTGGGTAATTTGAATTGTCTCATGAGATTATGTATATCAAACTTGAACATGATTCTGGATTTTTTTAACAGTTACGATGTAATTATTTATATACATATGTTATGTGATAATGTGATGATTGATTTTTTTCATAATTACATGCAGTATTTGACCATTATTTTATGATGTTTCCTTTTTGTTCGTATTTCACATTTCATGAAATTATCAAATGATTCCTTCCAGATTATGGTGATGATAAAATTCTTATTATATTATTATAATGGTAATTAACTAATTATTTATTGATTCATTCCCCTTATACCTCTCATGTTATTCCTCCCCATACTAGGCTTTTAACCCACAATTTTCATTATGGTTTTTTATCTAGTGGTTTAATTTTATATATAGAATATGGGATCTTTAGGAAGACTATCAATAGGTAATTAAATGAAGATTTTTATTATGTGAGAGTGATATATGAACCTAATTTTCACAATATACAAAACCATTCATTCATAGAATTTATTAATAATAGATAATGTTTCTTAAAATGGTATAATATTCTGGTATGAACAAGTTCAGATGTTGAACATCAAATTAGGCATCCAATACACATTACACAAGTAATATCTCAATTTTTATACAAGGAATATGATTCTCATCATTCCATATAACTTATTCTTTTAAAATAAATATTAGTAGGCACATCACCATGGGAATCTTGTAATCATTATACCAAGTTAGAAATTTGGATCATCACCTTCGAAATGGGTGGAAAGATCATGTCCTGGTCACATATACATATCACACATGTAATCTGTTTCTCACCACATAATGGGACACACTATAATCATCAACTGAGTTGGGGGATAAGATACCATATTCTCTTAACATATACATACTAGGACCACCATATAAGGATTTAATTATGATTCATATAGGAACAGAATAGGTCCAAAGACTTGTAAAGATACTCACAAATTTATCATCTAGTAGAGGGATGTTCCACTGTATGACTATCTTGTAATGGGATAAGAAAAAAATTAAATTTATGAATGAAAACTCGATGTATGAAATAAAATGGAGGGATTCCCATTGATTTAATTTCCAATAGAGGGATATTTGGAGTATATACTTCCCATGTAATTGTATGGGTGTAGGTTAACACCCTTTGGTGATTCCAAAATCCAAAAGTGATTTTTGATTTATGGTGGGAGGTTCAGTATACTACATAATGATTATATTTCTTTGGAGTTTTTGGATCCCGGGGTGGGTGAGATGGAAATGATATTTTTTAAAATGTTAAATTCATCTATAAATTTCTACCCATGAATGATTAAAAAGATTTTTTGGGGTATCAAGATTGAACATCAGTGATGAATCATATGAAACTTATTAGGATAATTTATTAAAACCCAAATAGTTTGATTGAATATTTTATTCTTATGTGACAGGACTATATGATAAAGTTTAATATCATGTGTAATGTAATATTTCTTTGGGAAAAGATAAACCTGAGGTCATTTTGTTGGGATTTGTATAGATGTTTCCTAGAGGATGGGGGATTAACCAATGATTGTGACATGATGTATCACTCAGTAATCATATGAGGCAACCCTATTTTTAATAATGGTAAACCTATTATCTTCACATAGGATAATGAAATGGTTTAAAATGTTGTTAAACATCATGTGGCTATGAAGTTAAACTATGAATCTTAATGTATTTTATATGAGATGTTATTCCTGATTATGGGTAATTCTTCCAAATAAATTTTTTGTGGGAGGAGAGAAGAATCTAGGGATCCAACCTACACTCAATGAGTGGGGTGAGAGTTGATTTCCCTTAATGATATTGTGGTTGGATAATATGAATATAATGAATAGGTCATCTTGGAGAGAAAGATTCATGTAAAAAGCCTCATTCATAAAAAAATAGTAGTCCCAAGATAAGGGGGTCTATTCATGGAATCCAAGTGATTTGGGAATGAGGTTCCCAAGATGAGGGTGTCTATGGTTTCCATGAGTGACATAGTTCTAATGGGTGTTGGTCTTGTGATATCTCAATCTACATGGATCTATGTTTGGAGGATGGAGGTGTTTAATAGGGAACATGGAGGATATGATTCCAACCATTAGGTTTACAAGAATATATATCATTTTAAAAACCATGGGATCTGGAGAAAGGGTGGTTCATGGACTTAAAAGAGAATGTTTCCTAAACTATTTTTTACTGTTTGATGGATGATGTTTTAAAAATGAATGGAATCATGCGTGAATTCACATGACCATCATTGGAGGTAGTATAAAATAGTCTCTAACATAAGATGATGTGATTTTGTGATTATATGGGGGTTTTCATGAAATTGAATCACCTGTGAGAATACGTGGGAGTATTTGGTTGTGAAAAAACACAAAGGATTTTCACGAGTTGAGAGTATGCCTCTCTAACTTGGTGAGGTTTTTTGAAAAACATGGATCGGTTGGTGTTCTATATATATATATATACATTTTTAGTTATGAAAGGAACTTGGTTCTAAAAATCCTATAGGATGATGTAACATTGATTTAATCCTATAATATGGGGGCCTCGCACTGTTTCAAGTCTCTATAGTACATATTTTGATTGTGTGACACCAATGTCATTGCCAACGGAGGTCAGCTAGGGCTGTAGCACGACCAAATCTAATCAAAACTTTTGACAATATATTACACATAACCTCATGCACACCACACCATTGGAAAAAGGCTAGTGACTAGAGGAAAGGATGTACTATATCATATGGAGGCTATACATTTGATAGTCATTGAAATATCTTTAAACAATGATGTAAATATAATATAGATTAAAATTACAATAGAAGGTAATAAAAGAAAATTCTAAAATATAAGTCATGTCAAGTCATATGTGTATAATAATATGGATGCCCAATATTGTCAGTTAACATCTATAATAGAATAACTAGAAATTATAATAAAAAAGTAAGGTAGAAAACATCCTCATTCTATCATGTTACCACATCCATCTCCCAACACCAAGTGCCTCAACATCCTGTTGTAAGGCCTTTTTACTTCTCTAAACCCCTAATCATGATGTCTACACATGCACTATGTTTCTGGTGTGTGGTGTCAGTATAAACCCCACGGGAAACCACTATTGCATCCTTAACACAAAGAACATGTATATTGAGGTGTATGGAATGAATGGATGTAACTAATCATACATGAGCGAAACAAATCATGTGTATAGTGATGAGGCACTAACCGAGTTTCCACAAAAAATGATATTACATTCCAAGATCCCATACCAAAAGAATATCACATGGAATCAAAAACCTGACCTTATCATACTATGTAACCTCATATTCCTCTAAGGGAGACATGTGTTCCACCATTACAGAACAACTCTATCCAATCCTTACGGGAATTAGTTACACACATCACCTAACTACTTACTTTATTCATATAAAATTAATGATTAGAATTAATGACAAATGGAACTGCACACATATGCAAGGAAATCAACTTTGGGTATATCATACCGGGCTACAAACCCTCTTACAAAGGAATATGGAAATACCCACCCCCACCCCATCCCGCTCATCACATGAAATTATCAAAATTATATATCCTATATCGATCCACTTCTAAAGATTCATGTCACCCAAAATCTCCCATAAACATGTTGGATATGTCCATCAGGGAAAATTGGCCTCTTAAAAACTCTGATGAGGTTCCACCTTCTAGTCAAAAATCCCCATTCATGTGTGGCATAGAAAGAATAAGCATATAAAATAAGATTTAATAGAATTTTAAATATAACCAAGGAAGGTTCATCAAATAAATGATTAATTAACGAATAAAAAAATGTGTGACTATAAATTATTAATCAAATAATATACCACATTGAAAATTACAGAAAAGACATACATAACTGAGGTCTCAAGATCTTCATAAGAGGAATATAATTCCATGAGTTTGAAGAAAGAGTAACTAGTATATGTATCAGGGAGTAATGAAATGTGTTCCTTGGTTTATCATGACATACTTGGTGGGTTAAGAAAAGGCTATCCAATAGTTAAATCCTATGGATTTAGTGTTATGGGAATTCTTAGTGGCTTATTATTTCATTCTATGGTGGTCATTAAATAATGAGGATTTGAATTGTGTACTTGAGAGTGTATTTGTTCCTATTTCATTGAGGTATGATCTTATGAGGGACTCTAATGATTCAAAATTGTTAGTAAATATAGTGTCTATGTAGACATACTGTGACCTCTATTGTCAACTTGGGTAGCTAGATATAAAGAAAGACATCAAAGGTTTTGTTTCACGGTTCCTTTCCTCCCGAATCATTAAGTTCAGACATCAGTTACATTGTGGGTTTCATTAAAAACAACCAATACCAATGAGGAATTTTGATAAATTGGAGATGGAATTTGTGATGGGTTTACCCATAACCTCGATGATTTATGATATTTTATGGGTAATAGAAAATCAGGTGATTAAACAAGTCTACTTATTCTAGATTTGAGAAAACCTTTAATAGGATGAGTTGGAGAATCTTTTTGTATGTGAGATTGTACACATAGTTAATGTAATGGATTTATAGGGTCTTACAAAAGGTTTTGGAAACCAAGACAAAACTGTGTATGGCATAGTATCTATATATTTATGGAAATCATGGAGTAAAATCTAGATTTTTTTATGATATGATAAAAGCATGCATTCTGGGCTCTAGTGGAGCATTTACTGATAACCTATAATTGGTATATTTCACATTCAAAAACATCTTCTATGATTCAATTTAGATGGAACCATTTGAGTCTTTATAGGATAGTTCATCCCATGCACAACTATGTTAGAATGAAGTTGGTGACGCATAGGTCGTGTGGTGCAACATCGTATTGGAGAGTACCGATAGACTGTAGTTGATTGGGAAGCAGTTAGTCTATATTTATTATAGGAAGTCATCATATAACTATGGGAGGAGGATATCCTTTTAGTTCACTATGGTGACAAGTTTTTATTTCTTGTGATTCCTTGATTCAGGAATCAATGCTTGAAATATAAATTTAATCCAACACCAATATTCATTATACCATTCTAGATTACCAATAGTATCAAGATAGTGGCATACCATTTTGATGTTCATCTATCTTATTATTGTAAACATGATATGTTCCATGTTTATCATCATTGGAGGTACATGCTTGATCTTACACATGTGATCAACAATGAGGACATTGAGGTAGATACAATTGAAATCCCTATGTTATTATGATTTTTTTCCAAATAAATTAATTTCATTGATATCTTGGGTTACACATAACCCCAAGTTAAGCTTGAGCTACATGAAAACTGGGTTAGCATGCGTCACAAAAAACAATGGGTTTTAAAAAATGATCATACATTACTAATCATGTAATTTGAACAAGAATGTTATATCCTAGAAATTAAAAATACGATTATGAATAATAGTAAATTATTTAAAATATTAATTATAATGGTTTTACATAATGAAAATATATTGATAATAACTTACATACTTTTCATTAATTTCTACATATGATTTGAAAATAATATTTTGTTAATAAATGATATTTATTTATTTTTGTGAAAATTAATAAAAAAATTCTCACACATTAATGAAATTAGTTTTACAACAAATATCATTATTTATATCATCATGTCAAAATTATCTTAGAGTTAATATTAGGGTTTGTTAGGAAAAGTTTCTTTTTTTAATGAATAGTGAAAAATACTAAATTTTAATTGAAAAATTAATTATCATTTAATTTATTGATTAATATAAATTATATTTATTTTTTTTACAATAAATTGGTTCAAATATAAATACATTAATCTAATTTAGGTCATTGGATTCAATTTCATATTGAATTTCGATATAAAAACAATGATTTTTTTTAAAACTTTTCTATTTAAAAACATTGTTTCTTATCACATTTGGCACACGAATTTTATGTTGAATTTTTCCAATTTTGTGATTGTAATTTCCAAAAATGGATTATATATTTGGAATAGTAAAAAATTATATTATCTAGTAAGTTCGAATTAATTTTTGACAAATATTAATAGAAAATATAGTAAAATTATTTTCTTCATTAAGATAAAAATCTGTTTATCGGGGGTGGGGATAAATATAAAATTATAAGTGTTTTAAATAACCCAAATCATGTCAAAACCCATTAGATGACCATATTTATATAACTTCCCCCATCTATTATCTATAATGGTCTATTGATAGAGCCTTAGGACATGAATCCAATATGGGTTGAAATCTTTATTTCAAAAAAGTATAAGTGTGCCACTCACCTCACTTATATAGGGACATCCATTCTCCTATATTTATAACACCATCAAACCCATTTTATTGGCCAATAAATGTAAATATCACTTACCAAATTAACTCTTATCATTAAAAAAAATTATTTTGGAATGAAATTCCGCCAAGGAAGTCTTTTGGTGAAAACTCCAGGAGGATGCCTGAATAAGAAGTAATGTTCATCAGTGAGATTTTTTTTATTTCCTATTAAACCTACTTAAATTCATATTGTTGACTTATGATGATGATATTTGGAACTATTTCCTCTAAAATAAAATATATATAAATTGAATCATTAACATGGAATTAAATCTAACCATTATGATAGACATGTTATTAAGAAATATCACTAAAATCCACTTTCCCACCCTCCATATTAATAGTATTATGAAAGGAATTTTTGTTGATAGACATGTGCCTACAGACACCACCATTCATGTTCCACATATTTGAGTTTTTAGTACTCACCCTTTATCCCTGAAATAAAATGTTATGCTTTTGGTACATAGTATTTTTTAGTTCTATAAATATTATTGAAAAATAATTTATAAATCTATATATATAAATTTTATAATGTTGAAAATTTTATAATTCATTACTGATATAATATCTATTATAAAAAAAATACTAATGTCTAATGGAAGAACATTTATTTTTCCACAGACCGTGTCTTTTCAAATTTTATACAAAAGGGTGACATTTTTAGAACAATATAACTTCCCTAAAAATTATTTTCTTCTGTTGTAAAATAAATACTAAATGTACTACTATAAAGTCACAAAATGTATAGGTTATAAAAATGGTCTCTCCTAGAAGTAAAATTTTATAATACTTTCAACGAACCAAATATTTTAGATTAATGTTTCTAAAAAAATTCTTTAATAGCTGATCCATAGAAACATTTTTACACAACTGTGTGGTAATATTATAAATCTATAAAGTATGTTTTGAAATTATAGTTTGGATTTATCAAGAATTTATATTGATAAGGCATATCCATTAATAACAGTGTTTTTATTTTATCTCTTGAAAAGTTTCCTATCTATTAATTTATTGAAAACAAGGTATACAATTATTATCCTCTGATGTAACAACATCTTATTCATTTAAAGAAACAGAACCACATTTATCATTACAATTTGTGTAATGAGCATTTTGGGTTATGATTTTAAGGCATTAATAAGATTAAATGTCCATGAAGAATTATTTTTCACAGTTATTCCAACATAAAATACCACCATATTATGATTATCTCTACTATCATCTTAAAAAAATTATAGATTATTCTCTACCATTTGCACAATATGTATATGAAACCTTTAGTGTCTTCTTCCCATTATCATTGTAAAACATCTTTAACTATTCTATTTTTTAATTGACCATGGAAAAACTATATCAATGTTTCATTGATTTATACTTTCATAATAGTTTATAATTAAATTATCCTTCATTTCACTTACATACATATGATTATATTTATAATTGTAATTAATACTTTTTATCCCGGCTATCAGATTCATTCTCAAAGATAGTTGATCATAAAAAATTTAACTTTTGTCAATGGAGATATAATCTAATTCAACCATTTTTTAAACATTGTGGATTTATAAAAATTCTCATTAGATGTAGTTTTCTTACCAATAAAGTATTGGGTGGAAAAAAATCAACATAATAATTTTTCTTTTCTTTATCAATATCACTTTTTGATCTACTCTTGTACAACATGAGTCTTCTGATAAAATTATCCAAACAAAATTTTGATATATTTTGGGTGAAATTTATTTATGTCCTTTAATGTAACCACTCCATGGTAATAAGTTCAATAATATATTAACTAAATTGTTTATCAGATTACTCATTATCACCAAGATATTGAAACATTTTTACAAAAGTAATGAAACATTGATTCATAGGAGTAACTATCTTACTTGAAAAGATACAAAAATATTTATATTCCATACAATGAATAACCCTTATTGTTTCCAAGAAATAGAATATCCAAATTGTGTAATGTCAGGTTTTTACAAATATGATTTTTTCAATATGATATATTTGAATGTAAAAATTCATTTTCATAAAAATTAACAAATTATTTCAATATCTATAATTTAATTAGTATTTCATTTTTTGTTGTATTTTGAATGATATAACATCTTATCAGAAATTTTAAAATTTTATAGTAATCAAGGTGAGATTATTAACACAAATGATACTAAACAATTCCTTAATTTTATCGCACTAATACTCATTGTGAGCACAATCAACGATTAATGGCCTTCTAGGATTGATATTTTCTATAGATCCAACTAATAAACCTATCATCAATAAAAAAAATATTATTCACTGTTAGCTCAATCAGTGTAATATATATGGATAAATTATCTGTTAACAAATTTATTATTATTAGAGTATTATAATAAAAACAAGATTCGGGGAATTTTTCTTATACAATTTTTTTTCTGAATTTTCCAAGCTCTATTCTTGTAATTATGTTTATCTAAAAAAGAGTAGTTTTTGTATAATTTATAAATTTCATAGTAAAAAAATTATGCTATATTATTTGAATTTTACATAAAATTAATAGAAGAATTGAGAACAAAATTTAACAATATATAAAAAAAATTAAAAAACTCTATTATTAAATATTGTAAAAAACGAAAAAAAATCCAATGAAAGGTCTTCAATTTAACCCATAGTTATTAAGAAGTATGTGAACCTGAATTTGGATTTATTTTATTTAAAACCCTTACGGACAGTTTTTATTCAAACACCTTGGAAAATATTTAACTATTTAATTGTAAAAATCATAGTTTCCTAATCCTTAGGATACCTTGATCACATGATTAGAAAAACATTATGTATCTCTATTATCAAAAGTCCTCAATTACATAATCCTAAAAAACTATCATTGTAAAAGAACAGAAAGTATTTACAATTAATTACTCATAATAATATTATTTAAATAAAATATATAAATTTTACCATTGAAATGAACTCAATAAAAATTCATTGGAAATCATCAATAATAACATGTGTTATATATTTTTAAAAACATTACATATCATTGTATAGTTTTCTGATTTTTAGATAGGATTTCAATGATAAGATTTAGAACTTCATGGAATTAGTCAAAAAAAATATAAAAAAATGTTATTCTCTTAATGTGTTTAACACAACATCACTTTTTCTAATGATTCATAGGTACAACCCCATTATAATCTCCTTAGGGAATTCAATCTTGTAAAAACGATACATCTTCATATGATATTTAGTGTAAGTATTTTTTTTGGGAATAATTCATGAATCCATTTCTGATATAATTATTATACATTCATATGATGAACTGTATCCAATAGAATTTGTATAAAAATATTTAGTTGAATTTGTTTGATAGAATTTATATAACACTAATTGATAGATTTTATCTAATTAAATTCATAGAACTTTTACTGATGAACTTCTTAAAACTCCATCAGATGAGATATATCTAATGGAATTCATATAACACTATCTAATAGGGTTTATAATACCTTCATCCACTATACTTAGTGAACATACATATGATGTACATTTTAATAGTCTATTTGATTTACTTTATACATATCCATCTTATATAATTAATTTATTTTCATTCAATTAAATTAGATTTATCTATTTGGTAAAATTGACTACATACCTACAAAAACATTGTATAATTTGAAAATATATAGATTATATATATATAATTATTTTGAGAAAAAAAATTAATTTCCAATGTAACGTAGGAAAGAGGTATTTTGACTCAATAGACCAATTTTACATGAACATCCTTGTAACAAGGTGAATATTGTTAAAAGCCTGATGCATGGACCTGATGTTGGTACCCAATTAAATTCATGGACTAGAACATTCTTGTGTGAATGTGTTGTTATCCTAATTCAGAGAGTGTTTTTTTCTTAATTTTGTTTTGTTAGAAATCATAGGGATACTACATCAATCGGTGGGTTGGATGAGCCTATGGTGAGAGATTTAGCTGACCCTATATATCCTATTTAATAGGAATCATGTCATATATAGTCATTGAGGTGGAATTGGTAGAACATATATGACATATCAATAACAGCACATCCTCTATTCTGAGGGTTCACAATGCCATGTAGTTTTTATTCATTAGATTGTTATTTGACATTGTAGTTCAATGTCTTTCAATAAGGAAAAATAAATGCGCGGAGGTAGTCTAAGTAATAAGGATGCACAATTTTCATTAGTACTAAAATTTTTTGTATTAGTTTATAGACCAAGGAGATGAAACTATCTACCAAAACATATTAGATAGTAAGAAACATGATTAAAGGTCTGAAAGAGGCCCAATAGGCTCGCTAATAGGATAGGTAATCCCCCATATAGGAGGCGCACATAGTTTATGGTCATGATGTGAACACCATGGAAATATATGTAGTTTCAAGTCATGATGAAAGACTATGAATCTCTTGCTTACTATAGACATGGGATGAATCAATTTAATTATCATGAAATCATGTAAAAATCTATTACTTAAAGGGTCAATGATTAGCATGGGAAATTAGGAATAAGACATGACTTCTCATTCCACTAGATTGTGTGAAACATGGGTGAGCTACAAGTTACCCATCCTTTGGATCATGTTAGAGTTCTCCAGCCCTACTTAATTGGATACACATGACACTACATGAATCTCTCAAAAAACCTAATGAACATACCCCCCTTAGATGAAACCGAGAAGTATTCCAATAAAATCATACTAATAGGGGATCAGTACTGATTTGGGGTTTTCGTAGAGGGTAAATTATCTACACACTAGTGGATTTGTTTCACCCATTACTCAATCTGATTGGTGAGTAACATGTTGGTGGTACTCAATTAGGAAAGGCAACCATTCTAGTATTTCTACCATCATAGGGTTAATGAACCATAAAACTGTCTATTTCATTAATAATAGAAGTGTTTTTATAATTATTGTTTTATTTTAAACACATATATATACATTTACATTTCATAAAAGAATTACAAATAATGTATTAACAACTAAAACTAGGAATGTTAAAGATATATGCACATTGAATAATTGTACACACCCTAAAATAAAATAAATTTTCTTCAACTCCCAAATAAATATTTCTCATTTCCAAGGTCTGTAAAAATAAAGATATGTGTAAAAAAATAATCATAATTTTGAATGGTTCTCTATGGAACATTTTATATAGTGACTGATGAAGTGATATTATTAGTTTACTTATATAGAAATATAATTTTTTATAATAGTGAAAAATTTTCAACACAACTGATGATAATTACAAACATTAATCAATAAGAGAATTTTTCAATATTATTTTTGAAACAATTAAGTGAGTGTTTTGATTATTTAACAACATGGAAGGGAAAAACAAAAAAAATTGAATCTGTAAATATATCAAAAATAATTAAAATAATGTTTGATGATAATATTAGAGGTTTTAAATAAATATTATTTAAACGAAGTAATCTTATGAAACACTCATAGAATATAATATAATCCAAATAAGTGTAAAGTAGTTTTTATGTTGGCCAAAAATTTCATTATGTAATAAAACTATACATTTAAATAAATAATTATTTATAATTAGAAGTTAAATTATCATATTTATATAATTATTTTTTGAAAATAAATATCATTTTTAGAATTATATATTAATAATCATCTTAATATATAATTATTTCAATTTTATAATAAATACTATTTATGGGGTAAAAAGTGATAATACATTTATTTATGAAATACCATATCCCTTATGATCTAATCATGAAATGATGATTGGTTAAAATTTATTATTCCTTATTATTTATCAATATAATTTTAATTATTACCGTACAAAAAATTGAATATATTTATAAATTCATGCCTACAATTTTGTTACTACAATTTTATCCTTTTGAAAGAGAAAATTTATGTGCATATTTTTTATCCAATAATTATTAATTTTTGATGTTTTTAAATGGTAAAACACATGAATTTTAATAATTTATTAAAATAATGGGATATTTGGATTATAGAATCAAAATGACATAATTGTGAAAAGTTCTTAATTATAGATTTTTGACATATTTTTACGTCAAGGGTATTTTAGTCATTTAATGAAAAATATATTCATAAAATAGGTGATTCTTTTTGTAGAATCCTTATTTTATTTCCCTGATGTTGCATTCTATACCAATTACTGATTCCACCATCTAGTGCCCTTAAACAAAACAATGAAGTTAAATAGTTTTCTGGGCGGATAGCGTTAAAACCACCACCATAACAGAAGTCCATCTTTTTCAACACACATAAAATTGATGTGATTACACCTGGAATAGAATGAGAAAATATAGGATCATCTCAAAAGTGAGTTTGATGTAATTTAGGAGTCATTATGTTTTATATTGGATGTTATACTTTTGAAGGAAGCTTTCAAGTACCTTTCTCTAGAAAAAGAAACCTCCAATGAAAAAAATCATAACTCATGCATCATCTAAAGATTATGGTGACATTTTTGGGGTGCTTTTAAAAAACATTTATGAAGAAATTTCATGAATGGTTCCATGCTTGAATTTTCCGATTAATGTGTCCAAAATGCCACAATCTTTAGGGGATGAAATCTTCTAATAAAAGAAGAGGATCTCTTACCTCTCAAATCATTCGTTCCTATCCCCACACCATCAGAGGAACTATGGAGAGGAGGAAAATATCCATTTAAGAAGTTAATTTCTTTATTTTATTTATATTTTTAGTTTTATTTTCTCATATAATGCATTAATGTTTTAAATGTTAAAGTGTTATTTTTTCTTTTTCCACCCCTTTTCTCTTCCAATCTCAATATTATTCTCTGTCAACCATATTTCTATCATGATCTCTATGCACTTTTCCATGGAAAGATACTAACTCGGGGTTGGACCTGGGGAAGTTTTTCACGATTTTATTCATTATGGAAATTCAAATTGATTTTTTTAAATCTATTTGTGGTGGAGGTGATAATAATTCACGGGTACGGTGGTCATCCACCATGACACTATTTCCAAATCCATTTATTTTCCTTGATTAATTAATTTTTCTTCTCGTATCATAGGAAAACCATTTATATGGTGGAGTTTCAGTTACTATAATTGTTGAAACAACATATGGTGGAGTAGGGTCCTACATGAATAACTTTCTCGATTAACATGTTACCCTATTTTACTATTAGAGAAGGTGTGGTTTGGTGTGTCATACGCTTGTTAGAATCAAACACTAAATAAATCAAGGGAAATTTATTCATTATTGAGGTTTCACTTAATGAATTATCTAATCAAATTTAATTAAAAAATAAAATGTTGAATAATCTCATGTTATCCAACCATATGACCAAGACATGTTTTCCTAATTTCATTCTGTCTTCATCTGCATCTACATTTAAATTCAATGTTTCCAATTAAATATTATAATTTCACTATTTTCCAAACCCATAAAACCATAATTTTTGTTACATTATAAAAACAAACAAAAATAATTATAATATGTGAACTAGAATCAGTGATTGAATTGATTGAAACTTTCCTCTAGTGAGAAAACCCTCATTAGCAACTATGTTTCACTAAGAAAATAAATTTTATGTCGCCACATCATGCGACAGGCATGCATCACCTTTCTAAAAAATATTTTTTTGTGTTATAAATGTATCATATTAGAATTAATTTTCATCACATTCATAAATCAGATAAGTTAAATGTATTTAAATATTTGAATTAGAAGGTCCAAATTATCTATTAATGTAAATTCCATTTTTAGGCACAAAACTTATTCAAGGTAAAGGAGATACATTTGTAAATGAAAGTTAATGTAAATGGTTAAAATTAAAAGGTAGACACAAAAGGAAATAAGAAATGAGAACATTAAATATTTGATAGATGTATTTAATGACCTTAAAAAAATTAAATCATTAATAATCACACTATTTTATTGAAATTATTTCTATCTAGAAGTATTTGTACTTACTAATAAAATAATAATTTTTTTCAACCTTAAAACCATCCCTCCTAAAATGTAAATACCCACCCATTTCCTCCCCACACTTTATACTAATTCCTTTCAATATATATAATCTATTAATATCCCTGTCAATATTCTCTACAAGTTGTTTCTACGGTCTTAAGGAGTATCTCTCTAGTATTAAGTGGTATCCACCCTAGGTATTTTATGTGTTGATCAATATTTTCAATTCAATACTTATTTTGTATAAGGCTCTAGATTCACAATTTATTATATTTGTAATGTTTTAAAAAACACCCCCATTTATGTACATATGATTTCTTGTTAATGATATACTACATTTATTTCTCTTTAAACCTATTTGAAGATGTTTTTTGTAAACTCTTTATATTATAAAAAAGCTACCCCTGATATTCCATTCAATATTTTCATGTCTTGAATACAACACCCTATTATCATTCATGGGTATTAATTTAAATGTATCATGGAATTATTTAATGGGTAAATACATATATAAAACATAAATTCGCAACTTATTCTTTTCAAATATTAATTAATAATGATTCTTTATTTATGTGGCAGACATAATGTTATACATATGAAGGGTTTTATCTAATAGAACTCAATTGCATTAAGTAAATAATTGATCATTAGATATGACAGGTCCATGATAAATTGAATAATCTCTTGGTAAAGTTTTTTGATACCACTGTTAAAATCCTTGGTAATATATTTTATGATGCCTTAGTGATGTTCTTTTCTGATATATTTATGAATTTATCATGTATTGGTTGTGGCCACATTTCCATGTTATACCTCATGTTATTATGTTTTTTTACATTCTTTATGAGAAAAATTATTATATACATATTATAATGTTATTCTTTATTTTATGATGTTATCTTATATTTATTATTCCTCACAATGATCAATTTTCACCCCTTATCATTTGATATATATCCCTAGTAAATACTATAATCTGATTATACGGTCATGTGTAAACAAGAGAAGCATTGGGAAACACATTGATGGAATTTATATATGATATAATCCAATTCAAAAAAATAAAATGATGAAACTATACCATGTTAAAATCATGTAGATCATAATGTATTACATTGGGGAGACGAACTAGTCATTTAATACATTAATAATCAACAGACACTAGTCTTTTGCAGACCCTATGACTGTTTGATGGAAGAATATTCATTCAATAATATTGAAAAAAATATTTATGTATTTATTTGTTCCTAGAAAGATAATTTCACTTTCTATGTATACCATTTAGAGGATGAAGCTGGTCAATCATTGATATTTTCCAAAAACCCCAAGCCTAAAAAATAAATCAACACTATGAAGTTTGATGACTTCAAAACAATCATTTCCAATAAGTAATCTCATTATACAACATGAAAATTATGGAAATGGAATTCCATAACATTGATAAAAAGGAATGTAAATTTGTAATATTTTATGATATTAACAACCAAAGGATTTAAAAATATGATTCAATCTTTTTTATTTATTCAAAAAAGAAGCTATATCAATTCATTGGAAGGATAATATCTTTTCTTGATAGAGGATTATAAATATAGGACATTAGTCATTATAAGAAAATAGTATGTTGTTCCCTCAACATGGAGATGTATTTTGACGATTCACAATTATATCACACTAATAATGGAATAATAGAAAAAAAAGGTAATAATATAACCAAAAAAAGAAGGGAAGAAGATATAACTCTAATTGTTGTATTTATAGGGAAAAGATACTTAAGGAACTGCCTTAATGGAAGTGGCAAGTGAAAAAATGTTGGAAATCAAGTTGCATTACTAAAACATTAATGGGTGATGTAAAACCCTAGCATCCAAATTCTAATGTAATGGGTAAGAAAGATCAAGGTAATTCTATGGTGTAATTCGTCAATGGTGGTGATACGGGTCCCATTTCCATTCAATACAAATATCTGAGAATTGTTGTGAGAATCTATAATAAATCCTTGTATAGGCCTAGGTATTATAGCCATGAATTTAATATCTTTAATAATAAATATAATAATCCAAATGATGTGGTAGTAAATTACCTTATGGTTCACTGAAATCTTGATAATATGTTGTTTCATTCTATTTAAATGCATTCCACTATTTTCTTCAAAGAACATCAAATCCAACTCTGGTCCAATTGAAATAGAGTTATTGGTTAATAATCTAAGAGGATATTTTAATTCCACAATAGTATATATAGATTCCCCTATTAATTTTTTTAGAACATTATCAAATCAAATATTTTATTCATTATGATTGTGGAATTACATAAAATAATAGAAATGTATTAGCTCCCAATGTATAATTGAAGGATAAATAATAGAATCATTTTAATTATTTTATATTGTGGGGAAAACCTAAAACCATTTTCAAATGAGAGGCATCCCAACCCATGTCTTTTCATGATATTCCGTACATAACCTTATTTATGGATATTATTTGTGATATAGGGGAACAAAGTGAATGTAAGGAATTAGAATTTTTCCCATTATTTGTGAATAAGTTAATGTTTTTACAAAATAATTATTTGAACCTCCCCCATTAAGAGAAATAGAATTATACATTGAACTGAAACCTACAAGAGAAATTATATATAATAACCCATAGAGAATAGAAATCATGGATTTTGAAGAATTTAAGAAGAACCTACATGATCTCTTCGAGAAGGGTTTTATCTATCCAAGTGTGTCTCTTGGGTGGGAACATATTCCCTTTCTAAAGAATAAGGATTGAATAATACATCTTTCCATTAACTATAGAGAGGATAATGAGATCATTATGAAGAAAAGGTACTCTTCAAATAATCCATGACTTTTTAAACCAGATTTATAGTGCTAAATTATTTTTTAAGATTTATCGTATATTAGATTATCATCAACTGAGGTTAAAGAAAGAATATATGTTAATGATAGATTTTCAAAAAATTATGTTCATTATTAGTTCATTATTATTCGATTCTGTTTCGCTAATTCTCCTATGTTATTTATGTTCATTATGCGTTCATTATTAACCGCACTACGAAAATATAGTCTTTATGATAAATTCATTAAATGTGTGTTATAATTATAAATAATTAAATTCATGGAACACAATGTGTTGTATGAATGAATCTATATAGATATAGTAAATGGTAATGTTGTATAATAGTTTCCTCATCCAACAATAGTGACCATGATTCATAGTTCCCTTTGTTAATGGGTACTATATAAGATTTCTGAAAACAATTATTAAATTTAGAACCCATTAAAAAAGATAATATGATCGGGGGTTAAGTTCATTTGAATGAAATAATGTAAATTAATCATCCATGAACTATGGAAGTGGTTGGTTAGTGGACATGTTCAAACCTATCCCTCTTTTAGAGAAGGATTTTTAATTTATATTGATGCCCATTGTAATAACATAAACAGTAATAAATTATTTTTTTAAATGAGTAAATTTCTTTTTAAAAACTAATGTTATAGAAAATTCATACACTACAGTGGTTATTTTTCCCTATTATATGGAATTAAATATTTAGAATATTTTTATGAATCATGAAATTGATAATATAGCCATTTTAAAGAGACTATGAAGATTAGTATATTTAGGGTAATGATAAAGTCTATTTTTCAGTATCAAAATAAGTAATGACCCTAACCAATAGAGTATACCATATTAATCCCATTTATTATACATTACAAGGTAAATATAATCATGAGGATTTTCTATTGACTAAGACCAAGTTAAGATTCAACATCTATTGCTTGAGTGAACTTATTTATGAAATAAGTTCAAGATCATTATGATTATGAATTGAATGTTATTCGTCAAACCATTCATTAAAAATATCACCATTGTACACCTTACACATAGTGAATTCCATGAGGAAGTAAACAGATATGTATATAGGCCATAATAGTAAGAATTTTTATATGTTATTATTTGTAAAATAATTATTATATTTATAAATTTTTAATATTACATTTTTAATGATTAAATAGTGAGTTTGATAAAATTACATTTGGATATGATGAAACACAAATGTTATTTTTCTGAAATAGATAGTTTCAATCAACAAATGCATTTTAACGAATTTAATTATTTTAAAAAAAATATATATTTTAATAAAATAAAATTTTTATTTAATTTATTTACATAAATGACAATATAAGTTTAGGAATTGAAATGAAATTGTTATTAGAGTCATAAAACTATTATTGTCTAAAAACTAGTATTTTTCAATAAATCAATGTTTTTATTTAGAAGTTTAAATTAAAATATTTAAAGAAATGTTTTTTATAAGAAAAATATTATTATTTAAATATTTACATCAAAATTATCCAATAGTGTCTTTTACATAATTTTCTTACAATGCTAAATTTTTGGGTAAAAATTAAGTATTATATAAATACACGACATGTATTATTACATCATAATAAACCGAAAATTATGTAATATATGTCAAAAATTGTATGTAATACCAATTATTATTTCCCCTATTAAATAATGTTTTTAGGTTATTTGGTAAAAAAATAAACCCTTAATGAATCCCACAAAACATATACTATATTTTATATTTTAAAAATCAATTTTTATATAGATGACTCACTTCCAAATCACTAAGGGAATTATTTTACACTTTTATAACATTTGTATTGTAATATATTGAAAAATATTCCCCTCTTGAAGAAACTGTGTGATGTTTCTTGGTTTTTATTACATTATCAAATATCATCAAACACCAATGTTTTAGAATTTATAATGAATTCATCCATCTTTTTCAAAATAAACCCACCAAACCACCCATTCATATTATAAGAATTCCTAGATCAAGAAGATACTCTTAACTTCCCTCTCTATATCCATCTAAATGTTCCCCCATGCTCTTATGAAGCTCCTATCATGCTTTCTCAATATCCCTTTCAAAGAAAGGGTTTATCTCCTTCCCCTCATTATTCAAGCAACTTCTTTTTGTCAAGATTTTTTATTTCCATTCATTCTAGTAGATTTGTGGTTTTTACACATCAATAATAAATTCATAATGATTCCCAAGAAACTATATACCCCTTTCCCTATCATTAAACCCTTCCAAAAATCATTATGTGCACCCGTTATGTGGTAAAATTATCCTATGGTTTTCTTTTCCAAACAATTGTGTTGTGAATACCCATATGAATTTCAAACAAATGGTATTCACCTAGTTTTATCTATCTTTACTTGATTGGATATTTATATTTTTGTAACCCACAAACCTTGATTTTTCGATTAAAATGTATGGACTACGTCCTTGTATTGTATGATCATTATGACACACTACCCTCCAATGGCCCAAAGGCCTTCATTTTTTATTAATTTTTGATATTCCACATTTCAAGGGGTGAGGTGGAACCCTTACAAGGCCCATAGGCATAAGTATTATATGGATTGTATGCCTTAGATGAATTAATTTCCCTTAGGATATAAGACTTATATACATCCCACACTAACTACTTGGAACTGCTCATCTGCAGTGTCTTAATCATGAAATTAGCTCTCCACCTTCGCATGGCTATTCAGCTAGGCTATCCAGAGCATCCACATTCTTGTCCCGATGGTAGGTGTTATACCCTCTCATTCTTGCAATATTTTTAGCTTTTATGATGGTTAAAGCTCTTTACTCATCCTCTTTTTAGAGCTTGTTCTTTGTAGGTTGTCTGGTTTGAATCTGCACTTAAGGTGGCCCAAAGGCCTTAGTGACCCATAGTCCTGGGTGGCCCAAAGGCTTTAAAGAACTCTGGGACCAAATAAGTGTCTCAAAGGCCCAAACGAGAGAATAGTTTTGGGTTCTAAAGTGCCATACAATACCTACTTCAACCCTGTTATAGTACCTGATATACTACATGATACAGTACCGCTACAACACTGGTACAATAACCCGGAAATTATGCCTCCTCCTAGATTTGATCTCGGGTCTCATTGATGCACATAAATATTCCTCAATAATTGGGTTGATGATCATGAAAATCTATGTAGAACAATTATTCGTATATATTATATAAATGTGATGGGTGAGTGATATGAGAAATCGAGTAGAAAAACAATGAGAGGGGTGACAGGTTGACTACCCAAATGAGATTCACAACCCAATGGGAACAATAATTGCAAGCATCATGACAATAAATTACCAATTTACTCATGAATTTAGTAAAATCTTGAATCATGATGAATTCCTAAATCCACCTATATAAGATAAAGTTACAATTAAGGCCTTTATATAAAAAAGGCCTCTAAATTTATTAGGAATATCTAATAATATAATGTTGGAGTAGTGGATAATATCTATTGAAAATATATTCTCCATCCATCAATGCTTTATGAAATAGAATTTAATTATGGAATATTATCAAAAAGAGGGATAATTTGATCAAGTGTGGATGTTGGTGAAAATATAACGCCCGAGGACGAGATTATAGAAATTGATAGGAAGGAATTAAGGAAAATACTTTTTCACATAATATTTTCCGACCACTCTTACATATAAAATGGAGTTGGATTTTATTATCTTCATGATAAATGATGATGAATCCATGGAGCAATAAAATGATAAATACACAAGACTTTCTTGATATGTATCTAACATGGCCTTTTACACATCAATTTGTATTTTAAAACTTCTTTGGAGGGATAAATCCTTGTTTACAAAAATATTTTATGATTCATGTCATTGAAAGCTATGAGTAAATCATTTTATGTTCCCTCAATGTCAATATTGAGATCATTCAATCTCAAGGGTCTCATTGGATTAGATATTAGAAGTCGAGAATATGTTTTCAGAATGTTACGAAGATAAAGAACTATTATGGGGGAAGGAACATCCAACATCCCACTAGTCAAACGTGTGGGATGAAGTATCATGAAATGTTCATTATGGGGAAAAGGAAATTCAACAGGCGTAGTAAATAAGGGATCCAAGCTATTGAATAACGATTAGAGAAACCCACAAATGTGATTTTAAAAAAGGGAAGCTTTAGTCAACCATAATCTTTATATCACTAAAAGGAACATGAAACTATTCAATTCAATTAACTAATCTGTCGTTTATCAAAGAAAACTAATGAACAGAAACTATATGTCCTAGAGTGAGAGATATAGAATATTCAATCACAACTACTCAGGTAGATCCTGATAAGGACTTGGTTATAGGTATGTCCGTTATTCCTTCCAGGATAGAGAATATAATATTTGATTCTAGTTCAATGAATTATTTTATATCACAAAAAGTTTTGTAGAACTATTCAGACACCACCTCAATTCATGGAAGTCGAGTTATCAATGAAGATGATGAATGGGCCAGTTATTGCATCCAAATAAAAATTATTTACTCATAGCTTTCAATAACTTGAATCATCAAATATTTTTGATGAGTTTATAAAGAAAAATAAAGTGAATATTCATGTGATTAACTTTGATGATGATGGAGTTATATGGTTTAGAACCAGAATATGTCTCCCATCAATACAACCACTAAATAGAGAACTTCGGGATGATTTCTATAGCTCATCCTTTTATATTTTTCTTTGAATCACTAATATTTTTTGGAGATTTGATGTAGTAATTATGGTGGGAAACATAAATAGGGATATTGTAGAATTTATGTCTTGGTGGTTAGTATAAAAATATGTCAACAATTAGTAATATAATTCTAAGGGTATGATGAAACTATTTTCCATAACTCTGTGTAAACGAGAGAACATAACCATAGATTTCATCATAGGAGTCCCTAGGACCCTGAATGGAAATAATGAAATCTTGGTGGTAGTCGATCTCCTTACCAAGTATTAACATTTCATTTCTATTAAGGAATATTTCGTTCATGAACAACTCTCCAAGATATACATAACACAGGTGGTAAGACTATATAAAGTGTCACTATCCATTATAAGTTATCAAGATCCAATATTTACTTCAAATGTTTTAATCATGCCTTCAATATTAATTGGATATATAATTAAGCTTCAAATTTTCTTATCACCCTCGAATGTATGGACAGTTTGAGATATCCATTCAATAATTGGATGATAAGATGAGATCATTTAAAATTAATTTCCAAGAATATTGGGATCGATACCTTCCCCTAGTCGAGTTGTAATGTTAAAAAAGTGTTCACTATAGAAATAAAATGCCACATTATGAGGCTCTGTGTGAGAAGAAATTTAACTATAGAACATACTAATATGTAGTTAGAGGGAAAATATTATAGAACCAAATCATGTATAAGACATAATAGAAAAGGTTCAACCGATTCAAACTTACATGAAATCCACATAAATCCAACATAAAATCTACATATGAAATCATTGAAATAACCTAAAGATTGTGGTTGAAGAAAATTTATTTCCTTATATATTATTATGGATTAACTTCATGAGGTTTGGGAATAAGGGAAAGCTTACTCCTAGATACATTTAACCCATTATGATCCTTCATCACACTGGAGTAGTGGCCTATCAACTAGAACTAATAAATAACCAATCTCAGATACATGGTGAGTTCTATATATCCTACTTAATGATGTACATTATAGACTCCCCACATGTACTAATTATATTTTTGGTACAACTTATGAATGATATTGTAATGACCCGAATCTGGAGCCCCTCCACTGGTGCCCCGCACCCAATTTGCCACATGACCTCAAGCGTGTTTCCCCAAATCCCAGAGGCTGCCGACTAGCAGTGAGGGCCTTAGTGAGTTGGTGGGGAACCTATGCCCTCATTTGGTAAAGTATACAACGGAAGAACAAACAAACACAATAGCGGAAATAATAAACCGCATACAACAACTGAACTGAACATCGGAAGCAATGTATAAAATAATGATGATGCAACATGGTACATGTGTCTATGGAAAGCATCAAACAAACCAACATGCTGAAGTAAAACTAAAAAACAAAGTGAAAAGGAAAACAAGATAAACTCTTCAGCATCACGAGCTCCGGCTCAGTCCCATACTCTCCAGCTCCAGTGCAATCAAGAACCTGAAGTAGAAGGGCGCTTTCCCTTATCTATACCTGTAGCAACATAGTCTTCTTGGGCCCAAAAGCATGTCCCAAACAGGGTGTGAGATACAATCCCAGTAGAAAATCACCCAAAGATTTTTTCCTAACAGTAAATGAATACAAGACAAGTAAAAGTGCAGAAAGCAGAAAACAGTAGTGCACACAATAGCTACAATCCATAGTTCTAACAAACAAGGTACACAAGTAAACAACCAACAACAAGAAGTAAAAAAGGTAACCCTCTAGGTAGCTCTCACAACCTAACCCCTGTGGTTCAACCTATAAGTACTAGCAACCCTCTAGGAGGCACACACAGTCTCATCCCTCGGGTTCATCTATGAAATTAATAGACTCTCTGAGGAAGCACTCACCGTCAATCCCCCCTATTGTCTTGTATTGTACTAAAGGATCTCTGGGGAAGAACTCAACATCTCATTCCCCATGTGGCTCACATCGAGGAACTACAGACTCTCTGGGGAAGCACCCATCGTCAATTCCGCATGTGGTCTCGCATCATGTTAAAAGACACTCTGGAGAAGCCATTACGTCAATTATCCCTATGGTCTGCTACACTAGGTACTCACAGTCTAGTGTAAAAATAAACATGATCAGCACGTGTACATCGTCTAAGTAAACCTCCAAAACTACTTGGATATCATTATAAGGCTCAACAGCAATAAATAAGTAATAGTTCCACTATCCTACAACTAGGTAAGGAAACTGGAAAACGCCATGAAGTAAAACAAGCTTGGCAAGGAAACCTAAGCACAAAACAAATTACTCTACTCATAAGCATAAACCTCTAATACAGCAATCAAGAAAAGAAGGTAAACAGTAGGGAAAAACAGGAAACCCACAATTCCCTTCCCATGGGAATTTGTGGAATTTGCACAAAATACTCATTGACATTCAACAGAAGGGCACAAACCACCTACCTCGATCCTAGGAGATCAATATACGTGAACCACAATGAACTATTCCCCTTATAATGTTGTAGATCTGAGAAAATGAACAAAATTCTCAACCCAAGATAACTCGAAAATGAGGAGGAATCAGAAAACAAAGCTCCAGCCGAAGGAATAACTCACCGCTGTGATTCAAACGCAATCAACCGTACTCGAATCGGAGAACGGATGAAGAGACGGGGGCTCGTCGAAGATCCGGTCGTACGGGTCGCTCTCGAACGAAGGAGACCTAGAAAGGGGTGTTTATGTGCGTCAGGTGCAACCCCGATTCATTTAGTAAAAAAAGTGTGTGGCATGTACTTTTAGAGTGCACGGTGTGTACTAGGTCTTTTCCGTGCTCCACCAAAATCGGCCTCCACGTCACCCCTACACAGCGTGTGTGTCTCCCGGGCATGACCAGCACATGGCTTTGAGCTGGAGAAGAGTACACAGCGTGTACTCATAAAGTACACAGTGTGTGCTTCAAAAATTTCCATAAAGTTCACTTTTCTTAAAAACTCCAGAAAAAGGAAAGACATACAGAAACAAAGATCTGGGTTCCTACAAACTTCCCCCCTTAAAGAAATTTGTCCCCAAATTTCCCTAACGTGGCGTAGAAGAAGAAACCCCGAACAGTTCTGGCCACTTCGATCGTACATCGGCCTCCCTTTCTCAAGTCTCGTCCTGTACTCGCATGTGCTGCCATAGCACCCGTACCAGAGGAACAGACTGTCTGCGGAGAACCTTCATACTACGATAGAAAATCCGGATAGGATGTTCCTCGAACGATGCATCCCCTTCAATCTCAACTTCCTCAGGTTGAAATACATGAGACGGGTCTGAAAAGTAACATCAGAGTTGAGAGACGTGGAAGACGTTGTGCATGGCCCGGTACCTCTGAGGTAGCAGCAACTGATAGGTGACCGGACCCACTCTCTCCAAGACCTCAAACGGCCCGATGTACCACGTTGAAAGCTTCCCCTGTCTCCAGATCCTCTTGTGTCCAAACCTTGGTGGGACACGCAGGAATACCTGATCTCTGACCTCAAACTCCAGAGGTCGTCTCCACTGATCACCATAAGACTTCTGTCGAGACTGTGCTATAGCCATCCTCTTCTGAAACAGCTCTATCTGCTTTGAGGCCTCCTGAACGAGATGAGGTCCCAGTAAAGCTGCCTCTCCTGCCTCCAGCCAGCACAAGGGTGGTCGACAAGGCCTACCATACAAAGCCTCGTATGGTTCCATATGAATGGTCACCTGGAAATTGTTTTTGTTGGAGAACTCCACCATAAGAATATGCTTCTACCAAGAACCACCAAATTCTAGGATGCAATCTTGGATAATATCCTCAAGCACCTGGATCGTGCGCTCGGGCTGGCCATCAATCTGTGGATGGTATGTTGTACATAAAAGTACTTTTGTACCCAAGGCCTTCTAAATCCCTTTCAAGAACTGAGAAGTAAAGAGTGAATCCCTGTCTGAAAAAATGGAGTCTGGAACTCTATGCAAACATATGATCTCTCAAATTTAATGTCATCCCAGATCATCGACACTGAATGTCTCCTTAATTGGCAAGAAGTGGTCAACCTTCATGAGCCTGTCGACGACAACCCAAATAACATCATTTCCATGAGACGATCTCAGCAACCCATTCACAAATTCCATCACAACATCATTCCACTTCCACTCCGGAACGTGTAACTGCTATAAAAGGCTTGCTGGTCATTGATGCTCTGCTTTCACCTGCTGAAAATTGGAACATCTCATGAAAAAACCAGCAACATCCTTCTTCATACCTGGCCACCAGTACTGCAGATGAAGATCCTGATACAACTTGTTGATGTTAGGATGAACTGCCCAAAGAAATGGATGAAAATCCCGCATCATCTCTAAGCATATGTTTGTTGGCACCCATATGCATCCTTGGAAACACAAGATCTTATCCTCTCCCACTGTCCATTCAGGAAGAGTATCCTCTCCTGACACACTCTCCTACAAGACTAAGCCTTCTGAGTCTGATAGCTGCCTCATCTGTACTCGATCAAGAAGTGTAGAGGTAATAGCTAAAGAATAAAGGAAAGTATGTCCATGTCTGTGATGAACCTCTAGATGCATCTCAGAGAACAGATCCATCAGCTGCCACTCACTGTTGGCCTCCTAAACCACATGAACCTGAGTTCTCCTGCCCAACGCATCTTCCACTACATTGCCCTTTCCTGGCGTATAGACAAGATCTAAGTCAAAATACTGAAGATACTCAACCCACCTACACTGTCTCAGATTCAGATCACGCTGAGTGAAGATATACTTGAGACTCTTGTAGTCAGTGAAGACCACAAAGTGCTCTCCCAGTAGGTAGTGTCTCCAACAGTGTAGGACATGGACAACAGCTGACAACTCCAGATCGTGAATCAGGTAGTTCTTCTCAAGTGGCCTCAACTTCTGATACCCATACGCAACGACTCCATCTCCCTTCATAAGCACAACTCCTAGCCTGATACCTGAAACATCATAGTAAACAGTGTAGATCTTTCCTAGATCAGGAAAGACTACTATAGGTGCTGAAATCAACCTCCCTTTCAGCTCCTGAAAGGTTGACTCACAATAATCTGGTGATAATAACTTCGACCCCTTCTTGGTCAGAACTGTCAAGGGTGATGCTAGACGAGAAAAGTCATGAATGAAGCGTTTTTAGTATTGAGCCAACCCTAGGAATCTCTGTACCTCAAAGATGTTCTTCGGCTGCTCCCAGGAAACTACAGATCTCACTTTCTCTGGGTCCACAGATACTCCTGCCTCTGAGATGAAGTGACCCAATAAGTGAATCTGATCCATCCATAAGTGTCACTTAGAGAGTTTAGCATAAAGTCGATGCTCTCTCAGTGTACTCAGAACGATCTCAAGATGTGAGGCATGGTCGTGTCGAGTGTGGGAGTACACCAAGATATCGTCCATGAAGACCACGAAGAAGGAGACCAAATAAGGATGGAACACTCGGTTCATCATTGCCATGAAAACTGCAGGTGCGTTCGTGAGACCGAACGGCATGATTGTATACTCGTATAGACCATACCTGTTCTTAAAGGCCATCAGTGGTATATCTGATGGTCTAACACACAACCGATGATAACCAGACCTCAAATCAATCTTTGAGAACACATGGGATCCTCGAAGCTGATCAAAGAGGTCATCGATCCTCGCCAAGGGATATCGGTTCTTGACCGTCAACTGGTTCAGCTTCCGATAGTCCACACAAAGCCGAAGGGTACCATCTTCCTTCTTCGCAAACAGGACAGGCGCACCCCAAGGAGAAGTACTGGGTCGGATAAAACCCTTTGCCTGCAACTCCTCCAACTACTTCTTGATCTCCTACAACTCAGGTGTGGCCATTCTATATGGAGGAATGGACACCGGTGCCACTCCTGGCATGAGCTCAATAGAGAAGTCTACCTCACACTCCAGAGGAAAACCTAAAAATTCCTATGGAAAGACATCCCTGAATCTATCCAACACTAGAGGAAAGTCCAACTGTGGAGTCCCCTGATCATCTAGATAAAGACAAGAAATATGGGTTGTCACCTTTCCTAGCCCATGATGCTCGAGTCCTGCTCAACTCGCTCGAACGTCCCATTCGCCTCTATGATGAAAAGACTCACCCTCTGGTGAAACGAAAATCACTCTGTGGTGATAATAGTCAACGATGGCCTAGAAGGGAACCAACCAGTCCATCCTGAGGATGACATCATAGCTTGTAATCTCTAGGACATAGAGGTCCCACAAGAAACGGTACCCTATAACCTCAAGAGGGTGCTCTCTAAACTGGCGTACACTAGATGTCATCGTCCCCAAAGGTGTGTCTAGTGTCAACGATTCGGCAGAAGAAAAGATGTAGAGCCCAATTCTCTCCATGAAAGCAACAGAGATAAATCAATGTGTACAACCAGTATCAAAAAGCGATAAAGATAAAACTGAGGCTACTAAAATCGTACCTCGAACTGTATAAAGTCCGAGATCCCGCTCCTGATAAATCTGCTCCACAACGAAAGACTGACCTGCACTGCGACACTGGGCCCCTGGCTGACCACTCTGAGCTGATCAACCTTGTTGATGCTGAGGTACTGGTGGTTGACCGCCATGACCTCGACCTCCACCTTGGCTCGAACGGCCGGAAGAACTCCAGTTCCCCGACTGGTGAGAAACTGATGGTGCTGCTTCTGAATGAAGAGTCATGGAAGAACCTCGGTCACCAGTTGCTGGTGAGAAAACCTAGCAGAAACGCTGAAGGTGACCTAACTTGCTGCAAGATCGGCACTCCACAGGGTCCCTCTAGCACTGTGGCCCCGTGTTCCCTAACCGGCCACACTGGTATCATGTCACATGGCTTCCTGACGATGCATCACACTTCCTCAGGTCACCGCGCGTAGAATCTCTATGGCACTTCTTGATGTCATCATGAGGTAAACTTGCTCTGGAAGCAGAACATCCCTGGCTCACATATCCATAGTCTCTCAGATTTCACTACGAAATCAGTGCCTAGTTGACGATGGAAGTGATGGAAGTCAGCTGGAAGAGGTTTACCAGCGAGCGGATCTCCCTCCTGGGACCATCCTCCAACTTCCTTTCTAAGAACACCCCACATCCATCCCGGAGGGGTGTGAAATGTTGTATCTCAGTGAAGTGAGAGGAATACTCCATGACCGAAAGAGTACCCTGCTTTAAGCTCATGAACTCCCGGGCTCGATCGACCCTCAGGGTCTCTGGGAAGAAGTAGTCGTAGAACACATGCTGGAACTCCTCCCAAGCCATAACCTGCTGATAACCTGCCTGTGAGATGACGTCCCACCACCTCTTGGAGGAGTCTCGGAGCATGTAAGTGGTGAGCTTGACCCACCTCTATGTAGGCATATCCAGATGCTCGAAGATATTCATCATGGCTTCGAACCATGACTCTGCAGCCTGAGGTCCTCCTTGTCCCAAAAAAGTAGGATTATGTTGTTGCTGGAAAACCCGCGTAAAGTATGCCATAGTCGTGGAAGGAGGCGTCACTCCCTAGAAGTCCCGCATCATCCTCATGAAACCTTCCCTAAATTGTGCATCAGCACTTGCAATTGGTATAACAGGTGGTGCCAAGGCTGGCCTGACTGGAGGATTGGCAGGAAGTCCTTAATCAGCCCTGTCTGGCATCTAATCACTGCCTGATGATAGACGTACGACCGGAGGACGTCTCAGAGGCATAGCTCTGAAAGATCAAAATCACACCATAGATCAGGAAAACAAGGAAAAATCACACATGAGTACAAAACGGAAACAGGGGAAGGAAAACACACATGTTTACAAAACTCGACTATACGGCATGTATAAAAACTACACAGTGTGTCTTCTCAAGCCACTGACATGGGTGTGTACTCCTTCCCTACAATTCGTGTACACATCATACTACACGGCGTGTTAACCCCACACACGGCGTGTGCTTGAAAACTGTTCCCCTACCCAAGTCCCTCACACGGCTAACCCACACGGTTTCTTTAAATTGAGACTACATGGCGTGTTCCCTGCGGACACGGTGTGTAGTGGACAAAGCTTTGGTGGCCTGTGTTGTTAAACACACTGCCGTCTACATGGCTGAACCTTACACAGCGTGCTCCGAACAAATATGACGTGTATAGGCAAGGTGACACCGTCCCGTGTTGTTTGTGACACAGCCAGGTACCTGGAAAGACAACACGGAATTCTACAAAAGCAACACGGTGTGTCTGAGAGAAGTTCACGCCAACCCGTGTTGTTCGCGACACGGCCGGGTACCTGGAAGGGACTACACGACGCGTTCTGTTACAACACGGCATGTGCTACCCGAGCTACCATGACTCGTGTTGTTAGTGACATGGCCGAGTACATGGCTCATTACTACATTGCGTGTACTTTCCATACAAGGCGTGTTCCTAAATATATTCTCACAACACCGTGTTTCTGCTCACACGGTCAGTAACACGGCCTGAAAACTATACTGTGCGTATCTGAAAAGTACACGCCATGTATTCTGGGTTTTTCTGGGCAGTAGATCAGAAACTGCATAGAAGCCCAGAAACACCGAAAACATGGCAAATAGATGCCAAATTTCAATCCGTGAGGGTCCATACTGTCCGCGAATCAAAACTTGTCATCTCTTACAGTCATAGACAAGAGAAAATAGGATCATGATCCACCAATTTCTGATTAATGAGGGCCCATAACACCTCAAGAATCAAAATTTGGTGTTCATTTAAGCAAATAACAACATAAACAATTTTCTAACATAATAGCAGAGAATCTATAAATCATCTATCAAAATAGCATGCATAATATACACAAAGTCAATCACAATAGCATGCAATTGCTAATGAACCATAGATGGAATGGAAAAAATGCATGGCATGTGGTTCTACAAGGGTCTATATGATGCATGAGATGGAGGACCCTCATCTCATCAGGTTGCGATAGAAATAGAACCGAAATATCAAAACAATAATAGCACAAGCCATGTGAATCACTCTAGGTGAAGTCATATCAACCGTAAAATCTCAAAATCAGAAAACTGCAATTAACGAGGTAGTATGGTGTTTCCTTGTACACGGGTTACCTACTCCTGAGCACAGCTTAATACCTAGTACCGAATCCTTATTATCCCTGGATAAAGTCTCCAAATAGTAATGCAAGAGAAAATAACTCCCCTAATACCACTTTGTAACGACCCGAATCCGGATCCCCCCATTGGTTCCACGCACCTGGTTCGCCACATGACCTCAAGCGCGTTTCCCCAAATGCCAGAGGCTGCCGCCTAGCAGTGAGGGCCTTGGTGAGTCAGTGGGGAAACTATGCCCTCATTCGGTGAAGTATACAGTGGAAGAACAACCAAACACAATAGAAGAAACAATAAACAGCATACAACAACTAAACTGAACAGCGGAAGCAATGTATAAAATAATTATGACGCAACAAGGTACATATGTCTATTGAAAGCAGCAAACAAACCAATAAGCTGAAGTACAACTGAAAAAAAAAGTGCAAAGGAAAACAAGATAAATTCCTCAGCATCACGAGCCCTTGCTCGGTCACATGCTCTCCAGCTCCAGTGCAATCAAGAACCTGAAGTATAAGGGTTCTTGCCCTTATCTATACCTGCAGCAACATAGTCAGCTTGTGCCCAAAAGCATGGCCCAAACAGGGTGTGAGATACAATCCCAGTAGGCAATCACCCAAAGATTTTTTCCGAACAGTCAATTAATACAAGGCAAGTAAAAGTGCAGAAAGCAGTAAACAGTAATGCACACAACAGCTACAATCCACAGTTCTAACAGACATGGTATATAATTAAACAGCCAGCAACAAGAAGGAAAAAGGAAACCCTCTGGGTAGCTCTCACATCCTAACCCCTATGGTTCAACCTATAAGTACTAGAAACCCTCTAAGAGGCACACACAGTTTCATCCCTCTGGTTCAGCTATGAAATTAGTAGACTCTCTAAGGAAGAACTCACCATCAATTCCCCCTATAGTCTCGTGTCATAATAAAGGCTCTCTAGGGAAGCACTCAACATCTCATTCCCCCTATGGCCCTCGTCAAGGAACTACAGACTATCTTAGGAAGCACTCATCATCAATTCCCCCTGTGGTCTCGCATCATATTAAAAGACACTTTGGAGAAGCCCATACGTCAATTCTCCCTATGGTCTGATACACTAGGTACTCACAGTCCAGTGTGAAAATAAACATGTTCAGTGTGCATACATCATCCAAGTAAACCTCTAGAACTACATGGCTATCATTCTAAGGCTCGATAGAAATAAATAAGCAACAGTTCCACTATCATACAACTAGGAAAGGCAACTGAAAAATGCCAAAAAAGTAAAACAAGCATGAAAGGCAACCTGATCAAAAATACAAATTACTCTACTCACAAGCATAAACCATTACTACAGCAATCAAGCAAAGCAGGTAAACATCAGGGAAAAACAGGTTACCCACAATTTTCTGCCCAAGGAAATTTGTGTAATTTGCACAAAATACTCATCGACTTTCAACAGAAAGGAACAAACCACCTACCTCAATCCTAGGAGATCGATATACATGAACCACGACGAAAGATTCCCCTTATAACACCATAGATCTGATAAAACACACAAAACTATCAACCCATGATAACTCAAAAATGAGGAGGAATCATAAAACAAAGCTCAAGCAGAAGGAAGAACTCACTATTGCGATTCCAACGCAATCGATCATGCTCGAATAGGATAATGGATGAAGACACGGGGGCTCGTCGAAGATCTGTCCATATAGGTCACTCTCGGATGAATGGGACCTAGAAGGAGGTGTTTCTGTTCGTCAGGCGCGACCCCGGTTCATTTAGTAAAAACAAGAAAGTACAAGGTGTTTACTTTTAGAGTACATGGTGTATACTGGGTCTTTTCTGTACTCCGCCAAAATCATCCTCCACGTGACCCCTACACACCGTGTGTGTGGCCCGGGCACGGCCAGCACACAGCTTCGAGCTGGAGAAGAGTACAGGATGTGTACTCAGAAATTACACGGCGTATAGTTCTGAAATTTCCAGAAAGTTCATTTTTCTTAAAAACTCCAGAAAAAGGAAAAACATACCTGAAACGAAGATCCGGGTTCTTACATATATTTCATAGGAGGAGAATTCAGTGAATAATTTATATCATAGAGACAATGTTCTCTAAAACAATAACACTCACCTGGTAAAATTGTGAATGGGAAATGATGTATTTAAAGAAGTGACATGGGTATCCTAAAAGGTGATGAAACAATACTAACAATAGATGATTTAGTGTTTGAATGAAATATAAAGGGAAATTTTTGGAAGGGGCATAATGTATTGGAATAAACATTTAAAAATAAAAATATATTTTTAAAAAGAGTAAATTCTTTATTAATAAAAGATGATATAGAAAATTTTTCACTTTCACACTCCTTTCCCTTATGAAGTTTACAAGTTTAAAAAAGGGATATTCATCAAGACCTAAATAGTAATAATTTAAATAAATTTTTTTTAATAAAATATATATTATTTTAATGCTTTTTAGTATTAATTTTTAAATGATTAAATAATATGTTTGATAAAATGAGATTCTGATATAATGAAACACAAATAGTATTTTTAAGAAATATATATATTCAATCATGAAATTTTTTTTGATGAATTTAAGAATTTTTATAATAAATTATATTTATTTAAAATAATATGATTAAATAATATTTAAATATGAATGATAATATAATTTTTTTAAGTCAATTGCAATTGATATAAGGGATATAATATAGCTACTGTAAAAAAAATTGTTTTCAATAAATGGGTATTTGGATTTAGAATATTACTTTATAATATTTAGAGAAAATTTTTGATAAAATAAATGCAATTTTTTTATAAGTTGATCTAAATTATGCAATTGTTATTTTATATGTTTCTCTGATATTTGAGTTTTCTAGTAAAAATTAAATATGGTATAAATATACAGTTTGTATTATGACATTATAATGAACTAAAAGTGATGTAATATATTCCATAATTTTCATAAGAAATAAAGTATATATTGAGAACTTAAATTAAATTGTCTTTGAGGTTATTTGATTTATTTCATGAACCACTAATAATTCTTCTAAGACCAATACTTCATTTTAAGGTTTTAAAATAAATTATTTATAAACATAACTAACTTCTACATCCTAAAGTGAATTATTTTTATTCTCTCAGTCCAAATCATTATAAAATAATTAATACGGCACTTCTTTGGTATAAACCATGGAAAAAAATATGGGGAGTTTTATGGTTTTGATTACTCTATCTTATAGAATGAAAAACATTGGTTTTGAAATTAATAAAGAATTGTACTATCTTTTTATATATAAGCCCACCCAACCACCCATTCCTATTCACTCAAAACTCTTGGAACATTATGTTACTCATACCTACTCTATCTATACCCTCGATCTTCCCCCATTATCTTAATAGGTTCCTCCCATGCTTTTTGAAGCACCCTCGCCAGGTATGAAATTATCTCCTTCTCCACTTTATTCAAGTACCTTCTTGATATCAGAAATTAATATTTCTAATTTTTATTATTGGGATGTGATTTTTCAAAAACCCTATTACCATCATTAGGATCACCTAGTAACTAGATACACCGTCCTCTATCATTCAAATGTTGTATAAACCATTTTGTTCTCTAGTTATGCTATTGGAGTTATCCTGTGATTTTCTATCAAAACAAATGTACTAAAAACCCATAAGAATTTACACTAATGGGTTACACATAGTTTTATATGTAAAAAATTTATTGATAATTTACTTGTATGTAACCCATGACCATTAATCATAGTGATAAAATTTATGGAAAACCCCTTATTTTGAATGATTTATGTTGTACACCTATGAATGTATATGATATAACAGAAATAAGTGGACCAATAATTATTTTTCCCACCAATAAATTGGGTAATTAACAACTACAACTAGGAAAGTTAAATAGATGTTCACATTGAATAATTTTACACACCCTAAAATAAAATAAATTGTCTTCAACTCCCAAATAAATATTTCCAATGTCGAAGGTCTGTAAAAATAAATAGATGTGTTAAGAAAATAATAATCATTATGAATGGTTCTATATGGAACATTGTATGTAGTGATTGATGAAGTTATTTAATAGTTTACTTATAGAGAAATATAATTTTTAGAATAGTGAACATTTTCCAACACAGCTAATTCAAATTAGAAACATTAATCAATAAAATAATTGTTCAATACTATTGTTGAAACAATTAAGTGATTGTCTTGATTTTTTAACAACATGTAAGGGGAAAACAAAAAAAAATATAATCTATAAATATATATATCAAAATTTCATTAAAATAATGTTTCATGATAAGTTTCGAGGTTTTAAATAAATATAATTTATAGAAAGTAATCTTATGAAACACTAATAGAAGATAATATTATTCAAATAAGTGTAAAGTAGTTTTTATAATGGCCTGAAATATCATTATGTCATCAAACTATAAATTTTAAATAAATAATTATTTATAATTAGAATTTAAATTATCATATTTATATAATTATTTTTATAAAATAAATATCATTTTTAGACTTAGATTTTCATAATCATATTAAGATAAAATTAATGCAATTTTATAAGAAATATTATTTTCAGGGTAAAAATTAAAAATAATTATATTTATGAAATACCCTATCCCTTATAATATAATCATGAAATGATGAAATATTATAATTTTTTATTCTCTATTATTTATCGAAATTATTTTAATTATTATCATACAAAAAATTCAATATATTTATAAATGCATGCTTACAATTTTTTTACTACAATGTTATCCTTTTGAAATAGAAAATTTATGTGCATATTTTTAATCCAATAATAATTAATTTTTGGTGTTTTTAAATGATAAAACAAACCAATATAAATTTTTTATTAAAATAATTGGATATTTTCATTAAAGAATCAAAATGAGCTAAATTGTGAAAAGTTCTTAATTCTAGATTTTTGACATATTTTTAATTCAAGGGTATTTTAGTCATTTATGAAAAAATATATTCCTAAAATGAGTAATTATTTTTATAGAATATTTATTTTATTTCCCCAAAATTTTATTCTAGACCAAGGACTGATTCCATCATCTAGTGTCTTTAAACAAATCAATGATGTTTAATAGTTATCTAGGCGGATAACGTTAACCCCACCACCGTAATAGAAGCCCATCTTTGTCTACACACCTCTAATTGATGTGATTACACCTACAATAGAATGAGGAAATCTAGGATCATCTCAAAATTGAATTTTATGTAATTTAAAAGTCATTATGTTTTCTATTGGATGTTATGCTTTTGAAGGATTATTTTAGGAACCTTTTTCTAGAAAAAGAAACCTCCAATGGAAAAAATAATAACTCATATATCATGTTCTAATTAAGATGACATTTGGAGGGTTCTTGTAAAACACATTTATGAAAACATTTCATGAATGGGTACATGCTAGAATAGGCCAATTAATGGGTCCAAAATTCCACAATCTTCAGATGATGAAATATTCTAATAAAAGAAGATGAGCTCTTACCTCTCAAATCATTCCTTCCCATCCCCACACCATCTGAGGAAATAAATAGAGGAGGAAAATATCCAATTGGGAATTTAATTTCTTTATTTTATTTATATTTTTAGTTTTATTTTCTCATGTAATGCATTAATGTTTTTTATATTAAAGTGTTATTTTATTATTCTTCCACCCCTTTTCTCTTCCAATCACAATCTCATTCTCTGTCTACCATATTTCCCTCATGATCTCTATGAACTTTTCCATGGAAAGGGAATAACTCAAGGCTTGGAATTGGGAGAGGTTTTCATGGTTTTCTTCATTATTTCAATTCAAATTTACTTTTATTAAATCTATTTGTAGTGGAGCTGGGAATATTTACCAGGTGCGGTGGTCGTCCACCATGAAACTATTTCCAAATCCATTTATTTTCCTTGATTAATTAATTTTCCCTCCCTTATCATAGGAAACCAATTTATATGGTGGAGTTGTGGATACTATAAGGTTGGAAAAAGAAAATGGTGGGGCAGGGTCCTACTAGAATAACTTTCTCAGTTGAGGTGTTACCCTTTTTTACTATTAGAGAAGGTGTTGTTTGGTGTGTCAAACGCTTGCTAAAATCACACACTCAATAAATCAAGGGAAATTAATTCATTAATGAGGTTTCATATAATGAATTATCAAATCAAATTTAAACAAAAAATAAAATGATGAATGATCCCATGTTATCCAACCCTTGGACCAGGACCTTTTTCCATAATTTCATTCTATATTCATGTACATCTACATTTAAATTCAATGTTTCCAATTAAATATTATAATTTAATTATTTTCCAAACCCATAAAACCATGATTTTTAGTAAATTATAAAAAAATTAGAATATGTGAACTATAATAAGTGATTGAACTGATTGAAACTTTCTTCCAGTGAGAGGACCCTCATCAGCAACTATGTTGTACTAAGAAAATAAATGTTATGTTGTCACACCCTACGATAGGCATGTTTCACCTTTCTAAAAAATATTTTTATATGTTATAAATTTATCTTATTAAAATTAATTTTCATCACATTTATAAATCGAATAGGTTAAAATGGATTTAAATATTTGAATTAGAAGGCCCAAATTATTTTTTAATGTAAATTTCATTTTTAGGCACAAAACATAATCAAGGTAAAGGATCTAAATTCCTAAAATAAAACTAATGTAAATGGTTAAATTTAAAAGGTAACCACATAAGGAAATAAAAAATGGAACATTAAATATTTGTTTGATGTATTTAATTCCCTTAAAAAATTAAATCATTAATTATCAACCAATTTTATTGAAATTATTACTATCCAGAAGTTTTTAGCCATAATAATAAAATAATATTTTTTTTAAACCTTAAAATAATACCTCCTAAAATGTAAATACACACCCATTTCCTCCCCACTCTTTATATTAATGCATTTGAATATATATAATCTATCAATATCCCTATCAATATTCTCTAAAAGGTGTTTCTATGGTCATAAGGAGTCTCTCTATAGTATTAAGTGGTATCCACCCAAGGTAAGTTTTCTCTCAATCTATATTTTCATTTCAATACTTATTTTTTATAAGGCTCTAGATTTAAAATTTATTATATTTTTAATGTTTTAAAAAACACCCCTATTTATGTACATATAATTTCTTGTTAATGATATACTACATTTACCTCTCTTTAAACCTATTTAAAGATGTGTTTTGTAAACATGTTATACGAGAAAAAATAAAACCCTAATATTCTATTCAATATTTTCATATTCTAAATACGACACCCTATTATCATTCCTAGGTATTAATTTAGATGTATCATTGAGTTATTTATTATGGAAATCCGTGAATGAAACCAGAATTCCCAACTTATTCTTTTGAAATATTAATATCTAATGATTCTTTTTTGATGTGGCACACATAATGTTATACATATGAAGGGTTTTCACTAATAGAACTCTGTTTCATTAAGTAAAGAATTGATCATTAGATATGACATTTCCAGGATATATTGAATAATCTCTTGGTAAATTTTTATGCTACCATAGTTAAAATCCGTGGAAATATATTTTAGGATCCCTTAGTGATGTTCTTTTTTGATATATGTATAAATGTATCATATTTTTGTTGTGTCCACATTTCCATGTTATACCTCATGTAATTATATTCTTTTACATTCTTTATGTGAAAACTTATTATGTACATATTCTAATGTTATTGTTTATGTTATGATGTTATATTATATTTATTATTCCTTACAATTATTTATTGTAAAACTTTATCATTTGATACATATCCCTAGTAAATACTATAATATTATTAAAAGGTCATGTGTAAACAAGGGAAGCATTGGGAAACACAATGATAGAATTCAAATATGATATAATCCAGATCAAAAAAAAACAATTGATGAAACTGTCCCATCTTAAAATCATGTAGATAATCATATATTACATAGGAGAGACCAAGTAGTCATTTAATAACTTAAGAATCAACAGCCACTAGTCTTTTGCAGACCTTATGCCCATTTGATGGAAGAATATTTATTCAATAATATTGAAATAAAATTATGTATTGAATTATTCCTAGAATGATAATTTCACTTTGGATGTATACCAATAGTAGGATGAAGCTGATCAGTCATTGATAGTTTCCAAAAACCCCATGCCTGAAGAAGAATTTGATACTATGAAGTTGGATGACTTCAAAACAATTGTTTCCAATAAGTAATTTCCATACATGCCATGAAAATGATGGAATTGGAATTCTATAACTTTGATAAAAAGGAAACTAAATCTATAATATGTTATAATATTAATAACCAAAATATTTCGCATTATGATTCAATCTTTTTTATTGATTCAAAAAAGAAGCTATATCAATTCATTGTAAGGATAAGATCTTTTCTTGAGAGTGGATTATAAATATAGGACATTAGGCATTATGAGAAAATAGTATGTCGTTCCCTCAATATGGAGATTTATTTTGTTGATTCACAATGATATCACAATAATAAAGGAATAATAGAAAAAAACAAGGTAATAATATAACCAAAATAAGGTGGGAAGAAGATACAACTCTCGTTGTTGGATTTCTTGGGAAAAATAATCTTGAGGAACTGCCTTTATAGATGTGGGGTGTACTAAAAATGTTGGAAATCAATCTGCATTACTAAAACATTAATGGGAGATGTAAAACCCTTGAATCCAAATTCTAATGGAAAGGTTAAGATAGACCAAGGTAATTCTATGGTGAAATTCATCAATGGTGGTGAGATGCGTCACGTTTCCATTCAATACAAATATCTGAGAATGGTGGTGAGAAGCCATTATAAATCTTAGTGGAGGCCTAGGGATTATTACCATGAATTTTATATCATGAAATCTAAATATAAGAATCCAAATGATGAGGTAGTAGTTTACCTTATTTTTCACTAAAATCTTGATAATATGTTATTTCATTTTTTTTCAATGCATTCCACAATTTTTTTCTCATAGAACATAAAATCAAACTTTGGTCCAAATGAAATAGAGTTATTGGTTAATACTCTATGAGGATATTTTCATTCCACAACAATATATATGGATTCCCCTATTAATTGTTTTAGAACATTCTCAAATAAAATATTTTATTCATTATGGTTGTGGAATTATATATAATAATAGGAATGGATTGGATCTTAATGTATAATAGAAGGATAAATTATAGGATCATATTAATTAGTTTATATTGTGGGGAAAACCCAAAACCATTTCCAAATAAGAGGCATCCAAACCCATGTTTTTTAACGATCTACCTCAAATAACCTTCATTATGGATATTATTTGTGATATAGGGGAATAAAGTGAAAGTAAAGAATTATAATTGTTCCCATTATTTTGGAATAAATTAACGTTTTTACGAAATAATTATTTAAACCTCCCCCATAAAAAGAAATAGAATTATACATTGAACTAAATCATGGAAGAGAAATTATATCTAATAACCCATAGAGAATAGAAATCATGGTTATTGAAGAATTTTAGAAGAATCTACAAGATCTCTTGGATAAGGGTTTTATCTATCCAAGTGTGTCTCTTGGGTGGAAACATATTCACTTTCTGAAGAATTAGGATTGAATAATATAGCTTTCCATTAACTATAGAGAAGATAATGAGATCGTTGTGATAAAAATGACCTCTTCAAATAATCAATTACTTTTTAAACCTGCTTCATGGTGATAAATTATTTTTTAATATTGATCATATATTAGGTTATCATCAACAGAGGTTGAGAAAAGAATATATGCCAATGATAGATTTTCAAAAATTTATGTTCAATATGCGTTCATTATTATTCCATTCCCTCTCACAAATTCTCCTATGGTATTTAGGGATTGTATGAATATAATCATTAAGGAATACCTCAATAGATTTATTATACTCTTTCATGATGATACTATAAAATATTCTAAAGATCCATAAATATCATGATGATAAACTATGGGAAATATTAACTACATTGTGAATGATAGTATTTATGAAAAATTCATTAAATGTGAGTTATAATTATAACTAATTGAATTCATGGGACACAATGTGTTGTGTGAATGAATCTATATAGATCTAATAAAGGGTAATGTTTTATAATCGTTTCCTCATCCAACAACAGTGACCAAGATTCATAGTTTCCTTAGTTAAATGGGTAATATAGAAGGTTTATGAAAACCATTATTCAATTTAAAACCCTTTAACTGAGTTAACTTGATATGGGATAAGTTCATTTGAATGAAATAATGTAAATAAATCGTCCATGAACTATTGAAGAGGTTTGTTAGTGAACATGTTCTAACCTATCCATATTTTATTGTAGTATTTGTTATCTATATTGATGCATATTGTAGTAACACAAACATTAATAAATGATTTTTTTAAATGAGTAAATTTCTTATTAAGAAATGAAGTTATAAAAAAATCATACAGTACAGTGGTTAGTTTTCACTATTATATGGTATTTAATATTTATAATATTGTTATAAATCATAAATATTGATAATATAGACATTTTATAGAGACCATTAATATTAGTATATTTAGGGTAATTATAAAGTCTATTTGCAATAGTCAAAGGAAGTAATGACCCAAACCAATCATATTATACCCTATTAATCCCATTTATTAGAAATTCCAAGGTAAATATAATCATGGGGATTTTCCATTGACTAATACCAAGTAAAGATTCAACATCTATTGCTTGAGTGAACCTATTTATGCGATAAGTTCAAGATCATTATGATCATGAATTGAATGTAGTTCACCGAACCATTCATTGAAAATATATCCATCATACATCTTACACATATTGAATTCCCTGAGAAACTAAATAGATATTTATCTAGGCCGAAATAGTTTGAATTTTTATATGTTAATATTAGTAAAATAATTCTTATATCTATCAATTTTTAATATTAAATTTTTAATGATTAAATAGTGAGTTTTATAATATTAAATTTTGATATAATGAAACACAAATGTTATTTTTCTGAAATAGATAGTTTCAATTAGCAAACTAATTTAAACTAATTTAATTATTTTTTAGACAACTTATATTTTCATAAAATAATATTTTTTTAAAATATATTTACATAAATGATAATATAATTTTAGGAATTGAAATGTAATTGTTATAAGGGTAAGAAAACTATTATTGTCAAAAAAAACTAGTATTTTTTAATAAATCAATGTTTTTATTTTAAAGTTTAAATTAAAATATTTAAAGAAATAATTTTATAAGATAAATATAATTATTGAAATATTTACATGAAAATTATCCAATAGTGTGTTTTATATAATTTTCTTACAAAGCTGAATATTCATGTAAAATTAAATATTATATAAATACACAACATGTATTATTACATCATAATGAACCAAAAATTATGAAATATATGAAATAAATTTTATCTAATACCAATTATTTATTTCCCCCACTAAATAATGTTTTCAGGTTATTTGGGAAAAAATAAAACCCTTAATTAATCCCACAGAACATATACTATATTTTGAAGTTTCAAAATCAATTTTTATATACATGACTCACTTCCACATCTCTAAGGGAATTATTTCAATTTTTTATAATATTTTTATTATAATATATTGAAAATATTCCACCATCAAAGAAACTTTGTGATGTTTCCTCTGCCTAGATTTGATCTCGGGTCGCCTGGATTCACATAAAAAGTCCTTACCAATTAGGATAAGGCTAATGAGAATATATGTTGCACAGTTATTCATATATATGATATGAATGTGATGGGTTAGACGTGAATTATGTATCCCTTTAAATCATTGGGTAACTTTCTTTACTCATGATATTCCATGTATGGTTCATGGGTGGTTATCATAATCAAACAATGTTATGTTTTCTTAGTGGTTTCCCTAGACTTATTTTTTTCATTTAATTTTTACTGTTATTTCATTTTTCCAATGTTTCCTTTATGATATTGTGTTATATCATTCCTCATTGTTCAAAATTAAGTTTTGTAGGTTCCAGGCGCAGCGGAAGCGCATTGGTGGGTTTACCCAACTTTAATTTTAACGTTAAACAATGTTCAATCCGAGATCCGTCACGATTTAAAATGTCGAATCTTCGAAATAGAACAAAGAACGAAAAAAAGAAAAGAAGGGTCTCGGAACCCTTGAGATAGGATCATCATATGTTGGTTATAATTAATTTAATTAATTCATAAAAATTACCTCGATGGAATTCTTTCTTCGTTGGAGTCTCTGGTCACAATCTTGTGATCCGTCGTTGCGTCGTAGAATCCAAGTACAGGATTTCTCTAGAGGTGATCCAAACGTGCTCCACATATCTCTAGATGTCGCCGAAGTGATATCCAGGTGTTAGCGCGGAAGTGCCTTCACTTGCGTTGTCTGCCTTCAACCGCGTTGATCCGGTTGAGGATCTCGCTTTCGTAACTTGAAAGTGTTCATGGTGGAAAAAGGAATTCTCTCTTGGCTTGAGAGTATTTCCCAATCCGTTGTGCAGAACAATGGCTCTCCTTCAATGAGAATAATGTAATTTGGGATTATAATACTTAGAATAATAAAATGAATTAATTGCCCGAAAGAATTTAATCATTTCATTTAATTCTTAGTAATACCCCATGTCATAATAATGACAGTTTACAATCATTATTACTTGACATGTGACCAACATATTACATTTAATATCATTTAATTAAATAAACAATATTTTCTCACGAATCCCGAAAAAATAAACTACACGGCGTGTATATAAATATACAGGGCATGTACTTTTATTTTTCCATTTTATCTATTTCCTCCACCATATTTATTAGACCTTGAGTAATGGATATTTATTTCTTAAATAAATGTAACTTCATTACTCGCTAATAAATATATATATATATATATATATATTATTTCACCCACAATATATTATCTCGAATAACTAGTGTCGAAATAAATGCGATCAGGCATCGTTAAATAATTATTAAACCACAGTCGGGAATAATATTTATTTAACTTGTTAAATTAATATTTAACTGAGAAACATGGACACACTTAGTGTGTGACTCTCTAGGCCTCTTTCTCAGTGGAATTAGGCGGAGCCTACCTAAAGTCCAAGGTTAGCGTCCAGCAACATGCCAAGGCACCCATAGAGAAAGAAGTTAACGAAGCAATGACGTATCACCTCCTATGAACGATTACCGTGTAATATAATACCTTTGACTCAACATCTCCAATCAATAGGGTTTCATGCTAGTGCCATCAACCCATGTGATCAATTATTCTTTCTTTGACTTCCCAGAATTGAACTTTCCATTACCTTACCATGGCCATGGATTTATTTAGGCTATATCAATTCCATCAATGGGCCTGAGATATCTACTTCTTTTATGGAATAGAAGGGAAAAATCCTTTCCTGCATTATCTATTAATGCAGTATTACTCGTGACGCACCCAACGTATCCCACCTCACTCCGAACAGTTAGTCGTCACAGTTTTCTTCAATACATCTAAGTGTGCGAGTTGTAATACCCATTAATAATAATCTTAAAGTCTAAGGACCAATACACACGTCCGTAGATAGGAACATCCAATGACACTATAAAATGTGGATTTCCTACTGGCGAGTCTCATTCTCATAATATCCTCCTAGATATTACCATGGGCGCACACCATGAGAAGGTGCCTCAATGTTTTATGAGTCCTCACCCCTAATTAACTGTATTATTTGTGTCCCTCAAATAATATCATCCTTCCATAGAAAATATATTCAAGAACATTGTTATGGATCTTCCGGGTTCTCATCATAGCAGGGATCCACTATGACCCATTACTGCAACAGATGTCCTTAGGACATTATCACATGCATTGTCACGCATAAGAACAATCAAGATGTGATAAGGAATTTATTAATGAATAAAGTAAAAACTAGTTGGTTCTAGGCCACCAACTCCAAAAGACTCCCACTTGGACTGGAGCCAACTTTTAACAACCTTTAACCCGCTATCTCTCACATGATATTCATGATTCTACTGAGATAGGCCTTTAGTCATGGGTTCTACCACGTTCTCTTCCGTGGACACTCTGCTCACTGCAACTTCACCCCTTTGATAGAAATCCCTTAAGAGGTAATACATCCGGAGTATGTTCTTTCTCCATTGATGTGACCCTGTTTATTTTTCAAGATCCACCGCTACAGTGTTATCATGATAAAATGTAATGGATCTTTAAGGCTAGGCACCACATCAAGCTCCTGGACAAAGTTCTGAATCCAGACGGCTTCCTTGGCTGCATCAGAAGCCTCTATATACTCGGACTCCACTGTAGAATCGGTGAAAACTAGCTGCTTTGAACTCTTCCAGCTCACAGCTCCTCTATTGAGGTATAAATCATATCCATAATGTGACTTTAGATCATTCTGATCTGTTTTAAAACCAGCATTAACATACCCTCTGATGACAAGCTCCCGGTCTCCTCCATACACCAGGAACATATCTTTAGTTATTCTCAGATACTTAAGGATAGTCTTAATAGCAGTCCAATGTTGTTCTCCTGGATCTTCTTGATATCTACCTACCATGATCAGTGCATAGGCAACATCAAGCCCAGTACATAACATGGCATACATGATGGATCCTATATCCTAAGCGTATGGGATCTTACTCATTCTATCATTCTCTTTTTGTGTCTGAGGACACATTTTCTTAGAATGATGTAAGCCATGTGACAGTGGAACCAATACCCTCTTGGACTGTTCTATACTAAATCTATTTAGTATCTAGTCAATGTATGTACCCTAACTTAGTCCAAGAATCCTCTTGGATCTATCATGAATGATCTTGATCGCTAGAATGTCGGCTGCTTCACCTAAGTCTTGCATTGAGAAGCACTTGTTCAACCAGTCCTTAACTGACTGAAAGGCTGGTATGTCATTTCCAATAAGTAATATTTCATCAAGATATACCACTAGGATGACGACCGCATTCCCATTGAACCGCTTATAAACACATCGCTCACATTCGTTCTTAATGAAACCAAATTCCTTTATGGCTTCAACAAATCGAATGTTCCATGACTTGGATGATTGCTTCAATCCATAAATGGATTTCTGCAACTTGGAAACCCGTTTAGCTTCACCTGGTGTCACAAACCCTTCTGGTTGTGTCATATAGACATCTTCCTGAAGGTTCCCATTAAGGAATTCTATTTTGACATCCATTTTCCAAATCTTGTAGTCATGGTAAGCTACTGTGGCAAGTATGATTCATATGGATTTAAACATGGAAACTGGTGAGAAGTTTTCATCATAGTCAATTACTTGAGGTTGTCTAAATCCGTTAGCCACTATCCTTGCTTTGCAGGCGCTAACTTGACCTTCCATGTCCATCTTTCTTTTGAATACCCATATGCATCCAACATGCTTTACATCAACTGGCTTATCCACTAGAACAAAGACTTGGTTCTGATACATGGAATCCATCTCAGAATTCATAGCTTCTATCTATCTTGCAGCTTCTGAGCTTTTTACTTCTTCCTTTTAGGAGAGAGGTTCATCATTTTCCAACAATAATGATTCACCATCCTCGGTGACTAGGAAACAATATCTCTCTATATCCCTTACCTCTCTTGAGCTCCTACGTAGTACTTGTGTTTCTGGAACCTCTTCCATGGGGACCTGTGGAACTTGTTCCTATACCAACTCATGTGTATCTTGAGCATCAACTTCATCGAAGTCAATCTTTCTCCCACTATCCTTCTTGAGGATGTGATCCCTCTCAAGAAAGACGGCTTGTCTAGCGACAATCACTTTCTTGTCTTCAGGGTTATATAGGTAATATCCTTTCGTTTCTTTGGGATGTCCTATAAAGATACACTTCGTGCCCCGAGGTGCTAGTTTGTTGCCTGAGAAGGCCTTAACAAACGTCTTGCATCCCCATACACGTGTATGCAACAAAATGGGTTTCCTTCCATTCCATAACTCGTATGGAATTCCATTTTCCACCTTATTTGGTACTCGGTTTAATGTGTATGCTGCAGTTTGTAATGCATGTCCCCAAAAGGATAATGGAAGATCCACATGACTCATCATCGACCTCACCATGTCCAACAAGGTGTGGTTCCTCCTTTCACTAACACCATTCCATTGTGGTGTATAAGGATGAGTGAGCTGAGATAGAATCCCAGACTCCCGTAGAAGATCGATGAACTCTTGGTTTAGATATTCTCCACCTCGATCCGATCGAAGTTTCTTTATCTTCTTACCAAGCTGTATCTCTACTTAATTATTGAATTTATTAAATTTCTCTAAGGACCCTAACTTATACCTCATTAAGTAGACATAGCCATATCAACTAAAATCATCAGTAAAAGTAATGAAATAAGAATATCCACCTCCAGCTTCTACTGGAAATGGTCCACACACATCCATGTGTACCATTCCTAGAATCTCTGTGGTCCTTTCACCTTGTCCACCAAAAGTTGGATTGGTCATTTTTCGTGTAAACAATCTTGACATCTATCAATTGGTTTCAGCTCAGTAGAGTATAAATAACCATCTTCGCAAAGCTTTGCCAAGCGCTTCTCATTCACATGACCAAGGCGGTGATGCCATAACTAGGTGATGTATGAGTCATGTGAGTTTGTTTCATTATCTATTGCCAACACTTGGTTTTCATAATTCAATACATACAATCCATTATTTAAATGTGCCATACCATAACATAAGTTGTTCTTATAAAAGAGACAACCCTTATTTCCAAATTTGAAAACAAATCCATCCATATCCAAACAAGATTCAGAAATTATGTTCTTGGTAACACTAGGCACATAATAATAGTTATGTAAAACCAAAATCAGCCCAGTCGGAAATGAGAGGTGGTAGTCGCCAATAGCCAACGCAGCCAGCCTTGCACCATTGGCTGCTCGAAGATCCACCTCTCCTCTAGCGATCTTTCTAAATCTACTTGGTTCCTGCATTTGAATACCTATGTGATCCCCACAAGATGTATCTAATATGAAATGTGTAGAAATAGAAAGATTTCACTCGATAAAAAACGCACCTTTAGCATCCCCATGCTTCTGGGTGCAGTTCCTCTTCCAGTGGCTCTGCTTGCCACATGCAAAACACACTGCCTCCCTTTCCTTTCCCTGCCTCTGGATCTTTCCCTTCTTAGAGGGACGGTGCTCGGAGGCTTCAGACCATTTATAAGTCTTTGGCCCCTTTTCCTTTCCCTTCCTTTTCTTGTTCACCATAAGTACTGCGGGTTTGTCATGCCCCATATCCTTGTCTACCTAGAAAATCAAGGTCAGAATCCCTGACAGACTCTTCTCATTTCTGCTCATGTTATAGTTTCCAATGAAGCTAGAGAAGGTCTTGGGCAGTGATGATAGGATAAGATCTGTACGCAAATAATCTGGGAATTTAATCCCTAAGATGTCCAGGCGTTTAATGTAGCCAATAAGCTTGACTACATTAGGCCTATCTAGTGTAGACTCTCCAATCTTCGTGGTAAAAAAATCATTGGAGATCTCATACCTCTCCTATCTCGCCTTCTCTTGGTAGATATCCTTAAGGTGAGACATCATGCTATACGTGTCCATGTTTTCATGTTGCTTCAAGAGCTCATTAGACATGGATGATAGCATGAAACACTGGAAATCTATGACATCATCCATGTGCTTCATGTAGAGAGATAATTCCTCATCACTAGCCTCTTTCCCAGGTGCAACTGGAATAGGCTCTTCCAGCACATACAATTTCCTTTCATGGAGAAGGATGACGGGTAAATGCATATGCCATTCTTGGAAATTGGTGCCGATGAGAAGGTTTATTTTTCGAGTATGGTGCACAATGATATTTTTTACTTCATTTTCTTTATGTTTCTACAAATTAATATGAGAAAAGGTTTAGTACTTTATTACAAATTGAGAGAAATAGATAAATTAATACTTATTATTCTCCTGCTATTTTATCGAAATCCAATAGCCCTTACCATTGACTTCGGAATATTCTGTTGTGTGAATATTCTAGTGGAAAAAATCCATATTTCCCTTCGCATTACCCCAACCAGGGTTGGTCAAGAAACTTGAAGGGTTTTAGGTAGGTATTCCAAATGCCAACTACATTAACTCGCAGCTCCTTAATCTGCTGAGTGGAATCCCCAATCCTGAAATCCTTTTATTTTGGATTTCCTCAACCTTTGCCTCTTGGTCACACCATGTCCTACTATGTCAGTCAACCCTTGATGCAAACCAAGTCAAGTCAACCCAAAACCATGAATTAGAATTACCCAATAATTGAAATCACCCCAACTAGGGTTGGTCAAGCACATTGAACTATGGTTCGATTCTAACAAAGATTATGGAAGGCTATGCTGACTTAAAATTTCTTTTGAGGGATTTCATCCTTATACCTAAATTTCCATTTTATTATCTTTGATTACATAATTTTTAATATTACGTGGGATATACTTAAGTGATTAACCATGTCTAAGATAATATTTACATATAAGCAGGTTTTATTTTAGTTCTATCTTGCATGCTCGTTTAATTCATTAATTGTGTGATTGTGACAACACACCAACAATAAATAAACAATGAAACTCACAGAAATAAAACAAACGGTATGATCATGAGCTTTTCTATTGGTTAGTTTATCTAGTGGTTGATAAACTAACCCAAGATCTAGGGGAGAAACACCTTGAACCTTTTAGGTTCATGTTTATAGCTTTCCACCAGTCCGCCTTCGTATCTCCTTGGGTTGGTTTCACCTTGGATCATGACATGAGCCGCCTCCACTAGCTTGGGAGCTCCATCCATTACATATGCATTTATCTCACATGAAGGTGATGGGTAAAGGGGGGTTTTACATAAAAGAATCCTTGGGCGCGATGGCCCTACATTTTAATGAGGAGATGGCTCACAGGCCAACAAATTTAATTTAAATAAATAAATTAAAAAACCATTCACATACAAAGGTATCGGTCTATCTCATGATCATTGATACATGCAACGATATTTACACATAAATAAAACTATCATTCAGTTCTTTAATCATTCTTGTTTAAGATAAATCACGCTTGAATCAATTAATTATCTTTAATTAATCAATCCTTTTATCTTAAACCCTTTTCTAAAGTTCCTTGAGATTCTCATCCATCATAATTTTAAACAATTAAATTCATTTAAAATTATCCTTGTACGTAACTTGTACCTTGGAGGAAACCCGGTGAATTCCCGTTCATTACGGAGAAGTTAAATTAAACACACATATATATAAAACCTATCGCGTATTGTGCCTCAGCTTTACGCCTGCACCATGGTACACGTCTCAAAGGTTTGTATAATATAATAATAAATTTTAATAAATCTACATAATTTGGGTGAGTACACGGCATGTAGTTCCAACTACACGGCATGTAATTTTCGTCACCATCCATCTAAAGTACACGCCCGGGGATAGGGCGTGTTAATGTTCTTCGGAAATTTTCAGAGTACACGGCGTGTACAGTGGGACACATGCCGTGTAGTTTCCTCATTACACAGTTTCCAGCCGGGCAGGTCGTGTACGGAGTACATGGCCCAACCCTAACCCGAAGAGACTACACGTCGTGTTCATTGGACCACACAGCATGTAATCAGGAAACCGTGTGCCACCTGTTTCTGGTCAACACACGGTGTCATAAATTCTTAGAAAGAATCCAATACACGGCCTGATTTGGCGGATCAGTCAATGCATTGAACCTAAACTACACGTAGTGTACTTCCGAATACATGTCGTGTATTCTTGTGTTGTATGTCCAGAAACGTTTGGCTCCTCCGGATGAGTTCCTTTATTTTATTTTAATCAAAATTAAAATAAGAAATCGTTTCTGTGAGGTGAACGAGAAACGGGGGAGGAGGAACGGATTACAATATTTAGATTTTCATAAAGATTAAACTTGAATTGAAATTACTAAATTATTAAATGTGTAAATTACCAACGAAAAACTAAATAATTATAATCCACGATATGACCGCTCTGATACCACTTGTAGGTTCCGGGCGTAGCGGAAGCGTGTTGGTGGGTTTACCCAACATTAATTTTAACATTAAACAACGTTCAATCCGAGATCCGTCACGATTTAAAACGCCGAATCTTCGGAATAGAACAAAGAACGAAAAAAAGAAAAGAATAGTCCTGGAACCCTTGAGATAGGATCATCATATGTTGGTTATAATTAATTTAATTAATTCATATGAATTACCTCGATGGAATTCTTTCTTCGTTGGAGTCTCCGGTCATGATCTTGTGATCCGTCGTTACATTGTAGAATCCAAGTACAAGATTCCTCTAGTGGTGATCCATACATGCTCCACGTATCTCTGGACATCACCGAAGGGATATCCAGGTGCTAACATGGAAGATCCTTCACTTGTGATGTCCGCCTTCAACCGCGTTGATCCGATGGAGGATCGCGCTTTCGTAACTTGAAAGTGTTCATGGTGGAAAAAGGAATTCTCTCTTGTCTTGAGAGTATTTCCCAATCTGTTGTTCACAACAATGTCCCTCCTTCAATGAGAATAATGTAATTTGGGATTATAATACTTAGAATAAAAAATGAATTACTTTCCCGAAAGCATTTAATCATTTCATTTAATTCTTAGTAATACCCCATGTCTTAATAATGATAGTTGATCATCATTATTACTTGACAAGCACCCAACATATTACATTTAATATCATTTAATTAAATAAACAATATTTTCTCATGAATCCTAAAAAAACAAACTACACGGTTTGTATATAAATATACACAGCCTGTACTTTTATTTTTCCATTTTATATATTTCCTCCACCATATTTATTAGACCTTGAGTAATGGCTATTTATTTCGTAAATAAATTTAACTTCATTACTCACTAATAAATATATATATTATTTCACCCATAATATATTCTCTTGAATAACTAGTGTCGAAATAAATGTGATCAGGCATCCTTAAGTAATTATTAAACCACAGTTGGGAATAATATTTATTTATCTTGTTAAATTAATATTTAACTGAGATACATGGACACACTTAGTGTGTGACCCTCTAGGCCTCTTTCTCAGTGGCATTAGGCAGAGCCTGCCTAAAGTCCAATGTTAGCGTCTAAAAACATCCCAAGGCACCCATAGAGAAAGAAGATAACGCTGCAATGACGTGTCACCTCCTACGAAAGCTTACCGTGTAATATAATCCCTTTGTCTCGACATCTCCAATCAAGCGGGTTACATGCTAGTTCCATAAACCCATGTGCTCGATTATTCTTTCTTTGACTTCCCGGAATTGAACTCGTCCATACCTTATCATGGCCATGTATTTATTTAGGCTATATTAATTCCATCAAAGGGCCTGAGATATCTACTTCTATCATGGAACAGAAGGGAAAAATCCTTTCTCTCATTATCTATTAATGCAATATTACTCGTGACGCACCCAATGTATCCTACCTTGCAGCGAAAAGTGTGTCGTCAAAGTTTTCATCAATACATCTAAGTGCGCGAGTTGTAATACCCATTAATAATAATCTTAAAGTATAAGGACCAATACACACGTCCGCAGATAGGAACTTCCAATGACACTATGAAATGTGGATTTCCTACTGGCGGGTCTCGTTCTCATAATATTCTCCAGGATATTACCAAGGTCGCACACCATGATAAGGTGCCTCAAAGTTTTATAAGTCCTCAGCCCTAATGACCAGTATTATTTGTGTCCCTAAAATAATATCATCCGGCCATAGAACATATATTCAAGAACAGTGTTATGGCACTTTCGTGTTCTCATCATAACAGGGATCCGCTATGAACCATTAATGCAACAGTTGTACTTAGGACATTATCACATGCATTGTCACGCAGAAGAACAATCAAGATGTGATAATCCATTTTTTAATGAATAAAGTACAAACTAGTTGGTTCTAGGCCACCAAATCCAACAAGTTTCTCACCCTTATTATGTTTCATTGATATCCCAATGAGATCACAATTTATAATATACATTATTCTATGATTTATTTACTACCTTACATGGATTTACAGATCTCCCTGTTCTTATGTAAATCCCCAAGTTATCCAAAGTAGTTTTAGAGGTTCCAATGAATATAAGGGAACATTTTAAATTTTTTAAATAATGATGTTTTACAGATGTTTCAATTTAATGTTTTATATACATAATTTCACAAACATAGTTGGCCTCATGATATTAAAAGTTTTAATTAAGTGTACCATTATGTAGTGAAATATGAATTTTGGTGTAAACAAATATAGATTCTCATGGTTGGTATCAAATTAAAGTTTAGTTATTTTTTGGTATTATGATTAGAAGAATATATTTAAATCTATAAGTATAATATAAAAACATATGAAAAAATCCTAAATTTTTTATAAAGTATAGAATAAGTGGTATTTAAGAAGATAAATCTCTGTATGGATACAATATGTGGATGTGTCTTTGGCACAGTTGTACCCATGAGTAATAACCCTAAAAATATCATTTTGAGATAGACTCCATTGTCCCCTTTTCTATGATAATGATCCTTTTTGAGAAAAAATTTTTAAACAACTATGGTATTTGTTTTGGTTTTTTTAGGAGCTTTATATGAACCATTATTAGGTGACAAAAATGACCATTAGATTTTATGTAAGGAAATAGATCCTAGATAACATATACTGAAACCTAAAATTTCACAGTTCAAAATATATATTTCATTTATGAGTTATCTATTTAATGTTCATAGTTTCTTACTTACTCTTTTTATAATTAAAAAATTGTCACCCTTAATTTTCTCTATTATTTCTAGTAACTGTATGTAAATATGAGGAATATAGTAGATAAATAATGTGAGGGGTGACATGTTGAATACCCAAATGAGATTCTCAATCCAAAGGGAACAATAATTGCAAAAATCCTGAAAAACAATTACCAATTTACTCATGAATTTAGTAGAATCCTAAATCAGGATGAATTCCTATATCCAGCTACATAAGATGAAGTTACAATTGAGGCATTTATATAAAAGGGCCTCTAAATTTATTAAGAATATTTAATAATATAATGTTAGAGTAGTGGATAAGATCTATTTAAAATATATTCTCTATCTATAAATGATTTGGGAAATATAAGTTAATTCTATAATATTATCATAAAGAGGGATAATTTGATCAAGTGTGGATGTTGGTGAAAATATAATGCCCAAGGAGGAGATTGAAGAAATTCATATGAAAGAACTAAGGAAAATAATTTTTGACATAATATTTTCCCATCACTCTTACATATAATATGGTGTTGTATTTTCTTAGCTTCATGATAAATGATGACGAATCCATTGAGAAATATGAGGGTAAATACACATGACTTTTTTGATATGCATATTCCATTGTCTTTACCCATTAATGTATATAATAAAACCTTTTTGGAGGGATAAAGCCTTTTGTACAAAAATATTTGAGGATTCAACTTATTGAAATCTATGAGTAAATCATTTTATGTTCCCTCAAGGTTAATATTGAGATCATTCATTCTCAAGGGTCACATTGGTTTAGATATTAGAAGTCAAGAATATGTTTTAATCATGTTAAGAATATGGAGAACTATTATTGGGGAATGAACATCTCGCATCCCACTAGTCAAATGTGTGGGATGAAGTATCTTGAAATTTTCATTATGCGGAACAAGAAATTCAATAGGCATAGTAAATAAGGGATCCAAGCTATTGATTAATGAAGGGAGAAACCCCCAAATGTGATTTTAAAAAAGGGATGTTTTATTCAACCATAATCCTCTTATCACTACAAGTAATATGAAACTATTTAATTCAGTTCCCTAATCTGTTTTTTATCAAATAAAACTAATCAACATAAATTATATGTCCTATAGTGAGAGATGGAGAATATTCAATCACATCTAATCTAGAAGATCCTGATAAGGTGGTGGTTATAGGTATGTAAATTATTCATTCAAGGATAGAGAATATAATATTTCATTCTAGTTCAATGAATTAATTTATATCACACAAGTTTAGTAAAACTATTCTGACACCACCTCAATTCATGGAAGTCGAGCTATCAATGAAGATGAAGAATGGGTCAGTTATTGCATCCAAAGAATATAAATCATCTTCTATCCATATTTTTGGATTAAATTTCCATGTAAACCTTATGAAACATCCATTAATGTAATTTTATTTTATTCTATGTAAGGATTGGATTCCCAATAAATTGCTATCATAAATTGAAAAGGGATATAAAGGACCATTTGTATCAAAAATTACACTCAAATTCACTAAAATATCATATAGTATGATAAATATTATTCGGTATCATGTTCTCAAGAAAGTATATTATTTCCTTATGAGAAATATTATATTTCTCAATTGATTGGAACAATATAACATATCATCTTTTATAAAATTCCCATTTTGGGGTATTACATTGATATGTTTACCAAACAAATTCCTAGAATTTCTCTTAATAGTGAGGTTGATTTCAAAATCATGATTATACCTCGATCATTCCAAAGTTATAAGAATACATATATATAGAAATTGTTAAACCTGAGTAAATAAAGGAGAAACAACCAACAATTATTGAAAATAGGTTTATACACCCATTTTCTTCATTGTGGGGTTCACCGGTATTCTTCATAAAGATAAAGGATGTGTCAATGCCCCTATATATTTATTATCACTAGCTCAAAAATATAAAAATTAAGAAAACATATCCCCGGCCATTTATTGATGACTTGTTCAATCATCTATTTTAATACCAATACTTCTCAAAGGTTGATATTCGATAGATATGTTATCAAGTAATGGTGATGGTATAAGATATCCCCAAGGATAATTTTTGTGAATGGTTCATGCCCTATGTGTTCATTTTTATTCAATTATGATTCAATAAATCTCTATAAATCACTGTAGAATTAATTATTCTAGACTTTATGTATTACCTTATCAAAATTATAGAAGTATTTTTTTATGAAGTTCATATATACTATAAAAACAAGGAGAAGCATGAGGATAATTTAAATGTTATATATAAGACCCCGAGGAAGGGGAATATATTGGAAAATTATAATAAATTTGTATTTTTTTGTGAAAGTAACTTTTTTGAGGAAATTTATCACTAAAAAGGTGATATATGTGGGTTTATAAAAAATAGAGGCAATTTTATGATAGCCCAAACCAATATTTGTAAGAGAATTAATTAGTTTCAATGGATTGGATAGGTAATATGGTTGGTTTTTTAAAAAAAATAATGATTATCAATCCCACTAACCAAGATTTCTTAGATGGGAGTTTTTTTTCTAGAGTAATGAATGTGAATAAAGATTTAAAGAGACGAAGATGTGACTGATAAATTACTATATGATAACATTACCCATTAGTGGGGATTGATTTATGATCCATATTAATGGTTACAAAATGGTATTGGGTTGTGTTGTCTTGAAATTTGAAAAAGTCACAGCCTATGCTCCCCTATAATTAATGGTCATTAGAAGAACAACCGAACAAGTGATCTATAATAAGAATAACTAATATTTTTATTGATCATTGGGTGAAATTATCACTATATGATAAAGTCATATATATATACTGACCATAAAATCCACAAGTATATATTCTCCAAAAGGAATTTACTATACACCAATGATGGTGGCTAGAGATGATCATGGAATATGATGGTTCATGCCACTACCATCATGGGATGGAAAATAAATTGGTAAATGCTCTAAGTAAAAAGGATCCTGAAACCCAATCCATGATATGTATTTAAGGTAATTAAATATTTTTGGTTATGAAAAGGATGAATATGGTTATAATAAAATAAACATTATCAAACATTTATTAAATAACTAATCAACCATCTCTTCATGGGAGGATCAAGGTGGAATTGAAAAATGATGAGTTTTTAAAGAAAAAGGAAGTGAATATTCATGTGATTAACTTTAATGAAGGTGTAGTTATATGTTTTAGACCTATAATATGTCTCCCATCAAAACAATAACTGAATTATGAACATCTTGATGATTTCTATAGCTCTTCCTTTTATATTTATCTTTGGATCACTAATATTTTTAGAGATTCGATGTAGTACTTATGGAGGGAAACATAAAGAGGGAGATTGTAGAATTTATATCATGGTGCTTAGTATACAAATATGTCAAGAATGAGTAATAGAAGTCTATGTGTGGCATACCTCCTTTTTATAACATAAACTTTCATTACATTACACAAAACTGGGGATCTTTAAGGTTTAGTGACTTGGAAACCAAGAACATAATACATGAAAACAACATAAACAATTATTCTTAAACACTTGAAAGGCTTCTCCTTAAGTTATTCCTAGGTTCATTTTTTTCATATCATAACCTGGGAACATACATCAAAATAAAGGGTGAGCAGAAGGCCCAGTAAGGGAAACAATAGAAACATTTTACATGTGAACTTGAGATGCTTCAATAAGGTCATGAAAAGAACTTTAAGGAATGAGAAAGAAATCATGAGGAATATCATAATAAAAATAACGTTTTTCATAAATTTAAGATGTGTATACAACATTTAATATTGACAATCATTTCTGTTTCACCAAGGTCCATTCCCATGGTGTCATTTTAAATTACCAAGTTTATTCACCAAGGCATCGTTAAAAATAGTCATCTCTAGAGATTAAGTCTTTACCCAATGCATTGGAGCGCTATCAGGGAGTACCCTTGAAATGAATTTATTATCATTTGAGCCACATATATCATCATAAATCATTTCATAAACAACCCATATTTCATAAAAGAAATGGGTTTCATTTCATAATCATAACATTTTAAAACTGCTTTAAAGACATGATCTTTATGTCACTTTAAACCTATGGAAAGGGAAAACGGGTCTCATGTATGTAAATCCCAGAATTTAAAATAGAACAACTTGGTATATATGTAAATACCCCTATAGAAGAGAGAGATTTGAGTATTAACTTAATAAAATAAAACAACTTTAGAAAAAGAGAGAGACATTTTGAGACAGAAATTCTGCAGCATAACAGCTATGTTTCGGGGTTTTAGAAAACATTGAAAAGAGAGGGGACATGGGTAAAACATTAATAAATGGCCCATAAAACAGTAGAGGGACAAAATATCAAGGATATATGAACATGGTAATGAAATTTTAAGGAAATACCATTTGAAATGAAAAACATGGAAGGAAGACAAAAATTAGATTTCTCTTATTAAAATTCGACATCCTAACGGCGTCACTTAAACATCAACAAAAATGAATTGACGAGATCAAATCGGGCGTCTCATAATATGAACATAAAATTTCAGTATGATATATATATAGATTATACCCCAACACAATAAAAAGAAACTTGAAATACTTGACATGAAATTAGAATTTTGAAAAATGAGAAGGGTGAAAGAATCCCTTAAAAATTCGGCAGCCAAACGGCGCCACTTAAACATTCTCAAAACGAATTGATGAGAGAAATAAGAGGTCTCTCATCATATGAACATGAAAAGGGAATTAATATGAATATAAAATAACATCCTATAACATAATAACATTGATCATAAAATAAGTGACATAAAAGAGATTACTTGAAAAGAAAGAGAGAGGTCGGATCCCTTACCTTGAACGTAACTCTTAAAACTCCAAGGTTGGGACCTTGAGAGGCTTGAGGGCACCTTGGGAGGACTACTTCAGAGGTAAGGAGACCAGAACTTATTTGAGGATAATTTTGGAGTCGAATGGATTAGAGGATGTCTTGGTATTTATAGGGAAAGTGAGGGGACAAGGCATTAATGGCCAAGGGACACCTCATTGGTGGTTTTGGAAAAACCATGGGCTTGCCCATGGTATTTCCCATGGTATTGGCCACATAGGACACCTCATAACTTATCTTAATATTCATAAGTCGACCATATTGATTACATACTTAATAAATCATTTAATTATGTCATTAAACACCCGTAACTTAAAAACTGTATTTTCACTATTCATTGAAAATTCTTTTTTTTTGGAAAAATCCCAAAAAATTACCATAACATAATATCGATGCTCTGAGTTCAAAAATAAAGTCCATTTTATAAAAAAAAAATTTAAATATTTTAATTAAAATTTTAAATAAAAAACACTATTCACCCGAAAAAACTAATACTTGATTAATAATTTATGAAACCGTTATTTAACCATTTTATTGAATCACATTACTTATTCAAGGTGTCTAAATTATATTAAAACTTTCTTTAAGTGATATTACTAATCGATTTTGTCACACTACTAATCCTAAGTGTAAAATCATTATTCATAATTTACTATATATCAAAAATTAATTTGATCTTATTAGACTCCAAATTCCTTACTGAACACTTTTGCAAGAGACCATTTTTTAAAAATCATTACACATCATTAATTATTTAAGGTTTACATAAATATTTTAAAATATCCTTTTTTTAAAAATTCATCAATAAAATACATCCTAAAATTATCCGGACATTTGAAATTTCACAAACTTCACTAAAGGGGGAAATCTCAATTTATTCATCCCAAAGGATTACACAAAGGAGTTACGGTCTCTTCACATAGCCCCTTATAACACCATTATAAGACCTAAGAGTAAGGTGTGCTACGGTGAGAGAATCTGAGGGAGTCTCAGATCAAATTGCCCTTGTATTAATCTCTACTAACTTGAACTTCTCCCGTAGGTGTCTCCATTCAAGCTTGACATGCTGGAGTTCGGCTTTGGCTTGGTCCAAAGGAAAGCCCAAAGATGCCACCTCCTTCCCAAGCTCTTATAAGTGGGCTTCATAAGGTTCGAGTCTACTGGATGAATCCATCGACTCCTCTTTCTGCATTAACCATTCACATCTCTATTAAATCATGAAGAAAAAGATAATATACTATTCAAAAAGTTTGGGTGGTTACATTCTTTCCCCTTAAGAAATTTCATCCCCGAAATTTTATACTGGAGGCCTAGTCGAAAAGTTGAGGGTACTTTTGCTTCATTGTTTCCTCAGGCTCCCAAGTCACTTATTCATACTTATGATTCCTCCACAACACTTTCACAAGGTGGGTAGTCATGTTCTGTAGAAACTTGTCTCTAGGGTCTAAGATCTCCACTGGCTGCTCCTCATAAGAGAGGTCATGTTCCAGTTGTACCACCTCTGGGTTCAGTACATGCGAAGGGTTGGGTATGTACCTCCTCAAGAGAGATACATGGAAGACATTGTGAACTTGAGCTAGGTTCGATGTAAGTTCTAGTCGATAGGCCAGTGATCTTATGCAATCAAGGATTTTATAAGGTCCAATGTACCTAGGGCGGATCTTCCCTTTCTTCCCAAACCGCATGACTCTCTTCCATGGAGAAATTCAAAGGAAGACTTTGTCACCAACACCAAACTCCAAGTCCCTTCGACGGTTGTCAGCATAGCTCTTCTGTTGACTCTGAGTATCCTTTATGTGTTGTTGGATGGCATGAACATGTTCTATCATCTCTTGCACAATATCAGGCCCAAGAAGCTTTCTCTCACCAATTTCATCCCAACAAGAAGGAGTTCTACATCGCTTTCCATACAGAGCTTCATCTGGTGCCATCTGAATACTCGAATGGAAGCTGTTGTTATAGGAGGACTCAACTAATGGGAGGTGTTGATCCCATACACATTTAAATTCCATTGAGTATAATCTCATCATGTCTTCAAGTTTCTGAATAGTCCTTTCAGATTGGCCATCAGTCTGAGGATGATAGGTCGTACTAAAATTCAATTCAGTATTCAGAGCATGTTGAAGACTTGTCCAGAATTTTCATGTGAATCTTGGATCACGATCAAACACGATGGATAGTGGTACCTCATGTAGCCTTAAAAAATCCTCTATGTATATCTTATAAAGTTGATCCAGAGAGAAATATTCCCGAATAGAGATTAAATGGGCAGTCTTGGTGAGATGGTCCACAATAACCCATATCGCATTGTTTCCTTTGGATGTTTTCAGGAGACCACTTACAAAGCCCCTAGTGATATTATCCCACTTCCACACTGGTATTCATTGCGGTTGTAATTGTAAATACCCATAAAATTCAAGGGAAATTTTTTTCTTAATTTTATTTGGGATTTTACAAGTACGCAGTTTCTGACGGCACCTGATTCTGAGGCCCGGTGTGCCCAGAATCAATTTCTGAAGTTTAGATCAGGTACATTCAGTGAATGAATGAGCGAGATTTCCTAACTTTAGAACCAGTGCTCGGAATCTAAATCCGAGGGCACCAATGAAACCGCAGTGCCGGTAATTTCTTAGGAACACCTTTCTTGAGTTGTGTTTGCTCGGGTGTGGTTATTTAAAAAAAGGGTTAACTAATGAATAAAATAAAAGTTGTGCAACAATTTTTATTTTATGTTCTAAGTAGTTTAAACATACTTATGGAAGTTGAGGTGGGACCCACTATATCCTAACCCCTCTTGATAGGATATTAGTGAGGTGGGCCCCACATAATCCCCACCTATTCAACTTCCTCAAACCCCCATTATTTTTTAACACACCTGCACCCCCTTATTAAATGTCAAGTCAACTCTCACATTAATTTGACTGTTAAGACTCTTCAATTAATTCAATTAATTTAATGAATTCTTTTAAATTTGAAATGGAATGTTGGCTAGTGTGTGTTAATTAAATAAGACAAAGTATTATTTCATTAGGGGTTTCTTCGTTGTGTTGAGAGGGAGAGTTCCACGAAGAACTTCATCTTCCTCCTTGAAGAACGCGAAGAACGCACCGACACCAATGAAGAACACTAATTCCTCATAGATCAACGATGTGATGCCCTGTACGGCGACACCGACGATCCTCTTCACCACGACGCCATGTACCGCAACGTCGACAATGCTTACGGATCCTCCATCCACGATACCTTCTTTCGTGACATCTTATTTTTATGATGAACCTCGTTCGACGACTTCATTGAGGTAGGGGTTAATTTTTGTTTGTGTTTTCTTTGCTGTTCGTCGACTTTTATATTGGGCCGCCTGTTATCGTAATAATGGGAGGAGGTCGGACCGCACGAACATGTCCGACCCTCCTCCCCATTTGATGTTGTACTTGTTACGGCACGAGCAAAGGGAGCACGGTGCAACGACACCTCGCGGAAGCAAGAGGAACGGGCGAAGATGTGCGGCGTCGTCGCGCCGCGCCGTTGAGGCTGAACGAAGCCGTGGCGCCGTCGCGCCGCGCCGGACAACAATGAAAATACTGCAGCTGGAGCGGGGCCGTGGCGGAGGTGCGTGGCACCATCACGCCGCTCTGGTCGGACAAGGCCACGGTCTAAGGCCGCGGTGGTGCGGGGAGCGGCGGCCGGAACCGTCGGCCGCCGGCGTAAGGAGGGCGGGACCCGCGAGGGTCCCACGGCGACACACCGGCCGGAAAAACCAGCTAGCCGGTTTCCGAGAAAACCCGGGGATCATAACCCCCGGCTGGAAACGAGAGGCCCCCACGTGGGGGTCGTAGTTTCTCAATCAGGGGGCAGCGTACCCCCCCCCCCCTTCCACGACAGCTCGACCGAGCCAAGCTATCTGGCCACGCGGGTCGCACCCGCGCCAGGCCAACCGGCCACCCAGGTCGAACCAGCCGCACCAGTCCAGGACTCCTAGGCCGTCCGGGCTGCACCGGCTGGGCTGGACCCAGACCCGGTTCGGGTCGACCCGGTTCCGGCAGACCCAGGGGGTCTTGGGCTGGGTTGGTCCGGGCCCAAAACCCCTATTTTCAGACAGTCCTGTTCAAACACCCATCTCATAGGCTACGGATCTCCGATCGATGCACCTTCAGTTTTGATGTGATCCTTGGATCTAGAGGGTCATTTCAGTTTATTACACTCAAGGTTTCAGAGAACTTTGGGTACGGCCGAGTTGGTTCAAGCACGAAACCAACCGAGCCCTCGGAGCGGAAACGCTTATAACTTGAGCTCCAGACGTTCAATTGACGTGCTATCGACTTTGTTGGATTCCTCTTAGTGAGATGGACCTTTTGGCTTAATCTTCTTGAGGTCTGGATGCAGTTGGAGTGTGGTCGGGTTGGTTTTGACTTAAAAACCAACTGGGCCCCTGGAACGAAAAGGCCAATAACTCTCAGACCGGGCGTCTGATTGACGCACCGTCTATCACGTTGAGTTCCCTATGTCAAGACGGAACTTTGGGATACATCAACTCTGGACTATGTGTCAGTTGATGTATCGACCCCCTTGGCCCATGGAGAGGACCCTCCCAGAAATGAGCATGTTGTGTGCGGGAACCCTAGAGCTGGCTGCGACTGCGACTACGATAACGAATGCACTGAAATCCTCCGTGGGTTCGGCAGTGACGATGACTGCACTGAAATCCTCCATGGGTTCTGCAGCAATGAAGGCCATATTGAAATCTTCCGTCGGTACGACGGTGATGACTACTATTCTTATATCCTACGTGGGTCCGGCAGTACTACTGTTCTTGTATCCTATGTGGGTCTGGAAGTTTTTGACTCTGTTCTTGTATCCTACGTGGGTCTGGTAGAGTAGCTGGTCTGTATCCTATGTGGGTTTGACAACTTAGCTAGTTTAGTATCCTATGTGGGTCCCATCTTATATGAATTAGTGGCTACATCTGATCATCTCTATCACCTTACAAAGAAGTATACATGTGTGAGCTGAGTCTTGACATTCAATCATTATCTTCGATATGATTGACTTTCTTTCCTATGTGGATTTTGTTGGGATTTCCTGTGTGGATTGGGTTGTACTATCATGTGTGGACGTGATCTAACTTGGGCTCGAATGTTGGAGCTGAACTGGAATTGATGACTTAGGTATACGTATGGGCATATACCTAAGTAGTGTTGTATGTTACTTCGTGATTGTATATTTCCTTTGTGGATTATCTTTTGTGGATTCTAGGACACCATCAGGGGTCTCGGGGTCCCTACTGAGTAGCGTATACTCACCCCTGCATGAGCTATGCCCGCACTACGTTGTGTTGGATGCAGACGACAGACAGTGTTGATCGTGATTGAGGCTTGTGGAGTAGTTGGTACCTGGAGGTGGACCACTGGGCGGGACGTACACGGAGCGGACGGCTGGACCCGAGGTGCTGAGGTGGCTATTTGTACCCACCTTTCAGGTGGGACTTCCAGTGGATGGATTGACATTGCGGCTTTACTTTCAGTTGCTGTAATTTCTTTCCAGTTGTACTTTACTTTTAGTTTGGGTTTGTATTCTGTCCTATTTACTTTTTGCACTTACTTTTGTACCCAATTTTACTTAGTGTTTACTTCTACTGGCTTACTCTGTGGTGTTTTTTTACTTTTTTAAGGAAATTCCTTCCCCTTTGTTGGGATTCACGCCTTTGATGCTAGTCTCCAGCCCCTGGCCAATGGGAGTCGGGCTTGGGGTAGTCACGACACGGGCCCCAAAGACGGGTTGTGACAAATTGGTATCAAAGGAGTTTGGTTCTACCACAGAACTCAGGACTCTGATCTTTCTTCTATGAAGCAATAATGTTAAGGGTATTGAGTGTGGTTATCAGTCTAGGGAGTCTAGTGTTTGTGCGGTGGCTGACGTATCCATACACCAGGACCTTGACTTCTGATTTTCGACTCAGTACACGAAAACATTGATTGCATGTGTGTTTCAAAAATTTTCTTTGTGATTACTTTGTGTCAGCTCACCAGGTATACTGTTTCGACCATGGCGCACCAGTTTCTTTTCAGGATGGCCCCATGATGGTAGCCAGCTAGGGTTCCGAGCTTTGTGCGAGACGACAGCCCACCGAGCGACGAGGCCTCGGTGCAGGGCCCTTTTACAGTGGAGGCACTGGTGGTACCTCTACCCGCCGAGCCACCGATGCCACCATCCCCAGCCGCTGAGAGTGCACTTCACCTTAGTGCACTTCATGAGTTCCATCGTCAAAGACCGCCCAGGTTCCGCGGGGAGATAGACCCTCAGGCAGCCGAGGATTGGCTGGAGGCGGTTTTTTGAGTTTTCAGGTTAGTGGGGACACCAGCTGACCTCATGGTGATCCTTGCAGCGAGCCTCCTGCACGCGCTAGCAGGCAGATGGTGGATTTTGATGCTCCAGGTGCACGACGAGGCATCTCTCCTCTAGATGGACTTTGAGAGCCTCTTCCCCTCAGAGTTCGTCCTAGCCACCCTCCGTGCAGTGCGCATTCATGAGCTTCTACAGCTACGGCAGGGCAGCATGACGGTCACCCAGTACTCGGTGAGATTTACTGATCTCTCGCGCTATTCGAAGGATATGGTATGGGACCCATTCTTCTGGGCTCGGACTTTCGAGTAGGTGCTGAGTCATGAGATCAGGGCATCGATGATCTCCCATAGCATTCCGACACAGGAAGGAGTACTGGAGCGATCCCTTCTCATAGAGAGCTTTCTTGCTGAGCCTACACCAACAGTGATACCTACCGCAGGGTAGCACGTAGCAGATTCATCTGTAGTTGGAAATTGACAGACGTCACAGGGGTCCAGGCGGACCATACCATTAGGCGGATGACCTCAGGACACTAGCTCAGAGGTGCGGGGCACCCGGTGCAGATCCATCCTTCCATGGAGCAGACAGTGCTACGCATGCAGCGGGCAAGGCCACATGGTTCGTGAAAGCCTGACCCACCGTGCTGAGGAGTAGCATACGGTTTAAGGGACACCCAGGCAGAGGCAGAGGGTCAACTGTGTTGGTCTGCAGAGAGCATGCGGATGAGGCAGAGGAGCTAGCCGAGTAGCGAGTGGTGGGCGACGCTTTGAGGCTTTACCACCACCCCCACCAGGAGGTCCACCCCGACCACCGGGAGCTGGCGGACAGAGACATGCTCAGCTTCAGGTAGCGGAGGCCTATGACCATAGCGCACCAGAGATGATTTGAGGTACTCTCTGTGTCTACTCCATCATTGTTGTAGTTATTATAGACATAGGATCGAGTCATTCTTTTATTGTCACTGCCCTTGTTCGGAGCTCGGAGATTCCAACAGAGCCGTTGGCTCGATCCTTACGGCGAGAGAATCATACGGGAGTATACTCGACGATTACGCACTGGTTCCGGCAGTGTGAGCTTACTCTAGGAGGAGAGAGCTTCGGCTGGGATCTTCTTGTAGCAGCATCGAGGCCTTACGATGTCATCTTGGGCATGGATTGGTTATCTACAGTCCATGATCAGATCGATTGTATTAGGCGCAAGGTGCAATGTGTTCGCACCGATGGGAGCAGGTTCACCTTCAACGGCGAGAAGGGAGCCTTAGAAGTGCAGGATGGACTCACGTAGAGGAGAGGACAGCCGATCACTCATCCGTTAGCTAGCCACATCTTAGGAGAAGTTGACATACGGAGTCCGAGTTTTCCTGTAGTGGTGGATCAGTATGCAGATGTTTTCCCGGACGACGTTCCAGGACTACCTCCATGCAGAGAGGTAGACTTTTATATTGACATGTACCCCAAGACAGGCCCAATATTCACTCCATCATATCGGATAGCCCCCGCTGAGCTTCGAGAGATACGAGTACAGTTGGAGGACTTGCCGGGCAAGCGATTCATCCGACCTAGTGTTTCACCCTGGGCTTCCCCGATTTTGTTCGCCAAGAAGGCAGACGTGAGCTTGCGACTGTGTGTCAACTATCATCGCCTGAACCAGGTGACCATGAGGAACAAGTATCCACTACTGATGATTGATGACTTCTTCGATCAGCTCAAGGGAGCATGGTGGTTCTCAAAGATAGACCTCAGATCAGACTATCATCAGCTCAGAGTTCGGGACGAGGACGTGCAGAAGACGGCCTTTAGATGTCGGTATGACCACTATGAGTTCTTGGTTATGCCATTCGGCATAACCAATGCTCTAGTAGTGTTCATGGGTCTCATGAACAGGATATTTTAGCCATACCTCGATCGATTTGTTGTGGTCTTCATCAAAGAGATTTTGATATACTCGACCACTGTGGAGGAGCACGCCTACCACTTGTGGGTTGTACTGGACACACTCCGAGAGCACCAGCTTTATGGTAAGCTCTCGAAGTTTCGGTTCTGGTTACGTGAGGTCCACTTCTTGGGACACATTATCTCTTAGGCGAGAGTTGTGGTGGATCCTGCAAAGATTGAGGCAGTGCAGGCTTGGGGGCCACCTAGGAGCGTGACAGAGGTGCAGAGTTTCTTAGGTCTAGATGGATACTACCAGAGGTTTGTTCCAGACTTCTCCAGAGTTTCGGCACCAATTTCAGCTTTGAGGAAGAAAGGTAAACCCTTCGTGTGGTCAGAGAGATGTCAGCAGAGCTTCTAGGAGCTGAGACAGAGGTTGACCAGTGCACCTATCTTGAGGCTAACGGAGGAGGGAGTAGGGTATGTAGTCTACTGCGATGCCTCAGGGACCGGGATCAGATATTTCCAGATGCAAGTGCGAGCAGTGATCACCTATGGGTCACGACAGTTGAGGTAGCATGAGCAGAACCACGCTACCCATGACCTGTTGTTAGCAGCAATGGTCTTTGCTATGAATATGTGGCGACACTATCTGATTGGCGAGCACTTTATAGTATATTCTGACCACCAGAGCCTCAGGAACATCTTCTCGCAGAAGAACCTGAACCTGAGACAGTAGCGATGGATCGAGTTCCTCTAGGACTATGACTTTGAGATAGTCTATACTACTAGAAAGGGGAATGTAGTAGCCGATGATCTCAGCAGGAGGACGGGCATTCAGCTACTTGGAGAGGCGACAGAGCAGCTAGCCTCTTTGAAGATATCCTTCGTGGATAGAGACAGAGCAGTCTTTCATCAGTCACTCACAGTCACTCTGCCACTACTACAACGGGTCAAAGAGGCACATCGTGGGGACGTTGACTGTGAGACGCGGTGTGCACATATATCCTCAGGACATGCACCTGATGGATTCTCTATAGGAGGAGAGCACGATGTCTTTTTCAGAGGACGTACCATGGTACCAGATACTTTGCAGGAGGAGGTGCTGAGAGAGTTTCACACTTCCCCTTTAGCGGTATATCCAGGAGTGGGGAAGATGTACCAGGATCTCAGACGACAACACTGGTGGCCGGGTATGAAGAAGTCTGTGGAAGATTTCTTTTCTCGATGCCTCACCTGCCAGCAGGTGAAGGCGGAGCACCAGGTACCAGAAGGCTTGGTACAGCCCTTGGAGGTCTCGGAGTGGAAGTGGGATGAGATATATATGGATTTCGTGACTGGACTTCCATGTACTTCCAAAGGTCACGACTCCATTTGGGTGATTGTCGACCGACTCACCAAGTCGGATCACTTCTTACCCATCAGAGAGCAGGGCTCATTAGAGAGCTTGGGACGTCTCTATGTTTAGGAGATTGTACGGATTCATGGTGTGCCATCTTCTATCGTCTCCGGTCGAGATTCTCGATTTACTTCCCAGCTTTGGAAGGGGTTGCAGGATGCATTCAGGACACAGCTACGTCTGAGCACCGCCTTTCACCCTCAGACGGATGGTCAGACGGAGAGGACCATTCAGACTCTCAAGGACATGCTTAGTGCATGTGTCCTCGACCTTGGTTGCAGCTAGGAGGACCACCTACCCTTGGTGGAGTTCGCGTACAACAACAGATACCACTCCACCATCAGGATGGCACCATACGAGGCATTGTACGGTCGACCTTACAGATCACCAATGTGCTGGATAGATCCCAGGGAGTCAACACTTGTGGAACAAGAGATGGTCCAGGCCATGACAGAGAAGGTCCAGGTCATCCAAGAGTGGATGAGGACAGCCCAGATCCGACAGATGTCTTATGCTGACAGGAGGAGGAGACCACTAGAGTTCAAGGATGGCGATCACGTCTTCTTGCAGGTCTCACCTCGACGTGGATTATGGAGATTTGGCTGGGGCAGCAAGTTATCTCTTCGCTTCATTGGACCATTCCAGGTTCTCAACAGGAAAGGCAAGGTGTCTTATCTCCTTTCTCTACCACCTCAGTTGCACCGGGTGCACGACATCTTCCATGTATCTCCGCTGAGGAGATACGTGCACGACCCGACACATATCATCGACCATGGGGAGTTGTACATTGACGATGGGGCGACTTTTACGGTGGTCCCAATGGAGATCGAGGATCAACAAGAGTGGGTCCTATATGGGCGGTCGATTCCTTTAGTGCGCATCAGATGGAAGCACAGGAACCTCTTGGAGAGAACTTGGGAGCGGGAGGCTAAGATGTGTTCACAGTACCCACATTTTTTCCCCTAGTTTTTTATGTATCTTTATGGGGACATAAAGCCCTAAGGTGGGAGTAATTTAAAGACCTGTAAAATTCAAGGGAAATTTTTTTCTTAATTTTCTTTGGGATTTTACATGTACACAGTTTCTGACGTCACCTGATTCTGAGGCCCGGTGTGCCTGGAATCAATTTCCGAAGTTTAGCTCGGGTACGTTCAGTGAACAAACGAGCAGGATTTCCTAACTTTTGAACCGGTGCTCGGAATCAAAATACGAGGGCACCAATTAAACCGCAATGCCAGTAATTGCTTAGGAATGGCTTTTCTAGAGTTGCGTTTACTCGGGTGTGGTTATTTAAAAAAAGGGTTAACTAATGAATAAAATAAAAGTTGTGAAAAAATATTTATTTTATGTTCTAAGTAGTTTAAACCTACTTATGGATGTTGAGGAGGGACCCACTATATTCTAACCCCTCTTGATAGGATATTAGTGAGGTGGGACTCACATGAGCCCCACCTATTCAACTTCCTCAAACCCCCATTATTTTGTAACACACCTGCACCCCCTTATTAAATGCTAAGTCAACTCTCACATTAATTGGACTGTTAAGACTCTTCAATTAATTCAATTAATTGAATGAATTATTTTGAATTTCAAATGGAATGTTGGCTTGTGTGTGTTAATTAAATAAGACAATGTCTAATTTCATTAGGGGTTTCTTCGTTGTGTTGAGAGGGAGAGTTCCACGAAGAACTTCATCTTCCTCCTTAAAGAACGCGAAGAACGCACCGACACCAACGAAGAACACTAATTCCTCGAAGATCGATGACCCGACGCTGTGTACCGCGACTCTGACGATCCTCTTCACTGTGAAGTCGTGTACCGCGACGTCGACGACGCTTACGAAGCCTCCTTCCATGACGCTGTCTTCCGCGACATCTTATTTCTGCGATGAACCTCGTTCGATGACTTCATCGAGTTAGGGGATAATTTTTGTTCGTGTTTTATTTCCCATTCATCGACTTTTATATTGGGCTTCCTATTATCGTCATAACGGGAGGAGGTCGGACCGCACGAACACGGCCAACCCTCCTCCCCCTTTGATGTTGTACTTGTTGCGGAATGAGCAAAGGCAGCACGGTGCAACAGCCCCATGCAGAAGCAAGAGGAACGGTCAAAGATGTGTGGTGCAGTCGCGCCGCGCCGTTGAGGCCGAATGAAGCTGCGACGCCATTGTGCCACGCCGAAGAACCACGAAAACACCGTGGCCGGAGTGGGGCCGCGGCGGAGGGGCGCGGTGTCGTCATGCCACGCTGTTCGGACAAGGTCGCGGCCTAAGGCCGCGGTGGTGCGGGGATTGGCGGCCGGAACCGCCGGCCACCTGCGCAGGGAGGGCGGGACCCGCGTGGGTCCTGCGGCGACACACCGGCTGGCCAAACCAGTAGGCCGGTTTTCGAGAAAACCCGGAGTTTGTAACCTCGGCTAGAAAGGAGCGGTCCCCACGTGGGGTCCGTAGTTTCTCAATCAGGGGGGCAGCGCGCGCCCCTTTTCCACGACATCTTGGCCAAGCTGAGCTGTTGGGCTGCGCGGGCCGCGCCCGCGCCAGGCCAATCGGTCACCCAGGCGGACCGACCGCACCGGGCCGGGCTTCCCAGGCCAGGCCGAGCCGCGCCGGCCGAGTCGGGTCGTGCCGGCTAGGCCGGGCCTCACCCTAATGGGCCGCACCAGTGCCGACCTAGGGGGTCTTGGGCTGGGTCGGTCCGGGCCCAAAACCACCTATTTCGGGACAGTCTCGTTCGAACACCTGTATCATGGGCTATGAACCTCCGATCGACACACAGCCAGTAGCAATGCGATCCTTGGATCGAGATAGTCATTTCGGTATATTACACCCAAGTTTTGGAAGAACTTTTGGTATGGCCGGGTTGGTTCGAGCACGAAACCAATCGGGCCCTCTGAGCGGAAACGCTTATAACTTGAGCTCCGGACGTCCGATTGACGTGCCGTCAACATTGTTGGATTCCTCTTAGTGTGACGGACCTTTTGGATTAGTCCGCTCAAGGTTTTGATGCATTTGGAGCGTGGTCGGGTTGGTTTTGACTTAAAAACCAACCGGGCCCCTGGAACGAAAACGCCAATAACTCTCAGATCGGGCGTCTAATTGACTCGTCGTCCGTCACGTTGAGTTCCCTATGTCGAGACAGAACTTTGGGATACATCAACTCTATACTACATTTTAGTTGTTGTATCGACCCCCTTGGCTCATGGATCGGACCCTCCCGGATATGAGCATGCTGTGTGCGGGAACTCTAGAGCTAGCTGCGACTGCGACGATGATGACAAATGCAATGAAATCCTCCGTGGGTTCGGCAGCGACAACGACTACACTGAAATACTCTGTGGGTTTGGTAGTAATGAAGACCATACTGAAATCCTCCATGGGTTCGATGGCGATGACTACTGTTCTTGTATCCTACATGGGTCCGGTAGTACTACTGTTCTTGTATCCTACGTGGGTCCGTCAGTGTTTGAATCTATTCTTGTATCCTACATGGGTCTGACAGAGTAGCTATTTTGTATCCTATGTGGGTCCGACAGCATAGCTATTTTAGTATCCTACGTGGGTCCCAGCTTAGATGAATCAGTTGCTACATCTCATCATCTCTATCACCTTACGAAAAAGTATACATGTGTGAGCTGAGTCTTGACTTTCAATCATTATCTTCGATATGATTGACTTTCTTTCCTATGTGGATTGTGTTGTGCTTTCCTCTGTGTATTGGGTTGTACTATCCTGTGTGGATGTGATGGAACTTGGGCTAGGATGTTGTAGCCGAACTGGAATTGATGACTTAGGTATATGTATGGGCATATACCTAAGTAGTGTTGGATGTTACTTCGTGATTGTATCTTTCCTTTGTGGATTATCCTTTGTGGATTCTGGGAGACCTTCGGGGATCTCGGGGTCCATACTGAGTAGTGTATATGCACTCATGCACGCCCGCACGACGTTGTGTTGGATGAAGACGATGGACAACATTGATCGTGGTTGAGGCTTGTGGAGCAGTTGGTACCTGGAGGTGGACCACTGGGCGGGATGTACATGGAGCGGACGGCTGGACCCGACGAGATGAGGTGTCTATCTGTACCCACCCTTCAGGTGGGACTTCCAGTGGACGGCTCGACATTGCTGCTTTAATTTTAGTTGTTGTACTTTCATTCCAATTGTACTTTACTTTCAGTTTGGGTTTGTATTCTATCCCATTTACTTTCTGCACTTACATTTCTACCCAGTTTTACTTAGTGTTTACTTTTGTTGGCTTACTCTGTGGTGTTTGTTTACTTTATAAAGGCAGTTTCTTCCCCTTTGTTGAGATTTACGCCTTTGGTGCTAGTCGCTAGCCCCTAGCCTATGGGAGGTGGGCTTGGGGTAGTCACGGGATGGGCCCCGAGGACGGGTCTTGACAGTAATACCCCCTTAGGAAGTTTTCGATCTGCCTTTACTTGTTGACACACCAGGCACCTTGTAGTGTAATCAGCAATCTCCCTCTCCATGTTATCCCACCGATATTGATCACGAAGGGCTCAATACATTTTAGTGCTTCCCAGATGTATAGAGAAAGTAGAGCTATGAGCTTCATCCATCAGTTCTTTCTTTATATCTGGAATAGATGGAACACATAGTCTTGTACGAAAATTCAATACACCTTCTTGATCAATATTGAAATCAGGGAACTTCCCATCCTTTACAACCTCAAACTTCTCCTGCAGCAAAGGATCTTCTTTTTGAGCCTTCTTGATCTTCTCTAGTAATGAAGGTTGAGAAATCATTTGGGATAAGGTTGATGATGTCCCTTCCCTTACAATTCCCATGTCCAGTTTTACTAGGTCTTTAATCAAGTGATCTCCTAGGATCCTCATTGTTGCCAGAACAACAGGGTCTTTCCTTCTTAACGCATTTGTGACTTTGTTTGCTCTTCCGGGGTGATAATGAATTGAACAATAATATTCTTTAATAAGGTCCAACCATCTACTTTGTCTCATGTTAAATTCTTTCTGTGTCAAAATATACTTTAAACTTTGGTGGTCAGTGTATATATCACATTTATACCCATAAAGATAGTGCCTCCATATCTTTAGAGAAAAAACAATCGCCGCTAGCTCTATTTCATGTGTAGGATAATTCTTCTCCTGAATCTACAACTATCGAGATGCATAAGCAATTACCTTGTCATTTTGCATGAGGACGTACCCAAGCCCTTTCAGAGATGCATCGCTAAAAATAACGAATCCTTCTCTGATAGAGGGTAGTGTTAACACAGGTGCAGTAACCAATCTCTTCTTCAGTTCTTGGAAACATTCCTCCCATTCCTTTGTCCAGATGAACTTAACCCATTTTCGAGTCAACATGGTTAGTGGATTAGAAAACCATGAAACGTTTTCCACAAACCTCCGATAATATCCTGCTAAACCATGGAAACTACGAATCTCAGTTATTGTTGTGGGTTGAGGGCACTCCTCCACAACCATTGTCTTTGAAGGGTCAACCAAGATTCCTTCATTGGTTATGATGTTCCCCAAGAAAGCCACTTGTTGTAACCAAAACTCACACTTTCTGAACTTTCCAAAGATCCTCTCCTTCCGAAGAGTTTTCAAAATAACCCTCAGATGATCTTCATGCTCCTCATGACTTTTTGAATATATTAAAATATCATCAATAAAAACTACCACAAAGTTATCAAGGTAGTCCTAAAAGACTCTATTCATCAAATACATGAAAATAGAAGGAGCATTAGTCAAGCCAAAGGGCATAACAGTAAACTCATAATGCCCGTATCTAGATCGGAAGGCAGTCTTTGGGATATCTTCATTCTTCACCCTGAGTTGATGATAACCAGATCGAAGGTCAATCTTAGAGAAGAATTGAGCCCCACGAAGTTGGTCAAATAAATCATCAATTCTGGGAAGAGGGTATTTGTTCTTCAATGTGATCCCATTCAGTTCACTATATTCAATGCATAGCCGCATTGATCCATCTTTGTTCTTCACAAAGAGAACGGGTGCTCCCCAAGGAGACACACTTGGCTGGATAAACCCCTTCTCCAACAAGTCTTGTATTTTCTTCTTTAACTCTTCTAGCTCCACATTTTCCATTCTATACGGGGTCTTTGATATCGGTTGAGATCCAGGTAAGAGTTCAATGGAGAACTCTACCTCTCTTTCTGGGGGAGGTCCAGGTAACTCCTCAGGAAATAAATCCATGTATTCTTAAACAATGGGAACATGTTCAATTTGTATACTCCCTTTTAATTCTTCATCATCACTGATTAACTCCATAAAGAAATATATAGGAGGTGTTTCTAGATAGGGATCAGTTCAGGATATCTCTCCTTGGAAGATAATTGTAGGTCATTCATTCAAGACTACTGAGATTTCCTTACTTCTGCATTTGATCGTAGAAATATACATTGATTGCCAGTCCATCCCTAGTATAACATCAAATTACAACATGGGAATGACTACTAGATTTGAGATAATATTGTGCTCACTAAAGTAAACACTAGAGTCTCTAAACACTTTTAATGCATGGATAATCCCACTTAGATTCTTGACTGACAACTCTACCTCAAGCAGTTCGGGGATTGATTCTATATTCTTTGCAAACTTATAGGAAATAAAGGAATGCGTAGAACTAGAATCAAACAAATTAGTTGCTAGTTTTGAGAGGACAACAAGAGTACTTGCTACCATGTCATTCGGAGCTTCAACTTCAGTTGTTGTGATAGAAAAAGCAAGACCTTGCTCCCCTGGAATTTGCTGAGGTTGATGGTGATTCCCCTCTAATGCCCTTGGATTTGGATAGTGATTAGAAAAGTGCCCAAGCTGTCCACACTTGAAGAAATGGACTTCGGGTAGGGCCAGAACCATCATTCCTCTATCTTTAGTGTTGGGGAGTTGAGGCTTCACCTCACTACGACAATTCCGAGCAATATGGCCTCCTCTTCCACACTTGTAGAACTTTCCACTTCCGATCAAGCAGTTCCCTGGATGCTTCTTCCCACATTTATTGCATGTGGTAAGTTTCATTTGCATTCCACCTCTTCCCTGATCAAAATTATTCACTAAACTGGGCTCCAACAATCTCTTCTTGTCATTTGATTTATGAGACCACTGTGTGTCACGAAACTCTAGCTCGACTTTCATTGCACTCTGCATGATCTCCTCATAGCTATCGTATTTCCAGTTGGCTAAATTCTTCCACAGATGAGGTCTCAGTCCACCGAAAAATCTATCAACCTTCCCACTTGGATCCAAGACAAAGATATAGGTATATCGTGACAGTCGGGTGAAGTTCATCTCATAGCTTCCGACAGATTCGTTCTCCTTCTGCTTCAGCTCGAGAAATACTTTCTCCATTCTCGTTCTCATGGAACGAGGGAAATACTTATTCAAGAATATTCCCCAGAACTCTTCCCACTCCATAGCTTCCATCTCTCCTCTAGGCTTAGTGTTTTTAACCAGTGACCACCACTGATCAGCTTATCCCTCTAGGCGGTAAATATCCAGGGTGACTTTTTCTTGTTCTGAACAAATGAGTACAGAAAATATCTTTTCAATGGATCTTATCCATTGTTCTGAAACCAATGGGTCACTAGATCCACTGAATGTTGGTGGCCACTGACGCATGAAGGACTCAATAGAGTGTTTTTTCCTTCATGGTGAGATCGGCCTCTCAGCTTGATTCAAGTTATTACTCATAACTTGAGTCAGTTGGTTCGTCATTCGCATGAATGTTTCCATTCCGACTTCCATCGGAGGGCCGTCAGCACATGGTGCATTGCGGTCACTATCTGCACGGTTCCTCCTATTTCCTACCATTTTATAAAAGGATAAAACCTTAGTGAGAAACTTATTTCATTTATGAATCTTTAACTAAGACTTCATGCTTATACAATTACATTTCTCTATAATTCATTCATAATGATTCATAAAAAGCTTGTGATTAACCAAACATATCCCCCGGGAGTGTCGTAACCAAGATTGCAGCAAGGCTTGTTATCGTGCACCAGTTCTCATTAGAGTCTAGCTCAAAGCGGTGTTTTTGGGTTTTACCCCTATGTACACCTGTGCCAGAGCCGCCTCTACCCGCTCGTATCCAGACAGGAATGTATTTGTTTGATAAACCACTTACTCAATACTTACCAAAATACCAGGAAGTTTTCCTATATTTAAACTTTTCTATAGGTTTCTTCCTAAATTTTTTATATCCTAATTTCCAAAAATAACTAAACCATCCTTTGATACCAACTATGGCATCCCGCCATTTTATAATGTAAAATTTCATTACATTATACAAAACTAAGGATCTTAAAGGTTTAGTGTCTTGGAATCCAGGAACATAATACATGAAAACAACATAAAACATTCTTCTTAAAAACTTGAAAGGCTTCTCCTTAAGTTCATCCTAGGTTCATTACTGCATCTCATAACCTGGGGATATACATCAAAAGAAAGGGTGAGCAGAAGGCCCAGTAAGGGAAACAAGAGAAACATTTTACATGTGAACTTGAGATACTTCAATGAGGTTATGAAAAGAACTTTAAGGCATGAGAAAGAAATCATGAGGCATATCATAATAAAAATAACGTTTTTCATAACTTGAAGATGTGGCTACAACATTTAATATTGACAATCATTTCTGTTTCACCAAGGTCCATCCCCAAGGTGTCATTAAAAATTAACGAGGTTATTCACCAAGGCGTCGTTGAAAATAGTCATCTCTAGAGATTAAGTCTTTACCCAATGCATTGGAGCGCTATCAGGGAACACCCTTGAAATGTCTTTATTATCATGTGAGCCACATATATCATCATAAATCATTTCATAAACAACCCATATAGAATAAAATAAATGGGTTTCATTTCATAATCATAACGTTTTAAAACTGCTTTAAAGACATGATCTTTATGTCACTTTAAACCCACGGAAATGGAAAGCGGGTCTCATGTATGTAAATACCAGAATTTACAATAGATCAACTTGTTATATATGTGAATACCCCTATAGAAGATAGATCTTTGAGTATTCACTTAATAAAATAAAATAACATTATAAAAATAGAGATACATTTTGAGATTGAAATTCTGCAGCATAACTGCTATGTTTTGGGGTTTTAGAAAACATTGAAAAGAGAGGGGACATGGGTCAAAAATCCATAAATGACCCATAAAACAGTAGAGGGACCTAATATGAAGGATATATGAACATGGTAATGAAATGTTAAGGATATACCATTTGAAATGAAAAACATGGAAGGAAGACAAAAATTAGATTTCTCTTATGAAAATCCGGCAGTCTAACAGCGTCACTTAAACATCAACAAAAATGAATTGATGAGATAAAATAGGGTATCTCATAATATGAACATAAAATTTCAGTATGATATATATAGATATCATGCCCCAAAATAATATAAAGAAACTTGAAAGACTTGACATGAAAGTAGAACTTTGAAAAATGAGAAGGGTGAAAGAATCCCTTAAAAATTCGGCAGCCTAACGGCGCCATATAAACATTCATAAAACGAATTGATGAGATAAAGAGGGGGTATCTCATCATATGAACATGAAAAGGGAAGTAATATTAATATAAAATAACTTACTCTAACATAAGAACATGGAGAAAAAATGAAATGACATAAAAGAGATTACTGGAAAAGAAAGAGAGAGGTCGGATCCCTTACCTTAAACATAACTCTTAAAACTCAAAGGTTGAGACCTTGAGAGGCTTGAGGGAACCTTTAGAGGACTCCTTGGGAGGTAATGAGACCAGAACTTCGTTGAGGATGATTTTGGAGTCGAATGGATGAGAGGATGGCTTGGTATTTATAGGGAAAGTGAGGGGACAAGGCATTAATGGCCAAGGGACACCTCATTGGCGGTTTTGGAAAAACCATGGACTTCCCATGGTATTGGCCACATGGGACACCTCATACCTTATCTTACTATTCATACGTCGACCATATTGATTACATTTTTAATACATCATTTAATGATGCCATTAAACACCCGTAACTTAAAAATTGTATTTTCACTATTCATCGAAAATTCATATTTTTCAGAAAAATCCCCAAAAATTACCATAACATAATATTGATGCTCTGAGTTCAAAAATAAAGTCCATTTTATAAAAAAATCTAAATAATTTTAATTAAATTTTTAAATAAAAATATTATTCACCTGAAAAAACTAATACTTGATTAATAATTTTTGAAACCGTTATTTAACCATTTTATTGATTCACATTACATAATCAAGGTGTATAAATTATATTAAAACTTTCTTTAAGTGAGATTACTAATCAATTTGTTCAAATTACTAATCCTAAGCGTAAAATCACTATTCATAATTTACTATTCATCAAAAATTATTTTGATCTTATTAGACTCAAATTCCTTACTGAACACTTTTGCAGAAGACCATTTTTTGAAAATCATTACACATCATTAATTATTTAAGGTTTACATAAATATTTTAAAATAACCTTTTTTCAAAATACATCCTAAAATTATCCGGACATTTGAAATTTCACAAACTTCACTAAAGGAGGAAATCTCAATTTATTCATCCCAACGGATTACACAAAGAAGCTACGGTCTCGTTACATATCCCCTTATAACACCAGCATAAGACCTAAGTGTAAGGTCTGCTATGGTGAGAGAATATGAGGGAGGCTCAGAAAACATTTCCCTAGTAGTAATATCTACTAAATTGAACTTCTCTTGTAGGCGTCTCCTTTCAAGCTTGACACGCTAGAGTTCGGCTTGGGCTTGGTCCAAAGTGAAGCCCAAAGATTCCACCTCCTTCCCAAGCTCTGATAAGTGGGCTTCATAAGGTTCGAGTCTACTGGATGAATCCATCAACTCCTCTTTCTGCATTAACCATTAACATCTCTATTAAATCATTAAGAGAAAGTTAATATACTATTCAAAAAGTTTGGGTTATTACACTAATGGTATGATGAAACTATTTTCCATACCCCTATGTAAATGGGAGAACGTAACCATAGATTTCAACAGAGGAATCCCTAAGACCCAGAATGGAAATAATTACATCTAGGTGGTAGTCGATCTCCTTACCAAGTATTAACATTTCATTGATATCAAGGAATATTTCATTCTTGAACAACTCTCCAGGATATACATATCATAAGTGGTAAGACCGTATGATGTTTCACTATCCATTGTAAGGGATCAAGATCCAAGGTTTACTTCAAATGTTTTAATCAAGCCTTCAACAATAATTGTATATATAATTAAACATCAAATCTTCTTATCATAATTGAGTGTATTTCCTGTTTTAGTTATCCATTAAATAATTTGATGATATGATGAGATCATTTAAAATTAATTTCCAAGGATATTGGGATCAATACCTTCCCCTACTCGAGTTTTTATGTGAAAACAGTTTTCATTATAGAAATAAAATTCCACTTTATGAGGCTCTGCATGGGAAGAAATGTCACAATAAAACATACTTGGATGTAGTTAGAGGGAAATCATGATAGAACCAAATCATGTCCAAGATATGACAGATAAGGTTCAAACCATTCAAACTTACATGAAATCCATATAAAGCCAACATAAAATCTACACATGAAATCATTGAAATAACCTTGATACTGAGGTTGCACATAATGTATTACCTCATATATTATTATGGATTAATTTCATGAGGTTTGGGAATAAGATAAAGCTTACTCCTAGATATATTTAACCCATTAAGATCCTTCATCCCATCAGAGTAGTGGCCTATCGACTAGAACTCACAGATAACCAATCTCAGATACATGATGAGTTCTATATATCCTACTTAATGATGTACATTATAGACCCCCCGCATGTACTAATTCTATTTGTTGTACCACTTATGAATCATATTTCATAGGAGGGGATTTTGGGGAATATTTTATATCCTAGAGACAATGTTCTATGAAACAATGAAACTCACTTGGTAACATTTTGATGGGTAAATGAGGTATTTAAAGAAGTGACTTGGGTATCCGTAAAAGGTGATGAAACAATAATAACATTAAATGTTTTAGTGTTTGAATTAAATTTTAAGGGATATTTTTTAAAGGGGGGATAATATATTGACATAAAAATATAAAAATCAAAATATATATTTAAAATGAGTAAATTATATACTAAGAAATGATGTTATAGAAAATGATTCACTTTCACACTCCTTTCCCTTATAAAGTTTACCTGTTTAAAAAAGGGATATGCATCATGAACTAAATAGTAATAATTTGAATACATTTTTTTCAATAAAATATATATTATTTTTGACCCCTTTTAATATTAATTTTGAAATGATTAAATAATATGTCTGATAAAATGAGTTTCTGATATGATAAAAAACAAATAGTATTTTTAAGAAATATATATATTCAATCAAGAAATATTTTTGATGAATTCACGAATTTTTAGAATAAATTATATTTAAGTAAAATAATATGATTAAATAATATTTAAATATTAATTATTATATAATTTTTTGAAGTCAAATGAAATTGTTATAAGGGATATAAAATATCTACTACAAAAAATTGGTTTCATATAAATGGGTATTTTGAATAAGAAGTTTATTTTATAATATTTAGAGATACATTTTGATAAAATAAATACAATTTTTAAATATGATGATATAAATTATCCAATTGTTATTTTATATGTTTCTCTGATCTTTGTGTTTTCTAGTAAAAATTAGATGTGGTATAAATTCATAGAATGTATTATGACATTATAATAAACCTAAAGTGATGTAATATATTCCATAATATGCATCAAAAACAAAGTATATATTAACCACATAAAGTAAATTATTTTTTAGGTTATTTAATTTATTTGACAAACCATTAATGATTCTTCTAAGACCAATACTTCATTTTAATTTTTTAAAATCAATTCTTTATAAACATAACTCACTTCCACATCCTAAATTGAATTATTTTTATATTCTCAGTCCAAATCATTATAAAATAATTAATACCACTTTTCTTTGGTATAAACCATGAAAAGAAATATGGGGAGTTTTATGGTTTTGATAATAATATCATATATAATGAAAAACATAGGTTTTGAAATGAATAAATAATTTTACTATCTTTTTATATATAATCCCACCCAAAATCCCATTCATATTCACTCAAAACTCTTGGAACATTATGTTACTCATAACTACTCTATCTATACCCCCGAGATTCCCCCATTTTCTTAATAGCTTATTCCTATTATTTTTGAAGCACCCTATCAAGGTTTTAAATTATCTCCTTCCCCACTTTATTCAAGTACCTTCTTTATGTTAGAAATTAGTATATCTAATTTTTATTATGGGGATGTGATTTTTCAACACCCATATTACCATCATTATGATTTCCCAGTAACTAGATACACCATCCTCTATCATTCAAACATTATATAAACCATTATGTTTTCTAGTTATGCTGCTGATGTTATATTGTGATTTTCTATCAAAAAAATTGTACTGAAGACCCGTATGAATATACACTAACGGGTTACACATAGTTTTACATGTCCTTAATTTGTTAGTAATTTACATTTATGTAACCCATGATCATTAATCATAGGGATAAAATTTATAGAAAATACTTATTTTGAATGATTTATGTTGTACACCTATGCATGTATATGATATAACAGAAATATGTGGGCCAATAATTATATTTCCCACCAATGCATTGGGTAATGATTATATCTCATGAGATGAAATTTTTGGTTCATGGGAGTTTATCCAAAAAAATGACATGTTTTTATAATATTTATTCTTGAATTAATTTTATCAATACATGTTTTATTTTGTTTCCACATTCCCATGATGTCGTTAGGCTATAATTTTTTGAAACACCTTTTTGATAAGGATTATGAGTCCCACCACTCTCATGTTACCTTGATAGCCTATGGGCTCGATTTTACTTAATTATCTTATTATATGTTTTTTATTCCCAGACATGGATTTATAGCTCACCCAATCTTATGTACATCCCAAGATTATCCATTATAGTTTCAGAATGTCTAGGGAAGATAAGGGAATGTTTCAATGTTTTTTAATAATGATATTGTGCTCATGATTCAAGTTAATGTAGTATGTAAGAAATTTCAAAAAAATGCTAGGCTTTACTATATTATGTGGTTTTGTTAAGTGTACAATTATGTAGTAAATAATGAATTATGGTGTAATAAAATATTTCTTTTCATATATATCTTAAGGGTATTAGATGTGTTCTCACGAAAAATGACAAGGATATCACCTATACATATTGATAATTAAATCGTCAGGAGAAGAATTAATGTACTCATGACAAGGAGTTAGCTACAATTTTCTTTGATTTAAATTTTTACGAGGAAATATATTTAAGGGAAAATTTTTATTTATACACATACCACAAAAGTATGAAGTATATATTCAGACAAAAGGAACTGAACATGAGGCAATGGTGATAATTGGATCTTATTAAATAATATTATTGTTCAATTTATTATCACCTGGATGAGAAAACAGAGTCAGAGATTCATTCCATGGGAATTATCTTGTTGTTCTTATAATGATGAGAATTGAAAGAGATTTATTGACCAATAACCTAATAAGGTTGGAAATGTGAATTATAGAGGGATATATTCCATCCATCTTATCCCAAATGATTTACCACCTTTAATTACTAGGTAATATCAATAAATATCAAAATAGATTATCATTTTGTGAAAAATAATATAAACGATATAAAAAGTGGGATGTTTATTGAAATAAATATTGATCATGATGGAGTAATAAGATTTTCTACAGGGATATGTATCACATATATATTAGAGATAAAGAATAAGATGATGGATGAATCTAATAGCTCTACATTATCTATCTATCTTGAAAGCAATAAAATATATTGGGACATTAAAGATCATAATTTGTGGGATAATTTTAAAAGAGATATTACAAAATTAACTACAAGGTTCTTGGTGTGTCAACATGATATGGAAGAGAAAAAAATCACAAAGGGGTATTACAACAACATCCCATACCTATATATAAGTTAAAAAAAATTACTATGTAATTTTTCACTAGCCTACCTATGGATTCAAATGGAAATAATTATATATGTAAAATTGTAGATATGTTGATAAAACATATTAATTTTAATTCCGTAAGAGTGGATTTATCCCTTTAGTTCCTACCTTTCCACTAGATTGAAAAAGTAGTGAGACTCCATGGAGTACTATTGCCTATTGACTCATACTTAGACACAATATTTACTTCTATATTCTATATGATAATTCAAAAGGTTGTGAGTATATAAGTAATCATCAGTAAATCCTATCATCATTAAATTTATGGGTAGTCTAAGGGGAAAACTAAAACATCTGAAAGAATGATAGGGGAACTATCTCTATATTTTCAAGGTATTTGGGACCAATATATTTTACTATTTTAATTTTGAAATTAAAACGATATCCACTTGAGTGATCGAATGTCACATTTTGAAGCTCTCTAAAGCAATGCGTATTGTACTCCAACATTTTTGGATGAATTTGGAGAATGGAAACTATTGAGACTAGAAATTGTGAAAGACAATATAAATATTATACATGTGATTTGGGGACACATATGTGCTTCTCATAATCTAAAAAGAGTTATTTATAAAAATGAATAATACACATGGAAGTCCATGATGGAGATCTTTTATTTCTAAAGATAGCATTGTGGAATGGAGCTATGAGATTTGGAAAGATAGTGAAACTATATCCAAGGTATGTTGGACCATTTGATATTCTTGATCATGTTGAACCTATTACATATCAATTTATAGTACCTTCAAATATTTCTAATGTCCGTGATGTCTTACAGATGTCGATATTGATAAAATATATGTCGAACCTATCACATATAATTGATATTAATGGTTTGAAAATGGATCCAAACATTCCATATCAAGAGGAAGTGATCCAAATTCATGAAATAAGGTAAAACCTATTGAGAAATAAGACAATGTGAAATTTTAATGACTTTTGAATAAATTACATTTTTTAAGAAGCTTCTTAGTTTCCTAAAGTTACAACGAATCAAAAATATCGTCACTAATTTTGAGGGAAGAGTAAAATTTTGAGGATTAATTTTTTTATGGGGGAGAATTTCACAACCCATAAATTCTAAGATGTTTTTAATATAATATCTTTTATTTTAATGACTATTTTATTATGATCTAATAAAAATATGTTTACATTATATATGAAAATTACACATCCTATTTGGATATGAACTAGAACAACTGGAAATAGTAAAGAGATATAAATATAATAGAATAATACATTCACATAAAGAAACTCTTTATAATTTAAGTCCCCTATAAATATCTCTATCTCCATAATGACTTCAAAATTAAATTAAAGAATTTGTAAAAAAATTGGCATTATGAAAGGATGTTTAAGAACAATTTTACATAGTGAATGATGATCTGGGAATTATAGAATATTTATAGAAAAATATGGATTTTGGGAATTATGGAAATTTTCAAATATGTTCATTGGGAATTATGACCATTAGTCAATAAGACAGTTGGTAGTTATTATTTTTAGTGAAATAATGTCTCTATTGAGATTATTTTATAATATATAAAGGATAAAAAAATTCTATATTTAGAAACTATAAATATATTTTAAAACCATTAAATGTATGTTTAATGGTAAATTTTTATGTTTTAAATTAATATTATTATCATGATATATTCTTATAAAACCCTTTTATATGAGAATATAAATTAATAAAGAACTATGTAATTTTTATAATGGTAATAAAGATCATTATGTCATAAAAACACTTAATAATTAATAAATTTGTATTTCTAATTAAATTTTAAAATTATCATATGTATAGAATTGTTATGATAAAATAAAAATAATTATTATACACAAAACATTATAATTATCCCATGATGAATTTATGTTAATTTTATAAAAAGTTAATTTTGAGGGAAAAAAGTAAAAATACTATTTTTTTACGGAATATTGTAACTCTTCTAATATAAGCATAATATGATCAGTACTTAAAATCTATCAATCCATTTTATTGATCATAATATTTTTATGTAATTACATAATACATAATGTGTTACATATATAAAAGCATGCCTTGCATTTTGGAACTATAATATTTTCCTTTCGAGAAAATCATTTTTATTGGTCATACATATATCATATACGAATCATTTTTTATCAATTTTCTAAATTTAATAAAGTAAAATTAATTTATAATTATGAAATAGTTGGTCCAAATTATAATATATGATAAATATATTTTTTATTCACAAAATGATATTGAGGTAAAAATATTAGTCATCACAATAAATGAAAATTAATGTAATAGAATAAAATTATTTGGTAATGAATTAAGAAATTGAAAAATTATAACATTAAATTGATTGATAGGGAATTTATGGTCCTTAAAAACATTTAAAAATTAATTATCAATGAAATTAATTGAAATAAATTCAAACAAAAGTGTTTATCCTTAATAACAAATTAATCATTATTTTATCCCTTAAAAACACCCCTCTTCATGTTTATGTACTTACCCTTTCCCACCAAGAACTCAAAAAAATACCTTTGAGAATTAAGATTCTCTCAATATCTCCCTCCAAAGTCCCCACAAGGTGGTTCTATAGTTCAATTTAGTCTCCCTCATTCTTTAATAAGCATGCACAAAAGGTAAGGGATCTCCTCATACACTTTTTAAATTATTGTAATTCTTTTTTATAATGATCTTGATTCCAAAATTTATTGTATTTTTAAGTTTTTATAAACACCCCCTATTGTATATAGAATTTATTTTTAATGTGATAATTAATTTCTCTATTATAAAACCTTTTCCTAGATCCATTTTCGATACCTTCTATGATTCCAAAATCACCCCTTGATTTTCCATTCCATATTTTCATGGGATAAATACCCAAACCTATTTCCATTCAATTTTATTCATATATATGTATCATTGTACTATTTATAGGGTAAATATATGTATCAAACAAACAATAACTTTTTTATGTTATAAATGGTATGTAAATATTAGTTTTGATTGGTGTGGCACACATAATGATTGACATATGAAGGGTGTGAACTGATAGAGCACAACTAAATTGGATAAAGAATTAATATCTAGAGATAACATAGTCATGATAAAATTTAAGTGTGACTTCTTAATTTTTTATTACCCCTTGGTTAATATTATTTAAATTATTTTTTAGTACACCTTAATTATTTTAGGTGGTGATATTTTATTAATGTATCATGTTTTTATGTTTTCCATATTTCCACATAATGACTCATGTTGTTATGTTCATGTACTTAAGTTATACCTCGTGTGTTTATGTACATGTTGTCTTTATATGATTCATAACTCACTTATGATATTCTCTTAAGTTTTATATCCATTACCGGGATTTATAATCACCCCCATTAAATTGATTAAAGTCTCTAGGAAAACCTTTTTTGTTAGATGATCCATGATGGGACAATAAAGAAAAATTTCAAGAGAGTTAATAATTTCTCTAAATTTTCATTTAAGTACCATGTATGTCCTTTTCAATGTGCCTATTTTCTATTACACTAATCCTAAAAAGTCTATTTTGGGTTATTTATAAATTATAATTTTCAAGGAATTATTGTTAAATTAATGACATAAAAAAGAAGCTTGCTATAATAGTGTTTCTTTAAGGTCCTTACATGGAAGTTTTGTTGATAGTAGGGTTCACCTAATGGTGTTCCTCGTCATAAATAACAAGGGAAATTACTATCTGATGTGACACATGAATGACTTAGTCACCCTAGACTATATCTATGACATATGGGTCCAAACTCACTAAAGTATCTTCATGATTATTCTAAGACCATGGTTCATGAGTCAACTTCAGTTTGGAAGGACACTTTCCCCTTTACTAATGGTTTCTCTCCACTAATGGAAAAATATCCCATTATCCACCAATGTAGTCACTGTTGATCTTCTTTTTGATAAACTACGAATCATCCTTCACATGAATCCCTGAAATTTCAATATCGAGATTAATGTTGAGACCAGTGAAAAGGGCCTAGTAATAGGATTATTTTGTGGTACATCCTTCTAAAAGTAGAAATGGGTAAAATATGATGTCATTTAAGGGAGTGATAAAAATAATTTTAAAGTTGAGCATATTGAGTTTAATGTGGTCTTCAGTCCTCCCAATCAGTCTCTAGGAGACATCATCAAATTTCACATTCCAATAAGGTGTAGATTTATTAATATATAGGATGGATTCTTCAAGGATATCTGTGTACTTGTGGATATCATCAATATTGGATGTGTGACCAAGAATTCCAGCAATACATTGTCCTTGATGGCCTTCAAGTGGATAATCCTAATGAAAAACTACTAGATGAAGATAGCTTACCATGATAACAATATAACTAGAATGGGATGGCTTAGGATGTACTTTAGAGGGTTTAATTAGTATTCTTGGAATATATTTGGATGTGATAGGTACTATTGGATATTTTGAACCCTGAAGACCAAGGTGACATTGTTCTTCGCAATTGGACATTATCATATCTCAATTTCAAATAGCATGTGACTAAGATAGAAAATATTATTCATATTACCTTTATTGTTTTCTTTAATAACATATTCCATTTTCACTATTAAATAACCTTATTAGGTGGTCCATATGTCTCTAACTTTACCTACTCATATTCTAAAGGCTTTCGACTAGTAGTGAGAGTCTTTAGTGGTGTGACAGAAGGACTATACCCTCTTTATCTAAGTGGAGTGATGGTGAATATAAATAACTAGTGGAAACATAATAATGAATAAATAGCCAAAGTAAATCATCCTTATGATAATAAACATAGGAAAAAAACTAAATGTTTCATATAAAAGATATAATTTCATGATTCTATTCAAAATCTGGGGAAGACGTACATGAGGTATGGAATAACTATGATACATGTATACCAAAATAATTAAAGTCCTGAAACTATCACATGGGAATCTCAAGCATCGGCTTAGTCATCTTCTTTGATGTTTCTATCCTAGAAAAAATAAATCATTCTAATTTGGTTACATTCTATAATCTATACTAGCATACACATTATCTATTTGGGAACCAAATTTTTTTTTGAAGAGGGTGCGAGTTAAACGTCATAGGTTTCCACCAATAGTTTTTTATAAAAAAAATCCAACTTTGTTAATATATAATTTATACTATACAGGTATATGAATTAAGGGTAGTAAATAAATAGGGCATAAATAAATAATATCGATTTTAGGCTCCCCATGGGACACCAAGATGACCATACCTAATTCATCATAATCAATCATCCACAAGCCAAATATAATAATGGTTTCATACTCAAAAAAGGGGAATTAACACAAGAATAAAACATATTTGGTTTGGAGGATCAATTCCATGAATTCCAAAATCATTATGGGGAGCACCAATTAAATTTGTTTAAAAAATATTGTTTTATGCTATGTCCATGAATTCAAAATAGATGGTGTGGAGCACCATGTACAACAAATAGAACATTTTGATCCTATAGAAACATGTCAAAAAAATCCCATTAAATAACGAGGAGTTTCATCTCCAACATTTTCAAGTAAAAAATAATGAGGACCATGTCTAACACTACATATACATTTATAATTAATTCAGTTCAAGGTGCCTTATAAGCCCATCCAATGTTTTCTGAATTATATTCTATGGATTATCCAAGTCCTGATATAAGAGTTGCGAATTATTTATTAAATAATTAAACATAGTATATGACAATATACATTCCAAATATATATTTCAAACACACCTTTAATCATTAAATTAAGATATTTAAAAAATAATAAGTGTTATATTATTTCCATGTATAAATGACATACTATTAATTGAATCATCTAGTTATTTTAAAAATTAATGATGGTCCATGTGATGGTATTTAACAATTTAATAATTAATTTACTTCTATAATATCTTCCAATAATATTTTTTACCTCTCCACACCTAAATGTTGTTTAGTCACATGGAATATTTGATAGAAAAATTATTTAACATAGTGAAATATAGTCTCCATAAATTTATAAATAAAAACTATTTTATTTTTCATCTCACTCACAAGTTGTACATAGACATGTAGGTATACACAGCATGATTTGATTCAATGACATCATCTATTATCATTTAATTAACTCCAATTTGAAGAGTGACTCCAAAAAAATAAATTTTTTTGGTCAATTATATGAAATTTATAATAAGAGTAAATAATAGGACACACCCAATGGGGTGATATCAGTTGAGGCCAAAACCCTCCCACAAATCCAATTAGTTTAAGGAGGGGTCTAAGTTATTATCCAGAGAATTAATTTATGGAATTATAGAATTTAGGAGCATCACACAAAAAGTACACTGTACAACACAAGGATTATTTTTTATTCAAGGTAACTTTTTGGAAAAGTCATAGACCACATAACATTTTCCTTAGAAGCTTCACTCATGAAATTTCATCATTTCAATCGACCATAAATGAGAGAAAATCAATAATCTAGAGATATTATTGGGAAATAGGGAATATTATCTCAAAAAAAAATAACATTTCTGTAAAATAATAAAAAAGCTAAATGAAGTAAGTTGAGGCATATTATTACCTCTAAGAATCCATTGCATCTACTATCAACCAAATCAGACCCAGAAATTGGAAGATCCACTAGAGAAAGAGGGGAGGGGTGGAGGGAGCACATAGAGAGGATACATGAGTAATGTCAAAATAAAATGGTGGTGAATCCCATTTATTTAAGTATTAAAAAATTGTAATATTCCACTTTTTCATGAGGTGCATAGTTAGTCCATACAATTTAGAAAATTGTTCACGAATAGTGGAAACCTCCCAACACAAGAACCCTTACCCAGAATGGTCACAAAAACACTATTAGATAAACCATAGACCAAATGTGCGGTTACCTCTGTTATTCTTCAACCAGTCACATGGTTTTCTATTCCATCTCGCATGGTTTAAACTGACCATGATCATGTAAAAATGGGATTATCAATTTGGATAGTAGAGTTGTCACTACACATGTACCCCGTTCAATTTATCCAAAAACAATGTTTTCAAAGACCAACACTTTTAGAACTCATTCAGTGACCTAATTCACCTTCTAAGACCTAATCCTCATCCAAAAAAAATATATCAATGTGTTATAACTCTCAGAATTATATTTTGATTCAGTGACCTAATGCACCCCATTTGTCTGGCCATCGCTCCCAGCTTCGCTCCCAGCATTGACCTCATCAAGGGTTTGAGAGACTACAGGATTCAGATCTCTCTTCCTCCTTTGGTTTCTTTGGCTTCTTTCTCCAGATTCTCTCCACTCCCATCTTATTCTCTTGGGTCACCCTCTTCTTTGCTCTGCCCTGTTCCATCCTCCTCCCTCGGAATGGGTTCATTTACCTTCTTCCTCCCCTGCTCGTTCAACCTTGTCCGACATACGTGACCCCATACTGGTTGGGTGTTTTTGATTTTCAGGGGCATTTGGGATTGTAGCGGTGGTTGAAAAGGAATCATAGGCCTTTGTGCTTGGTGGATTCTTGATCTCCTGTTTCGTTTATTTGGGTTTGGTGGTCTTATTAGGGTTTCAGGCATGTGTTCCTCTTTCATCATTTTTGCCTCTTTCCCTTCTAATTTGTTACTTTTAGGGTTTCATCCCCTGTTTTGTCTTTCTGGGGTTCATTGTGGTGATTTTTGCGGACTTTTGATTGGTTCCTTTTTCAGATGGTATGTTCTATATCCCTATTTAGAGGGTTGTGGTTGCGGTTCGCTTTTTGGTTTTGGTTGATGTGCTACCGGTCCCGTTGTTGGTGAAGATTTTGAGGTTGGAGAAGGTTTTGTGATACATTCCAGATGGATTCTTTGACCAGATGAGGTTTATGTGCCGAAGATCTCCTTGGACATTAAACCTTCTCTTTCCCCAAGTTCCTGCACACCTCTCTGATTTGGATCTAGTGAAATGGTAACTAAATGGTTTTGGGATTGTGGTTTAAGGTTCAAAGGGCTTCAAGGTGCTTCCGTAATTGAGATTTGTGTATTCGGTTTTATTTTGTTGTTTCTTTGGTGTTCAGTTTTGGTTTCTCTTGGCGGTGATTTTAGTTTTTGGCATTCGATTGTCTCTGGCTTTCTGATGTGGTTGGGTCTCGTCGTCGATGATGATGATGTTGGATGTTGGATACAACAATGCTTTGTTTGTGTTTGATGTGGCTTGGGGTGGTGGAATCTGGTGTCAATACGACAGTAAGGTGATGTGTATGATGGCAAGAATGTACAACACTCATTGCAGCTGGTATCTTTGGTTGACTTATTGTATTTGTGGTGATTTGGTTTATTTTGAATTTTGAATCAGGTTGCATGCTACTGTCTTTGTGGGTGAATGGTTTTTTAGAATTTGGATTATGTCATGCGTATTTTGTAAGGATTGATGTGGAAGGATGTTTCTGTTGGTCCCCACTTACCCTTAAAAGTGGTTCTTTAATAAAATAAAAAAATATATTGTGGTGGTGGATTGAAACTCTCATCCCAACCAAAACATGGGATCATACAAAATCCACAATATAAAATTTCCCATCCTTGAGAAAACTTGGTGGGAATAAAAATGAATATACCATCATAAAAATGTCATGAACTTATTCTCAAATGGTTGTGCTACATTTTTAGATTCCCAAAACGCCTCCAAGAACAACTTTAATCATTTAACACTTAAATCACCAAAACCCAAGGAAACACTCATAACCACCAACAAAACAATAATATGGTGAACACCCTAACCAATCTAAAATGAGACATGATCACATCATTTATTCTCTCATAATCTATCCTATTATGCTAAACACCTTAGGTTCTAGACTTCAACAACCAATTCCATGCCTTGGTACTCCCACAATTAGAATAATCTATTGAAAATGAATATAGAAACCTAGTGATTAACTAAGAAAAATTGTCAAATTATTAAACCTCATCACACTCAACGAAATGAACTCCAGTACATTATTTGACCAATACATTCATATTACAATAGTCTGTGCTTATCTTGGATTTTTGAACCCTCCTTGAAAATTCCCAACTGACCTTTACATTGAGCCATCTATAACCCAACAAATTTTAATACATGGTTTATCACTGACTCCATAAAACATTTTGAGAGAACACAATTAGAAAAACCTCTATCTAAACATAATTAAAAAAAATTCTACTTTAAAATTCAACACATTACAAAAACTACATGTTGGGGCCTTTTTTCCATGTTATATAGATATTAATTCGATCATTCCTATTGAGTCATGTAAAAGGATTCTAATAAAATCTCCTTGAAAAATAATTCACCATTAATTTTCTTTGGAATTCCATGAATTGAACACAAGTTCAAAATTTATCTAGAACCTTTCTATCGTCATAAGTTTATTCAGTCTTGAAACCAACACTCAGACTTCTACTAAGTCCATACTCAATAATTTACTTAACATTTATCAATAGATCCATTCATACAAGATTTCATTTACCCAACAGCATTTGAAATCTAGAAAGGCCATTCCAAAACCTATAACACACTATCATGACCCTACCCACTTGATGTTCATTCACTACCTTCATATGGTGAACTCCCCGCCATATGGATTCCCATACGATACTCCTCAAGAACGACCTCAGAAGAGTATCTTGGTTAAATAAGAAAATACATTTCATTTGATCATCCTATAGTTGATTATCATGTCGAGTACTCTGGACACTGTCATGATATTGTGCTTGATCATCTCAAAACGGGAGTACACAAAGATATCGTCAATTGTTACCAACACAACCCAAACATCCCATGTTACCAATCACATGTTCCTGAACCTTGGAAATTTCAACCATATTATTCACTGAAGATTCAATTGATGTGAATGTATTAATCTACATAAGGTATTTTCTATCACATAGGTTTATGCATACCATTAACTAACTAATGACACCACATCTCTAAAAAATGTGTTTCCAAGTCCATCCAAGTCATGTTATCCTTTCCTCAAATGGACTTAAACAAGATCCTGTGAGACTCAGATCATATCAATATGAATTTATATGCATATATTCAAAAAAATCAAACATAAAAATAAGGTAAATAGGACCAGTGGACCACTTGTAGTTGAATAATTGTAAAGTTCTACAATGACTATCGATGTATCACAACTACCCGATCATGATTCCCTTACCAATGGAGGAATCCTAATATCTTTTGCACATAACCAATGTAGACTTATCCCAAAACATGGTATGAATCAATGGTTATAAAATCAACCTATTGTTTATCTAATTTTATTTATTATAAGAATAAACACACTATCAATTAGACATACTCCCAAATTGATTCAGAACATCAACCATGAATCTACATTCTAAACCCAATTTGATTTCATACGTGAGTATTAAAATCAACACGTTATTCAAAACTAGAAGCTTGAACATACCAGATCACAAACTTCCAGAAGTAAATTTGATCATTCCTAAATGATTTCATACTATCACATGACCTCTACCTTGAAGATGACACTTTCCATGACCAATGTGATGCTCCCTACCTTATGAGTGTCCTTGTCATCACATTTTTGAGAAAAAAAAACTCATCCCATAGAAGATTCTCTATCCACATCTGAATGATATTTGTAGAAATTGATAACATGCACCTATGAAGTAATAATAGGAATGGAGAGAAAACCAACAACTCATATGTTCACTAGATCTAGTTCACTCTTATAGCTACACACGATACTCATCCTGTGTCACATTCACACATGTCTTCAATATAGGATATAAAATAAAATAAATAATTGTATAGTTAAGTAAGCCAATCCTTTTATAACATCAATGTGAGCATCGGGATAAACCATAATTCTATTAATAACTAAAGCCTACAACACTCACAAAAATCTATTAATGTTCTGGTCACTTTACTCTAGAGATATGCCATTAATATATACTTCAAGAACCCATGACCCTTTCACTAGGAATTTTGTACAAACCAATCCCATAATATAACAGTGTTCTCATGGAATGAAATAAATAAATTTTAGAAATTAGCAGTAGGAAACTCATGTTTTTCTTCACTAAGTCTTATCCTGATTACACTATAAAGACCCTAGACTTTTAAATATAACATTACATGATTTTAAGCTTAAAAATACATCAGCGTACAAGCTATGGATCATAAAGTCTAGTTTCTTTTAAAATTAGGTACATAAAACATAAAACTTGGGGATAAAAAACACTTTTTTATTTAATCTCCACAATGAGCTTCTAACTTCCATTGTGCTCATACCTCTACATAGGATATCCTGGAGAAACATATGAACAAAGGGATTGGCTAAAAATCCCAGTAAGGCAATGAATATAAGAATAATGCTTAAGTACATGAGTTAGAAGGCATGAAATAATGATTTAAAAATCATGGAACATTTGGAATCATAACATATATACATGGGATAATATAAATATGGAATCATATAAATGTGGCAGAAACATAAAACTTGTCTTTTGTACAATTCAAGGTTAACAACCGATCTCGTTTCCCATAGTATTACGGGTCAAGGCTAACTGTCAATCCCCTTTCACATCGCATCTCATGAGACATAAATTTAACTAATGCATTGAAGCGCTGTCTAGGAACACCCATCTCAACATTTTATTGAATATTCTTTCCACATAATTAATCATAAATATTCATCCATACATAAATATAAGGGTACCCATGGAAATAATTGGGCACCGCAATCATGACACAAAGCATAACTAATCGGCGTATCATGAAAGTTTCTATGAAAGAAAGGGATTAAAACATACATGGATGCTCAAAATGTAAAATGGGAATATAAAAAGGTACGTGATGTCAATAAAAGGTGACAATATATAAGAAATGTTTTTTATAATCATTATAATTAAAACATTTTCTCCAACATTAAGGAGAATATTATAGTGCTTTCAAAATATAAGAGAGGATAATTGTTTATATAAAACCATAATTGATCCAATAAGGTTTTAATAATAAAAGTAATAATTTTATAATGAAATTTGTGGATTAAAATAGATGATATATTGCTAAACAAAATGGGTATGAACTAGGGATGTTCTGTTAAATTAGGTTTTCTTATCTGGATAAATCAAGGAGGGGATCACTAAAAACATGTATATCCCCAAAATAGAATGAAGGATGGATCTTGAAACATGGATTTGAATCATATAAAAATAATTTAGATGTTTTTAATAAAAAGAAAAATACAACTTATTTTCATAAAAATAAAGATAGAGCAACCCGAAGGAATAAAGGTGGTTTAGGTAGATTCCCTTACCTTACGTCCGATGGTGTTCTCCACTTGATATTAATGAACAAAATAATCAAATTATGTTCATTAATTAATAATTCCATAATTTATACCTTATGAAAATGATTTAGTAAAACCTTTTTGTCTTCATTCTCAACCTTTTGATTGGTTATGGGGTTCAATTTCATTGTTCGGTTCCGTTTATTTCCTTGGTTCTAATGATCGATTCACTTATATTCATGTTCAAAAAATCTTCTAAAATGGGGCTGATTTTCCATAATTATAGTTATATGTTATTATTGAAAATTCATGAGTTTACATGATTGTAAATTCCATTTGGTTACTTGGCATGAAGATGGATCATTATATAAATTATTTGATGATAACCGTTTGGGTTGATTGGCAGTTTTTTACCACAAGGAACATGTTTTGTTTTATTAAACAAAAACTTGTTTACAAAAGCATTCCAGAACCATAGATGAGACATAATACATATATTATGGTCTGATTCAACAAAAAAATGGTTTCATGACCAGAATTGAAAACAATAATATAAATTGAAGACCCGTCGTCATTGAATGTGGTAAATTTTCACATCTCAGATGGTATTTTCAGTTTAGTATATATATTTATATATAAGGATATATGATGAATAATTATTCCATTATCATGAATACAATCTAGTACATGTATGGTACTTTATTCATCAAAACGTCTGGAGAAAAGGATACGAGGAAAGAAGAAGAAAAGAGATAAACTTGAAATTGAAAGAATGTTTTAGAGATCCCATATGAAAATTTGGATGCCTAATGAAGTTACTTAAAATTTAATAAAATTAATTGATGATAATGAAAAGGGTATCTCATCATATGAAAAAATTATAGTAGGAGTGATAAAAAATATCAAACCCCAATATATGAGAATGTAAATTAAAAGAGATAGCATAAAAGAAGTGTTGAAAAAAATAGGCGGGTGAAAGGTTCCCCTACCTTGTGGAGTAGCAACTAAAACGATAAGGTTGGGACCTTGGGGGATTGAGGACACCTTTGGAGGGATTATAGTGAGGTAAAAAAAACTAGAGCATTGAGGAGGTATTTTTAATGAAAGAAAATGAATGGATGAGTGGGTATTTATAGTAAAAGAGAGAGAATTTTTTATTATTTTGAAAAGACACATCATTAGTGGTTTTTGAAAAACCATAGGCTTTCACATTGTATTTTACCATGGTATTATCCACTTGGGACACATAATATCTTATTGTACTATAAAAAATTCTACCATAATTTTTTATTAATTATTACATCATTATGTTGCTATCAAATATACCGAAAACTCACAAATATATTTTTACTATTCACAAAAAGATTCAAGTATTTTTGAAAACCACCAAAAATTAACCCTAACCATTTTTCAATGTGTAGAATTCAAAAATGAAATCCATTTTTTGAAAATAATTTTCTGTATATTTTTATGTTAATTTCTAAATAAAGTCATAATGTTTTCAACAAAATCAACATTAAAACTAGAACTCATTTTATATCACCTTGAAAATATAATCAAGGTCCCATAAAATTATCTTATAACCATAAGAAAATAAATTAACAATTTATTATTAAAATTTATGAAAATAAATTTCTATTTTAAATTATTAAATTATACATAAAATATTAAATCAAATATTCTTGACATACAAAAATACCAATTATTATATTATGATGCTTTTTTACTTTTAAAATGTCTAAATTGTATTTATACATTCTTGGGTGATGTTTCTATTTTTTTGGACTATTTTCTTTTCATTAAAATTCAATACTATTCATAAAGGTATTCTACTATTCATAAGGGTATGTTAATATTCACCAAAAAAAATACCTGTGTCTTATTAGACTCTGAATCACTTACTGATCACAATTGTAGATAACTGTTTTTGGAAATTAAATACACCCAAATGACAAACCTATTTTTAATGGTCACACAGTACTTAATAGTTCATTTTTTTGTGACTCCATGTTATTATATGACATAATTATAATAATGCATTCCATTGAAAACTTTGGGTCGTTACATTCTTCCCCCATTAATAAATTTCACCCTCAAAATTTTTGTTTACCTTTTTGGCCAAAAATAGGTGTGGGTAATTTTCTTTCATTGCATCCTTCAGTGTGTATATTGCTTCTTCGTACGTATGGTTCTGCCATAGTACCTTGACCAGGTGTCTAGTCTTGTTCCGTATAACTTTATATCTACGATCAAAGATCTTCAATGGCTTCTCATCATATGAATGATCATCCTCCAGCTATACCACCTCTGATGAGAGTACATGTGAAGTGTCTGGAATTACTTCTTTAAGAGGGATACATGAAAAACATTGTGTACTTTGGACATGGTAGGTGGAAGTTCTATTCAATAGGCCATAGCTCTGAAATAATCAAGGATATCGAAGGGGTTGATGTACCTGGGACTAAGATTCCCTTTCTTTAAAAACCTCATGACCTTCTCCCATGAATATATGCATATAAATACCATGTCTCCCACTTTGAACTCAATGTCTCCTTGATGATTGTTTTCCTAACAATTTTGTCAACTTTGGGCTACATTGATGTGCTGTTGAATGGTTTTTACCTTCTCCACCATTTATTCAACCATTTTAGGTCCTAGAAGCTTACGCTCACTGAAGTCATCCCAACACGCTAGTGTTCTGCATCTTTTCCCATTAAGGTCTTCATATAGTGCCATCCGTATGGTCGAGTGGACACTGTTATTATAGGATAATTCATCCAATGTAAGATTTTGGTCCCATCATATTTTGAAGTCCATAGAACATTCTCTTAACATATCTTATAGTGTCTGGATAGTTCACTCATATTGGCCACCAGTTTGAGGATTATAGGCCGTAATGATGTTCAGTTCAGTTCTTAGAGAATGTTGAAGACTTTTCTAGAACATCGAGTTGACTCTCAGATCCCGATCAGATACAATAGATAGTGGTACTCCATGTAGCCTTACCACTTCTTTGATGTATATTTGTTGAATTTTATCCAATGAGAAGTCCTATCGAATCACAATAAAGTGATTTTTCTTCATAAGATGATCCATAACGACCCATATAACATTTTTTCCTTTAGATGTCCTTGAAATTACATTAACAAAGTCCAGGGTGATGTTCTCCCACTTCCATATTCATATGGGTAGTAGTTGCATCATCCCCTTATTATTATGTCTTTCAGCCTTCACTTTTTGACATACCAGACAGTTTGATGTATATTCAACAATCTCCCTTTTCATATTATCCCACCAGAATTTCTCTTGGAGATCTTGATACATCTTTGTGCTCCCTGGGTGGACAGGGAAGTTTGAGCTATGTGCATCATAAAAAAGATCATTCTTTATCTCTAGATCATATGGTACACATAATCCTGACCCAAATCATATAACTCATTACTAATCAATCAATAAATCATAGGATTTACCACTTCTGATAGCTACCCCCCTTTTCATAAGTTCCACATCCATTCTTTAAGCATCCTTTATTTTCTCTAAGAATAGAAGTTGAGCAATCATTTCAGAAAATATTGATGATGTTCCTCCCTTAATGATATCCATGTACATCATCTACAAATCTAAGAAGATTGGATCCTTTTAAATTCTCATCGTTGATTATGATGCATGATCATTTCTACTTAGATCATCTACCACGTTATTTTCCTTACTAGGGTAGTAGTGGATTGAGCAGTCTTAATCCATGATGAGCTATATCCATCTTCTTTGGCGCATATTAAGCTCTTTTTGTGTGAATATATATTTCATACTCTTGTGGTCAGTATATATCTCATACTTCTCCTCATAGAGATAATTCCACCAATTTTTCAACACAAATATATCCACCTCCAACTGTAGATCTAGTGTAGGATAGTTTTTCTCATGGATTTTCCGTTTCCTTGAGGTGTAGTCTATCACTTTATCATTCTTAATTAGCACCCAACTTAATCCCTTCTTAGAATCATCACTATACACCACAAAAAGTTCTCCACTTGTTGGGAGGGTGAGTACTGGAATAGTGATTAGCCTCTTTTTCAACTCCTTGAAATAGTTTTCACATTCATGAGTCCAGACAAACATTACACCCTTCCATGTCAACTTGGTCATTTTGTTTGACAATCATGAAAATTTCTTCAAAAATCACCGATAATACCCAGCTAGACCCAGAAATTTGTGGATCTCCGTTACAGATGTTGGCTTGGGCCACTCTTCAATTTCCTTTGTCTTTGAAGGGTCCACAAATATCCCTTTTCTAGTGATAAAATGTTCAGGAATGATACATCCTCCATCAAAAATCACATTTACTGTACTTTTCATACAACTTCTCCCTTTATAAAGTCTTTAACAAAGTCTTAAAATGATCATCATGTCTCTCTTTGCTCTTGTAGTATATTAGAATAGCGTCAATAAATACTACCACAAAATTGTCATGGTAATCTCTAAAGACTATATTTATTAAATCCATTAAAATTTCTAGAGTTCTAGTGAGTCCAAAGGGCCTCAATATGAACTCATAGTGTCCATACCTCATTCAAAAGGTAGTCTTGGGAATATCTTCCTTCCTCACCTTTAATTAGTGATATCCTGACTGAAGGTCCACCTTTGAGAAATAACAGGCCCCATGAAGCTCATCGAATATGTCATCTATCAGTGGAAGGTGATACCTGTTCTTTTTTGTGATTTTATTGGGTTCAAGATTATCAATGCATAGTCTCATTGATAAATCCATCTTCTTGAAATAAAGGAATAGTGCACCCCATGGTGAAGCACTCGAGCATAAATAAACCTTGTCTAGATTCTCTCGTAACTACTTCTTTAGCTCTTCCAGCTCAATAGTGTCCATTATATAAGGTGTCTCTGAGATAGGCATAGATCCAAGGATAAGATCAATTGAGAACTCAACCTCTTGATCAAGAGTAAGAGAAGGCCACTCTTCAAGGAATACATCAGTGTAATCATTCGCAATGGTCATTTCTTCAAGAATTATTCCCTCCCTTATCTCAGTCATTTGATCTAGACATGCTTGTTCCTAAGGAAAAAATATCTACACATCAGACGTTGACTCTAAAGGAGATTCATCTTCCTCCTTACGCTTGTAAAGAATCAAAGGATGATTTTGGATGTGAAGTGTGATCTCACTTTCCCGACAGTGGATGTTGGCCTTATTTAATTATTGTCAATCCATGCCCAAGATTGCTTCGAACTCCACTAAAGGAAGTATGATGATATTCTATGGGAGGTTCAGTCCAAAAATGTTAACAGGGGAGGAGTTATAATCAATTGATGCAATAATTTCCATATTCATTGTCCTCAGAGAAAACCTTTCCTCCATATTTTGAAGTGGTGGTTGAATATTTCTACTAAACATTAGAGATATGAATGAATGCATAGAACCAGAATCAAATAGTACGTTCTCTATTTTGAATGAATAACTTGCATACCTATAACCACATCATTTATTAGCTCCACCTCAATAGTAGGGATAACATAATCCCTTCTTTTTTTCCTTGGAGGTTGTTGTTGATTTCCTCTGACAACCCTTGTCTTAGGGAAATTGTTTTCATAATTACCATGTTCCATGTAGTTGTAACACAACACCACTAGTTGAGAATTGATATGAACCTTACTTTATTCTTCCATGTTAGCTGGATTTTTCATATCACTTCAGCAGTTTTTAGAAAAATGACCAAACATTCCACATTTGAAACAGTTCTTACTTCCCTTTAAACAGTTCCCAAGATGCATCTTTCCACCACTTTTATATGTGGGATATTTGGTCTTCTTTCCCTCATGGGATTTATTTGTTGAACCACCCATGTTGTTCTCCATTTTTCTCTTCTTGTCCTCAGGACCTTGAGACCACTGAGAGTCTCTAATATCCATTTCAACCTTGAGATCAGAATAGAAAATCTCCTCATAACTATTGAAGTCACGGATCTCCAACACCATCCATATGCTCGGCTTTATCCTGCTAAAGAAGAGATCCACCTTGATTTCGGTGTTCATGACAAAGCCAGAGGCATTCCTTTCCAGCCTTGTAAAGTTTTCTTCATACGCCACGATGAACTCATCATCCCTTTTCATGAGTCTAAGTATCTCTATTTCTATCTTGAGACAGAGGGTTATAGGAAAATATTTATTTAAAATCATACTCTTGAATTCCTCTCAATCCCTAGAATCAATTTCCTCTTGGGACATTGTATTCTTGATCAGTGTCTACCACTGATCAGCTTCCCCATTAAAACAATAGACTGCCAGTACAAGTTTAACTTCATCCAAGCACTAGAGGATAGATAATATCATTTCAATAGAGTTAATCCATTTTTCCACAAGGAGGGGTTCAAAATATCCACTAAACATGGGAGGCATTTTCCACATGAATTATTCTAGAGCTACTTGATCTATTCTTGGAAGAGGAGGGCATTCTACATGATTTGAGTTATTATTCACCACTTGAGCCAGCTGAGCAAGTACTCTCATTATGTTTTGAGCACCATTTTCCATCATATCTGGCATATCATTTGGGAATTATTCAAATTCCCTTTCACATTGACTTTTGGAACGTGTTCTTTTATTTCCTTCCATTAACTCAGAAAAAGAATGTAAAACTACAGGGCTTGAATACTTAATTACTAAACATAAAAAAGAAAACATTTTTACATAAAAGGAGAATCTTTTAAATGATAAGTATATACTAACTTGTGATTCCCTGTGTTTTAATATAAGTTGTCATTGATATATTTCTTATCTTATATTCTTATGGGTTATTTTCTTAAGAATGATTTGCAAAAAGCTCATGAATTACCATGGAATACCTCCCAGGATTTTCAATACCAAGAGTGTAGTAAGGACCTCTTCTGTGTACTAGGATACCCTAGGTCAAGCCCGAAACTCCTTGTCAGAGTTTTCACTCCAAGGTACATCTGTGCAAGAGCCTCCTCTACCTGTTTGTATCCAGACCGGGATGTATTTGATTGATAAACCACTTAATATATACTTACCATAATTTAGGGATGTTTTATTATACTTTGTCTCATCCTTAAGGTTCCTACTAAACTGATCTATTCCTAATATCCAAAAATAACTAGACCATACTCTAATACCAAATATACATACCCTAGCTTTTTACATATAAAATTACCTGATTTTATGCATAAAAAATATCTGAGTACAAACAAAAGATTGTGAAGCCCAGTGTCTTTGAAAACTAGGTACATAATACATAAAACATGTGGATAAAAAATTCTTTATTTAATCTCAATAATGAGATCCTAACATCCATTTTGCTCATACCTCTTCCTAGGATATCCTGGGGAAACATATGTATAAAGGGATGAGCTAAAAATCCCAGTAAGGGAATGAACATAAGAATAAAGATTAAGAACATTAGTTAGGAGGCGTGACATAATGATAGATAAGTCATGGAACATATGGAATAATAACACATTAACATGGAATCATATAAATGTGGCAGAAAAAAAAACAAGTCTTTAGTACTTGCCAAGGTTAACTTCCAATCGCATTTCCCATAGTATTTTGAGTCAAGGCTTACCGCCAATCCTATTTCACATCGCTTCTCATGAGACTTAACTTTACCCAATTCATTAGATCGCTATATGGGAACACCCATATCAACATTTTCATGAATATTCTTGTGACATAAATAATCATACATAATCAACCATACATAAATATAAGGGTACCCATGGAATGAATTGGGTACCACAATCATGAAAGAAAGAATAGCCAATGGGTGTATCATGAAAGTGTCGATAAAAGAAAGGTATTAGAAGATACATGAATGTTCATAAGGAAAAATGTTAAAATAACAAGGTAAGTGATTCCAAAAAATTTTGACAATATATAAGAAATGTTTTTGAGAATCATTAGCTTTAAACTATTTTGTGTGGTTTTAAGGAGATTACATTAGTGCTTTTACAATACAATAAATGAAAATATTTTATATAAAACCAGAATTGAACTAATATGGTTTTCCTAATAAAAATAATGACTTTATAAAGACAATTGGAGCTAAAATATAAGATATATTTCACTTGAAATTGGGTAAGAACTTGGTATGTTCCCTTAAAATAGGTTTTCTTGCTAGGATTAATTAAAGATGAGATCACTTAAAAAGACATATATATTCAAAATAGAATGAGGGATGGATCTGGAAACATTATTTTGGAGCATGTAAAAAGAATTTAGAAGTTTTTTATAAATCTAAATGAAAAATTATTTTGGTTAAAAAGAAAGATAGGGAAACCCAAAGGAATAAGGGTGGTTCGGGTAGAATCGCTTACCTTATGTCTGATGGTGATCTCCTTTTGAATTTAATGGCTTGAATAATCAAATAAAGATCATTAATTAATAATACAAATATGTATTATATATGAAAATTATTTATTCAAACCTTTTATAGTTCATTCATAACCTTTTAATTGGTTACTTGGATCAATTTCACTGTTTGGGTCTGTTTTTTCCCTTGGTTCGAATGATCAGTTCACTTATATTCATGTTTGAAGATTCTTGTAAAATGGGGATGATTGTCCAAAATTGGAGTTATATGTTATTAGTGAAAATCCATGAGGTTACATGAACGTGGTCTATTTCAAAAATGAAAATAGTTTCATGAACATAATTCAAGACAATTACAGAAATTGAAAACCCATCATCCATGAATGTGGTAAATTAGCACATCTCGGATGGTATTCTCATTTTAGTATATATATAAAAATATAGATGTTGAATAATTATTCCTTTATTATGAAAAAATGGTACATTTAATGTACTAAAGTCATCACAACATTTGGATTAATGGACATGAGGAAAGAAAAAGAAAAGTGATGAACTTGAAAATGAAAGAAAGGTTTAGAGATCCTTTATGAAAATTCTACAGCCTAATGGCGTCACTTAAAATATCATAAAATGAATTGATGATAGAGAAGAGTGTATCTCATAATATGGAAAAAATTACAGTAATAGTGATACAAAATATCAAACCCCAACATATGAGAATGGAAATTTAAAGAGATAATATAAAAGAAGTGTTGACTAAAAGAGGAGCGTGAAATGTTCCCTTACCTTGTGGAGTAGCTCCTAGAACATGAAGGTTGGGACCTTGGGGGATTAATAACACATTTTGAGGGATACTAGGAAGGTAAAAACATTATATCATTGAGGAGGAGGTATTTGGAATGAATGAAAATGAATGTAGGAGTGTGTATTTATAGAAAAATAGATATAATGTTTTATTAATTTAAAAAGACACCTCATTAATTGTTTTTGTAAAACCATGGGATTTCCCATTTTATTTTCCCATTGTATTAGCCACATGGGACACCTAATATCATATTTCACTATACAAAATTACACCATAAATGTTTATTAATTATTACATCATTATGAGGTCATCAAATATATCGAAAAATCAAAACTCTATTTTTACTATAGAAGAAAAATTCAATTATTTTAGAAAAATACAAAAAATTTACCCTATACATTTATAATGGTGTATAATTAAAAATTTAACTCCATTTTTTGAAAAAAAAAATTCTAAATATTTTTAATTTAATTTTTAAATAAAATCATAATTTATTCAAGAAAATGAACATTAAAACTATAACTCATTTTATAATACATTGAAAAATTAATCAAGGTCCCATAAAATTAGATTATAACCTTAAGACAATAAATTAACAATTTATGATTAAATTTTATGAAAATAAGTTTCCATTTTAAATTATTAAATTGATCACAAAATTGGAAAAATAATATTTTTGAAAAACAAAAATACAAATTCTTATATTATTATACTTTTTCACTTTTAAGATTTATAAATTGTATTTTTACATTCCTAGGTGGTGTTTATATTATTTTGTCCAATTTTATATTCATTAAAATTCATAAAGGAATGCTACAATTCTTAAGGGTGTGTCACTATTCATAAAAAATATTTTTTCCTTATGAGACTCCAAATCACTTACTGAGCAAAATTGTAGATGACCGTTTTTCAAAATTAAAAACACACAAGTGAAAAACATATGTTTAAAGGTCACATTGTACTTAGTAGTTCATTATGATGTGACACCATGTTATTATATGACATAATTATAAGAAGGGATTCCCTTGAAAACTTTGGGTCATTACAGACACCATGTGTGACAATGTGTATTACCTAAACATTGAATCAATGCAATGAGTGTTCGTACTCCATTTTAATTAATAGTTCCAATGAAACTACACATCAAAATGTGAAAATGACTATATAAAGGATTGACTGAGAGTCATATTATTCCATATAACTATTTACTTGGATGATGAACTTCTTTGCTATCAATTATAAATGAGGTAAGGTCACACAACCATCCCAGTGGATGACTATCCCCAAGGAATCTTGACCCAATTGGACATTAGAATTACCCAATGCATAATTCATTAACATGGTTCAAATCATCGTAAAAACACCTAGTGAACCTAGGTGTTTGTCTATAAACTAAGAGTCATTCCAAACTCAAATGGTTAGATGGGAAAAACTTCTTGTGCCTAAAACATGGAACAAAGACCACCAGCTTCATAATTACAAAGGGACTACCATAATAGGATGAACCTTTACTTACACAAGGTAATGATTCTAAAATTAGAAACATTCATAAATATTCACAAGGATCACTTTCCTAACCTCTAGGTATAACACAACTGATGAAGTCATTAGCGACCTATGGGAAATATTCACATTCCCATCCAAGGTAACTCACATTGACACAATAGAATTAACCCCTGCACGAAGGTACATTATATTAACACCACTAAAATATTTAATTTAAGATTTTTCATTTATTAAAATTCATTATAACATTTAGAGGATTATATATGTCAAAATCCATGTACCCATTATGGTGGCAATATATTATGAAAATTATTTTCACATGATTTAACTAATGTTTCATAGCATTATCTACACATTATCTCATAATTTTCTTATAACCATTATTTAGCCATATGTTCACACAATAGGGATTAAATTAAAAAAGGTAATCACAAGTTATATAGGAAAAATATATATAGGTTTTAATGTGAATTTTAATTAACTAAATTCTCCCAATAATAATATTCTATAACCAACCAAAAAATATTCTATCATAGTGTGGGAATTAGTTTTTCATGTTTTCACCATACATTTATAAGGAATTTAGAATAAGTTATTGTTAAAACATTAAAAAAATCATCCCTTTTATCACATGAAAAACCCCACTGGGTTATAAATTCTGGAATATTATATTAAAGGAAACATATGAGGGTTTTATCATGCAAATCTGAGTTTAGTTAGAATGGATGTAAAGACCCATAAATTTCATGGAAAATTTTTTCTTAAATTTTTTGGGATTTTAAGAATACGCACTTTCTGACGGCACCTGATTCTAAGGCCTGGTGTTCCCAGAATCATTTTCTGAATTCTAGCTCGGGTACGTTCAGTGAACGAGCAAGCGGGTTTTTCTAACTTTTGAACCAGTGCTCAGAATCGAAATCTGAGGGCACCGTTGAAACTGCAGTGTTGGTAATTTCTTAAGAAGACCTTTTCCAGAGTTGTGTTTCCTCGGGAAGAGTTGTTTAATTTTGTGGTTAAGTGAATAAAGTTGTGTTACAACTTTATTTTACTTTTTAGTTTTACTTCCATGTGAGGAAGTTGTGGTGGGACCCACATGAGCCCCCACCCCTTCAAATTCCCTAAACACCCCCCCCCCTTAATTTTTGTAACTCATCCACTCCCCCTCTTTAATTGCAAGTCAACTCTCAAATTAAATGGATTGTTTTAATGCTATTCAATTATTTTAATTTTTGATTTTGAGTTTTTGAATTTTAAAATTGTTGGCATATGTGAATAAAATAAAATAAAAACTCTTATTTTATTTTTGGTTGGTTTTCGTTGTGTGGATTCTGGGCTGAGAATTCAAAAATCCTTGAAGATATTCATCTTCCATGTTCAAGATCACGAAGAACACTGGTGCCTACCTCGACTTTCTTCTTCTCGATGCTTGATGAAGTGACGCCGTCATCCCACGGCAACGACTATGGAACAGCAGGACTTTCCCCTTCTTCATCAAGCAATCAATCTCTGTGAATCGAGGTAGGGGTTTTTCATCATTCAAGAATTATCAATTGACGCTCTTCCTTATTTCATGGATTCATGTTATCAGATTAACGGGAGGGGGCCGGACCACACAAACACGGCCGAAATCACTGGCTGTCGGCGCTTCGGAAGGGTGGGACCATGGGGTCCCATGGTGGCAGCACCGGCCGGCCAACCGGGTCAGCCGTTCGGAGGAGGCCGGGGTTCGTAACCCCCAGCGGCAGACAGGCAGGCCCCCTCCGCATGGGGGGATGCTGTTTTGAGACAAGGGGTGAAGCGCCCCCCGTTTTCCACTCGGCCGAAACGGCCAAGCTGCTGGCCATGCGGGTCGCGCCCGTGCCAGGCCAACTGACCACGCCGAGCCGAATCGGCCGTGCTGGGCCGGACCGCCCGTGCCCGGCTGGGCCACCCGCGCTGGGCCGAACCCCCGTGACGGGCCAGGCCATGCCGGCGGGGCCGGGCCGCGCCCTAGTGGGCCGGACCCAGACCCGCGTCAGGTTGACCGGTTTAGGCTGACCCAGGGGGTCTTGGGCCGGGTCGGTCCGGGCCCAACACCCCCTAAAAACGGACAGCTTCATTCAAAAACTCATTACTTGGACTAAATACCTCCGATTGATGCACCATCAGTTGAGATTCGATCCTTGGATCGATACGGTCATTTCGGTATATTATACTCAAGGTTTCGGAAAACTTTGGGAACGGCCGGGTTGGTTTGAACACGAAACCAATTGGGCCCTCAGAGCGGAAACGCTTATAACTCGAGCTCCGGACGTCCGATTGACATGTTGTTGACTTTGTTGGATTCCTCTTAGTGAGACGGTTCTTTTGGATTACTCTGATCGAGGTTTATATATAGTTGGAGTACGGTTGGGTTGGTTTTGACTTAAAAACCAACCAGGCCCCTGGAACGAAAAGGCCAATAACTCTCAGACCGAGCGTCCGATTGAGGCGCCGTCTATCGAGTTGAGTTCCTATTGACGTGATGGAACATTGCGGTACATCAACTTTGGACTACATGACAGTTTATGTATCGACCCCTTGGCTCGTGGAGCGGACCCTCCTGGAATGAGCGTGCTGTGTGCGGGAACCCTAGAGCTGGCTGCGACTACGACGAAGATGATTTCTGTACTCGGATCCTCTGTGGGTTAGACGATGACGACTACCATACTGGGATCCTCTTTGGGTTCGACGAGGAAGACTATCATACTGGGATCCTCCGTGGGTTTGACAAGGATGACTATTGTATGGGGATCCTTCGTGGGTTCGACGAGGACGACTACCGTACCTGGATCCTCCGTGGGTTCGACGAGGATGACTACTGTACTGGGATCCTCCGTGGGTTCGACAAGGACGACTATTGTTCTGGGATCCTTCGTGGGTTCGACTACCATGCTGGGATCCTCCGTGGGTTCAACGACGATGACTACTATACTTGGATCCTCTGTTGGTTCAGAAGCGGGGACTACTAAACTTGGATCCTACGTGGGTTCGGTAGAGGAGATGATGCAGAGGCTACATCTAATCATCTCCACCGCTCTTCGTAAATGGATACTTGTGTGAGATGAGTCTTGACTTTCAATCATTATCTTCGATGTGATTTACTTGATATCCTATGTGGATTGGATAATGCTTTCCTGTGTGGATTGGGTCATACTTTCCTGTGTGATTAGGTTTTACTTGTCTGAGTGGGCTGGATTGTACTAGATCTCATGAGTTGGAGCTGAATTGGATTTGATGACTTAGGTAAATGTATGGGAATATACCTAAGTAGTGTTTGATTATACTTCTTGATTGTATATTTCATTGTGGTTTATCCTTTTTGGATTTTAGGGAGACTTTCGGGGGTCTCGGGGTCCCTACTGAGTATCGTATACTCACCCCTTCACGGGCTTCACCCGCGCTACGTTGTGTTGGTTGTAGATGACAGACATCAGTGATCGTGGTTGAGGCTTGTAGAGATGGACGGTACCTAGAGGAGGATCCACGAGGAGTCAGTGCCCGGAGGTGGATATCATGTCAAGTCGGTACCCGGAGGAGACAGACGTACGTGGAAGTGCTGAGGAGGATATCTGTACCTACCCTTCAAGTAGGAAGCCGGAGGACGATCCAGGAGCGGCTTGTCACCTTTCAGCTATTGTCCTTGAGTTGTACTTTACTTTCAGTTGTACTACACCTTTATTTGGGTTTGTATTCTAGCCCATTTACTTTTTATCACTTACTTATGTTTTGGTTACTTAGTTTTTACTTCAGTTTGCATACTCTGTGGTGTTTGTTTTCTTTTATAAAGGCAATGCCTTACCTTTTTATTGGGATTTACGCCTTTGGTGCTAGTCATCGGCCCCTGACCTATGGAAGGCGGGCTTGGGGTAGTCCCGGTACGGGCCCCGAGGACGGGTTGTGACAAATTGGTATCAAAGGAGTTCAGTTCTACCGTAGAACTCAGGACTCTGATCCTTCTTCTATGTGAAGCAATAATGTTAAGGGTATTGAGTGTGGTTATCAGTCCAGGGAGTCTAGTGTTGGTGCGGCAGCCGACGTATCCATACACCAGGACCCTGAATTCTAATTTCCGACTCAGTGCACGAAAACATTGATTGCATGTGTGTTTGAAAAGTTTTCTTTGTGATTACTTTGTGTCGGCTCACCAGGTATATTTTATTGACCGTGTCACACCTGTTTATTTTCAGGATGGCCCCACGACGGCATCCAGCTAGGGTTCTGAGCATTGTATGAGACGACAGCCCACCGAGCAACGAGGCCTCGGTGCAGGGCCCTATTACATGAGGGGCACTAGCGGTACCTCTGCCCGCCGAGCCACCGATGCCACCAGCCCCAGCCGCTGAGAGTTCACGTCTCCTTAGTGCACTGCCCGAGTTCCAGAATCAAAGACCACCCAGGTTCCATGGGGAGAAGGACCCTCAGGCAGTCGAGGATTGGCTAGAGGCTATTGTATGAGTTTTCAGGTTAGTAGGGATACCAGCTGACCTCATGGTGATCCTTGCAGAGAGTCTCCTGCACGCGGCAGCAGGTAGATGGTGGAGCTTGATTTTCTAGGTGCACAACGAGGTATCTTTACATTGGACGGACTTCGAGAGCCTCTTCCGCTCAGGGTTCGTTCCAGCCACCCTCCATACGGTGCGCATTCAAGAGTTACTACAGCTACGACAGGGCAGCATGACCATGTCCCAGTACTCGGTGAGGTTTACTGATCTATCACGCTACTCCACAGATATGGTATGGGACCCGTTCTTCAGGGCCCGGACATTCGAGCAGGGACTGAGGCATGAGATCATGGCTTCGATGATCTCCCTCAACATCCCGATGTAGGCGGGGGTGTTGGAGAGACCCATTCTAGTGGAGAGTTTTCTCACCGAGCAGTCACCAGTGGTGAGACCCTCCGTAGTACGACCTTTAGCGGAGTCTTCTACAGCTAGAAATAGACAGATGATGCAGAGGTACAAGTGGTCCAGACCATCAGATGAGCAATCTCAGGATAGAGATTCGATTGTACAGGGCACACAAAGGAGAGCCAGCCACATGAGGAGCAGACAGTGCTATGCATGCGGTCGGCAGGGTCACATGGCTCAAGACTGCCCGAATCGTCCTGCAGATAAGAAACAGGTGGTAGAGGGACCTCCCAAGCAGAGGTTCGAACATGGCTGTCTGCAGGGAGTAGGCGGACGAGGTAGAGGAGTTGGCCGCACAGTGGGTGGTGGGTGACGCTTTGAGGCCCTGCCACCACCACCACCAGGGAGACCACCCCGACCACAGGGAATGGGTGGAGAGGGGAGAGCACAGCTTCAGGTAGCTGAGGCTTACGACCATGGAGATCAGGGAGAAAATGGACAAGAGTGGGACTAGCTCCAGAAATGGGGACATTTGTTCATGTTGCTTCTGTCTTTGTTGATGTTTTGTGTCTTTGTACCTTGGGTTGTATTAATAAAAGACACTGTTCATAGGACATTTTGTTCCCTTCCCTTTTAATGTAGTTGACTCTAAGAGGTTCCAGTTTAAAACTGTTGACTTGACCCTCACTTTTGAGATACCTACTAGAGGAGGCCCAATGACCACACACTGATGCCGACATTGTGACTCAACCCTTGGACGTGAGAGTAACGGTTGGATGTCTTGGTAGTAGCGTCGAGGCCTTACGACGTCATCCTTGGTATGGATTAGTATCATCCATATTGGGATTGACTGTATTAGGCAAAGAACGTGGTTCATCCAGGGGATGAGACTGGATTTCTCTTATCAGCAAAGAAGAAATCTTAGTAGATCTTGTAGGACCAGAGAAGGTTTAGGTCATCCAGGAGCGGATGAGGATATCTCAGAGCTGACAGAAGTATTATGCCGATAGGAGGCGGAGACCACTAGAGTTCGAGGATGGTGACCACGTTTTCTTATGGGTGTCACCTCGACGTGGATTTTAGAGATTTGGTCAAGGCGACAAGTTATCTCTGCACTTCATTGGACCCTTCTAGGACCTCAACAGGGTATCCGAGGTGGTTTACCGCTTGACCCATCCACCTCAGTTGCACCAGGTGCACGACGACTTCCACGTATCTCAGCTGAGGAGATATGTGCACGACCCGACTCATATCATCGACCATGATAATCTGTACATTGATGACGGATCGACTTTTTCGGAGGTCCCAGTAAAGATCGAGTATTGACAAGAGCGGGTCCTACATGGGTGGTTGATTCCTCTAATGTGCATCAAGTGGCAGCATAGGAACCCCAGGAGATCACCTAGGAGCGGGAGGCTCAGATGCATGCTCAGTACCCTCATTTTTTCCCCTAGTTTGTGATGTATCCTTATGGGGACATAAATCCCTGAGGTGGGAGTAATGTAAAGACCCGTAAATTTCAAGGAAAATTTTTTCTTAAATTTTTTGGGATTTTACAAGTACGCAGTTTCTGACGGCACCTGATTCTGAGGCCCGGTGTGCCCGGAATCATTTACCGAAGTCTAGCTTGGGTACCTTCAGTGAACGAGCGAGCAGGTTTTTCGAACATTTGAACCGGTGCTTGGAATCGAAATCTGAGGGCACCATTGAAACCACAGGACCAGTAATTGCTTAAGAATACCTTTTCTAGAGTTGTGTTTGCTTGGGAAGAGTTGTTTAATATTGTGGCTAAGTGGATAAAATTGTGTTACAACTTTATTTTACTTTGTAATTTAACTTCCATGTGAGGAAGTTGGGGTGGGACCCACACGAGCCCCCACCCCTTCAAATTACATAACCCACCCCCCTTAATTTTTTGTAACTCATCTAGTCCCCCTCTTAAATTGCAAGTCAACTATCAAATTAAATGTATTGTTTTAATTCTATTCAATTAATTTAATTTTTGAGTTTGAGTTTTTGAATTTTAAAATTGTTGGCATATGTGAATAAAATAAGGAAAACTCTTATTTTATTTTTGGTTGGTTTTCATTGTGTGGAGTCTGGGGTGAGAATTCACAAAGCCTTGAAGATCTTCATCTTCCATGTTGAAGATCGCAAAGAACGCAGGTGCCTACCTCCACTCTCTTCTTCTCGACGCTTGACGAAGCGACGCCGTCATCCTGCGGCAACGACTACGGAATAGCGGGACTTTCCCCTTCTTCGTCAAGCGATCAATCTCTGTGAATCGAGGTAGTGGTTTTTCATCGTTCAGGAATTATCAATTGATGCTCTTCCTTATTTCTTGGATGCATGTTATCAGATTAACGGGAGGGGTTCGGACAGCACAAACACGGCCGACCATCCTCCCCTTTGTTGTTGTGTCATGTTGCGGATTAGAACGGAGGCAACGCAGTGCCGTCGCACCATGCGGGAACGAGGGAACCGCAGCCGTAGTGGGCTGCGGTGAAGAAGCGTGGCACCACCGCGCCGCGCCGAAGCCGAAGAACCTGCCGCCAAGGTCGGGCCGCGGTGGAGGGGCGCGGCGCCGTCGCACCGCGCCGGAGCATCAAGAAGAGTCGCGGCTGGGGAAGGCCCCGACGGAAGGGCAAGGCGCCGCCGCGCCGTGCTGGACGGACAAGGGCCATGGCCTAAGTCGCAGTTGTGCAGGGGAGGGCGGCCAGAATCGCCAGCCACCGGCACATTGGTAGTGCGGGACCGCGGGGTCCCGCGGCGGCGGAACTGGTCGGCTAACCAGGCCGACCGTTTGGAGGAGGTCGGGGGTCGTAACCCCCGGCGGCAGACAGGCAGGGCCCCTCCGCGTGGGGGCCGCCGTTTCGAGACAAGTGGGGCAGCACCCCCCGTTTTCCGCTCAGCCGAAACGGCCGAGCCAGACTGGCCGCGCTGGACCAGACCCCCACGATGGGTCGCGTCGCGCCAGCTTGGTTGGGCCACACCCTTGTGGGCCGGACCCAGACCTAGGTCGGGTCGACCCGGTTCGGGCTAACCCAGGGGGTCTTGGGCCGAGTCAGTCTGGGCCCAAAACGCCCTAAAAACAGAAAGCTTCGTTCAAAGGCCCATAACCTGGGCTATGGACCTTCGATTGATGCACCGTCAGTTGAAATGAGATCCTTGGATTGGGGAGGTCATTTCGGTATATTATACTCAAGGTTTCAAAGAACTTTGGGTATGGCCGGGTTGGTTCGAACACGAAACCAACCGGGCCCTCAGAGCGGAAACGCTTATAACCCGAGCTCCGGACGTCAAATTGACGTTTCTTCGACTTTGTTGGATTACTCTTAGTGAGACGGTTTTTTTGTATTACTCCTCTCAAGGTTTGGATGTAGTTGGAGTATGGTTGGGTTGGTTTTGACTTAAAAACCAATCGAGCCCCTGGAACGAAAAATCCAATAACTCTCAGACCGGGCGTCTGATTGATGCACCGTCTATCACGTTGAGTTCCTATTGATGTGACAGAACTTTGCGATACATCAACTTTAGACTAAGTGACAGTTGATGTATCGACTCCTTGGCTCATGGATCAGACCCTCCCGGAATGAGCGTGATGTGTGCGGGAACCCTAGAGCTGGCTGCGACTGCGACAAAGATGACTTCCGTACTAGGATCCTCCGTGGGTTCGATGATGACGACTACCGTACTGGGATCCTCTGTGGGTTCGACGAGGACAAAAACCATACTAGGATCCTCCATGGGTTCGATGAGGACGATTACCATACTAGGATCCTTCATGGGTTCGACGAGGACAACTACCGTACTGGAATCCTCCGTGGGTTTGATGAGGATGACTACCGTACTCGGATCCTCCGTGGGTTTGATGAGGACGACTACCGTACTAGGATCCTTTGTGGGTTCAACGAGGACGACTAGTGTACTGGGATCCTTCGTGGGTTCGACTACCGTGCTAGAATCCTCTGTGGGTTCAATGACGATGACTACTATACTTGGATCCTCTGTGGTTTCGGCAGCGAGGACTACTAAACTTGGATCCTACGTGGGTTCGGCCGAGGAGATGATTCAGAGACTACATCTAATCATCTCCACCCCTCTTCGTAAATGGATACATGTGTCATCTGAGTCTTGACTTTCAATCATTATCTTCGATGTGATTTACTTGATATCCTGTGTGGATTTGATTATGATTTCCTATGTGGATTGGGTCGTACTTTCCTGTGTGGATTAAGATTTACTTTCCTGAGTGGACTGGATTGTACTAGAGCTCGTGAGTTGGACCTGAACTTAATTTGATGACTTAGGTATATGTATGGGCATATACCTAAGTAGTGTTGGATGATACTTCTTGATTGTATCTTTCTTTTTGGTTTATCCATTGTGGATTCAGGGAGACCTTCAGGGGTCTCGGGGTCCCTACTGAGTATCGTATACTCACCCCTGCACTGGCTTCGCCCACAATACGTTGTGTTGGTTGTATATGACGGACATCACTGATCATGGTTGAGCCTTGTAGAGCTAGACGGTACCCAGAGGCGGATCTCATGACGAGTCGGTGCCCGAAGGTGGACATCACATCGAGTCGGTACCCGGAGGAGTCAGACGGACATGGAAGTGCTGAGGAGGAGATCTGTACCTACAATTCAGGTAGGAATCCGGAGGACGATCCAGGAGCATCTTGTCAACTTTCAGCTGTTGTCCTTGAGTTGTACTTTACTTTCAGTTTTACTGCACCGTTAGTTGGGTTTGTATTCTAGCCAATTTACTTTTCAGCACTTACTTTTGTTTCAGTTTACTTATTGTTTACTTCAGTTTGCGTACTCTGTGGTGTTTTTTTTATTTTATAAAGGCAATTCCTTCCCTTTTTATATGGATTTACACCTTTGGTGCTAGTCATCATCCCCTGGCCTATGGAAGGCGGGCTTGGGGTATTCATGGCACGTGCCCCGAGGATGGGTCATGACAATGGAATCCATTACCAATTTGTTGAGTCGAAGAGTTATAAAGTAATATTGAAATTCCATTGAATTTAAATCCTTAATATTAAATTTTTAAATATTTATAAATTACCCTCTGTGGGGATTTATCATTGACATATGATGTAAAATGTAACCCACATGTTTTGAGTCAAGAATATAATGATTAAGTTACATTAGTTGTAATTTTCATGTTATATATGTTCAAGTATTTATAATATGAAATTAACAAAAAAAATTACAAAAATCCATAATAAATAAATTCAATTAATTAAAAATTATCCATTCCCATTCCATTTTTAAGAATATATTCAAGTCTTTTCTTTAACAAATTTAAAACTCTTCCATTCCTTTAATTAATATCAGGTTTTTTTGATATAATTTCATCATAAATATATATGGGAAAACACCATTAATGTTGATATTGACACCTTATTTAACCTTCTATATATCATAACTATAACAATAAATGATATCACATAAGTAGGAAATTTCAGTAGAGAGGGATATAATCAGAAAAGCCTTGTATAGTGATAATCATGATAAATAATCACAGAATCATGGTATAAAAATATTTATGAATTTTAATCACATAAAATTCGTATACAAATATTCATGTTAATGACATGTGAATCATATATTTCTAGAAAGATTAATTTACATGCCTCTTCCCTATCCATACAGGTCAATGAGATAAATTCCATAAATTAGTATCTAATAGAAGTATAAACAATCATTTAATGAAAAATGATAATCAATAGTAATAACGAAAAGAATGGACAACAGTCCAATCCATAGAAACTTCATATTTTCCCAATGTGTGGGTTTTCCACTCCTTGAGATGACCTACTTACTAATTTTTATCAATTTTTTAATCTTCTATCTAGTGGCCAAAAAATATTAATATTGGGAAAATAAAATCATTGATAACATCATCTAACACCCCGATTCTAGTTCACGGTTATGTAACTTGAACTCATGGGGCATAAAGCCTCAAACATGGCTCTACATATACAATAATATTATGATGATTAATAGGTCAAATGGTGTTATAATGGAGATATTATACACTCTTTGTATGAGTGTCTCAATGGTGAATAATAAAAAATCAATCGAAGAATATTTATGAAAAAATAGTAGACGTTATTCATCCATATGATAATAATTAGGAAACAAAGTATTGAGTTTCATATACAAAATAGGATTCCATGGTGCTATAAAAAATGGGGATCAGGACTACGTGGAAGTAGGTAGACATATGATACATTTACAAAGAAATAACAATATACCTGAAAATATCCCATGGGATCCCAAGCACTAGCTTAGTAATTTATTACCATGCACCCATCCTAACATAAATAAATCAATCCATGATAGGCGATTTCTCTAATCCCTATATGAATTTAATTAATTTTTCTTCATACTAAACTGAGGCCTAAACAGGGTACAATTAAAACATAGTTGGCCAACACCAATGAATTATAATCAAAATCATGTTTATAAATATATATTTCATAGTGTGAATATATACTAATTTAGGATTGTTAACAAACGATGTATAAATAAAGTAGGTCGAGATCAGGTTCCTCATGGGAAACTAGTCTTACATGACTTATATTGGCCTAAGTAATATTGTTTAATACATATATCATAATGTTCTAATTTTTTAAACAAGAAGTGTCATCACAAGAATCCAACCATGGTGGAATGGACTATCATGTCAAACAATTCCCAATAAATGACGAGGAGATCCTTTTATAACAATTACAAATAAATTATGAGGACTTAAATGTAAAAAATATCTAAATAAATGATGATGGGTTCCTTGTCCAACATTTCCAACCAAGGAATGATGGAGTGTAATGTCTAAAAAATTACCAATAAATTATAAGAACTTCAGTTTACAACAATTTCAAGTAAACAATGAGGAGATACATGTCAAAAATATTTAACCACTTATAATTAATTTAGTTCAATATACATTATAACCACTTCCAAATACTTTTGAATTTGAATCCAAGGATCTCCCAGGTAATAATATAGGAGTTAGGAATATTTTTATTTATAATAAACATAGCCCTGAAAAATATCCATGCCAAATTTAATAATAAAAAATACCATTAATAATTTTATATATAAGTGTAAAAAGAGGAAATCTTTATACTCTTTCCATATAAAAATTACATAAAATTTATTTTATAAAAAAACTCATTTATTAATGAATTAATTGCGACGTGATGGTATTTGGTCTTTTATAATGAATTTATTTCAGTCATAGTTTCCACAAATTTTTGGAAAGATCACCATACCCTAAAGTAGTTTAGTTGTGATGAGATATTGATAAACTATTGATTTTACATAGGAAAATAATATATATGTAATTTATAAAATATAATCATTTCATTATCCATCTCACTCTGATATTATGGATGCACACATTAGTATACCAACTATATTGTGATTAAATTAATTAATTTATTACCATTTCATCAATTTCCATTCTAGGAGTGAATCCAATCCCACCAAAGTAGAGTTTTATTTAGTTACAAGTAATGGAAAATGAAGTTAAATAAATGGTAACACCCAAATGTTTGATACAAGCTGAGGTCACTACCCTTAAATAGTGTCAGCGAGTCTAATAAGGGGTCTATTCCACATTCTATAGAATTAATTTAAAGAGTTACACAATTTTGGTTCAACACATTTAATGTCTTATGTTCATCATAATGATGCATGTTATAATAAGTGAAACTTTTGTGAAATTAAATAGAACACATAAGTAATGCTTTATAATCCTTAATCATTGTATATTAACATATTATTTAAGATAAAGTGAGGGAAAATAAAGAATCTAGAAAAAATTTCAAGAAATAGGGAATACTGTCTTGCACAACAATAATATTTATACCAAATAAGAAAACACAAAAATGAAGCAATAAGAGTCTTATACTTGCCTCTAGGATTGAAATTCATATTATGGTGACTAAATGAAACTAATAATGAGTTAGATCTTCCCAATAAGATAATAAGTTGGGAGGGTAAAGATAGATAAGATACTGTTGTAATGGGGGAATAAAAGGTGGTGAAACCCATTAAATATTTGAGGAGAAAATGTTAGTTTTTGCCTTTTTAATAATGATCATGTTTTGGAAAATAGTGTCCCAACTGTGTTAGAATAATTTCCTAGGAACCCTTACCCTACACGATCACAATAGACTTTTAGAAAAACATTGCACCAACCATGAGGGTAACCCTATTATTTTCAATAACATATATAGTTTCCTAGACCACACTTCATGTTTATAACTAACCATGCACTAATATAAATGGGCATCAGGGTTTGGGTTTGTGCGGTTTGAACTAACCAAACCCCAATAGTTATATGAAGGTTGTTTCTCTCAAAACCAATATTTTGGAGCTTGATCCTTTCAAAAATATTCCAAACATTTGAGAAACCTTCACGGCCATATGACTCATAAAAAAACATGTTATAGTGTTACTACTATCTAAATTACATTGGTAATCTTGGTTACTTTTTTGAACCATACACTATACGAATAACTTAGAAACCATTGAAAATTTCAACCAGTCTAAAAAATAGGATGATAAATCCCATCATTGGGATATGAATGTAATCCTTTAGATTGTGTTGGTTAATGTCTCATAATTTAAGGTAGACTTTAATCTATCTAGTTTTATTTCTTTCTATAAAACTTTTTTTTATCCATTTTGGGTGTTAGACATCCCTGATGAATTTGAGTTTGATAACTATATCAAAATCATCATTTACAATGAATCTATGGAATGGATTCATCATCTTTGATTCCAACATGAACCTATGGAGGCTAATTGGAAGGACAATGTATAAAACCACAACCATGTGATTAATATCATGCTCTTACTTATAGATCTATGTGATAAATTCATTGTGATTTTTTAATAACATCGTGCATTACTAATTATCATAAAGATACATGACAATTCTAATAATCTTCAGACATATATGATCCTTATTATAGAGATTAGCCTATGTCAATTCATACCTAATCGTAGAGACCCATTCCAAAAAGGTATGAGTGGCTTCATCAAAATCAACTTCACTACAAGAAACATGAGAATCATAGGATGGATAAGACTCTATATGAATAATAGATAATGAGGTAGCTTGGATTATAGTTACCATTCTTTTCATTAATAGATATTACATCCAAGTAGATTAATATTCATTAACTACAATTTCAGTCCATTAAAAAATATTATTGTTCGTGTAAATTTGGAGAAACAGAATCATAAAATAGGTGTTCAAAATAATTCCACATAATCTACAATTAGAAATTAATAACTATAACACTACTAGGAATATCATACATAACACCTTTAATCAAAACCTGGGGAAAGCAAACATAAGAAAATGATGAGCTCAGATCCTCAATAAGGGTAAACTAAGGAGATATCATTGATCACATAAATATAATATGAGATTAAGGGTATGTGAACATGATTTTAATGACTTAAAACCATACAATTCATATAAAATATCATAATATTATGTCATGGTATAAATATTGGAATTTTAAAAGACATTAATCAAAAGAAATCAATGAATATGAGTCAAGAGTGCATAATATTGGAATAAGACATCAAATAGTGGAATACACATATGAATAGAAAATAAATTTCTTAGTAGTAAATTCTCTATTTCAAGGATATAATAGTGTAATGATCTCACTACCAAACCATCATTGTAGTCAATGATCATTCTAAAGACTATCAAAATGGAAAAAAAGTCCCTTACTAAAATGGGTTCACTCCCCATTCGAATTCTATCTATCTTATTGTATATCAATCATTAACCAATGTATTTGAGGGAGATATAGGTCCCACCCATTTCATAATTTAAATATCCCATATTATTTCCATAGGATCATAACCTATTCATGATATCAGAACCCATGAAGAGAAATTGGTTTTATAAACAGTTCATCAAATTAGAACCCAAAAAAAGAAATAGGTTTGGTAAACATTTCAACATTGTATAACCCATGGAAAGAAAATTTATTTCATAAAAATATTTTCATCATAATAATTAGATTATGAGACCATTAAAAATTAGGTAACATCGATGGATGTTATATAAATTGGAAAATTATTTTTAAATAGGACTTCTAATAATTCTTGATAAAAATAAGCATTCCATTTTAAAATCATTGATTAAAATTATTCACAATTATAAATTCAATTGTTAAAAAAATCCATGGTAAATTTTAAAGTATGATTCAATGAAAAAACTAGCCCTAGGAATATGAATATCAATTCATTTGTATATGTTTAAAAACATACCTTCCATATTTTTTTGAATAGTCACAAAGTACATCATTTTGAAAAAGAAAATAATATTCCTTTTAATCCATTTTGTAAAAAGTAAAACATGGGTTAAAATGAAATTAAAAAATAATAATTTAATGGTAAAAAATTGAATTTTTTAGAAAATATTGATATGGAATAGAAATATTCCCCAGCATAGTCTTAAACATAAAAAATCAAAAATATTTATGAGACTGTGAAATAAATCATTACCCTGAGTTTTCCATTCATTGATAGCACTATAACATCATATATAATATATTTAAATCTATTATAATTTTATAAAAGTGTTATGTTACTACATCTAATTTTATATATGATCCCTTTATAATATTTCAACAGACCCTTTTATCAATATTTAATTATTAAAATTATTATTTCTTTGTGTTAACTATTTTTTTTATCATAAGTATATTAGTTCAGTAGTTTCGGTCCTTGTACATTTATCGTCATTCTATAATGTCCAAAATATTTATCATGATATAAATATCATATATATTCATTATATACATATTTATTATCATATAATAAATTTGGATATGAAAAAATTAATTGAACCATTCATGGAGATGGTAGGTTGTACGTGCACAGGAACATTGTTTACATTTTTCAATGGATGGAAGAAAGCGAAGTAAATGTTAATTAAACATTAAAATATCATAATTATATCACATAATTGATATATATTCATCTATTTCATCCTTGTTACCATCAATTTAAACTACAAATTAAAAATAAATAACATCACTCTATGGAGGTGGTAATATGTATGTACGCATGAACGACGTTATTGTTTTCCAATGGCTTTTTAGGTAAGAAGGTACATATGATATTGTAATTAAATAATTACAGTTATTCCAAAAATTTCATATATAAATATTATACCATTTATAATACCCATCCTTAAAATATAGAAATGATAAATGAATTGTACCGCTATGTGAAGATGGTAAGTCATACTTACACAAGGGTGATACATTCAGATCATAGTGTATTTAAAAGACAATGAATAGTGGTGTTTTAGTAATAATAATATAATTTATTCATATTTAGTAAATTGAGGAAAATTCATTATGAAAAATATCATTGCTTTATAGGTGGTGATGAAGAGTTAAAAAATTAATAGATCGGTTTATGTGATTATATCTTCTTCGAAATGACACCTTTAGATATCCTCTAATGGACTCCAAGATTAGATTTTTATGAGGACAAAAACATATAGAATAAAAAAAAGAAAAGTTTATTAGATAAATTGGTAGATTTTGTTGAACTCTGAGGATCAATGATGTGTAAATATGCGAATTAGGATGTTTCAATTTATAATTTAGTTGAAAATAATATTTCTAATTTATCAAAAGATTAAATTATAAGAATTTTTTCTAATAGAAATGGTTCAAAATAGCCTCAAAATGGAAAGGGGGTGTCATTTTCTACCAGGTCTAATCCCTTTGTTTTTTGAAGATTTTTATATTTTTATGTATTTTAATAAAATATTATTCTCATAAAATTTCATTATTGTGAATTTGGATACTATTAACTAAATATGACTTAAGAGACATAAATAATAAGTTTAAATTTTATTATAATCCAATAAAATGACACTAATATTTTATATTAGCATATAAAATTCTTGGGAAACATTAAATAACTAAAATTATAATTATTTTAAATTTATTATTATTATTTATTAAATATTTTTTAATTTAATAAATATGGTACAAATGTTATATTAGAATTTATGCTAATAAATTACTAATGTAAAATTATAAATAAATTTCCACCATGAAAAAACATTAATTATTAAGTATATTTAAATTAATATTCATTAATAATTAATATTTTTTACTATATGAAGATATAAATGATATTGAAAACTCAAAGAGTGACATTTTGTATCATTCATTGATTAAAATAATATAAAAGTCAGTTTTATATAAAATTGTCTATTATAGAACTCTTTTTTTGAGCCTAATGTCCTACGAGTATACTTAAAGTCATCAAATAAAAATTAGAAGTTTTTTACTATGTTTTTACCATTATCATTCTGTTTTAGCCCTTCATTATGTATTTTAAAACATACCATGAAAACAATTTTTTTAATAATTTAGGGTCGGTACCATTACTATAAATGGAATATCAAAAAATAAATAGACCATGGTAGATATTATCAAAAATATCCTAGTAATTTAGATGAATATAGTATCTTTTAATAATTTTATATTATTTAATAAATAATTATTTATTTCTAAATATCAATAATGATAGTTTGTAGAACTATTCATTACATTGACTTTAATAACATCATTAAAACAAGTAAAATTAAAAAAAAATAACACATATCTATTATATAATTTATATATATATAATTCATTTCATTGCATTAATTATCTAAAGTTATAATAATTTTAATATTTTCAATATCATTTATTTTATTATACTATTAATATAATATTTACTTTTCCTGCATTGTATAAGAATTTATTGTGTTTATTTAAAACATAAAAATTATAAATAAATTTAAATCATGAATATAACTATATAATTCACAAAAATATTAACATAGATTCATTATGTTTGTTTTTTAACAGATATATATTTCACAAAAACATTTTTAATATATATCTTCACTTTTCGGGCCTTACATAAGCATTCCACAGACATTGGGATTATCCAAATTTTCATTAACTCTAAATTTTTTTCTAACTATCAATATAATCTATAACACTTATTTAATAAAAAAAATCAATTAAGGAATTAGTACAACACAAATAGTATCTTTAGAACACAAAAGTTTTCATTCCCCGCACTGCATAGGCTCTATGTCAGCACTGAAAAAGTTTTTTATTTTCTATGTGGAATATATTATAATATACATGTTTTGAAATATTTTTGTATGATATGTGTTGTATTTTATCAAATAATTGACATTCCAAAAATATCATCAATTTTTATATTATTTTTATTTCTAGAAGATAACATAGAATTTGTAGTTTTTAATGTAAACAGTTTTTTACTATTCACTAAAACATTATCATCTTTTGAAAAGTCATAAAAATTAAACCTAAGGTAATTTTCATTAGATGATTCCAAAAAAGATAACATTTTTATTCATTAAATTTTTTAAATTTTTCATATATTAATTATCATATTTTCTAAATTAATATAATTTTTAAATAAAACATATTTATGAAGTATAAAATATCTTTACTGAAAATTAAGTGAAAATTTCCCATGAATTATTAAATGAATTTGTTTTGAGTACATACATTATATATTTTATACATAATTTAATAGTATTTATACCAGAAAGTTCAATAGCTATGTTATAACCATATTATTTAAATAGAAATATTTTATTATTATTTTAAACTTAGTGTTTCAGTTAATACTATCTATCAAACAAAGTACATGAAAGTTTATAAAATATAGTTCATAAAATCTTGAGTTTTTACATTCTCTCACTGTTCATCGAATAAATCATGTCCTCACAATTTTTACTTTTTCTTTCAAATCAATGAAAAGAAATTTGAAAATTTATTTGTGGAAATCTTAATCATAAAACAGGTTAATAAAACTTCTCCTTGGTAAATGAGAATGGGAAATATATAGATAATCCAGAATGAAACAGGGCTATATTCCAAAATAGGATAATATTATTGGGATGTGAAAAAATGGATATGGAAGAAAAACATAACTCCAAAGGAAACTAGAGAGTGATAGATAACATGGTTGAGAGAAAGTTAACCACCATAAAACCATATATCTATTATGGGTAAAAAGGTCATCGAATGTAGTGAAAGAAAAATGAAAGAATATAATTTTATTTTTGGTTTCAAAATTCAAATTCCTAATATTGAAGAATAATTTTACATCCTAGTCTAAGAAAAAAAATTAAATATTACTCATTTTCAATAATAATTACAAACTCATATTTTTCTCCAAATGATTAGCATTGATGATTAATATTTCATGTATGATGCACAAAAATAAACTTCTAAATATCAAATTATTACACTAAAAAATAACAATATAGTTAGCATATCATTTGAAATTAACCAAAATCAAAACAGTTAACACAAGGTATGATAATTACCAAAATAGATAATATTTTATACAGAATACCACACTAGTCAAGATTCAATTATAATATTAGAAGTGAAAAATAAATCCTTATTATAAATTAATATATATTAAATAATTTAAAATACTCCTCAAAAAGTTCAAAATATAAAATTGGAAGGAATTGATAACAAATTCTTCCAATATTAACTTAACATTTATGTACAAACATTAAGAGTTACTCATACATTCATACACTCAAAAAATGTATTTTCCCTAATCACATATTATCAAAGAAATATTAATTTTTTATATAAATAAATGACATTATATTCCAAATTCTCTCAATAATATCAATTTTAATGAATGATTTTACCTAAAATGTTATCTTATACTATTCATCTTGCGTCAAAAATGTGTAATAGAATTATTGTGAAATAATAATTAAAATTAAACCTAATGGTTATATATATCTAATTACAACAAAAGTTTTCATAAAATATTTTTAATCACCTAAAAATTTCGTTCCATGAAACCTCATAAGGCGTTTTAAGCCTTTGATCTCATGATCAGCATCAAACTTATAAACTCGGGCTTTTATCCAAAACTTGAACTCATCTATGCATCTAAATATTATATAATACTTATTCAACAATTAAGTTCATAGTTTTTAAAATATATTCCCAAAATAACAAAAAATTAATAGATATCTGAAATGATAGAAGAACTATATAAAATTTTCATCATGTCACTACACAATTTTAGGGTGGCCAATAGTATCCCATTTAATTCATTAATTTCAATCATCACTTTATCCAGCCAAAAAATTATCACCTTATCACTAAAACACTTTTCTTGGTTATTCATACCTTTCAACATATTTTTTCAATTCTTAAAATAATAATATTATATAAAATTACATAGATATTTTCTTGATGCTTATAAAAAAAATATCATTAATATAAAACTTCAAATATAATTTTCAAACAACAATGCATAAAAAATGAAATCCTTTAGATTCAAAAGTATTTCATTGGTCTAGGTGTTGAACTTTGAATTTGGTGATCGGAATGGATAATTCCCTTATTAACCACAGATGAGACATTGAATAATAAATGTTACCTTAGGATATACTTTATATCCCACCATGGAACTCTTCATTTTTCATCATTAATTACTTTCTATATTCCATTATTTTCCACTTGTAAACCGTCTTCAAATTATATTGAGACAATCCCTTGAGTGATTCTTCTCAAATTATTGACATGTAGGATGATTAATCATTATTCCTCCATGGTCTTCATAAAACTATATTTTTACCTTATTAGGTGTGTCATGAAAATCACCCTTATTGTGATTTTAAATCATAAAATTATAAAGATTAAAATAAAAAACATAGGGTTTCTCCATCTAGGTACAATTTCATTTGTTATCTCTTGATTAGAATCATCACATTGTCTGTCTTTGTTTACAAAGACCCTATTGGTTGCAAAAATTTTCAAAAAAAAATAATGTGAGGAACAATATTCACATTCAGGAATCATGATAATCATTAATAGAATATCTAAATTATTACACCTTCTTCTGATACATCCTAACCTATATCCTTCATGATCAATAGAAAGAATTAATATCTTTTCCTATACTTGGACCTATCTATATGATTCTTACTAATATTTTCCCATTAAAGTTTCTAATTTTTAATTAATCCATTCTCTGATAGTAAATATAGAAACCTAGTGTTTTCATATAATGATATTATATTTAAATCTATAACTTCTCCTTGCATAACATTTTGATCCACACGAAAACTGTATAGTCCATGTTTGTTTGGAATCTTGGATACATAAAAATTTGGTTCATAATAATTCTACACCATCAAAAAAAGTGATCTTCAAAAATATCACCCTTCATATATATATATATCATAAAAAACAATTTTCCTTAAACATTGGGAAAGTAATCATAATATATGGGAGATCATAGATGCTAAGTTATGGAAAACAAGGGAGATATCATTGATCATAAATATATAATGTTCATAAGGTTATGAGAACATGATCATAATGTTTTCAATCCATAACTGTCTTATAAAATATCATAATATCTTTTCATGGAATAAATATTTTCATTCATTAATATATAACTAATAATGTATGAATGCATATGAGTAGTGAGAGAATAACATTGGATTAATACATATAATTGTGGCATACACATAAGTATTGAAAATAACTTCCTTTGTAGTGAAGGATCATTTCCAAGGATATAACAGTGGAATGGGTTCCCCCATAAACCATCATAGTATCCAAGGATCACTACCAAGACTACTATAGTAGACCAATTCCATTACTAAACTGGGTTCACTCCCCTTTCATATCCTTTAAATCTCATGATATGTTAATATTTATCCAATTCATTGGAGGGATATATTAGTCCCACATATAACATAATTAAAATCATGAATATGTGTCACATGATATTATTAATAATTCATCATATTTTTACCCATGAAAAGAAATGGGTTTCATAAACATTTCATCAAATAAAACCCCATGAAAATAAATAGGTTTCATAATATTTTCATCATAGTATAACCTATGGAAAGAAAATGGGTTCCATAAAAATAATTACACAATAATAATTGGATAATATCCCTAGAAAATATTAGGTGAAATTTAAGGATGATATCATTGATGGAAAATTATTTTAAAAAATCATTTGGAACAATTATTTTAGAAAATAGCCATTCCATTTTGAAATAAATATTTTTAAAAAAATGATACATATTTATAAAACAGATATTTGAAAATAACCATGTGATAAAATAAAAAGAATACTAAAATAAAACATTATTCATTATTTAATGATATTCTAGTCATTATATATAGTATAAAAACATTACTTCCAAAAAAACTTTGGAAACATCACCAAGTACTTCATTTGTAAAGTAAAAAAGAATATATATTTTGAAACATTATGTAAAACATAAAAAATGGGATAAATGAATGTAAAAAATAATAAAAAATGGAGAAAAAATAATTTTCATTTTTTATAAAATAGTGACATGGAAGAGAAGTATTCCCAAACATACACTTAAACATAATCAGTCTGAGATATTGATGATAATGTGAAATAAAACCATACCTAATGTTCAAATTTCATTGAAAGAAATATAACATACTATATAACAAAATTAGATTTTTTGTAATTAAATAATAGAGTAAATTTTATACTGATATTATCATATATAATACCTATATAATATTTCAACACTCAATTTTTTCAATAATTCTTTATTAAAATGTTCATTTTTGGGTGTAAATAGTTTTGTCTATCAGGAGTATATTTTTTCAGTAGTTTTAATCCAAGTACATTTATATTTCTTATATCATATCCAAAATATTTATCTTGATATATATATATATATATATATATATCACATATATTAATTATATATTATTTTAGATTCATCAATAAAATTTAGAGATATAAAAATGAATTAAATTGTTCATGGATACTATAGGTCGTATGTATGGATAAACAATGTTATCGTTTTTCAATGGATTGAACAAAAAAAGGTAAATATTAATTCTCCATTACAATATCATTACTATATTATATATATCATCTATATTAAAAAAAATTCAACCTTATTACTATACAATGGAAATATAAATGAAAAAATATTCACATCACTTTGTGGAGGTGGTCTTGTACTCATACGCACGAACAACATTATCGCTCTCCAACAGTTTATAAGGTGGGAAGTTATATATTATATTATCATTATACAAGAATAATTATTCATAAATATCATATCACATATATATATATTAAACTCATTATAATAACCATCCATAAAATATTGTGATGAGAAATGAATTGTATCACTATGTGTAGATGGTAAGCCATACGTGTACACAAGATATACATTCAAATGTAATTTGAGAGGAAAGAGGGTTAGTAATTGTGTTTTCATAATAATAATGAAATTTTAGAATATTTAGGTAACATAATTAATTATTCTATGATAAAAATAATATAATTAGAAGAGGTAAATAATTGTATAAAAATAAATATATATGTTTAGGTGATTAACTTTTATTCGAAATGAATTCTTTATATCTCCTCTAAACGGATCAGGGGCTACACTTTTTGAAAGAAAAAATCTCTTTTATGTGGACAGAGAACTTAGTAAGATAAATTTATAGTTTTTCTTTATCCATAAGAATCAATGTGGTGTGAAAAGCAGAGGGAGGATATATGCATTAATAATAGAGGGGAGGGGATCTTTTGAAATTTCGTAGAAGATTAAATTATCATAAATTTATTCTCAATCAAAATGGTATGAAAAGTACTATAAATGGAAAGGAGATTAAATTTTAGACCATATATTATCGGTTTTCCTTCCTAATTTTTTTTTTTTATTTTTATGTAATTTAATAAAATATTACTCCCATAAAATTTTATTATTTTAATTTTAGATAATATTTTAATAATTTGAATTCATATACATAAACTAATGTTTAAATTCAAATATAATCCTTTAAAAGAATTGATATGTTATATTAAATTATAAAATTCATGGAACATATTTTCTCATTAAAATTATATATAATTTTAGAAAATTTAAAGTAATTGTTTTTATTAATTTATAAAATACACAGTTCGCATGCATCGATATTTATTATTACTAAATAATTACAAAATATTTGATATAAATTTTCGTCTTGAAAATAATTTCATTATTAAAAAAATGGATATCAATATTCATTAATTACTACTTTTCCCCATGTGAAAATATAAAGGATATTTAGAACTAAGAGAGTAGGATTTTTTAAAAATTTTCTCTTTAAATATTATATAAGTCATTTCCTAGGAAAATTGTTCATTAACTAACTAATTTTGAGCCTAAGGTGATGAGGGTAGAATTACTACCACCCAATAAAAATTAAGCATGTTTATATTATCTTTCTACCCATATATATATTTTTTATAATACTTAATTAACCCCTTTAAAACATAACTTTACAATAAGGCTTTTACTCAATCTGGGTCAATATGGTTATTATAAACGAAAAAATAGTCCATAAATTCAATATTGTTGATCTTATAAACAATATTGCTGTAACATGTATGAATATAATGTTTTTATGAGTTCTATGTCATATTAAAAAAATATTATTTATTTTTAAATATCAATAACTTCAATTTATAGAACTTTTCTTAAGTTTGACATTAATAACAACAAGAAAACAAGTAAAATTTTAGTTAAATATTTTAATACATTTATATCTTGTAATGTTCATATATATAATAAGTTTATCACTTTAATAATCTCAAATTATCATATTTTTAATATCATTGATTTTTATTTTTCCACTAATTTAATATTTATTGTGCAATAGATGAATACACATTTAAAGTACTAATTAAATACATAAAAAATATAAATAAATTTATCTCAAGAATAGAAATATATTATTAACAAAATTCCTATTAATATTCAGTATATGTTTTTTGACTGAAAAAAATTTCTTGAAAACATGTTTATCATGTTTTTTACTATTTGGGCCTTTCAGAAGCGTTGCACATGAATTTGAATATTTCAATTGTTATATAACTAGGAAATTAGTTTATGACCAAAAAAATCATATATAATACATAATTTTACTAAATAAATGATAATGTATGTACTATATCACAAATATTATCTTAAGAATACCAAATTTGAATTTACTAGTATCGTGCAGCCTATGTGTCATCACTTAAAATGTTATTATTTTTATTTTGGAAAAATTTATAATCTGTTATTTTTTAATTGTTTTTGTACTATATTTTTAGTAAAATATCGTACATGAGACATTCAATAAATTTCATAAATTTTTAAATTATAGTTATTCGTTGGTGATATCATAAAAGAAAGTTTATTTAATAAAAACTATATTTTACTATTCACTAAAATGTAACTTTTTTAGAAAAGTACCAAAAAATCACATAATGATAATTTTGATATGATGATTTAAAAAATGGTATAATTATTTATTAAATAAATATTAAAGATGTTCTAGAAATTATTTATACTATTTTTTCAAAAAGGAACTTTTTTATAAAAACTTATTTCTCAATCACGAATAGATTTACTAAAAATTGAGTACTTATTTTCTAAGAATTAATCATTGAATTTTTATTGAATAGGTAATTTATATATTTAGTACACTATTTAATACTATTTATACCCTAAAATTAAATTTCTAGGTTAAAACATTCACATTTTATAAATGCCCTATTATTTCTAACATGGATGTTACATCATTTTAAAGATAAAAAATATAATTGTTATACATTCATGGATTGAAAAGATTAGTATCTATGGAAAATTATCATCATAAAAAACATATACATAACAAAAAATAATTTTTTTTAAAATCAATTCTCTTTAAAAAATTAAATGACCATATGTTCTCCTTTGAACAAGTAGTCACTAAAGTATAATAATCAAAGAAAGGGGTTATCCAAAATCCTTGTATGGGGGAAAGATAACATAGTCAAAAAATGATACATGACTCAATAGTTCATGGGTGAATATAACCATCATAATTATGTCATGAGAATTTTACCATAACCACATCAATGATGAATAAATACTAAAAATAGAATGTAATGTGGTGATGGATAAATATTAAACATCATGTTATAGTGGTCAAATGAAACTCATAGTTGTATACAAAGACAACATTATTTTTAGACAAAACATATCTACATAATTCATAAAATAATCATTATGAATAGAGATAGAATCATGTTAAAACATAATAAACATAATCCCATGACATTGATTGCATTAATCAATGCATTTTAGGGATATTTATTTCTAGTCACACACATGATATAAAAACAATGCCTTAGTCATCCATGCCACATAGAAGTATTACAATCAAGCTCATGAAATAACCCATGGAACAAAATGATTTTTATAAGGATTTCATAAATAATAGTTTCTTAAATAAACTAGGTTTTCCAATATTAATAAGGGAAATCATATTTTTCATAATATTCATCATTCTTGAGTGAATAATAATCAACTCAAAAGGAGTAAAAGATATGTTTTAAAAAAAACATTGAAAATATATTTATTTAGATTTTAAATCAAGGTGAAAATAGGTATAACCCATAAAAAGGTAAAAATATTGAAAGGATATTTGAGGAACATTTTTGGAATATCTATACTGAAAACGACATAAAAATGGAAAACCGGGAGAAAAAGGGTTGGGTTTGAGAATCCCCTAACCTAAAATCATGCTTTATATAGTCTTTTTTTCATCACCTGAATAATAAACATAGGTTATTAAAAAAATGAAACATAATTGAATTATATTAAATTATTTCACAATTTATAAATTATAAAAATTCAATAATATTCCTTCATTTTCAATGTTGATGTTCTGGTTTTTTGATATCATGAATTTGTTACAAATTTACAAGTTTAAATTGATATTGATATTTTTTCCATGGTGATTTATACCTAATTAGAACTAATTATAGTATATAAAATTAATATATTTTTAAATATATATATAATTTATTATAACTAGACATTAGGTTGGTGATAAGACAATAACAGTTACTCAACTATTAAAGAGAGATTGTCAAATGATCCAGAATGGGAAGTATGAAATATTAATATGTCATTAATATAATACATCCAATAATTTAACATTATTAATATCATTATAACATAAAAATTCTTTATTCCTATAAATATATATATATATATATATATATATTTATTAAATGTGTTGAAGAAAAATAGAAAAAGGAGAGGACAATGAAAGGAAAAACTAGTGAGAACATACCATCTTAAGGTGTTTCTTCTCTCTACAACCCAAAACTCCACATATGATTTGATTTTGATGAATCCATAACATTATTGGGTATTCCAACATTCATAAGAGAGAGGATTTTGTAAGAAATTTTGATTTTCCACATGAGAGAGGATCTATTTTCATATGGGAGGGAGATTATTTATATATAGTTGAGGAGAGGGGTGTTTTTAAAATAAAACATTAAATAAGAAATATATAAAAGTTAAAAAATTTAATATTTAATTTTTTATAATCTTAAAAATATATCAATATGATATATTAATTTTAGGTATTAAACTCTAATATGATTCAAATTAACATATTTTTATTAAAATTCAATTTTGAAAAAATTGTTATTTAAAGGACTCAGTTTTGAAATTCATATTTGGAAAATGTTATTTGTGTTTGAAAATTATGTTCAATGATTTTAATAAATTTTTTATTAAAAAAAATATTTTTTGAACAAGAATAATTTTCTATAAATTATTAGGTCATTATTAAATTATGAATTTTATAATTTAATATAAAATGATTACGAAATAACTATATTCTTAATATTCACCTAAATATTAAAGTATTTAAAAATAAAAATGAAAAAATAAACTGTGAAATTTTTTTACATTATGATTCAAAATATTACATTCATTTAGTCAATATAATTTTATAACATAAGTGATTTTAATTTTTAATATATAAATTTTGATTTTTATGAAATACATTAAAATGAAATTTTTTAAAAATGTGTTTATATTTTTTTTAATCATGATATTTTTTATAATATTATGATTTAAATAAATTACTCATGAAAAAATATATTATTTTTATCGAAATTACTTATTTTAATGTAATATTACTTTTCCGACAGTTAACATATTATTTCCAATTGTGAGGTAACTATTGTCAACAGTAATGTTACTATTCCAGTAGTCACATTATAGTTATAATGGTCATAATAGCTTATATAAATACCTTTTATTTTATATTTTCATTATTCAACTCAATTACAATCATGGTTCAACCATTCCATTTTCTATAATGACAATTAGTTTACTAATATATTTTTTCATTTTTATAGTGTTATTCATGGAATATATAATTCTAGCTGATTAGTTTTTTCTAAAATTTTCCATTTTAGATATTATATTTTATATTTTTTATCCACTCCTATTTTTTGGAATTTTAATGGGTTTCTCATTGACTACTCTAGCAATTTTCCTTAATGAATTAATGTTTTGTTGGTTTCTCTGTCTGATATATTTGTAAAATACTATAAAATATAACACACATTTATTTTGGAATGAATTATATTTGAAAAAGGATGGATCATTACATTATTTCCACTTTATAAATTTCATCCTGAAAATTTCAAATCATATTCTCAATTTAGAATAGACGAGGGTACTTCAGTTTCATTTTTTCACTTCTTCCCACGACACCTCTTCACACTGATAGTTATTCTAAAAAACTTTTACAAGGTTTTTTGTATTGTTATATAGATCTATGTCTCTACGGTTTAATATCATCACTTTCTTCACCACATAAAAAAGTTTATTCCCCATTAGTACCACCTTCAAATTTAGTACATGTGATGGGTTGGGTTTTTATGCCCTTAGGTTTAATATGTGAAAAAGATCATGAACTTGGGCTATTTTTTGTGGATGTGATATATAATACGACACTGAACCTATGAATTTCATTATCTCAAAGGGGCATTTGTACAAATGGTTAATCTATCCTTTCTTTACACACTGCATGACTTCCTTACATCTTTATTTTCAAATAAAAAAATTTCTCCAACTTCAAAATCCAAATATCATTATCAGTTATTAGTATAACTTTTCTTCAAACAATGAGAAAAGAATTCATGTTTATGGAATTATTAAACCATTTTTATCATCTCATTTATAATATCAAGTCCATTTACCTTCATTTTTCTATCATCATTCTAACATGTTTGATTTATTCATCATATTCTATACAGAGATTCAAATGGAGAAATTTGAAACCTTGAGTGGAATCATTTCATGTATAAGAACTCATGTAATGGGGGATGTTGATCCCACACTCTTGTAAACTTATATTGATTAGGATCTCAATATGTCATTGAGTTATTAAATTTTCCTATTATATATGATATTATATTAGTGGTGATAGGACATTCTAAAATTGAATTCATATCTCAAATCACTTTAATGACTTCTCTAGAATTTTGATGTCAATCATGGATCATGATGAGAGATTATTAAAAGTGGTACCCCATACAGCCTCACCACATACCGTACATATATCATGGAATTTTTTTTATGAGAAATATTTTTGATTAATTGTGAATTGGGTATTCATGGTGAGTAGATCCACCACAACCAATATCATATTGTGTATTTTGTATGTCTCTGGGATTCTAGTGACAAAGTATATGGTTTCGTTCTCTTATAATATCCTTTTACTGATATGATAGGTACTTATTTTACCTTCATGGTTTTTCCTTTTATATTGACTAGTTAGGGTGGAGAATTAATTGGGTGGATACCTATAATGGTGAGGTTAGAGATTTATTTGACTCTCAACTTTAACCAACCTTTCTACAAGCTTCCATAGGGTTACTCACCGTGAAACTAAGCTGCACGATGTTTAATGTTCACTAGGTGCATATCTTGGAAAGGTTCATGTCATGGGAAGATTCACACTGTCACAATCAACACATCATAATGAGCCTTTACACATTTTCATTTATTTAATGGATGGGTTTTCATTTAAAGAGACACGTTTTTTAGCGGTTATGAAACATAACATTTTTATGACATGTAATGGGATTACACATCATGTAATATCCCGAATGTGGTTTTTAAATAAAAATCATGGATGAGATCCTCACTTACCCTAATATTCTTTTTCATTTCTCTTGACCCACAGCCATTCCTAAGAGATCTTGGATCCCTATATCCCTTTTTACTCCCTTAATTTGGTGTTCAATTGTCATTGTGTTGGTGGTATGATTCCAATGTAAGATTTATCTCCCATTCATCATCACTATATCTTTATACTCCTTTAGGATTTCAATAGATCATATTTAAAATGATTTATATATGCTCTGTGACATTAGATCTATTATCTAGTTTGATTTTTGAGTCTTTTACAACTTCAATCTCATTGACAGGTTCTGTTGCAAGTGTGAGTTTTGGGGAAAAGGTAGGTGATTCTATCCCATTTGTCCAAATTTAATAACCTTGAATTTCTTGATTTATTTCAATGGTTGATTTAAATTTAATTGCTAAAAATTTATATTAATTGATATAAAAAAACTAATTAGAGTGAATTGGAATATTTGAAATGGTGTTGGCATGAAAATTGGGGAAAACCCCAATTCCATTTAATTGGGGAGAATTTGTGTAAATTGGTTGATTTAAATTATTTAATATAAATTTTAGAATCCATCGAAACTATTTCAATTAAATTTCATAATTTAATTGTAGAAATTAATTTTTGAATTGATGTAATTGGTTTTGAATTGATTTAAAACTTGTTAAAATGGATGAAAAAGTGTTGATATAAACATAGTGGTTTTATCTTGTTGAAGAGGCATGTTTTTTATTAAAACTATTTTTATTTAAAATTAAAAAAATGGAATTTGAAATGGGGGAATGGGATTTAATTTTATATTTATCAATATTAAAATATATTTCCAATCATTTGTAGTGTAAGAGAACATGCGAGTCTTAGTTAGTTTGTGAGTTATATGGATGCACTCTACGCTAATAAGAGGTTCTAAAACATATATGAAGCAGGTCACATATCTGATGGGATGGTGATGGGTCACCTATGTCCAGTGTCATAGGTACATTTTTATAAACATATTGTTGTGATCACTTATAGAGTTTGAAGTTCTATAGCCTAGAACATTGGTACCTATATGAAAGATAACTATTTTTCTCACTGTTTTAATATTTGAGATAAAAATATATGCCAATGATGTTGAACTAATTCACAAGGATTCAAGATATATATAAATTTTTTTATATAAATTTTTTTAGTTAATCAATTTTCATAGAAATATTCCATATCTTGTGAAGCCATTACGTTTCCATCATTTGAACTTTATAGCATGATTTGTTTAAATATGTTTTAAAATAAAAAAATTTACATTAAAATGGAAATCATTCCTTTGGTTAATCTATAATTTGTATCTAGTATAGAATCCATAGTAATACCCTAATATAATTTTTAGATTAGACCCTACTTGTTCCGTTTGGTGTTGGTAGATTATCTCCTTCCAAGATTGGGTAAAGAGAAATATCTATTAGAGACGGATCCATTTGTTGAACCTTGGATTTTTTAATTTATGTCCTCAGGGAATTGGGATGTATCCCTCTAATTTTTTACTTGGGTTTTAGTACTTTTGTATTTAATTCTATTTTAACTTTTGGTACATTACTCCATGTGGAGTTTCATTTGTATGCATATTAACTTTCTTGTTTTTATTTCACTATGTTTTGTGAAAAAATTGTTCCCACTTTCATGTTGTATATTTTCAGGTGCATGTCAGAAACCCATGGGGATTGGTGATGACCTTAGAGATATGTTAGGGTGATCTCAGTATTAGGGTTACAATGTTACCCTCGCTAGTTCATGAAAAAATCGTATCAAAGGTAGATTATGTCCATTCAATGTGGCAGTGAGGACGTTCAACCCTTCTAGGGGGTGGATATTAGAAATCCCACATCAAATGAGAATAATCATGAAGGACCTCTTTATAAGGTGGTCTGGATACATCTCCCATCATGTAGCTCTTTCTAGGGGATGCCCGGGGGCCATAGCCCAGGGAAAGGAAAATAGTGCAGGCTAGGCCTAAAGTGGACACTATCATGATTGTGGGTTGGATTAGGCCATTAAAAATAGTATCATATCTAGTGTCCATTTTATTTGACCATGAGGATGATGGTACTTTTTAGGGGTTGGATTATCGAAATAACACATCGAAGCGGCAGAGCACAAACCACCCCTTTATAAGGTTTTTTGGATACCTCTCCCATTATGACACCTTTTTTGTAGTATGGATGAGGGCCAGAGCCCAGGGACCAATGTATACTTCATCTGGATATTCTTCCACTTTTGGAAGTTTCTTCATTCTAGATGCCTATTATTGAAACCCTTTTATATGTGATGCATTTAATTTCTCCATAACATTATGAGGAACTAACGATCATGTTCTATTATATACAATATAAAACATAAGGAAGAATATCTAGAAGTCTCAGGAATGTCTGCATAAGCTACAGTTCACGGTCACCTTGGTACATACATTATCAGAATGTCTGGGATTTCCAAACTGATATAAAATCAAAGGAATTATTCTGGGTATTTTAGGAGGTGTAGTATGACCCTATTATTGAAAACTCCCATAAGAATCACCATGATTCTTCATTTCCCTGAAGTAACTGACACTACCATTGGGAGAAAAACGAACTCCTTTCAACCCTAAATTTATAGACAGGTTCATCTCAACCATAATCTCCATATGAAACACATCTTCATAAGTGTGTATATTTTGAAAGATATCATGAGAATGGATATGTGGTTAATGGTCCAACTTGAACTATCAATCCTTCATCCTCTTATATGACACAATCTCATGCACAAACTGCACAAATTCAGGAATGTAATTTGAATACTCAGTCATGGTTCTATCAGATTTCTCAATAATGGAAAACACTATATCCTTAGACAACATCATTGATTCTATATAGAACTAGTTGGTGAAAAGAACATGGAATTCCATCCACATTAGTCCTCATGTTTATTTGTCATCACCATAACGTCCAACCATCTCATGCTCAGTCCCTCCAGTACGAAGGTGGAACACTTCACCTTGATCATGTCTGATGTCTCAATAAACTCAAATAGACCTTCCATACTTCCCCAACATTCCCCATCATGTTGAGGATAAAAGATTTTTAAAATTAGAAGACTTACTTTAGATAATGTACAACCATTATCAGTACATTTTTAAGCCCGTTGGTCTGATAAATGCTCTTTATGTTTTAATGGATTTGATTAAAAAAAACTTTCCATGTGTATCTAGGTAAAGTTTTTGTAGTCATTTTGAACTAAATCATGATTTAATCTATATATGAGGATGATCATATACATCATCAAAGAATAGTTATGAGTCTGCTGAGAAATCATAGGATTTATACCAAGATATCAAAGGGTGGTTTTTGGATTTGGGAACATAAATATTTGGGACACATGGTGTCTCAAAATGGTATATTAGTTGATCCTGAGAAGTTGAAGGTTTTTATGTATTGGGAGAAACCAAATAATGTTTTCATGATTTGGAGCCTCTTCGGCTTATCTATCTATTATCCCCAGTTCATGATGGATATCTCAAATTTGGATACTCTGATGACTTCTCTAACAAGGAAGGGGACGAAGTCTTATTGGAATGATAAATTTTAGAGTTCTTATGTTGAGATTGAATGTATTTTGAAAATTTCACTATTTTTGACTCTTTCAGATGCCAGATAGGGCTATGTGGTCTATTATGATGAATCCGCTTTTGGATTGGGATGTGTTCTTGTTTATGGTGATCATGTAGTTTCTTATGGATCTCATCAGCTTATGACACATGAGAATAAAATCATACCCATAACCTTGAAATTTCAGTAGTGATGAACACACCGAAGATTTGAAGGCACTACATTTTCAGAGAATGTATTACTGTGTATTAAGACCACTAAATCTTGAGTTATATCTTGTCTCAAAAATATTTGATCATATTATATAAGTGTTTGGTGGAGTACCTTCAATATTTCAACATTTAATTCACCAACTCCCTATGGAAATGGAATGTCATTGTAGATGTGTTGAGATGGAATCTTCTGACCCAAGTAGTGAAAGAATATTTGGAAGAGTTATGTTTTGTAGTATCTCTTTTCATAGTTTCATATAGGATTCCCTGTGAAAGAGGATAACATTTCCTTATCCAACATCTATTAATCATCCAATCTTATTGAGAAGATTCTTCATGATCAATAGAAGTATGATGAATTTTGTATCATTATATACTCTTTTTAGGGAGGGGAGAGAGTTTCCAAGGGGTTATTCTCAAAAGAGTGTGTTCTATGCTATTTGAATCACTTTGTTGTGATGTTAGTGCCAAGAAACACTATGATAGTGGTTTTTCCTAAATCCTAGTCTTCTATACCAAGAGGAACCACTAATATATTTTATGATATGTGGTGGATGTTAAGGTGGGTAGGTATGAGATGTGGAATTCTTAAGTTTGTTTCTTATAATTATACATGCCAACAGGTTAAGGTTGAGCATCAATAACCTTTGCGTATAATTCAGCCACTTTTAGTTGCTACTTTGAAGTGCGATGAAATCTTGATGGACATTTTGGTTAGGTTTCCTCACTCCTAGAGAAAGAATAACGGAATATGGGCTGTGATTGACATGCTGACCAAGCCAGATCACATCATACCCATTTGTGATATAGCCAAAGTTGAGGATTTGGTAAATCTCTATATGAAGGAGATTTTCATTTTTATAGAGTTACATCAATTATAGTTTCTGATTAGGACCCTCATTTCAATTCTCAATTTTGGAATGTCCTTTAGGATGAACTGGGATCTTAGGCCCGTGTAAGAATGACCTACCATCTACATTCGGGTGGTGAGACAGAAAGAGCTATATTGATTCTTGAGAATATTATTCACTCTTGTGTTCTCAATATTTGTGGAGAATGGGATGACAACATGGGGATGGTTGATTTTTTTTATAAAAATAGTTTCCATTCCATGATTAGAATGTCTGCATTTGAAACCGTTTAGGGTCATCCATGTAAATCTCTTTTTTTTGGTTGAATATGGGTTAACATTTTTTAATGGGATCAAGTATGGAGCGAGAGACGATAAAAAATATTCTATTAATTATTCATTGAATATTGATGTAAAAAAGATGATATAAGTCTTATACAGATCATCATCATAGAATATTTTAGTTCTCAGTTAGTGGACAAGTGTTCTTGATGGTTTCACCCCAGTTGGGTCATGGACAGCTTGAATGGAAAGGTAAAATTTCTCCTTGGCTTGTGGTACCTTTCGAGGTTGTTGAGAAGGTGGGGAAAGGTGAATACCATTTATCACTTCCACCGCAACTGGAATAGATACAAAATGTATTCCATATTCTTCTGCTAGGAATGTGTTTATCAAATCCAAATCCCGTGTTGAGCTAGGGTGATCTTGAGATTGATCCATATTTTTATTTGACTGGGCAGCCTATCATGATAGTTGATTCTGAGACCAAGGTACATCATGGGATGAAGATACCTTTGGACTTTGTGCTATGTGATCATGGTTATAATAATCATGAGATGTGGGAATGTGAGAGACATATGAGAGAGAAGTGGAATCACTTTTTTGGCATGGAAGTTTCATCATAGGATTTCTAGGGATAAAATGTTTTTATGGTGGGAAGATTGTAACATCTCATTACTAATCTAATAGGTACGTCTTTAACCATTTCATGGTTTTACCATTTTATGATTATTTTGGTTTGATATTGAATTGGAATAATACCTATAATAGTGAATTCATATATATTTTTAATACCTTTAACTATCCTTTTTTGTAGGAATCCATTGGGTTACATATAGTGTAACTAGGTTACATGATGTGTAATGGTCACTATGTGCATACCACAAGAAGGTTAATTTCGTGAGAAGATTCACACAAATATAAATTTAGTGTCATGATGATCCTTTACATGTTTCGAGTTCTTTAATTAATGGTTTTTCATTTAAATGGACATGTTTTTTAGCAGTTATGAAACCAAACTATTTTAGAGCATGTAGTGGGATGACACATCATGTAATACCCCAACTATGGTTTTTAAAGGGGTATCATCGATGATTTCCAATATTTTCATCCTATCTATTTTCATTTTCCTTGACCCAAATCCATCCCCATGAAATCATGGAGCCCTAAAACCCTTCTAGGTCACTTCATATGGTGTTCAATCATTGTTTCATTGGTGGTGTGATTGCTGGGTAATCTTTCTCCCCCATTCTTCATTTTTCTCTCCTAATCCTCATTTGGGATTTCAATATTTCATCTTGAAATTGATTCATCTATTCTCTGTAATTTTTTTCTAAATTCTTGGATGAGTTACGACATCTTTTACACCTTTTTTCTCATTGAAGGGTTCCATTTTGAGTGTGAGTTTCGGAAAAAAGGTATGTGATTACATCCTGTTTGAGAAAATTTATTAACCTTGAATTTCATGATTCATTTTCATAGTGGAATAAAATTCAATTTCTAAAAATTTCTTTCAATTTATTTGATAAAACCCATATCTAGTAAATTTGGATATTCGAAATGGGTTTCACATGAAAATTGGGAAAAACACCAATTCCATTGAATTATGGAGCGTTTGTCGAAAATGGTTATTTATAATTATTTCATTTAAATTTTAAATTTTAGGGAAAATATTTATATTAAATTTTATAATCAAAATATGGAAATTAATTCCAAAATTGATGCAATTGGTTCTGAATTGATTTAAAAAAACTAAAATGGCTTAAAGGGTTTTGATAGAAACATAGTGGTTTTATCTTGATAAAGACGCATGTTTTTTATTCAAACTTAATTTGGCTTTAAGTGGAAAATTGTCATTCAAAATGGGGGAATGGGGTTTGATATTATTTTAATAAGTCCTAAAATTAATTTCACATCATTTATTATATAAGATAACATGAAATAATTAGGTGGTTTTGAGTTATTTGGACACACTCTAAAATTGTATAATGTTCTAAATCATAAGTGTTGCAGGTCACATCCTCAATTGGATAGTGATGAGTCTCCTTTGGATAATGTTAGAGGGACATGTGAATAAATATACTCTCATGACCACTTAGGGAGTCGGGAGTACTATATTCTATAAATTTAATACCTTTTAGAAAGATAATCATGTTTCTCACTTATTTTATATTTGAGATATGAATATATTCTAATGTTATTGACCTTCTTTACATGCCTTCTGGATTTATAGAAATTGTTTTATATAAATTTTTTATTTATTTCCTTGTTTTATAAAAATTAAATCACATGAAAATATTTGCTTAATGTATTTTCCATAATTTTATCTTTATAGCATTATTTGATTAAATATTCTTTAAAATGAAAAAATTGTATACTTTAAAATTTAATTCATTTCATTGGATAATCTATTATTAGTATCTATTATGGAATATATAGTGGGACCTTATTGAGATTTTAGTTCACAACCTACTTATACCTTCCAATGTTTATAGATTATCTCCTTCAAGGATTGAGTAATGGGAATGGGTCTCTTCGAGGTGGATCTAGCTATTGAACCTTGGACTGTTGAGTTGTGTATTTAGGGAATTATTATGTTTCCCTATGTTTTGGTACATTTATTGTAGTACTTTTGGATTTAATTCCATGTTGACTTCTGGTAAATTACTCATGCTGGAGTTTCTTTTGCATGAATATTGAATTTCTTATCTTTATCCCTGTCCGTTTTGTGTTAAATTTATTCCTAATTGCATGTTGTAGGATGACAGGTACTAGTCGCTGACCTATGGGTATCGAGAATTCTCTTCAGGCTATGTTTGGGCTAGCTCAGTTAATGAGTTACCAAGGTACCCAGGTTGGTTTGTGACATCTCACATTTCTACTTGGGTATGATAAATGGTTTCATAATCCCCATTAAATTTTGTCTCTATGATCTAACTTGATGGAATTATATGAATCATGAGACATACTCCACATTCTCATTTTTCATGAATTCCTACCAAAAGCATTCTAAAATATCACAGTACATCACGGTACCTTGTGGATTGATGGAGAATGGCAGTCCGTGTGCATTATCCATTATCTATTTATTTATATCAGCTGATGAATGCACACAAATTATAGTTCCAAATCAAATGAAACAATCTTTATCGATTTGGAACTCATGTAGCATCCCTTCCATTACTAATTTCACCTTCTTTTGAATCTCCATGTCATACCTTTATACCTCCTTGATATTTGTAGGGATAGATGGTTGGAACCTCATTTGGGAAAGTTTGGATGTATTCCTTGTTGTGATGATTTTTGGATCCAGCGTTTGTATATCAATGAGGATATGTTATTTTTCAATCCATGTAATGGATATAGTAACATGTTTATTTCTACTAATAGAATTAACTACCTTGTCTGTCTCCCCTAGTGGTAGTGAATAGATAAATTGTTTTAATCGATTAGATGGAACCATATTATTTAATGTATGTATAGATCCTTCTTTGTAAATATATAATTCATAATACTATAATATGTATATATTGTCACTCATCTCACCATATATGTGGGGTTTCTAAATCATTAAAGATAAGATCAAAGATCCTAACTCTAAGTAATGCATAGGGTAGTTCTTCTTATGCATCTCCAACTTCTGTGAGGCTTAGGATATAACTTTTTCATTATCATGAGTACAAAACCCAATATTTTATCAAAAACATTGGAGTATATAACAAAAACTTATACACTCATTGGTAGTGTTATTAAATGAATAGTTATTTTCAACATCTTGATATCCTTAACACTTCCTTAAAAGTATCCTATCCAAACATACCTTACCCTTTTTTGTGTTATCATAGTTAGCATGCTAGTAAGATATGGTTAATTTATCACAGCATAGGTTATACCTAAATATTCCAAGAGTAATACGTATTTCCTTGACACTTGAGGGTATAGGCCACTATTAAATTTCCATTACCTTTTAATGATCCAACAAAATTCCTTCGCATATGAAAACATGCCCCATGATTGTGACTTTTTATATCCAAAGTCACACTTTCTAAACATAGAATATATATTTTCCATCCTTAATGTTAAGGGTAAAATCTTTTGATACTCTTTATTTACATCATTACTATTGGAGTAAATGATAATATCATTAATAAAAAAACCAAAAAAAATTGTGGTAGTCTCCAAAGAATTTATTAATCAAATATATAAATGTTACAGGGTGATTATTGAGTTCAAACGGTGTAACTATGAACTCAAATTTTCCATACCTAATACAAATGTTTAATTTGGATTATATTCATTATTCCCCATTTGGTGATGATATCAAGAACAATGATCCACCTTTGATAATTAGTGAGATCCTCATATTTGATTGAACGAGTCATCATTCCATGGAATGGGAAACATGGACTTTATAGTGATCTTTTTAAGATCTTGGTTAATGATATACAACCACATTGATCCATAATTTTTTTAATAAATAGCACTGATACACCTCATGGTGATGAGCTAGGTCATATGATCCTTTTCCCCAAATACTCTTGAAGCTACTTCTTTAAATCCTACAATTTGATTAGGGAAATTTGGTAGGGGAATCTATAGATAGGAGTGGAATTAGGAATAATTTATATTCATAAATCTTCCTCGTGATCCATAAGATGTAGGGGAAAACATTAATAAATCTATTAGTATATTCCCTAATATTGATATTTTCCTTAAGAATGGTTCATTCCTTCAAAAAACAATTTGGGAATGTTATTTCACATCATAGGGTGTCAAAACCCACACCATTGAGGAATTTCCCAAAGGAGATTCGTGATATTAATTTGACTTGTACAACATTATGGGGTAATTTTGAATATGAAAATAGAATTACATTTCCCAACAGTTGATGTGTTATCTTTTTAAAGAGATAAAATACATGCCAAATATAGAATTGAATTGTTCCAAGGGTAGGATTTAAAGATTCATTTGAAGAAACGTCCCATATATTATAATTGAAGAATATTACAATACATGGGTTGCAATGATCACACCACTAAATGTTTAAACAGATATATCAATTCATGGTTTGGGGGATTTGATTCAATGGATCTCGAAATATTTCAGGATATAAATAAATGTGTAAAACTAGAATCAAATAATTTTTTTCAATTATTTAGTTAATATGAATTATACCTTGTAAGACATCATTTTAATGCTCTACTTTAGCAGTATTGATGGTGTATTATTTCCTTTTCTCCATTGGTTTCCATGGCTGTTGATGTTGATTACATTCAAGGACCCATAATTAAGTGTACTTGATTGTATAATACCATTGCACCCTACTGTTGAAATACTAAATTAAGGGTATTTAATTAATAGGTTCTATCATTTCCTATATCATGTCTATCATATTATTCATGAATCTTCGACATTCATGAGCTTGGAGGCCTTCTCTACCACACTTGAAGAATTTCCTTATCCCTTTGACGAAATTAACATAGTGATTCTTCCAACATTTTTTATATGTGGGTTTTTTGATCCACTTTAAAACATTTCTATTTTAACCCCCATTTGGGAATTCCATTATTCTATTTTATCCTCATGTATAAAAGATCTATGTAATAACTCTATATCTACATTTTGATAATATCATACCACTTCTTAATTACTCAGAAAGTCTTGGATAGCTATATCCTTTTGAAAGAGTGGTTTTATTTTAGTAAACAATATGTCTAATAATATATCATATTAAAAAAAATCCCAAGGTTTATATTGAAAGACTTTTTTATTTTTTCTCATTAGTATTGATGGATTCACCATCATTTTGATTTAACTCAATTTATTCTTTCTACATTATCGTATAAAATATTTCACGGAAAATAATTATTGATAAATATTTCATTATTGTATTTCCACTCCATCTGTTCCATTTAATCCTTATGTATGGTGTTATTTATCAATGACCACCATTGCCCAGCCTCTCCATATAAATGATAAACTAACAACATCACCTTGTCCTTTTCAAAATATTGTAGAATATAAAGTGTATTTTCATTATGTTAACCCACGATTCAATGACATGTGGATTTGAAGACCCACTAAATATTTGTTACTGTTTATACATAAAAAACATGATATTTATTTTTCCTTCTTTGGTAAAGGCACACGTTCCACATTGTTTAGGTTTTTTCATAGAATAAGACTGTATGATAATAATTTCTATTAATTTTCAGCTCTGCTTCCCATATAATTTGTGAATTCTTTCAGAAAATCGTTGTATTGTACCTCACACGAGTTGTTGGCCAGGATTCTCTTAGTTCTGACCATTTTATAGAATTTAAATGGCTTGAATGAAATTTAAGTCAACAAATAAATAATAAATAATTTATTCTTTTAAAAAGTTAACTCCAATGGCATATCTTATGTGATCCCTATGTTTATCATTTTTCTATAACAAAGATTCTTGGATGTTTAACTATACTTAGACTTATCCTAACACTTTGAACTAATGTTCTCTAATCCTAATTCATAAGCCAACTAAACCACGCCTATGATAAAAACATTTGAGCCCCTACATTTTCATAAATGACTATTACATAATCTTCATGATACACAACATAACAGTTATATATTCAAGGATGAAATGGTTTAATATCTTTGAAAAATCGGGATCATACATCACTTTTACATAATAATAAAAGTTTTAAAATTCATCTTCATTATATATTTCAAAGACCTGAAATTTTCCATATTACATGTAGTCACCTGAGGATATACATAAAAAAAATGTTTGATCTATAATCCTAGTAAGGGGAAGGATGACATAGTAGAAATAAGGTACATGGATAAATATTTCATGGGTGATAATAATCATCATAATCATTTTATAAGCATGGGAACATAATAATAATCAAGGAGAAGACAATTGAGAAATTCATATAATGTGGTGATGCATAAAAATAAAACATCATGTCATTGTTTTCAAATACAACATAGTGTTTCAAACAAGTCTTGCATCATGTTTTTGAATAACATATGTTCCTAAGTCATAACACAATCATTATTAATAGGGATATCATCCTGTTAATGAATAATACACATAAACCCATATTATGCATCTCATTACCTAATGCATTGGAGTGATATGTAATTCGGAACTCATCTATCCCATAATAATGTTAACATAATCATCTGTGCCACATAGAAGTATAAATATTGTATTCATGAAATAACCCATAGAATGAAATTACTTCACAAAGATTTCATAGACTATAATTTCATTAATAAACTAGTTGTTTCCAAATGAAAAAGTAAAATCATATTTTTCAAAAACATCATCATTCAGGTATGAATAAGAAAAAAATAAAGAAGATTCAAATATGTGTCTTGGAAAGAAAAATATTTTTGTAAAATATTTGTATCTCAATAATAAATCAAGGGGAGTAAATGTATGTTCCAAAAAAGGTATGAATAGTGAAAGGATAATTAAGGTAATTTTTATGAATATCAATATAAAAAAACATGAAATAGTGATATCCTATAGAAATGGAGTTGGGTTCGAGAATCCACATACATTAAATCATAATATATTTTATCTCTTTCCACATCCTAAATAATAATAAAATTTATTAAAAAATTATCCATTAGTGAATTATATTAATTTATTTCATGATATTTCATTTATAAAAATTTGGTTATATTTTATTATTTATATTGATGATGTTGAATCATTTTGATATCATGGTTACGAAAAAATTTCTTATTTTACATTGATTATGCTATCCTTTTCAATTTCATTTATACATATGTAAAATTAGTTTTATATGATTAAAATAATAATATTTATAAATTTATAGAAATAATTTAATATAACCAGACATATGGGTTGGTGATAAGAAAAGAATAGGGAATTTCCCTCTTGGTAGTTAACAGACGATTGACTTGACATTGTTAAAAGAGAAGGAATGAAAAGTATGAGAATTAATCAAGTTATAAATATAATATTTCCATTAGGTTAACATAATTAATACAATGCTCACATAATACTGACTGACTGAAAATTACATTTTTATTCCATTTTCAAAAAGTCTCATTAAGGAGAGTGGAAACCATACAAAATCAAGCCATCCAAAATTAAAATTTCAAATTTCAAAAGATGAAGAGGAATGCAGAACCCGAGAATCCACATGTCATGCGCCAACCTGCATCGAGATCTGAAAAACCAAAAATACATTTCCATCATCACCATCAAATCGTCAACAGATCCCTATAATCATTATCACTTTTGGAAACACCACTGTCACCATCACCACCCATCATCTCCGACCAGAACAAGCAAAACACAAAATCCCAAATCAACCAAAACAACATCATCGACGATAAAAACCCTTGTCATATTCGAGATCCAACACTGATAACCATAACCCCTTCATTGACATCAACAGAAAAACCACCAATGAAAGGGTAAACCAATCCAGGACACACCAGACGAACTGCCATCCAATGAACAGCACATCCCAAAACCTTGTTGTTACCACCTCTCTGGATCTAGCTGGGATTGGAGAGGAAGAACATAAGGTCAGGACAGAGTAGGAGCAGCTGAGGGTGATGGTTGTTAGCAAACATCCTTCATCACCGCCTCTGAAATCACCTCGCAGAATAGTTAATAGAGAAACACCATATTGAAACTTCCAAGGTCAAAAAGGTTGAAGTGTAGCCTGAAATGAAACCAGAAAAGGATTCTCCTATCAATACATCGACCGTCGATCGACCCGCACATCCCAAATCCTCCGAGAAACTGCTTCCGCAAACCAACTAGGAGAGCAAAGCAGGAACCAGAAGCCAGAGCAGTGAGAAACGACAAGGCCATAAAAGGGAAGCAAGTCCATTACTGAGCCGCCATCTTGTTCCAACGAAGCCACCACCATGAGAAATCAAACCATAATCAAATAGAAATATCATTTCACCATCATTTCCGAGCATTTAATCCACGAAGAAGTGCCACAACAGACAATCGTCGGAAACCAACATCGTCATCAAGAACCACGCACCGCGCCGTCGCGAATGCTGGACGAAATCCCACTGAAGACCATTACACCACAACATCTTCCATAGAAAACCATAACTAAACAACAAGCCCTACAGGTACCCATGGACCGAGCCGAATCCACCACAAGAGTCTCTTCATGCAATGTAGTCGACTGCTAAAACTATACAACCCAAGACACCATGGAAACCACTGCGCGAGTCCGACTGGGAGAATAGCAGTGGTATCCTGGAGAAAGAGATTACAAAAGATGGACCTAAGGCCTTCACAATGTGCTCTGAACATGGCCACTGAACCCTACGTTCAAAGACCCCACTGGAGGAACCGCAACCAAAGAGGAGCAAACATAATGCAGGCTGGGAAACATGAAAAAGAAGCTCGCCGGAAGCCACCTCCCACAAAATCCCAAAACACCAGGTTTTCATAGAGTCATACCAGGATGGGGTCTCTTCATGATGGTGCTAGCAAGAAGATTGAAGGACTCAACGAACCATGAGGAGAGTGATGGGACGATAAGGAGAGAAGAGGAGGAACTCTAGAGAACAACCTCTCACGGCAACGGAGCGGCGAGAGGGAGGGAGAGGCGGCACTGGAAAAGTGAAGCAGGAGTGGTTGTCAGTGGGTGTTATATCTACTTTAGAATAGGGTTATTTTTTGAATAAAATAATAAATAAAATAACATATTTAAGGTAAAATAGGTAATATTAAATTATTGACAATAAAACCCCTATACAAATTTAATAAATTGATGTTATAAATTTAAATTCATTTATAATTCTATTTATATTAGTTTATTAAAAAGGAATGTGAAAAATAGAAAAATTATTATGGCTTCCCACACTTTTTTATGGGGCATGCCAACATCATTTTCTTCTTGAATGGATGGGATGAATTGTTTCCGCACATGAATTCTTTCTAAATTTGGGTGACATTCATCACCTATTTAGTGATTTCTACTACTTTATCAAAAGGATATGATGGGATGTCAGACCCTCATTTCGTGGATTCCTCCTCAGAATTTGTCACCTAGTCTGAGCCACCCTTATAGATCAAGATATTGTTCGTCAAACTTGTCCCCAGTGCCATCGCATTGGGAATGTCAGTTTCTTACCCTAGTTCTTTTCGGACATTCCAAAGGGTACTTAAGAGGATATAAATCTTTTTTTGAGTAGATGGTAACATCAGGAATGTCGGGGAATCTTTGGATACTGGAAAATTGGTAACTATTATTCTTCCTCGTAGGAGGTCTAATCAATTGTGAGAAAACCCATGGAATCCAAAATTGATCAATTGCTATCTTATTCCATAGGAAGGGATTATAATATTTTCCATGGGTGTCCCATGTTTGACACTGGGTATGTTGTGATTTTAACGTTTGGAAGAGATGGATCAAACTAATCAAAATACTTATGAAGGTGGATCAGATATGAACATCCCTATGAGGGAGCACATGAAGAGTTTACTAGATGGTTGGATCCAAATTCCCAATGAGGATGGAACTAAGAGTGGTATGTCTCGTAAAGAGAAGGTTTCACACCATAAAGTTTGATCCGGACACCACTAAGGGAAGATCAAGGAGGTGGACCCTGATGAGGGGGAAACCCAGGTTTTCCATTGGATGGGATTAAACATCATTCTAGTTTCCTATATACCCTGTGTAGAAGATAGAGATCAAAACCTACATAGTTTGAATGGGTGGTTTGGGGATTACACATGGATAACTTCTCATCTAAATAGGAGAACCTTTTGTTGGAATAATATGGACTTTTTGGGGATTATGCATGGATAGATGGTCAGATGTTTCTAGGAGAAGTAACGATCTTTTTTTCATGGCCTCATTGGGATGTGGACGTCGGGGTATAAATCAAGGTGGAGATAGAGGAAGTGGTGTGTTAATCGAGAGATTATGGAGGGTGATTGGATAAAAACTCTCAGGGATTATTCTGACTATCCTAGTAGCTTAGAATAAATTTCCATGTAGCTTGGGATGGGGTGAAGAGATGCTTAAGGAGGTGACTCGTGATATTGGAGTGCATGGATGGAGACATGAATGAATTGTTACATCTAGGTTGAGTCTTGATCGTCCCAATATATAGCAACTTGAGGGAAAAAAAGATGACAATAGATGATTAAACTAAAAATAGGGGAGTCTTCCTACGTACCCTTCTTAGAATATAGGGATCAAATATCATGTTGTTTTGGTTTCCCATTTATTTTAGCATAATTCAGTAAGGATGAGGGTGAACTGATGTGAATATTACAGTTCAAGGCTTGAACCTCAAAGAGTATTCTGATGCACCCTTTTTAGAATACATGGATTTGAACCCATGTAGTTATTCATGTCATCAAGGCTTACAAATGGCTAGATTCCATCTAACATACTACGGCTTATTCATGGTTAATAGAAAAATTAGATGGAAGATTAGGAGGTGATATCATTGAGATATAGGTGAGTTGATGGATGAAATGGTGGTGGATAGATTAGAAAACCTCTTGGAGGTGGATCTGGGGGGATACGTCCCATAAATTAAAGATTTCATATCATGAAGGTACATCCCTAGATGGGAGCACCTAATATACCTAGTTGATGGATTAGAATTTTATATTAGAGAATACCCAGGGTGTTGTGTCTCATGAAAGAAAGTTTACACACCATGAAGGCTCACCTGAACACCGCTAGAGGTGGATAAGTGACGGTGAACACCTAAGAGGGGAAGTAGTGATAACTAATGGTCTGGATTGAACTTCAAGGAGGCATATGACATATACTTCCTTGGAGGTTGGAATAATATACCATGCAGTTCGAGAGTCCCATTAAGTTAAAATTCCTGAAAAAAGGTGATAAACATATTGTTTAACATCATATGTTAAGGGTGAGAGTAAACCAATGTGAATATGATGGTGTTGTGATTGAACCTCAGAACGGATTACTATGTATCCCAAATAATATAGAATCAAAGTCTATATAGTTTAGGATGACATTGGGGATTAAAGGTGTCTAAAAGATCATGAATTTGAATATGGGTCTATCTCCAGAATTGATGCTTGGGTGCTGCTACAGAGCGTCAATGGGGTGAATGGGGATGATGCATCTAAGTCACCCCGGATCTGTTATGGGGTGAAAATGGTGAGAATGTGTTTTATGAATGGAATCTACCTAAATATTTTTATCATGTATGTCTATGAGGGAATACCATGTGAATTTCATGAGGTAAGATTTCAGTTTAACATCATGTGATGGGATGAGGTGTGTCGGGATCTTGCAATGATCTGCCCGTTATGGATTCCTCATGTCCGAATATGAGGGAATATCAACATGATGATTGGTTGTGGGAAAATGGAATGGGACTTGAAGATTAAGAGGGGGTCCATAGTGGTTTTTTTTATTCATATCATGATGAGTTATCTTATTCTTGATACATAAGTCATCCTATTCATGAATGATCTGGTATGCTACCATTTAAAAAATGTATTGAGGACTATTAGGTATAAGAGAACTATAAATGGAGGTTGTGGAACTTACACAAGAGATTCCATTAGTAGATCAACATGGAATAGGAGACAGGTGATGCAGTTGAAACCATTGCATCCAGAATGTTTCGACTCAAGGTACTCAGGGAATTGAAGATTAGAATCTCAACTCACAACATAGTAATGGGGTCAAGAGGAATATGTCAACTCAAGGTGTCTCAAGGAGTGTGGAGGAGTATTTAAAATAAATGTATTGAAGGGATGGATTTCGGGGCTACAAAAAGGTGAAACTAAAAATGTCGCTGACCTAGACCAAAATGATTTTGGTGTGACTGTTTTCTTTTTAAGTGAGTTAGTGACGGAAGTGAAGGGACCTGCCCAGACGTTCAACACCGCATCCCAGAAGTGTCCCCGAGCCGGGGAGTGTGGGTTTAACACACATTGTATGGACCAGTGGGTGTAGAGATATGAGATTCATTAAGGATATTGCTTCATGTCGAATGGGGTCTTGCAGATCTCAGGGGATCATGAAGGATTCCCAAATTCATTTTGGGAGTGCTACATAGAGGATGAATGCTTCACAACTCCATAGGTGCCTCTAGGGTCCTTCTTCCTTCATGAACGGTAGAGGACTTCGTGAAGGGAATATCTACATCTGGTAGAGGATCACAAGAACAAAAGGATTGTTGCTTTATGAATCCATGAGTCTCTGTAGGAGAGGATCTTTTGGGGAACATGAAATCCACAAATTGATAGTTTGACAGTGCATCCAAGAATCATCTCTTGCTAAAATTAAATAATGAAGGGGTGGATTTATAGTTATGGTGGCCTCACGGTACGAGGAAGAACGCTATGAAGCAAAAAAAGGGTGTTGCGGCAGTCGCAGGGCATGTCAAACTTACGGTGCCTACCACAAACTTCCATTATAGTGGTCATGAGGCTAATCAGACTAGTGGTGCCTCCCATAAAAATTCATCATGATTGTGGAGGGATCTCCATGTACCAAATCTCCATGAATGGGCTTCGTGAACAATTTTTCTATGTTGTCTTCAAATGACTATAACTCTTGATCCATAACTCCGTTCGGGCTACACGACTAGTAAAATTGAAGAAAATGAAATGGGATAAGATTTTGGATCAATTATAGAAGAACTAGGTTCATTATTTGGATGATTATTCTATTTAAAAAAATAATCCCCCTCAGAGGGGGGTCTGACAAGAATTAAAGGGGTAGGGTGGACCATGTTCTGAGGAGAACACTAAGAAAAATTCCAATCATGGGGCCTATTGTATTTGAATCGTATTGGGAAAACTATAAACCCAAAATCTCTAAGCCCATGTGAGTCTCAATCATTATGGTAAAAAGGGAAAATATATGATCATTCACCTATATGAGAGTTCTAAACAGTGGCGAATTTGTTCTGATCATAATGATACATCTATCACCTTTAGCGGTGTCCTGACTACGAATGATCTAGTTGGTTATTAGAACATTGTAAAAACTACTTGCTTCCCTAATGCATGATCAAGTTCATGAATTAGATAATTCCATGGGTGTTGGAATCTATCCTAATAAAGGGGAGTGAGAAGTGTGAATCCTGATACCCAGAATTTGGAACATAATGATGATGAAATGCTAATATGAGATAACTGAAGACCATATTCAAAACACAATAATTCTACCACTAACATTAAATTTGGACAAACACCTAAGGGCCAATCACTAACCATATTTGAAACACATTCCTAAACACATAATTTCGTCCAAATCCCTCTAGGGTGTTGGCCTAGAATGGTAGGTGAGTCGAAGCAACATGGGAACAAACAATTAAGGGGTTCCCTTTAGACAGAGGATGAGGATCTGACGTATGAAAACAAAATTCATGGAATTTTAGTGGTGGAATGTTCTAAAGGATTCAAAAACTCTTGAAATTATTCCACCATGGGTTAGATCACATTGGTGTAGGCACATTGGTCTGAACAAATATCAATCCTACATTCATGGGTATCATCATCTCGGATGTCGAACGACAACTGAAGATGTCAAAAATGTGGTAGATTACTTTTACTGTGGCAGAGGACCTCTCACGAGAGGCTCGTTATCCTTTAAAGTTTTATTTCATTACAGTGAGGATGATTAACAAGTATTTTAACGTTATATGGTGAGGACGATGTGTGGAATAGTTTTACATTAAATGACCTGGATGTTGCACATAGTTCAAGGTTGTACTGTCTAGACCCTGGCCAATAGTTTAATGTTGTGTTTCATGGATTATGATGTATATGACAATAATTTATTCATATCATGGAGGATATGAACCCAATGTGAATGATCCAAAAGAGGATTGTGAACCATGCATTTACCAAGGAACATAAAGGAATGATACAGAAGCGATGTGATTAGGGAAATAACCCAACTTAATTGAGGACCTAGGAGCCCCTACATCACACCACACATTATCTACAGGTAAATTAGTTTAAGGTCGTAGATTTTGGATGAAATACCAATTTTGTGGATCAACCATCTCGATATATACCCTACCATAAATCTTAAGCCTACATGATCTAGGATAGATATAGGAATGAAGGAACGGTACAAGGGGTTTTTGCTGGAATGTGGGAGAACACATTGAGGGTGAAACCAATGATGAAATCACACCATGATAGAAGAATTTGAAAAGGAGGGTATGCAAAGACATTCAAGGTCTAGATAAAGGGTGACTTGTAAGTAATGACTAGTTGTTGACCATGTTCGAAACACTGAGACCATAAACACACTAGACAAGAATGGCATGAGAAAATTTGGGATCAACTATTGACCATGTTCGAAACATGTGATTCTCTACTTGCATCCAAAGATCCATTAGGGAATTCTCCCAAGACAGGAGGTGATACAAACATGGAATGAGACCATCACAGTAAGGGGGTCCATCTAGATTTTAAGAATTATGGAAAACTCAATCCAAGCATGACTCGAAGGGTTAAATGTGAATATTAGAGAGTGGGATTCATACCAAAGCATGAAAATTGTGTGATGTCATATTTCATGGGCCATTAAAAATAGTTTAAAGTGATATTTCATAGACTAAGGTAGATATTTTAGAGTCATGTCCCCTGGACGACTAGAATATGCTCATCTTAGGGTATGTATATACCACATGGGAAGAAAAACATTATGTGAAAGAGGCTTAAGAGTCTCATGTGTTCCATATAGACCTTAAGATGAATGGAGTCTGAAGGGACATGAAGGGATAATGAAACTATACGGGGTGAAGCCTGAATGTTTGGATGTTGCTATGTATCCCACAGGGATAGTAATAATGGGGTAGATAGTTATTGACAATAGTGTAGTTAGAGGCTGACAGTGGTCTGGGTATTCCTCTTCCGCGAGGAAGCTAAAACATCCCATAATTATAATGGGGCATCCTAATATTTCTCAAGGTATGGTAGAAGGATCTGGATATTGTTTAAGTGTGGGATTTGGTAGGACCCAACATTACCTTTTCCATAATTGATGACCAATCTGGGGTCAATATGATGAAAATGAAAATATCCACAGATTAAGATCAAAGATCTATAAAAAAGAAGAGTAGGGCACTGGATCCAAGAAAGATGATCTTGTGCATCAGGTTTATAATTTTTTAAAATTATTTCATATGAGATTAAATACCTAGATATTCAATAATTTCTTCATTGATGATGTTGATCATCTGGAAAGACACTTTTTCATTGTCTCACTGCGCTTGCGAGGATCCAAACTAGAATCCATCAATTAGTGATCCACATGTGCTTTGATGTCCTTTGATCGACACCAATCGTTCTTTAGGTACTATCAAGGCAAAGAGAGTGCCATACATTGGTCTTCTTTATCGCATGTTCTTCAGTCCTGAAGAACGTCTCTCGTTATTGAGAGGGGGAGTAGATGATTTGAGAGAGAAATTGTTTTGGCTGAGTAATTCTCTCTCCAAATGAAATTTGTTTCACCGGGTGTAAGGGAACAATAGAGGCACCTCTATATTTAACAACATGGTATTTAAGTTAAAATATTTAATTTCATAACTACAATTAAATACATTCATAAAATTAGATAAATCCAATGATCCATAATAATAACAATAACAACACCATTGTTTTTGGTGCACCAACATGAAAAAACAGGATCATAAATGAAACGTCATTCCACCTAATGATAATAGTGTTATTATTATTTTTTCATCTAAAAACTAGTTAAATAATTATTTATCATCTTGAAAATAATTATTTTACTAATGGATCAGTCTTGGTCTGATCGAACTCTACTTCCATTTATTGAACACTCAAATAAATAAATAATTTATTATTTTAAATAAATATTTTATTTACAAACTAGTAAATAAATATTTGTTAAATGTTCAATAAAATAAGTATATTTTATATGACTTATTCAATGATTTTATCTTGAATAAAATTATTCTACTCTCTTGAGAAAAATATTTATTCCATTAATCAAATTCAAATAGAATTTAATTAAGATGACAAGAAACACTTAGTGTGTGACCCTATAGGATTATTTCTCATTGAAATTTAGAAAACTTGCCTAATGTCCTAGAGTACTATCTAGAAACGGTCCAAGGAAACCAAGAGAAATAATTTAAAGTCACAACTATGACATCCACATAACAGTGATCACTATGTAACATAATCCATTTGTCTCAATATCTCATCAAGAAGGGTTCATGGTAGTGTCATCAACCTGTTTTCTAGATACATATTTATTTGAATACCTAAAATATACTTTTAATTACTCCATGGACATGGAATTTATGGTGACAACTCTATTTCAATCAAAGGGCTGAGAGATCAACTTTCTTAAATAGAAAGTACAAAACATTCCTTAACTAATCCATTAATAACATTTCATTCTTGATGCACCCAATGTAACCTACTTTCTAAAAACATTTGGTGTGTTGGTTTTTGTCATCAAGTATAAGTGGGTGATTCATGACACATATTAATGATAATCTTAATTTATATGTACCATTACACATGCTCACATAAAGGAATATCAGATGACACCAAAACATTCGGAATTTCTATTTGAGGGTCTGTTATCATAATCTCCCATATAAGAGATTACAAAGTGATATATTTATGAGAAGATGTATCATATACATACATATACTGACTCCTGAAAGTATTTATACTATGTGTCCCATCATAGAATTTCATCCAACCACAGAACTATATTTAATAATATTGTCATAGGAATTCAATGTTCTCATCACAGTGGGGAACTTCTATGACCTTATTAATGAAACAAATACTCTAAGACGTTATTACATTATAGTCATGAAGAATAATAAACAATATGTAATAAGATGATTAATATTTAAATACATTAAACATTCATTTAATAAATGTACAAATTTTTGGTTCTTGGAAAACAAATCTAAGAAACTCCAACTTGAACTAGATCCAATTGTCTATGACTTTCTGTACGCTTGACCTCACATGATGATCATGTTTCTACTGAGTCAAGGATTTAGTTAATGGGTCCTCCATATTGTCTTCCATGGAAACATTACTCACTATAACTTCACCCCTCTAAGAAAATTCCTCCAAGAGATGATTCTTTCCTAGTATGTGCTTCATCCATTGATGTGACCTTGCATCTTTTGTGAGAGCCACAACTGTAGTATTATCACAATAAAGTGTGATGGGATATTTACTATTGGGTACCACATTCATCTCTTGGATGAAGATCCACATCCAAACTGCTCCTTTAGCTGCCTCAGATGCAGTGATATAATCGGACTCAGTTATAGAATATGAGACCACACATTTATTTTATCTCTTACCGCTCACAGCACCTCCATTCAATGTGAATATGAATCTCATTTTCAACTTCATGTCATCATAATCAGTTTAGAAACTAGAATATGCATATCAGCTGATAACTAGTTCCTCGTATCCCCCATAAACTTAGAACATATCCTTAGTACGCCTTGGATAATTAAGGATAGTCCTGACTATCATCCAATGGTGTTCACCTGGATCATCTTGATATCTTCCTACTACACTCAATTCATAGGCGACATCTAGCCTGGTACATAGCGTAACATACACGACTATCCCAATTGACAATCTGTATGGAATCCTTTCCATTTTATCTCTTTCCTCATGAATCTGAGGAAACATTTTCTTGGAAATATGAATTCAATTTGACGTTGGAAACAATCCCCTCTTGGATTTTTCCATACTGAATCTCCTCAATATCTTCTCAATGTATGTACTTTGAATTAGGCCAAACAATCTCGCAGATCTATCACAAGGGATCTTGATCCCACGAATATATGTCATCTCGCCCATGTCCATAAAGGAGAATCACTTATTCAACCATTTCTTATCAAACTGTAAGAATGGTATTTCATTTCCAATATGTAGTATGTCATCAACATATACCATTAATAACATCACTACAGTCCCACTAAAACATTTTTGGATGAAAGGTTCGCATTAATTCTTTAAAAAATGTCCATAATTAATTAATCAAAATGAATGCACCCTTACCTGGATGATTTCTTTAATTCATAAATGAATTTTTGCAACATTCATATCTTATTGGAATCCTTTGGAGTCACAAACACCTTATATTGTGTCATATAAACATTTTTATGAAGGTTCCCATTACAAAAGGATATTTTGATATCCATTTTCCAGATTTCATTGTCCTGGTAAGTAGAAATGGACAATATAATTTTGATGGATTTAAACATTCCAACTGGTAAAAAGGCTTCATCATAGTCAATTCTTTGTCACTATTTAGACCCTTTTGCAACCAATATTGCCTTATATGTATTAACTTGTCCTTCCATTTCCAATTTCATCTTGAATTCCCATTTGAAACCAATAGTCCTTACATCTACTAAAAGATCTAGTAAATTCTAGACATGGATTTAGTGCATAGAATCCATTTCAGAATTCAAGGATTCTTTCAACATGGTAATTTCTGTGCCACTTAATGCTTCCCTATAGGTTGTATGATCATTATTATAAACCAATAATGAGTCACTATCCTTAGTAACAATAAAGACATACCATTTTTTTCTCTAACCTCTCTTGTAATGATTCACAATACTTGGGTCTCTAGTACATAACTTTCTTCCACAGGGCTTTCTGGGATATGCTCCTATGCCATATCTTGGGTACCTTGATCCTCAAATTCATCTATGTTTATCTCACTCCCACTATCTCATTTGGATATGGGATCCCTATAAATTAATATGGCGTGTCTTTCCATTGTAACCATTTTGTATGAGGGGTTCTATAGGTAATATCCCCTTGTTTCCCTAGTGTATCCTATATAGGTAAACATTGTTCCTTGGGGTGAGAGTTTGTTACCTAAATATTCCTTAACAAATTCTTCACTTCCCCATACATGTATATTTGATAAAATGGATTTTCTTCCACTCCAAATATCATATAGAATGCAATTTATCGATTTAGATGAAACTTGGTTTAGTATGTTGGTTTCTCTTTGTAACTCATATCCTGAAAAGGATAATGGAAAACTTGCATGAATTATCATTGATCTCACTATGTACAACAAGGTGTGGTTCCTCTTTTTTCTTACCCGATTCTACTAGGGTTTTTAAGGAGGGGTGAGTTGGGATAGGATCCTAAAATACCATAAGTAATAAATGAAGTCTTGATTATGATATTTTCTACCATGTTCTGAGCTTAGATTCATAATATTTTTACAAATATGGGTTTCAGATTCATTCTTGTATTCCTTGAAGTTATCAAAAGAATCTTAATTATACCTCATTAAGTAGATATACCCATATCTACTAAAAATATAACTAAATGTCTTTGAATTATCAGTACCCACCCCTTTCTTCAACTAGAAATGGTCAACACACATCGGTATGAACCAATTCAAGAAGCAATTTGGCTCTTTCATCATTCCCCCTAAATGTGGATTTTTTTCATTTTTCTTAGTAATCATGTGTGACATACACAAATTAGTTTTAGTTTAAAAGAATCTAAATATCCATATTGATGTAACATTTTCAAGAATTTATCATTTAGATGATATAGTCGGTGGTGCAAATGTTGGGTGTGGTATGAGTCATGTGAATTAGGTTCATTATCGATTTCCATTACTTGGTTTGTGTAATCCAATACATAAAGACCATTATATAAATGTTCATTAACAAAACAAATGAAATCCTTATAAAATTAGAAACATCTATTTCCAAACATGAATAGAAATCAATATATTTCTAGTCTAGAAGAAGAAATAATGTTTTTGGTTACAGAAGGCACATAATAACAACCATTTAATACAAAGATCATCCTAGTCAACAACGTGAGTAGGCAGTCCCCGATAGCTACAACAACAATTCTAGCTCCATTGGATGCTCATAGATCAACCTCCCCTCAGTCAATTTTCTTGATTCTACTTGGACTCTGTATTTGGTTAAATAAGTGATAACCGTAGGCAGTATCTAATAACCAATTTGTAGAAACATATAAATTGAACTCAATAATAAACGCACCTGAATCTTACCTTTTCTTCTTTAGCTAGGTACAATTTTTCATTCAATGTCCATTCATTCCACATGTGAAACAAACAGCTTCCTATTCCATTGCATCCCATTTGGTATTCCTTTTCTTGGAAGGTCCTCAAGAATATTTAGGCATAAATCTCTTCACCATCCCATTCTTCAAAATCACCACAAAAAGAAAGTCTTGTCACACTTCATATCATTGTCTACTTGTTGAATAAGGAAAATAATATCAGATAGAGACCTATCAATGTTATTCATATTGAAATTAAGAACAAAAATAGTGAAGATCTGATGGAGTGATGTGAGAATGAGATCGGTACCTTGTTATTCAGGTAGTTTAAACCCTATAACCGCTATACACTTGATGTAGCCAATGAGCTTGACTACGTGAGGCTGAGCTGGGGAACCCTATCCAAGATTACTCTGAAAGAGTGACTAGGAGATCTAAAAATGTTCATGTCTTTCTTTCTCCTAGTAAACAACATGGAGGATCTCAAGCATGCTATAGGCATCCATGTTTTCATGAGACTTCACTAGTTTACAAGACATTGATGATAACATCAAACATTGAACACCGACCACATCGTTTATATGTTTTGAGTTGAATAGGAAATATCCATCACTCGCCTCCTGGGAAGGTGGATCAAGTAATGAGGACTCCATCACTTAAGATTTCAATTCATGGTGTAGAATGATCTGAAGGAATCTAAACTATTCTTAGAAGTTACTACCGATGAGGATGTTGTCTTTATATAGTATTGATCGTGGGGATAGTGTGGGTGAAGATTTTTTCATTTTTATTCAACAATTAAAAGAGAATATAATTATTCCGTTCATGATTATATATTTAGGATAAATAATAAATTATTTTTATTGAGTCCCCACTATTTTATCAAGTCTCAATGGCCCTCCCCATTGAATTCTGAATGTCTAGTTTCTAAGACATTTTAGTGGAAATAATCCATCCTCACCTTTGCATAACCCCTATAAAGGTAGGTTAATCTATTTGAATGTATTTAGGTAGGAATGTATTTTCCAACTACGGGCTTCCAACTCCTTGATCCATTTAGTAGACTCACTAATCCTAGAATCCTGACTTGGATTTCTTCAACACCTGACTCTAAATTTACACCAAGTCTAGCAAGGGATACTCCTTTTAATATAAAGTGGTTAATTCAACCTGAAACATTTATAAGATATTTCTCTATAAAAGTAAGTGTCCCATCAATTTTTGGTAAAACACATAGTTTTATTGTGTCTTTCCCTTAATCCGTTAAGGGAAGGTTTATTATGACATAATATTTTATGGAGGGATGTTTATCTATTAGACATAAATTACCTTACTACCTTTATCACATGCTCGTTAATATTTAGTGGAACATAATTAAGCGATTAATAATGTCATGATTATATTTACATATAATCCTAGTTTATTTTATTTCTATATTAAATGCTTATTAATTCCTTAATTATGTAGTCACTACAATACATCCATAATGAAAAGTCATGCAACTAACAGAAATAAAATAATGTAAAGGGCAAGATCATGGTCTCATCTAATGGTTAGTATATTTAAAAGCTGATAAACTAACTACTGACCTAGCAGAGAAACACCTTGGACCATTTATGGTTGGTGTCTACATCTTTCCACTTATCCATCTTTTTATCTCCTGAAATTGGTTTCACCTCAGCTTTTTACTTGAACAACCTCCACATGTTTGGGAGCTATATACATTACAAATTATTTTTAACTCACACGTAGGTGAGGGGTAAAAAGGGGGTTTATATAAAAGAAACCATGGGCACATAGGCCCAACATATTAATGAGTATAGATAGAACGAAAACCAATAATTTAATTTAAAATAAATTTGAAAGAAAATAATCACATACAATGTTCTTCTCTAGCTCAGGATCATCCACATACATTCAAAAAATTATGCATTTAATAAAACAAGTATTCAATTATTTAATTGTTATTATTAAGATAAATTTCACTAGAATAAATTAATTATTATCTATAATTAATAAATCTTTTTATCTTAATCCTTTTCAGAATTTCTCTGAGATTCTCATCCATAACCTTGGAGGTAACACATTGAACACCCATTTGATTCTACATAATATGTCATTTTTACCATTATAAAAACATTAATATTTTCATTCAATGTAATTTAGTAAATTACATGTTGTGTAGTTCTGACCACCCAACCTGTACTTCCTTGCACCATCTTATCTGAAGTACATACCTAGGGACTCAGCGTGTGAGGCGTACTTTAGAAATCTTGGAGTACACAGCAGGTCCAGTATGCCACACACTGTGTAATCTGGCTGACCATGTACCAGTCTGTCATGGTCAACATGTGATGTAAGAATTAACTACACCGCATATAATTATTGTACACGACATGAGTGATTTTGGAATTACTACTAATGCACTAAACACAACTACACAGTGTGTAATCTATATTAGATGGTGTGTATCGAATAGAACATGATGTGCAAGTCTGAACACACAACGTGTAATTTCATGTCACCAGGACAGAATTGTCAGTGCCTCCTGATGAGTTCTTCACATTAATTTTGATCCAAAAATTATTCATTTATATTGGATCTTTGAGAAATTAAAGATGAAGAAAAGATCTCAAAATCCAGATTACAAGAATGATTAACCTTGAATTGAAAAACTAGATAATTAAATTTTGAATCATCAATGAATTATTTAAACAATTATAAATAATGATGTGATCACTTAGATAACACATGAAGGTTCTATAAGAAACATAAGTGTGGTAGTTGGTAGGGCCCATCATTTATTTTATCATAATCGATGACCAATCCCATATCAATATGATGATAAATGCTAGCATCCACAGATTGAGATCAAAAATATGGACAACAGAAGAAAAGGTCACTCGATCAAAGAGATAGGATCTTGAAAATCATATTTATAAATAATTTAAATAATTTCTATAGATATTTAATACATGGATCTTCGCTACATTCTTTTTTGATGATTTTGATCACCCAGAATGACCTTTCCGTATTTTCTTGTTACTCTTCTGAGGATCCAAACCAGAGTCCCTCTAGTGGTGATCTACAGGTGCTCTAATGGCCTCTGATCAACACCACTCATTCTTTGAGTGCTAGCACTGCGAAGAGATATTCTTGATTCGATCATTTTTGATCGCCTATTCTTTGGTCATTAAGATCGTCTCTCTTTCTTTAGAGGGGAGAGAAAAGGATTCTAGAGACAAATTGTTTTGGGTCAAAAATTCTCTCACCACCAACTTTTTGGTTCACAAAGCATAATGGTACAATATTCATACATGACTATTCAATGACATGGGGTTTCCATTACAATATTTAATTATGTAACATCAATTAAATGAATTCATAACCATAGATAAATGCATTGCTACATAATAATAATAATAACAACACCATTATTCATGGTGTACTAACTTGTGAAAAATGGAATGATAAATGAAATCTCGTGCCACATAATGATAAGAGTGTTATTATTATTTTTTCTTATTCCAAATAGTAATATAATTATTTACGATCTTAAAAATAATTATTTTACAATAGGAACAAACTAGTTCTACTTGAACTCCACTTCTATTCATTGAAAACCTGAATAAATAAATAATTTATTCTATTTAATAAATATTTTCTTTACCAATTAGTAATTAAATATTTATTAATTGTTAAATAAAATAAATATATTTTATTTAACTTATGTGATCATTTAAATATGAATTAAATTATTCCACAATATTAAGAATAGTATTTGTTCTATTAATTAAATTCAAAAATAATATAATCAGGACCTTATGAAACTCTTACTGTGTGACCCTCTGCGATTCTTTCTCATTTGTATTAGGAAGGATCACCTAAAGTCCTATAGTACATTATAGAAATGGGTCAAGGAACCCCATAGAATGATCCTAAATATGCAATGATGAAATCCACATATTAACTCTCATTGTGTAATACAATCCCTTTGTCTCAATATCTCATCAAGCAGGTTTAATGATAGTGTCATAAACCTATTTGTTTGATATGTCTTTCTTTGACTACCTGAAATAAACTCTCTTTTACAACATGGACATTGAATTTAGTGTCATATTTCTATTTCAATCAAAGGGGTGAGATATCATCCTCCCAAAATTGAATCGACAAATCATTCCTCGAATTATCCATTAATAACATGTCATTCGTGACTAACCAAACATACACTACTTCCCACCAACATACGGTTTTATGGTTTTCATTAGAAAATATAATGGCATGATTCATGACATGTATTAATGGTAATCTCAATGTCTAAGGACCACTACACATGCTCATAGATATAAATGTCCTATGAAACAAAAATATACGAAATTACTATTGGTGGGTATGTTCTCATAATCTATCGTCTTGGAGATTACCAAGTGAGAAATTCATGAGAAGAAGTCTCATATAATTTATAGTACTCACACCTGATGGTCTATATACTATTTGTCCCATCATAGTAAGTCATCCAATCACAGAACTATATTTAAGAATATTATCCCAGCACTTCAGGGTTCTCATCGTAGTGGGGAACTACTATAACCTTATTAAAGTGAAAAAATACTCTAAGACTTTATTACATTATAGTCAGTCAGAATAGTGAAAAATATGTTATAATATGTTTAATACATAAATATATTAATTATTTATGTAATAAATATAAAAACATTTGGTTCTAGGATACTAAGTCCAACAATGGTTGCTGTTTAACATCATGCCTTGATGATGATGAGTTATTAGTTTAGGGTCATAAATCTCATACCATGATTGATAGTATCTAAAATGGTTGTGTGTTATGGGATAAAATGACAACCTAGATGTGAATGAGGCCAAGGAAGCCCATAACACACAACACACCCTAGAGGAGAATAAATTCCATCAGATCATAGGTTATGGTTATAGATTCTAGACCATAAAAAGGAACACTCGTCTCAATGGTATACATGTGACACACAAGAGGTAAAAAATGATGTGGATGGGGACCAGAAAGGGCCCATGTGCCTCATGGATGTCTCAAGATAAACTACAAACTGTTTAAGGTCAGAGAGATTGGACCATGGCGAAGGCCAAAGAGATAAAAGTTTCAAGGAGTTTTTGGATGGGTCTGAGGGAACAGTCTCTGGGAATCACTATGTATCCCATAAGTATGGGACTCAATCTACACAATGTTATTGAAGGGTAGTTTCAATGCCCAATTCTATCTCATGCATAGAGAGAAGAGGCATTGGATATTTCTTGTTTTTTCTTTTATTTCTCTTTTTTTTCTTGAGTGATTGGAGCAGGATGAAATTTCTCGGTGTCCCTACGACCCTCAAGACATATGTAGGTCTTCAATGGTTTAATGGTGGATAACCAGTTCCAATGGTGATGACCCTCAAGTTAGAACACCATAATGTCGTGTTATTTTTTCTTTATGAGCATAGGATTATGATGTCAAAGTTTAAGGTCATATTACTAGATGGTCATGGGTAGTATAACATTTTCTGGTAAGGATACAAAATTTTAACATCATGTGGGGCGGGGCATCAGGGTTAAACGTCATGTTCTTTTGATGAAAAATATCTTAGTTTAAGGTCCTATAACTCGAACTATGTGGTTGCATGGATTCTTTATGTGGGTATAACCCAACCAAAAATAGTAAACCCACGTAATCCATACATGGTGTCATAAAAAAGGAGTAATGTCTAGCTACCCAATAATATGGGATCACACAACAATGAAAAGGAACTTTTGTGTAGGAAAATCCAAACCACACTAAAATTTCCACTCAAAGTCTGTGGATTTATGGAGGGACAATATCAGGGATGTTGGAGATCCAAAAGAACATGAGGGGGAGTAAAATGTAAATCACAATGCTCGTTATATGGAACAAAATGAGGATGGTATAGTGATGGATGATAATGACTAAACATATTCAAAATACATCATCCATGTCCTGTAACATGGAATGGTAACTGACAAATATGGGTCATCCACTGACCATGTTTGCAACATAGGACCAGTCTCAAAATTTTATTCGAAATCTTCCCGGGATTGGCTCGAGATGTTAGGTGATCCATATGGCCAGACACCTTACCATTAGGGGGTCCCCTTAAATTTGGAATATGGTGGATATCCTAACAAGGAGATGCATGAAACATGGGATTTGAGTAATATAATGTTTGAAATTATTACAATACTCTATGAATTAAGCCATTATACATCATACATTATTATGTGGAACATATTTAGGTTGGATCAGATCTATCCTCAAGGATCATGTTCTAGATAGGAGTTTTGAATAGTTTACAGGTCACATTTTCTAGACCAAAAGATATCATTTTAAGGTCAGAGAGTGTGGAAAACAGCTTCCTTATTAACATTGTGTGTGAGAGATGTACCAGTGTAGTTTAACATCATGAAATAAGAAAAAAATTCATACAGATTATTGTCAAGAGAAAAAGGCATGTGCATCCCACAAGAGAAGGGTGTGGTGCAAAAAAAATCCAGATGAGAATAAGGACCCAGGAATTCCTTACCACACCACATACTCTCCAAGGGGAACCCATAAAAAAAGAGCCAGAAAAGTGACTTTGTGATTCAGCAGTAGGCCCATGAGGCAATATGTCTGGGTGTCACTATGTATCCCATGAATTTGGGAATCAAGCCCCATGTAGTTCTAAATTTTGAATAGTAGATGGCCAGGGCCAAATGGGAGATGTGTTCTCAAATGACTAAATCATGATTGTTACAATGTTTACAATCATGCGAACTAGGACACTGAAAATCATAGTTTAAATATTTAGATTTCCGAATGAAAAGAGAGAAGATGTGAAGTTTAGTACCATGAGGAAAACTTATGTGAATTAGGACTAAGGAGACCCGTACTGTATGGAATAATCCTAATAATTAAGTTAAGGGTCCAAATACATAAACTAAAGTTGGTCCCAATGATAGAATTTATGGGCATTCCTATGTGTCTCATAAGGATGGAAATCAAGGCATATGTAGTTCTAGAATTCCATAGAGGTTAATATATTGATTTAATGACTTCGGAGAGATTCCCTAAAAGGAAGATGCATGGTGTGGCCACCATAACCCAATGTGCATGAAAATGAAAGTGATCCACACCACACCACACATTATTGGGGAGAAAACCTAGGGAAAAGGGGAGAAAAGGTGCATAGATCTACAGATGGGACCAGGGACAATGTGTCTAGGCATAACCTTATATCCCCTGAAGATAGTAATGAATCCACATGTAGTTCTGAAGATGACATGGTAGATAGATAGTGCCAAATGGAAACATCTTCTCTGGTGAGGACATCACAAGGAAGATATCTCATTTTAAAGGGAAACATCTTCTCAGGAAGGGACATCGCAACACTATGTAGTTTACCACTTTATATCCTAGATCCATAATTTATAGTTTAACATCATTTGAAAAAGATGAGGGAAATTATGCAGTTAATCTTCATTCAACAAGGATGTTGGGGATCATAGTTTATGGTCATACTACTCAATCCATTGGATGAGGCCTCCAAAGAATAAATATGTATTAAAATGCCATGAAGTGATCTGAGGTGAATGGGGACCAATGAGGTCCATCTCCATATCACATATTCATGAAGAAGAAAAAGTTCATAATTTGATGTCATAAGTGTTGGACATGGATGTTTAGTTTAACATGATGTGCATGGGATGTAAACTCCTTGTTTAAGGACATAGAGTTTGGACCAGATGATGATATTATTCTATGATAGTACAAACCCTACCAAGACCACTATTCCAAGTGATCCATGCTCAGTGTGGGAAAAAAGGGGTAGAGGGAATCTTTACGAGACATGGGAAGACACAGCAGGGAAATGGGGAAGTTAGGTTAAGGATGGCCAAATGAAACTGATTGGGCTACTCAATGTGCAAAGGTGCATGGAAGGATAACATCAAGGGTCTCAAAGATCCTCCTTTAAATAAAGATGTAGGAGGAGACAAGATCTATAGTGTTCTATATTTCTGACACATTGAGGGTGGAATAAAGATGGAGGATAACTGTTAACCATATTCAAAACAAAGCATCCATATTAATGGACCCGAATTGGGAGCCTAAAAATGTGGGTTGACCACCGACCATATTTGAAATGTAGGACATATCTCAAGATATATCCCAAAGTCTTCAGGGGCATTGGGCTAGGATGGTAGGTTATCCAAAGTGGAATGATACCATTTTTTAGGGGGTCCCTTAAGATGTGAAATATGATGGGGACCCAAACAAAGGGGAGAATGGAGCATGTAGATAGAATGAGAGAATGCCCATAGAGAGTCCAACATTCTAGGTCATACATCACAACACATCTGAGTACGTTAATACAGTACATTTAACAGAGGGATCCAGGCCCCTTTTCAATGGAAGAAGTCTCTATAGGGATCATGGATATGGAATGGTAATAGAATTCTAAAGAATGAATAGGATGAGGGATAAAATATGGTTAATAAAATTAGGGATGGACGTAAAGACCAAATGTATGGGATTTTCTATTTATCCCATATGGATGGGAATTATGCAACACGTATTTCATGAATATCATTCAGTTTAATGTCATGTGATAAAGATGAAGGTAAAATACAGTTTATCATTGTACATCTAGAATACTAATTGGAAAATGTATCCCAAAGAAATAAATATGTTGCGACTGCTATAACTTGATGTGAAAAAGGAGCAATAATGTACAATTCAAAAAACATTTCCTAGGAATGAATAGTTTATAATTATAATTCATGGACATAGGATTTCAGTATAAGACCATTGAGTTGGGACTAAAAGATGACGCCTTTATAATGGATATACGAAGCATGGGGAGGTGAGGAACTCAATATAAATGTGGACCATAGAGGCATATTTCCATACAATATATTCCTAAGAAAAATGAATGTTGGACCTGGGATGGACCTGAAGACAAAATATCTGTGACTTCCTGCATATCCCATTAAGAAGTAAGTCAAGCCACACGTAGTTCTTGAATTCTATTCAGTTTAATGTTTTGCTGTAAGGATGAAGGTTTTTATAAAGTTCATTATCATGCAGCTAGGACATGGAGGGAAATGGTATCCCCACTTGGATGTTCCTGGTGTGGAAACAATAAACCCAACAAGAATGTGGACCATGGAAATCCACCTTACAACATGCGCTCCCAAGAGATATCTCAGGACATGTGGTTGATATAATGAAATTATGGCTAGTCCCAAAGACTAAATTTATAGGTGTTACTTTGTATCCCATAAGTATGAGAATCAATCAATATGTTGTTCTTGGGTTCCATGTAGTTTAATATCATATGGTAAAGATGTAGGTGTTAGGAGGTATATTCCTGAGGGATACACATGGTGCAGCTGTCACAACCCAACATGAATGAGGACCAAGGAGTCCCAAAATCACCCCAAATATTCCTAGGAGAAACCTAGGCTGAGATTTTGAGGTAAATTTTGGATGGACCATATAAATGATGTCTAGGTGTTTCCAAATATCCCAAAAGGATGGTAATCAAGCCATATATAGTTCTTGAATTTAGCATGGTGAGTGATCAATTCCAAAATTTATTCCCACTCCAATGAGGACATTGAGGGGTTGTGTACTTTATCATCATGTAACCAGTATAGAGCATCAATTTAACATCATGTGGGATGTTTAGTTTAGTTTTATACTAGATTAAGGGAACTTTTCTTTTAATGTCATGCTTAAAGAACCATAAATACTATAAGTTTTAATGTCATGAAGGTAGGAAATAGTAGTTAAATGGCATGTGGGATGAGGAATCACAGTTTAACATCATGTATCTTGGAAAAAAAGTTCATCGTTTAATGTCGTAGAACTCAAAATCTATGAGGAATCTGTTGAAAGTGGGTTCCCTAGACACATCTTGTGTTATACTTGGATTACCATTACATGTATATAGTTTTTTATATATGTGTGTGTGTTTATCATTCAATAATAGTGTAGATACTTCTACATCCACTTTTTTTATAGTAATGTCCTTAGATTACAGGTTGTATCATAGGGTTATAGCAGATCTGAAGCTGTAATTAGAACCTCAAGATGCCATTATAGTAATCAAAAAGTAATGTCCTATGGTTCAGTTACATAATTCTGAAAGGACATATATAATGTCTAACCATCAAGTTTTTGGGGATCATAATCATTCAGACATCTTCACATGAAGTTCGCACTTGATGATCTCTAGAAGTTGAGATCATGAGGACTGACCTGTAGGGACACCACATGTTTCTGGTGTCATTGGTCATTCACATCTATGGACATGTGTAATGGTCTCTAGAAATGAGATCAATATCAATGTATTTCATTTAATTGCATACTTTGATTCATGGAGAAATCCATGGTAATGATGTAACACCCCAAGATTTCATAGTGTGTTATTTCTTCAAAATAATTCAATAACTTGCACTACATGAAACACCGAGTTCAAGAGCACCATGAATTACCAAACAAGTCGTTCAAAAGAGGTTATGAATAGTATTAACTAAATTTTAAACTTTATCTAATCCTTATAATTTTAGAATCCATATTATCAGTTTCTTAGACATAATGTAAGAACAAATTCATTTTCAGTATTGCACTTTTACCAGCATTTAACAGTGAACCCTTTTTAAATACAATATTTTAAACTTTTTGACTAAATGGGGACATCAAAAATATAAAATGAAATATCCCAAGCTTCCAGAGTACGATTCTCTTTGAATAATACAGTAGTGTGTGTTGTACGCAACTTCGAGTTCTAACACACACCATAACCAAATCAAACTAGCTGTTATGAATAGTAATACCTACTTTCTGAAATTTTATAAATTTTATCTCTCAAAATGGACTTCATTTTTGGATTCGTAGTATCTAATTTAGCTTAAGGTGAAATTTTGGTACTTTTCGGATAACTTTAATATTTTGATGAATAGTGAAAATTACTAAATTTTAATTAAAAACTACTTTTTTAATAAAAATAATTAATAGTGATAAATTATTAATTTGAGTGGTTTTAAAATATATTTAGAATATATTTTTACCATTTAATAAAATGTTGATCATTGGACATAATTACACAATTAAACCGGACATAAACAAGTATCAATCTTTTGATAGTTATTATATCTTAAAAACACGCTTTTTTTTGAGAGCGGGAATTAATTTTAAATTAATTTATGCCACTTCTGTGTTTTGAATTTGGAAAAATGGATTCCATATTTGGAATCAGGATGTCCAAATTGTGTAAATAGGTAACTTTTATTTTTAGACATTTTGAATAATTACTTCGGTAAATATTTTATTTACCATGATTAAAGGGTAAATCTGGTAAATAGGGGTTAACAAAAAAATTATAATAATACTAAATTACCCTAAAATGTGTCCTAACCTTATTGGTGGATAACTTGAATACCATGGGCATCTTTGGGTCTATTTTGGGACCCCATTAAGGTGATAGGGACACTTTATTTTAATTATGTTAAAATAAGTACAAAAATGACATAAGCATATATCTTTTAGAAAAACAATTTTTACATAGGGTTATGTATGTTTGATTTTAGACTATAAATATTCATTAGAAAGATAAAAAGTTTTCATACGTAATGATATTTTTTTTATAATTTTTAGACATTAAATAAATTAATTTATTTATGACACAATGATGATGCAGTAATTAACATAATAGTGAAAAATTAAAATAATTGATATTATAAATACCAAAATAAATATAATTTGAGACTTTTATTGAATTAAAATAATTTTATAGGTAAATATGGCATGTTATTAATGATTTAATTAACTTATTTCTAAGTAATAATTCTTTTATGAGTTTTAAAAAAATCAACTATTGAATAGTGTCATAATTGACATAAAAGAGTTTTTAAAACAAATATTATATTATTAATTGATATTAAATTCATAAAATTTAAGGATCAGACAAAGGACTTATATCATGATAGGTGTACCATTAATAGACCAATTGGGAATCTCTTGGAGGAATATAGTATGATTATTAACTATATAATATAAAAATACAAAGTGACATGGTAAGTGTCAAACTAATTAACTAAGAGTGAAAACTAAAAGATAAGGTTAACATAGTAACCCAAACCTGTATAAATTATATTGGTTGAGTGGTTTTCTACCTATACCCACCTTAACCATTAAATAATCCACTTTGGAGCCATTAGAAACCAAATATGAATTTATTATAAAATAATATTTCTAGCTTTTCCAAAGGTGCCCCTCACCCCTCTTATAAAAGGGCACTCTCCCTTCTCATTAATTCACACCTTCAAAGCCTTTTGGTTTAGCCAAACTCTGCCCAAATACTCTCTCAACTTCCCTAAATACATCTTAGAGGCCTTACTCTAGTCATAAAGCTATCTTAAGGATCCGTTTTGATCTAATCAAAAGGAAGAACCCGAAGAAGAGGTAATGATTTCACCACCCTTTTTCAAGTTCCTTTCTTCTTCCACTTCTTATTTCTTTGTTATTACAATTATTAAATAATAAATCCAGTATATTATACATACTTGGATGTTATTATAAACATTTTACAACCATATTTCAGTATTCTATCAATCCTTTGAATAACATGTCATCATACGTGCGTACGTACGGCTTACCGTCTCCACGTCATGGTGTAATTGTTATTCAATAAATTATTATTTGGATGGGTATAATAATGATGTGTAATTCATGTAAATAACAAATATAACATGATAATGATTATGTATATATGATATACCATCTGATTATATACTATTTTAATATCAAGAGAATGATATTGTCGCTCGTGCGTACGTACGGACTACCGTCTCCACGAACGCGATGAGATTCATTCTCTATCGTATCCATTCAAGTATAATTATCATTTGATGATTTAAAAATAATGTTTAAGGACATGATATCATTCTGGATATGAATAATATAAAACCTATCCATGACAACCACGGCTTACGTAACAAAACATATAAAATAAAACGAGTAAGTTAACACCCGAAACAACGATAATTCTAAGATATTATTAACAAAGCAATGTTAAAAGATCATATATGATATCATATTAATGTATATTATTCTTGTATAATTTAATAACAATTATTTCACCATTATACAGGAGTTTAACCTACCCCCAACCAAGTAAAAGTACAAGGTAAGGGTTTATTTCTCAATCTCTTCATTATCCGAGGTTGTTTATACGTAATAATCTACTGGGATTTCATTATCATCCACATCCATGTTTCTTCGAAATGTATTTCAAAACATTTTTACTATTTACAAAGAATATGGGTTAAAGTAATTTATACCCTTATCTGTTTTTAAAGGAATCTTTTCATTGTTTTCCAAACAAGGAACTTTTTACCTTTCGACAAATTTAAGGTAAGAATGTTTTTTTAACTTATACGGGAGGTGCGGCTATTTACTGCCATTATAAATTCTTCAAAGCCTCCCTTACATGCTTATAAGAATATTTTAATAGTAAATGTTTTATTTTATAATTATGTTACTTTTAAATGATTTCAAAATGAATATTTTATGAATTTTTGAAAGGTACTCTTTATCAAGATCATAATTTTAAATGTTTTAAAGATTTATCTTTCTAAATATTTTTAATTAATGTCCATGTTTTCAATATGATTTTAAGGACTTATTTATATGGACATGAATGTTTTGAAATGATGTTTATTTTCAAAAGTATCAAAGTGGTATGGGACACTTTGATTCAAAAACATCTTTTAAATTACTTCCTTTATAATTGTGTGACTTTTCAATGATTTCGAGAAAAGAGATATTTCTCTCAAAAAGTTTTGATTTCGTCTATGTCAACATCATTTGATAGATTTTAAGCTTATTCAAAGTTGATTTATTATGATACAAAACTTCTATATTGTATTGAAGGTTTTGTGATATGTTTGACTGTGGATGTGATATTTTTATACCATTCATGGATTATGGTGAAAGTATTGACATTTCGTATGCGAGTTTTAATACAAATGTGTATGTTATGTTTAAAACTTTTCATATGGGAATTCATTTGACTTAATATGTGATGGGTGGAGCCCGCTATAGCTCCTCGATGCATCGGTAGGTCTCATGAGACAAACTAGTATCTTGGCACAAGGCCTTGACAAAATCTTATTTGTAGTCTTGGCACGAGGCCTTGGATATGTGGTTATGATAGTCTGGCATTATGCATTCCATTATTATGAAAGTGGATATTGATATTTCATGTGATTATTTGATTAGTAGAATATCCATGTGAATAAGTAAATGGCATTATTTCATTTTATTTTTACCATACTATGTTGAAGTTCAAGTTTAAAAGGCTTTTGTTGTAGTTATACATTGCCTTAAATGTTTATGCTTATTTATGAAAGTTTTCTCTGTATGGCTTACCCTTACGGAGCGTTTGAGCTCACCCCTTTTCTATGTTTTATTTTTCCCAGGATTCCAAGAAGTATATTGTGATTGATAAGAAGGGTTAAGACAAGGGAGTAATGGCATTCATAAAGGATTATTTATGCTGTTTTTTATATTATGAAGTGTAATGTAACATTCATGTATGTGATCTATTTTTCCAAGACTGCTAAACTTATCGGTCCTTCAGGACTTGACTCCTTGTAATCATGCCAATGTATTAAAATAATGCACCGACTCTGGGTAACTGGGTTCGGGGTGTTACAGTTGGTATCAGAGGAATTTTAGCAATAACCTTGGAAACTAGATTTAGATAAACTCTGATTAGAGCACATATCCCTAAGATATACTTTGAGGATTAGTATAGAAGAACTTCCTAGAATTTTGGTATTATAGAGATTTTGTGAGTTTTCCGTTCAATACATCCCTATCTGGATACGAGCAGGTAGAGGCAGCTCTGGGACAGATGTACCTAGGGGTAAAACCTGAAAACATCGCTTTGAGCTAGACTCAAACGGGAACTCGTGCCCGACAATGGGCCTTGCTTCACTCTTGGTTACGACACTCTCGGGGGATATGCTTAGGATAATTCTCATTTTTTTTACAAACCATTATGAAGGGTTTATGAGTATATACTTCCTCAAAGGAGATGTTTTTATGATTATGGATTATATCCATAAACTATTTAATTTATGTTATGTGTCTTACAAGTTTGGGATTAGGTATTGTTATTCATAAACTAATCTAGTGTATTCCATTGTTTAGAAATGGTGCCCAGTAGAAGGAATGAGAACTCTAGCAATGCACATGATCCAAAGAGAATGAAGGATCATATCTTTCATGGTCTTAATCTAGAATTTATAAGATAAATAGTCTCCCATGTATTATCATCATATGAAGAAATAATATCATGTGTTGATAAGATAAGTAAAAAGTTTACTGAGTCCTATGGATTTTATGGGAAGCAAGAGAAGAAAAGGATGGAAGAGAGAAAGATGGATAAAGGGAAGAGGGAAAAGAAGAATTTTCCCATATGTGATAACAGTGGGAAGAAACACCCTGGAACTTGCCTAAAAGGAATGGGAGTTTGTTATAAGTGTAGAGGAAAAGGGCACAAAGTACGTGACTACAAGGGTAAGAAAATGGTTTCAAATGTACAATTCTTCATTTGTAAAGAGTTTGGACACTATGCGAACCTATGTCCTAGTCATCAGACTATGCCACAAATGATGCTATTGGATAATAATCAAGTTATGATACTACCACATATGAAGAGGAATGATTAGAGTTATTATGTTGATTATGTCATTTGAGTGTTGTATCAACAATGTACTTGTTATAATAATTATAGAGTATATAAGGATTGTACTGCAGTACTATTTCATTAAGGACTTGAGATTGTGTGGAACAAATACAAGTGACTCAATAGCAGGATAAATTTTTGGAAAATATATGGTTGAGAGAATGATAAACCATAATATAGTTCTGATACCGAGTTAGTGATTTTAAAATAATACATTATTGATATTGATAAATTATATTGGATATTCTTGACTACCTTGAAACTGATTAATGATTTGTATATTCTATCATTGTTGGGGTTTAAAACATTTTTGGATTGAAGGAGTATATCTATTATTTTTTAAAGAATAAGGGATCATGAATGTAATCAATAAGGCTTTATTGTAATTTAGGATGTTGCAGTGTTTTAAAAGAATACGTGATGATGGTGTTCACATGTTATTACGCAGGAAAAAGGATCTTTATTGTGTTTACCTTCCTTATAAATTTTGGACTGAAGTATTTTAGATAGTTATAGTTTGGATTATTTTGAATTTCCATAAAAGGACAACCCGGAGGTCGGGCGGCAACCTGTCGCGTCCTTCAAGGCCGTGAGACATGAACCCACAACTGAAGGGCGACAAGGGTGTATCACATACCACTGACCCACGTGATGCCCGGGATTAAATAATGCAGTTTTTTTAAAAGATCTGGTAGATGAATTATAAATTCATTTTTTTGAACCCTATACGAATAGGATAAATAGAATATTTTTTTTACGTTCTATTATCTTTTAGAGTGAAAGATGAGTTTGTGGTAGAAATTAGTTAAAGGTTGGAACTCTACTTTTCAAGAATATATTTTTCTTCTTCTCTTATTATATGAAGAAATTAATTCTTATACTTTATTTAAGGAATCCTAAAACCAAAAATATTTATCCTAATACCCTATATTTTATTGAACTGGTGGTATTTCAAATCATATAGATTGATGAATTTAAGGACCTCAATTTTACACTTGTTTGTGATTGATTACCTCAATCACTACCTATAAATATTTACGTTTTTCCTCCAATTATATGTCTCTAATTGCCACCAATGTTCTCCTAATCGAGATCATAATTTGGTGTTGACCCTTTCATTTATCTTTTCCTCATATTAAGACTAAATTTTAGTAACCCAATTTCCAATGTGGGTTTTCCACAAAGATATTTTCTATTTTCAACCTTTTATTTTCGAAGAACAATTTCAAATTGCGAGGACGCAATTTATTGAAAGAGGGGAGAATGTAACACCCCAAGATTTTATAGTGTGTTATTTCTTCAAAATAATTAAATAACTTGCACTACATGCAACACCAAGTTCAAGAGCACCATGGCTTACCAAACAAGACGTTAAAAAGAGGTTATGAATAGTATTAACTATATTTTAAACTTTATATAATCCTTATTATTTTAGAATCCATATTATGAGTTTCTTAGACATAATGTAAGAACAAATTCATATTCAGTATTGCACTTTTACCAACATTTAACAGTGAACCCTTTTTAAATAAAATATTTTAAACTTTTTGACTTAATGGGGAAATCAAAAATTTAAAATGAAACATTCCAAGATTCCACGGTACGCTTCTCTTTGAATAATACAGTAGCATGTGTTGTGCGCAACTTCGAGTTCTAACACACACCATAACCAAATCAAACTAGTCATTATGAATAGTAATACATACTTTTTGAAATTTTATAAATTTTATATCTCAAAATGGACTTTATTTTTAGATTCTGAGTATCGAATTTAGCCTAAGGTGAAATTTTCGTACTTTTCGGATAACTTTAATATTTTGATGAATAGTGAAAATTACTAAATTTTAATTAAAAACAGCTTTTTTAATAAAAATAATTAATAGTGATAAATTATAAATTTGAGTGGTTTAAAAGTATATTTAGAATATATTTTTACCATTTAATACAATTCTGGTCATTGGACATAATTTCACAATTAAACCGGACATAAACATGTATCAATCTTTTGATAGTTATTATATCTTAAAAACAAGCTTTTTGTTTTGACAGCGGGAATTAATTTTAAATTAATTTCTGCCACTTTTTTGTTTTGAATTTCGAAAAATGGATTCCATATTTGGAATCAGGATTTCCAAATTGTGTAAATATGTATCTTTTATTTTTAGACATTTTGAATAATTACTTCGGTAAATATTTTATTCACTGTGGTTAAAGGGTAAATCTGATAAATAAGGGTTAAAAAATAATATAATAATAATACTAAATTACCCTAAAACAAGTCCTAACCTTATTTTTGGATACTTGGCCGACCATGGTCATCTTTGGGTCGATTTTGGGACCCCATGAAGGTGATAGGGACACTTTATTTTAATTAAGTTAAAATAAGTACAAAAATGACATAAGCATATATCTTTTAGAAAAACAATTTTTACATAGGGTTATATTTGTTGGATTTTCGACTATAAAAATTCATTAGAAAGATAAAACGGTTTCCTACATAATGATATTTTATTTATAATTTTTAGACATTAAATAATTTAATTTATTTATCACACAATGATGATGCAGTAATTACCATAATAGTGAAAAATTTAAATAATTAATATTATAAATACCAAAATAAATATAATTCGAGACTTTTATAGAATTACACTCATTTTCTAGGTTAATATTACATGTTATTAATGATTTAATTAACTTTTTTTGAAGTAATAATTCTGTTATGAATTTTACAAAAATCAACTATTGAATAGTGTCAAAATTGACATAAAAGAGTTTTTAAAACAAATATTATATTATTAACTGATATTAAATTCATAAAAATCTAAGGTTCGGACAAGAGACTTATATAATGATAGTTTTATCATTAATGGACCAATTGTGGATCTCTTGGAGGTATATAGTAAGTTTATTAACTATATAATATAAAAATACAAAGTGACATGGTAAGTGTCAAACTAATTAACTAAGAGTGAAAACTAAAAGATAAGGTTAACATAGTATCCCAAACCTGTCTAAATTATATTGGTTGAGTGGTTTTCGACCTATCCCCACCTTAAACTTTAAATAATCCACTTTGTAGCCATTAGAAACCGAATATTAATTTATTATAAAATAATATTTCTAGCTTTTCCAAAGGTGCCCCTCACCCCTCTTATAAAAGGGAGCTCTCCCTTCTCATTAATTAACACCTTCAAAGCCTTTTGGTTCGGCCAAAATCTTCCCACATACTCTCTAAACTTCCCTAACTACATCCTAGAGGCCTTTTTCTAGTCAGAAAGCCAACTTAATGATCCCTTTTGATCAAATCAAAAGGAAGAACCCGAAGAAGAGGTAATGATTTCACCACCCTTTTTCAAGTTCCTTTCTTCTTCCTTTTATTCTTTCTCTGTTATTACCATTATAAAATAATAACTCCAGTATATTATACATAATTTGATGTTATTATAATCATTTTACAACCATATTTCAGTATTCTATCCATCGTTTTAATAACATGTCATCATACGTGCGTACGTACGGCTTACCGTCTCCACATCATGGTGTAATTGTTATTCAATAAATTATTATTTGGATGGGTAAAATAATGATGTGTAATTCATGTAAATAATAAATATAACATGATAATGATTCTTTATATATGATATACCATCCGATTATATATTATTTTAATATCAAAAGAAGGATATTGTCACTCGTGCGTATGTACGGACTGTCGTCTCCACAAACGCGATGAGATTCATTCTCTATCGTATCCATTCAAGTATAATTATCATTTTATGATTTAAAAATAATGTTTAAGGACTTTATATCATTCTGGATATGAATAAGATACAACCTATCCATGATAACCATGGCTTACGTAACAAAGCATATAAAAGAAAACGAGTAAGTCAACACCCGAAACAACGATAATTCTAATATATTATTAACAAAGGAATATTAAAAGATCATATATGATATCATATGAATGTATATGATTCTTGTATAATTTAATAACAATTATTTCACCATTATACAGGAGTTTAAACTACCCCCAACCAAGGAAAAGTACAAGGTAAGGGTTTATTTCGCAAATTCTTCATTATCCGAGGTTGTTTATACGTAATAATCTACTGGGATTTCTTTATCATCCACATCCATGTTTCTTCGAAATGTATTTCAAAACATTTTTAATATTTACAAAGAATATGGGTTAAAGTCATTTATACCCTTATGTGTTTTTAAATTAATCGTTACGTCATTTTCCAAACAAGGAACTTTTTACCTTTCGACAAATTTAAGGTAAGAATGTTTTTTTAAATTATACGGCGGGTGCGGCTATTTACCGCCGTTATAAAATCATCAAAGCTTCCCTTACATGATTATAAGAATATTTTCAAATTAAATGTTTTATTTTATAATTATGTGACTTTTAAATAATTTCAAAATGAATATTTTAAGAATTTTTGAAAGGTACTCTTTATCAAGATCATAATTTTAAATGTTTTAAGGATTTATCTTTCTAAATATTTTTAATTAATGTCCATGTTTTCAAAATGATTTTAAGGACTTATTTATATGGACATGAAGGTTTTGAAATGATGTTTATTTTCAAATGTTTCGAAGTGGTATGGGACAATTTGATTCAAAAATCTCTTTTAAATTACTTCCTTTATAAATGTGTGACTTTTCAATGATTTCGAGAAAAGAGATGTTTCTCTCAAATAGTTTTGATTTCATATATGTCAACATCCTTTGATAGATTTTAAGCTTATTCGATGTTGATTTATTTTGATACAAAACTTCTATATTGTATTGAAGGTTTTTTGATATGTTTGACTGTGGATGTGCTATTTTTATACCATTCATGGTTTATGGTGAAAGTATTGACATTTCGTATGCTAGTTTTAATACAAATGTTTATGTTATGTTTAAACCTTTTCATATGGGAATTCATTGGACTTAATATATGACGGGTGTAGCCTGCTATATCTCCTCGATGCATCGGTAGGTCTCATGAGACAAACTAGTGTCTTGGCACAAGGCCTTGACAAAATCTTACTTGTAGTCTTGGCACGAGGCCCTGGCTATGTGGTTATGATAGTCTGGCATTATGCATTCCATTATTATGAAAGTGGATATTGATATTGCTTGTGATTATTCGATTATTAGAATATCCATGTGAATAAGTAAATGGAATTATTTCATTTTATTTTTGTCATAATATGTTGAAGTTCAAGTTTAAAAGGCTTTTGTTTTAGTTATACATTGCCTTAAATGTTTATGCTTATTTATGAATCTTTCTACTGTATTGCTTACCCTTACGGAGCGTTTGATCTCACCCCTTTTTTATGTTTTATTTTTCCCAGGATTCCAAGAAGTATACTGTGATTTATAAGAAGGGTTAAGACAAAGGAATAATGGAATTCATAAAGGATTATTTGTATTGTTTTGTATATTATGAAGTGTAATGTAACATTCATGTATGTGATCTATTTTTCCAAGACTGCTAAACGTATCGGTCCTTCGGGACTTGATTCCTTGTAATCATGGTAATGTATTAAAATAATGCACCGACTCTCGGTAACTGGGGTCGGGGTGTTACAGTTGGTATCAGATGAAGTTTAGCAATAACATTGGAAACTAGATTTAGATAAACTCTGATTAGAGCACATAGCCCTAAGATAAACTTTGAGGATTAGTATAGAAGAACTTCCTAGAATTTTGGTATTGTAGAGATTTTGTGAGTTTTCTGAGCAATACATCCCTATCTGGATATGAGCAGGTAGAGGCGGCTCTGGCACAGATGTACATAGGGGTAAAACCCGAAAACACCGCTTTGAGCTAGACTCGAACGGGAACTGGTGCCTGACAACGGGCCTTTCTGCACTCTTGGTTACGACACTCCCAGGGGATATGCTTAGGATAATTCTCATTTTTTTACAAACCATTATGAAGGGTTTATGAGTATATAATTCCTCAAAGGATAAGTTTTTATGATTATGGATTATATCCATAAACTATTTAATTTATGTTATGTGTCTTACAAGTTTGGGATTTGGTATTGTTATTCATAAACTAATCTAGTGTATGCCATTGTTTAGAAATGGCGCCCAGTAGAAGGAATGAGAACTCCCACAATGCACATGATCTAAAGAGAAAGAAGGATCATATCTTTCATGGTCTTAAGCCAGAATTTATAAGAGAAATAGTCTCCCATGTATTATCATCATATGAAGAAATAATATCATGTGTTGATAAGATAAGTAAAGAGTTTACTGAGTCCTATGGATTTGAAGGGAAGCAGGTGAAGAAAATGATGGAAGAGAGAAAGATGGATAAAGGGAAGAGGGAAAAGAAGAATTTTCCCATATGTGATAACAGTGGGAAGAAACACCCTAGAACTTTCCTGAAAGGAATGGGAGTTTGTTATAAGTGTGGAGGAAAAGGGCACAAAGTACGTGACTGCAAGGGTAAGAAAATGGTTTCAAATGTACAATGCTTCATTTTCAAGGAGTTTGGACACTACGCGAACCTATGTCACAGTCATCAGACTATGCCACAAATGATGCTATTGGATAATAATCAAGTTATGATACTACCACAGATGAAGAGGAATGATTAGAGTTCTTATGTTGATTATGTCATTTGATTTTTGTATCAACAATGTACTTGTTATAATAATTATGGATTATATAAGGATTGTACTGCAGTACTATTTCATTAAGGACTTGAGATTGTGTGGAACAAAGAAAAGTGACTCAATAGCAGGATAATTTTTTGGAAAATATATGGTTGAGAGAATGATAAACCATAATATAGTTCTGATACTGAGGTAGTGATTTTGGAATAATACCTGATTGTTATATTGGATATTCTTGACTACCTTGAAACTGATTAATGATCTGTATATTCCATCATTTTTGGGGTTTAAAACATTTTTGGATTGAAGGAGTATATCTATTATTCTTTAAGTAATAATGGATCATGAATTTAATCAATAAGGTTTTATGGTAATTCAGCATGTTGCAGTGTTTTAAAAGAATATGTGATGATGGTGTTCACATGTTATTACGTGGGAAGAAGGATCTTTATTGTGTTTACCTTCCTTATAAATTTTGGACTGAAGTATTTTGGATAGTTCTAGTTTGGATTATTTTGGATTTCCATAAAAGGACAACCCGGAGGTCGGGCGGCAACCCGTCGCGTCCGGCAAGGCCGCGAGACTTGAACCCACAACCGAAGGGCGACAAGGGTGTATCACCTACCACTGACCCATGTGATGTTCGAGATTAAATAATGTAGTTTTTTTTAAAGATCTGGTAGATGAATTATAAATTAGTTTTTTCAACCCTATACGAATAGGATAAATAGAATATATTTTTTACGTTCTATTATCTTTTAGAGTGAAAGATGATTTTTTGGTAGAAATTAGTTAAAGGATGGAACTCTACTTGTCAAGAATATATTTTTCTTCTTCTCTTATTATATGAAGAAATTAATTATTATACTTTATTTAAGGAATCCTAAAACCAAAAATGTGTTATCCTAATACCCTAGGTTTTGTTGAACCGATGGTATTTCAAATCATCATAGATTGATGAATTTAAGGACCTCAATTTTACACTTGTTTGTGATTGATGACCTCAATCACTGCCTATAAATATTTACGTTTTTCCTCCAATTATATGTCTCTAATTTCCACCAATGTTCTCCTAATCGAGATCATAATTTGGTGGTGACCCTTTCATTTATCTTTTCCTCATATTAAGACTAAATTTTAGTAACCCAATTTCCGATGTGAGTTTTCCCACAATGATATTTTCTATTTTCAAACTTTTATTTTCGAAAAACAATTTCAAATTGCGAGGATATAATTTATTGAAGGAGGGGAGAATGTAACACCCCAAGATTTCATAGTGTGTTATTTCTTCAAAATAATTCAGTAACATGCACTACAGGCAACACCGAGTTCAAGCGCACCATGACTTACCAAACAAGTCGTTCAAAAAAGGTTATGAATAGTATTAACTAAATTTTAAACTTTATATAATCCTTATAATTTTAGAATCCATATTATGAGTTTCTTAGACATAATGTAAAAACAAATTCATTTTTAGTATTCCACTTTTACCAACATTTAACAGTGAACCCTTTTTAAATACAATATTTTAAACTTTTTGACTAAATGGGGACATCAAAAATTTAAAATAAAACATCCCAATATTCCACGGTACGCTTCTCTTTGAATAATACAGTAGCGTGTGTTGTACGCAACTTCGAGTTCTAACACACACCATAACCAAATCAAACTAGCCGTTATGAATAGTAATACCAACTTTTTGAAATTTTATAAATTTTATCTCTCAAAATGGACTTCATTTTTGGATTCGGAGTATCAAATTTAACCTAAGGTGAAATTTTGGTACTCTTCGGACAACTTTAATATTTTGATGAATAGTTAAAATTACTAAATTTTAATTAAAAACAAATTTTTTAATAAAAATAATTAATAGTGATAAATTATGAATTTGAGTGGTTTTAAATTATATTTAGTATATATTTTTACCATTTAATACAATTTTGGTCATTGTACATAATTTCACAATTAAACCGGACATAAACAAGTATCAATCTTTTGATAGTTATTATATCTTAAAAACACGCTTTTTGTTTTGACATCGGGAATTAATTTTAAATTAATTTCTGCCACTTCTGTGTTTTGAATTTTGAAAAATGTATTCCATATTTGGAATAAGGATGTCCAAATTTTGTAAATAGGTAACTTTTATTTTTATAAATTTTGAATAATTACTTCGGTAAATATTTTATTTACCATGGTTAAAGGGTAAATCTGATAAATAAGGGTTACAAAATAATATTATAATAATACAAAATTACCCTAAAACATTTCCTAACCTTATTGGTGGATACATGGCCGACCATGGGCATCTTTGGGTCGATTTTGGGACCCCATGAAGGTGATAGGGACACTTTATTTTAATTAAGTTAAAATAAGTACAAAAATGACATAAGCATATATCTTTTAGAAAAACAATTTTTACATAGGGTTGTATATGTTTTAATTTAGACTATAAATATTAATTGTAAAGATAAAAATATTTAATACATAATTATATTTTATTTATAATTTTTAGACATTAAATAATTTAATTTATTTATGACACATTGATGATGTAGGAATTACCATAATAGTAAAACATTAAAATAATTGATATTATAAATACCAAAATAAATATAATTTGAGACTTTTATTGAATTACACTAATGTTTTAGGTAAATATGACATGTTAGTAATGATTTAAGTAACTTTTTTAGAAGTTATAATTCTGTTATGAGTTTTAAAAAAATCAACTATTGAATAGTGTCAAAATTGACATAAAAGAGTTTTTAAAAAATATATTATATTATTAATTGATATTAAATTCCTAAAAATCTATGGTTAGGAAAAGAGACTTATATCATGATAGGTGTATCATTAATGGACTAATTGGGGGTCTCTTGGAGGTATATAGTAATTTTATTAACTTTATAATATAAAAATACAAAGTGACATGGTAAGTGTCAAACTAATTAACTAAGAGTGAAAACTGAAATATAAGGTTAACATAGTAACCCAGACCCATCTAAATTCTATTGGTTGAGTGGTTTTCGACCTATCCCAACCTTAACCTTTAAATAATCCACATTGGAGCCATTGAAAACTGAATATGAATTTATTATAAAATAATATTTCTAGCTTTTCCAAAGGTGCCCCTCACCCCTCTTATAAAAGGGCACTCTCCCTTCTCATTAATTCGCACCTTAAAAGCATTTTGGTTCGGCCAACCTCTTCCCAAATACTCTCTAAACTTCCCTCACTACATCCTAGAGGCCTTCCTCTAGTTAGAAATCCATCTTAAGGATCCCTTTTGATCAAATCAAAAGGAAGAACCCGAAGAAGAGGTAATGATTTCACCACCCATTTTTCAAGTTCCTTTCTTCTTCCACTTCTTCTTTCTTTGTTATTAACATTATAAAATAATAAATCTAGTATATTATACATACTTTTATGTTATTATAAACATTTTACAACCATATTTCAGTATTCCATCCATCCTTTGAATAACATGTCATGATACGTGCGTACGTACGGCTTACCGTCTCCACGTCGTGGTGTAATTGTTATTCAATAAATTATTATCTGGATGGGTATAATAATGATGTTTAATTCATGTAAATAACAAATATAACATGATAATGATTCTGTATATATGATATACCATCTGATTATATACTATTTTAATATCAAGAGAATGATATTGTCGCTCGTGCGTACGTACGGACTACCGTCTCCACGAACGCGATGAGATTCATTCTCTATCGTATCAATTCAAGTATAATTATCATTTGATGATTTAAAAATAATGTTTAAGGACTTGACATAATTCTGGAAATGAATAATATACAACCTATCCATGACAACCGTGGCTTACGTAACAAAACATATAAAATAAAACGAGTAAGTTAACACCCGAAACAACGATAATTCTAAGATATTATTAACAAAGCAGTGTTAAAAGATAACATATGATATCATATGAATGTATATGATTTTTGATAATTTAATAACAAGTATTTCACCATTATACAGGAGGTTAACCTACCCCCAACCAAGGAAAAGTACAAGGTAATGGTTTATTTCGCAATCTCTTCATTATCTGAGGTAGTTTATACATAATAATCTAGAGGGATTTATTTATCATCCACATCCATGTTTCTTCGAAATGTATTTCGAAACATTTTTACTATTTACAAAGAATATGGGTTAAAGTCATTTATACCCTTATGTTTTTTTAAAGGATTCTTTATGTCGTTTTCCAAACAAGGCACTTTTTACCTTTCGACAAATTTAAGGTAAGAATGTTTTTTTTAACTTATACGGCGGGTGCGGCTATTTACCGCCATTATAAAATCGTCAAAGCTTCCCTTACATGCTTAAAAGAATATTTTCAAATTAAATGTTTTATTTTATAATTATGTTACTTTTAAATGATTTCAAAATGAATATTTTAAGAATTTTTGAAAGGTACTCTTTATCAAGATCATAATTTTAAATGTTTTAAAGATTTATCTTTCTAAATATTTTTAATTAATGTCCATGTTTTCAAAATGATTTTAAGGACTTATTTATATGGACATGAAGGTTTTTAAATGATATTTATTTTCAAAAGTTTCAAAGTGGTATGGGACACTTTGATTCAAAAATCACTTTTAAATTACTTCCTTTATAAATGTTTGACTTTTCAATGATTTCGAGAAAAGAGATATTTCTCTCAAATAGTTTTGATTTCATCTATGTCAACATCCTTTGATAGATTTTAAGCTTATTTGAAGTTGATTTATTATGATACAAAACTTCTATATTGTATTAAAGGTTTTGTGATATTTTTGACTGTGGATGTGCTATTTTTATACTATTCATGGTTTATGGTGAAAGTATTGACATTTCGTATGCTAGTTTTAATATGAATGTTTATGTTATGTTTAAACCTTTTCATATGGGAATGCATTGGACTTAAAATGTGATAGGTGGAGCCCGCTATAGCTCCTCGATGCATCGGTAGGTCTCATGAGACAAACTAGGGTCTTGGCGCAAGGCCTTGACAAAATCTTATTTGTAGTCTTGGCACGAGGCCTTGGCTATGTGGTTATGATAGTTTGGCATTATGCATTACATTATTATGAAAGTGGATATTGATATTTCATGTTATTATTCGATTAGTAGAATATCTTTGTGAATAAGTAAATTGCATTATTTCATTTTATTTTTGTCATAGTATGTTGAAGTTCAAGTTTAAAAGGCTTTTGTTTTAGTTATACATTGTCTTAAATGTTTATGCTTATTTATGAAAGTCTCCGTTGTATTGCTTACCCTTACGGAGCGTTTGAGCTCACCCCTTTTCTATGTTTTATTTTTCCCAGGATTCCAAGAAGTATATTGTGATTGATAAGAAGGGTTAAGACAAGGGAATAATGGCATTCATAAAGGATTATTTATGTTTTTTTGTATATTATGAAGTGTAATATAACATTCATGTATGTGATCTATTTTTCCAAAGCTGCTAAACTTATCGGTTCTTCGGGACTTGATTCATTGTAATCATGCCAATGAATTAAAATAATGTACCGACTCTGGGTAACTGGGGTCGGGGCGTTACAAATGATGTCGTGGTGAGGTAGTTTGTGTTGGGCACATAATTGGTGACATGACATTGACTGAATGACCAATATAGTATTTTTTGCTTCTCAGTTGATGAATAGATATCTCGGGCCATTTTTTTAGGATGGTAGCACCTTCATTAAATTCATCCCCATGTTAGTGGAAGGTATAACTGTTTGGACTGATCAACAAATAAAATAATGTATGATAAAGGATGATGAAAGTAGTGTGCATTCTACTTTATTGAGATATAGATTATGATAAGAATCTATTACAATATCCAGGTTTATATGAAGGTAGATGTCTATTTGACTTTACCTTATCTCTATACGGGCCACGATGGGTTACTAGACCCCGCTCTTGGTCGGTGAATATTATTCACTGCTATTGAGATAAGGGCATAGAGGGTCACACACTATCACGCTTTGAGAATATGCCCTATCCTGAGGAATAAGAATATAGACCTTGGTGGGCCCTTCCAGGAGTTCCGAGTACTGTCCATGTTCTATGGATCACCAAGTAATAAAAAAATTCATTTATTATTCATATTTGGAATAATTTTTTGAGTTTATTTATAACAGATATTTTCAGGTGGTTAAGTAAATAAAAAGATTAAAATATTATTCAAATGTATTTAAATATCACAAGTTCATTGAATATATTCAAGAGACGTGAGTCGAGTTAAAGACATAAGATTATCACAAAATATATATTTGATATATATATTGAAATTACTGATAAGATTATAAATATTATTTATGGAATAATTTAATTTGTCATTAATAAATATTTATAATACTTATACTATAAATATATATTACACAGGGGTCGGGAACTCATACCAGGTATTTTAGATATTCCCGATATAAGTAAAAGAGATTCTCTTCCCATGTAACTATTCATGTGTTAGAATTGAGAGCCTCTCTCTCCTCCTAAATTATATAGATAGATTCTCTCAAGCAAACATGATCTTCATGTTCCTTCTTCTTGGATCGAAGACTCTTTCTTGAGATGATAATTATTGTGAATAATTTGTTGTTGGTGTGCCACGCTAGCACCAGGATTCTAAAAAATGATGTGAGAGAATATTTAAGAAGCGTGTGTAGAATAACAAGGGGGATTCAATGTTGGAGTCTTTGAGAAACGGTCTATGGAATCTAGCGGCAGACATACACATGTCAGATTCAAGCAAGGTATATGTTCGAATTTATTTCGTGCTCTGTTAAATCCATGCATGGTCCTCAGACCGTACCGAGATAAGATCACTACAGTTCACGTTGTTACGTCATTCTGATGATGAAAAAATTTTAATTTCTTGACCCATCAGCTTCTGATCTTTTCCTCGCACCTAAGAGTGGCATTAGAGAAACATGTGGTTTCTCATAGTCAATAAAAAATTAAATTGCATTGTATTTAATTACGAGGTATTAAATTAGTTCCAATGGATCCGAGAGCACATCGATCCATTTCTGAATGGCCATGTTATAGCCATTTGAAAATTTTAATGGGATCGATTTCCTCGATTTTAAGCTCTTTAGATTATTATTTTTGAAGAATTCATTTTTAATTTATTTATGTGTTCTTCAAAGTACCAAAATCTGGCCATGTTATGGATGATATTCGGTAACTAGAATTTTTTTGGTTGGTTTTTTAGGAGATAAATAAAATATATTTTAATATAACATAATTTTATTTTTCTCATTTAAAATAAAATAAAAAACAAGAAATTCATTTAGACTATGGGTCAAGTCTTCTTTTATTTTATTAAAGTATTTAGACTTTAGAAATTAAAAAAAAGGTAGTGACCAAGACCCCAATTGGGTCTTCTTTTTGAAAAAAGGGCGAGGGGTTTGTTTTTTCACAAAACAACACAAAACAAATTGGTAAAAAAGAAGACCACATCGGGTCTTCTTCTATGCGCAAGACGCCTCCACACCCCCTTCCAACCCTATCCCATTCTCCCCTTGCTACCGGACAAGGCCGCCCAAGGCCTCGGTCAGACCACACTGATGCCCTACCCTTCACCGGAAGAGTCGGTCTCCACTACGCCGGTCCGAGCAGGTTCCACCGTGCCACCCTTATGCCACGTTGGAGCAGCACGCCTCTTCCCTCATTCCTCACCGGAGCAGTTCTCGGCCACCCTCATGGTTCGCAGGAGTATTGTAACTCTTCCCTTGGATCACGGCGGAGGATTCTGCTGCTGCTCCCCTCTTCCTTGTTGGAGGTTGCGCATTGTCGTTTAAGTCTGTCGAACATCCCTTATCTACGAGTGCCGTTGTAGGGGTTGTTGCTAGACTAGGTAGACAAGCCACGGTCACACCACAGTCCCGTTGTGGTCCCGTTGTGGTAACTCCACAGTCGCGCTGCGATCATGCCGTAATTCGGACTTGCTCCATATAAATACCCCGGCATGGAGTTCACAGTCCTACCAGACTCCTTTCTTGGTTGGAGGTAACCCATATAATTTTATTTAATTTAATTATTTTTTAAAAGTAAATTAAATAAAATTATATTAATTAGAATTTAATTTTGTGGTTTAATATTAAAGATAATATCAAACATTAATTTAATTAAGATTAATTAAAATTAGTGGTTTAATTTAATTTTAGAGATAAAATTAAATTAATGGTTTAATTTAATTTTTGGAATTATAATTAAATTAAACAATTATAACATATAAATAAATTATTTGAATTTATATAAATTCTTTTAATTTATTAGAATGCCCTTGAACTATTTAAATTTATTACAGTTTAATTTTAATTGCGCATTATTTATACTGACTAGTCTTGAGCTAGTGACCAACCCTTGCTTATCTAGTTTTATTTATTTAATTATTTATTCAATCCATGTGATGGTTGTAATAATTAATTTGATAAATGATGATCTGTGAATCTTCTTTTTAATACAAATATGTATAAGGGCATGCACGTCCAATACCCCAATTGTATTTTGTACCCCTAGACCCCCTCACCTATGTGCAAGTATATTTCTTAAAAAAAGGATGTTCACATTTCATGATGCAGACCCCACCAAGTTGAGGCGGTAATCTAGACGGGAGCCGAGCACATGGCACTGGGGATAGCTATGACATGAGTGACGTGTCGACTAAGGTATGTTTCCCCCCATTTCAAGATTGATCTGTTATGGATCGATCAAAATAGATTTCTGAAGACCTGTCGGATTACATGATTTACCTTTATGCATTTTTTATTGTTTTTATGTGAGTGCATGATTATTACTTGATCACATAGAATAGTAAACAAGATAAAAATGCATAAAGATGTGACGAATGTATTTCCATTGCATGTTCAATTGTGGGTGCGACTATATAGTTTAAACATATAAATAGAAAAGGATTATATTTTTCAATAAATATCAAAACCCGTCAAAAGATATATTAAGTCTTAATGCCTTCCATTACTCACATTGGAACAAAACCAGGGGTTTAGGGTGCTCATCAGCCATAGTTGAGAGTGTCTCTTACAAAAGCAGTGTTTTCATGAGAGAAATGGTCCGACATAAATAATGTGTGTTTTTAAGGATTAAACCGAGCTAACATGATATCACTTTAGAGGAAAGATGTTAGGGGAATCATTTTAGGATTCCAAAATGTTGGAGTCTACTCAATATTAAAAGGAACAACGAGTCAAGTGGTTGGCCCATATAATGCCTACCTTGAGACATTCGAAGTAGTGGTGGAGCCATAGCTTGTAGACTATGACGGAGGTTTCAAGGATCTGTGCCACTATATTACTCAAGTGACAGACTATTCAATATCTAATAGTGAGGGCTATTAAGGTCCACTAAAATAGTTGAAGACATTAAAATGATATGATAATTAATTAATAATAAATTTCAAAAGGTAATAAAGATAAATTACTAGCTGCTAATGTTTATCTGATGTACATTTAAAATGGAAATCACAAACAAGACAAGTACATTATCACTTTAATAAATTCTGGATAATGAAAATATCATGTCTAGTAATAACTTCTAGGAGTGATATAGGAACTTTCACATAGTACTATTCTATGAATGGAAAATATATGTGTCGGAATCCTCCCTTCCTACTAAGCCTCCTCAGGGTGAAAGTAAGGCGGAAAAAGATAAATGGAAAAAACATGTAGAGCATGAACTTTATGATCAGTGCATAATGTTTTCATCAATGTTCTACCAATTTCATAAAATGAATGGGGATGAGGATGCCTACAAGAAGCTTTCACATCTTTAAGAATTATATCAGTAGAGGGATAGGTAGGAAATGTATGAGATCTCAAGTGACCTATATAAGTGCAGGCTAGCAGAAGCGCACCATGTTGGTCCTAATATACACTATATGATTAGGTATATTGAGAGGATGGAAGCCCTTGGGTTCAAATTGAACCAATAACTTGAAGTGGATCTGATTCTTTCCTCTTTAATTCCGAGAATCTCAACATTCATTGTCAATTATAACATGAGCTCTTGGACCTTTTGGATTTAGTTCTCCAAGCTGACAAGGATATGAAAAATACCAATTCATCTGTATGTATGGTTAAACTGAGAATCAAGGGAAAATAAAAGGGGTATAAGGACAAGTCAAGTCCAAATACACCAATTCATCATCCTGAAAAGAATCCAAAGATTCAGAGGCAGATTAATGAGTCGAAAGTTGTCTGCTTTGGATGTGGCTAGAAAGGACACTGGAAGAAAAATTGTATATGTGGGAAGAAGAAGAAAATAGATGCTTATACTACAGGTATTATTTTAATTGAATGCAATATATATTCACCTATAAGTTGGGTTTTTGATACGTGATGTTGATCACAAATTTTTATTCATATACACGAAACAAGTAGATTCAAGATGATTGAAAATGGTTAATTGGATCTTCGAGCTACAAATTGTGTAAGTTTGGAAGCCTTGGCAGCAGGAGACTATCACTTAACCTTGCAAAGTGGTTTGGTTCGAGTTTTAAAAAATCATTATTATGTACCTTGTTTAACAAATTCCATAATAACTATGTCAAATTTAGACACTATGGGATAGTATTTCATGTTTGGAAGTAAATGTTGTCTCTTTTAGAGGGTTAACATCTGTTATGGTATGGCACATCTTAACAATGGTTTATACATGCTTGAACTAGACAACCTTGTCTTGGAAATCAATTAAAAATCCATCCAACATGATTTATATATTTCATACCTATGGAACTTCAGGCTAGGTCATATAAACTTGAAGCGATTACGAAGATTACATCAAGAAGGTTATTCAAACTCAGAATAGTTAGAAGACTTGAATGTATATCAAACTTTTCTACAATGGAAAATGACCAAAGACGATTTTTTAGGGACGGGAGAAAGAGCCAATACAATATTGAATTTAATACATATTAATGAATGTGGTCCATTTATAGTATAGGAAAAGAGTGTTTTTTCATACTTAATTACTTTTACTGATGAATATTTTATGTATTTATATATCTACTTAATGTGTTATAAGACTAACTCCTTTTTTATATTTAGGGAATACCAAAGTGAGGTATAAAACCAACATGGTAAGAAAATAAATGCACTCTAGTCAGACCGAGGTGGTGAATATCTTAACCATGATTTCACTGATCACTTGAAGGAGTGAAGGATACTATCCCAACTCACTCATCCTTATACACCATAATGGAATGGTGTTAGTGAAAGGAGGAATAAGACAATTCTTAACATGGTTAGATTAATGATGAGTCATACTACTCTTCCATTATCCTTTTGGGGTTATGCTTTGTAGATAGCAGTATATAACCTTAACCGATTACCAACTAAACCTCCAGATGAGATTCTATATAAGTTATGGTATAGAAAGAAACTCAGTCTAACACACATACAAGTATCGGGTTGTGAGGCATTTTTTCAGACGTTATCAAGTAAAAAATTAACATCTATAATCATGAATTTCATCTTTATAGGTTATCCTAAGGAGACCATAGGATATTACCTATATAACCCTTTAGGTTGAAAAGTTGGTGTGGAAAGACACACCATGTTTCTATAATGGGAACACATTTCTGTTGGAAATAGTGGGAGAAAGATTGAATTCAATGAAGTTAGTGCTCCATATTTACAAGAGATGTAGATGAACAATATCCATAAGAGAATGTGGAAGAAGAAGTTGTTCCTAATACAAAAATACTGTGTAGCTCTTCATGAGAGGTTAGAGTACCAGAGAGTTATGGTTTTCTTATCACCATGTATGGTGACACCTTAATCCTTTAGTATTATGAACCAATAACCTACATGGAAGTAGTATAAGGTAAAGAAGCTACTAAATGGAAATAATCCATGCATTATGAGATGGAGTCCATGTACTAAAATCATGTTTGGATTTGGTTAGACCCTCCTGCTGATGTAAATACCATTGGATGAAAATTGGTATTCAAAAAGAATAGGGACATGTGTGGTGGGGTTAATACCATTAATGAAATATAGGTTACAAAGGGTTTTAGGTAACGTCAACGTATCGACTATGATGAAACCTTCTCACTAGTAGCAATGCTTAAATCCATCGGAATATTGCTTGCAATAGAATCCATTCATGATTATGAAATTTTTAAAATGGATGTCAAAACTTCTTTTCTAAATGGGATGTTGGTTGAAGACATCTATATGACTCAACCCGAAGGGTTTTTCATGCCACAGAATGCCAACATGGTATGAAAGCTGTAGAGATCTATTTATGGGTTGAAGTAGACATCGCGGTCTTGGAATGTTCTTTTTAATGATGCCATAAGAGAATTTTGTTTTGTAAAAAATGAAAGTGAGCCATGTATCTATAAAAAGGTTGAAGGGAATGCCATTTGTTTTCCTAGAGTTATATGTTTATGATATATTAATTATGGGAAATGAGGTGAATGTATTACAGTTATTTAAGATTTGGTTAAATGAATGCTTCTCCAAGAAGGACATAGGTGAAGAAGCTGACATTATAGGGATCAAGATCCATTGAGATAGATCTGAAAGGCTTCTTGGGCTAAGTCAGTGTACATATATTGAAAAAGTAATCATATGGTACAATATGGAAGAATCCAGGAGAGGATTGTTGCCTATTTCACATGGTATTAATCTCTCTAATAAAATGATTCCACAAAAATAGGATTAGATTGAAAAAATGTGTAGAATCTCTTATGTCTCGGTAGTGGGTTCTATCATGTATGCCTTGCTATATAAAATGTTTGATGTCACCTTTGCTTTAAGCATGATGGGTAGATATCAAGCCAATCCATGAGAGCTACATAGGGTAGTTGTTAAAACTATACAAATGTAATTGTGGTGTAGGAAGGATATGTTTCAGGTGTATGGAGGATATGAGCGACTTTTAGTGAGAGGGTAGACTGGTTATAGTTTCCAAACATATCATAAGGATCTAAAATCACATCCAGGCTACATATTTTTCTAGAATAGTGATGTTATGAGCTGGATAAGATCGAAAAAAGTTGTGGTTTCCAATTCAATAGCAGAGTTAAAATATACTATAGCTTCTGATGCATCAAAGGAATCAGTTTGGATACATAGATTTATCTTAGACATTGTTATTGGGACTAGCAGTGCAGACCCTATTCATGTATATTTTGATTATATTTCTGCAGTGGTGCTAGACAAGGATCCTAGGTCACACTAGAAGACAAATCATATAATTCAAATTTTCATCTCTTGAGGGATTTTTTTCAAAGTGGTGAAGTCGTAGTTATTAGAGTAGACATAGAGGCAAACATGGCAGAAATCTTTACTAAATCCATTTCTTTGAGAACTTATTATTCTCATGTGAGATCTAGTGGATTGATACTTCTTAGCAGTTGTATTTAGTGGAAGTGGGAGTGTTGAAAGTGGGTTCCCAAGACACAACTTGTCTTTTATATGGATTACCACTAAATGTATACAGTTTGTTATGTATACATGTGTTTATCTTTCTATAATATTGTAGATACTTCTGCATCCACTTTGTTTATGGAAATTTCCTTATATTACATGTCATATCAAAGGGTTAGTGCAGATACCGAGCTATAATGGGAACCTCGAGAGTCCAGGATATAAATCTTAATGTAATGTCCTATGGACATGTTACATAATTCTAAAAGTACACATATGATGTACGACTATCAGGTGTTGGGGGATCATAAGCATCGAGACATTTCTCATTAATTTTACACTTGATGATCTCTAGTAGTTGAGATCATGAGGACTGACCTGCATAATAGGAACACCACATGATTTAGGTATCATTGGTTTTTCCTAACTAAAGGCATGTGTAATGGTATCCAAACATGATATCATTATCAATTTCTGTCATTTAATTGTGTACTTTTATTCAAGAAAAAACCCATGGAGATGAAGTCAGGGAAAGGTAGTTTGTGTTGGGTAAGTCATTGGTGACATGATATTAATTGAATGATCAAGATAGTATTTGTCTCTTTTTATTTGAGGAAGATATATATCAGGACTTGTAGATTAGGATGGTAGCACCTTCCTTAAATACATCACCATAGTAGTGGAAGGTAAGACCATCCAAACATATCAAAAAATAAAATAACGATAAGTGATGATGACACTAGTGTGAATTATTCTTTATTGAGATATCGATGATGAATATATTATATTACACAGACCATGTTCGTAGGAAGTTAGTCATTCATTTGACATTATCTTATCTCTATAAGGGCTTCGATGGGTTACTAGACCCCACTATTTGTTGGTGAATATTATTCACTACTATTGAGATAAGGGCCTTGAGGGTCACACACTATATAGCATTGAAAATATTCCCTTATTCTATGGAATATGAATGCATAACTTGGTGGGCCTTCCCATAAGGTCTGAGTATTATCAAAGTTCTATGGATCACCATGTAATAAATAAATTCATTAATTATTCCAGTTAGGAATAATTTTTTTGAGTTTATTTATAACATATATTTACAATTGATTAACTAAATAAAAATATTTAAATATTATTCAAGGATATTCAAATATCATGGGTTTGATTAATATAATAAGGATACGTGAGTTGAGTTAAGGACATAAGTTTGTCACGCAATATATATTAGATAAATATATTGCAGCTAGTGATAAAATTATAAATATTATTTATGGCATAATTTAATTTGTCATAAATACTTTTTTAAAATAATTATACTGTGAATATCTATTACACAGGGACTGGGAACCCATACTAGGTATTTTAGATATTCCTTATATATGTTAGATAGAGGCTCTTCCCATGAAACTATTCAGGCGTTGGATTTGAGATCCTCTCTCTCCTTCTAAATTCTAGAGAGATATTCTCTGAAGAAAGAAATATATTCATGTTCCTTCATCTTGGATCAAAGAATCTTACTTGCGGTGATCATCTCTACATCAAATTGGTCATCGGTGTACCGCGTTAGCACCCGAATTTCGACGAATGACGTGCAAGCATACTTTAGAGGCGTGTGTGGATGATCTAGCGGGCTTCGACGTTGGCATCGTCAAGCAATGGTCACCGACATCTAGTTATGGACTTACACACATCATATTTGAACAAGGTAAATGTTATAATATATAGTTTTTCTCTGTTAAATCCACATGTGGTCCCCATAGTGTACCGGGATAAGATCACTGGTGTCAACATTGTTACGTCATTTCGATGACATGAAAATTTTAATTTTCTAGCCTATCAGCTTAAACTCTTGTGCCTATACCTAATAGAATCTACCAACATAGGGGTTCATAGTGTGGTTGCATAAGGCTACCCAATGTGAATGTGGACAAGGATGTCTCGTCACTGCCCTGCACACTCTCAAGAAAAACACCAGCCATAAGGCCAAATGGTTGAATTTGAAGCAGGTCACAAAGGAAAACTTTCTAGGAACTTTTATGTATCCCACAGTCTCTGGAATCATGTCACACATATTTCTAGAACATCCATGTAGTTTAATGTTATGTAAGATTATTCATTTTATATTTTATCATCATGTGATTAGGACGATGGTTCTAGGTTATTTTACATCCTATTGCACTGACAAAATCGATCTTAGTTTAAGGTTGTAGGACATTGACCATAGGTTTTTCTATGATGATTATCATCCTCTAGGACAGTTGGTAAGTTCTGTGTAGTTTAAATTCATGTGGAGAAAAATATTTTAATGTCAGGTATGATGATAGAGATCTTAGTTTAAGGTCATAGATCTTAGGTTGTTGTGGTGGGTATCTCAGATGGATGTGTTCAACATTGAGGAGTGACAAACCTAACGTGAATAAGGGCCTTGTAGGTCAAATTCCACAGAACACATTTCCTAGAGAACCATGAAGAACCTATTAGTTTTTTGTCATAGATTTTGTACCTAAAGGATTTTGAGGCTCTTCTCTATGGGTTAAAATCTAACTAAAAACCCATAATCCCATGTGATCCATCCTCAGTGTATGAAATAAAGAGTGGATAGTATTTCCATGAAACAAGGAAATACATAGTAGAGGGATATATAAGTCAGAATGAGGATGTACCAATGAGACTGTCTTACTGACTCAACATGCAAAGGTGTGTAAAGGGGAAACACCAAGATTTTTGGAGTTCCACCTATATATAAGGAGGTGGAAACATGTGTAAAAGGATGTCCGTGATTTGGATCACAATGAGGGTGGAGTGATTATAGAAGATAACAGCTGAACATTTTCTAAATATACCATCCATGTCCTCTAACTTAAAATGGATGCAAACAAATGATGGTTGACCGTTGACGACATTTAAAATGTGAGACCATGCTTAAGATGATGACAAAATCCATTCGGTGCATTTGCATAGGATGGTAGGTGGGCCAAAGTGGCATGAAACTACTCCATTAGGAGGTCCCTTCAGACATTAAATGAGGTATGTATCCAAATAAATGGATGTTATGAAGTGTGTAAATGGATTGAGAATATGTCCATTTTAAGCCCAACACTTGATTTTCTATGCCACAAGGCATTTGAGAACATCAACAGGGCATATTAGAAGGAGGGATTCTAATAAATTCGTAGGGAAAATGGTCATTTGGTTGTTATTGAATGTGGAATAGTAGTTCACTGGTGCCGAATGGAGTGTTCACTGTCATATGGGATCATATGTAATTACGCAATTTCACATCTTGAGATGGGGATATGGAGCCATATCATACATAACATGTGAGGAATCATGTGATTCAGGCATAGGGTAAGGCTACAGTTTAACATTTTGTGCTACAGATGAGGGAAATATAGTTTAAGATCAAATTTTAAGTGTGTTGCATCATACAGTTTAGTTTCATGTTATTAGGACAAGTAGTGTCTATCGTTCAAGGTCACATAGCATTGATTATAGATGTTATAGTTTTTGATCGGTTTTCTTTGACCAAAATGTCTTATGGTTTAACATCATGTGACCAAGACATTCTCCCATTGTTTAACATCATATGACCATGATGATGGTTGTCATGCATTTTAATTTCATTCAACTAGGATGCTAAGAGACAAGGATTGCGGTGGGAGTTTCATAATCATCTTTTTCACATCACATTTGTTTGTCATCCTTGAGGTCCATAGGGGAATCCTTATGAGAGGATTACCCTAAAATGAACCCAGTATAGAGACGGATGTTCTCCAAGAGTGATATGGGATATGTATTAGGGTAAAATATATGGGATAATGTTGGGATCGTAGAGAGGACATCCATGGTTAGTGCTAGAATAAGTAGTCGGGAGAGTCATCTTAGTATTCCAGAAAAAAGGTTGGGTCCTTGATCCCAATCAGATGAGCACATGTCTTCATGTAGCTTTCGAGATGACAATGAGTTCCCTAAGGGTGGAAGGGGACACATGAGCTATTGAAGGGTGGTATAATGGGTTAGGGATGATAGCATGCCCTCAGTCCAGCTGGGAAAGGGATATCAGGAGACATGGAGGCCTGTATCATCATCACAAAATGTCGACAGAGCCTGAAGGTGTGGAATCCTAGAGTGTTAGTAAGATGGGTTGAGAGAGCCCAAAATATTTGGATGTCAAGAGTGTCAGTATGATGTGGTAAAGGACACCAAAAGGTGTGTATTTCTAGAGTATTGGTACAATGGGACAATGGTTCCCAGATAGTGTGGTTGCCTGGAGCATTGGTACGCAGGGGAGACGGAGCCTGGAATGTGTGAATACCTGGAGCATCGGTAAAATGGGGTGACGTATCCAAGAAAGTGTGGATGTGTGGTGTGTTGGTACGATGGGGATATGGATATTGGAATTATTGGATTCTTAGAGAGTCAGTACGACATTGTGATATAGCCCGGATGGTGAGGTTTCTTGGACTATTAGTATGATAGGGTAATGGATCCCAAACGTCATGGATTCATAGTTTATCGGTACGATGGGTTAATGAAGACTGAAAGGTGTGGATTCTTGGATCATTCATATGGAAAGATGATAGATCCTGGAAGGCACAGATTTGTGGAGTTTTGGTACAATGGTGTGACAGAGCCTGGAAGTAGTGGATTCCTAGAGAATTGATATGATGGGGTGACTGAACCTAGAAGACGTGGATTACAGGAGTGTTGTTACAATGGGGTGATGGATCCCAGAAGTTGTGGATTCTTGGAGATTCGGTATGATTGGGTGATGGAGGTCGGAAGGTGTGGATTCCTTGACCATCAGTACGATGGGGTGATGAATCCTGAAAGGTGTGGAAGCATAGAGCATCGATACGATAGGGCGATGTAGCCTACAAGGTGTAGATGTCTCAAGCATCAATATGTTAGGGATATAGAGCATGAAAGGCATGGAAGCCTGGAGTGATGTCTAACAATTTAGTCTATCCATAGCATGGATATGAACGAACTACCCCAGTGTGGTTTCTTTTGAGTATGCTTTTTTTTGTTGCACAATGATGACCTCCGTATAGTCTTATGTTACTAGCATGGGGAGAACCTCCATACTAGCCGATGATGGGGATTGGGAGGACCTCCATGAAAAATGATAGTAGTTTGGGGAGTACCTCCGCAATGGTTGATGATCGCAACATGGAGGACCTAACCTCTGTGTCGATGGATTGCAGTGTGGGGGGGGACCTCCGTAATGGCCGATAATGACAATAGGGAGGACTTCTGTATTGATGGATTGTAGTGTGGGGAGGACCTCCACAATCGATGATGACGGGGATGGGTAAGAAATCTATTCCAGATGATGGTAGTGTAGGGAGGACCTCCATAATGGATTACAATGTCATCAGGGAGGAGCTTCGTTCCAGATGATAGCAGTGCATGGAAGATCTCTACAATGAATGAAGATGGAAATGTGGAAGACCTCTATGTCAATGGATTGTAGTGCAGGGAGGAACTCCACAATGTATAATAATGGTAATGGGGAGTACCTTCATGCCAATGAATTTCAGTATAGAGAGAATCTTCATGCCTGATGATGGAAGTGCAGAGAGGACCTCTATAATGGTAGATAATGGCGATAGGGAGGAACTGCATGCCAGATGACGGAAGTGTGGAGAGGACCTCCACAATGGATGAAAATGGAAATGGGGAGGACCATGTTTCAGATAATGGCAGTGTGTAGAGGACCTATGTAATGGCTAACAATGGTGACAGGGAGGACCTCCATGCCAGATGAAGTATAGGAGTTCTCTAGGAAAAGTCTTTAAAAGTGGTTCCCCGTTTTCATGTTGTAGAATTCCCCATGCGTGGCCCATGAGGGAAGTGGTGTCTGTGAGGATCTGATGGTGTCGAGGGGATGATTCCCCCTTTGCATCCCATGTAATCAGAAGAGTCGGTGAGGAGTATATGGAGTCATGGGAGGATGTTCCCTGTGCATCCCATGAGGGTGGCAGAGTCAATGAGGATCAGATGGAGTTGGGGAAGAATGCCCCATGTGTGGCCCATGATGGTGGCAGAGTCATTGAGGTGACATTGGAGTCAGGTGGAGGATTACCACTATGTATCCCATCGGGATGATATAGTTAGTGAGGAGTAGATGGTGTCAGGGGAAGATTCTCATTGTGCGGCCCATGATGGTGGTGGATTCAGTGGGTAGTCGATGATTTTGGGGGAGGATTCCCCCTGCATGACCCATACGGGTGGAAGTGTTGGAGTGGATACTATCGGGTTGGTAGTTTTGGAGATGATCCATTGGAGTAGGGGGTTGATTCCCTTGTGCAAGCGATGATTGTGGTGGTGGTGTTGTGGAGCTGATGGAGTTGGTGGTTGATTCCCCATGTGCATCCCATGAGGGAAGTGGGGTTGGTGATGGTCCCATGGAGTTGGGGGGTGGAAGCCCCCTGAAAGGTCCATAAGGGTGGTGGTGTCAGCGAGGAGCCAATGGAGTCTAGGGAGGATTCCCTATTCGCAGCCCATAAGGGTGGTGTCATCAATGAGGATCTGATGGAGTTAGGGGTAGGATGACCCATGCATGGCCCATGAGGGTGGTGATGTCGGTGAGGATCCAATGAATTCGGTATTGGATTCCCCCTATATAGCCCATGATGGATGGTGATGGCAAGGAATAGATGGAATCAGGGTGGATTCCCCCTACGAGGCACATGAGGATGGAGGTGTGCAAGGAGCAGAAGGAGTTGAGGGTGGATTCCCCTTACATGGACCGCAAGGGCAGTGAAGTCGATGATTAGATGATGGAGTTGGGGTGGGGGGTTGATTCCCTATAAACACCCATTGGGTGGACTATGAGGTTAGTAGTGTCGGTGAGTAGTCAATGGAGTCTGGGGTGGATTCCCCCTACATGACCCATGAGGGTTGTGCTGTCAATGAGGAGTTTATGGAGTCAGGGAAAAGATTCCCCCTACCCAACCCATGAGGATAGCGGTGTCGGTGAGGAGGCAATGAAGTCAGTATGGTGGATACCCCTGCACAATCCAGGAGGTAATCAGTGTCAGTAGGGAGCCGATAGAGTCTGTGGGTGGATCCCCCCTGCATGTTCCATGAGGACAACATTGTGATTGATGATCTAATGACCCCTTATCTTCACGCACCTATGGTTAATCATCCTCCCACATGTGATGGAGTGGGGATTCGCATGGGCGATGAATTAATTTGTTCATGAATTAAATTTTTCATCTACTCAAAATCGAAGGAGAATATTTTTTTGTTGGGTTCACTATTTTGGTTCTGAAACATTCCACTAGGGTGCTCCTGCATCGTCATTCACTTGAATGGATAGGCTTCATTGTATCACAGGCTTCCAAATTTCCAATGGCAGGTGGCATTCATCAATTATTCATAGATATATATTCTTTGAACTAAATGGGATTACAGGATTTCGGTCTCTCCATTTAGGGATTCATCCTTATAATTCTTCTCTTAGTTCAGTTATCCCTTATATATTTATATTTTGTTCATGAAACTCATCCTCAGTGCCATCAGTTTGTAGATTCTAGTTAATTGCACTACTTTTGTTAGGAAATTCCAAAAGGGTCTTGATGGGGTAGTAACCTTTGATTAGATTAGATTAAAACATATGGCTTATTGGGAAATCTCTAGATAGTGGAACAAGGGTCACCTATATTCTCTCTCATAGGAGGGATTCTCATAGGCACAGAAACCCAAGGCATCCCATGTCGATCATGGGGTATCTTATTCTAGAGGCATGTCTTCTATGGTTTTCTTCTGGTGTCCAATGCTTCACATGGTGTATGTCATGAGTTTAACATTTGGTAGAGAGAGATCAAACTGATCAGAACACCTATGAAGGTAGATCAGATAAGCACATCCTTAAGAGCGGGAACCTAAGAATTTACCCGATGGACATGTCAGAATTCCTAATAAGGAGGGACCCAAGAGTGGTGTGTCTCCTGAAGATAGAGTTTCACACTGTGAAGGGTGATCCAAACACCATTGAGGGTGGATCAGGGAGGTGGACCCAAAAGAGGGGGATAGTAAGGTTTTACATTGGTTAGGATTGAACCTTTTGGAGGATTCCAATATACATTATACAGAAGATAGGGATCAAAAATCACATAGTTATAAAAGGAGTTTTCAGTTTACACATGGAAAACTTCTCATCATAAGAGGAGCACTCTTATATGGATGGATATGGGTTGTGTAGGGATAATGCATTGTTAGCTTCCTAGGTAATTCTAGGAGTATCGGTGACATGGAGGGAATGATCTCACCGAGATATGGCGTCCAGGGTAAGAATCAGGACAAGATGGAGGATGTGATGAGGGAATGGAGGGAGTATGGAGAGTGATGTGCTCGATCCTCGAAGTGGATTCCTACATATCTCTGTGGCTTGGAATTAATATCCATATAGTTCAAGATGGGGTGAAGAGATGCTTAAGGAGGTGAATCATGATAATAGAGAACATGGATGGGGACCTAAAGGATGTGTGACCTATGGGTTGAGTTGTGATCTTCCTAAGATATAGTGACTTCAAGGAAAGACCATGATGGAAATGGATGATGGGATTGAACCTCAAGGAGGCTTCCTATGAACCCATCATAGAATACATGGATCGATGTCTATACAGTTTTGGTATCCCATGTAGTTTACCATCATTCAGTAAGGGCAAGGTAAAATCAATGTGAATATAATAGTGTCGAGCTTGAACCTCTAGGAGACTTCTTATGTACCAAGTTTAGAAGATAGGGACCAAACGTATTGTAGTTCAGTATGGAATCAGGATAACACATCGATAGATACCATCTGACATATTGGGTATTACACATGGTAAGTAACCCAATTTTATAGAATTAGATAGAGTGATATCACTGATATAAAGGTGAGATGATAGATTATGTGATGGTGGATAGATCAGAACACCTTGGGGTGTTGGATATGGGAGATGTTTCTCGTAAATAAAAGATTTCGCAACATGAGGGTACATCCCTTAGAGGGAGTACTTGAGTCACTTGGGAGATGTATTAGAATTCCCTATGAGAGTGGAACTATTGTGGTGTGTCCCTTGAAGGGAAGATGAAACACCATGAAGGATCTTCTGACCACTACTGGAGGTGGATCAGTGAGTGTGTTCCCCTTGGAGGGGCACTATGTTTTACTGATGGTCATTATTGAACCACATAGAGGCATCCTATGTACCATTCTTAGGAGGCGGGATCAAATCCCACGTACTTTGAGATTACAATGCAATTTAACTTCATGATGGTGTTGGTATTTAACCTCAGGGGGTTTCTTACATATCCGAGCTTATTAGGAATCAAAGTCCTTATAGTTCGGGATAGAATTAGGGCTTAAACAAGGCTAGAGTCCCATGAAGGCGAAATCTAGGGCTTACTCTTGAATGAATTCATAGATGTCACTATGAAGAGTCAGTAGTGTGAATGCTGATAACACATTGAATATTCCTTGTTTCCAGTATGGAACATTAATGCTGTGAATGGGTCTTCTTCCTGGAAGTTGCTCGTGTGATTTCCTTATGTCTAACCATGAGGGATTCCCATGTGATTTTCATGAGGTTAGACTTAACTTTAACATCATTTGAGTTGAAGAGGTGTATATGGATCATTCAATGATATTCATATTATGTCTTCCTAATGTTAGGAAATGAGGTCATATTGACCTGATGATTGGTCAAGGGAAAATGGTTTGGTGTTTTCACTTTAAAGGAGGTCCATAGTGGTTGTTTTCTATTCGTATCATGATGAATAATCTTATGAATGATGCATAAGATATCCTACTCTTGAATTATAGGTTTTTCTACCATTTAAAGTCTTGTAGTGGAGACTATTGTCTAGAAAATCCCTCAAAATGGCATTTTGGGACTTAAACAAGAGCCTTCCTTTCTTGATCAACAAGGCATAGGAGTCAGGTGATGGTTTTGGAGGAGTTTCTTGAGGAATGGTTCGACTCAAGGTACTCAAGGAATTGATGATGAGAATCTCAATTGATGACATAGGAAAGAGACCAATTGGAGTATGTCAACTCAATGTTTTTCAAGGAGTGCAGAGGTGTATCTAAAATCATGGTATTGAGGGATGGATATTGGGCTTGCACAAGGGTGTAATCCAAAATGTTTCCAACCGAGCCCAAAATATTTTCTGTGTGACTGTCCAATTTTCATGGCCTTCTGAAAAGTTAGAAAAGTGACCGGCCTGAAAGAATAGAACCACAACTCGGTGGTAATTCTGGGTTGGGGTGCGGGGGTACAACCCCTGTGGTATGGACATGTGCGTTCAAAGGTAGTTTCTTTATGAAGGGTAGGGCTTCATAAAGAATGGGGTTCATGGATATTTGGGTATTAAAAAAGGATACACTAATTCATAGGTGGAGTGATTTGAAATTGTTTAATTTCTCAAAAAGCCTCAGGTTTCAAAGGGACCTTCTTCCTTCATGAAGGGCATATGCCATCAAGAATGGCATCTCCACGTGGGGTGGAGGCTCTCAAGAACACTAGGGAGGTTTCTTCAAGAAGCCTGGGGGCTCTATGGAAGAGGATGCCTTGTAGAACATGAGCTCCATGAATTGAGAGCATGAGGAGGAAACCTAGTGGCATCTCCAACTAAACTGAATTCACGATGGGGTTATATATAGGCTTAGGGGTCTCGCAGTGCATGGAAGTGTGTTGTGAATCCAAAAAGGTCGTTGCGCAGGTCGTGGGGCTCATCATACATGCGGTTCCTACCATCAACTACCTTTTTGTTGGTCATAGGGCTTGTAAAACTCATAGTGTCTTCCATAAACATTCATTACAATTGTAGATGGTGTTCCAAAAAAAGAGATCAGTGAATGGGCTCCTTGAACCATTTTCCATCATGTCTTCAAACAACAATAACTCCTAATCTGCAACTCCATTCGGGATCCACAACTAATCAAATTGAAGACTAAGGAACATGATATCATCATGGATCATGTATGGAATCATTCAGTGAATACTTTGGAGGCATTTTCTATTTCGAATAGTTATTTTAAAGGATCACTTTAGAATGTAATCTTTTAACAATGATGTTTTGGTTTGGAAATTAATTTTATTATATTTAATGAATCATTTGTGAAATTAAATATGTTTTGGTGGAGCCAAAAATTCTAGAAATTATTATGTCCTTATTACATCATTAATAATTTAAGTAATGATAAACTGGTTATGGAAAAACATTTTTTTTAAAATTCACATGAAAATTATTGTATTCCAAAAAATTACCAAAAAATAACCCTTTGACTATTTTGATATGATAATCTCAAAATTGACATTAATTTTATGAAACTAATTTTTAATAATAGGTAATTTTACTTTTTATAGAAAACATATTTTTGAATTAATTACTATATAATTTAGTTTAATTAAAATGTGGTTATATTTTCATTGAGTTTTTAATCAAGAAATTTATTACAGGATTTATATTTAATTAAGTTAATCAAGATAAATATTATTTATAAAAAAAATACTTATTTTGATGTTAAAATATTATTCGAATGCTCATGTTATTATTCCCAAAATTCAGTTAACTATTATTAATGGTTAGGGTAATATTCAAATGGAATCATATCAATTTAAACTAGATTATTAACTCCTTTAAATAACACTTAATTCCTTCATTCATTATTCACATGGATTATCACCAAGGTTCCACCTCTACATTTTCTATAATATTGATTAGTTCACTAATATTTTGTTTCATTTCAATAGTATTGTTTGTGTGAGGGATAATTCTAGCCAATTGGGTTGATCCAAAGTTTCCTATTTTAATTTTTATAATTTCTATTTTTATCCTCGTATTATGTTTTATTTTATGGGGTTTATTAATTAACTAATGTAACATTTTTTATTAAGGAATTAATGTTATTTTGACTCCTTTTTTTCTCTATGTGTATAATAATTTATATTATAACACACATTTATTTAATAATTAATATTATATTAAAAAGTATGGGTCATTACATTATTCCCCTTATAGAAATTTCAAACATTATTATTCAGTTCATATTCTCAATTGAGAATAGATGATGGTACTTGTGTTTCATTTTTTCCTCTAGTTCTCATGCTACCTCTTCATACTTATGGTTCCGCCACCATAGTTTGATTAGGTGTGTTGTGTTGTTTCATTGAACTTTGTGCCTACAGTCAAATATCTTCACTTACTTCTACCAATATGGAATTTCATTATCCAGTTGTATGACCTTTGGATTCAGTTCTTGTGAGGGGTTAAGTATGTATTTCTTCAGAAGTGATACATGGAACACATCATGAACAAGGGACATATTCAGTGGAATTTATAGTCAATTGGCCACTATTCCTACAAGATACATGATTTTAAATGGTAAAATGTACCTATGGCTAAGATCACCTTTCTCTACAAGCAACATGAATCTGTTTAATTGTGATTTTTGATGGAAACTGTGTCTTCATCTTAAACTTCAAATCAATTCATCAGTTTTCAACATAGTTCATTTGTCGGTGTTGAGTAGCATTTATATGTTGATGTATTCATTGAACCTTCTCTATCGTCAAATTCATAATATTGGGTCTAAGTAGATTTTTTTCATCAACTACATTCCAAAAAGTAATATTTCTTACATCTATTTCCAAATATATCTTCATATGTAACCATTTCTAGACTCGATTGGGAGTGTTTTTTGTAAGAGAACTCAGTTAATGGGAGATGTTGATCCTATCCTCCTTTAAATTAAAATGTGTAGGATCTCATCATGTTCTTGATTTTTTAAATATTCCATTCATTATTTCCATCATTTTTGGGGTGATAAGTAATTAAAAAATACAATTTAATACTTAATTAATTTTCAATACTTCATTAGAATTTGTATGTGACCCTTGGATAATGATTATAGATTTTTGAAAGTGGTAACACATATAAACTCACCACTTAATTTACATATATATTGGATTTTTTGTCATGTAATAATGATTCTTGAAATGTGATGAAGTATTTAGTCTTGGTGAGTTGACCCACCAAAAACCCATATTGTATTATTTTATTTGGTTGTAACTGGGTGACGAGTGACACATTCCATGGAGATGTCCCCAAATTTCCATGTGGGCATAGTCAATGTTTTCATTCTCCACTTGAACATATCCTAATCTACTTTAACATGATGACATAATAGGAATCATGATTTATACTCATCAATCTCCTTCTACATTTTTCCCACAAGAAGTATTATTGATGATCATGGTACATATTGGTAATTCATTGATGGATGGTAAAATATGAGGCATTTTATTTATCCAAAATTTCATTCTTTATATCAAGTGTTGTTGACATAAAAATTTTAGTTATATATTTAATGAAACAATCCTCATAGAATCTTAACACATGTAGATTACATTCCTTTACTACTTTAACATTATTTCAAATATCCAGGTCATCCATTTGTGCCTTCTAAATCATATATTTGATAGATAGTTGGGATATCATTTAGTAAAGTTAGGATGTGTTCATTTCTATTATGATATCTAGATCTTTATTTTGTGTAACCATGATTATAGGATCGTTCTTAATATACATCATGGATAGAATAGAATTTTCTTTTCTATGAAGATCATTATCTCTCTTGTTTTCCTTCCTTGGATAGGAGCTAATAGAGAAATCATAGTCCTTGATTATATCATTCCATATTTATTGACACTTGTTGAGATACATCTATGTATATATACAATTAAGAATATTGTGACATGTATATATTTCACTCTTCTCACAATGTCAGTAGTTTTTATAAATCATCAAGGGTAAAATCATAGGGGTTTACTCCAGATCATTATTCAAGTTGGTCTTCTCATATATATTCAATTATTGGGAGGTATAGGCTATCACTTTTTCATTATGAATGAGTTAAAATCATGATACTTTCTCTAAAACAGCCTTGTATACCACAAAACCTGATCTAGTGTTTCCAAACACATAACTATAGAAAAATAATTTCCAAATTAATCATGTCTCATTTCCAAGGCTATCATCGAAGAATGGGTTAACCCCCAAACCATTGTAGTAGTTATGGTTCACTCCCAATACTATAATAGTGTAAAACGTTCCTTACTGAAATAGGTTCTCCCCCCATTATCTTCAGGTATATCACATGATATATCCAAATTTATTCAATGCCTTTAATGTAGATATAGTTCCCACCCTTAAAATAATGAAAATCATATATATGCATGCCATAAGATTAGAAAAATTCATAATAGCAGACCCATGAAAACCAAAGGCTTTCATAAAAATTTCATCAAATTAGAAACCATGAAAAGATATGTGCTTCATAAAAATTTCATCATAGTATATCCCATGGAAATACAAAGGGTTTCATAAAAATATATTCACATAATAATTGCATCATAACCCCAAAAAGTCATGGTTTAAAACAAAGGATGTTTTCTTATAAGGAAAAAAGTTTGAAATATCACTTGGAAAAATTCTTGAGGATAACAACCTTTCCATTTTGAAATAATTCTTTTTACCAAAATCATCACAAGTATAAAGGAAAACATTTTATTTTAAAATAACCATCATAAAGTATAAATAAATCATTAAAGATTTTTTCATGATTGTAAAAGTACCAAACCCGCACTCTAGAATATGACATTGATAATAATAAATATTACATTTACAACTTTGATAATGAATAAGGTTAACAATTTTTTTTATCTATAACAAACAACATAAAAAAAAATTTTGGATCACTCATAATCTCATTGACCATTTATGTTTTTATTTTTATAAAATTAGGAAAAACTTTTAGAATCATTGTTTCATAAAAAATTGGTTCATAAAGATGAACACCATCTCCCACTATACTAATATTTTCATATTCCACATTATATCAACTTCATCATAGATGTAAACCCCTTTTATACATAATTCATCCACCCTCAATTTTTTATCCTAGAGAACATTAAACATAATAACTGTGTCGTTGAATGATCATTAAGGGTAAAAATATTCATTAAAAATTAAATTTAATCATGGATACTAAGACAGGAATAAGGGTATGATGTCATAATCAAAGTTCATGAGTATAATATAAGAATAACCATACACATAAATACAAGTATCATGAAAAATAAAGAATGAGGATTTAACAAAGAAAAGAAACTTCATAATAAAAAACCATGATCTATGTGATATCAATATTGACCAAAGAGATCCTTATAAACCCATGGAATGCATAGATAAAATGTATTGGTATCTTCAAATGTAAACATTATGGAACCACTATAGAATGATCAAAATTGGAATAACCAAAGAGAAGAATTATAATATAACTCTCCATAGAAGATAATCATAACCTAATGTATTTTAGGGATATAACACACCCACTCATCCTTGGTTTATCATGGAACCATCTGTACGTGGTGAATAATGGAACCACCCATCCATGGTTTATAACAGAATCACCCATAATAGGTTTATAATAGAACCATCCTTAAATATAATTAATTTCCAAGAAATTTATCATGAATACAATACATATGTAATTAATTTCATTATAAACTCATTGAAATAACCTTCATTCTGTTTAGAAGATGATAAACCCATGGAAAAGAAATGGGTTCTAAGATAATATATTTGAAACATGATTAAACTACAAAAAAAAATAGTTTCTTTAAAAATCTATTTGAAGAATGATTAACCCATGGGAAAGAAATTATATCTACGGATATATCATGGAAACATAATTAAACCCTATAAGAGAATCAGGTTCAATAATATTATTTTGGAATCAATCATAATCCATCCATAGAAATAATGAGGATTGTATCATTACAAAATATCCCCATTAAAGGATATATAACAACATGGGTTGTTGACATTAATAAGTGGGAAACCATTAACAAGTCAATAATGAAATTTTTGATGAAAAAAGTACTTCATTTTGATAAATAACCTTTTAAAAACTATTTATTCGCAAAATACATTGAAATTTTTTAATATTTGAAGAAAACATTGGAATCATATAGAGGATTATTTGAAAATTATTTAAAAAGAATTTTTTAGGAAACTATAATTTACATTTAAAAACAATAAAAACCTAAAACCTTTTGAAAATCAATTTGTTTGATTATAACCATGAAAACATATAAATAATTTTTAAAAATAATTTAAAATATTTCTTGAGGAGAATATCAATTCAACTGACAAAGAAAATTTTTAAAACACATAAAATTTTAAAATTACTTTTTTAAAATAGACATGAACAAAATTTAAATTAAGTTCAATGTAAATAATGGTCATGAAATCCAAAAAATATACTCATTTAATAAATATTAAAAATTAACAATCTTTTCAAATCAGTTTGTATAAGGGAGACAAAAGTGACTCATTTGGACAATGTTAATGAATTTTATTTAAAACCCACTTAAAATAAGGTTCAAGAACATATAAAATAGATTTATAAAATTTTTTATTTTTATAATGAACATTTTTTAAAACATTTTAGAAAACATGGATATGGATAAGAAAGATACTAGATCTAAAATATAAATACAGAATCAGTGTCACTAAAAAATGACTTTATTGATCCATCATCGATAAATAATTGGGGAAATAAAATAAATAATGTTACTCAAATTCATAATCAGTATTGAATAAATATAGTTGGTTTAAAAAAGATAAGATCACATTATATCCAATAATGAAACCTTGAACATAAATAATCCTGAAGGAAGGGAGATTTAAACATAATATATTTTCCACTTTGGAATCTTTTCAATCGTAAGAACATGAAAGAATAATTTCAAATGAAACATTAAATTTCATGAAAATAAGGTCATTCATTATATGATGTGAAAAATTGGTATTACATACACCTCATAAAATAAAATAGGTACATATCCTTATATTAGGCTTCAATGAAGGGAATTTGAGATTAATCCCTCTTGAATTTGGTTATCCTTGGATAAAACCCCCATGTAAAGAGTAAACATCATATGGATTTTTAAATTAAAATAATTTACATGAGATTAATAAAAAAATAAATTCATGGGTATTATATATGCCAATATTCCTTATGATTTCACTAGGGTGTGTGTCATCACTGCTAAGCACTGGCTTTTACCCTACATTTCTTCTTTCCAAAGGCAGATGGCATCTATCGCTTGTTCAGGGACGTTTTCCCTTTGATGGAAATGGGATGATGGAATGTCAGTATTTCCCTCCATGGATTCCTCCTCGAAATTTGTCACCTAGTCTGGGTCTCCCTCATAGATTTGAGTCACTGTTCATGAATCTCAATCCCACTTCCACATATTTGTGGATGTCAGTTAATTACACTCCTTTAGTCCGGAAATTCCAAGGGTCTTGATAGGAAGAAACCTTCAGTCAGAGTAGATGGTTACAATATGCATGTCTACGAATATATGGATTCATGGACATTGGGGAACATGTATTATTCTTCATAACGGGTCATCTCAATGGCACATAACCTGAGGCATCCCACATCGTTCGTGGGGTATTTAATGTTTTTGGCATGTCTTCGTGGTTTTCCTCAGCTTCCTATGTTTATCACGGGGTATTTCACGAGTTTAACTTCTTGCGAAGATGGAATGAGAGTGATTAGAATTCCCCATGGAGGAGGATCAGATTGTTAGATCCCTAAGAGAGAATTCCTGGTATGTTAAACAGATGGATGGATCAGGACACCAAATAAGGGCAGACCCATGGTGGTGTATCCCATAAAGGGAATATATCACACCATGAAGGCTGATCTGGACACCACTGAGGGTGGATTAGGAAAGTTAACTCCAGAAAGATGGACACCAAGTTTTACCATTAGATGGGATGGGACATCCACCAGGCTTCGTATATACAATGTGTAGACAATAGGGATCTAATCCCGCAAAGTTCGAAGGGTGAGAAATGGAATCGGGGTGTACACGATGGAAAAAAACTCAGATACATGTTGGGGATTATGCGTGTTTAGTACCCCATTGCAAGAGGGACACTCTTGTATGGATGGTTATTAATTTTGTGGGGATTATTCATGGTTAGATACCCAAGGAATTGGAATGATCCCATCAGGATGTGGTGGGCCGGGTAACAATTAGTATGTATGATGGTTGTTTGCGTGAAGTGGATGAGAGAAACGAGATAGAACCGATGTGAAGATGACAGTGATGTTGGGATTGAACCTTGGAGAGGAATTCTATGTATCTTCATGGTGGGGAATCTAATTACACATATTTTGGTGTGGTTATGGGACACCTAATAAGTTTTCCTATGAGAATAGAGCGTATGGATGGGGACTCGAAGGGAATTTGAACCTCCGGTCAAGGGCATGATCTTCCCGAAAGAAAAAGTCCTGAAGGAAAGTCCGGGATGGGACTTGAGTGATGGGATTGAACCTTAGGGAGGCTTCCTGTGTATCCCCATGGAATGGAATCAATGTCTACGTAGTTTAGGAATGGGAATAGAATTAGGGAGTACACAAAGGATAGAGAACCATAGACATGTTGAGTCTTATGCATGGTTAGTAGCCCATCATAATAGGGGCACTCTTGGTTAGAGGAGTGTGAATTCAGTTTGGGTCTTACACATGGTTAGCTACACGGGATATAGTCTAACTCCACTAAGGGATGCACCAAGATGTGGGTCCCCGCAAAGGAGACACCAAATTTTACTATTTTTTGGGGTTGAACCTCAGGGAGGATTCATATGCCCCCTACCTATGAGATGGGGATCAAACCCCACTTAGTTCGAATGCATATAGTTTATCATCATCAGGTTTAGAAGCAGCACACAGCTTAAAATCATGCGGGATAAGGGTAAAATGACATGAAGTGGTCTAGACTGATGGGTGATGGGCATGAACCTCAAGAGGCTTCATACATAACTTGCTTGAAAGTGTAAAGGATTAAATTACACGTAGTTCAGATATGGAAGATGTGTATTACACACTAAGGCGGCCCAAAGAGGATTTCATGGTCACTATTTACTCTAAGATTATGTGAGTCATGATCGGTGTGAGAAACAAGAGGCAACAAAAAACCTGACTATCATGGTGAAAAGGAGAGACCACGAAGGGTGGTGAATGCGGATGAAAAATGGATGAAGATTGGGTGCCACGAAGAAGTGGAAATGGTGGGTGGGGCTTATGCATGAACCTACCCAGGTGCTGCTATAGATCAGCAATGCTGGATGGGGATTACACATGGAAGCTGCATGGGTGCTAATATCATGTGGGAATGGTGGATGGGGCTTACCTATGGAATACTCTTGGGTGCCGCTATGGAGTGGATATGGTGGATGGGGCTTATGCATGGAAGATTACTGAGTAAAACTATGGATCGAAAATGGTGTATGTGGCGTACACATGGAGGATACCCAGGTACCAGTAATAAAAGAAAATTGTGGATGGGGATTACGTTTGGAAGCTTCCTGAGTGCCGCTATGGAGCAGCAATGAGGGATGGGGATTACGAATGGAATCTGCTCGAGTTCCACTATGGAGTGGTAATAGTGGATAGGGATTACGCATAGAGAATACCTGAGTTCCACTAATAAGTGGAAGTGGTGGATGGGGCTTACGCATTGAAGCTACCCATAATATATTCATCATTCTTGGCCATGAGGGCATCCAAACATACTGGTGGGTTGAGTCATATAATTGAGGCCTACACCTATGTGCTTGTTTGTATGAGGGATAATGCCAGAGGCGTTAGAATCAGTTCGAACAAAGGGAGATGAAAATTGTGAATCACATGCCCAAAATTCGAAACACAATGGGGGAGGCATGATGAACGGAGATGACTTCTGATTATATTAGAATCGAAGCATCCACATTGTGTTAGCCTAGGATGGAAGAAAACAAATAAAAGTTAATTGTTGAACGTATTCGAAACACGGGGCCATACCGAAAGTGTCTTTCAATTCCATCAAGGTAGTTGGAATAGAATGGTGGGAGAGACAATACGGCATGGGACCAGGCCATTTGGGGGTCCCTTTAGACATGAAAGAGGATTAAGATCTGGATGAAGGAAATGTGAAGCCTGATGTGGAGTGATGTAATTCTCGAATGGTTTACAACTCTCTTGAAATTAATCCACTGTAATCATGGCACAAGGCATCTTAAGCTTATCACATAATACATCTCTTATATATAACAAGAGGCATCCTATTATTTAATGATATGTCATGCTATAGTTTAATGGCATGTGGTGGAGATTATTATCATCACATGCTTGGCACATAAGGCATCTCTTATTTGGAATAAGAGGCATCGTATGTTTTACATTTAAGGTGTAATACAGTTTAAATTCATATAGATAGAACTATTGGCATCTTATGCTTGGTGCATATGGCATCTCTTATTCAGAAAAAAGAGGCATCCTATGTCTGTCAAATATGGTGTACTATAGTTTAGAGCCATGTAGAGAGGATGGTTGGTATCTTATGTTTAGTGCACAAGACATTTCATTTTTAGAATAACATGCATCTGATATTTTTCATATAGGGTGTACTATATTTTAAAATATAATAGATAACGCTATTGGGCATAAGGAGCCTAGAAATGGCTGAGGTTGGGACTTTTGTCAGAGCGGCCCTTTCTAGTTCATCCTGGAAAAGAAATCAAGTGATTGGGTTTGGAGGAGTTGCTTGAGGAATGGTCAACTCAGGGTAATGAGGGACTTGAAGATGAAAATATCAACTCATGACATGTGAAAGGGACCAACCGGAATATGATGACTCAAAGTATTTCATGGAGTGTAGAGGAGTCTCTGGAATCATGGTATTCCATAGGTGGAAGGCGGATGTGCATAAGCGCACAATGGAAAATTTCAACGTCTGGAGCCAAAAAGTTCACAATGAGACACTCTATTTTTCATGGGGGTCATGAAGAATAGAGCTTCACAAAGATTAGGGTCTCATGTCACTCAGGGTATCACAAAGTAGCATCACGGTGAAAAGGAACTCACAGAGCATGGCCTCTCCTTATCATAAGGAGAATATTTATAAGAGTGCTTCATGAAGACTTAATTCTTCGCTAAGCCTTGAACAACCAGAATGGGTCTCCCTCCTTTGCAAACGGAAGAGGCCTACACTATGCTCATGGGCACCATGAAATGAGAGATCGACCATAGAAGGGGTGGCATCACCATCCTTATGAAGTAGGGTTAGCCAAATATTTATTGGGGATGGAGGTCGGCGGAGCTCATAGTAGAGAATAATTGTGCGCCGTGAAGAAAAAGTGACACCGTAAAGGAAATCGCACTCTGTAATCAGAGGCACTTCCTCATGTTTCTTAGAGTCATGGAGGCAACCATCACAACCTTTACAGAACTCGTGGAGGCTCTAGTAAAGTTGCTCGGACTCATAGAGGCCTCCATAATAGCCTTCAAGGCACTCTGGGAGGATCTGGTCAAGTTCATCAACTCTACAATCACACAAAGATCTCTATGAGTGGGCTTAGCAGACTAGTTTTCATCCCCCCTTCGAATGTCCATAACTCCTAATCTGTAACTCCGTTCAGGCTCTATGAATAGACAAATAGATGCATCAAAAATAGGATACGCTCATAGATCATATATGGAAGCTTTTGGAATATCTTTTGGATGTTTTTTCATGAGTCAACATCCACATAAAAATAATATGTCCTGAATATTCCACATGTACTATATAAGTAAATGTGAGATGAGAAAAACCCTTAACATGGGTACAAACTTTTATTGTCTATCACTTAACTCCTATATAATAAGATTTCATAAATTATTTGATTTATTAAGAATATATTCAACATTTTACACCTTATACCTAATTTATTTTTTTTATTTCATTATAATTACATATTTGAATACATAATCATTTATTTCCACATTGGGAGTTCTGAGGATGTTTGGTTCCTTGTTTCAAAATGGATTATGTGTTCTGACCAAGTTCAATGAGGCAACTATTTCAACATATTGGTGAATGTAACATTTAAAAATAGTTTATAATGAACATAATTACTTATAAACAAACCATTGTTTTATTTTACAGGATATTGTCACATTTTTACCTTTATGTAGTATTTTGAGCTAAATTGAATAAATGAACTAATTTTAGATTATAACTTTTTTTAATTTACATCTGTATTTTAGTGATAACATTTTACCCAATAACTGAAATTGGGAAATTACATTCCTTTGCCATCAATACATAATGGGATTAAAATCATTAGACTAGTTCAAAATCTCAATCATCCATTTCATGACCCAAAACTAGATCAGATGTTAGTCCTAAAAAATATGCACAGATATGGATTCTTTTAAAGTTAACATTATATTTTTAAGAGGGAAGGACCAGTGGATATATAATTTCACATGGGGGTACAAACCATTTCTGGGAAAAATAATAATTAATTATGGTAATTATTTAATCTTCCACTTTGAATTTCATAAATTCATGGGAATATGAATCCATGGGATTCAATTAGTCACCTTGTTATAAAAATTTTTCATGGTAAATTATTAATATATCCTATATACGGTGGCCAGTAAAGATAAAAGTTTTCATAATAATGATAAATACATATAAGAATAACATTTATTAATACCAAGATTCATAATTATGTAATTTAATGGGTTTAACATGTGAAAACACTCAGATGAAATTATAAAGTGAAAATGATCCCTCCTCTCCCTATAAAAACTGTATCTCCTATTCATTACAAGGGTTTGGAAACAATGGGGGACTTTTTCCATTTTCCATTTGATTGTAGTATAATTATTCTTTTATATAAGCACATGCTTAATATATTATTTATCTTAGTCATACCTATTTTATCCATTTATTTTAGTTTTTGTGTTCTCTCACTATATTCCCTTGTCAACTCTACTAAAAGGGAGAACTAACCTCAAAAATTTCTCAAGGGAGGGAATGGTGATTTGATTGATTTTTATTTAAATTAATTTACAAAATATTTTTTCAGTTATATAAATTTAGGTGGTGGTTAAATCAATTACGGTTAGTGGCCACCACGATTTCTATGATATAAATTTCTTCTTCTCATCAATCAATTAGCCTTACCTTCTCTATTTCTGTCATGCATATGGTAGAGGATGGATTGAGTAGTTATGGTCACTGAAGAGGTATCATGATTGATGTTTGTAAGAGGATTATGTTGTATTCATGGGTCTCATTATGGGGTAATCACATTTTAATTGAGAGGTTTTAGTATCACATGTCTGTATCACCATATTGAATTGAATAATGAGATTCAGTTCAAACAATGATATCAATCACTATATCCTCTAATGAATAATTACATGCATTAATTATTCCAAATAATTCAATGTTGCTTTAATTTTATTTATATATCTATTAATTTATATTTCTGGTATCATTAAATCCCCCACATATTATTTATGCAGTTTTATATCAATTAGAATTTGTAATAGTAAATATTAAAATCTAGTATATTGTGAGTGGCCTCTTTATGTTCGATCCTAGGTTGTGAACACTATATTTCAGTTTTTGTGATTTGTTAGGATTTTGTTAATTTTATCCATATAGATGGCATGATATTTTCTTATATGGGATAATTGGACTATGTTTTCATTTATACTTTGGGGTGTTTGGCTTGTCCTTGGTATTTGATGATTGCCTAGGAGTGAAATGATAAAGTTTGTGGGACAGATAAAGACAAACATTTCACATATTTTCTTACTACAAACGAATGTTTCTAGACCCAAAATAGTGTTATTTTATTGAAAATTTTCACATTTTTATGTTCTAGTTGTATATTGAGTTTAATTAAAAAATGACCTAATATTGGAATTTATCTATGTTAATTTTCTTCTGCAATTTTGCCATAATTTTTTCACAATAGTTGAATATGTAAATTCTATTTTTTTACTTTAAATTTCTCATGTTATTAATTTCATTAAACTATATCCAAATATCAATGTATCATTTAAAATAATAAAACCATCTCACTAGTCGAGCCTCAAAAACAATTCAAATATCTGGATACCTTTTCTGATGAGCTAGTATCTAAAATATGGCTAGCTCGATGCATCTAAAATTTCACATAGAGGTAGAAACAAATATGATGGAGCACCTTCAATAAGTATTGGCATAACTAAATATACCTATTAAATGTTTATAAATGTATGGGAATTTGTAACATTGGAATTCGAACTGTCAACTGGGAAGAATAAGTATTCTGCATAACATTGAAATAATTCCTATATATGATGGCCAATAAAGATGAAACTCTTAGAAACTAATATAAAATAGGCCTTTTATAGTGCTATAAATGGTCTTTATCAATTATATAGAAGTTCTAACTACATGAGTGATGTTAAAAACTCGGGTCATTTATTAGTGCTGAAAAAGTGTCGATAAAGGGGTCCATTATCGGCATAAAAAAGGTGCTGATAAATGAGAACATTACCAGTGCTTTTAAAATCATATATACATGAATAATTTATCAATGATTTAATTGGTAACTACTAAAGGAACCATTTATTAGCACTTAAAAAAGAGACAATAAAGATTCTTTTGTCAATGCTTATAAAAGAACTCATAAATTATACATTTATCCACACTTATAAAAGATCTGATAAAGGTCTCTGCATCGGTGATTTTTGAGCATTTGATAATGGGTCATATTTTAGTGTGATGTAACACCACACCACAGCAACAAAAACACTCCAGATAGCAACAAAAATATATCCCAATACAATATTTAAATGAACTAAAATTTACAACACAAACACAATAAAAAATACTATATTATAGAAATTTCAAACATTAGTTTATACAATTATATAAATACAAATTATTACATACATTCAAAAAAATCAATGTCTCTTTCTCTATTTATCCATACCTGATTCAGGATATTTTTGATCAAGCCACCTCAACTAAATCAAAAGAAAACAACTGTATAAGAAAACAAATTTTATGTTAGTAATAATATAACGAAATAAATTAAGAAAAAGTATTCCATTTTCTAAAATAGATGTAAATTAAATAAAAGATATACATAGAGTAATATCGGTCACACCACATATCATATTGAGGTGATTCTTATTCCAACATGTCTCTAATGAAATGTAGATTGTTTTCCTAAACTATCTAATGAATATGAATGTGTTTACTCGATTTCGAGAATGTAAGTAGTATTTTTTACTAAAATATCATTTTATTCTCGAAACACATAATTTTGACTCATTATGAACACATATTGTATCAGTTTGACATGAAACAGATTCCAACATATCAAAAATTACTTATAAATCATTTTCTTAAATTATTAACAAAATCCGAGCGTGTTTGATCTTTTTTAGTGAGTGAATTTTTTTTAACTAAAATGTCAATTTTAAACACACAACAGACATTTTGAGTCATAAAAGGTTAATTTTGTATTTGATTGAGCTGTTTCTAATTCCTAGACATCAAAAAATCAATTTTGGATCATTTTTGTTGAGTATCAAAACAATCTAAATAGTTTTTCTAAGTTCTGAATTGGAAAATTTCCCATTTTACTAAAATTGATAACATTTTAAAATAAAAAGACACACTTCAAGTCATATCATTACACCGTGTGTTATTTTGAGGTGTGTCTAACTCCTTCATGTCCCAAATGACATATGGACCAATTTATTAATGTTTCAAAACAATTTGAATGGGTTTTCTTGTCTTTGAGTTTATCACTTTTCTTTTTTAATAATTGTTGATTTAAACTGGAAAAATACAGGTTGACTCATACTGATTAAATTGTGTATCAAATTATGGTGAGGCTGATTCAAATAATCAAAAATGACTTATGGATCATTTTACTAAAGTATTTAAATAATTTTAATGTGTTTTCTTGGTTTTTAGTAGGGTAGATTTTCTTTTTACTAAAATTGATGTCAATTTTAAATAAAAACACGCACTATGAGTCATACTGGTCACACTGTGCATCAGATTAAGGTGTTGTTGGCTCCATCACATCACAAATCAAATATTGATCATTTTCCTAAAGAATATAAACAATATTAATTTGTTCGTTCAGTTTTAATTAGGTTAGTTAGTTTTTATCTAAAATTGATGTCAATTTTAAATAAAGACTCACTTAGAGTCACACTGGTCACACCATGCATCATATTGACGTGTGATTGATTCCAACATGTTCCAAATCAAATATGGATTATTTTTCTAAATTATCAAAACAATATGAATGTCTTTTCCGGGTTTTGTGTATATTAAGTTTAATTTTAATAATAAGTGGTTTTAAACATTAAACACACACTTTGAATTGTAAAAATCACATCGTGTAGCGATTTGATGTGAGACCTCTACCAATATGTAAAAAATGATTTATAAATCAATTACCTAAATTATCAAGAAAATATGCACGTGTATTCTTAATTTTAAAAGGGTGAAAATTTTTAACATCAAATGTTTATTTTAAAATGATAATTCACACAAAGAGTATGTTGCATTTTTTATTTAAAATTAATATCAATTTTAAATTAAAATAAGAACTTGTATTCATACCAGTCACATCTTTTGTTGGATTGAGGTGAGACTAATTCCTACACATCCTAATGTCTAAATATCATAACAATCAATGTTACCATGACATCCATTGAATTTATTTGTCAAACAACCAACACTACATCAGCGGTTTCCCAAAAACCACATAAACTCAAAAAAAGAATCCACCTATATAAGAAAACAATTATTATTAGTAATACTGAAAATAAATAAATTAAACATAAAAATGAAATAATAAATTATTTGTATGGACATTTATTTCAATGTAAAAATATCAAGATTACCTATGTTATTGTGTAGTGTAGGGGACCTGAAGTAATGAGATAAATTTCATCACCTAAGGCATAATAGGTTTTGAGGGAGAATAAGTATGTTGATGTTCTGGTGTATAAAGGCATGAAATATGGATAGATCACCCCAACTAAACCAAAATAATCCTCCTATATAGAAATAATTATTACTAAAAATATATAAATTAAACAGAAATATGAAACAACACATTAATTCTATGGAAAATTATTTAACTTTTAAAACATAATAATTACCTTTGTAATTTATCACATGCATTATCGTTTCTCTTCCTACAAAGGTAGAGGAGGGAACTTGAATGAAACAGAAAAATACACTACTGTTGGAGTGAAAATGTTTTTTGGAAAAATAATTATCTGGATGCTTCATTTTGAAAGGCATGATATGTGGGAAAACATCCCCAACAAGAACAAAATAATCCACCTATATAAGAAAACAATTATTATGTGCGTAATACTAATAATAAATACATTAAACATTAATATGAAATAATAAATTAATTATATGGATATACATTTGACTGTGAAAACATCATGATTAAATCTGAAATTTAGAAGAGGCATCATCTTTGCTCTTCTTACAGAGGCAGTGGAGAGAACTTCAATGAAAGTGAAAAATACAACACTGTAGGGGTGAAAGGTTTTTTATAGAGAAGTAGCATGTTGATGTTTTAGTCCATAAATGCATGAAATATGGACAAACCTCCCCAATTGGAATAAAATAATCCATCTTTAAAAGTAAAAAATTATAATGTGAGTAATAATGAAAAATATATATTAAACATAAATATGAAACAATACATTAATTCTGTAGATATTGATTTTATAGTGAAAAAATCAAGATTACCTCTGTGATTGAGTATAGATAGTGTCAATGATCTTACTTCAAAAGAACGACACATTGATAGATATATTTTAACCTAAAATAACTCTTCAAGGAATAATGAAAATTATATCCCTGATTTGTTATATAATTTTTCAATAAAAAAACAAATTATATCATAACATTGCCATTGAATCTATCCAAAGTGTTTCCTTCATTGTAGTTTGTTCTTCTGAGGGATTCATAACGTCATGATGTGCAGATGACATTGTCTGCATGAGTAGTAAAAAAATTAATTTAGATTATGTTAATTCATTATAGAACATATAATATGATAAAGAAAAATATAACATACTAAAAACCATTTTTACCTTCATATTTAAATCTTTTTTCTTAAAGGTTTCAACAATTTGGTTCCTCTATCAAAAATCCAAATATCCTCTTTGTGGACCCCTCTAACGTACAATACATTATCTATATTGAGACTGGAATGAACTGATTGTGAAGTCCCAATGAAAGGTTCATCCTCATTTGAATAGATAATTTATATACAGAGAAAACAGGCTAGGCTCGTTTTCTCAGTTTTGGTGATGTGATGCAGGTTTTAAACTAAAATGATACTTACATATTGAAAAAACACTCTCAGATTCATACCTATCACATCGTGTTCCATATTAAGGTTTATCATATTCATACACATCCCAAATGACTTATGTATCATTTTCCTAAATTTCAAAACAAATCCAATGTGTTTGATCACTTTCGAGTTGGTAAGTTGTCTTATTTACAAAAATTGAATTCAATTTTAAATAAAAGGAATCACTTTGACTCATATTGATCACACCATGTGTCAAAATGAGGTTCAAATAATTCATACACATTCCAAATGAATAATAGATTCCTTTTATAAAGTATCCAAATATTCTGAATGTGTTTACTTAGTTTTTAGTATGCCACTTTTCTTTTTTACTAAAATGTAATTTTAAACTGTAAATGCACACTTTAACTCATACCATTAAAATAATGTTTTTGTTTGACATGATATGGATTCGTAAACATCTCAAATGACCTATTATTCTATTTCCAAAATTATCAAGAAAATACAAGTGAGTTTTTGCAGTTTTCATTGAGTGACATTTTTTGACCTAAACTATTGATTTTAATATAATAATGAACACATTGAGTCATACAAGGCACACCGTATATAAGATTAAGGTGTGTATGATTCCTACACATCAAAAATTACTTAAGGATCATTTATCTAAAATATCGAAACAATATAAATGTGTTTTCTCTATTTTGAGTAGGCCAGTTTACTCTTCACTAAAATTGATGTCAATTTTAAATAAAAAGACGCACATGGAGTCAAACTTGTCACACCATGAATCAGATTGAGGTACGACTGATTCTTATATATCTCCAATTATTTATGAATCATTTTACAAAATATTAAAATTAATACGAATTTGTTTTCTTGGATTTGAGTATGTCATTTTTTTTTACTAAAATGTCATTTTAAATTGGAAACACCCACTTTGACCTATTCTGAAGACATCATCATCAACATTACTATTTTTATTCAAAAGGATAATACAAAGGGGAAAGTATAAGGAGGCATAAAATAATAGAGGTCAATGGCATCACCCCGAATCAGATTCGCCCCCTCAGGATTAAATTGAGAAATATTAGACAGGCACATGTGCAGAACACCAGGGGGCGTTAGAGAGGCCAAGTGAACCACCACCTTATTCCCCTCTCTTCAAGTGTGGGCGACACTGGTACTTATTTCAAGGAGGAAATTCCATTTTCTAATTTTATAGGTTATTCACCATCCTATGTTACCTTTTTCGTGAAGGGAATCATGAATTACCATGGATTTAATCTCCACTTGTGATATGTAAATGTCCATCTGCCTGCAAATGGTGATTCTTGTAAGAATAGCATTTGCCTCCACCTTCATAGAATTTACACTCCCATAATGTGCCATGAGACTGATTCTTATACATCATAATGGGCTTATGAATAAGTTCCCTAAATTATCAATAAAAACCAAAATCATTTCTTTTTCATTGAATGACATTTTTTGATCTAAACTATCAATTTTAAAGTGATAATGGACACATTGAGTCATAACAATCACACCATGTGTCGAATTGAGTTATAGATGATTCATACATGTTTTAAATGACTTCGAATCATTTCATTAAGTTTGAATAAAGTTAATTCCTCCATGGAAATATTTTTTTAATTGTATAACACCCTATCATTTTTTTAATAAAATAAAAACTATTAAAAACCAAGTTTTATTGAAAAATAATTTAATAAAAAATCCTGAACCAATCACATATTAATGTTTTATTTGGATCCTTGTGGATAAATTTGGATATTTAAATTAAAGTAATTCATAATTAACTCTTTTTCCACTTCAAATAAAATAAACTAAATTTCATTAACATCGACTTGTCAGCTCAACTTGTATTCTAGCATCCCAAGAACCCCAAGCTGTGCAACACTACAGTTGTGTATTCTGATTCTTCTATCTTCTCCCTCTCCATTGGTTTCTCACACTTCACACTATCATTTCATTAATTTGTTGAGATCTTATCTATAAGGATTTGGTGGTAATGGAGGTGTCATGTTAAAAAATTCTATCAATGGTGTAATTCTCACAAATTGCAGGCATTCCCCGTTTTAGATAAGATAATGATGTACAATGGGTAATGCCTTTCATTTACTTCAATGTGTTATCTAAAGGGGATCTACCTCCCATTTATGATAATTACACCATTGACACTAGTTATTAACTCGATGCCACTATTTCCACCAACTCCTTTTAGATAAAGGCTCTGCACAATAAGAGAAACATATAGTGAAGAGAGAAAACGAAATATAGAGGGTGGAGACAGATGAATTAGAATACACAATTGTAGTTCTGCACAGCCCGGGGCTCTTGGGTTACTACAGTGTAATTTCAGCTGATGAGTATATGTTACTAAAATTAATTTATTTTATTTGACTTGGAGGAATAGTTAATGATGATTTAATTTCATTTTTATAGTCAAAATTATCCACAAGGATATAAATAAATCTTTAATATATTATTAATTTTGGATTTTTTTATTGTTTTTTTATAAAACATTATTTTTTAATAGGTTTCATTTTATTAAAAAAATGATAGGGTTGTATGTGATTGGAAAAAGAGGTCTGTGGAGGTGTATACTTCATTCACACTTACCTCGATGGGCAATACACCTGATCGAGGTTCACGCCTTCCACCATTAAAATCTATAAAATTGATGCCACTCCTTATTCGATACATAGATAAATAAAGTGAATCTACCAAAATATTATATATAAATATATATTTATATATATATGTTATATATATATATATGTATTATATTAGTACCATTATTTTAATATTGTTATAAATATAATTATCTTATTTATCATATTTATATTTATTTAAATATACAAAATATTATTCAATGTATATATATAATACTATAGTTTCTCATGAAACTAAAAAATACTATTAATAATAATTTTTAAATTATATTAATTATAAATTAATATTTTATTAGAAATTTTGTATAAAATATAATTATTTATATTTTTCTATGTTTAATTATTTAATATATATATATAGTTAACTAATTTTATTTTTTTGACTCTAACATGATCTTACAATATTTTATTTGTTATTTGAGTATAAATTATATTTCTATTAATTAAATGTATATTTCAACATAAAATTTATTTATAGACCTAAAATGATGAATACCTAAAAATAATTTCTAATACAAATTTTTTTATAAATTCTATAATATTTTTAAAGAAAATGATTTATCAAACTAAGAATTCTAGCGAAGACATAAAATATATGTTGACCCATACTTGTTATTATAGGGGGCACATAAAGAAGTTGGAATAAAGCAATAATACAAATTAATAATGTATATAACAAATAAAGGCAAAAAAACACCAACCCTTTCAACATCTATCCCACACACATGTAAACATATATATATATATATCATGGAATTTATAATACAAAGAATTTCAAAACAAATACATATTTAAACATAATTTTTAGTAAAAATAAATATAATCCCTTCCTAATAACGAAATCATGAACTGTAGTTTGTGAATGAATAATAATAAAATCACAATTAAATTATTGATTCTGAAAACACATATATTGATAGAAATATATATATTTACATATATATATATATTTATAAAATTATCATATATTGATAAAAATGTTTGTAACCCATACATCATAATATCACAACATAGTTAAATAAATAAAACACTATACCAATTTTTAAAATTTAGAGCCATTGAAAATAAATAAATATGGCATCACCCTCACTATGATTTATCATAAAATAAAACATCACAATTATGAGAAAATAATTTTTTAAGGAAAATCATTACATCAGAATATTAGAATAAGATTTGAATACATAAATTCCCTTACACAAATTGCATAAAATCATCTCTTTTTGTTACTTAACACCCCCATCACACTGAGAATTTTTTTGTTAAATCAATTTTCTCAGAAACTAAAAAGGAAATTGATACAAAAAATTGAAGTAAGATGGGGTATAGATGTAGATACTAATTAAAATTGATTCAAAAAAACAATTTAAAAAGACCAAAATAGGATATCCAAAATAGTTGTCAAGAAAACAGTAGATCATATAAAAAATTAAAAAAATAGAACTTCCAGAGCACAAGTACAGAAAAAACAATTAGAATCTAAAAAAGAAAAACATAGGCCTACCTCACAAGGTTAAAGAAAAGCAGAGACCCTCATATTTAGATCTTGATTTTTTCATTGAAAACACTATCTGTAACCGAACACGAGATGCATGTTCATTTTTTGAGCAACTATAGGTATTGAATTTGTGTGATTCATGTGGGTTTTTGTGATTCAAGCTTCGATTCACCGAGGAGGATCATGAGAAATGGGTTGCCTATATGGAAATCTTTTGATATCATCATGGGTTTTTAATAGGTTAGTTTTTTTAGATTATATCCAGGCAGTTTTATCTGTGTTTTTTTAAAAGCATTGATAAAGAGTCTTTTTATTAGTGATTAATATTTAAGCGTTAATAAAAGTAATATTTATTGGTGGTTTTTTAGCATTGATAAAGGTAGTTATTTATCAGCAATAAAAAGAACTAATAAAATCCATATTTATCAGTGCAATATAAAGTGTTGATCAATATTTATTTTATCAGTTCTTATTCCATAAGCACCGATAAAATATTTATAATAACAATTATAAATAAAAAATTTATATATATATATATAATTAATAAATATATCTAAATAAAAATATAGTAATTATATTCCTTGTTTATATATATTTGTTAAAATTTTATAATTTTTTCAATTTATTATTATTTATTTATAATATATATACATTTTTAGAAAATAATATTTATATCATTATATAAATTTATATAATTATATATATATATATAAATTTAATAAATATATATGAATATAAATATATAAATAAATTCATTATTTTTGTAAATTTATTATAAATTTATTAATTATTTAAATATATATAATTATTTATTTGTAATTTTATAAATATTACTAAAAAATATTTATTTATTTATTATTATAAATATATTGTTTTATAAATATAGTATGTACATTTTTAAAAATATTTATTTATGAATATATTTATTTTCAAATATTGTTTTATAAATATTTTTTAAAATTATTAATTAATATCTAATTTTAAGTGCATGCGTGATAAAAATGAGTGAAATTGAATAAATTAAAAATAAGTACACACTAATAATATTGAAAATTGGATATGTTTTATGTGTGTGAATTATATATAAAAATACATTAATTACGTAGATATGAAATCAATACAACACCTATTTAATCTATATTAAATTAAAAATTCAAACAACATTCATATATTCGTCAATTACATTATGAAATTAGTGTTTATTTTTAATTAATATTAATATTTAATTATAAAAAATTATTCACTAAATATATGACAATTTAATGTAAAGAATATAAATATTTTGTAATATATAATTCATGCTTATATGCGTTAATAATATCTATATATTTAATATATATTATTTATTAACATAATCAATAATCATCAAATCAATAAAATGATTAATAATTTTCTCAATTTATTTTTTTTATATTAATTTGTTTAACTTTCATTTTACTAATTTATATATTTTATACATACAATTTACTAGTATTTATAATTTATATATAGTATAATTGATTTATTCATTTTTATCATTAATTATTTAATTAATAATATTTTTAATATTTTTTTTATAATCACATTTTTTATTTTTTATTTATCAAATTATTTATTTTTATTTATTTAGACCATTATCAAGGTTAAAAAAGAACAGATAAAGGACTCCTTTGTGGGTGCTAAAAATAAAGCACTGATAAAGGGTACCCTTTATCAGTGATAAAAAAGCGCTGATAAATACTAGCACTATCTAATGCATGTTTTTAGTAGTGAGTGTTTAGGTGTAAGAAATATATAAAAAAAACTTTTAAGATGACCAAATTTCCCGATCCAATAATTTAAGGGTTTTAACATACCAAAATATTTGGATGAAAATTCTAGAGGGAAAATAATCCCCCCTCTCCCTATAAAAATGAATCTCTCTTTCACTTCAAAGGGTAATAAATTTAAGGGAAACCATTTGTATACATTTTTAGTAGCTTTATAGTATTTAAATTTTTTAGTATTTGTATAATTTTAATATATTAGAGTTATTATTCATATCTATTTCATCTATTTTTTTTTATTTTTTGTGTTCTACCACCTTATTCCCCTTTTCACTCCACTAAAAATGTAGAACTAACCTCTGTGTTTGTTCATTGGAGGGAAATGATACATTTATTGAGTTTTATTGTTCTTAAATTTTAATCTCATTATGCAATTCATGGAATTTTTATGGTTTTTAAATCAATTACAGTGACTGTTCAACCCTTTTTCACTACCATTGAGTTTTTTTCATTTATCAAGCATCCTTCCATTCTTTATTTGTGTCTTTTATATGGTGGAGAATAGAATGAGTAGTGATGGTCAGAGAAGATAACTCCTAATTGGACTTACACATATTCATTGGTCATAGAATTGGGTAAACACTGTTCAGAAGTGTGGGTGTAGTATGATAGCTCTTGATCAAAACATTGAATTGAATATTGAGATTCATTTCAAACTATGATATTAGTCACCATAACATCCCAACAACCATAACCTTCTTTTATTCACCTAAGTCATTTTTAATTGCATTAAATATATATATATATATATTATTTTATATTTAATTTTTCTTCAATCGCCCTGTTTATATTAGTTATTTAGTTTTATATTATTTATAATTTATAATCACGATAATATAAATCCAATATGTTGTGAACGTCCCCCTTCAAATCGACCCTAGGGTATGAACACTATATTGTGCTATTAGGATATACTAATTTCATTGATCAATGATTCAAGAAAAAAATTAAATTATCACATCTAAAAAATAATAATCATGAAATAATTATCATATTTTTTCATAAATTTTACATTTAATACTAATCATGAATATTGGTTATGAAAAATGAACCATGTTATGATCATATAAAAGGTAGGTCATACATACACTTGAGTAACATTTCCATTTTTAAATGATAATTACTAAAAGAATATGTATATTATTTTATCGTTAAAAATTTATTAAAATAAAATTATTATATTATTTTTTATTTAAATATAAATATATATATATATATATATCATTCTTGTGATGTGGTGATGACAAAAGAATCAAATTTTTTCATGGAGGCGATAATCCATATGCACACTAACGATGTTATCATTTTTCAATGTAACAAATATAATGATATATTATATTTTATGAATCATAAATATTTCGTTAATGTCATTATTATTTCATTTTTTTCACATATATTCATTAAAAATATCTCTATTGTGCTTTATGTAATACATCATTAAAAAAATGAATCACACCACTTTGTGAGACTGTAATCTTCCATACATAAAAAAGACGTTATCATATCCCATATGGAATGGAAATTAAAAAATTTATATTTCATATAATTACTCTATAAGTATAAATATGTTACACATATCATATAAATACTTTAAATCCATTATAAAAACAAGCCATGAGAGGTGATGAAAGAAAATAGATGAAATCGGTTCAAAAAGTGGTAGTCTGTGTGACACATGAATGCTGATTACATATCCCATTTGATGGAAGAGAAGATAGATTTAGATAACAAATATAATATAATAAATTATAGTATTATATTATATGCTGGTGTTACAATATTATCTTGGTTGAATAATATTTGGTATAGGTGGAAGAAGATATAAAACAAAAATTTATAGTTAATAATTTTACCTCTTCTTGGACGACCTATTTATTAATATACATAAACTATTCATATGATATATTTTTGACCAAAAAAATGATTCCATAATGATAGAATTAAATTTGTAAAGTATGGTTTTAATATATATTTTAAACCAAAAGAAATTTAATGTGTCTGTAATCGAGAATATGGGGTAGCCTTTTATAATTGAGTTGAGTGGCTCACTTATAATTTTTGAAAAGAAAAAGGTGTACCCACATTTTACACCAGAAAAAATGATTCCAAATTAAATATTGTAAATTATTATAATTTATAAGGTCTTTTAATGGAAAAATATTAGACATGTTTTTTGGTCATTTGGACCCATATCATTTTAACTTAACCCCACAGTAAACTTGTTTCCACCTTAACCGCATAAATTTATTTATATTGTTGTCACGATTAATTGTGGTAAAAAAATTAGTAACAATTCATATAAACTGTAAATTATCCTGATTCCAAATATGGAATCCATTTTAATAAATTAAATTCATAGATGTTGGAAAATTTAATTTAAAATTCAACCCACATGCGTGATGAAAAATAAGGGTTTATAGAAGTGTATTCTTCAAGGAAAAAGTGATTTTCTATAAGCTTTGGGAATATAATTATTTTTAAATGAATTTAAATTAATATTGATTTATTAATAATAATTTAATTTAATTCAAAAAATTCATAATTATGTATTAACTTAATTAATTAATCTGGATTATCATTATTTATTTTTAAATAGTTTTCAGAAAAAAAATATTATATTTATACCGAAAACAAACATATAATAAAATATAATATTAATTTTATTTAAAATAAATTGGTTGGATTAAATTTTACTACATATTACTTATATTAGTTTAAAACACGTTAAAAACACAATGGTACTTTTAATTTTCTTATGTTATTTAGAATAATGATATTTTAACAAAAAATGGCATATTTAACCATTCATTAGAAATTATATATTTTCTGAAAAATACCAATATTTTACCCAAGGAAAATTTTGATATGCTGGTTTCAAAAATGATTTTAATTTCATTGAATAAATTTTCTACATTTCTGAAAATTATATTTAAAATTTATTCATGAAAGAAAATAAAAATAATTTTTGAATAATATATATTTTTAAAGAATAACAGGACTTTACTAATAACTATTATTGATTATTTAATAAAAATTTATAAATCATTCATAATGATTATGTTATATATATGTGTGTGTGTGTATTTAATATATTATTAAATACTCTTCATACCCTCGAATTTAATGTCTGGGATATAATATTAACATATATCCAGGGTTTTTAAGATCAGTGTTGTGTATCGAAAGAACTTTTGAACATAGTTTTCTTTTCTAAAATCACATGGTCCTACACTATCAGTCAATATTATTAATTACATCCTCACAATATTAACATTATCTTATTGATAAATGGTTATATAATTGATAATAATTTTTTGGAATCCCACCTTGTAAAAAGGATTAATAAAACAACCTTTTTACAAGAGACAAAAGGATGTATAAAGTTCATCTGGAATAACACATACTGGATTTATATATCCTATAAAACAAGTAAGAAGTGAATATTTTTACTTGAATAAAAATAATAATTCCCAGAAAATGATATGGAGTGACAGAGATCATTGATCACATGAAACTAAATGATCAAATTAAAGTTAACAACCATAAAACCATAATCCAAAGATGTGTAAAAAAGGTCATTAATATCTTCTAAAATAATGGTAATAGGACAAAAAAATTCAAGAACCTTTTCCTATATTCATGAAATTCATGGTACTTATAAACTATTACAATAAGGAAATATACTTACATGATTAATATAATTTCATCCTTTTATAAGTTTCCACCAAAATCACATCTTTTTCTCTAAAAAATTATTATTCAAGAAGAATTTTTCATGCTCGAATCACTAAAAACAAATTTTAAAGACCATATAAAAATAAAACGGATAATAAAGATAATCAACCTATCTATTGACAATAAACAAAACCAAAAAGTTTATCATGTGGTAAGATAATTCCTAGAATGAATTAATCTCCATATCATTAATCTCTAAAATTAAATAGTAATACATAAAGTTGAAATTAAATACTTCCATAAATAAATAACCATATATGTAAAATAAACTCAAAAGGGGTCTCTATGAATTTGAAATTATCACCAACATTAATCTGATAGCCTTATTATGGTATTCATAACTACTAATATAATCTCACATTAAAACATTATAATCTCCAAAATTATCTAAACCTCTCCTCTAGTATCAACTATAATAGTCTGTCCTTACAACCAGTAGTCTATAATTGATAACTATCTAGGCACTCCATTGAAATATAAACCTCTTGGGTGAGACACACCAAAATACCCAGGGGTGTTACTTTGTTAATGAATCCCTTGGATTTAGATACATTCTTCACCCAATGTTTTCCCCTGAGGGTTCCAAAGGATTAGATCACTTCCATTAGCTCTAATACAAATAGTAATAGCCCTAAATCTACACACCCATATATGGAATTCAAAACACAAAATTTATATTTTATACGTCAATACCGATGATGATGACCAAATTATCACTATCCAAAACATACAACATAAAATGGGAAATATTGGATCACTCACATTCTGAAATACCATTTAGGTTTAGTGTTTTAGTGAATTATGACAATATATTAACATCATAGATACATAAACTACCGGTATAAAAATATGAACATTATCTCCCACCATAACAGGATTTTCATATTCCACATTAGGCAATCATAATAATCCATATAAAATCCTTCTATAAAAAATAATTTCAACCCTAATCTTTATAACCTTGAGAAAATTACATAATGTAAGTATAAACATAAGATCTAATAAATTAATTTCATTAAGGAGTATAAGAAGATAATCATGGTATGATAAAAGAATAAAAGTGCATGATTATAAAAATAATAATTATACCCATCAATACGAAGATCATGAAACAAAACCCACAAAATAAGTCATTGACAAAGGAAAGATTCATTAAATTCATTTACCATGATCCATGTGATATCAATCATGATCAAAGGAAACATTATAAACCCTAGTAAATAATAGATGATACATCTTGGTATCTTGGAACATCACCATCATGGAACACTTATATAACCCTTACATTTTCAATAATCATACGGATGGAATACTATATAATTATCTGAAAAAAAATCATTACACAATGCATTAAAGGTATATAACAGACCCACTCATTCTTAGTCTATCACAGAACCACACATCATTGGTTAATAATGTTACTAATCATCATTTTATTATAATATAACTTCCCTTACTTGGTTTATAAAATAAAATCATGTCATTATAAACTATTTAAAATTACCATATTAGGAATAAAGTACATAGAGAATTCATTTCACTGTAAAAAAATTGAAACAACATTTATTTTTATAGAACTTGATAACCCAAGGAAAAGAAAAAATTTCCCTAAATATAAATATATAATATGATAAACTAATTGAAATTAAATGGGTTCCATAAATAATCTCTTTGAAACATGATATACCAATTGAAAAATGGGTTTCATAAAAATATATTTGAAGTATCATTATCCCGTAGAAATGATATTTTTTCCATGATAATCTCATTGAAATAATCGTAATGAATTTAGAGAAATAATAAGGATGGTATCACCACAAAATATCCCCATTGGATAATATCTAACAATATAGGTTTTTGAAGATGATGAATTTGAATAATATTAAAATACAATATAATACATTTTAATGAAATTACATGTTCGTTTTAAAAAATCACATTCTAAAAAATAAAAGTTCACAAAATATTATGAAAATACTTTTCATTTTAAAAAAATAGAAACATATAGAAAACGATTTAAAATAATTTAGATCATCTCTTGAGGAAAACAACCTTTCAATATTTTGATAATCTTTTATAAAACATAAAACATTTTGAAAATCCTTTTCATAGAAAGTAACATTGAAAAAATATAAAGGAATGTTTAAAAATAATTATTCTTTTCATAAACATTTGTAGAATAGAGTAAAAAGTGACTAATTTTAAATGGTTCTTAAATTTAATTTAGAAACGTTTTCAAATATGGTCAATGAAAATAAAAAATATGTTGGGAAAATCATTTATTTTTATATGGATATTTTTTGAAAACATTTTATAAAAAGATGATATGGAAGAGAAAGATACACAATCTAAAAGAAACATACAGGATTGGTATCACTTACCAATGACATTCTTGAAATCTAAATAATTTTTTTTATCCAAATTAATAATCAATAGATAATAAATATATGTGGTCCAAAAAAATAATAACATATTATTTTCCCCAAAAAAACCTTGAACATAAACAATACCTAAATAAAATTGATTGTAACAAAAATCCTTCTCCAATTTATAAATCTTTCCAATCGTAATCCCCATAAAGAAAAAAAAATAAAATGAAACATTAAATATCATGAATATAATTAGTTTCATGATATAACATGTCAATGGTTCTGTAGTTATAAAAAAAACCAATATAGGTGTGTAAAATTACAATATTTCTCAATAAAGTTAAATTAAGATGAAGTTCCTTACAACTTCGATAATCTATAGATGAAAACACATTGAATAGAGGGAAAAGTATGAATTTTTAATTAAAAATAATATTAATGAAAATAAAAACAAAATATATTGATGGTTTTTATATACACAAAACAATAAATATAAGTGGGTCATTTGGAAAATATCTCAAAAAAAGTTAATGTGAGATGGGAAAAACCTTTACTTCATGTCATGAATTTCCATGTATGTCCTTTAATATTTGTATTATAAGTTGAAATAAATTTGTGGATTTTCTAAGAAACTATTAATGTATTAAAAAATTATACTTAAATACTTAATTTTATTTCTTTATAATGATATATTTGAATATTTAATGAGTTAAGTCCACATCGGCATTTTTGAGGAAGTCTGGTTCATTGTTTCAAAATAACTTTAGTGTGTTGACCGTGGTAAAATATTTAATTATTTAAAATTATATAGATTAATACTGATTAAATTACTATAATATTTATTAATCAATTATAATTATAAAATAAATGAAGAAAATTATTATGAAAAATGAACAAATTTAGAATCATGGAGATAGTATGTTTTACATATGCAAGAGTAACGTTTCCCTTTTTGAATGATCATTATAAAAATAATATTTATATTATTATATGTTTAAATAATTATAATAATATTATAAATAGAATATTACTTAAATAAATATAGTTATATATATAATTCTTGTGATGTGGTGATGAAAACAAATCACATCGCTTCATGTATGATATTGTCCATGCGTATACGAATGATGTTTACATTTTTCAGTTTGTGAAATAAAATAAAATTTTATCTTTTAATAATTATAAAAATTTCAGGAATTTAATTATTATTTAATGTATATCACATGTATTTTTTAACAATATACTTATCACTTTCCTTCTAAAATGTTAGTGAAAAGGAATCACATCACTTCACAAGGCGGTAGTCCACAGTATACATGAATTCCACTATTATAGCCACCCACAAAATTGAGTGTAAATATATATATATATATATATTATTTAATAACTAAAAATTTATAAATATTTTAAAAATATAATATTTGGACAATAAAGTTATCATTATATAAATATGTCAAAGGCAATGATGGAAAACAAATGACATCGATTCACAGGGCGGTAGTCTATCATACACACGAAAGGGGATTTTGAATCTCATTTGATGGAAGGGGATTTGAATTTTAGTTATTAAATTTATATAATATAATAAAATTATATATTATATGTTGGTTTCATAATATTATAATATTATAAAGATATTTTAATGTGTTGGAAAAATAAATAAAAAACATAGTTAATAATTTTACCTTTTCTCGGACAACCTTTGTAGGATTATACATGAAGAATTAAAAGAATGTATTTATGAAAAACAAGATTCTAGGAATATGGTATGTAATTTGATAATTTATTTGTACATTTATTTTATGAGCCAAAAGAGTTGGAATATGTGAAGAAGTTGGAAGTGGGGTGGCCTTTTATAAGTGAGGAGAGTGGCACACTTGTAAATTTTGAAAAGAAGAAGGTGTATGTTTGTTTCTCACATTCTAAAAGAACTGAAATTTGATTATTATAGATAATAATACCTGATAAAGAATAAATATTTATATGAAATAGTTTTTATCAAAAAAATTAGGTTAATTTGGTCTTTTTATTTTTAGTTTAACCACTATAAACCTATTTTCACCATAACCATGGTAATTTATTATTACTGTTTTCAATATACATTACTGTAAATAATTAATTTGAACATATTAGATAATATAATTTATTACGACTCAAAATATATTATCCATTTTAGCAAATTCAATTCAAATAATCGGGAAAATATAATTTTATATTAAATTCATAAACATGAAAAAATAGCTATTTTTTCAAGAAGTACTTTTTTTAAAAAAAGTTGGTTTTATATCTACTCTATGACTAATAAAAATTATTGTATAAATATAATTAATATTTATAGAAATATAATATATAATTTTATTTTAAAAAATTCCTCATTATTAATTATCTTAATTAATTAATATGGATAAACATTATGAATTTTAAAAAAAATTAGAAAATCACATTTTTTATTCATAAAACAACTTATACAAACATCCAATATGAAGTTGGTTCAAAAGAAGTTAAGTGGAATATATACAACTAAAAGTTAAATAATTGACATTAAATTATATTCAAAATATAATTGGAACTTTAAATTTATAAATTTATTGAAAAAAATTTACATGTTTTCAAAAGTATGTATTTTTCACTATTCAATAAAATATCAATATTTTTCAAAAAGTCGCAGAATTTTAAACCAAGTAAATATTGATTTGATGATTTAAAAAATGAATTTAATTTTTAGAAATATATTTTATAAAATTATCAAAAATTTATTATAATAAGTTTCCATGAAAAGTAATAAAAATCATTTTTTTAATAAAGCATATTATTTTAGAATGGAACTACTTTACTAAAAAACTAATTAATTATTTTATTAAATTTTATATCGATTATTATATATATATATATATCATAAATTAGTTTATATTATTCTTATGTTCCAATTTAACAGCTTTTTTATAACAATTATATTTATCAAGGGTTTAAGATCGGCGTTGTGTGTCAAATCCATTATCAAACATAGTTTTCTATCTAAAAAATTGAAGGGTGTTATAATGTTGGAAGTAAATTTTATTTATTTCCATAAAATTTTAAAAATCATTCGTTCAATATTTTTGTTAGAAAATTCCCAAAGTACCACATTTTGAAAATGAAAAAATGATTCCTTTCAAACCATTTTGTAGATATTCAATCCTAGGAAAACAGAAAATAAAAAATCTTTGGAGAGTGGTAAATCAATTGAAATTTATTTTAGAAATCATGGATATAGAGAAAAAAATTTGGTCCCAATTTTTGTTTTGCTATAATTGTATTTCAATATATGAAATATGTTTGAAGTTGTTAAAAGGTGGAATTTTGGTCTTTGGATTGAACGTGTCAGACATATCAGGAAGTTCCATTGGATACAATAGATTAGATGAAAAAAAACAAAAACATGGTTCTGGAATTTATCTCTTGATACAGAATGCTAGAAATGGGTTTCAGTCAATGAAAATATGATAATTATTTTCTGATCTCTAAATGCTTCACAAATAATGATGAATTAATGATATAATAATAAGTGAGAAAAAAGGTAATAAAGTGAGTTTCTAGCGTTTCCAATAATAAACTATTCTGAACCCAGCTCATCGAAACATGGTATGCTCTAAATTTAGAAGATGTTAGAAATCTATAAATAGGAATATACTGCATTATATGGATTTAAAAATTCATGATCAGTCAAACCCAGCAGTATGACATAGATATTAACCTATCATTCATAGATTTGCAGAAACCAGTACATTATACTAGTGCTAAATAAATCCATACAAAGAGTTTCTAAAAATAGTACATCAAATGGGTATTGAGACTAATTAATCAAACAGATAACACAAAAAGACAGAGATGGAGTTCATATTTATAATTGGAATCATTCTATTGATATGAGAAAATGTATCAATTGTGCTATTATAATGAGAATGTGACTAAAAATGTGTCAATTATTGACTTACTATTGAAGTTTTTTTCTATAAATGGAGTTTAAATAAGTTGTAACAATGTAGTCAACCATTTTCAATTGACTTAGAGCATTGGATCATGAAATCAGTTGATTGTTTTTTAGAGGATCAAGATAAAAAAATTATGTCGTAGAATAATAAGAGAATATTATGTGGAGCTTGAGGTTGTGAAACTCTGATATATAAGATGGTCTTTTTATAAATAATTCTATCTAATGCAATTTTATAAGAATGTCCATCGGACTGACTCTATGGTAGAAATTACAATTGGATTCAAAATACAAAAAAAGTTAAGACTCAAATGATCTAAATGAATAATTTATTATAAATTATATGATGTAATAATTTTTGAGAAGATTCCATATGATTAAAGAACTATTTATAAGTGTTTTGGATAGTGGAAATAGAAAAACTTAATCTCAAATGAATATTAAATTCAGATATATTAAAATTTTGATAAATATGAGGATGAATTGTTTTACTTTTTTTCCATTATGCGAGACTAATAAATAATGATCATAGTACATTTATACTTTGTAACTATTCCCATGTGTAGAGATCTGACACTCAAACATTTATTATAATGATCACAAGTAGTGTTCTATTTTAGGTTGAGGAGTATGTACATTGAAATGAGACCATTGTTGCGAGTTCCAGTGGAGCGAGTTCCATTGAAGTATGATCCATTAGAGAGAAATATCATTGGGTGGAGACCCAACACAGGGAGATCCATCAGAGTGACCCACATTAGATTGATTCCATCAGATGGAGTTTAAATGGAAAAAGAATGTTTGATCATCCCTTTTAGTTCATACTAAGTTGATGTAGGAATAGTAGAAGAAAAACAAAATGGGGGACAATCAGATGAAGAACATTGAACAGATTTTAATATAATGTGGTATCTCGAGATGACTTTTCTATGTATGTTTCCTATATAGAAATTATTGAAAGATATTATTTTATACCACTAAATTTTTTTGATGATCTAGAGAAAACTTCCAGGCCAATAAGTTCTTAATATAATTATAGAAGTTCATGAATATTGTACACATGTGATTTTGATAAATCTAACATCTGGAAAAATTTATTAAATTTCTTAAGTGGGTCAGAAATAGATTTGAATAATGAAGCTTGTATTTTGTGATTAATACTATTTACTTAAATGATTTTTTGTTGGGGTGTATAACTACCTATGGGAAATTGAATACAGAATGTATATTTATGGGGTATAACAAACTAAATCAGAAAATTTGACTACTGTGTTATTGAACTATTTAAGGATACTTTATTTTTATTACAAAAAGAATATTATAATGGAATACTTGTCTGTGGGACTATAATACAAGGCATCGAGTAGGTTTTTTATAAGAAATATGTAAGACTGTCCCCTTATATTATAATTAAGAATAATATAGGAACCCAAGAGAGTACGGGAAAACAAAGAAAAATACCCAACAAAAAGCTCTCTACCTATATTTTTCCACATTCATTCAGTTAGATTTCATTCTTCTAATCCAATTCAATACTAGCTACCCCTTCCATGAATACTCCTCCATCCTCTCGATCTCCCTCTTCTTGGTGGAAGGGATCAAATCCAATCTAGTAATGTAACAACCTAAGTGCTTTTAAAACTCAAGTTATCCCCCCATTTTTTCAAGAGAGGTGTCTTTAGTCAATGAAGTCCTCATCTACTATTTCTCTAATGTTTCATCCAGATAAATAATCTCATTTTGCCTTGACTCATGAGGAGAGACTAGATTAGTATTTTAAATCCTGATGGTTCCATCAACATTTTTATTAGAGATATGAGAAGGGTTACCAACTGTAGATTTATCTACTAGCACTGGAGGCACAACTGGAGACTATGCCTTCTTGTAGGAAACAATATGAAATACCTAATTATCTACAATGGGTTTTGAAAAATCTTATAAATGATAAGTGAGTAAGATTAAAAAATTTACCTGACTTTTTGGTTTCCAGAATCAACCATCCTTTCATGTGAAATTTTATGATCAAACTCTTTTTGTACATCATCTTCATTCACATGTCCAGACTTCAAGACATCATCACTTCCTGTTATTTGAGAAGTTGAAAATATTTGATATTGCAACAAGTCAACATTTTTACCTATGATAAATGAATCAGCATTATGGATAATCACATATTTAAAGAAGATAGAAGATTAGGACTTCATCTTAATCTTATAATTAACCTTTGGTGAGTCACTTGGTCGGCCACCCTCAATCATTGGCTTTACTACATCCTTACGGACATGTCTATGCACTTCTTTATTTCACTTGACATTATCAGTATCATTGTAACAACCCCAAATTTAATTAATGAAAATTCATCTTGATCTAATTAAATACACTATTATGTAAAATGGTTATATAAAATATATTCAATTCCTTGGTTTTATGTTTTTGGAATTTTAAATAACATTAAGAATTGTTGTTGTTGCTAATATAGCCATTGAACAATGATCACATGATTTGTATAAATATAGAGATTTAAAAAATCTATTTCGCTCAAACAAATGAATTGATGGCCTCATCCAGTATAATTTCTCCATATAAAGCCTATTTGTAAAAGATTGTAAAGGTGGTCACTAGGCATTGCTCTTGACTAAGCCCAATCTGAGCTTCAACATGTTAAGCTTGAACGAAACCACCTATGGGAGAAGTGGAAGTTAATAGAGATTACCACCTGCTCTATGTTATCTGAGCCTCCCCAAGAGTTTGTCACCATTGCACATGTTACCCTTAGGTATTACATAGGTGTTATAAGGGATTATTTGACATGATTGTAGCACTACGATTATGTACATTATTTTTGAATAAAGAATATGCATTAATTTTATTATTTTTTACTATGTAAATGGTTTTCAAATCACAAATAGTATTTTTAGTTAATATTCAATTAAGAAATCTATTTTGATGAAGTAAGGGTTTTTCAAATTAAAAGATATTTTAATAACATATTATTAATACATTACTTTTTATTAAATATAAATGATCATATAGTTTATTATGAATACAATTTTAATTTTTATTAAGGCATGAAATATGTTTTTGTGAAAAAACTATGAATATTTGATAAATGGGAATTTTTATTTTAAAATTAAAAAATTCAAATATTCTGAAAATTATTTAAATAAAATGAATAAAAATTTTGCATTTATGTTGTCAAAATTATCTAACCGTGAGTTTTTCAAAATTTTCTAAGGCAGTCAAATGTTTGGGTAAAAATTAAATAACCTTTAAGTATGTAATGTGTTTTATGACATCATCTTGAGCCAATAGTGATGTAATAAAATACCAAAATAGTAAACTTCGTCCTATATATGTTTTTACATTAAAAAAATGTGATTTTATATTTGTTTTATTAATTTTATATTGTCTTAGTGGACCCTCCAAAACATATAAAATATTTTAACTTTTTAAAATGATTTCCTAGATAGTGTGACTCACCTCCACACAAGCAAGAATAATATTTTAATAATTTCGTCCATTGGCCTTTTAAAATAATTTATTCCACTCCACTTTAGAAAAAAACTTGGGTAAAAACCAAGGTATGTTTTGTGGTTTTGATTAATTTAATGGGTGTTGTAAAAAACCTAAATAAGAAATAATTCTATCTCCTTCCCTATATAAACCCACTAAATATCCCACTACTCTTTACTCAAACCAATTAGATCTCGAAAAAACTATGTCCTCATCTCTATAGAATCATCCCAATTTTCTCCAAGCTCCCATGACGCCTCTCTCAAGCCTCTCCCAAGCCTTTGGGATCACACTTCCAAATTAGAGATTAATTTTTTTCTCATTTGTGTCCACTTTTTTTTATGTTTTTTAACCATTTAATGTAAATTAAAAATGTTGGGGGTATGATTTTGTACCTATGCTATACATTCATTCAAATGTTTGAATGATCAGAGACCAATTATCTCTCTCATTAATGCCTCATACTTACACCCTTTACCATTTCAAAATTCGGTAATGGATTTCACTCTTCTCCTTTACAATCAAAAAATTATTTTATGGTATGCATCTAAATTCCATTACATATGTTGGGATATTTTGTTCCATGACCACCTTACTATGAATTTCATGTATAAATAATGAAAGACCCATATCTCTCTCATCAACCCATTTTAAGAATTCTATTTGATGTCATCATGTTGCCGAAGTTGCACCAAAATTTACCATGCCAAAATCATCATGTGAGTGAATACCATACCCATTTCTCTATCAAGGGTATTCACCTTTATGAACACGTATTTTTTGGTTTAGGACTTACATTTATATATTCCACATATCTTATTCATGGTATAAATTATGATGTTTAATAAATCCATGTTGTATGATATATGTGGAACACTTATTCCTGAAATGAAATGATTAAGAAGGGTGTACCCTAATAGTGCTCCAATGCATTGGGTAAAGAATAGTATCATTATACGCCATGTGAAATGAGTGTTGAATCATGATAAATCATGTGAAATGAGGGTTTGTTTCATTCTAATTTATGTTCAATGAGGGTTTACTCATGCTCCATGTATAATCATCCCTGGATCATGCTAATATCATGTTAAATGTTGGGACACATTTTGACATTATGATAATCATGCTATATCATTCTGTAATGTTCATGTTTTTCTTGTGCTCCATTGAAATTACTATTTACAAACATTTACTATATTTTTCATGTTATTCCTTGTTTACTCCCTTAATAGGCTTTATAGCTCACCCATTTTATGTATGTCCTCTGGTTATCTCATGCAATGATACTTACGACAAAATTTTGTGGTCTTGTAAAAGAAGTTTTCAATAAATATTTTATATTTTGTGTTCTAAGTTGTTATCTAATATTACTAATTTCCCAAGCCACTATACCTCTCAAACCATGGAGTTGAATTAAGTGCAAGATTATTTCATAAATCATGTTTAATTGTGAAATAAATAGATGGGTTGTTATATTTGGTATTAGAGGATAGGTTTTTTTATTTTTGGGATTAAGATTAGAAAACCATAGTAAAAGCCTTAGGGATAAGACTATGTATAATAAAAACATCGCTAAATTTTGGTTAGTATAGAGTAAGTGGTTTATTAATAAAATACATCCCTGTCTGGATACAAACAAGTAGAGGTGGATTAGGCACAGATGTATATAGGGGTAAAACCCAAAATCACCACTTTATGCTGGACTCAAACGGGAAATGCTACACAACAAAAGGCATTGCTTCACTCTTGGTTTGACACTCGCAGGGGATATTATTTGTTAAATTCATAATCTTACTATGAACCATTATTTAAGGGATAAATAAATTCTGATAAGATTATATATTAGGAGGTAGATCAGGGATAACCTATATTGATGCCTATAAATCCATAAGTTGAGGAAATAATTGTAATTTATAAGTTATCCCTTTTATCATTGGATTCCCCTTTATGTGTTTCCCCTAACTTTTCTTTTATTCTAGCCAATGACCAGTAATAGGAGGAATTGGGATAACAATCAGTGCAAAGACCAATGTGATGACTATTCTAATAAAATTCCCAATCTGATGGGAGGGGGAATGGTATCCTTTTTCATGATAATATCTTAGTTAACTCATGTTTTGAATAGAAACATGGTTCAAGAGGAACTTCCACCTCCCCCCGAATAAAGAACAATCCTAAATCCATAAATTCATGAGACAAAGGCCTCCTACTTTTAATGGATCATCTGATCCCTCAATCACCCTACAATGGATCAACTCTGTTGAGAATATCTTCTCCATCATTCAATGTTCTGAATAAGAGAAGGTTCTTCTAGATTCTTATCGTATGGAGGGTGATGCTGATCAATGGTGGATATTGATCAATAATATGAAGCATGGGAAAGTGATCAAGGTGTTCTAATAGAAGTATTTTCAAAAACATTGATAAATATTTTCCTAGCACGCTCTGACTTAAGATAGAAAAGGACTTCCTTACCCTCAAGAAAAAAGACAATGAATCCATCGGAGCGTATGAGGAAAACATCACAAGTCTTGCATGATACGCCTCCAGATTTTTCAATACCCCCAAATGCAAGGATGACTAATACTTTAGTGGGATAAAACCTAGCCTAAGGAAATACCAAGTGTTTTGTGACATTAATCCCTACGATGAAATTGTTCAATGTGCCCTCAAAGTTGAAATGGATATCGTCAAATCTCAAGGGTATCATGGGGATATGATTTAGAAAGTGTAAATTAATTATAGCAGTCTGATAGATAAATCAAATGGTGCTAAGAAATTCTAGTACCCCACTTAACAAAGGTGCTGAAAGAAGCCCCCAAGAAATTTCCTAAAGGGGTCAAAGAAATGATTTATGTGTGGTAGATAAGGGAACATATCCATTAACTATAGACAAGAAAAACCTGACATTGCAACAGAAGAGAGGCACACTCTATTCAACCCTCAATGCATTTTTCATTACTTCAACTACAAAGAAATAGGGTAGTTTCCAAACTGGTTCCCTATGCCAAGGGTTTTCAGAGAAAACCAACAACCTCTAAGGAAAAAGGGAGAGATTTTTCCATCACTACTGCTATAGAAAACCCCGACAATGAAGTGGTGACAGGTACACTAATTATTCATTCAAGAATAGAATATGTACTTTTTGATTCTAGTTATACACACTCTTTTATATCCCAAATGTTTAGTAGAAAAATACCAACACCACCACAAATCATTGAAGTAGAGATTCTAGTGACATCAATAAATGGAGAAATCATTGCATCCCACGAATTTAACCCCTTTACATTCAAAATTTGTAGATTGAACTTCCCAAAGAACCACATCATACTTGCTCTGTTGGAATTAGATATAGTTATTGGAATATATTGGCTTTCCCTATATAGATCCAACATAAATTTCCATGATGGAGAAATCACTCTCCATAGGGTGAAATGACCCCCAATTTTGTACAGGTGCAGGGAGGAGGATGAATCTTCTTTAGCACCATCATCTCAATCTTTGATATTACTAACCTATGAACATGTCTATCTTGGTTAGATGATTGAGTCTATAGAATAAACCACTCTTGAAGACTTTCCTATTGTGAAGGAATTCACTAAAGTGTTTCCTGAGAAATTTCCTCATCTTCCTCTTATAAGAGATGTTGAATTCTTGATTGATCTTTTACCGGAGCCATTACCAATATCCAATACTCTGTATATAATGGTTGTTGTGGAGTGTGAGGAGCTAAATAAACAACTACATAATAATTTGGATAAAGGGTTTATACGCCCATGTGCTTCACAATGGGGTGCACCAATCCTCTTTATCAACAAGAAAGATGGGTAAATGCATCTTTGAATTGATTATCGTGAGCTCAAAAAAATCACGATAAAAGAAAAAGTATCCTCTACCACAAATTGATGAATTGTTTGATCAGCTATGTGGAGCACAATACTTCTCCATGGTGGATCTGTAGTTGGGATTTTACCAAGTAAGGGTGAAGAAGGAGGATATCTGTAATGTCTCGGATTTTCCGTTTATTATTTTTAAATATTATATAGAATTATTTCGATACCGGGCGCGAAGACGGCACATTATTCTGAGGTCCAGTGAGCCCGGAATGGTGGTTTGAACTTTTTTTATTTAAGTGAGTCGGCACTTGTGCGCAGTTGTGGCAGTTTCCAAATGGATTCCCAGATTAAAAATATGAATAAACTTTTGCATCTGGGACGAAGACTTAACCTAAGAATGAGGCTAACCTCAACCGGCGCGGGTCAAGAGAAAATGTTAATTTTTGGATGTTTTAAGTAAAATAAAATAAAATAAATTAACCAGTTTATTTTATTTCATTTAAGGAAACATCCGCTGCAACGCGGTAACGGCGCAACTGTTTCCTAAATTAATGGCACATCTTAATGACTTAGAAATGGAAATTAAACTCCATTAATAATTACGTGTAATTAAATGCCAACTTTTTTCCCCTTTTTAATGGGTTAAGCAGTTGTACGTCGTTGGAAACGTAGAGAGAGGAACCTCTGCAGAATCCACGACGCGTTGGAGCGATTATTGATGACGAACGACAACAGATCGAAACCTAGGATAGTTGTGCTGATGTTGAAGGATCTCGATGGTAATGGCAGCACGACTCCTTCGTCAAAGATCGATCCCTTCGAAAGGTAGGATTTTTTATTTCATTTTATTTTCCATGTATTTGAGTTTAAACGACAACGAGGATCAACCAAAAATAAGTTGATCCACGGATTCATACGTTCTTGTGGGAGGGATTTTTCTTCGGGAAGATTATGGGGAATTGATCCATGATTTAAGTTGTTGACGATTCTTTCCACATTTAAGCCTATTAACGGGAGTATATCAATGCCACGACGAACGACAGCGGAGGTTCGTTCCTCTATTTATTTGTTTATTGGATTTCCTCCCCCATTCTTTCTCGCGTGTTCTTCGCGTTCTTCGCGGGGCGACGAACAACGGATCGTTGCACATCTGTTTCGTGACGCAACGATCCCAAATCGAAGGTTTGACACCGAAACGACCTTGTGGAGGTGCGACGACGATGGGGGACGACGAATCAGACCAGATCCGGAAAGGGCGTTCTTCGAGCGTTCTTCATGTGGGAAGATCAAATCATGTTTTTAAGGCCGATCGGAGGCCCGAAAATGATGGAAGTGGCTTCGTGGTGTCGGGGTGACCAGAACCTGGAAGGTTTGCAGCGATCGGAAGACCAGATTGATGATCGGAGCAGCACGGGAGGCACGCCGGCGAAGAGCGTCGTTTCTGGAAATTTCCAAAATACACGGCATGTACTTCCGAAGAACACGCCATGTAGTTCCGGCAGTGGCGGCTAGGGATCCGGGGTCAGAGAAGAATCACATGGCGTGTGACCCCGGTCACACGGCTGCTGGAACTTCCCCGAAGCTCGGCGTGTACTTTGGGTAGTACACGGACACGGGATGCTCTACACTGCTTCAGGCGGCACGACGTGTACAGCTTGGCAGAGGTGGCTACGCGGAGCTCAGCGTGTATACCGGGGATACACGAACATGGGATGGAGTACACGAACATGTACTCCATCACCCGGTTAGGCGAGGTCAATAGAGAAGGTCACCTCCTATGCAGATTGCACAGGTTGGAGTACATGGGTTGGTGACCGTGTACGGGCACATGGCCAGAGTACACGGAGCCAACCCCAGGAACCCAGACACGGCGTGTACTAATACTACATGTCGTGTATAAAGTTTTCTACACGACCAGCCTCACGACCTATTCTGTTGTACATGGGCAGTACCCGGGGTCGGACAACACGACGTGTATCATTTCTACACGGTGTGTACTTTTTGGAAAACGGCTTGGTCCTTTTGTTCACCGTGCATGGAATATCTTTCGTTTGGTTTAGTGCCCCTTCTTCTTGTTCCCCTGAAGGTCAGGCATCAATCCCTTACGCAGGATAATGATCCCTTCAGCAAGACTTTCTGTGATAGAGTCAGGCATCCATCCGAGAGGTCGAGATCGAGATCCTATATCCATTACAGACCCTAGGTAGAGTCAGGCATCGATGTGACCAAGTCTACCGAGCGTTGATCCTCTACCTAGTAGGTTAATTCCGGATGAGTCGCGGTATCCACCATGGCCCTGGCAGTGATCCTCATCTGTGTATCGAGATCTTTCCCACTCAAGAGTGTATCTCCTGTAATGAGTGCTTCTATCTATCGTAACCCTTCCACCCAAAAGTGTGTCTCCCGTAACGAGTGTAGCCATATCTCGTGACGGTTCCCGATGAACAAATCTTCCCGGACGGACGTCATTAGAGCTATAAGACTCATGGAGTGTGTTCGCCCGGAATGAGCGCATCACAGAATCTTCGGACAGAATCCCTTGTGGGGGTTTGCGGTTGCGTGACATGTCTCTAGATCACAGGTTTGGGTTTTGAGTATATTCGGTTTGTTTTATATGTTCTGTAAACATATATTATGCATATCTGACTGTACCTTTAATTTTTGTACTGCTTTGTGGTTTTTGGGGTCCTCTACTAAGTATTGTTATACTCACTCCTACACGGGCCTTGCCCGCACATCTGTTGTCTTGTGCAGATGAGCAGCCTTTTGACAGGGTCTAGGGCAGACCAGGATAGGACCGAGCTTTCTGAGTTCCCTACAGGCCGAGGCGTTCCTATGACTACGAGCGACAGTCCCAGTACCTTTGTGCTTACAGGTTGGAATTTTCATTTTTTCAGACTCTTGCTTTTGGTGGGCGTGTATTCTGGCCGAGTTTACTTTTACAGTACTCTACCTTTCGTCATACTCTGTTGGTTGGGTTTAGTCGTATGCATGCATTTTTGTTCCTTAGTGTTTTACATTTCAGCATTTGTGGGCTTGCAGATGGGTGTGTGTGTACAAGTACTTAGGTAAGGCCTCCCATGTTAGTGATATGCCTACTCGGTGCTAGTCACACGCCCCTGGAATATTGGTGGCGGGCTTGGGTAGTCATGGCATGGGCCTCACTGGGACGGGTCGTGACAGAGTAGTATCATAGGAGGTCGGTTCTACCTTAGGACCAAGAGTCTGTGAGTTTGGTTTGCGGAAATAGTGTTAAGTGTTTCGGGTTCGGCTTTCAGGCCAGGGACCCTAGTGTTGGTGCGGCGACCGACGTATCCATACACCAGGACTCCGATAATCTACTTTTTGACCCGGTTTACGAAAAAATTGGTTGCGGGGAAATAAAAGGTACATGCCTCATATATGAATGGATTGTTTCTTCCATGTCCTTGTTGTCATCTATCCAGATATACTCATTGACCGTGACACATCTTGTTTCTTTACAGGATACCTCCGCGACACGTACCCACTAGGATTCAGCAGCACAATCACGAGGATGACCCCCTTAGTGACGAGGATTAGATATAAGGACTAGCTCCCCAGGCGTTTCCACTAGATGGTGCACCTGCTATACCACCAGTGGAGCAGCCAGTGGTACCTGCAGTACCGACCGGCGAGGAGCGCAGGCTTAGCGCACTCCATGAGTTTCAAAGACAGAGACCCCTCAGGTTCCGAGGTGAGCTCAACCCTCAGGCGGCTGGGGATTGGATTGAGGCGATGACCAGAGTTTTTCGTCTAGTGAGGACACCAGTAGACCAGATGGTGGTCCTATGAGCGATCCTTCTTCAGGCTTCGGCGGTATGATGGTGGAGTCTGACCACGCAGACTCACGACGGGGAGACTCTTTCGTGGACATAGTTTGAGCGACTCTTCAGGGAGGAGTTCTCTTCGGTTATGCTAAGAGATGTGCACATCCAGAAGCTTCTTCAGCTCTAGCAGGGCAGTATGACGGTGGCTGACTATTCATCGAGGTTCACCAAACTTTCTAGGTACTCGATGAATATGGTCAGGGATCAGTACTTCAGAGCTCGGACCTTCGAGCGAGTTCTACAATGTGACATCCGAGCTAGTGTCGTGCCTCTATGAATTTCGACTTATGTTGGAGTGCTCGAGCGGGCCTTGGTGATCGAGAGCTTCTTGGCATAGTAGAGATAGCCGCTGGCAGTCAGCAGTAGGAAGACAAGTGCAGAGACATCGGCAGCAAGGAGCCAATGTCAGACGCAGGGATCTGGACGTGGGAGACGTCATAGGAGGACCTAGTCTAGGGGATCGACAGTCCAGGGCTCTCAGGCTGGATCCAGTCAGCCTAGGGAGAAGCGATGCTATGCATGCGATGGTAGGGGGCATCTCACTAGAGATTGCATGACATGTCGAGCTGCTGATAGGGAAGTGGTGGATGGACCACCGAGGAAGAGGTAGAGAATGGAGCAGACAGATCCGCCAGGCGGCAGACGTGGCAAAGGAGCAGGGAGAGCTACAGGTGGTGGCAGACGCTTCGACTTACTTCCACCACCACCCCCAGGAGGTCCGCACCATGCTCAGGGAGCTGGGGGACAGGGATGGGGACAGTTGCATGCAGTTGAGGAGTACAACCCAGGGGCTCCAGGGATGATTCGAGGTACGATCTATGTCTTTTCTACCTTAGTTTTCATACTCATAGACACATGTGACATTTATTCCCTTATAGCCACATGTCTTGTACAAAACCTCGAGATTCCGGTAGAACCGTTGACTCGATCCTTACGCTTGGAGACACCTACGGGACGAGACTCGACGATCACACACGTTTGCAGACAGTTGGATATCCTTACCCTCGGAGCAGTATATTTTGTGAGCTCTCAGTTCCCAGCAGTGGTGGCGGAGTATGAGGACATCTTTCCAGAAGATGTTCCAGGGTTACCTCCCTGCCTGGAAATTGAATTCTGCATCGACTTACACCCCGGGACCACACCGATTTCCTCATCAGCTTATCAGATGGCTCCCGCAGAGCTTCACGAGCTGAGGGTGCAGTTGGAGGATTTACAGAGCAAGGGTTTCGTAAGAACCAGCGTCTCACCCTGGGCGGCTCCAGTCTTTTTTTCCATGAAGGAAGACGGGAGTCTGAGGTTGTGCATGGATTACCGGTGCCTAAACCAGGTGACGTTTAAGAACAAGTATCCATTTCTGAGAATTGATGACCTCTTCGATCAGCTAAGAGGGGAATAGTGGTTCTTGAAGGTTGGCCCTCGATCAGGCTATCACCAGCTACGAGTGCAGGATGAGGATATACTGAAGAAGGCTTTCAGATGTTGGTACGGTCACTATGAGTACTTGGTGATGCCCTTTGGTGTGACGAACTCCCCCGCAGTGTTCATGGGGTTGATGAACCAGATCTTCCAACCGTACTTGGACCGGTTCGTAGTGGTCTTCATCGACGACATCCTTGTGTACTCGGCGTTAGAGGAGAAGCACGCGAGACACCTGCGGATGGTTCTGGATGTACTTCGGGAGCACCAGCTTTATGGGAATCTCTCAAAGTGTCAGTTATGGATTCAGGAGGTCCACTTTCTAGGACATTTCATCTCAGCATATGGAGTAGCTGTGGACCCAGCCAAGGTGGAGGCTGTGTTAGCATGGGAGCCACCTCGGAGCGTGACAGAGGTGCAGAGCTTCCTTGGGTTGGTAGGATATTACTGGAGATACATCCCTGATTTCTCCCGGATATTAGCACTGATGACAGCCTTGACTAGGAAGGGGAAACCCTTCATGTGGACAGAAAAGTGTCAGCAGGCTTTCGAGAAGTTGAGACAGAGTTTGAAGAGCGCCCTCGTCTTGAGATTTCCGGAGGAGGGTGTCGAGTACATAGTTTTCTGTGACACATCAGGGACCGGGCTCGACTGTGTCCTGATGTAGTGTCATGCAGTGATTGCTTATGGTTCACACCAGCTTAGGCCACAAGAGCAGAACTATGCGACCCATGATCTCGAGTTGGCAGCGGTAGTCTTCACATTGAATATGTGGTGACACTACCTTATGGGCGAGCGGTTCATTGTCTACTGTGACCACAAGATCCTCAAGTACATCTTCTCACAGAAGGATCTGAATCTGAGGAAGAGGCATTGCCTAGAGTTCCTCCAGGACTACGATTTTGAGATTATCTATACTCCTAGAAATGGGAACAAGGTGGCAGATGCCCTCAGCAAGAAGGTCGAGCTCACAGTTGTTGAGTGAGGCGACACAGTAGTTATCCGAGTTACAGTTATACTTCGTGGATGGAGAGGATACAGCTTACCTACAGTCGATGGTTGTCACCCCTCCACTATTACAGTGAGTTAGGGAGGAACATGTTGGGGATGTCGACTGTGTGGCCTTACGAGCTCAGTTATCCAGAGGACATGCTCCTGATGGATATTCTCAAGGTGGGGAGCACATACTTCTTTTCAGAGGACGCACTGTTGTACTAGTGGCATTGTAGGAGGAGGTCTTGAGGGAGTTCCATACATCCCCTTTGGAGGTACATCCTTGAGTAGCAAAGATGTACCAGGACCTCCGATGACAGTTCTGGTGGTCAGGCATGAAGAAGGCAGTAGCAAAGTTCGTTTCTCGATGCCTCACATGCCAGCAGGTGAAGGCTGAGCACCAGGTTCCAGTAGGGTTAGCTCACCCCCTGGAAGTTCCAGGGTGGAAGTGGGTTGGAATATCCATGGACTTCGTGACAGGCTTACCACAGACGTCCAAGGGTCATGATTCCATCTGGGTGATCGTTGACCGACTCACCAAGTCAGCCCACTTCCTAGCTATCAGGGAGAAGATTTCCGTAGAGTGCTTGGGACGCCTCTACGTACATGAGATAGTTCGACTTCATGGCATCCCCTCGACTATAGTCTCAGACCGAGACACCCGCTTCACATCCCGGTTGTGGAAGGGATTGCAGGAGGCTTTTGGGACTCAGCTACGCTTGAGCACAGCGTTTCATCCCCAAACGGATGGTCAGACGGAGAGGAACATTCAGGTTCTAGAGGATATGTTGCGGGCATGTATCTTGGACTTTGGTCACAGCTTGGAGGACCACCTACCACTGGTGGAGTTTGCGTACAACAACAGCTACCACTCCACCATCAGTATGGCACCGTTCGAGGTCTTGTATGGGAGACCTTGCCGGTCACCGCTTTGCTGGACCGAACCCGGAGAGTCAGCACTCATGGGTCCAGAGTTAGTGCGAGCTACTACAGAGAAGGTGCAGATCATCCGAGAGCAGATGAAGACTGCACAGAGCCGGAATAATTCTTATGCTGAAAGGCGATGGAGACCTCTGGAGTTCGAAGAGGGAGACCATGTCTTCCTTCGGGTCTCACCTCGACGAGGGTTGCAGAGATTTGGCTGAGGTGGAAAGCTATCTTCGAGGTTCATTGGACCTTTCCAGATCCTGGGTAGAGTTGGCGAGGTAGCGTACCACCTGGATCTACTGCCACAGTTGCATCAGGTACATGATGTCTTCCACATGTCGCAGTTGAGGAGGTATGTGCATGACCCATCGCACGTCATCGACTGGGGAGAGCTGGACATCGAGGATGGAGTGACCATTGCTGAGTACCTGGTGGAGATCGAGGATCGGCAGGATAGGATCCTTCATGGGTGGTCGATTCCCTTAGTGCGCGTCCGATGGAAGCACTGGAATCTTCAGAAGAGCACGTGGGAGTGGGAGGCCCAGATCCATGCCCAGTACCCTCATCTTTTTTAGTAGCCTTTTTTTGGCTATTCGACTCATAAAGCCCTAAGGTGGGGAGAATGTAATGTCTCTGATTTTACATTTATTATTTTTAAATATTATATGGAATTATTTCGAGACCGGACACGAAGACGGCACATCATTCTGAGGTCCAGTGAGCCCGGAATGGTGGTTTGAACTTTTTTTAGTTAACTGTGTCCGAACTTGTGCGTGGTTGTGGAAGTTTCCAAACAGATGCCCGGATTAAAAATCTGAGCGCACCGTTGCGTCCGGGATGACAAATTTACTTAATAATGAGGCTAACCTCGACCGACGCGGGTCGAGGGAAAAAGTTAATTTTTGGACATTTTAAGTAAAATAAAATAATATAAAATAACAAGTTTATTTTATTTCATTTAAGGAAACATCCTATGCAGTGCGACAACGACGCAACTATTTCCTAAATTAATGGTGCGTCTTAATAACTTCGAAATGGAAAGTCAACGCCATTAATATTTCCGCATAATTAAATGCCAAATTGTTTCCCCTTTTTTATGGGTTAAGCAGTTGTATGTCATTGGCGACGTAGAGAGAGAAACCTCTGCATAATCCACGGCGCGTTGGAGCGATTCTTGACGATGAACGACAACGGATCGAAACCAAGGATCGTTGTGCCGACGTTGAAGGATCTCGACGGCAATGGCAGCACGACGCCTTCATCAACGATTGATCCCTTCGAAAGGTAGGGGTTGTTATTTTGTTTTCTTTTCCCCGTATTTGAGTTTAAACGACGAATGCGGATCAACCACAAACAAGTAGATCTGTGGATTCGTACATTCTTGCGAGTGGGATTTTTCTTCAAGAAGTTTTTGGGGAATTGATCCATGCTTTATGTTTTTGATGATTCTTGCCCCATTTAATCCTATTAACGGGAGCAGATCAATTCCATGACGAACGACGATGGAGGTTCATTCCTCAATTTATTTGTTTATTGGTTTTCCTCCCCCATTATTTCTCGCACGTTCTTCGCGTTCTTCATGGGGCAATGAACAACGGATCATTGTGCATCCATTCCACGGCGCAACGATCCCAAATTGAAGGTTCGACACCGCAACAACCTTGTGGAGGTGCGGCGACGATGGCGGACGACGAATCGGACCGGATCGGGAAAGGGTGTTCTTTGAGTGTTCTTCATGCGGGAAGATTAAATCATGCTTTCAGAGCCGATCAGAGGCCCGAAAATGACGGAAGCGGCTTCGTGGTGTCCGGGTGACCAGAACCTGGATGTTTTGTAGCGATCGGATGAACAGATTGATGATCGGAGCAGCACAGGAGGCGCGCTGGCAAAGAGCGATGTTTCTGGAAATTTCCAGAATACATGGCGTGTACTTCCGAAGAACACTCCGTGTAGTTTCGGCGGTGGTGGCTAGGGATTCGGGGTCAGAGAATAATCACACGGCGTGTGACCCCAGTCACACGGTGTGCTGGACCTTCCCCGAAGCTTGGCGTGTGCTTTGGGTAGTACACAGACATATGATGCTCTACACGGCTTCAGGCGGCACTGCGTGTAAAACTCGGCAGAGGCGGCTACGCGAAGCTCAGCGTGTATCCCGGGGATACACAGACATGGGATGGAGTACACGACCGTGTACTCCATCACCCGACCAGGCGAGGTCAACGACGAGGGTCACCCTGTGTGCAGATTGCACAGGTTGGAGTACATGGGTTGGTGACCGTGTACGGGCACAAGGCCAGAGTACACGGAGCCAACCCCAGTGACCCAGACACGGTGTGTACTCCATACTACACGCCGTGTATAAAGTTTTCTACACGACCAACCTCATGACATGGGTCGTTGTACACGGGCAGTACCGGGGGTCGGACAACACGACGTGTATCATTTCTACACGCCGTGTACTTTTTGGAATACGGCTTGGTCCTTTTGGTCAACGTGCCTTGAACATCTTTCATTTGGGTTAGTGCCCCTTCTTCTTGTTCCCCTGAAGGTAAGGCATCATTCCCTTAGGCCGGATTATGATCTCTTCAGCAGGACTTTCTGTGACAGAGTCAGGCATCCATCCGAGTGGCCCGAATCCAGATCCTCTATCCATTCCAGAACCTAGGTAGAGTCAGGCATCGACGTGGCCAAATCTATCGGGCGTTGATCCTCTACCTAGTAGGTGAATTCCGGATGAGTCGCGGTATCCGCCATGGCCCTGGCAGTGATCCTCTCTGTGTATCGAGATCTTTCCCACTCTGGAGTGTATCTCCCGTAATGAGTGCTTCTATCTACCATAACCCTTCCACTCAAGAGTGTGTCTCCCGTAATTAGAGTATCCATATCTCGTGACGGTTCTCGATGAACAGCTCTTCCCGGCCGGACGTCATCAGAGCTATAAGACTGGTGGAGTGTGTTCTCCCGGAACGATCACATCACGGAATCATCAGACAGAATCCCTTGCGGGGGTATGCGGTTGCGTGACTTGTCTCTATACCACGGGTCTGGGTTTTGAGTATATCTGGTTTGTTTTATATGTTCTGTAAACATATATTATGCATAGCTTACTGTACCTTTACTTTGTGTATTGCTTTTTGGTTTTTGGGGTCCTCTACTGAGTATTGTTATAATCACCCCTGCACAGGCCTTGCCCGCACGTCTGGTGTCTTTTGCTGAAGATCAACCTTTTGACAGGGTCCAGGGAAGACCAGGACAGGACCGAGCTTTCTGAGTTCCCTACAGGCCAAGGTGTCCCTACGGCTACGAGCGACAGCCCCGATACCTTTATGCTTACAGGTTGGACGTTGCAGTTTTTCAGACTCTTGTTTTTGGTGGGCTTGTATTATGGCCCAGTTTACTTTTACAGTACTCTACCTTTCGTCGTACTCTGTTGGTTGGGTTTAGTTTTATGCATGCATTTTTGTTCCTTAGTGTTTTACATTTCATCATTTGTGGTCTTGGAGATGTGTGTCTGTGTGTGTGCAGGTACTTAGGCAATGCCTCCCATGTTAGTGTTATGCCTACTCGGTGCTAGTCACCAGCCCCTGGCCTATTAGAGGCGGGATTGGGGAGTCACGGCGTGGACCCCACTGGGACGGGTCGTGACAATATCCCCAAGGCTGCTTTTCATACAATGTATGAGAACTATGAATACATAGTAGTGCCTCTGGGACTCACTAATGCTCCAGAAATCTTCATAGACTTAATTAACATAGTCTTTAGAGATTTCCTCAAACAAATTTCTGGTAGACATTATTGATGATATTCTAATATACTCCAAAAACAAAGGTGAGCATGAGGAGAATCTAAGAACTATACTAGAGACATTGTGAAAGGAGAAGCTCTATGAAAATTACAACAATTGTGAGTTCTGGTCGATGTAGGTCTCATTATTGGTTCATATCATCACAAGCAATGACATATCTATGGATCCCTCCAAGAAAAAATGTAATTGAGGGATAGCTAAGGCGAACATCTGTGACAGATATCTGTAGCTTCCTGGGGTTACACTACGGGAAAAACTGTGTTTTTTGATGGGGTATTTGCGACGAGAATTAATCTCGTCGCAAATAGTCCATCCCAGAGGTTAATTGCGATGGGGGGGGGGGTGTCCCGTCGCAATAAACTTGTTATTTGCAATGGGATTTGGGGTCTCGTCGCCAAAGTTAATGCGTGCTTTGGTGCGGGATGCGCGCCAAAGCACTGGAAGGTTATTTGCGACGGGTGGATCCCCCCGTCGCGATTGGCCCCATCGCTAATATCTGTGGCGGTAAAATGGGTTTTTTTGCGATGGGATGTTGTCCCTTCGAAAAAGGTGTGTCGGCGGGTAACTTTTTGCGACTGGCCCCGTCGAAAATACCATTTTAACCACTGACAATAATTAATGTGGGAAAAGGTATTAGCGACATGGCTCGTCACAAAAAATACTTTTCGCGACAGTAAGCCTGTCGCAACTAGTCTCGTCGCAACTAGTCATGTCGCAACTAATCTAACCTATATATACCCCTCTCCATTTTTCTTTCCCTTCATCTCATTTCTCACTTCCTCTCTCTCTAAAATCGAATTTTAGAGTGAAAATTTCTCTGAGTTAATTTTTTTATGGAGAAGTTGTGACGGCGCTTACAACAATAGGAGATCAAGTTTAAATGTATTTATATTTTATTTAATTTTGTATTTATTTTATTTTATTTTGTTAATTTTAATTATTGTTTATTTTTTATAATTAATTTAGATTTAAATTGTTATGTTATCTTTATTTTAGTAATAAATAGTAATAAATAGTAATAAATAGTAATAATAAGTAATAATTAGTAATAATTAATAATAATTAGTAATAATTAGTAATAAAAAGTAATAATTATTAATAAATAGTATTAATTAGTTATAAATAGTAATAATTTGTAATAATTAGTAATAAATAGTAATAATTAGTAATAAATAGTTATAATTTTTAATAAATAGTAATAAGTAGAAATAATTAGGAATAAATATAAATAAATAAGAATAAATAGAAATAAATAGGAATAATTAGTAATAAATAAGAGTAATTAGTAATAAATAGTAATAAATAGTAATAATTAGTAATAATTTGTAATAATTAGTAATAATTAGTAATAATTAGTTATAATTAGTAATAATTAGTCATAATTAGTAATAATTAGTAATAATTAGTAATGATTAGTAATAATTAGTAATGATTAGTAATAATTAGTAATAATTAGTAATAATTAGTAATAATTTGTAATAATTAGTAATAATTAGTAATAATTAGTAATAAATAGTAATAAATAGTAATAAATATGAATAATTAGTAATAAATATTAATAAATAGTAATAAATAGGAATAATCAGAAATAATTAGTAATAGATAGTAATAATTTGTAATAATTAGTAATAATTAGTAATAATTAGTAATAAATTGTAATAATTAGTCATAATTAGTCATAATTAGTAATAATTAGTATTCATTAGAAATAATTAGAAATAATTTGGAATAATTTGGAATAAATAGAAATAAATAGGAATAATTAGTAATAATTAGTAATAATTAGGAATAGTTAGGGATAATTAGAAATAATTAGGAATTAATGGGAATAAATTGAAATAATTAGTAATAAATTGTAATAAATAGTAATAAATAGAAATAATTAATAAATAGGAATAATTAGTAATAAATAGAAATAATTAATAAATAGAAATAATTAATAAATGGGAATAATTAGTAATAAATAATAATAATTAGTAATAAATAAGAATAATTAATAATAAATAGGAATAATTAGTAATAAATAGGAATAATTAGTAATAAATAGGAATAAATAGTAATAAATAGAAATAAATAGTCATAAATTGGAAAATAATTAGGAATAGTTATAAATAATTAGGAATACATTGGAATAATTAGTAATAAATAGTAATAAATAGTAATAAATATGAATAATTAATAAATAGAAATAAATAGGAATAATTAGTAATAAATAGGAATAATTAGTAATAAATAGTAATAAATAGGAATAATTAATAACTAGTAATAAATAGGAATAATTAATAAATAGGAATAAATAGGAATAAATATTAAATATTAACAAATATCAATAAATAGTAATAAATAAGAATAATTAGTAATAAATAGGATTAATTTTAATAAATAATAATAATTAGTAGGAATAATTAGTAATAAATAGTAATAAATAGGAATAAATATGAATAAATAGTAATAAATATTAATAATTAGTAATAATTAGAAATAATTAGCAATAATTTTTAATAAATAATAATAGTTAGTAATAATTAGTAATAAATACTAATAATTAGTAATTAATTGGAATAAATAGTAATAAATAGGAATAAATAGAAATAAAAAGTTATAAAAAGAAATAAATAGTAACAAATATTAATAAATAGTAATAAATAGTAATAATTAGTAATAAATAGTAATAATTATGAATAAATAGGAATAATTAGAAATAATTAAGAAGAAATAAGAATATGAATAATTAGTAATAATTAGTAATAATTAGTAATAATTAGTAATAATTAATAATAAATAGTAATAATTAGTAATAATCAGTAATAAATAGAAATAATTAGTAATAAATATTAATAATTAGAAATAATTAGTAATAATTAGAAATAATTAGTAATAAATAGTAATAAATAGTAATAAATAGTAATAAATAGTAATAATTAGTAATAATTAGTAATAATTAGTTATCAATAGTAATAATTAGTAATAATTGTCAATAAATAGTAATAAAGTGTAATAATTAGTAATAAAGAGTAATAAATAGTAATAATTAGTAATAATTAGAAATAAATATTAATAAATGATGATAAATTGTATTAAATAGTAATAATTAGTAAATATTAGTAATATTTAGTAATAATTAGTAATAATTAGTAATAATTGGTGATAAATAGTAATAATTAGTGATAATTTGTAATAAATAGAAATAATTAGTAATAAATAGTAATAATTAGTAATAATTAGTAATAATCAGTAATAATGAGTAATAATTAGTAATATTTAGTAACAAATTGGAATAAATTGGAATAAATAGGAATGAATAGGAATACATAAGAATAAATAGGAATAAATAGGAACAAATAGAAGAAAATAGAAATAAATAGGAACAAATAGCAACAAATAGTAAGAATTAGCAATAAATATCAAGAATTATTAATAAATAGTAATAATTAGTAATAAATAGTAAGAATTAGCATTAAATAGTAAGAATTAGCAATAATTCATAAGAATTAGCAATAAATAGTAAGAATTATCAATAAATAGAAAGAATTGGCAATAAATATGAATAAATATGTAGAATTAGTAACAATTAGTAATAATTATAATTTGTAATAATTTATTATAATTTGGAATGATTTGTAATAATTTGGAATAATTTGCCATAATTTGTAATAATTTGTAATAAATAGTAATATATTGCAATAAATAGAAATAAATAGGAATAAATAGTAATAAATTTTAATCAATAGTAAGAAATACTAATAAATAGTAATAAATGGATGTAAATATTAATAATTAGCAATAAATAGTAAGAATTGGCAATAAATAGTAAGAGTTAGCAATAAAGAGTAATAATTAGCAATAAATAGTAAGAATTAGAAATACATAGTAATAATTCGCAATAATTAGTAAGAATTAGCAATAAATAGTAATAATTAGAAATAAATATGAATAAATATGAATAATTAGTAACAATTCGTAACAATTAGTAACAATCAGTAACAATTAGTAACAATTAGTAATAATTAGTAACAATTAGTAAAAAATAGGAACAATTTGAAAGAAAATAAATTGTAATTAATTGTAATTACGAGTAATAACTTGTCATAATTCCTAGTGGATTGACGACACTACTTTTACTCAATGAATCTTCTCCTTTCATCTTTCACCGACTCAAAACATTATGAAAAGTATGAATCTACGTATGCATATCCAATCTTATATGCATTAGTTTGAATATGCATTCGTAGGACCAAATTTTCTATAATGTGTTCAGGCAATGATAGTTGCAAGAAAATGATTTATTGACAAAAGGGGGATCTTTTGTTCAACTACTCATTTTCTTGAAACTTTTTCCAAACAGAAATCACAATGAAGAATCTGCTAGGAGGTACGCATATTAATTCTCTTACATACAAGAATGAATATGCGTACCTGTGAGCTGATTCTTGATTGTGATTTCTGTGTGGAAAAGTTAAAAGTAAATTAGCCGTCAGACAAAAGAGTAGTCCTCAATCCACTGAAAATTATGTCACCCATAAGTAAGGGTAATTATTAAAGAGTATTTATAATAATTTATCTTTTTTTTTCAGATAGAATTTTTATAATTTCAAATTATTCAAAAATAGTAATGACTTTATATTTTGTAGAATCATATAGAACAAGGAATCCAACAATAATCATTATTAGATGATCGCGCTTGGATAAATAAGCGTAGAAATCTAAATGGTTCTAGTGTAAATCCTATATATATTGAGGGTGTTTAATCTTTCTTATCATTTGCATCATCAAAACCAGAATATGTTTCAGGAGACACAATAAATTGTCGTTGTAAAAAGTGTTCTCTAAGAATGTTTAACACGTTTAAAAAGGTTGTGGGACATTTCCTATGGTTTTGTTTTCAACCAGATTATGTTTTTTAGTATCAACATGGAGAACGAACTTTTAGAGATGGTACTAATAACTTGATTCTGGATCCATCACGGTTTTAAAATTCCGTACATGATGTTGTAGGTTCATCTGTTCAACAAATTGAAACTCAAGATGATATTGATTTAACTCCTGAGTTGGCACCATCTGAATTTTATGAGTTCTTGAGATCTGTTGAGGATTCATTATATCCTGGTTGCAAGATAAGAAAATTAGAAGCAGTTGAAAAATTTATGGCTGTTAAATAAGATAATTCAATGTCAAACAATTGTTGGTTAAAACACTTTTATGTGAAGGAAATGTGTAGCCTGGAAATTACTATGAAAGCAAGAGGTTAGTTCATAATCTGAGACTTAGCTATCAGAATATTCATGCATGTACAAATGATTGCATCTTATATTATGGTGAAATGATTCTTTGGATCATTGTCCCACATGTGGACAATCGAGGTATAAAGAAGCTCAACCAGGTAAGTCTAGATCGATTCGAGTAAAAAGTTGAGATATTTCCCCCTTAAACCCAGGTTACTGCATTTTTTTATGTCTCATAACACAGTGTCAATGATGTCATGGCACAAAAACAAGATTTCAACTGATAAAATCTTGAATCATCCATCCAATGGTGATTCATGGAAACATTTTTACCATCTACATCTGTATTTTGTTTTAGAAGCCCGAAACATGTGATTGGGTCTTTCTACTGACGGTTTATGTATGTTTGGTTCTTAAGGTAGTCAGTATTCTTGTTGGCCTATCTTTATAACTCCGTGCAATTTACCTCTGTAGATGTTGATGAAGGAGCATTATATATTTTTGACCTTATTAATCCCAGGAAATCCAAAAAAGAATATTGTTGTTTATTTGAAACCATTGATTGATGAGATAAATGCATTATGGAGTGACGGTGTTAGTACATATGATGTTGTTGTGAAACAAAATTTCATATTAAAAGCTTCATTGATGTGGATTATTAGTGACTTTCCGGTATATGGCAGGTTATCTGTCTGAAGTATGCATGGTATAAAATCATGTCCTTACTGTATGAAAGACAAAAAAGCCTTTATGATCGTCAATGGAAAAAAAACCTTGCTATTTTGACTATCATCGCATATTTCTTCCAACTGATCATCCTTTTCGGAGGAAAAATCTCATTTCATAAAAGGTACAATTGAAAGGGATGAACCTCCAAAAATGATCTCAGGTACATAGTTAAAATTAGTAGTATTTTCATTACCTCCCATTACATTTGGGAAACAGTAAACCAATATAAAATTCGAGGCTTTGGGAAATAACATAATTGGATAAAACAAATCAATTTTTGGGATATTCCATATTGGTCTGATTTGTTGGTCCGCCAAATATTGGATGTCATGCATATTGAGAAGAACAGTTTTGATAATTTATTTCATACAGTTTTAGATACACTAGGTAAGACCAAATATATTTTGAAGTCCCGATTTGATCTTTCCCAAATTTACAGTCGGCCGGAACTTGAACTATTTGAAAATGTCAGATCACAGAGGTTAATGAATCCAAAAGCATCTCATACACTATCCAAAGATATTCACTTACTATTTTTTTAGTGGATTGTAGATTTGAGACATCCAGATGACTATGCTTCCAAATTGGGCAGATGTGTTAAGAATGGTTATATTGATAGATTAAAAAGTCATGATTGTCATGATATAATGAAAAGACTTATGCCAATTGGATTCATAGGTTTGTTGAATTCTATAATTTGGGATTAAATAATATACATATCATATGTTTTTGAGACATTCGTTTAGCGACATTAGACTATGATGTGCTAAGAAAACTAGAAAAAGATGTTGTTGTATTTATATGTAAACTGGAAACAATCTTTCTGCCAACTTTCTCTAACTCAATGGATAATTTGATATTACATTTTACACTTGGAGCTAAATGTGGAGGCCCAGTACAGTTTCAATGGATGTACCCATTAGAGAGATTCATGCATAAATTGAAGAAAAAAGTATGCAACAAAGCATCAGTTGAGGGCTCAATTGCTGAAGCTTATTTGCAAGAGGAAATTCCTTTTTTTTCTGCTCTCATTATTTTGAATCTCAATATCCCTCAAAACAAAATCACATGGAACTAAATGAGGGTAATGTTAATGATGAAATGTAAAATCAATTATTAGTTTTTAATCTGTGAAATCTTGGTTTTGGTGGAGTTCATGAACGATGCATTTCTGATGTTGAACATCACAAAGCTCAAATATATATACTGCTCAATTGTGAAGAAATGACATCATTTGTATTGTGAGTACTTCTAGAACTTGTTCTATAATTTATGTTATAATATGTAAAATTATTTTATTTTTTGGTTATAAGATAATCATATCAATAAACAATTACCACAAATTACAGCAGTTGCTCTTGAAGAACGCCGACAAAAAAAGTTTTCTCAATGGTTTCAAAAACTGGTAACATAAATTATTGATTTTTTAAAATCAATTCCATTTATTATTTATCATATTAATAATTGTTTTAAAAAATTTTAGGTGTCTCAAAATGGTGATAAAATTGATAAGAGACTATGTATATTGAGTAACCCACCATCCAAAATGGTTAAATCTTATAATACATATACAGTGAATGGTTTTTGATTTCATACATGTGCATATAGGGAATAAAAAAATGAACACTAGAGTTTTCTTGAGAGGATCGCATCATAGAGAAATTGAAGTTGACTTTTATGGAATTATGGATGAAATTATTGAGTAGTGTTATCTAGGAAAGAATTACATAACGATGTTTAAATGTCAGTGGTTAGATACTGAGAGAGGCTTGCATGTTCATCTGACTCATGGAATCGTTGATATTTAATATAAAAGTCTTCTTGAAATAAATGAACCATTTTTTCTGGCTCAATAGGTACATCAAATTTATTATGAAAATTACTGTGATACTTCAAAAGACATGAGTGATTGGTGGGTCATAAAAAAAATAAAATCTCGGAAAAATCAGTTTACTCAAACTGAATGTGGTTCTGCTAAAGTGGAAGGAATTGAAATTTTTTAAGAGACTCCAAAAAATTCATATTTTTCACAATGAGATGTGAATATCGATGATGACACTCTACAATTAAGGATCGATGATGAAAAATATGTAAATGTTGTTACAAATGAATTTGAATTGACAAGAGATAATGAAACTGAAACTCATATGGATATTGATGATGCTGGGGAGGAAGATGAAGACATTGACATGGAAAACTATGGAGATGAGGATGAAGATGGACATTGACATAGTTAAATGCTGGTTATAATCATAACTAATATATATCTATATATAATAGTTATTTTCAACTATCTACTAACAACAATCATTTGGTGTTTTGGATGGATCCTGATCTATTTCATGAGTTGTAGGAGGCTGATCTACCTTTGGATGAGGGGGATTGTGGACCATCTAACCCTCACTGTATTGACGGTTCGGGGGATATGCGGAGAGGGTGTGGTCTTGCGCGACCAATAATTCTTGACCCTATCCCCGAGCGACGTCTACGTCTTGGCTTCGATCTGTGCACATGGAGGTATGGTAACCTGTATATTTTAGTTAACCTTCATTAATTTATTTATATATATACTAATTCTTTGATTATTTATTACTTTTTCACACTTTTTCATGTGTAGATATTGGACAGGGGAACGCTATCTTTCACAATTATTTTTCTCAACCATGGGTCATAGGGGAACAGATTCCCGTTGATGTGCAGCATGACATGTTCAATCATTGGCTGGTGCGTAAATAAATAATATTTATTTTGAAATTTATTTTATTAATAACTTGATATTATAAAGTATTTGTAGGGTTTATGGTATCCCATGGATGATATCATGCATGATGCTATCCACACGGCATGGCAGGTGTCTATGTGTGACCGTTTTCTTCAGTTTTTTCACAATTTGAGAAGAACAGGAATTAAGAAAGCAGGTGTGATAGAATTTGATGTATCATGTCGAGACCAATGACCAGAGTACATTTCATATCACATTTGGGATGGATATGTTTACACTAGTTGGGTGGTGTATTTCAGAGGAGATATTCAGTGGGAAGACAGAACTGGGGGAGACATGAGGTGATGCATCGAGCTGGTAGTCGTGCATTCAGTACGCATAGAGAGCATATGATAAGTATATTTTTTAAATATTTTATATAAAATTAAATATAAACATTTTATTTTATATTTCGGTATCAATTCGAGCATCTCGATATTATGGAGTTTGACATTTATCGGAGGATGTACAGTGATCCATCCACTGGATAGATTATAGGTGATCGCCAGCATCAGATTGTAGTTAGTATTATTTTTTTCAGTTTGACAATTAACTGGATGTAATATTTTCACCATTTTAATTTCAATTTGGAATTGAATGAGTCATATTAAGCTGTAACCACTCAGACACAGGATGAGAGTAAAGACGATACAACTGAGTAGACCAGTGCCCACTATTTCTATACGGTGGCATGGATGCAGGTGACACAGTATGGCTTTGATGAGGGTCGAGTAGTTGGTATCGTCTCTCATTTGACTCCTTGTACTTATTATGGCACTGCTGTGATGTTGGAGTCCAGCTCAAGAGGAGTTCTTGGAGAGGCATCATCTTTTTCCTCACAGTATGAGGAGCAGTTGCAAACTCAGTCTGAGCTTATAGAGAGTTTGCAGAATCAGCATTAATAGATGTGTCAGTGGCAGTTGCAGCAGCAGTAGCAACACAAGGAGGAGATACATCAATGGCAGCAGCACCATCATCATCATCATGAGCAGATGGAGTATATGCGCTGTCTGACTCATAGTTTAGGGATATAGTCTCCTCCACTATCTTCTTCAGCTCCTCCACCTCCTTCAGAAGACGACCCTCCAGTGATTTTTTTATGTTAAAAACATTTGTATTGAAGATTTATTGTAATATGAACTATTTATAGTTTATGTCTTTTGTATTGGTACAAATATTGCATAATTTAATTTTTTTTATTTTTAATATTATATTATTTATTATTAGTATTATATTTGTTAATATTTGTTTAGTTTACTAATAATAATAACATTTTATGATTTTTTATATTTTTTTGTAAATATTGTGAATTGTAATAATTTTTTTATTTTTTTATTATTTTAATAAAATTAATAGTAATTTTTTATTAATCATAATTTTATTAAATATATTTATTTAGTATTATATTTTTTAAAATCTATTTATTTTACTAATAATGAATTTATTTTATTTATTTTATTATTTTAATAATATTAATATAATTTTTTCATTAATCATAATTTTATTATATATTTTTTTATTATGTTTAGTATTTGAAATGAGAACTTTTGCGACGGGCTCCCATCACAAATAATTTAAATATAATTTTTTATTAATAGTATTTGTGATGGGATGACGGGCCCGTCGCAAATACTATTTCCGACGGGCCTATCGCAAAAGGGTTTTGTATATATATTGTATATAATTGGAGACTTATTTGCGATGGGGCAGTTCCCTGTCGCAAAAAGTATTTGTGAAGGTTCATTGCAAAAGGTTTATTAATATATAATGTATATAATTGGAGGTTTATTTGCGACAAACCCGTCGCAAAAAAATAATATTTTTGATGTCGTTTTCTGCAATGTGCTATTTGCGACGGGGCCCCATCGCTAAAGCCTATTTGTGATGGGATCACGTCACAAAGAGACCGTCGCAAGTACATCTAATTCTAGTAGTGTTGGGTGAATATTATCACCGATTTGTGATAAATTTCTCACATTTGTTAACCCCTCTTTCCAATCTAACTCATAAGGCATTCTAGTTTTCTTGGAGTGATAAATGTTAAGAGAGCTTCATTGAGTTGTAAAGGAGGATTATCTCTACGGTCGTGCTCACACTAACCACAATTGGAGAACTTATTTTGGTATCCAGGGATTAATTGAATAAGGGAATGGGTTGTGTGTTGATGAAAAATGAAAAAGTCATTGCCTATGCATCACAAAAATTGAAAGTTGATGTGAAAAAATATCCAACACACAATTTGAAGTTGGCTGTAGTGATATTGGATTTAAAATGAGGGTGACATTACCTCTTTGGGAATAAGTAAGAAATATATACAGATCGAAAAATCATCAAGTATATATTCACAAAAAAAAATGTATGCACCAACAATGATGGTTATATTTGATCAAATACTATGAATGGTCAATTCACCACCATCCGGGGAAAGCGAACAAGGTGGAAGATGCTCTATATAGAAAGGATCTAACAACTCTTCCATTGATGTGAATTGAAAGGGATCCAATTTTATTATATTTGATTAAGATATACGACGAAATCATAAATAAGGTGACATCATGAATCCTTTTACAAATGAATGAACAACTGTCTCTTTTGGAAAGGATAAAGGATACACAAAAGGATGATATAGGAATTCAAAAAAAGTGGAAACTGTCATAAAAGGGAAATCCTTGAAGTTTAATGTTAATGAAGAAGAAATTGTGAGATTTGGGAAAATGTTGTGTGTTCCATAAAATTTGGAGTTATAGAATGACCTTTTTGATGATGCACATAGTTAGAACTTTTCCATTCACCCTGGATTAACAAAGATATATCGAGATCTACGAGAGCCTTATTGGTAGGAAAACATGAAGAAGGATATCAGTGAGTATACAACAATGTGCCCAGTATGTTAGTAAGTGAAGGCTAAGAGGCACAAGTCTTAGGGGATGATGCAACCATTACCTATAAAAACATGGATATTGGAGATAATCACCATGTAATCTGTCACTGGACATATGAAGATATCCAAAGGAAACAATGATATCTTATAAATCAGATAAGTGGTAAGACTACATAGAGTACCACTCTAGATTTTATCTGATCAAGATCCAAGATTCACCTCTAAGTTTTAGAAGAGTCTTCAACACACTACGAAAACTGAGCTGAACTTCAGTACAACTTATCATCCTCAAACTGATGGACAATCTGAGCAAACTATCCCAACAGTTGAGGACATGTCAATAGCATGCTCAATAGGCTTCAAAGGAGGATGGGATCAACATATTCCTCTAGTCAAGCTCTCTTAAAATAGTAGTTTTCCCTCAAGAATCCAAATGGCTCCTTATAATGCCCATTATGGGAAGAGGTGAAGAACACTGGCATGTTGGGATGAAGTTAGGGAGACCAAAATACTAGATCTAGAAATGGTTGAAGAAATGGTGGGGATGGTTAAGACCATCCAGTATCACATTAAAGGTTCTCAGAGTCGAAAAAAGAGCAATGCTGATAATTGCCTATGAGACCTAGAGTTTGATGTTGGATACATGGTATTATTCCAATTGTCACCATGGAAGAGAGTAATGATATTTGGGAATAATGGAAAGATTAGCCCGAGGTACATCATCCCTATTGAGATCCTTGATATCATTGGAGTAGGGTCCTATCAAAAAACTCTCCCACCGAACCTATCTCAAGTACATGATGTATTCCATGTATCACTCTTGAGGAAGTACATACATGACCTATCACATATTGTCAATATAGAGGTGGAACCATTGGAAAAGACCTCTCCTATGAAGAAAATATAGTGAATATCTTAGATCATAGGGAAAACGTTATACGAAAAAATAAAATTCCCCTCATCAAGGTGTTTTGGAGAAACCACATGTTTGAAGAAGCGACGTGGGAATCAGAGGAAGTGATGAAACGGACTTACCCGCAACTATTTTAGTGTAGAAAAATGAAATTTCGAGGCTGAAATTTCTTAAGGGGTGAAGATTGTAATGACCCAAAATTTTATTAATAAAAATCCCTCTTGATATAATTAAATGTATTATTATGTAAAATGGTTAAATAAAACATACAAAATTCCTTGGTTTTATGTTTTTGGTTTTTAAAATACCATTAAGAATTTTTACCAGTGCTAATATAGTCTTTGAACAATGATAACATAATTAGTATAAATATATGGCTTTAAAAAATCCAATTAACTCAAAAAAAAGGAAGTGATGGCCTCATATAGTAGAAGTTCTCACTATAAAGTGCATTTTTCATAACTCGGAAAGGAGGTCACATCACTGGGCTTCGTTCTTGAACAATCCCAATCCGTTCTTCCACACATCAAGCTTCAACGGAACAACATGTGGGAGAAATGGAAGTTAATAGAGATTACCACTCAAGTGATTTTATCTGAGTTGTCCCATGAGTTTGTCACCATCACACACATTATCTTTAGGTCTTCCATTTGTGTTATAATAAGTTATGTTACAATAAACTAGCACTATGATTATGTACAATATTTTCTAATTAAAAATATTCATTCATTTTATTATTGTTACTTTGTAAATGGTTTTTAAAGCACAAAAGTATTTTTACTTAATATTCAATTAAAAAATATAATTTGATGGATTAATGAATTTTTGAATTAAATATTATTTTAATAAAATATTTTTAATAAATAAATTTTTATTAAATATAAATTATTGTATAATTTTTTGTTAATACAAATTTAATTTTTATTAAGTTTTGAAAGATGTTTTTGTCAAAACCAATGATTTTTTTATAAATACTGATTTTTATATTAAAAAGTAAAAACTCAAATATTTAGTAATATATTTAAATAAAATGAATATCATTTTTGGATTTAGGACTTTGAAATTATCTAACTATGAAATTTTCATAATTTTTTGAGACTTGAATTTTTGGGTAAAAATTAAATACTATTTAAATGTATAATGTTTTTTATGACATCATAATGAACCAATAATGATGTAATAGAATACTATAAAAGGAATATTTGGCTAATAAATGTTTTACCTTAAAAATAAGGTGATTTTAGTTTTTTTGAATAATTTTGATGGTGCCTTAGTGGACCCTCCAAGGATTATTAAATATTTTATCTTTTTAAAAATATTTCCTTAAGATTATGACTCACCTCTACATAAGAAATCCTAATTTTTTAATAAGTTAGGCCATTTTCCAGATAAAATAATGTTTTCTGCTCTACTTTTTCAAAAACCATGGCCAAAAACCATTGAAAAAACCATGGTATGGTTTTTGGTTTCGATTAGTTTAATGTGGAGTGTCCAAAACCTAAATAATAAATATTTCTCTCTCCTTTACTACATAATCCCACTCAATATCCGATTACTCTTCAGTCAAAAAATTTGGCGGTTGACCAACAGCTGGCCTCATCTCTATAAAATCCTTACAAGGCTCCCCAAGATCTTAAGAAGCCTCTATCAAGCCTCTGCTAATCCTTTGGGATCACACTTCCAAGTAATGGATTTCATACTTTCTCATTTTTTCCCATGTTTCTTTATAGTGTTATGCCTTTTTAATTTCAATTAAAAATGATAGGGTATCATTTATCACCACCCTTGTACTTTATTCCTTATGTTTGATTGATGAGAGACCGATTTCTATCTCAATAATGTCACCCATGTACACCCATTACTATGCTGAAATTCCGTAAGGGTTTTTTGTCACTCATTTACATTCAAGAAATTATTTAATGTTCCGAATCTAAATTACCTTACATATTTTTTGATATTATGTTCCCTGACTGCCTTATGGTCCATTTCATGTATAAATTATAAGATACCCCTTTCCCTCTCATCAACCCATTTTACGATTTCTATTTGATGTTGTTATGATACCGAAGTTTCACAAAACGTTCCCATGCTGAAATCATCATGTAAAGTGAATACCATACCCATTTTTTATTAAGGTTCTTCACCTTTATGCACTTGTACATGTTTATTTAGGACATACATTTATGTATTCCACATATCTTATTCATCAAATAAATTATGATGTTTAATGAATCCATATTGTATAATCTATGTGGCACACTTATGGGTGAAATGAAATGATTAACAATGGTGCACCCTGATAGTGCTCCAATGCATTGGGTAAACAATAGTATCATGATATGTCATGTGCAATACCTGTTGAATCATGGAAATTCATGTGCAATTAGGGTTTACTCATGCTAATTCATGTTCAATGAGGGTTTAATAATTCTCCTTGTGCAATGAGCCATTAGTCATGCTGATATCATGTCAAATGTTGTTACCACATCTCCATATTATGATAATAATGCTATATCATTCCTTATTATTCATATTTTAGTTATGATCCACTGATTTTATTATTGAGTAACATGTAATGAATTATTCATGTTTTCCCTTATTTACTCTCTTCCTGGGGTTTATAGTTCACCCTTGTATGTCCTCAGGTTGTCCCATGTAATTCTAAGTATGAAGGAATGTTTTGGTCTTGTAAAATAATATTTTAATAAATATGGAGTATTTTATGTTCTAAGTTGTTATGTAATGTTCCTAATTTCACATGAAACTTGACCTCCAGATCCTCATAGTTTTCCTAAGTGCATGTTTATGTAATAAATCATGTTTAAGTTTGTAATAAATAGTAGGGTTATTATAATCAATACAAATTCCATAATAACCCTTACTAGGGTAATTATTAACCTCAGTATTATCCAACTGATTATGAACATAATCCTTCCAAGAAAGTTTATTATTTATATACTTAAAACAATTTCCTATTTCATATCCATGTAAATAATAGAAGCTTCATACTGTGGAGAATCTATAAGTAGATGATTCCCGGCCTATGACATTATAGTTCTTGTAGAATTTTATAATTTTCTCATAAATGATATTTAACTCAATAATATCATTATCACGTGAAATCATTGCCTAGTTACTAGAGCCAAGTCTAGTTAAACCTTTACTAAGAACCTGGTTAGGAGTCCAAATCGATCCACTTCCATTTCCTTGTCAATTTAAATAAGGATTCCAATAGATAGTGAAACGTAAAACAAGATCTTGGGATTCCAGGTTATCAAATTTAACACATAAATAATAACCCACATTTGAGTAGTGGTGTAACACACCTCAAATGGGTTTAAATTTATTTCCCATTCATAAAGTTTAATAATCCCAAGTTAGAGCTCAATGGAACTAACTCCCCAGGCCGAAAATTTTAGTTCTATTATGGGAAACATCATATAGATGTACCCTCATCCTAGGGAGACACATTTCTAGGATGAAAATACCTAGATAAAAGAAATATGCACCGTTAGTTTATTAATTTTCCGAATTTGAGAGCCTTTATGTAGAAATAGTTGAGCAATAATTTATAACTCACCCATTTTGATCCACTCTAAAATAGTATATAGATAGCTTTGATGTATGAAATTTTTTCTTTTCATCAAATGGGAGAATAAATCACACGATTGATGTAAAAAGGATTTCTTTTCAAAGTATCCCACCTTAGTAACACCAAATTGAACTTGAAAGAAACATTATAGGTTTTCATAATAATTTGAAAGATTATACAATTGTTATGAAACTAATGAGAATATTTCATGAAATATTTTATTTCTATTTTCCATATTTATAATATCAAAAAGAGTTATATTTGGATGAACATAAAAATACTATTGTGGCATATGATATGAGAAAAGATCATATTTTCAAGAAAAAGGCTGAAAATAAATTTAAATCAACCCGTTTTTAAAATGAAAAAAATAATTATAAATAAGTTGAATAAGAATAAAGTGATTTATAGGAAGATAAAGAATATGAATATCTCACCAAAATCATTTCAATTCATTCTATAATATAAAACTACGGATGTTGGATGGGAAAATGTAAAAACTCTCTCAAATATTTGAATTGTTAAGGGAAAATATTTTTTTCACAAAAATTTCCTATTAAGAAAATTAAAGATTATTTGTCCAAAGAAGTGGATAAGATGTATAAAAAACAAAAGTGAATGAAAAATAAGGAAATATTTACTTAAGAAAAGAATAATACAATTTATCTGATGAGAGGAAAGAAAGACGAATCTTCATCCTGTGATAAATTTTATCATCAAATTAACAACCTGTATAAAGATATACATGGAATTATTTCATCAAGAAATGTTCATAATGGTGAAGAAATTATATAACTTGACTACATTATTAATTTTTTCTTCAAAATTACAATTGAGCAGAATACTCAACCCAAAAAAGAATGAATAAAACAGAATAAATATGTTAAAAGTATAACTTTTTAGAATGGTGATTAAACTAAGAAATAGTTATTTAACATTCATTTTATTTGATCAGAAAAGTTTAATATTAGTGACATCGAAATACAACTAAAATTCTTTGAAGAAAAATTAAATAGTGATGTGATTTTCAATAATAATGAAGATATAATTGTTGAAGAATGTAAAAAATGTTGAAGATAAATGAGTTCAAAATGATGGTAAATGTTTTGATAGATAGTTTTACTAATAAAGAGGATGAGTTATTTTTTTTAAACATTTTTTCACAAAACAAATTGAATTAAGAATGATAAGATAAGATTTCAAAAAATAAGTTCAGAAAAAGGGAGAAACATCTAATGATGATAGAAGGAAAATTTCACAGAATAAGGTTGCTTCTTTTCCTAACAATATAAATATAAATTAATTTCTTTTAACACTAAATTTTTGAAAATAAATAGTTGTGTGAAATCATAATCTACATTGAAAGTGTGGGATTCTCCAAAAATATATCCCCCAAGGAAAATTGGTCCATTATTTATGGGGAAGCAGCAACAAAAATATTCTGATAAATTTTACTATAATCCCAAAAATCAATATTTAGAGGTAACATTTGGTGTTGTAGTGTTTTTAGAAATAGTGTATTTTCATTTTGGTAAAACATGATTATTCTAGTAAACATGTACTGATTAAGGGGGAGCTACGTTGAGAAAATAGACCAATCATTTTTAAGAAATTATTGGCCTTATAAAAGGAAACTCAGAAGGAAATGAATTTTCAAGCCTCAAAAAAGAAAAATGAAACATGGAATAATGTTGACTATGTTAAGAAATTTTATAAAAGTAAACATGATAGGTCCAAAAATAATGATTTACTATTTTTTTGAAATAGTGAGATTCCATGTCCAAAAATTTAAAAAAAGAAAACAATTCTCCTAATGAAAAGGGGAAACAAAAGGTTTTTAAAGATGGTGATTTTTTTTAAAATAAATCAATAGATAGGGATTTTAAGATTCAAAAAATTTAAAAGAGACTTGAGAAATAAGATAATAATTCAAATAGTTATATGACTATCTTTCTAACCCTATAAAAAAACATAAATAATATGTTACAAAAGCACTGAAAAAAAAAGTTTAATAAATTTGAAGAGAATTTGAAACAATAATCAGTATATTATACAGATGAAAATAAACTTTTTACAAAAAATAAAAAGGGTTATTATATAGAATAAAAAACATCTAATGAAAAATCCAAGAAGAAAAATAAAATTCAATATTAGGAGAGGAATCTCAGTGTGAATGTTTCTTCTGAGAAACTATTGAGGTTCCTCTTTATTACTATCATATTTGTATATTATTACTAACTTTCATGTAATGGAGGGAGTTTAATTAAAGAATACAATATATGAGTCTCTTAGAATTATTTTGAAATAAAATTATGAGGTTACGAAATATGAGTTTTTGAATGTTTTTCTATACACCCGAACTTTCTAATATGGTTTGATGATATGGGTGAAGGTTTTTTATCTTCATTTTTTATATATTCCAAGATATTCTAATTTTGAAAAGATCAATTTAAATGTATCACATGAAAAGTTGTGTTTTTCAATAAATTGATCACTTTTACTATACAATATTTTTTTCTTCACCAGGATCACCCAAGTAGACTTAGATATGTTCAGTAAAATTCTATTTGTTAAGATAATATTTTGATACTATTTTTCATCAAAATAAAATTATCATTAATTATGATGGATCCATTTTAATTTGATTTTCAATAATATGGAGAATACATGATAGGATACACATGTATGTGAAGACAAAATGTAGGGGGAGAAAGAGGCTATTTTTTGTAGGATACAAATGCAGCAGAAGAATGGTGGTTGGGGGCCCAAATTTTCTTTTCCCGTAATCGATGAACAATCTGATTTCAAAATGAAAATAAAAACTTGAATCCCTAGATTAAAATAAATGAATTAGACAAAGGGAAGATAATATCTGGATCTAATAAAGAAGATATTTCAAATCAAGATTATAATTAAATTATTAATTTATAAAGAAAATAAACACTTGGATCTTTGGTACTTTCTTCATTGATGATCTTTGATCATCCAGAATGACCCTTCCAGATTTCCTTCGTTGCACTCATGATCATACAAAATAGAATCTATCTAGTATTGATACACAGATTCTCCAACAGTCTCCGAACAACACAACTCATTCTCTAGGTGCTAACATGATGAAGAAAATGTCCTTTGTCAACCATTCTTCATCACTAGTTCTTATGTCTTAAAGAAATTATATCTTTCTTGATAGGGAGAGATGAGATGGGTCGAGAAAGAGAATTTTTGGCTTAATAATTCTCAATTCACCAGGGTTTGGCACAATAAGAAAAAAATATTATTAATTGACATGGGGTTTTAGTTACAATACTTAATTTAAATACAACAATTAATGTCAATTATAACTATTAGTAAAAGCCCATGCCACATAATAAGAACAATAGAACACTTATTTGTGGTGCAACAACTTTTATAAAATGGAACCAAAAATGAAATCCCATACCACATAATGATTTTATTATTATTATTATTTCTTGTTACAACTAGATAAAATTTATTTACCGATTAGTAAATAATTAATTTATCAACAGACATGGTCTTAGTACCTTTGAACTCCTCTTCCATTTATTGAACACCCAAATAAAATATCTTATTCTCTTAAATAATTTTTTTTATTTACAGACTAGTAAATAAATATTTATTACCCATTCAACAAATAAATAAATATATTTTATTCAAAATATGTTGAATTAATATTTATATAATTTATGTGAACATATTAACTTGAATAAAATTATTCCTCAATCTTGAGAATAATCTGTATTCCATTAATTAAATTCAATTAGAATTTAATTGAGACCACCAAAAACATGTAGTCTGTGACCCATTATGATTATTTCTCCTTACTATTAGGTGGGATTGTCTAAAGTCCAAGATTACTTTTGAGAAATGTGTTGAGGCACCCAAGAGAAAGAATATAAAGTCGCAATAATGACATCCACATACAAATGATCACTGTGTAATATAATCCCTTTGTCAAAATATCTCATCAAGATGGATTCATGATAGGTGGATCAACCTATATGATGGATATTTCATTCTTTGACTAAAAAATGTAAATTAATCATTAAAACATGTACATGGAATTTAGGGTGACATTTCTATTTCAATCAAAGGGATGAGATATAAAAGTCCATAAATGGAACAAAAAAATCATTCCTCGAATTATCCAATATTAACCCCTTATTTTTCATTCAACCAACTACCCCAAATCCCGCCAATATATGTCATGACAGTTTTCATCAGTAAATCAAATTTCATGAGTTGTGAAACATGTTAATGATAATCTTAAAGTCTAAGAACCATTACACAAACTTGCAGATAGGAATATCTAATGACACCAAAAGATGCAGAATTCCTTCTAGTGGTTTTGTTCTCATAATATCCCATATTATGAGATTAACAAGTGTAAACATCATGAGAAGAAGTATCTTACACTTATGAATACTCACACCTAATTTTAGTTATACTATGTGTCCCATCATAGTATGGAATCCAACCGGAGAACTACATTTAAGAATATTTTCATAACACTTCAAGGTTCTCATCTTATGGGGGAATTTCTATGACCTAATTAATGAAAAAAAAACTCTTGGACATTATTAGGTTATAGTCATTCATGATATTGAAAAATAGGTAATAAGATGTTTAATATTTAAACACATTAAATATTCATGTAATAAAAGTAAAAAAATTTGGTTCTAGGACACCAACTCCAAAAAACTCCCACTTGGACTAGAGCCAACTGCCTATGACTTTCTCTCCACTAGACCTCACATGATTATCATGTTTCTGCTAAGTTAAGACTTTATTCAAGGGGCCTCCACATTTTTTTCCATGGAAATACTTCTGACTACAACTTCACCTAACTGAGAAAATACCCTCAAGAAATTACCCTTTCGTAGTATGTGATACGCCCGATGATGTGACCTTGGATATTTTTTTAGAGACACCACTACAGTATTATCATAATAGAGTGTGATGTGATATTTAATTTATGGTACCACATCCATCTCTTGGATAATGCTCTTCATTCAAACTACATGTTTAGGTTCCTCATAAGATGCGATATACTTCGACTCTACTATAGAATGTATGAGCACATGTTACTTTAATTTCTTCTAACTCATAGAACCTCCATTAAATGTGAAGATATATCCTGTTATTGACTTCATGTCATCTAGATCACTCTGGAAACTATCATCTTCATATCCTCTAGTGAATAGTTATTCATATAATCCATAAACCAGGGACGTATCCTTAGTATGTCGTATAATTAGGGAATGTTTTGACTTCCATCCAAGGAGGTCGCCTAGATCATCTTGATATCTTTCTACCTCACTCAGTGTATATGTGACATCTACCCTTGTACATATTATAGAATACATGACAGACATAATCAATGATTTATATGGAATCCTTTCCATTATCTTTCGTTCCTCATGAATTTGGGGACACATTTTATTATATATATGAATTCCAGGTGATGTTGGAAACAATACCTTCTTGGATTCTTCTATACTGAATCTCCTTTGTATCTTTTCAATGTTTTCACTTTGACTTAGGCCATGCAATCTCTTAGATCTACCACCATGGATCGTGAATCCAAAAATATATGTTGCCTCACCCAAGGCCTTTATGGAGAATCAGTTATTCAACCACACCTTAATAGAAAATAATTATGATATTTCATTCCCAATATTTAATATTTCATCGACATATACTATTATGAAAAATGATTTCACTCCCACAAAACCATTTTTATACACAAGGATCACCGTAATTATTTATAAAACCAATTTCTTTAATGGATTAATCAAAATTAATGTTCCAAGACCTCAATGATCTATTTAATCCAGAAATGTTTTTTTTTGAAACTTTCATATTATATTAGAATCCTTCAGAGTCACAAAACCTTCAAGTATTGTCATATAGAAATATTCCTGAAGGTTCCCATTAAGGAAGGATGTATTGAAATCCATTTTCCAAATTTAATAGTCACGGTAAGCGGTAATAGCCATTAGAATTCTGATGGATTTTAGCATTGAAACATGTGAAAAGGTTTCATCATATTAAGGCCTTGATGCTGTTCAAACCCTTTTTCAACCAGTCATACTTTATATGTACTAACTTGTACTTCCATGTCCAGTTTCTTCTTTAATACCCATTTTCAGTAAATAGTCTTTACCTCTACTGGATGTTCTTCGAAAATCTAGAATTGGTTTCGATACATGGAATCAATTTTTGAATTCATGGCATCTTGCCACATAGAATCGTTTGTGTCACTTACTGCTTCATTATAGGTTATAGGATCATTATTATAAACTAATAATGAGTCACCATCCTTGGTAACTTGAAAAATGTTCAATTTTAGATATCTAACCTCTATTGTACTCCTATGTAATACATGTGTCTCTAGAACATATCTTTCTTCCATGGGGAATTGTGAAATATTATCCTATCCAAACTCGAGTGTACCATGAGCCTCGACTTCATCGAAGTCTATCTCGCTCCCACTATCTCTTTTGGAGATGTGCCCCCTCTCAAAAAATATGGTGTGTCTTTCCACTAAAACATTTTTTTTCAGAGAGTTCGTATAGGTAATATCCCCTTGTTTCATTGGGGTATCCTATAAAGGTACACTATGTGCCTCAAGGTGTATGTTTGTTACACAAAAAGGCCTTAACTAACATTTCGCTTTCCCATGCATGTAAATTAGATATCAAGAATTGTATTCCACTCCAAAACCTGTATGAAAGACCATTTATTGATTTAGTTAGTACATGGTTTAGTATGTGTTCCTATGTTTGTAATGAATATCCCCTATAGGATAATGGAATACTTGCATGACTTGTCATTTATCTCACCATGTACAACAAGGTGAGTTTCTTCCTTTCTCTTACACCATTCTTCTAGGGAGTGTACGGAGGAGTGAGTTGGGATAGGATCCCAAACTCCCATAAGTAATCAATGATGTATTAATTAATATATTTTCCACCTGAGTCTGAGTAGTGTTTCCTAATATTCTTACCAATATGGTTCTTAACTTCATTCTTGTATTCATTAAACTTTTCAAAATAATCCGACTTAAACTTCATTAATTAGATATATCCATATCTACAAAAATTATCAGTAAAAGTTATGATGTATGTGTACCCACTCCTTGCTTCAATTGGAAATGGTCCACACACATCAGTATAAACAAATTCAAAAATCTCTTTGGTCCTTTCACCATTACTACTAATGGGAATTTGGTAATTTTTCATAATAAACATGCATGACATACACTAAGTGTTTTTTGTTTGAAAGAATCTAAATATCCATCTTATTGTAACTTTTTCATGAATTTCTCATTTACATAACCTAGCCAGTGATGCGAATCTTGTGTGTAGTATAGGTCATGTGAAGTAACTTCATTATCGATTTCTATTACATGTTTTGTGTAATCCAACACATAAATACCGTTATATAAATGTACCTTGACAAAACAAACTAAATATTTATAAAAGAAGAAACATTCATTTCTGAACTTAAAAATAAATCCATCTATATCAAGTATGGATATAGAAATAATGATTTTGGTTTTATAAGGAACATAATTAAAACCATTAAATACTTATATGATCCCATTAATTTTTAGTTTGGTGAATTTTTTCTTCCAATTTCCTTTCTTTCCATTGGAGAAACAATCAACTTCTTGTTCCCTTCCCTCTCCCTTGGTCTTTCTTTTCTTTGAAATGAGTGAAGAAGTTTTGTCCTTAACTCTCTTCAACGTCCCATTCCTCTTATTAAACATAAGGAAAGAAGGATTTTTGCACTTCAAATATTTTTCCACTTGTAGAAAAATGATAAGAAGATCTAGTATAGACTTAACAATGTTGTTCATTTCAAAATTCAAAACATAATTGGAGAAGCTATGAGGGAGTGATGAGATAATGAGATTGGTATATGGTATTCGGGGATTTTAGACCCTCTAACCTCTAGGGAATAAATGTAACAATGATCTTGACTACATGAGGCTAAGATAGGGAACCCTCTCGATGCTTACTTTGATAGAGTTCCATATAAATATCATGCCATTCATATCATTATCTCTCCTAGTAAAGACCACGAACCTGCTCAAGCATGGTATATGCATCCTTGATTTCATGAGACTTAATGATTTCACTAGACATTGATGATAACATAAATCATTGAACATTGAACACGCCATTCATATGTTTCTCATAGAATAGAAACTCTTCATCACTCGCCTCTTGGGTAGGCGGATCAGGTAATGAGGACTCCAGCATGTAATATTTCCATTCATGGTGTAGAATGAACCAAAGGCTTCTAAACCTTCTTTGATGTTAATGACAATGAGGTTGATGTCTTTATATAGTATTGATAAAATGGATAGTTTTGTTTAAGAGGTTATAATTTTCATTCTACAGTTAAATTATATGAAAATTAGAACTTTCTTGATTACATTTTATGAGAAATAATAAATTAATTTTATAAAGTCTACCATCATTTTGTCAAGTCTTAATGGCCCTCACCATTGAACTCAGAATATATCGTTTCCTAAAAATTATAGTGGAAATTATCCAAATTTCCCTTCGCATAACCCCAAAAAAGGGGTTTTCAACCTCTTTGAATCAATTTAGGAAAGAGTGTCTTTGCCAACTATGGGCTCGCAGCTCCTTGATCCATTGAGTGGAATCCCCAACCCGGAAATCCTAACATGGATTTTATCAACAGTTGCCTCCAAATTTACCCCATGTTTTTCAAGGGCTAATCTTATTGATGTAAAATGGTTAAGTCAACCAAAAACATTAAAAATAGATTCCTATATAAAATTAAGTAATACAACATGGGTTGGTCAAACACATGGTTTTATTGAGTCCTTCCCATAATCATTTAACGGAAGGCTTAGTCTGGCTTAATATTTGGCTGAGGGATTTTTATATCTTATGAATAAATTTTCTTATTATCTTTATGAAATTATTCTTTAAATTAAGAGGAACATACATAAGTGATGAATCATGTCTCAATAATATTTACCCATAAGCCCAGTTTATTTTAGTTCCATATTACATTCTAGTTAACTCCTTAATTATGTAGTCACATTGATACATCCATAATGAAAAACCATGTAACTAATAGAAATAAAATAAAGTAAAGAATATGATCATGAGATCTTCTAATGGTTAGTTTATCTAGTGGTTGATAAACTAATAGGTGACCTAGGGGAGAAACACCTTGAATGATTTATGGTTTGTGTCTACACATTTCCACCTGTGCACCATTGTATCACCTTGGATTTGTTTTTCCTCAACTCCTAACTCAAACCACCGCCAAAATATTTGGATCTCCATACATTAAAAATGATTTTTATCTCATATGCAGGTGAGGGGAAAAAATAGGGGTTTCTATAAAAGAAACCATGGCCATACATGCCCTATATATTAATGAGTAAAGACAACACACATACTATCAATTTTAGTTATAATTAAATTAAAAGGAAACTAATATCATACAATGTTCTGGTTTGGCTCATGATCATCAATATACATACATCAAATTACACATTTAATTAAAATATAATTAAATTATTTAATCCTTCATATTAATATTAATCAATATTGAATTTAATAACTATTATATTTAATTAATAAATATTTTTATCTTAATCCATTTATAAATTTCCCTGAGATTCTCATCAATAACAATGGAGGTAACATGGTGAACACCCATTCGAATCTACATGATATATAATTATAAACATTAAACAAACATTAATGTTTTAATTCTATATAATTTGGTAAATTATTTGTCATGTCATTCTAACTACATGGTGTGTACTTCTTTCACAATCTTTTCAGAAGTAGATGCATTTAAACTCATCATGTGAGGCATACAATGAAAATCGTAGAGTACACAACAGGTTCGGTGGGACACATGTTGTGTTTTCTATGTGTTGCATGGATCCGATCGGCTTAGCTATGTATGGTATTAGTGGTTTGTCCATTTACACAATGGGACTATGGGATATGTTAATTGGGCCACACGACATGTAAGCTGAATGACCGTCCACTAGTTGTTCTGGGTCAACATGCAGTGTAATAATTAACTACATCGAATGTAATTAATACACAAGGATTGAGTAATTTCCAAATTACTCTTGATACACTAAACACAACTACATGGTTTTTAATCTGGATTAAAAGGTGTATATTGAATATTACATGGTTTGTAAATCAGATTAAATAGCATGTACTGTCGTGTTACCTGGAGAGACTCTTCATTGCATCCTAATGAGATCATCGATTTATTTTTAATTAAAAACTATTCATTTCTATTATTTATATGAGAAATGAAAAGTGGAAGAATAGATCTCAAAATTCACATCACAATAAAAATTAAAAATGAATTTAAAATATAAATTATTAAAGAGTAAATCCTAAAAAAATTACTTAAATAATTATAAATAATGATGTGACTCCTCTGATACCACTTGTAGGATCCTGACGCAGTATAAGTGTGGTGGTTGGGAGGGCCCCACATTACTTTTTCTCTAATCAATGACAAATTTGAGATCAAAATGATGATGAATGACAATATCAACATATTTAAAATAAAAGATTTAGACAAAGAGAAAAAAAGTGCTAGATCCAAGAAATAGGATCTTGCACATCATGATTATAATTTATTTATTAATTTATGAAGAAAATAAATACCAGGGTCTTTGGTAAATTCTTTTTTGATGACCATTGATCATCCAAAATGACCCTTCTGGATTACCTTCATTCCAATCGTGAGGATCTGAAGTAGAATCCCCCTAGCATCGATCCCCACGTGCTCCAATACTATCCAAACAATGCCACTCATTCTCTTTTTTTAAGGTTGGGGTCAAAGCCTAATTTATTATTAAATCAAAGCAAAGACCTCTTTTAACTGGGTAGAGGGAGACCCATTACATAGCCCAAAGCCCCAGTGGGAATTTAGCATATTACATGGCCCGTTGGCCCAAATTTTTGGCCCAAAGCCCATTCCGTGAATAGAACTGTTACAGTACCCGCACTACTACAGTACCCGCCGCCGCTATAGTACCCTGCCGCCGCTACAGTGACCTGCCACCACCACTCATTCTCTGAGTGATAACATGATGAAGAAAACGTCTTCCGTTGATCATTAATGATTTCTCAATCTTCAGCCTTTAAGAACATCTCTCATTCTTAAGGGGGAGATATTAGAGTAGTTGAGAGAGAAAATGTTTGGATCAACAATTATAAATTCCCAAGGGTTCGTCCCAATAGATGTCCTTCCTATTAATTGACATGGGGTTTTAGATACAATATTTTATTGCAAAATTGTGATTACATGAAATTATAACTATTAAATAAAACTCATTCCACAAAATAACAATAACATCACCATTCTTTATGCTCAGGAAAATTGGGCAAAACAGAACAATAAATGAAATCTCATCTCATATAATAATAAAAATATTGTTATTATTTCATGCTCCAACTGGGAAAAATTATTTACCGACTTGTAAATAATGAATCTATCAATGGACATGATCATGTCTGTTCAAACTCCACCACCTTTTATTGTACACCCAAATAAAATATTTTATTCTCTTAAATAAATATTTTTTTCCAAACTAGTAAATAAATACTTTTAAAATTATCAAAAAAATAAATATATATATTTTATTCACAATTTGGTGAACCAAATCCAACATTTTTTAGATGGTTATTATCATAAAACAAAGAGAGGGATATTGTTAGGCCCAATTTTTATTTATTTGTATTTGTTGTAAATAGTTGAAATATGTTTATAGTTGAGAAAAGATATATATTTTTTTAGAATAACCATGTCCTATTGAATAGAATTTTTAGTGGATTCAGTATATCATATTAAAAAAAGGGAAACATGGTTCTAGAATAGATCACTAAACATAGATGGACAAACATAAGTTTTAGTCGAAGAAAATATAATGATTCTTATATGATCTCTCAAAGATTAAAAAATCATAAAGAAGTCATGTTTCAAGAAGAAGTGAGTAGAAGGAAATAGATGTGTGATTTTCTAGTGATTCTAACACTAAATGTATCCTCTTATAGCTCATCCGAACAAGGTATACCCTAGATTCCTGAGTTTTAAAAAATTAGAAAACTAGAATATGTTATGTTTGAAGGACATTAAAATTTATGTCGGGTTGATCCATTGGTATGAAATAGATTATAATCTATCATACATAGAGTTTTCAAAATAGTTACATAAAACTGGTATGAAAACTGATCCATACATATAGTTTCTTGAACCAGTACATCGAATGGGTATTGACACCAATTCATCATATGGGTAACAATAAAATACAGAGAGGGAATTCATATTTTTAATCCTAATAATTAAATTAGTCTAATAAAATATATGAAGATTGCTATCATAATGAGTAAGTTTTTGAAAATGTTATAAGTATTAACTTTATACTGAAGTGGTTGCATGCAAGTGAAGTCTAAATATGTTGTAACAATGTAGTCAACATTTTTTAATCGACTCGTAACATCAGAGTAAGAAATAAATTAATTATTTTTCATTGGATGAAGATAAATTATTTTTATATTGTTGAATGATAATTGATTTTTTTTAATGTTTATGGTTTTGAAGTTATTATCTATCAGACTAGCTTTTCATAAGGAAGTCCTTTAAATATGTTTTCTATAAAAATTTCTATTAGAATTACTTTGAGGCAGAAATAAAAATAGGAGTCACAAAACAAAGATTTATTTACTCAAATGACTAGATTGAACAATTTTTTACCAATTATAAGTTGTTTTAATTTGTGAGAATATTGAAGAAGTGTTGATAACCATGTATAGGTTTTGGGAATGGTGGAAATAGTTACAGATGAAGCTCTAATGAACATGAACTTTTTAGATATAAAAATTTGTCTAAGTGGGAAGAAGAATTGTATTTCCCACCTTTTCTATTATAGGATGTTGATAAATAGAGAACATAACACATTCATAATTTTTATTTGTTCATGTTTACAGAGAGCTAACATTATAAAATTTTTGTTTGAGATCAAACCAGAGTATTGTTTTTAGTTGGAGGGGTGGTTCATCAGAGAAATCCATTTAGAGTGAGTTCCAATGGAGAAAGTTCCATAAAATCAATATCCATTGGAGTGAAGAATAATTTCAGAGATTTAATCCAATGGGAAATCCATTAGAGTGACTCCCATTAGACTAAGTCCATTGGATAGTGTAATGTCAAATAACTAATGTTTGACCAACCAATTGAGTTCATACACTGTCAAAAAAGGAATATCTGAATAAAAACATAATGATATACAATTAGATGGATACCATTAGACATAGGTTACTAGACTAAGGAAGATCCAACATAAATTTTCTATGTATGTTTTCCAAATATAATTTCATGCAAGGTTTAATTTTAGCACAGTTATATTTTCTAAATATCATGAGAATGTTTCCAGAATGACATGATCTTAAAACAATTCTTTATGTTATTAAAAATTGTATAAATGTGAAGTTGATCTAAAAAATACATGGAGGAAGTGAAACATATTATGAAGTGGATAAGAAAATATGTGAAAGGTGAATATTGAAGTTTTGGTTTCTTGGCAGTTAATAAAAAATGTTTTTTGTTCGGGTTTATATCCTACTGTGGGAAATTTAATACAAAAATGATAGTTAGGGGTATAAACAGCTATACATGAAAATTTAACTACTAGGTTGTAGAGAATTTTTTATTTTGTGAATTTTTATAATAGAAATAATATAGAAAATGAATACATATTGGTCGGACTATACAACATGGAAATTAGTAGGTCATTGTATAAAACAATTTAAATATCATTTTCTGTTTCATCATTATATGTTTTTCATACGAAAGGTGAGGTTGGGATTTATTTTTTAGTGGATCCTGACACTATCAAGTTTAATAGGATAATAAATGTTTATAATAAAGAAACATTATAATAAAGTTGGACCCCCACCCCCAATGGCCTAGATAATACTTAGGAACATCAAAAATATTCCCCAGTTGAGATTTAACTTTTAACAATCCCGAATATTGATGAAATTGTGAAATAAACCCTTATCTCTATATTTCCTTTATTTAAACCACTCTAACATCCTGTATAATTAATTTTAGTTTATTATACCTCCACACAAAATTAATATTAATACTTATAATATCATTAATGATCCATTTAATTATTTTATATCCCCCTTTTCTAAATAATTCCTTATTTAAATTTTTACTTTTGATGGTTAACTGCTTCATTTTTTCATGCTTATATCAGATTAGTAGTTCCAATAACTGGACATTTATCATGGTTCATTAATCTAAAAATATTTATCATGAAATTAATGTCATATAAATTAAGTATAAACAAATTTTTATTCATCCATATATTTAAAAATAAATTACACTGTTCATGGAGATTGTAGGTCGTTTGTACGCATGAAAATAGGTTTCATTATTCAATGGATGGAAAGAAAGAATGGTAAATATTAATTCACAATTAAAATTTCATTATAATATCATATAATGTATACATATAATCATAAAATTCATTGTTATTAAAATCCATGAAATATATAAATGAAAAATGAATCACATCACTTCACAGAGATTGTAGTACACATGCACACATGAACAACGTTATAATTTTCCAAAAATTTAGATGTTGAGAAGGAAGATATGATATTATCACTAAAAAAGTATAATTAATTCATAAATATCTTAAATAAACATTAAAACAATAATAATTACCATCCATGAAATATAATGATTAGAAAATAATTGTATCTCTATGTGAAGGTGTTAAGTGGTACATATGCAGAAATGATACTTTCACATTTCATTTGACGAGAATGAAGGTGAAGAATGGAATTTTGATAATCATAATAACTATTAAGAATATTGATAAGAATAAATTTATTATTTTAAGGTAAATTCCATATATTTATAATAGGTAAATAAGAGTATAAAAATAAAGAGATCGCTTTAAGTTATTGTATATTCCTAGACAAGACTCCTTCATATTTCCTCTAAAGGTCTCTACGGACGGTCTTTTGGGATCAAACATACCTCTAGAATGTGTATATAGAAGTTAGGATTAAAAATTTGAATATTTTGATTGATATATTAAGCTCAATGGGGTGTTAATAAGTTTAGGAGGATTCTCCCTTTATAAATTGTGGTGAGAGACACATTTGGAATTTCTCAAAAGACTAAAATTTAATAAATCTATTCTCAAAACCAATGGTTAAAATGGCCTATAAATGGACTAGGGAATAAATTTGAAACCATAAATTATATGTTCATAATTTTTTAATATTATTATGAATTTTTTGTAATCAAATTAAATGTTATTATCATAAAAGTTCATTACTATCAATTTAGACACTATTTACATAATTTAACTTCAAAGACATGATGTAAAATATTAAATTAGAATATAATACTATAAGAGAACTATAATATATTATATTATCATAAAAAATTAATGGAACACATTAAATAACTCAAATTATATTTCTTTTAATATTAATAATATCATTTATTATATATTTTTATTAATTAAATAAATATTGTATCGGCGTTGCAACATAATTTATGGTAATTAAATAATTACTAAAAACTATAAGTCAATTTCCATGATAAAAATAATTTCATAATTCAAAAAATAGATGCAAATTTTTTATAGGTAATTTTTTCCCTATGTGAACATTTTAAGGATAATTAAAACTAAGAGGGTAAAATTTTATAACTTTTTTATTTAAATAATATATAATAATTTTGATGGATAAGTGTTAAATAAAAAAACATATTTTAATGTGTAAGGTGATTTTGGTCATCTCCCTTCACACAATATATAGTATAGTAGTTTTTATTATTTCTTACCTTATCTTCTGGTTTAAACCTTTCTCCAACCAATTTCAAACATATCTTGAAAAACAAGGGTTTTATTCATCAAGTTCCAATACAGTTACTATAAATGGAAGAAATGGCCCATAAATGGACTATGGTTGATATTTTGAACTATATAATTGTAACATGGATTAATTTATTAATTTAATGGAATTTTATTTCATTTAATATAATATTTTCTATATTGAAATACCATTATTCACAATTTTTAGAACTATTCAATACATTGAATTTAATAACATAAAGAAAATAACTATAATGTTAAAAAATAATACATCCTTAACTCATCATTTTCATATATAAAATTCATGTATCACCTTAATTATATCATATTATAATATTTTTAATATTTTCAATATCTTCTATTTTATTTTATATCTATATTTTAATATTTATCATGTGAGAGTTGTATACGCATCTACATAATTTATTTAATACTAAAAAATTAAAATTAAATTTACATCATGAAAATAAGTTTATTATTCTGAAAATACCTATTTTATATTCATAGAATATGTATCTTAACTCTTGTATATGCCTTGATAAATTATTTAATATGTTTTTTGAATTTCCTTTCCTTATGCAGAAATTACATAACAATTTGCATAAGACACCTATTATATGACTAAAAAAATCAGGTATTATAATAAAATTAATCTAGAATTATTTATATTTAATAAATAATAACCAAGGAATTATTCCATCTCTAATATTATCTCTATTATACCAAATTTGACTTTCCCAATGCTACGAAGTCTATGCATCGGAAATAATTCTTTTGTTATGGAATAAAATATAATATATATGGTTTGAATTATTGTTGTATGATATTTTTACTATATTATAATAATTGAGTCTGTCCATCAACGTTTCTTAATAAAATTACTATGTTTATGTCTTGGAAATATCACAAAAGATATAGTATTTAATAAAAACTATTTTCTTACCATTCTCTAAAATTTTAACTTCATCGGAAAAATCCAAAAAATTAACCCGACTATAATTTTGAAATGTTGATGTAAAAAATGATATTATTTTTTTAAAATAATTTTTCAAAATTTTCCAGAAATTAATTATTATATTTTTTCAATGGAAATCGTTATTTATGAAAACTTATTTCTAAAGAAAAAAATAAATTTTCTGAAAATTGAGTAATGATTTCTTAAGATTAATCAATGAATTTATATTCATTAAATCCATTATATGTTTCATACTTCAGTTAATACTATTAATACCCTCCAATTCAAAATCAATGGTATAATAGTCATATTTAAATAACAATATTTCATTTTTTTAACTCATTGTTGCACATATGCAACAAACCAATGAAATTATATTAATTTTTTAAAAAAATTATTAAATTTATAGGGTGTTACATGGTTTCCCACTTCTATAGGGATGGGAAAATCTATAGTAGATTCCAAAATATAAATCTTTTTAAAGACCGTGTGAATTTAAGTTGATGATCCTTTCTCATGTGGTTTCTAATGGTATGATCCACCTTTCATGTCGAAACAATGATGTTGTGTACACTTACATTGGTTCAATAGTTCTCTCTAAAAGGATAAATGATGTTGTTTGTTAGTGACCATGGGATGGATCTTCTATTATTCTACTGGAGTGGTTATTTCTTATTTTAGAAGTTGTTTCCCTTCATAAGTATACAATGTGATATAATAGCATTATTTATTCTTGGCCTTGAGGAAGTGGTTCCCATGGTCTGGATTCATCACATCCAAATGATTGATTAGATGGATAAATTTTTCATTCATATCATCCTAATTATTAGGATATGTGACTATCCAGTCATTGGGAGCATTGAAATTATCAAATTCTTCAACTTAGTGAAACTTTCTTTAAATTTTATAAAATATAGTTTATAAGGGTCAAGCTTTATAGGATACAAAGGGATTAATGTCACCTTGTAGTGTACTATGTCAACTATTGGAGGTGTACTTGACACACTACTGATATGAATAGGATACCATAGTGTTCATGTGAAGTATGGTTATTTTGAGTAATGCATTTTTTGTAGAGTCTTATGAAGCCAACCTAAACTCATTGTTTCCAACTATGTCACCAAATATGGTCCTAAACTGAATCTTACTTCCCAACATTTATTATATATTATCATACCCAATATTTTATTATTGGATGAGGTCAAGATAGCCCTGTTGTAACCTTGAATTTGGAGTGTTTGAGATGGGATAAGATTGATCCTAGAGCTTCTATCCACTAGACACCAACCTATTTCCACCACATTGAACAAGAATAAGACATAATTCATGAGAATGTGCACAAAAATCATGGAATATTCATCCTCTCTAGTGATGTACATGATTGGTTTCAACTCTTCAAATTTGTATTCCTCTAGGCATTAAGCATCATTGGTAGCTACCTAATCTCATCAGGGAGTTAATGATAAATTCAATTAATTTCATTGATAGGTGGAGTACATCATGGTTGGAGAGACATACTATTAAACTAGAAAGATGCTAAATAAAATCATATTTATGAGTTAGGGTTTTTTTCACCATAATAGTCTTTATCTGATATGAATCATTATGGTATTGACTAGTTTAGGAACTAGGTATTGACTAGTGGTTACCAAATTTCAATATTAGATAGATGTCATATATAGAGTGATGGGTAGTTGTGGACATTCCTTGACTAGTTATGGCTAATCCCTAGGTTGTAGTGGATGATCCCTATTATTAATCAACTAGATAGGTCATAGGGTATTCTCGATAATTTTTCATTTGAGTAATATGGTTCTTTATCCCTGAGTAATGCTTGGTTTCATGTATCAGTAGAAAAAACAATACCCTCCCATGTATCATCTTGAGCATACATTTTTTCTAGCATAGAAATTACCCGTCCCCTGATATTGTGGACTATTGGTTCCTGGTGGATCTGGGTAACAAACATCACCAATAAGTTTAACATATCGGTCCACCATCCTAATTTTTTATAAAACTCTAATCCTACACCTATTTATTAAAACATTCCTTGATTGGATCAATTCCTTTTCCATCTCTCAATACTGGGTGATGTGGTGGTGCATGTAAAATCACTAAGGGTGAAGAATAATTCATCACTAGTGATGGGTTTTTTGTGTCTTTTCAATGTCATCGGGGTTCTTACATGACTTGGAAGGTGGAGGTACTGATAAGTTAGTTTGGTAGTATTTAAAGACCACATTATGTGACATTTCATTCAATAGAGCATGGATAATTCCATGGGAATATATGACTTAATTATAGGATATCCAATCATAAAACATGTTTACACCTCAACTAGATACATACTAACTTTGACCAAAATCATTATTATTTCCATCAGTGGTGGAAAAAACATACATCACTTATGCTAGCGAAGGACCAAATTCATCTATTTCATAATCTACCTAATCCTGGAGCTTTATATTATTAACAAAAACACACATTGATATTATTTCTATGTATTTTATGTTAGTTACAAGAGTCCAAATGGTTTTTAACATTTCCTCTTTTAATCTTATTATTTTTGGAAACATAGAAGGTTCTTCTACAAATTAAAATAAATAAACCCAAGATTTTATCATCTTTTAAGGATTATATGATGTTCATTCATTCTATGAAGGGATGGTGGTGGTTTTGGCACTAAAGTGATCCTAATAAAATATAATCATAATGAGACTGTTCTTAGATATATTTGTTCTATAGAAGTTCTAGAAGTTGGAATGACTGAGGGAATGAAGTTTATATTGTAACCATTTTTCCTCTCTGACATGATTTTTCACTGGAGTTAAAGGATGTAATGGGAATACAAGATTCTTGGACCACTACATAGCTTTTTTTATGTATTAATATCTCTCAAAAAATACTGAAATCCAATCGAATTATTTAGAGAAGCGGGTGTATGGAAAAAATCATCTAACAATATCTCCATGAAAATCCCCCCAAAAAATTCTTGAGGAAGATTCATATCAAGGGAACACGACAACCCCTTCATCAGGGAGTGATGTTAGAAACATGCTCATAGTATCATTACATAAACAAGTAGTTTTCAATAACACATTTTATTCTAAATATGGAGATGAATTTGTATATGAGTTTCTTGAGGAGAGCATCTCTAATGATAAATCCTAAGGAAACTGACTATACCATATAATGGAATTTTCTTTTAAGGTGTATAAAAATCATCGGATTCTTGATTATTCCTTTTACTCTAGAGTTCCTATTTTTGGGTCACTTTGTGATGTGAAATGTGATATATATTTCTATATATTTTCTATACCATTGAATGCGGAAAAACATGGTATACTAAAATGTAATGTTTTGGGATTATTATCCACCTATACTAGATATGGATACATTTAAACCTAGAAAAAGTCTCATTGTGTCTCAATGGAATAAAGATGAGTGATGAGGGAACTTATCACATCAATTGGGGGGGGGTTCGTTTTGTGTCTTTACCTTGAATAACCCAATAATAAATTATTTTGAATCGAAATGGTCAAGACGTGGTAAGTCACTATGATTCTTTAGGGAAGTAGCCTCAAGAAAACATAGGTTGTGTTTTAGTTGAGTGGAGACTATATACTCCAAACCGTTCAACTTAACATAACCACCTACATTTTTCCTATATGATCAGATAATTATGAGTGGTTATTAGAGCCCCTCTGGGGGAATTATGGGATCCTATTGTACATCCTCTTACTCTGGGTATTGTTCAACAAGGATTTCGGTACAATTTTTTCATGTTCTTGGAGTAAATAAGATGTTTAAGAATCTTCTATAGTTCGTGATATAGTCTCTTATAGAATGATGGGATAGGATATTACATTGATTTCAATGAGATATCAACGAACAAGAGCCAATTCCTACTCTGTAGACATAAATTGTTCCTCTTATATAGAGTGAGAGACTCTATCGAGATGAATTACAAACACTGTTTATCCCCACATGGTGGGTCCTCCCCAGTATATTCTCTAATACCAATCTCATAGTCATATATTTTATTAGATTTACCATGATGTAATTCATAGTGTTATTGGGTTGAGAATAGGAGATTCCCCTGAATATGTATAGATTGGTTTGGAGGACTTGTGATCACGATGATAAATAGTTGAATTAGAGGGAAGCATACCTCCCCTACCCCTAATTTGTAAATGAGGAGATTACCCTTCCATAGTGTGATGAATAAAAATAAGTCTCCTAATGTGGGTCCACTAAAAACATTGATGTTACTCATATGAATCAGGGAACTAATCTAATTGGTGTGTTAGGATGGGAACCCTAGCTTATTGATTAGGGAGAGAAATAAGGTGTTCATGACATAATGGATAGTTTATCTAATGGCATTGAAGGAGATAAAACACCAGACATAAATTATGGTAGATTATTTCTACCTGATCCAAGACAATCGACTATATGATAATAAATTGGATGTTCATTAGTGTCCAAAAAAGAACTAGTATGTTGTAAATGGCCAATTTATTCCACAAAATTTATTCTTCATGTTCATTGTGGAAATTTAGTCCAAATCTTGGTCACATAAAGATCCCAAGGGCTGGGATGACAACAACCAATCCTTATATAGATTTTTAGGATAAATAGGAATCATTAGACTCAATATTCTCAAAAATCAGGGATACTATTCGGTGGAAGTTTATGATTCCTAATCATATCCATGACCTCTTTTAGGTTTGGAAGCCCATTGTGTTCTTATAGTTCAGTATTATGTGTTCCTTTATTAGTGGGTTCCCAACCAAATCCCCGCATCTCCCATATATAATGACTTAATGTGAGCAGGAATGAGAATGATGGTGGTAGGGATGGTTTCATGGTGAGTTATGGAAAGAAAGCCAATAATTCCTCCAAACGCAGGGTATTTCTTAGATATTTGAGGAACTTATTGACCCTAACTAAGGGTATTGTCATCCCCAAATATCGGGCCCCTAACCCAAACTATGGGGATAGAGGTAGAGGCATTTCCATTTAATTTTTTATTACCTCAACTCCTGATTGGTCAAGTGTGATCTAATGTTGATTCACCACATCACTACCTCTAAAGATGATACAAGAGCTATTTGAGTGAATATTCTTAGGTTCATGGGGAATTCATCCATATATGGTATAGTTGGAGCCATGGGTTGGCCCTCTATGGAATATAGTTTAACTTCTATCACTTGATGGACTTTTAGGTAATTAGATGATTTTGGCTTGAGGATCATCATTGTATCAGTCGATGGAATCACAAAGAGGAAATCCATGGTGGGATATGATGTCATAAGGAGGATACCTGTGGTGATTTTATATATAACTAATAGCTAGGTGAGTCAAACCAACACACCTAATCTGTAGCTTGGTTCTCAATCCAAATAGAGTGAAAACATGCACTTTTATTGGGGTTATGATGGTTCTAAAAGAATTGATGGTGGAAAGATACCTAAAGAACTACAAAACGGATTCCCATTAGTTAGGGGTGGAGGCTTCCACCACTATAAGTGTTGTGTATCTTAGACAATTTCGGCAGACTATAAAGGGAATTAGGCTTCCCATCTATCTTTGGGTTCATCTTATGTCATTAATGGCATTGGGTGGTGCGATCACTGCTCTATGACTCGCTAGTGGGTACAATGGTTTGCATAGACAAAACATCCCAAAACTCTTTTATGAAATGCATAGATTTATCTAAGCGTTTGGGGGAGGGGGACCCAAATAAATTTTTTGGTAATGGGGAGAGGGATTTCCCCTAAAATTATCCTTATGGGTAGCAGCAATGGAGTGACATTAAAGCCTCTTATTGTTCATGGGGAATTGGCTAGGTTGGGATGAACCATTTATATTTTACTGATGGGTGAGGGTTGTGATAACCCTAAACTAGATAAGGCATGATAGAGAGAGACAATTTGAGGACATCAATGACCCCGATAGTGGTTTCCATCACTATAAATACCCCAAAATATCAAAAAAAGATATTATATATTTTTAGATGAATATTCATCACATTACAAAAACACCTGAAAATCATAAAGGTATAGTGCCTTTTAAAATTTTGAAACATAGTCAACTGGTCCCTAAGTGAGATACATAATCTCCCATTACATTCTTAAATAATATCAAACTTCTTATACATATAAAAAATAATACCTTTCATCATAATATGGGGAAATAAAACATAATAATTTGTGATCTTAAATGTTCAGTAAGGGTAAATAAGTGAGATTTAAAAATATCATGAGTATAGGGGTTTAAGAATGGGAGAATAACATTTGAAAACTATATTATACAAATCATAGATCATAAAAATGAGTCATGGAATAAATATTGGTAGTTTTTAAGACATGAATCGTAATGTAATAAAAAAAAGGAACCATGAGAGCAAAACAATAGCATAAGATAATGGATTTTGGCATGAAAAAAAGCTCATAATATCATTTCCTTAGTAATTCAAGGATCATTTCAAAGAGTATCATAGTGCATTGAGTAATATTCTTAAATCATCATAGTAGTTAAGGATCACTTCCAATAAAATCATAGTGGGATTAGTTCATTGATGAACGGGGTCCACTCCCCATTAATGTCCCATTTATGTCATGAAATATCAATCTCTACCTAATGAATTATAGGTATATATAGGAACCACCCATAATATAAATAGAATCATATATATGTGTGAAAGAAGATCATAAAACATTCATCTTATCAAAACACATGAAAATAAATGGGATTTATGAAACGTTATTCATATTAGAACCCATTAAAATAATTGAGTTTCATTAAAATTTCACCAAAACATAAATTTTGGAGAATAAATTTGGTTCATATTCATTTCAAAATTTTATTGGATCATAACAAGTGGAAAAAATAGGGTTTCATAAGCATTTTATTATGGTAAAACTCGTGGAAGATAAATGGGTTTCATAAAAAACATTTCATCATAAACATAAACCATTTGGAAAAATAATAAAAATGGTTTAATTTGATTATATCCCCTATAAATCATATATAACATCCAATTATGTCATTTTAGATGGAAACATATTTTTAAAGAAACATTAATTGGGATAATTCTTGAGTAAAATATACATTATTTGAAAACCACCTTTTAAAAATTTAAAAACTCATAAAATTTTGAGAAAATAATTTCCATTGAAAATAATCATGAAAAATATAAACTAATCCTCAATTAATTTAATTTTCATGTTGTTGGGAAAATTCCATTCATGTCATACATGATAAAACAAATATTCCATCCACATTTTTGATAAATTCCAAATACACACTGTTTAGAATATGTAAAGAATATTCCTTTTAAATTGTTTTTTAGTAAAAAGTAAAACATAGGTAAATATTTATTTAATAAATAAATATTATAATATTAAAAAAATTGAATAAATTTTTAGAAAACATGGATTTGGAAGATAAAGTGTCTTCATCTGAAGAGTGAAATAATGATGATTTTTCTTGAAAATATCATTTTAAACTATTGAGCACACAAATAGAGTAAAATGAATGAACAAATATTTTCACTATAAATAACCATTTTTGGAGAAATTATATGAGTTTATTGGGATATATATCTTAATATTTCATCATTGGAAGCATAATCATGTGTAATCCTGATAAATAAATGAGATTGTAACTTAAAACACTTGCTATTTTGGTAACATTGAATGATATTACCCATAAAACATAAGGTTAAATAAATGTTATAATATATTTAAAATGTTTATATTCATGATATTTCATGTCAATTGGTATTTATATACATCTCATGATATAAAATAGGAACCTAACAAAACATATTTCTGAAAAAAAAGGAAAATGGAGATGAAAATCTCTTACATTAAGTCCTAACATCATTCATAAAAGTTTCAAACACCTTTATAAAAAATTTATGTTTATTATTAATACATTAGTGAACCAAAAATATATGAATCATACAATATATTATTTATTTAGTACCTTTTATTTCATTTTTATTATCAATTCCATATTAAATTCACATTTCGAGAAATAACTACATTGTTTTTCATATATGTTTATTATTTATTATTTTTTCAGTTCTCACACTTTGATAAGTCAATAATATCCATCATGATTTTAATAATTATATAAATATCTAATATATTCATTATATACATATTTATAGTAATCAATAAAACATATAGATATAAAATAAAATACATCGTTTGTGGAGACAGTATGCTATATGAATTCATGAATGGCGATTACATATTTTCAATGGATTCTTATATATATAGTTACATAATATATTATGATTATAAAATAATATTTTTTCACATATAACCAATGTTTTTATTAAATTCATTCTTATTACCTTCCATGTTAATTTATAATAAATCACATCACTTTCTGAGGCTGTAGTCTATCAAAGACACAAGCAGCGTTATCAGGTTCCCACAAAATAAAATAAAAGATGGTATAAGTGATGTAATAAATTTTTAGAATAATATTATCATATATATAATATATAAATTCTTAATACATAATTATAAATATCTATGAGAGGTGGTTATGAAAAATGAATAACATCGGTCTAATTGGCTGTAGTTTGCCATACACACGAATGATAATTTTTGTATCCCATTTAATGGAAGTGGAGATGGTTATTGGTCATGAATTTAACATAAAACATATAAATATATATAATATACTATGTATATTATATCACCAATTTTTACTAATAATTTATTAATGTGGAGAAAGAAATATAATAAAAAGTATCACTGAATAATGTTACCTCTTCTTCATGTAACCTCCTTACCTATACACTAAAATCCTTCCTAGGCTGCCTTTCTGACCAAAATAAGGGTTTTAGAATAATAGTAGGTAATTTTCAAATAATCAATGAAAATTAAAGGCTAAATCAAATGGATTCGGAATTGTGATGTGGAGAGGAGAAGGGGTGGACTGTTATAAGTGAGTTGAGTGGTACACTTACAAATTTTGGAAATAAAAATGGTTACCCTTTTTTGGAATATTCTAGAAGACTATAACATAAAAATTTCACAATAAATAAACATTATAATGTCAATATATGGCCATAATTTGTTTTGATATGATTTGGATCATTTACAACCCATATTGATTTACTTTAACCTTTGATAACCCATTTTTAATTTAATTATGCTAAATAATTTATAATATTTTTACTATTCATTAAGTTAAATATTTAAGCTTGAAATATTATATAATATAATTAATAATTATTCAAATTATGATGTTAATTTTTTCAAAATCCATTCATATAAGTGGATAATTGTAATTTAAATTTAAACTAAAAGATGCAACGAGAAAAAAGTTTTCCAAAACGAAAATGTTTAAAATATTAAAAATATTTAGATCAAAATGAAATATGAAAATGATTCAAATGAATTTCACTGGATTAATTTCTATTTAATTCAATAAATTATTCTTTAAATACCAATTTGAAACTAAAAAGGTCTGTATAAATGCTTTAAAAGAAAAGGTAGTTTTTAATAAATATCAATATTTTTAACTATTTATTGAAAAATAAATCTTTTCAAAAAAGAACAAATAATCACCCTTAGATAATTTGTAATAAATATTTCAAAAATTACTTTTATTTAATATAAATTAATTTCTAAAATTGTAAAAAATTATTTTCATAATTAGTCTTAAAAATAAAGAACAAATATTTTTTTGAAAAAATAGTATTTTTCCAAAAATGTATAAACTTCTCCTAAAATTAAGTATTTTATATAAATATGTTCTATTACTACAAATAAATTATACTTAATATTTATATTTTTTTATTCATATTCTTACTTCCATTTTTTACATCTTGGAAATAATTTTATTGTTTAAATAATAATATTAATTGTTTTTCATGATCTGTTAAAACTCGATGTTGTGTGTTACACAAGATATCAATGAAATTTAGTTTATTTGAAATAAATATTTCATTAAATCATTTAGTGTTACATTTTATCCCAATAAAAATGAATTTATCACTTTAAATTCTAACACTATGATATAAAATTGTGGTGATACTTATTCCAATAATATCCTCAAGTTCCCATTTAGCTTCCTCATATGGGTGGTTTCAGCACAAAACATTGACTAGGTGTGCGGTCTTGTTTTGTAGAAATTTCATTATGTGGTGTATATTATCCACTATTTATTAATTATAATAAGGAAATTAATCTAGTGGTACTACCTCTAAGTTTATTACATGTGAATGATCATGTATTTAGTTTCTCAAAAGAGATATATAGAATGCATAATAAACTTGAGAGAAGTTGCGTTGAATCGCCAATTGATACGATATCATCCCAATATGATCAATAATTTCAAAGGGAATATTCTTCTTAGCTCTTACTTTTCCTATAATTCCAAATTTCATTAACTTTTTCCTTGTAGAAATTCCTAGAAACACCTTGTCACCAACTTCAAATTTCAAATAATGTTGAGGAATATCAACATAGTTTTTTTGTTGTTTATGTACCACTATTGGGTTTTGTTGAATAGATCTAACAATATAGTCAATTTATCTCTCTATTTTATTTCCTAATAGATTTATTTCAACAACTCCATTCTATTACATTGTAGCACCATAGATCTTTCCATTGAGGGATTCATAAGAAGCCATCTGAATGCTAGAGTGAAATATACTATTTTTAAAAAACTCAACTAGAAGAAGTTATTAATCCCGACCACTAGTAAAATACATAAAACCTGATGTAATTTTATAATATAGGGTTTTAATTATTCTCTTGGGATGATCTTTTTTAGGATGATATGTAGTGTTAAAACTCATCTCTTAATCAAGATCTTGCTAAGAAATTATTCTGAAGGTTAAGGTAAACCTTATATCCCAATCAAACAAAATTTAATATGGTACCCCATGAAAATTCACAACTTACATAATTTATATCCTTGAAATTTGATTCCAATAGAAATATTTTATGATAGAAATTAAGTGTGATGAATTTCTATGCAGATTGAATGATTCCAATAAATCAGTATTCCCTTTAGACATTTTTGGGAGTCCAATTACAACATCCATATTGATATTTTCCCATTTTAATTCTGTTATAGGTGATAGATGTAACATACCCTTAGAAATGATTCACTCATCCTTTACATTCTGAAATAGAAACTAAAAAGATACAAACCTAGTGATATATCTCTTTATGTAATCCAAAAAATAAATACTCTTTAAAATCTTTATATATCTTTGTACTTTAGGGATGAATAGAGAATGAAGAACAATGAGATTCTTCTAAGAACTAATTTATAAAATATGGTAGGAAAAAACATATACGTGGTTCCTAAACCATATCATTCTATCTTGATTAGAAAAAAGTCAAGAATATTTCTAACCATCTATTGTATCTCTACATATTCCTTCAGTGGCTCTTTAATCTTCATGTGTCTAGATTATTGAGCATTCAATTGAGAAAGATAAGATGTATCCCCTTTATTTAGTACTTCCATATTCATCCTTTGAAAATCTACAAATATAAGATATTTTTTATCATCATTATAAATAAAAATGAATGATCCTTATGATATAAATCAGCGTCTACCTTCCTCATTTTCTAAGGGTGGTAATATATTGAGAAGTCATAATATTTAGTCATATATTACAGTTTTCTCTTGTACAAATTCAACTAATTTTATGGGAATATATACTTTAAACTTTTATGATCAGTATATATATCATAATTTCCCGAAAAATATAATTAATCTATATCTTTATTTTAATAATTACCACATCTAACTCCAAATCCTATATTGGGTAATTTTGTTCATGAACCTTCAATTTTCATGATTCCTACCCATTATCCATGAAATTATGTACAATAACAAATTAAAATCCTTTCGTGGATGAATCATTAAATATTATAAACCCTTATCCACTATAGGGTATTCTTATCATAGATGTTCTGACTAATATTATATTCAGTTCCTTGAAATTTTCCTCACATTCATCTACCTAGACAAATATGGCTCCCATTCAAGTTAACATTGTTAGTGTATTAGATAGTCATATGAAATACTCCAAAAGAACTCGATAATATCTAGCTAAACCAAAAATAATAAGGATATTATTCACCATGTTTGGTTTGGTGTGACATTTATTAGTCTCTATTTATGATGGATCTATCGGTATAACCTCTCTTGTGATTACATGACCCAAAAAAGAATCCCTTTATTTCCAGATTTCACATTTTGTAATTATTGAAAATAGTTTCTCCTTCAATAGTGTATTTAGTATAATTATCATTTGATTTTCATTTTTTTTCCATTCTATTTGAATAAATAAAAATTATCATCTGTAATTTCTACCACAAACAAGTCTAGATTATCTCTAAAGACTATATTCATTAAATACATGAATATAGGTGGAATTCGGAAGACCAAATGACATGAATATATATTCATAGTGTTGTTATAGTGTTTGGAATACTATCTTTAGTATATCATCCTTCTCTGACAATAATTGATGATATCCATAATGAAGGTTAATCATGGAAAATTATTTAGCTTTGTAAAGCGGATCAAATAGATTATCAATACAAGGTATAAGACACTTGTTCTTGATTTTGAAAATTTTCATCTCTAGATAATCAATATAGAGTCACATAAATCCATATATATTTGTAATAAAATGTATGGACACACCCCAATGTGACACACTTGTCTGAATGAATCCTCACTTAGGTTTCTCTGAGAGTTTATTCTTCAATTCTTGAAACTCAATCATGAATATTCTATAGAGAGTCTTCGAAATTGGTGTGGCCCTAGGTATGATTTCTATTAATAACTAAAATTCATGATTTCATGGTAGACTAGGAAACGCTTTTGAAACAAGGTCAACATACTCTTGCACAATATATATATCCTTGATGTCCAACTTCCCCTAACCATTTGAGATAAACATCTTATATAAATGGTAATAAAGACTCAAAAAATGGATCTGATCTCCATCATAAGTTTATAATTATTATCACATTGATAGAAAATCATAGGTTGGTATGTAACATCAAAAATGACTTCCCTTCCTTGATAATTGTCTTATTATATATGAATGTAAAGAATGTCAATTCCTAATATAACATCGAATTCAACTGGAGGGAGATTGAAAATGTTTTCAAGAAGCACAATACAACTAACATCTTTTAGAGAAGATTTATATACTTGATATGTGATCATTATACCACAAGGGGTTTTCACATCTAATTCAAAATATAATCATTTTTTGGGAATTATTATTCCCTTAGAAAAATATTCAGATACAAAATATTTGGTATATCTAGAGTCAAATAAGACATTATTAGTGATAGAGTGGGTGGTAAGTGTAACATTCACCACATCATTAACATATCCCTTGTTAAAAACAATTATTGCATGAGATTTTCTTTTTTTATAGTCCTTAAACATTTATTTGCATCAATATCCTTCACTAAACATTGGATTTGGGAAATGGTAAGTAAAGTTCCAATACTCATTTCATTTTAATCATTGATGTTTGGTCTGTGAATTCTATGTAGCTCTATCTATTTTCATTATTAGCTAACATATTCCCTTCACTTTGTAAATAAATTACATTATGACCTTACCTTTAACACATAAAACATTTATATTTTCCCTTCATATAATTTCCTCCATGTTCCATTCCACACTTCAACAATGAAAGAACAATCATCTTCTTACATCTGTGGTTTTTAGAGTTTCCTTTGAAATCAATATTTATTTTCTTTTTATAACTATGGGATTGATGGATAAATATTACCACTATTTCCCCCATGAGAGAACATAAAAAATACCTCTATTACTAATGAATCCATTTTTAGTATAAATCTCTTTAGAGACGTGGTTTTAATTAATTGACAAATCAATTAACCTTACTTTTAGGTTGGATAATAATGTTAAAAGAATATGTCACATGTCTTGTAAAATTTGATTCATATTCATAAATATTTTCATCATATTTATTCTTTATCTCAAGTAAATCCTCGTATATTTTTTTATAAAGTATATGGGGGATGTAATTATTGAAAAATAATCTCTTAAACTCTTCCCACTCCATTGAGTAAATTTCATCATGTTTCCATGTATTATTGATGATATCGTAATATTGATATGCTTCACCTTCTAAATTATATACATAAAAATATATTTTTCATCTTTTAAAAACCAGTGATAGGAAAATATATTTTAAGTGGAAAAGATCCATTTTTAAACAACTAACATACAATAAGAACCCTTGAAAGAAAGTGGATGTTTCCTCATGAAGGAAAAAATGGAATTCTGTTCACTCCTTTTCACATTTCTATGTTCATTATGAATAAATTCTTGAGAATTTGAATGAGAATAAAAATGATATTTTTCATTCCTAATCCCACAAAAATTGTCTTCTCAGTAGGACAATAATTTTATTTTTTCATCATACTCATCATTAACACAATTCCTTCGAGTTGCATCCATTTACTAAAAAAATAATTGTTTAAGAAATTATAATCATAGTGGGGAACCACATAATAATAATAAATCAATTATAATTTGTATAAATCATGGACCATTATTTTTAATCTATGAAAAATTATACTTATTTTTTTTCATTCATAGTCCTAATATTTTAAAATTATTCATAATGGTTCATAAATTGGATATGATTTTCCAAAGAATATCCCTTAAGAGTGTCAAATCAGCTGTGTAGAAATGTCTATTTTCCTATACCTGATGATGATTGAGTCTAGCTCAATGCACACTTTTCATAGTTATTAATTCTAGGTACATTGGTGTTATATCAATAAGCACTTTTTGTATACAATTAGGGATGCAATTTCTTAGAAACCACTTCCACTACCCTATACCAAAATTATATTACATTTCAATATACTTTTAAACATATTTATACTTATTCTTATTCATATCCTTCGAGTTATCACTAATGTTTTCATGTACTTTCTTTTAAATGATAATTAAACCAAACCATTGATACCAACTATAAATCCCAAACATCTCATACATGGATATTGCATGTTTTTAGATGAATATTCATTAAAAACACAATCAAACACTAGATGATTGTAAAGGTATAGTGATATTACAAATTTTGATATATGTACACAACTGGTCTATAATGGATCATACTCATCTCCATCTTTTTTCTCAATGACTATTTCCCTCATTATACATATCAAACATAATAATTTTCATCATACTTTGGGTAATGGGAATATAAAATATAGTGAGCTCAGATTCTCAGTAACGGTAACCAAGGAAGATATCAACCTGTCTTGTGCAGAGGGGAATGAGAACATGTGAATAAAATTTCAAAACCATACACTATATATATATATAATAAAACTGAGGTATTTCATAATTCATGAAATTTCATCAGACATGAATCATAATAGAATTAAGGAACATGAACCATGAGATAATACCATTGTCATAAGACAAATATGTGTGACATACACATAGGAATAGAATATTATTTCCTTACTAGTTGAAGTAAAATTTTAAACACTATCATGGTGTATTGTGTTATATTATAAAATAAAATAATTTCTTTATAAGTTCACGGCTCGTTTCCAAGACTATCACAGTGGATTCAGTTCACTCCCCCAAACCATCGTGGTAGTCAGGGATCACTCCAAATATTATTATAGTAGATTGAATCTCTTACTGAACTAGTTTCACTCCAAATTATATTCCTTTTTATCTCATGAGATATAAACAATTAACCAATTAATTTGGGGAGATATATTTTCCACTCATCACATAATTAAAATCATACATACGTGTGCCATAAGATCATAAAACATTCATCACATCAAAACCCATGCAAAGAAATGGGATTCATAAAACATTCATTGTATAAGAACACAAGAAAATAAATGGGTTTGAAAAATATTTTATCATAAAGTATCATGTGGATATGAAATATTTTTCATAACCATTTCATCATTTAATTAAATAATAACAAAAAGAAAAATTTCTAGTTTCCTAAGATTTTTTATTGTATAAACCAAAGAAGACAAATGAGTTTCATAAAATTCCTTTAATCATAAAAATAATCAATCAAAAAGAATTAATAAGAATTATATCATTGGATCGCATCCATAGAAAATAAGATATAACATTAAATGATCTCATCTTACGAGGAAAAGTATTTCGAATCAAAATATAACTTGGATCATATCTTGAGGAAAATATACATTCTATGGAGATCAGCTATTCAAAAAATTATACATTCATACAAAACTGTGGAAATAAAACTAATTGAAAATAATCTTTAAATAGAATAAAAAAATATTCAAATCAAATAGTATTCTTTCCTTCATTAAATTTCCATTATTTCCATACACATTAAAAAAAAGATTTGTTTCACATTTTAGGTAAAATACCAAAAATAATTATTTTGGAAATGAAAAGAATATTACATTCAAAATATTTTATAAAAACTAAATAATTGGTAATTATATAGTTTAGAAATAATTTTTTGAATTTTAAAAATATATTATGAATAAATTTTTGGATGAAAATTTATTTTCGACTGAAGAAAGAAATAAAGATGATTTTTCATAAAGATATCATTTTGAACTCTTGAGTACATAAATGGTGTAAAATTAAGGGAAACTTTATTCTACAAAAATAACCATATTATAAAAAAACTCATTGAGAGAAGGATCACAAAATTTTCCATTGGAAGCATAATACTGAACAATCTCGATAGATGGCGAGATTGTAACCTAAAATGTTTTCCTCCTTGGTAGCATTGAATGATAATATCCATAAAAATATTGATAAAAAACTTTTAATATCATGAGAAAAAAATTTTATTGATATTACATATCAATTATCATTTATATACACCTCATAAAACAATATTGTTGTATAGCAAAACATATGTCTCAATGAAGTAAAATTGAGATAAAAATATATTTTATTAAGTATCGACTTAATTAATACATGTTAATGTCTCATATATAATAAATATAAATTTATTATATTTATATTAATTAATAATATATATCATACTATATATTATTTACTCATAACATTTTATTACAAATTTATTAAAAATTCTATGTTAAAGTCGTATCTCAGGGAATAACAAAGTTGTTTTTTATGTAAGTATTGATTTGTTATTTTTTGGTCCTATTAATTTTACCATGGTTCCATAATCTCTATAATGTTATAAATTATAAAAATATCATATATATTCAATATATATTAATTAATAGTATTCCATAAAACTTTGATACGGGAAATAAAATACACCCTTTAGGGAGATGGTGGGTTATACATACGCATGCAAGGTATTTCCATCTTCTCTATGGATTGAAAGAATGAAATTTAATTAATAAATTATAATTAAATAATAATTTTATGTCACATATATCAAATATTTTCATTAAACTCGTCATTATTACATTCCATGTAAAGAATGAATGAATCACATTGCTTTGTGAGATGATAGTCCACCGTACACATGAGGATTGTAATTTTATTCCCACAAAATGAAAAGTATGATGTTATATGTGATATAATAATTCCTTGAATACAATGATATAATAAATATAAAATATAAAAATTTAATTCATCATTATATCCAGTCATGATAGATGGTTATAGAAAACGAATAACATTAGTTCACGAGGTGGTAGTCTGCCGTACACAAGAATGATAATTTTGTATCCCATTTAATAGAAGTGACGATAGTTGTAGGTAATGAAAATAACTACAAAATATCTCAGAAAATTTAAGTACCAAGGATATTTTATGATAATTATTTAATAAAAATTTAACGAGGTGGTGGAAGAAATAAAATAAAAACCCTCTTTTAAAAAATTTATAACATCTTCTGGGAAACTACTCAGATTTGTGCAAAAGGCTTCCTATGTTGGATTTAAGAAAAAAATAAAGATTATATGATGATATGAGGTAATTAATGATGTTATTTTGGATGTAATATTCTTAAAAAATATTATTTTAATTTTTTTAAGTTGAGAAGATATTGACATGAATTTTATACGAGTTACTAGTGGCGCACTTGTAATATTTGGAAGTAAGAAGGAAAGCACAATTTTTTTACGTTCCACAAGGATAAACATTTGGCCCTTATTATATAAATTATATGGTATAATTAAATCCATAAATGTTTATTATAAAAATTCTTGGGTTATTTTTAATCCTTATATTTTTAGTTTAACCCCTAGGTAAACCCATTTTTACATTAACTAGAGTTAATAGTTTTGTAATTTTTACTATTTATAATGATAAAAAAATTTGTTGAACTCACCAGATAATATAAATGATTTTTATTTAAATTAGTAAATTTATTCCTTAATTTTCTAGTCACAAAATGGGAAAATTTTATATGAAAATTAAACCTATAGGTGTAATGAGAAAGTGTTTTCCCTAAGAGAAAAGGTTCAAAAGTTTAAATTATTTTTAATCAAAATTCAACATGAAAAGGATTCAAATGAAATAAATTAGATCACTTGATGTATAATTTAACTAATTATACTTTTAAACACATTATAATTAAAAACATTTATCCACATAAATATTTTAAATGTAAAGGAAATTATTGAGAAAAACGTGTATTTTTTTACTATTGATCGAAATATAAATATATTTGGAAAAAAACTCAAACTTTCACCCTAATGAAATTTTGATATTTTTATTTCTGAAATAAATTACCTTTTGTAAAATTATTTTTCTAAATGTGTTAAAAATTATTTACATAATTATTTAAAAAATTCTGAAAAAGTAAAATTTTTATTATCAAATAAAGACTTTACAAAAAATTAATCATTTTTTGTAATATTTATTAATTATATAAATCCATTATACTTAATATTTAATTTTTTTTATTTATATTCATTTCTACATGTTTAACCACTAGGTAATAATTATCTTGTTTAAATAATAATATTAATAGTTGTTATTTCTCACTTAAAACTCGGTGTTGTGGTTAAGACAATCTATAAAAGAAATTTAATTTATTAGAAAAATATTTTCATGAAATCGAAGGGTGTTACTATCATGGAAAGAAAATAATTTAACGTGATAGTTACATGTTTGGATAATCTACCTCCATTCCTATTGTGGACAAGTTGTTAAGCATGCATAATTGTTGGCTTCCTCTAGAATAAAAGAGGCCAACTATTAGTATATTTGAGTAAGTTCCCTTGAAAAAATATTCTTAGTAATTTATTATTAATTTAATTAATAGATTTAGAACATCATTATTTTTCATTTTCATGACTCTTGTATATTATAATTTCCTAATAATATATGTTCCACTGAAATGTCATATCAGTTCCCAACGATGATGAGAACCTATAGGTTCCACAAAATTATTCTTAAAGATCGTTCTATTATTGGATTATATTGTATTAAAGATCATAAAATATAATGGATAGCATGGGTATGAGGCTAATATAACATTTAAAACATTATCATAGTGTTCACCCATGGTAATATCCAGGATATTAGGTTTTGTGAGCATACCCGTCAATAGGAAATCCAAATTTTCATATTCCATTAGATGTTCCTATATAAAAACATTTGTATTGATATATAGTCTTTAAGATTATAACTACATTATATAATTATTCACATGATTTTATGTATTGATAAAAACTAGGAAAAAATATGCTCACATAAATATAGGGTATGTTGGGTGTGTCATGAGTTATATTTCATTAATGGATAATATGATAATGAATTTATCCCATATATACCTGGAAATGATTTAATATATTAGGCCCTTTTATTTTAATGTAAATGCCTGCATAAATCAGTAGACATAACATTTAGTGGGTGATTTAATTTTCTGATAATCATAGAAAGACACATAAAAAATATAGGTTTTTTCACCAGTATGCGACTGAATTGATTCTAGATATCATGAAAAATTTGTCATATTGTGCAGTAAGTGTTATTAGGAGGCCTAATGTTGTGGTAACAATAACATCAGTCTCTATGCATATCTTTTCATGTTTCTAGATTCTGATCTTAGACTATATCAATTTATTCTTAATTCCACTATAAAAGATTCCTAGAGGGTTAGACACTTATTATATCCGAAATATATTTTAAATTAATGTAAAAAATTTAAATAAGTAAAAATAAATAATATTTATTAGATTTTGTGGATTTCTATAATTTAGTCACAAGTTTTTTAAAATAATATGTGAGTAAAATAATAGTAGTAAATATAACTTTTTTGTATGGAAAATATAATATTTATTATATTTATTATATTTATCGTAGAATAATGCATTTAAATGTATTTATTAAATAGACAATATTTCAGGTTTTGTAAATTTGGAAAAATGAATGAATATTGAGCAATATGGTCCAATTAAAAATGATATAAATAAATATTATATATATTCTTTTTTCATTGTTGAGTTTAATAAATTAATAACTATATTATTAATATTAATAGAAATGGGGCCAAAAAAAATAATATTGAATGTAGTAAGGGGGATTGTGTGTGATTTTCCAACACTCAACCTACCATATTAAATAACTAATTTCATCACTTTCTATAGATCACATTTTTTGTTCTCAATGGGTAAAGAGAGACCTTATCAAGCCCTAGATTAGTTTATCTCTACCTACACTCTCAATCCTTCAATATAACATGAATAATTTTTCCTCTATTAAGAACAATACTTCTTTGGTCAACCACAAACAACATAAGCAATCAGGATTATCTCCACCCATTAATTCTATGGTGATGATTAATGTAACATATGAATTTTTTTATAAAATATATTTATTAGAAAAATTAATTCTTCAATAGCATTCATTGCACGTAATCTGGAGATTAAAAGAAAAATGAGATTTACCTTGCTTTAAAATGGTAAATGTAACATAGTCGTTAAGTTAGATGTATAACTATAACTAAAATATGAAACTGTTTGGTGAATTATTTGTCTACCATCCCTTAAATGGGGGTTATAAAAAAAAGTCCTTTGGGCCATTATGTTAGTGAATTCTTCGGCTACAAATTATTTATGAAAAATATTAACCAATTAAATAGAAAGGAAATATTTTTATATTTGTATTAATAAATTAATAAAATTAAAATTATTAAATGAAATTAATGAAATATATGTGATATATATTTCTTAAATTATTTTTTACATTCATCCAATAAATATTTTAGTCATAGGGTATGAATAAAACTTATTTGATGTATACAAACATATATTTTACAAAAGGGTAATTTTACCACCTTTTAATTGAGAATCTTGTTTAAATTTTAATTTCTACACATTAATAAAATTTATATGAAAGCATAATTTTAATATTTGGAAATGGGATATAATAATTTACTTTTGATGAATTTTTTATATTTTTCTCATAACATTCATGTTTTGAAGAATAATAAAAATATATAAAATTTTGAGTCAAAAAATCTTTTTAATCAGAATAATATATATGATTAAATTATAGTATTGAATGGTTTTAAATTATAAATAAAATATTTTTCATCATTCAATATAATTTAAGTCATTTAAAATAATTTTACATTGAACTTAGACATAAAAACATTTCAATCTTTTGCAATGTTTTAACTTTTAAAACTTGTTTTCTCATTCCGACAATGATATTAATTTTAATTTAATTTCTGTAAATCCTATGTTTTTAATCTGAAAAAAATATATTCCATTTTTGGAAAACATATTTACAAATTATTTAAATGTCTTAATTTTATTTTTGGGAATTAGGAATAGTAACTTTGGTAGTTTTTTTATTAATACAATAAAAGGATAAATCATGTAATTAAGGGAAAAAATAATTTTGCAACATTACTCTAGCACTTGTCCTAATATAATTGGATGAGTTTTGTTTGACATAAATCATCCTAATGTCTAAATGGTACCCTTTGTAAGACACTTTCATGAAACTTGGACATTTAATTTATTTTATTTAAAGAAAAGTGAAATATGTAATGCTCAAATTTTAATAACAATATCATTTTTAATGTAATTTTATAAAGATGATAAATTAGATTATTAATACTATTTTTAAATATTGAAAGTTTTGTATCATGAAATTTATTTTTAATTTTTAGTAAATAATTATTTACCTTCAAAGATAATACATTGATGATGGAGAAATTCTTTAATTGATGAGAAATCTATAAAATAAGTTTTATTAAAACTATAATAACCATTAAAAAACACAAATACTTAAAAAAATAATATTTTTCGATTATTTCATAACCATAATCATCCATGTGTTGAGTTATTGACCATTTATATCCATATAGAAAATATTATGAAACTTATAATATTTTATTTAAATCGATGTTAAAGTGGTCACATTCATGTTTTAATAAATATAACATTTTTTATATTGGATTTTACAAAATATATATTTGACTAAAAGTGTTATTATTGAATCTAAAAGTTTTATATTCATCTTGTTAATTTTTTTAACTTATATTCAACAAATACTTATATTAAATAATTACACGAAACTGATGTAGTAATTATTTTATTAATAGAGATAACAAATAAATGTTATTATAAATACTATGATAAATATTATTTTTGATAAATTAATATATCCAATTAATTTTCTAGATGAAATTGACCTCATAGTAATATAATAAAATATTTGGTTCAAAGAAAACTTTTTATCTTAATATATTTGAAAATCCATAAATTGAATATTGTGAAAACTCACACTATTGATTGTTTATCAAAATAATGTTTCATTAAAATATTTAAAAATCATATTTTTTTTAAAAAAAATTAAAGAATAATTATGATATGGTATAAAATATTATATTTATTTATTTATTTTCAAATTTACATCAAATAAGTAAATATTTAACCTTTTTAAAATTTAAACATTTATTACCTTAGTTAAAAATCAAATAGAATAACTAAGTGTTTATTAAAATGATTAGGATTAAATGGACAGAAAAACTTGTCTAAATTTTATTGGTTGAGGATATTACAACCTTATCTCATATAATAATTTAAATAATGACATTTTTTATGATTTTGTTAGTATTTTTATTTTTTTTATAAATTAATATTTTTGGAGATTTCATAAGGGTCACTCACATCAATTATAAAATGGCACCTCCTCCCTCACTTCTTCATATAATTTTGAACTTTCAAGATTGTTTGTCCCCTACTCATTTCCCATTTCAGATTTACATATTACATTATATATGTTCTGGTCTTCTACAAAGACAGTCCCTATTTATTTAATAGGTGATATAGAGAGAGCTCTTCGAAGAAGATATAATCCCCTTTAGTGATTCTTCCAAACATATTTATTCTTATACTTCCTCTTAACGAGATGTTTTGATTATAAATTAATAATTCCAGTTTAAATTATATACAGAGATGTTATTATGATTGTGGAATAACCATATTCCTCCTTATATTCATCCTATGAAAAATGAAATCACCATGCATGTGTTTGTACGACTTACCATCTCCACGCCACGATGTATCATATTTTTCACCACCACATTATATAGATGGGTAAAATGGTGTAAATAATATAAATATTTTATTATTATAAATTTATTTTGAAAAAAATAAAATCCACATCCATACCATTTCAAAATTATGGGAAATATATCATCACTCATTTGTACGTATAGCCTACCGTATGCACAATGTAATGGGAATCATTCTACAAGATATCCATTAAAGAATGATTATATAGATGTATAGAATAAATAAATATGGTATATATTATGTTAATTAAACTTTTTTATTATTTGACTCTAACCTTATATGGATAAGTAGAACTTATTTGAGAAAATTGGTATAAGAAAACAAATCCGTTTATACCCGAATAACGAGTAATAATGAATTTTTATTAATAAACAGATGATAATATGCTCAATTATGGATTTATAAAAATCATTATGATTCTATAATAATTCAATGACATTATATAAATCATTATACAAGAGGTTTTGATACATCAAAAGGATATCAGATCTAAGGTAAGGGATAATTTTTCAATCTCATTATTATATGATATTATTTATATATAAGTATTTATCGGGGTATAGTTATCATCCATGATCATGTTTCCTGAATAAGTATTCAAACATTTTAGTTATATATTTATAAAAAAAATTAAATTAAATTTTACATATTTTGAGTCTATTTTAAATGGTATAAAATGAATCTTTTATCATTTTTGATATGATGCACTTTTTGACATTCTGAAAAAGGAACAAGAAGAATGTTTTTTTAGATTATATGGGCAGAATTGTATTTTAAATTTATAAAATGCCTTACTTCCATGAAGATTCATTGAAAATATTTCATTTTTATTTAAAATAAATTATTTTCATTTAAAAATACATGGATTTTTGAGAAAAGAAAATGTTTTTGAAGATGAAAGGATATTTTCCTCACGAATTCATTTCAATTATTCTATAAAAATTATTTTCTATCTAAAATGGATTTTTATTAATAGGGTTATGTTTCAAGTATTATTTCCCTATTGGTCATATGGTTTTATTGTGTTTATGATGGAATTATATTTATGAAATACATTTGTTTTACATGAATTATGTTATGGTGGAATGATATTTAAAGAAACCCATTTTATTACTTAGGTTATTATGAATGATTTATGTTTTCTGGAAAATGTAAGAATGATTTCATAATGAGATGGGTGGGACCTATATCTCTATCTAATTCGTGGGAAAAATATTTATAAGTTATGAGATAGACAATGTTGGACCAGGAAATAATCCATGTTCAGTAATACAATGTTGGAAGGAGGAGTGAAATTGGTTCGGTAATGGTATTTGTCTGCTATGATGGTCTTAGAAATGAGCCTTGACTAATATGAAATGATTTTTCTATGATTATGTGTATGATAGAAAATTTTATGTCTTATGTTATGAAATTTGGGATTATGTTCATTCATTATTGGGAGATTTTACGATTTATCCCATGATATTATATCATGAGCTTTAATAAGAATGATAATATTTTAAAATGTTATGTTCATATGTACTATGATTTATGATATTATTGATATCTCCCTAGATTTCCTTTTCTGATCATTGATCTCACCCATTTATATGTTTGTTTTCACAGGTCATGAAGAATGATATTATGTAAGATATGTCAAAACGTGGTCTAGTTATAAAGAATTATATGGGAGACAATATAGATGTCTTATGGATCAGTTTTTTATGTTTTTCAACTTATAAAGACGATAAGCTTATATGGTCCTAGCATGGTTTTTTTATGTTTTATAATGAATATTCTTTTAATTTTATGTAAAATATATGAATGTAAAGTATGGGAAGTTATAGTTGGTATCATATATAATGTATAGTTATCCTTGGGAAACTAGGATGAGAAAGCCATAGTAGGAACCCTAAGGATATTTTGAAGTTTATGTTATAATCCGCCAGTTTTATAAATTATCATGAATAACCTAGGATAAAACCTAATGTTTCTTAAATTGAAAATGTATTATTTCTTGTATAGTTTCACTATTAGGATTCTTGTTGCTCATAATATACTTATTGGTTTTAGTCAATGGATGGAACATGAAGGATCCATGTTATTGCGGAATGAGAGGGGTTATACAATTGTTGCCTGCCTGAGAAACTAATTGTTATTGAAGATGGAATGAAACATATTTTAGCTATTATCACACAAAATTCTCAATATATAGATCATAAAGGAGTTCCAAATGAAAAAATAGGGAGGAACATTCTATTTAGTCCTTCATGATGTAGTGCCCACCTTCTTTTAGAATGTATTCTAATCTACTAGTGGTTAAAAAATGGATCAGTACCACTAAAAAGATATTTTTAGTTCTCCAATGATTATAACATGTTTATGTCAACTTAGCAGTCTATTTGTTGGAAGGTGAAGCTAATCAATTGTTGAACCTTATCCATAATACAGGGTAAAGAGAGGAAGTAGAATCCATGGACTCGGATGAGTTCAAGAACATATTTTCTAGTATTTACTTTCCTATTAATCATCGAACAAATATATATAATGAGTTCCTTGAGATTAGAAAAAAGTATAGTCAATCTATTGCTACATATGAAGTAAATTTTACTATACATCCAGGTTATGCTTCTGGAATCATTACCCAACATGAGAGTATAATTAATCTATTCTATAGTGCCATAAAACCAAGTCTCTGAAGGGAATTATCCATAAGGGACTTCAATAACTGTGAGCAAATCATTTGATGTTCTTTTAATGTTGAGATGAAGACTGGATTAACCCATTAGTCCTATGGTTTAGATAAAAAGAGAAAAATGAATTCGAGGGAAAATTGAAAGACCACACTGAGAATAAGATGAGTTTTCCTTTATGCTCGATTTGTGGAATGAAACATATAGTAAATTATCTTAAATAGAATTTAAAATGTTATAAGTGTGGGAGAGAAGGTCATCAGGAAAATTATTGATGAATTTATGGGAAAAGATTTCTAACGATGTGAATTGAGAAAAGGCTACATAGAATTCACCTCATACAATTCAATGCTATAAGTGCAAAAAAATGGGGAATTATGCAAACCAATTCCCTAATTCAAGGGTTATCAATGATGATCGATGTTAGAAAACTCTTAAGGATAATGAAAAAGACATGCCACATGTGATCACTATCGGTGATATGGAATACACTAATGAAGTGGTAAAAGGTACAATTATCATCCACTCTAATGAAGAAAATGTTTTATTTGTTTTTAGATCCACCCACTCTTTTATTTCTATTGTTTTAAGGGTATCCTAAAATTACCACAAAATTTATATGTTGAGTAAGCCGTGAAAACTCATAATGGAACAACGATTGCATCCAAATTTTACAATTACTCTTCAGCTGATGTTTTTGGGAAATTACATCCCGCAAATATTATGATCCTTCTTTTTTTTGAATGTGATGTTATTCTTAACATTGATTGAATTTCTCTATGTGGATATCATATCAATTAAAATTGAGGGGATGAAACATTTCATATTCCGGATCAATTTATGACCATCTATCAATGCAAGGATGAGTATGAATATCCAGTATAAATTTCATCCACATTATGGTTCATTATTCCTATAAATTAAGGTTGTCTATCTCAAATGGATAGGGAGAAACTAACCATTATGTACACACATATTTTACATGAATTTCTTGAAGTCATTTCAGAATAATGGTCAGGGCTTCAACAAATTCATGAGTTACTTTTCAATATAACTCATAATAGATGATATGCCTATTTTAAAGACACTTTATAGAATAGACCCAATTGAGTGGAATGAATTGAAGAAGAAACTCCAAGAGAATATTGACAAGGGATTAATACACCCCAGTGCATCACCTTGGGGTGCACTTATTCATTTTTTATGAAGAAAGGTAGATCAATGAGACTCTACATTGATTATCAATAATTTAACAAGATCACTATCCAGAAAAAAATATTGTCTTACCTACATTGATGATTTATGAGACCAACAATGTAGAGCTCAAAACTATTCCATGATTGATATTCATTCAAGATATCATCAATTATGTTTCAATAATGAGGTTAAACTAAAGAAGACATTTTTCAATAGGTACAGACACTATGACTATATTGTGATACCTTTTTTCATATTAATTCACCCATTATCTTCTAGGGTATAATGAATAGATTCTTTAGATAATATATTGATTATTTTGTGGAAGTTATCAATGAAAATATTCTAGTTTATTTGAAGATCATGTAAGATCATGAAGATGTATTGATAATTGTATGGATGACCTTGATAAAGGAGGAGCTTTATGAAAAATATACTAATTGTGCAATCTGGATTATGAAAGCTTCATTTCTAGGTCACATAATCTCAAGAGAGGCGATCTATGTGGATCCATAAAAAACGTTATTGAATGTTTTCCAAGACCAACAATAATAACTAAAAACCTAATTTTTATCATTTTGGTTGGATATTATTGATGTTTTCTGAAATAAGTTTCATGAATTTCGAATCCTATACCCAAGTTGAATTGGAAAGGAGTTAAGTTTTTGTGAACAGTGGAATGTGATCAAAATTTAAAAGAGATAAAAAAGAGATTATCTAGTAGACTTATTCTCAACACTACCTTGATGTGGAGATAGGATTGTGCTATACAGTAATGCATCTGTGAAGGGTATGGACTTTGTTCTAATGAAAAATAATATGGTGATAGATTATGACCTGTGAAAATTGAAAATGCATGTGAAAAACTACCTTACTCATGATTTGGAGTTAGCTGGGGTAACATTTGTATTAAATATTTGGAGGCATCATCTTTATAGTGAACGGTGTGATATTTATACTGATCATAAATGTTTAAAGTATATTTTTCATAAAAAATGATATGAATATGTGCCAAATAATATGGTTGGATTTGATTAAATATTACAACTTCTCAATACATTACCACCTTGGAAATTAAAACATTGTGGTACATGCATTGATTAAAAAATTCCATGCTAGAATATCCGTGACGAGGATCCAAAAAATTCTATATTTATGGATTTTTGATGGATGGACATTGAAATTTCAATAGAAGGGGATAAATCTTCTCTTTCTCAAATGAATGTCCGATCATATATACAAGTAATGATTAAGGAGGTGCATAAGGTAGATAAAGTGCTAAAGAATATGGTGAAAAATGTTCTTGAATTCAACCTAGATTGTTATGGAATAGTAAGGTCCAAGAAATGTATTTGTATTCCTCCCATAGCATAATTATAGAAGGAGCTGTGGGATCCTCTAATGGCCCGAAGGCCTTCCTTTTTTATTGATTTTTGATAATCCACCTTTCAAGGGGTGAGGTGGAACCCTTACAAGGCCTGTAGGCATAAGTATTACATGGCTCATAGGCCTTAGAGGAATTCAGTGCCTGTAGGCTTAAAACATTACATACAACCTAGACTAACTACTTGAAACTTCTCATCCCCAGCATTTTCATCATGAAATCAGCTCTCCACCTTCGTATGGTTGTTCGGCTAGGCATTCCCATTCATGCACAGGCTTGTCCTGATGGCAGGTGTCATACCCTCTCATTCTTGCAATCCGTTTAGCTTCTACTGTGGTGAAAGCTTCTTGCTCATCCTCCTTGTAGTGCTTTTTCCTTGTAGGTTATCTAGTTTTCATCTGCACTTAAAGGTGGCCCAAAGGCCTTGAGGTGTCCCTAAGGCCTTACTGAACCGAAGTCCTGGGTGGCCCGAAGGCCTTACAGGACTCAGGGACCAAATCAGTGGCCCGAAGGCCCAAAAGGGGGCATATTCTCAGCTGCTACAGTGCCAAACAGTGACTGCTACAGTACTGCACAGTTCCCAGAAATTCTGCCTCTGCTTGGATTTGATCCCTGGTCGCCTGGATCCACTTACAGAGACCTTAACAACTGGGATAAGGCTCATGTGCGAAGGATCTATTGGATGAGGCTCAAAGTTCTTCATTATCTATTCACCGTGGAAGAAGAAGATATGTATAGAGACCAAAAAGAGTATTTATTATATGATGAAATGAGAAGAGATATTGCAAAATATGACTCTTGGTGCTCGGTTTTTCATCAAGTTAAGGCTGAGAGATATAAGTCTAAGAGGTTGTTACAAACATAACCCAAACCAGAATGGAAATGGGAAGAGACCACTATAAACATTGTAATCGTACTTCCCAAAAAATCTAAAGCTCATAATTCTATATTGTTTATAGATAATATTATTAAAAAGTCGGAACACTTCATTTATATTAGAGAGGATTTATCTCTTTATAATCTTGTTAGGATATATATAAAGGAAGTGTTAAGATTTCATGGAGTACCACATTCTATTATATATGATCAGGATCTGAGGTTTACCTAAATGTTCAAGTGAAGTCTTTAGCATGATCAAGATATAGAGTTATGTTTTAGCAGTATATATCATCCTCAAATAGGGGATTAGTCTAAGATGAAAATTCAAACTCTTAAATACATTTTGAGATCTTTATCTATAGATTTCAAGGTAGTTGAGAAAAACACCCAACTTTGGTGAAATTTTCTTTCAACAATAGCATTCACTCCCGTATTCAGATGTCTTCTAATGAGTCCCTCAATGGAATGAACTTCAAAACTCCAACATGGTGGCTTAAATTTGTGGAATGAATTATACTAGGACCTAATCTTGTTGATGAAATGGAAAATAAGGTCAGATCTATTGAAAAAAACATAAAAGTATCTCACAGTTGAAAAAAAAGTTATACTAACAATTGAAGAAAAGAAATAGCATTTTAATTGTGTGATAAGGTGTTTCTACAAATATCTCACTAGAAGATATTAATGATATTTTTAAAGTATGATATGTGGATCCTTATTTATATTACTCCTTGGTAAATTCTGGATCATGTTGGGAAGGTAGCTTATTGATTGGAGCTACCATCGAGCTCTCTTAAGTTCATGATGTGATACATCTATCTCAATTGAGAAATTACATATCTAATTCTTCATGGGTACCAATATTAGATGTTTGAACACTGATGAAATACGTTTCTTAGGAAGAAAAATCGATTGAGATTCTGGATCCTAGTGAAAAAGTACTGTGAAACAAGATCACTCACTCGACTAATGTTTTATGGAGGAACCAGCAATTTGACGAAGCTAAGTATCCTCATATGTATCCTCATAAGTTATAACATGAGGATGTGATGAGGCATAATTATCTTCATATTTTGATACCTAAATGATGGATTTCAAGGGTCAAATTTAGTTTCATGGGGGTATAATGTAACACCCTAATGTTTTTATGTAATATTTTCCATAAATAATTTTATTTCATCAATTGCTTGCATTACAGGAAGTAGTGAGTTTAAACAAACCATGAGACATCCTTGGTATAAAATGACCATTATAAAATAGTATTTATTCTAGTGGGAATAAATATAACTAATTTATAAAATTGTATAGTGAATTATTTGGCTAATAATTATTTATTAAAAATATAAACCAATTAAATGTTAAGGAAATATTTGTATTTTTGTATTAGTAAATTAAGTGAATTACAATTAGTAAATGAAATTAAATAAATATATATTTTATATATTTAATGAAATATTTTTTATATTCATCCAATGGATATTTTAGTAATAGGGTCCGAATAAACCCTACTTAATATATAAAATACTATATTTTTCAAAAGGGTAATTTTACCTCCATTTAATGGAGAACACTGTTTAAATTAAAATTTTGACCCATTAAAAAATTTTATATTAAAAAATAAACATATTATTTGGAATTGGGATATAATAATTTACTTTGGAGTAATTTTTGATATTTTTCTGATAACTTTCATGTTCTGATGAATAGTAAAAATATAGTAAATTTTAAGTGAAAAAACTTTTTTAATTGAAATACTTTATATGGTTAAATTATATTATTAAATGGTTTTAAATTATAAATATAATATATTTTCTTAATTTATATACAATTTAGTCAATTTTCATTAATTTTAAATTTAATTTAGATATAAAAACATTTCAATATTTTGCACAGTTTTAAATTTTAAAACCAGCTTTTTCTCATTTTGACAATGAGATTAATTTTAATTTAATTAATAAAACGTATATTTTTTGAATTTGGAATAATGGATTCAATATTTGGATCAATTAGGTACAAATCCTATAAAAATATTTATATTATGTTTTGGCTTTATAAATAATAACTTTAGCAATATTTTTATTAATACGGTAATAGGGTAAATTGGGAAATTAAGGGAAAAATAATATTATAAATTTACCCTAACACATGTACTAATATCTTTGTATTATTTTTTTATCTATCCAAAATCATCCTTGGAATTAAATGGTATCCTTTCTAAGCTACATGGATGAGATTAGGGCAATTAATTTATTTTATTTAAAGAAAAGTTAAATATGTCTTAATCAAATTGTAATAAATATATAATTTTTAATATAATTTTACACAAAATATAAATTTGATTAAAAATACACTTTTGAAATATATTTCATAATTTATCATAGTAATTTAATTTTAATTTCTTAGAAATAAATATTTAACTTAAAGTTTAATAAATTAATGATGGAGAAATTATTTAATTGATGAGAAATCAATAAAATATTTTTTTAAAAGATAATTACCATTAAAAGACCCAAACACATGACTAAATATTATTGGTCTAATATATATCGGCCATGATCATTCAAGGGTTGATTTATTGGCCATTTTAATCTATATGAAAACGATTATGACACTTGTAATGTTTTATTTAAAGTGATGTTAAAGTTGTCACATTCATATTTTAGTAAATATAATAATTTTTTTCGCTTTTCCAAAAGGTATATTCGAAAAATAGAATTATTCTTAAATTTAGAAAATTTATATTCATATTAGTATTTTATTTTATATTTTTATTCAAAAAATAATTATATTAAATAATTACACAAAACCGATGTAGTAATTATTTTATTAATAGAGATAACAAATAAATATTTTATAAATATTAAAATAAATATAATTTGGGATAATTAATAAATCAAACAAGTTTTTTCTAAGACCTTGACCACTTAATAATATAATAAAATAATTGTTTTGAAGTTAAATTTTATTATTAATATTTTAAAAAATCAAGGAATTGAATGGTGTAAAAACTGAAAATATGGATTGTTTATCAAAATAATGTTTTATAAATTATTTTGAAAATCATATAAAATTTAAAAAAAATATATAATCATTATGATATGGTCTAAAATGTACTAATATATTTAATTTTAGTCAAATTTAATTCAAATAAGTAAATATTTCACCCTTTTAATATTTAAATATTTTTTACGTTAGTTAAAAATTAAATAGAATAACTAAGTGTTAATTAAAATAATAAGGCTTAAATTCATAGTAAAACATGTCTCAAATTTATTGGTTGATGATATTACAAAATTATATCATTTAAGCTTCTAAATTAACACATTTTGGAGGTTTTTTATGTGGTTTTAGTTTTTTTATAAATTAATAATTTTTGAGATTCTATAAGTTCCCTTCACCTCAATTATAAAAGGGAACCTCCTCCATCACTAATGCACTTCATTTTGAATCGTAATGCTTATCCATACTAGGACGACTTTTTAACGTCCTAGTTCCATGTACCACCCATAGGTTCTCTATACCTAGTCGGTCATATCGCCTCAAGCGCATTTCCCAAATGCTAGAGGTAGTCAACATGCAGCGAGGGCCTTAGTGTGATAGTTGGGAAACTATGCCCTCATGGGTAGAGTATCATAGTGGAAATAAACAGATATACAATAATGGAAGCAGTAATAACATGCAGTAAGTAAAAAAATGGATCACATATATAATGATTCATGTCACATATGTCTAAGAAAGTAGCCAAACAAGTCACAATGTTGAAATACAGTACAAAAAAAAGTATATAGGTAAACAAGTAAAAAAATCTCTAACAGAATCACAATCCTCAGCTTGGTCCCATGCTCTCCAACTTCACATCAATCATGTACTAGAAGTAGACGGTTGATTTCCTTTATCTATACCTATAACAATATGATCTATTTGGGTCCAAAAACATTACCCAAAAAGAGTGTGAGACGAATCCCAGTAGGAAATCAGCCAATGAACTGGGCCTAACAGTCTGTGAATATATATGGCAGGCAGTAAGCAAAAAGATGCAGTAAACAATGATGTACTTAAAAGTAAACTATCCTATAGTTTCAATTGAATTAATTTTCATATATCAGGTAAGTATCTTATAAAAAACAAGAAACCCTATGGGATGTACTCACATCCTCTCCCTTCTGGTTTAGCCAATAATCTCAAGTAACCCTCTAGGTAGTTCTCACAGCCTAGCCCCTCTTGTTCAACTTATAAAATAAGGATATAACGACCCTCTAGGATAGCTCACATAGTCTAATCCCTTTGGTATCATGAAAAAAAGACTCTATGAGGAATCACTCACTGTCAATTCCCCTTATAGTGTTTTAATAGTAAACTACAAACACTCTGAATAAGCACTAAATGCCAACTCCACTTGTGGTATCGTAGTGGAACTAAAGACACTTTGAGGGAACACTCAATGTCAATCCCCCCTATGATCTTGTAGTGTGATAATTATAACAGACACTCTGGGAAAGTGCTCAACATCAATTTTCCCTATGGTCACACTACACCAGGTTCTCAGAACCCTGTGTAAAGAAATTATGCACATAAGATAATCAGCAACCAATATAATCCCCAAATTACTACCTGGATATTTAGCTACAAGTCATATCACAACATATCGGATAAAATCACTCCATCCTAAAAACACTAGGAATAGAAAATGAGCAGCCTAACATGCAAAGCTAGAAAAAACTGTCAATATCAAAACAAACATGGAAAAAAATCCTTAAATTTTCAAATAAACTAATCACAATCAATCAACCACTACTCTGGCACACAAGGAATAATAGGAAATAACAGGGCTAAAACCCATAAAAACGCAATACCCCGAACAAGGGTACTGGGAAATTTTGCACATATAACATGAATCCTAACAATAGAAAGGAACAAACCATGCAGCTCAGTGTTGTACGAATGATATATGTGAACCTCTGGACTTTAATCTCCCTAGAACATTGTAGATCTACAAAAAGATATAAAATGTTCAACCAAGGATATCTCACGAAAGAAGAAAAATCAGGAAACGAGACTCTAGAAGAAGAAAGAGAATACAGTGACATTTCCAATGCAATTGACGAAAGTCAATTTGGAGAATAGATGGTGAGCTGGGGGCTCAGAGAAGAATCACATCGTATGATCACTCCTGGACAACATGAATGGAGAAGAAGGTATTTTGTGGACAAGATGCGACCCCAGTCCGTTTAATGAAAAAAATAAAAGTATGTTGTGTGTTCTTTAAAAGTACATGGTGTGTACTTTCCATTACCAGGCCCCACTTTAGGCAACCTCCAGGTTACCCCACATAGACATGTACTCAGTCGTTACACGGCCAACACTCGGCTACCCGCAACAACTGGGTACACAGCGTGTACTTATAAGTACACGGTGTGTACTCTTAAAATTTCCAGAAACTCCCATTTTTTCTCAAAAGCACCAAAAAAGAAAAACTATACTAGACAATAAGATCTGGGTTCTTACAAACTTCCCCCCTTAAATATATCCGTCCCCAAATTTCCCTACAAAGGTAGTGTAGAATAAGAATCCTTGAACATCTCTGGCCACTATGATCATACTCGGCCTCCCTCTCCCAAGTCTCATCATGTACTGGCCCTTACTACCATAGAACTCATACCAGAGGAACAAACCGATCACATAGAACCTTTGCGCTGCAATAACAAATTTGGATAATATTCTCCTCTAATGATTTGTCCACCTACAAATCGACCCATTCAGGTTAGAAAACATGAGATGTGTCCGAGAAGTAACATCATAGCTATGAAACAGGGAAGATGTCTGCATAGCCCAGTACCTCTTAGGTAATTACAAGTGATAGGCAACTATCCTGACATTCTCCAAAACCCCAAACATTCCAACATATCTCGGTGAATGATTACCTTGTATTCTAATCCTATTCTGTCCCAACCTCAGTGTGACACATAGGAAAACCTGATCTCCAATCCCGAACTCTAAAGTTCATCTCCATCGATTAGCATAAAACTTATTTTGTGATCTTACAATAGCCATACACTTCTGAATCAACTCTATCTACTCTATGGTCTCCTGGACAAGATGAGGTCCCGACATAGCTCGCTCTCCTGCCTCTAGCTGACATAAGGGTGATCAGAATGGCATACTGTACAAAGAATCAAAATGTTCCATCTGAATAGTTTATTGAAAACTATTGCTATAGGAAAACTCCACAATAGGTATGTTCTTGTCCCAAGAACCTCCAAAATCTAGGATGCACGCTCAAACTATATCCTCCATCACCTGTATCGTATGCTCAGACTAGCAAACTTCTTAGGGATGGAAATATGTACTCAAAAGTACTTGTGTACCCAAATCCCTCTATAGTCCTTTCTAGAACTAAAAAAATAAAACGGGCATCCTTCTATAAAACAATAGAGTTCAAAACCACATGTAAAATCACAATTTTTGGATGTATAGCCTTCCCAACTCATCAACACTAAAGGTCACATTGATCAACAAGAAGTGAATAACCCTCGTGAGTCTATCAATGACAACCCAAACTGCATCATTCCCTAGAGGAGACCTCATCAAACCTGTCATGAATTACATATAGACATAGTTCCACTTCCACTTGGGAATGGGTAACTGATACAAAATCCCTACTGGTCGCTGATGCTCTACCTTCACCTACTGATAGGTGGAACACCTCATGACAAACCTAGAAACATCTCTCTTCATACCTGACCACTAATACAGATGGTGCAAATCTTGATACATCTTGGTGAAACCAGAATGAACTACCCAAACTTAGTAATGAAAGTCCTACAACATCTCCTTCCATATGTCTACGGGAACCCATATGTTCCCATGAAAACAAAATATCTCATACTCACCTACAGTCCATCTCGGAATAGATTCATCTCCTGAATCACCCTCCCATAGGACGTTGCCTTTAGAATCTGAAAGATGGCTCACTTGTACTTGATCAAGTAGAGTATATTTACAACCACAAAAGAAAGAAACAACTGAACCTTTCTATCATGCACCTATAAATGCATCTCAGAGAATAGATCTCTAAGCCACCACTCACTACTGGCCTCCTAAATTATCTGTATCTGAGTCCTCCTGCTCAACACATCAGCCTTTATGTTTCCCTTCCCAGGCGTGTAGGAAAGATAAAAGTAGAAGGAATGATGGTACTTGACCCACCTTCGCTATCTCAGATTCAGATCGTGCTAAGTGAAGATATACTTGAGACTTTTTTGGTTGGTAATAACCACAAAATTGTCTCCCAACAGGTAATGTCTCTAACATCATAAGGCATGAACAATAGCAACTAACTCGATATTCTGTGTTTGGTAATTCCTCTCATGTGGCCACAACTCCCAAGACATGTATGTCATGACTCTTTCCCCCTGGATGAGCACTACTCCCATAACGATACATGATGCATCATAGTACACAGTTTACCTCTTTCCTGGATCTGGAGAAACTAGAAGCAATGCTAAAGTCAACCATCCTTTCAGCTCTTAAAAGGAAGAATCGAAAGAATCAGACCACGAGTACTTCACACCCTTCTTATTTAGGAGCCTCAGTGGCACTTATAAGTGTGATAAGTCCTGTATGAAATTCATGTAGTATCCATCCAACCATAGAAAACTCCATACCTCAAAGATGTTTTTCGGCTACTCCAAGGAAACTACTGCTCTCACTTTCTCTGGGTCTACTAATACTCTTGTCTCTGAGATGACATGACCCAAGAAGTGAATATGGCCCATCAAAAGGTGGTTTGAGAGAATAGAATATAACTGATTATTTTTCAGTCTAATAAAAATGATCTAAAGATGTGTGACATTGTCGTGTCGAGTGTGAGAGTAAACCCAGATATCATTCAAGAATACTACCACAATAGAATCCATTGATGGATGAAACACTCGGTTCATTAGTCCCATGAAAACTAAATGTGCATTCGTGAGACCGAACGACATAACCACATACTCATACAGACCATACCTTCTCTAAAAGGATACAAGAGGTATATCACATGGTCTAATGCAAAAATGATGATAAATAGATCTCATGTAAATCTTTGAGAATACATGGGCTCCTCAAAGTTGATCAATGAGTTCATCAATCCCCAGCAAAGGATATTAGTTCTTGATTGTCAACTGGTTCAACTTCTGATAATCCAGAAAAAGTATGAGGGTACCATCCCCCTTCTTCATAAACAGGATAGGTGAACCCCAAGGAAAAGTACCGGGTCTGATGAAACCCTTTTTTAGAAACTCCTCCAACTGCTTCTTGAGCTCATGTAGCTATAGTGTAGCCATCCTATAAGGAAGTAATGAAAATGGTGCCTATCCTAGAACAAGCTAAATAGAAAATTCTACCTCTCTCTCTAGAATAAAAACCTAAAAATTCCTCTATAAAGACATCCCTAAAATGATCAACCACTGGAGGAAGTTCCACATATAGAGTCCCTAGTCATTTAGATATAGACTTGAAATCTTTGTAGTAACTCCTCCCAACCCATGATGCTTAGGTCCTGATCTGCTCGCATGGACATCCCATTCACTCTTGTATAGATAGAAGCTACCTTTAGGTGACATGAAACTCACCCTACGACGATAAAAATTGACAAATTATTGGATGGAAACTAACCAGTTCGTTCTGAGAATGAAAGCATAGCTTATCATCTCTAAGACATTAAGCACCCAAAAAATGTTACATCCACCAACCTCAAGAGGAAACTCCTTGCACTAACATACACTATCCATTCTTGTCTCCGAAAGAGTGTCTAATGTCAAAACATTATAAGAAGTAAAGATACCGAGCCCAAGGATTTCTAAAATAGAAACAGATATGAAACTATGGGAATCCCTTGTATCAGAAAGTGCAGAAGATAAAATTGAGCCAACAAGGATCTTACCTCGAACTGTAGAGGGTCCAGAATCCTGCTCTTACTGGGTTTAGTCCACTGAAAAATTATGCCATGTACCGTGGCCCTATGACCCTTCCTGACCACCCTGAGCAGATCTACCCTATTTTCAATGAAACCCTTCTGACTGGCTACCACAGCTGTGACCTCCACCATGGCCTGAACTGCCAAAAGAACTCTAGTTCCCAGACTAATGAATTATTGGTGGTGTCGTTCCTGAATGAGGAGTCATAGATGAACCCCTTTCACCAGCTGCTAGTGAGAGAAAACTGATAGAACCACTGAATATGGACCGTATTGCCGCATGATCTATACTCCATTGGGTATCTCGGGAAATGTGGCCTCGTATGTCACCCTTACCACACCGTAAGCATACCACCTAGCTACCTAAAGGTGTCTCCCACCTACTCAGATCTCCACATGTAGATTCTATGGGGTTCTTTCTTCTATCAGTTGAAAAAGAACCAACTCCGGATATTGAACCGCCCTAGTCCACAGCTCCAGAATCCCTCAGCCTACACTCTGTGATCAGTGCCTGATAGAAGATTGAAGATATAGTAGTTAGTCTGAAAATGTTCACCTGATCTCGAATGTCTTGCCTAATACTATCCTCAAACTTCCTCATTAGGAATAACTCATATCCACCTATAACCACTACATATCTATGAAGAAATATTACTAATCCATGACTAAAAGTGTACCATTCTCAAAACTCATGAACTCTCAGGCTAGATCATCCCTTAAAGTCTCTGGGTAGAAGTAATCGTAGAAGGTACACTAAAACCCATCTCAAGCCATACCCTATTGGAGTACCTCCTATGAGATCACATCCCACCATCTATTGGTAGAATCCTGAAGCAAATAAGTAGAGAGCTTGAACCTCCTCCTTGGAGGCATCTCTAGATGATCGAAGATCGTAAGCATGGATTCTGGCCATGACTCTACAGCCTGGGGTCCTCCATCCTTTGAGAAAGTGGGAGGATGCTCCTACTGAGATACCTATGTCAATTCTTCCATTGAAAAAGTAAGAGTAGGTGCTCCTTGAAAGGTCTATATACACTTCATGAATCCCTCTCAGAACTGTGTTTAAGTAAATATATCTAGGATAATGGTTGGTGCCATGACAGGTATGAGTAGAGGATTTGCTGGTAGTCCCTGATCAGCCATGTCTGGTTACTGATGACTTCCCTGTAACTAGTGTATGACCGAAGGACATCTCTGGGGGCATGACTCTGCAAGGTCAAGCTCACACCTTAGTTCAAGATTATCATGTACTAAAACATAGAAGTTCAAGAAGGGAATAGGATAAAGAAATCATTTAGGTTCTTCAAAACATGGATACACAGCGTGTATGTAACCTATATGATGTGTTTCACTAATCCATCACATGGGTGTACACTCCTCCCAACCCTGGTCATGTAACACCCCATACACACGGTGTGTACTTTAATACACGACGTGTACTTGAATCGTGTTCCCCTTCGAAAGTTCTTCTACAAGACTATCCCACATGGTTCCTCTATAACAAGACTACATGGCATGTTTGCACCAGACATGGAGTGTACTAGACATACTTCACCAACTCGTGTTGTTAGTCACACGGCCGGTTACACTGGTGAATCTACATGGTGTGTTTATTCTAGATAAAATTTATACTAGCTACCCATCATCCACCCATGTCATTAGTCACACAGCTGGACACATGGTCTCCACAACATGGCTTGAACATCTGGTACATGGCGTGTCCCACCAATGATTTCCAAACCTCATGTCTCTGCCCACATAGACAGTGACACGATTAGAGATTACACGGCGTGTATGTAGAGTACATGGCGTGTACTTAATAAAAAGTGTTCCTTCTCAAACAGAGGGATACATGTCATGTATTCGGCAATACACACCATCTTTTCTAGTTTTTTTCGGAGAGTAAGCCTCAAAAACTACTCTATAACTCATTGAAACAATGAAACAAACATTAAAGTGAAAAATTATGATCATGAGAGACCATACTCCCCACTAATCAATGATTGGAATCTTATACATGTCATATACAAGGAATAAAAATGAAATGATCCACCAAATTTCGATCCATGAGGGCCCATAACACTTCAAGAACCAAAGTTTGGCATTCATTAAAATAAAACCTTACACAATTAAATACCCTATCAAATAGTAGGTGTTATATCAAGGAATCTATCACAACAGTATGCATATATATCCCAACATCTATCACAACAACATGCAATCAGTAATTCACCCTAAATGGCCTGAAAAGAATGCATAACATGGGGTTTCTAGAAAGTGCCTATATGATGCATGAGATGGATTAATATTATCAATGATAACATCAAAAAACATGTGAATCTCTCAATGGTGAAATAAAATGAACTGTAAAATTGTAAAACCAGACAAAATTACAATATTCGCGGTAAAGCATCTTTCCCCTAAACAAGGGTTATATACTCCTGGAATATCTTATTACCAACTACCAATTCCATGTTATCACTAACTATGGGATCCATGTATTATTTCAAGAAGAAAAGAGTCCTATGATACAACTTTGTAATGTCCCAATTCTGGGTTCCACCTAGAGGTTCCCGGAACCCGGTTAGTCACCTGGCCTCAAGTGCATTTCCCCGAATGCCAGAGGCTACCGACTAGAAGCGAGGGACTTGGGTGTGATAGTGGGGAAACTATGCCCTGATTTGTAGAGTATCATAGTGAAAATAAATAGATATACAATAGCGGAAGCAGTAATAAAATTTAGTAAGTAAAAAAATGGTGCACATACATAATGATGCATGTCACATTTGTTTAGGAAAGAATGCAAACAATTCACAATGCAGAAATATAGTACTAAACCAAAGTACAAAGGTAAAAAAGTCAATATCTCTAGCAGCATCAGAATCCTCATCTTGGTCCCATGATTTATAGCTTCACATCAATCAAGTACCTAAAGTAGAAGGGTGCTTACCCTTATCTAGACCTGCAATAATATACTCTATTTTGTCTGAAAAACCAGACCCAAGTAGGGTGTGAGACAAATCCGAATATGTAACCACACAAATATCTGTTCCTAACTGTCAGTGAATATATATGACAGGTATTAAGCAAAAAATATTTATTAAACGAGGAAGTACTCAAAAAAACAATCCTACATTTTCAATTGCATTCATTTTCATATATCAATTAAGTAGCTAATCAAAAACTAGTAACCCTCTAGGAAGCACTAACAGGTTGTCCCCTCTGTTTAATCCAACAATCTAAAGTAACCCTCGAGGTAGTTCTGAAAGCCTAACCCCTCTAGTTCAACTTATACAGTAAGGATATAAAAACCCTCTGGGATAGCTCACATAGTCTAACCCCTTTTGTCTCATGAAAACAAAGCCTCTCTGAGGAGGAAGTCACTGTAAATTTCCCCTATAGTATTTTAATGGTAAACTACAGAATCTCTGAGGAAGCACTCAACGTCAATTAATCATTTGGTCTCATAACAGAACTAATGAAACTCTGAGGGAGAACTCAGCATCAATACCACCAATGGTCTTGCAGCATGATAATTATAACAGACACTCTGGGAAATCCCCTCCACATCAATTTCCCCTATGGGCTCACTATGCTAGGTTCCTGCTGCCCTATGTAATGAAATCGTGCACAAAGGATAATCAGTAGCCAAAGTAAAACTCATAGTACTACTTAGCTATTTTGATACAAGGAATAGCACTTCATATTAGATAAAGTCACTCCATCCTAACAACACTAGGAATGGAAAACGAGTTTCCTAACAGGCAAATAGACCAAACGGTCAAAATCAAAACAAACATGGGCAACATATCCATAGAATGTAAAATAACCCTATTCACAATTAGAAAACCACTACTCAGGCACACAAGGCATATAAGGCAACAACAAGGCTAAAACAGATAAACACGCAATACCCTAAAAAGGGTATTGGGCACTTTTGCACATATAACTAAAAGCATAAGTACAGAAAGGCACAAATAACCTACCACAACGTTGTAAGAATGATCTACGTGAACCTCTTGACATGAATCACCCTATAACGTTGTATATATACAAAAAAAATCTAAAAAATTCAACCAATGATATGTCACGAAAGAGGAGGAATCAGGAAATAGGGATTTAGAAGAAGAAAGACCTTGCTATGGCATTCCCAACACAATCAATGGCGGTCGATTCGGAGAACGAATGGAAATTCAAGGGATTGGAGAAGAATAGCATCGTTCGGTCACTCCTGGATAATAAGAGCATAAAATAATGTATTTTTTGTAAATGAGATACTACCCCGGTCTATTTAATGAAATAAGAATAAAATTACATGGTGTGTACTTTAAAAGTACATATTGTATTCTTGCCATTACTAGGCCCCACATTAGGCGGACTCTAGGTCACCCCACATGGCCATGTACTTGGCTATTACATGACCAGCACTTAGCTACCTGCGACAACTGGGTACACGGCATGTACTAATAAGCACATGGTGTGTACTCCTAAAATTTCAAAAAAAACTCCCCTTTTTCTCAAAATCACAAGAAAAGAAAATACATACCTGAAAAGAATATCTAGGTTCTTACATATTTCCCAAATAAATTTCCCTAGTCACATTCTAGAGGTTTCTGTCTTATCCAAAGACCAACCCTAGTGCATTAAGAGGTGATCTAGAGGGACATCAATGAAAAAGAGGCAATCTCCTCTATCGATTCCTTCAAAGATCTTTCTTCCTCTACTTCCTCTTCAGGAGTTGTTTATATTATAATGTAATAAATACAATATAAAATTTATACTGAGATATTATTATGATTATGTAACAACCATATTCCACCTTCTATCTATCCTATAAAAATGCAAATCACCATGCAGGTGTACGTACGACTTACCATCTCCACACCATGATGTAAATTGTTTTCCACAACCACCTTACATGGATGGGTATAATGGTAAAAATAATAAATATATTTGATTATTATAAAATGATATTTGAACAAAATACCATCCAAATACATACTATTTCACAATTATGGTAATGATATCTTCACTAGTGTATACGTACAACATAATGACTCCACGATGCGATGTGATTTATTCTACATGATATCCATTAAATCATAATTATATAAAAGTATAAAATGAATAATGATCATATATATAATTTTAATATCATTTTTTAATGGTATAATTATTACCTAATAACAAGAACCAGAACTTATTTGACTAAACATGCGTAAGAAAATACAACCATTAATACATGAATAAAGAGTAATAGTGAAGTTTTATTAACAAAATGATGATAATTTGATCATATATGATACTATAAAAATGTCTAAAATTCCATAATAAGTCAATGAAATTATATAAATCATTATACAGTAGGTTTAGATATTTTCAAAGGATATCAGACCAAATGGAAGGGATAATGTTTTAATCTCATTATTATCTGAGATTGTTTATAACTAAGTATTTACCCAGGTATAGTTACCATCCATGCACGTGTTTCATAAATATGTATTTCAAAATATTCTTTTTATCCTTATAAACTTTTTTAATTTCAATTTTACCCATTTCTGAATCTTTATCAAGTAGTGTGAAAAGAATATTTTGTCGTTTTTTATATTAGGAACTTTTTAACTTTCTGAAAAAACTACGTGAATAATTTTTTCTTTTCACTTATACTAAATGATTTTTTTTTTAAATTTCATAATGCCTTAATTCCTTGAATATTTTTTTATAATATTATATTTTTAGTTTCTAATAAATTATTTTCTATTAAAATTATTAGATATTTTGAGAAAAGAAATCATTTTTGAAGAAGAACTAATATTATTATCTTAAATTCTTTTCAAGTGTTCTTTCAAAATTATGTTCCATCTATGTTAGAATTATATAATAAGGTTATGTTTCAAGTATAATATCAATATTGTTCCAATGGTTTGATATTTTTTATGATGGAATTCGATATATAAAATCCATTTGTTTTTTATGGATTATGATATGGTGGAATGATGTTTCAAGAAACCCATTTTATTATTTTGGTTATGATGAATGATTATTTTTTTGTATAACATGTAAAAATGATTTCATTATAAGATGGTTGGTACATATATCTCCCTCTAATTAATTGGTTCAATATTTATATCTCCTGAGATATATTGGGTGGTAATTGAAAATGATCTCCGTTTATTAATACAGGGATAGAATGAGGAGTGAACTCGGTTTAGTTCTAAATTTTTTTCACTATGATGGTATTTCCAATGAGTATTTCCTAATATGAAATGATTTTCTATGCTCAAGTGTATTCCATGAAATTTTATGTCTTATGTTATGAATTTTGGGATAATGCTCATTGTTTCTTATGAGATTTTATGATTAATCCCATGACATGATATCGTGATCTTTCATATGTAAGATAATATTTTCAAACTCAATGTTCTGATGTATTATGATTTATGATATGATTGATATCTAACATTTTTTCCATTAGTGATCATCTGATATCACCCTTTTATTTGTTTCTATTCCCCAGGTCATGAATAAATTTATTATGTAAGATATATTGAAAATGGGTCTATTTTTAAATAAATAAGTGGGAGAAAATGTGAATGTCCTATAAACCAATTTCTAATGTTTCCTATTTTATAATGTCACTAAAAAATTATGGAACTAAAATGTTTTTTTTATGACTTATAATTAATATTCTTCAAATTTTTATCTTTTATCTGTAAGTGTAAAATATTCTTTTTTATAATCAGAGATTTTGGTGTGCCTTTAGATCATTTCTAGAGGGGTTATACACTTGGATACTATAGTGTAATGATGATATGGTGATATATTGTTAACCATATCATCAATTAAAGATGAGTTATAACTTGAGAGAATGATGATACAATTATATATAGTTAACCATACCTTTAATGGATGCTTCTACTGCACTCAGTACCTTTATGTCATATCAAAGTGCTCACATGTTTAATTTATAATTATTTATTATTCTTTTATAGGTTAATTGTGGTTTTGTTTACTTTTACTTGAAAAAACACATTTCAATATCTGAGCATCGTCATCTATTACCTTTCATAATTATCTATATCATCACTAGTAATCACTTAATGATTAAAATTAAAGAATAATTCTAAGAACACCATCTTAATATTCCAAATTATCTTCTCAGAAAAAACCAAAGTACATGGATGGTATTTATTGAATACACACTATGTGATGTTTATTTCACTTATATATGTTATGATAAAGTCAAATAGATGTAATGAAATCAAATATAGTATCCCAAAAAATGTAATTAGTGTATAGATCTAGATTGTATGGTACACAACTTGATGATGCACATGTCATGTAATCATTTTAAATGTTGTGTAGTCCTCGCTATATCATGAACAAGTGCACATGTTTTCCAATGATTTATGTATTTGATACTTGAAACATGGTCTAACATATCATTAAAATCATATTTTACAAAATATTTATTTTGTAAAAAATGTTTTGTACCTTGATATTGTCTTTTATAGGGACCTCGCACAGTCCCAAGGATTGTGACATGAAAAAAATAAGAAGATAATTAAAGACGTGTTCTAAAGTACATGCCATGTACTATAATATAGACAATGTGTCTAGTTTTTATGGAGACAAATTAAATATATAATAAAAACTTATTTACTTGTGTTCTGTGTGTCATTATTTTCAAAAATTACATGTGATGTCAAAGGATTGATATATATATATATAATGTATTCCGGGTTAAATTTATGAATAATAAAAAAATTTGTTTCCAAGTACACTTTTTTAAATAAATAATTTCAAATGAAATTAGTTTTTTATAAAATTATAGATGATGGTGGTCTGAGGATAATTTGATGAAGTTAATATAAATTTAATTAATTGGATTAGTTCATGGATAATTATCCTAATTGTGGAATGAATATATGGAATTGACAACAATATGGAAAATGTATACGCATTTCATTTTATATGAATTATCATGGGATTATACCAACCCCATGTATGTGATTTGATTATTTTAATTTATTTTGATTAAATTAAAAATTTATGGTCTATGTTTCATCCGCCTATCCTTATTACATATTTTCCTATGTACACATGGTTTCATTTCTATAAAAAAACTTTATATAATCCATTGTATCCCATCACCAGTGTGTGACTAAAAGATTATGCATGGATGGAGATACTAGGTAAGAGGAGATGGTCCAGGTCAAGGAGTCAATGAGAAACCAATTAAGGTGATATCTAGAAGCTAATGGTTGAATAATATAACATGAACCACGATATGGTTCATGGTGTTTTCCCACATAAAAGGCTTAGTTTATCATCCACTAGATAATATAACCATTGGAGAATATCATTATCATTCCACTTATGTTTTATTTCTATAAGTTTCATGGTTAATTATTTACGTATTTGAATACTATTGAATAAGGTAATAAATAAATTTAAAACCATTCAAGATGTAAAAAAAAGTAACAAAATTATTTGTAAATGTTTTTTCCATAATGGTTAATCTCTAAAATAAAATCCATTTAATCATAACATTAAAGTTTTAAAAAAATTAAAGATGATTTTCATATAAATAAAGAAAACCCATCAATATAAACTTTTATATCAACATAACCTTCCAATACATAATTTATAAATGAAATAATAGTCCAATGTGATAGACCTACTCATGTTATGGTTTTTTAACTATTATTTAACTTTTAGCTTGAATATTTTAGTTAACATAACTAAATCAACATCAAGGGTTTGTGCTCTATGAAGAGCTACATTTAACTAAGATGTAAAGGTTGAGTAAATCGTAAAAATAGGATTTCAGGATAGGGGAGTGTAGTTAATGAATTAACCAAAAATATTTTCATGGAGTTGGAAAGTTATACATGCCTAAAATGCTTTATATATATTTTTTGGAATATTTCCTAGATATGAGAAGGGTTATACAGATCCTTTCCACTAGAATATCTAAGTGAAAAGATATTACAAAACTTATGGTGAGTGCAATTTGGTTTTGAAAATTAGTGGATGATTAATGTAATATAGTTAAATTTTAAATTTTTTAACCTATTTTTTTAATCAAAACAAGTACTAATAATCTACTCATAATATATAGAAAATAGAAAATTAAATGACTTAAAAAATATCACCGGGATCCACACAAGAAAATGATAACATTTTCACCATTAAGAATTTTAAAGAATGTTTCAAAAGCTAAAAAATATACTACACCATGAACAAAAACCATATCTGTATGAAACCCCACTTCCTGAGTTGTTTTCAAAAGTTACTAATGAGGAAGAAGTATTTCTCTATCTAAAACATACAGATGATACTGTTGATGTACAATTTATCATGTTTTCCTCTATGTCTAATGAAATTATATATTAGTATGAGGATATGGGTGCATATCACATCATTCATATCCTTAAAGATATATATTAATAAAAGTCTAGATCAGAGAGATATGAGATCTCCAAAGCACTATTCATGTGAAATCTTGGGGATTTATCATCATATGGGGAACATGTGGCCAAGATACTAAATCAATTGAGTTAATGAACATCATGGGTTTGAATATCCTAGATGATCTCTGAACAGATCTCATTCAGTACCCCTACATAAACACTTGTCTATTATTATTTTGAATTATAATATGAGCAATAATGAGAAGTCACTTTTAGAATTTCATAAACTTATACGTAATGTTTATAAAGACATGGGTAATTAAAACCTGTTATACTTATGGTAAATAATAATTAGAGGAATATTTAAAATGTTCCAAATACTCATTCCAAGTCTAAGGATCCCTAGAACTATCTATCCATGGAGAAAAGCTATAGAGGTAAGGAAAGGAACATGATGCAGTATGCTTTTCTTATGTTACGTAGATCCATTGGAATAGGAATTTAACCAATCCAGAGAAGCGAGGGGATGTTTCAGGAAAATTCCTTATCAATTATAATATTTATATATCTCTAATTTTGGTATTATATACTTCTTATGGTTATCACATTTGTATCCCAATTCAGGAACAATTTAGATTTAAGATGTATACTAGAGATGAGGTGGACGTATGAGCTGCCAATAGAGCGAAGTTGGATTCTCATTCTATTAGAGACTACCATCTCACATTTATAACATGATTGATTTTGGTGCCAAATAAATTTTATTATGATTTGAGTGTTCCCATGAAAATTATTTTCATTTTATATTTAAAAAGGGATGGATATATTTTCATCTTCAAAATTATTGGTTTTTGATTTTATAAAGATAACATATGTTATTTCATGTCACAATTAAATAACTATATTTATATATTAAATTATGAAAACCATATTTTATAAATTGATTACGAAACAAAAACACATGACTTATAACACACCCATTTATGGAATCACCATCATTTTCACATAAACAAGAATCATTTGAAAATGTTCTGTCAATATGGTTACTTAGAATCATTCATGATTAATCCACTCAATAGATATCACACAAGCTTTCAAGGTAATATGGACAATAATACATTTAGTGGTAGAGGTGAAAGGGCCTTAGATATTCTTTATTTTGTATATTATGATGTGTATATACCTTTTCAAGTAGAGGCTAGAGTTGTATTCTCATGCTTTATTACTATTACTTATGACTTGACTAGGGATATGCATATCTACATAATGAGGTATAAGTCTTAATCCTTCAAGAATATAAAAGGGATAAAGGATATTTATGATAATTTTATTAGTTAAAATACAATGAATAATTTCTCACACTAAGGTGGTGAATATCATAATAATGACATTATTGACATTCTTTGGGAGTATGAGGTTTTATCATGACTCACTCCTCCTTAAACACCATAGTTGAATGGTGTTAGTGAAAGGGGGTATCATAGCTTGTTGGGAATGATAAGGTCAACGATGAGTCGTTCCAACCTCCCATTATAGTTTTGGGGATATGAATTGTAGATGGCATCACACATAGTAAATTGAGTACCAATAAAGAGTAAAACATTATTCCCTTTGAGTAATAGTGCGGAAAGAAACTAGTTTTGTCACATGTTCATGCATGGGGTTGTGAGGTATTGTTTAAGGCTAGTGTATGAAAAAATAACAAGCACCCTATGTAAAAAATTATATCTTTATAGGGTATCCCTAAGAAATAATGAGATTTTATATATAGAAACCTTTAAAAAATATTGTAACTATAGTAAGATAGATTTTATTTGTTGAGGGGGATCACATTCTTAAGAAGGATAGAGGAGAATGATTTTATTTGATGAATTTGATGCTCATGATACAGAAAACTTGGTACATGAATTCATTCCATTGGTTCCCATGTAATATTTTTTTCTTGAAATAAAGGTGTTGTATAAATTTTTTAGAGAGGTAAGAGAGCCAGAGATACCTTTATTATTGTTGCTGAATATGGTGACTCATTATCGAACAAAAAATATTTATCTTCTCTCTATTAAGGAGGCAATGGAAAGCTCAGAAGATGCATAATGGTGAGTAGCCATGAATTATAAAATGTATTCCATTTATAAAAATGATACTTGGTTTTGGATTGATCCTCCAGTTCATATAAAACCTATTGGGTGAAAATGGGAATTCAATATAAACGTAGAAAAGGATGTTAAATTACATACCTATAAATAATGGATAGAGGATAATGGTTTTAGAAAATATAATGGAATTGACTATGAGTAATTCTTTTCTCCATTTTACACATTCAAATGATTTAGAATTTTTTTCTATAAAAGACATCATGTCTTTGAGATTTGTAAAATATTTGTCAAAACTGAATTCTTTAATATGAACTTTCAAGTTGTTGTGTGTATGAAAAAACCAGAAGGGTTTGTGACTCTGGGAAATGGAAAAAAAAATTATAAAAGTTGAAAATACCCACCAATGGATTAAATTTTGCATCCTGGTCATGGAACATTTGATTTTATTAATCTATAGAGTAATTTAGTTTCATTAATTACTAATGTGACACATGTGTTTACTAACAGTTTAATTAATGTATGGTTTTCCATTGTAAAATATATTGGTGATATACTACTAATTGAGAATGACAAACCATCCTTATAAGAAGTTAAAGAATGGTTCAGAAAGTTATTACCCTTGAAGGACTTAGGTGATGTAGCCTACATACTACAAATCAAGATTATATGTGATAGATCCAATAGAATTATTAGAAAATTTCAAGTTATATACCTCGACAAGATGCTAAAGAGGATTAGTCTGGGACTATTAATGAGGGGATTGGTTCTAATGTAACATGGGATATACATTTCCAAGAAAATGTTTCCTCAAACCCTATATGAAATAGACTAATGAGTAATGTCCTAAAAACAAATTTGATAGGATATATCATATATTCTAGGTTATGATTGAGATTTTATGTTGCCTCAGGATTTAGAATGGTAGGAAGAAATCAAGAATATCGAGTTGAAAAACATTGACCTACTATAAAGTATATACTTATGTATACGATGATAAATTTGGATATGTTCCTATTTTATAGAGGATATGAATAGCTATTCATAAGGTGTTACAAATATTCTATCCTTCAAAGAGATAAAAATGATCTTATGTTATAGTCTGGATATGTTTTTTCTTAATAGAGGAGTTATGTTATGCAAGATTTCAAATCACCCAGACATCACCAATTATACAGATGATTTTGAGTATATTATGACTTCCAATATATCCAAGGAAGTCGTATAGATTGATGACATTGTCCATGATCTTGATGTGGTACCTAGAAGAAAATATATTATCATAGTTTCAAGTAAAAAAACATAGTAGTGGCTCTATCCAAAGAGTGGAGGTAACACCATGGACAAAGTACATAATTCAAAATGTTCACCACCTAATGGATTTTTATAAAGAAGGTAAGGATGAAGTGATTAGATTATTTTCATAAGGAAACATGGTAGACCCCTTGAATAAGTCTTTATCTAAACAGAGGCATGGGTATCATGTTATAGAAAGTGGACTAAATGTAATTTTCAGTTCTATCTTATTCACGCTGGAGTCTGTTAGAGATGGTTCCCTATAAATTACTTTCTAATTACTTAATTTCATGTCTAATGAAGTTTATTATTACATCATGATTGTTTCCTTTCATAAATATTTTTTTGATAATTCCCTAAGAATATATATTTCACTAAATTTTCATAAAATATATTTACTATGATGGGAACATAGAGGTTCCACAATATTATTCTAAAACCATTTTCTATTTATAGATTAAATTTTAGAACATGACACTTATTTTTCATTTTATTAGTTGTAGTAGGCTCACAAAACATTGAGACACAATCTCAAGGTGTTTTACATATGTAATCTCCAATATATAAGGGTATGCAAATAGACCCATCAATATAAAATACTCATTTCCGTGTGTCTTTGTTTGTTCCAATATAGGTACATGTTTATTGATACTTAGACAATAATATTATCATTAATTAATGTCATGAATCACGTTTTTTAAAGTGTTGATGAAAACCATGATGAAATGTGATCATGGTGATGTAGGATATATTTAGTGAATCATTAGTGATATTTTATTAATGTATATGGAGAGAGGGGAGCTATCCCCTCTATCCAATGAAGGAAGTTAATGTCTATAGCCCATTGAATGGAATGGAACTACCTATATAAATTCATAGCCATGGTGTTTAGTGGGTGAGTTCATTTCTAAAAATTCAAAGAAAGAGACATACAGAATTGTTATTAATAGAACTGGCATGCCACATACTATATTCAAGGTATCATGAAAAAGGGCTTATATTACATGGTATGTGTTCATGGGTGGTTGAATGTCACTATGAAATTTACTTGTTACTATATATGTTCCATTGAATGTTTCAAGAATCTCACCTTTAACTTTAGGTGGTTATAAACAAATGAAATTATAAAGAGTCATATAGGTTCATCCACATAGTGTATCTACAATATCATTTAAATTCATGTAATAATTTTTAACGAGTTATAATAAATACGATTTATTTGATTTGGTTGATCTATATAATTTAATAACAGGTTATATGAAATAATTAGTGAGTTAAATAATAATATTCAATATTTATTTGTAAGTTTGAAACATATTGTATTCATTATATTCATCATACAATAATAGAGTGATATTTATTTATTAAATAACCATTATAATAGGATAGTTTAATGTCGACCAAGAAACATGAATCGAGTTTAATGGTCCGATTCAAAATGAAATTTATTTATATTCTTAATGTTTAGAAAATGTTAATAATAAATAATAGTATTATTATTTTTAATGGTCAGATGTTCAAAAATGAATATTAAATATAGTAAGGGGCTTCTGTTCGATTCTCCCACCCTAAGCATATCATAATAATAATAAAAAATTTCAATTTCCATATCACACTTTTGTTGTGCATAATAGATTGAGAGAGACTTTCACATTACATATAGTGAAATATCTAGTCCTACTCTCTGAAGACTTTTATATAACACTAAGATTTCATCATCATTCAAGAGTAAGAACGTTATGATCAACTATGAACAATACAAGTGATCAGGATCAGCTGTTCTTGCACTTAATGAATATAAGGAATCCTTCAAAGATTGTCCTGCATGTGTGTATTATCAAAATATGGATTCTAAAAATTGATTACGTAGTTAAAAAATAGTATGATGATATCTATTAAACAAGATAATCAATGAAATGTTAATTACTAATTGAGTAAATTCAACATATATTCAAAAATTAATTATAAATATGGAAAAATAGTAAATGGGTTTCATTGTATGTAAAATTATGATCATTTTAATCAATGATTACATGTAAATTAATACTCAAATACATGTTTTTCTTACATTCAATGGACACTTCTTCTGGTCTCAGGACCATCACAGCATGTGTTTGGTGAATGTGATGCCCAACATAGCCATCGGTACTCATTAATCCATGGTAACTTGGAATAGATATAGGATATTAATTTATAGAATGAAATATACCCAATAATCCTCATTTCCTCCAAGTTTTAGTAGAATATATTAACATTGGGATCCTCATTATAACTTCTGATGCTTCTTTTGGGTCACACATTTTGTGTGGGATGATACTCCAGGACAGGACAAGATCTGCATTTCCCTATATTAAAACTTTAAAAATCTGGTAAATCTTTACCATCGTGGGTGTTAATGTTGGATCCTTGATCAAAATGGGATAATGGGATGTTCTATCTTCCTTCCATTGAATCACACTTTATTTCAGCACCAACGTTGGGTCTCCCTTATAGATCTATGCCATCATCAGGAATCTAATTCAGAGCTCCATCTTCCTATTGAAGCTAGTAAATTAAATTGATGGATATTGTGATATGGTATCTACTTATGGCTGATATGATGATGAAAATTTTCATGTTGGGAATCTATAAAAGTCTGCCACACTTGAGGTTGTGAGAGAGTATTATTCTTGTGACTTAAAAAATATCAGGTGAAAATCCTACAGAGACCAATGACCACCACAAGAAAACTTATCTACAGTGTGAAGGGAAATCATAGTTCATCAACTTAGAAAAAATTTCTCATGAAACATGGTGACTCAAATTTATAGTATGATGAATCTTATTCTAGTCATACCAGTAATATTATCCTTTTGACATAAAGCTTCTTAGGCTCATCAACTAGGGAACCACATGCTCGTCGCATTGGATAGGATCTTATGCACATTACCAAAGGAAATAATGTAATGATTAAATGGTTATCGTATATTCTTCTTATGCTCATCACATAAGGAACCAAATTCTTATAACATAAGGAAAATTCCATGGATCATCACATGAGTTTTTGGAGAAGATATTATATGTTCATCACAGAGGATTTGAAATTCACCACTTAATGTCAGATTCCTAATGCCACTCAATGGGTAATATATTTAAAGCTAAACGATGGTTCTCAAAACAATAGATTATAGTGTATATATTATCCTATATACAGTCATCAAATAATGGGATAAGAAAAAAAATTAATGTCATGAAAGGTTAGTCAGGGTCTAAATTCTAGTTATGGATGCTAATTGATTTAAATTTCAAAGGTGGGATGCTTGTCAGGTATTGGTCTAGAAACAATATAGTGGCATGTAGTGATTATAAAATCGTGGGGAAAATTTGGATTAATTATGGGAGGTTTGGTATAGTCTAGAAATATGATCATGTTTTAGAGTTACCGACACCCTAAGTGGATGTGAGATAGAATTGTGATTCTTATTTTTTTTATATGGTGAAGTCATCTTTATCTCATCAGTAGTGAATAACAGATATGATTGTTAGGATGTTGGGATTTTACCTTAGTGGGTCACCCTATATACCATTTTAGGCGACAAAGATCAGACCCCATATAGTTCTATTATAAATTATAAGGTCTTTTGACAAGACCAATCCATGCATTACATACTACCATAGATACAGTCAAGGGATGTGTTGTCTTTTATCAGTGCTAAACAGAAAACGCTGATTAGGGGGGCTTTATCAGTAACAAAAAGATCATTTATAAAGGTGTAACCTTTAACATTTCTTTTTTTAGCGTTGATAAAAGGTAGATTTTTTAGCACTATTATTATCGCGGATAAATGTTTTTTAAAAAAAATTATTATTTTATATAAAATTATCATATTTCTATTCAACAATATTGTTTATTTGTAGAAATTAAAAAAAATATTTAAAATTAATATGTATATATTAATAATTAAAAAAATATATAATTTTTAAAAAAAGTATTTATAAGTTTATAAGTAAATAAATATATAATTAAATAATTATAAAATTTTATAAATTTCATTAAATAATAAACACTTTATTATATTTATTAGATTTATTAGATTTATTATATATAAACTAACTCTTTAAATATATATATATATATATATTTAATTATAATTATAAATAAATAAATATATGTTTCTAATGAATCTTTTCAATAAAATATTTTTATATGTGAGTATGATTAACATGAATATGTGTTATGTATTCATCATGAATGTTCATTTATAATTTACATCATTCTTATTATTCATGTTTTCTAGATGTGATGACTCATTTTTTATTATCTATACTTTCTTCGTATATGATTCATCCATGTTATACCCACGAATCAATTATGTTCTCAAAAATACTTCTAAAATTAAAATAAATACATTTAAATAATAAATATATTTATTATATTTATTGTTATAAAATTTATATTATATATAGATACTTTTTAAATGTATTTATTTGTAATTATAATTATAACTAAATATATCAATATATTTAAGATGGAGGATCGACAGAGGTGGATCTCGATAATTTCTAGCGAACGCGGTGACCTAAACCATATGAGAAGCATCAATCTCTTCTCTTTCGTTTCAAATACATAATTTTCTTGGAATGGTTCATCGGGAACAGGGTTTTCGAGGGTGGTGATCCAGATATCTCCCCTTTCTCGGGTTCTTCTGGAAGATACTTCCCTTCAAATCAGATTGCGCAACATATTATTATTAAAGGGAACATAGCATGTGTGTCTATTTTTAATGGATCAATTTCAGAGTGAATAGAGCTCTATAAGAACTCCATCAAACAAATTCTATTTTAGGAAGTCACACTACCCCTGAAAGTCTATAATCTGATTTTTCATTAGCTTCTATTTGGGGTTTCTCTGAATTTATGTGTGCTTTTTTGGGAAAAGGCTTTCTCCATTTGTCATTCCCCTCCACTGATTTCAAGTGAGGCACATAGAGCTTTGGCTTGGTCAATAATTGATCGGCAACTCTTAGGGTTCCTGAGTGGATCTTAGGCTTAAATCTTAATGATTTTAAGGACATGTTTTATCAGGTGTGGATCAAGATTTGTGGCCTTAATTCGATACTGTGGCATTTTGATATTCTATTTTATATAGTGTATGCGATCTAAATCCCAATTAGGATGGATTTGGAAATTGGGAAGGTGTCCTTTGATCATTTTTCAAGAATTATGGTTGAGGTTGATTTGTAATATCCTATGATTAACACAGTTGTTTTTTCACCCCAAAGGATGAGATTAATCTTATGATTGTATTCGAAAAATTACCATTGTTTTGTGAATCTTGTTTTATCAATGCTTATTCAATTTCAAACTGTTGGTGGAAGGTTTTTTGTGAGATTTTTAATTTTAAGGTGCATGATGGGTTACATTGTAAAAGAAAAAAGGGTAATTTTGATTAGGTTTTCATTAATTAGGCGGAATATTATGTTCAGTTTAGCGTTGAATGCCTATAAAGGGGGACAACCTGAATGATGAGGAGAATAGTTAGCCATTATGTTCTGTTAAGAAGAAACAAAAAATATAGGCTCACATTTCCACTAATGTTGATGCTAAAACGATTCTGGAAGCTAATATGATTATAGACTCTTCAAAAATGTGTTGATGTTTCTGTTGGTCATAATGATTTGACGGGACAAGTGGACCAGGAGATGCATCTTGACTAGTAGGAGGTTTTTCATTATAAATACATGGATACTGGTCTAAAAATCCCAACAAGTATCAAGAGAAGAAATTTGATCATTGCTGATGATGGTTTTCAAATGACTATTCTTAGGAAAGCCACATTGGTATGTCAGGAAAAGGTTGAGGGAGAATCACCTATCCTGCCTGATGCGACTTTAATTGTTTTGGTGTTATTGAAGGTAGGTAAGAGGATGGTTTTATTTAACCTGTTCTGGTTGAGGAATCTTCATAGGATGATGTTTCTAAATCTGTTTATCCTACGGAGGGAAACATTGTTCTTTTGGACTCTCACTTGGATGATGGTGAGAAGCAAGAAATTTCTTGGAAACAAAAAACTTAGAGAGGGGGGAGACAGTCAAAGGGTCATGGTAAGGATATGGTTGTGATGACTGGATTTCATCATGGGGAGTGTGAGTTCACCAGGTCCTCCAAGGCTCTCACACTTAAACAATAATGGCATAGGGAGAAGTACTCTATGATTCTCAATCAAAAAAATCACATTCTAAATGTGAATTAGTTGGTGGGGGTGATTGGTCATATTATGGATATAGTGATGGCACTAATCTTTTTGATTCGTAGTTTCAGTTTTTGACATGGGATTATATTGTTTCTTGACCACTCCCTTCAACTTCCTTGCATGTGACTTTTTCTTTTCTGTTAATAAATGGTCTGGAGCTTCTACTTTAGGCCAAAATTTTATATATTGGTATATTTAAATAATTATAAAATTATAACAAATACTTCTATTATAACTTTATAAATAACTAAATAAATAAATTTCTATATATTTAAATATATTTATCATTATATACAAATATTTTTAAATATTTTTATTTATAGTTATAATTATAACCATAAATATATATATATATATCTTGTTAAATCATTATAAAATTATAATAAATATATTTATTATACTTATAAAGTTATAAATATATATAATTAAATAAATATATTTAAAAATATATACAAATATTTATAAATAAATACAAATAGTTATAATTATAATTCTAAATAAATATAGTTATCCTTAGATAATTATAAAATTATAATAAATATAATCATTATATATATTTAAATAAAAATATTTATAAATAAATAAAAATAGTTATAATTATAGTTTTATATAAATATAGATATATATAAATAATTATAAAATTATAATAAATATATTAATAATATATATTTACAAAATTATAATTAGATTTGTTATAATTTTATAATTATATATATATTTATATATATGTATATTTATTATAATTTTATATTTATGTAAATATTTATATATTTATTTATAATTATAAATAAATATATACATTTATCATATATAAAATTCGATAAATATAAATAATAATATAAAAAAATTATTAACATTATCTATTTATCAACACTTTTTTAGCACTGGTAGAGGCATATCTTTATCAGCGTTGACAAATACATGTTTTACCAGTGCTTTCAATTATAGTGCTAATAAAATATACCTTTATTAGTGTTTTTTAACTAGTGCTGATAAGAGCCTCACCCGATTTTTTAAATGAACAATAATTGTCCCATCCTTTTCTCACATACCTTAATCTCCCGAGGTAGCTTACCTCTTCGTCACTGACCCCTCCTCTTTCCAGACGTCACCTCTTTCACTGCTAACCCCTCCTCCACTGTAAAGCCCTTTTTTCCATGAATGATCCTCTACTACGCACCCTCCTCTACCGTTAACCCACCATCCCTACAACCCCACATCTACCATGTCCCCTCCTTCATCACGAACCCTCCTCCGCCACAAACCCTCTCCACCGCGAACCCACCTCTGTCACGACCCCACATCTATCACGACCCCTCCTCCATTGTGAACCCTCCTCCAATGCAAACCCAAATTTGATGTTAACCCACCAATATCGTTAACCCAGTTCTACCACAAATCCACCTCTTCCACGCAGCAATCCCAATCTTCACCCCAAACCCTCCTCAATCACGAACCCCTCTAGGGACTCCATTATAGGTGTCACTGCCACTTACCCCTACTCTTCCACCACCAGACCCAACTGATGTCGTAGGTATGCCACTTTTTGCACATTATTATGAATTCCTAATAAATGTGGCTTAGTATTAGTGGGATAAAACTATTAATAGTTTAATTCAATACCTTTGGTCTAGAAATTCTTGTGTGGGGAATGAATGAATTAATTAAGTAATTTTGAAAAATGATTATTAATTCAATAATCTATAATCGTGTGTAAACACATTTTTAAAGGAAATGAAAATATGGGGGGTGTGTGGTGGTTCTATTAGTGGGTTTAATCTAGTTGGTGGTAGAGTATAGAAAAGTTGGTATGGTGAATATGTTATAATAGAGGTGACCATATATTGATATAAACCCTTTAGGATAGGTTTGTGTGATGTGTACCTATATATATATATATATTTAATTTAATATTATTTATGTGTGTACCTCATCCACTTTATGTACCATATACTAACACCTAGATATTCTAGGAATGTTTTCCCTTAAATCTATATGGTGAGGAATATATGGTATTTACCCCATATTCCTCAATATTTCATCCATATTAATGATGATGTTGGATATTTTTGGAGATTCCCTATGATTATGAGGGTTTGTTATGTAGTGGTGTTCATGTTTGGTGGGAGGAGGGTACGAGGTTTATTTATTTCATATTTAGGATACCCTACTTCTTTGGGGTCTCATGTGGTCATGATGTGGATGGTGACTAAATCCAACATAAGATGATGGGACCTATGGTGGGAGGGGGTCAGTAGGGAAGCCTCCTGAACCACATTAGAGGTAGATAAGGTAGTGGAATGAGAGGTGTGCATGATGAAATTTTTCTCAGCAAGGGAATCTAGGACTTCCCGAGGTTAGGGTAGATAGGGATATGTCCCGACCCATGTTAGTTATGGCTTGATATGTGGTGATGAGACTTCATGGAATTGATGAGAGCATAGGGAATTTGACATTAGGGTGTGAGAGTGGAAACTCAATGGGTGAAGTTGATACAGGGAATCTTTATTAATGTTCTGAAACTATTATTTTACTATATGGTTCCACTATTTGATTAGTGATCCCAATCGATATCTATTATGGAGGGTTAACATTTATTGTCTTATCACATTCAACAATCATCCCTGATTTGGATATTTGGGTATGATCATAATTCCTTAAAGATATTTTCCATTTTATTCAACTCATTTGACCTTTATGGTATGGATAGAACTTCAATTGGGACTAAGAAATCATTTTTCAAACATCTTTTCATAGAGATATATTTCATATGGACATTTCTTAGGATGGTAAAAGATGTAGTTGTAATAGCTTTATCATTCTTTGTGGGAACTTATATTCATAACAAGGTAAATATTCATATCTAGAGGAATTATAAATTAGTCATCTTATGCCCCCTCACCCGTATTTGAATACTTCTATTCTCTAATCAATTTGTAAGGTGTTTTTACTTTTTCTATATGATAAAAAATCCAATCTATATATTTATAAAAATATTGTGGACATAATCTATGTGGATCATGATTTGGAATACCTTTAATACTAAACATAATTAAGGAATGTTTTTCTTCCCTCTTACATCTAGATTCGCTTTTTAAACTGTATTTCCCCTATTTTTAGGATCTGTTACCTTTTATTTTTCTAAATTTCATTTGATAATAATATTTTTATGGTAGTAATCTAATTTCTATATTGATATACAAATTTGTAAAAACTATGTTAATTTGGTCTCACACTCATTTGTGTCTCCTCCATTGGACATGTATTCTCCTTATGATCGGATTGTGTAGTCAGTCGAATAACCCAACACATTAGCTTTCATTAATCTATTGTAAAAAATCACCCTTATCTTCTCAATAAATGAAAAAGAGTGAATAAAAATAAATCTATATCCAATAATCCATTATATATTATCACTCGGTCAATTCATAATTATAAAATAATTTTTGATACCAAACATAATTGTGTTTCAAGACCCCAGGACTCCACTATGTCATCTTGATGACCTCTATATTGATATAGAATTCTGAGGTGATTTGATCCCCATTAATGATTTTATACTAGTTCAAGGTAATTGGGCGTAATTCCATTTCAAAACATAAATTTCTATATCTCATCAATTAATATTGATTATTTGGGATTCTTATAAAAAGAATAATATAGCTAATAACTTACATTATTATCTATAGAACTAGCAGACATTATACTTTCAATTTCCAAAATATGTATATATATCTATATCACAGAGTGATTATTATTCTCTTTAGAAATAATTTTTAAATTTCTATGTACAAAAATTCACATTAATAGGTTATACTAGTTTCCCACTATAATGGGAATATAGATATTACATAATTTGTTTCTTAAATCAATATATCATATACCCTAGATACATCTATCTTACATGCCATAGATGATGGTTGACTATCAGTTGATGGAGTCTCATATAAATTTGATACATATTCTCATGAAGTTTATAATTTCTGATCTCTAAGAATAATGGTCCCAAGGAAAATCCCACTAACATGAATTCCAGGATTTTTATGTGTCATTTGATATTACTATATGCAAAAATGTTAATTTTCCTTAAAACTAGGATTTTTTTTGTTTGTATTATATATTTATATTTTATAAAATCATGGTTATTGTTTATTATTGTATCTTTTATAAAGTGTCTCACTTGGGATTTATGTCTTTTTGAAAATTCATAGGTGCCTTTTTTTAAATGATTCAAGGGTTTTCAAATGTTTCTTAAAAAATTATATTAGTTAAACATATGATTTTTTTGGTTTTAAATAACATTAAAATTATTTAAACACTTGGCATAGACATTGGTTGCAAGCAAACTATTTTTCAACTCACGCAATTGTCTCTCATAAAGGGATGTGAATATTTTCAAAGCGTATTAAATTTTTGTTTCATTTTAACAAGGGGTGTGTGAGGTTTTAAATTAAAATTTGTAAAATATAGAGGGTTTTCGTTCATTTTAAATGATTAAGACTTTTGGGTCAAAATGTTCCCTTGAATACATTAAAAAGGGAATTATGGTTTTATGAAAGGGTTCTTGAAATTGATTGGATTATTGTAATAAGGTTTTGTTATTTTAAGGAGGAATTTTTGTAGATTGTAGGGTATTTAATGGTATTTCAAATGTAGTTTTATAAATAGTATTCTAAGGACGTCTAAATTATAGTTTTTCAATAGTCCTTTTAGTTGATATTTTTATAGAATTATGAAAACCAATACATTATATAAGGAATACAAGTAGATTGATAATAACACTATAGAAATAGAATTTCACTAACTCTATCTAACCCATAGGATATCCATCATGACCTTACTCACACAAAATTTGAATTACTTTTTAACCACAATGATACTTCGAAACCTGCTTTGCATCCAACATCACCAACACAGTTTAAAATATGGGGAACGTATTTGATATGTAAATTTTGGCCTTTTCCCTCATAGGGTAGCGACGATTAATTATAAATATTAAATTATTGAGGCTTATTCAAGGATGTGAAAATGACAGCTTTTGTATTAGGGTGATATAGTTGTCGTGTGATTTACTGCTTATTCAATATTTATTTATGCGATGATCATTGACTTATTATTTCTCACTTCCACTTGTTTGGATGCATGGGAACCATATGAATTACAAAATTGGTATGGATGTATACTACACTGGTTAGCTCATGAATTAGCTAGTTTCCCCTAGTTTTACCGTTTTTTAGTCTATAGGAGTGTCCCTAATAGTGAATGTGTGGGTAAGTCAGGTGGATTTTCTATTTATTATAATTCAACATAGTCCAACTATTGGCCTCATTGTAGTGTCAGTAAAAAATGAAATACCAATTGAGTTCTCTCTATGATTTTGATACATCACGTATAATAGAATTCGAACTAGGAAAGTAGGATCTATAGAAAAATTAGATTTATCATCTAAAGGAGAAATTGGATGATATGAAACAGTTAAAAGTGTCCCTATTTGTAAATTTATTTCAATAATTAGATGGAATATATTTCAATTATATTTTCTCTCTTTATGTGAAGCATATAATGATTCATATGGTTCTTGGCTTGGTTTCTATTGAAGGATAATTTCTAGAATAATTGGATTGTATGACTATATTCTTTCATGGAGATTATAAGGAAGAGATCTCCATAGATAAACTGGGATGTTCTATGATAAAAGGAATAGAAGAATCAGTTCAAGTCACAAATGGAGTTTTTGTTGGCTTAAGTACGCACCAAAAAAGTGTAACAAGAATTTCAATGCTTGTATGGTAGAATTAATGTTTATGCAGTGTAATGTAAATAATTTTTACTATATAGAGGTGTATTATTATGAGAGTTTTTCCATTTTACTTCTTTATGTGGACAAATTTACCTTAGTTGGACCAATGAAGGAAAGGAAACAAGAGCTAAAGATTGATTTATCTAGAATATCCCAAATGAAGGACCTTGGTTCTTGAAAGTGGATATTGGGGATAAATATTGAAAGAGACTTAAAGAATATAAATTTTTTTAGCCTTGGTTAATTTTTATATCAATGTTTTGTGTATTTATTTGGTTGAATATTAATATTATAGAATCATGTAGGATGGATATCAATAAAAAATTTATTGACTCCAATCATCTGACTAAAGAAAAATGAATATAGAGTAAAAGTGTTCATATTTTTTTTCAAAAGATCATTCATATGACCCTTATGAAATCCTATTTCCATGTCTACATTATTTTTATTCAAGAAAAAATAGTCCAAAGGAGTTCTAAGAACACTTGAGCTTTCATAGAATTGATCAGAGTTATAAATTTTGGAATAAACATTTGAAAAACGTAAATATAGCTAGTGGCTTTGGATAACACTGCATTTTTTGGATAATTTGATATTATTACATGTGTGGAAAGTAAAGAATAGTATATAGAAAATGTGATTACATATATGAATTATGATGAAGATTGTATTAAGGAAATGAAAAGGAAAATTGAATATAAAAATCAGGATTTTCCAAAATTGTTTGAAAAGTTAAAAATTTGTGCAAAGATGCCATTTTATAATGGTTTCACTAAATATATATCTTTTTAGCGATACAAAAGATTCATAATTTTAAACCAGGAAACAGATAGAGTGATGCTAGTATTATGGAACTAATTTCTCTCTTGAATGACATGTTCCTAGAAGATAATGAGCTCTCGTGCCAAACATACAACACCAAATGATTGATATGCTTGATGGGTATGATCTTTGAAATAATAAACTCCTTCCCAAATTATTGAATACTATTTCTCAATGACAAAAAATAACTTACATAATTCCAAAGGTGTGGTTCTTCTCGATATAAGAACGATGAAACTTGTATTGTGAAAGTTTTATGGTACATTCAAAACATTCCAAGGTTTAGTAACCTATATGAAAGTGTAAAAACTGCAGGACAATTAACATGGAATCCAGATACAAGAATTAATTATGGGAAACTATGTCAACCGAAAGACTCTCCTCAGTGGAAGAGAATTGATCATGTGTATCCGGAATTTGGAAACAAGGTGTGAAACCATCATCTTGTGTTACCTATTGATGGAGTTAATACTTTTGGTTTTCAAATAATGACTCATAGTATATTGCCAATTATGTTGGTAAATTATAACATTCCACTATGGTTATGCATGAAATGAAAATACATCATGTTATCTAGACATATATCAAGACCAAAACAACTAAGTAATTATATTGATGTTTATTTCACACTATTGATCGAGCATTGGATAATATTGTGGGATTATAGTGTTTTGTTGTATGATGCTTACAGAAATGAATATTTCAATTTGAGTGCCATGTTGTATGGGATGGTCAATCACTTTCATTCTTATGGAAATTTTTTAAGATATAGAATTAAAGGAAATCAAGGGTGTCTCATTTGCGAGCAAGGTATATAGTCAATTACAATGAAACATTCTTCAAAAACTAAATTTCAAGGACATTATAGATTTACTCCCCAATGAAATAAGTACCGATCATGGATGAAAACATTTGATGGAAGTTCAAAAGAATGTGCAACATTATCTCCACTAATAGGTGATCAACTATTTGAGAATGAAAAATATGTGGACATTTCTTTTGGTAAACCATTTTTGAAAAACCATAAAAAAAACTATTTGGAAAAAGATATCAGTTTTCTTATGAATTAATATACAAGAAAATTTTATACGTCAAACATTTTCTTGATGTTATGCATGATGAGAAAATGTGTGTGATAGTGTTATTGGCACGTTACAAAATGAACCAAGAAAAAGGATGGAATTAAGGCTATGTTTGACATGTTTGACATGGGAATATGAGAGGATTTGGTGCTCGTGAAGGGTGAAAATGAAAAATTCTTCCTATAAGTTCTTATACACCATTTTAGGTAGGATAGATTTTAGTTTTTCAACTTCTTGAATGATGTAATGGTTCCAATGGGGTATTCATCGGATAACAAGAACATCATTTCAATGACTTTTTTAAAGTTAAAGGTTTATTAAATCATAGGAGTACCATGTTTTGATATAAGATCTAATTCCTATTTATTTAAATTACATTTTCCCTAAGAATGTTCATCATACATTATCCAAGATTTATTTTATCTTCAAATCTATATAAAACAATTTTATAGACCAAATGATATTTTTGCCTATGGAAAGGTAAATTTTCATCATATTATGTGAATTGGAAATGTTATTCCACCAATATTCATTAATATTATGGTTCATTTGATGGTTCACTTGGTGAGAGAGATTTGACTGTGTTTTCCTATACACTATAGATGGACGTACCCCATTGAACGATATATGATGATTTTGAAAGTGTATGTCAAAATTTGATGTCGGTCTGAGGGTTATATTACGGAATGATATATTGTTGAAGATTTTGTTGAATTATGTACCAGATACCTATTTTTTGTGGAATGAATTTGTCGACCAACATCTTGTCACACTATGAAACTTGTGGGTAAAATAATTTCTGGAAGATATCTTCTGACAATCAATATTTTAGACCAGAAGCAGTTGCACCCTTAAGTTTTTTCATAAAATTTGGACGTTTTTCCATATGTTGAAACCCACAATGAAAATCATAGTAATTTTAATCCATAAAGGACTAAATGGTGGATATCAAATATATATAATCAACAGTTTATAGGATGGTTTTAGGAAAATATTTTTAAGGAGTAAAATGAATATCTAAATTCAATTTTAGAACTACTTTGATGGCTAGATGGAAGACCAAGTGTGCATTTATTATCCTAAAATTATTATTCAATTAATGGTTATACGTTCAATACATTTGAGCATGATGAAATAGTAAAAATAAAAATATTGGAGTTACACTTTCTGTTGAAGTGATGCATGTTTCTAATAATAATGATAGAAATACAATTTACAAGAGTATGTCATACTTTGGCATCATCAAACTATTATGAGAGTTGGATTATACAACATTCCAAGTACTGATTTTTAAATTAAATTGGGGGTATAAGAGGAGTGTTGTTAAAATAGGTGATATGGGAATCATAAAAGTTTATTTCAATAAGGATGGGTACAATGAAGAACCATTTATAATGGAATCATAGAGAGTAAAACTATTTTATGTTCCAGATCCTATAAACTAAAATTAGTCAATTATTCTGTTAATGACCTAAACCACTAAAGGGTTAGTTGAAAATTAAACTGAGGATGACCCTTTTATTGGTACTTTGTAATCATTTAATAACAGTCCAAATATAGATTTTGTTTTTTATTTCAAAAGAGACCATAATGATGTGATTTGGATAGTTATTAGAGGGGTCAAATACCTTCAGCCTTTAAAAAAGGAGTTCAAAAATCTGGTAATATTTTTTTTTGTAATATACGTTTTGTTAGATCATGTTATTATCTGTTTTTTGTTGCATTTATACACACTAAATTAAATGTTAAACCACTTCTGCAGATAGTGGCATTCACAAGTGCCAGTGCTCCAAATCCCGAGGAACAATAAGTCTCCCAACCTACTACAAGTCATAGTGCATACAAAAAATGACCTTCTTCACATGATAGTTCTCCCAATCCTTAGTTACAATAGCTCTCTCAACCTCCTACTACTCGCAGTGCATAGGAACAAACTTATGCATGTGTTGGTGCACCCATTACTAAAGAACAATAGCTTTCTCAACCTGTTGTTGCTCCCAGTGCAAAAGAACAATGAACAACTACACAAATCGATGCTACCACTCTAGAAGAACATATTGACGATATTAAAACCTGGTAAATGGTAGGGGAAGAAGGACCGATGATGAAAAATAAATAGGAGTGTCATAGATTGAAAGTGTTAGAAAATATCATTAAGGATAAAGTCAAAGGAATCTAATACGAAGTTGGATAGACTGTGTGGGACCATCATGTTAACCCCAACAAGGCCATATTTAGTAGTTACATTAGAGTCTTCACTCATCAAAGAATGTGGGTTAATGTAGATTCATGGAACCTTGTTGTGTCTGGGTTTAAGACATGGATGTGGTAAGAGATTATGGTAACATTATTATATCATTTATTTATTTTACTAAAAAAATAAAATAATAAAACATTGACTTACTCTTCATCATACATTGCAGAGTGCATTTATAGTAGATGAATGCATTAAAAAATATTAATAATGCTTACTGAAAGGATTCATAGAGTATTTTTCACAATTATAATAAGGCATCATCATAAATATGCTGAAGGGAAAATAAACTTGAAACCACCACTTTTCAATGCACACCTGATATCCCAAGAAGCATGGGATTCATTTATTTCCCATCGTCTAGATGTGTCTTTCCATGTACATTATAGCTAGAAATACATTTTTTGAGGATGTGTGTATTCATCACTTTGATCGAATTTTTTTTACTTATGAAATAGAAACTAATTTATAGAAATAAGTAATGAGAAATGAAACTGACATACTCCTACGATAAAGTAAGGATGGGTTATTCTTCAATTGAAAACAAATTGGTATATATTTTAAATATATCTTAATAATTCTATGTGATATAAAATAACACCATAATTTTTTTGTTTAATTTATATGAATATGGATGACTCCAAATCCAAATCAATTTGCACACATTACATGTGTTATAGAAGGAGGCACATGTAAATAAATATAGGACACTAGTAGATGAAAACACATAAAACGTGTGGGGAACATGTGTAAGTATTATATAATAAAAAATTGCTTTCTTAATCATTATTAGATAACAATGATCACTTATTTTCTTATATTTTCTATCAAAAATTGTCACACAAATAAGAAACACTTGTACTAGATGAAAATATACTATCAGTGGACATGAAGTGGCCAAAACAGTATGGCCACATTAGAGGTGTGGGTTTTGGGGCGACACCATGAACATATTTTGAGAGGAAAACAAGAGGAGGATCAAAGTGAATTAGAAAAACATAATAGAGAGAAAATAGATACCCTTGATGAATAATTCCAATTTAAGGGAGATATAATGGAAACTTTCATGGGGTGAGGTAAAGAGAATAAGAAACTAAAGAATAGCCACCACGTGGAGATCCTACCCCACCCCCACCAGCTATGAGCCGATCCATTCCCCTCGAAGAGATGTTTTAGCTGAGGGAATCAATGTTCTAATAATTGTTTCTATGAAATGTGAATTATAATGACATGGATAACATTCTAATATTAATATTCTATAGGGTCATAATGACTATGATTTATATCTATCAACACTCACCCATCACCTTGTAATGAGTCCATCATGTTTAAGATCCAAAACGATATGCTACACAATAGACCACTTCCAACAGGTCATCTGTGAGTGTCATTTAGAATAGCCCATAATTCGAGCACAGAGCTACCTATTCCAATTCACAAGGATGATATTTATATGGTTAAAAAGGTTTTTGTAACATTTATTTAATGTCCATCATATATTGTAAAAAAACTTTTTGTCAAGGAGCTATAAATTTCCAATCTATTTTTTATGATAAACCATTAACAATTAATGAAACAATGTATGAACCGACGAATGTTTTTATAGAAGGAAAAAAAGGAAGGTAATGAAAAGAAAGACCAACTCAAAACCATCTAAATGATCAACCAACTGATTAAAAATATCTACTGAAATCACCAATACCTCTCTTTTTATATATTTTCATTTACTATCATTTAAAGTTCATGAGGATAAAAAGTTAAAACATGGTTGTAATCACATAGTTTATTTCGACTGAAATTTGTATAGAGAGAAACATTGATAATTAATTGGTGTTGAGTGTGTAAGTGAAATCCTCAATTATGAATGTCAAGGAGGCTGAGTTATAAATATATACATGATGTATGATTTCATGATTTTATTTTCCAAAAGATGATATAATGTGTTAATTATGAATAAATACATTCCATATTATTGGTTGGTGTATATATGAAAAACAATTCAAGAGATTTTTCTATGAATGAAAATTGGGACTCGTTAGTCCCCACATATCCTCTATAGAATAAATAAATAGATACTGAAAAAATAGTTACAGGTCTGATCAAATCATTTGAATGAAAAAATTAAAATGGAAGACTCTATTTAATACCAACGATACAGGGGTAAAACTCTACAATTTTATAATATAAAATATATTTTCATTTCATTTATTACTTATTATTATTTTTTTCTTTATCCATCATTTTTTTTTTTGACAAAAAAGGCGGATCCATTAATGATGGAGATCAGCAGAAATACAGGAGCATAACCACGATGGAAAATGATTGAACCAGAGAAAATCCTCATAGGGAGGGCCAATGTCTGCCATCTTGTGAGCGGCTTCGTTCGCTTCCCTTTTAATAAATGAGAAATTGCAGGAATTGAAGCCTTGTCTCCGCGAGTGAATACACCGAATAATGGGACCGAAAGGTTGAAGCCCGCCGTCAGTGAGATTGATGGCATTGATTACAGTGAGACAGTCGGATTCGATGTGAATGGAGTCCCAACCGCAATCTTTTGCGCAGTTTAATCCAGCAAGGATGGCGGCGGCTTCCGCGACTGAGGGCTCCCAAAGTGCATAACGTGCTTCGTATTTGGCAGCGATAAGATTTCCCAGGTTGTCCCGGGCCAGTAAACCTAGTCCAACTGGGCCATCCTTAGGGAGAGAGGCATCCACATTGATCTTAATAATCCCTTCCGGTGGGGGGCACCAATGTTGGGGAAGAGGAGGGTGGGTGGAAAGTCTTTGTTGTTCAGGGTGGTTCTGCCAAACCGCAATCCATGACAATGCCCGGTCAATCCAAAACCTGGGGGGCCTCCGGAAATGATTGAAAATGGCCTCGTTCCGCCTATTCCAGATAATCCAAGCCAAAATGCACAGGGCGCCTGCGTTAGCCGGTGAAAAGGAGGAGTACCATCGCATCAGGAGAGGTGTGAGATCTGAGGCGGGGTCCGGGAACAGCTCTAAAGTTGATCCCCAGCCATTCCAAATCTCCTGAGCCCCGGGACATTGAACAAGGGCATGGAAAGTGGATTCAGTCACAGAAGGGCAGAAAGGGCAAGAGTTGTCGTCTGAAAAGTGTCTGTAGACAAGGAGGCTCTTAGTTGGGAGGATACCAGTACACACTTGCCACCAGAAAAAACGAACTTTAGGGGGAACATTAAGCTTCCAAATTGATGTCCAGGGCCTCGCATCTCCTTCTGAAATCTGAGCAGAAAGAGCTCGCCGGTAGCCGGCTTTCACTGTATACTCACCTGAGCTGTTGTTTGTCCAGTAGAGATGATCTGGCCCTGCGTCTGACACACAGGGAATACTCAGAATAAGTCTCCTATCCCTCTCATTAAACCAGGAGTAGAGTTTTTCCAGACACCATCCCGCCCCTTGATCATCAAAAAGACAACAGACTGTGGCATGTTCGGATCCGGGATAAACAGGGGATGACGCCTTCGTGCCTGTCTGATCAACAAGCCAAGGATCGGTCCAAATCTTGACCGTAGAACCATTCCCAATCCTCCAGCCTAGCCCTTTCCTCAGTAGATTACGACCGCCCCAAATGCTTCTCCAGAGAAAACTGGGTCGATAGCCAAGATGGGAATCCATAAAATCCTTATGTGGGAAATATTTAGCCCGGAGAACACGCGTGCATAGGGATGATGGGTTATTAATCATACGCCAACCTTGTTTAGCCAGCAAAGCATCATTAAACAGAGAAAGGTCCCGGAAGCCCATTCCGCCTTCAGATTTTGGTTGACAGAGAGCAGACCAGGCGATCCAATGGACTTTATTTTTTCCGTCCTTTCGTCCCCACCAAAAGTTAGATGTACTGGATTGAATCTTTGTAAGCACCACATCAGGGAGTTTAAAAATAGACATCAAATAGCTGGGGACAGATTGAAGTGCCGCCTTGATGAGGATTTCCTTGCCGGCCTTGGAGATTTTTTTAGGGGTCCAACCTTGTATTTTTCTTTCAATTCGATCCACAATAGCTGAACAGATTTCTTTCTTTGACCGTCCAACCACCGTCGGGAGCCCAAGATACTTCTGGTGCTTATCGACCCCAGGGATGCGTGCTAAAGAGTAGAGATCTTCTCTTTTCGGCTGGGGAACTCCAGAGCTGAAAGAAATTTCTGATTTACTCTGATTGATCATTTGTCCTGAAGCACGTTCATACTGTTGAATCGCCTGGCAGATTGCGGTACACTCATTAGGGGTAGCTCGAGAAAAAAGAATGCAATCATCAGCGAAGAAGAGGTGGGATATCGGAGGGCCCTTGCGACACGCTTTCGCCCCATGGATTATGGAAAGCGAGGCTGCCCTGGAAAGGAGGTTAGAAAACACATCATCCACTAAAATAAAAAGGAAGGGTGAAAGAGGGTCTCCCTGGCGAAGCCCACGGGATGGGGAGAAGCCTCGGGTGAGCACCCCGTTGACATTAATGCAAAAGGAAACTGACGAGACGCATTGCATGATCATGGCAATCCATTTGGTGCAGAAACCCATCTTGAGCATCACATATTCGAGGAAGTTCCATTCCACTCTATCATAGGCCTTAGCCATATCCAATTTCCACGCCATGATCCCTCTCTTCGCTCGTGTACGCGTTTTCATGGAGTGGAAAATTTCATGAGCAATAATGGCATTATCAGTGATTAATCTTTTTGCCACAAAAGCGCTTTGGTTCTCTGAAATGACGTCGGGTAGCCAAGGCCGCAACCGATTCGCCAGGATCTTCGAGAAGATCTTATACGAGACATTGCACAGACTGATCGGTCGAAAGTCCGAGACCCCTTGCGGATTTTTCATCTTGGGAATGAGAGTAAGAATAGTTTCATTAAGAGAAGACAGGTCTGTTTTCCCCGCCCAAATATCCCGCATTAAATTGCAAATGTCTGGACCGATGATGTGCCAGTAATTCTTGAAAAAGAGGGCGTGGAATCCGTCTGGTCCCGGGGCTTTCGTAGAGTGGATTTGCCTTAAGGCCTTAAGAGTCTCATCATTCGTCACATCATTAGAAATTTGTCTGTTCATATCGTCAGAAATCACAGGTTTGATGCAGTCCTCAATCTCGGGAGAGATGTAAGAATGGCCTGCCGAGAAGAGTTTCTGAAAATGGCTCAGGAAAGCTTCTTGGATTCCCCATGTGTCTGACACTTTACTACCATCTGAATTAAGAATGCCAGAAATAAAGTTTTTCCGGCGTCTTGCTGAAGCCTTCTGGTGGAAGTAACAGGTATTAGCATCCCCTTCTGCTATATGAATATCACGCGCTCGCATAGCCCAAAAACCTTCCTTATTGCGCAGGGCAACATCCAGCTCTCGTTGGGTTTCACTTATCTTGGAGAGAATGCTGCTAGACGGGGGTTTGCTAAGAAGATAGCCAATCTTCCTTTCAAGGAAATTGCATTGCCGGTCCGGATGACGGAATTTAGAGTAGCTCCATGTCTTCAGATCAGATGCTACTCGGAGAAGGTTGGTTCTCGGATCCGTTTGCCCCGTCTTCCAGCCTGAACGGATAACCGCCTCGCACTCGGGATCATTTGACCAGAAGCTTTCGAATCTGAATGGTTTCCTGGAACTAGTAACGTGCTCATTATGGGTACAGTTAATGACAATTGGGCAGTGATCCGAGCAGTTGAACGAGAGATGTCTGATATGGTACATTTTGAAGAGGCTCATCCAGTCCATTGAGCCAAAGAATCGATCCAGACGTTCAGCGATTCGAGTTCCATCATATCTGCCTCGGAACCATGTAAAGGGGTTACCCGTGTAACCCAGGTCCATCAGCTCTGCCTTAAGGATCGCATCATTAAACTCAGACATAGACGTGGAGGAGCGCATAGCTCCACCAATTTTTTCCTTCTGGAAAACGATCTCGTTAAAGTCCCCTCCAAACAGAATGGGGCTTGGCAGATCACGACGAAGTTTGCAAAGAAGATCCCAAGATTTCCACTTTTCAGACTGGGAGGGCCAGCCATAGAAGCCCACAAACGTCCAGGTGGGGTTGTGGGGATCACCAATGGAAGCAGCCACATGGCGCTGGGAAAAAGACAGGAGCCTAACATCGATATTATCCTTCCAGAGCAGACACAATCCCCCTGAGTGACCCTGTCGGGGGACCGGGAAACAACCCTGGAAACCGCACTTTAGTGCAATATTTGTGATGTCCTTGTTTTCCAATATGGTTTCGGACAGGAAAACCATATCAGGGCGACTTTGAGCGCAATAGCGTCGGAACATACGAACCGTTCGTGGGTTTCCAAGCCCACGGCAGTTCCAGCATAAAGCGATCATTGCTCTAGGCGGGGCCGGGCCTGACCCGCCTCCGCCTTTGTCTCTTGTGGGGTAAATGACGAACCTGATGCTTTCCTCCTTTTGGGGAGACTGGTGTACATACCACTGGACTCACTTTGCCGTTTCAGATCTCCTGTTTTGGGGTTCCCTGGACAATCGCCTTTACCACCGCCACTTGCCCTTCTCCAGGTTCCACGAGTAACATGTCCTGAAGGTGAAGCTTCAGTCATCCCAGAATCGACTTGCAGAAGGGCATCCGTTGGGAACTGATTTGGACTCTGCTCAGCTTCAGGCGGATCCAAGGAAACATGTTTCTGCCTCGGCAGTTTCTCTGGAGGTTCTTTTGGTTTTGGTAGCGGCCCAGTTGAGGTGAGGAATGTTAAATTCGGTGCTGTAAAAGCGAAGTCAGCTTTTGTGATACCCTGAGTCAGGTGACTGTCTTGCCGAGCCCCATCATTACATCTAATGATAATCTCTTGGGAGGCGTTTCCATTTCCTCTGAGCTCAGTCGGGGATTCTTTAGGGAAGACAGGTGGTCCCATCCTTATGATAGGAGGTTGTTCAGATTCTGGTCGCCTTAGATGGGCTGCAATCAGACGGTCCCGATCAATTTGTCTCTCCGCCTCAGGGATATATGCCTCTCTGTGTGTTTTGGCCCGGAGCCACGGACCGTATTGAAAGGTAATATTTTCGGTGGAATTCTCTGGCCTTGCCCCACATGCTTTCTCCATGTGGCCGATACGTCCGCAAAGGAAGCAGAAGATTGGTAGTTTTTCAAATTCGAACGAGATCCAGGTGTTGGAATCATCAATTTTTAGGAACATACCTCGCATTAGGGGTTCAAACACGTCGATCTCAGTCTTTATTCGAACCCAGGGGCCCCATTGTATTGGGTCCGAGCAATCCCATTCTAGGAAAAGGCCGATCCGGTCTCCAATTTCTTTCATCACATGTGTTGATCTCCCATGGAACGGAATTCCTCTGATTCTTATCCAGAACGGGGATCGGGTAAGTGTGCAATTCTGAATCTCGTCACCCCATTTAAATTCCTCCATCAGGATGATATGATTGTCAAAGGACCAAGGTCGTCCTCTGAGGACTTTATCTTTGTCTTTATCGCTGAAGAATTCAAACACGAGGAGTTTATTCTCAATTTCCCGGATGGCTACTCCAGCTTCCAATTTCCAGAGATTTTGAAGAGTGGTCCTGAGGGCCTTTAGATTAAAAGGTGCCTCGCCAGTCTTCCGACCACTAATAAAGCCATTCGTTTTGTCAAAGTGTTGTCTTCATTTCTACGGGTTGCAAGTGGCTCTTTTTCTTTGTCTGTCAACGTGAGGTTCTTCCATTGGTTCACCAACTCCGTCTCCATGTAAATGCCTCGAAAACACCTAGGGAGGGGTTGACCAAACTGGGGTAACACCGGCAAGTCCCCGCGCGCAGGTCCCCTCACGCAACCAGCCCTGCGCAATGAAATCCAGCCCTGCGCAAGTCCCCGCGCGCAAGTCCCCTCACACCGGCAAGACTCCTCACACCGCGCGCAAGACCCCTCACACCGGCAAGACCCCGCGCGCCAGTCCCCTTACTTCGCACCCAGCCCTGCGTGAAGATTTCCTTCGCGCGATTCCCCTCGCGCAAGTCCCTGCGCGCAAATCCCCTATCCAAGTGGTGCGCGAGGTAACACCGGCGGGTTCGCGCATGTCCCCTCGCGCAAATCTCTCGGCACAGTGATTCTTCGTGGAAGGAGCTTCGCCCGGCCAGACCAGTTCGCGGTGGATACTTCGCGAACAAGGGAGAACAGATCCGACACACAACACCGCTGGCTTCCTGACAGCAGGGAGAGGGACCAAATGATGAAGAAATCCTCGAACACAAGGAAGTCCCTGCGCGCAAATCCCCCGTCCAAGTGGTGCGCGAGGTAGCACCGGCGGGTTCGCGCAATTCCCCTTGCGCAAGTCTTTCGGCACAGGGAATCTTCGTGGAAGGAGCTACGCAAGTCAAGACCCGTTCGCGGTGGATACTTCGCGAAAAACGAAGAACAAATCCGACTACAGATCGCCGCTCGCTTCGCGACAGCTGGGAGAGGAACCAAAGGGTGAAGAAATCCTCGAACTCAATGAAGCCAGCGGCGGGATCTTCGCGGGCTAGAACCACTTCGCGGTGGACACTTCGTGAAAAAGGGGACCGAAAACCTGCAACAGGAAAACCCACTCCACTGTAGTGGGAAGAAGAAACGAACAGGGGAAAAATCCTCCGAATCGAGTAGTCCTCGAGACACAGAGCACGAGGATCTGACTCCGAAAGAGACTTGTTGAAAAGAGAAATTCCTCAAGAAGATGGTGAAGCAAGAGCCGCGTGCGAACCGATCTGGAGTGCTGGTGAAGGAGGGTAGGGATCTGACGATGTGTTCCCTCACGCAGATCTGAAGCCGACGGGGGAGGCGGTGACAGACGGAAATCCAGGGCCTCGAGGGAGGCTTGATCCAACGCTGGAGGTCCAGGTCGAGCGGATGACGAAGGACCTGGCTCCTCCCAGAACACGGACGGTGGAATCCAGGAGCGGGCGAAGGTGAAAGGAGAGGTACCGCCGGAAACTGGACGGACAAATGACTGAAACCCTAAATATTTATCCCCTAGATTCAATGCATTGATATCCAACCAATCATCCACACATGATGGAATTTTTCAATGATAAATAGACTACATCCATCATTTTAGAAATAAATAACAAGTTATATAATTTATATTATCTTTTATTGAGGATTTTTTTATGATTGGGCAGTACATCAATATTAGGAAAAACAAGGATTTAGGTCAGGGGATAAACATGAGAAATAAGACAAGTTCTATGAATGGACAAGTATCAGGGTATATATAATACTATTTCACTATCCCAACACATATAAATAAAAATTATTTATTCTCCCCAATGTTTTTCTAGTGTTTGAAACAAACCAATGGAAAATATTGGAGTTATTATGTTGGAAAAGTTTGTAGAGAGATCATATGCCATGAAAAAACTAGCATCTATAAAGAGGTATTTTAAAGTATAATTACAATTTCATTTAAAAAATTTGTTAATCCTTTGTGTATTTATATTATTCAATTAGTCATATGACTGTCTAAAAACTCATATTCACAAGATGAAATAGATGTGCTTAGAAATGAATGGGAAGCATAATTGTTAGTAGAATATACACAAATAGCACGAAGATTTGAATTCTATAGAAGTAGTGGATTATGCCATATTTAATATTTAATTTACATAATTATAGTATTAATTACATAAGTATTTTTTTTTCCTTAAACATGTGTATTAATTTTTTGATTATGAGTGGTTTGTTCAAAGATTGTCATGCTCCTGAGAGATTGGAATTCAAGGTTGCAACTCAGAACTCAATGAGATGGTAAAGTTATTTTTTTAAAATACTATTTTTCATAATAATATTATATGTTATCTACATCATTAATATAATATAAATTAAATTTTTGACTACTCATGCAGAATTTTTTTTAACATACTTATTCTCCCTCACGTCCTTGTCACACCTGCGTTGCCAGCATTTTCACTTTCCTTCAGAGGAAGTGCAGGGAGCTTGAGAGAAGGAAATAAATATCGACAATTCAAAATTTCTATTTCTACAGAAAAAGAAAATGGAATTCCATGTGGCTCATATGAATCAAAGAATGCCATTTTATTTAATTAATTAATTTTTTCATAATTTTATCTAATATTTTGAAGTTAATTTACTTATAAATTTTATCTAATTATTATTTAGTTTTTTGAAAAATCTTTTTGGGATGTCATAACTTCCTTCCAACTATCTTCAATAAGAAAGAAAGGAGAGAACGTGTTTTTTTCAGGTGGAAGAGGAAACCTTGTGTTGCATAAAATGTGAAGTGAATCATAAGGATGTATCTACCCAGAGATTTATTAGTATTTGAATGAAATGTATGACTTTCCAAGAGATATTTCATGAACATTTTTCAAAATTGTGTAGTAATCAACCACAAATCAACCAGTCACACCTCAATCAGATACACTGTGTTCTTGGTATGACCCTAAGTGTATGTTTTTAGTTTATAATATTCTTTTATCCTTTGAGATTCATGTGTTTTGAGCAACCATTATTTGATCTATGACTCATGATTATAATCTATGATTTGCAGGGTCTGAATTTCTATAGTTAATGACACCTTCAAACATTTTATGCTCATGTTATCCTAATATGATCATTGATATCTCCCTTTTTTACACTTATTAAAAATATATGATCACCCTTAATTATGTTTCATATCCATTGGTTGTTATGAATGGTTTTAGATTGTCCGTTACTCAAAATAATGCAATGCATGCAATATCGGGTTTTCAGAATTTTCCACTTGTATCCCCTTCATCTGGAACTTAATCTTCGCTGGAGTTCCGATCTCCGATGACCTTTAACCCCAACTCTTGTTTTTCTATATATCCTCCTCCTCCTAATGCCTTACATACCCCCATATAGCATCATATTCTATCCTTCAATGAATCTCTATGTTACTCATCTTTTGATCCTTCTACTCCATCCTCATTGAATATTCTCTTATGTTTTCCAACAGTTTCGAGGGATGTCTCCAATGTTACCCTGGATATCACTACCTCAGACTTCAATAAGGTGATTTATTATCTCAAATGGACATTAATCATGAGTTTCATCTTGGGTAAGAATCCACTTTTGGTTTTCTAGTGATTTGTGGACTCCTAGGGTTTGAGGGACCCGATCAGGACATTTTTGGTGCATCGAAATTCCTTATTCATGATCTTGGACTCGGAGTTAGACTTTGTGATGGCTTGGTGAAATGTTCCCCACTCTATGGACTTGTGGTAGTTCAATTTATCTCAACATTCAATGGATTACCACATGGTAAGGGAATGATCATGCTCTACTATTTGTATTAGTCTCCAAGGTCTTCCTATACCTTTCCAAAATGATGCTTTTCTTAAAACCATTGGATACTCCTTATGTCGCTTTAGTGCATGGATGATTAGACTCGATTCTATGACAATGCTTTGGATCCTCACATATATGTAGATTTAGACCTCTTCTTTCCTCTGTGGGCCTAAATATCCCTTCAGGTGCAGTATTTGTTCATCTATGATCAAGAACTTGTCTACATGGTGATTCTAAGGTATTGCTTCTTCTACCAGATTCAAGTCCATTCTGTGTAGGTGTGTAAGATACATTCCCAAGAAGAACATGTCCAAGGCTTGTAAATGGGGCCTCACACCATTATCACTTCATCAATAATCCTCAGTCTCCCCTTTCAATTATAAATCAGATAGAAGAAGCTGATCCTAAAGAAGGATCGACTTTCAAAATTGATTCTCCATTTCCAGGTCTCGATCCGTCTCCTTCTATATTTCTAGGTGAGGATGGACCTTCAAGCATGGATATGGTATCATTTGAACATATTTATCCCTTACCCATTATAGTAGATAACTTCTCCTGCATTTGGTTCCTACCGTAATGTTTCAACGATGCATGTGATGTGATGAGGGGCATAGGCCAACATCTCCCCATAAGAAGTCTTTATACCCTCCCTCAACCCCCTATACCTCCTAGATCTTTCCACAATGATGTTAACATTATCCAGGATCCCTAGTTGATGAGATCCAACCCCCTCCCCTTGATTCTCTCATAGTTCCCCTTCCAGCAAATGATTCTGGTACTCTCTAGATCGCAGGTCGTGTCTCTATGGGATCCTTGTTAAAAGTCACCCAAAATTGATCATTTCAGTCTCCAACTATTGAGAGGAATGGGTCAAGGGATGGTCTGTAGATCTTATCCACCTCTTCAGCTACACTTCCCTCAGGGGAACCTAATATAATATTCACTATATCCATATCAAAAATAATTTAGAGTCCTCCCCCACCTAATAGAGCTCAATATGACTAGGGCCAAATCCAATCCATTTCTCAATTAAATAGATACAATCGTCATCTATAACTCCTGGGCATTGGTTCCAAGCTTAATAAAATTTACATAGCTACATAGATGAAAAAAATAAAAGACCTCTATTGTTGTTGTCATTTAGAACAAACAAAATCCATCCAAAATCATGGAGTTTTCTCAAAAAATGAATTTTCATGAGGGACTCCATAATAACCCAATCAACCTCCACATATGGTTATTTTAGCATAAGAACATCTTGGTGGATATGTTTTTGGAAGATGAGTAGTTCATCACCACCAAATTGACATATGGCTCCAATGTTAAACAAATTTACTTCATCAATGGAAGTTGTGATAGCCAAAAAGGAGAATGCATGTGGAAGGGTCTGAATGAGTTTTAATTGGGGGAAAATCCATGATTTTTCGGCGAGGATCTCAACATTATAGCCAACCCATCCAAGAAGAAAGGCAGAGATAGCTACCAATGGAAGGAAATTCTGTAATTTTCCGAGTTCATGGCTAGAGAAGGTCTCATGGACATTGGATATACTGGGGATAGTTTTATTTGGTAAAACAACTAAAAAAAATTTCAATTTTCATAGTTTTTTTAGACCGATTATCAGATAATATCCATACCATCTCGTCATACCTAAGCTCCATGGTTAATCATCTGGTACGGGGTATCTCTAGTAATTCACTCCTCCTAGTTTCCTTATCTTCTAGTTAGGGTATTTGCAAGAAATTCATGTTCTTCCAGTAGGGGACCTCCTTATCTAGTTATCAGGAAGCTATTAACGATTTCTGGAAGGCCCCATCATAGGGGAATGATTAGATCATTCTCCATAATAAATTACGGAATATAAAAAATTATCCCCAAGCATGGGTTAAAAATCTTACACCCAATGATTTGGAAATGAATTTGATTATGAAGGATATTGATAGGCAGGAATCAATCCTTGATGATTTTTTAGAGCGATGTGGTTTTTGATGAATTCTCCAACAAAAAAGTGAGGTTGTAAGATATGCTTCTAATTCAAGAACGCATGGCTCGAGAGAGACCAGGGACCAAATGGATATGCGAAGGAGACAAAAATAAATATTAATTTCATTCCTCCATTAGGGAGAAAAAGGTTCCTAGAAAACCCCAATATCTTGTTGGACAATAGAGCTTATACAAAGGACCAAGAGGTTGAAGGGAACATGGACTACTCATTTTCTAGTGATCTACATACTAGTACCTACCCATGAATACTTGATTGATATTCTATAGGGCAAGCTGAGATTTTGGATGAGATCCCAACCCTTCTTACCAAATAGTATAGTGCACTGATGGACGTAGCACTTGAGGAAACAGATGTCTGTGAGGAAATGCTTGGGATTGATCCTGAGAGTTCCCTAGACCCTGATAGCTTCTTGTGATCATTTCACAAAGCTTTATTGTCAATGGATAATAATGACATTATTATGTCAATCCATGACTTATTTTAGGGAAAGTTTACCACATGTAGCATGTACTACTACTCTTTTCCTCATACCCAAAATCATTGCCCCCTCCTCTCTCTCTCTCTCTCACTAAATCCATATGAGTATGTGTAATTTCCCCTAAAAATTTTTGGAAGGCATCATCAATCGAAGTCTATCCATGAACCTCCAATGATGGATTTCCATATAACAGTATGGGGTTTTGATGGGTCATTCAATCCAAGGGGATAATACAATTTCCCATCAATTGGTCAGAGACATCACCCTCAAGACCTGTGGTACAAACTTGGCTATAAAACTAGACTTGATTAATGAATATGATAGAATTGAATAGAGCTTCATCAATAAGGTGATAATAACTATGGGTTTCTCCCCTTGGTCCCCTTATCTTGTTTTTAGGTGATTTAGTTCTTTGTGGATGGTCATCTCCTTTATGGGGAAGACTCATAGCTTCTTTAAGGCTACTCGTGGGTTAAGACAAGGTGACCCTATTTCACTAACTATCATTATCCTCACCCAGGATATCCTTAATAATATTATTAACAAGAGAATAGTAAATTGAGATATTATTACCTATCATATTAGAAAAACTGCCCCCCCCCCCCATTTCCCACCTCATGTTTGCTGATAGTACCATTGTATTTATGAAGGCTAGAAAGAAATCAGCATGAAATGTCAAAAAAATATTTGATGATTATTGTCACTAGAGAGGGTATGTTATAAAAAAATCTAAGTGAAGTCTCTACCTCTCAAATATATGTGTGGCATGTCAGGTCTCCTAGTTTTTCCAAGGCCTTAGGATTCACAGAGCCAGTTTCCTAATTTAGTACCTAGCCTCCCCCATATCCTTTGTAAGACTTCGGGTCCTGGACTTCGATGACATTGTGATTAATATCAGGGGTAGAACTATTAACTGGAAAATTGTTATCTTTCTTTTGGGGGCCTTCTTGCTCCCGTTAATAGCATCCTATTGGCTAATCCTATTCATGCACTAGCATCCATCAAGGTATCAAATGGCATTGTGACTTACATTGATAGGATCCTAGTTGGATTTATTTGGGATGCGCTACCCAAGGGTAAGCTCCATTGGGTTTCTTGGTCCATAATTGAAAAACACATCTATGAAGGAGGGATCGACATTAGGATCCTTCATGAAACTTGTTTGGGTATGTATGCTAATCTAGTTTGGGAGTCTTTATATGGTCATAACTTGTGCGGATAGACAATTTCCAATAGATGCAGATAAGAAGCGGATGATATCTGTTGTCATATCTCCCCCTTATAGTCCATTATCTAGGCCCTCATTCTGACCATATAGCCCCTAACTCGCTGGATTGTAGGGAGAGGTGATATATCCTTCTAGAACCGAACTGGGAAGGCTATAAAATCAGCATCCCAGGGTGACCAACTCAAATTATATCCTTTATAGGGGATATAATATACCCTTCCTTTACTAGGTATGTCCTAGAAAAACATTAATAAGAAACATTTCATCTCATTGAGATGAACTTTGAAATAGACAAGTGTGTGTTTACCCTGTCTTCTACTGGTAAATTCTCTACAAGAGATTTCCACAGAATGATATCCTCTCGATACCTCCATGGTAGCTGGAATTAGTTATTGTGGTGCAGCAAGATCCCTATTAAGTAAAGCATTCATTCTTGAAGAATACAAAATCATGTCATCCCAACAAATGTGAACATTCAAGGAGCTGACATTTACCTTGTCTCGAGGTTCACCTGCTGTAAAATCCACAAGGAGGAGAGTTCACAACACCTCTTTTTTGAAGGTGTTTGGGAGTGTTCTATCTAGATTTTCTTTGTACAGTTTATGTTATTCTCTTTATAGAGTATTTCTAATACCACTTTCTTGGAATGTTGATTTCTCAGAGAGATTGAGGTGGGGACAGAAATGGTAGCTCAGGACATCGTCTTAAGCACTGGGTGTTGGTGCATATAGAATGAAAAGAACAGGTATTTCCATGAAGGAACACATACCATTGTAAGGAATCTTTTTGTCATAACAAAGAATTTGTTCATTGACCAGGTAAGTCTTCTAAACAATTGGTGTGGTGTTCCCACCATAAGGCCACTCATAGTGAGTAATCCTCTAGACCACCCCTTCCATAATCCTTTCCATGGGAACTGGGTGTGATGGATTATTCCTCTAAAAGGCCAGAAATTAAACATCGATTGCTCCTATTTATTAGGTGACTTGAAAGGTGGGGGTAGAGGTAGTTCGTGACTCCATAGGATTGGTCATCATAGAATTTTCTGCTCATTTTGGATGTAGAAATTCCCTTCATGTGGAAGGTAGGGCTTTCCTCACCAGTTTGAATCTATGTGTCAAATGTAACATTTATCTAAGATAATTTGAAACTAATTCCATCATTATCAAGAAATCATTTCATATAACATGTTTGATCCCATGGTCTATTTCCTATATTACTAGAAATTATAGAATTCGCCTTAATAGTAGCATCCACATTACTCACACCTAGAACAAAGGTAATAAGGTTGAAAATCATCATGTATCCATTGGAGTCTAGGATTCCAATATATTTTTCATTGATAACATAACCACTTTGAGCCTAGAAAATTTTGACATTGTCTTAGGGTATTCCCTCTCTGTTCACTACATTAGACCCCCTACGTCCGGACTAATATTTATTTTCATCACTCCCTTATTTCATTTGTAATAAATAAATAAATGATGATTATGATTAATAATTTTTTTAGAAATGATATTTCTAATAAGTTTTCTAATAAATAATAAATTAATGAGAGACTCTTATGAACTAGTTATTTATTTTTCCATGTCTCCAAAAGCAATAAACCCAAATTATTATGGAATGGATCATTATATTATGTAAGGAATGTTAATATACTAAGAAATTATAACTATGTATGAAATTTCTAGGTAAATATAGTGGGTATCATAGAAAATTACCAACCCAAAACCGAGTAAAAAAGAAAAAGTGACCGGTAACACTCACAATGTATCTATTTATTTAAAATTGACATTACCTTTAGTGAAAAGAGAAACTAACATGATAAAAATTAAGAAACTACATTCATATTGTTATTTATACTTTAGAAAAATGATTTATAAGTCATTTTTAATTTTTAGGAGTCAAACTCGCTTCAATATGATGCACGGTGTGGCCGGTATGACTTTAAGTGTTCATTTCTATATTAAATTGACATTAAATTTAGGAAAAAGAACAGCGGGAATACTAAAAACTACAAAAATGAATTAGAATTATTTTTATACATTAATAAAAAGATCCATGAGTCATTTGTGATGTGTAGGAATCAATGACACCTCAATCTGACACATAATGTGAAAAGCATGATTAAAAGTGTCTCTTATCAGTTTAAAATTGACATTTTAGTTCAAAACATGTCACTCACTTGAAACTAAGAAAATGTGAATTGATTTTATTCTATATTTATGATAGTGATTAATATGTCATTTTTTATTTGTATGAAGTAGTCCCACATCAAACTAACACGTGATGTGATTGGTATGACTCAAAATTCTTGTTTCCAATTTCAAATGACATTTTTGTAAAAAATCACAACTAGCAAACTAAAAATAAATTAAACATATTATTATTGTTTTTATACTTCAAGAAAATTATTGATATGTCATTTATTATGTGTATGAATCAACTAAAACTCAATATAATCCACAGTGTGGCCAATATAACTCAAAGTGTCTTTTTTTTTAAATTTACATTAATTTAAGTAAAAACAAAAAGTGACAAAATTAAAATAGAGAGAACACATTTGTATTATTTTTATATATTTAGGAAAACAATACATGAGTTATTTTTGACGTGTATGAGTAAATCATACCTCTTTATGATGCACAGTGTGACTTTTATGACTCCTTGTTTGTCCTTTTAATAAAAAGTTAAATGAATTTAAGTAAAAAGAACTACTAAAATACTGAAGATAGACCAAACTCATTAAAATTGTATTGATACTTTATTAAAATGATCCAAGAGTAATTTTTGACATGTAGGAATCAACCACACCTAAATAAAATGCATGGTATGACTGATATGACTATAAGTATTCGTTATTAGTTTAAAATTGATATTTTATTTCAAAACATGTCACTCAATAAAAAACAAGAAAATACTCTCTAATTGTATTTATAATTTAGGAAAACGATTCATAAGTCATTTGTGACATGTTTGAAACAGTTTCTTGTCAAACCAATGCATGGTGTGACCGATATGACTCATAATGCAAGTTTCCAGTTTAGAATGACATTTTATTAAAAAAACACAACAAGAATAATGAAAAGTAAGAGAAAAAATTCCTAGTATTTTGATACTTTATTAAAATGATCTATATGTAAATTTGGACATATTGGAATAAGACTCGCCTCAATATGATGCATGGTGTGGCCGGTATAACTCAATTTGTCTCCTTTTATTTAAAAATGACATCAATTTAATTAAATACATCAAGTGACATACTGAAAACCAAGAAAACCCATTCATATTATTTTGATATTTTAGGATAATTATCCATGAATCATATTTTATGGGTAGGAGTCAACCAAACCTCAATACAACACACGGTTTCACCTGTATGAGTCCAATTGTGTCTTTTTTATTTAAAATTGAAATTAATTTAAGTAAAAAGAATGAGCGACATACTAAAACTGGGAAAATGAATTTATATTATTTTGATACATTAAGAAAATGATCCATGAGTCGTTTTGACCTATATTAATCAAACAAAACTCAATACAATGCATAGTGTGATTGGTATGACTAAAATTGTTCATTATCATTTTAAAATCGACATTTTAATTCAAAATGTGTCACTCACTGAAAACTGAGAAAAAACACTATGATTGTCTTCATTAATTAGGGAAAAGATTCATAAGTCATTTTTGACGTGTATGAAGTAGTATCACATAAAACTAACACATGATGTGACTAGTATGATTCTTAACGAGTGATTGTAGTTTGAAATGACATTTTAGTAAAAAACACAACTAGCATACTAAAAACCAATCAAACGCTTTTGGATTGTTTTGATACTTTTGGAAAATGATTTATAAATCACTTTTTACATTTAGAAATTAATTGTACCTCAAATAGATGAATTTTTTTACCAGTATAACAAAAGTGTCTCTTTTTTTTTAAATTGACATTAATTTATATAACAAAAAAAGGGGTTTACCCCTCCTCTACCTTCAAACCCCTCCTCTTCCATCGTGAAACCCTCCTCCTACTCATTTTTTGCCATCTCCTATGGCCGTGAAGCCCACCTCTTCCTCTGTGGAGCTATCCTCGATCATGAATCTCTCATCTACTTACCCCAACTCTACTGTTGAACCCCACCTCTACTGCGAATCCCTCCTCCTATACGTACCCACCTATGCTATGAACCTATCTCTTCAATTGCTATCATTATGAGTATTTTTGTAATTATCTAAGAACATTTTTATTCAATAATTATATGGTGACTATTGGATTCTTGTGGACCAATTGATGATTAGTGGCATCAGAATTGGTTTTTTGTTAGGTGATTTTAAGAATGGAGGCCATGTTTTGATTATAGCTTATCCTTTTATGCAAAGTGGGAAAAATTTTCCCCATATATTAAACAACTACACTAAGTGATAGGCACTGTCCTTAGTGAAGTGATGCACACTTGTGGGGTAGTAGTGAACTAATTAATGTATTTTGAGATTGTGTCATTATACTTTCACCCACATCTCATCAAAATCTCACCCATAGTCATCCAATTTCATGTCCATGTTGTAGGATTAGTTTTTAGATATCATTATATCCATGGATCATATACAAGATTAGTTATCATCCAAAGGAATTACCCCATTTAGTAATATACATTCATCCACTATTCCACCAACCCCAACCCATGAAAAATATTTTCTATAATAATTGGAGTAGTAGTATAGTGAAAAATAGGACACTAAAAAAATATGAAATTTGAGGTATGTGGAAAATGACTAAGGAAGGAGATGAGGAAAGGGTATAATAAGAAAAATTTTGGGAACAATTAATGAAGTAGTGGTGAAAAAATTCTTGGAGGATTAACCTATCCACTTCATGCACCAGGTAGAACATGTTCATGTACTTGATCCACTTATTTATTAGGTGTGAGATGAATTTTCTATTAAAGGGAAATAAATATTCTGATAGCTTGAAAAATTCATATAACTCAAGTACCCCGAGCTCATATCAAAATATTTATGTTTATGTGAACCTTGAAGGTCCAACCCCAGTCTATGAAAAAAACACATCTAGGGCATAGATCCCTACTTGAATCCCAAACAAATCATTGGTCAATTATGTGATTTTTAGTATTGATTCATAACTATAGGCACCAATATTTTAAATAAGTCTTCCTTCTTCTAGGTTTATAAGGTCATAATTGAGGATATGAAAATATATATATTTCACCTCCCAGATGAATCATCCTATAACCAAGATCCTTTCTTAGGCTAGTTCATGTTGATTATTAATCTATCCCACCAGATGATTCCCTTGTTATGGTTTTGTTTTCGACACCTCACGCAAAAACCCATATCCATATATGGGAAGCCACTATGATACAAGGTATTATTGAATACCCACCGTAATGATATTTTTTATTAATAAATGAATCATTAAGATGGTGTGTAATTGGTTTGGAATTTCTAGTTATTACTAGAGGGACATCTAAGATTCTTCCTAATTGGAAGTGCTTAGAAGGAATTAAGGAAGAATGTGGTGTGGTTTTTTTTCTTATATGTTTATGAGAGATCCTTCTATGATCATAATGGGAGATTTATAAAAACACAAATCTTAACCTTAAATATGATGGGTAAAGAGTATTTATTATATTGTGATGTATTTTTGGAATAATCTAAAAAGATGTGACTATGACCTAATGTATATCCTCGAGAAGGGTAATATTTTTTTCTAGTGTGCTGTATTGGAATGATCAAGTTTAGTCGGTACATTTTTCAAGCATCAATTGGAATATGGTTTCCCACTTTGATGATATGTGACATTATGTTCAAAAGTATCATGTAAAAATGACACTTATGTCTTTATCTATCACTTATTCACTCCTTAGTAGTATTATGAGATTAAAATATATTATTCATACTCTTTATTCATGACAGACATGAAAAACCTTTAATAGCATTATATTTTGTAAAATATTGGTTATTTTTTATTCATGTATCCTTTATAAAGTTCCTCTCTTGGGATTTATGATGTAGTGAAAATTCCTAAGTGGATCTTTTAAAATGACTAAAGTGTTTTGAAATGTTTATTAAAAATTTTATGTGGTCAACATACCCTTTTTTGTGTTAAATATCTTTAAAATGATTTAAACACTAGGCATGGACTTAGGTTTACTAAAAAGTTCATGTCAACTCACTTGATTTATTTTCATAAAGGGATGTGAATTTTTATAAAGTGTATTAAATTTTGGTTTCATTTTAAAAATGGTTTGTTTAAAAAAAATATTTTTTTGTAAATGGTTGGTTTTTTAATGGTATTTCTAGTGTGATTTTAGGAATAGTTTTCAAAGTAACTTGTTGTTAGCTTCTAAGGGGGTGAGTCCTAGGAAACAAAATGAATTAATAAAAATCATTAAAATTATAATTTCCCCTTATTTGAAATTCACCTTTTGATTAAATATTTTTTAAAATATTAATATCACTGAATAAAATATGATGGGTATGAATAATGTATGGATGGATGCTAATCGTTTGAAAAAACAGTATGAAGATGGAGTGAAAGTGTTTATAAAGTTTTCAAAAGATCATGCATATTACCCTTCCCAAATCCATGGTCTCAGTTTCCGTTATTATTATTCCATACAAGTTATTCCATAGGATTTGGAAGAACACTTGATCTATCATGGAATAGATCAAAGTTATAAATTTTGGAATAAACATGGGGAAAAATAGAATGTAGGTAGTGGTCGGGATATCATTGTGTTTTATGGATCATATTATTTGATTACATGGGTGGACAATGAAGAAGTTTGTATCGACGGTTTGATTACAGATGTGAATGATGATGAATATCTTATTGATGAAATGACAAGGACAGATGAACATGAACTTCATGATTGCCCAAATGTTTTTGAGAAGTTAAAGAGTTTTGTAAATACATCATTGTATGGTGTATTCCAAAATATATAGAATTGTTAGCCACACTGAAGTCGTATTATTTGGAAGCAATAAAATGATGGAGTGATGCCAGTTTTATGGAATTACTTTCTCTATTGAAATACATGATCCCAGAAGATAATGAGCTCTGGAGCTGAACATATGGCACAAAATGAATTCTATACTCGATGTGTGTGATATATGAAAGAATACATGAATGTTTGAATAACTATACACTATCTCTTAGGGATCACAAATCACATTGATAATTCCCAAAGTGTGGTTATTCTGGATAAAAGAAAGATTAATCTGGTCCTACGAATGTTTTGTGGTACTTTCCAATCATTCTACGGTTTAGGAACCCATATAGAAGTGAGGAGAGTACATGAAAATTAAAGTGGAACATAGACTTGTAAATTAAAAATAAGAAACTATGTAACCTGATAGACTTCTCAATGGAATAGAATTGATCATGAGTATTCTAAATTTGTAAAGGATTCGAGAAGCCTCCATCTTCAATTATCTATAGATGGTGTGAATCCTTTTGGTTTTCAAAGCATTACTCATTGTACCTAGCAAGTTATGTTGGTAAGTTATAACTTTCCATCATGGTTATGAATGAAACAAACCTACATATTTCATTTATGCTTATATCAATACCAAAATAATTTGGTAATGATATTAATGTTTATTTGGCTCCATTGATCAAGGATTTTAAATTATTGTGGAATTCATGTGTTATGTCGTATGATTCTTACATAAATGATGATATCACATTGAGAGACATGTTGTACATGATGATAAATGAATTTCCATATTATGATAATTTGTTAAGGTATATCATTAAAGGAACTCAACGGTGTCCCATCTGCGAACAAGGTACAAAATCATTTAGGTGGAAACATTCATTGAAAACCATGTTTCTATGATCTCTTAGATTTTTACCATGAATACATAAGTACTGATCATGGGTGAAATCATTCGATTGATGTTTAGAAGAACATACATCACTGACTCCACTAACAGGTGAGAAACTTTTTGAGAAATTAAAATATGTAGGCATTGTTTTTGGTCAAATCTATTCAAACAAACATTCAAAAACCAATTGAAAAAAGGGATTAGTTTTTTTAAATTACTATACTAGAATTGTATGTATGTTAGATATTTTCTTGATGTTATTCATATTGAAAAAAATATATGTGATAATGTCATCAACACATTTCTAAATGCACTCGATAAAACAAATGATGAAATTAATGTTTGGTTGGATATAGATGAATATTTCGACCCGAGGTGACATGTGTATATATTTTGGGAAAATAAAAAATGGTCTGACAAGTGACAAGAATTTTTCTGTTATTATAGATACTTTCACCTCTCCATATTTTTTTCAGCCCATTCCACATCATTAACCATTAGGGGGAATTATATTGAACCTACAAGGATTGGTCAGTTTATCCCTTCCACAAAACAAAGGAGGTTCCACAATCAAATGGTACCAACGGGTGCTTGAATGGGGTTAATTATTTGGGAAATCGATCCTCTAAGTAAATGACATCCTTGGATGGTATCTAACTTTTTTTCCATGGATCCAGAAACACCCAAAAAATATGGTATCCATTATTCATAGACCTACTTTCCAAAGGAAGGTTTTCTCTGGGTGACAATTTGTTCAACTACACATAAGGACTCCGTTGGTCGAGATGATGGGAGGTTGGGCTCATCACACCCTTTTGGGGGGAATTATTTCCTATTTTGGGAATCTATTATAGATTTAATTAATTTTTATATGTTCATGAATCCATAATTAATTAATGAAGAGTTTATACATAGGATACCCTTTAGTTTTAGGATCATTATGGATATACATAGATTTGATGATACAGAGTCAATGCTGACTTAAGTAATATAATAAGGAGATTTAGAGTTTATTGTCATCTAAGGGAGTCAGAAGGTGGTTTGATGTTGGGGTCAGACCCATAAAATGGCCATCTTATATATCCTCATGAGAGGAATCTAATCTCATGTAGCTCAGTTAGCTTGGGGCTTGGACCTGAGAGGAGGCTCATTTGTTGAGGGCATAATTGGGTGGACCCTTTTGGAGGGGCACCCCATTGAGCTTAGGGCTTTCAAGAAGGTGTCCTACGTATCCTAGTTTGAAGAGGAATCAGATTTCTCATAATACAATATTTGAGGTTTATTGTGTGGATTTTGGGATCATCACAAATCCCTAATCACACATGAGTCACACTCGGTGTGGGAAAAAAGAGGATGTGAGTGATTCAACAAACCACACACCTTCTATTCCTCTAATGGAAAAGGTTGGGACTTTGGTGAATGAAGATAAGGAGACGGTAAGATAGGGTTCTGAGAAATGAACCCTTCAATGTGGGATGACAATGGAGGTCATGTGGATTATCTCTAATAAGGTTAGGGATTGGTCTCAGTTGGAGTTCCCCAAAATATGTTATGGTAAAAGAGAGGAATGCCACTTCTCATCAGAAGTAAATGATAGCATAATCCCTTGGACTGATCACCATTCATAATTGAATGTAAAATCAATTTATCCTTAGAACAGGGATGTTCATGTCAGTATCCCATGTTTGGACATTGTTTTACGATGGAAATGTAGACTTGGGGACATTTTGGGGGTTTGAACCCCTGTGGGGATAGCATTCATGACTCTGTTTACATTAGGTATGTTGACTTAGAGGGGTGCCCTAATACGCCTAATGATCTGATCATACAGGTCCAGTGGCTTTGGAGGAGACTTTGGTCTGATGATGGTGGACTGGTTTATGAGGATCTATGGAGGACTAGATGGTAATGGTGAGGTGAGATTGGAGCTGGAGGGAAGTACGCTCAAATACTCCCATTTCTACATTTTGTTTCTTATATGGGATGGAGGGATCCCTGCATACAATAGTGCTATATGAGTAGAGGGGTCATTTGCATACCGAAGGAGTACACAGACATGGTTATGGACTACTATGTACCAAAGTGGTATGTATCCCTAGAAAAAGTTTTCCATGCCCCTTAAAATTGCATATGAGTACTGATGTAGTATGCGACACAAGGTTTGATCTGTATAGTGATGCAATATGAGGAATGCCTAACTAAAAAAGGGTCTTCGAACATGCAGTTCGTGGGGAGTTCATCCACTATGAATTGATGGTTCAAGATGGAACCAATTAGGTTCAAGTTTCCCCTATTATTATTTAATTTCATTCTTTTTATTTCTCATCGATGGTTATACCTACAAAAACGTGATTCTCTATTTTCACTTAATTGATGATTTGAAACCGATGTCAGAATCCCCTCTGAATTATTACTTCCATCCTCTAGGGTCTCCTATGTGCTTTCTTCATATGTCCTTATTTCAATTCCTCTTATGATTCTTTTATAGTGCACTGGGGAAAACAAATATGTGGTCATGACACACCATTTACAGAAGCATGTGAAGATATATTTCAACCCATAGAAGACTCTATCAATAGAGGTTTTTGGAGGCTATGGCATGTTGTTCGTGGTTCGCAGAGCCCTGCTAGATTTCTTTGTTTGAAACTATTGAGTCCATGGGATGGTATGTGAATGGAATTACCATTCTCAATTTCACCGATGACACAGTTCGTGGAATCCTGGGTTGTCTGGCCATCGCCCCACTGGCCAGTGCCTCATGGGTCCTTCTGCATACCAGTGGTTCACAGTTTATGCGGCCAATGAACCATTCTCATTGATGGTACACAGTTTACATAATAATCTTGAAAAAAATTATTTCTTCAATTTTCATCTCAAATTTCCAATTCAATTTGCATCAATTTTCCATAATTGACCTATAACAATGTTTAGTTATTTCTGAAAAGTTCATGTGGGAGTATTTACTTCAATTCGTGATGTTTCCAAGACCCATCAAATGCCCCCATCGGAATGGGGTTCATTCAGAACGAAGAGGAATCTAGTTGGATGTAAAAGTGGATATAAACTAATGTGGTTTATTATAGAATAGATTGGTCCAGTAAGAAGTAACCACACAAATTTATAGAGGCCTAGGTCATTTACCTTTTACCATTTCTCATAGCGAAAAGCGCTCTCGACCTTCCCTCTTCTTCCTTTGTGACCGTGTAACGACTCTTTTGCAAAATCTATATACATGAACCACTTTTTACATTTCTTGAACTGAATGATTCACAATAGCTTATACCTATGAACCAAATTTTGGGTTTCATGAACTGCACTATAGAATTTAGAACATATGTCTGGCCTTTTGTGTTTGAGAAAGCTTTTCTATTTACATTTTCCGCACACCGAAATTTAACCGTTGAATTGAACATTAAACCTTATTAAACCAAACGTAAAATTTTAATTAGTATACTTTAAATATCATCATGTAGAGGCCTTAGATTTTGGTTTCTTTCTTCCATGAACCTTTTAGTTTAATGGCTAATACTCAATCGGCTAGCACCTCATGGGCCTTCCACATATTAAGGATGTACACGGTAAATAGCTTCCACATACCGATGTAGTACGATGTAGACGGTTTCTACAATCCGTTTCTAGGAGTAGTATGAAAAGTCCCATGCATGAATTATTTTGTTAAGTCCCTTGGACATTTTTGTGGCCCTTATCCAATAATTTTTTCATTGTACTGACCTTTTTTGTAAAATTATGGATCATTCTATATAGACAAAAATAGATCTTCCACAGAACGTTGTTGATATTGTTCTTCCTAATGAGGATTCTGTTACTTTATGTCTTTCTGTCACTGATGATAGATTGATGATCCTGGAATATTTGGTTGAGGACAAAATTATACTTCCTCCATTACATCAATCTCTGGAAAATCCACTCATGGTGAGTTAAAGGAAGTATCTATCTTCATATAGGCTTCAAACTCATGGGTTTGGTCTACTATTAAATGCATAGATTCCATCACCATATCAGGATGATCATCCAGCTTCATGGATAACTAATACCTCCATCCCATTGGACTTGATTTCTTATTGGAGATGATACCTATAGAGAGATGTCGTCGCTGGGTCCCTACTGATCTACGCACATCAAGCATTTGGGGAAGAGTAATAGAAGCCAGAAAAGATAGCCTATTACTATCAAAGCATTGTGTGGAAGGCCAAAATGAACAAACAACACATTTGGTCATCCAAGATGGATCTTCACTCTTGAAGCTCGTTTGGATTAGACTGGGGGTGGATTTTTGGGTTCTCTAGAGTTGAAAGGAATTTCAGGCTGAGCTTTAGGCCATGGGACTATAGGAGGATTCTTGACATACACTCACCAACCCAACGACCTTAATTCACAATTCCTATATAGGTGGATCCCATACACCAATACCTTTCATTTAACCCATGAGTAATTCCACATTACTTTTTGGGGACATCCATCTTATTTCAGGAGTCCCTATTGTCGGTGATATGTATTATAAGTTTCTACCTCCTTATTCTTCTTAGGATAACAATGAGAGGACCACTCCCTTGCACAATAAACCCATTTTTCAGGTGAAGGAACTTATGAAAGAGGTTGATTCATCTTCAAAGTATGATATTCCATTCTTTGAGTTGTTTGGTTTCTTTATAAAGAGAAATGGTTTAGATCCCCATCTGAGTAAACCCATGGGCAACCCTACCAATAAAACCTAGAGATGAGCAGATACCTATTGGATCACCTTGGAATATGGGATATTTCATGAATGTGTATGGGGGATCGCTCCTGACATTAATGGATTATCTTGATTGGAGACCATATTGGCCATGCTTTTTAGCAGATGGATCTTACCAGTATGGGAATCTGGTGGTGTGAGAGCCTCAACATTCATCATGGCCACTCAGCTGGCCACTTGTAGATGCATCGATATAGCTATTCCAGTGTTGTCCAAGATTTACCTCTTACTAGGCCAGATCAACGAAGGGTCCACCTTACCAGATTATTGGGCCCTTTTAAATTCTTTGGGGTTGCATAGGATCCCACATATGAGGCTCTACCTTTATCAATTCCTTTCTAATTCCACATTCTATTCTATGACTGTATCTTCAATGTGCTAGTGGGGTTATGCAAATGGCTTGGTCCTCACATGACAAGAAAGAGAAGTAGACTAAAATGAATGAGTAATACTTAATGGCTCATCAAAACATTCATGAACATTTTTCGTATCATCCATACGATTCCCATTTTGGTACTATTTTGAATAATGCATCTGAAGACATTGTCAACCAAAGATACTTTTTTTTCTTTTTGAGAAGGTGTCCTAGTTTCTTTCATTGTAGGGGATCTTATCTTTGAGGGGTATTCCACTTGTAGATTCAGTCATCGATGAAATTGTGTCCAGAAGTTGTGTCCTCCTGCTCTAAACAGTGATCGTCAAGAGAATCATATAATGATAGTGCATCAACGGGGATGATTTTTACCTAGGAGGACACCCAATACCATGTTATATTTTCAGATTCAAGGAATTATGTACCCTAACTCACTAGAAATTATGTTGAGGCATGGAATAAATCATTTCCAGATAGCCAATTAGATGATCCAATACCTAATTTAAAAACTTCTAAGGCATCTAGGGCCCATAGGAAGGAATGGAAAAAGGAAATCGTTTGGACTCTTGGCCATGAAAATTATTTCAAAATCCTCTTGGCTCCCCCACAAGGAATTTTGTGAAAAATGGGGCAGTGACTTCATGGATGTAAAAACGAGCTTCTAAGGATGTTATGTGGATTCAACCATCAATCCCTTCTAAGGATGATTTTCCAGTGGCCTTGATGTAATGGGTCCTTTTGAAAGTACATGAATCCTCTCATGAACGTTCCCCTCATACTTTATGTCTGCTCCTCTAGACAAGGGAAGTTTCTCTTACCAACATTGGTTTTGTGTCAGCACCCATTGACATCTCTATTTATGAGGATCTTAAAAATGTGGGTCATTACCTTAAGGATATTGAGACCCTAATCCATTCCTAAAATGATCACCACAAATAATCACATCGCGTACCTTCCATGATGTGAACAAAAACTGATGATGATGATGGTGATGTCGTTGGCTCGCCTATTTTGGCTAAATTGGTAGAATATTCCTATATGCTCCCAACGTCCTATAAGCATTCATCTCCTGGGGGGTATGAGACTATAGAAACACCCAGGAATCATTTAAGGCTGACGATACCCACTACACACCCCCGTACCAATCTTCCATCATAGTCCATCCCTGTTATAGCTGCATTTATAGATTCTTGGAGGGCTAGGGATGAATTGAGGAAACATTATTCTGATGAGGATATTTGGATACTACATCAAATAGGACTCTTCAACCTTTTAGGTTTTAGAGGAGCCATTTCTCGCACCTTTATTTCTACTATAGAAGATCATGATGAGGAGGGTGTTTATCTAATGGAAATGAAAAGGTGTCTTCACACCCCCAAAGATAGGCATTATTGGTCTGACCGAGTAGCATTGATGGTAGTACTTCCACAATCAATGGCCATTGAGGGGGATGTTATTTTTTCTAAAAACCCTAGCATTAAATTCCTTTTTTGTGGAGATTCTAAGAATCTCCACCCCCCCCCCCCCCCCCCGCACTTTTATTTTTCAAGATCTCGTAGGGTCTTGAGAAATGGTTTTGTCCACGATTTATTGTCTTGGGGGAACTATAGCTGGGGAGTGCTTCCTGCTAATTGTGGGGGGTTATGCATAAGGTTCTCCTGGATCCCAAGAATAGATGGAAGTAGTCATCACAGACTCTTCAAGGTAATTTCCTAGTCTGGATCCCATGTGTGCTCTTATTCATGAACCATCTCCACGACAATCAAATAGATTCAAGAAGACATCCTAACTATCAAGGAGCATTAGGAGAGGAATTATAAGTTATTTTTTGTTCACTTGGTAGTTGAAATGAGTACCCTTATCCTGTTGACTCAATATTATATGAATATTTTGATGCAGAGTCTATAAGTAACAAAATGGAGATTTCTCAAGAATCTATGGATCTCATTCCCTTTATGGTCGAGGAAGGGTATCCATCAATTGTGATTGACTAAAGTATAGGAATAGGGATAACTGAGGAGGCCGAGGTATTATCAGCCCTCTAGGCGTTCCTGCTCCTACTCAAACAATCTCTTACTCAATATTATAAGAACATCCAAAATTTTAGGCCTCATTTGAATATGTTGAGCATATTCCCATGGAGAGATATAGGGAAAACTTTATGGCATGGGATCAATCCAGGGACAAGACCCAAGTGCCATAGGATCTTGGAGGGAGTTTAAATTTTGAGGAACGAATCATTTCTGGTCAAGTGGTCTTTTCCCATAGGGAGGGAGTCTATTCAGTGACTGATAATGTGCTTTCACATGTTGACTCGGCCTCTATATAATTCACCACCACCTAGGAGTCTATTTTTCCAGCCCTTGAAAATTTGGAGTAGGCTATTGTGCCTTTTTCTCCAATTCTGAGAGAAGTTGTGATTTGGGCCTCCAAAATCTCAAGTCCAGGACCCTTTTCCAGAATAACCATCCCTACAGGACTAATATCAATAAGAAGACTTTTGATGATTGACCTAGGGATTCTTGTTCTGGTTGGGCATGGTCTCGGGACATCAGTGACTCTGAGCGACCGAGGTGCGCAATAGCTGATTGAAGATGGGGTGTCGCCTTTTTCAGCTAGTGATATTTCCTGGGATGTGGGAGGTATTGAATATATCACTCCTCTACTATTATAATTACAAACACAAGAATTAGTAATTTCATTAGTCACTCCCACTCTATCCTCCATTAAAATCATCAGATCTAAGCCTACTGAGGGGTCGACTCATGTTGTAGTCTCTGAATCGAGTCCATGTCCTATAACATTCATCCCTGTCTATATTTCATCATCAAGAAGTGAATCTGAGACTGAATGAGATGTAATGGATGACCTTCATCCCATCATTCAAAATTAATGGTGGAATTTTTTGAGATTAATCTCTCATACTCTATTTGTTGACATGTAGGAGAAGTTTCTGAAACTACACCACTATTTTGTGGTCCTGGGATTTGACGGATTTTACTACCATGGAATATATGATATGGTGAGACAAGTGGTTGCTGCTAGGGAAGAAACTGGGACACTTGAATCTCAAATTTATGCTACATATTTGATGGATTGCCTTGCTTCTACAAGGAAACCCCTCATTAATGAAGCCCCCAATCAAGCTGAAGCTATTGCGAGGCTACAAGAGGATCTCACAAAGAAAGTGTCTTCAGTGGAATAGCATGAACAGGAAGTGGAGCAGTAGAGCCAGAAGATAGAGTGACTTAAGTACGATCATGTACGTGTTGTGGTCACCATTGAAGAGGGGCAACAGAAGATGGAAGAAGGATAACAGATTGGCCTCACAACTATGAGGGATGTTGAAGCACTGTGGGAAGGTGTGGAGGCCGAGATTGAAAACTTGTTAAAACATCATCAAGAAATTTAGTAGTTGCATCAATTGTTTATGCAACTTTGTGACTATGGAAAACATACCTTGTAATTATCATATCCCCACTTGCAAGGAGAGGCTCCAAATTGTGGATTTTCCTCCATATATTTATGGAATAGAATGGTATTATTTTTTCCTACAATACTTCTATTTTTATTTAATTTTTTTTCTAAAATGTTAATTTGTCACAATCGACCATATAAACATAATTTAAATAAGGTATTAATTTTAAACTATTATTTGAAGCTGGTGAACTGAAATCATCAAATCAAGCTCTAATTTTTTCTTACGTTTCTATACTCAACGAGCGTATTTAAAATATTTCTGGGGTTTCATGGAAAACCTCACAAAATATTGTGCCTTTTCTTCATTATTTCTCTATTTGATTCTAAGCATGTTTGGTATGGGATTAGCGGGTATATCATGAATTTTTATTATCCCTCCCTTTACAGGTTTTAGAACTAAAAAGTTTGTGTCATTTTTGATTATTTTATAGCTCAACATTTTTTTGCCTAAACCATGCATAGTATTGGTTTAACGAGCTGGTACTCGACTGTTTTCAATGGGTTCCCTTTACGGGTTTTAGCTATAGTGAGTACTGTGTATTTCTTTCATTGACGGTTTGTAGTCTTGCCAAGTAGACTTATTATTGATGTTTTAGGTCGAACAGCTTTGACCAAACTCAATGGTGTAGGGGCCCCAATTTGGGATTCATCAACCAGAAGTATCCTAACAACTCTCATACATGAATGAGGTATTTTTCCGAACCCAAAAATTTTTAGTTTTTGATTTATATGGGGCTTGGGAGCCATTTTAGGTGCATGGAGTTAGGAAAGGACTCTCTTGATGAAGAACTTTCCTTTGGTTGATATCTATTTTATAGGAGACATATGTAGAGCCACTGGGGCATGATGTGAATAATCAAACAAAGGTGTCTGCAGGACACTGGCCTTCTATCTCCGATAGCATGGGAGATTTATACCACTTTGGGATTTTTTAAGGTTAGGGACCATAGTGGATGGCCAATACAAGGGATGATGTTTGAAAGTATTAAGGACACTTTTACTGACTTTGAATGGGAAACCACTCTCATATGAATTTCGCTTCTATAATAGAGAGCCTATGAATAGTAAAATTTAACATCAAACAACTGGGACACTTGAAACCTATTATGGGAAATCATTTTTCTCTAACCAAGCTATAGTAAATGACTCATTAGTTTAATTATATATGCTTTACATCTTTAGGCATTTGAAAGGGGGAAATTAGGTAGATCATAATCAAGAGGATTTTCTATCTGAGAAGTGAGATGGGACATAAATGTCATGCGGTCATACGAAAAATGGGAATGACTCTCATTAGGGTGCATTTTCCCTTGATTGATGGTCATTTTGTAGGAAACATATGTAGAGCCACCATGTCATGATGTGCATAGTCAAACAAAGGTGTCTGCATAACATTATCCTTCCATCTCTAATGGACATGAAGGATTATAGATATTAGGACCCTTCTGGACATGGTGTATATCTTCTGAAAGGTGGTTCACCTAAACATGAAATGGGTCATTTATTTGGATGAACTTTACTGAGAAAACTATAAATAAGTGGGGTGATTTTGTTTTTCATATGCGGATCAACATCATGCATGGGGATGGGGAATCTTTATTTTGTAGAAGCCTCTAGAGATACCAGAGGTGAATCCATCTAGGATGCTCTGATTTATCCAGGATGTGGGTAGGAAAGACAATATAAACCATGAAATTGAGGGTTCTTGAATCAGGGGGGATGTCACAGGTCTTGGGATCCATTTTGAGTACCTAGGTAAGAGATGACTCTCTTGGGGATAATTTTTCTTTAATTGATGGTTGTTTTGTTGGAAACATATACAGAGCCACCTGGACATGATGTGCATAGTCAAACAAATGTGTCTACTGGATAGTGGCCTTCTATCTTTGATGGCCATGGAAGGTTATGAGGATCCCATATTACTCAATCCACATAGTTTGATTTATAGAAGAAGTGTATCTGGATACATTGGAAATGACCGACCTGTTATTCACCAATGGCATCAAGTAATCCCCTACATAGATCTTTCTCATTCGTAGGTAAGGTATCTGTCCCATATTTAGAGTACCCTATAGTTTAACATCATACATCTAGGACCTGGGGTTCTTTATGGGGAAGGGAATCATAACATTCTTTTTAGGGTCATGTAGTTAGGACATAAGTCATGGACTGATTTTCTATGATTTCATGGAATATCTTTTACTATGGTCCTTAATCTCACATGACATATGCTCAGTGTGATAAAAGTATGGGGATTTTTGGTCACCACTTAAGAATGACATAATCAATGGAAGGCATAATTTTATTCTTACACCCATGATATAATGTTTAACATCATGCATCTAGGATGAATTGCAAACAATATTTCCTCATGTGGTGTGGGCGTAGGGTAGCCCTAATGTGAAATTAGGGAAATATGATTACACTTAAGCAGCCCTGTAGATAGGACTTGTCCGAGGATTCTCTTCTTTGATTCAATTCGTGCACCGAAAAAGGGATATTTCAATACAATCTATGGATGAGTCTGGATCATATAATTCAGGTCTACCACACATCTTCTTAGGTGGGAACCGAGTAATAAAGTATTCCTAAAGAACATTCCTTGTGGAAATGTAGCCCATACATTAGAAGGGAAGGCATTTAGTTTGAGTAGGTTGAGACAAGATAATAAACTAAGCATTTCCATTGAGTGGTGTAGTTTAATGTCATGCAGATGGGACACTTCTAGACTAAAGATTAGTGTCGTGCATTAAGGGCTTCAGAAACATAGTTTACCATCGTGTTGTGGAGAAAACCTGTCATAAAGACCATAAATAGATTTGAGTTAATCATGGCCAGGATATTTTTCCATTCCTTATTATTGAGTTATGATAGAATGTTTAAACCATAGTCTAAGGGCGTCCCTTGTTTTAGGAGGAAGAAAATGAGTCTTTGAAGAAATTTTTCATTCAAAAATAGGAATGGACTCTCATGAGGAAAAATTTTATTTTTATTGATAGTCATTTTGTTAGAGACATATGCAGAGCCACTGGGGCATGATGTTCATTGTCAAACAAAGGTGTCTGCTAGACAATTGGATTCCATATCCATTGGTAATTAATGTTTATGGGGACCTAATATTTCTTGAAGTATAGAGTTTAAAAAATTAGAAAGATATGACTTGGAATGTACGAAATATCCACACCATGATTAGCCATCAACTGTTGAATATTTTACATAGATCTGACTCATACATTGGGGGATGAATGATCTTTTGACTCTTTCTGATAGTTGGAATTAATACTTAGAATTTCCATAAGCTCTTTCAATTTTTTGTGTAGGAAATTAGGGGCATGTTCAGGATCTCATAATGCTAAGAATCAGGGCCACACATGACTCTTGAGGAACCTTGCATTTTAATTTCATGCGGTTAGGACCTTTCAGTGACTTCCATGTGCATGTATGACCTATACACAAAGGAAGGGGTATTTTTTTCTTTTGGGGGACTGGACTGGGATAAAGTATTATGGCATCACTACATATCTTTCAAAATAATGAATCAAGTCGTACGTAGTTCAAAATGTTCCCTACAGAGGTCTAGTCGACGTGTTGGGAAATGAGAGGGTATTTTTCTTTAATTGGTGGATCGGACCAGATATTAAATTCAGGCTTCACTACATATTCTAAAAGGGTAGAAATGAATCCATACATAGTTCTAAATGTTCCTTGTACTGATCTGACTCGAGCATAGTAGTAGGGGAATTTTGGTTTCATGTGATGGATGGCCCAAGATTGAGGGTCAATGTGTTGCTATGTATCCCACTAAGGAATGGGAATCAATCCATACATAGTTCTTTGAAAAATGTGTAGTTTAACATCTTGCGGTAAGGATGAACTCCATATATTTTAATGTAATTTGGTTTGGAAAATTTTGAGCTTGTAGTTTATCATCATGATATTAGGATGATTTATGCTATGTAGTTTAATGTCTTGAAGTTAGGATATTTTTTTCACTGTTATGTAAAGTATTTATTTAGAAACCTTTCATTGGTGAGATCTATGATGATTTTTCCATTCATTGACATCAAGGAATATTCTCCATTAGATTAGACCTTTTGTTTGAAAAATGGTCCCTCCCACTTTGGCACAATCTTTGGGGGTTTCTTCTTGAGTATCATTGGGGTTATTAAGACCAACACCATCTCTCCTTTGAGAAAATATCAGGGGGAAACCTTTTTGTTAAAGGCCCATGCAATCTAAATTTGATATATTACTAAATAGTGAATAGTTTTCATCATTTTCTATTCCTTTTTTTACAACACATCTGTAACAGCCCAAGATTTTATGAAAAATATTCTTTTTTATTTTACTAATGTCTTGTGTTATACGCTACACCAAAAGGAGCTTGCATAACACGCATCCTTGACTTGCCTTGCATTACACGCAATCGCAACCTTCCTCGATAGCGTGTATGGTACGTAATCCTGAGTTTCACGAAACAATGATATGCTATTCAAATATTATTAAAACTAGCCGTTATGAATAGTAATAACCACTTTTTAAAATTCTGTAAATCTTATATTTCAAAATGAACTTCATTTTTGGATTCGGAGTATCGAATTTAGCCTAAGGTGAAATTTTGGTACATTTCGGATAACTTTCATATTCTGATGAATAGTGAAAATTACTAAATTATAATTAAAAAACAACTTTTTTAATCGAAATAATTAATAGTGATAAATTATTAATATGAGTAGTTTTAAAGTATATTTAGAATATATTTTTACAATTTAATACAATGTTGGTCATTGGATGTAATTTCACATTTAAACTAGACATAAACAAGTGTCAATCTTTTGATAGATATTGTTTCTTAAAAACACGCTATTTGTTTTAACAGCGGGATTTAATTATAAAATTAATTAATGCAACTTTTATGTTATGAATTTGGTAAAATAGACTTCATTTTTGAATTCGGAATATGAAATATAGCTTGGGATGAAATTTTGGCATTGTTCTGAAAAACATCAATTTTTGATGAATAGTGAAACTACTAAGTGGTAGGTTAAAAACTGAATTTTGCATAAAACATAATTTTACCGCTTATGTGAATGGAATTTCGAAAATCCGAGAGACACGGTTAATATCAAGGACTAAAATGTGATTCAATGAGATGAAAATAATTTTTTGGTGAATAGTAACTTTTTACTTTTTTTACCACGGTAAATAGTAAATAGGGTAACTAAGGGTAAATATGATATTTATATTACCCTAACACATGTCCTAATTCTATTGGACAAGTGTAATTCGACCAAAAACAAACTTAGGAATAAAATATGACCATTTAGGCCCACTTGGATTAGATTAGGACATTTATTATTAATTTATTTAAAGAAGGGTTAAAATAGTTAAAATCAATGTTTAATAAGTAAATCATTTTTAATATGGGGTTATACATAAGATAAATTCGACTATAAATATTCATTAGAAAGCTAAAAAGATTTCCTACATGATGGTATTTTATGTGTAATTTTTAGACATCAAATAATATAATTTATTTATGACACAAAGATGATACAGTAATTATCTTATTTATGAAATATTGACATAATTGATAATATAAATACCAAAATAAATGTAATTTAAGACTTTTTATGAATTACACTAATTTTCTAGGTTACTATGATATATTATTGTTGATTTAATCAACTTGGTTCGAACATATAATTCTGTTATGACTTTCAAAAAAATCATATATCAAATAGTGTCAAAATTGACACAAAAGAGTTTTTAAATCAAATATTATATTATTAATTGTTATTTTATTCCTAAAAATCTAAGGTTCGGCCAAATGACTTAGATAAGGATATATGTATTAATAATATACAATTTGGGGTTCGTTTGGCATGTTATAGTAAGTGTATTAACCATATAGTGAAAGAAAACAAAAAGACACGGTAAAAGTTAAATTATTTAACTTAGAGTTAAATCTAATTGATAAGGTTAAAATAATAACCTAAACTTTTCTAAATATTATTGGTTGATAGGATTTAGACCCATCCCCACATTAGCTTCGAAATAAGACCCTTTGGAACCATTATAAACCGATTTTGACTTTAATATAAAATAATATTTTGAGATATTCCTAAGGTGCCCCTCTCCTCCCCTATAAAAGGACACCTCCTCCCCCTCCTCCTCACACCAATGTGAGCACTCAAGCTCGGCCAACCCCTGCCAATTTCTCCTCTCCACTTCCCTAGAAACATCCTAGAGGTTCTGGTATTCCTCAAAGACCCATTTTAGTGCCCTAAGAGGAGGTCTCAAAGAGGCACTTCAAAGAAGAGGTAATTACCGTTACCAATTCTTTCATCTTTATTTCTTCTTCCACTTCTTCTTCTTAGGTTGTTTCATTATGAAGTAATAACATCAGTATCACTCATATACTGATATGTTATTATAAGTATGAAACAACCCTATTTCACCATCTATCCATCCTACGGAAAAAGAAATCACCGCGTGTGCGTACGTACGGAATACCGTCTCCACGCCGTGGTGTAATCTATTTTCCACCACCACCTTACATGGATGGGTATAATGGTGTAAAGAATAACTATACATAGTTATTACAACATCATATTGATTCTGATATATTGTATAATCCACTCCAATTCAATTCAATATTTATAGAAATGATATCATCGCTCGTGCGTACGTACGGAATACCGTCTCCACGACGCGATGAGATTCATTCTCCATGTTAACCATTTAAGAATGATTATAATGTATATATAAGAAATAATAATGAAATATATGAAATTTTAAGGCTACTGGATTTATGTATATATATACATATGTATGTCATCTACTTACTTCCATTTCAAGACAATAAGGAAAGGAAAACAGCGTTCATGCGTACGTACGGACTACCGTCTCCATGAACGGTGTTTTTCATTTTATTTATCTACCTATTATATATATATATATACTGAATATATATGATATATAAATCATATTTAATATTCTGGAAGTAAGTAAATCATGATATAAGTAATAATGATGTCAAGAACAACAAGTCAAAACACCTACGATAAATGAAACGATTTTACCCAAAACGCTTCTTTAACATGGAATTTACAAAAGAACGGGTAATATAATGTCATAAGTGAACCATATATGATATCATAACAATGAATATGATTCTGTAATAAGTCAATAACATGATTTAAATCATTATACAGGAGGTTCGGACACTTACAAAGCAAGTCGGACCTAAGGTAAGGGAAATATCACAATCTCATTTTTATCCGAGATTGTTTATACTTTGGCATTTACTGGGGTGTATTTTATCATCCACATACATGTTCCCTCAATATGTAATATTGTTTCCATCCACTTACAATAGTTTAAATCCAATTTTACCCTTTGGTGAGTTTTTAGTAAAGAATATGAAAGGAATCTTTTGTCGTTTTTTTTCGTACGAGGTACTTTTTGACTTTTCCGACAAAAGTACGAGAAGAATGTTTTTTTAAACATAAACGGAACGAACGAATTTTTACGGTTTTATAAAGCCTTATTTTCATTAAGCTTCCTCCAAAATATTTCATGACTATTTTCAATAAAATCTATTTCTTTTAAAATTGCATGATGTTTTGTGAAAATAAATTGATTTTGAAGAAGAAAGGATATTTTCCTCAAGAATTCAATTCAAGTGTTTTATCAAAATTATTTTCCATCTAAGATAATAAAGGGTTCTGTTTCTATCCATATTTTTACATTGATTTGACTATGTTGTGATGGAATTCTGTTTATGACTTCCTTTATCTTATATGAATGGTTTTATGATGTCATGTTGTTTAAGAATCCCATTTTTATTACATGGGTTATGAAATGATGTATGATTTATGATTTTGTGGCACACATAAGAATGGTATCATTATGAGATGGGTGGGACCTATATCTCCCTCCAATGCATTGGGTAAAGATTTCATATCTCATGAGATAGACATGGCTGGAATGGTAGGTTATACCGGTTCAGTGAAACAGGACTGAAACGAGGATTACTCGATTCAGAAAGGGACTTTGTCCACTAAGATAGTCTTGGCAATGAGTCTTGACTAACAAGAAATGATTCTCTATGATTATGTGTGTATGCCACAATGAGTAATGTTTTAAGTTATGGTTTCATTTTCACTTCTATGATTTATCCCATGTTATGATATTATGATCTCTTTTGCAGGTTAAGATTTCCAAAAGCTACGTTCTTATGTATATGATGTGATTGATATTTCTTTTGTTTACCCTTACTGAGCATTTGAGCTCACCCTTTTATGTTTTCTTTTCCCCAGGATATAATGAAAGGTTTTAGGTAAAAAAAAGGAAGATCTTTATGGGAGATGTTGAAGATCTTTCACCACGTTTAGAAGATTACGTTCCGAGTTTCCAAAGACACTAAACTATTACGATCCTTGTGTGTGTGTTTTTGTTATGTACTAAGTATTCCGCAAAAGTAATGTAATGTCCATGTACAATAAGCTTCGGGTCTCTACAGTTGGTATCAGAGGAAAGGTTTAGTCAACCTTTGGAAACTAGGATGCGAAAACGTTAGTGAGATCCCTAGAGATATTTCTAAGGTATGTCTAGGGATGTCCCTAGGGATAAGTATACATATAGGTTATAGTAATAGAATTACGCTAACGATCATAGAATTAAACTTAAGATGTTGGATATTGAAGGTACTCCCCCTTTATTATGTTGTTTTCCCTATCATGATTTTTTCCTCTCACACTATTCTTTTTGGGTTTTAGACGATGGCTGGAACCCGAAGGAACCGTGTTGATCAATGCAATGGACAATGCAATGATTGCCCTCCTGAACAAACAAATGTTATGGGAGATGGAGTGAAAAATCTTATTGCTATACTTACACAAGCTATGAATCATTCTGGACTTCCAAATGAGCAGAGAAGGGAACAATATTCTATTGAGTCCTTCATGAGGCAACGTCCACCTTCTTTTAGTGGGTCTTCTGATCCACTTGTGGCTGAACAATGGATCAGTACTACTGAAAAGATATTTTCAGTTCTTCAATGTTCTGATCATGATAAAGTCATCTTAGCAGTATATCGTTTGGAAGGTGAAGCTGATCAATGGTGGAATCTTATCAAGAATATGAGGCCAAGAGATGAAATTGAGTCCATGGAATGGGACGAGTTCAAGAACTTGTTTTTCAGTAAGTACTTCCCTCGTATTCTTCAAACAAAGATGGAGAAAGAGTTTCTTGAACTGAAGCAAAGGGACGATGAATCTGTTGGTACCTATGAAGCAAATTTTACAAGACTTGCAAGGTATGCTTCTGGAATTATCATCCAACCTGAAAGTAAAGTTGATCGATTTTTCAGTGGCTTAAAACCAAGTCTTCGAAGGGCATTAGCTATAAGAGACTTCAGTAGCTATGAAGAAATTGTGCGTTGTGCTATCAAGGTAGAAATGGAAGTTGGTGTTACATATCCATCTCATGGTTTTGACAAGAAACGAAAGATGGAGTTCAAGGAGAAATCTCAGAATAATGGTGAAAAGAAGATGAATGTTTCCTTATGCACAAAGTGTGGAAAGAAGAATGGTGGAGATTGTCTTAAAGGGACTAGAAAATGTTTTAAGTGTGGAAAAGAAGGTCATCGAGCAGCTGAGTGTCGAAGTAATGGAAAAAGGGTTTCTAATGATGTGAATAAAGCAAACACTGTAGAGAACGCACCGCCAACACTTCAATGCTTCAAGTGCAAGGAAATGGGGCATTATGCTAATAATTGCCCTAATCCAAGGGTTAGTGATGATCAACATGAGCAACCACTGAAGGCAAAGGACAAAGGGAAATCACATGCGATCACTATTGGCAATGTTGAATATGACAACGATGTGGTGGAATGATTAAGTGTTTATGTAATGGGATAATGTTGTATCATTGAGTATTGCAATATTTATTGATGTGGTATTCAAAGTGATTGAGATATTTTTTGGAAATAAGATGATATGCGCATAATGAAGACGAGAAAATGAAATGTTTAATAGTATTCATGAGCTCATGATTGATATAAGGACTAAGTGATATCATGGTTTGAGTATATAGAATTTTGAGGATTTTGGTATGTGGAAAGTGTTAACTTTTAACTGCACTCATGTTTTCACTAAGGTATTCAAGAGAATACATGATTAAGGACTTTGAATGTTTGGAATGTGACCAACAAGACATATCTTATGATATGTGGGGATCAACGACAGTATTAAATCTCTGGTAATCGATGTCACTATATTATGAGAGTGGACTGCAGTATTATGTATAAGCCTAAAGATTAGACTGGATTATGTTGGACATAAGTTAGTATTGTTTAAGGATAGAAGATTTTCGATATTATTGATGGGATGTTATAGTAACGTAGTTTTAGAAAAAGGACAACCTGCAGGACGGGCGACAGCCCATCGCTTCGGACAAGGCTGTAGGAATCGAACCCACAACCGAAGTGCGACTGGCCTTTATCGCCTACCACTGGCCTACAGGAAGTCCCTGTTTAGTAGAAACTAGTTTTATTATATTAAGCAGTATGATATATGAAGTATAAGTCCATTTTAGAAACCATATGTGATTAATCTCACTATAGATCGACTTATGTATATAATTTTTACTAACCTTTTGTTTGAGACAGATGGAATGACTCGTCATTCTATCACATGATCTGCTAACACTTCACGAATAACAAATTCAACTTCATTTATTTAAGAGATGAAGTAGAAATTGTTCAAGGCACGAACAAAAGTGAGATTGTACCAAAATAAAGTAAGTATTTATTCTAAGCAAATTTTCAACTTTAGGGAAATGATCTTGAAAACCAAAAAAATGTTGTCCTAGTGATCTTATACCTGATGAATCAGATGGTACCTTATATCATCACAAATCTATGGATTTGTGATTACTGGCTTTTCCATAGCCATGTTCTCTACCACTCTCCATCAGAACATGATGGTTAGATTTCTCTTCCATATCCATATTTTCACCTATGTGGAAACCCAGTGATTAGTTTATTTGGGTAATCGTTACATTTCATACTTTAGTTTTTAAAGCCAAGTTTTGGTATTCCCTTTTACGATGTGGGTTTCTATTAAAGAAACTTTCGAATAGTAAACCATTTATAACCCCGACGAATTTCGAGGGCGAAATTCATTTTAAGGGGGGTAGAATGTAACAGCCCAAGATTTTATGAAAAATATTCTTTTTTATTTTACTAATGTCTTGTGTTATACGCTACACCAAAAGGAGCTTGCATAACACGCATCCTTGACTTGCCTTGCATTACACGCAATCGCAACCTTCCTCGATAGCGTGTATGGTACGTAATCCTGAGTTTCACGAAACAATGATATGCTATTCAAATATTATTAAAACTAGCCGTTATGAATAGTAATAACCACTTTTTAAAATTCTGTAAATCTTATATTTCAAAATGAACTTCATTTTTGGATTCGGAGTATCGAATTTAGCCTAAGGTGAAATTTTGGTACATTTCGGATAACTTTCATATTCTGATGAATAGTGAAAATTACTAAATTATAATTAAAAAACAACTTTTTTAATCGAAATAATTAATAGTGATAAATTATTAATTTGAGTAGTTTTAAAGTATATTTAGAATATATTTTTACAATTTAATACAATGTTGGTCATTGGATGTAATTTCACATTTAAACTAGACATAAACAAGTGTCAATCTTTTGATAGATATTGTTTCTTAAAAACACGCTATTTGTTTTAACAGCGGGATTTAATTATAAAATTAATTAATGCAACTTTTATGTTATGAATTTGGTAAAATAGACTTCATTTTTGAATTCGGAATATGAAATATAGCTTGGGATGAAATTTTGGCATTGTTCTGAAAAACATCAATTTTTGATGAATAGCGAAACTACTAAGTGGTAGGTTAAAAACTGAATTTTGCATAAAACATAATTTTACCGCTTCTGTGAATGGAATTTCGAAAATCCGAGAGACACGGTTAATATCAAGGACTAAAATGTTATTCAATGAGATGAAAATAATTTTTTGGTGAATAGTAACTTTTTACTTTTTTTACCACGGTAAATAGTAAATAGGGTAACTAAGGGTAAATATGATATTAATATTACCCTAACACATGTCCTAATTCTATTGGACAAGTGTAATTCGACCAAAAACAAACTTAGGAATAAAATATGACCATTTAGGCCCACTTGGATTAGATTAGGACATTTATTATTAATTTATTTAAAGAAGGGTTAAAATAGTTAAAATCAAAGTTTAATAAGTAAATCATTTTTAATATGGGGTTATACATAAGATAAATTCGACTATAAATATTCATTAGAAATCTAAAAAGATTTCCTACATGATGGTATTTTATGTGTAATTTTTAGACATCAAATAATATAATTTATTTATGACACAAAGATGATACAGTAATTATCTTATTTATGAAATATTGACATAATTGATAATATAAATACCAAAATAAATATAATTTAAGACTTTTTATGAATTACACTAATTTTCTAGGTTACTATGATATATTATTGTTGATTTAATCAACTTGGTTCGAACATATAATTCTGTTATGACTTTCAAAAAAATCATATATCAAATAGTGTCAAAATTGACACAAAAGAGTTTTTAAATCAAATATTATATTATTAATTGTTATTTTATTCCTAAAAATCTAAGGTTCGGCCAAATGACTTAGATAAGGATATAGGTATTAATAATATACAATTTGGGGTTCGTTTGGCATTTTATAGTAAGTGTATTAACCATATAGTGAAAGAAAACAAAAAGACACGGTAAAAGTTAAATTATTTAACTTAGAGTTAAATCTAATTGATAAGGTTAAAATAATAACCTAAACTTGTCTAAATCTTATTGGTTGATAGTATTTCGACCCATCCCCACTTTAGCTTCGAAATAAGACCCTTTGGAACCATTATAAACCGATTTTGACTTTAATATAAAATAATATTTTGAGATATTCCTAAGGTGCCCCTCTCCTCCCCTATAAAAGGACACCTCCTCCCCCTCCTCCTCACACCAATTTGAGCACTCAAGCTCGGCCAACCCCTGCCAATTTCTCCTCTACACTTCCCTAGAAACATCCTAGAGGTTCTGGTCTTCCTCAAAGACCCATTTTAGTGCCCTAAGAGGAGGTCTCAAAGAGGCACTTCAAAGAAGAGGTAATTACCGTTACCAATTCTTTCATCTTTATTTCTTCTTCCACTTCTTCTTCTTAGGTTGTTTCATTATGAAGTAATAACATCAGTATCACTCATATACTGATATGTTATTATAAGTATGAAACAACCCTATTTCACCATCTATCCATCCTACGGAAAAAGAAATCACCGCGCGTGCGTACGTACGGAATACCGTCTCCACGCCGTGGTGTAATCTATTTTCCACCACCACCTTACATGGATGGGTATAATGGTGTAAAGAATAACTATACATAGTTATTACAACATCATATTGATTCTGATATATTGTATAATCCACTCCAATTCAATTCAATATTTATAGAAATGATATCATCGCTCGTGCGTACGTACGGAATACCGTCTCCACGACGCGATGAGATTCATTCTCCATGTTAACCATTTAAGAATGATTATAATGTATATATAAGAAATAATAATGAAATATATGACATTATAAGGCTACTGGATTTATGTATATATATACATATGTATGTCATCTACTTACTTCCATTTCAAGACAATAAGGAAAGGAAAACAGCGTTCATGCGTACGTACGGACTACCGTCTCCATGAACGGTGTTTTTCATTTTATTTATCTACCTATTATATATATATATATACTGAATATATATGATATATAAATCATATTTAATATTCTGGAAGTAAGTAAATCATGATATAAGTAATAATGATGTCAAGAACAACAAGTCAAAACACCTACGATAAATGAAACGATTTTACCCAAAACGCTTCTTTAACATGGAATTTACAAAAGAACGGGTAATATAATGTCATAAGTGAACCATATATGATATCATAACAATGAATATGATTCTGTAATAAGTCAATAACATGATTTAAATCATTATACAGGAGGTTCGGACACTTACAAAGCAATTCGGACCTAAGGTAAGGGAAATATCACAATCTCATTTTTATCCGAGATTGTTTATACTTTGGCATTTACTGGGGTGTATTTTATCATCCACATCCATGTTCCCTCAATATGTAATATTGTTTCCATCCACTTACAATAGTTTAAATCCAATTTTACCCTTTGGTGAGTTTTTAGTAAAGAATATGAAAGGAATCTTTTGTCGTTTTTTTTCGTACGAGGTACTTTTTGACTTTTCCGACAAAAGTACGAGAAGAATGTTTTTTTAAACATAAACGGAACGAACGAATTTTTACGGTTTTATAAAGCCTTATTTTCATTAAGATTCCTCCAAAATATTTCATGACTATTTTCAATAAAATCTATTTCTTTTAAAATTGCATGATGTTTTGTGAAAAGAAATTGATTTTGAAGAAGAAAGGATATTTTCCTCAAGAATTCAATTCAAGTGTTTTATCAAAATTATTTTCCATCTAAGATAATAAAGGGTTCTGTTTCTATCCATATTTTTACATTGATTTGACTATGTTGTGATGGAATTCTGTTTATGACTTCCTTTATCTTATATGAATGGTTTTATGATGTCATGTTGTTTAAGAATCCCATTTTTATTACATGGGTTATGAAATGATGTATGATTTATGATTTTGTGGCACACATAAGAATGGTATCATTATGAGATGGGTGGGACCTATATCTCCCTCCAATGCATTGGGTAAAGATTTCATATCTCATGAGATAGACATGGCTGGAATGGTAGGTTATACCGGTTCAGTGAAACAGGACTGAAATGAGGATTACTCGATTCAGAAAGGGACTTTGTCCACTAAGATAGTCTTGGCAATGAGTCTTGACTAACAAGAAATGATTCTCTATGATTATGTGTGTATGCCACAATGAGTAATGTTTTAAGTTATGGTTTCATTTTCACTTCTATGATTTATCCCATGTTATGATATTATGATCTCTTTTGCAGGTTAAGATTTCCAAAAGCTACGTTCTTATGTATATGATGTGATTGATATTTCTTTTGTTTACCCTTACTGAGCATTTGAGCTCACCCTTTTATGTTTTATTTTCCCCAGGATATAATGAAAGGTTTTAGGTAAAAAAAAGGAAGATCTTTATGGGAGATGTTGAAGATCTTTCACCACGTTTAGAAGATTACGTTCCGAGTTTCCAAAGACACTAAACTATTACGATCCTTGTGTGTGTGTTTTTGTTATGTACTAAGTATTCCGCAAAAGTAATGTAATGTCCATGTACGATAAGCTTCGGGTCTCTACAACATCGAACTATTTCAAAGATTGATCATCCAAGGAAAGTTGATAACAAACGACTATGCAGAGAGATCGCAATTGAACTTTGGTGAGAAAAACTACCTCTGTCCTATATAGTAATGGGTACAGGGTTTCCTGGGTGGTAGTGCAGGTCATGGTCTGATAAGCCCCTATATCCTGGAGGATCTTGTCTAGCCACGATTTATTTTCCTTATCTACCATCTTTAAGAGTATGTTGGACAAAGTCTTGTCGAAAGCCTTTATTTTCCTGTTGGCCGCTACATGCTAGTGGGATGAATGGTTGTATTTGATTCCATACTCCTGGTATAACTTTTCCCACTCAGTAGAGCAGACATTGGTTCCATTTTCTATCAATATTGTACGATGGACACAAGATATGGTAATGATGTTGGATTTCAGAAAGATAACAATGCATTTTTTCATGACCACTTTAAGAGGTACAACATCATCCCATTTATAGAAGAAATATGTTTATGTGACAATGAACTTGAATTGTCTAGGTTTGGAGGGAGGATATGGTACTATGACATCCACACCCCATACAAAAATTGGCCTATAGTACATATCTATGTGATGTAGCTCTGGGGTTGGTGAATAAAATTGGCATGAACATGGAAGGAATGGGATTTCATGGTGAATATGGCACAATCTAGTATCATAGTGGGCCAATAGTATCAAAGCCTTCAGATTTGATGGGAGATCTTGGAAACTAATTGTTGTTCTCTACAAGTTCTGGAATGCAATTCTTTCAAGAAGGAAAAAATATCTTCTCCATCGATGCACTTGAGAATGACTCTGTCAGGGCCTCATTTTTAGAGAACATTTTCTTGGTTTGGGCCATTGTATAACACAAAGTTGACTACCTTCCTCCAGATCTATTCTCATCTAGCTCTATCAAGTGGGATTTCCCCCATCAATAGTTAATTTTAAAATGGACTCATCTATCTAGTGGTGTGACCATAGGTCTTATGAATGGGATTAATCTCATTGATTTCTTATATATTGTTCTAAATGAACAACAATATCATTTGATGGTGGGAAATACTAATGAAGGTTTTATCCCAATCTAGATCATCAAGGGTAGTGTCTTCATTTTCCAATGCATCTAAATGAGTATTTTGTGACCGGGGGTCATAAGTCAATATTGTTTCTGATGGGAATTCATCAATAAACATTCATACAAGGTTAATAAAAGGTTCCAATACTTCTTTCTTAATGGAATATTCATCATTGACCTACTTTATGACTAGCACTGAATCACCTTTTATCTTTAGGTGTTCGATTCGTGCATGAAGTTCCAAATCTAGGCCTATAATGAGGGCCCGATATTCTGCTTTATTATTTGTACACCCTTATAAAAGCATGAAGGAGTTAGTCAAGACAACCCTTTTTGGAGATATGAGTATAACTCCTTGATCAACATTGTTGAGTTTGGGATCCTCCATCATTTTCCCTTTAGGGATTTTGGAGGCACCAGTGAAGTACATTTCCCATTCCTGGGGGCCTTCTTGGGGGAGAATACCACTTAATTGGGATTTTTTGTATCCAATGGGGTCATTTCATTCGAGGGGTGCTCCTCTAGGAAATCTTATATTTCCTGGCCTTTTATGGAGTTTTGGGGGACGTAACATATGTTAAACTATTATTGGATGACTGCCCATTGTGATAGGTGTCCAGTTAGCATAGGACGACAGATGATATTCTTGAGCGAGTTACAGTGGGAGACTAGATGGACCTCCTATGGCAGTAGGTAATGTGTAAACTTTTGATCTGTAAAGATTAGGGATAGTTGGTTCTTTTTAAATCTTAAATATTGAGTCTTAGAATCGATCATTTTTTGGGTGAGGTAATAGAGATTTTTCTCATTGTTGGCATCATTTTTCTACATGACGAATGTTCCTAATGACTATTCTAGGGTAGTTACATTCAAGAAGAGTGGGTTTACCTCAATTGGAGGAATCAACACCAGTGGGATTAGGATATATCTTTCGAGTTTGTTGAATTATTCCTAAAAATCATTATCCCACTAGTATGCAACATATTTTTTATCAGTCTTATGAAGGGAAAACACTTACCTGAAATGTGTTCTATGAAGTGATGAATGTGTGACAGGTGCCCCAGATACCCAATAACTTGCTGAGGTTACGAGGTGGAGACATGAAAATGGTGGTTTTTGTCTACTTAGAGTTGACTTCAATGCAACAATGGCGTAAAATGAATCCCCGGAATATCCCAGAGGTAACGCTGAAATAAAACATTAGGGGATTCATCTTTAGACTATGTTGTCCTAGATTATTTAAGATAGTTTCAAGATCTATTTTGTGGTTTGAGAGTTTTCATGTAAAACCACCTGGTCATCGACATATTACTCGATGAATTTTCCTAGGAAGGGCTTGAAAATGAGATGCATGGTTCACTGATACATAGATTCAGCATTTTTTAGTCCAAAGGGCATCACCTTATAGAAGAACACTCCCTTGTGGGACCTGAAAGTTGTGGATTCATTATCTACTTGGTCCATTCGGATCTGTTTGTATCCATAATAGCCTCCATGAATGATAGGGCCTCATATTCGGCAGTCACATCAATCATAAATTCTATGATCGGGACCGTGAAATCATCTTTCGGGCAATACCAATTTATGTCCCCTAAGTCAATCCAAACTCTAATCTATCCATTATTTTTTTTGAATGAGATGATCATTTCTAGCCAGATCAGATATTGGCCTAACTTAATGAAGTTAGTATTTATTAGTTTGTCAACTTCAACCTCTATTTGGGCATAATGTATCTGGTGGGTCTTTCTAGAAGCCTGCTTATAACCATGATGGTCTTCTGGTAGACCCAGGTGATGAGTGATGACATCAAGATCTAGGTCTGAAATTTCTATGAAGTTACTGGATAACACTTATTGATTCTTCTTTAGGAAGTAGGTATATTACTCTTTCTCCTTGAACGACATATCCACAAAAATCATAGTGGTATGTTGGTTATCTTCGGTACCTAGGTCTGTCTCCCTATGTTTGTTGATCGTGGTGGAAACACCTTCTTCGAATGTGACAGGGGAACCTTTGAATAATTCTTATTCTAGTTCTTATCCTCCATCCTCTTCATCATCTTATTCCTCTTTTATGGATATAGTATTCTTGATATGAACTCTCCAGCATTGGGAGAGAAACTCCAACTCTAATTTAGGGAAATTGAAATAGATCCTTTTTTCCCAACTAACTACTTGGAATTCTCTAAAGAGGATGTAACTTAAATTATTTATTTTAGGGATAAGACATCACCTTATGCCTTAGTGAGTATGGCGGGAACATTTTGGGGTCCCGGGGATGGTCTGGGAGCATCTTTGATTGGGCCTTCCCTGTTATCATAGGGGTCAGTGTGCTTTTTAATGTCATTGGAACTGGCAGACATAATAAAAATAATGCATATGGATGAATCTGTATTTGATATTGAACTTATGCACTAAAATTAGTTGATGGTTAATACATACTCTTCCCTAATCTATTTGAGGTGATCAATGGGATCTATTTCCAACCCATTTTTGGTGGTTATCCAATCAATGTTGTTAGCCAAAGATTGTTTATCTTTCCATTCATATAAACCTAAATCAATGTAATGTGACTCACATGATTCTAATGGGGGTTTATCAGTGGAAAATGTCTCATTTTTCCATTAGCATAATATTTAACGCACAAATGGTATGATGAGGGAATCACAAGGTACTGATAGATCCAGGGTCTCCCTAAGAGAACATTGAAGATTGTACTTTTCCACACTACCAGAAACTCAAAATCAGGCATGAGGTCACCGAGGTATTTTTTAAGCTTGATTCATCCCAGTGGCTTCTAATCACTTTTTTTATATCCGAGTAGAGTTATAGGGTATGGTTTCAAATTGTCCTCATCATACCCTAACCGATGAAGTGTTTGCAACAGGAGGAGGTTGACTCCAGATCCATTGTCGATTAAAATTCTCTGAACGTAAATATTATTTATCTTACCTAACACATATAAGGGTTTGATGTGTCCTTGAGTGATGGCATCTTTAGACTACTCTATGAAAGATATGAAAGTGGGAAATTCTTCAATATTGGTCTCTTTCTAATATATTTCAAAAGCTACTACTTTGACCTCGAATTCTTGGGGACTTAGTAAGGCTTCAATGAGGGCCTCCCTAAGATCTATTAAAATACTAAAGGAATCCAAGATCGATATATTTGCTGGATTTGAGGATAGATGCTTCATAATATCATATTTCTACTATAATGGTTAATTCTTCTCATCTCGGGGATGATCTTTCGTGGGCTCTTTAGGGGCTTGAGCTTTGGATGTAGATGGTATGTCCTCTATGACCAGAGATGATGGTGCTATTGTGCTTTTTATGTTTGGTCAAACTAGTTTGTCTACACACTATGGGCTATTAGACATCTGATCTTCCTCCAACGGATACTCCAGGATGATTACGCCCCGATTTCATCCGAAATGGATAGAGAAAAATTCTGGTTCCCATTGTGTATGTTAGAGGTTCCTTCCCTGAGTTTCCACAATATTAAAAGTTTGAGTTAAGGTGTCATCAGGGATCTGACATTGTCCACGATCACACCTTCTGAGAAACCCTCTTCCTATACAACCACTTCCTCTAGCTCTCCTTTTGAATTTAGGGAATTCACGTTCGTGGTCATAGTCTCCAACAAAGAAGGTTCCCTTCAAGTGAATGACATTAATGGATATGAACATCATTTCTTGACCTGATAATGATTTTGCCTAACTTTATTCCTTTGATGGTGTCATTTGGAGGGTTGGTTCCCATTGTACTGTTTGGTATGGTGGTTCCTGTTGATATATTTGGCTAGTAAATGCCCATATTTTCAAGAATTCTATCATGAAGTCTGAATGGGTCAATACCTATTTTGACTATGGTGCTGGCTCATATTCTTGTTCTTTCTTTCTGACCATAGAGCCCTCAGAGGATTGTGGGTTTGTGGATGATGGTTGTGTTGCATTAGGAGCTATTGGGGGCATGGTTGGTTGCTCCAATAGTACTTGTGGGATTCGATGAGCTCGGTTGACCATTTTTTGAGTCATACAACTATCTAATTGTTTTCCCTTTTTTCTGGTGACTTTTTTTCTTTCCTCTTCCTCTCTTGGGTCTAAGGTTGTGACATACACCACTTGTGCTGGCGGTGGACCCAACATGACATGTCTATAATTCAATGTTTTTTTAAAAGATCCTTGAATATGAATCAATCTTTGAATGTTGTTCCTTAGTATCTAGTAATAGGTAAAATAGTTTGAATGGTCACTAAGACCCACTTCATTGGCTCACCTTCGCTCAGGTATCCATAGAAAGTTTCAATTCATGGAAACTATGAAGTATCCATGAACTTGGTTATCTCAGAATGAGTAAACCTTATTTCTTCATTCCTTGAACTAATTTCTTTTAGTATCCATTCTCTCATCTTTCTGAGGTGGGCATGCCAGTTGGAGTCTATGGGGTCCTGCTCAGTTTTTTGGAGGCCTAGAAACTAGAGCTGGGACCGGGGAGTCTAAAGTGTGACCGAAGACACTTCATCTTTTTCTATTATTTTCCTTGGGGCCAAAGGGGAAACACATGACTTGAGATTGGTCTTCTACAAAGAGTTTTCTTTCCTTTGGGAAATAGTGGAGAAATATCAGAACCCAATTTGGAACTTCACTAGGATGAGTGGAGTCATCAATTCATCATAGATATTATCGATGCACATATCGAGCATTTCATCCCGAGGCAGTGGTTATTTTAGGGAGTAAGTGAATCATTTCCATTTGGTTATGAATCCTAAAACTATTTCATTCTCTCAGTTCTTGTAGTTCGTGAGATCGATGACTATTGTCTTGGGAAATGTCAAACTGAACTGGAATTGAAACTGTCACTGAAGGTCCTCCCAGCCTATGATTGAGTTAGCTGGAAAGCTAGTATTCCACACTAAGGTTGAATCTTGCAATGTTCTCAAGATGAACTGGACATTTACTTCTTATTGTTGCTTAGGGGTTCCCATAATGGGGTCACAATAAGATGCACAGTGCATTAGATGATATTTTGGGTCCCCCATATCATTGAACAAAAGGAATATGGGGTTCCCAATGTTCCGTGGTGGCAGAACGTTGCTCACCCAATTGGGGTAAGGTTTGAAATCTGGTTGTATCAGAGTGTTTCAACCTTCCATGGAATCTAGTTTAGTTATCAATTGCTTTATGGTATTCAATATCCCTTAATTCATATCTTGTCGGACTTGAGCTTGGGCAGGTGTAGTAGTGGGAAAACTAGATGTGCATGCAATGCTTGTATTTGGGGAAGCTACCCAGTCCGGGGTTTCCTTTTTGGGTTCAACTGAATATATTATATCTGCTTTCTCATTAGAGGGAAGTCTTGATGTTCATTTGGGTGTGGATTCAAGTAGGTTGATGGTCCTGATGCTATATTGGATGTGAATCCGAGCTTAGTTTCATTTAATGGAATGAGTTCTTATGGAAAGTGTACCATTTCTAGGAGCACATATTGACGTTCCATTTGAGGAACACATCTATCAAGATATCTCCCTTGATGTAGCTCAGCATTGATTCACCTAATCTCTTTCATTTCTTCCTCCAGCTTAGTGAATATTTCCTCAATTTTGAGGGAAACATTCTTAGGGGGAGAAGGTGGTGGGTCATAGATTACTTAGGATTAATTCTTCTCCTTTTTGGGTATTTGAGAGTGAGGTAGTGATGGGGTTTCTAAGGGTTCACCCCAATTAAAGGAAGCTCTCTGGTTCCGGGTATGCACTCCATCATGCTTGGTGTGGGCCGCCATTGGGAGGGAACCATCTTCTCATACATCCTGTCCATTTATATCATTTAATGTGAGTTCTGTGGGGCTGAAGTTCACCATGTTCATTGAGTCATGTCGTATTGAGAGGAGTGTACCCAGTACCGAATGGTAGGAGAGATTTTTTGAATCCTTTATTGGACTTTCTCCTTCCACTCTTTGGTATGATTTAGGTTTCTTGGAAAAGATTTACCTGAAGGGATCCCTGATCTAACCTCGTAATATTCCTTCATCCTGGAGTGTATGAAACATGATATGAGCTTGAATGGGTGACCTCTATGCTCACCATTCATCCAAATTGGAAAAGACTGATGTACGTTGTGCGATAATTTGAGGTAAAAATGACCCCATCCATGTGGACTAAGGTTGCCTCCATTCTTCATTTGATGTGCTATGGATCGTGTTTGTTGGTCTTATGAGGGAATTTTGAGTTAAAAATGACCCCATCCCTGCAGGTTGGTTCTGTTCTCATATTGTGGAGGTAGATGCTGCTATTTCTGCCTTTTTTATTTCATGAAATCCCTCATGATTGTTAGCCAGATATGGTGCTAGTTTTGTGTAGGAATTATTGGCTTTCAAGGACATGAGCATTGATCACTAATTGGATTCTCTTTGGAAGGAATCATGAGGGATATTCTCGGTAGCTTGGCTCATAAGATTTTAGATATATTGATCTTATCAGTCTTGACGCTATTGAGACTTACTAAAGGTTGATCCTTGTTGAGTGTTCCACCTTTCCTGATCATGGATTTAATTGGATTTATGCCTTTGGATAATGACATTACAAGATTTCATTTCCGATGAGGTCTGCTGGACATGACGTGGGGTAAAAGTGTAGAGCTCCATGTTCTCCACATCCCCGAATATAAACTCCAAGCGGTGTGTCACCGATGAGGAAACACAATGTGTGATGTTCATGGAGAAAGTCCAGTTCAAAGTTTTTCTTTCAGCTTTCTAATTTTGGTCGTCATGTAGATAGAAGTGCTTCCAGGTCAATGAGACAGTGAAGATCTCCTAACATGTAAACATGGTCTACATACCCTTCATAGGGAAATAACTTTTCTTTTATCTAGTGAAGAGTCATCTAGATATTGAGTCAAATGTTATGCATACATTCGTCATACAACTCCTTCGGTATTTTGAAGTGAGAATTGGTCGTGGGCCAATACATCACGGGTATATTATCCTTAGCTAGTTCTCTTCTAAAAAAACATATCTAGGTTTTTTTTCTTCCAGCAACTCCACAACATGATATGCCTAGATTGACTACTTCATAATGATTATGTTTCAAGCTACAGGGATGGTATGAGCCTCATTGATATCTGAGTGGTGTGGAGGTGGATCACAAGATGAACATGGACCTGGATCATCCCTAAATTGAGAAATGATATCACTAATCATAGAGAGAGTGTCTGAAATGTTTGACTCCATATTTTAGAGCACTTCAGCATAGGAGGTCTTTCACAAATTTTTCCCTGCTAGGGTAGGACCTTCTTTCCATAGTGATTTCTTTTTCAGGGAGGTCATTTTCTATTAGTGCTAAAATGGAGAGGGACACCATTGCAACATTATTCCTGAATGTAGAGAATGTCCCTATGATTTATTCCCTAGGGAGGACCTTCAGGTCAGACTACAGTAGGAGGGGGACCTTCTTGGTGGTATATTTCACTTAAGGGGGGGACCTTCTTGAGGGCTGCATTGATGGTGAAGACTACTCTCACAGCTTGATATATGGCTGTTGGGAGAATATATGTAGTTTACATCCTAGGGAGGATCTTTAGGATGTATTTCAATGAGGGGAAGACCGTATTGTATGTTGATGTTGCTACAGGGATAACCATTATAGAAACTACCATTCTAGGGAGGGCCTTCTTAATGGTTGTCATAATGGAGAGAACTGCCATTATGAATTGACGTATGACTCCAAGGAGAATCATATCTACAATGTATACCCTTGGTAGGACCATTAGGGTAGATAACAGTAAGGTAAGGGCCTTATCATTTTATGATCTTCTGGACAAGGTGAGGTTTTCCCTGACACACATCAGGAGATAGGCTCTTGTGATCGATTATTTCTAGCCCATGGAGTAAGCCCCCATGGGTTCCCTCGGTACGACCTTCAGATTTGCTGGTAGCAACCTTGCGAGGAGGACCTTTGCAACTGTAACTACCACTTCCATAATTTGTTAATGGATTGATAGGGTCTTGAGCCATTATTGATATAAGCTCAAGGGCATCAATAACTCTAGCTTCCAATAGAGGATGACCACGTATGTGCTCTATATCATCTAGTTTCCTTTGGAACATTTCATTTTTGTGTCCTCTCTTGAGGGTAATCGGGGATATTTTCTATTGGTAATGGAATTCATATATAGGTCCTTATTTTGTTACTTCCCATGATGCTTTCGGGATATGCTGACAGACATATTGAGTTTTCCCATGGATATATGAATTCCCTAGAGCATCCACCACGTTGGAAAGACATCACCTAGTTGGAATGGGTATTTTTTCTTAGATATGGTTGTCCATGTATCATGGGATACTCTAGTCGACCCTCCGGGACTAGATCAGTGATTCAGAACTACTTCGTAGTGACTAACCTGTTTTGTGAGTAAGTCATTCTATTCAAGGAAATATGGTCATGGGCATGGTTCCACACCCTTTCAGATGATGAAATTATATCTTGACATGTATGGAGGATATGGTCTACATTCAATGTATGATCTTCTATAATTTTCAGGATGTGTTGGGATATATCTTTGTTTAGAACGGATATGATTTCCCATTCTGATATTGGATTAGGATTTTGTGCATGCTCCAGTCCCCCATACGTTTCCAATCGATACTAGAAGTTATCTTATGCCCAAATTGAGAAAAAAGTATTTTCCTGGGTTTTTTCACCAGTTTCCACCATATTTAACTAGTAGGATTCATATTCCCAAATAGGAATTTGCATCTCTTCTCTTGCCGCAGTCTTTGTCTCACGCGCTTTGTATGCATTTTTAGGAATTTGTCTCTTGTCATATTTGCTTTCCACCTTATTTAGATTTCAAGATAGATATGAGTTAGTAGGTATGTGTGTCTACGTGTAGCTGGTTTCTATCTTGTTTGGATGATGGGCTTCTTATGCATCGGTAGATATTTTCATCTGCATGTATTTTACTGCTCTTTCTACATGGAGGTATCGGTGAGCACTGGTAGAAATGTGAACACGCTAATATTGTGCCACCCTATTTCCATGGTGGGCTTGATTGGAGGGGGTCGATTTGTATATATGCCCGTTGAATGATGCTGGTTTTGTATGGAAGAGTTCCTCATTAGGAATTGGGGTGATAAAATGATTCTAATTACATGTTTTCCACCCTTGGTGGGATGCCCGAGGGGGGAGTGTCTTTTGGACTTCAGTAGGTTCCCTTAGCATAAGATTCTCTTCAAGGTGAGGATACTTGGTCGCCTAGTGTTAGAAGTGATTCTCTCTGGTAGGGGCCCATGAGTGTGAACATTGTACAGTTCCGATTAAGTCATCAACATAAAATTCATTTGCCTCCATGATATATGGTAGGTAAATTTTGTCACGCTCTGAGGACAAGCTCTTGAAATGGTTCGAGATGACCACTGGGGGTGCCTTGTGCTAGGGTGATGGCCGCAGATGAAGAGGTATCTAGTGATATTTTATAAATTGGAGGGCTTGTCTTGTGACCCCCACTGTGATGAGAGTACCATTTTGGTGGTACTCTCTAATTAGTGTCTTGGATACACAGCATTGAAGACACAGGGTTGGCGAGGGGGTTCGGCTCTTCAACGGGACCTCAGCTACCTACGGGATCACAGAGGTACATTTATGCATTAGTTTTCAGGATTCCATTTGGATCGAAGGTTTCTCTATGGAAACCTTCAATATATATATATATATATATATATATATATATTTGTGTGTGTGAGGAATTTATGGACAGAAACACCCCATAAAAGTAGAGTCTCTTGATTATATGCATATTTGACGATTCGACTTATCCCCCTTCCATTTATTAATGAGGTGAAGTGGATTGAGAGGGGTAAAACTACCACCTTGGTGAAGGATTCACATCGGGTTCACCATTTTTATTTTGACCCGAGGTGACAAGTGTACACGTTTTGGGAAAATGAAAAATGGTTCGATGGGTAAAAATGATTTGTCTATTATTATTTATACTTTCATGTCGCCATATTTGTTTCAGCATGATCTGCATCATTCTCTTTTAGGTGGAATTGGACTGAACTCATAAGGGATGGGTAGTTTATCCCTTCCTCATTATGAAGGAGCTTCCAATATCAAATGGTCCCAGTGGGCGATTTCAGGGGGTTAAATATTTTTGAAATTGGTCCTCTTAGTATATGACTTCCTATGAAGGCCTCCAATTGGTTTATTAGTGGATCCAAAAACACCCAACAACTCTAGTATCCATGATTCATGATCCTTCTTTCCAAAGGCCAGTGATTTTTGGATGATGATTGATGAAAGACACTTTAGGACTCCATTGGTCGAGAGGATGGGAGGTTAGGCTCATCCACCCTTTTGGGGGGAATTGTTGCATAATCCTAGACTTTCTTATATATTTAAGTTGTGTTCATATGTTCATGAATACTTGGTTAATTCCCAAAGAGTGTATCCATAGGCTACCCCTGGGTTCCATGATCATCATGGATATACATAGATTTGATGCTATGAAGGAAATGATGCTTAAGTGATACAATAAGGTGATTTGGAATTTATCATCTTTCAGGGGAGACAGAAGATGGTTTGACATAGGGGTCGGACCCATAAGATGTGTTTCCTTTGTATCCTTGTGTGAGGAATCAGATCCCATATAGTTCAATTATCTTGGTGCTTCGACGTGATAGGAGGCCCATTTTTTGGGGGCATAATTGGGTGGACACTTTTGGAGGAGCACCCGATTGAGCTCAGACCTTCAAGAAGGTGTCCTACATATCCTGGTTTGAAAAGGAATCAGAGTTATCATAGTTCAAGATATGAGTTTGATTTTTTTGATGTTATGATCATAAAAAATCTCTAAGCCCATGTGATTCACACTCGGTGTGAGAAACAAGAGGATGCGATAAGTTAAACAAGCCACACACCTTCTCTTCCATTAATGGAAGAGGCCGAGCCTATGGAGAAATATGTTGAGGTAACAGTGATTGAAGGCATGAAGAAACTAACCCTTAAATGTGGGATTACATTGGAGTTCATTCGGATCATCTCTTTGAAGGATATGGACTTAACTCATTGGGAGTGCCCCAAAAATGTGTTCTGGGAAAGGGGAGGAATGTTTCTTCTCATAAAAAAGAAAAATCTATCATGATCCCTTTGACTAATAAATGTTCTTCATTGAATGGAAAAGCAAGTGATCATCCTTGATCCCTAGAATAGGGAGGTTCATGTCAGTATCTCATGGTTTGACTCTAGGTTACCATGGGAATGTAAGCTTAAGGAAATTTTGGTAGGTCCAAACCATTGTAGGTATATCCTTAAAGACTCCTATTACCATGGGTATGTAGGCTCATAAGGGCACGCTGATGCACCCGATGATCTGATCAGATGAGTCTGGTGGATTTGGAGGAGTCTTTGTCCTGATGTTAGTGGACTAGTTCATGGAGGAGCTATGGAGTACTGGATAGTAATGGAGGGGTGAGATTGGAGCTGGAGGGAAATATTCCTAGAGATTCCCCATTAAGTGAAATTTTTTTTAATTAAGGATGGAGGGATCCCCGCATACCATAGTGCTATGCGGATAGAGGGGTCTTCCGCATACCAAAGAAATATATGGACTTGGGTATGGACCATCGCGTACCAAAGTGGTATGCATTCTTGGACGTGGTTTTCCATGGAACTTTGGGTTCCATACACATACGGATGCAGTACGTGGTGCAAGGTTTGATCTGTATAGTGATTCACTATACGGAACGCCATATTGAAGAAGGGTCTTGGGACCTATGGTTCGTAAAGAGTTCATCCGTGAGGAATTTAGGGTTTGCGATGGAACCAATTCGGCTTGCAGTTCATCGATTATTATTAAGTTCATTATTTTAATGGTTTGTGGCTATTTATACCTATGAAAATGTGATTTGTGGTTTTCATTTCTTCGATGATTCAAAACTGAAGTCAGAATCCCCTCTAAATTCTTTCTACCAGCCTCTTGGGTCTCCTCTTGCTTTCTTCATCTGCTCTCCTTTCAATTCCTCTTGTTCTCCTTTTATAAAGCACTGGAAAAAACATATCTATTGGAATGTGGTACCATTTGTAGAATACCATGAAGATATATCTCAACCCATAAAAGAATCGGTAAACTGAGGTTTGCATAGGTCGTGGTTCACGGTTTGTGGTTCTTATAGCCTTGTTGGCTTGCTTCATTTATGATCTACCGAGTTTGGGGAAAGGTATGCAGATGAAATTCCCATGCTCCATTTTTCTGATGACACAGTTCACATAGTCCTTGGTTGGCTGGCCATCGCCCCATGGGCCAACACCTCACAGGTCCTTCCACATACCGATGGTTTACGGTTCATGCACCCCAGGAACCGTTCCCATTGATGGTACACGATTCACTTAAAAATCACTAAATAAACTATTTCTTCAAGTTTCTTGCCAAATATTTAATTCAATTTGCAACTATTTCCCTGCTGGACCTATAGAAATGTTTATTTCCTTCTGCAAAGTTTTTGTGGGAGTATTTACATCCCTTTGAGAAGTTTTCAGGACACTACAAGACAGGGGTATATGAGTAGAGTAGGTGCTTGTGATGGGTAAAAATGAAATTTTACTTCTCCATCTTCTTACACTCTTTCCAAGTAAGAGATATTTCAGTTTTTCAACTTCTTGAATGATTTAAATCATCCAGAGGGGTATTCATATAATATCAAGAACATTATTTCAATGAATGATTTCAAGTTAAAGGTTCTAAAATCATATGAATTTCTTTTTTTGATAAAATATCTAATTGATATAGCTTTATATTGAATTGTTTCCATGAATTTTCATCATACATTAACCAAACTCTGTTTATTTTTCAAATCTATATGCAGAAAAGTTAAATACCTGGAAAAATTGCTGACTATGGAAAGAGAAATTGTTGTCATATTATTTGAGTTTAAAATGTGCTTCCTGCCAACATTATTGGATATGATGGATCATTTTATTGTTCATTTTATGAGAGAGATTCGATTATGTTTCATTGTACCCTATAGATGGATGTACCCCATTGAACGAAATATGAAAATTTTGAAAGAGTGTGTAAAAACTCGATGTTAGCCAGAGGGTTGTATTGCATACTGATATATTATTAAGGAATTCATTTAATTCTATACGAAATACCTATCCAATGTAGAAAGCATTGTTCTACTGAAATCTCATCACACTAGGTGGCTTGTGGGTGAAGGAATTTCTCGAACAGATGTTGTCACAATCAATATTACAGATAAAGAACAATCCCACCTATCCATTTTGTATAATAGTGTGGATGATTCCACATATTTTGAAACCCCCAAAGAAATTATTAGGAATTTGGATCCATAAAGGGTTGAAGTATGGATATCAAATACACATAATCACTAGTTTATATGATGGTTTTGGGACGATATTTATAAGAAGTTAGATGAAAATATGGAATCAATTTCAGAATGACTTTGATGAATAGTCGGAGGACCAAGAGTGCATGTATTATCTTTCAATGATTATGTAATTAATGGTTATATGTTTTATACAAATGAGCATGATGAAGAAAATACCATTAAAAATAGTGGAGTTACACTCATGGGTGAAGTGATGCATGTTTGTGGTACTATGGAAAAAAATCCAATTTAAGTGAATGTGTCATAATTTGGGATCATCAAACAAATAGGGGAGTTAGATTATATAACATTCCATGTGATGATGTTTCAAGGAAAGTGGGTTTATAATAGAATTTATATTAAAATAGAAGAATTGGGATTCTTAAAAGTGTATTTTAGTAATGAAGGGTACAAATAAAAACCATTTATAATGGAATCACGGACAGTAAAATTATTTTATATTCCAGATCTTGCAAACCAAAAGGGGTCAATTGTTCTGTTATCAGACAAAACCACTGACAGTTTAGATGAAATTCAACTAGGATGACCCTTTCATTGGGATTTCACAATCAGTTCACAGTTGTCCCAATGTAGACTTAGTTTTTTGTGTTATAGGAGACCACAAAAAGGGATTTGGATCATCTATATAAGGGTTAAATCCCTTCAACCTTTAAAAAATAAAAATTGTGTTCAATAATCTGGTTATATTTTTTTGTAATATACATCATGTTACCTCATGTTCTTATCCATTTTTTCTGCATTTATATACTCTAAATTGAATGTTAAACCACTTATGTAGCTAATGACTCCCGCACATGCTGGTGCTTCCAATCCTATTGAACAATAGTTATCTCAACCTACTATTTCTCACAATTTAGAGGAACAACCATTTTCATGTGCTGGTTCTCGCATTCTTGAGGAACAAAAAGTTTCTAAACCTGTTGCTCCTCCCAATGCATAGGTACAATGACCATCTACACATGTCGATTCTACCGCTCTAGAGGAATATATATATGGTGTTGATTCTAAGGAAATGGTAGGAGAAGAAGGACCAATGTCGTAGAAAAAACATGAGCATTGTAGTTTGATAGCGTCAGAAGAATCCTTGAGGTGAAATTCAAAGGCATCAAATTCAAGATTGGATGGAATGCATGTGGCTAGAATGTTAACTCCCAACAAGGTCATGTTCAGTAGTTATATTGAAATCATCACTCAGAATTTCATGTTGATTGATGTAGATTCATGGGATCGTGTTGTGGCTATGCTTAATACACTGATATGGGATGAGATTACAGTACAATTATGATATCATTTCATTATTTTACTAAGAAATTAATTAATAAAACATTGACTTACTCTTAATCATCCATTATAGAGTGCATTTATAGTGGATGACTCCCACAAGAAATATGTACTCATACTTTTTGGAATAATTCATTGAGGATTTCTCACAATCCAAATAAGACATCATCTTAAAGATATAGAAGGGAAAATAAACCTGCACCCACCGCTTATCTATTCACACTCGATAACCCAAGAAGCATTGTGTGAATTTATTAGTCATTATGTAGATGTGTCATTTTAGGTAAATTGGGGCCAGTAATACGTTGTTTGATGGCACATATATTAATCAATATTATTGACATTTTTCTATTTATGTAACAATAACTGAGTGCTATAAATAAGGAATAAGAAAAAAACTAGTGTTCCCCTACCATAAATCAAGGATGGGGTACGCTTCACTTGAAAACAAATTGGTACATGTTTTAAATCTACCATTATCTTTAATGTGAAATGAAACAAAACCATAATTATTTTCCACTATTTATATGCATATTGATGACTCCAAATTCACTTCCATCCCACACCATGTTCTATGTAAGGAGGCACATGTAAACAAATATGGGATAATAATAGATGAATCAACACAAAAAGTGTGGGAAGCATGTGTAAGTATTTCATATAAAAAATTTGTTCTTGTTTTAATTTCTATTACATAACAATGATCACTTACATTCATATATTTTCTATCTAACATAGTCACAACAATGAACAACACCTGTACTAGATGAACACATACTCTAGTTGGCCTTTATGTGGCTAGAATAGTATGACCACACCAAAGGTATGGGTTTGGGGGTGACACCCTAACATATTTTGAGAAAAAAACAAAAGGATTATCAATGTGAATTAATAAAAGTGTTGAGAGAAATAATATCTACCTTGGAAAAATAATTCCTATGGAATAGAAAGATTATGAATACTTTAATGGGTAGGGGAAAAGAGAAGAATAAACTGATGAACAACCATCAAATGGAGATCCTTCCCCACCCCCACCAGCTTTGAGGTTAGCCATTCCCCTCAAAGATATATCTTAGCCAAGGTAAAAAATGTTCTTAAAAATTGATTCTGTGAAATTTGAATTAGAAAATCACTACTACCTCCCCTTTACTGAAATTATATAGGGTGATAATGAATATGATTTATATTTGTAACACCCACCCATCGCCTTTTAGCAAGGGATGCGGTGTTCAATATTTAAAATGACATGTCACACAGTAGACCACTTCCAACAAGGCATGTGTGAGTGTCAATCAGCATTTCCCATGAGCCGATCACTGAGCTACCTATTCCAATTCGTGACGAATATATTCATTATGTAAATAAAGAAATTAGAGCATTCATCTCATGGTTGTCACATCTTGTAAAACATTATACTGACAAGGAGGTATTCATTTCCAATTTACTTTTCAAGATAATCCTTTAACAATTAATTAAAAAGGATTGAATCAATGAATTTTATTATAGACGGACAAAGAGAATGGTTGGAAATGAAAAATCGCCTAAAAATCATCGAAAGAATTGACCAATCAATCAAAAAGATCAAACGAATGCACCATTACCCCACCCATTCTATATCCACATTTACTATCATTGAAGGATCATGTGGATGAAATGTTAAAATATAGTCACAACCTAATTTTTGAATTCAAACACAATATTTACGAAGAGAAAGATAAATATTTCTTTGGTATTGAGAGTGAAATTGAACTCCTTGACAATGATTGTCTACTTGGATCAGTTGTAAATGTATAATTGAGGTATGTTTTAATGATTTAATTTTCCAAAAGCTGATATATTATTTTAATTATGAATAAATACATTTCATACATTTTTGAAGACATATATATGAAAAACAATTTAAGGTATTTTCCCGTGAAAGAGAATTGGGACTCCTTATTCCTCACATATCCTCTACAAAACAAAAAAAATAGATTCCAAAAAAAATGAAGAAATCATGGTAGGTCAGATCAAATCATTTAAGAGAAAAAATCGGGATGAAAGACTCTATTTAATTTCATCGATTAAGAGGTAAGACAATAAAATTTGGACATATCAATATATTTTCATTTCTTTCATTACTTATGCCTTTTGTGTTTTTATGTAGAAATAGATGCTCATTACGGTAACTTTTGATACTCCAAAGATTTATTTCATGAATTAAATGAATGAATATCAAACAAATAATCCATTAATGATTGTGTTTTTAAATTTGTAATACACTACATCCAAAATTTTGGTACTAAAAATCAAGTTATATAATGCTTATTATATTTTAACGAGAATTTCATTATGATAGTGCAGTGCATCAATATTGTGAAAATCAAGGAATGAGGACAGGGGCTAAGAATGAAGAAGAATATAAGTTATACAACTGGATAAGTATCATGGTATATATAATAATATTTCACTAACCTAATACATATAAAAACACACTACTTATTTTCCTCAATGTTTCTACAGTGTCTGAAAAAACCAATGGAAAAGATTATGGTAATTATGTTAGTAAATTTTTGAGAGAGATCATATTCCATGAACAAAACATCATCCCTAGAGAGATATTTTCAAAGATAATTACTATTTTTAAAAAATATTTATTAATACTTTTCATATTTATATTTTTTCAATACTACTATGACTGTCGAAAAGACTCATATTCACAAGATTATATTGATGTTCTCAGAAACGAATGGGTGATATACCTGATGAAAGAATGTAGAAAAATATCATGAATATGATATTCCATAAAATTAGTGTATTATTTCAAATTTATGTTTAATTTAATTATTTTTAACATTACTCACATAAGAATTTTTTTTCTTAAATAGATGGATTCCTTTGTTTGAGTTGGGGTGGTTCGTTCGAAGATGCTCATGCTTATGAGAGTTTGGACACTGAAGATGTAACCCGTTATTCAATGAGAAATAATGTTTTTTAAATATACTATGTTTTTCTCATAATGTTATTTGTTATCAACTACATTAAAATAATATAAATTAAATGTTAGTCTAATCATGTAAACAATGCATTTCACATACTTATTCTCCCTCAAAACTGTGTCGCCCCTATACTGTTTACATTTATGACATTCCTTCAAAGGTAGTGGGGGGAACTTGAAGCAAAGTGATAAATGTCAACAATGCATTGTTTCTATTTGGAAAAATAAATAAAATTGAAATAATATAAAATAATTATGTGGATTGTATGACTCCAACTCTGTCCTTTTATGTAATTAATTAATTTTTTCATCATTTTATCTATAATTTATAAGTTAATTGCCTTATCATTTTTATCCAATACTTATTTAGTTTTGTACAATCATGTTATTCTTATATGATCATTGATATCTCCCTTATTTAAACTTATTGAGTATTTATGATCATCCTTTATTATGATTCATATCCATAGGTTATTAAAAACTATTTAAGAAATGATATGTCTAAGAAGGTTTCTAGTGAAGAATAACTTGATGAGATACTCTTAGGAACTAGTTCTTTATGTTTCCATTTTTCCAAAAGCACTAGAACTAAAATATTCTATCATGTATCATTATGTTATTTAAGTAATATTAATCTATTAAGATGCGATATCTATGTGTGAAATTTATGGGTCAATATAGTTGGTTTCAGAGAAACTAACCTACTCGAAACTAAGAAATAAATGAACAAGTGACTGGTATCATTTGAAGTGTCTCTTTGTATTTAAAACTAACATTTATTTTAGTAAAAAGGATAAGTGACATACTAAAAACTAAGAAAATTAATTCATATTGTTTTCATACTTTAGTAAAATGATCCATCTGTCATTTATGATGTGTACGAATCAACCACATCTCAATCTGAGATATGGTGCGACCAGTACGACTAAAACTGTCTGTTATCAGTTGAAAATTGACATTTTATTTCAAAACTAGTCAATAACTGAAGAACATAAAAACATGATCTAGTTGTATTCATAATTTATGACAAAGATTAATAAGTCATTTTTGACATGTATGAAGGAGTATCACATAAAACGAATCCACGATGCAATTGGTATTACTTAAAATAGGTATTTTTAGTTTGAAATTTCATTTTAGTAAAAAAACACAACTATTATACTAAAAACCAAGTAAACACATTCATATTGTTTTCATAATTTAGTAAAATGATATATAAATCATGTTTGACATGTATTAATCAACCGCACCTCAATAACATTCATAGTGTGGCGGTATAACTCAATTTCTATTTCCTTATTTAAAATTGACATTAATTTAAGTAAAAACAACAAATGAGAAACTAAAAACTGAACAAAAGCATTTTTATTGTTTTTATATTTTAGGATAATGATCTATTTGTCATTTTTTATGTGTCGGAATTACCCTCACCTCAATAAAATGCATGATGCGTCAGTATAACTCAAATTGTCTCTTTTTATTTAAAATGGACATTAATTTTAGTAAAAACAACAAGTGATATACTGAAAACTAAGAAAACAGATTTGGATTGTCTTGATACATTAGAAAAATGATCCATGGGTAATTTTTTAGGTATTTAATTCAGCCTCCCCTAAATATGATGAATGGTGTGGCTGGTATAACTCAAATTGTCTCCTCTTTATTTAAAACTAACATTAATTTAAATAAAAACAACAATTGAAATAATGAAAACCGAGAAAAAACATTCATATTATTTTAGTAAATAATGAAAATGATCCATGTGTCATTTTTTATGTTTAAGATTCAACCGCACCTCAATCCAACATATGGTGTGAATTGTATGACTAAAAGTGTCTGTTGTCAGTTTAAAATTAATATTTTAGTTCAAAACGTTTCACTCATTAAAAACCAAGAAAACACTCTCAGATTGTATTGATAAATTGGGAAAGAAATTAATATGTAATTTTTTGTGTTTCTGAATAATTATCATGTCAAAATGATGCATGATATGACCGGTATGACTCATAATGCATGTTTCCATTTTGAAATAACATTTTTGTAAAAAATGACAACTGCCAGAGTAAAAACCCATAAAACACCTTCATATTGTCGTGATATTTAAGTAAAATGATCTATTAGTAATTTGTAACATGTAGGAATCAACCACACCTCCATACGACACACATTTTGGCTGGTATATCGCAATGTGTCTCTTTTTTTATTTAAAATAATCATTAATTTAAGTAAAAAACAATAGGTGACATACTGAGATATGAAAAAATGAATTCAAATTGTTTTTATATTTTATGAAAATAATATATTAGTAATTTGTGACATATAAGAACCATCCACACCTAAATAGGATGCATGGTGTGGCCGTTATAACTCCGAGTGTATCTTTTTATTTAAAATTGAAATTAATTTAATTAAAACCAACAGGTGACATGCTGAAAACCGAGAGAACAAATTTTTTTTGATACTTTATAAAAATGATCCATGAGCCATTGGTTATGTGTAGGACTCAGTCACAACTCAATAAAATTCATGGTGTGGTCGGTATAACTCAAAGTTTCTCTTTTTATTTAAAATTGACATTAATTTAAGTATAAACAACAAGTGACATACTAAAAACTAAGAAAACTCATTCAAATTGTTTTGATACATTAGGAAAATGATCCATGAGTCATTTTTAATGTATAGGAGTCAAATGAACCTTAGCCTAATGCATGGTGTGACCAGTATGATTAAAATTTTCCATTATCAGTATAAAATTTACATTTTAGTTTAAAATGTCTCACTCACTGAAAACCAAGAAAAAATGCTTTAATTATATTAAAAATTTAGGACAATGATTCATATGTAATTTTTGACATGTATGAAGTAGTCTCAGGTAAAACTGACACATCATGTGACTAGTCTAAATCATAATATGTGTTTCTAGTTTGAAATAACATTTTAGTAAAAAAACAACTCCCATACTATAAACTGAGCAAATGCATTCAGATTGTTTTGATACTTTTTGAGAATGATCCATCAGAAATTTTTTTATAATCAGGTATTAGTATCACCTCAATCCAATTAATGGTGTGGTCGGTGTAACTCCAAATTTGTAATTATTTAAAATTTACATTAATTTCTGTAAAATTACAAGTGACATACTCCAACCCGAGCAAACACATTCAGATTATTTTGATATTTTAGGAAAACGATTCATAACTCATTTTTTACGTGTATGAATAAACCCCACATCAATAGAAAACATTTTCTGACTGGTATAACTCCAAATGTGTCATTTTTTTTTGAATATTGAAATTTTATTAATCTATTCATTTATATTAATGTTTAATTTATTTTTTTATATTATTATTAACATGATATTTGTTTTCTTATATAGGTGGAATCGTTTTCCTGAGTTGAGAATATTTTTTCACCAATTGATATCATGGGGGGAAATTTTGGATATGATATGAAGGGTCTCAAAATATGAATTATTAATCATTTAGAATGTTTTTTGGATGATTTTAAATGTAATTATAAGAGACAATTTCATTGAAATGTAAATATCAGTGTTTTTTGTACATACCGTGGGTGGAGATTTTTTGAATTCATGAGGTTAATTAGATTTATATAGAATTGTTTGAAATTATTGAATTTTTTGAAGTTTAAGGTTTTATATATATATAATTTGAAATTGTAGGTTTTTCTTTTGGGTGTGTGATTATATTAACATCATTTTGCAGGAGGCTAGGCCTTTATCAGGGCTATATTTAATGTGCATAAATAGCCTTATTTATAAGTGATTTATTTAGTGAGGATAAAGGACCCCCTTTATCGTCACTGTGATTAACAGTTCCTTTTTAGCACTGTTAAAATATGATTTGTACGTTGTTAAATGGAATATGTGTAGTAGTGTCTGATTATTCCATTACTTTCTACCACCTACATGCTTCTGTCATTATGTTATCGCCAGCATGCTACCGTTAGTGTGCTACTGTATGTATCACTTATACTCAATAGATTCCACTATACACTACTGGAGTCACAACTTCCACTACTACCATCAACATAATTCCACTCCATGGTTCCATTGGGCTCTAAGTCCACTAATATGAAATCCCACCTATTACCACTAGCTCTCCCCCATCTTCTGTTACCACCACCGTCACAAGCTATTAGAGTTATCTCTACCTTTGTCTTCCAACCGCTAGAATCCACTATTGGACCTACTTCTATTGTATTTCTATTGCTATAATTTTGACTGTAACCACCAAAAAACATACCATGACCCATATTCTATTGTGTTCTGCTATCATCATGATGCTATAATGCAGAAGTCCTACCTTCATAGTAATGCGATCATGATTCTTCTACTACCTTCTACCATCAATGATTTTCAGTTTCCATTACCTTATGCTGCTACTATGAAATCCACTAGAGAACTCGATTTCTTCTTCTGTGAGAGCTCAATCTTGACTTCATTTCTCCATTACTATCTCGAAAAACTAATGTAAGAGGTTTTAATAGAATAAAAGGCTTGTATAAAAAGGAAGAAGTTATGGCCTCATCTACATCATATTGAGGATTACAGTGGTGTAAAAAGTAATTTTGAATAAAAAATAGGCATGAACACAAGATTCTTATAACGTTTTACGTAAAATCTCAAGATTTTAAAATAATGCTATGTTTGATAGCTTATGTTGTAGGAAACATTGATCTTAGATAAAAAACCAAATTATTATTATGACCTGTATAACCAAAGAAGTTAAATTTGTGGGTGTGAATTTGATTAACCATATATTAATATATATATATATATATATATATTAATTTATAAATCAATAAATACTCTTTGATTAATTCTTATAAAAGAAACACTCAAATTTTAGTAACGTCATTTTATATGTTTCCTTGATAATGTTTTTTATTAATTTTCATGACAATATTATAATATTTTTTACACTTTTAGAAAAATTATTTTATAAAATTAAATACATTTTTCCAATAATAATATCAAAATTATCTTGTGGTGAAATTTTGAAATTTTTCTGAAAATATTTATTTTCCAGTAAATAGTGAATCAGAAAGATTTTTAATGAAAACTGTATTTTGTTTCAACCATTTGTGAATTTAAAATTTATTTTAAAATGTTTTATAAGTAAAAATAGTTTTATCATATTATGAATAATTAAATTAGGTTAATTATTATAAATTTTTTAATTTTATTTTGTATAAATTCATTTTTATACAAAAATTATCATTTTTAAGAAAAATTAAATTTTTTCTAAAAAGATGTATTTCTATCACATTGTTCTCTTCTTAAAAAGTTAATGTCTATAAATTATTAGAATTTAATTTCTATAAATGGGATTTATTTTTGTATTTGTAATTTCAAATTTATTCTTGGATGAATGTTTTTATATTTTTATGAAGAAGTTAAATTTCAGTGAATCTAAAAAAAATTGTTTTTATGAAATACAATTTGTTTTTTGATATAGAGAATATAGAGACATAATATAAAAATTTATGAAATTTATGTAATGAATAATGTATGTTGAAATAATATAAATATCATTCACAAATAATTTAAAACACATATATTAGAATTTACTCCATAATAAATATGAAAATCAGATATAGTGGTAACACAAAGCTTGCGTAGCAATAGGAATGTAAAATTTGGAATCCTAAAAATAATTATCAGGATGAGATAAGTCCATTAAAAACTATTCTATTAAATATTATTTTTTATTGATTATTTTTATGGTTATACATTAATTTTGGAGTTATATAACCAGTGACATATCCAAATGCTTATGTAATGCTTGCACAATGTTGGAAAAGTCAAAATTACAGATTAGTTATGTTGTATTGATATGAATGTGAGTAAAAATAAATATTTAATAAATATAAATATATATTTTTATCATAATAATTATATTTCCATTATAAAATTTTCATTATAATTTCTTTAAATTATATTATTAATTTATATGAATGTGAAATAATCAAATAATATTAATTAAATTAAATGAAAAACCAAATAAAAGGTATAAAAAGTATTATAAGTAATATAACTTGAAATATTTAGTGAGATCCATGAATTATATAGATTACCGTGACATATTTAGGATATAATAAAATAGTTTTTTCCAATTTTAAATGATTTATTGATGTTTTTCAAGTCAAACTGATGAATAATATCAAAATTGGAAATGATATTATTTAATGGGATTGATATTTTCTTAAATTATTTAAATACCATAAAATCAAAAATAAAATAAACTGTGATAATATATGATGTAAAATTTCTTTCCCACTATATTTATAGGCTATTTGGAAGCATTTTTCTCTAAACTAGTCTTAATATATTTTACTATTTTTGAAAATTCCAAAAGTGCCCCTCACACCAATTATAAAGGGGCACTTCCTCCCTCAATTATTCAAACCACATTGAGCTTTATATCTTGAACAAAACCTTACCATTACTTATATAAAAATCCTTATAAAAGTTTTAGTGGTTCTGGTCCTTCAAAAATACCAACACAAGATCCTTAAAAAGATATCTAAAAGAAGTCCGCCAAAGAAGAGGTAATTGTATTTACCAACTATTTCATTTTTATTTCTTCATCTAATTCCACTTAATGTGATTTACCCATCCCAAAATTATAAATCCAATATCATAAATATACTATGATATTATTATTATTATGTTAAAACAATATTCCATCTCATTTCCTTCCTAAGAAAAGTGAAAACACCACTCATGTGTATGTATGACATATTGTCTCTACATAGTAGTGTAATTCATTTTTAATCACAAAATTACAAGGATGATTATAAATATTAAACTAATGAATATATATTATATATATGACATGATTATGGTTCTATAAAGTTTAATTTTTCTTACTCTTATTTAATTTTATTCATTGGCAATTGAAAACAGTGTTCATATGTGTGTATGGCCTACCATCTATATGAATACTGTAATTCAATTTTCTATCTCTATTTTTATTTATGGCTCTAAATATATAGATATTTTATAAATATTATATTTAACCTATAAATAATATTTTTTATATAATATAACTGTGATAATTTTATAAGGATCATAACTACTGAATCAAAACATACATGGAGAACGAAATAGTTACCACCGAAAACAGTGATTTTAACAATGAATTGGAAATAAAATTCTCATAAAATATTTCAATTAAATAATATATGGTATGAAATATATTATTATTATTCTAAAATATATTTATAATTAATCATTATTTATAATATAGGTGGTTTAAAGCTGTACAAATGAAATCAAACATGAGGTAATGGTTTCTCATCACACTTTTACTTCTGTGAGACATATGACACATTCACCACTTATATATTTTTTTGAGTGGATATACTACCTATTTCATATATTTTATAATTAATATCAACTAAATAGTGGAATTTTATGTTTCATTTTATGTTATTTCTTTCATTGGTCATATGATTCAAAACTTAACACATTGGTAGGGGTTTGTTTCATAATCTCTTCATTATTCAATATTGTTTATACTTAAGTATCCATAGGTTAATATTTATCTTCCATGTATATGTTTACTGAAAGTGTTTTCAAAATAGTCTCTTAATAGTTTCCTATAATTTTTATATTTATTTTTAACCATTTCTGACTTTTTACAAAAAAATTTAAATGATTTTTCCTGACATTTTCCAAACAAGGTACATTGTGACTTTTCCAACAATAATACAAAAGGAATTTTTGTAACTTGTATTACATTCATAGATTTTCCCACTAACATGATTCATTAATTATTTTAAGCATAATTAATATATTATCAAAGTTATTTTCAAAGAAATTTCTATCCTTTATTGTGATGTTTCTTATAAAAAAAGAATTTCAATGTGAAAAAGATATTTTCCTCAACAAAGTTTTTGATGATCTTTTTATGGAATTTATATTCATCAACATTAATTACCCTTATTATATTTATTATTTGATGTTGATTTTTTGTAATGATAACAACTTATTTATTGCATGAGATGGTTTATGATCAATTTGATTAGGGTTGTTCTCGTTTGATATCATTCATATTACTCTAGATAGTTTATTATTTTGTTTATAGATTGGGTAATTATTACAATTTAATATTATAGTTTTTTAATATACTTTTTTATGTTGATAATGAATCACACATTTAATATTATGAATTCATTGGACTTTGTATGTAATGGGTGGGTCCTACTCTATCGCCTCAATGCATCAGTTGCTTTGATGAGACAAACTAGTTCGGGTTTTGGCCGAGGCCTTACCCATCTATGTAAAAGTATTGGATGAGGAATTGATGGTATGTTTTATATGTATGTAATTATTCATTCTTCAGTATGAATGTCATTATTGATGTTCCATGTAATTATTCGATTAGATAAAATTTCAATGGATAAGTCTCAAGATCTTGTTATTATTTATATAGAATTTTTTATCATCATTCATTCATGAAATATTATGTTATTATTATTGATTAAATGGAATTTGATTTGTTTAATTTACTTGAGATATTGATTATTCCATATTTACTCATAGAGAAGCCTATACGCATATATTTACTAACCATCTGAGCTCACCATTTCTTTTGTTTATTTTTTCTTAGGATTCTAAGAAATATATATTATGATTGATATAAAAGGAAAAGAAAAGAGATAATGGACCTCTAAAATGAAATACTATGTTTTATTTTATGTTTTTTATTTTAATGTTGTATTTTAATATTTATCGAGTTTACCTATAATACTAAACTACTCATTCATTTGGGATATATTTCCTTATACATAATTCCAATGTCATAAAGTAACCCCCCCCCCCCCCCCACTCTGTGTTATTGGGGATATGGTCCTTATAGTTGGTATTATATTGAGTTTAATAGAAACATTGTGAAATAGATTTAGGAAAATATAGATTATATAATATAACTCTATTATTGAATTTTAGGATAAGTATATGTATAGGATAGCATCCTGTAGATTTGGTATTAACCATGGATAACATTGGTTAAACTTAAGGACACATATATTTATAATAAGTTGTCGTGATTTAGAAATAATTTGAAAAATATTTCATGATTATTTAATAGATAACTATGATTATTATAGTTTGATACTTCAACTTTTCTTTTTGGTTTTAGGAAATAGAGGGAACTAGAATGAGCTGGTTAAATATTGAATGTGATAGACAATGTGTTGATGAGAACCCAAAATGGATAATAACTAGTGTAAAGGATATTGTGATTATATATCTTTAGTTATCAGAGTATATGATTAAAAACATTCTTCCTAACCAACTCATATACTCTCCAAAAAAGGCAAGGATAGAGTTTTTTGAGAGCTCGACTATTGGAGACCATGAAGGAAAAAAGAATAAATTTATTATATATTGATAATATGTGAAGAAACACCAAATTAAAGGTATTTGAGGAATGGGAATATGTATTGGGTGTGTAATAGAAGGACACAAAGCAATTAATTTATGAGGAAAGATTAAAAAAAGTTTAGTTAACATAATGGATGAGAATAGTGGTCTCTATAAGGTATTATAGATGGTTGAATTTTTTAAATTATGAAAGTATGACCATTATCAAAATCGATATATGAGGGGGAAATATCATGAATACAATCAAAAATGATGTATGATTAGGGGTTATATTGATGATATTGAAAATGCTTCAAATAACATATCAAAAGAAGGAGGTATTAAATAATAAGATAAGGAATCCATGTTAATGGTATAATAATTAAGTGGAATTATTAATGTATTTTTTTTCAATACAATAATTATATTATATAAGAATTTTTTCAATGATATTTTAGTTATATAAATGATGATATGTATAAGTATTATACTGTAGTAAAATTTATTTAAGGATTTTAGAGAATTTGTTGAACGGTACCAATGACAAGGAAAACGGATTCAATGAAAAGTTGATATTTATTAAAAATACACAATTGGGGGAAGATAACAATTAATATGTTCCCAATTTTAAGATAATAATGATAAAAATACTTTTATGTTCTCGTTATAATGACCTTCAAAATGAAAAGTGATTCAATCAAAACATAATTCATGAGGGAGTTTTTTACCTTTTTGGTAGATAGGAAATACATTACATAATTTTATATTTTATTTTCAGAATACAGAGATTGTTAATTATTGAAATAATACATGCTCTCATTATTGGTTTATATTCATTCATGTTATGACTATATTTTATAAAAATATGTCATCAAGGTATTTACATGTGACATTAAGTGCTACATTATTGGGAATTAATGATATTTTTATATTAGAAATTTTGTGACCTTATTCCTAAATTTTTGTGTTATTTGAGGTTTCTTAAGATTATGTACTTATGTAATATATTAAGTTTATATTTTAATATTTTTTTGAGGTTGAAGTATGATTTATCATATTGGATGATATATAATAAAAAAATCTGATTTATTATATATTTATAGGTAGAAGGAATGAATTATGGATCATATAATTCATTAAAAGGGATTTTGATATGATATATTAATCTCAATTACACATTTCATGGTGTAAGAGATAGAGTAGAAATATATCTAAGTATATATAGAGGATGATATTATGATTATGACATGAAAATAAATCAAGTATGTTTGTTTTCTTGAGTAATTTATCGTGATAGTATAATAATACCCTAACTTTAAGAAAAAGGAACATGAAATAAAAAAGTTTTCTATTTATTTTTTATCAAGAAATCAATATCCTTTTTCTCTTTAGAAATGTATGATTTTTTATGGTTAACTTTCTAATGAAAATGTTCTTTATCATACTCCATTAGTCATTGGGGTTTATTTTTCTCTTCCATATCAATTTATTTACTTCACATTTATGTTTTATTATAAGGAAACATAGTATGTGTTACTCTGAATGACGTTCATACCACTCTTTCTCTCTTAGCTAGAGGATGTTTTATTAACCCTTATTACAACATGGGTTTTCCACAAAGCTATCTTCAAATTTAAAATCTATGATTACTGATACCAGTTTCAAATAATGAGAAGGTAATTTACTTAATTACGGGAGAATGTAACACCCATATATTTTAAAAGAACACTATGTTCAATAGCTTACATTTTTAAGAATGAATGCATTATAACTACTCATGTATCTCATTAAAAATATCTCCCATATAAATCATGACTAATTATTCATGGTACTGACTGATGATATCATAATTTACTTACCAACCCCATAGAAGAATTTAATAGATCTCAAGATATCCCTAATTACACTTCAAGCACATTGAATTTGTTCCATACTGTTGATGTGTGAATTTTTCTTTCTGGGGGTGACATTCATGGATAATGATGTGTTGATAATGGTTTATCTCTGTACATGTATAAGATTGAGGTAGTAATTTCCTCGACACATCCTGATAATGTGTTCAATATCAGGGTATTTCTAGGTTTAGAGGGATACTAACAATATTTTATCCAAAACTTCCATCAATTATTAGCACACATTAGTGTGTTGATGAATAAAGGGTTGATGTTTCATGGGTTACCCTAGTATGAAGAAGATTTTATAAAGCTAAATAAGAGGATAAATATAGCTCCATCATTGATTCTTACAAATTAGGAGATCAATAATTTCTTTTATTACGATTCATCATGAGTTGTATTTGGGGTATTTTTTATGCATAGGGAGTGTGTAGTAGCTTATATGTCCCAACATTTTTCCCCCATGACTCGAACTATCCTACCCATGACTTGGAATAGGATATTTGGGTCTATTATTTGAAGTGTTTGTGACACAGTATATTTGGTGAGAGGATTATTTTCTATATAGATCACAAGATAATTCTCTGTATCTTCACACAGAAAGACTAAAGCTTGAGGAAGAGTCTCTATGTAGAGTAACTATAGAATTTCAACCTTGATATTTCCTATAAACATTGTAATGGAAATTTGGTTACAAATTTTTTTAGTTGTAAGATACGGTTATCTTAGGATCTTCTTGAATGCCATTCAGAGGGATAGTGGTGCCTAATGATATTTTAGGCTAACTGGAGGATGGATTCTTCTGGGGACCTGGGATTAATGAAATGTGACCTATTAGTGATCAAAACATATTTAGTGTTCTGGGTGGGGGCTCATTAGGAATCCAAGACAAGGTGTGTTATGTTGTGGGAACTATTAATAAGAGGTGACGTGATACCTATTCATTCATTGGACAATGATGATTTGATCCTAATACATGAGATATTTATAGTACCTGCTTCTATCATGGAAGAGCTGATGATGGACTTACCTTCATATAAGTGGGCAGTCCATCATGTAGTTAAAATGATGTACCACGACTATAGGATGTATTTTTTGAGGTCAAGGATGAAGAGTGATATTACTAGATTTGTTTCTCGATGCCTTACATTCTAGTGGATAAAGACTGAGCAATAGAATCCTAGTAGTTTACTCCATCCACTTTTTTTACCATGTGGAAATGGGAATAAATAATAATGGAATTTTTTATGGGGATACCCATGACCCCGATTAGTTGTACTATTATTTGGTTTAATTTTTATCAGTTAAATAACGTTTTTAAGTTCTTCACGATCTGTGAGACTCACTGAGTGGATGAGTTGGGAAAGCATTATATTTATGATGTTTGCATGATTTAATGGATTTACCTTCAGAATTTTATCTTATATAGATTCATATATTGAATCATAATTGTGACAAGAATTATAGAATATCTTAAAGACATTTCCTAGATTGGCCATATCAAGCCATCATTGAGAAGATAGATAGTTGGAGAAGTTGATTCACATAGTTGAGGTCATTCTCCAAGCTTGATTTCTTGACATCAGTAGATCTTGGGATAATCACATAGTCTTTTTTGAGTTTATATAAAAAAAGTTACAATGATTCAATTAAAATGGAACCTTATGGTGTTCTTTATGGTAGGTTATATCATTCATCACTTTATTAGCGTGGGGTTGGTGAGGTAGCATTTATGGGGCCTAGTATGGTATAGAGGACCTCTAAGAGAGTGAAACTGATTCATAAGAGTTTGATCATAGCTTAGATTAGACATTAGTCTTAGGAAAACAAAATGAAGATACCTTTGGAGTTATTTATAGGTTAATGTGTGTTTACTAAGAGTAAATTCTTGGATAGGCCATCAATAATAGATGGAGTAAGGGATTGTATAATTACGTTATGTTTGACCCATTGAGATCACCATGTGGATTAGAAGAATGATGTACCATCTAGATCTTCCTTCATGATACAAATATATTCATGGTGTGTTTCATGTGTCTTAGATCCAAAGGTACAAGACTAATCCCATGCATGTCATCAACTCTTAGGATGTTGAGTTGGAGAATAACACATCATACATGGATGACCCAATACAAACTATAGATTAGAATAAGAAAGTGTTATAAGAGAAGATTGTAGCACTTATCTAGATTTTGGGGCATCATGGATGGATCCCTAAGGAGGCATGTGAGTTTAAGGATGATTTTCTCTATAGTGTGCTAAGTTAATTGAGTATTACATTGGAAGGTACTTCACGTTGATGATAATTTTTTGGAGGGAGATAATTATAACATACTCACTTATTCAAATTTTCTAAATAATATGATTTTATAAATTACTCAATTCACTTTTTTTCACCACTATTAAAGGCTATTAGTAGGTTGGTGTTTAGTGAATAGGGTCCCAAAAATCAATGGATGTAGTGTTGGGTGAAGTCATGGTCTTTATAGTGACTTTAAACTACCGCCAACTAGCGACATAGTTCCTACAGTTATAAAACAAAAATTAGACCCTGCCTACTATCCAATTGTTCTGGTAGAGCCCAGCTAGTTTTTCAGGTACATCGGCCAGATGGTCGTTCACACCATCTTCCCATTGTTCCCAGTTGGAGGGTACATTAAATAAACCCCATTATATTTTTATCGCACTGAGGTTTACCCTCTTTAACACCCAATTATTACCCTAAATACCCCATTTAGAATTTGCGACCTTACCTCCTATATTTAGATCTCTCACATTCATCTCTCTATTTTTCTCAAAGATTGGACCGATATAGTAATGTTATAATAGTGATTTCTCTATAGATCTATTCTATCTTCCTCTACATTCTTGAGAAATGAGCATGTATTTTGGATAAATCTCTAATTTCTATGATTATATGACGATGGGTTATTTATTTCATCATAGATTACTAATGGATCTTTTATTTTGATGATTTCTCTTGATTAGAACCTGATATTCCATCAATTATGGATTTTTTTGGGTATGTGTTCATGAATCATCTACTTATACCAATTAATGATGTAATATTGATGATATAACTATCATACTTTGATAATCCTTTGGTTTATTGGTGGTGTAATCGATGTGTCACTAAACTTATTTTGACTATATATTGATTCCTCATGATGATGGGTATTTCCAAGTAAGTACAATTAGATCAATCACTTTAATATTTTCTTCTTATTTAATATCATTTGGGACCCCTTCTCTATTAACTAATTATTGGTGGATATATTTTCATTTTCTATACCTAAGGTTCTCTTCCATAATTAAAGATAATTAACATCCCATTCATGAATCAATAATAGATCTATAGAATTTACATCATCTCCTTTTCAATATATCGATAATAGTTATTTTGATGTAATATGTGAGATAGATAATTCAGGAACAACATTCTTGACATGGAATCTCCTTAGGTCCCTCTTTATAAACAAATTTCATGATAAATCGGAACCTAGGTAAGAAATCTATGACGTGAGAAAAAATTAGTCATGGGTGTGAAATGTGGCTATGGATTTAATCCTTTTCAGAAATTTGGAGTTCTTAATCAACAACCTTGAGGTTCGAGGTTACTTACCTTTTGGTATTTTATATTATCTTGTTTATTTGATGTGATATTATGTGATATAGCTTGTAATACATGTATTATTATGATCACATGTGTCTGTATGTGTAGCTCATGAGACCAATATATGATTCTTGATTCCAAGAGTACTGTTATGTATCTTATTTCCATGTTAGATGGTGATAACATTTTTATGTATCTTAATAATGATTCTTGTGATGTTATGTTACTCTTTTACAATGTATTCTCTACCATCTTATATGAAATTACCATTCCTTTGGATGTGTTTATTTTGGTACTAAAAATAGCTCGACTGTCATGATATGATAATCTCTTAGAGGGTGAGTACACATGACCTATGATGATGATGATGATGATGGGACTTAATGAAAGTTAGTCATTCCTAGTGGATTTTGAGTATCATGCTTATTATTTTCTAGTAGATGTCGAGTAGAATGTATACTCAAATCCTAGAGTATGAAGATTTGAACATTCAATCGATTCCTAATGTATGTTGAGTAACATGTAAACTAAATTCCTATTTGATGCTATGTAACATGTTCTCTGGTTTCCTTGAGTATTTGGAGAAACATGTTCAAAATCTTGTGTATAGTTCTTGTGCATTATTTACTTTTTTGGTTACCCTACCAACATAGAGCTGAAGTATTTATGGTCGACCCTTGTTGTGACTTGGTTGGCACATGGGTGCTCAATATATGTTTATTTATTATTTATTATGAATTTTTTGTTATTATGGGATACACTTATTATACGTATACTCATTTGTTAAGGATGCATTAGTGGTGTCCTACTGGATTTTATATCTGATACCCTTCATGGGTATCTAAATGAGAATATAGGATTCTTGTATAGGGATCCAAAAAGGGAAAAGGAACCATGGTAGATAGTCAGGTTTTGGAGAATGGAGATAGGGATGGGACTAGGACTATCTCTAGAATATTTTCATTGAGTTTTATTTATTTATCTTCTTGTACATATACTCTATTTTGGATTTCTAAACTAGAATCTTGCCTTTTTATTTGTTTGAACTATGTTCCATCTATTATTACATTTGAATTTTATTTTCCCATTTTATATTCTGATTATTATATAATTATTTATAATATTTTTTTATTTGTATGTCTATGATTACTGAAGGGTATAATCTCCTCATCGACAGCTTTCAGACCCTCACTACTAGCCAGAAGCCTCTTGAAAAATGGTAAGTCTAGATGTGGTCTTTTTCTTATCTATATCGTGCCTAGTGGTTTGGGTTATGGAATTATAATAGGTTTTTTATGTTCTATTCTATTATCCTTTATAACCTAAAACCCAAAAAAATAAAACCCCTGCTCAAATACCAACTGAAGAGTGTCAAACTTTTAGTTATGGTAAACTATAAACATAAATTATAAAACAAAGTGTTATGTTCTGTCCACAATAGATATATGTTTTAATAATTTTAATAATTTAAACACTACATATCACAGATAAACACACAACCCTAGAACCCAAATTTTTAGTGCATTTTGATCCAAGCTACATAAATGTGTTATTTCACAATATTTTTTCAAACATATCCCATAAATATCTTCCTCTAATGCTATAATTTAGGACACATTATACTTAATACACTTATTCATTACTTATGGAGTTCAAAACATAAGAAACAATGTTCTAAAATGTCCAGTAATGGAAAAATTTGTCAATGATTCATAAATAATATGATCATATCAATATGGGAGAACTTATCCATGGGAGAAATATCAAATTAAAAATAACATGGAATCATAAGAGTTGTCCATAAGGCATGAAATAATGACATATAATCTCAAAGGATCATACATATACCATGGAATAAGAATATAGGGACATGATGTAATAGACATGATTGATAGATCATAACATAGGAATGTGGTATGACATTTAAATGTGTAATGATAATAGCCATAGGAAATCATAACATTGTGAACATAACTAATTTAAATCATATCCATACACAAACATGTGGATGATTCTATGTTCAATCATGTCTCTCCCCAAACATGTGAACAAAGTTATCTATAATGTCACGAACCCCTCCCACTAAAGGTACCTCATTTGGATGGGCAATGAAAAATGGTATATAATGACCCATGAATCCAACCTCCAGTAGGCCATAGGTTTGCAACTAGTACTGAAGGTATATTAATCACACACATAGGATGAATTACTATCTATAAATTCTAAGGAGTAAGAGATTATATAAGAATAACTACCCACCAATCTCTATCCAGTCTAAAACTAAGTATGTTTATAGAATCCACTATAGACTTTGAAAATTGATTTTACCCGAAGACATCACAAACCATGCATACACACCCATGGGAAGCCTGATCCAACATTACCATATATAATAATGCACTATACCTCAAGACATTATAGCAAACACATAAATGTATAGTAAAAAAAAGATTTATCTTAACCTTGGTAGGAATGCAACCTATACCATAATCTATTAAAGAATAGAATACACGGAGTCATATCTAAGTCCAAGGGAAGAATGAGGGATATGGAGAAGTCATCCATATGTTCCATCAACATCTTTTGTTTTGGAAAAAATACCCCCCCCCCACACACACACATTTGGGTGCTAATTTACCACCTAACATGGCAGTGAAGTGTATGAAATTAGAAAATATTAATTATATCATGTTAATCTGAAATAAGGGAATCTAATTAATCTTTTACTCACCTTCCACTTTCATCACATATTATCCCTAGCTACTACTATTAATGTCTAGGTATCAAGTAGTTATAAAATAATCACATTCAATATTAATTATTTATTACCCATTAATTTATATTATTACATATCCAATTTCTGTGATTAAAGCCCGTTATTTCAATCCAAGTGTTGATGAAACTATTAATTATTAATCTATAATATCAAGTATGTCATCATCATTTGAAATTACCTGAAACCAAATCTATTCATTTATTAGTTAAGTTTATCATTTCATTAATCATTTGGGTACTCTAGGACATAGCCTAAGAAACAAATTTAAAGATGTACTCATAATTACATAGCACCAAACTACCTAAAGAAGTTGTTAATTCATCAAATAAATGTCATTTTCTATCTGGAAAATAAGGAAGTATCAAGAAATATATGAATTACATCCATGAGGAATCCTGTCTATTAACTCTATCCAACTGTCAGTACCCTACACCATAATGCATAATACATATATCACATCGTGAACTATGTAGACAATCATTGTAGCTATGATACCAGCCCATTTCTCTTCAATCAACTCAACCAACAATTAGTAAAGTCATGGGCCTCCAACCCATTTCATTTTAAGGGTACCCAAACATAATAAAGTTATCAATAATCAAAATCAAGTCTAAAAATTCCTAAATCACACAAACATTTCAAATGTATAATTCTGTACATAGGCATAAGTAATTAATTATATAGCATCAAGGGAGTTCATCTTCTTACTCAAAAAATAAACACTCCCCTCCCCAAATATTTATTTATTAATAAAAAATATTTTAATTCCATTTTGAATTAACATATTGATTATGAAAAATTTTTCCATGAAAAGAAATCCAAGGGTAGTAGATAATTATAGCTAACAATATTCATAAATATTATTTTATGAATTTATTTCATGGTTATACAATTCCAAATTTATAAGTAGTCATGTTTTCAGGCCTTTTCCTTTTTGTTGAATACTTCTCCCAACATCACACTAGTCACATTTTTGAGTATTTTACGATGCTAAATAATAAATTATGAAATGTTATCAAATATATATCACAATAATAGTAAATAATAAGAGGGAACATTGACAACATCAAATAGGAAAATCAATCACAAATCTGATCCTTTCTGATTGAAATATCCAAAATTATATAAATGATTATTATCTTAATATAACAAGTAGTTTAATACTGCTAGGTTTGATAATATAATTCTATTTCCAAAACAATTTTACAGATTATAAATTTTAACAATTAAATATTTATCATGTTATTTATTTATATTTCTCATTGAAATAGTCATCAATGTTATTAAATATATAATTAGCATGTGATATTCATATTTTTATTAAAAAAATTATCTATTTCAGGTGATACACATATTTTAATTCATAAAATAATCATAAGTAATATTATAACTATATTATACTTCAAGTGATTTCATGTTTTATTCTTCCTATATAAATTACAAATTATTAAATAATCTTCTTTTATGAGATGTAACTATATTATTTTATTTCTATGTTTAATCACACATAATTTAAAAATGGAAAAAATTAGGGAATGATCAAAATTTACACCCAAAAAAAGGTAATAGATCCCCTACCTATAAGAAACAATATTCCATGATTTTGAACCAATAATAGAGGATATACAAAAAAAAGATGGAAACTTCAAGGAGAACTTAAAAAAATACCAAGAGGGTTCCAATACTATAAGGGGAAAGGTTATGGTTATCCCAAAATTAATGGAAGACAAGAAAAAATCAATGAATAAAAGTTCTTCTTTATAGAACAAACGATGTGAGACTATAAAAATTTCCAGATCATAGGTCAAGTCCTTCTTTAAATTGATTTCAATTAAATTCACGCTGGAAGATGTATTTAAAATATTCATACTTTTGAGAATGAAATTATTTAATTATACTCTTTGAAACAGCCTTAAATTCGGATATTTAAGGCTCTAAAACCAAATTTAAATTAAAAAGACAAATTTACAACAAATTGGGTATTTCTAGAAAACTGGCATTTTTTCCAAAGTACCCAACCTATAGTATAAAGGGATCCACCGCATTACTATTCCATGTGACCATTCCAAACATATTCATAAAAAATATAACTGACTATATGAAAAAATCATCCGACCAAATAAAGAAACCAATTAAATACATGAAAAAAATCAACTAACCACATGAAGAAACAAACTAAACACTTGAAAAAAAGAAAAAAAATCAAGAAAAAACCAACTGACCATAGGAAAAAACTAGCATACCACATAAAAAACCAATCGATCACAAGGAAAACCAAAAGTAACACATGAAAATAACAACTAACCCCATGAAAAATACAACTTACCACATGAACTATCCAAATAAAAATATAAAAAAGGAAACTGATCACATGAACAAAAAAATGACCACATGAATAAAAAAGTAGACCACATGATGAAACCAACTGACCACAAGAACATATCAACCAACCATAGAAAAAAACCAACCAACTGCCTGAACAAATCAACTGACTACAAGGTCATTCAAGTGACTATGTGAAAAAAACTAGAAATTTGAAAATAGGAAAGGAATCTAAACTCCCTCTACAAACCTCAAAACCACAGTAAATGAAAATGGAAGAGTTTAAAAATCTAATAATTTACATCAAATACCTCTCAAAAAAATTTAATCCTTGATAATATAAGAGAAATACATAAAAAATTGTGTTTGAACAATGACACCATGAGATGCCTCTTAAGTATATCACTACAATAAAAATAACACCATCATAATAGATGAACAAAGAGTACAAAACCTAAAATCTCATCAATCAAGAAGGGTAATCAATCTCATATATCATCATAACATTAATAAAAATTATCATACCTAATATCAAGATTCGAAAAAGCAGGATAATAAGTGTGCATCAGTGACTCCCACTCTCTGGTGCCCTCTTACAGGACAATATGGTACCACATCACATAATCTAAAGGAATAGAATACATGTGTAGAACCTTCTTCTGATGGTATTTTATATTGATAGTCCCCTATTTGAAGGTTAAACCATCTTGAAAATAAATATCAATCTAATCAATGTTGTAGGAATCATAATTAAGATATCAGTAAATCTATGGAACCTAGAGGACATCTTGAATCCGGTTCATCTTCAAGGGTAGTGTTAATCAATATTACATTTCTGAAACCGATCAAACACCTGAAAAGGTCCAAATAACTATGAAAAATATTACTATGATGGATAAATATTTGCATCCCATGATGATGATACACATTCAAGAACACATAATATCTTACATTGAACTCAAGAGGCCTTCACTTATGCTTAACATCAGACTTATGATGATCATACACCACTTTAATTGGATAAAGGATCACATGAACCTTATATATTCTATTTTGAACAAACATTGGTCCTAGAAGAGTTGACACACAGACCCAGGTCCAAAATAATAGAGATAGAAAGGTTAGACATGAATATTTTCAAATGGATACATTAAAATAGTATAATGGTAACTATTATCAAAAGAAAACACCACCAAAAGTAGGTTCCACATACACTAACCTCTAAAATCAAGAATTCATTCCCATAACATGTCCTCTATGTTTAGATGGTCCACTCTATCAAATATGATCATCTTCATAACCCCATGATGACTCACTATCTCCTCTAGATACCTCCTTGGAATAACATCTACTAATCTTGACTCCTTAATCAATAAAAATTGATATCAGTTCATCATAAGGTCCATGATCACCCATATAGCATCATAACCACCCTATTTTCTGGGTAACCCAATGAAAAGGTCCATCAAAATTTCCTCCCACACCCACTAAAGAACATAAAGTGGTTGAATCAAACCCCCATGAACAAAATTATCATCCCTCATGTTCTAGAATACCAAACATCCAGATACAAATTCTACAACTGAGAGCTTCAACCCATACAAAAACAATTATCTCTTAGATAATGATACATATTATTTACACTCGTATATATAGATATGGGTCAATTTTGTAACTCTTGGTGAACTTATTCCCACATAATTGATGGAATAATAATATACCCCTATAACCACATGTGATTTTTTCTATCCTCTGATCATCCCTTGGTAACATCTCCACAAATAACCTGATCATGCCAAACCTCAACCTTAGAATCCCCAAGTTGGAATCCTCCACCTACTGCAGCAAATAAAACTTGTTTATCACTTAAAAAATAAAACCTATTCCAAAAATAATTCCCATATAATGGTGAAATGTTTTAAAATCCTTTATCACTCTCTCAAATTATTTAAAATCACTAACAGGACCACCACACAACTTCTTACTCAAGGCATCCACTATAAAATTACCTATATTACGTCTAAAGGAAATATATAAAACATAATACTATAGGAACTTAATCCATCATTGGTTCTATAAATTCAATACATTTTGGGATAAGATATACTTTAAGATCTAGTGATCTATGAAGACCAAAGAGTGCTCACTTATGAGATATTTTCCCCACATCTTCAAAATAAGAACTACTACAACAAGATTAATATATTAATTGGAATAGTTATATTCAAGATTCCATAAATATCAAGACATATAAGAGATAATTTCCCACTATTTAATTAACAAAAACCCCCAATCAAAATGAAATTCATTGTAATAAACCTCGAATGGCATTACCTCATCTGGAAATTGAACGGCTGATGCACTAACCAACTTCTCTTTTAAACACTCTAAAGAATCATGGCACTGGTAAGGCCACATGAATTCCTTATAACTTCTATTAAACTTCACTATATGAGTCAAAATTCAATAGAAGTTAGTAAATAATATTTTATAATAGCCAACATGACCAATGAAACTCTTCACCTCTACTCCATTCTTAGAGGAAACCCAAGAAACCCACAACTCAATATTTTGAGAATCTATAGCTACTCCCTGATGAGATACTACATTACCCAATAAAAAACTCACAAACCCATAAATCATACTTTTCTAGATTTTTAAATTGTTTAGGAAACTGATGAACTCACAAAAAACTCATATATGCTTAGATTTATCCTCTACATAAGCTAAAAACACAATGACGAAATCCATAAATACCACCATGAACCCATAAAGATACTCATGAAACATTACATTCATCAATACCATAAACATATATAGAGCATTTGGAACACATAATAGTATTACAATGAACTCATAATTATCATAACGGTATCGCAAAGTAGTCTTTGGGATATCCTAATCCTCCACTCGTATAAGATGATATCCTAACTGAAAATTGATTTTCAAGAACCAAATAGTTCCCTTAAACTGGTCAAATATATATTTAATCCTTGGGATATGATATTTGTTCATCGCCATCACCTGCTTCCAATGAAAAAAATTGACACACAATTTTAGGTCCCATATTCATTCTTCGTGAATAGAACTAGATCTTCCCATGGAAACAAACATATCAGAATAAAACCTATCTGAAAGGTATTGTCATTATGAATTCATACATATCGAAAATAATAATGTGTTATCCTGTATAATGATTTATAATTATGATAACATCCATTTTACACTTCTATATCAGACTCAAACTCTCTATGAGTGGGTAACACCACAACCTCTTTAGGGAAGCCATCAATGTATTATACAATAAACCCAATAAACACTACCAGTTGTGATTATTTCGGGCATAGTGGATTTGTGTGATGGTGGGAAATATATTAAAATTTCTTTTAAAAATCATTTCTTAAATCCATGATCGAGGAACATGCACATCAAATTTATAATTAATTTATTTAATATATAATAAAATAAATACTTGGGCTTAGAAACATTCTTCATTGATGATTGTTCAATCTTGATCAATTATTCCTTGGTGTTGAGTAAATCTATATTGTGATTCTCGTTCTTAAGAAGTAGAAATAAGGAGGATTTGAGATAGAATTTATTTTTTGTAACAATTATCTATTCTCAGTTTTTAGATGTAACATACAATAGATATAAATATCTATTTATAGAGTTAGGGTTTTGGTTAAAATATTATTTAATTTCATGGTAGCTATTAAATAACATTTAATACTTTTAATAAAACCCATTCCAAATAATAATAATATAATTATTATTATTTTGTGGCACGTGAAAAATTGGGTAATAAAAAATATTATGTAATAGTATTGTTAATTAATATTTGTTTCCATACTTGGTCTTAGTCCGATCCAACTCCTTAATCATTTATTGAACAAATGCATAAATATTTTTTCATAAATAAATATTTTAGTCACAATCTATAAAATAAAAATTTACTAAAAATATTCAATAAATAAAATAAAATTTTTATTCACAATCCACGGAATAAATATTTTATATTTTTTCACGTAATAAAATATAATATTTATTAATAAATAGGAAATTATTTATTAGCATGTGAATATTATTGATCAATAAAAAATGAATAAAATTATTCCTTGGTCTTGAGAATAATATTTATTCTAATAATTAAATTCAAATATAATTTAATCGAGACCAATGGAAAGACATAGTGTTTCACCCTCTAGGATTCTTTCTTGTTGGTATTAGGCAGGATTTCATAAAGTCCAACATTACAATCTAGTAATGAGTCTAGTAACCCCAGAGAAATAACTTAATGTTACGATGATGACAACCAAATATGAATGCTCACTGTGTAATGTAATCCATTTTTCTCAATAACTCATCAAGATGGTTTCACATCTTTGTCACCAACCTATATAATCGATAAGTATTTCTATGACTATCCGAAATAAACATGTGTTACACCATGGCCATGGAATTTAGGGTGACGATTACATTCTAATCAGAGGGATGAGATATCAGTTTCCAAAAATATAGAAGGGAAAATCATTTCTCAACTTATCCATTAATGACATGTCATTCATTATGCACCCAACATATCTAACTTCACCATGAATTGTGATCATCATGATTTATGAAAAACATAAAAGTAAATGAGTTGTAACATTTGTTAATACATATCTTAAAGTTTAAGGACTATCACACACACTCACGGATAGGAATATTTGATGACACAGAAACATAATGAATTCCTACTATTGGGTCTGTTCTCATAATCTCCCATCTTGGAGATTGCCAAGTGTGAACATCATGAGATGAATCCTCTTCTACATATAATTAATTTCAAATATAAGTCCTTGCACAATGTGTCACATCATAGTATGGTATCTAACCACATAAAATTATTTAAGAATTTATTCATATCACGTCAAGGTTCTCATCATAGAGGGATCTATTATGACCTTATCAATGCAATATATAAACTATGACATTATTACATTATAGGCATGAAAATAAATGATCAATTTATAAAAAATAAGTTTTATTAATATTCAATACATCTAATATAAATGTAATAAAAGTTGTAACAGTAGGTCCAAAGACACCAACGCTAATAAACTCCCACTTGGACTAGAGCCAATAGCCTATGGAATTCAATCCACCAGACCTCCCACGACAGTCATGTCTCTGTAGAGTTAAGGATTTAGTGAAGGGGTGCACCATGTTGTCTTATAAAGAAATACAAGGCACTAAAACATCACCTCTCTAAGAAAAAACCCACAACATATGATACTTATGAAGTTTGTGTTTTTTTCTATTGATGTGAACATGTCTCTTTTGAAAGTCACCATTATAGTTTTATCACAATAGAGTGTGACATGATATTTACTTCTATGTACCACTTCATGATATTAGATGAAATTTTTCATCCATACTACTTCTTTAACTTCCTCAAAAGCTAAAATATACTCAAAATCGACTATAAAATTTCCAACCATATCATTCTTTGAGTTCTTCCAGCTCAAAGAACCGCCATTCTTAGTGAATATTTATCTCGTTTGTGACTTCATGTCATCTTGATCAATTTGAAAACTAGAATCTGCATATCCTCATATGACTGGATACTCATCTCATCCATAAAATAGGAACATATCTTTATTATGCCTCAGATACATAATTATAGTCTCGAATGTCATAAAATGGTGGTCACCTGGATCATCTTGATGTCTTTATACCACACTTAATGCATAGGTGACATTCATCCTAGTATATAGAATAACATACATAATTGAACCAATCATTGATGTTTATGTAATCTATGCATTTCTATTTCTTTCCTCATGTTTCTAAGGTAATATTTTAATAGGAATATGAATGTCATGTGACGATGGAAACAATCCCATCTTGGATTGTTACATACCAAATCTTTTCAATATCTTTTTAGTGTATTTACTTTGACTTAGTCCAAGAAACCTCTTAGATATATCATGATGAATCTTGATCCTAGGAATATATGATACCTCACCCAAGTCATTCATATAGAATAATTTATTCAAAAATTCCTTAATAGACTTTAAGAGTGGTATGTCATTTACAATGAGTAATATGTTATGAACATATAAAATTATGAAAACAATTTCACTCACACTAAACTATTTATAAACATAAGGATCGCATTCATTATTTATGAAACCGAATTATATTATGGGCTCATCAAAACAAATATTTCAGGACATAGATGCTTTCTTTAATCCATAAATGGATCTTTGAAAATTCCATTCCTTCTTGGAATCCTTTAAAGTCACAGACCCTTCAGGTTGTGTTATATATAAATCTTCCTAAAGGTTCCCATTATGTAATGTTGTTTTAACATCCATTTTCTAAATCTCGTAATAATGTAAATTGATAATGTAAAGTATAATTCTGATAGATTTTATCATTGTAACTGGTAAAAAGGTTTCATCATATACAATTCCATGATTCTATTTAAAACATTTTGAAACAATTAATTCATTTTTGGTGATTAGTTATCCTTCCATGACCAAGTTTTCATGAATACTCATTTTTAACCAATGGGGTTTACATCTACTACAGGTTCTACCAAAATCCAAACATGGTATTGATACATGAAATCAATTTAATAATTCATGTCCTCTTCCGACTTGGGATAATATGTGGAACTTACTGCATCATTTTATGTTAGAAGATAATTATTACCAATTAATAATGGGTCACCATCCTCATTGACTATAAAAAAAATACCATTCTAGTTCTCTAAATTCTTTAGTACTCCTAAAGAATATTTTTGTTTCTTGGGGAATTTCTTCTTCCATGGGGATTTATAGAATTTCATAAAGTGTGAACTCTTATTTATCTTGATCCTAAACTTCATTGAAGTTTATCACTCTCCCACTATATCTTTTAGAGATATGGTAATCCCCATGACATGTGGTACATATGTCAACCACAACCTTTTTGTGCGAAGGATTGTATTGGTAGTATCCATTTTTTTATTTGGGATATCTTATAAAGATAAAAAAAATTCCTCACGGTGAAAGATTGTTACCTGAAGAGGCCTGAACAAATGCTTCACAATCCCACACATATAAGTAAGAAAACATGGGTGTGTTTACATTCAATAATTGGTTTTCTATACCATATATTTCTTTATTTGGAACTTATTTAGTATGTATTTTTCATTTTGTAATGTATATCCCCAAAAAGATAATGGAATACTTTCATGAATCATAATTTATATAGCATGTATAACATGGTATGATTCCTCCTTTCTCTTACACCATTATACCTATACGTTTGAAGAGGAGTGGGTGGATATAATATCTTAAACTCTCATAAATAATCATTGAAGTCTTGATTATGATATTCTAATTCAAGGTCTGAGAAAAGTTTCTTAAATTTATTAACAAGATGGTTCTCGTATTCATTCTTGTATTCCTTGAATTTATCAACAGAATCTAACTTATACCTCATTATGCAGACATATCAATATTTACTAAAATAATTAGTAAAATTTATGAAGTATGAGTACCCACCCCTTAACTCAATAAGAAATAGTGTAAATATATTCGTATGAAATAATTCAATAATATCTTTGTCCCTTTCACTATTCCCACTAAATAGGGATTTTTTTCATTTTTCCTTATAAATATGTGTCACATAAAGTAAGAATTTATAATTAAAAAGATTCTAAATATCCATCTTGATGTAATTTAGTCATGATTTTTAATTTACATGAACTATATGGTGATGCTAATGTTGGGTGTGGTATGATTCATGTAAAGTAACATTGTTACCGATTTCCATTACTTGGTTTCTATAATCCAAAATATAAAGACATTTATTTAAATTTTATTTTCTATTAGAAATTTTATATTTATAAAGGAATAAAAATTTATTCAAAAATTTAAAAATAAAACCATCTGTATGTAGTTTGGATATAGGAATAATGATTTTGGTAACTAAAGGAAAATACTAAAAACCCTTTAAAACCAAGATTATTCTAGTCAGAAATATTAGGTAGTTGCCCCTGGGAGATACAACAAAAAATTCATCTCTATATGATACTTGTAGATCTTTATTCTTTCAGTCAATATTTTTGAATCTATATGGATGCTTTATTTGAAAATATTTTATCACCACAAGATGTACCTAACACCTAATTTTTAGAAAAAAGTAAAATTTCATTCAATAACAAGTTCACTTGAAGCATCATCTTAATTCTTTAAATGGGTTCATTTTTTTCTAGTGGCCCTTCTTACCACATAAGAAGTAGGCATCATATTTATCCCTTGTTTTCCCCTTTATCTTCATCTTCTTGGAAGAGCATGAAAAATATTTTGGATTAAATCTCTTCTATTACCATTTTTGTTTGTTCCCTGTAAGGAATAATGGATTGTTATGCTTTGTATCCGTATCAACTTGGAAAATAACGATGAGAAGATATGGTAGATACTTCTCAATGTTGTTCATATTAAAATTCACAACAAGGCGTGAGAATATCTGAGGGTGTGATTCCCAAATTAGTATGATTCCTATTTTTTCAGGGAGTTTAAAACCTATAACCCTTATGATCTTGATGTATCCAATGATCTTAACTATGTGAGGCCCAACTTGGTAAGCCAATAAAATATTTATCTGAAAATCACCTTATAAATCACAAAATATTATAATATATCTCTCTCATATTATAGACCATGGAGGTACTCAACCATTTTATTGGCATCCTTGTATTCATGATACTTCAGGAGTTTACTAGACATATATGACAGTGTCAAACATTGAACATCAATTGTGTTGCTCAAATAATTTCACATACAAGTAACTATTCAACACTTTCCTCTTCAATAGTTGGATCGGGAATTAAGGATTCTAGCACATAAGATTTATGTTCATGTCATAGTACAACCTACTGGAATCTAAACCAATCCTGGAAGTTACTTCTAGTTGTGAGGTTGTATTTCTCCAATATATTCTAGAATAGTGTGGATGGTGATCTTATCATTTTATTCTACAATTAAAAGGTGTAGATTATTAATAATTTTCTTGATTGAAAATTAGAAGTGATATATAAATTAAATATTTTTTCTTAAATCCCCCACTATTTTATTATGTCCCAAAATACTTCACTATTGAACTTCAAATATCATGTTATATTAACATTCTAGTGAAAATAATTCCCACTATTTTTCTTAATGATCTAAAAATGGTCCATAGAAACCATAAGAAAGTATTTAGTTGAATGTTCTTTCAAAATGCAGAAATGTAGATCCTTGGTCTATTGAGTGGATTCCCCTATCCTGAAATCCTAACTTAGGCATCCTCAACACATTCCCTCAAATTTTTATTGAATAAAATTTATTATTTAAAATATATACACTTTTGGTTAAGCCCAAAACACTCATGACAACTCCTCGATAAAAGTAAATGTCCAAACTTGGGCATGTACTATACATAATTCTATGGTTTCATTCACAATGAAGTGATGAAAGGATTAGTCTGACTTAATATTATGTTGAAGTATTTTAATTAATTTATGCATAAGTATTATCTTTTTTTATAATTTACATGTTTTATTAATGTTAAGTGGATGTTACTTAATTAATTAACCATGTTACCTAAAACATTTATGCACAATTCAATTATTTAATTTCCATATTTTCATTTTAATTTAAAAATTTATGTGATTGTGGTATTGCATACATAAAATAAATAAGTCATGGATAGAAATAAATTACTTAATTAAATTTCTCAATTAGGATCTTATTTAACTATTGATTTAGTGAGCGGAAAATAAATCAAACTTCTCCATAGGGGAATAACTCAAATTTCCTTCCATGGAAAAATTTATAACATTCCATTGTTATATATGCATATCACTGATTTTGAATAATTATGGTTATTTCTTGAACTACCTCCAGATACCTTGGGATTCTCCATTAATTACAAGTATTTTTTACTCAAATATAGGTGAGGTGAACTAAAGGATTGGTTAAAGGGGATTACTTAAATATCCTTGGACACATAGGTCCTACTTAATAATGGAGGGAGGGATGACTTGAAAACCATCATTTTATTTAATGTTAAATAATTTTGAACCCATTAAATAAATTAAATTAAATTAATGGTAACACATACATAGGTCTTGGTAAAGCTCATGATCAGTCATACATAAACAAAATACGCAAAAGTAACTATCTAGAAATCATTTATTTAGTCATTCCTTATTTTTAATATAAACACGGCTGAACTAACTATTTAATTAATTCTCTTTAATCTTATCAATCATTAGATATTAATTGGATATACTCATCATTTATGGTGTTCATTGGAAATAAATGGAATAACTAATAATGACATATTTGTTATAATAAATTAATTGGGAATTTAACATTCTTTAGAACCATTATTAATAGGCTAAACACAAACTGGTGTTCCAATAAATAAAATATGGTTTTAAAAAGAAATTTTTTCAATTTAATGAAATTTTTAATTCTATCCTCTAATGGGAGACTACACTAAATATATTGTCTAGCTACACCCCATGTACCTCTGTTTCTATATATATGATTCACATGCCCGAAGCTTTATCATGTTAACTCATCCGGACTACATGGCAGAAACATGCTAGCTACACAACATATATCTGCTTGTCTCATTAAAGTTTGTCCTAGTAAACATGTGGTGTGAAATAAATGCACCATTTGTAATTAACTACTCAACACATTAGGTATAATGTACATAGGTATATAGTGTGTACTTTGGCTATATTCCATGTAACCCTATTTTACTTTAAAAAACATTGGCACTTACCAATGACATCTCTGGTTGTTATTAATCTCTCTTAAACCTTTAAGAAAATAAAACACTGAACAAATATTATTAATATGTCAAATTATGTTAATTCAAATGTGATTAAATAATGAATAATAAGAAATTAAAGATAAATCATGATTTCCTATATATAAATAATAAAATAAATAATTATGAATTTAAACCTGACCACTCTAATACCACTTGATATTTCTAGGAGTGGTATAAGCATGTAGTGATGGGTGATTTATTAAAATATTTTTTTTATAATTTTTTCTCGAACCCATGAGTGAGGATCTTGGATGTAATATTTATAATTAATTTATTTAATATCTAAATAAATTAATATGTGGGATCAGGAACATTCTACATTTATGATTATTGATCATCTTAAAATACACTTTTTTATTTACTTGATTATGATGTGAGGATCCAGGGATAGAATCCATATAACAATGATCCACAAGTATCTAATGATCTCTGAGAAACACCACTCACTCATTGGGTGCTAGTATGCTGAATCGAATGACTTGAGTTATTAATTATTGTTCTTTTGTTCTTTGGCCTTGAAGAAATATCTCGTTCATTTCTCATTCTTGAGATGGATTGGGAAGGAGGAGTTGCGATGGAATTATTTATGTGCAACAATTCTCCATTTTCAATTTTTGGATGCAATATACAATTGACATAACCATCTATTTATAGAGTTTGGGTTTTGGTTAAAATATTATTTAATTACATATTGACCATTAAATAAATTTTAACAAATTTAATAAACCCCATGCCACTTAATAATAAAGTCAATATTATTATTTTTGGGTGCACACCAACTACTACAATAACAAATATTATGTAACAGTCTTATGGATTAATATTTTCCACCGAACTTGGTCTTGTTCCATTAGAACTCCTCTATAATTTATTGAACAACCTAAAAAATATTTTATTCATAAATTAATATTTAATTACCAATCTATAAAATAAATATTTTTAAAAAATATTCAATAAATAAAATAAATATTTTATTCACAATCTAGGGAATAAATATTTTATATATATTTACAAAATAAAATAAATAATTTACTAATAAAAAAATTATTTATTCCTTTGTGAACATTAGAGATCAATAAAACATGATTAAAATTATTCCTCGGACATGAAAATAGTATTTATTCCAATAATTAGATTCAAATATTATTTAATCGATAGGAATGGAAACACTTAGTGAATGACCCTCTAGGATTCTTTATAATTGGCATTATTTAGGATTGCCCAAAATCCAAGAATACTATCTAAAAATGGTTCAAGACACCCATGATAAATAAATTAATGTCTCAACGACGACAACCACATATTAATGATCACTCTATAATATAACACCTTTATCTCAATATATCATTAAGCAAGTTCCTCATCTGTGTCACCAACCTATATACTTAGTACATCTTTCTTTTACTATCTAAAATAAACACTTCATTACAAAATGGCCATGGAATTTATGGTGATGGTTCCATTTCAATAAAAGTATCAAGATATCAGCTTCTAGAAAGATGAAACGTACAAAACCTTCCTCAACATATCCATTAATTACATGTCTCTAATGACACACCCAATATATACAACTTTTCCATGAACAGTTGCTGTCATAGTTTATGAAATAAATCTATGTACATGAGTGGTAACATGCATTAATAATAATATTAATGTCTAAGGACCATCACACATACTCGCATATTGGAATAGCCGATGACACCAAAAGATACAGAATTCATACTGGACGTCCTGCTCTCATAATCTCCTAGCTTAGAGATTGAAAAGTGTGATATTCATGAGAAGAAGCCTCATCTTCTTATGAGTACTCACACCTGACAGTCTATGTACTATGTGTCCCATCATGGTACATTATCTAACTACAGAACATTATTTAAGAATATCATCATAGAACACCAAGGTTCTCATAATAACGGGGAACTAAGATGACCTTATCAATGTGACGTATACTCTAAGGGATTGTTACATTAGAGTCATGTAGAACAATAATCAATATGTAATAAGAAGTTTTATTAATTTGCAGTACATTGAATATATATTTGATCAAATTAATAATTGTAGGTATTAGGATACTAACAACAATAGGTTGAACAATTGAATAACTTAGAATCAACTCTTCCTTAAAGAATGACAGGGACTAAACATGCATCAAACCCATTTAAGGTCCTCTCTAACCAATGAACAATGTATGGTCTCCATAATAATCAAAGAATATGATGTTATTTTTCATGTAATACATGATATCCTACATCAAATATTGACAATACATTCCAAGTATGACCTTATAAGGATTTATTCAAAAACATATTAAATCTTCAAAAAGCAATATTTCCTCAAAACCAGTTCACAATCCCTTGCTACATTATACAGACTATCTCAACCTCAAACTGGCGTAGTCAATGCCAAGGGAACTGGAAGCCTCTCCACCTCAAGCCCCAAATCATGGACAAGTTCAGGTGAAATAAGTGATTGAATATATAATCAATCAAACAAGGCATAAATCCATATATAAAATAGGAATATAAAACCTTGCATGATGTCTATATAATCCAGTGACGGAACACTAAAGCATGAATATAACCACAACGAATCCATGACTATAATAACTAATATTTTTATAAACCTTAATTCTTGATTTGTTATATAAAAATATACTCAATGTAACACTATCAGATCATGAGGCCTAGTTTCATTGTGTAATTATGTATATAATGTAACAACTTGTAATAAATTACACTGGAACAATCTTTAACTCCATAACATGACCGTATATTCTCTTGATTCTTGTAAAACTACATGGTATAACCAGTGAATGTACATAATAAAGGGGGTATCAATAAATCTAGGTAAGGGAATAAAAAACTCATAGTATAAGGTAAAGTAGTACATGTGATCCAAAAGGAATATCAAGGTAACATAAAAGTGTTTAGGATCATAATCATGAATAATGAGGTATGATATAACATGATAATATAAAGCCAACATAAGAATGTGGAAACAACATAAAACATGAAATCATAAACGCAAGTATATGATAATCACTAAGAAAACATAACATATTGTTCTTAGGATAGCCTCCCTCACACCATACATTTCATAAAATTACATAAAAACATTACACAATGAAATAGAGAGCTATATAATTTTTGGTCCACCCATCACTTGCATGTCTTGTACATGTGCCACATAGATTATACAACATAAGGATGTCTTTCATAAATTTTAACCCCATGATTAACAATTTATTTCTATATAAAATTAAATCCCCATAAATAATGGATAGTTACAACTAGTAGAATGCCTTTGAGTGTAAATAGTGGTAGGTATTCACTACATAAATGTTTGGAATGGAAAATTAAAAGATAATTTCATCAAGATAATGGGCATACATAATGTTTTGTAGAAGGGGTGAGTGAGATAGAAAGGGGTATATCATTAATTGGGAATCATAATTACATTGACAATGATGTCTAAAAAATATCTTATCCTAAACAATTATAATTTCAATGGAATGGTATAAAGAAGGTGCTTGAATAAATAGGAGAATTAGGGGATCTCTTACCATGAGAGGGCACAAAAATGTTTTTGGGAGGATCTTATTTAGAGATTGGGGGAACCATGGGAGGGATATATGGAGGGAATGGAAGAGTAAATTTATGATCTAAGAGTTTCGAGTTAATAGGAATAGTAGGTTGTGTGGGTTTATATAGAAAAAGTTTCAATAGTTATTTAGTAATTTTTATACTTAGGTTTTGGGCCCCATAGGATAATAAAAAAACCAAAAACCTTTTGATGGTTTTTTATAACTGTTCCAAATAGGTGTGTTTGTCATTATTTTATAATGAAAATAAGTGAACACATAAATGTAGTTACCTTACTGAGGTGTAATTGAGTCATGTTTATAATATTTTTATTTTAAAAATAGAAAATATAATATTGGTTTTGGAGGGTTCATTAATGGTATATAAAATTACTCAAATAACTTGAAAGACCATTTTTTTAATGGTGAAATTTAAATTGGGTTGTGGATGCATTTTATGGAATTAATTACATCACTTTTAGGTTATTATGATGTCATAATACAAAAATTATATTTATACCATATTTAACTTTTACTTGAAAATTTGATTATCTCATAAAATTATGAGAAAGTCACCATTTGATAATTTAGATGTGATTATTTAATAAATAATATTTATTTTATAATAATAATTCCTTGAAAATTTTAACTCATTCATTTAAATAAAAATATTTTTTTATTTAAAAATATTTTTTTTTACAATATTGGATTTTTGACCCTTATAAAAATTACCTTTGACTTCATAAAATTATACTATCATTTATATTTAACAAATATTATCTAATAAAGATGTTTTATTAAAATACAATTAATTTCAAAAAAATTATTTTTCATCAAAATAGTGTCTTGACTGAAACTATACATTTCCCAAAAATACAATTTAAGTTTTATCATATCAAAATTTAGTTTCAATCAAACTTGTTATTTATTCATTTAAAAGTAATATTAGAAATTGATAAATGTCAAAATTATTTTATTAAAAATAAAATGTATAATTTTATACTCTTAGGGTATAGATACATATCCATTTATTAAAACATTTAATTCCATAATGGTAAGGTGTTTGATAGTGATATTTTTACAGGGTGATTCAGAAAACATGTTTTAGGAAATAATCTCGATCATCTTAAACATATCTTGTAAATGGTTTTTCTCAAGCTTAATTTTTTGAATATTGTCTTGTGATTTTTCAAGGGTAAATACCATTGATTCTATCTCCCTTTACAGCACTGGTAAATTGGCTTCATAGGGTATAATCTTACTGGTCGAGGTCATCACTTACTTTGTTTGTGTCAAATGGGCTTTATCATTTCCCTTAATATAATAATCATAGTGGTCATTTTAGAAGGAATATATTACCAATTTTTGTTATGTCTAATGGTTTTTTTAATTACACATACCATATATGTAACACTTGATCATTTATTTAATATTTATTTTTATATAAATTAAATTTCTTTGATAGATTGTGTTACACGCAACTCTGAGTTTTAACAAACTGTTATATATTATAAATATTATTATTTAAATAAGACCATTAATAAATTTCCATTAAAAATGGATGTATTAATATTAATAGCCAAATTTTATATACTAAGTATAATTTTTTTATCAAAATATAACATATTGATAAAAAGGAACTAATTTTTTTTGTTAAATATTTATATGTTTCTAAAATAATATTTTCTCAAAAAATAATTTTGTGAAAAAATAATTAAATTATATTTTTATTTTTTAAAAATAATTATTTATGTACATGAACATAAAGTTTGAAATAATCATTTCAAAATTATCTTAGGGTGAATTTTATCTATTTTTTTGAAAGCATTAATTTTTCAATGAATAATGAAAAATTCTTGTTTTTATTTAAAACTCCTTTTTCACTCAATGAATTTACAAGATTAATTTTTGTTTTAAAACGAATTTAGAGTAAAATTAGTTAAATAATATATAAATAAATTAAATTTGTTTCATTTTAATCATTTTCATATTTAATTTTAAAGTAAAAACTTTTTAAAAAAAATTACATTTTCTCTTTGTAAAACCACTTTCTCATCAGTTCTACGAGTTTAATTTTAAATTAAAATTTTTGACTTCTATTAATTGAATTTGGAAAAATATAATCCATATATAAAATATTAATAATTTATGTTATCTAATAAGGTCAACTTAATATCTTACCATAATGAATAGTAAAAACAAACAAACTTATTTATCATGGTTAAGGAAAAAATGGGTTTACCGAGGGGTTAAACTAAAATTATATAGGTAAAAAATGAAACAAAATTGCAAACAACTTATATTATAGACATAGTTTGAGGTTTAATGCCTAATAATCACTAATGTTAAATTTTTTATACTTTTTCTATGTGAAAAATGTGGGTACACCATTTTTTTCAAAAATTACAAGTGTGCCATTCACCTCACATATAAAAGGTCACATCTTATCCTGTCCTCTTATGATTCCAAAAACCTTTTTATCATCCAATAAATTCCCATATATATTAATTAATTCTCTAATATCATTCTATATAGCTTATTTTGGTCATAATCCAACCTAAGAAGTATTTTTTTGCAAACCTGAAGAGTTTACCCGAAGAAGAGGTAATGTTCTTTAATGAGAAATTCTATTTTATTTATTTCTAAACTGAATTAAAATATTACTAACCATGATTATATAATATAAAAATTATAAAAAATATAATTATATGTTTTTTATTAATTTAATGACCTATAACCATCTCCACATCCATCAAATGGTATACAAAATAATTATTCGTGTCTACGGTGAACAACTGACTCATGAACCAATGTTATTTATTTCAATAACCACCTAGCAAGGATCGATATAATGATAAATTAAATTTTTATTATACATATTTATTTATTATATCACATATACCTCCTTACATTCCATATTTTTGGAATATGATAATGTCGGTCGTGTGTGTGGAGGACTACCACCTCATGAAGCGATGTGATTAGTTCATGATTTACCTGGAAGGTAATATGGATGGATTTAATAAAAATATGTGTTTATATTGGATATTAACTATTACATAATTTAAATATATTATTTTTATTTATTTATTTCAATAGTTAAAGAAAATGGAAATAGCATTCATGAATACGTACGGTCTGCCGTCTCCATGACCGACATATTTCATTTTCTATCTCTAACAATTATCGATTAATATAAATAAATATGTAAATAATATATATTATAAATATATCTTATTTAATATTTTTTAAATGATTCTAAAATTATCAATTTAATAGGATCAAAAAAATAACATAATCAAAACATATATTAAAAACAAAGTAGTTATTGCTCAAATCATGACTTTAACATGGAATTGTTAGTAAATAAATAAATAAAATATCATAAGTAAATAATATATGGTATGATATATATATTAGTGTATATATATTGTATTTATAATAATCTTTTATTTATTATATAAGAGTTTGGAACATGTATGAAATAATTGGAGAATTTAGGTAAGGGATATTTCACTCACTTTTTACTTCTGTGAGACACATGCCATATTCACCACCTATTTCTTAAATGTTGTGTATATAAAAACCAATAATGTAATTTATTATTTTTCCCATAAAAAATATGGGTATTTATATATCAATTTATGTATATCTATTTCATGGGGTTTACGGTTCAAAAGTTACAAAAGCGGTAAGGGATTTTTTCTGAATTTTCCTTCTTTGAGACATATATTATGTTATGCTCCTACCATATATTATGAGGTTTATATACACACCCTTTGATATGTAATATAATGAAATTAATTATTATTAGGATATTTTATTCTTTATTTAACTTTATTTTTTCATGTTTACTATGATTCGAATTTACCAAAGTGGTAAGGGTTTTATGTTACAATCTCATCATTTATCATGATTTCTCAAAATTATGATCCCAATTATTATATTATATGATCTATCTATTACGAAACTCATGTATTTAATTTTTCTCTATTTATTTTTATATAATATGTTTTTCCATTACATTATATCTCTTCATGTGATCATTTTTTCAAAATAATGTTTTTATGAAAAATCATCCTTATTTTTCATTTTGGTTGAAAAAAGCGTTTTCTTCCAAAACAATGTTTTCTAAAAATAATTTCATCAATGATTTTAACATTATAGAAATTATTTATTAAAGAAATTTTTACCCACTTTTTACTTTTTACAAAAACAATTTAATAATCATGTCATTTTACAAATAAGGCCCATTTGTCTTTAACTGAAAATGATAAAGGAATATTTATTTTAACGTGTAAGGAATGAATGAAAATTTCATGATGTCATGAACATTAATTTTTTATAATCTTACTTTATATGTTTTTCAATGTTATTTTTAAATAAAATAACTTCCATAATATATTATTAATTTCAATTTTTTTAACAATGATATTAAAAGATGAGATATTTTCCTAAAGAAAGAGTCTAAGTGATTTCTCTTTCAAAATAATTTTACAACTAAGTTAAAATACTTGGAAATTAATTATGATTTACTGGGGATATTATCCAATGAAATAATTAATATTCATTATCTAAATGGATTATTATTATGATGAAAATATGTTTATTAAAACCGTTTATCTTCAATGGGCTATACCATGATAAAATGATTATGAAACCCACTTCAATTTCCACAAGTTATGCTTTGATGAAATAATGAAATGATTATAAAACCTATTTTTTCTTTCTCTTGTTAAGTAATTAAATTTTTATGAATCCCATTTCATTTAATGGGTTATGATATGAAGAATTGTTTATGATCGTGTGGCACACATATGTATTATTTTCATTATGTGATAAGTGGGACCAATCTCCCTCCAATAAATTAGGTGAATATTGATATCTCATGAGGTAAATAAAAATATATTAGGGAATAACCCCAGTTTTATAAGTGACTGATCCCAATAGTATTTTTTGGGAGTAAACCTTCAATACTGCGAATGTTTATCGAGTGAAACCAATCCACGATAATATTTTTGGTAATGATCCTTGAAATACTAAGGAAATGATTTTCTATACTTAGGTGTATGATAAAAATCTATATCTTAATCCGATGTTATGCCTCTATGGTTAATGTTCTTTGATTCCATTATGATTCATGCCTTATAAACTACAAATATTTATGTAGTGACTGAATTTTATGATCTATGATATTCAAGGTATGATTTTCAAATTTTATTCTCATGTTCTCTGACCCCTATTCTCATGAAATGTTGATATTTCCCTTGTTTACCCTTACTAAGAATCATAGATCACCCATTTTTCCTTTCCCCAGGTTATGATTAAAGTTTCTATGTATGATATGTGTAAGAATGATATTGTTTATTAAGAACATAGGTTGAGATGAAGTAGCTCAATTATGGAGTAGTTTTTTATGTGCCAAAATTTTAAAAGGCATTATACCTTTAGGATCCATAGGCATGTGTTTATTTAATTTAATGAATATTCATCTAAAAATATGTAATATCTATGAATGATAATTTTTTCATTATATTTGGCATCAAAGGATAGGTTTAATTAACATTTGGAAACTAGGATATGAAAACTTTAGTTAGACCAATTAGGATATGTCTAGGGATAATTTTAAGCATGAGTAAAAGGATATGAAAATGTATTAGAATTTTGGTAAAGGACAGAGTGAGTGGTTTCTAAGAAATTTCATTTCTCTCTAGATACTACATGTAGATGTGGCTCTGGAATAGAGGTACCTAAGGGTAATAACACTGAAAATCACACAATGATCTAGAATTGATCATCTCCTAATGCATGAAAAGATGAATTCTTTCACACTTGGTTGACAATCCAAGGGGCATGAATTGTAAATTCACAAAAACTTTATGAACTATCATGCATGATTTAAATATATGATTACTATGAATTAACTTGTATAAACATAGGGTTTCATTGATTAAAAATAAGGTTACATGATTAATACATATTATAATTTAATTTTAATGATTATGAGGTTCATTAATATGATTATTGTTTCTTACATTATGAGTTTTGGTTTTAGTCAATATCTAGAACCCAAAGGATCTATGTTAATTCTGAGTGTGATGGATAAGGTGATGAATTTTCCCCTAAGAAAAATATTTTTATGGGAGATGGAATGAAACATCTCATTACTATACTCACAAAACATTCTCATGTTGTGAGTCAAGTTGATATTATAAATAAGAAAAAAAAGGAGAAGCATTCTATTGAGTCCATGAGTCAACTTCCACCTTTCTTAGTGGTTCCCTTAATCATATAGTTTTGGATTAATTAGTCAATGCCATTGAAAAGATATTTTCTATTCTCCAGTGTTTAGAATATGAAAAATTAATTTTTGTTTTCTATCATACATATGTAAAATTGGATCAATGGCTTACTCCATCAAGAATATAATGGAACAGCTAAAGTTGACTCCATGGAGTGTGATGAGTTTACAAGTTTATTTTTCAATAATTATTTTCCTTGTATACTTCATAAAAAAATAGATAAGGAATTACATGAGCTAAAGTGGAAGTATGATGAATTTTATTTGTGCCTGTTAGGAATATTTTACAAGAATTTCATGATATACTTTTGGAATTATCATCTAACATGAAATTAAGGATGATCAATTCATCAGTGGCTTAAAACCAAGTCTCTGAAAATAGTTATCCATAAGGAACATCAGTAGTTATAAATAAATAATTTGACGTGCTCTCAAGTTATAAAAAATTATTATATTTACTAATCAATCTCATGGTTTTGAAAATAAAAGGTTCATTGAGATCAAATAAAACTCATAAAACCATGGAGAGGAGAAGATGAAATTTCTTTTATGATTGAAGTGTAGAAGGAAACATTAAGTAATTTTTTTATGGGGACTAGTAAATGGTTAAAATGTGGGATGGAAGATAATCAAGAATTTTATTTCCGAAGTGATAGGAAGATGTTAGCTAATGATATGAATAGAGGGAAGGGTATAATAATAAACTACTCGCACTCAAGTGTTTTAAATGAAAGTAGTATGAGATATATGCTAACCAGTTCCCAAATCCAATGGTTAGTGATGATGATCGGAATCAGCAACCTCCTAAGCTCGAGGATAAGGGTAAATCCAATGACATCATTTTTTTCTAATGAGTGGTTCAATAATGATGTAATGAAAGGTATGGTTACCATCAACTCTAGAATAACTAATGTCTTATTTGACTTTGGATCTACCCATTCATTCATTTCTCAATAATTTTATAAGGGTATCAAGATTCCACCCAAATGATTAGAAGTATAATTATAAGTTAAAACTCATAATGGTATGATAATTTTATATTCATTATTTTATTCCTCTGCGGTTGATTTTTGAGGGAATGTTAATCCGAAAAAATCTTTTAATTCATCCTCTGGTTGAATTTGATGTTATACTAGGCATGAATTGGATTTCACTACATAAATACCTTATCAATTTATGAGGAAGGGAAGTCACATTTGATATTCCAAAACAACATATTATTTTTTATTAGTGTGATGATAATTATAAAATTTCAATGGAGGTCACATACATTTTATGGGTCCTAATTCCCATTTAGAAGGGGTGTTCATCATATATAGTTGGGGAGAAACATATAATCTATGATATTCTTATTCTACAAGAATTATTTGATTTATTTTCGGATGATTTTTCAAGCATTCCACCAAAATAATATTTTTTGTTCTCGATATAACTCATACAAAGTTCTACGCCTCTTTTAAATACTCCCTGTTGAATGGCCCTGATTGAGTTTTTTGAGTTGAAAAAGAAACTCTAGGAAAACCATAAAAATGGATTCATTCAGAAAAGTGTGTCACCTTGGGGTGAAACTGGTATTTTTATTTTGAAAAAAGATTGATGTAACTCGGAATTTTTTATTAGCAGAGGAAAAAGATCAAAATCAAGAACAAGTATCATATACCCCATATTGATGACCTATTTGATTAACTATGTAGAGATCAATACTTATAACAACCCATACTTTACATACATTGTTATTACTTCAGAGTTGAAGAATACTTATTACAACATATAACAAAACCATGAAAGGTCCGTATAGGTATAGTGTCTTTAGAAAATGGGAAACATAAACAACTGGTTCATAAAATCAACTACATTGTCTCCCATTTATTTCATCATATCTAGAGTCCCTTTTTGGCATATCCTACTTAATATCCTTCTTCTTGGCCTGGGGAAAAGAAAACATACAAAAGGGTGAGCTCAAATGCTTAGTAAGGGTAAACAAAAGAAATATCAGTCATATCATAATCATAAGAACATAACATTTTGAAAATCTTAACCTGTAAAAGAGATCATAATATCTTGTCATGAGATAAATCATAGTAATGAAAATTAATCCCAAATATTCATAACATATAACATGAAACTTTGTGTCATGCACACATAATCATAAAAAATCATTTCATATTAGCCAAGGCTCATTGCCAAGACCATCATAGAGGACAAAGTACATTACTGAACCGAGTTCACTCCTTGTTCCAGTCCTGTATCACTGAACCGGTTTAACTTGTCGTTCCAACCATGTCTATCTCATGAGATATAAATATTTACCCAATGAATTTGAGGGAGATATAGGTCCCACTCATCTCATAATGAAACCATTCTTATGTGTGCCACAAAATCATAAATCGTACATCATAACATAACCCATGTCATAAAAATGGGATTCTTAAACATCATTCCATAATAACATAACCCATATAAGATAAAAGGTCATCATAAAATTAATTCCATCATATAAAAATCAAATCAATGTAAAAATAGGGATAGAAACAGAACCCTATTTTATCTTAGATGGAAAATAATTTTGATAAAACACGTGAACTCCATTCCTGAGGAAAATATCATTTCTACTTCAAAAATATTTTTCCTTTCATAACATGTCATAAAATTTTAAACTAAAAGAAGTTGATTAAAAATAATCTTGAAAACTTGTAAAGGAAGCTTCTTGGAAAAAATGTTCTAAAAATCCATTCATGCCATATAAGTTAAAAAAACATTCTCCTCGTACTTTTGTCAGAAAAGTCAAAAAGTACCTCGTAACCTAAACAAAAGAAAGATTCCTTACATACCATGTAGTAAAAGACAAAATGGGTAAAATTACATTAAACATACATAAAACACTATTAGAAAACATGTACTTGGATGATAACAATAACCCCAGAAAATACTTATGAATAAACAATCTCGGATAAGAATGAGATTGGAAACATTATCCCTTACCTTAGGTATGATATGATTCATATGAATCTGAACCTCCTGTAATATGGTTTAAATAATGTTAATTGACTTATTACATAATCATATTCATTGTTATGATTTCATATATGGTCATATTTGTATCTTCTTAGTAGTAATATTTCATTGTTATTTGTTATTCGGGTGTTTATTGCTTTATGTTCTTATGCGTATTTTGTCGAATAAATTATTATTACTCTTTATAGGATATAGATACATCATTTAAAGAATTTTATTAGTGTGATATACATAATATTAATTCATTCATTTCATTTATATAATCATTATTCAATGAAGATCATATAGAACGAGTCGCATCACATCATGGAGACGGTAGGCCGTACATACGCACGAGCGATGATATCGTTCCCATGATAGTGGAATTGTATTGAAGTGTATGTATAATATTTCACAATTAATAACACTTTAAAATAACCATATATAGTTATTTATTTACACCATTATATCCATCCAAGTAAGGTGGTGGTGGAAAACATATTACACCACGACGTGGAGACTGTATTCCGTACGTACGCACGCACGGTGATTTTGTTTTCCGTAGGATGGATAAGAAGTGAAATAGGGTTGTTTCATATTTATAATAACATATCTGTATATGATGTATACTAATGTTATTACCTCATAATGAAACAACTAAAGAAGATGGAGTATAAGAAGAATGGAACTTGAAGAAAACGGTAGAAGTTATTACCTCTTCTTCGAAGTGCCTCCTTTAAACATTGTCTTAGGGCACTATAGTTGGTCTTTTGAGAAGACCAGTACCTCTAGTAGGTTTCTAAGAAAGTGGGGAAGTGAAATGGGTAGGGTTTGGCCGAGCTTTAAGGCTCAAAGTGGTGTGAGGAGGAGATGGAGGAGGTGCCCTATTATAACGGAGGAGAGGGGAACCTTCAGAAAGTGTGAAAATATTATTTTATTATAAACTTATCTTCAGTTTCAAAAGGTCCAAAACTCATTAAAAATGAATATAATATGACCCATGGTCTAAATAAAATTATCCAATCAGAATTGGGCATGTTTTGGAAAATATTTTAATCATTATAATCTTATTTATTTAAATCATTTATTAATGAGGTAAATACTACATCATTATTATGTCATAAATAATTTAATTAATTTGATGTATAAAAATTATAAAAAAAATACCACCATATAGTAAATCATTTTATCTTTCAAATTAATATTTATAGTTGAAAAGATAATTTATATACCCCTTATAAAAATTAATTACTAAAAGATATTTTGTTATTGCCAATTTTGTCTTTACATTAAATTAATTATTCTAATGTGTCATTGTCTTTCATAAGTGGTTCCATGGGGTCCCAAAGTCAACCCAAGGATGCCTATGGTCGGACATTACTCATCCAATATGGTTTGGACAAATGTTAAGGTCATTTTGAATTATTATAATTTTCTTTTATCTAAGAATTACCTTATTTACTTTTAACCGTGGTAAATAAAAGTAAAAAGTTAGTATTCACCAAAAAATATTTTTATCTAATTGAACCGAATTTTAATCCTTGATATTAACCATGTCTCTCGGATTTTCAAAATTTAACTCACAGAAGCGGGAAAGTTATGTTTTATGAACAACTGCAAAAGCTCCTAGGAGTTGGGTAAAAGACGGTGAAAAGTTCAATACAATTTTTATAAATTTAAAATTATTATAAAATGACTCCAATTAATTTCATTGAAATTATATAATTATTGTCTATCCATTTTTTCCTAAAATAAATTTTAATCAAATAAATGATTATTTAAATAAAAAGTCGGTTTTAACCAAAAACTCAGTGTTTTCACTTTTCATCAAAAATTGAAGTTTTTCAGAAAAATACCAAAAATTCAGCCTAATCTATATTTGATATTCCAAATTCAAAAATGATGTCTATTTTTTTAAATTAAAAACATAGAAGTGTAATTAATTAATTTTAAAAGTAATTCCCGTTATCAAAACAAATAGCGTGTTTTTAAGAAACAATAACTATCAAAAGATCATCACTTGTTTATGTCCAATTTCAAAGTGAAATTAATTCCATTGAACAAAATTGGATAAAATGGTAAAAATATATTCTAATTATACTTTAAAACCAATTAAAAAAATAATCTATCCATATAAATTATTGTGATGAAAAAAGTTGTTTTTAATTAAAATATAGCGTGTTTTTACTATTCATTAAAATATGAAAGTTACCAGAATAATATGAAAAATTTATCCAAAGTAAACTTTTATATCCTGATTCCAAAGAAGAATTTTGTTTTTTCAAATTGAACTTATAAACATGTCAAAAACTAGATTTAAAATATGTGTGTCATCAAAAGGCGGTAAAACTGCATTTTTTGAAAAATACTTCTTTTATCCAAAAAACTGATTTTGTTTTCAAACCTAATTCTAGAAAATGTGTAAGATGATTTATAATGTTATAAAATTTAAAATTCAGTTAATACTATTCATAACAGCTAGTTTATAATATTATAATAATATATCATTGTTTAGTGAAGCTCGGTATTGCGTACTACCCACTCTATCGAGGAAGGTCGCGATTGCGTGTAACGCAAGCCAAGATAGTGTTGTGTGCAGTGAAAGAATCCTTTGCTTATAACATAATACATAAAAAAAATATATACATCTCATAAAATATCAGGGTGTTACATTCTACCCCCCTTAAATTGAATTTCTCCCTCGAAATTTATCACTTCGTAACAAACAGATGAGGATACCTCTCCCTCATCATATCCTCAAGCTCCTATATAGCTTCTTCTAATTGGTGGTTCCTCCATAAAACTTTCACCAAGCGAGTGGTCTTGTTCTGTAGAAATGTTTCTCTATGATCCAGAATCTCTATCGGTTGTTCTTCAAACGAAAGATCTTTCTCTAGCGGTACAACTTCTGAGCTTAGTACACGTGAAGGATCAGTGATGTACTTTCTTAGGAGAGATACGTGGAACTCATCCTGAACTTGAGAGAGATTTAGTGGAAGCGCCAATCGATAAGCTACCTTCCGAAAACGATCCAGTATTTCGAAAGGACCTATATACCTAGGGATCATCTTTCCCTTCTTCCCAAATCTCATTACTCTCTTCTAAGGAGATATTCGTAAGAACACTTTATCACCCACTTCAAACTCTAGGTCTTTTCTTCGGTTGTTGGCATAACTTTTTTGTCGACTCTGAGATGATCTTATGTGTTGTTGAATAGATCGGACATTTTCTGCCATCTCATCAACAATATCATGTCCTAATAGCTTTCTTTCCCCAACTTCATCCCAACAAGTTGGAGTTCTGCATTTTTTCCACAGAGAGCTTCATAAGGATCCATCTGAATACTGGAGTGAAAGCTATTATTATAAGAAAATTCCACCAAAGGTAGGTATTGATCCCAAACACCTTTGAAATCCATAGTGCAAGCTTTTAACATGTCTACTAGAGTTTGAATTGTCCTCTCAGACTGACCATCTGTTTGAGGATGATAAGCAGTGTTGAAACTCAAATCTGTATCTAGAGTATGTTGAAGACTTCACCAGAACTTCAAGGTAAACCTCAGATCCCGATCAGATATAATGGAAAGTGGTACTCCATGCAATCTTACCTCTTCCTTTACATATATCCTGGCAAAGCTGATCCAGAGAGAAATATTCCCTAATAGCAATGAAGTGTGCCGACTTCGTAAGATGATCAACTATAACCCAGATAGCATTATTTCTTTTGGATGTTTTAGGAAGTCCAGTGACAAAGTCCATAGTGATGTTTTCCCATTTCCATTCTAGTATGGGTAATGGTTGTAACAACCCTTTAGACTTCTGTATCACAGCTTTAACTTGCTGACAAACCAAGCATCGAGAGACATATTCATCCACATCTCTTTTTAGGCCATCCCACCAGAAGTACTCTTTCATGTACCTATACATCTTCGTGCTTCCAGGATAAATAGAGAATGAAGAACTATGAGCTTCATCCAATAACTCCTTCTTTAATTTGGGTATTGGAAGAACACAAAACCGATTCCTAAACCTTATTATCCCATCACAATCAAGGTTGAATTCAGGAACATTTCTCAACTTATTTTGTAACTCTACATCTTATTTTTGTGCCTCTTTAATCTTCACATGTATATATGGTTGAACATTCATTTGAGAAAGATAAGATTTTTCCCCTTCCATTATAAATCCAAGATCCATCCTTTGTAAATCCATAAATATCAGATCTTTTTTTATCCTCATCATGGATAAGCAAGCATGGTCTTGTCGACTTAATGCGTCTGCCACCTTGTTTGCTTTCTCAGGGTGGTAATGAATTGAGCAGTCGTAATCCTTAATCATCTCCAACCATCTTCTTTGGCACATATTCATCTCCTTTTTTGTGAAAATATACTTTAAACTTTTTTGATCAGTATAAATATCACACCATTCACCATAAAGATAATGCCTCCAAATCTTTAATGCAAAGATTACCGCAGTAAACTCCAAATCATGAGTTGGGTAATTTTGCTCATGAATTTTCAACTTTCGTGAGGCATAAGCTACCACCATATCGTTTTTCATGAGAACACACCCCAATCCCTTCATGGATGTGTCACTGTAGATCACAAACCTTTCTCCACTACAAGGCAGTGTGAGCACAGGTGCACTGGATAACCTTCTTTTCAACTCCTTGAAATTCTCTTCACATTCCTCTATCCACACGAACTTAACTCCTTTTAGAGTCAACCTGGTGAGTGGATTAGATAATCGTGAAATATCTTTCACAAAACGTCGATAATATCCAACCAAACCAAGAAAACTTCATATCTCGGTTATTGTTGTTGGTCTCGACCATCTTTCGATAACCTCTATTTTTTCTGGATCCATAGATATCCCCTCTTTTGAGATTATGTGACCCAAAAATGCAACTTTTTGAAGCCAAAATTCACACTTGGTAATTTTGGAATAAAGCTTCTCCTTTCTCAGGGTCTTCAATATAATTCTCAAGTGATCTTCATGTTCTTCCTTTCTCTTTGAATAGACAAGAATATCGTCTATAAAGACTACCACAAACTGATCAAGATAGTCTCTAAAGAATCTATTCATCAGATCCATGAAGATAGAAGGGCCATTAGTAAGACCGAATTGCATCACTATAAATTCATAGTGTCCATACCTTGTACGGAAATCCATATTTGGTATATCCTCCCTTTTGAACCTTAATTGATGATACACTGAATGAAGATCAATCTTGGAAAAGTATTGAGCTCTGCGTAATTTTTCAAATAAGTCATCAAAGCGTGGGAGAGGATATTTTTTCATGATCATGATCTTGTTAAGTTCTTGATAATCAATGCAGAGTCTCACTGATCCATCTTTCTTCTTAACAAACAGAATAGGTTCTCCCCAAGGTGATGCACTGGGGCGTATGAATCCTTTATCAAGATTCTCTTGGAGTTTTTTTTTTCAATTCCTGCAACTTAATTGGGGCCATTCTATAAGGTGTCTTTGAAATCTGCAAAGCACCCAGTATGAGTTCTATTGAAAACTCAACTTCACAATTTGGTGGAAGACCCGACAATTCCTCCGGAAAGACATCATCAAACTCCCATACAATGGTCATATTATTAATCATGAGTTTCTCACCAACCATTTGAGATATATAACCTTCATTTATTGGAATCAAGACCCATAAGATGGAAGAAATTTCCTCTGGAAGGTTATATTCATCCTTGCATCGATAGATGATCATATATTGATATAGAATATTAAATTTGATTTCCCTTCTAGGGAAATTGATATGAGCTCTGTATAAAGAAAGTAGATCCATGCCAAGAACCTCATCAAATTCCACTATAGGAAGGATCATAAGATTTTCAGGAAGCACTTTCCCACAAACTTCAATTGGAGGAGAATTATAAACTTTTTATGTGACTGTTGTGCCATTAGGAGTTTTCACAGCTAACTCAACATCTAATTGTTGAGGTAATACAGTGATACCATTAGAAAATTCTTCAGAAATAAAAGAGTGGGTGGATCCAGAATCAAATAAAACATTTTATACTTTAGAGTGTATGGTAGGTGTACCTTTCACAACTTCGTTATCGTACTCCACATCACCGATACTAATTGCATGTGACTTTCCTTTGTATTTGGCCTTAAGAGTTTTTTGACATCGATCATCATCAACAACCCTTGGATTTGTGCATTGATTGGCATAATTCCCCATATCGTTTCACTTGAAACATTTAAGTGTAGGAGGTTAATTCTATATATCCCTTTATTTGTTCGCATCATTAGACATCTTCTTCCCATTATTTCGATATTCAGCTGCCCAATGACCTTCTATTCCACACTTAAAACATTTTCGTGTCCCTTTAAGACAATTCCCTCCATTTTTCTTTCCACAATTTGAGAATAAAGGAAAAATCATCTTCTTTTCAGTGTAGTATTTATATTTTCCTTTGAATTCCATTTTCCTCTTCTTATCAAACCCATATGACTGATGGGTTACTCCAATCTCCATCTCAACCTTGAGAGCACATCGAACAATTTCCTCGTAGATATTGAAGTCTGTTATGGCTAACTCCCTTCAAAGACTTGGTTTTAAGCCACCAAAGAATCGATCTATTTTACTCTCAGGTTGGATAATAATTCTGAAAGCATACCTTGCAAGTCTTGTGAAACTAGCTTCATAGGTACCATCCGATTCATCATCCTTTTTCTTCAGTTCAAGAAACTCCTTCTCCATATTTTTTCGGAGAATACAAGGGAAGTAATTATTGAAAAATACGTTCTTGAACTCGTCCCATTACATGGACTCAATTTCATCTCTTTGCCTCGTATTCTTGATAAGATTACACCATTGATTAGCATCACCTTACAAACGATATATTACTAAGATGACTTTTTCATGTTCAGAACATTGTAGAACTGAAAATAGCTTTTCAATGGTACTAATCCATTATTCAGATACTAATGGATCAGAAGACCCACAGAATAAAGGTGGACGCTGCCTTATGAAGGATTCAATAGAATGTTTCTCCTTCCTTTGCTCGTTTGGAAGTCCTGGATGGTTCATAGCTTGAGAAAGTTGTGTGAAAATGGCTACAGGATTTTTCATTCTAGATCCCATAACATATGGTTGCTCAGAGGGTATAATCATTGCATTGCCCATCGCATTCATCATTAACATAGTTCCTTCGGGTTCTAGCCATTGACTAAAACCAAGAAGCATAGTGTGAATAACACTAATCATAATAGGAAAATCACATAATCAAGAATAAAATTTCACACTTAAGTTCTTATCATAGGTTGTTCATGGCCATTTCTAAAACACTAATTTTGTGTTCTATGCTTAGACTTATCCTTAGGGTTCTTACTAAGGCTTTCACATCCTAGTTTCCAAAGGTTGACTATACCTTTCCCCTGATACCAACTTTAACGACCCATACATTACAAACATTGTTAACATTTCAGAGTTGAAGCATACTTATTACAACATATAACAAAACCATGAATGTACCGTATAGGTATAGTGTCTTTAGAAACTGGGAAACATAAACAACTGGTTCATAAAATCAACTACATTTTCTCCCGTTTATTTCATCATATCTAGAGTCCATTTTTGGAATATCCTACTTAATATCCTTATTCCAGACCTGGGGAAAAGAAAACATACAAAAGGATGAGCTCAAATGCTCAGTAAGGGTAAACAAAAGAAATATCAGTCATATCATAATCATAAGAACATAACATTTTGAAAATCTTAACCTGAAAAAGAGGTCATAATATCATGTCATGGGATAAATCATAGTAATGAAAAGTAATCCCAAATAATCATAACATAAAACATGAAACTTTGTGGCATACACACATAATCATAGAAAATCATTTCATATTAGTCAAGGCTCATTTCCAAGACCATCATAGAGGACAAAGTCCATTACTGAACTGAGTTCACTCCTTGTTCTAGTCCTGTATCACTGAACTAGTTTAACTTGTCATTCCAGCCATGTCTATCTCATGAGATATAAATCTTTACCCAATTCAATGGAGGGAGATATAGGTCCCACCCATCTAATAATGAAACCATTCTTATGTGTGCCACAAAATCATAAATCATACATCATAGCATAACCCATGTCATAAAAATGGGATTCTTAAACATGATGCCATCATAACATAACTCATATAAGATAAAAGGACATCATAAAATTAATTCCGTTATAAAACAATCAAATCAATGTAAAAATAGGGATAGAAACAGAACCCTATTTTATCTTAGATGGAAAATAATGTTGATAAAACACTTGAACTCCATTATTGAGGAAAATATCCTTTCTACTTCAAATTTTTTTTTCCTTTATTAACATGTCATACAATTTTAAACTAAAATAAGTTGATTAAAAATAATCATGAAAACTTGTAAAGGAAGCTTCTTGGAAATAATTTTCTAAAAATCCATTCATGCCATATAAGGTAAAAAAACATTCTCCTCGTACTTTTGCCAGTAAAGTAAAAAAGTACCTCGTAACGTAAACAAAAGAAAGATTCCTTACATACCATGTAGTAAAAGACAAAATGGGTAAAAATGACATTAAACGTACATAAAAAAACTTTTAGAAAACATGGACTTGGATGATAAAAATAGCCCTAAGAAATACTTATGAATAAACAATCTCAGATAAGAACGAGATTGGAAAGGTTATCCCTTAACTTAGGTCTGATATACTTCGTATGAATCTGAACCTTCTGTAATATGGTTTAAATAATGTTAATTGACTTATTGCAGAATCATATTCATTGTTATGATATCATATATGGTCATATTTTTATCTTCTTAGTAGTAATATTTCATTGCTACTTGTTATTCGGGTGTTTATTGCTTTATGTTCTTATGCGTGTTTTGTCGAATAAATTATTATTCCTCATTATAGGAAATTGATACATAATTTACAGAATGGTATTAGTGTGATATATTCCATAGTCATTCATTCATTTAATTTATATAATCATTATTCAATGAAGATCATATAAAATGAGTCGCATCACATCGTGGAGACGGTAGGTCGTACGTACGCACGAGCGATGATATCGTTCCCATGATCGTGGAATTTTATTGAAGTGTATGTATAATATTTCAGAATTAATACCACTTTAAAATAATAATATATAGTTATTTATTCACACCATTATATCCATCCAAGTAAGGTGGTGGTGGAAAACATATTACACCACGGCGTGAAGACGGTATTCTGTACGTATGCACGCGCAGTGATTTTGTTTACCATAGGTTGGATAATAGGTGAAATAGGGTTGTTTCATATTTATAATAACATATCAGTATATGAGGGATACTGATGTTATTACCTCATAATTAAACAACTAAAGAAGAGAGAGTAGAAGAAGAATGGAATTTGAAGAAAATGGTAGAAGGTATTACCTCTTCTTCGAAGTGCATCCTTTAAACATTCTCTTAGGGAAATAGAGTGGGTATTTTGAGAAGACCAGTAACTCTAGTAGGTTTCTAAGGAAGTGGGGAAGTGAAATGGATAGGGTTTGGCCGAGACTGAAGGCTCAAAGTGGTGTGAGGAAGAGAGGGAGGAGGTGCCCTTTTATAAGGGAGGAGAGGGGAACCTTTGGAAAGTGTGAAAATCTTATTTTATTATAAACTTATCTTCAGTTTCAAAAGGTCCAAAAATCATTAAAGATGAATATAAGATGACTCATGGTCGAAATAAAATCATCCAATCAGAATTGGACATGTTTTCGAAAATATTTTATTCATTATAATCTTATTTATTTAAATCATTTATTAATGAGGTAAATACTGCATCATTATTGTGTCATAAATAATTTAATTTATTTGATGTACAAAAATTATAAAAAAATACCAACATGTAGGAAATCTGTTTAGATTTCCAATTAATATTTATAGTCGAAATGATAATTTATATAGCCCCTTATAAAAATTAATTACTAAAGGATTGTTTGTTAATGCCAATTTTGTCTTTACATTAAATTAATTAATCTAATGTGTCATTGTCTTTCATAAGTGGTTTCATGGGATCCCAAAATCGACCCAAGGATGCCCATGGTAGGTCATTACTCATCCAATAAGGTTAGGACAAGTGTTAAGGTAATTTTGAATGCTTATAATTTTCTTTTATCATTGAATTACCCTATTTACTTTTAACCGTGGTAAATAAAAGTAAAAAAGTTACTATTCACCAAAAATTATTTTTATCTAATTGAACCACATTTTACTACTAAATATTAACCATGTCTCTCGGATTTTTAAAATTCAACTCACAGAAGTAGTAAAATTAAGTTTTATGAACAATTGCAAAAGCTCTTAGGAGGTGGGTAAAAGACGGTGAAAAGTTCATTACAATTTTTATAAATTTAAAATTATTATAAAATGATTCCAATGAATTTCATTGAACTTATATAATTATTATGTACCCATTTTGACCTAAAATAAATTTTAATCAAATAAATGATTATTTAAATAAAAAGTCGATTTTAACCAAAAACTCTGTGTTTTCACTATTCATCAAAAATTGATGTTTTTCAGAAAAATACCAAAAATTCAGCCTAAGATATATTTGATATTCTGAATTCGAAAATGATGTCTATTTTTTCAAATTAAAAATATATAAGTGGCATTAATTAATTTTAAAATTAATCCCCGTTATCAAAACAAATAGCGTGTTTTTAAGAAACAATAACTCTCCAAAGATCATCACTTGTTTATGTCCAATTTCAAAGTGAAATTAATTCCAATGACCAACATTAGATTAAATTGGAAAAATATATTCTAATTACACTTTAAAAACAATTAAAAAGATAATCTGACCATATAAATTATTGTGATGAAAAAAGTTGTTTTTATTTAAAATATAGCGTGTTTTTACTATTCATCAAAATATGAAAGTTACCAAAATAATATGAAAATTTTATCCAAAGTAAATTTTTATATACTGATTCCAAAGATGAATTTTATTTTGTCAAATTAAACTTATAAACATGTCAAAACCTAGATTTAAAATGTGTGCGCCATCAAAAGGCGGTAAAACTGCATTTTTTGGAAAATACTTCTTTTATCCGAAAAACTGATTTTGTTTTCATACCTCATTATAGAAAATGTGTAAGATGATTTATAATGTTATAAAATTTAAAATTCAGTTAATACTATTCATAATAGCTATTTCATAATATTATAATAATATATTGTTGTTTAGTGAAACTCGATATTGCGTACTACACACGTTATCGAGGAAGGTCGTGATTGCGTGTAACGCAAGTCAAGCTAGTGTTGTGTGTAGTGAAATATTCCTTTGCGTATAACATAATACATAAAAAATATATACTTCTCATAAAATATCAGGGTGTTACAATACTTTTCCAAGATTGACCATTATTATGGATACCATCAATTGGGTTTCATGAAGGAGGATATAACCAACATTGAATTTTGTATAATTTATAGAAACTATCAATATAGAGTTCCAAAATTCAATCTTTATAATTTACCCACCATCATCATGGATTTAATGAATAGCGTATTTAGATATTACATTGAGCAGTTTGTGGTAGTATTTATAGATGATATTCTTATCTATTCAAAGAGAAATAAAGATCATGAATATCACTTTAGAATTGTACAAAATAACCTAAGTAAGGAGAAAATATATGAAACATTTACAAAATATGAATTTTGGAAAAACAAATTTCATTTTTTGGCCATATAATCTCAATATAGGGTATATCGGTGGATCTATAAAATATGGGATTTCTAGACCAACAATAATGACTGAGATCCATAGTTTTATTGGTTTGTATGGGTATTATCAATGATATGTGGATAATTTCTCACAGATATATAATCCACACACCAAGTTAACTCGAAATAGATCTGAGATCCTATGGAAAAATTAATTTGAGGAAAATTTCAAGGAATTGAAGAGAATACTAGTCAACACACCTATGTTTACATTTACATATAGTGGAGAAGGTTTTTGTAATCTATAGCGATGATTAAAAGAAGATATTAGGATGTATTATTATGAAAAATTAAATTTTTATGGCTTATAACATATAAAAATTGAAGTTTCATGATAAATAATAACCAACTCATGATTTCGAGTTAACTGCAATAATATATGCTTTAATGGTTTGGAAGCATTATCTTTATGGAGAAAACTATGATATATATACCAATCACAAAATTTTAACGTATATATTTTCATAGAAGGATTTGATTATGCACCAGAGACACTACTGGAAATCCAGCATTTCCCAATGGTTTAGAACCGTTGGGAAAGGCTGCAGAACCATTGGTATATGTTATACCAACGGTTCTGCAAACCATGGGGATGTAAGCCGTTGGGAAAGGCTTTTCCCAACGGTTTACACAGAACCATTGGGATAGGTCAGAAAAAATCAACCTATCCCAATGGTTTGGCCCGTTGGGAAATCAACAGACAATTTTCTTTCACAACGGTTTACAAACCATTGGGAAAGGTTTTTACCAACGGTTCCATGAACCGTTGGTAAAAACAACCCTGCAACAGGGTATCCCAACGGTTTCAAACCATTGGGATAGGGTGTTTTTACCAACGGTTCCTTGAACCATTGGTAAAACAGCTCTATAGAGCCTATGCCAACGGTTTTCAAACCGTTGGCAAAGGCTTTGCTGTGCAAATTCCACAACAACCTGCAATTTGCATAGCAGGTCTGGTTTTTGGGCATTTTCATTTCAATTTTCAATCCAATTATTCCCTCATTTTCAATTCATTTTTCAATCCAATTATTGTACCTGTAACACATATAATGCATACATATAGAGAACAAACCAACACATACAAATAATGAAAACCAACCAACCAACACATATAATGCATCCGGAAAATATACACATCCATAATTAAAGTAGAATTCATAACATAATTATAAACATACATAATTCATTTAGAATTCATTTTAAAATTTAGATGTCAATTATATGTGGAATCCGAAATTCAATTCATAATTTGATCGGTTTTTTCTATACCATATATTTTTACCTCAAATGATGTCCATTTTAAACAAAATACATACACCTGATGTGATACCGGCCACACCGCACCTCATATTGAGGCGGGGTTGACTCGTACACGTCACATTTGACCCATGGATCGTTGTGCTAAAGTATCGACACAATCCGAATACGTTTGGTCGGTTTTCTGTATGCCAGTTGATGTTTTTCACTTAAAATGGCGTTCTTTTGAAACAAAAGACGGACACTATGAGTGGTGCCGACCACACCACATCTCCAATTGAGGCGGGGTTTATTCGTACACGTCACATATGACCCATGGATCGTTCTCCTAAAGTTCAAATGGAAACCGAATGCGTTTGGTCAGTTTTCCGTATGTACTTAAAATGTTGTCCATTTTAAACAAAAGAGTGACACTTAGACTAATACTGACCCCACCGCGACTCAGATTCATCCTGGGTTGGCTCTTACATGTCACATATTACCCATGGATCGTTGTGATAAATTATCAAAAGATTACGAATGTGTTTGGTCGGTTTTGCGTATGCCAGTTGTTCTTTTCATTTATAATCATGCCCATTTTAAACAAAAGAGACAGAGTTAGAGCGGTGTCGGCCACACCGCGTCTCAGATTAAGACGGGGTTGACTTGTACACGTCACATATTACTCATGGATCATTGTTCTAAAGTATCGATAGAATCCGAATGCGTTTGGTCGTTCTTCCGTATGTCAGTTGATGCCTTTCACTTAAAATGACGTACTTTTGAAACAAAAGACGGACACTTTGAGTGCTGTCAGCCGCACCGCATGTCATATTGAAGCGGGGATGATTCGTACACGTCACATAAGACCCATGGATCGTTCTCCTAAAGTTTCAACGGAAACCGAATCCGTTTGGTCGTTTTTCCGTATGTACTTAAAATGGTGTCCATTTTAAACAAAAGAGAGTCACTTAGACTTATCCTGGCCACACCGTGACTCAGATTCATCCCGGGTTGGCTCGTACACGTCACATATGACCCATGGATTGTTGGGATAAATTATCAATAGATTCGGAATGCGTTTGGTCGGTTTTCCGTATGTCAGTTGATGTTTTTCACTTAAAATGACGTCCTTTTGAAACAAAAGACGAACACTTTGAGTGGTGCCGGCCACACCACATCTCTGTATTGAGATGAACCCACCGTGCAACATTCTAATTATTATTTGTGACGTGTACGCGCAGACGGCACGTCAATCGGACGTGCGGTTTGCGCGGTACGACTCAATATTCGTGTTTTAAGTGATGCGCGCGATTCGTAAACGCGCGTGAGGGGGGTCCAAACAGGCCGACCAAATTCGGAATGGCCTGAAATCAGACGACAAATACGGGAGAGTGATTTATGAAGTGGTCGAGCAGACAGAACGTCAATCGGACGTGCCGTGTGCCCGCGGTGACCGACAACGCAGTTCTGGTGTCATAAACGCCCAAAACGGGCGTCTAACGGTCAAATTCATAGCGGACGACCTCAGATTCAGCTGAAACCACCGTGAAACATTCTTATTATTATTCGTGATGTGTATGCGTAGACAACACGTCAATCGGACGTGCGGTTTGCGCGGTACGGCTCAATATTCGTATTTTAAGTGATGCGCGTGCTTCGTAAACGCGCGTGAGGGGGGTCCAAACGGGCCAAACGAAGTCGGAATGGCTTGAAATTAGACGACAAATACGGGTGAGTGATATCTGAAGTGGTCAAGCAGACGACACGTCAATTGGACGTTCCATGTGCCCGCAGTGACCGACAACGCAGTTCTAGTGTCATAAACGGCCAAAACGGGCGTCAAACGGTCAAATTCATAGCGGACGACCACAGATTGAGCTGAAACCACCGTGAAACATTCTCATTGTTATTTTTGATGTGTACGCGTAGACGGCACATCAATCGGATGTGCGGTTTGCGCGGTACGGCTCAATATTCATGTTTTAAGTGATGCGCGCGCTTCGTAAACGCGCGTGAGGGTGGTCCAAACGGGCCGAACGATTTCGGAATGGCCTGAAATCAGACGAAAAATACGGGTGAGAGATTTATGAAGTGGTCGAGAAGACGGCACGTCAATCGGACATGTCGTGTGCCCGCGGTGATCGACAACGCAGTTCTGGTGTCAAAAACGGCCAAAACGGGCGTCAAACGGTCAAATTCATAGCGGACGACCTCGGATTGTCCTGAAAACACTGTGAAACATTCTAATTATTATTCGTGACGTGTACGCACAGACGGAACGCCAATCAGACGTGTGGTTTGCGCGGTACAACTCAATATTCGTGTTTTAAGTGACGCGCGCGCTTCGTAAACGCGCGTGAGGGGGGTCCAAACGGGCCGAACGAAGTCGGAATGGCCTGAAATCAGACGACAAATACGGGTGAGTGATTTCGGAAGTGGTCGAGCAGACGGAACGTCAATCGGACGTGTCGTGTGCCCGCGGTGACCGACAACGCAGTTCTGGTGTCATAAACGGCCAAAACGGGCGTCAAACGGTCAAATTCATAGCGGACGACCTCGGATTGAGCTGAAACCACCGTGAAACATTATAATTATTTTTCGTGACGTGTACGCGCAGACGGCACGTCAATCAGACGTGCGGTTTGCGCGGTACGGCTCAATATTCGTATTTTAAGTGATGTGCGCGCTTCGTAAACGCGCGTGAGGGGGGTCCAAACGGGCCAAACGAAGTCGGAATGGACTGAAATCAGACGACAAATACGGGTGAGTGATTTATGAAGTGGTCGAGCAGACGACACGTCAATTGGACGTGCCGTGTGCCCGCGGTGACTGACAACGCAGTTCTGGTGTCATAAACGGCCAAAATGGGCGTCAAACGGTCAAATTCATAGCGGACGACCTCGGATTGAGCTGAAACCACCGTGAAACATTCTCAATATTATTCGTGACGTGTACGCGCAGACAACACATCAATCGGACGTTCGTTTTGCGCGGTACGGCTCAATATTCGTGTTTTAAGTGATGCGCGCGCTTCGTAAACGTGCGTGAGGGTGGTCCAAATGGGCCGAACGATTTCGGAATGGCCTGAAATCAGACGACAAATACGGGTGAGTGATTTATGAAGTGGTCGAGCAGACGACATGTCAATCGGACATGCTGTGGGCCCGCGGTGACCGACAACGCAGTTCTGGTGTCATAAACGGCCAAAACGGGCGTCCAACGGTCAAATTCATAGCGGACGACCTCGGGGGCTGTCCGGGGGGGCTATCCGGGGGGTTATCCGGGGTCCAGGGTGGAGGGTTGGGGGCTGTACGGGGGGCTGTCCAGGGGCCTGTCTGCGGGGGCTGTTCGGGGGGGGGGGGGGGGGGCTGTCCGGTGGGTGTCTGGGGGGCTGTCCGGGGACCAAGGAGGAGGGTGGGGGGGCTGTGCGGGGTCTTTCCGAGGGGTGTTTGGGGTTTCTTCAGGGGGTTGTCCGGGGTTGTTCAAGGGGATGTCCGGGGGTTGTTCAGGGGTTGTTCAGGGGTTGTTCAGGGGTTGTTCAGGGGTTGTTCAGGGGGTTGTCCGGGGTTGTTCAGGGGGCTGTCTGGGGGGTGTTTGGGGGGTTGTCCGGGGTCCAAGGGGGAGGGTGGGGGGGTTGTCTGAGGGGCTGTCCGAGGGGCTGTCTGGGGGGCTATCCGGGGTCCAGGGTGGAGGGTTGGGGGATGTACGGGGGGCTGTCTGCGGGGCTGTCCGGGGGGTGTTCGGGGGGTGTTCGGGGTCCAAGGGGGAGGGGGGTTGTCCAGGGTCCAAGAATAAGGGGGGTTGTCCAGGGAGTTCACAAACACACAACCACTAAAAGACAACAACATCCATAAAAACAGACAATATATAAAAATAACTCAACTCCAATACTATATTACGAGTCTAGATAAAACCAACAACTAGAATAGATTAAACATCAAATCTCAGTAATATATGTCAAAAAGGTAACGGATCAATATGTCCCACATTAGCATCACCATCACCATCATCATCATCATCATCACCCTCGTCATCGTCCTCCTCATCGTCCTCACCCTCCACAGCGCCTTCCTCCTCTCCTTCGCCCTCCTCCTCGCCCTCCTCATCTCCCTCCTCTTCCGCATCAGACTCCTCGCCATCATCATCATCAAGCTGGACATCAGCCTGACCACCACTGGAACTATCACCCGGTGCACCATATATAGAATGTATCGACGACATGTATTCATCAATCGCTGGGCTGGCCTCTGCTGGAAGTGTTGGACGTAGAACTTCAATAAATTTCATAAATGCACTGTTTTCCCTAGCAGACTGTTCTGCCGTCTCTGTGGCCCTTTTCTCAGCCTGTTCTGCCTGTGCCCTAACTTGCTGCAGCTCGGTGGCACTACAACTCGTACCTGAGGCAGGCCAATACCTCGTCGGGGTTATCCTAGGTCGGCAGTGTACTCTGCCAGAATGATCCTCTCCCAACAGCTGATGTAAGTGATCAGATGGCCCAAAATTGTCTGCTTCTTGGGCATCGAGGGCCTCTAAAGCATCCTGTTACAAATATAAATATATTATTAAGTTACGAAATAGATATTAAAATATAATATCAACAGATTAAAACTTACAATCTGCTGCTGAGTCGCTTCGTTAACAGCACTTCCATCCTTTTTTCGTCTACTCCAGCATAACAGTTTTGCTCGAGGCACACGTCCTTCAATATTTTGTACTTGCCTCTACAATGAAATTGAAAACAAAAGTTATATAAAAACTTTAGCAAATGATTAAATAATTGAGGAAACAAAATAAAATGTAAGTCGTAAAGAAAACTTATAAACAATTGTCATACCTGCTGCCTCTCATGATCCGGCATCGTCGTGCGTCCTAGTGTATGGAGGTATTTTTTTGCATCAAAGTTTTTTTTATTTTTTCCAGATGATTCCTAAATAAAATTCAATAATGCAAATGATAATATTAATGCAAAACTTGAAAGTTATTATTTAAATACCTCAAATGTAATTCATACCTTAAACTGGGTACTCGTCCAATGAGTAATCATCTGACGATACTGCTCTATAGGACAATCATCCACGACTGGTACTGCCTCTAACTCAGTGCCAACTCTAGCACGCCATCCAATATACAGCTCATGCTTGTAGTCTCTCCAAAGCTTGCCTAAACCCTTTAGACGTTCCAGTTGTGCACCCTCACCATCAGGAAAATTAAATCGAAGGTGAAATCAAAATATTAATTCATATAAATACAAAAATAATTCATGACATTAAATACAACAGATTTTTTTACCCATATCTATGCCCAAGCTCTATCTTTGACCTTATGTGGCAAATGTCTCCACGACAGCAGGCTGAAGGGAATGATGTCGGAGTATTTGGCAAGCGTCGCCAGAAAACTCCGACATTGCTGCCCTGTTTTCTCAACCATCTGATTGTCTTCATTATATTCCACCATAACCTGTGTGCGACGGTTCCACACCGAACGCATGAGCGTACAGCCCCGCCCCATCCTCCTGTCAGTTGATGTATCTGTCATGAAAGAAAAACAAATATTTTATCAAAACATGTTATAATGAAAATAAATATTGCTATAAAAAATTGTTAGGGTTTTATAAATATACCTGCGCTAGTCTGATCAATGAGTGGCGCCGGATCCACAGAACCTGATGGAACACCCTCTGGTGGAACAGGAGTCAAAGACGATGGAATATAAAATCTCGGAGAGACAGAAGTAAAAGGAAATGAAGATGGAACAGCTGTATGACCTGATGCTGACTGGGGAGTGGGAATCATCATGGGATGTGAAAATGATGGGGCAGAAGATGTAGAAGGTAGCGAAAACATGGGAGGCCTAAATACCCCGTGTGTCCCTAACGACACACCAGGATCAGAATGTGGGAAGGCTGAAATGTTAGTGAGAGGGGCAGGGTCTAGTCGGGCACGCGCAGCTCTACGTCCACCTCTGGTACGAACCCTCCTCGTACCACCGGCCTGAGTACTAGGACCAGTACTAGGCTCCTCGTCGAATAATTGTCGACGTAATGGTGGATCCTACAAAAACGTTTACAAAAAAAATTAATCACATGACATTATATATTCTGTAAATATATATATATATATATATATATATATTTGAAATAAAGTACTCACTGTAGGCACTAATGGTGGAATGCCCATCTCCTCCATCCGACGATTGTTCTCCGCCATTTTTTTTCTCCGTCTCTCTTCAATTGGCTGAATTTCCTGCATTTGAAAACAAATATGTAATTAATTAGAAAAAGAAAATTAATGTGTAAACCAAAAAACTAAATATATGAGGGAATGAGGGGATTTATTGGTAATTTAGCTATTAATTGTTTTAGAAGATCTTGAATGAATTTAATAAAACATACAAGTTGACTGGGCACACCGGCTGGCCGGTGGTGTCTCACTAGCTGGTTGGTGGTCCACCGGCTGGCCGGTGCTGAGCTCCCGGCTGGCTGGTGGTCCACCGGCTGGCCGGTGCTGAGCTCCCGGCTGGCCGGTTCTGAGCTCCCGGCTGGCCGGTGGTCCAGACAGAGCAGGCTTTCTGTCTGGGTTCCACCGGCTGGCCGGTGGTCATCCACCGGTTGGCCGGTGGCACCAGGCAGTGGGCAAACCTACTTCTTGGGTCCTCCGACTGGCCGGTGGGCAAGAACCGGTTGGCCGGTGACCATACCGGCTGGCCGGTGCTCTAGAACCGGCTGACCAGTGGATCTGGCAGAAAGCAATGCTTCTGCCAGAGACCACCGGCTGGCCGGTGGGAATCCACCGATTGGCCGGTGGACTCAGAGAGTCCACTATCAGCCTTCTTGGGCCAACTCCTGGGAAACCTTTTTCCTAGCATCAAAACACTTGAAAACAAGTTAGAACATGATGAGAGTGATTTTGATTATTAAAATCCAAGAGAGAGGGGTACAACAGTAATGTTCACCAAGTTAGAAATATTGTTTGATTTGGTTTGAATACAGTTCAATTCCAAATTAGAAAATGAAATTCAAATAAAACAGCAACCAATAAACATTGAAAATTCACATAACGGTCAATTCAGCTAAAACATATTTGTGATCAATACTAAATAAATATTAATATTACCAACATTAACAACCCAACTCGAGGTAAACCAAAATAATTGAGAACATGGATGAATGATTCTATATATTTCCAACCACAACTTCAGGTTCACAATCAACTCTGACAATTGAGCTATTGGAGTCATCAAAAGAAATAAATGGATTGGTTCCAATGGCAATAGGGACAGTGTCAATTCCATCATCAGCATCATCAAAAATATGTCTTGGAATTACTTCAACTATGACACCAAATTCAGGTTGAAGTTGATCTTTGACATAAAAAACTTGTTTAGCCATTGATGCCAACACATATGGTTCTTCGGTTTCAAGAGTGCGGGTCATATTAATTACTCGAAATCCACAATCATCAATAAATGTGCCATGTCTCGTCATCGAATCAAACCAATGGCATTTCATCATTGTGACTCGTCCATGAGATTAATAATCCAATATTATTATTTTCTCAACGACTCCATAATAACCCACATTTTCAAGTCGCGGTCTACTATCTGATGCACTTGCATAACAATCTGTTGTGGCAGAAACCATAATACCATCATATTGTGTTCTCATGTTTTTGGCTCGTTCAGTGACAATAAATCTGTACCCATTGATAACAATTGATTTACAGTCACGAACCATGGTATTAGGACCAAAAGCCAAATCTCTTATTTCCTCAGAGACAGAGTCAGCAGACAAACTCAATACCTGCAATATAAATGACAGTTAAACTTAGGTAAATATTGAAATAATTAATTTAAACAGTAATATTTTTACCTTCAATTTTAACCAAGCAGAAAACTCTTTGCTATGAAAAGTCTCTCTCCTTCTCAAAGATAAAGAACGATGCTTCCTATTTATCATTGTTTTATGTTCCCTGTAGATAAAAAAATATGAATAGTTTAACAGATATATATGTAAGATATACATATTCAATTTTGTTACCTGATATAGTCATCGAACAAATCACAGTTGAACAAAACTGTGCGATGTGCCATCTCCCGCTCTTCAAGGCTTAATGTCTTCAATGTATATGATCCAGGAATTCCTCCTGTTTGAGGAAGTGATGGGAAACTGGGTTCAATTTGCTCATATTGTTCTTCTTCATTTCTCATTGGTCTGTTTATTCTTGTAGTAAGATCAGACAAATACATTGAACAGAAATCCATACATTCTTGAGCTAAGTAACCGTTCACGATAGAACCTTCGGGATGATTCTTGTTTCGAACATAAGACTTTAATGTGAACATATTTCTTTCAGTTGGATATATCCAACAAAAAGAAACAGGTACTCCGAGAAGTATTTCAGTTGGAATATGGACAGTCAGATGCAGCATGCATGTAAAAAATGATGGGGGAAATATTTTCTCCAACTCACACAAAATTAATGGGGCATCTGTCAACATTTTCTGCAAGAAAGACTTGGAAAACTTCTTAGCACAAAGATCTATAAACAAATGGAACAACTGAATAACACCCACCCTTACATTATTGGACAAAAGATGACGGATTGCTATTGGAAGCAACTCATGCAGTAGAACGTGATAATCATGAGTCTTCAAAGATTTTAGCTTCAACTCTCTTCTATTGACCCGTTTAGATATGTTTCTTGAATAGCCATCAGGAACTCTAATAGTCTCTAATACTTCCAAAAGTTGTTTTTTTTCAGTAGGTGTCATCACATAAGAAGCACATGGAAGTTGTCATTTATTTTCACAGATACGCACAGGATGCAATTCTGGTCTGATTCCCCAATCCACCAAGTCACGTCGAGATCGTAAATCATCTTTTGTCTTCCCCTTGACATTTAGAATAACTGAAAGCAACATTTCACATATATTCTTTTCAATATGCATTACGTCCAATCAATGATGTAGAAAATTGGTTGACCAATAAGGAAAATCAAAAAAGATACTCCTCTTCCTCCAATTGTAACAGGTTTCTGTGGAAACATTCTTTCTCTTTCCAGATTTCATTTGACCCTTCCCGAACGAAAAACTGAAATCTTTCAATTCATTAAGCACATCATTTCCAGACAAACGCTGAGGTGGATCATCGGTCTCTATAGTATTATCAAATCTTCGACGATTCATTCTATATGGATGATCCTTTGGAAAAAATCATCGATGTCCCATAAAACTGAAACTACAACGATGTTTTAGTCTTCTGGATCGTGTATTCTTCATACAAACTGGACATGACAGTTTTCCCTTCGTGCTCCATCCAGACATCATTGCATAAGCCGGAAAATCATTGATCGTCCACATAAGCGTAGCACGCATCTGAAATATGTCTTTCGAACATGCATCGTATGTGCACACACCCACATCCCAAAGAAGTTTCAACTCTTTTATTAAAGGTTTCATGTATACATCAATATCAATGTCGGGATCAGAAGGACCAGATATGAGTATACTCATGAAAGTGAAAGATTTTTTCATACACAACCATGGAGGAAGATTATAAATGTGTATAAAAACTGGCCATGTGTTGTGTGAAGTAAGCATCTGCCCAAATGGATTAAAACTGTCGCATGAAAGACCCAGCCTCACATTACGCACGTCAGCTGCAAAATCAGGATGTCGAGCATCAAATCTCTGCCATGCAAATCCATCTGCAGGATGAACCAACTCATCATTAGTCTTCTTTCTCTCGGTATCATGCCATCTCATTTTTATTGATATGTCATCAGACATAAAAAGATTCTGGAGTCTGGGGATCAATGGAAAGTGCCACATTACTTTCTGTGGAACGTGGGATGGTGTTCCATTAGATTTTGACTTCCAGCGGGATGTGCCACATTTTATACATTCATTTCATTCAGCGGTTTCTTCCCAGAATAAACTGCAATCTTTCGGGCAAGCATGAATTTTGTTTCTAGAAAATCCAAGTTCTTCAACTAACTTCCATTCCATATAGTGGTTTGAGGTAATATCTGCATCATCTGGAAGTAAATCCTTCAAGAGGGTAAGAATGTAATCGATTTCTGTATTAGAAATCCCATACATAGTTTTTCCATGAAACAATTGGATTAAAAATTCCAGCTTTTTCATTTTATCGCATTGTCGATATACTAGAGTCGTGGCAGCATCATTCAATTTTTTCACCCTATCAATATCATCATTTTCACTAGATGCATCAGTTGTCCTCATATCGACATCTTCTTGAGTCGAAATCCTTTCTTTTTCATGATGACGAATAAACGAAAACCGATCATCTAACAAATTCTCCATTCCAGTCCTTTCATTTCGATCATCACCAATTTGAGATTTCATTTTCTCCCCATTTTGATACCACACAAAGTAGTTTTCTTGAAAACCATTTTTGGTTATGTGGTAGATGACTTCTTCATGACTCAACCAAGGTCTACCAAAACAATTGGAACATGGGCAGTGTATGCGACCACTATCTGAAGCATTATGAAATGCAAAATCTATAAAGCTCTCCAAATTGTTTTGAAAATCGCTTGAGATACGATCGGTTTCATACATCCAACTTCTGTCCATTCTGTAAAAAGAATTCATATAAGTCATTTTGTCATAAATAAGTCAATAGGATTGAACTTTAATAGAAAATACATTTAAGTAAATGATAAAGGAACAAAATAATCATGGTATCAACTACACATGTGAAAAAAAACATACTAATGTGTTATTGAAAAAATGTAAAACCAACAAGAACTTAATGTGTTATCACATCAGAGCATGCCTCATCCCATAACCATATTAGTAGGGTATCCTCATATGCGATTTACCTTTTTGAATTAATATGCACTTCTTCACCAGGTACCTGAGTAGATTTCATAGATATAATCATCTCACATCCTGTAAGGCTTCCATTATGTATGATCTGCAGAATAATTTGAGTGATCATGAATCATGCATGGGATCTTCCCATGATCACTATAGATTATGAGAAGGAATTATGATAGGTCACGTGAAGAACATCAAACACATATTTTAGATAATTTGAGACATAATATAATAAAATAATGTATAAATCTATGGAATTTGGGATAAAAGGTGGGTTGTCCACGGGGGTCGATGATGTTCGGACGGGGGGTTCGCGAGAGCACATCCACCCCCTGTGGCCAGCCCACCCACCCCCCCTGGACAGCCCATACCCCCCCGGGATAGCCCCGCCCACCCTCCCAAACTGCCCACACCCCCTCCCCTGCAACCCCACCACCACCACCTAGACATACCAACCCCCCTGGACACCCCACACACCCCTCCCCCACCAGGACACCCCACCCAGACCCCCAAGACAGCCCACACCCCCTGGACAGCCCCACCCACCCCCGTGGACAGCCTTTCCCACCCCCGTGGACAGCCCCGCCCACCCCCGTGGACAACCCACCCACCCCCGTGGACGCCCCCTACCCCCTAGACAGCCCAACCACCCCCGTGGACAGCCCACCCACCCCCCTCGACACCCCTTCTCCCTATGGACAGCCCCCCACCCCCTTGGATAGCCCGCCCACCCCCCTGGACACCCCTACCCCCTGTGGCCAGCCCACCCACCCCCCCTGGACAGCCCGCCCACGCCTCCTTGACAGCCCGACCACCCCCGTGGACAGCTCGTCCACCCTTGTGGACAGCCCGCCCACCCCCGTACCCCCCCTGGATAGCCCCGCCCACCCTCCCAAACAACCCAAACCCCCCTTCCCTGCAACCCCACCACCACCACCTAGACATACCACCCCACCTGGACACCCCACACACCCCTCCCCCACCAGGACACCCCACCCAGACCCCCAGGACAGCCCAAACCCCCTAGACAGCCCCGCCCACCCCCGTGGACACCCCCTACCCCCTAGACAGCCCAACCACCCTCGTGGACAGCCCACCCACCCCCCTCTACACCCCTTGTCCCTATGGACATCCCCCCACCCCCTTGGATAGCCCGCCCACCCCCCCTAGACACCCCTACCCCCCGTGGCCAGCCCACCCACCCCCCTGGACAGCCCGCCCACCCCTCCTTGACAGCCCGGCCACCCCCGTGGACAGCCCGTCCACCCTTGTGGACAACCCGCCCACCCCTGGACACCCTGTACCCCCCTGGATAGCCCCGCCCACCCTCCCAAACAGCCCACACCCCCCTCCCCTGCAACCCCACCACCACCACCTAGACATACCACCCCCCCTGGACACCCCACACACCCCTCCCCCACCAGGACACCCCACCCAGACCCTCAGGACAGCCCACACCCCCTAGACAGCACCTCCCACCCCGTGGACAGCCTTTCCCACCCCCGTGGACACCCTCGCCCAACCCCGTGGACAACCCACCCACCCCCGTGGACACCCCCTACCACCACAATCCATTATACAAAACATATCAAATTGGTTTGAACACAATCCATAATTCCCACAATCCATTATCCAAAACATGTAAACGTCCCAACTCTGATTTACATGTTTTGAAAACTCCCCTTCCAAACATAGAATACAATAACATTAAATAAGTCTTCACAAACACAAACAATATCCTATTTAGATATTAATTTCAATAATCAATTAAACCACCAACACCTGGAAAAAATCTATTCATTAAAACAACTACAACAATATGGTTGAGATCAAATTTTACCTATTCGTATTGGGTGTACCTATTGGGATGGGGGTGCTGGTGTTCGGATTCGCGAGAGAAGTGGATTTGGATGGGGTTCGCGAGAGCACCTGAGCGAATAGATTAGGGATCTGTCCGAATGGGGAGAGGAGATCGCGGTCTGCAATTTGGTGGAAACCTTTGCCAACGGTTTATAAAAACCGTTGGCAAAGGCACACATTTCCCAACGGTTCACTGGAACCATTGGGAAATGTGTGAGTTTAGCACCCCTTTCCCAACGGTTCCAATGAACCGTTGGGAAATGTGTGATTTTAGCACCCTTTCCCAACGGTTCCAGTGAACCATTGGGAAAGGGTCCACCGAAATTCTCTTTGCCAACGATTTTCTTAAACCGTTGGCAAAGGCTCACTATACCAACGGTTTAAGAAAACCATTGGTATACTGCCATTGGGAAAAGACTAAATTCCAGTAGTGAGAATATGGTTAGAAATAATTAAATATTATAACTGCTCAATACATTTCCACCATGGAAAAGAGAACAAGGTGGCTGATGATTTGTGTCAAAAGGATTATTCCAGATTATCCATGATAAGGGAAAAATCAAATATATCTAGATTTGAAAAGTATAGATCTAGAAATACTGAATAATGGGGAGAAATATTATCATTCTCAATTTAATGTTAGACCACCAATCCATGTTAATATTAAAGAGGCATAGAAGGAAGATATGAGGCCACAAAAGAAGGATAGAAATGTTCCTGAGTTTTTTCCATGATCATAATAGAATGATTAGGTTTTGGAACCACATATGTGTTATTTCCATTCTAGATTTGAAGGATTTTTCAGAGGTAGCTCATAGTTATTCATTCACTATTAATCCTAGATGTAAAAATATGTATAGAGATTTAAAATTGTATTTCTAGTGGGAGAGCAGGAATAGATATATCATCGAGTTTGTATATAAGAGCTTTTTATATCTACAAGTTAAGTCTAGGATTAAAAAGTATAAAGTGATTTTACATCCAATAACTATACCAAAATGGAAATGGGAAAACATCCCCATTAATTTCATCATTGGACTCCCCAATACATCTAAAGGGACTAATTCTATATGGGTTTTAGTTGATCACCTTCTAAATTTGGTACACTTAATCAGTATCAGAGAATATTTCTCTCTAAGTAATCTTTATAAGAAATAAATTAATGAAGTGGTGAGTTTTCAGGGAGTACCTCATTCAGTTATTTCTTATCGAGATCTTCAATTTTCCTCAATGTTCTGGAGAACTCTTCTGAAAGCTCTTGATAGAGTGTTGATTTTCAACAGTATGTATAATCATAGAATATATGGTAAATCTAAGAGAACAATTCAAACCCTTGAAGATACTTTGAGATATTTTTATATTTATTTCAAATATTTTTGGGATCAATGCCTTCCTATAGTTGAGTTTTTCATACAAAAATAGCTTTCACATGAGTATTCATATGGATCCTTTTAAAGACCTCTATAAAAATAATTATAGAGCTCCAATGTGCTGGAAATAAGTTTTATAAATAAATCTATTGGGTATGATGATAGTTAAATAAATATTATAGAAGATTACAAACATTTGGAATGTCATAAATATAGGTCAGAATCGGCATAATATTTATTCTTATAATCATCGATGTGATGTGAAATTTGAATTTTGTGACAATATGTTTCTAATAATTTATGCATGGATGAAGGTAATGAGATTAGGGAATAATGGAAAACTAAGACCTAGGTATATATATCACTTTTAAATTCTTGATAATTTTGGGTGCTACCCTACTAGTTTTCACTTTCAACAAACCTCACTCAAATTCATGATGTGTTCCATATATCGCTCCTTAGAAAGTACATACCTGACCCTTCATAGATACTGATCTCAAGGGTCATATTTCTGGACCAATATATTTATTATTAGTAACAGCCTATAGATATTTTGGATAACATAGAGAATGTTCTATGAAACAAGACTTCTCAAAGGGTCAATGTATTGTTGTGAAACCACAATTTTGAGAAAGCTACTTTGAAACCTCAGGAAATAATGAGGTAAAAGTGTCCACATTTGTCTATCTTGGAGTGATGAATTTTTTGTGATAAATTCATTTTAATGGGGGTATAATTTTACACCAGAGGTTTTTATGAAATATTTTTTTTAATAAATTATTTTTTTATAGCATTAGTTAGATATAATACTGAGTTTTAAAAATCCATGATATATTATTGAAATTGTTTTCTTAAATAATATTTTTATTACCAAGACCTTCATATTTTAATGATAAATAGGAATAAAAAAATTAAAATTTTATTTATAATGTTTTTTAAAAAAAACAGATTGATAAAAAGGTATTTATTCTTCATTAAATTATTTATATGTTTCAAAAATACTATTTTCTCGAATATTGTCTTTTATTTCATTTCGGGAAAAAAATTAAAATTAGTTTTTGAAACATTTATAAAATTAATTTGATAAAATAAAATTCATTTTTGAAATCATAATTTCAAAATTATCTTAGGGAGAATTTTTTGATTTTTACGAAAAGATTAATTTTTTCACGAATAGTGAAAATACAGATTTTTTTTCAAAAACTACCTTTTAATTTAAAGGATTTATAAGGTTATTTTAAAAAAAAGTTTTAAAGTAAAATTAGTTCAATTATATATCAACTAATCTAATTTAGGTCATTTAAATCATCTTTATATTGAATTTTGATATAAAAACATTTGAAAAGTTTGAAACTTTTCTCAATAGAAACCCACTTTCGCGTCACATCTACAGGTTTAATTTTAAATTACATTATTTCACTTATGTGAATTGAATTAGTAAAAATTTATTCAATATTTATAACTATAATAATTTATATCATATAATAAGTTAAACTTAATTTTTTTCCATAATGAATATTAAAAATAGTAAAAAAATATTTTAATGTGGTTATGATAAAAATGGGTTTACTGTGGGGTTAAACCAAAATGATATGGGTTATAAATGACCCAAAAAAATATCCATAATCCAATTTTTGACCATATTTAGACCTTATAATTTCTAAGTCTCTATAATGGTCTATTTAGGATTCTTTTGTTCGGTGAAAGATGTTGGTACATGTTTTTCTTTCCAAAAATTACAAGTGTGTCACTCACCTCACTTAAAAAAGGATACCCTTCCCCTCTCTTGCTCACACTCTAAAAATAATTTTTCATTTAATACCTACCCAAATACCTACATTAATTCCCTTATATCATTCTATAATCCTTATTTTTTTTCTGATATCAAACCAAGGAAGGCTTTTTTTACAGACCTAAGGAGGTTACTCAAAGAAGAGGTAACATTATTCAGTGTGTGTTTTAATTTTATTTCATCATCCACCTCATTATATTATTATTAAACTATTTTGATATAATAAAATCTGTATCTTATATAAACTTATATGTTTATATTTTATGTTCATGACCTACAACCTTCTCCACTTCTATCAAATATTATACAAAATCATTATTCGTGTGTACGTTGAACTACCACCTCGCAAACTGATGTTATTCGTTTTCTATCACCACCTGTAATGACTTGGTATAATGATGAAATAAATTTAAACAAATTATATATAACCTATTATTATACTTATGAGATTACATATACCTCCTTAATTACAATTCTATAGGAATATCATAACATTGCTCGTGTGTACGGTAGACTACCACCTCGTAAAGTGATGTGATTCATTCATACATTACAAGGAAGGTAATATAGGTAGGTTTAATAATAATATTTGATATATGTGAAATAAAAAGTATTTTATAATTGTAATATATTATTTTCCTTATATATTTAAATCTAATGAGATAATGGAAATAGAGATTATATGTACGTATGGCCTACCATCAATTTTCTATCTCTAGATTTTATGGATTACTCAAGATAAAAATATATTGAAACTATCTTATATTTATATTATTGTTAAAATTATGGATATTATAAAACCAAGATCTATTTAATATAACTATAAAAATATAAATTCAAAACAAACAATAAAAATATAGTTATTTCCTAAAACGTGACATTAACATGGAAATTTTAATAAATGGGTAATAAAAGGTTATAAGTAAATCAGACGTGGTATTATATATATATATGTGTGTGTTTTTATTGTTAATTAATATATTTATAATAAAATTATATTTATTTTACATGAGTTTTGAATAGGTACAAATGAATTTGATACATAAGGTAAGGCGTTTTGTCTCACTTTTTACTTCTGTGAGACACATTCCATATTCACCGTCAATTTATTTTATGTGGTGTATATACTACCCATGAATTTATTCTTTAATTATTCTCCTAAAAATTATGGGGATTTACATATGCATTTTATGATCTCTCTATAAGAGGTTTTATGGTTCAAAAGTCACCAGATCACTAAGGAATTTTTGTCTCAATTTTCCTTCTTTGAGACATATTTCATGTTATACACCTATCTTATTTTATGAGGTGTATATATATTTCTTTTGACATTTAATATCATGAATTTATTTATTATCATGATATTATAAGTTAAATTTAATTTTATTTTGTCATGGGGCATAAGATTCAAAGTTACCAAAGTGGTGAGGGCATTATCTTATAATCTCATCATTTATCCAGATTACTCATGATTATGATGCCAATGATGATATATTATAATCTATATATCAAGAAAGTCATTTATTTTCTTATGGTCTGGTTATTTTTAGAGAATATATTTTTTCCCCTTCATTTTCCTCTCTTTATGTACTCAAGAGTTCAAAATAATATTTTTAAGAAAAATATGATTTATTTATATCTTTAGTAAAAAAAAAATTTCTTCCAAAGAAATGTTTTATAAAAACATACTTAACAAATGCTTATAACATTATAAAAATAATTTATTAAAGGAATTTTTACCCATGTTTTATTTTTTAAAAAAATGAATGTAATCATCATGTTTTTTCTAAACAAGACCTTTTTGGAATTTATTGAACATGTGAAAGGAATATTTGTATTAACATGTACGTTTTGAATATAAATATACCAATGCCATGAAAATTAGTTTATTTTAAAATTCCTTTATTTTATTTTTTTGAGGTTATTTTCAAGGAAAATTATTTCCAAAATATTTTATGAATTTTTAATTTAATAAATTATTTTCAAATAAAGTATATTTTTCTCAAAAAATGTTCCAAGTTATTTTTCTTTCAAAATTATTTTCCATTTATGATAACTTCCTTTGATATTACTTATGATTTACTGGATATATGATCCAAGTATACCATTATTATTTTTTGTCAAAATTGTTTATTTTTATAATGACAAGATGTTTATGAACCCCATTTCTCTTCCATAGTATATACCACGATAAAATTATTCTGAAACCTGCTTCTTTTTCACTGGGTTATGATTTGATGAAATGATGAAATGATTATGAAACCACTTTCTTTTCCATACGTTATTTTATGATGAAATTTTTGTGAATCCCATTTCATTTCATGGGTTCTAGTATAATGAGTTGTTTATAATCTTATGTCATGAATATGTATGAAATCTATTATATTAAGGTTGGGGACTATATCTCCCTCTAATTAATTGGGTAAAGATTTATATCTCATGAGATTAATAGGACTAGAATAGAGAGTGGACCTAGTTCAGTATGGGAATTTATCCACTATGATATTATTTGGAGTGAATCTTTACAATTATCATGGCTTGTGGAGTGAAACCAATCCACAATCACAGCATTGTAAATGATCATTGAAATATTAAGAAAATGATTTCCAATGTTTATCTATATTCCAAAATCTATTTCTTATTCCAATGTTATGGTATCATGGTTTAGGTTCTCTGATTCCATTATTATTCATGTCTTATGAACTTCTAATATTTATTTCATGACTAAATTTTATGTTCTATGATATGGATAGTATAGTTTTTAAATTTTATTCTCATGTTCTCAAACCCAATGCTCTTGAAATGTTAATATCTACCTTTTTTACCCTTACAGAAAATCTAAGGTCACCCTATATTATGATTCCATTATATAGTTTATAATGAAATGTATTATTCATGATATGTTTAATAAGGTCTCTAGCTATGATAAACATAGTGTGATATTTCATAGCTCACTTATAGACAAGTTGTTTATGTGTCCAAATTTATAAAGGCACTACACATTTACGATCCTCATGTGTGTGTTTGTATAATGTAATGAATATTCATCCAAAAAGATATAATATCTATGCATGAGAATTTTGGTTCTCTATAACAAAACAATCCAATATAACCAAAGTAGTTCATGTTTTTTCTATAAATTAATTTATTAAAAATAATTTACTCATTTAAAAAAAGAATTTCATTTTTAAATTTTCAGGTTATTACATAATTCTACCTTCATTAATTTCTCTCTATTAATTTTCACAAAAAAAATGAGGGAACTTATTTTCATTGCCCATTATGGTTCCCATGTCTCTTCTTCAAACTTCTGGTTCCACCATAATACATTGACCAGATGAGTAGTATTGTTTCCTAGAACATTGTCTATATGATCAATGATCTTCACTAGATTCTCCTCATATGAAAGATCATTCTCAAATGGTATAACCACTAGATTTAGTACATGTGATGGGTCTAGTATGTACTTACTCAAGAGGGATACATGAAACACTTCACCTATAAAATACTGGTTAGGTGGGAGTGTTATTCAATATGCCACCACTATGATGTGATCAAGGATCTAAAAATGGCTAATATATATTGGACTATGGTTTTGTTTCTTCTAAAACCACATGACTTTCTTACATGGTTATATATAAAGAAAAAATTTACCTCCAACATCATAATCAAGGTTTTGTCGCTGAATTACTGCATAGATTTTATACTGACTTTATGTGTATTTCACAAGATGTTGAATGGTCTGAACCTTCTGTATAATTTCTTATATAAGATCTAGTCCCATCAACTTTTCATCCCCAACTTTATTCTATAATGTTGGAGTCTAACACCTATTCCCATAAAGAGAATTATAATTTTCCATTTGAATACTATAGTGGAAACTGTTATTATATGAGAACTCAACTTGGGGGAAGGTTCTAGTCCCAACATCCTTGTAAATCAATTGAACATGATCTCAAAATATCCTATAGAGTTTGAATGGTCCTTTTAGACTGACCATCAATCTAAGGGTGATATGTAGTGTTGAATCACAGTTCTATATCGAATGTTTGCTGAAGTCTTCTCCAAAACCACGACATAATCCATTGATCCGGGTCTGATATAATAGAGAGTGGAACTCCATTAATTATTACCACTTCCCTTATGTATATCTTGGTGAGTTGGTCAAGAGAAAAATATTGTTTGATAGTAGTGACATGTGTCATCATTTTGAGGTGATTAAATTCCAACTAGATATCATTATTTCTCTAGGTGTCTTGGAAAGTCCTATAATGAAATTCAGGATTATGTTTTCCAATATTCATGCTGGTGTGGGAAATTATTTTCATTATTCCCTTAGTCTTCTTACAGTCTACCTTGACTTGTTTTCATACCATGTATTGAGATATGATGAAGTTATAACCAGATAAAATTATTGCTTTAGGTGTCTTGGGGAGTCCTACAATTAAATTCGTGGTTATGTTTTCATATTTTCATACTGGTATAAGAAATTATTTTCTTTATGCCCTTAGACTTCTTTTATTCTACCTTGACTTGTTTTCATACCATGTATCAATATACACACACCAAAATCTCCTTATTCATAGAATTCAACAAAAAATTATTTCTTAAAATATATATGCATCTCATTACTTCTTAATGAAAAGAGATGCATGATCTATGTGCATCATCCAGAATTTTCCTTAATAGATATGGTTTTTATAGGACACATATCTAGGTTCCAAGACTTATAACTCCATCTTCAACAATGTTGAACTCAAGAATATTCACTACATTCTTCTAAATCAGCTCATAAACATTCTAAGAATCACAAATCCTCTCGATAATAAATGGTTGATAAGTTACTTGATCATTTTAGGATGAATATCCTTTTATTATTCCCATATTTGTACTTTTCATTTATAATAATATTAGATCACTTTTTAACCTCATCATGGATTTGGTTGTGGGATCCTTTTTTACTCTTAGAAAATTCTACTTTTTTTCTATCCTAGGTTGGAATGGATTGAATAATCATAGTTATTGGTCAAATCTAACCACATTTGTAGGATCCTATTAAATTCATTTTTTGTGAATGTATACTTCACACTTTTATGATCTATATATTTTTCACACTTCCCCCCATAGATATAAGGTCACCAAATATTCACTGCGAAGATCACTGCATCCAATTCTAGATCATGGATTGGATAGTTCTATACAAGGATATTTAATTGGACTGAGTCATAGGATATGAATGTTTAACCTTTCTTGAGTAAAAAACCTAATACCTCTTTGTACATACCATTTTAGATCACAAATCTATCCCCACTAGTGGGTAATGGGATCATAGGTGTAGTTATTAGCCTCATATTCATCTCTTTAAATATCTCTTCACATTCAATAATCTATAAAAACTTGACTCCCTTCTAAGTAAGATTGTATAATGGTCATTAAAATCGTGAGATGTTTTTAAAAAATATTAAATAGTACATCAATAATCCAAGGAAATGATTTTTTCCATCATATATTTTGGTTTGGTCCATCATTTGGTTTCCTATGTCTTTTTTAGGATCCAAAAATATACCTTTGTTGGTGATAACATGCCCAAAGAAAGACACTTACTCCAAAAAACTCAAATTTACTATACTTTTCAAATAAATTTTTTTCCCGTAGGGTCTTAATAATACTATTTAAATACTTCCCATGTTCCTCCTTGATTTTTGAGTAGATAAGAATAACCTATATAGACTACCATAAATTTTTTGAAGTAATTCCTAAAGACTCTATTCTTTAATTTCATGAATTTTTTGGATATTAGTGAGTCCAAATGGAATATCTATGAACTCATAGTTCTCATACCATATAATAAAAAGTATAATTGGGGATATCCTCACACACATTTTTTAAAATCACGTTACTTTTTCAGGTAATTTTGTTGTTTCTAAGTACCTCTATTTTGGAGTAGTGACTTGGGAGAGTCGGGAGAACTTTAAATGATGTTTTGAGGCAAAGGGGAAGTCGCACGGGTGGCGCACGGGTTGTCTAAAATGTGCGGCCAAACCGTGCGTAGTTGGTCTTAGAGATAGTAACTTTCACACGGGAAACGCACATTTTGTCTAACTGTGTGTCCAAACTGTGCGAGAAGGGTGGTCGAGGCAGTAGCTAATGCACGGTTAGCGCACAGTTTGTCAAACTGTGTGAACTAACCATGCGGCCACTTAAATGAGATCCTTAAATTGTGGATCTCACTCGGTTTTTCCTCTAAGTTCCTCATTTGTCCTTCTAAGCGGCCCTAATTCAGGATTTTTCTTCTCCTAAGGTAAGATAAGGTTCTACCATAATTTTGGAGGCGATCCAAAGGCTCCTCTTTGTGAATCGCAGCCAGATTCTTGAGGTATGTGATAATTCTTCATCGTTCTTGATCGGTTTCTTAGATATACTTAGATATACTTCTCCTCTTCTCTCGGTTTCTTAGATATATACCCGTTATAGGTAGATCTAAGTGTGTGGCACCAAATATGATGAGATTTGGTCTTGATCTTTCTAGGAGAAAGAAATATAAGGTGGGTTCTTGAAGAAGCATCCCATTTTTGTTGAGCGTTCTCGACTGTTGTGGTTTTGGTCAAAACCTTCGAGGTAGGTGGTTCTGTCCAGACATGCCAAATTGATTATCATTGAATTTTCTTGATTTATTTCAATGGTTGATTTAAATTCAATTGGTCAAGTTTTCTTTCAATTAAATTGACAAAAACTCAATTCTAGTGAATGGAGATATTTGAAATGGTTTTGGCATGGATATTTGGAAAACCCCAATTCCATTGAATTGGGTGTGTTTATGGAAATTGGCCGATTTAAATTGTTGAATTTAAATTTTGGATTTGATGGAAATGATTTCAATTAAATTATTAAATTTAATTGGGGGAAAAAATTTGTAATGATGGAATTGGCTTTGAATGGATTTCAAACTCGTGAAAATGGCTTAAAATGTTTTGATAGAAACCCATTGGTTTTATCTTATGAAAAATGTATGTTTTGAATAAAAAATATTTTGGTTTTTAATGGAATGAAATTGGAACTTTTGAAATGGAATGATGGTATTGATTGTATTTTAAGCATTCTTGAAATAGTTTGCCCATCATGTAAGAGCGCATGAAAGCCTTAGGTAGTTAGTGAGTTATTTGGATACACTCTACGCTATGACAACGTTCTAAAACATACTTGTGGCAGATCACATCCTAGATCGGTTGGTGAAGAGTCTCCTTTAGCCAGTGTCATAGGGACGTGTCTATACACATTTTTTGAGTTCAGATAGAGAGTTTGGAATCCTATAACTGGTTAGTACTATCGTACCTTTTGGAAGGTGACCATGTTGCTCACCTGTTTGTTTATATTTTAGGTATAAATGTATTCCAATGCTTTTGAAATGCTTTACATGCCTGCTGAATTTATATAAACTATTTTATATAAATGTATTTCTTAACCCATTGTTTTAGAAATATTCCATCATTGTAAAGCCTTTGCTTAAAGTATTTTTTCCATCATTTGAAAATGTATATCTTTTTTTGTTAAAAATATGATTTTGAATTTCCAAACCTGTTTATTTAAAAATTGAAAGATTTTCTTTGGATAATCTATATTAGGAATCTATTACAGAATCTTTGGTGGTATCCTACTGGGCTTAGTCTCACACCCTACTTTTGACTTCGAGTATTTGTAGACTTTCTTCTTCTAGGATCGAGCAAAGGGAAGGGACCTTTTGGAGGTGGATCCAGTTGTTGATCTTTGGTCTTAGTGAGTTGTTTCCTTAGGGACCTTGGGGATATTTTTCCCATTTTTAGTACTTGGGTTGTAGTACTTTGGGATTTTTATGCCTCTTTTTATTCTGGTACATTACCCCCAGTGGAGTTTCCTTTTGTTATGCATACTGTCTTGTTTATTTTTCTTCTTCATTCTTGTGGAAAAATCATTCCCACTTGCATGTTGTGTGATTCCAGGTGCTAGTCGTCAACCCGTGGGCTATGTCAGGGCTCGCTCGGTTTTCGGGATACCAAGGTACCCGGGCTGGTTCGTGACAAAGTGGTATCAGAGGGAGGTTATTGTTTTCTATTGACTTAATGTCTAGTACTCAACTGGTTTTTATTCCCTCATACTGAATGGCTCCAGCTGAACTAAAAGAACTGAAGTCTTAGTTAGATGATCTTCTTGAGAAGGTTTTATAAGCCCGAGTGTGTCACCCTAGGCATCACCAGTTCTCTTCTCCAAGAAGGCTGATGGTTCTCTTCACTTATGTGTTTCTTATCAAAAGCTCAATCGAGTTATGATAAAGAAAAAATATTTGTTACCACGAATTGATATATTTTTTGATCAATTGAAAGTGGTGAAGTGGTTTTTAAAAATTGATCTTCGATCTGGTTACCATCAGTTGAGGATAAAAGAATCTGACATTCATAAGACTGATTTTCGGAGTAGCTATGGCCATTATGAGTACCTTGTTATGCCCTTCGGCCTAACAAATGCTCCTTCGGTTTTCATGGCTTTGATGAAAAAGTTTTTCCGTGAGTATCTAGATACTTTCATGGTAGTCTTTCTGGATGAAATTCTTGTCTACTCCATGTCTGAGGAGGATCATGTTCATCATCTGTGAATACTTCTGATTCTTCTAAGGAATCAGTGACTTTATGTCAATCTTTCAAAGTGGGATTTCTTGACTTGGGAAGTGAAATTCTTGGGACATGTCGTGTCAGAACAATGAATATCAGTTGATCCTAAAAACGTGAAGGCTATTATGACTTGGGAATTACCATGAAATGTTTTTGAGATTTAGAGCTTCTTGGGCTTAGTAGGATATTATTGCTGGTTTGTTAAAGACTTCTCAAAGTTAGCTTCTCAAATGACTGGTCTGACTCGAAAGGGAGTTAACTTTTCCTAGAATGATAAATGTCAGAGTTCGTTTGTTGATATAAAGCGACTATTGACTAATACATCAGTGTTAACTCTTTCTAAGTTTGGGATAGGTTACGTGGTCTTTTGTGATGCATCGGGTTCAGGTTTGGGATGCATCCTTATCCAAGGTAATCATGTTGTTGCCTACAAATCTCATCAGCTTAACCCTCATGAGAAGAAAAATACTACCCATGACCTTGAACTTGCAGCTGTAATCCACACACATAATTATTGGATACATTACCTTTATAGAGAAAGGTTGACAGTGTATTCAGAACATAAGATCTTGAGTTATATCTTCTCTCAAAAAGATTTCAATCTCCGCCAAAGGCGTTGGGTTGAGTACCTGCAATCTTTCGACTTTGAAATTTCATATACCACGGGGAAAGGGAATGTAGTTGCAGATGCGTTAAGCAGGAAACTTCCATCATAGGCTGTGAAAGAATCTTCAGAAGAGTAGAGTTCAATGGCTCTTTTTTCTCAGTTGCATATTGGAGTTCAGTGGAAGGGGAATGAAGTTTTTTTAGCTAGTGTTCAATTGACTTTTTCTCTCCTTGAGTTAATTCTTCAGGAAAAACAACCGGATGATGAATTCCATAGAATTAGGGACTCTCCTTATGGTGGGGAGACCGACACCCAGTGGTCATTCTCCAAATAGGGTGTTCTGTGTTATCAAAACCATTACGTTGTGCCGTTAGTGGAACGGAAGGATGTGATGGGGGTGTTCCATAATTCTCAGTGGGATATACACCCAGGAACCACGAAGATGTTCTATGACATGTGATGGTAGTTCTGGTGGCCAGGTATGAGATGAGACATTGCTGAGTTTGTATCTCATTCCTATACATGCCTGCAGGTGAAATCTGAGCACCAGAAACCTTCGGGTTTGCTTCGACCACTTCCAGTCCCTACATGGAAGTTGTATGAAATATCTATGGACTTTGTGGTTGGGTTACCTCAAACCCTAAAGAATAAGAATTCTCTATGTGTTTTGATTGACAGACGGACCAAGTCGGCTCAATTTATACCAATTCGAGATACAACCAAACTTGAGGAGTTGGTAAATATCTATGTGAAAGAATTTGTTCATTTTCACGGAGTTTTGTCTGCTATAGTCTCTAATAGGGATCCTTGGTTTACTTCTCGCTTTTGTAGAGTCCTTCAGAAGGCACTATGATCTCAGGCCCATTTTAGCATGGCCTACCATCCATAGTCAGATGGCCAGATAGAGAGTGTTATTCAGATTCTTGAGGATATGCTCCGCGCATGTGTTCTCGACTTTAGGGGGTCTTGGGATGATCATCGGGGGATAGTTGAGTTTTCTTATAACAATAGTTATCATTTTGCGATCAAAATGGCTCCTTTTGAGGTATTGTATGGCCGTCCTTGTAAATCTCATTTATGTTGGTCGGAGATTGGTGAAAGTTCTTTGGTAGGAACGAGTTTGGTCCAATAGACGACATCTAATATCCAGTTGACTTGTCAGAGAATGTTGACAGCATAGAGTCAGTACAAGTCTTATGTTGATCATCACCGTAAACCTTTAGAGTTATCAGTTGGTGACCAGGTGTTCTTGAAAGTTTCACCCCGATTAGGTCATCGGCGGCTTGGGAGTCAAGGGAAGCTTTCTCCTCGTTTTGTGGGACCTTTCAATGTTGTTGGTATTTTAGGGAAAGTTGTTTACCGTCTATCTCTACCACCACAGCTGATGTTGATACATAAAGTGTTCCATGTACCACAACTACGAAAGTATCTCTCTGATCCATCTCATGTTGTGAGCTAGAGTGATCTTGAGATCGAACCAGATTTATCTGTTACTGAATGACCAATCAGGGTTGTTGATTCTGAGACCAACGTACTTTGTGGGAGAACGATACCTCTGGTCTATGTACTTTGGCAGCATGGTTCTAATTCTCATGAGACGTGGGAAAGGGAGTCACTAATGAGAGAGAAGTGGCCTCATATTTTTTTCATGGAGGTTTATTCAAGTGATTTTTGGGGATAGAAAGATCTTATGGTGGGGAGGTTGTAACATCACTTTGCGTTTTCAGGTACTTTTGATGTTTCTAATTACCTATATTTTGGATTAGTGACTTGGGAGATTCGGGAGAACTTTAAATGATGTTTTGAGGAAAAGGGGAATTCACGCGGGCGACGCACGGGTTGTCTAAACTGTGCGGCCAAACCATGCATTGTCGGTCTTGGAGATAGTAACTTTCACACGGGCAGCTCACGTTTTGTCAATCCATGCGGCCAAACCGTGTGAGAAGGGTGGTCGAGGTAGTATCTAACGCACGTTTAGTGCACATTTTTTCAAACCATTTGAACTAACCATGGGGACACTTAAATGAGATCCTTAAATTGTGAATCTCACTCGGGTTTGCCTCTATGTGCCTCATTTGTCCTCCTAAGAGGTGATAACTCTTGATTTGTCTTCTCTTAAGGCAAGAGATGGTTCTCCCATTGTTCTGAAGGTGATCCAAAGGCTCATCTTGGTTAATCGAAGTCGGATTCTTGAGGTATGTGATCGTTCTTCATCGTTCTTGATCGGTTTCTTAGATCTACTTATATATACTTCTCTTCTTCTCTCAGTTTCTTAGATTTACGCCCGTTATGGGTAGATCTAAGTGTGTGGTACCAAATATGATGATATTTGGTCTTGATCTTTCTAGGAGAAAGAGATCTAAGGTGGGTTCTTGAAGAAGCAACCTGGTTTTCTTGAGCGTTCTCAACTGTTGTGGTTTTGATCAAAACCTTCGAGGTAGGTGGTTCCATCCCGACTTGCCAAATTGATTATCATTGTATTTTCTTGATTTAATTCAATTATTGATCTAAATTCAATTTCTCAAGTTTTCATTCAATTAAATTGAAAAATACTCAATTCCAGTGAGTGGAGATATTTGAAATGGTTTTGGAATGGAAATTTTGAAAACCCCAATTCCACTGAATTGGGTGTGTTTATAGAGATTGGCCGATTTAAATTGTTGAATTTAAATTGTGGATTTGATGGAAATGATTTCAATTAAATTGTTGAATTTAATTGTGGGAATAAATTTTATAATAATGGAATTGGCTTTGAATGGATTTCAAAATGTTGAAAATGGCTTAAAATGATTTGACAGAAACACATTGGTTTTATTTTGTGAAAAAGGCAAGTTTTGAATAAAACCTGTTTTGGTTTTAAATGGAATGAAATTGGCACTTTTGAAATGGAAGAATGGGATTGATCGTATTTTAAGAATTCTTAAAATAGATCTCCCATCATGTAAGAGCACATACAAGCCTTAGGTAGTTAGTGAGTTATTTGGATACACTCTATGCTATGACAATGTTCTAAAGCATACTTGAGATGGGTCAAATCCATGATGGGTTGTTGATAAGTCTACTTTGGGTACTATCATAGGGATGTGTGTATACACATTTTTCTGAGTTCCATTGAGAGTGTGGAAACTTATAACTGGTTAATACTACCATACCTTTTGGTAGATGACCAAGTTTCTCACTTGTTTGTTTATATTTGAGGTATAAATGTATTCTAATGATTTTGAACTTATTTACATGCCTTATGAATTTATATAAACGGTTTTATATAATTTTTTTGCTTAAGCCATTGTTTTACAAATATTACATCATTGTAAATTCTTTGCATAAAGTTATTTTTCCATCATCTGAAAATGTATATCATGTTTTGTTAAAAATATTCTATTGAATTTCCAAACCTATTTATTTGAAATTTGAAAGCTTTTATTTGGATAATCTATATTTGTAATCTATTACGGAATATTTGGTGGTATCCTATAAGGCTTAGGATCACACCCTACTTTTTCCTTCGGGTGTTTGTAGACTTTCTTCTTCTAGGATCGAGCGAAGGGAAGGGACCTTTTGGAGGTGGATCCAGCTGTTGACCATTGGTCTTGGTGATTTGTGCCCTTAGGGACCTTGGGGATATTTTTCTCATTTTTAGTAATTACGTTGTAGTACTTTGGGATTTTTATGCCTCTTTGTATTCTGGTACATTACTCCCAGTGGAGTTTCTTTTTATTATGTGTACAGTCTTGTTTCTTTTATTTCTGCATTCTTGTGGAAAAATGGTTCCCACTTGCATATTTTGTGATGCTGGGTGCTAGTTTCTGACCTATGGGGATCGGGAATGCCCTTCAGGCTATGTCAGGGCCGGCTCGGTTATCAGGTTAACAGGGTACTCAGGCTGGTTCATGACACCTTTACATGATAATATGTCCACCAAAGATCCAACATAGAGAATTTCTCATATCTGCATAGCTTGTTATAAAAGACATCAACCCATGGAAGTGGATAGTTATTCTTTTTCCGGATCTTGTTGATATTGTGATAATAAATTCAAAGGCACATCAACACATCCTTCTTATTGATAAATAAGACTAGTACACCCCAAGGTGAATCACTTAGTTTTACAAAAACCTTATCTAGATTATCTTATAATTTTATCTTCAAATATTCAATTTCAAAATGTATATTCTATAATGGGGTCCTAAATATTGAAAAATATATGGGTATCAACTCAATTGAGAACTCAACCTAACCTATATAAGTAAGACTAATAAATTTATCTAGAAATACATCAATCAATTCCCATACAATGTTCACGTCATCAAGTATGATCTTTCCTTCAGTCTCAATCATTTTATCATTATACTCTTACTCTCAAGGAAATAATATCCATTCTAGATATATTGGTTCTAAAGAATATTCATCCATCACCTTACAGTTGTATATAATCAAAGGCCGATTAGAGATAGGGAGGGAGATTTAAAACTCTCAAAAAATTAGGTTGGTTCTATATAGGGAAAGAAAATAAATGCCTAGAATAGTTTCAAATTCCACTAAGGGGAGTATCAAAACGTTAGTTAAGAAATTCACACAAATATTTGGACAAGGAATGATTTATAAGCCTTTAATGCTACAATTGACCCATTTTCACCTTTATTTATAACTTGACTGACATATATTGAGGTTGTGTTTGAATAGTTAATCTAAAATTACAAGATATAAAAGAATGCAAAGAACCTGAATAAAATAGTACATTATATATCCTTGAATGAATAACTAGTGTACTTATCACCAATTTATTATTAGGATCCGCCTCATCAGTTTTGATGGAATCCAATCTCCCTTTCTCTCTAGGACATGGGGGTTATTTTCATCGGTACTTTTTGAAAACCCTTGACATAGGGAATAAAATTTATATAGTGTATATCTTCCTTTCATTTGAAACATTGGACAATTGGATGATAGTGTACTGGAGAATTCCATTCTTCCATGACATTGGTAAGTTTCTACCATACGAAATCACTATCTAGATAGCCTTTTCCCCACACCTAAATCATTTCCATGTCCCCTTACAAAAGTTTTTAGGATGTTTCTTCCCACACTTTTTATAATTGGGATTTTTTATTTTCATTACACCATTAGATTTATCTACCATACCACTCTCAATAAACATCGTTTTTTACTTTCTATCCCTCTGAGAACATTGAGATTCACTAAAACCCATTTCGACATTGGGGGAACATCATAACATTTCCTTATAGCTGTCAAAGATTAGAATGGCTAAGGATTTTTTTAACTCATCTTTGGCCGACGAAATAAGTAGCCAACTTTACTTTAAGGGGTAATGAAAAAATCAAGGGTGTATCATAAAAGTCTTATGGAATTTTCCTCATGCACCTCAATGGATTCATCATCCTTTTTCTTAAGTCTATGGAAATCCCTCTCCATTTTATTTCAAAAAGTGTGAGTAAAATATTTATCAAAATAAAATATCTTGAATTTCTTCTACTTCATTGCTTGGATATCCTCCTCATGATTTGTAATCTTCACTAAATCCCACCATTGATCATCTTATCCCTCTATACAATAAAAAAAATTATGACCTTCTATTAATCAAAACATTGAAGGGCATATAAGATATTTTCGACGGAGTTGATCCATTTTTCTGCGATTAAGGTATTAGATGATCCACTGAAATTAAGAGTTCATTTTCATATAAAGGTCTCCATTGAAACTAGTTATCTCATAGGTGAATTTCGTCATTCCTTATGATTCATGTTTCTATTAAAAACTATTACAAATTGTGAAATTATTATCAATATGTTGCTGACTCATGCTCTAATCAAGTTGGGTATCTCATTTTTAAAACCATTGCATTGCTCATCATAATGGTTAATGACTTGGATTCCATAATTTTCAATCATTGGACTAGAAAAATGGAAAAATGGGATGAGTATTTTAAAACTATTAAAAACATAAATGGTAAAACATGAAAATTAAATGGATTACTAAAAAATGATATATGTTCCTAAACCTATGAATTTCTAGGTATCTATCTACATTTTAAATGATTTATTTCTAGACATAAAATTTTATGGGAATTCTGTCCCCTTAGTAATTGTTTGTAATGAAATTGTGAATTTATAAAAAAAATATTATTCCTTAGGATTGTCAAACTAGGTGTGAAGTAAGACCCATTTTTTCACTAGGTAATGATTGAGTCTATCTCAATGTTCCCATTTCAGGATTATTACCCCTAAGTACAAGTATATTAGTGTCGATTGTCAAACTAGGTGTGAAGTAAGACCCATTTTTTCACTAGGTAATGATTGAGTCTATCTCAATGTTCCCATTTCAGGATTATTACCCCTAAGTACAAGTATATTAGTGTCACATCCCCTCGTGCTATTCAAAGAGGATTTTGTTCTCTGAGAAACAACATACTCTATACTTTACTAAAATTTAGGTATGATAAAATATTTTTATTTTCATCCCTAATTCATTATTTAGAGTTTTCTAATCCTAATCTCCAAAAATAACTATACTTTTCTTTGATATCAACTATGATAACCTGTATTTTAAGACACATTAATTCTTGATTTATAAAATAATGATATAAAAAATACAACCCCATAATATCATAAGTCCTAGTATCATGTGGTAATCATGTAAATTAAATTATAACTTTAAAAAAATTATAATGACATAAACTTAAACTTCATAACATGCCCTCATATTATCTTGATTCTTCTAAAATTGCACATGATAACCTACAGATGTACGTAATAAAGGAGTGAGATATAAATCCTAAAAGGGGAGTAAATATATAATAGAATAATGTAAAGAAGTAAATGTGACTGGGGAGGAATATGAAGGTAACATAATATGGGTGTGAAACATAATCATTAATAATGAGTCATGATATAACATGATAACATAAAAGAAATAAAGGAATGTGGAAACAACATAAAACAAGAAATCATAAAATTATGTCGAGGATAATTTCCAATACAACCATACATAGTGTGATTATTATAACCTCCCATGTACCATATATGAAATATCATGAGATAAAAATATTACCCAATTTATTTTAGGGCTATAAAATTCTAGTCCCAACCATCACTTTCATAACATGTACGTGCATAAGTTTTCCGCATAGACATTACAACATAAGGATTTATTTTATCAATTTTATCTCATAGTTATGGGGTAAAATTTACCTAAACATAAATCCATAATAAATTAAGGATATGTGAAACTATTTGAATACCCTTAATTGGAAATATAGATGTGTATTCACTACAAAAATATATGTCATAGGAAATCGATGGATAAATTTGGAAAAATTTGGTGTGTATAAAGGTTAATATAATGTGTGAATGAGAGTGAAAGGGTTCTCCCATTTCTAGGTGATCATAAGGATAAAAATATGGATGTGTAAAAACATATAAAAAGTTGAATAATTTTAAATGATAAGGAATGTCATAAAGAAGTTTCTCAAATAAAGAGGAGAAAGAGAAGATCCCTTACCTTGAGAGGGTTCTTCTAAAAGATTAGAAGAATATTATTTAGAATTTTGAGGAACCTTGGGTTGGAACTAGAGATGTAAATTCATAGTAAATTATTTATCCAATAGTTATTAGTAAAGAATAATGGGTTTTGGGGTGGGTTTATATAGAAAAAGAGATCATAGTTCTTTATTGATTTCCAAATATAGGTTTTAGACTCAATATGACAAATTATCAAAACCCACAAATATTCCAATGGTTTTTGTTCATTTTCCTTCCAAAGAGGAGTCTTTATCATAATTTTATAGGTCTATGATCTGAAAAAATTAAAATAATTCCCTTGGTGATGTGGAAATTAGTCAAGTTTATAAATAATTGAATTTAAAACCTTAAAATAGAATATAAGTTTTAGAGGATTCATTTAGTATTTATAAAATTAATAAAATAACTTCAAAAACACATTATTTTTAATTTAAAAAAAATATTTGGTTGTGGATACCTTTTATGGCATATGTTATATAAATTTTGGGTCATTATTATGTCACAATATATACTATTTATTTATACAGTATTAAGTTTTTATCTGAAAATTGGACTTTCTAATGAAATAATGAAAAAGAATTATTTGGATAATTTTAACATGGTGATTTCAAAAATAAAATTATTTTATCAAAATAATTATCTCAATATGATAATTTACTCTTTTAATTTAAAATAACCATTTATTGAAAAATAATCATTTTCTATAACAACATTTTTCTAACCCATATAAAAATTACATTTGAATTCATAATATTATATTATAATTTATATTTAATTAATATTAAATAATAGAAATATTTTATTAAAATATCATTTATTTAAAAAAAATATTCAATTCATCTTAAGAGGGACTTTATTGAAACTATATATTTCCCAAAAATATAATTTCTGTTTTATTATATAAGAATATAATTTTTGTCAAATTAATTATTTATTCATTTAAAAATTATTATTAAAAAGGGAAAAATATAATCATTTTTTATTAAAAATAAAATAAGAAAATTTTTATTGTTAGGGTATATATACAGAACACTTTATTAAACCAATGAATTCCCTATGGATTAGGTGTGTGATGGTGAGATATTCAGGGCGTGGTTCAGCGGACATGGTATGCTTCATCATCTCAATGATCTTGAACTTCTATAATAAATGATTTTTCTCAAGATTCAGTTATTAAAACTCAACTTGGGCTTGGTCAAGGTAATATCCCAATGATGATATCTCCATTTTAATCATTGATAAAAGGGATTTATTCTTATAAATCTACTAGTTAAGCTTATCGCTTCATTTTTCTGTCTCAAATGGACTTTATCTTAACCCTTAATATAATAATCATAATGGAAATTGTATAATGTATATATTAACAATGTTTATGGGTCTTAATGGTCTTTCAAATATGGGAGACCTTATAAAATTCCAAAATAAACAAGTTAGTGAATGTGTTTTCTATAAGTTCAATAATTAATAAGGCATTTAATCATTTAAAAAAGGAATTCCATTTATAAATGTTAGGGTCATTACATTGGCCTCTCTAGTCGTGATGGTGAACACCTCCACAACCACACTCTAACCGTTTCCCATAAAGATGATGGATATCATGGGGTTGTCCTCTAGCTACCCATTATTTTCTCTATTGAACTTGAGTTGGAATACCCTACTATTTCTACTACCTTAGATGATCCTGCTATAAATATTGGGCTTATTATGGGCCACCAGTCATAGATTTACAATTAAGGAAGGTTGGTACCACTAATTTATATAGGCCCTAACCTATAAATTAAAATAAAACCATGTATGCTCTATTTTTTGGTAGGATGATAACTACTAACCCTAGTGAAACATTTAGATAAAGGCTAACACCTACTCCCTACTAACTATAAATTCTTATTCTTATGGCCATAAAACATAGATTCTCTTGTCATAGCCCTTCTCCATTGGAGATCTTGGAGATTCCCATGTTATAATTTTCTATTCCTATCCAATTACCTCTCAATGTCCCCAACCTTGACCAACACCTTAGAATATGACTTCAACATAAATGGAGTGACATGGTGTTAGATCTCTAGAGGTAAAAACTCTTCAAAATGCCTCACTCTAGAGTCCTCATTGGAATGACGGTCTTAAGATTAATGTAGGATGTTCTTATAGAAACTTTTCAACTCGTGAACACTTTTATTACCTTATTTAAGGGTGAGAATCTCCTACCAATAGTCTACCCAAATAGTAAATGATATAATCTCATCCTGAAACTAATCCATATAATTCATCCACTCAGTAGCCAACTCCTCATGATTCCTGATGAAAAAAATCCATCGTTATAAAGCTAACCCATGTGGAATCATCATAGATAAAGAAATTTTGTTCTCCTTTCAAGCATGGATATAACCTAAGGCTATCTTAATCTCCTCTAGAAAATCATTTTTCTTCATATATAAAATAGATAATTCATATCTCTACAGACCATTTCACTGTAACTCTCTGAGTTTCCACCACTAAGTTTCATTATTATCACCCTCCACTCTATATTTATCCACCATAATATCCTATATAACATTATATGAGCAAGCCAGATGGGTACGTCAACCTCATGTAATATCTATAAAAAAAATCATATGTAACTCCCAAACATTGTTCAAAATAACATTTTAAGGATAATTATGTAATTCATTCATTTAAACCTATTCTATATTGTCTACCGAACTAAATATGAATCTTGGTAACCAATCTAGTGTGATTAATGATCCTATCCAAGGTCTAAACATATAAGCAGCATCACTTTTCTTAGAATGTTTAGTAAAATTGAAGGTCATTGCTTTAGATCATATGTGGATATAAAATCTTGTTTCCAAGAAGGAATACCTTATTTAAAAAACTGTTTCGAGCTGAGGTGATGTGCTTGGGGTAATAAAAAATGTTTCGACAGGTGAAAATCATTAGTCTATTATTATAAAGACTTTAAAGTACCAGTTTTTTCAACATGATTTGCATCATTATCTTTTAGGGGGAATTATATTGACCTGGTGGGTATTGGGAAGTTTATCCATTCCTTTCTATGAAGAAAGATTCCCCACAATTGAATGGTCATGACGGGTGATTGCACGGGTGTTAAGTATTTGAGAAATCGGTCCACATAGGATATGATTTCCTCAGATGGTCTCTAATGGGATTATTCATGGATCTAGAAACTCCCAATGGAACTTTTATCCATGATTAATCGACCTTATTTCCCAAGGCACATGTTTGTTGGATGTTTTGGACAACAACAATTGAGGACTCCATTGGTCGAGAGGATGTGGGTTGGGATCATCACACCCTTTTGAGGAAAATTATTTCCTAATCTGAGACTCTCTTATGTATTTGATTCGTGTTCATATCTTCATTAATCATTAGTTAATTCCCAAATAGTGTATCCACGGGTTACCCTAGGGATGAAAAATCAATCATGGATATACATCTTTCAAGAATTCCTAAGAAAATGCTGGTGTGAGCCTTTTGATGAGGAGCTCTAGAGTTTATCATCATCCAAGAGAGACAGAAGGCAGTTTGATGTTGGGATCAAACCCATGCGATGGGATTCCTATGTATCCTCATGAATGGAATCAGAATCTACATAGTTTGGTGCCACTCAACTGGACACATCACCGTTTAGGTTTTTGTTACATGGACCCATCCATGCAGTTTAACTTCACGAGGTGAGGATGCCTAGGAAAAAGGTGCCTAGCCAAAACATGTTGTGGCACTCATGCCTAGGTAGCCCACAATGCCCATGAGATATTTGGTCTCTTTAGTGGACATGATCCTACGAATCATATGATCTAATGAACATTAGGGTTGATTTAATGGTCGGATATATACCTTAGGGTGGCTTCCCACATATCCTGATCAAATAGGAAATCAATGTCCACTGAGTTCTAGAATAATGGGGAAATATACTCCCAGGAATCCCAGCATAAGGTCATGGTTTCTCAGGGATTATGTAGAGGTATTTCCCATATGAGAGAATCGAATCGGGACATCTTCCTAAATAGGAAACCCTTTGTTGGGAACATTTTTGGGGTAACCTTTTTTAAATGGGTACATCTTTGATCTTGGGCCTTAAGTAGGCATCCAATGTATCCCAATTATGGTGGGAATTGGAGTTCTCATAGATCTTTTGGGGTGGGTCTTACGAATGGAAGTTTCCCACATAAAGGGGGAATGATCTATCATTTCATGGATGAGATGATATATATCTCAATCCTAGAAAGAGGCATCCTACGTATCCCAGTTGTGTTGGGAATCAGAGCTCTTTTAGTTAATGAGGTGTCGATTACATGTGGAAGTAAACCATTTTTTTGAATCCATAAAGAATATATGGACTCATGATGATTTAAAGATTTTTTTGGAGGTTACACCTTGGAGGATTCCCATATTTTGGGACTATGAAGATTTCATGATCACCACCAACATTTTATCCCATGTGAGTCATGCTCAGTGTGAGGAATAAGATGAGGCGGCAGATCTGAAGATTTCATGTCTTGCATCATCTTCTGGTAGATGGTACTAAAGTTGGGAGAGAGAGTGGGGGTGATTTTAACACGCAACCCCAATCCATGTTGATATCTAGTAGAGTCAAATTTTAGGGATCTATTCAGACACATCTCAAGATTATGTGAGGAGGGTAATGAGTGAAACCCCTCGTAAAAGGCTATGGGCTTACCATAAGAGGAGTTCTCATACATGGGTTATAAGAAAAGGTAGGTTAATCATATCTAGTCAATGGGAAAGTAAAGAGTTACCTTCTCACTTTTCACTGGAACTCATCGAAGGGAAAGGCCAGTGATTACCCCTAAACTCTGGTATGGGGAGGTTTATGTCATAATCCCAAAGTTGGTCCCCGGGTTTCCTTGGGAATGTAGACTTGAAGACATTTCAAGGGTCCAAACTATTGTATGGATAGCCTTCAATACTCCTCTTTACATTGGTATGTAAATTCAAAAAGGCATGTCGGTGTACCAGATGATCTAATCATATGGGTCTGGTTTCTTTGGAGGAGGATTTCTCCTGAAGTCCGTGGATTGGTTCATGGATGATCTATGGAGGACTGGATTGTAATGGAGGGGTATTATCGGACCTGGGGGGGAGGACACCCAGAGACACCCCATTCCACGTATTATTTTCTCTTATGGGTGGGGAAACCCCCCGTAGTGTACTGCCATGCAGGTAGAGGGGTCTTCAGTGTTCCAAATCCGTATGTGAACATGGGTTTGGATCACCATGTATCAAACTGGAATGTGGTCCTAGATAAGGTCCACATACTGTAATGTTATGTGGATCTAGATGTGGTTCTCCATGTAATCTCTGGTTCCATCTATGTACCGAAGTTTTATGCGGTGTAGGGGTTTGATCCGCATAGCGATGCACAATAAAGATCACCGAATTGAAGAAGGTTCTTGAAGCCTATGGTCTATAGAAAATTCATCTACAAGGGATTTATAGTTAGTGATTTCACCAATTAGGTTTTTAGTTCACCAATTATTATTATGTTTCTTTTTTTCCATTCACTATGGGTTATACCTACAAGAAAAGTGGTTTGTGGTTTGGAAATTTTTTATGATTCGAAAGTGAAGTCAAAATCTTCTCTCTGTCCAAATTATTTCTTCCAGCCTCTATAGTCTCCTTCATGCTCTCTTTCACACATTTGTTTTTCTTTTTTCATGTGATCCATTTATAGAGCAATTGGAAAATCATATTTTTGGGCATGCGGAACCATTTGTGGAATCCCATGAAGATATTCCTCAACCCTTGGATGACTTGGTCAGACGGGGTTTATAGAGGATGTGGTACGTGAGATGTGGTTCACAGAACCCATTGGCATGCTTCACCCGAGAACTAATTCATAATGAGGGGCAGTATGCGATGGAATTTCTTCTTTTTTTATTCCAATTGACATAGTTCATGGTGTCCTAAGTTTGTTGTACATCACCTCTTAAGCAAGAGTCTTGCTGGTTATTTCACGTACCGATGGTTCACAGTTTATGTGCTTCGGGAACCTTTCATGGTGATGGTACGTGGTCATCCAAAAACCCTTTGAATTTTTTGGATTTCTTCATGTTTCTTCTCAAATTTTCAATCCAATTTTTATCCATTCTTATTACTGGACACATAGTAATGGTTTCTTTGTTCTGCAATGTGCTTGTTGGAGTATTTACTTCCATTTGTATAGCTTTCAGGACCATACAAACATTTACAAATCCCAGATGATATGCTTACCCTACCAATCCAATATCCTTAACTATTAATAACTCTAAACTACAACTTATCTCTAAACTAAACCCTTTGATGCCACTCTTTCATGTCCCCCTCCTTACAAAGGTACCCCACCTTGGCCCGTAATGAATAAAGAGAGATAATGACCTCCAATGTTCACCTATAGTATGCCACGAGTTAGTGACTCGCACTGAGGGTATATCAATCAAAAGTATGGGATTAATTACCATATATAAAATTTAAGGACTTAGAGATAATATGATGAGAACCATTAACCAATCACTATCCAATCTGTAACCATGTGTATGTCTGGAAGCCCCTGTAACCTGTGTAAATGCATTATACCTAAATCCATCATAGCTCAAGCTTGTACATGCATAGAAATCCTGATCCGATATGACCAAATAGAAATATGGGATATTCCTCAATCCATTGTAGTCCACAAATAGATTTATAGTGAAATTAAGATCTTTCACATCCTTGGTAGGAACATACCCTATACAGTAATCCATTTTAACTTAGGATATGTGTAGTCATATATATATATATACATAGAAAGGGAGAGAAAGGTAGAGGGCTAATTCATCCATATATTCCTTCTCTATCATATATATTATTCAAAATACCCCTAAAAAATTTGTTTGTCGGTATCCCAACTAACGTAAGTGGTTAAGTGTATGAAATCAGAAAATATAAATTGTATTACATGCAACCACACTAAGTGAGACTACCTAGCCTTAAACTAATCTATCCTTATTTTCACATGGAACCTACTAGATACCACTACTATGGTAGAGGCATTATGTAATAATACAATCATCAAGTTAAATATTGGTTAAGTATTATCCATTAGTTACTATTATTCCATATTCAATTTTAATGATTAAATTTTAATCTATGAGGGAAAGTACTGACGAAACTATTAATTTTTTACCTATATTATTATGTATAGTGTAACTATATAAGATTAGAATTAACCAAACCCATTCATTTATTAGTTGAATTTATCAACTCATTAATTATTCAAGTATTATTGGAATCAGTCTAATATACCGGTAAAATGATGTACTCACGGTGCATAGCACCGAACTTCCTCATGAAGATCGAAATTGATTAAATAAATATCATCTCTCTATCTAGAAAATATGAAATCATCAATAAAGAAATTAATTACATCAACGATAAAGACCTAATATGAACTCATCCTAATCACATGTTTTCCCACACTGTCACGCATAATATATATGTCCCACCATTAAAAAAATCAACCAACACTGCACCTCAAGCTCAAAGGACATCGCTCATCAATAAAATCAATAATTAATTAGTATCTCCATAGGTCTCTACCCAATTTCCATTTATATGTTCTCAAGAATAAAAATTTTCTTAATAATAACAATCAAGGCTCTACATTCCATGAACACACATACATTTCAAATGTTTAGTTCCCAGAAAATAGGAATAATGCCCTAAGGCTATAGCCTTGAGTTATTTATGCCTCCTACTTATTAAAACAAACTCTCTTAGCCCCAAAAATTTATTCATTAATAGAAATACATTTGAATTACATATTAAATAAACTGATTTATTATGAAATTTTTTTACGGTTAAGGAAATCCTAGGGTAAATTCTTTTTATAGCTAATAGAAATCATAAGAATACCTCTAAATATTGATTACATGGTTATTCAATTCCAAAAATGAGCAGTGGTCATTCTTCCTTTTCCTATCCATTTTTAATTATTCTTTTTACAGAGAAACATTTTTCTATTTTTAGTTATTTTCATATGCAAAATAAATAATAATGAGATACTTCGAAACATATACCCCACTAAATGTAAATACAAAGATGAAACATCAACAACATCAAAAAAATATAATAGATAATAAATCCCATAATTTATAATTAATTTATCTCAACTTATATAAATAAATCTTATAAATTTTAATAATAAGTGATACTATGATATGCGATCATTGGAATCTCTTTTGTAAAAAAATACAAATTACAAAGCTCAATAATTTAAGCTTTAGCCTGTGGTTTATATATATACCTCATTGAAATTATCATTAATGATATTAAATATATAATTAACATGTTTTATTTCAATTCTTAAGATAATTATATTTATCTATAGATTTTTATATTACTATTTCAATTCTAAACATAAATAATATATTAAAAATATTCTACAACATATGTTTTCATCTTTTATTCATTATGTTAAAATTAAAGATTAATACATAATCATATTTAATGTAATGTAACCAGATTATTTTATTTTTAAAGGTTAATTGAATTTGGTTAAAAAAGAAAACTAAAGTATGATATGATCGTGCTTCTAGGGGAAAGGTTTGGGTTCACCTAATCTCAAGGAAAGATAAGTATAAATAAATAAAATAAATATTTTATTTTAGAATAAAGAATATGAGACTATCAAAACTTCTAGATCGTCATTCAAGCCATCCTTTAATTCAACATTTGTTTGATTCCAATTACATTCATGCAAGAGGTCCCATTTTAACGCTTTAGACTTTTAATTGTAAAATTATATAATTATCCTCTTTGAAACATACTTTAAATTCACATACATAAGGCTTTAAAACCATATTTATATTAAAAAAATTATTTTGAAAAACATGGTATTTCTAGAAAACAATCAATTTATTCTAAGAACCCAACATACTATATGAAGAGATTCATCGTATCGCTAGTATATGTTACCATACCAACCAACCGAATGAATAGACAATCTGATCACATGAAAAAACCAACTAACAGCATGAAAAAACCAAAGGGGCCTCTTAAATAAACCAATCTACTGGATGAATAAATCCACTAGAAATATGAACATACCAACTGATCAGATGAACAAACCAATCAAACTAATGAATAAATTGACCAGCTGCATGAACAAAAAAAAATAACCACATGAAAAAAGAAACTGAAAAAATGAAAAAAAAAACAATTACCCACATGGAAAAACTAATTTACCACATGTAAAAACCAACAAAATTCTTGAAAAAACCAACTAGACACATGAAAAAACCAAATGGTCTCATAAAAAAACTCACTGATCACATGGTCATTCAAGTGAATCTAAGAAAAAGCTATAAATTTCAAAGACAAAAGGAATCCAAGATCTCTCTAAAAACCCTAAAAATTATAAAATCAAAAATGGAAGAGTTTAAAAAATTTGAAACTTACTTGAAATCATGTCTATACATAAACTTGTGAATAGAGCAATCTAAAATCATTTCAAAGAACATACTTTTTAAAAAAAATTATCTATAATGATTTCCATGGACAAACATGATAAAAAAGATACTTATAATCATTTCCATTCATAAAATTTTGAAAAAGGGTATCCAAAATAATTTCATGCACATACTTTTTAATAAATATATCTAAAATATTTTTAACACGCAAAATTGTAAACCAAACTATCATTAATCATGTCCACAAACAAACTTTTGAATAAAGATACTCGCAATCATGTGCATGAACAATATCATTATCTCATGGGATATAAAACTTTTCCCATTAAATTTTGGTGTATATAACAGAACCACCCGTCAAATAATGATAAATTGTACATAGGTGTTACACATGAACGTGAACACATTCATAATTCCATCATGCATTAATTAACTTTTGGGAAAGAAACAAGTTTCATGAAAACATCTATAGGATATTATCATAATACATATAGAAAATAAGTTGGATGGTATTATTAGATTAAAATCCAAATAAAGAATAATAAAACTTAAAGGATTTTGAAAAATATGGAAAACACTTTTATAATACATTTTGAAAATTTTATTTAAAAAAGTATAATAAATAAACTTTACTTTTGAAAAAATTTACGAAAAAAAAATTAATTTATAAAAAAATTGAAATATAAATTACTTTGGAAAACTATGAAAACATATAGAGTAATATTCTTTAATAAATTTTAATAATATAATAGTAATTTTCATTCTTGTGAAATATATTAATGTAATATTCTTTTCATACTTTTATAAATAATTTCAAGTCCATAGAAAATGACCGTTTATGGAAAATATTTAAAAATATTATATTCATAGAGTAGTAATGAAATTAAAATTTTATATAAAAAAACCTTAAGTAATCATATTATTATTTTTAATTATATCCATAATCTAATATAAATAATATAGGAATAGAGGAAGAATATTACGGCCTAAAAACAAGATATAAGTTTAATTCCATTTATGATCATTATTTTAGTTGAATTACAAACCAAAGGGATATAAAATGGTATGAAAATAAATAAACCATAGAAATAACTTGGTAATAATAATATAAATGTTTTTTTATAAGGAAATAACATATAATTCCTCAAAATTTAATTTTAAAGACATACAAATCTATATTTCAATGTGATATTAGAAAATAAACCGTTATGGCTTTAGAGACATTTAAATCAAAATTTTCTGAAATATAAAACTAAAAATGAATTTTTAATACATTAAAATTTTATGAATTTTATAATAAAAATATTGCATGGTATAATATATATAGAAAAAAAAGTTGATAGGTTGTGAATATGGAATTTATATCAATGAAAGTGAAATTGAGACAAGAAACACTTGCCTTTACTTTTGAATTTCATAAAAGTTATTTAACCTATTGTATAATAAAAATAACCATATTAATCACTTATTTTAGAACCTTATTCATATATTATAACTTATATAATCCTGATTTATAACCATCCATTAAATTTATATGAGTTATTTATTTTTTATCTTTGTTATTGTATGTTAATAGTTTTGATTGTTTTATATAATTTTTTAAATAGTGGTGTTTGTCCCCATCCTTTTATACAAAGTTTATTGTTAATATATTACTAAAGGTAGTGAAAATATTATATTAAAATTATTTATTTAGTTGTATATTCATTTAATGAAATATATGGGTATGGTTCCCAAGAATGGAATCCATTACGAGCATGTTTTGGTTAATATTTTATAACAACAAGTTACATTATAATGATCGGTCATGCCCTGACCCATTGGTACCTGGCTAGATAGAGGTAAGCTGACTCTGACATCCCAAGCCCAAATATAATAGAAAAGGAACTGTTGATAAGCACCGAATAATAATAACATTGAAATGGGGTGGGGTTATCCTAACTACATGTACACACACACACCTAACCATCTCTATGAAAAAGTATAGATAAATAATAAATTAATGGACCATTAATTGTATAAAAATTGAATGAATCAACCTCTATGAAATAAATCATAGTAAAGAATCATGATATAAAAGAAATAAAAGGGTGAAATATACACCCAACAAAAAATGAGTTCCTAACTAGACAATAAATAAAAATAGGAAATAATGAAGAGGTCCCAATTCACAATCTCCAAGGTCAGTCATCGAACACAGTCAATTCCAAGAACTGTTATGGTCCACCAAAACCAGGTCCACCAAAGTCACTGCTGATCTATTCAACTCTATAAGTCATATAACATGTTGTAAAATTCCATATTGTGGTGAGTGTTTATATATGTAGTAGGACTCCACGAAAACAAATAAGGGTAAGAAATAGTAATTAATAATGTTTAGCTCAACCCATAAGTAAGAGGGTAAATAAAAACCCAACATCAGATATGATCAAAATAAACTCAAGTTAATCGAGAAAGGGAATATCTATCTTCAAAACCATATAAGAATAAATTTTCCTCCTATATATATCCAAAATCCACATATCATTTTCAAGTATCATGTGAAAACTCCCAAGAATATGGAGGCCTCACACCCGACTATGTAGTAGAACATCCAATGCAGTACACCTACAATAGAGGACCCACTCACCGACTGAGTTCAACAAGAGGATTCCACTTGGAAGATAAAGGACGCACACCATGGGTAATTTTGGGGGAGTTCCATATCTACCTATATGAATGATATGAAGTAACTACCACCTAGAGAGGGATAAGGGAGTATTGACCCTGCTAACACTCTGAAGATCACACATAATCATTGCCACTAGTTAACCATTGCTAAGAGAAGAATCCTACTAGCATAACCTCATATCATATCTCTACTATTGAATAAATGTACACCATTTTTTTCTATGAAGAAAAATATTCATGATTGGATACTCATAGTCTCAAATCTGAGTCACAAAAAAGTATATACGCAAGGTATAATTTTCTATAAAAAGTACACGACTTGTGTATATGGTCACACGGTGGGTGACCTCACCTAAAAACATGGGCATGTCCTCACTGGAACATGGCTTTGTTTTTTATGTGGATATACATGTTGTGTACAAGGAGTGCACTGCATGCCTTGGTAACATAGGGTATACATGATTCCTCTCATCCTATGCTCATGTACTCTAGCTCGTACACTTGTACTCTAGTTATGACCATATAACTAGTTGTTTCTATGAACCTAGTCATGACCGTGTAAATTTACATTATAATAAACATATACGTATTTGTTTCCATGTACCTAGTCGTGTTTATGATCATGTACCACCAGTGTACACATTGAGCTACTAGAACTCGGTCACATGATATTTGGAAGTCCCACATGGTGTGTTGTATATAATTACACTCAAAAATCTTCCGCTACAGGAAGGATACTACACGGTGTGTGTTCCTAGACTATTTTTTGTGCACGTAAAGATTTTCCAAAAAAATGAATAAATAATCACACGTCTTTCTCATGCCTCCTTCGTAGCTATATCAACCACAAAATCCACTAAGGGGATCAGATCTAGAGTTGAATGAGCATGAAATGCCATCAGTGGTTTGATTTTGGACACCTGAACCATCTGAAGATCATCCACATCACATTGTGCCTCTGTGTCACCTAATTAATAGATGAAAACCCATGTTCTTTACTATTATATATGTCTCTAACACCATAATCCAGAATTTCATCATGATAAATTCACAAAAGTCAGGTCTCCAACTCATTTATACATTTTCTATGAATTTAGGGGATTGATAATGGTCAAATCTTACTCAACAATGTCGAATCAGTAACATCGAGGAAAAATAACTAATAAAACAACAAATTATGGGGGAAAGAATAATTATGAAATGAAAAAATCATAATTTATTTGTAAAATTCCAAAAAAAATATTTCAAAATTTTTGAAACCATCATCAAATCATGGTCATAATAAAATATATAAATTTGGTTCAAGAACACAAAAAACAGGGCTCATATAAAGAACATAAATAATGTCAAATAAGAAAATATATAGTTCATGCTCCTTAATTGAATAAAATAAGGTATAAATATTTAAAATAAATATACCTACCAAATAAATGTATTTATATTTTATGAAGAATGTGTATTTTTGCAATGAAGATGATGATCTGACTACATTCATAATTTATCTCATGTGTCTCCTCAAGCGTTCATCATCGATCCACATTTATGATATGCCAACCTTAAATTTATCCTCCTATCTAATTTCATAGGGTTATGTCAATAAGCCTAGGTATTTTCCTTAATTTTCATATTTATATAGAGTTTTATGGTTTAAGTTATTAAATAAAATTATTAAAATAAGTAATTTATTTTACATAACGCACTCCCAATGATTTCCCTCAAAAAAACTTGATGGTGAGAAAGTTTATTTTTCACATAGGGTAAACCCAATATTCCAAAAACAATTATTCTCCATAATTTCCTATATAGGTTCTTTATAAATGATAAACCATGGATTAAAAAATGAAATTCATGCAATCTATAATATATATTGATATTTTAATATATAAATTCTAAGTTCCTAGGACACCGAAACATAGCATCGACTTTGAGGAAAAATAAATAAATATATATATATATATTAAATGCGTCAAAATAAAAAACAAATTCATTAAATCCTCCCATAATTAAAGTATTTTTACACTAAAAAACACAATCTACATGAAAAGGTGGGGTTACTGAGCCCACATCTAGTTTTCACATTCCTAGAAGCTATCATGTTTGTTCCCATGCTACCAAAGCACTCAAACCAAAGGGATGGTCTTTCCATATAAGATTATCTCTTACCGATCCTCAATCACCATCGATTACTTTGAGAAGGTGTATACATCAATGATATCTAAGTCACCCCATTCAATAATGGGATTCATCTCATGCAGGTATCTCCTCACTTGCAATACATTGAATACATTATGCACTCAGTCCAATAGAGACGGAAAGGAAAAATGGATAGCAAACATTCCAACCCTCCATAAAATATTAAATGACAGATTGAAGCCAAGTTAATTATTTATTCTCCATCCAAATATCTATAATCCTCATCACGGTGAGACTCTCATGAAAACATGGTTTTCCCTTCTCAATCTCCAAAGGCCTATGATGTTGAACTTTGTAATATTTTTTCAGCTCTGGGTTTCTCTAAAACACTCAATGATCACATGAACCATATATATCATTTCTTATGACATATCTAAGTTATCCCAACATTATATGTTCAGTATAAGGGTGACCTGTATTTTTTTCCAGATAGGACTTCAAAATGTTCCTTACTAATATTATAATGATTGATGTTTTTATGAGAAAACTATTCTAATGAAAAGTGATCCTCCCAACTCTTAATGAAGTTTAACACATAGATCCCCAATATATCCTCCAACACCTAGATAGTCCACTCATCCTTTCCATCCATATAGGGCTGAAACATGGTTCTCATCCATAATTGTGCCCCAAAAACATCCTATGGACCCCACTTCAACTATTATATAAACTAAACATCACAAATAGAGTTGAACATTGTGTTAACCCCATGAATATGCCTAATATAATGCAGATAAAAATTACCTAAACTCTTAAATGAACTCTTCTCCCTGATGGTAAGAAAGTGCGCAAAATTGATAATTCGATTAATAATCACCTAGATAGTGTCATGGCATCTCACTATCAATGTAAGTCCCATAAAACCCCATTGATATGGTATCCCACTTCAATTTTGGTATCTCCCAAGGTTTAGTCAAACCAGTTGGAACCCGATGCACAGTCATTACCAACTAACATATGGGACACTGAGGGAAAAACTCAGTAATACTATACCACATGATAGCCCCCCAAAACAACCATTGAATATCCTTATGAATCTCACCAAAAATAGATTTATAGTTCAAGGAAAGTATGAAACTCCCCCAATACCTCCTTAAGAAACATGACTGGAACTATCATATGTCCCTAGAAAAGGGTGACCTACCCCCCTCCTTCAAATAATCCATCTGGTGCATATCATGAGGATATCTTATCATGAAAACCCTCAAATTCAACATCTATTAACTGATAATTTGTCTCTAGTTGATGGATTAGTTTATCCACTACCATCGAATGTAGATAATATTCACCCCTCTCCTCCACCAGGGCCTACTACAACAAATGAAGCTACTCAGACACCTCATCTTCCAAGAGAGAATGGGATTTCCTGATATGGTCATCTTCTAATATATTTCACTTCCATAGATTTTAGACTAACTTAAATTCATATTACTATGGGAACTATAACCAAAGCCTCTATCTCAGATTAATATCTATCTAATTTAAGATATAACTGAGACTCTGGTGGTCTCAGTAAACAATTAAATTCTCTCAAAGAAGATGAATCCCCCACATCTTCAACGAGAATACTTCTGTATCGAACCCAATTTCTTAGACCAAGTAATATTTTTCATGTTCTATCAACTACCTTGACCCATAATCAATAATTTCCTACCTCTACATCAGCATGGAACTAAGCCCAGTTCCAAATCCATCAGAAAACACAATACACTCAATGACCTATTCTAGAAGTTCAAAAATAGAGAATTGGTAAAACTCTACCTCATCTCCTAGAAGGTGTTTTGACATAAGTAAGTCCAGGTAAATGGATTACCTTTCCATGTTAAGGAAGATAAAGGGGTTTATATCCAAGAAAACTCTTCCAAAAACTTAGTAGTACCCCACCAAACCAATAAAACTATACACCTATAATGTGCTCTTTGGTGGTTCCCAATAAATAACTTTATTAGTCCTCACTCAATCAATAGTTAAACCATTATCAAATATTACATTCCTAGGAAAGTGATCAGTATGGTTCCAAAACAAATGCTTCTAGAGTTTACCATAAATTTGGTGCTCCCATAGTAAGTATAGGTACATCCTCAAATTCTCTCAATTCTCCCCCTCTGACACATAGTATAAACGAATGCAATCAATGAATATGGATTTGAATCATTCCAAGTATGTTTGGATGATCTGGTTTATATGATCCATGAATAGAATAGGGAAATTTGTAACATCAAAAGGAATCACCAGGAATTCATAGTGTCTATAGTGACATTGTAATTCTATACTTGAAATAATATCCTCATTGATCCTCAACTGATGGTAGTAATATTTGTGATCGATCATTGAAAACCAACTCACACCTTTTAATTGGATGAAAAAATTCATTAATACTTAGTAAGGGGTACTTTTTCTTTATCATTACCGGATTCCAAAAATGATAGTAAATAAAGAACCTTAAGATTTCAACCACCTTTTTCACAAACAAAACTGAGGTCAACCAAGGGGATACATTTGGTCTAACAAAACCTTTCTTGATAAGGTCTTCCAACTATATCCTATCCTCATATAGTTTGGTGGGTTACATATAATATTTTGAAGATGATATCAGTGTGGTTATAGGGTGGAATATGATTCATTAGATAATATCCTATCGCAGAGGTATTCCAAGTACATCCTTGGGTAAGACATCTATATAATCCTACACTACCACTGGAAGCCATATTCCTTAAGAACCCAATACACTAAGGGATAAACCCTCCAATATGTGGGTGATAGTTTTCAATTTATGATGAATGATACCCATTCAATCATCCATAATATCTATCTCTCCCAAGAAGGATAATCACATACCATCTATATGAATGTATCTAAATCTCTTATGATAACCGTCTATCGGGGTATACACCATGGAAATCCAGTCCATGCTGAATATGAATTCATAAAGTTCTATCACAATGAAAAATAGGTATCATGAAAAACTCTCTCCACTAAATGACAACTCACACTACTGGAAGATGTGTTATTTATAAGAATCACTCCCTATAGAAATCTTTAACCTTATCAGTTGGGATAAGGAATCAACAAGAAGCTCTATCTCTTACATAAGGGATATAGAGATAAATGAATGATTTGTTTTTTTCTATAATTATTGGACTAAGAGTTGGAAAGAAATAGATTATTCCTCAAATCATATTATGGTCATACTAGTCATATCCCTCCACAGCCTAAAATTTCATACACCCTCAACTAATACCCTACATATCCTAGCATTAGACACTATGTGATTGTGGTAGAATTAGTTTGTGTAATCGTCATCCACTAGAAGATACTCCCTTCAGAGTACCACCAACTCCTATAATACTATATCCTTCCTTAGGGACACTCTATCCATGTTTTTGAGATACCTGACCACAATTCTACCTATTTCTTGGTAATCCATCCACTAACTCTCCACCTTAATCAATATTTCAAGTAATGAAATCATGAGATAAGTGAACTCTCCAATAAAAATTATAGAATATTTCATTTTTATTCTAGATAAATCCAATGTGTGAACCATATTATGTAGATACATGTGTTTCATTTGGGGAATGAGTATTCCTCTAGTACCAAGATCCTAACAATTGATGTCTGTTAGCTGGTACAGATGAATCATCACCATGATGACCACTACCATCTCCTACTACCCGACATCCATATGTTATGAAGTTCTCTATGACTAAATACTTATCTTGTACTCTTACAAAAATAGGGATTAATAAGGAGACCATTTTGACATGGATATCTCTATGATATCCCAACTCATACTTATCTGCCTTAAAGTATCCATCCCAAACTATATCAAGTGAGTAACACATGAGTTTTTTAACCCTTTAGGTGTTGTCAGTGAATAATATATCACCATGATGTAGCTCAATATTCTTTGGGATTTGAAAAGTGCACAACCTCGAAGTGTAATACTCATTTCAAAATAGTTATGGAAGGATGACCATGATATTTTCATCTCATTATGATCCTAAGTGATCAGACCCCATCTGTTCCCTTTTGCACAATAAAAAATACCAATAGAAAGTGTAACCATATGATTGGATTGGGTCTGAACAATTCTAAAAACACTTACCAAAACCGAAATCCAATAATTTTTGGCCTTTGGGTCTCGTTCACCATGAAACCTCAACCGTATTTATCATTAAAATCCATGAAATGTGCTAATCTTGTATGCAATATCATCCAAACTAGCTGGATCCATCGGCTTCCTATCATATCATCAATCAACCATATAGTCCATTAAAGGTGGATATATTCACTCCTAAATAGTTAGTATCACTAATCTATGCCTTAATGGAGGAAACACCTCATGAATGGGTCCCTTAATTGAGTCCTTGTCACTCAACTAGACATCATCATGATCCGGTGTCAATATAATAATTGGTCGGCATCACAGATACACCCATAAGGTTACAAGATGCACTACAGTTATATGAGCATATATTGGGCTAAAAATTAAGAAGGGTGTGAAATTTGAAATACCCAATCCTATATGATTCATGTACCATTAGTTCCCTACAATCGATGTATCGGTATGTCAAGTCAATAAGAAGGTAGTTAAAGTCCTAGGGTATATATACATTGGTTGATGCACCAAAACAGGTTTCCCTATACTGAAATCTGAACTCAAAATACTCTAACATTATATCCCAACATTCCCATACCAAACCTCATAAGAACTCTAACACTAAACACTAACATAGGGAAATACTACCTCTAAAACAACTATATTATGAGTCAACCCACTAGAGCTTGGCTGCCTAGTGGTAAGTCGATAGTGACACCCCTAAGCCCACCTCTAATGGGCAGGGGAAAGTGATAGTATCCAAATTAGAATAACTAATAAATCAGATGCCTTGTTCTAAATTACATATATGCACACATGCAACCAGCTCCATGCATCAGTTTAGATAAATAAAAAAAATACTATAACATCTAGAGTATAAAATATACATGAAACAACCTCTAGGAAATATATAGAAGTATAGTATCATTATATAAGATATATAGAAGGTGGAAAATGCATGCCTAAATATAAATGAAGTCCCAAACTAAAAAATATTGAAAAGGGAAAGAATACTGATAGTCTAACTCATAATTTCAAAAGTTGGCCACTGAACATAGTCAGCCCCATATACTAATATGCTTCACCAAAACCAGGTCCACCAAGGTCACCATCGATCAATCTGTCATCTTTATAATAAGAAAAAAAATTGAAAATTCCTACGTATGGTTGATTATATACATACCTAGTATTTCACCATGAAATCCAAGAATTTTAAGCAATAGAAATAAACAATAGTCATATCAACCCATAAATAGGGTGGAGAAAAACCCAAGGCAAGAGAGAAAGGTCATATCAATCTCTAATAATCTAATAATAAAGAGTATACATAGTAATCCTAAGGCCATGTCTCATAGCCAAGTGTCGTGAATTAACTCCCAAAAATATGAAGATCCCACACATCTCCATTATATATCACATCCAAGGGAGGACCACTATAATAAAGGAATCGTCCATTGCCTGATCTCAAAATGGGGATTCCATACGGTAGATAAAGTACCCTCGCCCTCTTTAATTTGGGGGGAGTTATATCTCTAGCTATATGAATGATATGGTGTATCTACCAACTAGAGAGATACATGGGAGTACCGACCATGGTAACACTATGATGATAGCACCTGATCACCGCCAACAACTAAGCATCACTGAGAGAAGCATCCCACTAGCATCACCTCACATCGTATATCTAATACCAAAATTAATTACACCATAACATTATATGAGGAAATAAAATTAGGATGGGATATTCATGGGCCCAAATCCATGTCTTGAAGAAGAATATACATAAGGTAGAACTTTCAGTAAAAATTAAATGGTGTGTACATAGGGTCACATGGATGGAGACCTAACCTAGAAACAAAGTCATGTCCTCGACTGAATATGTATTGGCTGCAAATTTGGTTATACATGGTGTTTACATGGAGTACATAGCATGTCTTGGAATCCCAGGGTATTCTTGTGTCCTCCTGGACAATGCCCATGTACTTTATCCCATGCATGTGTACTTTATTTTTGTCTGTATACCTAGCCATGCCTAAGTAATAGAGCATGTCGATGTCTGTTTACAAGGTTATTCCCATGTACTTGGATTTTCCCATGTACTTGGTCATTTCCATGTCCATATAATCATAGATAACATACCAAGCCACTTGAATTGCATCACATGTCATGTGGAAATCCCACATGGAGTTTGATATTTAATTCCACCCAAAACCCTAGCCACTACAACAGTGGGACTACACGGTGTGTGTTCCTAGACTACAAACCACATATGTAAGGATATTCCACAAATATAATAATGCTTCACCCATCACTCTTGTTCCTCTACTGCTTCTAGATCCACCCGAAAATCCTCTGAGGGGCATAGATCTAAAGTTGAGTGAGACCGAAATGTTTCCAGTGGCCAGATTCCCATCACCCAACCCATGTTTGGATCATCCCTGTTACATCGCAGTGTCGCATCACCCATGCATGAAAACCCATGGGATGGTATTTGATCCATGCCAAAAACACTGTCATCCCTCATTGAATCATGATCCATTTATAAAATTTTTATCACCAACTCATTCCTTAATCTTCCATGAATCATGGGTTTTGACCTCACTCCAATCAAATCCGAAAATTCCAAATCACTGAACCCATGGGACAATGATGAAGAACACAAATAATGGTGGTAGAATAGAATAATAATTAAATGAACAACATCTTTAGATTGTGAAATCCCATCTACGGATTTCAAAATGTGGAAACCTTGGTGAAAAAAGATGCATAATAAAATAAATAAATGTGGTTTAAGAATAATGAAATAAATGAGGCTCATTCGATGAATTTAAATCGTATTAAATAATAATATCTATAATCCATTCTCATTAGCTAAATAAAGTAGGGGAAATATTTTAAATGTTTTTTCTTACCTTTAAAAGGGATAGATCATTGGTGAACAAAGTATCTATTAGTGATGAAGGTGATGATCCTTCTGTGTTCACCATCCGTCTCACGTTTATCCTTGATTATTCATCCTCGATCATTATTATTGATCTACCAACACCAAATATATCTTCCTCTATAATATCATTTGGTTATGAGTCTAACCCTATGGTTTTCCATAAAGGAATATTTATAAATAGGTTTACGGATTAGGTCATTAAATAAAATATGTAAAATAAATTATTTATTTTACAAAACACACCACAAATGAGATCCATGAACAAAAAACTCAACACAAACCAACTTTATGTCATGCCTAGGCTAAACCCCGCATTTTAGAAACCATAGTGGTATCAGATTTCCCATATGAGGTATCAATTGATGGGAAAGCCTCATTTTAAAAAATATGTTCTTGTATGGTTTAATATATATTTATATTTTTAATATATTAATTCTAGGGTTCTGTGACACCCAAACATAGCATTGACTCTGTGAAAATTTAAAAAATATATATATATATTAAATGGGTCAGACTGAAAAAATTGTAATTATTTCATGAAAATTTATTTTCTATGTTACATATACATAACAATATTTAGGACATAAATGACCAATATTAATTTCCAGATACTCATTCATTTTAGAAATTGTAAATACAGTATGACATCATTCATGTTCATGGTTTAACCAATCTAAACAAAAATAGGTTATAATAGTGAATTTGTAATGGTATAGATTTATATTATAGTAATACCATTTTATAAGAAGTATAATTAAGTTAATTTATCATCATTATATTGTAAAATGATATTATTAAAGAGTGTATATGAGGAGACAATTTAAAATGGATTTTGAAAAACTAGGTACTTTAATGAATTCTCTCCTGTCGAAATGAGTTCCTTATGAATGATGGATTTTGGATTCCTTCTTGAAAGAGAATATAAAGAATATATTAAAATGATTGTGGTGAGGTAAAATAGGTATAGATTCAATATATAAACAATGACTATTATAATTTTATAATGGGTATAGAAGGGGTCTTTTATAGATTAGTTTCAAGAGACATTTGAAAACCATTCTACAATGTATAATTATGCAATTTTAAAAGAAAAGAGAGTTAAAAGTTGAAAATAAAAGATATGGCTCAATAATAACCTTATCCATAAAATTTATAGATAATTCTTTATTATATTTCAATTCTTTATCACATAGTTTAACCCCTTTTACATTTTTTAAAATAACTAGGGAAACATAATTTTTACCTCGATAACTTATTTTTGTGGAAAAAAATAACATTTCCATTATAAAAAATTAAATTATGATTAAAAATGTGAAATACAACACATTAGATAAATTTTCTAAAATTGATAAAAATATTTTTAATATAAGAAACCATAACGCTGGAAAACATTTTTTTATAATAAAATATATTAGGTATAAAAAAAATTATAATTATTTCATTGAAAATAATAATAATTATATGAATGGTAGTTTATTTTATTATATTTAAAAACTAAATTTCAGTAAAATAAATCTTCAATAGTGACCAATTTTATATATTAAGATAAAAATACACAATTCATAGAAAACAATCGTTTAAAAATATCTATTTTTCTATTAAATGATATTATCTTCATTTCTAACCAATTAATAATAAATAAATGAATTAATATTCATTTTTTAATATTTATAAAAAAAATAAATTTAATTGTATTCAATACTTTAAATATGGTGATTTTATATTTTAAACAAAGACATATATTATGTGAAAAAGAATGTTTGTAAACAAAACATTTTTATTTTACCATTAATTATTAAATTAGTATTCCTTAGAGTAATATAATTATTTATTACAAGTTATTAATATATTTTAATAATATTTACATCAATTTTATGAATTTATTTTATTGATATCATTCTTTAAATGTAATAAATTTAACAAAAAATGTGCAATTCATTTGAAACTAATTGTGGTTAAGCCCATTTTTATTAAAAAATGGGAAAACTCTATTTTTAACTAAGTTGAGGGGGAAACCATTACATGGAAAAAGTCCATTTTTTGTGAAAACATGGTGTCTTGAAATCCCCATACATATCTAGACAGCCTGTTGTTTTTTTGTTAGAAGGCCCTGCACTGCGTCACTATCAATATATGCATCAACACCTTTCTTAATCACATGTTTTCATCATCATCTATCTACATCGGCACTTATATAATTAAACACAACATAAATCCCACCAAGGGGGAATTTAGGATTATGAATTTGGTTTTTTGGATGTGGATATTTTGATGAGTTACCCTCGATCGTGGCTGAGGGCACAAAAAAATAAATAATTCATGAAAATAGTTTTTTTATAATCAATTGTATTTTCACAAATGAATTATCTTACATTAATTATTTTTTAAACAAATTTATTTTATTTTATACAAATTATTTATATTTCAAAGTTTTTAACCCACTAGTTTCAATTATAGTAACTTCTTTTTTCTTAAGAAACGATATCACAATACACATAACCTTATTCACAAATATGATTAAAATGAATATTATAATTTTTATAAATTGTATTCAATAAAAATAATATAAATTTTTAAATAATTATATCAACATTATAATTTATTTTGTTATTAAAATATTTTTATACATACAAATGAATTTTCCAGGAAAAATTTCTTTCATTATATTTTACAGTTTTTATATATTAATTCCTGCAGTTGCAGAAATTGAATTTCATAAAATGGTATCCATATTTTTAATAATAATGTAAAAAAATTTAATTAGGCCACATTTATTTTTGTTCACTATGTATAATAACTTTGGTAAAAAAAAGTCAATTACCACAATAAGAGTTAAAACAAGCTAAAAGGGTTAAAGCTAAAATGATAAGGGTTTAAACGAACTATAAAAATGTTTGGATACTATTAGATTTACATATTGTGACTCTATATCATCTATTATTATAAGATGAAAAATTTATTATCCATTTTTCATGATCATGACATTAATAAATTTTAATCTTTCGAAACACTTCAGGTGTGTCCCCTCCCTCACTGTGTGCGTGCGGACTGCCTCCTCATGAAGCGATATATTTTCTTTTCATAACCACCCCTCATGAGTGGTTATTATAAATTATATACAATATAGATATTATATATAATGAATAATTATAATTTTTTAATATATTATAAAATTTACCTTCTTACCCTTCCATCTTCTAAAAATTATAATGTTTCTCATGCATACATGTGTGCTACCACCTCCACTAAGAGAAAAGATTCATTTTTGTTTTCCACCATTCAATAATAATTTTAAATATGTATATGATAAATATATATCATATTTATATTATTAATAAAATTATTTATATTATTTCACCCTGAAAACTATTTATGGATTGAAACTGTTGAACCGAAAATTATATAACAAACAAAACAATTAATACACCAAAACAACTATTTTAATAAAGAATTATTAATATAAAGATGTCAAAATGTTATAAGTAGGTGATATTATAAGCATTTATATGTTTATGATGTATAATTATAATAAAGTAAAATTTATTATATAGGAGGTTAAAATCACTTACCAAGAAAGTTAGACCTGAGGTATGGTTTTATTACAAAATCTCATTCCTATTTGGGATTATTTGTGATTAAGTTCCCATTAGGAGAATTATATGAGATTTTTACCATAAACACCATATATTTTATTCACCTATCATTATTTCCATAAATTATAATTTTTCATCTCATTTGTTTCTCTCTAACTACTCACAATTCTGAAATAACATTGTTAAGGAAAACTGAGTCTGATTCTCTATTCAATTGGGAATATTTTCTTCTAGGTCTATATATTTTTAAAATTTTTCATGAATATTTGTACTATTATCTAATGATTAATGAAATCTATTTTTATCAAAATTTTTCTATTCTATTAAAGGGTTGAAAGGGAATTTTCTTTTCATTTTTTAATGAGTAACTTTTTATCAAATGTGTGAATGTAATATTTTTTTAACACTTACCGCACAAACAGAATTTACCAATATTCCTTTAAAAGATTCAATGGTTCTTCCCAATGAAATAATTTTTCTTAATATTTTATAAATTTCTATATTTTAAATAATTTATTTAAAAATGAATAGGGTATTTTTCACAATAAATATTTCAGTGATATTTTAATAGTGTTTTAACCAATTTCAATATCCTTTGATCAATATTATTCTTTTCTGGGGGTATACATTAATGATTCCATCCACCATGTTTTTGAAGATTTATTATGATCATTTTTAATGGGTAAAGTATTGACATTCAATATTCTTGTTCTTCGAATACAAATATTTATTATTTATTAAGGAATTGTGATTAAGTGGTATGGTTCATTTATATGATGAATGCATTAGAATTATTAAGTCAATGGTGGATCCTGAAATTATATAGCCCCTCCTTTCATCAGTAAGTCCCATGAGGAAAAACATATTGGGAATTGTTCATATTCCTTACCCATTAGTGTATGATGTCATTGTATGAGGCATCAACAATAAGTTTAAGATGTCCAAAATTATTTATTCTATCATTATGAAATCAATTATTTATGTCCATGTCATTATTAATATAGTTATGTTCTCTATGGATAAGTTTGAATATCATGTCATTATTTATCGGGAATTATTGGATCATCATATCTTCTTGTTATATTACTAATGCCTTATTTATTATATGATAGATTCTATTGTACACATTACCTTACCAAGAATCTGATCTCACACTTTTATATTTCTTCATTTACATGGGATTCTTGTAAGTGTAATATGAATTATATTGAGGGACATTATAGAGGAATAATATTTTTATTGAATAAAATACAATGTTTTATTTTATATTTTCATATGTAATTTTGTAATCAATCATTTATCTGGTTTTCCAAGACTATTAAACTATTTAATCCCCCAGGTTGTGATTTGTTGTATATAGTGATAATTTAATAAAGTAACCACCGGTTCATAGCTGCTATGGTCAATTTTGTTACATTTATATATTAACATCTAATTAATCCTTATATATTTTAACTAAACACTATGAATTATGAACTAGTTTCATGTTTTTTGGTATTTTATTTAATGACTATATACCCTTTTATAATGATAATATAATTTCTATATTACCCTCATTAGATCCTATTAATTAATTCCATTCTCACTTCACAAATCACACTTCTCATTCCTCTAGTTTTCATTTAATATTTTACAAAATTATTCCTCATTTTATGATGTTCTTTTTTATTTTAGGTATAGTTTTACTAAAAGTGATTATCAAGTTTGAAGATGAACTGGGGAATTACCTAGTTATAAATATATTCATATTTTCTATTAATCATCCCATTTTTATTTATGTACTATTAAGGTTTGTAATCATCCATGGTATTTACTACATGGTTTCATATAATATTATTATAATGTTTCATTAATATCAAGTACTATATTTGTTTATTGATTTATATTTTATATGAATTACTTCAGATTTATGTTCGAATCATTTAAATTATATAAAACTTTATTAATGAATGATTGAACAATATTTTGGGGAGATGAAATGTTTAATAAAACCTAGGTTGTTACAGTCAAGGTGTGCGGGGGAATCCTATTGATTCATTACAATCACTCTATACCCACATAAACAAAATGGGTTTTAATGTATATTGGTAGACTTTCAGGTTTTATTTTAGGTTCAGGTATCTAGTTAGGGATAAAAAATGTGTTTGAGGTTTAATAGGGTACTTGGAATTTAGTTATTCTATAGGATATACAATGTGAGTTAGGATAGATATTATTGTAACTTTACTTTTTAGATACCTTATATTTGTATTGAACACTGTGCAATCTTGATTTTTGATTATGAATTTTTATTTATATAATGTTATGTCTTTTGTGACCTATTATTCTTGATGTATTATATAAATAGTTTACCAACTTTTACATTATAAACTATTGGATACCAAATTAACTCCCTCTTTTATGTCTTAATGTTTTTATTTTCCACTATAAGGATGGAATATGTTGGATCTTTGGTAGAGTAAGGCATTACTGCTTATATTTTATATCTATAGAATAGCCTCCTCATTTATTTTTCAGGCCTTGCTGGTAATCGGTAGCCTATGGAATATAAGGATGGGTGCTTGAGGTTATATAGAGATACCAGATTGGTCATCATTTAAAATATCCATTTTGGGAAATAAATAATGGAATCAAAGCATGTGTTTTTTCAGGAAAGTGACAGTTAGTGGTGGAGATATGATTTTACAGATTGGTAGGTATATCAATAGAGTACCAAGACATCATGGATTTTGTTGAAACCCAAGCTACCAAGGGAGGTAATCTAGTGGGATTATGCACTCTAGGTTGAGTGAGACATTAGACCAGGAATCCTAATATAAGATTCATAAGACTTTGGATGAGTCATTAGGTCTATCCAAGAGCCAGTTTTATTAAGTATTAACCATGATAGAAACATGTTGAGGGAATGATACATCCACCAATGAGTATTATTGTTTTACATACTACCTTATTGAGATCCAATATGTATTTAAGTGACTCATTATATATTGAATGTGTCCATGAATACATAATAAGGTGTGACTAGTTCAATATGGATCTTAGGATATTGTTTGATTTATTGTTTATCATTGTTCAATTGTTATAGGGAAATGGGTTTTGGTATTTTAGATTTATGAAAAAACCCCAATTTGAAAAATAAAATGTAAGTAGTGGCATGAGGTGTGATTAAAATTGTTTGGAATTTTTGAGATTCAGAGAAATTAGGTAACATATTTTTGTAAATGAATTTAAAATTAAAATTTTAATGGTATGGGTTTTCAAGGAAAATACTAACTAGGATATAGGGTTTTTGTATTTTTATTCAGAAGAAAAAATTTTGGTTGTCAATAGGTGTCCAAATTGGGGTAGATCCCATCCCTCTAGTGGTGGATCTCATCTTTTTTCGACCCAAGTTTCATCTTGGGTTCTTACCTCTAGGTCCTATTGTAAATTCTTCCAGTCCAGAGTGGTGTTGTACTATATTATTTGATCTAGAGGGAACTCATTTCATTGGATGGACCTTTTTATCCCTCATCTATGAAATAGACATGGGAGGTGACTTCTATATGGTTTTTTGGCTGACTATATAATCTATTTTTGGGGGTCCTTCTTCCCTATTGTTCTCTTTCACACGATCCTCTTTGGATGGTCCTCCATTGACTTTTGGTTTTCACGTTTTGGTTCCTATTATTGTTAATTTGTCTTTTTCATCAGTGATTATGGTAATTTTTCTCATGGAGGTGGTTTTGAGGAAGGGTTAAAGATCCTGGCATGGCCCCAAGTTTTCATTAATATTGATGTTGTCAATCTAGTCAAAACTTCTCTTAATTATGTAATTTAATGGTTTCTAGAATCATTTGTTTGTTTTTTGTTAATGTTTTTCTTGGATCGTTCCTATGAAGGTCATGACTCTTTGTGGAGGATTTAAGGTGTTTCTACTATACCCAAGATTCATGACCTATATATCCTTCCTAGGTTAGTATAGTGTGGTGGATATCAATGAAGCTCTGGGATGTGTTTTTTGAGTGGAAAATAGTGATCCAGGAGGTGATACATTTGTCTGGTGGTGCAAAGTGATGGCTGGGATGTGATGAGGGATGCGACGTCATGGATGGTGCAGAGACTTGGTGGCAATAGTGTTGACATAGTACTCGATCCAGGATTCTTGGGAGGTTATGTTATTTGCAGTTAGTTTTGACACAATGGTTCCAGAGGCTGCCTTTTGAATTTGAATTTGGTTTTTTGGTTCAAATTTTGAGTTTTTTCGGTGTAAATTGATATTTTCAATTTCCACTTTCTCCTCAGAATAGATTTTATGAAAATAATAAAAAATGATTTGGAGGGGGGGAAAAATGAAACACATATTTCATAGGGTTTAGAAAAAGATAAATTATTCCCCAAAGGGATATAGTAGTAATAATAACATAATCCATCTAAAAAGTGTAGTGATATAATTTTATTTTGATGGGTAGAAAAAGAAATAAAAAAGATTAAAATTTATAATATCAGTGAACAATGAAATAAAACATAATAAACCAAAGTGGGATATAGGTAATCAGGTTAGTCGTAACTTCCTATTTATAATTCTATCATAGTATTTTCAAAATAAATCTAATTCCATTTGTAATTAATTAAATAAAATTATTCGTGATCACTTCAACTTTTCATCCTCGATCACATTTTACAATGATGAAAATAGTCCTAAAAAATTCCTTTCTTTAGACTATTCCCATTCCAATGTGTGTAATTCATAATGAATCCACATTGATCTACTTAAGAAATACCCAATCACATATTCTTCTTTATAAGTAAACATGATTGATCATTTCTTCTTCCTCACATTTTGAGTAATCACTAAACACTCTCAACTTGACTCTAGAACAATCAATTAGAATGATCCAAACCCAATTATATGGAGAAAACCATTCATTAAACAAGGATAAAATTAATACCTAAACTTAAAAAAAATTGCATTCAAATTAAATTATTTATAAAAAATGAAAACCATTAACAAATAAAATAGATCAGTTGTTTTCAAATTAATCTCTTGGACTCAAAAATAAAAAATGGGTCTCCTCCCCATACCCAATACTATAAGTATATGTACCTCAATAAAAGAATAAATTATGGAGTTTTGTGTAAGAATATATTTTTTATATGAGGTACGTACCCTTTACTTTTCAGTATAATTTTTTGTCTTGAACCAAATATGGATTCCTATCAAGTTTATGGAATTTTAAATGGGGTTTGGTGATTTTTTGTGGATTAAAACCCTAGATGGTGGAGAAAATAACTATGATGCATAGTAAGAAGAAATTAAGGGATATAGCCTACAATGTTTCCCCTAACTAGGTGGGGAATTTAAGAGGGGAAAGCATGGTGCATAGTTATCCCTAACCATGTGATCAGGGTAGCATGCTTCTATGGAGGGGTATGATATTTTTAGAAGAGGTGTGCAGCATGGTTTGCACATGGTTAGTCAAATCATGTGCATGTAACCATGTGGGATCCCTCTTTAGGTAGCGATGTGTGCACAGTTGGCGTATGGTTTGTCCAACTATGCGGCCAAACCATGCCACCTGGATATTTTGGGTGATTTTTCTTTTTTACCTTAAATCTACATTAATATTATCCCTCCCTATTTTTCCACATTTTCATTGGATAGGGATCCCCTTATTCATGTTGGATCTCCCTTTTTGGCATAACCTACCTTTTTGGGTGTCTCTTTCTTCTGAATTCTAATCGAGCTTATGTTGTTCTCTTTGGGTTCCTTTAGGTAAGCTCTTCATACATTACACCTTTTTCATCATTCTTATTTATATTGGATGTGCTAGTTTGGAAGGAGCTTACATGCCCTATTTTTAGGGCATTGACCCATTCTTCCATTTTCTCTTGATTGAGGTCAAACTAATGGTTGATTTTGGATGATGAGAGAACTACCAACTTGAGGTAGGTGGTCTAGTTCTTATCCCTCAAATTTTAGATTCTTTATAATATGTTCCATTGTGATTAACACCATTTCCACCATGTAGTGTCCCAAAATTTAATCTTCCTTAAATTTGTTTCCTTGATTGAGAACTTTGTGGCATTCTTAGGTCCCCTTTAGTTGTTTCCACCCATTGCAATGTGCTGATCAAATTTCCATTATAGAAATAAATGATTAAATGAACAAAACATCATATAAATGGTGTTGGAATTACCTATAGGTTGTGATAACATTAATGAAGTGGATACTTTTTTGGTATATCATAGATAACACACTTTTCAACTTAAGATGATTTGAATGAGGTGAGCGGTACAACCACATCACCCTGTTAAATGGAACAATTGTTTCACCATTGTTGATATTGAATGTTAATGAATTAAAAACTATTTAATAGGATCATTATTAGGACTTTATTATTTATATAGAATATGTTGTATGGGTATGGTGACCCATGATAATTAATAATGAATGAGCGTAGAGTCCCTTAATTAAATTTTATATGGGAATGGAGTCCATGATATAAATGTGATATGGGCTTGGATTCCCTTATATAAATGTAATATGGGAATGTAGTCCCTTATAAATGTGATATGATATGAGAATGATGACCCAATGTGATATGATATGTGGGTATGATGACACTTACAGTGATATATGGGTATGGAAACCCTATTGATATGATATGGGTCATGTCATCCATATTACTTTGATACTAAGCATGGTGTCCATTTATGTGATACTCGAGCAGGGAATCCCTTATTATGAAACTGGGCATGGTGTTTACTTCTCCTATGATATTAGGAATCATAGACCTTACTATAGTGATATTGGGAATGGTTTCCCTTAACACTTACGATAACATGCTTTAACTTATGGATGTCTTAGTTATGCATTGATTACAGGATGTTGGAAGTATTCATATATATGGTTGTGTCCATCACTTCATATATAGTCTATATTTTTTGTATACACATGGTTACATGTTTATACTACTAGTCTTAAGAGGATGTAGGTACATTCATCTTAGTGTCCTTTAGGAACTAGAGCCGACGTATTTACAGTTTTTATAACTACTTGTTATATTTTCACACTACTATACTATATGAACTGATTTGATATTTATAGATGTGATTGGTGGTGGCCTGCTGAGTTTATCTCACCCAATATCTAGACAGAGATAGTTCCCATGTAGAATAAATGCTTTCAGGTGTAGATAAGGGTAAGTTTTTACTTATGGATGTGTGACTTCTGGTATGACGTAGGATGGGAGCATGGTAGCTGATGACCAGGATGGATCTCGGGGTGCTTAGATAGATTTTGGATATTTTTGAATTTTTTATATCATGTACTATATTTAGTACATGCTTCCATGTATACATTTTTTCCCTTTTTGTAGATACAAGACATCATCATTTATTTTATATGATTAAGTTTACTTTTTCTTATCATTATTTAGTGCTTGAATGTTTATTCTTGATTCCTCTATCTTTTATGTTATTGATACGATTATTTTATTTATATATCTATTCAACCGCTATGATACTCTTCCTATAGGTTATAGTCTCCCCCATAGACACACCCTATGACCTCTTTCTTATTTGGTAGCCTTTAGTATACGAGGAGCCACACTTGAGGCCATAGAGACCATCGGTTTGGGGCACCTCTAAGTGTCAATTGGGTCGGGATGTCACAAACTAGTATTAGATTGTTCATTTCATACATTAATGTTTTTATAAAATATATAGGAGATTGGTAATTATTCTGAACATGTTCATAAGTCATTCTTGGGATTAGCTAACCCGTGTTCAAGGTAATACCAACGTTTCCTAAATACAGAATTGTTGCTCTGTATTATTCATATTATAGTTGGTTTGACTCCACCACTGGGTGATGCACTTCAATTGTGATGTTACTATTACTATGACTGCGGATTTTATTTTAGAATGGCCTAATGGAATGAGGATATTCCAAATCATGCATCATTTTAGTAACATTGTAGTAAATTCACATGCCATTCATATTCCATGCTATATAGGAGCATTGTGTTTTTTTCATTACCTTTGATTTACATGAGTGCTTGACTGTTATAAATAAAATTGTTATAAGATAATGATTGATATAGAAAATTGAGACCATAATTGGTACTTATAGTTTATTTCATAACTTAAATAAAATTCTCATACTTAGGGTATAGTAGAAACCTTAAACAGTCAATTATTACACGTTGATTCATGAACCATAGGTCATAAGGAATAGAATGTTTTATAGTTTGGATTAAAGAGACACAACACATTAGTTTAAAAGGTGTATGGTCCCTTATGGATCGAAAGTCATGAACTATTTGGTTCAACCATTTAATTATAATGGTAATTTAATTATGAATTTAAAATTTAATTTAATTTTAAAACACAGATCTTGTCCCAGACCTGACCTTATTAGTGATCTGTATGTAGTATCACTTGTGTTCTATAAAAATGTTCATATCACCTAGAACTAAATATTTTAGCTTGAAAATGGGTGTGGAAATATAATATGAAGGATCATACCTATATTATTCGATCATCTGTAATATTATCATTGCTAAATTTTACATGAGGCATGTATTTGGAATGTGTAGACAATGCCACAATGATTTCTTTGGGTCTTACACTATGAGGGTGGTGATGACCATACTCTAGAGGTGTTGTTCCCTGAGATACCAGTGCTACTTACAGTAGTTCCTCCTGTGGAACCTCTTTTTATTCCCAATGTGGGAAATGATTCCTAGTTTTTAGGTGACTTTATCTACTTATGTTGATGATATAAGAATCTCCACGCTCTTCCCCTTCTATTAGAGAGTTGACTATGGAGTTCTAGCTGCAGAATCCATCCATATTTTTAAGGGATATAAAACCACAGGATATATAGATATGGATAAAAATTATTATGTCTATAATTGACCGTCTAGATACACATCTTTATAGGAGAGTGAAGATCTCTACTTATATTCTTCTAGGATCCCATAAACACTAGTGAGATATTCTAAACATGGAAGGTCGGTATTAGGATGTGACTTAGTGAGATTTTTAGTTGAGATTCTATCACTATTTCTTCACTGAGACTCTATATTCTTATCATTATAGGGAATTCCTGAAGATGTACTAGGTTTCTATGATAGTAATGAACTATTTAGTTCGTTTTGTAGAGCTTTATCACTTTTCACCCCTCTATTCTGCAGATGATCCAATGAAAGAGAGTTGATTTTTGGATGGCCTAGGGAATCATATTCTTCCTTAGGTAAAAAAATAGTTGACTACCAAATCTGATATAGTGAACCGGGCATTATCACTGAGAGAAACCTAAGAGAGGCTAATAGTGTGAGATAGGGTGGTTCAAAACCGAGATAGGTTGCTGGTTTGAAAAATAGTAAGAAGAAACACTTTGAGACTATGTGAATTATTTGTGGTAGCCAGGTGACACCCTATGATAGTTATGTGGTTTTCTACCATATTGGTAATCCTAGAAATAAGAATACCCAGTGCCCTATTATAACAACCCCGGTCTTTTATTACACAATTAAACATAATTTATTTCATAAAATTTACTTGATAGAACATAGAAGATCAAGATGTATTGTGTCTTTGGGGATTAGGATTATTACATAACAAATTCAAACATGAAATACAACATCTTTATTGAAAACTTCCTCTACATGACCACTACATTCCCTCTTACTTAGCATTGCATGGGATAACCTGAGGACATGCATAAGAAAAGGGTGAGCTATAAAGCCTAGTAAGGGAATAAAAATGGAGTAACATGAGGAATAAAATACAATTTGGAAAATAGGCATATCATTATATAACAATAAAAGCATAAACATAAATGCGTGATAAATCATGATAATCATAACATTGAAATGTGGCAACAACACTTACCATGGAATTAGCATGAGCCAAGGCTCATTGCACATGGAGCATTAGTAAATCCTCATTGAACATGAAGAATGAGTAAAACCTCATTTCAATTGAATTGGTATGAGTAAACACTCATTTAACATGATGTATCAGGATACTATACTTTATCCATTGCATTGGAGCGCTATAAGGGTTCACCCTTCTTAAACATTTCATTTCATGCATAAGTGTGTAACATGGATCATATAACATGGATTCATAAAACATAATCATTTATTCCACGATAAAGGAATGTGGAATTCATACATGGAACTTTATAATGAATAAGTAAATGTTCATAAAGGTGAATACCCTTTATAGAGAAATGGGAATGGTATTCACTACACAATGACATTGTCTTAGAAAATCGGTGCAATTTCGGCAGCGTAATGGCATGATGTAAGAATTCCTAAAAATGGTTGATGAGAGAGAAAGGGGAATATCATAATCCGTACATGAAATAGATAGTAAGGGGTTCATATAGATACATATTCCAAAAATTTAAATGGAATTTAGAGTCATGATACAAAAGAGGTGCTTGAATGTAAAAGAAGAGAGAGAAATTTCTTTCAAAATTTCAGCACAGTAATGGGTGTACATAGAAGGCATTTAATGATAGATAAAGTGGTATCCCATAATTAAAACATAAATAGGGAAGTATGTTGGAGGTTATAAACCATATTCCAACATTTATAATTGAAATTAAAAGGGCATAACAACATTACAATAATTGGACAAAAATGAGAAAAGAAGAAAAACCCTTACTGGGATGTGTGCTTCCAAAGGCTTGAGAGAGACTTGAGAGAGGATTCTTGGGATCTTGGGGAACCTTGTGAGGATTCTATAGAAAGTAGGGAATAGGTTGGACGAACTCATAATATATTGAGTGAGGAGGAAGTGGGAGCTTGGGTGGGTTTATATAGAAAAGATAAGGGAATTCTTTATTATTTAGGTTTGGGACACCTCACATTAAACTAATCCAAACCACAAACCATCCCATGGTTTTTTCCCATGGGTTTTGGAAAAGGTAATTGGGAAAAAATATTTTATAATTCCAAAGTACGAACTTCTTAAAATAATGGGGTTGCTTATCTGGAGGTGAGTCACACTCCCAAGGAAAACAATTTAAAAAGACAAGATATTTAATAAGTCTTGAAGGGTCCATTAATGCTTTTTAAAATAAGTAAAACAAACCCAAAACCACATTATTTTAATGGTAAAACATATATTGTCCGAACATAAAGCTTATAGTATTTTATATCATCACTATTGGGTCATTATGATGTCATAAAACACATTATATATTTAAACGGTATTTAATTTTTACCCAAAAAATTGACTGTCTCAGAAAATTATGAAACATTCACCGTTGGATAATTTCAACATCCTGATTCCAGAAATAATATAAATTTTATCTAAATAATTTTATAAATATGTTAATTTTCAATTTAAAAAACTGACATTTATCGAAAATTCATGGGTTTTGAAAAAAATGGCATTCAAACCTTAATAAAAATTACAATTGCATTCATAAAATTAAAACATCATTTATATTTAATAAAAATTAATTTAATAACAATAATAATATTTTACTAAAATATTACTTAATTCAAAAATCCATTAATTCATCAAAATGGCTTTGTTAGTTGAACATTAACTAAAAATACTCTTTTTTCTTTAAAAACTATTTATAAGGTAATAATAACAAAATGAAATTATATTCATTATTATATAAAAAATAATGTAACTAACCATAGTACTAGGGTCTTGTTACATAACCCCTTATAACACCTACATAATACCGAAGAGTAAGGTGTGCGATGGTGACAGACTCTTGGGGTGGCTCGGATAACATTGCTCGGGTGGTAACCTCTATCAACTTCCATTTCTCTCATAGGCGGTCCCACTCAAGCATAAAATATTCAATCTCATCTTGATCTTGGTCAAGAGAAAACCCCATTGGCACCACCTCCTTTCAGAGCTCTGACAAATGGGCTTCGTATGGGGCATGCTTACTAGATGAGGTCATCGCTTCCTTTGTCTGAGTATATTGGATTTTTTAAATCCATAAATTTATACTAATCAGGTGATCACTATTCAATAGCTATATTAGAAACAGTCACAATTCTTAATATAAAACCAAATAATTTGACATTTTATATAAACATTTTACATAAAGTGGAATTTTATTAGATCAAGAGGGATTTCCATTAATAAAAGTTTGGGTTGTTAAAATCTTCCCCCCTTAAAAAATTTCGCCCCTAAAATTTTCTTTTCCCACACTAAAATAGATGTGGGTAACTTTGTTTCATCATTTCCTCTGATTCCCACATATCTTCTTCAAAATTGTAGTTTTTCCACAACACCTTGATGAGGGGAATTGTCTTATTTCCTAGAACTTTTTATCTATGATCTAAGATCTTCGTTGGTTTCTCCTCATAAGAAAGGTTATCCTATAACTATACCACCTCTAAAAAGAGTACATGTGAAGGGTCCAAAATGTACTTCTTCAAGAAGGATACATGAAAGACATCATGTACTTTGGCCATGGTAGGTGGAAGTGTTAGTCGATAGGCCAGAACCCCAACACGATCAATAATCTCGAAGGGTCTGATGTACCTTGGACTTAACTTCCCTTTCTTTCCAAACCTCATAACCATCTTCCATAGAGATATGCATAGCAATATCATGTCTCCAAATTTAAATGCAAGGTCTTGTCGATGTTTATCTACGTAACTCTTATATCAACTCTGGGCTTCCTTGATATGCTGCATAATGGTTTTTACCTTCTCCACCATTTCTTTGACCATTTCCGGTCCAAGTAGCTTACGCTCACCGACCTCATCCCAAAACGCCGGTGTTATGAACATTTTCCCATAAAAGGGTTCATATGGTTCCATTTGGATGCTCGAGTTGAAACTATTATTATAAGAGAACTCAACTAGAGGAAGATGTTGATCCCATCCACCTTTAGATTCCATTGTGCATGCTCTCAACATGTCCTCAAGTGTTTGGATAGTCTGCTCAGATTGGCCATCAGTTTGAGGATGATAGGTGGTATTGAAGTTCAGTTTAGTATTCAGATCATGTTGAAGACTCTTCCAAAACTTAGAGGTGAATCTTGGATCTCAATCGCACACAATAGATATTGGTACTCCTTGCAGCCTTACCACTTCCCTGATATATATCCATGCCAGTTGATCCAATTAGAAATCCCCCCGAATAGAAATGAAGTGTGCAGCCTTTGTAAGATGATTCAAAACAACCCAGATTACATTATTTCCTTTGGATTTCTTCGGATGTCCGGTGACAAAATCCATGGTGATATTCTCCCATTTCCATTCTGGTATGGGCAATTCTTGTATCATCCCCTTAGACTTCTGCCTCTATTCCTTCATTTGATGACACACCAAGCACTTTGATGTATATTCAGTGATCTCTTTATTCATATTATCCCACCATTAATGCTCTCGGAGATCTCGATACATCTTTGTGTTTCCTGGGTGAATAGAGAAATTCGAACTATGTGCATCATCAAAAAGTTCCTTCTTCAGCTCTGAACTTGATGGAACACATAGTCTTTTCCCGAATCTCACAATTCCTTCTTCATTAACATTAAACTCTAAGGATTTCCATTTTCTGATAGCTTCCACTTTTTCTTAAATTCCCACATCATCTTTTTTTTGAATCTTTTAACAGTTGAGAAATCATTTTTGAAAGGATTGATGATGTTCCATTATTTATGATTCTCATGTCTATCTTCTACAAATCTAATAAGATTGGATCCTTTTCAATTATCATAAATGATAAAATCACCAGGTTCTTTCTACTTTGGGCATCTTCCACCTTGTTCGCTTTCCCAGGGTTGTAATGGATTGAGCAGTCATAGTCTTTGATCACCTTTAAACATCTTCATTGGTGCATGTTCAACTCTTTCTGTGTGAATATATACTTGAGATTTTGTGGTCCATATATATTTCACACTTCTCCCCAAAGCGATAATGCTGCCAAATTTTGAAAGTGAAGATCACTGCACCCTACTCGAGGTCAGGTGTTGGATAGTTCTCTTCAAGAACTTTCAATTTCCTTGAAGCATAGGAAATGACTTTTTCATTTTCCATCAACACACATCCCAGGCCCTTCTTCGAAGAATCACTGAATACTACAAAAATTTTTCCACTTGTGGGTAATGTGAGCACGGGCACAGTGATAAGCCTCATTTTTAACTCCTTGAATCCTTCTTCACATTCATCACCCTAAGAATTCTTTACTCCCATCAGAGTTATCTTGGTAAGAGGGTTGTACAATCATGAGAAATTTCTCAAAAATTGTCAATAATATCCAGCTAACCCCAAGAATCTACGGATATCCATTAACGATGTTGGTCTCATCCACCCCTCAATTGAATATATTTTGGAGGGATCTACAGATATCTCATTTCTTGTGATGATATGGCCTATGAATAGACCTCCTTCAAACCGAACTCACACTTTCTATACTTTTCATAGAGATTCTCATTCTGCACGGTCTCTAGTATAGTTCTTAGATGCTTCTTATGATCTTTCTTAGTTTTAGAGTATATTAGAATATAATCTATAAATACTACCACAAACATGTCGAGGTAATCTCTAAAGACACTATTCATAAAGTCCATGAAGGTTTCTGAAGCATTAGTGAGTCCGAAAGGCATTACTATGAATTAATAGTGCCTGTATTCTATACGAAAAGCAGTCTTGGGGATATCTTCCTTCTTCACACTTACTTGATAATATCCCAACTGCAAATCCACCTTAGAGAAGTATTGTGCTCCATGCAGCTGATTGAACAAGTCATCAATTATTGGGAGAGGATACTTGTTCTTTATCGTGATTTTGTTAAGCTCACGATAATCGATGCAAAGGTGCATTGACCTATCCTTTTTCTTGATGAAGAGGACTAGTCCAACCCATGGTGAAGCACTTGGGTGTATAAACCCTTTATCTAGATTCTCCTGTAGTTGTTTCTTCAACAACTAAAGCTCCACGACAGTGGTTATATATGGATTCTTGGATATTGGAAACACCCTAGGTATAAGATCAAATGAGAATTCAACATCTCTTCTAAAAGGAAGACCAGACAATTCCTCGGGAAACACTTCAGTAAATTCCTTCATAATAGGAATGTCCTCTAGGATGGTTTCCTCCTTAGACTCAATCATCTTATCTAGATATGTGTGCTCATAGGGCAGTAATATCCACGCTTGAGATGATAGATCTAAAGAAGATTCATCTTCCTCCTTTAAATTTTAAAGAATCAGGAGTCGATTATCCTATGGAGATTGATTTCCCTCTCACGGTAATTTAGGTTGGATCTATATAAGGAAGGGAAATCCATGCCAAGAATTGAATCAAATTCCACGAGAGAGAGTATGATATGGTTTGAGAGGAAGTTTAATCCACAAATCATGTTAGGGGAGGAGTTATATTCATGGTATGAAATTATTTCCTCATTTTTCGTAATCACCTACATCTTCACTTCCATTATTTGGGGTGGTTATAGGATTGTTCTACTAAACATTCAAGATATAAAAGATTGCATAGAGCCTGAATCAAAAAGTATGTTCACTATTCTTGAATAAATAACTAGGGTACCTATCACCACATCATTTTCAGGGTTCACTTCGGCTGTAGTGATGGAAAAAGCTCACCCTTACTACCTTGGAGGTTGTTGGTTTCCTCCGAAAACCCTTGTCTTGGGGCACGGATTTACAAGATGCCCTAGTTATTTGCAGTTGTATCAATGAACAATGTGTTGAGGTTTGAATGGAGCATTCCTCTCCTCTGTCGCAGCCACGGGTCTTTCTTGCTGACAGTTAACGGCTAGGTGCCCTTCTCTTCCACACCTAAATCATTTCCTCATCCCCTTCAATAAATTTCTAGGGTCCTTCTTTCTGTACCTTTGGCCAGTGGGGTGATGGATCTTCATAAACCTGTTGGATTTATCCATCGGACCACCAACATTGAATTCCACCTTACGCTTCTTATCCCCATGATACACCTGAGATTCTCTGATCCCCATTTCAACCTTTAGGACACATCATACAATTTCCTCATAGCTGTCGAAGTCATGAATCGCCAGTGCTTTCTAGAGGCTAGGTTTCAGCCCACCAAAGAAGTAGAAAACCATGAATTCGGGGGTAACAACGAAGCCGGAATTGTATCGTTCAAGACTTTTGAATTTTGCCTCATATGCTCCAACAGATTCATTGTCTTCTTGCTTGAGGGAAAGGAAGTCCCTTTCTATCTTAAACCGGATGGTGCGCGGAAAATATTTATCAAAAAACATCTTCTGAAAATCCTTCTATTCCAACGCCTCAATCTCCTCCTCAGGATTTGTATTTTGGATCAACACCCACCATTGATCAGCTTCACCCTCCATACTATAATTATCCAAGAGAACCTTCTCTTTTTTAGAACATTAAAGTATGGATAAGATATATTCAATGGATTTAATCCATTGTTCATAGATTGAGGGATCAAATGATCCATTAAAATTAGGTGTTATTTGTCTCATGAAGCTCTCAATAGAGACTTTTTCTTTCTTAGGGGGGGATGGACGTTCCTATTGACCCATGTTTCTATTAAAAACATGAGTTAGCTGAGAGAGAAGCATGAAAAAGTTCGTCATTCCTACTCCCATCAGATTGGGCATCTCATTAGTACAATAGTCACATTGATATTCACATCGGTTGATAGCCCGATTCCTCCTATTACCAGCCATTGGCTGGAATAAAAGTAAATATAGGGGTAACACATAAAGGTTAATACAAGGACAAAACTGATTACTTATAAATAACTTTTATTTCCTTAACATACGAATCTATTGGATTCAGTCTATGTTATCCATGATCTAATTTTTAACATATATTCTTAGGGAATTTTTTTTGGTCCCTTAATAAGGGTTCATACTAAGCTTTTGAATTTACCAAATCATATCCCCCAGGAGTGTCGTAACCAAGAGTAAATAAAGGCTCATTGTCATGCACTAGTTCCCATTCGAGTCTAGCTCAAAGTGGTGTTTTCAGTTTTAACCCCTAGGATACATCTATGCCAGAGCCGCCTCTACCTGCTCGTATCCAGACATGGATATATTTTCTTGATAAACCACATACTCAATACTGCCAAAAACATAGGGATGTTTTTATTATACTTAGTCTAGTCTCTAAGGATTTACAAGGTTTTTCTAATCCTAATCCCAAAAATAACTAAACATGTCCTTTGATACCAACTATAACAACCCTGATCTTTTGTTACACAATCAAACATAATTTATTACATAAAATTCACTTGATAAAACAAAGAAGATTGAGAGGTCTAGTATCTTTGGGGCTTAGGATCATTACATAACAACTTGAAACATGAACTACAACATCTTTATTCAAAACTTCTTTTACATGACCACAACATTCCCTCATACATAGCATTGTATGGGATAACCTGAGGACATGTATAAGAAAAGGGTGAGCTATAAAGCCCAGTAAGGGAATAAACATGGAGTAACAAGAGGAATAAAATAAATTTTGGAAAATAGGCATATCATTAGAGAACAATATAAGCATAAACATAAAGGCATGATAAAGCATGATAATCATAACATAGAAATGTGGCAGCAACACTTAACATGGAATTAGCATGATCCAAGGCTCATTGCACCTGGAGCATAAGTAAATTCTCATTGCACATGAAGCATGAGTAAAAACTTGTTTAACTTGAACTATCATGAGTAAAGAACCATTTCACATGACGTATCATGATACTATACTTTACCCAATTCATTGGAGCGCTATAAGGGCGCACCCTTCTTAAACATTTCTTTTCATGCATAAGTGTGTCACATGGATCATATGACATGGATTCATAAAACATAATCATTTATTACACAATAAAAGAATGTGGAATTAATACCTGGAACTTTATAATAAATAAGTAAATGTTCATAAAGGTGAATACCCTTGATAGATAAATGGGCATGGTATTCACTACACAATGACATTGGCTTAGAAAATCAGGGAAATTTCGGTAGAGTAACGGCGTGACATAAGAATTCATAAAAATGGTTAATGAGAGAGAAAGGGGGGTCTCATAATATGTACATAAAATGTACATTAATGGGATCATATAGATACATTTCCCAAAAATTTAAATGTAATTTAGAGTCATGATACAAAAGAGTTGCTTGAATGTAAAAGAAGATAGAGAAATTTCTTTCGGAATTTCGGCATAGTAACAGGTGTACATGGGAGGAATTTAAAGAGAGATAAAGGGGTCTCTTATCATTCAAACATAAATATGGAAGTTTGGGGGTGGTTTAAAACCATACCCCAACATTTATAATTGAAATTAAAAGGGCATAACAACATTAAGAAAATTAGACAAAAATGAGAAAGATAGAAAAACCCACACTTGGAAGTGTGCTTCCAAATGCTTGAGAGATGATTTGGAGATGATTATTGGGAGATTTCGGCACCCTGGGAGGATTATAGAGAGTGGAGGGAAGAGGTTGGACGAATTCCAAAGGATTTTAGTGAGGAGGAAGTGGGATCTTGGGTGGGTTTATATTGGAAAGGTGAAGGAATTATTTATTATTTAGGTTTGGGACAACTCACATTAAATTAATACAAACCACAAACCAGCCCATGGTTGTTTCCCATGATTTTTGTAAAAGTTAAGTGGAAAAAAATATTTTATAAGTAAAAATTCCTAACTCCTTAAAATAAGGGGTTTTCTTATGTGGAGGTCAGTCACAATCCCAAGGAAAAAAATTTAAAAATACAAGATATTTAATAAGACTTGAAGGGTCCAGTGATGCTTTTTAAAATAAGTAAAACAAACCCAAAACCAAATTATTTTAATGTTAAAACATATATTGGCCGAACATAAAGCTTATTGTATTTTATTAAATCACTATTGGGTCATTATGATGTCATAAAACACATTATATATTTAAAAGGTATTTCATTTTTACCCAAAAATTTGATTGTCTCAGAAAATTATGAAAAATTCACTTATGGATAATTTTGAAATCTTAATTCTAGAAATAATATTCATTTTATATAAATAATTTTCTAAATATGTTAATTTTCACTTTCAAAATAAAAACCAACATTTATCGAAAATTCATGGCTTTTAACAAAAATGGCTTTCAAATCTTAATAAAAATTACAATTGCATTCATAAAATTATAATATCATTTATATTTAATAAAAATTAATTGAATAATAATAATAATAATTTATTAATATATTATTTAATTCAAAAATCCATCAATTCATCAAAATAGATTTATTAGTTGAACGCTAACTAAAAATACTATTTTTTTTAAAAAAACTATTTACAATGTAACAATAATAAAATGAAAGTATATTCATTATTATATACAAAAATAATGTACATACCCATAGTACTAGGGTCTTTTTAAATAAACCCTTATAACACCTGCATAATACCGAATAGTAAGGTGTGCGATGGTGACAGACTCTTGGGGTGGCTCAGATAACATTGCTCGGGTGGTAATCTCTATCAACATCCATTTCTATCATCGGCAGTCCCACTCAAGATTAACATATTCAAGCTCGGCTTGGGCTTGGTCAAGAGCAGAACCCAATGACACCACCTCCTTTCTAATCTCTGAAATAAGGGCTTCGTATGGGGCACGTCTACTAAATGAGGTCATCGCTTCCTTTGTCTGAGTAAATTGGACTTGTTAAAGCCCAATATTTATACAAATTCAGTGATCACTATTCAATGGATATATTAGAAACATTCACAATTCTTCACATAAAACCAAAGAAGTTGACATTTTATATAATCATTTTACATAAAGAGGAATTTAATTAGATCAAGAGGGATTTCCATTAATTAAAGTTTGGGTCGTTACACCGATATACCTGGTTGAGTGATGATGTTGTAGAAGATTGGGTAAACTAAATCATTTCTTCATGACCTTCCCAAATATGTTTAGTGGGAGAGGATTCATGCTAGCTCCACCTTTAGGAGAAGGTTAAGTAGCACCATTTTAAGATTATAGATGATGTAATTATGGGTTTATATGTATTGGATAATGTCATTTTAATGGTATAAAAGATTTTGATATATAGTTTCAATAGATCATACTCACTCCAGGGAGTTAGGTTGCAATACAGGGTAATGGATCAGGCAATATTTATTCTGTATTGCTTATACCAGAGGGGAAGGACATTGGGAAACCTACTATTTGAGGTGATATTCCAGTATCCTATACTATTCTTTCTACCTTATTCGATACAATGGAATTAGAGTCCTTCATATTTGTGCCTGTTTTGGAGAGTCTTACGCTTCATATTGAGTATTCTTGTGGTATTAATATGCTCGATACACCTTTAGGTCTACAATTAGAGAGTGTACACCTATGAAAAGATTTTCATTTTGAGGTATGAAGACATAATTTCTTGTGAATCCTCTTCATCGTCAATATGGAAGGCTTCTATGTCATTATCAGGATGGAATGGTTGGTTCCTAATCATGCCTATGTGGATTGGTGTCATCAAAGGGTGACGTTCACATCACTGGAGGGAGGTACTTATATTCACAATGGAAATTGGGATGTCCGAGTGAGCAGAGCGAGACTATAGAATCTTGGTCTTGGTAGAGTGAACACCTAGATTACTAACCTTTTTATGGATTATCATTGATTACATAAGACTGAATTCCCTCCTATAGTCAATCAGTTTAGGCATGTTTTTTCAAATAATCATCTAGACTACCTCTTGAGAGATAGGTAGAGTTTACTATAGAGTTAGTGTTTGGGGGCTACATCAGTATCCATTCTTCATTTTATGATAGATACTACTGAGTTACAAGTTCTCAAGAGGCAGGTAGAAGATTTATAGGCTAAAGGTTTTATTGACACAATACTTCTCAATGGGGTTCACTAGTCCTTTTTTCCAAGAAGGAAGATAAACCCGTCAGGATTCCTATAGATTACCAGAAGTTGAATCATCTTAATCTGAAAAACTAGTATCCATTACCTTGTATATAAGATCTTTTTGACTGGATCATAAGATCAAGGTTATTCTTAAAGATCAACCTAAGATAGGGTTATCATCAGGTTCAAGTCTGGGCATTGGATATTCTATGTTCATCTTTCCATAGTCAGTACGGTTTATTTGAGTATCTTGTTATGTCATTCAATATTATGAATGCACTCTTAATCTTCATGGATTTAATGAATAGGTTTTTTAATCCCCATATGGATTTATTTATGGTGGTCTTATTAGATGGAATCTTGGTGTATTTTCATACTTGAAGCGACCAATCCACTCATATTGAGTTCATTTTGAATATATTGATAGACCACTGACTATAAACTAATATAAGTCAATTTCACTTCTAGATCGAAAATATTCACTTCATGTGTAATATCATCTCGGAGGAAGGATTATTAGTTGAACTAGAGAAGGTTAGAGCTTTGGTTACCTAGGAGAATCCTAAAAATTTCATTGAAATATAGTGTTTCTTATTGATATTTGGTTACTAAATGCATTTTATACAATACTTATCATGATTAGAATCACCTCTTACAAGATTTACTAAGAAAGAGGTGAATTTTATATATTCTAAATCATGTGAGACATCCTTTAAAGAGATGAAAGTGAGATTTACTTAAGCATTGATCATGATTCTTTTAAAGACAGGAAGAAGCTATAAAGTGTATTTTAATGCTTTTGGAATTGGTCTAGGAGTAGTTCTTATGTAAGAAGATTGAGTTGTTTCATAAAATTCAAGGCATTTGAGGCATCATGATTGGAATTACCAGAGGAATGATCTTGAGTTGGAAGCGGTTTCTCATACCTTTCATTGTTGTAGGCATTACCTACTAAGAGAGTATTTTATGGTGTTTATGGACCAAAAACTAAAAGAATATTTTCATGCAACATTACTTGAATATTCGATAGAAAATATGTGTTGAATATCTAAATTCCTCTAACATCGACCTAGCCTTTACACTTTTGAAATCCAATGTTGTTGTCGATACTCTGAGTTGGAGGACTCAAACATAGGTAGTTCAGTAGGCCAGTAGTGAATGGAAATTTATTGATTCATTTTTGAGATGCACATAGAGGTGAAAACACATCATGGATAGTTTGTACATGCATCGCTATAAGGGACCTTTTCAATTTTGGATAAGGTGGAAGTGAGGAAGTTTTCGGATCCTGAAGGATTCTTCCAATGAGTGGGTATTTCAAGTGAGTACATGCCTCTAGATTATTCTTTTGATGATGATGAAATCCTATGTATACATAGGAATATCTAGTTTACCAAAGATATGAGAGAGGAGCTAATGAGAGAGTTGCATGCTTCTCTATGAGAAGTTTATCCACGTATCTCCAACATGTATTGTGATATGTTTCAATGATATTAGTGGCGAGGGATGAAATATTAGATAGTAAGATTTATCACTGGGTGTTCCACATGTCTGCTGGTGAAGGTGGAGCCCTAGCGGCCATTTGGCTTTTCATAGTCATTACCTGTCCCAAAATGGAAATGGGAAGATTCATCTATGGATTTTTTCATCATATTACCAAGTTCTACTCAAGGTAGCAATGCATTTTGGGTATTCATATATCGACTGATGAAAGTAGCCAACTTTTGTCCCATCCAAAAGCCTTTTTCACTTGATGAGCTAGAAATGTTCTATGTATATGAGATTATACGGCTACACAGGGTTCCTCAAACTATCATTTCAGATAGGGATGCTTGTTTTATATCAAGGTTCTGGAAAGGGTTACAGAATAATATGGCTACATAGGTACTTCAGATCATATCTTTTCACCCTCTAAATAATGGTTGGTCGAAACTGACTATATAGGTGTTATAGGACATGATTCGAGCATGTTTTTTTGATTTCAGAAGTTATTTTGACAACCATATCCCTCTCTTTTATTTCTATAATAATATTTATCTGGTGAAGATCCAAATGGATCCTTGTGAGTCCCTATAAGGTAGACTATTTTGTTCACCCGTATTCTAGTTAGAGGTAGGAGACGCAGCACTAATGGGTCCTCATCTTGTTCAGAAGGCTTTGGAGAAGGTTGAGATGATTGATAAGTGTATGTATACTACTCGGTCTAGATATTAATCATATCTCAATCACTACCGATAACCTCTATAGTTCGAGGCTCGTGTTTGAGTTTTCTTACAAGTATCACCCTAACATGGGCATAGATGTATATGGAGGCAATGGAAGTTATCACATCACCTTATTGGGCCTTTTGAGATATTAGAGTGATTATGTCCAGAATCTTATCAGTTTCTATTACCTAAAAGGTACCATTTCATGCATAAAATCTTCCAAATTTTACATATTCACCATTGCCATACTGAACCATCCCATACTTTTTATCCTAAGGAGGTTGAGTTAGATGTTGATACTACTTTTAAGGAGTATCCTATATACATTGTTAAAAAGAACATGAAGGCTCTCTGAGGATGATCTATCCCTTTAGTATGGGTGATATAGTATTACAGTCAGGTACAAGATCATAGAAGGGGTCATGAGGCCGGCATGCATGCTCAGTGGATAATGTTATTCTCAAACAGCATTTCTCCATCATAGGAAGAGAACTTGAGGATGAGTTTCATTAATATGGTAAGACATTAAGAACCAATTTTTTTTATAAGGTATATCACCATTAAATTTTGGTATAATTATTTGTATAAGAAATAATATAGATGTATAAAAAGGTTATTCAAGTTTTTGGGGTTTTTGGACCTTTCTTGGAGCTTGGAATCCCAGAAGATGGAGAAAAGAACTGGCCTTCATGGTTAGTAGAATTCATGTTATCCAGTCTGAATGATTTCACCGAAGCATGTGGGGAGTTTGAGAGGGGAAATAAGGGCCCATAGTTTTCCATAACCATGTTATGAGGGATTCATAACCATATGATTGGTCTGTAGTTTTTAACAAAGACATAAAGCATGGATTTCACACGGTTAGTCTAACTATGAACATGGAACCGTGTGGGGTCCCTCATTCGGCAGTGAGGATCACATGGTTGGTCCACGGTTTGGCCAACCATACAGTTAAAACATGAAACCTAGTTATTTTGGTTATTTTTACCAATTTACAATTAAATATAATTTAATCTTACACCTCCCTCTTTTTTTCTCATTTCCAATGGATAGGGATCCCCTTCTTCACATTGGATCTCCCTTTTTGGTGTAACCATGATTTTTTAATATCTATTCTATTCAAAGTTCAATCGAGCTTCTATTGGTTTCTTTGGATTCCTCTAGGTGAGATATTAAATCCTTGGGCTTGTTTCTCCTTTCTTTTTTCTATCAGCTATTGTATTTTGGCATGATCTTATATGCCCTATTTTCATGGATTTAATATTTTCTTCTATTTTCTCTTGATACAGGAAAAATGAGGGGATGATACTTAACGAGAAGTTTACTATGAGATTTAGGTAGGTTGTATAGTTATTATCCCTCAAAGCTAAGATGTTATATTATATGTTCCATTCTGCTTCATGCTGGTTCCACCATGTATTTACCCTAAATTTTATCCTTCTTGAATTGGTTTCCTTGTTTGAGAGCCACTTTCTTAGGTCCCCTTCAGTTGTGCCCACCCCTTACCGTGTGCCGATCAAATTTCTATTGTGACTATAAATGATTAAATGGAAAAACGATCGTATAAATTTTTTTGAAATGAATTTTAGGTTGTGAAAACATTGTTACAGTGGATGATTGTTGTGGTATAGAATGGCTAACACACATGTTAACATAAGATGATTTGAATGATGTGAGTGGTAGAACACATAACCCAGTTAAATATAACAATGGTTGCACCATTTTTGATATTGAATGTTAATGAATTAAGAAATATTTAATTGTCTATTCCTTAATCCATGATTCTTTCTATAGAACATGTGGTATGGGAATGGGGACCCTTGATAATTAATAATGAACGGGAATGGGGGACCTTATATAAATGTGATATGATCATAGTGTCTCTTCTGAAAGTGATATGATATAGGCATGATAACCCAATGTGACATGATATAGAGACATGATGACCCTTAATATGATACACGGTCATGGAGACCCTGTTCGTATGATACTAGGAATGGTGTCCCTATTATGTGATACTGGGAATGGTGTCTCTTACAATGATACTCAGGAATTGTGTCCCTTACTGTGAAACTGGGCATGGTGTCCCCTACTCTTATTCTACTAGGCATGGTGACCCTTACTGTTATGATACTGGGCATGGAATCCTTTGATACTTATGATACTTATACTACATCGTATGGATGTCTACGGTACACCTTGGGTCCAAGATGGTGGCAGTATCCACCTATATATGGTTATAGATGTCACTATATATATAGTTCATATATGTGTATACACATGGTTACATGTTCGACTTTCCCTCTTCGGCCGAAGCAGGTACTATCAGCCTGGTGTCCTTCAGAAACCATAGCCAACCATTTATAGTTTTCATTACTGCTTATTATATCTACACACTACCATATTATATACAAGGAATGGATATTTGTGGACATCATAGATGGTGGCCTGCAAATTTAATCTAACACCCTATCCAGGATGCTGATGGTACTCAAGAAGACTAAATTCTTGTAGGTCCAGATAAGGGGAATAATATACTTATGGACGCATGACATCATGAATGATTGATGATGGTATCCAAGAAACATATGATCAGGATGGAGTTCAGGATTCATGGATATATTTTTTCCTTTTTATTTCTTTTGTATATCATATACTGTATTGACTTCCTGCTACCATGCATACATGTTTTTATTATTTTTTAGAGACAAGAAATCAACATTATTGTATATTATTCAGTTGACTATTTATAGTCATTATTTAGTGCTTGGATTCGTATTCATTCTTCGAGTTTCTTTTCCAATATTGATGTGTTTCCACTATTTATCTATATATTACACTATTGTGATACTCTAACCAGAGGGAATAGTATGACCATAGATACACCCTAGGCCTTCGCTACTATTTGGTTTCCACTAGTGTATGGGGAGGTGAACTTGAGGCCATGTGGACCACCAGTTCAGGGTAGCCTCTAGGTGGCACCCAGGTTGGGACATTAGCTACGCCTTCTCCACCCTTTCCCTTTGTTCATGTTTTCCTTAGCGGGGTACAACACCACTCTCTTTATAGAGGGATAGCTACCTTTGAAATTCCATTATCTTATCTCCAATTAATCATATCATAGTTCTCTATTTTATTTTTTTTATTTTTATTTTTATCTCAATTTAAATGGGTCAGCAAGTCATCATTATTTTTAGTAGTTTTTAACCACTTTTGTGTATATGAGGCCTCTATGCATATATTTCTTAAATTCTCATCAACACTTGGGGTGTAAATCATTTTTATCCTAAATATATTGGGGTGTTTAAGTTTTCATCACAAAAACCCATATGTTTCACGGAGAGAAAGTTTGTGATGTAGCCCTTCCTCCTTTTCATGTCTTTGGCGCAACCATCTCCCCTATAGCTGCATCAGATTATTCCTAATGTATTCATCGATTCCAAATTGAGAACCTCTGTTGTGTAGTGAAAAAACTATAAAAAACATCCATATAATCGTAATTTCTTCTTCCATGGTCTTCATTTTATCGACACAGCTTATTATTACATCACTACTAAATTATTTTTAAAATAATCAAGATAATAATGATACAATCTAGAATCTGAAGTTTTAGTATCTCATGAATATTAGGCTCATACCACACTTGTAAATAATAAAATGTAAACATTTTTTTAAATCATTCTCCTTTATCCTTCTTAGAGATTGTGTTCTCTATAGTACATGTAATCACTTGAGGATAGACATCAATGAAAGGGGTAAGCTAAAAGTCCATTAAGGTTAGGAATAAGGGCTATGAATCAAAAGAACATGGGTGAGCCTAATCATCATCATAATATCATAATCATAGGATCATCATCATAATAATTAGGGAAACTTTTTATAAAGGTTTGAAATGTGTAATATGCATAAAAATGAAACATCGTGTCATAGTGGTCAAATACCACACATGCTTGTAAACAAATCCACCAGCATGTTCATGAAACAAAATATGTGCATAAATTATAACATCATCATTTTGAAAAAATATATCATCATGTTCATTAATAGTAAATATAATCTCATGATATATATCACATAATCCAATGCATTGGAATTCCATATAATTCCAGACCAACCCATCACATCATAAATTCTCATAATCATGCATTCCAGATTAAACATATAAAAATCATAGTCATGAATTAACCCATGAAAATAAATGGATTTCATAATGATTTTAAAGAAAATAATTTCATGAATAAAATCTAGGGTTCCCAATTTAATTATGGAAAACATATCCAGCATAAACATTGTCATTCTTGAGTGAACAAGAAACAACTCAAGATGGTTCAAAAAAGTGTTTTTGAAACAAATTGTTTTTTCAAAAAAGTGTTTTTGAAAGATAGTTTATTTCAAAAAAGAAACTTTTTATATGAATTAAAAATAATTTTGGAAAGGTTGAAAACATGTATATCCCTAAAAATAAAAAATAAGAATAAGGAAATTATATTTAAGTAATATTAGTGTAATAACCAAACTGAAAATGATGACAAATATGGATAACCCATAGAAAAGGAGTTGGGTTCGAGAATCCCCTTACCTTAAATCTCTCTTTATTTCCTCACTTTTACACCTTCTGAACAATAATATTTTGTTTATTAAAAAATTTAACCAAAGGTAAATTATTTTAATTAATGTAACTATTGATCACTTATAATAACTGGATTATATTTATTAATTTATGTTGTTAAAGGTGAAGCATTTTTATTCCATGCTTTATTTAAAAATTTCCAATTTTGATTCAATTTTGATATTTCTGTTCGAGTTAATTTATACATAAATAAAATTAATTAAATAATATATATAAATATATTTCTATATTATGAATAATTTTTTATTACCATCCATTAGGGTGGTGATAATCAAGGATTTGGGAACATCCTCATCGGTGGTTAACTAGTCGTTAATGGAAATGTTGTCTAAAGAATAAGAAATATATGTTTAAAATATAAATACATCAAAAACACAATATTTTTAAATTAGGTTAACAAAATTATTATAATATTAATATAATTATTACTTGGTCATATAATATTAGGTTTTTAAAGAGAATATAGGTGGAAAATGATGGAATAGTTGATAAGAAACTTACTCTTTTCTCAGTGTTATTTCACTTGTAAAGCACTAGAGTTCTTAAGGAATGGATTTGGATTACTCCAACACATTACTAAAGTTTATAGTGGATTAAAATAGAGTATTTTAGAAGATATTGGGCTTTGGTAACTGAGATAGTAGTGTTTTACCAAGGTGAGGGAGAGGGGTTGGTTATACTTGATTTCAGGGGTATTTTTCGAATAAAATATTGAATAAAATACAATATCCAAAGTAAACATGGTAATAGTGATATTAATGAAAATATAGATCATATATAAATAAAATATAATTGTTTTAGGGCTTTCAATAACTTTATAATTTGAATTAAATAGCTTAAAAAAAGGCAAGATGAAAAAATAAAATTTCTTTTTTTAAAAGAATATTATTGACTTTAGACCTTAGAAAGTAATTTTTAGGTTTGGAAAACATTTTCATTATATTTTAATGTATAATTTATAAAATGAAATATTTTTTGGTCAAGACTCATGTTATAGAAATGATTTGGTCATTATTAAATCATGAAAGATGTAATTTAAGATACATTGGTTACGAAAAGAAACGTATTTTTACTATTCACCTAAAAAATAAAGTATTTTAGAAAATTTCCAAAAAATCACACTTGGAAAATGTTGAAATTATAATATAAAATTTAAATCCATTTAATTAAAATATTTTTATAAATTATTTTATTTTAATTTTATTATAAAATTTATGATTTTTTTTACAAAACACCTTAAAATAGAGTTTATTAAAAATGTTCTTATATTTTCTTTGAGTTATTAATCATAATATTTATTTTATAGAATTATAATATTTATATTTACTGAAATTAATCAATATAAATATTGTTTATATCACATTTTATTATTTTGAGGTTAAATTCCTATTCCAACAGTCTAGTTACTATTCCAAGCGGTCATGTTACATATTCATTAATTCATTTATTTTTCACCTCAATTCCTATCAAGGTTCTAAATTTCTATTTTTTATAACGAAGATTAATTTACTGATATTTTATTTCATTTCTATGGTATTTTTCATGGGACAGATTATTCTAGTAGATCGGATCAATCCATATTTTCACATTTGAGTTTTTCTATTTTATATTTCTTTACCATTGTAGTGTTTCTAATTTTTATGTGTTTATTAATTGACTAATATGACTATTTTCAGAAATGAATTAAAGTGTAGTTTGTTTATCTATGTTCTATATGTATATAATATAATATAATATGCATTTATTTAGGAAAATATTTCCTTTAAAAAAGTATGGGAATTAAATTATTCCCCCCTTTATAAATTTCATGTAGAAATTTCAACATGTATTCATGATTGAGAATAGATGGGGGTACTTTTGTTTCATTGTTTCCTCCAGTTCTCATTTTTCCTCTTCATATTTATGGTTCTCTCGTAACACTTAAACCAGCAGAGTTTTACTATTTCATAGAACTTTTTCTCTATGGTCTAATATCTTCACATGTCACTCCTCATATAAGAGGTAATTCTCCAGTTGTACCACCTCCATATTCAGCACATTTGTTGGATCAGATATATGCTTTTTCAAGAGAGATACATGGAATACATCATAAACTTGGGCCATATTTGGTATAATTTAAAATTGATAGGTCACTGATCTTATGTGATCAAGGATCTCAATAGGGTCAATATACCTATGGATAAGAATACCTTTCATTAAAACTCATATGACTCTCTTCCATGGTGATATTTGAAGGAAAAATTTGTCTCCAACTTCAAACACCAAGTTCCTTCGGCGATGGTTAGTGTATCTCTTTTCCTGACTCTGAGAAGATTTTATATGATATTTGATGCATTGAACCTTATATTCCTTCTCCTTCATAAGGTCAGGTCCAAGTAGCTTTCATTCACCAAATTTATCACAACAAGTTATAGTTCTACATCACTTCCCATATAGATATTTATATGGAGATGTTTGAATACATGAGTGTAAATTGTTGTTGTAATGTCCCAGATTTTTTGTGAATTATTTTTGAATATTATATGGATTAAATTTGTTACCAAGATCTCAGATTTCATGTGATTATGAGACCCATTGTGCCCAAAATAAATGTTTTAAATATATTAAAATATTAAATAGCATATGCATGATGTTTTCCTGAAAATGTGGAATAACTTCTAAACGGTTTCCTAGATCAGATATTCAAGGGCATCATTGCTTTTAGTGTAATGACTTCACCCTAGGCACAACCTAACATTTTTTTTGGAATAGGTTGGTTGTATAAATTCATCACATGTGTTTTAATTGAATAAAATAAATTGAAAAAATATTTATTTTATTTTTGTTTCATCAACGCAATGGCTTAATGACAATTTATTTTAAATAAACAAATTGTTAGAGATCTAGGGATACTCTCAAAACCCCATAATTATTTCAAGACACTAGGAGGAACCTATGGAGAATCCTCCTGAGCAGGAGATGACAAAACCTTGGATCAAAGATTCAGTAATGTCATTCTAGGTTGATCTCTCTAATGGTGACAACATTGAAATCGATCTTTATCAGTGAGTGATCCAAAATCATGGAATGATGGTTTACTTCAATTATTCTTTCCCATTCATGATTTATCTGATCAATGAGGACTAATCCATGAATATATTATCCCAAATATTTATCATGTTTTCTGGATGGGATGTTATTTGTGTGGTTTATCGGGATTCTTATTGTGGATATTTTTTTGATTTGTTGATCATTATTATGGGAATTAATCGAGGCCATAACAAATAATAGATAAGGTTTGTTCCTATGGGTTTGTTCCCTATGTGTTTCTCTCCCAGTTTATTGTGAGTGTTCTTCGTTCTACCCCAAACATCGAATTATTGATCATTTCACCTTTGTTTCATGGTGAAACTATCCAAAATTAGATATTTGTCGTTATTATGACTCGAATAAGCTGCAACGAAAATGGTGGTAGACAAATCAAAGTGATTAAAGAGAAATAATTATTCGAAATGTTTGCATCAGATTTGATTAAATCAGTTTTTTGAGTTGATTAGAGGCCTGAAACACATCGATTTAGTATTAGGGTGGATAAACGACATTCGATCTTGATTTTTTCAGTGAATGGAACACCGTAATAATATCTAGTAGATAATTCTAGGCATGTAAAGGAAGAACACATACTTATGGAAATTCTATAACACACAGCATGTAGCCCTGACTACACAGCTTGTGTTCTTTGTTGGACCACTTAGTGTGTACAATGGAGAGTAAACAGACACAGGGTGGAGTATATAGGCTGACTACACGGCGTGTAATCCACCACATGGCATGGCCTGAACTGGACACATGGGATACCCTATGTACTGGTACACGAGCAAGGTTACATGGGTTCATGTCGTGTACTGGAGCATGTCTACGGTACCTGGGCAGACCCCATATGGAAGTACATGTAATGTGACTCCTTCTACACCCTGTGTACCCATCTTCTACACAACGTGTTCTAAATACATAGGTTGTTGCACCCAGGCAGTACCTGAGGTCAAGGGAAACGTTGTGTGAACCTATTACATGTCATGTACCCCTTTCTACATTGATTGATTCTCTTGTCCCCTATATCATAGACAAGTTTTATTTGTGTTCGTTCCCTTTATTATTTCCCTAAATGTTGGTACAAATCATTTCCTACTCATATTACTATGATCCCTTGACCCAAAATTCCTAGATAGAGTTATTGGAATCCCAGAGAGGTATGGAGCAGGATCTTCTATGCATTCTTCATGCCCTAGGTAGAAATCTTGGTATCAACGTGACTAGAACTACACTGGGGATGATCCCCTACATGGTGGGTTAATTCATATTGAGTCGTCAGTATCACCCTAGGGCCCTGTCTGTGATCTGCATCTGTTATGTTGTATCATGTCTCTCTTCATATCTATCAGTGTATCTCTCTCTTGGGGAGACCCAACAAGTAGTACCTCTCAGGCGGACATCATCTGTTCTATCATACTCATTAGTGTATTCTTCTATATGAGTGCTTCATGAAATATTTGAGTGGAATTACTAGTATTGGTAAGTGGTGGTTGTGAATTACCTCTATATTGTGTGTCTTGGTTGAGTATATTTGTATATTCTGGCTATATGTTCTGTAGACATATACTTGGGTAGAGCTAACTATATATTTTTTTATTATATTGTATTGGGGTTTTAGTGTGTCCTACTAAGTATTGTTATAATAAAAATTTCATGGGTTTTTCTTGAACATGTTATGTCTTTTGAAGACATTCAAACTTTTGATGGAGACCTAGGTGAACAAGGACCAGATGGTGCTTTTTGATACCAGACAGACCGAGGTGTGTTCATACGGCTACATATAGCAGTATCAGTACATTTTTCTTAAAGATTGGACTTGTGGTTACAAAATCTTTTTAGTAGGCTTGTATTATGGCCCTTTTTACATTTCATTAATTGTTTTCATACTTTTTTTGTGGGATATAGGGGTATGCTTCTATTTTTTACTTAGTGGTTTTTATATTTTATCATTTTGTGGGCTTGGAGGTTTGTGTGTACTAACAGGCACATAGGAAATGAGTCCCATGTTAGTGATATGACAACCCAGTTCTAGTCACTTGCCCATGGACTATTAGGGGAGGACTTAGGGAGTTAGAGCATAGGCCCTACTAGGATGGTTCCTGATAGAGTGGTATCATAGTTTTTCGGTTCTACCTTTTAAATGAGAGTCTGTGAGATTGGTTTGGGAAAATATTATCAAGTGTTTTGAGTTCATCATTATGGCTAGGGACTCTAGTGATGGTGTGACGGTTGACATATCTATACACCAAGACTCTGATAACCTTTTTTCAATTTATAACATGAAAACCCTTGTTGTAAGAGAAAATGATACATACATATTATAGGAATGGGTTGTGGTTTACATGTCCTTCTTGAGTCGCCTCTCTATATATACTCATTGATTGTGGTACATAATGTTTTTTTTCAGGATGTCTTTGCGACACAAACTATCTAGTATTAAATAGCATGATCATGAGTTTGACCACCTCAGTGATAAAGCTTCGATACAGGGACCAGTACCCAAAATGTTACCTCCAAGTGGTGCACCGTCCATACCACCACCTATAGAGAAGCACATGGTACCCAAAGAACTAGAATATGAGGAGAGTAGGCTGAGCGTGCCTCAAGAGTTTCAAAGACATATACCCATCAGGATCCAAGGATAGCCCAACCCTCAGGTGGATGAGGACTCTCTTGAGATGGTGTCCCAATTTTTTCAACTAGTCAAGACACCAGTAGATTAGATGGTGCTCCTAGAGGAGAGCCTTCTACATAGCTCTGGAGGGTGATGGTGGAGTTTGGCCATCCATACTTATGATGAGGTGTCAACTTTTTGGATAGAGTTTGAGCACCTTTTCAGAGGTTACTTAACACAAGTTATGCTGAGATTTTACTTATACAAGAGCTTCGTCACCTCTAGAAGGGTAGACTAATAGTGGAGAATTATTCATCAAGGTTCACCAATCATTACAGGTACTCGATGGATATGGTTATATATCAATAATTTCAGGATTGGACCTTCGAGTGAGGTCTTCATAGATATATATGATCCAGCGTTATCCCCCTATTAATTCTAACTTATGTTGGGGTTCTTGATTGAGCTTTTGTGGTTTAAATCTTATTGGCCTAGTAGATACAGCTGGTGATAATTAGCAGTGGATGAGCGGTAGCAGACACCTCGAGAGTAGAGAGCTGATTTTAGCCCCATTGAATTGGGAATGGGATCTGTTTTTTGGAGGAGGCCCCAGGATGAGGATATATAGTTTAGGGATCACAGGGTTGGTCTAGTTGTCCTAGGGAGAGGTGGTGCTATTTATGTGAAGACAATGGACATCTCTCTCGAGATTGACCAAACTATCGAGCTACTAATTGGGAGACTGTGGATGGACCATCGAGGCAGAGATAGTAACAGGAACAGGGAGATCCGCATGGCGGCAGATGTGTTGAAGGACCTAAGAGAGTATCTGGAGTTGGTCAATGTTTTTACTTGGTACCACCACCACCCCTATGTGGCCCACGTCAGGCTCAAGGAGCTGCAGGATAGGTGACAGTACAACTGCATGTGTTCAAGGCTTATGACCCAGTGTCTTTAAGAATGATTCAAGGTATGATATGTCTTTTCTAATTTAGATAAAGTAATAATAGAAACATGTTATATTCACTCCTTTATCACCACATATCTTGTTCAAGACTTTGAGATTCTGGTTGAACCATTAAATTGACCCTTATGCCTAGAGACACCTACAGGAGAAGTCTCAATGATCACACACTTATGCTGACAATGTGAACGGACCCATAGAAGTTATTTTTTCAATTGGGACATCTTTGTGGCATTATTGAGGCCTTACAGTGCCATTTTGGGTATGGATTGGTTATCTACAGTCCATGCCAAGATTGAGTGTTTCAGGAAAAGGGTTTGTTGTGTCCGCAACGATGGAATGATGTTTTCCATTTTGGTGAAAAATAAAACCATGAAGAATAGGATGGACTCATGAATAAGAGGATGTAGATGATTAATCATCAGTTGGATAGCCTAACCCTTGGTTCATCCATTGTTATAAGTTTCTAGTTTTCAGCAATGGTGGCGGAGTATGAGGATGTCTTTCCTAAATATTCTCCAGGATTACCTCCTCATAGGGAGATTGAATTTTTCATTGATTTATACCCTGGGACATCACTGATATATGCACTAGTATATCCGATGGCTCCCACAGAGCTTCCCAAGTTGAGAGTGCAGTTAGTGGACTTTCATAGAAAGGGATTTGTGAGACCCAATGTTTCACCTTGGGAATCCCCCGTTTTGTTTCCCAAAAATTCTTATGGGATCTTGAGGTTCTGTGTGGACTACCGATTCTTGAACCAGGTGACCTTGAGGAACAAATATCCACTACCATGAATTGATGAACTATTTTATTATTTGAAAGGGGCACGATGGTTCTTGAAGGTTGACTTGAGATCACGATATCATCAGTTATGAGTACGGGATGAGGATATATCAAAGACAGCCTTTAGATGTTGATATAGTCATTATGAGTTCTTGGTGATTTCATTTTTAATGTCTTATGCACCAGAAGTGTTCAAGGGACCCATGAACTGAATCATTCACCCATACATGGACTTGTTTGTGGTATTCTTCATCGACGATATCCTTGTGTACTTTTCATTTGAGGAGCAGTATGTGAGAAACTTGATTGTGGTTCTGGATATAATATGAGATCACTAAATTTATGGGAAAATATTGAATTTCCAGTTCTAGATCCAGGTGTTCAACTTTTTGGGACATGTTATCTAAACTGAGTGAGTAGTAGTGGACCCAACCAAGGTCGAGGTAGAGTTATCATGGGATCCACCTTAGAACGTGATGGATGTGTAGATATTCCATTGGATTTCAGGATATTATTAGATATTCATACCTAACTTCTATACGATATCAAAATTTATGATATATTTGACTCAAAAGAGGTATTATTTCAATAGGAAATAGAATTCCTAGTAGGCTTTTCAGTAGTTAAGGTAGAGTTTGACGAGTTCTCTAATCTTGAGATTTATAGAAGGTGTAGAGTACGTAGTGATCTATGATTCATCAAGAACTGTCTTGGTTGTTTCTTGATGAAGATACGAGTGGTAATTTCTTATGGTTTACGCATGTTGAGAAAACATGAGCAGAAATATGTGACTCGTGATGTTAACTTTACAGTGTTTGTCTTTGCATTGAAGATGTGGAAACACTACCTGATGTGTGAGTGGTTTATCGTCTAGTATGATCACAAGTGTCTCAAGTATATATTCTCTCAGAAGGATCCGAACTTGAGAGAGAGGTCATTGAAAGAGTTCCTCTAGAACTATGAATTTGTTATTTTCTATACTCCTAGGAAGGGTAACATGGTGGAAGATGCTCTGAGTAGGATATATAGTTCACAGTTGTTGAACGAGGTGTCTGATTAGTTTTCCTCATTGTAGTTATCATTTATGGATAGAAATGGAATAACTTACCTCCAATTGATATTTGTTACCCCTCCATTCTTATAGCGAGTCATGGAGGCACAACTTGGGGATACTAACTGTGAGACCCTACATGATCATATATCCATGGGGCATGCTCTTAATGGATATTCAAATGGTAGGGAGAATGTTGTTATTTTCTGAGGAAGTATAGTAGTACCAGTGGAATTCAAGGATGAGGTTCTGAAAGAGTTTCATATATCCCCTTTAGAGAAACATCCAGGTGTTGAAAATATGTACTAAGACCGCTGACGAAAATTTTGTTGGCCAAGGATCAAGAAAAGAGTGGCTGATTTTTTTTCTTAATTCCTTACTTGTACGAAAATGAAGGTTGAGAACCAAGTTCCAACAGGTTTAACTCAACCCCTTGAGGTTCTAGAATGGGAGTGGGATGGAATAGAGATGGACTTCGTGATAGGTTTTTCTCATAAGGACAGGGTACACGATGTCATATGGGTGATCATTAACTGACTAACCAACTGAGACCACTTCCTAGCTATCTGAGAACATTTCTCAGTAGAGATCTTGGGATGCCTCTATGTTCTGGAGATATTCTAACCAGATGGAGTTCCATCGATGATAGTTTTGTGATCATTATTCTTGTTTTACATCCCAATTGTGGAAATTATTACACGATGTTTCACTTCTTCCATAGTTGGTATAATCACCTACCACTGGTGGATTTCACATAAAATAATAGAAACCATTCCACCATTGGTATAGAACCATTCAAGTCTTTGTATGGGTGGCCCTGTAGGTCACCACTTCGCTGGAATGACCAAGGAGATTCAGAACTCCTGGGATCGAAGTGGGTGCGAGCTACAATTGAAAGGTGCAGATTATAAAGGAGCATATGAAGACTGAACAGAGCCATCATAAGTCTTATTTAGATATTAGATGGAGTCATTTGGAGTTCGAGGAAGGAGACCATGTGTTCCTTCATATTTCACCTCAATGGGGATTATTAAGATTTGGTTGGGGCAGCAAGTTTTCTCAGAGGTTTATCAGAACTTTTTAGATATTGTGTAGAGTTGTCAAGGTGTTATAAAACTTGGATCTACCCTCATAGTTGGACTAGGTACACAACATCTTCCATGGGTCGTAATAGAGTAGGTGTGTTCATTACCCATCAAACATCATCGACTAAGGGGAGATGGACATTGAGGATGGGGAAACTTTTGCTGAATACCTAGTGGAGATTGAGGATTAGTAAGAGAGAATTGTTTGTGGGAGGTCGACTCCTTCAGTGTGTGTTTAGGGGAAACATAGGAATATTCAGGAAAGAAATTGGAAGTTGGAGGCTCATATTTATTCTTTGTACCATCATCATTTTAAGTAGCCTTTGATTTTAATTTTAGATGACGTAAACCCTCGAAGTGGGGAGAATTTAATGTCAGGGATTTTCTATGTATTTTTATAAAATATTATATGTATTAAATTTGATACCATGTGCTAAGATGATATGTGATTCTGAGGCAAGGTGTTCCCATAATAAATTCTTGAAATATATTAAAATATTAAATAGAACGCATGTGTAGTTTTCCTGGAAAAGTGGAATAACTTATAAATGGGTGCCTCATCACCAACAAACTTTTCTCCTGGAACCAATTTGGTTTTATTAAGGGTTGATCCATTCAATATTGCATTGGGATTGCTTATTACTATGTCAAAAACTTGAACAAAGCTAATAGAAGTGGTAATATTTCCATTAAACATGACATTAGAAAAGCTTTCGACACTATGTATTGGAGCTTTATCTTCAAAGTCCTTCAATTTTTTGGTTTCAGTGAAACTTTTATCACTACAATCAAAACTTTTTTCAACTCGGCCTCTATCTCTATTTTGATCAATGGATCCTCCAAAGGATTATTTACATGATTCAAAGGTGTCAGACAAGGTGACCCCCTCTCTGTCATTTTATTCTCAACAGAAAAATACTATCTTAGTCTTCTGATCAACTATCTGGTGGAAAAAAAATAAACTGAAACCCATCCATGTCTTTAAGAATGTAAATGCTCCTACACATCTTTTGTATGTGGTTGACATCATCATTTTCCTTCAAGGAGACAAAATAAACATTCTCAACCTCAAAACTACTCTCACACAATATAAAGAGGTCTCTAGTCAAATCATTAGTTGGGATTAATCTTTCATATTCTTTAGAATGAAATTTCCTACCATTAGAAAATGTAATATTATCAGTGAACTAAGTATGAAAGAAGGTATGATCCCTTTCATTTATCTCAATGTCCCTATATTTTGGGGCAGACCCAAGGCTTCCCACTTTTTTTCTATTTTCAACCAAGTTCTAAACCTGTTATCTTCCTGGAAAGGCAAATCTCTATCTATGTCTGGTAGGACTTGTCTTGTAAAATCCACCATTTTCTTCAAGATAGTCTACTACATGATGGTCTATAAATGGCCTATTGGGCTTATCAAAAATATGAACACCCCTATTAAGAATTTCATCTAAACTGGGAGTATTCTTGAATGAAATCTTGTGATTTTTCCCTAGTCAACTTGCTACAAGCCCATTGAGAAAGGTGGTATAGGCATTAAAATTTTAAAATACTTTAAGGAATCCCTTCAAGCTAGGCTCACATGGAACCTTTTTCACAATACTTCGGAAGCTATTACCTTCCTCAAAAATATATTCCTTGATAGAATTAAGAAGAGTAATTTGAATTTTATTAACTCCTATATTTGGCCCTCCATAAAACCATCTTTTTCATCATCATGAATAATTACAGATGGATGGTCTCTAGGTATTCCTCAATGAAATTCTGGTTGGATAACTGGGTGGGAATGCCTTGAATTTCTATGATATCCCCCGATAATTCCCCTGAGAATATTAATTGCTCTATTAGTTAAACCCTAAACTCTCCAATTGAACAACTCCCTAATACTATTATGAATATCATTGAAAATTACTCTTTCACTCACACTAATGATTTCTTAATTTGGGAGCCTTCTTACAATGGTCCGCTAAACTCCAAAAATTTCTATCATCATTTTTTCTCTAACTCTGATAATGATTATAGTTGGTTAAAACATCTCAAAAAGACTTGGATAAAACCTTATAGATTAAATCTCATATGGTGTCTAGATCACAACAGAGTTCCCATAGAGATTTTACTTCAATATTTTGGTATTCACCTCTACTCTAAATGCAATTTTTGTAATCAACACAGAAAAGATACTAACCAACTCTTTCTTTCTTGTGCCACTGCTTCCGCTATTTGGAAATATATTGTTGACATTTTTGACTGTTTAAGGTAAAATTATGACTCCTTCAATGTTTAACTAAAGAAATGTGAAGAAATGGGGGGCTCCCAAAGAATCAAGAACATTTTCCTAGTTGCAGTTGTTGAGCTCCACCATATGATTTGTTATGATCGAAATGAAATTATTCATACGAATTACTCATACAATCACAATGTAGGTCGGGTGCGGATCCTCACTACCATACATGAAGCTGCTATAATGCAAAAGGGACACTTCCCCAACACTGTGCATGACTTCAGAATCTTGGGATGTCTTCGGATTAATGGAAATTTCAGTCAACCTCGCCGCACTCTAGAGGTGTTCTGGAGAACTCCTCTTCCAGGATGGATCAAACTCAATATTTATGGCGCTCCCATGGAAATATGGGACTTGTGAGATGTGGTGCTATCTTCAGGAATCATCTCAGTCAGATCCATGGTTGCTTCATGGGTAGTTGTGGCATTTCCACCTCCCTTGTAGTTGAGATGATGAGCTTAATTCATGCCATCACCTTCGCAAAGATCTTTGGTTGTAACAATCTCTGGATCGAAAGTGACTCGACGACCATCGTGCAAGTGATTTGGAATGACATTATTCATCTTTCTTGTCCAATTACTACTCGTTGGATGGATTACACCCATTCTCTTATAGATCTCAACTAAATCATCACTCCTGTTTGTCAAGAAGCCAATACAGTTGCTGATGGCCTGGCCAACATGGGATTAAATCAAGACATTACCTGGTTTGAAGACCTCCCTGTTGATCTTATTTACTTACATGAAACAGATTGTAATATGATCCCATACTTTATACTCCTATAAACATTCTTTTCGTTTATTTATGATTTTATTTCTCTCTTCTCCCATTCTAAATGGGTGCCTATATCAGAAATATGGGAGAACTGTTACTTTCTGAGCATTGGCTTTACCCTATGTGTGACCTAACATTTTTTTATCACAAGTCGATTGTAAAAATTCATCACTGGCATTTTAAATGAATAAAATAAATTGAAAAAATGTTTATTTTATTTTTGTTTCATTGACACTATGATGCAGCATTGATTTATTTTAAATAAATCCTTTTTCAATGTTCAAGGGTTAGTTTCATAGCACTAAAATTATCTAGAGATCAAGGGAGGAACCTACGGGGAATAATCTAGAGATAAAGATGACAGAAAATTTGATTAAAGATCAAAAAAATTTGTTCTTGATAGATCTCTCTAATGGGGATGATGCAATGACCTATCTTCAACTGTGATCGATCCAAAATCCAAGTAGGATGCATTATTTCAATTATTCTTTCACGTTCTTGATCTATTTGACAAATATGAACTCATCCACAAATAGATTATCCCATTAATTGATAGTTCTTGAAGGATGGGATGTTTTTTGTGGGATTTATCAGGATTCTGATTATAGAGATTTTTTTTATTTGTCGATCATTCTTACGGGAATAGATCAAGGTTGTAACAAACAACAACCAAGGATCGTTCCCTGGGGTTTGTTCCTTATTCTTTTATCCCCCAATTTCTTGTGTGTGTTCTTTATTCTTCCCAAAAATTTAACACTCAATCATTTCTCCTTTTTTTCTTGACATAATTATTTGAAAGTTGATATCTGGCATCGGGATGACTCGATGAAGGTGTGACGACAATGACAGCGGACAAATTATAGTGATCTGGGAGAAATTGATCTCCAAGAAGTTTGTTTAGGATTTAATTAAATCAGTTTTCTGAGATGATTGGTGGAACAAAACACATAAATTAAGTGTTAGGGTGGATAAACAACCTTTTATTTTGAGTTTATAGGCGAACATTCCATCAGAATGAGATTTGGGACATTGGCCAAGGTGTGTGAAGGAAGAACATGACCTTCTGAAAGTTATATAACACATGACATGTGGTCTCGGCAACATGATGTGTGTTCCTCACTGAACCACTCAGAATGTACTGTGGAGAGTACATGAACATGGGGTTGGGTGCAATAGTTTCCTTCACAATGATTTCTCCACCACACGACATTCCCTAAACCGGATATATAGGCTAACCCATGCCCTTGTACACAAGAAAGGTTACACGGGTTGCTGTTTTATATTGGCACATGGCCAGGGTACACGAGTGGACCCTAAATGGAAGGACACAAAATTTGAATCTTTCTACACCCCATGTACCTATATTCTACATGACATGTTCTAAATACATGGATCATTTCACACTGAAAGTACCTGAGGTCAAGGGACACAGTGTGTGACCCTACTATATGTCATGTACCCATTTCTACAAGGCTTGATTCCCTTGTCCACCAAATCTTGGACAAGTTTTTTTAGGGTTTGTTTCCTTAATCATTTCATTAAAGTTAGGTACTAATCATTTCCTACTCATATGGATGTGATCCCCACAGCAGGACTTCCTAGATAGATCTGACCAACACTACATAGGAACTAACACATTATATAGAGGGTTAATCCATATTTAGTTTTTAGTATCACCCCATGTCCCTGGATATGATACTAATCTATTTTTTTGTATCATATCTCTCTTTTGATCTATCAATGTATCTCTCTCTCTCTTGGTGAGACTTCAAGAGTGGTACCTCTCAAACAGACATCATCGGTGCTATTGGACTCCGGAGTGTATTCTCCCATATGAGTGATTAGTGGAATCTCTAAGATGAATTCCTAATGTTGGTATGCAGTGGTTTTGACTTACATCCAGATTGTGTGCCTTGGTTGAGTATATATTGATATTATGTTCATATGTTATGTATACATATACTTGTGTAGAGCTGAATATATCTTTTCTTCTTTTATTGCTTTTTTGTTTCAGGGTGTCCTATTAAGTATTATTATACTCACCCCTACATGGTATTTTTCACATGTTTCATGTATTGTGAAAGTGATTAATCTTTTAAAGGAGTTCTAGTTGTACCATGAACAGACAGTGCTTTGTGAGACCAGACAACCCAAGGTGTATTTCTACAGATAAAAACAGTAGTCCCACATCCTTTTTCTTACATGTTTGACTTGTGGTTACAGACCCTTTTTAGTGGTCCTGAATTATATCCCTATTTAATTTACTTTCCTTAATAATCTAATTATGGTATATAGTGGTATGAATACATTATTTACTTAGTGGTTTTTACATTTCATCATTTTTTGGGCTAGGAGATGTGTGTGTTTGTACAGGTACATAGGTAATGCCTCTCCTGTTAGTGATATGCCTACTGGGTGCTAGTCACCTACCCCTTGCCTATGAATGTGGGCTTAGGGATTCATAACATTGGCCCCACTGGTACGGTTCATGATAGTTGTTGTATGATAAAAATACTAATGGGATATGTTTATCATATCGTCCTTTAAATTCTATTGAGAAGTCTCTCAGTATGTCTTCAAGCATCTAAATAGTCCTTTTATATTGGTCACCATTTTTGTGGTGATAGGTCATGCTGAAACTCAATTTAATAATCAAATCATGTTAAATACTTCTCTAGAATTTAGATTTGAGCCTTGGATCATGATCATAGACAATCAAAATTTGTACCCCATGTATCATCATCACTTTCTTTACATATATCACAGAAACTTATTCAAGCGAGAAATATTCCTGAATAGTGATGAATTGGGCAGTCTTGGTGTGTCCATCCACTAAAATCCATTTCACATTTTTTTCCTTTGGATGTCATCAAGAGAATAATAAAAAATTCCATAGTTATTTTATTCCATTTCCATTAGTGAATACGCAATGGTTTCATCATCACCTTTTATTTTTATCTCTCCTATTTAACTTGCTGAAAGACCAAGAACGTTGAGGTATACATAGTGATATCTTTCTCCATGTTTCCCCCCATAATTTCAATAAAAGATCATGATACATCTTTATAATTCTAGAATGTATGGAGAAATATGAATTATGTTCATAATATAATAGCACCTTATTTATCTCTAGTGATTACAGAACACAATTTATGGTTCCAAATCAAATGAAACCATCTTCATCGTTGTGAAAATCATGAATATTAAATTTCATTATTACTTTCACCCTATTTTGATGATCCAAAAAAATCCTTTATTCCTCATCCATATTCTATTATATAGATGTTTAGGCAATCATCTTGTCAATGTAGGATGTTTTCCATGGTGTTTTGATTTATTGACATATCCTTTACATATCCATGAAGATAGGTTTTTTCTCAATCTGCATCATGGATAGAGGAGTAGGTTCTTTTTCTTATAAAATCACCAGCTACCTTGTTTGGATTTCTAGGATGGTATTGAATATAGAAATAATAGTTCGTGATTATCTATATCCATAATCATTGATTCATTTGAGTTCCTTCTATGTGAATATAAACTCTAGATTCTTATGATCTGTATATAGTTGAAACCTCTCACAATTGAGGGAGTGCATCCAAATATTCAAAGTGAATATCATATTTGGTAGCTATTGATCATGTGTTTGGTATTTTTTTTCTCAAGTATATTCAATTTCTCTGAGGAATAGGCTATTACTTTTTCAATATGCATGAGTACAAAACCTAAGTCTTTCATTGAAGCATCACTGTATATCACAAAACATTATCTTCTTATATGTAGTGTAATTACAGGCATAATGATTATCCTCTTATTTATCTCTGAAAATATTTCCTCCCATTCTTACATATAGATATACTTTACCCATTTCTATTTAAACATAGTTAATGGGATATAAAATCATGATAAATATCTCATAGAACATCTATAGTTCCTAGTTAAGCCCAGAAAATAAAATATTTCTATGACACCATTGGGTCAGGTCCATTCCTAAATTGCCTTCTTCATTTTAGGGTCTGTAAAATTCCCTCACATTTGATCTTGTTCTCAAATAATTAAACTTTTTTCATCTATAAGTCACACTTTCAAAACATAGCATACATTTTATCCGTCCTTAATGTCTCCATCACAATACTTTGATTCCCTTTATTTTCGTTCTTTCCCTTAGATTAAATGAAAATATCCTTGATAACCACAACCATAAATTTTTCTCAGTAGTATCCAATGACTATATCCATAAATCTAGGAATATTTATGACCCATTATTCAGTTTTAAGGGCATCGATGTGAACTCGTAGTGCCCATACATTATAAGGAATTCTTTGTTATGAATATCTATGTTCTTTACCTTTAGTTGATGATATCAAAAATTAAGATCCACCTTTGAGGTGTACTGAGATCCTCATAGTTTATTGAACATGTCATCAATCCTTGATAGGGTATAAGTTTTATTTATGGTGATCATGTGGAGATTCTAGTAATTGATACACCACTACATTTATCCATCCTTTTTCTTTATAAATATCACTGGTTCACCCATAGGTGTCGCACTAGGGTGTATGAACACTGTGTATAAATGGTCTTGTAGGGGAATTTTGAGATGGGTGTACCTATAGGTATAAGCACTATTGATAACTCTACCTCACACTTTGGTGGAATTCTAGGAAACTCTTCAATAATTACATCAATGTATTCTATAATAATGGGAATATCATCAATTTTGATACTTTCCCATGACTCAACCATTTGAGAAAGCTATTATTATACACATGATATCAACACAAAAGTCATTAATGTATTTTCCAAAGGAGGTTCATAATCTTACCTAAATTTGTATCGGAGCATGGTATGGTTTAAAATATGAATAGATAATTCATTTTCCCAACATTTGATGTGTTCTCTATATATCAAGATCTATCCATGTCGAGTATAGTATTGGATTCCACCAAGGAAAGGATTATGATATTCTCTGGAATAATATTATCACATACACTAACAGGAGAAGATTCCAACAAATTTGGTTGAAAATATTGCCCCATTAGGTGTTTTTATGGATATCTATACTTTAAGGTATTGGGAAATTGATTCAAAAACTCTAGAAAACATTCATGATATAAATGAATGTGAATAACCATAATCAAATAAAACATTATTCATTATTTAGTGAAAAAGAAGTGTACCTTATAAGATTTAATTTTCATGATCCACTTTAGTAGTAGTGATGGAATAATATTTTTTTTATTCATTTGGATTTGGTGATTTCTAATATGGATTACCCTTAGGGACCTTTAGTTTAGTGTATTGGCTTGCATTGTTCTCTTTACCCCTAGAGTTGAAGCATTGAACCGTGGGTCGTGCATTTGGTGACTCATTCCTTTCTTCTATCTCGTTGGTTGTATTTTACATGTCTCTTTGATATTGATGATCTTGGAGGCCTTCTCATACAAACATAAAGCATTTATCCTTCCATTTAAGGAAATTCTCATGCTACTTATTTCCACATTTTTGACATGTGGGAGGTTAGATCCTATTTCCTCCTTTATCATTTGACCCACCAGCATGAAACTTAATTTTTCTCATCTTATCCTCTAACCATTTGAGCATTCACCAAAATATATATCTACTTTGAGATCACATCTAAATACCTCTTCATAACTCCCAAAGTCTCATATATCTATAAACTTTTAGAGGTGTGGTTTTAAACCCCTATATAATCTATTAATTTTTTCATGTTTATTGATAGAAAAACCCAAGTTGTATCTTAAAAGCACTGTGAAGCTTTAAAGGTAATACATGACTATTTTAACATAATTTTTATTAAACTATATGAATTCTCTCTTCATATTTGATAGAAGATTTATAGGGAAATACTTATTAAGAAATATTTTCATAAAGCCTTACCACTCTATCTCTTCCATTTCATCATTCATCTTTGTGTTCTTTATTAATTCCCACCATTGATTATATTATCCATCTAAATGATAGATTTCTAAATTCACCTTATTCATCTCAAAACAATGGAGCACAAAAAATATCTTATCCATTGTGTTAAAATATTGTTCAGTAATGGGTGGATCATAAGATCCACTAAATGTCGGTGGTCATTGTCCTGTAAAGGACTCAATTGATAGTTTCTCCAACTTGGGTGAAGGCATACACTCCACATAGTTTAGCTTATTATTTATATCTTGATCCAACTAGGTAAACATCACCATGAAGTTTTAAACTCCACCTCCCATGGCATTTTTAATGTCATTCAGAAAACCATTGTATTGGCCCTCACATTGATTGTTTTCCTAGTTTCTCTTGGTTCCCACCATTTTCTAAAATAGAAAATGATTGAACAAAACATAAGTCAATAAATCATCAATAAATAATTTATTGTTTTTTCTTAATTATATATAAATTAATATCTTATGGGATCCTTATGTTTATCATTTTTCTAATATAATTCATCTTAGATGTTTACCTATACAGAGACTTATACATATGGTTTTCACTGATTTTTTATAATTCTAATTACCAAATTAAATAAATCGTTCACTGATACCAAATATAACGAATTTTTATTTTTCTACATGGCTATGAAATTATATTTAAAATAAACAAATAGTAGAGATAAATTTCATGATACAAAGGTTTAGTGTCTTGGAAAATCAGACTCATACAACACTTGTGCATAATATAACATAAACTTTTATTTAAATCATTATTATTTATCCTTTTAAAATCTCTCATTATTCTTACTACAAGTAATCACCTGAGGATATACATTAATGAAATAAGTCATCTAAAATTACACTAAGGGGAGGAATAAGGGACATGAATCAACAGAACCTGGGTAAGAAAAATCATAGTAATCATATCATAATTATAGGATCATCATAATAATTAGTGGCAAATATTTGATTAAGGAATGGAATGTTTCAAATTCCTAAAAATGAAACATCATATCATAGTGTTCAAATACCACACATATTTTTGAACAATGAAAGAATTATTTTAATGCATAACATATGTGCATAAATCATAACATCATTATTATAAAAAAATATAACATTATGTTCACACATATTGTACACAATATCATGAGATAAATTACATTACTCAATAAATTAAATTTCTCTATCATCCCCATTCAACCTTTCATATTATGAAGGCTCATAATTATGCATTCCACATAAAACATATAATAATCATAAACATGAAATAAATACTCGAAAGGAATGGGTTACATAATGATTTAATAAAGCATAATTTTATGAATAAACTCTATGATTTTGAAATGAATAAAGGAAAACATATATATCACAAGCATCATCATTCTTGAGTGAAAAATAAACAACTCAAGATGAGTCAAATATGTGTTTTGGAAATAAATATCTTTTCGAAAGGAAAAAATAATTGTATTTGGTTTAAAATAATTTTGACATGGTGAAAAAGATGTATATCCCTGAAGAGAAAATGTAATAATATAAAAAGGATATTTGAGGAAAAATATGGTAATATCTATATTAAAAATGATGAGAAATATGGATAACCTAAATAAAAAAAGTTGTGTTGGAGAATCCTGTTACCTTAAATCCTGCGTTATTTAGTCTCTTTTAAACCTCCTAAATAATTGAACTAGGTTTATTAAAACTTTGAAAAAATATCATTTTTTTTAATTTATGTCATTATATATCACTAAAAATAATTGGATTATATTAATTAATTTCTATTGTTAAAGGTGAATCATTTTGATATCATGTTTTTCTTAAAAATTTACATTTTCTTCGATTTTGATATTTTTATTCATGGTAATTTATACATAAGTAGAATTAATTATAAAATATTAAAATAAATATATTTATACATTTAAATATTATAGATACTTTATTATTACCATCTATTAGGATGGTGATAAAAAATTATTTGGAAACATCTTCTTTGTCGGTTATCTACCAGTTAATAGGAATGTTGTCCAAAGAAGAAGAAAGAGAGGTATAAAATATAAAAACTTCAAAGATATATATTTTTTAAATTAGGTTAAAATAATTAATATAATGTTAATATATGAAATAATTATTCTATGAATATTTTTTTTTTGAAATAGATTGATAAAAAAGATAAGAGAATATGAAAATGAGAGAATAGTTGATAAACATTTGCTATTTTTTGATGTTGTTTCTCTTGTATGGCATTAAAGTTCCTTGATGAATGGATTTGGTTTGATCAATCACATACCTATGTTTTATTAGGGTTTAAGAGATGTAATTTGAGTATATATTATTCTTTTTTAAGTGAGGGATGATTTGTTTTCCAAGGGGAAGGAGAAGGGGTTATTTATACTTGAGGGGAGGGTATTTTTAGAATACAATATTGAATAAAATACTATATCTGAGGTAAACTATGTAATAGTGATATTAATGACATTATGGATCATATATATTTAAATTATAATGGTTTTAGGTCTATAAAACTATTTATTATTCAAATTTGGTAGTTTATTATAACAGGAAGTGGAAAAATGAAAAATCAATTTTTAAAAGGAATACTTGAGACATTAGACATTAGAAAGTAATTTGTTAGGTTTGAAAAACATGTTTATTATATTTTAATAACTCATTTATGATTTTAAAAAAAATTCAAGACTAAATTTCTATATATTATTATCTCACTATTACATCACGAATTATGTAATTTAAGATACAATGGTTAGAAAAAAACAGTATTTAACTATTCACTAGAAACCTTAAGTATTCCCGAAAATTGAAAACAAAATCACCCTTGAAAAATATTTATGGGAATATTTCAATAGAGATATTAAATTTATCAAAAATAATTTTCTAAAATATTTTATATTAATTTTAATATTTAATTTTTTTTGAAATACCATAAAATACAATTCTTTAAAAATTTGCTTATATTTTCTTTGAGATATTAATTTTTTTAAAAGGTGGTTCATCAGTAAAATACTAGGCTATAATTTATTGAATAATGAAAAAACAGATAACATGAGTCTGAATGATAGAGTCTTATTACAGTCCTTATTATAAAAAGGGAGCAAATCACTAGGCAAATCATCCAGCCAAGTAATGCCCTGCTTGACTCCCTTGTTGGAAATACCTTCAGCAACCAAGTTTTCTTCATGAAAGGAATGAGTGGAAATTTAGTTTATTTCCACGAGCAAAGCAACACAATTCATCCAACGGGAGGTAAGCGTCCATGCATGGTGCACCACCCCTTACAAATAGTTTGGACAATATTGGTTGAATCACTTTCAATCCAAATATTGTTCCAACCATTTTTTTTTAGAAAACTCAATAGCATGGATCACCCCCATCATTTCTGCTTCTATAGATGAGGTCGTACCACACCTACCAAAGAAGCATCCGTGACACCAGGAAGGATAATCTCTGAAAATAGCACCACATCCTGCAGGACCTGGGTTACCTTTAGAGGCACCATCAACGTTCACTTTAATCCATCTAAAAAGAATGGCTTTCCAGAATATCTCAAAGGTGTGTCTAGGCTATCTATAAAAACTAGTAATCCTGAGTTAGTGAAGGATCTCAAAATCACCAACAGTGTTGTCACAATATGCTTTCTAAATCGAGGCAACATCATGAATTGCAATCAGAATCTGCATCCTGCCTGCATTAAGCCTAAATGTGAAATTATTATAAAGAATATTATTTCAATCATACTAGATCACATGGAGAATCTCAGCAATAGCAATCAAGAAAATATTCATGATTTGTTGAGAAGATTCAAAATCTATACAATGCTGCAATTGAGATCTAATCGAATCATGATGTAACCATTCCATACCAAATATGTTAAGAATGTTATTCCAAAGATCTGTAATAGTAGAACAAGATAGAGATGGGTGATTAGTATCTTCTCTATGTTGGTTGCACATGTGACATTTGGAGAAAAGTTGGATCCCAAAAGATTGTAGACAAACATCATTGGGAACCCTATTATAAGAAATACACCAAACAAGAGTAAGTCTCGAGGGCTTAATCCAAGGTTTGAAAAGGGATTTCAACCAACATAGTCTAGAATCATAATTAATGAAATTGTCATTGTAAAAAATTCTGGAATCAAGAAAACCATTATAAGAAGGTTCCCAAATGATAAAATCCTCATAGTTGGATAAGGGGTAGTTGTAAATAAAAAGACATATGTTATCAGGAAGGCTGATGTTGTGAGAATTAAAAACATCCCTTATGGTGGAGTTGGTATTATCAGGAAGAGAATTGTGAGGCAACATGGAGATTAAAGGAGAACCAGTCCAGTTTTAAAGCCAGAAAATCATGGAATAATTAGTACTAACCATCCATCTAGAGTTATTCATAATGCTGGTGAAAGATTTTCTAATGGACTGCCATATTGAAGAAGTGATGTAGTTCAAATTTCTATTCATAAGTTTAGTAAGGAATATTTTTTTGGGGAAAGTAGTGGAATTAGAGCTATTATTAAGCAAACTCCAGTTCAACCGAGCCTAGAGAGTGTCATTAAAGAGTTTAAGACTTTCTAATCCAAGACCACCCTTGTCTAATGGTTTACAACAAGTATCCCAAGGGATGGTCACATGTAACACCCCGAGCTTCCACGATACGCTTCTCTTTCAATAATGCAATAGCTTGCATTGTACGCAAGTTCGAGATTCTAACACACCGCGACCAATCAAAATAGCCATTATGAATAGTAATACCCACTTTTCGAAATTATATATATTTTATATATTTCAAAATTTACTTCATTTTTTGATTCGGAATATCGAAATTAACCTATGTTGAAATTTTGGTATTTTTCTGAGAACTTCCAATTTTTGATGAATAGTGGAAAATACTTAAAAACAACTTTTTAAAAAAAAATATTTTATAGTGATAAATTATACAATTGAGTGGTTTTAAATTATAATTAGAATATATTTTTACCATTTTATCCATTGGTGGTCATTAGAATTAGTTTCACTTTGAAATTAGACATAAACAATTGTCAATCTTTTGATATATATTGCATCTTAAAAACACGCTATTTGTTGTGAAAGCGGGAATTAATTATTAAATTAATTAAATTAACTTATATATTTTGAAATTTATAAAATAGACATCATTTTTTAATTAGGAATATCAAATATAGCTTAGGGTAAAATTTTGGCACTGTTCTGAAAAACATCAATTTTTGATGAATAGTGAAAACACTAAGTGGTACTTAAAAAACTGATTTTTAGTTTAAATGAAACATTACCACTTATGTGATTTGATTTTCACAAATCTAACATAAATTGTTTTCATTAGAAGTAAAATGTGGTCCAATGGGATTAAAATAATTTTTTGGTGAATAGTAACTTTTAAGTTTAATTAATCGCAATTAAAGGTAATTAGTGAAATTTAAGGTAAAAATGATATTATAAAAATATGAAAACATATTGACACTTGTCCTAACCTTATTGGATGAATCATGGCCGACCATGAAAATCCATGGGTCAACTTGGGGACCCCATGGAGCCACTTGGGTAAGAAAAGGACATTAATAACTTTTTATTTAAAGTAAAAAATCAAATCGACACGAACATGTGTTGTTTTACTAAAACAATTATTACATGGGGTATATAAGTTAAATCTTAGACTATAAATATTCATTGGAAAGATAAAAAGATTTTGTACATCATTGTAATTTTTTTTATAATTTTTAGGAATTAAATAAATAAATTTATTTATCACACCATGATGATGCAGCGACTACCTCATTAATGAACTTTTTAAATAAAATGAAAAGATAATGTAAAATATAAGAATTACACTTGTAAAAGACATATTTAATGGGTATATTGAGAACCCTTATCACCTTATCCTATAAATATATAATTTTGGGACCTCTAAAATCCGAAAATAATTTCATAATAACGTAATATTTCATGACTTTCCAAGAGTGCCCCGCTTCTCCTCTTATAAAAGGCCCCCACCACTACCACCTTATTCACACCATCAAAGCCATTTGGCTCGGCCAAACTCTTCCAAATTACTCTCTAAACTTCCCTCTCTTACTTATAGAAGCCTCACTTTGGGCATAATTCTTCCCAATGAAGCCTTTGGCTCAAATCCAAAAGAGTTACCTGATTTTAAGATAATGTCTTCTCTTATGTTTTTTTGTTTTATTTTGCTTCTCCAACCCCTTAAACTCTTTTTATTCCATTATTTTGTAACAAAATCAGTATATTCAACATACTAGGATGTTTTTATGAGAAGTATTTGATTTAAACTTACACACACCTTCGTCTAATGGTTAAAGAACATATTGTTTATGTGGTTGGAAAATTTCTGCCTCACGAAACGATGATTGTTCAATCTTCTTTTAACACCTCTCATGGTGGCCATTAAGATGTCACTATATTTATATATGATATATATTATTTTTTTTTCCTTATGATTCTTTAGTTTTTATTTATGGAATACCTTTATGATTTCCATTATGGGTAAACGCGATAATTTCATTTTAGGAAGTGCGGACTACCGCCCCCTCAAAGTAATTTGAATCATTAATGCCATATGTGGGATGTATAAAGGATGGAGTAAAGGGTATAATAAATTATATTATACTGGAATTATAGTATACCTTTATATAATTATAATTTCATTCCATTAAATACGAAATAGAAATGAAAGTAGCGTTCATGCGTACGTACGGCTTACCGTCTCCATGAACGGTGCATTTCATTTCTTACCTCTAAATGTTACGTAATATTATAAATGAATGTATATACTGGATATATATGATATATATGATATCTAAATCATGAATATAATTCTGGAGATACTGGATATTCTACCACATAAACAACTTGTAATTATAATAAGTTTATTTTGACTCAAATACCAAAGATCGACAAAACGACCGTTATTAACATAAATAATTACATAATGTTCATAACATGGTAATAAGTGATATAAAAGTAATAATAAACTTGAAAAATGTTCTTAAGCAATTAGAAATTAACTATAGTTTATTATTCAGGAGGTTAAAGAACGACCAAGTCAAGTCGGACAAGAGGCAAGGGAACTTCTTAACCCAATTTCTATTCTTTGGGTTAATCTCCTACTTTCAAATTATGTCATGATATTATTATGTCCTATATTGTATTTGTACTTTATTTATGTGTACTTATAGTGAATACACATAATAGATTTATTTTATTTTAAAAAAATGATCTTTGTAAGGTACTTCGTCTCAATCTCCTTTAATTGAGGCATATTTTGTTTTATACACAACTTTCTTTTATACGGTGTATAAACCCTTTTGACTTTTACGTTTATTCAAGAGGAATCTTTTTAATACGAAGAATTTTACTAAACAACAAAAGGGAATGTTTTTTTTCTCATACGTATGCAGCGACAATGACTTCTCTGCCACCGTGACCATTATTTGAGTTTCGGCTTCCTCTACAAGCCATAACTTTTTTTAAATGAAAAATAATTACAAAGTTTTAATTTTATTTTATTCTTGTATTGAAAATGGTTTTGAAAATGTTTTTATTATATCAATGTGTTGTATTAATATCTTTTGATTGAAATATGGAAATGTTATGTTTCCTTTATGGATGTTTTATGTGATACGATTATGTTAGGTTTTATGATATGTTTAAACCTGTTCATATGAGGAATGCATTGGACTTAATAAGTGACGGGTGGAGCCCACTATAGCTCCTCGATCCATTGGTAGGTCTCATGAGACAAACTAGTGTCTTGCCACGAGGCCTTGACAAAATCTTATTTTTAGTCTTGACACGAGGCCTTGGCTATGTGGTTATGATAGTCTGGCATTATGCATTCCATCATTATGAAAGTGGTTATTGATATTACATGTGGTTATTCGACTAGTAGAATATCCATGTGAATAAGTAAATGGCATTATTTCATTTTATTTTTTCTATATTATGCTGAAGTTCAAGTTTAAAAGGCTTTTTTTAGTGATAAATTGCCTTAAATGTTAATGTTTATTTATGAAAGATTCCACTATATTGTTATCCTTACTGAGCATATGAGTTCACCCCTTTCAATGTTTTAATTTTTCCAGGATGTGAAGAAGTATTTTAGGAATGACTTGCATGGATAGTCTGAAGGGGATATGAGTGTAGAAAATGGAGACTATGTTATTGTATTTTTTCACTTTATGATGTAATGTGACATTTATGAATTTATCTAGTGTTTCTAAGGCTACTAAACTAATTGGTCTTTAGAGACTTGATCTTTTGTGATCATGCTGATATTACGTAATAATTCACCGACTCTGGGTAACTAGGGTCGGGGCGTTACAGTTGGTATTAGAGGTAGTTTAGTACTAACCTTGGAAGCCAGATTTAGAAAAAACTCTGATTAGAGCACATATCCATAAGACAGACTTTGAGGATTAATATAGAAGAACATCCTAGAATTTTGGTATTATAGAGATTTTGTGAGTTTTCCGAGCAATACATCCATGTCTGGATACAAGCAGGTAGAGGCAGCTCTGTCACAGATGTACCTAGGGGTAAAACCCGAAAACACCGCTTTGAGCTAGACTCGAACGGGAATTGGTGCATGACAACGGGCCTTGCTACACTCTTGGTTACGAAACTCCTGGGGGATATTCTTAGGTTAATTCTAATTTTTTTTACAAACCATTAGGAAGTGTTTATGAGTATATACTTCCTCAAAGAAAATATTTTTATGATTATAGTTCAATTTATGTTAAGTGTTTTACAAGTATGGAATTATGTAAACTAATCTAGTTTATGCCATTGTTTAGAAATGGCACCTAGTGGGAGGAATGGAAACCGTATCAATGCACGCACTCTGTGTAGGGATTTCCCTCCTGCTCAAGATAATTATAATGGAGCTGGTGATAAAACTGGTGCTGATAAACTTATCACCATACCGGGACAACTCACTCAGGTTATGAATAATAACCTTACTCGTATGGAGCACCCTGGTTCGCAACATGTAGGATCAATGTTATATCTTTTCATGAGGAAATAACCGCCAATATTTAATGGGGGTACGAATCCATTAGTAGCTGAGAAATGGATAAACTCTTTAGAGAAAATATTCCATGCCTTGGAGAGTAGCGAAAGGGAGAAGGTTGTCATGGCAGTTTACCGCCTCACTGGAGATGCCGATCAATGGTGGTCGCTGATTCAAAACACAAAGGAAGATGAAGAAGTATCAAGTATGGAATGGAGAGAGTTCAAATATCTTTTCTTAGAAAAATACTTTCCTCATGACCATCGACCAGATATGGAAAAGCATTTTCTGAGTATGAGACAAAAGGAGGATGAGAATGTCATAAAGTATGAAGCTAACTTTACAAGGTTAGCGAGGCATGCAGCAAATTATATACGTAACCCAAGAAGTAAGATTGACCATTTCTTTGAAGGGTTAAAACCGTTTCTCCATCAAACCTTAGTCTCACAATCTTTCTCGTTGTATGAAGATATTGTCTCCTGTGTTATCAAGACAGAAAAGTAATTCTCTAAATCTTATGATAATAAAGTAAAGCAAGAGAAGAAGAGAACTGTGGAACAATAGACAGATAAAGGGAAAAAGGGAAAGAAGGATTTTCCATTATGTGATAATTGTGGGAAGAATCACCCCGGTACTTGCCTAAAAGGAATGGGAGTTTGTTATAAATGTGGAGAAAAAGGTCACCAGGCTCGTGATTGCAAGGGAAAGAAAGAGGCTATCAATGATGAATGCTATAATTGTAGGGAATTGGGACATTATGCAAATGAATGTTCTAAGTATCAGGGAAACGTACCTCAGAAAATGCCAAGGAATCAAGGACAATCTTATGATGTTACTACAGTTGAAGTGGAATAATTAATGTATTAGTGCTTTTGGACTCAAGGATTATATTCTGTTTATAAGAATAATGTGATATATATAATAATTTTACTACAGTACTTGTTGTTTTCATTAAGGTTTTAATATGATTAAGTTAATCATATTTTTATATGTGACAATAAGAGAAACTTTACATTGTTTGAGTAATCTGATGATACAATTGATTTTGGAATTTAGAGACCTTTTAGAGAAAGTATGGACAGAGGTATTTTGGATAACTATAATGGTTGAAATGGATTAAGTTGAACTTTAGATAGTATTTTTTAAGGTTAAAAAATTTCTGAAGATTATTTTTGGAATATTATAATACTATAGTTTTAGGAAAAGGACAACTTGCATGTTGGAGGATAAACCATCGTGTCGAACAGAGCTGCAGGAATCGAACCCATAACCATAGTGCGAGAGGCCTTTATTACCTACCACTAGCCTATAGGAATTCCCTGGTTATTAAAAAATAGTTTACTAGATCTAAATGGTATGTGTTAAGGTTTGGAACATTGTACGATTATGATAAATATAATATTTTTGAGTTCTATTATCTTTTTGAGTAAAGGATGAGTTTGTGGTAGAAATTAGTTGAAGGTTGAAACTCTACTTGTCAAGTATATATATATATATATATATATATATATATATATACCTATCTCTTACTCTATGAATAAATTAATTCTTATTCTTTAAGAAAGGGATATTAAAACAAAAAATGTGTTATCCTAATACCTTATGTTTTGTTGAACTGATGATATTTTAAATCAACATAGATTGAAGGATTTGAGGCCCTCAATTTTACACTTGTTTGTGATTGATGACTTCAATCACTCCCTACAAATATTTTTGTTTTTCCTCCAATTATATGTCTCTAATTGGCACCAATGTTCTCCTAATCGAAATCATAATTTGGTGGTGACTTTTTTATTTCCCTTTCCCTCTTATTAAGGCTAAATTTTATTAACCTTATTTCCTATGTGGGTTTTCCACAAAAGTATTTTCAATTTTAAACCTTTTATTTTCAAAGAAAAATTTCAAATTGCGAGGATGCAATTTATTGAAGGAGGGGAGAATGTAACACCCTGATCTTCCACGATACGCTTCTCTTTCAATAATGCAATAGCTTGCATTGTACGCAAGTTCGAGATTCTAACACACCGCAACCAATCAAAATAACCATTATGAATAGTAATACCCACTTTTTGAAATGATATATATTTTATATATTTCAAAATGGACTTCATTTTTGGATTCAGAATATCGAAATTAGCCTTTGTTGAATTTTTGGTATTTTTCTGAGAACTTCCAATTTTTAATGAATAGTGAATAATACTTAAAAAAACTTTTTTAATCAAAATATTTTATAGTGATAAATTATACAATTGAGTGGTTTTAAAGTATAATTAGAATATATATTTTTACCATTTTATCCAATGGTGTTCATTATAATTAATTTCACTTTGAAATTGGACATAAACAATTGTCAATCTTTTGATATATATTGCATCTTAAAACACGCTATTTGTTGTGACAGCGGGAATTAATAATTAAATTAATTAAATCAACTTATATATTTTGAATTTTGTAAAATAGACATCATTTTTTAATTAGGAATATCAAATATATCTTAGGGTGAAATTTTGGCATTGTTCTGAAAAACTTCAATTTTTGATGAATAGTGAAACCACTAAGTGGTAGTTAAAAAACTGATTTTTCGTTTAAATGAAACTTTACCACTTCTGTGATTTTATTTTCAGAAATCTGACATACATGGTTGGAATTAGTAATTAAAATGTGGTTCAATAGGAATAAAATAATTTTTTGTTGAATAGTAACTTTTAAGTTTAATTAATCGCAATTAAAGGTAATTAGTGAAATTTAAGGTAAAAATGATATTATAAAAATATGAAAACATCTTGACACTTGTCCTACCCTTATTTTATTACTCATGTACGACAAAGACAATCCATGGGTCAACTTGGGGACCCCATGGAGCCACTTGGGTAAGAAAATGACATTAATAACTTTTTATTTAAAGTAAAAATAAAATCGACACAAACATGTGTTGTTTTACTAAAACAACAATTAAATGGGGTTATATAAGTTACCTTTTCAACTATAAATATTAATTGGAAAACTAAAAATATTTCCTACATCATGGTAATTTTTTTATAATTTTTAGGAATTAAATAAATTTATTTATTTATCACACCATGATGATGCAGCGATTACCTCATTAATAAACGTTTTAAATAAAATGAAAATATAATGTAAAATCTAAGACTTGAACTTTTCAAAGACCTATTGGATGGGTATATTGAGAACCCTTATCACTTTATCCTCAAAATATATAATTGTGGGACCTCTAAAATCCGAAAATCATTTCATAATAATGTAATATTTCATGACTTTCCAAGAGTGCCCCTCTTCTCCTCTTATAAAAGGCCCACACCACTACCACCTTATTCACACAATCAAAGCTATTTGGCTCGGACAAACTCTGCCCAAATACTCTCTCAACTTTCCTATCTTACTCCTAGAATCCTAACTTAGGGAATAATTCTTCTCAAGGAAGCCTTTGGCGCAAATCAAAAAGATTTACCCGATTTTAAGGTAATGTCTTCTCTTATGTTATTTTGTTTTATTTTTCTTCTCCAACCCCTTAAACTCTTTTTATTACATTCTTTTGTAACAACACCAGTATATTCAATATACTAGGATTTTGTTATGAGATGGATTTGATTTAAACGTACACACACCTTCGTCTAATGGTTAAAGAACATACTGTTTCTGTGGTTGGCGAATTTATGCCTCACGAAACGATGTTTGTTCAATATTCTTTTAACACCTCTCATGGTGGACATTAAGATGTAAATATATTTATATATAATATATATTATTTTTATTTTTCCTTATGATTCTGTATTTTTCATTTATGGCATACCTTTATGATTTCCATTATGGGTAAACGCGATAATTTAATTTTAGGAAGTGCGGACTACCGCCCCCTCAAAGTAATTTGAATCATTAATGCCGTATGTGGGATGTATAAAGGATGGAGTAAATGGTATTATACATTATATTATACTAGAATTATAGTATACCTTTATATAATTATAATTTCATTCCATTAAATATGAAATAGAAATGAAATTAGCGTTCATGCGTATGTACGGCTTACCATCTCCATGAACGGTGCATATCATTTCTTACCTCTAAATGTTAAGTAATATTATGAATGAATATATATACTGGATATATATTATATATATGATATCTACATCATGAATATAATTCTGAAGATATTGTATATTCTACCACATAAACAACTTGTAATTATAATAATTTTATTTTGACTCAAATACCAAAGATCGACAAAACGACCATTATTAACATAAATAATTACATAATGTTCATAACATGGTAATAAGTGATATTAAAGGAATAATAAACTTGAAAATTTTTCTTAAGCAATTATAAATTAACTCTAGTCTATTATTCAGGAGGTTAAAGAACGATCTATTCAAGTCAGACACGAGGTAAGGGAACTTCTTAACCCAATTTCTATTCTTTGGGTTAATCTCCTACTTTCAAATTATGTCATGAGATTATTATGTCATGTCTTGTATTTTTACTTTCTGTATGTGTACTTATAGTGAATACACATAATATATTTATTTTATTTTAAAAATATTATCTTTGTAAGGGAATTTTTCTTAATCTCCTTTCATTGAGGCATATTTTGTTTTACACACAACTTTCTTTTATACGGTTTATAAACCCCTTTGACTTTTATGTTTATTCAATAGGAATCTTTTTTATACGAAGCATTTTACTAAACGATAAAAGGGAATGTTGTTTGTTCTTGTACGTATGCGGCGACAACGACTTCTCTGTCGCCGTGACCATTATTTGAGTTTCGGCTTCCTCTACAAGCCATAACATTTTTTAAATGAAAAATAATTACAAAGTTTTAATTTTATTTTATTCTGGTATTGAAAATGTTTTTGAAAATGTTTTTATTATATCAATGTTTTGTATTGATATCTTGTGATTGAAATATGGAAATGTTATGTTTCCTTTATGCATGTTTTATGTGATACGATTATGTTATGGTTTATGATATGTTTAAACCTGTTCATATGAAGAATGCATTGGATTTAATAAGTGATGGGTGGAGCCCACTATAGCTCCTCGATGCATCGGTAGGTCTCATGAGACAAACTAGTGTCTTGGCACGAGGCCTTGACAAAATCTTATTTGTAGTCTTGGCACGAGGCCTTGGCTACGTGGTTATGATAGTCTGGAATTATGCATTCCATCATTATAAAAGTGGTTATTGATATTGCATGTGATTATTCGACTAGTAGAATATCCATGTGAATAAGTTAATGGCGTTATTTCATTTTATTTTTTCCATATTATGCTTAAGTTCAAGTTTAAAAATCTTTTGTTTTAGTTATACATTTCCTTAAATTGTAATGTTTATTTATGAAAACTTCATCTATATTGTTATCCTTACTGAGCATCTGAGCTCACCCCTTTCAATGTTTTAATTTTTCTAGGATGTGAAGAATTATTTTAGGAATGACCTGTAGGGATAGTCTGAAGGGGATATGAGTGTGGAAAATGGAGACTATGTTATTGTAGTTTTTCACTTTATGATGTAATGTAACATTTATGAATATATCTAGTTTTTCCAAGGCTACTAAACTAATCGGTATTTCGAGACTTGATCTTTTGTGATCATGTCGATGTTACGTAATAATGCACCGAATCTAGGTAACTGGGGCCGGGGCGTTACATCACAAGCTTCCTTTAAAGTGTTACTCCTATCCAAACAAATTTTTTAATGAAGATGTTAATATTCTTAAAGAGACCCGCAGGTCATTTGTACACCATGATCAAGTAGAATATTTTGGAAACAATTTTATATTTCATAACCCAAATTCTTACATCTATAGATAGGGATTTACCCTTCTATGAAGAAAGTTGATTAGTAATTTGATCAAAAATTCTGTAGAATTTACAATATTTAGGCCTTCCCCAAACGATTGGAACACAAAGATAACTGAAGGGGAAAGAACCTTCCTTGATACCTAATTAGTTAATGATATTAATTTTTCTGTTATAGGAAAAATATTTTTCGTAAAACACAAAGGATTTGCTCGAGATTATAGACCGACCAAAGATTTCTTCATAATGAGACAGGGCATTTTTAAGATTTTGGATATTCCTTTTATCACCTTATAAGAATAGAATTATGTCATCAGCATATAAAAGTTGTGTGGGAACCTTTAATTTCTAGAAGCCTGAATAGATTTAATCTTGTTTTGATCCACAAGTCGATTGAGAAATCTTCTTAAGTAATCTTCCACCATGGAAAAGATAATAATATAAAGAGGATCTCATTGCCTAACTCCTTTGGTGAAATTAAAAAATCCCTTAGGGGCACCATTGACAAGAACAGAGATAGAGGCCGAATTGAATAAAATACTTATCATACTGTTAAATGAGTCATTAAAACCAAAGATTTTGAGAAACTTGAAAATGAAATTCCAATCCATGGTTTCAAAAGCTTTCCTAATGTCAATTTTAATGGCAACAATGAATCCTCTAGTGACTTTGTTTAAGATGTTAGTGAATTCTGAGGCAAGAAAGATGCAATCCTGAATAGACATATCCTTGATAAAATCATATTGATTCCAACAAACAATTATATTTCCAATGTAATTATGTTTATTAGCAAGGAGTTTATAGATAATTTTGTAAATGGAATTAATAAGCATAATAGGAAAAAATAGATGAATCTCAGAAGCATTTTCTAGTTTAGGAATAAGAGTAAGGAATTGGGCATTTAATCCATGTGGAAGAATACCAATGGAAAAGAAATATTTGACATGTTTGAAAACGTACGAATGAATAATCTCCCAATAATGTTGGAAAAACCCATTATTAAAACCAGAAGGACTTCGGGCACTATTAGGATTAAGGCTAAAGACAGTGTCTATGATTTCATTATCAAGAGGGGTGCCTAAAATATAGTCATTTTCTTCACCAGTCACTATATTAATAATTGTATCATAAAGGACATCTTTGCCAACAGTCGTACCATTGAACAAATTATGAAAATAATAGACAATGTGATTAGAAATATCTTCCTCAGGGTCAACGAGGGTTTCATCATCTATGATAAAAGCTAAAGGTCAATAGACTTTTAAAATTCTTTTTAGAGGATTATAAAACTTTGTATTTCTATCTCCATTTGAAATCCATTTAGTTTTGAAGATTTTCTTTCACATGTTATCTTTGAGAATTAGAAGAGAGCTGAGATTTATATAGGTATTTATTACTAGTTGAGGATCCAAACTAAAGTTATATCAAGTATTGGAGTTTTGAATTTGAGAAAGCTCAGTTTAGAGAGAGGATATTTCCTTGTCGAGTTGTTTAGATTTGGAATTACACCAACCCTTTAGGAATTTATTAAGTTGTTTTAATTCAGTGATGCAACAAAAATCATCATTGTGATTCCTCATTCCTTCCAAAAAGATTTTCATAATGTTAGTACATTTAGGATCCACAGTCCAAGAATTATTTAATTTGAAAGGAAGAGTGGGTTTAATACTCTTAGTGAAAATACTAATAAGAATGGGATGATGATCCGAGTTGATCTTAGGTAATGTAATACTCAAAATTGAGTCCCATTTATCAAGATAAAAATTATTAGTGAAGTCCCTATCAAGTTTTATAGCCACTACCTTATTGTAGTTTCTTCTATACCAAGTGAACTTAGCACCAGTGAAATTGATTTCGATAAGATTACAATCCTCAATTGAAGATTTTAATTCTCTTGAGGATATAGAAGAATGGGACAGGCCATTTTTTTCACTAGAGGTAATAATTACATTGAAATCCCCAATCACAAACTACGGTTCATGGATAATGTTTGTTAGAATCTTAAGATCCTTCCAAAGAGGTAAAATTATTATTCCAACAGTCAAGTTACTATCCCCAATGGTGAGGTTACTTTTCCAATTGTCATATTACTATTCCAATAGTCACATTACTTTTTATAAATACCACTTAATTCCTTTATTCAATATTCACCTCAATTCCTCTTAGGGTTCCATTTTTCCATTTTTTATAATTTTGACTAGTTTACAAATTTTTTCTTTTACATCTATAGTGTTGTTTGTGGGATGGATGACTCTAGTATATTGGATAAATCTATATTTTCTCATTGTAATTTTTCTATTTTATATTTTTTCCCATTGTAAAGTTTGTAATTTTAATGGGTTTAGTCATTGAATAATGTAATCATTTTCATTAATGAATTAAAGTGTAGTTTGTTTCTATATGATCTATATTTGTATAAAATAATATAATACACATTCATTTCAGAAATAATTATCATTTAAAGAGTATGGGTCATTAAATGTCTGGCTACGACATAGTTGGTAAACCAGGGTTTCATCCCTCTTCATTACTCATTTATATTCTAATACCATTTTTTTAATCTTCATGTCATAGATGATTACCCTAAAACATAGCTCTCATATCATTTAGTGACCTAGAATTGGCATACATGTCACCTAAATGGAATAATGAAAACCCCATGGCATATGTTCTTATCATTAAACTCTAGCTACATAGCACTACAATGTAGAAACTCGATCCATGGTGCATAACCCTATTCACCCTTATGTAATTGGTGCAACTTAAGGGTATTAGAAAGATAACAATACCCATGTAAGGGTATCCTAATTTCTATGTGAGGTTAGAAAAAAAATTCTATAGTTTTTTAAGTTTTTGGAATTTTGTAAAAGTTTCTTGGGTAGGGTTAAATCTCATGATGTCCATCCCTAGGTCAAGGTAAGTACCTATGCTATATAAGGGTTACTCTCCCAATGCCACAATCATGTAAGGGTAACATAATACTTGGGTAAATTTAACAAAATATCTACATAAATGTAACATGACCATTACACACTTCATGTAAGGATCATCCTAAGTGTGTATACCCACCCACATTACTTAAAATGTTTCCTCTTTTCTTGGTTCCAACTCTTGGGTTTCTATGATGAAAAGGGAAAATCATGCAGCATATTAGGTGGTAATTCTCCATTGGAGATAGGCTTACCCATTTTATTCAATGGAATCCTAAGACATAGATATTTTCATACATATTTGGTTGGCCTTTCCATTGATTTTCAAAAAAAAATCAACGAATAAACTCATGATTTTATTTGTCTTTATTAAATGATGGGTAATTTTGAAATATAGAATAAAAGTGGTCTAAAAAGAATGAATTTCCTAGGACATAAAATTATTAATTTATTTTCTACATAATTTTTAGAAACAAATCTCGTTTTTTATATTTTCAGGTAAAAAATGGGGCCAATAAAGTTGTCCCTCAACCTTAAGACAGCATGCTACTTGGCTAGATCCATGGGGCCCGATTAACTATGCATCCACTGAGGGAAAGAATTATTGAAGGTAGGGAGATCCAACATGGGGGAATCAATCCCATGGGTCTCCCCCGAGAATGAATTCCTTGGTAAATACATAGCTATTACACCACCATGAAGCATTTTCCTGAGGTGGTAAAACCTATAGAGTGAAGGTTGGGAGGCATCTCCAGCACGAGGAACTGTCTAGTGGTGGGTGGGGGTCCTCCATCCCCTACGTGACTTCATTACTATGAGAGATCCACAACTTGTAATTTAATCTATCACACTCTAAAATTTAATTTTTGATGTGGGATGACATTTTTTGGTTACTTTACACTTAATAAAAAATAATGCCACTTCATGCCAGTCCTACTCAACCCTATCTCATAAACCCTGCACCACATTCTTCCTGATCTTTTACATCTTCCATAATCATATTTGGCCATCATTGGAACCCCAAATCTTGGTGGATGAGGATTCTTCCACAACCAAAGTAGTGGAATTCTATTACACTTATCATGTACCCTTGTCCACCTCAATGAGCCATATCAAGGATCATCCATTGAGTGATAAGGTCAGATAAGAAGGTGGAACCCTTGAAACCCAGTTTTCATACTTTGACTACTCCACCATCAAGTTGTATGTTACTGCTAGACTTTACATGTCCACCAGATCCACCATTGAATATATTTCCCAATGGTAAGTCATGATCCACCATTGAATCAAATTTCGAACTATGAAACACCATTGGAAATATTTCCCAGTAGTGTCTCATGAGATACCATTCAAGACAATAGTGACTTGTGAGCCACCATTGGAAATATTTTCCAATGGTGCCTTGTGATATACTGTTGAATCCAATAGTACTTCATGATCCACCATTTGAAACCTCTATAGATGGTGAATCATGAGCCACCATTGTAAATTTTTCCTAATGGTGAATCGTTATCTTCCATCAGATGTTTTTTCAATATGACTCATCAGCCACTGTTAGAACCAATGGCTACTCATAATATACCATTACATATTTTTCTCAATGGTGATTTGTGAGTAACCTTTGTAGATAACGGTGACTTGTAATCCACCATTGTAGATTTTTTCTAAATGTGCCTCATGATCTACCATTGTGACGGTGCCACCAATGTATACACCAACCTCCTCTATCACCTGTAGACCATCGGAAAACCATAGGTGGATCACCATCTACTACCACTCCTACTAAATAGGGGATCAGCTTCTCCAATTCCCTCCATCTAGTAAATCTGATCAACTCATCCAGCCACTATGAAGGTCAGGTGAGGTTTAATGAAATCCATATTTTCTCTCCATTGTTTCACTATAAAGATTACACTACTGATCATTACCATGAATAAAACTTAACACATCCAGCCACTATGATTGTTGGATGAGGATTGGTGAAACTGGATACCCACATCCACCCAATGTCACTTCCATTAGATCACTTACACGTTGTTTCTGCCACATCATAAAGACCCTCACACCACTACCATGTCATAAAACTCCCTCAAATCATTCTATGAATGTGCTAATGGGAGGGGCATACCAAATCCCATGTATATAGGAAGATTCTGAAAAAACATCCATGCAATTCTAGTGTATCCAAGTTAACACCCCAAGTCTCACAGATATTAAAGATTAAAATTTAAATGTAGATATTCTATTTAGGAGGAATATAAAGAGAAATTTAAAAGGAAATACTTGTTGCCTATAAAAATAGCATGCATAAAGGAAGAAACATCCTCTATTTGTGATACTATGTTATTAACTTCTTTATTTCCATTCTTCTTCCATTATTTTTTATTCCTCATCTACCTCTATTACTTTGTTTTTATTGGATGGGTAAACCCTTTTTGTGATTGGGTGATGGTGAGGTGACCCATTTTAATAATGGAGTCTGAGTTCTATAAAATTATTCTATCTCTTTTGGTTTTTTAAAAGGCTTTCAATTTATGAATTCATAGTTTTAATGGGATTTGATTGTGTTTTGTTTCAAATATGAACATTCTTAAATTTACATGATTAAATAATTTATTTATCCCTATTATTAGAATTTTATCATGTTGATTGGGTGATCCAGTGTCAAAGAGATAAGTTCTTATTCATTGTTAAACACTTGTGGAAGACGTGGTGGAATAATCTGAGCACTTAGGATACTAAATTCCTAATTTAGAATTACCTACATTATCTGGGGGGATTTGTTGTGCCTTTCACAATTGGAAGGAGAATAATTGAACTGAGGAACTTGGCAGTATTATTCCCACTTCAGTCATATTTTAATCAAGGGTGTACACGGATAAATGATGGTTAATTCATTCGTTCAATTAATTAATCAATACCAAGGAGTAAAATTCAAAAGGTCCATGAAATCATTAAAATTAGTAATCCAAAACTAAAACCCATTCATTTTTTCCTAAACTTCTCCTCACAAACGACGTCCATTTCTACCTATTCATTAAAATTATTGAATTTGAAATTACTTTTTCATTAGTGACACCTTGATTCAAAACACCACTCTTGGGATATGACTTTCGTAATACCTACTAATTCACCCATATCGGTTAACAATTTGCTTTTTCTACACCTCATACTGGGTGGTTTTAAAACCTGGCGTCGCTACCAGGGATTATGTGTTTAATCAAACCCAAAACATGCATGATTATGACTTCTAATATAGAAATATTAGATCTTGACCCTGATATAAAGATGAATTTTCTGGGTAGGCTTATGGATATTGACCTAGAGAACTATTTTCAAAAAATTAAATTAGAAGTCTAAAGTGACACATCAGGAGCTCACTATGAGCTAATCGCCATGGAACTTAACCCAAAATAGATCCTAAGGGACCTTTGTTACCCACAATTTTCCAATAGAAATAATCAATTGACCATGTCCGTACAAAAAAATTAATTTTAATTGTGATTCAATATGATTCCTATATTACCCATGTTTCATGGACTTTCATTAGAAGACCTGAACTAGAACATCTAGGAGTCCTGCTATGTATATCCAATCTTCCAGCCCAAAAGATTGGTAAGTTAGGTGTAGATAATTCCCATTTTCACTGGAAAAAGTTTCTAAAGAATGGTTGTATATCCTACAACTTGGATAGATCATTGACTAGGATGATCTCTAATAGAGTTTCATGTAGAGATTATTTCTATCCTACTAAATCACCACAATAAGAAATTAGATATATGTCATCAGACAAGCTACTGGAGATACAATCTATGGATACACAGAAAGATTAAAAAAAGTGATGTTCAAACTATCCTCACCAACTATGTAATATCATCACTTCCCAATCATCTTCTACCGAGGGTTACTGGATAATGAGTTGACCTTATTAGATGCATCACCCAGATGATCCTTAATTGATAAATTGACCATGGAATATAGGAGCCTAATTGAGAAGATAATAATAATATCCAACAATTTGTAACAATTGGTATGAGAACCAAAGACATCTATGTGTAAAATATTCTAACTCTCCACCTTTTATTGAAACAAGACTAGAAGAATTAACATTATTTATAAGTTCAATTGAATTATATAAATTGAATGATCAACATGACCCACCTCAAGAATGTATTTTATGTTCATCAACCCATCATGTCATTGATTAGTGTGAAGAGGTGTAGGGTATGGAGAGATATGCAGTTGCAATCCAACCAAGGCAGTTTCAACAGAATGAACCATAGAGGAAAGGGAAATCCCAGAAGGGATATGGAGGTCAAAAAACTTATAGTAGACCCCATTTCCAACAACACTTCCAGAATCCACCCCCTTTTTAACAACCATACATGTAGCAATACCAACAACAATCCTACCAACCACCACCTTTTTAACAAAAATCCTTCAGAAAACCCTCATCTAGTGAACCACTAGTGGAAAGAAGGAAATTAACATAGATATAGGAGCTATAAAATACCATAAAATATTTTTTGAAATAAATTTTAGAATCTCATGGACAGGCTGTACAAAAACTATGGAAAACCACCAGCTCAGAAAATCCCAAACCCAAAGGAAATTGTGAGCATGATAATTATAGTGAGTAGAAAGTAAATATTATCACTAAAACCTAAGGAAGCACAAGATGACCCAAAATAAGGTGAACCTAAAAATTCTATAGAGCCTGGATAGATTCTAGACTAGAAACTCACTCTACCTATATAAGATGAAAAAAAGGAGAGGAACAACCAAGTATAATATTTTGGAAGAAAATACCATAAAATATATCAAAAAATATTAGAGGTAGAAGAAATACATTCCCCTTCCATTTCCTTCAATATTTATAGAATCCAATAAGATTGGGGAAGAAAAAATTCCAAAATAAATCTAGTAAAGATTTCATAAATTTGAATTTAATATAATCCTCTTGAAATTGATAAAGAAAGTTCCAAAATATACCAAATTCATTAAATATATTTTCACCAATATAAATAAGTTGGATGGGATTGAAATAATAAACCTTGGTTGAAGTGTTTCAAACATTATCACACCACCATTACCCAAAAATTTCAAGTCCTAAGGACATTCCTTATTCCTTACACAATTGGTTCCTTAAATTTTGTTGATTCCCTGTGGGATCTTGGTGATTCCATTAATTTCATGTCTAATTATATCTTTTAATACTTGGTAATAGGTAAACTAAAGCCCATCATAGTGTTTTTCAACTAAAAAATAGATCCACTATCTTCCCAGGTAAAGTTTTAGAGGATTTTTTTGTGCGTGTGGAAGGGATGGTTTTTCTAGTAGATTTTTATGTGCTGACAATGGAGGAAGATAAAGAACCTAGGAATTCGCCAATAATTTTGGGAAGACCATTCATAATGATCACTAAAACTATCATTAATGTACATGAAGGTTCCCTCACAATGGAACTAGGAGATAGTAATATGTACTTAAATGTTCTTGAATCCAAGAGAAACCCATCCAACAATTAAACACTCTTTTCAATTATCCATGAAGAAGTTATTAATCCCATAGAAGACTCAGCCTTGTTTAGAGAATTTTTAGACTTAGGATATAATATTTCTGGTGAAAACACCAAGGAACAAGTGAATAGTCTAAAATCTATAAATCATTATTAAAAAGAAATAACATCTAAATTATTTAATAATTTTCTCTAGGAACCTGAAATGATCCATTTTCTAAGAAAATTCATGATTTTGAAATAGTAAATTTGAATTCAATATCATCTATGGAATAACCCTCAATCCTGGAACTAAAACCTCTCCCTTGTGACTAAAATTATGTGTATCTTTTGGAAGGATAAATTTTAACATTGATCATAGCAAACAACCTATCCCAAGACCAAGATAAAATTTTGATTGACCATTTGAAAATAATTATTCAAGAAATAGGGTGGAGCATTGGAGACAAACTTGGAATTAACCCCTAGGTGTGCTCCAATAGAATATTTTTGGATGGACACTCTAGACTTGTTGGGAAACCCCAGAGAAGACTAATCCCCATCATTATAGATGTTTTTAAAAAATATGTTGAAACTTTTTTGGAATCCAACAAAATTTACCCAATTTTTGAATCACAATGGTTCAACTCCCTTCATCTAGTTCCCAAAAATACTTGTTTGAAAATTGTAACAAATTAGAATAATTAATTAATCCCAATGATATTCCAAAATAGTTGGATTGTATGCATTAACTACAGAAAACTAAATCAAGTCACCTAAAAAGATCACTTACCCAACTCATTCATAGACGAATTTCTAGAAATGTTTGTAGGAATGAAACATTTCTATTTATTATAAGAATTTTCTGTTTATTTTTAGGTACCCATTTTCCTAGAATACTAGGAGAAGACAACTTTCACCTATCATTTTAGGAATTGGTTCGACAAGAGTATGACTTTTGTCTTATAAAATCCCCCAGGTACATTCTAGTGGTGCATGGTATGTATTTTATCAGATCACATGGAGGACGGAATGGATCTATTCTTGGATAAATTTACTATTTTTGAAGACTCTTTTGATCACTGCATAGGGGACCTGAAAAAGGTCTCAAAAACCTAAAATGAGAAAAATATTTTATTGAACTTTGAGAAGTTTCACTTTATGGTTGAAAAATGGATGTTGTTGGGTTATATAATTTTACAAAAAATGCATTGAGAGGGATAAGTATAAATTTGGAGTAATCAATGCTTTGCCATATCCCACCTATGTTCGAAATATAAGATCATTTTTTAGCTATGTGGGGTTTTACATAAGATTCATTAAGAACATTAGTAATATTTCTCTACCCCTTTCAAGGATACTTTTAAAAGAATAAGAATTTGTTTTTAATGATTATTTTAGGAAGTAATTTTATGATATGAAGGAAAAGTTGTTTAACCCACCAATTATGAAACCCCCATATTAGGAACATTCATTTTAGTTGTTGTGTGATTCTTTAAACCAAGTTGTAGGATAATTACTCTCCCAAACAAATAAAGGAAGAACAAAAGTCCTAAAATATGCCTCCAGAACCATATATGTGACTCATCTCAATAAAAAAAGTACTAAAAATAATTCCTTTATATTTTATTTTCATTATAAAATTTTAGATCTTAGTAACTTGGAACTAAAGTGATTGTATTTTCTGATCACAGAACAGTTAAGTACTTTCTAAAGAAGATTGATGATGAACCAAGGCTAGTGATATGGATATTAATCTTGTAATAATTCAACCTAGAGATCAATGACTAGAAGGAAGCTAAAAAAGTAGCAGATCGCCTCATTAGAATCTCGAGCACATATGAAACAGACATTCCAGAATTGTGTGCACCCAATGATCACATACCTGGATAGAAACTCTATATAGTGTAAGGTGAAGTACCATGGTATTTTACATTAGTGAATTATTTGTCCACCTCTCAGGTACCTTCTCAATTGAACTATCATTAAAATAGAAAACATAATGAAGAATCCAGATTCTATATTTTGGAAGATCCATTCCAATAGAAAATTTGTATTCATCAAGTCATAAGGTGGTTCTTATCCAATAGTGAAATAGAGATTGTGTTCCATGTTTGTTTTAAATTTTCTTATGGTATCTACTTTGGAACACAAATAGCACCCAAAAAAGTGTTCTAATCTGGAATTTATCTTCAAAACTTATTTAAAAATGATCATAAATTTTTGTTAAGGATGTGAGAAGTGTCAATATTCTGGAAATATTTCAAAAATAGGAGATGACTCAAAAACCTATTATTTTTTAAGAAATATTAAATGTAGGGGAATTTATTTTATAGGACCCTTTACCATGTCTTTTGTGAATTATTACATTTTTCTTATCATACATTATGTTGATAAATGGTGGTATATAAGGCCACAAAAACTAATGATGCCAAGGATGTCTATTATTTTGTCAGTAATAACATCTTTCTTCATTTTTGAGTGCCAAGGGATATCATCAAAGACCAAGGGACTCATTTTTTTTAACTGTAGGATCGAGTATACGGATAAATATTATGGGGTTCACCACAAAACATCTATACCATATCATCCTCAAAAACATTTCCAAGCTTAATTGTCCAACCAGGATATCAAAGGTATTTTAGAGAAAATTCTTTAACCTAACCGGAAGAATTAGATCCAAATACTTGAAGCCACTTAATGTCCATACTATAAAACTTATAAGATACCTATTGGTATGATCCATTATATGATGGTTTGTCGAAAATGTTGTAATCTGTCAGTGGAACTAGAGAACCATGCCTATTGGGTTCTAAAATAGATAAATCTGTATTTTTTGAGTTTTGGGAAGGAGATAAATCTCTAACTAAAATAACCAGAGGAAATCATAAGGGAGGCTTTTGAAAACTCAAGAATTTACAAGGATATAACCAAAGTGGCACATGACAACCCGATCTAGAAAAAGACCTTCCTACCAGGAGATCAAGTCTTACGCTTTAATTCTAGGCAGATATTAATGTAATGTAAGTTTCAATATAGGTGGGAAGAATCTTTTATAGTTACTAATTTCTACTCTGTCAGTGTAGTTTATATTAAGAGAGAATATGAAGTAAAACTATTCACTGTTAATGGTAATAGGTTGAAAATTTCCCATGGAAATATACTTCAAGAACTGGTGGAAGAGCTCAGACTTATCCAACCCATATATTAATTTATTCCCATGAGGATAGGGTGAGATAATGAAATTAACCAACATTACTTTGGGGAGGTGACCCAAGTTTTTCTATTTTCATTGGATTTAGGATTATATCATATCTTCCCTTATTCCCTTGAGATTTAATAGAATTGTTCTTACATTGGTATGAGTTGTTTTGTAGGACCACCATAATGGAAGTCAACAGGAAAATCCCAAGAACTGAGAATGAAGAAGAGAAAAATATACTTGGTAACAAGGATTTAATTCATTCATTATATATGTTTATAACTTCCTTCATGTTTCTAAAAATGTATTATGAACTAAAAATTTCATCAGTTTTGTTAAACTGGAAATTAGAGAGGTTCAAAGACACCCTAAACATTTTATAAAACAATAGAGAGGTTAAAAGACACCTTAAACATGGTTCCACGCCATGGTTTTTATATTCCTGAACAAGTAAGAATTTTCTATAAAGGGTTGGGTTATGGGGAACAAACAATTCATTGACATGGTGTGTAATGGGACCTTTAAAACCAAATCCCCAAATGATGCTTATGAGTATCTAGAAATCCTTACTGAACAAAACCAAACATGGGGAACATCACCATATTCTGAAAAGCCATAAAGAACTACTGGAATGAATACACTTAGAGAAGAGGAAATCTTTATGTCTAAACTTGTAGCACTCACTAGTAAGGTTGAAGAGATAGAGCGTAGACAAATCCATGATATTCAAACTATAGACCCTATTTTCACAATTTGTGACAAACATGACCACAAAACAGACAACTGACCAACCATTCCATTAATCAAGGATGTTCTTTTAGGAAGACAACTAGTGGAGGTCGATGCTCTGAACTTCCAAAATCCCCAATACCAAAACACAATCAACCTAAGGTAAAATGACCACCCAGTCTTCCACTGGAAAGATAACCAAAAACCTATCCAACCACAAGGACCAAACCCCTACCCAACAAAAAACTTCCTAAACCATAACCAATTCCAACCACAACCAGTCCAATACCAACATCCTTATGTCCAATACCAACAACCAATCCAAAAACCAAAGTATCCTCCTGGTATAAACTAACCAACACAAGTCCCCACCTAATTTGTACCTATTCCAATCCCTGAACAGTTGTGTAAACAGATGGAAAAAATGAACTAATAATTATCTTCCCTTAAACAAGAAATTAAAACCATACAACTGGAAAGGAACCCATGCCTACTCAGGAGATACCATCCTCAACTTTAAGGGGAGATTCAAGTTGCACTCAAATAACTCATAAACAACAAAAGGTTGTAACAGTTTTAAGAAGTGGGAAATCAATTGAGAAACCAGAAAAAATAAGTCAAAAACCATATGAATCTTCAAAATCTAATGAAAATTCAAATGAACCACATGGTCAAAATGAGGAAACAGATAACAATGTGAAAGAAACAACCCTTCAACAAGAAAACCCACAACCTGCACAATTTCCTCAACACGTGAGGGGGAAAACCGAGCCTGGATTGAATGAAACATTGAGGGAAATATTCTTACAAGTTAAGATGAACATTACACTCTTCGATGCTATTAAAACCATTCCTACATACTCAAAATACCTAAAGGACATATTCACATTTAAAAGAAAATTATCACATAAGAACCAATCCCTTTTGGTAGAAAATGTTAGTATAATAATACAAGGAACCATTCCACCCAAAATGAAAGACCCATGATGTCCAAACATAAATTTTGAACTAGGAGAGAACAAAGTTTTCAAATCCTTGTGTGGCCCAGGTACTAGTATCAATCTCATTCCTTATTCTTTTTATTCTTAGTTAGGCCTAGAAGAGCTCCAACCCACATCTTTCACACTTCAACTTGTTGATCGTAGCATTAGGGTTCCAAAGGGGATTTTAAAGGACATTCTAATAAAAGTAGAAACCTTCATCTACCCTACTGACTTCATTATTCTTGAAAACAACCAAAACATAGGAAATAATAAACAAATCCCAATCATCCTTCATCATTACTTTCTTGAAACAATCAACTATATTATCCGAGTCCGAAAAAGGAACATGACCATCACCATTAGAAACATGAGTCTAGACTTGAACATCTATAATTCAAGCTCAGAAATATGAGATGATGTGGATATTCATGAAGTAAACATGATAGCAATTTTTTATAATGAATCTATAGAACATAAATGGATATTTTAGGAATGTTTAAGTTATGACAAGATTAATTTCCTTTTTTCACATGAAGGAAGTTTATATCCTTGGCTAGAATCACTTTCAGATTTCTCCAATGATGAAATCTTAAGACCAAAAATCAGTGAAATCTTTCAGGAAACCAGATTCATGTAGACCACTCCAAATCCCTTCCCTAACACTGATTAAACTAATCTAGTAGCTGAAACTTATAAACATGGGGAATCAATCCAATTGGAAACTCTAAAAAAAGAAATTGACCTTGAGCTAATGTCTCAATCTTATATTAAAGTTTTGAACCAACCTGATCTTGAATTGAGATAACTTCATATTGCACTTATTTATGCCTTTCTAGGAGAAAATGGTTCACATCCTATTGTTATTTCTTCTTCTCTTCATTCGGATCATGATAGGATGCTTCTAGATGTCCTTAGGAGACACAAGAAATCCATTGGATGGACCTTGTCTGGTATTCTTGGGATTATCCCACTTATGAGGGCTCATAGGATTGTTTTAGAATATGATTAAAATCCATGTCCTCAACCTTAGTGGAAACTCAATCCTAATCACATGGAAGTAGTGAGGAAAGAACTTCTGAAATTTTTAAAAGCGGGTATCATATATCCTATAACTGATTGTGAGTGGGTCATCCCAATCCAAGTGGTTCCAAAGAAGGATGGAATCATAGTGATAACTAATAAGGATGGAGAGATTCTTCTAACTAGGGTGAGTAGTGCTTAGAGAGTCTACATCGACTATAGTAAGCCAAACTCATTTTCTAATAAAGCCCATTTCCCCTTTCCATTCATTGACCAAGTCCTTGAGAGAGTCCCAAGTCATGCCTTCTACTGTTTCTTAGATGGGTACTTGGGGTACAATCAAATTGCTGTATCCCTAGAGGATCAAGGGAATACTATATTCACATGTCCATTCGACACCTTTTCCTTCAAACGCAAGCACTTTGGGTTATGCAATGCCCCTAGAACCTTCCAACGGTGCATTATGGGAATCTTCTCATACATGGAAGGGGATTTTCTAGAGGTCTTCATAGATGACTTATCGATGTTTGGGGATACGTTTGAGGGATGTCTGAGGAATGTGGATAGAATATTGTCAAGATGTGAAGAAAATAACCTGGTCCTAAACTAAGAAGAATTCCATTTCATGGTTAAAGAGGGACTAGTCCTTGGCCATCTAGTCTCAGGTAGGGGTATTGAAGTCGATAAAGACAAGGTTGACATCTTTCTACCCCTTCCATCACCCAAAACAATCAAATAAGTGAGGTCTTTCTTAGGACAAGATGGTTTCTATAGAAGGTTCATTAAGGATTTCATCTCTATTTCCCGACCACTTTGTGATCTATTGGTGAAAGATTCTCTATTTTTATAGACAAAAATCTATGAGGAATCATTCTCTACACTCAATCCAACACTTATCTCTCAACCTATCATGAAATCTCCAAATTGGAAACTTCCTTTTGAGCTAATGTGTGATGCTAGTGACTTTGTCGTAGGATAAGTATTAGGAAAACACTGTGAGAAAACACCATGTGTCATTTCTTATGCAAGAAAATCATTAAATTATGTAAAAATCAACTACACCACCATTGAGAATGAGTTACTTGTTGTTGAATTTTCCTTAGAGAAAGTCAGGTCTTATCTCTTAGGATCACTCATCATTGTATTCACTAACCATTCAGCCCTGAAATACCTTTTCCAAAAACAAGATGCCAAGTCTAGATTGATTAGGTGGGTCCTTCTTATTCAAGAGTTTTATTTAACCATTTAGGATAAAAAGGGTATCAAAAATGTTTTATTTTATCACCTCTCTAGGATGGAATTCAAAGACAACTCACATCACCTTTCTGTGTCTGATTCCTTTTGTGATGAGCACCTGTACTCTGTGAGTGATTTCCCATGCTACGATGACATACCAAACCATTTGGTCATGGGAGACATTCCCAAATTCCTAGGGACCCAAGATTATAGGAAATTACGTTTTTATATAAAATTCTATGTGTTTTATGATCCTTACCTCTTCAAGTTCTTTCCTAATTAAATCATTAATATATGTATTCCAGAGTCTGAGCACGAGTCAATTATAAAATTTTTTCATGGAGAGGCATTTGGAGGCCACTTTTCCACAAATAAAACCATTGAAAAGGTCCAAAAAAGTTTTTTTACTGGCCTAACCTCAATAAGGATTCCATCCAATTCTAAAATATTTGTCCTCAATGTCAAAAATTAGGATCAATTCACAAAAAGAATCAAATTCCCCTCACTCCCATTCTTATCATTGAAATCTTTTATTGTTGGGGAATAAATTTCATGGGACCCTTCCCAAACTCTATGGGAAACCTCTACATCCTATTAGATGTTTATTATGTCTCAAAATGGGTTGATTCCATTCCCACAAAGTCCAATGACCATCATGTTGTGATCTGATTTCTGAAAGAACCCATATTTTCATGATTTGGAATTCCTAGGGCTATAATCATTGATCGAGGAACCCATTTCTAAAACCATCCATTATCTTAACTCATGTCTATGAATGGGATTTCTCATTAAGTTTCCTCATCATACCATCCTCAATCAATGGCCAAGATGAGTTTGCGAATAGGGAGATTAAGAAAATTCTTGAAAAAACTGTCAATCCCTCTAGGAAAAATTGGTCCGAGAAACTCTTGTATGCTCTTTGAGAATATCTTATATCATGAAAAACCATCCTAGGAATGTCACCATATAGGTTGTTTTATGGAAAATCATTTCATTTACCTATTGAAATTGAGTATAAATTTTTTTGGGCAATCAAAAAAATGAATTTCGATATTTCTTTGTCCAAGGAAAACAGGAAATTAGTTCTTAATGAACTTGAGGAACTTAGGATGGAGGCCTATAAAAATTCAAGGATAAATATGAAGTTCCCAGTCAGAATCCAAGTATCACTGAGAGGGGGAGGTGGTGAATGAGTGATATCGTTTTTTTTAAGTTTCCCCTTTTTGAAACAACCTTCGCCTCCTATTAAAAAGTTTCTTCCATGATGAACACACACAACCACAGGAACACAAGATTTACAAGGTTCACTACTCAACAAGAGTAGTTATGTCCTTGGTATGGTATGGAAACAATCCAATACCACACAATCCACTAGAAGAAAATCCTTTGATGTTGAATACAATGAGTAGGATATACCCTTACACTCATGTAGCACTTTGAAAACAATCCAATAGTGTGTGTGCTCCCTCTTAGCACAAATAGTGTAATATAATGGATCAATGCTTCTTAATGATCTTACACAAATCAAATCTTTCAAAGAAATTCTTCACTTTCCTACCCAGAAGCTGGAAGGAACCCCAGGAGAAAAACATCTTTCATGCCCACTTCCACTTGCGAGACCTATACTTGCATGCGTACAACTTGCGCGCCTCTTCTTGCATGTTGACTATGTGCGCGCTGCCCTTCAGATGCGCTGCCTGCATACAGCCTGCACGCCAACTAACACGTGTGCACCTCCACCTTGCACGTCCCCAACTTGTGCACCTTCTAAAAACCCTCAAATTATGCGCCCAAATATCTACCTACACGCCCAGAGCTCATATATGATTCTCAAGTATTGATCCTTAAAAAATGAGTAGGCTAGTCATCTATTTATAGGTATTTTGATGACTTGTGCGCCCTATACACTTGCGTGCCAATACATGCGTACCACTCAATCACTTGTGCACCGCTTCATCACTTGAGTTCCCTTCCATCACTAGCGTGACACTTTCTTTACATTGTCATTTTTTGATATGATGATGTTGTAATATGACTTGCGCACAACATTCTCTTCTGCGCCAATACTTTCCCGACACTCTTGACTTTCGTGACACTTTCTAACTTGCGCACCACTTTATTTCCTTTGTCATATTTTGATTGGATGATCTTTGAAATATGACTTGCGCTCCACTTATACTTGTGTGCCAATACATTCATTCCAATACTTGCGTTCCAAAACTTGTGCACCACTCTTGACTTGTGTGCCACTTTCTTTTTGTTTTCCAATATCACTTCTTTACATTTTCTGATTTTTATGCCCAAAAATTTGGAAAACACTGGAAAATGGTGCCACCTTAAACTGTTCTTTTGTGCCACCTCCAGATGGTGTTTTCCTTTTTCATTTCTCTCTTCACTTCTTCCCATAACCATTATTCAAATTTCATCACAAACTCTGCTATTGTGATATATATCCTTTGACAGATCAACATTAGCATCGTCAGAGTTACAATGGGAAGTACTAAAACTTCCTTATCTTCCAGCAACATCATTCCTTCCAATCAAAACTGTATATGACTAGCTTCATCATTTCTCCCCCTTTACATCATAAGGCTCGCATCACAAGTTCTCCTAACTTATGATATTTTTGAAATACATATCAGAAAATCATCATCTGGTTTACAATTCCTTCACAAAGTGACCTGATTTAGCTTCTTTGACAACAAAAGACAACACTTTGTAACATCAAACTTTTCTAACTTCCTTATCCATCCAACTTGGTCCCAAAAGTCTCCCCCTATTGATTTTTTTGTCAACCATGATTCATAAATCACTGAACATTGTAACCTTAAGAAATGGATTACTTATCAATAATTCTAAGCCTACGTGAGCAAACTCATTGTAGGAAACAAGAAGTATTGACAGCCAAAATCATGTTGTCCAAAATCAGTGACTATGAAATATCATGATCATACCTCCTTGTCCTTATTCATATCATCTTTCAAGATTCTACCTTAGCATTATTCACTGCGTCAACTTTTCTGGAAAACAACAATGTTTCCTACAACCACTCCAACAAACAGTTAGAATAGTTCACACACATACAATCTGGATTCACAGCTAAACCACAATGTTTCCTACAACCACTCCAACAAATAGTTAGAATAGTTCACACACATACATGTTGGATTCACAGCTTACCCACAATTCCCCCTTTATGCATGCTTCCTTAAGCATAGATTTATGAAACAATTCTCCCCCTTTACAACACCATCCAAAGGTAAGATGAGAGAGGGGACAGAAACACGTACCTTAACCTTGATGAGAAGGAGGTTGGAAACCCATGTTCAACCTCAATTTTACAAATTGTTCCTTAGGTAACAGTTTTGTGCATATATCAGCAACTTGTTCAGATGTAGGAACATAATCCAGCCTCAATTCATTCTTCTCCACCTGCTCTTTGCTGAAGTGGTAATTTATATCAATTTGTTTTGAAAAAGAATGTTGTAGTGGATTTCTTGTAAGATTGATTGCACTCTGATAATCACAACCCAAGAGCAATGGTAGCTTTACTTCAACAAGTAGATCTTCCAGTTGAGTCTGCATACAGATAAGTTGAGTTGTAGCTTGAGTAGCATCAACATACTTAGCTTCAATTGTGCTAAGAGTTACTGAATTCTGTTTCTTGGTATGCCAACTGACACAACTTTTCCCCAGAAAGAAAACTCCACCAGATGTGGATCTTCGATCATCAACATTTCCTGCCCAATCAGCATCAGAATACCTGAATAGATCAATATTTCCAGAGCCATCATACCTGATTCCAAAAAAATTTATGCCTTTGATATATTTGAGAATTATTTTTCCAGCAATCAAATGTGATTCTTTAGGAGAACTCTAAAATATTACACATAAAGTGACAGCATAGACGATGTTGGGTCTTGAGGCAGTCAAATACAACAGACTTCCAATCAGCTTTCGAAACTCTTTCTAATCAACTTCCTTGCCTTCTCCATCTTTAGACAACTTGGTTACCACTGAAATTGGAGAGGAAACTGGTTTCGAATTTTCCAAGCTAAACTTATTCAGAAGTTCCTTAGTATACTTTTCTTGAGAAAGAAAAACGTGATTCTTCTTCTATGAAATTTGTAGCCCAAGAAAGTACTTAATTTCTCCCAGTATGGACATCTCAAATAACTTCTTCATATCATCATCAAATTTTTCACATGATCTTTCATCATTTCCAGTAAATATAATATTATAGACATAAACAATAACGATCAGTGAAAACTCCTGGAATTCCTTGATTTAGAGATTGTTGTCAACTCTCCCTTTCTTAAAGTTCATCTTCATTAAGAAAGTATCTAATTTAGAATACCATGATCTCAGAGCCTGTTTTAGCCCATATAAATACTTCTTCAACCTGCACACATAACTTTGATTCTTTCCAATAACAAATCCACAAGGTTGATCAATGTAAACTTCCTCATCAAGGTCACCATTTAAGAATGTTGATTTTACATCCATTTGAAAGATTTTGTAACCATGTTGTGAAAAAATAGCAAGAAATATTCAGATTGTTTCTAATCTTGACACCAGAGAAAGGGTTTCATCAAAATCAATGCCTCCAATTTGTGAATACCCTTTGCAAAACAATTTTTCATTGTTTATTATTACTTTACCTTCTTCATTCAGCTTGTTCTAGAAATCCCACTTTGTACCAATAATGTTCTTGTTGTCCGGCTTGGGTACAAGTTCCCAAGTATCATTCTTCTCTATCTAATCAAGATATTCATTCATTTCATGAACCCATCTTGGATGCTCAAATGCTTGATTTACATCATTCGGTTCAACTTTTGAATAAAGATAAGTATGTGATATAGCATCTATTGTTCTTCTTGTTTGAACCCGCTGATGTTTATTTCCAATAATATTTTGAGCATCCACTTGTTCCCCCAACCTAGGATGAGTTGTTCAAACTTCATCCTCATCACTCGAGATTTCTGAGTCGGATTCCTCTTCAACGTTAGGATTAACACAGTCTATAGCATTATCAAAATCATTAAAAAAAATCTTCTCTCTCTTTCTCAACTTCCACATCAACACATGACTGATTTTTTTTCTCAACATTTTCAACAACTTTTACATCTGAAGAATCAATAATCCTTCCTATTTATTTGTTGAGACATCTATATCCTCTTCCTTCTGAAGCATATCAAAGAAAAATTCCATCATCTCCTCTTTGCTCAAACTTTCCAAGGTTTCCACCTTTCTTCTTTATAATGCATGGACTCCCAAATACTCTTAAATATTTCAGACTTGGAGTTTTTCCATAGAACATTTCATATGGAGTCTTATCTGATTTTGGCCTATAGAAGCATCAGTTCTGAATATAAACAGCAGTTCTCATGGATTGCCTCTAATAATAATGAGAAAGACTATGTTCAAGTAACATAGTTCTCCCCATTTCTACCAGACTTCGATTCTTTCTTTCAGTAACCCCATTTTGTTAAGGTGTGTATGGTGAACTGAACTCATGCTGAATTCCATGTTTCTCAAGGTAACTTTCAAACTCTTCATTCTTATACTCACCACCATTATCATTTCTCAACTTCTTCACTGAATACTCACATTCCTTTTCTGCTTTCCTCCTGAAACTCTTAAACATTTTCAGAGCATCAGATGTATGTCTCATGTACATAACACAAGTAATGCGAGTAAAGTCGTCAATGAAAGTAATGGAGTACTTATCTCCATATATTTATTCCTTGCTCATTGGTCCACATATATCATAATGTATAAGTTCCGAGGGTTGTTTTGAACAAATTTCTACTATCTTACGAAAAGAGTTTGTAATCTTCCCTTTTTCACAAATAGTGCATCACCAATCTCTTCTCCTTGATAAATCAGGCATATCTCAGACACTGTCTCACGTTGATAACTTGCACATATTTCTATGACACATATTTCCCAACCTTTTATGCCATAACAGATTTTCATCCACTACACCCATGTAACAAGAGTTCTGTACTTCACCAACTTGGAACAAATTTCCTCTTGTATGTTGGCCCCATATAACTATATTTCCATCATTTTCACTTTTCACAACAAATATATCTTTTATGAATATAACTTTGTTTCCCTCATCACAGAGTTGTGAAACACTCAGAATATTATGTTTCAACCCATCAACATATAATATTTTCTTAGATTTTATTTTTTCTTTTCTGATGATGGATGATCCAGCCCCTTTGATTCTCAAAGATTCATCATTTCCAAATGTAACGGTTCCTTATTTGAAGTCTTTCACATTCTTCAGCAACTTTAATTATCCGATAATATGAGAAGAACACCCACTATCAAGAATCCATGGATGTTCTCCTTTTGTGGCTTTCAAAGAAGTTTCGACAACAAGAGCTCTTTGTTCTTCCTTTTCCTTCACTTTCTGTTGTGCTTCCTTCAATTTCATATCCAGGTCAATGTGTTCTATCCAGACAACCATGCACTCTTTCTTTTTAGACTTATCAGACCTGTCCCTTTTAGATTTTAAAAACTCTGGCTTTTGAGAATTATTAATAATCTTTTGTTGCTCTAATAACACGCTAAGGTAGCCCTTTGAAAGATGTCCAGGTCGATCACATCTTTCACAAATAGTTTCCAGTGGTTGGAACCTATTCTCAACTTTCACATTAGTATTCTCAGATATCTTATGAAATTTATTTAGAGACTTTCTATTTTGAAAGGATTGATTCCCCTCAATCCTTGCCTTTAAAAACTTGTGGAATAGTTGTAATGTTGTTGGTTGAACTAACACATATTTTCCATGTGTCTGAATCTACCACAATACCATCAATAACCATAAAAAGAATATTTTCCTCTGAAACATCTACACTGGCCAGATTTGTGAACACACTTCTCAACAACCTTCTTAATAGAACTATGCTGACCATCAACCTTCATGTTTTCATTTGTAACCCCCTTTCTCATTTTATATTTAATAGCACCAGAAGTATTAGAAGCAATTCTTGACTTGTGATTTTTATGCACTTCTGATTTTTCATCATTGTTGAATTTGACCACATACATGGTCTTTCCAGCCTTGTTCTTATCAGAACCAGTTCTTTCTTTCATTTCAAACTTTGAAGGTAACTTATGTGGATCATTGTTTGGTTCATTCTTACTGGAACATTCACCAACTTCTGAGATAGAATTTTTGAAACTGATATTCATTTATTTAGCTTTATAAAGTTTCTGTTGGACAAGTTCCAACTATTCTTCTTTTTCCTTCAGCTTTACTTCAAGATAATCATTACGATTCTTTGTATTCTCAAGATAATTTTTCAGATCATCCATCTCCTTTTTCATCTTCATTTTCTCATCAGTAAAACCTTCTTGACAGTTTAATGTGGAATTTTCATTTATCAACATTTTTTTTCCTTTTCAAGCCTTCTGATCTTCCTCAAGCATTATTTCAACTCTTCTTTCAGATGATATTCAAGTTGATTTTCTTCTTATTTTGAACTTTTTCTCTCGTACTCTTCATTATTCACTACATCAATAAAGGTATTTTCTCTAGTTCTCTCAGAAAATAATTTCTCCGATTCATCATTACTATCTTCTTCATCTTCATCTTTAGATAAAAAGATTCGTCTTTTTGATTTGAAGAAATTTTTATCCTTCCCCTTTGAAAAATATTTATCTTTGTCAGATTGTTTCTTCCACAACCTTCTTGTCCTTTTTTCATCTTCATCACTGTCTTCTTCTTTATTTTTTTAGGATAGTTAGTCGCAAAGTGACCAACAACTCCACACTCAAAACATATCAAGGGAATTTTATCCTTGAATTTCCCTTTAACTGTTTTCACATTCTTATAAAACAAGGATAAAATTTCATCAAAATTTTTACAAACATCATTTCTGAATCAGATTCACCAGCATCATCTTCAAAAAGAGTCTTCTTTGACTAGTCTCTCTTTATAGCCTTAAATGACATTTCTCTATCATCTTTTGTTTTTTCCTTTATAGTCTTATCTCTTCTCATCTCATAAGTAATGAGAGTTCTATGCAAGTCATCCAAAGTTAATGTTTCAGGGTCTCTATCTTCTAATGAAGAAACTTTAGCATCAAACTTGTCAGGCAGAATTCTCAAGATCTTTTCAACAACTGTAGAATCCTCCAACATTTCCCCAAGACATCTGATTGTACTGACAAAATCATTTATCCTAGTAAAGAAATCCCCAACAGATTCAGATTCTCCCATTTTCAAATATTCATACTTTAGTCTCCAGATTTGTAGTTTATCCTTCTTCACTTTTGTATTTCCTTTATAGATGTTCTTCATTTTGTCCAAGATTCCTTTGGCTGTAGCAACACCTTTCACTCTTAAAAACTCACTCTCAGAAAGAGATGGGAGTAATTCATTTTTAGCTCTTCCATCATTCTCAAGGTTCTTCTTATCGACAGGAGTAAGAGGAACCTTGTCATCAATAGTAGGAAATCCATCTGTTGCAGTTTCAAGAACATCATATCCAAGAGACATAAGATAATGCATCATTCTATCCTTCCATATGTGATAGTTCTTTCCATAAAAAATCAGAATCCCCTTACTGTCCACGCAATTTTGATTCTCCATCACAACTTATCTTAAACCAATTCAGAAAAGAATAAATGAAGGGAACCTGGCTCTGATACCAATTGAAGTTCCCAGTCAGGATCCAAGTGTCACTGAGAGTGGGAGGGGGTGAATCAGTGATATCTTTTTCCTTTTAAGTTTCCCCTTTTTGAAACAACCTTCACCTCCTGTTAAAGAGTTTCTTCTTTAATGAACACACACAACCACAGGAACACAAGATTTACAAGGTTTTCTACTCAACAAGATTAGCTACGTCCTTGGTATGGTAAGGAAACAATCAAGTACCAAACAATCCACTAGAAAACAATCCTTTGATGTGGAATCCAACAAGTAGGATATACCCTTACACTCCTGTAGCACTTTCAAAAAAATCCAACAGTGTGTGTGATCCCTATTAGCACAAATAGGGTAATACAATGGATCAATGCTTCTTAATGAGCTTACACAAATCAAATATTTCAAATAAATTCTTCACTTTGCTATACAGAAGCTGGCAGGAACCCCTGTAGAAAAACAACTTGCGTGCCCACTTCCACTTGTGTGACCTATACTTGCGTGCCTACAACTTCTGTGCCTCTTCTTGCGCACTGCCTATGTGTGTGCTTCCCTTCAGACATGCTGCCTGCTTGCAGCCTGCGCGCCAACTAACACTTGCGTGCCTCCACCTTGCGGGTCCCCAACTTGTGCGCCTTCTAACAACCCTCAACTTGTGCGCCCAACTCTCTAATTGCGCGCCTAGAGCTCAAATATAATTCTCAAGTATTGATCCTTAAAAAATGAGGAGGGTAGTCATCTATTTATAGACATTTTGGTGACTTGCGCGCCCCATACACTTGCGCGCCAATACTTGCACGCCGCTCCATTACTTACACGCCGCTTCATCCCTTGCGCACCCTTCTATCACTAGCACGACACTTTATTTACTTTGTCATATTTTGATATGATGATTTTGGAATATGAATTGCATACAACATGCACTTGCGCACCAAGACTTGCATGCCAATACTAGCACGACACTCTTGACTTACGTGACACTTTCTAACTTGCGTTCCACTTTATTTCCTTTGTCATATTTTGATTGGATGATCTTTGAAATATGAATTGCACACCACTTATACTTGCATGCCAATACTTGCACGCCAATACTTGCGTGCCAAAACTTTCACACCACTCTTGACTTGTGTGCCATTTTCTTTCCTTTTCCTAAATCACTTCTTTACATTTTCTGATTTTCAGGCCCAAAAATTTGGCAAACACTGGAAACTGGTGCCAACTTAAAATGTTCTTGTGTTCTGCCTCCAGATGGTATGTTACTTTTTCATTTATCTCTTCACAACTTCCCATAACTATTCTTAAGCTTTCATTAAGAACTCTTCTATCGTGATATATATCCTTTGATAGATCATCATTAGCATTGTCAGAGTAACAATGGGAAGTACTAAAACTTCCTTATCTTCCAGCAACATCATTCCTTCAAATGAATACTGTATATGACTAGAATAATCATTTCTCCCCCTTTACTTTATAATGCTTGCATCACAAGTTCTTCTAACTTATGATATTTGTGAAATACATATCAGTAAAGCATCGTCTGGTTTACAAGTCCTTTACAAAGTGAATTGATTTAGCTTCTTTTACAACAAAAGACAACACTTTTTAACAGAAAACTTTTCTAACTTCCTTATCCATCCAACCTGGTCTCAACAAAATAAATATAGAATTCTATCCTACCAAACTCAGAATCGCAAAGTTAAACACTTTGAACTAGGAAAATTTCTGCTCTTGTATAGTTAAAAACTTCATTTACACCCTGGAAAGTTAAGGTCAAGATGGTCAGTTCCATTCACAGTGTATCTTATGTACCCCCATGGGGTAGTAGAGATCCTGGATCCCACAAGTAGTCACATTTTCAGAGTCAATGGTCATAGGTTAAAACCATTCATTGAATCATTAAATAAACAGGAAATAGAGGTTGAAAAGGTAGAGCCAACCTATGAACCAGGATAAATTGATTAATTTTGGATCCATGTGAGGATAATGACGTTAAAAAAATCACTTCAATGGAGGTAACCCATGATTTTCATTTTTCTAATCTTTATGAGTCATCATTATTTTCCAAATAGGACTAATGAATCATTTTGATATTTTTTTAAAAAAATTACTTAGTTAATCAAATTTGAATATGATATTACCTTATAGTATTGACATGTTCTTCTATTATAAGTATGGATGGGTATGAAAGGGGAGAGCCATATTTATTCGTTTCACATGGTGTGATCCTTGCGTAATAACTTACCTATAAATTTAAAAAGAATACAATGTATCATTAGTTTATTTTATTTTATCTATTTGAAGGTTAAAATAAAATTATAAATAATAATAAAAATAATTAAAAAAATTAAAAGGACACTTCATGGGTCATGGGTCAAACCCCTTCACAACTGGAGAAGTCGTCAGGACTCAAACCCAGCATTGAAGGGAGAAAGGGGAATGCACTTACCACTGACCTACGACTTATAGTGCTTCCTTATTCTATAATTTTTGTATATGTACTTATAATTTACTTTTTTATTATATAAATAAATAAATATTTATATGTTATTTCATTTTTTTTTTCTGTTTGTTTTTCTTTTTTCTACTACGGAACTCTGTGAGTGACATGGATATCAAAGGACTAAATTGGAGCAGCATGAACTTCAATTTCAACCACCAGGTGACTTCATTCCATAATCCTCATTTTCAATTTCCTTTTTGAACTAGCATTCTCTGCATCAACCCCCTTCTAAATTTTCTTTTCTTCAAACACTGGGGATAGTGTTATTTTATGTTGGTGGAGATGAAATAAAAAAATTTCTTTTGTGTAAAAAAAACTTTTTTGTATAAAAAATGATTTGAAAAAAAGTGTGCCTTAATGGAAGGAAAAGTTAATTTAACCTTGAACATGATAATACACATTTCATAATTTGAAATTGAATATCAAATAATTTATCATTCCCTGATTCTGATTTTAATCCATGTATAATTTCATGTGCATATATTTTAGAAAGTGTGGTTTTCTAATGTAATCTTTCATCGTTTATATTTTCATCCAAATAAAAAAATTCATAACACACGTCCTTTGGATAATGGGGTGTTATTTTGAGTTCAAGGGGTCCCCCAAATAAATATAATAGTGTTGGTGATAATTTTTTTTAATATTATTATTCAATAAAAGAATAAAAAACAAAATAATAAATTTGAGCGTAGAAAAATGAAATGACCTAATGTGTGGCTTTCGGCACTTGGGGATCATGACTCTATAGTTTTTTGGACCAGAGTTAGTAATTTTATCTCTCTTTGTGGAAATTTGAATTTGTTTTTTATTGATTTCACCTAAGATGATGCTTGAGTTTGTGGACTTCAATTGGTTCCCTAAGGTCTTTGAGCCTTGGAGTTATCGACAAAGTCTTGATACATGGGTTAACTCTATTGAGTGAAATTGGAATTACCAGGGAAAATTGAAAAAACCAATAAAAAAATATACAATAAAAAAAGTGAATAATCATTTTAATATTGAAATGTGATTCCACTTATTATTTCCATCATTTCCCCCTTGAATAAAGATTAACCCCCATGGATATTGTGATGCACAACACATCATCATGCTTAATTGATTTTGGATGAAATATGGCGATGAATTTGAACAAACCAATGGGATTGGGATTGGGATTTTCTTATGAAAAAATATTGTATTAAAAAATTCTGGTGGGTATCATGATTTTTTGGTTTAAGGGTTTTTGGTGATCATTGTGTATTATAATGCTTTTATAAAAGGGAATTTTAATTTCATATTGTTGAGATATATTTTGCTCGGGACTAGAAAAACTCAAGTTGGGGTGTGATTATCCACTGAAAGAGGATAATATTCATTGTTAATATTATAATATTAATGTTCTTTATTAATAATAAACACCATTTTTAGTGCATTTTACACTTCTAACATTATTTCATATTATAATTGTAATTCCTTCTTAAAATTCACTATTACATGGTACATTTTTTAACACCTCCTAAAATAAAAAATGGTAATGATTTGATTTTAATATTTAATTTTCATATTTATCATTACATTGGGAACAATTAATACATTTGTATTACTTGAAGATTCATATTGGAAGACAACCATAGTTGGCCTTGGACAAACAACATTCTGGGTGAAGTGAACTAGACAACAGCTCAATAAAACAATTGTAGCGGTAAATATCCAAGCCCAATAATTCTGAAATTTGAACTGAAAATATAGTACATCATGGGGAAAATTTCTTCCAATAGTGAAAAGATCGTATTCTGAGTGTTAAAGGGAGTTACATTCATCAAAAGTTAGAGATAACATTTTGGGGAAGATTTTGGGGCCGAGAAAAATATCCCACCATTGTAATAATATCTTGCAAACCAAAATTCCTTTTGGGATTAAATTTTAGAGGAGATTAGAAGACATAAGAGGATTGATTTTCTTTATCTATGGACCACTCTAACTTGGAAATCAATAATTTTATTTCTACGCCTCTGTCCAATGGATGCAAGCTGGCTTCCACTTCTGGTCAAGAGTGTAAAACTCTAAGTTCCACAAGCTTTCCACCACCCTAAGCCTACCATACTCAAGTGGGATGAATTTAACTATTTGATGCTTGACCCAAGTCTTCAAAAATTCCTATTAATGGCAGTGGTGGTGAGTTATTTGAAGAAATTGGGTGCTTTATTTCATTGTAATATTATGTTGCCACTTTTACTTTGTAATGTTCTTACTCAATTGTAAGTTATTCGAATCACCTTAGTTTTCTTATAAAACTTCTTCCTTGTCTGATTTTATGTTCTTATTATTAAAATGTTGATAAAATTTCTTCATGGTGTGAATTTATTTAAACCAAACATCGTGATATATATCACACAACGGTGGAGTTTTTGTTGCTTTTTTTGTTTCTTTCTTTCCTTCAATTCCCCCCTCATGAGTCTACTTCCAGCTTCCATTAAGATCATAGGATCAATGGAGGGAAAACCCACTTATGGGTTGATCCAAGTGAGTATAAAGGGTCTGGATTGGATTTTATTTATCACTCTGTTAATCTATAATCACTTATTTTAAATGGGGTTTCTATTTGATGTTTTTAAAACTTCTTCATCCTTATTGAATTTTAAGGCCACACACTTCAAGTGCTAATACGAAACTTTACCTTAGAGTTATCATAACCATAATCCTCCAAGTGTATAAGTGATTAGTATTAATGTTTTTTGATGTGAACCAGTAAGTGATGAAGTGTTTTTATCTCTTTGAATGAACTCATCTCAATTATAAGAAATTTAAATCGCTAAAGAAGAATTTCATCCAATCCACACCTTATACTAACCTAGGATCAACCCTTCCCATAATTTGAATTCTCTTAAGTCACATAGTATTTGATTAAACCTATCTAAAATCAACCCAAATTTGGCCAATTAATATCCAAAATCATTCCATATAATGTGCGTGTCTATAGGTTTCGTCTTAGGTCTCTGAGGAATCAACAACCCAAGCTACTCCACATTTGACTGATTAACCCTAAAAACATCGGTAAATTTGGGCGAGACCAAATTTTAGAACCATTTCCGGGGGCCTAAGTAAGTCATATCAACAACCATTCTATTATCCCCCATTTATTTTATTCTCATACCAATTCTCTTATCTTTTCCCTTTCTTATTTTTTTTCTTTTGGCGCATGTTCGCCAACTCTCATGACCAATCAAACCGTCTAGTTAGGGTGGATAGTCCTGGGGTTGGGGAGTCAAGTACACCAAGGAAACTCCTTCCATTAGATCCTAATATTCCTAATACTATCGAGTCAAAAATTGAGCTCATTTCAATGGAAGGTCTTCAAAGAAAAGAACTCATAATCTTAGGTGGGAACCAAAATGGAAATCCAAATGAGGTAGCCCCAAACTTGGGGACTACAGTCGATCAAAACATGAATGACTACCTCACACCAGCCTGGACCATTTCCCCCTCATGCATTATAAAAAATTACATAGGATATAAACTACATATTTAAACCCCATTTCCTAAAACACCATCCCAAATTCCATGGAATGGAGTCTGAGATGTCCTACATTCACATTAAGAAGTTCAATGACATTATAGAAACCATGTGTCCCCCGCGTCAACTAGAATCAGCTAAGATGAGTCTATTTCTTTTTTCTTTAGTGTATCAAGCTAAAAATTATCTAAACAATTTGAGACCATCATCCATCAAATATTCAGACCAATTACAAATATAATTCTACAAAAAATACTTTTCCCACCACAAAACAATTTCACTTAAAAAGAGCATCCAAAAAAATTAAAAAGAGGGAGATTCATTCTATGAAACATGGGAGTGGTTCAAAGACACCCTAAACATGGTTCCACACCATGGTTTTTCTATTCCTAAACAAGTGAGAATTTTCTATGAATGTTTTTCCCCAGAGAACAAACAATTCATTGGCATGATGTGTAATGGGACCTTTAAAAAAAGCCCCAAATGATGCTTACGAGTATATAGAAATCCTTACTGAAAAAAACCAAACATGGGGAACATCACCTTATTCTGAAAAGCCACAAAGAACTACTAGAATGTATAAACTTAAAGAATAGGAAAGACTTAGGGCTAAACTTGCAGCACTCACTAGCAAGGTTGAAGAGATGGACCTTAGAAAAATCCCTGAAATCTAGACTATAGGCCCTATTTGCACAATTTGTGAAAAACATGACCACAAAATATACATCTGCCCAAACATTCCATCCATCAAGGATGTTATTCTAGGAGGACCACCAACAGAGGTCAATTATCTGAACTTCCAAATCCCCAATACCAAAACACATTCATACCAAGGTAAAATGACCACCCAGGATTCTGCTGGAATGATAACCAACAACATATCCAACCACAAGGACAAAACCCCTACCCTACACAAAATTTCCAAAACCATAACCAATTCCAACCACAACCAGTCCAATACCAACATCCTTCTATCCAATACCAACAACCCATCCAACAACCAAAGTATCCTACTGGGATAAACCAACCAACACAAGCTCCCACCCAATCTTTCCCTCTTCCAATCCTTGAATAGTTGTGTAAAAAAATGGATAAAATGAACTCAGAATTATCATCCCTTAAAAAAGAACTTCAAAAAATAAACACTAGAAAGGCACCCATGCCTACCAAGGTGGTACCATCCCCAACTTTAAGGGTATAGTTAAGTTTCACTCAAACAACTCAGGAACAACTAAAGGCTGTAATAGTTTTAAGAAGTGGGAAATCAATTGAGAAACCTGAACAAATAAGTCAGAAACCATATGAAGCTTAAAAATATAATGAAAATTCAAATGAACCACATGATCAAATAGAGGAAACTGATAAAAATTTGAAAGAAACAACCCTTCAATAAATAAACCCAAAACCTACATCATTTCCTCCACACATGAGGGGTAAAACCAACCCTCAATTGAATGAAACATTGAGGGAAATATTCTCACAAGTCAAGCTAAACATTCCATTCATTAATGTTGTTAAAATCATTCCTGAATACACAAAATGCCTAAAGGACCTATTCAAATCAAAAATAAAATTATCACATAAGAACCAAGTCCTTCTAGAATAAAATTTTATAACAACAATCCAAGGAACCCTTCCACATAAGATGAAAGACTCAGGATTCCCTTACATCAATGTTAAACTAGGAGAGAACAATGTTTTAAAAGCCTTGTATTACCTAAGTGACAGTGTCAATATCTTTCCTTATGCAGTGTATTCCCAGTTAGGCCTAGAAAATCTCCAACCCACATTTGTCACACTTCAACTTGCTAATCGTATCATTAGGGTTCCAAAGGGGATTTTAAAAGATGTTCTGGTAAAAGTAGAAAACATCATCTACCCTGCTGACTTTATTGTCCTTGGAAACAATCCAAACTTAGAAAACAAGGAACAAATCCCAATCATCCTTTCTCGTCCCTTCCTTGAAATAATCAACTCTGTTATCCGAGTATGAAATGGGAACATGACCAACACCTTTGGAAACATGATTCTAGAATTTAACATCTATAATGCAAGATCACAAATAGGGGATGATGAGAATGTTCATGAATTAAATATGATAGGAAGTGTTGATAATGAATCCATATAACATCAAGGAATATTTGAGGAGTGTTTAAGTCAGGACAAGATTAATTTCTTTTTTTCACATGAATTAAGTTTATCTCCTTGGAAAGAATCACTTTTAGATTGCTCCTATGATAAAATATTAAGACCCACAATTAGTGAAATCTTTCAGGAAACCACATTAATGGAGACTACTCGAACTCCCTTCCCTAACACTGATCAAATAAGTATAGTAGATGAAAATTCTACATGTGGGGAATCAATCCAATTTGAAAGTCTAAAAAAAGAAATTGATATTGAGCCAATGCCCCAATCTTCTACTGACATTTTGAACCAACCTGGTCTTGAATTAAAATAACTTACTATTACACTTAAGTATTCCTTTCAAGGAGAAAATGGAACACATACTTTTTTTCATTTCTTCTTCTCTTCAAGCCCATCATGAGAGGACGCTTCTAGAAGTCCTTATGAGATACAAGAAATCAATTGGATGGACCCTATCTGTTATTTCTAGGATTACCCCACTTATCGAGACTCATAGAATTGTTTTAGAATATGATTCAAAGCCATGTCATCAACCTTAGTGGAAAATCAATCCTAATATCATGGAATTCATGAGGAAAGAACTTCTAAAATTGTTAAAATTTGGTATCATATATCCCATAGCTGAGAATGAGTGGTTCATCCTAATCGAAGTGGTTCCAAAGAAGTCTGGAATCACAGTGATAACCAATAATGATTGATATATTCTTCCAACTAGAGTGAGTAGTGGCTCAAGAGTCTGCCTTGACTACAATAAGCTAAACTCATTTACCAAGAAGTACCATTTCCCCTTAACATTCATTGACCAAGTCCTTTAGAGAGTCGAAGGTCATGCCTTCTATTGTTTCTTAGATGGGTACTCGGGGTACAATCAAATTGAGGTCTCCCTAGAGGATTAAGGGAAGACTACATTCACCTGTCTATTCGGCACCTTTGATTTCAAGCACATTCCCATAGGGTTATGCAATTCCCCTGGAACCTTCCAGCGGTGCATGATGGGAATCTCCTCAGACATGGTAGGGGATTTTCTAGAGGTCTTCATGGAATAATTCTCTGTGTTTTGGGATACATTTAAGGGATGTATTAGGAATGTGGAGTGAGCCTTATCAAGATGGAAAGAAATGAATCTAGTCCTAAATTGGAAAAAATTACATTTCATGGTTAAATAGGGACTATTCCTTGTCCATCTAGTCTCATGTAGGGGGGTTGAAGTCGATAAATACAAGGTTGACATCATTCGTCACCTTCCATCACCCATAACTATAAAAGAAGTGAGGTCTTTCTTAGGACATTTTGGTTTCTATGGAACATTTATTGGGGATTTCAGCTCTATGTCATGACCACTTTGTTCTCTATTGGTGAAATATACTCCATTTTTATGGATAGAAATCTCTAAGGAATCATTCTCTATACTCAATTTATATCTTATCTATCCACCTATCATGAAATATCCAAATTTGAAACTTCATTTTGAGATCATGTGTGATGCTAGTGACTTCACGGTAGGTGTCATATTAGGACAATAGTATGAGAAAAATCCATGTGTCATTGCTTATGCAAGAAAATATTCAAATGATGCACAAATCAACTACACCACCACTGATAAATAGTTTCTTGATGCTGTCTTTGCCTTAGAGAAATTTAGGTCCTATCTCTTAGGATCACCCATCACTCTATTCACCGACCATTTATTCCTGAAATACCTTTTCCAAAAACAAGATGACAAGGATAGATTGATTATGTGGGTCCTTATTCTTCAAGAGTTTGATTTAACCATTAAGGATAAAAAGGGTGTTGAAAATGTTGTAGCTGATCACCGCTCTTAGATGGAATTCAGACACAACTCACATATTCTATCTATTTCTGATTCATTTCCTAATGATCACCTCTATTCTGTGAGTGATTTCCCATGGTATGATGACATAGAAAACCAGTTGGTCATGGGTGACATTACAAAATTCCTAGCGATCCAAGATAAGAGTAAATTCCTTTCTTATATCAAACAATATGTGTTTTATGATCCTTACATCTTCAAGTTCTATCCTGATCAAATCATTATGAGATGTGTTCCCACGTCTGAGCAAGAGTCCATTCTAAAATTAGGTCATGGATAGGCATGTGGAGGCCACTTTTCCACAAATAAACCCACTACAAAGGTCCCCCAAAGTGGTTTTTACTAGCCTAACCTCACTAAGGATTCCATCCAATTCTTCAAAATCCGTCCTCAATGTCAAAAATTAGGATCAATTACTAAAAGGAATCAAATTCCCCTCACTCCCATTCTGGTCATCAAATACTTTGTTTGTTGTGGAATTGATTTCATGGGACCCTTAACAAACTCTAAGGGATACCTCTTCATCCTCTTAGTTGTTGATTATGTCTCAAAATGGTTTGAGGTCATTCCCACAAAATCAAGCGACCATCATGTTGTGATCTGATTTTAGAAAGAGAACATATTTTCTCAATTTTTAATTCCTAGGACTATAATAACAGTGATCGAGGAACCCATTATTGCAACTACCCATTATATTCACTCATTTCTAAGTATGATATTTATCATAACCTTTCCACTACGTACCATCCTCAAAACAGTGGTCAAGATGAGTTAGGGAATAGGGAGATTAAGCAAATTCTCAAAAAAACTATCAATCCCTCAAGGAAATATTGGTCCGAGAAACTCTGGGATGCTCTTTGGGCATATCGTACAGTATTCAAAACTATCCTATTCATGTCGCCATATATGTTGTTTTAGGGAAAAGCATGCCATTTACCTATTGAAATTCAGTATAAGGCATTTTGGGCAATCAAATAAATGAATTTTGATATTTCTTTAGCCAAAGAAAAGAGGAAATTAGATCTTAATGAACTTGAGGAACTTATGATAGAGGCCTATGAAAATTCAAGGATAAATAAATATAGATTTCAAGCCTATCAATATTGTAATCTCAAAGTTAAACACTTTGAACTGGGAAAATGCATGCTCTTGTATAGTTTAAAACTTCATTTACACCCTCAAAAGTTAAGGTCAAGATAGTCAGGTCCATTTTTAGTGCATCATGTGTACCCCCATGAGTAAATATAGATCCAATATCCCACAAGTGGTCACATTTTCAAAGTCAATGGTCATAGGTTAAAACCATTAATTGAATCATTTAATAAACAAGAAATAGAGGTTGATTTAGCAGAGCCAACCTATGAACCAGGAAAAAAATGACAGATTTAGGATCCATATCAGGCTAACGACGTTAAACAAAAGTTTTGTATGGGAGGCAACTCGTGGTTTTCATGTTTATAATATTTGTGAATCGTATTTATTTTTCAAATAGGATAAGTGAATCATTTTTATATTTTAAAAAAAATTACTTAATTAATCAACATTGAATATGATAGTACCTTAGACTATTGACCTATTATTCTATTATGAGTATGGATGGGTATGAAAGGGTAGTTCCATATTCATCCATGTCATGTGGCATGATCCTTGAGTAATACCTTACCCAGAAATTTAAAAAGAAGACAATGTATCGTCAGTTTATTTTATTTATATATTTTAATGTTAAAAGAAAAATAAAAAAATAATAATAATAATAATTAAATAAATTAAAAGGACGCATTTTAGGTCTTGGGGAAAACCTCGTCACAACTGGCGAAGCTGTGGGGACTCAAAATTGGGACCGAAGGGAGATATGGGCATGTGCTTACCACTGACCAACGACATATAGTGCTTCCTTATTCTATAATTTTTGTATATATACTTATATTTCACTTTTTTTATTATATATATATTGTTTTGTTTTTCTATTTTTTTTGTTTTTTCACTTTGGAACTCTAAAAGTTACATGGATATTAAAAGACTAAATTGGAGTAGAACAAATTTCAACTTCAACCACCAGGTGACTTCATTCCATGATCCTCATTGTCAATTTCCTTTTTGAACTCCCCTTCTATTCCTCTACCCCATAAAAATTTTATTTTCTTCAAACACTGGGGATAGTGTTATTTTATGTTGGGAGGAGACGAAATAAAAAATTTGATTTTCTGTAAAAAAAATTCTTTTGTGTAAAAAAATGATTTGAAAAAAAAGTGTGCCTTAATGTAAGAAAAAGTTCCTTTAACCTTGAAAATTATAATACACATTTAACACTTTAAAATTAAATATCAAATAATTTAGCATTCCTTGATTCTGGATTTAATCCATGTATAATTTCATGTGCATAGATTTTGGAAATTTTGGTTGTCTAATGTGATCTTTCATCGTTTATATTTTCATCCAAATAAACAAATTCACAACACCTATCCTTTGGATAGTGGGGTATTATTTTGAGTTCATGGGATCCCCCAAATAAATATCATAGGTTTGGTAATCTTTTTATTTTTAGTTTGAGTATTCAACAAAAAAATCAAAAAAAACAAATCAATAAATTTGTGCATAGAGCAATGAAATGACCTAATGTGTGGATTTCGGCACTTGGGGATCATGACTCTATAGTTTTATGGCCTGTAGTTAGTAATTTCATCTCTTTTTGTGGTAATTTTATTTTGTTTTTTATTGAGTTAACTTTATATGATGCCCAAGTATGTGGGCTTCACTTGGTGCTCTAAGGTCTTTGAGTCTGGGAGTCATCGGCAAAGTCTCCCTACATGGGATGACTCTATTGAGTGCAATTTCAATTACCATGGAAAATTGAAAAACAATCAACAGAAATATAAAATAAAAAAATTGAATACTAATCTTAATATTGAAATGTGATTCTACCTATATCTTTCATCATTTCCCCCTTTAATAAAGATGAACCCCCATTTCAATTTTGATGCACAACACTTCATCACGCTTAATTGATATTGGATGAAATATGGAGATGAATTTGAACAAAGAAATGCGATTGGGATTGGGATATGCTTATGAAAATATCTTTTATTAAAAGATTTTTATGGGTTTCATGATTTTTTGGTATAAGGATTTTGGGTGATCATTGTGTATTAAAATGTTTTTGGAAAAGGGAATTTAAATTTCATATTGTTGAGATATATTTTACTCGGGACTTGAAAAACTCATGTTGCGGGATGTCATTAGGCACTGAAAGAGGATGATATTCATTGTTTATATTATAATATTCATGTTATTTATTAATCATAAACACCATTTTTAGTTCATTTTACACATTGAAAATTACTTCATATTATAATTGTAATTCCTTCTTAAAATTCACTATTACATGGTTCATTTTTGAACACCTCCTAAAATAAAAAATTTCCTTGATTTTATTTTCATATTAAATTTTCATATTTCTCATTACATTGAAAACAATTAATACTTTTGGAGTACTTGAAGACTCATATAGGAAGACCACCAAAGTTCTCCTTGAGCAAACAACATTATGGGTGATGTGAACTGGACAGCAGCTCAATCAAACTAGTGTAGTGGTCAAGATCCAAGCCCAATAATTCTAAAAATGGAACTGAAGATATAGTACATCTAGGGGAAAATTTCTTCCAAAAGGTAAAAGAGATAATTATTAGTTATAAAGGGAGTTCCATTCGGCCAAATTTGGAGACAAAATTATGGGCCAAATTCTGCGGCCAAGAAAAACAGCCCACCAATTTACTCATATCTCACAAACCAAAATTCCATTTGGGGTGAAATTTTACAGGCAGTTAGGAGAAATTTGGGGTTCTATTTTATTCCTCTATGGCCCACTATAATTATTCCATATATTTGACTTGGAAATATCTAGTAATTCAAAAAAAAACTTATCCTACATCTCATATAAGAAATATATTTTATGGATCATTCTTTTAATGCTCTAAATTTGGCCATAAATCAATTCATTACTATCAAAGGAAAGGTGGAAATGATACCAGAAAAACTTAGAGACAAGTCAATACTCACCAACCAAATGGTGTTTCTCTTATGAATAGGTTTTCTCCTTTGGAATAATAATATGAGTATAGTGAACCAATACACATGGAAAAGAGATTGGAATAACCATATTTATCTTACACTCAATCAAATATTTCATTTAATGAAAATAAGAAATATGAGAAATCTAATCTTGTAGAAGTCGCTCTCAAAGAAACAAAGAACAGTATCACCTAGATTCTTGATACTGTATGCTCATCCCATATGAAGGGAAATGAAAACCAACTAAAAAATGTTAATAAAAGGGTTGATAGAATAGTAAGGTTCAGTAATAATGGTGATTTTAAAATCAAATGAGTACTGAACTGGATAATGGAAAGCTAAAGAAAACTAAAGTTCTCTATGTGGATGGTGTTTTTCACAATCTCCAAAGTGTGATTCAACTATGTGACTTAGGAATGATGGTGAAATTTAATTAGAATGGATGCACTATCAGAGGAAAGATAGGTAATTCTCTTATGAAAGTATATATAACATATGAAAAATTATATCAGTTTGATAGTAAAGTGAACATTTGCTACATGAAAATTGATGAAGAAAACAGCTTATGGAACTGGATGTTAGATCACATCAACAGACAAGACATGGAAAAGAATTCTAAGATAATTATAATAATAAATATCCCCAATATGAATTGTAAACGGGAAAATATTTTTTATGCTTTCATACGAGGGAAGCTATTCTACAACATATATTGGCCAAAGAATAAAAGGGCATAAAATCTTCTTGATCTCATCCATAAAAATGTATGTGGTCTGATAAATGTTACTGGAACTTATGGAGAAAGGTACTTAATTATTTTCATTTATGATTATAGTATAATGGATTGCGTGGTGGTTATACATAGTAAATGGAAAGTTCTTGATATCATGAAAACTTATCGACGAATAGCCGAGACTGATACTGGACGGAAAATAAAAGTTCTGTAGTCTGAAAATGGATGGGAATACACATTCATTGAGTTTTAAAATTACTTGGAGAAACACGGAATATGACATGAGGTGGTTTTTATGAGAACCCCATAATAAAATATAGTTATTGAGCATAGGAATCTACAGGTGAACAATATGGCCATAACTATGCTGATTGAGAGTTGTGTCTCTCTACATTACTAGAAATATGTTATTAAAGTTGTAGTGTACACTAAAAATCAAACAGGTATTTATATGGGAGAAACCAAAACACCATATTAGTTATGGAATGGAAGGTAGCCCTTTTTTAAGTATTTTCATGTTTTGGAAGTAAATGCTTCATTAAAAACAAAGAAATAAATCAAGGGAAGTATGGTGATGCTGGAAATGAAGGAATATTCTTTGGATATTCAATGAATAAAAAATCCTACAAATGCTTCAATGACTATCTTGGAAAATTTTTGGAAAAAGTAATGTCAAGATCATTGAATTTAAGACCAAAAATATCTTGAGAGGATCTTATACTGATGTGATTAAAGATATAGAAGTCAATATACATGGAACATATTCAAATGAAAAAGTAAAAGAAGGAATGAAAAACATTTATAGGTCATAAAATGATGTTGATTTAGAAGAAGAATCATAAGTGTAAACCATAGTTGAAGAAATATTTTCGGAAGCTCACAGGAGAAATCAGAGAGGATAAATTGATCAATCCAATATCATAAGAGATTAGACATCACCCACACTAATGAGAAAAGTGAGGAATAATGCATTATGTATTTATATCAATTATGGAACCAACCTAATTTGAAGAAGCTTCAAAAGATGAATCAAGGTTCAATGAAATAAATTATGAGTTAGATCGGATTGAAAAGAACTAGACATGGGATATTATTAAGAGACCCAAAAGTCACAATGTCATTGGTACAAAAATGGATTTTTGAGAATAAATTCAATGATAATGGAAATGTCATCTTAAATAAGGAATTATTGGTGTGTAAAGGATATTAACAAATTGAAGGTGTTCATGTTGAAGAATATTTTTCTCTAGTAGCTAGACTAAAGTCAATCAGAATTTTTCTAACCATGGAAATTCAAAGAGGATACAAAGTGTATCAAATGGATGTAAAAACATATTTCCTGAATGGGGTTCTTGAAGAAAAATTATACATTGAATAACCAATGGGTTTTCTACTTGGTAATGATTAAATGAAGGTTTATAGATTAAAGAAGACTCTATATGGTCTAAAACAGGCACCGTAGGCATGGTACTTTTGACTGGATTCTTATCAAAAGAAGATTGAATTTAAAATAGGAGGACCGAATCACAATATTTTTATAAAGAATTATCAAAAAGTTCAGTTCATGGTACTGGTGAACGTAGATGACATTATATTTGATATAAATAGATAAGTATCAGTAGGTGAATTTTCCAATCACATGAAATCAGAATTTGAATTGTCTATGATTAGTGAACTCGCATACTTGTTAGGGTTGTAAGTGACTCAAAGGAAAACCCACATTATTATTTCTCAGGAAATGTGTTCTAGAGATTTTCTGATGAAATTCAATATGCATGACTCCAAACCAATGTCGACTCTAATTTTAGTTGGGAAAAACTTGGAAAGCAAAAGGATGTGACTTCTGTAGATCCCACAATGTACAGGTGCATCATTGGAAGCTTATTATACCTAACAATGACATGGTCGGATATTGTATTTTCAACATGGTTAGAAGTATGTTTTCAAACTAATCCAAATGAATTACATATGATGGCAGTGAAAATAATCATTAGTTACATTCAAGTTACACACAATTATGGATTATATTTTGATGTAGGAAAAGATAATGAACTATCAACATTTTCTGATATTGACTGGGATGGGGATGTGGTGGATAAAAATTCCACAAGTGGTGGGGAATTCTTTATTGGAATGAAATGTGTGTGTTGGTTGAGTAAGAAACAACAAATCCTTTCTCTTACTACTAATGAAGTAGATTATATCTCTAATACAAAGGATTAAACACAACTATTGTGGATGAATCAAAAACTTACTGATAATTGTGATAAGGTGAAACAGCCGATGGTGATTCACTATGATAAAAAGTGTGAAATTGATCTTACAAAGAATCCTATTTGGGATTCTTATACAAAATACATTGAAATAATATATCACTTTATCAAGGAAAAAGTTGAATAAGTCATGATTAAAATGGATCTTGTTGGAACTAATGATCAAGTGGCTGACATACTATCCAAACTATTTTCAGCACATGTGTTCCAAAAGCATCGATCGAATCTCGGTGTTCAACCACCTCCCAATACATGAGGAGGTTACGTTTGGTCCCCTCTTCCTTGTTGCATTTACTATTTTTGTATGTTTTGGGTTGTAATAAAGGTTTATGGGGGGAGATATGATTTAGGGGGAGTGTATTTTGAGCTCCACATATTCAATAATATGTTATTTGGGTTTATTGCCAATGGAAGTGATGGATAAATTCAGGGTTTTTAACAAATAGATTGGATATATTTAAGCTTTACGAGACACGAGAACCCGATTCATGCTTATCATCTTGTTTTCTGTACTGATCATTGGTCACTTAGACTTAGACAGTTGGATGATTTGTTTCTCACATATTAGGTTTTGATTGTGGTTGGTGCTTCATTGAATTTATTTGCAAATTTCCAACAAACCCAAAGGGGGATATTGTTCGAACCATGTTTTTCCTTTACTATAAATTGAGTATGGTTTGTGTTTGTTGAAAATATTTATAAGTAATATCATTTAGTTTTCAAGGAAATGGATATTACAGTTAAATCTAACAATAGTATTGAAGGTGGCATCATTTCCCAGTGTTTTCCAAAAATTTTGGGTCCCAAAATCGGGAGTTTATCATTTTGGAAAAGGAAGTTTTTATGCAAAGGAGTCTGTAAAGAATGGTTTTCGAACTAAAAAACACAGTTCATGAAATACGAACTGAGGTATACATAATAGGAAGTAAAAATGGAAAAGACTTCATTTTCTCATAGCAGCACTATGTGGACAGTGAAGCGTAGTATGCGGACTGTGTAGAGAAAATGGTCTGTGAGAAGGCTTGCGGTTCGCGGAAGGAAAGTAGTTCATGGAAGGCTTGCAGTTCATGGAATTAATCATCAGTTGAAAAAACAAGGAAGGGTTTTTTTCGTGGAAGAGATCATCTATTACTAAAGAAGAGAGGCATTATGCAAACTGTGGAGGGAAAACAGTTTATAGGTGAAGTAGTATGTGGTGAAGCCTATACCACAAAAAAATGGTTAATTAAAAAGAATTTGAGATATTTTCATATATAAGGACCATTAATACCATCTTTAAAAAGATGTATTTTTATTATAAATCTTGGATTAATTTGGTGAAGTCCAGAGTGGTTCGTGGGAAGACAACTCCACAAAGGAGAAGAAGTTCGTGGGGATTCTATGAAAGGGAAAGTGGTTCATGAAGACAGTTCATGGAAGATGTTTTGTGGGTCTTTCTAGACCAAAACAATAATAATGATCAACATAGTAAGAGTTAGTTTCTAGAAGAATTGATGTTTCATGTAGGATTTATCGGTTCTTGGAAGGAGAGATGGTCTGCAGAAGTAGAGACAGTCCACGGAGGAGAAACGGTCCGCGAAGCAGGGATAGTCTGTGGAGGAAGTTGGTTCATGGGAGAAGAAGAGGTCCATGGAAGGATAGGAATTCCATGGAAGGGGAGATATTCCATTAAGGGAGACGTTTTCCATAAAGTACACATGCTGCGTAGTGAAGCGCAGTTCATGGAGGAAGCATGCCAGTTTGTGGAGGAACATTTTGCGAACTAACAATGCCCAGAAAAGTGGATTACATCTACAGGTAAAAGTGAGACTTCAACATAGAATCTATCTATGTTTTATTATGTATGATTTAATGAAAATTAAGGGTCCTAAAACACTATAATTTTTCTTTGGATATCTCCCAAGGTAATGATCTACGGGGGTTTCGAAAGTGTTTCGAGGGATGTAGCAAGCTATCCAAAAAATATTGTAAAGGCAGTGTCTATGGAACAAAGTGATTGTGTAAAAACTATTATACTTCAAAACAAGTGAAGATTAGTGGATTTTGGTATAATTTATACAGTATCATCATATGCTCCTTGGACTAGCTCTTAGAGGTGAACCATGTATATTTGTTGTGTTAACTCTTTTGTTATGATTGTTTGTTTATTTCTTGTTCTCATCATATAGGTTTAACAGGTTACTACTAATGTGGGAACATGATCCATAATATTAGAAGAAATTTTTGACACTCTGATTCACCCCTCCCCTTTAAGGGAGTTTTAGGGTCGTTCATAATATGGGGAGAAATCTATTGTTAATTAAATTAAGACTCTCCATCTTTAACTCCAGTTAATATTTGTTCTTTCAAAGGGAACTAGGTTATATTTCATACCAATTTAATTTTCCTTATCAGTTGTTGTATCACTAATAAGTGGGTATGAATCAATGATAAACCTTTTACAATTTCTTAATTTGAAATTGAGATTTGGTACCAATTATAGTTTTAATTCACTCTTCCTTAATTATCTCCCTTACTCATACATAATGAAGTGAAATAATAGTAAAGAACATAGAGATGTTTTATAAGGTTCATCCTCAATGTGGGGGACTACTCCTTGTTGGGTTTAGGTCATGTTTTGAGACTCATATATTCACTATAATTATTTAACTGAATATAATAGAAGGACAGTGTTCTTTCTTAATTCTTATAGGATGTCTGAGCTATTATAAGTTAAGGTAAGTATTCATCATTGATTTTTTGTAATGATACAATTGTATTTGGATGATATTTTCCTAGGACCCTCCATAATTAATGATTCTCCTTATACTCTTCTATGAGTGAGATATTAAACATACCCATATATGTCCTAACATTATATCACAAGATCTTTTTTGTAATGGCCTAGACTATTTTGATGATAATTGTTTCCTAAATAAATGTGTGTTATATTATATTATATAAGTATTATACATATAGGTTACATAAAAAAACAAAACATTAATTCATTAAGGGGAATCATTTCATTATTTAATTAATAACCCCATTAAAATTCCAGATATTACAAGGGGAAATAAATATAAAATAAAAAAATATAATGGGAAAATATGGATCACCCCAATCTTCTAGAACTATCCCCCCACAAAAAACACTATAGAAAAGAAAAAAATATTATTAAAGAATTTAAAATTATTGAAAATCGAAATGTAGAATCCTGAGATTGATTGAGGTGGTTAGTTTATGAAGGAATGAATTAGTATTTATAAGAGGTGATGTTATTATTGGAATTTTAATCTAATTATTGGAAATAGTAACTTGGCAGTTGGGAATAGTAACCTGGTCATTGGAATAGTGATTTAACCTCATAATAATAAAATGAGACATAAATAATATTTATCATGAGTATTTTAATTAAATTTAAACATTATAATTTTAAAATAATAATTAACATGATTAAAAACTCAAAGAAAATATATAGAAACTTTTTTATAGACTGTGTTTAAGGTATTTCACAAAACAAATCATAATTTTGATACTAATATTAAAATAAACTATTTTAGAAAATTATTTTGAAAAAATTAATGAAAATTTTGAAACCATCACATTGAAATTATTCAATGCTTTTTTTTGATAATTTTATGAAATACATCAATTTTTAAGTGAATAGTAGAAATACAATTTTTTCTATAACCGATGTATCTTGAATTACATCATTCATGATGTAATAATGTGGTGAGTCATTTCACCGAAGGTATATTATCAGTGTCCCAAATTATTTTTACCCTAACAAGTATTGTACCAGTAAGGGCCGATCCACAGGGAAAAAGAAGTTATTTTTATCTTCTCTAACTTAGTTTGTATTTTTCTTTTAATGAAGTTTACTGAATTTAAAGTTGATTTTTGATGTGGTTGATAAAAAGAATAAATGGTTTTGAGTTTCTTAAATAAATTACTTAATAAATAGAAGAAAATATGGTAAAATTGATTTTGATATAGATAAAGAGAGACATGTGTTAGGGTTATGGATTAATGAGAAGTTGTTTAGTAAATCAAATTTCTTATGAGGTTGTGTTGTTCATAATAACCCAACACTTTGGGTTTTAATTTGTAATAAAGTTTTCATGGTCTGGTAAACTTATATTTAGAGCTGAATAAATTATCTCCATGGACCGGTAGTTAGTGTTTCACAATTCTTTATTTGGCTTAGTCCATTTTGAGTCGACGAATACTTCCAATGGTCATGAAATTATTCGTCGTTATTCTTATTTTGAGTCCCTTAAAATTCTTACCTTGGTCTAGTTCATAATTTTTAGGGATAATAAAAAGTGGTTTAAGAAAAATATAAAGAGGTTAAAAGGAACGAACACAGTCATGACAACTAATTTAAATTATAACTCATTATCTTCCACAATCCCAACACACTGGGTATTTAGTTACACATATAGAAAATGATAAACACAAATCTCTTAACACCTGATGTGATCATGCTTGGAACCTAGAGGAGGTAATGATTCTTTGGTAGATCATAGAATGGCGGTAGTACAGTGTAAGAGCTTCTCTCCTTCAGACCTTCAACATTTTCTCCACACTTTCTCTCCACACACAACACACTTAAACCAGAGGCCAAGGCCTCATTTTATAGAAAATATAACTACACGGCGTGTGGCCAAAGTACACGGCATGTAATTTTGTCAACCCGTTTTTGCCTTTGTTTTCTCCACCGGTAGGCGACCTAACATGTCATCTTTGACTTGGAACATGGAACCGCCTTGTAGGTAGATATACATGGCGTGTAGATCCGCCATACATGGAGTGTAGTTCCATTTTTCAGCCACCAACCGCTTCTAGAAAGGTATACACGGTGTTTATAAGTTGGACACGGAATGTCCCCTTTAGCCGGCCTCACAGGCATGTAGACTTATTCTCATCTGCCAACTGCTTCTAGAGGGATGTACACGGAATGTATAGGTTGAACACGGCGTGTACCGGATTCTGATTACTTGGTCATGTACTTGTCCTGGTCAATCTGTGTCTGAGTCTGGATATACATGTCGTGTATATAAGTACATGCCATGTAGTTTGTAAATTTTGACCAGTTATCCCTTGTTTTGTGTATTTGGCCATAAATCTCCTGAAAATGAACAAGATCACCAAAATTTAAGTATTTGTTCCCTAAGCAGTAGGAAACTAATGAAAACTTTTTCTAATATTCAATAAAATATGTGAAAATTTATACACAAATCAGGTGAATCAAAATCCCCCATACTTAGTCATTTTCTTTACCTCAATCAAATCCCAACATCTAATTAACAGAGTCTATATTTTAAAAGGAAGGACTTTAGTTAATCATAAATGTAAATAATAAGTTACAGGATAAAATATGAAAAAGATACCAAATAGTTTCAATTTAGGATATATTATAATCATGCCTCATATATAATTCAATTAACTACTTTCATCCTCTTTTAAACACAAGTTTCAACCTTTCAAAAATAAACAATCCGCTTGATGATCTACCTCACCAATAATATACTCAACACTCAATAAATTATAAATAAAATTTTTTCTCAATAAAAGATATATACACTCTATTTTTAGGTTTGTAAGAAATCTAGTTCTCTACTTCAGAAAATTGATTTACAGAAATCATGATGACATTTCAATAAGGATCAGATGTTTCTGTGGATAAATTTTAGTAGGTAATGATGTGAAAAATAACTCTGAAGTTTGAAAAAGGAGGCTAAATTCTTTAAATAACAGTGCATGATATTCAAAGTTAATCTCAATGTAAAAGTTTCCTCAAGAATCATTATCAAATAATCTCATCACCATCATATTCTTTAGTTGGGTAGGTAGGGTTCACAAACCAACAAGTGAGTATAAGGTCCCTTTGTCTGTATCATTTTTTTTACAACTAAACAAAGGGAACCTTATAGAATTTTTAAAAACAGAGGTTTGGAACCCTTTTTTCCCCAAATGATCAAGAGGCTCTCCCCCATACTTAATTTCTTGACAATTCATGAAAGTATGACATGTGTTTCCAATCCCTTCTTTTGAGCTCAAATGAATAATCAGGTAAAATCATAAAATAATTAGGGTAGAAAGGGAAATAGGCTTGTAATATGGATTCCTATAAAGGTTATTCATGGTTTACCAGTGGAATTCAGGCCTATACAAACACTTATTTCCCAACAGTTTGAAAAAACCATTGGGATAAAGAACATATACCAATGGTTCTAGTAAACCGTTCGTATAGGGTATTATATGTTGGGTTTTCCTAGCGGTTTAACAAAACTATTGGGAAAGAAAAATTTTACTTACAGTTTTTATTAACCTTAAGGAAAAAATACACCCAGTTTAGTGATCCCTCCCAACTTTTCATCCCACCTAAACCGTCCCCGACCTCCACCTCCTAACCCCTTCCCCCCCCCCCCCCCCTCCCAGATCTCGATCTCCTCCCGGCATCTGCGTCTGCCTCCCGGCCCCCTCCCTGTCCTACAGCAATGTTCCCCTTCCCCTCTCGGCTCCCTCTTCGACGATGACTTCCCCCTCCCCTCTCATCTCCCAGTGATGTTCCCCCCTCCCCTCTTGTCTCCCTCTCCTGCTAACATCCCCCTCTCCTCTTGGCTTAATCTCCTCCGACGATGTCCCTCGGCCCCCTCTCGAGTCGCGCGTGAGACCCCCCATGGCTGATCGCCCCACAGGACGTACCCTCCCTTGGCTCCCTCTCCTCCTACCAGGGTTCTTGATCAGTACTTCCAGGTAAGAATTACTCTTCTTTTTTAAAAAATGAGTCAACAAGGAATGTATTGTTGGGTTCATAGTTAGGATAACCATTCATATTAATCATGTATTTTCTAGAGTTGTGGGTAGTAACCAACTCATGGTGTGGTGAATTGTTGGGTAAATTGTGAATTTTTTCAAAATAGAGTCTTCCAGAAATGTTGGGTTAGATTCATAAGTTGTATTTCATTCATTCGAATAGTGAATTCTATAAAAAGTTCATAATTTTTTAAAAACATCATATTTTCCTCTATAGACTCCTATTAGACCTTATATTTTGTTGGATTTTTTTTGTTAATCATGATATATATGTGATGAGGTTGTATCATCATTAAGATGTGCAATGATGTGGGTTAATTGGAGGTGAGTGATGCTATATGAGATTTTATGGGTTATTGTGAGGAGTTTAATTCCCTTTAATTGATTGGTTCATAAAACATAAGTGGGTGTTGCATATATTATGTAATTGGAATTGGTAAAGTAAAATTTTGGTCTCAGATTTCCGAGTTGGTTATTTGGATGGTATTCTCTATCAAAAGTGGGTATATCTCTATTGACTATGGGTGTATTTTTCCAATTGGCTAATGTATTTATTAAACTGACCATGCAATTCACATTTCCCACAATACGGAAGCACCACAGAAATCATAGATAGAAAATACATACTACAAGACACCCATGGCAGACACCTCTTGACATCTACGGATAGTTAAGGGGCCATTAACTTAGGAACTGAAGTCGATTGGAACTCAAGCCTGGAGAAATTCCCATTGCTGGTAGAAAAGATACCAACACCTTTATTCTTAGTATAGTATAATGAAATGGTTTACACCCTCATGACCAAGTAGACCATCTGGTTTATGGACTGGTGCCTAACCAGTTTCAAGAGTAAGATCAATTACTAAACATTGATTGTGGTCCCTATGAGGTTCTTTCTGTAGTGAAGAGGGTTCTGTGCACAATATTCAACTCAACTAATGTATCATAGGTGCATATTCAATGGATAATTGTACTAGTATGGTGTTTCCAACAATGTGCTATATAAAAAACATAATGAAAAATGAAGACATTATTAAATGGAACTATTTACCCCTTGCTTGAAGGAACATGATTTGACCCATGGGGTGTTGTGGTTCTTATATATTGGGAGGTGACATGTATAGTCACAGTATACAGGTATGTTTCTGTTTAGTTTTTATTTTATTTTCTTTATCGTATTGGACACTTAGGTATTTTATTTCTTTGTCCTTACAGAGGGTAGTGATTCTATCCTGATTAGTTGATGTAGATCACTTGTATATTGTAATACCATTAGGTGTGAGTGTGAGAAAACATTGGAAGCTAGAGGATCCTTGGGGTCTTCCCTGAGATGGAATTTTTTTCTAAAACATTGTGTGGGAACATTTCTGGAGTATGTTGGAGTCATGAAATAACCCCAAGTGTCTCCATGAGATAGAATAAATAACCCCAAGTGTCTCCAAGTTTCTCCATACATCGTATCATCCTCGCATGGGTTGTCCACTCACCCAATCCTATCAAACCTATCCTAGTCTATCCTCTCAGTCACATATTCTAGACTCATCTCTTGAGGATTATCTCATGCCTCAATTCACATCTCATCATCCAACTAGACAAAGAGGATTATTCACCTTATGGTTGTCCTAGTCACAAAAACACACCATGTCAAACTCATATACATTATATTCTCAATAATATGGTCAAGAACCTCATCAAAATCATGTATTATAACCCAACCCCAATAATCATGTTCCATCCTAAGATAAATCATACCAAGCCTCTTGGCATTATAATGCCAATCTGCCTCACAATACCCAATACCCACACTAGCATCTCATCCTTCATCTCTTTAGTTAAACTCTTGAATCATTAAATGGAGTAAAACCTTTCATAATACATTTTATAAACTTAGAGGGACCATCCCACTCTAAGAACCTACCAAGATTCCAATCCATCCTCATAAGTATTTTCTCATCAAACGCTAGATTTACAATTTCCACATCTATCACTACAATGCCCAATAATCTTAGGAATATTTTACTTGATCTAAATCTTCATCTAGTTCATACACATATCATCCCAATTTTAAGACATATGTTAGACCACTCATATCCCAATCAATATCTTATCCACTTGGAGACCTAGTGATAGGGTGATTTCATTTCCATAAAATCACTAAAGAACCTTCTATAAACCTAGGTGTCTTGTGAACACCATATCTATAGGTCTACTATGTTAATCTATTTCCTTTAATTTACCCTCCTTAGAGTCCATGGATCCCATGGAACATAGTTATAATTAATTCCTTGTTAATCAATGACTGAATAATCATTTTAGTGTTTAAGGTTCTGTAGAGGCTCTTAATACTTTCTTTATACAGGAAGATATACTTAAGAAATTTGATGATTAAAGTTAGAAAATACACTACTTACTTGATGACTTTGGGTGAGGTTTCTTAGCTGACTACCTCACACATTTCCTCTTATATGTATTCTTTGAGGTAAGTCCTTCGGAAGGGGATAGAATTTGATGAGTTGGAGGTCGTACCAGTAGAGTTATGAATCCCTTGCATGGTGAGACCCTATATCAGATTCATATGAACAACATGCATAAACAATATAGAGATGTTCAAGGATTTCCTATATTATATAGTGATAATCTAGCCATCAATAATGACCTACTTAGATCATTAATTTATAGATAACTCATTGAATCTTCTCATGTAATATCAAATGATTTTTGGATCTGTAACTACAAACACCAATGCCCAGTATTCACCAAGGGTCAATATACATCCCTTGCATGGAGAGACAATGTAGTCGTCATCGAGGAAAATCTAACCATATGATCCATAACACCATTAATGAGAAGTAATATTGTGGTTCAACTATGTAGAATACTTCCAATAAGTTATATAGGAAAACACCATATAGGTTTTTTAAAATTTAAATAGTTGAGTCCTCATCGTTAGTGACATAAATCACATTAAAGGGAATAAATGTCAACTGAACCCTACATTCCAAGAATTATTCATGTGGACAGGCCCCATGCCAACAGGCTAAGAACTAAAACCATAAATAATAATTCCAAATACATGCATCATTTTTAAATAAATATCTCTAGTGTAAACATAAAAACCAATAATAATAAGACCTCATCCCTTATATCGAACAAAACCAAACTAAGTTGAATCTCGGGCCAAATTGATTATATACCATTAATGGGAAGAGTAATTATTAATTAATAAGAATTTATTATTTGATAGTATCATTTTGAAACATTTATATGTTTCCCCTCTGCTTGCAGGAACATGATTTGACCCATGGAGCGTTGTGGTTCTTATATGTTGGGCGGTGACATGTATAGTCACAGGAGACAGGTATGTTTTAGTTTAGTTTTTATTTTGTTTTCTTTATCTCATTGGCCACTTAGATCTTTGACTAATTTCTATGGACAGAGGGTAGTTATATTCTGTGAAGGGGGCAAAGAAGGATTTTAGATTGATTCAGTCCACTGGCATTGATCTGAGGTAATATTATATGGTTACTACTTGTCTCACACCTCATGTATTTAGGGATTTAGTGTTTTTGAATCCATATTATGTTTTCAGTAGGGAATTGGATCATTTCATGTTGGTTCGGGTGGATTTGGTTCCCCTATACTAATCTAGGTAAGGATTTAATGACATTGGTTCGTTTCTCATTGGTTATGTAGCATCCTTCATGTGTTTTATGGTTCTTAATATCCTTTGTGTAGTGTGTTGATCCCTTCTCGTTGGTTTCGAGTCGCCAAGTCAAGGGTGACTCACATGTGTGTGCATAGGTAAGTAAGTATATGTATGTGGGTTCCCCTGTTACGTGTATAGTCACCCATGGTAGTGATTATGCACGTATGAGGCTAGGTGTTCCCATGTATATATATATAAATGCATACGCAGGTGAGTGGAGATTGGTATATGCATATAAGAATATGTGCAAGGATCCCCTTGCACATGCTCATGGCCATGTGGGTGTGTGCATAGGGTCTAGGTGTCCTTGAATGTGTGTGAAGGTATGTATACCCTGTGGAGGAGTAGCAGCTTTTAGTTAGAAAGATCTAAGAGCTGAATTGGATGGCTTGGTTCCACCTTGAGGTAGAGTCCCTCTCGTAGCCTCTTTAATTTAAGAATGCTTTAAATTGAATTTAGCTTCTTTCTTAATTATGATTAATTATATTGAATTTCATATATTGAATAAGTGTTCTTTAATATAATAGTTTCATTTGATTAATAAAGTAATTTTTTTATAATAAAACCCTTCCAAAAAAGGTGCGCTATCTGTGAAAACTCACAGTGATAGTTTAGGGTGTACGATTCTTTTCTGTCATTTCATTTCCCTTTAGAATTTGTGTCATTGTACCGGTCACTATAACCTTCTGATGATCCTTTGTTATAACATATTAAATAGTTGATTTGTTCTATCATGTCCTTTGTGACCTTATCTTATAGAGAAACATGTTTCGGGTGTTTTCCAAGCCTCTTGGCCACCACTTTGGGTGTTTACCTGAGCCTATATATCTAAAAATACTGATGGTGTCAATGTTTAACACCTTTCAGGATTATGGTGCTCCCCACCATAAGCTTCATCTTAACACCATTTGGGGTGTTTGCCTGGCCTCAATGAACGTCTAATTTTTTACATATATGAATTCTCCCATAATATTTTTGGTGCATCCTGAGATGTTAAAACATACTCAAATTCTATTCTTATCAAGGTGAATGAAGTTTTATTATTATAATTCCAAGAAATTCATATACCATTGATAAGTAATACACCTTTATAATTTGACTCTCAATCAGTAGTTTCAAATACCTAGTTCCACGTTTAAAAACAATGAATATAAAATATATATCTTTATCATACCACAATTCTAAATCATGAGTATGTTTTTTATAACATAAGATCTGTTTCTATAATGTAATGGAAAACTACATCGGATTTATTTGGAATCATGTATAAAGAGTAATCAAAATTTTGATATGTAGTATAGACATTGGTAAGTAGAATAAAATTTCAATAATACTTAAAAACTCTATATGATCACTAGTCCTCCCCACTTCATGCCATGACCACTTGGTTCAGTGTTCTATAAGAGTAGAGTCCTATCCTAACTTTTCTATTATAGGGATTCATTAATTGCATATCAAATTATATAACATGATTGATAAAAATAAGAATAAAATCATTTATAATAAAATATGATTAATTAACTTTTTCAACATAGTTGATGAAACTGTTTTTGTATGGTTTTCTGTTTTGTACTTTTCCTTGTCCTTCAGAGTTTGATATTTTTATGATCCCAATGATCTGATGAGTTTTTTGACCCTTGTAGAGAAAATGATTCTACATTATCTTTTTTTCTGTGTGAGAACAGTAAATAACACACAACTCATATAGTGTAGTTGGAGCTTTCTACAACAATGGGGAATCTGATGGATAATCAGCTCTGTGATAGTATTCCATGAGTCTTCTAATCAATGTTGAGACTGACTAATCACAATTTCTGCCAGTGGGGTGACAGCCGGAATGTTACCCCACCTCCTCTCACTCCCTTCACTCCTGGTCGAAAGATGTTGCCCTGCAGATGTTGTTAGACCGGGCCAACACGCCGCGGTCATGCCACTGTCACGCCATGGTCATGCCACAGTCACGCCGCGGTCATGCCATGGTCAAGCTGCAGTCATGCCATAGTCATGTCATGGTAATGTCGTGATTTGTCCCTGCTCCAGGATGACACCCCACGGCGGTTCGAAGTCCCATCGTAATTTGATGTATGATACCTAGATAGAGTTTTAGATACATTATCCACCCATAGTTAATGGGGAGGGAGGCAAAGGCCAGAATATTGCCCCACCTCCTCCTGTTCCTTTCACTCATGGCCGGAAGATCCTGCCCTACAGATGTCACTGGACCGGGCCAACATGTCGTGGTCACGCCGCAGTCACGCCGTGGTAATGTCGTGATTTGGCCCTGCTCTAGGACGACACCCCGTGGAGGTTTGCAGTCTTGTTGGAATTCAATATATGATACCTAGATAGAGTTTTAGATACATTACCCACCCATAGTTAATGGGGAGGGAGGAGATGGCCGGAATGTTTCCCCTCCTACTCCCGCTCCCTTCACTCCTATCCAGAAGATGCCACCCCGCGGATGTTGTTGGACTGGTCCAACACGTCACGGTCATGCCGTGGTCACGCAGCTGTCACGCTGCAGTCAGGCCATGGTCACGCTGCAGTCACGCCACTATAATGTCGTGATTTTGCCCTGCTCTAGGATGACACCCCATGGCAGTTTGCAGTCCTGTCGGAATTCAATGTATGATACCTAGATAGAGTTTTAGATATATTACCCACCCATATTTAATGAGAAGGGAGGCAACGGCCGTAATGTTTCCCCGCCTCCTTTGGATCCCTTTACTCCTAACCAGAAGATGTTGCACTGAGGATGTCGATGGACCGGGCCAACATGCCGCGGTCACGCCGCGGTCTTGTCGTGGTCACGCCGCAGTAATGCCATGACTTGGATCTTCTCCAGGACGATACTGTAACAACCAAAATCATCCCAGCACTAGCAGCAAAGAAGAATCCTCCACACTAAGAGATGAATAAAAACCACACGAACATCAAACGAACATCCAAAGGGATACCCGAGAATCACATGAAACTGCCCCGCCGTCATGAAAGAACCAAGGTCAAATCGATGCAAGTGACAACCAAGAGGAAAATGTACACACCCACCCACACGAACCCACACACCCACCCCACTGAGAGCACACACTCCCACACTCAAAAACACATGCATGCACCCAACCACACGAATGCACGCTCCCAACCACCAACACAAGGAGGCCACAATAGTCCACCTTCGAACCATCAGCCACCACAACCACCTCAATCCAGCCTGCACCAGCCACATCCAGCCCACACCAGCCCCCTTCCACCTTCATTTCAGTCCGCTGCCACTGGCATTCTAGCCCGCAACAGCCCCCTGCCACCTTTAAATCAGCCCGCACCATCCCCCCACCACCTGTAACCATCCCCCATCCACCAGCATTCCATCTCCCTTACACTTGCATTAGAGCTTGCACTAGCCCCCATCGACCTGTAATCCAGCCCACACTATCCACCACATTAGCCACCACACCAGCCGCCACCCCCCAGCCTCCTGAAAAACACTCATGCCAGCCCTTTGCCACCTGCAAAACAGCCCTAGCCACCAGTTCCAGCCCTCACCGGCCCCCGACCTCCTACATCACAGCCCACACCATCCCCCTTCCACGTATTCCAGCCCGCACCAGCCCCCCGCCATCCCCATGACGCCTGCCTTCCCACTTGAACTAGCCACTCCATCCCACACCAGCCACCGCACCAGCCCCCAGACTCCTAAATTCCAGCCATCACCAACCCCCTACCACCTAAAAACACCCCCATATCGCATGTTTCATCCCGCACCAGCCCCCTACCATCCCCTTGCCACCTGCATTCCAACTCGCACCAACCACTCCAGCCCAAACTAGCCACAGACACCAACCACAGCAGCCAAAAACCCCAACCCCTACACACCAACAGCCCACACCCAGCTCCACAACAAACCAGCACCCCATCCACCAGAAAACCACTACCCCTACATATAGCCAAAATAACCAACCTGCAAAACTAGGGGGGTCTGCAGGGCAAGGGGCAGGGTGCCAGTGGGTGTCTAAGAGGGGCTGTCCAGGGGGTGTCCATGGCCTGTTCGGGGGTGGGGTGTTGCTGGGTGTTCAGGGCAGGGGGGGAGGGTGCATGTGGGGTGTCTAGGAGGGGCTGTCCTAGGGGGTTTCTGGGTGGGGTCTGCAGGGTAGGGTGCAGGTGGGGTGTCTAGGAGGGATAGTCCAGGTGGGGTGTTCAAGGGATGTCTGGGGGGTTTCGGGGGGTCTGTAGGGCAGGGGGAGGGTGCAGGTGGCTTGTCTAAGAGGGGTTTTCCAGGGGGGTCCGGCGGGTCTGTAGGGTAGGGTGCAAGTGGGGTGTCTAGGAGGGGTTGTCTGGGGGTGTCGAGGGGTCTACAGGGTAGGGGGAGGGTGCAGGTGGTGTGTCTAGGAGGGGTTGTCTAGGGAGTGTCCAAGGGATGTCTAAGGGTGTCGGGGGGGTCTGCAGGGCAAGGGGGAGGGTGCAGGTGGGGTGTCTTGGAGGGGATGTCTAGGGGGTGTCCAAGGGCTATCTGGGGGGTTCTGGGGGGTCTGTAGGGTAGGGGGAAGGGTGTCGGTGGGGTGTCTAGGGGGGCTGTCCAGGGGGTGTCCAAGGGCTATCTAGGGGGTGTCCAATGCCTGCTCGGGGGGGTCTGCAGGGCGGGGGGAGTGTGCAGGTGGGTTGTAAAGGAGGGGGTGTCTAGGGTCTATCAAGGGGGTGTCTAGCGGGGTCTAGGGGTCTGTCTAGGAGGGGGTGTCCAGTGGTGGTACAAGGGGGTTGTCCAGGGGGTACAAGGGGGTTGTCCAGGGGGCATGGGGGTTTCAAGGGATGTGCAAGGGGCGGTCCAGGGGGGGCATGGTGGTGCAGGGGGGGTGTCCAAGAGGGGTGTCTTGGGGGTGTCTAATGGGGGGTGTCTAGGGTGGAGGTAGTGTCCAGTAGGGGTGTCCAGGGGGTGTCTAGGGGGGAGGGAGTGTCCAGTAGGGGTGCAAGGGGCTGTTCAGGGGGGTAAAAGGGGGCTTCCCTGGGGGGCATGGGGGTGTTCAAGGGGGTGCACTGGGGCTATCCAGGGGGGTGAATTGGGTCTATCCTAGGGGGGAATGGGGGTGCAGGGGGTTCAAGGGAGCTGTATAGGGGGCATGGGGGTGCAGGGGGGTATTCAAGGGGGGATGTGGGGGTGTTTTTTTTTTTGAATTCTATACATTGTACTGTCTACATTACTGTTTTTAAAAATTCTATATTTTCAAGTGTTGTATTCATCATTGTATATTCTCTACATTGGTGTTTTTTTTGTATTCACCATTATTCTGCAGGTTTGTACTATAATTCCAGAGTGGATCTAGCTACCTATTACTTGTTGGAATTGTAGTACTGGAATTGGAGAGGGGAGGTCGTTGTATGCTAGTTCTGGATGGCTAGAATAAGGGTTGGTAGGAAGAGGTTCCCACTGTTTTTTTTGTAGAGATGACTAAATATCAACGGTTCATAGAACCATTGGTATACAGATCCATACTTCCCAGATTATGGAAATGGTTCACTTTGAACCGTTGCAATTGGTGTATACCAATGGTTAAAAACTGTTGGTGTAGTTTTATAAACCCACGGTTATTAACCGTTGGGATAGAAATTTACCAATGGTTAATACTAAACTGTTGGAATTTTGAAAATCCGGATGACCTATCCAGATGGTTTTTCTTGAACCATTGGGATATTTCTATCCCCATTCCTCACAGCCCAACGGTTCAGTGAACCATTAGGAAAGAAATTCCCAGTAGTTTTGGGGATTTTACCAATGGTTTTGAAACCGTTGGGATAAGCTTAATTTATAGTAGTGGTTTCTAGGGGCTTCAAGAATATAAGATGTTGGGTAGATATCAAGATAAAGGGATTTAAACAATCTAATACCTCAATCATTTTAATGTAATTCAAAAATTCCTCATGTTTTGAAAAGAAAACATGCAAATTCTGGTAGTTATGTATATCCTAAGAATCTCTCAAGAAAGAGGGTATTACAAAGAATATGACAAAGGGTTTTGAATACCTCCTAGAATTGGAAAAACAAATAAAGAGACAATCATGTAATAACTTGAAAATAATTGACTAGTCTAATCGATGTAATTATATAATAATTACAAGTTGTAATTTAAACTATATCAGCAATCATTTTAAAATACATAAGAACTAAAATAAGCATGAAGCTTTTAAATTTTTCCAATTTAAGTTTTATTATTTAAAAATATGGTTTACCAAAATTTCTTCACATTTTAAAATATATCTTCTAATAATGGTGTCTCCTAGAATGATAATAAGAGAAAATACTAAGGTGGTTGAGAGACTCCCCACCATACTTAATATTGCACTTGGTCCACCAAGTGCCCGAAAGTGAAGAAGGGAATGTGGGCACACAATAGTGGACCAGAACGAGGGGAATGAAGGAAAGAAGGAAATCAATAAAGGAAAATGAAAAAAAATATATAAAAGTGAAAAACAATACTTCCCTTGTATCTAGGCGAAGAAAGACGGGAGGTGGTGGAAAAGGATAGTCCAAAACATGCCAAAGTACCTATGATAGAGGTGGAGAGAAAACAATTCAAGAATACACAACATACATAGGAACAAGATATCACATAAATATATATAAAATGAAAAACATGTGTCCAAAATCAAGTAAGGGGGTCACCTTAGAAGAAAAATCATTCGGTACAGAATCAGTCGGTAGAGAAGGCTCAGGAGCCATGGAAACTCGATGCTCAGACTTTTCACCTGGAAGAGAATCCGTAAAAGTAGGATCTGTCGAAGCTGGGCTCGAAAGAGGAGGCTCGGCATCACTCCATGGATTGGCAGTAGTGGTGGAAGTGGTAGCAGCAGCTGGTCCCATAGTAAATAGGAGAACTGAATCTGTGGAAAGCGCAGTAAAGGGTGGTGGATCTGCAGAAGAAGGGCCAGGAGTTGAAGAAGGGGCAGGCGGTGGGGGTATAGGGATACCATGATACTGAAGAAAATTAACCAACATCTTCTCCAGTCAGTTCTGATGCTGATAGAGACGGACCAAGTGTTGCTCCATCGTATCTAGGCAGAGGGAATATGTGATATCGACCAAGGGTGCGGGGGTAGGGGGAAGTAGGTGTAATAGAAGAAGGAATGTCAGAATTAGGGGGATGGTGTAGGGAAGCTGGAGGAGGTGGGGAAGGAGGAGTAGGTGCATCAGTGAGGACATGAGTGTCAGCAGGTGGGTGGGGTTGTGCATGGGAAAGGACGTAGGCACCCCCCGCTTCCGAACCAATATCATGTGAATAATCATGAGATAGTCCATTCATTGGGGGGAACCTAATAGTTTATGAGGAAGAGAAGGCTCAAAACCCCCGAGATGGTGGGAAAGGCGGGTGGCGTAAACCCCATTGTTCAGGTTTCCCTGAAGGCCAGAAAACATGGCGTGGAAATAGGAGGCGGCAAGGTAAGGGAGGTCTGGGTAGTCCTGTCAGATGAACCAGGTAAGGAGCTCCATTTCATGATCGGTCACAACCCCCATATCCTCATGGTAAGGAAAAAAGAATGGCTTTGAAGCACTGGTGGGTGATGTGAAGGATAGGGTCAGCTATAGGGGTACTCTTCTTAAAGGTAGGGGTGTAGCAGTGGTCAGGCCCAGCAATCTCCCACCACATGGAAAAGAGGTCAGAGTGCTCAGGTAAGGTCACAGAGGAGATAGGGGGTGGGGTGATGAGATGAGGATAGAAACCGCACCCTCGGACGAACTCGGTCATGTTAGGGAAAAGTGATGACCACCTAGCTGAAACCAGACCACTGGTACTGCATCACCTGGTGCCTCCCGGTACTTGGCCCCGTAAAACTCAAATGAAGCAGCAAACTCCAAAAATAAATCCTGAAAAATAGAACTATTGACCTAGAAGATCGAGTGCAAGGGAGTGTTCCCGAGAAGATCCTCTAACTCTCCCCAGATTCCCAGCTGTTGTAGGACGCTGCTATCCAAATAGTGGCTGCTCAACGGAATCGGGCGGTGAGGGAAGCGTCGGTTCCAGTCGTGTGCCAAATTGGTGATCGGGAACACCGTGCAAGGATTGGAAACACCTATAGGTCTTAGAACAGGTGGAGGTGCTGCAGCATGAGCTGGCTCTGGGGGTGGATCAGCTGGAGTAGACCGAGGCTCACTGAATGGGGTGGTTGATGAGGGACCAGTTGTGGATGAGGAGAGCTCAGGTGGAGTGGCAGTTGGTGGGGCAGGAATGATGGTGCTCGGAGGCTCTGTGCAAGATAGTGGATGTGCAGCGCTACTCGAACCAGCCTTGGATGAAGGAGTGAGGGGTGGAAGTATGGAAAATTGAGGGAGATGATAGACCGGACTGTCCAAATCTAGTAGTGTCACAGGCCGGAGTCAGATCCGACAATAAATTGGCCTCTCACCCTCAGTGGTGGAGGTGAGAATCTTCCCACAAGAAGGATCTTTATCTGCCATATCCTGAAAGAGAATAGAAAACCCAAAAAAATAAAAAGAAAAGAAAATGAAAAAGAAGAAAATGTGAGAAAAATGGAAAAGTAAAAAGTACACGGCATGTATTTCCAAAGTACACGGCATGTAATAAAAGCGGGTTATTATCACGTGTTCTCTAGATAGACACGTCGAGTGAGCAAGGAATAAACTAGTAAAGACAAGACGGCGTGTACCGAACATACACGCCATGTTCATGAAAAGTGGTCTTGGTCATGTATTGGCAAGGACACGAAAAAATGTTAAGTATTTCTAAGAATACAAGACACGCTGTGTACAATTCCAACACAGCGTGTGCAAACGGAGAAGTAACATGGTCGTGTGGAGGGTTAGATACGGGCTGGCTGAAAGAAATGGTATACACAGTGTGTAACAAACATACACGTCATGTACTTAAACATGGTGTGTTAGGCCGTGTGAAAAAGATACCCAGGCACGACAGGGAATGGTACACGGTGTGTACCAAACTTACACACTGTGTATATTCAAATTGTGAAGCATTCAGTGTGTGGTTGTGTACAAAAGTACACAGCATGTGTTCTTCAAAGCGTTCCCATGTACCGTGGAAGTCAAATGGTCATCCTATCCTCAAATCACACTAGACACTTGTAATAACTTGAAAACGATGGTGTATAATGGCGTACCTGGACCAAGGATCACAATGCAGGAGAAATTAGAAGCAAAAAACGCCCTAAATCAGCAGATTTATGAGTAATGATGTCAGGTCTCGTACGGGGGAAGAAACGGGGAGAGATGAGGGGGTCGCGTGACACGGCCTGATGCCAGGTGGTCCACGGCTTTTATATCCACGGTACATGGCGTGTACAATAGACTACATGTCGTGTATTTCATTTTTTTAAAGTAAATATATATATAGATATATAGTTATTGTAGTAAACTATATAATAATTAATATTAATTATTAAAATAGTAAAAGTGTATATATATACATAATTCAAAAATAAAACTATACACGTAATGTATTGGTAAATACAAACCGTGTGTTTTAAAATAGGAAAAACGGAAGTACAACCTTTGTTCTGGTGCTTGGGGCAAGGTTCGAATCGGCGATCGGCCGTTCTGAACAGATTCACTCAACCACTAGAGCAAAGATTTTACTCCTTCTCCTATTTATTATATATATATATATATTTAATTTATACAAACTATACTACTTGTGAAAAATTAAATGCACGGAGTGTGGTTTTTAATTAGAAAAAAGGGATGAAGAAGGGAGATTAGCCAAGTTCAAACCTAAGCCTTTTGGATCCTAGGCCGAGACTCTGCCAATCTACCAACTTCACCCGCATGAATTACATTATGAGAAAAATATTTTCATTTTTAAAAGGAAAAAATGGTACACATGATGTGTAACAAAATACATGTTATGTGGTTTTATTAAAAGGAAAATGATGGATATGGGGCGGTTTTCAGGATTCGAACCCGGGTCTTTTGGAGTCGGGTTACGATCTTGGCCAACTGATCCATCCCAACCATGGGTTTTCTTATAAATAAATAAATATATATATATATATATCTGTGTGTGTGTGTGTGTTTGAAAAATAATACACATGCCATGTAAGAAAATACAAAGAGAAAAAAAAGGAGGAACCCCATGCCGAAGGTAGGTCGGGAGGATTCGAACCAGTGACAGCTCGGATAAACTCCAGTGACCATACCATCAACACCGGCATCATCCTTGTTTATTTCTTATTTAAACTATATATTTACAAAAGTTATAAAATAAATGAAAAGAAAAAGTACATGCCATGTATATAGGTGGTACACGGCATGTATCTGTTGGGTTGCCTCCCAGGAAGCACCTTTTTCTTAGTTTTTTGGATCGACCTACTTACCTCATCTTACTTGAGCTGTATGGTGGATAGCATTCCCACCGTGTCGTCAATGTGATGGTAAGCCTTCAAATGTTGTTCGTTCACCTTGAATGGTTGACCATCCTCTCCAGAAATTTCCACCACTCAATGATGGAATACGCGTATAACTTGGAATGGTCTCAACCATTGTGACTTTAACTTCCCTGGGAATAATCGAAGATGAGAGTTAAAGAGAAATACTTGATCACTGGGTTGGAAAGCTTTACGTGAAATCATTTGGTCATGAATTTCACTGGTCTTCTCCTTGTACAGCTTAGCATTCTCATATGCCTCTAATATGATTTCATCATGTTCCGATAGTTGGAACTTTTGCTTCTCTACAGCTGCATTCGGATCAAAATTGAGGGTCTTGATGAATCAGTAGGATTTGTGTTCCAACTCCATTAGCAGATGGCATGGCTTACCATAAATGAGTCGGAATGGGGACTTTCCCAATAGTGTTTTGAAAGCAGTCTGATATGCCCACAAAGCATCATCTAACTTCTTGGACCAGACTTTCCTCGAAGTGTTAACTGTTTTTTCTAGGATCTGCTTGAGATCATGACTGGAGATCTCCACTTATCCACTAGACTTGTGATAATAAGGTGTCCCCATCTGATGCTTCACTCCATACTTCGACAATAGTCCTCTTATCAGTCTATTGTTGAAGTGAGTCCCTATATCGTTGATCAGTACTCAAGGAACTCCAAACCTGCTAAAAATATGTTTCTTTATAAATCTCATGACTACCTTGGATGTATCATGTGTTGTAGCAGTGGCTTCCACCCACTTGGATACATATTTGATGTAGACCGGGATGTAAGTGTTTCCGAAAGATGGGATAAAGGGACCCATAAAATCTATTCCCCAGACATCAAAAATCGCAACCTCCAGAACAGGGTGTTGGGGAATCTCATCTCTACACCCCACGTTATCAGTCCTCTGGCATCGATCACAACAGGAAACAAAGTCTCGGGTATACTTATGCATGGTGGTCCAGAAAAACCCAGATTGTATGATCTTTGCTATCGTATGGTCCGGCCCATTATGTCCTCCAACTGGTGAGGCATGACAGAACTCTAGGACATCGTGAAATTCATTATTTGGGATGCAACGGTGGATCAATACATCACCACAGGATCAGAATAGTAGAGAATCTTCCTTGAATTACCTCTTCACATCAGAGAAAAATCTCTTCCTTTGCTGGAAGGAGAGGTCGGGGTCAACGATACATGTAACCAAAAAATTAGAAATATCAGCATACCATGGTCTAGGTGTTTCATTAACCGAAAAGAGGTTCTCATTAGGGAAATATTCCATGATCTCCTGATCTTCCTCTTTCTCTAAATGATGAATCTCTAGGAGGGAGAGATGGTCAGAAACAATGTTCTCACTCCCTTTATTATCTCAAATCTCCAGATCAAATTCTTGTAAGAAGAGTACCTAGCAGATGAATCTGGGCTTCGCATCTTTCTTGTTCAGTAGGTACTTTAGTGCTGAATGGTTAGTATAAACAATAACTTTAGACAACACTAAGTAAGAACGGAACCTTTCAAATGTGAAAACCACTACAAGAATATCCTTCTCTGTGGTGATATAGTTGATTTGTGCCTCGTTGAGCTTCTTGCTGGCATAATATATAGGTCAGAAGATCCATTCAAGCTGCTATCCCAAGACTTCTCTCACTACGTAGTCACTGGCATCACACATCACCTCAAATTGTTCCTCCCAGTTGGGAGAAATCATCACTAGAGATTCCACCAGGCACTGCTTCAGGTGCTCAAAATCTATGACGCATGTCTTATCGAACTCAAATATGACATCCTTGTTTAGAAGATTGGTGATGGGATGTGCTATTTTTGAGAAGTTTCGGACAAACCGCCTATAAAAACCTACATGCCCCCAAGAAACTATTGATGCCTCAGACAGAAGTCAGAATAGGAAGTCATGAAATGAATTCTATCTTTGTTGGGTCCACCTCTATCCCCTTTGCTGAAATTATATGGCCAAGTATGATGCCACTTTTCACCATGAAATGAAACTTTTCCCAGTTCAAAACTAGTTTAGTGTTCTCACATCATTCCAAAACTAGTTCCATGTGCTGCAAACAAGTGGTTAATGATTTTATGTAAATGGAAAAATCATCCATGAATTCCTACAGGATTTTTTCAACCATGTCATGGAAGATAACCAACATACAATGTTGGAAGGAGGTGGGGGTATGGAACATGCCAAAAGACATCCTTTGGTAAGAAAACATACTATAGTGGAAAGTGAATGTGCTCTTCTCTTGATCCTTTGGAGCAATGGAAATCTGGTTATTGCCAGAATAGCCATCAAGGAAGCAATAGAAGTTGTACCCTACTAGTCTCTATATCATTTGATCCATGAATGGTAGGGGAAATGATCTTTCCTCATGGCATCATTCAGATTTCGGTAGTCCATATAGACTCACCAGCATGTGACAGTGTGAATGGGGATGAGCTCATTCTTATCTTTTGATACCATAAGGATACCCCCCATTTTGGGTACCACAGTTAAGGGACTCACCCATGGACTATCCGAGATGGGATAGCTAATGCCTCCATCCAACTATTTAATCACCTGTTTTTTTACAACTTCCTTTATGGGGAGATTCAGATGTCATTGTGGTTTCCGAGATTGCTTGAAACATTCTTCAAGTAGCACTTTGTGGGTGAAAATGGTAGGGATGATGCCCTTAAAATCAGAGATTGTCCACCAAATAGCATGCTTCCACTATTTCAGAACCTTCAGAAGCGAATCTTCTTTCTCCTGTGATAGTTTTGCGTTAAGTATGACAGACAATGTTGGATGGTCTCCCAAATATTCGTACTTTAGAGAATATGGAAGAGGCTTCAGTTCTAGTTCAGGTGCCTTTAAAATCAAAGGCGCAATTTTTTGCACCTTGTCCCGTTCCAGACTCTCAGTAACAACTGCACATTGCCAATAGTGTCCACCTTGGACTTTTAGGAATTTCACGTCTTCTAACACTTCTTCAAATGGAATTTCTAGAATGATAAAGTTATCAGAGGTAAAAGAACATACTAGATCATCCTCTATTATGCTTAAGCGATCATCCATGGTGGTTACTGCATAAAATCCCTCATGCTCAGACAATGATGTATGCTTGACAGCCTTGAGAACATTGTAGGAGATTTTCTCATCTCCTACCCAGAAAATTAGCTCCCCTTGGTGCACATCGATCAGTACCTTCCCAGTTACCAAGAAGGGATTTCCCAATATGAGAGGTTCCTCATGGTCCTCCTCCAAGTATAAGATGATGAAATATGTGGGGAGTATTATCCTACCCACCTTGACCAATACGTCCTCCAGTAGCCCCTTAGGATGTTTAATGGATCGGTCAGCAAGTTGAAGGGCTACTCGGGTAGGCATCAAATCATTGAGCCCTAGATTTTGAAAAACTCTGAGGGGCATGAGGTTCACACTTGCCCCTAAGTCACAGAGGGTCTTCCCAAACTCACATGGTCCAATAGTACATGGAATAGTGAAGCTACCAGGATCCTTGAGTTTGGGAGGAATCAAATCCCATATGACTGCAGAATACTCCTTGGTTACGAAAATGGTGACCAGATCCTCCATATTTATTTTTTTGGAGAGTATTTCCTTCATGAATTTGGCGTAAGTGGGAATCTGCATCATTACTTCTACTAAAGGTATATTTATGTGCATCTTTTTAAACACATCTATGATTTTTATAAACTGGTTGTCTAGCTTTCTCTACCTCAATCTCTCTGTTAAGGGTAAGGCAGGATCAAAGGGTTTTACAACCTTCTTTCCTTTATTCTTTAAAGCCTCTTTCTGTGGGATTTTGGATGAGGAGGGTCTTTATAAATACCTTTTTTATCAACAGGGGTGTGGATACACATGGTTGTACTGGTTGGTGCTATTAGAGCTTCTTTCCACTCCGTAGCATAATGGAATAAGCCTCCACCGTCAGGTTCTTCTCAGTGTTTCTCGGTAGTGTATCGGGTTGCCTTCCCGAGAGTTGGTTTTCCAACTGGCCAATTTGGTTTTCCAAGCCTCGAATTGAAGCCTCCTGATTTTGGAACCTGGTCTCAGTGGTAGATATAAATTTGGTTATGAGATCCTCTAACCTTGAGGTGTTCTCCTGCTGAGGTGGTTGTTGAGCTGGTGGAGGTGATGGTTGTTGCGGCTACTGCAGGAGAGGGTTATGATACCCTTGTTATTGGTAAAATCCATGTTGGGGTTGTTGCTGCCTCTGGTACTGGTTTTCATATGGAGGATGGTTGTAGCTGGGGTGGTCGCTGGGGGGGAGATTCTACTATTGTTGGCCCCAACATATATTCTGTTGATCATGCCATGCGGTGTTATGGTACTTCTAGTACTGGTGGGGCCCTCTATTTTGTGCAACATAACTCACCTCGCTCGTCAAAGGTCCTCCAACAGAACCCGGGCATTCTCCCATGATGTGGTTATCACCACATTCATTACACGCCAGATGGTTTGTCACATGCACTTGGGATGCGCCCTTCAAATTGAGTGTGTTGATCTTTCTGGACATGGCATCCAATTGGGCAGTAATCTTAGTGGTAGCATCAATGTTATTCATACCTCGTTTCTGTGTGCCCTACTTAGAATTACACTAGAAGCTGTTGGCAGAAATGTCTTCCAGTAGTTCAAAAATCTCTTTGGGGGATTTCCTCGTTATCGTACCTCTGGTAGCAGCATCAACCAAGGACTTTGTATTCGTCGTCAAACCTATGTATAAGGTTTTGACCTACATCCAAAGTGGAAGTCTGTGGTGTGGGAATTTGTGAAACATCTCCTTGAAGCTCTCCCATGATTCATACAGTGACTCTACATCATGCTGTTGGAAGTTATGGATTTCGTTCCATAGAGTCACCGTCTTCCAGGGTGGGAAGTATTTAAACATGAATGCCTAGGCTATCTCCTCCCAGGTGAGGATAGATCATTGTGGAAAACCTTTAATGTAGTCTTTTGCCTTATCCCTTAGAGAGAAGAGGAAGATGTGAATTCAAACGGTGTCTTTGGACACTCCGTGGTAGTGGAACATTTCGTAGACCTCCAGAATGTTGGAGATATGGGTATTGGGATCCTTTCTGGGCAAGCCACTGAACTGAATGATGTTTTGGATCAGTTACATGACAGTAGTCTTGATCTCTAAGTGTTGGGCCTGCACCAGTGGACGGACGATGCCCATGTCAGCCTTGTGGATAGATGGCAGGACTTACTCCATGAGAGTACGGGAAGGAGGTGGCTGCTGAGGGAGTGGAGCCGGCATGTACTGTTGTTCCTGAGGGGAAAAGTAAGGCCCCTGACCTTGGTTGAAAAATAGCATCCGCTCCAGTTGGAATTGTTGAAGCTGTTGCGGGCCATACCCTATAGAAAGTAGAGCTTGCTAGTTCCAGTATTCACATGGACCTAACTGATGCCCAACTCCTTGAACAACAGTTGGATTTCCTTCCTCGTTTTGCGCTAGTGGAGTTTTTTGGGTATGGTCAACCATAAGTTCTCGTTGGCATGTCAAGAGTGTCTGTTCAATCTCTGGGTCAATTGGGAAAAACCCTAACAACTCAATATTCTTAGAACCTGTGAGGTAGCTGCTCATACACCTAAATACCTACACAATATGAAACACACCAATCATAAATAAGGAAAATGAAAGATAAAAAGAAATAAGATCATCAAAGATATTTTTGTGAATTTTTTTTTATTTTCACTAAAATTTGAAACAAACTTAATTATAACAAGAATAAAAGTAACTCTTCTCTTTTCCCTGGCAACGATGCCAAAATTCGGTGAGTCGTTTTACAGAAGGTATATTATCGGTGTCCTAAATTATTTTTACCCTAACAATTATATCACCAGTAAGGGGTCGATCCATAGGGAAAAATAAGTTATTTTTATCTTTTTTAACTAAGTTTGTATTTTTTTTAATGAATTTTTTTGAATTTGAAGTCGATTTTTGATGTGGTGGATAAAAATAATAATTGGTTTTGAGTTTATTAAAAAAATTACTTAATGAATTGAGTAAAATATGGGAAAATTTATTTTGATATAGATAAAGAGAGACATGCATTAGGGTTATGGATTAATGAGAAGTTGTTTAGTAAATCAAATTGCTTATGAGGTTGTGTTGTTCATAATAACCCAACACTGTGGGTTTCAATTTATAATTAAGTTTCCTTGGTCTAGTAAACTTATATTTAGAGATGAAGAAATTAACTCCTTGGTCCGGTAGTCATTGTTTCACGGTTCTTTAGTTGGCTTATTCCATTTTGAGTTAATGAATACTTCCAATGGTCATGAAATTATTCGTCGTTATTCTACTTTTGAGTCCCTAAAATTTCTGCCCTTGGTTTGGTTCAGAATTTTCAGTTATAATAAAAAGTGATTTAAGAAGATTAAGAATAGGTTAAAAGGAACGAACACCTTCATGACAACTAATTTAAATTAAAACTCATCATCTTGCACAACCCCAATACACTGGGTATTTAGTTACACATATAGAAAATGATAAACACAAATATCTTGATACCTAATGTGATCATGCATGGAACTTTGAGGGGGGGAATGATTATTTAGTAGATAATAGAATGGTAGTAGTACAATAGTATAGCTTCTCTTCTTTGGACCTTCAACCTTTTCTCTACACTTTCTCTCCACACACTACACTCTTAAACTAGAGGCCAAGGCCTCCTTTTATAGAAAATATAACTACACGGCGCGTGGCCAGAGTACACAGTGTGTACTTTTATCAACGCACTTTTTCATTTGTTTTCTCTGCCAGTAGGCGGCCTAACATGTTGTCTATTGTAACAGCCCAAGCCTCCACGATACGTTTATCATTCAATAAAGCAATAGCTTGCATTGTACGCAAGTTTGAGATTCTAACACACCGTGACCAATCAATGTAGCCGTTATGAATAGTAATACCCACTTTTTGATAATATATAAATTTTATATTTCAAAATGGAATTCATTTTTGGATTCGCAATATCAAAATTAGCATATTTTGAAATTTTGGTATTTTTCTAAGAACTTTCAATTTTTGATGAATAGTAAAAAAATACTTAAAAACAACTTTTTTAATCAAAATAATTTATAGTGATAAATTATAATATTGCGTAGTTTTAAAGTATAATTTGAATATAATTTTACCATTTTATCCAATGGTGGTTATTATAATTAATTTCACTTTGAAATTGGACATAAACAATTGTCAATCTTTTGATTGATATGGTTTCTTAAAAACACGCTATTTGTTTTGACAGCGGGAATTAATTATAAAATTAATTAATGAAACTTATATGTTTGGAATTTTTTAAAATAGAAATCATTTTTGAATTCAGAATATCAATTATAGCTTAGGGTTAATTTTTGGTACTGTTCTGAAAAACTTCAATTTTTGATGAATAGTGAAACCACTAAGTGGTAGTTAAAAAACGGATTTTTTGTTTAAATGAAATTTTACCGCTTCTGTGAATTTAATTTCAAAAATTCGACATAAATGGTTGTCATTAGTAAGTAAAATTTGGTTCAATGGGATGAAAATAATTTTTGGTGAATCGTAACTTTTAAGTTTTATTAATCGCGATTAAAGGTAATTAATGTAATTTAAGGTAAATATAATGTTATAATAATATGAAATTACCTTTAAACTTGTCCTAACCTTATTTTATGAGTCATGGCCGACCAATAAAATCCATGGGTAAACTTGGGGACCCCATGGAGCCACTTGGGTAAGAAAATGACATTAATATCGTTTATTTAAATTAAAAAATAAAAATGTCACAAACATGTATTATTTTACTAAAACAATTTTTATAAGGGGTTATAGAAGTCATATTTTCGACTATAAATATTCATTTGAAAGATAAAAATATTTACTATATCATGGTAATTTTTTTATAATTTTTAGGCAATAAATAAATAAATTTATTTATTTATCACACCATGATGATGCAGTGATTACCTCATTAATGAACGATTTAAATAAAATGGAAAGATAAGGTAAAGTATAAGACTTACACCTGTCTAAAGCCTATTGGATGGGTTTATTTAGAACCCTTATCACCTTATCCTATAAATATATCATTGTGGTACCTTTAAAATCCGAAAATCATTTCATAATAATGTAACATTTTATGACTTTCCAAGAGTGCCCCTCCTCTCCTCTTATAAAAGGCCCTCACCTCTACCACCTTATTCACACCATCAAAGCCATTTGGCTCTGCCAAACTCTTCCCAAATACTCTCTAAACTTCCCTATATTACTCCTAGAAGCCTCACTTTGGGCAGAAGTCTTCCCAAGGAATCCTTTGGCTCAAATCAAAAAACGTTACCCGGTTTTAAGGTAATGTCTTCTCTTATGTTATTTTGTTTTATTTTTCTTATCCAACCCCTTAAACTCTTTTTATTCCTTTATTTTGTAACAACACCAGAATCTTCAATATACTAGAATTTTTTTATGAGAATTATTTTATTTACACTTACACACACCTTCATCTAATGGTTAAAGAACATACAGTTTCTGTGGGTGGAAAATTACTACCTCACGAAACGATGATTGTTCAATCTTCTTTTAACACCTCTCATGGTGGCCATTAAGATGTAACTATATTTATATATGATATATATTATGTTTATGTTTTCCTTATGCTTCTGTATTTTTCATTTGTGTCATACCTTTATGATTTCCATTATGGGTAAACGCGATAATTTCATTTTAGGAAGTGCGGACTACCGCCCCCTCAAAGTGATTTGAATCATTAATGTCATATGTGGAACATATAAAGGATGGAGTAAATGATATTATACTGGAATTATAATATACCTTTATATCATTATTATTTCCTTCCATTAAATATGAAATAGAAATGAAAGTAGCGTTTATGCGTACGTACGGCTTACCGTCTCCATGAACGGTGCATTTCATTTCTTACATCTAAATGTTATGTAATATTACAAATGAATGTATATACTGGATATGTATGATATATATGATATCTAAATCATGAATATAATTCTGGATATAATGGATATTTTACCACATGAACAACTTGTAAATATAAGAATTTTATTTTTAACTCAAGTACCAAAGATCGACAAAACGACCGTTATTAACTTAAATAATTACATAATGTTCATAACATGGTAATAAGTGATATAAAAGGAATAATGAACTTGAAAAAGGTTTTTAATCAAGTATAAATTAACTCTAGTTTATTATTCATGAGGTTAAATAATGATTGAGTCAAGTCGGACACGAGGTAAGGGACTTCGTCTCAATCTCCTTTCATTGAGGCATATTCTGTTTTATACACAAATTTCTTTTATACGGTGTATAAACCCCTTTGAATTTTAAGTTTATTCAAAAGGAATCTTTTTTATATGAATTTTTTTACTAAACGACAAAAGGGAATGTTTTTTTGTAGTACGTATGCGGCAACAACGACTTCTCCGCCGCCGTGACCATTATTTGAGGTTCGGCTTCCTCTTCAAGCCATAACTCTTTTTAAATGAAAAATAAATACCAAGTTTTAATTTTCTTTTATTTTGGTATTGAAAATTGTTTTGATAATGTTTTCATTATATTAATGTGTTGTATTGATATCTTGTGATTGAAATGTGTAAATCTTATGTTTCATTTATGCATGTGTTATGTGATATGATTATGTTATTGTTCTTGGGCATTTTTTATGATATGTTTAAACCTTTTCATGTAAGGAATGAATTGGACTTAATAAGTGACGAGTGGATCCCGCTATAGCTCCTCGATGCAATAGTAGGTCTCATGAGACAAACTAGTGTCTTGGCAGGAGGCCTTGAAAAAATATTATTTTTAGTCTTGGCATGAGGCCTTGGCTACGTGGTTATGATAGTCTGGCATTATGCATTCCATCATTATAAAAGTGGTTATTGAAATTGCATGTGATTATTCGACTAGTAGAATATCCATTTGAATAAGTAAATGGAATTACTTCATTTTATTTTTTCCATATTATTCTAAAGTTCAAGTTTAAAAGGATTTTGTTTTAGTTATACATTACCTTAAATGTTTATATTTTTTTATGAAAGTTTCTGCTATATTGTTATCCTTACTGAGCATCTGAGCTCACCCCTTTATATGTTTTATTTTTCCCAGGACGTGAAGAAATATTTTATGACTGACCTACAGGGATAGTCTGAAGGGGATATGAGTGTGGACTATGAAGACTATGTTATTGTGATTTTTCACTTTATGATGTAATATAACATTTATGAATGTATCTAGTCCTTCCAAGGCAACTAAACTAATCGGTGTTTCAAGACTTAATCTTTTGTGATCATGCCAATGTTACGTAATAATGAACTGACTCTGGGTAACATGGGTCAGGGTGTTACAGTTGGTATCAGAGGTAGTTTAGTACTAACCTTGGAAGCTAGATTTAGATAAACTCTGATTAGAGCACATAGCCCTAAGATAGAATTTGAGGATTAGTATAGGAGAACTTCCTAGAATTTTGGTATTATAGAGATTTTGTGATTTTTCAAGAAATATAGCCCTGTCGGGATATGATCAAGTAGAGGCGGCTCTGGCACAGATGTACCTAGGGGTAAAACCCAAAAACACCGCTTTGAGCTAGACTCGAATGAAAACTGGTGCATGACAATGGGCCTTGCTTCACTCTTGGTTATGAAACTCCCGGGGGATATGCTTAGGATAATCCATGATTTCTTTACAAACCATTATAAAGGGTTTCTGAGTATATACTTCCCCAAAGAAAACATTTTTTTATGATTATGGATTATATCCATAAATAGTTCAATTTATGTTAAGTGTTTTACAAGTATGGAATTATGTACTTCGATTCATAAACTAATCTAGTTTATGACATTGTTTATAAATGGAACCTAGTGGAAGGAATGGAAATTGTATCAATGCATACACTCCATGTAGGGATTTCCCTCCTGCTCAAGATAATTATAGTGGAGCTGGTGATACAACTGGTGCTGATCAACTTGTCACCATACTGGGACAACTCACTTAGGTTATGAATAATAGCCTTACTCGTAGGGAGCACCCTAATCTGCAATGTGGAGGATCAATGTTAGACCGATTCCTGAGAAAACAACCATCAACATTCAATGGGAGTACAAATCCATTAGTAGTTGAGAAATGGATAAATTCCTTAGAGAAAATATTCCATGCCTTGGGGATTAGTGAAAGGGAAAAGGTTATCATGGTAGTTTACCGCCTCACTGGAGATGTTGATCAATGGTGGTAATTGATTCAAAACACAAAGGAAGATGATGAAGTATCAAATATGGAATGGAGGGAGTTCAAAGAGCTTTTCTTTTAAAAATACTTTCCTCGTGACCGTCGAGCAGATATGGAAAGTCAATTTCTAAGTTTGAGACAAAAGGAGGATGAGAATGTCACAAAGTATGAGGCCAACTTTACAAGGTTAGTGAGACATGCTGCAGATTATATACGTAACCCAAGAAGTAAGATTGATCGTTTCTTTGATGGGTTAAAACCATTTCTCTGTCGAGATTTAGTATCACAACCCTACTCATCGTACGAAGATATTGTCTCATGTGCTATCAAGACAGAAAAGGAATTCTCTAAGTATTATGACAAAAAAGTAAAGCAAGAGAAGAAGAGAATGGTGGAACAAGAGACTGATAAAGGGAAAACGGGAAAGAAGGATTTTCCATTATGTGATAATTGTGGGAAGAATCACCCCGGTACTTGCCTAAAGGGAATAGGATTTTTTTACAAATGTGGAGAAAAAGGTCACCAGGCTCGTGATTGTAAGGGAAAGAAAGAGGCTATCAATGTTGAATGCTACAATTGTAGAGAAATGGGGCATTATGCAAATGAATTCCCTAAACACCAAGGAAACATACCTCAGAAAATGCCAAAGGAGCAAGGCCAAGCTTATGTTGTTAATACAGATGAAGTTGAATAATTATTGTATTTGTATTTTTGGACTCAAGAACTATATTATGTTTATAAGAATAATGTAATATATATAAGGATTGTGCTTTAGTACTTGTTGTTTTCATTAAGGTTTTAATATGATGAAGGTAATCATATTTTTAGTATGCGACAATAAGAGAAACTTTACTTTGTTTGGGTAATCTGATGTTACAATTGATTTTGGAATTTAGAGACCTTTTAGAGAATGTATGGACAGAGGTATTTTGGATAACTATAAAGGTTGGAGGGGATTAAGTATAACTCTGGATAGTTTTGTTTAAGGTTAAAACATTTTTTAAGATTATTTTTGGAATATTATAATACTATAGTTTTAGGAAAAGGAAAACCTGCAGGTCAGGGGATAACCCATCATGTTGGAAAAAGCTGTAGGAATCGAACCCACAACCATAGTACGATAGGCCTTTATTACCTACCACTAGCCTATAGGAAGTCCCTGGTTTTTACAAAATAGTTTTCCTAATCTAAATGGTATGTATTAATATTTGGAACCTTGTACGATTAGGATAAATATAATATTTTTGAGTTCTATTATCTTTTTGAGTGAAAGATGGGTTTGTGGTAAAAATTTATTAAATAATGAAAAGTCTACATACAAGTATGTATATTTCCTTAAGTTCTTAGTAAATCTCCTAAATAAATTCCTCAACTTTGTGAAAGGTAACTTAAAACAAAAAAAGTTGTCGGTTAACTTTTCCTACTGGGTAATCAATGATCGTTTAACCAATCACAATTTTGTGATATTCTTGTAGTTAACTTTCTCCTAATCCTGTTTTCTACAACTCTCCGTCAGACCTTGATGGTTTGTTTCTCCTCCATATCCATGTTTTCATAGAATCCTATTATTGTCTATCTCAGATGACCTTTGTACTTCTCCTTCTTTATTTTAAAGTTATATTTTTATTAACCCTATTTCCGATATGGGTTTTCCAAAAAGGTATTTTCTAATTTAAACCTTTTATTTTAGAAGAAAAATTTTAAATTGAGAGGACACAATTTATTGAAGGAGGGTAGAATGTAACACCCCAATCTTCCACGATACGTTTCTCTTTTAATAAAGCAATAGCTTGCATTGTACGCAAGTTTGAGATTCTAACACACCGCGACCAATCAAAGTAGCTGTTATGAATAGTAATACCCACTTCTTGAAATTATATAAATTTTATATTTCAAAATGGAATTCATTTTTGGATTCAGAATATCAAAATTAGCCTATGTTGAAATTTTGGTATTTTTTTAAGAACTTCCAATTTTCGATGAATAGTAAAAAAATACATAAAAACAACTTTTTTAATCAAAATAATTAATAGTGATAAATTATACTATTGAGTGGTTTTAAAGTATAATTAAAATATAATTTTTCCATTTTATCCAATGGTGGTCATTATAATTAATTTCACTTTGAAATTGGACATAAACAATTGTCAATCCTTTGATTGATATTCTTTCTTAAAAACAGGCTATTTGTTTTCACAGTGGGAATTAATTATAAAATTAATTACTGCAACTTATATGTTTGGAATTTTTTAAAATAGACATCATTTTTAAATTTGGAATATCAATTATATCTTAGGGTGAATTTTTGGTACTGTTCTGAAAAACTTCAATTTTGATAAATAGTGAAACCACTAAGTGGTAGTTAAAAAACTGATTTTTCGTTTAAATGAAATTTTACCGCTAATGTGAATTTAATTTCAAAAATTATACATACATGGTTGTCATTAGTAAGTAAAATTTGGTTCAATGGGATGAAAAAAATTTTTGGTGAATAGTATCTTTTAAGTTTTATTAATCGCGATTAAAGGTAATTAGTGTAATTTAAGGTAAATATAATGTTATAATAATATTAAATCACCTTTACACTTGTCCTACCCTTATTTTATGAGTCATGGTCGACCAATAAAATCCATGGGTCAACTTGGGGACCACATGGATCCACTTGGGTAAGAAAATGACACTATTATCTTTTATTTAAAGTAAAAAATAAAAATGTCACAAACATGTATTGTTTTACTAAAAAATATTTATAAGGGGTTATAAAAGTCATTTTATAGACTATAAATATTCATTTTAAAGCTAAAAATATTTCCTACATAATGTTAATTGTTTTATAATTTTTAGTCATTAAATAAATAAATTTATTTATCACACCATGATGATGAAGTGATTACCTCATTAATGAATGATTTAAATAAAATAGAAAGATAAGGTAAAATATAAGACATCAATTTGTCTAAAGCCTATTGGATGGGTGTATTTAGAACCCTTATCACCTTATCCTATAAATATATCATTTTGGGGCCTTTAAAATCCTAAAATCATTTCATTATAATGTAACATTTCATGACTTTCCAAGAGTGCCTCTCCTCTCCTCTTATAAAAGGCCCCCAACTCTACCACCTTATTCACACCTTCCAAGCCATTTGGATCATCCAACCTCTAGAAATATACTCTCTAAACTTCCCTTTATTACTCCTAGAAGCCTCACTTTATGCAGAAGTATTCCCAAGGAATCCTTTGGCTCAAATCAAAAAGAGGTACCCGATTTTAAGGTAATGTCTTCTCTTATGTTCTTTTGTTTTATTTTTCTTCTCCAACCCCATAAACTCTTTTTATTCATTTATTTTGTAAAAAAACCAGTATCTTCAATACACTAGGATGTTTTTATGATAAGTATTTGATTTAAACTTACACACACCTTCATCTAATGGTTAAAGAACATACTATTTCTGTGGGTGGCGAATTACTGCCTCATGAAATGATGATTGTTCAATCTTCTTTTAACACTACTCATGGTGGACGTTAAGATGTCACTATATTTATATATGATATATATTATGTTTATGTTTTTCTTATGCTTATTTATTTTTCATTTATGTCATACCTTTATGATTTCAATTATGGGTAAACGCGATAATTTCATTTTAGGAAGTGCGGACTACCGCCCCCTCAAAGTGATTTGAATCGTTAATGCCATATGTGGGACGTATAAAGGATGGAGTAAAGGATATTATATATGATATTATACTGGAATTATAATATACCTCTATATAATTATTATTACATTCCATTAAATACGAAATAGAAATGAAAGTAGCGTTCATGTCTACGTACGGCTTACCGTCTCCATGAACGGTGCATTTCATTTCTTACCTCTAAATGTTATGTAATATTATAAATGAATGTATATACTGGATATGTATGATATATATGATATCTAAATCATGAATATAATTCTATATATAATGGATATTTTACCACATGAACAACTTGTAATTATAAGAAGTTTATTTTTGACTCAAGTACCAAAGATCGACAAAATGACCGTTATTAACTTAAATAATTACATAATGTTCATAACATGGTAATAAGTGATATAAAAGGAATATAGAACTTGAAAAAGGTTCTTATGCAAGTAGAAATTAACTCTAGTTTTTTATTCAGGAGGTTAAAGAATGATCGAGTCAAGTTAGACACAAGGTAATGGACTTCATCTCAATCTCCTTTCATTGAGGCATATTTTGTTTTATACACAAATTTCTTTTATATGGTGTATAAACCCCTTTGAATTTTATGTTTATTCAAAAGGAATCTTTTTTATATGAAGATGTTTACTAAATGAAAAAAGGGAATGTTTTTTTGTTGTATGTATGCGGTGACAACGACTTCTCCACCGCCGTGACCATTATTTGAGTTTCGGCTTCCTCTACAAGCCATAACTTTTTTTAAATGAAAAATAAATACCAAGTTTTAATTTTATTTTATTTTGGAATTAAAAATGGTTTTGATAATGTTTTTATTATATTAATGTGTTGTATTGATATCTTGTGATTGAAATGTGGAAATGTTATGTTTCCTTTATGCATGTTTTATGTGATACGATTATGTTATGGTTCTTGGGCATTGTTTATGATATGTTTAAACCTTTTCATATAAGGAATGCATTGGACTTAATAAGTGACGGGTGGATCCCACTATAGCTCCTCGATGCATCGTTAGGTCTCATGAGAGAAACTAGTGTCTTGGCATGAGGCCTTGACAAAATCTTATTTGTAGTCTTGGCACGAGGCCTTGGCTACGTGGTTATGATAGTCTGGCATTATGCATTCCATCATTATGAAAGTGGTTATTAAAATTGCATGTGATTATTTGGCTAGTAGAATATCCATGTGAATAAGTAAATGACATCACTTCATTTTATTTTTTCCATATTATGCGGAAGTTCAAGTTTAAAAGGATTTTGTTTTAGTTATACATTTCTTTAGATGTTTATGTTTATTTATGAAAGTTTCTGCTATATTGTTATCCTTAGTGAGCATCTGAGCTCACCCCTTTCTATGTTTTATTTTTCCCAGGATGTGAAGAAATATTTTATGACTGACCTAGAAGGATAGTCTGAATGGGATATGAGTGTGGACTATGGAGACTATGTTATTGTTCTTTTTTACTTTATGATGTAATGTAACATTTATGAATGTATCTAGTGTTTCCAAGGCTACTAAACTAATCAGTCTTTCGAGACTTAATTATTTGTGATCAGGCCAATGTTACGTAATAATGCACCAACTCTGGGTAAATGGGGTTGGGGCGATACATCTATGACTTGGAACATGGCGCTACCTGGTAGGTAGATATACATAGAATGTAGCGCCACCACACAAGGCGTGTAATTACATTTTTTGGCCACATACTGCTTCTAGAAAGGTATACATGGCATGTATAAGTTGAACACGGCATTGTCCCCTTCATCCGGCCACATGGTCCTATAGACGTATTCTCATCTGCCAACTGCTTCTAGAGGGATGTACATGACATGTATAGGTTGAACATGATATGTACCAAATTCTGATTACTTGGGAATGTACTTGTCCTGTTCAATTCGTGTTTGAGTCTGGATGTACATGGCGTGTATATAAGTACATGTCGTGTAGTTTGTAAATGTTTCTCAGTTATCTCTTGTATTGTGTATTTGGCCATAAATCTCCTTTAAATGAACAAGATCACTAAAATCAAAGAATTTTTTCCCTAAGAAGTAGGTAACTAATAAAAACTTGTTCTTATTTTCAATAAAGAATGTGAAAATTTATACACAAACCGGGAACATCATAATGAGAACACCATTTATAGAAGTTGAGGATCAAAAAAAATATTTAATTTTATAAAAGAGTCATCAAAATATAATAAAAATGATTTCAAAACCTAAAAAATGATTTCCAAAGTCTAAAATATAAAGTATTATATTAAAATAATATTTTCTCATTTTGACACCTTTCCTTTTGATTAAACAAATTAATTTGAATTATAAAGCAATTCAAAGTCTTAAAGTCATTTTATTTAATTAAAATATAGTTTATAATGTCAAAAATATGACTATTACAAGTTTTACCTTGGATATAGTATTTTATTCAATATTTTAACTCAAAAATACCCCCTCCTCATGTATAAATAACCCCTCTCCCTCTTCTTGGTAAACTGCTCCTAAATAAATTTAAAAATCCAAATATCTACCCAAATTCTTTCTCTTAAGACGCTTATATTGACTATATATGTTCTAGAGCCATCCAAATCCAATCATCAAATGAGTTCCGTGTTTTAGAGGATAAGTACCACTGAGAAGATGGTATGTTATCATAAATTTTCCCTCCCATTATCCTCTCATCTTTCTATTTTTCTCAAACACTTTTAAAAAAAATATTATAAGGATAATTAATTAGTATTTTAATATTATATTAATTATTTTAACATACTTTAATTATTTTAACATACTTTAATTATTATATTTATGATGTAATAAACTATCATAATTCTCATTCCCTCTCTTTTGATAACATCCCATTAATGGTCGGTTAACCGCCAATAGGGATGTTTCCAATTTGTTTCTTAACACCAAACCTATGAATGTTTATAATAAATTATTTATGATATATAAATTTATAAATATATGTATCTTAATATTCTTTAATTACTTCTACTTATGTATAAATGACTTTGAACAAAATAGAAAAAGTAAAGAAAAACATGGATTTTTTAAGGAAAACATGATATCCAAATGATTCCACATCGAAAAAGAAAATTAATAAATATAATTAAATTATTATAATTGATAAAAATTGATATAAATTAACCTAATTTAATTCTATTTAAATGTTTTAATAAACCTATGTTTATTTTTTAGGAGACGGAAAAGAAAAAAAAATAAAGTGGGAATTAAGGTAAGGGGATTCTGAAACCCAACTTCTTTTTTCTTGGGGTTATGTATATTTCTCCTCATTTTCAATAAGGATATTCCACTAATATTACTTAAATATTATTTTACTATTATTACCTTTTATTTTCAGTTATATACATATTTTACAACTTTCCAAAATGATTTTTTATCCAAATAAAAATATTTTTTTCAAAAAGGCATTTCTTTCCAAAATAGATCATCAATTAATCTTGATTTGTTTCTTCCTCACTCATGAGTTATGATGTTTTTTATAAAAAAAATTCACTTATTCATTTTGGAACCCCAAATTTTATTCATGAAAGTATGATTTTAGAAATCCTTATGAAACCCATTCCTTTCTATAGGTTATTTCATGACTATAATTGTTATAAGTTCTATGGGGAACGCATGATTATTATCATTTATGATGTGATGCCTGGGACCATAATTATATAGAACTCCAATTCATTAGGTAATTGGATGTATGTCATGGGATTATGTGTACTGTACAGGATCTTGATACCATATTTGTTCATAATGATGATGTTATGATTTATGCACATATGTTATGTGTGGACATGATGATGGTTTTTTTTATAAATATGTGTGGTATTTGACTACTATAACATGATTTTTCATTTTTATACATATGATGCATTCAATGACTTTATAAAATTTTTAACTCATAATTATGATGATGATACTATGATTATGATATGATGATAATGATTTATGATCACCCATGTCATGTTGATTCATGTCCCTTATTCATCATAAAAATGGGATTTTATCTCACCCCTTTCTTTTATGTATATCCTCATGTGACTACATGTAATAAGGAGCACGTGATAGATTTTATATTGATAAAGAACAAGGATTTTGATAATGTATTGGTTTTATTATGTATAAGTGTTTTATGATCCTAAATTTCCCAAGATACTAAACCTTTAAATCCTTGACTGTATAACTATTATGTTGTTTATCATTAAAATGATGTAGTATTAATGTAAGAAAAAGTAGGTTCGCTATATTTTTCCTCTATTAGATTGATTTTGAATACTATAATAATATCAACAGTGTTATACGCTCATTTTTATTCCTCCTAATTATTTCAAAATGAACAACATATTCCTGATAGAATGAAAGCACATATCAGCCTTCTTCTTTTTCAATAGAATGAATCCAGATGATTAGTAATAGACATTCCTTAACATGGATGAATAATAAAAGTTTCATGAACTTATCCATATAAAAAAATTATTTTTTAGATATAAAAAATAATCATTTTCAACCAATATCATCGTAATAAAAATATTCTTATCCTTATCCACTTTTTAATATTCATCAAATTTCCATATAATATTGTTGTTACTTTTAATTTATAACAATATTATTCATCAAATATCATTTAAACCAGTATTATATCACCATAAAAAAATCTAGAGACTCAGTTTATTTAAACTCGTGTGATATCCTAAAATATCATGGTCTCATCTTCTTTATAAAATCCAAAACAAATATTCCGCATATGCATGATGGAATATCATCACAGTGAGTCACCTCTTACCACTTCATTCATGTCATGGTTGAGTCTCATTATTTATCACTATAATATATCTTAATGAAACACCTACTACCACAATGTGGCCATCAATATCTCTATGTTTCATGGTCACCAAAGTGTTTCTATTCTTCCCATGACATGGATGACACTCAATACTCAAAAAATTATTAAAACTATATTTTATCCTCAAACCACTTCACAACATGGATCACTTATATATAGTGCGGAAACCCTCATATTCATAGAACTATAATAGAATCACAATATCCCTTACTTTTATTTTTTTAATTAATTAAGAATAATACTAGAATTTAAAATTTTAACTTCTAAAAGTTACTTCTATAACACTTAAACCTTTATATATTTTTTCTAACTACTGAAACTTTTATAAAAAATATTCTTTTAAATGAATCATATTAAGAATTTTTTTCTTTGAAAATTTTTCTATGAACTCAAAAACATTATGCCTTCCTTTTTAGTCTCTTATGTAATTAATACTTTTATTTACCTATCCATACTTCAACCATTCTATTAAATAAATATAATACACATTAGAAAAATTATTACACATACCTTAACAAATATTATGCATCAACACAGTGTTTTTACTTTGAAAAATATTTGTAATTACTATATAAAAAATATCTTACACATGGAAAAAAATATATTATGACTGACTGAAAATTATTTTTTATTAAAAGTCACTTTTAAGGTAAAAGTGAGAAACCAAACGTTACAACACGTACCAAACAGCAACAAACATAAAATCAGAAAAAAAAAACCTCTTCCAAGCATAAGAAGCTACCGTTCACCCCAAAGAAGGCCACTCGACGATCCCATGCAAGCACGGTCCCTCCTGATGGCAAGCCACCCCTCTGTATCCACCACATCCCAAATGACCTGTAGAGGGGAAAACAACATGCTCTAGCCCAACTGGTCAAGATGACCCTCCAACAGTTCCTCACACAACCAAGCCAGTGACTCAACAAAGCAAAGCTATGAAATAAGTAAAAAAGAGTCATTGCAAGTCAGTTGAACTCTACTAGAAATGGTGTCTCTAAATAACTTCCAGGATAACTTAGATACCTACAATAGGGGATCCCTCCTTACCAGGTCTTCAAGGGAAGAGGATAGTTTATTCCATACCTGCAAATACTCCTCGAGACTAATCAACCCCTTATTGAAACCTCCTACCAAATTAGCATCATGCTTGTCGAGCCAACTATATTGTTCTTCATTGAGAACCACTTCAAGACTTCGGCCCATCAACTTGGCTGCCTCCACTTCCGAGGCGTTGAGAAATAACACCTTCTCGGTCACCACATCACCCGAACTTAAAACCCAATTCGATGAGAGATCATGCTGTCCAGGTGACTTTGGGCAACACCTGCTCTCCTTATCCAGATTCTCCAACATTAGATTCTTTGATGACCGTGTCTTCACAGGTGGAGGTAAAGAGGAAAAATCCTTCCTACCCCTTCTCCTTCTATTACTCCTGTTACTCCTAGATTCGGTTTCTGATTCTGATAAGCTTCTGGTGGTCACAGTAGGTTCAGCTTCCCCTCCACCCTCCTCACACTCTGGATAAGCCTTCCCAAAGATCCGGCCTTCCAAAAGTAAAACATTAGGGATTCTCCCATTGTCCTCATCCTCCTCAGCCAAGGCAGGTGATTCAACTTTGGATTCCTCCTCATCCATCATTCCAAACCTGTTGCTCAAGACTGCTGGGGTCTGGACTGGAGAGGTAGCCCCTGACAAACAGGCAGAACCCGAACCCCTTGGATCACCCCGGTTGTTCTGGGCCTTCCCCAAGAAACAAGTTCCCCCTCCCCTGAACCCTCCTGAAGAGCAGGTTTCTCGAAACTGTTGCCCATAAATTGAGGCTGGGGATTCTGGTCCACCCAGCCTCTGCCTGTACTGCCGGTGGCCTCAAGACTAGCATCTACCCCTGTGGGAAGAGAAGACCTCACCAAAGCTCCATCCGAAAGACCCTGACCCTCTTTCCCCAAGTTGTTAGACACCTGGAAGACACCCAATTCCTTCTTGAGACCTTCAAACAGAGCCCTTACCTGAGGCTCCATAACCATTGAATCCTCCTTCAGACCTGTATCTGCAGACCCCGCCTGCCCCGAGCCAGAAGGATCCCCTACCAAAGTAATGGGGGGACTGATAACCTCCACCCCAGGTTGGCCAGGAGACCCCTGCACCTGAACACCCCGAATAGCCTCCACAAGACCACAGGTATCATGAGTGCCCTCCTTTGACTTCAGCTTGCCCGCCACAGGCTCGGAGCCAATGCCAGGACCAGTTCCCCCGACCTCAACTTGAACTGGGTCACTCTTGCTCAGCAAAGGCGTGTCAACCACAGTTTCCGAATCCCTTTTACGACACTCCTCAACCTGGTGTCCCTGTCTATGATAGAACGAACAGAACATGGACCAGGATTCATAAAATACGTTTTGCACATACCTGTATTGCTCCTCAATCACAATCCTGACCTTATCCGGTGGGGGACAAGAGATCTCCATTTCAACGCAGATACATGCAACAATTGGATGTACCATTGAATCAGCCTTCTAATCCGCACAGAGAAAATGGCCCAGAGAATTACTGATAGAACGGAGGAGATCTGGATTCTGAAAAGGTAGCGGTAACCCCGGAAGTTGAATCCAGACTGCCGAAGTAGAGGAGTCGTGACCCATATGCAAATCAAACGTCCAACGATGAAGATGAAAAGGAAACCCTCTAAATGACCTACTAGCATGAGACCAGGCCAAGGCCAAGTCGTCTTCATCATCTAGACAAACTAGAATCTGTCATGGCCCAAGGAGACCAACGACCGCCCGACGACCTAAACCCCAATCCTGATTCACGTACCTCTTGAAAACCTCAATCGGGGGTCTGCGACAGGTGAACATAGCAACCAGAGACGTAGAAAGAAGCGACGAAGCTTCGGAGAATTCCTTGGACGAAACCGAGTCCACCGGACGACCATTGCAGGCTCCAGGTACCTTCGGAGATACATCGATGCTGGGGAGAAAGGAGCACTGCCTGGGCCGAAGAGGAAGATCCTGCCCCTCCCCCTGACAGGGAGGAGCCAACGCCCCAACCATAGATCTAGGGAATCATCATCGTCAAGGATCTAGGGCATCGTCTTCGCCTCTGGGCCCAGAAAAAAATATATAATGTATTCATAATATCTTATGAATTTCATTCCTTTTCCAATTTCTCATACAAAACTCATAGAAATATCTTATTTTTATAGTTATCTCCCAAGTAATTTTCTATTTTATTCAAATCTAGGGAAAAATATTACATATCCCATGCCCTAATAAAATACCCCAAAATCAACAACTTATAAAATCTCAATTCAAAGTTATCATTTCAACTCCAACCTGCTCAAAAAACCTTAAAAATCCTCCAAAAACCTTAAAAAACTCAAAATAATTATCATGAATTTCTGATGATCTTTATTGGAATTTGAAAACTAATACAACACTCAATAGTTCCATTGGGTCCTTCAAATATGATAAAATCTCATTTTGAATTTTTTTTTTAATGTTTTAGTGTCCTATTTCATCATGATCCCACTTTCAAATAGTTTGTGGATATTAAAAAAAATTATCAATGATTTGAATATTACTCATTGAAACTGAGAGTATGGAAAGTTGATTCATCTCCCATGGGATTTTATTTTCTAATATCTAACTCTCTTATAAATTTAATCATGTATTCATGAAATCCTTACTGATAAAAATACCAGTTTTCTTTATATCAGTTATTACTTTTGGGAGAAGAACAGCCATTATGAATTGTATGAACTAATTTCTATGAATTTATAATGGTGTTGCATTGAATTTAAATCATATTATTCTCAAGGAACATTTAATATCATATGAATTTCATGATGTTGTGTGTTTGAGTCATTATTTATAGTTTAAATCCATATAGGTAGGAACTATGAGGTTTAATGTCATCCTGGAAGGCTTAAAGATTACAGTAAGATTTAGGTTCTCCTAATTGGTATTAAGGGTCACATTGATGTTTTGTGACATCTAAGAAGGCATAAAGGGTTGTGATGTGTTAAAGGTTTTGTTAGAGTTGGGATTAGGCCCACAAGAAGGGATTCCAATTTATCTATATGAATGGAATAAATACCAATGTAGTTTAGTTCCATTTAATAAAGAATTTAATACCTTTTTTAGTTAAGTTAAAGGGTTCATTGTGGTGAATTTTTATGGTCATGAATCCATGACCAAAGTTGTTCCTTTTAAGGTAATGTTCCAAGGACCAATTTTTATATAGTTTAAGTTCATATGACTAGGACCATTTATAAGAGGTTTATGTCTTGAGAAGTTGAATACTACATGAAAACCACCAAGAAATTGTTTTCTGTGGGACTTATGGATATGCTACCTAATGTGAATTGAATGACAAATAAATGTTGATGGTTAGTAATTGGTCACTCGAGGCATATGTGATCAAGATATGTTAGTCAGTTGGTAATTATCTATTCAAGTTATCTTTGCTCAATAGACTTTAAACAATTGTTAAATTTCCACTTAAGAGGAATATATATAATTTTTGGAAATTAAATCACAGGAAAAACATAGTTTATATCCTTAAGATGAACTTGGGGAAAAGTATGAGACTATCACATAGGTGAGCTTGAGTGCACCATGGTCCTTAGGTGATGGTGATGAGAAGTATGGATTCCATGGATGGGTTGGCATGATTTTGGTAAGGGTAATGAAAAAGTGTGTGAAAGTTTGGGCATGTGGGTGGAGGTGTGGAATCCCATTGGTAGAAGAGCTTGGAAAATTTTAAAAAATGGTGGCTCTATGGTATGGGGGTGAAATACTTATGGAAAAGGTGTATGCACAAATAAGAAATGGTTTCACTTAAATTTATAGTGTTGAGGATTTATAATCATAGGAAGTCCTTCATATTAAACATCAATTCACATGGTATTTATAAATGGTGAGCTCTTTATGTGATAGTTAATGTTTTTCTTGTACATTGGGTCTTGGGTGTTAGGAAATTGAAGCATGTTCTCGCATATCCATTGATAGAACCCACATATTGTAAATTCCTGGAACTCTATATCATAGATTTAGTTGTTAATTTATTATATTTTTGATAGATATAATTGATTTCATCCCAAAGGACCAAATAGTTTAATATTATTGGAAAACAAGATACATAATTAAATTTTACATTAAGTTTTAAAACATAAAATAAAACATCGAATATTTTTTAGAGAACCACTATTAGCACTATCATGTCTCTATATATCAATCATAATACATTTCCTAGCATCCTTTGGAATGAAAAAACAAGAAAAGGGTAAGCTCTAATGCTCAGTAAGGGTATGCATATAGTGGAAGCTATTATGAATACATAAGGCATAATCAATGAGTAAAGGGAAATAAGTTAAATACATTTCATTTAATCAATAACTTGAATATGAAGAATGATATGGAAGGAATAAATTATGATCAAAATTATTTCATATTAATAATCATATGAGCTTGAAACTTATCATTGGATATTCTAGAAAATGGAATAATCACATAGACATCAATAACTAATCTCATAATGATGAAATACATAATTTCAAACATCATAACCATATAATCAAGGCCTTATGACAAGAAATATTACATAAATGGGTTATTCCTCATATGAAAACAAAAATTAGTTTGTATCATGAGACCTACCAATGCATCTAGAGGCTATAGCAGGCCCCGTCAATCAATTACTAAGACCAATTCATTCATCATATGAAATAGGAGACGAACAATAAACATAAAACTTCATATTGAAAATTATCATTTTAAATGTTAATAATTTCCTATATCAATAAACAAAATCATCATAAACATTATTTTTTGAATACTAGCATACAAATTCCAATACATTCCCTAATCAATAAACATAATCATAAATTATCTATAGTAATATCAAAAATGGATTAAAATATTACATCCTAGTAAAAAAGATCATAACCCATCTAGAGAAATAATAAGGATTCTATCATTACAATATATTCCCAGTAGAGTATAAGATAAAATTAGGATGTTTTTTTATGATTACAAATACCATAAAAATTTCATTAAAATATTCTTGAGGAAAATATCAATTTCACTTTTAAAATCATTCTCAAAAACTAAACATTAATATAATATTTGGAAAAAAATTATTTAAAAATAACCATGTAAAATTGAAATGGAAGCTTCAAAAAATGATTTTTCATGATGGTAGGATAGTTATGTTCATGCGAAGTATGTTAAAACAATGATTCCTTTCACATTTTTTAATGAAAATTCGAAACATACCATGTTCGGAAAAAATTGAATATTACTTTAAAAAAAATTAAAAAAACTAATACTGTGTAAAATGAATTTATATAATCATATTATAATATCAAAAACATTTTTTAAAACATTTTTAGAAAATATGGATGTGGAAGAAAAAATATTTTTTGTTCAAAAAGATAAATAAAGTAAGGTTTTCTTAAAAACATCTTATCAACCATTTCAAGAACCAAAGAGAGGAAAATTGTAATATTACATGAAAAAATAATTAATTACTATAGTAGAATAAAATATATGAGGTTCAAGAAATAAATATCAAACTCTTCCCTCAAGGGATTCATAACATACACAATCTCAAATAATGATGAGATTGTAAAATAAACTCTTACCACTTTGGTAACTTTTGAACTGCAAGTCCCATAAAAGAAATAACTTAAAATAAAAAATTAAATACCATGTATATAAATATATTTAGGATATAACATATCAGATTTGTATTATATACACAACACAAAATAAATAAGTGGTGAATATGTCATATGTCTCACAAAAGTAAAAGCGAGACGAGAAACACTTACCTCTGTTCTGATTTCCATCGTACATGTTTGAGCCTCCAATATAATAAATATATAATTATTTTTCATATATTAAAAAATTATATTCAGATATACAAAACTATACATTATTTTCTTATAACTTCTTATTATCCTTTTACAAACAATTATTTATTAAGAACGCTATTTTGGGTGATAACTGCTTCATTTTTTCACATATGTTTTGGTTTGGTAATTTCGGTTCTTGTACTTTGATAATGGTTAAATCATATAATAACATTTAACCATGATAAAAATATCATATATATTCAATATATATGTTTTTATAATATTCCATAAATTTTATATATAGAAAAATGAGTTACACCGTTCATAGAGATGTTAGGTCGTATATATAAATGAATGTTGTTTTCATTTTATTTTTAATGGAAGGAAAAAATAAATTTAACTAATATTTCAACTTTAAAAAAATTATTATATCATATATATTAGATATATTCACTAAATATATCCTTATTAACATCCATGTTAAAATAAAATGAAAAAAGGTTCATATCGCTTCATGGAGGCGGTAGTCCACACGATCGACGGTTTAATTTCCCATTTGATGGAAAAAGATATATATATATATATATATGTTATTAATTTTAAATAATAACATATAATTATAATTAATATATTTTTTATTATTTTATCATATTATATGGATATTTAAGGAGTTAAAGGAAGAAATAAAATTAAAATGAATGTTTAAGAACTACACCACTTCCTTGGAAAACCTCTTTAGGTTTTTATCTAAATCCTTCATAGATTGGTTTTATAAACAAACTAATGACTATAGGTTGTGTCGAGGGATACAAGGAAATAATTTTTAAATTTATTGGCCGAAAAAATGGCTTTGGAAGTGTGAAGAGGAGATGAGACGGGGTTCCCATTTATAAGTGGGGGGAAGAACACACTTGGAATTTCTGAAAAGAATAAATTATACACAATTTTTCAGATAAAAAAAGGAACTAAAATGGATCATTATAAATAATTAGATGTTATATGATTGAAATATATCCATAAAATAGAAATTATACAACTTTTTGGGTCATATTAACCCTTATCTTCTTAGTTTAACCCCCAGGTAAAACAATTTTAACCTTAACCGTGTTAATTAATATTTACTATTTTTACTATTCATTATGAAAAAACATAATTTGAACTTATTATAAAATATTAATTATTCTAATTCCAAATACAGAATCCATTTTTCCAAATTCAATTCACATAATTGGTAGTATTTAATTTATTGTTAATCTCACAAACATGATGAAAAAACGGTTTTCCAAAGGAAATTCTTTCGAAAGTATAAAAAGTTTTTATATTAAATTTTAATATATAATTGATTATATTTAACTAAATTTTATTTAACATAATATAATTAATCTAATTTTAATTTCAAAAAATTAAAAAAAAATAGAACTTTTTAAATTCTTTAAAAAAATCAAGTTTCTAATTAAAAGAAGTATTTTTTACTATTCATTGGAAAAATAATCTTCTCAAAAAATCACCCTAAAAAAGATTAAATTATGAATTAAAAAATTAAGTTCATTTTTATAAATAAATTTTCTAAAATTGGGAGATTTTAATTTTCAAATAATTACTCAAAACACGATGAAACTATATTTTATAAAAATATAGTTTTTCAAAAAAACATTTCTTATTCCTTCAAATAATTTTTATTTTTATTTATAATCAATTCATACCTACTAAATATATTTTATACATGTATAAAACATATATATTTCATAATTTATTTAGTGTTATTCATACCTTCCAATTTAACAGCCTGTTTATAATGATATATTATTTTATAGTTTTTGTAGAAATGGGATTGCATGTATCACATGCTATTGAAGATATTTAATTTATTTATAATAAATTATATATCAGAATGTCTTAGGGTGTTACATTCTTCCCACATTCAGCAAATTTCATCCTCACAATTTGATCTTATCTTTGTAAATAAAGGGTTTCACATTTTAAAATACTTTTGTTTAAAACACATGTCAGAGAAAGGGTTAATAAAACATTATCTTGATAAGAGAGAAAGGGAAGTATGAATTGAATCTTTAAAAACACATAACTACATTTCCATGTAGGAAAAAATTAGTAGAAAATGAAAATATGGACATCTAATAAAAACATAAATAATTATAGAGAGTGATAGAGATCATTGATCATAAGAAATTGATTGATCAATATAAATTTAATGATCATGAATCCATTAATATATTATGGGTGAAAAGACCAGGGGTTAATTAGAAATGAATGTAAATATATATAAAATCATTTTCCTAAAGTTGGTGGATATTTTACTATAAAGATAGAGGACACTAGAAAATATAATTATTTTTTATCTTTTTATTCCATTATCCCAATTTCATCCTCTCGTTGTGCTTAATTAAACTCACACTTTATTTCCCACTCTAAAAAATGAATATCTGGGATGAATTTTTTAATCCTGAAGCACTAAAATTTACTTTTAACAGATCATAATATCCATAAAAGAGTGAAAAATATTTTTTAAAATCTCTATATATTTTCAAAAACCAAAATGGTTAGAATAAGTTATCCAATATAATACATTAATCTCTAAAACCTAAAAAGTAAACCCAAAGTTATACTTAATCTATTCCATAAATTTTTAACATTAATAGTCCTGCAAAATACATCTCACCAAATTCAAATCCCAAAATCCAAAATATTTTATTAAATAGTGTTTCTTCTAGAATTGGGGATGACCTCATTGATTTAAGGTTCAAATATTCCAAGCGGTTTCTAACATGTTTTTTCGTAGAACCGGAAACATCCAATGATTCTATGTCCATTTGGACCTACTTTCCAAAGGTAGGTGCTCACTAGTTCTGGACTAATGAGGCTTAAGAATTTGCATTGGTCGAGAGGATGAGAGGTTAGACTCATCACACCTTTTTTGGGGGAATTATTGTCTACTCTGTAACTCTCTTTATATATTTAAGTTATGTTTGTGAATCCTTATTATATTACCAAGTATGAAAATGATCTTTTCCTTTAGACCTGACAATCAATAATTAGTATGAATGAAATTTAGAAAATCTTTTATATGTATTTGAGGTTCTTCATCAATAGATAATCATCTGTATTTGTTAGAGATTCTTGTTCAATGGTATCCTTCAACACATTATATAGAAATTTCTTGGTCATTATGATAACCATACTAGTTTTAAAGCCACTCAGCGGGGCACTTGAAGTTTATTTTTGTAAGAACATGGATCTTCATTTTAGGTATGCCTTTCCTTTTTCTGGAGTTTTTAAGAAAAATAAAATTTCTGGAAATTTTTGAAGTACACGCCATCTACTTTCTGAGTACACGTCGTGTACTCTTCTCTGGTTCGAAGCCGTGGCTGGTCGTTCCCGTGCCACACACACAGTGTGTAGGGGTGATGTGGAGGCCAATTTTGGAAGAGTATGGAAAGACCTAGTACACGTTGTGTACTATATAAGTACATGTCGTGTACTTTATTTTTTTTCACTAAACGCACCAGGGTCGCGCATGACGGACAGAACACACCCCTTCTTCAGATTCTTCATCCGAGAGTGGCCCGTATGATCGGATCTTCCCAGATCCCCCGCTTCTATGTCTGTTCTCGGATTCGAGCACGGTCGATTGCATTGGAAGCGCAGCGATGAGTTCTCCCTTCTGATTGAGCCTTGTTTTCCAATTCTTCATCCTTCTCAAGTTATCTAAGGTTGAACATTTTGTGTGTTTTCTCATATCTACGACGTTCTTGGGGGAATCAGTAGTCATAGTTCAAGTATATCGATCTCCTAGGATTGAGGTAAGTGGTTTGTTCCTTTCTGTAAAAAGTCGATTAGTATTTTGTGAAAATTCCACCAATACCCTTGAACGGGGTATTGTGTGTTTCTGTTTTTCCCTTGATTTGTTTCCTTCTTGTCTAGATTTCTAGAGTAGATGTTTTGCCTGTGTTTATGGTAGTTTTTACTGTACTCTGGATGTTTTCTATGCTTGTTCTGTCTGTTTGGCATTTTACAGTTTCCATGCCTAGTTGTAGGATAGTGGAACTGTTGCTTTGTTATGCTGTTGAGCCTTAGATAGATAGCCAAGTAGTTCTTGAGGTTTACTTGGATGATGCACGCGCGCTGATCATGTTTTATTTACACACAGGACTATGAGAACCTAGTGTAGTAGACCATATGGAGAATGGAAGTAAGGGATTCTCAAGAGTGTCTTTTAATGCGATGCGAGACCACAGGGGGAATTGACGATGAGTGCTTCCTCAGAGAGTTTGTAGTTCCTCGACATGGGCCACAGGGAGAATGAGACATTGAGTGCTTCCCTAGAGAGCCTTTAGCACGATACGAAATTATTGGATTAATTGACGGTGAGTGATTCCTCAGAGAGTCTATTGTTTATCTAAACTAGAGGGGTGAGACTGTGTGTGCCTCCTAGAGGGTTTCTAGTATTTTTAGGTTGAACCAAAGGGGTTAGGCTCTGGGAGATACCCAGAGGGTCATCTATTTTCTTAATTTTTGTTGGTTGTTTACTTGTGTACTTTATATTCTAGAACTGTGGATTTTAGTTGTTGTGTGCTTTTCTGTTTACTGCTTTACGCATATTCACTTGCCTTGTATTCATTGAATGTTAGGCACATATCTTTTGGTGATTGCCTACTGGTATTGTATCTCACACCCTATTTGGGCCATGCTTTTGGGCCCAAGAATATTATGTTGTTGCAGGTATAGATAAGGGCAAGTGCCCTTCTACTTCAGGTTCTTGATTGCACTAGAGTTGGAGAGCATGCGACCGAGTCATGGCTTGCGATGCTGAGGATTTTACTTCATTTTCTTTTTCACTTTGTTTTTCAGTTGTATTTCAGCATGTTGGTTTTTTAATGCTTTCCATAAACATATGTGCCATGTTGCATCATTATTATTTTATACATTGCTTCCACTATTCAGTTCAGTTGTGGTATGCTGTTTATTGTTTCTGTTATTGTGTCTAGTTGTTCTTCCACTGTATACTTTACCGAATGAGGGCATAGTTTCCCCACCGACTCACCAAGTCCCTAGCTTCTAGTCAGTAGCCTCTGGGGTTTGGGGAAATACGCTTGAGGTCATGTGGCGAACCGGGTACGGGGCACTAGTGGAGGGGCTCTGGACTCGGGTCGTTACAAAGTGGTATCATAGGGGTTCTTTTCTCTTGTTTTACTATTTGGAGACTTTATTTAGGGATAGGAAGGATTCGGTACTTGGTATTAAGATGTGCTCGGGAGTAGCTAACCCATGTATAGGGAAAATCCATACTACCTCATTAATTGCAGTTTGCTGGTTTTGAGATTTTACAGTTGATATGATTTCACCTAGAGTGATTCACATTCTTTATGTTGTTATTTTCTTGACGATTACGGTTCTATTTCTATCGCAACCCAATGAGATGAGGGTATTCCATCTCATGCATCATATAGGCACTTGTAGAAATCACATTCCATACATTCTCTCCACTCCATCTAGGGTGCATTAGCGATTTCATGATTTTGTGATAAACTTTGTGTAGATTATGCATGCTGTTGTGATATAATCTTGATAGAATCTTTGTTTCCTTGTTAGAGGATTGTTTGTTTCCTACTTTTCTTAAATGAATGCCAAATTTTGACTCTTGAGGTCTTATGGGCCCTCTCGAATCGGAAATTGGTGGATCATGATCCTGTTTTCTCTTGTCTATGACTGTAAGAGATGCCAAGATTTGATCCGCGGGGAGTATGGGCCCTCACGGATTGTAATTTGGCACCTCTTTGCCATATTTTCAGTGTTTCTGGGCTTCTGTGCAGTTTCTGAGTTACTTCCCAAAAAAACCCAGAATACACGGCGTGTACTTTTCGGATACATGCCGTGTAGTTTTCAGCTCTTGTCACTGACTGTGTGAGTAGAAACACGGTATCATGAGAATATCTTCAGGAACATGCCATGTATGGAAGGTACACGCCGTGTAGTTCAGAGTCGTGTACCCGGTCGTGTCACTAACAACACGGGTCCGGGAAGCTCGCGTAGAACACGCCGTGTTGTAATGGAACACGTCATGTAGTCTTGTCCAGGTACCCGGCCGTGTCACGAACAGCACGTGTCGGTGTGACCTTCTCTTCGACACGCCGTGTTGTCTTCGGAACACGCCGTGTAGTCTTGTTCAGGTACCTGGGCATGTCACGAACAACACGGGACGGTGTTACATCCACCTGTACATGCCTTGTTTGTTCGAAGCACGCCGTGTAGCGTTCATCCATGTAGACGGCCATGTATTTAACAACACGGGTCGTTGATTCCTTGCCTAGTACACGTTGTGTTTGATAAGAACACGCCGTGTAGTCTCAGGTTAAGTCGGACCGTGTAGGTTAGCAGTGTAAGGGGACTCGGGCAGGGGAATAATTTTCTATTACACGTCGTGTGTTGGTTCAACATGCCGTTTAGTTTGAGGTGTTACATGGCCTGTAGGGTAGGGGTACACGCCCATGTTAGTGGCTTAATAAGACACGCCGTGAAGTTTTTATACACGTTGTGTAGTCGTGTTTTGTAAGCTTGTGTGTTTTCCTTCCCCTATTCCTATTTTGTACTCTTGTATTTATTGTCCTTGTTTTCTAATTGAAGGTGTGCTTTTGATCTTTCAGAGATATGCCTTCGAGACGTCCTCTGGTTGTACGTCTGCCGTCAGGCAGTGATTAGACACCAGATATGGTTGATCAGGGACTTCCTACCGACCCTCCAGTCGGGCCAGCCTTGGCACCGGCTGTTATACCAGTTGCAGGCGTTGATGCACAGTTCATAGAAGGTTTTATGAGGATGATGCAGACCTTTCAGGGAGCACTGCCTCTTTCCGTGACTATGGTAGACTTGACACGGGTTTTCCAGTAGTAGCATCCCCCTACGTTCTTGGGTGAAGGAGGACCTCAGGCTGCAGAGTCATGGATGGAAGCCATGATGAATATCTTTGAGCATCTGGAGATGCCTCTAGAGAGGCGGGTCAATATCGACACCTACATCCTCCGAGACTCTGCCAAGAGGTGGTGGGATGTGATCTCACAGGCAGGTCATCAGCAGGTTATGGGTTGGGAGGAGTTTCAGCGCGTCTTCTATGACTACTTCTACCCGGAGACCCTAAGGGCCGACCGAGCCCGGGAGTTCATGATCTTAGAGCAGGGTACTCTTTCTTTCATGGAGTATTCCTCTTGTTTCATAGAGCTACATCGTTTCACACCCCTTCTAGATGGTAGTGGGGTGTTCTTAGCAAGGAATTTCGAGGATGGTCTTGGGCGGGAGATCTGCTCGTAGGTGAATATCTTCCAGTTGACTTCCATCACTTCCATCGTCAATCTGGCACTTATTGCGGAGCGCAATCTGAGGGACTCTCGAGCTGCGAGATAGGGCGGTTCTGCTTCCAGAGCTATTTTCCTCCATATGACAGCAAGAAGCGCCATAGGGAGTCTATGCGCGGTGATCCAAGGAAGCGAGATGCATCATCAGGAAGTCAGGTGGTATTCTACCAGTGTGGCCGATCAGGGCACACAAGGCCTCAGTGCCATAGAGACCTCATGGAGTGCCGATCTTGCGGAAAGATGGGTCACCTTCAGCGTTTCTGCCAGGTTTTCTCACCAGCAGCTGGTGACCGGGGTTCTTCCATGACTCCCCAATAAAGAGAAACACCACCAGTTTCTCACCAGTCGGGGAACTAGAGTTCTTCCAGCCGTTCGGGCCGAGGTGGAGGTTGAGGCCATGGCGGTCAGCCACCAGTCCCTCAGCACCAGTAGGGAGGTTCAGCTCAGAGTGGTCAGTTAAGGGCGCAGGGCCGCATTGTAGGCCAGTCTTTCACCGTGGAGTAGAGCTATCAGGAGCAGGATCCCGGCCCCTCTATAGTTCGAGGGACAATTTTAGTAGCCTTAGTTTTATCTTCATCTCTTTTCGATACTGGTGATACGCATAGCTTTATCTCTGTCGCTATCGTGGAGAGCCTGGGGATCTGCATATTTTTTTCTACTGACTCATTGCCACTATACACACCTTTGGGGATGAGGAAATCTAGTGTATGCTAGTGTAGAGAGTGCCCTCTCTAAGTTTCATGGTATCGTCTATTATGGGATCTCTATGTCCTAGAGATGACAGGCTATGATGTCATCCTCGGGATGTACTGGTTAGTTCCTTTCCAGGCAGTTGTCGATTTTTATCACTGCAGAGTGAGTTTCGTTTCACTAGAGGGTGAATCTTTTCTTTATAGAGGTGAATGGGATGTTCAGGAGAGTCGAGAAGGACTCGAGCATCATGGTCTAGGAAGGGTGACGGCCTAGATTGCTAGTCATTATCTGAATGATCAGGGGACTTCGTAGTTGGACTTTCCTTTAGTGGTAGATTGTTTCAAGGATGTCTTTCCAGAGGACTTTTCGGGTTTGCCTCCAGAGTTTGAGGTAGACTTTTCTATTGATCTCGTGCCAGGAGCGGCACCAGTGTCCATTCCTCCTAATAGGATTGCTACACCTGAGTTGCAGGAGCTCAAGAAGCAGTTGGAGGAGTTGCATGCAAAGGGTTTCATCTAACCCAGTACTTCTCCTTAGGGTTTTCCTGTCCTATTTGTGAAGAAGGCAGACGGTACCCTTTGGCTTTTTATGGATTATCAGAAGCTGAACCAGTTGACGGTCAAGAACCGATATCCCTTGCTGAGGATCGATGACCTCTTTGATCAGCTTCGAGGAGCCCGGGTGTTCTCAAAGATCGACTTGAGGTCCGGTTATCATCAGTTGCGCATTAGACCATCGAATATACCTCTGACAGCCATCAGGAGCAGGTACAGTCAATACGATTATACAATCATGTCGTTTGTTCTCAAGAACACGCATGCAGATTTCATGGCATGGAGGAACCGAGTGTTCCATCCTTACTTGGATTCCTTTGTCGTGGTCTTCGTGGATGATATCTTACTGTACTCTCACACTCGACACGACCATGCCACACATCTTGAGATCATTCTGAGTACACTGAGAGAGCATCAGCTCTATGCTAAACTCTCGAAGTGCCACTTTTGTATGGATCAGATTCACTTCTTGGGTCATGTAATCTCAGATGCAGGAGTATTTGTGGGCCTAGAGAAAGTGAGAGTTGTAGTTTCCTGGGAGCATCCAAAGAACATTTTTGAGGTACGGAGTTTCCTAGGGCTGACAGGATACTACAGATGCTTTATTCATAACTTTTCACGCCTAGAAGCACCTTTGACGGGTCTGAACAAGAAGGGGGAGAAGTTATTATGGTCAAATTCTTGTGAGTCAACCTTTCAGGAGATGAAGGGAAGGTTGACGTCAACACCGATACTAGTCTTTCCAGAGCTAGGCAAGAGCTACACTGTTTATTGTGATGCTTCAGGTATCGGACTTGGCGTTGTGCTCATGAAGGGTAATGGAGTCGTTGCGTACGGGTCTTGGCAGTTGAGGCCACATGAGAGGAACTACCCTACGCACGATCTAGATTTGGCAGCTTTTGTTCATGCCTTACAATTTTGGAGACACTATCTTCTAGGAGCGAACTTTTTGGTCTTCACTGACCACAAGAGTCTCAAGTATATCTTCACTCAGCGTGATCTGAATCTGAGGCAGAAGAGGTGGGTCGAGTATCTTCAGTCTTTTGATTTTGAGCCTTCCTATATGCCAGGGAAGGGAAAGGCAGTGGCAAGTGTGTTGAGTAGGAGAACCTAGATTCAGGCAGTTCAAGAGGCCAGCAGTGAGTGGAAGCTCATGGCTCTGTTCTCTCAGATGCATCTGGAGGTTCATGACAGACAGGGACAAACTTTCCTATCTTCGGTAGAAGTTACCTCTACGCTACTTGATCAGGTATGGATGAGGCAACTATCAGACTCAGAAGGCTTAGTCTTTCAAGAGAGTGTGTAAGGAGAGGACCCTCTTCCTGGATGGAAAGTGGGCGAGGATGAGATCTTGCGTTTCAAGGGATGTGTATGGGTGCCAGAAGACATACGCGAGGAGCTGATGCGGGATTTTCATTCCTCTGTTTGGGAATTCCATCCTGGTGTCACCAAGATGTATCGGGATCTCCATCTCCAGTACTGGTGGCTAGGTATAAAGAAAGATGTTGCGGGTTTTTTCATGAGCTGCTCTACTTGTCAGTAGGTGAAGGCAGAGCACCAGCGACCAGCAGGCCTTTTACAACAATTACCCATTCCGGAGTGGAAGTGGAACGATGTTGTGATGGACTTCGTGACTGGGTTGCCGAGGTCACCTAGAGGGAACGATGATGTTTGGGTTGTCGTCGACAGGCTTATGAAGGTTTCACACTTCTTGCTGATCAAGAAGACCTTCAGTGTTGATGATCTGGGATGAATTTACATCAGAGAGTTTGTACGTCTGCATGGAGTTCCACACTCTATTGTTTCAAACAAGGATGTTCTCTTTACCTCTCAGTTCTGGCAGGGACTTCAGAAGGCCTTGGGTACACAGGTACTTTTGAGTACAGCATACCATCCCCAGACTGATGGCCAGTCTGAGCGCACAATCCAGGTGCTAGAGGATATGCTCAGAGCTTTCATCCTAGACTTTGGTGGATCTTGGGAGAAGCATACCCCTCTGGTGGAGTTCTCCTACAACAACAGTTTTCAGGCAACTATTCAGATGGCACCATACGAGGCTCTGTACGGTAGGTCATGCCGATCACCCTTGTGCTGGCTAGAGGTAGAAGAGGCAGCTTTACTAGGACCTCGTCTTGTTCAGGAGACTTCGGAGCAGATAGAGTTGATTCGGAAGAGGATGGATACAGCACCGTCTCAGCAGAAGTCTTATGCTGATCAGCGGAGACGACCTCTGGAGTTCGAGGTCGGGGATCAGGTTTTCCTGCGTGTCGCACCGAGGTTGGGACACAAGAGGATTTACAGACAGGGTAAGCTTTCACCGCGGTACGTCGGGCTGTTTGAGGTTTTGGAGAGAGTTGGGCCTGTCGCCTATCGGTTGCAGCTACCCCAGAGGTACCGATCCATGCACGATGTCTTCCACATTTCTCAGCTCCAACGTTACGTTTCAAACCCGTCTCATGTCTTTCAGCCTGAGGAAGTTGAGATCGAAGCGGATGCATCGTTTTAGGAGCATCCCATCTGGATTGTCGATCGCAGTACAAAGGTTCTTCGTGAGTGGTCTGTCCCTCTTGTATGGGTGCTATGGCAGCATGGGAAAGTACAAGACGAGACCTAGGAGAGGGAGGCCGATGTACGATCGCAGTGGCCAGAGCTTTTCGGGATTTCATCTTCTACGCCTCGCTAGGTAAATTCAGGGATGAATTTCTTTAAGGGGGGAAGTTTGTAAGAACCTGGATCTTCGTTTCAGGTATGAATTTCCTTTTTCTGGAGTTTTTAAGAAAAATAAACTTTCTGGAAATTTTTGAGGTACACGCCGTGTACTTTCTGAGTATATGCCATGTACTCTTCTCCGGCTGAAAGCTATGTTCTGGCCGTGCCCGGGCCACACACACGGTGTGTAGGGGTGACGTGGAGGTCGATTTTGGAGAAGTATGGAAAGACCTAGTACACACCATGTACTCTAAAATTACACGTTGTGTAGTTTCCTTTTTTTCACTAAATGCACCGGGGTCGCGCCTGATGGACATAACACATCCCTTATTCGGGTTCTTCATCCGAGAGCGACAGGTATGGCCAGATCTTCCCTGATCCCCTGCTTCTATGTCCGTTCTCCGATTCGAGCACGGTCGATTGTGTTGGAAGCGAAGCGGTGAGTTCTCCCTTCTGCTTGAGCCTTGTTTTCCAATTCTTCATCATTCTCAAGTTATCTAAGGTTGAAAAGTTTGTGCATTTTCTCAGATCTATGACATTCTAGGGGGAATCAGTCGTCATGGTTCAAGTATATCGATATCCTAGGATTGAGGTAGGTGGTTTGTGCCTTTCTTTAGAAAGTCGATGAGTATTTTGTGTAAATTCCACAAATACCCTTGAACGGGGTATTGTGTGTTCCTGTTTTTCCCTTGATGTGTTGCCTTCTTGGCATGATTACTAGAGTAGATGTTTTGCATGTGTTTATGGTAGTTTTTAATGTACTCTGGATGTTTGCTATGCTTGTTATGCCTGTTTGGCATTTTCTAGTTGCCATGCCTAGTTATAGGATAGTGGAACCATTGCTTTCTTATACTGTTGAGCCTTAGATTGATATCAAATTAGTTCTTGAGGTTTACTTGAATGATACACGTGCGCTGAGCATGTTTTATTTACACACAGGACTGTGAGAACCTAGTATAGTATACCATAGGGAGAATGGACATAAGGGATTCTCCAGAGTGTCTTTTAATATGATGCAAAACCACAGGGGGAATTTATGATTAGTGCTTCCTCAGAGTGTCTGTAGTTCCTCGACGCGGGCCACAGGGGGGATGAGACGTTGAGTGGTTCCCCAGAGAGCCTTTAGCATGATACTAGACTATAGGAGGAATTTACAGTGAGTGCTTCCTCAGAGAGTCTATTATTTAGCTGAACCAGAGGGGTGAGACTATGTGTGCCTCCTAGAGGGTTGCTAGTATTTGTAGGTTGAACCATAGAGGTTAGGATGTGGGAGCTACCAAGAGGGTCATCTATTTTCCTACTTGTTGGTGGTTGTTTACTTGTGTACTTTATAAGCTAGAACTGTGGATTGTAGTTGTTGTGTGCTTTTCTATTTACTGCTTTCCGCACATTCACTTTCCTTGTATTCATTGACTGTTAGGCACAGATCTTTGGGTGATTGCCTACTGTGATTTTATCTCACACCCTGTTTGGTCCATCCTTTTGGGCCCAAGAAGATTATGTTGTTGCAGGTATAGATAAGCGCAAGCTCCCTTCTACTTCATGTTCTTGATTGAACTGGAGTTGGAGAGCATAGGACCGAGCTGTGGCTTGCAATGCTGAGGAGTTTACTTCATTTTCTTTTTCACTTTGTTTCTCAATTGTATTTCAACACGTTGGTTTGTTTACTACTTTCCATAGACATATGTGCCATGTTGCATCATTATTATTTTATACATTGCTTTTGTTGTTCAGTTCAGTTGTGGTATATTGTTAATTGTTTCCGTTATTATGTCTGGTTGTTCTTCCGCTGTATACTTTACCGAATGAGGGCGTAGTTTCCCCACCAACTCACCAAGGCCCTCGCTGTTAGTCGGAAACCTCTGGCATTTGGGGAAACGTGCTTGATGTCATGTGGCGAACTGGGTATGGGGCACCAGTGGAGGGGCTCCGGACTCGGGTCGTTACAATTTTCATTCAGAAGGACATAGATTATTTCAGAGTTGGGACTGTACCTGCAGATGGGCTACCTACCTATCCTTTGTTTTAGAAAAGGAATCATAACCCACGTAGTTTGAGTAAAGAAGTTTGAGGTTTATGCATGATTGATGTCTCAAAGAAAGATTTCATAATTACTTTTATACTCTAAGCTCACGTGAGTCATACTCGGTGTGAGAAACAAGAGGTATTGGTAAAACCAAACAATTGTTCCATGAAAGATGCAATTATAAGAAATGATGTGGGGCTTATGTATGTATGACTACCCAGATAGATGAAGATTTGGATTTACTTTAGGGAAGAAACCCAGGAACAAGGTCCATAAAGGTATATGTGCTTTATGGAGATTTGGATACTCTAAGTTGGGGATTATTCCTAAGGAGGATGCCCAAATTAAGAGGGGACTTATGATTGTGTTTTACTCCTGAGAAGAAAGCCCAATTCAAAAGTAAATTAAGACTGGTTAAGAGAAATTATGACTGGGGCCTATTCTTAAAGAAGAGGCTCGGGTTAAAGAATTTGGAATTTGGGGCTCACTCCTAAGGAGGATGTCCATATTTAGGAACTTGAAGATTGGGGCTTATTCTTAAATAAGAGGCTCGGGTTAAAAGAATTTGGAATTTGGGGCTTACTCCAAAGTAGGATGCCCATATTTGGGAAGTTGAAGACTGGGGCTTAATCTTGAAAAGAAGGCACGGGTTAAGGAAATTATGGGTGGGGCTTACTCCTGAGGAGGATGCCCATATTTGGGAAATTATGACTGGGGATTGGTCCTGAAAAGGAGTCATGGGTTAAGGAACCTCTCATCTTTAAAGGATGAGGTTGAATAAATTAAGTCTCTCACCTTAGTGATATAAAGATATGTAAATCACTTGGTTTTGAGAGATGTTCCATAGAGTTCCTTTCAGATAAGGAAGCCAAAAAGGAACCCATGCCAAAATAAATGGCTTTAAAGAGGGTTTTGAAGGCTAGATCTTGCATAGGAGAGGTGGATAGGCATAAGAGAGGTGAAATAGGCAGGAGGGGCACCCAAAAAGAAGTGGGTGCACAGGTCCTGTGTGGCCGTGCAAGTTCTGGTCGCGCAAGTATACTTGCGCGACACTGGGGTACTTGCGTGATGGTTAACCCTTAGGGTAATACTTGGGTAAGACTTGGATCAAGCCCTTATTATTATCCCTAGGGGCTTACAGAAGGGTGTCATGGAAGTTCTGTTGAAGGAGCAAGGCGGCAGGCAAGTGTGTTCATTTCCCTTAAGGGATGGCCACTTAGACACACAAGTGTTGATGATTTTCAACACTTAGGCATTACTCCCCCTCTTTAGATATTCTGTTCTAGGTAATAAATTATCTTAGAAGTGTTCGGAAGCTTCCATAAGAGACTAGGGCGCCGGGAGCCCAAATCTGAGTTTCTGGAATTTTTTCCTCTGAAATGGGGGGCCCACCGGGGGTATTTATAGGCTGGTGAAGACCTTGGGAGAAATTCAAAGAGGGTGCGCAAGTCACCTGTGTGGCCACTAGGCTTTGCGCAAGTATACTTGCATGACCTTGGTGGAACTTGTGTGACCCAAGTGCAGATGAATCTTTGTTCATGCCTTTGTAATTTTTGATGTTTCTTTAAAGGATGAATCACTTTGGGTTCAAGGTATTTTACTTTTCATTCGTTTAGACTCTGTGATGGAAAGGACCATCAACAAAAGTCCCCCCTCAGAGTTAGATCCAAAAGAAATAAGGATGTGACTCTGAGGTAAAGAAGAAAACCAAGGAACATTCGGAGTGCAAGTGTTGAACGTGCAGATGGCGGCGCGCAAGTTTGAGGCGCGCAAGTGAGAGTCGCGCAGGCGTCGGTGTGTAGGGTTAACGCTTGTCCTATATATATGCGGCCATTCTCGTGCAAAGCACCCAGATTTAAAACTTTTGAGCTCTCTCATTGCAAGTTTCCCTCACCGTGCAATTTTCTCTGTTTTCCATTGTTTCTTTGTTGTCACGCTGCTGTAGAGGTATTTGGACTTGCGCGGTGATACTTGCACACCAAAACTTTTGTGACACACTGATACTTGCGCGCCAACTTTGGGACTTGTGCGCCTTAATGCCTTAGCTATTTTTTCACTTTTCTTCACAAAATTTATGAAAAATAAACTTACTTAAGAGTTAATTATTCAACTTTTGTGCAGATAAAATTTCTCCCAAGATAATCAGAAAGGCTGATGAACTGGATAGAAAGCAAGTTGATGATATGATGACTACCATTGGACATGATTATTATACTTTCTGTGACAGCACTCTTCCAGATTTGGAAAAGTATCTGAAGAAGTATCATCTTGACTTCCCACAGAGCATGTATCTACCTCTGTACGGCTATGGTCATCTACGAGAAGTCACCATTCCAGAGACAAAGAATTATCTCCCAAAGTCTTGGTTTCATAATTACACCAATTTTGCTTCAGAAAATATCTCAAATGGAGGAGCATTTTCAAATACTGGAATAGTGTAGAAGGCCTGCATAATGCAACATATCCCATGTACCTCAGATCTGAAACCTCACAATCCTGAGCTGCAACCACATTGTTATCCCTAAATCTTCTGAAACTCTCATATGGATCAATCCAAAGGCTAGAAGAAGAGTTGGGACTTTCGCCCTGGAGGATGTGTGAAGCCAACTTGGGTGCGGGCATACTGGGTGCGACAAACCTATGCATATGTTGTTGAGTATTTGAAAGTAGATGCAATATATAAAGTTGTCTGGGCTGGGCAAACATATGTTTATAGGAATGATGACTTTGTGCTGGAGATACTCATCCATTGGAGCCCAAAAACCAATTCTTTCCATCTGAATCATAGAGAAGTAGGCATCAGTCTGTGGTATGTCCACAAGATCTCAGGGACTCCAATTTTGGGTGACATGTATGATGAATTCATTCCCCCCCCCCAAGGTGACTTGGAATGATTCAGAGAAGACCCCGGCTTTGGCTCAAGAATTATTGAAAAAATTTCACAAGCTCAAGAGTTCAGAGACCTCCTTAACTCGTTCTAGAAAGGACATTCATCCAGAGGAGTGGATGAATATTTTTCTTACCAAGAAGCAGAAGAAGGAGCTGAAGGATAAGGGATTGAAAGGGAAGGGGTCCAAGGAGAAGGGGCCCACTCGTCATACCACCTGCCCCAAAACAGAGAAAAGTGGTGCTCCATGCACATTTTGGCCGACTCTAGAAGCAGGAGAATTTGATAAGTTGGGATACGAATTGAATCAGAGAATCCCAAAAAAGACTCGTCTGGCGGGATTCTTTGCATTGTGGCTTAGTGTTTATCTTTTTCTAGTCATGGACTCGAAGGGAGGCGTTAGGCCAGGGACCTTCGTTATTGCATCCAAGTTGGATTAGGGGAAAATGGTTGGGTTGGATAACCCCATTTTAGCAAAGATTCATAGGAGCTTACTCCATGTCTTCATGGGTAAGTCTCCTTTGAGAATAGTGGGACCATTCCAAGTATTGTGGGGATGGATCGCCACTCACTTCAGAACGTATAATGTACAGAATAGAGTACAGGTTCCTGGAGGTTCTTTCAGGACATCAGTGTAGGAATTATCTGGAATTGCTCCACTAGATCTCAATTCCTATGACATGGAGGTGAGGCTGAGCATGTATAAGGAATTTAATTTCCTTCCTTATAAACATCCTCCAACCGAGTGGTTTTTTGATGATGGAACAGCCAGCCTGGAATTAAGGGCATACATGCTGTCCTGCAGAGATGGTGTACTGGTCACCAGGATCGATGGAGAGATTATATGTGAGGCCTATGCTCTATACAGATTTGCATGTCAATTCAGGTTCTTGCAGAAGATTGTTGTATCTCCCCCAGTGCATCTCAGGTTAGAGAAACATCTGATGGTTGCTCGACAACTATGGTTGTTGATGTCTAGGGAGAATACCGGGGCAGTTTTTGATCTACCAGTTGATAAAGCGGAAAATAACTTGAATACATGGTATACAGAGAACTAGATAGCATCATACCTTATAGGGGTGTTGAATCACCCAATTTATCAGGTGGGGAAAAGGAAGAGAATTGTAGAGAAAGAAACCCTTCATCTAGAAGGTGATTCTTCTACACCACCCAGACCTGATTCATGGGTTCTTCACCTAGGGACAACTCTTCGAATTCCCAAGATGGGGATGACGAGGCACAACATGTAGAAAAGTGACCTTACACCAGATATAATCCCCCTCTCAGAATCAAGAGACCAAATCCATCGATTCCTAGTGAGTTATTTTATTGTGGAAATTTAATCACCATTACTTTATAGAGAAACAAGTCTTATTCTCTTATCCCTTATTTGTAGCTACAGGAGCTGGAAAGAAGCTGAAATCCAAGATTGTAGGGCCTTCCTCGCAGCCTTCTGGTATACATATTGGATATTTATGACCAAAATCTATCCAAACATGGCGAAGTTTATACTGAGGTGTTGAAACTACCTGGATGGATTTGTGCGAGGGGCTACACCTCCCTAGAATAGGGAATCTTCTGGCTTCTACAGATATCTGTTACAAGGATAACCCCGATGAAGTACAGGCTTACATTAGAGAGCTGGAAATGCTCATATATGCCACCGATGATTCCATTCCTGTCACCAAGTGGGTGAAGGAAATGATAGATCATGGCGCCACTGAGGGCACTGGTGGTTCCGGAGATGAGGAGTGGCACAATTTTGTGGATCCTGAAGATGTAAGTCTCTTTCCTTATTTTCTTTGCAAATTGATTTCAGTCAAAGCTTTATTACTCAAGGAAATTATTTTCTTCATCCTGCAGCTTGCAAAGAAAGGAACTGTTGAGGTTCCTTCACCACAATATAGCCCTGGTGGTACTGCCATCAGGGCTGCTGCTGAATCTCCTCACGAGTCGGGCGAGATATCTCCAGGCCAGCAAGCCATGGATGAGGAGTTGTATATGGATTTCCATTCTCCAATTCATGTACCTGTAAAGGAGACTGTCGACACTCCCAAAAATCCAAATAAGCAAAAGAATCAAAGGAGTAAGTCCACATCTAAACGCTTCATCAGTAGTGGTAATTCCTTCAGATAATCATGAGTTTTAATCCATGAAAATATTGCCCATAATTTTTGGGATTGTAGGAGCTTCTTCGATTTCCCCTTTGTGGGAGAGGACTGAACTTCCTCTAAGAACAACGGAGGGTGCTGGTGAACAATCACAAGTTCAGGCTGACTTGGCCGCTCCTGAAGAAGAGCCAACGTCTGTTCCTAGTATCCCTTCTGCTGCTATTGCAAGGAGAGAAGACCCTACTTCTATTAAGTTAACAATACTTTATAAAATTTTGAATGAAACATCTACTAACTCCCATTATATTACACTTTAGGGTCAACCCCTGCACTAGAGCTCTTGGTGGCCATTGCAACTAATGCCTCAATTTTATCAGAAGAAGATGTCCAGGGTCAAAGGCCACAGAATGAAGGCCGCCAAGAAGACCTATCAAATGATCCCACTTATGAGATTAACCAGGAATCTGAGATTACATTGGATGAAATGATGGAACTTGGCGCATATTTTGAATATTTTTAAGATCATGTTAAATTACCATGTAATTTAGAAGATTATGGAAATGATTGTTATCCTCCGTCCTATTAAAAATAACTTCTTATTATATATATGATCATGATCCATTGAAATGTGTAGTTCTATCTGAGTAAGCTGCTAAATTGACAATGCCTAAAGGGGGTACAGAAAACCTTACTATTGCAGAGACATTAGCTCAAGTGGAGCTTAACCTGGAAGAGCTTCCTGAAACTCGTCTTGAGAATTTTGTTGAAGCTAGGAAAGACGGGGAGGAGCCTTCTCAAGTTACTGATCTACCGTTAGGTAAGAGATAACAATTTTTTGTGACTGTACTTAATTTTCAAGACAGCCAATCAACTTTTTTTATCCTTTGAAACTAACCAAATCTTTCAATTGTTTATGCAGGGCCACCAATTTCAGTGGCTAGATCTAGAGGTGAAGCCTCAGCCTCTGCCCCAACGGGAATAGAGAGTGAAGAAACACGGGTCAGGGGGAAGGAGTAGAACAGGGAACTTTCCTAAGTTCATTAATCCTGGATTATATTCCCCACTGTGACAGTGATGCTGAGTCGGACCCGGAAGTACAAAAAGTGCTCCAATTTTCACGACGCAAGCCAAGTGAGAACATATGGAAGATTATATTCGAAGTTCCTTTAGAAGAGTTGTCATCGAATATCCCGTGACTGTCATCCCTGTTTGTCATGCTGGGACTTGATGATTTTAGATATCAAGAGATCCATGCCACAGTGAAACAAGTCATTTTAAGGAGGGAGCAGGAGGAAAAGTGCCATCAATATTTGACCTGGGTGAAGCTTTTAGTCAAAATCAATGAATTTGAGGCTAAGGTGTCCTGAGCTGAGGCTGATCATGCTGCCAAGTTGAAGGAGTTGAAGCATAAGATCAAAGGTAAAGTCATCTAGTAGATACACCTTTAGCAATAGTTAGATGTTGTTACTGGGGAACTTGACCAGCTTAACAATTCATTTGAAGGAGTTAAAATGAATGGTATGAAAGTCATTTTAGATGCTAAGAAAGCACTCCATCAAGCTAAAAAGAGTGAAGCCGGTCGATTGCATGAGCTTCAAGTGGCTGTTGATGAAGCTCGGGAAACTGTAAATCAAATGAAGATTTATGTTGACAGCCTTTTGTAATTCATGGAAAAGAGAAGAGACTCCAATCTGTGGATGTCCTTCTAACTCTTGTGTGCCAAATGAAAAACACTTTCGTCTTTGATCATTTTTGAATGCTTTCTTTTGATACATGCTTTAAATTTTACATAAGCAAATGGGCCTAGTAAGCATAGTTTGATTTTTTTTCTAGGATTATTATAAATAACCCTACAAACATTGAATCTTTTTATTGCTCAATATTACCTAAAATCATACAAGATGTATGTTTAGTGAGCTGGAACATGACTTTTTTTCAGAGTTCCCTTGTCTTTTGTAAGTAGTTTAAAGTCATGAACGTTGTACATAAAAAGGATAATGTTTAAGTTCGAAATAGCTTTGATGAAATGGATTGACATTGACTCAATTACTTGATAATTTATCTAAAAACATATTACCATGTTCAAGTATGAGGGAAAATATGTAAATGGTGACTTAAGAAATTTTGAATCTAAGGAAGGATATGAAAAATGGATAAAAGGCATTAGAAGAAGTAGTTCCCAAGAATGAAGTTACCATTATTTAACAAACCCATTAGGGGGTTAAATTATACAGGGCCACCTAAGGGAATTGGATGCATAGTCAAATAATAACATCTTTTGGCTGACAGGTCTGTTATGTAGAATACTTATGCACGGCCGCCTAAGGGCATGAGCTGCATAGTCAGGAAAAAGAACTCTCAAAAATTTACTTTTCTATTACTAAAAATCTAGTGGAAGTTTATGGGGATTCAAATTTTCCAAATCATAGAGTTTTTTTGCATGGAGAGAGGTACTTGAATATAGAGAAGCTATTTTCAAACAAAATTGTCTAATAACTAGATGAACATCACTCCTACAAAGGTCTGACCCAAACTTAGGGAAGGGAAATATAAACCATAGACTTGAATACTTTCAGATCATGAAAAAGAGTATGGGACAAATATGTTAAGGATGGATTTTTTTTTTGAGGATCCCTACATATTGTCGTTAAGACAACTAAGGAAAAAAGATGTTTTCCTTCCAAGAATGAAGTTAGCATTATTTGAAAAACTCTTTAGGGGGTTGAATTATGTAGGTACACCTAAGGGAATTGGTTGTATAGTCAAATAATAGTATCCTTTGGCTGAAAAGTCTGTTATGTAGACTGTTTATGCAAGGCCGCCTAATGAAACGTGCTGCATAGTCAGGAAAAAGAACTTTCATAAATTGTACATTTTGTGACCAGAAGTCAAAAAAAGGTTTATAGAGATCTAGAAGTACTTAAGGTTAGGCGTATGACACATGAAAATGGGTATTGTACAATGCATGAAAGAGATACTTAGATCAATGCTAACCATAATCATGTTGTGGTTGGGTCCTGAATTGAGATGATGGACTTCACTACATATCCCATAAGGATGGGAATCAAGCCATACATAGTTCTTTAAATACAGTTTAACATCATGTGGGACAAAAGTATGGGAAATATTAGTTTAGGTTCATAGAACTCGGACCATAATAATGAATACACAGTGTGTGTTTTCATAGAGACTTTTTTGCTAGGGGACTGAAAGTAAAATTTGGGGTTAGGCCCAAATACTTGGGGATGGATTCGAGGAATGCTCGAACATTCCTACGTATCCCATATGGATGGGAATCAAGCCGCACGTAGTTCTAGAAATACCCTCTGTACAGATTTGGTTCGTACAAATGAAGGGTGAAGGGGACTTTAGTGCAATGATGGTTTGACCCAAGTTAAAAGGTTTGGGTATTGCCATGTATGTATGTAGTCTTTGGAATATAACATGATTGAAGATCAATGAAAATAATGATTCCCTATTCGGTGAGGGTATCAAATAATGTTGTAGTTTATTGTCATACAGGAAAAAAGTGATATACATTTTAATGTCATATAGCAAGGACAAAGGTGAACAAATGTAAAGAGATTGATTCTGGGGATGGATTCACGAATCAACATCGTATGAGATGGAGGTGAACCGATGTGAAGAGATTGGTTTTGGGATTGAACCACAAGAGGTTTCCAATGTACCCGGCCTAGAAGGTAAGGATCAAAGCCCACATAGTTTAATTAAAGAATGAATTAGTGATCAAGTTGTTCTTGGGGACAACGACCTAAAAATTGGTGTTGGGACTTACGCATGGTTAGCAGCTCAGAGAGGGTGTTATGGTTGAAGTTTACTCTAATCTCACATGAGTCATATTCGGTGTGAGAAAAAAGAGGTAGAAACAACCTTTACGATGCCCAGTTTAATGTCATGTAGGACATATGAAGGGACTATGCAGTTTAAAGTCTTGCAGTGAAAACTATTGGTGCTGCACAGTTTAGTGTCATGTAGCAGGGAAAAAATACAGTTTAGCGTCATGTAGGACGTATTAAGGGAATTTGTTCAGTTTTACATCATGTAGGATGAATGAGCAGTACAGTTTAACATCATGTAGGACAAATATAGGGACACAGTTTAATGTCATGTTGGACGTAAGGGTGCTGTACAGTTTAGCATCCAATAACTAAGACGATGAGTACAATACAGTTTAACGTTATGTTGGAAAAAAGGGGGACTGTGCAGTTTAATGTCATGCAGTAAGGAAGATATAGGACACAGTTTAATGTCATGTTGGACGTATTAAGGATTTTTTTCCATATTTTAACGTCATGTTGGATGATGGAACAGTTTAACGTCATGTTGGACGATGGTGCTAATAGTTTAAGGTCATATGCATAGACCATAGATTATGCAGTTTAACGTCTTGCTGGACGTAAGGGACTTTTGTACAGTTTAGCTTCATGTAGCTAGGACGTCATAGTTTAATGTCATGTTGGACGATGGTGAAAATTGTTTAAGGTCATATGCATAGACTGGTGATGGTGCAGTTTAACGTCTTACTGGACGAAAAAGTATTTGTGTTACACAAAATGCTTCTTCAGAAATCTAGCATTGGTTGGAGTAGTGATGATCTCTCCATCCATTTAGATTAAAGAATAAGCTCCATTGGAGTAGACCTTATGTATTGAATAAGGTACTTCCCATTTTGGCTCTAGCTTGGGAGGTTTCTTTCCTGGTATCATTGGAGTTCTGAGAACTAATACCAATTCTCCCTAAATGAATGAATGAAGACGAACTTTTTTGTTGAAAGCTCATGCTATTCGATTCTAATAGACTTCCAAGTGGTGCAGGGTGCACAACCTTTTCTCATCTAACAGTTCCAATTCATCCAATCTCTTTTGAGATTGTTCATATATAGATGACTAATCAAAAATTGCTACTCTGAGTGAGGATAATTAAACCTCAATAGGCAAGACTTCTTCCATTCCATATACCAATTAATATGGAGTTGACTACGTTTTAGTGTGGGTGGTGGTTTGATAAGCCCATAAAGCATGAAAGAATTTATCAGTCCATGATTTCTTATCTTTATCCACCATATTTTGTAGTATGTTTGAAAGAGTCTTGTTGAAAGCTTTTATCTAGCCATTGGCCGCTGCATGATACCTAGATGAATGATTTGAATTGATGTTATATTCTTGATACAACTTCCTCACCTCGGATGAATATAAGTTGGTGCCATTGTCTGTCAGTATGGTATGAGGGACACCAAATCCGGTAATGATGTTAGACTTCATGTATCTAACAATGCATTTAGAACTAAATTCTTTGAGGGGTATTGCCTCTGCCCATTTGGAAAATAAGTCAGTAGCTGTAAGAATATACTTAAACTGCTTGGCTGTAGCCAAAGGATAAGGTCCCACTACATCCATTCCCCATGTGGAAAATGGCCACGAGTATTTAGCTATATGAAGCAACTCTGGGGGCTGATGAATGAAGTTTGCATGTACTTGGAAAGAATGACACTTCTTTGTGAAATCAACACAATCTTGTATCATTGAAGGCCAAAAGTATCCAAGCCTTCGAACTTGATCAGATAGTCTATGTCCAGACTGGTGGGAACCACAGACTCTGTCATGCACTTCCTTCATGATAGCCATTGTTTCTTCACCATCAATGCATTTGAAGAGAAGTCCATCAAAACCTCTTTTGTAGAGAATTTTTCCTAGGTAATCAGGGCTATCATAAAGAGTAAAATTGACCACACTTCGTCAGATTTGTTCCTTCCCAACTCTATCAGGTGGAAGTGTTCCATTTTAAATGTATTGTCTGATAGGTGTCATTCATCCTGTAGTATGACCATATGGTTCAGGAATGGGACTAATTTCATTGATTTCCTCTGTTCTAATTTGAAGATAAGGTGAAATTGTACGATGATGGGAAATACTGATGGTTGTCTCATCCCAATTTGGATCTTCTAGATCTGTGGATATATTATCCAATGCATCAGCTTGGGCATTTTGTGATCGCGGGACATAAGAAAATGTTAGTTTCAGAGGAAATTCCTCCATTAACTCTCTAACGTAATCATACAAAGGGATTAGTTCTTCTTTTTTGATGGAATAATCCCCATTGACTTGCTTGATTACCAAGTCTGAATCACCTTTCACCTTTAAGTGATTCACTTGTGCTTGAAGTGCCAACTACAAGCCTACGATGATAGCTTGGTATTCCGCTTCATTATTTATACCGCCTCCCAATAATGAGAAGGAATAGGGTAAAACTGCCTTTTTTGGAGAAATGATCACACTTCCCAACCCAACTTTGTTGAATTAGGGATTTTCCATTTTCCTCCCTGTTGGACTTCTGGAAGCACCATCAAAGTACATTTCCCATGTTTGAAGACTATCTTGAATAAAGAATACTTCCTCATCAGGAAGTTCAATATCTGAAGATGTATCATCTACTAAAGGATGTTCAGTAAGGAAATCAGTCAGATCTTGTCCCTTTATTGCCTTTTGAGACACATATTGAATATCAAATTGCTATAAAATAACTTCCCACCTTTCCAGATGTCTGGTAAGCATTGGATGACTAAGGATGAATTTCATAGGGTTATTGCGAGATACCAATTGGACCTTGTGATGTTGCAGGTAGTGTCTCAACTTCTAAACTGAAAAGATTAATGCTAGGTATCACTTCTCAATATTTGAGTATCGGGTTTCTTCTTCAAGCATAGTCCGACTGAGATAGTAAAGGTTGTTTTCATTCCCATCATCATTCTTCTAAGCAATAAAGGCACCCAATGATCGCTCTAGAGCTGTCAAATAGAGGATAAGTGGTATTCCTTCAACAGGTGGCATTAACACCAATGGACTCAAGAGATAATTCTTGAGAATATCGAATGCTTCTTGACATTCTTCAGTCCACTGGTAAGTGACTCCCTTCATCATCAATTTGGTGAAGGGAAAACTCTTGCCTGCCAAATTGGCGATGAAACACTGAATATAGGCCAAGTGTCATTGAATTACTCTCAATTCCTTTAAATTTCGAGGAGGTGACATACCAAGGATTGACTTTTCCTTCTCAGGATCGACCTCGATACCACGATGGCGTACAAAAAAGCTGATAAATTTTCCTGAGGTTACCCCAAAAGCACATTTTATGGGGTTCATATTCAAATTATGTTGCCAAAGTTTGTGGAATATGACTTCTAAATCAGCCAAGTGATTAGAAATTTGCTTGGATTTAACCACCAAATATTCCACATAACATTCAAAAAACTTCCCTAAAAGGGTTTGAAGATACGATGCATGGAATGCTAATATGTTTCACCTACATTCTTCATGCCAAAGGGCATTACCCGATAGCAAAAGACACCTTGAGGGGCTCTGAAGGTTGTAGATTCTTCATCTTCTGGAGCCATTCAGATTTGATTATATCTAGAATATCCATCCATGAAGGAAAGTGATTTATATCCAACTGTTGCATCAATTAAGAGTTCTGTAATTGGTACTGGAAAATTACCCTTAGGAAAATGCCGATTAAGATATCTAAAATCAATGAAAACTCTAATTTTCCTATTATTCTTTTTCACTAGGACAATATTAGCCAACCATTTGGGATATTGAACTTCTATGATGAAGTTAGATTTGATAAGCTTATCCACTTCAGCCTCAATTTTGGAAGCATAGGTTGGGTGTGTTCTTCTAACAGCTTGTTTGAATCCTCGATGTTCTTCTGGAAAACCCAAACGATGAGTGGCTACATCAGGATCAATCCCTAGCATCTCTGTATAGTTCCAAGCAAATATATCTCAATTTTTCTTTAAAAAAGAAATATACATCTCTTGTTCTTCAAGAGTCATGGCCGCACTAATTAAAGTGTGGCGTGGATCTTCTTTTATACCTATATTTATTTCTCTGAGTTCATCCACAGTGGTAGAGATATCCTCTTAAAATGATGGAGGATCATCCCTAATATCTTCCTCTTCATCTTCAACATGTGTTATTTCTTCTATTTCTACTTTCATAGTAGATGAAGAAGTAGAATTTCCATGATCAGAAGAGATGTTAAAATTTGAACATCTTGAAGAAGAGGCTTCCATTTCTGACCCTATTGATGATGAAAGGTCTTATTTGGGTAATATAGGGGAGATAATGGATTGGTAATCGACATCATAATTCACCTCTGACATTTCTATAACTTCTTCTGGACTGATTGGAAAAGTATAGACTTGCTAGATTTCAACAGATGAAATGAAGACATCTCCATTTGAGCTTTCATCATTTCTTAGTGGATCACCACTTTCTCCCATGTTTTCTGGCTTGATTGTTGTAATTGAAATTGTGGAAGCTTCCATAAGAGTATTTTTATTTGGGCCTATCCTTTAAATTTGACTGATAGGCAATACATAATTTCTACTCACATGTGTAAATGAGTTTACTGGAATCTTTTCCAAATCATATGGATAATTAACTTTGGTAATCTCTGTTGTTGTGGATTTCTCATTTCCCTTCATGTGGTAGAATTATGCCTCAATGTATTGAGATTCACATGTCTTGAACGGGGCCTTATCACCATACAATGTCCCAATTTCACCATCGAAACAATATTTGAGACATTGATGGTATGATGAAGGGATAGTCGCATGTTGATGTAGCTAGGGTCTTCCAAGAAAGATGTTGAAGGCTGAGTCTTGATCAACAACCATGAAATCCGAATTGGATACAAGATCTTAAAACTAAGTTCTGAGTGTAATCTCACCCAGTGGTTCTTGTTCATTTTTATCATATCCTTGTAACATCAAAGTAGAAGGAGATAAATCAGATTCTGTGAGGCCCAATCGATGAATTGTACGAATGGGAATCAAGTTGACTCCTAAACCATTATCAATGAAGACTCTCCAGACGTATACACCATTGACCTTTCCAGATAAGTACAAAGTTCTAATATGTCCATGCACGACATCATATTCATCTTCATCTATGAAAGATATCACTGCATGGAATTCTGCAGGATTATTTTCTACATGGTAGACTTCAGCTGCAGCAATTTCAGTTTCAAACTCTTTAGGACTCGACAAAGCCTCGATGAGTGCCTCCTCAAGATCCTTTGATAAATTCAAAGCATACAAAATTGATAAATTGGCCGGTATTTGGTCCAAGTGTTTCAATACATCATAATTTTGATCTAAAGGTCTGTGTTTCCCAACAGGAACATGTGGTTTCGTAAGTGTCTTGGATGTTGATGATTTGGAATTTAGTGCATCTTGTATCGGGATAGGAGTTGGTAATACTCATGGATTTAGAAGATTGGACTGATTAGGTCTATTTACTTGCTGAGAGTAAGAAGGTGGAACCTCCAACCGATCTTCCAGAATAACTGTGTCAGGACTGAATCTGCCTTGTGTAGAAGAACTTGTTTGTTCTTGTTGAGCTCGTTGAAGGGCTCTGCCATGAGTTTCTGTTGTATACACAGTTCTAGAAGGAGTAGAATTGGAATAGTGGCCTCTGAAATATCTACGTCTTCCCCTGTACCCTGAGCCTCTGGAACTCCCTTTGATTCCTCTGTTTGATACAGGGAACTCAGGCTCATCAAAATAGAAACTATGACTGGCATATGGATCTGTTAAGTCAATCATGTTAACAGAACCTAAAATCAACTCTTCGCCTGATGAAGACTCTACCTGATTATCCAGTTTAGGTTGTGTTTTTTGGTGGGACGGTGCACTTCTCTTCGAAGTAGATGGCATAAAATCTGCCGGAGTAAAAGACAACTTAGGCTTCAAGACGATTTCATCTTCTTCTGATTGTTCCTCTTTCTTGGAATTATGCCTCCCTTTTGAGGATTTTCCTTCTGATGAAGAGGGTTTTGATGCGTCATTCATGGCAGAAGACACAATTGGATTCTTCAATTACATTCGAAAAATGGCATGAGTTCGGTTGATTGTTTTTCTGACCATCCAATCATCATATTTTTGCACATTTTTGTTCTTGACTTCTTTCCACTCACCTTCTTCCTCTGGATCTGTAGCAGTAACACATGCTACCTGAGATGAATAACCTTTAAGTTTGACTTGTCCCAAGTCGACCATTTTTTTCAGGAGGTCCTTGAATACAAAATACTCCTAAATGGTATTCCACAACATCTGATGAAACGGAAAATAGCTGGGACAGTCTTCATCTCCTTCCTTGTTTAGCCTCTTGGACCTTGGAAATTGAACCAAATTATTTTCCAGAGCTGAAATGAAGTAACCAGGAAATTGTTCATTTAGAAAAGAGTAAACTTTACTCTTCAGATCCTCAAATTGATTCCATATTTGATCTATTTTATCATCTTGACGAAACGTCTTATGTTGTTGACGCTCAAGAGGTTGAGCCCTTCGAGAAGATGAAGGCCTTGAAGTAGAAGCAGGTACAGGTGCTTGTTTAAGCATAACTGTAGCAGTATTTGCTTTACCCATTCTCCTTCCTGGATCTGATGGAATTACACGAGATTTATCCTTAGTCTTCATAAGAGAATCTTCAATCTGTTGAGCGATTGAAGTAAGGTCTCGAAACCCTCCTATGTATTTCATAGGGATCAACGGTGTGCGTAGCTCATCACGTAAATTTTCCACACATATTGGAAACAATTCTTCTTGAGGGAGTGCTAGGATCAGGGAATATGTTAATCCCTTCCAGCAAGAAATGAAATCTGAAACCCTTTCATTCTCCCTTTACTAAAGTTTGTAATATTAAAAAATATTGTCTTTGGAAAAGTTGATCTGAATTGAAGAAGGAATCATTGGCGGAGATCCTCACATCCGGTAATTGACCGGGATTGCAAGCTTGTATACCAGACCAAGGAATACCCTTGTAATGATTGTACAAAACACCTAAGCTTAACTAATTCTTATTGCTGAGGGGTTCCCATCATAGGATTTCAATGAGAAACAAAATGTGTTAAGTGTTGCTCTGGGTCTCCCAAACCATTAAATATTGGGAATGTGGTACTTGAAAAATTTGATGGGGGAGGAATTGCATCAACCCATTCAGGGTAATCTCTCTTTTCTGGTTTAATTTGAGCATTATTTCCCCCCATAGCTTCCAATAGTGATGTTAATGACTCAATAGTAGTTATTAAATTTTTAGAAACATCCGGTTGAGCTTGGACCTGAGCAGGTGCAATAACTGGAGCTTGGACAGATGTGGTGGTTGGTACTGCAACTGATGGTAGCACCACCGATTGTTGTTGCACATGACCCATAGTATTAGACCTGTGAGGGTGTACTGGTAGAGGAGGATATTCTTGATCCATCTCAGTAGTTGCAACAAACTCCCTTGGCTTAATGACTCTAGTACGATTAGGAGGAAGACTACCCTGAAGTAGTTCTGCATTTAACTTCCTCAATTCCTTCATTTCTTCCTCCAATTGTGAAAATCTTTTCTCTAATGAGAGCGATTTTCCTTCTTCATAGGAAGGGTATGTAACCTGATTCTTTCCTTTCCCCTTATTGGACACCTTTCAGAGAGGGGGAAGTGGGTTACTTGAAGTATTACCTAGATTCTGGGTAATCCTTTGATTTCTTGTATGCACACCTTCTTCATTTGTGTCTGTGCGTACAACCTCTTGAGAAAGAGTTTCCTCATCTGATCCCTCTGAGTGAGCCTCATCTGTGGGATCAGCAACAATGACATTGATGACATTATTTGATGCATAATGCATTGCATCCCTTCTATTTACATTTATGCGATATTTTCTACTTCCAGGTCCCTGATGAGACATTACCTTTTATTGATTTGATCCCTCGGGATCTTCTTGACGAACCATAATTTGGGGGGATTCTCCTGATAATTTGTCTATTCGTTCCTCTTGTGGCTTCTTCCCTAATCGAGAGAATATTGGATTTCTATGAGGGAGAGATTGAAGATTTGAAAAAGTCCCAAATCCTGTGGACTGGGGCTGTTCCTGCTGTCTTTGCTCAACTCCTCGAATCCTATTTGTTGATTCTAAGGGTTGGGTTAAAAGAGTCCCCAGTCTAGCAAGATGGGGTGGTTATTGGGCTGCTATATTTGATACTTTCTTGAAATCTCTTCGGATCTTGCGGACTTTAGTCCGGAAATTGGCTGGATGCATTAACCTACATCCACTCTTATCACCCAGCTCAAAAGACCGTTGGATGATTTCTGACACTTCTGTCACTTGATGATGTGTTTGATCCAAACAAGAGGCATGTTCAATATTCTAGTTTTCTTGATGCAGGAGTAATTCAACAACTTTTTCTATGTATGATTGATTTTGAGAAGAACTAGTTGAGTCATGTTCTTGATCAAGCCTTTGATTACAAACAAAGACAATTGGTTGTGGCTGGCCATGGGAAATAACATTGCATGAGACCATTTTCGGTGGGCTTTGATGACTGGAGAGTACAGTGAAATGTAGTTCTCCATAAAAACCCCATCCCCTAATATGAATATTATATGGGGCATTGGAAATTAACTGGTGTAATCATCTTAGTGGGCCAAGGCATGAACGTTGAAGGGCTCTCTACTTCTTTTCAGCCTTAGAATATCGAGAAATTGAGAGAGATGCCAAATCAATTTGGCATTGTAACCCTTCTATTATCTTGACATGATTTTCATATTCATCATAAGATAATATTTTCTTTTTCAACTGACAAAGAGTTTTCCATAGGTTGAGACGAATATCATGAATTCCATCTTCTGTCAACATCTCTGGAATGTCATACTAAGAATCAACCAAAGGCCAAAACATAAGTGGCACTTCACCTTTCTCTAGTTGTTTTCTCATATTTAGTACTTCCTCTTTATCATTCAATGAAGATTATTCTACCTGATTAGACCAGAGTTGGTGCTTCCTTGCTGCTTCATCGGATTCAACAAGATTGGTAGAGAATTCACTGATTAAACTAGAAGATGAAGGACCCAGGGGTGGTTCTGAGAATGACCTACACCCCAGGCTATCTTCTGATTGAGAAAGTGTTTCACCTGATAGTGTTAAAGCATCATACATGACTAGCTTCACATTTTCAAGTACCTCAATATAAGAGGGCTTTCTCTTCACTACATTTTCCGTTGGAGAATTTTCCAGGCAATGTGAATTATTAGTGCAGAGAGGACTTTCATAGCTAAATTCATCGTCATGGGGAGGACCACCATGGTGGGTTACATAAAAAGATGAAAAAATTTTCTCCTTGATCTTCTGGCCACACATAGGGTTCTTGTGGCTCTCATTTGAAGGTGAAACTTCGAGATCGACCGAATTTTCATAAAGCAAGCCTTCATGAGGAAGTGTCTGATGCAGGCCTTCGGAAATAATGTTCCCACTATTGGGAACTAAGAGAGTAGAATCTTGAGTTGCAATAGATAATTGTCTGAGTGCATCAAGAACTCTAGCATCGAGTAAGGCCTTATTACAGATTGGCCTTTGATTTCTTGACTTTGTTGGGCGTATTTTCTTCTTAGACGCCTTCTTACTCACTTTAGGAACCACTTGTTGACGAAATTGGTCATTATGGGCAGTTTTATGTTCCTTCTCAGGAGAGATGATCAGGTTAGGCTGATTATCTCCACTCAAATCAGGTGTATGTGCCTGAATTGGTTGTCCATATGATATGGGGAAGTATGACCCACAACCCTCTTGGACTGGAATAGAGGTGTTTGTATGTTCTAGAGTGAACAGTTGATGTGTCACTCCACTGGTAGGGATAGATTTTCATTTCTTTCCCTATGATATTGCTAAAGTTGTTATAATATTCTGGTAGGCATCCAAAATATGAGCAGGGATTTTCTTCTGCTCTTTCACCATTTACAGAATATGCTTAGTGACTTCAGCTGCCGAAATGGGAATATACATCCATTCCATGCTTGGAGTAGGTGTGTGTTCCTACTCCTATTCTCCTTTTCCTATCAGTGAATTCTGACAGTACTCATGTGTGGGGGTAGAGAGTTGAGTCTGCCTCCTGTTTGTCGTCAGAGCTTTCCGACTGACTTCTCTAAATGCTACCAAACTAGGTTGTTGGTAGGCTTGAAAAATACTAGCAGGTGTATGTGTGTGCTGATTGCACTCTGCCGAACATGGTTGACGAACTTCTTTCAATACTGACAGACAAGGCTGCTGGAAGGACTCACGAATGTAATCAGGTGTATGTGACTGTTTACCAGTTGTCAACTCATTGGGTTGGCGGGCTCCATTATATGTAGTCAGAAGAGCCTGTTGAACAGCTGATTATTTATAAACAAGTGTATGTTCCTATCTGTAGTACTCCACCGGAATTTCCTGGCGGGATTGGCGTGATTCTGCCAGACGAGTCTGCTGGACATCGGAATTAAAACGGATGGGTGTGTGTTCCTGCTCGTTTCTTTCCACCAAGTTAGGTTGGTGGACTTCTCCAGAGATGGAAGAGATGAGAACCTGCTCACTGTTAACCGGTTGTCGCCTCTGGTGGTTCTTCTTGCCTGCTCAGGTTCGAGGAACCTGAGCCGAATGCCTGGAAACGACACCCTCATCATGTTGAGGGTGCACTACCGCATGAGTCTGGCAGTGATTGTTGGTGGGATCCCTCGGGAAGAACTCTTGTTTCCTTTAATTAAGGCCCTGAGTGGCCTTATAATTTACCTCCTTAGAATATGGGAGGGAATGGTTGTTACATTCCAGGGATAATGACCCAAAACGGTTGGACACGGTGGTTAGCATCGCCTACTTCTTGATCATTGGTCTTCGTTGTCCAGACGACCAGGGTGAGTTGTTCACTTAGAGGGCTTATTGAGTAGCCTCCAGAGTTGGAATGGTACCATGTTGACGGTACTCCTTAACCAGTGCATTCGATGCCCAGTGTTGAAGGCACTGAGTAGGTGATATCACCCTCAGAGCAGACGATGATCCAGCAGGAGTATCAGCAGATGCATTCACAGCAGATGTTTTCACAGTAGAGGCATTCACAGACGTGAACTTAAGAAAATCCATTCTTGTAATTCAGAAGATCTTGGAAAAGAGTTCTTATTTGATATAACAAACATAATCATGATAAGTTTGGATGCTACATCTTTTGGATGAGTACATATGTTATTGATTATTCTGTTGGCCCTCTCATTGAGTTTAAATAGGGGCCTAACAAAATAAGTAAAACGTCATTTTAACTTGGTTAAGGATTCACATTAGGTTCCCCATTTTTTGTTTCCTCTAGAATTGGGGATGACCTCATTGATTTAAGGTTCAAACATTCTAAGCGGTTTCTAACGGGTTTGTTCTTATAACCGGAAACATCCAATGATTCTATATCCATTTGGACCTACTTTCCAAAGGTAGGTGCTCACTTGTTCTGGACTAATGAGGCTTAAGAATTTGCATTGGTCAAGAGGATGGGAGGTCGGACTCATCACACCTTTTTGGGGGGAATTATTGTCTACTCCAGGACTCTCTTTATAGATTTAAGTTATGTTCGTGAATCCTTATTATATTACCAAGTATGAAAATGAGATTTTCCTTTAGACCTGACAATCAATAATTAGTATGAATGAAATTTAGAGAATATTTTATATGTATTTGAGGTTCTTCATTGATAGAGAATCATATGTATTTGTTATAGATTCTTGTTCAATGGTATCCTTCTACACATTATATAGAAATATCTTGGTCATTATGATAACCATACTGGTTTTAAAGCCACTCAGCGGGGCACTTGAAGTTTATTGTCATTCAAAAGGACATATATTATTTCAGATTTGGGATCGTACCTGTAGATAGTCTAGCTATGTATCCTTTTTTTTAGAAAATGAATCATAACCCACGTAGTTCGTGTAAATAAGTATGAGTTTTATTCATGATTAATGGCTCAAATAATGATGTCATAATTACTTTTACACTCTAAGATCACGTGAGTCATACTCGGTGTGAGAAACAAGAGGTATTGGTAAAACCAGAAAATTGTTCCATGAAAGATGCAATTATAAGAAATAATGTGGGGCTTATGTATTTATGACTTCCCAGATAGATGAAGATTAGGATTTACTTCAGGGAAGAAATCTGGGAACAAGTCCCATAAAGGAATATATGCTTTATGGGTATTTGGATACTCTAACTTGGTGATTATTCCTGAGGAGGATGCCCAAATTAGGAGGGGACTTATGATTGGGTTTTACTCATGATAAGGAATCCCAAGTCAAAAGTAAATTAAGACTGGTTAAGAGAAATTATGACTGGGGCCTATTATTAAAGAAGAGGCCCAGGTTAAAAGAATTTGGAATTTGGGGCTTACTTCTAAGGAGGATGCCCATATTTGGGAACTTGAAGACTGGGGATTATTATTAAAGAAGAGGCCTAGGTTAAAAGAATTTGGAATTTGGGGCTTACTCTTAAGGATGATGCTCATAATTTGGAACTTGAAGACTGGGGCTTAATCCAGAAAAGAAGGCACATGTTAAGGAAATTATTGTTGGGGCTTACTCTTGAGGAGGATGCCCAGATTTGGGAAATTATGATTGGGGATTACTCCTGAAAATGAGTCCCAGTTTAGGGAACCTCTCATCTTTAAAATATGAGGTTGAATGAATGAAGTCTCTCACCTTAGTGATATGAAGATATGTAAATCACTAGGTTTTGAGAGATGTTCTATATAATTCTTTTCAGATAAAGAAGCCAACAAGGAATCCATGCCAAAAGAAATGGCTTTAAAGAGGGTTTTGAAGGCTGGATCTTGAATAGGAGAGGTGGATAGGCATAAGAGAGGTGAAATAGGCAGGAGAGGTACCCAAAAAGAAGTGGGCGCTTAGTTCCTGTGTGGGTGCGCAAGTTATGGTCGTCCAAGTATACTTGCGCGACACAGGGGTACTTGCGTGATGGTCAACCCTTAGGGTAATACTTGGGCGAGACTTTGCTCAATCCCTTAGTATTATCCCTAGAGGCTTCCAGAAGGGTGGCGCGCAAGTTCTGTTGAAGGAACAAGGCGGCGCGAAAGGGTGGCCATTTCCCTTAAGGGATGGCCACTTAGGCGCGCAAGTGTTGATGAGTTTCAACACTTAGGCCTTACTCCCCATCTTTAGATCTTCCGTTCTAGGTAATAAATTACCTTAGAAGTTTTCAGAAGCTTCGTGAAGAGACTAGGGAAACGAGAGCCCAAATCTGAGTTTCTGGAATTTTTTCCTCCGAAATGGGGGGCCCACCGGGGGTATTTATAGGCTGGTGAAGACCCTGGGTGAAATTCAAAGAGGGCGCGCAAGTCACCTGCGCGACCACTAGGCGGCACGCAAGTATACTTGCGTGACCTTGGTGGAACTTGCACGACCCAAGTGAAAATGAATCTTTGTTCGTGCCTTTTTTAATTTTTGATGTTTCTTCAAAGGATGAATCACTTTGGGTCCAAGGTATTTCCCTTTTCAATCGTTTAGACTCTATGACGGAAAGGAGCGTTAACAAACATTTATCCAAAAATAACATAAAGTTGGTTATAATTTCACATACCAAACATGTGAATACCTTGATCATATATTATCCTAAAACACACTAATAACCTAAATCACCATAACATCTTAATGAAATCACAGGTTATTGAGTATATCCCATGAATCTGAAAATAAATTAAACTCTATCATAAATTAATTTTTCACTAACTCACTAACCATTTTCAGGATCACCAATACTATACCATTTAATTCTTCAATTTCAATATCCTAAAAATTATTAACTTAGGATCTAGAAAATATTGTGGGTTATCTCTCCCTTAATCATGTATTCATTATAAATATCACCTTACCACTAAATCAATTTTCTTGGTTATTTGTACCATTAAAAACATTATTTCAAATCCATAATGAAAAACTATTATGGTACAATCCGTATATGTTTCATGATTCTTAAAACCAAAATATCATTGATAAAATAATTCTATAACATAAATCTTGAATCCAAATACAAAAGTTCGTTATTCCACTTTAGTTTTAGTAATAACATTATATTAACCTTGATCCATTAGCTTTTTCTAATGTATATTCCCTTCACTCTTGGAGAATTAAATTTTATAGTGCCAGGTCTCCTTAAAACTAAAACTCTAATCCTTAAAGGTTTCCTTCTTACCCATGCATTCAAATGCCTGATTTTTTTTCTCTCTAATTTTCAAGAAAACTCACATTCCCTTTAAGAAAGTACCAGGGTGTTTCTTTAAAAAAATTATCACACATGGGAAAATCCTTCTTCATCTTCTTACCCTAATCCATTTTTGGATATTCTATCCTCTTCTTCTCTTTATTTCCTTAAAATACATAGGTAACGAAGAATTATTTCATTATCTTGATAAAACATGATATTATATTCTCATATGATGAGAAATTTTGGGAGACTCATTCCCTTAAAAGGATTGGATTAAGCTTATAAAATAAATTATCAATCTTACTTTTTTGATTATTTATGCACTTCATGACATTTCTTGATTAATTTTTAAAGTTATCTTCATACTTAAAAACATTTTCCTATTCCTTTTATCTCAAACCCTAGAATTTTCTATCCATATCTTCTTATTTCTCATGTGGAAAATATTTTTCTGAGAAGAGTAACTTAAAATCCTTCCACTCCATGTTTATTATTTAATATTAATCCTTAGTGTTTTGAATCAATGACCACCATTGATATGAATCTCTTTGGAGATGATACACTAGCATGATAACCTTATATCTTTCATTGGTTCCCAAATCAAGAAATATCTTCTCTAAGGAACTTATCCATTGCTCGGCTATAAATGGATTTGTAGTCCCATTAAGTGATGGAGGTTGTTGATTCATAAAGTAGTATAAAATTATTACACCACATTGTGGATCAATAGGATACTCCATACATGCAAGGTTATTGGACATCACCTGAGTTAGCTACCTCAATATAGTTACAATTTATTCAGATCCAGCTGCAACTATAGATCGAACTTCATTATCTTTCCCAGGAATAAAACCCCTTTGTAGATTAGGCATATTGATATAATTTCAATTCCTTCCCCTGGTTTCTATTTATAAATAATTATATATACTATATTAGATCATAACATTATGAATATTAATGTAAAATTTCAAAACTAGTGACTCACATAACATAAATTGAAAATTTTATGCCTATCTAATCTCATAATCATAAACTGGGTATCATTGGGAATATTCTAAAGTCATAAAAATATTTTAAAATAAATCATAATGGTTTGTAAATAGAGTATAAATTATCCCAAGTATATCATATTGGGAGTTTTAAACCAACTGTGCAGTAAGGCCCATTTTCATGAACTAGGTTATGATCAATTCAAAACCCAATGCACATTTTCAAAGTTATTTCCCCTAGGTACATTGGTTCCAAAGTCACATCCACTTACAGTATCCAGATAGGGATTTATTTCTAGGAAATAAACATAATCTCTACCATACCAAAAAATTAGGATGTTATCCTATACTTAGACTTATCCTTGAAGTCGATCATAGGGTTATGTTCTCTAATCTATGTTTTCCGAAATCTAGTTGAAAACATTTCTACTAAACTTACCCTGACACCAACTGTAAATACCCTAACCCTAGTATCCTAGAGTCGGTGGTCACTTTATTACACTGGTGTTAGATATAAGTGATCACATCCTAAAGGAGTGAATAGTTTAGCATTATTGGAAAACTAAATACATACTTGAATCTCAAAATACATTTGAAAACATAAAATATAACATAGAGTTTTAATTAAGAGAACCATTATTACCTCTATAATATCTGTGCATGTCAATCATAATACATTTCCTAGAATCCTAGGGAAATAAAACATGATAAAGGGGTGAGATATAATGCTCATTAATGGTATGCATCGAGTAGAATACATACAGAATAATAAATATGGTAAGGGAAATAACTAAAACACAAGTCATTTAATAAATAAATTGAACATTAATAAAAATATGAAAATAATAAATAATTGTCAAAATAATGACATATAAATAATCACATGATCTTTAAACTTATCCATGGATATTCAAATTAATCGAATAATCGCATGGACATAAATAAAAAATATCTTAATTAGGAAATTCATAATATTGGACATCATCACTATACCTTAAAGGAATTTTTCCAAGAAATGTTACATATATATAAGGAATCATCCACAAACCCAAACTATTTTGTCTCATGAAACCAATTAATGCATCGAGGGGCTATAGTGGACCTCTCTCATCAATTACTAAGTTTAATTAATTCCTCATGTGAAATTAGAGAAACATAATCAATGTAAACATTTGTATTGAAAAAATAGAATATTAAATGTTAATAATTTCACCAATCAATAAACATAATCAACATAAACATTTTTATTTTAAAAGTACCATATAAACATTAGTATTTTCCCCAATTAATAAACATAATCATAAACTATTAAATGTAATATCAAGAATGGTATCAAAATAGTACATCTTATTCAAATTGATCATAAACCATCTATAGAAATAATAATGATGGTATCATTAAATCATATTCACAAAAGAGCATAAGGTAAAATGAGGTTTATTTTTTATAACGGAAAAAATACTATAAAAATTCAATTAAAAACATTTTTGAGGAAAATATCATTTTCACTTTGAAAATAAATTTCAAAAACATAAACTTTCCAGAATATTAAAAAAATATTTTCATTTAAAATAACCCTATAAAATTTTAATGGGATATTCAAAATGAAGGGTTTTCATGTTTTCAAGAAATTTCTATTCATGTCGAGTACGTTTAAACAAATATTCAATTAATATTTCTATAAAAAAGATAAAAAGATGATTATTTAGAAAAAGATTTTAAGATTACATATAAATCATTTTTTTAAAACCCAATCATGGGTAAAAATAACTTTAAATAAAAATAGTAAAATAATAAAAACATTTTTGAAAACATTTTTATAAAAAATGTACATGGGAGAAAAAATATGTTTGACAAAAAATAGAAATAATGTTTTCTTTCCTAAAAAACATTTTCTCAACCATTTTAATTACCAAAGCAAGAAAACATGTACTATTACTCAAAAAAATAATGAATAATAAAATCCTAATAAAATATATCAGGTTTAATATAAAAAAATCAAACTATTCCCCATTAGGGAGAGTTAAACATAAACAATATTGAATAATGATGAGATTGTGAAATAAACCCTTACAACTTTGGTTAATTTTCAGACATAAGTCCTGTGAAATAAATAACATAAAATTTAATATTAAATACCATGAAGATAAATGTATTAACTATTTAATATATATATATATATAAGGTTTATTATGTCCAACATATAAAAAAGATAAGTGGTGAATAAGGAATATGTCTCACAAAAGTTAAAGTGAGACGAGAAACCCTAACCTCTGGTCCAATTTCCTTTATACATGTTTGAACCTCCTATATAACATATATAGATTTATTATAAACATATCGAAAACCCATATTTAAATATATGAAACCATATATGATTTTTTTTTAATTTTTATTACTTTTTTATTAATAATTCTTTATTAAAAACACTATTCTGGGTGATAACTCCTTCATTTTTCACATATGTTTTGGTTTGGTAGTTTCATCCCTTATACTTCAATCATAATTACTTCATATGAATAATTTTAAACATTATATAAATATCATATATATATATATATATGTATATATATATTATAATTATTTATAATATTCCATAAAATTTAGAGATAGAAAAATGAGTTAAACTTTTCATGGATATGGTTGGCCATATATATGCATGGACGCTTTTTCATTTTTTTTGAACGATGGAATGAAATATAGTTAAATAAAATTTAAAAATTATATTAATCATTATTATATAATACTTATCATATATATTCATTAAATATATCCTTATTACCATATATTTTAAAATAAAATAAATAGTGTTTCACATCGTTCCATGGAGGTGATAGTCCACACGTACGCACGAGCGACATTATCATTTTCCAAAACAAATTAAGTTAATAAGATAGATGGGATATTATAATTAAAAAAAATTAATTATTTAATGAATAATATATATATATATATATTCATCATTGTATCCATCTATAATAGGTGTTAATGGAAAATTAATTACATTGGTTCGCGAGGCAGTAGTCCACCGTTCACATGATCAACGGTTATGTCTCCCATTTCATGGAAGAGTAGATGGATATAGGTTATTCCATAAAAATAATAAAAAATAAATATGTTTAAGATAATATTTTTATTATTTTATCATATTTTATAGATATTTTAAGGAGTTAAATGAAGAAATAAAATGAAAATATGTGGTTAAGAACTACACCTCTTCCTCGGACAACCTCTTTAATTTCATACCTAAAACAATCATAGATTAGTTTTATGATAAAAAAATGATATTAAATCATGGGTAGAGATTTATATAAAAGATTTGGGTTGGTATTTTATGAACCAAAGGTCTTGGGTTGTGTGAAGGGGATAGAATAGGGGGTTCCCTTTTATAAGTGGGGGGAAGTAAACGCTTGGCGTTTTTGAAAAAAATAAATTTTACCTATATTTTTTACAAGACCTGGGGCTCCAAAATGGATAATTATTGAACATTTGATGAGATACGGTCAACATATGGCCATAAAATAGGACTTTTATAAGTATTTAGTTCATTTTAATCCTTATCTTTGTAGTTTAGCCCTCCGGTAAACTCATTTTAACCATAACCGCGGTAATTAATTTTTACTGTTTTTACAATTCATTATGAGAAAAAATAATTTGATATTATTATATAATGTTAATTATTTTGATTAAAAATCTGGAATCCATTTTTTAAAATTCTATTCATAGAAGAGGAAGAATTTAATTTAAATCTAAACCTGCGGACACGATAAAAAACAGTTTTTGAAAGGAAATGTTTTCAAAGGTATAGAAAGTTCTTATATTAAAATTAAACATATAATTAAATAAATGAAATAAGTAAATATAATTAAACTAATTTTAATTTTAAAAACTTTTAAACAAAATTTAACTTTTTAAATTATTTAAACAAAATGATAGATTTCAATAAAAATTTGTATTTTTTCACTATTCATCAAAAAATAATCTTCTCAGAAAATAATCAAAAAATAAATCTAAGATAATTTTTTCATTATGATTTAAAAAATAAAATTAATTTTTTCAAATAAATTTTATAAAATTTTAAACAATTAATTTTAAAATAAGTGTGAAAAACGCGATGAAACCATTTTTTGAAAAAATATATAGTTTTTCAAAAAGAAAAATTCATTTTCTTTTAAATGATTTTTATTCTTATTTATAATAAATTGATATATAATAAATTTATTTTAAACATGTGTAAAACATATTATTTTCATATTTTATTTATTCCTATTCATACCCTCCAATTTAATGGCTTGGTTATAACGGTATACTATTTTACAGTTCTTTTAAACTCAGGGTTGCATATACCATAAGCTATAAAAGTGATTAAATTTATTTAAAATGAAATGTATATCATAAATTATTAGGTTTTTACAATTTTTTGTGTGGGGATATGATCTTGTTGGTAACCTCAAGTGAATATCCATTAATTCGTGTAAAAATGTCTTGGTGTACTAGTCTCGTGGAGATAATGGTGCTATGCATCATACATTATATGTTATGTTGCAGAATATCACCTTCATGGTGAGGTAAGAACCTAAGGGAGTTACATTGAAGTGATGATAACACTAAGGTATAAATCATGATGAGGTAATTGGGGCACTAAGTTAATTTTTACACTGAATTTTGGGGTTCACTAGAGTGTTCATTGAATTGAAGTGTGTGGTGAACTGGTGTGTTGAGTCTAGATCGAAGAGAGATTTTACCCTTTGCTTTTAAGGCCCAAAATCATCATCTCTGATTGTTTTCCTACTATAGGAATTTATCAAAATATGAATGATGGAATTTTGGAGTGGATATATAGGCTCTTAATTCCCATTGTAAACTAAGGTAGTGGAACTAAGATATATATATTGGTTATTTGATATATTATTTGCACCAAATTTTGAGCATGCTATGCATTGTGTATGGATGGAGGAGTCCAGTTTAACATTGGCACAAACTACTCAAAGTGGGGCCTCATCATGGGCATGAGAACTAGCATCATGATCCTAGAATGGGTAACTTTATAAGAATCCCAAATTACTTTTCTTACTATGAACATTTTGGAAACATTGAATATGTTATCACACTACATTATCATCCATAATTTATTCCAAAAAAATGTCTCCAATAGCAAACATTCATAAATTTTTATCTTTGTGTCCATTATAATTCCAAAATGATAAATTACATTCTTGTGAAATGATATGTGAACATGGATTTAGGGTTTACTCATAGTATCATTTTTTATTGGAAAATGGTCCATAAGTTCTCAAAAATTTATTGTAAGGTTTCAGAAACCTTTTCTCCAATAATAAAAGAACTTTATGGCCAACTCTTAGTAGGAGGTTCTCACCACCACGTCAATGGAATGGGAAATGTTTTTGAGGGATCTATAACCCTTGATGAGTGATAAATAATGTTTCAAATAGATAATTTATATATAGTGTGACACACCATTGGCTCCATTTGATCTAAATATGGTTTATATTGTAATCTCTGTAGTAAAGTGTGCACAAAATATTTGGGTCCCTTTAAAAAATCCCTTCAGAATTAAATTCATTTGGAATTAAAGGAAACTAATTATAGGGAAATATGGAGCACTTTGGTATTCCCTTTCTTAAATAGGTAGTTTCTTGGATCTAACATTATATAGATTTTTTTTCTAATAGGGGGACCCTAGCTTAAGGATATTATAACCAATAGGATGATCAAAACTCACGTTTTTTAATGCCAAGAGAAGGGTCTAAACTAAAATAATTTAATACAAATTCAATAATCTGACTTAAGTAATTTAATACTAAGATAATATTCTTGACTTAAGTTGTTTAATTCCCAGAGTAGAGTCATGAATCAAGGAAATAAAATATTAAATAGTATATATTAAATAGTATGTATTAAATATTTAGATATATGAAAAATGAAAATTAAACAAATTAAAAATAAAAGTAAATTGAGAAAAATATTAAACATTTTATTAATTAGATGATTATTGATGATGTTAATAAATAGTATATATTAAATATATTGATATATTTTAATTTATATAAATATGATTTATATATTAAAAAATATTTAGGCATTTTACATTAAATAGTCTTATATTTAGTGAATAATTATTTATAATTAAAAATTAAAATGAATTAAAAATACTGACTAATTGCAGAGTAATGGGCATATAATTGAATGTCATTTGATTTTTCAATTTAACATAGTTAAAATTTTTGTTATATTGATTTCACATATACATAATTAATGCATTTTTATATATAATGCACACACACAAAACTTATCCATTTTTTTAATGTTGTTAGTGTACTTATTTTTAATTTACTTAATTTCACTCATTTTTAACATGAATGCACTTAAAATTAAATATTCATTAAAAAATATTAAAAAATATTTTTTAAAAAATATTTGAAAAAAAAATATTTGCAAATAAATATATTTAGAAATGTATATACTAAATTTATAAAATTATATATTTATAATTATATATAAATAAATATTTTTTTAAAAATTATTTATATAATTATAAATAAATATTTATATATATTAAAATAATTATATATATTTATAGAATTATAAAATTTATAATATATTTACTATATTTATATTTATGTATATTTATTAAATATATATATATATATAATCATATAAATTTATATAATGATATAAATATTATTTTTTAAAAATATTCATATAATTGTACATAAATAATTATATTTTTAAATAATTATAAAATTATAATAAATATATTTAAATAAGAATATATTTACAATATTAATATTTATATATATTTATTAATTATATATATATTTACAAATTTTTTATTTATAATTATAATTATGAATCCTTTATCAGCATTTAAGTAATAAGGGCTGATAAAATAAATATTTATCATCTCTTTTTTATAACTGATAAAGAAGAAGCTTTATCAGAAATAAAAAAAGGGCTGATAAAATCAATATTTATCATTGCTAAAACTTTAGCATAGATAAATACCAACCTTTGTCAAATACTGATAAATATGTCTTTTATTAGTGCCTATTACTAAAGCGCACATAAATGGATAATTTATCGGTTCTTTTTTGAACGCACTGATAAAAGTATTGCGATATATTTAAAAAAACTTAACCAGCTATAAACTCATCATTATATCAGAAGCTTTCCACCAAAGGCACCCACTATCGGTGCTCCTCCTTGGTGAATTGAATCTTAAATCACACAAACTCACTCGAATAACACAAACCCACTACCTCCATTTGCTCGAACATCGTTCTGCATCCAATGTTCACTTTCATTTTGGTTTTCTAAGGAAACCAATGAGATCTAGATCTGAGGGTCTTGGATTTTCTTCAACCTAGCGAGGTAGGCCTGTGTTTTCCTTTGTAGGTTCCGATTTTATTTATGTATTTGTTATTTCATTTTTTATTTCTTCTTCAATGATGTCCTCATTTATTTGTGCTCCAATCATTATATACTATTTTTATATTTTTTTATGATCTATTTTTTACTTTACTACTAATTTTAATATCTGATTTTGTTCTTTTTAAATTGTTTTTTTTTTGAATCAGTTTTTTTTGTTGTCTACATCTATACACCAGCTTACTCCGCCAGCTTAATTTTGTGGCTATTTTGAAATCTTAGAGAATCACCTCTAGTCTGTGGATATACTAATTAAACAAATATTTATTCCACTGTATAAATAGTAGAGGTTTTGGAAATAAAAACCTTAAACAAATGAGCAAATTTATTTAGCAAACAAATTCTCAATCTCATGATGGTGAGATCTAGAAACAAAAGATGATTTTATGCAATTAATGTAAGGGAATTTATTTATTTCAATTCTATTTTAATATTATGGTGTAAGGGTTTTTCCTTAAAAATTTATTTGATCTGAATTGTGTTTTTTTATTTTAAGATAAATCTTATTAAGGGTGATACCATATTTATTTATTTTCAATGGATCTCTATTTTCAAAATTAGTATGGGGTTGTATGTATTTTACTACGTTGTGATATTCTGTTGTAAGAGTTACATATATTTTTATCAATTTATATTTATTTTATAAAGATATATATACATATATATATATGTATGAAAATATATATCTTTCTGTCTATTTATATATTTTTTTCAAAACTTATAATGTCGGGGTGATTGTATAACTATTTATTCACAAATTATGGATCTGGACTTCTAAATTAAGAAGGTATTATATTTATTTTCATTAAAAATTATGTTTAAATGTGAATTTCTTTCAATTATGTGTATTATAAATTCCATGATATAAATATATATATATATATATCTGTTTAAATGTGTATGGGGTAGACGTTTCAAGGGTTGGTGTGTTTGTGTCCCTTGTTTGTGACATATCTTGTTGATGAGTATTATTGCTTTATGCCAACTTCTTTATAGACCTCCCTAGAATATCAAGGATAGGTCAATGTGTATTATATGGCCTCCCTATAATCCTTCATATGGGTAGGTCTGATGTGATGGCCTCCCTAGAATACTTGGGAAGGGTCGGTGTGGTGATATGACATCCCAAGAGTCTAGATATGTTTTCATATATTTGATATATCATTAATTTTAAATGTAATAATTCCTTAGGTTTCTACTGTTCCAAAAAATATAATGGAGGTTATCAAATTCTATATATTAGAAATTATTTTTAGGAATTCATCATTTTCAGTCTACATGTATTTGTTCCACCCCTAGGAATCTCTAATTACTATCCATGTATATAACATTAGCCTTTATTTATTAAATTGTTTTATCAATACATTTTTATATCTTCTAGTTGATTGAATGAGAGTTTATTATAATAATTTATCAAATTTTGGTTTCTAATTATCCTTATTTGTGTTAGGTCCAATAGGTTAGATACCCTGAGAGGGGGGTGAATCAGGGTATGACAGGTTAAGACAACTGCACCTATTGATCTTGTTTTGCTGTTAAGAAAAACTCTCTTCTCTCACTTTCTCGTAGCAAAGAATAAACAGAAATCAAATCATTCATATGACACAGTGATTTTTACCTGGTTCACCCTCACTGGGCTACGTCTAAGGAGCATACACTGGTGATGTGCCGATGTACCAACTTCACTAAAAGTGCGCTCTTGTTAACAAATTTCGAAGTGGACTCACTGTCCCTTCTGGTTTACAACCACTCACAATATGAAAGCTCACTACTCTCTCAACTGAAGTTTCCTCACTACTTCTTCAGAAGATCCACTCATAGTTTATAGACATGTAGGTCTCTTTATTATCACTAATGAATTTACGCTTCACTGTATATAGATGCTCTATTGGTGTCCCACTCTCATCCACTGATGAATACCACTTTATCATAGTCCAACTGGGTAACTTCAAATATTTTGTGCAAACCTTTGTGCGTCTTGTGCGCAACTTTAATGCCTTTTATGCAAGATTCCACTTTTTTCATGAAACACCCCTTGTGTGAAACTTCAATCTTACATGAAACTTTCTTAGCTTGCGCGCAACTCAAAATCTTTCGTGCAACTTACTTTGCGTGAAATTCATACGTGATCTGGTGCTCGGATTTTCTGTAAGTGTTGAGCTACTTTGAATTAGGGGGGTCACCTCGTATTTATAGAATTTATTGACCCTTTCATAGAAGATTCTACTTTCGCACAAGTTCCTCTTCGAGCGTGCAAAACCCCATTTGATGTCGCATTGGGCATGCAAGTTTCTTTCGCACCACTCCATCTTTCATGCACATTCTCAAATATTTCTCACGCTGCATGCCTTTTCCATTTTTCAACATTCTAACCCTGAAACATGCCTTGCGCTCAAGTTTCCATACTATCCTCAATATTTCACGCAACTTCCTTTTCCAAAAACATGTATCTCTATTTTCCAATTTTGAGGCCCAAAAATTTGGCAAACACTGGAAAATGATGCCACCATAAATCTGTTTTTTTATACCACCTCTAGATCATCTATTCTCTTGTCATAGTTCTTTGTTAACATTGTATGTAAATAATATCTCTAGAACTCGAAAACTCACTATGGAAACACCCTTTGTCAACAAAATGATCTTCGTGGTCTGCTTTTCCAATAAACACAACATAGAGGTCCTCTTTGTCAACAAACACAATCACCTCAAAAATGAATCAATGATACCTTGATGGATTTTTTCCCAACAATATCTCCCTTTGGTTTTGTTGAAAACTTTATTCATAAAATGATATTGTATTAGTGCTTCAGCCACAATTCACCTCTTGCGATTCTGCTAGTGATCAAGGATTCAATCATCCCATACTCTAAGCCCGCATGAGCAATGATCGGCATGAGAAACAAGAGTAAATGAATAGTTAATCAATGAATCACTTCATTTCTGACACCCATTTTTAACACCAAACTGATACCAATTTTCAAACTGATACCAATTGTCGATCCCTGTAAACCTTCTTACACCATTCAAACATCACTCTTCTAATTTTATCATGTTCATATGCTATAATGATATCAATTCTTTGATCGATCACTTCTAGCATCATCAGATTTAAAACTCTCCCTCTATCTCATTACTCCCCCTATCTCACTGATCCACCTGTCAGCTTCTCCCCATGTCTTTGACTGAGAAATTTTCTCCCTTCCTTATCTATAGTTTCTCCCTTAGCCACAGTTTCTCCCCCTTTAAGAGTCACTATTTATTCCCATTTGTAAACAAACCCAAAGGTCACTCCTTTGTGGTATACAACATCGAAAAGATCACAAATTAGCACATAAGATAAAAACATACCATACCTTGGGGAGAAGGATGTCCCACATTCACACTTTTTCAAGTGTGCGGATTCAACTGGACTCCCAGATCGAGTAAATGCCTCTCGAAAACTTCCTTAGGTAAGGCCTTTTTCAGGATGTATACAACCTGTAGTTCTGTAGGCACATACTTTAACTTCACAATTCCCTGCTAAACCTTCTCCTTGATAAAATGATAATTTATCTCAATGTGACTTGTCCTTGATTGATGGATGAGATTTTTTCAGAGATTTATATAACATGATTTATCACACTGAATTCTGAATAGAGACTTCAATTCAACTCCCATATCGTCAAGCTATTATTTTATCCACAATAACTATGTGCATGCTTGAGTGGGGGAAATATACTCAACTTCTGCAGTGCTTAATGAAATGAAATCTATGCAGTTCTCTATCTCTTCAACCTCTTCAACCTCAGATTCATTTGAACTACCATAATCTTGTGAGAGAAGATTCTTTTTCTTAAATAAATTTCTCTTGAATTGTTTCGTGCCTTTCATATAGGCTGAAGTCTTCTTCTTGGGAATTTTGATTTCATCCTCCTCATATTATTGAAACTTCTTGTGGCGCCTTAAGGTAAGGTGACCAACTTTTCCACATCTAAAGCAAGGAAGAAGAAGTTTCCCTTTGAACTTTCCTTTTCTTCTTTGAAGATTAAATGAAAGGAATGACATGAAATCATATGTATCTTCATCTTCCTGAGAATATTAAATGGTGAGCTTCTTCATGGCCTTGAATGCCACTTCTTTAGATTTTCCCTTTTCCACAGCATCATTATCATTATTTCTTATTTCATATGAAACAAGGGTGTTATGCAGGTTATCCAATGTCAGCACTTTTGGATCTTTATCTTCCAAAATTGAAACTTTCATATTGAACCGAGGTGTAAGTTTCCTCAAGATTCACTTCACAGTCTTTATGTCTTCAATAAATTATCCAAGACCTCGCATGTCTTCCACTAAAAAATTTACCCTATCAATGAATGTGTCAACAAACTCATTAGGGTTCATTCTCATATCTTCATACTTGTTCCACAACACTTATAGGTTTTTTCCTCTGACCTTTGAATCTACTTCATATATGTTCAATAGATTTTCCTACATAGAATGTGATGTTTTTCATGAAATCGCATTCATAGAGATAGCATTGGATAGGGCTCCCTCTAAAGCATTTATTCCCTTGGTGTCAGTATCTAATTATCTTCTCTCAGCATCCGATAATGCACAACTATTAATATTGGTTGTTATACCATGCATTTTTGCTGTAAACACATCCATTCCCAAAGATTGAAAGTAGTGTTGCATCTGATTCTTCCATAGATAAAAATTTTTTCCGTCAAAGATCGGAATCACTTCTTGATTGGTGACATCCATTTTTGAGAGAACCACTTATATTAACCTTTAAGTCTGATACCAATTGTTAGGTTCACTAGGTTAGATACCCTAAGTGGGGGTGAATCGGGGTATGACAGATTAACACAACTGCCCCTATTGATCTTGTTTCACTGTTAAGAAAAACACTCTTATCTCACTTTCCCATAGAAAAGAATAAACAGAAATAAAATCATGCACAGGACATAGTGATTTTTACTTGGTTCAACCTCATTGGGATACATCCAAGGATTATACACTGGCAATGTGCCAATGTACCAACTTCACTAAAAGTGCACTGTTGTTTACAATGTTCGAAGCGGACTCACTATTCCTTTTGGTTTACAACCACTCACAATATGAAAGCTCACTACTCTCTGAACTGAAGTTTTCTCACTGAGTTTTCAAAAGATCCACTCACAGGTTATAAACCTGTAGGTTTCTTAATTATCACTAATGAATGAATCCTTCACTGTATGTAGATGCTCTATTGATGTCCCACTTTCATCCACTGATGAATACCTCTTTACTATGGTATTACTGGGTAACTCCAAATCTTTGGCACAACCCTTTGTGCGTCTTGTGCACAAAATTAATGCCTTGCATGCAAGATTCAACTTTTGTTGCTAAACACCCCTTGAACACAACTTCAATATTATGCGCAACTTTCTTAGCTTGCGCGAAACTCAAAATATTTCATGCAACTTTCTTTGTGTGAAATTATTATGCGATCTGGTGCTCGGATTTTTATTAAGTGTTGAAATACTTAGAATTAGGGGGCACCTCATATTTATAGTCATTCTTAACCCCTTCATGGAAGATTCAACTTTTTTGCACAAGTTCCTCTTCGAGCGCACAACACCCTATTTGATGTCGCATCGGGCGTGCAAGTTTCTTTCATGCAACTCCATATTTCACACACATCTTCAAATATTTCTTCAACAGTATGCCTTTTCCATTTTTCAACATTATAACCTTGAAACAAGATTTGTGCTCAAGTTTCCAAACCATCATCAATCTTGTGTGCAAATTCCTTTTCCAAAAACATTTATCTCCATTTTCCGATTTTGAGGCCCAAAAGTTTGGCAAACACTAGAAAACAGTGCCACATAAGATCTATTCTTTTTATACTGCCTATAGATCATATGTTCCCTTGTCATGGTTCTTTGTAAACATTTCATGTCAAAAATATCTTCTGAACTCGAAAACACACCATAGAAACCCCCTTTGTCAACAAAATTATCATTGTGGTCTCCTTTGTCAACAAACACAACATAGTGGTCCTCTTTGTCAACAAACTCAATCACCTCAAAAATGATTCAATGATACCTTGAGGTATTTTTGCCCAACAACTTTCCTATATTATATTTTCATTTGTTTAGTGGATTTAATAAAGACTTTATGTGTGTCAAACAATAATTACAATTGAATTTTTTTTCTTGAGACTTATCCCCCGTCTCTTTTATAAACAATTGTCATCCTCATCAACTTCATCTCCCGAACAATCATTATTAAAAAAAATTGTCTAAAACTCATACCCCATCTCTTTTATGTTTCTTGAACTAATCTGAACATTAGTCATCCCATGGATGACTACTACTTAGAGTATTTAAATCAACATAGGTTCATGTACACAAGAGATTAAGGATGTGTCAAACAACAAAATTTTATGATAAATGTCCAGGAGATGAGTTGATGAGGATGAGTTTTCTATTACTTTCACCTATGAATTAATTAATAGGATAAAACCTCCTATAGTGTATTAATTATTTTCTTAAATTCAATCACCCATTTTCTTTAACATACAAAAATTCATTGAAACAATCAAATGTTGAGTTTCCCTTATTAGAATTGTCTATAAGTTTCACCTTTTTTAATGAATATCTTATGTGTATTTATGGATTTATTATAAAAAATTAATATTTTATGAATCTAATAGGATGGATGTGAATAAAAAATGGATGCACCATAATCATTTGACAAAAGATTATTAAGATGGAGTTAAAAAATTCATCAATTTCATAAGAGAGCATGCATACGGGCATTTTCAAATTCTATGTCCATGTTTACATTGTTTTTATTTAAGAAAAATTATTATGGAAGAGTTGGAATACCATTTTATTTTTCACATAATAGATTATATCTATAAATGTTATACTGAATAATGGGAAAAACTGAATGTGGAGATAAATTGGGATAATATTGTTGTTTATGGATCATTTGATATGAATACCATAGTAAATGATGATGGAGATCACGTGGCAGAAATTACAATGGAAAATTAAGATAACCTTTGTGATTTTCCAAAGTTTTTTGAGGACTTAAATATTTATGCTAACAAACCATTGTATACTAGTTGTACTCAAAACACAACATTTCCAGTTGTATTGAAGTTATATAATTTGAAAGTTGGCAGAAGATGGAGTGACACCAGCTTTACAGAACTACTTGGTACCCTGAATGATAAGATACTAGAAAAAAATAAACTACCATACTAAACATATGATGCTAAATGAATGTTAGGATCAATTGGAATGATCTCTAAAAAATCATGCTTGTCCAGATGATTTCATATAGTTTCTCAAGGACCATGAATCACTCATAAAATTCCCTAAGTGTGGTGAAAATTGATACAAGAAAAATGAATCAAGTCTTTTAAAATTTGTATGGAACTTTCTTGATAATCCATGGTTTAGAAGACTATATGGATTTCAGGAAACCGCGTGTTAATTGGCATGGTATGTAGATACAAGAATTAAATATGGGAATCTATGTCATCCAGAATATTCTCCTCAGTGGGAGAAAATTAATTATGAGTATCCTGAATTTGGAAATGATCTAGGAAAATTTCATCATGAATTATCTACATATGGAATAAATACTTTTGGTGTATAGAGTAGTACTCACAGTATATGGCCCATCATGTTGGTAAATTATAACTTGCACTGTGGTTATGCATAAAGCGCAAATACATTATTTTTTCTATTCTTATATCTGGACCAAATAAACATGGTAATGATATTAATGTCTCTTTGGCTCCATTGATTTAAGATCTAAAATTGATGTGAGATATAGGTGTTACAATGTATGATGCTCATAGAAGTTAAGAATTCATATTGAGGTCTATATTTTATGGAACAATAAATGAATTCCATTCTTATGGAAATTTATCAAGAAATAGTATTTAAGGAATTTTGGGGTGTCCATTTATTAAAAAATATATATACTCAACTTTGTTTAAACATTCATTGAAGAATATATCTTTAGGACATTAGAAATGTTTACCTCAAAGACATAAATAATAATCCTAGATGATAGAATTTATGGGAATATCAAACAAGGTACAACACCCACTCTAGTAATAGGTGATCAAATTTATAATAAATTAAAATATATTGAACTATTTTCTATAAACCATTTTCAAAAAATCTTACAAAATTAGGTTGGAAGAAGAGATCAATTTTCTTTGTATTACTGTATTGGAATTATTTATATGTCAGGAATTTTCTTGATGTCATAAATTTAGAAATAATATATTTGATGGTGTTATTGTCACAATACTAAATGTTCTTGGAAATGAAATATATAATCCACGCTAGGTTGGACTTGATTGAAATGGGGATAAGGGAAGAGTTTGCACCGGTGAAGGGTAAAAGGTGGAATTTTCTTCCTTTAGCAGCTTATACTCTATCCAGACAAGAAAAATTGTAATTTTTCCTCTTCCTTAATTGTGTAAAAGTTCCACATGGGTATTCATAAAATATCATGAATGTCTTATAAATGACTAATTTGATGTTATAAGGACTAATGTCACATGAATGACATGTTTTGATGCAAGATTTAATGCATGTTTCTTTCTGTTGCATTCTGCCTCAAAATGCACAACATACATTAACCAGACTCTACTTCTTTTTCAAAGCCATATGTAGTAAATTTATATACCCGATGAAGTTTCCCATCATGAATAAGGAGGTTATAGACATACTATATAAATTAGAGATGTTCTTACCACCATTATTCTTTGATATAATTGTCCACCTTATGGTTCACTTGGTAAGAGAGGTTCAATGGTGTGGTCATGTCCATTACAGATAGATGTACAAAATTGAATAGTATATGAATATTTTGAAAGGGTATTTCAAGAATCGAAGTCATCCATAAGGATGTATTGAAAAATGATATATTTTTGAAGAATCTATTGAATTATGTACTAATTACCTATCAGATGTTGATAGTATTTGTCTCCCAAAGTCTCATCGCAGTGAACGCCATATGGGAGAAGGGATTTTTGGAATATATGTCGTTACAATTACTTTGATAGAGCAGTACCAATCATACCTTTACATTTTACATAATAGTAAATATATTGATCCATACAATGAATCCCTCAAAGAAATTATTAGAGATTTGAAACCATCAGGGGTTGAAGGATGGATATCAAATACACATAATCAACAGTTTATAGGATTGTTATGAGATCAAATTTATAAGTAGTTATCTAAAAATATGAATCGAATCGCTGAACGAATCCAATGGATAGCTAGAGTACTAAATAAAAATGTTATATATACACTGGTTTTGTAATCAATGGTTATACATTCAATAAAAAAGAACATGATGAATGTTGTATGATTGAAAATAGTGGTATTACGCTTGTGGATGAAGCGATGCATGTATCTAGTTCCAAGGATAGAAATAAAATTTATGTAATTTTTTCATATTTTGTCCTTATCGAACAGATATATAAGTCATATTAAACAACATTTCAAGTGTCGATTTTTTCATTGCAAATGGGTTGAAAATATCATTGCAATGAAATTTGATGAAATGGGATTCGTGAAGGTGAATATCATCAATGAAGGGGGAAAGATGATCAGTTCATAATGGAATCACAAGAAATGAAATTATTTTATGTCTCTGACCTAACAAACAAGAATTGGTTGATTTTCCTACTAGCAACAAAAAAAATATTGGGTCAGATAAAAATTCAATTGGGGAAAACCCTTTTATTGGGAGATCATAATCACTTCATACCATTCCCAATGTAGACAATGTCTTGTACGTTAGAGGGGTGTATAAAGAGGGGATTTTGATTCTTGATAGAGGAACCAAATCCCTAAATCCTTTAAAATATATATTTCAATGAGAAGGTAAAAGTTTTTTTAAAATATACTATGTTTTTCCTCATAATATTACATATTCTCTACTACATTAACATAATATAAATTAAATGTTTGGCTACTCATAAAGATAATGTCTTCTGTACATGATTACATTACCAATCCCTAAGAAGGACAAACTATAATTAAGGAAACCCTTTAGAAAGATGTTAAGGTAATATCACGATATAATTTCTTTATTTTATCAAAAAATAATATAATGAAATGTTGATTTAATTTTCATTATTCCTTAGAGAGTTAATTTATTTTAGAAGATTCATTTCCATTTTTAATTCCTTTGCAAGAAGAGAAACGATGCTTTCTCTGCTCAATCATAGAGGTAATCATGATGTTTTCACAGTAAAATCATTTTCTGTATAAGTAATGTATTGTTTCATATTTATGTCTAATTTATTTATTTATTGTATTACTCAAATAATGCTTTTTTTCTTATATATATTGATTATTTTATTCTATTTGGGTGTGTTTGTATATCTTTCATGACTTTATATACCAAAATTTTCATAGAATTATTCTCCCTCAAAACCTTTTCACACCTATAGTGTTGCATTTTTTACTTTCCTTCAAGTTCTCCCAATGGTGTGACCGGTATGACTCCATGTACTTATTTTTATTCAAAATTTATATTAATTATAGTAAAATAGAAAACTGATATACTAAAAACTAATCAAATATATTTAGATTGTTTTTATACATTAATACAATGATCTATAAGTCATTTGTGATGTGTAGGAATCAAACACACCTCAATCTGATACAGAATGTGCCAGTATAACTCAATGTGTTTGTTATCAGTTTAAAATTGATATTTTAGTTCAAAAAGTGTCACCCACTAAAAACCAATAAAATATGCTTAGATTCTCTTGATAATTTAGGAAAATGATTCTGAAGTCATTTTTGATGTGTAAGAATAGATTTTATATATAGGTATTCATACGTGGTTGGTAGATACCTTGGAATATATGTTTGGATCTATGATGGACCTTTTGGGGTCCCCATATACATATTTATATTAATTGTTGGGGGATGAATTATACTATGTCCTAAGATCTGTAATGACTCATTTTGGGTCACCATATATATCTCTTCACTCAAATATGATTGGGTATTCCATGAATTTGGAGATAAGATGATACTATTTGACGTGTCAAGGGTTTTATCCATAGGGTTATAAGGATTTATTCTTGGGGGCCTCCATGGATTTGTATCTTAGATGATTTTGGTTTGGCATGGTCATGCGATGTTTTTAGAGACATCTAGCATTGGTGGAAATATGTATGGTTGATCCTGGGTGTCATGCTGGAACCTAAGGAATGAATATGGTTATATATATTTATTATTACATTTTTTATTTTATTTATTCGTCAGATCATATCACATGAATGTAACACTGGTTTTAATGGTTATGTGTGGGACCTATTTGGGGGCGCCCTACTGAGTTATGTACTCACACCCTATAACGACCCAATCTTTTTGAGTAGTATATTAACTTACTCTTAATGATTTAATAAGATGTTAATGGTTAATGCAAGAAGAGGAGGAGATGGCTTCATCCAGTAGACTTGAACCTTATGAAGCCCACTTATCAGAGCTTGGGAAGGAGGTAGCACCTGTGGGCTTCGCTTTGGACCAAGCCCAAGCCGAACTCCAGCGTGTCAAGCTTGAACGGAAACGCCTACGGGAGAAGTTCAAGTTAGTAGAGATTACTACTAGGGCAATGTTATCTGAGCCTCCCTCAGATTCTCTCACCATAGCACACCTTACACTTAGGTCATATGTCGGTGTTATAAGGGGCTATGTGACAAGACCCTAGCTTCTTTGTGTAATCCTTTGGGACGAATGAATTGAGATTTCTTCCTTTAGTGATGTTTGTGAAATTTCAAATGTCCGGATAATTTTAGAATGTATTTTATTGATGAATTTCGAAAAAAGGATATTTTAAAATATTTATGTAAACCCTAAATAACTAATGATGTGTAATGATTTTCAAAAAATGGTCTTCTACAAAAGTGTTCAGTAAGGAATTTGGAGTCTAATAAGATCAACTTAATTTTTGATGAATAGTAAATTATGACTAGTGATTTTACGCTTAGGATTAGTAATGTGACCAAATGGATTAGTAATTTCACTCAAAGAAAGTTTTAATATAATTTAGACGCCGAGATTAAGTAATGTGATTCAATAAAATGGGTAAATAACGGTTTCATAAATTATTATTCAAGTATTAGTTTTTTCGGATGAATAGTGTTTTTTTAATTAAAAATTTAATTAAAAATAATTAGAAAACTATTTTTATAAAAATGACTTTATTTTTGAACTCAGAGCATCGATATTATGTTATGGTAATTTTTGGGGTTTTTTTCTGAAAAAAATGAATTTTGGATGAATAGTGTTTTTATTTAAAAATTAAAATAAAATTATTTATAAAATTATTTTTATAAAATGGATTTAATTTTTGAAATCAGAGCATTGATATTTTGTTAAGGTGAAATTTTGGGATTTTTCTGAGAAAGTTGAATTTTCAGTGAATAGTAAAAATACAGTTTTAGGGTTTCGGTATGTTTAATGACATCATAACTGTGTCATGATGATTTCATGAGATCCTTTAAGTGTTGGCCGGCCAAGGGTGATGAATTATTGTTTTGGGGGCCCCATGTGGCCTAACTCCTTGATAAATGCCAAGGGAGAGCACATGGGTTTGAGAAAAGCACATGTGAGGTGTCCCTTGGCCATTATTGCCTTGTCCCCTCACTTTCCATATAAATACCCACCCTTTCCTCCTTTATTTTTCACTCCCAACTCTCCCCAAACGAAGTTCTGGTCTTCTTACCTTCCAAGGAGTCCTCCCAAGGTGCCCCCAAGCCCTCAAGGTCCAAAACTTTGAGTTTCAAGAGTCACGTTTTAAGGTAAGGGATCCGACCCCTCTCTTTCTTTTCATGTAATCTCTTTTATGTCATTCCTTTTATGCTCCATGTTCTTATGTGAGAGGATGTTATTTTATATTCCTCTTACTTCCCTTTTCATTCTTATATGATGATAGATCCCCTCTTACTCTCATCATTTCATTTTATGAATGTTTAAGTGATGTCGTTAGGCTGCCGAATTTTTAAGGGATTCTTTCACCCTTCTCATTTTTCAAGTTCGATTTTCATGTCAAGTATTTCAAGTTCCTTTTTATTATGTTGGGGTATGATCTATATATCTATCATACTGATATCTTATGATCATATGATGAGAGACCCTATTTGATCTTGTCAATTCATTTTTATTGAAGTTTAAGTGACGTCGTTAGGCTGCCGAATTTACATAAGAGAAATCTAATTTTTGTCTTCGTTCCATGTTTTTCATTTCAAATGGTATGTCCTTAAAATTTAATTACCATGTCCATATATCCATATTATTCTCTTACCCTACTGTTTTATGGATCATTTATGAGTGGGTGACCCATGTCCCCTCTCTTTTCAATGTTTTCTAAAACCTTGTAACATAGTCGTTATGCTGCAGAATTTTCGTCTCAAAATGCCTCTCTCTTTTCTCAAAAATTATTTTATGTTCTAAAGTGAATACACAAAGCTCTTATTTCTAAATGGGTATTCACATATATATCAAAATGTTCTATTTTAAATTCTGGGATTTACATACATGAGACCCACTTTCCCTTTTCGTGGGTTTAAAGTGACGTAAAGATCATGTCTTTAAAGCAGTTTTTAAAACGTTATGATTATGAAATGAAACCCATTTATTTTATGCTATGTGGGTTATTTATGAAATTTTTGATTATGATATATGTGTATCACATGATAATAAAGGCAAATTTAAGGGTGCGCCCTGATAGCGCTCCAATGCATTGGGTAATGATGTAACCACTAGAGATTACAATTTTCACGATACCTTGGTGAATAACCTTGGTAATTTTCAAATGACACCTTGGGGATGGACCTTGGTGATATGTTCATGATTTTATATCTTAAATGATGTAGCCACATCTTTAAGTTATGGAAAATGTTATTTTTATGAAATGCCTCATGATTTCTTTCTCATGCCTTAAAGTTCTTTTCATGTCCTTATTGAAGTATCTCAAGTTCACATGTAAAATGTTCCTCTTGTTTCCCTTACTGGGACTTCTGCTCACCCTTTCTTTTGATGTATGTTCTCAGGTTATGAGATGCAGTAATGAACCTATAATGTACTTAAGGAGAATCCTTTCAAGTGTTTAAGAAGAATGATTTTTGTTGCTTTCATGTATTATGTTCCTGGTTTCCAAGACACTAGACCTTACAGATCCTCAGTCTTGTGTAATGTAATGAAAGTTTATGTTATAAAATGGCGGGTTGCTATAGTTGGTATCAAAGGATGGTTTAGTTATTTGTGGAAATTAGGATATAAAAACTTTTGGAAGAACCCCATAGAAAAGTTTAAATATAGGAAAACTTCCTGGTATTTTGGTAAGTATTGAGTAAGTGGTTTATCAAACAAATACATCCCTGTCTGGATACGAGCAGGTAGAGGCGGCTCTGGCACAGATGTACATAGGGGTAAAACCCGAAAACACCGCTTTGAGCTAGACTCGAACGGGAACTGGTGCACGATAACGGGCCTTGCTGCACTCTTGGTTACGACACTCCCGGGGGATATGTTTGGTTAATCACAAGCTTTTTATGAATCATTATGAAGGAATTATAGAAAAGTGTAATTTTCTAACCATGAAGTCTTAGTTAAAATATCCATAAATGAAATAAGTTTCTTACTAAGGTTTTATTCTTTTAGAAAATGGCGGGCAATAGGAGGAATCGTGTCGATGGTGACCGCAATGCACCATGTGCTGATGGCCCTCCGATGGAAGCCGGAATGGAAACATTCATGCGAATGATGAACCAACTGACTCAAGTTATGAGTAATAACTTGAATCAAGCTGAGAGGCCGACCTCACCGCGAAGGGAACAACTTTCTGTTGAGTCCTTCATGCGTCAACGACCACCAACATTCAGGGGATCTATTGACCCATTGGTTATAGAACAATGGATAAGCTCCATTGAAAAGATCTTTTCTGTACTTCATTGTTCGGAACAAGAAAAAGTCACCCTTGCTGTTTACCGCCTAGAGGGAGAAGCTGATCAGTGGTGGTCACTGATCAAAAACACGAAGCCGCGAGGAGAGATGGAAGCTATGGAGTGGGAAGAATTTTGGGGAATTTTCTTTAACAAGTATTTCCCTCGTTCCATGAGAACGAAAATGGAGAAAGCGTTTCTCGAGCTGAAGCAGAAGGAGAACGAATCTGTTGGAACCTATGAGATGAACTTCACAAAGCTTTCCCTTTATACCTCAAGCTTTGTCATGGACCCTAATGGGAAGGTTGATAGATTCTTTGGCGGACTACGACCTCATCTGCGGAAGAATCTAGCCAACAGGGACTACGATAGCTATGAAGAAATAGTTCAAAGTGCTATGAAAGTTGAACTAGAGTTTGGGGAGACACAGTGGTCTCACAAATCTAATGAGAAGAAGAGAACTCTAGAACCAAGCCTGGGAAGAAGTTTTGATCAGTAAAGAGGTGGAAAGCATATGCAACATCCTACATGCAATAAATGTGGAAAGAAGCATTCGGGGAACTGCTTGATCGGAAGTGGTAAGTGCTATAGGTGTGGAAAAGAAGGCCATATTTCTCGGAATTGTCATAGTGATGTGAAGCCTCAACTTCCCAACACTAACGACAGAGGAAAGGTGGTTCTGGCCCTACCTGAAGTCACATGCTTCATGTGTGGACAGCTTGGGCACTTTGCTAATCAATGTCCAAATCCGAGGGCGGTGGAGGGGAATCACCATCAACCTCATCAGAGGCCAAGGGAGCAAGGTCGTGCTTTCGCTATCACAACAGCTGAAGTTGAAGTCCCGAATGATGTGGTAGCAGGTACTCTTGTTGTCCTCTCAAAACTAGCAAGTACTTTATTTGATTCTGGTTCTACGCATTCCTTTATTTCCTCCAAGTTTGCAAGGAATATAGAATCAATCCCTGAACTGCTAGAGGTAGAGTTGTCAGTCAAGACTCCAAGTGGGATTATCCTTGCATAAAAAGTATTTAGAGACTCTATTGTTTACTTTGGTGAGCACAATCTTATCTCAAATCTAGTAGTCATTCCCATGATGGAATTTGACATTATACTAGGGATGGACTGGATCTCAAAGTATAATGCTAAGATAAAATCAGAAGTAAGGAAATCTCAGTAGTCTTGAATGAATAACCTACAGTTATCTTCCGAGGAGAGATATCCTGAACTGATCCCTATCTAGAAGCACCTCATATAGCTTTCTTTATGGAGTTAATCGGTGATGAGGAAGAAGGGAAAGGAAGCATACAAATTGAAGATGTTCCGATTGTTTAGGAATACATGGATGTATTTCCTGAGGAGTTACCTGGACCTCCCCCAGAAAGAGAGGTAGAGTTCTTCATTGAACTCATACCTGGGTCTCAACCGATATAAAAGACTCCATATAGAATGGCAAATGTGGAGCTAGAAGAGCTAAAGAAACAACTCCAAGACTTGTTGGAGAAGGGGTTTATCCGACCGAGTGTGTCTCCTTGGGGAGCACCAGTTCTCTTTGTGAAGAAGAAGGATGGATCAATGCGGCTATTCATTGATTATAGAGAACTAAACGGGATCACAGTGAAGAACAGATATCCTCTTCCAAGAATTGATGATTTATTTGACCAACTTCGTGGGGCTCAATTCTTCTCTAAGATTGACCTTCGATCAGGTTATCATCAACTGAGGGTGAAGAAGGAAGATATTCCAAAGACTGCCTTCCGATCAAGATATGGGCATTATGAGTTTACTGTTATTCCCTTCGGCTTGACTAATGCTCCTGCTATTTTCATGGATTTGATGAATAGAGTCTTTAAGGACTACCTTGATAACTTTGTGGTAGTTTTTATTGATGATATTTTGATATATTCAAAAAGTCATGAGGAACATGAAGATCATCTGAGGGTTATTTTGAAAACTCTACGAAAGGAGAGGCTCTTTGGGAAGTTCAGCAAGTGTGAGTTTTGGTTACAACAAGTGGCTTTCTTGGGGCACATCGTAACCAATAAAGGAATCTCGGTTGACCCTGCAAAGACAATGGTTGTGGAGGAGTGGCCTCAACCCACAATAGTAACTGAGATTCGTAGTTTCCTTGGTTTAGCGGGATATTATAGGAGGTTTGTGAAAAACTTTTCACGACTTTCTAATCCACTAACCAAGTTGACTCGAAAAGGGGTTAAGTTCATCTGGAAAAAGGAATGTGAGGAAAGTTTCCAAGAGCTGAAGAAGAGATTGGTTATTGCACCTGTGTTAACACTACCCTCTATCGGAGAAGGATTCATTATTTTTAGCGATGCATCTCTGAAAGGGCTTGGGTGCATCCTCATGAAAAATGAAAAAGTAATTGCTTATGCATCTCGACAGTTGAAGATTCATGAGCAGAATTATCCTACACATGATCTAGAGCTGTCGGCAGTTGTTTTTGCTCTAAAGATATGGAGGCACTATCTTTATGGGGAGAAATGTGATATATACACTGACCACCAAAGTCTAAAGTATATTTTCACTCCGAAAGAATTGAACATGAGACAAAGGAGATGGTTGGAGCTTATTAAAGACTATGATTGTTCAATTCATTATCACCCTGGAAGAGCAAACAAAGTCGCGGATGCGTTAAGCAGGAAAGATCCTGTTGTTTTGGCAACAATGAGGATCCTGGGAGATCCCTTGATTAAAGATCTAGTAAAACTGGACATGGGAATTATAAGTAAAGGGACATCATCAACCCTATCCCAAATGATTTCTCAACCTTCATTTCTAGAGAAGATCAAGAAGGCTCAAAAAGAAGATCCTTTGCTGCAGGAGAAGTTGGAGGCTGTAAAAGATGGGAAGTTACCCGATTTCAATATTGATCAAGAAGGTGTATTGAAATTTCATACAAGACTATGTGTCCCATCTATTCCGGAGATAAAGAAAGAATTGATGGATGAAGATCATAGCTCTACTTTCTCTATACATCCGGGAAGCACTAAGATGTATAGAGACCTTCGTGATCATTATTGGTGGGATAACATGAAGAGGGAGATTGTCGATTACACTACAAGGTGCCTGGTGTGTCAGAAAGTAAAGGTAGAACGACAACTTCTTAAGGGGGTATTACAACCGCTACCCATACCAGTATGGAAGTGGGATAATATCACTATGGACTTTGTAAATGGTCTCTCGAAAACATCCAAAGGAAACAATGTGATATGGGTTATTGTGGACCGTCTCACCAAGACAGCCCATTTTATCTTTATTCGGGAATATTTCTCTCTGGATCAGCTTGCCAAGATATACGTGAAGGAAGTGGTAAGGCTGCATGGGGTACCACTATCCATCGTATCTGATCGTGACCCAAGATTCACATCAAAATTCTGGAGAAGTCTTCAGCATGCTCTGAATACTGAATTGAATTTTAGTACGGCCTATCATCCTCAAACTGATGGCCAATCTGAAAGGACTATTCATACACTCAAAGACATGTTGAGATTATGCTCAATGGAATTTAAAGGTGGATGGGATCAACACCTCCCATTAGTGGAGTTCTCCTATAACAACAGCTTTCATGCGAGTATTCAGATGGCACCCTATGAAGCTCTGTATGGAAAGCGGTGTAGAACTCCTACTTGTTGGGATGAAACTGGTGAGGGGAAGCTTCTTGGGCCTGACCTCGTGCAGGAGATGACGGAACAGGTTCATGCCATCCAACAACACATAAAGGCTGCTCAGAGTCGGCAGAAGAGCTATGCTGACAATCGTCGAAGGAACTTGGAGTTTGGTGTTGGTGACAAAGTCTTCCTTCGAATTTCTCCATGGAAGAGAGTCATGCGGTTTGGGAAGAAAGGGAAGCTCAGCCCTAGGTACATTGGCCCCTATGAAATCCTTGATCGCATAGGAGCAGTGGCCTATCGTCTAGCACTTCCACCGAACCTAGCTCAAGTTCATGATGTCTTCCATGTATCTCTCTTGAGGAAGTACATACCCGACCCTTCGCATGTACTGAACCCAGAGGTGGTACAACTTGAACATGACCTCTCTTATGAGGAGCAGCCAGTGGAGATCTTGGACTGTAGAGACAAGGTTCTATGAAACAAGACTACCCACCTTGTGAAAGTGTTGTGGAGGAATCATAAGTATGAAGAAGCGACTTGGGAGCCTGAGGAAACGTTGAAGCAAAAGTACCCTCACCTTTTCGACTAGGCCTCAAGTATAAATTTCGGGGACGAAATTTCTTAAGGGGGGAAGAATGTAACGACCCAATCTTTTTGAGTAGTATATTAACTTACTCTTAATGATTTAATAAGATGTTAATGGTTAATTCAGGAAGAGGAGGAGATGGCTTCATCCAGTAGACTTGAACCTTATGAAGCCCACTTATCAGAGCTTGGGAAGGAGGTAGCATCTGTGGGCTTCGCTTTGGACCAAGCCCAAGCCGAACTCCAGCGTGTCAAGATTGAACGGAAACGCCTACGGGAGAAGTTCAAGTTAGTAGAGATTACTACTAGGGAAATGTTATCTGAGCCTCCCTCAGATTCTCTCACCATAGCACACCTTACACTTAGGTCATATGCCGGTGTTATAAGGGGCTATGTGACGAGACCCTAGCTTCTTTGTGTAATCCTTTGGGATGAATGAATTGAGATTTCTTCCTTTAGTGATGTTTGTGAAATTTCAAATGTCCGGATAATTTTAGAATGTATTTTATTAATGAATTTCGAAAAAAGGATATTTTAAAATATTTATGTAAACCCTAAATAACTAAAGATGTGTAATGATTTTCAAAAAATTGTCTTCTACAAAAGTGTTCAGTAAGGAATTTGGAGTCTAATAAGATCAACTTAATTTTTGATGAATAGTAAATTATGAATAGTGATTTTACGCTTAGGATTAGTAATGTGACCAAATGGATTAGTAATTTCACTCAAAGAAAGTTTTAATATAATTTAGACACCTAGATTAAGTAATGTGATTCAATAAAATGGGTAAATAACGGTTTCATAAATTATTATTCAAGTATTAGTTTTTTCGAATGAATAGTGTTTTTTTAATTAAAAATTTAATTAAAAAAAATTAGAAAACTATTTTTATAAAAATGACTTTATTTTTGAACTCAGAGCATCGATATTATGTTATGGTAATTTTTGGGGTTTTTTTTCTGAAAAAAATGAATTTTCGATGAATAGTGTTTTTATTTAAAAATTAAATTAAAAATATTTAGAAAATTATTTTTATAAAATGGATTTCATTTTTGAAATCAGAGCATTGATATTTGGTTAAGGTGAAATTTTGGGATTTTTCTGAGAAAGTTGAATTTTCAGTGAATAGTAAAAATACAGTTTTAGGGTTTCGGTATGTTTAATGACATCATAACTGTGTCATGATGATGTCATGAGATCTTTTAAGGGTTGTCCGGCCAAGGGTGATGAATTATTGTTTTGGGGGCCCCATGTGGCCTAACTCCTTGATAAATGCCAAGGGAGAGCACATGGGTTTGAGAAAAGCACATGTGAGGTGTCCCTTGGCCATTATTGCCTTGTCCCCTCACTTTCCCTATAAATACCCACCCTTTACTCCTTTAGTTTTCACTCCCAACTCTCCCCCAACAAAGTTCTGGTCTTATTACCTTCCAAGGAGTCCTCCCAAGGTGCCCCAAGCCCTCAAGGTCCAAAACTTTGAGTTTCAAGAGTCACGTTTTAAGGTAAGGGATCTGACCCCTCTCTTTCTTTTCATGTAATCTCTTTTATGTCATTCCTTTTATGCTCCATGTTCTTATGTGAGAGGATGTTCTTTTATATTCCTCTTAATTCCCTTTTCATTCTTATATGATGAGAGATCCCCTCTTACTCTCATCATTTCATTTTATGAATGTTTAAGTGATGTCGTTAGGCTGCCGAATTTTTAAGGGATTCTTTCACCCTTCTCATTTTTCAAGTTCGATTTTCATGTCAAGTATTTCAAGTTCCTTTTTATTATGTTGGGGTATGATATCTATATCTATCATACTGATATCTTATGATCATATGATGATAGACCCTATTTGATCTTGTCAATTCATTTTTATTGAAGTTTAAGTGATGTCGTTAGGCTGCCGAATTTTCATAAGAGAAATCCAATTTTTGTCTTCCTTCCATGTTTTTCATTTCAAATGATATGTCCTTAAAATTTCATTACCATGTCCATATATCCATCTTATTCTCTTCCCCTACTGTTTTATGGATCATTTATGAGTGGGTGACCCATGTCCCCTCTCTTTTCAATGTTTTCTAAAACCTTGTAACATAGCCGTTATGCTGTAGAATTTTCGTCTCAAAATGCCTCTCTCTTTTCTCAAAAATTATTTTATGTTATAAAGTGAATACACAAATCTCTTATTTCTAAAAGGTTATTCACATATATATCAAAATGTTCTATTTTAAATTCTGGGATTTACATACATGAGACCCACTTTCCCTTTTCGTGGGTTTAAAGTGACGTAAAGATCATGTCTTTAAAGCAGTTTTTAAAACGTTATGATTATGAAATGAAACCCATTTATTTTATGCTATGTGGGTTATTTATGAAATTTTTGATGATGATATATGTGTCTCACATGATAATAAAGGCAAATTTAAGGGTGCTCCATGATAGCGCTCCAATGCATTGGGTAATGATGTAACCACTAGAGATTACAATTTTCACGATACCTTGGTGAATAACCTTGGTAATTTTCAAATGACACCTTGGGGATGGACCTTGGTGATATGTTCATGATTGTCTATCTTAAATGATGTAGCCACATCTTCAAGTTATGGAAAATGTTATTTTTATGAAATGTCTCATGATTTCTTTCTCTTGCCTTAAAGTTCTTTTCATGTCCTTATTGAAGTATCTCAAGTTCACATGTAAAATGTTCCTCTTGTTTCCCTTACTGGGCCTTCTGCTCACCCTTTCTTTTGATGTATGTTCCCAGGTTATGAGATGCAGTAACGAACCTAGAATTAACTTAAGGAGAAGCCTTTCAAGTGTTTAAGAAGAATGATTTTTGTTGCTTTCATGTATTATGTTCCTGGTTTCCAAGACACTAGACCTTAAAGATCCTCAGTCTTGTGTAATGTAATGAAAGTTTATGTTATAAAATGGCGGGTTGCTATACACCCTGCTCAGACGAACATAGAACATGGGTACACATGAATCTATTTAATGATTGTAGTTTTAGGTTGGTAAGAGGCCCAAATAAGCATGTTTGATCAGGATATCTTTGATAGGATCAAGAAATTGGGATGACGTATAGGTCAGTGATGTAGTGGACCGTTTTATTTTATATCCTTTATTTTGTTTTTTCTCGTGATCAAAATAGTAGTCGGTCGATTTCTATATGATTGCACATTTTTTCATTCATACATTATTGATGGTTTTTATTTAACATTTCTACTTACTATAATTTATTTGATAGATTTTTTTAGATATTTTCCTAATATCATGCACTTTGATATGGGGGTATAGTCTTCCCATGGTACTTCCATAGACCCAAAATGCTAGTTAGTAGCCTCTAGTGTGTGGGGAGTTATGGTTGAGGTCATATAATGCTCCATTCCAGTTACTATTCCGAGTGAACCAGGGAGGGATGTTATAGAGTTTATTTTAATCCACATGAACATTAAGGGATATGGAAACATTAAATCATAACAAAATAATGTTTGAGGTATAAAGTAGAAGGGTGGTTTCTCTTATCTATACCTGCAACAATATAATATGTTTGTTCCCAAAAGAATAACCCAAATAGGGTGTGAGATGAATCCTAGTAGGCAACCACCCAAATATTTGTGACTAACTATCAGTAAACATATATAGCAGGCAATATAAAAAATTAAGTAATAATCAAGAAGTACTCAATGTAAACAATCTTATAGTTTCAACTACATTCATTTACATTTATCAATTATTCAACCAAACATTCATAAGAAACCCTCTAGAAAATTCCTCACAGTCTAACCCATCTGGTTCAACTTATCATTTAAATCAATAAATATATAATGACCCTTTGGGAAAACTCACACAGTCTAACCCCTTTGGTCACATGAAAAAAAAGTCTCTCTGAGGAATCACTCACCATCAATTCCACTCTCTGAGGAATCACTCATTGTCAATTCCCTATGTGGCCCTTTAATGATAAAATACAGACTCTATGAGGAAGCACTCAACTTCAATTACCCTTGTGGTATTATACCGGTATACTGTAGACACTCTGAGGTAGCACTCATCGTCAATCTCCTATATGGTCTCGCAATGTGAAAATTATAACATACACTCTGGGGAAGACCTCAATTCCAATTCCCCCTATAGTCTAACTACACCAGGTTTCCACATCCCTATTTAATTCAATTGTACAAAAAAATATCCAGTAGACAAAGTAAAACTCAAATACTACTTGGATAAATAGGTAAAATTCACATCACAAGCATGCTATATAAACAAATCAATCCTAACAGTACTAGGCATGGAAAATATAACAGCCTAGGAGTCAGTTCTAGACCCAACAGCCAATATCAATCAAACATCGGAAAACACACCCATAGTAAGGTAATAAACCCTATTCATAATCAAACACCCTTACTCAAGAAAACAAATCATAGTAGGTATTAATAGGGTTAAATTTTTAAAACACATATTACCCTAAACTAGGGTATTGGTAAATTTTTGCACATATAATTCAAGGATATCTACGTAAAGGCAGAAACTACCTACCACGACGTTGTACAGTCGATATAGTTGAACCTTATCCTTTTAATTGATCTATAATTCTATAGATCTAAAAAAGCATCATAAATGTTCAAACTTAAATAACTCATGAAAGATAATAAATCAAGAGGAGAGGCTGTAAGAGAAAGAAGAACTCATCGTGGCTATTCCAATGCAATCTAAAGTGTATGATTTGGAAAATGGACGGCCGATTTTTGAATCAAAGAATATTTGACAATTATTATTGCTCTGGGATGATATGCGACCACAGTCTAATTTAATAAACAAAAAATAAAGGTACATGGTATGTTCATTTAATGAACACACCATGTACATGCCTTAATCAGCCTCTTCTTTAGGAGGACTCCAGGTCACCCCACATGGCCCTGTACTCGGCCGTTACACGGCTAGTACATGGCTACCTGCAGCAACAAGGTACACGGTGTGTACTCCTAAGTACACAACATGTACTCCCTAAAAATCCAAATACTCTCCTTTTCCTCAAAAATTCCCAAAATCAAGATCCATACTTGAAAAGAATATGTGGATACTTACAAACTTCCCTCCTTAAAGAAATTTTTCCCTGAATTTCCCTAACAAAGAGGCACAAAAGAAGAATCATTGAACAACTATGGCCACTGTGATCGCACGTCGATCTCCCTATCCCAAGTCTTGTCATGTACTTGCCCGTGTTTCCACAGCACCCATACTAGAGGAAAAAACATCCATGAAGAACTTTCACGCTACGATCAGCAATCCAGATAGGATTCTCCTAGAATGATGTGTCCATTTCCAACTCAACCTCCTCGGGTTGAAAAACATGACACGGGTCTGAGAAGTAACGTCACAGCTGAGAAACATGGACAACGTTTTGCATATTCTGGTACCTCTATGGTAACTGCAAACGATAGGAAACTGGCCCGACTCTCTCCAAAACCAAAAACGGCCTAATGTATCTCAGTGAAAGATTACCCTGTCTCTTAATCCTCTTGTGTCCCAACCTCGGTATGACATGCAGTAAAACTTAATCTCCAACCTCGAACACCAGATGTCATCTCCATCTATCGGCATAATATTTCTTTAGAGACTATGCAGTATCCATCCTCTTTTGAACCAACTCCACCTACTCAGTGGCCTCCCAGACAAGACGAATTCCCATCATAGTTGTCTCTCCTGCCTCCAGCCAACATAGGGCTGATCGACATGGCCTACCATAAAAATCCTCATATGGTTCCATCTGAATAGTTTCTTGGAAACTATTATTAGAAGAAAACTCTACTAGAGGTATGTTCTTCTTCCTAGAACCTCCAAAATCTAGGACGCATGCTTGAAGCATGTCCTCCAGCACCTGAATTGTAAGCTCGGATTGTCCATCTGTCTAGGGAAGATAAGCTATACTCATAAGTGCCTATGTACCCAAAGCCCTCTGTAGTCCCTACAAGAACCGAGAAGTAAAATGGGCATCCCTATCTGAAACGATGGAGTGTGGAAACCCATGTAAACATATAGTCTCTCAAATGTAAAACCTTCCCAACTCATCAACACTAAAGGTCTCCTTGATTGGTAAGAAGTGTGAAACCTTCGTGAGTCTGTCAATGACAACCCAAACTACATCATTCCCTTGAGGTGACCTCGATAAGTCTGTCATGATGTCCATTGTGACATCATTCCACTTCCACTCGGGAATGAGTAATTGTTTCAAAATCCATACTGGTCGTTGATGCTCCGCCTTTACCTGTTGATAGGTGGAACATCTCGTGAAAAAAGCTACAACATCTCTCTTCATACCAAGCCACCAACACTGATGGTTTAGATCTCGATACATCTTGGTGTCACCAGGATGAACTTCTCAAACTAAATAATGAAAGTCTCGCATTAGCTCCTCACGTATATCTGCTGACACCCATATGTGCCCATGAAATCACAAGATCTCATCCTTTCCTATAGTCCATCCAAGAACAAGGTATTCTCCTAACACACTCTCCCATAGAACTAGGCCTTCAGAATCTGATAGCAGCCTCATTCTCACTCGATCAAGTAGAGTAGAGGTAACAACTATAGAAGAAAGGAGCATCTTCCCCTGTCTATTGTGCACCTCAAAATGCATCTTAGAGAACCTATTAATAAGCCTCCACTCACTGCTAGCCTCTTGAAATGCCTATATTTGAGTCCTCTTGCTCAACACATCATCCACTGCATTACCTTTCCCAAGCGTGTAGGCATGCTCAAAGTCAATGGACAAAAGGTACTCCACCCACCTCCACTGTCTCAAATTCAGATCACACTGATTGAAGATATACTTGAGACTTTTGTGGTCGGTGAAAACCAAAAAAAGATCTCCCAAAAAATAGTGTCTCAAATAGTGTAAATAATGAACAACTACAGATAACTCAAGATCATGGGTCAGGTAATTCCTCTCATGTGGCCTCAACTACTGAGACCCATACAGAACGACTCCATCCCCCTGCATAAGCACTACTCCCAGCTCGATACCTGATGAGTCATGGTAAATAGTATAACTCTTTCCCGACTCTAGAAAAAATAGTATTGATGTTGAATTAAATATCCTTTTCAGCTTATAAAAGAATGAATCACAAGAATTTTTCCATAGGTAATTCTCATCCTTCTTAGTCAGGCATGTCAGTGGCACTGCTAAGCGTGAAAAGTCCTTTATAAAATGTCTGTAGTAACCAGCCAGCCCAAGAAAACTTTATACCTCAAAGACGTTCTTTGGATGATTTTAGGAAACTACTACTCTCACTTTCTTTGGGTCTACTGATACTCTTGACTCTGAGATAACATGACCCAAGAAGTGAATTTGATCCATCTAAAAGTGGAATTTTGAGATCTTTGAATATAACTGATGCTCTCTCGGTGTACTCAAAATGATCTTGGGATGGGTAACATGGTCATGTCGAGTGTGAGAGTAAACCAAGATATCATCCACGAAAACCACCCAAAAAGGAATACAAGTATGAATGGAACACTCGGTTCATCAGTGCCATAAAAAATATAGGTGAATTCTTGAGACCGAATGGCATAACCACATACTCGTATAGACCATACCTACACTGAAAGGCTTTAAGAGGTATATCAGATGGTATAACATGCAACTGATGATAACCAAATCCCAATTCAATCTTTGAAAACACCCAGGATCCTCGAAGCTAATCAAAGATATCATCAATACTCGGCAGGGGATATCGGTTCTTGACCGTCAACTGGTTTAGCTTCTGATAATCCACATAAAGACTGAGGGTATTGTCTGCCTTCTCCACACAAAAAAAGACAGGAAAACCCCAAGGAGAAGTACTAGTTTGGATGAATCCCTTTGTCTATAACTCCTCTAACTGCTTCTTGGGATCTTGTAACTCTACTGCCGCCATCCTATAAGGAGGAATGGACACCAGTACCACTCCTGGAACAAACGCAATAGAGAAATAAACCTCACACTTCGGAGGTAAACCTGAAAATTCATCTAGAAAGACATCCTTGAAACGATCAACCATGTGAGGAAAGTCTATATGTGAAGTCCCCTGGTCATATAGATAAAACAAGAATTCTGGGTTGTAACTCCTCCCAACCCATGATGTCTGAGTCCCTCTCTGCTCGCCTGTACATCCCATTCACCCTTATGTAGAAACAAACCATCCTCTGGGGACGTGAACCTCACCCTACGACGATAGAAGTCAACAACATCCTGGAAGGTAACTAACTAGTCTATTATAAAAATTAAGTCATATCCTGTCATATCTAAGATGAAAAGGTCTCATAAGAAGTGACACCCTCCAACCTCAAGAAGGTACTCTTTATGCTAACGTACACTAGCTGTTCTAGTCCCCAACAGAGTGTCCAACATCAAGATATCAGTAGATGTAAAGATACAGAGCCCAAGGCTCTCCAAAACAGCAAAGAATATGAAACTATAGAAAGCCTCTATATTGAAAATTATAGAAGCTAAAACTGAGGAAACTAGAATCATACCTCTAACTGTAGAGGGTCCAGGATCCTAATCCTGCTAGGTCTGCCATAGTATAAAAGCTTGACCTGTGATGCGGCCCTGCGAAGCTGTCTGTGATCCTTGAATTGATCCACCCTGTGGCTATTGAAAAACATGTGTCTGGCCACTATGGCCACGACCTCCACCTCGTTGTGAAAGGTCATAAAAACTCTAGTTCCCTAACTGATGAGAAACCGGTGGTCTTGCTCCTGAACATGGAGTCATAGAAAACCCCCTATCACCAGCTACGGGTGAGAAAAACTGATGGAAACGCTAAATATGGCCCATATTGCTGCAAGATAAGAACTCAATTGGGTCTCTCGAGCAATGTATACTTATATTCCCACTCTTCCCGCACTGATAGTATTCAACTTGGCTACCTGAAGAAGTATTCCACTTACTCGGATCTCCGCGCGTAGACTCCCTATGGTGCTTCCTACTGTCCATCGGAGGGGTAACAACTTCGGATTCCAAACCTCCCTGGCTCACAGGCCCAGAATCCCTTAGGTTGTTATCTGTGATCAGTGCCAGGTTGACTATAGAAGTTATGGAACTCAACCTGACGATGTTCACCTGAAATCTGATTTCATTCCTGAGTCCATCATCATACTTCCTCACCAGGAATAACTCATCACCCCCTGGAATGGGTGTGAAGCATTGCAGATCTATGAAATGAGAAGAATACTCCATGTCTAAGAGAGTACCCTTCTCCAAACTCATGAAATCTCAGGCTCAGTTGGCCCTCAAAGTATCTAGGTAGAAGTAATCATAGAAGGAAAGCTGGAACTCATCCCAAGCCATACCCTGTTGGCGCCCTTCCTGTGATATCACATCCCACCATCTCTTGGTGGAGTCCTGAAGCATGTACATAGCTATCTTCACACTCCTCTCTGGAGGAATCTCCAAATGATTTAAGATCAACATCATGGCTTCTAACCACGACTCTACAACCTGAGGTCCTACATCCCTTGAGAATGTGAAAGGATGTTACTACTGAAAAACCCACGTCAACTCTTCCATAGAGGGGGTAGGATGTGTTGTTCCCTGGAAGTTCTATATAAAACTCATGAAGCCATCTCGAAACTATGCATCAACACTTGTATCCCGAATGATGGTTGGTGCCAAGACAGGCATGATGGGAGGGTCTGCTGGTAGTCCTTGATCTACCATGTCTGGTGTCTGATCGTTTCTCTATATCTGGCATAAAACTGGAGGACGTCTTATTGGAATGACTCTAAAAGTTCAAACACACACCTTAGTTCAATATTATCAAGTACTGAAACTTAGAAGTGCAAGAAAAGAACAGGAGAAAAAAACAGTCATGTTTTTAGAAATAGGGATACACGGTGTGTATGAACCGCACACCGCGTGTTCCCTTAAGGCTTTACATGGGCGTGTACTTCTACCAAACCTAGTCATGTAACACCCTTACACACGGCATTTTCATCCTCATACATGATGTGTACTTGAACCATTCCCCCTACCCAGTTTCCTCTACATGGATAAACCACACAGTTGTCTTAGAGAGAAACTATATGGTGCATTTATGCCAGACACGATGTGTGATAGAAGGATTTCACCGACCTGTGTCGTTAGTCATATGTCTGGTTACATGGTCAAATCCACAGGGCATGTTCAAGGTGGAGTTTCATCCATCTGTGTCATTGGTCACACAACTGGATACACAGTCCTTATAACGCGGTGTGTATATCCAGTACACAGCATGTTCTACCAAGGATTTCTCTACCCCGTGTTTCTACCCACACAGACAGTCACATGGTTAAAGACTACACGGCATTTACTTAAGAAAATTTGTTCTTTCCTGAATAGAAGGATACATGGAATCTGTTCATCAATACACATTGTGTATTCTGGGTTTTTCTAGATAGTAAGCCTCAGAAACTACTCTGAAACCACATAAAAACACTAAAATGAACATTAAAGTGACAGATTCTGATCTTTGGGGGACCATACTCCCCATTAATCAAATATTACCATCTTATTAATGTATATTATAAGTAATAGTAGTGAAATCAATCACATGATCCACCGAATTCCAATATATGAGGGCTCATAACACCTCAGGGACCAAATTTTGGCATTCATACGAAAAAAACTTCATATATTAGCAGTACCCTGTCAAATAACAGTTATTCTATCTAGAAAAATATCTATCACTATAACATACTATTGGTAATGCACCCTAAATGGCATGAAAAGTATGCATGACATGTGATCTCTAGAAGGTTCCTATATGATGCATGAGATGGAATACCCTCATCTCATAAGGTTTCAATAGAAATAAAATCTCAATAATATCAATGATAATAACACAAAACATTTGAATCACCCAATGGTGAAACCAAATCAACTGTAAAAATTGAAAAACTAGTAAATTGCAATAATCAAGGTAAATTGGATTTTTCATGTGCAAGGGTTAGCTACTCCCAGCAATAGCTTATTACCAACTACCCATTCCTTCCTATCCCTGTCTGTAGGATCCAAACAGTAAGAAAAAGTAGAAAAGAATCTCCTTTGAGACCACTTCGCAACCTCCCAGTTCTGGGTGCTTCCCAAAGGTGCCCCGTACCCGGTTGGTCACATGGCCTCAAGCGCATTTCCCCAAACTCCAGAGGTTTCCAACTAGCAATAAGGGCCTTGGGTGTGATAGTGGGGAAAATATTCCCTCATTGGTAGACTAACGCAACAAAAACAAAAAAAATAGTAACAAAAGTAGTAATACCATACAATAAGTAAACAACGGAAGACTGAAAGTAAATAAACAATAGAATCAAATTAAAAAATTATGCATGTCACATATGTCTAGTAAAGCATCCAAACAAGTCACAATGATATAAATACAATACTAAACCCAAGTACAAAGAAAAGAAATAACTCCAACAGCATCTCAAGCCTCATCTTGGTCCCATTCTCTCTAGCTCCACAATAATAAACTACTTGAAGTAGAAGGGAATTTTCCATTATCTATACCTGTAACAATATAATTCGTTTGGTCCCAAAAGCATAACCCAAATCGGGTTTGTGATGAATCCCAGTAGGCAACCACCCAAATATTTGTCCCTAACTGTCAATGAACATATATAGTAGGCAATGTGAAAAATGAATTAATAATCAAGAAGGTACTCAAAGTAAACAATCCTACTGTTTCAACTAAAATCATTTACATTTATCAATTATTCAACCAAACATTCACAAGCAACCCTCTAGGAATGTCCTCTCAGTCTAACCCCTATGGTTCAACTTATCATTTAAATCAATAAAGATATAACGAACCTCTGGTAAAACTCACACGGTCTAACCTCTATGGTCGCATGAAAACCAAGAATATCTAAGGAAACACTAACCGTCAATTCCCCCTATGGTATTTTAATGATAAACTATAGACTCTATGAGGAATCACTCAACTTCAATCCCCCATGTGATCTCATAATGGTATAATATAGATAATCTGAGGTATTACTCACTATCAATACCCCATATGGTCTCGTAACATGAAAAGTATAACACACTCTAGGGAAGCCCTCAATGTTAATTCCCCATATGGTCTAACTACACCAGGTTCCCAGAGCCCTATGTAATTTAATCATGCAAAAATGATATTCAGCATCCAAAGTAAAACTCAAATATTACTTGTGTAAATAGATAATATGAATATCATAAGCATGTCATATAAAAAACTCCATCCTAACAGCACTAGTCATGGAAAACATAACATCCTAACAGGCAGTTCTAGACCCGACGGTCAATATCAATCAAACATGGGAAAACATATCCATAGCAAGGTAATAAACCATATTCATAATCAAACACCCTTACTCAAGAAAACAAATCATAGAAGGCATTAACAGGGTTAAATTCCTAAAACACACAGTACCCTAGGGTATTGGGCACTTTTTGTACATATAATTCAACGACATCTACGGAAAGGCACAAACCATCTACCTTGATGTTGTACGATTGATATAGTTGAACCTAATCCTTTGAATCGACCTATTATGCCACATATCTACAAAAACGTCATAAATTTTAAACCTTGAATAACTTACAAAAGAGTATAAATAAATAAGATATTCTCTAGGATAAGGAAGAACTCATTGTGGCGATTCCAACACAATCAACGGTGTTTGATTCAGAGAACGGTCGTCAGATAGGTGGATCAGAGACAATTCGATGATTCCCATTGCTCCTGGATGAGATAGGGGTAGAATAAGTTATTTCTGGAAATTAGATGTGACCACGTTCTGATTTATCAAAAAAATTACACGACGTGTTCATTTAATGTACACACCATGTACATGCCTTAACCAGCCTCTGCTTTAGTATTGAAGGCACACATACTTTCTTCCCCTTTGTTTATGCTAAAAATATAAATCAAGAAATAATAACTCTTTGTAATGAACTCTCATATCTAGGCACTAGCATTAATGGCCCATGGTTTCTTATTGGTAACTTTAATTCCATTCTTAACTCAAGTGATAAAATTAGAGCATCTCATGCTTCTATATCCATGAGAGAATTTAAAGCCTCAATCGAAGACAACAATATCATTGAAATTAACCTCCCTGGTATGAAATACACTTGGTATATGAGACATTATAATAAAGTGGTTGCCTCCAAATTGTATAGAGCCTTCACGAATGTCCCTGCTTTAGATAACTAGGACACTATCTCCAACACCACTTTTTACAAGCTTAACTCTGATCATCACTCTATCTTGGTCAATGTCTCCTCCAAAGGCATGAAACCCAGGATACCTTTCAGATTTAACAATGTGTGGTTCTCTGATGATGAGTTCACCCATATCATCCAAAAATTTTAGTCATCAATGTATCATAACAATGATGCCTTTACCTGTAACCTAAAATTAAAATATCTCAAAAATAATCTAAAATTTTGGTGTAGCTATAAATCCAAACAAATTAACAATGACATCATGATTCTTGATAAATAACTGAGTGAAATTCAAAATAATAACACCACCTATGACCTCAACACTGATCCTACTCAATAACTAAACATTGAATTCAAACTAAACTCTTTACTCACATTTAAAGAAAATATGAGAAAACAAGTGTTTAAAGTTAAATGGTTAATTGACAGTGACAAAAATACCAAATTATATAACTCACATCAAAGAATCAGGAAGGCCTGCAGGTCCTTAACCTTTCTAAAGGACGGGGACAACCTTCTTGACAATGAAGAGGACATGACTCATCATATCGTCTCTTTCTATTAATCCATCTTCAATGGTCCTGATATTAACAAAGACCTTCTTCCTAAGGTCATTACTTTAGTGGTCATTAATGAGGACAACACCTTCCTCCTCAAAACTCTAATGGAACATGAAATCAAAGACACTATCTTTAGTCTAAATCCTAATAGTTCCCTGGGTCTTGATGTCTTTAATAATGGTTTCTTTCAACATTATTGGGATGTGATTCATATCAATGTTTGTAAACTGGTAAAATCCTTTTCTTATAATGGGGTGCTTCCCCATGCTCTCAATGCACAGTTTCTCACATTAACCCCAAAGTGGATAATTCATCTGATATTCACCTGTTTAGACTCATTTCTCTTATCAATACTATTTATAACATCATCACAAAAATCAATGCTAAAATTCTTTCAACTATCATGAACAAAAAAAAATTGGAACCAATTTGGTTTTATAAAGGGTAGATCCATTCAAGACTGTATCTGTCTTTCCACTAAGTGCTTTAATAACTTGAATAAAAAAATAAATGAGGAAATATAGAAATTAAACTTGACATTATAAAATCCTTTGACACTATGGATTGGATCTTTATCTTCAAAGTCTTGCAAGGTTTTGGTTTTAGTGCCTCTTTCATCACTGCAATAAAAAATCTATTTAACTCAACGTATATATCCATTTTGATCAATGGATATTCCAAGGGATAATTTAAATGTACCAAAGCTGTTAGACAAGGTGATCCTCATTCTTCCATCCTCTTCTCCATAAAGGAAGACTATCTTAGCCATCTGATCAACCGTCTGGTGGTCCAGAATAAGATAAAACCCATCCATGTCTCTAGGAATGTGAATGATCCTACTCACCTTATTTATGATGATGACATCGTTATTTTCCTTGAAGGTTTTAAAAGGAACATTCTTAACCTCCAAATGGCCCTCTCACACTATTAAAAGGTTTCTAGAAAAACCATTAGTTGAAACAAATCCTAAATTTTCTTTGGGGAGAAATTTCCTCCCAACAGAAAATGTAACATTATCAGTGACCTAGGTATGAAAGAAGGTATGCTCCCTTTAACTTATCTTGGTGTTCCTATCTTTTGGGGTAGCCCCAAGTCCGGAAACTTTTCAACTATTTCTAACCAAATTATAAACTATCTTTCTTCTTAAAAAGGTAAAGCTCTCTCTATGGAAAGTAGGACTTGCCTTGTTAAATATACTATTGTATCCATGATGGTTTACTCCATTATGGTCAACAAATGGCTTGTTTCTCTTATTAAAAATATTTACATCGCTATTCATAATTTCATCTGGACTGATTGTACTCTGGAAAGAAAAACTTTTGACTATTACCCAATCAACCTATTGTAAGACCATTGATAATGGTGGTATTGGTATAAAAAATTCAAAATTCTTTAACGAATCCCTTCAGGCTAGGATCACTTAGAAACTTCTTCATAATATTTTAGATGTTGTTACCTTTCTCAAAAATATATTCATTGACAATCTTAAGGTGGGAAATTTGAATTACAATAGTTCTCCGATATGGTCTTCCATCAAACACTCCTTCACCAATATTATGAATAATTTCAGATGGATGGTCTCTAGAGACTCTTCCATGAAATTCTGGTTGGATAACTGGACTATCACACCTTTAATTTATATGATATCTTCTGATCAAACTCTTGAAAATATCAATAGCACTATCAAGGATATTTTAAACTCTAAACATGATCACCTCTCTAATACTATTCTGAGTTTCATTGAAAACTACTCTTTCACTTACACTGATGATTTCTTAATTTGGGAACCATCTTTCAATGGTATGATTCACTCAAAAAATTTCTATAATCATTATTTGTATAACTCTGAGAATTATTATAGCTGGATAAAACATTTTAACAAACCTTGGATTAAACCTTTTAGATTTACTCTCATCTGGTGTCTCGCTCATAAAAGAGTCCCCACTGATATTTTCTTCCAATATGTTGGAATCCATCTTTCTCAAAGTGTAAAATTTATAATCAACACAGAGAATATTATAACCACCTCTTCCTTTATTGTGTTACTAATTGTTCTCTTTGGAACTATATTCTTGAAATTTTTAATTGCAGATGGTTTATTCTTAACTATGCCAAAACTCAATTAAAGAAATGTGCAGAAATTTAAGGCACTCAATAAATAAATAACCTTTTCTTTGTTGAAGTTGGTGATCTCCACCATGCGATCTGGTATGATCAGAATTCTATTATTCATAACAATTACTCACTCAATCTAAATGTAGGTCGAATATGGATCCTTATTTCCATACCTGACACTGCTTTGTTTCAAAAGGTATATTTCGACAACATTGTGCATGACATTGGAATCCCTAAGTGTCTATGGATTAACAACAATTTTTTTCAACCACGTCTCACTCTGGAGGTGTTCTGGAGAACCCCTATCCCTGGATGGATCAAAAACATTATTGATGGCACCTCCAAGGAAAACCTAAGCTCTGCAGGGTGTGGTTTTGTCTTCAAGAATCACCTCGATTAGACTCTTGGATGTTTCATGGGTAATTGGGGAATTTCCACTACCCTTGAAGCTAATATACTGAGTTTGATACAAGCCATTTCTTTTTCCAAACTCTTTGGTTGGGATAACCTCTGCATTTAAAGAGACTCAATGACCATCGTACAAGCGATTTGGAATGTCATAACTCATCTTCATTGGTCGATTACTACACAATGGATGGAAAGAAATCATTCACTTATTGATATTAATTATATAAACACTCTTGTTTATCAATAATAAAATAGGGTTTTAGATGTCCTGGACAATAAGGGAGTAGATCAAGACATTTCCTGGTTTGAAGACCTCCCCGCTAATCTTATTTCCTTTCATGAAAATGATTGTAATATGATCTCATATTTTCGACTCATGTAAATTTTCTTTTAATAATATTTGTGCTTTGGTCATTCTGGGCCAAGGAATCACCTTCTTAAAAAAAAGATTCATACCTGAAAAGAAGATCTGGGTTCTTACAAAAATGCAAATGTTCAAGAAGGGTTCAAGAACCCAGAAGGTTACACCATCATAAATTGAATAAATTATCGCAGTGAACTAGTATGAGTGGGGTGAAATTTGAATGTGTTACATCACAATTTAAATAGGAGGTCCACTGAATATAGGTAACATACACCATCATGAATTTTGTTAAACATAACAATGAATTTTTTAACGGGGTATTTGTCATAGTTTAGTTACATGTGTATTAAGTGAATATGGATTCTCAAACATTTTTCTAGGATGGTAGTTTAAGTTAGAATAGGTAGAATTAACTAGGGAGAATTATTGGTCCCTACAAGATTTATGCATCCTTCTATTCATATTCCTTAACTATTTCTAAATAGTTTCAATGATTTTCCATTTTCTAGTGAAAATTCAAATTTTTTATACATCATAATTTAGAGATATTCAACCAGATGAGTACCATGTCTCCTGATTTTTCAATTTATAGTCTTACTAGTCTGACCAATGTAATGTCTCTAGAGTTTGAGGTCATATATCTTAGACCAAAATATGGATAATAGTTTAAGTTCATTGATCTAAAACAAAAATATGGATGAATCTTAAGTTTATATATCTTCAACCAATAATGTGGTGGTATATATAGTGAATAGGGAAATATTGACCCAAGGTGAATGACAAACCCGAATCTTGTATAGACAACCTATGAGGAAAATTTCATGCATTTTAAGGTCATACCACACGGACCATGTGATATATATTAGTATAATTTCATAGATTTTGGGCCAAATAAGGATAAATATTAAGGTTGTATAGATTTAACAATTTTCAAGTATTTTATTCTCTTACAATATGGAGTATTCTATAATAAATAATTGGATATAGAAAATTTTCTTTATGCATATCTGGATCATGTGCATACGGGAGTGGATTTGTTTTATCCTAGAGGAGGGATATTTAAGGAAACCCAACATGAATATAGGATAGATCAAACACTAGGATGGAGTTGGGGGATATAAATTTGTGACTTGATCCATGATGGGAGATCCATGCATCACCACATATATTTTTATGATACGAATCAAGAACCATAGAGTTCTTGGATATAAGGTCAATATGTAGATCTAAATCTTGAATAAGAGAAAATGAAGTGGAATTAAGGGGTTACCTTGTGAGTGAAGATATATTTTCACCTATTATAGGGAAACCAAGGGTATTTTTTTGAGAATTGGGGCACTAGAATTCTTATACAGATCAAACTATTATGTTAAGAAGATTGAGTGAAACAAAGTGGACCTCTCTAGTAGTTAAATAGTCATGCAGGGTAAACTATATATCGTGAATTTTTATATCTTGTTACAAGTAACTTATATCATTTTGTATATGGTCATTCTATGGGGACCACAGGAGATGTATTTTTTTTCTCATACATAAGAGAGGGTGGAATGTTTTATCCTAATATTGAATCATTTAAGAAAATCCAATATGAAGTGATGGTGTATTAAAAAATATATCAAAGTAAACTGTTTTTATCCTAATGAAGGTCTAATGGATGACTCGACATGAATTAGGAAACCCAAACACTAGGAGTGTAAGGGATTGAGGAGACCGTGGAATTTATAACTAGTTTTATAATGGGATATTTGGACATCACTATGTATATTGTGATAATAAGAATCAATCCATATATGGTTACTCAAAATTGGGGAATTTTAACATAGGATAGGTTTATGGTTAGAAGAAACCATATTCTAGGGACTCTTATATGGATATGAATCTTATGTAAGAGGATTGAGTTGTGTAAATATACTATTCAAAATAGTTTAAGTTTCATGTAAGATAGACCTTCATGTCATGAAATTTAACATCATGAAATAGGGAAAACAATCTAATAATTTTAAATTTATTAATCTATAACATGGGTATCGTGTAGTTTAGGGTCATATATATTTAACCAAAAGGTTTATGAAAGTATAGGGTCAAACAGTTTTGAAAAAAAAGTATGTCACAAGTATAGGGTCATAATGCTTTGAACAAAATTTTGTTGAAAGTTAAATATCATACAACTTTGAATAAATGGGTGTGGATCCAAGTTTAAGGTCATTGATATGAGACCAAAGTGTGTCTCATAGTTTTGAGTCATAGATTTTGGATTAAAATATTGAATGGTCTACTCAATCCGTGTGATGATCATTAAACTAATGTGAATGGAAATTCTAAAACTACTGTGAGTGACCTTGGTTGGGTATTTCTCTAAATTTTTTCAAGATTCATAGACCTAGAGAACATAACTTGGTTTTTTTTCAGATAGGATACAAGTTTCACAAGATTTTCACCTCATTATTCTTATGCCTTAACTTGTTCTTAATACACATGATAGTGGACAAGGTGGGAAATTACTTGACTTTTACCCAAGATGCTCTTCATGGGTTTTTAACCTGATCAATTTTTTTCCTCGTTATTTTCATTTTGTTTTCTTATAGTTTAGAGTGAAGTGTTTCCAGTTATTTAAGTTAATATAGGACATAAAAAAATATATTTGGATTTTAAGGTTATGTAACATGGACTAAATTGTGCCTCTTATTTTTTTACCATAGATTTTGGACCAAATTGAATCTTTACTTTCCCATCACCATGAACATAAACCTGATATGAATAAAGATTCAAACAATAGTGTAAGTAAACTATAGAGGTAGTATTTAATGTTCAAATTCATATATGTTTGACCAAGTTTCATATAGGGATACTTTCATAATAATTATAGGAGGAACCTATATGAATTGAGGGTTATGCATCATGTCATACAACCATGTGATAGTGCTCAAGCAAGAACTTGACCCCTTATGCCTAGACCCATTAGATATAGTAGGTTTGAATCTACTTTTTTTTTAGGTTAGTTTTGTTCTTAATTAGTTTTTTTTCATTTTTATATACTCTAAATTTTTCCTAAACCATCATAGAGTTCAAGCTTAGTGATTAGAGATTCAAATTTTTATGAGGATATTCTTTGTTGGTTCTATACCTAGAAATTTTTAGGCCTATTTAGAAATTTTAGTCTGTATTTTTTTGACCAAATTGTGGTTGAAATTATAGATCTTATAACTTTTACCCAAAAGGTACTAATGTTTTTAAGTTCATAAAACTTTGATGAAAAGGTTCTAAAATTTTTAGGTCGCAACAATTTGACCAGAAGGTGCTGAAAGTTTTATATCATACAAATTAGAACAAATTTCACAAACTATATTTAAGGTCATTGAACTTGAACCAACGGTTTTATTCACACTTAATGACTTGGATATTGGACCAAAGTATCATTTATTTTATTCTCTTAAGACGGGGATTGATTTCCAAAAGTAAGGTATTCAACTTGATGAATTTTTTGTTAACCTAATTTTAATGAGTAATTAATTTAGCACTAATGTGAATGGTTGTTCCACTTAAGATAAGGAAATTATGTGAACCCCAGTAGGAGTTTGAAGATGATTAATGTATCACAATGGTAATTTTGTGTCATGAAGCTTCAATAGCATGTGTAATGCACAAGAGTATCAAAGTTATATATATTTAAAATTTATTTAAATATGGGGATAATGGATTATGAAATTCATAACATGATATTTCTAAATTAGAGATGATAGGAAGATGAAATATGGGAATAGGTTTAAAATATTTAATAGAGAGACCACAACCACACCATTGGGAACTGGCATTTGAAATCAGGTAAACTTTCTTCTAGGATATTGAAAATTCTGTGGGAAGTTACATTGTGAATCATAGGAAATTATGTATTCACAAATTCCAAGGGGTTCCTTCTAGATGATTTTATAGTCCCATTACCATTGGTCATGATATATTTATGGTTTTCTTAATATTTTAGGTATGAATTAGATTATATGGAAATTGAAATATCTAAATGTACTTAGGGTATTATTATGTTATAAGATTGTGTATTAGGTAATCCTTTTTAGGTAGAAATGATGTCAAACATAGAGAATTGTTAAAGGAAAAATGTAACAACCCAATGTTTTTTAATGGAAATTACCTTCTTATAAATATGTCATAAAATCACATGAAAACACAACATAATGAACTACTAAGTACTAAGTGACTTTTAAACATAATTTTGTCACTTATGTGTTTGGAATTTTGAAAATCTGACATACATGTTTTCAATCAATAAGTTATTTGGATTCCGATAAGAAAAACATAATTTTTAGTGAATAGTAACCTACCCTAAGGAATAGTAACATACACTTATGAATAGTGATATACCCTAATGAATAGTAACCTTACCTTTGATAGTATATAAATATTATTCAAGTTGAAAGTATGATATACCTATATTTTAGAATGAGTAAATGGATGTTTTAAAACTGGTTTTGATAATAAATTATGATTTTAATTAAATATTAAAATAATAATATTTAAATTTTTTTTTTGAAAAATGGACTTCATTTTTGGATTCTACACATTGAAAATGGTTAGGGTGAATATTTGATATTTTTCTGAAATACTTTAATTTTTGATAAATAGTAAAAATACGATAATTTATAATAAATGCTAAATAATGGATTTATTGATTAATTGATGATGTTATATTGATGTAAGACCAATTGGTTCGTGATCACATGATAAAATTGCTATTCTTGGTCAATTAAGACTCTGTATTCCTTGTCTTGTGGTGAAATAATAAATTAATGAATTTTATATTGAGAAATCCCCTCTCTCCTCCACTATAACCCCCCCCCCCTCACTCCCTCTTCTCTTCACTCCTCTCAAGCCTTGTGCCTTGCCAATATTCTTCCCAAATCTTTCCCCAAGGTCTTCCCCCACGTCCAAAATCTCCCAGCCTCTTTGAAATACCAAAACCTCTCCCCTTAAGAGGTTCTCAAAGGAGGAACTCTCAAGAGGTAAATTCCTCTTTCCAATTCCTTTATTTCTTTTAATTTCTTTTCTTTTTGTTTCTTTCCTCACCTACCTTCACCCAAATAGTATGATAAATCCAATAACAAACATGTACTAGAATTTTTTCATGCTAATGGGATATTTCATTATTTTCTCTCCTTTCCCCACCTTTTATTTGAAAGAAATGAAAGCACCGTTTGAGATGTGCTAATTTAGCACATTCAAGGACAACAGGTTATCAATTTCTATTATAATATTTAATTATGGTCATGAAACCATTTGTGTTATGGTTGAACCAGATTATTATATATTTAATATATCCTATTTATATTTCTATAATCATTTTCTACAAATGGTATTAAGTTATGAAGCAAAACATGTTCTTTGTAATCAAACCGACTGATTAACCAAAACAGTTGTCACTATGGTTTTATATAATAGTTCTACTTCAATCTAAGTAACCAAATTAAATTTAAAACCATGTAATATCCCGTATATTCACTAATATCATATAACTTCATTTTTGTACAACCGATTTCATCTTTCATGTTTATCCGAACTTGAATATAAGTGAACCGATCTTTTAAAAACAAGTAAACAAATGAGCCAGAGCAATGAAATTGAACCTTATAACTAATCAAGAAGGCCTTGAATGAATAAAAAAGGGTTATAATAAATCAATTACATATAGAAGTGGTTCTGTACTTATTAATTAATAAGCCAAATTTTTTTATTCAAGTCTTTAATAACAAGTGGAGAACACCAATGGATTTAAGGAAAGGGATCATCTCCATTTCTCTCTTTAATCAATATTGTCCTCTATGCTTTTCCATGTTATGTGTAATCCCTAATGACGGGGTATGTTTATGAAAATTAACCATACTTCCCTATTTATTTCTATGTTATGATAAACCCCTTTTCTCTCTCAACAATCCCTCTTATTTACACCTGATATCGTGCCGATAAACCGTAATAAATTCTACCCGAATTTCCTTTATTCCTTTGGGTTGCTCTATCTTTCTTTTTACCAAAATTTAGTTGTCTTTTATTTTTATGTAAAAATTCAACATTATGTTTATATGCACCAAAATCATGTTCCAAGATCCATCTCTCATTCTCTTTCAGGAATATACATGCTTTTAAGTGAATCCCTCCTCGATACTTCCCAATAAGCACACTCGTTTTAAAGGAACTTCCCGAATTTTTATCCAATTTCAAGTGCACTATATCCTATATTTTATGACACAAATGTCTTTATAAAATCATTATATTTATTATGAAAACATTATTGATTCAATTATGGTTTTATATAAAATATTTACCGCTTTTATATTTTAAAAGCTCTATAGTATTTTCCTTTAAACCGCACAAAAATGTTTTAATGCTAATGTTTCTCAAATAAATTCCTTATATGTTTTAACTTATGTTTGACATATAATACCATTTTATAAGCCTATTTTACCCTATGAACATACATGTATTTTCTTATCCCTTTCTTTCATGGACACTTTCATGGTACGCTCATTGGTTATGATTTATGTCATGATTGTGGTACCTAATTCTTTCTAGGGGTATCCTTATGTTTATGTATGGTTGATTATGTATGATTATTTATGTGGAAAGATTATTTATGTGGAAATAATATTCATGGAAATGTTGAGATGGGTTCACCCAGATAGAACTCCAATTCATTGGGTAAGTTTAAGTCTCATGAGATGTGATGTGAAACGGGATTGGCGGTTAGCCTTGACCCTTACTAAAATGGGAAATGGGATTGGCGGTTAGCCTTGACCCATACCAAAGAAATGTTTTATGATTATTCCACATTTATGTGATTCCATTTTTATATGAACCCATGCTTATACGATATGATTTCATATGTTCCATGCTTTTGATATCTTTATTTCTTGCCTCCTCACTCATGTGCTTACGATGTATCCTTATGTTCATTCCCTTACGGGGCTTTTCAGCTCACCCCTTTGTTTATGTGTTCCCTAGGGTAACCTATGCATATGTAAGGGATAAAAGGAAGTTATAAGCACATTATGGAGATTAAATAAAGAAGTGTTTTTTTATCCCCGTGTTTTATGTTATATGTACCTAGTCTTCCAAGACACTAGACTTAACGATCCTTGGCTTGTACTATGATGTATAATTATGCTTAAAATCATGTAATGTTATATCTAAAAGGCTTGGGTCATGATAAAAAATACCTTGGTATAAAAGAGGCTCAAATTAAACCTAACATGAATATGAATAGGGCCCCAAGTTGGAATGAAGACCCATTTATATATTAATGAGAAACCTAGACATGTAAAAAACCTAGGGTACCTTAGTATAATTAATTTTGAACAAGATGTGAATTTAGGGAAGGTCGTATATTAGGGATTCATGATAAAGGAAAAATAAAGAGATCTTGGAAGAGGATATCCACATATAAATAGTAATCAAGCTAAATATAGCTTAATAAAAGTTCATTTTTATCATTGGTTGAGTGAACCAAAAAATGTGAGAAGGAGATTTCATATACCAGCATGTCAATCAACTATACTAAAAGTTATTTTTTATAGATTGAGGTCATATGAAAATATAAGTATATATTTTTAAGAATAGTTGAGAGGACCATGTGTTCGGTAGTTTAAGGTTATATGATAAGGAACTATATGGTTTTTAATTCTAAATTCATAAATCTTTGACCAAGTATTCATGAAGTTTTTGTTATTACAATATGGAGAAATTCCATGTAGTTTAACATTATATAGTGAGGATGGTGAACCATGATGTGAAATTCAGTGTTATGAATTATATCTGATTTATTTATAGATCTGATGTCATAGAGAATGTAGATAAACTTTTTTTGAGGCAATATATCGTTCCCCTTGAGATTTTATAATCTTACCATTTTAGCTATAACCACCAACCATTAAAAATTTTATTAAAAAAGAATAAAAAAAGTATAAGGAGTGAACTAAAGGGGGTGGAAGTACTGACAAAAAATATCATCCCCTATGAAAATGTTCACACCTTCAGTGGGAAGAGACCCTAGGTTGGAGAAACAAGTAAAACTCACATAGTGATTAGCTAGAGAAACAAGAAAATCAAAAACCTTGTTTCCCTCACTGTATACATGGAGAAACTTGGTGTGGGATATGATCAAACCTCTGCATCTTCAGATAAGATAAGTAATGGTCTAAGAAGGTGCCATCAACCTGAGCAGAGAGCTATGAAGTATGGAAGAATCCATTTCAACAACTTCAAGATCAATATTCACCTCATGAAACATGTGGAGACTAGATAATAGTGCATAAGCTTAGGATTGGAGGGAATCCCCACTACCAAAGAAAGACGTGAAAGCAAGGATGACTAAAACATTGAGATCTAGGACCACCCCACCTCTCCACATAATACTGGAGATGCACGATCCATCATCAATAAGTTTGAGACCCATTTCATGAAGATACCACGGAACCCACCACCCATGATTTCCACCACTATCTAGGCTATGAGAATCACTCCCCACCAATATCCAAACTAGAGATAGTGTATCCCATCAGTTGGGGATAAGGAGAGCTAGATCCACAAGAAGGTTTTTAGATCTGAAACTAAGAGCAGTCTGAGAAACGTTGATACCTTCATGAAGAGCCATATTTATTTCCTTCTATATAGTCCATCATCTAACAATAATAATCAATGAGTGATCCTTCTATTCATGTTTTTTAACTACCAATACCTGAAGCTAATGAAATGGAAAGGTGCGCCCTAAAGAAGCCTTTGCTGGTAGATCAGAAAACATGCAAAGGGAACCCCAAACTGTATTTTCTATATCACTCTATAAGAAGAGATGAGATGCAGACTCATCTTAGGGGTTTTTAAACTAGAAGAACCAAGACATCGGAGGGATCCCCATAATCTTGAAGTTATCATCAGTTGGGAATGCCTGATTTCTCATGTTCCAAGTAAGGAAGTTGTAAATAGTAGGGATCTCTCAGTGCCACAAAGTCTCCCCCCATGGATCCAAATCATCTCCATTCAAAGAAACTCTTATGTAGTCCTTTGATGAGAAAGCACCTGAAGAAGAACCCATAAACACATAGCAATCTGGATCGGATTTGATTTCAATAATGTTAAATATGTTGTACTGATCGGAATATAAAACTACATGGATGAAGTTGGGTACAAAATGGCCTGATTAAAAGTCATGCTCATAGTAGGAAAACTAGGAAAACCAAGCTTTGAACATGCCTAATTATGAAACCAAAAGTTGATATCACCTCTTCTAACTAACCACCAGGTGTGGGACTAAAGGTTGGCATAATGCAGTTGGATCTTGAAATTGAGGTAGGAGGGTTGTGATCTTATTAGGCCCACGTCATTACCATATTTTTCATACATAAACTTCCCCCATAGAGTGTTGTGCTTAATGATTTCCTAGGCCAAATTCCTTTATAATCCATGAATGGTGGCTGAAAAATTCCTAACATTAATTCCACCCTTCTCCACTAGTCTATCCATCCTTTTCCAAGAAATCAAATGATTTCTACCTTAAAACTAGGAATCCAAAATAAAGGCTACTAATATTATTTCAATTCTTAAGATGAATTCATTTGGGACTTTTAGAGAAAACATAACATGCTTGGGGATGGAATATAAAACACTATTGACCAAAGTAATTTTGCCTCTATAGGAAAGGAATTGGTTCTTCCAATCAAAAAATTGACCCATGATTTTTCTAGTAAAATTATCAAAGTGATGAATATGAGGATAACTTATGGAAATTGAAGAACCAAGATAATTCATCGGGAAGTTACTCTTGAGGATCACTAGTTTTTATTTCAAGAAATCAACACGCCTTTCCAAAAAAATGAGTGGAAATATAATGGCTAGTCTTGGATTGATTAAAAACTTTCCCACTCCAAATGTAGTGTATCTCTAAGATCTTGTTGATGAACCAAATGGAGTTCCTACATGCATTGGCGAAAATAAGGGTGTCATTGGAAAAATGTGGTGGGAGATTCAAATTGCATTATACTTGCAGCAATAAGAACATATGATTACTAAAGAGACACTCCTCATTATGAGACATCTTAAGGAGTCTTGGGATATAATAAAAAGGCATGGTAAGTGTGGGTATCCCTATTGAAGACCCCAAACTATTTTAAAGAAACCCCAATTCTTTCCTAGAAAAGAAATGGATATCCATGGGGAACAAAAACATCTAAACAAGAGATCTCAAGCCTAGGTACAAAATCCCATGAAAGTGAGAACTCTAAGAATGAATCTCTATTAAACATGATCATAAGATTTATCCGAGGAGATTTTGATGGCAATATTGATCTCGGGGTTTTAAAATTGATATCAGAGATCATTTCTTGAGATAGTATGATATCCCATTAAATTAATATCCCATTAACAAACCCATGTTGTTCATATGAGATCCATCATGGGAGATGCTGAGAAAGTATCCTATTGATCACACAATCTAGGAATTTATACGAGAAGTTACACATACTTATCTGACAATAATGTTGTAGCATGGAAGGATCCTTGATTTTTGGAATGAGCACCATCATGGTGGCATAAGAAACTCATGGTATATTTCCTCCATGAAAGAAATCACATATTGCAGACACAAGATAGTGTTTAAATAGATCCCATGAGCCCCTATAAAAAGATCCTAGAATCTGATCAAGACCTAGAGCACTCTCAAGGATGAGGTTCCAAAACTACCTTTAAAATATCTAGCTCATCTATAATGGCTTCTAAGAGTATGTTACCAGAAGTAGAGATGCATGAAGAAATGGAATAAAAATATCAGCCTGGATGATCAGGTATCCTTCCCACCCACTAGGATTGGTACCTACAAGAAGATATCTGAAATAAGATTCATACATACCTCTAATCGCCTTTAGTACATATGAGTAGGACCCCTCATCTAGGAGAATGTTGAGATTGATGTGATGATGTTTCTCTTTAATATAGGCATGAAATAAATTTGTATTTTGGTTACCCTCCATAAGACAATGAATTCTATATTTCTCTCAATCTAGATGTTCATTATTTAAGATAATCTCAACAAAACTACTCTCTCGATTGTACAAATCAGAAAAGATGAAATCATCCCATTGGATTTCTAGGATAACTTCCATATGGTAAGTATCCAAGATAAAAACCTTAAAGTCCATAATTAAGGAAGATGATATCAAATTCCAAGACTTGTGATTACACCTATGCCTTCTTAATTTATTATAAAGGCACTCCCAAGGACACCCGTTTGAGGGCCTGGTCCATGACTCAATAATCACCCGATGAAAGTCCAGATTAGACACCCATACATGGGAGTAGAATAAGTGATTATCTTCTGTATTATAAGGGGAAAGATTGACCAGAAGGAGGGGGGTGATCTGAAAGGCTGCGGGCTAAGTTATCAACTCTATTATTTGATAAAGATGATATCATTAGAAGTTTGGTGATGCATCGATCAAGTCTAAGCCAATTTAGATGACCCCCTCTCTAATGATTTCACAAAGTGAAATGATCCCCAAAATATCCAAGATCTAAAAGACCATTTTGATCTAAAAATGAGTAAAATTCTCTACCGACCTAACAAGGAAATTTTCCTCCTCCCTTCTTCTCCATTAGTTCAAGTAAAATATTGAATTCTATACCTATGATCCAAGTATCATCTCCTAGATTGAAATACCCTAAGTCCTTCCACAAATAACCCCTCTCTTGTATATCGAAACTAAAATAAACCATAGAAAGTAAAATAGAGTTACCACCTATGGTGATCTTTGTACTCACATTCTGAGATGAGGAATCCACATTTTCCACTATAATTTTAGGATTCCAAAAGAGAAAAATGTAATTATTATGTGGGTTAGAAATAAAGAAATCATGAGTCTTAATTATGTGAGAAAATTTTTCCATCTTGGTCACATTCTTCTTTAGTTCAAGGAACTCCACAAAAGAGGCATTTCCTATGTGAAGTTCAAATGAAATGAATTTGTTTTTATCTTGGTAACCTAGTACAAAATAATTCCATAGGATTAAATATATCATTTATTAAGGGATTTCCATGTATTATCCCCAGGCGAAGTGGATTCCATAGAAAAATATATTGAGTTAATATATGAAAGATGAAGTTGGGACCTGGTGAACTTGCATGGTGGAGCTTTAAAACTAGAGGGGAAATGGATCTCACCTTCTTAGAGGGTGTGTTTAATCTTCCCTAACAAGCATTTCTTCCACATATAGGAAAGATGTGAAGGAGAAAATGAGGGAGGACTAGAAGGGGTTTCCTAGAGAAGCTGATGTGATGGGGAAGGATCATGAGGATGTTTATTTAAAGCCAATCAATCATCTCTATCAACTATAAATGGAGGAGAACATTCTTGAAGAGGTTCCTTGAATTCCAAGGAGGGAGGACTAGTAGGGGCTTCCCAAGGAAGCTGAGGATATGAGTGAGGATCTTGAGTAAGTTCCATTAAAGCCAACTGATCATCACCACTAACTATAACTTGATGAGAACACTCCTAAATAGGTACCTTGAAGTCCACTCAGATAGTTTTTCACTCAATCGGTAGCTTAACTTTGAAAAATTAAAATGAAGAATTACTGGTCCGGATTGGGGAGGACTGATAGCCGAAGGAGTTGGGATCCCTATGTTGGGATCTAGGCAGCGAAGAAACAATAAATACCTCATTTCCTTTAGGCGGAAGGTTATCAGCAAAACATGGAGGTGTCGGTACCAAACTAATAAGGTAACCAGAAGATATCTATGGCATTAAAGGAACTAGATCTATATAGGGAGAGGCCTTCAAATCATTGTCACCAAGATTAGATGAAAGGGAATAATTAACTGGAACCCATTCGGATGAATGAAAAAATTGTGGGTTGTAATGGGAAACTGTGATTAATCGACATTTGATATATGGGGATCCTACATGAAAGGAGGAGCAGCGTGTTGATGGGAGGCAAGTCCCTCCCACCATTGGAATCGATAGGCTTCCAGTGAGTGTATGTGGAGATGACAGCAGGAGTAAAATCAAGGAGGAGATGGAAAATGCATATCCTGGTGCTATTTATCCATACCCTCGACTCTGAGAATGATGTTTTTTATGAGAGGCTTCAATAAATCCTTATCTATATATATCTGAGTTGAAGATTCCACCTCCATCCATGAGGTATAAATATTTGTGCACAAAAATTCCCTCAAAAGATTTCCATTTCCCCACAGAAAGGAGTAATTCTGGAAGGGGGTGGTAAGAACAATAAGAGAGACTCACACTACTAACCATGATGGATCTCTAGCATAATGCACCTCCATGCCCCATCTGAATAAGTTAAAACACCATTGCCCCATAAATCTGGGGATAAGACACCACTTCTTGACCAATTCATTGTGGGATCTAAGAACCACACAAAAAGCTTTGAAATTCATAACTAAAACCCGATCCGAATGAGTCAGTCCTCAGGATTCAGTAAAACTCAGGACCAATGTGTTAGGATTTTTAAACTCTCAAATCATGGATTATTACCAATGTAGAGGTCATTAACATGAAAACCGATGAAGATAACCCACTATAAATGCATGTTCATTCTGGAATTGGTGTGAATGACTCAAATACTTGAATCCCACGAAATTATGGGTAAAATAGAGAGGATGTGAAGTTTTTATTTGATCCATGGATATATTATTTGGGAATAAAAAAGTATCCTATAAGAACAGTATCCATATATAGTTATATAATATTATATATCTACAAAAATATAGCTCATTCATAGTGGTTCTATATCCTCAAATAATACCAATAGAGGAAAATTAACATGAATGGGGATACCATATACTAAGGAATACTGTATGGATTTCACTCTTATGAAATGGGGTTTTCCACAATCCAAGGTCACAAATAAAGGAACACTCCATATAGTTTTCAATCTTGAATGATAGACCTTATACCTTACTATTTTGAGTTCATGAGGTAAATATCATCATCATATAGTTTAAGGTCATGAGACAACTATTATATGATGCTATATAGTTTAAGGTCATATGGATCCTTTTAGAGTTTCATGTAGTTTATACTCTTGGAACATGGAGCATTATCCAATGTATAGGGAGGGGATTATGTGAATCCCTAGAAGAGGGTAATGATGAACATAAAATCTCAACATGAATTAAATGAAAAGTTTCTTTAATAGTACACATATTTCATAATTGAAAAACAATCTAGACATATTTTGAATCTAATTAAACATGGGGAATTTGGATAAGTTGAATCATATCTTAGTATGCATGAATCAAGTAATGGAATAATGACTTGTGGGAATAGGATAACCATTGTTAATAGAGAAACTACCACCATAATTTCATTGATTATCCTATGGAATTAGGTTGACTCTCCTTTGGGACTATGAAAATTCCATGGGTGGTAATTGGAGACTCATGGAAAATTATACGTTTCACCTATACCAAGTTGGATCTATTAAAATGAGTTTATTATCCATATACCAAGAAACATTTAAGGTTTGAGATGATTCAAACATTTGATACATGAATTAGGTTAGATAAATGAGAATATGTATATGATGGGTTTTGGAATACTTTTTAGTTATAATCATATGTGTTGGGTAGGCTCTTTGGGGTAAAATGAGACATGGAGGAATGTTTTTTTCAAGATAAAAATCTAGACTTAAATATATTTTTTTTATTACCAACAGAATAATATCAGATCAATTATTTTTTGTTTCCAATAGGAGAATCGTAACTCAAGGATTTTGGGTTTCTAAGAAGAGAGTCTTGACTAAAGGCTTCGAGGTATCAAAGTATAAGATTAATGGAGGAAACCCTAATGTGAATTGGGAAACCATATACTAGGGACACTTATGTAGATAATTCTATAATTTAAGTGGTTTAGTTCATATAAAATAGACCACTCCAAGTATTTTTGGTTCATGAAAGATAAATCATATGTCACTTAGTTTTATGTCATATTATAATGACCAATTTTCATTCAGTTTAAGGTTATATAACGAGGGCCACAATTTCATGTAGTTTAGTTTCATGTACTTATGACATAATATAATTTATTTTAGGTTATTGTGGTTAGGACCTATGAATATGAAATGAATTTTTATGTATGATAATATCCATGAGGAGTGAGGATAGTATCTACACATGTCACATGAATCTTAGGTCTCTCTATCATTATTATGAATGCATATATTATCTCCCATAATCAGTCTCTAAAGGAAAAACATTCCTTGATTGTATGAATTGATGGTAGGGGAAATTATTGTGAAAATACTTAAAAACTACCTCCTAAATCTTCGTAATCATGAGTATCTTTAGCATGTTATTCTCTTGTGACCATATGAAAAATGAAGGCACCTCATTCTTTCTAAATGAATAAGACATTATTCCTCATTAATTAATGGATAAATGTATTGTATTATTATATTTATATTTTATATTCTTTATAGGGTGTTAATTTAGCTGAGGTTAGTTTCTAGTCATCTATATCTCTACCAAGCAATCGTCTATTTTTTTCTGAAGCCAACCCTTGAAGAAAAAATATTTCTGGACTGTATACCATAAAAATTGATGATAAAGGCCTTAATTTTTGTGATTATAAAGACCAACCTCATTAGGATTATTGATCTCTATAATCATTAGAAAAATTTTCCCCAATGAATAAGTGAATTAATAGAGAGAATTCTCTAGATATAAGGAATATACCCCATTATGTTTTTCAATTTTATGGATATATTTACCATGCATTCTCTGTAGGTTTCAAATGGGATGTGCACATAGATGATCCAATTTTTGGGTTATGGAGATTTAAACATGATAGGTTTTGGGGTAGAGACTTATATTATTTATGTTTGATATTTTGATATTATTTCCCCTAGATTGACTAGAACTGAATTTTTAGGGGGTTTCATAGTGATTACCTATGTTGGTCATTAAAAAAAATCATGGGTAGATGGAGTATATTATAAAAATAATTCCCCTGGTCCATTAGGCTGGAAAAAAGCATCACAAAGAGGGACCATATAATGGTTTATTTCTTCAACATAGGGAGGAACACCATGCTAGTATATTGTAATTTCATCATGGATGTAATAATCCTTATGTTCCACTAGGGAGGTGTTCAGATGAATGGGTTGATGTTTTCTAGGACCAGTCAGGTTGGTGGTTGGCACCCTTATAGATTGTTCTATTTCATCCTATTGAGATATATTTTATTGATGAGTTGGGGACTTTCACTAAATGATGAAATCTATTTGAAATTTATTTTAAATAAACTTATCAATAATTCAATTAATTTTTTGAATATGTTGTTTCAATCCTCTAATCACCTATTTGAGAGAAAGGAGCTCAAAAACATTAGGTGTTTGATGTGTTGAGGATGTGGTAATTCATTTTCCTCAATCATTATTAATGATACATCAAGAAGCTGACAATTGTATATTGGGTGGAGGTCCCAATGTTTAGTCCTGACTATGATTTCAATTTCTATTCAAATACTTTTACATGAGGGGAATTTTCTTGATGGTCCACCACATGTGTGAAATTGCCATCAATTTAAGCTAAAATCATATTAATAATATGTATTTTTATTGAAAAATTCATCATATTAATTTATAAAGTATGGGGATTCAACAAATTTGGAATAACCACTGAGGAATTCATTATTATTAGCTATCGTGGTAAATTTTTTGGAGGATCTTATGATTTTTTGACCCTTAGGACATTCCACTTTATCATTATAATAATTTCTTCATGATGAGTTAGAGGATTATTTTTGGCACCTGATTGAAATGGAATCCCCATAGAAATACCCTAATAATATTCCAAAAGTGGACATTGGTTCTTTGTTCATATGTTGTTATAACCTCAACCTCATGAACACTGATTTCTTTTAAAGAGGTTCCACAACATTTGAGTCCAAATTTGACAAGTTTAGTATTATGAGAAGAGTTGGAAGGGATAATAGTGTCACTAACCCTATATTATGGGGTTTTATTGTTGGGATAAAAATTTCTTCATCACTGTAATTTAGGGAGATCACTGGGATGTTTTAACTATAGTTTTGTTCATATGAATTATTGCTTCATGGGATCTTACTTTGACAAGCATCAAATATAGAGTGTATATGTAGAGGAATTATAGAATATAAATAATCTCCTACTATAGTATGATTAAGTGGATGAATTTTGGGATATGATAAGAAATGAAATATGTATCAATGTCAATAATCATACCTTTACACTTATTAAATTGGGGTATTTTGGGATTGATGAAAACCTATTTTTGAGACCCATTATGATATATTATATGTTTTAGGGTGGTTTACAATTAGGTTTCATCAACATTTTCATGTGAAGGAGCACCATGGTAGTTGTTGGTGGTATACTAGGTATGACCTCTGTAGCATATGTTGTCTTTTAATGGATAAGAATCAACTGGTGGGGCCATAGATGAGCCCTTAGTAAGTGAATGGGGAATCTGACCCAAAGAAACATGGTATTATCCTTGGGTCACTAATTGAATTGAGGGATATACCTATGTGGTTATAGAGAAAATTATAGGTTTAACATACCTTGAGAATTTGGGGTTAAATTCCCCCTAATGGGACATTACACTATGTTCTCAAGATTGAGTTAATAGGGGTAAGGGTACCTTCCACAACCCATAGAGAATTTAGGGCTACACGGATATAGTGAAAACCATGGTGGATGAGAACCCTCTTAGGAAACTATTGAGTATCCCATTAGATGTAATAAACATCAAGGTTTTACTCTTTTTATAAAAGGAAAGTGTCATCACATTTAGGATAAATGAATATAAAATGGATAGATATGATGGTGGGGGTCTCTTACCCCAACTTAAAATCTAGAATTGAATTGGACTACTAATATTTATCCTTTAAAGGTTATCCTATATTGAAAGGTGCATCGGAATAATGTCATATTTTATGTAATATTTTATCAGTGCATTAATAATATAATGATGTAGGCACTGTGAAGGGAAAAGTGGGTTTTATTTTCCTGAAGTTAAGGAAGATATTTCAAAAGTAGTGTATGGGTTGGGGATGGAAGCATGTTGGTTGTGAGTCACAGAATCATTTTTATCCATAGGGCTACCCACACACTAGTTTAAATCCATATTTAATAGATGTACATTAGATGAAGGAATTTTATATAATCTTAGAGTTGTAAAAAACCACATACTAACAGTGAATTGTCACTAGTAAATATACACAATTAGTTTACCACTTTTATAAGTAACATATTCCTCCATAGGTTTTCTATTTTTAATTTCTAACACTTCCATGCCTGCTTTCATCATGGGACCACTTTCCAAAGGCGAGCAGATATTAAACATGTTTTAACAGTGCTTTGAATATTATCCATTGAAACTACTATTATGATAGGTTGAATCATATCACAAGGGATTTTATTGTTTATTCTAGGAATCTCTTATAAACTTAAGCATGTTTTAATGAAATATTTCTAGATAACAATACAAATTTATTTTACATCTATTCCCATATCAGTGAGGAGAACACTTGTGATGAAAGGGACTAACTATATTATTTTCACTTGGAATTGGGCTACATTGAATTTAAATCATATTGTTCTCAAGGCATGGGGAATCTCATTCTCATTATAAGAGGTTGTGCTTCTATGTTTTTCTCTATATTTTAATAATCAAAAATCATTAACCACTTTGTTTTCATTAAATGAAAATAATTACCTCTAAAACAAACTCCAAGATATTCAAAATCACATGCACTTAAAACATCAACAAATTTTAAAACCGAAAAAAAATTCTAGATTCCATAAAAAAATAAACCAATACTAAGACCATAATGTTCCCTAAATGTTTTCATGAATTATAAATTCATTTTAAAAATACACCCTAAGGCTCCCTTTCAAACCAAAAATCATTTCCTATAAAATCATCCTTTTTACAAGAAACCCTAAAGCATCATTTTAAATTATAAAATCATTTTTCATAAAATATCCCTTTTTATAGAAAACCCATTTTTTCAAAGCAATAAAAAAAAGAGACGCACCACAAATATAAATCAACATCATCAATATATCACCAGGACTCTATTGATTCACCCAAAATCACTAGGTATTTCCCAAGATCATTAGAAAAAATAATCCAAATAGGATGAAAAACCATGCCTGACTCGACCATATGTTTTGATGGACCATAGTCTGACCATGAAAAAACTCTTGAGACACCTCCATGACTAAGAGTTTGGGAACTGTCTAGTTTATTAGGTTATGCCAAAAAACCTCACACAACTAATATTATTTCTATTTTCACTCTAAAATACAACTCAACACCTAAAATTCATAATTCATAATTCAAGCCCCAATACCTATGGAAACATGGGCATCATTATAAAGGGTTGTGATCAGGCACCCACTCATGACCAACCCCTTGAGTTTTGATGATAATCCTTACTTAAATGATACCATGATACAGTCAAATAACAAGGGGTAGTTATATAACCTAGGTCACCACTGATAAATATAGTTTCTCATACCATTTTTTACGAACTATCCTAGGCTTACACATGAACGCACACCCAATTCGACTTTCCACTCAGCCCGAAGGGGGTTCCCGATCCCCACAAGTTGTAAACTATGTCTGAGTATTAAGAATACTCATTGGAAGATATTTCACCATCAATATCAATATAAAATAAATAATCAGTGAAAATAAAATATAAGATCAACAAAATGGAATAATAAATAAACATATATGCAAAGATAAATATATAAAATAAATACAATAGAAGAATATAAAAATAAGTGTCTCAATAATATAATTTCCAATAAAAAATCCAAAAAAAGAAGCCAAAAACAAAACAACTCCATAATCACCACTAGTGACCCCAAGTAACTCATAATATCCCACTATCCAACCATGGACCAACCTAAAAGCTCGATAATGAAACCATAACTAAGAACCTGAAATAGAAACATAAGATTTGAAATTCACCTGAGAACCATTGCATATATAAGGCATCAGATAAACATGACTAGTAAGATATCACCAAGGAGTCTCTGAAACTCCATTCATAATACAATTTTTAAAATGATAGTTTGAACATAAAATATAAAATAGGTTTCTCAGATGCTTTATAAGACAAATATAATGACATGAAACTTACACCTTTATAAAACAACTACCCTTTTGATAAACTAATGGTCAAAATAAATATTAATTAATAATTTAAAAACAAGGAAATAGGATATTTAAAATGACATAAAACAAGATAAATAACCATTTATCCCTATTTCCTAACATTTATTGAAAAAAAATCATAAACAACCTCAATGAAATCTATTTCTTAAAATCCTTTTAAGAAATAATCAAACTATTTCCTATAAAACAAAACATTACAAATCATTTAAAAAATAAAATTTAATGGTAAACCAAAACATTACTCAAACTCTAAGTAAACACTGCATACATAAAGTTTTCAATATATAATAATAAAATAAAATCTTATGTGTTGGTTCTGTGTAATCAAATGAACTATGGGAAATCAAAAAAATATAGATGTGGAATACACTAAATTATATTGAAAAGGACCAAATCATCATGGGAATAATAATAAGGCTAAAGTATTTTGATCTTGAACTAGAGATGATTAACCATGGTCATCACTAACAAACATTTTCAAATACCTGGTAGTCTTGTTGAGATATCTAGATATAAAACCTCCTAGGACCAACACCACTACCATGGTCACTATATTTCCCGTTACCCCTTCCATTGTAACCGACTCAATTGAGCAGAAAAATATTCCCTATTCATTAAAAGATCTATGTTGGGGATTTCTATCATATGGGTCCCTAACTAGAATCATAAGACTCTAATGGAATGTCAAAAAATATAGGTGAGAAACAATGGAAGTATATATTATCACATAAAAACAATTTCAAGAATTTGAAATTAAAACTCATCTCACCTTCCACAACTTCACATGAAACAACCCCTTTTCACATTCATGCATAAGAATCGAATAAATAATCATCAATATAAAACATCCCCCATGGGATTAAAATCCATGATGGGAATGAGAATAATCACATGGGGCTAAACTAAGGGTCTTGTGTGATCTTATAAATCAACTCTTTAAAAGTTAAAATTAGGATTTTTAAAATAATATTTGGATTTCAAACCATTTCATACCATTTGAAATATCATTTCCAAAAAATTATTAAAAGAAAATTTTCAAACCATACTTGAAAAAAAATTAAACCCAACTAAATTGTACAATTTCCTTTCAAAACCATAACCACTTTCTTTGAAAATAAATCACTTCATGTTAAGTTCCCTTTTTCATTTCCAAAACCTCAAATCCCTCTTTATGAATTATTTCAAACCTCAATGAGACCCAACGATCTCAAAACAAATTAAATATAAATAAGGACAAACCTATTCCTTTTATAGAATATCCCTTTAAAAAAAAATTTGTTCTATTTTTAAAATAGAACTGGTATAAAACATGATTTCAAAACAATCAATTTTCTTTAGGAAATTTAATATTGAATTTTGACGAACACTTGGCATAAAATGTACATCCATAAAAAGTATTTATACCATTTGAAATCCATTTTAAACACAAGAAGATTATTCTATACACATATAATTCCATAATAAATCTTTTAAAACAATCAATCCTTTTATAACATGAATTATAAGGGAATTCCAAATAAATACCAACCTCATTCAAGTGTTAATCAATCGAGACATGACACCATGGGTGGTGAACATGTAATTAAGAAAAGGGAAAAATTACTAATCCCTAAACAAAAAAAATCACTATTATTAAAACTATCTTGAACTATAATCCTAACCCAAATATTGGTTAGGGTTTACAGATGAGAGGAAAATCCAGAGAGAGGGAAAGGAGATGAGAGGGGATGAATAAAGAAGGATATTGCCTCTTGAAACCCACTTTTAATACAAGAAGAAACAACTCTAAATTTAAGTAAGGATATTGGGTGAGATCCCTACTCATTCCTCGTGTTTTTTGGTGGGTAAGAGGAGAAAAAAACGTAAAAACTTGATAAAGAGAATGTAAATTCACTTTTAAATGAATTATGGGTAGGTCATGTGGTTTTCCCACAAGGTTTTCTAAACCATGTCAAAACTATATGGATAGAAGTACCTAAGAAAAATATAATCACATTATAAATTGTGCTTCAACAATTAAAAACTAATCTATTAAAAATGTATATCCTTCCCCATGCTTTTTACATAGTTTACACTAACCATTCATAAGTCATTCTCTAGTACCCATATACATTAATGGCCCCGCACAGTTTCCCTTGGGATTTTCAAAATTTAGACCAAACCATGCACTACTTGGGTAGGTAAATTATGTACTAAACAAAATAAAAATAAAAAAGACTTGTATAATGGTAACTACATTGTTTCCACTATACTATTCATGAAAACCATCCAAAAATGGGATATTTTATAATTTTATAATTTTCAAGCCAAAAATTCTCAGAAACATTAACTACCCCACATTTGTATAAAATAATATGATATAATAAACAGAAATTATATGTGGGTGTCACAAACCAACTTGATATAATTTTTTCAAGTGCTTCTCATTAACATGACCTAGCCAGTGATGCCATAGTTGGGTATAATATGTGTCATTAAAACTAGATTTTTTATTGATTTCCAATAATTTGTTTCCATATTTTAAAACTTAAAGACCATTATTTAGATGTTTCATACCATCACATATTCTATATTTTTAAAACAAGAAACTTCTATTTCCAAATTTTAAAATAAAACCAACCATATTAAGATAGGGTACATAAATAATGTTTTTTGTAACACTTGGAACATAATAATGGTTCTTTAAAACAATTTCTAGTTTTGTTAGAAATTTGAGGTGTTAGTATCCTATAGCTTGTATAAAAAGTCTAGTTCTATTAGTTTCTCATATATCCACCTCACCTCTTATAACTCTTATTAATAAACATTGGTTCTTGTTATTTGATATCAATGTGAGAACCAAAATATGTATCTAATACCCAATTTTTAGAAATAGAAATATTTTTCTTAATAAAAAATTCACTTGAAGATTTGTATTACTTCGTTCCATGATAAATTTATTCTTCTTGTGTCCCTTATTTTCACATGAAAAAGATACGGTTTCATGTTCCCTTGTTTTCCCCTTGATCTTCCTCTTCTTGGACAGGCATTTTGAAGAGACATAGACTTTGAGTTAGATTTTTGAATTTTTACTTTTCCTTTCCACTTATTTACTATAAGAACAAAATGATTCTTATGATATATATATATTTATAATTATATATGTGGTGAATTAGAGTAAGGATATTTGGTAGAGACTTCTCAATGTTATTCATATTAAAATTCACAACAAAACTAGGGATTCTCTGAGAGAGTGAATAAATTATGAGATCTATATGCAATTCACCAGTAAACTTAAACATTGTAATATATAGATGATCAATGTTTATAATTATTTTGACCAGGTGTGGTATAGCTGGTGAGCCCTATCCATGTTTTCTTATGAAGATAAACCTAGAGATATCAATCCACTCATGTCTAGCTCTCTCCTAATAAAGAATATAGAGATTAATGAGAAATCTATATAAAAACATGTTATCATGAGACTTATAGAGTCCATTATTCATGGATGATAAAATAAAATATTTTATATCTTTCACATCATCCAAGTGTTTAAAGTATAAAAACTATCCTCTTCACTCGCTTCCTTAGTAGGTGAATCAGGAATTGAGGCCTGTAAAATGTAAATATTTTGTTCCTAGAATTGTATAATGTTAAAGTTCTTGTACCACTCCTATAAGTTACTTTTATTGATGAAATTTATATTTATTCATTATGTATCCTAATGATATCAATGAAGTTTTTATTTTATTTTTATAAAACAAAATCATAATTATTACATTTCATGATTACCAAAATATTTGATATTAAATAGCTTTAATTATCTTATTATTCTCCCATTATTTTATCAATTATCAATAGACCTCTCTATTGGACTCATAATTTTTTTTTGAATGGGAATTATAGTGTCAAGGTTACATGTTTCCCTTATCATAATCCATAATTTCTCTAAAAAAATGATACAAAGGTATTTAAGTGGGAATTCATGCCTGCTGTTAGTTTGTACCACCTTTATCCATTGAGTGTACTCCCTAATCCTGAAATCCAGAATTAGTTTTCCTAAAAACTTGCTTCTAATTTGAAAAAGTCCTATTTTAGTAGTCAAACATTGATGTTAACATAGTTAAGTCAACCCAAAACTTTAGTTATAACTCCCAAATAATTGAAAGCGCCTTGGTATTGGACATACAAGTACTTTGAACTATGGTTTCATTCATAAATTATATAATGTAAGTATTTTGAATTAATATTTTCTTGAAGTTTTTTTACTTATTCATAAATATGTCTTGTTAATATTATGAATATTTTACATAACTAATTAACCGCATATCTAAAAAAATAATTTATGCACAATCCATTTGTTTTAATTTATCTTGAATGTCTTGTAATCTCATTTATTTTATGTGGTCATAATTAATATCATATTAACATGTATCTCCTAAAATATATAATCAATCACTTGGAAAAAATAATATAAATAAAGTGACTTTACCATGAGATTTATAATGGTTGAATTATAGAGAAGATGATAAAACAACCCATGAACCTTGAAGAAAAAATCTTTTGAACTAGGATTGGATTGAGTTGAAAAATTCCACCATAAACCTTAGAATCGTCTTAGCTAGTTTCACCTTGGATCAGGTTGTGAAATAATTATTCTCCCTGGAGATCCATCTTTTACATATTTTACACACACATAGGGGAGGAAAACTTGGGGTATGAGATAGAAAGTATAAACTATTCACACATAGATCCAATAAAATAATGGTCTGAGGAATGATTCGTAGACCATAAACTTTAAGTTTATAAAATTTTATTATATATATAAACTTATGCAGTAATATTAAATTAAATAGAAATCCAACACATGCATTGGTCAGTCAAGATCATGATCAGTCGCAAGCATGCAACAAATACACATTTAAAATAACCATCTAGAATTCATTTAAATCATTATTTATAATGATAAATTACCAAAATTAATAAGTTACTTATCTTATTAATTAATTCATTAATTTATCATAATTTCCATAAAAAACCTTGTATATTCCCATCTAATTTAGTTTTAAAAAAAATAATTAATTAATTCTATTTAAAAATAAATATGTACAAGGCATATACTTAGAGGAAACACAGTGTACCCATATAAACTACCTAGAATTTGGTATAGTCATAATTATGTACTATACACTCATGTGGTGTGTACCATATATAGAGTGTCCTGTAATTATGTGGCATGTACTATCAAATTCTGACACATATATATATGATTAAGTTTACACTACTTGTACCTATTTTAACACATGCGGAGTAAATGATATATAATTATGACAATACATGGTGTGTAGTTCTAAATTTAATGAGGAAATAAATTAATAATTTAAAATTATTTAAAACTTATCATGCAGTGCATACTATCAATTAATGATGCATGTATTCATGTTTAATAGGTTTAATGAAAAAATTAATTTTTCTTTCTATAAAAATTAATTTTGCGTTGTACATCAAGGTTTGATGTGTACACCATATAAAGAGCTATGAATTACATGGAATGTAGATCAGTATACATGATGTGTATCACTTTATGTGGTTTTCAATGTTACAAGACTTTGGACTCAGTGTGTAATCTGTGTGGATATTTTTGGGTTACATGGTGCGTAAACCTACTACAAACTGTGTAATCCCATTTGGCATATGTTTATTTGTTTTAAGTCCTTAAATGTCATGTAATAAATGATATATTCATATTTTACCATTATTTGTCTATAAAATTAGCAGTTTTAACAATATTGGACTACACGATGTGTACTCCAGCTACATGGCATATAATCCCTAAAACAGTGTGACAAGTGGTCTTGATCAACATGTGGTCATGTAATAACATCGTGTAACCTCCACTTAAACAACTATATTTACCTCTATTGTGTCCTAGTATAGGTAATATGGGTACTTATCATGTGAAATTCAATTATGCACCATGTATTCCTATTTTATCATGCCAAAATCATTAGAACCTTCATATGGGTTATTTGGATGTTCCCCATGTGTTTTTAACCTGTTCTTGGTCATATAAAGGTGAAATAAAAAGATATTATGACTTTAGAAGTAAATAATGAATAAATTGAAATTAATAAATGAACAAAAATTAATATATCAATCAAAAAAATTAACAATTATAAATTTTAATCTGAGCGCCTTGATACCACATGAAGGTTCTGGGAAAAGTGAAATATAGTCAACCACATGCCCAATAATGGTTTCTCATTGAATCTAATAGATAATCCATAAAAACATAACAAATAATCATTATGTATAGTAAATATAACAAAAAAAATAGGATGAAAAGAATTTCAAAACATAGATATAATCATTTCATGTTAAATTTATAGTTAATTTAATAACATAAATTACCTAATTCTTGATATTCTTTCTTTGAAGAAGATTTTGATAGTTCAAACATCATTTGAATTGTATCGTCATTGTGATATAGGTATCTAAAGTAGAATACCTCTTTAATTTATCCACACATACTCTTTGATCTTCAAATGATGTTGATAGAACTCTGGGTGCTAGTTCAGATGATCTAATCATCTTGTTTTTTTATTGATCACAAAAAAATCCTTCATACATGAAAGATAGTATCTCTATTGCTCTCATTATTGAGAGGAGGTAAAGAGGTGGAAGAAATATATTGGATTTAAGGGGAAACCCATAGATTTTATTCATTGAGATAATTATCTAGGATATAATATGTTTTTCACAACAAAAATTATTTCACAAACCCTATTTAGAAATGATATAACTAGGTATATATAAATCTAGGTTAGAGAATTGGTAATTGCATTTTTACCTCTAACTAATCTATTAATATTTATAAAACCCTATGTCTAATATTGTTATTATTATTATTATTTCATTAATATTCTTAGGTCTCATGGATAACATTAATATCAATAACTAAATTAATATTTATTTAAATGATATTTATCATATCATTCCTCCAGGATCTTAACTCATCTCCTTCACCTTCATCAACATTTACTGAACCTTGAATAATAAATATTATTCATTTGATAAATAAAAAAAATATTATATTTATAGTATTGTGAATGAATATTTATTTAATATTCAACTCACGTAAATATGGTGACTAAATATTCCCGATCCAAAAATTCAAAAAAAATATTATTCTTCACACTTGATAATAATATTTATTTTAACAATTAAATTCAAAGAATATTTAAATTAGACTAATAAAACACTAAGATTGTGACCCTCTAAGTATATTCCTTAGTGGAATTACAAGGGCTTTCAAAAAAGTATAATATCATAATCTAGAAATATGTAATGGCACCCATAGAAGAATAGGTTAACGTAAAAACAACAAAAACCACATATGAATGATCATTGTGTAATATAATTTTTTTTCTTGATATTTCATCAAGAGTGTTGAATACACATGTCATAAACCTATATTCTCAACATATTTATCTTTGAATTCCTGAAACAAACCACCCAATCACTATAACCATGGAATTTAGTTTGATAGTTACATTTTAATCAAAGGATTGACATATCATCTTCTATTTTTATAAGGAACAAATCATGTATTGACTTATTCATTAATTTCATATCACTCATGATGCACAAAACATATTCTACTTCACCATGAACATATGGCATCATAGATTTCATCAATACATCAAAGTGTTCAATTCATGATATGTATTAATTCTAGTCTTGTAACACCTCAATCCTACACTCTCAGATTTGGTGTTGATAACACATACTTTACATACTAGTTTCGATACAAACTATATATTCCCTAACATAACTATCTCATAATTACATGAATTAGAGAAAACATTACATTACATACATTATCATGACCTTTAGTTTTAGATCTTTTGATAATTAAGAAGAATCATAAACTCATAATTCTCATGACTTTCTCAACTAATGGACATTTTTTCCACTATATATGAAACTGATTAATACATTGTATATCTTCAATATCTCCCAAAAATCACCCACACAAGCTATCTTCTTATACATATCACGTTAATAATTTTCTTCATAACCTAAGGAAATAGAATCATAAGAAGGGGTGAGCTTAAAATCTTGGTAAGGGAAAACATACAACTAAGGAAATAAAGGCATAAACAAGGCATAAATACTATGGAAGTAATAAGTAATCATCATAATTCCATAATCAACTAAAACTAAGATCATAATATATACATGGATGTAAATGAAAACAAATAGGTCACATGGATAACAATAATTGAATTTTTGTTAATGGAATGCAAAATTCTGTACATCTTGATCTTACTATCTTGTCCAGTACATAATTATTACTATCAATTCTATATATAAGAAATATTTATTCTCATAAAGACCACGGTAAAGACACATTTCTAAATTAGATAGGTATACAACAAATACCCAAACATATTTTCCTCATGAGACCTTCGAGCCATAGGGACTTCAGGGCACAGAGATCATGGAGTAGCCCAGATCAAACAGAACAGGCCCCAGAAGAGGATTAGAGCAACAAGAGTAGCATCCACCAGAAGCAGAGCTAACTGGATTGGAAGAATGAGAGGGTATGGTAGCCACCATCGGGACCAGGCACCATATACCTTTGTACGAGGCAATGCTAGCCGATCAGCAATGCAAGGTGGGGAGCTAGGTGATCAATGATGCAGAAGCTGGGGAGGGGAAGTTCTAGTGGGTTAGACCTATGGGTCATGTAATGGGCATGGTATGCCTCTGGGCCTTTGGGTCATGTATTGCGGGTAAGTCAAGCCTTGTGCCTTGGGCCTACAGGTCATGTATGGGTTTCCCTTCAACCCTTAAAAGGGGGATTATTCAAAATAAAATAAAATAATAAGGCCTTCGGGCCATTTGGGTCAGCATTAAGGGGTTATATAATGTCAGGCATCACCTATTGCTTGTTTAATTCCAATGTATCCGTTATATGATATAATGATTAAACAATACATAATCAACTTTTCAAATAAGAATCCTTATTGGAATAACAACATTCAAAACACCAATACTTTTACCCATGTTAATAAAAAGGATAATATAATCATAACTCATCTAGAGAAATAAGGTGGATGGTTAAACAATGTATAGTTCACTTTCCTAAGTAATCAATAAACATATGTTTCGGAATAAAAAATATTCATATTTTTAATAGTTCCCTAATCAATAAATGGAATATATTTTTATATAAGGATATGTCAAGATAAAACTATATATAATAATAGTATATGGTCAAGAAAATAATTTCCCCAACAAATTCACATATGGAATATAGGTGAACACCCTTCAATAAAATAAATGTAAAATAGGGTATTAACAAAGTAATGTAATTAGAAGAAAAGTTATGCCCATGAATGGTGGATGGTTAGTCAAGAAAAAAGCAGTGATGGGTCATATATTTGATAAAAATTAAATTAAATAATATATATAAAGAAATAATATGTATGGTTTCAAAATAAAATATCTCCAATGTAATAAAAGATACTCATAAGTATGTTGACATAGATAAAAAAACATCCTTCCAAAATAATTCATCAAACGGTATCACACAATAAGGGATCAAGAATCCTACTATTTGATACCATGAGGTAAAATCCCCAAATTATATATATATATATATATTAGAAGATAAATCATGTACCATAAATCCCCTAAGTGTAAATCCTTTGTAATGTGAAAAGGAAAATAGTGGTGAAAACTCAAAAGATCTTTTAGAAAACATTTTTAACATTGATATAAAATATAAAAATTACATGTAATTTTCAAAATAAATTTTGAAAAGGTGCAGTGAAAGATTTTGAAAACTTTTACTATTAAAATAATCTCTAATAACAGAGACATGAAAATTACCTAATGTTTTATATATGAAATGTGGATCTAAAAATAAAACATTTTATTATGAAAAGAACATTCTTAATACCTTTAAATTTCCTTTGTTGAAAACCCACATTGTAAAAAGAGTAATAAAAAATTCTTTGTATTAAGAATTAATTTTCCAAAATAGGATTATAAAATAGCATATAATTAAATATTAGGGTGGGAGAACACAGGCATAAAATAATATTTTCCATGATAAAACTTTATAACTCAAAGAAAAGATATTTGAGCTATCAATATCCCCTATGGGAAAAATATTACATAAGGTAAGAAATATTCAATAAGGATTTATGTGGAAAGAATTAAAATCCATATAAAGTAACAATATAATAAAAAATAATACAATAAAGAGTATAATATACCCAAATTTTATGAAATAAGTTCAAGAAAATGATCATAAATCATTGAAAGTCAATTGAGTTACCAAAAATATTTAATACTAGGGTAACAATTAAATAAATAACCAATTGAAGAAGGGAATATAATTTGTATTAGTATATCCCATGAAATATAAAAATTATATTAAAAATATATCAATTTCTAGTAAATACATGGTGCACAAATTTTTTATGTACCAAATAATAAAAAATATTATTTTATAGAATCAATATCAAACGATTCTCTAAATGGTTTTAAATAACCGTAATTATGTTCCAATTATTACCAAAAACATTATTTCTATATCTAGTTATTTAAAACCATGTCTGGTTCAACCAATATCAAACATTTATTTAAAATAAAACCATCCACATCATGATAGGATACAGAAATAATGTTTTTGGAAACACTTGGTACATAATAACAGTTATTTAAAACCATGTCCAATTTTGTCAGAAATGTGAGGATTCAATATCATATAGCTAGTATAAAAATTCTAGTTCTATTAGTGGCTCATATATCAACCTCACTTCTTACAACTCTTATGAATCTACTTGGTTCCTTTAATTGGATGCAAATGTGAGAACCATAAGATGTATCTAATACCCAATCTTTTAAAAATAGAAATATTTCACTTAATAAAAAAATCACTTGAATCTTATAATTACTTATTTTAATGTTAAATTACTTATTCTAGTGTCCCTTCTTGTCACATGAAAAATAGTCAGTGTCATGTTCCATTGTTTTCTCCTTTATCTTTATCTTCTTGGATAGGCATTGTGAAGAGACCTAGACTTAGAGTTAGATTTGGGGGTTTTTACTTTTCCTTTCCTCTTATTTACTATAAAAAAAATAGATTCTAAGGATTTATATCCTTATCTACATGGTGAAGTAGAGTAAGGATATTTGGGAGAGACTTCTCAATGTTATTCATATTAAAATTCAGAACAAATCTAGGGATTCTCTAAGATAGTAGAGAAATTATGAGATCAGTGTGCAATTCATCAGAAAATATAAACCCTATAACATCTATATGATAAATGTTTCTAATTATTTTGACCATTTGAGGTCCATCTGGTGAACCCTCTCCATGTTTTCACATGAATAGTGGATTGGAGATCTTAAACCACTCCTATCTAGATCTCTCCAAATAAAGGATGCATATATTATTGAGTATTCTATAAGAATCCATGTTCTCATGAGACTTATAGATTTCATCATTCATGGATGATAACATAAAATATTGGATATCTTTCACATTATCTAAGAGTTTAAATTAGAAATAAATCTCCCCTTCACTCACTTCCTTAATAGGTAAATCTGGAACTAAGGCCTCTAAAATGTAAAGCATATGTTCCTGAAATTATATATAGTGAATGTTCTTGTACTAATCCTAGAAGTTACTGTTGGATAGGAGGTTGTATTTCAGATGTATGTGTCATAATTATATCGATAGAATTTACTTTTTATTTAATAAAACAAAATTATATTTAGTACTTTCCTTGATTAATAAAATATGTGAGATGAAATAACTTTAATTATCTTATTAGTATCTAATTATTTTATTAATTATCATTATCCCTAACTATTAGACTTATAATTTCTTATTGAATGGGAATTCTAGTGTCATGTTTGTATATTTCATTCTCATAATCCATACTTTTTTCAGAAAAAATAATATAAAGGTATTTAGGTGGGCATTCTTTCCAACTATTAGCTTGTATCGCCTTGATCCATTGAGTGTACTCTCCAATACTAAAATTTAGACTTGGGTTTCCTCAACAATTGCCTCTAAGTTTCACCAATTCCTGTTTTGGTAGTCAACCCTTGATTTTAAATTAGTTAAGTCAACCCAAAACTTTAGTTAGAACTCCCCAATAACTGAAAGCACCCTGGTATTGTCTACAGAATTACTTTGATCTGTAGTTCCATTCCTAAATTGTGTTTTGGAAGGATTTTGACTTAAAATTTACTTGAAGAAGATTTTTTATTTATGCATAAACATGTCTTTTTAATATTATTAATATTTTACATAACTTTTTTTTAAAGGTTGGGGCCGAAGCCTCATTTTTATTAATAAAGCAAAGAAAAGACTTCTTTTAACTGGGTAGAGGGAGACCCATTACATAGCTAATTAACCACGTATTTAAAAAAATAATTTATTCATAATCCATTTGTTTTACTTTATCTTACATGTCTTGTAATCTCATTTAGTTTATGTAGTAACATTTAAAATCTCATAAACATGTATCCCATAAAATAGATAACTATTCACTTGGATAGTGTAGTATAAATAAAGGGAATTGATCATGATCTTTCTAATGGTTGATTTATCGAGAAGATGATAAAACAACCCATGGCCATATAATAAAAAATATTTTGATATAGGATTAGATTAAGTTGCAATATTACACTATAGATTTTAGCATCTTCTTAGCTGGTTTTACCTTGGATCAGGTTGTGAACTACTTTCTCTCCTTGGAGACACATCTTTTAGATATTTTACACACATGTAGGTGTTGGAAACCAGAGGTATAAGATAGAAAAAACAATTCATGCATAATTCCTATATAATAAAGGTATGTGGTATGACTCGCAGGACATCAAATTTAAATTTATAAAATTTTATTATATATAAAAACTTATGAAATAATATTAAATTAAATAAAAATCTATCATGGAAACTAGTCATTTAAGATCATGATCAGTCATAAGAATGAAATGAATATGCATTTAAAACAACTATCTAGAATTCATTTCAATCATTCTTTATAAAGATAAATTACAGGAATTATTGTGTTAATTATCTTATAAATTCATTCATTAATTTATCTTAATGTCCAAAAAAACATTGGATATTCCCATATACTTTAATTTTTTTTAAAAGTAAATAAATAAATTATATTGAAAAATAATTATGTACATGGTATATACTTAGAGAAACACAACATGCCCATATAGACTACCTGATGGCTGGTATAGTCATCATTATGTACTATGCACTCATGTGGTATGTACCATACTTGGAATTTCATGTAATTATGGGGAATGTAATTTCAATTTATGACACATATACATGAATAAGTTTACATTGCTTGTACATATTTTAATACATACGCGGTACACAATATATAATTATGAACATACATGGAATGTAGTTCAAAATTTAATGAGGAAAACAATTAATCATTTAAAATTATTTAAAACATATCACACTGTGTGTATTATCAATTAATAAGACACAGATGCATGTTTATTAGGTTTAATGACATAATTAATTTTCCTTAATGTATAAATTAATTACGTGATGTATATCTAGGCTTGGAGTTTACTCCATGTAAACAGCTATATACAGTAGGTTACACGATGTGTATCACTTTATGTGGTTGTATGAGTTATAGGATTTGGGACTTGGTGTGTCATCTGTGTGTATATTTGTGTCTTACATGATGTGTAAACCACCTACACACTGTGTAATCCCATATGTAATGTGTTTCTCAGTTTTAATTCCATACATCAAATATAATAAATGCTCGATGTATATTTTCGATACAGTTTCTATAAAATTAGCAGTTTTAACAATGTAGGACTATACGGTGTGTATGCCATCTACATGGTATATAATCCTTAAAACTGTGTTCCAACTGGTGTCGGTCAACATTTTTTCTTGTAATAATGTCGTGTAACCTCTGCCAGACCAACCACGTTTACTATTGTTGTGTCCTAGTATAGGTGATATGGGTAGTTTGCATGTATAATTCAATTACACACCATGTAGTCCTATGTTATCTGGAAAAAATCTCTAGAACCTTCATATGGGTTCTATGGATGTTCTTCATGTGCTTTTAACTTGGTCATGGTTATATAAAGGTGAAAGAAGAAGATATCCTAACTTTCTAATTAAAAAATTAATAATCTAAAATGAATATACTAACAAAAATAGGTATATAGATCAAAAAATTAACAATTATAAACTTTAACATGAGCGCTCTGATACCATGTGAAGGTTTTGGGAATAGTAAAATCCAGTTGACCTCATACCCAATAATGTTTTTCATTGGATCTAATAGATAATCCATAAAACCATAATGAAAAATAATCATTTCTGATAAATATAACCAAATAAACAAGATTAAATGAATCTCAAAACATATAGAGAACATTTTCATATTAAATTTATAGTTAATTTAATAACATAAATTACCTCAATATTGATATTCTTTCTTTGAAGAAGATATTGATAGTTAAAACATCATTTGATTTGTATCATCATTGTTTTATAAGGATCCAAAGTAGAAGCCATCTGGTAGTGATCCACAGATACACCTTGATATTTATATGATGTCAATGGAATTATGGGTTCTAGTGATGATGATCTAATCATGTGGTCTTTTTATTGATCACAACACAATCCTTTATTAATGAAATATCATATCTCTATTTCTATCATTCTTGATAGGAGGGAAGGTAGTGGAATAAATCTATCAGACTTGAGAGAAAACCTAAAGATGTTATTCATTGAGAGAATTCTATATGATAGAATATGTTGTGCACAACACAAATGATTTCACACACCCTCATTAGAAATTATATAAACAGGTATATATAAATTTGGGTTAGAGAATTGGTAATTTCATATTGACCTTTAACCAATCTATTAATTTTTAAAAAACCCCATGTTTAATAATAATATTTTAATTATTATTTCATTGATGTTCTTAGTTCTTGTGGATAATATAAATATTGATAATTAAATTAATATTTATTTAAATATTATTTAGTATATCATTTTCACCGGACTCTTAACTCATCTCGTTCTCCTTCATTAGCAATTACCAAATGTTGAATAATAAATATTATTCATTTGATAAATAAAAAACTATTATATTAATGACCTTGGGAATAAATATTTATTTAATATTCAACTAATATAAATATGGTGACTAAATATTCCTGATTAAAAAATTAATAATAAATATTATTTTTCAGACTTGATAATAATATTTATTCCAAACATTAAACTCAATGTGAATTTAAATTAGATAAATGAAACAATAAGTGTGTTACCATCTAAGTATCTTTCTTATTGGAATTACATGGGCTCTGAGAAATTATAATATCAACATCCATCAATATGTAATGGAAACCATATTAGAATAAGTTAATGTCGAAATAATAAAAACCACATATGAATGCTCATTGTGTAATATAATACCTTAGTCTTTATATTTTATCAAGAAGGTTACATACAAATGTCACCAACCTATATGCTCAACATATCTTTCTTTGACTTTCTGAAATGAACCTATGGATCACTATAACCATGGAATTTAGTTTGAAAGTAACATTTTAATCAAAGGATTGACAAATAATCTTCTAGTTTTATAAGTGAAAAATCCTTTATTAACTTATTCATTAATGTCATATCACTCATAATGCACATAAAATATCTTACTTAACCATAAAAATATAGCATCATGGATTTCATAAATATATCAAAGTGTTCAATTCATGATATGTATTAATTCTAATCTTGTAGTACCTCGGTCCCACACTCTTGGATCTGGTGCTGATAGCACATACTTTACATACTATATTTGATACAAACTATATATTCCCTGACATACCTATCCCATAATTTCACGACTTAAAGAAATTATTACATTTCATACATTACCAAGACCTTTAGGTTTAGATCTTTGGATAATTAGGGAAAAATATAAACTCATAATTTTCTTGTCTCTATCAACTAATGGACATTTTTTCCACTATATAAGAAACTATATAATTCATTGTGAGTCTTAAAAATATCCCATAAATCATCCATGCATAATATATTCATGGATAGAAATATAAATAAATAGATCACATCGATAACAATAACTGAATTTTTGGTAATGGAATGCATAATTTTGAACATCTTGATCTTATTATCAATGCATTTTCCAAGACATCATTCTTGCTATCAAAGACATAGATAATACATCTTTCTTGTCACTAAGACCATAGTCATGAAATGTTCATAAATTTGGTATCCATGTCCCAACTACCCAAACATATTTTCCTCATTAGACCTACACATGCATCAAGGGGTTATATAATGCTAGGTCCTAACTGTCACTTGTTTAAGTCTGATGCATCCATCATATAAGATAATGAGTAAATAATACATAATCAACATTTCCAACAATCATCTGTATTTTAATGACAACATACGAAGTACCAATAATTTTCCACATAAAAATAAAAAATATAACATAATCATAAACCACCTAGAGATAGAAGGTGGATGTTAAAACAATATATAGTCAACTTTTCTAAGTAATCAATAAACATATGTATCAAAATAACAAATATACAGATTTTAAATAGTTCCCTAATCTATAAATGGAATATATTTTATACAAGGATCTCTCAAGATAAAATCATGTGGAATAATAGTATATGGATAAGATAATAATTTTCCTAACCAATCGGTATATGGAATATAGGTGAACAGTCTTCAATAAAATTAATATAAAATAGGTTATTCGCAAAGTAAAGGAATTGGAAGAAAATTTATTCATATTCATGGTGGATGGTTAGGTAAGAAAAAAGTAGTGAGGGATCGTATATTTGATAAAAATAATATTCAGTAATCTATCAAAATAAATAAATTGTATGTTTTCAAAAGAAAATATCTCAAATTTAATAAATGAAACTCATAATAGTGTTGACATAGATAAAAAAACCTCATTCTAAAAGACTGCATCAAACAGTATCACACACAAAGGGATCAAGAATAAAATTTTTTGGTACCATTAGTTTAGTCCCAAAAATTATATTTGTGTGTGTGTGTTGGAGAATAAATTATGTAGCATAAATACCATGAGTGTAAATCCCTTGGAATAAGAAAAGGAAAATAGAGGTGGAAATTAAAATAGTTTTTAGAAAACATTTTAAACATTAACATAAAATAAAAAATTACATGTTGGTTTCAAAAGTAAATTTTGAAAAGGTAAAGTGAATGATTTTGAAAAATTTTACTTTTAAAATGATCTTTAATAATGGAGACTTGCAAATTACATAATGTTTTATATTGGAAATGTGGATCCAAAACTATAACATATGATTATGAAAAGAACCTTTTTAATACCTTGGAATTTCCTTTGTTTAAAACCTACATTGTAAAGAGTAATAAATCATTACCTGTATTAAAACTTCATTTTACCAAATATAATTATAAAATACCATATAATAAAATATTTGGGTGGTATAACCCATGAATGGAAGAATATTTTCCATGATAAAACAATATCACTCAAGGAAAATATATTTGAGATATCAATACCCCCTATGGGAAACATATTCCATAAGGTCAAGAATATTAAAATAGTATTTATGTGGTAAGAATTTAAACCCATTAATAATAATGATATAATACCACATAATACAATAAATATTATAATGTAGACAAAATATATAAAATAAGTTCAATAGAGTGATCATAAATCAATGAACAAAAGTTGAGTTACCAAAAATCTTTACTACTAGGGTAACAAATAAATAAATAACTATTTGAATAAGGGAATATAATTTTGATTAGTATATCCCATTAAATATAATTATTATGTCAAAAATATATCCATTTTATTAAATACACTATACATGTAAAACATGGTTCACAAAATGTATTATGTCTCAAAATATCAAAATTGAGACCAAGAAAATCCTTATAACATCAGAAACTTTTGAATAAGAAACCTTTGAAGAATATGATTTAAAATTAAACATTAAATACCATTAATAATGATATGATCATGAAAAAAATATTAAATGTGTAGTAGATACACCATTCTGAATAAAACATGGTGTGTAATAATAAATATGTCTCAAGAAACTAAGTTTAAGACAAGAAACTCTTACCTTATTCCTGATTCATTTTGTGCATGAACTTAACTTCCCAAATAATTAATTTAATTTTATTAGATACCATATTTGGAAACATATTTATATATATTTTATTTAATTTCGACCATTTATTATCATATTCTATTTATTTATTATATAGTTTTTCTTATGTTTTCATGAATGTTGAATCAATGTCGGCTTATTTCGGTGATTTTAGTGATCGAATATGAGAATTTAATAATAAGTTAAATTATTAATATAACCATTATTGAACCAAAAAACAAATAATATTTTCATATTTTATTATAATAAAATTAGTATTTAAGTTCTCGTAACCATCTATGGTAGAGTTTTATAGCATTGTCCAAGTATGTGGTTAAACCAACCCTAAACATGAACACATTATATATTGATGGGTGAGTATGGCTAAGGGAGTGTATAGTATCATTATATCATAAGAATAATTATATTTTTTAAATTTTTTAAATTTTATGAATCATATTTTATATGGTTTGTATAAAAAATGAAAATCAAGATGAAAAACAAAAAAAATGTTACTTTGTGGAGGCGGTAGTCCACACAATGCATGGTTAACATTCTGTTGTTTTTCTAAGTGGATGGAAAGGAATAAATAATGTTTACCATATTAATATATTAAAACATAATTATATTAATGATGCATATTTCATTATATAACTATTTTTAGGATAGGTTTGGAAAAGAAATATTTAGATTAATGGCAAGGAGTAAGTAATACTCAGTTTTGTACCTTGATCTTTCTCTTGAAAGTCTCCTTGGAAATGAAGGGTTTAAGATAACTCGTGATAACCAGGGTCTTATAAAATTGAGATTGAATTTTATTATGATAAAAATGGTATAGTTTTAGGAAGTAATTAAAATGAATGAGTGTTCCATGAAATGGTGTAACTGTACCCTTCTATAAGTGAAGAAAGGGGCACTTTTATGAATACCCTTTACTTTTCAATGATATCATTACAATATTCAAGGGCCAATGACACCAAAACATTAAAATAATGGAGTGCGGGGTTTCCTTGGGTAGAATAATTCTCAACCAAATATTTAGACACATGTTTTAAATGTTGTTTTAGTTATTTAACATTAGTTTTTGTTTAAATTTTACAATTTTGGTTTTTTCCTTCATAACAAGTTTTTTAAAAATTAATTTTTTTTACTAAAAATATAAAATAAACCTAATTAAAAAATTGGGTGTGAGGAAACTAAATTTAATATCCATATAATATAATTAAATTTCTAAATAATAGAATAGTATGTTTAAAATTAAAATATTTTATATATAGAAAAATAGTTTTTATGTTGAAAATGGTGTTTTAACCATTATGTGTTCTTTATCTAATTTATAATTAGTTTCCAAATGAATGTGTGTTAATATAATTATATTTTTATTCTAAATAATAATAAATTGATTATTTAAAATATATTAATTTAATTTATTTGATAAAAATTACACAATATTAATAAATTAATTCTTTGAAAATAACAGTTTTACCATTATCATGGTAATTAATTTTAATATTAGTAATCAAAATTTTATAAAAAAAAATGAAATGAAACATATTATATAATATGATAATTTTGGTATAAAATATTAACTCCATTTTAATATATTTTATTTCAACAAGATATAAAATTTATTTTTCAATATCAACGAATAAAAGTAGTTTTTCAAGTAAAATGTTACTTAAGTTTCCAAAACATTACACATGGGATTAATGAATTTAATATAGTATTTTTAAATGATTTATATTAATTTATAAATATATATTTATATATATAAAATGTTTCAAAACTTTTATGTCATTCTTGTATTATGATAATGTCATAAAAGTGATGCTTTTTGCAATATATGTAGGTTTTCACTATTCACTTAAAAATCAACTATTTCAAAAAAATCAAAAAATTAATCTTATGATAATATTTAAATTATGAATCTAAATATGAATTTTATTTTTTCAAATTGAAATTATAAAATTTGAGATCATAAATTTTATATAAAAACATACAGATATAAGGAAAACAATTTTCACAAGAAAATAACTTTTTAAAATATGTTAACAATTACTTCTTATTTACTATCGATTACTAATAAAATTGGTGTTAATATGTTATTAATTTAAATAATATATTTTATACATTATATATTTATATTATAACATATAAGAATCCAATTTTTATATTGATTACATTTTGAAGCATAAACCAGTATTATTAATCTTTTAGCTACATTAATTAAATTTTCATCAATGCCTTAGTATTTATAACGTCCTTCATTTTTTATTTCAATATATATTTAATAATTATTTAATATATATTTTTAACCTCCATTTATATGGTTACATTTTTTTGGTTTGTTTTGGTTTGGTGTATCATGTGAAGAAAGCTACCAAACACATTGAATCATGTATTAAAATATCAGGGTATTAAATTATCCCACCTTAAATAAATTAAATCCTTGAAATTTTGATAATTAATTACTAATGAAGTTATCTAAGTTTATCTATAATATTCCTCAAGATTTATTTTTATAATGAGGTATCAATCACATCTATTCATTTATAATAAACATAATCCAAAAATTGTGTTTCTTCCAAGACATTTAAGTTAAATACACCTCACGGTTTGGTGTTATGACCAATTTTATTTTTCATTGAGTTTATAGTTATAATTGTAGTGATATATTATCATAAATTCGTTTTAATTAATGAAATCGGATTCCCTATGTTCATAATAGATTCACTACACACACATATCTCTCGTCCCTCTTGGTTATTCAAATTGGTTGTGTCAATGGAAAGTTGAGGTCAAATGATTAATTCAAAATAGAATGATTCTTACCCTCATAAGTCTCATTGAGATACAAGTTCAATCACCTTGTGAATATTTATATATTAGCTACATATATCACACTCGCATACCCCCTCTCCAGTTTATCCCTCACCTATGTCACCAGCCTCAATAGATAACCACACACCTCCTCACCCGCTTGTTGCACCAATCTCTATGCCACCCAATCCATGAATACCTCTTAGATAAAGGTTGGAGGGAAATGTAAACCCTACCATTTTCACTATATATGGATTTTAATGTACTCAAAAGGTTCATCCAAGACCCAAACTTTTTACCACACACATTATTTGGGCCCGCGTTCTTTAAGGAATCGAACTTTATTCTTAAACTACTCCTATCCCAAAATTCACTAGGAGGCCTCCCCATTTTTTACCTAACCAAATTGTCCCATATAACTAGTTGAAGTGGAGGGGGTTTCATTCTACATCCACCATTGGCAGGGTGCTTTCAATTTCTCTAGAATCATTAGGGTGTATATGTGGCAATGGTGTAATAATAGATGATGATGATGATGATGATATGTTTTTTCATCTGTTTTTTTTAGTGATGATATGATCTATCCATAATGACTTTTGGTTTTGGACTTCACCCCCATCCATTTTTTTCAATAATGAAGATATAGAATGGAATTTGACCACAAGTAATGAATTTGGAGTCTATAATGAAATAGTTAATCCATTATCAGAATCATGTAAAATCAATCTAAAGGAATCATGATAATATTTATTTCCCATAAAAATAATTATCAAAATGAAACCATCATACAACTATATGTTTTATTTGATAAAAAAACATTAGGGTGGTACACTTAGAAAAAAAACTCAGAAACTTAAAGTAGCTAGAATAAATATCCCATATTCATAATTTCAAAGAGGAAGATTTATTTATAAAAATCCATCTCATTGGTATTCACTAAACAAGATCTACCTTATTCCCTCAATTATGGTGGTTGTTTATTCCTATCATTATTATATTTCCTAGTATTATAAAACCAACTTAGATAATGTCCCTATTTTCATTACTTAAGGAATTAGACCATTAGTGGTGCTTTTGGTTGAATATTTTCCACTCCCATAATTCTAACTGGACTCTTCATAATTATATTTTATGCTAACTCCTTTTCTATACAAAAAATGTCTTCCAATTGATTGAAGATGTTTCCATGGGTGCTTATTCTTATATTTTTGACATTATAGAGATTTAATTTTCTTTCCTTTATCTTCTTCATCACCTGGACTTCCATGAGTCTATATCCTAATCCTCTTTGGCTTTTTTACAATTTCAAATATTTTCACATTTTTAATAATAATTCATGATAGTCAGTTTTTCATAATCACGAGGTTTGTAAATCCAGCTCTTGTCCCTTTAGGTTGCTTGTTGGGGAAATCTTCTCATTGTCCATGGTGGTCTAATCTTGGTTTCTTTAGGTTGGGTTCTCTTATACTTTTTATCATAATTCCTTAACATAATAAATTCATCATAATAGATTACAAAGAAAATTTTATTAACCAAATAACATCCCTTGGGAGTGTCAAACTAGGTGTGTTGTTAGATCTCTTTATCTTGCACTAGGCGATGATCAAGTTAATACCCAATCTACCCTCTTTAGGGTTATTACCCCTAGGTACATATATGCCATATCCTACATCCACTTATAGTATCCAGATAGGGATGCAATTTCTAGGAGAATCACCCAATATCTACTTTACCAAAACTTTGGGATTTTATCCTATACATATAAATCTCACTTAGACTTGTCCCTAGGGATTTCACTAAAGTTATCTTATCTTAATACCCAAATAAAATGTACATTATTACCTTAACATTAAAACATATAATATCCCAAATAGTTCTCTATAACATTATATTTGTGATCAAACCTAACTTATCAACCCTTAAATTATCCTCAAAAAATATCATAATCTCCAAAGTTATCAAAACTCTACTCTGATACCAACATTAGTACCCCAGACCCACACTCCCGAATCTGGTTATTATAACACATATTTTACATAATAGATTCAATACCAACTATATATTCTTGGAAATAACTGTCACATATTTAAATTATTTAAATCAAATATTTTATTACATAAATTCCAAATACCTTTTAGGTTTATAGTAGTAGATAATTGGGGAAAATCAAAAACTAATAAATCTCACGTCTTCCTCAACTAATGGAAATTTTTCAGCTATATAAAAAAATACTTAATTCATGATAAGTCTTCAACATCTCCCAAAAATTCTTCTCACAAGATATCTTGTTAGACATATCATGTATAATAATTTTCTTCATAACCTAGGTAAATAGAAACATAAAAAAGGGGTGTGGTAAAATTCGTTGTAAGGGAAAAAATGAAACTAAGGAAATCATGGAATAAATATTATGGTGCGAATAAGTAGTCATCATAATACCATAATAAACTAAAACTGAGAGAATAATATATCTATGGATATAAATCAAAATAAATAGATCACATGTATAAAAATAACTGAATTTGTAGTGGTGGAATTCATAATGTTGGACATATTTATCTTACCTTCATGGCCTCAACCAAGACATCATTATTACTATCAAAGTTGTATCTAAGACATCATTATTATCATCAAGACCATAGTCAAGACATCTTTTTGAATTGGATATACATACACCAAAAACTCAAACATGTTTGTCTCATGAGGCTTACTGATTCATTAGGGGATAAATAATGTTGAGCACCACCCATAACTTGTTTAATTCAAATGCATTAATCATATGTGATAATGGGTAAACAATACATAATAAAATTTTTCTAATAATCATCTTCATTGGAATAAAATTATACGAAATACCAATAATTTTTACATTTCAATAAAAGGGATAACATTATTATAACCCATAAAAAGAAATTAGTTGGATGGTTAAACAATATATAGTCAACTTTATTGAGTAATGAGTAAACATCCATATTATTATAACAAATATATAGCTATTAAATTGTTTCCCAATCAATAAATGAAATATATTTCTATGTAATAATCCCTCAAGCTAAAACTTTATGGAGTAGTGGTGTATGTTTAATAAAATAATTTACCTAATCACTCAAAATATTAAATCTAGGTTAAGACACTTTAATAAAAGGAATATAAAAAAGGGTATTCACAAATCAAATGCATCGGAATAAAATATATTGCATTTCATGGTCTATGGTTAGGAAAGACAGAGGTATTGATGGATCATATCTTTTATAGAAAGGAATATTATATAAGACATCCAAATAAATAAGGAGAATGCTTTCAAATGAACATATCCCTAGTCTAACCAAGGAAACTCATAAATATTTTCACATATTTTGAAAAAATCATTTCAAAAGAATACTTTGAATAGAATCACACAAGAAGATATCAATAATCAAATTCTTTGATACTGTGTGTTCTATCCCATAAATTATAAATATATATATATATATATTATAGATTAAATAATTTAACATAAATCCCATGACTGTAAATCCTTTGGAATATAAAAAGGAAAATGGATGTAAAAACTAAAAATAGATTCTAGAAAACATTTTGAACATTAACGTAAAATAAAAACTTACATATGACTTTCAAAAGTAACTTTTGAAAAGGTAAAGTGAAATATTTTAAACACTTTTAATTTTAAAAGGAAACTCTAATAATTGATCCTTGAAAATTATATATAATTTTCTATATTAAGTTTTGATCCGAATATAAAAAAATTGATTATGAAATGAACCTTTTTAATACCTTGAAATTACCTTTGTTTAAAACCTGCATTGTAAAGAGTAATAAAAAATATTTATAATAAAAAAAATTTTCTAAATAGGAGTATAAAATATAATATAATATAATATTTTGGTGGGATAACCCAATCATGTAATAACAATGTTAATGATAAAAAATTATAAATCAAAAAAAAGGATATTTGAGTTATTAATATTCCTCACAGGAAACATACTTCAAAAGGTAGGAAATATTTAACACAGATTTATGAAGTAAGAATGTAAATATATAAATAAAAATTATATAATACCACATAATAAAATCAAGGGTAAAATGTACCCAAATTATATGAAATAATTTTAATATAACGATCATAACTCATTGAATGAAAGTTGAGTTACCAAAAATCCCTACTATTGGGGTAACAATATCCATATGAAGAATGGAACATGATTTGGATTAATATATCCAATGAAATAAAAAAATATGATAAAAAATATCCATGTGTAGTAAATACACTATACAAGTAAATCATGGTGCACAAAATGTATTATATCTCAAATAATCAAAATTGGGACCAAGAAAAACGCTTACGACGTCATGAAATTTTTGAATGAAAACCCCATGAAGGATATGATTTCAAATGAAACATTAAATATCATGAATAGTTAGTAGATCATGATACAAAATATTAAATGGGAAGTAGACATACTATTCTAAATAAAACATGGTGTATAATAAGAAATTAGATTTGAGATAAGAAACCCTTACCTTATTCATAATTTGTTTTGCACATGCGTTGAACTTCCTAAATAATCCAATTAAGTTTATTAGATGCCTTATTTGGAAACTTATAAATATTTATTTCATTTAATATAGTCTATTTATTATCTTATGATACTTATTTATCATATATGTTTTTATTATGTTTCTGTGAATGTTGAATCAATTTTGACTTATTTCAATGATTTTAGAGATCAAATATGATATTTTAATAATAAGTAAAATACTTAATATAATAATTCCATAAACAAGAAATGATGATGATTTTATTATTAAATTATAAAAAAATTGTATTTATTTACCTATATACATCCATGGTAGAGTTTTATAGTATTATTTAAGCATGTGGTTAGCCCAACCCCAAATAAGAACACGCTATATCTTGATGGGTGAGTATGGTTAAGGAGGTGTATAACATCATTATAATAGAATATTAATGATATTATTGGGATTTTTTCAATTTTTTGACTCATATTTTAATTTTTTTGGGTAAATAATGAAAATCAACATGAAAATGAAAAATATTATTTTGTAGAGGCAGTAGTCTATTAATGATAATTATTTCATTATATAACTATATTTAGTATATTTTTTTAAAGAAATATTAATAAGACATGGTAAATAGTAAGTAGAACTCACTTTGGTACCTTGAACTTTCTCTTAAAAGCCTCCTGGGAAATGAAGAGATTAACCTAACTTATGGTTATCATGGTATTATTAAAGTGAGATAATATTATATAGGAGTAAAATGGAATATTTTTGGGAATAAATTTTAAAGAATTATTGTATCATGAAGGGGAGGAATTATACCCTTTTATAAGTGAAGAAAAGGGTACTTTTGAAAATACCCTTTGCTTTTCAAAGATATCATTACACTATTAAAAGGTAAATGACTCAAAATGTTCAAACTAATGGAGTTTAGGGTGTTATTTTTTAGATCATTCATTAACTAAAAATTCTCACACATGTTACAAACATTTTTTTAGTTATTTACCATTATTTTTTGTTTACATTTTTTCATTTTGGTTTTTACCTTGGTAACAATATTTTGACAAAGTAATTTAGGTTTTACTAAAAATAAAATATAACCCCAATTATAAAATTTGGGTGTGTTAAACTTAAATATAATATCCATTTAATATAATTAAATTTATAAATAAAATAAAATTTTTTTTTAATTAAAATATTTTATATATATAGTTTTTAAACCATTATGTATTCTTAAACTTATTTAAAATTGGTTACCAATTGAATGTATATTAATATAATTATATATGTTCTTAAAAATTATATTATATTAATGATTTAAAATATATTAATTTAATTTATTGGATAAAAATTAAACAATATTAGTAAAATGGTTCTTTAAAAATAATTACTTTACCATTATCATGGTCATTAACTTTAATCCTAGTAATCATAATTTTATTCCAAAAAAAATTTGAATTTATTAAATAATATGATTATTTTGATCTAAAATATGAAATCCATTTTTATAGATTTTATGTTTACAGGTGATGAAAATAAATTTTTAATATAAGCGAATAAAAACAGTTTTTTGAGTAAAATATACTTAAGTTCCCAAAACATTACACAAGGGTTTAATGAATTAAACATAGTGTTTTATAAATGATTTATTTTAATTTATAAATATATATTTTTATATAGAACATTTTTCAAAAACTTTTAATTCATTATTTTATTATTATAATGTCATAAAAGTGATGGTTTTGACAATATCAGTATATTTTCACTATTCACCTAAAAATCAACTATTTCAAAAAAAATACAAAAAATTCATCATAAGATAATATTAACATGATGAATCTAAAAATAAATTTATTTTTTTCAAATTAAAATTCTAGAATTTTAGAACATGACTTTTAGATAAATACATTGAAATATAATGAAACCCATTTTCACTGGAAAATAACTTTTTTAAAAAAATATTAATTATTTTTTCCTATTTCCAATAAATTGATTTTAAAATTGGTATTAATATATTATTCATAATAAATATTTATTTTATTCATAAAATATTTACATTTGAAAAAATAAAAAACCAATTTTTAAAAGGTTTCATTTTGAAGAATACATGAGTCTTATTAATTATTTAGAAACACTAATTGAATTTTCATCAATTACTTAATATTAATAATGAACTTTATTTTTTATTTCTAAAAACATTCCATAATTCAGTTACATATATTTTTACCCAACATTTTTATGACTACATTTTAATGGTTATATAATGATCAACGGTCTATTTTGGTTCGGTGTTACATGTGAAGCAAACTATCTAACACATTGAATAATGTATTAAAATCTAGAGGTCTTACAAATATCATGTCCAAGGATCAATATACATGTTCACAAATAGTAATATCAAATGACACAAGACATGTGGAAATATTACTTGAGGTTCTATCCTTATAATCTTTTATCTTGTAGATTACCGAGTGAAAAATTAATGAGATGAAGCTTTGTCTATTTGTGAGTATGAAGCACCTAATATTTTTCATCATATATATTCCATCATATGACATCATTTGACCATAGGCATTATATGATCTATAATATTTTCAGGTAACATCATGTTTCTCATCATATCAAAGAACTGTTATGACCTTTCAATGTGACAAATGCTAAAGACATTATCACATTAATGTTACACAGAAGAAACAATCGATTTGTGATAAAACATTAATTAATATTCAATTTTTAAAATACAAAGGTAGTTTAAAGTAAAAAAAAGTTTTGTTTCTAGTGGACCAAATCTAAAATTAAAAAACCTCTTTCATTGTAATTATCATTTATCAAAACCATTGTATAACCTTTCGTATATTTCATCATTGATAATTACCATGATAAAGAGTTGTGTTTATATAAAGAAAATAACTTAACTTGATTTTTTTCAGTTGGGGGTTTACTAGGAAGGTAAATTCACCCCATAATCTTGTATGAAACTCAGGTTCAAAACAATGCAGGGGCAAACAATTATAGGATTTTATCAGTATTGTATCATTGTAAAAATGTAGGTATTGTAAAAATCACTATATAGGGGTACTTTAGAAATGGTAATATTAATTCTAAATGGTATTTTAGGCCACAAAAGTGGTCCTTTTTCCCCATAATCACTAGTCCATCATAGGGCCTTCATGCCATAGGGCCTTTGGGTCATAGGGCCTTCGGGATATAGGACCAATTCATGTGGAGTGTGGTCTTTGGTGGTATAGAGTTTTTGAATGTGGGGAGACCATTAAACGTACAACAATAGTGAGACCAATCACAATAAGAAATAAATATCTATACATATTAACCAATAGGTTGATGCAGGAAATGGCAAGGCTACAAATGCGATGAGCTGACAGGGATATATGATGGGATTATAATAAGTGGTTCCTATATATTAAGCCTTGTTTTTTTAGGCCTTCAAGAAATGTAATCTTCTCGACATTTTTTCCTCTGGGACTTTGATCCATATAAGGGTTACCTTTTAACCTTGTCAAAATTATGGATTATCCTAATAAAAAAAATTAAATGCAAAAAAACTGATTAGTGTAGTGGTTAGATTTAAAAAAACCCACCAACTAGTTATTGAAAATATAATAATAGAAAGTTTAGTTAGGAGGATCCACCATAAATGTATATATGAGGTATGTTAACAAAATTATTATGTATGAATTATTTTTTACTTTAGTTGGATGCATTTAAAGTGAATGTTTTCAATTTAAAAAAGATATTTTAGTTTAAATCATGTGTCGCATGCTCAAAACTGAGTAATAAATCACAATTTTTCATGGAACTCTATGAAAATAATAAATGATTCATTTGTATTTTCTAGGAAAAAACATCACATACTTATAAAACAAAGTGAAATCTGAATGACTAAAAGTGTATTTATTCATTATAATCATTAAAAATGTTCAAAATGGTTTCTACATACTGAAACCTTGGAAAACAGAATCTAATTGTTCTAAAACTATACAATAATGATCAAAGATTCATTTTTTACAAGTATGAATAAAAATCACATAATTCCAATATGTGATGTGGCTAGTATGAATAAATTTGTGTGTTTTCAATTCATAAGTAACATTTTCTTCAAAACAATCATTTCATACTAAAAATCAATCAATATCACTCATATTTGTTGATTCAATAAGGTTTTCCTTATTACTTTTCCATTCCTTCGTGTTTGGGGGAGATTGTTGAGTCAATAAGGACTCCTTATGACTTTACCATTCATTCTTGTTTTAAAAATCACAAACACCTTATCTCAAGGAAAATCTCATTTTACCCTATGTTTTACTTCTATAATAAAAACTTTTCCTTCCCAAAGGAAATTTATCCTTACCATGTTTTTCATTGTTCATTATCATGTCTAAGTGTAAAATTCGGTTTCATATCCAAAACCTCGGAATCATATAATACTTAGATGAAGAGCATTCTGTTTTCAGACTCTAAATTCTGACTCTGAATTCAAATGAATTCAGACTCTGAACTTTGTGAGTTCTGACTCCCAATTCTAATAAATTCAGACTCCGAACTTTGTGAGTTCTGACTTCGAATTCTAAAGAATTCAGACTCTGAACTTTGTGAGTTCTGACTCCAAATTATAATGAATTCAGACTCTAAACTTTGTGAGTTCTGACTCTAAATTTTAATAAATTCAGACTCTTGACTTTGTGAGTTCTGACTCTGAATTCTCATGAACTCTGACTCCGAACTTTGTAAGTTTGGGTTCTGAATTCTTGTGAATCCAGATTCCTAATTTCCTTGAAATTCAAACTTCAGAATTCTGTAGATTTCAGGTTCCGAATTCTTTAGAAAAAAGAATCAGAATATCCTTGTATTATAGACTCTGAATGTGTTTTTGGTAAGACTCTGAACTTTTATTCACTTACGTTCTGAATATTTGATTTTGTTTAAGTAACCATATTTTTTATTACAATTGTTTTTTTATAAAACGAAGTTGTGCATTCAGTTACTAACTAACCATTGTTTGAGTGACACATGTACAGGTCCCTCTTAAATTCAATGAAAAATATGACCATTGGAGGAGGGAGTCGACCATTGAAGTCATGCCTATAAATAGGAGCTCATTTTAAAGAGCTCATAACTTTGATGAATTGTTCTATGACTCTAGATATTACATGTTGTTGAAGTGATTTCTAGAGAGAGACTCTCATGATTAGTGCATACTGAACTTCTTGTTCATATTTTATTTGTGCGACTCATATTATTGTTGTGTACAATCGATGGATTCCGGGGATAGGAATACAGAGGTGTCGACTACCTTGAAGTTGAGGGATTCCTTGTTGAGGAAGACAGAGGTGCTGACTACCTTTAAGTTGAGGGCTTCCTTGCTAAGGAAGATAGAGGTGTTGACTACCTTAAAGTTGAGGGCTTGTGGGGATAGCAAGACAGACTTTGATCTTTGTATCAAGGGATTATCCTAGTGTGGGTAAGACATACTTTCTTGAAAGTATAAATCAAGGGACCTTTATCAAAGGTTGTTGGATACCCTTCTCTTTGGGTTAAAAGATTTACTACTTATTACTTGTTTTGTTACAAGTTTTCCACTGCATTTTATTTGTTGAGGAAAGTATAACTATCTTATACTTCTTTACACTTGTACTCTAATTTAGTGAGATTCTATACACTTTAAGGTAGAATCATTATCTTTCTAAACTTTCATTAAGTTTCATTTTCTGGGACCATCTTTCCGGATTCACTTTTTTGGAATCATATTTCCAGAATCTATCAAGTGTATAGAACTTAGAGGTTTTGAGAATTACCTTGTTTAACCTTGTTAAACATAACCATCTTCAAAAGTTCAAAATGAATTTTTTAAAGTGTACAATTCACCCCCCCCCCCCTCTTGTATATTGAGAATCATTAGATACTACATATAGTATCTCTATTATTTTGATCCTACATTTGGTATTATAGAGTATATCATGCTCAAATACCATCTCAACAAGATTGTCTTAAAACTAGAAGAAAAATTCTTAGATTCATTTGTGAAATTTAGGAATTAGATTCACAACATTATGATGCATGGTGTGGCTGATATGACGTGTTTTCAATTTAAAAGTTACATTTTAGTTTAAAACATTGGTCACATGCTCAAAATCAAGAAAAACAATCATGATACATTAGTAAAATAATAAATAATTCAATTGAGATTTTTAGGATTTATCCTCACATCATTCTAACACAAAAATAGGTCAATGTAACTAAAAGTCCATGTTTTTAATTTAAAAGTTATACTTTAGTTCAAAACATGCATCACATACTCAAAATTGAGAAAACATGTTCAAATTTTCATGATAATTTAAAAAAATGATCAATGGTTCATTTAAAACCTATAGGAAATAACCATTTATCATTATAAGAATCATTGTGGTTGATATGATTTTAAGTGCATGTTTTCAATTTAAAATTGACATTTTACATCAAAAAAATGTGTCGCATACTCAAAAAAAGTAATTACTCCTAGATTGTTGTGATATTATTGGATAGTGATCAATTATTTATTTCTCAACTATAATAAATAACCTCACATCATTTCAATGTGTAGAGTGGTCTATATGACTGAAATTGAATGTTTCTAATTTGAAAGTGACATTTTAGTTCCAAATGTGCATCAAATAGTCAAAATTAAAAAAATATTCTTAGATTGTCATGATACTTTAACAAAATTATCAATTATTCATTTATGACTTTTAAGAATTAATGGCATGTCATTATGATATGTGATGAGACTAGTATGACTAAAAGTGCATGTTTTCAATTTAAAAGTGACATTTTAGTTCAAAACAATGCATCACATACTCAAAAATGAGAAATCATCATCAAATTATCATGATACTTTCTGAAAATGATCGATGGTTTATTTGGGACCTTAGTGAAAAAACTTCGCATCATTTTGACATGCATTATCATTAGAATGTCCTAGACTATATTTTTTCGTTTTAATTATTAAAGACATTAAAAACATGTGTCACATACTCATAATAAATAAAATATTCTCAAATTTTCCTAAAACTATATTAAAAATGTAACATTTCTCCCCTCTTCATTCTCTTGGGAAGGTGGCGGGATGTTACTAGGCCTTAGGGGACATCCCCAGGACACCAAAGGCTGTAAATAAATTCCAAGGGCCTCATAAATAGTTGGGGAAAAATATTCCCTTTTTTAAAATAAAACTATTAAACCAAATATAACCAAAACCAAAAAAACTCTAGATGATTCATTAGCACAAAATGAAACTCAAAAAAAACAAACAACAACCATATCATTGTACAAACGAAAACCAAAACCAAAAAAAATCAAAGACAGCCAAGACATCTTTTAAAAAGTTCTAAAAAGATCCAATCTATAACTCAATAATCTATGACAAAGTTATCATGATGTATCACTAAATAAATTGGATACTTTTCCTTTACCTATGACTCGATGTACAATATCTTCAAATGCACCCAAGTTCCCAAGAAGGGGGTGAGTATAAAACTTGGTAGGATTTTTTCAATGAATTTCTAACTCACTCCATTAGGATAAAACATGTTAGAAAATTTATATAAAATATTTTAAAACTAAATTTAAAGAATTTTATATAAAATAATAAAACATTTTTCCAAAACAAACCCATTTCCATGGAAATCAACCAAAAAATTGTTTAAAACCGTTTTCTCAAATCCATTTGGCATACCCAATATTTGGTTCTACAAATCCACATAACCACACATGCATATGCCAGGTGATAGTTTAATACTCATGAGTGGTATCTCATCGATCTACCAAGTCATCACAAGGTAACCATTACCAAGTTCCCCAATGGCACATGCCCCTTCCATAGGGCCATGTCAATGAAAATAAACACAAGCCAACCAAGTTAGTCAAATTCCATGCCAAACCAACCACTCCAAGCCATTTCAATTAAAAAAAATTATTTTATTGAAAACATTTTCCAACCAATTTTACATACTTCAAAATCAACCAAAATTTTAAAATCATCATTTTAAAATTATGAAACCAATTTCACTTTCAATAAAATAAATAATTTCTACAAATTCACAAACCATCACTAAATAGGGTTTTTATCAACCATTCCACATTAATTTCACAATTCAAAAAATAATAATCAATTTGAAATAAATCCTTCCAGTTCAAACTAAGAGTTGATAGTGAATTCTCCTACCTCAAAAATGTTGTTAAAACCAAATAATGGAAAAACAACTCCAAAAAATCAGCTAGAGACTCCAAAAAACATCCTTGGATCTTGTTCCCTACCATAAAAACAACCATATGTCATCATGATTATCATCACACAACATTAATCTATCCCCAACATGTTATATACATGTATCCAAGATAGGTAAGAAGAAGAAATCTAAGGGAAACCACCAAGAATGGTCACTTTCTAACAAAACTGGGCTCTAATGCACCAAGATTGACCTTAAAATCGCTCCTGGATCAAGAGGAATAGACTATCCAACCTTTGTAAGGAGTGTAATTCATGTTATGACTGGATTAGGGAAAAATAGAGGGATTATAGTGGTGTTTCAGATTAGATCCACAAAATATAGATCTAAATTTTAATGATGTGCAGTTAGGAAAATAGTGTGTTAACCATGCACTATCCACCACCTCCAAACACTCCTTGCATGGTTGGATCCCATGGCTAGAAAAACCATGAAACAACCATGCTAAACCTCTCTATCAAAAATTTAATGGTTTCTCCTAGGGGTCACATGGTTTGGCTAAACCATGTTCCAAACTATGCACCTACCAAGTGCCCACCGTTTCAATTGCATGGACTTCTAAGAGGTATTGCATGGTTTCTAATAACCATTCTCAAATTGTGAACCTCCATAAAAGTCCCAAAAACATTCCAAAACTCCTCTGAACCTCCATAAAATTATCCCAAAAACTTTATATACTTAATAAACATAAATAAAGGTTTAAGTAGATAAAATCATGGGTGTTTTATTCTCCCCACCATTTTCCTTTTCGTCCCTAAAAAGTATATAATCATCATATTCCTGAAAGAGTTTGATCAATTTCTTGAAAATTTCCTTATCTCAATCCCAAGTTTCATCATTAATCCAACCATTTTTCTATAAAACCCACACTATACTAATGCTTTTCTCATGTAATAATTTCTCCTGCCTATCAATAATCTGCACTAGTACATGAACCAACATAGAATCTAGATCTAGGTCAACATGATCCCATCGAATCACATGGTTATGGTTTGGTTTATACTTCTTCAATTAAGATACATGAAATATGTTATGAACTAAATTGAACCTTGGTGTAAAATTAAACTAATATTCCACATCATCAACCTATTCAGGTATTTCAAAAGGGCCTATATATTGAGAAGATAACTTTCCATTCTTCTCAAAACAACAATTCCCGAGACTTGGAGAGATTTTCAAGAACACATGATCACTTACCTTGAATGAAAATTTCCATTGACAATGATCCACATATGATTTACGATGACTCTACTTCATCTCTATTCTTTTTCTAGTCAACTAAATCTTCTTTGTTGTCTCTCACACAAGGCTTGGTCCAACTAGTGAAGTCTCACCTGTTTCTACCCAACAAAGTGGATAATGATAAGCCTTAATGGCCCGAAGGCCTTCATTTTTATTTATTTTTGATAACCCACCTTTCAAGGGATAAGGGGGAACCCTTAAAAGGCCCGTAGGCTCATAGATTACATGGCCTGTAGGCTTAGAAGATTACATGACCCAAAGGTCTTAGGGAATTAAACCAGACTATCTAGAAGGAACCGCCCCTCCCCAGCATCTGCATCTGGATAGTAGCTCTCCACCTTTGCATGACATTCTGGATAGGCTTCATGTCCAAGCATAGGCTGGTACCTATGGCATAGCCATACCCTCTCATTCTGAAAATCGATTTGGCTATGCTCTGGTGAGTGCACCTACTTTGAATCCTCTTCTAGGGATGCTCTTTTTTGTAGTGTGTCTGAGGCCTGCATTCATGTGTCCCAAAGGCCTTAGGTTGTCCCTAAGGCCTTAAGGTGGCCCGAAGGCCTTGAGAATCAACTGGCCCAAAGGCCTTGGGTGGCCCTAAAGACTTGCAGGACTCGAGGACCAAACCAGTGGCCCGAAGGCCCAGATGGATGAATAGTTCTAGCTGCTATAGTACCGAACAATGCCTGCTAGAATGCCTTGATAACTATTGTTATAAAAGAACTCCACTAATATCATGTTCTCCTCCCATGAGCTACCAAAATCCATTACACATTCCCTAAGAATATATTCCAATGTTTGTATCTCCCTTTCCGACTATCCATCCATTTTAGAATGATACATTGTGCTCATATTTAACTAATTCCCAAGGGATTACTATCATAATTTCTAAAAACAAGACATAAACCTTATATATTGGTTTGATACTATCGAAATTGGTATTTAATATCTCTTTACCACTTCTTGGATATTGATTTTTGACAAGTCCTCCCCCGTATGAGATTTGTGAATAAGGATGAAATGAGCCGACTTGATGATATGATCCACTATCACCCATATGGAATCATGTTTCTAAACCATCCTTGTTTGAACTATTAAAAAATATATAGTTATATTCTCACATTTACACATGAGAATTATTAAAGACTGTAGCATACTCGTTGGTCGTCGGTGCTCTTCCTTAACCTTTTAATAGTTCAGGCATCTCAAAAAAACTCATCCACCTTTCTTTTCATGCTAGCCCAACAAAATTGTGCTTTCAGTTCCTTGTACATCTTCTTTATTCCATGATGAATAGACCATTTTGAATGGTGTTAATAATTAAGAAGTTGTTTTTGACAAGCCAAAGGTACAACCATTCGATCTCGAAACCCAAAAAAATGATCCTCTATCAATATTTCATCCCTCAATGGTCTCCCCACCATTGGGTTTCTACCTCATCGCAATACATTCAACATTAGATGTATGTGCCTCATTAACCTTCTTAACCAAATCAGGAACAAAATAAAATTTAAAGAAAAATACAACAGTACCTCGGTCTTCAAAATACATGTGCATATTGATTATCACCAACATCAGCAACCACTTATCTGAAGCCTCTTTCACCAATTGACTCTATGAATTTATGTCTAATGCATCTTCCACTAAATTTCATTTACCTGGTTTATAAATTAATTCAAATTAAACCATTTGGAGATACATTATCCATATTCATTGTCTTATATTTCAAATATCTTTGAAAAAATGTGTTTCAAGTTATTATAATCTATAAACACTATAAATTTCTCACTAAATATGTAATGACGCTAAGTCTTCAAAGTATGGACCATAGCAGCTAATTCAAAATCATGTTTTGGGTAGTTATTCTCATGAAGTCATAACTATCTTGAGCTATAAGAAACAACATGATCTCCCTGTATGAGAACACACCCCAACCCAGATCTTGAATCATCACAATACACCACATAACCCTGTCCTGATTCTAGAAATATCAAGATGAGTACTGATGTAAATAGAAAATTAAACTCTTAAAAAGACTTATAAAATCCCTCATTCCATTGGAATAGAACATTTTTTTCTTGTAAAATCTACCATTGCTGAAGCTGGTTGGGAAAATTCATGAACAAAGCATCGGTAATAACCATTCAAGCTAAAGAAACTATGTATCTCAAAAACATTCTTTGGTGGTTGCTAAGATGCCACAGCCTCTATCTTTTATAGATCAATAGAAATACCTCTTCAATAAATTAAATTTTCAAGGAAATGTACCTCTTGTATCCAAAAATCACCCTTTTAAATTTTGGCATACAGACGATGATCCCACAAGATACCCAACAATGTCTCCAAGTGTTGCTCATGCTCAACTCTTTTCCTTTAATACACCAATATTTCATCCACAAACACCACTACAAAAAAATCTAGATACCTTTTAAATATCTAATTCATAAATTTAAAAAAATAAATATTTTTTATTCATAATATGGTTAATATTATGATAATCTACCCAAAGATGAAGAGTTTCATCCTCTTTTTTCACAAAAAAGAACTAGTGTTACCCACAGAGATGTACTAGGCCAAATGAATCCTTTTCTTTCCATGTCTTCCAACTGGACGTTAAATTCCATTAATTCTATTGGTTTTTCTGATAAAATGGAAGTGAAATAATACTGGTACTAGGTAATAGATCAATTGTAAACTTCACCTCTCTTGTGAGTGGAAACCTTGAGAAATATTTGTAAAAAATATCAGGAAACTAATTAACGATTGCTAGAAAATCACTATCCCCAATATCATACCCCAATGATAATTTCAAAGATTACAACTTGTATGAGATAGTTCTAAGCATTTTTATAGTGACCTTGGATTAATACATGGATATTACATCATTTTAGATGAATATTCATCATATTACATAAATACATTCCTGAGGACCATAATAGTTTAGTGTCTTTGGAAAATTGGAACAAAATATTTATACTAGGTGAAATATCTTCAATTTTTCCTATAATGATATTACCCTCTAGTACTTCTAATTAAAACTTTTCTTCATAACCTATGGAAATGAAACATAATAAATGGGTGATATTATATGCACAGTAAGGGTAAATAAAGGAGATGTGTAAGCATAACATGAGTATAAGGGTATGAGAATTACATTTGAAGATCATACTCTGAATACCAAAGATCATATACATGAGTCATGGAATAAATATTTGCAGTTCATAAGACATGAATCATAAGGGAAACAAGATCATAATCCATGATAACATAACATAGGAATAATACATGGAATTTGTGGAATATACATAATCATAGAAATCCCTATGTCAAGGAAACCCACTAATACCTTCATAACATGTTAGTCTTGGGATAATAACCTGTTTACCAACTTCAGACATGGTATTTCCTCCCATATGCCCTCTTATTTTGGGCTTGGGATTCCCTCCCATGTACCTTCTTGTTTCAATATTGGGATTCCCTTCCATATACCTTCTTATTTCGGGCTTAATATGCCCTCTCATTTGGGGCTTGGGATTCCCTCTCATGTACCCTCTTGGTCTCATAAATCATTTATCATTACCCAATTCATTGGAGGTATATATAGGTCCCACCCATCACATAATTAAACCATACATGAATGTTCCAAAATATAACAAAACAATCATTATATCATTAACCATGAAATCAAATGGGTACCATTAACCTTTCATCACAACATAAACTATAGAAAAGTGATAGGTTTCATAATCATTTAATAAAATATTTACTCATGAAAAGAAGTGTCTTTAAAAATAATATAACCCATGAAAGTGAAACAGGTTTCATAAACATAAAACCCATGAAATAAAAACAGGTTTCAAAAAAATCATGTCATAAAAACATAAACCATTTAAAGAAAAATATGAATGGAACCTTTGGATCATTTTCTAGAAAGGAATGAGTAACACCAATCGATGTAATCTTTGATGAAAAATAATTTGTAAATATCCATTAAAACCATTTCTTGAGGAAGATATCCTTTATTCTATGAAAAAATCTTTTTAAAACATAAATCCTTTTGAAAACCTTTTCCTTTAAAAAAATTAAAGAATATTGAAAATGTTTTGAAAAACATTTTTTTGAAAACACTTTCAAAAATTATAAATAAATGTTGAGAAATTTTTGAAAACCCTTTCTTGGAAAACACTTTGAAAGCTTATAAATAAATCTTGAAAATGTATTGAAAACCATTTCTTTGAAAACACTTTGGAAACTTATGAAGAAATCTTGAAAATGTTTTGAAAACAATTTTAAAACTTATAAAGGAATATTGAAAACTATAAATCCTTTTTAAAATCCTTTTTCCTTAAAAATGATCCTAAAATATCATCTTTAAAAACATTTTTTAAAACATTTTTGAAAACATGGTTTTTTATAGAACAAGTATTTTCGATCGAAAAGAGAAATAAAGTTGGATTTTCATAAATACATTTTCTTAATTATCTTAAGTACCAAAGAGTGGTAAAATGGCACCATTACTTGGATATAACATGAATAACCAGAGGTTAAAAAAATTCATGAGATTTATTAAGAGATGGATCATATTATTTCATCAATGGAAGCATAATCATAAACAATCTTGATAAGCGATTAGATCGTAGCTATAAATTGTTACCACTTTGGAAACTTTGAATCATAATAAAATGGAAGGAATAAAATTACATGAATCTTTAAATATCATGAAAATAATGAGATTCATGATATAACATGTAAAAGGTATTATATACACCACATAGAAAAATATAGGTTTATAACATGGCATGTGTCTCAAAGAAGACAAATTGCAACAAAATTACTTTACAGATTTGGTAAATTTTGAATCATAAACCCCACATAAATAAAGTAAAATGGATATTTAAATTCAAATATATTTAATTATAATAATAATATAATACATCCATGGGAAGTATACATACCACACTAAATAAATGAGTGGTGAATACGGCTTGTATCTCATAGAAATAAAAAGTATGATGAAATTCCATTACCTTAAGTATTGACTTTCTTCGTACATGTTCAAACCTCCTGTACAATAAATATAAGTTTATTATAAATCTAATAAATAACCATATTATTATTTCTAATACCATATATAATTTTTATTATGACATTATATTACCTATGTATTAACAAGTCCATGTTAATGTTATGTTTCGGGTAATATCTGCTTTATTTTTCGTATATGTTTTGACTTGTTATTCTTGATACTCTTACTTGTATCATGATTTACTTATTTAAATAATGTAAAAAATGGTATAAATAGCACATGATACTTAGCTCATTTGGTGAGTTATCCTTAAGTGCATCCACAAGACCCAGGTTCAAAACCAGGGAGAGGCATATTTTCCGGTACTGTAGCAGTACTGTAGCAGTGTTGTACACTGTGTGGTACTGTAGCAAAACTGTACACTATACAGGTACTGTAGCAGAATTGTACACTATGCGGTACTGTAGAAGAACTGTACATTGTGTGGTACTGTAGCAGGCATGTAGCAGTACTGTAGCAGGTACTATTTAGTACTGTAGCAGCTGGAACTATTTACCTTGGGTCACCGGTTTGGGCTTGGAATCCTTAAGGATTTCGGGTCAGTAGGGATTTCGGGCCACCTTTAAGTCCCTCGGGCCACCTCAAGGCCTTCGGGCCACATGCAGTTTCCCCAAACACACTACAAAAAAGGAGAAGCCCTAGAAGAGGATTCATAGTAGGTGTACTTACTAGAGTAGAGCCAAATGGATTTGTCAGAATGAGAGGGTATGACTTTGACATTGGGACCAGCCTGTGCTTGCATGGGAATCCTAGCCAGACGGCCATGCAAAGGTGGAGAGATACTATCATGATGTAGATGTTGTGGAGGGGCAGTTCCTTGTAGATAGTCTGGTTGAATTCCCTAAGACCTTCAGTTCATGTAATCTCCTAAGCCTATGGGCCTTGTAATCTCAGAGTCTGCGGGCCTTGTAAGGGTTCCCCCTCATCCCTTGAAAGGGGGGTTATCAAAAATCAACAAAAATGAAGGACTTAAGGCCATTGGGGTTAAAAAATCGTATAAATATCATATATATTCATTATATATGTATTTATAATAGTATATATAAGATTTAAGTATGATATAGAATACATCGTTCATGGAGATGGCAGGACGTATGGATACATGAATGTTGTTTCGGTTTTATTTTAGTATTGAAAGAAAGAAAGTTAATGAAATATATGTGTATATATATTATAATTATATTATAATTATTATTTCATATATATCATATACATTCACTAAATTCATCCTTAATACATTTCATGTAAGGTGTGAACAAATCACATTGCTTTGAGGAGGCAATAGTCCACACTTCCCCAAATGAAATTATAATACTTACACAAAATGGAAAGCATGAAGGAATGTGTTATATAATAATTAAATTAGAATAAATACATCATAAATATCAATAATAACATGAAAAATTAATGTTTATACCATAATTCTCAACCATAATAGGTAGTAAAGGAAAAACAAACAATATCTTTTCGTGAGGCAGTAATTAGTTGTACACAAGAATAGTAATTTCATTACCCATTAGATAGAAGTGTGTTTAAGTTCAGGTATAAACATTATAATAAAAACATATCAGTATATTCAGGATACTTTTTTTATTATATAATCATGGAATAATAATAATTGAGGTGGTGGAGAATGAAAATAAAATAAAGGAGCTTGAGGAAGGATGTTACCTCTTCTTTGGGTAACTTTTTTTGGTTTGCACCAAAGGTATTTCTTGGTTGGATTTATTCACAAAGAGAGGATTATTGGAGTAAGTTAGGGATTTTGTGAGATTATTTGATCATATTATTTGTGATAAAAAAGGCTTGATAGGTGTGAATAAGTGGGAGGGGTGAGTTCCTTTTTATAATGGGGGAGGAGAGCCATTCTTGTAAATTTTGGAAAAGGATATTCCACCCATGTTTTTCCCATGTCAAGTGGCTCAAATAGTGGAAAACATTAGATCCAAGGTATTATAGGGTCTAAATATGAACTTACAATGGATTTTGAATAATGTTCTAGGTCATTTTGTCCTTTAAATTTAAGATTTAGTCCCTTGTTAAGCTAATTTCTCTCTTAATCATTATAATTAATTTTAATTACATTCACTAATATTTTTTTGTCAAAAACTAATTTTACATTATTATACATTATTAATTATTTTTATTCTAACTAGGTAATTTATTTTTCTAAATTTCAATCACAAAAGTGGCAGAAATTAATATAAAAATTAATCCCACATGTGGTATGACAATGTGGGTTTTTTAAGTAAAAATGTTCAAAAGTTTGCTAAGTTTTTTATATCTAATTTAAAAGTAAAATTGATCCCAATGATATGAATTGTATTAATTGATATATAATTCATATAATTAGACTTTAAAACCAATTATAAATATAATTTAACCTTATAAATAAATTATACAAAAATCAGTTTTGAATTAAAATTCAGTATTTTTCACTATTCATCAAAAAATGAAACTTCATAGAAAAATACCAAAAAAACATCCTAACCTAGTATTTATATTTTTATTTAAAAAATGAATTTTATTTTTACATATAAAATTTATAAAAGTTAAAAAAATTATATTTATAATAGGTTCTCCATTAAAAAGCAGTAAAACAACTTTTATAAAAGTATAGGTGTTTATGTGTAATATTGGGTTTGTTCCTATCTTATGCCTATAAAATATATTTGATGAATGTAAAATATATTTTTCGAAATATATAAAATATATATTTCATTAATATCATTCACAAATATTAATTAATTTAATTTATTAGGATAAAATTCCTTTGTGATCATAAAAGTAGTTTTTATAAAAACATTTCTTTTTTATTAAATAGGTTCTTATATTCATTTATAATTAATTTGTAACCAATAAATTCAACCATATATTTTCATAAATTATTTAATCCTATTCATAATTTCCAACATAATGGCTAGGTTATATCTTATTATATTAAATAATAATATTTTTAATAATATATTATTGTTCGGTAAAACTAGGTCTTCTGTGTTGCGCAAGACATCGAGGAAAGTCAATCATGCATGTAATGTAAGCTAACCTTGGTGTTCCTTGTAGATCAATATAAACGTTATTTTGTGTGTAGTTAATTATTAATTTAGTGTTTCATATAATGCAATCAAAACTTATTTATTTTATATAAAAAACTATATTCATTATTGTGTGAAGTGAAAAATATCAAAAATATTAAATTAATTTGAAAAATAATAATTCAAAAAATATCAGGGTGTTAGAATTGGTGCCAATAATCCGGGTCCACTTTCCTTTTTATTTTGATCACTTATAAAGATATGCTTGACTTCATCATCGGTTGTAAAGATAACCCTTTGTGTATAACAGTCGATGTGAGCCTTGAACATTGTCAACCAATCCATACCCAAGATTATGTCATTGACATCCATCTCAAGCATAGAGAAATCCCATATCAATTCATCCCAATAAAAAGTTATAGAACATGATTTTTACATAAATACTATACTCTCTCTTTTTCTAGAAGGATTTTAAAGTTTCAAAATAGAAGTCATCATCTCAACATGAAAATCCAAAAGATCAATAGCGTGAGAAGCAAAAAACGAATGGGATGAACCCATGCCAAACAAAGCTTTCATAAGGGTAGAATTAAAAAGAATCATACCTATCAGCATAGAAGGTACGGATTTATCATCCATGGTTATTTTCTTAGCTCCATATAATTTCTTACTCACTCCACTTTGGTATTTATTATACTGCTGAGATTGAACTGGTTTGGGAGTCATGGTATTCCTAGAATCACCATGGCTTCCTAGATTCTACTGATGATAATTATTTTTGCTTCCCTTTTCCCGTCAAATAATATGACTTGTATTAAACATGATATGCGTCCCTTGAACATGACCTTGGATCACTATAATAATATCACTAGAGATACCCCATCTGGTTGTAGTTGTGGTATGCTCTAGGTGGTGTTGTACAATCTCTCTTCCTATGATTAAAACAACCACACTAAAAGCATTTGGGATTACTCTTTGGTTTAGGAGGAAGATTCACCAATCATGTTGTATGATTCTGATTCATACTAGTATCTTGTAAAGAGGTTTAAATCTTCTGCATATTCCCATCATTAGATTTTCCACCATTTCCTATAGGTATTAACATGATTTCTCCACTAGTATTACCAGATATGTCTCTTTCTACCATCATCTCTCTATTGAACATCTTTGTATAATATGGTATAAAAATCACTGTAATCTTTAAGAGAATTTATATCCTCAACCCTAATTCAAGAATGTGTTCATTAAAGGTTGAACTTGCAGAAAATTTGAATGAAAATAAGACTAAATTCATAAATTTAATCACATACTCTATCATTTTGAGGTTCTCTTTCTTCAAGATAAAAAAAGTATATTGTTCTAGAAATTATAAACATGTGAGGATAGATTTTTTTGTTTAAAAAATCTGCAAAATCCTCCCATACAATTCCTTGGTCTAATTTATCTTGATTTGTTAAATCCCACCCCTGGTGTGATAGATCCTCCATCATGTATATTGACAACTTCACTTTCATTTCAACTAGTGTGCCTAGGAAAACGAAGATTTAATTCATCCTATTTAGCCACGCTTATTCTTTTTTTGTTTTTGAATCACCCAGAAAGATGGGTGGATTCTTCTTTTGGAACTGAATGGATTGATCCATGTTCCTTGCTTCAGCCCTTTTATTCCCTCTATCCAAAGCTTGGAAATCTTTGAAAATACTCTAAACTAGTTGTTGGTTCACTTGTGGCTCAGGTGAAACCACATTCTCAGCATCCTCTTCTGATTGGTTTCGATGATTCCAACCAGGTTCCATTTTCTATAATCAATAGAAAATTTCACTTAGTCTGACTCTCTATTAACTGAAGGCTTGGAAAGTTCAAATTTACCACATCACACATATCATAATAAGGCTTTCCAAAATTCAAAAAATTCCATTTTCAAACCATTATTGAAAATTCCACCATGCTTTTTGAAAATCAAACCATTTTCAACTATTTTAAAAAATCAACACTCTTTCACCAAATCATAAATCATTACTCAGAATGACTTATGTAGTCCTAATGGTAGGTCACTACTATCAATGCATTCCATACTCTTCTCAATAGCTAAACCCATCGAGATGAGGTTACTACTCCTAGAAGTATCTCAAAACACTTATGTACCCAAATCCTTGGTAACTTGAAGTTTAGAATAAATAGTTTAGTTTCACCACTTTATGCTCTACATTTCAAGTTACAATGATCCTACTACTTTCTACCAATCAAACTCAAGGGCTAAACGATAATGATTTTTAAATTTAGGACTGAACAAACTGAGTCCATTTGTAACATCTTTTTGGATTTGGTTCCCTAGAACCAACTTATTTTTTAATTTATGATAACTTATATTCATGGTTTTTGATATTAATAAATTCCTTATCAGATCATGATTTTTCTTTTGTGTAACATTGTATGTGATAATTTCCTAAGAGTAACTGTCACACTAAAAGGTCATAGTGGGTCCATATAATGATGAGAACCTGGAAGTGCTATGAAACTATTCTTGAATATATGTTCTATAGCCGGATGATATAATTTTAGGGACACAAATGATATAGGGTATCATGGGTGGATACTTGTAGGACTTTGAGGCACCTTTTCATGGTGTGTGCCCTTTGTGATATCTAGTAGTATATTATGAGAATGAGACCCAATAGTATGAAATCCACATTTATAAGTGTCATTTGATGTTTCTATATGTGGATGTTTGTATTGGTCCTTAGACTTTAATATTATTATTAATGGATATTATGAGTTTCTCACTTAGATGTATTGATGAAAACTATGATGATAGGTGTTTGCGGTGAGGTAGGATATGTTGGGTGTGTCATGAGTAATATTTCATTAATGAATAATGTGAGAAAGGATTTATACCTTTTGTTATTTAATAGAATATAATATCTCAATCACTTTGATGGAAATTATATAGCCTAAATAAATCCATGGTCATCGTGTTCTATAGGAAAGATATATTTTCAGAAATTCATAGAAAGAGATATCGAGCATATAGGTTTATGGAACTAGCATGCAACCTGCTCGATTAGAGATATTATGATAAATGTATTGTATTATAAGATAAACATTCATATGAGGTGACATGTCTTTGCGGTATTAACTTCTTTCTCTATGGGTACCTTGGCATGTTGCTAGATGATAACCTTAGACTTTAGGTAGGTTTTCCTAATGCCACTGAGAGAGGGACTAAGATGGTTACACTCTAAGTGTATCTAGTATCTCAATTAAATAATTTATTATTTAAAAAGTTGAATAAATATTATTCCTAGTCATGGTTTAATAATTATTCATGTATACTTTATCGCATTTATTCTATCACCAGTTATTTGAGAGAATATATTGTGAACAAAATACTTAATAAATATTGAGGAGGATTGGTAGAATGAGTTTAATGGTCTAGTGAGAAATAATAATATTGAATATTATTTGATTAAATAATATTTAATTATAACTCACAATTTAAGAGTATGTTAGAAAATAATAATATTGTTGTTATTATTTGACATGTGGGTTTCTCTTGGATTAATGATATAAATAAAGGCACTTGAGCAGATTATTTATTATTACCCTAGTGAAATAAAATTCCGGTTATATTATTCTCTTAATTATCCAAAGGAGAGATAAGAAACATTGATGGTGTTTTGCACAACAAATTGGAGAAAAGTTGTAATGACCCACTTATTCCCATTGGCTTGAGAATACAATGAGTCATTACTAGGCCTTAAGAGACATCCCCAAGGTAGAAAAGGCTAGCAATAAATGATGAAGTGTTTCAAATGAAATTGGGGGACTATTTACCCTTTAATATGTAAACCCCTAACCAAACAACCATTACATGATGCATGATGAAAACAAGACAACTCAACCATTATATTTATAATGAAAGAACACCAAAGTTTACTATAGTGTAATACAAAGAAACTATCAAAGTAAATAGTGAATGATACTAAAAGAAACTCCAAGACAAACACAAGAATCCATGCTCTATAATCTTTGTGATCCAATGTCACCAAACAGCCCAAGTATCACAAGGTGATGCTAAATATGTGTGATACGTTACCTTTTCCCAAGTCCCAGAAGATAGCATCTGCAAAAGCACCAAAGTACCAAGGAAGGGGTGAGTATAAAAACTTATTAGGTTTCCCCCAATTACTTCCCTAATCATTCCACTAGTATAGAAAGGTTATAAACATTTATATAAAATATTTTATGTAAAACAATTTCCCAAAATATTTTATAATCAAATATAAACAAGCTTTAAAAAATATTTAAAACCAAAAGTACACAAGTGCTATTTCAACCATTTTCCAGCAAGTCATACTTCCTAGAAAACAACCAAATGAAGCTTGAAAACCATTTCTCATTCACGTTTTGGCATAACCATTCCATTCCACTTATTCACACATTCACCCATGCATGCTTCGTTATGAAAGTTCCATACTCATGAGTGGTCTCTCATCGATCTATCATTTAATCATAAGATAATTACACATCATGTTCCATTACACCTTCAGCACAAAGCACAAGGTCATATTCCAACCAAGCCTTGTAAATTCATTATAAACACACACCACTATTATGACAAAACCATTTCAAATAACCATTTCAAATCATTTCAATAAAATTGTTCTTTTATGGAAACCTATTTAAACAAACTAATTCAAATCACCCATTCCATTTAAATAAATTCATTATTTATATTTAAAACCTTTTTATCAAATATATTCACCATTATTCCATATAAATCCCATTTTAGAATTCGCATTTTAAAATCAAGAATCAAATCCTTTTAATCAAGAGCACCCTTTTTCCAGATTTTCCACAACCATCACTAAAGAGGGTTTCTAGCAATAATAATGCATAAAATTAACAATAAAATCCACAAAAAAGTAATCAATTTGAAACCATGAAATTTAGTTCTACTAAGAAGAGCTGTGATTGAATCCACCTACCTCAAGGTTTTGAAAAAAAAAATAATGGACAAATAACGCTCAAGAAAACCAGGTTGATTCTCCATGAAATCTCCTTATATCTCTTCTATTACCAACAATAAGACTAAATATTGTCATATTTGGAATTCAATATCATGTATCTACCCATAAAGAGAATATATCTGAGAAACCAAGTGGATAGGATTAGTAGATCTAAGTAGATATAAGAAAATGAGACAAGAATGGTGAAGAACGACATTTACCGCAAGAATCATGCTTGAAAACACCAAGGGAGGGATTTGGATTAATTCTAAATTTCTTGGGAGAGGTTATCCTACCTTCAATGGAGATTAATCCAAAGTTAGGGCCTCCAAGAATCAAAAAAAAAGTGAGTTAGAGGAAAAACAAGTGAGATCTTATTTTTTTAGGATCTAGATTTTACTCTACGCATGGTTAGACTGCACGGTTAGACAAACTGTGTGCTAATCACGCATTAGATACTACCTTAAAGAAACCATTGCATAGCCTCCTTGCATGATCTCCCTAACTTTTATCCCACCATTTCAAATCTACTACCTCAAAACTACTACTACACACAGTTTCTCCTAGGATTTCTGTACATTTTAGACAAATCGTGCGCATCCCTTTTTTCCCCAAAAACTTATCAAAAGTTCACCCAACTCTCCCATCCTTCACCATTACACTTTATAAACATAAAAAGAACAAAGTAAGGGTTACATACTAGAAACTGGGGGTACTAAATTATCCCCACCATTGAACTTTCTGTCCTTAGAAAGTAGAAACCCATCACTTCCCTGAAAGAGTTCTGTCCATTGCTCTTTCATTTCCTTCTTGTGTTCTCATGTCTTTACCTGAATCTGACCATGTTGCCATAAAACCTACACTAGATCGATGATTTTTCAATGAAATACTTTATCTTTCCTAACCAAAATCTGTATTGAGATATTTACCAATGAAGCATCCAGCTCTAGGTCAATGTGATCCCATCTAATCACATGGCCAGGATCGGGTTGATACTTTTTCAACTGAGATATGTGAAACACATTGTGCACCAAACTAAACTGTGGTGGCAATGCCAACCAATATGCCACCACTCCAACCTGTTCCAATATCTCAAAAGGGCCAGTATATCGAGGGTATAACTTTCCCTTATTCCCAAAATGATGATGTCCAAGCCTTGGAGGTATCCTCAAGAACACATGATCACTCACCAAAAATTAAAATTGTCTTATGCGATTATCCACATGTGATTTATGATGACTCTGAGTCGTCTTCATCCTCTTTTTGATCAATGGATCTTCTTCATCATTTCATGGAAAAGGATTGGCCCAACTAGTGAAGTCTCACCTATTTTCACCCAGCACAGTGGAGAATGAAAAGGATGCCCATAAAATGCTTCAAAAGGAGCCATATGTATCAACTACTGATAGATTTTATTATAAGAGAACTCCAGTAAGGGTATATTTGTAATGACCCATATTTTTATTCATGAAAATTTCTCTTGATTTAATGAAATATCTTATTATGTAAAATGGTTATATAAAATATATGCACTTTCTTGGTTTTATGTTTATGGATTTTAAAATACCGTTAAGAATTTTTATCGTTGCTAATATAGTCATTGAACAGTGAGCACATGATTAGTATAAATACATGGCTTTAACAAATCCAATTTAATCAGACAAAGGAAGTGATGGCCTCATCCAATATAGTTGCTCCATATGAAGCCCATTTTTCATAGCTTGAAAAGGAGGTAGCATCACTGGGCTTCACTCTTGACCAAGCCCAAGCTGAGCTTCAACACATTAATCTTGAATAGAACCGCCTACAGGAGAAGTGGAAGTTGATAGAGATTACCACCTGAGCGATGTTATTCAAGCCGCCCCAAGAGTCTATCACCATATCACACTTTACCTTTAGGTATTATGTAGGTGATATAAGGGTTTATGTAACAAGACCCTATAACTATGATTATATGCTTTATTTTTTGTATAAATAATATATATTCATTTTATTATTGTTACTTTGTAAAAGGTTTTTAAAGCACGAATAGTTTTTTTAGTTAATATTCAATTAAGAAATATATTTCGATGAATTAATGGATTTTTTAATTAATTAATATTTTAATAAAATATTATTACTAAATTTCTTTTTATTAAATATAAATGATCGTATAATTTTTTATGAATACAACAGTAATTTTTATTAAGGTTTGAAAGCTATTTTGTCAAAATCCATGTATTTTCAATAAATGTTGGTTTTTATTTTAAAAGTAAAAATTCACATATTTTTGAATAATGTGATTTTAGGTTTTTATTTTCGAATTTTTCATACTTTTCTGAGACAGTCGAATTTTTGGGTAAAAATTAAATTCTATTTAAATATATAATGTGATTTATGACATCATAATGACCCAATAGTGATATAATAAAATACTATAAAAAGTAATTTCAGCCAATATATGTTTTAACTTTAAAATAATGTGATTTTAGATTTTTTTTGAGGAATTTTATGATGCCTTAGTGAATCCTCCAATATTTATAAAATATTTTAACTTTTTAAAATTATTTCCTTTAGAGTGTGACACACCTCCACATAATCAAACCTAATATTTTAATAAGTTGGGACATTTTCCTTATAAAATAATGTTTTACACTCCCCTTTGGAAAAAACCATAGCCAAAACCATGGGATGGATTGTGGTTTTTATTAGTTTAATGAGTAGTGTCCAAAACCTAAATAATAAAGAATTCCCTCTCTTTTCCTATATAAACCCACTCAATCTCTAATTACTATTCACTTAAACCATTTGGAACTCGACCAACATCTTAACTTATCTCTTTATAATCCTTTCAAGATTCCCCAAGCTCCAAAGAAGCCTCTCTCAAGCCTCTACCAAGCCTTTGGGATCACACTTCCAAGTAACAGATCCTCACTTTCCTTCCTTCCTTATTTATATCCAAGTTTCCTTATATTGTTATGCCCTTTTATTTTAAATTAAAAAAGTTGGGGTATGATTTATCACCTCCCCTATACTTCCCTCCTTATGTTTTAATGATTATATACCCCTTTATCTCTCATTAATTCCTCTCAGGTACACCCATTACCATGCCGAAATTCCGTAAGGTGTTTCTCTCTCCTCATTTACATTCAAGAAATTCTTTTATATTATGCATCTAAATTTTATTAAATATGTTGGGATATTATGTTCCATGACCCCATTACTGTCCATTTCATGTATAAATTATGAGATACACCTTTCTCTCTCATCAACCCATTTTATGACTTCTATTTGACATCATTACGCTGCCAAAGTTACACCAAAATTTCCCATACCAAAATCATCATGTAAGTGAATACCATAACCATTTCTCTATCAAGGGTATTCACCTTTATGAACATGTACTTGTGAATTTAGGGATTAAATTTATGTATTCCACATCTCTTATTCATGGAATAAATTATGACGTTTAATGAATCCATGCTATATGATCTATGTGGCACACTTATGAATGAAATGAAATGATTAATAAGGGTGTGCCCTAATAGCGCTCCAATGCATTGGGTAAATAATAGTATCATGATACGTCATGTGAAATGAGAGTTTAATCATGTTAATTCAAGTTCAATGAGGGTTTAATCATGTTAATTCAAGTGAAATTAAGTTTTACTCATGCTCTATGTGCAATGAGCCTTGGATCATGCCAATATCATTTTAAATATTGTTACCACATCTCCACATTATGATAATCATGCTATATAATTCCTTTATGTTCATGTTTTTATTATTATCTATTGATATTTCTATTGCCTAACATGTATTGTATTCTTCATTTTATTCTTTGTTTACTCCCTTACTGGGATTTACAGTTCACCCCTTTTATGTATGTCCTCAGGTAATCCTATGTGATGCTAAGTATGAAGGAATGTTGTGGTCATGTAAAAGAAGTTTTTAATAAATATGTTGTATTTTATATCTTATGTTGTCATGTAATGTTCCTAATTTCCTAATACACTAGACCTCTCGATCCTCATAGTTTTCTTAATTTCAATTTTATGTAATAAATCATGTCTATGTGTGTAATAAAGGGCAGGTTTTTATAGTTGGTATTAGAGGATAGGTTTAGTTATTTTTAGGATTAGGATTAGAAAACCCTAGTGAAATCCTTAGGGATAATACTAAGTATAATAAGAACATCAATAAACTTTAGTGAGTATACATTAAGTGGACTATCAAGAAAATACATCTCTCTCTGGATATGAACAAGTAGAGGTGGCTCTAGCACAGATGTATCTAGGTGTAAAACCTGAAAACACTGCTTTGAGCTAGACTCGAATGAGAACTGGTGCATTACAATGGGCCTTGTTTCACTCTTGGTTCGACACTCCCGGTGGATATGCTTTGGTAAATTCATAAGCTTAGTATGAATCATTATTAAGGTAATAAAAAATTCCCCTAAGAATATATGTTGGGAAGTAGATCATGGATAACATAAATTGAAGCCTATAAATTCATAAGTTAAGGAAATAAATGTAATTTATAAGTTATCCCTTTTTTATTGGATTCCACTTTATGTGCTACCTATAAAATTCCTTTTATTCTAGCCAATGGCTAGTAATAGGAGGACTCGGGCTAACAACCGATGCAAAGATCAATGTGATGAATGTTCCACTACTGGAAAAATGACCTATACCCACTATTTTGAACCATGGGTATAGCCCCCAAACCCGTGGGTATAGCTTATACCCATGGTTTTGGGAACCATGGGAAATTGAGGTGTTGGGATAGGTCCCCAACCTACACCCAGGGTTTTTCAAAACCATGGGCATATTTTTTTTTCCACCGTGTCAAGGTCTCATATCAAGTGCCACCCTGCCAAAGCCTTATACCCATGGTGCAAAAACCCTGGGTATAAATTTTATAAAAAACGTAGTGGAGAGTGTTGAACCCATGACCTGCATTTCATATCTGTAGTTCCTCACCACTCACGTGACATAAATTGACAATATATATCTATATATTTCTCTAAATATATTAATCATTGTCCATATTTGAAAAAAAAATCAAGGGGCAGGTTTCGATCCTGCGTCTGTCTATTAATGCATCAAACGCCTCACCAACCTAGAAAAGTAGATTAATTATAAGTGTTACCACATTTATCCTAATATATTAATCCTGCATCCTATATTAAAAAAACATGGACAGTGAGATGTGATCCCACAACCGCACGGATTTACAAACACTGCTTCACCAACCAGCCTACGAAACCTATGTGTTTATATATTTGTATCTACATAAATATATTAATCAAAACTGTGGGTATAGGAGGGAAAACCTTTGGTATAGGTTTTCCTTCCAAATATTTTTTGTGTCCCATAGGAAAAAAATTTCCCACCATAATACGGGAAACCTATCCCCACAGTTTTGGAAAAAACATGGGTATAGGACTCGAAAAAAACACATATACCCATGGTTTTGGTCAAAACCATGGGTATAGGTGTTTTTTTGCCCATAGTTGTCCATAATCATGGGAATAGGTCTTCAAAAAAACCTATACCCACAGTTTTTTCCAAAACCATGGGTATAGGTTCCCATATTACCCCTATACCCACTGTTTTGAAAAATCATGGGTATAGGGCTATTTTCCAGTAGTGTTCTAATGGGATGCCCAATCTGATGTGAGTGGGAATCAAAAACTTTTTAATGATACTCTCTAAATTAACTCAAGTTTTGAATAGAAACATGGGTCAAGAGGATTGTCCAACCCCCCCCAAGAAAGAAGAAAGATGCAATCGAGAGCTTCATGAGATAATGGCCTCCTACTTTCACTGGATCATCTGATCCCTCAATTGTCGAATAATGGATCAACTCCATTGAGAAGATCTTCTCCATCCTTCAACATTCCGAACAAGAGAAGGTTATTATGGCTTCTTATCATATGGAGAGTAAATCTGATCAATAGTGGACATTGATCAAAAATATGTATCCTGATGAAGAGATCGAGGCATTGGAATGGAAGGATTTTAAGAAAATGTTTTTCGATAAATATTTTCCTTACACCCTCCAACTTAATATGGAAAGGGACTTCCTTTCCATCAAGCAAAAAGATGAAGAATCCAATGGATCGTATGAGGAAAACTTTACAAGGCTTGCACGATAAGCCTCTGGCTTTTTCGTTACCCCTGAATGCAAGGTTGACCGCTTATTTTGTGGGCTAAAACCTACCCTACGGAAATCCCTAACGATCTGTTACTTTGATATCTATAAGTAAATTATTGATGTGCCCTCAATGTCTAAATGGAGATCAACTAATCTCATGGGTATCATGGGGATACGAAGCATAAAGTAGACTTTAATTATGGTGGTCTGATAGATAAATCCAATGGTGCTAAGAAATTACATCACCCCACTTTCCAAAGGTGCGGAAAGAAGCACCTCGTAAATTTATTGATGTGGATGAGGAAATTATTTAGGTGTAAAATAGAAGGGATCCTGGCCATTAATTTCCAAAAATAAAAACCTGATGCTGCGATAGAGGATAGGAATGCTCCATTCGACCCTCAACGCATTGTTCATTACTTCAACTACAAAGAACCAGGGCACTTTGCATACATGTTCCCTAAGCCAAGGGTTTTCAGAGGAAACCAACAACCTATAAGTCAGTAAGGGTGATATTTTTCCATAACTACTTCCGAAGTGAACCCCGACAATGAATTGGTGATAGGTATGCTAGTTATTCATTCAAAAATAGTGAATGTACTTTTTGATTATGGTTCTACGTATTCGTTTATATCCTGAAATTTTAGTAGAACAATCCCAACACCACCACAAATCTTGGAAGTAAATATGTTGGTGAGAATGGAAAATGGGGCGATTATTGCATCCCATGAATATAACTCCTCCCCTATCACGATTTGTGGATTGAAATTCCTATTGAACCTCGTCATACTCCCTCTGATGGAATTTAATACAATTCTTGGCAGGGATTAGCTTTCCCTATATAGAGCCAACATAAATTTCCGTGAGAGAGAAATCACTCTCCATATTGTGAATTGACCCCCGATTCTATACAAGTGCAAGGAGGAGGGTGAATCTTCTTTAGCACCATCATCTCAAGTGTGGATATTATTACCCTATGAGCATGTGTATCTTTCTCAAATTATTGAGTCTAATGAAGCAACCATCCTTGAAGACATACCTATTGTGAGGGAATTCTCTAAAGTGTTTCCTAAGGAATTGTCTAGTCTTACTCCTAGAAGAGATGTTGAATTCGCGATTGATATTATACCTGGGTCTTTTCCAATATCCAATACTTCGTATAGAATGGTTGTTGTGGAGCTTGAGGAGCTAAAGAAACAACTAAAAGAGAATCTGGATAAAGGGTTTATATGCCCAAGTGCTTCGCCATGGGGTGCACCAGTCCTCTTCATCAAGAATAAGGATGGGATAATGTGCCTTTTCATTGATTATTGTGAGCTCAACAAAATCATGATAAAGAACAAGTATCCTCTGCCACGAATTGATGACTTATTCGATCAGCTACATGGAGCACAATACTTCTCCAAGGTGGATCTGCTGTCAGGATATTACTAAGGGTGAATAAGGAGGATATCCCCAAGACTGCTTTTCATACAAGGTACGGGCACTATGAATTCATAGTAATGCCTTTCATATTCACTAATGCTCCAGAAATCTTTATGGACTTGATGAATAGAGTCTTTAGATATTACCTAAAAAAACTTGTGGTAGTATTTATAGATGATATTCTAATATACTCCAAAACCAATGAGGATCATGAGGAGAATCTAAGAACTATACTAGAGACCTTGTGAAAGGATAATCTCTATGAAAAGTACAACAAGTGTGAGTTTTGTTGGAAGGAGGTATCATTATTAGGTCATATCATCACAAGAAATGGGATAATTGTGGATCCCTCCCAGAAAAATGCAATTGAGGGATATCCAAGGCCAACATCAGTGACAGATATTTGTAGCATCATGGGGTTAGTTGGATATTATTTACAATTTGTGAGAAACTTTTCATTATTTTCAAACCATATTACCAAGCTAGCTTGGAAGGGAGTTGATTTTTCTTTGAGTGATGAATGAGAAGAGAGTTTCAAGAAGTTGAAAAGGAGGCTTATCACTACGCCCGTGCTCATACTACCCACAAGTGGAGAACTTTTAAAGGTATTCAGTGATGCTTCGAAGAAGGGAATGTGATGTGTGTTGATGAAAAATGACAAATCCATTCCTTATGCTTCAAGGAAATTTAAAGTTCATGATAAAAACTATTCAACACATGATCTGGAGTTGGCTGCAGTGATCATCGCTTTAAAATTTTGGTGACATTAACTCTTTAGGGAGAAGTGTAAAATATATACGGATCACAAAATCCTCAAGTATATATTCTCATAAAAAGAGCTGAATATATTCCAACGAAGATAGTTAAATCTAATCAAAAACTATGACTTCCTAATTCACTACCATCTGGGGAAATTGAACATGGTGGCGGATGCTCTAACTATAAAGGATCCAGCAACTCTTTCATTGATGAGAATTGAAAAGGATCCAATTTTCTTATATTTGATGAAGATGGACATGGGAATCATAAATAATGTAACATCATCAATCATTTCACAAATTATTTCTCAACCGTATATTTTGGAAAGGTTAAAGGGTCCTCAAAAGGATGATGTGGGAATTAAGAAGAAAGTGAAAACTATCAAAAAAGGTAAATACTTGGAGTTTGATGTTAATGAAGAATGAATTGTTATATTTGGGACTAGACTATGTGTTCTATCAAATATGGAGTTAAATAATGAACTTTTGGATGATGCACATAGTTCAAGTTTATCCATTCACCCAGGAAACACAAAGATGTATCGAGATATCTAAGAGCATTATTGGTGTGATAACATGAATAAGGAGATCATTGAGTATACATCAAATTTCCTAGTATGTTAGAAAGTGAAGTCTAAGAGGTATAAGTCTAAGTGGATGATAAACCATTACCCATAACAACATGGAAATGGGAGAATATCACCATGGAATTTTTCACCGGAATTATGAAGAAATCCAAAGGAAACAATGCTATCTGGGTTGTTATGGATTGTCTTACAAAGAATGTACACTTCATTACAATTCAAGAGGATTTCTCATTGGATAAATTGGCACATATATACATCATAGAAGTGGTAAGGCTGCATGGAGTACCACTATTGATTATATCCAATCGAGATCCAAGATTCACCTCTAAATTCTGGAAGAGTCTCCAACATGTTCTACATACTGAGCTAAAATTTAGTATGTATTATCATCCTCAAACTGATGGCCAATCTAAGTGGACTATCCAAATAGTTGAGGACATGTTGAGAGCATGCTCAATGGACTTCAAAGTAGGATGGGATCAACTTGTTCCTCTGGTTGAGTTATCTTAAAATAATAGTTTCTACTCAATCATTTAAATGGATCCTTGTGAAGCCCTTTATGGGAAGAGGTGAAGAACACCGGCATGTTGGCATGAATTTGGGGAGAGAAAACTGCTAGGTCCAAAAATGGTCGAAGAAATGTTGGAGAAGGTTAAGACCATCCAGAAGCACATTAAATATTTTCAGAGTCAACAAAAGAGCTATGATGATAATCATCTATGAGACCTAGAGTTTGATGTTGGAGACATAGTATTCCTCCACATATCACCGTGGAATAGAGTTATGATATTTGGGAAGAAGGGAAATATTAGTCCAAGGTACATCGGCCCTTTTGAGATCCTTGATCGCATGGGAGCAGTGGCCAATCGACTAGCACTCATGCCGAACCTATCTCAATTACATGATGTATTCCATATATCACTCTTGAATAAGTACATACCTAACCCATCACATGTTCTCAATCCATAGGTGGTACCATTGGAGAATGAATTCTCTTATGAAGATAAGTTGGTGAAGATCTTAGATCGTAGGGAAAAAGTTCTACGAAATAAGAGAATACCCCGCGTCAAGGTGTTGTGGCGAAACCATCAGTTTGAAGAGGCAATGTGGGAATCGAAGGAAGTGATGAAGCAGAGTTAACCTCATCTGTTTTAGTGTGGGAAAAGGAAATTTTGAGGGTGAAATTTCTTAAGGGGGGAAGATTGTAACAACCCAAATTTTTATTAATGAAAATTCCTCTTGATCTAATTAAATGTATTATTATGTAAAATGGTTATATAAAACATATGCACTTCATTAGTTTTATGTTTTTGGATTTTAAAATACTGTTAATAATTGTTACCGTTGCTAATATAGTCGTTGAACAGTGATCACATGATTAGTATAAATATAAGGATTTAAAAAATACAATTTACTCAGAAAAAGGAAGTGATGGCCTCATCCAGTAGAATTTCTCCATATGAAGCCCATTTTTCAGATCTTGAAAAGGAGGTAGCATCACTGGACATCGTTCTTAACCTAGCCCAAGTCGAGATTCAACATGTTAAGATTGAATGGAAACCACCTATGGTAGAATTGGAAGTTAATAGAGATTACCACCTGAGCGATGTTATCTGAGCCGCCCCAAGAGTTTGTCACCATCGCACACCTTACCCTTAGGTCTTATGAAGGTGTTATAAGGGGTTATGTAACAAGACCATATCACTATGTTTATGTGATTTATTTTTTATATAAATAATATACATTCATTTTATTATTGTTACTTTGTAAATGGTTTTTAATGTACAAATAGTATTTTTAGTTAATATTCAATTAGGAAATCTATTTTAATGAATTAATGGATTTTTGAATTAAATAACATTTTAATAAAATATTATTACTAAATTAATTTTTATTAAATATAAATGATCGTATAATTTTTTATGAATACAATTGTAATTTTTATTAAGGTTTGAAAGTTGTTTTTTCAAAACCCATGTATTTTCGATAAATGTCATATTTTATTTTAAAAGTAAAAAAGTCACATATTTCAAAAATTATTTAGATAAAATGAATATCATTTTTTAGATTCAATATGTCGAAATTATCTAATGGTTAATTTTTCATAATTTTCTGAAACAGTCGAATTTTTGGGTAAAAATTAAATACCATTTAAATATATAATGTGTTTTATGACATCATAATGACCCAATAGTGATGTAATAAAATACTATAAAAGGTATTTTCAGCCAATATATGTTTTACCTTTAAAATAATATGGTTTTATATTTGTTTGATTAATTTTATAGTGCCTTAGTGGACCCTCCAAGACTTATAAATCCTTGAGAGTGTGACTCACCTCCATATAATCAAGCCTAATATTTTAATAAGTTTGGTAATTGGGCTTATAAAATAATATTTTCCACTCCCCTTTGGAAAAAACCATAGGCAAAAACCATGGGATCATTTTTGGTTTTGATTATTTTAATGTGTAGTGTCCAAAACCTGAATAATAAAGATTTCACTCTCCTTTCCTATATAAACCTACTCAATATCCCATTCCTCTTCACTCAAACAATTTGGATCTCAACCAACCTTTGGACTCCTCTCTATATAATCCTCCCAAGTCACCCCAAGATCCCAATAAGACTCTCTCAATCCTCTCTCAAGCCTTTGGGATCACACTTCCAAGCAAGGGATCCTCACTTTCCTTTCTTATTTATGTCCAAGTTTCCTTATATTGTTATTCCCTTTTATTTTTAATTAAAAATGTTGGTGTATGATTTATCACCTCCCCTATACTTCCCTCCTTATGTTTTAATGATGAGATACCCCTTTATCTCTCATTAATACCTCCCATGTACACATGTTACTATGCCAAAATTCCATAAGGGATTTCTCTCTCCTCATTTACATTCAAGCAATTCTTTTATATTATGCATCTAAATTCCATTACATATGTTGGGATATTATGTTACATGACCCACTTACTTTCCATTTCATGTACAAATGATGAGATACCCCTTTCTCTCTTATCAAACCATTTTACGATTTCTATTTGACGTTGTTATGTTGCCGAAGGTATACCAAAATTTCTCATACAAAAATCATCATGTAAGTAAATACCATAACCATTTCTCTATAAAGGGTATTCACCTTTATGCATGTGTACTTGTGGATTGAGGACTTATATTTATGTATTCCACATCTCTTATTCATGGAATAAATTATAACGTTTAATGAATCCATGTTGCATAATCTATGTGGAACACTTATACATGAAATGAAATGATTAAGAAGGGTGCGCCCTGATAGCGCTCCAATGCATTGGGTAAAGAATAGTATCATGACATTCCATGTGTAATGAGGGTTTACTCATGCTAATTCAATTCAATGATGGTTTACTCATGCTAATTCAAGTTCAATGAGCCTTTACCCTTTCTCCATGAACAATTAGCCTTGTCTCATGCTAATATCCTGTTAAATGTTGTTGCCACATCTCCACGTTATAGTAATCATGCTATATCATGCCTTTATGTTCATGTTTCTCTTATTCTCCATTGATATGCCTATTGCCTTAAATTTATTCTATTCTTCATTTTATTCCTTTTTTACTCCATATTTGGGCTTTATAGATCACCCATTTTTTATGTATGTCCTCAAGTTATCCCATGGAATGCTAAGTACGAAGGAATGTTGTGGTCATATAAAAGAAGTTTTCAATAAAGATACTATATTTTATGTCTTAAGTTTTCATGTAATGTTTCGAATTTTCCAATACACTATAACTCTCGATCCTTATAGTTTTCTTAAGTGCAAGCTTATGTAATAAATCATGTTTATCTGTGTAATAAATAGTAGGGTTAGAATTTTCTCTTCCCATGAGCGAAAAAAATCCATTTTGAAAGCCCGAAAAATGTCTTCAAATGTCTGTATCATCTTCTTGGATTAGCCATCTGTCTGGGGGTGATACTCCATACTCATAGTCAATTGAGTCTTAAGTGGTTACTGTAAGGATTTCCAGAAGTTAGATGTGAACCTCGAATCTCTGTCTGACATAATCAAAACTGGGATGGTGTGTCTCTTTACCACTTCTCAGATATAGATTTTGGACAGATCTTCCATTGTATGAGTTTCACAAATAATGATCAAATGGTTTGACTTGGTAAGTTGATCCACTATCACCCATATGGCATCATGTTTCCGAACCATTCTTGGGAGGCCTATAGAAAAATCTATGGCTATCTACTCCCATTTCCACACTAGAATAGGTAAAAATAGCAACATAACTATTGTTCGTTGATCCTCTTCCTTAACTTGCTGAAAAGATAATCACTTTGAAATGAACTCTAACACTTTTATTTTCATGTCGCTCCACCAAAACTATTCCTTCAACGGCTTATATATCTCCTATATTCCTAGATGTAGATCCCATCTTAATGGTGGTAAGCATAAAGAAGTTGGTCCTAACAAGCCATAGGTAAAACCATTAGATATCTGAACCACAAAACCTAACTCACATTAAGTTTCCATACCTCAATGGTCTCCCCACCATTGAGTTTTGAACTTATAAACGGGCATTCTGCATTGGATATTTGTGCCTCTTTGACCATATTTTACAAATCAGGAATCATAGAAACTGAAAAGAAAATTGTAAAATCACCTTGGTCTTCACATTTCACGTGCATATTAGCTAGGAATGACATTAAATTCCACTAATATGAGGCTTCCTTCACCAACTGCGCATATGACTTTCTACTTAGTGCATCAACCATCAACTTACCTTTTCCCAGTGTATAAATTAAGTTAAAGTCAAACATATAGAGATACTCCATCCATCTCTTTTGCCTTAGATTCAAATCTCATTGTGAGAAAATATGTTTCAAGATTTTTTGGTCTGTGAACATAGTAAATTTCTCACCGAAGATATAATGACACCAGTTCTTCAAGGCATGGACAATCACATCTAACTCCAAATCATGTGTTGGGTAATTTTTCGCATGCAATATCAACTACTTTGAACCATAAACAACCGCATGCTCTCCTTACATGAGAACACATCCCAACCCAGATCCCAAAGTATTATAGTACGCCACATACCCTTGTCTTGGTTCTATAAAAATCAAGATAGGTGTTGATGTAAGAAGAACCTTTAGCTCTTGGAAGGACTTATAGAATTCCTCAGTCCATCAGAATGGAACATTCTTCTTTTTAAAAGTTTTCATCAGTGAATCTATTTGTGAGAAGTCATACACAAAGTGTCAGTAATAACCATTTAGACTAAGAAAACTTTTTATCTCAAAGACATTCTTTGGGGGCTTCCAAGAGATAACAACTTCTATCTTTTCTATATCCACAAAAACACCTTTTTTATAAATAATATGGCTGATAAAGTCTACCTATTGTATCCAAAAAATCACACTTTTACAATTTAGAATATAAACGATGATCTCTCAATATTTCTAACACTATCACTAAGTGTTCCTCATGCTCATCTTTATTCCTTGAATACACCAATATGTCATCTAGAAACACCACAACAAAATATTCCAGATATCACTGAAATATATGATTCATCAATGCCATAAAGACCACTAGTGAATTCGTGAGACCAAAATTTATTACTATATATTCGTAATGGTCATATCTACTTCTAAAATTTGCTTTTAGAATATCTTGTTTATGAACTCATAATTGATGATATCCTGATCGCAAGTCAATTTTTGAGAACCAATAGGCTCCCCTCAATTGATCAAAAAGATCATCAATGCATGTAAGTGGATATATTTTCTTTATCGTAACTTGGTTAAGCTTACAATAATCAATCCACAGTTGAAGAGTTTCATCTTCTTTCTTTATGAACAATACTGGTGCTTCCCACAGAGACGTACTTGTCCAAATGAAACCTTTTCTTTCCAGATCCTCCAATTTCACTTTCAATTCCCTTAATTTTGTTGGTTCCATACAATAATATGGAAAGGAAATAGTACTAGTCCCCGGAAGGAGATCAATCGTAAACTTCACTTCCATTATAGGTGGTAACCCTAAGAAGTTCTTGGGAAAGAAATCTGGAAATTGATCCACAACTACTAGAAAATTATTATCCTTAGTCTCTTATATCAATGATAAAGTAAACATTGTAAACTAGTAAGAGATTGTGCCCACTGTTGGTGCTAACAAGCATGTTGCAAGTACCTTTACACCCCTTTCTCCTTTAAAGAGATACTCAATTTCATCCTCAGTTGTGAAACTAATTGTTATTATATAACAGTAAATGTGAGATTTGAACATTTTCAACCAATCCATACCCATGATTACATCAAATACATCCATTTATAACACTAAGAAGTTCCAATTTAGCTCATCTCCATCAATAGTTTTAGAACATGCTCTACATAGGAAGGCTCTACATTCTCTTTCCCCAAGAGGAGTTTGAATTATTATCACAGAGGGAATCATCTCAAGTTTTAAACTTATAAAATCAAAATCATGAGAAGAAATGAAGGAATGAGATGCACTCGTATCAAACAATACTTTAATAAGGGTAGAATTCAATAGAATCATACCTCTTGCCATAGATGGCCCAGCCTGATCATCTACAATCATCTTCTCTGATCCATACAATTTCTTCATCGCTACACTTTTCTCATTGTTTCATTACTGATATTGACCTTGTTGAGGAGTCATGGTGTTCCTAAAATCACCATGGATAGATCTACTATATTGATGAGACTGATTCGGCTATCCTCATTTGGTCGAAGCATATGATGCCTATGACACCTGAGTAGTGTCTCGAGGACCTGACCTCAGAGCACTATGACAATAACGCTTAATATGTCCCATATTGTTGTAATTATGGAATTCTCTTGGTGTTGTTGTGCACTCTTATGTCATGTGGTCAAAGGAACCACATTGGAAACATCCCTCTTGGATCTTTGGTTGTGAAGGAAGGTTCACTGATCTAACAATCTGATTCTGCATCCCGCTCCCACCATGTAAATAGGTGTATCCCTTCTGATTTCTCCAAGAATTAGAGTTCCCACCATTTCCTAAAGGTATCATCATACTTCCCCCTCTCACATATCCTGAGATATCACATTTATCCATTGTCACTCTATTCACTATCATTGTATAATCCGTAATACAGAGCATCGCAATCTCCGAGAAAATCTCATGCCTTAGCCCTAATTCGAAGATTTGTGCCTTCAAGGATGCACTAGACTCAACCTCTAGTGAAAATTTCACTAAATTCATGAATTTAGTTTCATACTCTATGATATAGAGATTTTCTTACTTTAGGCTGAAGAAATCCATCATTCTCTAAATCCTAAACGTGTGAGGATAGAATTGTTTGTTAAAAAATTCCTAAAAATCCTCCCAAGTAAGGCCTTGATCTAGTTTAGATTGTACCTATAGATCCCACCACTTTTATACAAGATCCTTGAGCATATAAGTCACCATCTTTACTTTCATCTCTAATGGTGTGCCAATAAAATCAAAGATACAATTCATCATATTCATCCACACCTCCTCCTTTTCGGGTTCAGAATCACCCTGGAAAATTGGTGGATTCTACTTTATGAACTAGATGGAATTATCCACATGCCTTGGATAATCCCTCTCTTTCCCAGTATCCATAGATTGGAATGCTTGGATGATACTCAAAACCAGATCTTGGTTCGCTTGTGGCTCAGGTAAAACTACATTCTCCATAGCTTCTTCTGGTTGGTTTCTATGACACTTACCTGGTTCCATTTTCTAAACATACAACAAACTCTATAATTATCACTCTCTAGAAACTGTTGGATTAGCATTTCAAATTCTATCACATTAAATATCATATCATTTATTTCCAAAACAACCTCTTCTAGGTTTAACCATTTTTTGAAAATTCTATTCTTTCTTTTGAAAATTAAACTATTTTCAAAATGCATAAACCATGCTCTTTTCAAAATCTTTCAATTGAAAAAAATTTCAACAATTTTAAAAAATTTCTACTTTTTCACAAAATCATAAAGCATTACTCAAAATGAAATATGCAATCCTAGTGGGAATAAATTCCTCTATAATTCATGTCATTCTTGTCTCATTGGATAAACCCCTGACAATGAGATTACAAGATCCTATAAGTGTCTCCAAAACACTTATGAACCCAACTCCCTAGTATCTTTAAATTCATCACAAAAATTTTAGCTACATATTTTTATGCTCTACATTTCATGTACTAAAAATTTTACTTCTTTCTAAGATCATAACCCAAGGAATAGACAATAATGACTTTCAACTCCAAGAAAAAAAATTGATGAGATCATGTTCCACAAGGGAAGGAACAAGCTAATACCATCTATCTCAAAGAAACTTTTAGATCAAAAAAACTGATACCATTTGTAATCACCCACTTATTCTCATTGGTTTGAGAATACAATGAATCATTACAAGGCCTTAAGTGACAACCCCAAGGTGCCGAAGGCTGGAAATAAATGTCAAAGGGTTTCAAATTCAATTGGGGGATGATTTACCCTTTAAGAAATAAACCCCCAACCAAACAACCATTACATGATGCATAAACCACACCAAAGTATACTACAGTAGAAGACATAGAAACTATCAAAGTAAATGGTGGATGATACTACAAGAAACTCCAAGACAACCACAAGACTCCATGCTTTATAAGCCCCATGCTCCAACACCACCAAACAACTCAAGTATCACGAGGTGGTGCTAAATATGTGTGTTATGTTACATTTTCCCAAGTCTTGGAAGATAGCATCTGCAAAAGCACCAAAGTAACAAGGAAAGGGTGAGTATAAAACTTAGTATATTTTCCCCCAATGACTTCCCTATTCATGCAACTAGGATAGAAAGGTTAAAAACATTTATATAAAACATTTTTAAAAAAAAATCCCAAAATATTTTAAAAATAAATATAAACAGTCTTTAAAACCCATTTTGTTGGTCGAAGTAGAGTACTCAAGAGTGGGGTGAATTGAGTATCTATAAAAATTTCTATTAAAAAGTTCTCTTAAAAAGATTACCCAATAAAAATTAATACATGATAATTAATCAAGGTAATACGGTTATAATAGTTTGACTATTCAAATAACTTCTCAAAAGATTGATTAATTATCAATAATATCAATGTGAGTTATTGATACAACTTTTGAAGTTATTATAATAAGGGAAAATAGCTATAAAATCTATCCAAGACTAACTATCAAAGTAAAATCTAGTTTTCTAAAATATACAGTAAAGTATAGAAAAACTAAATTAAAAGACACCACAGATAAAATAAGTGGTTCAGTCTCAAGTTGAGACTTAATCCACTCTACTTGTTTATCACCTTCCACCAAGAAGTTCATATTAAAAAACCTTATCCACACCCCGGATTGGGGTAAACAATAGTACACAGGACTGTATAAGTCACATGACCTCTTCCACCGTTCTTCATGGGTATAAGTTACTAGGTCACACAAGGACCTCTTCCACACTTATCCATGGGAGTAAAAAGATGTAAGAAGATATTAGAGGAAGGATATCTTGTATCCTTTAGTTTAATACAAGAGACAGTGTGTGTTTTAATACAGACACACACACACTAATCAAAAGCTAAAAATAGTACACAATAAAGAAAAGATGATGAGAAAGGATTAGAAATTCTCTGAGTGTTTCTATATGTATCTCTAGACTTGTAGGATAAAGCATATTCAAATATCAAGTCCTCTTGTGAAATCAGAGTATCGCAAGTCTGGTGCTCTAGTTTCCAGTTCGATTATGTGGGCTTTATAGCTCATGTTATTTTTAAATTTGATACTAAGAAGATGTTTGAGGCTCTGATCTATGATAGTTCAACCTTCATGGATTGAGAGTGCTTCGTGTGTTCGTCATTGGTATGTTGTTTCATGCATGAGATCACTTTTCCACTGCTCGCTTCTGCATACTCTTGATCTACGCTTATCTTCCTTTTAATTAGGGGTGCACGTATTGAAGCTGACAGGATGCATATATTCTACACCTCGTACCTCATACTATTAGGTGACATATCTACAGAGAAACATTAATGATTTCAGTTCTATTTAATAACTTGAATATGATAATTAGAAATTAAATTAAAAATGACAAAAAAAAGATTAAATAACGGTGTCACAGTTTTGTCTTGAAATGGTGTCACTTGGAAACAGTGTCACCTGGAAACGGTTTCACTTGGAAATAGTGTCACTTGGAAATAGTGTCTTCTCATTTTTCTTTGATTGTTGAGATAGTTATGATGCCATATCTATGTTAACATATAGAACTGGTATCACATATGCGGTGTTAGGATCACGGTGTCTCTGGTATCAATGTTTAGTCCTTTATTAAAACTTTGAACGGTGCTTGAGTCACGGTGTCAGGAGTATGGTGTCGGGGTCATGATGTCTGGGTCATAGTGTATGGGTCATAGTGTCTGGGTCAGGGTGTCTAGGTCATGGTGTCTGTGTCACAGTGTCTGAAAATTTTCCAAAATTTAGAACCGGTGTTAGACTTACTGTTTCTCAGACTTAGCCAAATATCTGTAAATAATCTTAAGCAGTAATCTTCACAGAATGGATTAAAGTTAATTTTTGGTATAATAAAACATAATAGAACAAGATTAAGAATAACATGTGAGATTCTGAATTAGAACCAGGAATCATGGAATCATAAGAATACCAACATGATTTAAACATGATTTTCATGATTTTCATGATTTGTGAGCATTAAAACGTGATCAAATAGGAGGAGTCCAACAATCTCCCTCTTTTTGATGCTCACAAATCATGGCATGTATGAACTATCAAAAAGTGAATAAAGCCTTTCTTATTTATCCCCCTTTTGGGATTATCAAAAATAAAATAATAATCAAAAAATAAAAATTGAATAAGTGTAAGGGTAAACTCAAACAGAAATAAGGGACATTCCATTGAAAAGTAAGATAGAATCCAATATAGACATAGTAAAAAAAGACAAAATAAATAACATTCCTATAAAATGTAAATACTTCAATTCTATGAGGTATTATACTTCTCTTTTCCCTTGGAAGAATCAGCAGGATGATCCATAAGAGAAGAAGAGGAGGTGGTATCTAAGAGTGATCCAATGGTGAGAGAAGGAAGAGGCGCACCTTCAAAAACAGAAGGTGCAAGAGTGGGTTTGGTTGAATACTCAGGAAAGGATTGATCAAGAATAATAGGTGTGATCTGGATCATATCCTAAGAGACAGACATGGTAGTAGTAGCAAAGTCAAACAATGAAGAAGAGGTGGAACCAGGCCTCAAGGGAGTAGCTTCAGGAGCCACTATAGTAGTGCTTTGCACATGGATATAGGGCTTCATCAAATTGATTAAATCAGTGATGACCCCACCACCATACTGCATTTCCTTCTTGAAATCATCTTTATTCTCAATAAACTTATCCAATATAGGTTTTAACTCTTTCATTTTCTACACTTGGTCCTTAAATTCTTAAGTCACATGGGGCATTTTCAAATTCTCTATAAGATACTTTAAATGACTTGTCAATTGATAATTTGTATAAATCCATTTGAATTAGAAATCCACCTTATTTTTAATCTCATCATAGGTTGTAGAAGCTTCCTTAGAGTATAGTTTAACCATGTCATGGAAATGTTCACTGTTTTGAACAATTTTAGAGAGGTTTTCCTGAACATATGGACTTTTCAATGATTTAAGATCTTCTTGAATAACCTTTCTCAGAACTAAACTTTCTGACAATTGAGATGGTTGAGAAAGCTTGTCCAAGGAGGAAGGATCTGAGATGGATATAGATGGCATAGGAAGACTCATGACAATAGTTTTAATATATTACTTAAATATACTAGTCAAGACATCAATTTAGAATGCTAATTTTCGAATTTCTTCAACAAACTTTTCATTGTTTGCTATTATTTTCTCAACAATAGAGACCAGATTTGGTCAAATCAGTGTTGAAACCTTTTTGTATATCTTGTCAGCATCTTCTTTGTTGAATCAAGTAATAGGAGGTTTAATAGTTTCCAACTCTTTCTTCAGTTCCTCCCCCAAAGACTTTAAATATTTCACTTCCTTACTTAGCTTCCAATTTTCAATTCTTACTTCTTGAATTTCATGAAACATATAAGGTTGAGTTTTCCAAATAAGTTTCTCCAAAATCATACTTGTATCCTGCTCACTTAGACAAGTTATAGGAAAATTTTGGGCTTTTAAAATCTTCTCAAATTCAGCCAACATATTTTCACCAAACACCATTAAGTCCTCATGGATTACAGAGCTTAGATCTTCTTGTGCAATCTCTAGTTTAGAAACTATAATAGCTTTGGGGTCCTTAGCTGGTATTACTCCTAGTAGAGAAAAATATTTCAATTGAAAAGCTATTGTAAGATTGATTCTTCTCATTGAGGCCACTTGAGAGTCTAAGACATCAAAATAGCTAGGGAATTTATACACATTGTCCATAGGACTTGTCTCAACAGAGCTTTGTACTTGAGTAATTTCTGGAATGGGGTTTTGATCCCCCTAAATTTTTGCATCAACTCTAAGTGTGAGAGACCCAGTCTCTTGCTCTATTTCCAGACTTACATCAATGTTAGGCTCACCCATCTCTATTCTATCTTGTTGAAAGGCTTGGTCCATTATTTCTTCAGTTGATAGGATTAATTCTATCTCAACTTTTTCTTCAGACCTTTCCACATCTGTAGGACCTTTCTCAACAATAGGTTCTCTTAGATGTTCCTTAGGAACATATTGCTCTTCCAGACCAGTAGTAGGTCCTTCATTATCAACAATGCCTTTGTCAATTATTTCTTCACCAAATTTTTTTTAGGTAATACACTATCTTCTTCTTCTAATACATTTCTTTCCATAGATGCAGCTTCTGAATCCTCTACTTCTTGACTTGATTATTCCACAAACTCATCAGATTCTAGGCCTAGGTCACGCTTTTCCTTAGTCCTTGAGGTATTTTCAATGGGATTGAACTTTTCATACATCCTTTCATTGTCCTCCACCCAAGACTTTTTCCAAGGATTCCAGCTTATCTTCATCCTTCTAATTGTATCCTTTGAGATATAGAACTCATAACCTTCAATGAATTCTTCATTTAGAACAGTTACTCCTTTAGCAAACAGCATTGTAGAGAATAATATTGAATAGAACAAAGAGGTAGACTTTGTAGTTCTCTTGATCAATTCACACATGTGAAGTATAATATAATTACACAGATTAACCTTGTTCCCACTTTTCATAATATATATCAAGAATACATCTTGATACTTAATATTATAAAAATCCTCTTTCCTTGGACTAATAAGATTCTGGATAAACTTAAATAGCAAACTTATCTCACCATCCAACTCACCAGTAATTGCCCTTCTTTTCTTATTATTTCTAGTTAGACTTCCCAAATATTCTTCCAAGATAAAAATATCACTAGGGGAGGAGGTTCTCACTGATGATCCTCACATATTCCTTTATGAGGTATACTTAGGCATCCATCCCATAACCTTGATGAAAAAGTACACCTTTGAACATTAATACAGCTTCTTATAATAAAGTCATCTTCAGTAATGAATGAAAACTGGACATACTGATAAAACTGAGAAACAAGTTTTAGATAAATGGGTCATTTTTACTTGGTAAACCAATCCAACCAGCCTTGTTCAGTAAGAACTTTCAAGAGAAGCGACTTACTTGATAGTAGCCACTTTGGACATACTTCCTTTTTAGGTACGACTATTCTATTTACAGGACCAGGATTCAGTGGTCCTTTAGGTGCTATCTGCGGTACCTTTCTTACTTTCTTATGAGACCTTTGATTCTCATGAGTCAATGCATAGGGTCACATCATTCTAGTCATAAAACATCAAGTTCAAGAAGGATAAAGAGTTGAAGGAGAGTAGGAGATTTGGAAGACAAGGGCTTCGGTTTCGAGATAGGAAAGCTCGAGTAAACAAATAAGTGAAAAATATCAAGTTTTTAAATCATTTAGGAAGTCCAAACGTTGTAAACAAGCAAGTGTAAAACAGTGAATTGTGAAATTGTGAAAGTGAAATAGTGATTCCAAAGATGTAACTTGTGAGATCATAAAAGTGAAACAGCAAGTGTGAGATAGTAACTTGTGAAACCATGAAACATGAAACCATAACCTGTGAAATAGTAAGTTCAAGACCGTAGGCCTTTCATTTAAAACTTATCATCCCTAATTCATGTATGATGTAATTTTTCCTTTCATAATTTAATAGTTTAGTGAATATATCAGAAAGCTGATATTCAGTGGTAATGAATTCCAAAGTGATATCACCTTTTTGATAATGGTCTCTCAAAATGTGATGTCTTACATCAATATGTTTTGTCTTGGAGTGTGAAACAGGATTATTTGAAATATTAATAGCACTTTTATTGTCACAATTTATAGGTACATAACTGAATTAATATCCATAGTCTAGTAATGTGTGTTTCATCCACAAAAGTTTTGCACAATAACTACAAGTAGCTATGTATTTAGCTTCAGTAGTAGATAATGAAACAGGGTTTTGTTTCTTACTACACCATGATAGTAGAGACTTTCCTAAAATGTGACATGTTCTAGATGTTCTTTTTCTATCTAACTTACAACCACCAAAATCAGAATCAGAATATCTAACTAACTCAAATGATTGTCCTCTAGGATAGAAGAGTCCTAGATTGGGTGTGTGTTTGAGGTATTTTAAAATCCTTTTAACAACATATAAATGAGAATCTTTAGGGTTTTCTTTAAAGTGAGCACACATATATACACTAAATATAATATCAAGTCGGCTAGAAGTTAAGTAGAGTAAGCTTTCAATCATTCCTCTGTAAGTTTTTTGATCAACCGATTTTCCATCTTCATCAAGATCCAACTTACAAGTAGTACTCATCGGAGTATCACTACTTTTTGTGTTGTCCAAGATAAAACGTTTTAAAAGATCATTTGTATATTTTCTTTGATTTAAAATAATACCATCTTTATTTTAAAAGATTTGAAATCCAAGAAATAATTTTAGTTCACCCATTAAACTCATTTCAAATTAATTTTGCATTATTTTCGAAAACTCAGTACATAAATAATTTTTTGAGGATCCAAAAAAATATTCTATATAAATTTGAACTTCTAAAACATCATTGGAAAAAAAATTATAAAAAGAGTAGGATCAGCTATACCTTTTGTAAAACCTTTGGAAATAAGAAAAGTAATTAATATATCATACCAAGCTCTTGGATCTTATTTTAAACCATACAATTCTTTTGATAATTTAAAAACATGATTTGGAAAGTGAGGATTTGTGAAACCAGGGGGTTTTTCAACAAAAAAATCCTCAACTATATACCCATTTAGGAATGCACTCTTGAAATCCATTTGATATTGTTTTAAATTAATATGTTCTAAATATGAAAGCAATATTCTAATGGATTCAAGTCTAGCTACTGGTGCAAAGGACTCCTCATAATCAATTCCTTATTTTGACTATATCCTTGTGCAACAAATCTAGATTTGTTTCTAACTATGTTACCAACTTCATCTACTTTATTTATAAACACCCACTTAGTGCCTATGGTAAAAATGTATTTGGGTCTATCAACAAGTTTTTAAACATTTTTCCTTTCAAACTTATTAAGTTATTCATGCATATCCATCACCAAAAATTCAACATTGATAGTATAATTGATGTTTTTAGGTTCAAGTTGTGATAAGAAATCTTGATATTCAACCTTATTTCTCAAAGAATCTATAGTTTGTTTTCCTCTATCTAGATCTCCAACTACAGCATCTAAGGGATGGTTCTTAAGGGTTCTAGTTCATCTAGAAAATGTAGGGGTAGTTATTTTAGGTTCATCACTTGGTTTTGGTTCATTATGGCTTGAATCTGGAGAATTTCTAGAATTGGAAGTTTTCATAGATTCCTTTATAGGATGCTTAGAGGATTTAGCATTAATGTCTAAATTTGACATATCAGCCTCAAGATTCTCTAGAGAAGTCTTAGGATCATATGGATGTATCTCATAAAACTTGACATGGACAGATTCCACCACACATTTAGTTCTTCTGTTAAAAACTATATAGGTTTTACTAGAGGTTGAATATCCTAGAAATATTCCTTCATCACTCTTGGATGAAAAAATTTCAAGATTTTCCTTGGTATTAAGGATATAAACATTACAATCAAATACTTTAAAGTAGTTTACTTTAGGTTTTCTATTATTCCACAATTCATATAATGTTTTTTTAAGAATAGGTCTAATAAACACTCTATTAATAATATATCATGATGTATTTACAGCTTTAACCCAAAAATAAATAGATAAGTCATATTCACTAAGCATAGTTCTAGAAATTTCTTGCAAGGTCCTATTTCTTCTTTTTACAAATCCATTTTGTTGAGGTGTTCTAGGGGAATAGAAATTATGACTATATCCATTTTGTGAGAAAAAGGATTCAAACTCTTGATTTTCAAACTCACAGCCATGGACACTTCTTAGAGATTTTATTTTAAGTCCACTAAGATTTTCTATAGTTTTAGTATACTTGGTGAAATGAGAGCAGACTTCACTTTTGTGATCCAAGACAAAGGTACAAGTATACCTAGAAAATTCATCTATAGGAACATAAGCATAGAGCTTACCATTTAAAATAGAAACTCTAGATGGTCCAAACAAATCCATGTGGACCAACTCGAGAGGTTGAGAAGTTGAGACTTATTTCTTTAGTTTGAAGGAAATTTTGTGTTGTTTTCCCTTTTGACAAGGATTGCACACTTTATCATTTTGAATTTCTAGTTTGGGTAGATCTTTGACTAAACTTTTTCTAGTTATCTTTCTAAGGGAGTGAATATTGCAGTGTCTTGGTCTTCTATGCTAGAGCCAAGACTCGTAGTGAAATACACTTAAAAATTAATCATTTTGAGAAACTAAAAAATTTAAGTTAACATAATATACATTTTCATTTCTTAATACAAAAAATACTAATTTAATTTTAGAATTAAAAACATTGTAAGCATCATTTTAAAATTTAACATGAAATCCATCATAACATAGTTGTGAAATACTGAGCAGATTATATTTTAGTCCATGAAATAAAGTACTTTAGAAATTAAAACTAATTTAGAGTTACTGATTTGGTCTAGGCTAATGATTTTTCCTTTAGCATTGTCACTAAAAGTGGCATGCCCACCATCAATCTTTATTAGGTTCTTGAAACATGAATATTATCCTATCATGTGTCTTGAACACCCATTATCAGAGTACCATAAACTTTTACAGGAGCTCTTCAAACAATTTTCCTACAAAATATTCAAATAAAAACATACTTTGATACCCATATTTTTTTGGGTCCAGTAATATTAATAACTAGTGTTTTAGTAACCCACATCTACTGCATAGGTTTCCTATAAGTATTATGCAAATTATTTGAGAAATAAAATTTATTTGGTCTATAAAAACTCAAAATAGTAGAGTATGTATCATAATTTTAACTAGCATAATGTTTTCCTGAACTAGGAATAAAGTTGTATGTTCTCGATTTAGAAACAAAATTGGTTTTTCCAAAATTTCTTTCACTAGGTTGATATCCAATACCAATAGTGTATTTAGGGTAAATTTTTTTACCTATCATTTGTACCAAGATGTCTTTACCATTAAACCTTTCAAGGTCCTTTCTCAATTTCTCATTAGATAGATTTAATTCATTATTTTCTTTGAGTAATTGAACATTTTTCTGTCTTTTTACAGCAATTTTAGATTTAAAAGTTGAGGAAAGAGCATATTGTCTCTTTAAAGACTTGTATTTATATTTTAGTTCATTACATGTATCTTAAATCATATTTAAATAATCAAACACTTATTCTTTAGACATATTTTAATAATCCCTTTCATCTTCAGAATAAATGGAATTTTTTATAGGAGATTCTAGGGTTACCTCAGATGTGTTTCTCATGAAACACATATTGGCTTTGTTATCCTGATCATCATGTGAAGACTCTGAGTCACTTGAACTGTCCTTATAATCACTCCAAGTTTCTTTCATTGCCTTTTTATACTTTCTATTTTTGTCCTCATATTTCCTTTTATACTTATTCTTGGTACAATTAGCCTTTATATGTCCCTTTTGCTTACATTCATAACATATTATCTCATTATACTTGTCATATCTATTCCAATACTTCTTCCAGCTTCCTTTTTTATCATATCTTCCTTTGAAGTTAGACTTTTTGAAAATTTTCTTCCTTTTGTAAAATTTCTTAAACCTTCTGGCTAATTGAGTCATCTCCTCATCACTGTCAGGTGATGATTGTTCACTATTGTAACTTTCTACAAAGGCTAGTAGTTTCTCCTTTCCTTTGTGTTTAGAAGTAGTGGTATTAAATGCCACATATTTTCTTTTGGGTTCATCCTCCTCTTCCTTATTGAATTTTATCTCTTCTTCATACATCATTAGTTTCCCAATAAGTTCTTTGATAGATAATTTTTTTGTAACACCCCGACCCTAGTTACCCAGAGTCGGTGCGTTATTATGTAACATTGTCATGATCACAAAAGATCAAGTCTCGAAAGACCGATTAGTTTAGTAGCCTTGGAAACACTAGATACATTCATAAAAGTTGCATTACATCATAAAGTGAAAAACTACAATAACATGGTCTACATAGTCCATACTCATATCCCCTTCTGACTATCCCTACAGGTCATTAATAAAATACTTCTTCACATCCTGGAAAAATTAAAACATTGAAAGGGGTGAGCTCAGATTCTCATTAAGGATAACAATATAGCAGAAGCTTTCATAAATAAACATAAACATTTAAGGCAATGTATAACTAAAACAAAAGGCTTTTAAACTTGAACTTCAGCATAAAATGTCAAAAGTAAAATGAAATAATGCCATTTACTTATTCACAAGGATATTCTACTAGTCGAATAATCACATGCAATATCAATAACCACTTTCATAATGATGGAATGCATAATTCCAGACTATCATAACCACGTAGCCAAGGCCTCGTGCCAAGACTACAAATAATATTTTGTCAAGGCCTCGTGCCAAGACACTAGTTTGTCTCATGAGACCTACCGATGCATTGAGGAGCTATAGCGGGCTCCACCCATCACTTATTAAGTCCAATGCATTCCTCATATGAATAAGTTTAAACATATCATAAATAATAACATAATCGTATCACATAAAACATGCATAAAGGAAACATAAAATTTCCATATTTCAATCACAAGATATCAATACAACACATTGATATAATAAAAACACTTTCAAAACCATTTTCAATACCAAAATAAAAGAAAATTAAAACTTTGTATTTATTTTTCATTTAAAAAAAGTTATGGCTTGTAGAGGAATCTGAAACTCAAATAATGGTCACGGCGGCGGAGAAGTCGTTGTTGCCACATACGTATGAAAAAAAAACATTTCCTTTTGTAGTTTATTAAAATTCTTCATATAAAAAATATTCCTTTTGAATAAACGTAAAAGTCAAAGGGGTTTGTACACCGTATAAAGGAAAGTTGTGTATAAAACAAAATATGCCTCAATGAAAGGAGATTGAGACGAAGTCCCCTACAAAGATAATTTTTTTTAAATAAAATAGATCTACTATGTGTATTCACTATAATTACACATAAATAAAGTACAAATACAAGATAGGACATAATAATATAATGACATAATTTGAAATTAGGAGATTAACCCAAAGAACAGAAATTGGGTTAAGAAGTTCCCTTACCTCGTGTGCGACTTGACTCGATCATTCTTTAACCTCCTGAATAATAAACTATAGTTAATTTCTAATTGATTAAAAACCTTTTTCAAGTTCATTATTCCTTTTATATCACTTATTACCATGTTATGAACATTATTTAATTATTTAAGTTAATAACGCTCATTTTTTCAATCTTTTGTACTTGAGTCAAAAATAAACTTCTTATAATTAAAAGTTGTTTATGTGGTAGAATATACATTATCTACAGAATTATATTCATGATGTAGATATCATATATATCATATATAGATAGTATATACATCCATTCATAATATTACGTAACATTTAGAGGTAAGAAATGAAATGCACCGTTCATGGAGACGGTAAGTCGTACGTACGCATGAACGCTAATTTCATTTCTATTTCGTATTTAATGGAATGAAATCATAATTATATAAAGGTATATTATAATTAGAGTATAATATCATATATAATATCATTTACTCCATCCTTTATACATCTCACATATGGAATTAACGATTCAAATCACCATGAGGAGGCGGTAGTCCGCACTTCCTAAAATGAAATTATCGCGTTTACCCATAATGGAAATCATAAAGGTATGCCATAAATGAGAAATACAGAAGCATAATGAAACCATAAACATAATATATATCATATATAAATATAGTGACATCTTAATGGCCACCATGAGAGGTGTTAAAAGAAGATTGAACAATCATCGTTTCGTGAGGCAGAAATTCGCCAACCACAGAAACAGTGTGTTCTTTAACCATTAGACGAATGTGTGTGTAAGTGTAAATCAAATACTTCTCATAAAAACATCCTAGTATATTTAAGATATTGGTGTTGTTACAAAATAATGTAATAAAAAAAGTTTAAGGGGGTGGAGAAGCAAAATAAAACAAAATAACATAAGAGAAGACATTACCTTAAAATCGGGTAACTCTTTTTGATTTGAGCCAAAGGCTTCCTTTGGAAGAATTATGACCAAAGTGAGGCTTCTAGGAGTAATAGAGGAAAGTTTATAGAGTATTTGGGTAGATTTTTTCCGATCCAAATGGCTTTGAAGGTGTGAATAAGGTGGTAGTGGTGGGGGCCTTTTATAAGAGGAGAAGAGGGGCACTCTTGGAAAGTAATGAAATGTTACATTATTATGAAGTACTTTTCGGATTTCAAAGGTCCCACAATTATATATTTCTAGTATAAGGTGATAAGGGTTCGAAATATACCCATACAATAGGTTTTTTACAAGTTTAGGTCTTATATTTTACATTATCTTTTCATTTTATTTAAATCGTTAATTAATGAGGTAATCGCTGCATCATCATGGTGTCATAAATATTTTAATTTATTTAATGTCTAAAAATTATAAAAAAAATATCATGATGTAGGAAATCTTTTTATCTTTACAATGAATAATTATAGTCTAAAATTTAACTTATATAACCCCATTTAATAATTAGTTTATTAAAACAATACATGTTTGTGACAATTTTATTTTTACTTTAAATAAAAAGTTATTAATGTAATTTTCTTACCCAAGTGGCTCCATGGGGTCCCCAAGTTGACCCATGGATTGTATTGGTCAGCCATGACTCACCCAATAATAGTAGGACAAGTGTAAAGGTAATTTCATATTATTATAACATTATATTTACCTTAAGTTACACTAATTACCTTTAATCGCGATTAATATAACTTAAAAGTTACTATTCACCAAAAATTATTTAAATCCCATTGAACCACATTTTACTTCATAATGAAAATGATTTATGTTGGATTTTGGAAATTCAAATCACAGAGGTGTTAAAATTTCATTTAAACGAAAAATCAATTTTTTAACTACCACTTAGTGGTTTCACTATTCATCAAAAATCGAAGTTTTTCAGAACAACACCAAAAATTAACCCTAAGATATATTTGATATTCCTGATTCAAAAATGATGTCTATTTTACAAAATTCAAAACATATAAGTTTCATTAATTAATTTAATAATTAATTCTCATTGTCACAACAAATAGCATGTTTTTAAGAAAGAATATCAATCGAAAGATTGACAATTGCTTATATCCAATTTCTAAGTGAAATTAATTCTAATGACCACCATTGGATAAAATGGTAAAAATATATTCTAATTACACTTTAGAACCACTAAATTGTATAATTTATCACTATAAATTATTTTGATTAAAAAAAAATTTAAGTATTTTTCACTATTCATCAAAAATTGGAAGTTCTCAGAAAAATACCAAAAATTCAAAATAGGATAATTTCGATATTCTGAATCCAAAAATGAAGTCCATTTTGAAATATAAAATTTATATAATTTCAAAAAGTGGGTATTACTATTCATAACTGCTACTTTTATTGGTCGCGTTGTGTTAGAACTCGAGGTTGCGTACAACACACGCTGCTCTATTATTCAAAGAGGAGTGTACCATGAAAGCTTGGGGTGTTACATTATCCCCTCCTTCAATAAATTGCGTCCTCACAATTTAAAATTTTTCTTTGAAAATAAAAGGTTGAAAATAGAAAATACCTTTGTGGAAAACCCACATCGGAAATAGGGTTAATAAAAATATAACTTTAAAAGAAAGAAAGAGAATTACAAAGGTCACCCAAGATAGCCCATACTAGGATTCTATGAAAATATGGATATGGAGGAAAAACAAACCATCAAGGTCTGATGGAGAGTTGTATAAAATAGGATTAGGAGAAAGTTAACTACAAGAAAATCACAAACTTGTGATTGGTTAAACAGTCATTGATTCCCCAATTGGAAAAGTTAACTGACAACATTTTTGTTTTAAGTTACCTTTCATAAAGTTGAGGAATTTATTTAGGAGATTTACTAAGAATGTAAGGGAATATACATACTTGTAATGTAGACTTTCATTCTTTAATAAATTTTTACCACAAACCCATCTTTTACTCAAAAAGATAATAGAACTAAAAAATATTATATTTATCATAATTTTATAAGGTTCCAAATATTAACACATACCATTTAGATTAGGAAAACTTTTTTTTAATAACCAGGGACTTCTTGTAGGCTAGTGGTAGGTAATAAAGGCTTGTCGCACTATGGTTGTGGGTTCGATTCCTGCAGCTTTGTCCGACGCGACGGGTTATCCCCCCGACCTGCAGGTTGTCCTTTTCCTAAAACAATAGTATTATAATTTTCCAAAAATAATCTTCAGAAATTTTTTAACCTTAAACAATACTATCCAAAGTTAAACTTAATCCATTCCAACCTTTATAGTTATCCAGAATACCTCTGTCCATACTTTCTCTAAAAGGTCTCTAAATTCCAAAATCAACTGTATCATCAAATTCCTCAAACAAATTAAAGTTTCTCTTATTGTCACATATAAAAATATGATTTCCTTCATCATATTAAAACCTTAATGAAAACAACAAGTACTATAGTACAATCCTTATATATATCACATTATTCTTATAACCAAAATATAATCCTTGAGTCCAAAATCACCAATACATTAATTATTCCACTTCAACTGTAGTAACAGCATAAGATTGTCCTTGATCCCTTGGCCTTTTCTGAGGTAAGTTTCCCTGAAGATTAGGACATTAATTTGCATAATGCCCCATTTCCCTACAATTGTAGCATTCAACATTGATAGCATCTTTCTTTCCCTTGCAATCACGAGCCTGGTGACCTTTTTCTCCACATTTATAAAAAACTCTCATTCCTTTTAGGCAAGTACCAGGGTGATTATTCCCACAATTATCACATAATGGAAAATCCTTCTTTCCCCTTTTCCATTTATCTGTCTCTTGCTCCACCATTCTCTTCTTCTCTTGCTTTACTTCATTGTCATAAGATTTAGAGAATTCCTTTTTTGTCTTGATATAACACGAGACTATATCTTCATACGTTGAGAAATATTGTGATACTAAATCTCGACGGAGAAATGGTTTTAACCCATCAAATAACCGATAAATATTACTTATTGGGTTATGTATATAATCTGTAGCATGCCTTGCTAACCTTGTAAAGTTAGCCTCATAATTTGCAACATTCTCATCCTCCTTCTGCCTCAGACTCAGAAATTGCCTTTCCATATCTGCTCGATGGTCACAAATAAAGTATTTTTCTAAGAAAATCTCTTTTAACTCCCTCCATTCCATATTAGATACTTATTCATCTTCTTTTGTGTTTTGAATCAATGACCACCATTGATCAGCATCTCCAGTGAGGCGGAAAACTATCATGATAACTTTTTCCCTTTCATTACTCCCCAAGGCATGGAATATTTTATTTAGGGAACTTATCCATTGATCAGCTACTAATGGATTTGTACTCCCATTGAATGTTTGTGGTTGCTTCCTCATGAAGCGATCTAACATTGATCCTCCACGTTGCGGATCAGGGTGCTCCATACGAGTAAGGTTATTATTCATAACCTAAGTGAGTTGTCCCAGTATTGTGATAAGCTGATCAACACCAGTTGTATCACCAACTCCATTATAATTATCTTGAGCTGGAGGTCAATCCCTACATGGAGTGCGTGCATTGATATGGTTTCCATTCCTCCCACTAGGACCCATTTCTAAACAATGGCATAAAATAGATTAGTTTATGAATCAAAATAGATTATTCCATACTTGTAAAACACTTAACATAAATTGAACTATAATCATAAAAATGTTTTCTTTGAGGAAGTATATACTCATAAACCCTTCATAATGGTTTGTACAGAAAATGAGAATTATCCTAAGCATATCCCCTGGGAGTGTCGTAACCAAGAGTGCAGCAAGGCCCGTTGTCGTGCACCAGTTCTCATTCGAGTCTAGATCAAAGCGGTGTTTTCAGGTTTTACCCCTAGGTACATCTATGCCAGAGCCGCGTCTACCTGCTCGTATCCAGACAGGGATGTATTGCTCAGAAAACTCACAAAATCACTATAATACCAAAATTCTAGGAAGTTATTCTATACTAATCCTCAAAGTCTATCTTAGGTCTATGTGCTCTAATCAGAGTTTATCTAAATCTATCTTACAAGGTTAGTACTAAACTTCCTATGATACCAAATGCAACGCCCCAACCCCAGTTACCCAGAGTCGGTGTGTTATTACGTAACATTGGCATGATCACAAAAGATCAAGTCTTGAAAGACCGATTAGTTTAGTAGCCTTGAAAACACTAGATACATTCATAAAAGTTACATTACATCATAAAGTGAAAAACTAAAATAACATGGTCTCCATAGTCCACACTCATATCCCCTTATTACTATCCCAACAGGTCATTCATAAAATACTTCTTCACATCCTGGAAAAATTAAAACATTGAAAGGGGTGAGCTCAGATGCTCAGTAAGGATAACTATATAGCGGAAGATTTTATAAATAAACATAAATATTTAAGGTAATGTATAACTAAAACAAAAGCCTTTTAAACTTGAACTTCAGCATAAAATGGAAAAAGTAAAATGAAATAATTCCATTTACTTATTCACAAGGATATTATACTAGTCGAATAATCACATGAAATATCAATAACCACTTTCATAATGATGGAATGCATAATTTCAGACTATCATAAACACGTAGCCAAGGCCTCGTGCCAAGACTACAAATAAGATTTTGTCAAGGCCTCATTCCAAGACACTAGTTTGTCTCATGAGACCTACCGATGCATCGAGGAGCTATAGAGGTCTCTACCCGTCACTTATTAAGTCCAATGCATTCCTCATATGAACAGGTTTAAACATATCATAAACCATAACATAATCGTATCACATAAAACATGCATAAAGGAAACATAACATTTCCACATTTCAATCACAAGATATCAATAAAACACATTAATATAATAAAAACACTTTCAAAACCATTTTCAATACCAAAATAAAAGAAAATTAAAACTTTGTATTTATTTTTCATTTTAAAAAAGTTATGGCTTGTAGAGGAAGCCGAAACTCAAATAATGGTCACGGTGGTGGAGAAGTTGTTGTCTCCGCATACGTACGACAAAAAAAATTCCCTTTTGTCTTTTAGTAAAATGATTCATATAAAAAATATTCCTTTTGAATAAACATAAAATTCAAAGGGGTTTATACACCGTATAAAAGAAAGTTGTGTATAAAACAAAATATGCCTCAATGAAAGGAGATTGAGACGAAGTCCCCTACAATGATCATTTTTTTAAATAAAATAGATCTATTATGTGTATTCACTATAAGTACACATAAAGAAAGTACAAATAAAATATGGGACATAATAATATAATGACATAATTTGATAGTAATAGATTAACCCAAAGAACAGAAATTGGGTTAAGAAGTTCCCTTACCTCGTGTGCGACTTGACTCGATCATTCTTTAACCTCCTGAATAATAAACTATCATTAATTTATAATTGATTAAGAACCTTTTCCAAGTTCATTATTCCTTTTATATCACTTATTACCATGTTATGAACATTATGTAACTATTTAAGTAAATAAAGGTCGTTTTGTCGATCTTTGGTACTTGAGTCAAAAATAAACTTCTTATAATTACAAGTTGTTTATGTGGTAGAATATCCATTATCTCCAGAATTATATTCATTATGTATATATCATATATATCATATATATCTAGTATATACATTCATTCATAATATTACGTAACATTTAGAGGTAAGAAATGAAATGCACCGTTCATGGAGATGGTAAGTCGTACGTACGCATGAATGCTACTTTCATTTCTATTTCATATTTAATGGAATGAAATCATAATGATATAAAGGTATATTATAATTCCAGTATAATATCATTTACTCCATCCTTTATATATCCCACATATGGAATTAACGATTCAAATCACTTTGAGGGGGCGGTAGTCCGCACTTCCTAAAATGAAATTATCGTGTTTACCCATAATGGAAATCATAAAGGTATGCCATAAATGAGAAATACAGAAGCATAAGGAAAATATAAACATAATATATATCATATATAAATATAGTGACATCTTAATGGCCACCATGAGAGGTGTTAAAAGAAGATTGAACAATCATCGTTTCATGAGGCAGAAATTCGCCAACCACAAAAATAGTATGTTCTTTAACCATTAGACGAATGTGTGTGTAAGTGTAAATGAAATGATTCTCATAAAAACATCATAGTATATTGAAGATACTGGTTTTTTTACAAAATAATGTAATAAAAAGAGTTTAAGGGGTTGGAGAAGCAAAATAAAACAAAATAACATAAGAGAAGACATTACCTTAAAATCGGGTAACTCTTTTTTATTTGAGCCAAAGGCTTGCTTTGGAAGAATTCTGCACAACGTGAGGATTCTAGGAGTAAGATATGGAAGTTTAGAGAGTATTTGGGAAGAGTTTGGCCGAGCCAAATGGCTTTGAAGGTGTGAATAAGGTGGTGGTGGTGGGGGCCTTTTATAAGAGGAGAAGAGGGGCACTCTTGGAAAGTAATGAAATGTTACATTATTATGAAGTACTTTTCGGATTTCAAAGGTTCCACAATTATATATTTCGAGTATATGGTGATAATGGTTCGAAATATATCCATCCAATAGGTTTTTGACAAGTTTAAGTCTTAGATTTTACATTATCTTTTCATTTTATTTAAATCGTTAATTAATGAGGTAATCACTGCATCATCATGGTGTCATAAAAATTTTAATTTATTTAATGTCTAAAAATTATAAAAAAAATATCATGATTTAGGAAATCTTTTTATATTTCCAATTAATATTTATAGTCGAAAATTTAACTTATATAACCCCATGTAATAATTATTTTAGTAAAACAATATATGTTTGTGACAATTTTATTTTTACTTTAAATAAAAAGTTATTAATGTCATTTTCTTACCCAAGTGGCTCCATGGGGTCCCCAAGTTGACCCATGGATTTTCTTGGTCGTCCATGACTCACCCAATAATGGTAGGACAAGTTTAAAGGTAATTTCATATTATTATAACATTATATTTACCTTAAGTTACACTAATTACCTTTAATCGCGATTAATAGAACTTAAAAGTTACGATTCACCAAATATTATTTTAATCCCATTGAACCACATTTTACTTCCTAATGACAATGATGTATGTCAGATTTTGGAAATTTAAATCATAGAGGTGGTAAAATTTCATTTAAACGAAAAATCAGTTTTTTAACTACCACTTAGTGGTTTCACTATTCATCAAAAATCGAAGTTTTTCTGAACAACACCAAAAATTAACCCTAAGCTATATTTGATATTCCTAATTAAAAAATGATGTCTATTTTAAAAAATTCAAAACATATAAGTTGCATTAATTAATTTAATAATTAATTCCTGCTGTCACAACAAATAGCGTGTTTTTAAGAAAGAATATCAATCAAAAGATTGACAATTGTTTATGTCCAATTTCAAAGTGAAATTAATTCTGATGACCACTATTGGATAAAATGGTAAAAATATATTCTAATTACACTTTAGAACCACTCAATTGTATAATTTATCACTATAAATTATTTTGATTAAAAAGTTTTTTTTAAGTATTTTTCACTATTCATCAAAAATTGGAAGTTCTCAGAAAAATACCAAAAATTCAACATAGGATAATTTCGATATTCCAAATCCAAAAATGAAGTCCATTTTAAAATATAAAATTTATATAATTTCAAAAAGTGGGTATTACTATTCATAACTGCTACTTTTATTGGTCGCAGTGTGTTAGAACTCGAGGTTGCGTACAACACACGCTGCTCTATTATTCAAAGAGGAGCGTACCATGAAAGCTTGGGGTTTTACATTGTTGATGTCACATGACTCTCTAATAGAGATAGAAGTTCCTCTCCATCTGGCAGGTAAGTATCCGATAATCCTAATGATTTGTTCTTTGGATATAACTTATCTTCCGAGAGAGATCATTGTGTTGAAAATTTAATTGAACCTAAGATACATGTCAGAAATAGGCTCATCATGCTTCATCTTAAAATTATCATATTTAATAGTATATGTGTTAAGTATAATTTTCTTAACACTATAAGTTCCTTCATGAGAAACGGACAAAGTATCCCAAATTTTATGGGTTGTTTCAAATGAAAAAAATTTGTTAAATTCCTTATCTCCTAAAGATTAGTATAAGGCATTCATGGATTTGAAATTATTATTGTAATAAATCTTAGTTGGGTCATCCCAAGTAGTTATATCAGTAGAAGTAATATTATACTCATCTATAATTGAAGACCAAATTTCAAAACCCATACTTTCTAAATTCATTTTCATCTTAATTTTTCCATTGGGCATAATTAGTTCCATTAAAGAATGGAGGTCTGTTTGTTGTAGAACCTTCTTTTATACCATCCATAATAAAGAAATAATTTTAATGAGCTATAAATTTAGAACTAACATAAATTTACAGATCTTTAAAGTACAACTAAAATCACAGTTGAAATGATTTTAAAACAGTATCCTAATAGGAATAAAATCCTCTAATACCAAATATTGGTCGGAGTAGAGTACTCAAGAGGGATGTGAATTGAGTATCTATAAAAATTTCTGTTAAAAAGTTCAATCAAAAAGATTCCCCAATAAAAATGAATACAGTCTAGTTAATCAAAGTAATACAGTTATAATAGTTTGACTTTTCAAATAACTTCTCAGAAGATTGATTAATTCTCAGTAATATCAATGTGAGTTATTGATAAAACTTTTTAAGTTATTCTAATAAGGAAAAATAGTTATAACTTCTATCCAAAAATAACTATAAAAGTAAAATCTAGTTTTCTGAAATATACAGTAAAGAATATAAAAACTAAATTAAAAGACACATCGGATAAAACAAGTGGTTCAGTCTCAAGCTGAGACTTAATCCACTTCACTTGGTGATCACCTTCCACTAAGTAGTTTATATAAATAAACTTGATCCACACCCTAGATTTGGGTAAACAACAGTACATAGGATTCTCCAGGTCATGTGACCTCTTCCATAGTTCTTTGTGGGTATAATCTACCAGATCACACAAGGACCTCTTCTACACAAATTCATGGGAGTAAAAAGATATAATAATATATGATAGGAAGGATATCTTGCATCCTTCAATTTAATACAGGATACATTGTGTGTTTTAATAAAGACACACACACACTACTGAAAAGCGAAAAATAGTACAAAATAGAGAATAGATGATGATAAAGGATTAGAAATTCTCTGAGTGTTTCTATATGAAACTCTAGACTTGTAGGATGAAGCATATGCAAATATCGAGTCCTCTTTTGAAAACAGAGTATCGTAAGTCTGGTGATCTGGTTTTCAGTTTGATGATGTGAGCTATATATCTCATGTTCTTCTTTAATTTGATACTACAAAGATGTTTGAGGTTTTGATCTATGGTATTTCAGCATTCAGAGATTGAGAGTGCTTCGTGTGTTCTTCAGTGGTATGTTGTTGGATTATGCATGAGTTAGCTTTTCCACCACTCGCTTCTGCATACTCTTGAGCCATGCTTATCTTCCTTTTAATTAGGGGTGCACATGTTGAAGCCGACATGATGCATGTATTCTACACCTTGTACCTCATACATTCAGGTGACATGTCTACAAAGAAACATTAATGATGTCATTTCCATTTAATAACTTAAATATGAATGTTAGAAATTAAATTGAAAATGATAAAAAAAAAAGATTAAAGAACAGTGCCACAGTTTATCTTGAAACAATGTCACTTGGAAACAGTGTCACTTGGAAATAGTGTCACTTGGAAACAATGTCACTTGGAAATGGTGTCTTCTCCTTTGACTTTGATTGGTGAGACAGTTACGGTGCCTAAATTGCGTTGACATCTGGAACCGATAGCACAGATGCAGTGTTAGGATCTCGGTGTCTCTGGTAGTGGTGTCTAGTCCTTTTTTAAAAATTTAAATGGTGCTTGAGTCACAATGTCAAGATTACAGTGTTAGGGTCACGGTGTTTAGGTCACGGTGTCTTGGTCACAGTGTCTGGGTCACGGTGTCTGGGACTTTGCCAAAATCTAGAACCAGTTTCAGACTTACAGTTTCTCAAACTTAGCCAAATATCTGTAAACAGTCTTAAGAAGTAATCTTCACAGAATTGATTAAACTTAATTTTTGGTATAATAAAACATAATAGAACAATATTAAGCATAACTTTTGAGATTCTTAATTAGAACCAGGAATCATGGAATCATAATAATATCAACATGATTTAAACATGATTTTCATGATTTTCATGATTTGTGAGCATTAAAACATGATCAAATAGGAGGAGTCCAGCACATTTAAAACCAAAAGTTCACAAGTGCTATTTCAACCATTTTTATCAAGCCATACTTCTAGAAAAACAACCTAATAAGGATTTAAAACCATTTCTCATTCATGTTTTAGCATTACCATTCCATTTCATGTAACGACCCAAATTTTTTCAATGGAAATTCCCTTCTTATAATTATGTAATAAAATCACATGAAAACACAACATAATGAACTACTAAGTGCTAATTGACCTTTAAACATAAGTTTTCCACTTCTGTGTTTGGAATTTCGAAAATCGGACATACACGGTTGTGTTCAAGATGATTTTTGGGGTCCAATAAGAAAAACATAATTTTGGGTGAATAGTAACCTACCCTTATGGATAGTAACCTACCCTATGAATATTGATATACCCTAATGAATATTAACCTTACCTATGGTACTATAAAAATAATATTAAAGTGAAAGTATGATGTACCTATATTTTAGAATAAGTAAATGAATGTTTTAAAACTGGTTTTTTAATAATAAACTATGATTTTAATTAAATATTAAATTAATCATATTTAAAAAAATATTTTTGAAAAAATGAATTCATTTTTTGATTCTACACGTCAAAAAATGGTTGGAGTGAAATTTTGGAACTTTTCTAAAAGACTTGAATTTTTTATGAATAGTGAAATGTCATAATTTACAAAAATAAGCTAAATAAGCTAATTATAGAGTCATGTATGATGTTCTGCTGATGTAAGACCACTTGGTTCAGGATACCATTATAAAATTACTATTAATGGTCATGTAAGACTCATTATTCCTTATATTGTGGATAAATAATAAATAAGTGAATTTTATATTGAGAAAACTCCTCTCCCCTCCACTATAAAAACCACCCTTCACACCCTCATTCCCTCACACCTCTCAAGATTCAATCCTTGTCTAAAATCTACCCAAGAATCTTCCTTAGTCCCTCTACCACGTCCTATAGATTCTAGTCTCATCAAAAGACCAAGCTTAGGCCCCTTAAGAATGATCTCAAGAGGAGGATTCTAGAGGTAATTTCTCTCCCTCTTTTCCTTTAATTCCTTTTCAATTTCAAGTTATTTTCTTATTCTCTCCCCACCTATCTTTTTAAAAATGGTATGGTAACTCTACTATCATACATATACTATAATTTTATGATACTAATGGGATATTATACCATCCAACCCCCTTTCTCCTATTCTTTTTATTTTATAAAAGAAAATGTTGTTCGTGAGGTGTTAATCTATCACCTTCAAGAACGACATGTTTTCTTTTTTCATTTCTACCTTAAGATCTAGTCATGAAACAATTTTGATGGTTGAACAAGAATATTTTATATTTATTAAGTCCTATTTAATGTTCTGGAACTAACTTATTTACATATTACTAAATGATTAATCAAAACAAGTTCGTTGTGGTCGAAAGACCGTCCAAATTAACTCAAACAACCATCATTTAATTCTTATCTAATGATTCATCCACATGGTATAAAATGTAATTCATTATAAGATAATTTTAAATTCTGTAATATCATTAAAAACATGTAATATATGTTCTATATGTTTACCCATGTTCTACACAAACTTCAATTCATGAATACATGTGAAGCACTCAAGAAAACCATAAAAACAAACATTCCCGAACAATGTTTTTAAACTCTAACTCATCAAAAAGCCCATAAAATAATATAATGAAACCAAAATGACCCCTATTAATGTATAAAAGGTTATTTAATTTATAATTAATGAATATAATGTCATTATACAGGACATTAAAGAGAAATAAGTGTTCGGATACAAGGTAAGGGGTAATTCTCAAACCCAACTTTCATCCTTCAGGTTCTCCCTCGTTCACTCCTTTTTGATATGGTTTCTCCTTAAAAATATTTTTTTCATCATTTTATTTACTTTTTTGGGATATACATGTTTGTCACTGGTATTTATGACAAACCAAATGTTTTCCAAAAGAACTCTTCTTTCAAGAACACACCTTTTACTTCTCATTCAAGATTGACGGTTCTTGTAACATGTATGTTATTCCCTCTTTCTTTTGGGAACCCAATGTTTATGAATGTGTTATTATGAGATTAAACTTTTTCCTTTTCATGGGTTAGTTATGTTCATTTTTGTTATATGTTCATTGTGGCATGCATGATAAATGATAATGTTATGATGTGATGAGTGTGCCCGGAATTATATAGCGCAATATAAATGTTTCAATGTGACGGGTGCGCCCGGAATTATATAGCACTCCAATGCATTGGGTAAAGTTATAAATCTCATGAGTAAATATGAAATGATGTGTGAAAAAGATGCTAGATTTTTTCACAAGCATGTGTGGTATTTAACCACTAAGACATGATGTTTCATTTTTATGCATTGCCACATTTCAAGACTTATATTGATGCTTCCTCTCATGTTCATGATCCTTTGCCTATGTTATGATTATGCTCACCCCCATTATATATTGTTCTTATCTATCCTCTTACTGGGATTTTATCTCACCCTTTTTATGTATACCCTCAGGTGGCTACATGTACTAAGGAGAGGTCAAGTGCCAATAAGAAGCTAGAGAAGAATAAATAAAAAACGGTTTGTGCTCGATGTTGTAATTGTTATGTATGGTCCTAGTTTTCCCAAGACACTAAACTATTGGATCCTCTATGTGTAATAATATTATGTTTTTTATCTTTAAAATGATGTAATAGTAATGTATGAAAAGGATGGGTCTCTATATTTGGTATCAGATGAAAGGTTTTGTTAATTTGGGAATTAGGATTAGTGAACCCTAGAGAAAACCTCTAGAATGAGACTAAGTACAAATATGCACACAAGAATATTTAGATAGGGATCCCATATGTTATTATTTTAGTATAAACTGTTTAAATGAATAATTTATTCATGACTTGTGGACTTATGTTTTGTTCTAACCTTTTCTATTTTAGAAAATGGTGGGAACCAGGAGAAAACAGGCCAACAACTCGTGCGAGATCCAATGCAATGATTGCCCGAACGACCTCCCCAATGATTTGGTTGGTGGAGTTCAAAACTTCATGGTGATTATTACCCAATTATATCAAGTTATGAATAGTAACCATAATAATGGGGAACTTCATACTTCACCAAAGAGAGAGAAACTGGCTATCGAATGTTTTATGTGGCAATGACCACAGACGTTTAATGGATTTTCTGATCCACTAGTTGCAAAATAGTGGGTAAACTCCAGGGAGAATATCTTTTATGTTCTTCACTGTTCTGAGACATAGAAGGTGACACTAGTCATTTATTTTCTAGATAGATAGGTAGATCAATGGTGGGATTTGATTAAGAACACCAAGCCAAGGGAAGAAATTGAAGAGATGGAATGGGAAGACTTTAAGATAATGTTTCTTAACAAGTATTTCCTAAGAAAACTTCACACGAAGATGGAGAGATAATTCATAGAGCTCAGGAAAGAAGAATAAGAATTTTTAACAACCTATTAAGTGAATTTCACAAGTCTTTCAAGGTATTATTCGGGTTTTGTTATCAAAAATGATTGCAAAATTGATAGATTATTTAGTGGATTAAAACCACACCTTCAAAAGGATCTTGTAATTCAAGACTTTGGGAGTTATGAATAAGTTGTTTGGTGTGCTCTCAAAGTTGAGATGGAGTTTGGAGAATGGTCCCACATCTATAGTGATAAGAAACGAAAGATGGAGTTTCAAGCTGGTGGATCTAATGAAAAAGTTGGGAAGAATAATCAACGACCCACATGCCAAAAATATGGGAAGTTGCACCATGGGAACCACCTCAAAGTGATGGGGAAATTCTTCAAGTGTGGGAAAGAAAGACACCATGCTCAAGAGTGTCGAAAATAAATAAAAAGGAAGGTGAATGTGTTGGAAGAAAGGATAGAACCACCCATGGTTCAATGCTACAACTGTAGGGAGCTAGGGCACTATGCAAGCCAGTGCACTAAACCTTGAGTTCTCGAGGGTAATCAGCGTCAGCAGTCACCAAAACCAAAGGAACAAGGGAAGGCTTATGCCATCACTACTTCAAAAGTGGAGTAATATAATGATGTCGTACAAGTTACACTTCCTATTCACTCAATAATGGAAAAAGTCTTATTTGATTCTGGTTCTACGCATTCCTTTATATCTTGCAAGTTTTCTAGAACTATATAATCGAAGCCCCAAAACCTTGAAGTAGAGATATCTATAAAAACACCAAGTGGTTCAATCATTTAAACCCAACTGTTTGACTCTTCTCATGTTGGCATATGTGGTAAGATTCTTCCAGCAAATCTCATAATACTTCCCTTGGTGGAATTCGACGCTATAATGGGAATGGATTGGATCTCGTTATATAGAGCACATATCAACTGTTGGGAAAAAATATCTTTTCATATTTTGAACCATCCCATGATCCTCTACAAATTCAAGGAAGATCATGAATATCCATTGAAAAATCCTTCATCTATGTGGGGGTTGATTCCCTATGAAGAAGCATACATTTCCCAAATGGTTGAGTTAAAGGAAAGTGCCAACCTTGCATAAATTCCCATCATGAGGGAATACAATGATGTATTTCCCAAAGAGTTACCTGGAATTCCCCCAGATCGTGAGGTAGAGTTCTCAATTGAACTCATACCCAGAGCTACTCATATCTCAAAGTGTCCCTATAGGATGGATCATATCAAACTGGAGGAGTTAAAGAAGCAATTGCAAGAGAATCTAGACAAAGATTTCATACGCCCTAGTGCATCACCTTGGGGTGTACTAGTGCTCTTTGTGAAGAAGAAGGATGGAATAATGTGGTTTTGTATCGATTATCGGGAACTCAAAAAGATCACCATAAAGAAAAAGTATCTTCTTCCAAGGATTGACGACTTGTTCGATCAGTTAAGAGGATTTCGATACTTCTAAATGGTGGATCTTCATTCTGGATATCATCAGCTAAAGGTGAAGAAGGAAGATATTCAGAAGACTGCCTTCCGTACAAGGTATGGGCACTATGAGTTTCTGGTGATGCCCTTCGGACTTACTAATTCCCCTGAAATCTCCATGGATTTGATGAATAGAGTCTTTAGAAAATACCTTGACAAATTTGTGATAGTGTTTATCGATGATATTTTCATCTAATATAAGAGTAAGGAGGAACATGAAGAACATATAAGACTTTTGTTGGTGACATTGAGAACAGAGAATTTGTATGCCAAGTTCAGCAAGTGTGACTTTTGGATAGAGCAAGTCACATTCTTGGGACATGTGATCACAAGTGAGGGAATTTTTGTGGACCCTTAAAAAACAAAGGTGACTGAGGAATAGCCCAGGCCCTCTAGTGTCATAAAATCCATAGTTTTCTTGGATTAGTTGGGTACTACTGACCTTTTGTGAGAAACTTCTCATAATTGTCAAGCCCACTAACTAAGTTAACAAGGAAAGGGGTAAAGTATGTCTGGACAGAAGAATGTGAGGGAATCTTCAAGGAGCTAAAGAGATGGATAATCACGACACCTGTACTCACACTACCAAAAAGTTGAGAAAGTTTTGTAATATACAGTGATGCTTAAAAGAAATTCTTGGGTTTCTTACTCATGCAAAATGATAATGTGATAGCCTACGCCTCACGGTAGTTGAAGATCCATGAGCAGAACTACCTGACGCATGTTCTAGAGCTGGCAGCTGTGATTTTTTCCTTGAAAATCTAGCGGCACTACCTTTATGGTGAGAAGTGTGACATATACACTGACCACAAGAGACTAAATTATATATTCACACAAAAGGAGCTTAACATGCATCAAAGGAGATGGTTATAGATAATCAAGGATTACAGTTGCTCTATTCACTACCATCCTGGAAAGGTGAACAAGGTAGCTGATGCTCTAAGTAGAAAAAAAACCTGCTACTCTATCCATGTTATGGATTGAGAAAGACCCTATCTTCTCAAATATGCAAAGAATGGATTTAGAAATCATAAGGTCAGGAGATACATCTTACCTTGTCCAAATGATTTCACAACCATCCATCCAAGAGAATATTAAGGAAGCACAAAGGGATGATGTGGAGATACAAAAGAGGGTGAATGCAGTAAAGGAAGGGAAGCTACATGAGTTCCATATCGATGAAGATGGTGTGATTTGGTTTTGAATGTGGCTTTGTGTGCCTTCATCAACCAGGATAAAGAAGGATCTATTGGATAATTCACATATCTCAACATTCTCTATCCATCCTGGTAGCACCAAGATGTACTGTGATCTCCAAGAACACTTCTAGTGGGATAACATGAAGAAGGATATTGCAGAATATATATCAAGTTTCTTGGTATGTCAGCAAGTTAAAGCATAGTGAAAAAAGTCCAAAGGGATGATGCATCCATTGCCTATACCCATGTGAAAATGGAAAAATGTTACTATGGACTTTGTAACGGGTCTCCTGAAGAAGTCCAAGGGGAATAATGCGATATGGGTTGTAGTTGATCAACTCCCCAAGACTACCCATTTTACCGCTATTTGGGAAGATCTCTCACTTGAACAACTTGCAAGGATATATGTGAACGAAGTGGTGAGACTACATGGTGTTCCACTCTATATTGTCTCTGACCATGATCCAAGGTTCACATCTAAGTTTTGGAGGATCCTTCAACATACTTTGAGTACTAAATTAAATTTCAGCACAACCTATCACCCCTAAACTAATGGCTAATCTGAAAGGACTATTCAGACGCTTGAAGATATGCTAAGATCCTACTCTCTAGAATTCAAAGTTGGATGGGATCATCATATTACATTGGTTTATTTCTCATAAAACAATAGCTTCCACTTGAGTATTCAGATGGCTCCATATGAAGCTCTATATGGAAAGCGATGTATAACTCCAACCTGTTGGGATGAAGTTGGAGAAAGAAAGATACTTGGACCTGATCTTGTGCAAGAGATGATAGAGAAGGTTCAAGTCATCCAAAAACACATCAAAGCTTCTCAAAGTCGGAAAAAGATATATGCTGACAACCATCAGTATTTGGAGTTCGATGTTGGAGATAAAGTCTTCCTTAGAATATCATCATGGAAGAGAGTCACGTGATTTGGGAAGAAAGGAAAGTTAAGCCCAAGGTACATTGGCCCCTTTGAAATCCTTTACTGTATACGAGTCATGGCCTATCGACTTGCACTTCCACAAAATATGGCTCAAGTTCATGATGTTTTTCATGTATCACTCCTGAGGAAGTACATACCTGATCCCTCACATGTACTAAACTCAGAGGTGGTATAGATGGAAGATGATATCTCTTATGAGGAGCAGCCAGTAGTGATTCTGGACCAGAGATATAAGGTTCTATGCAACAAGACAACCCACCATGTCAAATTGTTTTGGAGGAACCATAAGTTTGAAGAAGCTACTTGGGAACCAGAGGAGGTGATGAAGGAGAAGTACCCTCACCTGTTTGTGTAAAGTGAAATTTCGAGGGCGAAATTTCATAAGGGGGGAAGAATGTAATGACCCAAAGTTTTTCAATGGAAATTACCTTCTTATAATTATGTCATAAAATCACATGAAAACACAACATAATGAACTACTAAGTTCTAAGTGACATTTAAACATAAGTTTGTCACTTCTGTGTTTGGAATTTCAAAAATCCGACATACATGGTTGTGTTTAAGATGATTTTTGGGGTCCAATAAGAAAAACCTAATTTTTTGTGAATAGTAACCTACCCTTATGAATAGTAACCTATCCTTATAAATAGTGATATACCCTAATGAATTTTGACCTTACCTATGATAGTATAAAAATAATATTTAAGTGAAATTATGATGTACCTATATTTTAAAATAAGTAAATGAATGTTTTAAAACTAATTTTTTAATTATAAACTATGATTTTAATTAAATATTAAATTAATCATATTTAGAAAATTATTTTTAAAAAATGGACTTCATTTTTGGATTCTACACGTCGAAAATTGTTGGGGTGAAATTTTGGGACTTTTCTAAAATACTTGAATTTCTTATCAATAGTGAAATGCCATAATTTACAAAAATAAGATAAATAAGATAATTATAGAGTCATGTGTGATGTTCTGCTGATGTAAGCACACTTGGTTTGGTATCATATTATAAAATTACTATTATTGGTCATGGAAGACTCACTATTTTCTATCTGGTGGAGAAATAATAAATTAATGAATTTTATATTGAGAAAACCCCTATCCCCTCCACTATAAAAACCACCCTTTACACCCTCATTCCCTCACACCTCTCAAACTTCAAGCCCTGTCTAAACTCTAACCAAGAATATTCCCTAGCCCCTCTCCCACGTCCAAGATCTTCTAGTCTCATCAAAATACCAAACCTAGGCCCCTTAAGGAGGATCTCAAGAGGAGGATTCAAGAGGTAATTTCTCTCCCTCTTTTCCTTTAATTCCCTTTCAATTTCAAGTTATTTTCTTATTCTCTCCCCACCTATATTTTTTCAAATGGTATGGTAACTCCAGTATCATACATATACTGTAATTTTATGATACTAATGGGATATTATACCATCCAACCCCCTTTCTCCTCTTCTTTTTATTTGATAAAATAAAACTTTGTTCGTGAGGTGTTAATCTATCACCTTCAAAAATGACATGTTTTCTTTTTTCATTTCTACCTTAAGATCTGGTCATGAAACCATTTTAATTATTGAACCAGAATATTTTATATGTATTAAGTCCTATTTAAAGTTCTGGAACTAAATTATGTGCATATTACTAAATGATTAATCAAAACAAGTTCGTTGTGGTCGAAAGACCGTCCAAATTAACTCAAACAATCATCATTTAATTCTTATCTAATGATTCATCCACAAGGTATACAATTTAATTCATTATAAGATCATTTTAACTTCTGTAATATCATTAATAACATTGAATATATGTTCTGGATGTTTACCCATGTTCTACACAAACTTCAATTCATGAATACATGTGAAACGCTCAAGAAAACCATAAAAATGAACATTCCCGAACAATGTTTTTAAACTCTATAACTCATCAAAAGGCCCATAAAATAACATAATGAAACCAAAATGACCCCTATTAGTGTATACAAGGTTTTTTAATTTCTAATTAATGAATATAATGTCATTATATAGGACATTAAAGTGAAGGAAGCGTTTGGATACAAGGTAAGGGGAAATCTCGAACCCAACTTTCATCCTTCAGGTTCTCCCTCTTTCACTTATTTTTGATATGGTTACTCCTTAAAAATATTTTTTTCATCATTGTATTTAATTTTCTAGGATATACATGTTTTTCACTGGTATTTATGACAAACCAAATGTTTTCCAAAAGAACTCTTCTTTCAAGAACACACCTTTTACTTCTCATTCAAGATTGATGGTTCTTGTAACATGTATGTTATTCCCTCTTTCTTTTAGGAACCCAATGTTTATGAATGTGTTCTTATGATATGAAATCCATTCCTTTTCATGGGTTAGTTATGTTCATTTTTTATATGTTCATTATGGCATGCATGATAAATGATAATGTTATGATGTGACGGGTGCGCCCGGAATTATATAGCGCAATATGAATGTTTCAATGTGACGGGTGCACCTGAAATTATACAGCGCTCTAATTCATTGGGGAAAGTGATGAATCTCATGAGTAAATCTGAAATGATGTGTGAACAAGATGCTATATTTTTTCACAAGCATGTGTGGTAGTTAACCACTAAGACATGATGTTTCATTTTTATGCATTGCCACATTTCAAGTCTTATATTTATGCAGCACATGAGCCTTATCTCGGTTGGTAAGGACTCCGCAAGTGAATCCAAGTGACCAGGGATCAAATCCAGGCAGAGGCATAATTTTTTGGTACTGTAGCAGTATTGTAGCAGGTACTGTAGTGGGACTGTAGCAGACACTGTTTGGCACTGTAGCAGCTGGAAATATGCCCCCGTTTGAGCCTTCGGGCCACCGATTTGGTATCTGAGTCCTGTAAGGACTTCGGGCCACCCAGGCCTTCAGTTCAATAAGGCTTTTGGTCCACCTGAAGGCCTTTAGGACACCTTAAGTGCAGATGCAAACCAGAGAACCTACAAGGAACAAGCTCTACAAGGAGGATGAGCAAGGAGCTTTCACTATAGCAGAAGCTAAACAGATTGCAAGAATGAGAGGGTATGGAACCTGCCATTGGGACAAGCCTGTGCATGCATGGGAATGTCTATCCGAACAGCCATGTGAAGGTGGAGAGCTGATTTCACAATGAAGATGCTGGGGAGGAGCAGTTCCAAGTAGTTAGTCTAGGTTGTATGTAATGTTTTAAGCCTACAGGCAATGAATTCCTCTAAGGCCTACAGGTCGTGTAATACTTACGCCTACGGGCCATTTAAGGGTCCCACCTCACCCCTTGAAAGGTGGATTATCAAAAATCAATAAAAAATGAAGGCCTTCAGGCCATTGGAGGAAGTCTTATATTTATGCTTCCTCTCATGTTCATGATCCTTTGCCTATGTTATGATTATGCTCACCCCATGATATATTGTTATTATCTATCCTATTACTGGGCTTTTAGCTCACCCCTTTTGATGTATATCCTCAGGTGTCTACATGTACTAATGAGAGTTCAAGTTCCAATAAGAAGCTAGAGAATAAGAAATAATAAATAAGTTTATGCTTGATGTTGTAATTGTTATGTATGGTCCTAGTTTTCCCAAGACACTAAACTGTTAGATCCTTTGTGTGTAATACTAGTATGTTTTTTATCTTTAAATTTATGTAATATTAATGTATGAAAAGGTTGGGTTGCTATATTCCACTTATTCACACATTCAATCATGTATGCTTTGTTATGACAGTTTCATACTCATGAGCGGTCTCTCGTCTATCTACCATGTCTTCAAATGATAATTACACCCCATGTGCTATTACACCTTTGGCCCCAAGAACAAGGTCATATTATAACTAAGCCTCATAAATTTGTTATAAACACACACCACTATTATGCCAAAACCATTTCAAATCATTTCAATAAAATCGTTCTTTTATTGAAATCCATTTAAACAAACCAATTTCAATCACCCATTCCATTTCAATAAATTCATTCCTTTATTGAAAACCTTTTTATTAAATCCATTCACTATTATTCTTGAGAAATCACATTTTAAAATCTATAATCAAACCCTTTCAATCAAGAGCACTCATTTTCCATATTTTCCACAACTATCACCAAATAGGGTTTCTAGAAATCATAAAGTAGCCAATTCACAATAAATTTCACACAAAGTAATCAATTTAAAACCATTCCATCCATTTCTACTAAGATGAGTAGAGAGTGAAGTCACATACCTCAAGGTTTTGATGAAAACCAAAAATAGACGAAGAACGTTCAAGAAAACTGGGTTAATTCTCCACAAAATCACCTTACATCTCTTCTCCTACCAACAAAAAGACCAAATCTTATCATATTTGGAATTCACTATCTTAGATATACCCATAATGGGTGTATATATAAGAAACCGAGAGGATAGGAGAATAATATCTAAGTAGATCTAAGAAATTTAGACAAGAACGGTGAAGAATGGAACTTACCGCAAGAATAGGGCTTGAAAACACCAACGGAGGGCTCCAGATTGATTACAAATCACTTGGGAGAGGTTATCCTACCTTCAATGGAGAAGAATCCCAAGTTAGGGTTTCCAAGGAGAAAAAATGAAAGGGTTAGAGGCAAAACAAGTTAGATCCTATTTTTTAGGATCTAGATTTGACTCTGTGCACGGTTAGATCGCACGGTTTGGAAAACAATGTGTTAGCTACTGTCTTAAGGAAACAATTTTAGGGACTCCTCACATGGTCTCCCTAACTATGCTCCCACTATAACTACCCTGCTATTTATTACACACATAAACACGAATTATTACATAAAATCTTTACTTTATACAAGATATAAGATCGAGAGGTATAGTGTATTTGGGGGTTAGAAACATTAAATAACAACTTAGAACATAAAACACTACATCTTTATTGAAAACTACTTTTACATGACCACAACATTCCTTCGTACTTAGCATTGCATGGGATAACCTGAGGACATGTATAAGAAAAGGGTGAGCTGTAAAGCCTGGTAAGGGAGAAAACAAGTCATAACATGAACAATATAGTATATGTTAGGTAATAGTCATATCAATGGAGTGAAATAGAAACATGAACATAAAGGCATTATATAGCATGATTATAATAACATGGAAATGTGGCAACAACATTTAACATGATATTAGCATGATCCAAGGCCCATTGCACATGGAGAACGAGTAAACCCTTATTTAACTTGAATTATAATGAGAAAATGCTCATTTCACTTGACGTATCATGATACTAATCTTTACCCAATGCATTGGAGTGCTATCAGGGTGCACCCTTCTTAATCATTTCATTTCATGCATAAGTGTGCCACATGGATTATATAACATGGATTTATTAAACATCATAATTTATTCCACGATAAAGGGATGTTGAATTCATACATAAAACTCTATAATAAATAAGTAAATTTTCATAAAGTTGAATACCCTTGATAAATAAATGGGCACGGTATTCACTACACAATTACTTTGGCTTGGAAAATCGCGGTGCAATTTCGGCAGCATAACGGCATGAAAAAAGAATTCATAAAAATGTTTAATGAGAGAGAAATGGGTGTCTCATAATATGTAAATTAAATAGATAGTAAGGGGTTCATATAGATACATTTCCCAACATAAGTAATTTAATTTATATTTATAATACAAAATAATTGTTTGAATGTAAATGAGGAGAGAGAAATTCCTTATGGAATTTTGGCATGGTAACGGGTGTACATGGGAGGAATTAATGTGAGAGAAAGGTGTCTATAATCATTCAAAAATAAATAGGTGAGTATGGGGGAGTTTTAAAATCATACCCCAGAATTTTTAATTGAAAATAAAAGGGTATAACAACTTAATGAAATTTGGACAAAAAATGAGAAAGGAAGAAATTCCTTACATGGAAATGTGATCCCAAAGGCTTGGGAGAGGCTTGAGAGAGGCTTCTTGGGAGATTGGGAAACCTTGGAAAGATTATATAGAGATTAGGGAATATTTTTTTCAAGCTCCAAAGTATTAGAGTGAAGAGGAAGTGGGATCTTGAGTGGGTTTATATAGGAAAAGGGAGGGAATTCTTTATTATTTGGGTTTTGGACCCTACACATTAAACTAATTAAAACCACAAACCATACCATGGTTTTTGCCCATGGTTTTTTCCAAATGTGAGTGTAAAAAATTTATTTTATAAGTAAAATGGCCTAAATTATTAAAATATTAGGCTTTCTTATGTGGTGGTGAGTCATACTCTCAAGGAAATCATTTTAAAAAGATAAAATGTTTTATAAGTCTTGGAGGGTTCACTAAGGCTTTGTAAAATAAATAAAATAAACCTAAAATATAATTATTTTAATGGTAAAACATATATTGGCAGAACATACCATTTATAGTATTTTATTACATCACTATTGGGTCATTATGATGTCATAAATACATTATATAATTAAACAGTATTTAATTTTTACCCAAAAATTCGACTGTCTAAGAAAATTATGAAAAATTCATCATTGGATAATTTTTAAGTCATGATTCCAAAAATAATATTCATTTTATCTTAATAATTTTCTAAATATTTTAATTTTTACTTTTAAAATAAAAACCGACATTTATCGAAAATTCATGAGTTTTGACAAAAACAGCTTTCAAGCATAAATAAAAATTACAATTGTATTCATAAAAATTATATGATCATTTATATTTAATAAAAATTAATTTAGTAATAATATTTTATTAAAATATTATTTAATTAAAAAATCCATTAATTCATCAAAATAGATTTCTTAATTGAATATTAACTAAAAATACTATTTGTGCTTTAAAAACTATTTACAAAGTAACAATAATAAAATGAATGTATATTATTTATTCTATAAAAAAAATAATACACATAATCATAGTTCTAGGGTCTTGTTACATAACCCCTTATAACACTCGCATATGACCTAAGGGTAAGGTGTGCGATGGTGACAGACTCTTGGGGTGGCTCAGATAACAGTGCTTGGGTGGTAATCTCTATCAACTTCCACTTCTCCCATAGGTGGTTCTGTTCGAGCTTAACGTGTTGAATCTCAACTTAGTCTTGGACAATAGTGAAGCCCAGTGATTCCACCTCTTTTCTGAGCTATGACAAATGGGGCTCGTATGGAGCAATTCTACTACATAAGGCCATCGCTTCCTTTGTCTGAGTAAATTAGATTTGTTAAAGCCCTATTTTATAATAATCATGTGATCACTGTTAAATGGTTATATTAGCAATGGTAAAAATTCTTAATGGTATTTTAAAATCTAAAAACATAAAACTAAGGAAGTGCATATGTTTTATATGATCATTCTATATAATAATACATTTAATCAAGATAAATTTTCATTAACAAAATTTTGGGTCGTTACAATCTTCCCCCTTTAAGAAATTTCACCCTTAAATTTTCCTTTTCCCACACTAAAACAGATGTGGGTAACTCTGCTTCATCACTTCCTCTGGTTCCCACATTGCTTCTTCAAACTTTTGGTTTCTCTATAAAACTTTCATGAGGGGCATTGTCTAATTTTTTAGAACTTTTTTCCTACGATCTAAGATCTTCACCAGCTTCTCTTCATAGAAGATGCCATTATCCAATGTTACCACGTCTGGATTGAGTACATGTGATGGGTCAGGTATGTACTTCCTCAAGAGTGATACATGTAATATGTCATGTAATTGAGATAGGTTCGGTGAGAGTGCTAGTCGATAGGCCACAGCTCTAATGTGATCAAGGATCTCAACAGGGCTGATGTACATTGGACTAAGCTTTCCCTTCTTCCAAAATCTCATAACTCTCTTCCACTGTGATATGTGGAGGAATACCATGTCTCCAACATCAAACTCTAGGTCTTGTCTATTATTATCAGCATAGATATTTTTTTGACTCTGAGTAGCTTTAATTTGCTACTAGATGATCTTAACCTTCTCCACCATTTCTTCGACCATTTCTGGACCTAAGATTTTTCACTCCCCAACTTCATCCCAACATGTCAGTGTTATACACGTCTTCCAATACAGGGCTTCATAAGGAGCCATTTGAATGCTTGAGTGGAAATTATTGTTGTAAGAGAACTCAACTAAAGGAAGATATTTATCTCATCCTCCTTTGAAGTCCATTGAGCATGCTCTCAACATTTCCTCAAGTGTTTGGATAGTCTGCTCAGATTGGCCATCAATTTGAGGATGATAAGTCGTACTAAAGTTCAGCTTAGTATTCCGAGCATGTTGATTACTTTAAAAAAACTTAGAGGTGAATCTTGTATATCGATGGGATATAATAGATAGTGGTACTCCATGTAGCCTTACCACATCTCTGATGTATATCTGTGCCGGTTGATCCAATGAAAAATCCTCCCGAATTGAAATGAAGTGTGCAGTCTTTGTAAGATGATCCACAACAACCCAGATATCATTGTTTCTTTTGGTTGTCTTCAAAAGTCTGGTGACAAAGTCCATGGTGATGTTATCCCATTTTTGTGATGGTATGGGTAATGGTTACATCATCCCTTTAGACTTATGCCTCTTAGTCTTTACTTGCTGACATACAAGGCACATTGATGTATACTCATCGATCTTCTTCTTCATGTTATCTCACCAATAATGCTCTTGAAAATCTCGATACATATTTGTGTTTCTTGGGTGAATGGATAAATTAGAACTATGTTCATCATCTAAAATTTCTTTCTTTAACTCCAGATTTGATGGAATTTATAGTTGCGACCCAAATCTCACAATTCATTCTTCATTAACATTGAACTTAGAATATTTCCCTTTTCTGATAGTTTCCACTTTCTTCTGAATTCCTACATCATCCTTTTGAGCATCCTTTAACCTTTCCAAAAGATACATTTGAGTAATCATTTGTGAAAGGATTGATGATGTTCCATTCTTTATGATTCTCATGTCTATCTTCATCAAATATAAGAAGATTGGTTCCTTTTCAATTCTCATCAATGATAGAATTGTTGGGTCCTTTATACTTAGAGTATCTTCCACCTTGTTCATTTTACTAGGGTGGTAATGGATTGATTATTCATAGTCTTTGATCATCTCTAACCATCTTCTTTGGCACATATTCAACTCTTTATATGTAAATATATACATGAGGATTTTGTGGTCTGTATATATTTCACACTTCTCCACAAAGAGCTAATGTCACAAAATTTTCAAAGTGAAGATTATTGCAGCCAACTCCATATCATATTTTGGATAGTTTTTCTCATGAACTTTCAATTACCTTGAAGCATAGGAAATGACTTTGTCATTTTGAATCAACACACAACCTAGGCCCTTCTTTGACGCATCACTAAATACCACAAAAATTTCTCCACTTGTGGGTAATGTGACCACGGGTGTAGTGATAAGCCTCCTTTTCAGCTCCTTGAAGTTGTCTTCACATTCATCACTCCATGAAAACTTGACTCCCTTCCAAGTTATCTTGGTAATGTGGTTTGACAATCATGAGAAATTTCTCACAAATCAGTGATAATATCCAGCTAACCCCAGGAAGCTATGAATATTTGTCACCGATGTTGGTCTCAGCCATCTCTCAATTGTAGCTATCTTGGAGGGATCCATAGATATCCCATTGCTTGTGATGATATGACCCAATAATGAGATCTACTTCAACAAAAACTCACACTTTCCTTACTTTTCATAGAGCTTCTCCTTTCGAAAGGTCTCTAGTACAGTGCTTAGATGCTCCACATTCTCCTCCTTGGTTCTGAAGTATATTATAATATCATCTATAAATACTACCTCAAATTTTTTGAGGTAATCTCTAAAGACTCTATTAATCAATTCCATGAATATTTCTAGAGCATTAGTGAGTCTGAATGGCATTAATATGAATTCATAGTGCCCGTACTTTGTACAAAAAGCAATCTTGGGGATATCCTCCTTCTTCACCCTTACTTGGTAATATCCCAACCACAAATCCACCTTGGAGAAGTATTGTTCTCCACATAGTTGATCGAACAAGTCATCAATTCGGGGTAGAGGATACTTATTCTTTATCATGATTTTTTTGATCTAATGATAATCAATGCAAAGGCTCATTGACCAGTCATTCTTCTTGATGAAGAGGACTAGTGCACCCCATGGTGAAGTACTTGGGTGTATAAACCTTTTATCCAGATTCTCCTGTAGTTATTTTTTTAGCTTCTAAAGCTCCACAATAGCCAATCTATACAGATTCTTGGATATTCGAAACACCCTAGGTATAAGATCAATTGAGAATTCAACATCTCTTCTAGGAGGAAGACCAGGAAATTCCTTGGGAAACACATCAGTGAATTCCCTCACAATAGGAATGCCTTAAAGGATGGTTTCTTCCTTAAACTCAATCATCTAAGAAAGATACGCATGCTCATAGGGTAATAATATCCATGCTTGAGATGATGGTGCTAAAGAAGTTTCATCATCCTCCTTGCATGTGTACAAAATTGGGGGTCGATTAGCCATATGAGGAGTGATTTCTCTGTCACAGTAATTTATTTTAGATCTATATAAGGAAATCCAATCCATGCAAATAATTTCATCAAATTCCAGCATAGGGATTATGATGAGTTTTTCTAGGAAGTTCAATCCACAAATTATGATAGGGAGGGAGTTATATTCATGGGTTGTAATGATTTCCCCAATTTCTGTTCTCACTGACATCTTTACTTCCATGATTTGTGGTGGTGTTGGGATCGTTCTACTAAAATGTAGGGATATAAAAGAATGTGTAGAACCATAATAAAAAATTACGTTCACTATTCTTGAATGAATAACTAGTGTACATGTAACCACTTCATTTTCGGGGTTCACTTTGATGGTAGTTATGGAAAAATCTCTCCTTTACTGCTTTAGAGGTTGTCGTTTGCCTCCAAAAACCCTTTTCTTAGGGCACTGGTTTGCAAAGTGCTCTGGTTCTTTGTAGTTGAAGAAATGAACAACGCATTGAGGGTCGAACAGAGTGTTCCTCTCCTCTGTCACAGCCGCGGGTTTCTCTTATCGGTAGTTAATAGCCAGGTTCCCTTCTCTTCCACTCCTAAAGCATTTTCTCTTCCCCTTCAATCAATTTTTGGGGTGCTTCTTTCCACAAATTTGGAAAGTGGGGTGCTATATTTTCTTAGCACCGTTGGATTTATTCATCAGACCACTAAAATTAAATTACACCTTACACTTCTTATCCCCATGATACCCATGAGATTCGCTGATATCCATTTCAACTTTGAGGTCACATCGGACAATTTTCTCATATCTCTCGAAGTCACAGATCGCTAGGGATTTCTGTAGGCTAGGTTTTATCCCACCAAAGAAGCGGTCAACCTTGCATTCAGGGGTAATGACAAAGCTGGAGTCATATCGTGCAAGCCTTGTGAAGTTTTCATCATACTCTCTAATGGATTCGTCATCCTTTTTCTTGAGGGAAAGAAAGTCCCTTTCCATTTTAAGTCGGAGGGTGCGAGGAAAATATTTATCGAAAAACATTTTCCTAAAATAATTCCATTACAATGCCTCGATCTCCTCCTCAGGCTTTGTATTTTTTATCAATATCTACCATTGATCAGCTTCACCCTCCATACGATAAGCATCCAGAAGAACCTTCTCTTGTTTAGAACATTGAAGGATGGAGAATATCTTTTCAATGGAGTTGATCCATTGTTCGGTGATTGAGGGATCAGATGATCCATTAAAAGTATGAGTCTTTTGTCTCATGAAGCTCTCGATAGAAACTTGTTATTTCTTGGTGGGGGTTGAATGTTCCTCTGGACCCATGTTTCTATTCAAAAATTAAGTTAACTGAGAGAGTATCGTGACAAAGTTTGTGATTTCTCTCTCATCAACTTAGTTATCTCATTAGAACAGGCATCACATTGATCTTTGAATCGGTTTTTAACTAGATTCCTCCTATTACCATCCATTGGTTGGAATAAAAGGAATGTTAGGGTTAACATATAAAGGGTAATCCAAATAAAAAAATGGATGACTTATAAATTACTTTTATTTCCTTAACTTATGAATTTATAGGCTTCAATCTAAGTTATCCATTATCTACTTCCCAACATATATTCTTAGGGGCGTTTTTTCCCTTAATAATGGTTTATACTAATCTTATGAATTTACCAAATCATATCCTCTGGGATTTTTGTAACCAAGAGTGCAGCAAGTCCCGTTTTCATGCACCAGTTCTCGTTCGAGTCTAGTTCAATGAGGTTTTTTCAGGTTTTACCCCTAGATACATCTGTGCTAGAGCTGCCTCTAACTGCTCATATCCAGAAAGGGATGTATTTTCTTGATAAACCACTTACTCAATACTCACAAAAATTTAGGGATGTTTTTACTATACTTAGCCTTATCCCTAAGTCTTTCACTAGGGTTTTTTAATCCTAATCCCAAAAATAACTAAACCTATCCTTTGATACCAACTATAACAACCCTACTCTTTATTACACACATAAATGTGATTTATTGAATATAATATTCACTTGATACAAGATAGAATATTGAGAGGTCTAGTATCTTTGGGGCTTAGGAACATTACATAACAAATTATAATATAAAACACTACATCTTTATTGAAAAGTTCTTTTACATGACCACAACATTCTTTCGTACTTAGCATTGCATGGGATAACCTGAGGACATGCATAAGAAAAGGGTGAGCTATAAAGCCCAGTAAGGGAGTAAAAAAGGCATAACATGAATAATATAGTGCATTTTAGGTAATAGACATTTCAATGGAGCTCAAGAGAAACATGAACATAAAGGCATGATATAGCATGATTATCATAACATGGAAATGTGGCAACAACATTTAACATGATATTAGCATGAGCCAAGACCCATTGAACATGGAGCATGAGTAAACCCTAATTGCACTTTAATTATAATGAGTATAACTCATTTTAATTGAAATATCATGATACTAATCTTTACCCAATGAATTGGAGTGCTATCAGGGTGAACCCTTCTTAATCATTTCATTTCATGCATAAGTGTGCCACATAGATCATATAACATGGATTCATTAAACATAATAATTTATTCCAAGATAAAGGGATGTGGAATTTATACATTAAACTTTATAATAAATAAGTAAATGATCATAAATGTGAATACCATTGATAGAGAAATGGGCATGGTATTCACTACACAATGACTTTAGCTTGGAAAATCGTGGTGTAATTTCGGCAGCATAACGACGTGACATAAGAATTTATAAAAATAGTTGATGAGAGAGAAATGGGTGTCTCATAATATTTACATGAAATGGACAGTAATGGGTTCATATAGATACATGTCCTAACATAATTAATGTAATTTAGATTCATAATACAAAATAATTGCTTGAATGTAAATGAGGAGAGAGAAATTCCTTACGGAATTTCGGCATGGTAACAGGTGTACATGGGAGAAATTAATGAGAGAGAAAGGGGTCTCTCATAATTAAAACATAAATAGGGAAGTATGGGTGAGGTGAGAAATCATACCCCAACATTTTTAATTGAAAATAAAAGGGTATAACAACTTAATAAAATTTGGACAAAAAATAAGAAAGGAAGAAATCCTTTACTTGGAAGTGTGATCTCAAAGGCTTGGAAGAGGCTTTAGAGAGGCTTATTGGGAGATTGGGGAACCTTTTGAGGATTCTAGAGAGATTATTACATAGGTTTTTTTAGCTCCAAAGTCTTAGAGTGAAGATTAAGTGGGATCTTGGTTGGATTTATATAGGAAAAGGGAGGGAATTCTTTATTATTTAGGTTTTGGATCATACACATTAAACTTATCAAAACCACAAACCATCCCATATTTTTTTACCATGTTTTTTGAAAAATAGGAGTGGAAAAATTACTTTATAAGTCCAATGGATGAAATAATTAAAATATTAGGCTTGATTATGTAGAGGTGAGTCACACTCTCAAAAAAATCATTTTAAAAAGATAAAATGTTTTTTAAGTCTTGGAGGGTCCACTAAGGCTTTGTAAAATAAATAAAATAAACCTAAAATTTTATTATTTTAATGGTAAAACATATATTGGCCAAAAATCACATTTATAGTATTTTATTACATCACTATTGGGTCATTATGATGTCATAAACACATTATATAATTAAACGGTATTTAATTTTTACCCAAAAATTTGATTATCTCAAAAAATTATGAAAAATTCACCACTGGATAATTTTGATGTTCTGATTCCAAAAATAATATTCATTTTATATAAATAATTTTTAAATATGTTAATTTTTACTTTTAAAATAAAAACTGACATTTATCGAAAATTCATGGGTTTTGACAAAAACAGCTTTCAAGCCTTAATAAAAATTACAATTATATTCATAAAAATTATATGATAATTTATATTTAATAAAAATTAATTTAGTAAAAATATTTTATTAAAATATTATTTAATTAAAAAATCCATTAATTCATGAAAATATATTTCTTAATTGAATATTAACTAAAAATCCTATTTGTATTTTAAAAACTATTTATAAAGTAACAATAATAAAATGAATGTATATTATTTATTCTATACAAAAATAATGAACATAATCATAGTGCTTAGGGCCTTTTTACATAACACCTTATAACACCCACATATGACCTAAGGTAAGGTGTGCGATGGTGAAAGACTCTTGGAGTGGCTCGGATAACATCGCTCAGGTGGTAATCTCTATCAACTTCCACTTCTCCCGTAGGTGGTTATGTTCGATCTTAACGTGTTGAAGCTCGGCTTGGAATTGGTCAAGAGCGATGCCCAGTGATGCCACCTCCTTTTTGAGCTCCAACAAATGGGCCTCATATGGATAAATTCTATTGGATGAGGCCATCGCTTCCTTTGTCTGAGTAAATTGGATTTGTTAAAGCCCAATATTTATACTAATCATGTGATCACTTTTAAACGGCTATATTAGAAACGGTAACAATTCTTAATGGTATTTTGAAATCCAAAAACATTAGACCAGGGAAGTTTATATGTTTTATATGATCATTCTACATAATAATACATTTAATTAAGAGGAATTCTCATTAACAAAAGTTTGGTCATTACACCCACTGTGCTGAAGCTACTACTTCAAAACTGCTACTGTGCGCGGTTTCTCCTAGGATTTCTGCACGGTTTAGAAAAAATGTGCACAGCCTGTACGAATCCCCTTTTCCCCAAAAACTTTTTTAAAGTTCACCCAACTCTTCCATACTTCACCCTTACACTTTATAAACATAAAAATCACAAATGGTTACATACCAGAAACCGAGGGTGCTAAAAAACCTCTCAAGCCTAGAGAGTTCACCCCTCTCTAAGAACGCTCTCAAGAATGAGAGAGACCCTCCTCCATTGGATCAAGGAGAACGCTTTGGAAGCGGTTCTCAAGGCGATCGAAGGTGGACATCTCAAGTGCAAGGATCTTCTGTGTTAGCACTAGCAACATCCAGAGACACATGGAATATGTGTGGATCACCGCTAGAGGATATCTACCTTTGATCTCTACAATGCAATGATGATACACCCGCATATTTGTGGCTGAACACATCAAAAAATAAAGAATCACCTTATAAATAATTCTTATTTAATTAAATTAATTATAAACAAAATATTTTTATCCTCTCTCTTGGTTTTGGGTTTCTATTCCTTTGTCCTATTTCTTTGATTCAATTCTATGGATCACGAAATTCATCATCGCATAGATCCCGGATTGTTCATTGAATATGGAAAATATTAAAGTTGGGAATCATCCCTCTTGTGCTTCCACTACGCCCAGAACCTACACATCTCGTCCCTCCTCATTGGCTTGGGAAGGCAGTGGGACACTACTAGGCCTTAGGTGACATCCTCAGGACACTAAAGGTTGGAAATAAATTCCAAGGGCCTCATAAACTATTGGGGGATGATTTTCCATTTTTTAAAATAAAACTACCAATCCAAAGATAATCAACACCAAAGAAGCTCAATATGATGCATGGTACAAAATACAAGTCAAAAAAACCTAACAACAACCATATTAGAGTGCAAGCAGAAACCAAAACCAAAAAAACTCAAAGACAACCAAGACATCATGCAGCAACTCCCAACATGCTCTAAGCTCCAACTCAATAATTCATTCCCAAGGTATCATGATGCATCATTAAATAATTAGGATACTTTTCTTTACCTATGTACCAATATACAATATCTAAAAACATACCAAAATGCTCAAGTAGTGGGTGAGTATAAAACTCAGAAGGATTTCCCCCAATGAATTCCCAACTCATGCCAATAGGATAAAACATGTTACCACATTTATTTAAAATAGTTTAAAATAATATTTAAAGTAGTTTATATTGGATCCTAAAATAGTTTTCCAAAGCAAAACAATTTCCAGGGAAAGAAACCAAACAATTCTTTAAAATAATTTTGTCATATCCATTTGGAATACCCAATACTTGGTTCAAAAAATCCACACAACCACACATGCATTCCCATGTGAAAATTTCTTACTCATGAGCAGTCTATCATCAATCTACAAAGTCATCACAAGGTAACCATTACCAAGTACCCCAATGGAACATTCCCCTTCCATAGGGTCACGTCAATGCAAATGAACACATGTCAACCAAGTAAGCCAAATGCTAGGTCAAACCAACAATTCCAATCCATTTCAATAAAAAATTCTTTTATTGAAAACATTTTTCAACCAATTTTCCATTCATAAAAACCAACCAAAATTTTAAAATTATCCTCCAATGGCCCTAAGGCCTTCATTTTTTATTTATTTTGATAATACACCTTTCAAGGGGTGAGGTGGAACCCTTACAAGGCCCGTAGGCGTAAGTATTACATGGCCCGTAGGTCTTAGAGGAATTAGTTTCCTGTAGGCTTCAAACATTACATACACCACAGACTAACTACTTGGAACTACTCCTCCCCAGCATCTTCATCGTGAAATCAACTCTCCACCTTTGCATGGTTGTTCGGCTAGGCTTTCCCATGCATGCATAGGCTTTTCCCGATGGTAGGTGTCTTACCCTCTCATTCTTGCAATTCGTTTAGCTTTTTCACTGGTAAAAGATCATTGCTCATCCTCCTTCTGAAGCTTGTTCCTTGTAGGTTGTCTGGTTTTCATCTGCACTTAAGGTGGCCCGAAATCCTTGAGGTGGCCTGAAGGCCTTAAAGAACTCAGGGACCAAATCGATGGCTTGAAGACCCAAACAGGGGGATATTCCTGGCTGCTATAGTGCCAAACAGTGCATGCTGCAGTTCCCGCTATAGTACCTACTATAGTACTACACAGTTCCTACTACAGTACTACATAGTTCCTGCTATAGTACTATTGTAGTTGGTGGCCTAGAACCAACTACTTTGTACTTTATTCATTAATAAATAATTTATCACATCTTGATTGTTCTTCTGCATGATAATGCATGTGATAATGTCCTAAGGACAATTGTTGCATTAATGGGTCATAGCGGATCCCTGCTATGATGAGAACCCGGAAGTGCCATAACATTGTTATTGAATATATGTTCTATGGCCAGATGATGTTATTTGAGGGACACAAATAATACATGCCATTAGGGGTGAGGACTCATAAGACTTTGAGGCACCTTCTCATGGTGTGAACCCTTTGTAATATCCAGGAGGATATTATGAGAACGAGACCTACCAGTAGGAAATCCACATTTCATAGTGTCATTGGATGTTCCTATCTATGGACGTGTGTATTGGTCCTTAGACTTTAAGATTATTATTAATGGGTATTACAACTCACACACTTAGATGTATTGATGAAAACTGTGATGATACACTGTTCGCAGCGAGGTAGGATATGTTGGGTGCGTCATGAGTAATACTGCATTAATAGATAATGTGAGAAAGGATTTGTCCCTTCTGTTCCATAATGGAAGTAGATATCTCAGGACCTTTTATGGAATTTACATAGCCTAAATAAATCCATGGCCATGGTAAGGTATGGGTGAGTTCAATTCCAGAAAGTCAAAGAAAGAATAATCGAGCACATGGGTTGATGACACTAGCATGCATCCCGCTTGATTAGAGATATCGAGACAAAGGGATTATATTACATGGTAAGCATTCGTATGAGATGACACACCATTGCGGTGTTAACTTCTTTATCTATGGGTGCCTTGGCATGTTGCTAGATGCTAACCTTAGACTTTAGGCAGGCTCCGCCTAATGCCACTGAGAAAGAGGCCTAGAGAGTCACACACTAAGTATGTCCATGTATCTGAGTTAAATATTAATTTAACAAGTTGAATAAGTATTATTCCTGACTGTGGTTTAATAATTCTTCTGTGATAGCACCCGAATATCCCTTCAGCGACGTCCAGAGATACATGGCACACGTGTGGATCACCGCTAGAGGAATCTTATACTTGGATTCTACGATGCAACGACGGATCACAAGATCATGACCGGAGACATCAACGAAGAAAGAATTCCACCAAGGTAATTCTTGTGAATTAATTAAATTAATTATAACCAACATATTATGATCCTATCTCTATGGTTTCGGGACCCCCTCTTTTGTTTTTCGTTCTTCGTTCTATTCCGAAGATCCGGCATTTTATATCTTGACGGATCTCAGTTTGAACGTTGTTTAACACTAAAATCAAAGTTGGGAAAACCCACCAACGCGCTTCTGCTACACCCGGAACCTACAAGTGGTATCATAGGGGTCATATCGTTGATTATAATTATTTAGTTTTTCGTTGGTGATTTATGTATTTAATAATTTAGTTGTTTCAATTCAAGTAAATCGTTCTTTAAATATGAATCTCAAGACTTGTTCATCCTCTATTGTTTCTCGTTCACCATACAGAAACGAACTTTTCTTTTAATTTTTATTAAAATAAAGTAGAGGATCTCATCCATAGGATCCAAACGTTCCTATACATACAACACAAAAATACACGGCGTGTATTCAGATGTACACGTCGTGTAGTCTAGGTTCATGCATCGGACCGGTCTGCCAAATCAGGTCGTGTATTGATCCTATCTAAGTCATTTATGACACTGTGTATTGACCAGGAATAGGTGGCACACAGTTTCCAGATTACATGCCATGTGGTCCATCAGAACATGACATGTATTCCCTTCGGGTTAAGGTTGGACCGTGTAACCCGTACACGGCTTGCCCGGCTGGAAACCGTGTAACGCGGAAACTACACGGTGTGTGTCCCACTGAACACGCGGTGTACTCTAAAAATTTCTGAAGTACATTAACACACCATGTCCCTGGGCGTGTGCTTCGAATGGACGGTGAAGAAAATTACACGCCGTGTAGTCAGAACTACGCGCCGTGTACTCACCCAAATTACACAGATTTATTAAAATTTATTATTATATTATACAAACCCTTGAGATGTGTACCATGGTGAAGGCATAAATCTGAGGCACAACACATGATAGGTGTTTTATATATATGTGTTTAATTTAACATCTGCGTAATGAATGGGAATTCACCGGGTTGCCTCCAAGGTACAAGTTACGTACAAAGATAATTTTAAATGAATTTATTTGTTTAAAATTATGATGGATGGGAATCTCAAGGAAATTCAGAAAATGGTTTAAGATAAAAGGATTGATTAATTAAAGATAATTAATTGATTCGAGCGTGATTTATCTTAAACAAGAATGATTAAAGAATTGAATGCTAGTTTTATTTATGCGTAAATATCGTTGCATATATAGATGATCATGAGCTAGACCAATACCTTTGTATGTGAATGGTTTCTTTAATTTATTTATTTAAATTAAATTTTTTGGCCTGCGAGCCTTCACCTCATTAATATGTAGGGCATGTGCACCCAAGGATTCTTTTATGTAAAAACCCTTTTTTTACCCCTCACCAGCATGTGAGATAAATTCATATGTAATAGATGGAGCTCCCAAGCTAGTGGAGGCGGATCAAGTTAGGAGCCAAGGCAAAACCAATCCAATGAGATACAAAGGTGGATAGGTGGAAAATTGTAAACACGAACCCGAAAGGTTCAAGGTGATTCTCCCCTAGGTCTTGGGTTAGTTTGTCAACCGCTAGATAAACTAACCAATAGAAAAGCTCATGATCATACCATTTATTTTATTTCTGTCTGCTGCATGGTTTATTTATTGTGGGTGTGTTGTCACGATCGCACAATTAATGAATTAAACAAGCATGCAAGATGGAACTAAAATAAAGATCGGCTTATGCGTAAATATTATCTTAGACATGGTTAATCACTTAAGTATATCCCACTTAATATTAGAAAGCATGTAATCAAAGATAATAAAATGGTAATTTACATATAAGGATGAAATCCCTCAAAGAAATATTAAGTCGGTATAGTCTTCTATAATCTTGGTTAGAATCGAACCATAGTTCAAAGTGCTTGACCAACCCTAGTTGGGGTGCTTTCAATTATCGGGGAATTCTAATTCTAGGTTTTGGGTTGACTTGACTTGGTTCGCATCAAGGGTTGAAAACCACAACAGGACTTGGTGTGACCAAGAGGCAAAGGTTGAGGAAATCCAAAATAAAAGGATTTCAGGATTGGGGATTCCACTCAGCGGATCAAGGAGATGATAGTTAATGCAGTTGGCATTTGGAATGCCTACCTAAAACCCTTCAATTTTCTTGACCAACCCTAGTTGGGGTAATGCGAAGAGCAATATGGATCCTTTACACTAGAATATTTAGGCAATAGAATATTCTAAAGTCAATTGTGAGGGCTATTGGATTTCGATAAAATAGTGGGAGACTAATAAGTATTAATTTATTTATTTTTATCAGTTTTTTAATAAAGTAATAAACCTTTACACATCTTAATTTGTAGAAACAGAAAGAAAATTTCTTCAAACATATCATTGTGAACCATACTCGAGAAGGAAAACCTTATCAATAGCACCAATTTCCAAGAGTGGCAGAGACGTTTACGCATCATCCTTCACCACAAAAGGAAATTGTATGTGTTGGAAGAGCCTATTCCAGTTGCGCCTGGAAAAGAGGCTGGTGATGAGGAAATATCTCTCTATGAAAAACACATGGATGATGCCACAGATGTCCAATGTTTCATGTTATCATCCATGTCTAATAAGCTCTTGAAGCAACTTGAAAACATGGACGCGTATAGAATGATGTCTCACTTTAAGGATCTCTACCAAGAGAAGGCAAGACAGGAGAGATATGAGATCTCCAACTCTTTGTTTACAACTAATCTTGGAGAGTCTGCGCCAGCTGGGCCTCATGTAGTCAAGCTCATTGGCTACATTGAATGCCTGGACATATTAGGGATTAAGTTCCCAGATGAGTTGCTTACCGATCCCATCCTATCATCACTGCCCAAGGCCTTCTCAAGCTTTATTGTCAACTACAACATGAGAAATAATGAGAAGAGTCTATTGGAACTTCTGACCTTAATTCGCCAGGTAGATAAAGACATGGGGCGTGACAAACCCGCAGTTCTTATGGTGAATAAGAAAAGGAAGGACAAGGAAAAGGGGCTAAAGACTTATAAACTGTCTGAAGCCCCAGAGCATCGTCCTTCCAAGAAGGGGAAGATCCAGAGGTAGGGCAAGGAATGGGAGGTAGTATGTTTTGCATGTGGAAAGCAAGGCCACTGGAAGAGGAATTGCACCCAGAAGTGTGGGGACGCTAAAGGTTCATTTGTTATCGAGTGTAATCTTTATATTTATACACATTGGGTATTAGATATAGCTTGTGGGGATCACATCTATATTCAAATGCAGGAACCAAGTAGATTTAGAAAGATTGCCAGAGGAGAGGTGGATCTTCGAGCTGCCAGTGATTCAAGGCTGGCTGCGTTGGCTATTGGCGATTACCACCTCTCATTGCTGACTGGGATGATTTTGGTTTTTCATAACTGTTATTATGTGCCTAGTGTTACCAATAACATAATTTTTGTATCTTGTTTGGATATGGATGCATTTATTTTCAAGTTTGGAAATAAGGGTTGTCTCTTTTATAAGAACAACGTATGTTATGGTATGGAACATTTAAATAATGGTTTGTATGTATTAAATTATGAAAACAAAGTGTTGGAAATCGATAACGAAACAAAATCACATGACTCATACATCACCCAGTTATGGCATCACCGTTTCAGTCATGTAAATGAGAAGTGCTTGACAAAGCTCTGCCAAGATGGTTATTTAGACTCTACTGAGCTAAAACCACTTTATAGATGTCACACTTGTTTACAAGTTAAAATGACATTTTGGTGGACAGGGTGTAAGGGCCACAGAGCTTCTAGGATTGGTGCACACGGATGTATGTGGACCATTTCCAGTAGAAGCTAGAGGTGGATATTCCTACTTCATTACTTTTACTGATGATTTAAGGAGATATGGATATGTCTAATTAATGAGGTATAAGTCAGAGTCCTTAGAGAAATTTAAGGAATTCAAGAATGAAGTGGAGAATCAGCTTGGTAAGAAGATAAAGAAACTTCGATCGGATCGAGGTGGAGAATATCTGAACCAAGAGTTCATCGATCTTCTAAGGGAGTTTGGGATTCTATCTCAGCTCACTCATCCTTATACACCACAGTGGAATGGTGTTAGTGAAAGGAGGAACCGTACCTTGTTGTACATGGTGAGGTCGATGATGAGTCATGCAGATCTTCCATTATCCTTTTGGGGATATGCATTACAAACTGCAGCAAACACATTAAACTGAGTACCAACTAAGGCGGAAAATGGAATTCCATCCGAGTTATGGAATGGAAAGAAACCCATTTTGTCACACACATGTGTATGGGGGTGTGAGGCATTTGTTAAGGCCTTCTCAGGCAACAAATTAGCACCCCGAGGCATGAAGTGTATCTTTATAGGATATCCCAAGGAAACGAAAGGATATTACCTATATAACCCTTCAGACAAGAAAGTGACTATCGCCAGGCAAGCTATATTTCTCGAGAGGGATCACACCCTCAAAAAGGATAGTGGGAGCAAGATTGACTTCGATGAAGTTTATGTTCAAGATACATAGGAGTTGGTACAGGAACAAGTTCCAAAGGTCCTCGTGGAAGAGGTTCCTGAAACACAAGTACTGCGTAGGAGCCCAAGAGAGGTAAGGGAACTAGAGAGATTTGGTTTCCTAGTCATTGAGGATGGTGAATCATTATTGTTGGAAAATGATGAACCTCTCTCCTACAAGGAAGCAATAGAAAGCTCAGAAGCTGCAAGATGGATAGAATATATGAATTCTGAGATGGATGTATCAGAACCAATTCTGGGTTCTGGTCGATGAGCCAGTTGATGTAAAGCCTGTTGGATACAAATGGGTATTCAAGAGAAAAATGGACATGGAAGGTCAAGTTAGCACTTATAAAGCAAGGCTAGTGGCTAAAGGATTCAGACAGCGTCAAGGAATTGACTATGATGAAACCTTCTCGCCAGTTGCCATTTTTAAATCCATAAGAATCATACTTTCCATAACAGCTTACCATGACTACAATATTTGGCAAATGGGTGTCAAAATAGCATTCCTTAACGGGAACCTTCAGGAAGATGTCTATATGACACAACCAGAAGGGTTTGTGACACCAGGTGAACCAAACGGGTTTGCAAGTTGCAGAAATCCATTTATGGATTAAAGCAAGCATCCAGGTCATGGAACATTCGATTTGATGAAGCCATAAAGGAATTTGGTTTCATTAAGAACAAATGTGAGCCCTGTGTTTATAATCGGTTTAATGGAAATGTGATCGTTATCCTAGTAGTATATGTTGACGACATATTGCTTATTGGAAATGATGTACCAGTCTTACAGTCAGTTAAGGACTGGTTGAACAAGTGTTTCTCCATGAAGGACTTGGGTGAAGCAGCCTACATTCTAGGGATCAAGATCATTCGTGATGGATCCAAGAGTCTTCTTGGACTAAGTCAGGGTACATACATTGACTAGATACTAAAGATATTTAGTATGGAACAATCCAAGAGGGGATTGGTTCCAGTGTCACATGGCTTACATATTTCTAAGAAAATGTGTCCCCAGACACAATATAAGAAAGATAGAATGAGTAAGATCTCATACGCTTCAGCTATAGGATCCATCATGCATGTCATGTTATGTACCAGGCTTGATGTTGCCTATACACTGAGCATGGTAGGCAGATATCAAGCAGATCCAGGAGAACAACATAGGACTGCTGTTAAGACTATCCTTAAGTATCTGAGAAGAACTAAGGATATGTTCCTGGTGTATGGAGGAGACGAGGAGCTTGTCATCAAAGGGTATGTTGATGCTGGTTTTCAGACAGATCAGAACGATCTAAAGTCGCAATCTGGATATGTTTTCTGTCTCAATGGAGTAGCTATGAGCTGGAAGAGTTCAAAGCATCCAGTTGTCGCCGATTCTACAGCGGAGTCCGAATATATAACAGCTTTTGATGTAGCCAAAGAAGCCATCTGGATTTGGAACTTTTTCCAGGAGCTTGATGTGGTGCCTAGCAGTAAAGACTCTGTCACATTGTATTGTGATAATACTGCAGCGGTGGCTCTTGCGAAAGAACCAAGGTCACATCAACGGAAAAAGAACATACTCTGGAAGTATCACCTCTTGAGGGATTTCTATCAAAGGGGTGAAGTTGCAGTGAGCAGAGTGTCCACGGAAGAGAACGTGGCGGACCCCATGACTAAAGGTCTATCTCAGAAGAAGCATGAATATCATGTGAGAGCTAGCGGGTTAAAGGTTGTTAGCAGTTGGCTCTAGTCCAAGTGGGAGTCTATTGGAGTTGGTGGCCTAGAACCAACTACTTTGTACTTTATTCATTAATAAATACTTTATCACATCTTGATCGTTCTTCTACGTGACAATGCATGTGATAATGTTCTAAGGACACCTATTGCATTAATGGGTCATAGCGGATCCCTGCTATGATGAGAACCCGGAAGTGTCGTAACACTGTTCTTGAATATATGTTCTATGGCCGGATGATGTTATTTGAGGGACACAAATAATACAGGACATTATGGGTGAGGACTCATAAAACATTGAGGCACCTTCTCATGGTATGCGCCCCTGGTAATATCCAGGAAGATATTATGAGAACGAGACTCGCCAGTAGGAAATCCACATTTCATAGTGTCATTGGATGTTCCTATCTGCGGACGTGTGTATTGGTCATTAGACTTTAAGATTGTTATTAATGGGTATTACAACTCGCGCACTTAGATGTATTGATGAAAACTGTGACGACACACTGTTCGTAGTGAGGTATGATACGTTGGGTGCGTCACGAGTAATACTGCATTAATAGATAATGCGAGAAAGAATTTGTCCCTTCTGTTCTATAATGGAAGTAGATATCTCAGGCCCTTCTATGAAATTGATATAGCTTAAATAAATCCATGACCATGGTAAGGTATGGGCGAGTTCAATTCCGGAAAGTCAAAAAAAAAAATCAAGCACATGGGTTGATGACACTAGCATGCAACCCGCTTGATTAGAGATATCGAGACAAAGAGATTATATTACACGGTAAGCGTTCATATGAGGTGACACGTCATTGTGACGTTAACTTCTTTCTCTATGAGTGCCTTGGCGTGTAGCTAGACGCTAATCTTGGACTTTAGGCAAGCTCCGCCTAATGCCACTGAGAAAGAGGCCTAGAGGGTCACACACTAAGTGTGTCCATGTATCTCAGTTAAATATTAATTTAACAAGTTGAATAAATATTATTCCCGACTGTGGTTTAATAATTATTCAAGGATATCTGATCGCATTTATTTCGACGCTAGTTATTTGAGAGAATATATTGTGGACAAAATAATATATATTAGCGAGTAATGCAGTTACATTTATTTAAGAAATAAATAGTCATTACTCAAGGACTAATAAATGTGGGGGAGGAAATAAAGAAAAATGGGAAATAAAAGTACACGTTGTGTATATTAAATATACACGCCATGTAGATTTATGGAAAATGAGTACACGCCGTGTATTAATGATTACACGGCGTGTAGTTTTTCCAGTCGGGATTTTGAGGATATAATATTGTTTTATTAAATGATATTTATTATAATCAGCGTGGGCGCATGTCAAGGAATTAATAATTCGACATGGGGGTTTTCAATAAGAGTTAATGAAATAAATAAAACGTGTAACGCGTTTATTTATTGTCATAACTCTATAACCTCAAACCCGATTATAAATATCCTCACAACCCCAACACTTTTCCATAGAGAATCGTTATGCACAACAATTCTGGAGAATTCTTTCAAGGCCGAAAGAACTACTTCCTCCAAGAACGCTCTCAAGACCAAGAGAGATCCTCCTCCATCGGATCAAGGCGATTGAAGGCGGACATCGCAAGTGAAGGTTCTTCCGCGCTAGCACCCGGAGATCTCTTCGGCGACGTCCAAAGATACGTGGCACACGTGTGGATCACCACTAGAGAAATCCTACACTTGGATTCTACGACGCAACGACGGATCACAAGATCATGACCGGAGACATCAACGAAGAAAGAATTCCACCAAGGTAATTCTTGTGAATTAATTAAATTAATTATAACCAACATATGAGGATCCTATCTCTATGGTTTCGGGACTCCCTCTTTGGTTTTTTGTTCTTCATTCTATTCTGAAGATCTGGCGTTTTATATCGTGACGGATCTCGGTTTGAACGTTGTTTAACGCTAAAATCAAAGTTGGTAAAACCCACCAATGCGCTTCCGCTGCGCCTGGAACGTACAAGTACTGCACAGTTCCTGGTATAGTACTGCACAGTTCCTGCTACAGTACTGCACAGTACTCGGAAATTAGCCTCTGCCTGGATTTGATATCGGGTCGTCTGGATGCACTTAAGAAGTCCTCACCAACTGGGTTGAGGCTCATGTGCAACAATTTTAAATTATCATTTTAAAATTATGAAACTAATCACACTTTCCATAAAAAACCAATTTCTATAATTTCATAAATCATCACTAAAGAGGGTTTCCATCAAACATTGCACATCAATTTCACAATTCAAATCAAGCAATTCAATTAATTTGAAATCAAGCATTCAAGTTCAAACTAAGAGGAGTTGAGAGTGAATTCACCTACCTCACAAACATTGGCAAAACCAAAGAATAGCACAAACTCCAAAAAATCGGGTCGAAACTCCAAAAATAGTCCTTATATATTGTTCCCTACCATCAAAACAACCATATCTCATCATGATTGTCATCACAAAACATGAATATATCCCTAAACGGGTTAGATCCATGAATCCAATAGATGGAAGAAGAAGAAATCTAAGGAAAACCACCAAGAATGATCACTTACCAATAAAATCAGCCTCCAACACACCGAGATCTGCCTCAGAATTGCTCCCAGATCAAGAGGAATGGTCTCTCCAACCTTTAGAAGGAGTGGAATTTGTGTTATGACTGTATTAGGGGGAAATGAGGGATTAAGGAGGTGATTCGGATTAGATCCACAAAATCCATATCTAAATTTTAATGGTGCATGGTTAGGGCGTGCGGTTAGGCAAACTGTGCACTAGTCATTGCTTCCAAACACCCCTTGTGTGGTTGGCTCACGCGGTTAGACAAACAGTGTGCCAACCGTGCTAAACCCCTTTGTCCAACATTCCATGGTTTGGCCAAACCGTGTGCCAACCTAGTGCCCGTTGTTTTAGTTGCATGGTTTCTTGGGAGGCGTTGCACGGTTTTTACTAACTGTGCTAAAGTGCGGACCTTCATAAAAACCCAAAAAACATGTCAAAACTCCTTCAAACCTCTCAAAACTTAACTCAACAGCTTTATATACTTAAAATACATAAATAAAGGGTCAAGTACCTAAAATTGGAGGTGCTATAAAAAATATCTTTGTTTCGTTTATAATATGTAAAACTTAATCCTGCATCATTTCAACACGTGGTGTGACTAGTATGACTGAAAGTGCATCTCTTCAATTTAAAAAGTGACATTTTAGATCAAAATGCGTGTCATATGCTCAAAATTGATCAAACACACTCGGATTTTCCTCAAACACTACAAAAATGATTGTTGATTCATTACTGATGTGTGGGAATTAAATGCACATCATTTTGACACATGATGTGGGTTGTACGATTGAAAGTGTGTATTTTCAATTTTTAAAAGAATCTTTAGATCAAAATATGTGTGGTATGTTCAAAATCGAGCAAACACAATCATACTATTGATACATTAGTACAACGATTGATGATTCATTTGTGACCTGTAAGAATGAATTGTACTTCATTTCGACACGTGGTGTGGTTGGAATGACTGAAAGAATGTGTTTTCAATTTAAAAATGATGTTTTAGTTCAAAACATGCGTCACATGTGCAAAATTGAGAAAATTGTCTCAGATTATCATAAAACTCGTGGACAATGATTAATAATTCATTTGTGACCGTTCTGAACAAACCACACAACATTCCGACACACATTGCAGTTCGAAAGAGCTAAAGTATATTTTTCCTTTTTAAGCGTTAAAGATGTTCAAAATTCGTGTCACGTGCCCAAAACAGAGAAAATGTGTTCAGATTATCGTGAAACTCTATGAAAATGATCATTGATTCATTTGTGATATGTAGGAAGTAACTGCATGTAGTTTTGACATGTCGTGTGACTGATATGACTACAAGTGGACATTTTCAGTTTAAATATGACATTTTAATTCAAAACGTGCATCACATACTCAGAATTGAGCTAACATTTGAGAAAGTTGACGAAAATAATCATTGATTTATCTAGGACATGATGAAATTCACCACACATCATTCCGATTGAAATTTAGGATGCATTATATAACTTTATAATAATAATTTGTTTTTATTTATGTATGTAGTATTACTAAAATATGAATTGTTTTTATTATAGCCTCCCACTTCTTACGAGGATAGGTTGATCCCCGAAGAAGGTCTCATACAAGTTATATTTGTTTTTTTGTTTGTTTTTGTATTGGTTTATAATTATACTTTACTGAAATGCATTAATGTAAATCTATTTGTATTGAAATGCACCAATGTAAATATAGTGTCTATTATATGAGAATATTGAATTGATGTCCTTCCTTCCGTGGCAGCCGAATTTCAGTTCAAGTGCAAATTTGGGTTTCCCTTTTCAACATGATTTTCTTCATGTCTTTACTCTTTATACATCACAAAATGTGATCAATTTTCTATTTTTATTTTGAGATGAAAGTCAAGTCAAAAAAGGAAAAAGGAGTCGAGCTGTTAAATCTATTAACATTTTTTATTGATAAAAAAAAGAGAAAAGAAAATGAAAAGGAAAGACGCGGTTACGTGCATATGTTTATACCCAGTTCCGCATAAGGTGGCAAAAGTGCTCATTCCATTCCTCCTCGTGGAATTGAGACACGCAATGCAGAGTGTCGTGGAAACTTATCCTGAATATAATATTCTGTGAACATGCCGCCCCAACATCAAACAAACAAACGCCCTTAACAATGTGCTTTATGCCATCTTTCTCTCTATAAATATATGGCCTTACCTTCCGCAGAGGACAACACACAGCTGCAATGGTGATGAAGGGCCAACTTAAGGCCCACTCCGAGGCCCACAAGCTGAAGAACAGGCGGTACAGGGGAGTGAGGATGAGGAGCTGGGGCTCCTGGGTCTCCGAGATCAGGACGCCCAACGACAAGACCCGGATCTGGCTCGGCTCCTACTCCACCGCCGAAGCTGCCGCCCGGGCCTACGACGCCGCCCTTCTCTGCCTCAAGCCCGCCCCCGCCGCCCAACTCAACTTCCCCGCCTTCGCCGCCGCCTACTCCCTCCACATCCCCCCCGACGCCGCCCTCTCCCCCAAGTCCATCCAGCGCATCGCCGCCGCCGCCGCTAATGCCGACGCCGCGCCGCCGCCTCCCGCGCCCTGTTCGTCTTCCGCGCCCTCCGCACAGCACCGCTACGACGCGTCGGCCGCCGCGCCGTCGGATGACGCCGCGGCGTGGATCGACTTTGATTGCGTACCGTCGCCTGTGTGCGCGGATCTTCTGCTGGAAGGGTGCGGCTTCCTCACCCACCAGCCGGCGTTCGAGGACTTCTATGATGACGTGGAGATCGGCCTGTGGAATTTCTACTGACGGATCGCCCGCCAATCAAAATTTTTGGACACCATTTTTTTCCAACCTTGGAGCAATTATTTAAAGGATATATTTGATTTTTGAAAAAATATATCGGTTGTGTTTTGATGAGTATATTTAATCACATGATGGTTGTATGAGCGGTGATGGTGTGGTAGAAATGGTTGTTTCATTATTTAATAGTCATCATTTATTTACCTTCTTGGGGTGAATATTTGTTCGGGATCGGGTTTATGTTAATGTTTTTGACATTATTTTTTTGTTACTTTTTTTTAATAAAATGTAGAAAAACTTATTCCAAACAAAATGGAACCCCAATTCTCCATCCCAATTCTCCATCCACTCAGTGATCAAAATTAATTAACCCAAAGTGCACCAAAGTATAAAGTTAATCCCAATTTATGGAAAGAAACAATGCCAACCTTTAACATCACTAAAAAAATTGATGATAAATATACTTTTTTATCACCGTTTTTTTACTAGCACTGATAAATGGTGTATTAATATATAAATATATTTATATTGATATAAATATAATAATCATAAATACACATTTACACTTAATATATAAGATAATTAGTGAAAATGACTTATAAAATAATTAAACATATTTTTTTAATTAATAATTTGTTAATTATTATCGATTAATAATTATTTAATAACAATTTAAACATAAAAAATAAAAAAAAACAATAAAAGATTGAAAATAAGTTAAACGTAACTCAAACTTCAAACAGACATAATCCCTTTCACATTTTTTGAGGCCAAAAAATGCATATAAGGCCTCCAAAACTATGTTTTTAGTCGGAGCACCCCAATTTTTTAAAATTTGATGGATTTTCAGCCTCATGAGGACTAAATTTATTTTCAAGGCTTGCATTCATATTGATATCATGACTTTGAAATTTTATCATTTTTCACAATGTACTGTTATTTATAATCAAATATATAACAATATATACATATTTTTATATATTTACACATAAAAAATTAATTTTATAAATAAATAATTATACATATTTACATATAAAATATATTTCTCAATATATAAACCTTATTTAAATAAAAAATAATATCCATTTTATTTAAAATAAAAATTTATGAATATTTATATACATATACAATTAATGTATATATAATGTTTATATATATATAAATATATTTGTGCGTGTGCATTGATAAACACACACACACATATATATATATATATTCTAATATATGTATATAAATATTGATATATAATATATGTAAATATATATAAATATGTATAATTATATTTATAGATGCACACACACACACACACACACACACAAACAAATATATATGTATGTATAATCACAAACACACCAAACATATTTTATATATGTATTTAAATAAATAAATATATAAATATATATATATGGATAAAAAATTTAACAAAAAATATATAAATATATAGATATATCATAAAATACAGAACAAAACAATATGATTGAGTGGAAAAATCGCTAGAGTGTGAGGGGGAGGCCACAAGTTCGAAACCCAATAATGGCAGGTGCGTGCAGGCAAGCAAAGAAGGTGCATAGCACTCTTAAGGGGGGGAGGGACTACCTAGCGCTGTTAAAGGGGAGAGGGGAGGCTAGAGAAGTGCCATTAAAAAGGGATTGAGCACCGATAAAAGTGGGGCGGTCCACCCTCCGATTTGCAGGGAAAAACCATTTTTTTATTTTTTTGACTTTTATCAGCACTAAAAAAACACCGATAAAGGACCATTTTATCATCGTTTTTTTAACTTTGATAAAAGACCCCTTTTATCAACCTTTTTTTAGCACTGATAAAATGGGCATTTATCATCATTTTTTAGCACTGATAAAAGAGACTCTCTTTTAATTGTAGCTCGATTATCATCGTTTTTTTTTGCACTAATAAAAGATTTTTTTAGCACTGATAAAACACTGTTTTGTAGTAGTTTTTTTTGGGATTCGGAGCCCAAAACAACAAGCGCGAAACATGCTCCGGAAGATCCCCCACGACTTTGGTGTCCAGAACTGGGAAGTCCAAGCACCCCATCCACTGCACCAAGTCGTCCTTGCATCCAACTTCGGTCCTCCCAGGGTATTCATTCACAACAACGAACAAAAGCACACGACAAGCAAACACACATGCAAGCACAAAGTACAAAATAATGCACAACAGGATTAGGTGGTTCAAACTTTCATCCTACATCCACGGGAGAATGATGACATCACTTTCATTCAATGAGAAGAAACATCTAGATTACAAGAATTTCCATCTTCTGGAACTCCACCTAGTTCACCGAAAGATGTGCCACCAACACCGTTCAGTCAGCGTATCTTTTGGCTCCCTCCTTCTGGTCTCCTCCCATGCAGGTCTTGACCTTCGCCTTTGGCTCTGATGCCTTCAGCTCTTTGTGTGCACCCAGGTTGGCTTCTCCAGAAAGGAAGCCACCTCCGCCTTGGTCAAGCTTTATCTTATTCTCATCAGTTGTACTCAACAAATGTCAATGCATCCATTTATACAGACCCCAAGTCCATATATTTAATTAATGCAGTTAACATGATTTTTTTCATCCATTAATATTGAGAATTAACACTCCATTAATGTTGGGAGAAACTCGTCTATTAATGTTGAGATAAATCTCTCCATTAATAATTTTCTCTCTCTCTCTCCAATAAATGGGCTGGACCCAAATCAATTCTGACTTGAGAATTTTTTCCCATGTTGAGCCCAACAATCTCCCACTCAAAGACTATTCTTATGCTCTCACAAATGTCAAAAATGGTCCAACTTTCATTCATCATTCTTCTGCAACGCCTACATGGTTCTCCACTCCATTATGCTTCAATCGTCCAGGCTCCCACTGAAGTTGTTCCTCCTCAGTCTTCTGGAGCCACGATCAGATCGTTCCACAGTCTATGTGAAACTCATCTGAATTCCTCCATGGAAATTTTCTCCAAAGAAATTAGGAACAAGTTGTCATCCTCCGATTTTGTTGAAATTCCCAACAATAAGATGCATTGTGTACCATGTTCATGGCCTCACTATATTGGTCTTCCATACATTTTCAAAGACTCCACTACCGAGCTTCTACATCACCCAAGAGCTTTTTGGTACACTGAACTTCAGCGACACCATCAGAACTAACCTTCATTTGGTAACTGTAGCTTCCGAAAAGTCTAATGTCATTGGCATGACGAACTCCCACTGAAACTTCCTTCAGTGCAACCATGACAACATGGTCATTTTTTCTCACTACTTCCAGCCTGGTTTTGACTCTTTGAGAGCCCACATTCATCACATAAGGTCCTTCCATTTCTCTATCGATCCTCCGAAATATCATTGTCATAGAGTCAAAAACTGAAATATCCCTTCTCCATCCGCAATGTCATGCGGAAAAAATGGCACCAATCGAATCTTCCATCGACTTGAGCTGACAACTCATGACTTCATCTGACATCCCCTTCTGGGAACTTGAGTCATCTCTCACCTGACTTAAACTTCTGAAAATAATCCCTAAGTTCTTATTTTTGTGCTCTTACTATTCTATTGCCTTCCATAATTTCAGTAGCCCTCCACCAAGCTCCAAATGTCACCTAATGAACGGAACACGCAACACGACACTCACGGACAAGAAGACTTTCCATATTCCAGTAACACTACTGATACTGCCTATAAGGACTCAGCCTTATTACATTACATAATCTTGAATTTTAGTCAATAACTCACTTCATTTCATATTGAGTATCTTTTCAAGTTTATAACATTAGATAATTGGGACATAATAAATTCATAACATTACACGTTAATACAGAGTGGATACTATAAAAATAGTATTCATTTCTTCCAAAATATAAAACTTTTCAAATAAAACATGATTTCTTTGAAAAATATTCATAACATTTAACTTGGCTTCCTTCTTTGTCTTACACAACCTTATAACCTGAGAAAATCATTTAAAAACTTGGGATGAGAACAAAAAGTTCAGTAAGAGATATAAAAAGAAGGAAAGAACACATTAGTCCATGAATACTTGTAACATATGAAATCATTTTTAAAAAGACATACTTGTCACCCATATATACTTACTTTGTGAAACTTGAGATTTCCACAAAATTCCCAAAAAACATAAAGAACATAAATAGAACCATAAATGTATCTTGGGGCATTACTTACATAATCGTGTAACCCTCTCAGTTACCTTATAATTTGTAACCCTTATGGTTACCTTACAATTTGTGTAACCATCGCAGTTACACTTGGAGTAACCATACAAACGACCTCCAACTTACACATACCCAATGCATTGGAGGAAGATATAGGTCCCTCCCTTCATCATAAACAATTACCAAGAACCATAATACAATCATACAACATGAATAATTGTATAAAAACATTTCTTTTGAATTTCGTAAAACAGAATTTTAAAAGAGGTTTTTAAAAGAAAAGTCCCTTATAAATATCATATAATTGAAGTGAGAGTTAATAGAGTGGATGAAATATATATATACACTATAAATACATATAATTCAACATAATATAAAAAAAATCATCACACAAACAATTTTAATACCTCATAAATAATGAAGTAGAAGGTTAACCCAAAGAATAGAAATCGGGTTATGAATTCCCTTACCCAGGGCTTGTCTTACTTCAAACTTGTTTAAAGATTCTGTATAATGGTTAAAAGAGTGTTATTAATATCTTACAGAAACATATTCATACTTATAATATCTTATATGATCATTTCATTACATCATTCCACCCTTCAATTGTTAGTATTTTGTTCCTTCCATTGTTTTGGGTGTGTTCTTTACATGATTTCCATGGCCAGTTTGTATTTGATTTTCTTGTCATAAAAAATGAAATTCCAGAAGTGGAATGAAATGGTATTCATATGTTTCCAGAATATATAATGATGCCATAAATCATTTTTTTATCATATATGACGATGGATCACTAGATAAAATATTAATGATGCTTGTTTAGATTATTTTTTGGTGGTTCCTAAATATATGGCCTTACCTTCCGCAGACGACAACACACAGCTGCAATGGTGATGAAGGGCCAACTTAAGGCCCACTCCGAGGCCCACAAGCTGAAGAACAGGCGGTACAGGGGAGTGAGGATGAGGAGCTGGGGCTCCTGGGTCTCCGAGATCAGGACGCCCAACGACAAGACCAGGATCTGGCTCGGCTCCTACTCCACCGCCGAAGCCGCCGCCCGGGCCTACGACGCCGCCCTTCTCTGCCTCAAGCCCGCCCCCGCCGCCCAACTCAACTTCCCCGCCTTCGCCGCCGCCTACTCCCTCCACATACCCCCCGACGCCGCCCTCTCCCCCAAGTCCATCCAGCGCATCGCCGCCGCCGCCGCTAATGCCGACGCCGCGCCGCCGCCTCCCGCGCCCTGTTCGTCTTCCGCGCCCTCCGCACAGCACCGCTACGACGCGTCGGCCGCCGCGCCGTCGGATGACGCCGCGGCGTGGATCGACTTTGATTGCGTATCGTCGCCTGTGTGCGCGGATCTTCTGCTGGAAGGGTGCGGCTTCCTCACCCACCAGCCGGCGTTCGAGGACTTCTATGATGACGTGGAGATCGGCCTGTGGAATTTCTACTGATGGATCGCCCGCCAATCAAAATTTTTGGACACCATTTTTTTCCAACCTTGGAGCAATTATTTAAAGGATATATTTGATTTTTGAAAAATATATCGGTTGTGTTTTGATGAGTATATTTAATCACATGATGGTTGTATGAGCGGTGATGGTGTAGTCGAAATGGTTGTTTCATTATTTAATAGTCACCATTTATTTACCTTCTTGGGGTGAATATTTGTTCGGGATCCGGTTTATGTTAATGTTTTTGACATTATTTTTTTGTTACTTTTTTTAATAAAATGTAGAAAAACTTATTCCAAACAAAATCGAACCCCAATTCTCCATCCACTCAGTGATCAAAATTAATTAACCCAACCAAAGTATAAAGTTAATCCCAATTTATGGAAAGAAAACAATGCCAACCTTTAACATCACTAAAAAAATTGATGATAAATATATCTTTTTATCACTGTTTTTTTACTAGCACTGATAAATGGTGTATTAATATATAAATATATTTATATTGATATAAATATAATAAGCATAAATATACATTTACACTTAATATATAAGATAATTAGTGAAAATGACTTATAAAATAATTAAACATATTTTTTTAATTAATAATTTGTTAATTATTATCGATTAATAATTATTTAATAACAATTTAAACATAAAAAATAAAAAAATAATAAAAGATTGAAAATAAGTTGAAAACGTAGCTCAAACTTGACATGATCTCTTTCATATTTTTTGAGGCCAAAAAATGCATATAAGCCTCCAAAACTATGTTTTTAGTCGGAGCACCCCAATTTTTTAAAATTTGATGGATTTTCAGCCTCATTGCATTCATATTGATATCATGACGTTGAAATTTTATTGTTTTTTACAATGTACTGTTATTTATAATCAAATATATAACAATATATACATATTTTTTATATATTTACACATAAAAAATTAATTTTATAAATAAATAATTATACATATTTACATATAAAATATATTTCTCAATATATAAACCTTATTTAAATAAAAAATAATATCCATTTTATTTAAAATAAAAATTTATGAAAATTTATATACATATACAATTAATGTATATATAATGTTTATATATATATAAATATATTTGTGCGTGTGCATTGATAAACATATATATATATATTCTAATATATGTATATAAATATTGATATATAATATATGTAAATATATATAAATATGTATAATTATATTTATAGATGCACACACAAACGAACACACACGCGCACAAACAAATATATATGTATGTATAATCACAAACACACCAAAAATATTTTATATATGTATTTAAATAAATAAATAAATATATATATATATGGATAAAAAAATTTAACAAAAAATATATAAATATATAGATATATCATAAAATACAGAGCAAAACAATATGATTGAGTGGAAAAAGCGCTAAAGTGTGAGGGGGAGGCCACGAGTTCGAAACCCAATAGTGGCAGGTGTGTAACACCCCGAGCTTCCACGATACGCCTCTCTTTCAATAATGCAATAGCTTGCATTGTACGCAAGTTCGAGTTCTAAAACACCGCGACTAATCAAAGTAGCCGTTATGAATAGTAATAACCACTTTTTAAAAATTATAGAAATTTTATATTTCAAAATGGACTTCATTTTTGTATTCGTAATATCGAAATTAGCCTATATTGAATTTTTGGTATTTTTCTGAGAACTTCTAAATTTTTATGAATAGTGAAAAATACTTAAAACAACTTTTTTAATCAAAATAATTTATAGTGATAAATTATAATATTTAGTGGTTTTAAAGTATAATTAGAATATATTTTTACCATTTTATCCAATGGTGGTCATTAGAATTAATTTAACATTGAAATTGGACATAAACAATTGCCAATCTTTTGATATAAATTGTTTCTTAAAAACACGCTATTTGTTGTGACAGCGGGAATTAATAATAAAATTAATTAATGCAACTTATATGTTTGGAATTTTGTAAAATAGACATCATTTTTGAATTCGGAATATCAATTATATCTTAGGGTGAAATTTTGGCTTTGTTCTGAAAAACTTCAATTTTTGATGAATAGTGAAACCACTAAGTGGTAGTTAAATAACTGATTTTTCATTTAAATGAAATATTACCACTTTTGTGATTTGATTTTCAAAAATTCGACATACATGGTTGTCATTAAGAAGTAAAATGTGGTTCAATGAGATTAAAATAAATTTTTGGTGAATAGTAACTTTTAAGTTCTTAATCGCGATTAGAGGTAATTAGTGTAGTTTAAGGTACAAATAATGTTTTAATAATATGAGATGAGCATGACACTTGTCCTACTCCTATTGGATGAGTCATGGCCGACCAAGACAACCCATGGGTCAACTTGGGGACCCCATGGAGCCACTTTAGTTGGAAAATGACATTAATATATATTTATTTAATCTTAAAATTAAATTGACACAAACATGAGTTGTCTTACTAAAACAATTTTTAAGTGGGGTTACACAAGTCCAAATTTTGATTATAAATATTTATTAGAAATCTAAAACGATTTCCTACATCATAGTATTTTTTTATAATTTTTAGACATTAAATAAATTAAATTATTTATGACATCATGATGATGCAGCGATGACCTCATTATTTAACGATTTAAATAAAATGGGAAGATAATGCAAAATCCAAGGCTTACACTTGTCCAAAGCCAATTGGATGAGGAGATTTCGAACCCTTATCACCTTAGCCTCGAATTATATAAGTTTGGGACCTTTAGAATCCGAAAAGCATTGTGTAATAATGTAACATTTCAATCTTTCCAAAAGTGCCCCTCCTCTCCACTTATAAAAGGCCCCCACCTCTCCCACCTTATTCACACCTTCAAGCCATTTGGCTCGGCCAACCTCTGCCCAAATACTCTCCCAACATTCCCCTCTTACTCCTAGAAGCCTCACTTTGGGCAGAACGCTTCCCAAGGAAGCCTTTGGCTCAAATCAAAAAGAGTTACCCGATTTTGAGGTAATGTCTTCTCTAATGTTGTTTTGTTTTATTTTTCTTCTCAAACCCCCTAAACTCTTTTTATTCATTTCTTTTGTAACAACACCAGTATCCTCAATATACTAGGATGTTGTTATAAGAAGGATTCGAGCTACACTTACACACACCTACATCTAATGGTTAAAGAACATACGGTTTCTGTGGATGGCGAATTTCTGCCTCACGAAACGATGATTGTTTAACACTCATATAACACCTTCAAAGGTGGCCATTAAGATGTCACTATTTTTATATATGATATATAATATGTTTATGTTTTACTTATACTTCTGTATTTCTCATTTATGACATACTTTATGATTTCCATTATGGGTAAAACGCGATAATTTCATTTTAGGAAGTGCGGACTACCGCCCCCTCAAAGTGATTTGAATCGTTAATGCCATATGTGGGATGTATAAAGGATGAAGAAAATGGTATTATACACTATATTATACTGGAATTATATTATACATTTATATCATTATGATTTAGTTCAATTAAAATATGAAATTGAAATGAAAGTAGCGTTTATGCGTACGTACGGCTTACCGTCTCCATGAACGGTGCATTTCATTTCTTACCTCTAAATGTTACGTAATATTATAAATGAATGTATATACTTGATATATAAGATATATATGACATCTAAATCATGAATATAATTCTGGATATAATGGATTTTCTACCACATGAACAACTTGTAATTATAAGAAGTTTATTGTTGACTCAAGTTACCAAAGATCGACAAAACGACCGTTATTAACTTAAATAATTACATAATGTTCATAACATTGTAATAAGTGATATAAAAAGGATAATGAAATTTAAAATGATTCTTAATAAGGTAGATATTAATCTAGTTTATTATTCAGGAGGTTAAAGAACGGTTGAGTCAAGTCGGACACAAGGTAAGAGAATTTCTTAACCCAACTTCCATTCTTTGGGTTAATCTTTTACTTTCAAATTATGTCATGATAATATTATGTCCTATTTTGTATTTTTACATTCTTTATGTGTACCTATAGTGAATACACATAATAGATCTATTTTATTTTAAAAATGATCTTTTAAGGACTTCGTCTCAATCCCCTTTCATTGAGGCATATTTGGTTTTATACACAACTTTATTTTATACGGTGTATAAACCCCTTTGACTTTTACATTTATCCAAAATGAATCTTTTTTATACGAAGCGTTTTGCTAAACGACAAAAGGGAATGTTTTCTTTCCGTACTAATGCGGCGACAACGACTTCTCCGCCGCCGTGACCATTATTTGAGATTCGGCTTCCTCTACAAGCCATCATTTTTTTAATGAAAAATAAATACAAAGTTTTAACTTTCTTTTATTTTGGTATTGAAAATGGTTTTGAAAGCATTTTTATTATATCAATGTGTTGTATTTATTTCTTGTGATTGAAATGTGGAAATGTTATGTTTCCTTTATGCATGTTTTATGTGATATGATTATGTTATGGTTTATGATATGTTTAAACCTATTCATATGAGGAATGCATTGGACTTAATAAGTGACGGGTGGAGCCCGCTATAGCTCCTCAATGCATCGGCAGGTCTCATGAGACAAACTAGTGTCTTGGCACGAGGCCTTGACAAAAGCTTATTTGTGGTCTTGGCACGAGGCCTTGACTACGTGGTTATGATAGTCTGGCATTATGCATTCCATCATTATGAAAGTGGTTATTGATATTGCATGTGATTATTCGACCAGTAGAATATCCATGTGAAGATGTAAATGACATTATCTCATTTTACTTTTGCCATATTATGTTGATGTTCAAGTTTAAAAGGCTTTTGTTTTATTCATACATTGCCTTAAATGTTTATGTTTATTTATGAAAGCTTCCGCAATATTGTTATCCTTACTGAGCATCTGAGCTCACCCCTTTCAATGTTTTAATATTTTCCAGGATGTGAAGAAGTATTTTATGAATGACCTGCAGGGATTGTCAGAAGAGGATATGAGTGTGGACTTTGGAGACTTTGTTATTGTAGTTTTTCACTTTATGATGTAATGCAACTTTTACGAATGTATCTAGTGTTTCCAAGGCTACTAAACTAATCGGTCTTTCGAGACTTGATCTTTTGTGATCATGCCAATGTTACGAAGTAATGCACCGACTCTGGGTAGCTGGGGTCGGGGCATTACAGTTGGTATCAGAGGCAGTTTAGTACTAACCTTGGAAGCTAGATTTAGATAAACTCTGATTAGAGCACATAGCCCAAAGATATACTTTAAGGATTAGTATAGAAGAACTTCCTAGAATTTTGGTATTATAGAGATTTTGTGAGTTTTCCGAGCAATACATCCCTGTCTGGATACGACCAGGTAGAGGCAGCTCTGGCACAGATGTACCTAGGGGTAAAACCTGAAAACACCGCTTTGAGCTAGACTCCAATGGGAAATGGTGCACGACAACGGGCCTTGCTGCACTCTTGGTTACGACACTCCCGGGGGATATGCTTAGGATAATTCTCATTTTATTTACAAACCACTATGAAGGGTTATGAGTACATACTTCCTCAAAAAAAAAAAACGTTTCTTTTTATGATTATGGATTATATCCATAAATAGTTCAATTTATGTTAAGTGTTTTATATGTATAGAATTATGTATTTTGATTCATAAGCTGATCTAGTTTATGCCATTATTTAGAAATGTTGCCTGGTGGAAGGAATGGAAACCGTATCAATGCACGCACTCCGTGTAGGGATTTCCCTCCTGCTCAAGATAATTATAGTGGGGCTGGTGATGCAACTGGTGCCGATCAGCTAATCACCATACTGGGACAACTCACTCAGGTTATGAATAATAACCTTACCCGTATGGAGCACCCTGATCCACAGCGTGGAGGATCAATGTTAGATCGATTCATGAGGCAACAACCACCAACGTTCAATGGGAGTACAAATCCCTTAGTAGCCGAGCAATGGATAAATTCCTTAGAGAAAATATTCCATGCCTTGGGGAGTAATGAAAGGGAAAAGGTTGTCATGGCAGTTTACCGCCTCACTGGAGATGCCGATCAGTGGTGGTCGCTGATTCAAAACACAAAGGAAGATGATGACGTATCGAATATGGAATGGAGGGAGTTCAAAGAGCTTTTCTTAGAAAAATACTTTCCTCGTGACCATCGAGTAGATATGGAAAGACAATTTCTGAGTCTGAGGCAGAAGGAGGATGAGAATGTCGCAAAGTATGAGGCTAACTTTACAAGGTTAGCGAGGCATGCTTCCGATTATATACGTAACCCAAGAAGTAAGATTGATCCTTTCTTTGATGGGTTAAAACCATTTCTCCGTCGAGCTTTAGTATCACAAACCTTCTCATCATACGAAGATATTGTCTCATGTGCTATCAAGACAGAAAAGGAATTCTCCAAGTCTTATGACAACAAAGTAAAGCAAGAGAAGAAGAGAATGGTGGAACAAGAAACGGATAAAGGGAAAAAGGGAAAGAAGGATTTTCCATTATGTGATAATTGTGGGAAGAATCACCCTGGTACTTGCCTAAAAGGAATGGGAGTTTGTTATAAATGTGGAGAAAAGGGTCACCAGGCTCGTGATTGCAAGGGAAAGAATGAGGCTGTCAAAGTTGAATGCTACAATTGTAGGGAAATGGGGCATTATGCAAATGAATGTCCTAAGCGTCAAGGAAAATTACCTCAGAAAAGGCCAAGGGATCAAGGAAGATCTTATGCTCTGACTACAGTTGAAGCAGAATAATTAATGTATTGGTGCTTTTGGACTCAAGGATTATATTCTGGTTATAAGAATAATGTGATATATATAAAGATTGTACTGCAGTACTTTTTGATTTCAGTAAGGTTTTAATATGATCAAGGTAATCATATTTTTAGTATGTGACAATAAGAGAAACTAATCTTTGTTTGGGGAATCTGATAAATTGATTTTTGAATTAAGAGACCTTTTAGAGAAAGTCTGGACAGAGGTATTTTGGATAACTATTAAGGTTGGAATGGATTAAGTTGAACCATGGATAGTATTGTTTAAGGTTAAAGCATTTCTGAAGATTATTTTTGGAATATTATAATACTATAGTTTTAGGAAAAGGACAACCTGCAGGGTGGGGCATAACCCGTCGCGTCGGACAAAGCTGCAGGAATTGAACCCACAACCATAGTGCGACAAGCCTTTATTTCCTACCACTAGCCTACAGGAAGTCCCTGGTTATTACAAAATAATTTTACTAATCTAAATGGTATGTGTTAACATTTGGAACCTTATACAATTAGGATAAATAGAATATTTTTGATTTCCGTTACCATTTGGAGTAAAAGTTGGGTTGTGGTAAAAATTTATTAACGAATGAAAGTATACATAACAAGTATGTATATTCCCTTACGTTCTTAGTAAATCTCCTAAATAAATTCCTCAACATTATAAAAGGTAACTTAAAATAAAAATGTTGTCGGTTAACGTTTCCAACTGGGGATTCAATGACCGTTTAACCAATCACAAGTTTGTGATTTTCTTGTAGTTAAACTTTCTCCTAATCCTGTTTTCTATAACTCTCCATCAGACCTTGATGGTTTGTTTCTCCTCCATATCCATATTTTCATAGAATCCTAGAATGGGCTATATCGGGTGACCTTTGTACTTATCTTGCTTTCTTTTAATGTTATATATTTATTAACCTTATTTCCGATATGGGTTTTCCTCAAAGGTATTTTCTCTTTTCAACCTTTTATTTTCAAAGAAAAAAATTTCAAATTGCGAGGACGCAATTTATTGATGGAGGGGAGAATGTAACACCCCGAGCTTCCACGATACGCCTCTCTTTCAATAATGCAATAGCTTGCATTGTACGCAAGTTCGAGTTCTAAAACACCGTGACTAATCAAAGTAGCCGTTATGAATAGTAATAACCACTTTTTAAAAATTATAGAAATTTTATATTTCAAAATGGACTTCATTTTTGTATTCGTAATATCGAAATTAGCCTATATTGAATTTTTGGTATTTTTCTGAGAACTTCTAAATTTTTATGAATAGTGAAAAATACTTAAAAACAACTTTTTTAATCAAAATAATTTATAGTGATAAATTATAATATTTAGTGGTTTTAAAGTATAATTAGAATATATTTTTACCATTTTATCCAATGGTGGTCATTAGAATTAATTTAACATTGAAATTGGACATAAACAATTGCCAATCTTTTGATATAAATTGTTTCTTAAAAACACGCTATTTGTTGTGACAGCGGGAATTAATAATAAAATTAATTAATGCAACTTATATGTTTGGAATTTTGTAAAATAGACATCATTTTTGAATTCGGAATATCAATTATATCTTAGGGTAAAATTTTGGCTTTGTTCTGAAAAACTTCAATTTTTGATGAATAGTGAAACCACTAAGTGGTAGTTAAATAACTGATTTTTTATTTAAATGAAATATTACCACTTTTGTGATTTGATTTTCAAAAATCCGACATACATGGTTGTCATTAAGAAGTAAAATTCGGTTCAATGAGATTAAAATAAATTTTTGATGAATAGTAACTTTTAAGTTCTTAATCGCGATTAGAGGTAATTAGTGTAGTTTAAGGTACAAATAATGTTTTAATAATATGATATGAGCATGACACTTGTCCTACTCCTATTGGATGAGTCATGGCCTACCAAGACAACCCATGGGTCAACTTGGGGACCCCATGGAGCCACTTTAGTTGGAAAATGACATTAATATATATTTATTTAATGTTAAAATTAAATTGACACAAACATGAGTTGTCTTACTAAAACAATTTTTAAGTGGGGTTACACAAGTCCAAATTTTGATTATAAATATTCATTAGAAATCTAAAAAGATTTCCTACATCATAGTATTTTTTTATAATTTTTAGACATTAAATAAATTAAATTATTTATGACATCATGATGATGCAACGATGACCTCATTATTTAACGATTTAAATAAAATGGGAAGATAATGCAAAATCCAAGTCTTACACTTGTCCAAAGCCAATTGGATGAAGAGATTTCGAACCCTTATCACCTTAGCCTCGAATTATATAAGTGTGGGACCTTTATAATTCGAAAAGCATTGTGTAATAATGTAACATTTCAATCTTTCCAAAAGTGCCCCTCCTCTCCACTTATAAAAGGCCCCCACCTCTCCCACCTTATTCACACCTTCAAGCCATTTGGATCGGCCAAACTCTACCCAAATACTCTCCCAAAATTCCCCTCTTACTCCTAGAATCCTCACTTTGGGCATAACTCTTCCCAAGGAAGCCTTTGGCTCATATCAAAAAGAGTTACCCGATTTTGAGGTAATGTCTTCTCTAATGTTGTTTTGTTTTATTTTTCTTATAAAACCCCCTAAACTCTTTTTATTCATTTCTTTTGTAACAAAACCAGTATACTCAATATACTAGGATGTTTTTATAATAAGGATTCGAGCTACACTTACACACACCTACATGTAATGGTTAAAGAACATACGGTTTCTGTGGATGGCGAATTTCTGCCTCACGAAACGATGATTGTTCAACACTCATATAACACCTTCAAAGGTGGCCATTAAGATGTCACTATTTTTATATATGATATATAATATGTTTATGTTTTACTTATGCTTCTGTATTTCTCATTTATGGCATACTTTATGATTTCCATTATGGGTAAAACGCGATAATTTCATTTTAGGAAGTGCGGACTAACGCCCCCTCAAAGTGATTTGAATCGTTAATGCCATATGTGGGATGTATAAAGGATGAAGAAAATGGTATTATACAATATATTATACTGTAATTATATTATAAATTTATATCATTATGATTTAGTTCCATTAAAATATGAAATTGAAATGAAAGTAACGTTCATGCGTACGTACGGCTTACCGTCTCCATGAACGGTGCATTTCATTTCTTACCTCTAAATGTTACGTAATATTATAAATGAATGTATATACTGGATATATAAGATATATATGACATCTAAATCATGAATATAATTCTGGATATAATGGATATTCTACCACATGAACAACTTGTAATTATAAGAAGTTTATTGTTGACTCAAGTTACCAAAGATCGACAAAACGACCGTTATTAACTTAAATAATTACATAATGTTCATAACATTGTAATAAGTGATATAAAAAGGATAATGAAATTTAAAATGATTCTTAATAAGGTAGATATTAACTCTAGTTTATTATTCAGGAGGTTAAAGAACGGTTGAGTCAAGTCGGACACAAGGTAAGGGAATTTCTTAACCCAACTTCCATTCTTTGGGTTAATCTTTTACTTTCAAATTATGTCATGATAATATTATGTCCTATTTTGTATTTTTTACATTCTTTATGTGTAACTATAGTGAATACACATAATATATCTATTTTATTTTAAAAATGATCTTTTAAGGACTTCGTCTCAATCCCCTTTCATTGAGGCATATTTGGTTTTATACACAACTTTATTTTATACGGTGTATAAACCCCTTTGACTTTTACATTTATTCAAAAGGAATCTTTTTTATACGAAGCGTTTTGCTAAACGACAAAAGGGAATGTTTTCTTTCCGTACTTATGCGGCGACAACGACTTCTCCGCCGCCGTGACCATTATTTGAGATTCGGCTTCCTCTACAAGCCATCATTTTTTTTAATGAAAAATAAATACAAAGTTTTAACTTTCTTTTATTTTGGTATTGAAAATGGTTTTGAAAGCATTTTTATTATATCAATGTGTTGTATTTATATCTTGTTATTGAAATGTGGAAATGTTATATTTCCTTTATGCATGTTTTATGTGATATGATTATGTTATGGTTTATGATATGTTTAAACCTATTCATATGAGGAATGCATTGGACTTAATAAGTGACGGGTGGAGCCCGCTATAGCTCCTCGATGCATCGGCAGGTCTCATGAGACAAACTAGTGTCTTGGCACGAGGCCTTGACAAAAGCTTATTTGTGGTCTTGGCACGAGGCCTTGACTACGTGGTTATGATAGTCTGGCATTATGCATTCCATCATTTTGAAAGTGGTTATTGATATTGCATGTGATTATTCGACCAGTAGAATATCCATGTGAAGATGTAAATGGCATTATCTCATTTTACTTTTGCCATATTATGTTGATTTTCAAGTTTAAAAGGCTTTTGTTTTATTCATACATTGCCTTAAATGTTTATGTTTATTTATGAAAGCTTCCGCAATATTGTTATCCTTACTGAGCATCTGAGCTCACCCCTTTCAATGTTTTAATATTTTCCAGGATGTGAAGAAGTATTTTATGAATGACCTGCAGGGATTGTCAGAAGAGGATATGAGTGTGGACTTTGGAGACTTTGTTATTGTAGTTTTTCACTTTATGATGTAATGTAACATTTACGAATGTATCTAGTGTTTCCAAGGCTACTAAACTAATCGGTCTTTCGAGACTTGATCTTTTGTGATCATGCCAATGTTACGAAGTAATGCACCGAATCTGGGTAGCTGGGGTCGGGGCGTTACAGTTGGTATCAGAGGCAGTTTAGTACTAACCTTGGAAGCTAGATTTAGATAAACTCTGATTAGAGCACATATCCCAACGATAGACTTTAAGGATTAGTATAGAAGAACTTCCTAGAATTTTGGTATTATAGAGATTTTGTGAGTTTTCCGAGCAATACATCCCTGTCTGGATACGACCAGGTAGAGGCGGCTCTGGCACAGATGTACCTAGGGGTAAAACCTAAAAACACCGCTTTGAGCTAGACTCGAACGGGAACTGGTGCACGACAACGGGCCTTGCTGCACTCTTGGTTACGACACTCCCGGGGGATATGCTTAGGATAATTCTCATTTTATTTACAAACCACTATGAAGGGTTATGAGTACATACTTCCTCAAAAAAAATGTTTCTTTTTATGATTATGGATTATATCCATAAATAGTTCAATTTATGTTAAGTGTTTTATATGTATGGAATTATGTATTTTGATTCATAAACTGATCTAGTTTATGCCATTATTTAGAAATGTCTCCTGGTGGAAGGAATGGAAACCGTATCAATGCCCGCACTCCGTGTAGGGATTTCCCTCCTACTCAAGATAATTATAGTGGGGCTGGTGATGCAACTGGTGCCGATCAGCTAATCACCATACTGGGACAACTCACTCAGGTTATGAATAATAACCTTACCCGTATGGAGCACCCTGATCCACAACGTGGAGGATCAATGTTAGATCGATTCATGAGGCAACAACCATCAACGTTCAATGGGAGTAAAAATCCCTTAGTAGCCGAGCAATGGATAAATTCCTTAGAGAAAATATTCCATGCCTTGGGGAGTAGTGAAAGGGAGAAGGTTGTCATGGCAGTTTACCGCCTCACTGGAGATGCTGATCAGTGGTGGTCGCTGATTCAAAACACAAAGGAAGATGATGACGTATCGAATATGGAATGGAGGGAGTTCAAAGAGCTTTTCTTAGAAAAATACTTTCCTCATGACCATCGAGCAGATATGGAAAGGTAATTTCTGAGTCTGAGGCAGAAGGAGGATGAGAATGTCGCAAAGTATGAGGCTAACTTTACAAGGTTAGCGAGGCATGCTTCCGATTATATACGTAACCCAAGAAGTAAGATTGATCATTTCTTTGATGGGTTAAAACCATTTCTCCGTCGAGCTTTATTATCACAAACCTTCTCATCATACGAAGATATTGTCTCATGTGCTATCAAGACAGAAAAGGAATTCTCTAAGTCTTATGACAACAAAGTAAAGCAAGAGAAGAAGAGAATGGTGGAACAAGAAACGGATAAAGGGAAAAAGGGAAATAAGGATTTTCCATTATGTGATAATTGTGGGAAGAATCACCCTGGTACTTGCCTAAAAGGAATGGGAGTTTGTTATAAATGTGGAGAAAAGGGTCACCAGGCTCGTGATTGCAAGGGAAAGAATGAGGCTGTCAAAGTTGAATGCTACAATTGTAGGGAAATGGGGCATTATGCAAATGAATGTCCTAAGCGTCAAGGAAAATTACCTCAGAAAAGGCCAAGGGATCAAGGAAGATCTTATGCTCTGACTACAGTTGAAGCAGAATAATTAATGTATTGGTGCTTTTGGACTCAAGGATTATATTCTGGTTATAAGAATAATGTGATATATATAAATATTGTACTGCAGTACTTTTTGATTTCAGTAAGGTTTTAATATGATCAAGGTAATCATATTTTTAGTATGTGACAATAAGAGAAACTAATCTTTGTTTGGGGAATCTGATAAATTGATTTTTGAATTAAGAGACCTTTTAGAGAAAGTCTGGACAGAGGTATTTTGGATAACTATTAAGGTTGGAATGGATTAAGTTGAACCATGGATAGTATTGTTTAAGGTTAAATCATTTCTGAAGATTATTTTTGGAATATTATAATACTATAGTTTTAGGAAAAGGACAACCTGCAGGGTGGGGCATAACCCGTCGCGTCGGACAAAGCTGCAGGAATTGAACCCACAACCATAGTGCGACAAGCCTTTATTTCCTACCACTAGCCTACAGGAAGTCCCTGGTTATTACAAAATAATTTTACTAATCTAAATGGTATGTGTTAACATTTGGAACCTTATACAATTAGGATAAATAGAATATTTTTGAGTTTCGTTACCATTTGGAGTAAAAGTTGGGTTGTGGTAAAAATTTATTAACGAATGAAAGTATACATAACAAGTATGTATATTCCCTTACGTTCTTAGTAAATCTCCTAAATAAATTCCTCAACATTATAAAAGGTAACTTAAAATAAAAATTTTGTCGGTTAACGTTTCCAACTGGGGATTCAATGACCGTTTAACCAATCACAAGTTTGTGATTTTCTTGTAGTTAAACTTTCTCCTAATCCTGTTTTCTATAACTCTCCATCAGACCTTGATGGTTTGTTTCTCCTCCATATCCATATTTTCATAGAATCCTAGAATGGGCTATATCGGGTGACCTTTGTACTTATCTTGCTTTCTTTTAATGTTATATATTTATTAACCTTATTTCCGATATGGGTTTTCCTCAAAGGTATTTTCTCTTTTCAACCTTTTATTTTCAAAGAAAAAAATTTCAAATTGCGAGGACGCAATTTATTGATGGAGGGGAGAATGTAACACCCCGAGCTTCCACGATACGCCTCTCTTTCAATAATGCAATAGCTTGCATTGTACGCAAGTTCGAGTTCTAAAACACCGTGACTAATCAAAGTAGCCGTTATGAATAGTAATAACCACTTTTTAAAAATTATAGAAATTTTATATTTCAAAATGGACTTCATTTTTGTATTCGTAATATCGAAATTAGCCTATATTGAATTTTTGGTATTTTTCTGAGAACTTCTAAATTTTTATGAATAGTGAAAAATACTTAAAAACAACTTTTTTAATCAAAATAATTTATAGTGATAAATTATAATATTTAGTGGTTTTAAAGTATAATTAGAATATATTTTTACCATTTTATCCAATGGTGGTCATTAGAATTAATTTAACATTGAAATTGGACATAAACAATTGCCAATCTTTTGATATAAATTGTTTCTTAAAAACACGCTATTTGTTGTGACAGCGGGAATTAATAATAAAATTAATTAATGCAACTTATATGTTTGGAATTTTGTAAAATAGACATCATTTTTGAATTCGGAATATCAATTATATCTTAGGGTAAAATTTTGGCTTTGTTCTGAAAAACTTCAATTTTTGATGAATAGTGAAACCACTAAGTGGTAGTTAAATAACTGATTTTTTATTTAAATGAAATATTACCACTTTTGTGATTTGATTTTCAAAAATCCGACATACATGGTTGTCATTAATAAGTAAAATTTGGTTCAATGAGATTAAAATAAATTTTTGATGAATAGTAACTTTTAAGTTCTTAATCGCGATTAGAGATAATTAGTGTAGTTTAAGGTACAAATAATGTTTTAATAATATGATATGAGCATGACACTTGTCCTACTCCTATTGGATGAGTCATGGCCGACCAAGACAACCCATGGGTCAACTTGGGGACCCCATGGAGCCACTTTAGTTGGAAAATGACATTAATATATATTTATTTAATGTTAAAATTAAATTGACACAAACATGAGTTGTCTTACTAAAACAATTTTTAAGTGGGGTTACACAAGTCCAAATTTTGATTATAAATATTCATTAGAAATCTAAAAAGATTTACTACATCATAGTATTTTTTTATAATTTTTAGACATTAAATAAATTAAATTATTTATGACATCATGATGATGCAACGATGACCTCATTATTTAACGATTTAAATAAAATGGGAAGATAATGCAAAATCCAAGTCTTACACTTGTCCAAAGCCAATTGGATGAAGAGATTTCGAACCCTTATCACCTTAGCCTCGAATTATATAAGTGTGGGACCTTTATAATTCTAAAAGCATTGTGTAATAATGTAACATTTCAATCTTTCCAAAAGTGCCCCTCCTCTCCACTTATAAAAGGCCCCCACCTCTCCCACCTTATTCACACCTTCAAGCCATTTTGATCGGCCAAACTCTACCCAAATACTCTCCCAAAATTCCCCTCTTACTCCTAGAATCCTCACTTTGGGCATAACTCTTCCCAAGGAAGCATTTGGCTCAAATCAAAAAGAGTTACCCGATTTTGAGGTAATGTCTTCTCTAATGTTGTTTTGTTTTATTTTTCTTATCAAACCCCCTAAACTCTTTTTATTCATTTCTTTTGTAACAAAACCAGTATAATCAATATACTAGGATGTTGTTATAATAAGTATTCGAGCTACACTTACACACACCTACATGTAATGGTTAAAGAACATACGGTTTCTGTGGATGGCGAATTTCTGCCTCACGAAACGATGATTGTTCAACACTCATATAACACCTTCAAAGGTGGCCATTAAGATGTCACTATTTTTATATATGATATATCATATGTTTATGTTTTACTTATGCTTCTGTATTTCTCATTTATGGCATACTTTATGATTTCCATTATGGGTAAAACGCGATAATTTCATTTTAGGAAGTGCGGACTAACGCCCCCTCAAAGTGATTTGAATCGTTAATGCCATATGTGGGATGTATAAAGGATGAAGAAAATGGTATTATACACTATATTATACTGTAATTATATTATAAATTTATATCATTATGATTTAGTTCCATTAAAATATGAAATTGAAATGAAAGTAACGTTCATGCGTACGTACGGCTTACCGTCTCCATGAACGGTGCATTTCATTTCTTACCTCTAAATGTTACGTAATATTATAAATGAATGTATATACTGGATATATAAGATATATATGACATCTAAATCATGAATATAATTCTGGATATAATGGATATTCTACCACATGAACAACTTGTAATTATAAGAAGTTTATTGTTGACTCAAGTTACCAAAGATCGACAAAACGACCGTTATTAACTTAAATAATTACATAATGTTCAAAACATTGTAATAAGTGATATAAAAAGGATAATGAAATTTAAAATGATTCTTAATAAGGTAGATATTAACTCTAGTTTATTATTCAGGAGGTTAAAGAACGGTTGAGTCAAGTCGGACACAAGGTAAGGGAATTTCTTAACCCAACATCCATTCTTTGGGTTAATCTTTTACTTTCAAATTATGTCATGATAATATTATGTCCTATTTTGTATTTTTTACATTCTTTATGTGTAACTATAGTGAATACACATAATATATCTATTTTATTTTAAAAATGATCTTTTAAGGACTTCGTCTCAATCCCCTTTCATTGAGGCATATTTGGTTTTATACACAACTTTATTTTATACGGTGTATAAACCCCTTTGACTTTTACATTTATTCAAAAGGAATCTTTTTTATACGAAGCGTTTTGCTAAACGACAAAAGGGAATGTTTTCTTTCCGTACTTATGCGGCGACAACGACTTCTCCGCCGCCGTGACCATTATTTGAGATTCGGCTTCCTCTACAAGCCATCATTTTTTTTAATGAAAAATAAATACAAAGTTTTAACTTTCTTTTATTTTGGTATTGAAAATGGTTTTGAAAGCATTTTTATTATATCAATGTGTTGTATTTATATCTTGTGATTGAAATGTGGAAATGTTATATTTCCTTTATGCATGTTTTATGTGATATGATTATGTTATGGTTTATGATATGTTTAAACCTATTCATATGAGGAATGCATTGGACTTAATAAGTGACGGGTGGAGCCCGCTATAGCTCCTCGATGCATCGGCAGGTCTCATGAGACAAACTAGTGTCTTGGCACGAGGCCTTGACAAAAGCTTATTTGTGGTCTTGGCACGAGGCCTTGACTACGTGGTTATGATAGTCTGGCATTATGTATTCCATCATTATGAAAGTGGTTATTGATATTGCATGTGATTATTCGACCAGTAGAATATCCATGTGAAGATGTAAATGGCATTATCTCATTTTACTTTTGCCATATTATGTTGATGTTCAAGTTTAAAAGGCTTTTGTTTTATTCATACATTGCCTTAAATGTTTATGTTTATTTATGAAAGCTTCCGCAATATTGTTATCCTTACTGAGCATCTGAGCTCACCCCTTTCAATGTTTTAATATTTTCCAGGATGTGAAGAAGTATTTTATGAATGACCTGCAGGGATTGTCAGAAGAGGATATGAGTGTGGACTTTGGAGACTTTGTTATTGTAGTTTTTCACTTTATGATGTAATGTAACATTTACGAATGTATCTAGTGTTTCCAAGGCTACTAAACTAATCGGTCTTTCGAGACTTGATCTTTTGTGATCATGCCAATGTTACGAAGTAATGCACCGAATCTGGGTAGCTGGGGTCGGGGCGTTACAGTTGGTATCAGAGGCAGTTTAGTACTAACCTTGGAAGCTAGATTTAGATAAACTCTGATTAGAGCACATATCCCAACGATAGACTTTAAGGATTAGTATAGAAGAACTTCCTAGAATTTTGGTATTATAGAGATTTTGTGAGTTTTCCGAGCAATACATCCCTGTCTGGATACGACCAGGTAGAGGCGGCTCTGGCACAGATGTACCTAGGGGTAAAACCTAAAAACACCGCTTTGAGCTAGACTCGAACGGGAACTGGTGCACGACAATGGGCCTTGCTGCACTCTTGGTTACGACACTCCCGGGGGATATGCTTAGGATAATTCTCATTTTATTTACAAACCACTATGAAGGGTTATGAGTACATACTTCCTCAAAAAAAATGTTTCTTTTTATGATTATGGATTATATCCATAAATAGTTCAATTTATGTTAAGTGTTTTATATGTATGGAATTATGTATTTTGATTCATAAACTGATCTAGTTTATGCCATTATTTAGAAATGTCTCCTGGTGGAAGGAATGGAAACCGTATCAATGCCCGCACTCCGTGTAGGGATTTCCCTCCTACTCAAGATAATTATAGTGGGGCTGGTGATGCAACTGGTGCCGATCAGCTAATCACCATACTGGGACAACTCACTCAGGTTATGAATAATAACCTTACCCGTATGGAGCACCCTGATCCAAAACGTGAAGGATCAATGTTAGATCGATTCATGAGGCAACAACCATCAACGTTCAATGGGAGTACAAATCCCTTAGTAGCCGAGCAATGGATAAATTCCTTAGAGAAAATATTCCATGCCTTGGGGAGTAGTGAAAGGGAGAAGGTTGTCATGGCAGTTTACCGCCTCACTGGAGATGCCGATCAGTGGTGGTCGCTGATTCAAAACACAAAGGAAGATGATGACGTATCGAATATGGAATGGAGGGAGTTCAAAGAGCTTTTCTTAGAAAAATACTTTCCTCGTGACCATCGAGCAGATATGGAAAGACAATTTCTGAGTCTGAGGCAGAAGGAGGATGAGAATGTCGCAAAGTATGAGGCTAACTTTACAAGGTTAGCGAGGCATGCTTCCGATTATATACGTAACCCAAGAAGTAAGATTGATCGTTTCTTTGATGGGTTAAAACCATTTCTCCGTCGAGCTTTATTATCACAAACCTTCTCATCATACGAAGATATTGTCTCATGTGCTATCAAGACAGAAAAGGAATTCTCTAAGTCTTATGACAACAAAGTAAAGCAAGAGAAGAAGAGAATGGTGGAACAAGAAACGGATAAAGGGAAAAAGGGAAAGAAGGATTTTCCATTATGTGATAATTGTGGGAAGAATCACCCTGGTACTTGCCTAAAAGGAATGGGAGTTTGTTATAAATGTGGAGAAAAGGGTCACCAGGCTCGTGATTGCAAGGGAAAGAATGAGGCTGTCAAAGTTGAATGCTACAATTGTAGGGAAATGGGGCATTATGCAAATGAATGTCCTAAGCGTCAAGGAAAATTACCTCAGAAAAGGCCAAGGGATCAAGGAAGATCTTATGCTCTGACTACAGTTGAAGCAGAATAATTAATGTATTGGTGCTTTTGGACTCAAGGATTATATTCTGGTTATAAGAATAATGTGATATATATAAATATTGTACTGCAGTACTTTTTGATTTCAGTAAGGTTTTAATATGATCAAGGTAATCATATTTTTAGTATGTGACAATAAGAGAAACTAATCTTTGTTTGGGGAATCTGATAAATTGATTTTTGAATTAAGAGACCTTTTAGAGAAAGTCTGGACAGAGGTATTTTGGATAACTATTAAGGTTGGAATGGATTAAGTTGAACCATGGATAGTATTGTTTAAGGTTAAAGAATTTCTGAAGATTATTTTTGGAATATTATAATACTATAGTTTTAGGAAAAGGACAACCTGCAGGGTGGGGCATAACCCGTCGCGTCGGACAAAGCTGCAGGAATTGAACCCACAACCATAGTGCGACAAGCCTTTATTTCCTACCACTAGCCTACAGGAAGTCCCTGGTTATTACAAAATAATTTTACTAATCTAAATGGTATGTGTTAACATTTGGAACCTTATACAATTAGGATAAATAGAATATTTTTGAGTTCCGTTACCATTTGGAGTAAAAGTTGGGTTGTGGTAAAAATTTATTAACGAATGAAAGTATACATAACAAGTATGTTTATTCCCTTACGTTCTTAGTAAATCTCCTAAATAAATTCCTCAACATTATAAAAGGTAACTTAAAATAAAAATGTTGTCGGTTAACGTTTCCAACTGGGGATTCAATGACCGTTTAACCAATCACAAGTTTGTGATTTTCTTGTAGTTAAACTTTCTCCTAATCCTGTTTTCTATAACTCTCCATCAGACCTTGATGGTTTGTTTCTCCTCCATATCCATATTTTCATATAATCCTAGAATGGGCTATATCGGGTGACCTTTGTACTTATCTTGCTTTCTTTTAATGTTATATATTTATTAACCTTATTTCCTATGTGGGTTTTCCTCAAAGGTATTTTCTCTTTTCAACCTTTTATTTTCAAAGAAAAAAATTTCAAATTGCGAGGACGCAATTTATTGATGGAGGGGAGAATGTAACACCCCGAGCTTCCACGATACGCCTCTCTTTCAATAATGCAATAGCTTGCATTGTACGCAAGTTCGAGTTCTAAAACACCGCGACTAATCAAAGTAGCCGTTATGAATAGTAATAACCACTTTTTAAAAATTATAGAAATTTTATATTTCAAAATGGACTTCATTTTTGTATTCGTAATATCGAAATTAGCCTATATTGAATTTTTGGTATTTTTCTGAGAACTTCTAAATTTTTATGAATAGTGAAAAATACTTAAAAACAACTTTTTTAATCAAAATAATTTATAGTGATAAATTATAATATTTAGTGGTTTTAAAGTATAATTAGAATATATTTTTACCATTTTATCCAATGGTGGTCATTAGAATTAATTTAACATTGAAATTGGACATAAACAATTGCCAATCTTTTGATATAAATTGTTTCTTAAAAACACGCTATTTGTTGTGACAGCGGGAATTAATAATAAAATTAATTAATGCAACTTATATGTTTGGAATTTTGTAAAATAGACATCATTTTTGAATTCGGAATATCAATTATATCTTAGGGTGAAATTTTGGCTTTGTTCTGAAAAAATTCAATTTTTGATGAATAGTGAAACCACTAAGTGGTAGTTAAATAACTGATTTTTCATTGAAATGAAATATTACCACTTTTGTGATTTGATTTTCAAAAATCCGACATACATGGTTGTCATTAAGAAGTAAAATGTGGTTCAATGAGATTAAAATAAATTTTTGGTGAATAGTAACTTTTAAGTTCTTAATCGCGATTAGAGGTAATTAGTGTAGTTTAAGGTACAAATAATGTTTTAATAAAATGAGATGAGCATGAAACTTGTCCTACTACTATTGGATGAGTCATGGCCGACCAAGACAACCCATGGGTCAACTTGGGGACCCCATGGAGCCACTTTAGTTGGAAAATGACATTAATATATATTTATTTAATGTTAAAATTAAATTGACACAAACATGAGTTGTCTTACTAAAACAATTTTTAAGTGGGGTTACACAAGTCCAAATTTTGATTATAAATATTAATTAGAAATCTAAAAAGCTTTCCTACATCATAGTATTTTTTTATAATTTTTAGACATTAAATAAATTAAATTATTTATGACATCATGATGATGCAACGATGACCTCATTATTTAACGATTTAAATAAAATGGGAAGATAATGAAAAATCCAAGGCATAAACTTGTCCAAAGCCAATTGGATGAGGATATTTCGAACCCTTATCACCTTAACCTCGAATTATATAAGTGTGGGACCTTTAGAATCCGAAAAGCATTGTGTAATAATGTAACATTTCAATCTTTCCAAAAGTGCCCCTCCTCTCCACTTATAAAAGGCCCCCACCTATCCCACCTTATTCACACCTTCAAGCCATTTGGCTCGGCCAACCTCTGCCCAAATACTCTCCCAACATTCCCCTCTTACTCCTAGAAGCCTCACTTTGGGAAGAAATCTTCCCAAGGAAGCCTTTGGCTCAAATCAAAAAGAGTTACCCGATTTTGAGGTAATGTCTTCTCTAATGTTGTTTTGTTTTATTTTTCTTCTCAAACCCCATAAACTCTTTTTATTCATTTATTTTGTAACAACACCAGTATACTCAATATACTAGGATGTTGTTATAAGAAGGATTCGAGCTACACTTACACACACCTACATCTAATGGTTAAAGAACATACGGTTTCTGTGGATGGCGAATTTCTGCCTCACGAAACGATGATTGTTCAACACTCATATAACACCTTCAAAGGTGGCCATTAAGATGTCACTATTTTTATATATGATATATAATATGTTTATGTTTTACTTATGCTTCTGTATTTCTCATTTATGGCATACTTTATGATTTCCATTATGGGTAAAACGCGATAATTACATTTTAGGAAGTGCGGACTACCGCCCCCTCAAAGTGATTTGAATCGTTAATGCCATATGTGGGATGTATAAAGGATGAAGAAAATGGTATTATACACTATATTATACTGGAATTATATTATACATTTATATCATTATGATTTAGTTCCATTAAAATATGAAATTGAAATGAAAGTAGCGTTCATGCGTACGTACGACTTACCGTCTCCATGAACGGTGCATTTCATTTCTTACCTCTAAATGTTACGTAATATTATAAATGAATGTATATACTGGATATATAAGATATATATGACATCTAAATCATGAATATAATTCTGGATATAATGTATATTCTACCACATGAACAACTTGTAATTATAAGAAGTTTATTGTTGACTCAAGTTACCAAAGATCGACAAAACGACCGTTATTAACTTAAATAATTACATAATGTTCATAACATTGTAATAAGTGATATAAAAAGGATAATGAAATTTAAAATGATTCTTAATAAGGTAGATATTAACTCTAGTTTATTATTCAGGAGGTTAAAGAACGGTTGAGTCATGTCGGACACAAGGTAAGGGAATTTCTTAACCCAACTTCCATTCTTTGGGTTAATCTTTTACTTTCAAATTATGTCATGATAATATTATGTCCTATTTTGTATTTTTACATTATTTATGTGCACCTATAGTGAATACACATAATAGATCTATTTTATTTTAAAAATGATCTTTTAAGGACTTCGTCTCAATCCCCTTTCATTGAGGCATATTTGGTTTTATACACAACTTTATTTTATACGGTGTATAAACCCCTTTGACTTTTACATTTATTCAAAAGGAATCTTTTTTATACGAAGCGTTTTGCTAAACGACAAAAGGGAATGTTTTCTTTCCGTACTTATGCGGTGACAACGACTTCTCCGCCGCCGTGACCATTATTTGAGATTCGGCTTCCTCTACAAGCCATCATTTTTTTAATGAAAAATAAATACAAAGTTTTAACTTTCTTTTATTTTGGTATTGAAAATGGTTTTGAAAGCATTTTTATTATATCAATGTGTTGTATTTATATCTTGTGATGGAAATGTGGAAATGTTATGTTTCCTTTATGCATGTTTTATGTGATATGATTATGTTATGGTTTATGATATGTTTAAACCTATTCATATGAGGAATGCATTGGACTTAATAAGTGACGGGTGGAGCCCGCTATAGCTCCTCGATGCATCGGCAGGTCTCATGAGACAAACTAGTGTCTTGGCACGAGGCCTTGACAAAAGCTTATTTGTGGTCTTGGCACGAGGCCTTGACTACGTGGTTATGATAGTCTGGCATTATGCATTCCATCATTATGAAAGTGGTTATTGATATTGCATGTGATTATTCGACCAGTAGAATATCCATGTGAAGATGTAAATGGCATTATCTCATTTTACTTTTGCCATATTATGTTGATGTTCAAGTTTAAAAGGCTTTTGTTTTATTCATACATTTCCTTAAATGTTTATGTTTATTTATGAAAGCTTCCGCAATATTGTTATCCTTACTGAGCATCTGAGCTCACCCCTTTCAATGTTTTAATATTTTCCAGGATGTGAAGAAGTATTTTATGAATGACCTGCAGGGATTGTCAGAAGAGGATATGAGTGTGGACTTTGGAGATTTTGTTATTGTAGTTTTTCACTTTATGATGTAATGTAACGTTTACGAATGTATCTAGTGTTTCCAAGGATACTAAACTAATCGGTCTTTCGAGACTTGATCTTTTGTGATCATGCCAATGTTACGAAGTAATGCACCGACTCTGGGTAGCTGGGGTCGGGGCGTTACAGGTGCGTGCGGGCAAGCAAAGAAGGTGCATAGCACTGTTAAAGGGGGGAGGAACTACCTAGCGCTGTTAAAGGGGAGAGGGGAGGCTAGACAAGTGCCATTAAAAAGGGATTGAGCACCGATAAAAGTGGGGCGGTCCACCATCCGATTTGCAATAAAAAACCAATTTTTTATTTTTTTGACTTTTATCAGCACTAAAAAAAACACCGATAAAGGACCATTTTATCATCGTTTTTTTTAACGTTGATAAAAGACCCCTTTTATCAACGTTTTTTTAGCACTGATAAAAGGGGCCTTTATCATCGTTTTTTTAGCACTGATAAAAGAGACCCTCTTTTAATTGTAGCTCGATTATCATCGCTTTTTTAAACTGATAAAAGATTTTTTTAGCACTGATAAAACACTGTTTTGTAGTAGTTGTTGGGGATTCGGAGCCCAAAACAACAAGCGTGAAACATGCTCCGGGAGATCCCCCACGACTTTGGTATCCAGAACTGGGAAGTCCAAGAACCCCATCCACTGCACCAAGTCGTCCTTGCATCCAACTTCGATCCTCCCAGGGTATTCATTCACAACAACGAACAAAAGCACACGACAAGCAAACACACTTGCAAGCACAAAGTACAAAACAATGCACAACAGGATTAGGTGGTTCAAACTTTCATCTTACATCCACGGGAGAATGATGACATCACTTTCATTCAATGAGAAGAAACATCTAGATTACAAGAATTTTCATCTTCTGGAACTCCACCTAGTTCACCGAAAGATGTGCCACCAACACCGTTCAGTCATCGTATCTTTTGGATCCCTCCTTCTGGTCTCCTCCCATGCAGGTCTCGAACTTCGCCTTTGGCTCTGATGCCTTCAGCTCTTTGTGTGCACCCAGGTTGGCTTCTCCGGAAAGGAAGCCACCTCCGCCTTGGTCAAGCTTTATCTTATTCTCATCAGTTATACTCAACAAATGTCAATGCATCCATTTATACAGACCCCAAGTCCATATATCTAATTAATGCAGTTAACATGAATTTTTTCATCCATTAATATTGATAATTAACACTCCATTAATGTTGGGAGAAACTCGTCTATTAATGTTGAGATAAATCTCTCCATTAATAATTTTCTCTCTCTCTCCAATAAATGGGCTGGACCCAAATCAATTCTGACTTGAGATTTTTTTCCCATGTTGAGCCCAACAATCTCCCACTCGAAGACTATTCTTATGCTCTCACAAATGTCAAAAATGGTCCAACTTTCATTCATCATTCTTCTGCAACGCCTACATGGTTCTCCACTCCATTATGCTTCAATCGTCCAGGCTCCCACTGAAGTTGTTCCTCCTCAGTCTTTTAGAGCCACGATCAGATCGTTCCGCAGTCTATGTGAAACTCATCTGAATTCCTCCATGGAAAATTTCTTCAAAGAAATCAGGAACAAGTTGTCATCCTCTTATTTTGTTGAAATTACCAACAATTAGATGCATTGTGTACCATGTTCATGACCTCACTATATTGGTCTTCCATACATTTTCAAAGACTCCACTACCGAGATTTTGCATCACCCAAGAGCATTTTGGTACACCAAACTTCAGCGACACCATCAGAACTGACCTTCATTTGGTAACTGTAGCTTCTGAAAAGTCTAATGTCATTGGCATGAAGAACTCCCACTGAAACTTCCTTCAGTGCAACCATGACAACATGGTCATTTTTTCTCACTACTTCCAGCCTGGTTTTGACTCTTTGAGAGCCCACATTCATCACATAAGGTCCTTCCATTTCTCTATCGATCCTCCGAAATATCATTGTCATAGAGTCAAAAACTGAAATATCCCTTCTCCATCCGCAATGTCATGTGGAAAAAATGGCACCAATCGAATCTTCCATCGACTTGAACTGACAACTGACAACTTCATCTGACATCCCCTTCTGGGAACTTGAGTCATCTCTCACCTCACTTAAACTTCTGAAAATAATCCCTAAGTTCTTATTGTTGTGCTCTTACTATTCTATTGCCTTCCATAATTTCAGTAGCCCTCCACCAAGCTCCAAATGTCTCCTAATGAACAGAACACGCAACACGACACTCACAGACAAGAAGACTTTCGATATTCCAGTAACACTACTGATACTGTCTATAAGGACTCAGCCTTATTACATTACATAATCTTGAATTTTAGTCAATAACTCACTTCATTTCATATTGAGTATCTTTTCAAGTTTATAACGTTAGATAATTGGGACATAATAAATTCATAACATTACACGTTAATATAGAGTGGATACTATAAAAATAGTATTCATTTCTTCCAAAATATAAAACTTTTCAAATAAAACATGATTTATTTGAAAAATATTCATAACATTTAACTTGGATTCCTTCTTTGTCTTACACAACCTTATAACCTGAGAAAATCATTTAAAAACTTGGGATGAGAACAAAAAGTTTAGTAAGAAATATAAAAAGAAGGAAAGAACACATTAGTCCATGAATACTTGTAACATATGAAATCATTTTTAAAAAGACATACTTGTCACCCATATATACTTACTTTGTGAAAATTGAGATTTCCACAAAATTCCCACAAAACATAAAGAACATAAATAGAACCATAAATGTATCTTGGGGCATTACTTACATAATCTTGTAACCCTCTCAGTTACCTTATAATTTTCAACCCTTATGGTTACCTTACAATTTGTGTAACCATCGCAGTTACACTTGGAGTAACCATACAACCGACCTCCAACTTACATATACCCAATGCATTGGAGGAAGATATAGGTCTCTCCCTTCATCATAAAAAATTACCAATAACCATAATACAATCATACAACATGAATAATTGTATAAAAACATTGCTTTTGAATTTCGTAAAACAGAATTTTAAAAGAGGTTTTTAAAAGAAAAGTCCCTTATAAATATCATATAATTGAAGTGAGAGTTAATAGAGTGTATGAAATATATATATAAACTATAAATACATATAATTCAACATAATATAAAAAAAATCATCACACAAACAATTTTAATACCTCATAAATAATTAAGTAGAAGGTTAACCCAAAGAATGGAAATCGGGTTATGAATTCCCTTACCCGGGGCTTGTCTTACTTCAAACTTGTTTAAAGCTTCTGTATAATGGTTAAAAGAGTGTTATTAATATCTTAAAGAAAAATATTCATCCTTATAATATCTTATATGATCGTTTCATTACATCATTTTACCCTTCAATTGTTAGTATTTTGTTCCTTCCATTGTTTTGGGTGTGTTCTTTACATGATTTCCATGACCGGTTTGTATTTGATTTTCTTGTCATAAAAAATGAAATTCCAGAAGTGGAATGAAATGGTATTCATATGGTTCCAGAATATATAATAATACCATAAATCATTTTTTTATCATATATGACGATGGATCACTAGATAAAATATTAATGATGTTTGTTTAGATCATTTTTTGGTGGTTCCTCGATAATCATGAACTTGTTTCATTATATAATTTAATTTCATGCATAGAAGTTTATTTCAGAATATAAAATAGGTTAAAAAATAAACTTTAGATTCTCTTTCAACCATTAAAAAGGTTTTATTGTCATATTTTTAGAATGTAATGGATATTGCAAACACATCGTCCACGATTTTGGTAAATTGGCACATCGTGGACGGTGTTTTTATTTTTAGAATAAGAGGTAGAGGAGAGGAAAGAAGATGATGAATATTTTACATGAACATGGTAACATACATAATATATAAGATTCTGGATATTTCATACCTCCTCGATAAGTGGAGGGAAATAGAGTATAAGAAATGAAAGGAATTGGAAAGAAAACGCATGAAAAAGGAAGAGTATTCTTACCTCTTGATCTCTTCTCTGTGAGATCCTCATTAAGGCCTTTGGTTTTGGCCTTTTGGTGAGAGCAGTAGCTCTAGGATGTGGGGAAGATCCTTGGGGAGGGTATTTGGTATAAATTAAACAATGCTCAAGGCTTGAGAGGTGCGAGAGGAAGAGAGGAATGATGGTGGTATTTATAGTGGAGGAGAAGAGGGATTTTACATTATTTTAATCATTATTATAATTTTTTTCTCGAGACTATGAATAGTATTGATTCATGCGACCCAAAATACTAAAAATTTCACGTGAGTTCAAAACAAGTGGGCTTACATCTGTCATGACCCCCACCCACCAAAGATGCCCCTCCTGAGCTGGCAATGGTGAAAGGGAGATAATAACCCCTGAGTCCCGCCTCTAGTAGGCCCTGGAGTGGCGACTAGCACCAAGGGTATGAGTTTTCAAAATTATGGGAGGCATTACCCTTTTTATTAATTAAGATCGGGAAATAGGAGGAGTCAAACACCAAAAGAAAAAGGAACAAATAAATGAAAATAAACCCAAAACCAAGCCCATATGCATGTTTTATACAATACTGAAACAAAATTACAAGTACAAGAAAAGCTCCAAAGCACGATACCAAGAAAGGAAAGCAAAAAATACAACCAGAAAAACTCCAATGCCCAACTAGTAAGGTCCTGTACGGTGCCTAAAGTCCTCCTGAAAACCTGAAAGTAAACGTAGGGTGAGCATACAAGTATACTTAGTAGGGAAACCTAAATCTCTCATGCACAGGTGGGGAGACATCCTAATGCCCCGTGAGAAAACAGAAGGAACCAAAGCCTAGAAAGGAATATATCCACCCAACCTTACAAGCCACACTCACCAAATATCGCAAGTCAATAGAGTAGTATAGTAATATTATCAAAGTATGGGTACCCCTCACCACCTTCCCACTGAATACTGCTCAAGACCTCATGCCTAACGCTCTGATGCTTCCCCTTCTTCCTGAGCTAGTGCTGTAACCTGGCCATACGAAGCTCGAGCTAGTGCCACAACCTGGCCATACGAAGCTCATAGTATCCCGCCGGCACACAATCCTCAGCTATAACCACATCTCATCCCACATCCCACCGGCACTCAATCCTCGGCCATAACCACATCTCATCCCAAAGACACCTGGGAACATATCACATCCTCATCTCGAAGACTCTTGGGAAACATCTTTCGTAACCTGCTCGAAGGATCTTGGGCTATAGAACCTGGAAGAGGGAGCACAGGGAAGAACAGTAACCAGCCATCCTTTGGATGTTTGGGAATCTCACCCCCATCCCACGGGTGTTCTGCACGTGGTGCTCAACATGGATGGGGTGAGTAAAGAAATATAAAACGTACAGATTTATATAATTTTATCAACCACTCAGCCCATCCTAAGGCTCATACACAAAAGATCTGAGCACATGCCTCGACACTGCTACCACGAAAGTATGCACACAATGAACAACCCCAAACCACATTAATCTTTTCATGTTTCAACAGTTTTATTTTATCAGTTCCTTAACTACCGAGTAACTAACAATAACCAAACCCGATCAAACGTTCATAAAACATATCCCTACCAACCAAAAATAAGGTTAGGGAAAACACAAGCAACACAAAACCATTTTCTTTTATCATCCAATCAATTCCATTGATTTTCCCTATTTAATCAACTACCATGCCCCACAGTTCATTAGTTAACTCTTTCACTTTTATTCATATGAAAAACTCATCCCTATAGCCCTGCTGCCAACCACCACAACCCCAAACACCTCGGAAACAATACGCATACCACATCATTATCCCTTCGATACCATTCACCGCAGCTCCGCTATAGCATCCCGACTTTTTATCACATAAACTTTCATTACATTTTACAAAACCGAGGATCTTTAAGGTTTAGTGTCTTGGAAACCAGGAACTTTAAACATGAAAACATAAAACATTCTTCTAAAACACTTGAAAGGCTTCTCCTCATGTTCATCCTAGGTTCATTACTGCATCACATAACCTGGGGACATACATCAAATGAAAGGGTGAGCAAAAATCCCAGTAAGGGAAACAAGAGAAACATTTTACATGTGAACATGAGATACTTCAATAAGGTCATGAAAAGAACTTTAAGGCATGAGAATGAAATCATGAGGCATATCATAATAAAAATAACATTTTCATAACTTGAAGATGTGGCTGCAACATTTAATATTGAAAATCATGAACATATCACTAAGGTCCATCCCCAAGGTGTCATTTGAAAATTACCAAGGTTATTCACCAAGGTATCGTGAAAATTGTAATCTCTAGTGGTTACATCATTACCCAATGCATTGGAGTGCTATCAGGGCGCACCCTTAAATTTTCCTTTATTATCATGTGAGCCACATATATCATCATCAAACATTTCATAAATAACCCATATAGCATAAAATAAATGGGTTTCATTTCATAATCACAACGTTTTAAAAATTGCTTTAAAGACATGATCTTTACGTCACTTTAAAACCCACAGAAAAGGAAGGTGGGTCTCATGTATGTAAATCCCAGAATTTAAAATAGAAAATTTTAGTATATATGTGAATAACCCTTTAGAACAAAGAGCTTTGAGTATTCACTTAATAATATAAAAGAACTTTAGAAAAAGAGAGAGACATTTTGAGACGGAAATTCTGCAACATAACGACTATGTTACGAGGTTTTAGAAGACATTAAAAAGAGAGGGAAAATGGGTCAAACATTCATAAATGACCTAGAAAATAGTAGATGGACAGAATAATAATGATACATGATCATTGTAATGAAATTTCAAGGACATACCATTTGAAATGAAAAACATGGAAGGAAGACAAAAATTAGATTTCTCTTATAAAAGTTCGGCAGCCTGACGACGTTACTTAAACTTAAAAAAAATGATTTGAAAAGATCAAATAGGGTCTCTAATAATGTGAACATAAGAGTTCAGTATGATAGATATAGAGATAATGACCCAACATAATTAAAAAGGAACTTGAAAGACTTGACATGAAAGTAGAACTTTGAAAATAATGAGAAGGGTGAAAGAATCCCTTAAAAATTCGGCAGCCTAACGGCGCCACTTGAACTTCAACAAAAATGAATTGAAGAGATCAAATAGGGTCTCTCATAATATGAACATAAGAGTCCAGTATGATAGATATAGAGATCATACCCCAACATAACAAAAAGTAACTTGAAATAACTGACATGAAAGTAGAACTTCAAAACGAGAAGGGTGAAGAACCACTTAAAAATTCGGCAGCCTAACGACGCCACTTAAAACTTCAAAATACTGAATTGAAGAGATAAAATAGGGTCTCTCATCATATGAAAATAAGAGTACAATATGATAGATATAGAGATCATACCCCAACATAACAAAAAGGAACTTGAAAGAACTGACATGAAAGTAGAACTTCAAAACGAGAAGGGTGAAGAACCACTTAAAAATTTGGCAGCCTAACGGCGCCACTTAAAACTTCAAAATACTAAATTGAAGAGATAAAATGGGGTATCTCATCATATGATCATACAAGATCAGTATGATAAATTTAGAGATCATACCCCAACATAATAAAAAGGAACATGAAATACTTTACATGAAAATAGATCTTGAAAAATGAGAAGGGAGAAAGAATCCGTTACAAAAATTTCGGCAGCCTAACGGCGCCACGTAAAATTTCATAAAATGAAATGATGAGAGTAAGAGGGGGACTCTCATCATATGAACACAAAAAGGACAGTATAATGAATATAAAAGAACATCCTCCAACATAAGAACATGGAGCATAAAAGGAATGACATAAAAGAGATTACTTGAAAAGAAAAAGAGAGGTCGGATCCCTTACCTTAAAACATAACTCTTAAAACTCAAAGGTTGGGACCTTGAGGGCTTGGGGGCACCATGGGAGGACTCCTTGGGAGGTAATGAGACCAGAACTTCGTTGGGGGAGAGTGGGGAGTTGAATGGATGAGAGTATGGCTTGGTATTTATAGGGAAAGTGAGGGGATAAGGCATTAATGGCAAAGGGACACCTCATTAGTGGTTTTGGAAAAACCATGGGCTTGCCCATGGTATTTGCCCATGGTATTGGCCACTTGGGACACCTCATACCTTATCTCACTATTCATAATTCGAACATATTGATTACAAACTTAATACATCATTTAATGATGTCATTAAACACCCGTAACTTAAAAACTGTATTTTCACTATTCATAAAAAATTCAACTTTCTCAGAATAATCCCAAAATTTCACCTTAACCAAATATCAACGCTCTGATTAAAAATATGAACTCCATTTTATAAAAATAATTTTCTAAATATTTTTAATTGAATTTTTAAATAAAAACACTATTCACCGAAAATTCATTTTTTTCAGAAAAAACCCCAAAAATTACTATAGCATAATATCAGTGCTCTGAGTTCAAAAATGAAATCCGTTTTATAAAAATAATTATCTAAATATTTTTAATTAAATTTTTAATTAAAAAAACACTATTCACCCGAAAAAACTAATACTTGAATAATAATTTATGAAACCGTTATTTAACCATTTTATTGAATCACATTACTTAATCAAGGTGCCTAGATTATATTAATACTTTCTTTAAGTGAGATTACTAATCCATTTGGACACATTACTAATCCTAATCATAAAATTACTATTCATAATTTACTATTCATCAAAAATTAAGTTGATCTTATTAGACTCTAAATTTCGTACTGAACATAATTGTAGAAGACCATTTTTCAAAAATCATTACACATTTTTAATTATTTAAGTTTTACACAACCATTTTTAAAATATCCTTTTTCTAAAATTCATCAAAAATATGCATACTATATTTATCCGGTCATTTAAAAATTCATAAACTTCATCATAAGAAGAAATCCCAATTTTTATTTAAAACAAAGAATTACACAAGGCAGTTACGGTCTCCTTACATAGCCTCTTATCACACCAGCATAGGTCCTAAGTGTAAGGTGTGCTAAGGTGAGAGAATCCGAGGGAGGCTTGACCAACATCGCACGAGTAGAAATTTCTATCAGTTTGAACTTCTCGTGAAGGCGATTCCGTTCTAGCTTTATACGATGAAGTTCAGCTTGGGTTAGGTCCAGAGCAAAACCCAGTGGTGCTACCTCCTTCCCAAGTTCTGTTAGATGGGCTTCGATTGGTCTAAGACTACTGGGTGAGGCCATCGAATCTTCTTTCTATATTAATTAACCAAGATTACTTGTATTTAGAGACAATAATCAAAACTTTTAGTTTCCAGTGGTCATATTGACCAATGGTCATATAACAGTCAAAAACCAACAGTATCATTTTAATTATACTCATGTTATCAAATGAAACATTTTTGTTGAGTATAAAAATAAAATAACACATAAAATTAGGAAACAAGATTTATTCAAAATTTCGGGTTGTTACATCTGCTTCCCATCGCAACCATATGATACACGCCAACCCACAACCAAGACAACCGCAGCCCCACATCTCACCCATTCCATAAAAAACCACGAAACACCCCTTCACATAATTAAACCCCAACCAGCACCCACAAAATTCATTCTTTCATTTAATTTAATCAGGTGATCATACAAGGGTTCCAAGTATTCATTTAATCATCCAACTTTACATGATTAACTAATTTTTACATTCTATGAATTCCATCCACGAAAAAATCCTGAAAAAAACAAGGAAACATCTAATGGCGCAAGAAAAGGCCCCCAACGACCGTGATTTTCAGTAGGCATAAACCCATTCAATTCACAACATAATCAAAGGAGAAGCTTTGATAGAAATAAAACAACAATACCAACAAAAATCTCTCCAAACCCATTCTTTAACCAGTTATTATCTTTATTTACCAGTTCAACCGTATCTCATAAAACAAGAGGATACCCACCCCGCATGATGCACAAAAGTGAGATAGAGACGAAGGTAAGATCCCTACCTTAAAGGTTTTTGATGAAACCACGATGGTCAAAGAACGCTCAAGAAACAGGGTCGATTCTCCATGAATCCTCCTTAGATATCCTCTCCTAACACGACCAAGACCAAATCTCATCATATTAGACATCCACACGCTTAGAACTACCCATAATGGGTGTATATCTAAGAAACCGAGAGAAGAGAAGGAGTAGATCTAAGTAGATCTAAGAAATCAAGAAAGAACGATCGCATACCTCAAGAAACCGGCTTCGATTCTCCAAGAAAAGCCTCCGGATCACCTCCAAAACATTTGGGAAGGGTTCTTCTAACTCCAGGGAAGGGTAATCCCAAGTTATGGCCACTTAGGGGCTTAAACGAACCATTTAGAGGCAAAAGAGTTCAGATCCACAATTTTGGGAACTAACTTTAAGTGCTTGCATGGTTAGTCCGCACGGTTTAACAAACCGTGCTCTAACCATGCGTTAGCTTCTTCCTTGACAAACACTCCTCACATGGTTAGTCTGCACGGTTAGACAAATCGTGTGCTAACCGTGCATTAGCCACTACCTCCAACACCAACCTTGCACGGTTTGGCCGCACGGTTTAGCCAAACAATTCACCAACCGTGCGAAAGCTATTCCCCGTTAGCTTTCCTTAAAAGTCCACCCAAACGCACACCAAGTCACCTTGACCTCCCAGAACACCTCCATAACCACATTTCACAAAGGAATGGACTGGAGAGGTCTGGGCCATTACATCAGATACCTCTCAAAACATTCTCATCCTTGAGAATCCAAAAACCCACCTAAAGAAAGGAGAGGGGTCCGAACAACTCCTCCTCAAAAGATACCTCTCAAGAGAAAACCTCTTTGTTACCAAGGAGCGCCCCCTTCCTCACCTATCTCTTGAACAATCCCAAACATACCACTCCTCTCCCCCGTGCAACCAAGATAAACAAAGACTAAACCGTCCGGTCATGTGGGTGAGGGGTTTCCCTTCCTCCATGTTAAGATACTATCTGCTTTGGGTGGCACTGACTCGCCCGCACGGGTTTAGGCGCATCCACTTTAATGCATCTTAACTAGGGATCAGGTCCTCCCCTCCCCACATCTCGAGACACTTCACACACATCCATAGAAAAGGAACACCACACATTACATAATTAACAATGTAAAGCGTTCCATCAACCAAGTATAAACAAAATAGAACAAAACTTAAAACAACTATGGGTGCAGGGTGCGCATCTGCGTCTCTCATTCCCAGGTACTTTCCTCAAGCCCACCATGTATCCACAACACATGAACCAAAGGAATGGTTCGTCCATGAATCACCTTCTCTTCATGACCTTTGATCATCATGGGTCGCTCTGCGAACGTTGCATCGTTCCCGATATATAGCTCTCCCCAGTAGAGGATGTGTGAATCATCGTGCAGGTACTGACAGAGCTGGAAGACGTCGTGCACCCTTTGCAGCGGTGGTGGCAACGCCAGTTGATAAGCCACCTCGCCAACCCGCCACAACACCTCGAAGGGCCCGAAGAACCTAGGATAAATCTCGCTTCCCTTTCCGAATCTTCACTGCCCACGCCGAGGGGAGACCTTTAAGAACACATGGTCCCCGACCTCAAACTCCAAGGGTCTCCTCCTATTATCGGCGTATGAATTCTGTCGATCCTATGCTGCCTTCATCCTCTCTCGTATAAGCTGAACCTTCTCTGTCGTGCTCTGCACCACCTCCGGGCCAAGAACACCTCCTTCTCCGACCTCTGTCCAACATACGGGCGAGCGACACGACCTCCCGTACAAAGCTTTGAAAGGAGCCATGCCAATAGTAGAGTGATAGCTGTTGTTGTAAGAGAACTCTACCAGAGGCAAGTGTTGTACCCATGATCCTCCAAGGTCCAAAACACATGCTCGTAGCATATCTTCCAAAGTCTGGATGGTGTGCTCTGTCTGCCCATTTGTCTGGGGGTGGAAAGCAGTTCTAAGGCGTAGCAGGGTGCCAAAAGCATGCTGAAATACTCTCCAGACTCGTGAGGTAAACCGTGCATCCCTACCCAAGACTATGGACCTCGGAACTTCATGAAACCACACCACTTCATCCACATACCTCTGTGCTAAGTCCTCAATCGTACTTGACTCCTTGATTACTAGGTAGTGATCCGATTTCTTCAACCGGTCCACCACCACCCAGATGGCGTCGCAACCTCCTTGAACCTTGGGTAGCCCTGTGACGAAATACATCGAGATTTCATCCCACTTCTACTCAGGGAGATCTAAAGGTTGCAACAAACTTCCTGGAACACGGTGTTCAGCCTTCACCTGCTGACACACTAGGCACTTGGCCACGAACTCTGCCACCGCCCGCTTTACCCCGAGACACCAAAACTATCTCCTCAGACACTGGTACATCTTGGAAACTCCCGGGTGTACCACTAGGGGGAGTTGTGGAACTCACCAAGAACCCTCTCGTGCATCATCTCTAGAACAAACATCTTCCCTCAGAAAAGCATCTGATTCTGACCATCCTCCGTCCACCCTTCTGGGGCATCACCTTGGGAAACCCAGTCACGCATCACTTCACTTTCTGTGTCTCCCAACTGAGACTCCTCCACCTACCGTATTAAGGAGGACTACACTGTCATTTTAAACAGACAACCTCTACCACCATCTTCCCATACATTGAGGTATAGTGCATCCAATTCTTCCATCGCCTTCCAAACATCTATCGACTTTCAAACTGCGTCTTTCCTCCTACTCCAAGCATCAGCCACCACATTTCCTTTGCCTTCGGTGTAGGATATTTTGAAGTCGTAGTCCTGGAGGAACTCCATCCACCTTCGTTGCTACAAATTTAGGTCCCGCTGGGAGAAGATATACCTCAAACTCTTGTGATCCGTGAAGACCACAAAGCGCTTCCCAATGAGGTAATGCCACCAAAACTTCAGCGCGAACACAACCTCCGCAAGCTCTAGATCGTGGGTGGAATAGTTACGTTCATGAGGATGTAACTGCCTAGACCCATAAGAGATCACCCCTTGTTGTTGCATCAACATGCACCCCAAGCCTTGACCTGAGGCATCACAGAATACCTCAAACGTTAATCCCTCCTCTAGTAATCTCAGCACTGGGGCACTAACCAACTTTACCTTTAGATAACTGAAGGATGCCTCACACTGCTCATACCACACGAAAGCTCGATCCTTCTTCATCAAGGCTGTCAAAGGTGCTACAACTTGGGAGAAGTTGGGTACGAACCTCCAGTAGTAACCTGCCAGTCCAAGGAAACTATGAACCTCTACCATGTTCTTGGGTGCTACCCAAGAAACAACCGCCTCGAACTTCGATGGGTCCACCACTATTCCCTAATCGGACACCACGTTCCCAAGGAAGTGAACTTCTCTCATCCAGAACTTGAACTTGGACAATTTCCCATAGATTTGGTGCTGTCGGAGGACCTCTAAAACTGTTCTTAGGTGCTCAGAATGATCCTACTCTGATCTTGAGAAGATCAGACTGTCATCAATAAACACGACTACGAACTGATCCAGGTATTCTCAGAAGACGAAGTTCATGAGTCCCATGAACACAGCTGGTGAATTTGTAACACTGAAAGACATGAATACAAACTCAAAGTGCCCATACCTACATCTGAAGGAAGTCTTCGAGATGTCTCCCTCCTTCACCCTCAAATGGTGATATCCAGACCGCAGATCGATCTTAGAGAACCAACCTACTCCCTTCAGCTGGTCAAAGAGATCTTCTATCCTCGGGAGGGGGTAATGGTTCTTGACCATTACCTGATTCAGTCTCCGGTAGTCTATGAAAAGCCTAATACCACCATCTGCCTTCTTTGAAAACAAGATAGGAGCACCCCAAGGTGATGAATTTGGTCGAACAAAACCCTTCTTCATCAGATCATCAATTTGAATCTGCAACTCCCACAACTCAGAAGGTGCCATCCGGTAGGGAGCCATCGAAATCGAATGGGCACCAGGTTGCAAGTCTATCCCGAACTCAACATCACGTCGAGGGGGTAGAGTCTCCACCTCTTCAGGGAAGATGTCCATAAACTCACCGATGATCCCTGGTACTTCCACCATTTCTATATCCGCCGACTCCACTGACAGTTCAGATAACAGGGAAAGGAATGGATCCCCTCACTGGCTACCCTCATGGCAACCCCACTCACTGATGAAAGTCACACATCGGCCGCCCAAGTCTGAAAACACAACCCTTATTTGAAAATAATCGATGACGACACACACCGAGAATAGCCAGTCGATGATTAGAATGACATCGTATGGCTGCATTTGCAGTAAAATGAGATCTCCATTGGATTGGTGTGGCCCCAACATCAACCTACATCCCCGGAAAACACGAGACAAGCTGGTCTGACCTCTGAATGGCGTACTCAAAACTAGGGGTACAGAAAGTGTCTCTATGTCTAGGCCCAAGGCACAGGCTAGACTGGGTGCAACAAAGGAGTTCGAAGCTCCTAAATCAAACAAGGCATAAGCAAGGGTACTAAACAAGCTAATCATAACTCGAACGATTTCTGGATTTACTGGAACTACTGCCTCTGCGGTGTGCATTTTCCCACACCCAGTTCCTCTGCCTCTCGGCTGTCGGCCACCTTTCTGACCACGACCTGGTCGAGGTCCCTGAGGAGATCCCTGAGGTCGGGCTCCTCCTGCAACGTCTGCCCTTGGAGGAGCGAGAGATCACTGCCCCTGCTGCTGCTGCTGAAAGGGTCTAGCTGGAAACTGCTGCTGCTGAGGTGGGTGTTGAACCTGCCCACCACCGCCGTACTGCACTCTATCCGAGAACTAATTCCGAAGGTGCCCACGGATGCCACAGATGAAACACCTCGGTCCCAGGCTCGAAGGAAAAGGTCGAGGACCGGGAGATCAGAACTGAAACTGCTCAAGCCTGCTCCCTACTAGTCGGAACCTAGAGGGCCCTGATGTTGGAGGCCTACTGCTGACGGCTTTCCCCTTTGATGAGCCCAACTGGATTCCTTCTTGTGACACACCTCCCAGTGTGTGCATCCTTTCCACCACTTCAGCCTTCTTCTGGACCTCCAAGTACGTCGGTAGGGTGAAAGGAGTAACAACATACTGGAGAGAAGGCCGAAGTGCCTCCTCCAAATGTCTCGCCCGAGACTCCTCATCCTAAAAGAGGTTGGGAGAAAAGAAAAGGAGATCTTTGAACTTGATCCCCAACTCCCTCACTGACATAATCCCCTTATAAAGGGAGAGTAGTTCCTACATCTTCTCATCCTTCATCGTGGAAGAGAGGAATTCCGCCCGGAACTCCTTCTCAAAGTCAGTCCACATGACCTCAGCCTCCCTCTTCTCCCCAAGATAAAGCGTCCACCACTGACGCACTGCTCCATGCATCTGGCTCACAGCTAGAGGAACCCAGTACTCTGTCGGAGCCCGAATCAAGCTGAAAGCTATCACCAGCTCCTCTAGCCAGCTCTCTGTCTCCATGTCTGAGATGCTGCCCTCATACTTCCTGAGGGTCTGCCGCTAAAAGGCTTGAAGTGTATTTTTCCACTGATCGTCCTCCTCCTCTCGTCTAGCCCTTTGTCGATCAGCCAAGTCAACCTCCTGGGCCTCAATTACCTGCACTACTCGTGGTCGTCTCCCAGGTGCCATAGTTGCAGGGTAAACAAGGAATGCCTAAGCCCGAGTAGTGTAGAATATTATTCTTAAATTTTCTTAGACTTCTTATTCATTTTAAATACCCAAAATGACCTAGAAACACAAGAACACAAGTCATTATGATTCATGTACCTTTCCTAGGGTCTCTACCCTGCAATCAGTGTAGCCTCACTTGGTCGTTCGGTAGATCCAGAGTCCTTGCATCGGATCATGGGGGGCCCTAAAATCCCGTGTCTTAGCCGGTCTTCCTTGGCCTATTTCACGCACCAAGATTGTACAACACTGTTTCCCTACCATTCCATGAAATCCTCACTGTGCCTAACTCCAGACTTCATCCTATCTCTCAACCGGTGCCTCTGATACCATTCTGTCACGACCCCCTCCCACCAAAGATTCCCCTCTTGAGCTGGCAATGGTGGAAGGGAGATAATGACCCCCCGAGTCCCACCTCCAGTAGGCCCTAGAGTGGAAACTAGCACCAAGGGTATGAGTTTTCACAATTATGGGAGGCATTACCCTTTTTATTAATTAAGATCGGGAAATAGGATGAGTCAAACACCAAAAGAAAAAGGAACAATTAAATGAAAATAAACCCAAAACCAAACCCATATGCATGTTTTATAAAATACTGAAACAAAAGTACAAGTACAAGAAAATATCCAAAGCATGATACCAAGAAAGTAAAGAAAAAACTGCAACCAGCAAAACTCCAACGCCCAACTAGCAAGGTCCCGCACGGTCCCTGAAGTCCTCCTAAAAACCTGAAAGTAAACGTCGGGTGAGCATACAAGTATACTCAGTAGGGAAACCTAAAGATCTCATGAATAGGTGGGGAGACATCCTAATGCCCAGTGATAAAACAGAAGGAACCAAAGCCTAGCAAGGAATCTATCCACCCAACCTTTCAAGCCGCACTCACCAAATATCAAAAGTCAATAGAGTAGTATAGTAATATTATCAAAGTATGGGTACCCTGCACCACCTTCCCATTGAATAATTCTCAAGCCCTCACACCTAACGCGCTAATGCTTCCCCCTCTTCCTGAGATAGTACCGAAACCTGACCATACAAAGCTCGAGCTAGTGCCGCAACCTGGCCATGCGAAGCTCATAATATCCCGCCGACACACAATCCTCGGATATAACCACATCTCATCCCGTATCCCGCCAACACTCAATCCTCGACCATAACCACATATCATCCCGAAGACACCTGAGAATATATCACATCCTCATCCTGAAGAATCTTGGGAAACATCTATCATAACCTGCCTGAAGGATCTTGGGCTATAGAACCTGGAAGAGGGATCACATAGAAGAACAGTAACCAGCCATCCTTTGGATGTTTGGGAATCTCACCCCCCATCCCACAGGTGTTCGGCACATGGTGCTCAACATGGGTGGGGTGCATAAAGAAACATAAAACGTACAGATTTATATAATTATATCAACCACTCAGCCCATCCAAAGGCTCCTACACAAAAGATCTGAGCACATGCCTCGACACTGCTACCATGAAAGTATGCACACAATGAACAGCCCCAAACCACATTAAGCTTTTCATGTTCCAACAGTTTTAGTTTATCAGTTCCTTAACTACCAAGTAACTAACAACAAACAAACCAGATCAAACGTTCGTAAAACATATCCCTGCCAACCACAAATAAGGTTAGGGAAAACACAAGCAACACAAAACCATTTTCTTTTATCAGCCAATCAATTCCATTGATTTTCCCTATTTAATCAACTACCATGCCCCACATTTCATTAGTTAACTCTTCCAATTTTATTCATATGAACAACTCATCCCTGTAGCCCTGCTTCCAACCACCACAAGCACAAACAGCTCGGAAACAATACCCGTACCGCATCATTATCCCTTCGATACCATTCACCACAGCTCTGATGCCCATCGCAACCATATGATACACGCCAATCCACAACCAAGACAACCGCATCCCCGCTGCTCACCCGTTCCACAACAACCCACAAAATACCCCTTCACATAATTAAACCCCAACCAGCACCCACAAAATTCATTCTTTCATTTAATTTAATCTGCTGATCATACAAGGGTTCCAGGTATTCATTTAATCATCCAACTTTACGACCTTGCATGGTAAAGTGAAGGTGCCATGGGCTTATACATACATTGTACGCAGATGTATTTCCATGATCCCTAATGCTTGCTCTATACGTCATATTCCAAGGGAAGCTAACTTTGCGGCGGATTCCCTCTCTAGAGAGAACGGTCCGAAAGAGCCTCGAAAGGTGTTCTTGAATGTGGGATCTCTACCCCATGTATGTAAGAATTTTGTGCAAGGGGATGCACTTGGACTGCATCACTTTAGACCTCCCTGAACTCATCGGGGCGGGGTCTTGTCTCCTGTATGATCCTTAATAAAATAAAAATGCAATTTTTAGTCAGCTAATCATCCAACTTTACATGATTAACCAATTTCCACATTCTATGAATTCCATCCACGAAAAAATCCAGAAAAAAACAAGGAAACATCTAATGGTTCAAGAAAAGGCCCCCAATGATTGTGATTTTCATTAGGAATAATCCAATTCAATTCACAACATAATCAAAGGAGAAGCATTGAAAGAAATAAAACAACAATACCAACAAAAATCTCCCCAAACCCGTTCTTTAACCAGTTATTATCTTTATTTACCGGTTCAAATGTATATTATAAAACAAGAGGATACCCACCCTGCATGATGCACAAAAGTGAGAGAGAGATGAAGGTAAGATCTCTACCTAAAAGGTTTTTGATGAAACCACAACGGTCGAAGAACGCTCAAGAAACTGGGTCGATTCTCCATGAATCCTCCTTAGATATCCTCTCCTAACATGACCTAGACCAAAGCTCATAATATTCAATATACACATGATTAGAACTACCCATAACAGGCATAGATCTAAGAAACCAAGAGAAGAGAAGGAGTAGATCTAAGTAGATCTAGGAAATCAAGAAAGAACGATCACATACCTCAAGAAACCGACTTTGATTCGCCAAGAAAAGCCTCCAGATCACCTCCAAAACTCTTGGGAGAGGTTCTTCTACCTCTAAGGAAGGTTAATCCCATGTTATGGCCGCTTAGGGGCTTAAATAAACCATTTAGAGGCAAAAGAGTTCAGATCCACAATTTTAGGATCTAACTTTAAGTGCTCGCATAGTTAGTCCGCACAGTTTAACAAACCGTGCGCTAACCGTGCGTTAGCTTCTGCCTCACCAAACACTCCTCGCACAGTTAGTCTGCACGGTTAGACAAACTGTGCACTAACCGTGAATTAGACACTACCTCTAACACCAACCTTGCACGGTTTAGCCGCACGGTTTAGCCAAACCGTGCGCCAACCATGCGAAAGCTATTTCCCTTTAGCTTTCCTTAAAAGTCCACCCAAACGCACCCCAAGTCACCTTGACCTCCCGGAACACCTCCAACAACACATTTCATAAAGGAATGGACCAGAGTGGTCCGGGCCATTACAACATCAGCCTTGCATCACCTATGATTGAGTAAAATAAGCATTTATCGTAATTTATCATATTTTACTATTCATAAAAAATTCATGAATTTCAGAAAAATACCAAAAATTCACCCCAACCATTTTTCAACGTGTATAATTCAAAAATTAACTCCATTTTTAAAAATAAGTTTCTAAATATTATTAATTTAATTTTTAAATAAAATCACAATTTATTAAAAAATAAACAATTTAAATCTATAACTCATTTTTTAACACCTTGAAAAATTAATCAAGTTGTCATTATCATAAATCCATACAAAAAAAAAATACAATTTACTATTCATTAGGGTCATATTACTATTCATATTATTATTCATAAGGGTATGTTACTATTCAACAAAAATCAAGCTGGATCCATTAGACTCCAAATAACTTACTGATCACAATTGTAGATGACTATTTTTTGAAATTCAAAACATAAAAGTAGAAAAATTATGTTTAAAGGATAGTTATAAATATCTACTTAAAAAAAAGTTTCATGCATTTCAATTTATTTTTAAAACCTTAGGGTGTTACATTATCCTCACCTTCTGGAAATTGCTTCCTCACTATTTTATTTACTTATTAATCAAGTGAGGGTACCTTTCCCTCATAGCATTTTCAGATTCCCATGTTTCTTATTCAACCATGTGGTTTCTCCACAAAACCTTTACCTGGAGGATTACCTTATTCCTCAATACTTGTTCTCTTTAATCAAGAATCTGAACAGGTTTCTCTTAATAAGAAAGGAAATCTTCCAGCTGAACCACCTATGGGCTCAAAATATGAGATGAATCTAGCACATAATTTCTCAACATTGAAACATAAAAAACATTATGTACCTGAGATAAACTCAGAGGCAAATCTACTCGGTAGGCGACTGTTCCAACCTTCTCCAGGATTTCATAAGGTCAAATGAACTGTGTGCTTAGATTTCCTTTCTTACCAAAATTTATAACACTCTTCAATGGTGAGATTCTAAGAAAAAAATGTTCACTTACCTTGAAAGAAAAGTCTTTCCTCCTGTTGTCTGCATAACTTTTCTTTCTGATCTGAGCTTTCCACATGTGTTGTTGGATCATCTTCACTTTCTCAGCCGCTTCCTCTACTAATTCCGGTCCCATCAACTTCCTTTCCCCAACTTCATCCCAAAAATCTGGAGTTCGACACCTCTTCCCATACCATGCCTCAAAAATTTCAATCTGTATATTGGAATGAAAACCGTTATTATAAGAAAACTCAACTAAAGAAAGATAATGATCCCAACTTCCTTGGTAGTCCATTGAAAAAGCTGATGCATATCCTCTAAATTCAGAATCATTTATTCTGACTGCCCATCTGATTGAGGATGAAAAGCTATAATAAAATTTAATTTTGTTCCCAACGACTTCTAAAGGCCCTTCTAAAAGTTATAAGTAAACTGAGATCCCAATCCGATACAATGGAAATAGGAAATCCATGTAACTTGACAATATCTTTGAGGTATAATCAAGAAAGCTAATCCAAAGACATTGTATCTCGAATAAAAATAAAATGTGTATATTTTGTCATCCGATCAACCATAACCTAAATCACATTTTTACCTTGAGAAGTATTAGGTAGTCTCACCAAGAATTCCATGGATACATTCTTCCATTTCTACTCTGGCACTGGAAAAGGCTAAAGCATCCCCTTCAGTAACTACCACTCCTCTTTAACCTGTTGACATGTTAAACATTTCATGGTAAAATCTGCAATATCGCTTTTCATTCCATCCCACTAGTAATATTCCCGAAGGTTTCTGTACATCTTAGTACTACCAGGATGAATTGAAAATGGAGAACTATGAGCTTCACACAAAAAATCCTTCTTCAAATGAGAATCACAAGGCACACACAATCTTTTTCCAAATATCAAAACTCAATCTTTATCAAGGTTAAATTCTAATAACTTACCTATTTTAGCCAATTCTACCTTTTTCTGTATCTCATGATCTTCCTTCTATACATTCTTAATTTTCTTTGATAATGATGACTGCACTGAAACATGAAACAAAACAGAGGTATTTCCTACAACAACAACTTCTAAGACAAAATTCATTAAATCATTAATCAAGGGATCATGTTCCAAATGTAACATGGTTAATGATGCATGATGTTTTTGACTCAAGGCATCCACCACTTTGTTTGATTTTCCTGGATGGTAATTGATCATGAAATCATAATATTTTATCAATTCGAGCCATCTTCTCCACCTCATGTTTAATTCCTTCTAAGTGAATATATACTTTAGACTTTTATGGTCAGTATATATTTGACATTTGGCTCCGTATAAATGATGCCTCCAATTTTTCAAAGAAAAAACTACAGTTGACAATTCCAAATCAAGTGTCGGATAATTTAACTCATGAGGTTTTAGTTTTCTTGAAGCATACACAATTACCTGATCATTATCCATCAAAACACAACTAAGCCCCTTCAATGAAGCATCACTATAGATGACAAAGTCACCATTTCAGGAAGGCAAGACCAAAAATAGATCATTCACCGATATCTTATTCAGTTCCTGAAAACAAACATCACATTCTTCTATCTAAATAAATTTAATCCCTTTTCAAGTTAACTTAGTTAGCAGGCTAGATAACCGTACAAAGTTTTTAACAAACCATCGGTAATGACCCACTAATCTAATAAAACTATGAATCTATGTAACATTTGTAGGTCTTGGCCATTCATCAACCACTTTTGTTTTGGTAAGATAAACTGTTATTCAATCCTTATTTACAATGTACCCAATAAAAGAAATCTGTTGCAACCAAAAATCACACTTGCTGAATTTTCCATTCAGTTTCTTTTCCTTTAAGGTTTTCAAAACAACCCTTACATGTTTTTATTTATCCTATTTACTCTTAGAGAATACTATAAAGTCTTAAATAAACACAACCACAAACTTATCCAATAACTCATGAAATATTTTATTCATAAGATCCATGAATACAACAGGTGCATTAGTTAACCCAAATGACATAACAACAAATTCATAATGCCTATATCTAGTATGAAAATCTATTTTTATGATGTCATCCTCATTTACCATCAACTAATGGTATCTGGATCTTAATTCAATCTTGGAAAAGTACTGAGATCCCTAGAGTTGATCAAACAAGTCATTGATGTGAGGCAAAGGATACTTGTTTTTAATAGTGATGTTATTCAAGGCTCTATAATCAATACAAATTCTCATGGAAGAATCTTTATTTTTAACGAAAAAATAGGAGCACCGCATAGTGAAGTGCCAGGATGAATGAATCCTTTATCAAGAAACTCCTGCAATTGATTTTTTAGTTCAATAAGTTCTATTTGAGCCATTTGATATGGGGGTTTTGAAATTTTCTTAGCATTAGGAACTGAGTCAATTGTGAATTTGACTTCTTGATTAGGTATGACACTAGGTAACTCATCAGGAAAAACATCAAGGTAATCATTTACCATTGGCACATCATTAATATGAATAGTTCCCTTATTTTCAACAATGTGATCAAGATAACTTTCATTTCCATCTTTCAATAGTTTCTCAGCTTCCTGATGTGTTATCAATTGTATGGGTTCATTCTTGAATACAAACTGAAACTCTTTCTGAAAGACAACTTCTTTATCTTTACATTCAATCTTATCATGATAAACAGTAAGTCAATCCATCCCCAAAATGATATCAAACTCTACTAAGGAAAAAACAACAAGGTTTTCAGGTAATGTCTTTCCAAAAATAATAATAGGAAGATTCTTAAAATTCCTCATTGCTATAATATTCCCCCTGGTGTTTTAACAATAAGTACTTATCTTATTTTTTGAGGTGATATTTCCAATTTACCAAAAAATTACTCAGAAATAAAGGAATGTGTAGACTCCGTATCAAACAAAAATTTAAGAAAATCTGAGTAAACAAACAAGGTAGCTGATAAAACTTCATTGGATGGCATGACATCTGCTGACGTAGTCGCAAGGTATCTCACTACACCTTTCTGCTTATATTTTGGCTTCTTTGAATCATTCAAATCTCTCTTTGGGCAGCCATTTGCATAATGAACCATCTCTCCACATTTAAAACACTTTACAATTTTCTTTTCCGGATTAGTCTTAGGATCATTTTCATTAAAATCTCAGGCCATATGTCCAAACTTACCACATTGAAAATACTTACCAGTTTTGGTAAGGCATTACCCAAAGTTCTTTTTTCCACACTTTTCATAAACTAAAAACTAGAATTTCTTACCATAAGATTTTTTTGGTTGATTCTAAACCATCATTTTCCATCTGGAACTCTTATTCTCCTTGTTTTCAAAGTTCACATGATCATCAAAAAACTCCATCTCTACCCTCTTAGCACATTAAATAAGTTTCTCATAACTTTTGAATTCACGGGTGGCCAATGACCTTCGATAACTTGGCTTTAATCTTGAGTAAAAGTGGTTGATATTTCTATCAAGATCCAGAATAATAATTGGAGCACACCTCTCCAGTCGGGTGAAGTTTCCTTCATACACAACCACTAAATCTTCCTCCTTTTGATTGAATTCAAGTAATTGCTTCTCCATCCTATGTTGTACCACCTTAGGAAAATATTTTTCATGGAAAATACTTTTAAATTCATCCCACTCCAAAGCATCAATATACCCTATATCCTTGATATTTTTGACCATTGACCACCACTGATCAGCTTCAACTTCAAAACGATAAATGGAAAGACCTACCTTTTGATTATCTGAACAACCCATAACATCAAATATCTTTTCAAGGGACTTAATCCATCCTTCATCTACTACTAGTTCAAAAGATCCATTGAAAGTAGGAGGGTGTTGTCTCATAAAATGTTCCACTATCATCATGTTCCATTGTGGTACCTATGGTTGTTCTCTTGAATGGATTCCACTACTATTTATTTACTGTGTCAGCAGATCCATTACTGTCACAAACTACTCAGTTCCAATCCCTACCATTTCGGGCTATAGATTCGGAAGGATATCGTTATGTTAGTGCCTCTCCTCTTCAGCTTCACTATTTCTTCTACGGAAAACCGTTATGAACAAACATATCTTAGTAAAAACAACATGGTAATCTTTAATTGCAATATCATTTCAGATTAACCATATAGTAAAAATCATTTATGGTATTATATTAACATCATTCTAACCCCTAAATTAATCTAAACCTCCCTTTGATACCAACTATAAGGACCCAACCCAATTACATTACATATTCTTGAATTTTAGTTAAGAAATCACTTACTTTCATATTGAGGATCTTTTCAAGTTTATAGCTTTAGAGAAATAGGACATAATACATTCATAACATTTCACATTAATAAATAGCGGATACCAAAAAAAATTCATTTATTCCAAAATATAAAACTTTAAAACATGATTTCTTTGACAAATCTTCCTAACATTTAACTTGGATTCATTATTTGTCTTACACATTCTTATAATATGAGAAAATCATTTAAAAACTTGGGATGAGAAAAAAAATCTCAGTAAGGGATATAAAAAGAAGGAAAGAACACATTAGTCCATGAATACTTATAACGTATGAAATAATTTTCAAAAAGGCATACTTGTCACCCATATATACTTACTTTGTGAAACTTGAGATTTATACAAGATTCCCAAAAAACATAAAGAACATAAATAGAACCATAAAGGTATCTTGGGTCATTACTTACATAATATTGTAACCCACTCAGCTGCCTTAAATTTTGTAACCCTCATGGCTACCTTACAATTTGTGTAACCATCGTAGTTACACTTGAAGTAACCATACAAAAGACCTCTAACTTACACATACCCAATGAATTTGAGGGAGATATAGGTCTCACCATTCATCATAAAAAATGACTAAGAACTATAACATAATCATACAACATTAATTATTTCATAAAAATATTTCTTTTGAATTCGTAAAATAGAATTTTAAAAGAGGATTTTAAAAGAAATGTCCCTTATAAATATTATATACGTGAAGTGATACTTAATATAGTGAGTGAAATATGTATATAAAGTGTAAATACACACAATTCAACATAATATAAACAAAACTCATCACACAAACAATTTTAATACCTCATAAATAATGAAGTAGAAGGTTAACCCAAAGAATGGAAATCAGGTTATGAATTCCCTTACCTTAGGTTTTTCTTACTCCAAACTTGTTTAAACCTCATGTATAATGGTTAAAAGAGTGTTATTAATTTCTTATAGAAACATATTAATCCTTATAATATCTTATATAATCATTTAATTACATCATTTTACCTTTTAATTGTTAGTATTTTTTTCCTTCCATTGTTTTGGGTGCGTTCTTTACATGATTTGCATGGCCGGTTTGTATTTGATTTTCTTGTCGTATGGAAATGAAATTCTAGAAGTGGAATGAAATAGTATTAATATGTTTACAAAATATATAATGATAACATAAATCATTTTTTTATCATATATGATGATAGATCATTAGATAAAACCTTATTGATGTTTGTTTAGATCATTTTTGGTAGTTCCTCGATAATCATGAACTTGCTTAATTATATAATTTAATTTCATGCATAGAAGTTCATTCCATAACATAAAATAGGTTAAAAAATACACTTTAAATTATGTTTCAACCATTAAAATGGTTTTATGATTAGCTATAACACCCCAAGATTTCATAGTACGTTATCTCTTCAAAGTAATTCAATAACTTGCGCTACACGCAACACCGAGTTTGAGCACACCACGACTTACCAAAGTAGCCATTAAAAAAGTGGTTATAAATAGTATTAACTGAATTTTGAATTTTATATACTCCATATAATTTTAGAATCCATATTATGTAACGAACTAAAGTTTTTCAATAAAAATTCCCTTCTTATAAATATGTCATAAAATCAAATGAAAACGCAACATAATGAACTAATAAGCGCTAAGTGACCTTTAAACATAATTATTTCACTTCTATGTTTTGAAAATATCACATACACGGTTGTGTTCAAGATGATTTTTGGAGTCTAATAAAACAAAAATATTTTTTTGGTGAATAGTAACTTACCCTTATGAATAGTAATCTACCCTTATGAATAGTAATACGACCCTTATGAATAGAAAATCACCTAAAATAATAGTAACCTTACCCATGAATAATTAAATAAAATTTGGGCATCTTTTAAGCAATGTTATTTTTGTAACCTATAAATAATTAAATATAATTAATTAATTAACTTAAAATAAAATGTATTTTCTTAAAAAGTGTTCATAAATTAAAAAATATATGTCTTAGAGATTTAAGATAATTTTATAAGACCTCAAGTATTGTTTGAAAGCATTATAAAATCAGTTTTAATTTTAAAAACTGTTTTTTTCAAGTAAATTGTGATTTTAATTAAATATTAAATTAATCATATTTAAAAATTTATTTTTGAAAAATGGAAATCATTTTTGGATTCTAAATTTTGAAAAATGGCAGGGGTAAATTTTTGGGATTTTTCTGAAATACTTGAATTTTTGATGAATAGTGAAATACCATAATTTACAAAATAAGCTAAATAAGCTAATTATAAAGTCATGTATGATGTTATATTGATGTAAGACCACTTGGTTAGGGATAACATTATAAAATTAATATTCTTGGTCATGGAAGACTCATTATTCCTTGTCTTGAGGGGAAATAATAAATTAATGGATTTTATATTAAGAAATCCCCTCTCCCCTCCACTATAAATACCACCCTCCACACCCTCATTTCCTCACACCTCTCAAGGTTCAATCCTTGTCTAAACTCTGTCCAATAATATTCCCCAGCCCCTCCCCCACTTCCCTCAGATTCTGGTCTCATCAAAAGACCAGGCCTAGGCCCCTTAAGGAGGATCTCAAGAGGAGGATTCAAGAGGTAATTTCTCTCCCTCTTTTCCTTTAATTATCTTTCAATTTCAAGTTCTTTTCTTATTCTCTCCCCACCTATATTTATTAAAATAGTATGGAAACTCTAGTATCATACATATAATGGAATTTTATGATACTAATTAGATATTATCCCATCCAACCCCCTTCTTCTCTTCCTTTTATTTTATAAAAGAAAACGTTGTTCGTGAGGTGTTAATCTATCACATTCAAGAATGACATGTTTTCTTTTTTCATTTTTACCTTCAGATATGGCCATGAAACCATTTTTATGGTTGAATAAGAATATTTTATATGTATTAATCCCTATTTAAAGTTCTGGAACTAACTTATGTACATATTACTAAATGATTAATAAAAAAAGTTCTTTGTGGTCGAAAAATCGCCCCAAATTAACTCAAACAATCATCATTTAATTCTTATCTAATGATTCATCCACATGGAATAAAATTTAATTCATTATAAGATCATTTTAACTTCTGCAATATCATTAATAACATGGAATATATGTTCTGTATTTTTATCCATGTTCTACACGAACTTCAATTCATGAACCCATGTGAAACGCTCAAGAAAACCATAAAAACGAACATTCCCGAACAATGTTTTTAAACTATATAACTCATAAAAGGACCATAAAATAACATAATTAAACCAAAATGACCAATATTCATGTATAAAAGGTTCTGAAATTTCTAATTAATGAATATAATATCATTATACAGGACATTAAAGTGAAGGAAGCGTTCAGATATAAGGTAAGGGAAAATTCTCAAACCCAACCTTCATCCTTCAGGTTCTCCCTCTTTCACTTCTTTTTGATATGGTTACTCCTTAAAAATCTTTTGTTCATCATTGTATTTACTTTTTTGTGATATACATGTTTGTCACAGGTATTTATGTCAAAACAAATGTTTTCCAAAAGAACTATTCTTTTAAGAACATGCCTTTTACTTCTCATTCAAGGTTGACGGTTCTTGTAACTTGTATGTTATTCCCTCTTTCTTTTGGGAACCCAATGTTTATGAATGTGTTCTTATGATATGAAACCCATTATTTTTCATGGGTTATTTATGTTAATTTTTGATATATGTTTATTGTGTCATGCATGATAAATGATAATGTTATGATGTGACGGGTGTGCCCGAAATTATATAGCGCAATATGAATGTTTCAATGTGACGGGTGCACCCATAATTATACAACACTCTAATGCATTGGGTAATGTGATTAATCTCATGAGTTAATGTTAAATTATGTGTGAACAAGATTCTAGTTTTTTTCACAATTTTGTGTGGTAGTTAACCACTAATACATGATGTTTCATTTTTATGAATTGTCGCATTTCAAGTCTTTTATTAATGATTCCCCTCACGTTCATGATCTTTTTCTTATGTTATGATTATGGTCACCATTTTTATATTGTTCTTATATATTATATTAATGGGCTTTTAGATAACCCCTTTTTATGTATATACTCAGGTTACTACATGTACTAAGGAGGGTTCAAGTGCCAATAAGAAGCTAGAGAAGAAGAAATTAAAAAAAAAATGTGTTTTTGCTCGATGTTGTAATTTGTTAGGTATAGTCCTAGTTTTCACAAGACACTAAACCATTGGATACTCTATGTGTAATAATATTATGTTGTTTATATTTAAAATGATGTAATAGTAATAAAAGGCTGGGTCGCTATAGTTGGTATTAGAGGCAAGGTTTAGTTAACTTGGGAATTAGGATTAGTAAACCCTAGAGAAAACCTCTAGTATGAGACTAAGTACAAATATTCATACAAGAATATTTACATAGGGATCCTATATGTTATTATTTTATTATAAATTGTTCATGACTTATTGACTTATTTTTTGTTCTAACCTTCTCTATTTTAGAAAATGGTGGGAACCGGGAGAAACCAGGCCAACAACTTGCACGAGGGCCAATGCAACGATTGCCCAAACGACATCCCCAATGATTTGGGAGGCAGAGTTCAAAAATTCATGGTTATGCTTACCCAATTATCTCAGGTTATGAATAATAACCATAATAATGGGTAACTTCCTTCTTCACCAAAGAGGGAGAAACTGGATATCAAATGTTTTATGTGGAAATTACCACCGACGTTTAGAGGATCTTCCGATCCACTAGTTAGGGAACAATGGGTCAACTCCATGGAGAAGATATTTTCTGTTCTTCACTATTATGAGATGGAGAAGGTGACACTAGCCGTTTATCATCTAGATAGAGAGACCGATCAATGGTGGGATTTGATTAATAACACCAAGACAAGGGAGGAAATTGAAGAAATGGAATGGGAAAACCTTAAGATAATGTTTCTTAACAAGTATTTCTCAAGAACTATTCACATGAAGATGGAGACAGAATTCAAAGAGCTCAAGAAAAAAGAAGGATAATCTATCGCAACCTATGAAGATAATTTCGCAAGGATTTCTAGGTATGATTCGGGTTTTGTTATCAACAATGATAGAAAAATTGATAGATTCTTTAGTGGATTAAAACCACACCTTCTAAAGGCTCTTGCAATTTGAGACTTTGGGAGTTATGAAGAAGTTGTTTGGTGTGCTCTCAAAGTGGAGATGGAGTTTGGATAATGGTCCCACGACCATGGTGATAAGAAACAAAAAATGGAGTTTCATGCTGAAGGATCTAATGACAAAGGTGGGAAGAAAACTCAGTGACCCACATGCAAAAAATGTGGGAAGTTGCACCATGGGAATTGCCTCAAAGGGACAGGGAAGTGCTTCAAGTGTGGGAAATAAGGACACCATGCTCAAGAGTGTCAAAAGGACATGAAAAGGAAGGATAATGTAGTCGAAGAAAGAAGAGAACCACCCATGGTTCAATGCTAAAACTGTAGGGAGCTAGGGCACTATGCAAGCCAGTGCACTAAACCTCGAGTTCTTAAGGGTAATCAACGTCAGCAGTCACCAAAGCCAATAGAACAAGGGAAGGATTATGCCATCACTACTGCAGAAGTGGAACAAGATAATGAAGTAGTACAAGGTACACTTTCTATTCACTCAATAATGGAAAAAGTCTTATTTGATTCTGGTTCTTTTCATTCCTTTACATCTTGAAAGTTTGCTAGAACTATAGAATCAAATCCCTGAAACCTTGAAGTAGAGATATCTGTAAAAACACCAAGTGGTGAAATCATTGCAACCCAAGTGTTTGACTCTTATACTGTTGGCGTATGTGGGAAGATTCTTCCAGCGAATCTTATAATACTTTTCTTGGTGGAATTTGATGCTATAATGGGAATGGATTGGCTCTAGTTATATAGAGCACATATAAAAGATCGGGAAAACAAAATATATTTTCATATTATGAACCATCCCATCCTCCTCTATAAATGAAAGGAAGACCACAAATCTCCTTTGAAAAATCCTTCCATGGTATGGGTGTTGATTCCCTATGAAGAAGCATACCTCACCCAAATGGTTGAGTCAAAGGAAAGTGCCAACCTTGAGGAAATGCCCATCGTGAGGAAATACAATGATGTATTTACTAAAGAGTTACCAAGAATTCCCCCGGATCATGAGGTAGAGTTATCAATAGAACTCATACCCGAAGCTACTCTTATCTCAAAATGTCCCTATAGGATGGATCCTATCAAACTGGAAGAGTTAAAGAAGCAGCTGCAAGAGAATCTGGACAAAGGGTTCATAGGCCCTAGTTAATCACCTTGGGGTGTGCCAATGCTCTTTGTGAAGAAGAAGGATGGAACAATGCGGTTGTGTATCGATTATTGGTAACTCAAAAATACCACCATAAAGAACAAGTATTCTCTTCCAAGGATTGATGAATTGTTTGATTAGTTAAGAGGAGATCAATACTTCTCAAAGGGGGATCTTTGTTCTGGATATCATCAAATAAAGGTGAAGAAGGAGGATATTCAGAAGACTACCTTCTATACAAGGTATGGGCACTATGAGTTTCTAGTGATGCCCTTCGGACTTACTAATGCCCCTGTAATATTCATGGATTTGATGAATAGAGTCTTTATACATTACCTTGAATTTTTTTTCTTAGTGTTTATTAATGATATTATCATCTACTCTAAGATAAAGGAGGAACATTAAGAACATATAAGACTTGTGTTAGAAAAATTGAGAAATGAGAAGTTGTATGCCAAGTTCAGCAAGTGTGACTTTTTGATGAAGCAAGTCACTTTCTTGGGACATGTGATCACAAGTGAGGAAATTTCTGTGGAACCTTAAAAAACAAAGGCAATTGAGGAATGACCCAGACCCTCTAGTGTCACAAAAATCTTTAGTTTTCTTGGATTAGATAGGTACTACTGATGTTTTGTGAGAAACTTCTCGTGATTATCAAGTTCGCTAACTAAGTTAATAGGAAAAGGGGTAAAGTATGTCTAGATGGAAGAATATGAAGGAAGCTTCAAGGAGCTAAAGAGAAGGCTGATCACTGCACCTGTACTCACACTACCAAAAAGTGGAGAAAGTTTTGTGATATACATTGATGCTTCAAAGAAAGTCTTGGGTTGTGTATTCATGAAAAATGATAATGTGATAGCCTATGCCTCATGATAGTTGAAGATACATGAGCAGAACTACCTGACACATGATCTAGAGCTGGCATCCATGATTTTTTCCTTGAAAATCTGGTGGCACTACCTTTATGGTGAGAAGTGTGACATATACACAGACCACAAGATCCTAAATTATATATTCACACAAAATGAGCTCAACATGTGTCAAAGGATATGGTTAGAGCTAATCAAGGATTACAATTGCTCTATTCCCTATCATCCTGGAAAGGTGAACAAGGTAGTTGATGCTCTAAGCAGAAAAGAACCTACTACTCTATCCATGTTACGGATTGATAAAGACCCTATCTTCTTGGATATGAACAGAATGGATTTAGAAATCATAAGGGAAAGAGATAGATCCTAAATTTACCAAATGATTGTGCAACCATCCATCCAAGAAAAGATTAAGGAAGCACAAAGGGATGATGTGGAGATACAAAAGAGGGTGAATGCAGTAAAGGAAGGGAAGCTTCAAGAGTTCCATATCGACGATGATGGTGTGATTTAGTTTGGAACGCGGCTATGTGTGCCTTCATCACTCGGGATAAAGAAGGAGCTATTGGAAAATGCACACAACTTAAAATTCTCTATCCATCCTTGGAGTACCAAGATGTACCCTGATCTTTGAGAACACTTCTGGTGGGATAACATGAAAAAGGAGATCATAGAATATATCTCAAGGTGCTTGGTATGTCATCAAGTTAAAGCAGAGCGACAAAAGTCCAAAGGGTTAATGCATCCATTGCCTATACCCTTGTGGAAATGGGAGAATGTTACTATGGACTTTTTCACGGGTCTCCCAAAGATGTCTAAGGGAAATAATGTGATATGGATTGTGGTTGATTGATTCACCAAGACTGCCCATTTTATCACTATTCGAGAAGACCTCTCACTTGAACAACTTGCAAAGATATATATGATGGAAGTAGTGAGACTGCATGGAGTTCCACTATCGATTGTCTCTAATCATGATCTAAGGTTCACATCTAAATTCTGGAGGAGCCTTCAACATGCTTTGAGTACTAAATTAAATTTCAGCAAGGCCTATCAGCCCCAAACTGATGGCCAATCTGAAAGAACTATTCAGACGCTTAAAGATATGCTAAGAGCCTTCTCTCTATAATTCAAAGGTGGATGGGATCAGCATCTCCCATTGGTTGAGTTCTTATATAATAATATCTTCCACTCGAGTATTCAGATGGCTCCATATGAAGCTTTGTATGGAAAGCAATGTAGAACTCCAACCTGTTGGGATGAATTTGGAGAAAGAAAGCTACTTGGACCCGATCTTGTGGAAGAGATGACAGAGAAGGTTAAAGTCATCCAGAAACACATCAAAGATACTCAGAGTCAGCAAAAGATCTACACTAACAACCATCGAAGGGACTTGGAGTTTTACGTTAGAGATAAATTCTTCCTTTGAATATCACCATGGAAGAGAGTCATGTGATTTGGAATGAAAGGGAAGCTAAGCCCAAGGTACATTGGCCCCTTTGAAATCCTTGATCGCATAGGAGTCATGGCCTATCGGCTTGAACTTCCACCTAATATGGATTAAGTTCATAATGTGTTTCACGTATCACTCCTAAGGAAGTACATACTTTAACCCTCACATGTACTAAACTCAGAGGTGGTACAACTGGAAGATGATCCCTCCTATGAGGAGTAGCTAGTAGAGATTCTGGACTGGAGAGATCAGGTTCTGTGAAACAAGACAAACCACCTTGTCAAAGTGTTGTGGAGGAACCATAAGTTTGAAGAAGCTACATGGGAACCAGAGGAGGTGATGAAGGAGAAGTACCCTCACATGTTTGTGTAAAACAAAATTTTGAGGGTGAAATTTCATAAGGGGGGAAGAATGTGACAACCCAAAGTTTTTCAATGTAAATTCCCTTCTTATAAATATGTCATAAAATCTCATGAAAACACAACATAATGAACTTCTAAGTTCTAAGTGACCTTTAAACATAATTTTGTTACTTCTATGTTTTGAAAATCCAACATACACGGTTATGTTCAAGAAGATTTTTGGAGTCTAATAAAACAAAAATAATTTTTGGTGAATAGTAACATACCCTTATGAATATTAACCTACCCTTATGAATACTAATATGACCCTTATGAATATAAAATCACCCAAAATAGTAGTAATATTACCCATGAATAATTAAATAAAATTTGGGCATCTTTTAAGCAATGGTATTTTTGTAACCCATAAATAATTAATTATAATTAGTTAATTAATTTAAAATAAAATATATTTTATTAAATAGTGTTCATAAATTTACAAATCTATGTCTTATAGATTTAAGATAATTTTATAAGACCTCAAGTAATTTTTGAAAGCATTATAAAATCAGTTTTAATTTTAAAAACTGTTTTTTCAAGTAAATTGTGTTTTTAATTAAATATTAAATTAATTATATTTAGAAATTTATTTTTGAAAAATGGACATCATTTTTGGATTCTACATGTCAAAAAATGGTAGGGGTCAATTTTTGGGATTTTTTTTGAAATACTTGATTTTTTTATGAATAGTGAAATACCATAATTTACAAAATAAGCTAAATAAGCTAATTATAGAGTCATGTTTGATGTTATGCTGATGTAAGACCACTTGGTTTTGGATCACATTATAAAATTACTATTCTTGGTCAGGGAAGACTCACTATTACTTGTCTTGTGGGGAAATAATAAATTAATGGATTTTATATTAAGAAACCCCCTCTCCCCTCCACTATAAATACCACCCTTCACATCCTCATTTCCTCACACCTCTCATGCTTCAATACTTGTCTAAACTATTCCCAATCATCTTCCCTATCCCCTTCCCCACATCCAAGAGCTTCTGTTCTCATCAAAAGACCAAGCCTAGGCCCCTTAAGGAGGATTTCAAGAGGAGGATTCAAGAGGTAATTTCTCTACCTTCAGATCTAGTCATGAAACCATTTTTATGGTTGAACTAGAATATTTTATATGTATTAATTACTATTTAATGTTCTGGAACTAACTTAAGTACATATTACTAAATGATTAATCAAAACAAGTTCGTTGTGGTCGAAAAACTGCCCCAAATTAACCCAAACAATCATCATTTAATTCTTATCTAATGATTCATCCACATGGAATACAATTTAATTCATTATAAGATCATTTTAACTTCTGGAATATCATTAATAACATGTAATATACGTTCTGGATGTTTATCCATGTTCTACATGAACTTCAATTCATGAAAACATGTGAAACTCTCAAGAAAACCATAATAACGAACATTCCCAAACAATGTTTTTAAACTCTATAACTCATCAAAAGGCACATAAAATAAAATAATGAAAGTAAAATGACTCCTATTAATGTATAAAAGGTTCTTGAATTTCTAATTAAGTAATATAATGTCATTATACAGGACATTAAAGCGAAGGAAGCGTTCAGATATAAGGTAAGGGGAAATTCTCGAACCCAACATTCATCCTTCGGGTTCTCCCTCTTTCACTGCTTTTTGATATGGTTACTACTTAAAAATATTTTTTTCATCATTTTATTTCATTTTTTGGGACATAAATTTTTGTCACTAGTATTTATGTCAAAACAAATGTTTTCCAAAAGAACTAATCTTTTAAGAACAAGCCTTTTACTTCTCATTCAATGTTGATGGTTCTTGTAACTTGTATGTTATTCCCTCTTTATTTTGGGAACCCAATGTTTATGAATGTGTTCTTATGAGATGAAACCCATTAATTTTAATGGTTTAGTTATGTTCATTTTTTATATATTTTTATTGTTGCATGCATGATAAATGATAATGTTATGATTTGACGGGTGCGCCCAGAATTATATAGTGCAATTTTAATGTTTCAATGTGACGGGTGAACTCGGAATTATACAACACTCTAATGCATTGGGTAATGTGATGAATCTGATTATTTAATGTGAAATTATGTGTGAAAAAGATTCTAGCTTTTTTCACAAGTATGTGTGGTAGTTAACCACTAAGACATGATGTTTCATTTTTATGCATTGCCACATTTCAAGTCTTTTATTAATGATTCCCCTCACGTTCATTATCTTTTGCCTATGTTATGATTATTCTCACCATTTTTATATTGTTCTTATATATCCCATAAGTGCCAATAAGAATCTAGAGAAGAAGAAATTAAAAAAATGTGTTTTTGCTCGATGTTGTAATTTGTTATGTATGGTTCTAGTTTGCCCAAGACAATAAACCATTGGATCCTCTATGTGTAATACTATTATGTTGTTTATATTTAAAATTATTTAATAGTAATAAAAGGCCGGGTCGCTATATATTATGTGTTTCTTAGACAAAATATAAGAACAAATTCATTTTTTCAGATAAAAGAAGTATTTTTCAAAAAATGAAATTTTACCACCTTTTAATGGAGAACCCTTTTTAAAACCAATATTTGACACTTTTATATATTCAATTTAATGAAATTAAATTCTTCTTTAGAAGTGGGACATACAAATTTAGTTTGGATAAATTTTTGGTACTTTTCTAATAAGTTTCATATTTTGATGAATAGTGAAAAATACTAAATTTTAATTGAAAACAACTTTTTTTATCAAAATAATTTATAGTGTTAATGTAATGTACCGGATCTAGAATCCACCTAGAGATGCCCCATACCCATTTGGTCACATTGCCTCAAGGTCATTTTTCCAAATGCTAGAGGCTGCCGACTAGCAGCGAGGGCCTTGGGTGTGATAGCATGGAAACTATGCCCTCATTGGCAGAGTAACACAACGAAAATAAAACACAAAGCAAGAGAGGAAGTAGTAATAATACCATAAGAAAGTAAATAGAGGAATACTGAAGAAAATAACCACTAGATCATATATATATAAATTATGCATGATACATATGTCTAGAAAAGCATCCAAAAAAGTCACAATGCTGAAAGAAAGTACTAAAACAAAGTATAAAGGAATGCAGTAAACAGATCCACAACATCAAAAGTCAAAGCCTGGTCCCATGCTCTCCAGTTACAAAGTAGTCAAGTACCTGAAGTAGAAGGGAACTTTTCCTTATTTATACCTGCAACAATATAATCTGTTTGGGCCCAAAAGCATAGCCCAAATAGGGTGTGAGACTAAATCCTAGTAAGAAATCACAACGAGATTTGTTCCTAACAATCAGTGAATACATATGGTAGGAAATAAGCAAGAAAGAAAGTAGTAAACAAGGAAGTAATCAATAGTAACAATTCCACAGTTTCAAAGCATTCAGTTCCACATAGCAAGTAAACAGGTAACCACAAACAGGTAAACCTCGGGGATGTGCTCACAGCCTAATCCCCTCTGGTCCTACCTAGAAAACACAACCAACCCTCTGGGAAGTGCACACAGTCTAAAACATCTGGTTCAGCTTTAGAATAGAATCTCAGGGGAAGCACTCACCGTCAATTCCCCTTACAGTCTTGTATCGGTAACTAAAATGCGCTCTGGGGAAGCACTTACTTCTCATTCCCCCTGTGGCCCATATCGAGGAACTATAGACACTCTGAGTAAGCACTTACATCAATTCCCCCTATGGTCTCGCATCGTAATAATAAAAAAAGACACTATGAAGAATCCCTTACGTCCATTTTCCCTATGGTATACTACACCAAGTTCTCACGGCCCTATGTAAGTCAATCGAGCACAACAATGCAAAGTGACCAAAGTAAACCTCAAGAACTACTTGGCTAAATAGTCTACAGTATAACAGCATGTCAGATAATAAACACTCCATCCTATAATACTAGGCATGGGAAACAAACAAGGTAGCCTAACAGGATAAGAAATACCGAATGGTCATAAACAAAACATTCATGGGAAATCACTTCCAAAGAATATAAATTAACCCTATATACATTCAATTTACCTATACTCAAGAATACAAGCATAGCATGCAATTAACAGGGCTAAAACTATAAACACGCAATACCTTGTTCAAGGGTATTGGAAAATTTTTCACATATAACTCAAAGACTTTCAATGGAAAGGCACAAACCACCTACCTTAGTGTTAGGAGATCAATATACTTGAGTCTCAGGCCTTGAATCACCTTATAACGTCGTAGATCTACAAAAACGTTAAAAACTATAAACTGAGAATAACTCTTGAAAGAGTAGAAATCAACAAACAAGGTTCAAGAAGAAGGAAGATCTTACCATGTAGATCCCAATGCAATTGACAGTAGTCAAATCGGAGAACGGATGCTCGATCGGGGGCTCGGGGAAGAATCATGGTCGTACGGATTCTCTTAGACGAACTAGGTCGAGAAGGAGGTGTTTCTGTCCATCAGAAGTGACCCCGATATGTTTAATGAAAAAAAAAAGAAAGTACGCAACATGTACTTTAGGAGTACATGGTGTGTACTTTCCTTCACCGCCCCCCGTATTAAGTGGTCTCCAGGTCACTACACACAGCCGTGTGTACATCCATTACATGGAATGTACATGGTCAACCGTGAAAATAAGTACACAATGAGTACTCATAAAGTACATGGCGTGTACTTAAGAAATTTCAAAAAGACTCCTCTTTTTCCAAAAAACACTAGAAAAAGGAAAAACATACCTGAAAAGAAGATCCGGGTTCTTACAAACTTCCCCCCTTAAATAAATTCATCCCCGAATTTCCCTAGCAAGGCGATGTAGAAGAAGAATCCTCAAACAGCTTTGGCCACTGTGATCGTACATCAGCCTCCCTCTCCCAAGTATCATCCTGTACTCATCCATACTTCCATAGCACTTATACCAGATGAACTGACCAACCATGGATAACCTTCTCACTTAGATCAACAATCTGGATAGGATGCTCCTCGAACAAGGCGTCCACCTCTAACTCAACCTCTTCGGGTTGAAGAGCATGATATGGGTCTGAGAAGTAACGTCGAAGCTAAGAAACGTGAAAGACATCATGCATATCCTAGTACCTCTGAAGGAAATTCAACCGATAGGCAACATTCCTAACTCTATTAAAAACCTCAAACGGCCCAGTGTACTTCAGCGAAAGCTTATCGTGTCTCCTAATCCTCTTATGCCCCAACCTTGGTGTGATATGTAGGAAAACCTAATCCCTATCCTTGAACTCTAGAGGTCGTCTCTACTGATCAACATAAGACTTATTTTGAGATTGTGCAGTATCCATTCTCTTCCGAATAAACTCTATCTACTCTGTGATCTCCTAGACAAGACGAGCTCCCAACATAGCTGCCTCTCCTACCTCCAGCCAACATAAGGGTGATCGGAATGGCCTACTATATAGAGCCTCATAAAGTGACATCTGAATAGTTTCTTGCAAACTATTATTGTAGGAAAACTCCACAAGAGATATGTTCTTATCCCAAGAACCTCCAAAATCAAGGATGCATGCTCGAAGCATGTCCTCAAGCACCTGAATCGTACTCTCAGACTGGCCATCTGTCTGAGGGTGGTAAGCAGTACTCAAAAGTACCTGTGTACCCAGAGCCTCTTATAACCCCTCCCAGAACCAAGAAGTAAAACGGGCATCCCTGTCTGAAACAATAGAGTATGGAACTCCATGTAGATGTACAATATCTCAGATGTACAACCTTCCCATCTTATCAACACTAAATGTCTCCTTAATCGGCAAGAAGTGAGAAACCTTCATGAGTCAGTCAACAACAACCCAAAAAACATCATTCCCTCAAGGCGACCTTAGTAAACCTGTCACGAAGTCCATCGCAACATCGTTCCATTTCCACTCGAGAATGGGTAACTACTACAAAAGCCCTGCTGGTTGTTGATGCTTTGCCTTCACCAGTTGACAGGTGGAACACCTCATGACGAAACCAGCAACATATCTCTTCGTACCTGACTAACAATACTGACGGTGTAGATCATGATACATCTTGGTGACACTAGAATGAACTGCCCAAACTGAGGAGTGAAAGTCCCGCATCAGCTCCTCACGTATGTCTGTTGACACCCATACACGCCCATGAAAATGCTAGATCTCATCCTCACCTATGGTCCATCTAGGAATAGGGTCTTCTCCTGACACACATTCCCGTAGTACTAGGCCTTCTGAATTTTATAGATGCCTCATTTGAACTCGGTCAAGAAGAGTAGAGGTAACAACTACAGAATAATGAATTGCTTGCCCCTATCTGTCTGGCATCTCCAAATGCATCTCATATAATAGGGCCATAAGCTTCAACTCCCTACTGGCCTCCTGAAATGCCTGTATCTGAGTCCTCCTGCTTAGTGCATCAGCCACTGCATTGCCTTTTCTAGGCGTATAGGCAAGCTCAAAGTCAAAAGACTGAAGGTACTTAACCCACCTTCGCTATCTCAAAATCAAGTCATATTGAGTGAAGATTTACTTGAGACTTTTGTGGTCGGTGAAAACCATAAAAATCTCTCCCAGAAGATAATGTCTCCAACAACGTAAGTCATGAATAACCACAACCAACTTGAGATCGTGCGTTGGGTAATTCCTCTCATGTGGCCTCAAATGCCAAGACCCGTATGCAACAACCCCTTATCCTTGCATAAGAACTGCTCCACTCCCAATACCTGACGCATCAAAGTACATAGTATATCTCTTTCCCAACTCTGGAAATACTAGTATCGGTGAAGAAGTCAGCCTCCCTTTCAGCTTATGAAAGGATGACCCACAGGAAACTGACCACAAGAACTTTTTACCCTTCTTAGTCAAGCCTATCAGTGGAGCTGTTAAGCGTGAAAAGTCCTGTATGAAATGCCTGTAGTATCCATCCAGCCCTAGAAAACTCCACACCTCAAAGAAATTCTTTGGCTGCTCCCAAAAAACTACAACTCTCACTTTATCTGGGTTTACTGATACTCTTGTCTCTAAGATAACATGACCCAAGAAGTGAATCTGGTCCATCTAAAAGTGTCATTTTGAGAGTTTGGCATATAACTGATGCTCTCTCAGTGTACTAAAAATGATATCAAGATGGGTAGAATGTTTGTGTCAAGTGTGAGAGTACACTAAGATATCGTCCATGAAAACCACCATGAAAGAATCCAAGTATGGATGAAACACTCAGTTCATCAGTTCCATGAAAACCGCATGCGCGTTCGTGAGACCGAAAAACATAACCACATACTCTTATAGACTATACCTACTTTGGAAAGCTTTAAGAGGTATATCATATGGTTTAACCTGTAACTAATGATAACCGTAACTCAAGTCAATATTTGAGAACACCTGGTCTCCTTGAAGCTGATCAAAGAGATCATTAATCCTCAGTAAGGGATATCAGTTCTTGACTGTCAACTGGTTCAGCTTCTGATAATCCACACAAAGTCTGAGAGTACCGTCCACCTTCTTCTCAAATAGGACAAGCGAATCCCAAGGATAAGTACTGGGTTGGATAAGACCCTTAGCCTGCAACTCCTCCAACTACTTCTTGAGCTCCTGTAACTCTGGTGTGGCCATCCTGTAAGGAGGAATGGACACCGGTGACACTCCTGGCATGAGATTAATAGAAAATTACACCTCTCGCTTCAGAGCCAAACATAAAAATTCATTTGGAAAGATGTCCCTGAAACGATCCACCACCGGGGGAAAGTTCATCTGAGAAGATCCTTGGTCATCCATATATAGACTAGAAATCTAGGCTATAACTCCTCCCAACCCATGATGCTCAGGTCCCGCTCTTCTTGCCTGGACATCCCATTCGACCTTATGAAGAAACGATCCACCCTCTGGTGATGTGAAACTCACCCTATGATGATAGAAATTGAAAACTTCCTGGAAGGGAACTAACCAGTCTATTCCGAGAATGAAATCATAGTCTGTCATCTCTAGGACATAAAGGTCCCATAAGATGTGGCACCCACCAACCTCAAGAGGGAACTCCTTGCACTGACGTACACTAGTCGTTCTTGTCCCCAACGGTGTGTCCAACGTCAAGACATCAACAGAAGAAAATATATATAGCCCAAGGATCTCCACAACAACAACAAATATAAAGCTATGGAAATCCCCTATATCGAAAAGAGTAGAAGCTAAAACTGAGGCAAATAGAATCATAACTCGAACTGTAGAGGGTTCAGGATCTTGCTCCTACCAGGTCTGCTCCACTATAAAAGGATAACCTACACAGTGAACCTGCGACCTTGCCTAACCACTCTGAGTAGATCCACCCTGTTGTCGCTGAAATCCTGGTGACTGACTACCACAATCGCGACCTCCACCTCAGCCTGAACGGCCGGAAGAACTCTAGTTTCCAGACTGGTGAGAAACTGGTGGTGTTTCTCCTAGATGAGGAGTCATAGAAGAACCCCTGTCACCAGCTTCTAGTGAGAATAAATGACAGAAGCGTTGAAGATGACCCATCTTTCCACATGATTGGAAGTCCACTGGGTCTCTCGGGCAATGTGGCCTTGTATGCCTGCTCTTCCCGCACTAGTAGCACACCACCTGGATACCAGAAGAAGTGTCCCGCCTCCTTGGATCACCACGTGAAGACCCCCTGTGGCACTTCCTGCTATTAATAGGAGGGATACTATCTCTGGATGTCGAACCTCCCTGGATCACAACTCTAGAATCCCTCAGATTACGTTCTGTGATCAGCGCCTGGTTGACGATAGAAGTGATAGACGTTAACCTGAAGATATTCACCTGCGATCGAATGTCATGCCCCAGACCATCCTCAAACTTCCTTGCCAGGAATAACTCATCACCTCCTGGAATAGGCGTGAAGCGCTGCAGCTCAGTGAAGCGAGAAGAATACTCCATAACAAAAAAAGTACCCTGCTCCAGAATCATGAACTCTCAGGCTCGATCGTCCCTCAAAGTATTCGGATAGAATTAGTCATAAAAATCACACTGGAAGTCATCCTAGGACATGACCTACTAGTGTCCCACCTGTGAGATCACATCCCACCATCTCTTGGTGGAATACCAAAGCATGTAGGTAGTGAGCTTCTCCCTCCTCTCTGGAGGCATCTCCATATGATTAAATATAGAAATCATGGCTTCTAACCATGACTCTGTAGCCTGAGGTCCTCCTTCCCTAGTTAAAGTGGGAGGATTATACTACTGAAAGACCCACGTCAACTCTTCCATCGACGGGGAAGGATGTGGTACTCCACAGAAGGTCTACACGAACCTCATAAATCCCTCAAGGAACTATGCGTCGGCACCTGTGTCCAGAATGACGGTGGGTGCCAAGACTGGAACTACTGGAGGATCTTCTAGAAGTCCTTGATTAGTCATGTCTGATGTCTAATCATCACCTTGCAACTAGCGTACAACCGAAGGACATATTGGTGGCATGACTCTGCAAAGACAAGCGCACACCTTAGATCAAAATTTACAGGTACTGAAACATAGAAGGATAAGAAGGGAACATGAGAAAGAAAGCATTAAAGTTCTTCAAAACATAGATACACAACATGTATACTTAACTACATGACTTTTTCCCTTAATCCTTTCACATGGTCATGTACTCCTGCCAAAACTAGTTGTGTAACACCCCAAACACACGACGTGTTGTCCTAACACACGATGTGTACTTGAATTATCTTCCCCTACCCAGTCCTTCTACACGAATAAGCTACACAGTTCTCCTAGAACAAGACTACATGGCGTGTTTGTGCTAGACACGATGTGTACTAGATGAGATTCACTGACCCGTGTTGTTAGTGACACGACCGGATACATGACTCACACTACATGCTGTGTTCTAGACGAACATGACGTGTACTAAAAGATTTCACCTACCCATGTTGTTAGTTACATGGCTGTATTCTAGGGATAAACTATATGACGTGTTCCAAACAGACACGACATGTATTAGAAAAGACTCAATTGACCCATATTGATAGTGACACAGCTGGTTACATGGTTCTACAACACAATGTGTACATCCGGTACATGAGGTGTCCTACCAAAGATTTCCAAACCCCGTGTCTCTTCCCACACAGTCTGAGACATGGTTAGAGACTACATGGAGTTTACATACGGTACATGGAATGTACTTAAGAAAAATAGTTTCTTCCCAAATAGAAGAACACGTGGCGTGTATTCAACATTACACGGCGTGTATTCTGGGTTTTTTCAGACAGCAAGCATCAAAAACTACTTTGGAACCCAAAAAAACACTGAAATGAACATTAAAGTGCCAAATTCCGATACGTGAGGTCCCATACTCCCCAGGAATCAAAGCTTGGCATCTCATACATGTCATAAACAAGGATAATAGTGAAATGATCCACCAAATTCCGATCTGTGAGGTCCCATAACACCTCAAGAACCAAAGTTTCACATTTATTCTACCAAAACTTTCACAATTTAATGCACTATCAAAAGTAGGCATTCTATCAAGGCATCTATCAAAATAGCATACATATCTTGCACAAAATCTATTACAACAACACGCAATTGCTAATGCACCCTAAATGGCATGACAAGAATGCATGACATGTGATTTATAAAATGTGCCTATATGATGCATGAGATGGAATACCCTCATCTCATCAGGTTGAAACAGAAATAGAACCTCAATAACATCAACAATAACAACACAAAACATGTGAATCAACCAACGGTGAAAATCAAATCAACTGTAAAATTGAAAAACTAGAAAAATTTGCAAATAACGAGGTAGATTGGCTTTTCCCTGTACACGGGTTAGCTACTCCCAGGAAAAACTTATTACCAAGTACCTATTCCTTCCTATCCCTGTCTATAGGCTCCAAATAGTAAGTTAAGAGAAAAGAATTCATCTGATACCACTTTATAACATCCCGGTTCCGGAAGCCGCCCATAGACGCCCCATACCCGGTTGGTCACATGAACTCAAGCACATTTCCCCAAATGTCAGAGGCTGCCAAATAGCAGTGAGGGCCTTGGGTGTGATAGTGGGGAAAATATACCCTCATTGGCAGAGTAACACAGATGAAATAAAATGCAAAGCAATAAAAGAAGCAGTAATAATACCATACGAACGTAAACAATAGAAGACTGAAGAAAATAACCACTAGAGCATATATATATATATATATATATAAATTATGCATGATACATATGTCTAGGAAAGAATCCAAACAAGTCACAATGCTGAAAGACAGTACTAAACCAAAGTACAAAGGAAAGCAGTAAACAACTCCACAACATCGCAAGCCAAAGCTTGGTCCCATGCTCCCCAACTCCAAAGCAGTCAAGTACCTAAAGTAGAATGGAGCTTTCCATTATCTATACCTACAATAATATAATCTGTTTGGGACCAAAATCATGGCCCAAACAGGGTGTGAGACTAAATCCCAGTAGGCAACCACCACAAGATCTATTCCTAATAGTCAGTGAATACATATGGTAGGCAATAAACAAGAAAGAAAGCAATAAACAAGGAAGTACTCAACAGTAACAATTCCACAGTTTCAAAGCATTCAGTTCCACATAGTAAGTAAACAGATAATCACAAACAGGTAACCCTCTAGGATGTGCTCATAGCCTAATTCCCTTTGGTCATACATATAAAACACAAGCAACCCTCTGGGAAGTACACACAGTCTAACCCCTCTGGTTTAGTTTTAGTATAGACTCTCTGGGGAAGAACTCACCGTCAATTCCCCCTATAGTCTCGTATCGGTAACTAAAAGGAACTATGGGGAAGTACTTACATCTCATTCCCCCTATGTCCCATGCTGAGGAACTATAGACACTCTGAGGAAGCACTTACGTCAATTCCCTCTATGGTCTCGCATTGTAATAATAAAAACAAACACTCTGGAGAAGCCCTTACGTCCATTCTCCCTATGGTCTACTACACCAAGTTCTCACGGCCCTGTGTAAGTCAATCGTGCACAAAAATGAAAAGAGGCCAAATTAAACCTCAAGAACTACTTGGATAAATAGTATACAACATAACAACATGTCAGATAATAAACACTTCATCCACAATACTAGGCATGGGAAACAAACAAGGAAGCCTAACAGGATAAGCAAGACCAAACAGACATAAACAAAACATGCATGGGAAATTACTTTCAAAACATAGAAATTAACCATATTTACATTCAGTTAACCTCTAATCAAGCATACAATCATATCAGACAATTAACAGGGCTAAAACCGTAAACACACAATACCCCGTTCAAGGGTATTGGGCAATTTTTCACATATAACTCAAAGACTTTCAATGGAAAGGTGCAAAACACCTACCTCAGTGTTAGGAGATCAATATAATTGAGTCTCAGGCCTTGAATCACCTTATAAAGTTGTAGATCTACAAAAATTCTAAAAATGATCAACCAAGGATAACTCTTGAAAGAGAATAAATCAAGAAACAAGGTTCAAGAAGAAGGAAGAGCTTATAGTGGCGATCCCAATGCAATCAAAGGTGGTCGAATCGGAAAACAGATGCTCGATCGGGGGATCGGGGAATAATCACGATCGTACAAATGCTCTCAGATGAACTAGGTCAAGAAGGAGGTGTTTCTGTCCATCCGACGCGACCCCGGTATGTTTAATGAAAAAAAAATAAAGTACACGGCGTGTACTTTAGGAGTACACAACGTGTACTTGCCTTCACCGGCCCCTGCATTAGGCGGTCTCCAGGTCACCACACACGGCTGTGTGCACAACCGTTACACGGCCTGTACATGGTCATCCTCGACAACCAAGTACATGGAATATACTCATAATGTACACGGCGTGTTCTTAAGAAATTGCTAGAAACTCCTCTTTTCCCCAAAAACACCAGAAAAATGAAAAACATACCTGAAAAAAAGATCTGGGTTCTTACAGGTAAATTATGCATTTTAATGGTTTTTAAGTATAATTAGATTATATTCTTATCATTTAATACAATTTAGGTCATTATAAGTAATTTCACATTTAAATTTGACATAAACACATGTCAATCTTTTGATAGTTTTTACTTTTTAAAAACCCTCTTTTTGGTTTTGACAACGGGAATTAATTTTAAATTAATTAATACAACTTCTATATTCTGAATTAGGTAAAATAGGCTTAATTTTTTATTTTGGATTATCAAAATTAGCTTAGGGTGAAATTTTGGTATTTTTCTGAAAACATTCAATTTTTGATGAATAGTGAAAAATACTATATTATTATTTAAAATAAACTTTTATTTAAATAATAATTATTTTTTATTTAAATTTATTTTAAAGTAAAAGTAGATACATAATACCTATATTAGTTCAATGTAATTTATTGGAGTCATTTTATAATAAGATTAGATATATAAAATTTTATTGAACTTTTTAACGTCTTTTACCCACCTTCTAGGCACATTTAAAAATTTTCATAAAACATAATTTTACAATTTTTGTGAATTGAATTTCAAAAATCTGAGAGACATGGTTGACATCAATAATTAAAATGTGGTTCTGTTGGGAAAAAATCCCTCATGGTATCATTGAAGCATTTTTGAGGTGATTGTGTTTGTTGAAAAAGTGGACATCTGTGTTGTGTTTGTTGACAAAGAAAACCATGACATAAAAATTTGTTGACAAAGGGGATTTCATAGTGGCATGTTTAGTTCAAGGGTTGTGGTTAACGATCCATGTTTTATTCAAAAAAGTTGAAAAATGAATGGATGATCTGGAGGCGGTACAAAAAGATCAGATACAAGGTGACGCCGTTTTCCAGTGTTTGCCAAATTTTTGGGCCTGAAAATTGAAAGATGCAGAAAAGTGGTTTTCAGAAAAGGGACTTGTTCACTGTGCACTTGAAGGAGAGGAAAACTGAGTGCCTAATGTTTTTCAAGATCAGAATATCAAAATATGAAAAAGGGATAAGGGGCGCTCAATTTTTAGAGTTGGTCGCACAAGTGATTTGCACGACAGAGACTTGTGCGCCGAAACTTGTGCGCCGAGGGAAGACTTGCACGCCATCGCGCAGGGTGTCCAAATGACTATAAATACATGTTAACCCCTTCTCATTCAGTGTAGAGTTCAACACTTAGAAAAATCAGAGCTCCCGTCATGGAGGTGTGGTGGTCGCGCAGGTGGTGTGTGGTCGCGCAAGTGGTGTGTGGTCGCACAAGTATAAGTTGCGCGCCAGGTGATAGTTTCATGCCTAAGGTGGTTTGGGTGAGAAAAGAAGTGAGTTGTGCAAGTTTTGAGTTTTAGAATAAGGCGTCGCGTAAATGGTTTGGTGACACTTGCACGCCAGATTTTGAAGAAGCATGAAAGTTGTTAGTTGCACGCCTAAGGTGGTTTGGGTGAGAAAGGAAGTGCGTCACGCAAGTTTGGAGTTACAGAAGCTTGTGTCGCACAAGTGGTTGAGGAGGAATTGCATGCCAGTTTTGACTTGCACGCCGAGACTTGCGTGCCAGCTTAGAGAAGGGTGCCAAGTAAGGTTGTTTCACGGCAGTGGTTCAGGGCTGAGTGGAAGCTGGAATATTGCTCGATACCCTCGGTGAAAAGAGAGATTCATCTTCAGGTGAAAGTTGGACTTCAACAGAGAATCTACATACAATGGAGGATACATTCATTAGTGATAATGAAGAGACCTATAGGTCTATAAACTGTTTGTGGATCCTTTCCAGAGTAGTGAGCAAAGGAAGAGGAAGAAGGTGATCCTCTCCACCGACAGTGAGCCAGAGAGAGAGAAATAGGGAGTGACCCTTGGGAAAGCAGTGAGCTGACCCTAAACTTTGTAATGGCAGTGAGCTTGGGAATAGAAGTGATCTATCCCGAACCTTGTAAATAGCAGTGTGCTTATATTGGATTTGGTACATCGGCACATTGCCGGTTTATGCTCCTTGGACATAGCCCAGTGAGGGTGAACCAAGTAAAACTTGTTGCGTCCTGTGCATGCTTTACTTTCTGTTTATATTGTGCAATGGGAAAGAGAGAGAAGAGTGTTTTGCTTAATAGTGAAATAAGATCAGAACGAGATTTAATTTTAAATTAGTCATACCCCGATTCACCCCCCTCTCAGGGTATTTAACCTTGTGGAACTAACAATTGGTATCAGAGGGAAATGTTGATATTAGTTCTTATCTCAATGAAGGTCACCAATAATCAAGGGATTCTGATATTCGACGGGAACAATTTTTAGCTATGGAAGAATCAGATGCAACACTACTTACAATCTTTGGGAATGGATGTATTCATAGCGGAAATACATGGCATAATAGCTGATATTAATATTGGTGCATTATCAGAAGCTGAGCGTAGAGAGTTGGATGCTAATGCCAAAGCAATAAATGCCTTAGGGGGAGCCCTATCCAATCCTATATATACAAAGGTGATGTCTTGAAAAACATCACATGCCATGTGGGAAAAGTTATTGAATATATATGAAGGGGATACAACGTTCAGAGAGGCAAAACTGCAAGTGTTTTGGAACAAGTATGAAGATCTGAGAATGAACCTGAATGAATCTATTGATGCATTCTTTGACTGGGTAAATGTTGTAGTGGAGGACATGAGAGGTCTTTTAGAATTAATGAAGATATAAAAATTGTGAAGTGCATCCTGAGAAAACTTCCACCTCGGTTCAATCTGAAAGTTTCTGTTTTGGAAGATAAAGACTCGAAAGAGCTGACATTAGATAACCTGCACAACACCCTTGTTGCATATGAAATGAGAAATTATGATAACGACGCTATGGAAAAGGGTAAATCCAAAGAGGTGGCATTTAAGGCCATGAAGAAGCTCACCATTGAATATTCTTAGGAGGATGAAGAAACAGATGAGGTAATGCCATTCCTCTCCTCAAATCTTCAAAGAGTAAAAGGAAAGTTCAAAGGGAAAGTTCCACTTACTTTCTTTAGATGTGAAAAAGTTGGTCATCTTACCTTAAGGTGCCCTAAAAAGTTTCAAGAAGAAAATGATTAAGATGAAGTTGAAATTCCCAAGAAGAGATCTTCAGCCTATGTGAAAGTGAATAAGTAGTTCAAGAGAAATTTCTTCAAGAAGAAGAATCTTCTTTCACAAGAAATAGACAGTTCAGATGAGTCTGAGGTTGAGGAGGAGGAGGAGATTAAAAATTGCAAAGATCATGGAGAAAATTCTATGGTGGCAGTCATCGTTATTTCTCAAGAGAAGAATGAAACCGAAGGTGATGATGAAGAAGAAGAATTTGAAGGAAGAATAGATATGCAAGCTAAGTTAGAGGATGCTCTTGAGGAGATAGATGTTTGGAGAGCCAAAACAAAGAAATCTAACTAAGTTTTTCGTGATTCCAAACTCTATATGCAGCAATAAGAAGAAGAGAATTCTATGTTGATGGAAGAAATTGAGAAACTCAAGTTATCAACACCAGAGAACTCAGAATAATTTAGTGAGTATAAGCTCAAGATTGAAGAACAGAAAAGAGAGATCGATGGATTGAATAGAAAAGTGAAAGATCAAGTCAAGTGTATCAAAGAGCTTGAAGAAGAAGTGGTCAGTCTGTGAAGAAAAATGAAGGATCAAGAAAAACTCTTGAACTCCAATGTGATATCAGAAAATCAGGTCATTCATAAGACAGAAAAGATAAAAGAGGAGGCCAGTAGTTCAGTAGGAAAGAAGCAGCGATTGAGCTCAGATGTTAAGGCTGATTCATGGATTAATCAGAAATAAAAACATGTGAAAATGGAAGTCAGACCACAAGCACCCATCCTGAGATTGAAGGATGATTTGGGCATAAAGAAAAATCTGAATATTCAGAGATCTCAAGGGGAAAATTTTAGTGAAGTGACACACATGAATGCTCCTTACATTAGGTGCTATTACTGTGGAAAGATGGGACACTCACAAAATGTGTGTTCCATAGCCAAGAGATACTGAAGGGCACAAGAACAATAGTGGCATCCAAACAGATCTCTATATTATAGAACATCCTTTGAAGGTCATTGTTTTTGGGGTGGAGGATTTGAGAACATGGCTAGATATTACACATCAATCATACAAAGTAATGTGCCAAAGAAAAACTCGAGCAGTCGTAAGCAGAAAGTTAGGGAATCATCAAGTGAGATGAAAACACAAAATTGATTTGTAGCTCTATAGGAAGAAGCTTGTCCATCACACTCTAAGGAAGATCAAATTCTCCAACCCACACCAAGTGTGAAGTCAAAGACATGGATCAAAAAGAAAAAGGATGAGAAGGAAGTAGTTGCAGAAATTGCCCTTAAAGATTTAGATCATTTAAGAGTATGAATCCTTGACAGTGGTTCCACATCACATATGATAGGAAAAAAGGATCTCATTACAGGAATAAAATATGACAAAGAAGGAGTTTTCAAGTTTGGGAACAATGAAGGGTTGAATATTGTTGGTTCCGGAAAGGCTAAATTTGGGGGAAAAGAAATGAGACGTGTTGTTGTCTTGATGGTAGAGGGTCTTAGTCATAACTTTCTTAGTGTTAGTCAACTATGTGACTCTGGGCACTCTATCCGATTTACCAAGAAGATGTGTGTTGTGAAAGGAAAAATGGAGTAATTGTTCTATATGGAAAAAGGACAAAGGGAAATCTTTACCTTGTAAGTGGGGAAGAAGATACACACATTTTATCCAAAGAAGAAGAAAACCAGCTATGGCATAAGCATCTTGGTCATCTATGCCAACCATCCATGGAAGATCTGGTAAAGTGTGATACTGCTAGAGACCTTCCCAAACTATCACATGATCTCACTCATACATGCGATGCTTGCAAACAAGGTAAGATCATCAGAAAGACATACAAGCCAAAGGAACAGAAATCAACCAGAGTGCTCAAATTGGTGCATGCTGATGTATGTGGACCTATCTCACCATGAGCTATAAATGGGAAAAGGTACTATGTCCTTTTCATTGATGATTATAGCAGAATGGACTGGGTATTTGTCGTTACCCATAAGATAGAGGTGTTCAGTTGCATAAAGAAGTATAGGAGGGAATCAGAAAGGATGCTTGGGCAGAAAATTCTGAAGTTTTGTACTGATAATGGTACAGAATTCACAAACATACAAGTTGAAGACTATCTCAAGAAACATGGGATAAGGCATCAAGTTTCATCAGTGAGAACTCCCCAACAGAATGGAGTGGTATAAAAAAGAAATCGGGTCATCAACAACATGGCCAGAATGATGCTTATTGAAAAGGACCTACCAGAGAAATTTTGGAAGGAAGCAATTTTGACATCGGTATATATTTCGAACAGGTCTCTGTTGTGTCCGAAGGAAGGTAAGAATCCGTATGAAATGTGGTATGGAAATAATCCAACGTTGAAATACTTTTGAATATTTTGAAGTAAGTGCTTCATTCTCAATAAAGAAAATCACAGGAAGTTTGAGTCACGAGGAGATGAAGGGATATTCCTTGGCTACTCAGGGAAAAGCAAAGCATATAAATGCTTCAACAAAAGGCCGGGAAAAATTGTTGAGAGCAATGATGTCACTATTGTTGAAAATGAACAGAATACTCAACGATCTAATGAAAAATTTCTGGATGAAAGTGATGAGGAGGTAAGAAACATAGGGGGAGTAGAAGTGGTAGAGGCTAACTCAGAATATGGTACTGATGATGAGAAAGAGGGAAAAAAATCTGAATCTACTAAGAAGCTAAAGAGTCAAGATGAAATTGATAGAAAAAATATCATTAGTGATCAAAAAGCTCTAGTTCAGACTTGAAGAATGAAATCATCACAAAAAACATCATTTTTATCTCAGGTGGAGCCAAAATGTTTTTCCGATGCAGTTGAAGATGAGTACTGGGTTCAGGCTATGAATGAAGAATTAGACCAGATTGAGAAGAATCATACATGGGAGATTGTTTCAAGGCTATCAGATAAGAATGTCATTGGGACTAAATGGGTCTATCACAACTAGATGAATGAATATGGCATAGTGGTTCGAAACAAATCATGACTAGTGTGAAAAGGATACTCCCAGATAGAGGGAATTGATTTTGATGAGACATTTGCACTGGTTACAAGGCTGGACACATCAGATTATTCCTAGCCATTATAGTGCAAAAAAAGTTCAAAGTGTTCTAGATAGATGTCAAATCTACATTCTTGAATGGGGTTCTGGAAGAGGAATTATATATTGAGCAGCCAGATGGTTTTCTCATTCATGAGGATGAGAATAAAGTTTTCAGACTGAAGAAGGCATTGTATGGGCTGAAACAAGCACCAAGATCATGGTACTCAAGGCTTGATAAGTACTTGAAGAAGCTTGGTTTCCAGCATGGGGGAGTTTATTACAATCTCTATTTCAGAAACGATAGTAATCAAATGATTATGGTGTTTTTTTATGTCGATGACATAATATTTGGAAGATCAGATGAAGCTCAGTGTAGACAGTTTTCCAAATTCATGAAAAATGAGTTTTAAATGTCAATGATTAGAGAGCTAAAATTTTTCCTTGGTCTATAGATGACACAAGGAAGGAATGAAACATTAATTTCTCAATCCAAATATGCCAAGGAGGTTTTAAGAAGGTTTGGAATGGAGAATTATAAGGAGATAAATACTCCGTTTGCTACCCGCATGAAATTATCAAAATATGAGGATGATAAGGCAGTTAATGTCATAGAATATAGGAAAATTATTAGAAGTTTGCATTAATTGACCACAACAAGGCCTGGCATTGTTTTCGCCACATTCCAAGCAGTGAGATATGAGAGTAATCCGAAGTAAAGCCACATGATTGTAGTGAAAAGAATACTTCGGTATATCAAGGGCATGGTGGACTTCGACTTGACATATAATGACAAATCTCAGATAGAATTATTGGGATATACTGATGCAGACTAGGCCAGTTCATTAGATGATAGAAAATCAACGTCAGTTGGTGTATTCTATCTTGGTGGACTATGTATTGCTTGGTTAAGTAAGAAAAAGGATTGGATTTCATTAAGCATCGTAGAATATGAGTATATTGCGGCTACTCAAGCTTGTACATAATTATTATGGATGAAGCAGTAGCTTGAGGATATGGGAGTTGAAGTGAAGTCTCTGATCATAATCCAGTGCGATAACTCAAGTGCTATCAATCTTAGCAAAAATCCCATCCATCATTCAAGGACAAAGCACGTTGAGATAAAGTATCATTTTATCAAGGAGAAGGTTGAGCAGGGAATCATGAAGTTGGAGTATGTGCCTACAAAGCTACAGGTTGCAGACATTCTGACAAAGGCCTTACCCAAGGAAGCTTTTGAGATACATCGACTGGCTCTGGGAGTTCAGTCGAATCCCCACACTTGAAAGAGTGTGGATGTGGACCCCCCCTCTCCCCAAGGTATGATGTGTTTTTCCCTAATGTGCTGCTATGCTTTCTCTACTCTGTTACAGACTACAAAGGAGTTACCTTTGGGTTCATTGAAAAAGGGGGAGAAAATAGTGATTGTTCAAGGGGGAGACAGTGTGGTAATTTGATACATCATGATTGATATGGGGAGAATCTGACAGGTGGAGCAGTGAGATAGGAGGAGCAATGAGAAAGGGGGAGCAATGAGAAAGGGGGAATGTATTAAATCTGATAATGCTAGAAGTGATCAATCAAAGAATAGATATCACGACAGCTGAGGATCGTGATAAAAGCATAAGAGTGGTGTTGGAATGTGGTAAGAATATTTACCAAAAAATTGGTATCGATTTAGTAAAAATTGGTATCAGTTTGGTGTCAATAGTGGGTGTTAGAGATGAGATTATTCATTGATGAAATTTTCATTTATTCTTGTTTCTCATTCCGAGCATTGCCCATGTGGGCTTAGAGTATGTGTTGAGTAAATCAACTATCACTATCGGAATCACAATAGGAAAATGGTGGCTGAAAAATTAACAATTTATCTTTTTATGGAAGAGTTTTCAACAAACCCAAAGGGGGAGATTGTTGGGAAAAAATCCGTCAAGGTATCATTGAAGCATTTTTGAGGTGACCGTGTTTGTTGAAAAAGTGGACATCTGTGTTGTGTTTGTTGACAAAGCAAACCAGGACATACAAATTTGTTGACAAAGGGGATTTCATAGTGGCATGTTGAGTTCAAGGGATGTGGTTAATGATCCATGTTTGATTCAAGAACTTTTACAAAGGAATGGATGATCTGGAGGCGGTAAAAAAAAGAGCAGATACAAGGTGGTGCCGTTTTCCAGTGTTTGCCAAATTTTTGGTCCTGAAAATCGATAAATGAAGAAAATTGGTTTTTGGAAAAGGGACTTGCATGCTGTGTACTTGAAGGAGAGGAAACTTTCGTGCCTAATGCTTTTCAAGACCAGAACATCAAAATATGGAAAAGGGATAAGGGGCGCTCAAGTTTTAGAGTTGGTCGTGCAAGTGATTTGCACGGTAGAGAATTGTGCGCCAAAACTTGCACACCGAGGGGAGACTTGAGCGCCGTCATGTAGGGTGTCCAAATGCCTATAAATAGTGGTTGACCCCTCCTCATTCGGTGTAGAGTTCAACACTTAGAAAAATCAGAGCTCCTATCATGCAGGTGTGGTGGCCGCGAAAGGGGTGTGTGCTCACACAAGTATAAGTTGCGCGCCATGTGATAGTTGCATGCCTAAGGTGGTTTGGGAGAGAAAGTGTTAGGTCCACAAGGCTGAATACCCTGAGAGGGGGGGTGAATCAGGGTATGACTAATTTAAAATTAATGCCCGTTCTGATCTTGTTTCACTGTTAATCAAAACACTCTTCTCTCTCTTTCCTGTTGCAAAATGTAAACAGAAAGTAAAGCATGCACATGACACAACAATTTTTACTTGGTTCACCCTCACTGGGCTACGTCCAAGGAGCATACACCGACAAGTTTCCGGTCATACCAAATTCCACTAAACTTCACTAGCTGTGGATACAAGGTTCGGGATAGATCACTTCTATTCCCAGGATCATTGCCTTTACAAGGTTTAGGGTCAGCTCACTACTTTCCCAAGGGTCACTCCCTGTTTCTCTCTCTCTGGATCACTACCAGTGGAGAGGATCACCTTCTTCCTCTTCTTTTGCTCACTGCTCTGGAAGGAATCCACTCATAGTTTATAGACCTGTAGGTCTCTTCATTTTCATTAAGGAATGCATCCTCTATTGTATGTGGATTCTCTGTTGAAGTCCAACTTTCATCTGTAGATGAATATCTCTTTGCACCGAAGGAATCAGGAAATATTCCAGCTTTCTCGCAGCCCTGAATCACTGCCGGAAATCAACCATACTTGGCTCCCTTCTCTAAGGCAGCGTGAAAGTCTCGGCGCGCAAGTCAACACCAGCGCGCAAGTATTTCTTAACACTTGCACGACTCAAGCTTAAGCTTCTCCAAACTTGTGCGACACACTTTCTTTGCTGCCCAAACCACCTTAGGCGCACAACAAATAGATGGCGCGCAACTTCAACACTGGTGCGCAAGTCCCTACTTGCGCGACCACACACCACTTGCGCGACTTCCACACCTGCGCGACGGCGAGTTCTGATTTTTCTAAGTATTGAACTCTATGAAAAATGAGAAGGGGTGGTCTAGTATTTATAGGCATTTGATCCACCTGCATGACGACGTGCAAGTTCCCCTCCGACGCGCAAGTCTCGCCACGCAGCTCAACTGCCCTAGCCTCTGTCACGCTACTCACTTGCACGACCAAACCAATACTTGCGCGACCCACATTCCTTTACCATATTTTGAAGTTCTAATCCCGAAAAACAACAGGCGTGCAAGTTCCCAAGCCTCCTAGTCATCAGCGCGCAAGTCACTCCATGGCGCGCAAGTCACTTGCACGACCAACTCAATACTTGCACGACTCTTGTCCCTTTGCCATATTTCGATGATATGATGTTGAAAAACATATGGCGCACAAGTTTCCAAGTCTTTAAGTACACGACACGCAAGTCCCTTTTCCAAAACCACTTTTCTTCATTTGTCAATTTTCAGGCCCAAAAATTTGGCAAACACTAGAAAACAGCGCCACCTTATATCTGTTCTTTTTGTACCGCCTCCAGATCATCCATCTCATTGTCGATGTTCTTGAATCAAACATGGATCGTTAGCCACAGCTCTTGAACTTGACATTCCATCATTAAATCCCCTTTTTCAACAAGTTTTTATGTCGTTGTTATGCTTTGTCAACAATCACCACTCTGATGTTCACTTTGTTAACAAACACAATCACCTAAAAAATGATTCAATGATACCTTGAGGTATTTTTTCCCAACAATCTCCCCCTTTGGGTTTGTTGACAACTCTTCTATGAAAAGATATATCATTACTTCTTCATCCACCATTCGCCTATCGTGATTCTAATAGAAATCAAGGATTCATTCAACACATACTCTAAGCCCAAATGAGCAATGCTCGGCGTGAGAAACAAGAGTAACTGAAAATTTCATCAATGAATCACTTCATCTTTGACACCCAATCTTGACATCAAACTGATACCAATTGTTTCCAAACAGATACCAATTTTTGGAAATGTTCTTACCACTTTCCAACACCACTCTTCTACTTTTATCACGATCCTCAGCTATCGTGATATCTATTCTTTGATCGATCACTTCTAGAATCATCATATTTAAAACTCTCTTTAGCCCTATTTCCTATGTTTTCCAAGCTAAGCTCTGGCTAAGCACATTCAATTAGCTTCAACTCCCCCTATCTGTCTGCTCCACTAATCAGTGTCTCCCCTTATCTGTCAATATTTCTTAAATAGCCACACTGTCGCCCCCTTGAACAAACACTATTTTCTCCCCCTTTGTCAATGAACCCAAAGGTTACTCTTTTGAAGTCTATAACAGAGTAGAGAACACATATCAGCACTTTAGGGAAAACACATCATACCTCGGGGAGAGGGGGGGGGGGGGGTGATTCCACATCCAAACTATTTCAAGTGTGGGGAGTCAACTGAACTCCCAAAGCCAGTTGATGCCTCTCAAAAGCTTCCTTGGGTAAGGCCTTTGTTAGAATGTCTGCAACCTGTAGCTCTGTAGGCACATAATCTAACTTTACAATTCCCTACTCAACCTTCTCCTTGATAAAATGATACTTTATCTCAATGTGCTTTGTCCTTGAGTGATGGAAGAGATTTTTTCTGAGATTTATATCACTTGATTTATCACACTGAATTCTGATCGGAGACTTTACTTCAACTCCCATATCTTCAAGCTGCTGCTTCATCCATAATAACTGTGTGCATGCTTGAGTGGCCACAATATACTCAGCTTCCGCAGTTCTCAATGAAATGCAATATTGCTTCTTGCTAAGCCAAGAAATACACAATCCACCAAGATAGAATGCACCACCTGACGTTGATTTTCTATCATCCGCTGAACCGACCCAGTCTGCATCAGTATATCCCAATAACTCTGTCTGAGATTTGTCAGTATATGTCAAGCCAAAGTCCACTGTGACCTTGATATACCGAAATATTCTTTTTACTGCAATCATGTGGCTTTCCTTGGGATTACTCTGATATCTTGCTGCTTGGCATGTGGGGAAAACAATGTCAGGCCTTGTCGCAGTTAAGTACAATAGACTTCCAATGATTTGCCTGTATTCTGTGATGTTTACTGCCTTTCCATCCTTATCTTTGGATAATTTCATCCGAGTAGCAACTGGAGTCTTCATCTCCTTGTAATTTTCCATTCCAAACCTTCTTAGAACCTCCTTGGCATATTTGGATTGAAAAATGAATGTTCCATTTCTTTCTTGAGTAACCTGTAGACCAAGGAAAAACTTTAGCTATCCAATCATTGACATTTCAAACACATTTTTTATGAATTTAGAAAACTGTCAGCACTGAGTTTCATCTGATCCGCCAAAAATTATGTCATCGACATACAAAAACACCATCATCCTTTGATTACTGTCGTTGCTGAAATAAAGATTGTAATCAACCCCCCCCCCCATGCTGGAAACCAAGATTCTTCAAGTACTGATCAAGCCTTGAGTACCATGCTCTTGGTGCTTGTTTCAGCCCATACAATGCCTTCTTCAGCCTGCAAACTTTTTTATCATCCTCATGAATGAGAAAACCATCTGGCTGCTCAATGTACACCTCTTCTTCTAGAACCCCATTCAAGAATGAGGATTTGACATCCATCTGTAACACATTGAAATTTATTTTCACTGCTATAGCAAAAAATAATCTGATTATCTCCATCCTTGCAACCGGTGCAAATGTCTCATCTACATCTATTACCTCTATCTGGGAGTATCCCTTGCACACTAATCGTGCTTTGTTTCAAATCACAGTTCCATCTTCATTCATCTTGTTACGATAAAACCATTTAGTCCCGATGAAATTCTTATCTTCTGGCCTTGAAACAATCTCCCATGTCTGGTTCTTCTCAATTTGATCAAGCTCTTCATTCATAGCATGAACCCAGTTTTCATCTTCAGCTGCATCAGAAAAACATTTCGGCTCCACTTGAGATAAAAACGATGTTTGTTGTAATGACTTCATTCTTCGAGTCTGAACTGGAGCTTTTTGATCACCAATGATATTCTGCCTATCAATTTCAGCTCGACTCTTTGGCTTCCTTTTAGACACAGACTTGAAATTTTCTTGTTCATCATCAGTATCTTCTTCAAAGTCGGCCTCTGCTACTTCTAATCCCCCTGTGTCGCTTACCTCATCATCACTTTCATCCAGAAACTGTTCACTAGGTCATTGAGCATTTTGTTCATTTTCAACTATAGTGACATCATTGCTCTCAAAAATTTTTCCCAGCCTTTTGTTGAATCATTTATATGCTTTACTTTTCCCTGAGTAGCCAAGGAATATCCCCTCATCTCCTCATACCTCAAAATTCCTGTGATTTTCTTTGTTGAGAATGAAACACTTACTTCCAAAGATTCGAAAGTATTTCAACGTTGGCTTCTTTCCGTACCACAGTTCATACGGAGTCTTCCCTTGATTAAGATACAATAGAGACCTGTTCGAAACATAGACCGATGCCAAAACTGCTTCCTTCCAAAATTTCTCTGGTAGGTCTTTATCAATAAGCATTGTTCTGGCCATGTTGTTGATGATCTAATTTCTCCTTTCAACCACTCCATTCTGTTGGGGAGTTCTCACTGATGAAACTTGATGCCTTATTTCGTGTATCTCGAGATAGTCTTCGACTTGACTGTTTGTGAATTTCGTACCATTATCAGTACGAAACTTCATAATTTTCTGCCCAAGCATCCTTTATGATTAACTCATATACTACTTTATGCAACTGAACACCTCTGTCTTATGGGTAATGATGAATACCCGACCATTATTCTATAATCATCAATGAAAAGGACATAGTACGTTTGCCCATTTATAGCTCGTGGTGAAATAGGTCCACATACATTATAATGTACCAATTCGAGCACTCTGGATGATTTCTGTTCCTTTGACCTGTATGTTTTTTTGATGATTTTCCCTTGTTGACAAGCATCGCATGTATGAGTATGATCACTTGATAGTTTGGGAAGTTCTCTAGCAGCATCACACTTTACTAGATCTTCCATAGATGGTTGGCATAGATGACCAAGTCCCTTGTGCCACAACTGGTTTTCTTCCTATCTGGATAAAATACATATATCTTCTTCCCCACTTACAAGGTAAAGATTTCCCTTGTCCTTTTTCCTTGCAGAACAACTGCCCCATATTTTCCCGTGACAGTACAGGTCTTCTTGGTAAACCGTATAGAATGTCCTAAGTCACACAATTGACTAACACTGAACAAATTGTGACTGAGACCTTCTACAACCAAGACATCAGCACATCTGATTTCTTTTCCCCCAAACCTAGCCTTTTCTGATCCAATTATCTTCAGGACTTCATCATTTACAAACTTGACAACTCCTTCTTTGTCATATTTTATGCCTGTAACCAGATCCTTGTTGCCTGTCATGTGAGACATACAACCACTATCAAGAATCCACACACCAGAACGATCTGATGCTTTAAGGGAAATTTCAGCAACTACTGCCTTCTATGCTCTCTTCTTCTTGGTCTATATTTTTGTCTCCATACTCGGTATAGATTGAGACTCACGATCATTCTCAGAGTACGATGGACCAACTTCATCTTGCAGAGATGAAAATCTGTTCTGAACTTTTAACTCACTTGTCAGTTTATTGATCTGTTGCTTACGATCATTTTGATTCTTCTTTGGCACATTTCTCTAAATGATCGAAGTGCAGTACCTAGCCATGTGCCCAAATACTCCGCACCAAAAAATAGTGTCCTTCAAAATATGTTCTGGAAAACCATTTTCTGTTTGGCTGCCACCTCTGTTCCTGTTCCCTTCTATATCTATTGGCTATGGAACACACATACTGTGAATGTCCCATCTTCCCACAACAATAACACATGATATAGGGTGCATTCCTTCGTGTTACTTCAGCACTATGATTTTACCTTTGGAATATCTGAATATTCTGATTCTGTTTTGTGCCGAAATCAACCTTCAATTTTGGGATGGGTGCTTGTGGTCTGACATCAACTGCCACAGATTTTTGTTTCTTATCAATCCCTAAATCAACCTTAGCATTTGAGCTTTCTTGCTGCTTCACTCCTGCTGAACTATGAGACTACTCTTTCATCTTATCTGTCTTCTGAATGGCCTACTTTTCTGATATCATATTGGGGGTCAAGAGTTTTTCTAGATCCTTCATTTTTAGTCGTAGAATGACCACTTCTTATTCAAGATCTTTGATACTTCTGACCTGCTCCTTTCCTGTGTTAGTCAAACAATCAATTTCCTTATTTTGTTCCTCAATTTTAAGCTTATGCTCAATAATATTTTCTGAGCTCTCTGGTGTTTAGGACTTTAGTCTTTCAATTTCTTCTAACAGATCAGACTTTTCTTCATCCTGTTGTTGCATATAGAGTTTGGAATCACGAACCACTTTATTGGATTTCTTCGTTTTGGCTCTCCAAATGTCTATCTCTTCAAGAGTTGCTTCCAATTCGGCTTCCATATCAACTCCCCCTTCAATTTCTTCTTCTTCTTCAGCGTCAGCTTCTTCCTTTTTTTGAGAACTACCAATAATCGCCACCAAGGAATTTACCCCACAATCTCTACAATTTTCTATCTTCTCAACCTCTCCATCCTCAGACTCATCTGAACTTTCAAATTCTTTTGAAAGAAGATTCTTCTTCTTAAAGAAATTTCTCTTGAACTCTTCCCTTTCACAAATGCTGAAGTCTTCTTCTTGGGAATTTCAACTTCATCATCATCATTATCATTGTCTTGAAACTTCTTGGGGAATATTTCCACAAGATGACTAAGCTTTTCACATCGAAAGCATGCTAGTGGAAGTTTCCCTTTAAACTTTCCTCTTCCACTTTGCAGATTTTAATAAAGGAATGACATCACCACATCTGTCTCTTCTTCTTCTTGAGAATCTTCAATGGTGAGCTTATTCATGGCCTTGAATGCCAATTATTTGGATTTACCCTTTTCCACAGCATCGTTATCATCATTTCTCATTTCGTATGCAACAAGAGTGCTGTGTAGGTTATCCAATGTTAGTTCTTTTGGGTCTTTATCTTCCAAAATAGAAACTTTCAGATTGAACCGAGGTGGAAGTTTTCTCAATATGCACTTCACAATTTTTATATCTTCGATAATTTCTCTAAGACCCCGCATGTCTTCTACCATAATATTTACCTTGTCAAAGAATTCATCAACAGACTCATCCGGGTTCATTCTCAGATCTTCATACTTATTTCACAACACTTGCAGCTTTAACTCTCTCACCTTTGTATCCCCTTCATATATATTCAATAGTTTTTCCCACATGGCATGTGATGTTTTGCAAGACATCACCTTTGTATATATACGATTAGATAGGGATCCCCAAAAGGCATTGATTGCTTTGGCATCAGCATCCATCTCTCTACGCTCAGCTTCTAATAATGCACCACTGTTGATGTCAGCTGTAATACCATGCATTACTGCTGTGAACAAATCCATTCCTAAAGATCGGAAGTAGTGTTTCATCCGATTCTTCCATAGTTGAAAATTGATTCCATCGAATATCAGAATCCCTTTATGATTAGTGACCTCCATTTAGAGAAGAACTACTGTCAACCTTTCCCTATGATACCAATTGTTAGGTCCACAAGGCTGAATACCTTGAGAGGGGGGGTGAATCAGGGTATGACTAATTTAAAATTAATGCCTGTTCTGATCTAGTTTCGATGTTAATCAAAACACTCTTCTCTCTCTTTCCTGTTGCACAATGTAAACAGAAAGTAAATCATGCATAGGACACAACGAATTTTACTTGGTTCACCCTCACTGGGCTATGTCCAAGGAGCATACGCTGACAAGTTTCCGGTCGTACCAAATTCCACTAAACTTCACTAGCTATGGATATGAGGTTTGGGATAGATCACTTCTATTCCCAGGCTCACTGCCTTTACAAGGTTTAGGGTTAGCTCACTGCTTTCCCAAGGGTCACTCCCTGTTTCTCTCTCTCTGGCTCACTGCCGGTGGAGAGAATCACCTTCTTCCTCTTCCTTTGCTCACTGCTCTAGAAGGAATCCACTCACAGTTTATAGACCTGTAGGTCTCTTCATTTTCATGAAGGAATGCATCCTCTGTTGTATGTGGATGCTCTGTTGAAGTCCAAATTTCATCCATAGATGAATATCTCTTTGCACCGAAGGAATCAGGCAATCTTCCAGCTTTCTCGCAGCCCTGAATCACTGCCGGAAATCAACCCTACTTGGCGCCCTTATCTAAGGCGGCGCGCAAGTCTTGACATGCAAGTCAACACTGGCGCGCAATTATTTCTTAACACTTGCACGACTCAAGATTAAGCTTCTCCAAACTTGCACGACACACTTTATTTGCTGCCCAAACCACCATAGGTGCACAAAAAATAGATGGCGTGCAACTTCAACACTAGCATGCAAGTCCCTACTTGTGCGACCAAACACCACTTGTGCGACTTCCACACCTACATGATGGGAGCCCTGATTTTTATAAGTATTGAACTCCATGAAAAATGAGGAGGGGTGGTCCAGTATTTATAGGCATTTGATCCACCTACACGATGGCGCGCAAGTTCCCCTCCGGCACGCAAGTCTTGGCGCGCAGCTCAACTGCCCTGGCCTCTGTCGCGCTACTCACTTGCACGATCAAAACAATACTTGCACGACCCACCTTCCTTTGTCGTATTTTGAAGTTTTGATCCCGAAACAAATAAGTGTGAAAGTTCCCAAGCCTCCTAGGCATCGGCGCACAAGTCACTCCACGATGAGCAAGTCACTTGCGCGACCAACTCAATACTTGCGCGACTCTTGTCCCTTTTCCATATTTCGATGATTTGATCTGGATAAACATATGGCGTGAAAGTTTAAAAGTCTTCAAGTACACGGTGTGCAAGTCCCTTTTCCAAAACCACTTTTCTTCATTTGTTGATTTTCAAGCCCAAAAATTTGGCAAACACTGGAAAACGACACCACCTTATATCTGTTCTTTTTGTACCGCCTCCAAATCATCCATCTCATTGTCAACGTTCTTGAATCAAACATGGATCATTAACCACAACTCTTGAACTCAAAATTCCATCATGAAATCCCCTTTGTCAGCAAGTTTGTATGTCATTGTTATGCTTTTTCAACAATCACCACTCAGATGTCCACTTTGTTAACAAACACAATCACCTCAAAAATGCTTCAATGATACCTTGAGAGATTTTTGAGTTGTAGAAGAAGGCGTCGCACAAGTGGTTTGGTGACACTTGTATGCCAGATTTTGAAGAAGCACGAAAGTTGTTGGTTGCATGCCTAAGGTGGTTTGGGCGAGAAAGGAAGTGCGTCACGCAAGTTTGGAGTTACAGAAGATTGTGTCACACAAGTGGTTGAGGAGGAATTGCGTGCCATTTTTGACTTTCATGCCAAGACTTGCACGCCAGCTTAGAGAAGGGTGCCAAGTAAGGTTGTTTCAAGGTAGTGGTTCAAGGCTACGTGGAAGCTGGAAGATTGCTCGATACCCTCGGTGCAAAGAGAGATTCATCTGCGGGTGAAAGTTGGAATTCAACCGAACATCTATATACAACGGAGGATGCATTCATCAGTGATAATAAAGAGAACTAAATGTCTATAAACTGTGAGTGGATCCTTTCCAGAGCAGTGAGCAAAGGAAGAGGAAGAAGGTGATCCTCTCCACTGCCAGTGAGCCAGAGAGAGAGAGAGAAACAGGGAGTGACCCTTGGGAAAGCAGTGAGATGACCCTAAACTTTGTAAAGGCAGTGAGCCTGGGAATAGAAGTGATCTATCCTAAACCCTATAAACAACAGTGTTCTTATAGTGGATTTGTTACATTGGCACATTGCCGGTGTATGCTCCTTGGACGTAACCTAGTGAGGGTGAACCAATTAAAAATTGTTGTGTCCTATGCATGATTTACTTTCTGTTTATATTGTGCAACGGGAAAGAGAGAGAAGAGTGTTTTTCTTAACAGTGAAACAAGACCAGAACGAGATTTAATTTTAAATTAGTCATATCCTGATTCAACCCCCTCTTAGGGTATTTATCCTTGTGGACCTGACAGGTTCAATAAGATGAAAATAATTTTTGGTGAATAGTAACTTTTGAATTTTATTTACCATGGTTAAAAGTAAATAGGGAAATTAAAGGTAAAAATGATATTATAATTACCCTAACACATGTCCTAATTCTATTGGATAAGTATATTTTGACCAAAAACAACCTTATGAATAAAATATGATCATTTTGGCCCACTCGGATTAGATTAAGACATTTGTTATTATTTTACTTAAAGAAGATTTAAAGGTGTTAAATTCAAAGTTTAATAACTTAACCATTTTTAATATAGGGTTATATATAAGATAAATTAGAATATAAAAACTCATTATAAATATAAAAATATTTCCTATATAATTGTATTTTATTTATAATTTTTAGATATTAAATAATTAAATTTATTTATGACACAATGATGATGCGGTAATTACCTTATTAATGAAAGATTAAAATAATTGATATTATAAATATTAAAATAATTGTAAATTGAGAATTTTGATGCATTAAACTAATTTTATAGGTTAATATGACATGTTAGGTTTAATTAAATGAATTTTCTTCGAAGTAATCATGTTGTTATTTCTTTCAAAAAAACAAAATACCAAAGTGTCAAAATTGACATAAATGAGTTTTTAAAACAAATACTATATTATTAAATTATATAATAGTCCTAAAAATATAAGGTTTGTCCAAATGACTCTTATAATGATATATATGTCATCAATGAACCACTTGGGGTTCTCTTGACATTTTATAGTAAGGTTGTTAACCATGTAATATAAATATACAAGAAGACATTGTAAAAGTTAAACTATTTAACTAAAAGTTATATCTAAAAGATAAGGTTAAGATAATAACCTAAAATTGTCTAAAAGCTATTTTTTGAGAGGATTTAAACCCATAACTACTTAAGTCTATAATTAAATTCATTTTGAGCCATTATAAACTGAAAATTATTTTATAATAAAATAACATTTCACGTTTTTCCTAAAGTGACCCTCACCTCTCTTATAAAAGGGTACTTCTCCTTCTCTCAATATCACACCTCCAAAGCCATTTGTCTTGGCCAAACCTTTCCCAAATCTCCTCCCAACTTCCCTCAATTCAACCTAGAGGCCTTATCTTGAGAAAAAATCCAACCTATAGAGATCTTTTATTCAAATAAAAAGGAAACACCCAAAGAAGAGGTAATTATTTTATCACCTCTTTAAAAGTTCTTTTCTTCTCTAACTTTCTCTTTCTTTTTTATTTCCATACTAAAATAATAACTCTAGTACCTTATACGTACTATGATGTTATTATAAATTTGCTTTTGTTCGTGTCGCACTGATTTTCTGCGGTTTCATTTCTCATTAATGTCCATGTTTTCAAAATGGTTTTAAGGATTTATTTATATGGTCATGATTGTTTTAAAATGTTAATTCCTTTAAAAAGTTTCGAAGTGGTATGAGAAACTTAGATTCAAAAATCTCTTTTAAATTACTTCCTTTATAAATGTATGACTTTTAAATTATTTCATGAAAAATTGGTATTTCACTCAAAGAGTTTTACTGATCATTTTCAACTATATCATCATCCTTTACTGGATATTATTCTTGACTGAGGTTGATTTGTTATAATACAATCTTCCATATTGTATTGAATGAGTTATGATATGTTTTACTATAGATATGCTATTTTTTTACTGTTCATGGTTTATGGCTAAAGTATTGACATTTCTTTTTCTAGTTTTAATACAAATGTTTATGTTATGTTTCAACAATTTCATATGAGGAATGCAATGGACTTAGTAAGTGATGGGTGGAGCCTGCTATAGCTCCTCGATGCATCGGTAGGTCTCATGAGAAAAATTAGTGTCTTGGAACAAGTCCTTGATAATTTTTTTTGTAGTCTTGGCATGAGGCCTTGACTATGTGGTAATGATATATGGCGTTTGGCATTCCATCATTATGAAATTAGTTATTACATGTGATTATTCGACTAGTAGAATATCCATGCACATGTTTATATGGTAATGTATGATTTATGTTTTCTATATTATGTTCAAGTTTATGTTTAAAAGTTTGTTTTTTATTACAATTCTTTCCTTAAATGTTTATAGCTTCCGCTAAATTATTTACCCTTACTGAGCATCTGACCTCACCCCTTTCTTAGGTTTTATTTTCCCAGGATTCCAAGAAGTATATTATGATTGTTATGTAGGGTTAATCTAAGGGAATAATGGAATACTCAAAGGATTATTTATGTTGTGTTGTATGTTATAAAGTGTAATGTAACATTCATGTATGTAATCTATTTTCCAAGACTGCTAAACCGATCCGTCCTTTAGGACTTGATTCCTTGTAATCATGCCAATGTATTAAAACAATGCACCGACTCTGAGTAACTGGGGTCAGGGTGTTACAGCTGGTATCATAAGAAGTTTATAAATAACCTTGGAATCTAGATTTAGAAAAACTCGGATTACAGAACATTACCCTAAGATAGAATTTGAGGATCAGTATAGAAGAGATTCCTAGAATTTTGGTAATGTAGAAATTTTGTGAGTTTTCCAAGCAATACATCCCTTTCTGGATACGAGAAGGTAGAGGTGGCTCTGGCATAGATGTACTTAGGAGTGAAAACTCTGGAAAGGTGTTTCGGGCTTGACCTAGGGTATCCTGGTACATGACAATGGGCCTTGCTGCACTCTTGGTTATGACACTCCCAGAGGATATACTTAGGATAATTTACTTTTTCTTTACAAACCATTATGAAGGATTTATGAGTAAATATGTTAGAAATGAAACCATTTTTATGATTATGAGACTAGATATTCAATTAATGTTGATAATTTTTCTTGTTTTTGGATTATACATTCTGATATGATCTAAACTAGTGTATTTCATCATTTAGAAATGGTGCCCAGTAGAAGGAATGAGAACTCCAGCAATACACATGATCCAAACAGTAAGAAGGATCATATATTTCATAGTATTAAGCCAACATTTAGAATGTCAATAGTCTCTCATGTATTCTCATCATATGAAGAAATAATATCACTTGTTAATAAGATAAGTAAATAATTCTATGAGTCCTAGGGATTTGAAGGGAAGCAAAATAAGAAAAGGACGGTAGAGAGAAAGATGGATAAATGGAAGAGAGGAAAGAAGGATTTTCCCATATATGATAACTGTGGAAAGAATCACCTTGGTAAATTCTTGAAGGGAATGAGAGTTTGTTATAAGTGTGATGAAAAAGGAAACCAAGTACGTGATTTAAAGGGTAAAAAAAAGGTTTCAAATGTACAATGCTTCATCTGCAAGGAGTTGAGACACTATGCGAATCAATGTCCAAATAATCAGAGTATTCCCCAAATGATGCTATTGGATAATAATCAAGTTATGATACTACCACAGATGAAGAGGAATGAATAATGTTCTTATGTTGTTATAAAATAATTATGTCATTTGAGTGTTGTATAGATGATGTACCAGTTATATGAATTATGAAAATAAATAAGGATTGTACTGCAGTACTATTTCATTAAGGATTTGAGATTGTATGGTACTAAGAAAAGTGACTCAATAGCAAGTTAATCTTTTTGGGAAAATACATGGTTGAAGGAAAGATAAACCTTAATATGGATCTGATACTGAGGTATTGATTTTGGAATAATATATGATTGATTTGGATAAATTATATTTGATATTCTTGACTACTTTGACTGGAAATTCCTTTTTTGATTTTTGAAACACTTTTTGGTTAAGTGAGAACCCACCATATAAATCACTTTGAGGATAAGTGAGAACCAACATAACATAACAAGGAACCATTAACGGGCTAGAAAAAGAACCCTGTCCAGGACCAAACCCATAAAAAAAAACCACAAAAACATGCCAGACCATCACTTTGTGGCTAAGGGAGAACCAAACTCAAGATCCTCCATGATTTGAAACATCATCATCAGATCCACCAACATTATCCCAATTTGCCAAAGAATCCTTGGAACCAACCCAAATTGGGGGCATGCATGAAGGTCAAGGAAAAAATAGCAGAGGATAATCATCAAATGAAGTTATCAGACCCTAGAACACAAAAACAGAACCCCAAAGGGCCAAATAGCAAAATAGGGGAGAGAACAGGTGAAGAACTTTCTCAATCACCGAGCTTTCTAGAGTTCACCCTCTTCGACCTTGAATTGACCCGGGAGAAGACGTTGTCCCACCCTATTCCGACCCCAAATAAAACTAGAAAACAGAACTGATGAGGAGAGGACATCATCTGTAATAAGCATTCCAGCATCTGCCATCCGCATATGCGTACTAACAATGGAAAACAAACAATGCCCCGCCTCAAAGACACTAGCAACCCGCGCAAGAAAGGGAAAAAGTATATCCAGTATTCTATAGAGAATAATGAAACATGAATGCAATCAATAATATTTTATGGTAATTCAGGGTGTTACCTTGTTTTAAAAGAATACATGATGAAGGTATTCACATGTTATTATGTGAAAAAAAAGATCTTTATTGTGTTTACCTTATAAATTTTGGACTGTGATTTTGGAAAAAATTATTTTGAATAAGTCTAAAGGTTAGAAGGAATTAAGTTTGACATTGGATACTATTATTATGGTTAAATAATTTCTTAATATTATTTCTGGATTGTTATAAAAAGGACAACCTGTAGGTCGGGAGACAACCCGTCGTGTCCGGAGAGGCCGCGAGACTTGAACCCACAACTGAAGGGCGACCATGGTGCATCACCTACAACTGGCCTACATGATGTCCTAGTTTGAATAATGCAGTTTTTAAATAGTCTGAAAAATGAATTATAAATTCATTATTTTTGGAACCCTATATGATTAGGATAAATAGAATATTTTTGAATTCTATTATCTTTTGGAGTGAAAGATGAGTTTGTGGTAGGAATTAGTTGAAGGATGAAACTCTACTTGTCAAGTATATTTTTTTCCTCTTATTATTTGAATAAATTAATTATTAAACTTTATAGAAGGGATCGTAAAACAAAAAATGTGTTATCCCAATACCTTATGTTTTGTTGAACTGATGATATTTTAAATCATCATAGATTGATGGATTTGAGGCCCTCAATTTTACAATTGTTTTTGATTGATGAACTCAATAAATTCTTATAAATATTTACATTTTCCTCCAATTATGTGTATCTAATTTAAAATAATGTTCTCCTAATCGAGATCATAATTTGGTGGTGACTTTTTCATTTCCCTTTCTCTCTTATTAAGAATAAATTTATTAACCCAATTTTCGATGTGGGTTTTCTAGAAAGGTATTTTTTTATTTTTAACCTTTTATTTTCAAAAAATAAATTCAAATTGCGAGGAATCATTTTATTGAAGGAGGGGAGAATACAACACTCCGATATTTCATAGTACGTTATCTCTTCAAAGTAATTCAATAACTAGCGCTACACACAACACTGAGTTCGAGCGCACCATGACTTACCAAACTAGCTGTTCAAAAAGCGGTTATGAACATTATTAACTTAATTTTGAATTTTATATAGTCCATATAATTTTAGAATCCATATTATGTGTTTCATAGACAAAATATAAGAATAAATTCATTTTTTTTCAAATAAAAGAAGTATTTTTTTAAAAAATGAAAATTTACCACCTTTTAATGGAGAACCCTTTTTAAAACCAATATTTGATACTTTCATATATTCAATTTAATTTAATTAAATTATTTTTTAGAAGAGGGACAAAAAAATTTAGTTTGTATAAATTTTTGGTACTTTTTTGATAACTTTCATATTTAGACGAATAGTGAAAAATACTAAATTTTAATTGAAAACAAAATTTTTAATCAAAATAATTTATAGTGTTAAATTATGAATTTTAATGGCTTGTAAGTATAATTAGATTATATTTTTATCATTTAATATAATTTAGGTCATTATAAGTAATTTCAAATTTAAATTTGACATAAACACATGTCAATATTTTGATAGTTTTTACTTTTTAAAAACCCGCTTTTTGGTTTTGACAACGGGAATTAACTTTAAATTAATTAATAAAAATTCTATGTTATGGATTTGGTAAAATAGAATTCATTTTTGAATTCGGATTATCAAAATTATCTTAGGGTGAATTTTTGGTATTTTTCTGAAAACATTCAGTTTTTGATGAATAGTGAAAAACACCGTGTTATTGTTTTAAACCGAATTTTATTTAAATAATAACAATTTTTTATTTAAATTTATTTTAAAGTCAAAATATATACATAATACCTATATTAGTCCAATGTAATTCATTGGATTCATTTTATAATAAGATTAGATATATAAAATTTTATTGAACTTTTTAACGTCTTTTATTCACCTTCTAGGCACATTTGCAAATTTGCATAAAAAATAATTTTACCACTTCTATGAATTGAATTTCAAAAATACGAGAGGAACGGTTGACATCATTAAGTAAAATTTAGTTCAACAATATGAAAATAATTTTTGGTGACTAGTAACTTTTGAATTTTATTTACCATGATTAAATGTAAATAGGGTAATTAAAGGTAAAAATGATATTATAATTATCCTAAATATTGGATAAGTATATTTTGACCAAAAAAAACCTTAGGAATAAAATATGATCCTTTTTTTCCACTGGGATTAGATTAGGACATTTGTTATTATTTTATTTAAAGAAGAGTTAAAAATGTTAAATTCAAAGTTTAATAAATAAACTATTTTTAATATAGGGTTATAGATAAAATAAATTAAACTATAAATACTAATTAGAAATATAAAAAATTTTCCTAAATAATGGTATTTTATTTATAATTTTTAGACATTAAATAATTAAATTTATTTATGACAGAATGATGATGCAGTAATTACCTTATTAATGAAATACTAAAATAATTGATATTATAAATATCCAAATAAATTTAAATTGAGAATTTTGATGCATTAAAAAAAATTTCTAGGTTAATATGACATGTTAGGGTTGATTCAATGAATTTTTTTCTAAGTAATCATGCTGTTATGACTTTCAAAAAAACAAAATTCCAAATAGTGTCAAAATTAACATAAATGAGTTTTTAAAACAAATACCATATTATTAAATTATATAATAGTCCTAAAAATATAAGGTTCAGAAAAAGGACTCTTATAATGATATATATGTCATTAATGAACCACTTGGGGTTCTATTATCATTTTATCATAAGTTTATTAACCATGTAATATAAAAATACAAGAAGACATTGTAAAAGTTAAACTATTTAACTAAGAGTTAAATCTAAAAGATAAGGTTAAAATGATAACCGAAACCTCTATAAAACTGATTGGTTGAGATTAAATATACCCATAACCACTTAATTATCTAAATAAATTCATTTGGATATATTATAAACCAAAAATTATTTTATAATAAAATAATATTTGAAGCTTTTCTTAAAGTGACCATCACCTCTCTTATAAAAGGGAACTTCCCCTTATCTCAAAATCACACCTCCAAATCCATTTGGGTCATCCAAACCCTACCCAAATCTCCTCCCAACTTCCATCACTTCAACCTATAGGACTTAACTTGAGCATAAAGCCAACCTAATGATCCATTTTGTTCAAATCAAAAGGAAACACCCAAAGAAGAGATAATTATTTTATCACCTCTTTCAAAGTTCTTTTCTTCTTCCACTTTATCTTTATTTGTTATTTCCATACAAAAATAATAAATCCAGTACCTTATACATACTGTGATGTTATTATAAATATGTTACAACCATACTCATTATTCTATCCATCCTATGAATGATAATGTCACCATGCGTGCGTACGTACAACTTACCTTCTCCACATCGTGGTGTAATTTGTTATTCAACACTATGTTATTTGGATGGATATAATGATGAGTAATATATATATAAATAATGAAAATAACATGATAATTTCTCTATAAAATTAATATAACATCAAATTCCACACCTTTTAGTCATTATGAAATGATATCATCACTTGTGTGTAAGTACGACTTACCAACTCCACGACGCGATGAGATTCATTTCTAGGTTCACCATTCAACGATGATTATAAAAATATATTATTAATAAGTATGTAATATATGATATAATAATGATAATTTATATATATATATATATATGTATGTACTTACATATATCTTATTCACTTACTTTCGTTCAATACGATATGAAAACGGAAACAATGTTTATGCGTACATACGACCTACCATCTTCATAAAAAGTGTTTTCCATTTCATATATCTATCTATTATACATATTTATATTCTAAATATATATGATATCTAAATCATGTTTTATATTCTGGAAGTATTTAAATTATTATCTAAATGATATGATCAAGAATAACAAGTTAAAACACGTACGATAAAGAAAACAATTATTACCCAAAATATTAATTTAACATGGAATTCATTGTTAAATGTGTAGTATGTAGTCATAAATGAATAATGTATGATATAATAAATATGAATATGGTTCTGGTATAATTTAATAACATACTATGGTCATTATAAAGTAGGTTAAACGTATCCTCAACCAAAGGAAAGTGCAAGGTAATTCCTCAATCTCATTATCATCTCAGATTGTTTATGTGTAAGTATTTTCTGGGACATATTTATTATCCACATCCATGTTTTATAAATGAAATTTCAAAATGATTCTTTTAAGGTACTATTTAACTAAAAAATTATTTTAAATGTTTTAAATATTTATTCTTCTAAATCTTTCTCATTAATATCCATGTTTTCAAAATGGTTTTAAGGATTTATTTATATGGACATGATTGTTTTAAATTGTTAAAATTCTTTCAAAAGTTTCAAAGTGGTATGGGACAATTCGATTAAAAAATATCTTCTAAATTAATTCCTTAATAAATGTGTTACTTTTAAATGATTTCATCAAAAATGGGTATTTCACCCAAAGAGTTTTGCTGATCATTTTCAACTATATCATCATCCTTTACTAGATATTATTCTTAATTGAGGTTGATTTATTATAATAAAATATTCCATATTATATGAATTAGTTATGATATGTTTTACTATAGATGTACTATTTTTATACCGTTCATGGTTTATGGATAAAGTATTGACATTTCATATGTTAGTTTTAATACGAATGTTTATGTTATGTTTCAAAAATTTCATATGAGGAATACAATGGACTTAGTAAGTGATGGGTGGAGCCCGCTATAGCTCCTCGATGTATCGGTAGGTCTTATGAGACAAAATAGTTTCTTGACACAATTCCTTGACAAAAATATTATTTTTAGTCTTGGCACGAGGCCTTGACTATGTGGTAATGATGTTCGGTGTTAGGAATTCCCTCATTATGAAATTAGTTATTACATGTGATAATTTGACTAGTAGAATATCCATGGGCATGTTTACATGGTAATGTATGATTTATTTTTTTCGAATTATGTTCAGGTTTATATTTAAAAGGCTATTTTTTTATTACACATCTTTCCTTAAAATTTTATAGCTTCCGCTAAATTATTTAACCTTACTGAGCATCTGAGCTCACCTCTTTCTTATGTTTTATTTTCCCAGGATTCTAAGAAGTGTATTATGATTGATATGCAGGGTTAAGCTAAGGGAATAATGGAATTCTCAAAAGATTATTTATGCTGCGTTGTATGTTATAATGTGTAATGTAACATTCATGCATGTAATCTATTTTCCAAGACTGTTAAACCGATTGGTCCTTTGAGACTTGATTCCTTGTAATCATGCTAATGTATTAAAATAATGCACCGAATCTGGGTAACTGGGGTCCGGGCATTACAGTTGGTATCAGAGAAAGTTTAGAAATAATCTTAGAAACTAGATTTATAAAAAATATAATTAGAGAACATTACCCTAAGATATAATTTGAGGATTAGTATATAAGAACTTCTTAGAATTTTGGTAATGTAGAAATTTTGTGAGTTTTCCAAGGAATACATCCCTGTATGAATATGAGTAGGTAGAGGATGCTCTAGCACAGATGTACCTAGGAGTGAAAACTCCGACAAGGAGTTTTGAGCTTGACCTGGGGTATCCTGGTACACAAAAACGGTCCTTACTTCCCTCTTGGTTACGACACTCTCAGGGGATATTCTTAGGATAATTCAAAATTTATTTACAAACCATTATGAAGGATTTATGTGTAAATATGTTAGCAATGAAACCATTTTTATGATTATGAGTCTATATATTCAATTAATGTTGAGAATTTTCTTGTTTTTGGATTATACATTATGATATGATCTATCCTAGTGTATTTCGTCATTTAGAAATGGTGCCCAGTAGAAGGAATGAGAACTCCAACAATACACATGATCCAAAGAGTAAGAAGGATCATATCTTTCATAGTATTAAGCGAACATTTAGAAGAGAAATAGTATCCTATGTATTCTCATCATATGAAGAAATAGTATCATGTGTTAATAAGATAAGTAAATAATTGTCTGAGTCCTATTGATTTGAAGGGATGAAAAAGAAGAAAAGGATAGTAGGGAGAAATATGGATAAAGGGAAGAGGGGAAAGAAGAATTTTTCCATATGTTATAACTATGGAAAGAATAACCTTACTAAATTCTTGAAGGTAATTGGAGTTTGTTATAAGTTTGAAGAAAAAGGACACAAAGTACGTGATTGTAAGGGTAAGAAAAAGTTTCAAATGTACAATGCTTCATCTGCAAGGAGTTGGGACACTACACGGATCAATGTCCAAATCATCAGAGTATGCCCCGAATGATGCTATTGGATAATAATCAAGTTATGATACTACCATAGATGAAGGGGAATGACTAGTGTTCTTATGTTGTTTTAAATAATTATGTAAATTGAGTTTTGTATCGATTATATACCGGTTATATGAATTATGTAAATAAATAAGGATTGTACTGCAGTACTACTTCATTAAGGATTTGAGATTGTATGGTTCTAAGAAAAGTGACTCAATAGCAAGTTAATATTTTTGGGAAAATACATGGTTGAAGGAAATATAAACCTTAATATGGTTCTGATAATGAGGTAGTGATTTTGGAATAATATATGATTGATTTGGATAAATTATATTCGATATTCTTGACTACTTTAAAACTAATTAATTGTTTGTTTATTCCATTATTGTTGGAGTTTACATGATTTTTGGATATAAGGAGTATATTCAGTATTCTATAAGGAATAAGGGAGAATTAATGTAATCAATAAGGTTTTATGGTAATTTACGGTGTCACCGTGTTTTAAAAGAATACATGATGAAGGTATTCACATGTTATTACTTTGAAAAAAATATCTGTATTGTGTTTTCCTTCCTTATAAATTTTGGACTGTGAGTTTGGACAGAATTTTTTTGGATAAGTCTAATGGTTGGAATGAATTATGTTTTGACATTGGATACTATTGTTATGTTTAAATAATTTCTTAATATTATTTTTAGATTATTTTAAAAAGGACAACCCATAGGTCGGGTGACAACCCATCGCGTTCGGCAAGGCCGTGAGACTTGAACCTGCAACTGAAGGGTGACAGGGGTGCATCACCTACCACTGGCCTATGTGATGTCCTAGTTTGATTAATGTATTTTTTTAAATAGTCGAAAAAATTAATTATAAATTCATTATTTTTGGAACCCTATACGATTAGGATAAATAGAATATTTTTGAGTTGTATTATCTTTTAGAGTGAAAGATGAGTTTGTGGTAGGAATTATTTGAAGGATGAAACTCTAATTGTCAAGTAAATTTTTTGTTCTTATTAAATGAATAAATTAATTATTAAACTTTAGGGAAGAGATCTTAAAACCAAAAATGTGTTATCCTAATACCTTATGTTTTGTTGAACTGATGATATTTTATATCATCATAGATTGATGGCTTTGAGGCCCTCAATTTTATACTTGTTTTTGATTGATGACCTCAATCACTCCCTATAAATATTTCTGTTTTTCCTCTAATTATGCGTCTCTAATTTAAAACAATGTTCTCTTAATCAATATCATAATTTGGAGGTGACTTTCATTTCCCTTTCCCTCTTATTAAGACTAAATTTATTAACCTAATTTCCGATGTGGGTTTTCCACAAAGGTATTTTTCTATTTTTAACCTTTTATTTTCAAAGATTAATTTCAAATTGAGAGGACGTAATTTATTGAAGGAGGGGAGAATATAACACTCCAACATTTCATAGTATGTTATCCCTTTAAAATAATTCAATAACTTACGCTACATGCAACATTGAGTTCGAGCACACCACGACTTACCAAACTAGCCATTAAAAAGTGGTTATGAATAGTATTAACTGAATTTTGAATTTTATATACTCCATATAATTTTAGAATCCACATTATGGATTTCTTAGATAAAATATAAGAACAAATTTGTTTTTTCAGATAAAAGAAGTATTTTTCAAAAAATAAAATTTTACCGCTTTTTAATTTAGAACCTTTTTTTTAAAACTAATATTTGATACTTTTATATATTCAATTTAATGAAATTAAATTCTTTTTTAGAAGTGGGGAATAAAAATTTTGTTTGGATAAATTTTTGGTACTTTTCTGATAACTTTCATATTTTGATGAATAGTGAAAAATACTAAATTTTAATTGAAAAAAACTTTTGAAATCGAAATAATTTATTGTGTTAAATTATGAATTTGAATGGTTTGTAAGTATAATTAGATTATATTTTTATATTTTAATATAATTTAGGTCATTATAAGTAATTTCACATTTAAATTTGACATAAATACATGTCAATCTTTTGATAGTTTTTACTTTTTAAAAACCCGCTTTTTGGTTTTGACAATGAGAATTAATTTTATATTAATTAATGAAACTTCCATGTTATGAATTTGGTAAAATAGACTTCATTTTTTAATTCATATTATCAAAATTTTCTTAGGGTGAACTTTTGGTATTTCTTTGAAAACATTCAATTTTTGATGAATAGTGAAAAACACCGTGTTATTGTTTAAAACCGACTTTTATTTAAATAATAATATTTTTTTATTTAAATTTATTTTAAAGTCAAAATAGATAAATAATACCTATATTATTCCAATATAATTCACTTGAGTGATTTTATAATAAGTTTAAATATATAAAATTTTATTGAACTTTTTAACGTCTTTTACCCACCTTCTAGGCACATTTGAAAATTTGCATAAAACATAATTTTACCAATTTTTTGAATTGAATTTCAAAAATATGAGAGACACAGTTGACATCAGTAAGTAAAATGTGGTTCAATAAGATGAAAATAATTTTTGGTGAATAGTAACTTTTGAATTTTATTTACCATAGTTAAAAGTAAATATGGTAAGTAAAGGTAAAAATGATATTATAATTATTCTAACACATGTCCTAATTCTAGTTAATAAGTATATTTCGACCAAAAACAACCTTAGGAATAAAATATGATCCTTTTGGTCCACTTGGATTAGATTAAGACATTTGTTATTATTTTTCTTAAAGAAGAGTTAAAAGTGTTAAATTCAAAGTTTAATAACTAAACCATTTTTAATACATGGTTATAAATAAGATAAATTTGACTATAAATACTCATTAGAAAGATAAAATTATTTCCTAAATAATGATATTTTATTTATAAATTTTAGACATTAAATAATTAAATTTATTTATGACACAATGATGGTACATAAATTACAAAATTAATGAAAGATTAAAATAATTAATATTAAAAATATCCAAATAAATGTAAATTGAAAATTTTGATGTATTAAACTAAATTTATAGGTTAATATGACATGTTAGGGTTGATTCAATGAATTTTCTTTGAAGTAATCATGCTTTTATGACTTTCACAAAATCAAAATACCAAATAGTGTCAAAATTGACATAAACGAGTTTTTAAAACAAATACTATATTCTTAAATTATATAATAGTCCTAAAAATCTAAGGTTCGGCCAAAGGACTCTTATAATGATATATATGTTATTAATGAACCACTTGGGTTTCTCTTGACATTTTATTGTATGTTTATTAACTATGTAATAAAAAAATACAAGAATATATTGTAAAAGTTTAACAATTTAACTAAGAGTTAAATCTAAAAGATAAGGTTAAAATGGTAACCTAAACTTGTCTAAAACCTATTGGTTGAGAGGATTTTGACCCATAACCACCTAAGTCTTGAAATAAATTCATTTTGAGCTTTTATAAACTGAAAATGATTTTATAATAAAATAATATTTCAAGCTTTTCCTAAAGTGACCCTCACCTCTCTTATACTCCAATGGCCCAAAGGCCTTAGATTTTTATTATTTTAAAATAAGCCCCTTTTAATGGATGAAGGGGGGGGGGGGGGAAGCAAACAAACATCATGACGTAAAATATAACTGACCCGAAGATCATAGAAAAACCGAGTCCAGACTGACAACTTAGAACAGCCCCTCCCCAGCAATTGAACCATGATGACGCTCTCACCCGATGCAAGACTGAATAGTAAATAGGTGTCCTGTGATGAAGCACAGGCCCGATCCGATGGCCATCTCCACACCCTCTCAAACTTCCAAATCCTTAAAGCCTACACTAGTGAAATTTTAGCTCTAAAACCTCCTAGGACATGAACCTTGTGGTAGAGTCTGGATGAATCTATGATCCTGAGTCCCGAAAGCATTCAACGAAACATAATAAACTACGCAAATGAGAACCATAATGTTGGAATAAAAAACACAGAAGCCCTACCGCAATCACAAGGCACCTCTGCCACCCCAACCATATAAAACCTAAGAGGAATACGATCCAAGAAGCATGAATCCGGGTCTTCATCACTGTTGACGCTCCTTTCTGTCACAGAGTCTAACGACTGAAAAAGGGGAATACCTTAGTATAAAGAGATTCATCCTTTGAAGAAACATCAAAAATTGACAAAGGAATGAAGAAGGATTTGGTTAAGAATGGTCCGCACAGGTTTCATCATGGTCACACAGGTATACCTACGCGCCACATATTGGGCACGCATGTGACCTGCGCGCCCTATCTGATTTTCACCCAGGGTCTTCAGCAGGCTATAAATACCCCTTGTGGGCCCCCCATTTCGAAAATGAAAAATCCAGAAACTCATATTTCATCTCTCGGCACCCTAGTCTCTTCTTGAAGTCTTTCAAAAACTTCTAAGGTAATCCATTACCTAGAATGGAAGATCTAAAGATGGGGAACAAGGCCTAAGTGTTGAAATTCATCAACACCTGTGCGCCTAAGTGTGTAACCCTTAAGGGAAATAGTCACACTTGCGCGCCTCCTTATCCCTTCAACAGAACCTGCACGCCAACCTTTTAGAAGCCCTTAGGGATAATAATAAAGGCTTGAGCCAAGCCTCTCTCAAGTATTACCCTATGGGTTGACCAGCGCGCAAGTACCCAAGTGCCGTGTAGGTATACCTACACGACCAGGACCTGCGCGCCTAAACAGGACCTGCATGCCTACCTCTTTTTGGGTGTCCCTCTTGTCCATTCATCTATTTTCTTCAAATCTACATCTCCTCTTCAAGATTTAGCCTTCATAATCCTCTTCAAAGCCATTTATGGCATGATTTTTTGTTTGGCTTCCTTATCTGAAAGGAATTCTATGGAACATCTCTCAAAACCTAGTGATTTACATATATTCATGTCACTAAGGTGAGAGATTTAATTCATTCAACATCATCCTTTAAGATGAGAAGATCTTTAACCTGGGCCTCCTTTTCAGGAGTAAGCCCCAGTCATAATTCCCCTAACCTGGGCCTCCTTTTAATGAGTAATCCCCAGTCCAAGTTCCCTAATTTGGGCATCCTCCTTAGGAGTAAGCCCCAAGTTACCAAATATGGGCATCCTCCTTAGGAGTAAGCCCCAAATCCCAAATCCCCTTAACCTAGGCCTCCTTCTCAGGAGTAAGCTCCAGTTATCAAGTCCCTTTAACCTGGGCCTCCTTCTCAGGAATAAGCCCCAGTCATAATTTCTCTTAACCAGTTTTAATTTCTTTTGATTTTGGAATCCTCCTTAGGAGTAAGCCCCAAGTCCCCTCCTAATTTGGACATCTTCCTCAAGAGTAAGCCCCATGTTAGAGTATCCAAATCTCCATAAAATCACATATACCTTTATTGAACCTATTCCCGGACTTCTTCTCTGAAATAATTCCCGATCTTTATTTATTTGGGCAATCATACATACGTAAGCCCCATATCATTCCTTGTGACCACATATTTCATGGCACAAATCATCAGGTTTTACTGATACCTCTTGTTTCTCACACCGAGCATGACTCACGTGAGCTTAGAGTTTAAAATTAATTATGATATCTCTCTTTGAGCCATTAATCATGCATAACCTCACATTTTCTATCTCAAACTACGTGGACTTTGATCTCTACCTTAAAAGTAGAGTACGTAGGAAGCCTTTATATGGTTCAAGCCTATCATCCATTAATTCTCATCTGTCCTATATGATGTTAAACTATATATTAATTCCCAAACTATGTGGGTTCTGATTATTTTTCTAAACAAGGATACGTAGGTAGCCCATCCAAGGGTACGATCCAAACTCTGAAATAATCCAAGTCCTTCTGAATGACAATAAACTTCAAGTTCCCCACTGAGTGGATTTAAAACCAGTATGGTTATCATAATGACCAAGAGATCTCTATACAATGTATTGAAGGATACCATTGACTAAAAATATCTAACAAATACAGATGATTCTCTATCAATGAAGAACCTCAAATACATATAAAAGATTCTCTAAATCTTATACATATTAATCATTGATTGTCAGATCTAAAGGAGAGCTCATTTTCATACTTGGTAATGTAATAAGGATTCACGAACATAAATTCAATTTATAAAGAGAGTCCCAGAGTATACAATAATTCCCCCAAAAAGGTGTGATGAGTCCGACCTCCCATCCTCTCGATCAATGAAATTTTTTAAGCCTCATCGGTCCACTACTAATGAGCACCTACCTTTGGAAATTAGGTCCAAATGGATATAGAATCATTGGATGTTTCCAGTTCTACGAATAAACCCGTTAGAAACTGATTGGAATGTTTGAACCTTAAACAAACAAGGTCATCCCAATTTCCAAAGGAAACAAAAAAATGGTGAACCCTACGCAAATCCTTAACCAAGTTAAAATGATGTTTTACTTATTTGTTAGGCCCCTATTTAAACTCAATGAGAGGGATAACAAAACAATCAATAAAATATGTGCTCATCCAAAAGATTTAGTGTCCATACTTATCTTGATTATGTATGTTATATCAAATATACACTCTTTTCCAAGATCTTCTGCGTTATAGAAATGGATTCTCTAAAGTTCACACCTGTGAATACCTTTTCTTTGAATACCTCTACTGTTACTCCTGCTGGATCATCGTTTGATATGAGGACGACATCACCAACTCAGAGTCTTCAACAATGGGTATTAAATGCACTGGTTAATGAATATCTTCAACAAGGTACCATTCCAACTCTAGAGGCAGCTCGACAAGCCCTCCAATTCAATAATTCACCCTGGTCACTCGGACAGCGACGACCAACAATCAAGAAATAGGTGGGGCCAACCACCGTCTCCAACCATTTTGGGTCATTATCTCCTGAACTCAATCACCAATCCCTCCCATATTATGCGACGGTGAATGAGAAGGTCACTAAAGGCCTTAATTCAAGGATACGCGAGTCCTTCCTGAAGGCTCCCACCAACAATTGCCACCAGACTCGTGCGGTGGTGCACCCTCAACATGATGAGGGTGTCATATCCAGGTGTTCGGCTCAGGTTCCTCGAACCCGAGCAGGCAAGACGAACCACCAGAGGTGAAGACCGGTCAATAGTGAGCAGGTTCTTATCTCTGCCATTTCTGGAGAAGTCCACCAACCTAAATTGGTGGAAAGAAACGAGCGGGCACACACACCCATCCGTTTTAATTTCGTTGTCTAGTAGACTCTTCTAGTAGCAACACACCATTCACACCAGGAAATTCCAGCGGAGTACTATAGACAGGAACATACACCTGTTTATAAATTATCAGCTAGTCAGCAGACTCGTCTGACTACATACGATGAAGCCCGCCAACCTAATGTATTGACAACTGGTAAAGAGGCACATACACCTACTTACACTCATCAATCCTGCCAGCAGTCTCGTCTGCCAGTATTGAAGGAAGTTAATCAACCACGTTCAGCGAAGTGTAATCAGCAGACACATACACCTTCTAGTATTGATCAAGCCTACCAACAGTCTTGTTTGGTAGCACCCGGAGAAGTCAATTGGAAATCCCCAATGATAGACAAGAGGTCGACTCAACTCTCTGCCCCCATACATGAGTACTGTCAGAATTCACTATCAGGAAAAGGAGGAAAGGAGTAGGAACACACACCTACTAAAAGCACGGAATGGACGTATATACCCGTTCCAATAGCTAAAGTCACTAAGCATATTCTGTCAATATTGAAAGAGTAGAAGAAAACCCCTGTTCATATTTTGGATGCCTGCCAGAATATTATAATAGCTTCAGCAGCATAACAGGGAAAGAAATGAAAATCTATCCCTACCAGTGGAGTGACACATCAACAGATCTCTCTAGAACATATACACACCTCTGTTCCAGTCCAAGAGGGTTGTGGGGGCATACTCCCCCATATCATATGGATAATCAAGTCAGGCACATACACTTGATTTGAATGGAGATAATCAGCCTAACCTGACTGTTTCTCCCGAGTAGGCACATACACCTGCCCATAATAACCACTTTTGTCAACATGTAGTTCCCAAAGTGAGTAAGAAGGCGTATAAGAAGAAGACCCGTCCAACACAATCAAAAAATCAAGAGCCAATCTGTAATAAGGCCTTGCTCGATGCTGGAGTTCTTGAAGCCCCCAGACAATTTTTTGTTGGAACTCAAGATTCTACTCTATCATTTCCCAATAGTGGGAACATTAATTCTAAAGGTCTTCATCAGACACTTCCTCATGTAGGCTTTATTCATGACAGTTCGGTCAATATTGAAGTTTCATCTTCATATGAGAGCCACAAGAACCCTCTGTGTGGCCAGAAGACCAAGGAGAAAAATGTTTCATCTTTTGCTGTAACCCACCATGGTGGTCCTCCCCATGATGATGAATTTAGCTGTGAAAGTCCTCTCCACAATAGTAATTCACATTGCCTGGAAAATTATTCAATGGACAATGAAGTGAAGAGAAAGCCCTCTTATCTTGAGGCACTTACAAATGTGATGCCAGTCATGTCTGATGCTTTACCATTAGAAGGTGAAATACTTTCTCAATCAGAGGATAACCTGGGGTGTAGGTCATTGTCTGAACCACACCTAGGTCATTCATATTCTAGTTTGATCAATGAATTATCTACCAATCTTGTTGAATCGGATGAAGAAACAAGGAAGCACCACCTCTGGTCTAATCAGGTAGAAGAATCTTCATTGAATGATAAAGAGTAAGTGTTGAATATGAGAAAACAAATGGCGAAAGGTGAAGTGCCAGTTATGTTTTGGCCTTTGGATGACTCTCAGTATGACATTCCAGATATTTTGACAAAATATTGTATTCAATATATTCATCTCAACATGTGGAAAACTCTTTGTCAATTGAAAAAGAAAATATTATCTTATGATTAATATGAAAATCATGTCAAGATAATAGAAGGTTTACAATTCCAAATTTATTTGGAATCTCTCTCAGTTTCTCGATATCTGAAGGCTGAAAAGTAACAGAGAGCCCTTTAGCGTTCATGCCTTGGTGAATTAAGAAGATTGTTCCAGTTAATTTCCAATGCCCCATCTGGTATTCATATCAGGGGATGGGGTGTTCATGGAGAACTACATTTCACTGTACTCTCCAGCCAACAAAGCCCACCGAAAATGGTCTCATGCAATGTTATTGCCCATGGCCGTCCACAACCAATTGGCTTTGTTTCTAATCAAAGGCTTGCTCAGCAACATGCCTCAACTAGTTCTTCCCAAAGTCAGGCATACAAAGAACAAGTTTTAGAATTACTCTTGTATCAGGAAAATGAGAATATCGAATATGCTTCTCGTTTAGAGCGAGCACATCATCAGGTGACAGAAGTGTTAGAAATCATCCAACATTAATTTGAGCTAGGTGATTTGAGTGGATGCAGGTTGATGCATCAAGCCAATTTCCAGACTAAAGTCTGTAAGATCAGGATAGATTTTAAGAAATCTTAGATATAGCAGCTCAAGAACCACCCCAGCTTGCCAGACTGGGGACTCTTTTAAACCAACCCTCAGAATCAACAAATAGGATTTAAGGAGTTGAGCAGGAATAACAGGAACATCCCCAGTCCATAGGACTGGGGACTTTTTCAAATCCTCAATCTCTTCCTTAGAGAAAGTCAGTATTCTCTCGACTAGGGAAGAAGCCACAAGAGGAATGAAGAGCCAAATTATCAGGATATTCCCTCTAAATTATGGTTCATCAAGAAGTTCCTGAGGGATCAAATCAACAAAAGGCAATGTCTCATCAAGGACATGGAAGAAGACAATATCACAGAAATACCTATAGAAGGGATGAAATGCGTTATGCATCAATTAATGTCATCAATTCCGTTGTTGCTGATCCCCCAGATGAGGCTCACTCAGAGGGATTAGATGAAGAAGTTCCTGCTAAAGAGGCTGTGCACATAGAGGCAAATGAAGAAGGTGTGCGTACACGAAATCAAAGGATTACCCAGAATCTAGGTATTCCTTCAAGTAACCAACTTCCCCCTCTCTGAAAGGATTCTAACATTGGGAAAGGAAAGAATCAGGTTACATTCCACCCTCCCTCTGTAGAAGGACAATCACTCTCACTAGAGAAATGATTTGCACAACAGGAGGAAGAAATGAAGGAATTAAGGCGGTTGAATGCAGAACTACTTCAAGGTAGTCTTCCTCCTAAGCGTGCTGTAGTCAGTCAACCAAGGGAATTTTTTGCAGCTACTGAGATGGATCAAGAGTATCCTCCTCTACCAGTACACCCTCACAGGTCTAGTCCTATGGGTCATGTGCAACAAAAACCAGTGGTGCTACCATCAGTTGCAGTAACATTCACCACACCTGCCCAATCTCCAGTTATTTCACCTGCTTAGGTCCAAGCTCAACCAGATATTTCTCAAAAGTTAATGACTACCATTGAGTCATTAACAGCTCGGTTGGAAGCTATGTAGGGAAAACGTTCACAAATTCAACTAGAAAAGAGAGATTACCCTGAATGGGTTGATGCAATTCCTCCGCCATAAATTTTTTCAAGTACCACATTCCCAATCTTTAGTGGTTCGAGAGACCCAGAGTAACACTTAACACATTTTGTTTCTCATTTTGATCCTATGATGGGAACCCCTCAGCAACAAGAAGTATTTAAGATCAGGTGTTTTTTACTGTCATTAAAAGGGCCTTCTTTTGTCTAGTATACAAGCTTGCAATCCCGGTCAATTACCGGGTGGGAGGATCTCCATCAACGATTCCTTCTTCAATTTAGCTCAACTTTTCCAAAGACAACAGTTTTTGATCTTACAAATTGTAAGCAAAGGGATAATGAAATGGTTTCAAATTTCATTGCTCGTTGGAAGGGATTAACATATTCCCTGAGCTTAGCACTCCCTCAAGAAGATTTTTTGCCAATCTGTGTGGAAAATCTAAGTGATGAATTATGCACACCATTGATCCCTCTGAAATACATAGGAGGGTTTTTGAGACCTTAATTTGATTGCTTAGCAGATTGAAGACTCTCTTATGAAGACTAAGGATAAAACTCGTGTAATTCCATCAGCTCCAGGAAGGAGAATGGGTAAATCAGAGACTGCTACAGTTACGTTTAAAGAAGAACCTGTACCTGCTTCTACTTCAAAACCTTCATCTTATCGAAGGGATCCACCTCCTGAGCATCAAAAACAGAAGCCGTTTTGTCAATATGATCAAAGAGATCAAAGATGGAAACAATTTGAGGATCTGAAAATCAAATTTTAATCTTTCCAAAATGAACAAGTTTCTCGTTACTTCATTTCAGCTCTGGAAAATAATTTGGTTCAATTTCCAAGGCCCAAAATGCCGAACAAGGAAGGAGATGATGATCATCCTAACTATTTCTCATTTCATCAGATGTTGGGGCATCCCATTCAGGAGTGTTTTGTCTTCAAAGAACTCCTGAAAAAGATGGTGGACTCAGGACAAGTTAAACGAAAAGGTTCTTCAGCTCAGGTAGCATGTGTTACTGCTACAAATCCAGAGGAATAAGGCGAGTAGCAAGACGTCAAAAACAAAAATGTGTAGAAATATGATGATTGGATGGTCAGAAAAATGATCAACCGAACTCATGCCATTTTACGGACATAATTGGAGAAACCATTTGTGTCTTCGGCTATGAATGCTACAGAAAAACCCTCTTCATTAGAGGGAAAATCCTCGAATAAACGACATAATTCAAAGAAAGAGGAACAGTCAGAAGAAGATGAGATCGTGTCAAAGCCCAAGTTGTCTTTGACTTTAGCAGATTTTATGCCATCTACTTCAAATCCATGGGCACCGCCCCACCAAATGGCACAGTCTAAACTGGCTAATCAGGTAGAGTATTCCTCAGAAAAAGAATTGATCTTTGGTTCTGTTAACATGATTCATTTAATAGATCCTTATGCCAGTCACAGTTTCGATCCTGATGATCTTGGGTTCCCTGTATCAAACAGAGGAATTAGAGGGAGTTCCAGAGATTTGGGATACAGAGGAAGATGTGGATATCCCAAAAACCACTATTCCAATCCTACCCCTGCTAGAACTATATATGCAGCAGAAATTCGTGGCAAAGCCCTTCAGCAGGCTCAACAAGAACAAGCAAATTCTTCCACCAATAGCAGATTCAGTCCTGACTCAATTATTTTGGAGGATCGATTAGAGGTTCCACTTTATTTATCTCAGCAAGTAAATAGACCTATTCAGTATAATCTTCTAAATCCAGAAGGAGCATTTCCAACTCCTACCCCTATACAAGATGCATCTACTTCCAAAGCATCAACTTCTAAGGAACCTGCGAAACCACATGTTCCTGTTGGGAAACGCAGACCTTTGGATAAAAAATATGATGTATTGAAACATTTTTCCCAAGTACCAGCTAAGTTATCAATTTTATATGCCTTGAACCTATCAAATGATCTTCGGAAGGCACTCATTGAGGCTTTTTCAAGTCCTCAGGAATTCATAACTAAAATCGCTGCGGCTAAAGTCTACCATGTAGAGAATGATCCTGCAAGAATTCCATGTAGTGATATCTTTTATAGATGAATATGAGGATGATTTTGTGCATCGAAATATTATACCTTTGTATTTATCTGGAAAGGTTAATGGTGTGGACATTCGAAGAGCTTTCATTGATAATGGTTCAGGAGTCAACCTCATCCCCATTCGTACACTTCGTCGATTGGGACTCACAGAATCTGATTTATCTCCTTCTAATTATATGTTACAAGGATATGATAAAAATGAACAAGAACTACTGGGTGAGATTACACTCAGAACTCAGTTTGGAGACCTTGTATACAATTCAGATTTCATGGTTGTTGATCACGATACAACCTTCAACGTTTTTCTTGGAAGACCTTGGCTACATCAACATGCGACTATCCCTTCATCATACCATCAATGCCTCAAATATTGTTTCAATGGTCAAATTGGTACATTATATGATGATAAGTCCCCATTCAAAACATGTGAATCTCAATACATTGAGGTGAAATTCTATCACATGGGGGGTAAGGAGAAATCCACAATAAGGGAGGTTACCAAGGTTAATGCTCCATATGGTTTGGAAAAGATTCCAGTAAACCCATTCATACATGTGAGTACAAATTATGTGTTTCCTATCAGTCAAATTGACAAGATAGACAAAAATACAAATACTCTTATGGAAACTTCTATAATGTCAATTACGACAATCAAGCCAGACAACATGGGAGAAAGTGGTGATTCACCAAGCAATGATGAAAGCTCAAATGGAGATGTCTTCATTTCATCTGCTGAAATCCAACAAGTCTATACTTCTCTAACTAGGCCAGAAGAAGTTATAGCAATGTCAGAGGTGAATGATGATGTCGATTCTCAATCCATCATCTCCTCTTTATTACCCAAGGAAGAGCCTTCACCATCAATAGGGTCAGAAATAGAAGCCTCTTATTCAAGATGTTCAAAGTTTAATATCTCTCCTAATCATGGAAATTATGCTTCATCACCTACTATGCAATTAGAAATAGAAGAAGTAACAGTTGTTGAAGAAGAAGAGGAAGATCTCAGGGATGATCCTCCATAATTTGAAGAGGGTATCTCCACCACTCGGGATGAAATCATAGAAATAAATCTGGGTACAAAATAAGATCCACACCCCACTTTAATTAGTGTGTCCATGACTCTTGAAGAGAAAGAAATGTATATTTCATTTTTAAAGAAAAATTGAGATATATTTTTTTGTTATTATACAGAAATGCTAGGGCTTGATCCTGATGTTGCTACTCATCATTTGGGTTTACCAGAAGAGCATCGAGGATTCAAACAAGCTGCAAGAAGAACACACCCAACTTATGCTTCCAAAATTGAAGTTGAAGTGGATAAGCTTATCAAAGCTAACTTCGTCAGATAAGTTCAATATCCCAAGTGTTTGGTTAATATTGTCCCTGTGAAAAAGAAGAATGGAAAAATTAGAGTTTGCATTGATTTCATAGATCTTAACCGGCATTGTCCTAAGGATGATTTTCCAGTTCCGATTACAGAACTCTTAATTGATGTAATAGCTGGCTATGAAGCACTTTCCTTCATGGATGGATATTCTGGATATAATCAAATCTGAATGGATCCAGAAGATGAGGAATCTATAGATTTCAGATCCCCTCAGGGTGTGTTTTTCTATCGGGTAATGCCCTTTGGCCTGAAGAATGCAGGTGCAACATATCAGCATGCCATGCATCGTATCTTCAAACCCTTTTTAGGGAAGTTTGTTGAATGTTATGCGGATGGTTTGGTGGTTAAATCCAAAGAATGTTCTAATCACTTGGCTGATTTGGAAATCATATTCCACAAAATTCGACAACATAATTTAAAGATGAACCCCTTGAAATGTGCTTTTGGGGTAACCTCAGAAAAATTTCTTAGCTTTGTTGTACACTATCATGGTATCGAAGTTGATCCTGAGAAGACAAAGTCAATCCTTGGTATGTCACCTCCTTGAAATTTGAAATAATTGAGAGTAATTCAAGGACACTTAGCCTATATTCGGTGTTTCATCGCTAATTTGGCAGGAAAAAGTTTACCCTTCACCAAATTGATGAAGAAGGGAGTCACTTACCAGTGGACTGAAGAATGTCAAGAAGCATTAAATATTCTGAAGAAGTATCTCTTGAGTCCACCAGTATTAATGCCACCTGTTGAAGGAAGACCACTTATTCTTTATGTGGTAGCTTTAGAGCGATCAATGGGTGCCTTCCTTTCTTAGAAGAATGATGCTGGGAATGAAAATAGCCTTTATTATCTTAGTCGGACTATGCTTGAAGCAGAAACCTAATATTCAAGTATTGAAAAGTGTTGCCTAGCGTTAATCTTTGCAGTTAAAAATTTGAGACACTACCTGCAACATCATGAGGTCCAATTGATATATTGCAATAACCCACTCAAATTTATCCTTAGTCGTCCAATGCTTACAGGACATCTGAAAAGGTGGGCAGTTATTTTGTAGCAATTCGATATTCAGTATGTGTCTCAAAAGGCAATAAAGGGCCAAGATCTGGATGATTTCCTTGCTGAACATCTTTCAATAGAAGATAAATCTTTAGATATTGAACTTCCTGATGAGGAAGTATTTTCTATTCAAGATAATCTTCAAACGTGGGAAATGTACTTTGATGGTGCTTCCATAAGTCCAACAGGGAAGAAAATGGAAGATCCTAAATTCAACAAAGTTGGGTTGGGAATTGTGATTATTTCCCCAGAAAAAGCAGTACTGCCTTATTCTTTCTTATTGGGGGAAGGCGGTACAAATAATGAAGCAGAATACCAAGCTCTCATCACAGGATTAGAGTTGGCACTTCAAGCACAAGTGAATCACTTAAAGGTGAAAGGTGATTCAGACCTAGTAATCAAACAAGTCAATGAGAATTATTCCATCATAAAAGATGAGTTAATCCCTTTGTATGATTACATCAGAGAGTTAATGGTGGAATTTCCTTTGGAACTGACATTTTCTTATGTCCCGCGATCACAAAATGCCCAAGCTGATGCACTGGCTAATATAGCTACAGCTCTGGTAGATCCAAATCGGGATGAGACAATCATCAATATTTCCCATCGTCGTATAATTTCACCTTATGTTCTAATCAGAACAGAGGAAATCAATGAAATTAGACCCATTTATGAACCATATGGTCATACTACAGGATGGATGACACCTATCAGAGAATACCTTCAAAATGGAATACTTTCACCTAATAAAGCTGGGAAAGAACAAATCCGGCGATGTGTGGTCAATTTCACTCTTTATGATAGCCCAGATCACCTAGAGAAAATTCTCTACAAAAGAGGTTTTGATGGAGTTCTCTTTAGATGCATTGATGGTGAAGAGACAATGGCTGTCATGAAAGAAGTACATGCAGGAGTATGTGGTTCCCACCAGTCTGGACATAGACTATCTGATCAAATTCAAAGGCTTGGATACTTTTGGCCTTCAATGATACAAGATTGTGTTGATTTAACCAAGAAGTTCCAATCTTTCCAAGTACATGCCAACTTCATTCATTAACCCCTAGAGTTGCTTCATACAGATAAATACTCATGACCATTTTATACATGGGAAATGGATGTAGTAGGACCTTACCCTTCGGCTACATCCAAGCAGTTTAAGTATATTCTTACTGCTACTGACTTCTTTTCCAAATGGACAGAGGAAATACCTCTCAAAGAAGTTAGTTCTAAGAGCATTGTTAGCTTCATCAAGTCTAACATCATTACCATATTTGGTGTCCCTCATACCATATTGACGGACAATGGAACCAATTTCTGTTCATCCGAGGTAAGGAAGTTGTATCAAGAATACAAAATCAAATTCAATTATTCATCTCGATATCATGCAGCGAACAATGGAAAAATAGAATCCTTCAACAAAAATCTTTCAAACATACTGCAAGAGATGGTGGATAAAGATAAGAAGTCATGGCCTGATAAACTTTTTCATGCTTTATGGGCTTATCGGACCACCACCCGCACTGCAACGCAGTTAACTCCGTATTCATTGGTATATGGAATAAAAGCAGTCTTTCCCATTGAAGTTCAATTAACTTCGCTCAGAGTAGCCATTTGTGATCAGTCATATACAGATGAACAATCTCAAAAGCGATTGGATGAATTGGAACGATTAGATGAGAAAAGATTGTGCACCTTGCACCACTTGGAAGTATATCAGAATAGAATAGCTCGAGCTTTCAACAAAAATGTTCATCTTCGTTCATTCGTTTAGGGAGAATTGGTATTGGTTCTCAGAACTCCAATGATACCAGGAAAGAAACCTCCCAAGCTTTAGCCAAAGTGGGAAGGACCTTAATTAATACATAAGGTCTACTCCAATGGAGCTTATTCTTTAATCTCAATGGATGGGGAACTCATCACGACTCCAACCAATGCTAGATTTCTGAAGAAGTATTTTGTATAATAAAAATACATAACACGGTACATGAATATGACCTTAAACTATTTTTACCATTGTCCAACATGACATTAAACTGTATTGTCCTTTCTACAGTCAATTCTTATGAACTTAAACTATTTGCACCATCATCCAACATGATGTTAAACTGTATTGTCCTTTCTATGGTCCATGCATATGACCTTAAAATATTTTCACTTACATCATGCATGACGTTAAACTGTGTTATCCAACACGATGTTAAATTGTGGAAAATACCCTAATACATCCAACAAGACATTAAACTGCATAACCAAAATCCTAGCTATATAACGCTAAACTGTGCAGTACTTGTCCAACACAACGTTAAACTGTGTCGTCCTCACTATATGACATTAAACTATACAACCCTTCTTTTGTCCTTACTGCATGACATTAAACTGAACAGTCCCCCTTTCATCCAACATGATGTTAAACTGTATTTTCTCCATCATCTTAGCTACAGGATTCTAAACTGTATAGCACCCTTATTGTCCAACATGACATAAAATTGTGTTCATGTCCAATATGATGTTAAACTGTGTCCCTATATTTTTCCTACATGATGTTAAACTGTACTGCTCATTTTTCCTACATGACGTAAAACTGAAAAAAATCCCTTAATACATCCTACATGATATTAAACTGTATTTTGTCCCTACTACATGACACTAAACCGTGCAGCACCAATAGTCCTCACTGCAAGACTTTAAACTGCATAGTCCCTTCCTCGTCCAACACGATGTTAAACTATGCATTGTTAATGTTGTTTCTACCTCTTGTTTCTCACACCGAGTCTAAATCACATGAGCTTAGAGTAAACTTCAACCATAACACCCTCTGTGGGCCGCTAACTATGTGTAAATCCCAACACCGTTTTTTAGGTCGTTGTCCTCAAGAACAACTTGATTTCCAATTCATTCTTTAATTGAACTACGTGGACTTTGATCCTCACCTTCTAGGATGGGTATATAGACAACCACTCATGGTTCCAGTCCAAAACCAATCTCTTCACATCAGTTCACCTCCATCTCATACGATGTTGATTCGTGAAACTACCCCTAGAACCAATATTTTTTTACATTGGTTCACCATCGTCCTTGCTATATGACGTTAAACTATTCACATGTTTTGTCCTGTATGATAATAAACTACAACATTATTTGACACCCTCACCTGAGATGGAATCATTATTTACATTAATCTCCAATCATGTTATATTATAAAGACTACGTACATATATGGAAATTTCTGAACCTTTAATCTTCGGTCAAACCATCATTGCACCAAAGTCCCCTTTCACCCTTCACTTGTACGAACCAAACCTATATATAGGGTATTTCAAGAACTATGTACATCTTGATTTACATCCTTATGGGATATATAGGAATGTTCGAGAATCCCTCGAATCTAGTCCCAAGTATTTGGGCCTAACCCCAAATTTCACTTTCAGTCCCTTAGCTGAAAAGTTCCCCTATGAAAACATGAATGTGGTATGGAAACCCTAGTCTTCATTCACATCTGGTTTATCAAACACACAATGTTTATTCCTTATAGTGGTCTGAGTTCTATGACCCTAAACTAAGATCTCCTACACTCTCGTCCCACATAACATTAAACTGTATTTCAAGAACTACGTATGGCTTGATTCCCATCTTTATGGGATACGTAGTAAAGTCCAGCACCTCAATTTAGGACCCAGCTACGACATGATTATGGTTAGCATTGTTTTGTGTATCTCTACATACATGAAATAATGCCCATTTTGATGTTTCATACTCCTAACCTTAAATACTTCCAGATCGCCATAACCCTTTTCTTGACTTTTGGTCACAAAATGTTCGATACCTGAGAATTCTTTTGCCTGACAATGCAACACGTGCCCCTAGGCAGCCTTGCATAAGTAGTCTACATAACAGACCTGTCAGCCAAAAGATGCTATTATTTGACTTTGCAGCCAATTCCCTTAGGTGGGCCTGCTTAATTCAACCCCCTAACAGGTTTTGTCAAATAGTGGTAACTTCATTCTTGGGAGGAAAACCTCTTTTGTCCTTATTTGTCTTAACGAAAATATGTAGGGATCTGAAAAAATAGACATCCTTAACATATCTGTCCCATACTCTTTTTCATGATCTGAAAGTATTCAAGTCTATGGTTTATATTTCCCTTCCCTACGTTTGGGTCAGAACTTCGCAGGAGTGAAATTCATCCAATTGTTTGATAATCTTGATTGGAAATATCCTCTCTATATCCAAGTACCTCTTTCCACACAGCAGACTCTATACTTTGGAAAATTTGAATCTCCATAAACTTCCTCTAGTTTTTTAGCAATAGAAAAGTAATTTTTCTAAGAGTTATTTTTCCTGACTATGCAGCACGTGCCTTTAGGCGGCCCTGCATAAGTAGTCTATATAACATACCTGTTAGCCAAAAGATGCTATTATTTGAATATGCAGCCAATGCCCTTAAGCAGCCCTGTATAATTCAACCCCCTAACAGGTTTGTTAAATAGTGGTAACTTCATTCTTGGGAAATAATTCTTCTAATGCCTTTTATCCCTTTTTTCATATCATTCCTCAGATTCAAAATTTCTTAAGTCATAGTTTACATTTTTTCCCTCATACTTGAATATGGTAATATGTTTTCAGATAAATTATCAAGGAATTGAGTCAATTTTAATCCATTCAGTCAAAGCTATTTCGACCTTAAACATTAGCCTTTTTATGTCCGACGTGCATGATTTTAAGCTGCCCACAAAAGAAAAGGGAACTATGAACAAAAGTCAAGTCCCAGCTAACTAAACATATACTTCGTATGATTTAGGTAATATTGATCAATTAAAAAGATTCAAAGTTTGTAGGGTTATTTTTATAATCCTATAAAAAATCAAACTATTCTTACTAGGCCCATTGTCTTAGGAAAAAATTTAAAGTAGGTAGAAAAAGAAGACATGCGCAAATGATTGAAGATGAAAGTATTTTTCATTGATGAACAAGAGCTAGAAGGAAATCCATAGATTGGATTCTATTATCTTTTTCAAGAATTACAAGAGGCATTAAACATAACTCTTCATTTTATTTACTGCATCCCGAGCTTCATCAGCAACCACCTGAAATTCATTCATTCAACTGGATACAATAAGAGATGTAGTGATACCAGCTCTTCTTGGAACAATTGTAAAAGAATGTTCTTGAGTACGGTTTGAGAAAATTTTCTGCTGATCAAAAAGTGACTCTGTTTCCATCCAAGAGACTTGGAAGATGGATACATGGATTTGAGAATGGAGCATTGGAAGTAAAGATCCATTTGGAGAGAGTACTCTTTTCAGATATTGTTTTTAATGTCATGATAATCTTCTCTCCATCAACCGGTAGTGGAAAACATATCAACCCATGGTTTTCCATTTTCATATCTTCAAGGAAATGGCATGAAGGAAAAATTTGAATGTTCACACCATTGTTGCTACTCTTAATGCACAACATAACCGAAATAGAGGAGTAACAGTGTGGCTGCATCTCGGGCATATAATTCTTTGAATCTGGAACGTTGACTCCTTGAAGATGACCATGGCCATATAGAGGCAAGTAGATGCTCTGTGGAAAATTAAGACGACACTTCTTCAAGTACTTGGCCAAATCTGGGAGAGTGCTATCGCAAATATCATAGTAATCATGGCCCACAATGTTCATCATATCATCAATATGCTTGCTATCCATTTCATCAGCCGCTCCAATTCTTCTAGGATCCATTGAATCTGCACAAAGTTTGAATAAATTAACTCTTAAGTAAGTTAATTTTTCATAAAATTTGTGAAGAAATTCGAAAAAATGGATAAGGCATTAAGGCGCGCAAGTCAAAAGTTGGTACGCAGGTGTAAATGTGTCACACAGGTTTTGGCGTGCAAGTATCACTACATAGGTCAAAATACATCTGCAGCAGCGCGACACGAACAGAAGCAATGAAACCGCGGAAAATCAGCAACCTGCGCGACGAGAGCAACCTGCGGAGTGAGAGCTCGAACTATTCAAATTCGGGTACTTTGCGCGAGAATGGACACATATTTATAGTCCAGGACACACCCTTGCGCACCAAAGCCTTTGTGCCTCTCACCTGCACGCCACTATCTACGCGCTCAAAATTTGCACGCCGCCCTTCTTTGGTTTTCTTATTTACCTCAGAGTCACATCCTCATTCCTTTCAGATCCAACTATGAGGGGGGAATTTTGTTGACGATCTTTTCCATCACAGAGTCTAACGACTAAAAAAGGATAATACCTTAGCATAAAGAGATTTATCCTTTGAAGAAACACAAAAAATTGACAAAGGCATAAAGAAGGATTTGGTTAAGAATGGGCTGTGAAGGTTTCATCATGGTCGCACAGGTATACCTTCATGCCACATATTGGGTGCGCAGGTGACCTGCGTGCCCTATCTGATTTTTTCCCAGGGTCTTCAGCAGCTTATAAATACCCCTTTTGGGCCCCCCATTTCGAAAATGAAAAATCCAGAAACTCAGATTTCAGCTCACGGATCCCTAGTCTCTTCTTGAAGTCTTTCGAATACTTCTAAGGTAATTTCTTTCCTAGAATAGAAGATCTAAAGAGGGGGAACAAGGCCTAAGTGTTGAAATTCATCAACACCTGTGCGCTTAATTGTATAACCCTTAAGGGAAATGGTCAGACTTGTGTGCCTCCTTATACCTTCAACAGAACCGGCGCACCACCCTTTTTGAATCCCTTAGGGATAATACTAAAGGCTTAAGCCAAGCCTCGCTCAAGTATTACCCTATGGTTTGACCGGCACGCAAGTACCCAAGTGTCGCGCAGGTATACCTACGCGACCAGGACCTGCACGCCTACCTCTTTTTGGGTGTCCCTCTTGTCCATTCATCTCTTTTCTTAAAATCTACATCTCCTCTTCAAGATTTAGCCTTCAGAATCCTCTTTAAAGCCATTTATGGCATGATTACTTGGTTGGATTCCTTATCTGAAAACAATTCTGTGGAACATATCACAAAAACTAGTGATTTACATATCTTCATGTCACTAAGGTGAGAGATTTCATTCATTCAACCTCATCCTTTAAGATGAGAAGATCTTTAACCTGGGCCTCCTTTTCAAGAGTAAGCCCCAGTAATAATTCCCCTAACCTAGGCCTCCTTTTTAGGAGTAAGCCCCAGTCCAAGTTCCCTAATTTGGGCATACACCTTAGGAGTAAGCCCCAAGTTCCAAAATATGGGCATCCTCCTTAGGAGTAATCCCCAAATCCCGAATCCCCTTAACCTAGGCCTCCTTCTCAGAAGTAAGCCCCAGTTCTCAAGTCCCTTAACCTGGGACTCCTTCTTAGGAATAAGTCCCAGTCATAATTTCTCTTAACCAGTATTAATTTCTTTTTATTTGGGAATCCTCTTTAGGAGTAAGCCCCAACTCCCCTCCTAATTTGGGAATCTTCCTCAGGAGTAAGCCCTAAGTTAGAGTATCCAAATCTCCATAAAATCACATATACCTTTATGGACCCTGTTCCCAGACTTCTTCTATGAAATAAGTCCCAATATTTATCTATTTGGGCAATCATACATACGTAAGCCCCATATCATTCATTGTGACCGCATCTTTGGTGGCACAAATCGTCAGGTTTTACTGATACCTCTTGTTTCTCACACCGAGCATGACTCACGTGAGCTTAGAGTGTAAAAGTAATTATGACATCTCTCTTTGAGCCATTAATCATGCATAAACCTCACATTTTCTATCTCGAACTACGTGGAATTTGATCTCTACCTTAAAAGTAGAGTACGTAGGATGCCTTTCTAAGGTTCAAGCCTATCATCCATTAATTCTCATCTATCCCATATGTCGTTAAACTATATCTTAATTCCTAAACTACGTGGGTTCTGATTCATTTTCTAAACAAGGATACATAGGTAGCCCATCCATGGGTACGATCCCAACTCTAAAATAATCCATGTCCTTTTGAATGAAAATAAACTTCAAGTGCCCCACAGAGTGGCTTTAAAACCAATATGGTTATCATAATGACCAAGAGATCTCTATACAATGTATTAAAGGATACCATTGACTAAGAATCTCTAACAAATACAGATGATTCTCTATCAATGAAGAACCTCAAATTCATATAAAATATTCTCTAAATCTTATACATATTAATCATTGATTGTCAGATCTAAAGGAAAGCTCATTTTTATACATGGAAATGTAATAAGGATTCACAAACATAACTTAAATCTATAAAGAGAGTCCCGGAGTAGACAATAATTCCCCCCCCAAAAAGGTGTGATGAGTCTGACCTCCCATCCTCTCGACCAATGAAAATTCTTAATCCTCATCAGTCCACAACTAATGAGCACCTACCTTTGGAAATTAGGTCCAAATGAATATAGAATCATTGGATGTTTCCGGTTCTATGAATAAACCCGTTAGAAACCGATTAGAATGTTTGAACCTTAAACAAACAAGTTCATCCCCATTTCTAAAGGAAACAATCACCCAAGACTGGAAGACCAAACTGCACATCGAAGGAGCATCGCCGTTGAGGGGATCCGAGTTGACCTGAACCAACAGCACCACCCTCGACATGAAGTTGGTCAAGTCAAGGCTGTAGAAGAACCCTCCCTGGTTTTCCCAAAGGCCTAACCATGGGAAACGAAGGGACAACGAGGAGTAGAGCTCTAGTGAAAAGGATGACACAAGAAACTCTATCACACATCCAATCAAACTAGGAAACCATAAAATTTGAGACCACAAAAGAAAATAAAAACAAAAAAACCAGATTCTCCCCCCTCCAAGCCTCACTGAAGCCCACGCTGCACCACCCACGAAAGACGAACCACACGAGAACTGAATGATGGTCCGCACCAAAACTGACCCAAAATAGAAACCAAAATAGATCCTCAGAAGAAAGAAAACTAGATCTATCACAGGAACTAGAAATCCGCATCTAGAGCCACCGCTTGGAAGCCGAAGCTCGCTGGATCCGACGCCGAGCCGAGAGAGAAGGAACCACCGAGCCGGATACACGCCAGAACTGGCGTCAATCTGAGATCGAGATAACCAATTCCAAAACTCCATGCTAGGAGACGTCATGCTAAGGAGAGGCCATTATGGCCAAGAGAGAGCTTCGCCGACAAACGTGCCCAATCGAAGGGGGGAAGGGGAAGAAAAAAATGGGGAAACCCTAGTCGTGGGAGAAGGGGGAATGCCACCACTCAGAGGCCCTTATTTTTATTTCTTTACTATGTTGCATCTCACCTCTCTTATAAAAGGGTAATTCCCTTGAGAATAAATCCAACCTAAGGATCCCTTTTGTTCAAATCAAAAGAAAACACCCAAAGAAAAGGTAATTATTTTATTATCTCTTTCAAAGTTCTTTTCTTATTCCACTTTATCTTTCTTTGTTATTTCCATACCAAAATAATAACTCCAGTACCTTATAAATACTATGATTTTATTATAAATAAGGTAAAAGCTTACTAATTATTATATCCATCCTATGAATGATAATGTCACCATGTGTGCGTACGTATGGCTTACCGTCTCCACGCCGTGGTGTAATTTGTTATTCAAAACTATATTATTTGGATGGATATAGTGATTAGTAATATATATATAAATAATGAAAATAACATGATAATTTCTCTGTAAAATTAATATACCATCCAATTCTAACCCTTTTAATCATTAAGGAAATGATATCGCTGATTGCGTGTATGTACGGCTTACCGTCTCCACGACGCGATGAGATTCATTTCCAGGTTCACCATTCAACGAAGATTATAAAAATATATATTATTAATAAGTATGTAATATATGACATAATAATTCTACTTGATATATATATATATATATTTATGTACTTACATATATCTTATTCACTTACTTTCGTTCAATATGATATGAAAACAGAAACAACGTTTATGCATACGTATGACTTACCATCTCCATAAACGGTGTTTTCAATTTCATATATCTATCTATTATACATATTTATACTCTAAATATATATGATATATAAATAATGTTTTATATTCTAGAAGTATTTAAATTATGATCTAAATGATACAATCAAGAATAACAAGTAAAAACACATACGATAAAGAAAGCGATTATTACCCGAAATATTAATTTACCATGGAAATCATTATTAATTGGGTAGTATAAAGTCATAAATGAATCATGTGTGATATAATAATTATGAATATGGTTCTGGTATAATTTAATAACATAATAGGGTCATTATAAAGAAGGTTAAACATACCCTCGACCAAAGAAAAGTGCAAGGTAAGGGTTAATTCCTCAATCTCATTATTTTTCGAGATTGTTTATGTGTAATTATTTTTTGGGAAATATTTATTATCCATGTCCATGTTTCATAAAAGAAATTTAAAAATGATTTTTTAATGTATTCTTTAACTAAAACATCATTTTAAATGTTTTAAATATTTATTCTTCTAAATCTTTCTCCTTAATATCCATGTTTTCAAAATGGTTTTAAGGATTTATTTATATCGACATGATTGTTTTAAAATGTTAATTACCTTAAAAAGTTTCAAAGTGGTATGGGGAAATTTGAATCAAAAATATCTTTTAAATGAATCCCTTTATAAATGTGTGACTTTTACATGATTTCATGAAAAATGGGTATTTCACTCAAAGAGTTTTACTGATCATTTTCTACTATATCATCATCCTTTACTGGATATTATTCTTGATTGAGGTTGATTTATTATAATAAAATCTTCCATATTGTATTTAATGAGTTATGATATGTTTTACTGTAGATGTGCTATTTTTATACCGTTCATGGTTTATGGATAAAGTATTGAAATTTCCTATGCTAGTTTTAATATGAATGTTTATGTTATGTTTCAAAAAATTCATATGAGGAATATAGTGGACTTAGTAAGTGACAGGTGGAGCCTACTATTGCTCCTCAATGCATCGGTATGTCTCATGAGACAAATTAGTGTCTTGGAAGAAGGCCTTGATAAAAAGTTTATTTGTAGTCTTGGCACGAGGCCTTGACTATATGGTAATGATGTCCAGTATTAGCCATTCCCTCATTATGAAATTAGTTATTACATGTGATTATTCGACTAGCAGAATATCCATGTGCATGTTTATAAGGTAATGTATGATTTATTTTTTACATATTTTGTTCAAGTTTATGTTTAAAAGGCTGTTGTTTTTTATTACACATCTTGCCTTAAAAGTTTATAGTATCCGCTAAATTATTTACCCTTACTGAGCATCTGAGATCACTCCTTTCTTATGTTTTATTTTCCTAGGATTCCAAGAATTATATTATGATTGATATGCAGGGTTAAGATAAGGGAATAATGGTGTTTTAAAAGGATTATTTATGTTTTGTTGTATGTTATAAAGTGTAATGTAACATTCATGTATGTAATCTATTTTCCAAGAATGCTAAACCAATCTGTTCTTTGGGACTTGATTCCTTGTAATCATGCCAATATATTAAAATAATGAACTGACTCAGGGTAACTGGGGTCGGGGAATTACATCATTTTTTAAGGATGTAATGGATATTGAAAACACATTGTCCACGATTTTGGTAAATCGACACATCATGGACGATGTTTTTATTTTTAGAACAAGAGGGAGAGGAGAAGAAGGAATATGATGAATCTTTTACATGAATATGGTAACATACATAATATATAAGATTCTATAGATTTCATACCTCTTGGATAAGTGGAGGGAAATAGAGTATAAGAAAAGAAAGTAATTGGAAAGAAAACACATGAAAAAGGAAGAGGTTTCTTACCTCTTGATCTCATCTCCTTGAGATCCTCCTTAAGGCCTTTGGTTTTAGCCTTTTGGTGAGACCAGAAGCTCTAGGAGATGGGGAAGAGCCTTGGGGAGAGGATTTGGCATATCTTAGACAATGATCAATGCTTGAGAGGTGTGAGAGGAAAAGAATAATGGGGTTGGTATTTATAGTCGAGGAGATGATGGATTTTAGATTATTTTAATCATTATTATAATATTTTTGCTCAAGACTATGAATAATATTGATTCACATGACCCAAAATAGTAAACATTTCATGTGAGTTCAAAATAAGAGGGCTTACATCAGGCTTGAATCACCTATGATGCAGTAAAACAACTATTTAGCATTTATCATAATTTAATGTATTTTACTATTCATAAAAAATTCATGAATTTCAGAAAAATACCAAAAATTTACCCTTACTATTTTTTGATGTGTAGAATTAAAAAATTAACTCCATTTTTTGAAAATAATTTTCTAAATATTATTAATTTAAATTGTAAATAAAATTATAATTTATTCAAAAACAATAATTTTAAATCTATAACTCATTTTTAACACCTTGAAAAATTAATCAAGTTATCATTATCTTAAATCCTTAAGAAAATAAAATAATAATACAATATACTATTTAATAGGGTCATATTACTATTCATAAGGGTATGTTACTATTCACCAAAATCAAGTTGGTTGAATTCGAATCCAAATAACTTACTGATCACAATTTTAGATGACTATTTTTTGAAATTCAAAACATTGAAGTGAAAAAATTATGTTTAAAGGTTAGTTATAAATATCGACTTAAAAAAAAGTTTCATGCATTTCAATTTTTTTTAAAACCTTGGGGTGTTACACTGCCGCCATCTTCCGATGACATTCTTCTGGATGCTTGATAGACCACATAACTTGATGATCCCCAAAGTATTATACCAAGATATGACTGTCACCAAAAATGGAACACGCCTCATGACTCATGTTGGTTAAATGGACTTTCAATATCCTAGAGACACCTCTGGTACCGCCGCTATCTTCTAGTAACATCCTTTGAGACCGTGATAAACAACTCCACCAGATGCTTTCCACCATGTTCTGCAATCGAACACTATAACCTATCACTCTGATACCAGTAGTGTTTATATCACTCATTCATTATTATATTAATCATAAAACATATGTTAATAAACACAACATTACCACAAATCATGATTTATGCGGTGCTGACCTTTAACAGTGCTAGACAAAAATTACGGATAAAAAAGGGACTTTTATCAACACTTGAAAAAAACACTGATAAATGGGTACAATTTGTTAGTGTTTTTTTCTACCACTATTAAAGGTGCACCATTTATCATTAGTTTTTTTAGCAATGATAAAAGTGACACCTTTATCAGCGATTTTTTCTAGTACAGATAAAGGTCGTACTGAGTAATTTAATTTATATATAAATGATTATATATTTTTAAAATAAGATTTATATTACAATATATATATATATATATATATATGTAAATGTAATATATAAATATTATTTATATAACTATTAATAAAAAATGAATCTTATTTTCATAATTTTATATATAAAAAATTATCAAATTTATATTAGTCGAAATGTTTAATATTTTATCTATATATATTAATTACAAGATGTATATATAATTAAAATAAATATAATATATTAATATTTTATTTAAACAATTATATAATATATAAATAATTATATTTATTTAAATGTTTTTTGATATTGATATTAAATAATTTAAAATACATGCACATATGTATAACTATATGTATGTATGTGTATGTGTGTGTGCGTAGATGTGTAGATATACATATGTATGTGTGTCACATGTACATGTATGTGTATGATCAAGTTATGTAATTTATTTAATATTATTTATTATTTTTTAATATCTCTCCATTTTTAGTATTTTACGTATTAATTCATTTTTAATATAAATTTATTCAAATTTATTCATCATGAATATAAATGTGTGTTTAATTTAATTTGATATAATTTAATTCGATTTAATTTAATTATTAATATTTTTATATAGTTAATATAATTCATTTTTTATAATTTTGTTATTTATACAATTAATATCATCTATTTACTCATTTTTATTTATTTTTTACGTGTCTATTATTCACGTAATGAGGATGGCGATTTGGATTCTGCACTCTACTTGCTGTGAGAATGGTGACTAGGGTTTCCTGCTATTGTGATGCACTCTTCTTCGACTCTAGTTCTTACGATGGAGGCTCCTGATCCTCTAAAGGTGCTGCAGGTTGGGACTGGCTTGTGGGAGCCGTAGTCGTGCGGGACTCGTGATTAGCATCCCACTTTGATGGTGGATGAAGCATCAAAGGTAGTGCCTGCATCAAGAAATGTCCCCTCATTTTTAGATTTGTTTCCTTCATTAGAGAAGGATCCTTCTTTTTTGAGGGCGGTGGTGTTTGATTCTCACTTGTGGGAACTGCAGGAGGTCGCAACATCGTGAGATGTTCCATCATCTTCAGAGCTGTTTCCCCATCCGGTGGAGGATCCTCCCGATTTGAGGGCAGTGGAGTTTGGTTCTCACTTGTGGGAGGGATTGGTTTCTATAGATGGTGAATGAGTACCAGATAATCACGTCTTGGCATATTTGGATTCCTGGATACAAGATGTCCCGAAGTCGCAAGGTGTAAATGTTTCCTATGAGAGATTTTCCCTCTCTCCCACTCAGATTATTCTACCCATAGGCGGATCTCGAAGAATGGTGTTGTTACATTTGTTAAAGCCAGACCTAATATATTTGAGGAGTATATGGAGGCCTACCAACATTCTATTCTTTCACAACTCACTTCATAGGTGAAGAGCGAACCCTAGAAACTGGAAGATTTGGGGAAGCAACTGGTTCAAATTTGGGGTTTTCATGATTGACTGTAATGACCCAATTTTTTATCAATGGAATTACCTCATTATAATTATTATATAGTATAATAACATTAGAAATCACAATGACATATAATTATACTAAATACTATGTGACCATTAAACATAATTTTTCCACTTCTATGTTTTGAATTTCGAAAATCTGACTTACACAGTTGCGATCAGTAAGATGTTTGGAGTCCGATAGGACAAACTTAATTTTTGGTGAATAGAAACATATCCTTATGAATAGTAACATGCCCTTATGAATTTTAATATGACCCTTATGATTGGTAAATCTTTTAAAATAATTTTAAACTTACCCATGAATGATTAAATAAATTTAGGCATCTTAGAAGTGACAATTTGACCATAGTAAAAGTATTAGTATTATAGTAATTCATAATTAATTAATTAATTAATTTTAAAGAAAATTTATTTTCCTAAAATGTGTTCATAAATTAAAAATTCTATGTCTTCTGGTTTTAAGACAATTTTATAAGACCTTATGTAATTTTTGAAAGCATTATAAAATCAGTTTTAATTTTCAAAATTGTATTTTTCAAGTAAATTATGATTTTAATTAAAAATTAAATGAATAATATTTATAAAATTATTTTTAAAAAATGGAATTCATTTTTTTATTCTACACATTGAAAAATGGTTAGGGTGAATTTTTGGTATTTTTCTGAAATACTTGAATTTTTGGTGAATAGTAAAATACATTAATTTACCGTATAAATACATTATAATTTAAATCAACTATTCCAAACATCACAAGTGATTTAAGCACCAAAATATCAAACTCACATCCCCAATTTACTATTATTGGTCATGGAATCATCGCTATTTCTTATCTTGGTGGAAATTAATAAACTAATGATTAAAATATTAAGAAAACCCCTTTCTCCTCCACTATAAATACCATATTTCACACCCTCATTTCATAACACCTCTCAAGCCTCAAGAATTGTCTAAAATCTGACCAAACATCTTCCCTATACCCTAACCCATTTCCCAGAGATTCTGGTCTCATCAAAAGACCACGCCTAGGTTCCTTTTGGAGGATCTCAAGAGGAGGATTCAAGAGGTAATTCCCCCCTCTTTCCTTTATTTTCCTTTCAATTTCAAGTTATTTTCTTCATATCTCCCCACCTATATTCATCCACATAGTATGGTAACTCTATTATCTCACATATAATAGAATTTTATTATACTAATGAGACAATATATCATCCAACCCCCTTCCCCTCTTCTTTTTATTTTAGAAAAGAAAACTTTATTTGTGAGGTGTTAATTTATCACCTTCAAGAATGACATGTTTGATTTTTCTTTTACCACATTCAGATGTGTTCATGAAACCATTTTTATAGTTGAACCAGATTATATTATATGTATTATATCCTATGTAATTTTATGTAACTAACTTATGTACATATTACTAAATGATTAAACAAAATACGTTCGTTGTGGTTGAAAAACCGCCTGAATTAACCCAAATGATCATCATTAAATTCTTATCTAATGATTCATTATCATGATATATAAAAAAAGTATTTATAAGACCATTTAAAGTTATATAACATCATAAATAAAATATAATTAAAATTATGGATGTTTATCAACATTTTAAATGAACTTCTATTCATGAATACAAGTGAACCGTTCAAGAAAACTATAAAAACAAAATTTCCTGAACAATGAATTTAAACTCTATAACTTGTCAAAAAGCCTATAAATGAACTTAATAAAACCTTAATTAATCTTATTAATGTATAAAAGGTTCTTTATTTGTTAATTAATTAATATAATGTCATTATATAGGATATTAAAGTGAATAAAGTGTTCAGATACAAGGTAAGAGGAAATTCTCGAACCCAACTTTCTTTCTTCAAGTTCTCCCTCTTTCACTCCATGTTCAGTATGGGTTCTGCTTAAAAATAATTTATTCATCATTATCTTAAATTTTATGGGATATAAATGTTATTTAATTGATTTTATGAAAAACCCAATGTTTTCCAAAAGAACTCTTCTTTCAAATAAACACACCCTTTTTTACTTCTTGAATATAGATTCACTCTTCACTCATGGTTAATGGTTATATGTCAAGAATGATATTCCATATTTATTTTGGGGACCATTTTTTTGAAAGTATGATTTATTATGTGAAAACCATTTCTTTACACAGGTTATGTTAAGTTTAAGTTTTACATATTTTTAATGTGGCATGCATGATAATGTAAATATTATGATGTGACGGTTGTGCCTAGAATTATATAGCGCAATATGAATGTTTGAATGTGATGGGTGTGCCTGGAATTATACAGTGATCCAATGAATTGATTAAAGTGATGAATCTCAGGAGTAAAAGGGAAATGATGCGTGAACATGATGCTAGCATTGTTCACAATTATGTGTGGTAGTTGACCACTAAGACATGATGTTTAATTTTTATGAATTTCCAGATTTCAAGTATTTTATTAATACTTCCTCTCATGTTCATGATTCTTTTACTATGTTGTGATTATGATCACCCATTTTTATATTGTTCATATCTATCCTCTTACATGGCTTTTATCTCACCCCTTCTTTATGTACATTCTCAGGTGACTACATGTTCATAGGAGAGGTCAAGATCCAATAAGAAGCTAAAGAAGAAGGAATCAAATAAATGTTTATGCTTGATGTTATAAATGTTATGTTTGGTCCTAGTTTTCCCAAGACACTAAACCTTTGGATCCTTGATGTGTAATAATATTATTTTTTTATCTTTATAATGATGTAACAATAATGTAAGAAAAGGAAGGGTCTCTATATTGACATATTGTGTTGATTGGATTGGGCTATTTTAACATTAGTTTCAATTAACAAGAGCGCAAGATGAAGGCGTGGAGCTGCGGGTATGTTAATATCAAGCCAGGGGTCCTTATATTTCAGGATTGGGACCTCAAGTTTTATTCATATCAGGCTAATAAATCTATCGTTCAGTCATGAGTGAGAGGAATAAATTGGTTTTTTTGGCATCCAATCATTCTCTAGGATGTTGCTTTGGATATAGGTACACCAATTAAATTTGATAAGGAAACATATCTGGTTAGGTATGATTAATATTCCAGAATCTTGGTTTAATTTTATATTAATTCTACACTAGATGTGACTATTTATTTGGTTGCTGATATTTTTAATTTAAGATTGATATTGAATATAAGTATGTGTTATATTTTTTTGCTAATTGCTTCTGCATTGGGCACATTAAAGAAAACTATCACAGAGGGTTGAGATGCACGAACTATAAAAAGTATAGTCATCAATCTGAAAAAGGAAAGAATAAATTACCTGTCCATATTTTAGCTAAACCCATGGATAGGAAATTAGGGAAGGAATTTTGAGAGGAGCTACTCCCATGCCAGAAAGAACTTATAGTCCTTTGAAAGAAGGTGGACTTAGTCCTTCAACTAGTCCCCATCAACTTATAGATTCCTTTGCTGATGTGGCATCTGGTGCTGACAAGGTTAGTGATGAGAATCTCATTGAGGTCTCCAATAGTGCTGGTCTTAGTGATTAGATAGAGGTTAAAGGTAGAAGCAGTGGTGATGTTGCCTCCCATACCCCGCAACTTCATATCAATGTTTCTATCGATACCCAAGACATGGAAATTGCTCAAGCAGATGCTGCTTCCAACCATTTAGGGAATGGACCTATTGATGATTGCAATGTTGTGTCACCTATGGATGTTCATCATTTAGTAAATGTACCGGTGTAAGATGAAGTGGATAGGGAGTGATCTTTGAACAAAGGAAAAAATATTTTAGTGGATGATGAGGGTTATTTGCTGGTTACCCATAGGAAAACTAGTTTATGACCATCCTTTGAAGGAAAGGACCCAAACAAGGATGAAGGTACCTGTAATAAGGATGGGGTGGAAGACCTAGTGTTTAGTGATACACTAAGAGGGAAGGTGACTGACTCTGCCATTGTCCCACCAAATCAAGATCCAGGTAAACTTTCTTTTCATGATGTGTTAAATAGGTCCATGGGTAGAGATGTGTTTCATGAAGAATTTGGTATCATTTATGAGAATCGAAGTAACCCTTAGGATGAATCTGGATTGGTTTTAAATAATTTTTCCATGGGAGATCATTTTGATACTAAATCGCATCTTGAGGATGGATGATAATGACACCACCTGACATAATCCTAAGCAATGGAAGCATGAAAAATTATTTAAAGGAAGGGGCGACTCCTGAGGAAAGGGCGACAAAAATAAAAGAAGGTGACTGAATAGTCTTTTACTCTTTGGTGGCATTACCACTATGATTGTAATGCTTTCCCTCACTTTTTGTGTCTTTACAATTTATTTTTATTAATAAATTTTACGGGACCATGGGTTTTAACCCATGGTTCGCACCATTTTGAATAATTCACATAAATGTTACGAATTCACTTTTTAATATTTTTGTAATTTATTTATTTAATTTATTAATTTATTATTATATATTCATTAATAAAGTTTAAAATATAATTAATCATTTTTTAATATTTATTTATGCATATATTTATTTACTATACATGTAGTATTTTCAACATGATTTTAATTTATATAAATAATATGTATTCATTTTTATTTATTAATTTTTAACATTTAAAATATGTTTGAAATTTATATAATTAATTCATTTATTTTTTTTATATTTTTTAATTTAAATAGTTAATTATAAAATTATAAATATATATAATTTTTAAAAAAGTATTTATAAAATTACAAGTAAATAAATATATACTTAAATAATTATAAAATTATAATAAATATATTTAATTAATAAAAATATTTATTATATTTATAATTATATATATTAATATATTAATAAATATATATATATATATAACTATATAAATATATAAATATATAAATATATAAATATTTTAATAATTTTATAAAAATATTTTTAAATATATTTATTTATAATTACAGTTATAAAAAATATATATTTTTAAATGGTTATAAAATTATAAAAATTATATTTATTATATATATAATTATATATATTTATATATTAATTAATATATATATATATATATAATTATATAGATATATTTCTAATTATACAAAATATTTATTTATAATTATAAATATAATTAAATAAATAAATATTTAAATAATTATAAAATTATAATAAATTTATTTAAATAATAAATGTGTTTATTATATTTATAATTATGTATAATTTTATAAATATAAATAAAATTATATAGAATTATTTTTAAATATATTTATTTATAATTATAATTATTGAATGTGGATAATGAAGGTTTCCAAATGGTTCCAAGCAAAACTGGCTTTCATCCTAAGTCTCCTAAAGTTTTTGATCAGAAATAGGATAAGTCAAAGATTATCATAGAGGGTAACAGTTTTGAGGCACTTGATTATCTTAATGATGATGCGAGTCATTTGTCTAAAGTCATGCTTGATGAAATGGGTGAGCATGATGTAATGATTCATCGAAAAACTTGGAGATGGGGTAGGCATCCAAAAAGCCAAGGCCGGGGTGGCCATGCCGATTCAAATCGAGGGTGTGGGCGAAGCATGTCTTCTAGATCGGCTTAGTTCACTCCAGAGCATGTGAAGATTAAGGATAAGTATATGGCACTTTTTAATCAGAGGAATTCACAGTCAAAGTGGGAGTCTATTGATGATGCTGAAGATTCTGATCATAACTCTGATCATGATTATGGTGATGCTTAAGTTGCTGTTTTTCCTTATAGATGTGGACTTTCCCTTTTTTGACTACATTCATCTTTCATGTACTTGTTTCTTTCATTTTAATAATAAGGGGCTTGACCCTAAAATTTTTCAGTAATTATAATTATAAATAAATATTTATTTAAATAATCGTAAAATTAGAATAATATATTTAAATAATAAATATATCTATTATATTTATAATTATATATATTTTATATTAATAAATAAATAAATATAAATAAATAAATATAAATAAATAAATAAATATAAATAATTTTTAAATATAAATATAAATATAAATATAATTATAATTATAAATAAATAAATATATACCCAAATGATGCGAACCATGAGTTATAGCCCATGATACTGAAATTTACTGAAAATAAAACAAGTACAAAGTAGAAAAGAAGAGGGAAAGCGACAAACAGTGACAAACACACTTCCAAAAGTCAAAGTAGACCTAACCAAGAAACAAATGAAGAGAATTCATCCTGTGAACTAAGATCGACCACCACCTCCACCACATGGATAACGACCCTCCTCTAGGTTTTGAGATTTTTCCATGGTCTATCATTATAACCTTGGGGATTAAAATTATCATCTTGAGGATTGAGGTCCTCAATAGAACTATGATCTTGATCTCTAGCTGGACCTGAACCCACAGATGGTATCTTCAGATCAACACTACTCTTTGTAGTGATGATCTTAGTGACATGAGAATTACCAAATTCCTCAAAGAAGATCTCCCTGATATTGGATCTATTTAAAGTTTAACCAGACTAAGTGAGTGATCCCTTACATTCAGTTGAAACTAGATAAAAGGAGATCCACCTTTGTATTTCGTATCCTCTATTGCAGTGCCATCAACATCACCTGTGCCATTAGCACCCACATCCTATTCCAGTCTCAAAACTCAGGACCCAAAGGGAGCTATATAGTACTTTGAGAGGCCATTAGTGGTTCAGGTCCACCCTTATTAATTGTCAATGGAGAATATCTTTAATTTTCCCTTTACTGCTTTCAGAATATTGCTGATCATTCAAAATTTGAGCATCAACTTGTAATTGAGCCTCTATATAAGATCCCATCTTTTTCCAGGTACATTTCTCTCTGATTTTTTCATTTGAGCCTTAGTGGCCAAGTCTTGTTCGGATACAGAGAGACTTTGTTGGAGAAAATGACCTAAAGTTTGGGGATGTATGCCTGTTTGAATTAATGGAGTCCAAGTATAAATGGGACTAAGTTTTAATACGAGTTCTTGGTAAGATGACAAGATTTAAAAGGGTTTCAGGTTTTTTAAAATGAAAATGGACAGAAAAATCAACTGTAGAACATTTACATGTCATGTGAAGGGGTTACATGTCATGTACTTGTTCATGGGTTTTAAAAAAATAAATCCAAGGTGATGGGTTTTCCAGAGAATACCATTCAAAATATTTACACGATGTGAAACCATATTACAAACCGTGTAAATACCCGACCTGCTATTTTAAACATATTGTGCGGATGAAATTTGTTCAATTTCACTGAAGCTCCTCTCTTCTTAACCCTAGGTCGTTCTTTAGAGGATTTTGGGGTGCCAAATTATCTTCTGGATGTCATGTTTGTGTGAACAATATAACAACCCAAAATTTTATTAATAAAAATTCCCTTCTTATAATTATGTCATATAGTATAATCACATAGAATCACATAGAGAACATGATACAAACTTTATAAATGAAGATTGAATGGAATAAGAGGTATTTGTAGAAGTTAAGAAACCTATACCGATGAAATAGTAACTTGACCTTAGGAATAGTAATATGACCCTTATGAATAGTAAACCAGTCAATAGAGTAGTAACATCACCCATGAAAGTATAAATAACATTTATTCATCTATCAAATGAATGTATGATATAATTTTATCATATTATAAGTAAATAAATATTTTAAAAATTATTAATTAAGTTTTAGTATTTTTGTAAGTTATAAATATTTACTTAAAATATTATAATTAATATAATTAATTAAAAAAGAATCCATTTTCATAAAATATATTCATAAATTAATATTTTTTTTGTATTATGATTTTAAGATAATTTATGAGACCATATTTAATTTTTCAAAGTGTTATAAAATCTGTTATAATTTTAAAATCTATATTTCTCGAGTAAATGATGATTTTAATTAAAAATTAAATTTATCATATTTAGAAAATTATTTTCATAAAATGGAATTCATTTTTTAATTCTACACATTTAAAAATGGTTAGGTTTATTTTTAGATATTTTTCTAAAATACTTGATTTTTTTGTGAATAGTAAAATATGATAATTTACAATAAATGCTAAATATAGGAATTTTTGAGTCATTGTTGATGTAAGGATAAAGTAAGTACCATTATTTAGAACTCACATACAATAGTTACTATATTGAGTCACAATAATCAACACAATTTCTTGTCTTGAGCCGAAAATAATAAATTAATGAGAAAACACCCGCTCCTCCTCTATAAATACCATCCATCATTGCCTCTTCTCCTCACACATTACAACCTTTGATACTTGTCTAAATTATTCCCAATACTCTTACCAATCCCCTCCCCCATGGACAATAGCTCTTTGTCTCATCAAAAGACCAAAACCTTTTCCCTAAGGAGGTTTTCAAGGAGGACAAATCCAAGAGGTAAATTTGTCTTTCTTTTTCTTTTATTTTCTTTTCAAGTTCTTTTCTTATTCTCTCCCTACCTCTCCTCATCCAAATGGAATGATAACTCCAGTTCCTCACATATACTGTAATTTTATTATTCTAATGGAATAATCCATCATTAAACCCTCTCCTCTCCCTTTAATTCTAAAAATGAAAATGTCCTTTGTGAAGTGGTAATTTATTGCCTTTAAGGACAACACATTTTTATTTTCCATTAATTCATTCAATGCTGGTCATAAAACCTTTTTTATGGTTAAAAAACTATAGTATATTTATTATAGCTTATGTAATGTTCTGTAACCATTATACGCACATAATGTTAAATAGTAAAACAAAACAAGTTTGTTGTGAGCAAAAACCTCCTAAATTAATCCAAACGTTTATCACTAACATCTTATATAATGATTCAACCTCACTCAAAACAACCACATAACTTATATAACCATGTAAACTTATGTATGTTAATTAATAACTTATAACTTAAATTCTATATTTCTATTTACATTGTACATGAACTTCTATACTCTTATACAAGAGAACCGATCATGAAAACTAAGAAAATGAGCACTCCCGAACGATGAAATTGAACACTATAACTAATAAAAGGCCATAAATAAACTTAATAAAATTATTCTAAATCAATTACATGTATAAAAGTTTATGATTTAATTAATTAATATATTTAATTTTATTATCCAGGACATTAAGATCAAAGGCAGAACCGTTTCAGATATAAGGTAAGAGATTATACCCAAAAATCCATTTTCCACCCGGTTACTCTTTCTCTTTCTTTACCCCAATTTAATGATTCTATATTTTTATATACCTCTTCCAAATTATTTTTATATGTTCCAAAATCATGTCTCTAGATCATATCATCCCTCTTTTATGGGGTAATACATGTTTTATAAAGGCTTCCTTTTTAATTATTCCTGATAAGAAATCCCAATTCAAGAGAACTTTCCGATTTCTTAGCCATTTACAAGTGCACTCAATGATCTATTATAAGCAACCATTTTTTTTCTTCTAAAATCAATAATTTTATCATGAAAAACTATCTTGGTTCATTGTGGTTTTATGAAAACAAATATTCCTTTTTCAATTTAAAATATCTTTAATATTTTCCTTAAACTGCACTAAAATGTTTCATTTCTAAAGTTTCTTAAAAAATCCTTTTACATGTTTCCACTTAAATTGGATATCAATTATCATGATATATGAGGATTGTCCATTATTAATGTTCATGTATCTTTTGAATCCATTCTTTCATTGAAAAATTTATGATATGCTCATTTTTATGCCTTGTGACATGATTATGATACCCTTTTCCTTCTATGGGTAACCCTTATGTTTATTATTCACACAAAACACATATTCATGAACATGTTATGATGTGTGTACCCAGATAGTTCTATACTACATTGGGTAATGATTAGTCTCATGAGACATTATGTTGGGATAGGGAGTGAACCTGATTCCTTTATGGGACTTTGTACACCATGTTATATAGTCTTGGAAGTTAGCATTGACTCATGTCTATATCATGTTATATGTTGTTTCCACAATCCAATGATTCCATGATTATATGTTCCCATGTTATACATGTTATTCATCCTTAGGTTTATTCATATTCTATGCCTTTTATTCCATCATGTTATGACTTCTAACCCATGTTCTATGTTTTATTCCCATGCTTATTTCCTTACTGGTTTTTTTAGCTCACCCCTTTTGTCCATGTATTCCCCAGGTTATCTTATGAAAATGTATTACCTCAATGGAAGTTTGGAGCTCATTATAGAGATTAAATAAAATATGTTTTTTTTGGTTTCATGATGTTTAATTATGTACCTAATCTTCCAGACCAATTAGACTTTATAATCCCTTACTTTTAATTTGATGGTTAATTATATTTAAAATACTATAATTATTTGTGTAAAAGCACATGAGCCTCAGCCCAGTTGGTGAGGAATCAGAAAGTAAATCCAAGAGACCCAGATCAGATCTGGGTGGAGACATATTTCCAGATACTATTGCAGGACTGTAGCAGGTACTGTAGCAGTCCGAACTGTTCATCCATCTGGGCCGCTGGGCCACCGGTTTGGCCCTCGGGTCCTGTAAGGCTTTCAGTCCACCAAGGCCTTTAGTCCTGTTGTCTCTCAAGGCCTTCGGGAAATCTTAAGGCATTAGGGCCACCCCAAGGCCTTCGGGCAACATGATTATGCAGATGTACCAGTCAGAATACAAAAGACAAGGCTTCATATGAGGATTCGGGGCAGGCACATTCACTAGAGAAGAGCTAACTAGAATTGGAAGAATGAGAGGGTATGAAATTTCCATCAATACCGAGCCTATGCATCTTTTCATAGGATATCTAACCGACCAACCCTGAGAAGGTGGAGTACTGATATCATGACATATGCTGGGTCTGGCCCACTTGGACCTCTGCATCATCTGTCTACTTCCTCTTGCAGATGACTCGACTACCTGTCATTTGATGGTGGCTCTCACTGTCGGTTCCTACTTAGCTACAAATCTCTCTACCAAAAATGCTCGCTCGAGCACTCTAGCCTGACTTGAAATATTTAGCGATATCATCGACCCTCTAATCTCCCATCGGAGACCTTTCTCAAAGGTCCAAGCCCCAAAGAATAGGTCTCATACCACATCGGTGGATTAGCGAGAGAGGTTAGTGAATCTTGCCTAGTACTGGGCCACTGATAAGCTACCCTACTATAAGTGCAACAATACCTGGATATACACAGAGCATAGAGTCTCTGGTACAAACTCTGCCCCGAAGAGGCTCTCGAAGTATGTCCAGGTGAGGGTCGCTTCATCATGTGTCTGAAGCATCAGGCTCCACCATCTCCCTACTTTTCCCTATAAAAGGCTAGCAGCTAGGATAACCATCTGCTCTGCTAGTGTCTCAACCAGGCAGAAAACTCTAGCCACAACCTACAACCAGTCCTCAGCTTCCTGGGGGTCTATCTTGACTCGAAACCTCGAAGTCCTCTGTCTCTGGAACTCGTGAAATGTGCTCAGTAGGAATGCATGGTTTGCTGGTGGGTTTGGTGGAATATGATGCCCAATGGGTGGTGGTGCTGCTGGTGCACCACCCGAAGGTGCTACCATAGTAAGACGGCCCTGTACCGAAGCCGCATCACTCAGTGGGCCATCATCGTGTAATCTCTCAGTAATCTTGGATGGCTGTCTATACGACACCATCCTGAAAAGAAACAGGTGCACCATGGTCAATAAATTATACCTGGTGAGCTGACTCAAAAGATATCAAAGTAGAATCATTTTCAAAACACAAGAAATCAGTGTTTTTGTGCACCAAGTCAGAAATCAGAATTCAGGGTCCTAGCGTATGGATACATTGGCCACTGCACCAACACTGGACTCCCCAAACTAAAAACCATATTCAAAAAATTTAACACTATTTCTCCATTAAAATTATTAGATTCCTAGTTCTTCAGTATAACCAACTCCTCTGATACCACTTTGTCATGACCCATCCCTTGGAGCCCGTGATATGACTACCCCAATCGCACCTTCCATAGGCTAGGGGTTGGAAACTTGCACCAGAAAGGCATAACCCTAAAATAAGAAGTCAATACCTTTAAAACTATACAAATACATACCTCAAGAACACAATAAGATGCAACTAAAAAGTAGAAATGAAGTAGTAAAAGTGTGTACTAAAAGTTAAAGGGTAGAATACAAGACCAACTGAAAAGGGTACAAATACAACTGAAAACAAAAAATAGCTCCTGCGATCGTACACAAAGGATCCTACCTGAATGTTAGGTACAACTCATCTCCACAGTTCTCCATGTCAACCGTCACCTCCATGTACCACCTGGTCCTAGCTCCTACAGTCTTAGCTGAGCCGCTCATTGCCTGCACAAGAGACAAAAAGGTGCAGGAAAAGCCCATGTAGGGGTGAGTATAAAATACCCAGTAGGGACCTCGAGACCATCAAAGGTCTCTCAGAATTCCACAAAGGAAAACCAAAAATCATGACCTCAATCAAAAAGTACAAAGAAATAGATAGAACTCAAACTAGGTATAAGTAAAGTACATAAGTACAGATGATTAGTCAAGAATCTAGATCATCTTATTATGTTGAGAGTCACTATTGCTGACCATATGGAGTTTGAAACACACAAGATCGATAGGTACTAGCCCCCACTGACTCACAGAGGATCCTACACTCCCATGATCAATAGGTACTAACCCCCATTGACCACACATGATATGACCCACGCAGGATCGATATGCGCTAACCCACACAAGACTGCTGAGTGCTGACCCACATAGGATCAGTGCTGATCCACACAGGATCACTTGGTACTAACCTCCGTAAGATTTGTCTCCAATCTATGCCTCAATGTTAGCCACTGGATTCTCGCTCATAGTATGCTTGATTCTGGGAGAACTGCTCATCAATCCATCAGTTGTATTTCAAATGGAATGAAGTCCCATGAAGAAGTTACCCCTTGATATGTCATGTCATAAGGGTTCCAACGCAATAGAAGGAACGTCAACCGGACGTCCGGTCTGAAAGTTATTGACATTTTAGTGTCGAGGGCCTGATTGGATTCAGAGTCGATCAAACCTGGATATAATTTAAATTTATCCAAACCTCTCATGGAGTATCTCAAAAGTATTGTCTTGATCCAAAAATTCCAGCGCTGCAGACGGTTCATCAAACGAAAGCTAGGTTCACAAGATACAATCACTTAAGCGTAACTGGGCCCAAGAGGGGTCCGGGTCTAGTCCGCCCAGACTGGCCGACCCGAACCGGTTTGGGTCAACCTGAGCCACTTTGGGCCCAACCCATCCTAGACTGAACTGTCTTGGGCAGGGTTGCAGACCGGCCTAGCCCGTCGGTTGGGCGTGACTCGCTAGCCCGGTGGCCGCTAACTCCCAAACAACTTAAGAAGAGCCATTTGAATCTTCAATTAGCAGTGCCATGTGGCAATGCCACATGGTCCATGGGACCCGCGGGGCCTGGGTCCCCCTCTTGCCGCGACTCTGATGCCGCAACTCCTTCACTGTGGCGTGCGATGGTGCGCCACCTTGCTAATGTGGCTAGCCAGTTTCCAGCCCCTCTTCAGGTCTGCTGTGGCGCCAAGAGGCACCACCCTCTTTCGCGGCCGGTGAGTGCTATCCACCACCTTCATTGCTGGGACCAGTCTCCGGTGTCTCCATGCCTATGCCGCCATGCCGGTGAATCTTCCACGGGCCACTGGGTGAGCTCAGGTGGTCCGTTATTCTTTCCAAATACACCTATGGTCCTCCTGGGATGTTGTTGTTGTTGTGTGTCTCCAGGTTTGAAGGTTCCGTCAAGTTGGAACAACCCGCCTCTGAAGAAAGCAATGAATGTCAAGAAGTAGAGGGTCTGTACCTTGTTTGTTTGTCCTGTGCCCTCCGCGTTAGCATTATAACAAGTTGGAGTAATTTATACATCACATTAAAATAATGATAAACCCCGTTCAAATCCCCCACAAGGACCTCCTGAAATTTCAAGAACAAGGGGATGAATTGAGGGACTTTCTTGAATTAAAAGACAACCCCTACCTCAATAATCATTGGAGTCGTCACAATGATGGAAGGAGAATCCACACCTTGATGAAACCACTAGGGTTCGTCGCTCCCAGTTCGTTGCTGCCTGATGTTCCATATTCGTCGGTGGAAGGTGTCACGTCACTTTTCCAGAGGTTTCTTTCTTGGTGAATCCGTGTCAAAACTCAATCCCAAGCCTCACTTAAATAGAGGGGGAAAAAGTGAGTAACACACCAAGGAATTAATGAGGTTAATTTAATGAATGAACCTCTTAATTCCCCAATGGTGCAGTTATAAATAAAGGAGATTCAAGCCATTAATTGGCTTGACAAGTCACCAGTCCCCGTCACCGCCGCTCATCCACTGGAGAAAAAGAAATAAAATAAATTTTTCGATTTATTTTATTATATTTTTTGTAAAGTCCAAAATTTAACTTTTTCTCTCATCCTACTACGGTCTAAGTGAAGTTTTTCTTAAGCGAATTCCAACACTTAAGATTTAACGGTGCCATCAGATTTTTATCTAAGCACCGATTCAAAATATAGAAAACGCCGCCCACACGTTTACTGGGTGCACCTTAAAAAAAGTTCAAAAATTCATCCTGGGCACACTAGGCCTCAAAATAAAGCACTGTCAATTTTTTCAGACTCATAATAATCCAAAATAATTTAAAAAAAAATTATATGCAATTTCTGGGTCTTTACATGAGTGTAATGGAAGCATGGGCAAGTTCAAGAGGATACTTGGAAAAGGGAGTTTGTTATTTGAGCACAGTGGAAAAACTTGTTCACTGAGACCACATAGTGATTCTTGGAGAAGATCAAGGATGATCTATTATAAGGTGGGGGTGGTTGTAAGATCCCATCTTTTTCTAGGTATGATTCTCTCTGAGTTTTTCATTTGAGTCCTCGTGGCCAAGTCTTTTTTGGAGATAGAGAGACTTTATTGGAGAAAATTTCCTAAATTTCAAGGATTTATACTTGTTTTAATTAATGTAATCTATTTATAAATTGTACTAAGTATTAATATGAGTTCTTGGTATGTTGATAATCTTTAAATGGGTTTTAAGTTGTTTAAAATGAAAATAGAATGAAAAAAAAACTGTAGAACATTTATGCATCATGTAAAGGGATTACTCATCATGTAATTATTATTTGGTTTTTATAAAATAAATCTAAGGTGATGGGTTTTTAGTGAATACCATAAAATAAATTTACATGAAAAGAAACCATATTACGTAGTGTTTAAATGCCCAACCAATTTATTTAAACATGCTGTGCAATTGAAATTTTTTCTATTCCACTACATCTCTTCTCCACTCAACCCTATGGAATTATACAAGTGATTTTGGGGTGAAAAATTCCCTTCTAGAAATCCCGTATGTGTGGGAAATACCTTGAAAGTTCTTTTAATTATGTTTATTCCTTCTATTCTTTCTTCTCCAACCCATTGCAGTGAAATCCTTTGGCCGATTTCTATGTTAGTTTTGATCTTGATCAGTTTTGATCTAGGAACCTATTTTCAATCATCCACACCTTCTTCCTTATTGGTGTTGGCTGTTGGAATCATTTTTGGATCATTGATTAATGTTAGAGGGTCTAAATTTCAACCTTATGGTTTGATTATTATAATGTTTATGAAATATCATGACCGCACCAACGAAGTGTGCACCCAAATTAAATAAATAAAAAATTAGATTATTATTTGAATTTACTTATTCTCAATTGGAATATAACATAGATTATTACTACCCATTGGGTGAGAAAATCTTTGAATATAATTGAATTGGATAATGGATTAAAGTATGTTTAGCATGACATGCGACCTAGGGTGATTTATTTTTATTGAATCCCTAAATTGTGGATTATTTCTTATTGATATAATTGTTAATAAATTATGAATTGAATTGAAAAGTGGAATATGAAAGAATGATGGTAATTCTCATAATTAACTATTGAGATATATGATGTGATATTGTGATATCCATGAAGTATGATAGGAATTGTGTTCCATGATGAGATGTTTATACAATGGGCTAGTCCTTGGAACTTTCACACATATATGCTTGAATGCTGATAGAGAGCATGCTCAACCCATTCAAATGCTATAATTCTTATAGGGATCTGACATGAAAATGATGTAATGCTTATAAATATTTTAACCAGATTGATTATTGTGATTATACCATGGTTATATGGTGGCTGGCATGATTAGAAGACATTCTTAAAGATATCCCAGCATGGTGCCGAAGAAGGTTATTTACCTTAGATACATTGTTTTGGTTGGCTTGGTCATAAAACATGGTTAGAGATATTCCATAATGGTGCTAAAGTAGGTTTTTGTATTAATTTAATTATTTAATTAATTAAGATACCTGTTTATTTCTTTATTGCATACACTTATTATTAAAATGGTTTTGTTTAGACACCATGTTGTCAACATGCTGATTTATACTCACACCCTATTCAGGCCACCATTTAGAACATGAGAAGACTTCATGGATGTGGGTTTGGACAAGTTTAAAGGACCTTGCTATTTATTACTTGTTTATTGTTGGGTGGGAGTTTAGATATGGGACTGATGTGGGGATTGAGACCTGGGACTTTGAGACTTTTATTGAGTCTTCTAGCCTTTTCTTGTATTTCTCTAGCGTGGAATTTAGTTATATTCCAACACATCATTAAGTTATTACTTTATTATTGTTGGATTATTAAATTGGACTTTATTATTATCTTTCAATATGTATTTACTTTGATTATTATTTATGTTTTATTATGTTTTCCCCTACTATTATGACACTTCAAACCAGGGGGTATAGTCTCCCCACTATACACTTCACACCCCTGTTACTGGTCGGTAGCCTCTAGAATATGGGGAGGCATTCTTGAGGTCTCATAACCAACCCTTTCTAGACATGTGAGAGAGTTCCGGATTGGGGGAAGTTACACTCCAGCTCTAAGTCATAATCCCCAATCTCATCATTAGGATGATATTCAACACCTATAACCAAGACATCTCGAAAAGTTATATCAAAAATTGATTTATCATTTTCTGACCTTGGGAATCTCGTAGTTTTATCAACAAGACCCACTGCCTACATTACCATAGATGAGGAGGTAGAGCAACTATGAATCCCTAAAATAGCTAAGGTACCAATGCACTCCCTTTGTAGAGGAAGGGAATTATCTAAAGAACCAGCCCTAACATCTGCACTTGGGGATTAAACAGACCCATCCTCAGGGTATCCAATCAAACAACCTAGTTGAAGTTACACCTTTGAAGAGTGTCCATTCTCACTACCCATCACTACCCCCTCTATATTTATATGAGGGGGCATTCCTACACCTTGTATATTCCCTTTTCCAGCATTTACGGATCGACCTTGAGGCATAGATTTCACTTGTCGCGACTTTTTAATGCATGAATTTTTATCATGCCCATGAGTTGAAAAGATACCACATATTAAATCTCTATTACAGTTTAGTAAATCATGACCAATAATATGTAAATCCATACAAAACTGTGGCACCTTTTCATACTCATTTTTTAGATAAAATTCACCCATGTTAGTAGAGATAAGGACTCTATCAACCAAGGTAGAACATAGATCTACCTCCACTAATAATCGAGCATAATGTCCAAATCTGGACAGTTTTATTTCTTTTTACATTTTTATAGGGAATCTAATTACTATCTAAATATTATACAAGATCTTAAGATTCCATAATATCCAATTTAAACCAAATACTTTGAACCACAATTGAACAAAGGAGTTGTTTACCTCCAATGGATTGGAGTTTCCGTCTCATTAAAAAATGTGCAATATACTAGGCCTAAGGGAAATCGTTCCAAGACCCCACAAACTCATCTTAGGTTTTTATGTGGGGAAGAGGATATGGAATAATCCGTAACCCATAAAGACACATTTCCAATTATCAAAACCCAAAATATCCAAAAGTCACACAACCAAATATTTGACTCTCTATGACTTAGAACCCCTAAAAAATATTATTCTTATAATAATGGAATGCTTACTAATTTTCAGATATTCTGATATCCCATTCAAATCATTCTTTACATGGGTGACATTATCCTTTCGATGAATAACACCAGATGCAGATCCTTTATAGAGAGATAAGGAGCGACTGCTAGCATTCTTGGTGGTGAAGCAACTTGATTAATCCCTTCACAAGCCACCCTTCAACCTTCCATCCCAATAGTAACATTATTATAAAAATTAAGTCACCCTTGTTCTATAAATATCTCATCTAGAGAGTAACCAGATAGAAGAACCACAGAGAAGAAGCCCTAATCGCCATCACGATTTAGAGAGAGAACCTCTTGAGAGAAACCCATCTTCACCATAAATAAATAAATTAATTAATTAATAATTATATAATTATAATAAATATATTTAAATAATATATATTTATTATTATATTTAAAATTATCAAGAACAACACGAACCATGGATTGAAATCCATGGTCCCAAAAAATTTATTATTAAAAAAGTACCCATGCAAGAGAAATGAGGGTTACAATGTTAAAAAGTGGCACCAACACCACCACCAAAGACAATAATATATTTATAATTATATATATTTATATATTAATATAAATATAAATATATATAATTATAGAAATATATATAATTATATAAACATATATAATTATGTATATATATATAATTATATAAATATATATAATTATATGTAAATATATATAATTATATAAATATATTTACATTTATAAGATCTCTATTTTGGTTATTCATGAGGCATTCAAGGAGGATTCAAAATCCTATCGGTTCTCCCTAATTGGAAGGCTAATTCCTATAAAGGGTGATAAACCTCTGACTGTGGAAATTTTAAAACATAAATTGAATCGAATATGGGGTTTTGAAAGTTGGAAGATCATCCCCATAAGAAGGGGATAATTTCATTTAATTTTCCAATATGATACTCAAAAATACACAGCCTGTAATTCTAGTTATTATACACTGAATCCAAGAATTCTGAGAATCTCAGAATGGCACTTCAGTTTTAACCCCCTTCATCAGAAGCACAATAATGCTCAGGTCTATGTTAGGTTTTATAGAGACCCTCAATTTTCATATATTAATATTACTTAAATTTTGTGGAATAATTAAAACATTAATCAAATAGACACACAAAGACTGTACTAGTCTAGTACCTTTGGGAGCATGGAAACATAAACACTGGTACATAAGTGAGATACATTATCTCCCACTAGGTTCTTCTTAACTAGGATACTACTTAAGCACATAAACAATAATATATATATTCATAACTCGGGGAAGGAAACATAAAAGGGGCGAGCTTAGATGATCAGTAAGGTTAAAAAAGGGAGACCTGTAATCATAAACATGATCATAGGGGTATGATAATATGATCATGAAAATATAAGATCATACCCTGCGTATCAAAGATCATAAACATGAATCATGGTATAAATATCGGTAATTCATAAGACATGAATAATAAGGAAATAAAGAACATAATAAATGAAATAATAACATAGGAATATAACATGGAATTATGGTAGACACATAATCTTGTAAATATGATTTCCATAGTAGTCAAGGTATCACTGCCAAGGCCATATTAGTAGCATGGGTTTACTTCCCATACCATATTGGTAGTCATGGTTCACTCCCATGCCCATCTTAGTATCATGATTCATTCCTCATACCATATTGGTAGTCATGGTCCACTCCTATGGCCATATTAGTAGTCATGGTTTACTCCCAATACCATCTTAGTTTATCTTATGAGATATAAATATTTACCCAATGCACTGGAGGGAGATATAGGTCCCACCCTTCTCACAATTAAATCATGCATAAATGTGACATAAAATCATAAATAATCATATCATAACCCATGAAATTAAATGGGTATCATAAAAATATAATCATATCATAACACGTGTGAAATGATATAGGTTTCATAATAATTTCGAAAGAATAACCCATGAAAAGAAGTAGGTTTCAAAAGAATATAACTTGTGAATGAGAAACAGGTTTCATAAACATCATTACATCAAAAAATAATCCATTAAGAGAAAGAACATGAATGGGAACATTGAATAATTTCCCTAGAAAGGAATGAGTAACACTAATGGATCTCATATTATATGATAAATAATTTTTAAATATCTTTTAAATACATTTATTTATGAAAATATCCTTTATGCATTGAAAAATGATTTTTAATACAAAAGGAATTTTTGAATATCTTCTTATTGGAAAACAGATTTGAAAACTTTTAAAGGAATATTTTAAAACCATATATATTTTTTAAAATACACTTTCCTTAAAAATGATCTTCAAGGATTATTTGAATAGATTTTGTTAAAAACATTTTGAAATAAAATAGATTTTTGACTGAAGAGAGAAATACAGTCATATTTTTCTTAAAAACATTTTATTAATTTTATTAAGTACCAAAGAGTGAAAAAATGGAACTAATACATGGATATATATTGAATAAACATAGGATAAGGAAAATCATGATTTTTCTCTAGATATGTATCATAATATTTCATCAATGAAATCATAATCATAAAGAATCCTGATAAACAATGAGATTGTTTCAATAAAATCTTACGACTTGGTAACATGGGATCATACTATTAATGTAAGAAAATGAAGTTACATAAAGCTTAAAATATTATTAAAATAATTATATTCATGATATAACAAGTAAAATTTAAGTATATTCACCTTGAAAAATAATTTCGGTGCATAAAAAAACAAGATTCTCAAAGAAGGAAAATTGAGACAAAACTATCTCACCAATTTGGTAAATTTTGAAACCTAAACCCCATGAAAGTAAGGTAATAGAATGGATACATAAATAAAAATAAATTTAAGAGTAAAAATAATATAATAAATTCATGGGTAGTATATACACCATGCAAAATAAAATATTGGCGAACATGGCATGTATCTCACATATATAAAAGGGTGAGATAAAATCCCATTACCTCGTGTCTTGACTCTCATCATACTAATACAAACTTCCTATATAATAAATATAAGTTTATTATAAATCTATTATATAAAAATATTCTTATATATAATACCACATATGGTTTTATTTTGATTTTATATTACCTTATTGTTAACAACTCTTTGTAAAGGTTTCACTTTGGGTAATATCCACTTTGTTCTTTGCATGTATCTTATTTTGTTATATCTTTGGTCCTTATAATTATATCATTATTTCCAAAATTTAATCCATGACATAAATATAAATTATATTTAGTATATTAGTAGTATAATAATTCATATAACATAAAATCACGAAATGGAATATACCATTCATGGAGACGATAGGTCGTATGTACGCATGAATGCTGTTTTTATTTTATTGTCATATTGAAAAAAAGAAAGAAAAATGATATATATGTATATATGTATATAATATCATTAAATTATTATTATTATTTCATATATATCATATAATTTCACTAAATCCATTCTTAAAATATTCCATGCAGTGTGCGAACGAATCGCATCGCTTTGAGGGGGCAGTAGTCAACACTTCCTCAAATGAAATTATCACATTTTTCACCAAATGAAAAGTATAAAGTATGTGTTATAAAAGGATTAAATAAGGTTAATTACATAATTAATATAATATATATCATATAAAAATATAATTTTTATCATAATGTCCACCATGAGTTGCGGTAAAGGAAAAATGAACAATCATCGTTTCATGAGGTGATAGTTCTCCGTACACGTAAACAATATGTTACTTACCCATTTGATAGAAGTGTGTGTAATTTTAGGTTAAAAATTAGCACAAAAAAAATCCTAGTATATTTACTATATGTGTTTTTTTATAAAATCTTGGAATAATAAGTTTTGAGTGTGTGGAGAATTGAAATTTAATAAAAGAACTTGAGGAAGAACACTATCTCTTATTTGGGAAACTCATTTTGGGTTGCACCAAAGGGATTCCTTGGTTTGTTTTATTCCTAAGGGAAGGATTATATGATTAGGGGAGATAGTTTTAGGAGATATTTGGGTAGATCTAAAGTGTATTGAGAGGTGTGGGAAAGTGGGTGGAGAGGAGGCCTTTTTATAGTGGAGGAGGAGTGACACTCTTGTATATTTTGGGAAAGGGAATTCCACCCACATTTTTCACATGGACATTGAATCCAATAATGTTAAATAGTATATAAAAGTGATTATAGGGTCGGAATATAGACATAAAATGAATTTTATACAAGTTTTTGGGTTATTTAGGTCCTGAATTTTAAGGTTTAGTACTCAGTTAAACTTAATTTCACCTCAATCAATGTAATTAATGTTAATTACTTTCACCAATATTTTTGGTCAAAAACTAAGTTGAAATTATTATATATTATTAATTATTCCAATTGAAAATATGGAATCCATTTTTTCAAATTCCAATAACATAAGTGGAAAAAATTAATATAAATTTAATCCCACAGTCGGGTCGACAATGCGGGGTTTTAAAGTAAAAACATTCAAAAGTTTTCTATGTTTTTATATTCAATTTCAGAGTGAAATTGATTACAATGACCCAAATTAGTTTGATTGATAAAAATATTATCTAATTAAACTTTCAAACCAATTTAAAATATAATTTAACCTTATAAATAAATTGCATGTAAAAGCATTTTTGAATTAAAATCATTTATTTTTCACTATTCATCCAAAAAATGAAGTTTCTTAGAAAAATACAAAAAATTTGACCTAATATAATTTAAATATTATAAATTAAAAAATTAAGTTTATTTTATAAAATTTAAATTTTAAATTTGTCTAAAATTAATATTATTATTTTTCACAGAAGAATATGAAAAACATTTCATTTGCGAAAATAGTATTTTTAAACATATAAGGACTTTACAAGAAATTATATATTATGTTATCAATATTTTATATATATATAAAAATTTTAAACAATATTTTAAAATTATTTATTACTATTCATATTTCTATGGTTAACGGGTAGGTTATAATTATCTCATTTAAACAAGTATAAAAAAAGATGTTGCGTAAAAACTCAGTGTTGCGTGTAATATACGCCAAGTTAGTGTTTCATGTAATGTACATGAAGTCAGTGTCATATAAAAGGAATGTTTGACTTAGTGAAATGAAATATATCAATGAAAATTTAATTCACTCGAAAAAATGGTTCATAAAAAACTTGGGGTATTACAGGTTTCATGGCCTTAGTTGGGTATTCTTGCATCCCCAAATATTGATAGATATTGCCTATTTCATTGGATAACCTCTCAAGATTGATGATAATACCATTCAAGGTATGTACATTTATTATGATAGGGTATTGATTCATATGGATTTTTTGAATTAGAATAATGATTGTGTCATTATTGTTATTAATGGTGAAATAATTAAAGTTGAGTTTGAATATGATTACTTACATGATTTCAGTAATTTTTACAAGCTTGTTATACATGATATTAGAAATTTTAGGAAGGTTCAGAAGCTCAAATCCAAGCCTTTCAAGGAAATAAGGTGGGGTTGGTTGATAAAGGATGGGAAACCACATCCAAGGCTAATTCTATGGCTGGAAACTTAGGCCCCTCCAATGAAATACATCATACCATGATGGGTCTGAGAACTGTTAAGGTAAGGGAAGCCACTTCTATGAATGAGGCATCTCATGCCTCACTGAAGGGACTTGCTAACTTTGGTCAAGAAAATCATGCTTAGAAAAATACATTGGCTGCTTCTGGTGTCCATACTATTATGTGATGCTCTGTTGTGTAGGTTGGAACATCCCCTATGAAAGTTTACCAAGGATCCTCTCCTCATGACACCATTGAAGGGATTGGTAATATGTCTTTCCTACCGGCTCTTAAAGGTTCTAGTGAATCATAAATTCATAGGAAGATGAACAAATCTATTTGATTTAATGTATATTTATAAGGATTTTTTACTGAAGTGCATCATGAGAATCCCCATGGGTCAACTAGTGAGCATGTGAAATCTGATAAGTAATGCAATACTCAGGTTGTAGTCATATTTTAGTTAAATTAGGAGGAAATTCTGGACACCAATTTTGATCATAAATAAAAGAAAAATCTTGTTGCTGATTATTTTTTAAAGGCTAATACTTATATAGGTTATATTACTAGCAAGGGTACTTTAGCTTTAGATACCTCTAGATTTACTCATCCAATTGAGGATAATAAGAGAGATATTCTTGGTAAAGTAGGACCGACTGAGGCTGCCTTGGATGGGTATGGGAAGGGCTGTAAGGCATGGGATGATGTAGTGATGGAGGCCTCTGGTGTCCAGAGTCTCAACATAGTTACTCCATTGCACTCTAGTAAAAATAATATTAGGATGATTGACATCTTAAACAGGTATAATACCAAGGATGTATTTTGTGATGAATTTAGAAATGCTCATGGAGTTCCCCTTGTTGAAGGCACTAAGACTGGAAAGTCAGTATTGGAGGGCTCAATTCTGGTGGAAGATCTAACCCCACTAGATGATAATGATGAAGAGACATGGAAGAATCCAAAAACATAGAAGATAGGCTATCATCTGAGAGGTAGGGGTGGTTTCCAATTCCATAGATGGATATTTTCTTATTATGAAGTGGTTTGTCACTTGTTTACATTCCCCATATCCCCTTATACTATGTTCTTATTTTATTTTCAATAAATTTTAAAACCACGAGATTTCCCATAATTCACACCATATTTGTATAATAAATATATTTAATTATATTTATTATATTATTAAAATTAGGTCTTTATTAGCACTATAATTTTATTGTTGATAAAGATAGATTTTATCAGTGTTTTTTAGCACTGATAAAGCCACTCCTTATCAGTGATTTTTTGAAAATGATGATAAAATCCTCAACTGATATTTAAATAGAATCCTAAAAACGTCTTCATAACTCATGCCAATAAATAAATCATGTAATTGAAGTGCTTGCATCACTCTTCATCAATCTTATTGACGAATCAATCCTCTCAAAAGTTAAGTTATGTGTCAATTTATTTTGTTAGCGTCTGAAGATCAACTACTTGCTACATCCCTTATTCCATTACAACATGAGCACAAAGTTTCCAATATATATATATATATATATGCACTAAGGGATCCATTATTATAAATGGAAATGGAGGAGGAGATGCTGAGGGCATCGGTGGATAGTGTGAGTGATTGCGTGTTCACGCTCGGGGATCTATAGGACCTGCGCTTCTCCATCATATTCAAAGAGGCTGATTATTTTATTGTCACCATAATCTCCTATAATCTATTATATTTATTTTCCTTCTAAATATTCTGACACCGACACCGACATCAGCACCGGCCCCGACACCCCCTTTGTTAGCTCCCTCTGTGTTTTTACATCTTACCCTTCCACGATCTTCTAGATAAGATTAAACAACATCATCTAGTCAGGATGAATTCATCAGAGTTTGTGATATATTCTTATTTCATAATTATCACCATCTCCCCACTATATATTTTCAATCACCCCAAAGTCTGTGTGATTTGGAAGGAAATCCAGCAAGCCTGTGCCATTTTTGAAATTTTGTACATTACCCCCTATACAGATTTTATTCAATGTTTTATTAAATTAATATTTATATAAATGATCATCATTGTGATTCCTAATAATAATAAAAAATATTTTCATGTTTATATAAATTTTATGTTAAACGTAATTTGAAAATAATTATTTTTACAACTTTAATGTAATTTATAAGCAATAATAACAAAAAATTATTAATATTTTTTATTATACATATATAAATAATTATAAAATAATTTATAAATAATTTTTAAATAATTTTTATTATAGATAATTTTGATTATAAATAATTTTGATTATTTGGAATTAATAATTTTTAGTTAATAAATTATATAAATAATTTAGAAATAATTTTGATTTCCTTGAATTGTTAATTTATATTATGTGTATATAAATAATTTTGATTTTTTGTGCATAAATAATTCTGATTATAAATAATTAGGTGTATATAAATAATTTTTATTATGTGTATATAAATATTTTCTTCAATATAATTTATAAATAATAATAACAAAAAATTATAAATATATTTTTAAAAATATATATTTAATATATTAATATAAATATATATGTTTACATAGTTATAAATTTATTATATATATATATATATATATATATCTATGAAGGAATATTTATATAATTATATACATATATTTATAAATAAATAAATATATTTATAATTATATAAATATTTTTTTTCAAAAATTTATATATATTTATTTAAAAAACAAATATACAATTTAAAATTATAATATTTTTTTAATTGGAATAATTGAGTTTTGAAAAACTATATTTTTAATAATGGTTACTTTTTTTATATTTCCAAATCATTTATTTTTTTTTAAAAATTACATCAAAAAAGATGAATATAAATTACAATAATTTATTTTCTTTTAATAAATTTCACATCAAAACAAAATGAAGAGAAATTATAATTAAAATCATTTCTTTTTTTATTTTTTTAAAATTTTTAAAATTTGTATTAAAATATTTTCCTCAATTTAATGTTTATCTTATTTTATTATCTTGAAATTATAATGAAATATTAAAATAAAGGTTTGTTATTAGTTGTGATCTATTACCCACGAACATATTTGTTTATTTTTAATTTTCCCAAATGGTTTGAGTAGTGATCACATAAGAGATTTTATTTATCCTCGATCCACCTTGTTGATTCCCCACCCAATCTCAATTTTCTTGATCCATTGTTGGTTCACTATCTCCCTCACATATTTCTCCCAATCTCTTTTACCTCAAGCCATTATTGGTTTAGCCTCTCCATTGCCTTCACATTCATTTTCACTAACTCATTATTATTTTCCACTCCGATTGAATGGAACTCCTAGCTGTGCATTGGAAAAATATTACCCACTTATTGTGTAAGGTGGTGATTGGAAATTATAAGTAGGCAGTGTTTTTGCAGTGTATGACTGGTAATCATCACTAATTTTCAAGTATCCTTCCTACTCCCACTTTCCACCCAATAGATTTTACCCCAAGCCATTTTTGGTTCACCCTCTCCCTTACCATCATTTTTATTTTCACTCATTCATCATTATTTCTCACTCCAATTGCATGGATCTCCTAGCCATGCATTGTAAAAAACTTCCCACTTATCATGTAAGTTGGTGATTTCAAATGATAAGTAGGCAGTGTTGTTGGGGGTTCAAAACTTGTAATCAACTCCAATTTCCAAGTATCTGTCCTGCTCCCATGGATTAAAATCAAAAAATTATACCCATTTTCTTCCAAGTATCCCTCCTATTTATATGGATTAAAACCACAATGTCTTTTTAAAACATATCACTTTGTGTATTCTATTTTTAGTGACCATTAGAGTATCATCTTTCAATATTTTTTTCTTTTTAAGAAATAAAAATATGAAAGTATGTTATACCAAATATTGATAGAGAAAATTTTAAATTTGACAAATTTTAATTTTTATATAAAAATAGTTATCAATCATTGATATAGATAGCCAGTTTTGAAGCTTTGTACTAAAGACCATATTTTGATCACCTATATGTTGTGTTTTGATAGGGGAGAAGTCGCTCTTAGGACCTAAATTTTTACAATAGATGGTATATTAGGTTCATTTAATATATATAATATTAATGATAACCCACATTAGTAAAATCATAACAATTAATAAACTAATTTATTTCTTTAAAATCATAACCATTAATAAACTTACCTTAAAAAATATTCTAATCATAAGATGAAATTATTCTATGAAATGGTTTTTGTTTATTTATTTTGTTATATTTTCATATTATCGAATCCAATATAATGGATATGAATGAAAAATGGATGGATTCCAATCATATGACAAAAAGAGTATGAGGATGGGGTGAAAGGGTTCATAAATTTGACAAAATATAATGCATATTACCCTTCTCAAATCCTTTGTCCGTGTTTATGCTGTTGTAATTTAAGACTAATTAGTAAAGAGGAGTTAGAATAACACTTTATCTATCATGGAATAGATCAAAGTTATATATGTTGAAATAAACATGGGAAAAAAAATTAATATAGCTAGTGAATGTGATAATACTATGTTTTATAGATCATTTTATATGATTACATGTGTAGAAAATGATGAAGGCCATATCACAGATGTGATTACAGGTGTGAATGATGATGGAGATCATATTGAGGAAATAAAAATGATAGTTAAATTTGGATTTTGTGATTTTCCAAAATCATTTGAGTAGTTAAAAACCTGTAAAAATACACCATTGTATGCTGGTTTTACTAAACATATAATATTTTTATCCATACTGAAGCTGTATAGTTTAAAAAATAGAAATAGATAGAGTAATTCCAGTTTTACTTAACTACTTTATCTCTTGAATGGTATTCTCCGAGAAGATAATGATCTTACATGTCAAACATATGATTCTAAATGAATGCTACATTCAGTGGGTACGATCTCTGAAAGAATACACGCCTATCCAAGTTACTTTATACTATTTCTGAAAGACCACAAATCACTTAAAAAATTCTTAAAGTGTGGTGATTCTCAATACAAGAAAGATGAATTTGGTCCTACGAAACTTGTATGGTACTTTCCAATCATTCTTTGGTTTAGAAACCTATATAAAAATGAGGTGAATAAAAGAAAATTGACATGAAATGCATATACAATAAATAAATATGGGAAACTTCCTCACCTGGTAGAAACTCCTCACTAGAAGAGAATTGATCATGAGTATCCTGAATTTGGAAACGAGCTGAGAAACCTTTATCTTGTGCTATTCAAAGTAACACTCATAGTATATGGCTAGTTATTTTGTTAAATTATAACTTTCCACCATAGTTATTCATGAAACAAAAATAAATTATGTTATATGTTCTTATATCAGGAAAAATCATCTGGGTAATGATATTGATGTTTATTTGTCTCTATTTATTGAAGATTTAAAATTATTGTGGGATTCAAGTGTTATGTTGTATAATACTTATATAAATAAATATTTTACATTGAGATCCATGTTATAAGAAAAAATAAATGACTTTCCTACTAATGTAACTTTTTCAGGATATAACATTAAAAGAACTCAAGGGTGTCCCATTTGTGAAGAATGTACAAAATAAATTATTTTGAAACATTCATGGAAGAATATGTTTCTAGGACATCACATATTTATACCTTGATGATATATGTACCAATCTTTAATGACACTATTTGATGGGAGTTCAAAAGAACAAACATCCCCATCTCCACTATCTGGTGATCAACTATTTGATAAATTATATGATATAGATACTACTTTTGGTAAAACTTTTTAAAAAAACCTTATAAAACTAGTTTAGAAAAAGAGATTTTTTTCGAATTACCATACTAGAATTTTTTATATATTAGGTATTTTTTTGATGTTATGCATGTTAAAAAAAATGTATGTGATAATGTCATTGACATGTTACTAAATGCACTTGGAAAAAAAGGATGGAATTATGACTAGGTTGGACATGATTGACATGGAAATATAGAAAGAGTTGGTTCCAGAGAAGAGTGAAAAAAATACTTTTCGTCCTTCAACTACTTACACTCTTTCCAGGAAAGAGATATATCAGTTTTCAACTTCTTTAATGATGAAAATGTTCTAGAGGGGTATTCATAAAATGTCAAGAATATCATTTCAATAACTGATATAATGTTAAAGGGTTTGAAATCACATAAATGTCATGTTTTTATAAAATATCCAATTATAAAAAATTTAAATTTAATTTTCCTAAGAATATCCATCATACATTAACCAAGATATGTTTATTTTTCAAATCTATATGCAGTAAATTTATAGACCCGATTTAATTTTCAACTATGGAAATGGAAATTTCTATTATATTATGTGAATTGGAGATGTTATTCCCACTGATATTATTTTATATAATGGTTCACTTGATGGTTTACTTGGTAAGATAGATTAAAATATGTGGTCTTTTATATTATAGATTGATGTACCCCATTCAACAATATATAAATATTTTTAAAGGGTATGGAAAAAATTGAAGTTTTCTAGAAGGTTGTATTGTAGAGAGATATGTTATTTAAGAAGCTGTTGAATTCTGTACCAAATACCTATTTGATGTGGAATGCATTGTTCTACTGAAATATCATCATAGTGGGAAGGTTGTGGGTGAAGGAATTTCTAGAAAATATGTTTTCATAATTATTATTATAGATCAGGATTAATCCGACATTTATGTTTTGCACAAAATTTTATAGGTTACCCCATATGTTAAAACACAAAAAGAAATTATTAGGAATTAAAATTCATCAAAGGATAAAATATAGATATCAAATACACATAATCAATAGTTGATAGGATGATATATAGACCATATTTTTAAGAATTCATTTGAAAAAATGGATTCAATTTCAGAATGAATTCAATGGATAGATAGAGGACCAACTGTTCATGTATTATCTTATAATGGTTATGTAATTAATGGTTATAAATTTTATATAAATGAACATGATGAACAAAACACCTTAAAAAATAGTGGTTTTACACTTGTGGATGAAGAAATTCATGTATATGGTACTAAGGAATAAAATCCAATTTATATGGATATGTTATACTTTTCCATCATCAAAAAAATATGGGGGTTGGATTATACAACATTCAAAGTGATGATTTTTCAATGAAAGTGGGTTGATAATAAAAGTTTTGTTAAAATAGGTGAAATGAGATTCCTGAAAGTGGATTTCAGTAAGGAAGGGTACAAAGATAAACCATTTATAATGGAATCATAGGAAGTACCAATATTTTATGTTCCAAATCCCACAAACCTAAATTATTCAATTGTTTTGTTGTCAAATAAAACCACTGAATGATTAGATGTCAATTATATTGAGGATGACCCTTTTATTGGGACATTGAAATAATTTCACAGTAGTACCAATGTATATTGGGTCTTTTACATCATAGGAGATCACAAGGAAGGGATTTGGACACTCGATAGAGGGGTAAAATTCTCTCAACCTTAAAAAATATTTCAATAAGTAGTATTTTTTTATAATATACACTGTGTTAACTCATATTATTATTTATTCACTATCACATATATGTAATATAAATTAAATTTTCAACTAATTCTATAGATAATGACTTCTATACATGCTGAAGATCCTAATCCTAAGGAACAACAGGTTTCTAAACATGCTGGTGATCCCAGTCCAGAGGAACACCAACCTTCTTTATATGCTGATGCTACCAATCTAGAGGAACAATATATTGATGTTTTTGAAGTTGAGAAAATAGAAGAAAATGAATAACTAGTGTTACCAAAAAAATTATAGTGCCATAGCATGATGGTGTTAACAAAAATTATTAAGGCGAGAAACAAAGGTATTAAATTTGAGGTTGGATGGAATACACATGACCATCCTGTTAACCCCAATAAGGACATGTTTAGTAGTTTCATTGGGCTCAATACTCTCATGCATGTGCTGATTGATGTATATTCATGGCACAATGTTATTCCCATTCTTAAAACACTTACTTTGGAAGATATTAGGGTAACATTATGATATACTTCCTTTATTTCACTAAAAATAATAATAAAACATTATCTTACTCTTCATTATCCCTTACAGAGTTCATTTATAATAGATATCTCCCAAATTAAATTTATATTAATGATCCATAAAAAGGATCATAAATGATTTTTCACAATTCTTATGAAGTATCATCTCAAAGATGCTGAAGGGAAAATGAACCCACACCCAGCATAGATGTATGCAAACCTAATAAACCAACAAGTGTGGGATGTATTTATTAGTCATCATGAGACATATTTTCAGGTACATTGTGACTGATAATATATTCATTGAAAATACTTGTATTAATCACTTTTATTAAGAATGGTTAATTTATGAAATAGGAATTAAGTATTGAAAATAATCAATAGGTATCAAAACCAATGTACCCCTGCCATAAAGCAAGGATGAGGTATGCTTAACTTGAAATAAATTTTGGTATATATTTTAAATATACCATAATATTTTTATGCAATATGAAACAAAAAAATAATTATATGCCTCTATTTATATTAATATTGATGAATCAATATCCAAATACACTTCCATCTCACATCATGTGCTATGGAAGGATGACCATGAAAATAAATAAGGGACACTAATAGATGAAGACACCCAAAAAGTGTGGGAAGCATGTGTAATTACGGAATATTAATTTTTTTCTTTAAATTGGGATTACGTAATAGTGATTACATATTTTCCTATATTTTTTATCTGACTTAGACACAAGAATCATCATTAGTTATACTCGATGAACAAGTACTATTAGTAGCCTTAAAGAGGCTAGAACAATATGGTCATGTGAGAGGTGTGGGTTTGGGGGTGTAACCCTAAACCTATTTCAATAAAAGAAATGGAAAAGTGGATAAAGATAAGAAAATAGAAGAGTTTCAGTGTTGATTATATAATCTAGAAGAAAAATTTAATTGAAATTCAGAGTTGTTAGAAAATTTTATGGGGTGGAATCAAAGATAAGAAATAACACAAGAACAAACACTACATGAATATCCCCCCACCCCCACCGGCTTTGAGGCAATACATTCCACTCAAAGATCTATCTTAGAATTGGTAATAAATATTTTCATAATTATGTCCATGCTAACCTACCTGTTCCACTTGATGATGAAGATATTAATATGACTGAACAAGTTATTGAAATATTCATATCAAGGTTGTCAGATCTTGTAAAAAAACATGTCAATAGGGTGGTATTGATTTTAAATTTATTTTTCATGAAAAACCTTTAAAAAATAATGAAAAATGTGAAAATCAATGAATGTTATTACGGATGGAAAATGGGAAGGGGTGAAATGGAAGGTCCAATCAAAATGATCTAGAGGATCAACTAACCGATCAAAAATATATTTACAAAGTACCTTTAACCTACTTGTTAAAATTCCACATTTAGTAACATTAATATTTCATGTAGATACAATGTTAGAAAGTGGCGACACGAACAAAATTTATTTTTAAGAAAATATGTATGGAGAGTTAATTACAAACTATATTGCTCTATATCATGTAAATTAAATCCTCAAGCATGAATGACTAGGAGTCATAGTTGTAAATGTACACATGAGGCGTGTTTCATGTTTTTTTATCCAATAGATGATTTATTATGTTAATTATTACTAAATAATATTCATAATTTTTGTAGGAATATATTAGAATAATATTTGAATGGAAAACCCTGTGAACATAAATTTAGATTCATTAGTCCTCACATCATTTCTACACAACTATTCTCATTAGAACTAAATAAATATGAAGGAATAATGGTTAAAATAGCCACAATGTTTGAACGAAAACTTATAGACAATAAACTATTCTTAATACCCATGATATAGCGGTAAAACTCTAAAATTTTATCATATAAAATATATTTTAATTTATTTTATTACTTATTCATTTTTAGGCAACATTTGTTAGTCTTTGCAATCAATTTTGACAGTAAAATGATTTATTTTCTAGATTCAATGCATGGATACACAAAAAACCGACCACACATGATGAGGTTTTTAAAATTTTAATATATTATATGAAAATTTTTACTACTAAAATGAAATTTATATATTTTATATTATATTTCAATGAAAATTATGTTATGATAGGGTGGTGGTTAAATATCTTCAAAATCATTACATGAGGACAGTCCATGAATACAAGGAGCCTATCGAATTCCAAAAGTGGATACATATTAGAGTATATATAATAAAATTTCACTATCAAAACATATATAAAAACAAATTACTTATTTTCTCAATGTTTTTGTGGTTTTCAAAACAAACTAATGGATAAAATTGTGGTTATTATATTTTCAAATTTATGAAAGATATCATATGAAATCTACAAACTAGAATCCTTATAGATGTATTTTTGAATATAATTATAATTTCCTTTAAAATATTTATCAATCCTTTATTTATATTTTTTCTAGTACTACTATGAATTTTGATAGTCCTCATATCCATAATATGAAATAGATTTTTTTATAAATGATTGGGTATCATACATGGTGTTAGAATGTATATAGACATCATGAAGCGGTGACTTACTACTACTTATTTAGTTGATTTTCTCATCATTTTATCTACTTTTTTTGTTACTTTCCTTATAATTTTTATTTTATGCTTTAGGAAAATGGTATATATGTCATTTGTGACATGTATGAATCAACCACACCTCAATCCGATACATAGCATGTCCGGTATGACTCAAAGTGTCTGTTTTTAGCTTAAAATTGAATTTTTAGAAAAAAAAAGAAAAGTCACATACTCAAAAAAAATAAAACGTATTCATATTGTTTTTTGATAATATAGTAAAAATCACCCATAAGTCATTTTTGATTTTTATGAATCATCCACACCTCAATCCGATACAGGGTGTTCCCGGTATGACTCAAAGTGTCTGTTATCAGTTTGAAATTTACCATTTAGTTCAAAACATGTGTCACTCAATGAATACTAAGAAAAAAGACTCATATTCTCTGAAAATTTAGGAAAATAATTAATAATTAATTTGTGACATAGAGAAATTAGTCTCATTTCAAACCAACACATGATGTGACCATTGTCAAAGTGCATGTTTTTAGTTTGAAATTACATTTTAGTAAAACAAACAAGTGACATAATAAAAATTGATAAAACACATTCAAATAGTTTTGATAATTTATGAAAATTATCTATAATTCATTTGTGACATGTAGGAATTAGACGCACCTCAATCTGACACATGATGTGACTATCATGATTCAAAGTGTGTGTTTTCATTTTAAAATGAAATTTTAGTAAAAACCAAAAGCGAAATACTCCAAAACAAAAAAATTCATTTGTATTATTTTGATATTTTTTAACAATTATCCATAAGTCATTTTTAATTTTTAGGAATTAGATTCACCTCAATCCGATGCATAGTGTAACCAGTATGACTCCTAGTGTTTCTTTTTATTTAAATCAAAAGCTAAGAGATCACCTAAAAGGGAATATCTTGTTTATTATTAAAAATATGAGACTAAAAGAGTAAAAAGTATGGTATTTTTTTGTAATCATTATGAAATATAGGCATGATCTAATTAAGAAAATAATTATAAAAAACAAAGGCATCACTATCAACTCTATTGTTTAAAGTCCGACATCAAGATGATTTGCTTCAAAGAAGACATGTGTGATGAAGAAACAGATCATTGAGAGGAGATCTAAACATATAATCCATCGTGAAGTGAGTTTCCATGAGATATACATTTAGAAATTTCTTACTTATTATATGATAACACTGGAATCACATTCAAACCAAACCTTATCCCATCCTATTTTTTTGGAAACATCCACTACATTTATCTGTCCATGAATTTATACCTCAAAGGATATTATAGTACCACAAGAATGATAGATAAACCCAACAAATTTAGAATTATGATCTCTAAATATAACCTATAATCATGAGGGTCCTAGATTACCTATAAATTCCCCATACGAGTTGCATTTAATCTATCTCATGAATGGAGATATTAAAGATGTTTCAAACATACCCTAGGTTTGAGGAAAGAAAGATGGTATATCTAGGTGTCACAGAACCATGATTTCATGAACTAAATTACTACATCTACCATATTACATAGAATTATAGCCTTTCACTACCATGATGATCTGGAGGCAAGTGGTGTGAAGGTTGAAGGAGACAGATTCGTGTATGGAAGCACTCCAACTCCTCTATTTAACATGCGTAAATTCATCACAAGACACCTAAAATAGATTGGATGGTTATTTTTAAAGATAAGTTTTTTTGTAGTCCAATAGTCACATCAGAATAGAATCCACCCAGGGAAACCATACATCAAATAAACTGAGAAATAAATTCCATAGCATAGTGGCAGTGGCACAACTCAAAAATAGGTGGTTACTATCCTCCTTGTGCTGATGAGATAAAGCACATATAAAATTAAGGGTGATATAAAATTGTTGCAAGAAATAATAAACAAGAATCTTAGAGTGTGAAATTCTCCATAACATCAAGAATTATGATGGATAAATCCATATTTTATATATTTTCCAAGATATACAAGGTTATTTCCTCCAATTAAGTTGTAATATAAATTATTTTTGGTAAGAATACCATTATCTACTGGTTACCAAATAAAGAGATCATCACAATTAATAAAATTATAATTATTGATAACATCTTTAATTTCATGATAAAGATCATCAAAAGTTTCAAGAGGATCTTTGACCCTGGCATTCAAATATGACATTTTTTAATTAGGAATAATTATATTTAAAATAGGGGTACCTATATTATCATCAAAAAAAAATGTGAGGGAATAATTTTTGTTAACTGCCCAATGTGCCTGAGATGTAATGCTAGTGAAAGAGGCTTTAAGAGTTGGATAGATAGATGATTCCATGTAGTTTAGATTTTAATCCTTGATCTTGTTTAATAATATAGACCTAAAAAAGTCAATTTAATATGATCTATCATAAATAAACCTACACATAAAGTGTTCTTGAATTTCTTAATTTTAATTTTCAATATTTTTAATTCCAAATCCACCAAAATCTATAGGTGTGGAACATTTATTCCAGGGAAGTGTAATTATTTTCCATTCCATTTTACCCCCACTCTATATTAATAGATGTATTGATATTATTCAAAAAGGTAACCATCCATTTATAAACTATTAAAGAATAAATAAATTTGGAGACTATGATGTGATTGAAAAGAAAGACCCTCCCTACCATCAAAATAGATTTAACTTTCGAAGAATCTAGTAGACTTCAGACTTGGACCATGATATGATCAAAATTATAAGCTTGATGCCTACCCAAAAACCTAAGCATGCCTAAATATGTAAATAAAAGGTACCTTGTATGATTCCTAATTCAGGGATAATATTATTTTTCTTTGTAGAAATTATATTTTTTCCAAATTACAAAAAATAATTGTTCAAGATAATTTCCTAGCCCGAAACCCTTTGGTAGTGTAATAAGGTATCTTTAACAAGCCTAGAAATTTTCTTCTCCCCTTGAACGAAAATAATAATTTCATCAATATAAAATAGACGATAAAGATAAATTAAACCTCTATTAGTAGTAATGGGATTAAGATTCCCATTCCTCAATAAATTAAATACAATCCTACTCAATAAATTTTATGAAATTTAAAAAATAATGGATGATAGAAGATCAACATAACTCACCCTTATTGATTAAGAATAATAAACCTTTGGAGATCCATTAATTAGAATTTAAATATAATCTGAGGTAAGATCTCTGATCCAATTAATGAAATAAAAATTTAATCCAAAGTTAAAAAGAACTCTATAAATAAAATCCCAATCTATAGTGTCAAAGGCCTTTTTAAATATCAATCTTTTGGGAAATATAACCCTCTCTAGTGATTTTATTCAAAATATTCACACATTTATAGGATATCATAAGACAATATTGTATAATACTCCCTTGAATGAAACCAAATTGATTTTAATAGATAATTTTGTTTTCAACTTTTGCAAGTATATATGCAAGGATTTTACCAATAATTTTATAGATAGTGTTGATCAAAAAAACATGCATAGACTGATGAATTTCATTATAATTTTAATTATTTGGAATCAAAGTAACGAATTAATCATTTTTGATCTAAGAAAAAGAACCATCTTTAAAAAAATTATGAACCATCTTGAAAAAATCACGTTGAATGAGATCCCAAAAAGTTTGGAAAAAATGATTGGTAAATCCATCCAGTCCTAGTGAACTTATAGAATTGATATTAAACAAAAATTTATTTATTTAAAATTATAGTGTTAAAGAGGTAAACATCTCATTATCACTATCATAGAAAATATTAGGAATTATCCCTTCCATAAAATACACATCAGCACTAGGACCATTAAATAGATTAATGCAATAACAATCAACATGGATGGAAAGATCCTTCCTATTTTCCAAAAAATTATCACCATCTTTAAGTAGAGATATAGGTTTATAAATATTTCTAGATTTATAAAAGGAATTGAATAACTTAGTATTTCCATCACTATCATTAAGTGATTTGTATTTAAATTATTCTTTATATGAGTAATCTTTTAGGTCCATAAGTTTTTCTAATTCACAAGAAATCTCATATATCTCTTAAGATCAATCGGAAACTCAAGTTTTGTGTTGCTTTATTATATGAACTGAATGGAGGCTTCAAGAGTAGAAATAATGTAATAAATATAGTTGAAGTAAATCCTTCTCTAATCCATCAATTTATTTCTAAGAATTTTGAGCTTAAGATAACATGCTAAGGCATCATACCTAATACTTACAGAATTACAAGTGTCCAGAATGATTTTTAAATAAGTCAGGATGTTCTGCCCAAGAATTATTAAATATGAAAGGGAAAAAAGGCTTGGTGTCTCTAGGGTTTTGCCTTAACATAACCGTATAATGGTAAAAATTAATTTTAGCTAGAGTGGAACAAGATATATCAACACAATTATTCAAGGAGTACTCATTAACAAAAGATCTATCAAGCTTGTTGGAAACTATTTTGTGGAAAAAGTTTCTATACCTAGTAAACTTAGTTCCAACAAGATTAACCTAAAATAAATTTCAATCATTTCAACATAATTTAAAATATCTAGATGAAATTGATCTATGAGAAGTACCCATTTTTTCATCAAAATTTAGTATAGAATTGAAGTCACTAAGAAGTGTCCATGGTACTCTTTGACCACTAGAAAGAGAATGTATATCCTACCATAAATCTATACGATAATGATCTCAGTTATAAGAATAAATAAATGAACAAGAATTCTACTTACATTAGACTTAAAAAATAAAAGTTACTATTTGTTCACTGTTAGAAAGAGATGAATCATTTCCCATATTTATATGAATAATAACCCATAATCCTTTAGAGTATAATGAAGATTGATTTGTGTCAATAAGGATGTCACCCAAACTCTCAAAAGATTCAATCCTTGATGAGAAGAACCTTTTAGGTTTAGTTAAACCAATAATGTCTAGTTTATAATATTGAAGAAAAATCCTAAAAGTACTAACTGTTTCTGAGTTGGCTAGGCCCAAATAGTTCCAAAACATAATCTTAAAGATCAATTAGGTTTGTGGATTTATATTACACCTATTTACATAAATTTTTAAGACCTTATAGTAATTCCATAATTCATTAAATTAATTTTCTAAGAGTGAGAGTTACCCCTTATTTCATATAGAGGTAATTTTATGTTAATAACATTTGCTTAATTCTTCTTAGATACTGAGTGATGTTGATATTGAGAAGAGTGAAGACCTGATAACAAAGAGAACCATTTTTTTTAATTTTGTGTTATTAGAATTCTGAACATCACCTCTACAATCCAGTACTAACAATTTCAAATTTGATTTATTATCAGAAGGGACGTGTGTACCATTTCTCAAATCAGATGCTCCAGAGGATTTTTCAGAAATACACTTACATGATTTCAGCCTTTTATTTTCACCATTTCCCACTTCAATATAAGTTCCATTAGTGTCAAAATCTCATTGATAATAAGGAAAAATAAAAGATAAAATAACTCCTCTATCCAAACCATATCCATTAGAATGTATCTTTGTGCCATTACTTGACTCAGATAGTCCTGCGGATTTTTTATAAACACACTTACATGAGTTAAAAATTTCATCAACACCATTTCCCATATAAATATGAGTTCTTTTATTGTGAATTTATTATTCATAAGAAGGTGAAATAGAAGATTTGCTAATACCTATATCTAAACTAGATTCATCAAATGGGGTAGCACCCGAGGCATACGTAGAAGTTTTATTGTTTAGAATTATCTATTTATTAGATGTTCTTGTCATAGTGATATTATAATCACCATCAACCTGTGAATATTTCTGTAATAGAAAAACAAGTTACTATATTTCATAATAAAAATCATCAATGAAACATTTATTATTTAAGGAGGACACCACTTCCTTGGATATTTCAACTGAGCATATATTGTTAGTATCCATTCCCTCTTCCTCAACTAATTTTTCCCATGAAACCTTATGATTTGGTTTCTAGACTACAAAATATCAATGAATTTTCCTTTGATCCATTTATTTATTAGAGGTATTCCCCTTATCTAAGCATGATTCTTTTGATATATGATATTTAGTAACATCTTTTCAGGACTTGTCACTTTTAGAGCCCTGAAACTATTTTTTAATGACTCTAAAGTTGGAGATAACATGACCCACTATTTTACAGACCTTAAAAAAGGGAGGTTTATATCCATAATTTAACTTAATTTATATTTTCCAATCATTTAAAACCAGGAAGATAATATTTGAAAACATCTATTCCATATTAACATCCACCAAAATTTGAGCATAAAATTCAAGATCTCCATTAAACATTTGATGGTAATGTTTAACTGGTATTCCAATGCATGATGCAAGATTATTGAGAATTATTGGGTGTCGATACAACAGGTTTATACCATGAAGCCTTACCTAGATTTGTGTAGTAGCTTGTTTTTTCTGAAGGGATTGAATTTACATTCCCATTCAAAAATTCAGATAATTCCATGCTTGAGATGAATAATCTCAATGTTCTAGGTAATGCTGAATTATTTTTTATCCTTGAAGATATAGTGGAAGTATCCCTTCTCAATTATAATAATTATCCAATCCCTAAATTTATAATAGTGCTTGATTCTAGATTTTAAATTAGAAATGGACTAGGGCTTATCCCCTTGTAATGTTTGACTTTAGCATGGAAGGAAAACTTGAAAAAATCAAATCATTACTAAAGAACATACAAATATGCCACAACAAAAAATATACCATCATCGAACTTGATAATGTTGAAGCTTTTCAGAAAAAATTCCTTGAACCGATTCTAATTTATAATAAGAGCCTCCAAAAAAGAAATTTCCATTCCTCTCGGTTGACTGTACTCTACTCCTTAAGAATATTTATCGTCATCAGATGAAGTCTGATCTTCATCTTTGAAAGAAAAATCCCAGTATAGATCAAAAGATTTCATAAAATGAAAAAGAATTTATTTTTATTTAAGATTGATATTTTAGTAAAACAATATAAGTGACATACTCAAAAATGATCAAACAAATTTGGTTTAAGAACATAGTTTTTATTTAATTTAAAAAACTTTTTAATTTCTGGTTGAATGAATAATTTTATCCTTTTAATTGTAACCTAAGGTTTAAAGAAGCGTTCAGGAGAATCTCGGGATTGTTCGAAGCCAAGATCTCTAACTTTTGGATAAAATATCTGGGCTGCATGGTTAGTAGAAACCATGACGCCTAGTCTAAACAGTTAGATAAACCATGTGAGGTGCTGTTGGGATCCATAGATGGGTGCACATGTCCTACACACAGTTTGTCTAACCATGCATTGCAGCCTATGTAGGGTGTGTTCCCTAGGAAGAGGGGGATGCATGGGTAAAGCCCGGTTGGACAAACCATGTGGGTCATAGTCCTTGGACAGTAGCTGGTGCATGGATGGCACAATGTTTGGCTAACCGTGTGGCCAAACTTCATTCCTATTTAAAAATTAGGTTAAAATACCATTTTCCTTTAAATAATTAAAACCTTAACCCATATTTATTTTCTCCACAATACATAGAAGTATCCCCTCACTTCTCCCTTGAATATCTCCTCCACCCTCCTAAGTTAAGTTCTTTGATATCTCCTCCATCTAGACTTCGTTCGATCCACCATCTGTTGTATTGGATCCCTCTTGGTAAGATCTCTAGTCCACTATCTAATTTTCTTAGTTTTTCTCACCATCCATTATGTGATCCTCATACAAGATACTGTGCCCTATTTTTATGGTGTTCATATATTATTTTTTCTACCAATCTTGGATAAACCAAAGGATGAAACTAGATATGGAATCTACAATAGAAATATGGTAGCTGGTCTAGTAAATTTTCTATAAAAGTTTAGTTTATTTATATAAATTCCTCGTTCCTCATGACAAAACTTCCCTTGTGTTCCCTTAAAATTTGTTTTCATTTTAGATTAATTGAAAAAGTTATGATACACCCTTAGATCCTCATTAAATTATTTAGAGGATTTTTACCTTATTGGTTTTCACCCTTTCATGTGTTTTGAATTAAATACCCTCATTAATAGAAATGTTAATTGACCATCCACCTCTTAAGTGGTTTGGACTTGAAATTAACATGTAATTTTTTCATCTTTATCATGTAAATTGTTTAATTTAATTACAAGAAAGTTAGTGGAATGGCCACGTCACGTGTTATAATTTGATAATGAAATTTTAAATTTTGATAAAAAAGTTTTATAATATTTGATACCCTAGTTATATGACGATAAATGAATTTGAATGATTTAAATATAATTTACTTATGATAATTATTATTAAACCTTTTATATTTGCTGGTGGACAATAGTTATGAGACCTATTGAGAATGGAATTTCATTCTACCTTATGTTGGGTATTGGGAATGGCATCTCACACCATTTACTTAAAAAATGAGCAAGAAATTCCATATTCCCTTTCATTGGGTGTTTGAAATGGATTCTCACCCCACTATCTCAGGTGTTAGGAATTAAGACTCACCCTACTATATTGAGTTAAAAGCATGAAGTATTTCATTCTCATGAGATTCAGGGATAATACCATTGCTGGAGCCTATAGCTTGATTGGATATGCTTATATGTCTAAGTGACGCCCCGAGTCCAGCAAGCACTTAGTATCTATGTATATGACTATATTTGTCTTCAAATATATAGTGTATATACATATATACATATTATATATAGTTACTCAAAAATTGTTGGATATAGTAAACTAAGATCAGAATTATTTTGGCTTATGCCGAAACAGGTAGAGTTTTCCATGTCTCTTACAGGAACCTGATCCCACAAGTATTTAGTTTTCAAAATTATTTATTATTTTTTATCCCTACACACTACTATTCTATATACACTAATTATATTATTCTAGAAAATTTTAGTGGCGGCCTACTGGGTTTATCTCAAACCCTTCCCAGGCCACCCATGGTACCCTAGAAGGCTTCCTGATTGCAAGGTTGGATAAGGGAAAACACCCTACAATAGATGATTAATATTTTTTTTATAAAATAGAGCATTGGGGAGTAGGATTTATCATATGCTCATGATAATAGTGGATTTGTATTTAGGTATTTTATTACTTTTGTATATCTTGTTGTATATGCCTAAACACCATATCCCTTGTATTTCTCCATTTTGTACATCATCTTGCCATGAAATCATTTTTATATGAATAAGCCTATGTCTTAGTTATTATTATAATTTATTGTATGTTTAGACTTATGATATTTATTATTTTACTTGTTTCCACTTTTTTGTTAGTTATCTTTTATGCTTCCTCTATTTGTCATCTCTATTTATTTCTGATGTGCTACTCTAATATGAGGGTATAGTCTCCCCACCATACCACCTTATACCCTCACTACTAGTCGGAAGCCTCTGGCATATGGGAAGGCATGCTTGGGTCCATGTGACCCACTGGCTCAGAGCACCATTTTAGTGGCTCTCAGATTAGGATGTTATAAAGTGGTATCAAAGGGTTTCATTTCCATTTGTATTACTATTTAATTATTAGACCAGAGACTTGGAACATGTTAGAATTTGGTAATGATCCTGTTCCTCAGAGTAACTCACCCATGTACAAGGGAAACCCAAATTACCTAGGATGGCTTATTTCTATTATTTGATTATGCCTATTATAGTTGTACTGATTTCACCATTGGGTGGCACACATGTTTTTGTGACATTATTATTAATGGTATTATCGATACATATTCCTTTTAACCTCATCCAGTGTAATGACATAAACTTTTATCATTGAAATTTCTCCCTTATTATAGTAATTTCATGTAGTATATATCAAAAAAATCACTTATATACCATAATAAAATATTTATAAATAAAGAATGAATGAAATAATAAATATTTATAGAAGTTAAGGAACCAATACCGATGAAATAGTAACTTGACCTTAGGAATAGTAATATAACCCTTATGAATAATAAACTAGAAAAATGAATAGTATCCTCACCCATGAAGGTATAAATAAAATATAATCATCATATAAATTAAATTATGATATAATAATATCATAGTATATGTAAGTAAATATTTTAAAAAATTATTAATTAAGTGTTGGTATTTTTGCAAGTCATGAATATTTAATTACAATTTTATGATTAATTTAATAATTTAGAATAATATTTATTTTCATAAAATTTATTCCTAAATTAATATTTTTATGTCTTATGGTTCTAAGATAATTTTATGATATGCCGATTAATTTTTTGAAGTGTTATAAAATCAGTTATAATTTTAAAATATGTATTTTCCAAGTAAATGATGATTTTAATTAAAAATTAAATTATTCATATTTATAAAATTATTTTCCAAAATTTTATTTCATTTTGTAGTTATACACATAAAAAAATTATTAGGGTGAATTTTTGGTATTTTTCTAAAATACTTGAATTTTTTTGAATAGTAAAATATGATAATTTACAATAAAAGTTAATACCTGAATTATGAAATCATAGAGGATTTAAGGTTGATATAAGACCAAAATATCGAACTATCCTTCCTTATTTTAATATATTTATAGATAATTTTCAAACTATTCATTGTCTTGAGCCAAAATACTAAACTAATGAATTAAATAATGAGAAAACTCCCCCTCCTTCACTACAAACACCCCTCTCCTCCTCACACTTTTCAAGCTTTGAGCCTTGCCTAAATTCTTCCCAATACTCTCCCCCAGTCCCTCCCCCAAATACAGGATCTCTTGGTTTCATCAAAATAACAAAACCATTCCCTAAGGAGGTTCTCAAGGAGGATAAATTCAAGAGGTAAATCCTCTCTCTCTTTCTTTTAATTTCCTTTCAATTTCCTTTCTCTTTTTATCTTATAATAACCTTATCTTATCCAAATGGAATGATAAATACCCTATGTTTTATATATTGTTATTATATCATGTTAATGATATATCTATTAACAAAATCCTCCCTCCCTCTCTTTCATTTAAAAAATGAAATCGTCACCCGTGATGTGTCGATTTACCGACATCGTGGGTGACACACTTTTATTTTCCATTAACGCCTTAAAATATGTTAATAAAACCATTATAATGGTTAAAAAATATTTTAAGTTTTTTTTATAATCCTTATTATGTTCTGGAATTAACTTATACAAATTATACTAAATGATAAAACAATACAAGTTTGTTTTGATTGAAAAATCACCAAAATTAACCTAAAATGATCACCATTAACTTTTATCTAAGGATTCATACTCATTCCATATAAAAAAAATCTTTATAAGATCAATTAAAATTATGTAATATAATTAATAACATATAATAATAATTCTGGATATTTATCCTCATTTTATACGAACTTCCATTCATGCATACAAGCAAACAAATCCTGAAAACCGTGAAAACGAATGCTCCCAAATGATGAAATTAAACTATATAACTCAACTAAAAGGACATAAATTAACAGAAAAAAAAACAAAAATGAATAAAATTCATTTATAAAATGTTTTTTATTTGTTAATTAATGAATCTAATGTGATTATATAGGATAATAAAATGAATAAATCATTCAGACATAAGGTAAGGGGAATTCTGGAACCCAACTCTATTTCTTTCATTTTTTCTCTATTTCACCCCATTTTAAGTATTGATATTCCTTAAATACCATTTATTCAACATTATATTACCTTTTATTGGATATAAATGTTTTCTACTTGAGTTTATGACAAACATAATGTTTTCCAATAGAACTCTTCTTTCAAAAACACTCCTTTTACTTCTCGAGATTGTTTCTTTTTCCCTCAAGGTTGATGATTCCTATATCAAGTATGTTATTACCTATTTCATTTGAAAAAAAATATTATGAATGAATGATATATTAAATTAAACCCATTCCTTTCCATGGGTTATTATATTTCCAAGATTGATATATGTGGAATGCATGATAATGTGAATGTTATGATGTGATGGCTGTGACCAGAATTATACTGGGAAATGTTAATGTTATGATGTGAAGGGTGAACCCTAAATTATATAGCCATACAATTAATTTGGTAATGTGAAAAACCTTATCATATAAAGTAAAATATGTGTGAACATGATGCTAGATTTGTTCACAATTATGTGTGGAATTTTACCACTAAGACATGATGTTTTTTTTATGCATTGCCACATTCCATGACTTTAACTAATGATTCCTTTAATGATTATGATGAATATGTTATGATTATGATCACCCCATGTTATATTCTTTCCTGTTCTTATATATTCTCTTATTATTCTTTTATATCACCCCTTTTTGATGTATATCCCTAGGTTACTATGTGTACTAAGGAGAATTAAAGGGTCAATAAGAAGCTAGAGAAGAAGGAATTAAAGAAATGTCTATGTTTTATTTTTAAATGTTATGGATGGTCCAAATTTTCCCAAGATACTAAACCTTTGGATCCTCATTGCATAATGATTTTATGTTATTTTTCTTTAAAATGATTTAATTGTAATGTAATAAAAAGAAGGGTCACTATAGTTAGTATGAGAGGCATGACTTAGTTGCCAACGAGCCCGTACCCAAGTGGTAAAGGCTTCTACTTGGCATCCAAGAGACCCAGGTTCAAAACCAGGTGGAGGATAATTTCTAGGTTACTATAGTAGTTCTGTATTAGGCATTGTTCGATACTGTAGCAGTAGGAACTATTCACCCTATTTGGGCCTACGGGTCTCAAGGGCATTCGGGCCATCAAAGGACTTTGGGCCACAGAGCCTTCGGGCCATTGACCATGGAGTATCCCAATTCACATAGAGTGGGCCCCAAAAGAAGATCATAGAAACAATAATATCAGTCACCAACAACAGAGCTAACTAGATTAGAAGAATGAGAGGGTATGAAAACTGCCATCGGGACCAAGCAGTGTGCAGCTTTACACAGGGCAATGCTAGCCGATTAGAAATGCAAGGTGGGGAGCTAGGCGATCAATGATGCAGAAGTTGGGGAGGGGAATTTCTAGTGGTTTGGGCCTACGGGTCATGTATTGGGCATGGTATGCCTCTGAGCCTTCATGTCATGTATTTCAAGTCATGTCGAGCCTTGTGCCTTGGGCCTACGGGTCATGTACGGGTTCCCCTTCAACCCTTAAAAGGGAGTTTTTCCATAATAAAATAAAAAAAGAAGGTATTTGGGCCATTCAGTTAGAGGCATGACTTAGTTAATTTTGGAATTAAGATTAGAGAACCTTATTGAACATCCTTAGTATAAGACTAAGTATAAGTAATCACCCAAGAAGATTTGTTTTAGAAAATTCTAAACAATTGGATCCCACAAGATATGAATTTAGAATTATTTTCCCATATTAATAAATTATTTATTCATGACTTGTTTACTTATATTTTGTTCTAACTTTTTATATTTAGAAAATGGTGGGAACTAGAAGAAACCAGGCAAACAACTCGTGTGAGGTACAATGAAACGATTTCCTGAATGACATCCCAAATGCTTTGGGAGGTGGATTTAAAAATTTCAGGAGGATTATGACCCAACTATCTCATGTTATAAACAATAACCTGAATAATGTGGAACATCTTCCTTTACCTAAGATGGAGAAACTTGCTATCAAGTGTTTTATTTTGCAACGACCACCAACATTTAGTGTATCTTCTGATCCACTAGTTATAGAATAGTGGGTCTACTCTATGGAGAAGATCTTTTCTATGATTTACTATTTTGAGATGGATAAGGTTACTCTTGATGTTTATCATCTATATGGAGAGGCCTATCAATGGTGGTATTTTATTAAGAACACCAAGCTGAATGATGAAAATGAAGAGATGGAGTGGGAATAATTTAAGATAATGTTTCTTAACTAGTATTTACCTCAAACTCTTTGCACAAATATGGAGAGATAATTTATAGAGATGAAGAAAAAGGAAGGAGTATCGGTCATGGACTATAAATAAAATTTCACAAGGCTTTCAAGGTATGCTTAAAGATTGGGAAATTCTTCAACTATGAGAGAGAAGGCCACTAAGCTCATGAATTTTGAAAATACACAAGGGAGAAGGAAAATGTGGTGGAGGAAAGGAGAGCACCACCCATTGTCCTATTCTAAAAATGTAGAGAGAAAGGGAACTATGCCAAACAATGCACTAAAACTCAAGTTCTCAAGGTTAATCAGCGTCATCATCCACCAAAGCCAAAGGAGTAAGGGAAGGCTTATCCCATCACTACCATTGAAGTGGTGTAGGAAAATAAAGCCATACAAGGTACACTTCCTATTCACTCAATAATGTAAAAAGTATTATTTGATAATGGTTATACACATTCTTTTATAGCTTGAAAATTTTATAGAACTATTGAATTGAAGCCCCAAAACCTTGAAGTAGAGATATTTGTAAAAACACCAAGTGGTGTAATCATTGTAACCCAAGTGTTGGAATCTTATCTTATTGGTGTATGTTGTAAGATTCTTCTAGAGAATCTCATAATACATCCCTTGGTGAAATTTGATGCTATACTGGGGATGGATTTACTCTCATTATATAGAGCACATTTCAACTACCAGGAAAAGGAATTATCTTTTCATATTCCAAACCATCCCATGATCCTCTATAAATACAAGGATGATCATGAATCTTCCTTTGAAAATATTTTAATGGTTTGGGTGTTGATTACCTATGAATAAGCATACCTTAATCAAATGTTTGAGTCAGAGGAAGTTATAAAACTAGGGGAAATTCCCATAATGAGGGAATATCATGATGTATTTCCTGAAGAGTTACCCAGACTCCCCTGGAACGTGAGGTAGAGTTCTCAATAGAACTCATACCTGGAGCTACTCCTATCTCAAACTATCCCTATAGGATGAATCTTATTAAACTAGAGGAGTTAAATAATTAGATAAAATGGAATTTGGACAAAGGGTTCATATGTCCTAGTGCATCACCTTGGGGTGCACCAGTGCTCTTTGTCAAGAAGAAGGATAGATCAATGTGGCTGTGTATCGATTATCAGGAACTCAACAAGATCACTATAAAGAACAAGTATATTCTTTTAAGGATTTATGTCTTGTTAGATCAGTTACTAGGAGCTTAATACTTCTCAAAGGCAGATCATCATTTTGGATATCATATGCTAAAGTTGAAGAAGGACTATATTCATAAGACTTCCTTCTGTACAAGGTATGGGAACTATAAGTTTTTTATGTTGCCCTTATTACTTAATAATGACCCTAAAATATTCATGTATTTTATGAATATAGTCTTTAGACATTACCTTGACAAATTTTTGGTAGTTTTTATCGATGATATTATCATCTATTACATGAGAAAGGAGGAACATGAAGAACATCTAAGGCTTGTGTTGGTGACATTATGGAAGGAGAAGTTGTATGCCAAGTTTATAAAGTGTGACTTTTGGATACAACAAGTCTCATTATTGGGACACATGATCGCAAGTAAGGGAATTTATATGGACCCTTAAAAAACAAAGGCAATCAAGGAATGACCTAGACCCTCAATTGTTACATAAATACAAATGTTTCATAGATTATCTGGGTATTACTGAATTTTTGAGAGAAATTTATAATGATTATGAAGCCCACTAACTAAGTTAACAAGGAAAGGGGTAAAGTACATCTAGACATAATAATGCGAGGAAAGATTCAATGATCTAAATATAAGGCTGATTACTACACCTGTACTTACATTACCAAAAAGTGGAGAAAGTTTTGTGATATACAGTGTTTTTTCAAAGAAGGGCTTGAATTGTATACTAATGAAAAATGATAATATGATAGCATATGTTTCACAAAAATTGAATATCCATGAGTAGAACTACCCAAAACATGATCTGGAGCTAGTATCTATGTTTTTTCCTTGCAAATCTGGTGGAACTACCTCTATGGTGAAAAGTGTGAGATATATATCGATCAAAAGAGCCTAAAGTATATATTCATAAAAATGTAGCTCAACATTCATCAAAGGAGATAGATAGAGATAATAAAATACTATGATTTCTCTATTCACTATCATCCTGGAAAGGAGAACAAGGTATCTGATGCACTATGTAAGAAAGAACATGCTACTCTCTCCATGTTGCAGATTGAGAAAGACCCTATCTTCTTAGATATGAAAAGGAAAAATTTGTAAATCATAATGACAAGGAATATATCCTATCTTTCCCAAATGATTGGCCAACCATCTATCTAAGAGAAGATTAAAGAGGAATAAAGGGATGATCCAAAGTTTTAAAATAAGGTTAATGAATTAATGTTAGGGAATCTTCAAGATTTCTATATTGATGATGATGGTGTGATTCAGTTTGGAGCAAGGATTTGTGTGCCATCATCACTTGGGATAAATAAGGAGCTTTTTGGATAATACACATAACTCAAATATTTCTATCCATCCTAGGAGTACCAAGATGTACCATGACATCTGAGAACACTTCTAGTGGGACAAAATAAATAAGGATATTTCTGAGCACATCTCAAGGTTCTTGATATGTAAGAAAGTTAAAGGAGAGCGACATAAGTTTAAATGGATGATGATACCATTTTCTATACCCATGTTGAAATGGGAGAATTTCACTATGAATTTTATCATGGTTCTCTCAAATACTTTCAAAGGAAATAATGTGATATGGGTTGTGGTGGACCGACTCACCAAGACTTCATACTTTACCCATGTTCGGGAAGATCTGTTGCTTGAAAAAATTACAAAGATATATGTGAAGGAAGTGGTGACACTGCATGGAGTTTCACTCTTTATTGTCTGCGATTGTGATCCCAAGTTCACAAAAAATTATATAGGATTCTTTAACATTCATTGAGTACTAAATTAAACATCATCATGACCTATCTCCCCCAAACTAATGGCCAATCTAAAAGGATGCTTGAAAATATTCCAAGAACATGCTCTTTAGAATTCAAATGTGGATGGGATCATAATCTCTAATTGGTTGAGTTATCATGCAACAATATCTTCCACTCAAGTATTCATGTGACTCCATATGAATCTCTATATAGAAAACAGTGTAGAACTCAAACCGGTTAGGATGAAGTTGGTGAAAGAAAGCTACTTGGACTTGATATTGTGCGAGATATGACAAAAAAGGTTCAAGCCATCCAGAAACATATCAAAGATGCTCAATGTCGACAGAAGAGCTATGCTGACAACCATTGAAGGGGTTTGGAGTTCAAAATTTGAGATAAAGTCTTCTTTCTAATATCACTATGGAAGAGGTTCATGTAGTTTGGGAAGAAAGGGAATCTAATCCCAAGGTTCATTAGACACTTTGAGATCCTTGATCGCATAGGAGTGTTAGAGTATCATCTTTTACTTCCACCAAATATGGCTCAATTTCATGATGTGTTACACATATCACTCCTAAGAAAGTATATAGCAGATCCCTCACAAGCACTGAACTCATAGGTGGTACAACTAGAAGATGATATCTCTTATGAGGAGTATCCAATAAAGATTCTGGACTAGAGAGATAAGGTTATACACAACAAGACAATGCCCCTTGTCAAAGTTTTGTGGCGGAACCATATGTATAAATAAGAAACCTGGGAACCGGAGGTGGTGATGAAAGATAGGTACCCTCACCTGTTTATGCAAAATGAAATTTAAAGGGAGAAATTTCAAAAGGGGAGAATAATGAAATGACCCAAAATTTTATCAACGGAATTTCTACCATCTTATAGTAATTTCATGTATTATAAATCACATAAAATAACTTATAGACCATAATAAAAGCTTTATGAATAATTAATTAATTAAATAATAAGTATTTCTAGAATTTAAGGAACCGATAATGATGAAATAATAACTTGAACTTAGGAATAGTAATAAAACCCTTATTAATATTAAACCGGAAAAATGAATAGCATCATCACCCATGAAATTATAAATAAAATTTATGCCTCTTTTAAATGAAATTATGGTATAATTATATCATAGTATAAGTAAATATTTTAAAAAATTATTAATTAAGTGATGGTATTTTTGTAAGTCAGGAATATTTAATTAAAATTTTATGATTAATTTAAAAATTTAAAAGAAAATTTATTTTATTAAAATGTATTTATAAATTAATATTTTGATGTCTTATGGTTTTGAGATAATTTTAGGAGACCTTAAAAAAGTTTCAAAGTGTTATAAAACCAGTTATAATTTTAAAATCAGTATTTTCCATTTAAATGATGATTTTAATTAAAAATTAAATTACTCATATTTAGAAAATTATTTGCCTAAAATGGTGTTCATTTTTTAATTATACATTTTAAAAAATGTTCAGGGTGATGTTTTGGGATTTTTGTAAGAAACTTGAATTTTTGATGAATAGTAAAATATGATAATTTATAATAAAAGATAAATACATGAATTATGGAGTCATAGATGATGTAAGACAGATGTAAGACCAAAATATCAAACTATACTTCATTATTTTAATATATTTATAGAAAATTATCTAACCATTCATAGTATTGAGCCAAAATAATAAACTAATTAATTAAATAATGAGAAGACATCTCTCTCCTCCACTATAAATACCACCCTCACACCCTCTCCTCTTCACACTTATCAAGATTTTTTCCTTTCCTAAATTATTTACAATACTCTCCCATAGTCCCTACCTCTTTTCTATGATCTCTTGGTCTCATAAAAAGAATAAAACCTTTACCTAAGGATGTTATCAAGGAGGATAAATTCAATAGGTAAATCCTCTCTCTTGCTTTTAATTTTCTTTCAATTTCATTTCTATTTTTCTCTTATACTCACATTATATTATCCAAACGAAATGATAAATCCATTATATTTTATATACTGGTATTATATCATGTTAATGTAATATCCATCAATAAAATTCTCCCCCCTCTCTTTTATTTTAAAAAAGAAATCATCACCCATGATGTGTCAATTTACCGACATCATGAGTGACACAATTTCATTTTACTTTAACACCTTAAAGGATGTTAATAAAACCATTATAATTGTTGAAAAATATTTTAAATTGTATTTTATAACCATTATTATGTTCTATATGTAACTTATACACATTATACTAAATGATAAAACAAAATGGGTTCATTGTGATCGAAAAACCACCAAAATTAACATAAAATGACCATCATTAAATTTTATCTAACGATTCATCCTCATACCATATAACCAAATTCTTTATAGGATCATTTAAACTTATATAACATCATTAATAACATATAATTTCAATTATGGATATTTATCCTCATTCTACACGAACTTCCATTCATGCATACAAGCAAACCAATCATGAAAACCATGAAAATGAATGCTCCTGAATGATGAAATTAAACTATATAACTCATAAAAAAGGCCATAAATAAACATAATAAAACCATAATGAATCAAATTAATCTATAAAAGGGTATTTATTTGTTAATTAATTAATATAATGTGATTATACATGATATTAATGTAATGAAATCATTCAGACATAAGGTAAGGGAAATTATCGAACCCTACTCTCTTTCTTTTGGGTTTCCCTCTTTCACCCCATTATTAGTATGGATATTTCTTAAATATCATTTATTAATCATCATATTAACTGTTATAGGATATAAATGTTTTCTACTTGAGTTTATGACATACACAATGTTTTTTAGAAGAACTCTTATTTAAAAAACAGAACTTTTACTTCTTGAGATTATTTCTTTTTCACTCAAGGTTGATGATTGCTACATCAAGTATGTTATTCACTATTTCATTTAGGAACCCAAAGATTGTGAATGTTTTATCTATGAAATGAAACCCATTCCTTTACATGGGCTATTATATGTTCAAGATTGATATATGTGACATGCATGATAATGTGAATGTTATGATGTAGCGGGTGCACCCAGAATTTTATAGCACAATGTAAATGTTATGATGTGATTGGTGAAACCGAAATTATATAGCACTCAAATGAATTTGATAATGTGAATAACCTCATGAGATAAAGTGATATATGCATGAACATGATTCTATATTTCTTTCACAATTATGTATGGTAGTTTACCACTAAGACACGGTGTTTCATTTTTATATATTACCACATTTCATGCCTTTACCTAATGCTTCCCATCATGATTATGATGATGATTTTATTATTATTCTCCCCAAATGTTATATTGTTTCATTTTATTATATATATCCTATTACTGGTGTTTTATCTAACCACCTTTTTATGTATATCCTCAGGTGATTACGCACACTAAGGATAATTAAAGGGCCAATAAGAAGCTAGAGAAGAAGGAATTAAATACATGTCTATGTTTTATTTTGTAAATGTTATGTATAGTCCTAATTTCCCCAAGACACTAAATATTTGGATCCTCATAGTGTAATTATTTTATGTTGTTTGAATTTAAAATTATGTAATAGTAATATAAGAAAAAGAAGGGTCTCTATAGTTAGTGGGTCAAGGAGGTAGTTGTTTATGCATCACTATAGGCACTTTAGGATTTACATTCCATGCATTTTTCTATACCGCATTTACTTTTGTGTGAATTTATTGCTATATATAGTTTGGTTCCTTGATTATTATATATGTAAATGTGAAAAATATTCTTGTAAGGATAAAATAATTAGATTAATTAAAGTGTCTGCATCAATCTAAATAATTTTTTCTCATATTTATTGATAATGAACCATTGATCAACCAATTATACCATGTTTGAGTCATGGATCACTGGTTCTATGGGGTGAAACATTAGTTGATTTTATTTCTTGAATGCCAATAGAAATTTATCAAACAAGTAATTCTATAAATTTGTAATGGTAATTCATTTAATTAAATCATTTACATGACCTAATACATCTTGATATCAGATGTAAAGTCTAGGTCATAGTTTCATGACATTTTAATTGCAATTTATATGGTGTATGAATTTTATAAATCGAGAATGAAAAAACATCTAACTAGACTGTGATATATATATACAAAAAATAGTACGAACTTAAATGAAAATAAAACTTTAAATGAAATGGTTACTATTAAATAGGAATTCCAATTTCATATTAAAGGGTGTTTTCCCCTATAAATTGTAATTGACACTCCATGTTCTGGGACTATAGTCATGAGATATGAGAATGGAACCCAAAACCTAACTTAGTAGTGGGTAGTTGGGAGCATCTATTACGATTCTTATGGCCTGTTATGGTCTTCCTTTATCACATAGAACTTTCTATTAGAGTAGTTAGAGAGGTGTGATATTTTCCACAGGAGGGCTATGTACCTATCCTATTATATATCTATGATCCTATTGCTTCAAATTATCTTCTAAGGTGTGCACTAATAATTGTAGAATCATGCTACCATGATAGAATCAAGTCATATACTAAGAGGGTGGTTATGACCATGACCTAAAGGTGGTGGCCCCTGAGCCACCAATGTTACCTCCAAAAGTGCCACCTATGGAACGAACTGTTACTCCTAATTTGGGAATTGATACTCAGTTTTGAGAGGCTTTTCTATGTATGATGTAGTTTATGCATGAAGTTTCAAGACCCGCCCCTACTAATGTAGAGTTGACTCAGGAATTATAGTAGTGGAACCCACCTACATTTTTTGGTGACAATAGCCCTTATAATATCGATACATGGCTAGAGACCATGCTTTAAATATTAATGTGTCTCGAGACACCCCTGAAGAAGAAGGTCAAGCTCACAACTTATATGCTACACTGTTCTGCTAAGTGATAGTGGGATGCTATTACCCAGGAAGACCGACATCGAGATATAATATGGAGGGACTTACAGATGATCTTATATGATCAATTATTTCCATATAAATTGAGGCATGACTGATCTAGTGAGTTTGTGAACAAGAAGTAGGGAGATATGTCTGTAATGGAGTATTTTTCCCATTTTACCAGGATTTAGAAATTTGCACCGACTCTAACTGGTGATGAGCTTGTGACTACTAGGAGATTTGATAATGGGATGATATACACCATATGATCTCAGGTTAATGTTTTCTATTTGACTATTATTTCTGAGATAGTCAACTAGGCCTTCATTAATAAGTGGAATTTGAGGGAATATGAAGGTATGAGATAGGGAGGTTCCGCAGCTTTATTGGGTGATAGTTTTTCTAGTATAAGGAAGCGCCTCTTTGAGGTTGCTTATAGAAATAGTAGTATTCAGACTACTTGTACTGACAATTTCTTTATATGTCATTCATGTAGGAAAATAGGACATAAAAAACCCCAGTGTATGAAATACCCAGTTAAATGAAGAGGCTATAGCAGGATGAGACATACGCAGAACTTCTTTTGGACCTTACCAACAATACCTAGTCAGAGAGGATCTACACTAACTCCACATTCTGGATAAGGGATGGTAGATCATCACTAGGAAGGAAACTAGAATACCACTGTCTACACATGATGAGGTGGAAGTTGAGGTAAAGGGAACAAGACTTAGGATTCATAGTGTCAGATGACTAGGCTTGATTAGGGGATTCAGGTTGTATCTCAGGGAAATGTTATGGGCGAATTACATGTAGTACAACCTATTCTAGAGGAGTAGAGCATCATATGTTCTAATATTTTAGGAACTATTATATTATCCTATACTATAGTGTCTAATTTTTTTTGTCACAGGTGCAGAACGATCTATTATATCTATTGTAATTTTGGAGACTCTAGGCCTTGAGATAGAGTACTTATGTGGAATGGTGAAACTCAATACTCTGATGGGTATCCTATTATAGAGTGTTCAAATATTTATGGAATTTATCATATAGGTGGGAAATTATCCATTTGTGTGGGATATTTTCATCCTCAACATGAATGAGTTTGAAATAATTATTTGGATGGATTGGTTGATTCCCTATAAAGACCACATTTATTATTATCTTTATAGGGTGATGTTAAAATCACCAGAGGGTGGTAAAAATATTAATCATAGAGAATGGGATATCCATGTGACTAGAGTGAGACATGAGCACTAGGGGCTAGGTAGAGTGACAACCCTGATTTATAGTATCTTCTTGGATGATCAGGGGATATGACCTACTAATTTCCCTCCTATGGTGGATCATTCTAGGGATGTATTCCTTGATGATTTTTTGGGATACCTCTAGTGGGAGAGTTATAATTCACGATTGATCTTGTTCCTAGAGTGTCACAAGTTTCCATTCCTCCTTATAGGATAGAACCTATAGAGCTTCAGGAACTTAAGAGGAAATTAAAGGACTTAGAATCTAAGAAATTTATTAAACCCAGTACTTATACTTGGGGTTTTCCTATCCTTTTCGATAAGAAGGAAGATGGAACCCTTAGGCTATGCATGGATTATTAATGGTTGAAATAGATTATGATTAAGAATCACTATCCTTTACCTAAAATAGAATATATCTTCGACTAGATTTGAGGGTATAGAGTGTTCTCGAAGATCAACTTGAGATCAGGATACCACCAGGTATGTGTCAGGCCTTCAAACATACCATGTAAGACTTTCCAAAGTTGGTATGGTTTATATGAGCACCTGGTTTTTTCCATTCTTATGAACATACCCTCTATTTTCATGGTTCTGATGAATCGGGTTTTCAACCCATATCTGGATTCATTTATGGTAGTCATTATGGACAATATCTTGGTGTGTTATCACTATTCACAAGACCATTCCAAACATCTTAAGATCGTCCTGAATACACAGAGAGAGAACTAGTTTTATTTTGAGCTCAATAAATTCCACTTTTTGATTGAAAATGTCCACTTCCTAGGTCATATCACCTCAAACATAGGATTATTAATAGACTTAGTGAAGGTTAGAGCTGTAGTTTATTAGGAGTATAATGAAAATGACTTTGATATATGGAGTTTATTGGGGATATATGGGTATTAAATATGCTTAATCTAGGATTTTTCATGCCTAACAGTGCCTCTTATGGTCATGACTAAGAAGGTTATAAATTTTATATGGCGAGAAGCTTAAGAAAGGGCCTTTCATGAATTGAAATGTTGGTTGAATTCAACACTGATATTGATTTTTATAGTGCCTGCTATAGGTTATACAATGTTCTATGATGCACCAGGTATCAAGATGGGTGTAGTTCTGATGCAGGAGGATCAATTCGTTGTGTACGGGTCTCACTAGTTGAGTACTCATGAGCATAATTACCTAACACATGACCTAGAGCTTGGAGAAGTTATTCATGCCTTGTGTTTCTGGATACATTATCTTATGATAGAGATCTTTGTGATGTTTAAAGACTATATAATCCTCAAATATATATTTATGTAGCATGAATTTAATCTCAAACCTCAAATATGGGTTTAATACCATCAGTCTTTTAACTTTGATCTTTCCAATATTCCTAGAAATGGAAATGTGGTAACTGATATGTTGAGCCTAGAAACTTAGGAATAGGACAATTAAGATGAAAATGATGAATGTAAGTTGATTAAACTCTTTTCTGATATTCATATAGAGTTTCAAGAGATCCTTGAGTGACCTTTTATTACAGCCTTAGTAGTTACCTCTTCCCTCTTGGATAAGGTGAAGAGAAGATAGTTTTTAGATCCTGAAGGTTTGGTCATATGAGAAAGTATTTCAGGTGAGGACCTACCTCTATATTGGTTTATTGATAGAGATGATATATATACCCTAGCCTTTTACATATAATATTACATGATTTTAAGCATAAATATACATCAGAGTACAAGCCAAGTATCATGAAGTCTAGTGTATTTGAAAACTAGGTACATAAAACACAAAACATGGGGATAAAACAACTTCTTTATTTGATCTCTATAATGAGATCCTAACTTCCATTGTGCTCATATATCTATATAGGATATCCTGTGGAAATATATGTACAAAGGGATGAGCAAAAAAGCCTAGTAAGTGAATGAACATAAGAATAAATCTTAAGAACCCGAGTTAGGAGGCATGACATAATGATATAAAAAGAATGGTAAATATGGAATCATAACATATAAAAATGGGATCATATAAACATGGAATCATATTAATGTGGAAGAAACATAAAACATGTCTTTAGTACAAGCCAAGGCTAACCACCAATCACGTTTCCCATGGTATTACTGATCAAGGCTAACCACCAATCCCATTTCACATCACATCTCATGAGACTTAACTTTACCCAATGCATTGGAGCTCTCTATGGGTTCACCCATCTCAAAATTTTCATGAATATTCTTTCCACATAAATAATCATACATAATCAACCATACATAAACATAAGTGTACCCATGGAAATAATTGTGTACCATAATCATGACATAACACATAAACAATGGACGTATCAAGAAAGTGTCCATCAAGGAAAGGGATTAGAACATACATGGAAATTTATAAGGTAAATTAGGCATATATTATGGTAAAATATTTCAAACATAATTTAAAACATATAATAAATGTTATTGATAAGCATCAACATTTAAAAAATTTTTGTGCGGTTTTAAGGAAAATACTATAGAGATTTTAAAATAGAAAAGAGGAAAATATTTTATATAAAAACAGAATTGAACCAAGAATATTTTCATAACAAAAAGAATGATTTTATAAAAAAATGGTGGATTAAAACAGAGGATATAGTGCACTTGAAATCGAGTAAGAATTTGGGATGTTCCCTTAAAATAGGGTTGCTTATCTAGAAGAATTAAGGAGGGAATCACCTAAAAAGATGGATATCCCTGAAAGAGAATGAGGTATTGATCCCGAAACACGTGTTTTATGTATATAAAAAGAATTTATAATTTGTTCATAAAAAGAAAATACAACTTATTTTGGGTAAAAAAAATATAGAGCAACCCGAAGGAATAAAGGTGGTTCAGGTAGAATCCCTCACCTTAAGTCTGATGGTCTTCTCCAATTGATATTAATGACCTTGTGGAGTAGCTCCTAAAACTTGAAGGTTGGGACCTTGGGGACTTGAGGACACCTTGGAGGGGATACTAGGGAGGGAAAAACACCATATATTTGAATAGGATGGATTTGGAATGAAATAAAATGAATGGATGAGTGTATATTTATAGTAAAAGAGAGATAATTCTTTATTAATTTTAAAAGACACCTCATTAGTGGTTTTTGTAAAACCATGGGCTTGCCCATGGTATTTTCCCATGGTATTATCCACTTGTGACACCTAATATCTTATTGTACTTTACAAAAGTATACCATAATTTTTTATTAATTATTATATCATTATGATGTCATCAAATATACCAAAAACTCAAAACTATATTTTTACTATTCATGAAAAATTCATGTATTTTAGAAAAATCCCAAATATTCACTCTAAACATTTTCAAAATTTAGAATTCAAAAATGAACTCCATTTTTGGAAATTAATTATCTTAATATTTTTACTTTAATTTTAAATAAAATTATAATTTATTCAACAAAATCAACATTAAAACTATAAATCATTTTATAACATATTGAAAAATTAATCAAGGTCCCATAAAATTATCTTATAACCATAAGACAATAAAGTAACAATTTATGATTAAATTTTATGAATATAAATTTCCATTTTAAATTATTAAATTAAAAATAAAATTGTAAACAAAACATTTTGGACATACAAAAATACCAATTCTTATACTATGATCATTTTTCACTTTTAAGTTATATTAATTGTATTTGTACATTCACAGGTAAAGTTTTTTTTGGCTGATTTTCTATTCATTACTATTCATAAAGGTATTCCACTATTCATAAGGGTATGTTACTATTCATCAAAAAATATTTTGGTTTTATCAAACTCCAAATCACTTATTGATCAAAATTGTAGATGATCGTGTTTTGAAATTAAAAACAAATAACTGAAAAACTTATGTTTAAAGGTCACATGGTACTTAGTAGTTCATTATGTTGTGACTCCATGTTATTATATAACATAATTATAAGAAGGGATTCCATTGAAAACTTTGGGTCATTACATTGTTCCCCCTTTAAGAAATTTCTCCCTTGAAATTTCAGTTTACATTCTAGGCTAAAAATAGGTGCGGGTACTTTTTCTTCATTGCATCCTCCAGTTCCCATGTTGCCTCTTCATACTTATGGTTCCACTATAGTACCTTGACCAGGTGAGTAATCTTGTAACGTAGAACTTTATCTCTACTATCCAAGATCTTCACTGGCTTCTCCTTGTAAGAAATATCATCCTCTAACTATACCACCTCATAGGAGAGTATATGTGAAGTGTCTGGTATGTACTTCTTTAAGAGGGATACATGAAAGACATCATGTACTTTGGACATGGTAGGCGGAATTTCTAGTCGATAGGCCACAACTCCAACTTGGTCAAGGATTTCAAAGGGGCCGATATACCTGGGACTTAGCTTCCCTTTCTTCCCAAACCTCATGACCTTCTTTCACAGAGATATGAATAGAAATACCATGTCTCCCACTTTGAACTCAAGGTCTTGTCAACAATTGTATAAATAACTCTTTTGTCAAATTTGGGCTTCCTTGACATGATGCTGAATGATTTTCACCTTCTCCACCATTTCATAAACCATTTTAGGTCCAAACAGCTTACTCTCACTAGCTTCATCCCAACACGCCAGTGTTCTGCACCTTTTCCCATAAAGGTCTTCATATGGTTCCATTCAAATGCTCGAGTGGAAACTGTTGTTATAAGAGAATTCAAACAATGGAAGATGTTGGTCCCATCCTCCTTTGAAGTCCATAGAACATGCTCTCAACATATCTTCTAGTGTCTGAATAGTTCACTCAGATTGGCCATCAGTTTGAGGGTGATAGGCCATACTGAAGTTCAGTTTAGTGCTTAGAGCATGTTGAAGATTTTTCCAGAACTTTGAGGTGAATCTCGAATCATGATCAGATACAATAGATAGTGGTACTCCATGAAACCTTACCACTTCCTTGATATATATATATCAATTGAAGTTGATTCAATGAGAAGTCCTCTAAAATCATGATAAAGTGAGATGTCTTTGTAAGATGATCCACAATGACCCATATAGAATTGTTTCCTATGGATGTCCTTGGAAGTCCAGTGAAAATGTCCATGGTGATGTTCTCCCACTTACATGTTGGTATAGGTAGTGGTTACATCATCCCCTTATACTTATGTCTTTCAGCCTTCACTTGTTGACATACCAGGCACTTTCATTTATATTTAGCAATATCCCTTTTCATATTGTCCCACCAGAAGTTCTCTCGAAGATATCTATACATATTTGTGCTCCTTGGGTGGTTGGAGAAGGTTGAGTTATGTGCGTTATTTATAAGATCCTTCTTTATCTCTGGATTGGAAGGTACACATAATCGTGACCCAAATCCTACAACTCCTTCTTCATCAATCATGAACTCAGAGGATTTCCCAATTGTGATAGCTTCCGACATTTTCAGAAGTTCCACATCATTTATTTGAGCATCCTTTATTTTATCCAAGATATATGGTTGAGCAATAATTTCAGAAAGGATTGATTATGTTCTTCCCCTAATGAATTCTATGCCCATCCTCTGCAATCTAAGAAGATCAGATCCTTTTCAATTCTCATCATTGATAAAGATACATGATCCTTTCTATGTAGAGAATTCAACACCTTATTTTCCATACCAAGATGGTAGTGGATTGAGTAGTGATAATCCTTGATGAGATTTATCCATATTAATTGGCACATATTAAGCTCTTTTTGTGTGAATATATATTTGAGACTCTTGTGGTTAGTGTATATCTCACAGTTCTCCCCATAGAGATAATGCTGCCAGATTTCAACGTAATGATCACCACCACAAACTCCAGATCATGAATACGATAGTTTCGCTCATGGATTTTTAGCTGCCTTGAGGCATAGGCTATCACTTTATCATTCTGCATCAACACCCAGCCCAATCCCTTCTTAGAAGCATCACTATACACCATAAAAAATTCTCTACTTGATGGCATTGTGAGTATTGGGACAGTGATTAGCCTCTTTTTCAAATCCCTAAAACAATCTTCACATTCCTGATTCTAGAAAAACTTTACTCCCATATTAAATTGTTCAGTGGGTTTGAAAATTGTGAAAAGTTATTCACAAATCGTCGATAATAACCATCTTAACCCAGAAAGATGAGGATTTCCATTATAGAAGTTGTCCTGGGCCACTCCTCAATTGCCTTTGTCTTGGAAGGGTCCACAGATATCTCTTTTCTAGTGATAACATGCCACAAGAATGATACTCCCTCCCAAGGGTACGCTTCGGTTAACACCGTTGAGTTGGTAAACCCCTATATGACTCCCGACGAGGGGGAGCGCCAGACGAACCTCCCCAATGTCCCTCGCCGATGCCAACGTTGGTGGATCCGTGACCATATGAGTCATCGAGACACATCAGTTGGAACCTTCAGCCAGTCCGTGCATGCCGCTAAGACCAGACAGCAGGGCCAACGTAGAACTCCGGACGCACAACCTCTTCATCCCGTGTCAACAGGTCCGCCTCCACCACCATTTGTTCTACTGGATCAGGTAGAACCACTTCAGCCATGCTGCGAACAGACACTCCCCGCTATAGACCGATCTTAGTCTTCCATTCCTTATCTGACAATTACTCTCCAGGCTTCGACTAGTGGGCATCGAGATATTCCCAGTACCAGTCAGCCACTGATCTAGCCGGCAGGGCCCGCCATGCCTTCCATCATAGAGTGGCTCCATGTAAGCAGAAGTTTGCACCTAGCATGGAAGTACGACATTCTCAAGAACCTTTCTGGCATCCTAGTGAGGATTTCCATCCTTGAATCCCTTCTCTTATCGCCAGATATGTGCGAAGCACTCGCTGGGGCTTTAAGGAGCCCCCTCCAGTTTGAGACGGAGATAGCAGCTACAGATGCTTTCCATGCTGAAATAGTTGAAGATGCTGAATGTCAGGCCATCATTTAATTCTATGGAGAGGATGAAGGTTCCCCCATACAGGGGAAAATCCACCCACTATATATCACCAGACAATTCAACTATGTGGAGGTTCACCACTATCTTGTTGACACCGGCTCCGGGATCAACCTTATCCCGACGCGGATGCTGTGGAAGCTATGGTTATCTGAAGATGATCTGACTCCCTCCAATCTAAGGATCCAGAGATATGATAGGAAAAAGTAGACCCCGGTCGGCAAGATACGTCTGAATACCCAGTTCGGTGGCCTAGTTGCCAACACAGAGTTCATGGTTGTCTCCCAGGAGACCGTGTAAAATGCATTGATGGGTAGTCTATGGGTCCACTTGCATGCGGCGGTCCCCTCATCATATCACCAGTGCCTCAAGTACTCCCTGAATGGTCGAGTAGGCATACTCCAAGGTGATGCATCTCCCTTACTCTCTTGTAAAGCCCGTTATCTGGACGCTTAGTATTACAAGAGCAAGGATAAGCAAGTCCAGGCAAGTGGATTTGAGCCTGCCACCGCTACGACCAACCCTTGTGCAGGTCTGGATGATGCATATGTCTTCCCAAACCATCTATTGGAGGGCATGACCCCCGACATGGGGTAATTATTTGTTGTCTCTGGTATAAGAGGAAGACATATTTCCAAGTCTAAGCGATGATGGAAAATCACCTCGTACTCCTACACAAACTAGGCATAGGTGATCTCGAAAACTCCTACCCCTGTACGGTATCAGGATGTCCAGCTCATGACAAAGGAGGTACGTCATACTTGTCTATTTCTCCAAGTTGGAATAAGTCGGATCCAGCCGACGCGCCACTACTTATTTTATATTGTCAAGCGTGGCCCCTTGGGCCGAAGACTAGATGGGATCAGGTCGACAATCTTCGTCACTATGGTCACGGCAGTGCCGGAGTTCCCCGATGTAGTAACCACTACCACACAAGCTGGTACCAGCCTCCCATTAGGGACTAGTAGCTCAGAAGCAGCTTCCCCTGTAGATGATCCCTCCATAAGTTGAGAAAATAATATAAAGGATGCCCCCTGCATTTGAGGAAGGCATCTCCACCACAGTCGATGAGTTGGTACAGGTGAAACACAGAAGTGAGGCAGACCCATGACCCACATTGATCAGCGCCGCTATGTCCCCCGAGGAGCAGCAATGGTAAGTGGGATTCCTTAAAAAGCACCATGATGTATTTTACTAGAGTTATGATGATATGTTGGGAATAGATCCTCAGGTAGCAGTCCACCACCTCGGTCTCCTAAAAAATCATCACGGGTTCAAACAACCTCCCAGAAAGATGCACCCATCTCACGGTGACATAGTCGAGGCCAAGGTTGAAAAGCTCATCAGGGCCAACTTTGTTAAGGAGGTCTAGTACCCCAAGTGGTTGGCCAACATTGTACCAGCAAAGAAGAAGAATGGATAGATCCGAGTCTGTATCGACTTCCGAGATATCAACAGCCATTGTCCGAAGGATGATTTTCTGCTTCCAGTGATAGAATTGTTGATTGACGCTATGGCAGGATTCCGGGACCTATCCTTTATGGATGGTTACACTAGATATAATCAGATCTGGATGGCCCCTGAGGATGAAGAGTCCACAGATTTCAGGGCTCCCCATGGTACTTTCTGTTACCATGTTATGCCCTTCGGCCTGAAGAATGCAGGTGCCACCTATCAGCGGGCCATGCATCGCATATTCAATCCAATCCTTGAGACATTGGTGGAGTCTATGTGGATGATCTTGTAGTCAAATCACACCAGCACCAGGACCATCTCAAGGATCTTGAGAAAGTGTTTGGATTCCTCTGTTCCCACCACCTGAAGATGAAACCATTGAAGTGTGCTTTTTTGGGGTCACCTCTGGAAAGTTCCTTGGTTTTGTTGTCAGGTACTGGGGCATTGAGATCAACTCGGAGAAGATCAAGGCCATCAACCAAATGCCTCTCCCGAGTAATATTTGGGAGCTTCAAGGTTTCCAACACCACTTAGCCTACATACGCTGATTCATTGTGAATCTGGATTGCAAGTGTAAGCCCTTTTCTCTGCTCATGAAGAAAGGCTCCACCTACGAATGGGATGAAGAGTGCGAGACTGCCTTTGAGGAAATCAAGCGATATTTGCTTCAGCCTCTGGTCTTGATGCCACTCATCTCTAGAAATCCATTGATTCTCTATATCACTACCCTGGAATGGTCCCTCGACACCCTTCTTACCCAGAAGAACAATGAGGGGACATAGAACAGCTTCTACTACCTCAGCCGCATGCTCCTCGATACAGAGACCCGGTACTCCCCCATTGAGAAGAGCTGCCTTGCGCTTATATTCACTGTATAGAAATTGCGACATTACCTACAACACCAAGAGGTACAGCTGGTCTCTCGAGTAGACCCGTTGAAGTACATCCTAAGCCATCCCATGTTGACTGGCCAACTAGCGCGGTGGGTGGTAATCCTCCAGAAATATGATTTCAGGTTCGTGCCTCAAAAGGCTATTAAAGGGCAGGCGTTGGCAGACTTTCTAGATGCCCATCCAACCTCCATGGATCAGTCCCTAGACCTTAATTTTCCTGATGAGGCAATCCTATCAGTCGATCAATCCATCTCATGTTGGAAAATGCACTTTGATGGTGCCTCCCGGAGCCCCACTGGTAGGAGGATCAATGATCCTAGGCTCAACAGATTAGGCCTGGGTATCGTCTTTATCACCCCAGCACAAGTCATCCTGACATACTCATTCTTATTTTCAGAAGGCTGCACCAACAATGAGGTAGAGTATTAGGCCCTCATTACTAGCCTTGAGATGGCCCTTGAGAATGACGTTCCCCATTTGCATGTGAAAGGGGACTCCGAGCTAGTAAATAAAGCAGGTCAATGGTGACTATGTTGTCAGGAATCCAGAGGTCATACCGTTGTTAGAACACACTCTCCAGATAATGGCTCAGTTCCATTCTCATCCAGAGGATTTCCATGTCCCTCAGTCACATAATGGTCGAGCAGATGCTTTATCCAGCTTAGATGCGTCACTTGCCGAGCCCAAATACGATGATATGGTTATGCATGTGACACATCGGAGAGTCATAGCTCCTGTTACCCCGGATGGCGATGACAACCCAGTGGTAAGCCATCTTACCACTGGTGCCTCTACATCAAGACCCCCAGGTCGTCCGGATGTGGTGATCGAAGTGGTTGCCGATTGGAGGAAACCCTTGATCGAATACCTCCAACATGGTAATCTCCCGTCAGACCAGGCCGAGAGAGAGTGAATCCGATGCCGCGCACTACAGTTTACCCTCCAGAGTGGTCCCAGCCTTAAGCCAATCCTCTATAAGCACAGATTTAATGGTGTTCTCCTCCATTGCATTCAGGGGGTTGAGATTCCGTAGGTCATGTAAGAGGTTCATGCCGATTCCTGTGGTGCCCATCAGGCTGGGCCAAAAATGTCTCACCAGATTTGGAGACTAGGGTATTTGTGGCCCTCCTTGATCCATGACTGCATCAAGTTTTCCAAGAGGTTCCACACATTCCAAGTTCATGCTAACTTTGTACATCAGCCACCAGATCTTCTCTACACTACCAAGTACTCTTGGCCCTTTGCAGTCTGGGGATTAGATGTCGTAGGACCATACCCACCGGAAATGGATTGCCAATGCTGATTCATTCTGACTGCTACATATTTCTTTTCCAAGTGGGCAGAGGCAATTATTCTCAAGGAAGTCAAGGCCCATTCTATCCTTGACTTTGTGAGTTCCAACATCATCCATCGGTTTGGGGTTCCTCACGCTATCCTCGCCGATAATGGAACCAACTGTCGAGCAGCTGAGTTGAAGAAATTGTACACCATGTACAATACCCATTCGAACCATACCTCCCACTATCACACACTGGAAAATGGACAGATTGAGGTGTTCAATAAAACCCTCTCTAACATTCTACAGAAAATTCTTGGTTAGAACAAGAAGAGTTTACCGAATAAGCTCCCCAACACCCTCTGGGCTTATTGGATGACGACTCGTAATTCCACCCTGGTGACCCAATATTCCCTAGTGTACGGAACTAAGGCCATCCTGCCCATCAAGATTCAATTTCCCTCATTGTGCACAATAGTCTATGACCATCAAGCGCTAGATAGAGTGGCTGAAATCCATCTATCTGAATTGGAAGCACTGGATGAGAATAGGCTTTGTGCCTTGCACAACCTAGAAAGGCATCAGAGCAGGATGGCTCGAGCCTTCAACAAGAAGGTTCGCCTCTGTTCTTTTCTACAAGGTGATTTGGTATTAGACCTTAGGGAACCAATGATCCCCGACAAGAAACCACCCAAGTTGGAGCCCAAATGGGAAGGAAATTTCATTGTTCATAAGGTGTATTCCAATGGAGCATTCTCCCTGGTGACCATGGGTGGTGAGTGTATAACTCCTCCCACAAATGATAGGTTCCTCAAACAATATTTTACCAGACCCTAACGGGTCCCCCATGACCTTAAACTAAATTATTGTCCCACACGATCTTAAACTGTCAGTCCCGCATGACCCTAAACTACATGCTCATCCCACATGATGTTAAACTATAAGCCGTCCCGCATGACATTAAACTGTATGTCGTTTCGTGAGACGTTAAACTGTATGTCGTCCCACATGATGTAAAACTGTATCTTAAAGAACTACATGAGGCTTGATTCCCATCCTTATGGGATATGTAGGACCTCATGAACATTTAGATTTTGGGTCCAGCCCCACCTCTAAGAGATCTCCCGATCTCTGGGTCACCTAGGCCCCTTGTCCTGTTCCTCTCCACGAGGGGGATATATAGGTGTTGTACAAAGTTATGCCCTCCATCGCGTTGAGTTTTTGGCACCATGCCCCCCTTCTCCTAGGAATTCTCCTTCTCTTGGACGATCTCAAGATGAACTCCTTGATCCTTTGTAGTGTTTCCCCAATGTGCCTAAGAGTACTATGGTCTAGGACCTATAATGTCAGATTCAACTGGGGAAAGTTTTCATCCACTTGTCAATATTCATGTTCCCCTTCATTTGGGCCCCCAATATCTTTTACACCAGAAGGGACCCCCAAAAGATGGCATGGATACTAGGCCTAAAGGCTCTCCTACCATCACAGTCCAACACCCCAAAGGGTTTTAGACAACAAATTGATACAAATCGAATATTGCGAACATGGTCAGTGGTCGATGCTCATTTGTTTTTAATCATTTCAGGCTAACGCGACAGGATGCTGTGTTACGAACATGGTCAGCAGTAATCCTCCACCATCATGCCAGCCCCTTCAGACTTTGAATGTTGGTTACATGATTCACATTATGTTCCACCCCATCATGTCTAGGTGGATTCTTGACACTCTTGGAACTATCCCTCAGTGCCCCTCCACACGTCAGGCGGTCAAAGCCGCTATACGACATCCCTCGGGGCACTCGTGACCCAGGCACTAAGACCATAAACTAGGATCTTTTCTAAGAGCTATGTGCAGCTTGATCGTCATCCTCATGGGAAACATGGGATCACTCGAACATTGTATATCAGGTCCCGCTCAGCTGGAAGCTAGCTCCTCCAGCCCCTTATCTTTCGGCTCTCAGTTGGAAGCTAGCTCCTTGGGTATTCTTTATCGCGTCAAGCACATTCCCTCAGGTCCAAGACATATGACCTTAAACTGTACTATTTGGTCCTATCACATGACCTTAAACTGTGATAGTATCATCTTGGATGCATGATGAAAAATAGAACTGCATTGTGATGACCTCATCATAGAGGACATCACGTTGGGTATCGGTCACCCACCATTCCATTTGTCAACGCCTGTATATGGATTGATTCTTGTGGCGACACTAGGAATTTATACCCTAGGCCTATCACTTCACAAAAAAAACCCCATTCAACTTAAAAGACAAACAAGATATATCAAATACCTCTTATTTTGGTGCAAGGGTCTGACCCACATGCCCCTTTCATCCATTCCACTGGTACCTTATCGTGATACCTTTAAGAACAATGTATGGCTTGATTCTCATTCTCATGAGATACGTAGGAATGTCCGGGAACTTCCCCATGGGCCCAACCAACCTTTCGTGTTTGTTCCCTTGACCTAAAAACTTCCCCAAGGAACACATGGTAATCTGGATTCATGTCCTCATTCACATCGGCTTTCATAAACACCTTACCATGTATCCCCTACATTTCTTACTGTTCCCTGGTCTGAGTTCTAATACCTTAAACTAAGAACCTTTCCAGAACTACGTGTGGCTTGATTCCCATACTTATGGGATATGTAGGAACGCACAGACATTTCATCTCGGGTCCAACCCTAGGAAACACAAATCCCACCCTTCCCCACCGTCGGCCCCTTGGCCTGACCCCCCAGGAAGTTGTGTAACTACAACATTTTCCCTGAACATGTTCAGGATTCCCAATAATGATATTGGGAAGTGACAATTCCCTCACTAGAGAGGTCCAATATAAAATTAGGGATGATCCATGATTATATTAATGCGCCGACCTAATGTGCTTCCACCATGGTGGTGTAATTTTGGGAGTGTTGGATTCTGTTCGAACAAACCACCACTTTGATTTCCATGCTTTGCGTGACCCTTTATCTGGATCTTCATCCTCTTTCATGTTTTAAGGGAACCCCTAACAGTATGGATGCTCGACCTATGGTCCGCATGCTATCCCAGGGTAACATTCCGGAAGACTGATCATGTTTGAAGGGACCCCCTAATAGTATGGATTCTTGAACTATGGTCCGCCGGCTCTCCTGGGCCAATGTTCTGGAAGACTGATGGATGAAAAATTGATTCAAATCCCATGTTGCGAACATGGTCAGTGGTCGATGCTCATTTTTTGTCCCCATTTTAGGCTAACACAATAAGAGTGCTGTGTTTTGAACATGGGAAAAAGTAATACTTTATTGCCACACCCCTCCAATAGTGTTCCGAATATGGGTAACATGATTCAAATTTTTCATTTCACTATGTTCAGACTGATTCCAATGCCCCTGTAATTGCCTCGCTCATGTTCTAGAGCACATTGAGAAGACGATACATCGATTTGTCTGAGGTCCTCTTCCTTTGGTTGGGCCTCCCTTTTCTCCCCAGAAATCACGATTCGAATATTGAATGCCCTAAGCTTGGATGACGCTCCCATGATCAAACGAAGTGATAGTACAAACCTCCCTTGTTTTTCACATCGGTTACAGCCCACATGAGCTTAGGAATGGATTGCTATTTGTTTTGAGATTATGGTTGAGCATGTTAAACCAAAAGGACAAGTATGTTAAAAAAAGGGACATGTACGTAAATTTGTCCATACATACAATTCAAAAAGAAAACAAGAAGCAGTAAGGTGAGGTAAGTTTATGGGTTTGGCCAAAACAGGGCCCTTAATAGTAGGATTCTGGGATAGATCTCTCCAATGACACAACCTTTGGGCTGGTGGCCTCCAGGATTGCCTCCCGCCTCCTGAGGACTCTTTCTTCATCAACAGCTGCGGTGCGTAGTTCACTAACTCTAGCCCGTGCCCGCACCTGTTCAGTTTGGAGCTCAGTTATATTGCGAATCGCTTCTATGAGGCATTTTTGGGCACCTTCCAGCAGGGCCCTCAACTTCTCCACTAGCTCAGAACAGTTTGCGATGAATATCTCCTGTTCTTTCACCTATTCCTCGAGGCGTTGAACCTCCTGATCCACCCTCTGAAATGCTTGGGTACTCCTCGACTCCTCCCAACACTAGGTGACGTCGGAGTGATGGATTCTCTCGCGCGTCTTCTCAGCCATGTAATCACAGACCGTCAGGTGAAGTCATTGAGAATATTCTCCTCCAGCGCACAGGAAACACAGCCAGGTGTGGACTGACCCTATCATCTTCAGCCATTCCGCCCAAGGCACACTGAGAAAATGCCGGATGCACTTCCATCCCTTGCGCCGTGTCATACGGATCTCTTTGTCTGCTTACAAGTCTGAATCATCAATTTCTTTGGGATTAGCAGGCTGATAGGTAGGGAAGACAGACAACAGGCCAGCAGTAGGGTCCTCCTTGGAGATTCCTCCTAGGGGAATCAACTCCTCAGTAGTGGCGCCTTCGTCAAATTCCGGCCCTGCCCCAACAGAAGCACCATTGGTGTTCGCCGCTCCCTGCTCACCAATTTCCGGGCCCGACTCGGTTTGGGAGGCATGTTCTGGATGGGGCGGTACATTTTCTATTGACTCTCCCATGAATGATCCGGGCTTAGCATCCTAATGAGCCTCTAATGCCATGATCGCTGTACAGACAAGGAGCACCCTAATCAGTTGATTCCTCCGACAGTGAGTACCGGTATCGAAGCAAGGAACTTACAGAAACCCAAGGAATCAGTCTCTAGTGCTATGGAGGCTACAGGAGTTGTCGTGGCGGGGGATCCCTTTGCACTTGTCAATTCAATAATGGGCGTCAGTGCTCTACCTTGCCCCATTGGTGCTTCCTCCCCTCCTTCGTCTAGAAACTCTTGATCAACACCCATATGCTCCTGAGTAAGATAAGGGGGGTGGATTAAGGATCAAAAAAGAAAAAGGAAAAAAGGGAAGGTAGATAAGTGTTGAAGCATACCTCAAGCAGCTCAATCACATCCATATTTGAGCCGACGATCTCACCTCTCTCCCGGAGACTCCCTTGGCGGGAAGCCCCCTGAGACCCTTCACCTTCAAGATCCTATTATCCTTCTACTTATGCCTCATCTCATGTTTAGCCACCCTCTGACTCATCATCGCTATCATCTTCCCCCGACGACATCGTTTCCGGATCATGCTCATGGCCGACCATCACTTTAACCAAGAGAGGTGCCTCCCCACACCTAACCCGTTGACGTGGGTACATGTCCATGGATATTAGATAAGAGTTTTTCCAATGGAAGTTCACTCTATCGAAAACCCGGATGAGACCGACTTCTAGGAGCTCGATCCCGTCACACACTATCTTCTTCAAGAGTAATTCAGTACTCACTAACTACTGTAGGGTTAGCCAAGCCGACCATAGCACAGGGAAAATGGAATCTTGAGAAGGCTGTAGTAGGTATCTTATTTGCTTCCTAGGAATTTCTTTGGCCTCCTAGCGGGACCCTCCACTAGGCGATGAGGGCGCTGCCGCACCATGCAACGCCCCCACTGTTGAGGTCCCGACCCGCGCGGGCCTCGTTGTCTGACGCGCTTCTAATATTCCCCCTATAACGGCACTCTGCCTGCACTCTCGCCACCTGGGTTCCACACTGTTGACTTTGAGTTGCTGAAATCGCTTCCGCAAATGCCCCTCAAGGTATGCTATGGCCCAATTTTTGGAATACTCAATTGAGAGACCAGCGTCGACTCCGGTGGGAGGAAAGGTGATGACGTCGCCGGAGCCATAGGTCATGAACAACAACCACAACTGACGAAGAACATAGGGATGCATTTCCTCCTGGACGTCTGTGTATACTTTTTTGGGAATTATCTGGAGGCACCCAAACTGCCTGGTGAACCTGGACGACACATAAGGCTCGCATAAGATCTTCCCATCAATCTGGGCCATGAGCACCCCACCTCTGATGCTATGGAAGTACTCCTTCTGCTCTAGTGAACCCTGACCATTGTCTATCATCTGGCCAGTTGGGGTGGGAAATGGGATAAAGGTGAAGTTGGCATGGTTACCAATCCTGATCCGAACTATCTCCTCATTGACCGTTAGTGTCATGACCCTGAAAATGTTTAGCAAAGAGGGTCACAAGCTGTTTCCTGGAGGATGGATGGCTTTTGGGAATGTGTATCCTCCACAATGAGTCGTGACCCAGCTATGGAAAATCTGGAAGGGGCCACGTACCCTCCTAGGTGATTCCCCTCTCAAGATGCGTCCAAAAATGGCATATAACCAAGCTAGAATGGGGACCCCTAGATTGAACCTCTTGTTGGAATCCATGATTCCATCCATTACCAGGGTCACTGGGCGGACGCCCATATTTGCGTCCCTCACCAGCAGGAGCCACCAGCTCAGGAAGGTAGCAAGAAATCTGGTGTACTAAACACTTGGATCCCGACTCTCGTTTATGCCATAACCCCATGACTAGTAGTGCATTGCATCCAGGACCCTCCAGTATGATCCTATCTTTCTTCTTTGTGGCACGGTTGGACACCACCTCCCTCACCCTGACATCTTGACTTTTAGGTCCCTCTCTAGGAACAGGCTGAACCAGTCCTTGTAGGTGATGTCCTTCAGGAAGTCCTTGACCCCCAACTTCTCCTTGTCCTGCTCCAGCAGGTGCCACATCAGTATGGGTGTTCATGATCTATCTCCCTAGGTGTTCATCAGTGGGAGGAGCTCATCGTATTGGTGGCCCTCTAAGGGGATACCCCCGATGAAGTGAATGTCCCAGAGACTGATACCGACTTCCCCATGATGGAGATGGAATGTGTTGGTATCAGGGGACCACTGGGTGAATAGCTTTGGCCTAAGCTCATGCTGGAGGTAGAAGTGGAATTTAGATGTCCATACCACCTCAAACAAACCAATATGCCGTATCTTGACCCTAAATTGGTCGCATGTATGGAAAACCCAGTACGCCTAGGCCCACTCACTTTTGAAGTTGCCTCCAGAACATAGGTCCCAATCCTGCAGCCATCCTTTGGTCTCGTCAGTGATGCTCTGACAAAAGGTGCTCGCGTAAAGGGATGGGGAACTCTCCGCAATCGGGTCACCCCAATAAATAGTCCTAGTCCTGGGATTCAGGAAATATACATCCATGTGCCTGGTTTCTATGGCAGGATGACCGTTTTTGGTGATACTGCATTAAGAATGATCATCCTCACGGGTCACCCATGACCCCGACGTATCCACCTTAAAGCCCGGTAAAGGGACCTCCTCTAGAATACCAAAGTCCCATAACAGAAGGTTATTGGACAAGTAATAATCCTTTTGGGTGGGCTTTATAAAATTAAAGAGGGAATAGTTGTTGGATATAGTCCTTTTTGCGTCATAAACTTCTGGGTTTGCAGCCATTTCCACCCTGCGAGCAGCGGATTCTCCCTCATCAATTTGGTATGAGAACATTTTATTCTGACCAAATGTTTCAGTAGATGGCACAAAATCTGGGAGGATGGCGCATAAAACCAGCGGGCGTCGCGAAATTTCAGATTGTGGCGCGAAAAACCCCGGGTTCGCGCATAAAATGACGCCTAATATTGTTGGAATTACACACAGTCAGAGAGTTTTTTTGCACAAGGCCGGAGAAAATTTCATTCCTGAGAGAAGAAAATATCACACAATAGAGCTTAAATCTTGTCGCGATAGAAAAGTCGTACGGAGCATTGGACCTGCGGTGGATTTTATTGGCTAAGCCTGGGTTCTGTGCCGCGCGAAAGGCGGGTTCCGCACCGTTCAAAAAGAAAATTCTACGCCTTTCTGAATTTTTCACACCGCAGATGCTTTTTGCATGCATGGACATCCACAAAGCCCTACATTTTGGAATTTCCCTCGGAATCCGACCGCTGAGACCCCTCATCGATCCAAATCCGAGGGGGGTGGGGCATTTTTAGATGCCGAGAAATGATCTAGTGCTGAAGAATCTTTCCAAACGACAATGTGAAGTCATATTCGGACCCAGGGACCCTGTCTGGGATTCCTTGAGGGGCCACGTGAAATAAATTCCTATTCGCACAAAAAATATGTGGCCTGTGTGGAATGTTCTGGGTTTCACTAAGAGGCCACGACCCAGGCACAAAATAATTTCACGCCATGCCCCTCGCGGTTTACATTTCGTGCCGCTAACCTCGGCACACAATTATATCGTTCTGAGCAGTTTTGCATGCCCTTGGGTGCCTATAAATAGAAGGAAACCCCTTCCATTTTGGGGTTGAAGAATTCAAACCGGATCTCATGAGAGAAATTGGATTTCCTCGCACACGAAGATGGACTTCAGGTACATTTATTTTTGCGCCAAGTCACCCCCGGGGTCCAACTTTGCATGAGATCCCCATGGATTAGATTGAATTCCATTCCCTTTGGGGTTCACCCCTTGGGAAAAATCCCTTACATTGTGCGTAGGCCAACCAATTGCGCGCAACTCCTTCCATTGCACGCACCCCTTGTGAATTGTGCGGAATCCCTCCAAATTGTGCGCACCCCTGTCCTTGTGCGCAACCTCTCCCACTTGCGTGCAATTCAAACTTCTTGCGCACAATTCTTCTAGTCGCGTGAAAAACCTAGGCCCCAATTATGTGCAAGCATCAACGATTTTGCACCAGCCTGGTGTTTTTCATGCAGGTCTATTATTTCATGAGCAAAACTCAAAGGTTGCGCACAATTCCCCAGGACCCCCACATCGGTGCTCCCTGGGAGCCTCCTTGCCTGGGAACCCTATGTTCTTCTTATAGATGCCTTTCGTGGGTCATGCCCTGAGCATCCACATCATGCACCGTTTTCTCGTGTAACCTTCTAGGCTCGTACAAAGTAACTTCAAAGTCCCTTGGACGATACCGCCCGTTGCGTTGCTTTGCCTCATGCTTCTTTGCATAGGCATTCTAACAGCTATTACTTCTTCACATCACCATGCTAATGTTGACCCCTTGATGGTTCGCTCTGTGACACCCCCTCGCTATGGAATTGCCGATACCTTCCCTCCCACAAGGAGCAGAGGGTACCGGTTATGTAATCCCTAAGGGTGCAGAGCAAACCCACCTTGTCCGAGCTGCAAGACGTTAAACTACCAAGCACCATCATCCTACACACATGACATTAAACTATGACCTAGTCCTATGCCTCTCACATAGGGTCCCCCCACCTTGGACATTCTCTATGCCCACTTGTCTCCACAGGTATGGGATCACCCCTCATAGGGGATGATATCCTCCTTATTGGAGTGGAAATTGTTGGCGGGAAAGGGCAACCACCTAGGTGTATGCCCATAGATTTCCTTCCAGGAGGTAGTATCCCTGCTCCTCCTTTCATCTTCAAACCCCAAGGCTAGTGAAGGGCATGATAGGGAATGAGGATCCTCCTTTCTTTTGTCCCAAATCCATCTCCCAATGCGCTTTTTATCCATGAGCCTCCATCGTGGAGTAAGCCCCGACTTCCCGGGTTGGTAACCACGCATAAGCCCCTATTTCCTATTTGGGACACCTCAGAGCGTAAGTCCCTCTCCACTTCCCGTAGACGCACGTTTAGGAAAGTGGTCATTAGGCCTTTGCTGCCTCTTGTTTCTCACACTGAGCATGACTCACGTGGGATTAGAGTAAGCATCGACCATGACATCACCCCCATCCCGAATGACGTTAAACTACATGCCCTTCCCAAAATATGGGGACTTTGATCCATGACAAGGCATGGTACGTAGGAAGCCTCCATGGGGTTCAAGCCCACCACCCTGGGCTGCCTCAGACTGCAAGCCCCAATCCACAACCTTGGTCCGCCTCAGAGTGTAATCCCCAACCCATACCGAACTACGGGGACTTTGATCCATGTCAAGGCATGGTACGTAGGAAGACTCCACAAGGTTCAAGCCCCCCACCTTGGGCTGCCTCAGAGTGTATGCCCCATCCAACCAACCACCTTGGGCTACCTTAGAGTGTAAGCCCCAAACCACAACCTTGGGCCACCTCAGAGTGTAAGCCCCAACCCATCCTGAACTACGAGGACTTTGATCCATGTCAAAGCATGCTACGTAGTAAGCCTCCATGAGGTTCAATCCCACCACCCGGTCGTTCTGACCCCATTCACGTCGGTTCACCAAACGCCATGGGCCACCTCAGAGTGTAAGACCTATACCTATCCCATATGATGTTAAACTTTATTCTCCATTTGAACAACGTAGTATTTGATTCCCTGCCACAAGGATACATATGAAGCCTCCATGAGGTTCAAACCCATCACTCATGTCTCATCCTGACCACTCCCTCGAGCCTATGTGTCTCGGGAAGCTCATGCCCTAACTCAGAGGTTCCACTTCTTCTGGGTCCCATCTATGCGTCCATTCTCATGGGTCGCCTCCTCAGGTGTCCCATCATTTCATTGAACTACACGAACTTTGATTTCCCTCCATGGGGATACGTAGGAAGTATCTTCGAGGTTCAATCCCAAAACCATCATCCGTCCTGATTCTTACCCAAGCCACCACATCCCAGTGAGATCATGCCACCTCATTCCCTGCCACAGTATTCGGGAAGCCTCCCAAGTGATGAACCTAATATCGGTGTTCCCACCAGGGGGTTCTTCAATCTGATCTACTCTAGCCAGTGTTCCGATCAGTTCGAGCCATCTCCGCTGGACGTTAAACTTGAGGAATAACCTATTTTGAACATGTGAAGATGAGGAAAACATCAGCTACATGCCTATGGTATATGATTCCTTGCGTTCGATGTGGGATTCCTCCGGCTTATGCGCCCTCAAGAAGCCCTATAATAAGGGATAGAAGATAGACATACCAATCCCCCAGCATCAAGACATTCCAGTGGTGCCCAACGTGACTACCCTCCTAACTGAAGGTTGATTCCCTGACCAGAATCCTTGGAATGTCCTGATAGAAGTATTGTAATTAACTGGTTTCCATGAAGATATGGCACCGGGAAGAGTTTCATGAACTACGTCTTAAATCTATGTGGGAGACTTAGACTAGGTGATGAGCTTCAAGGAGGAATCCATGGAAGGAAGAACTGACACCCCATCATCCCGTTTCGATTAAGGAGCAGATGACCCTGAATAAGGAGTGGATTCCACCCTCCTTTGGAAAGCGGGAATGTGAGGTAATAGTAGTGCATCCTCTGCGTGACGGATGAGCGCACCCCGACGAAAGTGTCAGAAACATCCACCATGATGTGTTTGTAATTTTACCAATATACAATGTTATGAGTTAAATTTTTGTTTGTTTGTGAGTTTTAAATAGATAAAAATATATTTTTATAAGATCATATAAATGAAAAATTTTGTTAGTTAATTTTTTATTAAAAAAATTTCAAATTTGGTAATAATTTTCAAAATGAGTAACTATCATTTTGATAAACCATTTCATTTCTAAGGAGAAATAATCAATTTGTGATAAATATATTTCATAGGGAAAAAACCTTTAAAAATAAATTCATTATATGAATTTTGATTATTCATTTTTCTGATTAAATATAATTCATTGAGAATAAAGACATGATTTCTTGAGGAAAATCAATGGATTATACGTGGGGGAATTTGATATAGATTTTTTACATTTTTTCCGTATCTTTATTTACAAATTTTTTTGTTTCATTTCTCATAATACGATTTAATTTGGAAATTATTGTCACTTGATCAGTATGTGTTGAATTTATAATTATTTAAATATGTTTCTGAAATTGTTTGTTTTTGGTGATAAAATATTAGTTGTTATATACTTTAAGTTTATTATGTTTTAAATGATTTTTGTGACACATTTTTTTCAAATATTTTTCTTAAAGATATTTTTTGTGGTTTTAGGTTTTTGTATTGAAATATTTTGTTCCATTAATTTTATCTTAATTATATTTTGTGGGAATAAGTTTTAATTTTATTTGATGAAGTTTGAAAATTTATAGTTGAATTGGGTTAGAAGATCTATTATATACTGAATTGATTTTATTATCTATCAAAAATTCCCACAAGTTATTACCTTTGTTTTGAAGATATTGATATGCATAATTTTATCTCCCATTTGATAAATTCATAGAAGGAAATACATAATGTTAATTTCATAATATGCAAAAGGAGAAGAAGTTATGTAAGAGTTTTATTCATTTTCAAATTGAAAGGGAAGCCGTCACATAATTTCTTTTTTACTTATAATGATATGTTATGGTACCATCCTTTATGATATTCTATTCTGGGAAGAGGATAAATAAGAGTTCTGATCTCTGTGAAATTCTTTGGGGGGTGATATATAAATGTACCTCCGATGTAGATGGAGATATGTAAGTGTTATAAACTTTATCAAATCTGTAAGCATATTGATATATATGATTTATGATGAGTTAGATAGGATATGAAAATGACACATAATTTGAGAAATTCTATAAAAATGAATGCATAAGGGTAATACTAACTCTTATTTATATGTAAGGATATTTCCCTTTACCATTTTAAAGGAATTATCACTGTAACCCAATATGTAATATTTTTTTACAATTATTATCGCCACTCAATTTAATGATAAGGGCATTTGAGTTTTATGAAGTTATGTTCTAGGGTATATTTTTTTGATTATTATAGAATCTAGTAAGAATGAATCAAGGAAGGATAAAATCCAAATTATTTTGACATGGAATCATATGGGGGAATTTTCTATTTAATGAGGTAGATCATGTAAGCTTGAAGATGATATTTAATTGTAAAGGATACCATATTGATCTATGAGGATTGATAAGATGAGTTTATGACTATGGATATTTGTTTTGGGAAATATCTAATTTAACGAGTGAATTCATTTTGGGTGATTCATTCAATTAGAGAAAGTAAGATTACATAGAAAATTTGAACATGAAAAGGGTTTTCAAAGGGTGGTTGAGCTATAAAGAAATGATCCATTTTAAAAATAATATTACTCTACATATAATATTTAATTATTTATTTATACTTGTTTTAAGGTGATATTATTGTTAATATATAATTAATCAACCATTGTCTATGGATAAATTTCTGTAGAGGTGTGAGATTAAAATGAAACGATAACATCTACTATTCTAGCTCTGGTTTTTTACTATTTTCTATCATTATTCTTAAATATTTTCTTAAAATCATACATTATTTAATTTCCTAATGTCAAACTAAAAAATAAAATTTGATAATATATAATTGTTCAAGGTGAAATTAATTCATTTAATAATAATAGATGGAACAATTAATGTGGGAAATAAAAATAAGTACTATATTTTGAATATTTTCATTATATTTTTGTATTTAAATTATTCGTTAGAATCTATTTAATCTAACTTATGTACTACAAGGTGAAAGAAAGTGAACCTTTTACCCAAGAATATTAATAAAAAAATATAAATTAAAAAATGATGGAACTTCTTATTATTTAAGAATGAATTATATTTTCTGAGAAATTTTATAGATAAATTTTGATATCTGAGAAATAGTGAGATGATTTTACTTAATTCGTTCATATTTTTTTTCAAAATTATTATAAACATTTATGCAAGAAGAAAAATTATTTTTTATAATCAAAATTAGTCTAATATTACCTTATTTATAATTTATTTAACACTTGTATTTTCCTTTGCCTTTTATTACACACATTACTATATTATTTATCCTTTTCATAATAGTTTTACATCATTTCACTTTTACATAACCTTTTCACCATATTTTTCTTTTAGGTTTTTATTTTATTTGTTTTATTTTTTTGAATTTTTAGTTTTCATGTAATGATACTATATTTTTTTAATTTTAGAGATAAACCTTTATAGAGGTAGTAGGAAGTTTAGGTTAGAAATTTCCTTTTTTATCCTTTGATGAAATTATCTATTTAGTTGGTGTAGATGAATAGAAGGAGTGAAAAATATTGGCCAACTCATACCTTATTATGTCATTACTAACTCCAAGATCTCTTCTAGTGGCTCTTCTATATGAAAAAGAATTATAGTTTAGGGATTGATAAATTCAAAAATATAAGTTAAAGTGTAAACCATAGGAAGCCTCAAATAAATATATAGAGTAGGATCATGCTTAGTAAGAAAATATAGTGAGAATAGATAGAATTAATATTTATTTTTATTAGAAGACTAATATTGGATCAATTACTATTGATCCAACCATTTAGAAGAAAAATAAGAGATCTATATGAGAGACCATTATATCTACTTTGGAGGAACACATAAGTGTGAGTATATAGAAAGAGAGACAAACTACTTCAAATTCACCATATCCTCTATCTATTATAACCATTATTGGATAGGTGGTTACTACACCATAGTGTTTGAAGATTGAACCACCTCCACTTCCAACTTGGTTTGGTTTTCTAAAATTTTTTCCCACTATGTTGACTTCCTTCATATATCATCCCATTCCATTTCTAGTTGACAATCTATAGGCTATCCAATAGGATCAATTATTGATATAAGATTTCTAAAATGATCCAAATGATGTGTTGGATGTTTTTGTAATATATTTTTACGTATTATAATATAAATACCCTCATTAAGAAATGCTATGTAAAATTTTGGGGATATAATAAACAAACCTGTATCAACAAGAAAAGACCACCAAACTAACCCATCACGTAATATTTGTACAATAGGATAACATAAACTAATATTGAATATAAGAAAAATAAAACATATAACCACAATAAAAAGTTGAAACAAAGGACATAATATAGTGACATACAATCCAGGGAAAAACATGCTAAAACAGAATGTATGTTAAATCCATTCATGACCAATAATCACCTCCAGACCAACCAGAACCGAAGGCAACTACAAAAAGAGAATCCACCATGGTACAATATAATATTACCTTTACCTAAATTCCACAATTAAAAATCTAAAAATACCAAAAGGTACAAGTAGGGTGTTATCCAAATCCAAATAGGATATCAAAATATTTTATATACAAGTTCAAATATAAATAATACAAATGTTATAGATTAAAAAAAACAATCTTACAAAGTGTTTTCAAAAATTAAGTACAGTTTTAAATCATTTTCCTATCATTTTTCATAAAATACTTTAATATTCTCAAAACTAAAATAAAACAAGTATAAGTGATAAATCAAGAAAGAATATACATACATCAATAGGTAAATAGGTAAACCCATATCCATAAAATAACCTATAATGTGAATCTATGTGATACAACCTCTTATAAAAACCCATGAGAAACAATACATGATAAAAACAATCATGTGATAAGTTAACATAAATGAAAAATAACCTCACATTTTAGATCTATACTATGAGACACTTCACCATAGACATAAAATATCCAAAATAGGAATAATGTAGGATCTAACTGATATCAAGTCCTTTCAATCAATATCATAAAATTTCAAATCTTTGTGGTGATATACACACACTAAGGCTATCCATGTATCTTTCCTGATTCACCTATGGTTCACAATGTGAAATTGTACATATTTAATTTACAAACCATACTCATATTTTATAAAACATTTTCTAAGACAATCCAACCTACATCAGAGTTTTAAAACCCATTTACAAATAAATAAAATCCATATTCAAAGAAAACCCCATTTTTAAAAATATTTTCCATTCCAAGAAATCTAATAAAACCACATATCACTTGCAATAAATGGAAAAACCAAATGAATTTACCAATAACATCATACAGTTTATCAAATAAAGCAATTGTATAAATGAATCTTTCTCAACATGGTAGAAACCTATCCTCCGTCGACAATGGTGGCCGAAAACTAAGAGAACAACCTTCATAATACAAGTAATACCTAGATAATAAAATATATTGATTGAAAATACTATCCGATAAAAAATATGAACACAAACACATCTAAAAATGCTACCAAAACGAAAGCCAAATAAGAACTAGAAGGATTACATACTTAGAGAGAAGAAACCCAACTGTAATGATGATCAACCACTAAAATAAGTAACTCAAAATTTAAAGAATCACCCAAAATTGCATTAGGATATCCTCTAAGTCAAGGTAAAGGAATACCGTAACAAATAAAATAAGAGACCACTCATGAAACACCCTAAAATTGCAACTCATCACTATTACATGGCATGTAATACCCTTACAAAATATATAATACCCAAAGATCATATATTCCAAAAAACCCATCTTATTTTTATTAAAACACAATATTTTTTATTAAATGTTGTGATCCTGTTACACAATGTGTAAAACACTCACTTATGTATCCAGTTCATGGAATCTACCTGATAAACATTATACAACATGTAACCCATTTACTCAATGTGTAATCACCAAAATGATTATAGAAACAATAGGTTTTATTAGAAAAACTAAAAAATCCCACTACTGGCATCCATAAAACATGGGGAAAACCTGTATAAGTATTTGACACATTTTTTACCTAGACACCATCAATTCAAATAAACATACATCCCAAAACTCGTTGTCATTTTTCACAGAAAAGATTATCTATCTTCAAGAAGATCACAAATACACCCAAATAAGGATGATAAAAAGTATAAACAATGGAGTCCTGGTAAAGGATAACATGGTGTTTCAATCTACCCACCAAAAATTATTTCTTCCATGAAAATCTATTAACATTCTACATTCGTAAAAAGTGAATGCCACTATTGCCTCATCAACGATTCCTACTCCCACTTTTCATGGCTATATCATCCACACAACCACAATACCCAGGGAAGAGGAATCATTTTAACATGAAACACCTTATCTCGGTGATCCATAATCAGATATTACTACTATACAATGGTTGAATTGGGATCAAGATCAATATCCTACCATCTAACCAAATGAAAAGTATCTGGTGTATACCAATTTATTTGGGTAACATGAAACACATCGTGGATATCTATTAAACTAGACATCAAGTCCAACTAATAGGCATCTCTCCCTATTCATCCAATTATCTTAAAGGGGAACACAAACCTCAGTTAGAACGTACCCTACATACCCAACCAATGTTGTCCCAAGAAATGTAAAACTCTGAGAAAGAACAAAACACTTTCCTAAAACAATAGTGGATAATGAATATGGTCTTCATATGATTACTAAAAACTCTATACCATGATAATTCTTTTCAAAATCAACTACACCATCTCCATCATCTCTAGAACAAGACTTATTCCAATCAAGGTCTGCTTCCCAAACTCTACCCAGTAGTAGGTAGATCACATGGCTGCCCATATAAAGCCTCAAATGGCACCATATTTATCAAATCCTGATAGCTGTTGTTATAGGAAAATTTAACAAAAGGAAAATGATTTTCCAATGATTCTATAAAATAAATCCTGAAATCAAGGATCATATCCTCTAGAACTTGGATAGCCCTCTCTATCTGTCCATCCACATATGGTTGATAATATATTTTTATTTTAATTTGAGAACCCATATCCTCTAATAAATTTTTTAAAATCCTAGATGTGAAACTCATATCCCTATCAGAAAAAACCATAGAGGGAACCCCATGAAGCTTCACCACATCTTGGATATATAATTCTATATGTTGTTCCACTTTTTTCATCTCATAGATATGTAGTAAACACACTAGATTCATGATTAAATCAATGATAAACTAAATCTCATTAGTCCTACTAGGAGTCCATGGAATATCAGTGAAACAATCCATGGGAATATCATCCCGCTTCCATACCAGAATGGGTTAGGGTTGCAACAACACTAAAAGTTATTGGTGTTTCACATTAATTATCTGACATGTAAGGAATTATGATACAAAATCTATTATCTATCATTTCATCCTCTATTACCAATACCTAAATCTTAGATCATGATAAATCCCTCCTCAGGGAAAATAGAACAACCAAAATACTACAAAGCAAAAAGCTCCAAGAGACTGAGACAACTCACCCCAGGTCTCCCCACTATAATGGATTTTACCCAAGTATTCTCACTCTGTGTCTGTCACCTTCTCAATATGAACTCACTCATAAAGATATGATTTAACTTTAATTGAAGATAATAAAACCTGTCCACCAACCTATTCAACTCCATTATAATCACAACTAAAAACTCATAAGATATTGTTCCTCAACCGATTCCTTTACAAATTGCATCGGTAAATTCATGATCAACGCATCAATAACCTCATTAGCTTTCCTAGGGGTATAAAAAATATCAGAATCAAGAGTGTGAAGATAATATACCCAGTATTTCTATTTAAAATTTAGATACCTCTATGAAAAAAAATATTTCAGGCTTTTATGATCAGAATATACCATAAATATCTCACAAAAGGGACAATGGAACCAATTTTTTAGGTTCATGAATAACCATTGGAAACTCATGATCATGGGTATAATAGTTAATCTCATGTGGTTGTAACTAGCATGAGTAATTTTCCACAATGTTATTTCCTTATATCAAGACAAATCCTGAACCCATACTAGAAGAATCACTTAAAACATCATAACCCCATCCCGACTCTAAAATAATCGAAACTAATTTTGAAGTAAACATCACCTTTTTATATTCAAAAGATATATGGAACTTGTAATTCAATTAAAACTTTAAATCCTTATGGATTAAATATTTCATTTAAGATGTGATCTTTGGGAAGTACTGAATAAACCATACATAGTAACTAGACAAACTAAAGAAGCTCTAGATATTAAAAACATTTCCAGGATAATCTTAAGATATAACTTCATTTTCCTTTTTGGGATTTAATGAGACATATCTCTCAGATATCACATACCCAGAAACATCATTTAATGGATACAAAACTCACATCTTTAATGCTTGGAGATGATGTTCTTATAAGTTTATAAGAATGATATCAGATTGTCCATGCGTTCCTCCTTTGACCTAGAGTAGACCAAAATATCATGCACAAACACAAGAAAATAGAGTCCAAGAACAAATGAAAGATTCAATTAATCAAATCCATAATCACTATAGGAGAATTAGTTGGAATGAATGTAATAACAAGAAACATGAAATTCCTATATCAATTACCAAACACTATCTTAGGTATATCCTCTTCTCAGACTCTGAAGTAGTGGTACCCAGACCACATGTCAATCTTAGAAAACAAACCATCTCCTTTTATCTGATCAAGGTGACCTTCAATCCTTGGAAAAGTATATTTTTTCTTAATAGTCACACAATTAAAATTTTGATAATTATTAGGACCACTAAGTTAGATACCCTAAGAAGGGGGTGGGGGTGGGGGTGAATTAGGGTCTGACAGGTTAAAACAACTACCCCCATTGATCTAATTTCACTGTTAAAAAAACTCTCTTCTCTCTCATTCTCATAGAAAAGTATAAAAAAAATTAAATCATGCACATGACACATCAATTTTTACTTGGTTTGCCCTCACTGGGCTACATCCAAGGATAATACACTGAAAATGTTCCAATGTACCCAATCCACTAAAATCACACTACTATTTACAAAGTTCGGAGCAAACTCACGGTCCATACTTGTTGAAAACCACTCAAAATATGAAAGCTCAATGCTCTCTCAATTGAAGTGTCCTCACTATTCCATCAGAATATCGACTCACATTTTAAAGAATTTTAGGTCCCTTAATTATAAAAAATGTATGCTTCTTTCTCTGTTTGTAGATGCTTTATTGAAATTCCACTTTCATCAACTGTTGAATGCCACTTTACTATAGTACTACCCGATAACTCCAAATCTTTCACGCAAACCTTACCGAGTCTTGCACAAATATTTAATTCCATGCATGCAAGATTCATCTTTTTTTACGAAACAAACCTTTTGAACAACTTCAATCTTTCACGCAACTCAAATCTTTCGCGCAACTTTATTAGATTGCGTGCAACTCAAAATATTTTGCGCAAATCCCTTTGCTTAAAATTTTTACATGATCCAGAGCTTGGACTCACTCAAAGTGTAGAGCTCTACCGAATGAGGGGGGGGGGGTCACTTCTTATTTATAGGCTTTGCCGACCCTTGCACAGAAGATTTACCATGTCATAAAAGATTCTATTCAAGAACGCAAAACCCTATTTGACGTCACATTGGGCACACAAGTTTTTTTCACACAACCTCATATTTCGTTCACATTTCCATATCTTTCATGAAATGCATGAAATTTCAATTTTTCAACATTTTGATATCGAAAAAATCCTTTCACGCAAGTTTTTAAACCACCTTAGATCATGTACGCAACTTCATTTTCCAAAAAAATGTTTTCCCATCTTCCAATTTTAAAGCCAAAAAATTTGGAAAACACTCGAAAACAGAACAACCTTAGATCTATTCTTTTTTTACTTCCTCTAGATCATCCATTCCTTTGACATCATTCTTTGTCAACATAGGTGGTCAAAAATATATCTGGAACTCGACAAGTCACCATGGAAACCCTCTTTTTCAACAAACAAATCAGATTTTTCATAAAACACAAACACCTAAAAAATGGTTCAATGTTACCATGATGAATTTTTTCCCAACAATAATCAATACAATGTATGAGGATCCCATATTACTTCTTAAAAAATGGGAGATGAGAAGCCCATGGTGACACACTAGGATGAATAAATCCTTTAGCCTCTAGGTTCCCAAGCTGGACCTTAAGTTCAACCAAATTAATTGGTTCCACACAATAAGAAGACTTAGAAATGGGTGTTGTATTAGAGAGAATGTGTGTAGTAATCTCAACCTATTTCTGGGGTGGTAAACTATAAAATACTTAAAGAATGACCTTAGGGTATGCAAAAACCACTGTAGAAATTTGACCACCCAAACAAGGGTCAATAATATCAAGAAATATCTCTAACAACTGGCATGATATTACCTAAACATAAGGAATGTTAGGAGATACCCATCCTGATCTAGAGTCCCAGTCACCCTAGAAAGCATGAGTGAAACCAAGGGAAAATAATAATTATAGTTTATGGTAAAAAAGTTATATTAAGGCATTAACATTGATCATAAAATCCACACTGACAATCATGTAAAAGATGTCATTATCGATCATTAATAAGTCCCACTCCCCCTCAAAGTCGGCTATCATCAACTGAAACATGAGAAATTTGAAACCTTATTTAAAAATATTTCCCAAAGGTTAGGAAGGATCCCAAAATAATAGAATAAGTTCCAAATACAAACATAAAAGATCAATTGTCATTTATTATATAATAGAATGAGTGATGCTTATATCAAACAAAGATATCATCGTAGATGATGAGATAAACACTGTACCTCTAATAGTAGTTTTCCATGATTTAAATTCCATTGGAGAATAATATGATGCCTATAGACATATATTATTAGCCACATAAACATCTACCTTCGGATAAGGATTAGACCCAATAGCCTTGGAAGTATCTTTATGAACCTACAAACTCTTGGTGATAGTGTATATGGTGCCACTGATGTGATATATCTTTTCACAAAACACTATAGATGGCTATATATTTGACAAAGATGACATGTTTTAGAATCATCCACATAATTAAGCTTTGTATGACCTCATTTTACAAACTAGTAGTAGATAAAATTCTCTTACCTTATTAAACCCATTGAAATTGGTCCTAAAGAAAATAGACCACTCTTATGCTTCCTTTAATGGCTAGAATTCCCACCCAGGCTAAATATTGAATGAACCGAATATCCACCAAAAACATATCTTTGCAATTTTGTCTCCCTCAGCCAATGCTCCCTTGTAAACAAACTCCACAAAGGTTATAAGGAACATGCGTATCAACATTGAATGAATATTAGGCCACAATCCTAACTCAATCCTTCAAGCCTTCAGGAAATCATTAGTGACAAGATCTGGTGTGAGATACACTAACTCATAAAAAAGGGAATAATACTCCATAATAGTATGATCCCCCTCCTATAATTTCAGAAACTCCAGGGTCTTTGCTGCACACAATTTCTATGGGTATAACTACAAAATAAATATTTTCTTGATTAAATTCCAAGAAATATCCTCATATAACATAGCTTAAAAAATAGAGTCCCCACATCTCATTCATGGTCCCTCAAGAATGAACATGAATAAACATACATTAGAGTCTTTAAGATTCTTCTAGAAGTTGAAGAAACTCTATATCCACTCAATACCCTCCTCAAATTCTCAGAGTATACTGTGACCGTGAAATATGGGTGTATGTCGATTATTAAATTTAGATCCATGATCCACCTTGCATCCTTGGTTCCCAACAACCACTTCACCAAGTGTTTGAATAGTGTGGATATAAAATTATACCAAATATTTTTAAACAGGAGGATTTTCTTATGGATCCTGTGTCACAATTTCCTCTCTTGAATTCAAAAGTTCTCTTCTCGAAGGATTTTCCAACAAAATAAAAAACCAACCAGTCATGAGAAAATTCCAAAAAATAATACGACAAATTTCAGGTATTGATAAAAAATATTTAAAAAATAAAGAATTTAAATTTACTATAGAAGACCTTACATAAAAAATATTAGGTAAATTTAATTAAACTTCCAATATAGTTCATTCAAATTACCTTAAACTTCAAGTCTCTCACCTGGTGAAAAAGTCCCTGACCACCCACGATAACTCATTTTCGGTCTTGAAAGTGTGATGGCCAAAATGATTTTTTGTACTTACTATCCAAATTTTAAAAGTCCTAACTCATATCTACTGTAGAAACTAAATCAAACTCAGGTAGTGTTGAAACCATTCTTGATGAGAATCCCTATAATACCAAACTGTAACAAAACAACCCATGTCAAGTAGAGAAGCCACCCAAATTGACATGTCATGTAATAAAGGAAAACCAGGATAATAGAAACTTTACTTGAATATAAGAAAAACAATACATAAAATAAGAGTATATAGTATAAAATAAAAAGATACCACAAATAAATATAATACAATCCAAAATAGGACAAACCAGAAAGTATGTAAAATACCAACATGACCAACAATTGCTTCCAGGCTTAGCCAAACCAAAACAGCAACAAGATAAGCTAACACACTTCAAGATGCTCTACCATTTACCTGAATCCTGTAAAAAAACATCTAAAAACCCAAAATTTCATAAGTATGGTGTGATCCAAATCCATACATGATACCACCATAGTTTCTATATAAATTATAATATTAAAAAAAAACTAGATCAATATTGTAAAATAAAATACTTTTACAAATCATTTTAATAAATTAAATCTTGTCATAAATCATATTTCATTTGGGTTTCTTAAAATCCTTTCATATTATTAAACCAAAAATATTACTAGTAGAATTGATAAAATAAGAAATCATATCCATACTTCAAGAGGTAAATTGGTAAACACCTATCCATGAAACAAATAGTCATGAAAAGCTATGTGATAAAACCTCTTATGAAAACCTACGAGAAACAATCCATGATAAAAAAAGCATCTGATAGATAACCATAAATTAAAAATAACCACAAATTTGGGCTCTAGAAAGTGGGACACTGTGTACTAGACACTAAAAAAACTAAATAGGAAAAACATTAGATCCAACCAATATATAGTCCCGCCAGTCAATACGACGAAAGGTTGCCTCTTAGTGGTTCCAAACACACACCAAGGCTACCTGTGTCTCTTTCTCGATTCAGATAATATTTCCAATGTTAAATTGTCTAATATTACTATCAAAACAATTATCATATTTTTATAAAACATTTTCAAATCCAATCAGATCTGTTTTAGAGTTTTAAATCCCCTATAAAAATTAATAAAATCCATTATCAAAGAAAAACACCTTCTTAAAAATATTTTCCATTCTAATAAATCATTTTAAAACACATTTCATTTCTAATAAATTAATAAAAAAATAAATGTATCAATAATGAAATTAAATTTATACAATTAACCCATTATATAGAAACACTAACCTCAACACAGTAGAAACCAATACACTGTAGACAATAGTGACAAGAAACCAATAAAACAACATTCAAAAGACAATGCCCACCTCAAAAATGAAAAGAATCCATAAAAATACTATATGATCAAAAATCCGAACACAGACTTATCCAAAAAGTGACTCCATAACCCAATCCCATGATGAAAAAGAAGGATTACATACCTGGATAGAAGCAACCCAACCACAATATTGATCAATCACTGAATGAAGTGACCTAGAAGGGATGGAATCACCCAAAACCACATAAGGAGAGATAATAGTTAAAGAAAAAGGTACATTTCAATGAATGAAAGAGTAAAACAATCATGAAACACCCCAAGATCACAATAGTAAACTTTTACCTAACATGTAATCCCCTTACACATTATGTAATCCAAGAATCTCATATATATTAAAAACCCAAGTCCATTTCTTAAAACCTGATATTTTTCATTACACAAAGTGAACATGGTACACACCATTTAAACCCCTCATACTTTGTTTCCATTTCATGACAACTTCCTGATGAATATTACATGGAATTTAACCCATTTACATGGTGTGTAATCATCTAGAATACAACAGAAAGTGTAGGTTTAAACATGAAAACTAAAAATCCTAACCCTGTGGATTATATAAACTTGAGAAGGACCCCATTATGCATTTGACACATTTTTAACCAAAATCCATTAATTAAAATAAACATATATCCCAGAAATTTTGGTTATTTTTCCAAATAATGGCTCTCCATCTTTTAGATGTATATAAATGCACCCAAAACAGGATGATAAATAAATATTAAACAAGGGAGTGCCTATAAAGTGTAATGGGGTATTACAAGGTCACTATAATTGAATCTTTGAATGCTCATGTTTCTGGTTTTCTTATTTCCCACAAGATAATATTTATTCTTTTTAAGCCTATTGTGACTTTTTAGGTACATGGAAACCCCACCTTCCAACATCCATTAAATGGATATAGGGAGGCACTTTTAGGGCATTTTTCTTACCTTTTCTTCGATTCATTAATCATTAAAACTATTAAGGTTCTTCTATCACTTTAGTATAAAATATTATATAAATATATTTGATACTATATGTAGGGGAGGATATTATAGGCACACTTTATATATTTTTTGAAATCAATGATCCATGAGACATTTTTCTTAAATGGATTCCTTTAACTTGGGTTATTTTATAATAACCATAAAAATAAAAGGTAAATATTTAATTGAAACTACTTCAAAATTAGTTAATTTTCAATTTCAATGTTTAAATTTTAAATTTTTCTTGAGTTGAATTTTACACCAAATTTTATTTTTCTGATGTTTCGATTAACTGGATGAGTACTTATTATTTGTGTCCTGAGTGATTAACTAAAATAAAAGTTCAACTTACAAGAGATATTATAAGCAAAAATTTTCAAATTATTAAAAAAAATCCAATTTTTTATGAGAACTCAAGTCCTGCACCACTAATAGAACATTCACTTTAATCTTTTCAAAGCCTCAGAATTTTTCAAACCAAGTGGATATGATTAAATAAATTTTATTATTTTGATCTCAATTATCCTTAAAACTACCCTATGTATGACTTTATTTATATCCTATATTATCCATATAAAATACATAATATCCTAGGATTTTAGAGTGAAATTATTTTTGATAACATGTACGACACACAACACTGAGCTTAAATGGTCTGTAAAATATTATTATTTAAATATGACCATTATAAATTAGCTATTAAATTTGAAGATTTGAATATGATTAAATAAATTTTGAAATTTATATAAAGGTTATATTAAATATAAATTTATTTTTTTAATGATTATGAAATAAGAACTTAATTTTTATTAAAGACATTTTATTCTTTGAAGATATATTTTCTTAAAAAAATTGGGTTTATTTATTTTTGTGAGTGAATAATAAAAATAATTTTCAGAAATTTTAGAAATGTTTTCAGATAAAATAAATATATTTTTTTAAATAATAATATCAAAATTATCCTATGGTGAAAATTTTAAATTACTCTGAAAAGTTTAATTTTTCAATGAATAGTGAAAATACTGAATTTTATTGAAAACCATATTTTATTTTAATGTACATTAAAATTAAAATTATATTTTGGATTAATTTAAAATATTAATTTGTTAAATTTTATTATAAATTATCCATTTTTTTGAAAAAAAAATTATTTTTTAATTTAGTATAAAAGATTTTATATTTTAAAAGTGAATTTTTCTTAAAAAAATATTTTTTCATCTTGTTTTGTCGAATTGATTTTAAATTTAATTATTAAAATTATATGTTTTCAATTTTTAAATAATTGCATAAATATTTGGAATTATGATGTCCAAATTTGTTAAATAGTTCCCTTTAATCTTCAGTCATTATAAATAGTAATCATTATAATTTTTTCAACCATGGTAAGTGGATAAATCAGGTAATTAAGGGTAAAAAATTAATTGATAAGGACTAATAAATGATTCTAATACTTGGATTATTTTTTAGATGATTACATTTCATCTAGAATAATATAATATTGGGTTATATTGCCTTATTTTTTAATTTTTTTTGTGATTACAACCTTTATAATATTTTATGTAAAGAAAAGAAAAAAATGTACCACTCTTATTTTTAATAAATATAATATTTTTAACATAAGGATAGATATAGGATATGTTCTATTATTTTTCCTTCAAATATAAATGATATATATTCATCATGATATTTTATTATTAATTTTTAGTGAATAAATAATAACCTTAAAATTATTTCACGAAACTGATGCAATAATTATTATATTAGTGGAAATATAAAATAAATGATATTAAAAATATTAAAATGAGTATAATTTGAAAGCAATATGAAAAAACATGGATTTTATGGATCAAAATAAAATTTTAAAAATATTTTAAAATATTTTATTATATTTTTTATTTTATTGATGTTATAAAAGTTAAAATAATTGAATAGTTTTAAAATTGACATTATTGATATTTTATTAATATAATATTTTATTAAATGATATAAAATCACAAGAATATTATATTTGGAATATGTATTGTTTTATGGTTTAAATATAAAAAATTATCTATTTATTGAATTTTTTTCCATTTATAGTAACTATCCTAATCCCAAAGTGTAAAAAACCATGTTGTAATGGTAAGTGTGAGAAGGGTTATTGGGGGGTGAAAACCTAAAGATATGTGTACAAATGTGATCTAAAATTTTATAATTTTTATTATGAGATTATTTATAATAATAATATTGTTATATTCAATTACTATCAATTTTAATCCATCTTTCATCAGAATTAATTTATGTTGAATTAAGGTTTTATGAAATTCTAAGAATTCCCCTCCCCTCCCATCTATAAGGAATCCTTTTATTCACATTTATTAAAAGTTTAAGACCAATATTTTGGTCCATTATGTTTAAAAATACATTCATGAAATATGTCCTTATAATATATAGGTCTTATCTTGGGAATAATTCCACTCTTTGTGGTTTTAATTATTAAGAAATGAATATTTTTCAAAGAAGAGGTATAATTTTAAACCCATTTTTTAGTTTTATTTATTCTTCCAACTCCTTAAAATGTTATTCAACCATGTTAAAATAATATCAACAATATCCTTTATTTATGGATATGTTATTATTTTAATTAAATACCCTATATCTATCTCCTATTTTATGAAATGGGAAACAAAATAATCATTCGTGTGTACAACGAACTACCACCTCACAAACCAATATAGTTCATTTTACATCATCGTATCTCACCACTAGATTATAATTATGTAATTATTGGTTTAATATTATATTAATTAAATATTTATCATTATTAAAATGTAATATATCATTTATCTTCTCAAGTTTCCATTCATTAAAAAATGAAAACGTCGTTCGTATGTACATGTGGACTACCACCTCCACAAAGTGATGCGATTCATTTTTCACCACCACGTCACATGGATGATATATATAGGTATATTTATGGAAGAAATATTATATTCATGATATTATAATCATTATTTAGATATAAATTAATACTAAACTTCTTTCCATAATGATTGAATAAAAATGGAAGCATTACTCATATATACGTATGACCTACTATAACCACGATGACAACATTGATAATTTTTATCAACCATATTTAAAGGTTGGATTTAAAAGTATAATTGATGTATAAATTTTTTGAATTATTTCATGATTATTATTATAAACATGATTTAATAATGTACCCTTTGACCATGGTCCACACATCAAATCTGTTTTGAAATTATGTACTGAACATTCTCTAAATAAACGACAAAGACTTAAATGATTAAGTAATTAAATATTCCATTGTAATAAATGAAAAAATAGATTAATTATAATGTAAAAAAATAGAATATGATTATTAAACAAGTAAAAAATTTATTTATGTTTATTATATAGAAGTTAAAAGACATACTTGGAAAATCTAGGATTGAGGCGAGGGATTTCCTATCAATTTTATTTCGTTGAGACATATTTTATTATTATGATTCTAATTTATTTTATTTGGTTTATATAATGAAATATTAATTGCTGGATAATTAAAACTCCATATGTATTGATATTTGGATTATCAATTTGAATATTTTATCCAAAGTTATTTAACATGAAATTTACTAAGTGATAATGGGTTTTTTAACTGAACTTTCTTTTATTGTGTTATAACTCTTATTTATTGACTTTTTATGCCATGAATATGTGATAATTGATCTATAAACTTTTATATATTTTTATTTACACTCTTTTTTTGTTTATTTACATTTTATACACATTATTTATCCATTATATATCTCTCAATTTAGTGATATGATCTTTATAAGGGAGACTCATCTCAATTTACCTTTCATTGGGACGTATGTTTATGATATGAACCAATATTATTTTTTGAGGTATATATACCATCCATTAGACAGAATATGTCATTAATATTATTATTTCAAAATATATAAAGTTTTATTTTATGTTATTCTTTCATGGGACTTACGATTAAAGAGTTACCAAATTGGAAAATGATTTTTGTACAATATCTATTCTTTTATTGATTGTTTAAATTTAAAGTTTTTTAGAGGAAATCATATGAAATTATTTTATTGAACCCATATATTTTATTATAATCTATTTATTAGTGTGGTTGACATGTTTAATTTTTTATTTCTACAATTATTTATTGAATAAACATCCAAAAAATTGTTTGTAAGTGATTCTGATCTTGTATGTTATTTTAGATGGAGAATATTTTATTTCTATATTACTATTTTATAAAATGTTTTAAAAAATAATATTTTATAAACATAAATTATTTCACAAAACTATTTAATATGGTCTTTCCCCTTATTTTAAAATGTTTAATGAAGGAAATTTGTTAATGATTTTAAACAGGACACTTTAGACTCCGTTTACAAAATGCATGGAAAGAATGTATTTATTTAATGTTTACAACTTGAAAAAAGTTTCCCACCATCCTAAACATTATTTTATCTTAAGATTCAATTATATGTTTTAATTATTATTTTCAATGAAAATTATTTTCGAAATATTTTACAAGTTTTTAGTTTATAAAAGTGTGTTGAAAAGTAGAATGTTTTTTTCCAAAGAATGATTTTAATGATCTTTTTATAGTATTTCCATTCATCAATGTAAATAAACCTTTATTATTATTATACTACATTGAGTATATTTTTATTACTTCAATTACAATTCATTTTTTGGCTGTATTATTATTGTTTCAAAGGGATTTAAATTGAACCAGTTCCTTCTCCACTAGATAATTGAGTTATAAAAGAAATATTGGATGTTTACATGATTTTTATAATGAAATGAAATATATATGTAATATATTTATGTTGTGGTTCATGGAAATTATTGATTATGATAAGATATTATATTATAAACCAAGGAATGGTGGTTATTTTATAAACAAGTATGACTGGGTCTATGATATCCCTCCAATTCCTCAGGTATTGAAGTTGACCATATGGTTATTGAAATTGTAAGAGTGATTATAAGGCCCTAGCCTTAAACCTTACTTAATATTGAATTAAATGAATAATTCACATTGAGGATCTTTTCAGGTTTAGAGTTTTAGAGAATTAGAACATAACTATTACATCTTAAAAGATTACAAAGTAGACACTTCTACTAAGTCTCCATAAAATAAAAAATCTTAAAAAGAAAGATGTCTAGATTCCATGTTTTAGATAGCATGAAATTCCCTTGATCCCATCCTTGACCTTATTCCACTTTAAGTCCTGTGAAAAACATTTCGAAAAACTTGGGGTGAGCATAAAAAGCTCAGTAAGGGATACAAAAATAATGAAAACTGTTAGTTTTTCAAAATCAAGTAAACCATGTATACTCTATCAAAGTAATACCTTCACCTTCATGAAGTAGTAAAAACAAATCTTCACAGAATAAAGTATCATTGCTTACCTTTTTGTAACCAAAGGATTACCATAAAACCCATATAAAGAACACATAGAATATATAAAGGTAACTTGGGACATAAACATACTTAAGTGGAATAACCATACGGTTGACTTCCACACATATCACTTAATGGAATAGCCATACGGCCAATTTCCATACATACTTAATGGAATAGCCATACAGCCAACTTCCATACCCAATGCATTGGAGGTTATAACGTAACCACCTGTCCTGGTATTCACAGCACCACCCGTCATATGGTTTATAACGTAACCACCCGTTAAAATGTCCAAGTACCAATATAAAATCATAAAAAATAAAACCAATATAAAGGAATGATAACATTTCCACATTTAAATCACAATATATCATAAATATATTGACATAATAGAATACTTTTTCAAAACCATTTTCAATACCAAAATACATAAAAGAGTATAAGGTATTTATTTTATACTAAAAACATTACGGCTTGTTGAGAAAGCCAAAGATCAAATAATACTCGCGGCGGAGGAAAAGGTCGTTGTCACCGCGTACGTTAAAAAAAACCTTCCTTTTTGTCATTTAGTAAAACGCTTCGGAGAAAAAGATTCCTTTTTTATAAAAGTAAAAGTCAAAGGAGTTTATACACCGTATAAAAGAAATTTGTGTATAAAACGAAATATGCCTCAATGAAAGGAGATTGAGACGAAGTCCCTTACAATGATCATTTTTAAAATAAAATAGATCTATTATGTGTATTCACTATAGGTACACATAAATAAAGTAAATATACAAAATAATACATAATAATATCATGAAAAAATTTGAAAGTAGGAGATTAACCCAAAGAATAGAAATTGGGTTAAGAAGTTCCCTTACCTTGGGTCCGACTTGACTCGACCGTTCTTTAACGTCCAGAATAATAAACTTGAGTTAATTTATACTTGATTAAGAACCTTTTTAAAGTTCATTATTCCTTTTATATCACTTATTTCCATGTTATAAACACTATGTAACCATTTAAGTTAATAATGTTTGTTTTGTCAATATTTGGTTCTTAAGTCGAAAGTTGACTTCTTACAATTACATGTTGCTCATGTGGTCAAAAGTTCTTTATATCCAGAATGAAATTCCCGATTTGGATATAATATGTATCATATATATCTAGCATATACATGTATTTATAATATTACATAATCATTTAGAGGTAAGAAATGAAATGCACCGTTCATGGAGACGGTAAGCCGTACGTACGCATGAACGCTACTTTCATTTCTTTGTCATATTAATGGAATTAAAACTAAATGGGAGGTATGTATATTTTAATTCCAGAATTATATTCATCATTTAGATATATCATTAATTATATATATCCATTATATACATTTACTTTTAATAGTACATTACATTTGGGGATAAGAAATGAAATGCACCGTTCATGGAGACGGCAAGCCGTACGTACGCATGAACGCTACTTTCATTTCTATCTCATACTTTAATGGAAAGAAATAATAATTATATAGAGGTATATTATAATTCCAGTATAACATAATATATAATAAATTTAAATCCATCCTTTACACGTCCCACATATGGCATTAACGAATCACATCACTTTTAGGGGGCGGTAGTCCGCACTTCCTTAAATGAAGATATCGTGTTTACCCATAATTGAAACCATAAAGGTATGACAAAAATGAAAAATACATAAGCTTAAAGAAAACATAAACATATTATATATCATATATAAAAATAGTTACATCATAATGGCCACCCTTGAAGGTGTTAAATGAGTATTGAACAATCATCGTTTCGGGAGGCAGAATTTCGCCATCCACGGAAACCGTATGTTCTTTAACCATTTGATGTAGTTGTGTGAGAGTGTAGCCAAAATAAATATTATAAAAACATCCTAGTATATTCAAGATACTAGTGTTGTCACAAAATAAGTAAATAAAAAGAGTTTAGAGGGTTGGAGAAGCAAAATAAAACAAATGAACAAGGGAGAATGAATTACCTTTAAAAGTGTAACTCCCTTTTGATTTGAGCCTAAAGGCTTCCTTTGAAAGGATTCTGCCCAAAGGTAATCCTCTAGTATGAGGAGAGGGATGTGGAGAGAGTAATTGGGCAGGGGTTGGCCGAGCCAAAGGCTTGAGATGTGTGTGAAATGAGGTAGAGGTGGGGGCCTTTTATAAGAGGAGAGGAGGGGCACTTTTGGAAAGTAAAGAAATATTACTTTATTTGAAAATTTGTTTCGATTTTAAAAGGTCCCACATTGAAATAATTCGTGGATAAGGTGATAAGGGTTCGAAATCCACTCATACAATTGGTTTTGGCCATGTGTAGGTTTTATATTTTTCATTATCTTTCCATTTTATTTAAATCGTCAAATAATGATGTCATCGCCGCATCATTATTATGTCATAAATAATTTAATTTATTTAATGTCTAAAAATTATAAAAAAAATACTATGATGTAGGAAATCTTTTTAGCTTTCCAATGACTATTTATAATCAAAATATGGACTTGTATAACCCCACTCAAAAATTATTTTAGTAAAACAATTTATGTTAGTGTCATTTTCACTTTAACATTAAATAAAAATATATTAATGTCATTTTCCAACTAAAGTGGCTCCATGGGGTCCCCAAGTTGGCCCATGGATTTTCTGGGTCGGCCATGACTCACCCAATAGGTGTAGGACAAGTTTCATGGTGTTTTCACATTCTTATAATACCATTTTTACCTTAAACTACACTAATTACCTCTAATCGCGATTAATGAAAAAAATTTCTATTCACCAAAAAATTATTTTAATCTCATTGAAACACATTTTACTTCTTAATGACAACCATTTATGTCGGATTTTCAAAATTCAATACACATTAGTGGTAAACTTTCATTTAACTGAAAAATCAGTTTGCTTGATTACCACTTAGTGGTTTCACTATTCATCAAAAATTGAAGTTTTTCAGAAAATTACCAAAAATTCACCCTAAGCTATATTTGATATTCCAAATTCAAAAATGAAGTCCATTTTACAAAATTCAAAACATATAAGTCAAATTAATTAATTTAATAATTAATTCCCGCTTTCATGACAAATAGCGTGTTTTTGTGAAACAATAAGTATCAAAAGATTGACACCAGTTTAAGTCCAATTTCAAAGTGAAATTGATTCCAACGACCACCATTGGATTAACTGGTAAAAATATTTTCTAATTTCACTTTAAAACCAATTAAAATTATAATCTAATCATATAAATAAATTAGATTAAAAAGAGGTTTTGAATTAAAATACAACATTTTACACTATTCATAAAAAAATGAACTTTATCAGAAAGGTACCAAAAATTTACACAAAGTAAATTTTGATGTCCCGATTCTAAAGAAGAGTTATATTTGGTCCAAAATAAAGTATAAGAGTGATCAATACTATATTTAATGACGGTTCACCATTAAAAGGTGATAAGTGAACCTTTAGTGAAAATTAGAGTATATATGCCCTAAAATTGAACTCTTTCCGTATTTTAAGCCTTTATCTTTTATTGGGTGAATGTATAAACATTTAAAAACATATATAATCATATTTTAGTTATTTCTATCCATTCCCACCAGTACAACGGCTACTTGTTAACTAACATTTAAAATAATATTATTTTATTACTAGTGTGCTACGTAAGTTTCAAAGAAACTCATCGTTGCGTATCGGGTACGCTATCGAACATAGCAACCCCTTTTAAAATAAAATTAATATTTAATTTGTAAATATTAATAAATATGAAAATTCTTTATTCTTTATTTACTTGGGATGTTACATCCTTCCCCCCTTTTGGGAATTGCATCCTCGCAATTTTATTCACTTATCAAAATAAGTGGGGGTATTTATCCCTCATAGCATTTTCAGATTCCCATGTTGCCTCTTCAATAATGTGGTTTTTCCACAAAACCTTCACCTGATGAATCACCTTATTCCGTAACACTTGCTCCCTGTGGTCAAGAATCTGGACCGGTTGTTCCTCATAAGATAGGTTCTCTTCCAGCTGAACTACCTCTGGACTCAAAACATGAGATGGATCTGGCATATACTTTATCAACATCGAAACGTGAAAAACATTGTGTACCTGAGATAAACTCGGAGGTAAAGCCACTCGGTATACAACTGATCCAACTCTTTCCAGAATTTCGTATGGTCCAACGAACCTTGGACTCAACTTTCCTTTCTTACCAAATCTCATCACACTTTTCCAAGGAGAAACCTTGAGAAAAGCATGATCACCTACCTCAAAAGATAGATCCTTCCTCCGGTTATCCACATAACTCTTCTACCTGGTCTGAGCTGTTCTCATGTGTTTTCTGAATCAACTGAACTTTTTCTGCTATCACTTCTACCAATTCTGGTCCCATTAGCTTCCTTTCACCCACTTCATTCCAAAATGCTGGAGTTCGACACCGCTTCCCATATAATGCCTCAAATAGTTCCATCTGTATACTGGAATGAAAGCTGTTATTATAAGAAAATTCAACCAAAGAAAGATGTTGGTCCCAACTTCCCTGATAATCCATAGAACAAGCTCGTAGCATATCCTCCAATGTCTGAATTGTTCGTTCTGACTGTCCATCTGATTGAGGATAAAAAGCTGTACTAAAATTTTAATTCAGTACCCAACGACTTCTGAAGGCCTTTCCAAAAGTTAGATGTGAACCTGGGATCACGATCAGATATAATGGAGAGAGGAACTCCATGTAACCTGACTATCTCTTTAAGATACAAACGGGAAAGTTGATCTAGATAGAAATTATCTCGTATAGAAAGGAAATGAGCAGATTTGGTCAAGCGATCAATAATAACCCAGATTGCATTATTACCTCAAGATGTCCTCGGTAATCCCACAACAAAGTCCATGGATATGTTTTCCCATTTCCACTCTGGCATTGGTAAAGGCTGAAGCATCCCTTTCGGTAACTGCCGCTCTGCTTTAACCTGTTGACATGTCAAACACTTCACAGTAAAATCAGAAATGTGTCTTTACATTCCATCCCACCAGTAATACTCCCGCAGACCTCTGTACATCTTAGTACTGCCAAGATGAAAAAACAACTCATTCTTCAACTGTGAATCACAAGGCACACATAACCTCTTCACAAACCTCAAAACACAAACACAAACTTATCCAAGAACTCATGGAAAATTTTATTCATAAGGTCCATGAATACAGTAGGTGCATTGGTTAACCCAAAAGGCATAACTACAAATTCATAATGGCCATATCTAGTACGGAACGCAGTCTTCGGAACGTCTGATTCTTTTACTTTCAACTGATGGTACCCCGACCTCAAGTCAATCTTCGAAAAATACTGAGCTCCCTAGAGCTGATACCACTTCATTCGATGGCCCAACATCTGCTGAAGTTGTTGCAAAGGATTTTGCCACCCCTTTCTGCTTGTAGTCTGGCTACATTCCCCCAGTTGAGTTCTTCGTTGGACACTCGTTTTCATAATGACCCATTTCATTACACTTAAAACATCTTACCATTGGCTTTTCATTTCCTGCTTGATCATCTTCCTTACAGTTACGAGCAATATGACTAGACTTACCACACCGAAAGCACTTACTAGACTTGGATAAACATTCTCCAGGATGCATTTTACCACACTTCTCACAGGATGGATATTTGGTTTTCTTACCTCCTTGCTTCTTTGATGAATTCTTCCCCTTTGCCTTCCAACTAGACCTCTTATTTTGTTGTTTGTCATAGAACACCTGATCATCGGAAAACTCCATTTCCACCTTCTCAGCACATCGAACAAGCTTTTCATAACTTTTAAACTCACGAGAAGCTAAATCCCTTCGATACTTTGGCTTTAACCCTGAGTAAAAACGGTTTATTTTACTATCAAGATCTCGTATGAAGTTTGGAGCATACCTTGCCAATCGAGTGAACTCTTCTTCATAACTAGCCACTGAATCATCCTCCTGCCTCAATTCTAGGAACTGCTTTTCCATCCTAAGATGAACCACCTTAGGAAAATATTTCTCAAGAAACATACCTTTGAATTCGTCCCAGTGAAGAGCATCAATCTCATCGGCCTCCCTGATATTTTTAACCATAGACCACCACTGATCTGCTTCACCCTCCAAACGGTAAATAACAAGACTAACCTTTTGATGTTCTGAACACCCCATGACATAAAAAATCTTCTCCAGTGCTTTAATCCACCCTTCAGCTTGCACAGGGTCAGATGATCCTCTGAATGATGGGGGATGTTGCCTCATGAAATGTTCCACCACTGACATGTTCCTCTGCGGTTGATCTGGCTGATCTCGTGCATGGATACCACCACCATTTATAGCCTGAGTCAACTGTGCCATCACTGCAACAAACTGTTCAGTTCCGATTCCGACCATCTCAGGTTGCTGATTTGGAAGGTTATCTTCCTCCTGATGTTGTCCCAACATAGCTTCTTTGTTTCCTCTGCGGAAAACCATTATGAACACAGAAATATCTTAGGCGAAGCAACATGGTAATCCGTAAATGCTATATCATTTCAATCATATCATAACTTAACTTATAACTTAACAATTTTCTAACTCCTAAAGTTGTCTAAACTGACCTCTGATACCAACTATAAGGCCCAAGCCTTAAACCTTACTTAATATTGAATTAAATGAATAATTCACATTGAGGATCTTTTCAGGTTTAGAGTTTTAGAGAATTAGATCATAACTATTACATCTTAAAATATTACAAAGTAGACACTTCTACTAAGTCTCCATAAAATAAAAACTCTTAAAAAGAAAGATGTCTAGATTCCATGTTTTAGATAGCATGAAATTCCCTTGATCCCATCCTTGACCTTATTCCACTTTAAGTCCTGTGAAAAACATTTCGAAAAACTTGGGGTGAGCATAAAAAGCTCAGTAAGGGATACAAAAATAATGAAAACTGTTAGTTTTTCAAAATCAAGTAAACCATGTATACTCTATCAAAGTAATACCTTTACCTTCATGAAGTAGTAAAAACAAATCTTCATAGAATAAAGTATCATTACTTACCTTTTTGTAACCAAAGGATTACCATAAAACCCATATAAAGAACATATAGAATATATAAAGGTAACTTGGGACATAAACATACTTAAGTGGAATAACCATACGGTTGACTTCCACACATATCACTTAATGGAATAGCCATACGGCCAATTTCCATACATACTTAATGGAATAGCCATACGGCCGACTTCCATACCCAATGCATTGGAGGTTATAACGTAACCACCCGTCCTGGTATTCACGGCACCACCCGTCATATGGTTTATAAGGTAACCACCCGTTAAAATGTCCAAGTACCAATATAAAATCATAAAACATAAAACCAATATAAAGGAATGATAACATTTCCACATTTCAATCACAATATATCATAAATATATTGACATAATAGAATCCTTTTTCAAAACCATTTTCAATACCAAAATACATAAAAGAGTATAAGGTATTTATTTTATACTAAAAACATTACGACTTGTTGAGAAAGCCAAAGATCAAATAATACTCGCGGCGGCGGAAAAGGTCGTTGTCACCGCGTACGTTAAAAAAAACATTCCTTTTTGTCGTTTAGTAAAACGCTTCGTAGAAAAAGATTCCTTTTTTATAAAAGTAAAAGTCAAAGGAGTTTATACACCGTATAAAAGAAATTTGTGTATAAAACGAAATATGCCTCAATGAAAGGAGATTGAGACGAAGTCCCTTACAAAGATCATTTTTAAAATAAAATAGATCTATTATGTGTATTCACTATAGGTACACATAAATAAAGTAAATATACAAAATAATACATAATAATATCATGACAAAATTTGAAAGTAGGAGATTAACCCAAAGAATAGAAATTGGGTTAAGAAGTTCCCTTACCTTGGGTCCGACTTGACTCGATCGTTCTTTAACGTCCTGAATAATAAAATTGAGTTAATTTATACTTGATTAAGAACCTTTTTAAAGTTCATTATTCCTTTTATATCACTTATTGCCATGTTATAAACATTATGTAACCATTTAAGTTAATAATGTTTGTTTTGTCAATATTTGGTTCTTAAGTCGAAAGTTGACTTCTTACAATTACATGTTGCTCATGTGGTCAAAAGTTCTTTATATCCAGAATGAAATTCCAGATTTGGATATAATATGTATCATATATATCTAGCATATACATGTATTTATAATATTACATAATCATTTAGAGGTAAGAAATGAAATGCACCGTTCATGGAGACGGTAAGCCGTACGTACGCATGAACGCTACTTCCATTTCTTTGTCATATTAATGGAATTAAAACTAAATGGGAGGTATGTATATTTTAATTCCAGAATTATATTCATCATTTAGATATATCATTAATTATATATATCCATTATATACATGTACTTTTAATAGTACATTACATTTGGGGATAAGAAATGAAATGCACCGTTCATGGAGACGGTAAGCCGTACGTACGCATGAACGCTACTTTCATTTCTATATCATACTTTAATGGAAAGAAATAATAATGATATAGAGGTATATTATAATTCCAGTATAACATCATATATAATAAATTTAAATCCATCCTTTACACGTCCCACATATGGCATTAACGAATCACATCACTTTTAGGGGGCGGTAGTCTGCAATTCCTTAAATGAAGATATCGTGTTTACCCATAATGGAAACCATAAAGGTATGCCAAAAATGAAAAATACATAAGCTTAAAGAAAAAATAAACATATTATATATCATATATAAAAATAGTGACATCATAATGGCCACCCTTGAAGGTGTTAAATGAGTATTGAACAATCATCGTTTCGGGAGGCAGAATTTCGCCATCCACGGAAACCGTATGTTCTTTAACCATTTGATGTAGTTGTGTGAGAGTGTAGCCCAAATAAATATTATAACAACATCCTAGTATATTGAAGATACTGGTGTTGTCACAAAAGAAGTAAATAAAAAGAGTTTAGAGGGTTGGAGAAGCAAAATAAAACAAATGAACAAGGGAGAATGAATTACCTTTAAAAGTGTAACTCCCTTTTGATTTGAGCCTAAAGGCTTCCTTTGAAAAGATTCTGCCCATAGGGAATCCTCTAGGATTAGGAGAGGGATTTGGAGAGAGTAATTGGGCAGGGGTTGGCCGAGCCAAAGGCTTGAGATGTGTGTGAAATGAGGTAGAGGTGGGGGCCTTTTATAAGAGGAGAGGAGGGGCACTTTTGGAAAGTAAAGAAATATTACTTTATTTGAAAATGTGTTTCGATTTTAAAAGGTCCCACATTGAAATAATTCGTGGATAAGGTGATAAGGGTTCGAAATCCACTCATCCAATTGGTTTTGGACATGTGTAGGTTTTATATGTTTCATTATCTTTCCATTTTATTTAAATCATCAAATAATGATGTCATCGCTGCATCATTATTATGTCATAAATAATTTAATTTATTTAATGTCTAAAAATTATAAAACAAATACTATTATGTAGGAAATCTTTTTAGATTTCCAATGACTATTTATAATCAAACTTTGGACTTGTATAACCCCACTCAAAAATTATTTTAGTAAAACAATTTATGTTAGTGTCATTTTCACTTTAACATTAAATAAAAATATATAAATGTCATTTTCCAACTAAAGTGGCTCCATGGGGTCCCCAAGTTGGCCCATGGCTTTTCTGGGTCGGCCATGACTCACCCAATAGGTGTAGGACAAGTTTCATGGTGTTTTCACATTTATATAATACCATTTTTACCTTAAACTACACTAATTACCTCTAATCGCGATTAATGAAAAAAATTACTATTCACCAAAAAATTATTTTAATCTCATTGAACCACATTTTACTTCTTAATGACAACCATGTATGTCAGATTTTCAAAATTCAATACACATTAGTGGTAAACTTTAATTTAACTGAAAAATCAGTTTGCTTGATTACCACTTAGTGGTTTCACTATTCATCAAAAATTGAAGTTTTTCAGAAAATTACCAAAAATTCACCCTAAGCTATATTTGATATTCCGAATTCAAAAATGAAGTCCATTTTACAAAATTCAAAACATATAAGTCAAATTAATTAATTTAATAATTAATTCCCGCTGTCATGACAAATAGCGTGTTTTTGTGAAACAATAAGTATCAAAAGATTGACACCAGTTTAAGTCTAATTTCAAAGTGAAATTGATTCCAACGACCACCATTGGATTAAATGGTAAAAATATTTTCTAATTTCACTTTAAAACCAATTAAAATTATAATCTAATCATATAAATAAATTAGATTAAAAATAGGTTTTGAATTAAAATACAACATTTTACACTATTCATAAAAAAATGAACTTTATCAGAAAGGTACCAAAAATTTACACAAAGTAAATTTTGATGTCCCGATTCTAAAGAAGAGTTATATTTGGTCCAAAATACAGTATAAGAGTGATCAATACTATATTTAATGACGGTTCACCATTAAAAGGTGATAAGTGCACCTTTAGTGAAAATTAGAGTATATATGCCCTAAAATTGAACTCTTTCCGTATTTTAAGCCTTTATCTTTTATTGGGTGAATGTATAAACATTTAAAAACATATCTAATCATATTTTAGTTATTTCTATCCATTCCCGCCAGTACAACAACTACTTGTTAACTAACATTTAAAATAATATTATTTTATTACTAGTGTGCTACGTAAGTTTCAAAGAAACTCATCGTTGCGTATCAGGTACGCTATCGAACATAGCAACCCCTTTTAAAATAAAATTAATATTTAATTCGTAAATATTAATAAATATGAAAATTCTTTATTCTTTATTTACCTGGGATGTTACAGTGATTGTAAGAGTGATATAGAAATGATGTACCAAGTTACCTAAAATTTATATATCTAATTTATATGGGTGTTTATGGAAATATTTTTATTTCGTAGGTTAAGGTAATGAGTTTATTTTTAAATAAAATTATTTTCAACTTTATATCAGGGAAAAGAAGTGGTTTTTTAAAGACTCATTTGATCAATATTGACATCACATGGCTTATGATTATTGATTCGTATAAAATTTTCATTTTTTAAATATTTATTCCATTATTAATGATCTCGGTATTAGTGGGTATGAATTCCTTTTTTCTATGTTCTTGAAATTTGATTATTTTTTTATACCTTTTTATCATATTATTCATATTAATTACATTAAATTTTTAATGATTATTTCTACCCTTATTGACAATTTGATATAACCCTTCATTTGTTTCCATTTCAATAGGTTATGAGGAATGATGAAAAATTATTTTGGTCTGTAATGGTTTCATATGCGGAGAATTTTATGAGAGATAACATATATCTTTATGAACAAGTAGTTTATAAATTCAAGTGGTTAAGAGTTTATACTCATTATCAAAAACAACAAACCAAAATGTTCCCTGGTTATGTAAGTGATCCAGTATTCTATTTTGATATTTTATGGATTGGATTGAAAAAATTGGACCACATTTATTGGCATCAAAACCATAAATTCCAAGCTTATGTTTTTCGCATTGGATCTCAGAGTGCGAGTTCATGGTATTTAGAGTTTGTATCATATCAATGTTTAGATATATTTAAAAATTTTTATTTCATCATGTGAGGTCATATTAATAGTTCTGGATATGATCATGGGTTTATAAGTTTGAGTTTTAGCATATGTTCAATGTTTTAGTAAACCCTTTTTGGGTTTTAACTGATTGAATTTAACAGTGACTAATGATATTTTGGGAGAAATTTTATTAGATTGAGGTATTATTTTTACAAAAGTTTAACATGATAAATTATGTTAGGATTAAGTTTGGATTATATTTTGTATGTATATATGATCTTAATGCGGCTTTATGGCGATTCAAGTTGTTTAGGAAAATTATTATCATATCTTAGAGATTATAGGACTATAATAGATATATTTTTTGTATACGAGTTTATTAATAATTTTATTAAGAGATAAATATTAAATTTATACTAGAAGAATGAGTTATAAAATAATTAAGAATTTTTGGTTTTCATATTGATCAAAAATATTTTTAATTATAGAATGGTTTATTTTGAACTTTGGGAATTACTAATGAATTTTGTAAATTAATGTTTTATTTTTTCATATGAATATTTATTCATTTTTGCTATTATCTTATATTATTATAACCCTTTTGGTTTCAAATAATTACATTATATAGGAAAATAGATTTTTTTTTCATTTTATGGAAGTATATTATCTGATGAAATTTGTTTCTAGTACTTCAAGAATGAAAAATTTCTCTTAAATAATAATTTTTTAGAGAAGAAGATGATATTGTGATGGAAATTTATTAGAGGGTGAGATTATACTTAATAAGTAAGTATGTTTACTTATTTTATTATTATATATAGTAAAATAATTCATGAATTCTAGGAATATGATCTTGAAGCAAAAATGATGTCCTATTACCTTCATTTCTGATGAATCGATAGTCCATTTGGTTTATGGTTTTGTAGTTATTGATTTTCCCATAATCATTAATTTTTTTTCAATGATCTTTGTCACATTTCATCATTATATGGATATTAAATTTTTCTTTAATTTCAATATATTCACTTCCCAGAAAAAGTTTCTTCTATTTTGAAACCCAGTATGTGTTATTTTAGATGACCTTTTTTTTTGATTTTCCCTCTTTTGAATTGTAAGTTTTATTGAACATTTTTATGATGTTGGATTTCAACAAACGTATTTTAAAATTACAAAAATTATATTATAAATATCATGTTCAAAATTTTAGGACATAATTTATTGGGTGGGGGGGTGAGAATGAAATATCCTAATATTTTAAAATAAGTACATTATGTTCAATAATGTGTAGAACATACAACACCAAGCATAAATAAATTACAGAATATTATTTTTTAAATATGACTATTATAAATTATCCATTAAGTTAGTGGTTATGAATAAGATTAAATAATTTTTGAAATATATATAAAGTTTCTAATTAATATAATTTTAGTGATTAATTATTTGGAAACAAGTACTTAATTTTTAGTAAATCCATTTTATTTGTCGAAGATATGGTTTCTTCAAAATTGGTTTTATGGATTTTAGTGAGTGAATAACACAATTAATTTTTGGAATATTTCGATATTTTATTTTATAAAAAAAATATCATTTTTTTTATGTTTCATATCAAAACTAACCCATGGGAAAATTACAAATATCTTCTAAAAAGTTTGATTTTTCAATGAATAGTGAAAATACTATGCTTTATTGAAAACAATATTTTATTATAAAGTACATACAAGGTTAAATAATATTTTAGAATATTCATAAAATTTAATATGATAATTATTATTAGAAATAATTAAATTATTGTTTTTTAAACGAATTTTATAATTTCATTTAGTATAATTACAATTTATATTCAAAAATGTATTTTTTTCGAAAAAGTGTTTTCATGACTTTTTTACAGTTTTATTTTAAAATTAATTCTACCAATTATGTGTTTTGAATTTTGGAAAGTGTATTTTATTTTCTTAATCAAGTTTTTAAATTTTTGTAAATATGTCCCATTTATTTTTATTCATTATGAATAATAACCATTGTAATATTTGTTACCACGGTAAAGGGGAAAATCCAATAATTAAGGGTTAAGAATAAATTGAAGTGGACTAGAAAATGAGAGTAAAAATTTCCTTAATTTTATTATATGAGTATATTTCATCCATATGAATCCAATATTTTGTTATATGAACTTTTTTCTATTTAGTTGTGATTATGACCTTCATAATATTTTATATAAAGAAAAGACAAAAATGTCATATTCTTATTTCTAGTAACTAAAATACTTTTAACATTGGGATAACCAGAGGATATTTTTAGTTATAAATATATTTTTTAAATATATATTATTTATATTTATTATTGTAATTTTTTTAGTTTTTAGTGAACAAATAATTTCCATAAATTCTTACATAATGCTGAATTAGTAATTATTCAATTAATGGAAAAATAAAATAAATGATATTAAAAATATTAAAAGTAGTATAATTGTAAAACATTAAGGCTACATAATTATTTTATATATGAAAAGAAAAATCAAGTGTTTTATTAAAAAAATTTATTCTAATTTCAGTTTTTTCTTCATGTCATAAAAATCAAAGTAAATAAATAAATATAAAATTGATGTTATTGATATTTTATGAGAATAATGTTTTATTAAATGACATAAAATTCTTGAAAATAATATATTAGAAAAAGTTTTTATTATATGATTTAAAATATCATACATATTCCATTTACGTATCCTTTTCTGATTTATTGTAACTTTCTTGACCCTCAAAGAGTTAAAACCTTGTTTCCATGATAGGTGTGAAATGGGTTAATGTTGGGTTAAAACCAAAAGATATAGGAAAAAAGGTGATATAAAATTATCAAAATATTATTTTATGAGATTATTTCGAATATTAATATTTTTATATATAAATATTATCAACATGTATGCATTTCTATACAACAATTGTTTTATATTAAATTAATATTTTACGAAATTCCAAGAATGGCCCTGCCATATCTTATTAAAGAACACATCTTTTTCTCACATATTAGTAATTTGGTATATCAAATATCTAAATAAATAACTCCTCAATATTCCTACTGTAACGCCCCGACCCTAGTTACCCAGAGTCGGTGCATTATTACATAACATTGGCATGATCACAAGAAAGATCAAATCTCGAAAGACCGATTGGTTTAGTAGCCTTGGAAACACTAGATATATTCATAAGTTTTACATTACATCATAAAAAAAACATCTTGTCTTCATATCCCCTCATACTATCCCTGTAGGTCATTCATAAATTACCTCTTCATAATCCTGGGAAAAATAAAACATTGAAAGGGGTGAGCTCAGATGCTCAGTAAGGATAACATTATAGCAGAAGCTTTCATAAATAAGCATAAACACTTAAGGAAATTTATAACTAAAACAAAAGCCTTTTAAACATGAACTTTCAACATGGTATGGCATAAATAAAATGAAATAATGCCATTTACTTACTCACATGGATATTCTACTAGTCTAACGATCACATACAATATCAATAACCACTTTCATAATGATGGAATGCATAATGCCAGACTATCATAACCACATAGCCAAGGCCTCCTGCCAAGACTACAAATAAGATTTTACCAAGGCCTTGTGCCAAGACACTAGTTTGTCTCATGAGACCTACCGATGCATCGAGGAGCTATAGCGGGCTCCACCCGTCACTTATTAAGTCCAATGCATTCCTCATATGAACAGGTTTAAGCATAACATAAACATTCGTATTAAAACTAGCATACGAAATGTCAATACTTCTACCAAAAACCATAAATGGTATAAAAATAGCACATCCACAGTCAAACATAACTCATTCGATACAATATGGAAGATTTTATTGTATCACATTAACCTCAATCAAGAATAATGAAGGATGTTGACATAGATGAAAATAATCATCAAAACTATTTGAGAGAAATATCCCCCTTTTCTTGAAAACATTTAAAAGTCACACTATTTGTCAAGAAGCCATTTAAAAGTAGATTTTTGAATCAAAGTGTCCCATACCACTTTGAAACTTTTTAAAAGGAATTTTCATTTCTAAACTTTAATGTCCATATAAATAAATCCTTAAAACCATTTTTAAAACATGGACATTAATGAGAAAGATTTAGATGAATAAGTCTTTAAAACATTTAAAAAAATGGTATTTTAGTTAGAGATTCCAACCAAAAGAGACACTTGAATACAAATAATTGTGGTAATAAAAAAATTGTAATATCATGAGAATAAAGGGATTCATGATATACTATGTCAAAGTAAATTATATACACCACATAAAAGTGATTTGGTGTATATCAACAAAGAAGTCTCAATGGACTGTAAATTGAGATGAAATCTCTCATAAAGGCCATATCCTTAGGTTAAGGATAAATCAACGACATAATTATGTGTGACAAATATAAATACACTAAATATGATTGGATATTCAGTGTAAAACACTCAAAGGATATTCACACATATTCTTGTAAAAACAATACCAACGAATTGGATATTTAACTCAACAAATGGTGAATGAGTTAAAATTACTCTTATCAAGTTCATATCAATGACTTGAGAATTATAAATGGAGTGATTATGTGTATCAAAAGTATATCCACAGGAAAGGGGAGTGGAAATTATGACATAAGCAAATGAATAGTGATTCCACACATAATCTTGGAGTAATAGAATCAATGAAATATACGTAAAGCCAAATGAGTGGAAATTGAAATTCCAAATTCCCTTATCGATTAGGTAACTTACGAAACATACACCCATGAAATAAGGATCATAAAATGATGATGTAACTACCCATAAATTAAATTATATTACACAATGAATACATTCATGGGCAGTCCACATACACCACATGCAATAAATAAGTGGTGAACAATGGAATTCTCACGAAATTAAGAGTGAGATAAGAAACCTCTTACCACATTAATCAACTGAGTTGTATGGACAAAAGTTAATAACCACCAAATGATTTACAGAATAAAATGAATATAAAGAGAATCATGATAATATATATCAAATGGAAGTACACAATACACCACTTTCAGTAATTTAGTGGCGAACAATGGAAATCTCACGGAATTGAAAGTGAGATAAGAAAATCCCTTACTTTGTACTTTTTCCTTGGTCGATGGTAGGTTTACCTCCTGTATAATGGTGAAATAATTGTTATTGAATAATACAAGAACCATTTACTTTAATATGTTATCATATATGATCTTTTAACATTGATTTGTTAATAATATCTTAGAATTATCGTCATTTCGGGTGTTAACGGGTTCATTTTACTTTATATTCTTTGTTATGTGAGCCATATTCGTTATTAATGGGATGTATATTATTCATATCTAGAATGATATAAAGTCTTTATACATCATTTTTAAATCATCAAATGATAATTATACTTGAATGGATACGATGGAGAATGAATCTCATCGCGTTCGTGGAGACGGTAGTCCGTACGTACGCACGAGCGACAATATCATTCTTTTGATATTAAAATAATATATAAATGGATGGTATATCATATATACAGAATAATTAACATGTTATATTTATTATTTACATGAGTTACACATCATTATTATACCCATCCAAATAATAATATATTGAATAACAATTAAACCACGACGTGGAGACGGTAAGCCGTACGTACGCACGTATGGTGACATGTTATTCAAAGGGTGGATAGAATACTGAATATGGTTGTACCATATTTATAATAACATCACAGTAAATGTGAGATACTAGAGTTATTATTTTATAATGGTAATAACAAATAAAGAGGAAGTGGAAGAAGAAAGGAACTTGAAAAGGGGTGGTGAAAACATTACCTCTTCTTCGGGTTCTTCCTTTTGATTTGATCAAAAGGGCTCCTTAGGTTGGCTTTATGATCAAAATAAGGCCTCTAGGTTGTAGTGAGGGGAGTTGAGATAGTATTTGGTCAGGGTTTGGCCGAACCAAAAGGCTTTGAAGGTGTGAAGAAATGATAAGGAGGAGTGCCCTTTTATAAGAGGGGTGAGGGGCACCTTTGGAAAAGCTAGAAATATTAATTTATAATAAATTCATATTCGGTTTATAATGGCTAAAAAGTTTATTATTTAAATGTTAAGGTGGGTATGGGTCGAAAAAAACTCAACCAATAGAATTTAGACAGGTTTGGGTCATTATATTAACCTTATCTTTAAGTATTAACTCTTAGTTAATTAGTTTCACTTTTACAATGTCTCTTTGTATTTTTAGATTATATGGTTAATAAACTTACTCTATACATCCAAGAGACCCCCAAGTGGTCCATTAATGATGAAACTATCATGATATAAGTCTCTTGGCCGAACCTTAGATTTTTAGGAATTTAATATCAATTAATAATATAATATTTGTTTTAAGAACTCTTTTATGTCAATTTTGACACTATTCAATAGTTGATTTTTGTGATACTCATAACAGTTTGATTACTTCTAACAAAGTCAATTAAATCAATACTAATATATCATATTATCCTATAAAATTAGTTTAATTCATTAAAAGTTTCATATTATATTTATTTGGGTATTTATAATATCAATTATTTTATTGTTTTACTATTATAGTAATTACTGAATCATCGTTGTGTCATAATTAAAATAAATTATTTAATGCCTAAAAATTATAAATAAAATATCATTATGTATGAAATCTTTTTATCTTTCTAATTAATATTTATAATCTAAAATCCAACATATATAACCCTATGTAACAATTGTTTTTCTAAAAGATATATGCTTGTGTCATTTTTGTCTTAATTAAAATAAAGGGTCATTATCACTTATAAGTGGATCCATGGGTTCCCAAAATCGACTCAAAGATGCCAATGGTCGACCATGTATCAACATATAGGGTTAATACACGTTTTAGGATAATTTAGTATTATTATAATATTATTTTTTAACCCTTATTTATCGGATTTACCCTTAACCATGGTAAATAAAATATTTACCGCAGTAATTATTCAAAATGTCTAAAAATAAAAGTTACCTATTTACACAATTTGAACATCCTGATTCCAAATATGGAATCCATTTTCCTAAATTCAAAACACAAAAGTGGCAGAAATTAATTTAAAATTAATTCCCGCTGTCAAAACAAAAAGCGTGTTTTTAAGAGATAATAACTATCAAAAGATTGACACTTGTTTATGTTCGGTTTAATTGTAAAATTATGTCCAATGACCAAAATTATATTAAATGGTAAAAATATATTATAAATATACTTTAAAACCACTCAAATTCATAATTTATCACTATTAATTATTTTGATTAAAAAAGTTGTTTTTAATTAAAATTTAGTAATTTTCACTATTCATCAAAATATGAAAGTTATCCGAAAAGTACCAAAATTTCACCTTAGGCTAAATTCGATACTCCGAATCCAAAAATGAAGTACATTTTGAAATATAATATATATATAATTTCAAAAAGTAGGTATTACTATTCGTAACGGCTAGTTTGATTGGTTGTGGTGTGTTAAAATCTCGAAGTTGCGTACAATGCACGTCATTCCATTATTCGAAAGGAAACATACCGAGGAAGCTTGGGGTGTTACATTCTCCCCTCCTTCAATAAATTGCGTCCTCGAAATTTTTAAAATTTTGCTTGGGAATATAATGGAAAGTCCCACATCGGAAAAAGAGTCAATAAAACTATCACTTTAAAAGAAAGAAAGAGAGGTATAAGGGTCATCCAAGATAACCCATACTAGGATTCCATGTAAGAAAACATGGATATGGATGATAAAATAAGTGTCAAGTTCTGATGGAGAGGGATAGAAATCATGATCAGGAGAAAGTTAACAATGAGAAAACCACAAACTTGTGTTGGGACAAACGACCATTAGTCTCCTAGTAGGAAAGTAAACGGACAACATTTTTTTAGTTACATTACATAAGGAAGAGGAATTAATTTATGATATTTACTAAGAACATTATGATATATACTTACATTTTAAGTAGATTTTCATTCTTTAATAAATTTCCACCACTAACTCAATTTTTTTTAAACGATGAGTATTCAAGAAGACTTGGTCACACTGGAAGAGCTAGAATAAACTTCTATAGAATCACATGATCCATGCAGGATAAACCATATATTTACATTGTCTTTGAAGATTAATCAAAACCAAAATGGTTAGTGAATGATCTAATGATCCCCCAAAAGGATATTCATTGAGATAAATATGCACTAATCTTAATTTCTAAAATTAAACCAACAATACCCCAAAGTTAAATAGATACCATTCAATAACCAATTGTCCTTAAAATCCTTTAATATAATCCAAACCTATATTGAAACCCAAAACATAGAAGAATTTGATTATGTAGTCTCCCATGTTACATTGTATCTCCAAATGACATCAAATACTCTTAAAGTCACATACTTAAAAGTAATTAACATTATCACATATTCTCTATTATAGGTTAATCATTTCCATAAATAACCCAAATCACTATAAATCAACAATAAAAACGTAGATAAAAACCCACCATTACTCTGCAAATAAAACCCCATTGTATTCTATTTTCCTTGGGCATATAGTGTTCCCAACAAAGCGAACATCTTCCAAAATAACATTTATCAATTAATCACCAAATCATTTTCCTATACCAAGGGTATTCATTTGATAAGACATAAGAACCCAAATCATCTTATTATTGATCAATAAAATCATTTAACAAAAAACAATAGTCACACTAACCAGGGACTTCACGTAGTCCAGTGGTAGGCGATAAATCCCAATCGAACTTTGGTTGTGGGTTCGATTCCCACAGCTTTGTCCGACGCGACGGGTTGTCACACGGTCTACGTGTTGTCCTTTTTCAAAAACTATATTTTATAATATTACCAAGATGAGATAAATTCCTCAAAATAACATAATTTAACCACAAATGTTATATCATACTTTGCATTTTCATCCCAAATTATAATAACTTATCATTTTCTCAAACCCCAATGATCATATAAAACCAAATGGTTATTTATACCTATATCCACAAGAGAAGAGACAATTCTTCCTCAAATATCATTCTCACATGGCAAACTACGGGGTTACAAATACAAGATAAAATTATTCCAAAGTAAACCCATCAACAAGGAGTGCTAATTTTTCTCCAACCATTTATTTCAACATAGCTTCTTCTTTGACCAAGAAAATATCCTATAGAATAGGACATTCACTCGGGTAATGGCCAGGTCCCCTACATTTAGGGCAAATGACGGTAAATGGACTCTTGGGACCATTTTTATCTTCTTCCATAGTACTCTTCATTTTTATTCGGCAATTCTTCACTTTATGTCCTTCCTCCCCGCACGTAAAACATTTCGTTGTCCCATTGAGACACTTTCCGGGGTGTCTCTTTCCACATTTCCTGCATGATGAAAATTGAGGGTTCGTTTCTCCATGGTCTCCATTGCTGGAGCTCTTATCATTTATCACCTTTCTCTTCCTTGTTGAGTCTGGGAGTTGGTTAATATATATGTTGTTGATCATATTTTTGGAAAAATGATTTGGCATAAAGACGATATCTTTTACGCCTATCAACATTCCATTTTGTTTCTCATTGCCACCACCATTCCCACCTTGTACATCATTCTCAAAGTCACTATGACTTCCTTGGAATCCAGCCATTGACTAAAACCATAAAGCATTGTGTGAGTAATAGTAGTCGTAAAATCATTTAGAGATTAAAATGTCACCATATTCTCAATTTGAAACATATTAGGATTAACCAAGGTCATTTAATCTCATCTTATATATATATTACTTAAATCGGTTTGTAAAGAAAATGTAAATTATCCTAAGCATATCCCCCAGGAGTGTCGTAACCAAGAGTGCAGCAAGGCCCGTTGTCGTGCACCAGTTCCCGTTCGAGTCTAGCTCAAAGCAGTGTTTTTGAGTTTTACCCCTAGGTACATCTGTGCCAGAGCCGCCTCTACCTGCTCGTATCTAGACATGGATGTATTTCTCGGAAAACTCACAAAATCTCTACAATACCAAAATTCTAGGAAGTTCTTTTATACTAATCCTCAAAGTTCATCTTAGGTCTACGTGCTCTAATCAGAGTTTATCTAAATCTAGCTTCCAAGGTTTGTACTAAACTTCCTCTGATACCAACTGTAACACCCCGACCCTAGTTACCCAGAGTCGGTGCATTATTACATAACATTGGCATGATCACAAGAAAGATCAAATCTCGAAAGACCAATTGGTTTAGTAGCCTTGGAAACACTAGATATATTCATAAGTTTTACATTATATCATAAAAAAAACATCTTGTCTTCATATCCCCTCATACTATCCCTGCAGGTCATTCATAAATTACCTCTTCATAATCCTGGGAAAAATAAAACATTGAAAGGGGTGAGCTCAGATGCTCAATAAGGATAACATTATAGCAGAAGCTTTCATAAATAAGCATAAACACTTAAGGCAATTTATAACTAAAACAAAAGCCTTTTAAACATGAACTTTCAACATGGTATGGCATAAATAAAATGAAATAATTCCATTTAGTTACTCACATGGATATTCTACTAGTCGAATGATCACATGCAATATCAATAACCACTTTCATAATGACGGAATGCATAATGCCAGACTATCATAACCACATAGCCAAGGCCTCGTGCCAAGACTACAAATACGATTTTGCCAAGGCCTTGTGCCAAGACACTAGTTTGTCTCATGAGACCTACCGATGCATCGAGGAGCTATAGCGGGCTCCACCCGTCACTTATTAAGTCCAATGCATTCCTCATATGAACAGGTTTAAGCATAACATAAACATTCGTATTAAAACTAGCATACGAAATGTCAATACTTCTAACACAAACCATGAATGGTATAAAAATAGCACATCCACAGTCAAACATAACTCATTCGATACAATATGGAAGATTTTATTATATCACATTAACCTCAATCAAGAATAATGAAGGATGTTGACATAGATGAAAATAATCATCAAAACTATTTGAGAGAAATATCCCCCTTTTCTTGAAAACAATTAAAAGTCACACTATTTGTCAAGAAGCCATTTAAAAGTAGATTTTTGAATCAAAGTGTCCCATACCACTTTGAAACTTTTTAAAAGGAATTTTCATTTCTAAACTTTAATGTCCATATAAATAAATCCTTAAAACCATTTTTAAAACATGGACATTAATGAGAAAGATTTAGATTAATAAGTCTTTAAAACATTTAAAAAAATGGTATTTTAGTTAGAGATTCCAACCAAAAGAGACACTTGAATACAAATAATTGTGGTAATCAAAAAATTGTAATATCATGAGAATAAAGGGATTCATGATATACTATGTCAAAGTACATTATATACACCACATAAAAGTGATTTGGTGTATATCAACAAAGAAGTCTCAATGGACTGTAAATTGAGATGAAATCTCTCATAAAGGCCATATCCTTAGGTTAAGGATAAATCAACGACATAATTATGTGTGACAAATATAAATACACTAAATATGATTGGATATTCAGTGTAAAACACTCAAAGGATATTCACACATATTCTTGTAAAAACAATACCAACGAATTGGATATTTAACTCAAAAAATGGTGAATGAGTTAAAATTACTCTTATCAAGTTCATATCCATGACTTGAGAATTATCAATGGAGTGATTATGTGTATCAAAAGTATATCCACAGGAAAGGGGAGTGGAAATTATGACATAAGAAAATTAATAGTGATTCCACACATAATCTTGGAGTAATAGAATCAATGAAATATACGTAAAGCCAAATGAGTGGAAATTGAAATTCCAAATTCCCTTATCGATTAGGCAACTTACGAAACATACACCCATGAAATAAGGATCATACAATGATGATGTAACTTCCGATAAATTAAATTATATTACACAATGAATACATTCATGGGCAGTACACATACACCACATGCAATAAATAAGTGGTGAACAATGGAATTCTCACGAAATTAAGAGTGAGATAAGAAACCTCTTACCACGTTAATCAACTGAGTTGTATGGACAAAAGTTAATAACCACCAAATGATTTACATAATAAAATTAATATAAAGAGAATCATGATAATATATATCAAATGGCAGTACACAATACACCACTTTCAGTAATTTAGTGGCGAACAATGGAAATCTCACGGAATTGAAAGTGAGATAAGAAAATCCCTTACTTTGTACTTTTTCCTTGGTCGATGGTAGGTTTAACTCCTGTATAATGGTGAAATAATTGTTATTGAATAATAAAAGAATCATTTACTTTAATATGTTATCATATATGATCTTTTAACATTGATTTGTTAATAATATCTTAGAATTATCGTCATTTCGGGTGTTAACGGGTTCATTTTACTTTATATTCTTTGTTATGTGAGCCATATTCGTTATTAATGGGATGTATATTATTCATATCTAGAATGATATAAAGTCCTTATACATCATTTTTAAATCATCAAATGATAATTATACTTGAATGGATACGATGGAGAATGAATCTCATCGCGTTCGTGGAGACGGTAGTCCGTACGTACACACGAGCGACAATATCATTCTTTTGATATTAAAATAATATATAAATGGATGGTCTATCATATATAAAGAATCATTAACATGTTATATTTATTATTTACATGAGTTACACATCATTATTATACCCATCCAAATAATAATATATTGAATAACAATTACACCACGACGTGGAGACGGTAAGCCGTACGTACGCACGTATGGTGACATGTTATTCAAAGGGTGGATAGAATACTGAATATGGTTGTACCATATTTATAATAACATCACAGTATATGTGAGATACTATAGTTATTATTTTAGAATGGTAATAACAAATAAAGAGGAAGTGGAAGAAGAAAGGAACTTGAAAAGGGGTGGTGAAAAAATTACCTCTTCTTCGGGTTCTTCCTTTTGATTTGATCAAAATGGCTCCTTAGGTTGGATTTCTGATCAAAATAAGGCCTCTAGGTTGTAGTGAGGGGAGTTGATATAGTATTCGGTCAGGGTTTGGCCGAACCAAAAGGCTTTGAAGGTGTGAAGAAATGAGAAGGAGGAGGGCCCTTTTATAAGAGGGGTGAGGGGCACCTTTGGAAAAGCTAGAAATATTAATTTATAATAAATTTATATTCGGTTTATAATGGCTAAAAAGTTTATTATTTAAATTTTAAGGTGGGTATGGGTCGAAAACAACTCAACCAATAGAATTTAGACAGGTTTGGGTCATTATATTAACCTTATCTTTAAGTATTAACTCTTAGTTAATTAGTTTCACTTTTACAATGTCTCTTTGTATTTTTATATTATATAGTTAATAAACTTACTATATACATCCAAGAGACCCCCAAGTGGTCCATTAATGATTAAACTATCATGATATAAGTCTCTTGGCCGAACCTTAGATTTTTAGGAATTTAAGATCAATTAATAATATAATATTTGTTTTAAGAACTCTTTTATGTCAATTTTGACACTATTCAATAGTTGATTTTTGTGATACTCATAACAGATTGATTACTTCGAAAAAAGTCAATTAAATAAATCCTAATATATCATATTATCCTAGAAAATTAGTTTAATTCATTAAAAGTTTCATATTATATTTATTTGGGTATTTATAATATCAATTATTTTATTTTTTTACTATTATAGTAATTACTGCATCATCATTGTGTCATAAATAAAATAAATTATTTAATGTCTAAAAATTATAAATAAAATATCATTATGTATGAAATCTTTTTATATTTCTAATGAATATTTATAATATAAAATCCAACATATATAACCCTATGTAAAAATTGTTTTTCTAAAAGATATATGCTTGTGTCATTTTTGTCTTAATTAAAATAAAGTGTCATTATCACTTATAAGTGGATCCATGGGGTCCCAAAATCGACCCAAATATCCCCATGGTCGACCATGTATCAACCTATAGGGTTAAGACACGTTTTAGGGTAATTTAGTATTATTATAATATTATTTTTTAACCCTTATTTACCGGATTTACCCTTAACCATGGTAAATAAAATATTACCGCAGTAATTATTCAAAATGTCTAAAAATAAAAGTTACCTATTTACACAATTTGAACATCCTGATTCCAAATATTGAATCCATTTTCCTAAATTCAAAACACAAAAGTGGCAGAAATTAATTTAAAATTAATTCCCGCTGTCAAAACAAAAAGCGTGTTTTTAAGAGATAATAACTATCAAAAGATTGACACTTGTTTATGTTCGTTTTAATTGTAAAATTATGTCCAATCACCAACATTATATTAAATGGTAAAAATATATTATAAATATACTTTAAAACCACTCAAATTCATAATTTATCACTATTAATTATTTTGATTAAAAAAGTTGTTTTTAATTAAAATTTAGTAATTTTCACTATTCATCAAAATATGAAAGTTATCCGAAAAGTACCAAAATTTCACCTTAGGCTAAATTCGATACTCCGAATCCAAAAATGAAGTCCATTTTGATATATAATATATATATAATTTCAAAAAGTAGGTATTACTATTCGTAACAGCTAGTTTGATTGGTTGTGGTGTGTTAAAATCTCGAAGTTGCGTACAATGCACGTCATTGCATTATTCGAAAGGAAACATACCGAGGAAGCTTGGGGTGTTACATTCTCCCCTCCTTCAATAAATTGCGTCCTCGCAATTTTTAAAATTTTGCTTGGGAATATAATGGAAAGTCCCACATCGGAAAAAGAGTCAATAAAACTATCACTTTAAAAGAAAGAATGAGAGGTATAAGGGTCATCCAAGACAACCCATACTAGGATTCCATGTAAGAAAACATGGATATGGATGATAAACTAAGTGTCAAGTTCTGATGGAGAGGGATAGAAATCATGATCAGGAGAAAGTTAACAATGAGAAAACCACAAACTTGTGTTGGGACAAACGACCATTAGTCTCCTAGTAGGAAAGTAAACGGACAACATTTTTTTTAAGTTACATTACATAAGGAAGAGGAATTCATTTATGATATTGACTAAGAACATTATGAGATATACTTACATTTTAAGTATATTTTCATTCTTTAATAAATTTCCACCACTAACTCAATTTTTTTTAAACGATGAGTATTCAAGAAGACTTGGTCACACTGGAAGAGCTAGAATAAACTTCTATAGAATCACATGATCCATGCAGGATAAACCATATATTTACATTGTCTTTGAAGATTAATCAAAACCAAAATGGTTAGTGAATGATCTAATGATCCCCCAAAAGGATATTCATTGAGATAAATATGCACAAATATTAATTTCTAAAATTAAACCAACAATACCCCAAAGTTAAATAGATACCATTCAATAACCAATTGTCCTTAAAATCCTTTAATATAATCCAAACCTATATTGAAACCAAAAACATAGAAGAATTTGATTATGTAGTCTCCCATGTTACATTGTATCTCCAAATGACATCAAATACTCTTAAAGTCACATACTTAAAAGTAATTAACATTATTAAATATTCTCTGTTATAGGTTAATCATTTCCATAAATAACCCAAATCACTATAAATCAACAATAAAAACGTAGATAAAAACCCACCATTACTCTGCAAATGAAACCCCATTGTATTCTATTTTCCTTGGGCATATAGTGTTCCCAACAAAGTGAACATCTTCCAAAATAACATTTATCACTTAATCACCAAATCATTTTCCTATACCAAGGGTATTCATTTGATAAGACATAAGAACCCAAATCATCTTATTATTGATCAATAAAATCATTTAACAAAAAAAAAATAGTCACACTAACCAGGGACTTCACGTAGTCCAGTGGTAGGCGATAAATCCCAATCGAACTTTGGTTGTGGGTTCGATTCCCACAGCTTTGTCCGACGCGACGGGTTGTCACACGGTCTACGTGTTGTCCTTTTTCAAAAACTATATTTTATAATATTACCAAGATGAGATAAATTCTTCAAAATAACATAATTTAACCACAAATGTTATATCATACTTTGCATTTTCATCCCAAATTATAATAACTTATCATTTTCTCAAACCCCAATGATCATATAAAACCAAATGGTTATTTATACCTATATCCACAAGAGAAGAGACAATTATTCCTCAAATATCATTCTCACATGGAAAACTACGGGGTTACAAATACAAGAGAAAATTATTCCAAAGTAAACCCATCAACAAGGAGTGCTAATTTTTCTCCAACCATTTATTTCCACATAGATTCTTCTTTGACCAAGAAAATGTCCTATAGAATAAGACATTCACTCGGGTAATGGCCAGGTCCCCTACATTTACGGCAAATGACTGTAAATGGACTCTTGGGACCATTTTTATCTTCTTCCATAGTACTCTTCATTTTTCTTCGGAAATTATTCACTTTATGTCCTTCCTCCCCGCACGTAAAACATTTCGTTGTCCCATTGAGACACTTTCCTGGGTGTCTCTTTCCACATTTCCTGCATGATGAAAATTGAGGGTTCTTTTCTCCATGGTCTCCATTGCTGGAGCTCTTATCATTTATCACCTTTCTCTTCCTTGTTGAGTCTGGGAGTTGGTTAATATATATGTTGTTGATCATATTTTTGGAAAACTGATTTGGCATAAAGACGATATCTTTTACGCCTATCAACATTCCATTTTGTTGCTCATTGCCACCACCGTTCCCACCTTGTAAATTATTCTCAAAGTCACTATGACTTCCTTGGAATCCAGCCATTGACTAAAACCATAAAGCATTGTGTGAGTAATAGTAGTCGTAAAATCATTTAGAGATTAAAATGTCACCATATTCTCAATTTGAAACATATTAGTATTAACCAAGGTCATTTACTCTCATCTTATATATATATATATTACTTAAATCGGTTTGTAAAGAAAATGTAAATTATCCTAAGCATATCCCCCAGGAGTGTCGTAACCAAGAGTGCAGCAAGGCCCGTTGTCGTGCACCAGTTCCCGTTCGAGTCTAGCTCAAAGCAGTGTTTTCGGGTTTTACCCCTAGGTACATCTGTGCCAGAGCCGCCTCTACCTGCTCGTATCCAGACATGGATGTATTGCTCGGAAAACTCACAAAATCTCTACAATACCAAAATTCTAGTAAGTTCTTTTATACTAATCCTCAAAGTTCATCTTAGGTCTACGTGCTCTAATCAGAGTTTATCTAAATCTAGCTTCCAAGGTTTGTACTAAACTTTCTCTGATACCAACTGTAACGCCCCGACCCTAGTTACCCAGAGTCGGTGCATTATTAAATATCATTGGCATGATCACAAGAAAGATCAAATCTCGAAAGACCGATTGGTTTAGTAGCCTTGGAAACACTAGATATATTCATAAGTTTTACATTACATCATAAAAAAAAACATCTTGTCTTCATATCCCCTCATACTATCCCTGCAGGTCATTCATAAATTAACTCTTCATAATCCTGGGAAAAATAAAACATTGAAAGGGGTGAGCTCAGATGCTCAGTAAGGATAACATTATAGCAGAAGCTTTCATAAATAAGCATAAACACTTAAGGCAATTTATAACTAAAACAAAAGCCTTTTAAACATGGACTTTCAACATGGTATGGCATAAATAAAATGAAATAATGCCATTTACTTACTCACATGGATATTCTACTAGTCGAATGATCACATGCAATATCAATAACCACTTTCATAATGATGGAATGCATAATGCCAGACTATTATAACCACATAGCCAAGGCCTCGTGCCAAGACTACAAATAAGATTTTTCCAAGGCCTTGTGCCAAGACACTAGTTTGTCTCATGAGACCTACCGATGCATCGAGGAGCTATAGCGGGCTCCACCCGTCACTTATTAAGTCTAATGCATTCCTCATATGAACAGGTTTAAGCATAACATAAACATTCGTATTAAAACTAGCATACAAAATGTCAATACTTCTACCACAAACCATGAATGGTATAAAAATATCACATCCACAGTCAAACATAACTCATTCGATACAATATGGAAGATTTTATTGTATCACATTAACCTCAATCAAGAATAATGAAGGATGTTGACATAGATGAAAATAATCATCAAAACTATTTGAGAGAAATATCCCCCTTTTCTTGAAAACATTTAAAAGTCACACTATTTGTCAAGAAGCCATTTAAAAGTAGATTTTTGAATCAAAGTGTCCCATACCACTTTGAAACTTTTTAAAAGTAATTTTCATTTCTAAACTTTAATGTCCATATAAATAAATCCTTAAAACCATTTTTAAAACATGGACATTAATGAGAAAGATTTAGATGAATAAGTCTTTAAAACATTTAAAAAAAATGGTATTTTAGTTAGAGATTCCAACCAAAAGAGACACTTGAATACAAATAATTGTGGTAATCAAAAAATTGTAATATCATGAGAATAAAGGGATTCATGATATACTATGTCAAAGTACATTATATACACCACATAAAAGTGATTTGGTGTATATCAACAAAGAAGTCTCAATGGACTGTAAATTGAGATGAAATCTCTCATAAAGGCCATATCCTTAGGTTAAGGATAAATCAACGACATAATTATGTGTGAAAAATATAAATACACTAAATATGATTGGATATTCAGTGTAAAACAGTCAAAGTATATTCACACATATTCATGTAAAAACAATACCAACGAATTGGATATTTAACTCAACAAATGGTGAATGAGTTAAAATTACTCTTATCAAGTTCATATCAATGACTTGAGAATTATAAATGGAGTGATTATGTGTATCAAAATTATATCCACAGGAAAGGGGAGTGGAAATTATGACATAAGCAAATGAATAGTGATTCCACACATAATCTTGGAGTAATAGAATCAATGAAATATACGTAAAGCCAAATGAGTGGAAATTGAAATTCCAAATTCCCTTATCGATTAGGTAACTTACGAAACATACACCCATGAAATAAGGATCATACAATGATGATGTAACTACCCATAAATTAAATTATATTACACAATGAATACATTCATGGGCAGTACACATACACCACATGCAATAAATAAGTGGTGAACAATGGAATTCTCACGAAATTAAGAGTGAGATAAGAAACCTCTTACCACGTTAATCAACTGAGTTGTATGGACAAAAGTTAATAACCACCAAATTATTTACAGAATAAAATGAATATAAAGAGAATCATGATAATATATATCAAATGTCAGTACACAATACACCACTTTCAGTAATTTAGTGGCGAACAATGGAAATCTCACAGAATTGAAAGTGAGATAAAAAAATCCCTTACTTTGTACTTTTTCCTTGGTCGATGGTAGGTTTAACTCCTGTATAATGGTGAAATAATTGTTATTGAATAATACAAGAATCATTTACTTTAATATGTTATCATATATGATCTTTTAACATTGATTTGTTAATAATATCTTAGAATTATCGTCATTTCGGGTGTTAACGGGTTCATTTTACTTTATATTCTTTGTTATGTGAGCCATATTCGTTATTAGTGGGATGTATATTATTCATATCTAGAATGATATAAAGTCCTTATACATAATTTTTAAATCATCAAATGATAATTATACTTGAATGGATACGATGGAGAATGAATCTCATCGCGTTCGTGGAGACGGTAGTCCGTACGTACGCACGAGCGACAATATCATTCTTTTGATATTAAAATAATATATAAATGGATGGTCTATCATATATACAGAATAATTAACATGTTATATTTATTATTTACATGATTTACACATCATTATTATACCCATCCAAATAATAATATATTGAATAACAATTACACCACGACGTGGAGACGGTAAGCCGTACGTACGCACGTATGGTGACATGTTATTCAAAGGGTGGATAGAATACTGAATATGGTTGTACCATATTTATAATAACATCACAGTATATGTGAGATACTAGAGTTATTATTTTAGAATGGTAATAACAAATAAAGAGGAAGTGGAAGAACAAAGGAACTTGAAAAGGGGTGGTGAAAACATTACCTCTTCTTCGGGTTCTTCCTTTTGATTTGATCAAAAGGGATCCTTAGGTTGGCTTTATGATCAAAATAAGGCCTCTAGGTTGTAGTGAGGGGAGTTGAGATAGTATTTGGGCAGGGTTTGGCCGAACCAAAAGGCTTTGAAGGTGTGAAGAAATGAGAAGGAGGAGCGCCCTTTTATAAGAGGGGTGAGGGGCACCTTTGGAAAATCTAGAAATATTAATTTATAATAAATTCATATTCGGTTTATAATGGCTCAAAAGTTTATTATTTAAATTTTAAGGTGGGTATGGGTCGAAAACAACTCAACCAATAGAATTTAGACAGGTTTGGGTCATTATATTAACCTTATCTTTAAGTATTAACTCTTAGTTAATTAGTTTCACTTTTACAATGTCTCTTTGTATTTTTAGATTATATGGTTAATAAACTTACTCTATACATCCAAGAGACCCCCAAGTGGTCCATTAATGATGAAACTATCATGATATAAGTCTCTTGGCCGAACCTTAGATTTTTAGGAATTTAATATCAATTAATAATATAATATTTGTTTTAAGAACTCTTTTATGTCAATTTTGACACTATTCAATAGTTGATTTTTGTGATACTCATAACAGTTTGATTACTTCGAACAAAGTCAATTAAATCAATACTAATATATCATCATCGTTGTGTCATAAATAAAATAAATTATTTAATGTCTAAAAATTATAAATAAAATATCATTATGTATGAAATCTTTTTATCTTTCTAATGAATATTTATAATCTAAAATCCAACATATATAACCCTATGTAACAATTGTTTTTCTAAAAGATATATGCTTGTGTCATTTTTGTCTTAATTAAAATAAAGTGTCATTATCACTTATAAGTGGATCCATGGGGTCCAAAAATCGACCCAAAGATGCCCATGGTCGATCATGTATCAAACTATAGGGTTAAGACACGTTTTAGGGTAATTTAGTATTATTATAATATTATTTGTTAACCCTTATTTACCGGATTTACCCTTAACCATGGTAAATAAAATATTTACCGCAATAATTATTCAAAATGTCTAAAAATAAAAGTTACCTATTTACACAATTTGAACATCCTGATTCCAAATATGGAATCCATTTTCCTAAATTCAAAACACAAAAGTGGCAGAAATTAATTTAAAATTAATTCCCGCTGTCAAAACAAAAAGCGTGTTTTTAAGAGATAATAACTATCAAAAGATTGACACTTGTTTATGTTCGGTTTAATTGTAAAATTATGTCCAATGACCAAGATTATATTAAATGGTAAAAATATATTATAAATATACTTTAAAACCACTCAAATTCATAATTTATCACTATTAATTATTTTGATTAAAAAAGTTGTTTTTAATTAAAATTTAGTAATTTTCACTATTCATCGAAATATGAAAGTTATCCGAAAAGCACCAAAATTTCACCTTAGGCTAAATTCGATACTCCGAATCCAAAAATAAAGTCCATTTTGAAATATAATATATATATAATTTCAAAAATTAGGTATTACTATTCGTAACGGCTAGTTTGATTGGTTGTGGTGTGTTAAAATCTCGAAGTTGGGTACAATGCACGTCATTGCATTATTCGAAAGGAAACATACCGAGGAAGCTTGGGGTGTTACATTCTCCCCTCCTTCAATAAATTGCATCCTCGAAATTTTTAAAATTTTGCTTGGGAATATAATGGAAAGTCCCACATCGGAAAAAGAGTCAATAAAACTATCACTTTAAAAGAAAGAAAGAGAGGTATAAGGGTCATCCAAGATAACCCATACTAGGATTCCATGTAAGAAAACATGGATATGGATGATAAACTAAGTGTCAAGTTCTGATGGAGAGGGATAGAAATCATGATCAGGAGAAAGTTAACAATGAGAAAACCACAAACTTGTGTTGGGACAAACGACCATTAGTCTCCTAGTAGGAAAGTAAACGGACAACATTTTTTTAAGTTACATTACATAAGGAAGAGGAATTAATTTATGATATTGACTAAGAACATTATGAGATATACTTACATTTTAAGTAGATTTTCATTCTTTAATAAATTTCCACCACTAACTCAATTTTTTTTAAACGATGAGTATTCAAGAAGACTTGGTCACACTGGAAGAGCTAGAATAAACTTCTATAGAATCACATGATCCATGCAGGATAAACCATATATTTACATTGTCTTTGAAGATTAATCAAAACCAAAATGGTTAGTTAATGATCTAATGATCCCCCAAAAGGATATTCATTGAGATAAATATGCACTAATCTTAATTTCTAAAATTAAACCAACAATACCCCAAAGTTAAATAGATACTATTCAATAACCAATTGTCCTTAAAATCCTTTAATATAATCCAAACCTATATTGAAACCCATAACATAGAAGAATTTGTTTATGTAGTCTCCCATGTTACATTGTATCTCCAAATGACATCAAATACTCTTAAAGTCACATACTTAAAAGTAATTAACATTATCACATATTCTCTGTTATAGGTTAATCATTTCCATAAATAACCCAAATCACTATAAATCAACAATAAAAACGTAGATAAAAACCCACCATTACTCTGCAAATGAAACCCCATTGTATTCTATTTTCCTTGGGCATATAGTGTTCCCAACAAAGCGAACATCTTCCAAAATAACATTTATCACTTAATCACCAAATCATTTTCCTATACCAAGGGTATTCATTTGATAAGACATAAGAACCCAAATCATCTTATTATTGATCAATAAAATCATTTAACAAAAAAAAATAGTCACACTAACCAGGGACTTCACGTAGTCCAGTGGTAGGCGATAAATCCCAATCGAACTTTGGTTGTGGGTTCGATTCCCACATCTTTGTCCGACGCGACGGGTTGTCACACGGTCTACGTGTTGTCCTTTTTCAAAAACTATATTTTATAATATTACCAAGATGAGATAAATTCCTCAAAATAACATAATTTAACCACAAATGTTATATCATACTTTGCATTTTCATCCCAAATTATAATAACTTATCATTTTCTCAAACCCCAATGATCATATAAAACCAAATGGTTATTTATACCTATATCCACAAGAGAAGAGGCAATTCTTCCTCAAATATCATTATCACATGGAAATCTACGGGGTTACAAATACAAGAGAAAATTATTCCAAAGTAAACCCATCAACAAGGAGTGCTAATTTTTCTCCAACCATTTATTTCCACATAGCTTCTTCTTTGACCAAGAAAATATCCTATAGAATAGAACATTCACTCGGGTAATGGCCATGTCCCCTACATTTACGGCAAATGACTGTAAATGGACTCTTGGGACCATTTTTATCTTCTTCCATAGTACTCTTCATTTTTCTTCGGCAATTCTTCACTTTATGTCCTTCCTCCCCGCACGTAAAACATTTCGTTGTCCCATTGAGACACTTTCCTGGGTGTCTCTTTCCACATTTCCTGCATGATGAAAATTGAGGGTTCTTTTCTCCATGGTCTCCATTGCTGGAGCTCTTATCATTTATCACCTTTATCTTCCTTGTTGAGTCTGGGAGTTGGTTAATATATATGTTGTTGATCATATTTTTGGAAAACTGATTTGGCATAAAGACGATATCTTTTACGCCTATCAACATTCCATTTTGTTTCTCATTTCCAACACCGTTCCCACCTTGTACATCATTCTCAAAGTCACTATGAATTCCTTGGAATCCAGCCATTGACTAAAACCATAAAGCATTGTGTGAGTAATAGTAGTCGTAAAATCATTTAGAGATTAAAATGTCACCATATTCTCAATTTGAAACATATTAGGATTAACCAAGGTCATTTACTCTCATCTTATATATATATTACTTAAATCGGTTTGTAAAGAAAATGTAAATTATCCTAAGCATATCCCCCAGGAGTGTCGTAACCAAGAGTGCAGCAAGGCCCGTTGTCGTGCACCAGTTCCCGTTCGAGTCTAGCTCAAAGCAGTGTTTTCGGGTTTTACCCCTAGGTACATCTGTGCCAGAGCCGCCTCTACCTGCTCGTATCCAGACATGGATGTATTGCTCGGAAAACTCACAAAATCTCTACAATACCAAAATTCTAGGAAGTTCTTTTATACTAATCCTCAAAGTTCATCTTAGGTCTACGTGCTCTTATCAGAGTTTATCTAAATATAGCTTCCAAGGTTTGTACTAAACTTCCTCTGATACCAACTGTAACGCCCCGACCCTAGTTACCCAGAGTCGGTGCATTATTACATAACATTGGAATGATCACAAGAAAGATCAAATCTCGAAAGACCGATTGGTTTAGTAGCCTTGGAAACACTAGATATATTCATAAGTTTTACATTACATCATAAAAAAACATCTTGTCTTCATATCCCCTCATACTATCCCTGCAGGTCATTCATAAATTACCTCTTCATAATCCTGGGAAAAATAAAACATTGAAAGGGGTGAGCTCAGATGCTCAGTAAGGATAACATTATAGCAGAAGCCTTCATACATAAGCATAAACACTTAAGGGAATTTATAACTAAAACAAAAGCCTTTTAAACATGAACTTTCAACATGGTATGGCATAAATAAAATGAAATAATGCCATTTACTTACTCACATGGATATTCTACTAGTCGAATGATCACATGCAATATCAATAACCACTTTCATAATGATGGAATGCATAATTCCAGACTATCATAACCACATAGCCAAGGCCTCGTGCCAAGACTACAAATAAGATTTTGCCAAGGCCTTGTGCCAAGACACTAGTTTGTCTCATGAGACCTACAGATGCATTGAGGAGCTATATCGGGCTCCACCCGACACTTATTAAGTCCAATGCATTCCTCATATGAACAGGTTTAAGCATAACATAAAAATTCGTATTAAAACTAGCATACGAAATGTCAATACTTCTACCACAAACCATGAATGGTATAAAAATAGCACATCCACAGTCAAACATAACTCATTCGATACAATATGGAAGATTTTATTGTATAACATTAACCTCAATCAAGAATAATGAAGGATGTTGACATAGATGAAAATAATCATCAAAACTATTTGAGAGAAATATCCCCCTTTTCTTGAAAACATTTAAAAGTCACACTATTTGTCAAGAAGCCATTTAAAAGTAGATTTTTGAATCAAAGTGTCCCATACCACTTTGAAACTTTTTAAAAGGAATTTTCATTTCTAAACTTTAATGTCCATATAAATAAATCCTTAAAACCATTTTTAAAACATGGACATTAATGAGAAAGATTTAGATGAATAAGTCTTTAAAACATTTAAAAAAATGGTATTTTAGTTAGAGATTCCAACCAAAAGAGACACTTGAATACAAATAATTGTGGTAATCAAAAAATTGTAATATCATGAGAATAAAGGGATTCATGATATACTATGTAAAAGTACATTATATACACCATATAAAAGTGATTTGGTGTATATCAACAAAGAAGTCTCAATGGACTGTAAATTGAGATGAAATCTCTCATAAAGGCCATATCCTTAGGTTAAGGATAAATCAACGACATAATTATGTGTGAAAAATATAAATACACTAAATATTATTGGATATTCAGTGTAAAACACTCAAAGGATATTCACACATATTCTTGTAAAAACAATACCAACGAATTGGATATTTAACTCAACAAATGGTGAATGAGTTAAAATTACTCTTATCAAGTTCATATCAATGACTTAAGAATTATCAATGGAGTGATTATGTGTATCAAAAGTATATCCACAGGAAAGGGGAGTGGAAATTATGACATAAGAAAATGAATAGTGATTCCACACATAATCTTGGAGTAATAGAATCAATGAAATATACGTAAAGCCAAATGAGTGGAAATTGAAATTCCAAATTCCCTTATCGATTAGGTAACTTACGAAACATACACCCATGAAATAAGGATCATACAATGATCATGTAACTTCCCATAAATTAAATTATATTACACAATGAATACATTCATGGGCAGTACACAGACACCACATGCAATAAATAAGTGGTGAACAATGGAATTCTCACGAAATTAAGAGTGAGATAAGAAACCTCTTACCACGTTAATCAACTGAGTTGTATGGACAAAAGTTAATAACCACCAAATGATTTACAGAATAAAATGAATATAAAGAGAATCATGATAATATATATCAAATGGCAGTACACAATACACCACTTTCAGTAATTTAGTGGCGAACAATGGAAATCTCAAGGAATTGAAAGTGAGATAAGAAAATCCTTTACTTTGTACTTTTTCCTTGGTCGATGGTAGGTTTACCTCCTGTATAATGGTGAAATAATTGTTATTGAATAATACAAGAATCATTTACTTTAATATGTTATCATATATGATCTTTTAACATTGATTTGTTAATAATATCTTAGAATTATCGTCATTTCGGGTGTTAACGGGTTCATTTTACTTTATATTCTTTGTTATGTGAGCCATATTCGTTATTAATGGGATGTATATTATTCATATATAGAATGATATAAAGTCCTTATACATCATTTTTAAATCATCAAATGATAATTATACTTGAATGGATACGATGGAGAATGAATCTCATCGCGTTCGTGGAGACGGTAGTCCGTACGTACGCACGAGCGACAATATCATTCTTTTGATATTAAAATAATATATAAATGGATGGTCTATCATATATACAGAATCATTAACATGTTATATTTATTATTTACATGAGTTACACATCATTATTATACCCATCCAAATAATAATATATTGAATAACAATTACACCACGACGTGGAGACGGTAAGCCGTACGTACGCACGTATGGTGACATGTTATTCAAAGGGTGGATAGAATACTGAATATGGTTGTACCATATTTATAATAACATCACAGTATATGTGAGATACTAGAGTTATTATTTTAGAATGGTAATAACAAATAAAGAGGAAGTGGAAGAAGAAAGGAACTTGAAAAGGGGTGGTGAAAACATTACCTCTTCTTCGGGTTCTTCCTTTTGATTTGATCAAAAGGGATCCTTAGGTTGGCTTTATGATCAAAATAAGGCCTCTAGGTTGTAGTGAGGGGAGTTGAGATAGTATTTGGGCAGGGTTTGGCCGAACCAAAAGGCTTTGAAGGTGTGAAGAAATGAGAAGGAGGAGCGCCCTTTTATAAGAGGGGTGAGGGGCACCTTTGGAAAATCTAGAAATATTAATTTATAATAAATTCATATTCGGTTTATAATGGCTCAAAAGTTTATTATTTAAATTTTAAGGTGGGTATGGGTCGAAAACAACTCAACCAATAGAATTTAGACAGGTTTGGGTCATTATATTAACCTTATCTTTAAGTATTAACTCTTAGTTAATTAGTTTCACTTTTACAATGTCTCTTTGTATTTTTAGATTATATGGTTAATAAACTTACTCTATACATCCAAGAGACCCCCAAGTGGTCCATTAATGATGAAACTATCATGATATAAGTCTCTTGGCCGAACCTTAGATTTTTAGGAATTTAATATCAATTAATAATATAATATTTGTTTTAAGAACTCTTTTATGTCAATTTTGACACTATTCAATAGTTGATTTTTGTGATACTCATAACAGTTTGATTACTTCGAACAAAGTCAATTAAATCAATACTAATATATCATCATCGTTGTGTCATAAATAAAATAAATTATTTAATGTCTAAAAATTATAAATAAAATATCATTATGTATGAAATCTTTTTATCTTTCTAATGAATATTTATAATCTAAAATCCAACATATATAACCCTATGTAACAATTGTTTTTCTAAAAGATATATGCTTGTGTCATTTTTGTTTTAATTAAAATAAAGTGTCATTATCACTTATAAGTGGATCCATGGGGTCCAAAAATCGACCCAAAGATGCCCATGGTCGATCATGTATCAAACTATAGGGTTAAGACACGTTTTAGGGTAATTTAGTATTATTATAATATTATTTGTTAACCCTTATTTACCGGATTTACCCTTAACCATGGTAAATAAAATATTTACCGCAATAATTATTCAAAATGTCTAAAAATAAAAGTTACCTATTTACACAATTTGAACATCCTGATTCCAAATATGGAATCCATTTTCCTAAATTCAAAACACAAAAGTGGCAGAAATTAATTTAAAATTAATTCCCGCTGTCAAAACAAAAAGCGTGTTTTTAAGAGATAATAACTATCAAAAGATTGACACTTGTTTATGTTCGTTTTAATTGTAAAATTATGTCCAATCACCAACATTATATTAAATGGTAAAAATATATTATAAATATACTTTAAAACCACTCAAATTCATAATTTATCACTATTAATTATTTTGATTAAAAAAGTTGTTTTTAATTAAAATTTAGTAATTTTCACTATTCATCAAAATATGAAAGTTATCCGAAAAGTACCAAAATTTCACCTTAGGCTAAATTAGATACTCCGAATCCAAAAATGAAGTCCATTTTGATATATAATATATATATAATTTCAAAAAGTAGGTATTACTATTCGTAACAGCTAGTTTGATTGGTTGTGGTGTGTTAAAATCTCGAAGTTGCGTACAATGCACGTCATTGCATTATTCGAAAGGAAACATACCGAGGAAGCTTGGGGTGTTACATTCTCCCCTCCTTCAATAAATTGCGTCCTCGCAATTTTTAAAATTTTGCTTGGGAATATAATGGAAAGTCCCACATCGGAAAAAGAGTCAATAAAACTATCACTTTAAAAGAAAGAAAGAGAGGTATAAGGGTCATCCAAGACAACCCATACTAGGATTCCATGTAAGAAAACATGGATATGGATGATAAACTAAGTGTCAAGTTCTGATGGAGAGGGATAGAAATCATGATCAGGAGAAAGTTAACAATGAGAAAACCACAAACTTGTGTTGGGACAAACGACCATTAGTCTCCTAGTAGGAAAGTAAACGGACAACATTTTTTTTAAGTTACATTACATAAGGAAGAGGAATTCATTTATGATATTGACTAAGAACATTATGAGATATACTTACATTTTAAGTATATTTTCATTCTTTAATAAATTTCCACCACTAACTCAATTTTTTTTAAACGATGAGTATTCAAGAAGACTTGGTCACACTGGAAGAGCTAGAATAAACTTCTATAGAATCACATGATCCATGCAGGATAAACCATATATTTACATTGTCTATGAAGATTAATCAAAACCAAAATGGTTAGTGAATGATCTAATGATCCCCCAAAAGGATATTCATTGAGATAAATATGCACTAATCTTAATTTCTAAAATTAAACCAACAATACCCCAAAGTTAAATAGATACCATTCAATAACCAATTGTCCTTAAAATCCTTTAATATAATCCAAACCTATATTGAAACCAAAAACATAGAAGAATTTGATTATGTAGTCTCCCATGTTACATTGTATCTCCAAATGACATCAAATACTCTTAAAGTCACATACTTAAAAGTAATTAACATTATTAAATATTCTCTGTTATAGGTTAATCATTTCCATAAATAACCCAAATCACTATAAATTAACAATAAAAACGTAGATAAAAACCCACCATTACTCTGCAAATGAAACCCCATTGTATTCTATTTTCCTTGGGCATATAGTGTTCCCAACAAAGTGAACATCTTCCAAAATAACATTTATCACTTAATCACCAAATCATTTTCCTATACCAAGGGTATTCATTTGATAAGACATAAGAACCCAAATCATCTTATTATTGATCAATAAAATCATTTAACAAAAAAAAAATAGTCACACTAACCAGGGACTTCACGTAGTCCAGTGGTAGGCGATAAATCCCAATCGAACTTTGGTTGTGGGTTCGATTCCCACAGCTTTGTCCGACGCGACGGGTTGTCACACGGTCTACGTGTTGTCCTTTTTCAAAAACTATATTTTATAATATTACCAAGATGAGATAAATTCCTCAAAATAACATAATTTAACCACAAATGTTATATCATACTTTGCATTTTCATCCCAAATTATAATAACTTATCATTTTCTCAAACCCCAATGATCATATAAAACCAAATGGTTATTTATACCTATATCCACAAGAGAAGAGACAATTCTTCCTCAAATATCATTCTCACATGGAAAACTACGGGGTTACAAATACAAGAGAAAATTATTCCAAAGTAAACCCATCAACAAGGAGTGCTAATTTTTCTCCAACCATTTATTTCCACATAGATTCTTCTTTGACCAAGAAAATGTCCTATAGAATAAGACATTCACTCGGGTAATGGCCAGGTCCCCTACATTTACGGCAAATGACTGTAAATGGACTCTTGGGACCATTTTTATCTTCTTCCATAGTACTCTTCATTTTTCTTCGGAAATTATTCACTTTATGTCCTTCCTCCCCGCACGTAAAACATTTCGTTGTCCCATTGAGACACTTTCCTGGGTGTCTCTTTCCACATTTCCTGCATGATGAAAATTGAGGGTTCTTTTCTCCATGGTCTCCATTGCTGGAGCTCTTATCATTTATCACCTTTCTCTTCCTTGTTGAGTCTGGGAGTTGGTTAATATATATGTTGTTGATCATATTTTTGGAAAACTGATTTGGCATAAAGACGATATCTTTTACGCCTATCAACATTCCATTTTGTTGCTCATTGCCACCACCGTTCCCACCTTGTACATCATTCTCAAAGTCACTATGACTTCCTTGGAATCCAGCCATTGACTAAAACCATAAAGCATTGTGTGAGTAATAGTAGTCGTAAAATCATTTAGAGATTAAAATGTCTCCATATTCTCAATTTGAAACATATTAGGATTAACCAAGGTCATTTACTCTCATCTTATATATATATTACTTAAATCGGTTTGTAAAGAAAATGTAAATTATCCTAAGCATATCCCCCAGGAGTGTCGTAACCAAGAGTGCAACAAGGCCCGTTGTTGTGCACCAGTTCCCGTTCGAGTCTAGCTCAAAGCAGTGTTTTCGGGTTTTACCCCTAGGTACATCTGTGCCAGAGCCGCCTCTACCTGCTCGTATCCAGACAGGGATGTATTGCTCGGAAAACTCACAAAATCTCTACAATACCAAAATTCTAGGAAGTTCTTTTATACTAATCCTCAAAGTTCATCTTAGGTCTACGTGCTCTAATCAAGGTTTATCTAAATCTAGCTTCCAAGGTTTGTACTAAACTTCCTCTGATACCAACTGTACCGCCCCGACCCTAGTTACCCAGAGTCGGTGCATTATTACATAACATTGGCATGATCACAAGAAAGATCAAATCTCGAAAGTCCGATTGGTTTAGTAGCCTTGGAAACACTAGATATATTCATAAGTTTTACATTACATCATTAAAAAAAACATCTTGTCTTCATATCCCCTCATACTATCCCTGCAGGTCATTCATAAATTACCTCTTCATAATCCTGGAAAAAATAAAACATTGAAAGGGGTGAGCTCAGATGCTCAGTAAGGATAACATTATAGCAGAAGATTTCATAAATAAGCATAAACACTTAAGGCAATTTATAACTAAAACAAAAGCCTTTTAAACATGAACTTTCAACATGGTATGGCATAAATAAAATGAAATAATGCCATTTAATTACTCACATGGATATTCTACTAGTCGAATGATCACATGCAATATCAATAACCACTTTCATAATGATGGAATGCATAATGCCAGACTATCATAACCACATAGCCAAGGCCTCGTGCCAAGACTACAAATAAGATTTTGCCAAGGCCTTGTGCCAAGACACTAGTTTGTCTCATGAGACCTACCAATGCATCGAGGAGCTATAGCGGGCTCCACCCGTCACTTATTAAGTCCAATGCATTCCCCATATGAACAGGTTTAAGCATAACATAAACATTCGTATTAAAACTAGCATACGAAATGTCAATACTTCTACCACAAACCATGAATGGTATAAAAATAGCACATCCACAGTCAAACATAACTCATTCAATACAATATGGAAGATTTTATTGTATCACATTAACATCAATCAAGAATAATGAAGGATGTTGACATAGATGAAAATAATCATCAAAACTATTTGAGAGAAATATCCCCCTTTTCTTGAAAACATTTAAAAGTCACACTATTTGTCAAGAAGCCATTTAAAAGTAGATTTTCGAATCAAAGTGTCCCATACCACTTTGAAACTTTTTAAATGGAATTTTCATTTCTAAACTTTAATGTCCATATAAATAAATCCTTAAAACCATTTTTAAAACATGGACATTAATGAGAAAGATTTAGATGAATAAGTCTTTAAAACATTTAAAAAAATGGTATTTTAGTTAGAGATTCCAACCAAAAGAGACACTTGAATACAAATAATTGTGGTAATCAAAAAATTGTAATATCATGATAATAAAGGGATTCATGATATACTTTGTCAAAGTACATTATATACACCACTTAAAAGTGATTTGGTGTATATCAACAAAGAAGTCTCAATGGACTGTAAATTGAGATGAAATCTCTCATAAAGGCCATATCCTTAGGTTAAGGATAAATCAACGATATAATTATGTGTGACAAATATAAATACACTAAATATGATTGGATATTCAGTGTAAAACACTCAAAGGATATTCACACATATTCTTGTAAAAACAATACCAACGAATTGGATATTTAACTCAACAAATGGTGAATGAGTTAAAATTACTCTTATCAAGTTCATATCAATGACTTGAGAATTATCAATGGAGTGATTATGTGTATCAAAAGTATATCCACAGGAAAGGGGAGTGGAAATTATGACATAAGAAAATGAATAGTGATTCCACACATAATCTTGGAGTAATAGAATCAATGAAATATACATAGAGCCAAATGAGTGGAAATTGAAATTCCAAATTCCCTTATCGATTAGGTAACTTACGAAACATACACCCATGAAATAAGGATCATACAATGATGATGTAACTACCCATAAATTAAATTATATTACACAATGAATACATTCATGGGCAGTACACATACACCACATGCAATAAATAAGTGGTGAACAATGGAATTCTCACGAAATTAAGAGTGAGATAAGAAACCTCTTACCACGTTAATCAACTGATTTGTATGGACAAACGTTAATAACCACCAAATGATTTACAGAATAAAATGAATATAAAGAGAATCATGATAATATATATCAAATGGCAGTACACAATACACCACTTTCATTAATTTAGTGGCGAACAATGGAAATCTCACGGAATTGAAAGTGAGATAAGAAAATCCCTTACTTTGTACTTTTTCCTTGGTCGATGGTAGGTTTACCTCCTGTATAATGGTGAAATAATTGTTATTGAATAATACAAGAATCATTTACTTTAATATGTTATCATATATGATCTTTTAACATTGATTTGTTAATAATATCTTAGAATTATCGTCATTTCGGGTGTTAACGGGTTCATTTTACTTTATATTCTTTGTTATGTGAGTCATATTCGTTATTAATGGGATGTATATTATTCATATCTAGAATGATATAAAGTCCTTATACATAATTTTTAAATCATCAAATGATAATTATACTTGAATGGATACGATGGAGAATGAATCTCATCGCGTTCGTGGAGACGGTAGTCCGTACGTACGCACGAGCGACAATATCATTCTTTTGATATTAAAATAATATATAAATGGATGGTCTATCATATATACATAATCATTAACATGTTATATTTATTATTTACATGAGTTACACATCATTATTATACCCATCCAAATAATAATATATTGAATAACAATTACACCACGACGTGGAGACGGCAAGCCATACGTACGCACGTATGGTGACATCTTATTCAAAGGGTGGATAGAATACTGAATATGGTTGTACCATATTTATAATAACATCACAGTATATGTGAGATACTAGAGTTATTATTTTAGAATGGTAATAACAAATAAAGAGGAAGTGGAAGAAGAAAGGAACTTGAAAAGGGGTGGTGAAAACATTACCTCTTCTTCGGGTTCTTCCTTTTGATTTGATCAAAAGGGCTCCTTAGGTTGGCTTTATGATCCAAATAAGGCCTCTAGGATGTAGTTAGGGGAGTTGAGATAGTAGTTGGGCAGGGTTTGGCCGAACCAAAAGGCTTTGAAGGTGTGAAGAAATGAAAAGGAGGAGTGCCCTTTTATAAGAGGGGTGAAGGGCACCTTTGGAAAAGCTAGAAATATTAATTTATAATAAATTCATATTCGGTTTATAATGGCTCAAAAGTTTATTATTTAAATGTTAAGGTGGGGATGGTTTGAAAAAAACTCAACCAATAGAATTTAGACAGGTTTGGGTCATTATATTAACCTTATCTTTAAGTATTAACTCTTAGTTAATTAGTTTCACTTTTACAATGTCTCTTTGTATTTTTATATTATATGGTTAATAAACTTACTATATACATAAAAGAGACCCCAAGTGGTCCATTAATGATGAACCTATCATTATATAAGTCTCTTGGCTGAACCTTAGATTTTTAGGAATTTAATATCAATTAATAATATAATATTTGTTTTAAGAACTCTTTTATGTCAATTTTGACACTATTCAATAGTTGATTTTTGTGATACTCATAACGGATTGATTACTTCGAACAAAGTCAATTAAATCAATACTAATATATCATATTATCCTAGAAAATTATTTTAATTCATTAAAAGTTTCATATTATATTTATTTGGGTATTTATAATATCAATTATTTTATTTGTTTACTATTATAGTAATTACTGCATCATCGTTGTGTCATAAATAAAATAAATTATTTAATGTCTAAAAATTATAAATAAAATATCATTATGTATGAAATCTTTTTATCTTTCTAATGAATATTTATAATCTAAAATCCAACATATATAACGCTATGTAACAATTGTTTTTCTAAAATATATATGCTTGTGTCATTTTTGTCTTAATTAAAATAAAGTGTCATTATCACTTATAAGTGGATCCATGGGGTCCAAAAATCGACCCAAAGATGCCCATGGTCGATCATGTATCAAACTATAGGGTTAAGACACGTTTTAGGGTAATTTAGTATTATTATAATATTATTTGTTAACCCTTATTTACCGGATTTACCCTTAACCATGGTAAATAAAATATTTACCGCAATAATTATTCAAAATGTCTAAAAATAAAAGTTACATATTTACACAATTTGAACATCCTGATTCCAAATATGGAATCCATTTTCCTAAATTCAAAACACAAAAGTGGCAGAAATTAATTTAAAATTAATTCCCGCTGTCAAAACAAAAAGCGTGTTTTTAAGAGATAATAACTATCAAAAGATTGACACTTGTTTATGTTCGTTTTAATTGTAAAATTATGTCCAATCACCAACATTATATTAAATGGTAAAAATATATTATAAATATACTTTAAAACCATTCAAATTCATAATTTATCACTATTAATTATTTTGATTAAAAAAGTTGTTTTTAATTAAAATTTAGTAATTTTCACTATTCATCAAAATATGAAAGTTATCCGAAAAGTACCAAAATTTCACCTTAGGCTAAATTAGATACTCCGAATCCAAAAATGAAGTCCATTTTGATATATAATATATATATAATTTCAAAAATTAGGTATTACTATTCGTAACAGCTAGTTTGATTGGTTGTGGTGTGTTAAAATCTCGAAGTTGCGTACAATGCACGTCATTGCATTATTCGAAAGGAAACATACCGAGGAAGCTTGGGGTGTTACATTCTCCCCTCCTTCAATAAATTGCGTCCTCGCAATTTTTAAAATTTTGCTTGGGAATATAATGGAAAGTCCCACATCGGAAAAAGAGTCAATAAAACTATCACTTTAAAAGAAAGAATGAGAGGTATAAGGGTCATCCAAGACAACCCATACTAGGATTCCATGTAAGAAAACATGGATATGGATGATAAACTAAGTGTCAAGTTCTGATGGAGAGGGATAGAAATCATGATCAGGAGAAAGTTAACAATGAGAAAACCACAAACTTGTGTTGGGACAAACGACCATTAGTCTCCTAGTAGGAAAGTAAACGGACAACATTTTTTTTAAGTTACATTACATAAGGAAGAGGAATTCATTTATGATATTGACTAAGAACATTATGAGATATACTTACATTTTAAGTATATTTTCATTCTTTAATAAATTTCCACCACTAACTCAATTTTTTTTAAACGATGAGTATTCAAGAAGACTTGGTCACACTGGAAGAGCTAGAATAAACTTCTATAGAATCACATGATCCATGCAGGATAAACCATATATTTACATTGTCTTTGAAGATTAATCAAAACCAAAATGGTTAGTGAATGATCTAATGATCCCCCAAAAGGATATTCATTGAGATAAATATGCACTAATATTAATTTCTAAAATTAAACCAACAATACCCCAAAGTTAAATAGATACCATTCAATAACCAATTGTCCTTAAAATCCTTTAATATAATCCAAACCTATATTGAAACCAAAAACATAGAAGAATTTGATTATGTAGTCTCCCATGTTACATTGTATCTCCAAATGACATCAAATACTCTTAAAGTCACATACTTAAAAGTAATTAACATTATTAAATATTCTCTGTTATAGGTTAATCATTTCCATAAATAACCCAAATCACTATAAATCAACAATAAAAACGTAGATAAAAACCCACCATTACTCTGCAAATGAAACCCCATTGTATTCTATTTTCCTTGGGCATATAGTGTTCCCAAAAAAGTGAACATCTTCCAAAATAACATTTATCACTTAATCACCAAATCATTTTCCTATACCAAGGGTATTCATTTGATAAGACATAAGAACCCAAATCATCTTATTATTGATCAATAAAATCATTTAACAAAAAAAAATAGTCACACTAACCAGGGACTTCACGTAGTCCAGTGGTAGGCGATAAATCCCAATCGAACTTTGGTTGTGGGTTCGATTCCCACAGCTTTGTCCGACGCGACGGGTTGTCACACGGTCTACGTGTTGTCCTTTTTCAAAAACTATATTTTATAATATTACCAAGATGAGATAAATTCTTCAAAATAACATAATTTAACCACAAATGTTATATCATACTTTGCATTTTCATCCCAAATTATAATAACTTATCATTTTCTCAAACCCCAATGATCATATAAAACCAAATGGTTATTTATACCTATATCCACAAGAGAAGAGACAATTATTCCTCAAATATCATTCTCACATGGAAAACTACGGGGTTACAAATACAAGAGAAAATTATTCCAAAGTAAACCCATCAACAAGGAGTGCTAATTTTTCTCCAACCATTTATTTCCACATAGATTCTTCTTTGACCAAGAAAATGTCCTATAGAATAAGACATTCACTCGGGTAATGGCCAGGTCCCCTACATTTACGGCAAATGACTGTAAATGGACTCTTGGGACCATTTTTATCTTCTTCCATAGTACTCTTCATTTTTCTTCGGAAATTATTCACTTTATGTCCTTCCTCCCCGCACGTAAAACATTTCGTTGTCCCATTGAGACACTTTCCTGGGTGTCTCTTTCCACATTTCCTGCATGATGAAAATTGAGGGTTCTTTTCTCCATGGTCTCCATTGCTGGAGCTCTTATCATTTATCACCTTTCTCTTCCTTGTTGAGTCTGGGAGTTGGTTAATATATATGTTGTTGATCATATTTTTGGAAAACTGATTTGGCATAAAGACGATATCTTTTACGCCTATCAACATTCCATTTTGTTGCTCATTGCCACCACCGTTCCCACCTTGTAAATCATTCTCAAAGTCACTATGACTTCCTTGGAATCCAGCCATTGACTAAAACCATAAAGCATTGTGTGAGTAATAGTAGTCGTAAAATCATTTAGAGATTAAAATGTCACCATATTCTCAATTTGAAACATATTAGTATTAACCAAGGTCATTTACTCTCATCTTATATATATATATATTACTTAAATCGGTTTGTAAAGAAAATGTAAATTATCCTAAGCATATCCCCCAGGAGTGTCGTAACCAAGAGTGCAGCAAGGCCCGTTGTCGTGCACCAGTTCCCGTTCGAGTCTAGCTCAAAGCAGTGTTTTCGGGTTTTACCCCTAGGTACATCTGTGCCAGAGCCGCCTCTACCTGCTCGTATCCAGACATGGATGTATTGCTCGGAAAACTCACAAAATCTCTACAATACCAAAATTCTAGTAAGTTCTTTTATACTAATCCTCAAAGTTCATCTTAGGTCTACGTGCTCTAATCAGAGTTTATCTAAATCTAGCTTCCAAGGTTTGTACTAAACTTTCTCTGATACCAACTGTAACGCCCCGACCCTAGTTACCCAGAGTCGGTGCATTATTAAATATCATTGGCATGATCACAAGAAAGATCAAATCTCGAAAGACCGATTGGTTTAGTAGCCTTGGAAACACTAGATATATTCATAAGTTTTACATTACATCATAAAAAAAAACATCTTGTCTTCATATCCCCTCATACTATCCCTGCAGGTCATTCATAAATTAACTCTTCATAATCCTGGGAAAAATAAAACATTGAAAGGGGTGAGCTCAGATGCTCAGTAAGGATAACATTATAGCAGAAGCTTTCATAAATAAGCATAAACACTTAAGGCAATTTATAACTAAAACAAAAGCCTTTTAAACATGGACTTTCAACATGGTATGGCATAAATAAAATGAAATAATGCCATTTACTTACTCACATGGATATTCTACTAGTCGAATGATCACATGCAATATCAATAACCACTTTCATAATGATGGAATGCATAATGCCAGACTATTATAACCACATAGCCAAGGCCTCGTGCCAAGACTAAAAATAAGATTTTTCCAAGGCCTTGTGCCAAGACACTAGTTTGTCTCATGAGACCTACCGATGCATCGAGGAGCTATAGCGGGCTCCACCCGTCACTTATTAAGTCTAATGCATTCCTCATATGAACAGGTTTAAGCATAACATAAACATTCGTATTAAAACTAGCATACAAAATGTCAATACTTCTACCAAAAACCATGAATGGTATAAAAATAGCACATCCACAGTCAAACATAACTCATTCGATACAATATGGAAGATTTTATTGTATCACATTAACCTCAATCAAGAATAATGAAGGATGTTGACATAGATGAAAATAATCATCAAAACTATTTGAGAGAAATATCCCCCTTTTCTTGAAAACATTTAAAAGTCACACTATTTGTCAAGAAGCCATTTAAAAGTAGATTTTTGAATCAAAGTGTCCCATACCACTTTGAAACTTTTTAAAAGTAATTTTCATTTCTAAACTTTAATGTCCATATAAATAAATCCTTAAAACCATTTTTAAAACATGGACATTAATGAGAAAGATTTAGATGAATAAGTCTTTAAAACATTTAAAAAAAATGGTATTTTAGTTAGAGATTCCAACCAAAAGAGACACTTGAATACAAATAATTGTAGTAATCAAAAAATTGTAATATCATGAGAATAAAGGGATTCATGATATACTATGTCAAAGTACATTATATACACCACATAAAAGTGATTTGGTGTATATCAACAAAGAAGTCTCAATGGACTGTAAATTGAGATGAAATCTCTCATAAAGGCCATATCCTTAGGTTAAGGATAAATCAACGACATAATTATGTGTGAAAAATATAAATACACTAAATATGATTGGATATTCAGTGTAAAACAGTCAAAGTATATTCACACATATTCATGTAAAAACAATACCAAAGAATTGGATATTTAACTCAACAAATGGTGAATGAGTTAAAATTACTCTTATCAAGTTCATATCAATGACTTGAGAATTATAAATGGAGTGATTATGTGTATCAAAATTATATCCACAGGAAAGGGGAGTGGAAATTATGACATAAGCAAATGAATAGTGATTCCACACATAATCTTGGAGTAATAGAATCAATGAAATATACGTAAAGCCAAATGAGTGGAAATTGAAATTCCAAATTCCCTTATCGATTAGGTAACTTACGAAACATACACCCATGAAATAAGGATCATACAATGATGATGTAACTACCCATAAATTAAATTATATTACACAATGAATACATTCATGGGCAGTACACATACACCACATGCAATAAATAAGTGGTGAACAATGGAATTCTCACGAAATTAAGAGTGAGATAAGAAACCTCTTACCACGTTAATCAACTGAGTTGTATGGACAAAAGTTAATAACCACCAAATTATTTACAGAATAAAATGAATATAAAGAGAATCATGATAATATATATCAAATGTCAGTACACAATACACCACTTTCAGTAATTTAGTGGCGAACAATGGAAATCTCACAGAATTGAAAGTGAGATAAAAAAATCCCTTACTTTGTACTTTTTCCTTGGTCGATGGTAGGTTTAACTCCTGTATAATGGTGAAATAATTGTTATTGAATAATACAAGAATCATTTACTTTAATATGTTATCATATATGATCTTTTAACATTGATTTGTTAATAATATCTTAGAATTATCGTCATTTCGGGTGTTAACGGGTTCATTTTACTTTATATTCTTTGTTATGTGAGCCATATTCGTTATTAGTGGGATGTATATTATTCATATCTAGAATGATATAAAGTCCTTATACATAATTTTTAAATCATCAAATGATAATTATACTTGAATGGATACGATGGAGAATGAATCTCATCGCGTTCGTGGAGACGGTAGTCCGTACGTACGCACGAGCGACAATATCATTCTTTTGATATTAAAATAATATATAAATGGATGGTCTATCATATATACAGAATAATTAACATGTTATATTTATTATTTACATGATTTACACATCATTATTATACCCATCCAAATAATAATATATTGAATAACAATTACACCACGACGTGGAGACGGTAAGCCGTACGTACGCACGTATGGTGACATGTTATTCAAAGGGTGGATAGAATACTGAATATGGTTGTACCATATTTATAATAACATCACAGTATATGTGAGATACTAGAGTTATTATTTTAGAATGGTAATAACAAATAAAGAGGAAGTGGAAGAAGAAAGGAACTTGAAAAGGGGTGGTGAAAACATTACCTCTTCTTCGGGTTCTTCCTTTTGATTTGATCAAAAGGGATCCTTAGGTTGGCTTTATGATCAAAATAAGGCCTCTAGGTTGTAGTGAGGGGAGTTGAGATAGTATTTGGGCAGGGTTTGGACGAACCAAAAGGCTTTGAAGGTGTGAAGAAATGAGAAGGAGGAGCGCCCTTTTATAAGAGGGGTGAGGGGCACCTTTGGAAAATCTAGAAATATTAATTTATAATAAATTCATATTCGGTTTATAATGGCTCAAAAGTTTATTATTTAAATTTTAAGGTGGGTATGGGTCGAAAACAACTCAACCAATAGAATTTAGACAGGTTTGGGTCATTATATTAACCTTATCTTTAAGTATTAACTCTTAGTTAATTAGTTTCACTTTTACAATGTCTCTTTGTATTTTTATATTATATGGTTAATAAACTTACTATATACATCCAAGCGACCCCAAAGTGGTCCATTAATGATGAAACTATCATGATATAAGTCCCTTGGACGAAACTTAGATTTTTAGGAATTTAATATCAATTAATAATATAATATTTGTTTTAAAAACTCTTTTATGTCAATTTTGACACTATTCAATAGTTGATTTTTGTGATACTCATAACAGATTGATTACTTCGAAAAACGTCAATTAACTCAATCCTAATATATCATATTATGATAGAAAATTAGTTTAATTCATTAAAAGTTTCATATTATATTTATTTGGGTATTTATAATATCAATTATTTTATTTTTTTACTATTATAGTAATTACTGCATCATCGTTGTGTCATAAATAAAATAAATTATTTAATGTCTAAAAATTACAAATAAACTATCATTATGTATTAAATCTTTTTATATTTCTAATGATTATTTATAATCTAAAATCCAACATATATAACCCTATGTAACAATTGTTTTTCTAAAAGATATATGCTTGTGTCATTTTTGTCTTAATTAAAATAAAGTGTCATTATCACTTATAAGTGGATCCATGGGGTCCCAAAATCGACCCAAAGATGCCCATGGTCGACCATGTATCAACCTATAGGGTTAAGACACGTTTTAGGGTAATTTAGTATTATTATAATATTATTTTTTAACCCTTATTTACCGGATTTACCCTTAACCATGGTAAATAAAATATTTACCGCAGTAATTATTCAAAATGTCTAAAAATAAAAGTTACCTATTTACACAATTTGAACATCCTGATTCCAAATATGGAATCCATTTTCCTAAATTCAAAACACAAAAGTGGGAGAAATTAATTTAAAATTAATTCCCGCTGTCAAAACAAAAAGCGTGTTTTTAAGAGATAATAACTATCAAAAGATTGACACTTGTTTATGTTCGGTTTAATTGTAAAATTATGTCCAATGAACAACATTATATTAAATGGTAAAAATATATTATAAATATACTTTAAAACCACTCAAATTCATAATTTATCACTATTAATTATTTTGATTAAAAAATTTGTTTTTAATTAAAATTTAGTAATTTCCACTATTCATCAAAATATGAAAGTTATCCGAAAAGTACCAAAATTTCAACTTAGGATAAATTCGATACTCCGAATCCAAAAATGAAGTCCATTTTGAAATATAATATATATATAATTTCAAAAAGTAGGTATTACTATTCGTAACAGCTAGTTTGATTGGTTGTGGTGTGTTAAAATCTCGAAGTTGCGTACAATGCACGTCATTGCATTATTCGAAAGGAAACATACCGAGGAAGCTTGGGGTGTTACATTCTCCCCTCCTTCAATAAATTGCGTCCTCGCAATTTTTAAAATTTTGCTTGGGAATTTAATGGAAAGTCCCACATCGGAAAAAGAGTCAATAAAACTATCACTTTAAAAGAAAGAAAGAGAGGTATAAGGGTCATCCAAGATAACCCATACTAGGATTCCATGTAAGAAAACATGGATATGGATGATAAACTAAGTGTCAAGTTCTGATGGAGAGGGATAGAAATCATGATCAGGAGAAAGTTAACAATGAGAAAACCACAAACTTGTGTTGGGACAAACGACCATTAGTCTCCTAGTAGGAAAGTAAACGGACAACATTTTTTTTAAGTTACATTACATAAGGAAGAGGAATTAATTTATGATATTGACTAAGAACATTATGAGATATACTTACATTTTAAGTAGATTTTCATTCTTTAATAAATTTCCACCACTAACTCAATTTTTTTTAAACGATGAGTATTCAAGAAGACTTGGTCACACTGGAAGAGCTAGAATAAACTTCTATAGAATCACATGATCCATGCAGGATAAACCATATATTTACATTGTCTTTGAAGATTAATCAAAACCAAAATGGTTAGTGAATGATCTAATGATCCCCCAAAAGGATATTCATTGAGATAAATATGCACTAATCTTAATTTCTAAAATTAAACCAACAATACCCCAAAGTTAAATAGATACCATTCAATAACCAATTGTCCTTAAAATCCTTTAATATAATCCAAACCTATATTGAAACCCAAAACATAGAAGAATTTGATTATGTAGTCTCCCATGTTACATTGTATCTCCAAATGACATCAAATACTCTTAAAGTCACATACTTAAAAGTAATTAACATTATCACATATTCTCTGTTATAGGTTAATCATTTCCATAAATAACCCAAATCACTATAAATCAACAATAAAAACGTAGATAAAAACCCACCATTACTCTGCAAATGAAACCCCATTGTATTCTATTTTCCTTGGGCATATAGTGTTCCCAACAATGCGAACATCTTCCAAAATAACATTTATCACTTAATCACCAAATCATTTTCCTATACCAAGGGTATTCATTTGATAAGACATAAGAACCCAAATCATCTTATTATTGATCAATAAAATCATTTAACAAAAAAAATAGTCACACTAACCAGGGACTTCACGTAGTCCAGTGGTAGGCGATAAATCCCAATCGAACTTTGGTTGTGGGTTCGATTCCCACAGCTTTGTCCGACGCGACGGGTTGTCACACGGTCTACATGTTGTCCTTTTTCAAAAACTATATTTTATAATATTACCAAGATGAGATAAATTCCTCAAAATAACATAATTTAACCACAAATGTTATATCATACTTTTCATTTTCATCCCAAATTATAATATCTTATCATTTTCTCAAACCCCAATGATCATATAAAACCAAATGGTTATTTATACCTATATCCACAAGAGAAGAGACAATTCTTCCTCAAATATCATTCTCACATGGCAAACTACGGGGTTACAAATACAAGAGAAAATTATTCCAAAGTAAACCCATCAACAAGGAGTGCTAATTTTTCTCCAACCATTTATTTCCACATAGCTTCTTCTTTGACCAAGAAAATATCCTATAGAATAGGACATTCACTCGGGTAATGGCCAGGTCCCCTACATTTACGGCAAATGACTGTAAATGGACTCTTGGGACCATTTTTATCTTCTTCCATAGTACTCTTCATTTTTCTTCGGCAATTCTTCACTTTATGTCCTTCCTCCCCGCACGTAAAACATTTCTTTGTCCCATTGAGACACTTTCCTGGGTGTCTCTTTCCACATTTCCTGCATGATGAAAATTGAGGGTTCTTTTCTCCATGGTCTCCATTGCTGGATCTCTTATCATTTATCACCTTTCTCTTCCTTGTTGAGTCTGGGAGTTGGTTAATATATATGTTGTTGATCATATTTTTGGAAAACTGATTTGGCATAAAGACGATATCTTTTACGCCTATCAACATTCCATTTTGTTGCTCATTTCCACCACCGTTCCCACCTTGTACATCATTCTCAAAGTCACAATGACTTCCTTGGAATCCAGCCATTGAGTAAAACCATAAAGCATTGTGTGAGTAATAGTAGTCGTAAAATCATTTAGAGATTAAAATGTCACCATATTCTCAATTTGAAACATATTAGGATTAACCAAGGTCATTTACTCTCATCTTATATATATATTACTTAAATCGGTTTGTAAAGAAAATGTAAATTATCCTAAGCATATCCCCCAGGAGTGTCGTAACCAAGAGTGCAGCAAGGCCCGTTGTCGTGCACCAGTTCCCGTTCGAGTCTAGCTCAAAGCTGTGTTTTCGGGTTTTACCCCTAGGTACATCTGTGCCAGAGCCGCCTCTACCTGCTCGTATCCAGACAGGGATGTATTGCTCGGAAAACTCACAAAATCTCTACAATACCAAAATTCTAGGAAGTTCTTTTATACTAATCCTCAAAGTTCATCTTAGGTCTACGTGCTCTTATCAGAGTTTATCTAAATCTAGCTTCCAAGGTTTGTACTAAACTTCCTCTGATACCAACTATAACGCCCCGACCCAAGTTACCCAGAGTCGGTGCATTATTACATAACATTGGCATGATCACAAGAAAGATCAAATCTTGAAAGACCGATTGGTTTAGTAGCCTTGGAAACACTAGATATATTCATAAGTTTTACATTACACCATAAAAAAAACATCTTGTCTTCATATCCCCTCATACTATCCCTGCAGGTCATTCATAAATTACCTCTTCATAATCCTGGGAAAAATAAAACATTGAAAGGGGTGAGCTCAGATGCTTAGTAAGGATAACATTATAGAAGAAGCTTTCATAAATAAGCATAAACACTTAAGGAAATTTATAACTAAAACAAAAGCCTTTTAAACATGAACTTTCAACATGGTATGGCATAAATAAAATGAAATAATGCCATTTACTTACTCACATGGATATTCTACTAGTCGAATGATCACATGCAATATCAATAACCACTTTCATAATGATGGAATGCATAATGCCAGACTATCATAACCACATAGCCAAGGCCTCGTGCCAAGACTACAAATAAGATTTTGCCAAGGCCTTGTGCCAAGACACTAGTTTGTCTCATGAGACCTACCGATGCATCGAGGAGCTATAGCGGGCTCCACCCGTCACTTATTAAGTCCAATGCATTCCTCATATGAACAGGTTTAAGCATAACATAAACATTCGTATTAAAACTAGCATACGAAATGTCAATAATTCTACCACAAACCATGAATTGTATAAAAATAGCACATCCACAGTCAAACATAACTCATTCGATACAATATGGAAGATTTTATTGTATCACATTAACCTCAATCAAGAATAATGAAGGATGTTGACATAGATGAAAATAATCATCAAAACTATTTGAGAGAAATATCCCCCTTTTCTTGAAAACATTTAAAAGTCACACTATTTGTCAAGAAGCCATTTAAAAGTAGATTTTTGAATCAAAGTGTCCCATACCACTTTGAAACTTTTTAAAAGGAATTTTCATTTCTAAACTTTAATTTCCATATAAATAAATCCTTAAAACCATTTTTAAAACATGGACATTAATGAGAAAGATTTAGATGAATAAGTCTTTAAAACATTTAAAAAAAATGGTATTTTAGTTAGAGATTCCAACGAAAAGAGACACTTGAATACAAATAATTGTGGTAATCAAAAAATTGTAATATCATGAGAATAAAGGGATTCATGATATACTATGTCAAAGTACATTATATACACCACATAAAAGTGATTTGGTGTATATCAACAAAGAAGTCTCAATGGACTGTAAATTGAGATGAAATCTCTCATAAAGGCCATATCCTTAGGTTAAGGATAAATCAACGACATAATTATGTGCGACAAATATAAATACACTAAATATGATTGGATATTCATTGTAAAACACTGAAAGGATATTCACACATATTCTTGTAAAAACAATACCAACGAATTGGATATTTAACTCAACAAATGGTGAATGAGTTAAAATTACTCTTATCAAGTTCATATCAATGACTTGAGAATTATCAATGGAGTGATTATGTGTATCAAAAGTATATCCACAGGAAAGGGGAGTGGAAATTATGACATAAGCAAATGAATAGTGATTCCACACATAATCTTGGAGTAATAGAATCAATGAAATATACGTAAAGCCAAATGAGTGGAAATTGAAATTCCAAATTCCCTTATCGATTAGGTAACTTACGAAACATACACCCATGAAATAAGGATCATACAATGATGATGTAACTACCCATAAATTAAATTATATTACATAATGAATACATTCATGGGCAGTACACATACACCACATGTAATAAATAAGTGGTGAACAATGGAATTCTCACGAAATTAAGAGTGAGATAAGAAACCTCTTACCACGTTAATCAACTGAGTTGTATGGACAAAAGTTAATAACCACCAAATTATTTACAGAATAAAATGAATATAAAGAGAATCATGATAATATATATCAAATGGCAGTACACAATACACCACTTTCAGTAATTTAGTGGCGAACAATGGAAATCTCACGGAATTGAAAGTGAGATAAGAAAATCCCTTACTTTGTACTTTTTCCTTGGTCGATGGTAGGTTTACCTCCTGTATAATGGTGAAATAATTGTTATTGAATAATACAAGAATAATTTACTTTAATATGTTATCATATATGATCTTTTAACATTGATTTGTTAATAATATCTTAGAATTATCGTCATTTCGGGTGTTAACGGGTTCATTTTACTTTATATTCTTTGTTATGTGAGCCATATTCGTTATTAATGGGATGTATATTATTCATATCTAGAATGATATAAAGTCCTTATACATAATTTTTAAATCATAAAATGATAATTATACTTGAATGGATACGATGGATAATGAATCTCATCGCGTTCGTGGAGACGGTAGTCCGTACGTACGCACGAGCGACAATATCATTCTTTTGATATTAAAATAATATATAAATGGATGGTATATCATATATACAGAATCATTAACATGTTATATTTATTATTTACATGAGTTACACATCATTATTATACCCATCCAAATAATAATATATTGAATAACAATTACACCACGACGTGGAGACGGTAAGCCGTACGCACGCACGTATGGTGACATGTTATTCAAAGGGTGGATAGAATACTGAATATGGTTGAACCATATTTATAATAACATCACAGTATATGTGAGATACTAGATTTATTATTTTAGAATGGTAATAACAAATAAAGAGGAAGTGGAAGAAGAAAGGAACTTGAAAAGGGGTGGTGAAAACATTACCTCTTCTTCGGGTTCTTCCTTTTGATTTGATCAAAAGGGCTCCTTAGGTTGGATTTATGATCAAAATAAGGCCTCTAGGTTGTAGTGAGGGGAGTTGAGATAGTATTTGGGCAGGGTTTGGCCGAACCAAAAGGCTTTGAAGTTGTGAAGAAATGAGAAGGAGGAGTGCCCTTTTATAAGAGGGGTGAGGGGCACCTTTGGAAAATCTAGAAATATTAAATTATAATAAATTTATATTCGGTTTATAATGGCTCAAAAGTTTATTATTTAAATGTTAAGGTGGGGATGGGTCTAAAACAACTCAACCAATAGAATTTAGACAGGTTTGGGTCATTATATTAACCTTATCTTTAAGTATTAACTCTTAGTTAATTAGTTTCACTTTTACAATGTCTCTTTGTATTTTTATATTATATGGTTAATAAACTTACTATATACATCCAAGAGACCCCCAAGTGGTCCGTTAATGATTAAACTATCATGATATAAGTCTCTTGGACTAACCTTAGATTTTTAGGAATTTAATATCAATTAATAATATAATTTTTTTTAAGAACTCTTTTATGTCAATTTTGACACTATTCAATAGTTGATTTTTGTGATACTCATAACAGATTGATTAATTCGAACAAAGTCAATTAAATCAATCCTAATATATCATATTATCCTAGAAAATTATTTTAATTCATTAAAAGTTTCATATTATATTTATTTGGGTATTTATAATATCAATTATTTTATTTTTTTACTATTATAGTAATTACTGCATCATCGTTGTGTCATAAATAAAATAAATTATTTAATGTCTAAAAATTATAAATAAAAAATCATTATGTATGAAATCTTTTTATATTTTTAATGAATATATATAATCTAAAATCCAACATATATAACCCTATTTAACAATTGTTTTTCCAAAAGATATATGCTTGTGTCATTTTTGTCTTAATTAAAATAAAGTGTCATTATCACTTATAAGTGGATCCATGGGGTCCCAAAATCTACCCAAAGATGCCCATGGTCGACCATGTATCAAACTATAGGGTTAAGACACGTTTTAGGGTAATTTAGTATTATTATAATATTATTGTTTAACCCTTATTTACCGGATTTACCCTTAACCATGGTAAATAAAATATTTACCGCAGTAATTATTCAAAATGTCTAAAAATAAAAGTTACCTATTTACACAATTTGAACATCCTGATTCCAAATATGGAATCAATTTTCCTAAATTCAAAACACAAAAGTGGCAGAAATTAATTTAAAATTAATTCCCGCTGTCAAAACAAAAAGCGTGTTTTTAAGAGATAATAACTATCAAAAGATTGACACTTGTTTATGTTCGGTTTAATTGTAAAATTATGTCCAATGACCAACATTATATTAAATGGTAAAAATATATTATAAATATACTTTAAAACCACTCAAATTAATAATTTATCACTATTAATTATTTTGATTAAAAAAGTTGTTTTTAATTAAAATTTAGTAATTTTCACTATTCCTCAAAATATGAAAGTTATCCGAAAAGTACCAAAATTTCACCTTAGGCTAAATTCGATACTCAGAATCCAAAAATGAAGTCCATTTTGAAATATAATATATATATAATTTCAAAAAGTAGGTATTACTATTCGTAACGGCTAGTTTGATTGGTTGTGGTGTGTTAAAATCTCGAAGTTGCGTACAATGCACGTCATTGCATTATTCGAAAGGAAACATACCGAGGAAGCTTGGGGTGTTACACCTACCCAAGTTTTATAAGCCTTATGTTTGGCACAATACCAATCTTAGAGGTTTTAATGCGTCAAGAAAAGATCATTTTCCAAAGAAGATGTATACTTTTAACCGCATATTTTTTTATTTCTTATTAATCATATTTAAAATATTTTTTAAACATTGATAATATAATATAAATATTTTACTAAATATACCTATATGTTTTCAATTTAATGGAATAACCTATATCAATATCTTCTTTCATCAAATAGGAAACAAAACCATCGTGTGCACGTACGACAAACTACTGCCTCGTGAAGCAATATAATTCATTTTCCATCATAGTCTCTCATTCATAGATTATAATGGTGTAATTAATATTTATATGTGATATTAAAGAAATATTTATAATTATAAAAAGATAATATATCATTTACATTCTTACATTTTTATTAATGTAAAAATGATATTGTCGTTCGGGTATACGTGTGGCTTACCACCGCCACGAAGAGATGCGATTTGTTTTTAATCACCACATCACATTGAAGATATATATAAGTATATTTAAAGAATTATTATGATATTTATGATATTATAATCATTATTAAGAGATAAAATAATACTTACCTTCTTTTAATAATGATCGTTGAAAAATGGAAACATTACTCTTGCGCATGTACGACCTACCATATCCATGATTGTAATATAGTTCATTTTTAATAACCATATTTTATGGATAGATGTAACATAAAAATTAATGTATAAAAAATATAATTATGTAATTATTATTATTATATATATTATGGAAGAGTGGACCCTTTGACCATGAACAACACACCAAATCCATTTTGAAACTACAGACTAAACGTTCTCAAAATAACCAACACAGAATTCATTGTTTAAGTAACTAAATTTTAAATTGTAATAAATGGAAAAATGATTTAATTATAAGGTAATAGAATAATAAAAGTTTTCTTAAATAAGTAATTAATTTATATAAGTTTATTATATATTAGTTAAAATAAATACATTGAAATTCTTAAATCATATTAAGGAATTTCTCCTCAATTTTACTTTATTAAGATATATTTTCTTTTTATAATCCTAATTTATTTTATATAGTCTATATAATTAAATTTTATCAAATATATTATGAATCCTTAATATATAATGGTATTTTAAGTTATAATATTTATTATTTTATCCAATGGGATTTGACATGAATGTTACTAAGTGGTAAAGGGTTTCTTAACATAATTTTCTTTTCATTTGGTTATAATACTTCTTCATTGTCTTTATAAAACCATTATTATATGTGAAATGATATAAAAATTGTTTTATTAAGTATTTAAACTATTTTTTTTGGTTTTAAAATTGATATAAATAATATCTCCATTAATTAACTCTTAATTAAATGATATGATCTTTGCAAGGGTTATTCGTTAAAATTTCCCTTTCTTGGGAACATATGTTTATAATATTAACCTATATTATTTTTTTATGAGTTATATATAAATTCCCATTGAAATAGTATATCATGAATCTATATATTTTAATGATATTAAAATTTTTATTTTATTTTATTTTTTCACGGTACTTATGATCGAAGTGTTACATAAGTGGAAAAGGCTTCATGTTACAATCTCCTTTCTTTTTAGGATTGTTTATATTCAAATTTCTTTATGGAAAATAATATGTTATTATTTTCTTGAACCAAAAATATTTTATTCTCCTATTTTTATTATTTTTGTTCACATGCTTAATTTCCATTTTTACCTTACTTGTTGAATTAACATAAAAAAATATGATTTTAATTTATTCTTATCCTGTAACTTCTTTTAGATCATGAATATTTCTTTTCCATATCCATGTTTTATAAAATGTTTTGAAAAACGTTCTTTTATAAACTTAAGTAACTTATTAAAACTATTTTATAGGTTCTTTTACTTTATTTTAAAATGTATTATTAAGTAAATTTCTAAATGTTTTAAAAATGTTTTACTTTAGTCTCATTTTATAGAATGTTTGAAAAAATGTTTATTCTTAACATTTTAAACATGAATATATTTTCACACCATCATGAACATTATTTTCTTTGAAGATTAATTTAAACATTTACAAGGTTATTTTCAATAAAAATTAATTTATTGATATTTTATAAATTCATATATTTTAAAATTTATTTACATTGTGGAAAGTTTTTTCCCTTAATAATGACTTTAATGATATTTTTATGGAATTTCTATTCCAAAACATCAACAACACTTGATGATATATATGATACACTTGGGATATTTTTTGTTAATACTATCCGTATTTTTCATCTAGATGTTTTATGACTGTTTCAACGATATTTTTCATGAAATCAATTCCTTTTACATGTGTTAATCAAGTGATAAAAACAATAATGTTTGTTTCTATGAGTTTTATGATGAAATGAAATATATATGTACTTTATTTATGTTTTTCTTATTCAATATTATTTATGATGATAGGCAGTTCTATTATAAACCAATGAAATGTGATTTAGTTATAAACCAAGGATGGGTGGTTACATTTTAACAAAATATGATTGGGTATATGATAGCCCTCCAATGTATTGTATATAGAAGTTGACCGTATGGCTACTATATATGTGAGAGTGTTATGGAAATGATTTACCTAGTTAACTACTAATTTTATCTTTTTTTATATAGTTCTTTATTTTAATCTTATGATTTATAAATGTAATTTAATGATTTTATATTTAAATAAATATTTTCTCCACTTCTTATTGGTGAAATACTTTGGATTTTTAATGATTCCTCAGATCAAGATTGAAATTGTATGGATCATGATGATTAATTCACATGAATATTTCCTTTGTTAAATATTTATACCATGTTTCATGAATTATGATATGGGTATTGATGATTATTAATTCCATTCTGTTATTTTCATGAAAAATTATTATTTAATCTTACCCTTATATTGTTATTATTTTTTTGAAAGGGTTGGGGTATGAGGACCCAATTTATTGATAAGAAAAGGTTCAAACAGATAGGTAGTACATCAACAAAAAAAACAGATTTTTCAAATCCCCCTTCCTGGGGGCCCAAGTTTTTTCCTAAGCTTTTCTCCAATTATCCGCTCCTTTTCGTGTAATTCATTCCAGAGTTGTAGTTTTATGTGGTTGCAACCTCATCCCCTGTCATATTGATCATAAATATCCTTGGCCTGTTGGAGTAATGTATCCACGTCTTCATTAGATTCTGCATTTACATCCTGTTCATTTTTCATTTTCTCTTCATCTTTTCTACTGCTTCTTATTTTTGTTCTTGCTTGTTGCCAAGAGTCTTCATCCTTGATTAACTCTTCAAAATTTTCAGTCTGAAGTCTAGCAATCTGTTTTGTTGTCTCTGATTTTGACACCACCTGCACACTAGGAGAAGAAGTATAATTAGGAGAAGGTTCCCATGGAAGCATACTTACCTCTTTGGAACCAACTGTAGCAGGAACTTATTTTTCTGCAAGCATAGATTGGTCAGCAGAAACAGGAGGTCCACCCTCTACAAAAGAATGAGGAGGACTGAAAAATGTACCTGCCTCAGCCACTTTGCCTTTCCCTTCTTCCTTTAGATTTATGTTTACCTGTGCACTAGAGGAATCACTAGAGGCAATGAGACTTTCATGAGTAACATCAGTCAAGGAGGAAACCTCCTTACTAGTGTCAATCTGAGCAGAATCAGATTGACACAGTAAAGGGGGCCTGAGTTCCTTGCTTTGAGAAACCACTTGAGCATAGAAATGGATAGTAGTAGTAACAGGGAGAGAAGGTGCAAGATTCTCAACTTCTTCCACAATGTCAGCCCAGGATTTATGGCTGGGTGGACATACCTTCTCGTTATCATTCTTGGAGTCATAAACAACCATCCCTTGATTAACAGGTTCAACCTGCCTATTAACAGGATTTTCAGAACCAGAGGTGCAGGATTTATTTCTTTGTGTTGTTTTCCTCTCCAAATATAAGTTGGAACATGATTTATGATCATGTCCTCATCGAGAACAAAGGGTGAAAATAATAGATCTTCTACAGTTATTTACCTCATATCCAATGAACTTAAAATCTGGGAAACGTTTTTGGTATGTTCTCAAATTCCACTCTAAGTTCCAGCTCCTCTTCATCAGTAGATAAACAAACTTTATCTACTAATGTGGAGAAAAGTTCGATTTCAATCAGAAATCTAGAATAATGGCCAAATCTAGCAATTTCAGTTTCTCTATCTATCTTAATTGGAACTCCTACAACCAATGATATTTCATATAGAATTATAGGATGCCATAAAACCAAGTTTAAGCCATATATTTTAACCCATACCTGTACTAAGGTCTTACCAATTTCATAGGGGTTGAATTTACGATCCAAGTCATGTATATGCACTACAACTGGCTTGAGTGAGAGGGAACCAAAGCCCCAAGCTCTCAACTTCTGCTCTTCAGAAGGGAAAAGTATATGAAAATACCCTTTCCTGAGTGATACAATATACCATGTATTAAATCCCCATATGTTTGATAATCTATTTGCGAGTTGCTCTATCCTCCATGGTTTAGAACCTTTAGGAAGTATAAGCCTAGTGATGATTGAATGATCCCTGAGCTTAAACCTTTCAGTAATTGCCTCCGGGTCAGCTTTGACATGAGTGGTCAATCCTCTCCGACGAATACCCACATTCAAACCCTTAAAACAGAAAAATAACCCGGTAGAATCGCCGACCTCGACAGGTTTAACACCAAGGTTTAATCGCTTTTGTGGATCCAATCCTTCAAGGATATCTGCCGAGTGTTTGTGCGAGTTAAATCTTCCCAGATCCAGAAGGATTTCCATTATCCAAGCTTGTAATTGCGAGAGAGCCCTAATCACTGTGCTTGCAAGAACAGGAGATTAGAAAACTCTAATCGCCTTTAAGAATCACCGGAGAGAGCTCCTGAATGCTCGACCCATCCATCCTCACCCCATATATTATTATTATTATCACTAATGACATTCAATTGTTAATTATTATGTTTAACCTTACTGAGCATTTAAGCTCACCTGTCTTATGTTTTCTTTTACCTAGGTTTTAAAGAATTATGAATATTGATTTATATATATAAAAGTTTCAACTGAGGATTATTTTATGGAAGATTATTTATTTCTTTATGAACTAGTTGTTTATGAATTGAACTTGGGAAGAGTTTTGGATAATTATCTAAAAATATAAACCAAAAAGGTCATCGGGCCTGCAAGTGACCTAATATTTCCATTTGATGTTGTAAGTATTGGATTGAAAAATTTGGATCACTTTTAGTGGTATCAAATATATAAATATAAAACATTTTTTAGAATTGGATCTAATAGTGTTGGTTGAGGGTCTTTACACAACCTTATATGGAATCCACATTATACACCATAGTATCATTACAACCCTATATTCTTGAGTATAATTTTATTTTTTTTCTTTTAGATTAAAGAGGAAGATTAATAATTCATGGTATTTTCAATTTAGGATTCCATAAAATGAGAAGATATGGGAGTTGTTTTTCATAATTTTTAGAATTCTTCAATGCTAAAATACATTGGATTACTTTGTTATACTTCTATTTTGGAAGAGAAATTAAATTACTAGTTTATATTTTGGGATGACTTGAAGATCACCTATACCCATCTGATTATATATTTATAATAATTATAATTAGTTTTATGAGGAAATTAAATAAATTTAGTTTTCTGGGTGTGATACTGGTTCTTTATATAATTTTCCTTGAAAAAAGAAGAGAAAAAACTAGAAAAAGTAGGAAGAAAAAATATTTTTATTACTATTGAATGATCCATCCTAAACTTTTTTTATAAAAAGAAATGGTGGGGGAGATATTTAATTTTGTAAAAGAAATAAGGATATATACATTACATTAATATTAATATAAATTCATGCCTTATAATTAAATAATATAAACTCATTTCTTCCAACCTCATAATTGTTTTACATTATAACCCACCAACCATTAATCGTTAGAGTTATTTAAACCTTTTTGAAATTAGTTATGACTTATGTGGTTTTATATCTATTATATATAGATTGAGATATTATAAAAACTTATGGATAGATTGTGTGGACCTGAGATTGATCATAGCTATATGTTTGCGTTGATCTTGACTGTTGAGTGGAAATATTCCATAGAGGTACATAAAAAAATTTGAATGGGATTCTAAATAAGTGTTGAAAAATAACAATGAAATAAAAAAGAGATTGTGAGTTCATCAGTGAATCCTGATTGGATATGTCAAAAATATTTTTATTATTATATTTTGTTATCTTTAATTAACTATATTTTATTGGTTTCCCTTGAGCTATTTTACTCTTGTTTATGACATGTATTTCTTTACAAATATTTTTCTTATATTCTTCTTGGGGACAAGAAAAATATTAAGAGTGAGGGAATTTAATATATAATTTTCATAAGAACCTTTTCACTGTGTTTGCATAGTAAAATGATTTTAATTCTTACTAAATATTGGTATTTTTATTAATTATACTATGTCTGAAAAAGTAGTTAAATTGGAAATCTTTTGAAGAGAAGAGTATAGTAGAATCCAAAAATGAATGTGGCATAGATAATGAAGTGAAACTAGTACATTAAGACGTGTACATATCATAGAGAATAAAATACATTTTATACATGTTTTTTAATTGTTATTTTAGGATTTCCATGAAAAATTCAAATATGTTTTAGATATATTTCATTAGGAAACAATTTTGTGTTTAAAAAAATCACCAGGGAGATTGTATACATATGTTAAATGGAATATACATGAATTCTGTAAGATAAAATTTTTGGTTACTTGGTCAAGTATTAAAATGTAGTAACTACAAATAAAAATAAGGAGAGAAACTTGTGTAGTTATCGTTTAGGAATAAGTGATGGGATAATGTATGAATAAGTTTTGGGTGTAGAAAATATATAAGATGAATAATTTCAAGGGGTTTTAAGATCTTGATATATCCAGAAATTAGATTAAATGTAATTACTAAAGGCTCTAGTTAGATGATAGGAAAATTCTCAAGGATCACACTTGAGATGGCGTTGGATGTTACACTCTAAATACTATAACATTTACCGCATCATGGTGAGATATCTAATGAAAATTTGAAGATCTGGTTCTAAATTCAAAGATGGGGGTTTATATTTTTAATACCCATGTTATCTGTATAAAACCCAAAATTATTATTCACCATGGGGAAAAGTAGTCCCCGAAACCTATTTTTTTTGACTGTTTCGAAGAATAGATAATGAGTTATGACCATTTTTTTAAATTTGTGGCTGAAAAATTTATTTTATTTTTAAAATAAAACACTAACATAGATGTTTTAGGAGTATCTACGCCAATGTGAATATTTATTAATAAAAAAGGTTTTTATCAGGTTTTTGGGAACATTATCAGTGTTTCAAGATATCCATAGTCACTATGAGTTATTCTATACTATAATTATTTATAGAAAATTACTTTCAATGTCTTTATTATTTTTTATGTAAGTCCCTATGTTATTTAAATGTGATTTATTTGACCAATCATTATTTATTTGAAAGACTCACTTTATAAAATAATTCTTTCAAGCATGTTTGAGTTATATTCTTCCATGAATCACTTAAGGGTTAAAGGATTAAGAGTAAAATTTTGTTTGTGTAATTTCGTTAATAATTTTATTTATGAAAGTGTCATTTTGATTAAGTGTTTCCTTAAAACATTAAATAATCTCCTCCCATTATAAATCATAAACCAAAAGATATAATAATATAGAAAACCCTAGGTAATTGAGAAAATTAAGTTATTACAAGTATCATGTATTTGTGTCTTTCACTAAATATATATCTTAACTAATATTTCTTAACAAACTTCTCTAATAAATAGATTAAAATAAATTAAAGTAGAATCAATGAACTTGATCATAAAAAGTTCATAAAAGTATAAAATTTTTACATCTAATTGAATCAACTAAATCATGAATATAAAATCTAACATCCTTAAATAATATTCACTGCATTTAATTCCATGAAACTACGTTGAAATATTGTTTTTTATATTTTTTATATACAGTGTTTTTAATTATATTCAATAAACCCTTATTGTGAAGTCAATTGGGTTAACAATATAAATACACCAGATCTTGGGAATCACATGTATTCTTAATGGGATCAACCTTAGGCTCAAAATATTTTATAATTTCATAGATAAATGAAGGATTAATAAAACTCTTAATTTTAATCTTCGGAATCTCATCATAGTTAATGACATTGACAGTTCCTATCAATATAAAATGTTTCTAAATATCCACTTTCAAATTCAAACAGACACTAGAAACAAATAATTTGGATAAGGTTTTTATATGATAAGGGTTATTGGGTTGGGATATAAAAGCTCAAAGAGAATAATGAATAGGTTAACCCATTAAAGTATAACACCTAATTTATAATTATAAGTATATAAAAATACTCACTCATTAATCTTTTTAAAGTACATCATCTATATAAACTCATTTTTCTTTTACTTTCACCTCACAGATACACAAAACAAATTGATAAAAACAACAAAATATTCACTATATATTCGTTATATTTTACATTTTACCCCTTTTAAAGGTAATCCAATTAATCACAATGATAAGAAATTCATTATCCTTTTCCCCACAACCAATGAAAATTGATCAATTTTTTCCCTTTCTATGTTTGGATATTTCCAGAAAATAACATGAAACTAGATTTCTCATTTCTCAAATGTCATTTATAACTATGAAAAATTCTAAGACAATGGTGGGGAAGGAAACAGTAATCTAGTAATTTGGATCCTTTAACTAGTTATTCATTATTTCTAAGGTCATAAGGAATTTGGACAATGAAATGATAAACAAAATGGTTTATAAGATAAAAATTTACTATGATGACCTTATTTATTTAAATATTTTTGGACGCTTATATTTTTAAAAAAGGCACAAGAAAGATCTAATAATTTCTATGTCTTTATTTTCTCTAAAAAAGGGTATTAGAAATAATTTAACATATTATTTTTTAATAACTATTTAGAAATGGAATTTTATCATTTGGAAGCCACAATCGAATGAATAAATAAAATAAAACAATAAATTAAAATTTACATGAATTAATGTTAATAAAATGAAAACATATCAACAATAATTTTAAATATCAAACTCCAAATTCAAACAAGTTTTTTATCTTAAATAATTTACACATATATATTTATGTTTGTTCTCATGATTATTTATATTTTTCATAATAGGGGAAATAAAATTTAATGGTAATAATTTCACTAACAAAAGAAAAGAAAACAATGAACCATTAAAGTTTATAGATCCCTCCCCAACAATTAAAAAAATTATTATATTTTATCAATGATGAAGCAGATTTAATGATTAATAATGAATTTAAAGAAAATACTAGCATAAAAATAATTGAAAGAGTATGATAATTCTTCCATTTTGAATATATATTTTCTCCATCAATATTTCGATATAAGGAATTGAATTATCCATGATATCAATATATAAATTCATACAATTTGGGTATTTTATTACTTTTATAATTTAATTTATTTATCCCAAGATAAATTTTAGTAATGAAATTTTAAAAAATATTGATCAATAAGAGAAAAAATGAATTTATATCTTAAATATCCAAAAAATCCTATATATTATAGTAGGTAGAGTAAACAATGATATAAAATATACTCAATGTAATGGAAAATAAATGGGTATCAAAATAAAAAACCCATAAAACTATAAGGTTAAAAAAATATAAAAAAATAATGAACAAAAATCCTCAGAGGATGCCTAATCATATCCTCCTTCCACACCTACCTAAACATCCTCTTCCATGAGTGAACTTTCAGCTAGTAATATATCATAATTATTTTTATCCTTGATATCCATGGTATTAAATTATTCTTTTTTTGAGAGTATGATAGTGGTAAGAGAAATCCCTATACTTTGTGATGTACCTAATAGAAGCTCCACTAGTGTAATATAGATAGTGATTAACTCAACTAAAGGATGGTTTTATGATTGAGGATCTATGAGATATATGGAAACTATCATTTTGGAGTGGGGTTTTAGTGGTATCAGTACTAGCATAGTAGTCTCATTAGTGGGATTTTAATTCACATAATATGATTATGGGGCCTCATATGGTACAAATATCTTCTTAATAGAGAGAAAATTAGTTTATCTCATGAAATGATAAATTAAGGGAACTTAATTTGGGTCATTGACCATTTTTCATTTTCCTTCCACCCATATATCTTCATTCTTCCTCCATGAATCTACTAGAATGGAAAAATAACACCTAAAAAGGGGATGTCGTAGCACTATGAGTGGATTGAATAGTCACCTTAATGTAAGGTTAAACCTTGACAATGGTTGTACGGTATATCATACGAGATAACAATATGGTTGGAAAAAATGGTTTACTGATTTGGTTCTGTATTTCATTAAATATGGTCATAAGAGTGGACCTTAATATTGGGATGATGGTGGACTAGGGTGAGGGATGTAAGGTAACATATGTTTTTGGTCATATGGGATATCTAATCAATAAAAAACATCCCCCTATAGTTAATAATGTATTAAAAGAAATCCTCAACAAACTTATTATTTATAATTTTTAGGATATTTGGGGAAGGAGGGGGTGGTGTATGTGTTTATTTGGTTCTTAGGGAAATTCTGGGTCAATGGTGAAATGTTCCTTGGGATATTACCTTATCACTTTTAAACTCCTAATAAATGTGTTAATAATATAAAATATAAATCATCCATTCATTTTTTATCATTATCATATTTTTAATGTTTCAATTTTGATAGACAATAACTTATCAAGTGAGGTAAGTGGCACAAAATGTTAAAAAAATCTGAGATAATTTACTAATTATGTGACGAAGTTTCCTCCCATAATGTTTAATTTGTTATTATATGTTAACACATAAAATTTGGGAAAATATATTTTACTATCTTCAATGGCAGAAACTTGATGGAATTATGTAAAATAAATATATCCAACTAACCAAAACAACTATGATTACACCCCTTTGTCTACCATGAATGAGTAATTATTAAATAAAATATATTAATCAGTAGGATTTTCAATTGGGTTCTATATTACTTGGATTTTTCATGTGGTATATATAGTGACCCAATCTAGGGACCCACATCCAAAGATCAAAACCAGACTACCACATGAACTCAATAGGATCCCCGATCACTAGAGGCTAAAAACTAGTGCCAACATATTCTAAATAATTACTAGGTAAGGTTATTACAAAAAAATTAATAAATAACTATATATATATGGACATGATTATTTACTTTAAAACTAAAACCATTAATCAAAATCAACATTTTATAATCATTTAACATAGTATGATAGAAGAAAATTCAATAAATTGAGATTCCACCAAGGGTGGATAGCTAAAACATTTGTATAAGATTAAAAAAATCCCCCAAAAATGATTTTAAAACCATCATCATGTATCACCATGAATATATCTAATAAGATCTATCATTAATTAAACTATATACCATTATTTTTATATAACATGGAACCCAACTTCTATACCCCCACTATGATTTTTGGTAGGGGTTTTTAACGCTTTACTTAGTAGAATTTACTTAAGTCACTCTTATAAATCCCTATGTATAATATTTTACAATCCTTTTAACCAATATTTATTAGAAAATAAAAAATATATGTAACAGTTTAATAGTTTAATAATACTATCAAGATTACTAAATTCAAATTATTTTTACCATAGTATCTATATTTTTATACATTCCAAAACCTTTTATGTTTATTTAGAAAAAAATCTTCTATATTTTAAGAAATATTGATAAATATAAAAGTTGTTCAACATGAAGTCAAACATATAATAACCAAAAAATAATTATAATACACCAATAGTGAATATTCATCCCCAAGATAAATCTGTACTAGACATTCCACTTTGAACATGGATTTTTATGACTATGAATAATGTTTATTTCTATCCACAGAGTTTCCAAAAAGCACACCTTTTAACCAGTCAACAAAATAAACATTTTAAACTCCAAAATGATTTCCCATGGTAAGGTTACTATAATCAATGTATTTTAAATTAAATTCAAAAAATTTCCAATAAATCAAAAATTATAATTTGAAAAACTATTATTAATAATTTTATTTAATATCATTATCTTTACTTTGTCACTAGTCATGATATAGAATAATTTTATCAAATTGATTTCATGTAAATTATTTAATAGTCTCACAAAATATCAAGTATTATAATATAAAATTAATTACAAGATATATAATTATAAAAAACTACAAAATAATAGGTTCCACCCACCTAATATACTTTCCATCAAATTCTCTATAAGCTTTAATTTTTGTGGATTTAAAGTTGCAAACTACCTAGCCATGTTATTTAGATTCGTCATAAGAAAACGTTCTACAACCCAGAGAAATAAAATTCTAATTTAATAAATTTTGGAATGGCTTGTGAAACATTGGCATGAACCTGTGCCATTTGTTCATAGTCCCCATGTGACTCTTGGGTTTAAAGTACATTACCTGTAGTGAGTGGAATTATCCTATGGCATTTAACATTACCCCATCAAACTCCCTAACTCCAAGGTGTAGACTAATAAGGGACATATGATGATATCTAGAGAGTTTATTTTCCCCCATCCCATTTTACAATACCCCATGACAAATATTGAAAATCTCTTAATATCACATATTAATGACTGAATAGTGAAAATAAGGATTTTTGGGAGTAAAGATGAATTATCTAATAATTTTATTATGTTCATAGAAATTGAGAATAAAATAAGAATATAAATTGATTATACATTGATAACTAATTCATCCCATCAAACTCTGATTTCCTTATGCTAAAATTGATCACCCCCATATAGAGTAATAGAGATAATGGGGGATAAATAGAAGAGTATTCCATGTGAATTATAAATGTTTATATTTTTATTCTCTATCCTTTAAAAAAGTTATCTCATGCATAGATTCCTCTAATTAAATATTCACACCAATATGATTTAACTTTATTATAATCTCTCTTTATACCATAACTTGAAATTTAAAACTCTATTTTTTTTAAAATCATGGTGTTATTTCTCTCAAAACTACTTTATTTGATACATATGACACCCTTAAATTTATGTTAATAATAATAAATTAGTTAATTCCCCATTAAAACTTTCCCCATTTAGATCCATCAATAGACCATAAATTGAACCAAAGCTATCAGTGTCAAATAATAATCTCCTTATATAAAATTTTATGTTATATTATTAAAAATAAACTCCACATCCTTAGAAAATTCTATTGATATATACCAATCCCAAAGAATATTCCCTCATAATTTTTATACCAATGAATATATTCTAAATTAAATAACCAAATAATTATATGTATAAATTAGATTTTTCCATGAATATGACATTAATAAATAATCTCATAATCATATTATTATAAATTAATTAAACTATATTAATAATAGACTTTACAAAGTGGTTTTTCCATTCATTAAATGAACTCATTTCTAAATCATCATATATATCTTATAGTTTAAAATAAATTATTAATAAATCTTTCTCTTCATAAAAACGTAACAACAAACTCCAAGTCATACTTTAAAATTAACTAGATTCTTATCATAATTTTGTTTTACATAGTGTAGTTGCAGATCCCTAAATTTACAATAAAACATTTCTTGAAATTTAAGAGACATCTCTTGATAAGACTATCCCTACAATACCAAAAATGTGATCCATATATAAGAATTTCATGGAAGTAAGTAATTAGCCTTCTATAAATTTGTTTCCAAGATTTTAATGTCTTTAATTCTAAAAGTTCTATATTTTTTGCAACCAAATTATTCATATTGTCTTTCATTGATATTTTTAAAGTTTAGGTATTAGAAAAGGTGGGATAAACTCTCATATTAACTTGATAAATAATAATGGATGGTTTAAAGTAAATTTTATTGATCTAGGGTATGGTTTTCTATGTTAGAGAGAAGGTTATATGATTGGGGTAATGTTTTATCCATTTATATTTACTTAGGTTTATGAAATGAGAGTTGTAGTGGACTCTCAACATGTTTATTCATTGGGAGTAATAATTAACTTGAGTCTTAATTCCTATTTTGTTTTTATTAATGAAGGTTAATATTTAAGGGTATAGTAATGGGTTTTTCTGTTTTTAGTGTGTATTGGAGAGGGATGAGGTAGTATGATAAAAAATTGGATAACATGTGATGGTTAGTGAAATAAGGTTTTTGTTGAGGAGACATGGAATATATATAGTTTCAAATGAACTTTTTAATAGTTTAAAATGTTTATATTATTAATTTGGTTAGTGTAAATTATTTTTCTACTGGTTATAAATTTAGTGGAAGATAAATTTATCAACTTGGGTTTAATTCCATGAATTGTTATGTGTTTTTTTGAAATTTTAGTGAAATATTACTCATTCAACATGATTATTTTTTACCAAACCATAATTATTTGAGGTTATTATTTCTATAAAATCTACATATTAGTTTTAAATTCTATTTCTTAATATTTATAAATTTTTGTTTCAAATATGTTACATGTGTTTAGACCAGTTTTTGTATGAGTTATATTTTTTAATAATAAATTTTATTAGATATACATGGATGTCAATGACATAGAAACATTTCATTGATTTCAACATATTGAATAAGTTTTAAAGAAGAAGTTTTAGAAATGTTTGGATGAAGTATCCAGTTTTGGTAAAAACTTTGACAAATTTTGGAGGAAGTACTCAAGTATTTCTATCTTAGGGAAGTTATTTTAATGAATTTTATCTTATTTTTGACAATTGGAATGCTACTTTTATTATCTGAAACATGTTCTGTGTTTATTAGAGAAGCAAATTTGATATAAAATTTTATAATTTTACTTAATAAGTCTATAATCGAATAGATAGAGAACATGAAGAGAATTATATAGAGATTAATTGATGAAGTCCAGCGGATAAGGTCAATGAACTGAGATGATGGGATGAAGTTGATTGGATCAAGGCCAATGGATTGAGGTTTCTAAACTTCAACCATACAAAATATGGTTGATATAAATTTTATATCCATTACAATGGTGAAGTTAATTCATGTTGTTGAATCGTAACGATGAGCTTAACATAGATAGTTTCTATATAGACATTTTGAGAAGGGAAACAAAGTGTTTGTCTGATTTTATTCAGAAGTGACATTAGATAGAGAATGTTAAGAAAAAATATTTTAGTTAATACTAAGTGATGTGTTTTTCATTAACTAATCATAAAAAATCCTTATGAATATTATTAAAATATATTTGAATTATGTTGGTTGAATAACTATACTGAGTCTATGGTATTGAGTTGTACAAATAAATAAGCATGAAGTAAATAATTTTTGCTAATTTTTTGAATATGTTATAACCATATGGGTATGTACTCTAAGACTAAAGAATTTATAAGTCTCAATAATTTTACAACACATCAATGAATAGAGTATAAAAAATTAACATTTTTGGATATTTTGATTATATAAAATTATTATGTTATTAGTTATATGGAGTTAAATTTTTTTAACCGATATGTGGTATGAAGGAATCAGTTAAATTCTATCGAACATAGAACTATCTGATATAGGAAATTTAAAAAGATGAAAGGAAGTGAAAAAAATGGACAAGGCTTCATAAGATAGATTCAAATCACACAAAAAATAATTATTTCATCAAATAAAATATTTATAGATGTTTCATTAAACTAAAGTTTTCATAAAAGATAATCAAATAGTGGTTGATAATGTTTCTGAATAGTTTCATCTGACATATATTTCTAAAATATTTCATTATAAAGAGATACATTAACAATAGTATGAGTATTACATATTCAACTAATAGAGTTTTCAGAATCCATTTGATTGAAAGAGTAAAGAGGATATCCAAGGGATCAATGGATGAAGGAAAACTAACAATCATCTATGATACCAATGAATAGAAGAAGTTCCAAATAAAATTATGATGAATAAACATTCTAAGGGAAGAAAAAATATGGTTATCATGGAAAATTAGTTCTTTGTTGAATGTTTCTATGAAGCATGTCTATGGTTATAGGAAGTGTATTGCGAATGGTTTGGTTATTTTTCTAAAAAGTCATAATGGAATGTTAGAAAATGTTTCACTAGAAAATTGATTATTTATGAATATATTTCAAATAGAAAGTTTGAATGACTTTAAAAAGTATTTAATCTAATTTTTTTATTATGATGATGCTGAGGTAAACATTTAACATTTAAATAATTTCATAGGGATGTTGTGATTATTGAAATATTAATGAAATTTGAGGATGTTTGTTAATATCTCTAATGTTCCAGAATAAATTTAAATCTCTATAAATAAATCAAAACAACTGGGAAATTGATAATTCATGTTTTAGTTGGGAAAAGAAAACATATTTGAGTTCTTATTCTTATCTTTATGTCTTAAACTATTATAAATATGTTTCCTGTTGGGATTGAATTAAAATCCATATTATAGTTGTAGAAAACACATAATATTTTTTGGTTTTATTATATCCTATTAGATTTAAAATACATTTAATCATCTTGAAAATTTATAATATATCTTTTGAAGAATGGTTAGATTATTTGTATAAATATATGATTATGATAAATCTGATTGAAATAGAAAAAAGAATCAATGTCCTCAAGAAGTAGAATTGTACCCTATAATTCCCATTTATTATATCTTCTCATAGAGATTGCATCAATGGGATTTTACCTTGTCCTAAGTGAAGGTGATATCCAACAACTAATGAATGAAAAAATCTATTTATGGGAGAAGTTCAATATCATCGAGGTCACAAACCAAACTATATACATCAAAACACCCCATGAAAATAACACCATCTTGCACCTTACCCTCATGGCATTTTTTTGGTGTAATAAAGGTATATGTATAATAATAATAATAATTTTAATACATATATTATATTTTCAATGGAATAATTATTATATTAAATTCTTATTGTTGTTACATTATAAATGTTTTTTTCTGATATAATAAACCATGAATTGTATTTTTATATAGCATGCAAGATGAATTCAGACATTAATTTTATATGAAATCATGAATTTGAAAAATAAATGTCAATTGTATAAAATAGTGTAATTAATTTTTTTTAAATATACATGATAATATAATTTTTTATGAAGTAAAATGTAATTTCTATAAGGGTTTAAAAACTATTATTGTCAAAAAAGATAACATTTCTCAATAATTGTTGATTCTTATTTTAAAATTGAAAATTCACATATTTATAGAAATATTTTTATCAAATATTTTTTTAGAATAATCATGTAAAAATTATCCAAAATTGAAATTTTTATAATTTAATGAGACATAAGAATTTTCTGGTAAAAATAAAATAAAGAATAAATATATAGTGTGTATTATGACATCAAAATAAACCAAAAGTGATGTAAAAATTCATATAAAGGTAATATATGACCAAATATATGCTTTCGCATTAAAATATAGTGTTTTGAGGTTATTTTATTAATTTTATAAATTCTTTATGAATCCTCCAAAACCTATATTATATTTTAGGGTTTTTAAATGAATTCTTTATAAACATGAGTTTGTTCCACAAAAACAAGTGTAATATTTTATTATGTTAATTATATTTCCTTATAAAATAAATAATACCACTAATATTTGATATAAACCATGGGAGAAAACCATGGGAAGGTATATGGTTTTTTTACTTTATTATATAGAATCAAAAAACTATGTTTGGAAAATTATAAATAAATAACCTCTATTTTTCTTTATTATCCCACCCAAGCTCTAATTAAAATTCTCTAAAAATATTTTTTGCTTGTAATTAATGTTTTGTATCTACTATATATACCTAAAAAGGTTCCCCAAAACTATCCATAATCTCCCAAAAATATTTTGGAATCACCCTCTCATTGTAGGGGACCTCTCTCGCTTCTTTTCAATTCAAGCACCTTCTTTGTATTTATCCTTTTTTATCTCTGTTGGTAATATTATAATGAATTTATAAATATAAATCTACTATAAATTTATTTTTGATTAATAATATATCATATACCTATTCTCATTATAGCATTTACCAAAGTAGTTTTTATGCTGAAATTTAGTAATGGATTATCTGTTACTCTTCTTTATTCAAGAACCTTATTTATGTATTGCACTTTGGCTTCCAATTCATATTGATGGGGCATTACATTACAGATCCCTCATAGTTCACTTATTATTTCTGAGGTATTAATGATTCTATTCACTCTCATTAATCCATCTAATGATTCATTATATACCCCCATTATGTTGCTAAACTTATCTTGTAAATTTTTATCCCATGCTTTTATTCAAGCACCATTATTGTCTTATGCCTATTAATTCCCAAATATTCATTCTGGATTATTTTATTAAATATCCCACATACTATAATTTTTTACTTACAACTTATGAGAGAACCCTTTATCTTCAATTTAACCATTTTATAAATCATAATGTACAATAGTTTCACTGTGAAAATGTCTTAGTGATTTTCTATGCTGAACATTTGTGAGTTGTTTACCCATATCTATTTCAACATGAGGTTATTCACCTAGTTATACCTATACTTATTTGATTTTTCAATTCCTTATATGTAACCCAAAATCCATAATTATGGGATTAAATGTGATGAAGTATGTTCTTATGTTATATAATCTATGAGGCACACTTATGCATGTACCAAATATGATTACGGTGGGTGTTCCTAGATAGCAGTAAAATTCATTGTGAAATGTTTTAGTCTACTGATATTCCATTAATGGTTCTCTTTATGTTATCCTAGGAACATTATTTTATGATTTCTTATTGGTTAACCATGACTTATTCTTACCATTTCTTGATTAATGTTTCTACCATATTACCGTATTGCATTTATGTTATCTTTTAATATCATGCCTCATTGTTATGGTTTATCATTATCACCCCTTTTATATCTAATTGAAATTCATATTTATTAACATTTAATAATTTCTTCAAGTAGTGATTTGTTTATTCCATTACAGGGCTTTATAGCTCAACCCTTTCTTATGTATACCCCAAGTTATCCAATGATGTTTTAAGAATGATGGAAAATTATGATCATGTTAAAGAAGATTTCAATAATGATAATGTAACCCATATTTTATATTGTCATTGTAATGAACCTAAATACCCAAATACACTAGACTTTTCAATCCTTTGGGGTGTATTATGTTTATTCTAATGTGTAATAATTCATGAATTAATGACTAATAAAGACACGGCTTGTCATAGTTGGTATCAGTGGAAAATTTAGTTACTTTCGGTATTAATATTAGAATACTCTAGAATTTTTTTTTGGATATAAATAAATATATGAAATCATACCAAAATTTTGGTAATGTATAGCATAAGTGGTTTCCAAGTAAATAAATCCTTTTTTGGATACTACCGGTGGATGTGTCTTTAATATAAATTTATATAGAGGTAACACCCAAAAACATAGAATTGAGATATAATCATCAAGTAATGGTGAACCAAATGGTCCTTGATGCATGCACATTTTGAATCTTCTGGGGGATATTCTTTCGTAAATTCAAAATCTTGTTATAAACCATTATTAGGGGAACAAATACTATAAAATTTTATGTTAGGAAATATATCATGGATAAAAAATATTGAAACCTGGTAACTCATAAGTTAAGGAATAAATTTAATTTATAAATTATCCATTTATTTTTCTTGGATTATAGTTTATTCATTTAATAGTTTAAAATTAGTAATCCCTAATTTTTCCTTATTTTCTATCCAACGTTGTGAAATATGAGGAATCGATTAAACAAAAAATGTGAAGGGAAATGTAATCATTGCCCGGATGAGTTTCTAAACCAGATGGGAGAAGTAATCACAATACTTGTGATGATATTCTCTCATTTGACTAAGGTTTTGAAGGGAAACCTGAATTAGGAGGAATGTCCTAACCCCCTAAGAAAGGAAAATTTGCAATTAAGACATCTATATGACAGAGGCATTTGACTTCAATTGATCACCCAATCCGTCAATCATGAAAAAATTGATAAACTTCATTAAGAAGATATTCTCAATACTTCAATTTAATAAGAAATAGAATATTATACTCTATTTTTATCATATAGAGGGATAAATTTATCATTGGTGAACATTGATCAAGAATATAAAGCCAGAGGAAGAGATCAAAGAAATGGGGTGGAAAGAATTCCAAAAAATGTTTTAGGGAAAATATTGTCCTTACACTATTCAACTTAAAATGATAATATATTTACTTAACCTAAATCCAAAAGTAGATGAATCCATCAGTGAGTAGAAGGAAATTTTCAAAAGACTTTCATGACACTCATCTGAATTTACTATTACCCATGAACGCAATATTGAACAGTTATTTATTGGGATAAAGACAAGCCTATAAAAATACTTTTTGATTGAAAAATTTTATAGTTATAAGGAAATTGTGTGATGTCCCCTCAAAGATGAAATGGATATTAGTGAATCTCAAGGTTTTTACTAGGATAAGTAGTGTAAAGTGGATTTTTATTGTGGCAGTGGGATGAAGAAATCAAATAGTGGTAAAAAATTTCAATATCCCACTTGTTTAATGTGTGGAAAGAATCACCACAAAAATTTCCAATGGGGGATAAGGAAATGATTTAGGTGTGGGAAGGAAGGGTTCCTATATACCAATTGCTGATGGTAGAAATCCACCAATTTATTATAATAGAGGAATGATTTATTCAACTCTAAGCCTATTATACAATGTTTCAATATCAAGGATCAAGGTCACTATGAAAACCACTATCCTAAGATAAGGGTTGTTATATTCAATCGACACCAACAACCTCTAAAGATGTTAGGGTGAGCGTATACCATCATAAAAATTGAGGTGGATCCAAATAATGAAGTGGTGATAGGTAAAATAGTTATTTATTTTTAAATAGAAAATATAGTTTTTGATTTAAATTCAATAAATTATTTTATATAAAAAAGGTTATCAGAACAATTCAAACACCACCATAAAGAGTATAAGTAGAGATATTGGTGGGAAAAAAAATTGGGAAATCAGTGCATCTAAAGTATTTAACTCCTCCACTATCAAAATATTTAGGCTGAAATTCCAAATGAACCTTTGGATACTCCCTTTAGTAGAATTTCATGAAACTCTATGTATGGATTGAATTTCCTTATATAGATCCAATATAAATTCCATGAGAAGGAAACCAATCTCCGTATTGCAAATCATCATCTGATTCTTCGAAAATAGAAGGTCTGACTGAAAAATACTTTTTTATTATAAAACAAATTTCAAGGCAAAAGTGAGAAACCACATAAAAAAAAAGAAAACTATCAGACCGCCCCATCCCAAAAAGTGTTCTAACAACAAGCCTTCACTGACACAAGACCCCTTGACAAGCAGTCTCATGCAGAAGCATGGGCACAAAATAGATGGCGAAGCTATGCCCTCTCAAGCATCCGATTCCAAGAGACCTACATCAATGAAGTATTAATGATCTAATCCCATTCCGGAGCTAGTCCAATAACATGCTATAAACAAGCATAAACTGAACTGCAAAGATAAGTAATAGAATACCCAAAACAACCATAGCTCATACAACCCATTCACTCATTCCAACCAACCAAAAGCACCATATTAAAATAATTCGCTAACATGAAATTTAATATTACCTGAGTTTATTTCCCTAAATAGTTTCCATGTTAAAGATGGTAATTTTATGTCTTCTTCTTCCAATATACACTTCTAAAAAACAGACACTAGTTGATCCCAAGACTGAATGTACTCCTCAACACTGATATTTCCATTGTTAAATCCCCCTACCAAAATTGAGTTCAGTTTGTCAATCCAAGAATATTGCTCCTCATTAAAGGACACCTCTAGAGACCTCCCCATCATTCTAGCAGCCTCCTTGTTGGTAGCATGGAGAAATAGGACCTGTTCTATCACTTATTCTTAAGAGATTAAAAGCAGAACCAAGGACTGAAAATCCTCCTCCCCTATCCTCAAATGGCTCAAAGACTCCACAAATGTTCTCTTGTCACTCATCCTATTTTCCAAGAAAGTCTTCAGAGGAGGGGGTAGTGAAGAATAGTCCTTCCTCCCCTTCCTCCTCCTAGAACCCCTAGTACTCTTCGAGAATAGAGCCTCATTAGCAGAAAGCCCATGTACACTCCCTTTGGAAGGCAACACACCGACTCCATCTCCCTCACTTGGAATAGAAAAATCTGAACCCTCATATGAAAGGCCTTCAAACCTATTGCTCAAGGTAATTGATCTCAGTCCCCCTTCCTTCCCACCACTATTTGGAATATCATTATCCATATTAGACCCCTACATCCCCTTTCTCATATCCACACTGCCTACCCATGTCCTCTTAGCCACCAAACTATAGATGTCCACCTTTGCTTCATCTGAAGTCCTGTCTAGGATTGTTTTACCCCATTCCTCTAGAATTCCGCTTGAATCTCCTCAAGCTGGTATTCTCCCCATTCATCCTGCACACCATGGTTGGATGAATTGGACAGATCTCCTTTCAGCGTGCTAAACACATCCTCCACCATCGGGTTAACCCGGTGTGTTGCCACACTAGCACCAAGGGTCTCCAAACCCACTACTATGCTGCCCTCTGCCTCACTACCTGTTAGCACCTCCTCCACTTATCCCAACAAATTTTTCCTAACTCTAACCTCTTCACCCACTACATCCCGACTCGAGTTTGTTTCTCACAAACCAGTGGAACTTTTTCATTTCCACTGACTGCTGTTCGAGTCATGTCCTACCTGTCCCTAAGACAATCATCCATCAATTACGAGCCAAATCCCCTACCCGCCAACGATGCAGGTCTCCGTCGACAGGAATCCGCAGCGTTCCCCAACCGCTTACTTGATAAATAGAAATCCATCTAAATTTCATATATTACTCTATGCCTACACATATATTCTTATCCAATTTTATTACAAATATAACCAAATAGGACCCTAGATGAATCTATCTCCACACAAATCCTCGGGAAAACCGGGTGATAGACTGCCACCATTTTGCTATCCGAACAAAGATACCTATTGAGTAGATTGATGAGCATTCAAATAATTGAGGAGTTTTTAAATGGAAATAAAAGGTTAGGGAAACTAATCCAAATCACCGCGGATGGAGAGTCTCGATTCATGTGGAAATAGAAAGACCACCGAAATAAGAAAAAGTGACATCCATTGCAATGACGGGGTGCCTTCGAGCAGGAGAAGATGTGGTCATCCTCTGAAGAGAACCATATCATAATATGATGATTATAAAGGAACCCCACCATTTCCCACTCCTATAGATCCCTAGTGTCGAAGATGAACCTATTAAAGGAATCGACTGATGACCTTCAATGTTTGAACTTTATGATCAGGGTGAACTTCAGAAGTGTGGTGGCTTTAGTGAACTCCGAGGTTGAAATCTAGAGATTTGGGCAGCCATCAATGAGCTCCAACACCTTTAGTCCTAAATACATTCCCATTGTGAGGGAATACAATGATGTGTTTCATGAATAATTTATTAGTCTTTCTCTTATCTGGGAGGTATATTTTTCAATTGATCTTATACATAGGGATTTTCTAATATTCAAGACTCCATATAAAACGGAGTTTTTGGAACTTGAGGAGTTGAAAAAATAACTGTAGGAGAATCTAGATATACTGTGCATACACCCAAGTGCATCACTTTGTGGTTCCCCAATCCTCTTAGTTGAGAAGAATGGGTTGATATACCTTTTCATTGATTATCGAGAGCTCAACAAGATGACAATAAAGAACAAGTATCCACTTCCATGGATTGTTGATTTTTTTGATAAGATATGTAGAGTATAATACTTCTGTAAGGTGGATCTTTTGTCAGGTTATTATCAATTAATGGGTAAGAAGGAGGATATTCCCAAGACTTCATTCCATACAAGGTATAAGAAATACGAGTTCATATTATTTCCATTTAGACTCACTAATAATCAATTAATATTAACGGACTTGATGAATAGATTATTTATAGATTACCACAATAAATATTTAGTATTCTTTATAGATAACATTATCAAATTCTACAAAATAATGGAGGTGTATGGGGATAATTTTATAAATGTTATAAAGTCCTCATGAAAGGAGAAAATATTTGAAAATTATATTAAATAAGAGTTATAGTTTAAGGAAGTCTCATTATTGTTACATGGTATCACTAGTGAAGGGATACCTATAGTCCCTTCAAAGATAAGGGAAATTGAAGGATGGTTGAGTCCAACCTCTGTGACATAAATCCATAATTTCCTTGGATTAGTTGGGTATTATTGTCAATTTGTGCGAAAATTATCACAATTGTCAAACAATTTTAACAAAATAACAACAAAATGAGTCAATTTTGTTTGAAATAATAAATGTGAAGAGAGATTCAATTAGTTGAAAATGAGGCTTATCACTGCACTAGTACTTAATCTACCCAGAAGTGGGGAACATTTTTGGTATACTATAATACTATAAAGAAGGGATTAGGATTTGAACTAATAAAAAATTAAAATGTGATAGCATATAACTCAAGGTAATTGAATGTTAATGAACATAACTCCCCAACACATGATCTAGAGTTGGCCTCAATAATATTTATTTTAAAAATATGGTGACAATATCTCTTTGGTATAAGTGTGAAATATATATGTTATAGAAAACATTTTTAGAGATGACTAAGGAATGTGAATAGTCTATCCACTACAATCCTATGAAATAAAATAAAGTTGTAGATGATCTAAGAATAAAGGATGCATAAATTGTATGGATGGATAATGGTGAGATATGTTCATTATTAAACAATAATGAACTAGTGGTTGATAAATCATTTATGAAAGGGTTGATTATGTTCTTTCTTTTATGATTTATGTGTTCATCCTTTTTAAGACTAATAAGATTATATCCTTAAAAATTATCCACTACCATCCTATGAAATAAAATAAAGTTGTAGATGATTCATAGGGGGATGAGATCAATGTTTTCCTCTTGTGGAGTTATCATACCATTATAGTTTAAAATAAAAATTCTAAATAGATACATATAAATATAATTATGTTAATTGATGAATAAAACCAACATCTTAGGATGCATTTGGTGAACACAAACTTCCAGGTCCTAAAATGGTCCTTGAAATGGTGGATAAGGTCAAGACCATTAAGCTGCACATCAAGTCTATTCAAAGTCATCAGAAGTTCTATGATGAAAATCATGGATGATACGTAGAGTTTCTATTTAAAAATAAGGTATTTAAATGAATATATCCATGGAATAAGGTCATGATAGTTTGGAATAGTGGAATGATATATCCAAAATTCATTGGTCCCTTTGAGATCCTTGATCACATCAGAGTAGTGGCCTATCGAGTAGCACTCATAGAAAACCTATACCAAGGACATGATGTGTTATATGTATCCCTATTGAAGAAGTAAATTCCATACCCCTCACATTTTGTTAATCTAGATATGGTACCATTAGATAATGGTCTTTTATATGATGAGCAATCAGTGAAGATCTTAGATTGTAGTGAAAAAGTTTAACAAAATAAGATAATTCCCTTGGTTAAAGTTCCATGGAGAAAAAACAAGTTTGAAAAAGCAGCATGGGAATTTGCGGATATTATAAAATAGAATTACCCTATTATTTTTTAGTCTGTGAAATGAAAATATTGGTATAAAAATTTTATATGGGGTGAATATTATAATGACACCAAATTTTATAAATAAGTTTCCCATTGTGATTGAATTAAATGTCCTTTTATAGTTATAAAAAACACATGAACTAATTGGATTTTATTATATTATATCATATTTAAAAGACCAATTAGAATCTTAACCATTGATAATATATCCATTGAAAATTAATTATATGATTAGTATATATGTAGAGTTATGATAAATCTAATTGACCCAAACAAAATAAGTAATAGCCTCAAATTGTAGTATTGTTCCCTATAAAGAAAATTTGTTTTATTTTCCAAGGGAGATATAATAATTATTATTTCTCTAGACTAAGGAAAATCTGATATCCAAAGAATAAAACATGAGAGAACTATTTATGGGATAAGTTCAATCTCATCGAGGTCACATCCGAAACATAGTATATAGAAGTACTCTATAAAAATATCACCATCTTAAACCATACCATCATAGAGATTTTTGGCGTAATAAAGGGATATGTATAAAGAATAAAATATATATATATATATATATTATTTTTATTTCAATTATGGTTATATTTACTTCTTATGGTTTTTACTTTATAAATGATTTTTATTTTGATATGATACAACACAAACTATATTTTTGTGTAATATGTAATTTCATTTAAAACATTCTTTTATGATGAATTCATGAATTTTATAAATAAATTATTATTTAATAAAATAATAAAAATAAATAGTTTTTATTAAATATAAATTACAATATAATATTTTATGAAGTCTAATGTAATTTTTATAAGGGATTAAAAATTGTTATTGTTAAAAAACCCATCATTTCTCACTAAATGTCTATTCTAGCTTTTATAGTAAACATTCAAATATTTATAAAATTATTTTTATAAAATAAATATTATTTTTTGAATCATAATTTCAAATTTATCAAATAATAAATTTTTCATAATTTTCTAAGATAGTCAAATTTTCAGTTAAAAATTAAAGACGATATAAATATTCTATGTGTATTATGACATAATAATGCACAAAAAGTGTCATAATAAAATTTATAATGGGTATAAAAAATAAATTATATGTTTCCCATTTAAAATAATATGTTTTAGGTTAGTTTATTAAATTTATAAAGCCTTTATGAATCCTACAAAACCTATATTATATTTTAGGGTCATTAAGTCTATTCTTTATAAACATGAACCACTTTCACATCATCGAGGGTAATATTTTTTTATATTCTACCTTTATCCTTATAAAATAAATAAAATCACTTCTTTGTCAAAGAATCAATGGGAAAACCAAGCGAAGATTTTTGTTTTTTATTAATTTATTATATAGATTCGAAAACCTATGGTTGGAAAATAATAAATAACTCCCCACTTTTTACAATATAAAACCACCGACTATCCCATTAATATTCACTCTAAGACACTAAATCACATCCTTAATCTACCCTCCCCACTATATAGTTATCCTAAGGTACCCATAATCTCTCAATAAGCTCCTCCCATGCTTTTGGAATCACTCTCTGAAGGCAAGGGACCATTATCTCTTCTTTTAAATTCAAGAACCTTATTTGTATTTAGCCTTTTGAATCTCAGTTGGTTATATTTTCAAGAATTTTTGAAGAAACCACTACTATAAAATTGATTTCATAATAATATAAGATCATTTATCCCTTGTATTTATAGAATTTACTTAACTATTACTAAGCCGAAATTTCGTAAAGTATCCTCTCTTTCTTCTCTTTATTCAAGCCCATAATTTATGTAATTCACTTTGTATTCCAATTAATTTTGATGGGATATGAACATAAACGTACATATTACTTCACTTATGATGTAAAAGTTATGAGGGTCCTCTTTCACTATCCTTAATCCCTCTCATTATTCATTATGTACCCCCATAATGCTTCCAAAACCGTTTTGTGATTTTTCCATAATGGATTTTTATTCAAGAAATATCCTTGTATTATTCCTATTAATAATAAAATTTTAATATTGTATTACAATATTATATATCCATAAATTTGTATAAAATATCTGTAAGAAACCTGTAATGTATGGATAAAATTTTATTTATAAATCAATAGGATTTAATTCTCTAAAAATGAAGAAGAAATAATGTTTATTTCCTACTATAATGCGAGTGACAAAGTGAAGAAGAATATTGAAAGAATAAGGAATCCTTGTGAAATCCAAAAAAAATATCAACAGGTGGAAGACTTTCTTAGATTTATAAATTACCATAATAAGAAGTTGAGGAATATCTTCATTAGTAGTATAAAGAACCATATAGAAGCTACAAAGCATCTCTATCAATTAACTATAGTGTAATTCAATTTAATGGATATTCCGTGAATGTTGTAATCACATACAAATGATTTTTTTATAGTGGATTATGTGGTATTAGATTATTCCAAACCATTCCAAGGACTATTTTCTCTTACTGAGTAGTGAATTTATAAAAATATGATGTTATATTATTAATTCCTTTCATAATATTTTACGATAAAAAAAAAGATCAAGAGAATAAATTTTATAACTAGTCTAAGAGGGAAAGAGATAAAAATTTATAAAAGGGGAAAAAGATACCAATATTGATTTACAACTCATATTTTGGAGAATATCCTGAAGCGGTCCTAATAAAATGGAATTTTTTAATAGTGTGATAAAAAATATAACGATTTAGATCTTTTGTGAATTTAGATCACTGATATTTTCAAGTGTCTTTTTCTTAAAGACGTCTCATTATAGTGTAATCAAATTTTATAGTTCCTCAATTGGGATTTGTTTGGTAATTAAAATATATGATCACCACATGATTTTTTTTCAATTATTTTCTACTATAATGGACGTTTCTTGTGCCTTTACAATCCTAGTGTAGTTGGTTGCTGTAATTTTAGATTAGGAATTTCAATTCTTCAAGGGTAGTGGGGTAGAAACATGAAATTTCACTATGAATTCCTTTGTTTTTTTGATCATTGTGCACTTATAATTTCTTCATAATAGTCCAACATAATTTTAATTAATAAATTGCATGCATAGTTAGACCTCCCCTTTTCATATTAAGACCTAATAAATTTTGATAATCCATAACCCATACTATGGGATTTGGGGGAAAATAAATTACATCTTATTGATAATATATTGCACTATGACTTTTGATTCCATTGATTTTCATATAGTTTTATTCACCCATTAATAAATATATTTTCTAAATATTATATAATATAGTTTTTCTAATAGTATAGAAGATTGAGATGGATATGGTAGAAATCATTTAATCCATTCTCTAATGATCCATTAAAAAAAAGTTATTTCATAACATTTACTACGTGATTTTTTAAAAAATAATTTTCAAGAAAAAAATACCTAAATACATGCTTGGGTTTCCCTCTAGTCAAGGTTTTATTTAAATTTCAATTCTCTAAATACATTATTTTCTAGGAGTGATAAATGTTTGGGAAAGGATATCATATCTTATAATTTCATGAACATTAGATGGCTTATCAGGCTCTAATTTTAGCTTATATGTTTCCTTTGGTTCATTGAAATTTTATTTCACATTTTGTTTCCCATTATTTTTTATACTAGTCTATATATTTTTCTTTAAAAATTCCATAAACATAAATAAAAGGATGAATATCATTATAATGACCAATATCACATATCTTGGTCTTCTTCATCTTAGTTGATCTCTAAGAATTTCAAGGATTGTCTTCTAAATTTAATTTGGTTAAAGGTTTATCATCAAATTTAACTTGCATTAACTTTTCACTTATATAGAAATAACTCCAAATTATTTTGATGAATTCTAATTATATTGTAATATATCATATTATTATTCCATAAAGAGTTTTATTTTATATTTTTTAATCATATAAATTGGTTGGATAAAATTAGTATTGTTCTTTACTATCTTGTAATTACTATTTATCAGCATGGATATTGATATTAGCTATCCCTATATCCATGATAGGCCTCCCTAATATAAAAAGATATTCATTTTCATATTCAATAAAAATTTTCATAAAATTATCATGAAATAAAAAATTTACTCACTTTTTTAAACTTATAATGTGTTTTGATGATAATAACCACTAAAGGTGTTCTAACATATGTATTTGAGTTTATTTTAGTTATATAATTTTAATATCATCAAAGAAATTCATTGGAAAATACAATGGAACCAAGAGATGACTTGAGGTATTTTTTTTATGCGGATCAATTTCTAGTAGCATTGATCAGCTAGTAATAGTGCACTAGCTAACTTGTAGAGGTGACAATATCACCTCCAATACTATCAAGATCATTGGTTAATCATTGGAGATCACTTTTCAAATGATTGTGTCTAGATAGAACCACTCTAATATATAATTTTTATCATCTAGTTGGTGGCTTCAGGTTGATATCTTGTGGATTTGAAGAAAAATAGTGAATGTGTATTAATTAATGGAATTTAAATCCTTTAATTGGATTATTAAAGGCTTGTATAGACCCAATAAAACTCTAAAAACAATTAATTCTTTAATTATATCCTAAAGGAGTAATGGATCTAAACTATGAACATCTACATCCCCTAATTTCAACCAAATGATTCCTGATCGATCAATTACAAGCGATCTCTATGAAAACATCTATTCTATAAAGGAAACTAGAATTGAATTCCTATAATCCAAATTCTTTTGTCTTTTATCATTAATACATTTTATCCCTTATTGTAATCATTTAATTATATTATTATACATTATCTCTCTATCTATAAATCATTATCTTCATATTCTTCTAAAAATATACCACTAAATTATTCGTCTTCTTTTCTTGGTTACTATCACTATTAAAGTGAGGGTTCATGGTTCTTGGTTTAAATTAAGAAGAGGGGTTTTATTTTTGGTTCTTTATTTCCATTAAAAAAAGTGATTATTTTCTTGGTTTGGTTATTGTGTTTTTTTTAAAACTAAGGGAGAAATAGAACTCTCTCAATACTTATTTTGGGGGTGGGGTAGATGTAGGTCTTATTATTGAGCTATTACCGACTAACTTTTTCAAAGTTTTCCTTTTTAATTTATGATTTTTTTATATACCTAAAGAGTCAAAAAAATTTACCCATTATTATAATTTTATCATTTTTATACTAAAACCGAATTATTGCTTGATAATCAGTTTTATTTTAAAGTATCATATTAAAAACTATTTTAAAATGTTGTTTACAAACTTTGATATAGTATATATGACATAAATTTGGTATTAATGGATATATTTGTGTTTTTATTAAAATATCACAGTTTTTGAAAATTTAATTTATCATTCAGTATGTTGAACTATTTTAAAGTTAAATCTTTTTAAAATGGAATATTTTTAATTCCCGTATAGCGCTATTATTGAGAGATACATGTGTCGTGCACCTTATTTTGATGTTTTTAATTATATTAATTAGTAGAAACACATTTCATGTCATTTTTCCGATATGTTGGTTATCTCATTTAAAAAATTATTATGAATGGCTATATTTATACATGTGAAAAGAAGAAAAATGGATACACTATGATATTTATCTATAATAAATAAATAAAGATAAAGATACTAAAATCGATATGTATATTCAAGAATTATAATGTTTTTCTATTAATCCAAATGAATCTATTACTGAAATGTTTATGTGATTTATAAAATTATTCAATGGAATAATGTTATAGTGATAATATTACTACAAAAAAATTTAGTTAATAAAATTATTTGTGTTTTACCAAGAAATTAGTCACCTAAAGGGATGGATATCCTAGAAGTGAAATTTATCAAATACATGCCACTTGAGAAGATAATGTGATATCTCAGGAATTATAATATTTTTATAATATAACAAGATGATAAAGAATGAAAATAATTCAAAGATAAAAAGATAATTTATTTTAAATTAATTACTTTTAATGATGATGAAATGGATCATATTTCAAACAAGATGAATAAAATTATTCAACAGTTAGATATCTTTTAAATAGGAAAAAAAGGAGGATTAAAAAGTTAACAAGATTTACGATTATTTGAATAAAAAATTAAGGGACACATAAGGTCAAAATTCACCCTTGAAAAAAAATAAAAACCTAGATAAGAATAATTCATGTAAGAAATACAAAAAATGTTTTAATTAGGAGTGAAAGAGATGATTACCTATCCTCAAGTCAATTATGTTATTAAAATATTAAGTTTCCCATGGATGAAGATAAGCTAAGTGATGAAATATAATCAAACTCCTCTTCCACATCCTCCTCAAAATCATCTTCTTCAAATTGTTCATACAATAACCTAAGCTACGTAGATCTAATATATGATCACCATTAACATAAATACAGATATCTGGAACTATTTTTTTTTGTATAAAATTATTAAAAAGAAGTATAATAAAGACTTTAAAGAAAGGAATATAATCATAATAAAAAATATGAAACAATGAAAAAAATTAAATTTTCAAACAAATGTGTGGGTTAAAATCATCTATCAATGATCCAAAAAAATATCTCATAAAATTCATAAATGTAATAAAATTCTAAATAAATTTTGGGTTCTGAATGACTAGTTAAAAATAATTTTGTATTTTGTTTTTTGAATAATGATAATTCTTCTAAAAAGATGAATTGTTTAAAGGTAATTTCCCAAAACACATTTTGTAATTATAATTTCTAAAAAAAGACATCAAATTTATTAATTTAATTGTAAAATTTATTGATATAGAAAATGAAAGAGTATCCAACTTTCATATCCTATCTCATTTCAAAAATATATTCCAAAACAAATTTAGATACCCAAAACCTTATTATATAACATATGTATACCCAAAATATGGGTACCAAAATATTTATTTCTTAATTTTTGAAGATACATGTCAAAAGTGGAAATCCAAAAAATAAACTTGATATATGGATAACAAATTCTCTTGACATATGTGTTGATACCCCTATGGATTTAATCAATTTAAAAAAAAATCAATAGAGGGTACATGAATGTTATTGATAATTTGAGAAGTTGAATAACCTGTTTAGGTAAAATAGGTTCTCTCAATTTTAATTTAGTAAAATATGTTTTATTCATTGATTTCATAAATAAAATTTTTATAAGAATTATCCAATTGTTATATTATATTTTTAAAATATTTTTTTGAAAATATAATTTGAATGTTTTTTAAATCAGAGGAAATCTTTTTTTTGAACTTTTAAGTTTATAAATTTTTATATTTTCAATTTAAAATATATTTGTTCTCATAAAATTAATTTTTTGATCATTAGAGATATTGAGAATTGGATTTGGAATATAAACATTTGTCACTACAAGACTCACACACTTTCTAAGATCAACTGACATCATGTAGCTTGAGATTTAAAAACATTGCATGTCAAAGATAATGTTGTTTGGAAAAATTACCAATATGTTAATAAAAAATCCTCTTTTAAAAACAAATAATTAGTATTTACCTCTAAATATATTGATATTTTTCACATTGATCTTTTTTTACCAACTTATGTAGACAGTATGATGGGAAAATTATGTTCTTTTTTAATTATTGATGATTATACAAGATTAAATTGGATATTTTAATAGGCACACAACAATGAGGCATCTAAATAATTTTTAATATTTAACAATAACATCTTAGTTTTATAATGAAAAAAAAATAATTTCCATTCAATGTTATTTTTGGGGATTGTTTGATAATAAAGAGTTTGATGAAATTTTTGATTCAAAATTTTATATCCATAATTTTTTATCCCCTAGAACACCTCAAAAAAACATGTATGTGAAAAGAATGATTCAAAATCTATAAGAAATATCAAGATCCATCTGTAATTATTTCAAAACCTCTCAATATTTTTTTATCGAGGCAGACAATACTACATGTTATGTTATAAAATGTGTTCTCATAACCCCCTTCTCAAAAAACCAATTATAAACATTGAAAAAAAATTTATGAAATTTAAAATTTTAAAAGCATTTGAATAAAAATTATATATTAATAAAACTATAGTAAACTAAGGAAATTTTTACACAAAAAATTACAAATGAATGTTTCTTAGGTACTATAACTCAAGTGAATTCTATCGTGTCTATAATAAAAAATCCAAAATAGTTGGAGAACCCATTTTTAAAAAATAAAATAAAAATATTCCTAAGACTTAATTCTAATTTGACAATGTGGGTAAACTTGAACCATTGTATTTTAATGATATAAATTATTTAAAAAATATTATTGAATTAAAATAATTTCCAAGCTATTTTCTTAAAGATTTGAAGAAATCAAAATAACATTATTTTTTAATATTTTCAGATATTTTGAAACTGGTACTCATTCTAGAAGTTATGTCTTAAATAATGTTGGGCATCCTTATTTTTTTCTTTTCTAGAACCTAAAAATGTTCATGATGAAATTAAAATAGAAAATTGGATTTTTTAATATAAAAAAGATATAAGAAAATTCCAATAGAATAATTTTTGTACTCTTGTCAGAAACCTAACGATCTTTTCATTATTTGAAGAAAATTGGTTTTTAGAAATACATTAGACGGACACAATTACTACACAGGTAATAAATATAGACCCATATACAAAGGCTATAATATCAAAAAAGGCATTGATCATGATGAAATATTCTCACCCATTATACTTCTCGATTCTATAAGAATCTTATGGGAATTAACCACTCATACAAATTTTAAACTTTTTCAAATGGATATAAAATTAAAATTTTTAGATAGATTATTTTTTTAATTTTTTTTAAGAGACCTCTGAGTTTTAAAAAAAATAAAATTTTCAAATTAATTTTTTATTTAACAAAAGATTTATATGGTTTTAAAAGTCCCCTCAAGATTGGTATAAAATTTAGAATGTGTTCTTATAATAAATGAATTTAAAATGGGAAAATAAGATTCCAAAATATTTCTAAAAAAAGTTCCAATGATATTTTAATCATTAAAATACATGTTGATGACATAATTACTTGATCAAAAAATTATTTTATTTGTAATTAATTTTCAAATATTATGAGCAAAGAACATGGAATGAGTTATATGGGTGAGTTAAAATTATTTATTAACTTTCAAATATCTCAAATCAAGGATGATACTTTTCTAATACAAATAAAATATACTCATTAATTTCTGAAGTGTTTTAAAATGGATAAATATAAATATGTCAATACACTTATGAGTATTTATTATATTCTAAAATATTATTAAACCAATATACCTACAACATACCGGGTTTTTGAATGGGCAATTTTCTTGGTAAATTTGATCATTTTGACTTTGGTAAGGGGGTTAATTATTTTTTGGGTTTCATAACCCAACTCAAAAAGTTTTATTGACCGAGTACCTTGTTTTTAGATGGGCGTTAAGGATCCAAAAGTAACCTGTGGTTTTGGGTGAGTCTCATGTGCGACGGTTCTCAAAAACTCAATTTAAAGGAAGCGTAGACAAAGGAACACTGTTTGGAGAAACTGTTTGACCTCCTAGGAGAAGCTGTGAATCCTACCTATAGAAATAGACACTATTTATAAAACTATATAGGTCAGGGTTCATGGCCATGAGAGACCTATAAAATTTTTAATAGAGGTATTTCACATGATTTACACATGGTTTGGAAAAATATGCTCCTAGCCCATGTGTGTGCGGTTCCTGGATAGTGTGAACCACATGGTTGGTACGTGGTTATCAAAACCACAAAACCAAATCATGAGAACCAATTAAAGGGGTAGAATTACTTTTGTACCATATTTCATAATTTTTACTTTCATCCCCCTTTATTCCTCTTCAACCATATGCATAGGGGGTGCTCCTCTAATTCTCTCATACCTAGGATTTGAGGTAACTACTTCATACAAACTCCAATCTTTGATCCTTTATGGGATACCGATTCTTCTCATCAAGACCTTCAAATTTCTAGCTTATTTTATTTTATTTATCTCACTATACATAGTGTTAAATCAATGCGACCAATTTTATCTTATTTTCTAGGCATTCCTCAAAAACACTATTTTATTATTATTCATATTGATTTTGCTACCGATGTAAAATGAGAAATTGAATACTAGTATGAGGTCAATGTTAGGGCAGATAAGTTATTGCCATATGGTCTAAAGGGGGGATGGGAGGGGGTGAATAGACAAAACTAAAAATTTAAATCAAATAATTTGTTTAATTATATTTATCATTGTAGTTAATTAGAAGCATAAAAAATAAAAGAATACAAGGATGTTTTTTGAAGGAGTTTGGTCAAATGTGGGGCTACTATACTCTAATATATATCTAATCAGTGAGATATACATGTGAAATAATATAATTTATAGGGGGAATCATACCCCATTTATAGAATCCGATTCTAGAGGAGGGATAACCACAACACTAAATTTTGTATTAGGAGTCACAACCCTTACTAACTATCTTTCCATACTGGAAGTCACAAAAAAAGTTCTACCTATTGATAAAGGGAGTCACAAACCTCATATCCTAAATTTAGAATCTAGGAGTCACTACTTGAGGAAACGAAGAAGAAAAAATGCTTTTGTGTGTAAATTAATAAATAAAAAAATATGCATGAGATATGGTAAAAAGTGTTACCGAATCAAGAAACCAGAGGAATGAGAAGATAAACAATACAAATTTAATTAAATTTTTTTGATAATTGAATTAAAACATCCTTTGGAACTTTAGAGAATGTCTAGGTGATAAAACTGGGCATCACAATACTTTAAAAAATTGCACAAAAGGTTGAAATTTTCCAAGCATTTCTCTTAAGGGAAAACCAATTATAAAAGAAGTAGTTAGATGATGTAATACTTGATGTTTATTGTCACCTTTAAATGAGATCTATAATATATAAGTGTGAAAAAATTCAATGGGTTAAGAAATTATAAGTAAAAAATAGTTGAATCATTCAATAGAAATAAAAAAATGCTTGATAATAATATTAATAAAATTCCTTTCAGTTTAAAACCTGAAAAACAATTCAAACCTATTTGAAAAACATAATAAATGATAATAATTCAAAATATATCCAATAAAAATCATAGGACTGTTTAAAACAAGTATAAAATTTAATTTAATTTAAATCAGCAGGTAATTTAAAAAACAATTATACTTCTTTAAATACCGTATAATGAGTTTGAATATATTAAATTTCGTTAAATAAAAATTAAGAAAAAAATCAGTTAATGAAATCAACTTAAAATATTAAAGAATAAATATTCCATAATAATTCTACAAGTGTTACATAACAATAACAAAAAAAATAACAAAATTTCAAAACTCATTAAAATATTATAATAATACTTTTCAAGATTGAAATATAATATATATTAATTTTAGAAAAATAATAAAAAATTTAAAATAATTATAAATTGAATTTAGTTCATCAAAATATAAAAATTGATAATTAATAGAGTAGGAACAAATATTCACTAGCGGTAGAAAAATAATTGGCCGTGGAAAAAATGATTTACCAATGAAATTTTTTTTACCCACTATTTGAATTAATTTACTCAGTGATAGTTATAATTTACCCACCATTGAAAAAAATAGAAAAGGAAAGAAATGAACAACCATTGGAAAAATATTGGAAAATAAAAGAAATGATCAACCATTGGGAAAAAAATTGGAAGAGGAAATAAATAACCCACAATTAGAAAACATTGGAAAAGGAATGTAATAACCCACCATTGGAAAAAATTGGAAAAGGAAAAAAATGACCGAACATTGGAAAAATTGTTAGAGGAAAGAAATGAGCCATCATTGGAAAAAATTGACAAAGGTAACAAATTTAACACCATTTCAAAAAAAAATAATAATAAATGGACAGAAATGAAACACCATTAGTAAAAATTTTCAAAGGAAAGAAGTGACCCACATTTGGGAGAAATTGGAAATAGAATGAAATTACCCATTATTGGAAAAAATTGGAAAAGGAAATAAATGACCCACCATTTCACTTTGAAATCCATATTTCAAAAAATTATTAAGACATATAAATAAAATAATTTGTAGTTATTTCAGAAAAGTAATTTGAATATAATTTCAATATATTTAGAACTATTTAATAATTTCTTAGTTATGATAATTATTTGATGAGATATGATCAAAATACTTGGACAACATGATTTGAATGCTATAGAAACTGTTACAATTATTATGAAATTTTTAATGTATGTAAATAACATTTTTAGAGTTTCATGTAGTTAAATTAAATGAATAAAAAGATGTTAGATTTATATAATAACAAAATATGAGAAATTAAAATTAGAAAAGAATGATTTATATAAGAAACAAAATGGATTTTTCATTATAGATAATTCCGAATCTCATATCAGTTGCAAGATCTATAGGCATTTAAATAACCCTTAAAAAAACAAAACCATACCTTCATATATTCTATTTAATTTAACATAAATGAGTTGTATTTCATATAAGATAATTTTTAAAATAAATAGGTCAGTATAGTGTATGTTATAAAAGAGATATAGAAGAAAACCTTGAAACAATTTATGATGAAAATATTACTTGATAAAAAAACATTAATCATGATTGAGTATAAATATGAACACGTTAAGGAAATAATTAGACAACATTGTAGTTTAATAATAGTAAGATTAATTTTTTATTTTTCATATGAAATAATAATTATAAAATTTATATCACTAAGACACAAGTTATAATTAAAATACATAGTGGTTTTAAAAACATTTTTTTGACCTAAAAAGATAAAAGGGTTTTTCATATTTAAAAATATAAAACAACATGTAATCAATTAAATAAGAAATACATAAATTCCCCTGAAAAAAATATCAAAAAAATTCTCAAACAATATACCCAATTTTTTTATTACCAAACCTAAAAATTTAAAACCAATTTCTCCCCCTTTAATAGGTAAACTGAAATAGAAAATATAAACCCCCCAAAACAAATGAAATAACATATTTAAATTTCAAACATTCCATGCTCAAATTTAATTTTTTCATACTAAAAAGAGTCTAAGGAATTATAAAATATATCTACTAGATTATGTTCAGTAGGGAAAAATTATAAAATAATATAACCTTTATTCACATGATCACTAATAAAATGAAAAATAAGATCAATATTCATTGTTTTATAATGATGTTGGGGGTTTTTAGAAATAACATTATAGATGTGTTATCACAATATTTAAAAAGTGTTTCAATATAAATTCCAAAATGACATTAGGATTGATCAATCATAAACAGTTACTATGAATATTGGAAGTAGTGATATACTCAACTTTTACAGTAGATAGATCAACAGATTGTTGCTTCTTGGAAGACTAAGAAATTAATTATTTTCCCAGAAAATGATGTATACACGGTGTTCTTTTCAGTCAGTTATATAACCTCCAAAATCAGAGTTAGAATAAGCTATTAAATCAGAAAATTTCTATTTTGGATAAAATAAACCATAATTAGTAGTTATTTCAACATATATAATTTATCTTTTTTATATCTTTAATATTAATTTCTTTAGGATTGACTTGAAATATAGAAAATAAAAAAACACTAAACATGATATCAGGTCTGGATGCATTTAAATAGTGCAATATATATATGTATATATATAAATATCATTTATCTATAAACATTAATATCAATAAATTTTCCTAATGAATCGACATCTAATTTACAATTAATACCCACATGAGTTTCAATAGATTTAGATAAATCTAGACCAAATCATTTAATAAATTCCTTACCAAACATAGATTGATTAAGAATAAATCCCAACATTATTTTGGAAAGTTTATTTCAATGAAATAAATTTAATTCTCCCATTAATCTCATGTCATACACTAATGATGTCAGAGCATAAAAATCATTACAAATAATTTCACTAGAGGAAACAAAATCTATATAATCAACTTATATTTTTATAATTAAAATATCATCATAAGTCCTTTTAATAAAAAGTGTTGATTAAAATTTAGAAACTCTTATTTAATAAAAACAAATAAATACTCTTATACCAAGAATGTGGTTCATATTTTATACCATACAAATATTTAGATAAATTAAAAACTTGATCAAGAAATTTTTCATTTTCAAAACCTAGAGGTTGAGAAATACAATCTTCTTCAGTAGTAAGACCATCTATAAAAAAATTATATCCACTTGATATAATTTTAATCTAAGAAAAAAAGAAAAATCCAACAAGATTATAATATGTCGTAACTTGGAAACAATTGAAAATTAATTTTTAAAGTGTATAACTTCTTCTTGAGAGTATCCTTAAGCAAAAAGTCTAGATTTTTTTTTGATAATTTACCCATATATATCTAGATTTTTTCGTAATATCCTTTTGGTTCCAATTACCTTTTTTTCCACAGGAAATTCTACTAAATACCAAACATAATTTATATAAAATTTATTATGCTTTTATTTTATAGAAACAATCCAATTAGAATCACTTAAAGAATTATTAATATTATTAGTAACAAAATCAGAAATAAAAGCCGAATTAGCACACAAATTTGAAATAGAATTTCTTGTTTTAATACTAGAATCAATATTTCCAATTATATTTTAAAAAAAATATTTATGAATATTCCGTGATATTAGATTAGGTCAAGAAAGAGTATGCTACCCCTAAATTTATTCATCCTTATCCTATGGCTTTTCTTCCTGAAAATTAAAATCTCTAAACTCATTATAAAAAACATTAGAATCAGAATTTAATTTAAAATTATTATCATCAGACATATGTGGAAAAGATTATTCGATAACCATAGTTCTTTTATGATAAAATCTATAAGATTTAATATGATTTGAATATACAAAAAATACCTTCATCACTTTTACCATTAATTCTAGGTAAATTATCCATTGAATTTAAAATAAAAACTTTACAACCAAAAAATAAAAAAAAAACATTATGTTTTTTTATTTTTAAATAATTCATAATGATTTTTCTTTAACAATGGTATAAAAATAATTATAATTAAATTATAACTAGTTTAAAAAAAATCCTTGCCCAAAAATATTTAAGATAATTATATTCAATTTACACAGTTTGAGATATTAAAATAAGAGTTCTATTTTTCCATTTCACAACACCATTTTTCCATGGTATTCTAGGAGTACAAAAATTATGAAAATTAACATTATTTTCACAAAATTTTTCAAATTCTAAATTTTGAAATTTACCTCCTTTATATCTATGAATAGAAATAATAATATAATGTTTTTGATAGCTTATGTACAATTTTTAAATTTAAATTTCCTAAACATTGATTACAAAGTATGTAATCACTCTGCACAACATTCAATCACTTAACATGTTGAATAGTCATTTTAGAAAAATCAAAATTATAAGTATTTTCTTTTCTATTAGCATAAAATAATGATAATGATTCTTAAAAACTATAAATTTATCATCTTATACCCTAACTTACATTCCATAATCTCATAATTGTGATATAATAATTTAATTATGTTTTAAACATTCAATATATGAAAATTTAAAAAGAAAAGTAGAATTTGAAATACCAACCTAACCAAAACCTTTTCTTTTCATTTTGAATTCTCTCCAAATATAATAGTTCCTCTTTTACATGTGTTATAAGTGGTTAAATTTGATGGGTATCCATGAATATTCCTATATCATCCACTATATATGTACCATATTTCATTATTGATACATCCAAATAATTTTTCCTAAAAAAGCATATTAACTGGCAATTTTTGTACCCCTGATACTTTGGATCCAATGGGATTAGAAATACAATTTTATGTACTCATATAAAATTTAAAAAATTATTATATGATACTCGAGATAATAAGGAGTTAGAAATATTTTTTTTTCAAATCCCATATGGTGTTTTAATATAAGAGAGAAATAATTTACATAGTGACCATTCATTAAACATTTAAAACAAGTAACTGTAGAAGTATAACCATTTCTTACATTTAACAAAATAGGTTTAAAACATTTTTTTTAATATTCAATCATATCCAAAACCAAAATTATTTTCATTTAATTTATTCAATGAAATTATTTTATGATATTTTTCACAATATTTAATAAACTTAAATAAACATTGTTTAAGAATGTCAACTTGATTTTTCAAAATTTCCTTCAAATCTTAAGCAGATTTCAAATTTTCATAAATAGTGGAATGATAAGCAGAAAGATTTTTTTTAGTTTTTTTTCTCATAAAATTAATTTTTTTTAGAAATATATTTTCCATTATTTTATTTATGATTATTAAATAAATATTAAGCTTTGAAGATATATTTTCTTAATATTTTAATTTATATATTTAATTTAAAAACATTTGGGTTTTCAGAATCATAGATATAATCAGAACATCCACAATAAAAAAATAGATTTATGAACCATATCCAGAGTTCCCATACTGATAATGTTAGTGTTTTATTTTCCTTTTCCAGATGGTTCAATGGAATTAGATTCTTTTATACAGCTCCAATTGGATGTCAATTCCTCTTTTTCATTCTCTTTACATTTTTCTTTATTATTTTATTTAGGAAAATCATGATTGATATTCTATTATTCTTACACATATAACAAGGTACATATAATTCATTTTATTTTTAACCACTTTTCATATCTCCCTTGTGTTTTTCATTTTGAGGGTTTCTTCTAAACTATTTAATGAATCCTTTATTTTTCATTTTTTTAAACTAAAGTCACAATATAAATAATGTATTCCTTTTCACTATACTATAGATCATAATTAGAAGAGTCCGCAGAGACAACATTTGGAAATTTAAAAACTACACATTTTATTCTCTCCTTATCATCCACGTTCTTCAGTTCGGGTTCATACTAAATCAGTGATCTAAAAAATTCATCTATGGTGTAATATTTGTAGTTATTTGTTTCATAAATGGAAAAATTCATAGCATTCCATTTATTTAGAAAATATCGTTGGAGTCATTCATTATTTATAGGATTTTCTGGAGCTTATCCAAGTGAATTCACTCCACTCACAATTCTTTCGAATATGGGGAATATTTGATTTACAGTTTCATATTCCCAAATATTTAAGTGTTTTTAATCAGCATGAAGCAATCCAATATTAGTTCATATTAATTTTTTAGATCTAATATGAATGAACTGTATAATATTACAAATTTATTTATCTATTTTACAAGAATACACAAGACTAATAACACTTCTTTTAATAGAAAAATATAAAATATCAACAACTTTGTAATTTAACACATATATAGTAGTATAATTTTATGTAACTTTATATGGTTCAACATCCAGAAGAGTTTAATTCTTTTATATAATATACCAGTGATCAAATATCAACTATTTTAGGTATGACTCTATCCAGGATCTCTAGTATCCATAATTATTTCAATAAAAGTGTGATGGATTTTGAGGAATCCAAGCATAATTGTTTTTTTCAATCCCACCATCTTAAGGATCTTGTACTTATACTATGATATCAAGGAATAGGTTATAAAAAAAAAATAATACCATAATATAAATAGTTATTAGCTTATTACAAAAGGAACAACCAATGATACATATTGAAATGAATTTTAAAAGAGAATATTTGATCTAAAATATTGTTTAAGAAAGCTATCCTCTGATACCAATTGTCAGGTCAGATAGGGTAATGGTATATTGTCTATGGGGGGTGGGTAGGGGTGGGGGAGTTAATAAACCATATTAAAAATTTTAATCAAATAAATTGATTAGTTAAATTAATTATTATCATTAATTAGGAGCAGAAAAAAGTAAATAACACACTGATGTTTTTATAGTATTTCTATCAAAAGTGGTCCTTCTCTATACTTATACTTATGTACTCATCAAGAGATACATGTGAAATAATATGTTTTTAGGTTGAATTATAACCCAATTATAAAATTATGTTCTAATTGTGGGATAACCATGACACTAAATTTTGGACGGGGAGTCCCAACCCTTATAACCTGATTTATATTGTGGTAGTCACAGCCTGAATTGTCAAAAAATTGAGATAAATGGAGTCACTACCCTTAGATCTTGAAATTATAACATGGGAGTGAAAAACCGAGGAAGTAAATAAGAAATAATTCTTTAGTTTGAAAATGAATAAATAGAAAAAAGTTTGTGTGCGAGAGATGGGAAATAGTTTTACATAATTAAGAAACCATATGAATGAGAATATTAAAAAGAAAAGCATATGTATTGGTTCTAGATAATTTGATTGGAACGCCTTGTCTAGGTAGTATAAGTTGATGTAAAAGTAATACATTACGTAAGAGAATGTATAAGTGGTGAAATTGGGTATACCAAGACATTAAAAAATTGTACAGTAGGTTTAATTGTTCATAACTTTGTTCTCATATAAAAAAATTATTGAATAAGATGTTATCCAGCGTAATCCTTGATGTTATTTGACAAATTTAAATAGAACTATCAAACCAACCTTTGTGTAAGGTAATTATAATTTATAAATAGTTGAATTATTCAGGAGTAATAAAATTATATTCTATAATAATAGTAATATTGTTTTTTAATTTAAAACATGAAGAAAAATTCAAAACTATTTGAATAACTCAATAAATGATGAAAATTGAAAGAAATCACATAAAAATCATAATACTATTTAAATAAAGTATTACATATAATTTAATTTAAAACTTTCATGTAATTTTAAAAATAATTATACTGATTTAAATACCATATATTGGATTTGAATATATTCAATCTCATTAAATAATAATTTAGAAAAGTATCAGTCAATAAAACTAACTTAAAATTTTAATTCATAACTATTTTTTAAATATGCTGTAAGTGTTACGTAATTTAATGAAACAATTAATAACATTTTAGAAAACATTAAAATATTATAATTACACTTTTAATGACATAAATATAGTATATATTATTTTAGATATTAATAAAATTTTTAAAATAATTATAGAATTCCTGAAGTTCACTAAAATATAAAAAGTGATGAAACAAAAATCATGGAGAAATACTCACAAATGGTAGAAAAAATACCTGGTGGTATAGAAAATGATTCATCATTGAAAAATAATTTTACCCACCATTGGAATTATTTTACCCACCATTATTTATAATTTACCCACTGTTGGGAAAAATTGTAAAATGAAAAAAATGAACCACCATGGGAAAAAATTGGAAAAGGAATGAGATAACCTACTAATGGAAAAAATTTTCAAAGGAAAGAAATGATTCACTGATAGAAAAATAGGAAAAGGAAAAAAATTACCCACCATTTTAAAAAATGGGATAAAAAATAAATGACCCACCATTGGATAAAATTAGAAAATGAATGAAATAAACCACTAATAAAAAAATGGAACCTGAAAGAAATTACCAAAAATTGGAAAAAAATTGTCAAAGGAAGGAAATAAATGACAATTAGAACAAAAATTCAATGGAATGAAATGACGTGAAATTGGAAAAAATTAGAAAAGGAAATAAATGACCGGCCATTGAAAAAAATTGAAAAAAGAAAGAAATGAACCACTATTGGAAGAAAATGGAAATGAAATAAATAGACAAACATTGGAACTTTTTTAACAGAGACAAACAACCCACCATTAGAAAAAAAATTAGCATAGGAATGAAATGGCCAACCATTTCACTTTGAAATAGAAATTTCATTCAATTTTTATGTCATATAAATAACTAAATTTTTAATTGTCCCACAAGAATTATTTGAATATTATTTCAATATATTTCCAAAAAATCAATAATCTCTTAATTTTGATAAGTATTGAATGTGATATGGTGAAAATACTTTAAACACATTTTTTGAATATAGAAGAAACCATTTTAGTACATCAAACCTTTTTTAAGGTATATAAATGATATTTTTAGAGTTTCATGTAATTAAAAAATATTATTAATTTTTTTATATTTCTAATTGTACAAACATTGAGTGATTATTATTATAAAAAATGATATATCACTGAAAAAAAGGATTTTCAATTTTGAAAAATTCATTATTGTAGTTCTATTTCATGGTATTTGAATATTTGGAAAACCCATTACAAAATAAAACCAGACCTTAATTTATTATAATTAAATTAACATAAATGAGATGGATTTCAAAAGGGATAAGTTTATAAATAATTTGATCAGTGTTTTCAATGTTGTAGATGAAATATAAAAGAAAAATTTAAAGTATTTTATACTAAAAATATTATGAGAGAGAAAAATCATGAATCATATACAGGGTTGAATATGATTGTGTTAGGGAATGTATTAGAAAATATTTTAGTTTAATAAAATTCAATATAAATTTTTTTATCTTTCATATTAAATAAGAATCATAAAATTCACTTTACTACAACATAAGTTATAAGTAAAATAAAAATATGTTCTAAGAACTTTTTTTCCATACAAAATTATAAATGGATTTTGAATATTAAAAAACATAAGATAAAATGTTATCATACAATCTAGAAATAAATACATGAAAATGAAAAAATAATCTTATGCAGAATCCCAAAGAGTATGTCATTCCAAACAATCTTTTTGATTTTTTGAGAGTTTAGGGGGTGCGTTCATATGTTCCATTTGGGTTTTCCAAGAGGGACTCTAATTAATTAAATGAATTTTTATTAAATTGTTTAAATGAATATATAAGATGCCTATGGTAATGATGTTTCTCCGCTACATATTTTCATATTGGGAAATGGGATTAGACCAACATTAAAAGTTGATTCTGTGTGTGTTTAAAAAATTTAAATCAGTTTTTTAAATTGTATTGTTTGATTTCCATGGGAACATGATGGGCATAACCCGAGGACTTAGGTGATTTTGATCACCTAGAATAAGGTGATGTGGTTTGTCAGGTTGATATTTTTCTAGGATAAAAGGGGTGATTTTTATCACCAGGTTGAGGTGACATGACAATAGGATTGAGGTGACGAGGTTGTAAATAATAGGGAAAGGCCCATGTGATTTGAGATGGTGTTGAACTTTGAGATTTTTTCACATGGTATTGGGGAAAAGGTTCTAGAAGATGTTGATTTTTTTATTTAGGGATTTATGCACACCTTTTTTTGGGCGACGTGTCGTTGGAGTCTTGTATTCACTGTTAGGACTTAGATGAGGTGGTGTTGGCCACTAGTTGTGTGTGGAGGCTCTTGTAGACTATGGAGCTTAGGAGATGGTGTTGACCATCAAAATTATTCGAGGTTTCTCATGGTAGAAAGACATGTGGATAGTGATAAACAATTTGTTTATTATTTTGATACTGCCATTTTTATTTTAAGGCACACTGTGATACTAGAGGTAGAGGTGATGGGACTTTGGGGGGATGGATATCTCCATGCCTTTTGACATCAACTATTGTATTGATGATGATTTTTTATTGGACGATAGATATCACTATTACTCGGGACATCAGACTATTGAGTTGATGAGGACTCTTTGAATGTTGGTCAATTATTTGGGCTTACTATATGGATGAAAAGTATTTTATTATCGGAACACGGGGTGAGATATTATAACTTTAAACATTCTTATTAAAAAACTTGGATACAAAATGTTAATAATTTTCCAAATAAATAAACATAACCATAATTCATTTAGAGTAATATGTATAATGGTATCTAAATAGTACATCTTTAGTCAAAATGACCATGATACACCCATATAATTAATAAATGATGTTATAATTATAAAATATTCCAAATTCAGAAGAAATTAAATAAGGGTTTTTTTCATATTATAATATAAATACCGTAAAAATTCCATTAAAAATATTCTTGAGGAAAATGACCTTTTCACTTTCAAAATCACTTTAAAAAACTGAAAATACCTAGAATATTAAGGATTTTTTTTTAAAAAAATAGAATTTTAAAATTTTAAAGTAATATTCAATTTAATGAGTCGTCATGATAGTGGGTACCTATTTACACATGATATTAGTTAAAGAAACATTCCTTTCACACTATTATAAAAAGTCTAAAAGTGAATAGTTGTAATAAGCACAAGAAGATTCATTTCCATTTTTTTTAAAATATCAATAATGGGTAAATATTTATTTAATAAATCATTTTGATAATGTTAATTTTTTTTCATTTTTTGAAAACATTGATATAGAAGAATAATCTTCTTGACCAAGGATAAAAATGAAGCTGGTTTTATTTAGTAAATGTTATTTTCATTTCTTTTGTTATTAAAGAGGGGAAAATGAGAGAAAAAATGTACTATTTATAAGAAAACAAAGGAGAATAAAATTCATGAGTGTCTTGAAAAATATATATTAATATTTTTTTATCCTAAACTTAATCATGAATAATATCTAAAAACAATGAGATCGTAACATAAACATATACCAATTTGGTAACTTCTGAATCATAATCCACATGAGAGAGATAACTTCAAATGAAACATTAAATACCATGAATGTAATGGGATTCATGATATATAATATCAGAGTGGTAGCATATACACAACAAAAATTATTCAAGTGGAGAATATGACATATGTCTCGTATAAGTAAAAGTAGTCGATAAACCCTACCTTATGTTTGATTTCCTTTGTACGAGTTTGAACCTCGTGTATAATAAATATATATATTTTTTATGAATCCACTAAAAAATCAAAATAATATATATATCATACCATATAGGATTTATTTATATTATTTTTTCATCCATTTATTAATTTTTTTTTGTTAAAATCAGTGTTTCAATTCATAATTGCTTCATTATTCGTATTTGTTTTGGTTCGTTAATTTCATTAATTTTCCTTAGATCGTGGTTACATTATCTAAAGAATGTTTATAGTGATATAAATATCATATATATTTATTAAATATATGTATATATTAATTTTATTATATAAATGTTATAGATAGAAAAATGAATTACACCTTTCATGGAGATGGTAGACTGTACATACGCATGAAAATTGTTACCATTTTTAAATGGATGGAATAAAGGGAAGATGAATAAAATTTAACATTTTATGTATCATTATTATATAATATATATCATACATTTTCAATAAATATATCATTATTAACATCAATGTCAAAATAAAATTAAAAACATTTCATATTTCCATGTGGAGGTTGTAGTCCAAATATACACATCAGGGACATTATTATTTCCCAACCAATTGTATGGTTAGTTAGTATATGTGATATTAAAATTCTATTAGTATATTAATGTCATAAATTTCATATTAATAAATTAAATAAGTCAATGTATCCTTCTATATATGATATAAGGGCAAAATATGGATATCTAATATAAATTTGGGATGTGTTTTGGTCATTTTAACCAATATCTTCTTTGTTTAACCCTTGTTAAACTCATTCTAACCTTAACTATTAAATTTAATATTTAAATTTTTTTTCTATTAATTATGAAAAAATTAATTTCATATTATTATATAATATTATTTATGCTAACTTCAAACATGAAATCCATTTATCCAAATCTTATTTAGTGAAGTGGTAAAAGTTAATTTTAAATTAATCTTGTAGAGCTAAAAAAAACTTTTTGAAAGAGAAAATTCTCTTAATTATAGAATGTTTTAATTTAAAATATAAAAATTAGTCTGATTCCAAATATATTGATTATAATTTAAATTGAAGAATTTTAATTTTAAAATCATTTTAAATATAAATAGAACTTTTAAATTCATTAAATGAATAATCATTTGTCAAAAAAACCAATATTTTCACTATTAATCAAAAAACTATTCTTTTTAGAAAATTATAATAAATTAAATCTAAGAAACGTTTTACAAGGATATTTAAAAAATTAATTCAATTTTTTAAAAATAATTTTTTAAAAATAGTAATAATCCATTTTATGTAATGTGAGCGTAGTGTGACGAGAAAAAATTTTAGAAGTTTTTTTGAAAAACATTTATTTTTATTTAAAATGATTATTATTTTATATCTTATATATAAATAATTTTTTTTTTATACATGAATAGACCATATATGTTTTATAATATATTTATTCATATTCATACCCGCCAATTTAACGGATATGTTATAATGGTATACTATATTACAGTTCATCTTGAATCATGGTTACATGTATTACATGCTATCAAAGTGATAATATTGAATGAAATGTATGTTGTTGGTGACAAAATCTCAATTTTCTATGTTACAAACTCTATTGGACATAATTTTCTTCTTTTAAAATCTTGGGGAGTCACATTCTACCCCCTTAAAAAATTTCACCCTTACAATTCTATATTGGTCACCCCAGTTCTAACATTTGTCAGAAACCACCAAAAGTAAAATGATTTGATAAAAATTCATCTTTTTAAAATAGAAATGAATATATTAATTTCATCTATAATAACAAAAAACTTGTTTTCTAGGAATTAAATCATAAGTAGGAATTTAAAATATGGACAAGTATGATAAACGTAAATAATTATGGACAGTCATATAGATCATTGACCACAATAAAGTGAATGAATGAACAAAATCTATAAATATTTTATATAATTTATGGTATTTAGAAAATATTTTCATTTTGAGATCCTTTTACTTTAGTGGATGTATTCTTTTACTATGTTGATGAAGAACACTAGAAAATATACTGAATGTATTTTTATTTTATAAGCACAATATCATTCTTTGGTTATGATTTGATCAAGTTTAAATTAATTTATTACTCATGGAAATGAATATCTAAGGTAAAACATTTTATGTATGAGGCACTTAAATTAACCTTTATGATACTATGAGATCAATGAAATAGTGACTAGCCTTTCTGTATTTCTGTAAACATTTACCAAAGCCAAAGTAGTTAGAATGAGTTATCCAAAAAATAATAATTGATTACTAAAACATAATAGTAATACCCAAAATTAAACTTTATCAATTATAAAAGTATATACCAGTAAATTATTTGAAGTAAAAATAATTTCATAATAACCTGTACATCACATAGGCTAGTGGAAGAAACTTCCCCCTCATATCGCATTGGTTTTAGGTTCAAGCCCCGTGACCTTACCAGATGGGATGGGTTTTCACCCAAAATTCAAGTTATCCTTTTTTCCAAAACCATATTAATATAATTTTTATATTGTTCCCAAAAATATGTTTATTATCCTTAAAACTAACATTGGTCATCAAATCAATTTTTAACTACAAAGGTTTCTTATACGAACTATTTTTACCATGAAATCAAATAATCTTAATTTAAAATTATTACCTTAACATCAATGATCACATTAACCCTAAGTGATATCAATTACTTTAAACTTGTACCAAAATATATGAAGTAATTCTTCCAAGAATATTTTTTTTCACAAAATTGTATACTAAACCAATTGGTTTTGTTATCATAAATGTCTCCAAAAATATTCTTAATCTTGATAAAATTCCATCACATAAAACATAAAAAGGGGGTTTTGATCTTTAGAATTATGATCAAACTAAAAATCATCAAACCATAATGTTATCCATAAATTCTATATTAATCTTACAAGAATAATTATATACATTCATAATTAACACAATAATTAAATGCTTCATGATCATTATAACCAAAATATCTTTGAAACAAAATCTATAACATAATTCAAGAATCCAAATACACAAGAAAATTAATGATCCCACTTCAACTATATTAATAGAATTATCCTCACCTTGACCCCTTCACTTTTTCTATGGTATATTCCCTTGAATCTTGGGGAATTTATTTTCAAACATCCCTATTTCTAATATTTGAAACACTGAAAATTAACGGTTTATTTATTACCCTTTCATTCACATGAACAATGGCCTCTCCCTACAAACAGTAAGTAAACTACTATTCCTATTATGTAATTAACTGGTTGTTTCTTTCCATAATTAACACTTTTGGGGGAATCCATCTTTCTCTTCATCTAGTAATCTATTTTTTTCTACCTTTCCCTTCTTATCATTCATCCCTTTAAATCCACAAGGCATGGGGAAATATTTATCTTTATTTATATCACATAATATTATGTCCTTGTATGATGTAAAAGTTTGGGAAAATATTTCCATTTTATGGATTTGATTAATCTAAAAAAAGGTAAAAATCTCTCTTTGGATTTCGTACATTGTCTAAAAAATTAAATTGAAACCTTGTAAATTTGTATTCAAACATAGAAAATTTTTCATCGACCTTTTTTCTTAGACTCAGTAATTTTCTCTCCACATCTTCTTGTTTCTTATGAGTAAAATATTTTTCTTAGAATAGTTCCTCAAAATCCTTTAAATCCATAAAACATATATCCTTCTCATACTTAGTGTTTTGAATCAACAACCACCATTGGTCTACATACCATGAGATATAATGAACTTCCATGAGAATTTTTTTCATTTCATTAATTCCTAGGGTGATAAATATCTTAATTAAGGAAGTTATCAATTGGTCAGATGAAAATAAATTTTTAGTTCCATGTCGCAATGCCTCTATTCAATGGGCTCTCCCCAGTTCAAGGATGAAATTATTATATAGAACACTTATCCCCCATTTGTGTTATCTTTCTATTGATATATTAATATTCGTATACATAGTAGTACTACATGATCAGAGATATTTTGGTATGGTTCCAAAGAAGGTTGGTTGATGTATTGTGTTAATTGATTAAAAAATACACCTATTATCGATTAATTTCATAAAATTATTATCAGATTAGTTTTTTATACATAGTGGTGCCAACCTATGGAGTTTTACTAACACCCTATTTGGGCCTCCATTTGGTACCTGATAAGATTACATGGATGTAGTTTTGGATAAGGGTAAAAGACCTTCTTTCTAATTGTTTCTTGCTGGATGTGTTGGTGTTTATAGATAGGACTGACATACGGTTCAAGAGAGAGGTATTTTGAGTTCCTTATGTTAGATGGGTTTTTAATTATATTTATTCAGTTTGAAATTTAGATACATTTCAACCTATGATTTCATGATTCTTTTTATTGGGTTATTAGTTCATCCTTTTAAATCGCAATTGTATATTATATAGTTTTTTCTATATTTGTTAGTCTAGTATTTTTTTGTATTATTTATTTATACTATATTGAGGCCTTGTACTTGGGATATAGTATCCCAATTATATCATCACAACCCTATAGTATTTAGTAGCCTCTAGTGTATGGGTATGTGTTCTTGAGGTCCCAGAACTAACCTAATTTGGCCACACGAAATATTTTTGGATCATGGGACATTACAAAGTGATTATAGAGGATTTTATGTTTTTTCTATTTTTAATGATTTACTATTTAAAAAAGGTAGAAATGATACAAGTATGTGTTGGGACATGGTAATGTGGTTTTTCATGGGAGTAGAAAACTATTATATGAGGAAAAATTAGAGTTCTTTGAGGTGATATTTCTTTTCATGATGTTTGCTTGTTATGATTGACATTATTTCACCCAAGGTGATTCACATGTTATGTGATATTATTGTTTCTTAGTTTTTATACTCATGGCTAGATATAGAGTGATATGTGTTATAATAAATCATGATTGGATTATATATATATATATATATTGACATTCATTGTTTATGATAGAGACATATTTTTAGCATATGATATATTTGACTATATGAACTGTGAAATTAAATGCCTTTTATATCTAATAAATTGAAATTAAATATCTTTTATTTCCAGCTAAAATAATTGTAATCCATGTTTAGAGAGATAATGTGCCATTGGTACTCTATTGATGTCACCTATTGAGGTTAACCTTCTTATTAGTCAGTGTTCTTTGTTGTGTTTTTTATTGTAGAGAAAATGCCTCTGCATCATCTTCAAATGGAGTGTAAGGATGGTGGAAATATGAATGTTCCTAATTAATATATGGAAAATCTTCCTATATCTACTAATAATTTGATGGGTTTTTAGCTTTGTAACAAATTCTTGAGGGTCATGAGATCCATGGAAAGGGATACTTTTTCCACTATGACTTCGATGTCTGAGTTGATGAGAAATTTTTAGTTTCTACATTTTCCCATGTTCACTAGGGAGGGAGGACCTTAGGCATCTTAGTTAAGGATTAAGTTAGTCCTGATGATTTTAAGAACCTCGATACACCCATATATAGAAGGGTGAAGCTTTTTGCTGATATAGTTTGTGGAATGGCTATGTGTTGTTGTGAAATTTTAAAGAACTTTTGGCATTTAGAGGAGTTATTCAAGAAGGGATTCAAAAAAATGTTTCTAGGATAATTCTATTGAGAGATATTGAGGGATGAGAAGGAAAACAAGTTCATACACTTGATAAATGAGAGATTTCCAGTGTTGTACTATACTGGATGTTTGACTAACTTGTAGTGATTTATTCCATCTTTATCTACTGATGATATCACCATGTATAGACATTTTTATATCAGTCTTCTCTATGAGATCAATTCAAAGGTGAATGTATTTACCTTGACTAACTATTAAAATGTGAGGAACTAATCAATCATCACAGAAGGGAATCTAAGAGATCCCCAAGTAGCAACAAACCTATTTTGGAAATGTGAACTGATATATCTTCTTTTAGTGGAAGGAAGCACCACTATCACAATTATCATCAATAAAATATCTAGAAGAGAATTTAGGGAAGTCTGAAACTATATCAGAACCAATTTTTACCATAGTGATATTTGTGTGGAAAGTTGGTCCACAAGAATTATCAGTCTCCACACACTGATTTGGAGTGTCATTTTTACTAAAGGATGGGCCATATTTATAAAATGTATAATAAATTTTCACAAAAGAATAGTGGGAGGGGATCAGGAAAGGTACTAGATTCTGGTAAGGATTCAACTACCCCTCAGTAGGTAGGTATCTGGAGTTCCACTGAATATTCAAGTTGGTTTAGGGAACATGGTACCCCATTATAGGAGTGGTAGTACAATGTATATGGAACAACATGTGGGAGTCATTCAGGGGCCCTAAGAATAGGGGTAAGTCAACTATATGATATGATGATAACTCCGGATTGTGTGGATTCATGAACTTCTACTGTCAAAGGTTCAAATCCTATATCATCTACACTTTATTTCATTTTTTTGATACAAGAGCACAACATTACATATTATATGTCCTTCTATAAAATAGTTTGGTCTTGGTTTTGTAATTCTTAGACAGTGTATTAACCATCAATACAGAGTGGGGAGTGTGGTCATATAATATAAAATGTTACATGGTGTGTTCTATTGAGAGTGGTTGTTACCATTTCTTTTGGGAATCATTCATGTCAGATATGGTAGGTTTCAAATTGATTTTTGGTATGGATTGGATAGTTCTGTACCAAGATCATATTGACTATAATCAGAGGATATTTACCTTTATATCTCCATAAGTTTGTATTTATTTTTTCTAGGGTGAGTGGAATCTTCAAACCAATAATGGATGACCAATTTAGTAATAATTGGATTGTCTCATAGCTTAGATAGCAATCCATGTTCTAGGTGATGGTGGAATACAACCAGATTATTTTCCTCTAGTGGTAGAACTTTTTAGGATATCTTTCTTGAAAATTAATATGGTTTACCATGAGAGATTGAGACTGCGTTCAAGATTGAGTTGGTGTAAGGAGTGAGCTAGTTTCTATTACACCTTACAGTATGGCACTATCAGAGATTCAGGAGTTGAATGTTTAGTTAGATGATATATAAGCTAAATGTTTCATATAGACTAGTAAATATCTATGGGTTTATCACTTTCTTTTCACTAGGAATGCTGATGGGACTTTGTAATTATATGTGGACTATCTGATATTGAGTGAGATAATGCTAAACCACTAGTATCCCTTTCCACACATTTATGGTATATTTAATCATCTAAGATGTGGTAATATCTTCTCAAATATCGACTTGAGATCAAGATACCCCTAGTTGAGGGTTAGAAAATCAAACATAACTCAAAAATACATGCAATGTGTGTTGGGTTTTGTCAATGATATCTTAGTGTACTCCCAGAGTATGGATAATCCGGACCAAAATCAAAACATCATCTTGAGTACATTGATAGAGCATCAAATTTATGTCAAGCTAACCAAATTATATTTCTAGATTGATAAAGTTAACTTCTTAGGCCATGTTATCTCAGAGTATGGACTTTTAGTGCACATAGAGAAAGTACATTCCATGGCATATTGGGAGATACCCAAGAATGTCCGTGGGTTCCAATGATTCCTGGGTTTAGTAGGATATTGTAAAAAAATTATCCAGGACTTCTCCCATATGAAAGCACTGATGTCAAACATGACCTATAAAGGGGTGATATTAGTTTGTTTGGATGACTGTGAGATGAATTTTCAGGATCTGAAAGGTAGCCCAAACATAGAACCCAAACAAAATTTAGCTAAGCTGGGTAATGCATATACTATGTACTATGAAACATTTTTGAGTTGGACTCAGAGAAGTCATGATTCAAGTGGATCAAGTGGTTTCTTATGGATCTATACCAGTGATACTACATGAAAATAATTATACTATTCATTAATTGGAATTAGATATGGTTTTACATGACTTAAGATGTTGTAGACACTATCTTTTGGGAGAGATATTTGTGGTGTACACAGACCAAAATAGCCTCAGGTAAATATTTTCTCAATAGGACCTAAAAATTTAAAAGAGGAGGGGTGTTGAGTGTCTGTAGTCTTTTGAATTTGATATTTCTTATACACTGGGAAAGGGAAATGTCATCACTAATTTCTTGATCAAGAATATACAAAAAAGGTAGTTTAGAAGCCTTTTAATGAGTGGCATATTATGGAACTTTTTTCCAACATATCTAGATGTTCTGGACTCCCAGAGATGTGTATCTATGACATCGATATCTGGTATACCGATGACTCTTGGTGGGATCAATATGGAGGCGTTATATGATCTAGAGGGATTATCTCTAAGAGACATATTATATGGCGGGGATACACCACCTAGATTGTCTCTTTATAGTGTAAATTCTCTTCTACTTTGTGGGGAAGTATGGGTTTCTATGAGCTTTCATGTGGATCCAATGAGTGAGTTTAATTTCTTTTAGAGAGGTGAATTACCATGATTTAAGAAATATGTATGATTATTTCTATAGATGTATTTATGGTTAGTAATGAAGAAGGAGGTAGTGGGATTGAAAGATAATTATTAAACTTGTTAGGAGATGAATGTGAAGTATCTGGGGCTATCTCGACTATTGAAACCTCCACCCATTCTTGAGTGAAAATGGGATGATGTCATTATTTATTTTTTTATTGGATTACCCAGGACACTTTGCAAGAGTTGTACCATATGGGTGATCTTAGATCGATTGATGAAAGTGTCCTAATTTTTTACTATAAGGGAGACCTCTGTTATTGATGACCTGGGTAATCTTTACTTATGAGAGATTTCTCAATTTCATGGTGTTGTGAGGAATATCATATTTTATAGAGATCATCATTTCACATCATAGTTTTGGTATGGTCTTCATAAGGATATGTGATCACATGTTATTTTGAGTATGAAATATCATCATCAGACTAATGATTAATCAGAGCAGACTATTCAGATTACAGAAGTTATGTTATGAGACTATGTTTTGATTTTGGTGGTTTATGGGAGAAACATATGTCACTAAGGGGGGTTTTATATAATAAATGTTTTCAGACATCGATCCAAATGGCACCATTTGAGGTTTTGTTTTGTAGATCATGTCTTTCCCTTTTTTTTGTTTAGTTTTAGGAGAGTTAGTGCTAATTGGATCTAGTATCATGTAGAAGACATATGAGTAGGTTCATTTGATTACTACGTTGTTGGTGACTATGAAGATCATGATGAAATACTATTATGAACATCAGAGACAACCTATGGTGTTAAAGGTTGGTAATCATGTTTTCCTTAGGGTGTTGACCAGGTTGAGGGAGATCTATATTAGAAAAAGGGAAAGATAGTACCTAGGATTTTTAGGTCATTTGAGAAAGTAGAAAGGGTTAATCTAGTGGTGAACTGATTATCCCTTCAAAAGCGTTACAATTCCATGAAACATGTGTATCACTTATCATCACTTCAGATATTTCATTATGACCCTTATCATGTGGTATACATTGATAACATTGAGATTTTTATAGATGTATCATCTACGGAGAATCCAAAATATATTGTGGTCCATAGTGAGAATTATCTTTGGAGAAGGAAAAACCTTTGGATTGAGTAAAAGGGTAGCATGATCATGTTTAGGAGGAGACCTAGGAGTTATAGTCTGATATGTGAGAAACGTTTTAAAACATGTTTGCTGAGACCCCATTGTGAAACTTGGAGCATCTAATTGAGGAGATGTTATATAGTGGGGATCTTTCAAGATCCTATAATTTACCAGGTAATCTTCTCTTTGAGTTTTTCATTAAACCTATTTTGTTTGGATTTTTCTTTATCTTTAAACCTTGTTGATTGAGTCTCATTTAGATATAGAGATACTTTTTGGGGGGAAATGACCTAATATTTAGGGATGTATGTTTTTTTTTTTGAATTTATAGAGTGTAGGTATAAATGTTAATAATCTGATTACAAGGGTTTTATGTGTGTTCAGAAGGAATCAATGGTGGTTTAATATTTTTTGTAGAATTTGGGATTATTATTTTCTAAAATGAATTTACACAACATGTAAATGGTTTACATGACATGTAACTATTTCTAGGAATAAGATGTGAACTATGTTCATAATGTGAAATGAATACACATCATGAAGCAATTACATGACATGTAATGTTTGAGAAGGATGAAATTCACATGAGGTGACACTCATAAATTGTGAATTAAATATAGTGTAATATATTTATATACAATTTATTTCTTGATATGGGTTGTTTTAAATCTATTAAACACTTATATTATAACTTAAACCATGTTCATAATTTCAACTCTCAAACACTAGGAGATTTGTAGGAAATTTTGGATTGCATTCCTCCACTATGGACATCCCACTCAAGAAATCAATCACCGGTGAGTAGTTTTGATTAGGTTCCCCCAAATCTTCAATTATTATATGACTGTGGTGGTGTAATCTCTTGACCGTGGTTAGATGGGTGTTGATCCTAATCTTGTATGATCTGGGTTCTTTCTTTTGATCTGTAACACCTTCATTCTTGTTTGCGAAATCAGTTAGAAGTGTTTTCTTGATCGCCTATTAATAGATGGTGGTCTAAAACCTAACCCTATGGCCTGTTTATTTTATAAGTATGTGAAATATTACATTTCACTGACCCAATATTTCTATTAATTAATTTAAATATTATTTATGAAAAATCATGGATTAGATTATTCATTGGATGACTTTGGATTCAATGGTGTTGTGTCTTGACTAATGGATACCTGTTTAGTGATCAAACCTTTAAAAAAATACTAAATTGGATAATGTTTTAGAGTGGGTTAGCATGATATGAGAACCTAGGAGATTGATACGTATTGAATCAATTAGGTAATGGATTATTGTTTATCAGAATTACTGGTGATAATTTGATATAAGAATGAATATAAAATAGAAAGACAAATGGAAATTTTCAGTATTAACTATTGAGGCTTATATATGATATTGTGATATCCTTGATATTATGAATTTTGTAGAGTCTCATTATGTAATTCATATATAGTGGTCTTGGAATAATTCATGACGTAATTATTATATAGCGGGATAGACCTAGTTTCATACTATAATGCTTATATTATATGATTAGCCCAGATTCATGATGTAATGATTATATACCTGGAATTTACCATTTTCATGTTGTAATTATCATACAGTGAGCATGAACTAGTTTCATTATTAAATTCTTATATAGAGTGATATTCCCAGATGTTGAAATTTTTATATAGAGGGATTGGACTAGATGTTGAAATGAATATATTGAGGAATTTTATTGGATGCTAAAATGCTTATACAGAAGTCTCTGCCTAGTTTTTTTATTATTCTATTGATATGTGGTTATTGGTGGGAATGGCTGTGCTACATGATTAGATATATTAAGACATGTTACTGAAGTAGGTTGATTGTTGAATATTAAGTTGAATAATTAATACACTTGCTTATCGATTTATTGTATGTACTTATTATCAGACTAGTTTTTAGTAATAGTGTTGTCGACCAACTAATTTTTAATCACACCCTTTCTACTTTTTAGCTTGGAATCCTAGAACATTAAATGGACAAGGTTTGGAAAAAGAAAAGGGACCTTGTTGCTGATTGTTTCTTGTGGGATGGGAAGAAGTTTCGAGACGGGATCAACTTAGGGTTTAAGACTTGGGTCTTTTATGTTTTTAATGTCAATGGGTTTTTTTACCTCAACTCTACATTTGGATACATTTTAGGCTGTAATTTCATGATTCTTTATTACTGGTTTACTATTTCCTCCTTTCACTTCAAAGTTGTGTGTTGTAGTTTTTCAACTATTTGTGTTACTTGGATATTTATTTATATTAATTATTTCCACTATATTGTAACTTTTTACAATGGTTAAAGTTTACACACTATAGAATCACAACCCCATTACTAGTTTCTAGCCTCTATCATATAGGAAGGTATTCTCGAGGCCTCAAACCAACCTAATTTGGCCACATTAGAGTGTTCCAGATTGGGGGAATTTCCACAGTTCCCATTCCTTCTACTAGGCGTCTTTTCTATGTAATGAAATACAGTAAATCAGATCATAAAATTATGAAACTTATTGTATAATCCTTAATCATGTGAAACAATTAATATGAATTGAAATATTTATGTATAACTAATATCATAATCATAAACATGGTTTCATTTTAAAATATTTAGAATCATAAAAATATTTTCAAATCCATCATAATTGGTTGTCAAAAAATTTGAATTATCACAATCATATCACTAAGGATTTTGAAACTAAGTGAATAGTACGGTCTATTTTCATTCACTAGTTGATTATCGAGTCAAATCCAAATGCATCCTTTTCAGAGTTATTACCCCTAGGTACAACAGTTCACGAACCACTTCTACTTGTAGTATCCATGTAGGGATGTATTTCTCGATAAATATCACATAACCTCTTCCTAACCAAAACACAAGGATGTTGTTCTATACTAATTATCAAATTATATAGATTGTTTATGTTCCATCATATATGTTTTATGAAATATTATTCTGATGGTTTAGACTAAACTTTATTTAATACCAAAAAAAAATATCCTCTCCCCAAAATCCCAGAGTTGGTGGTTATATTATTACACTATAAGTAGATACAATCGATCACATCCCAAAGGATTGATTACTTTAGTAGTCTTGGTAATCTAGATACATACATAAATTACATATACATTTTAAATAATAAAATGCAACAATGTACTTTATTTTAGATCATATTTGTTTCATCTAGTATGTACTAACATATTAATCATAAAAAAATTGATGGCATCCTATGGAAAGGAATCATTATAAATGGTTGAGCTCTAATACTCAGAAAGGATATATATATAGAGGAATATACCATGAATACATAAGAAATTATTAATATGACAAGGTAAATAACTGAAACACATTCCATTTAATCAATAACTTGAAAATGAAGAATAATGTGGAAATAATAAATGATTATCAAATAATGTCATATAAGTAATCTGATAAGCTAGAAAATCATATGTGAATATCATTATAAACATAATAATCACATGGATATCGATAAATAAATGAATAATGATGGAATTACTAATTCCTTACATCTGAAACATACTATTGAGGACTTATTCAAATAAAACTAAAATACTACCAAGGCCATGTGCTAAGATATCTATATAAATGTGTAAGGCAACAGAAAATACCAAATTTTTTTTGTCTCAGGAGACTTACTATTGCATCAAGGGACTATATCAGGATAATACAATCATATACTAAGACTAATGAATTCCAAATATGAATTGGTAGAAACATAATCATCATAAAAATTTATATTAAAAAACTAGAACATTAATTTTAATACTTTCCCCAATCCCTAAAAATAATCATAAAACAGTCAGTGAGATATGGATAATGGTTTCACTTTGGTATATCCGCAGAAAAATGATCCTAAAAAATTAGAATAAATAATAATTATAATGTTATTAAAACATATTCCCAATTAAAAATAACACAAATTAGGTTTTCAATCATTGAATAACATAAATACCATAAGAAATTACATTAATAACATTCTTTAGAATAATATACCTTCCACTTTGAAAGTAAATTTTAAAAAACATAAAATATATAGAATATTAAGAAAAACAATTACATAGAAATATCCTTGTAAAATCATAAAGGAATATCCAAATTAATTATTGGTCTTTATTGTGTGTAATTTTTTACATACTTTATATGTTAAAAAACATTCCTTTCACACTATTGTAAAGATTTAAAACGAAGATCACATAGAAAATAAAAAGAAGATTCATTTAAAAACATTTTGTAAAAATTTAAACGTGGGTAAAATTTTATTTAATAAATAATTAAGTTAATTTTAAAACATTCATGAAAATATTTTCAAAAAAATGTATATGGACGAAGAAGGGTTTTCGATCGAAGTGAGAAATGAAGTAGTTTTTCTTCAGAAAAATCTTCTTTTGTTCTCTTTTGTTCTTAAGATAGAAAAACGAGAGAAAAAATTTATTATTAGGAAATAATTATAGGAGAATAAAATTTGTGAGTTTCATGAAGTATAGATCATAATATTTAGTTATGATAAACACAATCATGAACAATCATGATAAACACTGATATTGAAACACAAACCTTTATCACTATGGTATCTTATGAATCATAAGCCCCATAAAAATATATGACATCCATTGAAGATTTAAATAACATGAAGATAAATTAATTAATGATATAACATATAGATGGTCAATATATACACCACATAAAATAACTAGGTTGTGAATTTGGTATATGTATCGTGAAAGTAAAAGTGGGACAAGAAACACTTATCTCAGGTCTGACTTCCTTCTTAAAAGTTTGTACCTCATTTATATTAATTATAAGTTTATTATAAATAAATTATGGAACCATAATCAAACAAACACACACACACACACACACTAATATATATATATATATATATATCATACCATATATAATTTAATTACAGTCTTTTATAACCCATTAATTGAAAATTCTTTATTAAAATCATAGTCTCACGTGATAACTGCTTGATTTTTCATGTTTGTTTTTGTTCCATAATTTTGGTCATTTTAATTTCATAATGGCTAAATAATAAATATATTGTTAAAAATTACATAAACAACATATATATTAATTTTATATTTATTTATATCAATGTATAAAACCCAGTGATAGAAAAATGAATTACATTATTTATGGAGATAGTAGGCCAAACGCACGTTTGAACATTTTTTGCATTTTTAACCAAACATAAAAAAGGAAATAATAATAATATTTAACCTTAATAAAATCATTATTATATCATATATATCATATATATTCGATAAATATATCCTTATTTCCAACAACATCAAAATAAAATGAAAATCATTTCACATCACTCTATGGATGCAGTTGTCCATTCAAACGCACAAGCAACATTATTAAATCCCAAGGGATTATATGGTAATAAAGTATATGTGATATTATAATTACAGAAGTATATTAATGTTATAAATATCATATAAACTTTCTAAATCCATAATTATATCTATACATGAGAGATGGTGATGGAAAACGATTTACAAAGGTTCTCGAGGTGGTAGTCCATCATACACACGATCGACGGTTTCATTTTTAATTTGATGGGAGGAGGGAAGGATAAAGGTTATGAAATTACATGAAAACATCTTAGTATATTAGGGTTTTTTATTTTATATTATTTTGATAATATTTTAATGATTTATATGAATAAGTAAAATGGAAACCTATTGTTAAGAGTTTTACATTTTCTTCAGAAAACCTATTTAAGATTATACCTAAATCCTCCGTGATTAGATTTATGATCCATCCAAGGATACAAATATGTGGAAAATAATGTAAGGAAGTTATTTTTTTGGCTATTTTCGGAATAACATGTCTTTGTGAGTGTGAACATGAGAGAAGAGTTTGTGACCTTAACCTCAATAATATGGCTTTCTGAATAACATGGCTTTCTAAATAACATGGCTTTCTGAATAACATGGATTTTTTGGACCGGTTTGTAGGTCATATTAATCCTTATATTCTTAGTTTAATCCCAAATAAACCCGTTTTAACCTTAACCTCAATAATTAATTTTTACTATATTTATTATTCATTATAGAAAAATTTGATCTTATTATATAATATTAATTATGATAATTCTAAATATTAAATACATTTTTCTAAAATACATTCATATAAGTGTAAAAATTTATTTTATAATTAAAGTCACAGATGCGATGATTAATCATTTTTCAAAAGAGAAAATTCTCATAAGTATACATGGTTTTAATATCCAAAATGAAAATGAATTTCTTCCAATGACTTAAATTTTATTTATTATAATATAATTTTACTAATTTTTGTTTTAAAATTTTTTTAAATCAAATTAAAACTTTTATATTCTTTAAACTAAATGTCAATTTTCATTAAAACCCTATTTTTCACCATTCATAAAAGATTAATAATTTTAAAAATTATCACAAATTTAATCTAAGAAAATTATAAAATGATGATTTCAAAAATGAATTTAACTTTTTAAAATAAATTTTGTAATATCTATAAATTTTAATTTTAAATTCTGTGTGAAAATAATGGTGAGACCACATTTTAGAAAAATACAGTATTTCAGAAAACAGTTCCTTTTTTTGAAATGATTCTTATTTTATTTCTAATAAATAGATAAACATTTAATATATTTTATTAATCTTTAAACCATATAATTTTTATAATTTAGTTATTACTATTCCTAAATATAAATTTACCCAATATTTTATAACTGTTGAGTCAATAAGGTATCTTTATAAATTTTCAATTCATCTAGGTTTTGAAAATCACAAACATTTTTTCTTAGGGAAAATAATATTTCTATAAAGATTATTTTCTTAAAGAAAATTTCCTTCCTATAAGGAATGTTTTATCCTTGCCTTAATTTTGAATACCTTATTAAAATCATTATCATAACCAATTATAAATATTTTATTATGTCTAAAACTCAGATCCTTATCCCAATCCTCATAATCTTATAGTATCTTGGATATCAAGTCTTTCTATTTTTAGACTCCAAATTCTATGAAATTCAGACTCTGAATTCTCTGATATTTAGACTCTAGATTTTCTGAATTTCAGACTCCAAATTCAATGAAATTTAGACTAGTAATTCTCTGAAATCCACACTCTAAATTATCTAAAATTAATACTTCAAATTATCTGAAATTCAGACTCTGAATTCTATGAAATTCAGATTCTGAATTCATTAAGATTCATACCTAAATTCTCTTTAATTATGACTTCGAATTCTCTAAAATTTAGACTCTTAATTCTCTAAAATTCAGACTCCAAATTCTTCAGAATTCAAACACTGAATTCCTAATATTTTATAATCCTAATACTTCAGAATTCAGACTTCTAATTTCTTTGAATTTAGACTCTAAATTCCCTATAATTCAGACTTCTAATTCCTGAAAATTCAGACTCCGAAATCCTCAGAATACAAATCCCTAATTATTTGAAAAACAGAATCTGAATATATATTTTTCTAGAATCTTATTGTTTATATACATAGACTCCAAATTCTATTTTCCCTAGATTCTGGACATTTATATTTAGTTAAGGTACATAATTTTTATTACACATGCTTTTGTAACTATAAAACAATAAGGTAGAAATTTTTTCTAACTAATCATTGGTTAAGTGACATGTGTACTAGCCTATTCGAGATTCAGGAAAAAATATTACCATTGGATAAGGGAGCCGACTGTTGATGTTTTTCCTATAAATTGGAGATCATTTGAATGAGCTTGATATCCATCTATCAAATGATGATCCTAAAGATTACATGCTATGAAGTGATTTCTAGATAGAGAAATACTCTCATTCCTTGTGTATTTTATGAACACCATGTTCATCTATGAACATCTTGTTTTACTTTCTTCATGCGATTCATATTGTTGCTGAGTAAAATTGATGGCTTCTAGGGAAATCTAGATAGAGGTTAAGTCTACCTTAAAGATTGAGGGCTTTCTGGGATAACAAGTGAGATTCCTATATTCCTATAGAGGGATTTTCCTAGTGTGGGTAATACAGACTTTCTTGAAAGTATAAATCAAGGGACCTTTATCTATGGTTGTTGGATACCTTAATCTTTGGGTTAAAAGATTTCCCACTGGTTAATTTTTCTTGTTTCAAGTTTTATTTCCACTATATTTTGATTTAGAATGACAGTATAACTTTCATATACTTTCTTGTACTTTTACTAACACTATAAATTATGATTGTATATTCTTTAAGGTAGAATCTTTATATTAGAAATTTTTTTTAAGATTCTTTTGTACATCCATATTTTCATACCCTAAGAAAGTTTGTTTCATAGATAAGCAACAAAGAGGGTTTGTGATTTTTCCTTGTTTAACTTTGTTAAACATAAAATTTCTTTTTAAGGTTAAAAGTGAATCTTTTTTAAACCTAAAGTTCACCCCCTCTTGTAGTTGAGAATATACATATTTTATTTCAATCCTATATTTTCTATCAGATGAGGTACTAAAATATTTATACTTACATATTAGTTTTCTTGCTCATGTTTTCCTTGTTCTAAATTCTTCTTGTTTAACTTTTCTTTCTCATGTTTTTCATAATGTTTTTATCTTTTTTTATAAACTTTTAATATTAACCAATATTGTGGATAAGTATTTTCTTAAATAATGGAAGAGATAAATTTTGGTTCTATTGACAATGTAAACCCTACCAAACCACCAATATGTGATGGTAATGACTATGATTACTACTGTGATAGGATGAAGTCTTTTTTCATTAACACTTGAGTAGAAAACATTTTCATGCTTACTGGAGATTAAAAAATTCCATACAAAAAAGTTAGAACCTTCAACAACTAAGAGAAACAAGAATATCAACTAAATTACAAGGTACACAATACTTTGTCGTGTTATATGTACAAGAATATATATAGTCAAATATCTTCTTGTGAAGTTGCCAACTGCATCTGGATGCTACATGAAGTTACACATTTTAGGACTTCTAATGTAATATAAACTAGAAGAGATATATTAATAGCTGAATATCATGGATTCTTATTTCCTTATGGATAACCTATTTGCAATGTACAACAATGATTTATGACCATTGTCAATAGTATTCAATCTATGAGAGGGATATGTATTGAAAATTTATTTCTTGTAGATAAGATAATTGACATCATACCTAAAGAGTGGGAATCGAAAAAGATAGAAATTGATGAGAACAGAAGAGTATATAACATTAATCTTGATTATTTATTTGGAACTCTTATTCAACATGAAACTAGAATGAAGAGATATAATGATTTCAAAAAAAAAAAAATGGAAATGGATGTGTATCTTTCACTACTACATCTAAAGTTAGGAATCCAGAAAGAGTAACTAGATCTAAAGTTAAGATAGCTGTTGTTATATCTAAATCAAGTTACACTGATCAATCAATGAATGACTTATTCAATATTTCCTGAAGGATGAACAAGATTGTGGGGAAAAAATATTTTCAGTACATATAAAAGAATAAAGATATAAAAGACAAGAAATATTCTAAAGTAACCCATTATGAATGTAAAAGGTCTTGACATATCATACCTGATTGTCCTGTCTTTAACTAAAAAGATAGGAAGGAAAATAATTCTAATATAAATAGAAAAAGTATTAAAAGTAAAAGGCTATGAAAGTCTAGAAAGCTAATGACACCTGGTGTGTCAGTGATGGTGACTGTTCATATGAATCTTTAGATTCTGAATCCCCTGGTAAGAAGAATATTGGTCTTATAGCTAGAGTACCTATTGATAATCATTATCTTATGGCTAAGGAACATAATTCTGAATCCTTAACTAATATTACATTATATACTAATTTTCCAAATGAAGAATATTATGAATTTTCAAATGATTAATCTTCATCATCAGAAGATAATACCTTACCTTCATTTGAATAATTTTATAGATTTACTAAAGTACTTGAGAATAAAAATTGTAAGATAAAAAAAGTTAGAGAAATCAAATTCTAGAATTTACCTTTTAACTAAGGATGTATAAAATCTTACTGAGGATCTTTATTTGAAAGATTTTGATTTTTAAAGTGTTTCTAAAAACCATATGAATATTAATTCATTGAAGGTTAAACTTAGTGAGGATATTAAAAATTTCATTTCTAAGAAAAATATTTTACATAATAACCCATGTTCTAAAACTAATGAATTTTTGGCCAAGAATTTAATCATTAGACTAAAATATGAAATTTTTTCCTTAATTAAACTTTTATCAAATTTTTCTCTGGGAAGGGACGAATTTGATAAAATGTAATCACATCTTCATCCTCTTTGGAATAATTCAAGATTTGGTTATACTCATACAAAAGAAATTTTTGGAAATAATTATTTTGTTCTTTAAAGTGCACCTTTTTGAACTAAGTGTTAATCTGGTGGACATTGGGAGAAAAGTTATTCTTTAAATAAAACCTAATCATTAGGTTTTTATAAAGCTTATTTTTCTATGAAAATATGTATTCCGAATATTTTACTTTTGGAAATTTTCAGATCCAAGAATTTTTGGATTCCAAAAATCTAAATCTTTCATTTTTAGGAATGTAAAGAAATTTCTAATAGCAATACATGGTACATAGATAGTGGATGTTCCTAGCATATTAATGGTTACAAAAACTTTTTTGATAATATTATCAATTTGGAAGGAGGAAAAGTAACTTTTGGAGATAATTATCAGTGATAAATTATTGGTATAGGTAACATTGTTCTTCTTAAAAAAACACTGATTTCAAATGTTTTGTTTGTTAAAGGTCTTAAGAACAACCTCATTAGTGTAATCCAATTATGTGATGAAGGTTGCCTTGTGAATTTTAGGAATAATAAATGTTTAGTACACAATTCCAAGGAAGTGTTTATTCTTTATTCCCATAGGCATGAGAGTTCTTATAAAAAAATTAGAAGACCTTAAGAGCCATGGCCTGCCATGCCTTAGTGCTATGGAAGATCAATCTTAGTTTTGGAATAAAATGTTAGGACACTGTAACCTTATGAACCTATGAAAACTCTCAAAGAAAATACTTTTTAAGGATCTACCAAATCTTAAATATGATTCTTCGAAAGTTTTTGATCATTGTCAAAATGGAAAGAAGCATAAATCAAGTTTTAAATCAATTGGTGATGTCTCATCTTCTGGTGCATTATAGTTAGCACATATGGATATTTTTGGCCCAACAAAAACTGGATGTATTGAAGGAAAATATTTTTTATTTGACTTATTTGGTGATTACACCAAATTTAATGGGTCTATATTCTAGAAAATAAATCTGATACTTTTCCATTATTTCAAATCTTTTAGAGCCCAAGATTAAAATGAGAAAAATCTTCCATGGATATGTATTCATAGTGATCATGGAGGATAATTTCAAAATTATTATTTTGGAGCTTTCTGTAGTAAGGAAGGAATTACTCGTAACTTCTATGCTCCAAGAACTCCTTAACAGAATGTTGTTGTTAAAATAAGAAATCAAATTCTTCAAGAGATAAATAGAACCATGTAGATTGAATATTTTATTACTAAACATTTTTGGGATGAAGTTGTTAGTATGACTTATTATACTATAAATCTAGTTTTAATAAGAACTTTTCTTAACAAACCACCCAATGAATTGTGGACCCGTTGAAAATATAAACATTATTACTTCAAAGTATTTGAATGAAAAGTTTTCATTTTTAATACTAAAGTTAAATTACATTAATTAAAACCCAAATCCAATGAAGGAATTTTACTAGGATACTCCACCACTTCTAAGGATTATAGAGTTTTCAACAAAAATACTTGTACTGTTGAAGAAACAATACATGCTAAATTTTATGAAACTGATCCTTTTGTTTTTTAACAAACCCAACCTACATCCTCAGATGTGTTTTAAAAAATTGATTATTATCCTTTCATAGAAGATTCTTCTAAGGAGGTAAATAATCAAGAAAATGTTTCTAAAGTGTTTACCCTAGAAGATCTTCTACCATATGTTGATGAACATATTTTACAAAACCCAAATCAGTTGTTTCTTAAGAATTAGCCTAGTTATAGTATCATTGGTGATGTAAATCAACCAATAAGGACTAGAAGTTCCTTAAGAAATTTAGTAGAGAATCTAGAATTAATTTCCCAATTAGAACTAAAAAGAAATTATGAAGATATACCTGATGATGATTGGATAAAATCCATACAGGATGGGATAAATGAATTTAAAAGGAACGGAGTCTGGGCCTTAGTTGAAAGACCTAAGGAAAATTATGTAATTAGAGTAAAATGGGTATTCAGAAATAAATGTGATAAAAATGGAACCAAAATAAGAAGTAAATCTATATTAGTTAATAAATCCTATAATCAACAAAAAGGATTTGACTATAAAGAAACCTTTAATCCAGTAGCTAGAATCGAATCTTTTCATATATTACTTTCCTTTGCTGTATTAATTAATTTAAAACTTTTTCAAATGGATGTGAAGTGTGATTTCCTTAATGGATATGCTCAATAATAATATTATATTCAAAAACCTCTTGAATTAGAAGACAGAAAACATCCTAAACATATTTCCAATCTTACAAAAGCCTTTTATGGCCTTAAACAAGCACCTAGAGCCTAGTATGATAAAATTACAAGTTTTTTGTTATAAAAAATTATATTTGGGGAAATTATATTCCAACTTTTTTTATAAAGAATAATAAGAATTTTTTTTGATTTCTCAAATTTATCTTGCTGACATCATATTCAGATCAAATCATCGGTATTCAATTGATAATTTTTCCAGTCTCATGAAATATGAGTTTGAAATGAGTATGATAACCGAGTTTAAATTTTTCTTAATTTTTTAAATTTTTCAAAAACCAGAAGGAACATATATATCTCAAAATAAGTATATTAAATATATTTTTAATAAGTATGGATATGAAAATATTAATAGTATAAGTACTCCAATCGATACCTCAAATTCCCTTGATATTAATGAATTCAGGAAACTAGTAGATCAAACATATTTTAGAGATATGATATGATTTTTATTATACTTAACAGCTAGACATTGTGAAAAAAATGTTTTTAGTATGATTATGTTCAACATATCAATCTAGTCCAAAGAATTCTCATTTAAAAGTAGAGAAAATATTTTTTTTCTATTCAAAAGAAACCGTGGATTTAGGACTTTTCAATACTTTTGGAAATTATTTTGTATTGATATGTTTTTAGATACTTATTTTGGTGGATGTAGAATGGATAGAAAATGAACATCCAGAACATGTCATTTCTTAAGAGATTTAGCTATTACTTGGTTTTGAAAGAAGCAATACCGAGTTTCACTTTCCACTACTGAATCTGAATATGTAGCAGCTAGAAGTTTGAGTGCTGAAGTGATGTATATGAAAAAAACACTCACAGAATCTAACACGAGTTTTACCAAAACACATATGTTGTGTGATAATAGAAGTTCTACTTCCCTATGAAAAACCCTACACATCACTCTCGTGAAAAACACAAAGCTATTAGGCATCACTTTCTTATGGATCACACACTTAAAAGAGATATTATTTTACAATTTATCAGAACAGAATATAATCTTTTGGATATTATTACAAAATCATTACTCTTCGATAAATTTGAAAACATTAAAAAAAATTTAGGAATGTTAAATATTAGGTAATATTCCATATTAACTTTTTTTTAAATATATATTTATTCATTAAGAAACTCCATTTCATTTGGGGAGTAAATTAATTTTTTGAACAAAAATGTTTTTCTTACTTAATTTTTTTTGTACCCAATTTTTTTTTCTATTACTTTTTTTGGAACTCAAATTTCCAAAACCTTAGGTTTTCTTTATATAATAAAATTTTCTGGAATCTAAATTTCTTTGAGAAAAACATTTCTCACAACTGAATTTTTTTTGTCAATCAGGAAGGTATGCTTCCTTACATAAATTTTTATAATTTATTTATTAATTATTTTATTTTTATTCTCTTTTAAGAAAACACAATCATATTCACTTTATTTAAATCCAATTTTTCCTTAAAACCTCAAAATATCGGAACCTACCAAATTCTTTGTTTTAATTCATCTCAACCATCAGATCAATCCGTTCTTTTTACAACTGATGGATCAAATCTAGAATTATAACCGTCACCTCGAACCTATATAAAGGCCCCAAAATCCGTGTCCTACATCATTTTTGAAATCTATATGTGCTAAAACCCTAATCTTCTTCAAATAGTCTATTCATTTTTCCATGTTTTCTTACACTCTGGATGTCACTGGAAGCTTCTCTGTAGAAAAAGATGTTTTCAACTAAGGAAATCAAGGATTGATAAATCTACATGGAAAAATTGGTTGACCCAAAATTCTTTTCTAAGTATAATTCACTGATTATGAAAAATATCAAGGTGAGTGGATGAGAGTGTTTTTTCATTTCCAAGGATAAGTTTCATGATCTGGTTTACCCTAACTTACTAATAGAATTCTATGATATGATATGTTTTTATAAGGTAGGTAAAAGAGAGAAGTTTTTATTAAAAAACTATGAGAAAACCAATTATCTATATTTTAATATATGCATCAAATATTATTGCAATTCTTTATGAAGGTGAGGAAATTTTCTTCTCTCACAAGTTGTTTGATCAGTCAGGAAGGTATGAGAAGGGAAAGGTAATTGAGTTCCTTAGACTCAAAGGTTTAAATTAACCTTAGATTAATAACCTTTAAAAAAATTTCAGGATGTTTTATTTGTGGGTACATGGTTTCCTTATTTCGAGAAAGGGAAACAAGGAATCATTAAAGAAAAGTGATATCTTTATACTGAACTATTTCATTAACCTCAGAAAGGTAAATCTTGTGAAGTAAATCCTCTTTAAAATCACTAAAATTAAGAATGTATCTCTAAAGTATCAGATTATCATGTATCCGGTGATATTTTATAAGATCATACTTCATTTATTAGAATCTTTCAAAATTCCCTATAGTTCTATACCAAGAACCTTCATGATCATGTTGCTGAGTGGTGATACTTTGAGGAGGATGAAAGTTAGTTTCAACAAAAAATTAGGAGAATTTAATGATCTTCACGAAAGTGAAGAATATGATTTAGTTAATAAAGGGAAAGTAGTAGAAACTTATAAGAAATATTAGAATAAAAGAAATGATAAGGAACCAAAAACAAAATAAGAATATATAGTTTCAGAAATCCAGTAAGCACCCCTAAAGCTAAAAAAGAAAAACATATTCCCTGTTGAAGTGGTAGCAAAGTGAAGGGAACATTAGAAGAACAAAAATGAATGTGATCCAGGCTGTATGATAGGTCCTACTGAGGCAAATGGCTTGAAAATTCAAGACAAAATAAGCTTGAATGGAAAGAAAAATAGAAGAAGTTTAAGAATAAAATATCAGAAGCTGAAATTATTCAAGCCCTACTCAAATATATAGAGAAGGCCTCCTAGCAGATTCAGGTACCAAAATCCTATCTCTAGGAATCAATTCCTTTAGAAAACTAGGGGATAGAAAATTACAATTCTAAAACCTATTGTGGAGAATGAGATATTTCAAGAAGAATAAGTAGAAGAAGAACCAGATGAAGAAGATGAAGAAAGTGATGATGTGGTAAATCAAGTAGAATAATATCATTAGAAGAAATGTAATTCAAATAATCTATTAATTCAGACATCCCAGGTTGAGTCAACCAAAATTATTACTTAGGGAAAATATTATGATTTATAAGAATAGGTTAATAAACCCTCTGATGATGAGATTATAAACCATTAATTCATCTATCCTGATGATGTTAAGGATGTTTTTGAGAAAGAATAGGTTGATTACGAAAAAATATTCCAACGATCTAACAGTTATCATGAGTCTCCAAGGGAAAACAAGGTTATTTTTGAAGTGGATAAAGTAAAACATGTGGTTGTTGTTACACATAAAAAGGATATGATTGTTAAGGCTAAGAAGGATGTTAGTGGATCATCTAAGAGAAAAGATGAAGATCTAGAAAAAGAATCCTCAGCTTCAAGGGAATAAGATTCCGAATCTTATTTCTCCTTAGGACCTGATTTTTTTGTATAATCATTAAGGAAATTTGTGAAAAAATACCTTTGATTACTAGTATTTATTCTAGATTCCTATTTCTTCAACATTCTTTCAATCAAAAGTCCAATTCTTTAAGAATTATCATGGAAAAATTCCCCAATATTGAGGCCGATGTCAAAACATTTTATATTAGCTATGATGCTCATAGGAGATAATGTAAGAAAATCAAAAAATGGTATAAAATAATTATTGTGGATATGAGAATATTTGATTACATACAATATTCAGTGAAATATTCCTTTGAAAAGTCATATGACTCAATCAAAAACCATACAACAGGTTTTACAAAGAAGTTGAATCTAGAGAAAGTTTCCCAGAGGAAAGAGGATAGATAACTGAATGGGAAGTTAAATTTAGTTGATTTAAATTTGAATAGAGAAAGGTAAATTAGGGTAGAGTTTCAAGAAAAATTAAATCAGAAAAAAGAAGTAGTTAATTCTTTGGATGAAATCCTAAATTTTCAAGATGAAAAAATCAATGCTATAAAAAGGAAGAATTAGGGCAAAGAACAGTTGTTCAAGAAGTTTTATGATGATCATAAAGAGTTATAGAAGGTAAATTCTAGCTTAAGGAAGATCATGCCCAAATAAAATAAATATGAATGATTTACATGTCGTTATGGTCTTTTGTTGTATTTTTACTCTCTCTCAATTTTTATCATCATAATGAATATTTTGTTATCCTTTAATTGTTTTGTCCTATATATCACTAAAATTTCAGGTACATTTTTTTTCCATTATCTTAATTCCTTTTTGAAAATAAAAAATGGGGAGAAAAGAGTGATCAAAATAATACTATGTACAGAGAAGAAAATTTACTAAGGGGGAGTTTAAGTAAGGGAGAGTATACTTAAAGAATACATTCTTAAACAAGTAAAAGTAACTTATCTAAGAAATAGAAGAATATAACCCTTAAATATTTCAAAACCTAAGGGGGATTTATTCATATTCTACATGGTTCATAAGTAAAGGGAGATAAGTTTTTCTTTTAAAGTTAAAAAATAAAAATACTTATTCATAATATTTTTTTTCGAAAGGATGTTTGTGCTTTTCAAAAAGGGGGAGATTAATGAGTCAATAAGGTTTCCTTATGAATTTTCCATTACTATATGTTTTTAAATTCACTATCACTTTTTTCTTAAGGAAAATTATCTTTCTTTAAGGATTATTTTCTTAAGGAATATTTCCTTTCTCTAAGGAATGTTTTATCATTAACTTTCTTTTCAATACCTTATTAAAAGTATTATTATAACTAAGTATAAATATTTTACTTAGTATAAAATTGAGATCCTTATAAAAATACATAGAATATTATAGTTTCTTGGATATCGAGTCTTTTTGTTTTTAGATTCCAAATTATCTGAAATTATGACTCCAAATTCTCTGAAATTTGGACTCCGAATTCTCTGAAATTCAGACATTGAATAATTTCAAATTTAGACTCCGCGTTCTCTGAAATTCAAACACCAAATTCTTTGAAATTAAGACTCCAAATTATATGAAATCTAGACTCTGAATTCCTCAGAATTCAGACTCCCAATTCCTTAGAATTTAGACTTAGAATTTCTCATAATCCAGACTCCGAATTCCTCATAAATCAAACTCAAAATTCCCCAGAATTCAGACTCTGAATTCCTCATAATTCTGATTCCAAATTCTTTGAAAAACAGAATCTAAATATACATGCTTCTGGTATCCAATTTTTTGTTTTTTTAGATTCCAAATTCTATAATACCTTTATTTCAGATATACATATTTAGTTAAGATACTTAATATTCCTTAAACATGCTTTTTTAACTATAAAAAGATGTTGTAAATTTCTTTTCTTGCTAACCGTTGGATGAGTGACATGTGTACAAGTCCCTTTGAGATTCAAGGAAAAATATGAGCATTAGAGGACGAGACGACCATTAAAGTTTTTACTATAAAAAGGAACTCATTTGAATGAGTTTGATATCTATCTATTATCTAACGATCCTAGATATTACATGCTGTGAAGTGATTTATAGAGGGAGAAAGACTCTCATGCCTTGTGCATTTTATGAACACCTTTTTCAAAAGTGACCATCTTGTTCAACATGCTTCGTGCGAATCTGATTTTTGCTACGTACAATCAAGGGATTACAGAGATATAAAGACATAAGTGCCAACTACCTTAAAGATCAAGTTCTTTCAAGGATAACCTAAAAGATTCCGATATTCCTATTGAGGGATTACCCTATTGTGGGTAAGAAAAACCTTCTTGGAAGTATAAATCAGGGGACCTTTATCCAAGGTTTTTGGATACCCTAAACTTTTGGTTAAATGATTTTCAACGTGTTACATGTTCTTGTTTAAAGTTTTATTTCAACTGTATTTTGATTAAGATAGAAATTATAATATTATTATACTTTCTTGTACTTTTACTTACTCTGACAATTAAGATTCTATATGTTTTAATGTATAATATTTCTCTAAGAAAATTTTTCTTAAGATTATTTTCTGGATCCATCTTTCCATACCCTAAGCATGTTTTTTTCATTATTAAGAACCAAAGAGGGTATGTGAATTTACTTTTATTAACTTTCTTAAATGTAGAATTACTTTGTAAGGTTAAAAGTGAAAGTATTTTAAACCTATAATTCACCCACCTCTTGTAATTGAGCGTCTATATATTTTATTAGAATAAAAAAATAATGATATACTATATTATTGTTTATTTAGAGTCAAGGTTTCATGTATAAAAAGATATCAAAGAGATTAAATTTAAAGAAATATATTTTGTAGGTCGTATTAGCTGAGTATTTCATTTCACATAATCTATCGGACATAATGTTATTATTTTTAAATATTTAGGTTTTACATTTTATATAATATCCTAGTGAAGTATAAGAAACATTAAGGGATATTGACATAGATGAAAAAAACATTTATAAGAAGATGGCCTCTTTAACACATCTGAATAATTTCATATAATACCAACTTAGTAATTGGATCATTTGATACCATAAGTTCATTCTCACATAATTAAAACATCACAAGGATATTTAGAGGGAGATACATTTAAATTAACTCTAATAAAGAAATATATATTTGAGTTTGTGATGGAAACAGAAGAAAAAGTATAAAATAATTTCCATTATGAAAATTTAAAATTATTGTAAAAAAATTTTCTTCTCATATAATATACCAACCTAGGTCAACCTAACACACCCGAATCAGAACTCTACAAGTCCTATATCATGTTCTTTATCACCATATATGACATAAAAGCACCTAGGTATCAATATTGAATAAATGATTATTATTTAACCCTTAACATCACTAATACATGTATCATGTACCAAAGGAAATATATATAAGAATATAAATACACTAACTGAGTAAAAATATGAAGTGTGGTATAACATGATACATAATGTGGAAAACTTCCAATGGACTGGAACACCGAAAAACCAAAAATAAAAATTATATCTCTATGTTACCCTTATCCCCCAATTTCCAAAATCCATATGAAGACGACATTGTCTAGGAGAGACTCCAAGCTAAATGGCACCCTTCTATATAACCAAGTCTTATAAAATCTAATCTACATATGAGAAAAAGGAATATTACTCATGTGAGTAAATTCCAAGTATGATATCACCATATATATATATAAATAATTTACACTATAAAATGTTAGTTTTATATTTAAAACAAAACCATATTTTCATAAGCAGTTTGTATGGGAACACATTTTCATAATAAAACCTCTGATTTTATTTTCATTAAAATAGATTTTCCAATACATAGAAACATATATGAAATGTTTCATAAATTATAAATACTATAATATAACAAAATTGGTAATATAAAGTATAATAACTAATGTAAAGTATAATAAAAATTCATAAATGGCCCATAAGATGGGCTCTATAATACTATAAAATCCATGGTGTTTAGCTGACATAGTAAATGCAAGGTACCTATAATGAAATGTATCCCATGGTCTTCCCATTTGTCAATTTTTACCATTACATATAAGAGAATCCAAGACCCACATTTTAAATTATTATGTTTTTCATTTTATAAAACACATAATGTTTATAAATATTTTTTAAAGAAAACCCATTTTAAAACATTTTCTATAGCCACCAAATACCATGTAAAATTATGGATTTCAATTTTTCCTTTAGAAAATAAAATAAATAATTTTTAGTTCCAGAAATGAAAGGATTTCACAAGAAAATTCTATTTTCAATTGGAAGTAATCAATTAGATAGATACACCTATCACAGAAAGGAGAGGAAACCTAAACACCTTCAAATTGTGTGAAGAGAAATGGAGAGATTCAGTCATCACAAGCCCTAGGGTATAAAGAAAATAATAAATCCCCCATAATTTTTTTTATATCTAGAAATCACAACCCAATTTGTTTCGAACAGAATATAGGGAAAATAGATAAATAATAGATCTGTAGGCAAGAGGATAAATCGACACGGGATCCAAATATAAATCGAAGAGGTCAATAAATATTGATTGAAAATCACAAGGGAATTAATAATAGAGTACTATAGAGCATTATAGAGGGGCTGGTTTGAGATATTGAGTATTATGGGGTAATTAAAGCTAAAAATGAAAAAGGAAATCAAGGTAATTTTATAGTTTATTATGTTTTTTACTAGGTTACATGGTTAGGATACACGATTAGAAAAACCTTGTGAAAACCATGCAATAAACACTATCCCTATAAAAATAAGTAACCATGTTTGCTTGTAATTGTTGCATGGTTCGAAAAACCATGTTCAAGACATGTAACAACCTCTAGAACAAACCCTAAAAATCTTCAGAGGTTATTTGGAAAATCACAAAGAAAGAAAAATATTTCTCAAAACATAAAAATCACTACTATGACAAATAGATCCATTCCACATGTTCATCACATGGTTACCACTAACCATACTCCTAAACAATATTCCATGCCTATTTGACCAAAAATTGTAAATTTTCAACCCCCAATTGTCGGATGCCTTAATAAAATTAAAATAAATATACCAAGTTCATAATTAAACATACATGTAACCTATATGGCATCATAATTCTCTCAACCCTAAAACTTTCTTCCTCTATAACAAACATATTATTCTTGAATTAAAAAAATGAGAAATCCGCTACTACCTCATCAAAATGAACTTTTGTATTCATCACATTTTGTGAAATAATTTTATAATGAATTTCTGTTACTTATTAAAACCGAATCACAGAAAGGGATCCCATATTTGAAAGCCTAAGATTCAAATATAGTAAATATGTCCCTTTTAATTTTTGTTATTTTTCATAGTATCTTTTGTAAATTTTTCTTAACTTGGTATGAGTAAAAAGATTAAAATTGGGATAAAGATTTTGGATAAGGATCTAAAAACTTATTTCACCCTTTCCTTTATCCGATTGGATGAGTGGAGTTCAGACATGACCATCTAGGTCGTGAATATATGGGGAATTGGGGCCATTTCCTTTAGATCATGACCTTTATATTATTTTAATAAATTAGTAAATTTATAATGTCACTCTCTTGAAATTAATATCTCAAAATATTTTACATTTGTATAAAAAGCGGATAAGTTTAATTATAAAAATTTATTTGAAAGATAATTTTTTATAAAATGATTTCTTTTTTAATTTTATTGATTTAATAATTACCTTAAATACTTACGTAATGATGACACAATTTTTTTTCAATTAATAGAAAAATAATATAAATTATTTTAAAATTATTAAGTTTCATATAAATGAATAGATTATTATGATCCATGAATTTTTTAGATAAATAAAATGTATTACAATTGTTGTGGATAATTATATTCAAATCTTTTTCGATGATGATATTTTGAAATTCAATGTAAATGAATCGATCCAAAAATACATTAATGATATTTTATAATAAATAATATTTTATGATTTGATTTAAAATTAATGAAAATAAAATATTTGTCCAAGTAAATGGTATATGAATTGAAATATAAAATATAGTCTTTTTATGAGTCACTTTTCCTTTTGTGGTAATATTTTCCCCCTTAATGGGTAAACAACATTGATGTCATGATAATTGTCCAAAGGGAAAAAAATGGGTAGAAATAAATTGATTAGGGTAAAAATAAAACCAAAACTTATAAAACATTTACTATTTGAGATAATTTAGACTCACACACATATTATATTCCAATCATATCAAATATGAACCATTTTTTCATATAAATCAATTTATATTAATTTAATACTTTTTTTAATTCCTCGAGTTCCCCTCCCCTTAAATATAAAGGGAACCTTTTCTCTTATTTTAATCACACATTTTGATCATTATAAATCAAAAAATATCTTCTATAAAACCTTTATATATTCCTTTACAACATCTTAGATATTCTTGTCTTTCTAAAAGACAATCCTTTCAATGCTTAAGGTGTAATCCAAAGAAGTTTTCCCATTGAAGAGGCAAAACTATTAATCGAGAATTATATATTTTATTTATTATTATACATACATAAGAATATGGTATCCATTATAAAATATTTAATTAATTATATTTAATATAGATAATTATTAATATTGTGATTTAATAACCGTTATCAACTTTCCTCCCATCTATTGGAAAACATTTACGTCGTTCATTCGTACCTGTGGACTACCACCACTATTAAGAGATGTGAGTCATTTTAATTTTAAATTGACATGGATTGTAATAAATATATATTTAATATCTATATAAGATATATATTATATAAAAATTATAATAAATGGTGAATTATTATTTTCATTTCTTTCATTCCATCCGTTAAAAATAGAAACTACGCTCATGCATACAGATAACCTACCATCTCCACGAGCTGTGTAATTCATTTTTATATATATCATTAATTAATGATTATATATATTTATAATAAATATATATGATATTTATATCATGATTACAATTATTTAGATGATCAAACCATGATCAAAGTATAAGGACTAGAACTACCAGACAGAAATTATGATGAAAATGATATAATTAACACATGGAAACAATGATTTTAAAAAGTAATTATTGAAAATAAGTTTAAAAATGTTATAATTGGATAAGATATTATAATAAAATAAATTAAATGATTCTGGTATAGGAGAATATTAAATTTTAAATTATTATATAGGAGTTTAGAGTGCTTTAAAATAAGTCACAATAGAGGTAAGTGATTTTTATCTCACTTTTACTTCTATGAGACACATTCCATTTCAACAATTGTTTCATTTATGTTGTGTATATTCTACCCCTGAATATGTATTATGATTTTTCTTAAGAAAATTATATATATTTAAAAATTCATATAAGGATTTCTATTTTATGATGTTTTAAATCATATGTTTTCTTGGCGATAAGGGATTTTTGTTAGAATATCATTGTTTGTAAGGGTTTTTTATGAATTTGTTTACAATGATGAAATTTTATGACCAATCACTCAATGATAACATGAATTTTATTCTACAATTATTATTTTTGGATATTTTATATTTTGTTCTTTCATTTTCTTCTCTTTTAGAACGTAGGAGACTGAAATAATATATTTAGGAAAACCAACTTTATCTCTCTCTTCTCTCAAAAATCCATTTTATTCCATGTCCTAGATTTCAAAAATTGTTTTCAAGATTTTTTTTCATATTATACTATTATTTTTAAATTTTATTTTTTACCCATTCTGGTTTTTATAATAATTTGTTTAAATGGGATCTTCTTTTCATTTTTCACGTGTGATAATTTTAGTGAAAATGTTAAAAGAATATATGTTTTTACATAAATAACATGAACAAAATTTACTATCATTATGACTAATAAATGATTTGAACATTCCATTTAATGGTTTCAATATTTTTTTCAAATAATTGTTTTCATAATATTTAAGAAAATTATATATTTTTTACCGTGTCCTTCAATGTGGTGTAGGTGTTTTATTTAAGAAATGTTTTTGTAACCTTTTAATGTAATTTTACACCTATGACAGAATACTTATACATTACTCATTATTTATAGTGGTTATGTGTAGAGTCATTAGTTTTTCAATGTAAGACTTTTAATTATATCTAGAAAAATGTTCAAATCCAATCATTGAAATGAGGTAATATTCCGAAGTCTGATGTCCCAAGCATTAATTTTATAAGAATATTAAATATGATTTATATTACATACACATAGGTTTTCATAAAATATTATATACCTCTTAAATAGATTCTCAGTTTGAAAATATAAGATCACTGGTGAATCCTTAATGTGAGGCTTACCCTATGCATGACATAATGTTGGTCAATGTAAGGAATTCAAATAAAGAGGCCATTGGAAAATGAGATCAGTGAAAATATTAATTAATTAATTAATTAATTAATTAATTAAATTAAATATATTATTCTTTAAAAATGTTTTTATGGATAATCTAAAGGGTTATTCACATAACCTGAGGACCATTGAGAAGAGGATCCACCATTCTTCTTCGGCAGATTGAGATCGAGTGACATTCAAAAATTGAATCATGGTGAATCGATGAGCATAAAATGAAAGAGATCTTCCTACTCCATTGATAACCACATTCTTTATCATCAAAAAATATATCTCGAGGTAGGACTCATAATATGTGGATTTACTCCATTATTATTAAATTATTTGTCACTATCAATTCCATTTAATTGATCTTCATTCGTTTTGATTCTTTACATGTGCCCATGTAACATATTTATATATTTATTTTATTAAACCCCTTACTCAATGTTTCTAATCCCGAATATCCTGAATCTATTTTCATTAGCCATGAATGGTTGTAAAAAATTTTTACACCCTTTTTTCTTATGATTTTCTCCCACATTCGTTGTGTTCTTCATCATTGGTATACAAAGACCACCGTTCAACATTGTTAGAAGGGATCAAGCATGATCTGACCCCTAGATTCATGGTGGATTCATGTTTGATGAAAAAATTGAAAAATAAAGGATGGTTTTAGTTATTTTTTGGTATATGGGGGATTTCACCATGAATTTTGAGATCTAGTGAGATAGTGGGAGGCACCATGGCTGACGATGGTAATTGCGGCTTTTGAGTGACATATAATAGATATGATTTTTGGCTACTAGAGGGATGAGATAAATGAATGGAATCATTAAACATTGATTTTGGTTTACCTAAAGGTGTGATTCATGGAGACATAGGAAGGTACATATTGAGCAGAGTAGATCTAAATTTGTATAAATAAACCTAACTTCACATCGTGTAGTTTGAATAGTAGACGACATGTAGGCCTTTGGCTGCAAAAAATTGGGTTTCTATGTAAGTTAAATACTACACAATGTATGGGACCCTCCAGATGCTATGTGACCCAATGTGGGAAACCCGAATGTACATCAGTAGTACATAGACACGATCATGAATAGTAATATGACTAGTGCACATTGACAACACTAAAGGTACATGAGGCACAGCCAGGAGGAAACAGTTCGACCATGTGTGGATGAGACACATCATGTAGTCCCTTGATACATCGGGTAGGGATACATAAATAGTGATTCATGTATTAGAAAATAAATGACTAGGGAGAAAGGTTGGACCACCTGGTGTGTGGTAACCCTTACATTATGTGTGCCCTTATTTTTAAAGAAAACTTCTACCTATTGTATCTCCTTCATTTGGACTCAGATTTTGGGCCATGAGTATCCCATCATTAGTGTTTTTATTCATAGAATTCAATGATGTATTTTGAGCTATGATACTGGATATTCCTAGTGTGACACATATTTAAAAAACACATGATGAACATAATTATTGAGAGGGATCATTAGTGAGACTAGAGTGGACTTCTGTTTATGGGACATGGAACAAGTACACTATCTACAACTAGAGTAGAACCCTCTTACTTTTATAGAAAATGGATACACTATAGAAGATCAAAGCACCAACCTCCTAATATGGGTAGAGCTATCTAATTTTATAATTTATGTTACTACTCCCCCTTCAACTTTTGGGGAATCCTACTGGATATATATATTATCACCCCTACATGGGATTCTCCTATACATGTTATTTCTTATGTTGATTATAAATTAGTTAGTGTCTATTAGAGAAGAGTATAAGGTTACCCTGGGGTGTTAGAAAACATACGATGGATGGTCTTCAAGATCTAGAGATATGATCTCTAAAAAAATTACTTTTCTTGTTTTTTCAGTTTGGGACATCTTTCTGATTGGGCTTTTATTTTTCCCTTTTTTACTTTTTAGATTACAATGTATTACTCTTGTACTCCCTAGATGTTTTAAATGTACAGTTTTTTCCTTATATGTTTCATATTTTATTATTATTCCTCTACAATTATATATATAAATGTTTTTTTTGTGTGTATATAAGTATTTAGTTGAAAGAATCCTATGTTAGTTATTCCATTGGGAACTTCTCTCTATCCCTAGGCCTATAGAGGCGGGCTTGGGGTAGTCATAGATCGACCCCCATTGGGTTGATTCATGATAGATTTCTATCAGAACAGTTCATTTCTTAAGATGGTGTTTAGAGAATTCGACTTACGAGTATTTTTTTGGGATTAAGGGAACAAAATTTCTAAGTGTATGAAGTGCATCTTTCAGGATATGGAACCTAGTTTTGGTGCGACATCTGGTGTTTCCATTCACCTATACCCTGAATAAATACTTGTTGACACAAACTACCAAGAAATTGGTTATTGGAGTTAATGATAAATGAGTCATATATTATTTAGTGTTGGACTATGATTCTAGAGTCAGATACTCATATATATATATGCTCATCTATACATGTAATGTCTTTATTAAATTTTCAGGATGAATCTGTGAAGATATCCGTCTAGGTTACTAATATTTGATCATAATGATGATATAATGAATGATAAGGCCTTAGTTCAGGGGAAATCGCATGAGATTCTTCTTCCAGGTGGATAGTTAATGGCATTCCCACTTTCTAAGATACAGATAGTACATGTAGAGAAGGATGAGGATGTTTACAAGATTAGGTAATGTTGTGAGTTCTATTTCTAGGGTCAGCTGAGGTTCCTTGGTGAGCTAAATCTCTAGGTGGTAGTGTGACACCCCGAGATTTTATAAGATATATTCTTTTTAATTTCTTTCATATCTTCTGTTGTACGCTACACCAAGATTATCTTTCACTATACGCAACACCGTATTAGCTTGCAGTATACACAACACTAATCTTGGATCGTGTTAAAAACAATTTCAAGTTTGTTTGATAGTAATTATTCAATGCAAAATTGAGTGTATATATACATATATATTCAATGTATAAATGAAATATGGTTAGATTTTTTTATACGCAACAAAAAAGGAGTCTTGCACTACATGCAACCCTGACTTGGCTTGCATTACATGCAATCACGACCTTCCTCGATAGCGTGTGTTGTACGCAATACCAGGTTTCACTAAACAACGATATATTATTATAATATTATTATGAACAAGCAATTATGAATAGTATTATCTAAATTTTGAATTTTATAACATTATTATTCATCTTACACATTTTATAGAACATGGTATAAGAACAAAATAAATTTTTAGGGTAAAATATGTATTTTTAAGAAAATGCAGTTTTGCCGCCTTTTGTTGGCGCACCCACTTTAAATCTATTTTTTTACATGTTTATAAGTTCAATTTGACAAAATAAAATTCTTCTATGGAATCAGGATATTAAAATTTACTTTAGATAAATTTTTCATATTATTCTGATAACTTTCATATTTTAATGAATAGTAAAAACACGCTATATTTTAATTAAAAACAACTTTTTACATCGTAATAATTTATAACAATTTAAAAATAAGAATCTTATTACCACAAATAAATATAAATAGATTAAATAAGGGGAAATCATGTTGATAATGTTTAAAATAAATTCCCAACTTGTCTAAATTTTATTTTTTGTTGATATTACAACCCTATCTCATCTAATCTTCGTATTTGAGTCATTTTGGTGGTTTTTAAGTGGGGTTAGAATTTATTATAAATTAATATTTCTTATAATTCCAAAGGTACCCCTCTCCTCCTTTATAAAAGGGAACCTCCTCCATCTCATCTTTACACAACTTTGAGCCTTAAATCTTGGCCAAACCCTGCCAATTTACCTTATCAAATTCCATTGAAATATTCTAGAGGTCCTGCTCTTCTTCAAAGACCAATATTAGTGCCCTAAGAGGAGGTTTCGAAGAGGCATGTCGAAGAAGAGGTAATACCCGTTACTGATTCATTCAAATTTATTTCTTCGTCTTCTTCTTCTTCTTCTTCTTCTTATTCTTTAGTTTTTTCATTATGAAGTAATAAAATCAGTATCACTCATATACTGATATGTTATTATATATATAAAACGACCCTATTTCACCTTCTATCCATCCTACAGAAAACGAAATCACCGGGCGTGCGTATGTAAGGAATACCGTCTCCACGTCGTGGTGTAATTTGTTTTCAACCACCAACTTACTTGGATGGGTAGATAAGGACTCTAAAATATTATACAAACACTTCAATACAATTCCATGATCAATGGAATGATATCATCATTCGTGCGTACGTACAGACTACCATCTCCACGAACGCGATGAGATTCATTTTCCATGATTAACCATTCAAGTATGATTATAAAGTATATATAATAAATAATAATGAAATATATTACATAATAATGATACTGGATTTATGAACATATATGTTTCATTTACTTAATTCCATTTAATTCAATAAGGAAATGAAAACAGCGTTCATGCGTACGTACGGCCTACCGTCTCCATGAATAGTGTATTTCTTTCCCTTTATCGATATACTATGTATATTATGAATATATATTATATATAAATAATGTTTATATTCTCTAATTATGTAATCATGATCTAAGTAACCATATTAATAATTACAAGTCAAAAAATGGACGATAAATGAAAAGGTTTTACCCAAAATGCTACTTTAACATGAATTTACAAAAGAACAGGTAATATAAAGTCATAAGTGAACCATATATGATTTCATAACAATTAATATGATTCTATAATAATTCAATTACATTATTTAAATCATTATAGAGGAGGTTCAGATACATATGAAGCATATCAGACCTAATGTAAGGGATAATTATTCCAATCTCATTCTTATCCAAGATTGTTTATTTGTAAGTATTTACTGGGGTTATGTTTATCATCCATGTCCATTTGTTTTCTAAAAATGTTTTCATAAATTTTTTAGTATTCTTAAATGTATGTTTAAAGTCATTTTTACCCTTTTATGACTTTTACCACAAGGATTGGAAGGAATCTTTCTTTTTTTACCATACGAGGTACTTTTTGACTTTTCCGACAAAAATATGAGGATAATGTTATTTTTAACTTATACGGCATGAACGGATTTTTATGGTTTCATATCTACTTATTTTAAAGAATATTACTCTACAATATTTCATGTCTATTTTCAACAAAATCATTTTCTTTAAAATTTCAATGCATTTTGTAAAAAGAAAATGATTTTGAAGAAGAAAGGATATTTTCATCAAGAATATATTTCAAGTGTTTTATAAAAAACCATTTTCCATACAAGATGACAATATTTAATATGTTTATATTTAAAGTATAATGTATCTATGATTTAAATGGTTCCACTTTATTATGATGAAATGATATCCATTTGTTTTATATGGATTATGTTATGATGCGATGATGTTTATGAAACCCATTTTTATTCATTGGGTTATGATGAATGTTTTAGGTTTATTTTGTGGCACAAGTAAGAATGATTTCATTATGAGATGGGTGGGACCTATATCTCCCTCCAATTAAATGGGTAAATATTTATATCTCATGAGATAGACATGAATGGAATGGTAAGTTAATATGGTTCAGTGATACAGGACTGGAATGAGAAGTGAACTCGATTCATAAGGGGACTTTGTACACTAAGATGGTTTTGGCAGAAATGCCTTGGCTACTATGGAAATCATAACATGTGCATAATGGTTTCCACAATTACATGTTTTATTCCCATTCTATTCTATCATGATTGATGTTCCTTTATGATATATGCCTTACATACTTCCATGATTTATGTTTTTTCTCAAGATTTTGATGTTTAGATTTTATGTTCATGTTTTTGAATTCAAATGTTTATGGATTGTATTATGTTCTCTATGTTTACCCTTATTGAGAATTTTAGATCACCCTTTTTATGTTTTCTTTTCCCAAGGATATAAAGAATGGTTTTAGGAAAGAAAACTAAAAGGGGAAGATCTTTATGGGAGATGTTGAAGATCTTTCACCATGATTAGAAGATTAGGTTCCGAGTTTCCAAAGACACTAAAATAATACAATATTTGGGTGTCTGTTTTTGTCATGTATTAAGTATTCCAAAAAAGTAATGTATTGTCCATGTACGTCAAGTTTTGGGTTAATATAGTTGGTATCAGAGCGAAGGTTTAGTTAACCTTTGGAAACTAGGATGTGAAAACTTTAGTTAAATCCCAAGAGATATTTCTAAGGTATGTCTAGGGATGTACCTAAGGATAAGTATACATATAGGTTATAGTCCTAGAATTATGGTAACGATCTTAGAATTTAACCTAAGATGTTAGATATTGATGGTACTCCCCCTTGATTATGATTTTTTCCTCTCACACTATTATTTTTGGGTTTTAGAGAATGGCTGGAAATAGGAAGATTCACGATAATGGAGGATATGATGGACAATGGAATGATATTTTTCATAAGAAACCAAATGAAATGGGATTTGGAAGTCCACACATCGTTATTATGCCTAATCAGAAATCTCATAATATGATCAATAATCTCAACTTTGGTATGTTTCTCGACTCAGCTAATAAGAGAAAGATGGAGTTTCATGATGATCATAGAGGAAAGAAAGTTCAATTTCTCTCATGTAAATCATGTGGGAAGAGGCATCAAGGAGAATGTTTCAAAGGAACTGGAAGATGATTTGGGTGCAGAAAAGGACACAAATCTAGTAAGTTCAAAGGAAAAGGTTCAGTTAACACCATGGAGAAGGATAATGGTATTGCTACGACATCTACAATGATTAGATGTTTTAAATGTGGAATGTATGGGCATTATACAAACCAATTCCCTAAGGGAAAATCTCATGAATAGAACTAGCATGGTCATATGGGTAGTATTTATGTGGATGATGATGAGGATACTACAAATGATATATGAGATAAAAGAAGTGTTGGAGCTTGGTCAATGGTTTAAGAAGGTAGTTGAATGATTGTATGTTTATCAAGAGTTATGTTGTATAAGTAATTTAAGAGTACTATGGAAGAAAGAAACATCTAAGGATTGTTACACTATTGTTTTTTTCTAAAGTATTTGAAATTATATGTTGAATGGTACTGGTAACCATGAAAGGTTATTCAGATATTTTTGGAAAGAAGATGATATGCGCATAATGAAAGGATAAATAGAAAATTAAAATTTGATAGTATTAATGAGCTCATGACTGATATAAGGACAAAGTGATATCATGGTTTGAGTATATAGAAATTTTGGGATTTTGGTATGTGGAATGAGTTAACTTTTGACAACATTCATGTTTTCACTAAGGTTCTATGGTAATTCATGTTTTAAAATAATACATGATTAAGGTATTCACATGTTTGGAATATGACCAACAAGATATATCTTATGATATATGGGAGATAAATGATGGTATTCACATGTTTGGTATATGACCTCTCTAGTAAACATTTTCTTTATACTATGAGATTGGATAGATGTATTTTCGATAAGCCTAAAGATTGGAATGGATTATGTTGGACATTAGATAGTATTATTTAAGGATAGAACTTGTTTTTAGATACTATTTCTGGAATGTTATAGTTTTGAAAAAGGACAACCCATAGGACGAGCGATAACCCGTTGCGTCGGACAAGGCTGTGGGAATCGAACCCAAAACCGAAGTGCGACGGTCCTTTATCACCTACCACTGGCCTACATGAAGTCCCTTGTTAGTGAAAACGAGTTTTATGCACTATGATAGATGAAGTATAAGTCCATTTTTAGAATGATATACGATTAATCTAACCATAGATGGACTTATGTATATAACTATTGCTAAAATTTTGTTTGAGACAGATAGAATGACCCATCCTTCTATCACATGATCTGCTAAAACTTTGTGAATGACAAATTCAACTTCATTTCTTTAAGAGATGAAGTAGAAATTGTTCAAGGCACAAACAATGGTGATATTATATCGAAATAAAGTAAGTATTTATTCTAATTCAAATTATTCAACTTTAGGGAAATGATCTTGAAAACCAAAAATGTTATCCTAGCGCCCTTATATCTGATGAATCAGATGCTACCTTAGATCATCACAAATTTATGGATATGTGATTTTTGGATTTTTCATAGCCATGTTCTCTACCACTCTCAATTAGAACATGATGGTTAGATTTCTCTTCCATATACATATTTTCACCTATGTTGTCCTATTTGGAAACCCAGTGCTGAGTTACTTTGGGTGACCATTATGATTCTAACTTCACTTTTTAAAATGAAGTTTTAGTATTCCTTTTTACGATGTGGGTTTCTATTAAAACTTTCAAGTAGTAAAACATTTCTAACTCCGAAAAATTTCGAGGGAGAAATTCATTTTAATGGGGGTAGAATGTGACACCGCAAGATTTTATAAGATATATTCTTTTTAATTTCTTTTATATATTCTGTTGTATGCTACAAAAAGATTATCTTGCGCTATACGCAACACCGTATTAGCTTGCAGTATACGGAACACTAATCTTGGATAGTGTTAAAAACAATTTCAAGTTTGTTTGATAGTAATTAGTCAACACAACCTTGAGTGTATATATACATATATATTCAATGTATAAATGAAATATGTTTGGATTTTCTTATACGCAACAAAAAAGGAGTCTTTCACTACATGCAACCCTAACTTGGCTTGCGTTACACACAATCGCGACCTTCCTCGATAGCGTGTGTTGTTTGTAATGCCGGGTTTCACTAAACAATGATATATTATTATAATATTATTATGAACTAGACGTTATGAATAGTATTATCTAAATTTTTAATTTTATAACATTATTATTAATCTTACACATTTTCTAGAACATGGTATAAGAACAAAATAATTTTTTTGGTTAAAATAAGTATTTTCCAAAAAATGCAGTTTTGCCACCTTTTAATGGCGCACCCACTTTAAATATAGTTTTTGACATGTTTATATGTTCAATTTGAAAAAATAAAATTCCTATTTGGAATCAGGATATTAAAATTTACTTTGGATAATTTTTTCGTATTATTCTGATAACTTTCATATTTTAATGAATAGTAAAAACACGCTATATTTGAATTAAAAACAATTTTTTTCATCGTAATAATTTATATGGTTAAATTATAATATTTAATGGGTTTAAAGTATAAATTGAATATATTTTTACCATTTAATATAATTTATGTTGTTAGCATTTATTTTACATTTAATTCATAGGTAAAATCATTTCAATCTTTTGCAATGTTTTACCTTTTAAAACTCGTTTTCTTAATAGCGGGATTAATTTTAAATTAATTACTAAAACTTATGTGTTTTTAATTATGAAAAATGGATTCCATATTTGGAATCAGTAGGTCCAAATTATTTTAATAGGCTAATTTTTATTTTTGGGAACTAGGAATAGAAACTACGGTACATTTTATTTACCATAGTTAAAGGTAAATCAGGTAATTGAGGGTAAATATAATATTATAAAATTACCCTAAAACTTGTATTACTATAATTGGATGATTATATTTCATCCTATTACATATTTTGGCTGAAATGGAATCCATTTTAACCCACTTTAATTTTATTACGACCTTTAGTTTATTTTATTTAAAGGAAAGTGAAATATATCTCACTCAAACTTTAATAAATAAAGTATTTTTAATATAAGGTTATACAGAATTTAAATTAGGTTATAAATACTCATTTGAAAGCTAAAATATTTTTATTTATCATGGTAATTTATTTTTAATTTTTAAGTGTAATTTAATTACCTTATTATCTTATACATTAATGATGCAGAAATTATTTATTTAGTGAAAAATCAATAATATAGTTTTTATTGAAATAGTAATGCATATCAAAAGGCCCAAAAATCTGATCAAAACTTAATTTCAGTGTATATATAAACTCTAATAATCCACTGGCCTAATTTTTGACCATTTGGATCCTTAGTAAGGTGATTATGACACTTATATTTTTTTATTTTAAATCATTCCAAAGTTGTCACCTTCATAATTTAATAAATATAACAATTTACGTATTGTGATATTAAGATGATAAATTCAAGTAAAAGTATTATTATGAAGTATATGAGATTTATCTTCATAATAGGATTTTATTTTTAATTTTTATTCACCAAATAAGTATATTAAATAATTATACAAAAATGATGTAATAAGGATTTTATTAATAGAGGTCGTGGTCTTCTTAAAAGACCAATATTATTGCCCTAATAGGAGGTTTCAAAGTGGCTGTCGAAGAAGAGGTAATACCCGTTACCGATTATTTGAAATTTATTTCTTCTTCTTCTTCTTATTTGGTTGTTTAATTATTATGTAATAACATTAGTATCAATCATATACTTATATGTTATTATATATATGAAAAAACCCTATTTCACCTTCTATCCATCCTACTGAAAACGAAATCACCGCGCGTGCGTACTTAAGGAATACCGTCTCCACGCAGTGGTGTAATCTATTTTACACCACCACCTTACTTGGATGGGTATAATGGTGTAAATAAATAACTATATATGGTTATTGTAAAGTGATAAGGATTATGAAATATTATACAAACACTTCAATAAGATTCCATGATCATGGGAATGATATCACCGTTCGTGCGTACGTACGGACTACCGTCTCTACGAATGCGATGAGATTCATTTTCCATGATTAACCATTAAAGAATGAATATAAAGTATATATAATAAATAATAATGAAATATATTACATAATAATGATACTGGATTTATGAAAATATATGTTTCATTTACTTAATTCCATTTAATTCAATAAGGAAACAAAAATAGCGTTCATGCATACGTATGGCCTACCATCTCCATGAACGGTGTATTTCTTTCCCTTTATCGATCTATTATGTATTTTATGAATATATATTATATATAAATCATGTTTTATATTATTTAATTATGTAATCATGATCTAAGTAATCATATTAATAATTACAAGTCAAAACACGGATGATAAATGAAAAGATTTGACCCAAAACGCTACTTTAACATTAATTTACAAAAGAACGGGTAATATAAAGTCATAAGTGAACCATATATGATATCATAATAATGAATATTATTCTGTAATTATTCAATTACATTATTTAATTCATTATACAGGAGGTTTGGATACATACAAATCATATCGGACCTAAGGTAAGGGAAAATTATTCAAATCTCATTCTTATCCGAGATTGTTTTTTCGTAAGTATTTACTGAGGTTATGTTTATCATCCATGTCAATTTTTTTTCTAAAAATGTTTTCATAAATTTTTTAGTATTCTTCCATGTATGTTTAAATTCATTTTTCCCTTTTATGACTTTTACCACAATGTTTGGAAGGAATCATTCTTTTGTTTACCATACAAGGTACTTTTTGACTTTTCCCACAAAAGTATGAGGAGAATGTTTTTTTAAGTTATATGGCATGAATGTATTTTTATGATTTCATAACTTCTTATTTTCATGAAGCTTAATATACAATATTTCCTAACTATTTTCAAAAAAAATCCTTTTCTTCTAAAATTTCATTGCATTTTGTAAAAAGAAAATGATTTTGAAGAAGAAAGGATATTTTCCTCAAGAATCCATTTCAAGTGTTTTATCAAAAACCATTTTCTATCCAAGATGAAATTATTTAATATGTGTATGTTTTAAGTATAATGTCTCTATGATTTACATGGTTCCACTTTTCTTATGATGAAATGATATGCATTTGTTTTATATTGATTATGTTATGATGCGATGATGTTTATGAAACCCATTTTTATTATTTGGGTTATGATAAATGTTATATGTTTATTTTGTGGCACAAGTAAGAATGATTTAATTATGAGATGGGTGGGAACTATATCTCCCTCCAATTCATTGGGTAAAGATTTATATCTCATGATATAGACATGGCTGGAATGGTAAGTTAATCTGGTTCAGTGATATAGGACTGGAATGAGGATTGAACTCAATTCAGAAAGGGAATTTGTCCACTAAGATGGTCTTGGCAGTAATGCCTTGGCTACTATGGAAATCATAACATGTGCATAATGGTTTCCATAATTGCATGTTTTATTCCCATGCTATTCTATCATGATTGATGTTCCTTTATGATATATGCCTTACGTACTTCCATGATTTATGTCTTTTCTCAATATTTATATGTTTAGATTTTATGTTCATGTTTTTGCATTCAAATGTTTATGGATTGTATTATGTTCTCTATGTTTACCCTTATTGAGAATTTGAGCTCACCCTTTTTATGTTTTCTTTTCCCCAGGATATAAAGAAAGGTTTTAGGTAAGAAACCCAAAAGGGGAAGATCTTTATGGGAGATGTTGGAGATCTTTCACCATGATTAGAAGATTACGTTCTGAGTTTCCAAAGACACTAAACTAATACGGTCTTTGGGCATCTATTTTTGTCATGTATTAAGTATTCCGCAAAAGTAATGTAATGTACATGTACATCAAGATTTTGGTCTATACAGGTAGAGGATTGGATAGAGTTGATGATCTGAGTTTTTAGGCTTATCTGAACCCCAAATGATGAGTTTGTTGTTCTCATAGGCAGTATTATCCATGGAGTAGCAGGGCACTGGTGGATTCTAGTAACATAGTTTCATGATGAGTCAACACTTTCATGGGACAAACTCATTTAGATATTTAATGAGTATTACATCCCCACATGAATATGATTTCTTTATATTCAAGATCTTCTAGAGATTTATCAGAGATGGATGAGAATTTCTAAGTATTCCATGAGGTTCACTAACATTATGTGACACTCCCTCAACATGATTTGGGATGGATATTTTTAGGCACATATGTTTGAGTAGGGTCTCTGTAGAAATATCTATTCTAGTGTGGTAGCCCTATGTATTCCCACTTATTCGAGATTTTTGGAGTGGGTTCTAGTGATAGAGATCTTATTATTAGAGAGATTCCTTGAAACTGGAGAATTAAATGGGTTTTTTGTCTAAAATTCATCTGTAAAAGATAGTAGGATCAAGTTTTAAAGATCTTGATGTAGGATATTTTCCCAAGATTAGACTTGGGAATGTGGTCAGATGGAATGGTGCATGATTTACCGACCAGACTTGCTGAGGAGGATAGATAAATAGAAGGTAGACTTACATGTAAGATGAAGTGAGATAATAATAGATCTCCTAGGAAAGGAAAGGGTGGTTTCCAGGGGGTGGAGCTGGAAGAGGAGTAGGTTAGGCTATAGGAGGAGGATCTATGGTCAGTTCATGATGTTATGAGCTACTTTCACCATCACTACCAGGTGCCCACATCATGATTAGGGAGTTCGCGGTTGAGGCCATGATAAGATGCTGGCTATTGATGCATATGATTTCGTGGATCATGAGATGATTATAGGTTTGATACATGTTTATTCTACTCTTTATTTAGTACTAGTAGACAAAGACGTGATTATTTACTTCATCTCATTACACATGATGTTGGAGCTGGATCTCTGAGTTGAGATTTCATTCCAATAGCTTTCACTTGAGATTCCTTTGGGGAATTCTTCTACTGTCTCTTTTATCTATCATTAGTGGGAGTGATTTCTTGGTGGGTAGAGTATATCATGGGATCTTTTGGTCATAATGATGAAAACTTATGAATTTATATTGGGTATAGATTGGTTTTCCATGGTCCTATTCCAAATTGACTATCATCACCGACTACTCATATTCCATTAGAATGATGGGTGGGATTATCAGTTGTGATTAGAGACATATCATTGGAGGATGAGTGTGTTTTGTGAGCATGTTTATGTAACCCATCACCCATTATTTTTTAAGTGTATCCCTTGTAAAATAGATATCATTAGTCATATATATATCTGTCATTAAACGAAAATTTAATGTACTTCATACCAGATGTAATTATGAGACTACCTCCAAGGTGGTAGATGGAGTTTTTCATCGACTTTCACCTAGGAACCATTCAGATATCCTTTGATACATATAATATGGCCCTTACTTATCACCAAGATCTATGGTCACAGTTGGAGAACCCTCAAGAGAAGGGTTTTATCAAACCTAGTGTGTCCCCCTGGGCATCTCAATTATTGTTCATAAAAAATGATGGCTAGTGGTTGCCGCATTGTGTGAATTATCCACATATAAACCTAACCAATATAAAGAAAAATTACCCATTTCAAGGATTTATGAATTATTCTATTAGTTGACAGGTTTTATGGTTCTCAAAGATCAATCATAGGTCCATCTACCACAAGTTGAGAGTTTATGAGGATTATATTCTGATATGGAATTATGATATCTCTATGAATCCAATAAGTTACTGATAGTGCCTTTTAGTGTGAAGAATTACCTTACTATGATTATAGATTTTATAAGCTAGATATTCCATCCATATATGGAACATTTTTTTGTTGTATATATTTATGAAATACTTGTATAATCCATGTTAGAGGAGGAGCATACGAGAAATTTAGGATGGATCTATATTTGATTTGGAACAAAAAATTTATGGAAATATCTCAAGTGGTAGTTTTGGATATATGAGGTTCACTTTATTGGGCATGTCACTTATGAGCATGTATTAGTTGTAGAACCCACAAAGATTCATATTGATCTTTCTTGGGATCCACCTAAGATCACGTGAGACGTACAATGTTTTCTTTGCTTGGTGGGGTATTACAGGATGTTTGTGGAATATTTATTTAGGATTTCAGACCCGGTGACCACGTTGATAAGGAAATGGAATCATTTTACCTAAATGGAGTAATTCGAGAGATCCTTTAAGAGGCTGTGGATAAGGAAGATGAGTGGTCCTATTTTTATGCACCTGGAATAGGGTGTGGAGTATGCAATATATTGCGTTTCCTCTGGATCTGGTCTTGGTTGTGTGTTGATGTAGAGTTAGGTAGTGACCCCATATGTGTTGAAGAGGTTGAAACCCCATGAGTAGAGTTACATGAATCATACCATAAAGTTAGCAGTGGTAGTCTTCACTTTGAGGATGTGGAGACACCATCTTCTAGGAGAGAAATTTTTTGATTACATAGACTATAAAAGTATTAGATTTTTCTTCATGTATAGATACTTGATCTTGAGATGGAGGTGTTGGTTGGAGTTACTACATGACTACGACATTGATATAGCCTATACTCAAGGGAAGAGAAATTTGGTGGTAGATTACCTTAACAAGAAATACCTGGCTCGTTTGGTGTAAGAGGTATTAGAGTAGTTGGATTCCTGGCGTCTGACATTGGTTGAGGAGGTGGGTATAAATTTTCTTCAATCGATGGAGTTTACTCTTCTAATTCTACAGTGTGTGAGAGAGTACCAATTGAAATACATGGGCTGTGAGGTATTATGTGACCATATATCTTCAATAGATTCACTATATGGACTTTAAGAATGATGGAATCACATCAACCTTTTCTAGAGATTGACAGTAGTCTCAGTCACAATACAAGAGGAGGTGATGGGGGAGTTTCACACATATCCTTTAGTAGAACATCCCCATGTGGAGAAGATGCACAAAGACACTCATCAGCAATTTTGGTTAGCTGTCATGAGTTAGAGCATTGCTGATTTGGTCTTTCAGCACCTCACATGTCAGTAGTTGAAGGATGGGCACCAGGCTCTGGTAGGTTTGTTATTTCCTCTTGATATCCCGAAGTGGAAATAGGATGACATATCTATGGACAATGTTATTGATATTCCATGGAAAATGAGAGTTCAAGAAATCATTTGGATGATATTTGACTGACATATGAAGTCGGTACACCTTCTTGTTATGGGGGAGAATAGTTCAGTGGAGATTTTTTCGAAGTTGTACATACAAGATATCATTCACCATCATGGGGTCCCCAATACTATTTCCTCTAACCATGATGTGTGTTTCACATCATGGTTGTGAAGAGGCCTACAAAAGGAATTCAGGACCCATATGAGGATGATAAAAATTATTCACCCCCATATATATGGGATGAATGAGCACACTATCCACATATTAGAGGATATAACGAGGGGTAACGTGATAGAATTCTTCCTAAGATGGGTGGATCGATTTTCATTGGTATAGTTTGAATAGAATAATAGGTACCACTCTATTATCAACTTAAATCCTTTTCAGGCCAGTATAGGAGACCCTATAGGTTACCCTTATGTTGTTATGAGATCATTTAGGCATCTCTTTTTAGTTCAAATATGGTGCTGATGACAATGAAGATGGTCCAGGTGATTCATGAGAAGATGAGGATAGCCCAGAAAATTCATGAATCTTATGAATACTGATGTTATAACCCCTTGGAGATTGAAGAGGGAGGAAAAGTTTTCTTTAGAGTCTCCCCATGATGAGGATCAAAGAGATTAAACTAGGGATTAAAGTAATCCTAGAGGTTCATGAGTACATTTGAGGTCTTTTATAGGATTGGTGAGTTTTCTTATCGCCTCACCTTACCCCCACCGTTAGAGTGGGAGCATGATTTCTTCTATGAGTTGCAACCAAGCAGATAATTTCTTGATCCCATGAACATTATTTACTGATGTGATCTAGAGATCTATGATGGATCCACTTTTATAAGTCTCCAAGTGGTGATCAAGGATTGTAATGAGAGGATCCTACATGAATGGACCACACCCTTTTTGTGTGTGTTGTGGTAGCATGGGAGCATGTATGAGAGCTCCTGGAAGATGGAGAGCTAGATTCGGGCTCAGTATCCTGAACTTTTTGTTAAATTTCTTTTTTCTTTTCAAGGATGAAAATATTGAAAGTGGGAAAAATGTTGAGACCCTATTTTTTCCATGTAAGGATTTTAAATATATCTTTAACTGTTATTAGATACAAAAATTGAGACGAAACATGATTCTAAGGCCCGATGTTCCTATAATAAATTTTTAAAAGATATTGAATATATATTACATTACATGAACAAGGTTTTCTAGAAATGAATATCTTAAACATGGTCTCTCATATAAAATATGAGACCATGTTTGAATATGAAATTGGTGGTTTACTCTAGATGCGGTTTAATGTTAGTGGACTTAGGGAATTAAGATAAAGCAGAAATTGATAGGACCATTCAGTGACTTAATTAATTAATTAATTAACTAATTTATTACGTGACATAAAATATATTCCATAGATAAATATTAAATTATGGAGAATTATAAGGGTAAACAGGATAATCCTAAGACTGTTAAGTGTAGGAGCCACCGTTCTTCAATGACAGATCGAGATCATGCAATGATCAACACCCAAATCAAGGTGAAATTAGGTTTAGTGAACACAAAAGATATCCCTCATTTATTTGCATCCACATTCTACCTAATAAAATGATCCAATATCAAGGTAGGAGTTTTCATATATGGATTTCCACAGTTATGATTAAATGATTTAGCATTATCAACTCATTTTATTTGATATGCATTTGTTTTGAGTCTTTGCATGCTCCCACGAATCAAATTTATTTATTTATTTTATTAATAAAATTGTTCTATTTTTATCTCCACAAATATTTCCAATCTATATTCATTTTCCATGAAATCTTGTCCAACAATTTTTTCTCCCATGTTTATTATTCTTTTCCCCCATTGTTCTTCGCGTTCTTTACCATTGGCCTATGTGGACCACTGTTTTGCATTTCCATGGAGTATCAAGCATGATTGAGCCCTTAGATTCAACATGAATTATTGTGTGATGAATATATTTAAAAATCATGGGTGGTTTTGGATGGATTTGTTGATGTTGGTGATTCCACCAAGGATTTTGAGATCCAGCGAGATAATGGGAGGCATCATGGGAAACAACCGTATGTGTGAGATTTAAGTGATAGACCAGAGATCTAATTTTTAGACACTGGAGGGATATATTAAAAACATTAAGCCTTACCCTTCAATTTTGAGTTACCTACATGCTTGATTTGATGTTTAAGTGGTAGATATGCATCATGCGAAGTAGATCCAACTTTTTGAAAAAAAAACCGAATACACACTATTTTATTTAAAGAACACCTTCCATGTAGGCCCATGGCTATTGAGGATATGGGTTTTGGATTAGTAAAATATCACATGCCATGTTGAAACCCAACATACTATGTGAAATGGTGCTGGAGACCCAATATTTACTCCTAGAGTAGACAGAAAATGGCATGTTCAGAAACATGACCAGTGTACACAGACAAAACTAGAAGAACACATACACACATATCAAATATAGGTGTCTGAGACATAATTTTTATTCCCATGAAATGATTTGTAGGGATATATACTCAGTGTTCCATGTACTATAAATGACATATCCAAGTAGTGAGGTGGGATCACATGCCGAGTGGGTCCCCTTACATGATACGTACCCTACTTTTTTGGGGAAATTTTACCTCTCATATCTCTTTAGTTGGACTTAGATGCTATCTCATGAGTAGCCTATCCAAGGTGTTTTTCTGTTTAGAATGTGATGGTTTCCTTTTTGGTGGATTTTTAATTATGATATGGGATGTTTTGGGCATGATGATTCTTTAGTAATAACTCGATAATGGAAATGATTGGGCATGATCATTTGAGAGACTAGAGTGGCACCCTCATACTGGGACATGGTATGGGTCCTATATCTACTATTAAAGTGGAACCCTCTTTCAAGAATAGGGAATGAGACCTCTATCCAGTATCAGAGTTGAAACATCCAATGATGTTAGTGCAAAGGTCCCATACCACTATAGTGGTACCTTATTATTAGGTTAGGGAATGGGTCCTATATCGTCATTCAGAGTGGAACCCTCTGACAGTGTTAGTGTATGGGTTCATGACCACTATACTGGAACCCTCTTTATGGGATAGGTCACGAGTCCTTTATGGACTATCAGAGTGGAACCCTATTATATTGTTAGGGCATGGGTCATCAACCACATTAGTGTAACCCTCTTACCAGGACATGTCATGGGTCCTCCATCTACGATCTAAGCAGAATTCTCCTATTGGGATAAGTCACAAGTCCTCTATAAGCTATCTAAGTGAAACCCTCCTCTTGTACTAGGGAATGGGTCCCTGAACTAGATATTTAGACCCTTGATCATGTGGCAAAGTGGATAAGTAAGGATCCACATAAATATTTCTTTTGGATAGATTCACAAGATGTTGGAAATCATCGATGGACCGCTCAAACGGATGGAAGAAACTTTTCCTTGGTTGGACTATGAGATGGGGATCAAATTTCCCTATACTTTGTATTTATTTTATTATCTTATATCCACATTGATTGATTTTAATTTCTATCTTAATATGGTTTGTGTTATCTAGCGTTTTCATGTCTCTTAATACTCCCCATTCATACTTCACAGTGTCCTACTAGGTATGTATATAATCACCCCTTTATGGTATTTTCATCATGTGTCATGTCTTATGCCAACAAAAGAGAGGTAGGTAGTGATTAAAGGGGATAAAATTCATACCATAGTTCATTAGACTATATACGGTGGTTGGGGATTAGAGACCTAGAGCTAGATTCTCTCAACACATTATTTTTCTTGTTTTTTTGGTTGGGACATCATTCTAGTTGGGTGTGCATTTTTACCTATTTACATTTTTGATTACACTATCTTACTCTTGTACTCCCTAGAGGTTTTACTTGTAGTGTTATTCTGTAGATGTTTCATATTTTTATTTTTACTCCACTGGAATTATTCAAAGGGATAGTTGTGTGTGTTTATATAGATATTAAGGTGAAGGTATCTCATGTTAGTTATTACTTTTAGTGATTGTCTCCAGCCATTGGAGTCGGAAGGAAGGCTTTGGATAGTTACAACTCCAGCCTTGTTGGTTTAGATCAGGAATATATGATCCAATGATACCATCCACTTTTATTCTTTAGATTAATTAATTGGTTATGATTTAAATATGATTCTGGGAGGCCCATTTCTTTTCCATGGGTTAATTAATATATATCAAAGCCTTTATGAAACCTTTTTTCATGCACTCAAAATGGGGTTTTCCACTAAATGGACTGATATTTTCATACAATGCATCCTGGCCATCTCTTTTAGAATCAAGGTCAATGGGGAGCTCTCAAGAGGATTCATCCCAACCCGAGGCCTACGCCAGGGAGATCCCCTCTCCCCTTTTCTCTTCATCTTGGTGGCTGATGTTTTTTCTAACCTTATTTCCAGGGCTGCATCCTCTAAGTCTATTCAAGGGGAAAAGGTATTACGTGAAAAACCACAAGTTTCGCTTCTCTTCTTCACCGATTACTGCCTCTTTTTCTATAGAGAAACTTTAAATGAATGTCAGGTGATCATCCATGCGATCCAGCAATATGAGCGGGAATCTGGATATGCTATTAATCACGGAAAATCAGAAATCTCCTTCAGTGTAGGGGTGCCTCTTGGAAAGAGAGATGAACATTGTGCATCTGCAGGATTCCATATGGTTGATAAACACTAGAAGTATATTAGGCTTCCCATGGTGATTGGCCGGTCCAAAAAAGAAATTTTTGCATCTCTGGTGGACAGGATTGAGGAAAAAATTCAAGGATGGACCCCAAAAATCATCTCCAAAGTTGGAAAAAAACCCTCATTAAAGATTTCATTCAGTCTGTCCCCAGCTACTTCATGTCACTGTTTAAGCTCCCAATGGCCATTGTCAATCTGATCTATTCACATACGGCCAAATTCTGGTGGGGGAAAATGATAGAAGGAATAGACCCCACTAGTTATCCTGGGAAAAAATCTGCAAACCCATGCCGGAGGGAGGGATGAGATTCTGGAATCTCTTTCTTTTAAATGACGCACTGTTGTCCAAGCAATGAAATCACCTTATTAGCCATCCTTCATATCTCTGTGCGTGGGTAACTCCAAGCCAAGTACTTTACCCACACAGACTTCCATATTTCCTCTCTTATCCCCCACCCTAGCTTTCTCTGGAGAAGATTCTGGAGGTACCGAAATCTAATGGAAAAAGGGTTGGGCTGGAGGATTGGGAGTGGATCATCTGTCAATATTTGGACTGATCCCTGGTTTTTCAACAAGGATGGCTTGAGGGCCACATCCCCCGCCCAACCAGGGCTTGAAGACGCCACTTTCAACTGCCTCTTTTCAGACCGGGGCCGTGGGTGGTGTGTGGAAAGGATCCAGAAATGGTTTAATTAAAGGGACCAATGAATTATCCTGACCATCCCCTGGGTCCAAGATGCAGGCCCTGACCATATTTTTTGGACCAATGATATTTCAGGAGATTACACGGTGAGATCCGGGTATAGACTGGCTGTTGTAATCCAATCTGTCGACCGTGATGTGGGACCATGGAAATCTCTTTGGAAGCTCAAAGTCCCCCCAAAATTTTCCAATTTTGGTGGCAGGTGTGCACGAGCACCCTCTATACCACAAGCCTTCTCTCTTTCTGACATATGGCTAGTGCTGAGTCCTACCCTTTCTGCCTGAATATTCTTGAAACTACTTGGAACGCCATCATTCATTGCCCAAGAGCTAAGAAAATTTGGAATAAATGGGGCCCGAATTCAGATGCTTCATTAGAAATTTCCTCTGACCTCCCCAATATTCTGATGCGTTGGTGTTCTCCTCTTTCATTTTCAAATTTATGTTGTCTTTACATCCTGGCCTGGATCATTTGGGTTCGGCGTAATGATGCGGTTTTTCACCACGTTCAAAAACCTCCCAATTTCTGGATTGATCGAGCCATTTCATGGATTGAGGGCTGGAAGGACCATAAAGGACACATTATGCGAGGTGTAACCCCCTCTTGTCCCCCTCATTGGACCCCCCCAATGGAAGTGAGTTTTAAGCTTAAAGTGGATGCATCTATCCCCAAGGATGGGCTAGTTGGTCTCAGTCTCCTGGCCCACAATCATCTGGGGAAAATCATTGCAGCAAAATTTGAATCACATCATGCCTTCTGGGAACCTATAATTACTGAGGCCTCTACAATACTTGCAGGTATGATGCTCGCTGTGGAATGTGGATGGGTTGATATCATCATTGACTCTAAATACCTCACTGTGATCGATGCTATTAACCACAATGATGTCGAGCTGTAGTATTTTGGCTTTATCATCAGGATAATTCGCTCCCTTCACCAAGGCTTCTCTCGCTGCACCTTCTCCTTTACCAAAAGGGAAGGAAACAATACGGCCCATCAGCTGGCAGCCTCATGACCCTTCGATGAAAACCAGCTCTGGATGGACAATTTCCCTTCATGGATCTACCTTTGTACGGCTGCTGATCTTCGACATTAATGTTATCTTTGCTAATTTTTTTTAAAAGTATGTTTTTCACTATATGATGGATGGTCCTTGATTTATATATCCCCCAATGCATTGGGAAAAGTTAGATATATCTTGAGACAATAAGGAGTGGAAGGGGGAGTAAACCTAATTCAACAATTGACTCTATCCACTATTATAGTCTTGAGAGTGATCCTTTTATTAGGATATATTGGGATATAGAGTGAATACAACCCACTATGACAATATTTCTAGATATCATTGACTAAGAAAATTATTTTCCTTTTTTATGTGAATACCAAAAACTTATGTCTTATTCCAATGTTTTTCCCTAATGGATTATGTTCTTTGATTTATTTTTTATTCATGTATTAGGAAATCCCAAGCTTTATTAAATAATTATAGATTATGATACATTATTTTTTTGATATGGTTTTAAAACTTTATGGTCACATTCTCAAACCCTTATACTCATATTGTTCTTATGTGATCATTGATTTCCCCCTTTTTCTCTTACTGTGCATCACCGCTCACCCATTTTAATATTTCTACTTCCTAGGATATAAAAAATGATTTTATGAATGATATGTATAAGAATGGTGAGTATTATGGAGAACATAGTATGAGATGAAGTAGATATCTTGTAACCTAGTTTTTAATATATCTATGTTTTTAATAATTATAAACTTATATGATTATTGTAGGGATCATAATGTCCTGTAATTAATATTTATCAATTAAAATGAAATATTCATGGTTGAAAAGTATTATTTTCTATAGTTGGTATCAAAACAAGTTTTAGTTACCTTTGGATACTAGGATGAGAATCATTTAGAGAGAACACTGAGGAGGAGTCCAAGTATAGGACAACATGCTAATGTTTTGGTAATGACCATGGATAAACTAGGTTAGACCTAAGTTTCCATAGATTGAGATGAAGGTTTCTTTTTTCGATATCCAATCAATGATTTTTCATAATTAATATATCCTATTAATGAGTCTTGATGGTTATGATAACCATTTAGGCTTTAGTATGGGATTAAATATAGAATGATTATATTTATGTGGTAATATTTATTCTCATATATTAAAGTAACCTATTTTATCATTGTTATATTAATTCATGTATATCATGAAAAATCTAAAGGAATTTTAATTCATATCCTCAATAATTTTATATTTACTTAACAGTGAAAACTTTTAATGGTATGATGATCATATCTCATGTTTATGATTCTTCTCAGACTAATTTGTTTTATAATTTTAATCCTTAAAACCTCATTATTCTCCCACTATTTGTATTTAATTTTATATTAGGCATGGATATTATGTATTTACATAAATACCACATCAATTTCAATGTAAGTGAAGTCACATTTGATATTCCAAATCAACCTATGAATTCATACAATTATGATGATAAATATGAACTTCCAATGGAAATTACATCCATTATATGGGTCTTGATTAATATAAAAAAGTGGTGTCTGACTCATATGGTTGGCGATAAAATTTACATTGAAGACATCACTATTGTATTTGAGTTTATTGATTTTTATACAAAAGAGTTTCCTAGTATTCCTCTAAATCCTGAATTTATGTTCTCAATAGATATCATAAATGGTGAGACTCATATTTCAAATAATCTATATATAATATCTCTTATCTAGTGGTAGTAATTTAAGAATTAACTGCATGATAATTTTGATATGGGATTCATTTTTCCAAGTGAATCACCTTGGGGGAAACCTATTCTTTTTATTAAAAAGAATTATGGATCAATGAAAATGTACATTGATTATCATAAATTGAATAAGATCACAATGAATAATATTAATTCTTTTTTCTATATAAATGACTTGTTTGATCAACATTATGGATATCGGTAATTTTCTAAGATTTACCATTTTTTGGATATCATCAATTATGGGTCAATAAGTAAGACATGACTAAGAAAATATTTTCTATGTGGTATGGAAACTATGAATTTATAGTGATTACATTTTGTATTACTAATCCCTTTCTCTCTTTATTGATTTAATGAATAGAGTCTTTATATTTTACTATGATATGTTTCTGGAAGTCTTCATAGATTATTTTCATATATATTCATAAATCATAGAAGATCATAAAGAACACTTGAGTATTTTACTAAAGATTATAAGGAAAGAGAATATGTATAATAAATTTACCAATTATAAATTTTGTTAACAAAAATTTTCTTTTTTGGGTTATATTATCTCAAAAGTGGGTCTATCTATGGATTCATCAAAGAAATAAGTTATTTAATAATGGACAAAACCAACCTTAGTGACTAAAATCCATAAATTTATTGGTTTGGATTCATATTATTGATGATTTATTTAAAATTTATCACGAACATCTAATCCAATCACCGTGTTAGCTTGGAAGGGAGAAAAGTTTTATTGGATATTTTAATGTGAAGAAAACTTCAATGCATTGAAGATAAGGTTATCTTGTGAGCATATGATTACACTACCCCATAGTAGAGAACTATTTATAATGTATAGTGATGCATAAGAAAATGTTATTAGATGTTTCTTTATGTATAATGAAATGGTTAAAGCTTATGCCTTATTAAAATTTGTGGTTCATGAGATAAATTACCCAACTCAAGAATTATTATTAGATTTAATGTTTTTAAATTAAAGATATATATGAATTATATTTATAGATAAAAATGTGATATATACACTGAAATTAAAATTTTAAAGTATATATTCAGTCAGAAATAGCTAAATATGTTCTAGGGAATATGATTTGTGTTTAATAAGATTACGACATCTCAATACATTACCATCCTTTGAAGGAGAGAATTTTAGAAAATTTATTGAGCCAAAAGGATTAAGCTAGATTATTTATTTTGAGAATCCCGTAAGATCCAATATTTTTATATCTTAATGGATTGATTTTGAAATCGTGAAGGAAGGTGAGAAATATTATCTTTCACAAAAGAGTGTTTGATAATATAAATGTTTGGGGATTAAATAGGACCAAAAGAAATTTGTTGATATAGAGAATAAGGTAAAAATGTTCTTATGTTTAACCTTGATTATGATGGAATGTTAAGGTTGAAGAATCTTTTATCTATTCTATCCACACCAGATATGTAGAAGCTTATATTGGATAATGCTCATAGGTCATCATTATCTATTTAACTAGGAAGTATGAAGAAGTATGGAGATCCAAAAGAGTATTTATATTAATAAAACTTAAAGAGATATATTGTATTGTATGTGTTTTAGTTCTTGGTATGTCTATAAATTAATGGTAATAGGTTTAATTCTAATGGGATATTAAAACTATAATCCATAAAAAATGGAAATGGAAAAACATCATTGTGGATTTTATCATCCGAATCCCTAAAAAGTCAATGGGACATAATGTTATTTGAGTTGTCGTCGACCATCTTATAAATATAGAAAAATTTATTATTATTGACACTCATTTTTTACAAGGTATGAGATGATTTAATTGAAAATACTAAAATCATTAGAGGAGAAGATCCCCAAGGAGGATCAAGGGAACTCTCCTAAATCAGCCTGCACACAGCTTGCCTGCATACTAGAAGTCTTTCATAGAACCCCTATACGACATTAAAAGATCAATAACCTCTACATGGGGTAGCTTCATGCCATGCATACTCTAGGTACCTACGCAGACAAAATACATCAACCAAGGCCTCATATGTTTCTATAAATAGGACCCCCCGACCTCCTCATTTGAGAGACAAAAAAACAGATAAATCCTCCATGCTCTGGTCGTATAGTCCTTTATACCAGGACACTAAAAACATCCTTTATGTAGATCTGAAAAACTAGAGAGGAGGAAATTAAGGGGGATAGTTGGATCAAAGTCCGTCTAGGGTCAAAAAACGCAAGGCAACAGAATGTAGAACCCTTCTTTCATAGTTAACAAGAACTTGCGCGAAGGTTCCTATACAAATATGGGACCTGTGTGAGGTAATTTGGGGGAAACTTGAAGAAAACCTTGGTTTCTAGAGAATAAAATATCCTAGGTATGGTTTCCCAGGTGGCCCATCATTCATGGAAACTCCATCTTCCCCATGTATACCCCTATGTGAAGCACTTCTAGATCCTCCCCTGTCACCTTGCACGAAGTACACTCAGGTTTCCAAGACTTGACCTAGTGAGATACCATCCAAGAACTCTCTCAAGCAATCAATTATAGGGATCTATTTACTTGATCCGTCATATGATGGTGACCAAATTGAAACCTACAACAAAGCCTCTATACTTACATGACCATAATAAGAGAAACACATATATTTCTCCAATTTAGTTATTCAATCCATTAGTTAGAGGTTTACCTCTCTTTTTATACCTTATGGGTGTGGTACTTAGGGTTAATTAATTTATTAATACCATTAATGTTGAGGAACTTGATCATGGAGGATGTGTTATGGTTCTACCGATCTTGGGTAAAAGGGATAAGACCATGTCTTACCCTTTTAATCCCTAAGACCAAGGAAAACTCGTTCTAGGAATGGTGGGAAAGGATGATGATTTATTTTACCTTTGAGGTTTAATGTCATATCCTCTTCACTTCTCTGGAACCATGACTAGGCCATCCCTCTTAGAGTAACCCCATACATTTTTCAAGGTGTTAGCTAGGCACTATGTCATATGTGACTATATTGGATACCAAAATGGGATAGGATACTTTCACATCAAATCCCTCTCTTATTATCCTGTTACCCCAACCTATTCCATTAGTAGAAGAAGGATATTTTTTAGTTTTTAAAATATTCTTATTCCTCTTGTTTCTCACACCGAGCATGACTCAAATGGAATTAATGTTTAGCTATTTTCAGGACATCCCCATGATCTAATGAATGCCTTGAAAGTGAATATTTTTTAGTATCATCCTCTCCCATTATTTGAGAGGGACTCCATAGGAATGGGTCCTCATTGATATGAATCCAACCATTAGGGAATCCTACTAGGGGAAATCCCCAACGAAAATTATAAATCACCACGAGTTAAGACTTTACATAGGGCCCCAATCAAATGGGTATCCTAAAAAACAATGTAATCCCTAAAATGAATATTTAATTTTCTCGAAGGGTCCTATTCAACAATGAGACAAATATTTAGGGGGCCTCCATATGCATGGGTCCTCAAAACCAAACTACACAAGATTTACTTCCCATCCAAATGGGATAGAAGGAAACCTCCATGAGGTCCAAAACCAACAGCCCAAAATTAATCCTAATTCTCTCTAGGCCCCATTCTCAGTAGAGTAATATCAAAAATGGAAGCCCACATCCCTTCTAGGTTCCTTTGTCCACCTCAGTATAAGTCCCTCACAAAGCATTGGTTGGAAATCTTTCTCCTAAACATCCTTACGGCCTGACATTAAAATAGAGGGTTTATTATTTTTCAAATGAACATATGAGGTTTCATGTTCCCTATTATGTGGCACTAGACTATATGGGTTCTGATTCCTTTCATGATAATACATAAGAATCCCATCTTATGGGTCTAATAGAAACATTAAAACTACTAATATATACCTAGAAAATGATGAACTCTAGAGCACCCAACTCCATGGATTAAAATTAGCATCCTAATAATAAAGAATAAAAGGATATCTAATAATCTCATTAAAAGGAACCATTGATGGGGAACCATGGATACATATAGATATCTCCCTTGATGAATAAAATATGATATATGAAAATGATTCTAAGTTCCTTGACTGTAAATTATTGATCATTAATTCAAGTGTGACCTACATCGTACATATGAATTAATAAAAGATTCCTGATCATATCTAAAATTTATAGAGAGTTTTAGAGTATAAAAAAATTCCTCCCAAATGGGTGAAAGGAACTCAAACTCCCATCCTCTCAACCAATGTGATTTATTAAGTATCATTTCCCAAGTTCCTGAATGAGAATATACATTTGGAAATCTATTCAATGATTCATCATAGATATGAGATCCATTAGGTGTTTTTGGTTCCACAAATAAAACCCATTGGAAACCACCTAAAAAAGACTTGGCTATGTGTGTCTGACATGAAGGTTGACCCACCAACACACCAAACCACCATTCTAGCCTTGTGTTTTATTTAAGAAAAAAACAAAAAATGGTGAACCTAATGGGAATATTTAACCATGATGACTATTTTTCCTACCTATCAGGCCGCTTTAAGTCTTAAAGTAAATGTTGGCCAAAGAAGACAAACAATTCTGCATGTGTTCATTTATTGACATGCTGCTTTGATGAGGTTTTATTGTTCATTATTTAACCTATATTGATGTAACCTTCAATAAGGTATCCCTTAAATTAATAGGGAACCATAAAAGTTCTCATAGAAGAGTGCATTAGCCATTTCACAATCTGGGTCCTCAACTAAAAAGTGGACACCTTCACCCACATAACATCTTCAATGATGGGTCTCAAATCATATGGTCTGATAGTGGTAAAAAATAATACCATACCACCCTTGGGGGTTGAATGGTAGGCTCTCCAACTTGTAAAGCCCCACCAGCCATCCCCTCAACGACGACTGTCAGTCATAATGTATGAGGAAACACTTACTTTATCTAACCATTTTGGGAGATTATCCACAAAACTGAGCAATCAGATCCAACCTTACCTAAGGAAGCATGACCAAGAGGAAACAAATGGGATCATCTCGAAGTCATATGAGTCCATTAATAGGGATCCTTCCAGTAATCAAATACTTCTAATGAAACACAGTAGTGAAGACTCAACATGATGAGGGTTCCATCCATATATGTCCAGCCCAGGTCATCTTGACCTAAGCCTATAGGAAAACTAACCAATGATAGTGACCAATAATCATGGACCATTTATACACATCTATCCCATCCAGAGAAGACATCCAAAAACCTATAGGGGTAAGCAGTGAGCATTCACAAACACCTTTCTGCACCTAGAAATACCACCAATCAAATTCGATGGTAAATCATGAGTAGTAATAAATAACTTCCCTCATCAACTAAGGCTTGTAGTAGCCTCATATGATAATATTAATGGAACCCTACAAACTAAACATGGTGGAAAACAATGACAAGACACTAACACCTTCCCACACCCAGAAATCCTATTAGTCAAATTCAGAAGCATATCATGAGCAGGCGCACACACCTACCCACATCTATCAAGACTACCAATAGCATTGAATGGAAAAAACCATAGAAGTCATCCGACAAGACCCAATAAAAAATAGGATGTATAACCATATCTCTACCCTCACACCTATGTATTTCTAGTATCCACTTGTGGGAAATAGAGAACTGGAGCAGTCACACATACCTGATCCAGCCAAAATAGGCATATATCCATGCTCTAGCTACTTATATTACCAAATAAATATTAAAAATGGTGAAAGGGAACACACAAATTCATTCGCACATCTTACAAGCCTTTCATTAAAAAATAATAGTAGCATCAATGGTAGGGGTTGGACACACAACTCCATCCCTATAATTGGAGTGACTCATCAACATGAAACTCTAGAGTAGGAACACACATAAGCTCCCATATAGAAAGGTCTTGGGATAAATAATCCATTGATTCATAGATAACTGAATTAGGTCCATACCATCAATCCAAATAGAGGTAATTAGAATACACTAATGGCCACTTCAAAGGAGGGACAAATCCATTCCAAAATTCCACAATTCTATTAATAATACTACAACATCCCAATAGCTAACCAAACATGATTTCGTATATGAAAACCACTTTCCCCATCAAGAGGACCTAGTGACCTACAAGAAGGAATCCAAAAAGAAGCCTTATATGAGATGAAAGAATAATGAAGGTACTATCTATGATACTTATCTACTTAATGATGGAGTTGTTGAAGGCCTTAGAGATTTATCAGTGGTCACAAAAGATCTTTATCTCTTATTACCAAATTAATGGAAAAGTAGAAATTGTTCAATCTGTCCTACCCAGACACCTCTCCACAAATACCTGATTATTTTCTAGAATCAGATCGATATCATGAGCCTATATTCTAATGAGATCCATAGTATCACTCTATATGGCTAGATGAGTGAATAGTAAGAAGGTCCTCCCCTTGTTATGGTCCAAACTTAAGTTCCTCTTTAGGGTATATGCTATAGAATTCCCCTTGTAGTTGGATGTTAATATAAAATGGTATTCATCTCCATAATGTCATTTTATATAGAATATTTCATCATATTAGAATTTAACTTCACAAAAAGGGACGTCCCCTTATAGTAGGATGTTAATAAAAAATGGTATTCATCTCCATTGTAACACCCCGCCCCTACCTCATTGGATTGAGAAGGTGGTGAGTGCTAATTGGCCTTAAGAAATGTTCCCAAGGTGCCTAAGGCTGAAAATAAATGCCGAGGGCTTTAAGATCAAGTTGGGGAACGATTATCCCTTAAGAAAAAACTAACCAAACCATCCACTAACAACCAATATATGATTCAGATCAATTCCATTACCCAACCATGCATTCCCAAAAGACAACCAAGTTATTCCACAACACAACTCAAAACCAGTGCAACAAAACATGTCCACACAACATCAGAGTACACTGTGGAAACTAAACAACCACACACCACAAGACATGACACCACCGTAGCTCCATTCCAAGTTCCATTCTCCAAGCTCCACCAAGGGATCATAATGATCCACTGAAAGAGGGTGACGCCATACCTTTTCCCACGTCACGGTACACGACATCTGCAAAGACACCACAGTGCCAAAGCAGGGGGTGAGTACTAAAACTCAGTAGGATTTCCACAAATGACTTCCCTACACACGCCACTAGGATAAAAATATGAGAACATTTATATAAAACAATTTATATAAAAAAATCCCAAGTGAAACCATTACCATAAGCCAACCATGCTCTTACCAAGCCATCACACCCAAACCAAGAAACCAAGGGAAAGCCATAAAAACAAGCCACAATCATCCCAAAATTTACAAATTTTCACAACAATTCCATATTGAAAATCAATGCACAACAATGAACCAAAACGGTGGGACTTCCGCCCAACCTGTTCTCTCATTCACACCAAAACAATCAAAACGGTCGGACTTCGGCCCAACCCGTTCACCCATTCACAACTAGCGGTACTTCTCGACCACTACTCATATGGTGGTTCTTCCAACCACTATCCATCCCCATTTTATAGTGAGACTTCCTGCCCACTTCCATACAACATTTATATCAAACCAAACCAAGCATAAACCCACCAAGGTCACAACAACATGCAATCAACCAATTCCATTGCAAATCAATCCACTTCAACAAATCACCCATTTATTGAAAACCATTTTCCATGCCAAACATCATTTCAATAAAACAAACCTTTTATTGAAAACCCTTTCCATCAACCACTTTCACAAATCAACCATATCATCCCATTTTAAAATCTTCATTTTAAAATCCCCAAGAATAGCATTTCACCATAAAACACCATTTTCTCCAAAAATCCCCAAAACATCACCCAAGTGATTTATAATAAATTTCGCATAATAATTAACAACTAATTTTGATCACAACAATTAATTATAACAAATATCCACTAGTTCTAACCATGTGGAGTTGAGAGAGAAGCCACCTACTTTTAGGGTTCCCAAGAAATTGACCCACGAACAACCGTGCCTCAAATCCAGAAAATGTACCATCGAAACCTCTCTATATCACTTACCCTAACATACACAAGCCTTAATATTAACATCCAAGGAAACCACAACCCTAGATCTACACACAACAAGTGTAGATCTAGAAAACCAAGAAAGAGAGGGATGCAGATCTAGAGGAAAACACAAAGAAACCAAGAGGAGAGACATACCCAGGAGAAACCACATTGAATTCACCTTGAAACCCATTTGAATCACTTAAAAAACGTGTGGGATAGCCCCTCCAACCCTTGAGAACCGAAAATACCATGTGAGGTTAGAGTGGGAGAAAATTTGGAGAGGAATGAGGCAATACCGAGTGAGCCCGGGTTTTAAAACCCTATTTTAAGTGGCCGCACGGTTGGCCGACACGGTTTGGTAAACCGTGCACTAACCGTGCATACTCTAATGCCTTGGGAGAAAGGGTCCACACAATTGCCTCACATAGTTTGGCAAACTGTGCATAGGCCGCGTGAAGCCTACTATCTCCCCTGCACGGTTTCCACTAACCGTGCTCAAACCGTGCACCCCTTTAAAAGCCTCCAAACTCATCCAAAACCATTCCAAACTCTCCCGACATCTTCCCAACTCATCCCATGCACTTTAAACACATAAAAATTCATAAATAAAGGCCAAATTCCTCAAACCAAGGGTGCTACATCCATAATGTCATTTTATATAGAATTTCTCTTTATATTAGTATTTCACATCATAAAAGGGACCTCCCCTTGTAGAAATAATGATGATAAATACCTCCTCCCACAAGATGCTTGAAAAAATTAGGCAATTCATGTCTGTTAACTTATCATTAATAAGTGAAATCTATTCTTCGTTGAAAGATATCCCAAGGATATGGTCATTCATTGAACCACCATTGGATCTTTTTATTTCTAATATGATATAGGAAGTATATAACAGTCTTGTTGTTTATGATAAAACTATTGGGAAGCGTCCACATTTGTTAGACCAGGTCAAGAAGCCTCTAAAAAAAGATGAATAAGACATGATGAAAGTAGGGAAACTATTGTATAATGATGACATACTAGTCATGTTATGTTATTTAGACACTTCCCAATAAAACATTCTAAAGGACTTGTTGGAATATTGTGTTTTTGAAAGCTGCCTCAATTTTTGGAACACTATTCATCACTTAAGGTCAAAAGTATTAGCTTATGAAGAGTATAAAATAAAAGTTAGGGTAATAGAAGAGATACATCAAAAAATTTATTAGAAAGATCTCATAGCTACATGACATTGGAAATTGGGGAAAGTGTAAGGATATCTTAAGCATGCATGTCTTGACATGTGAAAATAATTGCATCAGCCGATCAATGATAACCCATTTAGTGTTCATATTAGATGACAGAGTGACCAAAAAAAATTTAATTTAACTATGATACCTAATCAACATATCCCACCAAAGGTAACATTTTTCAATGTCATAGCCTCAGTCCAGATTCAATAAATGGACCCTGTTCGCAACAGACAATTTTCTCAATAAAAATAGGTCATGAACGACTCTCAATGATGTTGGTCCCAAAGTGAGTGATATATTGAAATAATTTTGCATTGGGCATTCAAAAATACAAATAATTCCTCCCACTTAAGAGAAGTCAATTTCCAGATAGATTTTCTTTTCAAATGACATAAATGACATCAGAAGAAGGTTTTTCAGGTACAAACCCTAAAATGAACCCAACCCATGTTCGAACATGGTTATATAAAATCAAGATGGTAGCCATGGAATTATAATCCATATAAATTTTAGAGAAACTACAACCATTATTTTTGGGTTATTATTTACCAAAACCTTTAAAGTTAATAAATATGGATCGAAAGGCTGTGAAAATTGAGCAAGAATAGCCTTATCCCTCAGTGCAGGTGGATTTTTACATCAAGAACTTCCTCCCTAAACGATGTTTTTCTCCTCAGAATTAGGGGGAGTGGTGAAAAATGGATTCTCTCAGTTCTTCCCATACCGTGATCTACTATCCTCATCTAGAACATGTATGAAAAAATTGTTTAGAGATTACCTTTGGATTAGCATCCTTCAAATGGATCTAAGAGAACTTGTGAATAATTTAATGAAGCCTCATGGAGGGAACAAAAAATGTAGTGTTGGAAAGAGGAAAATGAAATTCTTGAAATAAATTATGTATCAATGAATTACAGTAACATAAACCATATATACCCCATAGAACACGAGACCAATAAGGAGGACTAGTAAGAAATATCGATTCATAATACAATCTACATTGAGATTATTAAAGTAGGATTGCATTTCCAAAACTATAGAATTTATCTAAATTTGGTAATTCTCTCAACCACTCTATCACTAACGACTCAAAGAAAATAAACCAAAGAAAAAGGTAAAGGTAAGATTACACACTACCCACTTACTGATGAGTATTAACCCTTCACATTGAGGGAAAGATTTGATCAGCAAGAGGAAGTGATGAATGAATTGAGAAGACTCAACATAGAAATACTCCAAGGAAAAATTACTTTGGAATATATTCTATAAGAATATTCTCAACTCAAACTTCCAACCGACGTACCCCAGTAGTGAGGGATCTCCAAAACAATCAAAATGGAGCTAGAACATCCACTCAATGTAGGGTTCTAAAAAAATATATATTTGGATCCCATGATATTATATCGAGATTTCCCTAACTTGGGTACATAACCAAATAGGTCCAGATTCATCCTTACCAACCTTCTGATGTAGGTTACACATAGAAGATACCAGCAAGGCTACCATAGTTAACTCTACTTGTTATTGGAACTATTCAAGATCCTAATTAGCAGGACATACATCAAGGTATAATCAATCATTTTGAGACACTAATAACTTGATTAGATGTTATGAAGGTGTGGCATGTTCAAATATAGTTAGGAAATAAGCCTTACGCCGAATGGGTTGATCCGAACACTCCCCCCCCAAATATTGGGAACACTACATTTCTAATTTTTAATAAATCAGGGGATTTGAAGCAAAATTTTCATATTTATTGTCTCATTGGGATCCCATGATGGGTACCCCATTAAAACATAAAGTAGTGAAGCTCATAAAATTTGTGAAAACACCCTAGGGGATGGTCGTTGTATGCTACACCTATATTCCAGCATGGTCAATTATAGGATGGGACGATCTCCGTTAAAAATTTATATTCTAATTCAGATCAATGGTAAAAAAGAAAAAATATATTTTCAAATCAAATTGAAATAAGTTGGAGAATTCAATAGTTTCAGGTTTATTTGATCGATGGAAGGGGTGACATACTCCCTTAGGTTATAACTTCCTCGAGAAGATTTGCAGTCCATATGTATAGATATTATTAATAATAAGTTACAAAAACCACTCATTCTTGTGAAATACACTAGAGGGTTTTGAGATACTGCCAAAATATATCAAATATTGGAAGAATCCATTGCATGAACCATGACTAATTCTTGATTAATTCCATTAGATCAAGAAAATATATTGTGGAAAGTAGAGGATTCTAGCGTTACATTTAAACGGTCCCCTGCACTATCTCCATCTCCAAATCCATTTCCATATCATGAGCTCCCATTCTGATAATTATAACAAATACATGTCTTTTCACGATGAGAAAATGGATCAGAGATGAAAATATTTTCAAGGTGGTAAAAAAATGTTTATTCTTATTGAAATGACTAAGTTTTTGGATACCTAATCTCGGCATAATAATTACAAATTTATTAAGTAACCAAATTCCATGAAGTCCATCCAATTTGTTCTTAAATTTATCCCAAAATATTTCCACTTCAATTAAATATTGGTGAACACTATTTAGTATTTTTTTTATTTTCAAGTACATTCTATAGAAAATGGTAGACTCTTGAGAAGTGAAGCTGGGAAATCTTCCCATGTAGGTGGCATGCATTCCTGTCACCAATATAAAGGATGATAATAAATGGATGGAAGTTAATATCAAGGGTAAAATAATTTCATTAATTGTATGGTCATAAAGATGACCCAATAGACTCCAGATATCCTTCATGAATAGTTGAAAAAACCCACTACACCCCGTCTGCTTCCACTATGACCCAACCAACTTCATCGACACCACTATCCTTTCAAAGTCAATCATCCAAGAAATAACATAGCTAGAAGATAAATAATAAAACATGTGAAGATCAACATATACCAAGGCCAATGTTGGCATTTAATCTATAAAAATTCATGTCTTTAGTCCCTGGAGAATTAGAGCCACACCACCAAATGGTTAAATAGGAATAAACCCTTCAGATGGAGTCCTTATGAGATGAGGAGTTGATCTTTAGTTCCATTGATGTTATTCACTCAATGGATAACTTCTCAGATGATGAGAGTGGATATAAATTTGAATTATCTATATATAATAATGGAATTAGGGGAAGAAGACACAAACCCTAAGGATATAGGAGAATATGCTATCATGATGGAAATCAATACTCCAACCACGTCCCCTCTCGAACTATCTAAATGGATAAAACACATGGAATATCTGTTCAGTGAGCTCAGATATAATAAATAGGATAACCCATGAATGGAAAGGTTTGTCCTAAATTGATCATCTTGGAAGAATGAAAAGACAATATTCCATTTCCAAATCTGATTCAACATGTAGGTAGACCTATTCGACCTAACGTATGAAGGACCGAAGTTCATTAAAATCCAGTTCCAAGAGCCGATCCACTTACCCCATGTTCTTAATTCCATAAATTTTATATAAAAGAGCATCCCCATGTTGGGAGGAAAAATATTTAATGATTAATTGTAAAATTTTAAATAAATTAACCATATTGTGAGCCAAGTTTCCAATCCTAGATGCTTTGATTTTATCAAAAGACATCTTGGAAGAACTCCTAGAGGCTTTTTCACGTCCTCAAGAATTTGAGGTTGAATTCACTACTGATGAAGTATATCATAAAAAGATAGATCCTTAAGCATTCAACATGATCATATCATTCAAATATTCAAACAAAGATACCATTATACAAGGACATATAAGGGATTTTTATTTATATGGAAGGATGAATGAAATTGATATCCGAACAGCCTTCATTCAAAATGACTTAGGAGTAAAACTCATTCCATTCTGAACACTTCATCAAATAGGTTACACTGAGTCCCACTTATCCACCACTATTATAATAATATAGGTTTATGATAAGAGATATAAAAATCCACTTGGTGAAATCATACTATGGACTCAGTTTAGGGAGCTCATATCAAACAAAAAATTCCTGGTTTTTTTAAAAAGATGCATTCTTTAATGTCCTATTGGGAAGGACTTGGTTACATCATCTTGCATCTATTCACCCATCATAGCACAAATGACTCAAATATTTCATTAATGGTCCAATTGGTACATTTCATGGTGACAAATAACCATTTAAATCCTCTGAATCACAATACATTGATGCAAAATTCTACCAGAGGGAAGGGAAACTACCCATGCTCAATAATTTTACTCGAGTCAATGACCTAAACAGTCCTAAGAAGACCCCAGATAATATCTTAAGGTATCCTGATGTAGAGTATGTGCTACCCATCAACCAGGTTGATGAGGTGGATATGAATTCAATCACATATTCTACAATATCCGTGAAATCAGTTGTAACAAATGAACCTAACATCACTATATATTTCGTTGAATTTACTAAAAATATATTTATCCTAACTAAAAATTACCACATTCCATCCCATGAGCTCAAAAAATCTATGACCCATCAATTGGGTTAGAAATTTTTTCCATGTTACTAAGAGAAAATGACGATTCTCATTCTCTATCCCTCACCTCCTCTTTAGAGCTTCAAAAATTCCTTGTATCAGTATCCATGTTGAAAGTAGTTCCATCACCTTCCAAAAACAAAAAATTTGACTTCCCCCTAAAAATCAGAAATTTACTTCATCACCGACTCCCCATAAGAACAAGGATGATGTAGTAGAGGAGGAACAATAGGAATAATAAGAGGAGGAAGACCTCAGGGACCCCCTCCCGCATTTGAGGAAGGTGTCCCTACCATTATTGACTATCTAATCAAATCAAAAGGCATGTATACTATGGGACTCCAATTATGTAAGATTGGAGAATTTTCTCTAGGAAATTCCATTCCTTCCATGTGCATTATAACTTCATCCATTAACACATGTAGATTCTCCATACATCAAAATACTTCTATCCATTATTCATATAGGGAATGAATGGTGTAGGGACGTATCCTCCAACTATGGGTGTGCAATAAAAATACATCATAAATGATACTGAATTATTCTCCAAATGGGATATGGTAATATCAATAAAATAAGTTGGGGTCAAAATCACTGTATGTTTTTTAATGTTAAAATCATTACCCAATTTGGTTTCTCAAATACAATACTGATGGATAATGGCACAAATATATATGTTTCTTAGTTGGAGAAGCTATATTAGGACTATAATATCAAATTTGGCCACTCATCCCACTATAATGTAGTAGCTAATAGAAAGATATAAGCCTTCAATATGACCTTATCTAACATACTACATAATATAGTGGATAATGATAAAAGGACTTGTACTCACATGATATTGAATTACTTGTGGGCCTACCAGAAAATAACTCGTACCACCACAAAGGAAACCCCATATTCCCTAATATATGGAAAAAAATAAGTTATTTCTATTAAGGCCCAATTTCCATCATTCTGGGTTTCCATCAATGATCATATATGCACAGATGACCAATGCCAAAAATGATAAAGATTAATTGGATAGACTCGATGAGGAAAATGTGCATGCCTTACATCACTTGGAGGTACATTAAAATTGGATAGGATGAGATTTAAACAAGAAGGTCCACTGCCATTTGTTCCTCTAAGGAGAATTAGTACTGGTCCTTAGGAATCCAATGATGCTAGGGAAGAATCATCCAATGAATGTGCCAAAGTGTTAAGGACCATATTCCATACATAAGGCCAAATCTAACAGAGATTATTATATGATCTAGATGAATGGAGATCTAATTATGGCCCCTACCAATGTGAGGATTATGAAAAATCATTTTATGTGGTAAAAATTGATACGTATCATCTATAAGTGGTTAGAATGTATTGTTGGTATTTGACACTTGACTATAAAAATAATGAAATTTCAACCACATTGAAAGATGATAAAATACATAACACCAACTCCCTTTCTATATGACATGAAAATGTATTGCATTATGATACTATATGCATATCCTTAAAAGGAACACTATATGGTCCTAGTCATATGTCCCAAGACTACAAGACATCGTATAATGATCTATAAAACTTTTAACTACATAGTATATTGTCCTAGTCATAATATGGTAAACTTTAGAACATTATCCTTGGAGCATGAAAAAAATTACATGGTCCATGTCCTTGTTGCACGACATAGAACAATGGAACATTTAAATATGTGCTTTAGCAGATCACAATCTTTGGTACTGATATCCCACCACACCTTTTAAATAATAATGCTTATATTGGCTCCTAACATCATAGGATATATAGTGATTCCTGAATATATAATCATGGATCCATCGATGAAATAAATAAATTCCCCCACCTTATGTGTGGGCCATACATTCACAAGGAAACTTTTTTAAGAACTACATATATCTTTATTATCACTCTAATGAGATATGTAGATATTCATGGATCTTACAAACTAGTCCATCCAATGAAAAATAAAATTAACCCAATCCTTCATTTTTAATACCTTAGTGTGGTTGTTGGGAAAAAATCCCTCAAGGTAACATTGCAGTATTTTTGGGTTGATTGTGTTTGTTGACAAAGAAGGTTTTCATGGATAATTGTCGAGTTCTCGAGAAGTTGTTGACATTCCATGTTGACAAAGAATGATGACAAAGGAAAGGACGATCTGGAGGCGGTACAAAAGAGCAGTACATGGTGGCACCGTTTCCCACTGTTTGCCAAATTTTTGGGGTCCAAAATTTGGAGTTTGGTGAGCATCGAGAAAAGTGGATTTCCATGAAGAGCCTTATTTAATATGGAAAAGGAATGAATTTTGCGAAGATAGGACGCATGGTTTGGAAATCGCGAAGACCAAAAGAATGGAGGCGGTGATGCTTCGCGATTATGTCAAGCTTCGCGAAAGGCAGAGGCTGAAGCGCATCGCGGCGGTGAAGGGCTTTGCGAGGGAGCTTCGTGGCGAAGGCGCGAAGGAATGTTGGGCTTCGCAAGGGAGATTCGCGGTGAAGTCGCGAAGGTATGTTGACGGTAATTCTTCACGACTACGTCAAGATTCGTGAACGGCAAAGTGCCGTGGTGCTTCGCGATTTGGACAGAATTCTGGTGGAATCTTTGGAGCTTCGCGATTTGAGATGACATGGTGTTGACTTCGCACAGAAGGGACGAGGGTCGGTGAAATCGCCTATAAATAGAGGCCGACCCCCTTGAGAGAAGTAGAGAGAATTTTTAGAGAAAATCCATTGCTCTCGGTTCACGGAGGTGGTTCGTGAAGGCAGTGTGCTTCATGAAAGAGGAGCTTCGCGGCAGCTATTGTTGCTCCGCGAAAGTTGTGTGCTCCGCGTTGGCTCAGTGAGCTTCGCGAGATAAGTTGCTTTGCAACGAGTTGAGCTTCGCGGGAGTTCTTCGTGAGAGAGATTCGCGAGTGAGCTTCACAAAAAGGCAGGATCTTCACGAAGGCTTGTTGAGCTTCGCGAAATTGGGAGCTTCGCAAAGTAGGGTGCTTTGCGAAGGTGTTTCCAAAGGTTGTTGCCCAGTGGTCAGAGGCAAAGTTCTATTCATCAGTGGATGAAAGTTGAACTTCAACAGAGCATCTAAATACAGAGAAAGATGCATTCCTTAATGGAAATGAAGATACCTACAGGTCTATAAACTGTGAGTGAATCCCTTCACAGAGCAGTGAGCTTAGGAAGAAGAAAAAGGTGATCCTATCCACCGGTAGTGAGCCAGAGAGAGAAACATGGAGTGACCCTTGGGAAAGTAGTGAGCTGACCCTAAACTTTGTAAAGGCAGTGAGCCTGGGCATAGAAGTGATCTAGCCCAAACATTGTAATCCACAGCTAGTGAAGTTTAGTGGAATTGGTACGACCGAAAAATTGTCAGTGTATGCTCCTTGGACGTAGCCCTTTGCGGTGAACCAAGTAAAATTGGTGTGTCCTGTGCATGCTTTACTTTCTGTCTACTTTGTGCAACAGGAAAGAGAGAGAAGAGTGTTTTTCTTAACAGCAAAACAAGATCATAACGGGCTTTAATTTTAAATTAGTCATACCCTGATTCACATCCCCTCTCTCAGGGTATTCATCCTTGTGGACCTAACAATTGGTATCAGAGCGAAAGGTTGACAATTTTTCTTCTCTAAAATAGAGGTCACTAATCATAGAGGGATTCCGATCTTCAACGGATGTAATTTTCATATATGGAAGAATCGAATGACACACTATTTCTGATCTTTGGGAATGGATGTGTTTTCAGCATCTATGCATGGTATCACAACTGATATTACTAGTGGTGCATTATCAGAAGGTGAGCACAAAGAGTTGGATGCTGATTCCAAAGCAATCAATGCCTTAGGGGGAGCCGTTTCCAATCGCATATATACAAAGGTAATGTCATGCAAAACGTCACATGCCATGTGGGAAAAGCTCTTGAATATTTATGAAGGGGATACAAAAGTCTGAGAGGCAAAGCTGCAAGTGTTGTGGAACAAGTATGAAGATCTGAGAATGAACCCGAATGAGTCTGTTGATGCATTATTTGACAGGGTAAATGCTGTGTTAGAAGAAATGCGGGGTCTTGGTGAGATTATCTAAGACATTAAAATCATAAAGCGCATCTTGATAAAGATTCCACCCCGGTTCAATCCGAAAGTTCCTGTTTTGGAAGATAAAGGTCCGAAAGAGCTGACATTGGATAACCTACACAACACTCTTGTTGCATATGAAATGAGAAATGATGACAATGATGTTGTGGAAAAGGGGAAATCCAAAGAGGTGGCATTTAAGGCCATGAAGAGGCTCACTATTGAAGATTCTCAGGAGGAATAAGAGGCAGATGAGGTGATTTCGTTCCTTTCTTCAAATCTGCAAAGAGGAAAAGGAAAGTTTAAAGGGAAACTTCCACTAGCATGCTTCCGATGCGGAAAGGTTGGTCATCTTGCTGCAAGATTCCCCAAAAAGTTTCAAGAAGAAAGCGATGAAGATGGAGTTGAGATTCCCATGAAAAAATCTTTAGCCTATATTAAAGGGAAGAAGCAGTTCAAGAGAAATTTCTTTAAGAATAAGAACATACTTTCACAAGAAATAGACAGTTCAGCCGAATCTAAGGGTGAAGAAGTTGAAGAGATAGAAAACTGCAAAGATCGTGGACAAAATGCGATGGTGGCTGTTGCCAGTAGTTATCTAGAAAAGAAAGAAACCGAAAATGATGAAGAAGAAGAAGAAATTGAAGGGAGAGTTGACATGGAAGCTGAATTAGAAGCATCTCTTGAAGAGATAGGTGTTTGGATAGAAAAAATAAATAAAGCCAACAAGATAGTACGTGATGCCAAACTCTACATGCAATAAAAAGAAGAAGAGAAGTCTGAGCTTGAGAAAGAAATTGAAAATCTTAAGTATTCTAGGCCAGAGCGCACAGAAAAGGTTGATGAGCATAAGCTCAAGATTGAAGAGCAGAAAAGGGAGATCGATTGCTTGAGTCGAAAAGTGAAAGATCACATCAAGCGTATTGAAGAGCTTGAAGAGGAAGTTGTCGGTCTGCGGAGAAAAGTTAAAGACTAGGAAAAACCTTTGAATCCCAACACATTCTTGGGAAATCAGGTCGTTACGAAGACTGAAAAGAAGAAAGAAGAGCCTAATAGTTCAGCAGGAAAGAAGCAGCAATTGAACTCAGAAGTTAAGGCTGAGTCATGGCTTAATCGGAAACAAAAATCTGTGGCAGTTGAAGTTAGACCGCAAGCACCTGTCCCGATATTGAAAGTGGATTTGAGCACAAAGCAGAATGAGAATACTCGGATATCCCAAGGGGAAACTCATAGTGCTGAAGTAACACGAAGGAATATACCTTATATCAGGTGTTATTGTTGTGGAAATATTGGACATTCACAGTATGTGTGTTCCATAGCCAAAAGATATCGAAAGGAACAAGAACAAAGATGGCATCCAAACGGAGAACATTTTTCCAGAACATATTTTGAAGGACACTGTTCTTGGTGCAGAGGATTTGGACACATGGCTAGGTACTGCACCCCGACCATTCAGAAAAATGTGCCAAAGCAGAATCAAAATGTTCGAAAGCAGCAGATCAGTGAACCGACAAGTGAGTTAAAAGTTCTGAACAGATTTGCAGTTTTTCAAGATGAAGCTGGTCCATCATACTCTGAGAAAGAACAGAAGCCTCAATCCATGATGAGTATGAAAGAAAAAGTATGGACCAGGAAGAAGAAAATTTAGAAGGCCGTAGTTGCTGAAATTTCCCTTAAAGCATCAGATCGTTCTGGTGTGTGGATCCTTGATAGTGGTTGCACATCACATATGACAGGCAATAAGGATCTGGTTACAGGAATAAAATATGACAAAGAAGGAGTTGTCAAATTTGGAAATGATGAAGGCCTGAAGATTGTTGGATCAGGAAAAGCCAAGTTTGGGGGCAAAGAAATGAGACATGCTGATGTGTTGGTGGTAGAGGGTCTCAGTCATAATTTGATTAGCGTCAGTCAACTATGCGACTCTGGGAACTCTATCCTATTTACCAATAAGATGGGTTTTGTTAAAGGAAAATATGGAATAGTCATTCTACAGGGAAAACGAACAAAGGGGAATCTTTACCTGGTAGGTGGGGAAGAAGATTCATGCCTTTTATCCAGAGAAGAAGCAAATCAGCTGTGGCATAAGTGACTTGGTCATCTATGTCAACCATCTATGGAAGATCTGCTAAAGTGTGATGCTGCTAGAGACCTTCCCAAACTATCACGTGATCGTAGTCATACCTGTGATGCTTGTCAATAAGGGAAGATCATCAGGAATACATACAAGCCAAAGGAACAAAAAGCAAATGGAGTGCTCGAATTGGTGCATGCTGATGTATGTGGATCTATCTCACCACGAGCTATAGATGGGCAAAGGTACTATGTTCTTTTCATTGATGAATACAGTAGAATGGCCTGGGTATTCATCATTACCCATAAGACAGAGGTGTTCAGTTGCATAAAGAAGTACAGGAGGGAATCAGAAAAGATGCTTGGGCAGAAAATTCTGAAGTTTCGTACTGATAACAATACAGAATTTACGAACAGTCAGGTTGAAAAATATCTCGGGAAACATGGGATAAGGCGTCAAGTTTCATCAGTAAGAACTCCCCAACATGATGGAGTGGTTGAAAGGAGAAATCAGATCATCAACAACATGGCCAAAACAATGCTTATTGATAAGGACCTACCAGAGAAATTTTGGAAGGAAGCAGTTTTGACATCGGTCTATGTTTCAAACAGGTCCCTGTTATGTCCGAAGCAAGGGAAGACTCCGTATGAACTGTGGTACGGAAAGAAGCCAACATTGAAATACTTTCGAATATTTGGAAGTAAGTGTTTCATTCTCAACAAAGAACATCATAGGATGTTTGAGGCATGAGGAGATGAAGGGATATTCCTTGGATATTCAGGGAAAAGAAAAGCATATAAATGATTCAACAAGAGGCTGGAAAAAATTGTTGAGAGCAATGATGTCACTATCGTCGAAAATGAACATACTGCTCAACGACCCAGTGAACAGTTTCTGGATGAAAGTGATGATGAGGTAAGCAACACAGGTGGAGTAGAAGGGGCAGAGGCTGACTCAGAAGAAGATACTGATGATGAACAAGAAAGTGTCAAGTATGTATCTGCAAGGAAGCCAAAGAGTCGAGCTGAAATTGATAGGAAAAATATCATTGGTGATCAGACAACTCCAGTTCAGACTCGAAGAATGAAATCATTACAGCAAACATCGTTTTTATCTCAGGTGGAGCCGAAATGTTTTTCCGATGCAGCTAAAGATAAAAACTCGGTTCAGGCTATGAATGAGGAGCTTGATCAAATTGAGAAGAACCAGACATGGGAGATTGTTTCGAGGCCAGCAGACAAGAATGTCATTGGGACTAAATGGGTCTATCGCAACAAGATGAATGAAGATTACACAGTGATTCTGAACAAAGCACGTCTAGTGTGCAAGGGTTACTCCCAGATCGAGGGAATAGATGTTGATGAGACATTTTCACCAGTTGCAAGGCTGGAGACAATAAGATTATTCCTAGCCATTGCAGTGCAAAGGAAGTTCAAAGTGTTCCAGATGGACGTCAAATCCGCATTCTTGAATGAGGTTCTGGAAGAAGAGGTGTACATTGAGCAGCCAGATGGTTTTCTCATTCATGAGGATGAGAACAAAGTTTGCAGGCTGAAGAAGGCATTGTATGGGCTGAAACAAGCACCAAGGGCATGGTACTCAAGGCTTGATCAGTACTTGAAGAAGCTTGGTTTTCAGCGTGGAGGAGTTGATTACAATCTCTATTTCAGTAATGACAGTAATCAAAGGATGATGGTGTTGGTTTATGTTGATGAAATAATATTTGGCGGATCAGATGAAGCTCAGTGCAGACAGTTTTCCGAATTCATGAAAAATGAGTTTGAAATGTCAATGATTGGAGAGCTAACGTTTTTCCTTGGTCTACAGGTGACACAAAGAAGGAATGGAACATTCATTTCTCAATATAAATATGCCAAGGAGGTCCTGAGAAGGTTTGGCATGGAGAATTCCAAGGAGATGAAGACTCCGGTGGCTACCCGGATGAAATTAGCAAAAGATGAGGATGGAAAGGTAGTTAATATTACAGAATATAGGCAAATAATTGGAATTTTGTTGTACTTAACCGCAACAAGGCCTGATATTGTTTTCGCCACATGCCAAGCAGCGAGATATCAGAGAAATCCCAAGGAAAGCCACATGCTTGCAGTGAAAAGAATACTTCGGTATATCTAGGGCACAATGGATTTCGGCTTGACATATACTGATAAATCTCAGACAGAGTTATAGGGATATACTGATGCAGACTGGGCCGGATCAGCAGATGATAGAAAATCAACATCTGGTGGTGCTTTCTATCTTGGTGTATTGTGTATTTCTTGTCTTATCAAGAAGCAATATTCTATTTCATTGAGCACCGCAGAAGCTGAGTATATTGCGGCCACTCAAGCATGCACACAGTTATTGTGGATGAAGCAGCATCTTGAAGATATGGGAGTTGAAGTGAAGTCTCCGATCGAAATCCAGTGCGACCACTCAAGTGATATAAATCTCAGAAAAAATCTCTTCCATCATTCAAGGACAAAGCACATTGAGATTAAGTATCATTTTATCAAGGAGAAGGTTGAGCAGGGAATCGTGAAGTTGGAGTACGTGCCTACAGAGCTACAGGTTGCAGACATTCTAACAAAGGCCTTACCCAAGGAAGATTTTGAGAGGCATCGACTGGCTCTGGGAGTTCAGTCAATTCCCCGCACTTGAAATAGTGTGGATGTGGGACCCCCCTCTCCCCGAGGTATGATGTGTTTTACCTACTATGCTAATGTGTTCTCTACTATATTACAGACTGCAAAGGAATGACCTTTGGGTTCATTGACAAAGGGGGAGAAAAGTGTTTGTTAACAGGGGAGAAAATAGTGATTGTTCAAGAGGGAGACAGTGCGGAGAGTTGATAAATCATAATTGATACGGGAGAAGCTTACAGGTGGAGCATCCAGAAGGGGGAGCAATGAGAAAGGGGGAGATTACCAAATCTAACGATGCTAGAAGTGATCGGTAAAAGCATAAATATCATGACAACTGAGGATCGTGATAAAAGCAGAACAGTGGTGTTGGAATGGGGTGAAAATGTGTCCAGCTATTCATCAATTGGTATCAGTGTGGTTCAACAATTTGTATCAATTTAAGAATTGGTATCAGGGTTGAATCGACAATTGGGGTCTTACATGAAGTGATTCATTGATGAACTTTTCATACTACTCTTGTTTCTCACACCGAGCATTGCTCATGTGGGATTAGAGTACATGTTAAGTGAATCCTTGAAAGCTATCAGAATCGCAAGAGGAGAATGGTGGTAGCAGCTAGAAGAAGACTCAGTGAGGTATCAAAGTGCAGAAAATCATCCTGAGCAGAGTTGTGGAGAGTTGTCAACAAACCCAAAGGGGGAGATTGTTGGGAAAAAATCCCTCAAGGTAACATTGCAGTATTTTTGGGTTGATTGTGTTTGTTGACAAAGAAGGTTTTCATTGATAATTGTCGAGTTCTTGAAAAGTTGTTGACATTCCATGTTGACAAAGAATGATGACAAAGGAAAGGACGATCTGGAGGCGGTACAAAAGAGCAGTACAAGGTGGCGCGTTTCCCAGTGTTTGCCAAATTTTTGGGGTCCAAAATTTGGAGTTTTGTGAGCATCGCGAAAAGTGGATTTCCATGAAGAGCCTAATTTAATATGGCAAAGGCATGAATTTTGTGAAGATAGGATGCATGGTTTGGAAATCGTGAAGACCAGAAGAATGGAGGCGGTGATACTTCACGATTACGTCAAGCTTCGCGAACGGCAGAGGCTGAAGCGCATCGCAGCGGTGAAGGGATTTGCGAGGGAGCTTCGCGGCGAAGGCATGAAGGAATGTTGGGCTTCGCAAGGGAGCTTCACGGAGAAGTCGCGAAGGTATGTTGACAGTAATTTTTCGCGACTACGTCAAGCTTCGCGAACAGCAAAGTGCCGTGGTGCTTCGCGATTTGGATAGAATTCCAGTGGAATCTTTGGAGCTTCGCGATTTGAGATGACGTGGCGTTGACTTCGCGCATAAGGGACGAGGGTCGGTGAAATCGCCTATAAATAGAGGCTGACCCCCTCGAGAGAAGTAGAGAGAATTTTCAGAGAAAATCCATTGCTCTCGGTTCGCGGAGGTGGTTCGTGAAGGCAGTGTGCTTCATGAAAGAGGAGCTTCGCGGCGGCTATTGTTGCTCCGCCAAAGTTGTGTGCTCCACGTTGGCTCAGTGAGCTTCGCGAGATAAGTTGCTTTGCAACGAGTTGAGATTCGCGGGAGTTCTTCGCAAGAGAGCTTCGCGAGTGTGCTTCGCGAAAAGGCCGGAGCTTCGCGAAGGCTTGTTGAGCTTCGCGAAATTGGGAGCTTCGCGAAGTAGGGTTCTTTGCGAAGGTGTTTCCAAAGGTTGTTGCCCAGTGGTCAGAGGCAAAGTGCTATTCATCAGTGGATGAAAGTTGAACTTCAATAGAGCATCTAAATATAGAGAAAGATGCATTCCTTAATTTAAATGAAGAGACCTACAGGTCTATAAACTGTGAGTGAATCCCTTCACAGAGCAGTGAGCTTAGGAAGAAGAAAAAGGTGATCCTCTCCACTGGCAGTGAGCCAGAGAGAGAGAAATAGGGAGTGACCCTTGGGAAAGCAGTGAGCTGACCCTAAACTTTGTAAAGGCAGTGAGCCTGGGCATAGAAGTGATCTAGCCCGAACATTGTAATCCACAGCTAGTGAAGTTTAGTGGAATTGGTACGACCGGCAAATTGTCGGCGTATGCTCCTTGGACATTGCCCTTTGCGGTGAACCAAGTAAAATTGGTGTGTCCTGTGCATGCTTTACTTTCTGTCTACTTTGTGCAATAGTAAAGAGAGAGAAGAGTGTTTTTCTTAACAGCAAAACAAGATCATAACGGGATTTAATTTTAAATAAGTCATACCCTGATTCACCCCCCCTCTCAGGGTATTCATCCTTGTGGACCTAACAGTGGTGATATAAACCTTTTCCACTATTTATTTCTCTAACCAAGCATAGCTCACATGGGATTAAGAGTTTAATTAAGGGATTCCCCACAAGAATAAGGAATATCTATTCACATCAGGGTTACCATGGGCCTGGTCAAGATACCATAAAAGGAACACAAGATTTATTTCCCTTATGGAATTAAATTTTATGGTTCCTTACAAAATATGTATGTATTGATTATTTTTCCCACAAGAAATGTAGTATTTCCAGGATCCTACATCATTTTCCTGATACAGTATGAGAAATGCACAAAATCTTCTACATATGATTTAGATCTACATAAGTGGATATAATATGTGTTATCACCCCATTCATGAGCTCATATTCCAAAAAACCCCCCTTCTCTGAAATATTCATTTTCTTTTATAATGAGTCAACTTTTTCCTTACTGCATGATATTAATCTTCATGATTGATGTCCTTTTTCAGGAATTTAAAATACAACATTCCACAAGAACTATGTATGTCTGGATTCTTATTCCAATGAGATACATAGTGACTCCTAGAACTCATGTCCTCATCCCAGCCATGGGGTAAAGAAACATTCCCCCCCTCCTTCATAAAAATAGAGATCTATGCAGGATATCTTAATTTGAGATTTTTCATTAAGGGGTATATCATGGAAATAGAAATGTACCCTCTAACAAATTAGTTTGATCTATATAAGGGAATATAAAATTCATGGCCAATTTTGGTCCAAATGATTCCTTTTTTCTTGGAAAAATTACTTTCATACAGAATAGTTCTAATATTAGGTAATATTTGATCTTTGTAAAATTTCTCTAAGCACCAAAAATAGAATGTCTAATACCTGAGGAAACCTTTGTATAGCTATGAAATAACACACCCTAGTTGTATTTTCATAAGTACCTCACCAATAGGTCCTATTAGCTAGATGACTACACTGTTTGGATATGATGTAATATGACCTAGTTGTCCTTATAACGACCCATACATTACATACATTGTTATTACTTCAGAATTGAAGAACACTTATTACAACATATAACAAAACCAGGAAAGGACCGTATAGGTATAGAGTCTTTAGAAACTGGGAAACATAAACAAATGGTTCATAAAGCATCTACTTTTCCTCCAATTTATTTCATCATATCTAGAGTCCATTTTTGGCATATCCTACTTAATAACCATATTCCTGACCCGGGGAAATAAAACATACAAAAGGGTGAGCTCAAATGCTCAGTAAGGGTAAACAAAAGAAATATCAATCACATCATATACATAAGAACATAACTTTTGGAATTCTTAACCTGAAAAAGAGATCATAATTTCACAACATGGGATAAATCATAGTAGTGAAATGTATTCCCAAAAATCATAACTTAAAACGTGAAACTTTGTGGCATAAACACATAATCATATAGATTCATTTTTTATTAGTCAAGACTCATTTCCAAGATTATATTAATGGACAAAGTCTATTTCTGAACCGAGTTCACTCCTCGTTTCAGTCCTGTTTCACTGAACCGGTTTAACCTGCCGTTCCAGCCATGTCTATCTCATGAGATATAAAATCTTTACCCAATTAATTGGAGGGAGATATAGGTCCCAACCATCTCATAATGATACCATTCTTATGTGTTCCACAAAATCATAAACCATACATCATAGCAGAACCCATGTAATAAAAATGGGAATCTTAAACATCATGACATCATAAAAAAATTCATATAAGATAAAGGAATTCATAAAAATATTTCCATCACAACATAATCATATCAATGTAATAATAGGGATATAAAAAGAACCCTATATTGTCTAATATAGAAAATAATTTTGATAATACACTTGAACTCCATTCTTGAGGAAAATATCCTTTCTACTTCAAAAACACTTTTCATTTCTTAATATGTCATACAATTCTAAACTAAAAGAAGTTGATTAAAAATAAGCATGAAATCTTTTAAAAAATTCTTCTTGGAAATAATGTTTTAAAAATCCATTCATTCCGTATAAGTTAAAAAAACATTTTTCTCGTACTTTTGTCAGAAAAGTCAAAAAGTACCTCATACGAAAAATGACAAAAGATTCCTTTCATATCTTTTACTAAAAACTCACCGAAGGTTAAAATTGGATTTAAAAAATTGTAGGTGGATGTAAATAATATTACATATTGAGGAAACATGGATGTGGATGATAAAATACACCCCAGTAAATTTCAAAGTATAAACAATCTCGGATAAAAATGAGATTGTGATATTTCCCTTACCTTAGGTCCGATTTGCTTCATAAGTGTCCGAACCTCCTGTATAATGATTTAAATAATGTTATTGACTTATTCCAGAGTCATACATATTTTTATGATATCATATATGGTCATATTCTTAGCTTCTTATTAGTAATATTTCATGAGTGTTTATTACTTTTTGTTCTTATGCGTGTTTTGTTGAATAAATTCTTATTTTTCTTTTCAAGTTATAGATACCTCATTTACAGAAGGTTATTAGTGTAATATATATCATATTAATTCATTTAATTCATTTATATAATCATTATGAAATGAAGATCATGTAGAACGAGTCACATCACATTGTGGAGACGGTATTCCGTACGTACGCACGAGCGATGATATCGTTCCCATGATCGTGGAATTGTATTGGAGTGTATGTATACTATTTCAGAATCAATATCACTTTACAATAATCATATATAGTAATTATTTACACCATTATACCCATACAGGTAATGTGGTGGTGGAAAATAGTTTACACTACGGCATGGAGACGGTATTCCGTACGTACGCACGCGCGGTGATTTCATTTTCCGTAGGATGGATAGATTGTAAAATAGGGTTGTTTAATACTAATAATAACATATCAGTATATGATTGATACTGATGTTATTACTTCATAATGAAACAACTAAATAATAAGAAGTGGAAGAAGAAATAAAGTTGAAAGAATCAGTAACGGACATTACCTCTTCTTTGAAGCGCTTTTTTGAGACCTCCTTTTAGGGCACTAAAATTGGTCTTTGAAGAAGACCAGGACCTCTAGGATGTATCTAGGGAAGTTGAGAGGAGAAAGTGGTAGGGGTTGACCGATATTGAAGGCTCAATGTGGTGTGAGGAAGAGGGGGAGGAGGTGCCCTTTTATAAGGGCGGAGAGGGGCTCCTTTCGAAAAACTAAAAATATTAATTTATTATAAAGCCAAATTCGGTTTTAAATAGCTCCAAATTGATTTATTTCGAAGCCAAGGTGGGGATGGGTCGAAATACTCTCATCCAATAGAATTTAGACAGGTTTAGGTTCCTATTTTAACCTTATCATTTATATTTAACTTTAAGTTAGATAATTTTACTTTTACCGTGTCTTTTTGTGTTCTTACACTATAAGGTTAATAAACTTACTATAACAAGCCAAACGAACCCCATGTTGTTTATTATTAATATATATAACCTTATATAAGTCATTTGGAAGAACCTTAGATTTTTATGAATAAAATAACAATTAATAATATAATATTTGCTTTAAAAACTATTTTATGTAAATTTTGACACTATTTAGCAATTGATTTTTGTGAAAATTATAACAGAATGAGTAGTTCAAAAAAAGGTAATTAAATCAACACTAACATGTCATATTAATCTATAAAATTAGTTCAATTCATAAAAAGTCTCAAATTACATTTATTTGGGTATTTATAACATCAATTATGTCAATATTTCATTAATAAGATAATTTCTGCATCATCTTTGTGTCATAAATAAATTAAATTATATAATGTCTAAAAATTACAAATAAAATAAAATTATGTATGAAATATTTTTATCTTTATAATTACTATTTATAGTCGAATTTATCGTATGTATAAACCTATATTAAAAATTATTTAGTTATTAAAATTTGATTTTAACTATTTTAACCCTTGTTTAAATAAATTAATAATAAATGTCCTAATCTAATCCAAGTGGGCCTAAATGGTCATATTTTATTCCTAAGGTTGTTTTTGGTCTAATTAAAATTATCCAATATAATTAGGACATGTGTTAGGGTAATAATAATATAATTTTTACCCTTAATTACCCTATTTACTTTTAACCGTGGTAAATAAAAGTAAAAATTTACTATTCACCAAAAATTATTTTCATCTCATTAAACCATATTTTACTTACTGACATCAACCGTGTCTCTAGTATTTTTGAAATTCCACTCACAGAAGCGGTAAAATTATGTTTTATGTAAATTTGCAAATTCTCCTAGGAGGTGGGTAAAAGACGGCGAAAAGTTCAATAAACTTTTTATATATCTAAAATTATTATAAAATGACTCCAATGAACTGCATTGAACTTATTAGGTATTATGTATCAATTTTTCCCTAAAATAAATTTAATTAAAATAAATAATTATTTAAATAAAAAGTCGGTTTTAAATAGTAACCCAGTGTTTTCACTATTCATCAAAAATTGAAAGTTTTCTGAAAAATACCAAAATTTCACCCAAGGATAATTTCGATATTCCAAATCCAAAAATGAAGTGCATTTTGAAAAATAAAATTCATAAAATTTCAAAAAGTGGTTATTACTATTCATAAAGTATAGTTTTAATAATATTTTAATAGCATATTGTTGTTTAGTGAAACTTGGTATTGCGTACGACACAAGCTATCGAGGAAGGTCGTGATTGCATGTAAAGCAAGCCAAGAAAGTGTTGTGTGTAGTGAAAGATTCCTTTGATGATTTATATAACTTAAAAACAAAATATTTCTCATAAAAGTCTCGGTTGTTACATTCTACCCCACTTAAAATGAATTTCGCCCTCAAAATTCGTCACTTTGTGACAAACAGATGAGGATACCTCTCCCTCATCATATCCTCAATCTCCCATGTAGCTTCTTCTAATTGGTGGTTCCTCCATAAAACTTTCACCAAGCGAGTGGTCTTGTTTCATAGGACTTTTTCGCTACGATCCAGAATTTCTATCGGCTGTTCTTCATAAGAATGATCTTGCTCCAATGGTACAACTTCTGAGCTGAGTACATGTGAAGGATCAGGTATGTACTTTCTCAGGAGAGATACATGGAACACATCGTGAACTTGAGAGAGATTTGGTGGAAGCAAAAATCGGTAAGCTACCTTCCCAACACGATCTGGTATTTCGAAAGGACAGATATATCTAGGGCTCAACTTCCCCTTCTTTTCAAATCTCATGACCCTCTTCTAGGGAGATATTCGTAAGAACACTTTATCACCCACTTCAAAATCTTGGTCTTTTCTTCGGTTGTCGGCATAAATTTTCTGTCGACTCTGAGCTGCTCTTATGTGTTGTTCAATAGATCGGACCTTTTCTGCCATCTCATCAACAAGATCATGTCCTAATAGCTTTCTTTCCCCAACTTCATCCCAGCTAGTTGGAGTCCTGCATTTATTTCCATAGAGAGCTTCATAAGGATCCATCTGAATACTGGAGTGAAAGCTATTATTATAATAAAATTCCACCAAAGGTAGGTGTTGATCCCAACCACCTTTGAAATCCATAGAGCAAGCTCTCAACATATCTTCTAGAGTTTGAATTGTTCTCTCAGACTAACCGTCTGTCTGAGGATGATAAGCAGTGCTGAAACTCAACTCTGTATCCAAAGTATGTTGAATACTTCTCCAGAACATTGAGGTAAACCTCGGCTCCTGATCAGATATAATAGAAAGTGGTACTCCATGAAATCTTACCACTTCCTTTACATATATCCTGGCAACCTGATCCAGAGAGAAATCCTCTCTAATAGCAATGAAGTGTGTAGACTTTGTAAGATGATCAACTATGACCCAGATAGCATTATTGCCTTTGGATGTTTTAGGAAGTCCTGTGACAAAGTCTATAGTGATGTTTTCCCATTTCCATTCTGGTATGGGTAATGGTTGTTACATCCCCTTAGACTTCTGTCTCTCAGCTTTAACTTTCTAACAAACCAAGTATCGAGAGACATATTCAGTAACATATCTTTTCATGCCATCCCACCAGAAGTACTCTTTCAGGTCCCTATACATCTTCGTGCTTCCAAGATGAATAGAGAATGAATAACTATGAGCCTCATCCAGCAGCTCCTTCTTTAATTCGGGGATGGGAGGAACACAATCCCGATTCCTGAACTTTATTATCCGATCACAATCAAGGTTGAATTCAGGAACATTTCTCACCTTCTTTTGTAACTCAACATCTTTTTTCTATGTCTCTTTAATCTTCATATGTATATATGGTTGAACAATCATTTGAGAAAGATAAGATTTTCCCCTTCCATTATAATTCCATGATCCATCCTTTGTAAATTCATAAATATTGGATCTTTTGTGATCCTCATGATGGATAAACTGGCATGGTCTTGTCGACTTAATGCATCTTCCACCTTGTTTGCTTTCCTAGGGTGGTAATGGATTGAGCAGTCGTAATCCTTAATCAGCTCCAACCATCTTCTTTGGTGCATATTCAGCTCCTTTTGTGTGAAAATATACTTTAAAATTTTAAGATCAGTATAAATGTCACACCTTTATCCATAAAGATAATGCCTCCAAATCTTTAATGCAAATATTACTTCAGCTAACTCCAAATCATGAGTTGGGTAATTTTGCTCATGGATTTTCAACTATCGTGAGGCATAAGATATCACCATATCATTTTTCATGAGAAAACATCCCAGTCCCTTCTTGGATGCATCACTGTAGACCACAAACCTTTCTCCACTACAAGGCAGTGTGAGCACAGGTGTACTGGATAACCTTCTTTTCAACTCCTTGAAATTCTCTTCACATTCCTCCATCCAGACAAACTTCACTCCTTTCTGAGTCAACTTGGTGAGTGGATTAGATAATCGTGAAATGTTTTTCACAAAACGTCGATAATATGCAGCCAAACCAAGAAAACTTCAGATCTCAGTTACTGTTGTTGGTCTCGAACATCTTTCGATAACCTTTGTTTTTGCTGGATCCACAGATATCCCCTCTTTTGAGATTATGTGACCCAAAAATGAAACTCTTTGAAGCCTAAATTCGCACTTGGTAAATTTGGCATAAAGCTTCTCCTTTCTCAGGGTCTTAAATATAATTCTCAAGTGATCTTCATGTTCTTCCTTGGTCATTGAATATACAAGAATATCATCTATAAAGACTACCACAAAATGATCAAGATAGTCTTTAAAGACTCTATTCATTAGATCCATGAAGATATCAGGGGCATTAGTAAGACCAAATGGCATCACTATAAATTCATAGTGTCCATATATTATACAGAAAGCCGTCTTTGGTATACCCTCCCTTTTGACCCTTAATTGGTGATGCCCTGAATGAAGCTCAATCTTGGAAAAGTATTGAACTCCGCGTAGTTGGTCAAATAAGTCATCAATTCTTGGGAGAGGATATTTTTTCTTGATAGTGATCTTGTTAAGTTCTCGATAATCAATGCAGAGTCTCATTGATCCATCTTTCTTCTTAACAAACAGAACAGGTGCTCCCTAAGGTGACACACTAGGGCATATGAATCCCTTATCAATATTCTGTTGGAGTTGCTTCTTCAATTCCTGCAACTCAATTGGGGCCATTCTATAAGGTGTCTTTGAAATAGGCAAAGCACCCGGTACGAGTTCTATTGAAAACTCAACTTCACGATTTGGTGGAAGACCCGAAAATTACTCTAGAAAGACATTATCAAAATCCCGTACAATGGGCATATTCTTAATTGTGAGTTTCTCACCAACCTTTTGAGATAAATAACCTTCATTTTGTGGAATCAAGGCCCATAAGATGGAAGAAATTTCCACTGGAAGGTTATGTTCATCCTTGCATCGATAGACGATCATAGATTGATCTAGAATATGAAATGTGACTTCCCTTCTTTGGAAATTGATATAACCTCCATAAAAAGAAAGCCAATCCATGCCAAGAATCACACCAAATTCCACTATAGGAAGGATCACAAGATTTGCACGAAGCACTTTCCCACAAACTTCAATCGGAGAAGAATTATAAGCTTTTGATGCGACTGTTGTGCCATTAGGGGTTGTAACAGCTAACTCAACATCTAACTGTTGAGGTAATATGGTGATACCCTTAGAAAATTCTTCATAAATAAAAGAGTGGGTGGATCCAAAATAAAATAAAACATTTGCTACTTTAGATTGGATGGTAAGTGTACCTTTCACCACATCGTTATCGTACTCCACATCGCTGATAGAAATTGCATGTGACTTTCCTTTGTCTTTATCCTTAAAATTTTGTTGACTTCGACCATCATCATCAACCCTTGGATTTGGGCATTGATTGGAATAATGCCCCATCTACTTAAATTTGTAACATTGAAGTATAGGAGGTGCACTCTTTTTATCCTTTTCATTGTTCGCATCACTAGACATCTTCTTCCCATCATTGCGGCATTCAAATGCCTGATGACCTTCCTTTCCACTTTTGAAACATTTACTTGTCCCTTTAAGACAACTCCCTCCATGTTTCCTTCCACACTTTCAGCATAAGGGAAAACTCATATTCTTTTCAGTGTGCTCTTTAGATTTTCCTTTGAATTCCATTTTCCTCTTCTTATCAAACCCATATGACTGATGAGTTACTCCAATCTCCATCTCGACTTTGAGATCACATCAAAAAATTTCCTCGTAGCTATTGAAGTCTCTTATGGATAACGCCCTTCGAAGACTAGGTTTTAAGCCACTATAGAATCGATCGATCTTACTCTCATGTTGGATAATAATACCAGAAGCGTACCTTGAAAGTCTTCTAAAATTTGCTTCATAGGTACCAACAGATTCATCATCCTTTTGGTTTAGTACAAGAAACTTCTTCTCCATCTTTGTTCAAAGAATACGAGGGAAGTACTTATTGAAAAATAAGTTCTTGAACTCGTCCCATTCCATTGAATCAATTTCATCTCTTGGCCTCGTATTCTTGATAAGATTCCACCATTGATTAGCATCACCTTTCAAACAATACACTACTAACATGACTTTATCATGTTTAGAACATTGAATAACTGAAACTATCTTTTCAGTACTGATCCATTGTTCAACAACTAATGGATCAGTAGACCCGCTGAATGAGGGTGGACGCTGCCTCATGAAGGATTCAATAAAATGTTGCTCCTTCCTTTGCTCGTTTGGAAGTCCTGCATGATTCATAGCTTGAGAAAGTTGTGTGAGCATGGCTACATGATTTTTCATTCCATTTTCCATAACTTTTGGTCGCTCAGGGGGACAATCATTTCATTTCCCATCACATTCCGCATTAACACGGTTCCATCGGGTTCCAGCCATTGACTAAAACCAAGAAGAATTGTGTGAGCAACAATAATAGTAAAACCACATAATTAAGAATAAAATTTCACACTTAAGGTCTTATAATAGGTTGTTCATGTCCATTTTTAAAACACTAATATCGTGTTCTATGCTTAGACTTATCCTTAGGGTTCTTACTAAGGCTTTCACATCCTAGTTTACAAAGGTTGACTATACCCTCCCTCTGATACCAACTATAACGACCCACACTTTACATAAATTGTTATTATGTCAGAATTGAAGCACACTAATTACAATATATAAAAAATCCAGGAAAGGACCATATAGGTATAGAGTCTTTAGAAACTGGGAAACATAAACAACTGGTTCATAAAGCATCTACTTTGCCTCTCATTTATTTCATCATATCTAGAGTCCCTTTTTGGCATATCCTACTTAATAACCTTCTTCCTGACCTGGGGAAATAAAACATACAAAAGGGTGAGCTCAAATGCTCAGTAAGGGTAAACAAAAGAAATATCAATCACATCATATACATAAGAACATAAATTTTGGAAATCTTAACCTGCAAAAGAGATCATAATTTCATAACATGGGATAAATCATAGTAGCAAAATGTAATCCCAATAATCATAACATAAAACAGGAAACTTTGTGGAATACACACATAATCATAGAGAATCGTTTCTTATTAGTCAATACTCATTTCCAAGACTATCTTAGTGGACACAGTCCATTTCTGAACTGAGTTCACTCCTCGTTTCAGTCCTGTTTCACTGAACCGGTTTAACCTGCCGTTCTATCCATGTGTATCTCATGAGATATAAAATTTTTACCCAATGAATTGGAGGGATATATAGGTCCCAACCATCTCATAATTATTCCATTCTTGTGTGTGCCACAAAATCATAAACCATACATCATAGCATAGCCCATGTAATAAAAATGGGAATCCTAAACATCATGACATAATAAAACAATTAATATAAGATAAAGGAATTCATAAAAATATTTCCATCACAATATAATCATATCAATGTAATAATAGGGATATAAATAGAACCCTATATTATCTTATATGGAAAATAATTTTGATGAAACACTTGAACTCCATTCTTAAGGAAAATATCATTTCTACTTCAAAAACACTTTTCCTTTCTTAACATGTCATACAATTATAAACTAAAAGAATTTGATTAAAAATAAACTTGAAATCTTGTAAAGGATGCTTCTTGGAAATAATGTTTTAAAAATCCATTCATGCTGTATAATTTAGAAAAAAACATTCTTCTCGTACTTTTGTCGGAAAAGTCAAAAAGTACCTCGTATGAAAAACGACAAAAGATTCCTTTCATATATTTTATTAAAAACTCACGGAAGGCTAAAATTGGATTTAAACAATTTTAGGTGGGTGGAAATAATATTACATATTGTGGAAACATGGATTTGGATGATAAAATACACCCTAGTAAATTTCAAAGTATAAACAATCTCGGATAAAAATGAGATTGTGATATTTCCCTTACCTTAAGTTCGATTTGCTTCGTAAGTGTCTGAACCTCCTATATAATGATTTAAATAATGTTATTGACTTATTACAGAATCATAGGTATTTTTATGATATCATATATGGTCATATTCTTAGCTTCTTATTAGTAATATTTCATTACTACTTGTTATTCAGGTGTTTATTACTTTTTGTTCTTATGCGTGTTTTGTCGAATAAATTCTTATTTTTCTTTTTAGGTTACAGATACCTCATTTACAGAATGTTATTAGTGTAATATATATCATATTAATTCATTAAATTCATTTATATAATCATTATGCAATGAAGATCATGTAGAACGAGTCACATCATATTGTGGAGACAGTTTTCCATACGTACGCACGAGTGATGATATCGTTACCATGATCGTGGAATTGTATTGGAGTGTATGTATAATATTTCAGAATAAATATCACTTTACAATAATCATATATAGTCATTATTTACAGCATTATACCCATACAAGTAAGGTGGTTGTGGAAAATAGTTTACACCACGGCGTGGAGACGGTATTCCGTACGTACGCACGCCCGGTGATTTCATTTTCCGTAGGATGGATAGATGGTGAAATAGGGTTGTTTGATACTTATAATAACATATCAGTATATTAGTGATACTGATTTTATTACTTAATAATGAAACAACTAAAGTAGAATAAGTGGAAGAAGAAATAAAGTTGAAAGAATCGGTAACGAACATTACCTCTTCTTTGAAGCGCTTCTTTGAGACCTCCTTTTAGGGCACTAAACTTGGTCTTTGAAGAAGACCATGACCTCCAGGATGTCTCTAGGGAAGTTTAGAGGCGAACGTGGCAGGGGTTGGCCGAGCTTGAAGGCTCAAAGTGGTGTGAGGAAGAGGGGGAGGAGGTGCCCTTTTATAAGGGTGGAGAGGGGCTCCTTTGGAAAAACTAAACATATTAATTTATTATAAAGCCAAATTCGGTTTTAAATAGCTCAAAATTGATTTATTTAGAAGCTAAGGTGGGGATGGGTCGAAATCCTCTCATCCAATATAATTTAGACAAGTTTAGGTTCCTAATTTAACCTTATCATTTATATTTAACTTTAAGTTAGATAATTTTACTTTTACGGTGTCTTTTTGTGTTCTTACACTATAAGGTTAATAAACTTACTATAACAAGCCAAACGAACCCCAAGTTGTTTATTATTGATATATATAACCATATCTAAGTCATTTGGCCAAACCATTGATTTTTATGAATAAAATAACAATTAATAATATAATATTTGTTTTAAAAACTATTTTATGTCAATTTTGACACTATTTAGAAATTGATTTTTGCAAAACTCATAACAGAATTATTAGTTCAAAAAAAGATAATTAAATCAACACTAACATATCATATTAACCTATAAAATTATTTTAATTCATAAAAAGTCTCAAATTACATTTATTTGGGTATTTATAACATCAATTATGTCAATATTTCATTAATAAGATAATTACTGCATCATCTTTGTGTCATAAATAAATTAAATTATTTAATGTCTCAAAATTACAAATAAAATATCATTATGTAGAAAATCTTTTTAGATTTCTAATGACTATTTATAGTCGAATTTATCTTATGTATAAACCTATATTAAAAATTATTTAATTATTAAACTTTGATTTTAACTATTTTAACCCTTCTTTAAATAAATTAAAAATAAATGTACTAATCTAATCCAAGTGGGCCTAAATGGTCATCTTTTATTCCTAAGGTTTTTTTTGGTCGAATTAAACTTATCCAATAGAATTAGGACTTGTGTTAGGGTAATAATAATATCATTTTTACCCTTAATTACCCTATTTACTTTTAACCGTGGTAAATAAAAGTAAAAAGCTACTATTCACCAAAAATTATTTTCATCTCATTGAACCACATTTTACTTACTAGCATAAACCGTGTCTCTCGAAGTTTTGAAATTCCACTCAAAGAAGCGGTAAAATTAAGTTTTATGTAAATTTGCAAATTCTCCTTGGAGGTGGGTAAAAGACGGTGAAAAGTTCAATAAAATTTTTATATATCTAAAATTATTATAAAATGAAACCAATGAATTTAATTGAACTTATTAGGTATTATGTATCAATTTTTCCCTAAAATAAATTTAATTAAAATAAATAATTATTTAAATAAAAATTTGGTTTTTAAATTGTATCCCAGTGTTTTCACTATTCATCAAAAATTGAAAGTTTTCAGAAAAATACAAAAATTTCACCCTAGGCTAATTTCGATATTCCAAATCCAAAAATGAAGTCCATTTTGAAAAATAAAATTCATAAAATTTGAAAAAGTGGTTATTACTATTCATAACGTATATTTTTACTAATATTTTAATAGCATATTTTTGTTTAGTGAAACTCGGTATTACGTACGACGCAAGCTATCGAGGAAGGTCGTGATTGCGTGTAAAGCAAGCCAAGAAAGTTTTGTGTGTAGTGAAAGATTCCTTTGATGATTTATATAACATAAAAAAAAATATTTCTCATAAAAGTCTCGGGTGTTACAGTCTTTGCATGAATTCCCCTAAAAAAAAGGGTTATCAACCATCAACACAATAATCGTCAAGAGATGTGTCTTTTATCTCTATATGCCTTGATGAAATCATGTTGGTACCCATTATTCAACTAATGTATGTGGTTATTACTCACATGCTTGTCGAATGTCACTTCTCCTAATATGAGAATACCCTAGATCTCAATTTAAATTTCCACCCTCATGTTTGAAGTTTGCTGAAACAACCATGGTATGGTAGGCCTCATATTACCTATCATTTCCATAATAATGTGGTCATAGTCATATGACCAAAAACTAAATTCACCATACCATCCTCATTGCATGATTTTGAAATGCACAATAAGACCTGACAACAAGACTTTAAACCTCATGGTTTTATAATAGTACATAGGGATTTATTTTCATTCATATGGGATAAAAAGCGAGGCCCAGAACCTATTTTTTGGGCCAATACTAAATAAAAAAATCCCCTCCCATTTTGTGTATCTGGGTTTGAAATTCATAGTAAACCATTTCCCCCATTTCTAAGAAATTTTGACTTTAAATTCTCCTCCCATATTCGGGTTCTATCCTTCCACAAACCAATTTCTATGACCATGGAAATAAAAATCTCTATAAACATCATCCAACTATTGACAATAGAATATCAGTATCCTAAGAACAATTTTTTTGACTATTTAGTAACACACACCTATTCGATTTTCATAATTTTCCCACCAAAAGGGTCTGTCAGCCAGAGGATTCCACTATTTGACTATGTAGTAACACACCCAATTTGTATTTTCATAAGTTTCTCACAAAAAAGTCATGTAAAATAGTGATACATTCAACCTTAGGAGAGAACTCACCTATCTGTCTATACCAAAACATGTTTTATCTGATATAAATCTTATGATCCGTATCACACAAAATTTATTCTTTAACCTTCCCTCTTCATATCTAAAAATGATTTCAAATTTTTGGACAGATTATCATGAAAGAGGGAATAAATCCTCATTTCATAAAAGCTAAAAGATTGTAAATTGTATCCCCCAATGTCTTTAATATGTGAAATTAAATTGCAAAGAATAAAAATAATAGGAAAAAGAAGTTAAGCTATACAACAATGTCCATTCCATAAGACGTTAAACTATATGATCAATGTCCTGATCACAGAATAATAAACTATGTGATTCTTTAACCCTTTTCAGAGAAGAAATTATCCTGACATCATTCATTTAAAAAACATTTTCCCCCACATAAGAATAATTCATGTAGGTTTGGTCTCACATTCATATATAGTTCCAATACATATACTTTATTCATTCACAAACTCATTTCCTTGGAAAACCCTAATCATGGATTTTATAAATTTGGATCTTTATGAAATTTTGAACCATTGGTAATAGGATGTAAAAATTCATGAGTATTCCTTTGCTTGACTATGTAGTATTATGCCACAATTGGATTTTCATAAGTCACCCACCAAAAAGGGCTGTCACCTAGAGAGTACCACTTTTTGAATATGATGTAATACACCTCAATTTTCTTACATAATGTCTCCAGAAAGGGTTTTTCAACTCGATTCACATTCATCCTAAGGAAAGACATCTTTTTGGGAAAATATTCATCCAGGTAACATTGAAGCATTTTTGGGTTGATTGTGTTTGTTGAAAAAGATGGTTACCATGGTTTGTTGGGAAATTATAGAGATATTTTTTGAAAAACTATGTTCATAAGGATCCATTAAAAAGTAATAGATGATATGGAGTCAGTATAATATTAGTACATAAAAATATAGAAACATAAAGAAAGATGTGCAACTTAGGGATTTACCATGCATGGTGAGGTTGTGGAAATGTTAAAGTTGCGCATTCAATGTGAAGTTTCACGCTATGCATGTTGGGTCTCGAAAATAACTATAAATAAGTGGATACCCCCATAATTCATTATAAAGTTCAAAACTTAGATAAAATTAGAGCTCTAGTCATGCAAGTGGTGGGTTCATGCTAGAAGATATTGACACAAAATTTGCACACCAGAAGGGAGTTATACACCATTATTGATTTCAACATATAATGTTTGTGTCATGCAAGTATTGAGTAGTGATTATTTTTTCTAGGACAAAGGGGACACTTGTTTGTTGTGATTAATGTAGCACAAAATTCACCCTAAGGTTGCATGAAAGTTCGTAGTTACCTAGTACGTCTATAGTAAATTAGTATTCATCAGTGGATGAAAGTGGAACTTCAACAGAGCATATATCCATATTTGAGGATGTGACATTAATCTAAATGAAGGGGCTTACTAGTCAATATAATATGAGTGAAACCCTTATGAGAAAAGGAATCAAGAGAAAATGATCCTTTACACTAGTAGTGAGTCATAGAAAGATACATAGGGTGTGACCTTTTGGAATGTAGTGACTATACCCTAATCCTTGTAAAGGTAGTGACCTAGGCATAAAAGTCATCTAGCATGAACCTTGAAAAAAGTAGTGAACTTTTAGTGGATTTTGTAAATAGTAAAATTGCTTTTATATTCTCATTGATCCATTCTTAGTGAGGGTAAACCATATAAAATTGGTTTGTCTCATGAAAGATTTAATTTCTGTTAATATATTGCTACGAGAGAAAGAGAGAAGTGTGTTTTGTTTATTGAAAAAACCAGATCAAAAGGGGCATTAGTTTTAATCTGTCATACCCTGATTCACCCTCTCTTAGGGTATTTAATATAGTAGACCTAACACATCCTTTATTCTCATAATCCTAGTAAATATAATGAAAGAAACCCTTTTTTTGAACTTGTTCTATGGCTATCATTTGCATACTTTTCTTTTATAAAGTTTTAGATATGGGAATCCAAAAAACTGAGAAAAAAATACAACATTAGTATTCTAAATAATGTTATAACATTATTGGATAATGATCCTTGTTTGGTTCATCATTTTAAAACTCATGGTCAATGATTTTTTACCTAGAACACTAGTATCATTTTATTGTATTACGAGACCATAAACATACCACAAAAAGATACAAAATACTTGCTAGTTTAAAAACCATAAAAGGTCACCATCAAAAAAATTTGAGTCCCAACTTTATAAAACAATGCTCTACCTAGTTTAAAAAATAATTTATCAATAAAAATATAGAAGATAAAAATATTTCTAGGCTAAAACCCCCTAAAGGGTGGCCTAAAAAAATTCCATGTCTTGCTCTCTATGTTGTTTTCATATTGTACTATGGAAAAAATAGGAAAATGAAAAAAAGAAGCAATGTTTTTAGGGTTTTCCATATGAACCCAGAAGTTTTCAAACTATTCTTAGTTGGTCTAAATACCATTGAAAAAATTATATCTCTTCCTCACCCCTATCATTACAATTATAACTATTAATATTAATATATAAATTTATGAATAGATGATTAGAAAGAAAAATTATTTTCATTTATGTTCTAAAATAAAGATGAAATTCTATATGCTAGAGTCTCTATGTAATTTTTTAAAGGTTATCCTAAATATATGGTTTGATATGTTGAATTATGGATCAAACATTTTCTATATATTTCAAAAAACCAACCTAGTTGTGTGGTAGTGGCCTCTTTAGTGTGACAAAGATTGTCTTTCTCTACAACCTCATAATCATTAGCAAGTGTTGAGAACCTCTTATATGAACAATGTATTTGAACCATATCTTCCTGTATGGAGTTTAGTTACTCTTGAAGACATATCACTTGGATATATTTATCATATAGATATCCTTGATTCTCCTCTACCTCTTTGAAATGATTCTGCTCAACCCTGGAAATAAATATATTGAGATCTTCAAACTAGCCTGATAATTTTGCCACAACATGGTACAACCTTCACCCCTCCTCCTCTTTCCAAATGAGTGAATTTACATCATGGTGGATCATGTAGTAATCAAACCCTCTATATTTTAAAATGGAAAACATGGTTAGAATTTGAAGATGTTATGATAGTATGTCTTCAAGAGGTATCCTTGAGTCTATCTTACAGATGTCATGCCAAATGATATGGCGTATAATGATATGATCATTAAGTGTCTCCATGTATAATTTAAAATTGCTCTCAAAGGGAGATATTTACTTTGGTATTAGTACACTCAATGATTCACATTGTTCTTCTCCCTCCAAGTATGCATCAGTTTTTCCTACCTATGTTGATTTAATTAGAACATAATCTCCTACATCATGATCAACCATTGATGTATATGACACTAAATAGAAGTTGAAAAACCTCATTAACATTGTGGGGTGGGGTTAACCTAAAGTGAAGAAAGTGAAGAACCAAATTAGTTAATAACAATCACCTCCTGTGGGATCAATTATTTTAATTAATATCTCCCCAGTACTCCTGAAATTAGTATTTTGGTTATGAACCTCTTGAGAAGGAATTTCCCCTTTGTTTTCTTGGAAACCAGGATCAAGGGATCTTGGGAATCTTTCACTTTGGTGTCCTCAATAATCCCCCCTTAGTAAAGGGATTAGGATTGTGTTGGATGAATTGTTCTTGAATTTTCTTAGTAACATTTTATATGGATAAAGTTTCAAAAGTAAATATTTGATGGAAGACATAAAATTAAAGGTGATTGGATCCCTTTAAAACATATAGAAAGACAAAAACACGCATCTTTCTAATAACTTATCAAAGTATTGGAACTCCCTTAAAGATTCGAGGTTATTAATTTTTTTCTAAATTTCCTCATGATCTGTTAGTTCATATATTGGAGTTAGGATCAATGTAGGAACCCTCATCATATCATCTAATTTAAATGTCATCCCCTTCCAGAGTGTCAATGTGACTGACATTGAATACGAAATGATCCTCCAGTGTAGGTGAAAGATCTGAAATATAATTAAGAAAGAAAAGTCAGAAACAACACATGACACATTATGGAATTCATATGAAATTAATAGGACTCTATCACCTCTTTTAATTATGGGTGAATATGAGGCCACATATTTGGGCACATCATCAATCAAAGAGATAGATTCATCAACACATGTTTATTCCTCCTCTAGGGGGTTACCCTCAGTCTATTAAAGATATGTTCCAAACCCCTTAAGGGAGAAAAATAATTTCATTCATATAAAATATTAGAATGGTCAATAAAGAATGTTGGGTAATTCATAAGATCAATTTTATAACAAAAGTTCTTACTAAGATACATACATCAGACCAACTTCTTCTCCCTCTTTCACTTCTTATCTTGATATGGCGAGGGGCTCATATTTGTCCCCTCAGTAATAGGAATGGGAGGTGATAGTTGAAGAGACCATACCACCATTTCATCCACCATCTTCCTATGACCCAAGGATAATTATGGGGGTTCATGAGACTCATAAACTACTCTGATAGCAGTACCCATGGAACTATATTTTGGAAACTTGAGCATCTTTTCTATTTTTCCACCTTGTTCTCCAAATAGTGAGATAGATTCCCTTAAAATTAGTGATGGTGGATGAAAGAGAAAAATCAATAATGGATAATAGAGAGATATATCACTAGGGTACACATAGTCATCAAATTCCTTTTCTGAGTGACCATATACCCCCTCAATAGCAGCTACATCCAACATGTTGGATACTTCATTTGTGGATGGTACCTGATCATCAGTCCCATATATCAACATTTACAACTCATTAACATATTTCCTTAACTGTGTAAAATTATTGTTGGGGTATAGTTTGGAGGTTCCCAAGATATACCCAAGGTCTTGGATACATAAACCTACCTGAAGAAATGACCACATGTCTCTGAGGTCCTGAGTTTTTCAATGAAAAGGGTTGCATATAATCTTGTGCTAATGTAGATAGCTATGAAGAAGACATGTTGTGATTTGAATTTGAATCCTTTTCAGGCTTATTTACTCTCATAGAATAATGGGGCACTAGAACCCAAGTATACTCATGATGATGATGTCTAGACCTCCATGTCATGAAAGATGTGTTTTTTTCAACCATAGCCTATTCTACAGCCCTTGATGGAGATCTCTTTGAAGGCATTGTAGCATCAACATCATCACCTTCAGATGGACCTTCATGTTATGGTTTCCACAACCAGTAGTTTACATATACACAACTCAAGGAACACCTTTCATTAATAACCCTTGGGGTAAGAATAAATCCAAGAAATTTAATATATAGATTGAAGCTCGTTTGATACACTGTATAGAGGCAGCTTAATTAAAATTTGGGACACATCTAGGGCCATCATGATCCATAATTTATAACAAACCATTAGGTGTTTCTTATGAAGAAAATTCATGGGTAAGACACTTCAATTTGAGGGTAAATCGATATGATATATATGCCTCACATATAGTCTAATTTTATATATGATCTACCAGTACACTCTCTCTAAATGAAATCATGTACAACCTAAGATAATTATTTTATTTTCCATCATTAAGAAATTTCCCAGTTGGAAGATCACCATACATGAATAATTTTAAATCTCCAAAGACATTCAGAATCTTTAGAACATTGTCATGTGCCCAGGATAAAGGATGGATACTTGAAAAAAACATGAATGAATTAGAGAAACCAACCTCAAGGGATGTAAACTCCTCTTTGAATATCATAAGAGATGTAGTGTTCTACAATCCACCCCCAAAACACTTATCATTGAAATGAAATTACAAATGGATCCTTCTCAGTGAATACATGTAGTAAAAACCAGTAGATCTTTGTTAACACGGTGGAAGACAAACCTATGTGGGTACTTTTTATTAGTTTCAGTACTATAATAAATTATCCTAGTCTCACGTTGATATTGTATTTAAGGACCTGAAGTAAGTAGATACTTAGACACATTTTGAGTGTAACGACCCATAATTTTATCAATGGATATTCCATACTCCTAATTATGTCATATAGTATATATCAAAAAAATCACAAAGAGAAACCAAAAAATATTATTATTATAAAATAAGAATGATATATTTTTCATCTATTAAACCAATATGATTTCCAAATATTATAGCTGGACAATAAATAGAAAATAATATAATAAAAATAGGAAAATTGGGATATTCTAGATCCACTAGAATGACCGCACTCACGAACTAGGCTATAAAAATAAATCATAGTGTTATTAAAAAATGTTTATATAAAATATGGAAGTATTTATAACCTTTTAGAAAATAGAATTAAACTACATAGGGAATAATAGGTATAATTTTTAATAAACCCTTTTGACCCTTGGAATAGAAACATGAATCTTGGAATAGTAATGTGACTTTTAGAAATATTAATCTGATTGTTAGAATATTAACCTCAACTATGTATGTGTAAATAAAATTTTGGTATATTATAAAGGAAAATATAATATATTCATATCATTTAATAAAAAATTAATTTTTTTAAAATGATAAATTAAGTGTTGCTATTTTTGTTAAATGTAAATGTTTATTTAAAATTTTATAATAAATATAATTATTTAAAAAAAATAATTTCATAAAATATATTTATAATTTAATATATATTTTTTCTTATAATTATAATATAATTTTATGAAACCTTATTTATATTTTCAAAGTGTCGTAAATTTTATTATAATATTAAAATCCGTATTTTTTGACTGAAGAATGATTTTATTTAAAAATTAAATTTCTAATATTTAGAAAATAATTTTTCATAAAATGTAGTCCATTTTTGAAATCTAAATTTTGAAATATGTTTGGGGGTGAAATTTTGGTATTTTTCTAAAATTGTTGATTTTTTTGTGAATAGTAAGAAATGATAATTTACGACATATGCTAAATGCCTTAATTTTTGAGTCATGGATTATGTAAGGATGATGTATGTAACATTTTCTCAAACTATACTTATAACGACCCAAAGTTTCATTAATGGAAATTGCTCTTTATCTAGATAAATGTATCTTTATGTAAAACATTTATATAAAATGTCAACTTCTTTAGTTTTATGTTAAGAGTTGTGACCGTTACTTTTATAGCCGTTGAAGAGTTATCACATGATTAGTATAAATATAAGGCTTTAACGAACCCAATTTACTCAGACAAAAGAAGTGATGGCCTCATCCAGTAGAATTTCTCCATACGAAGCCCATTTGTCAGTTCTCGGAAAAGAGGTGACGTCTTTTGGATTCGCTCTTGACCAAGCCCAATATGAGCTTACCCATGTCAAGATTGAACGAGACTGTCTATGGGAAAAGTGGAAGTTGATAGAAATTACCACTCGAACGATGTTATCCGAGCCACCCCAAGAGTCTGTCACCATCGCATACCTTACCCTTAGGTCTTATATGGCTGTTTTAAGGGGTTATGTAACAAATCTCTAGTACTATGTTCATGTACATTATTTTTTTGTATATAATAATGAATACACTTTCTTGTCATTATTGATACATTGTAAATAGTTTTTAAAGTACAAATAGTGTTTTTAGTTATTATTTAATTAAGAATTATATTTTATTAAATTAAGGATTTTTGAATTAAATAATTTTTTAATTTATTATTATTATTATTAATAAATTATTTTTTATTAAAAATAAATAATCTTATAACTTTATGAATGCAATTGTAATTTTTATTAAGGTTTGAAAGGCATTTTTGTCAAAACCCGTGAATTTTCAATAAATGTCGGTTTTTATTTTAAAAGTAAAAATTAACATATTTAGAAAATTATTTAGATAAAATAAATGTTATTTTTGGAATCAGGACGTCGAAATTATGCAACGGTGAATTTTTCATAATTTTCTGAGATAGTCAAATTTTAGGGTAAAAATTAAATACCGTTTAAATATATAATGTGTTTTATGACATCCTAATGACCCAATAGTGATGTAATAAAATATGATAAGCTTTATTTTCGGAAAATATATGTTATACCATTAAAATAATGTGATTTTGGGTTTGTTTGACTTATTTTATAAAGCATTAATGGACCCCTCAAGACTTATTAAACATCTTATCTTTTTATATTATTTTCCATGGGAGTGTGACTCACCTCCACATATGCAACCCCATTATTTTAAAAAGTTCAGACTTTTGCCCTATAAAATATTTTTTTCCTATTACCCTTTCCAAAAACCATGGGAAAAAACCATGGGATGGTTTGTGGTTTGGACTAATTTAATATAAGGGGTCCCAAACCTAAATAATAAAGAATTCCCTCACCTTTCTTATATAAACACACCCAATCTACCACTTATTCCTCACTTAAAGCCTTTGGAGTTCGTCAAAACTCTTCCTTACTCTCTCTAGGATCCTCTCAAGGTACCCCAAGCTTCCAATAAGCCTCTCTCAAGCCTCTCTCAAGCCTTTGGAAGCACACTTCCAAGTAAGGGGTTTTTCTTCCTTTCTCATTTTTGTCAAATTTTATTTAAGTTGTTTTGTCCATTTAATTTCAATTATGAATGTTGGGGTATGGTTTATAACCTCCCTCATACTAACCACTTTATGTTTTAATGATGTGAGACCCCTTTATCTCTCATTTTATGCCTCCCATGTACACCCGTCACTATGCCGAAATTCCGAAAGGAACTTCTCTCTCCTCATTTACATTCAAGAAATACTTTTGTATCATGAATCTAAATTCCATTATAATTGTTGGGAAATGTATCTATATGACCTCATTACTTTCAATTACATGTAAATATGATGAGGAACCCATTTCTTTCTCATAAACCATTTTTATGAATTCTTATGTCACACCATTACGCTGCCGAAATCACACCGATTTTCTAAGCCAATGCCATTATGTAGTGAATACGATGCCCATTTCTCCATCAAGGGTATTCACCTTTATGTGCATTTACTTATTTATTATAAAGTTTCATGTATGAATTCCACATTCCTTTATCTTGGAATAAATGATTATGTTTTATGAATCCATGTTTTATGATCCATGTGGCACACTTATGCATGAAATGAAATGTTTATGAAGGGTGCTCCCTTATAGAGCTCCAATGCATTGGGTAAAGTATAGTATAATTATATGTCATGTGCAATGAGTTATGAATCATGCTAATTTAATTGAAATGAAGGTTTACTTGTGCTTCATGTGCAATGAGAATTTACTCATGCTCCATGTGCAATGAGCCTTGGCTCATGCTAATTCCATGTTAAGTGTTGTTGCCACATTTCCTTGTTATGATTATCATGATTTATCATGCCTTTATGTTCATGTTTCTGTTGTGCTCTATTGATATTCCTATTTTCTGACATGTATTTTACTCCTCATGTATTTCGTGTTTATTACCTTACTGGGCTTTATAGCCCACCCTTTTTTATGCATGTCCGCAGGTTATCCCATGCAATGCGATGTACGAGGGAATGTAGTGGTCATGTAATAGAATATTTCAATAAAGATGTTGTATTTCATGTTTTAAGTTGTTATGAAATTATCCTAAGCCCCAAATACAATATACCTCTCGATCTTCAATGTTTTATCAAGTGAATAGTTTATGTAATAAATCATGTTTAAGTTTGTAATAAAAGCAGGGTCATCATAATACTTCATTATTAAATGTGTTTAGTGATAATTATCAACACTATTGGTAGTATTAATCTAATATTATAAATTAATGAATAGAATAATAAAAAACACCCTTCTCCTCCCACGAAATATACCACCCCTCACCACCTCCTATCCTCACACATCCAATTCCTTGTTGCATATATAAATTATACCTATTTTTTTTCCTAAATCATTTTCTTCACAAACAAGAGATACCGGTCTCATCCAAAGGACCAACCCTAGTTCCTTAAGTAGGTTCTCAAGGAGACAACATTCATGAGGTAAAATCCTCCAACTTTTTCTTTTAATTTCATTTCTTTTCTTATACTAATATCAACACCACTATAAGTAGTGTAATTTAAAATAATGTATCATAAATATAATATAATTTTAGTTTGTTAATGTAATATCCATGATCAATTCTATTCTCTTATATTTTTATCTAAAAAATGAAAACACCATTCTTGATGTATCAATTCAATGCCTTCAAGGATGAAAGGTTTCCATTTTTCATTAATTATTTCAAGGATTAACATAAACCATTTTAATGGTTACCGAAATATATTAAAATTTATATATTTTCTAATGTTTTGTAACTAATATATATATATATATATATATAATATTTTACAGTAAATAAAAACTAGTTAGTAATGATCAGAAACTGCCAGAATAAATTAAAAGTTTATCATCATCATATTTTTGAACAAATCATTAACATATATGAAAATGAAATGATATATGGGAATATATATAGTTATGGAAGTATATTAATTCCATATAATTACACTTCTGTATTTTTCTTCAATTTTACAGAGACTCTCATAATTATACTCAAGGAAACTGACCATAAAACCATGAAATAAATTTTCCTAGAACAAAAAAATTAAGCATAATTACTAATCAAAATGGATACAAATGAACTTAATAAATTATAATAAGTAAAATATATTTTTATTATGTTCTTAATTAATTAATTTATGGATCTAATTTGAATATCCATGTAATTAAGTTCAAGTCCATAACACTTTCAGACATAAGGAAAAGGATCGCTCCGAACCTCCAAATTTACCATTGGATTACACTTTCTCTCTCTTAAATCCAATGTAATTATTATATTTTTTATATAATTAATCTAAATTATTTTTAAATGATCCAAAAATACATATCCAGGTAAATTCATCCTTCTGTGAAAGTAAATAAATAATTTTAAAAGGAACCCTTCTCAATTCCTCCCGATAAGCAAGCCCAATTAAAGGGAACATTACAATTTCTTACCCATTTTAAATTTATTTACATAATCTATTTTAATATACAATTATTTTTAAAAAATATCTCATTAAATAAAGAGAAAATTAACTTATTTAGTTAAATTTTTTATAAATACAAATTATTCTATTTTCCTTTTAAAGTATCTTTACTATTTTCCCTAAGACCTAATTAAAGCCACACATTTCTTGGGGTTTTAAACAGTTTTTACATGTTTTCTTTTCTTTTGGTCATCATTTTTCAAGATAAATTAAATTTTAATTTTATTAATGTTTATATATGATTTAAATCTATTATTTGGTGGATAAAATTAAGATACACCGAATGTTTATGCCAAATGACTTGATTACGATGCACATTTCCTTCCAAAAGTACCCATTATGTTTATTCATTATGACTGATTATTCATATGGAACCCATATGCCTGAAAATTTTATGATCAGTGAAACTAGATAAAACTAAAATTCATTGGGTAATTTTTAGTCTCATGATACATCATGTCTGGTATTAGCGAGTAAACCTAATCCATTAAGGGACTTACTCTACTGTGTGGATTAATATTGGATGTTAGACTTGACTCAGGTTATTATCATTTTTATATTCAAAAAAATTCATATGATTCCAAGATTACCTAATCCCATGTTCTACATATTATTCCTACAAATGTTTATTCGTATTCCATTCCATTTTATTTCATCATTTTATTCCTTATAATTCATGTGATATACTTTATTCATATTTTTATTCCCTTAATGAGATTTTTACCTCATCCTTTTATTCAATAATTATCTAGGTTATCACATGTAGATGAAGGAGTGAAAAGGAAGTTATGAGATAAATATGGTAGATTGATAGAAATATATTTATTGTATTTTCATGTTTTTGATTTTATGTATTTAGTATTCTAAAGTCAGTAGAATTTTTGATTCTTGGTTCATATTTGAGTGTTAATTGTGATGAAAATTGTGTAACAATATGTTAAAATGATTTGGGTAAATATAGTTTGAATTAGAGCATGTTATAATTATATTTTTAATAGTAATATAAAACATTAGTAATAACCCTAGGGATAATTCAATCACCACAGATAACCTAGATTTAGAGGTACGGAAGAACTTGTGAGGATATATATATATTTCATTTTAAAATTGATCCTTCTATTTCCATGCTTTCATTTTTATATTATTATTATCTATGTATTCAAAATCCCTAATTACAATTTATTTTTATTAGTTAATTAATATAAATAGGGTAACCTATGATAATCAATGTGATATTCACTACAATGATTTCTGAAATGAAATGCTAAATATGGTGTGAATAGGAGGTCAAAAATTCATGACTGTACTAGCACAACTAGATCAAGTTATGATTCATAACATGAATCATGTGGAATAACCTCTTTATGCTATTAAATATAAATTTAAATTTTAATCCTTTATGTGACAAAGGCCTCCAATATTTAGGGATATACCAATCCCATAATCACGAAACAATGGATTAACTCTATTTAGAAGACATTATCTATCCAATAATGATTGAGAGGAGAGAAATTTGTACTAGAGGTCTATCATTTTGATGGGGAATATGATCAATTATAGAAAATAATCAATAAAATTAATTCTAATGATAAAATATATTCAATTGTATGTGGATAAGTGAATAAAATATTATTCAGTAAATATTATTATAAATTATACTTCTTATAATGGAGAGGGTGTTTGTCAGACTAATTAAAATGGAAGAAGATTCTATTAGGGTATATGAAGTAAACATAAAAAGGCATTCATTATATTCCTCCATCATTATGATGAACATTAAAAGAAATTTAGATGTCTTCTTTAGTTGAATAATACCAAGCATATAAAAATTATTGTCTCTTAAAGACTTTGACAGTTTGGAGGATATTGTATGTTGTACCCTAAAGGTTGAAATAGAGATCAAATACTCTCAATGGTCTCATGGTATGGAAGATTTAAAGAGGAAAAAATAATTTAATATGCATGGATCAATAGATAAATCCCATGATGGAAGGAAAACCCAACATCCCACATTTCAGAAGTGTGGGAAGTAGTATCCAGGGAACTCTCTAAAGGGAACGTGGAGATTATTAAAATATAGGAGAGATTTGCATTAGGATAATTATCACCAAACAGATATGAAGAATCCCACTAATGAGGTAGTATAATGGAATGTTCTAATCAACACTCATCTAGTAGTGCATTTGTTAAAATATAAAGACATTGTGAATTATGAAATACAATTCTTAAAATAAGGGTTTGTTAGAGGAAATCAATAAAAAAAACTTCTAAGGAATCAAGGAAGGGAATATTATATCATTAATGTAGAGATGGAGATTAGAAATTATTTGGTTACTTGTATACTCATTATATATTCAAGAATAATGAACATAATTTTTTGATTCTGGGTTGAAACATTATTTCATATGTTTCATGTTTGGTAGATCTATTCAATAACCACCACAAAATATGATAGTTTTATTATCTATGAGAAACAAATTATAAAAATATTGGATCCAAAGTACATAATTCATCCCCAGTCAGTCGTTTTGTTATGAATCTCCCAAAAAATATTTTCCTACTTATTTTTTATGTAATTTGATACTATATTGGGCATTGATTGTCTATATTTATATAAATCCAACATCAACTATCAAGAACGGTAGATCACTCCTCACTTCCCAAGGAATAATCCAATTCTATGAATGTGTGTTCCACCTCTGAGGTGGCGCCTTCCCAGGTGGTGCAAAAACGACACAATGAGGATCATCACCCATCTTTTTTTATATAGAGATGGGTTCTCATCACATTCAACATTTCTTTGGTTTTTACCCTTTTAGAATAATTATCCATTAAAGAAGGTTTAATTAACCCTACGAAAACTGTTGGTCCCAACAGGCGATTGCATGGGGGTCAATAACTTTTGAAATCGGTCCTTATTGAATATAGAATCATTGGATGGTATGAAATTGGTTTATTAATGGAGACAAGAATGCCCAAAGGCTCTAGTATCAATGATTCATGGACCAGATTTCCAAAGGTAGGCACTCATTGATCGATGATTCTGCCAACGACACTTAAGGAATCTATTGGTCGAGAGGATGGGAGGTCAGGCTCCCATCACCCTTCTGGGGGAGGGTTATTTTTTATTATGGGACTCTATTATAGATTTAATTCATGTTCATATGTTTTTGAATCCTTGGATCATTCCTGAACAATGTGTCCACATGCTACCCTTCATTTACAGGATCATTGTAGGCATGCATATATCTGATGATATGAAGTTGATACTGACTTAAGCCATATAATAAAGAACTCTAAAGTTTATTTTCATCCAAAGGTTTGAAGGTGACTTGATGTTGGGATTGAGCCCATAATAAGGGCTTCATATGTATCCTTGGGAGAGGAATTAGAACTCACATAGTTTATATTTTGTGGGTCTTACCCATAGAAGCTTCCCATTTGTTGAGACATGATTGGGTGGACCCTTTATGGAAGAAACCCTTTTGAGCACAGGGGCACTGGAAGGCATACTATATATCTTGTTTTGGCAAGGAATCATAGTTATGGTAGTTTATAATGTGTGGGTCTTACGCGTAGAAGACTCTGATTTGAAAGGACATGATTGAGTCAACCCTTTATGGAAGGGAACCCTTTTGATCAGTCATGGTTCGGTGGAACCTCTCAGATGGGCACCCTTTTGAGATTGTGCCTTTTGGGAGGTATCCAATGTATCCAAATTAGATCTAGAATCAGAGTTCTCATAGTTAATAATCACGAGGATGTTGTAATCATCACAAACCTCTAAGACCACATGGGTCATGATTGGTGTGAGAAACAAGAGGATTTGAATGATTCAACAATGGACATGCCTCCTACCCTATTGGTGGGGTAGGGAGTGCCTACAATGGAAGAGGACAGGGAAACAATGATTGAGGGTGTATAGAAAAAAAAAATTTAATGTGAAATGAAATTAATGGCCATGCGGCTCGAAATCAAAGGATTAGGGACCTTCCTCAGTGGGAGGGACACATAATATCATATGAAGTATACTAGAGTTTAAAGTCATATATCTTGGATGATTTCAAGATAGATTAACATCATGTGGATAGAACTATTTGGGGTCTTGTAGTTTAGGGACTTGTGATGAGGACCACTTACTATAGAAAACATGATTAACTGGAGGAAAATAATGTTGGGATGTAACAATGTGCCTTGAACATGAGAGGTACGAAATGTGTAAACCATGATTATGGAGGATCCCAAATCAGGAATGATATGAGGCATGTAAGACATTGAGTCATACATAGGTAGAAAATGACACTCAGGATGATGAATTTTCCTCTTGTTGACAAACCATTTTTTAGGGAAACATATTTAGATCCACCAGGGCATGATGTGCATAGTCATGTTGAGGTTCCCTCAGGACACTGCCTTCCTTTTATGATGGTTTGGGATGTTTTTGAAGACCTGAAATCACCCAGTATACTATAGTTTAAAGTCATATATCTTATATGATGAAATAATAGTTTTAATGTGAGGTTTCATGGACCAATACCGTACATTTTAATGTCATGTGGTGATGATGATAACCCATATTTTATGGTCATAGAGTTTGGGCCTCTTGTTATCGAATTCCTGATTTGCTGTAGGATAATCGGGCTGGGATGTTCTGGCATGCCACAAACATGATTGGGAAGAAAAGTATGAACTGTGAATTTTGGGATTCCCAGATCAGGAGAAATGATATACGAAATGGAATCCATTGAGGCATACAGAGGTAGTAAAGGACTCCCCTGAGGATGAATTTTCCTTTAGTTGTCGGATGTTTTGGTGGGAAACATATATAGAGCCACCGCAGCTTGATGTGCGTTGTTAAGTAGAGGTATCCTTAGGACACTAGACTTCCTCTTCTGATAGCCATGGAGGTTTATGAGGATCCAAAATCACCAGAGACACAGATTTTGATAGATGGAAAGGATGTGTTCGAGCATTTAAGAAACATTCAGGCTTTTGTTTTCCATGGAGTTCTGGGTCAACCCTGCATAGGAGGCAGGTGATAGGGTTTTTTTGGGAGGTGCATGAGGAATGTATCTTCTCATAGTATTTATGGGAAGAATGTTTGGGCGGCATAAGGGCCTAATGAAAAATGTCTTCCATATAGGGGGGACTGCATACTGTCTTCTACATATGGGCATCTGCGAATCGTCTTCTTCAAATGGGCGTTTGTGTACCATCTACCACATATGGGAATCCATGACCAACTTTTTATATATATTTTTATTGGTTTTCTAGTTGTTGGTAGAGGGTATTTCAAATATGTTTTGTAGATAGAACCTCCATAAACTGATTTCTGTATATGGTTAACGGTCTGAATTAAACAAACTATTCTTTATGTGGGATGGAGCCTCGCGAACTACTTTGGGTGTAGGAGAAATTTTTCTCACACCCACTACATTCTTTGTCCACTTTTTTTCCAACCCAAATATCTCCCCCTATATTTTCTCTAACCCTTTTTAGTTCCCTTGGTGGTCCTTTTATAGTGTTATGGGGAATCTATACCTATTGTTCACACAATTCCTTCTGTGGAAGCTGACGAGGAGATATATTTCTCTGCAGAAGACTTAGTCAACCTGGGTTTACAGGGGAAGCGAAAAACCATCGACTTCTCCTCATTCACAAACCAAATTGTTTTTTTTGGATGGTGTGTGGTGCATATATCTTCTAGATTTCTGCCAGTGAAAATGGTTCACGGAGGGTTTAGTTCATGGGTGGAAATTCATCATGAACAACTTTATTCCCTAGATAATTCCTCATGGGCTAGTGCATAATAAGCTTTCCGCATACCCCTAGCTCGCATTTTATGGCTTCTGTGAATGATTCTTGATAATCGGTACACAACTAGGCTTAGGTCCTTTGACAAACCTAATTTCTTCACTTTTCTCTTAAATTTTTCAATCCAATATTTATATATTTGCTTGTACCAAATTGCGGGAGTATTTTCCTTCCCTTTACTGAATTTTCAGGACCCTAAAATGTGTAAGGAGTAGGATGAATCTCATTCAGAATTTTCATCTCAATTGAGGATATTTTTTCCTTTTGAGAAATCATATCTAGATCAAATGATTAGAAAAGGGATTGGATCATGGTTTAAGACATTCCCATTGTGAGGGACTACACTGATGTGTTCCCTGAATAATTTCATGTTCTTCCTCATAATGGAGAGGTTGAGTTATCAATTGGAATAATTCCTAGATCCCTTATAATAACAAAGAATCCTTACATAACAAATTATATTTATTTGGATGAACTAAAGAAGGAGTTAAAATATAATCTGGACAAGGGTTTTATACACCATAGTGCTTCATTATAGGGAGAACTAGTCATATTCATCAAAAAACAGCGATATATTAATGCGCCTCTTTATTGATTATCATGAGCTAAAAAATATCCTAATTAAGAACATGTATCCCTTACCTCAAATAGACAAATTATTTTATCACTTACATGGGGAAAAGTATTTCTCTATGGTGGAAATTTAGTCAGGATATCACCAATTAATGGTGAAGAAGGAAGATATTCCAAGGACTGACTTTTGAATGAGGTATGGACACTATGAGTTAATAGTGATGCCTTTAAGACTCACTAATTCTCCATAATGTTTTAGGGAATTAATGAATAGATTCTTTAGTGATCAACTCGAAAATGTTTTTGTTTCCTTTATATATGATATTTTGATATATGCCAAGAGAAAAGAGGAAGATGAGGAGTATTTCAATACTATGGTAAATACATTACGAAGACAAAAACTGCATGGAATGTAAAGTTAATGTGAGTTCTAGATGGAGGAAGTATTATCCATGCAGAATATTTTCACTAGAAAAAGAATATATGTGGAAAATTAAAAAATAAATGCAATCTTGGTGTGGCATATATTAACATATGTAATTGAGATCCTTAGTTTCCATGGTCTAGCTTGGTATTACTGATGATTTGGGAAGAACTTATCATGATTTTCAAAACCACTATACAATATTACAAGGAAGGGAGTAATGTTTTTCTGGACTAATGAATGTGAAGACTGCGTCAAAGAGTTGAAAAATCAGATTATCAATGCACCCATAATCAAACTTCTAACAATTAGGGAAATCTTTGTAGTATAAAATGATATTTCAAAAAAGGTATTTGGATGTGTACTAACGATAAATTATAAAATGATACCCTATACAACAAGGTAGTTGAATGTTCATGAGAAAAAATATCCTACACAAGACTTGGAGTTGGCGACTATGATTTTCATCTAGAAAATGTGGTGACATTATTTATATGGAGTAAAGTATGAGATATATACTAATCATAAGATCCTTAAATAAACATTCACAGAGAATGAGATTAATATGAACCAACAAAGATGGTTAGATATCATCAAGGAGTATGACTGATCAATCCACTACCATATTAGTAAAGAAAATATAGTTCTAGATGCTCTTAGTTTAAGGGATCCAACAACTTTATCAATAATGACAATATAAAAAGATACATTCTTTTTAGACATGCATAGGATGTACATGGGAATCATAAATGATGGAACATAATCAATACTTTTCTAAAAAGACTCCTCAAACAAACCATATTGATAAAATAAAGGACTCTAAAAGAAATGATATATAGATTCAGAAAAAGGTAGAAGATATAAGAAATGGAAATATTTAGAGTTTAAAATTTATGAAAAAGGTGCCTTAATATTTGGGTCATGACTCCATGTACCATTTAATTTGGATATAAAAATATCTTTTGAATGATGCACATAGCTTAACTATCTAAATACTAGTAGGGATCACAAATATGTGTTGATATCTCTAAGATAAGTATTGGTGGGACAATATGAAGAAGGAGATAACTGAATATAGACCAATTTTCTTAGTAAGTCAGCACGTGAAGGCTAAAAGTTAAAAGTATAAGGGTATGATGCAACCATTACTCGTACCATTATGGAAATGAAAAAACATCACCAAGGAATTTGTCAACTGACATAAAAATCTATCTAAATGAAAAATATGATATGTGTTATTGTGGGAAATATTACCATGATATATCACTTAATCATAATATGAGAGTATTTCTCACTCAGCTAACTTACATAGATGTACATCAGATAAGTGGTGAGGATTCCTGGAGTACCATTATCACTTATATACAATTTTAATTATAAAGACCCTTATTTTTATTTCATTAATATTATATAATTTTAATGATAAACAAAATAAAGCATTACACCACTAGTATCCAAAGGTTTAGTTTTCTGAAAAAAGTTGGACCATACATAACATTTACAAAATAAAATAAAAAAGCATATATAATTCATTTTTATCTGGATTCTTATTGGATCTTTAATATTATGTAGTAAAAGTAGTAACATGAGGACATAAATAAACGAAAGGGGTGAGATTAAATAATATTAATATGATAGATATGATCACGAAACAATATAACATGGGGTGAGTCTAACCATAACTACATCATCATAATCATGAGAGGAAGCATTAGATAAAGGCATAGAATGTGGAAATACATAAAAATGACACATCAAATATTAGTGGTCAACTACAACACATAGTTGTTAAAGAATATATACCTATTTTGATGCATATTTAACTTTTCTCATTATATTCATCACATTACCCAATGAATTGGAGTACTATATATTTTTGGGTGTACACGTCACATCAGAACATTTACATTATCATGTATGACACATAGTACTTATATCAATCATGGAAATAAAATAAACCATGGAAAATAATGGGTTTAATTTCATAAATAGTACATTCATAAAATAAGGTATCCTAAATTAAATATGAAATAACATACTTGATATAAAAATCATCAATCTTTAGTGAAGAAGAAAAAATATTAAGAAGTAAATGGTGTGTTTTGTGAAAGAAGAATTCTTTTGGAAAAAAATTATGTTGGTCATAAAATCAAGTAGAAAATAATTATACAACATAAAAGATAAGATAAATATTTATAGATTATATTTAAAGAATATACACACTGAAAAGGGGCTGAAAGAAAGAATCCCATAAAATAGAGTTGGGTTGGATAATTCCCTTTTCCTTGTGTCTGAAATCCTCATTCATGTTAATATCCTATATAATAACATTATATTAACTAATTAAAAAATAAATAACCTATTATAAATTAATTTGAATAATTATGGTTTTCTTAAGTTCATTTGTTATCTTTTTTTATGAGTTATGGGGTTTAATTCCATCATTCGGGAGCATTCGTTATCATGGTTTTATGACTGATTTGGTTGTGTATATGAATGAGATTTCATATAAAATTTGGATAAATATGAATAATTGTAAATATATGTTAATAATGACCTTCCATAAGTTTAAATGATCTTATGAAGAATTTTTTATATGGTTTGAGGATGTACCATTAGAAAAAATTTAATGATTATCAGTTTAGGTTAATTTTGGATATTTCTTGTTCACAATGAACTCGTTTTTTATGATAATTTAGTATTATAAATATATATTAGTTAAATAACATAAAAAGTGTTTTAAAATAAATTATAAAATATTTTTCAACCATTATAATGGTTTTATTAACATTCTTGAATGTGTTAATGAAAAATTAATGTGTGTTTCTCATGATATTAATAAATTGACACATCACGAGAAACAATTTCATTTTTTGAATAAAATATAGAGTGGGAGGAGTTTAATGATAGATATTACATTAAAATGATATCATAACAGTATATAAAATATACTGGAGTTATCATAACATTTTTTAATAGGAGGTTAAGAAAATATAAGATAAGAAATGAAATTGAAAATAAATTGAGAAGAAATTAAAAGAAAAAAGATGAGGATTTCACCTCTTAGATTTATCATCCTTGAGAACCTTGATAGGGAAATGATTTTAGTCATTTGATGATACTAAGAAATTTTAGATGTAGGGAACGGGATATGGAAGATTATTAATGTAAATTTTTTAAAGGATTATATCTTGAGATGTGTGAGGAGAAGAGGGTGTGAGGGGTGGTATTTATAGTAGAGGAGAGGGGTGTTTTCTCATTATTATATTCCTTTGTTTATTTTTTACCCAAGAATATGTATAGTTTTATAATTATCTCTAAATATATTAAAATAATTAATAATATTTTGATATGTTGTGCTTACATCAGCCTTACTTCATCTATGACTCTATAATTCTTGTATTTTTCTTTTATTGTAAATTATCATATTTTACTATTTATAAAAATTCAAATATGTTAGAAAAATATAAAAAATTCACCCTAACCATTTCTTGATGTGTAGAATTCAAAAATAAACTCCATTTTAGAAATATAATTTTACAAATATGGGTAATTTGGAATTTAAATAAAATCATCATTTATATGGAAAATACATATTTTAAAATTATAATTGATTTTATAAAACATTGAAAAGTTACATAATTTCACATAAAATTATATTAAAATCCTAAAGAAATATTAATTTATCAATACATTTTATGAAGATAAATTTTCTTTAAAATTATTAAATTAATCAAAAATATGTAATTAAATATTTATGACTTAGAAAAATACCAACACTTAATTAATAATTTTTAAAACATTTTATTACCTAGACTATGATATACTAATACTAGAATTTCATTTATAAGATGGCTAAATTTTATTTATAATTTCTTGGTTGAGGTTTATATTCATTTGGTTATTATACTATTATTAAGTATCATATTACAACTACTATGGTCTGGTTGGTATTTCATCAGTACGTGTTGCCTAATTTCCAGAAACCCTTCTTATTTCATTAATTTTTTATTTGAAAAGTTCTTGTAACAGTATATAAGAGATTTTAAGTGATTTATACTATATGAAATTACTATAATAATGGAGAAATTCCACTGATAAAATTTTGGGTGATTATATTCTTTACCCATAATAGAAATTCTCCACGATAATTTCATTTTTTCAAAAATAAGTGAGGCTACTTCTCCTTCATCGCCACCTCTGGTTCCCAAGTTTCTTCTTCATACATATGGGTTCTCTACAATACCTTGAAAATTTGGGTTGTATTGTTTTGTATAACCATATCTCTTTGATATGTAATTTTTTCTGGGTTCTCTTCATAAGAGAGGTCATATTCCAACTCTAACACCTCTGAGTTCAATACATGTGAGGGATCTGGTATGTACTTCCCGAAGAGAGATATGTGGAACACATCATGAAATGGAGCCATATTTAGTGGAAGTAAAACCTGAAAAGACATAGATTCTATGTGGTCAAGGATATTAAATGGTCGAATGAACCTTATGATTAACTTCCCTTTCTTTCCAAACCGCATGAATCTCTTTCAAAGTGTTATTTGATGGAAGACTTTATCTCTAACATATAACTCCATGTCCCTTAAATGGTGGTAAAAATAAGACTTTTTATGACTCTAACCATTTTTGGTATATTGCATTATGGATTGATCATTCTCTATCATCTCTTGTACAAGGTTAGATCCATGTAACTTTCATTCCCCAACTTCATCCCAATAAGTTAGAGTTCTATATCATTTTCCTTATATAGCTTCATATGGATCCATTTTGATATTTGAGTGGAATATATTGTTTTATGAGAACTCAACCAATGAGAGATGATGATCCCATTCAATGTTTAATTATAATGATCATGCTATTAGATTATCTTCAAGTATATGAATAGTACTTTCAGATTGGCCATCTGTTTGGGGTGATAGGCTGTAATGAATTTTAATTCAGTACTCAAAGAAAGTTAAAGACTCCTTGAGGATTTAGATGTGAACCTATGACCATGATCATAGAAAATGAAGAGTTAAACCCCATTCAATCTCACCACTTCACATATATCATAGAATTTCTTTCATGTTACAGAACTTCATGAATAAAGATAAAATGGGCAGTCTTGGTGAGTCAGTACACCACAACCCTTATCGCATTATTTCATTTATATGTCTTAGAGAGACCCATGACAAAGTCCATAGTGGAATTATCCCATTTCCACATGGGTATAAGAAGTGGCGAGATCATACCGTTGGACTTTTGTCTCTCTAATTTAACATTCTAACATATCAAGAACCTTGAGATATACTCTACAATCTCCTTATTCATGTTGTCACACTAGAGATGTTATTAGAGATCATGATACATCTTTGTACTTCCATGATGGATAAAGAATGTAGTGATATGTGCACCCATAAATATATCTTTCTTTATCCTAGGTGATGAAGGAACATAGAACCTTGTTCTGAACTAAATAAAACCATCATCATTGATAAGAAAATTTTGTAGTTTCCCTTCATTTACTATATTCACATTCTATTGAAACTCTTGATCACCACTTTGTTCCATTTTAATATTATCTTGGATAGATGGTAGGGAAATAATTTTGGAAAGACATGAAGTATTCCCTACTATTACTGTTTAAAAATCCATCCTTTTCATATCCATGATGATAGGTTCATTCTTAATCCACAACATAGATAAAGTAGTAGGTTTATTTCCTTTAAGAGTATCAGATAACTTGTTTTCCTTCCCACAATGATAGAAAATAGAGAAATTGTAGTATTTGACTATCTCTAACCTTCTCCTTTGATGCATATTGAGATTTATCTATGTGAATATATACTTTAGGATTTCTTAATCATTATATATGTCACAATTCTCACTATAAATGTACCACCTCCATATTATTAAGGAAAAAGTCACAGCTTTTAACTCCAGATCATGAATTGGGTAGTTCTCCTCATGGTTATTCAAATTTTGTGAGGCATAGGCTATGAAATCATCATTTTTCATGGGTATAAAACCCAAGACACTATTTAAAGAATCAATATATATCACAAAAGTTCTATACTTTTTGGAAATATGAGTACATGTGCAGTGATCAACCTCTTCTTTATCTCCATAAATCCTTCCTTGCATTCTTTTGTCTTGATATACTTCACCAATTTACTTATTAACATAGTTTGTGAGATTTTTATTGGTGATAAGTTTCTCATAAAACTTTGTTAGTACCCAGATAATCCATGTAAAATATGGATTTCTATAACACTATAGGGTTTAGGACATTCATAAATTGCCTTTGTTTTTGAAGGGTCCACATAAATTCCTTACTTGTAATCGACTGTCCCAAGAATGTGACTTGCTACATACAAAAGTCACAGTTGCTCTATTTTTTGTACAAGTTATCCTTCCTTAATTTCTCTAACATATAACCTATATGTTCTTCATGTTCCTTCTTTCTATTAAAGTAGTTGAGAATAACATCAATAAATATAACCACAAATTCGTCAAGATAGTGTCTAAAGACTCTATTCATCAAATACCTGAAGATTTTTAGGGTATTATTATGTTATAAGGGAATCACCAAAAAATTATTATTCCCATAAATTGTATAGAAGAATGTCTTATAAATATCTTCCTCTATTACCATTAGTTGATAATAGTCAGAAAGATGATCCACCTTTGATAAGTACTATACTCCTCTCAAATGATCAAACAAGTCATCAATAATTGGAAGAGGATATGTGTTCTTTATAGTGATCACATTGAGGTCCCAATAATCGATACACAACCTCATTGATCCATCCTTCTTCTTGAAAAAGCGATCTTGAAGACCCCAAGGTGATCCAATGGGGCGTATAAACCCTTTTCCAAAATATTCATGTAGCTACTTCTTTAACTCCTCTAGTTAAATAGGATCCATCTTATAGGGAAAATGTGAGATAGGTGTAGCTTTTGGTTTTATTTCTATTGAGAAATCGGCCTCATGATCTGGGTGAATTATGGGTAACTCTTTAAAAAATACATCACTATATTACCTTATAATGTAAATTTCATATAGGTTGATACCATATGTGGAATTAACCATTTGAGTTAGGTATGCTACTTCAAAGGGAATAAACACCCAAAACATTATAGGATTTTCCAATAGAGATCCATGATATTCATTTCATTTTTAGAGAAGAATGGTATAGTTCAAAATATGAAAATATATTTCATTTTACTGGTAGTTTATATGTTCTCTATATAATTAGATCCAATGAATTTCCACTTTATATCAAATTAAACCAAGGGAACTATCACAACATTTTCTAGAATAATATTCCCACATATGTCAATAAGAGAAGATTCCAACACCTGTGTTTCAATGATTTCACCAATAAGTGTTTTTACAGATATCTCTACTTCATGGTTTTTGGGATTTAATTAAAAAGTTCTAGAAAACATAAATCATATAAAGGAATGGGTAGAACCAAAATCAACATATAAATATTCCATTATTGAGTGAATTATAAGTGTAACTTGTACGACTTCATTTTCATCATGCACTTAAGTAGTAGTGATGGGATAAGCCTTGTCTTGCTCCTTTGGCTTAGGTGTATACTGATGCTGATCACCCTAAAGGACTCAAGGTTTAGTGAACTATCATTCATAGTAAAAATTCTATTTACATTTCTAGGATTATACCATGTGTGGTGACCTCTTTTCCTCTACCACATTTTCTTGCTTCCTCATGTATTTTCGACAATTATAATCTTGCTTTCCTTCTCTCCCACACATGAAGTGTAATATCCTAAGTAAATAAAGAATATGAAATTTTCATATTTATTAACATTTTTGAATTAAACATTAATTTAAATTTAAAGGATATTGCATTTACAATAATGTACTCAACACACAATAAAAGATTTCTCCAAAATCTTATTTTCACACAACATTGAGTTATACCAAAAAATAAAATAATAATAATATTATTCTAAATGGTAGTTAATTCCTAGCCATTGTATTCGAATGAATTAATATAACGTACTACAATATTATTAAACATCTTTTCTAAATGTTTTTACTTCTATTCAATAAATTTTAGAGGCTTAAAATGAGAATGAATTTGATCTTAAGCATGAAATACTCTAATATTCATTAAAAGGTCGATTTACCACCTTTTTATGGAGAAACAATTTTAAGTATTGTTATTTTTCCCTTTTATATGTTTCATTTGACAATATAAAATCCTTCTATATAATTGGGATACCAAAATTTACTTTGGGAAATTTATTGATATTTTTCTAATAATGTCCCTTTGTGGATGAATAGTGAGAAATATTGAATTTTAATTCAAAACTGATTTTCAATATAATTTATTTATATGATTAGGCAATCATTTTAATTGGGATTAAAGTGTAATTGGATTATATTTTTATCATTTAATCCAATGTTTTTCATTGTAAGTAACATCACTATGAAATTGGACATAAACAGATGTCAATCTTTTGATAATTATTATTTCTAAAAAACATGCTATTTTGGTTTTCACAATGGGAATATATTTTAAATTAATTTCTAAAAATTATATGTTTTGAATTTTGAAAAATGGATTCCTTATTTGGAATCATGAGGTCTAAACTCTATAAATGGGTAACATTATTTTAAAGATATTATGACTAGTAACCTCAGTAAATATTTTATTTACTATGGTTAAAGGGTAAATCTTATAAATAAGGGTAACACATAATATTATAAAAATATTAAATTACACTAAAAAGTGTTCTAAATATATTTTTAGATACATTTATGACCATGGGAATCCTTAGGACTATTTTGGGACCCCATGAAGCCACTTTTAAGTGAAAATTAAATTTTATGAAAATCAATTTAAAGCTAAGGAAAATGTAACATAAACATATATATTTTAGTAAAAAAATTTTTATATGGGGTTATGTAAGTTACATTTTAGACTATAAATATTAATTATTAAAATAAAAATATTTCCTATATCATAGTAGTTTTTTTATAATTTTTAGACATTAAATAACTAAATATAATTATGACACAATGGTGATGCAGTGATTGCTTCCTTGATAAAGGATTCAAATAAATTATATTAAAAATGTAAAAATAAATTAAATTTTGTAATTTTAATCTCATAAAATATGTATTTGTATTATAATTACATGACATACATTTATTAATGATGTTTTTTCGAATCAATTAGTTCGTTGTGGATTTTTAAAAAGTCATGATATGAATAATGTCAAAATTAACACAATTCATATTTTAAAATATAAAATATTTTATTAAATATTATAAAATTAAAAAAAATCTAAAATTTGGATAAAAAAATATCATAAGTATAAAATTTTATCAAAGACTCCTTAATTGGATATTTTTCATATTTTGGTAACTATTTTGAATCAAAAAGTGCTAAATGCTTGAGAAAACGATACGAGTAAAAATGGTGGAATAAAAACGATAAGGATTGAAAAATATCTAAAACCTATCCAAAACCTATTAGATGATTTTATTTAGACTTATATTAATCTTATATTCTAATTTAATGAGTTTTTGACCTTTTGGAAACTGAAAATAATTTTATAATAAAATAATTCTCCCAAACATTCCAAAAGAGTCCCTCATCCTTCTTATAAAAGGCCACCACCTCCAACCCATTACTCACTCCTATAAATCCACATTGATCATCCAAAATCTGATCCATGAAGCTCAAAAAACACACCTATTTTTCATTTAAGCTTTACCTTAGGAAGAATGAAATTCAATAAATCCTTTTGGCTCAAATCCAAGAGAGTTTCACATTTTAAGACGTAGAGTCTTCTCTAAAATTCCTTTCCATTATTCTACTTCTTCACCCCCTATTATTTTATTTTTATTATATTAAATAAAAGAACAAGTATCATAAAAATACTAGTTATTTTTATGAGAATTATTCTAATTAAACTTACGCACACCTCTATCTATTGTGTATAGAACATACTGTTTATGTGGACGACGAACTACTTACTCATGAAACGATGATTGTTCAATCTTCTCCAAACACCTATTAGAGTGAGAATTATGATGGTAATTTAATTATATATGTTATTTATGATATTTATTCTATCCATATGCTTCTTTAATTCTCATTTAGAACACACCTTTATTCTTTACATGTTTTATAAATATGATAATTTTATTTGAGAAGTGCAGACTACCTCCCCATAAAAGTGATATGACACATTCATGCTATATATAGAACATATAAATGATGGAATTAATGAAATTATGTAACATATATAAAATATATATTATACTGGAATTATAATATACCTATTTATCATATGTATTTCATTCCATTAAATATGAAAAATAAATGAAACTAGCGTTCATGCGTACGTACAGCTTACCATCTCCATGAACAATGCTTTTCATTTCTTATATCCAAATGTTATGGACTATTATAATTACATATATAATGGATATATATTATATATAGGATATATAAAATCATGGATATCATTCTAGAGATAATATACTTTTGACAACATGGATAATTTGTAATTATAAGAAGTTCATTTTTGACTCATGTACCGAACATCGAAAAAATTACCGATATGAACTTGAATAATTATATGATTGTTATAGAAAGGTAATTAGTGATATAAATAGATCAATAAAATTTAAAATGTTTCTAAGTAAATTATTAATTAACTTAAGTTTACTATTCAGGATGAACAAGGAACATACGTGATGATTCTGACTCAAGGTAAGGGAAGCTTTGACCCTCCTCTTCTAGTCAAATACTTATTTTATGTTATGTCTTTAAATCAAAATTTTAAAATGTTCATATATGTTATTATATATAATTATTTATGTACATTTTATGTCCATGTAATGAGATTCCCTTTTATCTCCCATCAACTCATTTTCAAAAGTTTTTAGTGACGCCATTAGGTTGTCGAATTTATGTAAGAGAACATCTTAACCCAATTTCCATTCTTTGGGTTAATAATTTACTTTTAATTATGTCGTGATATGATTATGTAAGAAAGAAATTGTTATGTCCTATATTGTATTTGTACATTACATATGTGTACCTATAGTGAATACACATAACTGATTTAGTTTATTTACAAAATTGTTTTTGTAAGAGAATTCGTCTCAATCTTCTTTCATTGAGGCAAATTTTGATTTATATAAGACTTGATTTTATAGGGTGTATAAACCCATTGGAATTTTAATTTCATTAAACGGGAAACTTTATTCTGCATAGTGTTTTACAAACGACAAAGGGAATTATTCTTTCTAATGTACATGGTGACAATGACCTTTCTGTCGTGAAGAGCTTATTTTAATATTTGGATTCCTTTACAAACCGTCGTGTTTTTAAAAAGAGAATAAATAACATATACAATTTTTTTGTATTGTTGTATTGAAAATGGATTGATAATGGATTTATTATGTCAATGTCTTGAAGTGATATATGTTTATTGTTATGCATAAAGGTTATATTTCTTTCATGCTTGTTCATGTGTTATGATTATGTTATGGTTTTTGGGCATTGTTTAAGTATATAGGTGGTTTCATGATAAAACTAGGATGGGTGAGCCCAAGATAGCACTCCAATGCATTGGGTAGTGTGAGGGAGATAAATGTTAATGTTTCTTGTAAGATATTTATGGAATATACCATGATGGTTATTCCAAACATAACTCCCTATGTAGCTGTGAAAAATAAAATGAAAGTATGTTATAGATGCCACAAGTTACCATTTTGAATTATGATTTCTACATGTTATATAAAAATATTATGATTTAATGAGGTATGTTAAAGATCATATGTTTTATGATTGAAAAGTATGATCTCATTGATTTGTATGTATTGATAGTATAATGATTTTTTTCTTTATTTTATAACCGTTACTCAGATTTTTAGGCTGATAATAAATTTTTGAAATGTTTTTCAAAGGGTATAAGGAAGGGTAAGATAAAGAAATAATTCAATAATTTTTATATCAAGAAAAGAAATATTATTTTGTTTTAAGAGTTTTTATTTTATGGAAAAAATGGATACTAAGTAGATGTATCTACTTTGTAATATTTGAGATGTAATGAAATAGTTATGGCCTAATTCGGTAAAACTCTAAACCTAAAAAGAATATAAATGTTAATTATTGATTTAACTCAAGATTATGTAATTTGTTAAGGATGGGTCCTTATATAAATAATTTCACCATTCCTTTTGAGGTAGTTCCCATGATGTTTCTTCCCACATTTTTGACATGAGCATAGTTGAGTTCTCTTCCCACCCTTATCACAATATCCTCTAGCCTGAAACTCCATATTTAGTTTCTTATCACCATGACCATGAAAGTATTCTCCAAAATCAATCTCTAATTTTAGAAAACGTCTAAAACCTTTTTCATAACTCAAAAAGTATAAATATACTTGAGCCTTTCAATTTTGTGGTTTTAAACCATTAAATAATCTATCAATATTTCTATCATTTTTGATAAAAAATCCAGAATCATACCTTGAAAACCTTGTGAAATATGCTTCGCCGGCCAAGAAAAATATACTTCCTTTTACTTTAGCTTTATGAATTATCTCTCATTTTTTGTATGAAGAGTTTGTTGGTAATAATTATTATGAAACATTATCATAAAGTATTACCACTCAATATCATAAATTATTTTCTTTGTTTAGGTGTTCTTAATGAAATCCTAGAATTTATAGACCTCTTCATATAAATGGTAAATTTCCAGTGTCACCTTCTACATCTTAGAATAGTGAAGTACATAAATGATGTTCTACACAGAACTGAACCACTATTCTATGACTTCGGGACCAGAATATCCACTAAACATTGATGATCATTGAGGCATAAAACACTCGATAGCTATTTCTACCTCTCAGGAGAAGGAAAATGTTCCAAATTAATCTGGTTACTGTTTATAACTTAAGACAATTGGGTTATAATCACAATGATATTTTGAACTCCACCTCCCAAGGAATTGGGGATGTTGTTTGGGCCATCACTGAATTTTCCCTCACAGGGTTTGTTGTTCTGGTTTCTCCTGGTTCCCACCATTTTATAGAATATAAACGTTTAGAACGAAACATTACTCAACAATTCATCAATAATTTATCCCTTTGTAAAATTTAATATAAAGGAATATACTATGGGATCCATATGTTTAGAATTTTTGAAAGAAAATATTCTTGAGTTATTACATATATATAGTCTCATACTGAGGGTTTTCATTAATATTCTCTTATCCTAACTCCATAATTAACAAAACTTTTATTTGATACTAACTATAGAGACCCAATTTTTTCTTGCATTACTATTACATATTTTAATGATAAACAACATAAAATCCTTACATGACTTGGATCCAAAGAATTAGTGTATTGGGTATATTAAGACCATACCCAACATTTACAAAAGAAAATATAAACATTTATTTATGTCCTTCTTCTTTAGCTTCTTATTGGACCTTGAATTCTTTTTAGTACAAGTAGTCACCTTAGGATATACCTAAAATAAAGGGGTGAGATAAAATCACAGTAAGAGGATAGGTAATAAAAAGAAAGAATTTAACATGTGGTTACCATAATCATAACATAATAATCAAAATAATGAGAATAATAATTAGATAAAGCCTTAAAATGTGACAATACATAAAAATGAAACATCATGTCTTAGTGGTCAACTACCACACATAATGGTGAACAATGATAGAATCATCTTCACTCATATTTCACTTTTATCATTAAGATAAATTACATTACTCAATTTATTAGATAAATATATAATTCAGGGTGAACCAGTCACATCATAACATTTACATAGTGGAATATAATTCTGGGCGCACCCATTAATTAATGACATTTACATTATCATGCCTTCTACATATAACCCATATCAATAATGGAAATAAAATAAACCATGTAAAGGAATGGGCTTGATTTCATAAACCATATATTCATAAATGTTTTGTTCTTAAATGATAGAGGGAATTCCACTCTTGATATAAGAATCATCAATCTTGAGTGAAGAAGAAACAATATTGAGATGTAAAAGTTGTATTTTTCTTGAAAAAAGTGTTCTTTTAGAAAAAATTATGTTGGACATAAACTCAAGTATAAAAGATATATATCCTATAATAGATAAGATATTGATGAATAAATTATATTTAAGGTATATACATTATTAAAATTTTGTGAAATAGAGAAACCGAAAGAATGATAGTAGGGTTCTAGAATTACCCTTACCTTGTGTACAAATGATTCCTTCACGTTAATATCCAATATAATCACATTATATTCATTAATTAGAAAATAAAAAACCTTTTATACATTAATTTTATTCATTATTGTTTTAGTACATTAATTTATGGTTTTTTCAATGAGTTATTGTGTTTAATTTCATCGTTTGGAAGCAATAATTGTCATTGTTTTCATGATGGGTTTGCGTGTATACATGAATGGAAGTTTGCGTAAAATGTTTATAAACAGAAAAAATTCTTTTTATATTTTATTTGTAACGCCCTGACCCCAGCTATCCAGAGTCGGTGCATTAATTCGTAACATTGGCATGATCACAAAAGATCAAGTCTCGAAAGACCGATTAGTTTAGTATCCTTGGAAACACTAGATACATTCATAAGTCTTTCATTACATCAAAAAGTAAACAAACTACAATAACATGGTCTTCATAGTCCACACTCATATCCTCACTGTCTATTCTTGAAAGTCAGTCATAAAACACTTCTTCACATCCTAGAAAATGTTAAAACATTGAAAGGGGTGAGCTCAGATGCTCAGTAAGGATAACAACATTGCGGAAGCTTTTATAAGAAAACATAAGCATTTAAGGCAATGCATAACTAAAACAAAAGCCTTATTGAACTTGAACTTCAGTATAATATGGAAAAAGTAAAATAAAATAATGCCATTACTTACTCACATGGATATTCTACTAGACGAATAATCACATGAAATATCAATAACCACTTTCATAATGAGGGAATGTATAACGCCAGACATTCTGAAACACTTTGTCAAGGCCTCGGCCAAGACGTCTAAAATGATTAAGGCCTCGGCCAAAACCATAAATCAAATTGGGAAAGGTCCTCGGCCAATTCCATGTCTAGTTGTCTCATGAGACCTACCGATGCATCGAGGAGCTATAGCGGGCTCCACCCGTCACATATTAAGTCCAATACATTCCTCATATGAATAAGTTTAAACATAACATAAATATTCATATTAAAACTATCATACGAAATGTCAACAATTTCTCCATAAACTATGGATGGTATAAAAATAACACATCCACAGTCAAATATTTCACAAAATGTTCAATGGAAGTTTTGTATCATAAATCAATTTCAATTAAACTTAAAACCCATCAAAAGATGTTGACATGGATGAAATCAAAGCTATTTGAGAGTAATATCTCTCCTTTTTGAAATCATTTAAAAGTACCATAATTATAAAATAATACATTTACTTTGAAGATATTCTTATAAGCTTGTTAGGGAAGCTTCGACGAAGTTATAATGGCGGAAAATAGCCGCACCCGCCGTATAAGTTAAAAAAACATTCTTACCTTAAATTTGTCAAAGAGGTCAAAAAGTACATTGTTTGGAAAACGACGGTAAGATTCCTTTCAAAAATGTATAAGGGTATAAATGACTTTAACACATTTTCCATTTAATAGTAAAAAATTTTTGAAAGACATTTTTAAGAAACATGGATGTGGATGATAACGAGGTCCCAGTAGATAATTATGTATAAACAACCTTGGATAATGAAGAGGTTGTGAAGTAAACCCTTACCTTGTACTTTTCCTTGGTTGGGGTAGGTTAACCTCCTGTATAATGGTGAAATAATTGTTATTAAATTATACAATAATCATATACATTCATATGATATCATATATGATCTTTTAACATTGCTTTGTTAACAATATCTTAGATTTATCGTTGTTTCGGGTGTTAACTTACTCGTTTTCTTTTATATGTTTTGTTACGTAAGTCGTGTTTTTCATGGATGGGTTGTATCTTATTCATATCCAGAATGATATCATGTCCTTAAACATTATTTTTAAATCATTAAATGATAATTATACTTGAATAGATACGACGGAGAATGAATCTCATCGCGTTCGTGGAGACGGTAGTCCGTACGTACGCACGAGCGACAATATCATTATTTTGATATTAAAATAATATATAATTGGATAGTATATCATATATACAGAATCATTATCATGTTATATTTATTATTTACATGAATTACGTATCATTATTATACCCATCTAAATAATAATATATTGAATAACAATTACACCACGATGTGGAGACGGTAAGCCGTATGGTGACATGTCATTCAAATGATGGGTAGAATACTGAATATGGTTATTCCATATTTATAATAACATCACAGTATATAGAAGATACTAGAGTTATAATTTTATAATTGAAATAATAAACAAAGAGGGGGTGGAAGAAGAAAGAAACTTGAAAGAAGGTGATGAAAATGTTACCTCTTTTTCGGGTTCTTCCTTTTGATTTGATCAAAAGGACTCCTTAGGATGGATTTATGACTAAATTAAAGCTTCTAGGATGAAGGGAGAGAAGTTGGGAGAGTATTTGGGCAGAGGTTGGCCGAACCAAAAGGCTTGGAAGTGTGAATAAGGTGGTAGAGGTGGGGTCCTTTTATAAGAGGAGAGGAGGGGCTCTTTTAGAAAGATTGAAATGTTACATTATTATACAATGCTTTTCGGATTCTAAAGGTCCCACACTTATATAATTCGTGTATAAGGTGATAAGGGTTCGAAATATCCTCATCCAATAGGCTTTGGACAAGTGTAAGCCTTGGATTTTTCCTTATCGTCTCATTTTATTTAAATCGTTAAATAATCAGGTCATCACTGCATCATAATGATATCATAAATACTTTAATTTATTTAATGTCTAAAAATTCTAAAAAAAATACTATGATGTAGGAAATCTTTTTATCTTTCCAATGACTATTTATAGTCAAAAATATGACTTGTATAACCCCATATAGAAATTGTTTTAGTAAAACATTTCATGTTTGTGTCATTTTAATTTTAACATTAAATAAATATATATTAATGTCATTTTCCAACTAAAGTGGCTCCATGGGGTCCCCAAGCTGACCCATGGGTTGTCTTGGTCGGCCATGACTCATCCAATAGGAGTAGGACAAGTGTCAATCTCATCTCATATTATTAAAACATTATTTTTACCTTAAACTACACTAATTACCTCTAATCGCGATTAAGAACTTAAAAGTTACTATTCACCAATAAATTATTTTAATCTCATTGAACCACATTTTACTTCTTAATGACAACCATGTATGTCGGATTTTTGAAAATCAAATCACAGAAGTGGTAATATTTCATTTTAACGAAAAATCAGTTTTTAACAACCACTTAGTGGTTTCACTATTCATCAAAAATTGAAGTTTTTCAGAATAAGGCCAAAATTTCACCCTAAGCTATAATTGATATTCCGAATTCAAAAATGATGTCTATTTTACAAAATTCCAAACATATAAGTTTTATTAATTAATTTTATAATTAATTCCCGCTGTTACAACAAATAACGTGTTTTTAAGAAACAATTTATATCAAAAGATTGGCAATTGTTTATGTCCAATTTCAATGTTAAATTAATTCTAATGACCACCATTGGATAAAATGGTAAAAATATATTCTAATTATACTTTAAAACCACTAAATATTATAATTTATCACTATAAATTATTTTGATTAAAAAAGTTGTTTTTAAGTATTTTTCACTATTCATAAAAATTTAGAAGTTCTCAGAAATATACCAAAAATTCAACATAGGCTAATTTCAATATTCCGAATCCAAAAATAAAGTCCATTTTGATAAATAAAATTTATAAAATTTCAAAAAGTAGGTATTACTATTCACAACGGCTAGTTTAATTAGTTGTGGTGTGTGTTAGAGCTCGAGGTTGCGTACAACACACGCTATTGCATTATTCGAAGGGAAACGTACAGTGGAAGCTTGGGGTGTTACATTCTCCCCTCCTTCAAATAATTGCGTCCTTGCAATTTCTATGGTATTACTGCATAAAAATACGCGGGTGGTTTTTCATCATAAATTCCTCAGGTTCCCACGTTGCCTCTTCCATTTTATGATTTCTCCACAAAACCTTCACCAGACGAGTCGTCCGGTTTCTCAGCACCTGCTCCCTAACATCAAGAATCCTGACGGGCTCTTCACAATAGGAAAGATCGGGTTCCGGTTCTAATTCCTCATAGGTGAGTACATGCGTTGGGTCAGGCATGTATTTCCTCAACAGAGATACGTGGAACACATCGTGAACTTTGGAGAGACTTGGCGGCATTGCCAATCAGTAAGCTACAACCCCAATTCGTTCTAGAATTTCGAAAGGTCCGATGTACCTGGGACTCAATTTACCTTTCTTACCAAAACGTATGACTCCCTTCCATGGAGATACCTTCAGGAAAACATGATCACCGACTTGAAATTCCAAATCCTTCCTTCGATTATCGGCATAGCTCTTCTACCTACTTTGAGCTGCTTTGATGTGATTTTGGATTACTTTCACCTTTTCCACCGTTTCCTCAACCAGTTCTGGGCCTACAAGTTTTCTTTCACCAACGTCACCCCAACAGGTTGGTGTACGACATCTCTTTCCATATAACGCTTCATATGGTTCCATCTGAATACTCGAATGGAAGCTATTATTATAGGAAAATTCTACCAGTGGTAAATATTGATCCCACATACCCTGAAAGTCAAGAGATCATGATCTCAACATGTCTTCTAAGGTTTGAATAGTCCGTTCTGATTGTCCATCTGTTTGAGGGTGATAGGCAGTGCTCAAACGAAGTTCAATATCCAAGGCCTTTTGAAGACTTTTCCAGAATCTTGAAGTAAAACTAGGATCACGATCAGAAACAATCGATAGGGGTACTCCATGATGTCTTACAACTTCATTACTATATAGTCTTGCTAGACGTTCAAGTGGTAGATCCTCCCGTATAGCTAGAAAATGTGCTGACGTAGTAAGTCGATCAACAATGACCCATATTTCATCATTCCTTCTAGGAGTCTTTGGTAGTCCCATGACAAAGTCCATCGTAATATTATCCCATTTCCACTCAGGTATGGGAAGAGGTTGCAATACTCCACCAGGATGTTGCCTTCCAGCTTTCACTTGTTGACAAACCATACACCTCGACACAAAATCAGCAATCTCCCTCTTCATATTGTCCCACCAAAAATGTTCCTTCAAATCTCTATACATTTTGGTTCTCCCAGGGTGTATAGAGAAATTGGAACTATGAGCATCATCCAGCAATTCCCTTTTTAGATCAGGTATATCAGGAACACAAAGTCTCTTCCTGAATTTCAAAATTCCATCCTTATACACAAAGTTCCTCAATCTTCCATCATTCACATATTTAATCTTCTTCTGAAATTCTTCATCATTGGTATCAGAACTCTTAATCCTTTCTAGTAATGATGGTTTGGCAACCATTTGAAAAAGCATTGATGTTTCACCTTCCCTAGTTATTCCCATGTCCATCTTCACTAGATCCAAGAAAATTGGATCCCTTTCAATTATCATCACATTCAAAACTCCATGGTCTTTTCTACTCAAAGCATCTGCCACCTTGTTTGCCTTCCCCGGGTGGTAATGTATCGTGCAATCATAATCCTTGAGTAGTTCAAGCCATCTCCTTTCCCTCATGTTGAGTTCTTTTTGTGTGAAAATATACTTCAAACTCTTGTGATCAGTATAAATATCACATTTTTCACCATAGAGGTAATGTCTCTATATCTTTAAAGCAAAGATCACAGCTGCTAACTCGAGATCATGAGTAGGATAGTTTTTCTCAGGAATATTTAGCTGTCGTGATGCATAGGCAATGACCTTATCATTCTGCATAAGGACACAACCAAGTCCTTTCTTCGATGCATCACTATAAATAACAAACCCATCATTCCCCGATGGTAGAGTCAATACAGGGCATTGACTAATCTTCTCTTTAGTTCTTCAAAAAATTCTTCACACTCTTTTGTCCAGACCAATTTAATCCCTTTACGTGTGAGCTTTGTCAATGGGTTAGCCAATCTGGCAAAATTCTGGACGAAACGTTGATAATAACCTGCTAAACCAATAAAACTGCGTACCTCAGTTATACTTGTCGGTGCTGGCCATTCTTGGATTGCATTGGTTTTAGAAGGATCAACGGAAATTCCATCCTTAGAGAAAATATGGCCAAGAAAAGAAATCTCATGAAGCCAGAATTCACACTTGCTAAATTTCCCATATAATTCATGTCTTCTAAGAGTCTTCAGGATAATGCGTAAGTGATTTTCATGATTTTCGTGGCTTTTGGAGTATACCAAGATATCATCAAAAAATACCACTACAAAGTCATCAAGATATTCCTTGAAAACTCTATTCATTAGATCCATGAAAACAGAGGGTGCATTAGTCAATCCAAAAGGCATTACTGTAAACTCGTAATGCCCGTACCTTGTTCGAAATGCTGTCTTTGGAACGTCTTCCTTCTTCACACACAACTGATGGTATCTAGACCGAAGGTCAATCTTTGAAAAGTATTGAGCTCCATGCAGTTGGTCAAACAAATCATCAATGTGAGGTAGGGGATACTTGTTCTTTATTGTTATAGCATTGATCTCCCTATAGTCAATGCACAACCTCATAGATCCATCTTTCTTCTTAACAAAAAGAACAGGGGATCCCCAAGGAGAAACACTAGGGTGAATAAATCCCTTATTACTCAATTCCTCTAGTTGTTTCTTTAGTTCAACTAATTCCACAGTGTCCATTCTATAAGGGGTCTTCGATATGGGCCTTGATCCAGGAATTAAATCAATGGAAAACTCAACTTCTCGTTCTGGAGGATGTCCAGGTAAATCTTCCAGAAACACATCAACATATTCTCTCACAATAGGTACATCCTCTATTTGAATATTCCTTTCCTCACCCTCAGTAATTTCCTTCTCTTACTCCCCAATAATTGAATTCAGTTGAGCTACTGGGGGTGGATCTAGATAAGAATTATGTGGCGACGATTCGGCTCTAAAGATAAGGTGTTCCTTATCATCATCATCAAGAATCGTAACCTCTTTCCTCTTACAATAAATTTTTGCATCATGGTCCGAAAGCCAATCCATACCGAGGATTATATCAAATTCAATCATGGGTATGACGATGAGATCAGCAGGTAAAGAACATTTAGGTGCTCTAAAGGGAACTAATCGACAAAACTTTGTTGCAACAATACTTCCCTTATGGGTTTTGACCGACAACTCCCTTGTTAAATCAAATTGGAAATATCTAATTTTCATAGCAAACTGGGAAGATATGAAACAATGCGATGATCCAGAATCAAATAATGCATTTGCTAAACTTGAGGAAACCATTAAATTACCTGCCACCACGTCTTTCGGAGCTTCCACCTCAGCAGTAGTGATAGCATAAGCCTAGCCCTGATCCCTTGGCCTCTTCTGAGGTAAGTTCCCCTGACTCTTAGGACATTCATTTGCATAATGTCCCTTCTCTCTACAATTATAGCATTCCACGTTGACATCCGCTTTCTTTCCCTTGCATTCATGAGCTTGGTGGCCTTTTTCACCACACTTGTAACATACTCCTTTTCCTTTTAGACAGGCACCAAGGTGCTTCCTACCGCAATTATCACAGGGTGGAAATTAATTTCTACCCTTCTTCCCTGTTTCCTTATTTCCTTTCCTAGATTTTTTAGCGGATCTCTTCTTATCTTGCTTTGATTTAAAGTCATAAGACTTTATCGAATTCCTTTTCTGTCTTGATAGCGCACGATACAATACCTTCGTATGAAGAGAAGGTTTGTGATACTAAAGCTCGAATAAGAAATGGTTTCAACCCATCAAAGAAACGATCAGTCTTACTTCTTGGGTTACGTATGTAATCTGAAACATACCTTGCTAACCTTGTAAAGTTAGCCTCATACTTTGCGACATTCTCATCCTCCTTCTGCCTCAGACTCAGAAATTGCCTTTCCATATCCGCTCGATGGTCTCGAGGAAAGTATTTTTCTAAGAACAGCTCTTTGAACTCTTTCCATTCCATGTTTGTTAATTCATCATCTTCCTTTGTGTTTTGAATTAGTGACCACCATTGATCGGCATCTCCAGTGAGGCGGTAAACTGCCATGACAACATTCTCCCTTTCACTACTCCCCAAGGCATGGAATATTTTCTCTAAGGAATTTATCCATTGCTCAGCTACTATAGGATTTGTACTCCCATTGAAGGTTGGCAGTTGTTGCCTCATGAAACGGTCTAGCATTGATCCTCCACATTGCGGATCAGGGTGCTCCATACGAGTAAGGTTGTTATTCATAACCTGCGTGAGTTGTCCCAGTACGGTGAGAAGCTGATCAGCACCAGTTGTATCACTAGCTACACCATAATTATCATGAGCAGGAGCGAAATCCCTACACGGAGTGCGTGCATTGATACGGTTTCCATTCCTTCCACTAGGCGCCATTTCTAAATAATGGCATAAACTAGATTAGTTCATGAATCAAAATACATAATTCCATACTTGTAAAACACTTAACATAAATTGAACAAATTATGGATATAATCCATAATTATAAAAATGTTTTCTTTGAGGAATTATATACTCGTAACCCTTCATAGTGGTTTGTAAATAAAATGGGAATTATCCAAAGCATATCCCCCCGGGAGTGTCGTAACCAAGAGTGCAGCAAGGCCCGTTGTCGTGCACCAGTTCCCGTTCGAGTCTAGCTCAAAGCGGTGTTTTCGGGTTTTACCCCTAGGTACATCTGTGCCAGAGCCGCCTCTACCTGCTCGTATCCAGACAGGGATGTATTGCTCAGAAAACTCACAACATCTCTACAATACCAAAATTCAGGGAAGTTCTTCTATACTAATCCTCAAAGTCTATCTTCGGGATATGTGCTCTAATCAGAGTTTATCTAAATCTAGCTTCTAAGGTTAGTACTAAACTGCCTCTGATACCAACTATAACGCCCCGACCCCAGCTACCCAGAGTCGGTGCATTACTTCGTAACATTGGAATGATCACAAAAGATCAAGTCTCGAAAGACCGATTAGTTTAGTAGCCTTGGAAACACTAGATACATTCATAAGTCTTTCATTACATCAAAAAGTAAACAAACTACAATAACATGGTCTTCATAGTACACACTCATATCCTCACTGACTATTCTTGCAAGTCAGTCATAAAACACTTCTTCACATCCTGGAAAATATTAAAACATTGAAAGGGGTGAGCTCAGATGCTTAGTAAGGATAACAATATTGCGGAAGCTTTTATAAGAAAACATAAGCATTTAAGGCAATGTATAACTAAAACAAAAGCCTTATTGAACTTGAACTTCAGCATAATATGGAAAAAGTAAAATAAAATAATGCCATTACATACTCACATGGATATTCTACTAGACGAATAATCACATGAAATATCAATAACCACTTTCATAATGAGGGAATGTATAATGCCAGACATTCTGAAACACTTTGTCAAGGCCTCGGCCAAGACGTCTAAAATGATTAAGGCCTCGGCGAAAACCATAAATCAAATTGGGAAAGGGCCTCGGCCAATTCCACGTCTAGTTGTCTCATGAGACCTACCGATGCATCGAGGAGCTATAGCGGGCTCCACCCGTCACATATTAAGTCCAATACATTCCTCATATGAATAGGTTTAAACATAACATAAATATTCGTATTAAAACTAGCATACGAAATGTCAACAATTTCTCCATAAACTATGGATGGTATAAAAATAACACATCCACAGTCAAATATTTCACAAAATGTTCAATGGAAGTTTTGTATCATAAATCAATTTCAATTAAACTTAAAACACATCAAAGGATGTTGACATGGATGAAATCAAAGCTATTTGAGAGTAATATCTCTCCTTTTTGAAATCATTTAAAAGTCCCATAATTATAAAATAATACATTTACTTTGAAGATATTCTTATAAGCTTGTTAGGGAAGCTTCGACGAAGTTATAATGGCGGAAAATAGCCGCACCCGTCGTATAAGTTAAAAAAACATTCTTACCTTAAATTTGTCAAAGAGGTCAAAAAGTACATTGTTTGGAAAACGACGGTAAGATTCCTTTCAAAAATGTATAAGGGTATAAATGACTTTAACACATTTTCCATTTAATAGTAATAATGTTTTGAAAGACATTTTTAAGAAACATGGATGTGGATGATAACGAGGTCCCAGTAGATAATTATGTATAAACAACCTTGGATAATGAAGAGGTTGTGAAGTAAACCCTTACCTTGTACTTTTCCTTGGATGGGGTAGTTTATCCTCCTGTACAATGCTGAAATAATTGTTATTAAATTATACAAGAATCATATACATTCATATGATATCATATATGATCTTTTAATATTGCTTTGTTAACAATATCTTAGATTTATCGTTGTTTCGGGTGTTAACTTACTCGTTTTCTTTTATATGTTTTGTTACGTAAGTCGTGTTTTTCATGGATGGGTTGTATCTTATTCATATCCAGAATGATATCATGTCCTTAAACATTATTTTTAAATCATCAAATGATAATTATACTTGAATGGATACGACGGAGAATGAATCTCATCGCGTTCGTGGAGACGGTAGTCCGTACGTACGCACAAGCGACAATATCATTATTTTGATATTAAAATAATATATAATTGGATATTATATCATATATAAAGAATCATTATCATGTTATATTTATTATTTACATGAATTACATATCATTATTATACCCATCTAAATAATAATATATTGAATAACAATTACACCACGACGTGGAGACGGTAAGCCGTATGGTGACATGTCATTCAAATGATGGGTAGAATACTGAATATGGTTGTTCCATATTTATAATAACATCACAGTATATAGAATATACTGTAGTTATAATTTTATAATTGAAATAATAAACAAAGAGGGGTTGGAAGAAGAAAGAAACTTGAAAGAGGGTGATGAAAATGTTACCTCTTTTTCGGGTTCTTCCTTTTGATTTGATCAAAAGGACTCCTTAGGATGGCTTTATGACTAAATTAAAGCTTCTAGGATGAAGGGAGAGAAGTTGGGAGAGTATTTGGGCAGAGTTTGGACGAACCAAAAGGCTTGGAAGTGTGAATAAGGTGGTAGAGGTGGGGGCCTTTTATAAGAGGAGAGGAGGGGCTCTTTTGGAAAGATTGAAATGTTACATTATTATACAATGATTTTAGGATTATAAAGGTCCCACACTTATATAATTCGTGTCTAAGGTGATACGGGTTCGAAATCCCCTCATCCAATAGGCTTTGGACAAGTGTATGCCTTGGATTTTGCATTATCGTCTCATTTTATTTAAATCGTTAAATAATGAGGTCATCTCTGCATCATAATGATGTCATAAATAATTTAATTTATTTAATGTCTAAAAATTCTAAAAAAAATACTATGATGTAGGAAATCTTTTTATCTTTCCAATGACTATTTATAGTCAAAAATATGACTTTTATAACCACATATAAAAATTGTTTTAGTAAAACATTTCATGTTTGTGTCATTTTAATTTTAACATTAAATAAATATATATTAATGTCATTTTCCAACTAAAGTGGCTCCATGGGGTCCCCAAGTTGACCTATGGGTTTTTTTGGTCGGCCATGACTCATCCAATAGGAGTAGGACAAGTGTCAAGCTCATCTCATATTATTAAAACATTATTTTTACCCTAAACTACACTAATTACCTCTAATCGCGATTAAGAACATAAAAGTTACTATTCACCAAAAAATTATTTTAATCTCATTGAACCACATTTTACTTCTTAATGACAACCATGTATGTCGGATTTTTGAAAATCAAATCACAGAAGTGGTAATATTTCATTTTAACGAAAAATCAGTTTTTAACAACCACTTAGTGGTTTCACTATTCATCAAAAATTGAAGTTTTTCAGAATAAGGCCAAAATTTCACCCTAAGCTATAATTGATATTCCGAATTCAAAAATGATTTCTATTTTACACATTTCCAAACATATAATTTGTATTAATTAATTTTATAATTAATTCCCGCTGTTACAACAAATAGCGTGTTTTTAAGAAACAATTTATATCAAAAGATTGGCAATTGTTTATGTCCAATTTCAATGTTAAATTAATTCTAATGACCACCATTGGATAAAATGGTAAAAATATATTCTAATTATACTTTAAAACCACTAAATATTATAATTTATAACTATAAATTATTTTGATTAAAAAAGTTGTTTTTAAGTATTTTTCACTATTCATAAAAATGTAGAAGTTCTCAGAAAAATACCAAAAATTCATCATAGGCTAATTTCAATATTCCGAATCCAAAAATAAAGTCCATTTTGATAAATAAAATTTATAAAATTTCAAAAAGTAGGTATTACTATTCATAACGGCTAGTTTAATTAGTTGTGGTGTGTGTTAGAGCTCGAGGTTGCGTACAACACACGCTATTGCATTATTCGAAGGGAAACGTACAGTGGAAGCATGGGGTGTTACATTATTATTGATCCTTGATATGTTTAAATGATATTTTAATGAATTTAGTTATATGGTATGAAGATGATTAATTATATAAAATTTAATGATGATTGTTTTAGGTTATTTTGGGTGGTTTTTTGATCACAACAAACTTGTTTTGTTTTATCATATAGTATTATGTATATATGTTAGTTTAAGAACATAAATAGTTCTCTGAAATTAAATTTAAAATATTTTTCAACCATTTTAATTTTTTTATAAACTTACTTGAAGTCTTTATATGAAAAGAAATTTTCATCGTCCACGATGTCGGTAAATTGACACATCACGGGCGACAATTCCTGTTTTTGAATAAAACAGATTGGGGGAGAATTTTAATGATGGATATTCCATTAACATGATAGAATAAAAGTATACAAAAATTCATGACTTATCATTCAGTTTGGATAAGATAATGTTAGGAGAATAGAAAAAATGAAATGAAATTGAAAATAAATTAAAATAAAAAGGAAGTGGATTTTACCAGTTTGATTTATCCTCCATGAGAAACTCCTTAGAGAAAGGGTTTTAATTTTTTGATGATACCAGGAGATCCTGGAAATTGGGAAGGTCCCTGAGAATAGTTTTGGGATGAATTTAGTCAAGGATAAAATTTTGAGAGGTGTTAGGAGAAGAGGGGGTGATGTGTGGTATTTATAGTGGAGAAGAGGGGTGTTTTCTCATTATTATATTCATTACTTTATTATTTGGGATCAATAATTTGAATAGTTTTAGAATCATGTCGAAATATATTAAAATAATTAAGGAGAGTTCTTGATTTTGGTCCTACATCAGTCTTTCATCATCTTTGTCTCTGTAATTCATGTATTTAGCTTTTATCATAAATTCTCATATTATACAATTCATAAAATTCATGTATTTTAGAAATATCCAAAAAATTTACCCTAATAATTTTTAGATGTGTAGAATTAATAAATAAAATATATTTTGAGAAAATAATTTTCCAAAATTTATTAATTTTATTTTATATTAAAACCATCATTTAAATTGAAAATACAGATTTTAAAATTATAACTCATTTTATAACTCCTTAAAAAATTAGTTATTGTATCAAAAAATTATCTTAAAATAATAATTAATAAAAATATCAATTTATGAATTTTTTTTGGAAATAAAGTTTTATTTAAATTATTAAAGTAATCATAAAATTGTAATTAAATATTTATGATTGAGAAAAATTATAATACTTATTTAATAATAATTTAAATGTTGATTTATATAATATATGATATATTTATACCATAATTTCACTTATAAGATAACTAAATTTTATTTATACTTTTATAGGAGAGGTTACTATTTATATTACATGTTTACTATACACAAGGGTCATATTACTATTCCTAAGGTCAAGTTACTATTTTATCAGTATAGGTTCCTTAACTTATAAAAAAACTTCTTATTTCATTAATTATTTATTCATAAAATATTTATTACGGTCAATAAGTGATATTATGAGATTTATACTACATAAGATTACTATACGAAGGGATAAATTCCATTAATAAAAGTTTGGGTTATTACATTGATTCGATATTTACCTCCAAGTTATAGAAAAGTCTATAACATTCACTAAACACTTTAAATAGATTTTGTATGACTTATCATCATCAAAATAATGGCTAATTTGAGTGAACTATTCAGACACTAGAAGGCATGCTAAGAGAATGCTGGATAGTCTTCCAAGAAGGATGTGATTAACATCTTCTAATTTTCATGTTCTCTTAAAATAATTGTTTCCACTCAAGCATGAAAATTCATCCAAGTGATTCCCTTTATTTACATTGATGTAGAACACTAGAATGCTGGGATGAAGTTGGTGAACATAATCTACTGGCACATAAAATGGTCTATGAAATGGTAAAAAAGGTGAAAATTATTCTGTATCACATCAAGGTATCCCAAAGTAAACAAAAGATCTATGCTGATAATCATTGATGAGACATAATGTTTAATGTTGGAGACCTTATATTCCTCTGTATATCTCCACTAAAGGGTGCCATGATATTAGGGAAGAAAAGAAAGATAAGTCCCATGTACATCATCCCACTATAAATTCTTGATCATGATAGAGATTTGGCCAATAAAATGTCCCATCCACCATCCACATCTCAAGTATGCTATGTATTCCACATATCTCGATTGAATACGTGCATACCAAATCCCTCACATATACTGAATTTAGAGGTGGTACAGGTGGAAAATGATCTCTCTTATGACGAGAAGACAGTTTATATCTCTAACAGTAGAGATAAAGTTATTCGTAAGAGGAGTTTTTACCTAGTTAAAGTACTATGGAGAAACCATAAATATGAAGTGAAGACATGGTAACTAGAGGAATAAATGAAAGAGAAGTACCTCACTTGTTTTAAATTAGTATGCAAAACAAATTTTTTTGGGAGAAATTTCATAAGGGGAAGGGGGGATAATGTAACAAACCCAAAAATTTTCATTGGAAATTACCTCTTTTTAATTATATCATATATTATAAATCACAAACATCACATAGAGAAACCACAAGATATTATTCTCATAAAAGAAGATTGATGCATTTGTTATAAAATAAACCAATAAGAATTCAAAATATTATTACGAGATAATAAATAGTAGGATAATAAGAATAGGAAAATTTGGATATGATCTATCAACTAGATTGATCGTGCTCATGAACATGGATGTATGAATAAAATAAAATGGAAATAACAAAATTTTCATTTAAATGATGAATGTTTATATAAAATTAGAGAAAATAGAAGTGAATAATGAATGAAATAAGTGGTAGATATAGGAAGTAGGAAACCCTTTTGACTATTAGAAAAGTAAAATCACCATTAGAATAATAATGTGACTAATAAGAATAATAATATGTCAATTAGAATAGTAACCACGCATATTAAAGTGTAGATAAAATTTTGGTATCTTATAAATGATAATATGATATATTTATATATTGGAATAAGTAAAAAATGATTTCAAAATGATAAATTAATTGTTGGTATTTTTTTAAAACCAAAATATTTAGTTAAAATATTAAAATAAAAATAATTATTTTAAAAAAATCTTATTTTCATAAAATATATTAATGAATTTTTATTTTTTGAATAATTTTTATGTAATTTCATAACACCTTAATTAGTTTTCAATGTTTCTAAAAATCACTATTTTTCTATTTAATGACGATTTTATTTAAAAATTATATTTATAATGATTATAAAATTATTTTAATAAAATGAAGTCTAGTTTTTCATTTTACACATCAAAAAATATTTGGGGTAAATTTTTTGGATTTTTCTAAAATAGTTAAATTATTAGTGAATATTAAAATATGATAATTTATGGTATAAGATAGATACGTGAATTTTGGAGTCATGGATGATGTTTTGATGATGTAACTTAAGTATCATAAATATAATAGAATTTTATTTTTTCAGGAAATATACACCATCAAATCTTTTCTCTTCTTTTTTCATCTTAAAAATGAAAACACTGACTGTGATGTGTCGATTCACTACCTTCGTGGATGATGAGTTTTTGTTTCTCATTATTGCCTTCAATGCAGATGATAAAACCATTATAATGATTTAAAAAATATTTTAAAATTTATATTATAACTTGTTTCATATTTCTGAAAAAATATATTTGCATAATATTAAATAATAAATCAAAACTAGTTTATGATGATTAGAAAACCACCAAAATAAACTAAATTTTTTTCATTAATGTTTTATCTAATAAATAATTATCATATCTAAAAAAATTATACATAATAAAATATAAAATAATAGTAGTTTATTAATACCCTATCTTTACACATTTATAGTTTTTATTCCATTTTACAAGAACTCCCTTAGTTATACTTAAGGTAACCGACTATAAAACCATGAAACACACACTCCTAAAAGAATAAAAACAAACACTATTACTCATAAAAGTAGCCAAAAATGAACTTAATAAAATAAAAAATGTCAAATATATATTTAAGAGGTACTAAATTAATTAATGGATATGTCTAATTTTTTTATCCTAATCATTAAGTGCAAGTGAAGAATTATTTTAGATATAAGGTAAGGGATCTCTTCAAACCTCCAAATTTACTATTGGGTTACGTTTTATCTCCATTTTCATAAATTTATATCTTATTTAATTTCATATAATTATTCTAAATTATATTTATATGTTACAAACTTATTTATTCAGATCTATTCATCCATATTTTTTGGGAAATATATGTTTTTAAAAGGCTCATTTCTCAATTCCTCCTAATTAGCAAGCCCGATTAAAGGGAACTTATCAATTTATTACCCTTTTTAGGTGAACTACATAATATATTTTAATCAACGATTATATTTATATTTTCAATAATTTTATAATAAAAACCTATATTAGTTTATTACTGGTTTTATACAAAAATATTTCTTTTTACTCATTAAATTTTCTTTAGTATTTTCCCTTAACCGTACTAAAGTAGATCATTTCTAAATTTTCTTAAAAACTATTTTTACATGTTTTAAATTCTCATGGTGATCATTTTTTATGATTCTATTATAGTGTTTCTTTATTAATTTCAATTTATGATTTAAATCAATTTATTTTTAGACACCATTATGATATGCCTGTTGGTAATGCCTTATGACATGATTACGATACCCATTTCATTCCATGGGTTACCCTTATGCCTATTTGTTATGATTGATTTTTCATGTGGAACATGTATCCATGAAAATTATATGATGGTTTTACCATGATATCACACAAATTAATTAAGTAATGTTTAATTTAATGAGACATTATTTATGGGATTTTGGAGTAAACGAAATAAAAAATGGGACTTTCCACCAGGTCATATAGTCTTAAATGTTAGTCTGGACAAATTTTTGTGTAATGTTGTATGTTTCTACAATAATACTATAATTCCATGAATATATGATCCCATGTATTACATGTTATTATCCATTTTATTATTCATGTTCCGTGGATTTTTATTTCATCATGTTATGCATTCTAACTCATGTGTTGTGCTTTATTCATATGTTTATTCCCTAACTGGGTTTTTTAGCTCATACCTTTATGTATGTATTCCCCAGGTTATCCTTTGAATATTTAGGATCTCAAATGATGTTAGGATATCTTTATATTATCTTAATATAAATATAATTATTCTATTTCCATGTTTTTAATTTTATGTACGTAGTATTCCAAAGACACTAGACTTTATGGTCCTTGGTTTTCTTATGAGGGTTAATTATGATTAAAATCATGTAATAATATGTGAAAAAGACTAGGCAATCTATATCAAGGAGGAAAAATAGAAACTTTATTGTAGAAACTTTATACTTAACATTTTAACACCAATGGGTAAACTTGAATTTATCTAATATAGGATAAAACATTCCTGTATTGCTTCAATTTTCTATGTGTGGAATCCTGTAGAGAACTGATAAGTCGGGAAATATCTTTATAGATTGAGGATATCCATAATTCACAATTTATGATGGATTTCACCCCTAGTATAGGGGACATTATTCTACAACTTCTGATACACCTTGAAACGATCGTGGGCCAAATCCATTATCCTTTCAGCATCATACCATGTTTTATTTAATGGTATAAACTCATCATACATATCCCTAGAGATACATGGTTAAGAAAAAGTATAGATATCCCAGATAATAATTCAATCTTTTTCCATAAATTATACTAAAATAATTTTTGGGGGACTCTATGGATTCATTAGTTTAGAGATGATGTTTTATTTTTTGTAAACATAAGTTTTACCCACCCAAATAGCCTTATAAATACTAAAATGTTGTGGATTAGTTTTGAATTCCTCACTAGTTTGGCACAAAAAATATCTAAACATTCAGTTTGGATAAACTCCCCATCCTAAAGAGGAATTACCAATCCTCCTTCCAACCTTGTATCTGGTCAGTTTGGTAAGTACAGAAGGTAGAATAATAGTAATGAGGTTCTGAATCTTCTCTATTAGGATTCAGATCAAGGGTACAAAGGCTATGATGTATTAAACATGTAGTTAGAAATATTGATTCCTTTATTTATATATCCTTAGAAGAGATGTTTCTAGTGGGACTATTTGTATTTTCCAATAACAAATACATTAGTAATAAACTATGAGCCTTTGGGATAAGAGCGTCGATCAGAATCCCATGATCGTATAGGAGAAGGTAATAACTTTGCAGATTCTCACACTAATATTGTGTCAATTGCTTAAAAATATTTGGGAGAGTGGTTTAACACATATCGTAGTAATCTAACCCAAAATATTTGATCATATTTGAAATATTTGAAATGAACTTTCATGGGAATCCATCTGAGAATCCATTGAAAACTTGCAATAAGACATCAAATTAAAAATATTAATTTTAGAAAATGGATTTTTTTTGGAAAATGAAGGTCCCTTGTGTTGGACCATTAACTTTAAACATCTCACAGGACCCTCTACCAGGTCCCTTGTGTAGGCTCATCGATGAAGTTAATCATCCATAGAATGAACACTTAAGTGGTTGTACAATGTACTTGCATGAAGGTGATTCTTCAGTATACATGTCGAAACAAAAAAATGAAAATTATATGAGAATGGTCTATGTGATGAGAGTAAGAGAACACAAAGGTGGTTAGAATTATTCATTAGAGGGTCCATAGTATTTATTAACAATGCTGGACTATGCATTGTACTTATACCTTAGACCTATGATTCGAACCTACATGGGTATCCTATATGGATGACCTACAAAACCATGATAATCCAATCCTCCCTCAAATTAGGATTATAACATATTCTCCTAATCAGAGCCAATCGTGATGGGGTGATTTTGTTGACCCTCTATTTTTTACAAGGGATGAAAATATTTAATGGTAAATAATTCAAGAGATTATGAGAAGAAGAGTCCTAAGGAGGATTAAGGGAACTCTCATAAATTGGTATGTGTGCACCCAGACTATATAACAGAGGACTGGTATAGACCCCCTACGCGACATATAAGGATATTTAACCCCTACACATGGTACTTACACATCATACCTATGTTGGGTACTTGTATAGAAAAACTGATTTTGAACAATTCCCCATTTTTTCTAATAAATAAGACCCCATGGCTCCTCATTTGGGAGACATAAAAAGTAGAAGCATCCTCCCAGAATTGGTTGTGAAACCTATTTTACCAGGTCTTCATAATACATTCATTAGGTAGCTATTCAAAAAAAAAGATGATAAAATTAAGGGGGATATTGAGTTGAATGTCCCTCCAGTTTCTAAAACATAAGACACCTACTTGGGGACCCATTCCTCCCAAGATAACGAGAACTTTCTTGAAGGTCCATCCCAAACTGAAGGGAATTCATCAGAACCTTATAGTGACACATAAAGAAATTAAATATTCCTTGAGAAAGGGTTATTCCAAGTGTTTTTCCCTAGTTATCCGTATCCTAAGGCACCTCCACCAAGAACATGCTTACCCCTATGTGATGCACTTCCCTCTCCACCCAGGTCACCCCATGTGATGCACTATCTACTCAAAAAGCCTTGACTTATGCAAGATACCTTCCAACTCCTCATTAAATCCATCAAGTATAGGGATATATTTCCTTTGGATCCCCTATATGAGGGTAATAAAATTTAAAACTACACAAATGCCTTTGAAGATAGACGACCCCAGAGAAAGACATGCTAGTGTGTCTCCCATTCAGTTCTACATTCCATCGGGTACTGGTGTATCATATTTTTCATACACGATAGGTATGGTCCTTGGGGAATATCCAGTTATGCATCCCATTTTTCATAAGATCCTGGACCCTAGGGGTTGTTCTAGGGATCTCCCTATCATGGATGTGAGGACTAGGACAATGTCCTACCCTTGACGTCTTTAATAACAGGGACCTATGGTTCTTGGCAGGGAGGGAGAGGATCATTCTTTAATTTACCTTTAAGATTTAATTTCATATACCACTATATTATATAGAATCTGGAATATAGAATAACTCCTAGATTAATCCCCCATCATTTCTTATAGGGTGGTATCCAGGCATGGAGTCATATATGAAAATCCTGCTTGACAAAATTGAAGATGAGACAAGCTCATGAAAACCTTTTTTTTTTAAATTTTTTTATTTTCCCTCTTCCATCAGTGGAAGAAGAAGTTTCTTAGTTTGATAGATATTTTTCATCCTCTTTTTTATCAAACTATGCCTGAATCACATGGTCTGTGTTGTTAGATGAATTCATGATATATGTTTGGTCAGATGTATGCCTCATAAAAATATATTTTTTAGTATATTCCTCCCACCATATTTCAGAGGGACTCCATAGAAGTTGGACTTCGATTCCATGTATCCAAAAATAAGGGAATCATCCTAGAAAAAATCTCAAAAAAAACCTAAAAATCACCAGGAGTTGTGACATTACTCATGTTACCAATATAAAATGTATCCTCCAAAATAGTGTAAGACATAAAATCATTCCTTAATTCTCTCGAAGGTCATATTACTCTATAAGACAAATATTCAGAGGTACTCTATAGGCATGGTTCCTCACAAACAAACTGCATGGGATTTCATTACAATACAAATGTGATATATAGGAAGAGTCTATGAGATCCAAACCCATCACCCTATAATCAATCCTAATTCTCTATAGGTAAAATTCTCTGTAGGGTCATATCTAACATTGAACCCCACACCCCTTATGGGTTCGTTGGGTCACCTCGATATAATTACCACACAAAACTATGAAAGAGAATAATTTTCCAAGATGTACTTTCCACATGACATTAAACTACTTGTTTTAGTCATTTTCAGATCACCTTTAAAGGTATGATGTGTCATATTAACTATGAATGAACTAGGTGGGTTTAAATTTATTTCTTGAGGATATATAAGAAGAACATATTTTGGTTAGGTCTCATCATAAAAAAAACTCTTATCTCCCATGATAAGGATAAAACATTGAGCTCCCCACTGCATGGATTGAAACCAGTATCCTAATAATAAATGACAAAAGGATCTATAATCCACTCATTAAAGGGAACCATTAAAATAGAACCATGAATAAATATAGATGTCTCTATAGATGAATTACCTCAGATACATTTAGTTGATTTTAATTTCCATGCATGATAATAATGGATTGTTAATTTAAGAGTGACCTAAGTAATACTTGGTAAATAATTAATGATGCAAGAATATATCATATTTCTATAAGAGAGTCCTAGATTTGGAAATAATTTCACTCAACCATGTCTGATGACCTCGACCTCACATCCTATTGACCAATATAAATTCTTAATTAACATTTTAAAAGTTCACCAATGAGTGTCTACCATTGCAAAGAAGTTACATGAGTCATCATGAATATGATTTTCCATGGGGGTGTTTCCGATTCCATGAACAAACCCCATTGCAAACTTCCAAGAAAAGTGGTGGCTATATGTTTCTGACATAATTGTTGTCCCACCAACATGAAAAATTCAATTCCATCCACTCATTTTATTCATGAAAAAAAAATCATGATGATATAATATTTTTCTCATGATATTCTAGAAATAATATACATTGAGGAAGTGGTAAGGATGTATGGTGCACAACATTCTACTGTATTTGATCAGGATCCAATGTTAACTTCATAGTTCTACAAAGTCATTAGTAAGATAATTATTTAATGCAGTGTTTCAAAACTTCTTATGATCAATGGATAGATGGTCATTCTCATATAACAATTCAAACCCTAGATTATATGATGATTTTTATATGGATTTCAAAGGTGGTTGTAAACAAGAGATTCATTGATTGGATTTTTCCTATAATAAAATCTTTCACTAGAGAATTGAAATAGATCCCTATAAATCACTCTATGGAATACAATTTTGAGCTCCAAAGTTATGGGATAATGTTGTAGAAATAAGGATATTAAGACATGAGCTAATAGAGGAAATGGTAAAGAAAATAATAACTATTAAAAATCACATAAGAAAATTATAGAGTCTATAGATACGTTATGAATCCAATCATAAGACAATTTGGGAATTAGAAGTTGGTGAAAAGCTATTAAAGTTAATTTACACATGGATGAAGGTTATAACATTCAAAATGAAGGTAATGCTAAGCCCTAGTTATACTAGGATATTTGTGATTCTTAAATGAATAGGGATTATAACATATCATTTGGTAGTTCCACTAAACCTCTGTCAAGTTCATGATGCATACCATGTATCTATATCGAGGAATAACATACTTGATCCTTAATATATACCTAATTCAGATGTTTTAACAAAGTATCATGATATTTATTATGATAAAAAATGGAAGAAATATTAATTTATAGTGTTAAAGTGCTATAAAAAACTACTTACACAGTTGTAGTTATCTATTGGGACGATAAATCCAATGATCCTCCCTAGGAACCTCTAGAAATCATGAAATAATGATATCCTATTTTTTTTTGTATTGGAGTGATATTATCTAGAGCGTTAAATTAATTTTAAGGGGGGATAATGTCACACATAAATATTTTAGGATATATTCTCTTCTAATAAATTAATTTATTTGATATATTATGATAAACAAAACATTGAATTTAAATGAACAATGATATACTATTGAAATATCATTATTTAATGTAACATTTATTTCCTAGATAGGGTTCAAAAATAAAAATAATAGAAAAACAATTATGAAAAACTAATATTTTAGACATATATAAAATAAATCATTTTTATCAATTGGCTAGAAATGAAAAAAATATTATTGGAAAGTAAAAGAGAGTTTCTTTTGAAAAACTTTTATTTTGCACACAATGTGTTTTTATCTTAATAAATTAAATTAATAATTATATTTGAATTATTTTAATGAATGAAAAATATTATATATTGAAAACAATTTTTTATAATCTTATTTTTTTTTCTAAGCATGTGATAAGAAAAAATCAAGTTTTATGCTTAAAAATGCATTTTTCTAAAAATTAGGTTTCATCATGTTTCTCACACTTATTTAAAAATGAGTTTAAGATACTTATAAATATTAAAACATGAAAAATTTATCTCATATTTATAATTTTTTTCCCAAAATTGGTTAATATGTCCATTTTTTATTCATCATGAATAATAACCTTGGTAAAATGTTGTCACCTCGGTATGGGTAAATTGTGTAAAATCAGGTTAAATATTTTAGATAAGGCTTTAATTTTTTTCCAAAACTTTAATTTATCAAATTAGATGATTTGAGTCCAAAAATTTCCATCCATTTCATTAATATATGTCCAATTGGTTCCATTATATATATATAATGATGTTTATATTGTTTTATGAAAAGAATGAATACCGAATTTCACTCTCTTGGATTTATTATATTTAAATAGTTTACGTAACTAAAAAATAGGGTAAGTTAGATTCAATATAATTGTTTGTAATATGTCTTAATTTTTAGTAATGGTAATTTATTTTTAATTTTTATTGACAGAATAATTTCCTTGTATTCTTATGCAAAACTGAAAAAATATTTAATCAATTGATAGAAAAATAAAAAAAGAATATTTATATCTGATGTTATTAATATTTTAATATCTTTTTACATACTCAATTTACTGATTTTATATGAAATGTGCATAATTTGTGTGAAATATTAATGTTTAAATATTAAATATAATTTTTGAGAACTATTTGAATTTATCCAGATTCAAGTCTGTTTAATGTTTTTACAATAACGATCACCCTACTTATCTAAATTGCATTATTATTATTTTGTAGGGTTCCCAAGTCCAATTCCAACATTTCATTAGAAGTCACCTTTGGAAAATTCTTCCATTTAGAGGGTCATATGGACCACACAAGAAGGCCCAAGGAAACTATTAAGAAACTGGACCATATATGAAGGTTAAATTACTGGAGTCAATCCAGGAGTCTAAATACCTTAATTCTCCTCCCAAGTTTGGAGGAAATTTCAAGGAGTGCAGGATAAAAATATCCGAACCCAATAACAAATACAAGGGACCCACATGATGCATTGAAGTCCAGCCCACCATTCTGTTAGGGAATTACAAACATCACACTAACATTGTAATATCTCCGGATGTAGACATCCATTCGAGCTGAGATTTTGTATTGTGAAAGAGGAGATTTGGGAGGCCAACTGTTTTGAAGAAATGATTTTTATTTGAGGGCATATTACTATTCCGAAACCCATTCACATTATGGACTTAGAAAAATTCTGTATTAAAATGGATAGATCAGAATTGTTTATTAAAACCAATATAACTTTGGCTTCATAAGTCCAATGGCCGCCAAATTTTTACATTAGACAGAACACATTTTTATCTACAACTGTGAAGAAGGATATTTCTCAATATTCTACTGTATGGATGTCTATATCGGCGAGCCAAGTGGAGGGGTAATTCTTGAATGTAAACAGTCCACCACCTTGGGCTGTAAATACATTCTCTCCCCTCCTTTCAAAAGGGTTGGCATTTTAGAGAAAAGGAGGATTGATTGGAAGTACCAAGGCCCTACCAAAGGCTTTGGAGGATCTTTAAAACTCAAGTTTTCACTTCAGAATCCCTTACTCCTCTCTTTGTTTTCATTTACTTTTTCATTTTTCTTCGTTGTAATTTTGCAAGTGTTTGTCTTTGTAAATCTATTTTAATGAAATTTTATTCTTCTTAATTTCTTATTCTCATCCACCTTATGTAGTTTAATATTAATTTTATTATTTTAGTTTAAATAAATCTTAAATCCATCATCTTATTTTACATTATTATTCAATAAAAAGTCCGTTTTGTTTTTACTCTTGTCATCGTTCATGTGTGTGTTCGGTGCACAACTCTCTTCTTATCCCTTTATTTTTCTTCTCTTTGTAATTCATCACATTAAACATAATAGAACAAACTAATAATAATTTAAATGGATGAGTAAATATCTCATTGGGGTGAGTTATAATTTAGGGATGTTAAGTTATTGAGAGGTTTTGCTCGATGAGTATTCGTTGAATTAACATTGTGTATGTTGGACTTAACATGTCATGGATTAATGACTTGTTTTGTTTAACGTGTGGTTTACATGGATTATTGGAACCATAAATAAACTACCATAAACAAGTACTGATTTATATTAGAATTCTTGTTAAGTTAAGGCTTGGATTAAAGCTTTAACACTTAGGAATTCTAATCGACGTCAACTTGTGATGTGAGTGTTAATTTAAATGAAATATAAAGTAAAGCTCAAGGATATTACAAGCTTAACTCCCTAATAATGAACTCAAACCAATCATTATCAACTTGTTAAATTAAACATCACCCATTAAACATTTCAATTATGCTTTGCAAACAAACCCCCCTAATCAAAAAACAATCAACTAAAAACAATCGACTATTACGAAGTACCATCACCGAGGATTCGACCCGAGTGCTGCTATACACATTAGCAGAGCACCAGAACCTTGATAGGTCGATAGGAGACAATTGGACGCACATTTAAAATGGAACCGTCTCCAGTAATAGTGCTTTAAGTTGTCATTAGTTTTTGGTTATTGTAATAAAAAACCCCAAAAAAACAAAAGTTAAAAAAATTTGAAAAAAAAACACAAAGAAAACCCCGTATTCTCATAAAAATCAAAAATGGAAAAAATACAAAGAAAAAACCGTGTTCCTATTTCTTCCAACATCTATCTGAATGCCTCGTAGCCTTCCAAACAATCCCTCGGATTTGTTTGACCCTGAAATTGCGTGAACACTTCGCCAACTTAGGAGGAACATAAGAGATAATCAAATAATACAATAATCAGTCCTTGTCCAAACTGTTGAATTAGATATGGCCAATGCTAGGGAACAAACAATTAAAGAACTTGCTGCCCCTGATATGAATTACCAACCTCTTAGTATTCAATATCCAAACATAGAGGCTGACTTCGAACTCAAATCGGGTTTGATTCATCTTCTTCCTCATTTCCACGGGCTAGCCAGTGAGGATCCACATCTCCACCTTAAAGAGTTCCAAGTAGTGTGCTCTACCATAAAGCCTCAAGGGGTTTCTGAAGAACAAATCAAGATTCGAGCATTCCCTTTCTCCCGAGATGACACTGCTAAGTCATGGCTCTACTACCTTCCTCCTGGTTCCATAACTACATGGAATGACATGAAGCGACTTTTCTTAGAAAAATTCTTTCCTACTTCTCGTACTGCTTCTATCCGAAAGGAAATAAGTGGTATCCTTCAGTTCCCAAGTGAATCACTCCATGAGTACGGGGAGAGGATCAAAAATCTTGTTGAAACCTGCCCACATCACCAAATTCCTGATCAACTCTTGATCCAATACTTCTATGAGGGGTTATTGGATATGGAGAGAACTCTCATTGATGCCGCAAGTGGCGGTGCTCTTATTGATAAAACTCCTGTAGCTGTAAGAGATCTCATAAGTACCATGGATACAAATACATAACAATTCCATACTCGATCACATGCTCATGTGAAACAAGCCCAAGATGATCAATCAATTGAGCCAAACAAGATGAACAAGTGGATGAGTGAACTTACAGGTCTTGTGCGACAGCTACTTGTGGCCACCAAATCCCCAACGTCGTCTTCTCCACAATCAATGTTTCCTGGACCTATCAAAAACTATGGAATCTGCAACTCTCCATCTCATCCAACTGACACATGTCCACAACTTCAAGAGGATCAATCCGATTCATCTGGACCAATGGAGCTCAATGCAGCATATGTTCAGCGGAACACCAATCCTCAACTATCAGGACAGTTTGTTAGAAACTTCAACCAACCTCACTTTGAGCCCTTCTCTTCTTCCTATAACCAAGGCCTTAGGTATGGTAATCCCATATCTCATCCCCCTCAATTCCCTCCTCCAAACCCAAACCAATCTCAATATGGTCAAGGTGGTGGTAACTTCCATCAGCCTTATCCTTTTGTTCCTCAACCTCAAAGGAACAATCCTCCTCCTGGAATTCATTATCCCAATGAGCCTTCCCAATTACAAAACCAATACAATCGCTTTCCCAAAAACCAAAATCAAGGTAATGCCAATCTGGGACAAGCCTCTTTATCCATGCAACCATGGGAAAGTGCTGTAGAAGATCGTGCCTCCTTCACCCGTTCTAGTCTCAAGAACATTGGAACCCAAATCGGTCAACTTGCATCCCACCTTAGTCAACAGAAACCATCCAATTCTTCCCAACTCCCAGCTCAACCATTACCCAACCCCAAGGGTAATGTAAGTGCAATTGCACTTAGATCGGGAAAGAAAATTTCTATGCCTCAAAATAAGTCCTCCAACCCTCCTTTGAACGTTGACCTAGAATATTAAAATAAAAAGAAACTTGAAAAGGAACCTGAATCCATTCCATCACCTCCTTCTATTCCACTTAGGAATCCAATTCCTTTTCCACAAGCTATCTCTAAGACAAATAAGTCCTTTGAACCTGATTATGAAATGCTCGACATGTTTAGACGTGTTGAAGTCAACATTCCTCTCTTAGATTTTATCAAACAAATTCCTAAGTATGCAATGTTTCTCAAGGAGTTGTGTACCCACAAGAGGAAACTTAGAACTTTGAAAATGTTTCCACCCAGAAGTCTATACCCATTAAGTGAAAATATCTAGGCACCTTTACGGTTCCATGCCAAATTGGAAGTTCCAACTTTGATGATGCACTCATAGACCTAGGATCCTCAATTAATGTCATGCCCAAATCCATATTCTCCAACCTTGGTCTCGGTCCCTTACACCCAACGAGTGTTGTCATTCAATTGGCCAATTGAAGCACAGCCAGTACTAACGGAATAATTGAGGATGTCCTTGTCCGATTAAATGATCTTATATTCCCTGCTGATTTCTATGTCCTTGACATGGAAGGTGAGACGAAATCTTCTCGATCTCCCCTAATTCTAGGAATACCATTCCTCATGACTGCAAGAATCAAGATTTATGTCCATTCAAGCATCTTATCCATGGAATTAGGTGACCAACTGGTCAAGTTAAACATTTTCCAAGCCATGCGATACCCATCTGAGGATCACTCTACATCATGAATCCATGATTCTGAGGACACTTCTAAGAGACAATTGAACCCCATTCCATCATGTTCATCCTATTCTGAAGAGATAGGATCTTGTGAAATCTGAACTAGGATTAACCAAGTCATAAATGGTGAAGTTGATGTGGACCTTTCATTCATAAACTCCATCAATTTATAGGATCTTGAAAACTCTCTTGAATCCCATATCAACTCTGATCAAACCTGCTCCACCTTGGACAGTATTGGGAAAAATGAATCTAAAGCAACTGAAGTCCCATCCTCCATTTCTAAGTTTCCTAACCCAAAAATGAATGATGAGACTAATCTGAAACCCCTTCCTGCACACCTGAAATATGCATTCCTCCTCCATAATCACTCATATCCTATCATTATCTCTGCCACACATACTGAAACCAAGGAGTCCAAACTTGTTCAAGTGTTAGAGGAAAATAAAAAAGCCTTAGGTTGGACCCAAGATGACATACCAGGAATCAACCCTGCCCTTTGCATGCATCACATCCATCTTGAGGAGTCATCCAAACCAATTAGACAACCACAAAGAAGACTCAATCCACCCATACTTGAGGTAGTTAGGGAAGATATCACCAAGCTTCTTCAAGCTAGTATTATCTACCCAATTTCTGATAGTGAATGGGTTAGTACAATTCAAGCTGTAGCAAAGAAGGGTGGGATAATAGTTGTCACATATGAACATGAGGAGGTAGTCACAAATCAAGTGAAGAACAAATGGCATGTATGCATCGATTATCAAAAATTGAATTTTGAAACACGAAATGATCACTACTCTCTTCTATTCCTTGATCAAATACTAGAAAGATTAGCCATAAAGTTACACTATTGCTTTATTGATGGATACACCGGCTATTTTCAAATCCCAATCTCACCTTAGGTCCATGAAAAGACTACTTTCACATGCCCCTTTAGAACATATGCATATAGAAGAATTCCTTTTGGACTTTGTAATGCTCCTGCAACATTCCAGAGGTGTATGATGAGTATATTTTCAGAATTCACTGAACACTGCATGGAATTCTTCATGGATGACTTCACCATTTATGGTGAGTCATTTGAGTCATGATTGCATTCACTCTCTCTAGTCCTTTAAAAGTGTGTCAAGTGTAACCTTGTGATAAATTTTAAAAAATGTCACTTCATGGTTGCAAATGGGATTGTTCTAGGGCACATAGTTTCAAAAGATGGTAATGAAGTCGATCCTGCCAAAATTGAAGTGATCCAATCACTTCCTGAACCCAACTCTGTTCGAGATATCCATTCATTTCTCAGTCAGGCTGGTTTCTATTAGAGATTCATTCATAACATTAGTAGGATTTACCTCCCACTCACTCGCCTACTCCAATATGATGTCACATTCCATTTTGATGAGGCTTGCAAGAGATCCTTCATTGAACTCAAAACTTCTCTTATATCTGCCCCAATAATCCAACCCCCAGATTGGTCTTTACCCATTGAGTTAATGTGTGATGCTTCTGATAGAGCCGTTGGGGCTGTTATTGGTCAAAGAAGAGAAAAAATCCCTCATGTCATCTATTATGCCTCAAAAACATTGGATGAAACTCAATCTCACTACACTGTGACTGAAAAGGAACGTATAGCATTGGTTTTTTCCTTAGATAAATTCAGGTCCTATCTCTTAGCCACCAAAATCATCATCTTCATAGACCATTCTACTATTAAGTTCATACTCAAGAAAATTAATTCCAAACCGAGGATAATAAGATAGATCCTAATTCTCCAAGAGTTTGACCTTGAAATCAAAGATAGACCTGGAAAAGGAAACCCTGTGGCTGATCACTTGAGTAGAATTTCTAATTCTTCTCATTCAGGAATCATTGATCCTGAATTCTTCATTGAGAACATTTTGTCTCTCACTCCAAATTTACCATGGTATTCCCCAATTGTAAATTATTTGGTTTATAGTGTTTTTCCTAATTTTTTTTCAAAAGAACAAAAAATGAAGTTGAAAAGTGATTCAAAATTCAATTTTTGGGATGAAAATAAACTTTGGAAAACTAGGGAAGACATGGTAATTCGGAGATGTGTTGAAGAAAATGAGCATTCTTCCATCTTAGAATTCTGTCACTCACTTCCCAGAGGTGGCCACTTTGGACCACAAAGGGCCTCCCGAAAGGTCCTAGACTCTGGATTCTTCTGGCCTTCACTCTTCAAGGACTCACATGAGTTCTGTCAATAATGCCCCACTTGCCAAAAATTTGGAACAATTTCAAAGAGAAATGAAACGCCCCAAAAACCTTTAATTTTTCTATGAGATCTTCGATGTTTGGGGTATCAATTTCATGGGACCATTTCCTCTTTCCACTGGATTATCATACATCATTCTTGCATTTGATTATGTTTCTAGGTGGGTCGAGGCTAAACCCACTAGAAAGGATGATTCACATACTGTTAGTGAGTTCCTAAAGACACACATCTTCCATATATTTGGTACACCTCATTCCTTGATTAGTGACTTAGGAACCCATTTCTATAATTAAACCATGGAATATCTTTTGAAAAAGAATGGGGGTGTACATAAAACATCAACTGCATATCAACCCCAAACAAATGTCATGGCTGAACTTTCTAATAGGGAAGTGAAAAGAGTGCTTGAGAGAATTGTAAAACCCACCAAAAAAGTCTGGCCTGAAAGACTTGGTGAAACACTTTGGGCTTATCAAACTGCCTATAAAACACCCATTTGGATGTCTCCTTTTAGGCTAGTTTTTGGTAAAGCATGTCATCTACTAGTTGAAATCCAACATAAGTATTTTTGGGCTATTAAAACCTATAATTTTGATTGTCAAAAATCTGGTGAAGAATTATTGTTGCAATTGGATAACCTGGAGGAGCTTTGACTTGAATCCTATGAGAATTCCAATCTGTACAAAGAGAAGTCTAAGGTACTCAAAGAAAAACACATCCCGAGAAAGGTATTTCATGAAGGCGAAAAGGTAATGCTCTTCAATTATCGATTTCGGCTTCACCAAGTTAAGCATAATTCTTGTTGGGAAGGTCCTTTTATTATCACTAATGTTTACCCATTTGGTGTAGTGCAATTCCAAGACCCCTCCTCCAAAAGGACATTTACAGTAAATGGACATCGGTTGAAACATCACCATGGTAGGACATGCAATCCTGGAACAACATCAACTTCCATTGGATCGACATTAGACCCACCACTGGATGGAGATGGAAACCCACCAAATCCAAACCAGGGGAACCACTTTCCCTTTGGCTCTTCTTCTCCCTCTCTCCCTATATCTCTCTTCCTTCTTCCTCCCTCGTTCTCATTTTTTTTTCTTACCACTTTCCTCATCACATTTTTTTCCTTTTACTCTTTCTCTTTTGTGTGGGTGTGTCTTTATAAAAAAACTAAAAAAAACATAAAAAAACTAAAAAAACAAATACAAAGACTCATAATTACTCACCATTTAATTTTTAAATTTTGTCCAACTATTTTGGGGAGTCAATAGATATGTTTCATTTTAAAAATTTTGTGGTTTCATCATAAAATTGGATAAATAATCTTGTGTTAAAACCAAAAAACTTTTAATGCTCTATTTTTGATTTGAAAAATGGTTTCCCCAAACCGTGAGGAACAACATTTTCTTTCATGACAAGGCCACCTATGGACATCTTTTCAAAATGTGTGTTTTTTACCACCATTTGTGAGTCTTGAGTTTGTGGACCTTCAAGCTAATTTTTCTACTTTAGTGTGCATTAATATGATAGAGGCATTGTTTTGAACCGCATGAGAATCACAATATCCAAATAGACTTTCATTACCCTTACATTAATCCTCCTTTTGAAATCCCTTTCGGGCCTATGAAAACCTTTTCTTTGATATCCACATTACAAGCCCAATACCTTATACCACCCAATATCAACATGGATTTTCAATGCATAATTTTTTAAATTTAAGTATGGGGGGAATGGATTTCATTTTTGGGTATCATTTCCATACTTTCTAGTGTGTTATAATATGCTTGAGGACAAGAATACATTTTAGTGTGTGTGGGGGGGGAGGTTATAATTTAGTGGGCTTTGGGAATGTATTGTACAAATGATATTGAAAAGTTCTCAAAAAAAATTAAAAAAAATCAAAAAGAAAAAAATGAATATAAGAATGGGTTGTGTCTTGGATTGGTCAAAAAAAACTTATATTCAACCTTTGATCTTGTTATAACTATTAAAATTAGTTTCGTGAGGAGATCAAACATGGGTTGGGAGATGAGTGTGAGATCTGTTTCAAGTTCAACTTTCAAAAAATACAAAAAAAGAACACATTCCATATATATTCTTATGTCATTGGGAGAAGTTATTATGTTTTGTAAATATTATATCTTCACATTACCATCACATTTTCCCCCTCTTTTGTGTCTTGATTCAGACAATCATTCCCTTGTAAATATTTCTTTCCATGTCCTTCCAAGTTTTATTTCATAAAATTTGTGCATTGCTTTTCCCATGTTGGTATTTTACCCCTCTTTCCACTCATTTGAATACAACATTACTACCGTCCCATAGATACAGAAAACCCCCTAAAAAAAACTCTTTAGTTTTGAGCAGTTTAGAATGGGGAATAAAATTTGAGATCTCTTACAAACTCTTATATTTTTCACTTTTGGTTGGTGAAAGAGTTATCCTCCACAAATAAATTTTATTATCTTGAGAGGTGTGAGGTTTGAGTGTCCACATTTCCCATTTCTAAATTTGAGCATGAAAAAATTAATTAGTTTTGGAACATTTTTTCTGTAACAACTTGTGGTGGAATTAAAAATGGATGAGTGAAATATTCTAAACCTCCCCTGATTGGAGAAAGAAAAATTTTAAAATTTGTTGGTGAGTGAAAATGATTTTTTCTTATTTTTATATTTATTGCCCATGAGGACATGCACAAGACTAAGTGTGGGGGAGTTGGTGTTATTAATTTTTTAATATCTTTTTACATACTCCCTTTACTTATTTTTTATGAAATGTGCATAATTTTAGTGAAATATTAATGTTTAAATATTAAATATAATTTTTGAGCACTATTTGAATTTATCCAGATTCAAGTCTGTTTAATGTTTTAACAATAACGATCACCCTACTTATCCAAATTGAATGATTATTCTTTTTTAATGTCCCCAATTCCAATTCCAATATTTCATTAGAAGTCACATTTTGCTAATTCGTCCATTTAGAGGGTCATATGGACAACACAAGAAGGCCCAAGGAAATTGTGAAGAAACTCGACCATATATGAAGGTTGAATTACTGGGCTCAATCCAAAGTCCAAATACCTTAATTATTCGCCCATGTTTGGAGGACATTTCATGGATTCCATGATAAAAATTTCAGAACCCATTCACAAATACAAGGGGCCAAACTGATGCATTGAAGTCCAGCCCACCATTCTGGCCGGGAATTAAAAACATCACACAAACATTGCAATTTCTCATGATGTTGACAACCATTCGAGCTGAACTTTTGCAGTGTGAAAGAGGAGATTTGGGCGGCCAACATTTTTGAAAAAATGATTTTTATTTGAGGGCTTATTACTATTCACAAACCCATTCACATTATGGACTTCGAAAAAGTCTTTATTGAAATGGACAGATTAGAATTGTTTAGTAATACTGCTATAACTTTGGCTCCATAAGTCCAATGGCTGCCAAATTTCACATTAGACAGAAGACATATTTATCTAAAACTTTGAATAAGGATATTTCTCAAGATTCGTCTATCTGGATGTCCATATCTACGAGCCAAGTGGAGGGGTATTTCTGGAATGTAATTAGTCCACCACCTTGGGCTATAAATACATCCCCTCCTCTCCTCTCAAAAGGGTTGGCATTTTAGGGCAAAGGAGGATTGATTGGCAGTACCGAGGCCCTGCCAAAGGCTTCATAGGATCTTCCTAACTCAAGTTTTCACTTGAGAATCCCTTCCCCCTCTCTTTTTATCATTTACTTTTGCATTTTTCTTCGTTGTAATTTTGCAAGTGTTTTTCTTTGTAAATGTGTTTTAATGCAACTTTCTTATTCTTAATTTCTTATTCTCATCCACCTTCTGTAGTTTAATATTAATGTTCTTATTGTAGTTCAAATCAAGCTGAAATCCATAATCTTATTTTAATTTATTATTCAATAAAAAGTCCGTTTTGTTTTTACTCTCATCATCGTTCATGTGTGTGTTCGGCACACAACTCTCTTCTTATCCCTTTATTTTTTCTTCTCTTTGTAATTCATCACCTTAAACATAATAGAACAGACTACTAATAATTTAAATGGATGAGTAAATATCTCATTGGGGTGAGTTATAATTTAGGGATGTTAAGTGATTGAGAGGTTTTGATCGATGAGTATTTGTTGAATTAACATTGTGTATGTTGGACTTAGCATGTCATGGATTAATGACTTGTTTTGTTTAACGTGTGGTTTCCATGGATTATTGGAACCGTAAATAAAATACCATAAACAAGTACTGATTTATATTAGAATTCTTGTTAAGTTAAGGCTTGGATTAAAGCTTTAACACTTAGGAATTCTAATCGACGTCAACATGTGAAGTGAGTGTTAATTTAAATGCAATATAAAGCAAAGTTCAAGGATATGACAAGCTTAACTCACTAATAATGAACTCACCCCAAAATTTATCAACTTGTTAAATTAAACATCATCCATTAAACATTTCAATTAAGCTCTGAAAACAAACCCCCCAGTCAAAATACAATCAACTAAAAACAATCAACTATTACGAAGTTCCATCACCGAGGATTCGACCCGAGTGCTGCTATACACATTAGCAGAGAACCGGAACATTGATCGGTCGATAGGCGACAATCGGCCATGAGTTTCAATATCATATTTGAAGTAGCATAATTTGGTTTAATTGTTATGATAAAATAAATTTTTAGATAAATATAACATATTATATATGTGTGAATTTTTTATATTATAATTATTTTTTAGTCTTGATCTTTTCAGATTGAAAGTAAATGAATAGTTTCAAAAAATGAAATAAATGATATTTTACAATAAACAATATTTTATTAATTAATTTTAAATTCATTAAAATATTATATCAATAATTTTTAATGGGTTATTGTTTATAATATCAACCATGGTCAATTTTTGGGTTAATATACCTTTTATGGTGACATTATTGACCCTTAAAGAGTACAAATATTCATATCACGATAATTATCTAAAGGGTTAATTAGGATTAAAATAGAAATATAAATCTAAAAACATAACCAAAGTTCTAAAAAAAACGTATTATGAGTATTTTAACTCATAACAATTTTATTTTTGAATTATATCAATTTGAATCATTTTTCCATTATAATTAATATATACTAATTTAATAATTTAAGTATTTTCAAGAGTTCCCCTCATGTTACTTATAGAAGGGAGACACTTCTCTACCATTCCTTACACATTTTAAGCCTTATACATTGGAAAATGGATATTATAATACCTTGGTATATTATTTTACAACATCCTAGATCCCATGGTGTTACCAAAATACTGTTCTTTTCATGCTTTAAGTGTAATCCAAAGAAGCTTTCTTAATGAAGATGTATAACTCTTAACCGAGAACTTTCAATTTATTTATTCTTCCTCAACATCTAAATTAATGGTATACATTGTAAAATAATTAATTTAGTATCTTAAAAATATTATATTATTATTATTAATTTGAAAAAACCATTTTCCACCATCATACCATCTTTTGGAAAACAAAAACTTTTCTGGTTCATACATGCATACTACCACCAACATAGAGAGATGTGATTTGTTTTTCATTTATTTTTTACATGGATGGTTATATGAATATATTTAATGAATATATAATATATATATGATATAAAAATTATTAATAAAGGTGAATTATGATATAATTATTTTCTTCATCCTTTGAATAGTGAAAACAATGTTAATGCGTAAGTACGGCCTACAATTTCCAAGGACAGTGAAATTAATTTTTTTTATATTTTATCCTTTTTGGATAAATCTAAATTTATATATAATGAATATATATGTTATTTTTATCATATTTATAATTAAGGAGAATATGGTACCATGATCAAAGTATAATGATTGTAACTACCAAATAGATGTTCACAAAACAAATAACATAGTTATCTCATGAAAACATTGATTTTAATATTATGTTTTTAATAAATTGGTGTTAAACTATTTAAAGTGGAAAATATAGTATATTCACATAATTTATGTTATTATTTTATATGTATTTAATAAAATTAAAGTTACTATAACAGAGGTTATATATCCTTCAATGCAATCTGGATTTTAGTTAAGAGATTTTTGATTAAATTTTATTTATATGTGACACTTTCCATATTCACCACTTTTTTCATTTATATGATCTATATAAGGTTATATCTATCATGAGTTTTTGAATTAGATATTAGCATTGTGGGAGGGTATTTATGTTACTATCTCATTTGCTTCTATAATATTTATGATAATGTTCTTGATAATTGAATTTTATGACTCATATCTCAAGTATCAAATGATTTTTATTTCTTAATAGTTATTTATGAATATTTCATGTTTTACTCTCATTTTCCTCTCTTAATAAATTCAAGAGGAAAAAATAATATTTTAACGAAAACCAAATTTATCTTCCTCTATGGTCAAGTATCCATTTTCGTTTTTTGTCCATATTTTATAAAAGTGTTTCCAAGAATATTTTTACTATTATATTATGATTTTTTAAAGAAATTTGTTTTCCCATTTATATCTTTTTAATTATTTTAATGGAATCTTCATTTCCTTATATGAATCATTTAATTTTACCCAAAATTTGAAAAATATTTTTTTATATACATGGAATGAAAATAATTTCATATAGTATTGACTTCCCAATCCTTTGAAGATTAATTTTTTAGTTTCCAAGGTTATTTTCAATGAAATTATTTACTTAATATTTGGGAAAATTTTAAATTTTCAATATGTTATTTCCAAGGGAAAAGTTTAATTTCATCAAGAAAAATCCGCGTGATCTATTTGAGGAATTTTTCATTTATGATTACATCATTTGATGTTACTTATTATTTATTGGGGATATGATCCAAGAATACCATATAATTTCATTTTTTGGATGGATTATGATGATGATGATTTAAGAATGATTATATGATACCCATTTCTTTCCCCTGAGGTTAATTAATATATGATAATTCCTTTAGGAAACCTGTTACATTTAAATAGATTATAATAAAATGAAATGTTTAAGTGTATGTAATTAAGGACCTAGAAGACCTTTTAGAGGGGAGTGGTGATTTAGGGTGTCCAATATTTATTCTAAAGTGATGGATATTATTCCCATGTTGGTAGGAAATAGTTAAAACTATTTTTTAGGAATATATAAGAAAACAAACAATCAAGTGGGATTAACCCCCACTGATATTTAATAGTCATATAATATAGAAGTTCATATATAGTCACTCTATTCTAGGCACACTTATTTTAGAATATTTCAGGGATAACACACTATGTCCCTCGTGACACTTCGGTTGACTCCCCCTAGCTCACTACGTTGGGAATAGTCTTACTTAGTTTATGAAATTGTAGTCCAATTTAGAGGATTGGAATTACAGAATTTATCCCTAACTCACATGAGACTCATCTTACATCATATACCAGAGGTTATGAACTTTGAATGCACTGTTCGCTAAAAAAATGATGTTCAAAACTGCCTTTTTTGAAGCTCTTTCATGGAGCTCTTTCATGAAACAAATAGCCTTCGCAGAGCTCACTGTGTCATCATGGAATTCCAAGTCATCATGAAGCACCAATTAATCAAAACCAATAACATCCATTGAGACATATCTATTATTCTTGTGATGCTCAATCTTGCATAGAAATCTAGAATCTCATAGCTCCCCTAACTTTGTTAAATCTAATAAATTATAGATTTTCCATGAATATTTTTCTATCAAAAAAAGTAGGGGTAGACTTATATTTATATTCTTATCCATTTTTGATGATCCACCACCTCAATAATATTTTATGGATATTTTAAATACATCTTCACATTGCTCATCCATTAAAAAATCTCCCTTGAAATTTTTCATTGTCGCGAAGATATCCATCAAACCATTATGTACTCATGATGCTCAAATTCTCAAAATATTGGAGAAAACCATCATTATTCATGATACTCCACATATATTTTAATCACAACCAAGTCCTCATGAAACCCATTCCTTTACTTTGGTATATATAATAAAGATGCATGTTATAAAAAAAATAGTGGTAGATGATGTGGATCGCTTCTGAAGCAGTATTTTATGTATCAATGTTTTGAAAGATATAAAACCTACATGGTTCCTTTGTAGACTGTAATGTTATATAATTAATATCTATATACTAAATTATTATATATATTTATATATATATGAAAACCTTGAGTCTCTATACATTTTCCACCATTTAAAAAATAAATATATTAATTTTAATTTCTCTCTCATATGAAAATATATAAGGTCATTCTTAATATATTCATAACTCATGATATAATTTCAAGCGAGAAATCATCCCAAATACTATCGATAAGACTCAAAAACACATTTTTTCACATAATAGAGTTATTTTATATTTCAATTTTTCATAACCATTTGTGCCAAATAGATTTACTTAATTTGTTATAAGATATAGGAGTTTATAGAGATACACTTTTCCCATAATTATTTTAGTGATCCTATAATCAAACAACAAATTAAACTAATTTTTTATGATAGTAATTGATAAACATGTTAACATAAAAAAGAAATCTTAAGTGCCTTATCCAATGAAACCTTTATTTCAACCCATGATACATTAATTACTACTAGTTCAAACTATAAATATATCATTCCAAAGGGAACTAATTAAAAATTATCAAGAACATTATTAATAAATTATAAAACCAAAAATTATGGAAACATATAGAATAAGATATAAATAACCCCTTTATCATTAGAAAACATAAAATTACATATTCTTAACTACTACCCTAATTAAAAATGCTCCAAAAAATATATTGATATTTATCCCAAAATAACCTAAATTACCTTTTCACCAAATCAGATACCAAACCTATGGTTCATCAATAACTCAATAATATATTCATCATAGAAAACAATATATATTTCCAAAAAATATCATTCATCACCTTAAAATCCAATCACATAAAACCCTAAAAGGGGTACAAATGAATTTAAAATTATATTAATATTTAAACATATAAACCCATAATATTATAAAAAATGTTATATTATCCTCATTTAACAACATCCATATCATTAAAGTCATTTTAATCCTCTATTATTAAACACTAAGAAGCCTCAGACCTGAACTCTTAGGTCTGATGCTAAAAAAATTTCCTTCACATACTGATTTTGATATTTACTAAAATGACCCAAACCAAACCATTAATAATTTAAATATAAATAAAACTATAGATTCACTTACATAGCCATGAAATTTTAGTGTTATATTATTAGAGAAGGTAAGAAAATCATTAACTAAGAACACCCATATCTTTCTAATCAAATGTAAATTTTCACCACAAATCCAAGGAATCCTTATTTTATAATAAGTGTTCAACATATCGCAAAACATTAATTGCACATGTTACCCATCTAAGGATTTGATAAAAACATTTTTTCATTACCTAGGGAAAATGAAACATAATATGTTTGAGCACAGACTCTCGTTAAATAAAAACATCAGTGATAAAAACTAAATATTTTAAGCTGGCATGAGATAAACATGTGAGTTTTCGAAAACAATCAAAGTACCTAAACACATCATAAGAAAATTATACCCAATAAAACATAGATAATAAGTCATGAATCATTATATAAGGCTTTTTATATAATATATCAGATATCATATAATCACAGAATAATAATAATGTGGTAAAAATATAGAACATGACATCATAATAATTAGTCAAGGCTCGTTGTCATAACAATGTAACACAGTGGACTTATTTCCATAGTTGATTGGGTTTACACCTTGTACATTACATATCATATCATGAGAAATAAAATATTAACATATTTATTTGCGGGATATATCATTGTTTTACCACTAGTTATATCAAAATATGTAAATGTATATGTGTTCCACATGAGAAAACATTTTTAATTTCATCAATTCATAACCAACTTAAGAATGAATTAGGTTTCACAAAAACATGACCATTTCACATCAATTGAAACAATCATGGTTTCGTTATGTCATATCGTTATGAAACATTTAGAATTATTGAGGTATGTTGAACTATACGAGTAACACTTTTAAAATAATATGAGTTTATTAATAGTTTCGAATAATATCACAAAAGAAGAAACAAATAATTGGATTTTTTGATACCAACTAGACTCCAAAAATAAAATAAAAATAATAATATCTTTTAGATGTAATACATGAAACATAAATCCAAATAACATAGATAAACAATAGTTTTAATGGAAAATGTTTCTAAAATCATAAATATAAATTTTATATAGAGTTTGTAACATAATTTTAATTGAAAAATTATAAGTAACTTAACAACTCATTTAAAGAAGGTGAAAAAATACTTTAAAAACCTTAATTTTAAAATAAGTCACTATATATGATACATGAAAATAAATGAATTTAATGATAATTAAGGTTGAGTGAAAGATAAAAATATAAATAAGTGGAACGAAATAACAATATTTATTCTTCTATATATTAACCATTATTTTGAAAAGTAAAAAAATAATAAAATAATAGAAATAAAAATTACCTTGAAAAACCATGAAAGCATGAGGAGAAATTTTTATTGATAAAAATTCTTATAAAATTGTGAAATGGTATCCATGTGGAAAACAATAAAAATGATATTACTTTCCTTGTTTTGTAATGAATTTCTGAAAAATTCCCATTTTAGAAATGAGAAAATGATCCATTATCAACCCTTTTAAATAATATTAAATATAAATGAAAATTAACTTAAAAATTAATTTAAGTATAAATAATAACATTCCTAAAATAATATAAAGAATATGGACATGGAATAAAAAGATCCTTTAGAAAGGGTTAGAATATTTATCAGTATCATTATAATTTATAGAGAATAAAAGGGCATAAAGGAAGAAGGTTTTGATGTAATGATGTAATTTTAATAGGTAGAATTATGAAATATGACATAGAATAGAGTAATATTATAATTTTATTAAAATAGAAGTGTATTATCATGGAAAATATTTTATTACCCAATAGGAGAATGAGTCCAAAAAATCATTATGAATTTTATAACACATTAATCAAAATACATTGAAAGAAAGAACATGATTTGGAATGTTAAATTAAAATCATTACATGAAAATCATATTATAAGAAATTATTTGAGTAGTGAATCAAAATGAAACATATAGAAGGAAACATTGGTTAAAATATGAAACCATTATAATGGAATTTAAATTTAGAACAAAAAACCTTACATGGGATTACCACTTTCTAAAACATACATAAACATCCAATATAATAAAATAATAATCATTAATATGTTATTTTGGAATTTTATTAATGTGTTTAAACTTTTGTATTAATCATTTATATTAAATTATTTAATATTTATTACTTATTTTTAGTTAACATTTATTTTTGGTTTTTAGATGTGTCATATAATCTTTGTCTATTTTAGTGTAATGGTTTTGGTTATCAATTTTTTTTGATTTTTTCATCTCAAAAATTATATATTTATATATTATTTTTCTACAAAATACCGCAAAATTTATACATCTTAATTGAGTTTGTAGAATTGATTTTAATTATAAAAAATGAATTTCTAATATCATTTTGGGGGATTAAAATTGCTATAATCATTTTATTGTTAATATAATTATTATAATAGAAAATTTAAATTTCCACACACTTAATAATTTCATAAATATCATATTTATTCATTAATAAATTTTTTGAACCATCCATGTAAAGTGGTGGTGAAAAATGGAATATGTTTTCTATAAAGGTTGTTTACACAGTCATACAAGAAACATTTTCCTTATAGAATGTATTAGTGGAGGGTACATAAATGTGATTACAACAAATAAAAAATGTTATGTATATTTATGGAAAATATACCACCCAAAATAAATGCAATATTTTAATTATAGAATGGATAGGTTGAAGGTACATCATTGTCATTACATCAATATAATAACATTTATGAATATTTTTATAAATATTTCATGAAATTATAATAGTGATAATAGATCTAGTAGATTAATTAGAATAATTAGAGTAATTTAAATGATTAGAATGATTATGATTTATTAATTTACGTCTTGATATAACACAATTTTTAATGGGATTAAGCATTTGAAGGGTGGCCTTTCAAGGAGACCAGAACCTCTAGGATGTGGATATGAGTATTAGGGATAGGTTTTGGAATAATATTTTAGAACTAAGAATCTTATGGTGTGAGTACAATTATGGTGGAGAAGGGATACTCTTATATGTATGAGTTGTGGTATATTTGTTAACACTTTTTAAATAATATAAAAGTACAGTTATATTTATGAAAAATGAATTCAAAATAGATAATTTGTGATTTTATGATATTTTAAGGTCATGAATCCCCTCAACCACCAATTTAGAGAGGATTGTTTTTACTTTATCAATTAATTTAATACATTTATGTTATATTGGCCTTTACTGTTGTCAGTAAATTTTACCTTGGAAATTTTTTCCTTTAAAATAAAAATAAAGTTAATATATATTTTTAGATTCTTAATTTGAAATATTAAAACCTTTTTATTATATTAAAATTTTAAAAGTGAAAAAATAATTTCTATAATAATAAAAATATAAATCATAATAATTTATATTTAGAGAGAAAATCTATTTTAAGAAGAAAGATGAATTTATTCCAAAATTATATATAATATTTATTTAAATGAATTTTTTTTTATTTTTAAAAAAAATGGATTAGTATTTATTTTAAATAAAATTGAAAACTAAATGAAATTTTTTTAATACTTAATTATTTGAAAATGATTTTTTTTGTTTTAGAGTACCAAATAACTTCAGTTTTAAAATGACTTACATAAGTTTCTAAGTTTAAAAAATAATTTTTTAAATAAAATATACAAAATATTAAATAAATATTTTTTTTAAAAAAGTGTTTAATAAATTTTTATGTCATTTCTATATCATAATTATGTCATAAAAGTTATTGATTTTTTAATAGATGTGTTTTACTATTCACCCAAAAAATAACCCTTTTTTGAAAATATGAAAACATGTACTCTCATATAACATAAGTGTGACTATTATAAAATTGACATTTATTTAATAAGAATAATATTCTAAATATTGGAATTTATATTTATAAATAAATGTTTTAGTTATTGAAGAAAACATTAATTTTTGTAACTTGATCAAAGTTATTAACCGTATAAAAATTAATTATGATATCATAAAACTATATTTCCTATTATACAAAAGTTTTTTTCAAAAAAATTGAATATAAAACTATATTTAATTTTTTTAAGATAATCATGAAAATTTATTTTAATAGAAATAAGAAATATATGTTTTACCAAAAATACAACTATCCATTCCTTGGGTCAAAATTTTATTTTATAATATTAATCACTTTAATTTATTGGTCATTATTATTTGGTACATGTGTTTTAAAATATACTAAATTACTAAATAAGTAACATTTTTAGTTAAAATGATAACTCCACATGGTCATGTCTTAATCATTATAGGCATTATCCTTTTTAACCTATGATATGATGTGTTTTAGTGATTTTTTTTTATTTTAAATATTAAATCAACACCATCTTGTGTTTTTAAGTTAATTTAATTCATATTATATTTTTAGATACATTTGTGATTTTGATGTGGGAATGTATTAATCGAAGGGTTTCAGTTATTTTTAATGAATCTTGGAAACAATCGAACAAGCCATGCTTTTATATTATATTTTAGAAAACATTAATTGCTAAATTTGAAAGGATTAAATTATGGATAAGCATTATTATTTTGAATTTTTTAGTAGCTAAAAAATTCTATCTTCAGTTTAATATGTAATTTTATAGATTTCATAAATATTTTGATAATTTCATAACATTTTATTAAATTTTGGATGTCTTTTTAAATCCTGTATGACATTTATACATTTCATTTGACATATTTAGATTTTATATAAATTCTGTAGGATATCATAAAACTTTCATTGATTATATGTATTTGGTTATATATGAACTAGATGTATAATATGTATTTAATTAAAATTTTATATGATTTTGAAATGAATATGAATTTATAAATATGATCCAATTATTATTTTTCTATCCCAGATATTTTCTCTTAGAATCTCATGTAATAATAGTTTTGTAATACCTTTTAGGTCTTATGAAATGGAAAACATAAAAAATAAATCACTATAATTGGGTTTATATTACCACATATGTCATTACATGTTTTAAAATTTTAGGAACCAGTGTAGTAAATATTCACACATAATGAATTTGATCAATACTATATATTAGACATATGAATCTATCTGTAGAGGATATGATGAGTCAAATATCATGGAAACATTAAAGGAGGAATAAATTGGATTAGAATATTATTGAGCATAGATTATTAACTACTTTCCACCTATGAATGTGAATAAGATATGTTATAGATTCTTGCACCTGGAAGTTGATCTGGACGACATCTACATGTGTAGAACATCCCACAATGAGAATTATGGATGTAAAATAATTTTTAAGTATTATTACATTTATCATGGACGTATAAGGAGTGACATGAACCAAATTTAAAATGGAAGTTGGTGATAGAATCATGATGGATGAAATATTTTTAAGAAGACTAATATAGTTCTGGATATTCACTAATAATGCGAGAAAAAATTAGAATTGGAGTTGATTTACAAATACTTGGATAAAATCCAATGCTGTTGTGGGTATGAGAGTTTTGAGGATACCTCCCCTTTTCGTTTTTATTCATTTCATTATAACTATGATTTTTAATGAAGGTGGTTGTTTTCTCTCTCAAATTCACCCTCTTCTAAATAATTCAAGATCTCTAATAAATCTCTTAATTTAACGTGGTTATTAATTATATTTAAATTTATTTGGAATGGTCTAAAATTTGAGGGTATTTTTTCATTTAAGTTTAATTTATCAGAGGTATTTGAGAAATTATATATCATTTACAGGAGGATTAACACCCATATTAATGTTTAGGTACTATTTATATAAAATTTAAGTGATTACCTAGAAGTATTTGGGTGAAAATTGATAAATTAAATTAAGTAATACTTATATAATGGGAAGAAGGTAGTTTATAAAGGGTACAACTTTTCTAGCAAAATTTCTTTAAATCTAATTTCTAAATTATTTCCAAATGAATTTCTAATTTATTTTAAAACATGAAATCTATCTATATTTTTTAATTGTATTGTTATAGTATTCCTTAAATTTAGAAAATTTCAAATAAAAACACAAATTTTCATATGGTTTATAAAAAAATGAAACATGAGTAAAAGTTTTAAAACCTATCCTAAAAACACCACGGGAGACCACCCTTGGAGTACTATATTGCAGTTATTTAAGGATAAAAATTTGAAAACGGAACCGTGACATCACTTTTTTAACTCATTCCAATACAACATATGTTTCTTAAGATGGTTTAATTTTCTTTTGTTTATACAAAATTTAAAATATATATTTAGTGTCTTTAGAATATAAAATTTATAAAACATTTCACTATAGTGTTGGAACTATTATAATTTTTTTATTTATATTTTTGAACGCACCACCACATCAAATAAATCCTTTTTGAAACAGAAATCACAACATTTTCAAATACAACATCCCACGTATTGGCATTATCCAATGAATAAAATATATAAAACCTTATATAATATCCTGATATAATTTTTAGTATTTAAGTAATTTTTTTCCATTCACCATATTCCAAAATAATAATGGACCTCTAGGTAAATACACAAAAAACAAAATTCAAGTGTTTAGATACATTAATGTTAAAAGATACCACATCTATTTAATAGAGATTAAATATAACTTAGAAAATTTTCTTTTTCTTTAGAAGTTATATCCAAAGGGTGGGTTTTATATTCCCTTTTAATTCTTATAAGATACTAGAATGAAATGAATAAAATTTTAATTGATTTTTTTATACCCATTTGGTAATATAGAAATAAGAAATAAAATTTGATTCAATGGGGAAACTAAAGGTGATACTTTTCATGAAAACAGGGAACGATTCCCAAGAAATTTTTTAGTATCCCCCATAATAAAGCTTTTGAGTAACTTTTGATTAATTATTTTAATGTGATAATTTTTCATACTAGTAAGTACATGATATATAATCCTGCAAGAGGAACCTTAGTTGAAAATAATCTAGTTGATACTCAAACTTATGTTGAAACCCAAACTAAAATTATAAACACTACAGAACTATATGCCTTTTTGATGTCAAATATACACAATAAAATACTACTTAAAATTTTAAAATAATATGATTGTGATTTAATTTAGTAATCTTACAACATAGTATAATTTGTGATGTTGTCCCACACTTCAAAACCAAAACATGAAACATGTTTTCAATTTAAATTCCATTATTCAATTTGTTCTTCTAAAGAAAACTTTATTCATAAATGTTAAAAAAACAAAATAAACTTCTAAAACAACAATATTTTCTTCCATATAATATTCATTTAATCAAGTTAACAAATATTGTTTCAAATAATCCAAAAGTTCAACCAAGGATGGAATAATCATTTTAGTGAAAGATTTATATATCCAATAAAAATAAAAAGATGTATCTATGGATAATTATTTAATCCATGAACAAGATACTTAAATGAGAAATACAATTCTATATCTAGAAAACTTGCTCAAAAATATTTTTAAAAAACATGAACAATCTATGTGACGATAAAAAATAATATAGAATAATTTGATGAAACAAATTAGAATAACTATATCTGATATTTGTATTATAATAAATCAATTCATTGATGGATTATACTCAAATAATCAAGTGAATATCAATGAAAAATAAAAGGAAATATTGAGTTTTGTACCACTTCATAGTGGAATTAATTTGAACAACCCAAAAATTAAGAACATTAAAAATGTTTTTGAACCTGAACAAGATAATGTGATTTCTAGACCTTTTTACTTGACATATACCCCACTAATGAAGGACAAAATATAACTCTTTTTAATAAAAAATAATTAAAATGACTAATATGTAATCAAACTAAAACTTTCTTACTCTATAAGTATCCCACCAGTAAAGTAGATTTATTTGAGTGATTTAGATAAATAATTTTTGGAAACATTTAGGAATGTTTAATTGAATAACCCTTTAATTAATTTTATGAAATAGATTTTTGTAAATGATTTTTTAAAATGACTTTTTTAATAAAATTGAAGTCAAATGGGGATACAAATTTATCTTAAGAGGAATGTTTCCTCTATGAATCCACATACCCCTCCTATAATGTTAAAAAAATTTGTAACTTTTAACACTCCCCACATCATAGGGGAGTGTGAATTAAAAGATATTATTCTAGACTTAGTTTCTTAAATAAATGATATGTACCATTAATTTTATTTGTCATTATTAGTTGTAAAACTATGTCCTACTAGAATTTTAATCCAATAAACTAATCTAAGTACCATAAAAGAACTATTGTTATTGACAATGTTTTGGTGTAGGTGAGAGACATGATTTTTCCTAATAATATCTTTGTTTTGTAAATGAAATATGAATATTTTGGTACAAATTCACCTATTGTTATTATAATAAATTTTTTATAAACTAATTAGTTAATCATAAATTTCAGTAGGGAATATTATCCCTTTAATTTGGAGGATAAATAGTTAACTTTATTATTTTTTAGTCCAAGAATGAAAAAATGGAATATCATTCAACCTCTTAAGTAAATATGACTAACTAGTTTTCTATTGACTTTTTTTTTGTATTTTTAATGTGATCAACCACTGAAAATTTTCATAATAATGAATCCTTGGTTACTAATCAATTTTATGAGAATGATTTTGAAACCGATGCACAGGAGGAGAGTATAATTAGTGAAACTACTGTATATACAGTGACTGGTAGTTTTTAATTATCTTATATTCGTAATATAATTATAGAATCATTGACACCTGAAAAAAAGATTATATTTTCTCTAAGTGTTGATAATTTTTCATGTAAAAACCCAACTTATTGATTTAGAATAGAGAAAATTGTTATTATAAATTCATATTTTTTAGGTTCTTATATTCAGGAATATTTATAGAAAACCACAAATATAAAAATGTTCATGAAAAAATATCTCTACTTGATATGAATACAAAATTCTATCACATTGAGAAAGAATTATTATATGAAATTTATTTCTACGATTCATTTAAATCTTCTATTACTAGTTAATATTTCCCCACAATTAGATCTAAAACAATAATCTTTAAATAAAAATATTGAATTTATAGCCACGGAGGATAAATTAAATATTATTATTGATTTTTTTTATCAAAATTCCCTATGAACTAACATTTTGGAGTCTTTATATGAGACAATAATGATTTTAATGTAAATAGGTAAATTTCAAGGGAATTAATTCTTATGTTTTCTATTATACAATTCATATAGAAGATAATTCCAAAAATATAACTAAATTTTACGCGATATTTAACCTAACACTTTTAGAGGTTTTTGAAATTTATGTGTCCACCTCATGATATACTTTAATCATTTCCCCATATTTTATATAATATGTGTGAATTATATCCGTTTAGTTCTCAAAAATAGTGGATTAAAAATTTCAAATAATGAATTATGTGAGATTGTCCCTATTAGGCTTAAAAACAAATGGAAAATGTGCATTGATTGTAGAAAAATTAATTTAGTGACATTGAAACAACCCTTTAATCTCAAATTTCTTGAATAAGTTTTTGAGATTTTATCTTGAAAAACCTACTATTATTTTTCTGATGGATTTTCTAGTTACATTAAAATTTACCTAGCATCAAAATATTAAAAAAACACTTTTACATGTCTTTTGGGTATTTGTTTCTATAGAATAATTCATTGGTTTTTGTAATTTTGTATATAAAATATAAAATATGTGTGATGGGTATTTGTTATAATTTATATATAATTTTATGCTAGTTTTTATGTTTGAATTTTTTGTTTATGAGTTATCTATTGATATTTTTTATAAATTTTTGCTACTATAATTGATACATTCATTTATGAAATAATTATTCTAAATTATTGTAAATTAAGTTTCATGGAAAATAAAGGAACTATACTTGGACATGTTGTGTGTAAAAATGAAATTCAACTGGACCACTCTAAATATGAAGCCATTTCTTCACTACCCCACCAAAAAATGCTAGAGATGTACGATCTTTTCTAAGATATTATTTTTTTAATGGGAGATTCATAAAATCATTTATAATGTTAATTTTTATTTGTTATATATTTAATAAAAAAGTGTAAAAATTTACTTTAATGAGAGATGTATATGATATTTTATATATATAAAACCAAATTTTTTATCCCCTTCAATTGGTCATCCACTAAAATGGTATTTTTTTCTGAATTAATGGCTAATGCAGCTAATTTTCTATTGGGGTATTATTGAGTCAAAAATTAGAAAATAAACTCATGTGATCACTTATGAATCAATTTTCATAGATCAATATCATGCCAATTTCACAACAACATAGAAGGAACCCTTAGATATTGTTTTTATTTGGAAAATTTTAAAAGTTTTTTTGTGATCTAAAGTGATTTTTTTTTCAATTAATGTTCTAAAATTATTTTTTTTTTCATGAAGAAAATTTATAAAATACCATGATTTTTGAGATGATTTTTTTGTTATAAGAGTTTAATAACTAAATAAAAGACAATAAGGGATAAAAAAATATTATGGTTGACCATTTCTGTAGATATACCACTATTTTGAATGAAAAGTTTAGATCACTCCACCTATTAATGAAATAGTTCATGAAGAATGATTATATTATTTTAAGAGATTGAGACTATAGATTGTCAATATTTTCAGTTATTTGGATAATAATGAAATGAACCACTATTTTTTATGTAATAAGTTTTGAATCTATTGAGTTATTCCATAAAATACACTTTTGATGACCCTTAATTAAAGAAAATTGTTAGTGACCAAATAACTGGGAGATGTATCCAAATGTTGATGATTTTTTTTCCATACTCTACGATTTGGAGTTCACTTCAGATATCAATGAACCTCTATTAATTTTCTTGATTATGATATATATTACTCCCATATTTTTTAGTTTTTTTAATTTTGTGGAACATGTAACACTTTCCACTTTTATGGAAATATATCAAAAAGAAATAAAATCCCTTAACAATACATTTAATTCAATGATGAGTATGATGTTTGTTTTTTTGGATTTCATGGGACTATTTCAAATTCATTTGGATAAATATATATGCTACTTCTTTTGACTATATATCCAAAGGTGTAGAATACATTCCAACGACAACTGATGATAGAAAATTTGTTTCTAAATTTTTAAAAGGAAATTTAATTTCATGACTTGATTTTTCAAGGTTTAAAAATAATGATCAATGGACCCACTTTGATAACAAAAAATAGGAACTTATTTGGATAAAATATAGAGTTAATAATATACTTTCAACACTTTATAACCCTAAAAAAAGAAACTATGAGTTATCATATATATAGATCAATAATATTTCCTAAAAAATATATCCACCCAAAAAGAAATGATTGGTGTTTAAGATTATATGATTATATTTTTTCATATAGCAATTTCATCAGAACATAAATTTGAATATCACCTTTAAAACATGTGTATATAAAATTTTTTCACTTAAATATTTAGTTATAGAATAATGATTTTTGGGATAACCAAACATGTTCCAAGATTTGTTTTCAATTATTGAAGAATATAAATTTTTCTTGTATGATATTAGATAGAAAAAATCCATTTCATGTAAAATCTCCATGTTATAAAAGAATAAAAATAAATCTTTTAATAATTGAATGATACTTAACAAAGAGTTAAAATTTTCAGATAAAGTGTTTTTTTTTAATCTCGAATAAATTTATTTCTATGGAAATTTCATTTCAATGATTAGGAAGATTCATTATTACTCAAACTTTTCCTTTAGAATGATCCATATTAATGAATCAGTGAAGGAAATACAATTCATAGGAAATAGAAACTAATTAAAAATATTTAGTGATATTTTTCAAGAGCCTCTGAGTTTGGTGAAAAATATTTAATATGTTATGTTCAACTAAAAAATAGGTTGTGTCCTTTATTGATCAGTGTTTTATTATTTCCATCATTTAATATTTTAATTTCTCATGTATTTTTTTGGTATAGTAAGTAAATTTGACAAAATAAGTATGTGGTTTTTGTGGTGGTGGTGGTGGTGGGGGGGTAGTATCATTTATTAGACTAGGATTAAGTGTGTTTTTTAATTTTTAGGTTTACTTTGTCTTCAAAATTTTACTATTTTTATTTCATTTTTTAATGTTTGTTTTTCATTTTTTTTGTTTTTGATTATTGTTACCTATAAAAGGAATATATTTTTAGTTATTGAATCAATATGCAATGAGATATCTAAAATGTCCCATGGATCATAATTTAAACAAATAATGAAATAAACATTATTCCAGATTTAAAATTTTAGGCAATTCATGAAAACAGCTATAAAGACCCAGAATTTCCATGTATTTTTTTTATATTTGGGAATTTTATGAGTCAGCAAAATTTGACGGTGCATGATTTCGAGGACCAGAGTGCCCGAAATGAATTTCTGAACTTTTGTTTGGGTACTTTCATTAAACGTGAGAGCACGGTTTTCTAGCTTTTGAACCGGTGCTCGAAATTGAAATCTGCGGACACTGTTGAATTCGCAGTTCCAGTATTTTCTTAAAGAGACCGTCACCTTGACCGTCATGGGTTGAGAGCGAAAGATAGAAATTCGGTTTTGCGTGAAAAGAATAAAATCAAATAAAATTTGTGTAATATTTTATTTTATTTCTTAAAACCTCCCACATGTGGATGTTGAGATGTAGGTACCACAAGACCTAAACCTCCCATGAGAGGTTATGATGGTGGGGACAACATAAATTAACCTCCCATGAGAGGTTATGGTTGTGGGGACCACCCAAGGTATAAACCACCGTGAAATCCCCTTTAATGGAGAAACTCTCAAACATCCTATTAAATTAGGGGGAGCTTCTTCAACTACTCCAACATTTATTATGCCAACTCAATTTAATTAATTAGGCTATTTTGAATTTGTTCCAACAAAGAAAAATAATAGATATCATAATCTATTATCTTGGGCGAACTTTTCATTTTGGTGGAATTGGGGAAAAGGCTTGGGAAATGAGAGAGCATTGTAAAACATGGGAGAAATCACTCCAATGAGGAACGCCAACGAATAACACCGAACTAAACTTCGAATTTCTTCCTCGGGACATCTTGCAACGTGGGATGTCTTAAATCAACAATCTTCTTCCCCTTTGCAACCATGTCGTCTACTCTATCATGATCTCTGTCGATGAATCAAACGAGGTAGGGGTTTTGTTTTAATTTTTTACCTTCTAAGTTTCTTTGGCAGGAATGAGATTAGTGATTGATAAAGGTTGTGGGGATTGATGTTCTCAAATATCTCCAATACACGTTATTGTTCTTGTTGATCCACTTGATACCTATTTAATGTGGAAGGTGCACGCCAAACAAATATGGACCAACCCCTCCTCTATTCTTCTGGAATGGTGTATCCTTAACGATGGAAGAAGGTGACTTTGGAGACAGTGACCGGAGCTGGTGGTCAGCACCAGTGGAACTCGAGAACCGCCGATGAAGGCATAGTGATCCGCCGCTCTATGGCCTCTGCGCCCCGTGGCGATCCACCGTCCGCAGCCACTACCACCCCGCTTCCATCACCGACCCATGACCTTTGCCACCCCATGACCTTTGCCACTCCACGCAGTCTGTAACTGAGATGACCTAAGCTGTCACTGCCGTCCGAGTTAGCGCTGCCATCCGAGCTGCCACCCGAGCCAACGCCACCCTTCCAGCCGAACCGCTCTGGGTAAGCCGCCCCATGGACTCAGGCCCTCCTGACAATCCCCTGGCCGATCAACTCTATGGCCTCATGCTCCCATGACCCTCCATGGACTCATTGAAACCTGTCGCCCCTCACGGCCTTCCAGGCCTGAACCAACGGGTCCTGCCGGGTCAGACCGGACCCGAGCCCACAACGATGAATTTATATTCTTTTGGTCATAGCTTTGACACTGGATGTCTGTTTGAAAAGTCATTAGTGATGCTGGAAATATTGGATTTAGATGATCCCTTTGTGTATACCCCACTAGAGATTTTAGTTAAGACGGGGCTCCGTCTGGTTGGATCATGCACGAATCCAACCAGGCCCCCAGGACTAAAAGGCTAATAACTCATAGGTCGGGCATCCGATTGATGCTCCATATGTTGCGTTGAGACCCTATGACATGGCGTTCCTTGAGATACTTATTCGTGGGACGTCATGGTAGTTGGAGAATAGACCAGTGGCTTGGGGAGCGGACTCTCCCATAGATGATGAAGCCTAGTGCGGAAAACCAATAGGTGGTTGTGACAAAAAGAGTTCTTCTAGAAATCCTGTGTGGGTCAGCTCTGAGCGATCCTATGTGGGTCAGCTCCTATCGATCTTATGTGGGTTAGCTCCTCGTGATTCTGTGTGGGTCAGCTTTGAGCGATCCTGTGTGGGTTAGCTCCCATCGATGCCGTGTGGGTTAGATCCTAGCGATCCTGTAACACCCCGACCCCAGTTACCCAGATTCGGTGTATTATTTTAATACATTGGCATGATTACAATGAATCATGTCCCGAAGGACCGATCAGTTTAGCTGTCATGGAAAATAGATTACATACATGAATATTACATTACACTTTATAACATAGAAAAAAACATAAATAATCCTTTATGAACTCCATTATTTCCTTGGATTAACCTTTCATATTAATCACATTACACTTCTTAGAATCCTAGAAAAAATAAAACATAGAAAGGGGTGAGCTCAGATGCTCAGTAAAGATAAAAATACAGCGGAAACTTTCATAAATATGCATAAACATTTAAGGCAATTTATATCTAAAACAAAATCCTTTTAAACATGAAATTCTGCATAATATGGAAAAAATAAAATGAAGTAATTCCATTTACTTATTCACATGGATATTCTAATAGTTGAATAATCACATTCAATATCACTAACCACTTTTATATTGATGTAATTCATAATTCTAGACTATCATAACCACATAGTCAAGCCCTTCTGCTAAGACTACAGATAAGATTTTGTCAAGGCCTTATGCCAAGACACTAGTTTGTCTCATGAGACCTACCGATGCATCGAGGAGCTATAGTGGGATCCACCCATCACTTAATAATTCCAATGATTTCCTCATATGAAAAGGTTTAAATATAACATAAACATTCGTATTAAAACTATCATATGAAATGTCAATACTTTATCCATAAACCATGAATGGTATAAAAATAACACATTCATAGTCAAACATAACACAAAACCTTCAATACAATATGGAAGATTTGTATCATAATAAATCATCTTCAAACAAGTTTAAAATCCATCAAAGGATGTTGACATAGATGAAAATGATTTGTAAAACTCCTTGGGAGAAATATCCCCTTTTCATGAAAATATTTAAAAGTCACACAATTTAGAAAGGAAGTCATTTAAAGAAAATTTTGAATCAAAGTGTCCCATACCACTTTGAAACTTTTGAAAGGAATTAATATTTTAAAAACATTCATGTACATATAAATAAATCCTTAAAAACCATTTTGAAGACATGGAAATTAATGAGAATGATTTAGAAGAGTAAATATTTAAACCATTTAAAATGTTATTTTTTTTAAAAAGTGCCTTAAAATAATCCCTTTGAAAACTCTTTCCTGAAACATGGACATGGATAATAAATATGTCCCATTAGATACTTACGTAAAAACAACCTAGGAAAATAAATAGATTTTGAAATTAACCCTTACCAATTTGGTAACTTACAAATAATACACCCCATGAATGAGGTATCATACAATGAATATGTTAATACACATAAATTAAATTGTATTACACAAATAATGCAATTATGGGAAGTAAATACACCACAAAAAAGGTAATAGTGGCAATATGGCCCGAATATCAAACGAATAAGGAGTGAGATGAAAACCCCTTACCTTGCAGTTTTCTTTAGTCGAGGGTACATTTAACCTCGTGTATGAAGACTATAGTATGTCATTAAATTATAACAGAACAATATTAATATTTATGATATCTTACATTATTCATTTATGACTTTATACTACCTATTTAATAATAATTTCCATGTTATAATAATATTTCATGTAATAATCACTTTCTTTATCATACGTGTTTTAACTTGTTACTATTGATTGTATCACTTAGATCACCATTTAAATACTTCCAGAATATACAAAATAATTTATATATCATATATATTTAGAATATAAATATGTATAATATACATATATAAGAAATGGAAATAACCGTTTATGGAGATGGTAGTCCGTATATACGCATAAACGCTGTTTATGTTTTCATATAGTATTGAACGGAAGCAAGTGAATAAGATATATGTAAGTACATAAATACGTATATATATAAATATATATACCTCCCATAGCATTATTATTTCATATATTACTTACTTATTAGTAGTATATATTTTTATAATCGTCGATGAATGGTGAACATGTAAATGAATGTCATCTTGTCGTAGAGATAGAAATCTGTACGTAAGCATGAGCAAAAATATTATTCTTTTGATATTAAAATAATATATAATTGGATGGTATATCATATATACAGAATCCTCATCATGTTATATTTTTTATTTACATCAAATACACATAATTATTATACCATCAAAATAATAATGTTTGGAATAACAATTACACCACGATGTGGAGACGGTAAGCCGTATGTACGCACGTATGGTGACATTTCATTAAAATGGTGGATAGAATAATGAATTTGTTTGTACCATAATTATAATAAAATGAAAGTATATAGAAGATACGAGAGTTATTATTTTAGAATGTAAACAACAAAGAAAATGGAAGTGGAAGAAGAAAAGAACTTGAAAGAGGGTGGTGAAATCATTACCTCTTCTTCGGGTTCTTCCTTTGAAATTGATCAAAAGAGCTCCTTAGGTTTGCTTTCTGATCAAAAAAAGGACTCTAGGTTTAAGGGAGGATATTTGAGAGGTATTTGGACTAGGGTTGGCTGAGAAAAATGGCTTAGAAGTGTTGAGAAATGTATTGTTTTCAACAATGCATATTAATGTTATTTAAAGGGAGAGATTATTGAAAATAGTACTCTGTCTCTTCATGATAATTTTGATGCTCACAAATACCCTTAGTTTTTTTCTAATGATTTTACTTATTATTTTTCTGGAGTTTATTAATTTATTTTACTCTTTAAATAACGAGAATTTATTACTTAGCGCAGAATCTGTTTTAGCGCATTCTAGAAACACTGTCCACATCTTACATAGATGAATATAGCGCGAAATCTGTTTTAGTGCATTCTAGAATCACTATTCATACCCTACGTGGATAAATGTAGTGTAAGGATGAAAATCATGTATAATTTTTTAGATAAGAGAAAATTATGGTTAAACAACCATACATTTTCAGCAAAGTATGGAAGAAGAACCTTACGTTAGGAAGGAACCTTACATTTTGGTTATCAGCAAAGTATGGAAGGAGAACCGTATGTAAATTCTAAAGGTTAAATGTATTTATCAAAAGTATGGTTCATCAACCTTACTTTTATAAACAACCATACGTTCTTGGAAAAGTATGGATCAAGTAAAAGTATGGATCTTTTACAGTACGTTTGAATGATCAAGAAAAAGTACGGATCTTTTACCATACGTTTGAATGTTGAAGAAAAAGTATGGATGATCAACCCTACATTTGTTATTAACCTTAAGTTGTCAACCCTACATTTAAATACTGTGTTATTAACCCTAAGTTTGGAGGCCACGTCATCAACCTTATGTTTGGCGTCAGAAATTTTGGCAGACAATATTTATGTACAACGATCAGTAAGCTGATTTCTGGGCGGATTTCAAGCTAGATTTAAAGTCGTTTTTAAATTACAACTTTGACTGATTCAAAGCCATTTTATTAATGGATTTAAGATCGAATTAAAAGGATATTTTTATGCCGAGTCTTAAGGGAAGTTACGACTTCTCTGTAAATTCAAATTTTTGAATATCGCGAATCAGAAGGAGACTTTTATGGATAAAAATGTGCAGGAGATATGCTTTATTATATATGCTCTCTCTTAAACTCCAGGTACAAGGGGGTGTGATTGATATATTATTAAAAAAGGTGGAAAATAGAGATTTCATCTATTCACGATTGATCTATTGATTCAATAGGAGCATAAAAGCTCCGTTTGTTCAAGAAGAAGGATCTCAAAAGAAGATTCACCTGTTCTACATCGTATATCTACTGTGGATCTACTACTTCTGAGGTTGTGAACTATATCTCTATATCTAGTACAACTGGATCAACTCAGAACTACTTCTTCTTGAAGATCAATATATCTAGAGACTTAGATATATCTACTGTCAATTGCATTCTATTGCAATTGTGAAGATCAACTGGAAATTTCTTTCTGAAATTATTTTTTATTCTTGAGTAACCAGATTCTCATTCTAAGCTGTGTAGGTTTGTGTTTGAACCAGAAGTCTTTGTTTTTCCTTGGATTGTAAAGTTGTCAACTGCCTGTACTCAGTTTTGAATCAGTCTGTGAAAAGAGGACCAGATAGTGAAAATCACCAAGCTCGTAGAGTAAAGCGTTGGTGGAGTGGACTAGGGGATTTCCGTTCCCCGAACCACTATACATATTTGTGTTCTTAATTTTACTTTTTCCCCTGCACGATCAAATATGATAAAGTATAAAGGACATAACTCATTCAAGAGAAGAGTTATTGAAAAAATTTCGAAAGACACAATTCACCCCCCTATTGTGTATAATCTGTAGATTCAGATCCAAGAATTGGTATCAGAGGAGGAGCTTCTGATAGAGCCTTAGAAAGCTAGAAGAATTTAAGGATTATACAATAGAGCATCATGACTGATACAAGAGAAGGGATTTCGATGATTAGAGCACCATATTTTAATGGAGACAACTATGGTTACTGGAAATCGCGCATGATACTATATCTGAAAAACCTCGGATATAGAGTCTATTCAAAGATTCTGACTCCTTATGAAATTCCTGAAAATCACGAGGCATGGAGTGCTACTATAGAGGCCGAGTATGATATGAACTCGAAGGCTATGAATGCAATTATCTGCGGTCTAGGACCAGATGAATTTAACAGAGTATCTCAGTGCCCGACAACATGTGAGATGTGGCAAACAATAGCTGTGGCATATGATGGAACAGATAATTTAAGGAAAATGAGATATGCAACTTCCAAATTGAAATTTGATACTTTCAGAATGATTGAAGGTGAGAGGATTACCCAAATGAATGGGAGATTGACAGAAATTGTCAATAACATAACTGCTCTAGGAGAACCTATCAAGCAGGCTGATCAAGAATTAAAATTACGGAGAGTACTTCGTACTAGATGGAATGGTATCTCTGCTACAATTAGACAATCAACACCTATCAAAGATCTTACTATGAGAGATTTTATTGGTACACTGATGATGTATGAAGCTAAAATGCAAGATAAAGCTAATGAACATAAAGTGCTTATCAAAAGAGAAGATACTCCCTTGAAGGTAACTTCACTACAAAAGAATAGAAAGATGAAGAGCAAAGAAGTCAAAGAAAAATCAGAAAGCTCTGACTCATCCAAATCCAATGAAGAACTGGCTCAACTAGCCATAAAATTTAGAAAATTCTACAGCAAGAAAAGAGGCTTCAAAAAATCCTTTATGGGAGATAATAAGGAAGTGAGATGTTATGAATGCAAAAAGATGGGACATATCAGACCAGATTTCCCACAATTGAAGGATACAAAGAAGAACAAATTCTTCAAAAGAAATGACTTTGAGAAGAAAGACACGAAAACTATGAAAGCCACTTGGAGTGTATCTGAAGACTCTAGTAGTACTTCTGAATCAAGATCAGAGAAAAAATAAGTCAATCTAAAGGTAAACATGTGTATCATGGCAGAAACTGATGAGGTACACTCATATTACTCCTCTGAATCGCATTCTGAATCAAGCTACGCAAATGAAAAACTTGCAGCCTACTGCAATATGCTTGAAGAAAGATATGACTCACTATTTAAGAAACATAAGTCACTGAAAAATATACATAAAGCCATTTTAGATGAAAGAGACACAATGATGAAACAACATAAAGAATTAACTGATAAATACAATTTGATTAACACTAACTATATTAATTTTGAATCAAGAATAAAATCACTGCAGGATGAAGTAGAATCTTACAAATAGGCTGCATTGGTTTTTACAAAAGGAGAGAATTCATTAAATAAAATTCTTGGAAAAACTGTCATTAAAAAGGATAGATTTGGAATTTAAAGTAAAGGAGAAAAACCAAAGCTATATAAAAATTATTTTGTTCCTAGCTCTAAAATGATTAATTGTAATTTTTGTGGGGCAAAGGGACATGTAGCTAAAAACTATTTCTTAAGACAACCTCAAATTTGTGGTATTAAGAAATCCTATGTTTCAAAAGAATTATATGATTCAGCTAATTTTAAATGAACAAAGCAAATCTGGATACCCAGATCATTGCTAGCTAACACTCTTGGACCTAACAAAATATGTGTACCAAAGCAATTTGTTTGAATATCTTTGCAGGTAGCAGGTCACCAGAGAAGAAAAGATATATAGTACACGGACAGTGGCTGCTCAAGACATATGAGTGGAAACTCATTGAATTTTTCTTCACTCACTCAAAAGGAAGGAGGACTTGTCACATTTGGTGATAATGCCAAAGGAAAAATCATTGGCATTGGAACTGTTGGAGATCCAAAAACAGTCTCAATCAACAAAGTACTTTATGTACAAGGACTAAAACAAAATCTGATAAGTACCTCTCAACTTTGTGATGATTGATATACTGTTGATTTTACTAACAAATGTTGTACTGTTTCTAAAGATAAACTGTTTAAATTTAAAGCACCAAGAACTGAAAAGGTCTATACATTGGATTTAAATTCCTTGTGTAAACAATATGTAAACTGCTTGACTAATAAAGTAAGTTAATCCTGGATCTGGCATAGAAGACTTGGTTATTTCAATGTATATGTTTTACATAAGTTATCCAAGTAATATTTAGTTTCTGATTTACCTTGTATCAAATTTGAAAGTGACAGATTTTGTGATGCATGTCAACTTGGAAAGCAACACAAATCATCCTTCAAATCTGTTAATAAGGTTGCTACATCTAAACCTCTAGAACTTATTCATATGGATTTTTTTGGACCTTTAAGAGTAGCAAGCTTAGCTGGTAAATTATATGTATATGTTTTAGTCGATGACTATTCAAGATTTACATGGATTTTCTTTTTGAAATTAAAAAATGAATCTTTTAATTTATTTGAAAGTTTCTGCAAATATATTCAAAATGAAAAAGGTTTCAATATAATCTCATTAAGAAGTGATAATGATGGAGAATTTGAGAATCTGGAATTTAATTCCCTTTTCTCGAATATGGGTATTAAACACACCTTTTCTGCACCCAGAATACCTCAATAGAATGAGATTGTAGAAAGAAGAAATATAACAATTCAAGAAATGACTATAACTATGTTAAATGAATATAGCCTACCTATATATTTCTAGGTAGAAGTTGTGAATACAGCTTGTTATATAATTAATTGTGTTTTAATTAGACCTATTTTGAAAAATACACCCTATTAACTATGGAATAACAGAAAACCTATAGTAAATTACTTTAATGTTTTTGGATGCAAGGTTTATATATTAACCACCAAGGATAATCTTGGTAAGTTTTATCCAAAATACGATGAAGGTATTTTCTTAGGATATTCTGCTACCTCTAAATCTTATAAAGTTTATAATAAGAAGTCAAGGATTGTTGAAGAATCAGTTCATGTGAAATTTGAAGAATCTGATCCTTTTGAGAAAAGCACAGAACAAATGGATGAACTTGACTCTAATGATAACATGAGACTTGAGAATTTAAAGAATGATTTTGAAAATGATATAAAAGAAATTCAGTCCAGCTTAGAGGAACATGATACTGAAGAACCTTTAAATATATTACCTAGATAGTCTAGAACCCTAAAGAATCATCCTTTAGAAACTGTAATAGGTAACTTAGAAACTGGTGTTCAAACTAGAAGAAACTTTGGAAACCTAGTGGAATTATCTGCCTTCCTATCTCAACAAGAACCTAAGACTATAGAAGAAGCTTTAGATAATGAAAGCTGGGTAATATCAGTGCAAGATGAATTAAACCAGTTTAAAAGAAATGAAGTTTGGGATTTAGTGGAAAGGCCTAAGAATTATCCTATAATAGGAACCAAATGAGTTTTTAGAATTAAACAGGATGACCAAGGCACAATAACTAGAAATAAAGCAAGATTAGTAGCTAAAGGATATAATTGAGAAGAGGGAATAGATTATGATGATAATTTTTCACCTATAGCTAGGTTAGAAGCCATTTGAATCCTTTTATCCTATGCATCTTATATGAATTTTAAATTATTTCAGATGGATGTTAAATCTTCCTTTTTAAATGGTTATTTAATGGAGGAAGTTTATGTTGAGAAACCTCCTGGTTTTGAAAACTCTGAAAAACCTGATTCTGTTTTTAAACTTACTAATGCTCTTTATGGCCTTAAACAAGCACCTAGAGCTTGGTATAAAAGATTAAGTTCTTTTCTTTTAAAAAATTATTTTACTATTGGAATGGCAGAGCCAACACTCTTTAAGAAAACTATGAAAAATAATGTTTTATTGGTTCAAATTTATGTTGATGATGTAATCTTTGGATCAACTAATAAAAATTTTTGTCATTAATTTTCAAAATTATTGCAAGAAGAATTTGAAATGAGTATGATGGGAGAATTAAATTTCTTTTTGGGACATCAAATATTTCAAAAATATTTTGAAAATGTTTTAAATCAAAGCAAATACACTACTGATTTACTTAAGAAATTTGGACTTGAGAACATCAATAAATTTACAACTCCTATGTGTACTAAGATAAAACTTGATTTTTATGAAACTAGGAAATTAGTTGACAACAAGTTATACAGAGGTATGATTGGTAGCTTGTTATATCTTACTGCTAGCAGACTAGATATAATGTATTCAGTATGTCTTTGTGCTAGATTTCAATAAAATCCTAAAGAATTCCATCTAACTACTATTAAAAGAATTTTTAGATATTTGAAAGGAACTATTTTTCAATATCTTCTTTATCCTAAAACTTCTGATTTTAATTTGATTTCATATTCAGATGATGAATTTGGAAGTTGTAGATTAGATAGAAAAAGTACATCAGGTACATGTCACTTTTTAAGAAACTCCTTAGTATCATGGTCTAGTAAGAAAAAATATTCAGTTTCCCTGTCAATAGCTGAGGCAGAATATGTTTCTGCTGGCAGTTGTTGTGCACAAGTTTTGTGGATTAAAAACACTCTTATGGACTTTGGATTTAATTTTAATAATACACCTATTTTCTGTGATAATACGAGTGCTATTAATATTTCAAAAAATCCTATTAGTCATTCTAGAACTAAGAACATTGATATAAGACATCACTTTTTATTAGATCATGTTATTAAAAAAGATATATTTTTAGAATTTCTAAATACTGAAATTTAATTAACAGATATTTTTACTAAACCTCTTCCCACTGCAAGGTTTTATTTTTTTAAGGGGGAGCTAGGTTTATTTAATTTTAAATAATTTTTTTATTTTATTTTGTTTATTGAATACTGTTTATGTTTTTTTCCTTTTATCGTATGAAAAATTTATTTGTTTTTAAATATATCTAATGATGAGTGATTACACGGGAATCAAGGCTGTCAGAGCCTTTTCGACTTATAAACCCTTTCAATTCTATCGAAACCCTTTGGAAATCCGAAAATCGCACTTCCTCTTCTGAAACCCTAACCTTCAAACCTTCAGAGACACTAGCAGTAATGGTAAGGACTAGAAGAGCCAGTGAGGCCGAGCCGAGCAATTCCCAGAGATAAGGAACTGAAGGAAGAAAAATCCTACAGGGTAAGGTAATCGATCTTGATTGGTTATTTCAGATGAATCTCTTGTTGAAGAAAGAGTTGTCGTTTCAGAATATTGAACAGATGTTCAACAGTGAAAATAAAGAATTTCTATATGAAGTAGAACTTAGATACTTCTACAAATCTATACATTTTAGTCTGGGAGATACCAAAGAAATTATGATAGCTAAAATAGAGGATATGGATTTCTCAATTTTTTCAGTAGAGATTAGTCAGATTATCAACTGCCTTCGTGAGGGAGTTTTTCATTTTGACTTGAAGAATATAGGAGTTTATGTGCATAAATCCGAAGACATTATGTCTTTTATTTTCGGTACCAAGACAATAAAGAAAAATTTTGTTAAGGATTTGGAGCCTGATCAGAAGATTTTGGTAAAATTTATTCAGACCAGAATAGCTCCATGGATGGCCGAAATGGAGAAGATTTTATACCCTGATATGTATATAATGTTTCTTATGTTAAGTGATATTAAGTTAAACTTTCCAAGATACCTGATAAGGTATCTCATTTACTAATGTCAAAGTGAGGCCATGATGAATTTCTATCCCTTTGGTAGATTTATTTCTAAGCTACTGTTTAAAAAAGTCATGGTGAGATTATTGGATGCATGAGTTAACTGTCATCACAGTAATACGTTTAATGTTGGAACCTTGAGGAAAGTTGGATATTTCTAGAGCACAATTAAAGGAAATATTTTTCCATTGGGAGCTGAGGAAGTCTCAGAGAGTGCTCAGGCTCAACCTGCTAAGTCCAAGGAAGGACAAGCTGAATCCAGAGTCAGCAATATAGCAAGAAGGATTCACTTTGAAGTGGCAGATATTGAGGAAGACAGAAGCCAGGAGGGACTTCAATCTAGAAGAAAAAGATCAGTAAATGAAGAAGTTACTTCCACTACTTTGAAAACTCCAACAGAACCTTTATTTTCTTATTATTTTGTGAGAGAAGTTGTTGATGATAAAACCATGGAAGATGTTACTGAGAGAACAGCTCCAGTAGAGAAATCAGGAGCTCAAGAAGAAGCTCAAAGGGAATATCAGGAAAATATTGTTACTGATGTTGAAGTTTCACTTCAACAGGAACAGGAGATAGAGGCAGTGCCTGTTGAATAAGTGGCCAGACCTTAGGAAACTTCTGAAAATATTGTTCTTGAAATTCTCGTGTAAGACAAAGATGTAGATGAATGTGATGAGCATGCTTCTAAAGCTCAAACAGAGGTACTTAAAGAGGAGTTTTATGTGGAGGAGTTTGAAAACTCCAAGGAAAAATATGTGGACCAACCTTCTCAGGACAATGAATAAGAGAATTCTGATGCTGAATCATTGCCTTTGGTATTGCTGCATCAACCTGAGAATGTGAGTCAAGAACATGGTGCATCTGATTCAAGGAAAGAAGAAGTTGAATAACTGTACATAAAAGTATCTCAGTTGGAATCTGAGAATGATTCTATGAGAAATGATTTAGACTTAGAACATTTTAAGTTTCAAAAGCTGAAGGAGTGTACAGTTTCAAGGAAAGAAGTTGAAATGTTTAAATATGATATGCTGACTGTTGTTCAACAATTAAAATGTGAAATGGTATTGAAGTCAGATTTATCAGATCTGAAGTTGTTTATGGAGAACCAATTTGCATCAGTTGCAAATAATGCTGTTAGAGGATCAGGTACTTCACCTGATTTAATCAGAATGTTTCAGGCTATCATAGCTGAGTTGAGCAATATGAATGATAGGATACACGATCTTCAATGTAACAATGCTCCTTTTTCAGTGTTGCTGGATAATCAGAAATTCTTAGTGGATCAACTGACATCTAGTGAGCCATCAATCAGAATTCTGTTATATCAGTTAACAGAGAAGCTATCAGTATTTGTTGAAAAAGAGGAAAGGATGCATGAGTTTTTTAGAGTCAATTTAATTGAGGATATTCATATGACTCAAGAGAACAAAGAACTCATTATCAATCTTGGATATGGGATGATGAAGAGACTTCTAGAACAGTTTACAGAAATCAAGTATGCAATTCATAGTAGATAGACCCTATTGCCTATCTTACCCAAACCTTGATTCCTGTGTATATCATTGTCATGTATATACTAATGTTTTTGAATGAAAATTTTCTTCTTTTTTTATTTTTCTCTTTCCTTATTTGTTTTACTAACTTTATTTTTAATATGCCAGTATTCTAGATTTAATTATTGATAAACTATTCGCAATAGCATTTACTAATAGTTCGGTACAATATTAAACGTGTTAAAATCCATGATTTTTCATTCTTTTTGATATCACAAAAAAGGGGAGAATTTGGATAAACAAAACATCAATATTTAGGGGGAGAATTCATTTTATTGAGGGAAAATATTATATGAGGCATTTGGATTTATAATTTTCTTTTTGGTGGAGAAGTTTTTATTTAAAACATTATAATGAATTATGAAAGTTAATTTTGTTTTGTTTAAATAATTTTAATTATTTTATGGGTTTTGTGATCATCAAAAAGGGGGAGATTTTTGAGCAATGTATTGTTTTCAACAATGCATATTAATGTCATTTAAAGGTAGATATTATTGAAAATAATACTCTGTCTCTTTATGATAATTTTGATGCGCACAAATACCCTTAGATATTTTCTAATGATTTTACATAGTATTTTTCATGAGTTTATTAATTTATTTTACTCTCGAAATAAAGAGAATTTATTACTTAGCACAGAATCTGTTTTAGCGCATTCTGGAAACACTGTTCACATCTTATGTAGATGAATATAGCGCGGAATCTATTTTAGCGCGTTCTGGAATCACTGTTCATACCCTACATGGATAAATGTAGCATTAGGATGAAAATCATGTATATTTTTTGAGATATGAGAAAAGTATGGTTAAACAACCATACGTTTTCAGCAAATTATGGAAGAAGAACCTTACGTTAAGAAGGAACCTTACGTTTTGGTTATCATCAAAGTATGGAAGGAGAATCGTACATAAATTCTAAAGGTTACATGTATTTCTCAAAAGTATGGTTCATCAACCTTACATTTGTAACTAACCCTACGTTCTTGGAAAAGTATGGATCAAGTAAAAGTATGGATCTTTTACCGTACGTTTGAATGATCAAGAAAAAGTATGGATCTTTTACCGTATGTTTGAATATTGAAGAAAAAGTATGGATGATCAACCCTACGTTTGTTATCAACCTTATGTTTTCAACCCTATATTTGAAGACTGTGTTATTAACCATATGTTTAGAGGCCATGTCATCAACCTTATGTTTGGCGTCTGAAATTTTGGCAGACGGTATTTATGTACAACGATCAGTAAGCTGATTTTTGGGCGGATTTCAGGCTGGATTTAAAGTCGTTTTTAAATAATGACTTTGACTGATTCAAAGCCATTTTATTAATGGATTTAAGATCTAATAAAAAGAATCTTTTTATGCCGAGTCTTAAGGAATGTTACGACTTCTCTATAAATTTAAATTTTTGAATATCGTGAATTAGAAGGAGACTTTTATGGATAAAAATGTGCAGGAGATATGCTTTGTTATATATGCTCTCTCTGAAACACTAGGTACAAGGGGGGTGTGATCGATTTATTATTAAAATAGGTGGAAAAAATAGATTGGAACTATTCACGATTGATCTGCTGATACAACAGGAGCGTAAAAGCTCTGTTTGTTCAAGAAGAAGGAACTCGATAGATGATTCACCTGTTCTACATCTTATATCTACTCTGGATCTACTACTGCTGAGGTTGTGAACTATATATCTATATCTACTTCAACTGGATCAACTCATAACTGCTTCGTCTTGAAGAACAATATTTCTAGAGACTTAGATCCATCTGATGTCAATTGCATTCTGTTGCAATTGTGAAGATCAAATGGAAATTTCTTTCTGAAATTATTTTTTATTCTTGAGTAACCAGCTTCTCGTTCTAAGGTGTGTAAGTTCGTGTTTGAACCAGTAGGCTTTGTTTTGCCTTGGATTGTAAAGGTGTCAACTGTCTGTACTCAGTTGTGAATCAATCTGTGGAAAAGAGGACTCGATAGTGAAAATCACCAAGCTCGTGGAGTAGAGCATTGGTGGAGTGGACTAGGGGCTTTCTGTTCCCCGAACCACAATACATCTTTGTGTTCTTAATTTTACTTTTTCCGCTGCACGATCAAATCTGAAAAAGTATAAAGGATAGAACTAGTTCAAGAGAAGAGTTATTGAAAAAATTTCAAAACACACAATTCACCCCCCTCTTGTGTATAATCTGTAGATTCATATCCAACAAGAAGTTGTGATTTAAAGTTATGGGGGAGTGCCCTTTTATAAGAGGGGTGAGGGGAACCTTAAGAAAAACATAAAATATAATTTTATAATAAATTAATTTTCTGTATATAATGGACCAAAATTGATTTATTTCAAGGATAAGGTAGAGATGTGTCAAAATCCACCCATCCAATTGATTTTAAACAGGTTTGGGTCACTTTATTAACGTTGTCTTTTAGTTTTAACTCTTAGTTAATTAGTTTGACATTTACCACGCCTCTTTGTATTTTTATATTCTATGGTTAATAAACAAACTATAAACTTCCAATATATCCCCAAGTGGTCCATGAATTATACACCTATCATTATATATGTCCTTTGGATAAACCATATATTTTTATGAATAGAATATAAATTAATAATATAATATTTGTTTTAAAAACTCTTTTATGCCAATTTTGTCACTATTTGGTAGTTTGTTTTTGATAAATTCATAAAAGAATTATTACATAGAAAAAAATTCATATAAGCAATCATAATATGTCATATTAACATATAAAAGTATTGGAATTCATAAAAAGTCTCAAATTACATTTATTTGGGTATTTATAATATCAATTATCTTAATCTTTCATTAATACGGTAATTATTGCATCATCATTGTGTCATAAATAAATTATATTATTTAATGTCTAAAAATTAAAAATAAAATACCATTATTTATGAAATATTTTTATATTTATATTGAATATTTATAATCTAATTTATCTTATTTATAACCCTATATTAAAAATGTTTTAGTTATTAAACTTTGATTTTAACTCTTTTAACTCTTCTTTGAATTAAATAATAATAAATGTCTTAATCTAATCCATGTGTACCTAAATGATAATATTTTATTCCTAAGGTTTTTTTTTGGTTGAGATAAATTTGTCCAATAGAATTAGGACATGTGTTAGGGTAATGTTAATATCATTTTTACCCTTAATTACCCTATTTACTTTTAACCGTGGTAAATAAAAGTAAAAATTTACTATTCAAAAAAAATTATTTTTATCTTATTGAACCACATTTTACTCCATGATATTAACCATGATTCTTGAAATTTTGAAATTCAACTCACAGAAGTGGTAAAATTATTTTTTATGGGAATTTACAAATTCTCATAGGAGGTGGGTAAAAGATGGTGAAAAGTTCAATAAAATTTTTATATATCTAAAATTATTATAAAATGACTTTAATGAATTAAATTGAAAATATATAGGTATTATTTATCTATTTTTACCTAAAATAAATTTAAATAAAATAAATATTTATTTAAATAAAAATTGGGTTTTAAACTATAATTGAGTGTTTTTCACTATTCATAAAAAATTAAGCATTTTCAGAAAAATACAAACAATTTAACCTAAGATAATTTTTATATTAAAAATTCAATAATGATGCCTATTTTACCAAATTCAAAAAATATATGTTCCATTTATTAATTTACAAATAATTCCTGCTGTCAAAACCAAAAGGCGTATTTTTAAGAAATAATAACTATCAAAAGTTTGACACTTGTTTATGTCCAATTTCAAAGTGAAATTACTTACAATGACCATAATTGTATTAAATGGTAAAAATATAATATATTTATACTTCCAAACCATTAAAATTTATAAATTAATACTATAAATTATTTTGATTAAAAAAGTTGTTTTCTGTTAAAATATAGTATTTTTTACTACTCACCCAAATATGAAAGTTATCAGAAAAACACTAAAACATTATTGAAACTAAATTATTATTTCCCGATTATAAATAAGAAGATTATTTTTTCAAATTGAATATATAAAAGCTTCAAATATTGTATTTAAAAAGGATTCTTCATTAAAAGACTGTAAAATTTGAATTTCTGAAAAATAATTCTTTTATCTGAAAAAATATATATGTTCTTACATTATATCTAAGAAACTCATAATACGGATTCTATAATTATAAGGATTATATAATGTTTAAAATTCAGGTAATACTATTCATAATTGCTTTTGAACAACTAGTTTGGTAAGTCATGGTGAGCTAAAACTCTGTGTTGCGTGTAGTGCATGTTATTGAATTGCTTTGAAGAAATAACATACTATGAAATCATGGGGTGTTACATTCTTCCCTCCTTCAATAAATTCCGTCCTCGCAATTTGAAATTATTTTTTGAATATAATAGGTAGAAAATAGAAAATACCTTTGGGAAAACCCACATTGGAAATTAGGTTAATAAAATTTAGTCTTAATAAGAGGAAAAGAGAAATGAAAGGGTCACCACCAAATTATGATCCCGATTAAAAGAATATTGGTGACAATTAGAGACATATAATTGGAGGGAAAATGAAAATATTTTATGTAGTGATTGAGGTTATCAATCACAAACAAGTGTAAAATTGAGGGCCTTAAATTCATCAATCTATGATGATTTAAAATACCAACGGTTCAACGAAACATATGGTATTAGGATAACACATTTTTAGTTTTAAGATCCCTTCACTAAATTATAAGAATGAATTTCTTCATAGAATAAGAGAAGAAGAAAAATATATACTTGATAAGTAGAGTCCCATCCTTTAAATAATTTCTACAACAAACTCATCTTTCACTATAAAAGATAATAGAACTTAAAAATAATATTCTATTTATACTATTGTTATAGGGTTAAAAAAATTAATTTATAATTCATATAACTGATTTTTTTTTGAAAAAATACTACATTATTCAGTCCAGGACATCACGTGGGCCAGTGGTAGGTGATACACCCTTGTCTCCCTTCGGTTGCAGGTTAAAGTCTCATGGCCTTGCTGGACGCGATGGGTTGCCGCCTAACCTCCGGGTTGTCCTTTTATGGAAAATCAAAAATAATCTCAAACCAGAATTATCCAAAATTCTTCTGTCCAAACTCACAGGCCAAAATTTATAAGGAAGGTAAATACAATGAAGATCCTTTTTTCCACGTAATAATATGTGAACACCTTAATCTTGTATTCTTTTAAAACACTACAACATCCTGAATTACCATAAAACCTTACTGATTACATTTATGATACCTTATTCTTTATAGAATACTGGATATACTCCTTCTATCCAAAAATGTTGTAATCTCCAACAATGATGGAATATACAAATCATTAATCAGTTTTAAGGTAGTCAAGAATATCTAATATAATTTATCCAAATAAATCATGTATTATTCCAAAATCACTACCTCGATATCAGAACCATATTTTGGTTTATCTTTCTCTCAACTATATATTTTCCAAATATTTAACCTGCTTTTGAGTTACTTTTCTTGGATCCACACAACCTCAAGTCCTTAATGAAATATTACTTCACTACAATCCTTATATACTCCATAATTATTATAAAAAGTACATTTTTGATACAACACTCAAATGACATAATTCTCTAATAGCAACATAATAATTCTAATCATTCCTCTTCATATGTGGTAGTATCATAACTTGATTATTATCCAATTGCATCATTTGGGGCATGCTCTGATGATTTGGACATTGGTTCGCGTAGTGTCCCAACTCTTTACAGATGAAGCATTATACATTTGAAACCTTTTTTTGACCCTTACAGTCACATACTTGGTGTCCTTTTTATCTAAACTTATAACAAACTCCCATTCCCTTCATGAAAGTTCCTGGGTTTTTCTTCCCACAGTTATCACATATGGGAAATTTTTTCTTTTCCCTCTTCCCTTTATCCATCTTTCTCTCATCCATCCTGTTCTTCTCTTACTTCCCTTCAAAGCCTTAGGATTCAGAGAATTATTTACATATATTTTTAAAACATGATACTATTTCTTCATTTGTTGAGAATACATGGGAGACAACTTCCCTTCTAAATGATGGCTTAATACCATGAAAGATATGATCCTTCTTACTCTTTGGATCATACGTATTTCTGGAGTCCAAATTTTTTATACAGGGCACCATTTATATACAATGGCACACACTAGATTAGTTTATGAATTGCAATACCTAAATCCAAACTTCTAAAACAATTAACATTAATTGAACAGTTTATGGATATAATCTATAATCATAAAAACGTTTTCTTTGAGGAAGTATATACTCATAAGCTCTTCATAATGGTTTGTAAAAAAAAATTTAATTGTCCTATGTATATCCCCCAGGAGTGTCGTAACCAACAGTGCAACACCCATTGTCGTGCACAAGTTCCTATTCGAGTCTAGCTGAATGTGGTGTTTTTTTGATTTACCCCTAGCTACATCTATTCCAGAGCCGCCTCTACCTGCTCGTATCTAGATAGGGATATATTTCTTAGAAAACTCACAAAATCTATACAGTAACAAAATTCTAGAAAGTTCTTCTATACAAATCCTCAAAGTCTATCTTAATTCTATGTGCTCTAATAAGAGTTTATCTAAATCTAGTTTCCAAGGTTATTTCTAAACTTCCTCTGATACCAACTGTAATGCCCCGACCCCAGTTACCCAGATTTCGGTGCATTATTTTAATACATTGGCATGATTACAAGGAATCTAGTCCCAAAGGACTGATCGGTTTAGCAGTGTTGGACAATAGATTACATACATGAATGTTACATTACACTTTATAACATACAAAACAACATAAATAATCCTTTATGAACTCAATTATTCCCTTGGATTAACCCTGCATATCAATCACAATACACTTCTTAGAATCTTGGGAGAAATAAAATATAGAAAGGGGTGAGATCAGATGCTCAGTAAGGATAACAATACAACAAAAACTTTCATAAATAACAATAAAAATTTAAGGAAATTTATAACAAAAAAAGCCTTTTAAACATGAACTTCAACATAATATGGAAAAACTAAAATGAAGTAATTCCATTTACTTACTCACATGGATATTCTACTAGTCTAATAATCACATGAAATATCACTAACCACTTTCATATTGATGGAATGCATAATGCCAGATTATCATAACCACAGAGTCAAGACCTTGTGCCAAGTCTACAAATACGATTTTGTCAAGGCCTTGTGCCAAAAAACTAGTTTGTTTCATGAGACCTACCGATGCATTGAGGAGCTATAGTGGGCTCCACCCATCATTTACTATGTCCAATGTATTCCTCATATGAAAAGATTTAAACATAACATAAACATTCGTATTAAAACTAGCATATGAAACGTCAATAATTTATCCCTAAAAAATGAATTGTATTTTAATAACACATCCATAGTCAAACAAATCCCAAAACCTTCAATACAATATGGAATATCTTTATCATAACAAATCACCTTCAAACAAGTTTAAAATCCATCAATGGACGTTGACATAGATGAAAATGATTTGTAAAACTCTTTGAGAGAAATATCCGCTTTTCATGAAAACATTTAAAATTCACAAAATTTAGTAATGAATAAATTTAAATAAATTTTTGAATCCAAGTGTCCCATACCACTTTGAAACTATTGAAAGGAAATAACATTTTAAAAAAATTTATGTCCATATAAATAAATCCTTAAAAACCATTTTGAAGACATGAACATTAATGAGAATGATTTAGAAGAGTAAAATTTAAAAATATTTGAAATGATGTTTTTGTAAAAGAAGTGCCTTAAAATAATCCCTTTTATAACTCTTTCCAGAAACATGGACATGGATAATAAATATTTCTCATTAGATACTTACGTAAAAACAACCTCAGATAATAAAGACATTGTGAAATTAACCCTTACCAATTTGGTAACTTACGAAACATACACCCCATGAAAGAGGTATCATACAATTAGTATTTAAATACACATAAATTAAAGTGTATTACACAAAAAATACAATTATGGGAAGTACATACACCACTCAAAAGGTAATAATGGCAATATGGCACGAATCTCATGGGAATAAGGAGTGAGTTGAAAACCTCTTACCTTACACTTTCCTTTAGTCGAGGGTAAGTTTAACCTCCCGTTTGAAGACTATAGTATGTTATTAAATTATAACCGAACCATATTAATATTTATTATATCATACATTATTCATTTATGACTTTATACTACCCATTTATTAATAGTTTCCATGTTATATTAATATTTTGGGTAATAATCGCTTTCTTTATCGTACGTGTTTTAACTTGTTAATCTTGATTGTATCTCTTAGATCATGATTTAAATACTTCCCAAATATAAAAAATGATTTATATATCATATATATTTAGAATATAAATATCTATAATAGACATATATATGAAATAGAAAACACCATTTATGGAGACAGTAGTCCGTACATACACATAAACGCTGTTTCGGTTTTCATATAGAATTGAACGGAAGTATGTGAATAAGATACATGTAAGTACATAAATACTTATATATATTAATATATATATCTCTAGTAGAATTATTATGTCATATATTACATACTTATTAGGAATATATATTTTTATAATCGTCGATGAATGGTGAACTTGGAAATAAATTTAATCGCGTCGTGGAGACAGTAATCCGTAAGTACGCAGGAGCGGAAATATCATTCTGTGATATTAAAATAATATATAATTGGATGGTATATCATATATACATAATCTGTATAATTTTATATTTATTATTTATATCAAATACACATCATTATTATACACATCCAAATAATAATGTATTGAATAACAATTACACCACGATGTGGAGATAGTAAGCCGTACGTACGCACATATGGTGACATGTCATTCAAAGGATGGATAGAATAATGAATTTTTTTGTACCATAATTATAATAACATAAAATTATATAGAATATATGGGAGTTATTATTTTATAATGGAAACAACAATGAAAAATGAAGTCGAAGAATAAAGTAACTTGAAAGAGGGTGGTGAAATCATTATATTTTCTTCGGGTTCTTCATTTTGATTAGATAAAAAGGGCTCCTTAGGTAAGCTTTATGATCAAAAAAGGCCTCTAGGTTAAAGGTAGGATAGTTGAGGGGGTATTTGGGCATGGGTTGGCTGAGAAAAATGGCTTAGAAGGTGTGAATTAGAGTGAAGGGGGAGTGACCTTTTATTAGAGTGTTGAGGGGAATCTTAGAAAAAACATAAAATATTATTTTATAATAAATTCATATTCTGTTTATAATGGTTTAAAATTGATTTATTTATAGGATAAGGTGGTTATGGGTCTAAATCCACTAATCCAATAGGTTTTAGACAATTTTGGGTCACTTTATTGACCTTATCTTTTAGTTTTAACTCTTAGTTAATTAGTTTGACATTTACCATGCTTCTCCGTATTTTAATATTATACGGTTAATAAACTTACTATAAACATCCAATAGACCCAAATTTAGTCCATTAATTATACACCTATCATGATATAAGTCCTTTGACTGAAACATAGATTTTTAGGAAAAGAATATCAATTAATAATATAATATTTGTTTTAAAAACTCTTTTAAGTCAATTTTTACACTATTGAGTATTTTGTTTTTTTATAAATTCATAAAAGCATTATTACTTAGAAAATAATTCATATAACCAATCCTAATATGTCATAGTAACCTATAAAATTATTTAAATTCATTAAAAGTTTCAAATTAAATTTATTTGGGTATTTATAATATCAATTATCTTAATGTTTTATTAATATAGTAATTACTACGTCCTCTTTGTGTCAAAAATAAATTAAATTATTTAATGTCTAAAATTTTTAAATAAAAAACCATTATGTAGGAAATATTTTTAGATTTCTAATGAATATTTATAATAGAATTTAACTTATTTATAACCCTATATTAAAAAGGTTTTAGTTATTAAACTTTGATTTTAACTCTTTTAACTCTTCTTGAATTAAATAATAATAAATGTTCTAATCTAATCCAAGTAGACCTAAATGATAATATTTTATTCTTAAGGTTGTTTTAGGTCGAGATACACTTGTCCAATAGAATTAGGACATGTTTTAGGGTAATATTAATATAATTTTTACCCTTAATGACCATATTTACTTGTAACCGTGGTAAATAAAACAAAAAAGTTACTATTCACCAAAAATTATTTTTAACTTATCGAATGAAATTTTACTCCTTGATATTAACCATGTCTCTCAGATTTTAAAAATTCAACTCACAGAAGTAGTAAAATTATGTTTTTTTTGAATTTACAAATTCTCCTAAGAGGTGGGTAAAAGAAAGTGAAAAGTTTAATAAACTTTTTATATATATAAAAATATTAAAAAATGACACCAATGAATTAAATTGAACTTATATAGGTATTATTTATCTATTTTTAACTAAATTAAATTTAAAAAAAATAAATAATTATTTAAATAAAAATTCAGTTTTAAACTATAACTCAGTGTTTTTCACTATTCATAAAAAATTAAAAGTTTTCAGGAAATTCCAAAAATTTACCGTAATCTAATTTTTATATTCCAAATTCAATAATGATTTATATTTTACCAAATTTAAAAAATTGAATTTTCTTTTATAAATTTAAAATTAATTCCCACTATCAAAACCAAAAGGCGTATTTTTATGAAATAATAACTGTCAAAAGATTGACACTTGTTTATGTCCAATTTCAAAATGAAATTACTTAGAATGACCATCATTGGATTAAACGGTAAAAATATAATCTATTTATATTTCCAAACCATTAAAATGCAAAAATTAACACTATAAATTATTTTTATTAAAAAAGTTTTTTTCAGTCAAAATATAGTATTTTTCAATATTCACCCAAATATGAAATTTATCAGAAAAACACAAAAACTTTAATGAAACTAAATTTTTATTTCCCTATTTTAAAAAATATTTTTTTGTCAAATTGAATATATAAAAGTTTCAAATATTGGATTTAAAAAGGTTTCTCCATTAAAAGGCGGTAAAATTTCAATTTTTGAAAAATACATCTTTTTATCTGAAAAATGTATTTGTTCTTAAATTTTTTCTCAAAAACTCATAATTTGGATTCTAAAATTATAAGGATTATATAAACTTAAAAATTCAGTTAATACTATTCATAACCGCTTTTGAATGGCTAGTTTGGTAAGTCATGTTGCGCTAAAACTTGATGTTGCGTATAGTGGAAGTTATTGAATTACTTTGAAGAAATAACATACTATGAAATATTGGGGTGTTAAATATCCTGTGTGGGTTAGATCTAGCGTTCCTATGTGGGTAATCTCCTAGAGATCCTATGTGGGTCAGCTCCTAGCAATCCTGTGTGAGTCAGCTCCAGTGATCCTATGTGGGTCATCTCCTTGCGATCTTGTGTGGGTCAGCTATTAGAGATCCTGTGTGGGTCCACTACAGTGATCCTATGTGGGTCCCCTCCTTGTGATCCTTTGCGGGTCATCTTCTAGCGATTCTGTGCAGGTTAGTAGTAGATCCTCTTAATGGAGTACGATAATTTAGTAGTTATATATAATCATCTCTACTACTATACTTAAAGATATACGTGGTGTGAGCAGAGTTAGTACCTCTGTGTTTTCCTTATCATTGAGATGGATTACTTGAAAACTCAGGTATATGTATGGGCATATACCTATGTTGGGTTATCTATTGATTCCACACTTTGTGGTGTATCCTTGGTGGATTTTGTGAGACCTAGAGGGTTTCAGGGACCCCACTGAGTATCATTATACTCACCCCTGGAGGAGCTATGCATGCACCTTGTTGTGTTGGATGTAGACGACAGACAATGCTGACTGAGGACTAGAGTAATAGGATTGGAAGATAGCTGGAGGTGGACCATATGGCGTGTTGGTACGTAGAAGAGACGTGCAGATGTGGAGTGATGAGGAGGCAATCAGTATCTACCCTTCAGGTAGGAACCTCGAAGGATGATCCAGTAGCTGTATTTCTCTTTCTTCAGTTGTATTGTGTTCTAGTTGTACTTGTACCTTTACTGCATGGATTGTATTCCAACCCGTTTTACTTTTAGCACTCTTTTGGTTATACAGTTTACTTTTGTTTGTATCTTACAATGTTCTTGGTTGTGTGTGTTATAGGTTAAAAGTCAATGCTTTCCTAATTTTAGAAAATACACCTTTCGGTGCTAGTCGCCAGCCCCTGGCCTATGGAAGGCGGTCTTGGTGTAGTCATGGAACGGGCCCCGGGGGATGGGTTGTGACAAATTGGTATCAGAGGAGTCGGTTCTACTACAGAACATATGACTCTAATCTTTCTTTTTAATGGAAATAGTGTTAAGTGTTGTGAGTGTGGTTATTAGTTTTGGGAATCCAGTGTTGGTGCGGCGACTGGCGTATCCCTACACCAGGACCCTGACTTCTGATTTCTGACTCACAACATGAAAACACAGATTGCGTGTGTGTTTTCAAGAGTTTGTTTTGTGATCTCTTGAGTCAACTCACCAGGTATAACTTATTGACTGTGGCGCACCTGTTTCATTTCAGGATGCCTCCACGAAGACATCCAACTAGGGTTATGAGACTTGTAAGCACTGATAGCCCACCGAGAGATGAGGCCTCGGTATAGTCCCCTTTTCTAGTAGAGGCACCGTTAGAGTCCCCAACAGTACCATTCCCCATTGGTCCACCTATGCCGCCAGCCCCAGCAGCAGATGGTGCACGCCACTTGAGCGCGTTGCACGAGTTCCTAGGCCAGAGGCCACCCAGTTTCAGGGGAGCGACGAACCCATAGGAAACTGAGGATTGGTTGGAGGCTGTAGTGAGAGTCTTCCAACTAGTATGGACAACAACCGATCTCATGGTGATCCTTGATGGCAGCCTTCTACAGGAAGAAACAGGTAGACGGGGGAGCTTGATGCTCCAGGTTCACGATGAGGTGATGCTTCTCTAGGCAGACTTCGAGAGCCTGTATCAGGTAGATTTTGTCCGAGAGACTCTTTGCACAATGCGTATACATGAGCTTATTCATCTGCTGCAGGGCAACATGGGTGTAGCTCATTACTCAGCGAGGTTCACAAACCTCTCACAATACTCCACAAATATGGTGCGGGACCCATCCTTTATGGCCTAGACCTTCGAGCAGGGGCTCAGATAAGAGATTAGGGATTCGATGATATTACCAGCATCCCGACGTAGGTGGGGTGTTCGGGAGAGCCTTCTTGGTGGGGAGTTTCCTTGCTAAGAAGTCACCAGCAGCGAGACCCACCACCGGTCATCACGTAGTGGAGTCTTCTTGCAGCTAGTAGCAGATAGATGTAGCAGAGGTCCAAGAGGACTAGACCTATAGGTGGATAACCACATGATTCAAGGTCGATTGTGCGGGGTACATGAGACAGAGCTACTCATGCGAGGAGGGACAATGTTACGCATGTGGAAGGCAGGGTCACATGGCTTGCGACTATCCGACCCACCGTACAGATGATCAGCAGACGGTCGAAGGACTACCCCGGCTGAGAGAGTTGTTCAATCGAGGAGGTCAGTAGGGAGCAGACAGACATGGAAGAAGAGCTGGCTATGCAGCTGGTGATGTGCGACGAATCAAGATGTTACCACCACCCCCACCAGGAGGTCCACCCTGACTGTAGGGTGTAGGTGGACAGGGGCGAGCTCAACTCCAGGTAGCTGAGGCCTACGATCATAGCGCTATGAAGATGATACGAGGTATGATCTGTGTCTACTCCACCATAGTTATAGTACTCATAAACATAGGTTCCAGTCATTCTTTTTTTTCCACTGCCCTAATTCGAAGCTCGGAGATTCCGATGGAGTCATTGGATCGATCTTTATGGATAGAGCCTCCTACGGGAGTGGATTCGATGATTATGCACTGATTTCGGCAGTGAAAGCTTACTCTAGGAGGCAATAGCTTTGGCTGGGATCTCCTAGTAGCATCGTCAAGGCCTTAGGACGTCAACATGGGTATGGACTTGTTATCTACAGTCTATGCTCAGATTGAAAATATTTTGTTCAAAGTGTGTTGTGTTCGCATGGATGGGACTAGGTTTACTTTCACCGGTGAGAAGGGATCCTTTTCCGTACAGGATGGACTTACTAGGGGGAGAGTGTATCCGATCAATAATTAGTTGGCTAGAATAACCCTCAGAGCATTTGATCTGGAGATTCCGAGTTATCTTGTAGTGGTGGACCATTATGCGGATGTATTCCCTAATGATGTTCCCAGTCTACCTCCTCGTAGAGAGGTGGACTTTTACATTGAACTTTACCTTGGGAAGACATCGATATACACATCAACATATAAGATGTCTCCTGTGGAGCATCATGAGTTCTGGGTACAGCTAGAGGAATTGTAGGGGAAAGGGTTCATTTGGCCCAGTGTTTCTCCTTGGATAGCACCAATTCTGTTCACCAAGAAAAAGGATGGGAGATTGAGGCTTTGTGTTGACTATCGGTGCCTCAACCATCTGACTGTGAAGAACATGTTCTCACTCTCGAGGACTAACAACCTCTTTGATCAGCTTATGGGAGCACAATGGTTCTCAAATATGGACTTAAGATCAGGCTATCAACAGCTCAGAGTACGAGACAAGGATGTGCAGAAGATGACCTTCAGGTCCCGGTACGACCAATATGAGTTCTTGGTTATGCCATTAACTATAACCAACGTTCCATCAGTGTTCATGGGACTCATGAACAAGATCCTTCATCTATACCATGATCTCTTTTTTTAGTCTTCATTGATGAAATTCTGATCTACTCGGCTACTGAGGAGGAGCATGCCTATCATTTACAGGTAGTACTAGACACACTCTGAGAGCACCATCTTTATGGTAATCTCTCAACGTTCTAGTTCTAGATCTGATAGGTTCACTTTCTAGGGCATGTCATCTCGTAGGCTGTAGTTGCAGTGGATCCAGTGAAGATTGAGGTGATACTTACTTGGGATCCACCCAGGAGTGTGACGGAGGTACGAAGTTTCCTAGGTTTGGATGGATTCTACCGGAGGTTTGTGCCATATTTCTCCAGAGTTTCATCCCCACTATCAGCCTTAATAAAGTTGGGGAAACACTTCGTGTGGTCGGAGAGATACTAGTAGAGTTTCGGGAGCTGTGGCAGAGGCTGACTATTACCCCCATCTTGAGGCTTCCAGAGGAGGGTGTAGGGTACGTAGTCTACTACGACACATCGGGGACTGGGCTCAGATGTGTACTGATGCAAGAGTGATCAGTGATCACTTATGGTTCTTGACAGCCAAGACAACATGAGTATAAATATGCTACCCATGACCTAGAGTTAGCAGCAGTTGTCTTTGCTTTGAAGATGTGGTGACATTACATGATGGACGAGCGTTCTACAGTGTACTCTGATCACAAAAGTATCATGTATACCATCTATCAAAAGGACCTGAACCTGAGACAATGACATTGGATTGAGTTCCTCCAAGTCTATAAATTCAAGATAGTCTATACTCTTGGGAAGGGGAACACTGTAGCAGATGAACTCAGCCAAGGATTTGGTATATAACTACTAGGCTAGGCGATGGAGAAACTGGTTGCTTCACATATATCCTTTATGGATAGAGATGGAGAAACTTTTCTTTAGTCTATTACAGTCACTCCCACACTTCTTCCGCGAGTCAGGGAGGCACAATGTGGGGATACTGACAGCGAGGCACAACGTGCTCAAATATCCACAGGACATGCACCTGATGGATTTTCTGATGGTGCGGAGCACCTCATTCTCTTCAGACGACGTACCGTGGTACCAGTGTCACTTCAGGAGGAAGTGTTGAGGGAGTTCCACACATCCAAACTAGTGGTACATCTAGAAGTGACGAAGATGTTCCAGGATCTTTGATGACATAACTGGTGTCCGAGAATGAAGAAAGTAGTTGCAGAGTTTTTCTCTCGGTGCCTCAATTGTTAGCAAGTGAAGGTGGAGAATCATGTACCAGAAGGCTTGTTTCAGTCTTTGGAGGTCCCAGAGTTGAAGTGGGATGGGATATCCATCACTTCGTGACCGGACTTCGATGTACATATAGAGGTCATGACTCTATCTGGGTGATCATCGATCGTCACACCATGTCGGCCCACTTTCTACCGATCAGAGAACATGGTTCAGTAGAGATCTTGGGATGCCTCTATCTGTAAGAGATTATGTGGCTACATGGAGTACCCTCGATGATTGTCTCCAATTATGACACACATTTTTCATCCCAGCTATGGAAGGGGTTGTAGGAGGATTTCGGGGCGCAGCATCGTTTGAGCACTGCCTTCCATCCTCAGATGGATGGCCAGACTAAAAGGACTATTCATAAAATTGAGGACATGATACATGTTTGCGTCCTCGACTTCAGTTACTGCTGGAAGGATCACTTTCCTTTGGTGGAGTTTGCATACAAAAACAGTGATCACTCCACCATTCGGATGACAACTTTTGAGGCATTGTACGGGTGACCTTTCAGATCACCTTTGTGCTGGAATAACCTAGGGGAATTAGCACTAGTGGGACCATAGATGGTACGAGCTATCACTAAGAAGGTGCAGATCATCCAGGAGTAGATGAAGACTACAAAGAGCTGGCAGAAGTCATATGCTGATAGGATAATGAGACCTCTGTAGTTCGAGGATGGCGACCATGTCTTTCTACGGGTGTCACCCCGACGAGGTTGACAGAGATTTGGCCGAGGTGGAAAGTTATCTCTGAGATTCATTGGACCCTTCTTGGTCCGCAGTAGATTTGGAGAGGTGGCTTACCACTTAGCTCTTCCACCGCAGTTTCAATGGGTGCATGAAATCTTCCATATATCACTGTTGAGGAGATACATGCATGACCCTTCCCATGTCAATGACCATTGAGAGCTAGAAATCGAAGATGGGGTAAATTTTACAGAGGTTCTAGTGGATATTGAGTATAGATAGAAGCATGTCCTTTGAGGGAAGTCGATACCACTAGTGTGCATTCATTGGCAGCACAGGAACCTCCAGGAGAGCACAAGAGAGTGGGAGGCTTAGATGCATTCTCAATATCCCCAATTTTTTCTTCGATTTGAGTTGTGGCTTACAGGGACATAAAGCCCTGAGGTGGGGAGAATTTAAAGACCCAGAATTTATATATAACATTTTTTTAATAAATGAGAATTTTATGAGTCTGTGAAATTTGACGGTGCGTGATTCCGAGGCACGAAGTGCCTATAATGAATTTTTTATCTTTTGTTTAGGTACATTTAGTAAACGTGCGAGTGGGTTTTTATAACTTTTGAACCGGTGATCGAAATTGAAATTCGACGAAACTATTGAATTCGTAGCGACGTTTGTCACAACCCAACCCTAATCGGGCTCGAGCCGCAACTACCCCAAGCCCGCCTCCATAGGCCAGGGGCTGGCGACCAGCACCGAAGGCACAACAACTCAGGGAGGCCTTTGCCTAAGCACCTGAACGCACCCACACGCAGCACACTCAATGCAAAAGTGCAGAGTAAAGAAAGAACAAGCAAAGTAAAAAGAACAACTGCTATATATATAAACCAAAGATGTGCATCGACCTCTAAACAATACATAGTACAAGCTGAAAAGAAAAGGGGCAAAACACACGCCCAACCAAAAAGTGCCACAACCCGGCAACAGGTAAACAAAAAGAAATAGCTGACGGGTCTCCCACCTGGAACTCGGCCACGACCACCGCAAGCGGTCCAAGCCCCAAGCTCCTACGCTCCACTGAAGTCACGCTCCACCTGTCCGTCGTCTGCAAGGGCACACCAAGTGCGGGCAAAGCCCAAGAAGGGGTGAGTATAAAAAAACTCAGTAGGATAGCCCGAAGGCTCGAGGGAGCAACAAAAGGGGGTAACGAAGGGTGAGTAGTAGAGCGAACAGGAAATTAGAGGGGTACAACAGAGAGTACAGTAAAGAGTCCAGCTCAACCCAACAAGAGAAAGGAAGTAGACTTGTCTAGGCACAAGGAGATGGAAGCGGTGAGAAGATGGACTTCTCGACGAGTCTTCGCTACTTATAGCAGGAGAGTAGACTCGTCCAACCACGAGAAGCTAGACACGGAAAGCACGTGGCATACCCCGTGCGTTTTCGCCTCTCCTGGAGGGAGAGTAACCAAGCCCAAGAAGTGGGTACTCGAACAAGGTATATACATATCTGTATGCTCAACAAGAAACCCAAACAATCTCGTAAGGGGATCTCTGCCCCGTAGCTCAGCCCAAGAAAAGAGTCGCCAACAGTCCCAGAGGTAACACCATCACTGATGCCCAGCATCCCGCACGTCTGTCCTGAACTGCAAGCCAAGGGGCTCAGTCACCGCACCTTGATACTATCCGCTTTGGGCGGCACTGACTCGCCCGCACGGTTTTAGATCGCGTCGCAAGAACGCGTCTCGGTGGGGAAAGTGCCCCTCGTAATTGAGAGTTCTTGGGAAAGTCAACCCCACCTCATCACTGCCCTGCAGTCGAGAGGTCTCCTCAAAGTCCAAGCCGTTCCATCACCGACCCGTACAACCAAGGGTCCCTCTCCGGTAAACACGGAGGAAAATCCACAGACAAGCCTAGTCGAGAGGACTGAGTCTGGAATGCCAACCGGTGTCCCCACTGCCCAGCCCTGCTGGAGGGTAATTCGTAACCAGATATCGGGTGACCCACTGCCCAGCCCTGCTGGAGGGTAAACCCTAATACATCGTCAGGCGACCCACTACCCAGCCCCGCTGGAGGGTAAACCACAACACATCATCCGATGACCCACTGCCCAACCCCGCTAGAGGATAGACCTTAATACATCATCAAGCGAGCCACTGCCCAGCCCCGCTGGAGGGTAGACCTGGAATAAGTCGACAGGTGACCCATTGCCCAGCCGTGCTGGAGGGTAGACCTGGAACTAGACGACAGGCGACCCACTGCCCAGCCCCACTGGAGGGTAGACCCTAAGAGGTCGTCGGGTGACCCACTGCCCAGTATCTACTGGAGGGTAAACCCTAGTAGCGTCGGGTGACCCACTGCCCAGTCTCCGCTGGAGGGTAGACCCTAGAAGCCGATGAGTAACCCACTGCCCAGCCCCGCTGGAGGGTAGAACTCAAAACTGCTCTAGCCATCCCCACCGGAGGGCACAACACTGGCCAACCGAACACGGAGTAGATATCGCGCAACCACCCAACTCCAGAACAACTCACCCAAAGGGGTTCAGCGCCTGTTCCATCACGGGGTGCCACTAGCACTGCTACTGGCCGATCCATCGAGAACGAAACCAGGGGAGACCACTCAACCCTGCTGGTCAACCAACGAGCACAGAGTCAAGGGAAAAATCCACCCTACTGGTCAAACAAACACACAGAGGGACCCTCTACGCTACGAGAGGTCCAAGTACGCAAAGCAGAACACAACACGCACTTGGGACCCACACGTCGTGTGGCCCCAAGTCAAACCCCAACCAAGCGCAAAAACTGTGTCATGTACAAACCGCACGTACCTCCAAGAACTCCCGTATACTCCCTGAGTATACCTCGTCTCCAGCCCATAGGCTATCATGCACCCGGCACTCAGCGTCAACGCGAAGACATGATGTATCAACTCCACCTCAAAGGTCCAGGCATGGCTATCCACATCACTTCAAGCATTTACATCACTCACGCGGGAGTGCACGCGGTCACTCGCCAAAGGTCCGTTGCAAGCAAAGTAGGGCGAACCACCACTGGGGCACCTTTCATGCTTTCACATTTAATAGGATCGCGTATAAGGCTCCGCACAGCCAAACGGATCGCACCATTGTAAACCTCACGAAAAACACGCGAGATAGACTACTCACTCGCCTGAAACGGTCAAGCGGTAAAAAAGGCACTATTCAATGTAACCAAACCCGTGTGGGGCCCACCCCAGAATCCCGAAAATGAACAAACGAAGCACACCACGACATTCCCCTCAGAAAAACACACGGGATTGACTACTCAATCACCCAAAATGGCCACCCGGTGAAGAAGGTACTATTCACCGTAGCCCGGTTGGGTGGGACGCACAACACATCTCTGAAAGAGGTCGGGCAGACTGCGCCATCACGATGCTCTCGGAAAGGCCCGTCAAATCCACTGCTTACTTGCGTGGAACGGGTACCCGGAGAAAAAGATGCGTTCCGGCACACCACACACGAGCGGCGCCACGTGGGACCTACATCTCGGTCCCGAAACTCAACAAACGGATCGCACCGTTGCGATCCTCTCAAAAAAGTACACAAGATGGACTTCTCACTTGTCCAAAACGGTCGCCCGGTGATAAAGATGGAAAATCATCGTCGACGCCAAAACAGCCCTCGTGGGCCCCGCACCATCGTGCCGAATTAGGGTGGGCGGATTGCACCACTGTAATCTCCTCGGAAAAACACCCAGAAAAGACTTCTCGCACGCCCCGAACGGACATCCGGTGAAAAAGTCGTGAAACGCCGCCCGCAGCTCAAAAGACGGGCCGTGGGGCCCGCGCCACAACTCCATCCTCAACACCTAAAACCACCCTGCAAATCTCCGCCTCGACGCCATGGTTCCAACGCCATGGACGGCGCTTAAATCGGACGTCGGACGCGTCCGCGCCGTCCAAAACAAGATTCCCAGAAAAACGCTCGGCCACTAAAGGACACGACGCGCCTCCGCGGCCCCTCGTTTCGGGAATTAAAAATTCCTGAAACTATCTCAAAATGCCCACCTCGACGCCAGGAAGGCTCTTCCATAGACGGGTTGCAAATCGGACACCCGTAATGAAAATTACGGGCGTCCGAAGAGGGGGAAACAGATTCCATCGGACCGGACCGGCCTGGGCCGGCCGGTCCGCTCGGCCTGGGCTGGCTCGTGCCGGCCGACTCGATTTGGAGCGCCGGCCCGCGGCTCTGCCGCGCGGGCCGGTCGTCTGCTACGCAACGACCTGCAAAGAGCGGTTCGTGTCTCCGCTGCGGGGGCACGCGGCGACCCCAGTCCTCCCCTGCCCCGGCGAGCTCGGCCTCGCCCTCGCCGTCACCTGGCTGCCCAGGCCGACCGCCCCAGCGCTGACCTCCGCTGAAGCCGGCCTCGCCGCCGCCGCCTGGAAAAGAAACCGCTGCCGCCACCGCCAAGCGCCGCCGCCACCGCCAAGCGCCGCCGCCACCCGCCAAGCGCCGCCGCCACCGCCATGCGCCGCCGCGCCTCGAACCGCCAGAACACCCAGAAAAACCGAAATTCCCGCAACATTCAGTGAACATTTGCGATCGACTCCGATGTCGAATTTTAAATCCGAAAGATGCGATGGGAAGCTCATGAATTATACTACGAGACTACGGGCTTGGATCTAAGATCGGCCAGCAATTAGATTCTAAAATTAGGATTCAAAGTGGGGTTCGGGATTTAAAACGCAAACGAACACTGCCTACCTCGCTGGGCTTTGCCCGGTGCTTCGCGTCGATCCGCTGACACCACCGCACATTTCCGGAGTCGCCTTGCTGGAGCTCGCCTTTCCGGAGCTGCCTCGCCGGAGGTGAAGGAGGGGGAGGAGGGTTTGAGGAAGAAGAAGAGGGAGTGGGGGTGTGTTAAGCGTTTAAATAGAAAAGGCTTAACTACCCGCCCGTCGGCCCGAACCCGAACTCCCGACGGAGTCAGCATTTAGCCTCCCCTAGGCTAAGAACCACGCTCTAAGAGCAACGGCGGTCTCGGAATTTTATTCTGAGACCCCGTTCAAAAGTTACAAAACCTAGCGCCCGAGGCCGCCAAATTACGAAAACGCCCCTGGGACCATTTTTCACAAACGGCCCGCGCCCGTGAAACTTACACCCCTCCTAGGGTAAACGACACGCTCCGAACTCAACGGTTCCCTCGGTTTTCCAATATGAGCCACCGTTTAAGAGATACTAGCGTTTCTCCATTAAAAGAATAAATAAATTAATTAATTAATCCATTTAACGCTCGAGAAGCGGGCAAGGGGTCCAAACGTCCCGCGCCGACAAGTTTTATGTCGTTCCTAGGGTAAACACCCCATTCCGGACCCTTCCGTACCTCGGATCCCTAATCCAGAACTCCATTTAGGAGTTATCACATTTATTTGGCGTTTCCAGTGTGAATGCACTGAAAATTTTATTCCGGCCACTCCGGGGCTCGGAATCGCACGCCGTCTGAATGCCTGCTCTGGAATGTCATCAAGAATATTCCAATGTCTTTCGTAGCAAAAATAGGGTTCTTACATCATGCCATCCTTCAAGATTTTCCTCCCCAAAAAGCAAAACTAGGGAGCAACACAGGGTACTAAGCTTACACATGGCTTTCCCATAACCAGAAGAACCCACGCACAACTCTGCGTCACCGCACATAGACCAAAGGATTGATCTGTTCACGCTAGGTTGGCCCTTGCCGATGTCGTGCACCCACTCCAGACTTTGGGGTTATGGCAATGCGGTAGGGTACCTCGCCATCCCTTTGCACGGTCTCAAACGGCCCGACGACCCTCGGGGGTAGCTCACCTCCCCGGTCAAACCGCTACGTCGCACGCCGTGACAGGAATCACCGCTTGGGCATGGGCAAGGCCCGGTGATTCCCTCCTTCAGAATATCCATATGGTGAAACACCCAGGGATATCTGGTCACACAAGATTCCACAGTCGATGCTCTCTTACATGCTCAATAGGCGAATGAGCCAACACCATCGAATAAAGGAAAAAGATCTCACGACTTTTACCTTACCAACACAGGGTTACACCTGACGCCCTGAGTCACCCTGGTAACACCTCAAACAAGGAGCAGGGAGAAACGTCTTTCACACGCAGAGCCTATCAATTCTACTGAAAGAAGTAGAAGAGTCGCAAGGGGTACCTCCCACCATCCCGTGCTCTGTAGGATCGTAGACTTCCAAAGCTCGCGGCCACCCGCGGTCCCAACTGTCAGCTCCCAGAGCCTGACGTGGACTGCCTAGTGGTGATGGGGAGATCTCGTAACATTGTCCCCCACCTCCATCTCCTCCCGCTCCTCTGCTAGCACCACCTCTCTGGGTACTACTTCGATCATTGCGCTGCCTCTGCCATGGTGGTGCGCCTGCTGCCTGCCAGAAGCTCTCAGCAACTCATGCCGGGCAGTCTCGTGCCAAGTGACCTCGCCCGTCACAACCATAGCACCGGCACTCTCTGGGCTGCCATGGTGCCCTCCGGCGCCACTGTTTTGTACGACCACGGCCCGAGATCCACTCACGGAAGGGCATCCTCGACTGAGGCCCTGCGCCTTTTCGCTACAGTGGTATACGACCACGTCTCTGAAACCGGTAGTGGGAAGGCCACCTGCATCGAGGTCCTGTCCTCCGACGCCGGCTAGCTACGACAGACGTCCCGGCTCCGTCGCGCCCACTACCACTACCAACCGTAAAACATGACAGGAAGCCCCCTGTCACCAGCGCCTGCTCTAGCACCCCGACATATGTAGAAATTCCCAAGGGTACTATGACAGCACAAATCTCTCGGCGGAAACCCTGCTCAAACTTCCACGCTCGGAAGTTGTCGTCATGGACCAAGTCCGGGTAAAAGTGTGAACCGTCTTCAAAACTAGCTACGTACTCGGCCACCGCCATCCCTCCCTGCTGAAACTGCAGGAGCTCCTGAATCCGAACGGAGTGCAAGCAGGAGGGGAAAAACTCCTCACGGAGCAACAACTGATAGTCGCCCCAACGAAAGTGATGACTCGTCAAGAAACCGAGTCACCAGACTCCACCAACGCCAAGATGATCCAAGAAAAAGGCTGGCTTCCAAAGCCACTCTCTGATCTATCAGCATCCGCACAAGCCTGAAAAGGCGAACCACTGCCTCGAGCCAATCCTCTGCTGCCCGAGGGTCCGGCTCACCACTGATCCTCAGCGGTCCCAACCGCTGGAACTCACGGGGCGTGCTCAACCTGCGCTTAAGCTCAGCCTGCTCTACTGAAACTGCCTGCTGCTCAATAGGTGGGGGTGCTGCTACCAGCCCACCCGGAGAAAGGGGCTCGCACGATGGGTCCTGGACTGTGGCCTCGTAGCTCATAGGGTCATCGTCATGAACCAAGGCTGGTATACTGGCTGGATGTCCTCGCGGAGACATCCTGAATATTATCATGGAGTGCCGCGGTCAGATGAGCATATATGTATATACCAATAGCAACGATGGGGAGCTGACTCAAGAAGGACAGTCAAAGACTCAATCCTATGTGATGCACAGACAAATTTCCCTGCAACAAGTGTCTCAGCATGCCGAGTCGACAAGCGGGTTATCAAGGTCCTGGTGAATGGATACGTCGGCCGCCGCACCATCACTGGACTCCCTGGCCTGAGAGCCGCTCTCGAGACACGTTAACACTGTTTCCCTAAATCCCAACCAGTTCCATTTATTTTAGGGACGTCCGAACATCGCCCCATGGAACGAACCACCTTTGATACCACTTTGTCACGACCCGACCCTACTCGGGCTCGAGCCGCAACTACCCCAAGCCCGCCTCCATAGGCCAGGGGCTGGCGACCAGCGCCGAAGGCACAACAACTCAGGGAGGCCTTTGCCTAAGCACCTGAACACACCCACACACAACACACTCAATGCAAAAGTGCAGAGTAAAGAAAGAACAGGAAGTGTAAAAAGAACAAACGCTATATATATAAACCACATATATGCATCGAACTCTAAACAATACAGAGTACAAGCTGAAAAGAAAAGGGGCAAAACACACGCCCAACCAAAAAGTGCCACAACCCGGCAATAGGTAAACAAAAAGAAACAGCTGACGGGTCTCCCACCTGGAACCCGACCACGACCACCGCACGCGGTCCAAGCCCCAAGCTCCTACGCTCCACTGATGTCACGCTCCACCTGTCCGTCGTCTGCAAGGGTACACCAAGTGCGGGCAAAGCCCAAGCAGGGGTGAGTATAAAAATAATCAGTAGGATATCCCGAAGGCTCGAGGGAGCAACAAAAGGGGGTACCGAAGGGTGAGCAGTTGAGCGAACATGAAAGTAGAGGGGTACAACAGAGTGTACAGTAAAGAGTCCAGCTCAACCCAACAAGAGAAAGGAAGTAGACTCATCCAGGCACAAGGAGCTGGAAACGGTGAGAAGATGAACTTCTCGTCGAGTCTTCGCTACTTATAGCAGGAGAGTAGACTCATCCAACCACGAGAAGCTAGACACGGAAATCACGTGGCATACCCCGCGCGTCTTCGCCTCTCCTGGAGGGAGAGTAACCAAGCCCAATAAGTGGGTACTCGAACAAGGTATAAACATATCTTTATGCTCAACAAGAAACCCGAACAAGCTCGTAAGGGGATCTCCGCCCCGTAGCTCAACCCAAGAAAAGAGTCGCCAACAGTCCCAGAGGTAACACCATCACTGATGCCCAGCATCCCGCACATCTTCCCTGAACCGCAAGCCAAGGGGCTCAATCACCGCACCTTGATACTATCCGCTTTGGGCGGAACTGACTCGCCCGCACAGTTTTAGATCGCGTCGCAAGAATGCATCTCCGTGGGGAATGTTCCCCTCGTACTTGAGAGTTCTTGGGAAAGTCAACCCCACCTCGTCACTGCCCTCCAGTCGAGAGGTCTCCTCAAAGTCCAAGCCGTTCCATCACCGACCCATACAACCAATGGTCCCGCTCTGGTAAACACGGAGGAAAAGCCACAAACTAGCCTAGTCGAGAGGACTGAGTCTCGAATGCCAACCGGTGTCCCCGCTGCCCAGCCCTGCTGGAGGGTAATTCATAACCAGATATCGGGTGACCCACTGCCCAGCCCTGCTGGAGGGTAAACCCTAATACATAGTCAGGCGACCCACTTCCCAGCCTCGCTGGAGGGTAAACCATAACACATCATCCGGCGACCCACTGCCTAGCCCCGCTGGAGGGTAGACCTTAATACATCATCAAGCGACCCACTGCCCAGCCCCACTGGAGGGTAGACCTGGAATAAGTCGACATGTGACCCACTGCCCAGCCGTGCTAGAGGGTAGACTTGGAACTAGACGACGGGCGACCCACTGCCCAGCCCCGCTGGAGGGTAGACCCTAAGAGGTCGTCAGGTGACCCACTGCCCAGTCTCTGCGGGAGGGTAGACCCTAGTAGCGTCGGGTGACCCACTGCCCAGTCTCCGCTGGAGGGTACACCCTAGTAGCATCGGGTGACCCACTGCCCAGTCTCCGCTGGAGGGTAGACCCTAGAAGCCGATGAGTAACCCACTGCCCAGCCCCACTGGAGGGTAGAACTCAAAACTGCTCTAGAAATCCCCACCGGAGGGCACAACACTGGCCAACCGAACACGGAGTAGATATCGCGCAACCACCCAACTTCAGCACAGCTCACCCAAAGGGGTTCAGCGCCTGTTCCATCACGAGGTGCCACTAGCACCGCTACTAGCCGATCCATCAAGAACGAAACCAGGGGGAGACCACTCAACCCTGCTGGTCAACCAACGAGCACAGAGCCAGGGGAAAACTCCACTCTGCTGGTCAAACAAACACACAGAGGGGCCCTTTATGCCGCGAGAGGTCCAAGTACGAAAAGCAGAACACAACACACACTTGGGGCCCACACATCGTGTGGCCCCAAGTCAAACCCCATCCAAGCGCACAAACTGTCTCAGGTACAAACCGCACGTACCTCCAAGTACTCCCGTATACTCCCTAAGTATACCTCGTCTCTAGCCCATAGGCTATCATGCACCCGACACTCAGCATCAACGCGAAGGCATGACGTATCAACTCCACCTAAAAGGTCCACGCATGGCCAACCACATCACCTCAAGCATTTACATCACTCACACGGGAGTGCACGCAGTCACTCGCCAAAGGTCTGCTGCAAGCAAAGTAGGGAGATCCACCACTAAGGCACCTTTCATGCTTTTACATTTAATAGGATCACATATAAGGCTCTGCACAGCCAAACGGATCACACCATTGTAAACCTCGCGGAAAAACACGCGAGATAGACTACTCACTTGCCTGAAACGGTCAACCGGTGAAAAAGGTACTATTCATCGTAACCAAACCTGTGTGGGGCCCACCCCAGAATCCTGAAACTGAACAAACGGAGCACACCACGGAGTTCCCCTCAGAAAAACACACGGGATTGACTACTCAATCACCAAAAATGGCCACCCGGTGATGAAGGTACTATTCACCGTAGCCTGGTCGGGTGGGACCCACAACACATCTCCGAAAGAGGTCGGGCGGGCTGTGCCATCGCGATGCTCTCGGAAAAGCACGTCAAATCGACTGCTTACTTGCGTGGAATGGGTACCCGGAGAAAAAGATGCGTTCCGACACACCGCACACTAGCGGCGCAACGTGGGACCCGCATCTCAGTCCCAAAACTCAATGTACGGATCACTCCGTTGCGATTCTCTCGAAAAAGTAATCAAGATGGACTACTCACTTGTCCAAAACGGTCGCCCGGTGATAAAGATGGAAAATCACCATCGACGCCCAAACAACCCTCGTGGGCCACGCACCATCGTGCCGAATTAGGGCGGGCGGATTGCACCACTGTAATCTCCTCGAAAAAACACCCAGAAACGACTGCTCGCATGCCCCGAACGGACATCCAGTGAAAAAGTCGTGAAACGCCGCCCGCAACTCAAAAGACGGGCCGTGGGGCCCGCACCTCAACTCCGGCCTCAACGCCTGAAACCACCCTGCAAGCCTCCGCCTCGACGCCAGGGTTCCAACGCCACTGACGGCGCTTAAATCGGACGTCGGACGCGTCCGCGCCTCCAAAACAAGATTCCCGGAAAAATGCTCGTCCACTAAAGGACACGGCGTGCCTCGACGACCACTCGTTTCGGGAATTAAAAATTCCCAAAGCTATCTCAACATGCCTTGCTCGACACCAGGAAGGCTCTGCTATAGACGGCTTGCAAATCGGACACCCGTAATGAAAATTACGGGCGTCCGAAGAGGGGGAAACAGATTCCCTCGGACTGGACCGGCCTGGGCCGGCCGGTCCGCTCGGCCTGGGCCGGCTCACGCCGGCCGACTCGATTTGGAGCACCGGCCCGCGGCTCTGCCGCGCGGGCCGGTCGTTTGCTGCACAACGACCCGCAAATCGCGGGTCGTGTCTCCGCTGCGGGGTCGCGCGACGACCCCATTCCTCCCCTGCCCCGCGCGAGCTCAGCCTCGCCCTCGCCGTCACCCGGCTGCCCAGGCCGGCCGCCCCAGCGCCGACCTCCGCTGAAGCCGGCCTCGCCGCCACCGCCTGGAAAAGAAACCGTCGCCGCCATCGCCAAGCCGCGCCGCCACCGCCAAGCTCCGCCGCCACCACCATGCGCCACTGCGCCTCGAACCGCCGGAACACCTAGAAAGCCCAAAATTCCCGCAACATTCGGCGAACATTTGCGATCGGCTTCGAAGTCGGATTTTAAATCCGAAAGATGTGATGGAAATCTCATGAATTATACTAGGAGACTACAGGCTTGGATCGAATATCAGGAAGCAATTAGAAGCTAAAATTAGGATTCAAAGAGGGGTTCGAGATTTAAAATGCAAACGAACACCGCCTACCTCGCTGGGCTTCGCCTGGAGCTTCGTGTCGATCCGCCGACACCACCGCACCTTTCCGGAGTCGCCTCACCGATGCTCGCCTTTCCGGAGCTGCCTCGCCAGAGGTGAAAGAGGGGGAGGAGGGTTTGAGGAAGAAGAAGAGGGAGTGGGGGTGTGTTAAGCATTTAAATAGAAAACACTTAACTACCCGCCCGTCGGCCCGAACCCGAACTCCTGACGGGGTTGGGATTTAGCCTCCCCTAGGCTAAGAACCACGCTCTGAGCGCAACGGAGGTCTCGGAATTTTATTCCGAGACCCCGTTCAAAAGTTACTAAACTTAGCGCCCGAGGCCGCCAAATTACGAAAACGCCCCTGTGGCCATTTTTCACAAACGGCCCGCGCCCGCGAAACTTACACCCCTCCTAGGGTAAACAGCACACTCCGAACTCAACGGTTCCCTCGGTTTTCCAATCCAAACCACCGTTTAAGAGATACTAGCGTTTCTCCATTAAATGAAGAAATAAATAAATTAATTAATCCGTTTAACGCTCTAGAAGCGGGAAAGGGGTCCAAACGTCCCACGCCGATAAGTTTTATGTCGTTCCTAGGGTAAAAACCCCATTACGGACCCATCCGTACACTCGGATCCCTAATCCGGAACTCCGTTTAGGAGTTATCTCATTTATTTTCATTTCAAGTGTGAATGCACTGAAAATTTAATTCCGGCCACTCCGGGGCTCGGAATCGCACGCCGTCTGACGGTGGTGCTCTGGAATATCATCAAGAATATTCCAAAGTCTTTGGTAGAAAAAACCGGGTTCTTACAACGTTATTCGCTTAAGGTGACATTCAACTCAACCTCATTATGTTAAGAGTGAAAGATAGAAATTGGGGTTTTTCATGAAAGGAATAAAATAAATTAAAAATTGTGTAACAATTTTTTTGTTAAAACCTCCCACAAGTGGATGTTGAGAAGTGGGCACCACCAGACCTAAAACTCCCATGAGAGATTATGATGGTGGTGACCACTCGAAATAACCTCCCATGATATGTTATGGAGGTGGGGACCACCCGAGTTATAAACCCCCTTGAACTCCCCATTAATGGAGAAACCCTCAAAATTCCTATTAAATGTGGGGGAGCCTCTTCAACTCCTCCAACGTTTATTATGACAACTAAATTTAATTAATTAGGATATTTTGAATTTGTGCCAACACACTAAATAATAGATATTATAATCTATTATCTTGGGCTACCATTTCATTTTGGTGGAATTGAGGAAAAGGCTTGGAAAAGGAGAGAGCATTGGAGAACATGGGAGAATGCTCTCCAATGAAGAATGCCAATGAAGAACACTGACCTCGACTTAGAATTTCTTCCTCGAAACATCCTCTAATGTGGGATATCTTAAATGAACGATCGTCTTCCCCTTCCCAACGACGCCATCTTCTCCCTCGCAAACTCTGTCGATGAATCAAACGAGGTAGGGGTTTTGTTCCCATGTTCTTCCCTTCTAAGATTCTTATGAGGGAATGGGATTAGTGATTGACGAAGGTTGAATGGATTTACGTTCTTAAATATATTTCATACATGTTCTTGTTCTTGTTGAGCCGCTTTCTACCACTCTAACGCGAAGGGTGCAGGCTAAATAAACATGGCCCGACCCCTCCTCTGTTCTTCTTGAATGTTGTATCCTTCGTGATGGAAGAAAAAAACCTTGGTGATAGTGACCGATGCCTATGTTTGGCACCAGTGGAACTCAAGAGTCGTCGACGAAGGCACGATGCTCCGCCACCTTTTCACCCCTCAACACTCTATCGTCCGCAACCACCACCACCCCTCATCCTCCACTTCTTCGGGCCATTCGTAGCCGAGCTGACCTGATCTATTGCCGCTGTGTGGGCCGCAACCTTCATTTGGGCCGACGCTTCCGTCCGAGCCGCCACCGCCATCCAGGTCGGGTTTCCACCACCGTTCGGGCCGCTTCCGCCGTACGGGCCGAGCAGCGACTGCCATCTGGCCAAGCCGCTGCTTCCGTCCGGGCCGAGCCACCACCGCCATCCAGGCCGAGTCGCCGCTGCCATCCGGCCAAGCCACCGCCCGAGCCACCGACGCCCTTCGGGCCGAACCGGCTTGGTGGAGCTGCCCCGTGGCCTCACACCCTCACGGCTACCCCTCGGCCGAGCTCCACTGCTACCTCCCACCCTCGCTGCCCTTCGTGGCCTCAAGGCCACCTGTGACCCTCTGCATCCCCTCATGACCTACCGGGCTGGAACCAACAAGCAAGGCCGTGTCAGTCCGACCTGGTCGGGCCGGACCCGGGTCCACTACGACCCATTTACTTTCTTTTGGCCATAGATTTGGCACCGAATGTCCATTTGGTGAACCGTCAGCGGCACTGGAAATCACGGAGAGAGACAATCCTATTGAGTATACCCCATTGGAGATTTGGGTTAAGATGGGGTATGGTTGGGTTGGATCAATCATGAATCCAACTGGGCCCCTGGGACAAAAAGGCTCATAACTTACAGACTAGGGGTACGATAGACGTGCCTTCTGTTGTGTTGAGACCCCTATGACAAGAAGAAACTTGAGATACTTCTTTGTGGAACATCGTGGTAGTTGGAGAATCAACCAGCGGCTTGTGAAGTGGAATATCCCATAGGCGAGCAAACCTAAATCAGAAATCCAGTAGCTAGCTGTGACAAGAAGAGCGCTCCTAGATTTCCTGTGTGGGTTAGCTCCAAGAGATCATGTGCGGGTTAGATCCCAACGATCATGTGTGCATCAGCTCCTAGAGATTCTGTGTGGGTCAACTCCATTGATCCTATGTGGGTCAGCTCCCAGCGATCCTATGTTGGTCAGCTCCCATCAATCCTGTGTGGGTCAGCTCCTAGCGATCCTATCTGGGTCAGCTTCAGCGATCCTATGTGGGTCATCTCCAAGCGATCCTATTTTGGTCAGCTCATAGATATCCTATGTGGGTCCTCTCTAGCGCTCCTGTGTGGGTCATATCCTAGTAATTATGTGTGGGTTAGCTCCTAGAAATCCTATGTGGGTCAGCTCCAGCGATTCTTTATGGGTCAGCTCCTAGAGATCCTATGCGGGTCAGCTCCTAGATATTCTGTGCAAGTTAGTAGGAGAGCCTCTTAACTGAGTAAGATGATTTAGTAGCTACATCTAATCATCCCAACTATTGTACTTAAGATATATCTGGTGTGGGTTGAGTTAGTACCTTTATGTTTTCCTCATGATTGAGAAGGATTACTTGAATACTCAGGTATATGTATGTGCATATGCCTAAGTAGGGTTATCTATGGATTTCATACATTGAGGTTTATCCTTGGTGGATTTTGTGAGACCTTGAGGGTCTCATGGTCTCTACTATGTATCGTTATACTCACCCCAGCATGGGCTATGCCCACATCTTGTTGTGTTGGATGTAGATGACAGACAATACTGACTGAGGACGAGAGTACCAAGACTGGACGGTACCCAGAGGTGGACTATATGGCATATCGGTATGTAGAGGAGATTGGCGGACATGGAGTGCTGAGGAGGTGATCTATACCTACCCTTCAGGTAGGAACCTCAGAGGACGATCTAGTAGTTGTCTTTCTCTTTCTTCAATTGTATTTTATTCCAGTTGTACTTGTACCTTTATTATTAGGATTGTATTCCAGCCCCTTTTACTTTTAACACTCTTTTTGTTATACAATTTTCTTGTGTTCATATCTTACTGTGTGCTTGGTTGTGTGTGTTACAGGTTATAAAGGCAATGCCTTCCCAGTTTTAGGGAATACAGCTTTCGGTGCTAGTCGCCGGCCCCTGGCCTAAAGAATACAGGCTCGAGGTAGTAACGACATGGGCCCTGGGGGATGGGTCATGAAAAGACCTATGAATTTTGAATCCCATGTAATAAATCACTATTTAAATTTTAATATCATGTATTCATGAGGATTCTAATCACATTAAAATATTCATTTCATTCAACACATTTATTTAGAAAGAAAACTTATTAATGTTATGATATTTCAATTTGTTTAACTCAAAATATAATAGTTAATGAAATTCTGTTTAAGATAATTGAGAAACTTAATTGATTCTAAAATCTCAATTTTAAAGGAAAAATTTTATTCATTATTTTCCAATACATTTTTGTCTATTTCTCCCTTATAATGAATTGAAAACTAGTTAGGAAGCCAAATTAAAATCTTGTAATCCCTATCCAACCATCTAAAAATATTAAATTACATGAATTAGTTGAACACATGTTGGGGTGATTACAATCATATTGGTTTCCACGTCATTTAATTCTACATTGGGATGTATATTTAAGGATGGTATGTTTTTTTATCCCATAACAATTTTTATAAACATGAATCATCTTAAGCTATGTCGATATATAATTTTCTAAATAAAATGATGGGACATTATCCTCTATTGAAATTGTTTAATGAAAAGTGAAAAATAAAATCTAGTGAATCTAGAAGGTATATTTATAATTCAATAAATTGTATTGGATGTCGCACAAATGTTCTATGATTTATGTAACACTCACTGCCTTTAAAAATCAATATGTGAAGAATTTTAAAAAAATAAAAAATTGGAGTTAATATTTATTAAAGGTAGTTAGGTGAATAATGTTTTTTACTAAAATATAAGAAAATATTTAGTATCTTTGATTTTTTCTAAAATTTTAGTGTTGGATCATTTCCATGGTGAGTAAGGAGAAGATAATTCTTGAGTGTAAACTAAATCATGTATTTATCTTTTAAAAGTTCAAATCCACCTTATTTAACATCAGATATTTTTTATATTTAAGGAAAAGCATACTTAATCCTATTAACACCCCTAAAAAGTCCTTATGATTAACAAAAGTTATTTACTTATTGAGGGGAAGATTAAAGAACATACGAAGCCTACGATATCCCTTTAATGTGTTTAAATGTTAAAATAATTATTGAAAGTATATATATTTGTGGTGAAGGAAACAATTCAAATAGGTAAGTGTTTGTGAGAATGAGACAATAAATGAAGTGTGATTAGATTAAATGAATTTAATAGAGGATTTAAAATAAAGCATATTTAGGAGACATAAAATATTTCAGTTCCTTAATTTTGAATTTCTATATTTTATAGTGAATTTATAATGATGATTTTTTATTATTTTTCATATGTATTATAAATAATAAATCCTCACCATTTCATCCTTTTAAATTTATTTACATAGTTTTTGGTTTTTAGTGAAATTTATTGATTTAATTGTGAAAATGGATTCTCCATTGGGTTTTAAATATTTTTAATCATTATTTTAAAGAATTGAATAAGGCATGTTTTTTTATTTAATACTCGAGGAAATTTTCATTTTCAACTTCAAAAGGATGAAATTATACCAAAGTATTGTTTATATAAAATTTTCACTGGTTGTGTAATCCCTTATTAAATTTCATATGAATTATGGTGGTTTCACTAAGTTTTTTTATGAATTTTATAAGAAATTATTGATTTTCATAACTGTTTTGGAATCCTTTGTTAAATATATGGATTATTTATAACTTATGTTGATTTCATATAACATACAATTGTTCTTATAATTATTTTTCACACTGTAAATGTATTACTTCTTATGAAGGGTCAATATCATATAACTTTCATTAAAATACCATATAACATTGATTTATTAAAGACTATGAAAATATGATCTCATTAGTAATTTTTGATATTGTATAATATCTTTTAGAATCCCAATTTTATTTCATTTAAAAAATCAAATTATTTTGAAAGAAAATTGATACAAAATAATGTCTTATAATTGGATTATTATTTTCTTGTATGTCTAATTACTTTTGAATTTTTAAGAATTAGTCTTGGAAAGTGTCACACTATAAGAATTAAGACCAAAAACACATATCTGCCATGTGATTCAATTTAAATCCGAGAAGAAGAGTAATTTTTCATTAGAAAATTAACAGGGGAATAAAAAATATTAAAAGAATATTATGCTTGGACTATTAATTTTTTTCCACCCATTTATATAAAGAAATACAGCTGCTACTGTTTCCACTAGTAAGTTGATCATGAAGGCTACTGCATTGATTTCGATTCCCCATGAGAGAAGTGTGGTTGTTAACCAATTTTAAAATAAATATCCTTATATAATATATCTATAAGGCTATCCCTGAAATAAATGGGATATAGGAGATTGGGACTAAATTAGGTGCCTATAGGTTTATCTTACAAATTTACTAATGTCTAGGGAAACTGTAAATAAATAGTGAAGAAGGAGAATTGAAGGTGATTTATCTAATATGAGATAAAATTAATAGTAGCTATGGGAAAAATATATCTAATTATTCAAACCATTTGATTCCTTTTATTTTCAATATATATATTTTTGAATATTCTATAGAAATTTTATTTTGGAATATAGGTGGTAATTTGTCTCTAAAGTTACATGTCATCAAACTGTTCTAGTTTTCCAATGAATAATTAAAGTAATGTTATTTTTTATTTTATTTAAATTTATATGGAGATTTCATTCCTTCAAGAATATTTCTATTATTAAGGTTAAATTTCTCGGAGGTTTTTGAGCAATTGGATAATTTTAAAAGGATTATTAACACTAATATTGTGGTCTTTCTTTTGTTATGATGTTGGTTTAGGTGATTAACTATTGGGTTTTGGGTGATAATTGATAAATTCAATTGGATAATCCTTATTAAAAAGTAAGAAGGGAGTTTCTTAAGGTCAAAAGCTGTCCAAATCTCCCTCTTTTAAAATGATTTCACACTTATTTTCACACAAAATTTCCTTGACTTTAAAAGCATCAAATCTCTCATATGTTTTTAAATTTATTATTTTAATATTTTTTATATTTATCTAAATTTAATAAAATACCCATAATTTGTTAGTTTCTATATAATGATGATTAAAAAGTGATATATTTGAAACTTATCTTGAAACCTCCATGAGAGATAACATTGGGAATACTATATGACAATTATTTGTGGATAGAATTTTGAGGAGAAACCCAGGTCACGAGCTTATTTCACCATAAAAACTATGGGGTTTGACATATATAGAAAATCTGAGGTGGGGGTTGGTGAGTTATGTGGATAAAATTACTTTGGGATTACTCCCTTTTCTACCAATGCATTTTTTAGGGATTCCCTCACAATTATTCCTCTCTCATCCTTGTGGTTTGTTTCTTATCATTTGATGTGGCTGAAATTCAAATACCCAATCAAGGTTTATGATTTTATATTTTATAGAATCTCAACATCATTATTGTTGCTTTAAAATTACTATTTTGATATTCTATACATTATATTTTATTTTCTCTCAATGATTACCGTGTCTTTGGTATTCCATTCAATTTCTTCTTTAATGGATGTTATACACACATGGACTCCTTCTTGGTATTCAATCCCAAATTTTTTGTTATCCCTTGATGCTTGTTTTAAAGTGGATTCAATCCAATATAGGAATTTATGTCATTGTTCAAACCATGAAACTTATTTGGAAAATCCCCTTTGTTTCTTTGGTGAACCATTCAACCCAACACAATATCCACATGAACTTGATGGATTTGATGAATCTTTACTTTTAGCTATGGTTTATTGTCTTTTCTATTGATAGTCCTGATGGAGTCTAAAGAAGCTGATATAGTGGTGTAAATTTTAATGAACAATTTTTTCCCTCCTTAATTAAATATTGTGTTTGGTGACATTCTCCATAAGAAACACCAAAACAAATCAATAAAAATAATTATAAGTTATATATAAAATAAAATGGTATAAAAAATATTTAAAAAATTATAGAATATATATATAAATAAATATATTTATAAAAAATATATTGAAACGATTAATAAAAATAAGAAAAAAGAAATTATTATTATTTTTTGATTTTTTTAATTTGATATTTTTTAAGTTTGATATATTCAATATTAGAATATTTTTTAAAATAATGGTTAATAAGAAAAAATGATTTCTTTTTAAAAGCTGTTTTAATGATATTTTGGGATTTTAATTTAATATAATGTTCACAAATTTTAGTATATGAATTTTATAAAACTAACATCATTTTTGGACTTACCACGGTCATATTATCTTAAGATTATTATTTTATATTTTTAATATGTAATTAATTTTCAATTGATTAGTGAAAATACCAATTTTATCAATGTCTTCACCTTTACGAATTTATTTTATTATATGAATAAATTTAATAATTTTTAAAGCTTATATAATATGAAATTATATATTATAAAGTATAATAAATCGTTTTAAAATATTATTTTTAATTATATTACAAAGCTCAACATCTTGAAAATTTATGAAGCATTTTAATGAAAATTGATTATTGAATTATATTTTTAATAAATTACAATATGAAAAAAATAAATTTTAGTATTTTTTTATAATATTTTAAAAATATTTATTATTTTTGATTCATTGAAATCAATGTAATCCACCATGATCAATAAATTACTAGAAAGTAGTTCTTCATTATTTTTGTTTTCACGAAACACAATTAAAACTGCCTTGTAATGGATATATAAAATTATAAAACTTTTAAAAAATAAATTTTATAACTTTTTATGTTTTTTAAATGAAGATATTTTTTATAAAAATTGATGAAAATCATTTTTATAAACATATTTTGAAACATTTAATATTATTAAAACCTAAAGTTGAAAAGAGATGAATGGAATATAATACCTAAAGACAATGTTCATCATTGAAGATTATATTTTGAAATATAGAAGGATAAATTCAAGAAATAAATTATTAATTTGTTTATCTTTGTTATATATGAGGTTCATTTATTTATTTTAAATTAGGGGTAAATTTATGAGACTTGGTAGCTCAAAATCTTATTTTATTTGCAAAAAAATGTTATTGAATATCATTTCTCAAAGAAATTCCATTCTGATTGAAGGTATTTACTTATTTATGGGGGAATATTAGTTTTTTATCAAAAATAAATTTCATTCTAGGTATTATTTTCATTTACATAAAAAATGGGACCTTTTTAAATGGGTATCATAAATATTTATTTCACAATAACGAATAAAAAATGTTTTCAATAAACTCTTCTCACAATTGTATACTCAGTGTCTTAGAAGATTATATCTCTCATGATGTTATGTTTTATGCTTTATTATTTCAAGACACCTCTTGGATCATGGTAATTTTATATCCTATAATTTCTTAAGTGTATGTTTTGTGATATGTTTATGAAATCCATTCTATTTTTAGGGTTGTTTATGTTATAATGATTTTTAAGTGGACCAAATATTTATGAATGATTAATGGTGGTTTCATATATCACCATCCAATAAAGTTTTATATGTTTAATATAATAATATATTAATGCATGGAAATAATTTGGTTTTTTCACATAGGCATGGTCAACATGGGTTCTATCACAATTTTAGGTGTGGACATAAAGTGTTTTTTCACATAGGCATGTGAATAATGAATTTTATCTCAAAGGTTTTACTATGATTATGGATGTTCTAATTTTTTTATTTTATTAAGTTAGAACACATTACAAAGTTGTTTACCAAGTAGTAGTAGTAGAAGTTCATTTTTTTATTCAAAAAGAAAACTCAAAGGAAACAAGACCCCTTAAGGGGGACGGAAATGGTGAAGACCGAGAGCATCCCCCATCACAAAGGAGGAACATTATGAAGGGAGGGAGAGGGGATAATTATAGAGAATGAGAGGATCGTCCTGTCTCCCCAAGCGGGCAAGGGAGTCCGCCACGAAGTTAGCCTCCCTCCACCTGTGAGGGAAATGCTCCCCATGTGTGGTTTCCAATCTGCACCTTCTAATAATATACGTGAGTTCCCACAGAACCCCACACGTCCCTTTCATGATCTTCATGAGGGTATCTATGTCCGTTTCGAATTCAGACACTGCCAACTTCTTTCTTCTGCACACCGACAGCCCCGAAGCCAAAGCCTGAACTTCCGCGCTCAGAGAATTTCCAGGCCCATAAATGGCAGTGAAGGTGATGAGAACCGATCCGGAGGAATCCCGCAGCACGCCTCCCCCCTCATGATCCCTCTCATGCATGAACCATCAACATTAAGCTTGAGACCCGAAACCGGAGGGTGCCATTTAACCCACTGACCAGTCCCCTTTCTCAGAAGACAGGGGCGATTAAGGAGGCTGTTAGCCGCAGCAGACGTCGCTCCACCTCTGATCTGAGAATCTAGCTCAAAGATGAGGGACGTGAGGCTAGTCTGGAGGAACAACAACGAACGACATTCACCTCTTCGAACCTGGTTGCGCACCTCCCAAAGCACCCAACACAGAGCCACAAGGATGATCGTTCTAACCATCCGCTCCTGATCAGAAGACCCCGCGCCAGAAAACCAGCTCTCCACATAATCCTGTAATGAGAACTCTCCAGCGTCTCTGCATGGATTATACGTGAATAGGGACCAAAGATGAAGTGCCCACTGACTTTGAAAGAACAGGTGATTCGCAGATTCGCACGTGTGAAAGGTGCAACAAAAGCACCTTGAGGACAAAGCCACGCCCCGGAGTTGGACGCTGTCCTCCGTAGGTAATGCTCTATTTCTAATTCTCCAGAGCAAGAAATTCATTCTAATGGGAATATCATTGCACCAAAGTGCTGGAGCCCAAGCATTTGTGGTGCTACCGATCTGAAAGATATTCCTGAAACCTTGTGAGGTAAACCTCCCTGAGGTAGAGGCAGAGAAGCAACATCTATCGGGTTCCTCACTCATGACAATATTCTTGAACACAGACATCTGGTTAGTGTTCAAAGAGGCATTGATCAAGTCAAAATCCTCACATGCACTACTGAAGGTGATATTCGGGGAAGGAAAGTCGGGGTAACATAGGGGCTCCCCGGACCAATTGGTATCCCAAAAGTTGATCATCCCAACACCGATGATCCACCTCGCATGACCTGACAACGTGTCAATGAGGGAAAACATGCACCTTGCCAGCCTCGTGGAACTGTAGAGACCTCGAGATTCAATCCCCCGGGTAACGTGCTTTGAAGAATTTCACCCACAAAGAATCCCCGACGATAATATCCCAAGCGAGTCATGCCTGAAGACTTTGAACTGTACCCTGTATATCACGGAGGCCAATACCACCTGCCTCTACTGTTCTCGACAGCCATTTCCAGGAGGCCCAGTGAGACCTTCCCTCCTCCTTGGCGTCCCATAGGAAGGAGTTGAGAATAATTTCCATCCTCTCCACCATACCCTCAGGAGGGTAGATCACCGATAAAACGTGCATGGGAATGGACGTGAGGACACTGTTAATCAACGTAATCTGTCCGCCAAAGGAGAGAAGATTATTTTTCCAATTGTAGATTCTGCCCAGGATACGATCAAGGATCGCAGAGAAGTGCACTTTCATGACCAGACATTGTTTTTAAAGAATTATACACTATCATAACATGCTCACATGTTTCGTGATTATTGAAATGTGTTTTTAAACATTTCATATCATTTATTATTCCTTAAATATATTTTATGATATTATGTTTATCCATTATGTTTTTTTGATTATCATATATGTTCTTATGATCACTTCTTAAAATATTTTTTTCTTCATATCATCCTTCATTCTTATGAACAAATATTTTATGATACATTTTTCACTTATTGAAATTTTGAGCTCCCCCTATATTGTATTTCCATTACCATGTTATAAATATGAATATATAATGTGATATTTCTAGGAAATGGTCAATAGGAAAGATCTAATTGAATTTTTTTTTTCAGGTTTTATACAATTATATATTTATGCAATGAGTTTCCAAGATGCTAAAACGTTTGGTCCTTTATTATGTGGATATTATGTTTTTTATTATTTAAATAATTAATTTTTTATTATCTGTGTTATTTTTATTATTGTTCACTATATTTGGTAACATATGCATGGTTTAGTAATTTTGGAGACCAGTTTAGATATTTTTGGAAGATTAGTTTAGAGAAAATTAGAAAAAACCACAAAGGTAAATTTAAGATAACATCACAATGATTTTTTAAAGCACAAAATATGTTGTTTTGGTAGAATATATCCCTATAAAAAACTAAAAGTGGGTTTATTTTTGGAATAGATTCATCTAGGTGTAAAAAACCCAAAAATATTTGATATAGTACATCTCAACCACCATTCTAGTGCATAGTGAAAGAGCAATTATTGTGAACATATTTTTACACTCCCCTGTGATATGATTAGTTTGATCACATTTTATTTAAAATATAATATGAAGGATTTGAAAATAAATAATTAACAAAATTATAAATCCAATCACAACTAAGCCTGATTCAAACTGAGTGATTTATAGGATAACTTATACACATCATTTATAAAATCGTTCTTTTAATTTTATTATTTTCTTTTAATTTAATATCATTAATTCAAGTAAACTAATTCCCAATTTTATATTAGTTATGGTAATACTAGGAACCCCAAATAATCATGTTATGAATTTGTATAGTTTAAAATGTAGATATTTTCCCAATAAGAAACCTAATGTGATTGAGTCTAGAATAAAAATTATCTTTAGAATTATCACCCCATTATCTCACTGTATTGGAAACAACCCAAATCATGTTGAGCTCCCAAATGTACCAAAGAGGTAGTAACTTTCTATCATGTGGTTTATGGGGAAACATCCTCCCTCTTGTATATGGTCTTCTAATCCAATGTTTTTTGAGTAGTGGGTTAATGAAATGGAAATTATATTTTCAATTCTAAACTGACTGGACAATGAGAAGGATGTTTTGGAAGTCAATCGTCTAGATGGTGATGATCATAAGTTGCAGAGTCTAGTTAAGAGCACTAAAAAATGATAATAAATAAAATCTATAGATTGATAAAAGTTGAATAAGACATTTTCTCTAAGTATTTTCAGAATAATCTTCACCGAAGAATGGATATTGAATTCTTGGAGTTCAAGAAAAATGAACATGAGTCTATGAATTCATATGATATCAATTTCATAAGACTTTTGATGTATTCCTCTAGTTGTATCATTGAATCTAAGAGTAAACTTAATCACTTATATACTATTTAAAAGTAAAACATTTGAAGGGAATTGGATATAATTGAATTTTGAAGCTATAAAGTGATTGTTAAATGTGATCTTATGGTTGAGATAAAAACAATAATATATCCATATTTCAAGGAAAAGAAAAAGAAAGTAGAGTATTATATAAATAATGATGATAAGAAAAATGGCGGGAGGAAAAAAATTCCTTACATGAAATAAATTTTGGAGGAATAACCTAGGTAATTATACTAATAGATCGTGGAAGTGTATTAAATTTGGTAGTAGGAAACCAAAACCAAAACTATCAAACAAGGGCCAAGATATCTATTAACACAATTAAATAAAATAAGGTTCCTAATAATGGAATTTTTGTAGTAAAATTCATCATGTGAATTGAGTTTAGATATTATTTTAAACAATTCCCCAACACTTAATACAAAAAATAAAATATGACCCAATAACCTCCAAAAAAAAAAACGGAACAAGGAAGAGAATTCAAAACCACTATGGTTGGTCTAAATCATGAAGTCATGATAGATAGACTTAATCTTTATTATATGTCTCTGAATACCTTCATTGATTCTAGTTTGTTAAATTATTTTATATCACACATGTTCTCATTAAATTGTAATCACCACATCAATTAATGAATATTGAAATATTAGTGAAAACTCATGGTGGAACAATGATCATGTCTAATATTTAAAAATCTTTATTGATTTATATTTTTTAAGGAAAACATCACGTTGATCTAATTCTTATAAATTTGGTCATAATTTATATAATATTTGATATTGATTAGATTTACTTACATAAAGAACATATAATCTTTCATGATTATATAAATATTTATTTTTATATAAACATCCTTGTCATTACCCTAGAGTGTGGGATTGAGTTATCGACTAAATTCATACCAAAATCCAATACCATCTCAAAGAGTCAATATTGAATGGATCCCATTAAATTAAATGATTTAAAGATGAACAAAAATAAAATTTATTCAAGGGTTTTATATTCCCCAATGACTCACTATGGGGTACAACAATCCTCTTTTTCAAAAAGAAGGATGGATCGATGTGTAATTGGATTTACTATCTCGATCATAATAAAATTGGGATAAAAAACAGGTAACCAATGCCTAATATAGATGTTATATCTTATAAACACAAAGGATTTCAACAGTTATCAAATATTGATATTATATTAGGATACCATCACTTAAGGGTCAAAAGGAAGGATATATAGAAGAGAAATTTACAAAAAAGGTATAGACATTATGAGTTTATTATGACTCTGTTTGGACATACCAATTTTCTGGCTATCTTCACGGAACTAGTGAATATAATTTTTTAAATACTACCTTTATTAGTTTTTTATTTCAGTTATCAAAAATATTTTTTTTATTTAAAGAGAAAGGAAGAGAATGAAGATCATTTGAAAATTGTGTTAATGTCCTTGATAAATGAGATTTTTTGTGCAAAATTTTGGAATAGTAAAATTATAATAAAAAGGCTTCATTTATGGGCCATGTAACCATAAAAAAGGAATATTAAAAGATCTATCAAAGGAGGATTTTATATATATACGTATACCATACCCAAAACTATAATAGATATCTATAGTTTTCTTGGGTTAAAAAGAAATTACCTATGATTTGTGATAAATTTAGCATGGCTACCAAATCTACTAAAAAAGTAAACATGGAAGGGAGTAAAGATACATTAAATAGTGGAATGTCAAGAATGTTTTAAGGAACTAATAAAGTGGTTTTTTGTTACTCCTATACATACCTAATAAAGGAAAAATATTTTTCTAATTCTAGGAGAATGAAATATCATGCTACTATATCCATGAAGTGTATTAAAAAAGACCTAATAATCATAGATTTAGAGACAATGAATAAAAATTTCATAACAGGGTGAGGGAGATTAATCCTATAATTACCAACTAACTACTCAAATTTCTATTCATGTAATGATCAAATAATCTAATAAATATGATGTAGATATAGAGAAAAATTTAGTAAATAATATAAAGTGTATCTTTGATAAAGATGAATTTATAAGGTTTGGATCCCTGAAATGTGTCCCATAATAGCTAGAATTTAGAATATAACTTTTTTATGATTAGAATAGCTCATAATTTTCTATATATTCTAGAGGAATATATACAAATATATATCTAAAACAAAACTTCTTTTGGGATAATATGAAGGGTGATATTTTAAAGTACATATATTTATGTTTGGTTTGCTATAAATTTAAGTCTTAATGAAAAAAGTCTAAGGGTATGTTGAAAACATTACTCATTATAGTATGAAAATGGGAAAAAATTATTATGGACTATGTCATAGGAAACCCAAAATGTTTAAAGCCTATTGAACAATTTATATTGTAGTCAATCACTTTAACAATTCAATGTGTTTTATTGACATAGAATTATATTTTCGCATTGAATAACTCACCAAGGTATACATAAGGGAAGTGGTGAGGCTGGATATTGTACCACTATCCATTGTATATAATCAAGATCTAAGTTCTACCTCAATGTTTTGGAGAAGTAAATTTAATGATTTTGATATTGTGCTATGTTTTAGAAGGGAATATTATCCTCAAATATTAGGTCATCTTTATTGGAAATTTATGAAATTTGAGGATATGAGGAGATCTTATTTATAGTTTTACCAAGATATTTAGATGAATTTATTATCGTGGTATAGTTACCATATAAAAATAATTTATATTATAGAATCCATATGACACCATAGGAGTCTCTACAGGGGTAGAGATGTATAGCTCCAATATACTAGGATTTATTTGGATATATTAAGTGGATATGACTTGATATTGTCAAAGATATGATATAGAAGGTTAAAAAAATTAAAAAACATATGAATGTGGGTGTAACATCCCAGGTAAATAAAGAATAAAGAATTTTCATATTTATTAATATTTACGAATTAAATATTAATTTTATTTTAAAGGGGTTGCAATGTACGATAGCGTACCCGATACGCAACGATGAGTTTCTTTGAAACTTACGTAGCACACTAGTAATAAAATAATATTATTTTAAATGTTAGTTAACATGTAGCCGTTGTATTGGCGGGAATGGATAGAAATAACTAAAATATGATTAGATATGTTTTTAAATGTTTATACATTTACCCAATAAAAGATAAAGGCTTAAAATACGGAAAGAGTTAAATTTTAGGGCATATATACTCTAATTTTCACTAAAGGTTCACTTATCACCTTTTAATGGTGAACCGTCATTAAATATAGTTTTTATCACTCTTATACATTATTTTGGACCAAATATAACTCTTCTTTAGAATCGGGACATCAAAATTTACTTTGTGTAAATTTTTGGTACCTTTCTGATAAAGTTCATTTTTAGTGTAAGATGTTGTATTTTAATTCAAAACCTCTTTTTAATCTGAATTATTTATATGATTATATTATTATTTTAATTGGTTTTAAAGTGAAATTAGAAAATATTTTTACCAGTTAATCCAATGGTGGTCATTGGAATCAATTTCACTTTGAAATTGGACTTAAACTGGTGTCAATCTTTTGATACTTATTGTTTCACAAAAACACGCTATTTGTCATGACAGCAGGAATTAATTATTAAATTAATTAATTTGACTTATATGTTTTGAATTTTGTAAAATGGAATTCATTTTTGAATTCGGAATATCAAATATAGCTTAGGGTGAATTTTTGGTAATTTTCTGAAAAACTTCAATTTTTGATGAATAGTGAAACCACTAAGTGGTAATCAAGCAAACTGATTTTTCAGTTAAATGAAAGTTTACCACTAATGTGTATTGAATTTTGAAAATCCGACATACATGGTTGTCATTAAGAAGTAAAATGTGGTTCAATGAGATTAAAATAATTTTTTGTGAATAGTAAGTTTTTTTCATTAATCGCGATTAGAGGTAATTAGTGTAGTTTAAGGTAAAAATGGTATTATAAAAATGTGAAAACACCATGAAACTTGTCCTACACCTATTGGGTGAGTCATGGCAGACCAAGACAAGACATGGGACAACTTGGGGACTCCATGGAGCCACTTTAGTTGGAAAATGACATTAATATATTTTTATTTAATGTTAAAGTGAAAATGACACTAACATAAATTGTTTTACTAAAATAATTTTTGAGTGGGGTTATACAAGTTCAAATTTTGATTATAAATAGTCATTGGAAAGATACAAATATTTCCTACATCATAGTATTTTTTTTACGATTTTTAGACATTAAATAAATTAAATTATTTATGACATAATAATGATGCAGTGATGACATCATTATTTGGCGATTTAAATAAAATGGAAAGATAATGAAAAATCTAAAACCTACACATGTCCAAAACCAATTGGATGAGTGGATGTCGAACCCTTATCACCTTATCCACGAATTATATCAATGTGGGACCTTTTAAAACTAAAACACATTTTCAAATAAAGTAATATTTCTTTACTTTCCAAAAGTGCCCCTCCTCTCCTCTTATAAAAGGCCCCCACCTCTACCTCATTTCACACACTTCTCAAGCCTTTGGCTCGGCCAACCCCTGCCCAATTACTCTCTCCACATCCCTCTCCTCATCCTAGTGGATTCCCTGTGGGAAGAATCCTTTCAAAGGAAGCCTTTAGGCTCAAATCAAAAGGGAGTTACACTTTTAAAGGTAATTCATTCTCTCTTGTTCATTTGTTTTATTTTGCTTCTCCAACCCTCTAAACTATTTTTATTTACTTCTTTTGTAACAAAACCAGTATCTTTAATATACTAGGATGTTTTTATAATATTTATTTGAGCTACACTCTCACACAACTACATCAAATGGTTAAGGAACATACGGTTTCCGTGGATGGCGAAATTCTGCCTCCCGAAACGATGATTGTTCAATACTCATTTAACACCTTCAAGGGTGGCCATTATGATGTCACTATTTTTATATATGATATATAATATGTTTATGTTTTCTTTAAGATTCTGTATTTTTCATTTTTGGCATACCTTTATGGTTTCCATTATGGGTAAACACGATATCTTCATTTAAGGAAGTGCGGACTACCGCCCCCTCAAAGTGATGTGATTCGTTAATACCATTTGTGGGACGTGTAAAGGATGGATTTAAAGTTATTATATATGATGTTATACTGGAATTATAATATAACTCTATATCATTATTATTTCTTTCCATTAAAGTATGAGATAGAAATGAAAGTAGCGTTCATGCGTACGTACGGCTTACCGTCTCCAAGAACGGTGTATTTCATTTCTTATCCCCAAATGTAATGTACTATTGAAAGTACATGTATATAATGGATATATATAATTAATGATAAATCTAAATGATGAATATAATTCTGGAATTAAAATATACATACCTCTCATTTAGTTTTAATTCCATTAATATGACAAAGAAATGAAAGTAGCGTTCATGCGTACGTATGACTTACCGTCTCCATGAACGGTGCATTTCATTTCTTACCCCTAAATGATTATGTAATATTATAAATACATGTATATTCTGGATATATATGATATATATGATATCCAAATCAGGAATTCCACTCTGGATATAAAGAACTTTTGACCACATGAACAACATGTAATTGTAAGAAGTCAACTTTCGACTTAAGAACCAAATATTGACAAAACAAACATTATTAACTTAAATGGTTACATAATGTTTATAACATGGTAATAAGTGATATAAAAAGAATAATGAAATTTAAAAAGTTTCTTAATCAAGTATAAATTAACTCAAGTATATTATTCAGGACGTTAAAGAACGATCGAGTCAAGTTTGACCCAAGGTAAGGGACTTCGTCTCAATCTCCTTTCATTGAGGCATATTTCGTTTTATACACAACTTTCTTTTATATGGTGTATAAACTCCTTTGACTTTTACTTTTATACAAAAGGAATCTTTTTCTACGAAGCGTTTTACTAAACGACAAAAAGGAATGTTTTTTTAACGTACGCGGTGACAACGACCTTTTCCGCCGCCGCGAGTATTATTTGATCTTTGGCTTTCTCAACAAGCCGTAATGTTTTTAGAATAAAATAAATACCATATACTCTTTTATGTATTTTGGTATTGAAAATGGTTTTGAAAAAGGATTCTATTATGTCAATATATTTATGATATATTGTGATTGAAATGTGGAAATGTTATCATTCCTTTATATTGGTTTTATGTTTTATGATTTTATACTGGTACTTGGACATTTTAACGGGTGGTTACGTTATAAACCATATGACGGGTGGTGCCGTGAATACCAGGACGGGTGGTTACGTTATAACCTCCAATGCATTGGGTATGGAAGTCGGCCGTATGGCTATTCCATTAAGTATGTATGGAAATTGGCCGTATGGCTATTCCATTAAGTGATATGTGTGGAAGTCAACCGTATGGTTATTCCACTTAAGTATGTTTTTGTCCCAAGTTACCTTTATATATTCTATGTGTTCTTTATATGGGTTTTATGGTAATCCTTTGGTTACAAAAAGGTAAGTAATGATACTTTATTCAGTGAAGATTTTTTTACTACTTCATGAAGGTGAAGGTATTACTTTGATATAGAATACATGGTTTACTTGATGTTTGAAAAACTAATAGTTTTCATTCATTTTTGTATCCCTTACTGAGCTTTTTATGCTCACCCCAAGTTTTTCGAAATGTTTTTCAAAGGACTTAAAGTGGAATAAGGTCAAGGATGGGATCAAGGGAATTTCATGCTATCTAAAACATGGAATCTAGACATCTTTCTTTTTAAGAGTTTTTATTTTATGGAGACTTAGTAGAAGTGTCTACTTTGTAATCTTTTAAGATGTAATAGTTATGTTCTAATTCTCTAAAACTCTAAACCTGAAAAGATCCTCAATGTGAATTATTCATTTAATTCAATATTAAGTAAGGTTTAAGACTGGGGCCTTATAGTTGGTATCAGAGGTCGGTTTAGACAACTTTAAGAGTTAGAAATGTGTTAAATTATAATATGATTGAAATGATATAGCATTTACGGATTACCATGTTGCTTCGCCTAAGATAATTCTGTGTTCAGAATGGTTTTCCGCAGAGGAAACAAAGCAGCTATGTTGGGACGACATCAGGAAGAAGATAACCTTCCAAATCAGCAACCTGAGATGGTCGGAATCGGAACTGAACAGTTTGTTGCAGTGATGGCAAAGTTGACTCAGGCTATAAATGGTGGTGGTATCCATGGACGAGATCAGCCAGATCAACCGCAGAGGAACATGTCAGTGGTGGAACATTTCATGAGGCAACATCCTCCATCATTCAGAGGATCATCTGACCCTGTGCAAGCTGAAGGGTGGATTAAAGCACTGGAGAAGATTTTTTATGTCATGGGGTGTTCAGAACATCAAAAGGTTAGTCTTGCTGTTTACCATTTTGAAGGTGAAGCTGATCAGTGGTGGTCGATGGTGAAAAATATAAGGGATAGTGATGAGATTGAGGATATTCACTGGGACGAATTCAAAGGTATGTTTCTTGAGAAATATTTTCCTAAGGTGGTTCGTCTTAGGATGGAAAAACAGTTCCTAGAATTGAGGCAGGAGGATGATTCAGTGGCTACTTATGAAGAAAAGTTCACTCGATTGGAAAGGTATGCTCCAAACTTCATACGAGATCTTGATAGTAAAATAAACCATTTTTACTCAGGGTTAAAACCAAAGTATCGAAGGGCATTAGCTTCTCGTGAGTTCAAAAGTTATGAAAAACTTGTTCGATGTACGGAGAAGGTGGAAATGGAGTTTGCCGATGATCAGGTGTTCTATGACAAACAACAGAATAAGAGATCTAGTTGGCAGGAAAAGGGGAAGAATTCATCAAAGAAGCAAGGAGGTAAGAAAACCAAATATCCGTCCTGTGAGAAGTATGGTAAAATGCATCCTGGAGAATGTTTATCCAAGTCTGGTAAGTGCTTTCGGTGTGGTAAGTCTGGTCATATTTCTCGTAACTGTAAGGAAGATGATCAAGCAGGAAATGAAAAGCCAACGGTAAGATGTTTTAAGTGTAATGAAATGGGTCATTATGCAGACGAGTGTCCGACAAGGAGCTTGAGTGATGGGAAGCAGTTAGACTACAAGCAGAAAGGGGTGGTAAAATCATTTGCAACAACTTCAGCAGATGTTGGGCCATCGAATGAAGTGGTATCAGCTCCAGGGAGCTCAGTATTTTTCGAAAATTGACTTGAGGTCGGGGTACCATCAGTTGAAAGTAAAAGAAGCAGACTTTCCGAAGACTGCATTCCGTACTAGATATGGCCATTATGAATTTGTAGTTATGCCTTTTGGGTTAACCAATGCACCTGCTGTTTTCATGGACCTTATGAATAAAATTTTCCATGAGTTCTTGGATAAGTTTGTGTTTGTGTTTTGAGGTTTGTGAAGAGGTTATGTGTGCCTTGTGATTCACAGTTGAAGAATGAGTTGTTTTTTCATCCTGGCAGTACTAAGATGTACAGAGGTCTGTGGGAGTATTACTGGTGGGATGGAATGAAAAGAGACATTGCTGATTTTATTGTGAAGTGTTTGACATGTCAACAGGTTAAAGCAGAGCAACAGTTACCGAAAGGGATGCTTCAGCCTTTACCAGTGCCAGAGTGGAAATGGGAAAACATATCCATGGATTTTGTTGTGGGATTACCGAGGACATCTCGAGGTAATAATGCAATCTGGGTTATTGTTGATCGCTTGACCAAATCTGCTCATTTCCTTTCTATACGAGATACGTTCTCTCTAGATCAACTTTCCCGTTTGTATCTTAAAGAGATAGTCAGGTTACATGGAGTTCCTCTCTCCATTGTATTGGATCGTGAACCCAGGTTTACTTCTAACTTTTGGAAAGGCCTTCAGAAGTCGTTGGGTACTGAATTAAATTTTAGTACAGCTTTTCATCCTCAATCAGATGGGTAGTCAGAACGAACAATTAAGACATTGGAGGATATGCTACGAGCGTGTTCTATGGATTATCAGGGAAGATGGGACCAACATATTTCTTTGGTTGAATTTTCATATAATAACAGTTTTCATTCTAGTATACAGATGGCACCATTTGAGGCATTATATGGGAAGCGGTGTCGAACTCCAGCATTTTGGAATGAAGTGGGTGAAAGGAAGCTGATGGGACCAGAATAGGTAGAAGATATGGCAGAAAAGTTCAGTTGATTCAGAAAACACATGAGAACAGCTCAGAGCAGGCAGAAGAGTTATGCGGATAACTGGAGGAAGGATCTATCTTTCGAGGTAGGTGATCATGTTTTTCTCAAGGTTTCTCTTTGGAAAAGCGTGATGAGATTTTGTAAGAAAGGAAAGTTGAGTCCAAGGTTTATTGGACCATATGAAATTCTGGAGAGAGTTGGATCAGTTTCATACCGGGTGGATTTACCTCCGAGTTTATCTCAAGTACACAATGTTTTTCATGTTTCGATGTTGAGGAAGTATATGCCAGATCCATATCATGTTTTGAGTCCAGAGGTAGTTCGGCTGGAAGAGAACCTATCTTATGAGGAACAATCGGTCCAGATTCTTGACCACAGGGAGCAAGTGTTACGGAATAAGGTGATTCATCAGGTAAAGGTTTTGTGAAAACACCATGTGATTGAAGAGGCAACGTGGGAATCTGAAAATGCTATGAGGGATAAATACCCCCACTTATTTTAATAAGTGAATAAAATTGCGAGGACGCAATTCCCAAAAGGGGGGAAGGATGTAACATCCCAGGTAAATAAAGAATAAAGAATTTTCAAATTTATTAATATTTACGAATTAAATATTAATTTTATTTTAAAGGGGTTTCTATGTTCGATAGCGTACCCGATACGCAACGATGAGTTTCTTTGAAACTTACGTAGCACACTAGTAATAAAATAATATTATTTTAAATATTAGTTAACATGTAGCCGTTGTACTGGCGGGAATGGATAGAAATAACTAAAATATGATTAGATATGTTTTTAAATGTTTATACATTTACCCAATAAAAGATAAAGGCTTAAAATACGGAAAGAGTTCAATTTTAGGGCATATATACTCTAATTTTCACTAAAGGTTCACTTATCACCTTTTAATGGTGAACCGTCATTAAATATAGTTTTGATCACTCTTATACTTTATTTTGGACCAAATATAACTCTTCTTTAGAATCGGGACACCAAAATTTACTTTGTGTAAATTTTTGGTACCTTTCGGATAAAGTTCATTTTTAGTGTAAAATGTTGTATTTTAATTCAAAACCTTTTTTTAATCTAAATTATTTATATGATTAGATTATTATTTTAATTGGTTTTAAAGTGAAATTAGAAAATATTTTTACCAGTTAATCCAATGGTGGTCATTGGAATCAATTTCACTTTGAAATTGGACATAAACTGGTGTCAATCTTTTGATACTTATTGTTTCACAAAAACACGCTATTTGTCATGATAGCGGGAATTAATTATTAAATTAATTAATTTGTCTTATATGTTTTGAATTTTGTAAAATGGACTTCATTTTTGAATTCGGAATATCAAATATAGCTTAGGGTTAATTTTTGGTAATTTTCTGAAAAACTTCAATTTTTGATGAATAGTGAAACCACTAAGTGGTAATCAAGCAAACTTATTTTTCAGTTAAATGAAAGTTTACCACTAATGTGTATTGAATTTTGAAAATCCGACATACATGGTTGTCATTAAGAAGTAAAATGTGGTTCAATGAGATTAAAATAATTTTTTGGTGAATAGTAACTTTTTTTCATTAATCGCGATTAGAGGTAATTAGTGTAGTTTAAGGTAAAAATGGTATTATAAGAATGTGAAAACACCATGAAACTTGTCCTACACCTATTGGGTGAGTCATGGCCGACCAAGACAAGCCATGGGCCAACTTGGGGACCCCATGGAGCCACTTTAGTTGGAAAATGACATTAATATATTTTTATTTAATGTTAAAGTGAAAATGACACTAACATAAATTGTTTTACTAAAATAATTTTTGAGTGGGGTTATACAAGTCCAAATTTTGATTATAAATAGTCATTGGAAATATAAAAATATTTCCTACATCATAGTATTTTTTTTTACGATTTTTAGACTTTAAATAAATTAAATTATTTATGACATAATAATGATGCAGTGATGACATCATTATTTGGCGATTTAAATAAAATGGAAAGATAATGAAAAATCTAAAACCTACACATGTCCAAAACCAATTGGATGAGTGGATTTCGAACCCATATCACCTTATCCATGAATTATATCAATGTGGGACCTTTTAAAACCGAAACACATTTTCAAATAAAGTAATATTTCTTTACTTTCCAAAAGTGCCCCTCCTCTCCTCTTATAAAAGGCCCCCACCTCTACCTCATTTCACACACTTCTCAAGCCTTTGGCTCGGCCAACCCCTGCCCAATTACTCTCTCCACATCCCTCTCCTCATCCTAGAGGATTAACTTTGGGAAGAATCCTTTCAAAGGAAGCCTTTAGGCTCAAATCAAAAGGGAGTTACACTTTTAAAGGTAATTCATTCTCTTTTGTTCATTTGTTTTATTTTTCTTCTCCAACCCTCTATACTCTTTTTATTTACTTCTTTTGTAACAACACCAGTATCTTCAATATACTAGGATGTTGTTATAATATTTATTTGAGCTACACTCTCACACAACTACATCAAATGGTTAAAGAACATACGGTTTCCGTGGATGGTGAAATTCTGCCTCCCGAAACGATGATTGTTCAATACTCATTTAACACCTTCAAGGGTGGCCATTATGATGTCACTATTTTTATATATGATATATAATATGTTTATGTTTTCTTTAAGCTTCTGTATTTTTCATTTTTGGCATACCTTTATGGTTTCCATTATGGGTAAACACGATATCTTCATTTAAGGAAGTGCGGACTACCGCCCCCTCAAAGTGATGTGATTCGTTAATACCATATGTGGGACATGTAAAGGATGGATTTAAAGTTATTATATATGATTTTATACTGGAATTATAATATACCTCTATATAATTATTAATTATTTCCATTAAAGTATGAGATAGAAATGAAAGTAGCGTTCATGCGTACGTACGGCTTACCGTCTCCATGAACGGTGCATTTCATTTCTTATCCCCAAATGTAATGTACTATTAAAAGTACATGTATATAATGGATATATATAATTAATGATTTATCTAAATGATGAATATAATTCTGGAATTAAAATATACATACATCTCATTTAGTTTTAATTCCATTAATATGACAAAGAAATGAAAGTAGCGTTCATGCGTACGTACGGCTTACCGTCTCCATGAACGGTGCATTTCATTTCTTACCCCTAAATGATTATGTAATGTTATAAATACATGTATATGCTGGATATATATGATATATATGATATCCAAATCAGGAATTCCACTCTGGATATAAAGAACTTTTGACCACATGAACAACATGTAATTGTAAGAAGTCAACTTTCGACTTAAGAACCAAATATTCACAAAACAAACATTATTAACTTAAATGGTTACATAATGTTTATAACATGGAAATAAGTGATATAAAAAGAATAATGAACTTTAAAAAGGTTCTTAATCAAGTATAAATTAACTCAAGTTTATTATTCAGGACTTTAAAGAACGATCGAGTCAAGTCGGACCCAAGGTAAGGGACTTCGTCTCAATCTCCATTCATTGAGGCATATTTCGTTTTATACACAACTTTCTTTTATACGGTGTATAAACTCCTTTGACTTTTACTTTTATACAAAAGTAATCTTTTTCTACCAAGCGTTTTACTAAACGACAAAAAGGAATGTTTTTTTAACGTACGCGGTGACAACGACCTTTTCTGCCGCCGCGAGTATTATTTGATCTTTGGCTTTCTCAACAAGCCGTAATGTTTTTAGAATAAAATAAATACCATATACTCTTTTATGTATTTTGGTATTGAAAATTGTTTTGAAAAAGGATTCTATTATGTCAATATATTTATGATATATTGTGATTGAAATGTGGAAATGTTATCATTCCTTTATATTGGTTTTATGTTTTATGATTTTATACTGGTACTTGGACATTTTAACGGGTGGTTACGTTATAAACCATATGATGGGTGGTGCCGTGAATACCAGGACGGGTGGTTACGTTATAACCTCCAATGCATTGGGTATGGAAGTCGGCCGTATGGATATTCCATTAAGTATGTATGGAAATTGGCCGTATGGCTATTCCATTAAGTGATATGTGTGGAAGTCCACCATATGGTTATTCCACTAAAGTATGTTTATGTCCCAAGTTACCTTTATATATTCTATGTGTTCTTTATATAGGTTTTATGGTAATCCTTTGGTTACAAAAAGGTAAGTAATGATACTTTATTCAGTGAAGATTTTTTTACTACTTCATGAAGGTGAAGGTATTACTTTGATATAGTATACATGGTTTACTTGATGTTTGAAAAACTAACAGTTTTCATTCTTTTTTGTATCCCTTACTGAGCTTTTTATGCTCACCCCAAGTTTTTCGAAATGTTTTTCATAGGACTTAAAGTGGAATAAGGTCAAGGATGGGATCAAGGGAATTTCATGCTATCTAAAACATGGAATCTAGATATCTTTCTTTTTAAGAGTTTTTATTTTATGGAGACTTAGTAGAAGTGTCTACTTTGTAATCTTTTAAGATGTAATAGTTATGTTCTAATTCTCTAAAACTCTAAACCTGAAAAGATCCTCAATGTGAATTATTCATTTAATTCAATATTAAGTAAGGTTTAAGGATGGGGCCTTATAATGGGAATTTTTTTTATAATAGATATGTAGTTAATTGTTAATGATATCTAGAGTTAAATGATGGTTATACAGTGTTTCTTCAAATATCTTTATAGATGTGATTTTTGAGATTTAGGAAGAAAAAAAAGATAATACATATGTACATTAGGCCCTTTGAAATCCTTGATTGTGCCAAGGTGGTCTCCTATCACTTAGTTATACCTTTAAAACTCTATAATGTGCATTATGTGTTCCATGAATCATTTATTATAATCTACATACTAAACCTTTCACATGCACTATGTTCGTAAGATGTGAAATTGGAACATGATCTCTCATATGGGGAAAAACTAGTGGAAATTACACATCAATGAGATAATTTGATTTAGAATAAGAGAACTAATCTGGTCAGTATTATATGGTGAATTCAAATTTTTTTGGAGGAAACATTGGTACATGAGGATGTGATGAGGGAATAATAACCTGAATTATTATCTTCCATTTAACGAAATTTCAAGGATGCAATAGTTTATTATGGTAGTTTATAATAACCTATCTATTTCATACTTAATTATATACCATTTTCAATACATTTCTCCACACAATAATGAAACCAAAAAAATATATACAATTATATGATAACCATAATATTTAAATGTATAAACAACTCTAACAGAATTATGAAACTTATATAAATGCATATATTTATAAAAGAATGTAAAAAAATAACATTCACTTTAAAAATTTATATTATTAGGTAATATAATAAAATAATAAAATCTTTTCAAAATATTATAATTAATTTTTAAAACATATGTTTTAAAGTTTGATATATTGATAATTAATGCTAATTTCAAAGGAATACTTAATATGAAAACAAATTCTTAAAAAACATGTTTTTATGATTTTATTTTAATATTATGTTTTTAAATTTTATGATTTTATTTTCAAAAATATAAATTATTTTATGGATTTAACATGAATATATTATGTTTAGATATTATTTTGGGGTTTATTAGAAGGAATTAATTTTCAAATGAATAGTGGAAATACCTATTTAACCAACATCCTCAATTTTAAGAATTTATTTTGTATATGAATACATTGAAAATTTTTGAAACCTAATTTCATATAAAATTATGTATTATATAATTATTAAATAATTTTAAAATACTATATTGAAATTATAAATCCATTCCATATATTCTAAAATTTTACGTTCTCTTTCAATGAAAATCATTTTTATAGTACTTTAATTAATTAAATCATAATAAAATTGAGATATTGATTTATTATATACTCTTTGAATAATATAAATTATTTTAAATTCACTTAAATTAATTTAATTAACAATTTTAAACTAATCAAATGATTTTTTTGGTAACAACACACTTATTAAAAAACAGATTTTTTTATGTGTTACTTGTGTTTGTGTTAAAATTAATTAACCATACACATATTATTTTATTTTATAATTTTTTATTAATATTTATAACCAATGGATCCAAATTATATTATAATTTTATTTTTATTTTTTTTCTTAATGGAGGAACTATCTTTGTAATATATAGTTACCATGTGAACAATTAAAATTATAAATGTCAGTAAACATAGAGTTAAATGGAATAAAATGTGTAAAACATATTTATTTTTGAATTGTGGAGGTCTTACTAGACATGATATTATTTATAGTAAGTTTTTTATGATTTTTTTTGGGAAATTATCTTGGTATTTACTTTCCATTATTGAATAGTATTGAGTATTTAGAAAATGCCCCTCATTTTAAATCTTTATAAGTGGCAGTCCTCTCCCCACATTCCCTCATTCCAAAAAACAGAAGTATTCAGTAAATATTATAAACTAAATACTTATATATAGTTATTTACACCATGATATAATTTTATTTATTTATTTATATATCACCCCTCAAATGTTTAATCTCTTTCATAAAGGAAATACTCTAATAAGTGTGGTATATGTTCTTAATACTATCTTTCTCTTTGTATTTATTTATACAATTTTCCTTCACAGAAAATTTCATTTAACTATTTTAAGAATTTTTACACAATTATCATTATCATACTGATAATTTAATATAATGATGGTATAAGCATTAATCGTCATAACAACCCCCAATATGACACTCTCTCACGTGGCAAAAAAGGGTCAGTTTCAAGACATCATGAATGCCTCCCCGTGTGCTAGAGGCTTTCATCTAGTAGTGGGGTTTTGATATGTATAGTGGAGATACTATAAAACCTGTTATAAAGTGTCATAGTAGTGTAAATAATTCATATAAACAAAATAATATTTATAGACATTGTGAAAAGCATATAACAAAAACCAGAAAATTAAGGAGAGACTAATATAGGAAAAATGAGGAATCATGTATTGAGAGGTTGTTATATATCCAAACATATAACTAAAAACATTGAAAATATGAGATTCATATAACATATGATAAGAAAAGTCTCCAGTTCCAAGCCAAATTTCAGACCCACCGCCTAACAGTAGCCAATAGTGCGATCAATAAGTCATCAACAAGGTCCCTTACCCTTGTCCAAATGTACATCCACTAAACCTACTTAGGTTCCAAAAAACGGCCAAAATAGGATGTGAATAAAAATTAGTAATTTGACACCAGAATTTATTATAAAACTAGTATTAAAATAATAATATAAAATATGTGATAAACATGTGTGTTAATTAATTATAAAATTAATAAAATATAGAAGCAACATGCTTTGGCACCATGACAGAATATCTCTAATCGTGTCTCACACCCATTCTAACCATAACCATATAATCATGGTAAAACAAAACATTCCTTATTTTTATGATGGAATGGCTCTGATCATGTCTCAAAACTTGGTCATCCACAACCATATACAAATGGTAGAAAAAATCACAGGGTCATGCCAACTTTATAATCATCACAATATGTGTCATGTCCTAGCCTAAAATATTTTAATATCATAATTTTCCAAGGAATAACCTGATATATAAGCATATCATCATGTTCTAGGTAATATCCTAATATATAATCATCTCATCATGTCTTAAATAATGGACCAATATATAATCATCTCAACATGTGTGAGGGAATATACCAATATATAAGCATCACAACATGTGTCACAAGTGAAAATCATGACAACAAGCATATCAAAATATAAAAAATCTAACAATATGACCACATAAAACCAAATAGTTAATTTTTTTAATTACTAACTGTCTTATGATTTTCCCATTGTTTTGATTAATAAATTATGTCACTTTCCAAGGTGAATTTATATTATAAAATCCCCATAATCACACGTCTGGATAAAATCATATGCAAGCCATTTCCAATTCATTATTTTCAAAGGTTATCTCACCCAATGGGTAACCACAAGCTTGGTCACATCATCAATTAATCATAATGGGATAAATTTAAGAATAAAACATATGATTATCCTCATTATCGTTAATTAATTAATTATTGTGCATAGGTACTAGCACAATCAAAATATTTTATAAACGTTTAAATTGAAAATAAAACCATATGGTTATGATTTAGACCCCATACCTTTAAATTATGATCAACACACTCTTCTAATAGGATTTTCTACAAGAACGAAGGCGATAAAAATCAAAAAATAAGACTATATCATAATTGATCAAAATAAAAACAAACAATGAACATGGTCGAGATATTGTTCTATAATGATTGATGAAAAATGGGGAAAGACTGAAAAACTCAACAAAAAAAATTACCATAGATTAAAAACACAAAAAATAGGCACAAAATAAATATTTGAGCTCCAAAATCGCCTATATGGTCACCCTTGGTTGAGAGGAGGAATTCTATATGAGGGTAAGAATAAAAATCATCCGCATGGAACTTTTAAAAACATTCTCAATAAATTTCACATTTTGTAACTCCTTTGCATATTTTGTAAATCTTTTAATATAGATACAGTAAAAAATGGTTCACCTTAGGTGATTTGTATCAATGGCTGAGCATTACATGAAATTGAATGCCATTACAACATGTATTCATTTCATGTACTGAACTAAGCTCATGAATTGTGCCTAGAAATAGTTTCACATCGTGTAACTTCATTACATGACATGTAATTGCAATGAAGATATACTTTAGAATATTTCTAATAGAAATAACCCAAACCACATTTTAATTCTTCTCAATGTACCATTAACCCTTTGTAAAACTCAAACCATTTATTCCCAGTATCTATTAATTCAAATGAAAATACTTGAACACCCCATCCATGGATCCTCTCTATTTTTTTCAAGATTACAGACAACTGAAGTATGTGTTTATCCAATCAACTAGTAATAAATGAAAAAATATGACCACCAATGTTTTTTATGAGGTAAAACCCAAATAAAATAAGAATAATAACAAATTCAGAGAGATATGTACATGAAAAAATAGGATACTATAGTATTATCACCATAGAAAACTCATACCCATGATACTCCAAATGTCAGTAAGGGGTTTCAGGGAACAAGTCTGTCCACTGTTCTCAAATATCAAACTCTTTATCCAAGGACTCATACTAAACGAACCAATTCCAACTCTGCACTCAAACCAACATTATAGTTCTAAACCCAAGATACTTATCAATATGTTCCACAATCTGTATTAGATTCTCCTAAAAGGACACATCCACACTAAGCTTAACAACTTCTAAACCCATCACATGAGAAGGATATGGATGATTTTACTGAAGCTAAATCACAGGAAACACATCTATCATGGAAATATAGTGATGTGTAGCTGATAAACGATACTCCAATGGACCGACCCTTTGGATAATCTGAGACAGGCTGAAAAGCCTAAGTGCTATATTTCCCTATTTATAGATATGAAATTTCCCCCACCTAGGAGAAAACTGAAGGAGAACATGATGACCAACACTGAACTCAAAATTCAATATCATATAGTTAGCATAGGATTTATTACTACTTTTCTATGTCACCAACCACCTATTAACCACCATAACCTGGATAATTGTCTCCCACATGAGACTCTATCCTACGATCTACGACTCACCTGCCATCAACGAGCAAAGAGGTAAAAAAATTTAACTATAATAAGAAGCCTCAAATGAATCCATATAGAATAATGTTTTAGAGGAAATTATTATATGAAATCTCTAGGAGTGCCATTTTTTTCTCCTATAAACCATGAAAACCCATAACAGAGGCTCATAAAATATCCCACTAAACTTGAATGATCCGCTCAAATTGACTGTTAGTCTAAGGATGGTAGTTTATTCTCAAAATAACCTAAAATCCCAAATACTTATGAAGGCCCTATGAGAACCATGATGTGGAACAAGTATGTCTATCAGAAATGATACTCCTTAGAACACAGTGCAACCAAACAATGTCATGCACATATAGACTACCCAAATCATTAACTATGAAGGTTTTCCAAATAGGCATTAAGTGGTCTACCATGGCCAGTCGATCTATAATCACTCATACTACATCATTAATATGGGTTTACCTAAGCAATCTATCAAAAAATCCATAGTGACATCATCCCATTCCCACTCTGAAATTGGTAAAGGTCGCAACAACCCAACATGCCTCTAATGCTTAGATTTCACCTATGAAAAGTATAAACTATCACTACAAATCTTGTTACCTCATTCTCAATTCCTAAACACAAGTACTATCTATGGAGATCAAAATACATATTTTTCAATCATGGATATACTAACCATCTAGAAACATGAAACTCCCTCATCAGCTCTTTTTGTAGTCTCATAGGAACTAATACTACACAACATAAAATTTGATAATTTACACTAATAAGAGATCATCCAAATAGAATCTACCCACCATATAATCTATATATTAGAAAAAAACCTTTATATTAGAAATCTTGTTGATCTTGATCAAATCCAAAAGCATTTGTGTAAAATATTTCAAAGTTAGAGCTACTCGTCCCTAAGACCCTTAAACATCTAGATGCATGTCTGCAAAGATGCCTATCATCGACAACTCATATCAAGACTCACACACTTCCTTTTCCCACATCCTTTGTCTTAAAGAATCAGTAATGAGGTTTCCCTTTCCTGGTGTATAATTATACCCGAAGTTGAAAGACCGAATATACTTGAACCACCTCCACTACTGAAGGTTTAGGTCTCACGAAGAAATGATGTATCTAGAGATCATTGATCCATGTGTACTAAAAAACTAACTAATAATATAATTTTTCAAATATCTAAAGGAATGAACAACCACTAATAATATTAGATCACGATTATGGTAATTACTCTCATTCAGTCATAGATGTCTAGAGCTTTAAGAAAACACTTGATGCTCTTACATCTGAACAGCTCCAGATCTAACCTTGGATGTGTCAATGTACACAGTATATGAATTAACGAACATAAGTACAGTGAGGATTGGTTTTGAGTCTAGCCAACCATTCATCTCATAATATTATCTCTCACAAGTGTCCATGAAAACAAACATAACCCCCTTCATGGAATTTCTTGACATTTGTGCTACCATACATGAGATGTTCTAGATAAAGTGCAGAAAATACCCTTCCAAACCTAGAAAAATATGAATCTTTGAAACATTAATGGGATTCCCCCATGATATCATATCATCAACCTTCTCTATGTCCACATAAACTCCTTCCTTTGAATTTATATTTCCCTAGATGTTTACTTAATAAATCCATATATTTCTTTTCGTTAGCTTGGTGTAAAACTGATGATATCTCAATATACTCAAGATAATGACCATATGTTGGAAAGATCGTCTGGTAACTGGGAGTAAACTAAGATATATTTGATAAAAAATACCCAAAAATCGTACAATAAAGGATACAAGATTATATTAATCAAATATATGAATACTGTTGGTGCATTAGTCATCCCAAATGACATCACTATAAGTACATACAATCCAAAACTACTCCTAAAATAAATCCAAGGTATATTCTATGGTATCACCCTCATATGGTGGAACCATGATCTACAATCTATATTCGAGAAGATATTAACACCACTAAACTGGTTAATAAGACCATCAATTCCTGGAAGGGGATACCGATTCTTGACCATCATTAGGCTCAATATCCGACAATCCACACAAAATAATAAGGTACCATCTAACTTTTGGGTGAAGAGAACTAGATAACTACAAGGTAATGTACTAGGACATACGAATCCTTTATATTTTAGGTATTTCAAATGGTCTTTCAACCCGGAAATTACTACCGTTTCCATTCTGTAAGGTTTAATAGAAACTGGATCTCACCCCAACACAAAATTGATCATGAACTCAATCTCTTACTCTAGACGTTAGGAATAAAAATCATCAGAAAACATCCTAAAATTTTTATACTACCATAATACAATATTTATGTTTTGATCCACCATTATCTAGAGAAATACTATCTATTTGAGTCGTGAGAGAATTCAATATAAACTAAATTGGTCCCCAATGGCTTTCCTTAACATTCCACTCACCTTGGTGAGAATGAATACCTCCTTCTACAGATGTAAAGTTATCATTACACCTATGAAAATTGATATGATATTGGTATAAAACTAGAAAATACACACCAATAATAAAATAGAAACCTATCATTTTTAGCAAAAACTATTCCCAAAATAAATAGTGACCAACAATCTCAAAATAATATATCTTTAAATGTTTTATATTTTCTGAACACACTCCCAATGTTGTATTTTTGGTCAAAGAATAATCCATTCTTTCCACATACAAGCACAAAAAGTTTTCAAATAGAGTAGACAAATGGAATGTGATGCTTATGTATCACAACAAATGAAAGCTATAGTATATGATATAAAAATCACACCTCTGATGGTAGAGGGTCCTACATCCAAACCAACCAGAGAATACTACATAACCTGCATCTGTCTCAAACCTTTTCCAAGGGCTCTATTGTAAATCCCTTTTGTTGTTACCTCTGAGTGGTACTACAAATCCTACACTAGGATACCATACCACGACCTCTTCCTAAACAACCAATAGAATGCTATCCACCAGCATACTGGGATATAGCTGAGCCCCTTCTAAACTCATTTACCTATTCGGATGTAATTCCACTAGTATTATATGAAAATTTCCAAAAAACTTTTGAAGATGACCCGATCTTCCATAGATATGATACTCAATTTTTGGGTAATAATACTAAAAGTTCTTATGAAAAAACATTCCACACTAACAAAAATATATTGGGAAAATATCTTGAGATTGTTATCCAGTTCCCTGGCCTCCCTTCCTACTACTGACTTGAATAAATCAATCAGATTATTGATTCTTGATTCTTGAAGAAGAGATGCCAGTTATCCCTACTAAAATAGCCTTACTGAAACTCAGGGAATATCTCTAATTCTCTTTGGTGATGAGTTCCTAATTCATTAGGTCTTTAAAACTACTAATTTTTTTCACCTAAAAAATGATCATATAGTAATCCCCATCCTAAAAATGTCTCACTATGGGGGTCTCCTCAACTTCCAAGGATTTTGAAAAAAGATGCAGGTCGGTGAAAAATCCATCATATTTTTTTTACTAACATGACCTCTTATGCCGGATGCATGGACTCATGAGCCTTATCATCCCTTAATGACTCTGGATAGAAGCGACTCATGAACATTATCTTGAACACTTCCCAAGAAAACTATTCTTTTTTCCCAACTTTCTCCAAAGTATACCACCATCACATTGTTTGTTCAAGAATCATATATGTAGTAAGCTTCTACCTCTTATCCATAGGTGTATCAAGGTGATTTAAGATTTTGTGGATTGAAATGATACAAAACTTGGATACCTGGGGCCTCCCTACCCAGTGAAAGTAGGAGGATGCTACAAATGAAAATCTCCCATCATTTTAGATATCAAAGGGGTGATAAAAATCACATTTCTTTAAATTCATCACATGAACCTCATAACGTTGACATGAAGTTGAACATCCACATGATCCTTAATAGATAAAGAAATATCTATCTCAACTACATTATTAGCACGTGGATTTAGACAATCCTAAAGATCAGTTAAAAGATGAGGATTGGGTATTTCTTCTAAAATACATACACACAACATAGAACACTCGATAACAAAATGGTAAACCTCAATAAGAGAAAAAATAGAGAACCACAATCTTGTGGTGTCCCTAAACATAGATTCACAAGTGATATATCATCACAAAATAGTTCTTTATTTTCATTTATGAGGTATAAATGATATCAATTACTATATTATACAGATTCAATAATTCACATGCATATAAGTATGTTCCTAACATGAACCATTGAATTTATTATATATCCATATATCCATATAATGATACATGAATAATCATCACATGCAATACTAGTCCATGAATATAAATATCAAAAATCGATAATATCACCCAACATATGAATCACCCTAAGGTGGAACAATGTAAAACTATAAAAAGAAAACATTATGAATAATAATATCCTCCTTGGGAACTTGGGTTTTCCCCCATATGTGGGTCATCTAATTCATTTCACAAGATCATTTCAAATTCCTAATACTTATTAATATCTTATACACCTTTCCCAAATAGTATAGCAATAAAAAAGAAAAACATCAACTTTGAGACCACTTTGTAACATTATTTGATCTGTAACTCTCTCATGTGGGGAAAAAATATTGTTTATGAAAGCACAATCATACCTCCTAGTATGCCATATGATTAAGAATATCAGTAGGGGTTTGATATGTATAGTGGGTGGAATATAAACCCTGGTATGATGTTTCATAGAAATGAAAATATTACATATAATAAAAATAATATTGAGTAATAAAAAAATTTGAAACCATATAATAGAATGGTAAATTAAAGGAGAAACCAATATTCAAAAAATCGAAGAATTTTTTAATTATATAATGATATGTATCTAAATGTTAAACTCAAAATATTAAAAATAACTGATTTATAAAACATATGTTAAAACCAAAAGACTCCATTCCCAAACCCCATGTTGGACGCATCTACCAACTCCAGTCCATCTAGTAATCAATAACTCATTAACAAGGTCCCTTTCCTTTATTCAGACCTGCATTTACGAAATCTACTTAGGTACCAATTAGTGGCCCGAATAGGGTGTGAGTAAAACTCATTGGGCCGAAACTGTTTTGTCTAAAAAAATAGTATGAAAATAAGTGTATGAAATAATGTGATAAATATGTGGGTAAATTAATTAAATAATTTATAAAATACAACAATAACTAGGTTTGGTAACATTCCCTAATAGCTCTGATCATGTCTCATAACCTTTTCAACCATAACCATAAAACAATGGTAAAAAATAACCTACCTCTATAACATGATGAAATGTATCAGACCACGTCTCATAACAATTACTACAACAAATATATACCCATGGTATGATTAATCATTAGGTCAATCTCATTATATAAACATCACAATATGTGTTTGGTCAAATAACAGTATATAATAATCTTAGCATGTTCCATGAAATTTCATGGTATATAAGCATCTCAGCATGTTCCGAGGAATATGCTGATATAAAAGAATGTCAGCATTTTTCAGGGCATAATAAGGTATATAGTAGTCTCAACATGTGTTATGTCATAACTCAGTATATCATCATTGTGGAATGTGTCAAAAATGTATATCACAACAACAAGAATTTCACAATACAAACATATAAAACCAAATAGGTAATTATTTTATTTATGATATGTATTTTAATTTACCCATTATTTGAATTAATCAATCAATAAATTTTAAATGGTAATTATATATTAAGAAATCACCTCAATCACATGTCATGCTAAAATAAAATGAATGAAATTTATAATTAATTATTTTCAATGTTTCGCTCACCCAATGGGTAGCCACAGGCCAGGTAAAATAATCAGTAGAACACAAAGGGATCTAAGATAGAATCCAACATATAATTTTCATCATTGCCATTAATTAATTACTTTCTATGAACATATGTTAGAATAATAAAAATATTTTATATACTTTGAAATTTAGAATCAAACTATATTGAAAAGATTCAATAACCTTACCTTTAACTAGGAATCAACAACACTTCTAGTCGGATTAACCATAAAAAATCAAGACATGATGATCACATGAATGTTCCAAGATCATAACCGATCTAGATCAAAACCAACAATTAACATGGTTAAGATATTACATCACAACAGTTGGAGAACAAATTGGAAAGTATAAAAAACCAACACAAAACCACTTACTAGGAATTAATCACAGAAATGGGACATCTTGAATAAATATAGGCACTTCAAAGTCATTTGGAAGATAACACTCGGTTGAGATGAGAAAAGGTACAAGTAGGGGAGAAAAAAATAATTCACATGACACATTTAAAATCCTTCATGGTAAATTACATAGTGTGTAACTTATTTACACACAGTGTAAATATTGTTAGATGTATTTACCATAACATTCGTATCTTTGGGTGGTTTTTAACACTTATTGTACATTAAATGATGTGTAATTACTTCACGACATGAATTAATTTCATGTCCTAAACTAAGATAACATATTGTACTTGGAAATACTTATACATCATCTATCTTAATTACAAGGCATGTAATTTCCCTACAGACTACCTTCAAACTATTTCCTAGGGAATGAATCCAAACCACTTTTAAGCTTCTCAGGCTACTATGAATCCCTGGTAACACTTGACCCATTTACACTAGGAATCTATTAATTTAAATGGAAATTCCCAAAATTCTTCCAGCATGGATGACCATTTTTCCCAAGTTTTTGAGCAACGTAATTCTTTTTATACTAAAACAACTAGACATCCATGATAAAACGTGACCATAAATGTTTATAAAAAATGAAAAATTTCTCCAAAATTATTTTAATTAAAAACTAATGTAGAGGTATACTAGTAAAAATATTGCATCATACAACCACCTCCATTTTTATTTAGAAAACTGATAATGTAAATTGTGTGTTGTGCGGACAACCACCTCCATGAATACAAATGTTTCAATTTTCCCTTAACATAAAAACATAACTTGTTTTAGTCTATATTTTATAAGTATATATGATATGTATAATTACTTAATATATGTTTCCTTTTGAATAAAACATAATATAATGATCATTATAATACAATTCATCTATATTAGTAAAGAACACAAAACTATTTCTTCACTATTTTCATTTTTCTAAAACATAAAAAAATACCATGTAATGGAATTGTAAAATAGTAAAATTTATAAAAAACAAATAAGACTAATGTTAATTTCATTAAACGATTGTATTTGTGAGAAAAGTAAGATAAACACTAGTTTTTTGAACCTAGTTCAAAACATTTAGGATTATTTACTCTAGATGTTGAGCAAAGATTATAAATATCCAATTCATAAAGAAAATTGTTATAATGAAGTGTATAAATATAAATATATTTTATTTAGGTTCTTAAATAAGTAATTAATACATTTATATTTCTGATATATGAGGTCAAAAAATTCTATGGAAGACTATAGTAATGGTAAAAGACTTGGTAACTCAAAATCCTTTATTTGAGTTACATAATTTCATATTGAATATCATTTTCATAGGTTTTTCTATTTTGGTTGATGTTATATACTTATTTTTGGGGAAATAAGTGGTTATAAAAAAATATATTTCATGTAAGTTATTCTTTCCATTTTTATAAAAATAAGAGTAATTTTTTAAAAGGAACTCATAACAATTACTTATACAAAGATTTATACAAGATGATTTAAATATAGTATTTTCCTCATTTGATTATAATTATATTCAAATTACATATCTTTCATGATGTTATGCTTTATATTTAACTATATTATAAACCGTTTTAAATAATTTGATTTTATATCCTATGATTACTTCATTTCATGTTGTGCGATATGTTTAAGAAACTCATTCTTTATCCATAGGTAATTTAATTGATGGAGATTACTATTTTTAGGTGGCACAAAAATTTATGAATGATTATTGATGATGTACTATATTTCCCTTTGGTCCATTTGTATAATCTAATTTCTCTGGTGATATTCAATCATGGACATAATGGTTTTGTTTACACAGTCATGGGATTGATGAGTTTTTTGGTATTTTTAGTCATGGATTTAATGATTTTACTCACATAGGCATGGTCTTAGTGGGTTTTATCAGATATGTTTTCTTATGATCATGTATTTTTTATATTGTCATTCTTATAATGTTAAGAATCATTACTATTTTTTTCATAAATTTCTCCTAATTCTATAAGATATATCAACAATAAATTTCTATATTTTCCTAAACTTTTCATATTTATAAATTATTCCATAGTTTTAAATCATTCTCAAATGATTTTTTATTATTTAAATTAATTTTGATCAATTTCATTTCTTTTATGCATCTTTAATGATATATTTATGATCTTATGTGGATCCATCATTATCTTTTACTATAAAAAATGTTATAATGTTTTATTTTTATGATATTTAGGTTTTCCTCATATTATTATTCAAAATTATGAACATATACTTTATGATATGTATTCTACAGTGCTGTGTATTTGAGCTCACACCTTTATTATTATTTCATTCCACATTTCATGAAAATTAATACATCATGTGAGTTATCTAGGAAAGGGTCTAGAGGAGAACAATAAAATAAATTTTTTGTAAGTGTTATAAAATAATATGTTTATTCAACTAATTTCAAAGACACTAAACCTATTGGTCCTTCGATTATAGTAGAATTTGTTGATGTATTGTTTAAATTTGGATATCATTATATCACTTATATTATTTTATCACGGGTACCTATAGTACTTTCTAAAAGTGATTTCAAATTTAGTGTTCTAGGTATCATCCCTTTATGAGTTTTCCTTCCAGGACTACTTAATTTTCTTCACACTAGATAATCACGATTAATTTTTTAATTCAAATTATATTTATTTATGGGCATTTTAATTAAAAAATAGATCCATTTCAAGGAATATTTTTCTATATAAATTATGTTCCAAATTAACCCATAAAAGTGGTTCCATATAAAAATCATAAAATGAGACTAGATAGAAAACGTTGAGAACTACATTCAAATTAGGTTGTAAGAAATAGTTAAAAATATAAATTTACCTGAAAAAGTTTATTATATGGTAATAGAACTTTAAAAAAATACCATTAATGTGATCCCATATCTATAATATTGATTGTACTTCTGATTGAGTAATGTTTTTGTTGTAATTATAGAGGTTTACTCTTTAAAAGGGTGAAAAATACTTATCTATAATTTTTTAATAAAAATTATCCCATTAGTTATTTACTTAGTCAACAATTCCTTCAAAAAATCCTTTGATATTTTAATTAAATAAAAAGGTAATAAATTAATCACATAGAATCACCATAGACACTATTTTTTATTAAAGTGTACAAAATTTCATGAAATTGTTTGTGATTTTGTTGGATATATTCAATTTACATTATTCCAAATACCTAATTTTTTGAAAATTTTTCATAATGATTGGTATAAGTTCAAATTGTTATTGAATTTTTATCTTTACAATAATTTTGTTATCCTCATTAATCAACAAATGTTTGAAGTCTATAACAGTCATATCTGACTGTATCTATGGAAAATCCATGATGATTTATCAATGGAATTTTCATTTACCTTGGGGTAATTTTAATTTACCATCTTAATTTATTGGTGACTCAAATGGTGTCTAATGATATTTGTAAAAAATTAAAAAGGCTCGTTATAATTTGTTGTTAGATCGGTTCGAGGAATAATCATGTAACTATGAATTGTGAGATCAAAAACATGAAACGTGTGTGTGAAGGAAAATTAATATTATAATAGAAAAATAAACTGAAAGAATTGAAATAATTAACTAAATAATTATTTTTTATCTAGTTTAATTATGTGTTGATGGCTCCATGAAAATTATGAAAATAACAATTTCTAGTTTATAGGGTTCCCTAAATCTAGTAGTTGTCCAGGGTTTTTAAGAAAATTTCATGGCCACAAAAAATCAAACTATGGTGGCATAGTGTACCTTAAAGTCAATGATTTTTACCTTGTGATGTATAAACCCAAAATAACCCAAAAGTACTAATACTAATTGATTTTTTAATATTTAATTTCTAATTAATAAAAGAAAATAAAACATAGGTAAACTAAGATACCATTTTTTCTTATGAAATGGTAGTGATATTAATTTAATCTCAAACAATAATTATATTTTAAAAATATAATTTTATTAACTGGTGAATAAAATTAAATGAGTTATTTGTAATACTATTTTTAACCAATATTTGATGGATCAATTTCATTGAATACTATTCTACTTATTTCAATTATTTATTAATAAAATAATATGCTTAATCTAAGATATATTAAAATTACATCTTCTTTGAAAAAGATGTATAAAGGTAGTATTTATAACTGAAACCCCTCATTGACATAATTATATTTGTATTATAATATAAATTTTCTAAAATAATTAATATAGAATAAGATAGAATATTAATATTAATGTGATTAAAATAAGAAAATAATTTATAATTGAATTTAGTCCCTGATTATATTCAAATACTTCTACACTTAATTCACTACCCCATAAACTGACTATTTGACCATAATTGATATAGAATAAATCACCAATGAATTATTCATATCAATGTGAATAAAATGGGTGAATAATAAATAATATATTATTAATGAAAATAAATAGTCGATTCACTATTTTGACGTGGAATCACATCATAAAAAATTTATAAATATCTTATGAGTGTTTCGTAATTGTTAGCCACAAGTTTATGTCATTGTAATTTATAAATACGAATCCAATCATATGTCACAAAAATATTTTAATTATTTAAATCCTATTAAATTGAAATCACTATTTGAAGATTTTATTAATCTTATTTGACAAATCAATGAATTTTTTACCCAATTATCCCAAACCATTTGCTCTTATGTTATCTAGTTTACACTTCCAAGGTGTGTAGTTGAACCCCACTTCATAATTGAAATCATCTTTTCTCAAGGTATTTACCATGAATGGTAACACCATAAAAATACTCTCTAGTTCACTTTTCAACTTTTATATAATATCCATTCAATAACTAAAGTAATCAATGATTATATAAAATAAAATTTAAAAGGAATAAATTTTTGTTCTCACAATTTAGATATGAAATCAATATGAGTGAAATCACATATGAAAATCACCAACCAAATTACATAATATAATGAATAAATATAACTAGATAGTAGGAAAAGATAATTAATGGAAATATTATCATCATACCTCCAAAATTATGTTGGTTATCTATATAAGACTAACCACATGTGTTAGTACTCAATGAGAGTGTTGTTTAAAAACAAAGAGAGAGAATGATAAAAAGTGAATACAAATATTTCAAGAAAAATAGAAATTAATGAAAATATATAATAAAATTGAATCAATTCTCTTGTTGAGAAACTATTTATAATGTAAACCCCATAACCATTTTATTTAAAAGATATAAACTTTAAAATTGGATAAAAATATTTTTAAAAAACAAATGTACTGAGGTTCGTACTTGGTTTTTTATAAAAACCCGTTGTTCTTCTTACATGTGGTTAACTCATATTCATCTCCCTTATATTCCTCTACTAGATCTATTTACAGGGAACACTTTCAATTATTACTCAATCTTAAAGGATTTTGATTGAAATATAAGTGATAATACCAATGGATGATTTAGAAATGAAGTGTTGGAAGACAATCATTATTAGAGGAATGCAGTGATAGGTATAATATGTTTAAAAATAGATTATATATAATAAAATGGTATATAATTTATAATTAATGGGAATGTGTTTTATTTCACTGTGTAATATTTTCAGAACTAAATTCTATAGTGTTTAGAAGGTTGGGATGAAAGGATGGTTAGAAGTGTTCTTACAAGAATAAATTTCTTTATGGAAGGTGATAGACTATAAGGTGCTATGGAAATATTCTGAAATTTTAAAGTTATTTTATATGCTTAAAAATTACCATTTTGTTTCTAATATTTGTTTAGGCTAATAGACCATGGATTATTTGGTTTGGTGGAATGATGGAATAATGATACTCACTATTTTAGTGTTGAGGATTTGAAATTTCGATCAGGTTCATGTTCAGTTTTTTTATGGATATTGGGTTACTAATTTTTTACATGAATTAATACGGTTCTATCATAAATGGTACTTTTTTGGCATCGTATGCGGACTTTAATGGAACAAGTAAAATGGTTGGCAGATCTTGGGTACTAATATTAGTTGATTGGAGAACAAAATATGCTATAAACTAAAGGTTAGTTTAATCAAGATTTACTCCTCTATTATATTAAATAAAGGAAATTTTTTATTCTTATGATGAATCAGTGCAGAAAGTGGATAATAGCTTAGTGATTTTGAGCCTAGAATATTTTGGATGATATAGAGCTTGGATTGCGTGGTTTATGTATAATGGATAGAATTCTTAGTTTGGGGAGTACTGGTGTGTTATAGATTAGATTCCAGATGTTGTCAGATGAAACATTGATATGATCAAGACGATTTAGTAGAAGATATATAGTATTATGTAACCTAGAGATTTTAGGGATGAACATTTGAATCTTCTTCTTTGGTAAGGTGATAGATTTATATAATGCTGTGTAGGAAAGTGGGATACAAAAGTGAGATGGCCTAGGCCTGTACTCCCAGATTTGGGGGAAAACCTAATATATAAAAATTATATTTAGTAATAAATACAACAAAATAGATATAACATACATTTATTTCACATCATTTTTATTATTTAAATATTATTCCCATATATTCAATCACAATCTCATAATCCAATGGTAATGTGTCTTTCGAGATTAACAATGTGATATTATTATTTTACAATAAGACTTAAAAATTTCCAACATGATTTTTTCACACATTTTATCCTATTATACATTGAATAATTAATTAATTTCATCATTTCCTAGAGAATGGAAACATATGAAAAGGGTGATTTAAAATTATTTTAATGGAAAAAATAATATATAACAACTAGAAATCATAATTGATCATAAGATGAGTATGAGGTTATGATAGTTTAATCATGGTTCACTGACAAAACATAAGATAATTATACATAATTAAATATAAAACATAAATATTGAATCATAAATCATTATGTAACAATTGATTCATAAAAAAACAAGTCTTGGGTGTACTGAAAAATGAGAAAATAATATGTGATCATAGAATAGTAATGATTCATAACATAATAAAATGACATGGATATGAGTATAGAATACACATCATAGTTAACTATCAATACTATCATTACATAATAGACTAGTCTAACCAACTTTCCATAATATACTAGTATTGTGTTTTTCAATTGAGTACATTTTTATGATTGGGTAAAACATATCTGTAGCTTTTTTTGTCTTGATATTGGGACTAACATTCATTCAAAATGTTGAGTTAACCAACTGTATAAATTTTTATTCTTGGTCTAACCACCCATGCACCATAAACATTTGGTGTTATGTCTCCATATGTTTTTACACATGTTTTTATCTTAGGATAACCACTAGTGTTCCAATTGTTTCTTAGGATAACCACCCAAGTTCCAAAAATTTTGTTGGGGATCACCTTACACATACCATTTTTTAGACATTATCTAACCAACTATGTATGTTTTTTTGGCATGGGCTAAGAGACTATGTATTATAATATGTTGATATTGGGCTCCCCACCCATGTAAATTTTTTATCCCATGATATATAAAACAATACCTAATCTCTTTGAGGGATATAATAGACCCACCACTACATAATTACATACCATATATATGTGTATCACAAGAACATGGACACTATAATTATCTCATTATAGCATAATTAACATGTGGAAATGAATTTCTTTCATGAAACATTTCTCACAAAATTATCATAATACATCCAAAGAATGAATATTGATTATATCAATAGAGTATTCTATAGTAATGAATAGAAAAAATTGGAGGATATTTATATAAATGAAAAACCTTTTGTAATTTCTCTAGAAAATTTACATGAAAAAATAATAAATACCTTTTTGATTATAATTAATCTTAAAATAAAAAAACCATAAAACAGTGGGAATAAATATCACATTGGAAAATAATAAAATATTGGAGTGGAATATTCTTTTTAAAAAATGTTTATAAAACCAAGAAAATTAATTCGTTTCAAAAAGCATTAAAAAAAATTTTCTTGTCTGTTTCTGGTAAAGAGAGTCAGTGTTTGTGGAAGATATCAATATAAAAAACATTAAAAGAATATTATATTTCATAATGAATTTATGTCCATTTAGAAATACCATAAAAAATAATAGAATTATAAATAAAGACATTCATAACAAAAAATAAAGAATGAGGACATATATGGATATGATTATATACAAAAACGGAGATAATGCCAATTGCACTTAAAAATGTCATTTTTTTCAAAATATTAACCAAATGGAGAGGAAATGGTAAGGATACTTTTAAAACCCCTAAATAACCATATAAGAAAAAAATATATTTGTTTTTGATGTAAAAATTTTTAATTTCACATGATAAAAGTTTGAACATAAATAATATGAATGTTAAAATGATATTGGTATAGTAAACATTATAGATTTTTTGAATTAGGAATAAAAAGAACATGAAAGAGAAATCCTAATATTTACTTTTAAATGATTTTAATTTCATGGAAAAGAATTATGAATCACATTTATAGATATTTTATATATCTTTATTTATACTAAATAGGATTTACAAAACCCATAATTTAGAAGAAAATTATTATGAATATAAAACATGTGTCATAAGTAAATGTTTTCAGGTTGTTCAATAATTTAATAACTAGAATCATTCTTTGATAAATTATCATAATGATTCAAACTCCATAGAATTTGATCCATCCTTTTATTCTACCATTAAGGTGTAAAATTCAACCAATAATTATTTTTTCATTATTATCCATTGAATCATAATTCATGATGCTAGATTCTATTTCATCATCCATCCAACCACAATTAAATAATTTTTTCATGTAAATGATTATAGATCTTTAATTATATTAATTAGAACAATTTCATATTTCACCAATAATCTATTCATTGTATGGTACTTTTTATGATAATTATGATGATATTGATGATATATATGAGATGGATATTCCATTATTTTATAGATAATTTGATACTATAAGCAAGATCACCCAAAAACATGTTTCCTATAGAATAAATATTTTTTAATTCATTTAAAAAATATCCGAATTATTATCGAAAAACAAGAATTATTTTTTTGACAAGAAGTCATTGGGTGAAAATATCGAATATGTATCTATAATTTCTTAAAACTAAATCATCTATGATATAATTATAAAATATTTAACATTTTAATACACCAATTATAACTCATATTCTCAAGAAAAAATGATAAGAGGTATATGAATGAGATATCTAGAAAAATATAAGGTTATGGATAAATAGAGGAACTCCCAGAAATCTAGTGATATCAGATATGTCAGTATTAATGAATCATTTATATAGATATAAAATTCTTTAAACAATGAATTGGTATCTCACATATAATATTCTATTTTAAATTGTTTTTGAATAGTCATATTAAATGATATATCTGATCCATAAGTAAAATCAAGAAAAAATGTAGAAATTGAAATATTCTACTTATTATCATGCACAGGTCTTAAAAAGGATATATGTATATCAAATACAGATATTGTTACCAAATAAAAGTAAGAAATCCTGATATATATGTTTTTGATAGTTTTAATTTTGAGAGAATTGAAGAAACACTTTCCCATTGAATGGTTCTCTTATAATTATATTTCTCCGTGTATTTATTTAAACAAAGAATATATTTTCCCCATTTTTTGGAAGGTTCAACTTTTTTAGATCATTTTATAGGAATGAAAATAATTTTTAAATTGAAATAGAGATATCATTGAAAGTGAATACCTTTTGAATACTCATTATATAGATTTATATATGAAAGTGGTTGAAAAGATGTGTTTTCAAAATGGAAAAATATTGATCCAAATTTTTGTGGTGTTTTAATTTTTTTTGAAATCAAGTTAATATCACTATTATCGAAGGATTATTATGAGTAAAATTGAAATATTTTTACAATCAACTGATTTTGTCAAAATGTTTTGGAAAATGTTTTAGGTGTGAAGATATATTATACATGTGGCTCTATTAATAGAATATTCTCTCTTTTTATCAAAAAATAGTATTTTTAAAAAATAAAAATAAAAATATTTCATTCCGAATGAAAATGATATGGAATAATTTTCCACACATAAAATCATCATTGTAGTTATTTTCTATTATATCCACCAACAAGAGAACCTTTTCCCATAGCAATATAAGAAAAATCTATATCTATTCATCACAAATAAGTGTTCATTTGATTTATATGAAGTAGATATCATTGATATTTTATGAATTGTTTTCATGGAATTTATTCAATTATCTTGATCATGGGGTATCATTGAGAAGAAATATGAATCTAGGTTTTTGACGGACTAAATGTGATTTTTTTGAGAGTATAATAATGATGACTCAAACATCAACTTTTTTACTTTATTAAAATAAATGGTTGATATTATTCCTCTAAAGATACTAAAACATTGATATAGAACCTACATATTGATCCATGTGATTTTGATAACTATACTTGTGACTTGGGGGAGGACTCTCAAAAATACTTTTTTCCCATTTTGGTGAACTCTCCATCATAGTTTTTTGGTTGAGTGAAATGTATTTTCAGTATTATCATTTTTAAAATTATGAATCATGGATAAGACAACCTATTATAATTATACCTATATATGATGTGTTCTTTCAAAAAGTGAGATAATAAATATTGACTGAATATATGGGTGTAATGTTTTATAAAAATACTATCAATGTCGAATGTGGAACATATGTTAATGAAAGGAAAATTTAGATGTGAAAACATAAATGTTTATTCTGGACATCCTTGAAAGTAAATTGATCTCCTTTATAATAAACACAACCATATTAATCACTTATTTCAGAACCATATTCCAATCAATTAACTTTTATGATCATTAATTTTAATCATTCCTCCCACATTTATTAATTAATTATTAATTATTTTCATAATTAGATTTCATAAATTTCAATTATTTTATATAAGAATAATAATTGAGATGTCTATCCTCATTATTTTATTCCATGTTAATCATTACCATATTATTCATGGTACTAGAAAAAAATTTCGTCATTTTGTAATGATTTTATATGTTCATTCCAAAAGTGGTTTTGCAAACATTTTTTAAGATGAAATCTGTAATACACTTAGTTTGGTTATTTTTAATGGATAAAAGGTTTTATATTAATAGTGAGTGAAATATTAATATTACAAATTTTTTTAATAAATCATGTTAAATTAATAATTATTATATTATATTACCCACTTTTATATTTTATTAATCAGTCATTATGTAGTAATTTTAATTTCATTCATATATGTGGTGGAACTGACCAAAATGAGAATTCATTATATCAAATGAATGTGATAGAAAATAGAGTTATATTATGATAATATCAGTATCACATAAGCATAATGATTATAATATTGTATCATTAATGTGGTGAATACAGTTTAGGAATAGTTGTGGTGATATTATAAGTGAAAAGGAAATAATAAAAAATAATTACTTTCATTGATGAAATCACTCTTTCTCATGACTACTTCAGTCAAAATGAAGGGATTAGGCCCCCTTATTATGGCCAAAGGTATAGAAATTAGAAATGGGGATCTAGGAGTTGTTGAATGGTCTTGTATTCATGTTATAATATAAGGAATATAGTGGGTTGAAATGTGTAGTGGGGAGATCCATTCATCAGTCCAAATGAGGTACAAATCATTGGGAAATTAAATTAGGTGAAGGGTAAATATAAAATCACATGAATGTTATGTGAGTAATATTAGTTGAAATTTTATGATCTAATCCCACTACTAAAAAAGTAATTCTAGAATGTATATATGTCATATCAATTATGAAAAATTTGAGCAATGATATAGTTCGATTTTTTACCCTTTTTAGCTTGTTTAATTATTTATCATGGAAATTTTTCATTAAATATATAACATGAACCTTCTTATGTAATTTCTAGACAATTGTTTTAAATTTGGCCTAAATTTATTTTAATTAAATATTTAGATAATATATAATTATATTTTAAATTAAAAATATAATTTATATAGGAAAATCTATTTTGTAGAAAAATTACTTTTTAAATAATAAGTATTCTTGTTCATATTTCAAATTAATTGAAAACTAAAATAATTTTATGTTATTTGTTTTTCAATATAAAAATTAAAATATATTCATCATTTAAATTTTATAAATTTAATTTTTTTAGATTAAAATTCACAAATATAGAAAAGTACAATTCATTGAAAATGACCCTTACAGCTTTACCGTAGTAATTTACTTTTAACCTAGTATCTTTTTTATGACTAAAAATGAAATAGTACTCAATGTATAATATAAATATCCTTCATACAATTATGAATTCCATTTTTATGATACAATTTATATGAGATAAAATAAATTAATATTAAAACACATAATGCTTGATTTTTTTATTAAAGTTAATTTTTATTCATGAAAACGATTTATTATTATTTCTTATCGACAGAAATTATTTACTTGAAAATTTAAATATTTATATTCATATTATCAATAAATTTAATTAATATAATTATTTAATATAGATCAATTTTTTATTAAGATACAAATACATAATATTTAAAAAATGTATAATTCTTTGAAAATGATATTTGTATCCTTAATTGATTTTATTACTAAAAATTTAGGATTTAATATTTTTTATTAATAATTAATTATATTTTAATAATTTATTTTTACTATATCAAAAATTTATTATTTAATTAAATATATTCATTAAAATAAAATTGTATGAAAAATAAAAAATGTATAGAATACATGTATTAAGGAAAATATTAATAATTATATATTTATATATTTCAAAATGCTTCTTAAAAATCAGTTTAAAACCTCCTCACATCAAAACTAATATATATATATATATAGAATTCATGTTATGGAAATAGGTAGTATAAAGTTACATTATAAGGCACATTTATTTGGGCTTGTAATGAAGGTAAAATCACTTGGGTTTCCCCTAGACCATGCCCGAGATGAAATCCAACAAGTACGACTTGAGAGAAATATTCTATCGGAGAATAATATTATTTTTTGGAATTAAATTTCCAATAAAATCTATTAGTTTAATGTTATATAATTTGGATGAGATTATCAATTAACTAATATTTTCCTCTAGTTGTTCAATAACTTTTTATTGGGGTTGTGATTTGATGCCATTATAAATTTTTTTTAATGAAAAGGAGTGGGTATAATCCAAATCAAATATGACATTTATCATTTGTGGGTGGAAGATGGTTGTACCTTACACCACATCATTTTCATGACCCACTTCAAAATATGTGATCAAATAATCTTTTTTTATTACCTAGACATAAAACAAGATGATGTCTATTATCTTTGATAGCCATTGAATTGGGGAATTGATTTTTGTAATATCAAAATTCCTTTAAGTTGAAGTATTGACATTTGGGGGATGAAATATTTAAGACATTTTTCTTTGATATTGTGTTAATTTGTATCTTTGTATTTCTTAGGAAGTTGTATGTGTTATGTCTTGCTCAACCATATGTAAGAAATCACACAGAACCTTTGAGGAAATTTACAAAGTATTTACTCAACCATCTTCAAATTTTTATTGTTGAAATCTATTAAATACATGTGAATTACCATTAAAATTTACATGAAACTCCATTTTTATTTTCCTACTTCCAAATACATAAGAATAATGAGGGTTTATAGTTTTTATTTTCCCCTTGAGTTCTTATTGATAAATATCTATGTAACTATTAATTAATCATATAGTTGAAATGTTTTTGACTATGTTTTATCCAACTATTGAAATGATCAACCATTATTTAAGGGTTAATAACACATCCAAAATCATACCTTGTATGTATTGTGTTTTTTATTCCTAGGCACCCATTGGTTTATCAAATGTTTACTTCAGTTAAAGGAATCATCTGTTTATTTTATTATGAAGTGTTCAGTAAGAATATTAACAAAGGAACACCTCCGTAAAATTCCCCACTTCGTAGAGGGAATTTATTACTTTGTCTTCATACTGTTAATGAGACTATAATAAATAACAACATAACCAACCTAATTATAAATGACTAAAAGAAACTTTTCATTTTTTAAACACAAAATATTTAAAAATATCTTTTCTATTGTATTAACATATTTCTCAATTTTTTTTGATTAGGATACCCACTAAAGGAGGGTGGTATTTTCCACATGAAATATTAAATAACATTTTACAATTTCGTTAGTGCATTCAATAGGTCAACATGGTTCAAATTATTATTCAAAAACTCCAAAATAATTTTCATGAAGGACATATCTCAATATATCTACTTACACTTTCGGACAATCATGGAATTTTCCATTACACATACTATTGACTTGATTCTTCCTATTTCAACTATTCACTAAAAATAAAAGGTTCAGTATGAGTATTATGTGAAAATATATACATTATGAAATCAAATTATAATTGAAATAAATCTCATAATGTTATTAATTATTATACTTTAAAAATTTCAGGTTCACAATATATCAATTTTGGTTCCTCATTTTTTTAGTTGGGTTCTAAAATATTTGTAAAACTAATCCCAAAAAATAACTAAATCCCACATTTATATAAATTGAGATATCCTAGAACTGTAATCATTGATCTATAACAAATAAAGTAGTCTTTAAAAACTAATTTTGTTGATAACCGAGAAAACCCGAATATAATGGATATATATTTTATATGATTTGAAAAATTTTAAAGACATGTCTCACAAATTTTGACATAATCAAGGAACCTAAATATTTAGTTTCTTTATTCATTGGAAACATGTTATTTTTATTTCACAACAAGTCTTCATCATTTCTTATATGATTCTTTAAACATAAAATATTTTTAGAAATTTAATATTGGATAATATTACTCATTTAATAAGGAATGGAAATAAAATAAATAGGTGAGGTCAAATTCTCGTTAAGGGTAAACATAATAGATATCAAATGATCCTAATATGATAATTTTTATATGAAAATATAAACGCGTTTCATATAAATAATTGAAGAGAATAATAAAAAATAAATTATTAAGTAGAAATCATAAATAATGGCATAATGAATTTTTCATAAAACATTTGTCTTAAAAGTGTGGAAACATTAGACAAGAAAATGTAAAAATGTCATAGGAATGATTCATAACATAAAATTGCAGAATGAATATGAGAGTAATATATTCATCAAGGAAAACCAAACAAAACATTCATAACACAATGGGCTATTATAATCTCCTACCCATAATATTATAGGCTCGGTAAAACCACCTTTATTCTCTTTTGGAATTGGGTTAACCCCCTATATACAATTTTTAGGATTGTGTTTACCACAAGTGTACTATTTAAGGCTTGTTTTAACAAACAATATACATTTTTTGGTCCAGTTTAACCACAAGTGTTATACATAATTTTGGTCATGGTCACACCACCCAAATGCAATTTTCTTGGTTTCAAAGAACTAGATGTGTTCATTTTTAGGCTTAACCTAACCACCCATGTGCCTTTATTATTTTTGGGATTACCAAACCCATAACGTTTTAGGCTTAGTCTATCCACATGTGTACCACAATATTTTTGGATTGATAACGTCAAATGTATACCACTATTGAGATCCTGATATATAAAACGCTACCCAATTAATTTTAGAAATATTAAAGAACAACCCATAAAATTATTATAAACCATACATATGTGTTCCATAAGTACACAGATACATTCATAATCACACTATAAGTAAATTATTCTATGGAAAGAAACAAATTTCATGAATGATTCTAGAAAATGTGATCCTATTACTTATAAAAATATAAGGTGGATGGAAACAAAAAGGAATACCCCTAATGAAGCATGAGAAACATTAAAGGATGTATACAGAGAGGAAAAAAATTTTGATAAGTGGTCTGAAAAATATCATTGATAAATGAGAATAAATATCCTTTTAATTTTATAACTTATTATAAAATTAAAAATTCTACCATAATGGGAATGGATACTATTTTAGAAAATCATGAAAAATTTGTTGGGAAAATTAACTATGAAAAATGGTCATAAAATAAAGAAAATTTATTCCATTATAAATGAAAAAATTGTCTTCATCCTTTTACAAAGCAAGATAAAGTTGAATGATAACATTCGTACCCAATTTTATTTAAATGTATTTCATAAATAGAGTTAATAAAATTTAAACATACATGAATAAATTTTATATTTTTAGATAAAGACATAAATAAAAAAATAAAGAATTAGGATAATGGGAAGAATTATTCATAAAAAAAAAGAAGAGATAGGGTTGACTCTACCTACAAATGTTATTTTTCTTGAATTTTGAAAAAAAAGGGATAAAAAATGGTAGGTGGGAATGAAGAAACCATGAATAAAAAGAGTAGAATAAAATATATGGATTATTTATATATTAACATATAATTTACCTTGGTATTATTTCATATATATAGAATCTCAATTTTAATTTGATTTTGTTAAAGAAACCCTTACGACTTTGGTATCTTTTGAATCAAAAGTCCAAATAAGATAAAACCTATTATAGGATTATAAAAAATTTAAATTTTACTAATAATTATGATTAAACACATACATGGGCCATACATACACCTTGATAAATACAATAGGGTCTAAATATACAACATATCTCAATTAACGGAAAATTGAGATAAGAAAACCATTACTTTAACTCTTGAATTTTGAAAAAGCACATTAATATCCTATATAAAAAAAATAAAAACATTTATAACATGATTTATAACCTTATAAATATCTTTTATATTTTATATTATTTAATTATAATCTGTCATTGCACACATATTAGATTGTTATTGTATATTTTAATCATCAAATGTTAGAAATTTTGATTACTTTATATACATCTCATAATAGTGTTGTAGTTATTCATTTATTGATACCAATTTAATAATTAATATATTATTTATGGTACTATAATAGAGGCTAAATATTTATTTATGAATTTCTAGGATCATTATATAGGATATTGTGTAGAGTTTTTTATTATTCAATCCAAAATGTGCATGTTTCAGTAATTTTTACTAAATTAGAGGCAGTATATTAACTATTAGTTAAATAATAAAATGTACATTAAAAATTAATAAGAAATTTAAATTTATAATTATTAAATAATATTACCATAATATTGTTTTCTATAATCATTAATTTTATATTATTTACAATTCAATTCATATAGCCTGTTGAGCTGACCCAAATGAGAACACATTTTAGAAAATGAATGAGTGGGAAATTAGAGTAATATTACGATAATATATTCATAAAAGAATAACGATTCAGTTGATATAAGATAATTTAGGTTCTTGATGATATTTATTAATATTAAAATTTAGGTTTCAAATGAAAATGAAAGAAAAAAAACTCATTACATTGATGAAATTTCTCCTTCTCAGATGGCCTTCCTCCAAATGAAGATATTTTACCAACATTTTATGATGTGATTCCTATAAATGTGGAAGAGATATCAATAAAAAATGGGTATATATTGATGATATATTACAGTTAATAATGTTTCATTCATGGATTAGAGACAAATTCTTTTATAAGTGAAAACAAGTGACATTTCATTGGAAATATAAATTATGTGAATGGTAAATATGGGGTTCTGTGGGAGTTAGGTGAGTTGGGTGAATAAGAAAAATGAGGGATTTATGATTTAATTCCTCACTCAATAATGGTTTTGTAGATTTTATTTATATCATCTAAATTAAAAAATATTATCCATGATAAAATAACACTTTTCAAATTTTTTATTTGTATAATCATTAAATTAGTTAATATTTATTATGAATAATAGATAATTTATTTAAAAAAATTACAATATTATTATTTAAATTATAGCCACTATTTATTCTAATTAAATATATATATGGGAAAATTAACTTTTAAATTAAAACAGAAGATAAATAAAAAACAATTTTCATAAAAATATGACTTTTATTTATATTAGGTGATTTTATTATTATTACATATCAATTATTTGTTAAATTAGTCTTAATATTTTTGTTCTTATTTATTAAAATCAAACTAGAGTATAAATTTAAAATAGATAAATTTTATTTATGTAGATAAAAAACTCTTTAAAAAATAATTATTTGAAATTAACCCCTTTACCCTTATCGTGATAAACAAATTTTACCTCAGTAAAAATGTTTATACCTAAAACTTTCATTATAATAATTAAATAGTTTTAATATTATGATTATAAATATGGATTAATTTCTTTAATCAACTTATAATAGTGATAATAATAAATATTTGTGTAACATTTCATAATAAATAAAGACACAATTTAAAAAATATATTTTTTAAATTAAAATAATTTACCCTTATTTCATAACTATTAAAGATATTCATAAGATTACTAATATATATTTATATATATTAGAAATAAATTTTATTAATATGATTGTTAAATAGTGTTCAATTTGGTTAATTAAAGTACAATTAGCAAATATATAGAAAAATTATAAATCTTTTAAAAATTATCTGCATACAATAAAATTACTTTTAGATTAATTCATTATGATTGATTTAATGCGTTGGATCGTGGCTTACTTGCATTTCATTTGTATTTTTTCGAGGCTTAGATGTGTTGTGGATAAGTTTTTTGAAAATCCAGTGGTTTGAAGTGGTGTTTTGGCCCTTTTGAGGGTCACTATGACATGAAATAAAACTTGTTGTCCATGGTGGGGATCATGATGAACCATTAATCCTAAAAAAACATATAGTTGATATTTTTTCTAGATTTAGAGTCATTTTTTGAGTCAGTTTGTTTTTTGGGAATACTACAGCATGTGACATGACATGTATGTCCATGGGGGAGGCCGTATCATCTTGGTAGGGATCCTATGTAACTTAGTATATATGAAAACACCCAACTGAAGGTCTGGTGAAGGGTGTATTTCCTTGATGATCTGTTCATTTACTATGGAAGATGAATCATACCTTGGTACACGATGATTATAACTGTCATTTCTCAATAAAATCACTATCTTAAAAGGGGAAGAATAGATGTTTTTTTTCTAATACATACATTGTTGTGGTTTTAATAAACTATTATTATTTTTTTAAATTAGTTTAACAAACAGACGTTGAGGATTTAAATGGTTGATAAATAACATGTTTTTAACCACTTTTTAGACATAAATGTGTTAGTCCCTTACTAGTTATAAGATGCTTCTTTATGCATCAAATTTTACATTCATTGTTAAAGTTAAATAATTGAAAACATGTATTCCAGACATTTTATATTTATTCTGAAGGATTATTAGTGTATTTTTTTGTGAATCACATTTGAATTTGGAAAACCCATTTGAACCGTGTTGTCTTGGTTAGATTTCATATTCCCAAAATGAAATGATTATTTTGATAAATTTCAGAGGAGTATTATGGTTTTTATGTAATTTGGAATGACTTTCATTTCCTCACTTCATGATGTATGATGACCATGTATCGGGAATTAACATAGAATTTTATTTTGTGTATTTAAATACTAGAATAAATTGAAATCACTTGCTTGTTTTTCGATGACCTATTTAAATTTGAAAACCTTTATATGGAAAACATACCCCCACTTTTTTGCATGAATATTTATTTATAGTATTTTTCAATTTAAATATTGAATTATAGTGTTATAATTTATATTGTTTTGAAATGCTTGAGTGTTTTATCTCTAGGTTTTATAAAGTGATAAACAGTATTATATAAACCATTAATAATGTGAATGTTTTCCTAACAATAAATATGAATCATTTTACATATATGATTAAGATTATTGCTCTGCATAATTATATATATATATTTTGACACCAAATTATGAATGTTATTCCCATGTTACCTTTTTTCTCATGGTATGTTACTCAAATGTTTTGTCATTTATAATAAGGATGGATTTTGAATTTATTTTTAAATTCCAAGAAAATGATATGCAGACATTGTAGTAACCTATTGAGATTTGAAATTGTTTATATGATAGAACCTATTATTTTCTATATCTTAAAATTCATATTAATGAAATTATGAGTAATTTATTATTTAGTTCATATTTAATGTTGAAAACATTTATTGGCATAATATTAAGTATGTAGTATACATATCTTGATCATGTAGTGTTCATAGTATCTTATAATTAGAATATAAAAGTATATTATGTAGCAATCATATTCTATTTGAATATGGAAGAATAAGCACATTACCCTAATTATAATATTTTCACATGTATTCCTGATCAATGAAATTATTAAAGAATGATTATATTGAGAAATATAAGAATGACACACAATAATACAACATTTGAATTTTTAGTTTTGTGATTTAAAAGAATATGTTATTTTAATGATATTGAAAGCTTGTTTTCTATGTAATGGGGAGTTATAATTGATCGTAAGGAAAAAATATTTAAACATTTCTATATGAACGTGGTAGTGTGTTGGTTCAGTAATAAAATGATTTTATAATGTAATTTTTAATAATGGTGTGCTTAATGCTTGAGTTAAAACATTTAAAATATCATTTTTTCTAGAAATCCAGATTCCGTTGACATCATTTTTTAACTTAAGTATGTAATTATTGATATTTAGTACCATATATTGTATGTTTTTTTCTCTTCAATTTTTTTTTCATGTTAGATCAAGGTAAATTCATGTAATGATGCTCCCCCTAAAAATGAATTAAAAAAATTGAGTGTTGTTTTTGTTTTCATTGTGTATTGATTTATTCTTTGAAGTCTTGTTATTACTTTATGAAAAAATATTTCAAAAGTATAAGTTTATTTTTTAAAAGTAAATTTAAGAATAAACTTTTTTCTAATAAATCTTAAGATATGAACCATTCATGTTTCTTAACTCAGGAAACTTTGTGAACATTGAGAAGATTATTCTTATAGTTTTGAACATATACCCATAATTTTATTTTGTGTTATTACCAAGTATTATTGATCAAATAGTATACCAAATTTAAAATATTAATCACTTAAAACCAAAATTATTATTTTTTGAATATGTTGAAATTGGAGAATATGAACTATCTTGCAAAATAAAAATTGTTATACAAAAGTAATTGATTATTATGACATACGATATGAATTTTTTGTGTTTGATTTTATTGTAATTATGTGTGTTATGTTTTTAATCCCTATATATTTGAAATCACATTACCCATATAGATACATTATATTTTTAATTTTTTAAAGAGTTTGGGTCGGTTAGTGTTTCCAAAAGTGGACAATATCATGATATATTGGGTGGGTTATCTTTATTTATGTGATTGAAGTAGTGATGCTTTATCTATTTTTTGGGATTAGAAGGATTTGGGTGGTTATTTTGGTCATTATTCTACTGGGATCTATAGTTGGTGGGGTGAATGGTTATGTGGATGATATTTTTCTGGTGGATGATGTTAGATGTAGTAGTTTTGTTCTTGACGAAGGATGATGTTGGGGTTGTGTGGAGTATTTTGTAGAAGAATTGTATTGGCTTGATATGATATTTATGACATTATAATGTTGCATATGTGTTTATTGATTTGTTTTTTTGTATTATGATAACCTTTTATCTTCTAGATTAATTCCATTCCATCAAAAATTACAATGGGTTTTGGGTAATTATAATGAGGAATAGAAATATTAGGATAAATACTTAAGGAATTTTAAGGGATAGAGGAGCCAAATTTCATCAGTGGGTACTTCAGCTCTCACAATGAGGATTCGTTAGATGAATTTTTGATTTATAGTATTTTTCAATTTAAATATTTAATTACAGTGTTATAATTTATATTTGTTTGAAATGCTTGAGTGTTTTATCTCTAGGTTTTATAAAGTGATAAACACTATTATAGAAACCATTAATAATGTGAATATTTTCCAAACAACAAATATGAATCATTTTACATATATGATTAAGATTCTTGCTCTGCATAATTTTATATATATATATTTTGACACCAAATTATGAATGTTATTCCCATGTCACCTTTATTCTCATGGTATGTTACTCAAATGTTTTGTTATTTATAATAAGGATGGATTTCGAATTTATTTTTAAATTCCAAGAAAATGATATGCAGACATTTTAGTATCCTATTGAGATTTAAAATTATTTATATGATAGAACCTATTATTTTCTCTATCTTAAAATTCATAGTAATGAAATAATGAGTAATTTATTATTTAGTTCATATTTAATGTTGAAAAATTTTATTGGCATAATATTAAGTATGTAGTATACATATCTTGATCATGTAGTGTTCTTAGTATCTTATAATTATAATATAAAAGTATATTATGTAGAAATAATATTCTATTTGAATATGGAAGAATAACCACATTACCCTAATTATAATATTTTAACATGTATTCCTGATCAATGAAATAATTAAAGAATGATTAGATTGAGAAAGATAAGAATGACACACAATAATACAACATGTGAATTTTTAATTTTGTGATTTAAAAGAATATTTTATTTTAATAATATTGAATGCTTGTTGTCTATGTAATGGGGAGTTATAATTGATTATAAGGAAAAATATTTAAACATTTCCATATGAACGTGGTAGTGTGTTGGTTCAGTAATAAAATGATTTTATAATGTCATTTTTAATAATGTTGTGCTTAATGCTTGAGTTAAAACATTTAAAATATCATTTTTTCTTGAAATTCAGATTCCGTTGACATCATTTTTTTAACTTAAGTATGTAATTATTGATATTTAGTACCATATATTTTATGTTTTTTTTATCTTTAATTTTTTTTCATGTTAGATCAAGGTAAATTCATGTAATGATGCTCCCCCTAAAAATGAATTAAAAAAAATTGAGTGTTATTTTTTGTTTCATTATTTATTGATTTATTCTTTGAAGTGTTGTTATTACTTACTGAAAAAATGTTTCAAAAGTATAAGTTTATTTTTTAAAATGAAATTTAAGAATAAACACTTTTTCTAATAAAACTTAAGATATGAACCATTCATGTTTCTTAACTTGGGAAACATTGTGAACATTAAGAAGATTATTCTTATAGTTTTGAACATATACCCATAATTTTATTTTGTATTGTTACCAAGTATTATTGATCAAATAATATACCAAATTTAAAATATAAATCACTTAAAATCAAAATTATTATTTTTTGAATATGTTGAAATTGGAGAATATGAACTATCTTGCGAAATAAAAATTGTTTTACAAAAGTAATTAATTATTATAGCATGCGATATGGATTTTTTTGTGTTTGATTTTATTGTAATTATGTGTGTTATGTTTTTAATCCCTATATATTTGAAATCACATTCCCCATCTAGATACATTATATTTTTAATTTTTTTTAAAGATTTTGGGCGGGTTAGTGTTTAAAAAAGTGGACAATATCATGATATATTGGGTGGGTTATCTTTATTTATGTGATTGAAGTAGTGATGTTTTATCTATTTTTTGGGATTAGAAGGATTTGGGTGGTTATTTTGGTCATTATTCTACTAGGATCTATAGTTGGTGGGGTGAATGGTTATGTGGACGATATTTTTCTTGTGGATGATGTTAGATGTAGTAGTTTTGTTCATGATGAAGGATAGTGTTGGGGTTGTGTGGAGTATTTTGTAGAAGAATTGTATTGGCTTGATATGATATTTATGACGTTATAATGTTGCATATGTGTTTATTGATGTGTTTTTTTGTATTATGATAACCTTTTACCTTCTAGATTAATTCCATTACATCAAAAATGACAATGGGTTTTGGGTAATTATAATTAGGAATAGAAATATTAGGATAAATACTTAAGGAATTTCATGGGATAGAGGAGCCAAATTTCATCAGTGGGTACTTGAGCTCTCAAAATGAGGATTTTTTAGATGAATTTTTGGTTTCTTTTGGATTGGTAAAGAACTGAAATTAATTTAACGTTTTTTTGTTGGATTGTTTTCGAAAACTGGTCGAAGGTGGTGGGAGAGAAAGTGTCGTGATCTTGGAGTGATTTATTGGGAAAATTTATAAAATTATACAAGGAAATTTCAATTTATTGAGTATTCTAAATGGTGGTGAGTAAATATCTATGAATCACGTATGATTATTCACAAAATAAGAGAGTGTTTTATTCTTCTTGGGAAATCCGAAAACATGAATCTCTATGGTATAGTTGTTTGATCTGTCCCATGTCTGGTGAGATGAATGGTTTCAAATCTGATGCTATGGGGCACTGTTATTATGAATTTCCTAGTATTAAGCATGATTTTCAATCCTTGGTGGATATTTATTATAGGGGTAATATGTTGGTTGAGTTCAATTCCATCAAATAAAAAAATTGAATAAATTTTCAATTATTTTTAAAACTGTGTTGATCGATTTATAAAACATAAGTATATGTTCTTTCATGATATTTTTAGAAATTACCTTATCGAATAAAATGAAATATTTTAATTGATAAAAAGAAATATTATCATGATTTGTATTTATTTACACCTCATTAATTTGAAACGAGTAGTTAGTGAGAGTCGGTATTGAGATATATTAATGGTTCCCCTATGGATTTATTGGGTGACGGTGCTCTATTTGAGAGGAACCTCAAGTATCCATGAGGGGTTTTGGGAGATGTTTTGTGGGAGGTTTGTGGATTGAATCATGTTTTTGTAAATGATAATTATTAGTTTCTATTTTATAGGTATATTGTGTGAATAATAAATAATTTTGTTTATTGGGATGAATATATATCCTTGGGTAGGTGTGGTTGGATGGTGGTTGTGTATTAGTTGTAAAAGGATCTATGAGTGGCATCATCTGATGTTTTTGTTCAAACCACCTTAAATTTCGTGTTCTAGGTTCAGTTTTGGATTCTCAAGGATGATAACCATTGGATAGGTATTTTATGTAATGGATCATACTTTTGTATTCATTCTATTATGTTTATCCAGAGAATTGGATGTGATTTATATGAGTTTAGTTGAAATAAAAAGGTTTGAAGAGGTGTTTTGGACCTTTTTGCTAGAATTGGTGGACTAGAACCAAGTACTTTTTACATTATGATAAACTTTTATTCAAGGATTTTAATATTAATAAATAAGTTAGCACATCTTTATTTTTCTTCTTTATGAAAATGCATGTGATAATTTTATAAGGATAGATGTTACACTAAAGGGTCACAAAGGATCCCTACTATAATGAGAACTCAGAAGTGCCATTACAATATTATTGAATATGTATTCTGTGTATAAATGTAGTTATTTTAGGGACACAAATAATGCATTCTATTTGGGGCAAGGATTCATAAAACATTGAGTCACCTTCTCATGGTTTGGCCCCTTGGTAATATCAAGGAGGATATTATGAGAATGAGACTCACCAATAAGAAATCTACATTTCATAGGGTCATTGGATGTTCCTCTCTGCAGAAGTTTTTATTTTTCATTTTACTTTAAGATTATTATTAATGGGTATTATTTATCACTTACTTAAATTCATTGACAAAAACTGTAATGTCACACTGTTCATGACATAGTAGGATATGTTGGGAATGATTGAAAATAACTCAAAACTTGAGTGAGCTCTTTAAACTGGTACTTGAGGAAACACCATTGGATCAACACTTCACAGATTATATCACATCATAGGACACATTGTAGCTATCTATGGTGATGTTTCTCATATGCAACATCTCTTCATAGAAACAATGGAATATCTGCAACAATTTGATGGAACTTGATGAAAGTGTTTCTTTGTATTGTATTTCTCTTTAATCCTGGCATGTTTCCCCCACAATACCTGCTTGTGTAATATTGTTACACCTTATGTTGGTATTGGTTTTTGGATTGAATAAATTTCCTCATACATTAATTGGGTTTCTAATTCATGTCACCAAGGAAATAATTCATTAATAGATAACGAAAGAAAGGAATTTTCCCTTCGATTCCATAACATAAGTTGATATCTTAGGTCTATTAATGGAATTGATATAGCCAAAAAAAATCCATGTCCATGGTGGGGAATGGGCTAGCTCAATTCTGGGAGATCAATGAATGAGTAATCGAGCACATGGTTTTATGGAACTAGCACGCAAACTTCTTAATTTGGGATATCGGGACAAATGGATTACATTACAAATTAAGTGTTCGTATGTGGTGCCACATCATTGCAGCAATAACATCTTTTTCTGTGTTTGCCTCTATATATTTCTAGATACTAACCTTGTTCTTTGAGAAGGTTCTTCCTAATTCCACTGAGAAAGAGTCTAAGAGGGTCACACACTAAATGAGTCCAAGTATCTCAATTAAATATTAATTTAACAATTTGAATAGACATTATTATTAGTTATGGTTTTATAATTATTTATGGATGCATAATCATATTTATTTTAACACTTGTAATTCAAGAGAATATATTATAGGAGAAATAATATATTTATTATTGAATAATGTAGTGATATTTATTTATTAAATTAATAATTATTATTCATGTTTTAATGAATATGGTGGAGGAAATAATGAAAACACAAAAACAAAAGTACACTCTATATATATTAATATACACGCTATGTAGTTTTTTTGGGTATTTGTGAGAAATAATATTATTTAATTAATTAAATAATATTACCTGTAATTCGATGGGATCATGTCAAGTGACAATAATAGTAAAACGTTATTTTTAGAAATGGGGTATTTATAAGAATTAAATGAAAAGAAAAAAATACTTTAGGTAATTAATTAATTTTATTATTAGAAGTAATATAAATCCTAGATATATTATTCTCATGAGAACTAGCCATAGTTCTGTGATTGTTCACTACAAATATACTGAAATCTCTGATGTCAAGAGAGAATTTCATTACTACAAAAATTATCTCAAGTTATGATAGAGATCCTCATTAATGGGGTCAAGGAGAATTATCAGGAATAGTCTCTTAGGGTGATCGAAGGCCGAAGTCACAAGCAAACAATCTTCCATGCCAGCACCCAGAGATTCCTTTGGAAAAATCTTGAGATACATCGAGCACATGTGGATCACCATTAGAGGAAGACAACTCTTGGGTTCTATGATGCAACAGCGGATAACATTGGATCATGAATGGAAGCATCAAAAGTGATAGAATTCCATCTGGGTAATTCTTATCATTTAATTAAAATAATTTTAACAAACACGTGATTATCCCATCTATGGTTCTAGGACATCCATATTTACTTTTTGTTATTTGTTCTATTCCAAATATCCATAATTTTATCATCGTGAAGGATCTTAGATTGATCATTGTTAACTGTAAAATCAAAGTTGGGTACAACCATCCACGTGATTCCATTGAGCCCAGAACCTAAAAGTGGTATCAAAGGTAGGTTATATCTTTGATTATAATTATTTTTTTTGATGATATACACATTTAATAATTTATTTGTTTCAATTAAATTTAATTGTTCTGTAAATTTGAATCTCATGAAATGTTCCTCCTCTTTTGTTTCTCACTGACCTTACAGAAACAATCATTTCAATTAATTTTGATTAAAATAAAAAAATATAGGATCTCATCTGGAGGTGCCAAAGGTTCCTAACCATACAACACCAGAACAGATGGCATGTATTCTGCCTCACACACCATGTAGTCAAGGTAAAATGAATCAGGACTGGTCTTCCAAAATAAGACATGTGTTTGACTTTATCCATTTATTTAAGACTATGTGTGTTGACCATGAATAGGCAGAACATAGTTTTCAGATTACACGATATGTTCCCTATTGGACACAACAAGAAGTTCCTTCAGGTTAGAGTTGGCCGGTGTACCCCGTACATGACTTTCCTGGCTCGAGATCATGTAACATGAATATTACACTGTGTGTATCCCACTGGACCTGCCATGTACACCGAATATTTCCACAGTACGTCTACACATTGTATCCCAGGGCATGTACTTCAGATAGATGGTGAAATATAATACACAACTTGTAGTATTAACTACATTCCCTGTACTCATCCAAATTACATAGATTTTTTTAAATTTATTAATATATTATACCAACCCATGAGACATGTTCCACAATGCATGAATAAATTTGGGGCACAACACGTGATAAGTGTTTTATATATATATATTTTTTAATTTAACATATGCATAATTTTAATTTCTACTCTTTGGGTAGTTATGAACGGGTATTCACTAGGTTGCCTCCATGGTACATGTCACATACAATGTAAATTTGAAATGATTTTTTTTCAATTATGATGAATGAAAATCTCAAGGGAATTCAGTAAAGGGAATAAGATAATTGTATTGATTAATTTAATATAATAATTAATTGATTCGAGTGTGATTTATCTTAAACAATAATGATTAAATAATTGAATGGTGGTTTTATTTATGCATAAATATCCTTTCATGTATGGATGATCATGATCTAGACCATGAACTTTTTATATGAATGGGTTATTTTAATTTATTTATTTAAGTCAAATTTGTTGGAATGTGATCCTTCTCCCCATTAATTTATATGGAATGTGTTCCCACTGTTTCTTTTATATAAAACCCAATTTTATCCCCCACTTGTGTGTGAGATAAAAGCTTATGTAATGGATGGAGATCCCAAGAATCTGTTGGCGGCTCAAGTTAAGGGCCGAGGCGAAACCAATCCAAGGAGATACAAAGGTGGACATGTGTAAAGATATAAAAACAAATCCAACTGGTACAAGGTGTTTCTCCCCAAGATCTTGGGTCAGTTTATCAATCACTAGATAAACTAAATAATAGAATGAGCTCATGATCATGCCATTTATTTTATTTCTATCAGTTTCATGGTTTTTTATTGTGTGTGTGTTTTCATGATCACAATATTATTGAATTAAACAAGCATGCAAGATGTAACTCAATTAAGACCTGTTTTTTCTAAATATTATCTTAGATAAGGTTAATCACTTATGTATAACCCACTTAATATTAATAATCATGTAAGAAAGATAATAAATTGTAAATTTATGTATAAGGATAAAATCCATAAAAGAAATATTAAGTCGGTATAGATTTCCATAATTTTGTTTAGAATCAAACCATAGTTCAAAGTTCATGACCAACCCTAGTTGGGGTGATTTCAATTATTAGGGAATTATAATTCAAGGTGTTGGTTTGACTTGAATTGGTTTACATCAAGGGTTGACTACCACAACATAACTTGGTGTGACCAAGAGGAAATGGTTATAGAAATCCATAATAAAATGATTTCACGATTAGGGAGTCCACTCAGCAGATCAAGGAGGTGTGAGTTAATGTAGTTGAAATTTATAATGACTACCTAAAACCTCTCAAGTTTCTTGAACAAAACTAGTTGGGTTAATGAAAAGGGTAACATGTATCCTTTCCACTAGAATATTTAGGAAATAAAATATTTTGAAGTAAATGGTGAGGGCTATTAGATTTTGATAAAATAGTTGGAGACTAATATGTATTAATTTATATATTTATGTCATTTTTATCATGATAAAGTACTAAATATTTTCTCAACTTAAATTGTAGAAATGGAAAGAAAAATGACATCAAACATATCATTGCGAACCATACTCGAGAAGAAAAAAATTATCATCAACACTGTTTTTCACCAGTAGAAGAGGTGTTTACGCATCATCCTTATCCATGAGAAGAAATTATATTTTATGGAGGAGACGATTCTAGTTGTATCTAGAAATGAGGATCATGATGGAGAAATATTTCTATATATAAAACATTTAGATGATGCCACAAATGTCCAATATTTTTTGATATTCGCAATGTATAATGAGCTCTTGGAGCAACATGAAAAACTTGACTCATATAGCCTGATGTCTCACCTTAAGGATCTATATCTATAGAAGTCGAGACATGAGAGATATGATATCTCCAACGATTTTTTAAAAACATTTCTTAGAGATTCTGAACCAGCTGGGACTCATATTTTCAAGTTTATTGGCAACATTGAACGCCTTGGCATCTTAAAGATTTAGTTCCCGGATGGGTAGTGTACAGATCTTATCATATCATCACTCCCCAAGACCTTCTCTATCATTATCTTCATGTAAAACATAAGAAACAATGAAAATAATATACTAGAAATTTTGACCATGATTCTTCAGGTAGATAAGGTCATGGGGCATAACAGACCCACAGTCTTTATAGAGAATAAGATTAGGAAGGACAAGGAAAATGGGCCATGGATTTATAAATGGTATAACTACCATGAGCACCATCCCTCTATGAAGTAGAAGATCTAGGGAAATGTCAATGAATGAGAATCAGTATGTTTTTCATGTGAAAAGCTTGGCCACCAGAAGAGGTACTACACCCAAAATCATGGGGACACTAAATGTTCCTTTTTTATTTAGTGTAAAATTTCAAATTATATAAATTGTGCATAAGATATAGCATGTGAGGATTACATTTGTATTGAAATACAGGAACTAAGTAGATTTATAAATATTTATAGAGGAGAGGTGGATCTTTGAGCTTCTAATGAGGAAAGACTAGCTATGTCGGCCATTGGAAATTATCATCTCTCATTGCCAACTGGGATACTTTTTGTTTTACATAACATTTATTATGAACCTAGTGTTACCAAGAGCAAATTTTTTGTTTAATGTTTGGATATGGATGGATTTATTTTCATATTTGGAAATAATGGTTTTTTCCATCAGAAGAACAACATATGTTGTGGAATGAAACATTTCAATAACTATTTGTATGTTTTAAATTACAAAAACCAAGTGTTGGGAATCTATAATGAAACAAAATCACATGACTCATACAAAACCTAATTGTTGCATCACTATATTAGTCATGTAAATGAGAGGTGCTAGACAAAGATGTTCCAAGATGGTTATTTAGACTCCACTGAGACAAAACCACATGATAGATGTCACAACTGTTTACAAGGGAACATGACCAAGCTACCTTTCGGTGGATTGGTTGAAAGGGACACATAGATTCTAGGATTTTTACACATGGATTTGTGTGGATAAGTTAGAGGTGTATAAACTTACATCATTACTTTTACTGATGATTATAGTAGATATGGATGTATTCAATTAATGAGGTATAAGTAAGATTCCTTGGAGAATTATATGGAATTCAATAATTTAGATGAAAATAATATTGGTAAGAATATAAATAAGTTTCAGTCAAATCGATGTGGAGAATTTCTAATTCGAGAGTTCGTCGACTATTTACGGGGGTCTAAGATTCGATCTCAACTCACTCCTATATCAGACCACAATGGAATGGTTTTAGTTAAAGGAGGAACCAAACCTTGTTGGATATGGTGAGGTTGATAAGGAGTCATTCAGGTCTTCCATTATCCTATTGGGGATATGCATTATAAACTAATACATACCCATTAAAACAAGTACCAACTAAAGAAGAAAACGAAAATCTCATTGATTTATTGAAGGGAGGAAACCCATTTTGTAATACACACATGTATGGGGATACGAGGCATTCGTTAATGCCTTCCAAAACAACAAAATGGAACTCTGGGGCATTAATTCTATCTTTATAGGATATCCTAAAGAAGTGAAAAGATATTACCTATATAACCTTTCAGACTAAAAAGTGATTGTCAACATACAAGACATATTTCTTGAGAGGGAGAAAATCCTCCCAAAGGATAGTGGGGGAAAGATTGACTTCGAAAGAGGAGATGATCAAGATACAAAGGAGTTGGTTCAGGAACAATTTTCATAATTCCCTATAGAATAGGTTCCATAAACACAAGTACTGCATAGGAGATCAAGAGATGTAAGGTAACTAGAGAGGTTTCGTTTCTTAGTCACCGAGGATGGTAAATCATTCTAACTGGAAAATGATGAACCAATACCCTACATAGAAGTAGTAGAGAGATTATAAGTTACAAGATGGATAGAATCTATGAAATATGAGATGGATTCCATGTATCAGAACCAAGTTTGGGTTCAGGCCAATGATTCATTTGATATAAATCATGTGCGATGCCAATTGGTGTTCAAAAGAAATCTAGAAATTCAAGATCAATTTATCACCTATAAATCAAGGCTATTGGAAATAATATTTAGACAACATCATGTAATTGACTATGATGAAACCTTCTCATTAGTTTCCATGTTTAAATCAATAAGAATCATACATTCTATATCAGTTTACCTTGACTATGAGATTTGTAAGATGGATGTAAAAATAGAATTACTTTCTATATGACACTACTAGAATGGTTGGAGACATTAGGTGAAGCCCAATAGTTTTTTGGGCTGCAGAAATCCATTTATGGATTAAAGAAATCCTCAAGGTCATGGGAATTTCGATTTGATGAAGACATAAAGGAATTTTGTTTCATTAAGAACAAATTTGAAAATTTTGTTTATATGTGATTTTATGATAATAAAGTCATTTTCATAGTATTATATGTTGATGACATATTACATATAAGAAATGATGTATTGATCTCACATTCAGTTATGAACTGTTTGAACAAGTGTTTATCCACAAAGGACTTTGGTGAAGTAACCAAAATTCTTGGGATCAAGATAAATCGTGAAATATCCAAGAGGCTTCTTAGACTATGTCAGAGTATATACATTGACCAAATAGTTAAGAGATTTTGTATGGAACAATCCAAGTGGGGATTGGATCCAGTTTCACATGGATAATATATTTTTAAGATAAGGTTTCCTTAGACACAAGAGGAGAAAGATATGATGAGTATGATCCCATACTCTTTGTATATAAGATCCATGATGTATTCCATGTTATGTTCCAGGATTGATGTTGCCTACACACTTATCATGGTAGGAGGATATCAAGAAGATCATGGAGAACAACATTGGACTAATGTTATGACCATCCTTAAGTATCTGAGAAGAACTTAGGATATGTTCATGGGGTTTGGAGTAGGCGAGGTGTTTTTCATTATAGGGTATGCATATGCTGGTTTTTAGACAGATCAGAATGATCAGGAATCACAACCAGGATATGTTTTATGTCTAATTGGAGGAGCTGTGAGTTGGAAGAGTTCTAAGAAGCTAGTTGTCATTGATTTAATAGTAGAGATTGAATATATAGAATCTTCTGATGTAACCAAGTATGTCGTCTAGATTTAGAAAATTTTCTAGGAGAATGATATATTTCATAGAATTAGAGACCCAATTAAATTGTATTATGATAATTCTGCAGTGGTGGATCCTGCAAAATAACTAAGTTCACATGAACAGATAAAGAATTTTCTATGGAAGTATCATCTACTGAGGTATTTATATCCTTGAGGAGAAGTTGTAATAAACAGAGTTTCCATAGAAGTGAACATGGTGGGCCCCTTGAATAATGCCTATATTATCATAAGCATGAATATCAAGTGAGAGCTAGCATGTTAAAGCTTGTTAGCAGTTGGCTCTTGTCCAAGTGGGAGTCTGTTGGAGTTGGTGTCCTAGAACCAACTACTTTTTTGTTTACAATAAACTTTAATTCACTGATTTGAATATTACTAAATAACTTATCACATCTTGATTGTTCTTATTCATGAAAATTAATGTGATATGGTCCAATGGATAACTATTGCACTAAAGGGTCATAGCGGATCCTTGCTATAATGAGTACCCGGTAGGGCCATAACACTATTCTAATGTATTTGTTATATGGATGGATGATGTTATTTGAGGGACACAAATAATATAGGACATTAGGGGAGATGACTCATAAAACCTTGAGGTACCTTCTCATGGTATGCACAATTTGTAATATCCAGGAAGATAATATGAGAAAAAGACGTGCCAATAGAAAATCCACATTTCATAGTGTCATTGGATGTTCCTATATGTGGATGTTTGTATTTATCCTTAGAATTTAAGATTATTATTAATTTTTATTACAACTCATGCACATAGATGTATTGAATAAAAATATGATGTCACACTGTTTGAAGTAAGGTAGGATATGTGGGATGCATCATGAGTAATACTGCATTAAAAGATAATGTGAGAAAGGATTTTTCCCTCCTCATCCATAACAGATGTTGATATCTCAGGCCTTTTGATGTAATTGATATAGCCTAAATAAAACCATGGTCATGGTAAGGAATGGGTATGATAAATTCTAGGAGTTCAAAGAAAGATTAATAGAGAACATGGGTTGATGAAACGAGAACACAACCTACTGGATTTTAGATATCGAGAGAAAGGGATTACATTACACAGTAAGCGTTTGAACGAGGTGAGAAGTTAAAGTGGCATTAAATTCATTCTCTATGGGTGCCTTGGTGTGTTCTTAGACACTCACCATGTACTTTAGGCAGGATCCGTTTAATTCCACTGAGAAAGAGGCGTAGAGGGTCACACACTTCGTGTGTGCATGTTTTTTAGTTAAATAATCATTTAACAAGTTGAAAAAATATTATTCCCAATTTTGGATTAATAATTATTCATTGATGCCTGATCACATTTATTTCAACACTAGTTATTAAAGATAATATATTATGGCTGAAATAGTATATTTATTAGTGAATATTGTAGTGAAATTTATTTATGAAATAAAAATTCATTATTTAACATTTAATGAATGTGGTGGGGGAAATAAAGAAAACAGAAAAACAAATGTACACGCCATGTAAATTAATATACACAATGTGTAGTTTTTTAGGGATTTGTGATAAAAATTAATATTTATTTAATAAAATATTATTTGGTGTAATTCACTGGGTTCATGTAAAGTGATAATAATAGTCAACCATTATGATTAGGCATGTTGTTTTATTAAGAATTAAATAAAATGAATAAATACCTTTTGTAATGACCCAAACATGAAATAATGAAAATTCATCTTGATTTAAATGTCTTATTATGGTTACATAAATTGTGAACATCGTTGTTTTTATGTTTCTAGATTCACTTCTAGAAATATGATCTATACCAACGGTTTTGGGAAAACCATTTGTATAGTTCACTAATTTGGAACTATACCAATGGTTTGACCTTAACTGTTGGTATAGGTCACTTATATGGACCTATACAAATGGTTTGGCCAAAACCTTGGTATAGGTCCCCCCTATACCAACATTTTTTCCAAAACCCTTGGTATAGGTCCCAAAATCAAAGAACCTATACCAATGGTTCTCAAAACCGTTGGTATAGGTCTATACCAACAGTTTTGAGAACTATTGGTATAGATACATGTATTTTTAATGGAATCTTCTTACAACAGGCATTATATAAATCAAAATTTAAAATAATTATGATAATAAATATATATATTTATGAAATTAGGATCCCAAAAGTATGTTAGGTTAGTGGTTAGGTCGTTCAATTACAAACAGGAGGTGCTGGGATTAAATCCAACAGAATGATTTTTTTTTGAACTACATATACCAAGGGTTTATGAAACCATTGGTATAGAATTTGATATTACTTATACCAATAGGTTTCAAAAATGTTGGTATAGACCTATCCCCAAAGCTTTCATGGAAACGGCTCTCCAAACCGTTGGTATAGCCTATAACAATGGTTTGGAGGCCTATACCAATGGTTCCAAAATATTAGTATAGGGTATTTTTCTGATAGTGACTTTAAAATACCATTGAGAATTTTTACAGTTTCTAATATAGCCGTTGAACAGTGATCACACGAGTAGTATAAATATAGGGCTTTAACCAATCCAATTTACACAGACAGTGGAAGCGATGGAATCATCTAATAGACTTTCCCCATAAGAAGCCCATTTGTTAGAGAACGGAAAGGAGGTGGTGTCATTGGGCTTCACTCTTGACCAACCCCAAAATGAGCTTTAACAAGCTAAGCTTGAGCGGAACCGACTACGGGAGAAGTAGAAGTTAATAGAGATTACTAGACGAGCAATGTTATCTGAGCCACAATAATAGTCGGTCACCCTCTCACACCTTACCCTTCAGTATTATGAGGGTGTTATTTGGGGTTATGTAACAAGACCCTAGAACTCTGATTATGTACATTATTTTTGTAGAAATAATGTGAATTCATTTTATTATTGTCACTTTGTTAATAGTTTTTGAATCACAAATAGTATTTTTAGTAAATATTCAACTAAGAAATCCATTTTGATGAATTAATAGATTTTTTTAATTAAATACTATTTTAATAAAATATTACTAATAAAATTATTTTTGTTATATATAAATGATCATAAAATTTTTATGAATACAATTTTAATTTTTATTAAGGTTTGAAAGATGTTTTTGTCAAATCCCAAGGATTTTCGATAAATTTTGGTCTTATTTTTAAATTAAAAAATTCAGATATTTAAATTTTATTTTAGATAAAATTAATTTTATTTTTGGAATCAGGACATTGAAATAATCCAATGGTGAAGTTTTCATAATTTTCTGAAACAGTCAAATTTTTGTATAAAAATTAAATACTGTTTAAATATATAATGTTCTCTATGACATTATAATGACCAAATAGTGATATAATAAAATAATATAAACCTTATGTTCAGACAATATGTGGTTTACCATTAAAATAATGTGTTTTTGGGTCTGTTTTATTTATTTTACCAAGCTTTGGTGGACCCTTAAATTATTATGAAACATTTTTTTATTTTTAAATTGTTTTCCTCGAGAGTGTGACTCACCTCCACATATGTAACCCTATTATTTTAAGATGTTCGTCCATTGGCCTTATGAAATATTTTTTCCACTACCCTTTGTAAAAAACCATGGGGAAAAGACATGGTATGGATTTTGGTATTGATTAGTTTAATGTGTTGTGACCCAAATCTAGATAATAAATAATTCCCTCACCTTTCCTATATAAACCCACCCAAGATCCCACTTTATCTTCAATAAAATCCTTTAGAGTTTGTCCAAACCCTTCCCTCCTTACTCTATAATTCTCCTAAGGCGACCAAAGATCCAAATAATCCTATATCAATCCTCTCCCAAGCCTTTGAGATCACACTTCAATGTAACGGATTTCTTGCTTTCTCATTTTGGTTAAATGGTCTTTAAGTTGTTATACCCTTTTGTTTTTAATTAAAAATGTTAGAGTATGATTTTTAACCTCCTCTATACTGACCTCTTTATTTTTGGATGACGGGATACCCCTTTCTCTCTCATTAATGTGTCCCATGTACACCCGTTACCGTACCGAAATTCCATGATGGATTTCTCTCTCCTCTTTTACATCCATCTAATTATTTTGTATTATGCATCTAAATTACATTATGTTGGTTGGGAAACTTATCTATATGACTCCTTTACTATCCATTTCATGTAAATATTATGAGATAACCCTATATTTCTCATGAACCATTTTTATGAGTTCTTATTTCACTTCATTATGCTGCGGAAATTACACTATGATTTTCCAAGCCAATGTCACCGGTAGTGAAAACCATGTCTATTTATCTGTTAAGGTTATTCACCTTTATACACATTTACATATTGATTTTAAATCAACATGTATGTATTCCAAATCCCTTTATCTCGGAATAAATTATGATGGTTGATTTTATGTTGAATGATCTATGTGGCACACTTATGCATAAAATGAAATGTTTAAGAAGGGTGCCCCTGATAGTGGTCCAATGCATTAGGTCAAGTATAGTATCATGATACATCATGTGGAATGTTTTTTTACTCAAGATAATTCAATTGCAACGAGGGTTTACTCATGCTTCATGTGCAATGATGGGTTTACTCCTGCTCTATGTGCACTGGGCCTTGGCTCATGCTAATTTCATGTTAAGTGTTGTTTCCACATTTCAATGTTATGATTATCATGATTTATCGTGCCTTTATGTTCATGTTTCTAATTTGTTCCATTAATATACATATTATCTAACATGTATTTTATTTCTCATGTTATTTCTTGTTTATTCACTTATTGGTCTTTATAACTCACCCTTTTCTAATGCATGTCCTAAGGTTATCCCATGCACTACTGTGTATGAGGGAATGTAGTGGTATTGTAAAATCTATTTTCAATAAAGAAGTTGAATTTCATGGTTTATGTAATTATATAATGATCCTAAGACCCAAAGACACTACAAAATTGTTATTCCATGCTGTATCATGTGAATAGTTTATGTAATAAATCATGTTTAAGTGTGTAATAAAGAGTAGGGTTGTCATTGTCTGTATCGGAGTATAGGTTTAGTTATTTTTGGGATTAGGATTATAAAACCCTAGTGAATCCTTAGAGACAAGAATAATATAACAACCCGAGATTTTATAAGATATATTCTTTTTAATTTCTTTCATATCGTCTTTTTTACGCTAAACCAAGATTATCTTGTACTATACGCAACACCGTATTAGCTTGCTGTATACGCAACACTATTCATGGATCTTGTTACACACAATTTCAAGTTCGCAACATTGAGTGTATATATATATATATTCAATGTATAAATGAAATATGGTTGGCTTATGTTATGCAAAACAACAAACGAGTCTTTCACTACACGCAACCCTGACTTGGCTTGCATTACACGCAATCGCGACCTTCCTCGATAGCGTGTGTTGTACGCAATACCAGGTTTCACTAAACAGTGATATATTGTAATTATATTATTATGGACTAGCCTTTATGAATATTATTAACTACAGTTTTAATTTTATAACATTATTATTCATCTTACACATTTTCTAGAACATGTTATGAGAACAAAATAAAATTTTCAGGTTAAAAAATTATTTTTCAAAAAATGCAGTTTTGCCACCTTTTAATGGAACACCCACATTAAACCTAGTTTTTGACATGTTTATAAGTTCAATTTTACAAAATAAACTTCTTCTATTGAATCAGGATATAAAAATCTACATTGGATAAAGTTTTGATATTTTTCTGATAACTTTCATATTTTAATGAATAGTAAAAGCACACTATATTTTAATAAAAAACAACTTTTTTCATCGTAATATTTATATAGTTAGATTATAATATTTAATGGTTTTAAAGTATAAATAGAATATAATTTTACCATTTAATATAATTTATGTCATTATCATTGATTATACCTTGAATTCGTAGGTTAAACCAATTCAATCTTTTGCTATGTTTTAAAGAAAAACCCATTTTCTTTTAACAAAGGGATTAATTTTAATTTAATTTCTGCAACTTTTGTGTATTGAATTTGGAAAAATGGATTCAATATTTGGAATCAGTGGGTCTAAATTATTTTAATAAGCTACTTTTTATTTTTGGGCATTATGAATAGTAACTACGGTAAATTTTATTTACCATAGGTAAAGCTAAATTGGGTAATTAAGGGTAAATATAAGATTATAAAATTACCCTAACACTTTCCAAAATTTAATTGAATGGCTAAAAGTATACCCATATCACCTAAGGGTCTGATTAGATTCATTTTATGGACTTTTGACCATGAAAATAATTTAGTTATTATTAAAACCAAAGAAAGTGACAACATGTCACTCTCTTAAATCTTATAAGTATAATAATTTTAATTTAGTGATAAAAATCATAAAACTTAGAACATGAATAGTCTCCAGAAATCTAATAAAATTATCTACATCATGAAAATTTATTTATAATTTTTAAAGATTAAATAATTGTCATTAATGGTGATACATCAGTGATGCATAAATTATTTATTAAGTAAAAAATAAGTAATATAGTTTTTATTAAAATAATAATACTCATTAAAAGACCCACAAACCTGACCAAAACTTATTGGTAGTGTATATCTACACCATAATCATCCAACGACCTAATATATAACCGTTTGGAGTCTTATAAAATTGATTATGACACTTATATTATTTTATTTTAAATGATTCCAATGTTGTAACGTTCATAATTTAATAAATATAACAATTTAAATATTGTTATTTTAAGATGATAAATTAGAGTAAAAGTATTATTTTGAAATTTAATAGATTTATCATCATCATAGGATTTTTTTTTAATTTTTATGCCACAAATAAGCATAATAAATAATTATACAAAAATGTTGTAGTAATTATTTTATTAAGAGATAAACCAAATAAATGGTTTTAAAAATAATAAAATAATTATTATATGAACTATTTAATGTGCTACACTAGTTTTCTAGATACATATGACCTTTTATAAATATATTTAAGCTTTTAGTTAGAATATATCTTCTCAATATATTTTATTTAAATTAAATTAAATGAATAGTGTAAAAATTGACACTATTGTTATTTTATAAAAATAACATATTATAAAATTGTTTAAAAATCACAAAAATATATAAATTATAAATTTAAATTTAAATGGTCTAAAATGTTATAAAGTATCAAATTATGGACAATTCACAACAAATAAGTAATTATTTGTTATAATTTAAAATTTAGAATTCTATTACCACAAATAAAATTAAATTGATTAAGTAAGGATAAATCAAGTTGATAATGTTTAAAATAATTTCCGAACATGTATAAATTTTATTGGTTGATGATATTAAAACCCTATCTCAACTAATATTCGAATATGAGTCATTTTTGGTGGTTTTTAAGGAGGGTTAGATTTATTATAAATTAATATTTTTAAGATTTCAAAAGGGGCCCCTCTCCTCCCTTATTAAAGGGTACCTCCTCCCTCTCTTCCTCACACAATTCAGAGCCTTGAAGCTCGGACAACCCCTGCCAATTTCCCTTATAAACTTCCCTAGAAACATTCTAGAGGTCTTGGTCTTCTTCAAAGACCAATTTTAGTACCCTACGAGGGGGTCTCAAAGAGGCGCTTCAAAGAAGAGGTATTGTCCGTTACCAATTCTTTCAACTTTATTTATTCTTCTACTTATTATTCATTAGTTGTTTCATTATAAAGTAATAACATCAATATCAATCATATACTGATATGTTATTATAAGTATGAAACAAACCTATTTAACCATCTATCCATCCTACAGAAAATGAAATCACCACGCGTGCGTACGTACGGAATACCGTCTCGACGCCGTGGTGTAATCTATTTTCCACCACCACATTACTTGGATGGGTATAATGGTGTAAATAATGACTATATATGGTTATTGTAAAGTTATATTGATTCTGAAATATTATACATACACTTCAATACAATTCCACGATAATGGTAATGATATCATCGCTCGTGCGTACGTACGGACTACCGTCTCCACGACTCGATGAGATTCATTCTCAATGATTAACCATTCATGAATAATTATAAAGTATACAGAATAAGTAATCATTAAATATATTACATAATAATGATACTGGATTTATGTATATATATATGTATGTCATCTAATTAATTCCAATCAATTCAAAAAGGAAACGAAAACAGCGTTCATGCGTACGTACGAACTGTCGTCTCCATGAACGGTGTATTTATTTCCATTTATCGATATATTATATATATGTATATTCTTAATATATATTATATATAAATCAAGTTTTATATTCTGGAATTAAGTAATCATGATCTAATTAATCATATGAATAATTAAAAGTCAAAACACGGATGACAAATGAAACGATTTTACCCAAAACGCTCTTTAACATGGAATTTACAAAAGAACGGGTAATATAAAGTCATAAGTGAACCATATATGATATCATAAAAATGAATATGATTCCATAATAAGTCAATAAAATTATTTAAATAATTATATAGGAGGTTCGGATCCATAAGAAGCATATCAGACATAAGGGAAGGGATAATTTTGCAAATCTCATTTTTATACGAGATTGCATATTCGTAAGTATTTACTGGGGTTATTTATATCATCCATGTCAATTTTTCCTAAAAATGGTTTCATGTATGTTTAATGTATGTTTTACCCATTTTTGACTTTTACTACATGGTATGTATGAAATATTTCTTTTAAGAGGTACTTTTTGACTTTTCCAGCAAAATTACGGGAAGAATGTTTTTTTAACTTATACGGCACAAATAGATTTTTACAGTTTTGTAGAGCCTTATTTTCATAAAGCTTACTCCAAAATATTTCCTGACTATTTTCAAAAAAATCCTTTTCTTTTAAAATTTCATGAGATTTGGTGAAAATAAAATGATTTTGAAGAAGAAATGATATTTTCCTCAATAATTCATTTCAAGTGTTTTATCAAAACCATTTTTCATCTAAGATGACATTATTTGATATGTTTATGTTTCAAGTATCATGTCTCTATGATTTACATGGTTTCACTTTTCCTATTATGAAATGATATCCATTTCTTTTATATGGATTATGTGATGTTGGGATGATGTTTATGAAACCCATTTTATTCGTTGGGTTATTATGAATAATGTATGTTTATTTTGTGGCATAAGTAAGAATGATTTCATTATGAGATAGGTGGGAACTATATCTCCCTCCAATTCATTAGGTAAAGATTTATATCTCATGAGACAGACATGGATGTAATGGAAAGTTAAACTGGTTTAGTAATACAGGACTGGAACGAGGAGTGAACTCGATTCAGAAAGGGAATTTGTCCACTAAGATGGTCTTGGCAGCAATGCCTTGGCTAGTATGGAAATCATATCATGTGCTTAATGGTTGCCACAATTACATGTTTTATTCCCATGATATTTTATCATTATTAATGTTTCTTTATTATCAATGCCTTACGTACTTCCATGTTTTATGTCATTCCTCAAGATTTTGATGTTTAAACATTATGTTCATGTTTTTAAGTTCAAATATATATGGTATGTTTATTTTATCCATGCTTACCCTTACTGAGCATTTGAGCTCACCCTTTTTATGTTTTCTTTTCCCCAGGATATAAATAAAGGTTTTAGGTAAGAAAAAAAGGATAAGATCTTTATGGGAGATGTTGAAGATCTTTCACCATGATTAGAGAATTATGTTCCATGTTTCTAAAGACACTAAACTATTACGGTCCTTGTGTGTCTGTTTTTGTTATGTATTAAGTATTCCGCAAAAGTAATGTAATGCCCATGTACGTCAAGCTTCGGGTCTCTATAAATAAGAATAATGAAAACATACCTATGTTAGGGTGAGTATTGAGTAAGTGGTTTATAGAGAAAATACATCCCAGTTTAGATATGAGTAGGTAGAGGAGGCTCTGGAATATATGCATCCTAGAGGTAAAATTGGAAAACACCACTTTGAGATAGACTCAAACAAAAACTGGTGCATGACAATGGGCGTTGCTGCACTCTTGGTTACTACAGTCACTAGGGATATGCATTGGTAAATTCATAAGCGTTGTGTGAACCATTATTAATGGAATTAAAAAAATCCCTATGAATATATTTTGGATGACATAGATTGATGCCTATAGATTCATTAGTTGAGGAAATAAAAGATATTTATAAGTCATCTATTTTGACCTTGGATTACCGTTTACGTGTCACCCCTAAATTCCCTTTCATTAAGGAATAATAAATCTTTAGACTTTAAGTAGTTTCATATCACAAGTTTTTATTGTCTAGATGGTAACTCAAAATTTAATATGTTTCATCAGTTGGATAAAGGATAGTTTCAAGATGGCAGGGGAAGAACCTCATACAACACTCTTGTCTCTTCCTAAGGACTTACAAGATATAATTATTGAGAACTCAAGATCTCATAGTATCAAAACCTTTTCCAATGTCCAAATTTATTGCAAGATGCTCTATGAGATATCAAACTCCACCTCCATACTGCGAGATCATCAATGATCACTGATAACATGTGATCAAATATTAATATCCCAACTCTATCATCTTTTTTCAGAAAGGGAGGTACTATCATGGTATTTTCAAATACTTCACCCTTTCTAGAGAGTATGATGTAGTATTTTATTTTAGGATAGCTACAGAAGAGGGAGACCTCTAAGAAGCCTATATATATAGGCTTGGCTTCTGGTCATTTTGGAATCTTAGGCTATATATTAGAAGACCCATATTTTAAAAATATCAATGTTAACCCTTTCAGAATATTTTACAAAAATCTAGTAGATGGTGATGTTTTTAAACTGTATTTTAGAAACAATTATATTCAAAAAGTGGATCATATTTTCCATTAGTACAATCCAAGTTGCATGGACTGTGTCTGGACTAAGGTAGTGGAAGAATTTGAATGTGCATTGAGGCATTGTTTCACTAGGTGGACCCTTGATCTCCATAATAAACATGATAATGAGGGTTGGAAAATGCATAATGGTTGTGTGTAAGAAACCTTGATGTCATGTTTAAATTTAAGAGTTCTTTTTTGTAAGTAACCAAATTGTGGAAACACATTTCTTTTATGGGGTGAATATTGTAACGACCCAAACATTCATTAATGAAAACTCATCATGAACTAATTAAATGTCTTATTTTGGTTATATTAAATGTGAACATCATTGGTTTTATGTTTCTAGTTTTTAAAATATTATTAAGAATTTTGATCGTTGCTAATATAGCCATTGAATAGTGATGACATGATTAGTATAAATATAGAGCTTTAACCAATCCAATTTACACAGACAAACGATCTCATAGACTCATCCAGTAGACTTTCCCCACACGAATCCCATTTTTCAGAGCTCAGAAAGGAGGTGTCATCATTGTGATTCTCTCTTGACCAATCCTAAGCTGAGCTTGAACATGTTAAGCTTGAGAGGAACTGACATCGGGAGATGTTGAAGTTAATAGAGATTACCACCCGAGCGTTGTTATCTCATCCACCCAAGAGTCTTTCACTATCCCAGACCTTACCCTTTGGTCTTATGTGGGTGTTATAAGGGGTTATGTAAAAATACCCTAGCACCAAGACTATTTACATTATTTATGTATAAAGAATGAGCATTCATTTTATTATTGTCACTTTGGAAATTGTTTTTAATGAAAAAATAGTATTTTTAGTTAATATTAAACTAAGAGATCTATTTTTATAAATTAATTTATTTTTTAATTAATTAATATTTTAGTAAGATATTATTTATAAATTACTTTTTTCTTAAATTTAAATGATCATAAAATTTTAATGAATACAATTGTAATTTTTATTAAGGTTTGAAAGCTGTTTTTCTCAAAAACACATAAATTTTCGATAAATGTATGTTTTATTTTAAAAGTAAAAATTCACATATTTAGAAAATTATTTATTTAAAATGAATATTATTTTTGGAATCAGGATGTTGAAATTATCCAACAGTGAATTTTTCATAATTTTCTGGGACATTCGATTTTTTGGGTAAAAAATAGATACCATTTAAATATATAATGTATTTTATGACATCATAATGACCCAATTGTGATGTAATATAATACTAAAAACATTATTTTCGGACAATATATGTTTTACCATTAAAATAATGTGATTTTGGGTTTGTTTGATTTTTTTACAGAGCTTTGGTGGACCTTTCAATGATTATAAAACATTTTGTCTTTCTAAATTATATTCCTTGAGTTTGTGACTCACCTACACATAAGAAACCATAATATTTTAATATGTTAGGCCATTGGCCTTATAAAATATTTTTTCCACTCCCCTTTGGAAAAAACCATGGGAAACAACATGGGAATTTTTGTGGTATCGATTAGTTTAATGTGTGGTGAACCAAACCTGAATAATAAAGAATTCCCTCTTCTTTCCAAAATAATACCACCCAAGATCCAAATTTCTCTTCACTCAAAGCCTTTAGAGTTCTCCCAACACCAGAAATACTATCTCTAGAATCATCCCAAGGTGTCCTAAATCCCAATAATCCTCTCTCAATCCTCTCATATGCCTTTGGGATCACACTTCAATGTAAGGTATTTCTTACTTTCTCATTTTTGTCAAATTTTAAATAAGTTGTTATTCCCATTTGTTTTCAATTAAAAATGTTGGGGTATGATTTCTAACCTCCCCCATAATTCCCTATTTATGTTTTTATAATGGTAGGCCCCTTTATCTCTCATTAATGTGTCCCATGTACACCCGTTACCAAGTCGAAATTGCATTACAATTTTCCAAGCCCATGTCATTGTGTAGTGAATATCATGCCCACTTATCTATCAAGGGTATTCACCTATATTAACATTTACTTACTGATTATAAATCTTAATGTATGTATTCCACATCCATTTATCGTAGAATCAATGATGATGGTTGATTCCATGTTGTATGATTCATGGGGCACACTTATGCCTGAAATGAAATGTTTACGAAGGGTGTACACTGATAGAACTTTAATGCATTGGGTAAAGTATTGTATCATGATACTTCATGTGAAATGAATTTATAATGCTGATAATTCAAATGTAACTAGGTTTTACTCGATCTTCATGTGCAATGAGGGTTTACTCAGGCTCAATGTGCACTAAGCCTTGGCTCAGGCTAATTCCATGTTAAGTGTTGTTGCCAAATTCCTAGGTTATGATTATCATGTTTATAATGACATTATGTTCATGTTTCTATTGTGATCAATTTACACTCATATTTTATAGAATGTATTCTATTACTCATTTTACTCATTTTTTATTTTTTTACTGAGATTTATAGCTCACCCTTTTCTTATGGATGTCCTCAAGTTATCCCATGCAATGCTAAGTATGAGGTAATATAGTGGTCATGTAAGGTAATTTTTCAACAAATAAGTTGTATTTCATGTTTTAAGTTGTTATGTAATGATCCTAATACCCAAAGACACTACACCTCTCAATATTCCATGTTGTATCAAGTGAATATTTCATGTAATAAATCATGTTTATGTGTGTAATAAAGGGGAGGGTTGTCATAGTTGGTATCAGAGGATAGATTTAGTTATTTTTGGGATTAGGATTAAAAAACCCTAGTGAATCCATAGAGACAGTAATAAATATAATAAAAACATCCCTATGTTTTGGTGAGTCTTAATTAAGTGGTTTATCGAGAAAATACATACTGGTCTGGATATGGGAAGGTAGAGGCGACTCTAACATAGAAGTATCTTAGGGTTAAATCCCGAAAACACCGCTTTGAGCTAGACTCGAACAAGAATTGGTGCATGAAAATGGGCTTTACTACACTCTTGGTTACAACACTTCTGAGGAATATACATTGGTAAATTCAAAATCTTAGTATGAACCATTATTAATGGAATTAAAATAAATCCCCTAAGAATATATGTTGGATAACATATATTGAAGCTTATAGACTCATAAATTAAGGAAATAAAAGCTATTTATAAGTCATCTGTTTTTTCCTTGGATTACCCTTTATGTGTGACCTCTATATTTACTTTCATTAAGGAATAATAAATTGTTATACTTCAAGTAGTTTCATATCACAATTTTATAATGTCTAGAGGTTAACTCAAAATTTGATATGTTTCGTTAGCAGGATAATGGATTGTTTCATGATGAAAGGGGAAGAAGATCATAAAACACTCTTGTCCCTTCCTGAGGGCTTACTAGCTGTAATTATTTTGAAGTAAAGCTGACATAGTATCGAAACCTTTTCCAATGTCCAACATTCTTTCAAGACGCTCTACGACATATCAGAAACCTCCTCCATACCGTAGAATCTTTAAGGATCATGGATAACTTGTGATCAAATATTAAGCTCCCAACTATCTCACATTTCTCGGCAAGGGAGGTTCTATCAGGGTATTTTCAAATACTTCACCCTATCCAGAGAGTATGATTACCTATATTATTTTAAGATAACTACTGAAGATGGATACCTCTGAGAAGCCTATATGTATATAGTATTGGCTATCAGTCTTTTTTAGAAACATAGGCTACATATTATAAGAACCATATTTTGAAAATTTAAAGCTAACACTGTCAGAATAGTTTAGAAAAACCTCACACTGGGTGATGTTTTTTAACTTTATGTTAGAAACAATGAATTTCAAAAAGTGCATCATATTTTCCATCAGTACAATCCAAGTTGCATGGACTGTGTCTGGACTAAGGAAGTGGAAGACATTGAAATTTCATTGAGTAATTGTTTCACTAAGTGGGCCCCCACTCTCCATGATCGGTTTGATAATGAGGATTGTGGAAAGATTATTGGTGATGTGTAAGCAACCCTGATGTTTAGTTTAAATTTTAGGGTTATTTTGGTATGTAATCAAATTACAAAGATGCAATTTGTTTAAGGGGGGATGATTGTAACAACCCAAACACTCATTAATGAAAATTACTCTTGATCTAATTAAATGTCCTATTATGTTTATATAAAATATGAACTTCATTGGTTTTATGTTTCTATATTTTAAAATACCATGAATAATTGTGACGGTTGCTAATCTATCCATTGAATAGTGATCAGATGATTAATATAAATATAGGGCTTTAACAAAACTCTTTCACATAAACAAAGGAAGTGATGTTCTCATCCATTAGACTTTACCCATAAAAATCCCTTGTTTCAAATCTTGAAAAGGAGGTGGCGCCGTTGGGATTCTCTCTTGACTAAGCCCAAGATGAGCTTGAACATGTTATGCTTGAGCAGAACCGACTTCGAGAGAAGTGGATGTTAACAGAGATTACCACTCGAGAAATGTTATCTGTGCCACCCCAAGAGTCTGTCACCATCGCACAACATACCCTTAGGTCTTATGAGGGTGTTATATGGGTTTATGTAACAATACCCTATCCCTATGACTATGTACATTATTTTTTTATAATTATTGTGATTCATTTTATTATTGATACTTTGTACATAGTTTTGAAAGCAGAAATTGTAATTTTAATTAATATTCAACTATGAAATATATTTTAATGAATTAATGGATTTTTTACTTAAATAACATTTTCATAAAATATTATTAATAAATTACCTTTTGTTAAATATAAATTATCGTATAATTTTTTATGAATACAATTGTAATTTTTTTTACGATTTGAATGATTTTCTTTGTCAAAACCCAGGAATTTTAAATAAATGAGGGTTTTATTTTAAAATAAAAAATTCACATATTTATTAAAATTATTTAGATAAAGTGAATATTATTTTTGTAATCAGGACATTGAAATTATCCAACAGTTATTTTTTCATAATTTTTTGAGAGAGTCAAATTTTTGGGAAAATATTAAATACAGTTTAAATATATAATGTGTTTTATGACATCATAATGACCCAATTATGATGTAATAAAATACTATAAACATTATGTTTGGAAAATATATGTTTTACCACTAAAATATTGTGATTCTGGGTTTATTTATTTATTTTACAATGCTTTAGTGGACCCTTCAAGGCTTATAAATAAGTTTGCCTTTTTAAATTGTTTTCATTGAGAGTGTGACTCATCTCCGCATAAGAAAACCTATTATTTTAAGATTTTAGGCCATTAGACTTATGAAAAACGTTTCTCCACTCCCCTTTCGAAAAAACCATAGGAAAAAAACATGAGATGGTTTTTGGTATTGATTTGTTTATTGTGTGGTGACCCAAACTGGAATAATAAAGAATTCCCTCTCGTTTCCTATATAAACCCACCCAAGCTCCCAATTCCTCTTCACTCAAAGCCTCTAGAGTTTTTCCAAATCCTAAACTCCTCTTTCTAAAATCATCCCAAGGTGCCCCACACTACCAAGAAGCCTCTCTCAAGCCTCTCCCAAGACTTGGGGAAGACACATCCTAGTAAGGGATTTCTTCAATTATCATTTTTGTAAAATTTTCCTTAAGTTTTTATGACATTTTATTCAATTAAAAATTTCAGGGTATGATTTAAAACCACCCCCATAATTCTATTTTTATGTTTGGATGATGGGATACCCCTTTCTCTCTCATTAATGTGTCCCATGTACTCCTGTTACCATGCGGAAATTCCATGAGGGATTTCTCTCTACTCTTTTACATCTAAGAAATTATTTTATATTATGCATCTAAATTACATTATTTTTGATGGGAAATGTATTTATATGACCCCCTTACTGTCCATTTCATGTAAATATTATGAGACAACCATTTCTCTCTCATCAACCATTGTTTAAAAGTTCTTATTTCACAATGTTATGCTGCCGAAATTGCACCACAATTTTCCAAGACAATGTCAATGTATAGTGAATACCATGCCAATTTATATAACAATGGTATTCACCTTTAGGAATATTTACTAATTCATTATAATGATACATGTATACATTCCAAATCCCATTATCATGGAATAAATGATGATGGTTTATTCCATGTTGTATGATTCATGTGGTACACTTATCAATGAAATGAAATGTTTAAGAAGGGTGCTCCATGATAGCACTCCAATGCATTGGCTAAAAAATAATATCATGATATGTCAAGTGAAATGAGTGTTTACTCATTCAAATTCAAGTGCAATGAGGTTTTACTTGTGATTTATGTGGAATGAGAGTTTAGTCATGCTCTATGTGCAATGAGCCTTGGATCAAGATAATTTCATGTGAAACGTTGTTTCCACATTTCCATGTTATGATTATCATTCTTTATCACGTCATTATGTTTATGTTTCTATTGTTATCCACTGATATTAATATTTTCTAACATGTATTTTATTTCTCATGTTATTCCTTGTTTATTCCATTACTAGGCCTTATAGCGCACCCTTTTCTTATGCATGTCCTCAGGTTACCCAATGCAATGACAAGTCTGAGGAAATGTAGTGGTCTTGTAAAAAAGGTTTTCAATAAAGAAGTTGTATTTCATGTTTTAAGTAGTTATGTAATTATTATAAGCCCCAAAGACACTAGACCTCTCAATATTCCATTTTGTATCTATTGAAGAGTTTATTTAATAAATCATGTTTAAGTGTGTAATAAAGAGCAGTGTTGTCATACTATTGGGTAATTAATTCATTTTATTATTCTAACTGATATAAATACCAATTCAATTATTCTCATGAGATTTAGAAATTTTTTTATTTATTCATAATGGATATGTATAAATATCTTAATCCAAGAGAGAATTCATTTCCCTAAATAAAACACTAAAGTTATGAGAGAGACCGTCCCCCATCGGTTCAAGGAGATTTCTTTTGAAGAAGCTCTCAAGGCGTTCAAAGGAAGACATTGAAAATGAAGGCTCTTTAGTGCTTGCACACAGGGATTCCATCAGCGATGTCTATAGATACATATATTATGTTTAGATCTCCTCTAGGGGAATCCTACACATAGCTTCTATGACTCAATGACGGATCACATTGGATCGTGATTGGAAGCATCAACATATAGAAAATTCCTTCAAGGTAATTTTTGTATTTTAATTAAATGAATTATAACCAACATAAGATGATCTTAACTATGGTTCATGGTCATCCATCTTCTCTTTTCATTCTTCATTTTTTATGAAGATATGGTGTTTTATCATCATGATAGATATTAGATTGATCGATGTTTATGATAAAATCAAAGTTGGGTACACCCATCTACATGATCCCACTGCACCTAGAACATACACTTTTGATGATTATTATTGATTATAATTTTTTTTTCTAGAGTGTTTATCTTGAAAGATCTTTAGGTATTCCCCTAAATTTAGGTGGCTAATGTGAGGGAGTATTTTTCAAGATATTTGGTGAGTTTTTGATTTGGTAACACCACTTATTATGAGATGAATGGTCTGGCCATCATAGAGGTTGTGTTGAATATTTTGTGCTCATGTGTAACAAAGTCTATTTAACCTAGACCTGGGTAAGGTGTGACAGTATCCATGTTTCCCTAATGATGTACATATGTTATACAATAGTGGAACCATGCCATGGTAACACATGGTGCTAGGCACTGTGTCTTGGCGACACCACTATATGATGTGGGGAAGAAGATCTTACCATAATGTAAATATGGGAGTTGTGAGGAAAAATGGATAGGTGATGGGAACCAATCTATAGTGTACAACCAAAGATTAAGACCAAATAACCACCATGTCTTGGTAGAATCCATGGTCATGGCAATGGTAGAATTCATAATTCAATTATCTGATTTTTTGAGGTGAGTTTTTATAGGTATTAAAATTCCTTAACTAATGGGTCTCTCAAGGATATTTTAAAATTTTATGCCTTAACACTAATTGAACCCTTGACCTCATACCATCCTCTATACATTTATATTTATATAATAAGAATCTATTCATACAGATCAAATCTATTGGATCCATTCACACACACATTGTATCTTATTATCCCAATTCCCTTACTTTCTTCTGTTCTCGGTGTTTTTTGAGCTTGGATTAATGATGGGTTATTTTTTTAGATCATGGAAATTCATACCTGGATATGGATGGGGATTTATTTTATTGTTATATTGTGATCATCAGGTCCCTTTTAATCATAAAACTTGGTAATAGACTCATGATCTATTCTACTTTATGTTCATAGTTATTTATTTTCATTAATGGTATATTTTAGGGGATTGGTGTTAGTGATGTTTGGAGATAGTTGGAAGATAGTGTATCTTATGGGGACCCATAGGGATGGTCCTGTGTGGGAAAATATATATACCTATATTTCATACATCTCATTATGCTTCTCATCTGAGTCTGATATCATGTTGACATGAGAGATTCCAGGGGAGTTTTTCCCTACATCTAGGATGGCATGGATATTGATATAGGACTCAGAAATATTCTCCTTTCCCAATTCAGAAGTTGGTATCAATAGAATTATCTGTTAATGATGAGATATATGGGGTGGGGTATGCATAGATGGAGTAGGGAATGATGTTGACATACTTTTAATTATTGATACCCAAATTCCATGTTTATGTGGTTATTGATGGGGCTATGGTTATGTCATATACATATGGGCCCATTATTAGTTTTTTATATAAGGGATTCTATCTCTATGGGGTATAGAGGAAAACTAGTTAGAAAATGAAATTAGAGATCCATTAAATGTTCTTGATATTACTTTACTATAATTACGTGTGTGTTTTCATGAGAGAGACATAGTGAGGTAGAGGGGACTAGTTAACCCACAAGGTGTTTGTTGGATCTACTATTTATTACCAAGGGTATTTTTATTCTCCTTCCACATTTTCCTGAGTGACCGTGGGTATGATACTAATGAGTATACATGGTATTATCACATAAATTATTTATAAAATATTTTTAGGTTTACAGGAAATCCTTGGGGATCAAGTTGAATATTAATTTCCCAGACATTAGAGCTGTGGCTGAGTCATTAGATTAATATTTATTTATGTTTATATTTAGAGACTATGTGGTATTTGTTTTCATTATACACTCATCATGTCAGTATTTTTAGTTTTAGCCTTTTATTTTATGAGATAGTGTTGTTTGGTAGTTTTCATTCAATTTCATGACAGTAAATTTATAGTTGAGGGTAGTTTCTCCCATATGTTAGATTTTCGTACCCTTATTGCTATTTATAAACCAACACACAATTGAAGTTAGGACTCATGGGTAATTATCTCTCTCCCTCCATTTCCATCCTATATAGGGTACCTTTGGAGGGAGGGGTCATGACATTACCATTTTTATAATAATTAATTAAATTTTATTTTTACATTAATAATAAATATAACCTTTTATTTTTAATAAAATTTATTCATTAAAATTAAATTTCATAGAAATTAATATTATATAAAATTATAAGAATATTGAAACTATTATAATTACTTGTTTATTTAATCCCAAATTATATATACAAAACTTATATAGGCATCTGAATAAGACTTATGGATATAATTATCAATGATTGCAGTTACACATCGGGATTCAACTAGAATGGATCTTGTAGTAATTCCCCTTAGCTTGAACATCTCATACAAAAAAGTTCACTATATCCAGACTTGGTTATGTTTTTCTTTGTCTTGGTCTATGGTAAACCATAGTTATTCTGTCTATATTCCATGATTGGATAACTGAGCTTCAAAAAGTAGAATTATACTAATTGATATAACTACTTATAATCTCTTTATAGATTTTATAATGTGGTTACTTCTATTTATATCCTCCAAATCAATGAATATGTTACCAGAAAAGTAATTTTTATCATCTCATTTATTACATTATGGTTTCATATTTAGTGTTTCATGTGAAAAATGATATTGATGAAATAAAATTTATTTATAGGGAAATACATACAAAATGTATTTGGACTTACTAATTGGTGATTTAATCCAAGTGTTTTTATACCCAATAATCATGAAAGAACAAATGTGGATTCAACATATTTTAAAATATAAATCAAAATGGAAATCATTTTTTAAATATTAAAATTTATGTATTAACTCTCCAATTACGAAAATAAATATACCAACCTTTACAATTATATTTTAATTTAATTTAATTCTAAAAATGTGATATTTTTACCTTGTATATATATATATACTTAATATTTATCATTAAAAATGATTAAAAAAGTATTAAAATTCTTGCAACGATGACTGTATAGTTAATATTACAACTCTTTATAACCTAATTACACATGAACATCTTGAAAATGAATAGAATAACAAACATAACGATATAATATTGAATATTTATCCCATTCTTTTGAATAATATCATAACATACAACATCAATTTTTTTCCAAGAATGAAACAAATTATAAGTAAATTTATGTGAAAATACTATTCATAATCAAATTTTCTTGTGAAATCCCAACGCCATTAAAACAAATTCAAGAATAACAAGGGAATATTACTATTAGAGTTTTATATACAACAAAATATCACTATAATTTTATAAATTAAAAAATTTAGAGAATATTTACTTAATTGTAATTTTGAGTCCCAGTGTTTCAATACAATACATCACAATGGCAGTAAAAATAATTTAAAGAGAAAAGAAAATGAAAAAATTCCCAAAATAGAAACTCTTTGACCAAGATCTATCATAAATTTAAATAATATTTAGAGCTAAGAATACTACCAAAACACTCATGACTTTGTAATGTAATGAAGTCCAAGGGCATCAAAAATGTGTATGAAACTTTGTAATCAAGCATTTCACCACTAAGAAGGATTCAATTTTAACCATAGAAAATAATCCATTGTTTATAACATGTGAGTTATCTAATAAAAACATATGACTACGACATAACTGAATTACCTTATGTATAACAAGAACTAAACATTATGGTAATAAAACCCCAATTATATCAAGTGATACCCCCTACCCACATAGTTCCATTATCCTATGATCTATCTTTATAAATATGAAGGTCTGAATGAGGTTATTTCTAAATATTCGACAATCTATATTGTCTATATTCTCCACAAAATGTTTTTTTCAGTGAATAATAAATAAAATTATTAAGGAATGGGATAGATGAATAAAATTTATTAGATAATTTTTTTAACTTTTAAGAATATGAAATTTATAATCTATGTATAATGTCACACTACATTATGAGTTTCCGAAATTCTATAGAAACACATTGCAGTAAAACGTACATGAGTTTGGGTTTCACCAAGTTCTCTTTAGTGTCAAGATACTATGTAGTGAGGAAATTATGAAGACACCCCAACTCAAATGATATCCCTTCATATATTTCATGTGACAACCATATCATATGATACTAATAACCTTTTATAAATATATGACTCATATTATACATTTAGACTCACTCATAAACTAAATTACAAAGCCATTTTTTCGTATTCTAGTTTCACATGAAGATATTCATGGATTCTATGGTTATGAAAAGGCTTAAGGATGAAACTATATCTAAATAGTATATTTTTAAATGATAAAAAATTGGATAAAGAGCCTGTTTCTTTCTAAACATGAGATATTTTAAAAAATTCCGAAAAAACAAAACTTAATAGAGTAAACATACACTAGTACAGATATTCTGATAATACGATACCATAGAAAGTTATTTTTTTTGTGGGTCATAAATGAAATCATTGATATAACACAAATATAAATTTATATACAATTTAAATGAAAAAATTTTCTTTCCTCCATTAATATAAAATACAATCCATTTTCAATATCCATATAAGTTTTTATGAATAAAATGATATAATAATGCCTATTATTGATAGATAAGATAATTAATTCCATTTAAAATAAATGAGAGAACCCAGAGAAGAATTATCTTTCCATAAAGTAGTAAATCTCACTATTGCATATTCGTGTATTAAGATTAACATTGTGGACATGATTTTCTATAATAAATAGAATAATAGATAATAGATCACCTTGAATAATTCCACCCACTTATTCAATGTAACACAATTTTGTATGCATAATTTATATTAAGAACCACTATAATGAAAATATACCAAATTAGAGATCAAAATACTATTTAGAATTCCCCACATTCTTCATGATGCTTACAATAAAATTCAATTCCCTACAATCCTATACCTTTACCATATCATCTTACACCATACAATTTGTTCATATAAATTTCATGTTGGTGTTTTTTATTATTTACTATACTAGATAAATTCCCACATTCATGTGTTATCCATTAAAAAACCGTGTTATTCATTGGATATAAGACTGTGATGAAATAGTGCAATATTTCTATTGATAATGGATACATAAATCTTATATCAGACATTCTACAAATTATTTTAATGATATTGATTAAAATTAATTTGTTTCATGACCTTAGTATTTTAGAAAATGGTAAATGATAAAGCAACAACATGATGATTCTCTTGCGTGAAATAATTTTACACAACATTAATAAGCTCTGTTTGGATAATATCTCAATTCAGAACATAGATAATCCTCGAAATCTATTAGGTCTAGGAGCACAGTTTGAGTTGAGGTTATAGAATAATTAATTGATTTCCTATTATCTTGTAAAACATCATAGCATATCATTGTTATGATCACTCTTGACTTAGTGTATATCATTGATATATGATAACTCAATATCCCCTCTTGGGTATCCCTTAACCAAGACACACCTCAAACCTCTTTGTAGGGTTTTTAAATGGTTACGAATGCGATTCCCAAGGAATTCTACATCACTAGTGTGGGTACCATTTTTTAAATTTCTTTTCAACATTCCATTGAATTTCATATCCTTATAGAAGGAACGAGAAAAGTTAATGTTCTTATCACCGTTGATTATCCATAATAATTAAAATTTCCTCAAAAAAATATCCCATTCTAGTTGTCTTTCAATCAAGAACCTTTATGTATTAATCAACTCAAAAAAGGTATTAGTATAACAAAGAACATTTATATTGGAATTGAGTCTATTGAATTCTATTTTGATGTCCACCAAACTTGTGTATCAACTATATTTATTAGTTTATTAATATTTCAAGCCCATTTTATTAATTTTGAGTTTTCCTTGTAGATAAATGGATGTATGTGCCTATAAATGATACTTCCATGAATCTTGTTCAATGTTTTCAAATTCAGTAGTTTTAATTCAAAAAATACATAAAAAATATATTTCTGGGGTCATTAATATTCCCTAGTTTCAATTGGATTAATGTATGGTTCAAATTTTCTATTTAAAAATTAGTAACAATCAAGATTAGGATTAAGTAATCTACTGAATATTGTTGAGAAATCTATACAAACATCTTTAGATATGAGGAATTCATTTTTCTAATGAACTAGGTTAAAAAATCTATTATATACTGAATACACATGAGTATGTTTATTGATAATCATATTTTAATTTCATATATACTAGTATAAATACTACCCTAATTTTTAATCTAGGAAAGCTATGGATTTAATATATCCCCCAATAAACCATGTTAAATGATTAGTTTAAAACATAGAGTTTATCTACTAACTATATTACTTTTCTATAAAATCACATTTAGAATAAAAAAATACATATATACTTTTTGAGATAAATTAAATACATTAATCAAAATTTATTGTGAAGGTGATTCTAATAACTCTACAAAAAATAGTGTTCTAAGAAATAAATATATGATAATTTTTAGGGTTATAATTCATGTAATTTAAAACATGCGTCTTGGAAGTAAAATAATATAGAAATATTTATCAATTCTTTAGACATGGTAAAAAAACAAAGGAAATTTGGTCATAATGAATTTCATTACATTGAAATTCACATTTTTTCAGAGAACCAATGCACCTAAAACTCAAAATGATAACGAAATATCATAGATAATTAGGAAATAGTGCCTTGGAACCATTAACAATGTTATTTGGGTGTGATCCAGTGAAACTATATATTAATTTTTATATATTTATCTAGTATTTATTCAATCAAAAGTCTTGGAAGATGAATCGTTCTTCAAATTTTTACTCATAGAGGATGGCTGTGGAGAGAACTATTCACTAAAATTATTCAAATTAGAAAAATAATTTATTGAAAGGTTATAATTATATGATTTATCTTCATTAATAAGATCTTAAGGAAATGTAAGAGTTGATTAAATAATCTTACTAGTCTCATAGGAAAATAGTTTAGTTGGGGAAGGATGACTCACTTGAGGAGGAGCATTAACATTTTCAACAATAGCTGTAACAATCCTCACTTTATAAACATTATGAACTATCAAATACGTAAGATACAATTGAGTAATATTTTTAGGAGGATTCATCCCTTCATTTATCCTTACAATAGAATATTCAATGAAACCATTATCTTTATCATGAAGATATTTATTTAAACCAACATCCCTTAAAGAAAAAATGATATTTGATTTCAAATGATTTAGGTAGATTAAGAGATTCCTATGTTCCATATGATGAGGAAGGTAAATTATTCTTAGAGGCCACCTCAAACCATGTGATCAGGTTAATAAGTATTAAAACCAAATTTAATAAGGGTTATGAAGCCATAGTCAAATGGAAAAACTACTGGTGTGTGCCAATAATAGGATTTCGATACTCACTAGAAAACTCAAGAGGATGACTAAACTTTATTATAAGTATCCATTTTTCTATATGAAGATTTAAAATTCACATTAAGAATACATTCAAAATAAAATTCCATCTTGGTGAGATATAGAATCCATTTCTATTAGGAAAATGAATTTACCATATATAGTAAGAATCCCAGAGGGTGAAAATTAGAAAAATCCATCTAAACATAAATATGATCTACTATGATATGAAGTATCTGAACGGAACCAACATTATTACCTAGTAAATTACTAACTGAATAACCATCCTGATTCAATTTTATAGGTTTAATAGTGAGAAGAATAAAATATTTCATTCAAATCCATATAAATATACTCTTTGGGCCTCTACTTGAGTGAAAATCCATAAACCAAAAATAGAAAATGAAAATTCACCTTACATAAAAGAGCGATTTCCAATCCTAGAGAGTAACAAAATATTCATAGGAGACTATGTGAAAAAAGAAATATATTTAGTTGGGATTAAAAATAATTGATGGAGAGGAAAGGAATAATAAAAAAATAATTCATTTAAAAAAAATTAAGATCTATAAAATCCATAAAATTTCTACAATTAAAATCTATATGTGATAATCCTTTATAGTAGCAAAATAATCCATCAATATAAGAAAATATAGATAACCATCAACCACTTTCATAGCTCCATACAACTTCAGAATGGAAAGAATTAAAGGAAGAAGTTGTATTATAGGAGATAATATTTCTTAGGTGAGCACATACTTAAATGAATTTTGGGAAGATATAGGGTCAAGGTGAGAAAGAATGGAAGTGAAAAACACCAATGAGGGATCCAATCCCATTATAGGAGATATCATACCCAAAGAAAGAGATCTAGATTCACATTACCTATCTAATTGAAGGTCTAGAGGTAGAGGATCACTACCAACATCAATAATTGAGTGAATATTCTCTATCGAGGAGAATTGGGTAAGGGGAAAATGAACCAAATGATAAAAAATTTCAAAGGTGGTGGAGGCTTGTGGGGATTATGAAAAATAATAGTTATTTTTCAAGATCTAAGCTATATTACTTAGAATATCCCAACCTAAGAAAATATGAAGAAGTTATGAAATATTATTTAACCTATCCAATAAATATTCCTCAATATTTCTTTTCAGTTTCATTATATAATTACACATTTTTATAATATTTATTTATTATAACTTATCATTTACATCCATAGGATATTTTAAAAATCTTTCTTTAAAGCATTTATATCTATCCAAAGAATTAATGGCTTATAATTTGATTACTAAATATTAAGTTATGTATTCTTTTATTGGTATCCAATAATTATCATTTAATTAAAAATAGAGTATAAAAGTATATAAATCATGAATGATTTTGTGGGTTTGCTCTTAGGTTATGGTTAGTTAGTAGATTAAGTAAAAATATAAGGACCAAAGAAGATTTTTCTCTCAATGTACACTTTATGATGTTTAATTAAATAAAAACTAAAAATTATCTCACCATTTACTTTTAAATATATCACCTATAAAACCTATATTTCTCATTTTTTTTGATTCTAAAGTCTAGACACTATATCACCATTAATAGTTCATCCACATTATTATATATAGTTTCGTTTTTATTATTATTGGTCCAATTTATTTATTTTCTTATACATAACTTTTTTAATTATGAACCATATTATTTCAAAAAAAGGGTAACCTGATTAAAAACATAATTTACATATAAAAGTTTTCTTCCCCAACCCAAATAAAGAGACCTATCACATTTTCCAAAATAGTGAGATTACATAAAAAAATTCAGGAAAATAAACCGAACACCATAATTATCTTGAATGATATTTATAAAATTGAACATTATAGTTCGGTAGATAATAAGATATTGGATTGTAATGTAGTTTAATGATAATATAATTATTCATTTATATAGGTTTAAAATGAGTAATAATTTCAAAATAGTATTAATTTTATGTAATTCCCTATAAAACTATTATTCATTAATTTATATAAAACTACTAAAATAGTAAAAAATGTTAGATTATTTGTTAATGATATAAAATTCTATATATAATTGAATAATTAATTTAAAAAATAATTTCCGATCAAAAATTATTTCAAATGTATTTAGATACCTCACATGTTGGTGAAAATTGATATAGGACAACACTATGGGCGTGAACTACTAGGATTTTTAAAAACTCTTGGAAATTTTTGAAAATATATATCATGTAACAAAATAATATTAACAATCATATAATCATGATTTTCTAAATCAAGACATACCCTTTTCAAATAGCTTGTTGTCCAAAAGTGATGTTGGATATTCAATTTATCTTAAATGGTGTTAAAAAAATATAATAGAGAAAACTAAATAAATGTTTTTATAAAAAAAATACAGTTAAAGAAACACATGCTATAAAAGAATAAAATCACATAAAAACAAACATGACAAAATATAAATAAGTTAATATTGTAGGAATGGTAGCATATTTATTACTCTCCTATACTTATTTTCTGTGTTATACATTATAAAACTCAAATATTATCAGACATACTTGAAGAAAAAAAATAGGAAGAAGAAATTTAGCCATTATTATTATTATAGGTTTCACATCCATATAAGGATATGATCTCCCCAATTTATAAGTAATTTATGAATATTTTAACATTTTATTAGAATTTTTCATCTAATGGTAAAAATAATTACTAAAGAAAAGATGAATATTAAACGTAAGTTGTAGAAATAAGAAAGTGATACTTGTAAATCCTTTTAAAATTTGTTTCATTTCCACTTTCGAAAAATATATAAGGGATAATGATTACCAATAATATGATGATGGTTGTTTCTTCATTGATTTTAACTACAAATTTATATAATCATAACCCTAATGCATTTCTTCTTCTCTTTGGATTCTTTCTGTTAATGTGGTGATCATTGATCCCCTATCTAGTGAAAAAAGCTCTAAATGGGGTTGAAATTATATATATATCCCACTTAACATATTATTTATGAGATATATAGATCATTGGATAATTGAATTTAACTATAATTATATTCTCTTATTATTTATATTGAGTAATATATACATCATGATTTTCTTACTCTATACCTAGTTAATATTTTTCTCTATAGATGTACACTAGGACACCTATTTACTTTTTTTAAAACTAGTTACCTTTTCAATTTATTATTGTTTAGAATAATATAAAGAAATAATATGTGGTGTATAATTAAAAATATATTAAATAATATATCAATAAGTATTATATACATAAAAAATTAATTATAATATAAATCAATATTTGAAAAATATCCTTCTTTATTTCCAAATATAAACTTGTGTTCTTGACACAAACCTATTTAGAAATAGATATGTTATTAATGGATGATATGTATTCCCTTCAAAATTACTATTCCAATTTATTCTCATATTCTCCCAAAAATGAATTTAGTAATGGTTTTTATTATGTGATTTCAATGAAATAAGAATTATTTTTTAAATCTTCTTGGGAAAAATTAAAACAATACACATTAAAATTTAAATTTCCCCTCGTAACTATCTCATTAGATACTTACTTATCCTTGTGATAATATTTTGAAAGTATATCGGACAAGTTAATAGAAAAGTTTACTCTTAACTCCCTTTTGAATTATTCAGCTTCAAATTCAAAAAATTCATGGACATAATATTTTAATTAAAGACCATGCATAATCAGTTATTCTTATTTACATTTATAAGAATGATTAATTTTATAAACGATCTATACATTGTTCTTATTTATCTTCTTAGGTTATATTAAAGATATATTATAATTTTCATTAATATTGTAATTATTCACTTCATTATACCATGGGGATTTTCATTCCCCATTAACTTGAAATATTAATGAAAAAAGAACACATCCTCCATACGATGAAGTAAAAAATTATAAAACTTCCAACCCAAATGATTTTCTATTTGGGTGGGTGGGATTGAGTTGAATTAATAAAAAAGGAAAATAAAAATAATTAAAAATAATAATAAATAAAGAATAAAACTTTTTTTCTCATATTAACTGGCCAGGAAATGGTTCCCCACGATATAATGTGATTGAATTTGTTGAAGTGTCCTCACATGAATTAAAATTTGTAAACCTATCTTATGTAAAATAAAGTAGATGACGATATGGTATTCTATTAAATAATTACAAATAATACAACCATTATTAGATGATTCTATAATTATGTTTTTTTCATTTACAAAGAAACTAAAAAAATGTGGTTTGGTATATGTTATATAAGATTTAATTAAAATTCATATAGGTGAAATATAAAATGGGTTTTACAATTTATTTTTTTAATAATCATTAAAAGAATACCAATTTAATTCCATAACTATTCCCACTAATATTATCCATGTTTTACTCACTTATAACTCCCATATCACTAATATCAACCTTTACTATTATTATATAGAAAATAGATTATTTTATCTCCAAAGTACATTAAACCTTCCTCCTTGTGTGAAATATTTTATACTCCATATGTGTGTAGTGGAACTCTAGATATTTCGTGAAAAAATTAAATCTCATGGTATGAATCATGATTGGGAATACCAAAATTCAGAATCACACACACATATATATATATCTTCCTTTAATGTCAATTAGTACAATAACCTCTTGGGTTATTGATTTATCTAGAGGAAAATGGTTGGGAAAAAACATGTGTTCCATGATATTAGCGAAGATATTTTGTGAAGTGTAATGAGGAATAATGGTGTCATAATACCGTTAAAATAAAAAAAATTAATCTATTGAGTAATAAAATTGAATATGTGAAAAAATTGAAATAAATTTCTCATAACACAAAAATAGAACTAGTCATTTCCCTCAGACAAAACACATGTTTTAGAACTCCATGAGAGTTCAATATAAAAATGTTGGAAATATTTCTTTGAAAAAAATGTAAAATGTAAATGGAAGAAATAAAACATGATTAGTTTGGAACCAATCTTCATTAGGGGGGTGTATTAGGATCTCTTTATAATAGTCTTATAATCCCACACTTATTGTTAGTCTATACCCTATCAAAATCATTCAAAAATAATTTCATAAATAATACAACAAGGTTATCCCAAAATTTAATGAATATATATAAATATTATTATATATGGATAGATAAAATTATTCACCATTTTCTAAATACAATAAAATTTTCAAAAACTTAAAACATTCCTGATCACACAATAATGTTTCATCTAGATTATCCCATAGTTAAAGCTTGAGAAATGAATAAGTAGACGAGAATTACTACTTTGTAAAAAAATTAAAAAATTGTTGACCCCATTATTGATTTAAAGATAAATTATTAAAATACTATAAATTATAGTGGACATCAATGAAATGTTTAATCTTGATAAAAATTGGTCCTTCATACATATTAGGACCTGATATAAAAAATATTGTCTTTTATATGATGTATTGGAGTTGGATTTAATGAATCAAAGAATATAATTTTAATATAATATTGATTGATAGATGATTAGAGGTGTTATACCTAGATAAAATTACTGCATAGGTAGAGATAGAGTGTGAGGAGATGCAACTGGAATTGGATATATGGAACTGTTGCGAATTTATAGGGCTATTATAAAAATATGATACTTTGGATCCTTTAAATTGATATTATCATTGATAGATTGTATCTTAGACGACACTAAACTAGTGAAACACCCAACAAAAATGAACCAAAAATTATTAGAAATATATAAAAAATATAATTATTTATCAATGAAAATAGAATATTCATTTAAAAATATTACATATTATTATTGGTATTTGATAAATATTTTTTTAAGAAATGACTTTCAAAGAAACATTAAAAAAATTCGTGTATTTTCCCTTTAAAAATTAAATTAATCCATGTTAAAAGTTTATTATTATTGGTAATATTTTTGTTTATAAAATAAAATTAAAAAATTAAATTTTTTATACATTTATATAAAACAAGATTAAATGAACTTGAATCTAAAAAATGTCTTGTCTTTAATAAAATAATTACTTATATTAATATTGTATATCAAATAAAATGATAAATTTGTAAATTTTAGAATTTTAATTTTAAAAAAGTGAATAAAAGTTTTATATTAAAATTTTCAATATTATCCTAGGAATAATTATTGTCATTTTTTCTAAAATATTTAATTTATATGTGAATAGTAAAAAATATATACTTCGCTAATTGTGTCACTATTATGATGCTATCATAATTTAATAATGAAATTTTTTTTTCTAAAACATTTATCAATAAAAATATATTTTTATAAAGAGAAATAATTGAAATTTAACTACAATATTAAATTCATTAAACCCATGTGCAACATTTGGGAAACATTAGAAATAGTTTACTCTAAAAAGTATTTTTATTCTCTTATATTAAAAATTAGTTTTCATCACTTATAGAAATTAAATTATTTATAATGGACTTAAAATTTTAAATCCAAATGATCATATTATTAAATTAGGTCCATTTAATAATTGTTCATAAAGGATTGATTACTATGATTAATGTTAATGACCATGATAATGGTAAAATAGTTATTTAAAATGAATTTTTTTATTAATATTTTGATAATTTTATACAGTAAAATAAATTAAAATCTATAAAAAAATTAATAAAAATTTTAAACACATATATTAATATATTATCACTCATTATGGTGGTAATTAATACTAAATAATATTAATAACAATTAGAGTCAAAAATAATATTTTTATTGAAAATATTGTTTTATATATTAAATAATTTTATTTAAAATATATTTTTCCATAATTTTAAATTGAATTAGACTGTAAAGAAGAAAAATATAGGTTTAGAACATAAAATTTTAATTTATAAGTGTTACCTTATACTTTTTTAAAAAATATAAGCTATTATGCTAGAAGCTAGTTATGAAGGTGAAAACAAAAATGGTAAAATGTAAAAACAAAGTGGTAAAAGGTTTTAAATATTTTTAAAACATGTTGGAAAATGGATGTGGATGTTTGATAAACCTTATATTATCACATGTTCTATTATTTCTCACTTTTATAATTAGAGATCCATAAAGAGTGTCATTCCATTATTGAAAAATAATGGGTGTTCAAAAAAGTTATATATTTTTTACTTATAAAAAGGGATCAATTACACACCCTCAAAGTTACAAATTTCTTAAAAATATCCCTCGAAAACCTTGTAAATTTTAATCACATATAAATCACTTCCATGAACTAAAACCCAATTCCCCAATAATTTTTCATAGACCCTTCATTTACAAGGATAATTCAAGAGAAACTTTAGGGTTCCATAATGAGTGTTACTTTGTTCTCATCATTTTATAACTAATATATCTCTACCAAACCTACTATAACCATATTAATTTAATGACCCTGGTACAATAACTATAATAAAGTGTTGTTATATTAGTGTAACAAATCTTTTTTTCCGTTCCAATTAACTTAGAAAAAAAAATAATGTCGATTTAAGGCAATGTAAGACTAAAATAAAAGCCTTTTGAACGCGAACTTCAGCATAATATGGAAAAGATAAAATATAATAATTCCATTAACTTATTCAGATATATATTATACTAGTCAAATAATCAAATGCAGTATGAATATACACTTTTATATTGATGGAATGCATAATTCCAAACTTCATAACCACATAGTCAAGGCCTTGTGCCAAGACTACAAATAAGATTTTGTCAATGAATTGTGCCAAGAAACTAGTTTGTCTCATGAGACCTACTCGTGCATAGTGGAGCTATGGTGGGCTCCACCTATCACTTATTAAGTCCAATTCATTCCTCATATGAAAAGGTTTAAATATAACATAAACATTCATATTAAAACTAGCATACGAAATGTCAAAAATTTATCCATAAACCATGAATGGTGTAAAAATTACACATCCACAGTCAAACGTATCACGAAACATTCAATACTATATGGATATTTTTATTATAATAAATCTACTTCATGTAAGCTTAAAATCCATCAAAGGATGTTGATTTAGATTACATCAAAACTTTTTTTAGAGAAATATCTCTATCTATTTTGAAAACATTTAAAAGTAATATAATTATAAAAGAAAAAATTTATTCTGAAAGTTATCTTATAAGATTTTATGGGATTCTTGGACAATTATATAATGTAAAAAAACATCCACACCCACCGTATTAGTTAAAAAAAGACATTTTTACCATAATTTTGTCGAAAAGGTCATAATGTACCTTGTTTGGAAAACGACAGAAAGATTCCATTAATGATATATATGGTAAAATAAGGTAATAAATAAATTTAACCCATAGTATAGTAAATATTAGTAGTGCTTTGAATTACATTTTTAAGAAAACACAGATGTGGATGATAAAGAGGTCCCAGTAGATACTTACGTAAAAACAACCTCGAATAATAAATATATTGTAAAATTAAACCTTAACTTTTACTTTTACATGGTATAGGGTAGGGTAACCTCTTTTATAATGGTTAAATCATTGTTATTCAATTATACAAGAACCATATAAATTAATATGATATGATATATGATCTTCTAATATTTCTTTGTTAATGATATTTCAGTAGTATCAATGTTTCCGATGGTAACTGATTCGTTTTCCATTATATGCTTTGTTAGATAAGTAATTTTTGTTATGGGTATGATGTATATTATTCATATTTAGAATGATATTAAGTCTTTAAAAATTATTTTTAATCATCAAATAAAAATTAGTCATGAATGGATATGATGGGAATGAATATAATTGCGTTCATAGAGACGATAATTCATACGTACGCACGAGCGACAATATCATTATTTTGATCTTAAAATAATATAAAATTGGATGGTATATCATATATATAAAGATTTATCATCATGTTATATTTATTATTTACATCATTCATATTCATTATCATAACCATCCAAATGATGAAGTGTTTGAATAACAAACTACACCACGACGTGGAGACGGTAATCCGTATGTACACACATATAGAAACTTTGTCATTTATAGGGTGGATAGAATAATGAATATGGTTGTAACATTTTTATAATAACATGAATATATATATATATATAAGATATTGGAATTATTAATTTACAATGTAAACAAAAAAGAAAGAGGAAGTGGAAGAAGAAAAGAACTTGAAAGATGTGATGAAATATTTACCTCTTCTTCGGGTTCTTCTTTTTGATTGGATCAAAAGGGATATTTACGTTGGATTTATAACTAAAGGAATTCCTCTAGAATGAAGGTAGGATAGTCAAGAGGATATTTGGGTAGGGTTTGGTCGAGAAAAAAGGCTTTGACGATGTGAATTTGAGAGAAGGGGAGGTGGCCTTTTATAAGAGAGGTGAGGGTCACTTTAAGAAAAGCTTAAAATATTATTTTATAATAAAATAATTTCTGGTTTCTAATGAATCCAAAATGAATTAGTTAATTGATATGATGGTTATGGGTAGAAAACCTCTCAACCAATAGGTTTTAGAGAAGTTTATATCATCATATTAACCTTATATTTTAGATTTAACTCTCTGTTAAATAGTTTGTGATTTACCATGTTTCTTCGTATTTTTATATTATATGGTTAATAAAATTACTATAAACTTCTAAGAGAACCACAAGTGGTTCGTTAATGACATATATAATATTATTTAAGACCTTTTTCCAAACCTTAAATTTTTAATAATTGAATACAAATTTAAAATATAATATTTGTTTTAAAAAATCTTTTATGTCAATTTCGTCACTATTTGGTATTTTGTTTTTGTTAGATTCATAAAAACATTATTAATTAGAAATAAATTCATTTAATAAAGACTAACATGCCATATTAACCTATAAAATTAATTTAATTCATTAAAAGACTCAAATTAGATTTATTTGGATAGTTATAATATCAATTATTTCAATATTTCATTAATAAGATAATTAATGCATCATCATTGTGTCATAAATAAATATAAATATAGAATGTATTAAAATTATAAATAAATTAACATTATGTAGTAAATATTTTTCCATTTATAATGAATATTTATAGTTGAATTTATCTTATGTATAACCCTATATTAAAAATGGTTTAGTGATTAAACATTGACTATAACTCTTTTAACTCTTTTTTAAATAAAATAATAATAAATGTCCTAATCTTATCCAAGTAGACCAAAGGGGATCATATTTTATTCCTAAGGTCGTTTTTGGTTGAATTACACTTATAAAATAGAATTAAGACATTTGTTAGTGTAATTATGATATCATTTTTAACCATCATTACCCTATTTAATTTTAACCGTGGTAAATAAAAGTAAAAAGTTACTATTCACCAAAAATTATTTTCATCTTATTGAACCACATTTTAATTAATGATATTAACTATGTATCTTGGATTTTTGAAATTCGACTCACAGAAGTGGTAAAATTATGTTTTATACAAATTTTAAAATGCTCATAGGAGGTTGGTAAAAGATTGTAAATAGTTCGATAAAATTTTATATATCTAAACTTATTATAGAAATTTTACCAGATAAGTCGGCCAGTTTCTCCACACTTGTTCTATTGTATCTATAATTTTGACAGGATCTTCATAATAACACAGATAAAGTTCCAATTCAATTTTCTCATAGGTGAGTACATGTGTTGGGTCAGGCATGAATTTTCTTAACAGTGATATGTGGAACACATCATAAACTTTAGAGAGACATGGAGGCATTTCCAAATGATAAGTTACAACTGAAATTCATTCTATAATATTGAATGATCTGATGTACCTGGGACTCAATTTACCCTTCTCACTGGAATGTATAACACCCTTCTATAGAGATACCATTAAGAAAACATGGCTCGTACTTGAAATTCCAAATCCTTCCTTTGGTTATTGGCATAGATCATTTTCCTACTTTGGGCTGCTTTGATATGGGTTTGGATAACCATAACCTTTTCCATTGTTTCCTCGACAAGTTCTAGGTCTAAAAATTTTATTTCACCATCATCATACCTACAAGTTGGTGTGTGACATCTTTTTCCATAAAACACTTTATATGGTTCCATCTAAATACTTGTATGGAAGCTATTGTTATAAGAAAATTCAACCAGATGTAAATATTGATACTACATACCATGAAAGTCAAGTGAGAAAGATCTCTACATGTATTCAAAGGTTTGAATATTTTGCTCTGATTTTCCATCAGTTTGAGGGTGATAGGATGTGCTCAAATGAAGTTTAGTATCTAGGGATTTCTAAAGATTTTTCTAGAATCTTGATGTAAAATGGGGATCACGATCAAAAACAATTTGTAAGGGTACTCCATGATGTCTTAAAACTTCATTAATATATAGACTTTCTAGAGGCTTAAGTGGTAAATATTCTCTTATATAAATAAAATGTGTTGAGAAGAGGTTTCATGACACCTTCAGGCTATTACCTTCCAGCTTTCATTTATTGACAAACCATACATCTTGACACAAAATCTATCATCCCTCTCCTCTTGTTTTCCCACAAAAAATGTTCCTTAAAATCTCTATACATCTTGGTGTTACCAGAATGTATAGAGAAATTGGAGCTATGAGAATCATCTAACAATTCAGTTTTTAGATCCAGTATATCGGGAACAAAAATCCTCTTCCCAAATTTTAAAATCCCATCTTCATATATAATTTCACTCAATCTCCCATCATTTACAACTTTAATATTCTTTTGAAACTTTTCATCATTATCTTGAGAACGTTTTATCCTTTCTAGTAAATATGGTTTGGAAACCATTTGAAAATTTTCTGATGTTTCACCTTCCATGATTATCCCCATATACATTTTCACTAGATCTATGGAAATAAGATCTCTTTCAACACCCATCTTGTTCAAATCTCCAAGCTATTTTTTACTAAACCATCTTTCACCTTATTTTCCTTTCCTGGGTGGTAGTGTATTGTGAAATAGTAATCCTTGATTAGTTAAATCCATTACCTTTTCCTCAGGTTGAGCTATTTTTTTGAGAAAATATACATCAAACACTTATGATCAGTATAAATCTCACATTTTTCACTATATAGTTTGTGTCATTATATTTTTAGAGCAAATATTTCAGCTGCTAACTCAAGATCGTGAGTAGGATAGTTCTTCTCATGAATTTTTAGCTATTGTGATGCATTGGTAATAACTCTTTCATTCTACATAAGGACACAACCAAGTAATTTCTTTGAAGCATCACTATAAATAACAAAATAATCTTTCCCTGAAGGTAGAGTTAAGATAAAAGCTTGACTAATATTCTCTTCAGCTCTTCAAAACAATCTTCATACTCTTTCTTCCAAATAAATTTAACCCCTTTACCGGTGAGCTTGGTAAATGGGTTAGCCAATCAGGCAAAATTCTAGACAAAATGTCAATTATAACCTACTAAACCAATAAAACTGCATACTTCAGTTATACTTGTCGGTGATAGCCATTCTTGGATTACATTGGTCTTTGAAGGATAAATAGATATTCCATCCTTAGAGACAATATGGCCATGAAAAAAAATCTCATGAATCCAGAATTCACTATTTCTGAACTTCCCATTTAATTCATTTCTTCTGAGTGTTTTTAGAATGGTGCACAAGTGATTTTAAAAAACTTCATAGCTTTTGGTGTATACCAGGATATCATCATTAAATACCACTAAAAATCCATCAAAATATTCCTTGAAATATCTTTTTATTAGATCTATGAAAACAAAGGGTGCATTAGTCAACCCAAAAGGCATTACTGTACACTCGTAATTCCCGTAGTTAGTTTGAAATGATGTTTTCGGAATGTCTTCCTTCTTCACACACAACGAATGATATCCAGATCGAAGGTCAATCTTCGAAAAATATTGAGCTCCATGAAGTTGGTTGAATAAATCATCAATGCGAGGTATGGGGTACTTATTGTTTATTTTTATAGCATTGATCTCCCTATAGTCAATGCACAACCTCATAGATCTGTCTTTCTTCATAAAAATATGGACATGGATCCCCAAGGAGAAACACATGGGTGAATAAATCCCTTATTAATCAATTCCTCTAGTTTTTTCTTTAGTTCCACTAATTCCACAGTGGCCATTCTATAAGGGGTCTTTGATATGTGCCTTGAACGAGGAATTAAATCAATGGAAAACTCAATTTTTTTATTCTAGATAATTCCCAGTTAAATCCTCTTGAAACACCTCAACATATTCTAGCATAATAGGTACGTCCTCTATTCAAAAATTCTTTTCCTATCCTTTAATTATTTCATTCTCATCATCCTTTTTACTCAGACTCAGAAATTACCTTTCAATATCCGCTCGATGGTCATGAAGAAAGTAAATTTCTATGAAATTCTCTTTAAAATCCCTTCATTCCATATTTGATACTTCATCATCTTAATTTGTATTTTGAATTAATGACCACTATTGATCTGCATCTCCCATGTGGCAATAAACATCCATGACAACTTTTTCCCTTTCTCTACTCTCCCAAACAAGAAAATATTTCTCTAAGGAATTTATCCATTGCTCATATACTAATGGATTTGTACTCCCATTGAATGTTGGTGGTTGTTGCCTCATGAAGCAGTCTAACATTGATTCTCTGCATTGTGGATCAGGGTTCTCTATACGGTCAAGGTTATTATTCATAACCTGAGTGAGTTGTCCTAGTATGGTGATAAGTAGATCACCACTAGTTGCTTCACCAGATCCACAATAATTATCTTGATTTGGAGGGAAATCCCTACATGGATTACGTGCGTTGATACAGTTTCTATTCCTTACACTAGGCACAATTTCTAAAAAATGGCATACACTATATTAGTTTATGAATCACAATACAAAATTTCAAACATGTAAAACACTTAACATAAATTGAAAACATTAGAAATATAATCCATAATAATAGAAATTTTTTTTTTGAGGAATTATATACTTATAAACCCATCATAATGGTTTGTAAATATAATGAAAATTATCCTAAGCTTTTCAACTGGGAGTGTCATAACCAAGAGTGTACTAAGGCCCATTGTCATGCAGCAACTCCCATTAAAGTCTAGCTCAATGAGGTGGTTTTCGGGTTTTACCCCTAGGTATATCTGTGCTAGTGCCTCTTCTACTTGATTGTGTCTATACAGAGATGTATTGCTTGGAAAACTCACAAAATCTATAGAGTAGAAAAATTCTAGGAAGTTCTTCGATACTAATACTCAATGTCTATCTTAGGGTAATGTGCTCTAATCAGAGTTTATCTAAATCTACTTTGTAAGGTTTGTACTAAAAATTCTCTGATTCCAACTATAATGCCATGAACCTAGTTACCCAGAGTGGGTGAATTATTACATAACATTGGCATGATCCCAAAAGATGAAGTCTCAAAAGACCAATTAGTTTAGTAGCCTTGGAAATACTAGAGACATTCATAAGTTTAACATTATATTATAAAATGAAAAACCACAAAAAATGGTCTCCAAAGGCCAAACTCATATCTTTTATACTATCCCTACAGGTCAGTCATAATATACTTCTTCGCTTCATGGGAAAAATAAAACATAGAAAGGGGTGAGATCAAATACTCAGTCAGTATAACAATATAACAAAAACATTCATAAATAAGCATAAACATTTAAGGTAATGTTAGACTAATACAAAATCATTTTGAACTTGAACTTCAGCATAATATGAAAAAGATAATATTAAATAATGCCATTTAATTTTTCACAGGGATATTCTACTATTTGAATAATCACATGAAATATCAATAGCCACATTCATAATGATGGAACGCTTAATGCTAGACTTCGTAATCACATAGTAAAAGATTTGTGCAAAGAATACAAATAAGATCTTGTCAAGGAATTGTTCCAAGACACTAGTTTCTCTCATGAGACCTACTGATGCATCGAGGAGCTATAGCAGGCCCCACCCATCACTTACTATGTCTAATGCGTCCCTCATATGAAAAGGTCTTACCATAATATACACATTTGTATTAAAACTAGAATAAAAAATGTCAATACTTTATCAATAAATGATTAATGGTGTAAAAATAACATATCCACAGTCAAACATATCAAAAAACCGTCAATACAATATGGAAGTTTTGTATCATAATAAATCAACTCCAAACAAGCTTAAAATCCATCAAATGATGTTGATATAGATGAAATCAAAACTATTTTAAAGAAATATCTATTTCTATTTTGAAGTCATTTAAAAGTCATATAGCTGTAAAAGAAAACATTTATTTCAAAAATATTCTTACAAGATTTTATGAGAAGATTTGATTATTATTTAATGGAATAAAATTTCCACACCCATTGCCTAAGTTAAAAAAAGACATTCTAACCTTAATTTTGTCGAAAAGGTCATAAAGTACCTTGTTTGGAAAACGATGGAAAGAATACATTCAAAACATATATGGTTAAATAAGGGTATAAATGAATTTATCCTATAGTATATTAAATAGTAAATTTTTTTTGAGTTATATTTTTAAGAAAACACAGATGTGGATGATAAAGTGGTCCTAGTAGATACTTACGTAAAAACAACCTCATATAATAATGAGATTGTGAAATTAACCCATACCTTGTAAATTTACTTCATAGAGGGTAGGTTAACCTCTTGTATAATGGTAAAATTATTTTTATTAAATTATTAAATAACCATATACATTAATATGATATCATATATGTTCTTTTAATATTGCTTTGTTAATGATATTTCAGTAGAATCATCATTTCAGGTGTTAACTGATTCATTTTCCTTTATATGCTTTGTTACGTAAGTAATGTTTTTTATTGATAAGATGTATAATATTAATATTCAGAATGATATTAAGTCTTAAAATATTATTTTATTCATTAAATTAAAATTAATCTTCAATGGATACGATGAGGAATGAATCTCATCGCGTTCATGGAGACTGTAATCCGTACGTACGCACGAGCGACAATATCATTTTTTTGATACAAAAATAATATATAATGTGATGGTATATCATATATAAATAATATTTAACTTTTTATATTAATTATTTACATCATTTATACTCATTATTATACCCATCCAAATGATTAATTTTCTGAATAACATACTACACCACGACGTGGAGACGGTAATCCGTACGTACGCATGTATGGTGAATTTATAATTTATAGGATGGATAGAATAATGAATATGGTTGTACCATTTTTATAATAACATCAAAGTATATATAAAATACTAGATTTATTATTTTATAATGTAAATAACAAATAAAGAAGAAGTGGAAGAAGAAAAGAACTTGAAAGAGTTGATGAAATATTTACCTATTTTTCAGGTTCTTCCTTTTGATTTGACCAAAAGGGATCCTTATGTTGGATTTATGAATATTGTAAGGCCTCTAAGATTCATGGAGGAAAGGTGAGAGGATATTTGGGCAGGCTTTGGAAAAGCCTAATGGCTTTGAAGATGTGAATCAGAGAGAAGGGGAGGTGCCCTTTTATAATAGATGCGAGGGTCACTTTTGGAAAAGATTGAAATATTATTTTATAATAAAACAATTTTCGATTTATAATGGATCCAAAATGAATTATTTATAAGTTAATGTGGGGATGGGTTGAAAAATTCTCATCCAATAGGATTTATAGAGGTTTATGTCATCATATTAACCATATCTTTTAGATTTAACTCTTAGTTAAATAGTTTGACATTTTCTATGTCTCTTTGTATTTTTATATTATATGGCTAATAAACATACAATAAACTATCAAGAAAACCTCAAGTGGTTCATTAATTAAATATATAATATTATTGAATCCCTTAGGCCGATCCTTAGATGTTTAGGAATACAATAAAAATTAATAATATAATATTGTTTTTTAAAAACTCTTTTATGTCAATTTTGACACTATTAGGTATTTTGTTTTTGTTAAATTTAAAGAAGCATTATTACTTAGACAAAAATTAATTTAATAAACCCTCACATGCCATATTAAACTCTAAAAATAATTTAATTTATTAAAAGTCTCAAATTTGAATTATTTGGATATTTATAATATCAATTATTTTAATCATTCATTAATAAGTTAATTATTGCATCATCAATGTTTCATAACTAAATTGAATTATTTAATGTCTAAAAATTATTAATAAAATACCATTATATAGGAAATATTTTTAGATTTATAATGAATATTTATAGTCAAATTTATCTTTGGTATAACCCTATTTTTCTAATTGTATAGTTATTAAACATTTATTTTAACACTTTTAACTCTTCATTAAATAAAATAATATTAAATGTCCTAATCTAAGACAAGTGGACCCAATGGGATCATATGTTATTGATAAGGTTATTTTTGGTTTAATTAAACTTATCTAATAGAATTGTGACATGTGTTAGGGTAAATATGATATCATTTTTACCCTTAATTACAATATTTACTTTTAACAGTTGTAAATAAAAGTAAAAAGTTACAATTCACCAAAAATTATTTTCATATTATTTAACCACATTTTTATATGATATTAACTGTGTCTCTCAGATTTTTGAAATTCAACTCACAGAAGTGGTACAATTATGTTTTATACAAATTTGTAAATGCTCCTAGGAGGTGGGTAAAAGACGGTAAATTGTTCGATAAAATTTTATATATCTAAACTTATTATAAAATTACCCCAAAAAATGACATTGAACATATATATGTATTATGAATCGATTTTAACCTAAAATAAATTAAATTAAAATAACTAATTATTTAAATTAAATGTTGGTTTAAACTTATAACACAATGTTTTTCCACTATTAATAAAAAATTGAATGTTTTCAGAAAAATACCAAAAATTCACCATTAGCAAATTTCGATATTCTGAATCCAAAAATGAAGTCCATTTTGAATGAAAAAATTTATAAAATTTCAAAATGTGGGTATTACTATTCATAAATTCTAGATTGATTGGTCGCAGTGTGTTAGAATCTTGAAGTTGTGTGAAACACAAGCTATTACATTATTCCATGGGAAACGTACCATGGATTCTTGGGTTGTTACAAAATATTTATTTTTTTCCAATAAATTAATGGGCCAATATTGTCATATTTTCATTAAGTTAGATAAATAAAGGGTATATTCTCTCAATTAGTGATCCACAAATGCTTCACAAAACTCTGAATGAATCAAAATCATTCTATAGGTTTTAGTTTGAATGAATCTAACTCTCATGATAATCCTCATTGATCGAAACTAATTAATTCAAGATATAAGTTATTCTATATAGTAGGGGTGTAGATTATTTCTTCATTATTTATAGAAATATTGTAAGAGACATCTTTAAGGATTTAGAGAAATATCCCTATTATTCATTATGGACAATGAATGAATATGTCTTCCTGCAACACCCTACGATTTTGTGAAATATTTTCTTTCAAATGACTTTAAACTTATCCATATTTTTTGGAACACAAAAAACTTATTTTATATTGAGTTATATGCAACACTGATTTTGGCTTTCATTACATGCAACATTGAGTTCAAATGAAACTAGATATACTAATATAATAACATTATTAAATTTGATATTTATTATCTAGACAATTTAAATGATGGGAATGAATATGAATAACAAAATTATGAAAATATTATTTACACATATATACTAAATTCTATGGCCACCAAGTAATTATAAATGAAAATAAATACCTTTTAAAAATAAAAGGAAATTTTTCTTTCTGAAAAAATATTTTTATGCATTCAAGTGTGTTTTATATAAATAAATTAAAAAAACATATTTAGTTTTTTATATTAATTAAATTTATATAATTTTCATTAAAAATAAATTTTAAAATTCATATTATGTGTTTTATAAACCATATACAAGAGTTAATCAAATTTTACACTTAAATCTATATTTTTTTAATAAAACATATAATCATTCGCTTTGGTGCACTTTTTTTAAAATTAATTATGAAAATTTTTAGAAAAATTTAATTAGATAAATTAAAACTATTTTTTTAAATGAGTATTTGAAAATTATATTAGGGTGAATTTTTGGGATTTTTCTAAAAATTCCTTTTTTATGAATAATAAAAATAGATAATTTTAATTAATAACTAGCATTTTGTTAAATTTATTTATTAAGTTAAATTATATTATAAATCTATTATAAAGTCAAATTAGTTTGATTATAAATCCATTAATCTAATTTATGTCATTTAAATTATTTTAATATTTAATTTTTATATAAAAACATTTCAAACTTTTGAACATTTTCTCTTTATAAAAAGAAATTTCTCATCATGTCTACAAAATTAATATTAATTTAAGGTTTTTCACTTATATGAATAAAATATATAATAAACCATTAATATTTTAAATCAGAATAATTTATATTATATAATAATACCAACTTAATTTTTGACCAAAATGAATAGTGATTTTAGTGAAAAATAATTACTCCACTTAAGGTAAAAATGGGTTTACCGGGGTTTTAAGTTGAAATGATGAGGATTAAATTTAACTATGAAGTTTTATAAAAACTATTTTGTGGATGTGTTTTTGAAATTACACCTGTAAGGTTCGATACTGTTGCATTTTGGACCCTTGTGACATTTAAAAAACCAGATTGCACTCCATTCATTTCAAAAATACCATGTGTGTCATCTCCCCCACTTATAAAAGGCCATCCTATCTCCAACCTTTATCACACCATAAATAAATTTTGTTTAGGCCAATAAATAAAAAAATTAATTTCAAAATTCACTCCTCTCAACATATCATACTTATTTTGGACATAAATCAAACCTATTTTTTTGGTGCAAAACCTATGGAGGACACTCAAAGAAGAGGCAACATTCATAAACAAGCATTTTTGTTTTCTTTCTTCAACCACCCCATTAAACTGTTATTATAATATCTTGAAATAATAACCAAAATATATGAAAAATAATTATATGTTTTTCTATCAATGGAATTAGGGACAACGATATCCACATTCATAAAATGAATTACAAGTTCATTGTTCGGGTGTACGGCAGACTATCGCCTCATAAACCGGTGCAATTAGTTTTTTCATTACCACCTATTAAGGTTGGAAATAATGATGAATTTATTTTTTATATATCATATTTATGATTTTGTTATTATTATGTATTTATTATGTCACACAAACCTTAATACTATCCATTTTTTGGGAATACAATAACATAGTTAATGTGTTTGGAGGACTACCATCTTGTGAAACAATGTGATTCATACAATCATTACATAGATGATATTAAGGGTTTTTTTAATATAAATATGTAATATATATGAAATAAATGTAGTTCTGAAATTATAATATATCTACATCACATTATTTTGTTTCCTCTAATCCGATAAGAAAATAGAAACAATATTCTTGCGTACTTACGACCTACCTTCTCGAGGAACATTACATTTCATTTCATTTATGCAGATTTTATAGATTTCACTCAATCTATATAAAATAAATTTTTATGATATTTATATATGATGGTTTACATTCAGTTTATTATGAAACCATTATCTATGTTAGTGGACCAAAAAATAACAAGTTATAACATTTGTGAAAGACAAAGTAGTTATTTCCAAAAATATGAATTTATCATGAAACATTAACAAAAAAGGTAATACAATAATTTTTAAAAAATAATATTTGATGTTATACATATTAATATGGTTATTAAATAGATGTATCATAATATTATATTTATTATAATTGAGGTTTTAATGAGTACAACAAAATTCAACACTTAATGTAATGGATTTATAGTTACCCTTTTATTTTTAAGAGACATTTCAAAATTCAACACTCATTTATTTTCTATGGTTTATATAAAAACCATTTGAAATTTTATATAATGAATAATATTACAAAATTATATTTAATGTTTTATTTTATTTTATTATTTATTGGGTATTATGATTCAAAATATTACTAAAGCGGTAATGGATTTTAATATCACTTTTTTACTTCTGTGCGATATATGCCATATTCACCATATATTTTTTTATGTGATGTATAAAATGATTGAGAATGTATATTATTATTCTAATAAAAAATATTTGGGTTTAAAAACCCAGTTTAGGATCTCTATTTTATGGGGTTTATTATTCCAAATTTATGATATCAATACATGATTTTTTTTCTTAATATCTTTTATTGATATGTACATTATGTTATTCACCTATATTATTTCATGAGGTGTAAATAAATCCCCATTGAAATGTAATATCATGAATTTATTTATATTCATGGTATTTTATGTTCCTTTTTCTATTTTTCCTTCATGGAGATTGTGATTAAAAGTTACCAAAATGGTATTGTTGTAATGTTACAATCTCACTATTTATTGAGATTATTTGTGATTTTGTGTCCAATAGTAAAGTCTTATAATAAATACCACAGAAAACTCTTGATTTTTATTCCATTTTTTATTGAAGATATATTAAATTAATGGTAACATTTTTTCACTAGTTGTCACATAAAATTATAAATCAAATGTTTTCAAGAAAACCTAAATTTAATTATCTCTTCTTTCAGAAATTTATTTTCTTCCAAAACCATATTTTCTAAAAATGTTTAAAAAAATGTTTTATTACACTGTAATTATTTTTAAAATACATTAATACCCATGTATTATTTTTTTGAAAAATTCTTTTAATTGAATATTCTTGTAAATTTATAAATAATCCATATTTTTCTTTTATATAAATTGTGAAATGAATCTTCGTTTTAACCTATATAAAATGAACATAATTATCCAACTTTGTGACCAATAATTTATTTGATGATTCCTTTATATCTTTTCAAGAATATTTTCAATGATTTTTTTTATTTATTAAATTTTTTAAAATATATTTTCAAAATTAGAAAATATATTTTATTGAAGAAACATTTTAAATGATATTTCAAAATTATTTTCCATCTAATATGACATTTGTTGGTGTTACCTATGATTTAATTGGGAAATGATCCAAGTATACCAGTCATATTCTTTCTCAGAATGTTTTATGTCTTAATGGAATGATTGTTAGGAACATGCTTCTCTTCCATGGGTTATACCATGAAGAAATTCTTATGAAACTTGTTTCTTTTAATCATTTATTCAATGATGCAAAGATTTTGAAAATTGAAACTTTCCCAAAGGCTATTATATGATAATTTTTTTATTTCCATTTAATTTCATGGGTTCTGATATGATGAATTTTTATGATCTTGGGAAATACATAAGTATGGTTTTTGTTATGGGATGGGTGGGAACTGTATCTCCCAACAGTGAATTGTCTAATGATTTATAGTTCATGATATATATTGGGATGGAACATGGAGTGAAGAAGGTTTAGTTAGATATGACGTGAATAATGAGTGAACCTATTTCAATAAAAAATTTCTGGAATATGGAGTGAAACTAGTTCACTAAGACATTATTGGAATGGGGAGTAAAAATTGTTAAGTAAGACAATATTAAAATGGGGAGTGAGCTCATCTTAGTAAGGTAATTTCTACACTATGATATCATTAGTAGCGAGACTTGACTAATATGGAAATGATAATATATACTTAAGTGTATAAAAAAAATTCCATTCCTTATTCTAATGTTTCACTCTCATGGTTCATGTTATTTGATTTACCTATCAGAAAAATTAGAGGAACTGCCAATATTTATGTAATAAATAAAGATTATTATATTCTATATGCAGGGTATGGTTTTCAAATGTTATGATCATATTCTCAAACCCATACAATCCTATACTTCTTACATTAACCCCTTATTTATCCTTATAGATCCTTTGATCTAACCTTTTCTTATGTTATCTTTCCTCTAGTTATAAATATATGTATTTTTGTTAATAGGTTTGAGAAGGGTTCTAGTTTTTAAGAACATAGTGAGAGATTATGTAACTCACTTATGGACAAGTGTTTTATGTTTCCATGATTCTAAATGCACTAAAATTTTATTGTCCTTGGGTGTGTGTTTATGTAATGTATTGAATATTCATACACAAAGATATAATATCAATGTATGAAATACCTAGTTTTCTATAGTTTGTATTATAATAAATATTTAGTTATCCTTTGGAATCTAGGATTTAAAAAAATTAGTGTTATACATAGGGAAACTTCTAAGGATATATCTTGGGATGCTTCTATGAATAAGTTCAATGATGAGTTAATGTGTGCGAAAATGTCTTAGAATATTGGTAAAGGATAGAGTGAGTTGTTTTTAAGTAATTAAATCCTCATATAGATACTAAAATTGGATGTAGATCTATAAAATATATAAATAGTGGTAAAAACACTAAAATACCCTATTAAAAAAAGACTTGATATTGAACTGTTTCATGAAAATAGGCCTTGTTTCCCACCTAGTTTGACATTCTTAGTGGATATTTTTTTAGAAATTTAACAACTCTTTATAAACCATCATGAATGAATTAAAAAGATGATTACTATGAATTACCTTGAATAGACCTAAGGTTTAATATATTAGAAATAATGTTTCACGATTTAGACATCCTATAAGTGATTTTATAGATTATCTTTTTTCCCATTTTGATTAGTATTTATCAAAGTATGAGTTTTTATTTTATTCAATAGTGAAAACTAGAAAGAACACAATTTACCAAGAATGTAGTAGAAAATTTTCTGATGAGCAGATAGATGGGTTAAATATAGGGTAAATCATATTGTGATTTCTCCAAATCAGTTTTAACAGATCAAGATTGACAATGTTTACATTAAACATCCTTCTAACTCACCCAATAAGTGAATGATAGAGTTATCTAAGAGTTCAGATGTTGGTAACCACTGAGGAAATAAGATTCAATTTCACATATATTAAGAATCAAGAAAGAATAACCGAAATCAATATCATATATTAATTAATATATGTTTTAATTATATAAAAGAGATACATAAATTAAGTATCTCGATAAGGAATATGTAAGTATTAGTTAATACAATTGATGAGAATTTTGGTCTCCCAATGTTATCATCAACTTTTTAATGCTTTTATTATAGAATGTATGAGAATTATGAATATTGATGTTCTAGGGGGGAAGCTTGTGAAGAGAATTGGAAATGTGTTATGGGTAATGGTTACACTATTGACAATGAAGATACAATGAATGAAGTGTGAAATGAAATAGTTATTTGGAAAAAAGAATATGTGGAATCGATGTTAGTGGATTATGTATGAGGATGAACAATTGAAGTTTTTATGTACTGAAATTCAGGATTTATGAAATATATAAGGAATTTTCATTATATGTTTTTCTTTAGGGATTTAAAATATTATGTTTTAAGATGAAAATGAACTGGAAATGTTATTTAATGGAAACATGATATTCAGGTAAAACACATTATTATGTGAAAGTTAACCCTTAATATATTTATAATTTTAAGGTAATGATGTTGGGATAAATATATGATTTATTTGGAACAATTTAATGGTATATTAATCAATAAATTGAAACTAATTAATGATCAATTTTCAAAAGTGGTTTATGCTATCATGGATAGAGATTATTTTTTTTGGATTTTTGGAACATATCCAATGATCAATATTTTATATAAGGAATGAATAAGAATGTATGTTTTCAATATTTTTTTGGATAATCTTGGTTATTGGCTTGTTTCAATTGAATACATGATTAATTAATTCACATGTTTGGTATGTGAAAATTAAGATCTACTTCATTTTCATTAGGGATTTATTATAGGTTCATTTTTGGAATGTTAGTGAACTTATTTAGAAAGTTTTGGATCTTCATCTTTTGGAAGGGTCATAAGGTTAACCATTTATGGATTGTTTTATGTTGAATTTTGGAAATGTCTATCGATTTTATTGTTTTCCATCACCATCGGAATAATTATGTATATTGGACAACCTATTCTAACCATTATGTCAAGGGGATAAATAAAGATAGTTATGATAAATTATACTTCATCTTATGGATATTTGTTCAATTAGTTATTCATGCATAAAAAAATAAAAATTTATTTATTATAGTAAGAGTTTTAGTATAAATTTATCAAGGCATAAACAATAGGTGAGATTGTACTTATTAAATGAAATGATATCTAGTAAGTATAACTTATTGCGGAAATTAGTCAACATTATGAATATGATATAAAAATAAAATTTTATCTTATTTTTATAACTTTTAATTATATGAAGTTTCATAATCATGCCTCTTTGGTCAATATAAATTTTTTTCTTAAACCTTATTTATATCGCCCACTTTCTTGTGATCAATAATCTCAATCATTATGAATCAGTATTTTGGAGTTAGTATCGTCTTCTTTGTCTATGAAATCACTTACCATATATGTTCACCCATTTGAAAAGCCTGTACGAGTTACTATAGATGACATATAAAAATCCATATATATTTATCAAAAGGATTTTCTATTATACCGATTTTTGAATTTGGTTTCTATGATGGAATTTTTAATTAATAAAACTTTTAAGACACATACATATTTTGAAGAAGAAATTAATTTTAAGTGGAGTAGAATGTAATAAATCAAGATTTCATGAAGTATATTTTTTCAAAATAAATATAATTTTCTAGATATTTTTCATTACATGTAACAATATGTATTAATTAGTGACATGAAACATTTATTTTTAGCTTAATTTATAACATAGAGTTTAAATGAAATGTGGAATATTATTAAAATATTATTGTTAAATTTGCTAATTATCACCTTGATGATTTGAGTGAAGAGAATTAATATGATTAAATATATTATTATTATTATTACAAACACAGACATATAAAATTATTTATTTTTGGAAAAATTAATTAATTGGAAATAAAAACCTTTTGAAAATAAAATGGAATCTTTTTCGAAAAAAATATTTTTATGTGAACATGGTTATTTTAAAGAACTAAATTAAAATAATCACTTTTAAATAATTATATTAATTTAATATATAAATTATATATTAAATTGAATATTTAACATTCATTTTATGTGTTTTGTAGACAATAGAAAATAATAAATCCCAGTTTATGCTAAAAACTGTATTTCTTCTAAAAAATAGTTTTGACTCTTTTGGCGTACTTATATTAAAATTAATATTAAACAATTTTATATAATTAATTTTTAAAATAAATTTAGTTTTTAAAACATAATTTCAAAATTATTTAAGTGTGATGTTTTGGGATTCGTTAGAAAAACATTTTAAGATGATTAGTGAAAAATACTAAATTGTAATTGAACAATGCATTTTTATTTTTTAATTTATAAAGTTAAATTATATTTTAAATTAAAAATAAAATAAATTTATATAAATTATAAAAACATTTATCAATTTTTTTTCATTTTAATAAATTTAATATTTAATTTTAAAATAATAATATTTTAAACATTTGATCATATTCCCTTAAAAAACATGCTTTCGTAACCCTTTTGTATGAATAATTTTAAATTAAAAATTTCAACAAATGTAAATGGTATTTGGAAAAGTGGATAAAATATTATAAATCAATATAATTTATATTATAGCATAAGATCAACATAATGTTTTACCAAAATTAATCTTTAATAATGTAAAAATAAATTACGACATTAAATGTTAAAATGAGTTTACAGGGGGTGGGTTAAAAAAAAAGAGAACGGTTATATTTAACTATAAAATAGTATAAATAACTATTTTCTAGACATATTTTTACAACTAAAAAACTAATATTCAATAATGGTCTCTTTGGGATTCTTATTAGATATGAAAAATGTTGGATCACTCAATTAATTAAAATAATAACTTGTCTCTCCTATCCCCACTCACAAAGGCCTCCCCCTATCCTCCCCTATTCAAAACCTAAAACCCTATTTTTAAGAAATGAACTACCAAAATCGCTTCCCATATTCCATAATCACATCATAGTTTGTTTATTGAGGACATAACTCTAACCTTGAATACTTTTTCTGCAATCCTAAGGAGGATACCTGAAGAAGTGGGAAAGTTCCTCAATGAGAATTTTTATTTTATCTATTCATAAAACCTAGAAGATTATAATTAAACCATGTTGAAATAATATAATTATTATCTAAAATATACTAATATGTTATTATGTTAATATAATTATGTAAAACCATCACCACTTTCTTCAATTGGTTAGAAAAATAATCATTCATGTGTATGGAGCACTACCACCTCGTGAACCGATGTCATTAATTTTTCCATGACCACTTATAAAGGATGGTTATAATGATGGATGTCTTATTTATATATGATATTTATTTTTTTTCTTAATATTTAATTATTATATATCACATACCTTTATACTAGACATTTTTTGTGAATACAATGACATTATTCATGTGTACGACTCACTATTGCCTTGTGAATCGATGTGATTCATTCTTGCTTTACATGGAAGGTATTATGAATGGTTTAAATGAAAATATATGATATATATCAATGAAATGAAAATTCTATAATGATATTATATATAAAATTTACTTTAATTTCATTAAATTCAACAGAAATTGGAAATAATGTTCATGCGTTCATATGACCTATGATCTCCATGAGTGGTGTATTTAATTTCCTATGACTAAATTTGATGGATTACTCTAAATATATATATATATATATATAACAAATTTATGTGATATTTATAACATGGTATACGTTATAGATATTATGAAACCATGATCAAATTATGATGACCTTGAAATGACAAGTTAAAACTAAGGTGAAACACAAAACTGTTATTAAAAAAAATATGAATTTAGGATGGAATTATTAATAAAAAAAAGAAAATTCATAATAAAATAATATATTGCAATATATATGTGAATATGTTCTTTTAATATATGTATAATAAACTAATATTTATTTTATTTTATTTTTTAATGAGTACAGTGGAATTCCAAAAATAAGGTGATGGATTTCAATTCTCTTTTTTTTTCTTGGAGACATTCATAAATTCACCACTCATTTATTTTATGTGCTGTATATAATTAACCTTTTACAAGTTATATAATTATTAATACTATAATTATAATTAACATTTCATTTAGTGTTATTATTTATCATGTATAATGATTCAAAATATTAATAAAGTGGTAAATAATTTCTGTCTCACTGTTTACTTCTTTGTAACACATGAAATATTTTACATTTCATCTAATTCTATTATTTATTTGGTATTATGTTTCAAAATATTACTAACGTGGTAATAAATGTCTATCTCACATTTTAATAATATGAGACACATGCCATATTCACCCACTATTTCTTTTATGTGGAATATATACTACCCATGAATGTATATAATTATGATTATAATGGAATTCATTATGGTTTGAACACACATTTTAGGATATATATTTCATGGCACTTACAATTAATTTTTGTTAGCAAATTGGAAATGGATTGTTTTCCCAATTTTCCTTCTTTGAGATTTATGTTATATTATGATAATATATTCTTTCACAAGGTGTACATAGTTAAAATTCTATATATTATTTCTTGAATTAATTTACTCTAATTATATTTTACATTCCATTTTATGTTATACCTTCATGGGGATTATGATTAAATGTTACGAAAAAGGTAGTGTTGTTTTGTGATAATCTCATCATTGACTATGATTGTTTATGTTAATGTTTCCAGTTATAAAATATTAAGATCAATATATCACTAAACTGGTAATGTTTATTCACTTATGTATATTTAATATATCTTCAAGTTATAGTAATATATTTACATTATTTTTTATAATTTTTTAATAAATGTTTTTAATAAAATTCCACATTATTTATCTCTTCATTCAATAACTTGCTTTCATCCAAAAATGTTTTTATAAAAATGTATTAAAAATTCTTTGTTACCCACTTATGGTTTGTAGAAGTGATTTTTAACCATATATTAATTTTTTATAAAATATTATAAAAGTAATATCTATGTATTTTTTCAAATAATGTCTGTTTGGAATTTATTGAAAATGGGAATGAAATATTCATTTTAAAATTTATTACATGAACAAAATTTCTTGAGGTCTTTAATAATCATTTATTATAATATCTATTTAAAAATTTTCATGTTCATATCCAATGAAAAATGAATTAAAACTGCTTTATGTTTTAAAGAGTGATTTTAAAGGAGAAATCATATTATCCTCAAAAGGAATTTTAAATGATCATTCAAAATTAATTATTCTTGTAAGATGTAATTTTTTTTATATTCCCTATTTCTTAATAGGTATATTATCCTAGGATACCATTCATATTATTTGTCTGAATGGTTTATGTGTAAATGGAATGATGTTTATGGAACCCATTTTCCCTACATGGGCTATACCATGAAAAAATTATTATGAAGCCTACATATTTTTACAGGTAATTCTATGAATAAATGAATATAAACACACCTATTTTCATATATTATGATATGATAAAATTTTTATGATACCCTTTTCATTTAGTGGGATATTAAATAGTGAATGTTTATGATTTTTTGTCACACATATGCATGGTTTTCATTAGGTGAATAGGGGGAACTATATCTCCCTACAATGCACTAGTTAAATATTAATATCAAGTGAGATAGACCCGAATGTAAGGGATATTGAACCCATTTCTATAATACAAGGATGGAATGAGGAATGAACCCAGTTCAGTAGGATAAGGCTGGAATGGGATGTGAATGTGGTTCAAAAAGGGAGGGATGAAATGGGGAGTGAACACAGTTTAGTAAGATTGGGATATAATGGGGAGTGAAACCAATTATTAATGGAATCTATATTCTATGATAGAATTGTCCTGGATCCTCAAATAATATAGAACTAATATTATATTATTATGTGTATTCGAAAAATTCAATGACTTATAAAAATGTTATGATCTCATGTATATGTTCTATGATTCCTTTACGATTCATGTCTTATGAACTACTAATATTTACAACGTGACTCAATATTTTTCTCTTTGATAAGATTGGTATGTTTTTACATTGTTATGATCATTTCATCACACCCTCATGTTCATTTTTTGATTATGAATCTCCCTTTATTCCTTTATGAAGCATTTGACCTAAATGTTTATTATGATTAATTTCCCCATGTTATGAAGATATTTATGTTTTATGATATGTATAAGAAGGGTGATTGTTGTGTTGAAGATAATGGGAGATGATGTAGATCACTTGTGGATCAATGTTTTTGTTTCCAAAGGTATTAAACTATTATTGTCCTCGAGAGAGTTTTTGTGTGTAATTAATTTTAATATAAAAATACATCATATCCATGTACAAAGGGAATGAGTCATTATAATATCCTCTATGGAGAATGACATAATTTTGTTGAAATAGTCACGGTGTTTTGAAAATAGCTATTGAGATAGGGCCTTTATTGTTATCTTAATACCACAATAAACCTAGTATCAAAATAATTATAACAATATTATTTAAGTTTCATATAATAAACTAATGGATAAAATAAATATTATTTTCCTTGATAAATTGATTAATATTTATTCAGATAATATTTAAGATTTAATTACTCCTAGACCATCAAAATATGTATACTTGTTCTCCATAATAATTATATGGTCTTTAATAATGAATTTCATTGAATTAATTAAACATCACAACATCATTCCCTAACAAGTATATAAATATTATATTCCCCAATGTAGTGAATAAATATATATTAAGCATTCATGTATAAAATAAATAAATATTTTGTTACCTTGTAAATAAAAACGAACAAATAAATATTATATATTTTCATATTTGAATAAATAAATTTCTATTCAATAATATATTTATTAAATATTAAACTAAAAAATAAATTCTCTCAAATGAGTAGTGATTGGATATTTGATATTAAACCAATGTGAATTATTAATATATGATATATATCAAAAACATTTAACCAAAATGATAAATTTATATATAATTTAACTGAGGTTCTTAATACCCATAACATGTGCCTCTCTAAGCTCCTATTTAGTGGTATTGGGCTACACTACCTAAATTCCAAGGATAAGATCTAACCACATGACAAGGCTCCCATAGATAAATAATTTATTCTCTTAATGACATGTAACCTCTAATGAATGGCCAAAATGTGATATAGTCCCTTTATCTCAATATATTTATTCAATAATGTTTCATGCTAGAGTCTGTAACCAATGTGTTTGATGCCTCTTTCGTGGATTTGTTTGTAAATCATATTGCTAATAACGTCACCACAATTATGGAATAAATCAAGTAGTATAATTAACATCAAAGGTTATAAGATATCAGCTTATATTAATGAATAGAAATGGAAAATAACTTTTCACATTATTTATTAATACAATATCACAAATGATGCACCAATTGTACATTACTTCCCCAAAACATATAACATTGTAGTTTTATTGTTTACATGAATGTAAACTCTCCATAAAATTTATTAACGATAATCGTAAAGTCCAAGGATAATGCAATACATATAAATAAATTAATATCCAAAGAAACATATAAATGTGGATTTATTATTGGAAATTCATGTTATAAAAATATCCTAAACTAATGATTACAATGGATATAAAACATGAGAATGTGTCTCAAAGTACAATGAGTCTCCACCAGTGATATAATTTTTAATTTTTTCCTCCTAGCTGACATCATCTGGAAATAGAATATATATTTCAGAATACTATCATGGAATTTTTAAATTCATATCACATTGGTGAACTACTATATCCATTTGGTGTGTTAAGTAACCATATTAAATTATTCTATACAATGTCATGAAAACGATATATTTTGGAGTGATAATGGCTATTTTTAATATTTAAATAAATTAAAAAGTTATCATACAATACTTTGAAATTGGTTCTAGTTCACCAACACCAACAGACTCCCACTTTCATTAGATCCAACTATTAATAAATATCATTCCTCTAGCACTGGAATTATCTGCATGATTCTATTGAGACTAGGATTTCATCAAGGGGTCCAATGAATTTTCCTTCATGGAATGTATTCTCACAACAACTTCACCACCCTCAAAAAAATTCTTCTATAAGTAATATTTTTGTAGTATGTGTTTCTTCTTTTGATGTTCCCTTGGTTCATTTGTGAGAGCCACCATTATAATACTATCATAGAAAAATGTGATCGAATATCTAATTTAAGAATTTCATTATTCTCGTAGATGATATTATGGATCAAAAACAATTTTTTGTTGTATTAAAAGCCACTATATACACAGATTCTACTTTAAAATCTATGGAAATAGATTATTTTAACTATTACGACTAAAAACTCTTATATTGAGACTAAATACATAAAAAAGTAGCGATTTCATGTTATTATTATTTATTTGTAAATTATTAATAATATATCCGATAATGAATAGTTTCTCATCTCCTCATACTAGGAACACAACCTTTGTATAACTCATATACTTAAGGATATCTTTAACAGAAGACCAATTCTCGTCCCCCAGATCATCTTGACATCTAACAACTATAATTAATGCATTGGTAATTTCAATAAAAATATATAAAATGGGATACATGATATATCCAATCCTAGATGTGTATGAGATCCTATTGATTATCTATATTTCCCTTCGATTTTGTAAATAAATACAAATTTTCATTGAGAGAATTATATCATGTGATGCTGGAAGAAATCAACTTTTTGATTGTCCCATATAAAATCAATTTTATATCTGGTCAATTTATGTGCTTTGAATAAGTCTAAGTATTATTTCAGATTTTTAATGAATGATCTTCATTATAGTTATATATGATGCTTCACCAAGGTCCTTAATGGATATATTATAATTTTACAAGTCTACAAGTGATTGAATTACTAGTAATCAATTTCCAATAAGTAATATTTCATTAATATAAACCACTCGAAATATGATCACAATCCCACAAAACAAATTGCAAACACATCAATCACATTTATTCCTTATGAAACCAAGATCTCATATGGATCTACCAAATAAATATTACAAAACATTAATGTTTTTTAAAACATAAATGGATCTATGAAACATTAATATCTTATTTGATTATCCTAGAGTTTTGTGCCCTTTAGGTAGTTTCGTATAGTTATATTACTAGTGGTTTCCATTAAGGAAGTTTATGTTTACATAAATATTCCAAATCATGTCCTAGAAATATACAATTGAATGAAAATTTTTGATGGATTAAAACATGTAAATTGGATAAAACAGTATAATTATAGTCATATTCTTTGACATTATTTAAACCCTTTATCCACTTTCCATTCTTTATAGCTTCTCATCATCCCCTAAATGGATTGTTTTCTATAGAATAACAATTTACACACAATGATATTAACATTAATTATTGTATTTACTAGATCATGAACTTGGATATAATACATAGAATCCAATATCTAATTAATGTATTATTTTGATTTTGTAGCTTATGAGATCTTAACTTAATCCTCTTAAGAAAAAAGTATTATTACTGTCAACTAATACCAAATCACGGACTTTAATGACAATAAATTCATATATTTATGGTTATATTACCTCTATGTGTCTTTTATAGAGTACTGCTGTTTCCTGAAGAAAATATTCCATGGGGATATATGGGATCTATTAATAAACGAACTCCTATTTTCTTATGAAAAAACATCAACAAATTCAATAATAATACCACTATCCTTCTGTAGGATGTGATACATTTCAAGTAACATAGAATTTTTTTAACAAAAACCTTCTTGTATGGGGTGTTTTATATATAATGAACCATTGTTTAGTTGGGATACCCTATAAATATAACATCCGTTCATAGGAGTCCTAGTTTTTTTTCTATAAATGTTATTAAAATATCCTCAAAACCCCATACATATATGTTTGACAAAATATATTTACATCCATACATTAATTCATATGGTATTAAATTCTCCACATTAGTTAGACTCTAATTTATTGTTTAATTCATATTCCCAAAATGATAATGGATGAATTACATGACTTATCATCGACGTTACCATGTTATGAAATGTACGATTCCTTCACTCACAAATATAATTTTAGTATAGTTTATAATTATGATAGAGTTGGGATAATATCTAAAGTAAAATAAGAATAAAATATATTATTGGTTAAGATAATCATCATCTCAATCAAATAAAAGTTTCTATATCTTCATACCAAGTATATAATTTTAGTCATTTGAACTATTTAATTTTATCAATGGATTAAAACTTGTTCCTCTTAAAGAAGATAATTCTATATATACTCAAGTCAATATTAAATTAAAAAAAATTCAGAATCTCCACATATAGCCTCTTCTAAGAAAGTTATTCACACCTCTTTCTGAACCAATTTTAAAAACTCTATTTCCCTTTCACCATGTCCAATAAAAGGTGGCTTGGTCATTTTTCCTTGAAAACAATCATGTAAAGATATATGTGGATAATATTTAAAATAGTTTATGTAGCCATATTGATAGAGAATTTAAAAATTATTATCCTTTATATGATAAAGACAGTGATTCCATAACTGTGTGTGAAATAAGTCATGAGAAGTTGAGTCATTTCCAATTTCAAATGAATTGTTTCCATAATTCAATACCAAATGAAAATTATTTAAATGTGAAGTTCCATAGAATATGTTATCATTATAAAAATATATTTTATTTCCAAACCTAAAAATAAAAAAATCTATATCAAGGCTGTGTTATGTATCCTTGGTAAAAGTTATTATATAATAATTATCAGTTAAAATTACGTCAATCCTAGTTTGAAACAGAAGGTGGTAATTTCAAATAGATACATCTGCCTACCTATCACCATTAATATCTTATAAATCCATATATTCTATTAAAATCACTTGAAATGTACTTGGTTCTGGTATTTGAATACTAATTTTGGAACAACAATCTATATATAATAAACAATGAGTATATATAAAAAATTTAACATTATAATGAATTCACAAATTTATTCACCTTTATTCTTTAACTAGGTACAATTATTCTTCTAGTTGTCTATCTTACCACATGAAAAATATAATTCATAATTTTCCTTTTTGACCTTTGGATCTACCATTTTTGAAGGATAATGTTTGGGATATTTAGATATTAATGGAGTCTTATGCCCCTTTTTCTTGATCTTGTTTTTTTAATCACCATAAATAACACAATATTTTCCCACCGCCTGTCCCTATAAACATAGTGAATCAATGCAACGAATGTTGAGAGTGACCTAACACTATTTTTCTTATTATAATTAACAATGAGACTATAAAAGCTCTTTATTTGTGAGAATAAAATGAGATATGTTTAAAACTCATTCTAGATCCTAAATACCAGGATTTCTAAGCACTTAATGTTGCCAATAATATTCACTATGTGATTCCAAGATGGAACAAATTCTCCACAAATTCACATGATTAGTGTGATAGAGATTTTATATCATTTTCTAGGTAAATTTATCTAAGGTGAGACATGATTTCATATGAATCTATATCTAAGTGTTGATTTAAAGGATCACTATACATGAAACATTGCATAAAAAATTGGATATCTATGGAATTATTCAAATAATTCATATAGAGAGGTTATTCTTCCTCACTAGGCTCTTTTCCAAGAACATCAGGGATAGGGTTTCCCAATACATATACTTTCCATTAATAGGTTTTATACTATGTAAGCAACAATACAAGTATTGTATATTTGATCAAGTGAGAAATTTATACTTCTCTAGTATGGACCATAGTGGGAGAATTAAATATGTATAGTTTTCATTTTTTTACAATTTATAAGTGTATAATTTAATCACTATATCTTGATTTCTATATTAGATTAAAAAGTTTGTATTTATTTGTTAATCAATATTTTATCAAAACCCGATACCCTTCATAATTGGTTTTATAATATCCCATAGTATAGATATTCTAGTGGAAAAGATCCTTAAGCCAGTTACTATCACCCAAATGAGGTCATGGTTAGTTACATAAATATATTTTGGTCGGTGTAACATTCAAAATCAATTGTCTCATTACTCAATGATTGATTAAGTGGACTGAGAAATCCAGAACTCCCCTGTTTGGATTTCCTCAAAACCATTTTTTAAAATTTACACCAAAACTATAGATGGCTACTCCTCATGATGAAAAAATTGAAAATACAATAAAAAATTTATTTATATCTTCTAATTAAATTATTGTGTTAAAATAATGGTGAGTTCAAACACTAAAATACATAGGTTCTATTTTAAATTATTTAATGGAAGGATACATTAACATATAATTTTATTTCATGTATTTTTTTATTATTTGAAAAATACCAATTTTATCATATTATATTCTTGTTAATATTATGATGATTTTACTTATGTGTTTTACAATGTTTAGATAACATTTAAAAGTTTTATAATTTTCATTTTAATTTAATGTTTCATTCCTATTAATTTATTTGTTGAATGATATAGACATTCATAAATAATTAACCATGTCACTAATAGAAATAAAATAAAGAATGTAATTACCCTAAGAATATATAATTATTGGTATATCATTTAGATGATAAATGAATACTTTAACCAATGTTAAAACCCATTGAAACATGTATGGTTCAACTAGTATCATGCCTCCTAGGCTTCTATGTACCTCGTGGATTGGTTTCTTCTCAGATCCAAACTCGATTTAGCTCCACTCGAATTTGGGCTTCATATATTACATAATTTTACTCAAATGTTGGTGACGATAACAGAATTATTAGTTAAAGGGAGTTTATTTAAAATAAACCATGGAAAAACAAGTCCTTATAAAATTCTAGTTGAATAATGAACCTTAAACTATTAATTAAATTAAAAAATTATTATTAAACATAGAAATAATAAATTTAATAAAATGATGACTTATGTAGGATGGTTTATGATCTTGTTCACACACATAGTAAGGAATCAATATCAAAAAGTACACTTTCTAGAATTTACATAAATTCATTCTTTATTATTATGGTAAATTCATAGTAATTTATTCAATAACTAAATAAATCAATCCATTATTTTATTTTATCTTAATGGATATTCCAATTTTATGGAAGATACCTATTATAAATGAAACATAGAAAATATGTCAATTGTAATATATTTATAGATAATTTCAAGGAATAAATTTATATATTTTTCTAATTTCTAAATCCTATTACTTAGTCAACACCTCAGATTCTAACAATCTAATTAGTTTATTGACATTGAAATTAATTATTTATTATGAAATTTAATTTTATTATTTATTATAAGATGGTATAAAGTATATTAATGAGAAATTTTAGTATTTTTATGTTTATACGTGTCCATGTTTGACACCTTCGGGAGAAGTGTGTATCTCATCCAGATTATACAAAGTGTACTAACAAGACACATGTAATATTTCATTCTTTCCACATGTTTGTGAAACCCACCAATGGGTTAAACATCTTTTTTAGATGTGTGAATTAACAAGTAAGAAATGGTGTAAACTAAAAAAATTCCTTTATCTCAATAATCCTACTTGTTTTTAGCTTCTTGTGGCATTAGGAAATGAATTAGACCATATAATTGATGCGAATATCAACACTAAATCATGTTGTCTACACAATGTGTACACCATATACACACCATGTGGTATGAAAGACCGTATACTAGACTAGCACAATAATTATATAGTGTTCCTTAAATTTACCAGGTGTTATTAGCGGTCAACATTTTTTTATCCCATGAAATATCAAGTTGTAGTGAACCTAGGTACACAATGTGTACTATTAGTCACATGTCGTGTATTCCTCTATACAACCAAAAACTAATAGAACATTATAATGGAATTTTTGAACATTATTTATTTGTTATTAATATATTTATGATTATATGTAACTTGAATTAATTTTAATTAATATGTTTAAATCATGATAATTGAATACCATATAAAAAATTAAATAGATTAGAAGAAAAAAACTCATAAAAATTTCATTGAATAAATCAATGTATAAAAATAATTATGAATTATTATGTGCCTCCTCATAAAACTCTAAAAGGATTTGGTCATAGTGGAAATATTGTTATAATTATGAAAAAAATATATTTTAGTCCTATTTAATTATTAATCCATGATGTAGATGAAAAATAAACATCACAACCAATAGAATGAAATTAATATTTAATTGCCTTAGAAATCTAGGGATAAAAATACAGGGCTATCACATGTAATTTACCAATAAATTATATGTTTATTTATAATTAACTTAATCTTATAATTATTTCTTCATCAATGAAATGGTAGACTTATCTTGTCATACAATTATTGTATTAGATGAATCAAGGATAGTTCCCATCTCATAGTGATATAAATATCCGTAACAAACATATTGTAATCCATGTCTAATTCTATGGGTTGTAGCATAGATTGATGAAATTCTTGAGATTATCAATGTTGATCACAAATAGATCATTTAAGAAATAAGGGGTTCACTTTATATTTTGAGTATAATTTATTTTAATTATAGAATGAGTCCTAGGTAAGGTTCTCTCTAGTACATGATATAATTCTATCAATAATTCATTTTTCACGATGAATAAATGTGGCTCTCCATCATTGTAAAATTCCATAATAGGGATTAATTTTGTATAATGTTAGAAAATATTAATTGTTCAAGGGACCTCATTATTTTCATAATCCTTTGGTGAATACCATGTCTAAAAACTATTAATAATTATATTAATTTCTTGACATGTACTAAATTTGGTGATAAAATAAATTTTATTCTATTGAATAAATAAATTAATATCTTTTCAAATACTTTTTAATATGAATTTTTTCCATCACCAACTATCTCTATCTTCTAGTCCCGCTCAATAATTATTGATCCTTGAATAGTGATTATTTATTTAGATAATTAAATTTCACTAAATTATTATCAATAAATTTATAAATATTACATATATCAAATTAGTGAATATATATTTAATATTTATTTTCATAAATAAATAAATAAATAGTTCTTAACCTTGATAATTAATATCAATTAAAAATACAATATATTTAGAAAATAGAAAAATAATTAACTAGTGTATAAAAATAATATTTAATATTATACCCACATATATATATTACCTCAAATATATGCGGATTAAATATTTGTGATCAAACAAACATGAATAATTATTTTGTCACGTATGGGAATAATATTTATCCAGTATGTTAAATTGAAATGGAATTCAATTGGGGTTCTGAATACACATACTATGTGAACATGTAGGCTACATTGTTAGTGGAATTTGGATAAATTGCGTAATGTCCAATGTTATATTCTAAAAAACATGCAAAGGATACCATAGGGACATTAGATATCATCGTAATGACAAGTAACCCTGAAAAAAATGTACACACGGAAATATAACCCCTTTATCTTGATATCTCAAATCAAAAAATTCATATTCTAGCATCATAAACTTATATGTTTGATGTCTCTATATTTGAAATTCTATAAATTATCTTCCCGAAAACACCACAATGTCTTGGGGCTTAAGTAGTTAGTTAAATTTTCATTTAAGTGCCCAGGTTATAAACATTTGTTAAATAATAAAAGTGATAAATCATTTCATTAATTATTCATTAATACAACATCACTTATTAAAAACCTAATATACCTCACTTCTCGCAATCATACAGTGTCATGGTTGGTTAATAAACTAATGTATATAGCTCTTGACATGAATTAATAACCAACAAAAGGGATAAGGGTCATGAAACATGTTTGAAGATATGAATATCTAATGAATCATATAAATGCATATTTATTATTAGTGGGTCATTCTTTCATAATGTCCTACACTATAGATTATTATGGTCATAACCAATGAGAAATAATCTCAATGTCCTAAGAGTATCCCCCACTAATATCTTATATAATTATTGTAATGTAAAATGATATCTTCTGGTTGCTGACCAAATATTTTCAAAATATTTCATTATAGTTATAGGTTCTTGTCATAGTAGGGAACTGATTTGACATTTCTATGTGAAAAATATCCTTATGACCTTATCAAACACTATAAAATGTGAATAACAATCCTAAGTGATAATAACATTTATTAATATTCAAATACATTAATAAAATAATAATAAGGTACTTATAAGTTTTTTTTGAGAATCATCTCTAATAATTGGTGATACTAACAATAAATAAATCATATTAAACTTAACCACGTAAAATTAACACATTGGAGTCCATTTCCTTATATGAGTTCATATTATAAAAACCTATAAAAAAATATTCATTTTATTGTAATTCAATAATAATCAAAATATAGCACAATAATTGTGGCGATTGTGAAGTTATGCTATGACACATTTAAATATGGATAATAAACTAAAATACTTAATAATAAATTTACTAAAATACAACAAATTATTAAGATAAGAAAATAAAATATAATAAATCAATAAAATATGATAATAAATGGACCTTATTTATAGAAATATTGACAAATAAGGTTCAAAATTTGATATCTCATAAACTTAATTTCATTATTATTGATGTTGGCTGTATGCACAAAAAATTAGGACCAAAGTAAGGGTTTATGCGAACTTATATATCTAAAATTGAGTTAAAAATAGTATTATTTAACTCCATTAATCCCTGTATAATTTATTATACATGAAGAATAATTTTTGTTGAATATATAATTTTTTTTTTCTGTGGTTCTATAATTCTTCCTTACTAACTCATTGTTAAATAAATATATCCTCAAATATCATGTTACCTAAAATGGGTTCTTTATTTTAAATTCTTATTTCTCGAGATATAATTAATTTTATGCACAAATTTTCTTTTATATGGTGTCTACACATTCCATATTTTATTTTTATATCATGAATTATATATTATATATGGTATTTAAGATATAATTTGATGCACTTTTGTATTGAAGGGAATTTTTTCATAAGATGTTTCTCGGGATGGAAACATTCATTTCCCTAACTCATTTTAAAATCAAGATATCTCAGATTTGATTACCATATATGTATATTGTATTGTATATTATTTTAACATCATAATCAATTTCATCATCTTCAGTTATACTTATTGATATTTTATCCCAATTATCTTGTTCTGGATATGATGTTTTATAATATTTTCAAATGACACGGTTTCCAATAAAAGTATTTAAAAAATAAAAAATGGAAATTGTTTTTATCCTCATATTTTAATCTTTGATTCCAAATTTTGTGGTTATAGAATAATTTATTTCAATAATTTAAGTAGTTATTTTCAACTACATTTCCGTTCATTCATTTTTTAAAAGATAATATTTTTTAAATTTTTCATAAGGTGTTTTCTAAAAATAATAATATCTTTTATAGTTACGATGTGATAATATATTTTTGACTCCTTTCTCTTTTTATATTAACATTTATCTCTAAATTTTCTTGGGTTTTTAGTGCGATTTTTTTATCCTAGTTTTAGAAATTATTTCTATTAAAATTATTTTAGAATATCAAGGATATTTCTTATATTCAAAGAGATTTTTTATAAAGATCATAATTATTTTTTCGTCTAATATATTTTACATGGACATATATTATAATTTATGAAAGATACAATTTAAATATTTTCAGGAAAATTATATTAATTTATGGATTATTTTATTCTCTTTTTTATAAAGTATTTAAAAAATCACTACTTTTGTGTTAAAAAATTTTCCACTATGAATAAACATATCGTTTCATATATATCCATTCCATTATGAATACCTTGTATTCAATTTTTTAATGTAGGGAGTTCAACTAGATTTTATACATTGATTGAATAGGAAAATTATTGGCTTAACCATATACACTTTATATATGAGGTTTAATTACCATATGTTTTATTATGATTATTTAAGGATATATAAAATTTAATTCACTCAATAACTTTGGATACCCATAATTTTTCATGGAATTATAATTTTATGAATATTTTTAAATTAATGAATTATTTTATGTTGTGATTACATTTTAAATATAAGACCCATTCACCCCTTAGGTTATTATGACATGTCTGATGATTGATTAAAAGTGCAACATAAATGAAATGTTGATTTATAGGTGGAATCCTATATAACCCTCCAAGGAATTCATAATGTTTATATATCATGATATCAAATGTTACAAAGTAGGATTTATCCTAATCCAAACACTAAAGAATAAGATATATCTAAAAAATAGTATATAAGAATATTTATCAAAATCTAGAGCGTATGTATCTATGTCCAAATGTTATACGAGAGGATTTACCCAAACGTAACTATTATATGGGAGGATATTTCAAATATAAAGTATAAATAGGATGATTTCTCAAGACCAAGGGTACACTAGAGTATTTTATCAAAATAGAAATGTACATGAGGGGATTTGTCCATAGAAAAAATATGCTCATGAGGGTTTATCCCAATCATATGGGATGATAGGATGATTATACCAATACCGAGATGGTATATGGGGGGATTATACCAAGCCAAAGATAGTACATTTATGACTATATATAGTATAAAATGTGATTAATTTCTTAGTGTGATACCTTGAAATATGATAACTTGGATTATATTGGTATCATACTTTAGGAATCAATATTTATAACCAATTATTTTTTGATAAAATTCTTATATGTATCTTTAGTGAACCCATATAATCATCTTATGTTCACTTATGATCCTTGATTGTTATCTCTGGGATTTACCCATATTGTGAACATGAGGATTCCCCTTTATTATGTTTCCTTTTTCCTTGGTTATAAAAATATTAATATGAATGATTTGTCTAGGATATATTTTTATGTAGAGAATTTATGGGTAATGTTTAAGACTCATTGTTTATTTATATTTTTATTATATAGTTTAAAAAATGTAAATTTCATAGAAAATACTTAATTTTTTTTGTTAATGTTTTCCCCAATTTCTGTAAAAATATAATCCTAAAATTTCATACGTATATATTGTAATTATTATTATTTTCCAAAAGTCTTGTTATTATGATGATAAAACCCATGGGATGTTATAGATAGAATCGTATAAGGGACTAGATAACGTTGAAGGTTAGGATTCTAGCAGAGGATAATTTAATAGATGATATGATAAGGATGATCATAATTTCAAAGGTATAGATAAACTTTTATATTTTTTGAGTCAATATTTAATGTTTTAGTTAATGTGAGAAGATAAATTTATTGAATACCATAGAGATAAGTCCATCAGTAGTTTCAAATCCTCTATTTTTGGTAATATAGTGATTGTGTGGTTTTCAGAGGAGTTACATCCCAGTTCGAATACTGGAAAGTGGATATGGCAATGGACCAAATAAAAATAGTGGTCATCACTGTAAAAAAGACTTTTTGAGTATGAAATAAATCTTCAATCTAGTGAATAATGAGGGGGATGAAGATTTCATACCTTTCTAGACACTCCAGGGTGAGATTATTTGGTTAATTAACATTATCTAAATGTAGAATTATAACTTATTTTAAAATCATTAGGTTGGAAAGAATAATATAGAATGAATCTAGAAAACCTATATGAAAATGAATATATTTAGGATTTATGGTACCTATTAATTAATATGTGATTTTATGGACAAGTGGAAATTCAAACATTGATAAGACACATTTACATGATTTTTAGGTTTCGAATATTATAATAAATGTCATGGTAAATTTTGGTGTAGTTTTTTTTAGCTTATGATATGAATAAGTAGAGAAAATAACTAAAAGAAAATTATATTTAATTTAATGTATAAATGGTTCAATTGAAGGTGGAATTATAGAAGACATACTTTTATTGAGTTTTCATATTCACATGATCATTTAATTTTATTTTATTGATAACCATTTTGTATTTTGGATGTTTTTGAAACATGGTTATAAAAATTAAGTTGATCATGTTTTGTCTCAAAAATATTATATGTCTTATAATCAAATATTAGATAATAATTATATAGTAGATAATTATAATATATGCCTTTTATGATGTGAAATTTTATATTCCTAGTCATACATAAGGTAGTGAGGTTGATATAATAATAATAATTTAATCCTAACACTCTAAGCCATTTGTACTAATTAATGATATTTATCGATGATAATCTACTATATACTGAATATACATAATGATTATGTAAAATAACTAAGGAATTTTTTTAGTATTTTTTATTTAAAGATATGGAATCGTATATTAAATGGTATCTACAGTCTTGAAATGTTATTGTAGAAAAATTATATATTTTTTTGGGTTGACAATTGAATATGAAATGATTGAGGTATGAGGGAATCTTAAAATTAATATATACTTTATTTTTAGGAAATAAAGGTTTGATTTATTATTGAAAATTATGTTAAATAATATTAATATCCTTTCTATTGATAATTTCTTCATGATATTTTTTCGGTGTAGTTCATCACTTTTTTGTAAATTTAGTATATATTGGTTAGTTTTTAATTTTATGACATAGATATTAATAGTATTTGTTGTATAAATACAATGTTAATTTAAGGGAAAATATATGAGTTCACTAAGGTACAATTTCTTGATATTTTTATGGGCTTGGGAATGGAATATTATGAATAATTAATGTTTAAGGTATTCACATACACGAGTATATGATTATATGAAGGATTAATATTACTTGATGAATGTTAAGTTAATTGATATAGTTGAAGAGAGTAAGGTATTTGTCATTTTTTTGAATTTATATCTCAAATAATAAATACATTATAAATTGCATCACATAATTTTTTCAATGAGTAATAATCGAAATTGTGATGTTGTAATTTAATTAAGGTGGTATCATATCACAATAAAAAAACATTGATCTGTAAAATTAATACTTTATTTTATAGATTTTCCCCCAATAACATCAAAATAATGAAAAAAAAACAAAATAAGAACAAAAAAAATATTAAAATTACATGAATAATATAAAAATTAATAGATAAAAATGAAATAATCAATTAATATAAGTATAAATTGATATTTTTCATTGATTATTACTTGTAAAATGATACCTTTAAAAAAATAAAAAATGTATTTTATTTGAATTAAATAATGTAATTTTATCATAGTAAGATTTTTATAATATTAGTTAACGTGACACCCCATGAATTTATTGAATGTTTTTTTTCAATTTATTCAATTCGATAGCATATGTTGTACACAACACCTAACTAAACTGTATAATGATATAATATTATAACGTATATGTAAAAATTGTGGGAATGAATATTATTAACAATATTATGAAATTTTAATATATTCAATTTTTTTTACATTCTACCAAGAGATGTTACTGATATAATATAATAATAAAGGAAATTTTAAGCATAAAAGCTATATTTTTCAAAAGACAATTTCTTCACCTTTTAGCTGTATACTTTTTAATTTTTTTGCAAAACATTTATAAAATAAAATTTGAAAATATAAACTTATTTTAAGGTGGAATATACCTATTTGCTTGGGATGATGTTTTTTATTTTTTTGATATATTAAATGTTTTAATGAACATGAAAATACAATATTGAATTTTAATTGACAATAACATTTTCATCTATATAATTTATAACATTAATTTTTTTTAATTAGTTTAATGATTATTTAGATATTTTTTATTAATTAATATAATGGATGTAATTTGAATCAATTTCACAATGAATTTGGACATAAAAACGTTTCAATATTTTAATGATTATATCTTTAAAAACAATTTTTACTATTCCATCAACGAGATTAGTTTTAAATTAATATTTACTAATTGTGTGTTTTAAATTAATAAAACATTCCATAGTGGGTATCAGAGTTTCCGAATTTTTAATTAGGTCCCCTTTATCTTGGGACAATAAGAATAGTGACATTTTAAAAAACAATTTACCCTAGTTAAGTGTAAATTGGGTAATTATTGATAAAAATAATATTATATATATCTTAATATTTCCCTAAAACTTGCCTCAATTTTATTATATGATTTAGTTTTGACTAAAATCACCATTTAACCAATTTTATTCCCCCTTGGAGCCATTGGGATGACTTTTTTCCTTTTGCAGTATATAATTTTAAGGAAAGTAAAATATGTCATACTAGTGTTTTTAATTAGTATTAAATTTTTTATATGTGGTTATTAAGAAGATATATTGAACTAAAATATTAATTTTAAAAATATAATGTTTATATTCATTATGGTATTTTTTTTATATTTAATGAAATAAATAATTACCTTAAAGGGTTACATAATTATGATGTAATAATTGTTTAAATAATAGAAGCATATAAAATAATTATAATAATAATTTTAAAATAAATATAATCTGATATAATTAATTTCATAAAACAATTTAATAGAATACATAGACATATTATAGGTGTATTAAATATTTTGATTATAATTAATCATGTGAATTGATATTGGTTTAAAAGTGTGGTAAATAATAGTGTAAAAATTGACATTAATGATATTTTCAAATAAATAATATTTTATTAAATGATAAAAAATTCAAGAAAATATAAATTTTATACAAATGCTTTTTATAAGGTTTAAAATTCATCCAATGCTCATTTATGGTTAGTTTTTAATTTTATAGTCACCATATTATATTTTAAAGAGTAAAAACATATGTTCACATGGTAAGGGTTGAATGGATTAAATAATGGTGTAAACCAAAAGATAGGGGTACAAATTTCAAATAAGATTTTATAAAAATTACTTATGGGAGTATTTAGACCCATAATAATATTATATTCAATATAAATAAATTTGAAACCATTTTAATTGAAAATTAATTTATATTAGTTTAATATTTCTAGAGTCTTCAAAAGTCCCTCTCGCCCCAGTTTTAAAAGGTCACATCCTTTCTCACTTCTTCATGCTGCTTTGAGACTTTTATACTAATAAAAACTATCCCATATATCCTACCAACAAACCTATCCATGTTTTGGAGTTACTTCATTCAAAAATTACAAACCCTAGACCACTTACGAAGAGATCTAAAAAATGGCAGTCGAAGTGGAGGTATTTTTTACCAACTCACCCATGTTCATTTATTATTACGATTCATATTAATTTTTTATTTCCATTACAAAGTAATAAATCCAATATAATTTATATTTTAAGATATTATTATGATTATGGGATAACCATGTTACACCTTTTATCAATCCCACAAAAAACAAGATCACCACACCTGCGTATGTTCATCTTACCATCTCTTAACCTTGGTGTAATATATTTTTCATTACAACATTATTTGTACGGATATTATGATTGAAATAATAGTTATATATTATTAATACTATATGATATTTATTTTACAATAATTAATATATCATCCACTTACTTATCCTTTCACCAATATGGGAATTATACCGTCTCTCACGTGTACGTACAACATGTAGTCTCCATGACAGGATGAAATTTATTTTACATGTTTACCACTCAAGAATGATTATATAATATTTTTTAAAAAGTAAATATGAGGTATATTAACTTAATATAATTCATTTTTTGTAGAAATTATATCAAATTCATTAGAATCTGGACATACACGACGAAACATGCATTTGGAAATGAAGTGGTTAACACCCAAAACAATGGTAATAATGAAATATTATTAAAGAATATGTGATAAGATTTTATAAGAGGATAAATTGTGATACCATGAATATGGATACAGTTCTAGTATAAATTAGTAACAAGATATAAGATATTATTTAAGATTTTTGTATATATACAAATGAAATCAGACAAAATATAAGGGTTATTTCACAATCTCATTATTATAAAGGATTTTTTGTGTTTAAGTATCCATTGAAAAATATTTTTCTTCCATATCCATGTTTTAAAAAATATTTGAATTTTTATTTAATATTCTCTTATGAATGTTAAAAATCATTTTACCCTTCTTTTTTTTATAAAATGGTTTGAAAGGAGTCTTTTTTTCATTTCCCAAATGTGGTTCCATATGCCTTGTTCTATGAAAATACAGTAGAAATGTATTTTTTTAACTTATGAATCATGATTATATTTTTATTATATTATGAAACTGACACACACACATACATTATTTAATCGCACGGGCTACGATCAGATTAAAATTTTATTATTTTCTAACCGTCACTTTCTACTAGGGTGTAGTATAAAGAAAATCCTGGGTCGATCCCACAGTGAGTGTAAGAAAGCACTGTCAACATATGGATTGGGAATTTTGGTGTGTGAGCCCATTCTAAATGGTTTAGTTTGGGAATGATATTTATAGAGGATTTATGGTTCACTTTAGGAACAAGTGGGGGATCAGGATTCATTTCAGGGATTTGTAGAGAAGATGATATTAATTCTAACATGGTAGGAACTTATGGATTAATCTAGAAAGAAAGAAAATGTCTCTACTTTACAATGGATAAATAAAATAGTTCTACCTAAGAAGTATGAATTCCTTGATTTAGAAAGAGTAACAACCTATATGCATTATTGTTGGGTTCTTAGGTATAAATAATTTTACGCTATTAGTCGTAGCATAATCTACTCAAATCAAGATTGGTTTCTTTACTCTAATATCTCATTTTTGGGGGTGTTCAAATTAAATAAAAATGTAATTAAATTGTATCCTTATTATTATTAATTAATATTACCAAGTTGATAATTGAATATCTTATTATGTTTAGATGCCTCTACTCTCTATCCATACCCTGGGAGGTTTGGCCTCTCTTGATAGGAATAAATGTGAATGAATTAAGAATGGAAATGATGATCAACATTCTAAGGAAAATAGATATTTAATATTTAATAGACATGTGAAGATTTATATTCACTAAATTGGAAGATCATGCAACCTGAATCAAGAAATGTGAATCAAAATGCAATTATTTGTTTACTTGAAATGAAAGTGAAGTTGAATGCCATTAAGAGTTTGTTGAGGATCAGTGATAAAGGTGACGATGAAAAATGGAATGAAAGAAAAGTTTAAAAACAATCCATGATTCTTGTATTAAAACAAAATAATGAAAAGGGACCATGAAATTTGAGTTTATTGGTGATGAAATAGAAGGGAACGAGAGATGACGGAAAATATAAAAATTTTATGCTATTGAAGCTCTTTGAAATCATCTGCCCCACTAATTTATTTATAGGTGAAAACATACATGATGTGTAATGAAGATTCCCATCATGTAATTTCAATCCACGTATTCCTATGTTGATTATATATATATGAATTTCTCATGTTTATCTCAGCTTTGACTTGATGATTTTACTACCAAATCAAGTATCCAAGACTCACAATGTGTAACTTCCTTCAATATTAATCTTTAGAGTGGGATATGAATTCAAAAGGGTTCATGATATGTATTATACTCCCACAACATGTAATATATTCTTCACTTAAAATATTCCAGATGTGAGTCATGGCTTTCTTCACAACTTGCATCAAGCTGTGAAACCCTACTATATTCCATGTAATGAGGTTTGAAAACATGTAATATGCACATTCTACTATTTTTCTATATATCTCCATAAATCATTGAATTCATATTTTTAAACAAAATCATAGCATACCATGAACATTATAGAAACAATCATTTAAAATAAATAACTAAATGATTGAAAACATATATATAATTTTAGTTTATCACATTCCTCCCCACTTGAAAAATTGTTTGTCCTCATGAAAAAAGGTCCCAATAGTGATTTCAAAAAGATTTAATTATTAAAAAAATAGAAAATATTAATTATATCTAGGAAAAAAATATTAGGTGTAAGAAAAAAAGGTTATTATTAAGAATCTTTCATGCATAATAAATCTGTCATGCCTCATAACTCCACAATTTATATAATTTCTAATATTATTGTTACAATCTATTAACAGTTTCATGAATTCTATAACTGATTGAAATTTAACTCATGATGAATTTTCCCTCATTATTCAGGTTAGAATGAAATTGGAGTTATGATCATGCCTTGAATACATTATCCTTACCATATCCTTTGATTGGTTATATCATCTCCACTTTGTAATGACAAGAGAAAAATAAATCATTAGGGCTTCAATAATTCGCTTATAATGAATATGAGGATATGGTATCATGGGCCAGAAGTTAAAATAAAGATCAAAATGGATGATATGATCTAAGGTATAATACATTGATGTCATAAAAATTGTAATAAAATGAATCATCCAAGCTAAAAACGTCCATAATCCCATAAGCTCATTTTGGATCCATGTATATGTCTAGTAAGTACAGGAGTGTCATCATATTCCTTTCATTTTATTTTTAATTTTTAATTTTCAAAGTACATTTCAAACTATATCTTAATTCAATCCTATAACCACATATAATCATTCAGGGGATTCATCTATCTGTAAATGGTGAATATTTACCTTCGTAATACACAACCCATGTCAATTTTTCTTTTTTTCTTATGAATTTTTAATAGTAACATCCTAGAGTTGAAATACTAAAAAGTATAAATGTACAATAATCAAATGGTCTGATGAGAAACACAATATATCTTTGTAGCAGAATCATCCCTATGATATTTGAATTCTCTAATATTGTTTTTCAATAGTAAAATCATAGATTAAACAAAGAGAAAGGTTGAAAGAGATAATGGGCATAGAATAGCTAAATCCTAAAAGGTCATTTAGTGAAACAATGGGATAAATAGAGGAAATATAAATAGTGTATCTTAGAATAATGTGCATAAAAAATATTAAATTAATCATTTTATAATTTTACTTGTTCAGTTATAATATCAATAACTTCTAAATTGACGTTCTGATAGGGTTACTAGTCCTCTGTGACAGTTAAGAAATATGATAAGAAATAATATGAAATTATTGGCTTAGAATCCTTTCTATAATGTGAATAAAAATAGAAATCAGTTATCACAAAGGGTATAAATCCATGTAATTATCAATTAACCATAATTCAAAAAATTCTTAATTTTAATTAAATCTATAATCTTAATAATAATTCTAAAAATCTAAATAGAGAGAAAACATTGATTCTACAACTTCCCAACTTAACCTTTTATTTTATTTAAATGGGATAATGTCTTTGGGTTTAAATATTTCTCTAAAAATAATTATGAAAAACCTATCCTAGATATATGGGAATTAATAGTGATTCGGTTTTATAAAATATGAAAATCACAATAAATTCTTAGACATTTATATGGATACGATTTCTACACTACCCAAGGATTTATTATGGAAGTGTTATTGAAATGAAAACTAAAAAAATAAAGGGTAGTTTGAAAATCATAAAACTAATGAAATAGAGTGCTCTCTATAGAATGTGGCATGCCATTAAAGAAGTTAAGAAGTTGTGATGCTGAATCTGGTTTACCTGTAAAATGGGTAAGAAAAAAAGCATGTACTAGATGAAATATTAGTACACTAGTTTAACAAATTGATTAGCATAAAATCAACCACGTCCACAGTATGATGAGCATGGGTAACCAATTTTCTTTAAATGTATCATAGTTTTAAAATAAATATGAAAATGGTGTCAAAGTGAAGAGAAAAAGACTCTAGTTTGATGACTCAAACTAGAAAAGTGATAAACAACGGTTTGACTCCCATAAAGTGGTAACAAAATTTTCAATATCTAGAAATATGGATCAAAGTATCATTAAGTGTGGTTCATCATTTTAGTTTCTCGTATGACCTCTAAAAATACTTTTTGTAGTGTCCTCCAGCTCACTAGGTCACTTTAAAATATTGATGACATTAGTAGCATCGTGAGAATGAGTCAGATGTGGAAGGAATGATATCATAACGTATAATGGTTGTTGATAGATATGATTCTCTAGTGAGAGGTATTAAATTATTTTTTCGATTTCGACCATGCACTGAGTCACTCATTGTACCATAACATATGGTGGTACTGGTGTATCAATAAATATATATGACATAGAGAATCTAGACATGGATATTAAAAAATTTGAACGATATGTAAATGAACCCATGTAAAAGTGACAGAAAAATCAGTTCCCCTATATATAAATGTGTGAAGCCATAAAAATTTTTGAAAACATAGATGAAACTATGAAAACAATCGGCCTTATCACTAATATATTACAACGAAAAATGAGAAAATTGACCGACTAAAAATAGTCATCATAACCAACAATCTCCTCCAACGCTTGCCTACCATCGAGTGTTGGTGGTAGCTATCTAGTTGGATCAGTGGTCATTGAAGCAATAGTGTTAGGTGGATCAGTTACAGAGGGTGGATTCAATCATATATAGACATGGTATGGGGTAGGTGGTGGAAATATACTGATCTGAAGTGGGGCCTTCTGTTTGGAAGAATGATTGAGAAGGGCACATCAGTGGTAGTTGTAGTGGCTAGTCCATTGCCCTACTGGGCATGCTCAACTAGGCACTCATACTAGGTAGCTGGTATAGTGATGTATGATGGAATATCCGTGTGGACTATGGTTGGTGAGCGAGTAGTAGAATTGGATGGGCTTACAGGTTCTGGTGGTGGCATAAGGTATGTGGATGAAGATGGTTGTTGTGGGGTGGTGAAATCGAAATGATCAGTTATGGTTAGATACTGATCAGTGGAGATCTGATACAGGTTCTCAAGGATGCATAGCTATATAGTCCATATATCTGGTTGGGTTGGATGGGTGGGTGGGGTAGTATTGGATATTTTAATGGTAGGGTTGAGTATATTTTTGGGTGTTAGAGGTGGTGGTGTGGTGGGTGGATCACCTGAGGGGTCTATTGGTGGGGGCAGGTCTTCTGTTGGTATTTCCTGATGAATGCACAGTGCTTAGTGGTAGATATTTTATTCTCTCCCAAAAAGCATAATCTTGTGTGGAATCCTAAAATTAATGATCTATATAGGGCCAAGAGATGTGACTGGAAGATCCACATTAAAAACTCAGAGGTATCTATCTAGGTGGGAAATGAAAGAACCACTCATCAAGGAACCTCTACTCCACTGTGCATGAGCTCTATATTAGTAGGTGTACTATGAAACCTTGTTTATGGATGGGATTCCCATGGATACTTCCAAGATGAGATCATAAACTTGGATCATGCTACCATGTAACTATTCCCATGGAAACCATTCTTGTATTAAAGCTCTATGAACTATCTTTAACCCGAATGCCCCGAAGGCCTTCATTTTTTATTTTATTATATATAATCCCCCCTTTTAAGGGTTGAAGGAGAACCCGCACATGACCCATAAGCCCATGGAACAAGGACCGAAACTACTCACAATACTTGACCCGAAGGCCTAGAGGCATACTATGCCCAATACATGACCCGTAGTCCCAACCCACAAGAACTGCCCCTCCCCAAGATTTTTCATCATTGATCACCTAGCTCCCCACCATGAATTGCTGATCAGATAGAATTTCCCCGTAAAAAGCTACACAGTGCCTGGTCCTGATGGTGATTTCCATACCCTCTCATTCTTCCAATCTAGTAGCTTTGCTTATGGTGAATGCTATTATTGTTTCTCTAACCATCTTCTGGGTCCTACTCTGTGTGAACTGGGCTACACCATGGTGTCTGTTGCCCGAAGGCCCTGAGGCCCGAAGACCTTTGATGACCCGAAGTCCCTTCAGACCCATAGGCCCAAACCAGTTGCCCGAAAGCCGAAATCAGGTTAATAGTGCCGACTACTATAGTACTGAATATCACCTGCTATAGTACAACTACAGTCTACTACAGTACCCCCGAAAATTCACCTCCACCCGCATTTGAACATTGTTCTCTTGGATGCCAAGCAGGAGCCCTTTACCACTTGGGTAAAGGCTTATTGTCTCTATGAACTATCTTCCATTTAAGATATGAAACTAGGTAGACTTGATGATATGGGGGTCATGTTGTATTTGAGGATCCCATGTAATCATCGACCACATGTTATTCAAATCTTTCTGGGGAGGCTCGAGCTGAATTGTCGAAAATACTTCAGATGCAATAAACTCCATTGTATAAATTCCTTGTAAAATACCGAACTTAGTAAATGATATATCATGTTATTTGACACCTAGAAAAATTTATATAATATCAATGGACACTTGAAATGCCGAGAGAAACTTCAGAAGTAGCTCTCTACACATCTTATATCATACCTCAAAAATAAATACTAAATGTAGTCTAGTGAGGGGGTCAAGGATGAAATCATTGATATTTAGGTAGATAAGAACATGCCAGTTTAAGGTCATGTTAATTATCAAGGGATTAGATTATATTTGGGTCAGGTATACATGGTGCTTTGTGTTCGAGAAATAGAGAATGAGGTTCAGATGGAGGTTTCCATCACTAGAAGAGTCTTATGATCTAGACGAAGATTCATCTTGAGCCGTTGGCACAACATGGATTTTTGTAGGAGGTGCGGTTCCACGAAGTCAGTTTTTAGGTGGCGGAATGTCACGGTTTGATGATTAATCAGAGGATGGTGGCCACAAAATTTTGGTTCTATCCATTGTAGAAGGAGTGATTTTGTGGCAGGATTTTTAGGAGGTGCAGTTTTGTTGCAGGCTGGTGAATGTTGGTGAAACCTATATGGGAGGGGAGGTGGGATGGTTTGGGTGTGATCATCTGGGAAGGAGAATGTGAAGGTAGGGTTTTGGGACTCAAGATGAAGGATAGTGTGTGGGAGGAATAATTTTAAGGGTGATGAGAGGGTTTAGGTGCTGGTGTGTGAAGGGAAAGGAGGAGAGATTAGTTAGGATGCATGTGAGGGAGGTGGAAGGCTGGGAGGTTCATGTTATCAGTTAATGATCCTAGGGCTTACAAAATGTTTTAAAAAAAAATTCCCAAGTTGTTACAAGTTGTCTAGCCATGTTTCAAGCCATGTAATTCTAATTTTTATAGGATTATTGATAGAATAGGTACACATCTTGTAAGAGGGAAACTTGATGTGTAATTTCCTATTTTTTTCTCAATTTTTCTTCATACCATAGGCTTTATAACTTATATGTTCTTAATATTTCTTAAGGATATCCTAATCTATTCTAGGATAAGATGACCTACCCTAGGTTTCCTCCCAGTCAACTCCTCCTTTAACAATTGGAGTGTGATTCAATTAGGGATTACAGGAATATAAGGCTGATGAAACATCCATCACAAAAGGGGTTTTCAAATATTTTCTGCCGTTGAACATTAACCTCGAATGGTGGTCCACCAACCCACTGAATTTCAATGCCCCCATAGGGAAAAACTTGAACAATATAAGAGGGGTCGTACCATCAGGATTTTGGTTTCAAAAGAAATAATTTCAGTCTTTAATTGAATTATAGGACCATGATCTTTGGAACAAATATGCATCTTGTGATGAACTAATCATGCCATTTTTTTGTTCACTCATTTTAGATATTGGAATTATCATAAGCATCTATATTGGTTTCTTCCAATTCAGCCAACTGTAGTATCTAAGCATTTATCATAATAACAATTTAGCTTCTTAATTTCTTAATATGAGTGATGCAGTAGTTCAACTACAAGGTGAAATGGTTTTCCATAAACCGATTTAAACAATGTTATAACTATTAGTATTTTTTATGTAGTGAGGTATGCCCATAGTTTATCATCCAGTTTCAAACTCCAGTTTCTTCAACTTTTATTCATGATTTTTTCCCAATATTTGTATGATCTCTCTATTTTACTGTTCAACTTCCCACTAGTTTTTGGGTGGTAGGGAGTTCCTTTATTGTAGTACATTCAAAAAATTTTGAGCAATAATTTAACCACATGATTGGTAAAATGTTTTCCTCGTTCAAGGATGAGTATTATTGACAATAAAAACCTTCAGAACGCATTTTTTTCCAGGAAATTCGTGACCACTTCTAAAGTTTCATGTGATGTGGCTTTAGAATTTTCTCGAACCACCTTCATCAAGATGAGGTATGGGACAAAAAACGACCAAAATATTTATTCATTGAGTTTAAGGAGATATAAAGACCGCTGAGTCCCCCTTTCAATTGGATCCAGAGAGGTGACTAGCACCATGGGTATAGAAACACATGTAATATGGAAGGAATTACACTTTTTATTTAGTAGGATTGGGAGATATGATGGTAACAACCCAAAAAACTCCAAAAATGAAGGTAAAAGTAAAGCTAAATCCCATCCCTATATGAATGTTCAATGATAAATTCAAAAAAAGTAGAAGAAAACTCTGAAGGGAATGTACTAAAAGAAAGGAAAACAACCAAAGAAACTATCCCCGCATCTGAGCTAGTACAACAACGTACGGTCCCTGAAGTCCTCTTGGAAACCAAAACGTAGTTTTATATATATAGGGTGAGTATAAAGGTATACATAGTAGGGAAAGACCATAAGATCCCATGCACTAGTTGGGAGGAATTCTAATACCCTGTGTGGAATTAGAGGTAACCAAAACAACTTGTAAGGAATATAACCACCCAGCCTCACCAACACACACTCCCAAAATAAAACATGTCAGGCATGTAATAGTAATATCACATTGATATTTGGGTACCCCGGACTGCTTTCCCATTGGATATTGAAAACATCATATGCGTCAGTTCATTGCAGTCCCACTGCCACCTAAATGAAAACCTTATAGGCCACCATAACCACCCATCTCACCCATAGACACATGGTCCACCACCAGTATGCATTCCCACATATTGACACCTGGTCCACCACAACCATATGTTACCATGACCACAGACACCAAGGCCATTGAAAATACAGACATTCCTGAAGACACATGGGACTTATCCTAAACACACATGGGAAAAAAGCCTACTGACACACACCTGGGGAAACCACAACAACGTACCCTACCCTAAGAGTCTTGCACTACAGTGGAACTCAGGCCATCACAGCTTTCCCGATGAATCTTGGGCTACACGGGAGAGGGAGGAGAAAGGAGCTAATCACCAACAACCTAATATGATGTTGGGGAAAATACCCTCCCCCATGAAATGGGTGTGTTCGATTTGTAGTGCTCAACATGGGTGGGTTGTGAATAAGAAACATAAGAACTAAATTTATAAATATAGGTAAACAAGAACTCATCCCAACATAATGGTCCCAAAACCAGCCCATACACAAACACCCTCATTACTATTCATTCATGCAAAAAAACACCGTAACTAGAGAACCACCTATTCTTGTATTCATGTTCATGTGGTTTTGTTAAAAATTAATTATCCACTACTTGGAAACTGTCATGCACAAGAAAAATTCATTACAACCCCGGTCTAATGATAGAGAAATCCAAACATCAATTTAAGCATTCACACCTGGTTCTCTTGTAATATCACCACAACAGAAACGATCCATGAGATACCTAAAATAATGGAACCCAAACAATCCTCAACATATGTCCCTGCACAGCCTTAAATCCAAAAACCAACAACTTAACCATAGGGGATTCCATCCCCATCCCCACCAACCCATAAGTATCAAAAAGAACATTAGTTGTTATTTTCAGAATAGAACAAGGGTGTTTTTCAGATTTAACAACACCATTTATCAATTTTCATCATTTCATTTGATTAACCGGGGTGATAATAGATGGATTCTTATTCATTTCTAATCTATTTAATCAACCCCGTTTATGTGATTTTCTAGTATCCATGTACTATCTATTCAATCGCAATTATATAGAGATAAAAATATATTCATTAGTTCACAATATTGGACCACCAAATACCACTATTTTCAGGATACATAAGCCCATACAATTCAAAACATATAAGATATGATGAAATAGTACAACAACATCATCATCAAACACACCCTTTCATTATTTAAATTCTTTTTATTATATTCTTTATGATTTGGTTTCATCCACACCCTGAAGAAACATTATCATACCCACCCCGCATGATGCACATTAATAGAGATGAAGGAAAAACCCTACCTGGATGATCAATGATCAACATTTTCTCCTTGCACCAAGAACTGGGGATGCTCCACTTGTAGGAAACTCCAAGTCTAAAATGGTGAGAGGAAGAGGGCTTCAGCATGGGGATGATTATTCTATGGAAGAGGGACTCCAAATGCACAAAGAGAGAGAAAAATTAAAAGGAGAGATGATATTGTCTTAAGGAAAGGCCAGATCGTAAAAGCAGGGAGATGATTTCTAGGTACATAAAAGTTGGATCCTGGTACAACCACATGGTTGGGTGGATCCATAAATTTTGATTAATTGAGATTTATTTATTCTCCCCAGATATAGTGGAGATAATGACTACAAGTTAATATATTTATTTTAAATGGATAAAAACTCATAATAGGGATGAAATATTAATATACAAAAGATGTGTGAAATTGCGGATTAAGGACACATGTTTGGGTGGCTCGTCGATCGCCCCAAAATTTGGGATTTAAAACACATTTTACTGCTTTTAAAAGGCATTGTAAAGGGTATTAAAACATTTTTTCGTCAAAAGATACGTTACTAGGTGAAATCTGGAAGGTCTTGAAAAAAAGGGACATACTCAATATTAAGCGAGTCACCATCACCATGGAACCGTTGCCCTAGAATCATTGCCCTGGAACTATTTCCTAGGAACCATCACCTTAGCACCATTACCCTGTCACTGTTTCCCTAGAACCATAAACCATCAGTGTCACTAACACCCATCTGTGCCATCGTTCTCCCCTCAGTTCCACGATGCTAATCGGTTCCACCATTTCTCTTCCATTCCACCGCTCATTCAACCTTGAATTTTGACAATGTAATGGACTAGGAGGGTCTATTCCATTACATCAGATACCCCTAAAACAATTTTTTCCCTCAAGAATCCAAGAGTAAACCCAAATAAAAGAGTGGGGTCCGAACAACCACCTCAGAAGATACCTCTTAGGAGTAAGCCTCCTTGACAAATAGGAACAACTCTCCCTCATACTGATCAACTGTAGAGGCACTACTACTCACCTCCCTTAATCAGCCAAAAAAACATGTAAATGGAATACTGACTATTCATATGGATTAAGAATCCCCTACTTCCATGTCAAGATACTATCTGCTTAGGGTGGAACTAAATCGCCTGCACGGGTTTAATCACATAGACATTGATGAATCTTGATCAAAGATCATGTTCCCCCTAAACATAGTCTGGAATCTACACACACATTCACATTACAAGGGAATTATCACATCTCATAGATATCTTGTTCAAGTACTGCATCATAATCAAGGGAAAAACCTGACAAAAAAACTCAAAATAGCTCTGGGAACTGGGCGCACATCTGTGCCTCTCATTCCAAGGTAATCTCATATTGGTCACCATGCCTACATAACACACAATCCAATGGAAGGGTTCCCCCACAAATCACCTACCCCTGATGACCTTTGATCCTCATTGGTCTCTCTACGAGTGTCATATCATCCTTGATATCTAGATTTCCCCAGTTGACGATGTTTAAATCATCATGTAGATACCGACAAAGATGAGATACATAAAAGACATCATCCACCATCACTTGTGGTGGTGGTAGTGCCAGCTGATAAGCCACTTTTTCGACCCCCTGAAAGACATCAAATGGTCCGGAGAACTTGGGAGAGAGATTAATCCTCCTACTGAACCTCTGTTGCCCATGCCCAAGGAAGACCTTCAAGAAAACATGGCCACCAACCTCAAATTCCAAGGGTATACTACTACGATCGACATATGAATTCTTCCAGTCCTGAGACACCTTCATCCTCATACGTATAAGCTGAAACTTATCTGTTGTGCTATGCACCACCTAAGGGCCAAGATCACCTATTTCCCCGACCTCTGTCCAGTATACAGGTGAGAAACATGGACTTCCATACAAGGATTCGAATGGATCCATGAAAATATTAGTGTGATAACTATTATTGTTGGAAAAATCTACTAGAGGAAATTGTGGTACCCATGATCCTCTGATGTCTAGAACACATGCCCATAGCATGTCCTCCAACGTCTGGATGGTCCTATCTATCTTCCCTTCCGTCTGAGGGTGTAAAGAAGTTATAAGGGAAAACTGGGTTCCAAAATCATGTTGTAAACCCCTCCACAATCGGAAAGTAATGTGTGTATCCCAATTCGAAAAAATGGTTCATGGAACACTATGTAGCCGCCAAACTTCACCCACTTACTTCTATGCCAAGGCACCCACTACGCTCGACTACTTAATCGATAAGAATTTAGCCGATTTCATGAAATGGTCCACCACTACCAAGATGGAATAACAACCCCACTTAGCTCCGGGTAGTCCCGTGACAAAATACATTGAGACGTCATCCCTCTTCCCCTCGGGAACATCTAAAGGCTGCAATAGACCACCCGAAACACGGTGTTCCTCCTTCACCTGCTGACACACGAGGCACTTTTCAACAGACTCTGCCACTGCCCCCTTCACTCCAGTCCACCAAACCTGACCCCTAAATCCCTAGTACATTTTGGAAACTCCTTTTCATACTGGAAGGGGTGAGTTATAGAACTCATCGAGAACTCTCACGTGCATTGCCACATGGAAAAACAAATTTCCATGAAACAACATCCGATTCTGACCATATTTCGACCAACCATCCAGAGCATTTCCCTGGCTAACACGATCATGCATCACATCAGCCTCTAGGTCCCCCCATTATGTCTCCTACACCATCTACTATGAAGAAGAAAAAACCGTATTCTGAAACATATATCCCCTACCACTATTAACCCTTTCACCTAAGTGTATGGAAACCAACCCCCTCACCTTCCAAGCATCTGCTGATCCTTGAACCGCATCCATATATGACTTTATTCTTATGGTATTAGCCTCCAAATTCTCCTTTTTTTGAGGTATAGGTGATCTTGAAGTCACTTTCTGGAATATACTACATCCAACTATGATTCCGCATGTGTATGTCCTTCTGGGAGAAGATATACCTCAAGATCTTGTGATTAGGGAAGACCACAAAGCATTCCCCAATGAGTTAATTCCACTACAACATTAGTGGGAACACTACCAAAGAAAGATATAGGTAATGTATTTAATAGTAACCTTCATGAGGGCATAACTATCTATACACATAAGATATCACGTCCTGATGCTTCATCAACACACTCCCCATGCCCATTCCTGAAGCATCACATAATTCTTCAAATGCTACCCCTTCTTTTGGAAACCTCAAAACCAGTTCAGTGACCAGCATTCCCTTCAGACAGCTGAAGGATTCATGGCACTTCCACTCCATTAAAAATCCAAGTATTTCTTATCATAGATTTAAAAGGTGTTTCAACTCGAGAGATGTAGGGAATGATCCTCTGGTAGTAACCTGGTAGACTGTAGATGCTACAAACCACTGCTATGTTCTTTATCCATGCCAAGGAAACAACCTCCTCGACCGCCAATAGGTCCACTGCTATTCCCTACTGGGACACTATGTTTCATTGGAAGTGCACACCTCATGTCTTGAACATTAACTTGGAAAACATCGAATATATCTAGTTCTATCAGAGGACCTTTAAACTCATCCTGAGATGCTCGGCGTGATCCTCATCCGATCTTGAGTAGATAAGGATTTCGTGGATACAAACGACTACGAACCAGTCCATATATTCTCAAAAGATGGAGTTCATGTGCCCCATGAACATGGATGGTTTATTATTAATGTGAAATATCATTACCACAAACACAATGTACCCATATATGCACCTAAAAGTAGACTTTGATATGTCACCCTCCTTTACCCTAAACTGGCGATATCCCAATTGTAGGTAGATCTTATAGATCTATCCTACCACATTCAATTGATAAAAAAGGTATTCCATTCTTGGAAGGGGGTAAAATTTCTTGATCGTCACCTGATTTAGCCTTTGGTAGTCTATTCACAACATGAAACAATGGTCTACCTTCTTTGCAAACAAGACTAAAGCACCCCATGAGGACGTGCTAGGCTTGATAAAGCCCTTATTCAGCAAATAATCAATCTGAATTTGTAACTCCCACAACTAATAAGATTCCATTCAATAGGGATCCATTGAAATCGGATAGGCACCAGGTTGAAATTATACCCCAAACTCGGCAACACATCGAGGGGGTAGAGTCACCGCCTCTCCAGGGAAGACATCGAGGAACTCATTGATGACCCCTATGAGTTACACTATCTCTGTATTTTTTTACTCCACTAATAGCTCAACTATCAAGGAAAGAAGGGGCCCCACAAATCAAATTCCCACTAGGAAACCCCACTCGCTAACGAAAGTCACATGTTGGATGGCCATATCAGAAAACACGACCCTTCTCTAGAAGAATTCGATAACGAAACAGATAGATAATAGCTATTAGATGCCTAAAATGACATCATATGGCTACATATGTAGTATAAGAAGGTCCCCGTTGCACTGATGTGGTCCCAACATTAATCTACATCCCCAGAAAATGTATGAAAAGATGGCCTAACCATCGACAGGTGTACTCAATACCAGGGGAACAAGAGGTCTCTCTGTGTCTAGGCCCAAAGCATGGGCTAGACTAGGTGAAAAAAAGGAGTGAGATGCTCTTGAATATAACAATGCACATGAAAGAGTACTAAGCAAACTGATCGTACCATGAACGACCTATGGATCTGCTAGAACTACTTCCTCTGTGGCATGCAATTTCCCATGCCTAGATCCTTCACACCTCGGATATCAGCCGCCTCCCAAATGATGCCCTAGTCATGGTCCCTAATGAGCACCCTGTGGCTGCCCTCCTCCTACAATGTCTGCTCTCAGAAGAGCAGGATCTCGTTGTCCCTGCTACGACAACTGAAAAGGCATGGCTGGAAACTACTACTGTACTAGTGTGTGTTGAACCATCCCACCTCCACTATACTATACTCAGTCTGGAAATTGATTCAGAAGTTGGACACTATTTCAAAAGATGAAGAACCTTGGTCCTAGGCTTGTAGTAAAAGGGTGGGGACTAGGAAATCGAAACCGGAATTGCTAGGTCAAGCTCCCACCCATTTGAAACCTGGATGAACATGATGCTGGAGGTCTGATGCTAACAACCTTTCCCTTTGACAATATCTACTGGCTCCCCGTATGCGGCACACATCCCAGAATGTGAATCTTCTCCCCCACTTCAGACTTCTTCTAAACCTCCAGGTATGTTAGCAGAGTGAAGGGAGTAACAACATACTAAAGAGAAGGTCAGAGTGGATCCTCTAAAAGTCTTTCCCGAGACTCCTCATCTAGAAAAATGATAAGAAAAAATGAGATCCTTGAACTTGATCCCCAATTACCTCACCGCTAGACTACCTTGTTGTAGGGAGAACAACTCTTGACTCTTCTCCGCCTTCATTATCGAAGAACGAAATTCTGCCCGAATCTCTTTCTCAAAGTCTATCCATGAAAACCCAACTTCCCTCCTCTCTCCAAGGTAGAGAGTCTACCATTGAAGTGTGGCTCCACGCATCTGGATCACATCCAGAAGAACCCAATACTCATCTGGAGCCTGGATCATGCTAAAATCTATCACCAACTCCTCGAGCCAGCATTCAGTCTCCATGTTCGAGATATTTTCCTTGCACTTCCAATGGGTCTACCGCTGAAAGGAATGAAGTGTCTTCCACCACTAGTCATCCTCATCCTCTCAATTATCCCTATTTTGATCATACTAAGAATACTCCTGGGCCTCAATCTCTTTCACTACTCATGGTCATCCTATGGGTGCCATAACTGCTATGTAAACAAGGAATTCCTAACCCTGAGTAGTGTAGAAGATCTCATTATTTTTTTTTGTAAACTTGTTCTTAAATTTTAACTCCCCAAACACCCAAAAAACACAAGAACATGAGTCATTATGATGCATGTACCTTTCATAGGGTCTCTGCCCTAAAATCAGTGAAGCCTCATTTAGTCGTTCAGTACGTCCAGAGTCCATTCATCAGATCACTGGGGCCCTAAAATCCTATGTCCTAGCCGATATTCCCCGAAATTGTTCACGCACCAAGATTTTGTAACACTCTTTCCATTCCATCCCATAAAATCCTCAATGTGCCTACCTATTAACTCCATCCTATCTCTCAAACACCCCCCTGATACCATTCAGTCATGGCCCACCTTCACCACGATGAGGGAAGTGACAAAAAACTGCCAAACAATTCCTTCTTCAGGTTTATGGAGAGATAATAACCCCAGAGTCCCACCTTCAATTGGCCCCAGAGTGTTGAATGGCAGTAAGGTTATGTAATAACATGTAATATGGAAGGAAATACCCTTTTTATTTTTTTGGATCAGGAGATACAATGCTAAAAATCCAAAAAACTCCAAAACTGATGGTAAAAGTAAAGCCTAAACCCATCCGCATATGCTTGGTCAAAGATAAACCCTTACAAAGTACAAGAGAACTCAAAAGGGAATGTACCAAAAGGAATGAAAACAAAAAACAAAAAACATCCCAACATTCGAGCTAGTATGGCCCCACACGGTTTCTGAAGTCATATTGTAAACCAAAAAGTAGTTTTAAAGTAGGGTAAGTATACAAGTATAATTAGTAGGGAAAAACTAAAATATCTCATGAAAAAGTGGGGAGGAATTATAATACCCTATAAGGAAGTAGAGGTAACCAAAACACCCTGCATAGAAACAAACTACCCAGCCTCAACAAGGTACACTCCCCAAATAATGCATCTCAGTTAAGTAATAGTAATAGAGCATCAATATTTGGGTACCCTGCACTGCTTTACCACTGGTTATTGAAAACATTCTATGTGTTAGAACTCCACACCATTTTCACTACAGTCCCACAACCTCCCCAACAATAACCTTATTGGTCACCAAAACCACGCATCCCACCTATAAAGACCTGGGCCACCAACACCATGCATCACCAGCTGCAGACACTTGGACCACCACAACCATACGTAACCACACCCACAAACACTTAGCCAAAGAAAATACCACCACACCCAAAAACACTTGGGCCTCATCTCGAATACACATGGGAAACATAATTTTCTATACACACCTAGGCCAAACACCACAACTTACCCTGCCCGAAGAGTCTTTGGCTATAATAGGTCAGAGGCGGTCACAGCCAGCCCAAAGTGTCTTGGGATACTCAGAAGAGGGATCATAAAGGATCCAATAACTATCCACCCAATAAGATGTTGGAAAACACACCCTCCACCATGAAATGGGGGTGTTTGTAATGAATTGATTCAAATGGATAGGGTGTGAATAATAAACATAAGAAGTCAATTTTTACATATAGGTAAATAAGAATTCTTCCAAAACTAAGGGTACCAAAACCAGACCATACACAAACACCCTCATTAAGAATCATTCATGCACAAAGAATAGAATCCAAAACTAGAGAACCACCCATTCTTGTTATCAGGATCAAGTGGTTGTGTTAGAAATTAATTCTCAAATATAGGGCAACTAACAGGAACATCCAAAATTCATTAAGACCCTGGACTGAAAAAGATGACAACCATAAAACAATTTAAGCATTAACTCCCCATTCTCTTATAAATTCACCACAACAGAAGGCATCTATGAGATACCTCAAAGTATTGGAACCAAAACCAGCATCAACATACATCCCACACTACCTCAAATCCACAAAACATCAACTAATGAATAAGGGATCCCATCCCCATTTACATCACCACATAAACATCAAGCAGAATAGATGTAGTTAGTAAAAGAACATAAAAAGTGTGTTTTCAGATTTAACAACACTATTTATCTATTTTCATACTTTCATTTGGTTAACCATGGTGATCACACATGGATTCATATTCATTGGGAATCAATTTAATCAACAAAGATTACATGATTAACCATTTTCTATGTTACTTCCATTCAATCACATGTTTATACAGAGAAACAAAGGTACATTAGTCCGCAATAAAGGACCAGCAATGAACAGTATATTTTGTGGAAATAATCCCATACAATTAACAACATACAAGAAAATATGAAATAGTGCAATGAAATCATCATCAAACACACCCCTTTATTCTTTAAAGTCCATTTCATGTATTCGTTAAGATTTGGTTTCATACACACCCTGAGGAAACATTATCATGCTGACCCCACATGAAACACTGTAAGAGAGAGGAATGATAAAACCCTACTTGGATGATCAATGATCAAAGTTTTATCCTCGCGCTAAGAACTGGGGATGCACCACTTGAAGGAAACTCTAAGGCTCAAAGGTTGAAAAGCAAAGTGCTCTAGTAAGGGGTATGATCTGTCTATGGATGAGGGACTCCAAATTAACCAAGAGAGAGTTAAATGAAAAAGAGAAATGATATTGGCTTAAGAAAAGGAAAGATCATAAAACCAGGGAGATGATTTCAAAGTACATAAAAGTCTGATTGTGGCTCGACCACCCGGTTGGGCAGTTCTACACATTAGGATTAATTTAGTTTAATATTTCTCCATGAATATGATAGAGATTGTGGATGTGAGTTAATATATTTATTTTAAATAGAGAAAAATGTGTAAAAATGGTGGAATGAAAAAACATGATAAGGGTGTGACACCAAGGAAAAAGGACATGCATTTGGGTGGCTCAAGGGTCACCCCACTATTATGGATTTAAAACATATTTTAATTCCTTTAAAAGGATTTAGAAATGTTATTAAAAGGATTTTAAATCAAAATATAAATTACGAGGTAAAAATATTAAGGTACTGAAAAAACCATGAAGGAATCACCATTAGGTGAGTAACTATCACCCTGGCACCATAGCCATGGAACCATCACCCTAGCACTATTGCCCTAGCATCACCTCCCTAGAATCGCCACACAAGAACCATTAACCATTGGAGCCACTGATTCCCATCGGTACCACCAATACTCATTGGTGTAATGATGCCCATTGGTGTCACCATTCTCCCCTTGGTACCACCGATACCAATCACTGAAACCATCACTCTTCAGTGCCACTGACGCCCATCAGTGTCACCGTTTGTTCAAAACTAAATTTGTAAATTTACTGGACTAGGAGGGTTTGGGACATTACAAGATTCTACCCACTTTGATACATATTCAACATCAACATGAATGTAGGAATTTTTATGTGAATCCTGAAATGGTCCCATCAAGTGTATTCCCCAGACATCGAAGATTTAGATTTCTATACAGGGGTTTTCAGGCATTTTGTTTCTTTCCCTATGTTCCTATTTCTTTGGTACCTAACACACCTTTGATATAATTCCCATGAATCTTGGTGGAGCATGGGCTAGGAATGTACACTTGTTAGAATATTATCCATTATGTGGTCAGTTTCATGATGTCTTGTAGCTGGTGACATTTGAAACATTTCAATAACATTTGGGATTTAATTTTTAGGGATGAAACATTGCATCAATACATCAGTGAAATGTTTGAAAAATAGAAGTTCATACCAATAGTATTGTTTTTATTCATCCAAAAATCACTTTCTATGTAGATATGTGAGGTATTGGTATAAAAATCTTAAATCATGATAATTAGAAATATCAAAGATCCACAACCAAACCTTAATGATAAAAATGTTTTCATTAGGAAAATCAACTTTGTTGTAAGTACCGTCATTATGCATGATGAGTGGTAGAGGAAGTCTGGATAAAATCCCAGTGATCAAATTTTCCATTACACTAGTATCTTTGATCAAAATATCAAATTATTAGTTTAGTAGGATCCATATTATTACCCTTGACTTGGAATCCTTTTTTTCCTTAAATACCTTTGGGAAGCATCATTGGTTTTCACAATCACCTTAGACAAGAATAAAAAGGAATGTAATTTATCAACAGAATAAAAAAAGGCTTAGAGTTCTTTCTCTATAGTTGGGTAGTTGACTTGAGATTAATATAGTGTGTGGATGGAATAGAAGATAGGATATAATATGTGACGAATTATTTATCCAATAATAGAGCCAACTACGGAGTCACTAGCATCACACATCAATTCAAACTCCTTGTCCCAATTAGGTGAAATGATTACAAGGGATAATATTAGTATTTTTAAATGTGTTGGATGCCTTATAATATTATTTAGAGAATTAAATAGAAACCTCCTCTTTCAATAGGTGTGTCAATGAGAAGGAATATTTTTCTAAGTCTTATACAAATCACCTGTTGAATCCAGCATAGACCTGAAAGCATCATATACCCTTAACTGTTGAAGGTTCAGGTAAATTATTAATGAACATTATATTGGTTGGATCAAATTCTATTATTTCCATGGAGAATTTATGCCTCTATACTATGTATCATTAAACTATAAAATTACAGTTTTCCTAATTCAAGACTTGGAATTTTTCTTCACAATATCATATGACTAACTACAAATTTATTAAGCAGACTTCGAAAGATCTACCATAGGCTGAGAAATATCCCATAAATATTATAATAATTCATCTACCATAACATTGAAAATAATATTCACGCATATTTGAAATTTATTATGAGTATTACACATCCTAAATGACATGCGCCTATAGGCTAATGTGTGAAATGGACATATGAATGTTTTTTGAGTAATCATCTCAGTTGACTTCAATATGATTTTATCATTAATATCCATCCATAAAATAGTGGAATTAATGCCTAGAATTTACTACCAACATTTTATCCATGAAGGGAAAATGGAAATGAAAATTTCTTATTGTTGTATTTATGATTTTGTAATCCATTCAAAATCTCCATCAAGTGATGGTTCATGTTGAGATCAATTCATTTTCATCAGTCATCCACACTATAATTCAACATTTCTTAGGAACTACGTGACGAGGGCTCACCCACTCAATATCATAAATGTAAAATATAATTACTATATATAGATGTTATAATAATTCCTTGTAAACAAGTTCTTTTATTGGTGGTTTTATCCGTCTTTGTAGTTGACATTTGGGTTTTCCATCTTCCAGAAGTAGAATCTTATGGGTGCATAGAGTGGGAATGATTCCTTTGACATCTTCAACTCCCCTTGAAGTTGATTACTTATGTATTTTCAATACTTCAAGAAACTTTTCTTCTCATGCTTGAGATAGTTCAGAGTTGGTTATTACCGGCTGAGAGGATGAATCTCTTATGTATTAATACTTACGGGTATTGTGTAGAGGCTTCAACTATAGATTTGGTTGATGAAGAATTAAGGGGTTGAAGGGAGTATAATTATACCTTTTGAGAGGTTCATTTATGTTCACTTACTCAAAATCATACTTTTTTTTGTGTGAGAGTGAATCATCATTTTCTTCTTCTATGCATATGTATTCATTTCCCTTTTAGGTAATAGAGTTAGCATTGAAATTAATGACATTATCTAATTATTGTGAATATTTGACAAGGTTTTACACTACTTATTATTATCTGAATTTAAAGATTATATGTCCTTAATTAACATCTATTAAATCTCTTCCTATGTCTAGGAATGGTGTTCCTAGAATAATGGGGATGCCAAATTTTTCATCCTTGTCTAAAACAATGAAGTCTGATGGAAAGATAAATTTAATAACATTGACTAACACATCCTCAATAGTTTCCCAAGGATAATTCTCTGATCAGTCTTTAATTTTCAATTCTAATGGATTTTTTTGATCTCTTGGTGTCCCAACATAAAAAATACACTCATTGTCATTATGTTGATGCTTTCTCCAAGATCACACATATATCTTCCAAATTTATATTCTCTAATAGCACATGTAATTTAAAAACTCACTGATTATCTCATTATTGGTGAGATTTTCTAATAAATAAAAAGAAGAATTCTTCATTCATTTATATGGAACCTATATATTCCACATTAACTATATTTGAAAACATATATTTGTTGAATTTTTCATAAAATAGAATTTGATTAACAATATCCTAAAATGGTATGTTGATATACAGTTTCTTGAACACTCCTAGAAACATTTTGTACTATGACTATTATCTACCATGCCACTCTTTTTTCTTTAAAATGAATAGGTGGCTTATATGGTGGCGGGGAAACATAGACTGGTTCTTCTGGTTTATCAAGTGTTTGGGTGATTAAATATGGTAATACCTACTAGGATATTAACTGGGTGGTTCCTATAACACTGTCATCTTCCACTGGTGATGTATTATTATGTTCATTGGTTTTTCTTTCACCTCTTCCTCCTAGTTTTTGGAAATCATAAAATTTTACACTTTTCATCCTTTAACTTTATATTCTTACCTTGGGTATATCTCTGTATTTCATGGAAGAGTACCTAGTAATTTTCCAGAAAAGGTCTTTCAGCTCTCACCCACCTGAACTTTGAGATTACACAATGAATCCCATTAGTTATACTTCTTAATCTCTTTAGTAGTCATTAAATATTATGATTTTATAATGAATGTAGCCTAGAGATTAAACAAGTTACTATTGGGAGGAGTAATTTTCTAATGAAGTTTGGATGATCTGGTTGAAACTGTTGCTGTGATATTTAAGGGAATGGTAGTGTCTATAGTTGATGTTTCCATATTAGAAAATGGTTAATGTAATGGTACCATGGTGGTCCTTGAATCAGAAATAGTATATAACCACTATGATGTGTATATTATCCATGGTTTTTTAATGTTGATGTTGAGATGACCTATGCTGATAATTCTGTTACTCTTGTTGGAATGGTGGGTTCTATTGATTATAATTGATGTAATTACAATCTTGAGCTTAGAGTTCTTTAACTCCCACTTTATTGTCCTGGTATAGGTGTTGTATTAAAAAAATTTCACATGATTATATTTCTATTACAATGGAATGGGGGTTTGTGTAGTGTAAAAATTTAATGATTATACCTTTTTTGTGAGCACTTCGACGTGCACAACTAATCTGGTGTTCCCGTTCACTTTGGGTATTCCACACTGAGGTGTTCCATGGTCACTTTTCCACTGAGTGGAATTATAAGAGACTTCATCTAAAATGAATGTTCTATATTCAAGTTTCATAAACATCCGTCCTCTATTAGTGGGAACTTCAAAACTCTTCTTACAGCAGGTTGGAGAACATGGGAATTTTTTTTAAAGCTAAATCCACATGTCTAGTCCATGGTGTGGGAGCTTTCTCATCAGATCTTTTAATATGTACCTATCTTCCCATGAAGACTCTCTGCCAGTCTAAGCGATATATTGAATGTTGTTACATATTTTCTAGGTTCTTATCATTGGGAAGATTTTTTCTAGGATCATTTTGGCTAGGTCATCCCATGTCATGATCGATTCAGGAGATTGAATCTTGATCAAATCATTATATTTTTCATGCACATAGAATGGGAAGACACATAGTCTAATAGAAACTAATGATATACCATGGTTACAAAATATATCACAAACTTCCATGAATTTGGAGTTGTGCTCACGAGGATCTTCACTCTATAGTCTATTATATTACCCCATGTTCTAGATCATATTAACGTGTTTAGGTTTTATTTATAAATTATGGTATTGAATGTGAGGACAAAATATTCTTGGTAAGGCACCATGGATTGAATGAAATCCATAATCCATAATGGTTCATTCATGATGCATTACATGATCTCTAGGAATCACTTGTTTCATGTTTCTAAGGATTGGTGGGTCGGGTCCCGCTTGATTGTGTTGATTGGCCATGTTTGACAGGTGATGTGAAGATAAATTATGTTTTCTCTCGAGATCAAAGGATAAAAGTTTTAGTGTTTCAAGGATCCTTGAAAGAGTCGAAGGATATTGGTACGTGTCCTATCCCATAGGAGTTAGGACATAGTTGCATCTTAAAAGGATAAAAAAAGAAAGGGGTGAGGGAAAGATAAACCCCAGAGGGAATATTAATTCTTGATAGGTCTATAAAAATATAAAATTTATGTCATATCAACTATACTAAGAAAGTAATTAAAAATTATTCAGGAAGTAGTTTTAGATCAATCCACAAGGACATATAAATTATATTATTTAGGTATTCAAAAGACTTAATTTTTTTATATTGTAGAAAATGTTAGAAAATACTGAATTGATTTGTTTTGAGAAACAAAAAGACAAAATCAGATAGATCGGATTGTATGAAAATAGAAATGAAAGTCCATAGGGGTTTTATTATATTTAGGTTAAGGTGTAATTGGATTCTATAAAATTATTTGATTATAGATTGGTGTTAGATGCATAGACTATGAAGATCCAATGTTTCTGGAATCTCCTCATCAATATGCTAATACCCTATTTCACTTGTTTCATTAATTTAGGGTCTTGCTGAATCATGTTTGTCTCGATACCCTGTTTAGACCATATTTCCCCTAAAGTTGATAATGTCGTTGTCTTCATTAGGGTTGTCATTTATAAATTTTTTATGTTACTTTTAGATTCACATATAAAAGGACATTATAGAAAATGAAAATGATCGGAAGATGAAAATAGAATTCAGAAAAACTAAATACATGAATAAATAATATAAAATAAATCAAACTGCACCTTCTTACTTTTACTATATTTACCAAGAAGAAGGAGGGTTTACGCCTATATACTTGGATTAGGGGAATATAGGCAAGGAGACAATAAAAATAAATAAGAACTGAAAATAATGAATAAACTCAAGGGGGCACAACATATCTCTACGAGATTTGGTCTGCAGTGGATCTGGATCTGAATTCCCTCAAAATAAAAGGCCAATACTTCTTTTTATTGGTGTAATATGATCTTTGGAATTGATGAATGTAATTATAGAATGGTGGAATGGTTATTCGTGGTGCATCCCACATCAATTATTTGGTCATGAAATGAAGATTTGGAGAATCTGGGTGAAAAATTCTCCTCTAAGAAATTACACCATGTGTAACTGGTTTCACTATGTGTAATTTTCAAGGATTTCATCCGAGAAAATTACACCATGTGTAACTGAGTTTTACCACTATTAAGTTTCTATAATTCTATTATTTTCTTCATGAAGTGTCATTCATTTCACCACACGCATAGATACACATTGTGTGATGATTACATGATGTGTAATTACATTTTCCTTCTCTGAATGCTTCATTTTGCCTCGATTATTTAGTTCGATGCCTCGAAAGCTCTCTATTATCATCCCTAAGAGAATGTGTCATGTTGTTTTAAACTTGGCACAATGGGTCTTTTAACTCCAATTTTTCCTCTTATCATTCATTTTCCAAATATTCATTATAAAATTTCAAAAAACATAAAACATGTGAAATTTCTCATAAATTTGAAAAAATAATCAACTAAATAAGGAAATTAATATATTAAAATAAAATAAAATGTATTCGTGAAATAATACTATAAAATAACCCTAATTTAGATTCGTACACATCCTCACGGATTGAATATCAACATTATATAAAAAAATATTAACTTACCATTCTTAAAATTTAGTTTAAAAAATGAAATTAAATAAATGGAAAATTAAATGTTCAAGCATTACACGGGGAAATTCATTACTTCGTTATTTTTAATGGAAACAAGTGAACCATATACTTTTCATTTTATCTTTTGAAATAGCCAAAGCCTTTTAATTCATCCATTTTCATTTTCCAATCCATTATTAATTTGTATTCCTTTTTCAATTTACCTCTCATTGTGTTTTTTACTCATTATCAAGGTAAAAATGAATAGAGTGATGTACATAGGCCAAGAGCATGTTACCTACCATAGGCTTGAAAGGAATCTAACATGTTCACTATATAAATACACAATCCAAAATTAATCCTAAGGGATTCACCATTAAGGGTCAAATGACTTTGAGGCTTAGGGAAGGTAGGTAAATGATGTAAAATGCAATGACTAAAAAGGAGGTTCAATACAAAACTAAATTTCATGGTAAAAAAGATCAATGAATGTATCCTCCCTCAAGTATCTTAGAGAAGTATCATAAAATATGAAATGAAATAAATGAGAAATTATATTTTTATTAATTTGTTTTTAATATTTTTTCAATGGGAAATTCTCATATCCACCACCCAACCCATAATGATCTCCTCACGACATAATTTATAATAGTAATAACAATATCAGTGACTAAGTAAATGATTATTTTTTAAATTCCAATATACACAACCCATTTTTTATTTTTATCCGAAGGGTGTACAATAAATACGATGATTGTTACTTCCCTAAATCTATTGAATTATAACGCGCACTTATCCATAAAAAATGTCCATCAATTTCACCAGTTTCAATTTCCCCCACTATTGTGTTTGATAATCATGAAAGTATATTTAGGGGAATTATGGAAAGGATATAATAGGATTGTATAATGGCTCATTTATTTACATGGATATTCATGGATTCTATAGGCCTTAAAAAGAATTAATATAATATAGGTATTAGGATAAGGGATAAAAGAATAATACCTCAATCATTTTAATGGTGAGTGTTTTCATTCATATAATTGATAATATTCAATGAAACTTCTAGGAAAAAACAGTCCCCAGTTTCTCAAGAAATAAAAGAAAGATAGAATGGAAATATTAGGATTAGAGAATGTCTAGGGAATGAGAAGAGTGATTGAGACTATTAGTCATGGAAATGAATATGATCAATTAAATCAATGAATGAAAATACCATAAATTCAAAATAAGGGAAAATCATAGGAAACGTTCATTTAAATGGCCAAAATACTCTAATAAATCTTGATTTTTCAAATCCTAATCTACATTCTTATCATTAATAATTATTTTTTCTATTTTCACATTCAAATTTAAGGGAAATGAAATTTTAATTCATCGTATGATGATTATTTTAGATTTTTTATGTCTCCTAGTTTGTTTGATTAAAGAAATAATCATGTGTCAGGTATTCAATTAGAATTTAAAGTCTGTAAATAAATATGGAGAATAAAGTAAAAAAATACATAATTGAAACTCTTACACCCCTTCCAATTTTTTCTTCAATCATCAATATGCAGGTTCTACTAATAGATTATTCCTGATATGTATTATTTCAATAATATATTATTTTGAATCATGCTTCTTGTGGCCAACTTGGGTTTTAATGGTCCAAAAAATGGAAAATAAAGAGGTGAAATAACATGCATTTGTGAATGAATTAGGGAAAATAGGGAGTGAGATCATCCACGCCTCTAAAAATTGATAATAAATAAAGAAATAAAAAATATTAGGTTGGATCTTAGATTATTATATTTTTTCTTTCATTGTATTGACGTAAAATTCTTCATATTCAACTCACATGACTGATGATTGAATGTTTTTACCTCTCTGGGAAACATAAATGGTCTCAGATGTTTCCTATGAACATGAGTTCGCCCCTATCCCCATTCTCGGGAAAACATAATTCTTCCTGATGGTAGTTCTTTCTTGACCTTAATTGGTCTGCCCAATAATTTCTTCCTCAATCCGGATGAACTAAATGGATGTTCATATACCATCCATACCTATTGTCCATTCTCAAATGTAGTGTATTATATTTTATTAAATAATATGTTTTCTGTTATTCAGTTAATTTTATAGTTTTTAAATTTAAAAAATAATTTTATTATAAAAGTTAGAATGTGATTTAATTTTAGAAAATGATTTTTATCTACCAACACATATTTTAATATATAAGAATATAATTAAAAATACTAAATTATTATAAAAAGAATATTTTAAATTTTTTTAAACAACCAATGAAAATTGTTTAGAATTGATTTATAACCATTATTTTATAACAATGTGGAAAAAGATATAACGAATGTTATTTTTAAAATATCACATAAATTTTCATATTTATGTTTCAAAAGAATATAATTAATTGAAAAAATTAATTTCTGATGATATTATATTATCCTTTCATATGTTATTAATTTATTATTTATACATTAATTTTTATAAGTAATAATCTTAGTTCTTTTATTTTTTTTCTCTATATCAGTCTCGCTTATTACTTTGACATTATATCCATATTTTTTCGAATCATGAATATATTTATAATATTTTATATTTTGTTAACTATATAGAATTTCTAAATATGGTGTTAATTAAAACAATAATATTATGAATGATATTTAATTTACTATGGAAATATTGATGTTTGGTATTCTTGATTCAATACTGATATTTTGATAAGGATTATTGTTTATTAATGACAGTATTGATGCCATAAAAGATGAATACATTTAATATATGTATTTTATGGACGGGGACTAGTCATTGATAACCCCATGATGCATGTAAATTTATCATTAGGTAAACCATTGGCCAAATTATCTTAGTATATGTTGTATACCTACCCATTCATTGAAATATCTTTGCACATGATCCCGACGATAAGTTTAATGATTTCTTTGCATGAGGATTTAATGGTATGTTCATGATGTGTGAAAACAATAACTTCTATAGTTAAAACTTATATTATAATTATATGTGTGATATTTTAGTTGATATCATCCATTGATATTTTTATTACCACATTTTTGGCTAAATGGAATATGTATTTATTATTTACTTTGTCATATTGTTTATGACTAATGTACTAAAGACCGTTTCCTCTATATAATTTCCAATAGTAGGTGTCTTATCTAACCATTTATTTATTCCCTTTCCAAGGATATGAAGAAGTTATTACTGAATTAATTTCATGAATAAAATAAATTTATTCCTGTATGTTTTTTACAACATAACACAAAAATTATGTTTATTTACATTATTCTAAGACTAATAAACATCATTGAGAGTAAGATTGATCGATTCTTTAGTGGCTTAAAACCTAGTCTTCAAATGGCATTAGCCATAAGGGAATTCAATAGCAACGAAGAAATTGTTCGATATGTTCTCAAGGTTGATATGTAGACTAGAGTAACCAATGAATAATATGGGTTTGATAAGAAGAGGAAAATGCAATTCAATGGAAAATCTAAAGACCAAACTGAAAAGAAGATGAGTTTTCATTTATGCTCAAATTGTGGAAAGAAACATGGAGGGAATTGTCTTAAAGGGACAAGAAAAAGTTTTAAGTGTGGAAAATAAGGTCATGAAGCAATTTAATGTCAAAATAATTGGAAGAAGTTGTCTAATGATGCGAAAAAACAAAGGGATACACCGAATGCACATCCAACACTTCAAAGTTTCAAGTGCAAGGAAATGGTGAACTATGCTAACCAATGCCCTAATCCAAGGGTTGTTGATGATGATCGACGTCAAAAAACTCATAAGGCCAAAGAAAAAGGAAAGTCACATGCAATTACTATCGGCGATGTGGAGTACGATAACAAAGTAGTGAAAGGTTCACTTACCATCCACTCTAAAGTAGAAAATGTTTTATTTGATTCTGGATCCACCCACTCTTTTATTTCTGAATAATTTCCAAATTTGATCTCCATACTAACTCGACAATAAGATGTTGAGTTACCTGTGAAAACTCTTAACGACACAAAAGTCACATAAAAATATTACAATTCTTCTCCGATTGAAGTTTGGGGGAAAGTGATTCCTGCAAATCTTGGGATCCTTCCTATAGTATAATTTGATGGGATTCTTGGCATGGATTGGATTTATTTATACGGAGCTCATATCAATTTCCAAAGAATGGAGATCACATTTAATATTCCTGATCAATCTACTATCATTTATCGATGCAAGAATGAGTATAACCTTCCAGTTGAAATTTCTTCCATCTTATGGGACTTGATTCCAATAAATGAATGTTATTTATCTCAAATGGTTGGAGGGAAACTCACGATTAAGAATATTCCCATTGTATGGGAGTTTGATGGTTTCTTTCCGGAGGAATTTCTAGGTCTTCCACCAAATCATGAAGTTGAGTTTTCAATAGAACTCATACCTAGTGTTATGCCCATTTCAAAGACTCCTTATAGAATGGCCTTAATTGAGTTGTAGGAATTGAGGAAGAAACTCCAAGAGAATATTGATAAAGGATTTATACGCCCTAGTGCGTTACCTTGGGGAGAACCTATTCTCTTTGTTAATAAGAAAGATGGATTAATGGGACTTTGCATTGACTATCGAGAACTTAACAAGATCATTATCAAGAACAAATATCCTCTCCTGCTCATTGATGACTTATTTGACCAACTACATGGAGCTCAGTACTTTTCCAAGATTGATCTTCATTCAGGGTATCATCAATTAAGGGTCAAGAAAGAGGATATACCAAATATGGCTTTCTGTAAAAGGTATGGACACTATGAATTTATAGTGATGCCCTTTGGTTTTACTAATTCCCCTACTATCTTCATGGATCTAATTAATAGAGTCTTTAGAGACTATCTTGATCAGTTTGTGGTAGTATTTTTAGACGATATTCTTGTCTATTCAAATATCAATGAAGAACATGAAGATCACTTGGGAATTGTATAAAAGACCCTTAGAATGGAGAAGATTTATGCCAAATTTACCAAGTGTGAATTTTGGCTTCAAAAAGTTACATTTTTGGGTCACATAATCTCAAAAGAGGGGATATCTGTGGATCCAGCAATGATAGAGGTTATCTAAAGATGGTAGAGACAAACAATAGTAACTGAGATTTGAATTTTTCTTAGTTTGGTTGGATATTATCGACATTTTTTGAAATATTTCTCAAGATTATCTAATCCACTGACCTGGTTGACTCGAAAAATAGTTAAGTTCATTTAGACGAAGGAGTGTGATGAAAATTTCAAGGAGTTAAAACGATGGTTATCCAGTGCACATGTGCTCACACTTCTTTATAATGGATAAAGGTTTGTGATCTACAATGATGAATCCAAGAAGGGATTGGGGTGTGTTCTCATTCAAAGCGATATGGTAATAGCTTATGCCTCACAACAGTTGAAAATCATGAGAAAAATTACACAACTCATGAATTGGAGTTAGCTGCTGTAATCTTTGCATTAATGATTTGGAGGCATTATCTTTATGGTGAAAGGTGTGATATTTTTACTAATCATAAAAGATTAATGTATATTTTCACACAAAAGGAGCTAAATATGCGCCAAAGAGGATGGTTGGAGCTGATTAAGGATTACGACTACTCAATTCATTATCACCATGGGAAAGAAAATAAGGTGGCAGATGCATTAAGCCGACAAGACCATGCTAGATTATCCATGATGAGGATCACAAAAGATCCAATATTTATGGATTTTAAAAGGATGGATCTAGCAATTTTAATGGAAGGGTAAAAATCTTTTCTTTCTCAAATGAATCTTCAACCATCTTTTCATTTGAAGATTAAAGAGGCACAAAAAGAAGATTTAGAGTTACAAAGGAAGGTGAGAAATGTTCCTGAATTCAACCGTGATTGTGATGGGATAATAAGGTTCAAGAATCAGTTTTGTGTTCCTCCCATCCCAGAATTAAAGAAGGATATGCTAGATGGGGCTCATATTTCTTCATTCTCTATTCATCCTAGGAGCACGAAGATGTATAGGGACCTGAAAGAGTACTTCTGGTGGGATGGAATGAAAAGAGATTTTGCTGAATATGTCTCTCGATGCTTGGTTTATCAGCAAGTTAATGGTGAGAGTTATAAGTCTAAATGGATGTTACAACCATTACCCATACCAAAATGGAAATGGGAAAACATAACTATGGACTTTGTCATTGGACTTCCTAAAACATCCAAAGGCAATAATGCTATTTGGGTCCTAGTTGATCGTCTTTCGAAGTCAGCACACTTCATTGCTATTAGATAAGATTTCTCTCTGGATCAGCTTGCTAGGATATATGTGAAGGAAGTGGTTAGATTGCATAGAGTACCACTTTCCATTATATCTGATCGGCATCCGAGGTTTACCTCGATGTTTTGGTGAAGTCTTCAGCATACTTTAGATATAGAGTTGAGTTTCATCACTTCTTATCATCCTCAGACAGACGGTTAGTCTGAGAGAACAATTCAAAATCTAAAAGTTGTGTTATGATCTTGCACTATGGATTTCAATGGTGGTTGGGATCAACACCTATCTTTGGTGGAATTTTCTTATAAAAATAACTTTCACTCCAGTATTCAGATGGCTCTTTATGAAGCTCTCTATGGAAAGAAATGGAGGACTCCAACTTGCTGGATGAAGTTGGGGAAAGAAAGCTATTAGGACATGATCTTGTTGATGAGATGGTAGAGAAGTTCAGATCTATTCAACAACACAAAATAGCAGCTTAGAGTCGACAGAAAAGTTATTCCAACAACCGAAGAAAATTCCTAGAGTTTGATGTGGGAGATAATGTGTTCTTACGAATATCTCCTTGGAAGAGAGTAATGAGATTTGTAAAGAAGGGAAAGCTGAACCCTAGGTATATCGGTCCTTTCAAAATACAAGATCGTGTTGGGAAGGTAGCTTACAAATTGGCACTTCCATAGAATCTCCCTCAAGTTCACGATTTATTCCATGTATCTCTCCTAAGAAAGCACATACCCAATCCTTCACATGTACTAATCTCAATAGTTGTACTGCTGGAGAAAGATCTTTCTTACGAAGAACAGCCGATAGAGATTCTGGATCGTAGAGAAATTGTTCTATGGAATAAGACCAGTCACTTGTTGAATGTTTTATGGAGGAACCACCAACTAGAAGAAGCTACATGGGAGCTTGAGGATATGATGAGGGAGAGGTATCCTCATCAGTTTGTTATGAAGTGACGAATTTCAAGGGTGAAATTCATTTTAAGGGGGGTAGAATGTAACACCCTGATATTTTATGAGAAGTATATATATATATATATATATATATATATTTATGTATTACGTTATACGAAACATCAAAGGAATCTTTCACTGCACACAGCACTAGCTTGTCTTGCGTTACACGCAATCGCGACCTCCCTCGATAGCATATGTAGTACGCAATATCGAGTTTCAATAAACCACGATATGTTGTTATAATATTATTATGGACTATCCGTTATGAATAGTATTAACTAAATTTTGAATTTTATAACATTATTATTCATCTTAAAAATTTTCTAGAACATGGTATGAAAAGAAAATAAATTTATCATGTAAAATAAGTATTTTTAAAAAAAATGCAGTTTTGCTGCCTTTTGATGGCGCACCAACATTAAATCTAGTTTTTGACATGTTTATAAGTTCAATTTGAAAAAATAAAATACTTATTTGGAATCAGGATATAAAAATTTACTTTGGATAAAATTTTCATATTATTCTGATAACTTTCATATTTTAATGAATAGTAAAAACACGCTATATTTTACTTAAAAACAAATTTTTTCATCACAATAAATTATATGGTTAAATTATAATATTGAATGTTTTTAAAGCCTAAGTAGAATATATTTTTACCATTTAATATAATGTATGTCATTACCATTAATTTTACATTGAATTCATAGGTTAAAACATTTCAATATTTGGCAATGTTTAAACTTTTAAAACCCATTTTCATAATAACGGGATTAATTTTAAATTAATTACTGAAACTTCTATGTTTTGAATTTTTAAAAATGGATTCCATATTTTGATTAATTGGGTAAAAATTATGTTAATAGGTTAATTTGTTTTTTTGATATTATGAATAGTAACTACGGTAATTTTTATTTACTACATTTAAGGGTAAATCAGGTAATTAAGTGTAAAAATAAGAGTATAAAATTAACCTAACACTTGAAACAAATCCAATTTTATGAATAAAAGTCGACCCAAATCACCTAAGGGTTGGAATAAATTCATTTTATGGACTTTTGACCATTAAAATAATTTAATTGTTATTAAAACCAAAGAAAGTTACAACATGTCACTCTCTTAAATCTTTTAAGTATAATAATTTTACATTAGAGATAAACTTCATGAAACTTCGAACATGAATAGTCACCAAAAATTTAATAAAATTATCTACATCATGTGAATTTATTTGTAATTTTTAGGGATTAAATAATTATCATTAATTGTGACACAATAGTGATGTTGGAATTATTTTATTTATTTAATTAGGAAATAAATGATTTTAAAAGTATTAAAATAAATAATATATTAACTATTTAATGTTATCCACTAATTTTATAGATAAATATGACATGTTATGAATCTATTAAATCTTTTATTTCGAACATATCTTCTGTGTATATTTTATTTAAATTCAAATAAATGAATAGTGTCAAAATTAACACTATTGTTATTTTATAAAAATTACATATTATAAAATTGTTTATAAATCACAAGAATATTTAAAAATTATAATTTAAAATTTATATGGTTTAAAATGTAATAAATCAAACAATTATGGACAATTAACAACATATAAGTAATTATTTATAATGATTTAAAATTTATAATTTTATTACCTCAAATAAAATTAAATAGATTATATAAGGATAAATCATGTTGATAATGTTTAAAATAAATTCCCAAATTGTCTAAATTTTATTTGTTGATACTATTAAAACCCTATCTCATGTAATATTTGGATTTGAGTCATTTTCGGAGGTTTTTATGTGGATTTGGATTTTATTATAAATCAATAATTGTTATAATTCCGAAGGTGCCCCTCTCCTCCCTTATAAAAGGGAACCTCCTCCCTCTCCTTTGTACACAATTTAGAGCCTTGAAGCTCATCCAGAACCTTCCAATTTCCCTTATAAACTTTCATAGAAACAAAATAGAGGTCCTGGTCTTCTTCAAAGACCAATTTTAGTGCCCTAAGAGGTGGTTTCAAAGAGGCGTGTCAAAGAAGAGGCAATATCTGTTACCGATTCTTTCAAATTTATTTCTTCTTATACTTCCTATTATTTTGTTTTTTCATTATGAAGTAATAACATCAGTATCACTCATATAATGATATGTTATTATAAATATGAAACAACTCTATTTCTCCTTCTATCCATCCTACGGAAAATTAAATCACTGCGCGTGCGTACATCCGAAATATCTTCTCCACGACGCGGTGTAATCTGTTTTCCACCACCACCTTAATTGGATGGGTATAATAGTGTAAATAATAACTATATATGATTATTTTAAAGTTATATTTATTCTTAAATAGTATACATACACTTCAATACAATTCCATGATCATGGGAACGATATCATCGCTCGTGCGTACGTACGACCTACCGTCTCCACTATGTGATGCGACTTGTTCTACATGATCTTAATTGAATAATGATTATATAAATGAATTTAATGAGTAAATATGATATATTTTACACTAATATCATTCTATAAATGAGGTATATATAACCTAAAAATAAGAATAAGAATTTATTCGACAAAACACGCATAAGAACATAAAGCAATAAACAACTGAATAACAAGTAACAATGAAATATTACTAATAATAAGCTAAGAATATGACCATATATGATATCATAACAATGAGTATGATTCTGTAATAATTCAATTACATTATTTAAATCATTATATAGGAGGTTCAGATACATACAAATCATATCAGACCTAAGGTAAGGGAAAATCTCGCAATCTCAATTTTTATCCGAAATTGTTTATACTTCGGTAATTACTAGGGAATATTTTTCATCCACATCCATGTTTCATTAATATTTAATATTATTTCCATCCTCCTACAATTTTTTAAATCCAATTTTACGTATTGGTTAATTTTAGTAAAATATATGAAAATAATATTTTGTCATTTTCAGTGTAAGATACTTTTTGAATTTTTCGGGAAAAGTACGAGAAGAATGTTTTTTTAACTTATATGACATGAATGGATTTTTAAGATTTCATAAGAAATAATTTCCATGAAGCTTCCTTTACATGTTTTAAATTTCATTTTTAATCAACTAATTTATTTTAAAATTTTATGACATGTGAAGAAAGGAAAAATGTTTTTGAAGTAGAAAGGATATTTTCCTCATGAATGGAGTTCAATTGTTTTACCAAAATTTTTTTCCATCTAAGATAATATAGTGTTCTGTTTCTATACCTATTATTAAATTGATTTGATTATGTTGTGATGGAATTATTTTTATGAAGTCCTTTATCTTATATGTATTGTTTTATGATGTCACGATGTTTAAGAATCCCATTTTTATTACATGGGTTATGCTAGGATGTATGATTTATGTTTTTATGGCACACAAAAGAATGGTTTCATTATGAGATGGGAGGGACCTATATCTCTCTCCAATTCATTGGGTAAAGATTTTTATCTCATGAGATAGAAATTGCAGGAATGGCAGGTTAATCCGGTTCAGTGATACAGGACTGGAACGAGGAGTGAACTCGGTTCAGTAATGGACTTTGTCCGCTATGATAGTCTTGGAAACGAGTCTTGACTAAAATGTAAATATTTTCTATGATTATGTGTGTATTCCACAAAGTTTCATGTTTTATATTATGATTATTGGGATTACATTTCACTACTATGATTTATCCCATGTTATGATATTATGATCTATTTTGCAGGTTAAGATATTCAAAATGTTATGTTCTTATGAATAAGATATGATTGATATTTCTTTTGTTTACCCTTACTGAGCATTTTATCTCACCCTTTTGAATGTTTTCTTTTCCCCAGGTCAGGAATAAGGGTATTAAGTAGGATATTCCAAAAGGGAATCTAGATATGATGAAATAAACAGGAGACAATGTAGATGATTTATGAACCAGTTGTTTATGTTTCCCAGTTTCTAAAGACACTATACCGATACGGTCCTATCATGGTTTTGTTATATGTTGTAATAACTATGCTTCGATTATTATGTAATAACCATGTATTTAAATTATGGTTAGTTATAAATCAGCCACTAATTATCGATCCAAATGACATACTCTTAATTTTCTACCACCATTATAACCCTTCCCCTCATTCTTTTACCTCTTTGTCAGTAGATTTATTTTTTTGATAACTTGCAACATTTCCATTTCTGATCTCATAATCAAGTAAAAAAGATTTTTGGGAACCTCCGGCTAATGGCATGACACCTTGGAGAGGTGGGGTTTACAGTCCTTCTTCCTGGCCTTTGACTTCCACATAGCTCTAGTCTCTATTGGTAGGGGTAAATATGTGTAATAGTTTTTCTCTTTCCAGTTTCCCCACATTATCATACTCCAACTTGGACATGGATACATGCTACCTTGATCCTCGTCCTCTGTATTTCTGAAAAAGTGGCTATAAAATTCATTAATGCACCCATTATCGAGAACCTTCTCCTCCGCAAAGGTTCTGACCATGTCTCTTCCAAAATTATAGACAAGATCATCATATGTCAAGAGATCAAAACTCTTTCGGGCTACATCCACTCTCATTTTAAACTATTCCTGAACATTTCCACCAATTGAGAATGAAGCATTTGAGGGAGTCTTGGGACCACAATCATTCATCTTCTTTACTTCCACCTCAGAGAAATGCTTACAGACACCCTGGGGGTCCTCAATAGGAGGATTCAAATCACCAATAGAAATCGAATTATCAGAGCTCATATGCACCCGTGAAGGATGCACATGAGGTTGCAGTTCAAATATATTCTTTCTCATCTAGATTAATTTATAAGACTTTCCCTGACTATTGACACTAACACCAGTACCTAAGTGCATTGTCTCATCGTAAGAAAGAGTCTCTAGTATCCTGGAGCCTCCACCATCCAAAATTTGTGCGTCCACCAGGTTGAGACTACTTATAGAGTTATCCTAATATATAACATAACCATCTTATCCCAATGTAGCAAGAATAATATGATGAGGTTTTCCAAGATCATTCCTCGAGTGACTGAAAACCATAGACACCAACAGATTCACATCTAATAATCCACCATTCATACCCGTTGTATATTTCAACTCAGAGACCTCACCCTCCAGCATCTGACTCGACAAGCATTTATAATACGTATCATTTGATTACTTATAATCCTCCGCACCCATATAATTATAAAGAGTTTTATCCCCACCTAAGATAGGTTTCCATCAAATGGATCAATCATTTATAGTCCAAAACGAACTTAGACCATGATTCACAGATGACATCCTATTTTCTCCGAAACTCTTCACCAAATATAATCCAATCATAATCAAAAGGTAATATAGATGAATAGACTTCTACACATACATGATGGTTAACAATATGACATAAAGACTCAATGTGACTATATGAGCACATGTATATACTAAATAGATTACCTGGCATTCTAATAACCAAGGGATTTTGAAACGGTAGAGGAACATTTGGGAAACTCACCCAAGTCTCCACATTAATGCAATAACTCTACAAATGGAAGTCATATGTTTATAGAAATAGGTAGAATTGGGATCCATTGAAGATACATGAATCCATGGATTGAGATTTGATTAAATCATCCTTTGAAAAAAAATGAATAATTATATGCCTACCTTCGACCAAACCCACATGCACTTGATCCTGTAAATCCCCAATCACAAAGACATGCCTATCAAAATAATCGACCTGGGGGAGTTGATTTTTGAACTGGGAAATCAGAGTGATATTCAATAGTTCATAGGATTTGTTAAACTAAGTGAGTGAGATCAGAGATTAGGGAACCCTTCTAACAAATCTTGAACATTCATAAACAATGGAGCACAAAGAAATGATAGATGAAAGATGGGGTTAGAAAAGGGGGAGAAATCAGATATGGAACCATTATTTGACATCGAAGGTCCCTCCCCCACGGTGGAGAGAGGGACTATCCTAGGGGTAACTGCTATTAGTGAGGTGGTGTGGGCATCACAGTTTCCCCCAAGAATACAACCCCCTTGAATACATTAAAATTATGTCTAAGAAACACTTTTGATTCCTTAGGTTATTCAATGATTAATGATTTTTTTTTCAAACATATGTATGTTTTTCATTATCATATTGGTGGGACCAATATATCCATACAATTAAATGGGAAAATATTTATATATCATGAGGCATAAATGGATAAAATGAAAAGTACATCTAGTTCATTAATACAGGTTTCAAACATCAATTAACTCTTGTTTAATAATATTGGGTATTAACAAAGAGTGAACTAGGTTCAATAATTTAATTATTCCACATTGATGTTATTAGAAATGGTTGTTGGACAATATGGAAATTATTTTCTATTATTTTTTGTTGTCCAAAACTCTATTTTTTATGCCAATGCTATTTTCTAAGGGATATTGTTACTTTATAATTTATTCCTTAAGAACTACCAAGATTTATTTCATAAATATTGATTTTTATATATGTTTTACGTGATATGATTTTCAAAGTTATGTTCATGTTTTTATAATCATATTTTTATTTTTGGTTGATATTTGAAAGGTTTACCCTTACTGAGAATTTGAGCTCATAACTTTTTAGGTCTTATTTACCCAGTATATATAGAAGGTTATTATATAAGATGTGTCAAAAGGGATTATAGTTATGAAGGAAAAACCAGTAGATGATATAGATTTTTTTGAAACAATTGTTTATGATTATTATTTTTTAAAGACACTATACTAATAATGTATTTTTTCATATGTTTGTGTCATGTATTAAGTATTTTAAAAATGTAATGTAATGTTCATGTATTTCATTCTTTGGGTCCTGATACTAAATTATCAAAAAAGGTAAGAAAATTTGAAGAAAATAAACATAAATAGGAAAACATTATCATTAATAGGTAAATAATTCTTAACAAATGCCACTAAATTAACTATATTAGTGTATATGAATATAAATAGTTTAGAAACTAAAACTCATGCCGTCCAAATGTATAAACTGGGAATGAAATCTATCCCTAGATATGTCTATAAAAAATCTCATGGATGAATAATAACTAAATATAATTTATGGAAATTATTAATTATTGTAATGAATTTTTTTAGGTTTATAAAACTTGTACTTTAAAGACCTTTCACAAGATAGTTTAGCTATCAAATAAAAACCCATATATTTTGGCTCACTATTTAATCTCAGCAGACTACCGATGAATCGAGGTTCTATTTAGAACATGTTCCTACATGTATCACAATTTTCTAAATTATTCTTCATATCCCATAATCTATTTAAATAACAAAAAATATATATCAATTATACACATGTATAAAGAATACCTATTTATCAATTATTCCCTAGTTAATGAAATAACTATCAAAGTAAAAACCCTATGTAAAATGATATACAGTTTAGGAAATAATAATACACATAATATGAAAATATGAATATTCAAGGAAATTTATAATAGAATATTATTATCATAAAGTGATTGTTTCAAGATAAAGTTAACAATAAAAAAATTGATACTGCAATGATAATACATAAGAAAATTGTTGAATAAAATAATCATTAAACATTCCATAGTGGCTCATACAAATTTAAAACATTTAAATAATAACCCCCATGAATAAATAATATTAAATGATACTTATAATATCATGAGAGTAAAATGATTCATGATATAACTTGTTAATGGTTATTAATTAAACCAAGTAAAATTAAATTGTTGCAAAATATTAAATAATTCCCTATGGAATGCAAATTGGGACGAAACCCTTACCTTAACCTTAATTTTATGTTCTGTGTTATTTATCATTATTTATAGTTGATTAAAATATGTGAATAACTTATAAAAGAACCATTCACATGTTTATAATATCATATATTATCATAGTACATTATTTTATTACCATTCTGGTAACACACTTTCATTATTTAAAATATTTCAAGTGTTAATTGCCTAGTTTTATCAAGTATGCGTTGACTTGTTATTTTCTAATCCTATAACATATATAATTATTGCATCATATCCCGAATATAATTCACTATTATATTATCATATATATTCATTAAATATGTATTTATAAAAATCTATAAATTTTGGATATAGGAAATAAAATTTACTATTCATTGAGATGGTATGTTATACATATACATAGACGCTACTTTCACAATTTTTTTATATTTATAGAATGAAAATTAATTGATATCTAAAGAAATTTATATAATAATTATAGAAAAATTCTTAGGTTATATGATTCATATATTTTTTTCAAAATTTTTCTTAATACATTCTATTTATAGTGTGAATTAATCACATATCTTGTAACGCCCCGACCCTAGATACCCAGAGTCGGTGCATTATTACATAATATTGGCATGATCACAAGAAAGATCAAATCTCGAAAGACCGATTGGTTTAGTAGCCTTGGAAATACTAGATATATTCATAAGTCTTACATTACATCATAAAATGAAAAACTACTACAACAACATATTGTCTCCATAATCTACACTCATATCCCCACATAATATCCCTGCAGGTCATTCATAATTTACTTTTTCACTTCCTGGAAAAAATAATACATAGAAAAGGGGTGAGTTCAAATGCCCAGTAAGGATAACAATATAGCAGAAACTTTCATAAATAAGAATATACATTTAAGGCAATGTATAACTAAAACAAAATCCTTTCAAACTTGAACTTTCAACATAGTATGGCATAAATAAAATGAAATAATTCCATTTACTTATTCACATGGATATTCTACTAATCGAATAATCACATGCAAAATCAATAACCACTTTCATAATGATGGAATGCATAATGCCAGATTATCATAACCACATAGCCAAGGCCTCGTGCCAAGACTACAAATAAGATTTTGCCAAGGCCTTGTGCCAAGACACTAGTTTGTCTCATGAGACCTACCGATGCATCAAGGAGCTATAGTGGGCTCCAACCGTCACTTATTAAGTCCAATGAATTCCTCATATGAACAAGTTTAAACATAACATAAACATTCGTATTAAAACTAGCATACGAAATGTCAATACTTTTACCACAAACCATGAATGGTATAAAAATAGAACATCCACAGTCAAAAATAACTCATTCGATACAATATGGAAGATTTTATTGTATCACATTAACCTCAATCAAGAATAATGAAGGATGTTGACATAGATGAAAATAATCATCAAAACTATTTGAGAGAAATATCCCCCTTTTCTTGAAAACATTTAAAAGTCACACTATTTGTCAAGAAGCCATTTAAAAATAGATTTTTGAATCAAAGTATCCCATACCACTTTGAAAATTTTAAAAGGAGTTTTAATTTTAAAACATTAATGTCCATATAAATAAATCCTTAAAACCATTTTATAAAACATGGACATTAATGAGAAAGATTTAGAAGAATAAGTCTTTAAAATATTTAAAAATGGTATTTTAGTTAGAGATTCTAACCAAAAGAGCGACACTTGAATACAAATAATTGAGCTAATCAAAACTTTGTAATATCATGAGAATAAAGGGATTCATGATATATTATGTCAAAGTACAATATATACACCACATAAAAGTGATTTGGTGTATAACAACAAAGAAGTATCAATGGAATTTAAATTGAGATGAAATCTCTCATAAAAGCCGTATCCTTAGGTTAAGGATAAATCAACGACATAATTATGTGTGAAAAATATAAATACACTCAATATTATTGGATATTTAGTGTAAATAAATCAGACGACATTCACACATATTCTTGTAAAAACAACACCAATGAATTGGATATTTAACTCAACAAATGGAGATTGAGTTAAAATTACTCTTATCAAGTTCATACCGATCACTTGAGAATTTTTCAATGGATTGATTATGTGTATAAAAAGTATATCAACAGAAAGGGGAGTGGAAAATATGACATAATAAAATGAATAGTAATTCCACACATAATCTCGGAGTAAAATAATCAATGAAGTTTGCGTAAAGCCGAATAATTGGAAATTGAAATTTTAAATTCCCTTATCCATTTGGTAACTTATGAAACATGCACCCATGAAATAAGGATCATAAAATGATGATGTAAATACCCATAAATTAAATCATATTACACAATGAATACAATCATGGGCAATACACATACACCACATGCAATAAATAAGTGGTGAACAATGGAATTCTCACGAAATTAAGAGTGAGATAAGAAACTTCTTACCACGTTAATCAACTGAGTCGTATGTCCAAAAGTTAATAACCACCAAATTATTTACATAATAAAATGAATATAAAGAGAATCATGAAAATATATATCAAATGGAAGTACACAATACACCACTTTCAATAATTTAGTGGCGAATAATGGAAATCTCACGGAATTGAAAGCGAGATAAGAAAATCCCTTACTTTGTACTTTTTCCTTGGTCGACGGTAGGTTAACCTCCTGTATAATGGTGAAATAATTGTTATTTAATTATAAAAGGATCATTTACTTTAATATGATATCATATATGATCTTTTAACATTGATTTGTTAATAATATCTTAGAATTAGCGTCATTTCGGGTGTTAACGGGTTCATTTTACTTTATATTCTTTGTTATGTGAGCCATATTTGTTATTAATGAGATGTATATTATTCATATCCAGAATGATATAAAGTACGTAGATACTATTTTTAAATCATAAAATTATAATTATACTTGAATGGATATGATGGAGAATGAATCTCATCGCGTTCGTGGAGACGGTAGTCCGTACGTATGCACGAGCGACAATATCATTCTTTTGATATTAAAATAATATATAATTGGATGGTATATCATATATACAGAATCATTATCATATTATATTTATTATTTACATGAGTTACACATCATTATTATACCCATCCAAAAAATAATATATTGAATAACAATTACACCACGACGTGGAGACGGTAAGCCGTACGTACGCACGTATGGTGACATGTTATTCAAAGGATGGATAGAATACTGAATATGGTTGTACCATATTTATAATAACATCACAGTATATATATGATACTGGATTTATTATTTTATAATGGTAATAACAAAGAAAGAAGAAGTGGAAGAAGAAAGGAACTTGAAAAGGGGTGGTGAAAACATTACCTCTTCTTCGGGTTCTTCCTTTTGATTTGATCAAAAGGGCTCCTTAGGTTGGCTTTCGGATCCAACTAAGGCCTCTAGGTTGTAGTGAGGGAAGTTGGGAGAGTATTAGGGAAGATTTTGGTCGAACCAAAAGGCTTTGAAGGTGTTAAGAAATGAGAAGGAGGAGTTCCCTTTTATGAGAGGGGTGAGGGCCACCTTTGGAAAAGCTAGAAATATTAATTTATAATAAATTCATATTCGGTTTCTAATGGCACCAAAGTTTATTATTCAAAGGTTAAGGTGGGGATAGGTCTAAAACAACTCAACAAATAGAATTTAGACAGGTTAGGGTACTTATATTAACCTTATCATTAAGTATTAACTCTAAGTTAATTAGTTTCATTTTCACAATGTCTCTTTGTATTTTTATATAATATGGTTAATAAACATACTATATACATCCAAGCGACCCCCAAGTGGTCCTTTAATGATGAAACTATCATGATATAAGTATCGTGGCCGAACCTTAGATTTTCATAAATTTAATATCAATTAATAATATAATATTTGTTTTAAAAACTCTTTTATGTCAATTTTGACACTATTCAATAGTTGATTTTTGTGAAACTCATAACAGAATGATTACTTCGAAATAAGTCAATTAAATCAATCCTAATATGTCATAGTATCCTATAAAATTATTTTAAATCAATAAAAGTCTAAAATATATTTATTTGGGTATTTATAATATCAATTATTCTAATTTTTCACTATTATGGTAATTACTGCATCACCATTGTGTCATAAATATATTAAATTATGTAATCTTTAAAAATTATAAATAAAATATCATTATCTAGTAAATCTATTTATCTTTCTAATGAATATTTATAGTCGAAAATCCAACATATATAACCCTATGTAACAATTGTTTTTCTAAAAGATATATGATTGTATCATTTTTGTATTCATTTTCACTTAATTAAAATAAAGTGTCCCTATCACCTACAAGTGGCTCTATGGGGTCCCCAAATAGACCCAAAGATGCTTATGATCGAACATGTATCAACCAATAAGGCTAGGACACGTTTTAGGGTAATTTAGTATTATTATTATATTATTTTATTTAACCTTTATTTACTGGATTTACCCTTAACCATGGTAAATAAAATATTTACCGCAGTAATTATTCAAAATGTCTAAAAATAAAAGTTACCTATTTACACAATTTGAACATCCTGATTCCAAATATGGAATCCATTTTTCCAAATTCAAAACACAGAAGTGGGAGAAATTAATTTAAAATTAATTCCTGTTGTTAAAAGAAAAAGCGTGTTTTTAAGAGATAATAACTATCAAAAGATTGGCACTTGTTTATGTCTGGTTTAAATGTGAAATTATGTTCAATGACCCACATTGTATTACATGGTAAAAATATATTCTAAATATACTTTAAAACCACTCAAATTCATCATTTATCACTATTTATTATTTTGATTAAAATAGTTGATTTTAATTTAAATTTTGTAATTTTCACTATTCATCAAAATATGATAGTTATCCGAAAAGTACCAAAATTTCACCGTAGGCTAATTTCGATATTCCAAATCCAAAAATGAAGTCCATTTTGAGAGATAGAATTTATAAGATTTCAAAAATTAGGTATTACTATTCATAACAACTAGTTTTATTGGTTGTGGTGTGTTAAAATCTCGAAGTTGCATACAATGCACGCCATTGCATTATTCGAAGGGAAACGTACGTGGAAGCTTGGGGTGTTACATAGCATTTAGGGGCCGTAGTCCACAATTTCTCAATAGATGTTATTGCATTAATGAAAAATAGAAAGTATTAAAGTTATTTGTTATAATGGCATTAGGAAGGTATTAATATATATTAAATATCATATATATCATAGATAAATATAGTCTCTTTCATAAATTCATCCATGATAAGTGGAAAATAAAAAATTAACAATCATCATTTCGTGAGGCTGTAGTTTTCCGCAATGGTAAATAATATATTTTTTATCCACTAAATGGATTGGAATGTATTTATAGGTATAAAACATAAAATAAAAATGTAATATTATATTTATGAAACTATTGTTAATATATAATATTTAAATAAGGAGAGTTTAGTTAGTTGAGAATGGAAATAAAATTAAAAATCATGAAGAAGTTTGTTTCCTCTTAATTGGGTAGCTCCATTTGCTTTGTACCAAAAGGCTTGCATGGTTTTCTCTCTTTTATGTGGGAGGATTAAAGGAGTAAGTGGGGAATGTTGTGATGCTATCTTGTAATATATTGTCTGAACATATGTTGTTTTAGAGGTGTGAGGAAGTGAGAGGGGTGGTGGCCTTTTATAGGGAATAAAAAGGACTCACTAGGAATTTTTGGAAACAAGTTCGCTCTAGCCAAGTTTTTACCTAAAAGAATTCATCCAAAACAACCCAAATAAATCTTGGAGGCTATATGGCCTAATTTTGTAGGTAATTTTGGCACCTAATTTTAATGTTTATTCATTTTTAACAATAATTTCTCCGTAATAATCGTAATTAATTTTAATTACCTTCACTAATATTTTTGGTCAAAAATTAAGTTGAATTATTAGAAATTAAAAATTATTATGATTTCAAATATTTAATATTTTTTTTCCAAATTCCCATTACAAAAGGGTAAAAAAATAATTTAAATTTAATCTCACAGATTTAATGACCAAGAATGTTTTTAAGGTAAAATCGTTCAAAGGATTGTTATCTTTTTATAGTCTATTTCAATTTAAAAGTTATAAAAATGACCAAAATTGGAATAAAAGATACAAATATGATCTAATTGAACGTAAAAAACAATATAGAACCTAATTTATTTCAAAAAATAAATTTGATGAAATATCAAATTTGAACTAAAATTCAATATTTTTCACAAGTCATTAAAAATTGAATCTTCACAGAAAAATGCTAAAAATTATCCATAAGCTAGTTTTAATGTTTCACTTAAAGAGTGGAAGAGTTTTACATATTTAATATTTATAATGAGATCTTAAATTCTATTTAAAATGGGTTCTCTATTAAAAGGATACAAAACTACATCTTTAAAAATATAGTATTTTATATATAATATTGGTTTTGTTCTTATCTAATGACTATATAAAATATATTAGATAGGTGTAAAAACACTTTATTGGATATATAATATATAAATTTATGATATAATCTCTTTAAGTGTTTTATAATTTAATTAACTATGAAAAATGTGACTAAATAATGTTTTTTTAAAATCAAGTGTTGTGTGTATTATAAATATATCAACAAAATCTAAAGGAAAATATGGTAAAGTCATGGGGTGATACAATATTCTCTCCAAAGAAATTTCAACTGTGAAATTTTAGTGTTATTACCTTCAGAAATATGTGGGTATTTATCCTTTGTAGAATCCTATAGTTCCTACATTACATCATCCATTTGTGATTTCTCCCGAGAACTTTTACCAGGCAAGTGTCTAATTCCCCAATACTTGATCTATGGAATCAAGAATATAGATGTGTTCTTCCTAATATAAAATGTAAGGTTCCAAGTAAAAATTATCAAAGTTGAGTACATGCATTGGGTCATGAATATTCATCCTTATTTGAGATATAAGGAACCCATCATGAACCCTAGAGAGATTTAGTAGAAATGCTAAATGATAAGCAATGACTCCTACCCTTTCAGGAATTTTGAAGGGTTTGGGGTACCTGGGACATAGTTCTCCCTCCTTACTGAATTTCATGAAACCTTCTATGGTGATACTAAAAATAAATCATGATCTCATACTTGAAATACTTAATCTTTCCACCAATTATCTGTATATTTATTTTTCCTACTTTTAGAAAATTTTATATGACTCTGGTTATCATTTACCTTTTCCAATATATCTTCAACAAGTTCGTGGTATATGGGTTTCATTTCACAAAATTCTACCCAAAAATGTTTGAGTATGAAATATCATTCCATATATTTTTTTATATGGAACCATTTGAATAGTTTAATAGAAATCATTATTATAGGAAGAATCTACTAAATGTAAGTACTGATCTGACATACCTTGAATGTTGAGTGACCATGCACTCACCATGTATTCCATTGTTTTAAATATTCTTTCAAACATTACCCTATTTTGAGGATGGTATGAAATGCTCCAATAAATCTCAATGTTGATATCCTTCTGAATAATTTTCTAAAATTCTGATGTAATGTAGGGATCTCGATCAGAAACAATTGATAGAGGTTCACCATAAATTCTTATAAATACATTAATGTATATATTTTATAGGTTCTCAAGAGTAATATCTTATGTTATAGAAAGTAAATGAGATAATTTGGTTATTCGATCAATAATAACACATATTGCATCATTACATCAAGGAGTATTTGTATTCCTGTCATAATGTTCATAGTAATTTCATCCCATTTCAACACACGAATAAGAAGAGGTTTTTGGAATCATTTATGAGCCTTCCTCACAACTATCACTTGTTGAATGAATAATATCCTAGATACATAATCTAAAATTTTATGCTTCATGTTGTCCCACCTTAATTTTTCATTCAAGTATATATATATAATTATTCTACCTGGCTGTATAAGAAAATTAGTACAATGGGAATCATATAGAAATTCACTTTTTATGTTAGGTATAGATGGAATGCATATCCTCCTTCCAAATATTAGATTACAATCTTATAAAAATTTTAAATTTTTATCATTCATGCCTTTATTTTTCTTCTAAAAGTCCTCTTCATCAAATTGATAATAAGTTATCTACTAAAAATATACGTGTTTCAAATCATTTGATAAATGGTTAATGTATACCTTTCCTTAGAAATTACTATATAAATATTTAATATATCTATAAAAAATTGATATTATCAATCCTCATTTAGGTTAAAACTCCATGACACTTCCCAGTTAAAGTATCCACTACCTTATTTTCCTTTCATTGGGTGGCAGTGTATTGAGAAATCATAATATTTCAGAAATTTGAGCCATTTTAATTTTCTCATATTAAGATTTTTATATTGGAAGATGTATTTTAGGATCATATTATTATTTTATATCTCAGGTATATCTCCAGTGTGATAAAGTTTCCATATTTTCATTGAGAAGATTAAAGCTGCTAACTACATATCATGTATTGGATAGTTTGGTTTTTGAGTCTTCAATTTCTGTAATGAAATTTCAATAATTTTATCATTTTTCATTAGGTCCCAACCAAGTCCTCTATTTTATGCATCACTATATAGGAAACAAAAATCACTCCCAGATGGTAGAGTAAAAATCAGAGCATTGAAAAAGCATATATTTATTTCTCAGAATCATTTTTCTGATTCCTTTATCTAGAAAACATGACCCCTTTATGTGTAAGCTAGGGTAATGGGTTAGCTAATAGAGAAAAATTCTGAATTAATTTATGATAGTAGTCTCCAAAACTAATGAAACTACATACCTTAGTTATTTTTACTAGAATATTACATTATGTGACTTCATTTCTCTATGAAGGATCAACTGATATTCCATTTTTAGAGACAAAATGCCAAAAAAAGAGACTTTTGAATCCATAAATTTAATTTACTAATATAATGGCCTGAAGGTCTTTTTTATTATTTTTATAATCCTCCATTCAAGGGGTTAGGTGGAACCCTTACGAGGCCTAAATTCATAGAGACTATTACATAACCCGTAGGTCTTAGAGTAAATCACCAGGAAAAGAAAACTTGGAAGAGCTACTCCCTAATAGATTTCAGGATATTAGCACTCCTCATTTACTATAAGGTAATTAATTTAACTACAATCGACACACAACCTCATAGATCAATCACTCTTTTTAATAGAGGGCAGGGCTTCCCCATGGTGATTCAAAAGGGTGATGTAATACCTTTTTACCTAAATCTTCTAGCTATTTATTCAATTACACTAATTCTATAGTGGCCATTTTATAAGGACTCTTTGATATTATCCTTGAATTAGGGACTAAATCAATATAAAATTTAACTTTTTTCTCTGAGTCCTATCCATGTAATTACTTCTAAAATACATCAATATATTATTTCTAAGTAGCTACATCATGGATTTGAAGATTAAATTATTGTTCAAAAGGTGTATTTTTTTCTTAAACAACATGTATTTCATTTAGTAGAGCTACATAGGTAGGATATAATTAAGAATCGGGTGAGGAATATTATACTCTAAACATGCAGGATTCAATATCACCCTTAGAAATTTCAATTTCTTTCCTCCTCTAACAAATCATTACAAAATTTTTTGAGATCTAGTTCATACTGAGGAATTTATCAAAGTCAACTATATGTATGATTATTGGGTCACCACAAGAAGAACATTTATGTATCATAATGGGGGTGGATGACACATGTTTATTGCCATGATAGTTTCCATAGGAGTTATGACTGAAAAAACACTTATTAACTCAAAAGGGAAATATATGATTTTCATGAAAAAATTGGTAGATATAAAAGAGTGCAATGGTCCAGAACCAAATAAAAGATTGGGTAAATTTGATGATATGATTAATGTACATACCACCATGTCATTTGGTACATCTACCACTTTTGTAGTGATCACATACACTTGTGCATCTCCCCTTGGCTTCTTATATGGTTGATTCTTGTGATGATTAGGGAATTTATTTTCATAGCTCCCTATATACATACAATTGTAACACTTAATAATAGTCTTTTTATTCTTCATCTTTCATTATTTATCCTAGATACCACTTTCTCTACTCATAAAGTAGACCCCCTTTACATTCAAGACTTTCCTTGGGTGACTCGTTCTATAGTTTTCAAAAAATAGAAATATCTAAAAATTCTTTTTCTTCTTGGATGCATCCCCTTATTCATGGTGGTCAGAATACCTATTATTCACTTGGTTTCCATTGAATATGTAGGATCTTGATAATTCCTTCTATATCTTGATGGCACATAAAGCTATTTCATTACAAGATAAAAATTATGAGAAACTAGTGTCCTTCGATGAAGTGTCCTAAGATCTTCAAAAAAGTGGTAAATATTTCACTCTTTTTTGTGTATGTAATCTATAACATACCTAGATAACCTTGTAAATGTAGCTTCATAATCTTACACACTCCTTTATTCCTACTGATTTTAGATATGTAATATTCTATTAATCTTAATTTTTTGATCATGAAATTATCATTAAAATTTATCTATTCCGTGTGTTCAATTATTTCTTCCTCCCTTATATTCATTATCCTAAATCACCCCATTTCATTATAACCATGGATAAATATACTGCATGTGTAACCTTTTATTTTTCACTTCATTTTAAGTTCATAAATATCTTCTCCCTGGAATTAATTCATTTTTCAACAATAATTGGATTATTAGTCCCACTAAATGATTGGAGATTATATCATATAAAGTGTCCAAGCATTGAATATTGTCTCCATGGAATAGGATGATATATTTGGAGAAGGTTATTTTTTATAACTTTATTATGTTTCCCTATTGTTTCCATGATTTTATTTCTTCCAATTCTAACTGTATTAGTTACCTCCACAGGGATTTCTCTACATATTCCATGTGTTTTGACACCAAAAATCCATCCATTCTCTAAATCTAAACAATGAGATATAGTATATTATCACATAAAATCATAATTTATAATTCCAAATATATTATAGCACATAACATACATTTATGAACCATAAATCATAGAATCATAAACATTAGTTATTTTTTTTGAAAATATTTTCTTTCAAATCCATCCTAATGATTGGTATATAAAATTTGAACTATACTAATAGAATCCAAAAGGAGTGTCAAACCAGGTACGTAGTAAGGGTTGTTTTCATATACAATGTTACTCTAAGTCCAGACTGAGGTGCCTTTTCATAGTTTTTACCCCTAGGTACATCAGTTCCAGAACCACATTTTCTTGTAGTATCTTGATAGGGTTTTATTTCTTGGACTACTCAAATAATAACTACCTTAAAAAAGTTCCTTAATGTTATTGAATATTTTTTGCTCAATTTTTATATTAGGGTTGTTCTCCTTAATCTTTGTTTTCTAAATCATGTTTTCAAGGTTACTGTTAAACCTCCACTGATACCAAATGTAATGCCCTGACCCCAAAAGATTAGTTCCAGTGTGTTATTTTATTTAATTTTCATGATTATAAGGAATAAAATTATGACAGATAGATCTATTTCTCATTCTCAGAAAACCAAATTACATACACGACGCCCATAAATACATTGGTAAGAGAAAATAAATACATGATACATAACAAAATGAAATAAACTACATCCTCAAATGCTTATTCAATGTATTCTTCTTCATAACTAGTGGAAAGGAAAAATAATAAGGGTGATTTGAAATTCTCATTAAGTGTATGTAAATAGAATATAATTATGAATCAATTTGAATAAATTACTATTTTATGGTAAATAACTGAAAACACATGTCATTCAAATAACTTGATAAGAAAATGTCAAAATAAAAAGGTATGAAAATGAAACACATTCCATATAAATCAATAAACTAGTAATGGAATGTATCCATTGATATTTTGATACAAAATATCATGAAATAAAAATAAATTAATCTATATTACATAAATGATTCATTATTATATTCTATGTTTCCTAGGTATATGGAAGTAGTACCGTCAAGAACATTCACAACAAAAAATCTAATAAAACAATGTTTCCATATGAAAATATAGATATTGAAGGAAATATAGACGAACAAATTATTACTATAAAATGACGGTTACAATATAAATATAACAATTACAAAAGGACGTGAGATCTAAAATATAATAATTTCGAACATTCATTAAGAAATGAATATTTAAAATTGAAATGTTTAACAAACCATGTTGAACCATTTAAATAATAATAGACCTGAAGAGATAATTTTAAATTAAACATAAAATATCATGAGCTTAAGGATATTCTTTATATAAAATGTTAAATATTCGTAAATGAACCAATTAAATGTGAATTGGTTTATAATAACAAATAAGTATCAATAGAGAGTAAATTGAGATGAAATACCTTACCTTAAACTTATTTTTTTGTTGTGTAGAATTTATACTTCTATAAAGAGGTTTAAATTATTTTAATAACTAATAAAATAACCATAATAATCATTTGAATATCTTATGTCAAATTTTTAAAAAAATTTATTACCTATTTTTTTATCACATTTTCATTAGTTTAACTTGTTTGGGTGTTAAATGACAGGCTTTCTCAACTATATTTGACTTGTTATTTTTTACTATAATAAAATATATAAATATTTAATAATATACTTAATGTAAACCATGATTTAGTTATCATATATATTGTATTCATATGTATTTATAATATTTTTTATTGTTTGGAGATATAAAATGTAATACACTGTTTGCGGGGACTGTAGGCCTAATGCATGCATGAAATCTACTTTATTTTCATTCTCATTATAAAAGAATTAAAAGTAATTAATATTTATATAAATGATATTTATAATTAAATTTACCTATATATTTAATATATTTCATATATTTCTATTCATATTATCCATAATATGTTCCATGTATAGTGTGAATGAATCACATCGTTTCGAGGTGGCAGTAGTCCACATATCCTCAAACATTGTTATCATATTAATGAAAAACGGAAATTATTAAAGTTATGTTCTCTAAAAGGATTAAAGAAGTATAAAAATATAATAAATATCTTATATATAATATATAAACATTGTGTCTATCATAATAGACAACCTGAGAGGCGGTTATGGAAAATTGAACAATCATCATTTCGTGAGGCGGTAGGTCAGGGTACACGAAAATAGTATGTTTATGATCTATTAGATATATATATATATATATATATTATGAAGGTATAAATCGTCACATAACAACTTAATATTAATATATATTTATATTGGGGTTTTTATATATGCATGAGATAAGGAGATATGAGTTAGTGGAGAATGTAAATAAAATGTAAAATCATTAGGAAGTTTGTTACCTCTTAATTGGGTAATTTCTTTTGGTTTATAAAAAAAGGCTTCCATTCATTTCTTACTAACCAAAAGTATGATTAAAAGATGAATTTATGGATTTTGCGAAGATATTTGGGAATATATTTACCGATCCTAAGTGGTTTGGGAGGTATGAGGAAATGGGGGAAGGGGTGACCATTTATAGGGAAGTAAAAAGACTCACTTGATGTTTTTGAAAATAAGTTAGGTGTACCCACACGTTTACCTAATATAATTAATAACAAAAGTGAATAATATTATGTTAATGGTCGTATTATGGACATATAATGAGTTTTTGACAAGTCTCTAGGTCATTTGGGCCTCTATGTTAAAGGTTTAAACCTTTGTTAAGCTTAATTGTGCCTTAATAATTGAAATTATTTATAATTACCTTCACTAATATTTTTTATCAAAAAAAATGTTTACAATATTATAATTTAATAATTTTATTATTAGAAATATGGAATCTATTTTTCCAAAATAAAATCACATTATTGGACGAAATTAATTTAAATTTAATCCCATAGATGGGAAGAAAATATTTGTTTTAACGTAAAATTGTTCAAACGATTTCTATTTTTTAATAGTAAATTAAAATGTGAAATTTATTTGAAATAAAAAATTGGATTAATTTATAACAATATTATGTAAATAAACATTAAAACAAATTGAAAACATAATTTATCATAAAAAAATTTAGATGAAAAGCTTGATTTGAACTGAAATTCAGTATTTTGAATATTCATTTAAAAATGTATCTTCATAGAAAAATATCATATGTTCACCATAAGATATTTTTTGTGATTAAAATTCTAGATATAAATTTTATTTTTGAAATATCAAATTTATAAAATGGTCAAAATTTTTATTTAAATGGGGTTTCCATTAAAATGTGGAAAAACTACCTTTATAAAAATATTGTATGTTATATGTAAGATTTGGTTTGATATTATATAATTCCAATAGGAAATATATTAGATGCGTGTCAAATTTAATTTGGTAAATATAATACATAAATTTTATATATAACCTCTATAGAAATGTTAGAATTTAAATTTAAATAAAAACATAACTAAATAATGTTTTGTTTAAATCAGATCCTATGTGTATTATAAAGATGTCAACAAAATATAATGGGAACTTTGGTAAAGTCTTGCTACTATATAATTAACATGATTTGTAATCCACAATATTTTACTTGATGATACAGAGTCATTATCATTTTAGTGATAGATACGATATATATACATATCACAGTAGTTTGAGATACTAATTTTCACAAAGGGGGTCAGTATAAGGAAAAAAGATATGGATAGAGCTACTCAAAGATTATTGTTTCTAAATTATCTACCACCCTGGAATAAAAAAATGATGTCAAATGCATTGAGTAGGAAATATCATACATTTATAACTAAAATGGGGATTAAAAATATCCAATATTCCTAGATATAATCTTGTTTTATATGGGAATAATTAGAAAAGGGGAATCATCATTCATTTTAAAATTGATTTCCAAACCATCTTTATTGGAGAAGATAAAACTCTCATAGTATTATGATAAGTGTTTATAAAAGAAAATTAATATCATGAATACCAGAAAAATGTCATTCTATTTTTATGAAGATAGAGTAATGAAATATAGAAAGAGGCTATGTATTTCATTTATACAATATATGGATAGGTAATTAATTGATGAATCCCACATATAAATTTTTTCTATAAAACCTAGTAGTAGCAAAATGTAATGTGATTTGGGAGAATATTTTTTGTTGTATAATAAAAAATTTGAAATTAATAACTATGTATCATGATGCTTGGTATTTTGATAGGTAAAACCCTATTGACAACATGCTAAAGGAGTCAGGAAACATATTCAAAATCCAATGTGGAAGTGGGATAATATTAATATCAAGTTTATCAGTTTATTTATAAAAAAATAAAATAAATAATAGCTTATAGATTATTATTGAACACCTTATCAAGTCTATACATCTCCTCACTATTATAGTGGATCTACCAGTAGATATATTCACACATCTCTATGTCAATAATGTTTTAAGAAACTAAAATAAATAATAGCATATAGATTATTGTTGACCACCTTATCAAGTCTATACATTTCTTCACTATTATATAGGATCTACCAATAGATATATTCACACGGATTTATATCAATATAGTTTTTAAAACATTAAAAGGATCTTGAAAATATGTAATATTTCTGAATTTCTTATCATCCTTAGAATGATGTAAAATTCATAAGGACCATTAAATAATATTAAAAATGTTGATTTCATAATCAAATGAATTTAAGGATATACGGTTTCATTATTTACCGTTTATTAAATTTAAATATAACATTGTATTCTATTAAAGAATTAAAATGGAACCATGTGATGTTTTTTATGGGAAAATATGTCATACTCTAACTTAGTATGATGAATTTAGCCAAATGATGTCTTCTATCATAAAATAACTCAATGGAGCCTCTTCTAGAACAATATAAATCTAATATTGTCTCCATAAGCCTTATTTTAATAGGATAAGGGCTAACAAAAAGAACTGAGTTTTAAAAACACTACAATGTGGGGCCTTAGCCTAATGTACCAACACCCATGCATGGAAATATCTCTATATAATATTGCAAAGATATAAAATAACTGAAATACCTAAATAGTAATAAATGCATGGAACAACCTCTATTGAAAATATAAAATTGAATCATGATAATATAAAATTAAAAGGGAAAAATAACAAGCAATCCTTGAAAAGTTTTCCAAACCTAAATATAATTGTAAAAAACAGAAACTAAATAAAGATCTTCCCACAATCATTGCGGTTGGAAATTAGACATGAACAATATCTTCAAGTGCCACTATTCTCTTACAATAACAAGTCAACTAATTTCATAATAGATTTTACTGTCATCTTTTTAAGAAACAAAACATTCAGGAATAACCAAGGGGTGGGTGAGAATAGAACTACCTTGTAAAGTGATTTGAAAACAAATAGAGAAGCAATAAAAAAATAGTTTGCTAATCTTATAGGTAAATTTTATAAGGGGAAAATTCCATGGTATGATAGTGGAATACCAACACTGTAATATATCTAATTATATCACAGAAGTGCTTTCATCAATTGAGAATCACAAGAAGAAGAATATTTCCTATAACTCCTCATGTCATATATCTGATTCTAAAAGAAATGATACCATCATATAGTATATAAAAAACTAATCTGTATTGTCTACTCCTGGTATAAAATTGTAGTATATAAGGATAATATACATAATGTAGAGTTTCTATAAAAACTTATATAGTGTGTCTATAGATTAAAATGGTGTTTGATATCACCTATAATCCCAAACATGACCATACTTTGGTATAGATTGGGAATCCATGTCTCTCAACACTACGTGTCACATACATAACTTATTTTAAATGAAAATTTCATTTAATTTTTATTTTAGGGGTTTCCCACTCATTTATGGAGGAAAGGGTGAGTTTTAATGATTTGGGCCAAATCAAGAGCCCATTACAAAATTTAAAAGCTGATTTTTTTTTATTTTATAACTATTTCATTTTTAAATATTTTTCTCCCATTCCACTTCCCAGATATCTTCCACTAACCTTTTAAGTCCAAAAATGAAATTTGGATTTCAATCCGAGAATTTCAGAATGTTAACACATTAAAATAAAAATTTTAGATACTGTAATTTACTTCCAAGAACACCATAGTATATGGGTAAATACCACAAATCCAATGAGCAACAAAATCAGGAACACCCCAAGGTACTGGGTTGTCTCGGGCCCTGTCACGAACTGAATCTGGTCCCCACTATTACCGGCACCAAACCCGACCCGTTATAAGGCCCTAAGGGCATTACCTATCCCCACAGGCTGGCAGAAGTTCCCAGGTATCAAAAAATATTTTTTGGGAACGATTTACAAGAGTATGAAAGCATAAAACATAAAAAAACAAACAATAATCAAAATTTGAAATTTTCAGGATAAAAAATTATTAACAAAAACAGATCTGAATACATTTTTTTAAAGACACTACAAGTGGTCCAAATACAAATAAATATAGCATCATTATAGCACTAAGGACTTTACATGACTGGGGTTTATCGCCCACAAGCCGTCTCTACAACTCCGCACCAAGGATGGGGACTAACACCCCAAACTGCCATCACCCTAAGCCTTCCATTTACCTGAGTCAAGCATAGTAAGGTATAATTACACTCAAGGGGTGTAATTATGGTGTGATACTAAGCCTAATAGGATACCACTAGATGATTCCAAAGAAAATTCAATAAAATGTGAACAAAACATGCAATTTTAATACACAAGGTGAAACAGTGTTAAAATTCCAAGATATGAAACTTTCAATTGAAAACAGTTTTCAGACTGAGAATTTCAGAATGTTAAAAAATTAAAATAAAAATCTTATCTTTTGTAATGAACTTCCAAACACACCCTAGTATATGGGTAAATACCACAAATCCAATGAGGAACAAAATCAGGAACACCTGTAGGCACTAGGTTGTCTCGGGAACTATGTACCTCATACCTCAGTGTAAAGTAACCATAGAAAAATCCATTCTAGTGCGTGAGACACTATTAGGGAACATACCCATAAACTTGTGGTCCCCAATCATCATCCACATAGTTTAGTTAGAGTTTTCATTATCCAAATGCTAGGTGAAATAGGGACAAAACCCATCTGGTCCACTAGCCATACTAGTACACATCCGCCCCACCTAGGTACCAAGGCTTCCCCCTTTGTTCTCAAAAAAATTCAGAATTCAACATGAATTCATTTTCATATAAAAACACCAATATTTTTCACTTAGAAACAATACAGTAGCTATACACACTTAATACCTTTTAAAACACACAACAAAACACTTTGATTTTCAATAAAACAATTTCTCAAAACCCCGCATTGTTTTGCACCCAACACTCCCTGAAAACCCCACTATGCTCACTATATGCACACCTATAAGTTACCAAAACAGAAAAAACATCCCTATTTATTTGAATTATACCAAAAAATAAATTTTAGGGCAGAACTATGTGAACAAATACATGTAATCTTTTAAAACATCTATTTTTAAACAAACATGACACTTAAAATTCACAAGTTCCACAACCCCATTAAAACCATATATCTTAGCAACAAAAAAATGGATAAAAATTCCAAAAAGTATTTTTAGACCTAATACATCCCAACAAAATAAAATATGTAGTGATAGGTCAGCCCCAAAAGAACCAACAAGATACTTCTATGAAAAAACCCCAATTTCACATAAAATTGGCATTAAAAATTCATTTGCATTACAAAAACCACTAAAACTATTTTTTGAAGAAACCATAAACATAAATGAACATTAAAATATCATAAAAACAGCATTTCAATTCACATATATTGCATACATATGGAATGTCCTACCAAATTAGTTAAAACCTGCAATCCTTTATGTGAAAATCAATTCGCACAACTGCCGCATCAAGAGGGACATAGATCAAACCTAAAACCACAATAAAAGACCAAGAAAACCCAAGGTTAAACCCTAGGTTCATAACCCTACCACATGGTCATTTTTCACTTCATGCAAAAGGGTTGAAACCCTAAATAAATAGAATGAAACCATAAGAAATTTGAAAGGGGAATAAAATGGACTAACTTATTTGAGAAATCTTGAATGAATCTTCCGAAAACACCAGTAGCTAAAATTTAAAATGGGCACAATTCAAGGGTTGTTATAAAAAGATTCAGGAGGTCATTTAGGAACCAGAATGGAAGGAAAAGAATAATAATTGAGAGAGTTAACAATGGAGGATATTACCTCTTCAATTTTGGCCAATTTGAGACAGTCTATGAAGTTCTTCCCTAATTCGCGATGTCAATGATTTCCAAGGAGGGGAAAAAGTCAATGGGAGTGCGCCTGGGTTTTGTAGGGTCAAAATAGAGGTGTAATCACAGAAAAATTCATTATAATGAATAAGATATTGAAACATTAATGAACTAATTTAAAACTATAAAATGGGATTTCGGGTTGGCCCAATTCTTAAATAAAATCCCAAATACCACAATGTTATGGATTCATAAGGGGTCCACATTTCATTTTTTGAGTTAAAAGGTCTGTGGAGGATATTTGGGAAGTATAATGGGTGAATTGTTTTTTAAAATGAAATAGTTATAAAATAATCCAAATTGGTTTTTAAATATGGAAATGGGCTCTCAATTTTTCCCAAATCTTTAAAACTCACCCTTTCCTCCAGAAATGAATGGGAAACCCCTAAAACAAAGAATTAATTGAAATTAAATGAAATTTACCTTTAAAATAAGTTATACATGTGACACTACATGTCCCTATAGGAAATCATTTTATATATTTAAAAATGTTGTGAGGTGTGTGCCACTACCTCATGTATTTTCCACCCATGTAGCTTTATATGATGTGTCTATATAGGGACACGACATGTCTTTTCACCCAGGGCCTTTGGAGTGGGTAATCAAAAAATGGATCACCTACCTAGGGGGTGTGACATGAAATATGAGATCAACCATATAGTTTATGAAAATTAACATGAATTAAATCATATCCACCTTGAGAATCCAAGATATATGATGCTTGTTCCTCTGGTTTATACTGTGTGTAATTGGATTTTTCAAAGACTATGAAGTCTAGTTATAACATGAGCCCCATATCAATGATTAATATCTCTCTACACAATAGTTTATCAACCCAAATATGATGAAACTGAATTATTTCATATCTTTCATTCATTTCCTTGATATTTGTGGATTAAAAATAAGATTCTGGTCATGCAATCAACAAACATTATTCCCCCCAATAGCATTCAGTGTTCCAATCTATAAAGCTTTCTGTTGTGTTCTACAAATTTTCCAAAACCATCTATAAATCATCATAACATTTGTAATTTTCATTTGAGTCATGATTTTTGGGTTATGATTATTTTTAAACCATTCTACAAATGTTAGATATCCTACCTCAGGGGCCAATGTTAAGGAACACAAAAAATAGTGATGAGAAAAGAAAATGACCCAAGAGAGATCATCATAGGACTACAAGATCCTGAACAAAAATAATAATTTTATAAATACATGGGTGATATGGGGGGAGGGGTTGAAACATAGGTACAAGATATTCAAATAATTATTATCCCAATTTTGACTAAAATTGGATCATAAAAAACTAGATTTATGGAAATTAACCACATGAATAGTCCATTCCCAACAATTAATTCAAAAGGGATGAAATATATAAAATAATATTCCATACCTAAATAATGATTTTAGTATTCAAAAATAACACATCCACTAGATATTATGATAAATATCTCTTATAATTCTTTTTCCATCTCAAGAATCCCCTCAATCACTCATCATCATTCCACATTCCCATGTTTTCAACACCGATGGAGCTCTCCATTCCCCCTATTTAATATCATAGGGGGATGCTGCTGAATCTATAGATTTCTCATAACCACATATATATTGATATAATATAAGGTTTTGGGATATTAATTAAATAGTATTAATTAAAAATTTAATATTCTTAATTGACCCGCCACCATCCACCTTCCAAGGAACATCCAATACTGAACAATCGTATATTTCACATGGGATAATCTCTATACTCAAGAAAAAGGTTTTATTAGATTTACCATTAGAAATCATAATCAACAGAAAAAATGATTATCCTGAAAATATGTATGTGCATTATTTATTATATATTAATAATGTTAATATATTAAATACTGTGTCCTGAAATACCAAAATATGGCTCTAACTCGGAGGTAAAATTAAGAGAAAGATATTGAAATAATCAATGAATCAAAATATAGAAACTTTAGTTATTAATATTTAGATCTAGAACATATTGAGGAGGAAAAAAAAGAATGTTATAACTATTCATATTAAAATCATGATATATATTAAATTTGAAAATATATATGCCAATAACTAAAGTAATGATATGGAATTTCTAGTAGTAGATCTTGTTTTCTAAAATATATCTCCATGGAAGTTCTTTAAATGATTTTTTATGAGAGAGAACTGATTCCAATGTGTGTCATACGTTTTGATATTTTTATAATAATTGGATTTCAATCATACTATTTGAATGTTCCCCACAACCACCTTGAAATGTATAATGTTCAACATATATATTCATTGAAATAGTAAATACCGAACCCAACACATATACTTACATACAAAGAATGAGAATTATAGCTTTATTGATCATTTTGGGAACATCTACTCTATGCTCATGACACTAGAGAAATTGTGTTCTTGAACCATAAGTCTCATATGATAACATTACTTTATAAAAATAAAAAAATATAGGAGGAAACATGACAACATGTGGATGTTTTGATGAAAAACTATCAACCTTTGTTTATGATGTCAAATTATATAAATTTTGAGCATGAAATTTTTAAATGGGGGAGAATGTGACACTTACTCTTCAATTGTAGTAATTTATAATTTTGTTTTAAATTAACTACAAATTGATGAACAATTATTTTCTCCTAAAAAGAAGACTTTTTCCAAAAAATGGTTTTATAGATTAAATATATTAATACATTTGATAAAGTAAATTAATAACTTGTAATAAATGGTTTCAGTGAAATTTATTTATTATATTCAAAATAAATATATCTAAAATTAATATATTGGTTGTTACTTAGAAATTATTCTAATAGATTCATTTTATGATTGAAAATTGTATTTTTCCTAAAAAATGTTTTTATCGCATAATGTGTATTTAAATGAAAACTCATTTCTTCATCATATAGGAATTTAATTTGATAAAATAGTTTCCATATATAGAATTAAAATTTATAATATTGGTTAGAATTTTATTTTAATTGTCATTCAAAAAAATAGTAAATGTGGTAAAAATTTATCCCCATGGATAAAGGTAAAATGGGTTTAAATGGTTAAAATATTGGAATAATGATTTATGATAACAAAGAACACTTTATCAAATATAATTTTCAGTTTATTTAGAAATTTAATGTCTATATAATAAACTATGACAATTTTATGAACATGACTTGACTAATTTGTCTATTATATATTGGAATTTCAATTAATTACAAGTGTGCCACCAACAACAATTATAAAACGGAACACTTACCCTCAATTTTCAACAAATTTTGAACTACGTATATCAACTAAGAACTAATAAAATATCTTCGAAACCTATCTATAAATTTATTATAAGTTATGGTATTTCTATAGATCTAATTGATGAGGGATTAAGGTGTATTCTTCCAGAAGTTTTTCTTTGAAGATGCAATCATCATAACTTTTACCTTTAAATTAATTTATTCTAATAAATATTTATTTTATTTTTTATAATTATTTCCATAATTTAATTAGTGTCATAAATATGATAATATTTTATCATGTTAATTAGAAACTTAAAATATACCTCTTATCCATCCGATGGATGATGAAAACCTCTCCCATGCATATATACAGGCAACCACCTCCATGTTGTGATTGTGTATCAGTTTCCATCCCCAATTCATTTGGATTGATAATAAAGAGACATATAATGATAATATATGATATTAGTGAATGAATTATGATTATTAAAAAAATAAAATATTAACATTTTTCTTACCATCCAATCCATTGGAAAATGATAAAAATACTTGTGCATATGTGTCAACCACACCCACATTGAAACGATGGGATTTGTTTTTTAATTTTTTATTTATATGGTTGATAATAAAGATTTATTTAATGAATATATATATATATATATGATATTTATGATATAAATATAATTTTTGAATAATCAATCATAGTTTACTTTCTTTTCATTCCAAACATTAAGAAAATTATATTGTCATAATGAGTACCTGTGGATTATCGCTGCCATTTACAACATATTTCAGTTTTCTATTACCTCTTTGTATGGATGGTTCAAGAAATATTTAGAAGGAATAAAAATAATTTTAAATTAATTATTCTATTTTTGGAGATAATTGAACCATTTCACCACACCTTTGAGCATAAAAAATATACTAATGTTATTTCAAAGGAATTGAATGAACAACCTCATGTGGTTAATTTTAACAAGAACTATACAATGAGTGCATATAAATTGTTTATAAAATTACTTCAAAAAATATAATATATAAGAACCATGTTCTTTATAAAATTTTTAATAAATTAATATCTATTATTTAGGTGGATTTTACATGTCTATTAAAGACGCAATTCAAGATAAGCTCATGTTGTCCCAATTCAAATCCATTGAGTCATGCTTTTTATAATAAACCAATTTTTTATAAATTATCCATAATTACCATTAGTCCTATCATATAAAGAATTAATATTTATTTCTTTTATTTATTATTTCAAATAATTTTTTATATGGTTTTGATTCCAAATTAATTAAATCCATAAGGGTTTAATTTACAATCTCAGTGTTTTTTGGATTCTTCGATATTCAATTTTTGTTAAAATAACTATATACTATTTCTTCATAAAAACTATCTATTTTATCCTCTTCCGGTAATTTATTGATTTTCCAAGTTTTACTCCAACATTTACTCTAATTGGAACATAAAAAAACTGAATGATTATTTGTAGGAAAAATAAAACATATGTCTATTTTTTGATCAAGAATAATTATCTATTATTTAACTATTACTAAAAACATTATAATTGCTTCTATATAATTTAAAACTATTAATTTTTTTCTATACCATTTACTTTCATTATAAATGTTTACTATTATTTTTTAATATTTTTTTAATAATTCATATATTATTTAAAAAACACAAATGTAATTCTTATTTCATCATTCATTATCAATAAAAATTTAAAATCAGATACATATAAAGATGATAGAGTATATAGAGGAAAAATTTATTTGGGATAAACTAGACTATATATTTATAGGATATTCCAAAGTGATAGAGAAAAACTTACAGGTCATATAGAACATGTTTTACTATTTGAAAAAGGGTTTTAATTAAAACAGAGATGGGTTATTTTACCATATTACTAAAATATTTGGTTCCATTCAAGGGATATGTTATCTAATAAAAATTTATAATATATTATAGAATATTATTATATTATTACATCCATTATACAATAATAATGTATCGGTTCTATAGGAAATTAATTTATAGGAGTTATCTCACGATGAATTTCATAGAAAAATGTTTACTTATTAAAAAATGATGAATCTAGGTGGTTGATTAAAATAGTAATGTAAGGAAATATGGCATAAATTATATAGTAAGAAATAATTTTAGAAATTTAAAAATGAATATGAATTATTTCCTGAATTTTTATTACTTACACAAAGGAAGATTAAAATTAGAAAAGCTATATTTGAAGGATAGTTACCCATAAGACGTTTCCATTATTAAATGGTAAGAAAACTCACTAATAGGTTAGAAAAGATGTTTAATGAGAAAGGTAATTATTATGATTTATAACTAAAATGGGATAAAATATTTTTATCTTGAAGGAACTTTAATTTTTGAAGTTGAAGTGTGGGACATTGTTATTGATGGTTCATGTTGTAAAGTAAGAAGATAATGATAAAGACGATCTATTTTAAAGAATTGAAAAATAGTTTATTTTAGATTTATATGACTCTATTTTTAATTCATTAGAGAAATATAATATTTATTTATATTATTATAATCAATTGATTGGATTTTTAAATGTTCGGGTGGATTTTAAAGGTTATCTGTAAGATATTTACGTAAAATTAATGAAGAATGATAATATTTTAGTTATACGAAGGTAATTCTAATGATAAGTTGATAATCATGAAATTAAATATGATTTTCATAAAAACATTTTGAAGTATTTTGAATATTTCCAAAGAAATATGACGAATGTATGAATTAAAAATTCATGATTGAAGAATATAATTAGATCTTTGATAAAACTGTTTTTATATTGAATTAAAATTTAGAATACTGAATATCACAATTGAGAAGTTACTAATTTGAGAAATAAATTGGAACCTGTAAAAAAAGGTGGTCCAAAGAAGATAATTAGTCTGAGATGTTTTCATATGATGTTTTGTAATATATTACTGAACATGAAATAAAAATTATTGAAGAAATCTTGATTTCTCAAAGGAAATATTGAATTGGAAAATATGGTATTGAATTTTATGATGAAAAATAGATACAAAATATTTAATCATAATCAAAATAAGGTACCATATAAATAGAATAATTTATCAATGAATGATGCATTATAAAGAATCAAATAATTATTAGAAATAAGGATATATTTTTAGAGGTAAAAACATTTTAATTTTCCATCTAGTAATTTTATAGTTGTATGCATCTCTTGGACACAACTATTTGTACTATGAGGAAGCTGAATTTTATCATGGAGGATAAGATTTTAGAATATGAAAAAGGAGAGTTGGGATAACCAATTAATTTCAGGAAATAAATTACTTCAAATATTACTATTTTAATTTTTCATAAATTAAAAATAAAATAGTTGATTGTAAGTAAAGTAGTGGAATTAAATTATATACAAGACAATGGAATGTCGATTCACGTAATCCTAATTAAGTTACCTTATGTAAATAATTTTTTACTTTTGAAGGAGATGATTTTATATTGAAGTATATTTCTAAAAATACATGGTAGATACCAATAAAAATTTCAAATCAGTTGGAAATTTCATGGAAGGATTAATACAATATTGAGAAGTAAATATTAGGATAAATTTTGTAAAAATAAATTAGGAATAGTAGTAATATGAATTTGGATTCGAAAGTATCATCTTATATGATAATAAATGTGCACTAGTTAAATAATATATGAGTCATTTTTATGGGACAATATACTTCAGCAATGATAAATTATTGAATATAATCATATGTTAAAAGACATTATTAGCTAGATATGAGATGAGAAACACTAATGTACATTATTTTGTGGGTTTATTATTCAACTTATTATGTATTAGTCGCTATTGTGATTAAGTTTTGGAGGAAAAATAGGGTCGGATTTGATGTTAAATCAAATAAATCTATAAATTAATTGATGAAATATTTGAGAACTAAATAAAATTCAAATATGTTTGATATAAATGTGGAAACAGTTATATTAATAGTAGAAAAATAAAATTTAATGTGGTATATGAGACATTTCCATGCTAATTAAAAAATAATGATAAAGAGATCATCATGTTTTTTTGAACTTGATTCACACTAATGTGTGTTGTAAAATTAGAAAGGTAGGAACCTATCGTGTGATGTATTATATTATATTTTTAGGTGATTATATTTGGATAAATTTTTATATTTTCATAAATTCAAAAATATATATGCTAGACTATATAAAAATATTTCAAAGAAGATGGTAAAATGAAATTGAAATAGATATAGAAATGTTGACTTTTCAAAATAGAATGGAGCACTCTTCTTATAAAGGTGTAAATTTTCTATAAATTCATGATATCAAAGAACAAGTGTCCTCATTTTTAATACCTCAAAAAATGGGGTTTTATAAAGAATAAATCAAATCTTGTCATTACTATAAAGAAGTGGTTGAAGTGGATGTATATAATCTAAAAAGAGTAATACTTATTTTAAGAGAAAAAAATATTCTAAATGATGTGTGACATGAAATTAGGGCCTATTTGTAGAATATTAATGTATTTATATAAATGTGTTTCATAAAAAATAAATTATGATATCAAGGAAAGTATAGTGATTCAGCAGATGAAGGAATATTCTTGGATAATAAATAATGTGAAAGGAATATAAGTGTTTTATTATGAGGATCAAAAAATAGATGGGTGAAATGATTTAATATTTTTGGAGAATAAAGTCATAAAAACAATACGAATTTCATTTTCCAAATAAGTGTTTGAGGAATTAGATAAAAATATATTTTTCTTTTGAATTTCAAGAGGTTAAAGATGATGATGATTTAGATATTAGACATATAAATGGAAAAGTAGGGATTTGAGTTATCCCATGAATCATAAGTGAAATAAAATGGATCTATTTTATCTGAACAAATTTCATTTTATAAAAATACACTTCAACTTAGGATTTATGAATGAAGAGAGAATAAGAAACTGCTTTATTATTAAAGATTGAACCCACTTCATTTGAATAATGGATAAAGGAATAATCATGGATGAAATCCATGAATAAATAATTTGATCAAATTTGAAAATGATTACTTGGAAAATTTTATATATACCTGAAAAATGGAATGTGATTGGTATGAAGTTGGACATCAAGAAAAATTTAAATAAAAATTGAAAAGTAATCCAGAATAAATCATTTCTATATTGGAAGTCATATGAAAAAATTGAATGTATATATGTCGAAGAGAAAATTGAGACAATAGGAAAAATGGTGTCTATTAGTCTCTTTTTAGAGGTGAAAATCTAAATAATATTTAAGACATGTCACTTATATATTAAGATAACGTTTCTAAATTGTTTTCTAGAAGATTATGTAAATATATTACAATAAAATATTTTTTTCATGTAAATACATATTCTAAATTGTATCGATTGAGAAAACGATTTTATAGACTAAATATTGTACCTCATTCATCGTATTGATGGCTATATAATTTCTTCAGTAAGATAGAATTTAAAATTCGAGGGATTTCTCACAAGATCTATATGAATGTTTTAAAATAATACTAGTTCATAGAATTGGTGTATATAGAAAAAATTATATATAGTGATGTTAAGTATAATTCTATTAAAAAATTTCTACATTGTATAATTTCTAAATTTAAAATATCAATAATCATAGAATTAACAGATTTTCATTGTCTATATGATCATTAATTTAATGGTAAAATATTTATTCCATTGTGTTAGTATGAAAAGGAATAATTGGAAATAATAAAAATAAATGATTGGAAACTAGTTTCATACACAATAGCTATTAGAATGTTTTTGTAAAATATGTGTTATGTAATGATTAGTAACCACTTTATATAGATGAAATAGTTTTAGTTGAATATTTCATGATATGACTAGAAAATAGATTTTATATGCAAAAAATTTGGAAGCATGGTTTCAAATCATAATTAGGATTGAACATCTCATTTTAGTGACAAGAATACTTTTGTATATTCAAGAAAGAGCACATGAGAGATTAATATTTAAATCCAAATATAAAATAGATTTATTTTTCTATTCAAAATTGTATTGGGATTATGAAATTGGAGATTGCAAACACAAATGGAGAGGATAATTTAATGTATTAAAAAAATTTTGTTTGTTGGAAAATTGGGAAACATGATTTTGTTTCTTTAATTCGAAAAGAGGAAGAATACTTTTCAGTCACAAAAAATTGTATGCAACCTATATAGATGAGAAAATATTTTTCATACATTTGTGATGATCTGTAATATCCAATGATGATCCAATATGAAAAAAAATGTTCTTTTGATTTTTTTAAATTTTAGTTCCCCACTATTAAATGAAGAACATTAAGATTTAGTTAATTTCAGAATAAATAATGTATATAACACTTTAGTTATCTATTATTTTATTGGAACACAAGATAAAGAAGTAGATATTTTCAAAAATCCATTAGTAGATCTTGTATTCAAAAGGAACAGGTTGTACCTTGGAGATCAATAATAATTTTCAAAATTAAGATGGTTAAAAATTACTGTCTCCCAATTATATCTAATTATATATATGTATATTTTGTTCTTCTAGGAAAATATGCTGCACTGGGTGTCAAATAAATAAGGAGATAATATCTAGGTTTGTTTTCAATGGGAAATGTCTTCTTTGAAAAATCATAAAACATATTTTAGAATTTAGTACATTCTCTTGTTTCCTACACCTAGGTCTATCTAAAAAATGCTTGGAGAAATTTTTGAAGGTACAATTCTAGTTTTATAGGTTTGTGTAATGCTTTAAAAACTTTTTCATTTTATTTCAAAAGAATTTGAGTGAATAAAATGTTTTTTGAGTTAAAATTATGTTTGAGAGGATTTATAATTGAAAAAACCCATGTAAGAAGAATTATGGAACAAAAGGTATTCATTGATTTGATTTTTTGCAATATTTATGATAGTTTTCTTAATATGATAAATTTTTTATATAGAGGAGTTTTTTTAATATATTCATTTATAACATGTTTTAACAATATTAGAAATGGTTTGGAAAAATCACCTTTAAATTGGTAATATACTCATATTTGTATATGTTTTTCATATGCATTGGTAAGTTAAAATTGTTCGAATATGTAATTTTAGAGTCTCTTTTAACCCCTTCATTTTTTTTATAAAAAAATATTTTAGTCCAAAATTAAAATCAATTATTTTATTAATAAAAATTTAAACATTATGGATGTTTGTATCCTCTGTAAAAATTGTTTTGCAATTAAATTTATAGCCCTAATTGTCACTCTTGTTTCACCAAAATTCCCCATCACCAAATTCCACTATAACTTATACCCAAATCAACTTCACACTTGAATCATGTCGGTTCACCCCTCATAGAGGGGAAAGTAAAAACCATAGTTATGTTTTAATCCATGCATTATGAGAGAAATCCAAACCCCTCCCACCATTATACATGGTATTAATGTTAATTTATCATACATATCATTATTTATATACATTTTATATTTATATAAATAAATTTCATTAGTGTAATATATTTAAATAGGTCATAATATATAACTAATATATTTATATTTAAACATTTATGTATTTATATTATGTATTTATATATTTTTTATAAATATATATTATCTAAATTTGTATTATATATTAAATACATTTACATGGTACATTAATAGATATATTTATATTATATAAATTTCAATTAATGCACATACAAAAATAAAAATATGGTATATATGTATAAAATACTGAATATAATATATAGTAATGTGTTCATATTTATATTATGTATACATTTATGTATATATTAATATTATATACATGTGTTATATATATATATTATTATACGAATAAATAAATAAATAAATAAATAATTATATGACATCCCCCTTCATGATGTGCCGAAAATTTGTTCCCTTCAAATCTTACTAACATTTTAGTTTGGAATAGTTGGGGTAGATCCCACTAGGGGATATAAAAAAAATTCTAGTATGATTTAGATGGATCTTTGTTAATTATCTAAAAAACAATAAATGTAATAGTTAAAAATGTGAAATTATTTGCAGAAATTCAATTTAAATTGAAGAAAATACATAACAAACAAGAAACATGCGTATCAGGGTTGTAATTCCATTAGGGTTAATCACAATATCCGTTCATTTGTATTAAAATTTTAATACAACTTTTTTTACCATGTGGATTCTATTAAATGGTTGTTTGATAGTAAAATAATAAACAATTACATATTTAAAGGGTTAATCCTTTCATCTAATGGATTACAACTTGAAACACAGTTAAGAAATTTTACCCATAAAATAGTGGTAATTAGCTCACCCAATGGTCATGGATCCTCCCATTTGTACTCCTCTAGTTTATTTTTTTGGCGTTATTCTTATTGATATACATCACTAAAAACAATATAAGAGATTGATTCATTAAAGGGATTATAGATAAAGATCATAATAAAAAAACAAATTATAATTTAAATAACAATATACCCATAATTATATTCCGACCCTGACACAAAAACATTGGCTCTTATGAACATGTTCATAGAGTGTGGGTTGAGCATAAACTCAACCAATACCATAAATATGATAGGAATTAGGGGGGGTTACACTAAAAATAATAATGGAAAATAGAAATAAAACTAGATTTGTTTTGTGGGAGATCAATATATAGAGTGGCCACACCTCCCCCTAGAATATCCAACCTCATACCATGAGGCCTGCCTCTCTATTTATAGAAAACTGTACTACAAAATGTGTACCCAAAAAGCACACAATATGTACTGGTTTCAACTAACTATTGCAATTTTTTTCTTTTCTAATAGGTGATATACCATGTCTCCCCAATAATTTCAATGATTTGGTGGTTGGTTGGTGGGGTACATAGCGTGTTGTGCTACCTCACATGGTATATAGAGCTTGTTTCAGCCCCATCCTCTTCTAGAAGGGAATAAACTGTGTTTCAATACTGTGTACATGACATGTTGTCCCTAGTCTGCAACATAGTCTTATACTCAGCTATCTGAACAATGTCTAAGAGAAGGTACATTGTGTGTGTTCATAAGGTACACATTGCGTATATCTTAATTTTTGTGAGGATCACTACCCATTTGTCTCTTTAACTAGAATCTCATGAAAAAAACAAAGAACACTAATATAAATAATTTTATACACAATACAATGTATCTCTGGTGAAAACATATATTTATACTCAATAACTTGTTTGAAAAGGTAATCAATGATTAGGGACATCAAAATTACCCATAAATACTCATTTTATATCCCTCAAGGAAAATGTCAACATCTAATCAATATAATCAATACTCAAAAAAGGGAAGAATTCAACTAATTATACATATAAATATTATAAACATATAAGAAGATTTTAAAGGCCAAAAAACATATTTTAGTTCCAAATATATTCTAATCATTCTTAAAATATAATTAAATTAAATAATCTAGTCATATTTTAAATATATTTAACAAATTTATATAAATACACAATCCATGCTTTCAAGTATTCTCATTATCCATCTAGAGAACAATAAAAAAATCATGAGGTCTTTTAATATGGTTCAAATGATTCTGAGGCTAAGGGTAGGTAGGCAAGGATAAGAAAATAATGTTAGAGGATAAAAAATGTATATTGAATTCTTGAGTAATAAAACATGATATTCAATAAAAAATTACCAGGAAAATGAATCCCCAAAAAGATCAATCAGATGTCACCATCACCATGATATTCTTTTTTATCATGGGTTCCAAAACCATCAATAAGTGTAATGAATCAATTTGGGAATATTTTGTAATTTTCATTATTTATTTTGGAAGGGAAATTTTTTTAATGAAATCAGTAGTGAATTTGTAACCTTTCACCGCAAAAGAATATGAGTTGCCCACCCCCACACTTAATTGAATGGTCGCCCACCAAAATATTCCATGAATAGCCAAACTCCCCCATGAATTATCAATTTAATAATAATGCACTATTATCAAAGAATAATTATGGGAAGTATAAGTAGGCTTCTAATGGGTTTTGTTATCAAGATAATTACTAGTTTATATACTTTCAAGAAGTCCACATGCAGGGTACATCTAAATGATAATGGGGTGGTAAATGTCAATCAAATGCCTTAGTAATTTTAATTTGATTCAAATCATTAGGTTTTGAATAGAAAAACATCAATATTCTAGTTCATTAATATCCTAAAGTGAAAGATATGAGTATATTCATGAATCTGTAAGGTTTTGTTTCATAAAGAACCATGGAGTAAGGTTATAAATGGGTAAGAAAACTGGCCACGTGTTGTGTGAAATAAGAATATTCTCAAACAGACTAAAACCATCACATGAACGACCTAGCCTCACATTACGAACATCATATACAATCAATATATATAGTATGAAATCATTTCCCTAAAAATAAATTTGTAGGGTGAACTAAATCATCAGTATTTCTCTTTCTCTTGGTGTCATTCCATTAAAGATTTATTGACATTTAATCATACATTAAAATATTTCATAGTATGAGAATCAACGGAATGTTCCACATTACTTTATATGGAATACAAGATGGTGTTCCATTAGCTTTTTTCATCAATAATGATGTTCCACATTTTATAGAATCATTTTTGTGAGAAGTATCCTCCCAAAATATGCTGCAAACATCTGGATGGAATGAATTTTGTTTTTTGAAAATCCATTTTCTTGAACTAAATTCCATTCAATGTAGTGGTTTGAGGGAACTTGTACATCATCTAGAAGTAAATCATTAATGATGGTAAGGATGTAATCATTGTTAGTGTTAGAAATCCTATACATGTATTTCCCATGATGAAATCAGATTAGAAATTCTCTCCTTTTCATTTAACCATATTTTGATATACTAGCATCGTCACAACCTCATTTAATTTGTTCGACCTATTAACATCATCATTTTCATTGGATGCAACATTTTTGATCGTATCAACATGACATTGGGTCGATATCCTTTCCTTCTCATGATAATTAATAAAAATAAACTGATCATATATAAAATTATACAATCAAGTCATCTCATTTGGATCATCACCAATTTGAGATTCCATTTTTCCCCATTGTGATACCACACAATGTAGTTTATTTGAAAACTATATTTTGTCATATGGTATATAACTTCTTTAAGGCTCAACCAATTTCTTCCAACATAATTATAACATGGGCAGTTTATGTGACCACTATCTAAATCATTTTCATGCTTAGTGTCATAACCAATATATGATTCCATGTCGAGAATTATAAATAACTCTTATAGGGTTCACACACATCATCTAAATAGAGGGGAATGTAATGTTATCCACACAACCCTAAGTGATGAAATTCCATGTCAAACATCTTAGACCAAGGGGGTTTAGAATTCCATTTCCACATAACTAACCATGTAACCTATATAATAATTCAGTATAATGTAGTCTAACTTTCCATATGATACCTTATCTAAGGAAATCCATAAAAAAGGAACCTGACATCACTAAATTTCTAGTGTACATTCATTATTGTAATTCAATTATTAATATAATAATATCCAAAGATATCATACATTCCAAAATATATTTCATCAAAAAAAATTATTAAATAATTTTTATTCAATTAAAATAATAATATTTAGTAACAGATAAACATCAATAATAAAATTCATTACATATGTAAAAATGAAAAATATTGGATTTATATGAAATTAGTGAATCTATGTATAAACAAATATAGTATATGCAACAAAATATAAATTAAAACAATGATGGATCGCTGGTGGAGGAGTGGTCATAGAATGGAAGAGGGAGTTGTGCACTATTTGGGAAAAATAACTAATCCAGAATGGGAAGGTGCGGTTAGCATTGCATTTAGTGGAAATCAATCCAAATAGTTTTTAAAAACAATTTGGATATTTCATCTATACAAATGGAAAAAAATCGTTGGTAGATAATGGGTTTAGAAACCTATTCCCAATGGGTTTTCAAAACCATTGGGAGACTATAACAGTATGCACCCTTTTCAAACGGTTTTATGATAACTATTGGGAAAGGTTACACTATCCCAACAGTTTCAGAGAACCATTAGGATAAGGTAATTGGTAAAAAATAAATCTTGAAGTGAAAACTAATGCTGATTACATGAAATATAAATACACATAATGTGTTGATATGTTGGAAGAGTAAAAAACAATATATCATAATACAAAGAAACAACTAGAAATAAAATAGATACTCCATATGATTGAATGGGAAAACACATATCATATATCTATCAAAAACTCATACATATCTAATAGAAACTTACTAGCCTCACCGATATTCCTTTCCTTTACTTATTTTGAAATACAAAACAAGGTACACACATCGCTAATGGGGTGAACATGGTGAGTGCTAAACTGGATTAGTAGGATTTTCCCATGTGTTAATAATGAATACTTTATATAGAAATCAAAATATTATCAACTATAAATAAAAAATCATGATAAATAGTAAGATATGTTTTATATAGAAACATGCTAACACATTTTACCCAATTTATACAGTTCCAAATAATATAGGTAAAATAGTTTCATGAAATTTAATATACATCAAAGTAGTAAAAAAATCATGGTTCTTATATCAAATGAAATAAAATATAAACCAAAATAACATGTAAAATCATTCCAAATAACAATACAGTTTTGGCTTGCTAGAATAATCATATACACATATATGAAATCATGAACATCAATCATTTTGACATATGCATTGAATCATGAGTAAATAGTAACACCCCACAAACTGATCCTCTGAACATTTTCTAATAATCCATAGATCAAAGAGCCTTGGGAGGTGACGAACACCCAATGAGTGTACTCCTAGAAAGTATCAACAAACAAGTCATATTACTGAACCTTCCACAAAAGTACCCAAGGCATCCCATGTTCTACATTTTTTCAACCATTTCAACAAAACTGTGCTCTAATGTCAATTTCCGAACTAAATTACACAATTATTTGAAAATACATTTTAATTTTCCAGAAAATAATGTAAAAATATATTTTCAAAAAAATACATGTTTATACACATAATTAAATCAAGAAAATTCTTTTATAAAATTATTTATAAAAACATGAGAAATATAGTTAGTTTAAAATATGATTGATATGGAACCACCCCCACAAACTCACGCAGCCCACACCCTCAATGAGATCTACCAACATTGAATAATTAAAAGAAAATAATGGTGACCCACTAATAAATTCAAACACGTCAGAATCAATTAGAAATGAAAATCAATTAGTGGAGGGGTAGATAAAAAAATAACTAAATGAATGTGGAAGACACACCCCAACCTACTCAAGGGTCACCCTATATAGGATGATCTTGAAACCATTCTAGATATGATCAAGATTATTGTCATCACAGATCAAAGGATCCATAAATGTAGAATAGTACTGTATTTATGATCAATGATAATGGATAAGGAGAGGGATCTCTTACCCACAGATACACACCACAACCTTAACAAAGAATAATTATTGATCAAAATGATCCTGAAGCAGTGAACATCCACAATATTTACTAGGAGAGCTTCCAGGACTAAATAGACAAGCTTCATATAAAATGAAAAATTAATCACACATATAAATCCAAAAAATAACTAATCCAAAAAAACATTCATGATATGAATCCATTTCATAACATGAAATTCATAACTAAAAAAGAAACTCAAAATTTCATCACCTCAGATTAAAAATACAAACTTCAACCATTTTCGGATGTTAACACAATTCATCATGTGTAAACCTAGAAATTATTGAACTAATTAACAAATTATTCCCTACACAAGATTCAAATCATGTAAAAAATTGTCAATTAGAAGATGTCAAGCATGAAGTAAATAGTGTTGTCTCCGAAGAAACAACCAAAAAAAAATATGTGGTGTTCTCTAAACATATGGTGAACCCCAAAAATCCATGATAAATTTAATCATAAACTCCATTAATTCAAAATGTTATGAATTCCTAAAATTTTTGTAGTTTCCTCACATAAAAAGTAATATAACCAATTGAATCCCCAAATGCACCCAAATATAGAAGAATAAAAATCAGAAATGTAAAATACCTAAAATAAGGTAATGGAATGTTACAAATTCCCCCCGATAATAATTTTTCCCCAAGATGTACTGTGAAAAATATTGTTTGGAAATAGAAATGGCCACTCCACCCTTGTCGAAATCTCATCCACCTAGGCCTCTTGAGAATCTGATCCCTATTATCATAACACTACAACTAATGGAATTGACATCCCATATTAGACATTAACCTAACTATCAATTATTTCTATTGATTTCTATATAATTCAAATAAATGGAATATAATCGATCTCTTCCAAACTAAAAATGTGAGAGGGGTTTGGATAGTACATCCCTAGAAAAGATACATGGAAAATATCATTAATTTAAATCAAATAAATTGGAAATTACATTTGATAAGAAACCCACCCAAGCATTCCAGTTACCCAATATAGTCCATATTATCTTCGATCTAACTTTACATGATTTCCAAGTAGATGGTGAGTCGCCCATGTAAAAAAATTCAAAAAAAATTTCACCAATGGAAAACCCTAAATGGTGACACTGACTATCCTTGTATAATTTTTAGAGAGAATATAATTTAACTGTAAAACAACACATATAATAAATCCTTGATGATTCCACATGAATGAGACTCGGGCCTACTAGAGATTCCAAACAAACCTATACTCAAAAAATTGGTCACCAACACTTGATATGATAAAAATTATCAAAGGGATCCATTTTGATTGTTGAATAATAAATTTCATTATAATAAAAGTCAAATAGCCTTATATGGATATCTCTTGATCCACCAAAATCTAATATATATGCTCAAATAATATCCTTCAAGATCTAAATAGTACACTCCATCTGACCATCTATTTATGGATGGTAAGTAGTGTTGAACATGACCTGAGCCCCCAAAACCTCATTTAGATTCTTCTAGAACAATGGGGTAAATATAGTAATCCATTATAAAATAATAGGATAGGGGATTTCAGAAAAAATGTAAACATCCTATACGTACAACCAAACAAGTTATTCAACATTTCCTCCTAGTTATAATGAACCGTGATGGCTTTTTCAACCGTTTAAAAACCTCATAATGAGAATTTCAACCCTATGGTGTCATTAAAAATCCAACAAAAAATTTCATGGACTCCTCTCCCCATTTCCCAACTAGCATCAGAAGAATATGAAATAACATTGAAGCTTTTAGGTTCTCATCATTTATTTATTAGATGGTGTAACATTTGGACACATAATCTATAATGTCACATATCATACCCGGTCACCAAAATCATCCAAATATGTATTAATACATCATTATATTTCCCAAATGAATGATCTATAGAGGACAATGATAGTAAAAAAAATCTCGTCATAGATACCGGGAAGACATAATAATGTGAATAACGGTGAATACCACATTAAGAGAGACCAAATAGAAATATTCTCTTCACCCTATAGGGTCTTTCTAATTACCATAAAATCATAATCTTACTATTAAATATATATAGTAGAATCAAGGAGAGTTGATGGAAATTACAAAATACTCTAAAATAACATTGAACATTATGATGATAAACTAGGTGAAACATTATATGGAGTCCCATAAGGTTCCACTCCTCCTTTTATTAAAAAATAACATGTAATGATACTTTCTTATTGAGAGTACTTTAATGATATTCCCCTTCAAGGGTGTAAGAAATGTCAAAGTCAAACGTATAAATGAACATCACCAAAAGATTATATATGAGATTCAAATATTTCTGGTAAAATATATATGTCATACTATTATAGTCAGAAAATACTTTGAAATACCCCTAAAAAAGACAGTGCCCACAATATTTTTGCACATGCTTCACTAAAATAAGCTCTCAATCAGAATTTGTGTAATTATTTTCATGGTATGGAAGCTTATGAGATCTATAATCCATTTCTTGATCATCTTACATATGTTCCCAACCCACACCAGCACCATAAGCATTATAGGAAGCCACATAACTTTTATCGATCTTAAGTATGATTAGAATAAGAGATGATAAGAGATGTATTTTTAGATCATCAAAAGAATACTGACAGTTTTCATGCAATATAAATTTCATCCCATTGTTTGTAAGAGTAGTAAATCGCATTTCAAATTTGTGAAATCCATGATACACCATGTAAAGTATCCCAAAAGACCACAAAAGATCCAATATCAAAAGCATTTTTTAGCTCTCCCACTAAAAAGAAAATATATACATTCTTAAGAGAAACTAATAATTCATTCCCAGAAATGAAATTTCCCAATAACATCACATATAGAATATTGAAATTTTATTTTGAAATCATTCTATAAAAATGGTGACTCTTCAGGATTTCTATAGCCAAAGTCATATGATTCTCATGTCTTCACTGATATCTCAAATAAACCAAAATATCATCCAAAAAAACGTCCCCTAAAATGTCATGGTTATTAGACAATATTTTGTTCATCAAATCCATAAACACTACAATATTGTTAGTTAATCCAAAATACAAAAAATATATTCATAAAGCCCATGCATATTCTATAAATCCATTTTCGGTATATAAGACTCCCAAAATCTGAGCTTATTATAACTCAACTAATGTTCAATATTCAAAAACCACTTTTCCCCCTTAAAATGGTTAATGAAATAATTCAAAAATGGAAAAGGAAACTTATTATTAACCATTATATGGTGAAAAATATGATATTCAATGCACTATAGGAGTGAACCATCTTCCTTCTTGGAAAGGTGAACATGGTCTTGAAAAGGTGAAACACCATGGAAAAGAATAACATTCACCATTATATTATCCAAAATTAATCTTATTCTCATTCATCTCCATCAGTACCACATTATAAGAACGTTTTGAAATTGTCTATATACCTAGAAATAGATCAATAGTAATATCTATCTTTTATATTTAGAATAATACTAGATAAATAATTTGGGATAACATTAGGAAAGTATCCAACTACATTGGGAAGATCAAAAATTAAAGAAATGTCATTGGGATCAACTAGAAAATCACATAAAAAACTAATGAGATTTTGATGAGAAGGTATTGAAGTCCTTGAAACAAGATCACACTCTCCCTAAAACACCCATGTGCTCCCATAAAAAAATGGATCAAAACTGGTAGATGATAACAATCAATCTCAACATGAGGAGAAATTACTCAATCCATCATGATGATGATTCCATGGAGATCCAGATAAATAATGATAAAATTCCAGACTAACTCTATATCAACTATCAAATATGAATAGAAAGGACACTAAACCCCCTTCTTTTTTGTCATTCCAAGTTGTGTCACTATCTCCATATAAAATGATATGAGATCCATAGTATATTTTATATTATCTACAAATGAACAGATATAAATGTGTGAGAAGAACATATAATAAATAAATTATTTTCTATTAAAGATGCAATAAATATTCTACCTCTCACTGTCGATATACCCATATCTTCCTATTCTAAAAATCCATCCACTGTGTGAAGGTACTTCAGTCCAGAGGCATGTGGATAGATCCCAATAGTCATTGAACCATATGATATAACCATAATATCATTTGGATTCATTGATTCCTTACTATAATGATGAATAGACATAACCTTAAATCATCACTATTGATTACCATAACATCCACAACTTTTACACCTATTTTTAGGTGAGAAAAAATAATTTATATTGTGTCCGACCTTGTCACACTAAATTCAAGTCAGGGAAACAATTTTGGTAGAATATTATAGTGTAGAGGTGGTCTGCTACTGAGAACCACCATGACCACTCATGTGGGGATCATACCACATCATCTTCTTTCCCTATGTACTATTGAGTCATCCACTAGGTGGAAGAGAAGGTGTATAATGACCAATATTTCTTTCTAAATCAATCCCTTCCATCATTTACCTATATACGATATTTATATAAGTTGAATGATTCTCTATAAATGAATTTTATTTGATATCCTGTCTCAAACCCTTTAGGTACTTTGGATCCTTCATTTTTTTATTCTCTACTAACTCTAGTAAAAAAGGACAGGCTCCATGAACAAATTGGTGTATTCCAAAAATGAATGCTCTCCCAAATACAAGGATAGTATCTCTAGAGACATTTTCAACATTTGAGACTCTAGATAACACGAATGAAATAATAGGGTATTGAAACACTATTAGTCTAAGCCCACATTCCTATCAGCTTGCACCATGGATTCCCACCATCATTTATTGGTACCCCCAATTATAAATTTCGTAGAATTCAACAACAAATTATCAAGGGTATCAATAAAGTTGATATCAGGTCGAGCTTTTCCAGCATGTCCTCTACCTCTTTAAGTACATTAATAACTCTAAATTATTATGGCTTCTAGAATAATGACCCCCCATGATCAACCCCACTCCCCTGCATATCTTAGTTGTATCGAAAAAAACTGTGTTCTAAATATGAGGCATTTTTGTCCTACAACATGTACTTTATTCATAACATTCTCAATAAGATTATGATCTAGAGGTGTATTCCCTTGAGGTGGATCCATTTCACCTAATTAAGGATCCATCAGAAGTTGTCTATGAGGTACAACACTACATATCGAAGAAGAAGAGATGATCAAACAATACAATAATCTCATTTCAAAAAAGAGAACTATAATTAAAAATTGATATTAAGATCAATAACTCAAAATAAGACAAACACTAATCAAAATCCCATTGTAACTTGAGTATCATCATGGAAAGTGCTATCTAGACACTCACCACAACATATCTCTCATATCCCATCAACTGTATTTATTATATGCCATATTCCTAAAACAATAGGAGAACTATCTACTCTAACACCAAACTATGATGAACCCAACCCGAATATGCTATCATATTAGAAACTAAATAGAACTATCACAGACATAAAGGGAATTTATGATCCCTATGGTTTGGTGAATATCACATGAGAATAAAGAAATTCTAAAGGGGTGTATTTCAGAAAAACCTGAAGAATAAAATATTATATATATATATATAAACATGATGGGAATAATCAAGAGAAGAGTAAAACACGAAGTATATGCCATATATAAAATGAAATTGTAGAAGTGATACAACACAAAAGTAGAAAATAATTCTCCAATCAAATTTCTTAAAATGAAGGAAAACTATTAATGAATGAATTAATCCATGTGATATTTTAAAAAACTCACATCATCCCACCACCATCTTCCCAGATGCAGCTAACAAAAGTCTCACCAACTCCCTATGAAGTATTTACATTCCATACATTGAATTTCATAAAAATGTATATGCACCACTGAATGGGTGTTTAGGGTGTGAGATAAATTGTGTTAGTTGAACCCCATATATAGCTTCCATATCAATTATATTAAAAAATTATGAACATGCTTAAATTTATAGGAAAAGAGGAATGAAAATAGTGAAAAGAATTTTCTATAAAAAATAAGGTTGAAAGTTACCTCTTTTTTCATAGTTCGAAATAATCTAGGTAAAATATTTTTGGAGAATTTAATATGCATTAAAGAAGAAATTAAATCATTCATCACCTATTATATAGAATCTAATACAACTAAAAAGAATAGGTAACATCATTGTAAGGAAATATACATGTCATGATTTCTAGGATAATCATACCAATACCTACACAATCACACACATAAAGCTCATAGACATATTCATCTAATCTTGGTAGAAGAAGAGATCCCCTAAAATGGAATATCATAATAGTGTCTAAAAATTACTATGAAGAAAACATAGGGAGTAGATGGATACCCCAGGAGGGACACCTCAATAAGTATTAGCGGATAAGGAAAAATACAACACCTTCAACATAAGTATATAGGGATTCCCATGGAATATATTTTCAAATAAATTTTCTCAAAACAATAATTTGAAAATAATTTCATAAATCCACTTCACAATGTATTCAAAATATCTTTTCCTTTTTTCAAAACAATGGAAATTTGTCATTTCCTAGAAAACCATTTCCACACACACCAAAAATCTATCATTACAATTAATTTATAAATCATTTTGTTAAAACTATAGAAATGCAGTTCATCCATAATTTGATAGATATGGAACACCCTACCTCAAACTCAGGTTACACATGCCTGAAATAGGATACAAAAAAGGAAAAAGATAAAGATAACAATAGAGGCCCTAGAATCAATCTATACATCTCAGAATCTATTGATGTAGAAAATCAATCAGTGAATAAGAAATATCACAATATATATCAATGTATTTTCACATTTCACCACAACCAACATAATGGTCAACCTATAAATTTATATCATTTAACATTTCTATAAATGATCAAAATGACTAGCACAAAATTTCATAGAATACATAAACATAGTGTAAAAGTGCTATTGTGATCAATGAAAATTAAAATCCGAAGTATGTATTAACTGGATAAAGGCAATGAAATAAAAATTATGATCAATCACTGAATTAAAAAAATCCTAAAGGATCATAGATCCACAAAAATAATTTGGGATATATTATAAGTCTCAAGAGAAAATATTCATAACAAATGGAAAATAAAATACCTTTAAAAATCCCTAAAATCAGAATTCCCAAAATATATATGATGTGAAATCATTTCCCAATGTGAATTTATTAATTTACAAAAAATTTAAAAACACATTGAATTAGATGAAATTTCTAACTCCAAACATTTTCGAGATGCTAAATAGTGTCATGTTGTGTAATCCTTTCACACCTTGAACCAAATCATGACCTATGCCTTTTAAAGGGATATTATCATGTAAAATTTTAATTAAGTGAAAATTTCACATAGGCTATAAATAGTCTCAACTCCAATGAAAGAACCCAAACCATCTTTAGTGTTCTCCATACTCAGGGAGAATCCTTAAAAGGATTTGAAATATTTATTCTAAGAATCCATTAATGGAAATAATTATAAATAACAAAAATTTAGCTTATCTTCCCCAATCAAAGTTTCTCCTTCCCTAGGATCCCCCAAAACACACCCAAATAAAGAAGAATAAAAAATCATGATTGAGAATACCTGAAGGAAGATAACATGATGTTATACTGAACATGAAATATGGTTAAGAAATAATATAAATATATCACGAGTTATATAACTTTATTCAATTCATTTCAGGGATATAATGGACCCACCAATCATAAAATCAGGATCCATTTATATTTATACCATAAGATTAGGAAAATATTTATCATTTTATCAATATTTAACATTTGGAAACAAAAAAACTATCAACTTTGTTTTATCTTGATAATCATAATCAATATAGAGAAAGAATCTTGATGGAACAAAAAAATAAAATCATCATTGAAGAATAAGTTAACTGATAGGATTTTATCATATATAAAATATTTATTCAAATGGAAAGCATAATATTTTGGGGGAAATTTCTAATTTTATTTTTAAATAACTTATTTAAAATATACAAATTTCCCGAATATTAAGGAAAAAATTTTCATCAAAAAATGACCATGGAAACATATTAAGGAAGATCCAAATCAATGATATGTATGGATGGAGAGAAAATATGTTCATGTTATATATTTTACAAGAAATGATTCCTTTATATCATTTATAAAAAGTAAAAAATGAATTGTTTGGGAAATAATTTATTTAAAAATATTCATTTTATAACTTTGTAAATAATGAAATGGGTAGTGAAAATGAATTTTTAAAACATTTTAGGTATACTTAAGAACATTCATAAAATAATTTTTTAAATTATGGTTTAACTAGAGAAAAAATAATGCTAGATATTCTTTAAAAATATTTAATTGATAATTTTATGTAATAGAGAGAGTAAAATAGTACAAATACAAAAAATACAGAAATAAAATTGAAAAATAAAATATATTGGTTTTAAAGGGTATGATCCATATAATTTCCATCAATTGATATTTATCATGGACAATCCCAAAAATAAATAAGTCTATAACATAAACTTTACACCTCTATTATTTCCTTTCTTCACACACATTCAAATATTACGAATAATAAATATAGATTTATTATAAATATATTATATAACAATATTAATATGTATCATTTTATATATGTTTTACTTATGAAATCCTATCCCCCATTTATGAATAATTATTAGAATCACTATTCAATTTTATATATGCTTTATTTCCCTTTTATATTTCAGTCTGATCGTTCTGATACATACTCCTTGGTCATGTTTTAATGGTATAAAAACTTTTATTTATAAAATAAGTATCATATTATAAATAATATACAATTTTATAATTATTCATATCATGTGGCGATAAAAAATAATAACATCACTTAATGAATATGGATGTTCGTACATATATATGAGTAACATTTCCAATTTTCAATGGATTGAATTTTAAAAAGTAAAATAATAATTTTACTTCTTAGAATAATTATTTTATCTTATATACCACATATATTAATTAAATAAAAAAAATATTAGGATCTATGTAAATAATAAAAAAATGAATGACATCATTTTGTTGAGGTAGTAGTCTACACTTACACACAAGCGATGCTATTTTACAACACATGTAATGGAAATAAAGAACATATTATATTATAATTATAGAAGATTAATTATATAATAAATATAATATAGAAATATTAATTCCATAATAACAACTAACCATGATTAATGGTGATCTAAAATGAATCATATCAGCACATGGAGGTTGTAGCCCACACGTATGCGCAAGGAAAACCTTCATTTCCCATTTGATAAAATAGATGGCAGATAAAGGTGGTTCCACGATCATAATAATATTTTATTATATTTATGACTGTAAAGTTATTATTTTGTGATTAATACAACATATTTAATGTTAGAAGAATAATAAATAATTTTAGTTAGTTTGGGTAAGATAATTTCCTCTTCATCAATAGGCCTCCATTATGTTCCCTAAAGAAAATTGGTTTAAAATTTTAATAATAACATATGCACTAATATATGTAAAAGTATGTTAATATTATAATTGTATATGGTTTTATGTAGTTATTTGGGTCAAGGTGTAATGAAAAAGGAGATGTGGGTCCTTTTATAAGTGGCGGAGGGACAAACCATGAATATTTTTAGGGATTAAAAAGTTAATAAGCCATTTTCATGAAATTTATTCTCATAAAATATTATATTTTGAGGATAAAGTGATAAGGGTAGAGGTAATATTCTCCAACAAGAAATATTTTTAAAATTTTAGTCTTATCAATTAGATAAATCCTTGGTTAACCTGTTTTACCCTTGTATTATGGTTATTTTTTTTTGTATTTTACTATTCAATATGAAAAAAACATATGTTGACTTTATTAGATAATAATTTTCACTGATGATTAAAAATATGGAATCAATTTTAACATATTAAATATTTATATATGGTTGAATTTAATTCAAAAATAAACATACAATTTCATTGATGTACGATTTTAGAAAAACCTTAAATTCTAAGTATAAAAATATGTTTATAATATAATTAAAATGAATATTGATTAAAATAGCATTAATTGGATTATATATACTGAAAAGGAAATAATAAAAATTGAAAATAAATTTAAAAAATTGGACATTTTAAATTTATGAATATAAAAAAAGGTTTTCTCTAAAATCATTATTTGTTCCCTTTCACAAAAAATTTAGTCTTTTAAGGTAAAACTGAAAATGTTAAATTAAGATGATTTTGATATACTAATTTATAAAAATAAATCATTTTTTCTGAAATATAATTTATAAAAATGGATTAAATTACTAAAATAACACTTTATTAAAAATTGGGTTCTTATTTATTTTCCATTAATAAATATATTTTCATAATATAAATATTTCAATTAATATTTTTCATAGTGTTATTATTAATATTTTTCCACCAAATTTATAGCTATTTTATAACTGTGACATTCAATGAATCATAATTTATTAGTATATTAATGAGTACCTAAAGATGGCGTTACATGTAAATTAATATATAAATACCTAATGTTTATTTAAAATGATATACATTTAATATTTTTTGGGTTTATTTCATAACTATTGGATCTTCATCAAATCATAAATGACATTACACCTTTAGGATATAAACTAAATCATGACCATGTATATATTTTAAAAATTTGAATAAAAAAATAAATTATTACACCATAAATGTGAGTGATACGACATAATTTTTAACATATGTAGAATTTAAACATTACAACATCTTGAAATTTTATAAAAAAAAATACCTTTTTAAATAAATAAAATCCATTTCATGTAATCTAATTATAGAAAACACATGTACTTTTTTTTATTTTGTACAGTTATAAATTGTTGGATTTAAAAACCATTTGGAATCATAACCATTAATAATAATGAAATTGTATAGTGACTATTAATATGTTTATGATAAATTCCAATTAATATATAAGGAAGAACAGATCACCTCAACTAGTAATATCATACCATACAAAGGCCATTTATCAGTGCTTCTAAGGGAGAAACATCACTATTATTTTCCCTTGACCCAGACCAATAAGATATTGATAACCAAAATTTGAAATGAAAATGTTTATTAAATATGTTCAGGTTTATGATATCATGACCAAAACCATATATGCAGAGCCACCCAAAGAATATATCACCATCACACATCTTACTATTATGTAATTTGCTGGGGGTAATAAAAGATTATCTTTCCAGACTCTAACAATATGGAATTTTATTTTTTATTTTTATTAAAATAATTTATATATATATATATATATCCATTATTATAATTATTTTATAATGGTTAAATAATAATTGTGACAAAAATAAGAGTTTGAGATGATGAAAAATGTTTTCTTTTTTGGGATTTGTATAGTTTTTATCCAGAAATAATATTAATTAATTCATTTTTTCACAATGATAATAAAATATAATTATTAATTTGAAATTCTTAAATATATATGGGAATACAATTTTATGAAGTGATATATAATTTTAATAAGTGATAATAAACTATTAATGTCCAAAAACAAGAATTTTAAATAAATGAAGGTCTTTAATTTAAAAGTATATATTGTCATATTTATAGAATTATTTTGATAAAATGAATATATTTTTTGAAACCATTATATAAAAATTAACAATGTTGATTTTTTTCACAATTTCCAGAGACAACCAAATTTTTGGGCAAAAAATGATTATAGTATAATTTTAGGATATTTATTATGACACTTTAATGAATAAAAAGTGATGTAATATGTTACATAATAGGTATCAAAGATCAAAAATAAATTACTAATTAAAATTTATTATTTAATATATTTTTTGAATTTTGTAAATACTTAATGATTCCTACAAAAACTATATTATATTTTACAGTTCTAAAATCAAGTATTTATTAAAATGAACAACTTACACATCACAAAGGGTATTATTTTATTGAGATTGGTTCTTTGAATAATAAAACAATTAAAACCACATATCATTTGTAGAAAAAATTATAAAAACCCATGGGATGTTTTTTGGTTTTGAATACTTTATCATATAGATTCTAAAAACACATGTATAATTAAATTCACCACATTTCCCTCTATAGAATCCTCCCATGGTTCCCTATGTTCTGAAGAAGATTCATCCAATCATTAAGAAGCATCGTCTGATGGAATGTGATTCTCTCCTTTTCATCTTCATTCAATCACCTTATTTTTATTTTTCAATTTAATTCGAAATTCATCATTTTAGATTATGTTCTTACATATCCCTATTACTTTCATTATTATTTACAAGTGATAATATACCACTTACACCGTCAAAATAAAGATCTATTTATATTTATTTACCAATGTTATTCTGTAGAAATTATCATAGGTTTTTTGTTTCGAAAATATTGGGTAACGAATACCCATCCCTATTTACACTCAATTGTATTCACCTATATGTACCTATAATTAATTTATTTTTCAATTTCATGTACATATCTCACACAAAATAATGAGGGTACTATAATTGAAAAAGATATCTTTTAGTTATATGAACTATGTGGAAAAATTATGAATGTACATGATAGGGAAGTGATGGGTGGGCCCTGAATCAGGTACTCCTTGAATTCAATGGGTACTATTTTGAACTCATAATATTCTATGTATAAATTTTATGATTTTATTCTAATAACACTACTATATATTGATTTGGAGGATTACCATGACTTATGTTTATGATTACTAGTTTTATTTTGTTTCTACATTACCATACTTCCATTTTGATGCCATGTTATATCATGCCTAATTGTTAATGACTGTGATTCTCACTCCTATTATATTGCATGGTTCTACAAAATTTCTCAAACGTATTGATTTATCATATGCTATTATTTGTTTATTCCATTACTAGGCCTTATAGATAAACAGTTACTTGTTTATATCCCTATGCTTTCTAATGATGTTTTTGAAGATCTATGTAAAATAATGAAAAATCTCAAAGTGTTGAATTGATGTTTTTTTGATCATTTTTATTTATTTAGGTCTTGTACCTATTTTCACAAATAGACTAGGCCTCAAGATATTTTTTATAATTCTAATTGGTCATTTACATAAAAAATCATAATGTAAAGTATATTAAAAATATGGATTTTCATAGTCGGTATCATAGGATAGTCTATTTATTTTTGAGGATTAGGATTCAAATACTCTAGTGACATCCCTAGGGATAGGAAAAAACATTTTAGATTATCCGTATATTTTATTAATTTATAGAGTATATGGTTTCAAAGAAAATTAATCCACTTATATATACTAAAAATATATGTGGCTATAGAAAAGTTGTACATAAGGGTAGTAACCTTGAAAATCAAACATTTAATGGGACTTGATCAAAAATAGGAGGATGAAAACAGAACTTACTGTAAAAATCATTTGACACTCCTGGAAGGTATATTTGGTATGTTCACAAGGACTTTATCAACCATTATTTAGGGAAAAAATTTGAGTAAAATTTTATAATAATAAATATTATATTGATGACATTTATTGAAACAAAAAAATTCAACGGTCACGTATTACTTTTAGTTTATTGTTTATATATTTTGGGTCTATCATTTTCCATTTATGTATTTAATAGTATCAAAATTCTCATTCATAATTATCTTTTTTATGAATAAAACTATTATAACCATAATCAAATATTGAATCATGTTCTTATAATCTATTTTTGAACAAAAAATGTCTTATGTGACTATGGTTTTACCCATTCTTTCAAATCATTAGAGTTTATTAGAACTATTCTAACATCACTTCATAACATGGTTGTTCAGTTATCAGTGAAGATAGAAAATTGTTTAATTGTTGAATCCCAAGAATATATTACATCAATTTTCTAAATTTGTAGGTTAAATTTCATAGTAAACATTTTTATACTCCCCTTATAAGAGTTTGATTCTATTATGGGCATTGATTAGTATTCCTTTTATAGAGCGAACATAAGTTTTTTAGAGTGGGAAATCATCCAGTTAATCTAAAATATCCCTCTATTTATATAAAATTTCAAGGAAATGGATGAAAATTCGTTTCTAAAAACATATAATGAGTGGATATTATTTCCATGTGAGTATACATATATTCCTAAAGGGATTAAGACTGAGGAAAAGATAATACCTGAAATCATTCCCTTAATAAGGGAATTTGATTACGTGTTTCCAAAATAATTTCATGGTTTTCCTCCTATATATGAGGTTGAGTTATCAATTTATCTCATACTAAGAGGTCTACTAATATCAATTTATCAATATATAATATTCATTGTTAATGTTTATAATCTAAGAACAAATTCAATGATAATCTGGATAATGGGTTTATCCACCCAAGTGCTTCACCATGGGTGGATCCAATACTCTAAGTATGAAAAATTAATTTTTTATGAATCTGGGAATTTATTATCATGAGCTCAATAAGATCAATTTATCGAAAAAGTAACCTCTTTATTGGATATATTTATTTTTTGATCAGTCATGTGGAGCCCAATCCACCTTAAAGGTGGAAATTCTGTTGGCATATTATAAAAAAATGGGGAAGAAGGAGGATGTTTCCAAGACTTCTTTTCACACAAAGTACAAGTATAATAAATTCATTGATATTTTATTTGGACTCACTAATGCTCAAATAATCATAATTGACTAAATGTATAGAGTCTTTATGATACCTTGAAAATTTTTTGGTTGTCTTTAATGATTATATTCTTTTGTTCTCCAAAAGAAAGAAGGAACATGAAGAGTATTTAATATTGTTCTGAAAACCACTGGGAAGGAAAATTTTTATGAAACATATATAAAATGTTATTTTTTGTTCAACAATGTAAATTTCATGGGCCATGCTTTCGATAACAATGTGATATATGTGGATCCTTAAAAAAGTGGAATTTAGATAATAGACCATAACAACATTTGGGATAGAAATCTGTAGTTTCCATGTATTATATGAGTATTATCATCAATTTATAAGAATAATTAGAAGATTTAAAATCCTTCTAAAGAGGCATACTCATAAGGGAGTCAAGAGTTATGGACTATAAAAATGAGAAGAAAGAATTAACAATATGAAAAATAAGCAAATAAACATTCTAGTTTTCACAATAACCTCTATTGGGAAGGATTTGTGATCTACATTGATTCATCAAAAAAAGAGTTTTGTTGTGTACTCATGTAGGATGAAAAATTGATAATGATATGTGATAGGAAATATCTAATGCATGATCTGGAATTGGAAGCTGTTATCTTTACATTGATGATTTGGTGAAATTACATCAATAGAGAAATGTATAACGAATATACTCACTACAAAACCCCTAAGTATTTTTTCCCACAAATGTATCCTAATATGAACCAATGATGGTGTTTAGATATAATCAATGATTATAATAGTTCAATCCCTTATTATCAATGGAAGGGAAAAAAGAGACATATGCATTGAGTATAAAGGATCCCACAACACTATCAATGACATAGAGTGTAAGGGACTGAATCTTGTCCAATATGTAATGGATGGAATTGGGAATTATAAAATGATATTCATGATACATTTGTTATATAAATTCTGAACCATTTAGTATTGAGAGGACCTAAGAGGCCCATAAAGATGAGTAATTTCTATAGAATATTGTATAATCTATTCATTTGTTCAAATTTCACAAAGATGGATTTATAAAGATTTTAATCCAGATATGTTCCCTATAAAAAGTATATTTGAAGAGGGAACTCTTGGGTGATGTTCATAGACCATCCTTCTATATTCATTCCTAGATCACTAAGATGTATTGAAATTTGATGTAAAAATTTTGGCGGGATAAAATGAAGAGGGAAATTGTGTAGTTTTTATCCTCATGATTTGAATGAAAATAAGTCAAGGTTGAATGAGATAAGTATAAGGGAATGATGCGACTATTTTTTCATACTAGAATATAAATCGGAAAACATGGCCATGCATTTTGTATTAGGACTCAACATGACCCCCATATCTAATAATTCCCTCTGTGTGGTAGTGGATCACCTATAAAAGTTGGCATATTTTGTTTCTATAGACAATATTAATCTCTTGAACAGCTAAAATATTATATATTTAAAGATGTGGTAAGACAATATGTATCTCTAGACACTATTTTATTTAATCTTGATTTGTTATTTACTTCATGCTTTTAAGGATGAATTAAATAATAATTGGATAAACAATTGATATTTAGCTCTTTATATAACCCTCACATGGATCTTCAGTCTAAAAGGACCAAAATAAGATAAAGGGTTATGTAGAGAACATGTTCAATGGATTTCCATGTATGTTGGGACAAACACCTGCCCCTAGGAGAGTTCTTATATAAAAATTGTTTCCATTATTGAATTAAAATGTCACCTTATAAGGATCAATACATAATGATTTACAGTCACCGAAATGATAGGATGATGTTAGAGAGAAGGAGATGATGGGAATTGATTTTATCCCGAATATAATTGAGAAGGTTCAAACAATTTAGCAATTTATAAAATCTTTACAAAGTTGATAGGATGTATATGCATAAAATCGTCCATGATACTTAGAGTTTGATGACAGAGATATAGTGTTCCATCATATGTCACGGTAGAATAAATACACGAGGATAATTAGGAAGGTAATGATTTATACTTGATATATTGGCCCTATTAGGACCCTTTATCACATTATAGAGGTATCCTAGTGACTGTCACTACCTTCTATCCTATCTCAAGTAAATAATCTTTTCTATGTATCCCTCTTGAGTAAGTACATACCAGACCCCTCAAATGTAGTGAATCTAAAGGTCATACTATTTGATAATGAACATTCATATTATTATAAGTTATATATGAACACAAATCATTGCAACATTGTTCTATGGAATAATGAAATTCAACTAGTAAAACTTTTGTGGAAGAAACAAATGTTTTACAAAGTGAAATGGGAACCAGAAGAGGGGTTGAAACAAAAATACCCAAATTTATTTCATTATATGAAATGAAATTTGTAGTTTGAAATTTATGAAATGGGGTAACATTTTATTATCCAAAGAATTAATAATTTAATTCCCATTTTGGAATGAATGCATTCTATATATAGAATTCTTGTTATAGAAAACACATGCACTAATTTGAAATTTTTTGTAAGTTATTGTCTTTTTGATTTAAAATAATATTAATCTTTATAGACATTAATAATATAACCATTGTGCAGTGACTATTAATATTTTTATATTAAGGGTAATGGAAATGTGGATTTTCACTGGTGGAAGAAGAGAAAATCTTGACAAGTATGATCAAACCCTATGGGGAAATTTTATTAGAGCTTTCAAGGGTGATAACATCACTAATCTTGAACCATTACCAATACCAATCCATGATTCAACATCAAAATCATGAATGAAACCACTAAAAACAATTTTTCGAGATCATTGATATAAAATCCCATACCTTATAAACAAAACCACCCAAATAAAACCTCACAATCACACATCTTAAACTTAGAGAGTTGAGTAGTATAATAAATGTTTATGTATTAAGACCCTATCCTTTTTAAATTTTAAATTTTTGTTTCCAATAAAATAATGATTATATTTTTCTTTTTTACTATTATTATATAATTATTAAATAATATGTTTAATAAAAACTTTATTTTTATATAATGAGACATAAATTTTATTAATTAGAAATGTATAGTTTCAATCAGGACACTTGATAAACCCATGTTTTTATTTATGAATATTACATATTTTTAATTGAAAAATAAATAAATTAAAAAAATAAATACACGGTGAATTTAGTCATTTAGTGTCTTTCAAAACTTTTAATCTAATGTGAATAACTCATGGAATATTGACTTATTGAATATAGGGTGATTAAATATGATCAGTAAGGGTAAACAAGGGATATCCATAAGAAACAAATGATCATTATGGTATGATAACACAAACCTAATATTTGAAAACCTTAAACCGCATTTCAAGGATCATAATATTGACTTATGGAATAATTGTTTTATATTAATAAGACATCAATTATTAGAAAATAATAGACCATGATAAAAGATATAATAACAATTTAATAAGACATAATTTTTTGGAATATTTATAAGAATGGATTTTATTATGTTAACTATATCCACCCTGAAACTCAGAACATGTTAGGCTTAGGTTAACCACCAGTGTATCTAATTTCAGATTGGAATGATCTCCCATGTACCATATTTTAGGATTAGGATAACATCTCATGAACCCAATTTCGAGAATGGGATGACCTCATATGTACCCTTGAACCTTATATAACATTAACAATTACCCAATAATTTGGAGGGAGATATAAGTCCCACCCTTGACATAATGAATATCAGATCTCTTTGTGATAAAATATTATACAACCTTCATCTTATCATAATCTATGAAATTGATTCGGTTTCAATAATGTTTGATCATACAATAACCTCTTGAAAAAATAGGTTTCATAATCATTTCATTATTTCAACATATAATCATCCAAAAAAAGAGGTAGGTTTCATAATAAATTTATAATGGTATAAACCATGGAATAGAAATATGTTTAATAAACATCTTTTCCTGATAACCTATTCAAATTAAGAATAAAAATGGTATCCATTGTTTATATCCCTAGAAAATGAAAAGTTACATTATGGTATTTCATCCTTGATGTAGAATGATTTTTATAGAAATAGAACTTGGAACGTTTCATGAGGAAGTTATCTTTTCTTCAAAAATAAATTTATAAAACATAAAATATTATGAAAATCCCTTTCATTAAAGAAAACATGAAAATATATAATGGAATATTTATAAATTATTTAAAACATATCCAAATAAAAATATCTTCGTCACATTGATTTTTTAGGAATAAATGACTTTGAAAATCATTTTATTCTAAAATAACCTTGATATATTCTATAATAATGATAAATGATAGAATGGATATGATAATGGGATGTTTTATTTAGGTCACAAATATTAGAACAAATATTCTTGACTGATTTTTAGTAAAATACAATTGGGAATTGTTTGGAATATTAAATGAAGGTTCCTTTCAAAAACATTATGTAAAAAATCATGAAATGGGTAAAATATATTTTAAAAATAATATAGAAATATAGAAATATTTTTTAATATATTTTTTAATACATGGGATTGGAAGAAAAAAGAATTCTGGTCGAAGAGAGAGATAAATTTAGATCTCCATAAAACAATTCTCAATTATTTAACGTAGAGAGAGAGAGGAAAAATGTAATAACCCGCCCCTACCTCATTGGCTTGAAGAGATGGTGAGGGTTACTTGGCCTTAAGAGACGTTCCTAAGGCGCCAAAAGATGGCAATAAATGCCCAGGGCTTGGAGAAAAATTTGGGGAATGATTTTGACTTTGAGACAGAACGAACCAAACAATATGCTAACCACCACTGTATGATTCATGTAAATAAAACAGCCAAACATGCATTCCCAAAAGAAAACCAAGTTGCACCACAATAGAACCGAAAACCAATTCAACCATACATGTATACACCACATCAGCGTTCAACTGGAAGCCAAACAATAAACACTACGAACCATGACACCACCACTGCTCCACACCAAGCTCCATGCTCCAAGCTCCACCAAGACATCAAAATGCACCACTAAAGGTAGGAGATGCCTTACCTTTTCCCATGCCCCGATACACAACAATTTCAAAGACACCAATGTGCCAAAGGAGGGGGTGAGTACTAAAACTCAGTAGGATTTCCCCAAATGACTTCCCTACACACCCCACTGGGTTAAAACCTTTAGCACAGTTATATAAATCAATTTATATAAAATAATCACAATTACAAACATTTCCATAAGCCACAAATTCCCTTACCAATCCATCACACCCAAACCAAGAAACTAAGGGAATGCCAACCAAACATGCCACAATCCATTTCATCATTTACACATTTGAACAACAATATCCAAAGTGAAAAGAAATGCACAACAAAACAACCAAAATGGTGGATCTTATGTCCAACCTGTTTTCCCTTTCACACAAACAATCAAACTGGTGGATCATCCATCCAACTCGTTCACACAATCACACCTACAATCAAAACAGTGGAGATTTCGTCCAACCCGTTCACCCATACACACCTAGTGTCACTTCTCATCCACTTATCCTTTGATGGTGCCCCTTCCAACCAATATCCATCCCCTTTTTTTAGTGGTACTTCTCACCACTTCTACACAACATTCCAATCAATCATAGCCAAGCATATAACCCACCAATGCCACAACAACATGCAATCAACCAATTACATTGCATATAAATCCACTTTAATAAAACATCCATTTAATAAAAACCATTTTCCATGAAAAACCACATTTCAATTAAAACTTATATTTTGAAAACCATTTTTCACCAACCATTTTCACAAATCAATCTCAACAACGCATTTTAGAATATCCATTTTATAATCCATAACGATATCATTTCACCATGAAACCCCATTTTCCCCCAAAATCCCCAAAAGGATTTCTAGAAATTTCGCATAAAAAATCACAATTAATTTTCAGTAAAATAATTAATTGTAACAATAACCACTAGTTCTATCCAATTGGAGTCGAGAGAAATGCCGACTACCTTTAGGGTTCCTGAGAAATTGACCCACGATCAACCATGCCTCGAATCCGGTGAACGCCCACCGAAAACACTCTAGATGCCATTCCCTAACATCTACAAGACTTAATAATAACAACCAAGGAAACCACACCACTAGATCTACAGAAAACAATTTTTGATCTAGAAAACCAAGAAAGAGAGGTATGTAGATCTAGAGGAAAAAACAAGGAAACCAAGAGGAGAGACTTACCCTGGAGAAACCACCTTCAAATCACCAAGAAACCTCTTCAAAATCCTTTCAAACCAAGTGGGAGATTCCCTCTAACCACTGAGAACCTGAAATCCTAAGTGAGGAACGAGTGGGAGGAATATTAGAGTTTTTTAGGTCAATCCTGAAGGATCCCGGACTTAAAAACACCACCTTTAAGTGGCCGTAGTGTTACCCCTCATGGTTTGGAAAACAGTGCGCATGCTACTTCCTAGAGAGCAAGGGTCCGCATGGTTGCCTCGCACGGTTTGGAAAACCGTGCACATTCCTTGTGAATCCTACTGTCTCCCCTTGCACGGTTTCCTGGAGCATCCACACAGTTTCCCATAACTATGCTCAAACTGTGCACCCATTTAAAAGCCTCCAAACTCATCCAAAACCATTAAAAACTCTCCCAACATCTTCCCAACTCATCCCATGAACAGTTTACACATAAAAATGATTAAAAAAAGCTACATACCTCAAACCGGGTGTACTACATTCTCCCCACCATGGGACTTTTCGTCATCGGAAAGTAGTGAACCCGCCCTTTGCTGAAAGAGCTCGGCCCACTGCTCGATCATCTCTTTCTCCCACTCCCAAGTCTCCTCTTGAATCTGACCATGTATCCACAAAACATGAACTAAACTGATTCTTTTACCATGAACAAAATTTTATTACCTATCCACAACCTGTACTATAACATGCACCAACGAAGCATCCGGTTCTAGATCAACATGATCCCATTGAATCACAAGTTCACCATCTAGCTGATACTTTTTCAACTGCGACACATTAAACGCATTGTGCACCGAACTGATCCTTGGTGGCAAAGTCAAATGATAAGACACCTCACCAACCTTCTCAATAATCTCAAAAGTCCCAATATACCTTGGAGATAAATTTCCCTACTTCCCAAAATGATGATGTCCCAACCTAGGAGAGATCCTCATAAAAACATGATCATCCACCTCAAACGAAAATGACCATCGATGATAATCCGCATCTGATTTCTGACGACTCTAAGCCATCTCCATTCTCTTTCTGATCAACTTGATTTTTTTCGTAGTCTCCTGGACCGGGCTCAGTCCAACCATCGAGGCCTCACCTATTTCCACCCAACATAGTGGAGAACGACATGACAGACCATACAACACTTCAAATGAAGCCATTTGTTTGGATGCTTGATAAGTGTTATTGTACGAAAACTCAACCAATGACATGTGATCCTCCCAAAAGCCACCAAAATCCATGACACAAGCCCACAACATATCCTCCAGAGTTTGTATCATCCTCTTGGATTGACCATCTGTCTGAGCATGATACGCCATACTCATGGTCAACTTAGTTCCCATGGCTTTCTCTAAGGATTTACAGAAATGAGATTTAAACCTCGGATCTTTATCAGATACGATCAAAACGGAAACACCATGCCTCTTTACCACCTCCCAGATATAGATTTTGGACAGATCCCCCACCATATGAGATTCACGAATCAAGATGAAATGGGCCGACTTCGTTAGCAGATCCACTATCACCCAAATGGAATCATTCTTCCTGACCATTATGGGGAGACCTGTGACAAAATCCATCGCTATCTGCTCCCACTTTAAAACATCGATTGGTAAAGACTGCAACATTCCTATTGGCCTCTGATGTTCTGCCTTGACATGCTGACAAGTCAAGAATCTTGAAACAAACTCATCCACTCTTCTTGTCATACCAACCCACTAGAACTATGCTTTCAATACATCATACATTTCTTGAATTCCAGGATGAATAACCAACCTAGAATGATGATACTCCCTGAGAAGATCCTCTTGACAAGCAAATGGTACAACCATCCGATTCTGAAAACACAAAACTGAATCTCCATTCAGTTTCAAACCCTCAATAGTCTCCACACCGTTGAGTCTCGACCCCATGGTCACACACTCAGAATCAGATATCTATGCCTCTTTAACCTGGTCTACCAAGTTATGAATCAACAAAACCAAAAATAAAAACTCTCTATCTCCCTATTCCTAACATTCCAACCGCATATCAGCTATAACCAACATCAACTTCCAATGGTCCAATGCATGTTTCACCATATGAGCATTTGATTTTCTGCATAATTCATCCGCTAGAAAATTTCACTTTCCGAGTGTGTAAATTAAGTCAAAATAAAATACTTGGAGATTTTATATCAATCTCCTTTGCCTCATGTTCAAATACCTTTGTGAGAAAATGTCCTTCAAGCTCTTAAGATCAGTATATACCGCAAATTTCTCACCCAAGAGAAAATGAAACCACACTGTCAAGGCATAGACCACTGCTGCCAATTCCAAATCATGAGTTGGGTAGTTCTTCTCATGCACCCTCAACTACCATGATCCATTCACACCTATATTCCCTTGCATGAGAATGTAACCCAACCCTGATCTCAATGCATCACAATACACCACGTACCCTTTTCTTGGTTATGTCAAAACCATGATTGGTGCTGATGTAAGGCGACCCTTTATCTCTTCGAAACACTGCTAACACTGTTAATTCCACTGGAATGGACCATTATTTCTTTTCAAAGCTATCATTGGTGAAGCCAAATGTGAGAAAATCACAAAAAAATGCTGATAATACCCAGGTAGACCAAGGAAACTCTGTACCTCAAACGCATTCTTTGGAAGTTTCAACGAGATAACAGCCTCTATCTTTTCAGGATCCACTAAAAAACCTTTTTCATAAATCACATGGCCAAGAAAATTATCTTCTTGTATCCAAAAGTAACACATTGACAATTAGACATACAACTGATGATCCCTCAAGATCCCTAGCACTGTCTCCAAGTGCTGCCCATGCTCCGCCCTTGTCTATGAATACATTAGAATATCATCAACAAACACCACCACAAAATGAATCCAGATATCATTGATATACCCGATTCATAAATTCCATGAACACCGCTTGAGTATTCGATAGACCAAGGATCATAAAAACATATTCATAATGGAAATATCTACTTTTAAAAGCTAGTTTAGGAATATCGTCCTTCCTCACCTGCAATTTATGATATCCCAACCTTAGGTCAATCATGGAGAACCATCTTTCTCCCCACATCTGGTCAAAATAATAATAAATTTATGGGAGTGGATATCTATTCTCTATCATAACTTGGTTAGGTCTATGATAATCAATATAGAGTCTCAAAGTTCTATATGCATTTTTCACAAACAACACCGGCACTGCCTGCGGTGACATGCTAAACCAGATAAAACCCTTTGTTTTCAAACTCTTCCAACTAGAATTTCAATTCCCGCAATTCTACTAGTTCAATCTGATAAGACATAAGTGAGATAGAAATGCTCCCATAAAGGAGATCAATCGTAAACTCCACTTCTCTTATGGGAGGTAACCCAAATAATTATTCAGGATAAACATCCATGAACTGATGTAACACTACTGAAAAAACACTCTCCTCAACACCCTCTATCGATTCCAATGAAAATACCGCCAATTGATATGATAATGTAACCACTGCCAGTGCCAAAAAAATTGTTTCACCCTACCTTTCATGCCTCTCTCCTCTAAAGAGATGTCTAACACCATCTTGTGTTCTAAAAGCCACTGTTCGCACATCAAAATCAATGCGAGGCTTAAATTTCACCAGCCAATCCATTCCCAAGATTACATCAAACCTATCCATCTCATGAATTGAGAAATTCCACACCAGCTCCACCTCATCCACAATGATACAACATGAGCTACACAGGATGGTTCGACACTCTCTTTGACCCAGAGGAGTCTGAAGTTCCAAAACTGAGGGCATCATTTGTACCCTTAAACCCAGCAGATCAAACACACATGCAACAATAAAAGAGCATGATGCACCCGTATCAAACAACACTTGCCTCAAGGTAGAATTTAAAATAGTAGCACCTCGCACCATGCATGGTCCTGACTGATCATCCACGACAACCTAATCAATTCTGAAAAATGCCTTTGTTTCCACACTCTTCTTATTATTGATTTGCTGAGGAGTCGTGGAATTCGGAGAATCACCATGACCCACTTGACCCTACTGCCGAGGGGTATGCTGCTACCCTCGTCCCGACGAAGCATATTACGTCTGCGATCCCTGAGAAGTATCACACGAACCCGACTTCAGAGCCTTCCAACAATAATACTGCAGATGCCCCATTTTCTTACCATTATGACATGCTCGATGTTGTGCTGTACAATTTCACTTGATGTGGCTCATCTAACCCCACTAAAAACATCTCATCTTGCTCCGGGGCTTCAGAGGAAGATGTAGGATCAAAATAACGATGTATATGCTCAATATAAAAGGGGGGGGGGGGTGAATTGTAGACTTTAAAAATTTCTTTAAACAAGGAAAGATATAAGTTTAACAAAGTTAAACTATGAAAATTCAAAACACCTCTAACACTAATGAAATATTGGAACAAAGTATGAAGTTACAAACTTCTAGTTCTATATACTTTCATAAATATAGAATTTGATTCCAAAAAACTGTTTTTGGAAATATAGATCCAGAAAATGAAACCTAACCAAATTTTACAATATGAGTTTCTACCTTAAAGTGTATAGAATTTAAGTAAGTCAGTGTACAAGTTTAAGGAAATATAAGAATGTTATACTTTCCTTACAATACAAAATGCAGCAGAAAACAAGTAGTAAATCTACAAGTAACAAAGAATAACTATTTTAACCAAAATAGAAGGGTATGTAACAATCTTAGATAAAGGTCCCTTGATTTATACTTTCAAGGATCTTTGTCTTACCCACACCAGGGTAATCCCTCAATAAGAAGATCGGAGTCTCAGTCTTGCTATCCCCACAAGCCCTCAACTTCAAGGTAGATGGAACCTCTGTATTCCTTAGCAAAGAGATCCCTCACCTTTAAGGTGTTAGAACCTCTGTCTTCCTATCTCCAGAAGCCCTCGGTTGTAATCAACAACAATTAGAGTCGCATGAAGCTAGTCTGCATAGAGAAAAGTTTGAACAAGCCATTCAAACTTTCTGCACGATGCTTGAGAGTTAATAAGAGTCTCTCTCTCTAGAAATCACTTCAATAGCATGTAAGAACAAGTTGTGTTAAAGTTTTATCAAAGTTTTTGCTTCTTTTCAAATGATATTTTATTTATAATTGAATCTCCAATGGTCGGCTCTCTCCTCCAACGGTCATATTTCTCCTTGAATTTTGGAGGGACATGTATACATGTCAGTTAACCAATGGTTAGTTAGAAATAGAATAGACGACATCATTTTATAAAAAAACATGTGTAACGTAATGCACAACATTGTTTTGTAATGAATATAGTATAAGTATAAGAAAAACTGATGCTCAAAATGTAAACAAATAAAAGTTTGGAGTCTAACCAAAATGAAATTCTGAGTCTATAATAAAGAGATATTCAGATTCTGTTTTATAGGAATTCGGATCCTGAATTCTGTAGAAATCCAGAGTCTGAATTTCTAAGGAAATTTGGTTTCTGGTTTCACCAGAATTTAGAGTCTGAACTTTCAGAGTTCAGAGTCGAACTTTTAGAAGTTTGAAGTTGAACTAGTAGAAGTTTGGAGTCGAACTCATAAAAGTTTGGAGTCAAACTAGTAAAAGTTTGTATTCAAACTCATAAATGTTCAGAGTCTAACTAGTAAAAGTTCAGAGTCGAACTAGTAAAAGTTTGGAGTCGAACTCATAAAAGTTTGGAGTCGAACTAGTAAAAGTTTGAAGTTGAACTCATAAATGTTCGGAGTTGAACTAGTAAATGTTCGTAGTCAAACTCATAGAAGTTTGGAGTCGAAATCGTAAAATTTTGGAGTAGAACTCATAGAAGTTCGTAGTCAAACTCATAGAAGTTTGGAGTCGAACTCATAGAAGTTCGGAGTCCAGAATTCAGAGTTTAACTTTGTTAGAGTTCGTCTCTAGAATTATGAGTGGAACTTAATTAGAGTTCATATCCAGAATTCGGAGTGGAACTTTATTAGAGTTCGTATCCAGAATTCAGAGTGGAAATTTATTAGAGTTCGTATCCAGAATTCAGATCCTAAAACAGAATGCTTCATATCTAAGCATTATATGATTCCGAGTTTTTGGGTATGAATCCTATTATTATGATTAAGAAAAAACATTGATATGTATAATAAATCTAGTTTAGGGTAAATTTCCTTATTGAAGGAAATTTTCCTTAGAGAAGTAAAATATAGATTTTCTTAAGTATAAGGTGTTGGTGATTTTCAAAACAAGAAGGAATAGAAAATTCATAAGGAAAACCTTATTGACACAACAATCTCCCCCTTTTTGGAAATCACAAAAAACCTTATAAAAAAGAATATGAGGACTTGGAAAATTTTCATTAGACCATAAAATTAAAACTTATCTCCATTTATTCAGGGATGATAGTGAATACAACTAACTCCCCCTTAGCAATTGAAACTCTAAGGATTGTATTCTGGATTTTCGGAATGGAGTTTTCATTATCATGGGAATCAAAAACTTTGTAATGAGGAACTCCACTTACTTCAAGGATATCTTCACTTAGAAATTTTTCCATCTCCATTTTAAATTTTTCCTTCTCCCCTTTTGAGTAGTTCTTTTTCATTCCCCCCCTTTGTGATTTTCAAAAAAATTTGAGGGAATGGAAAAGAAATATAGTACCTGAAACATTAGTACATAGAAACACAAGATACAACCAACCAAAAAATTCATTAGAGTTCAAAATATTTTTTTACAAGGAAAGAAAAATGAAACAAAATATCAGATTGAGCCTATTTGTCTTCCTTTACCTTTGGGATTTGCTTCTTCCTCAAGGTTTTTAGCTTCTTCGAATCCTTTTTATCCTCCTCAGCTTTCCTCTCCAAAGATTTTATCCTTTCATTTTGAGCTTTCAGGACATTTTTCTGAGCCTTCATGGCCTCTTATTGCATATTCAGTAAGTCATCTTGCTTTACAAGATTTTCTTCAAGCTCAATCCAGATATCTCTATCTATTTTAAAATTTTGAGCAAGAGAATTAACCTTCCCCTACCATTCCATTACTTGTTGATTCCGATAATTTTTCTCAATGATCAGCTAATCCTGAAAATTCTTATTCTTGGTATCCATGGTATCAAAAGCATCTTTAACATCAATCTGAAAACGATCAAACTTAGCCATGTCTTCTTAAAATTTCTTAGACCAAAAATTGATTTTGCTACATGATTTCCTGTGAAAATCATAATTGATAGGGAAGTTTATATGATCTTCTTCAATATTCACACACTTATCCATCACCATAGATAAAGATTCTGACTTCTGTTTTAGACTATGTTGCAACATCTGGAATTTGGAGTCTATTGTGGGAAATATTGGAATGGTGTCCACCAAATTTTCCAAAGACTCGAAAACAAAGTCGTGACCCTGTGCTGATGATTCTGAATCAGACACTTTGCTTGGGGATTGTTCTACTTCAATTTGCACCAGCTTCCTTTTAGAAGAACCACCAACCTATTTCCTCCTAATGATATCTTTTTTTGGTGTATCCATGAGAAATTTCTTACATTTATCAGTTTTCGGAATGGGTTGATCATCTAGAGATTCTTCCTCACTCTCTGATAGTTGAAGAATCTCTTCTTCATCTTTTTTCTCCTTTTTTTCTTCTTCCTCAAGAAAATTATTCTCATAGGATTCTTATTCGGATAAAACATTTTGCTTCTCTTCAGCTTCCTTATCGGCATCCTTCATACCTTCTTTCTCAACTCCTTTTTCTACTGTGACATGTTTTGCAGATTCAGCCTTTTCCTGGTAGTACTCAACTTGTTTAATTAGGTCATCTAGATCAGCACTTCCTTCATCTTATTCTTCTTCTTACTCTACCACTTCTTCTTCTACTTCTTCACCAGCTGTTTTCTCTACTTCTTCATCAACCTTTTTCTCTTTGGATGTTTCTGGATTGAAGTACTTTTTCCCAGGAATCTCTGGTAATGGTTTAGTAAGGAAATTTTCCAGAACCAGAATCTCCTTAGAAGCCATCTCTGTTTCTTTCAAATGAGTTTGAACAATCTCTTCTTCTGATATCTTCGTCTTCAATTTCATTTCCTTTTCATGTATTTCCAACTCATCAGAATATTTCTCTTTTAAGGCCTTAGCCTCAGTAGGATCTAATATAAGTTGATGGTCCCCTTCTTTTCTCTCCTCATTGTCTTCCCTCTACTTAGCTACCACTTCATCCAGGTAGGATTTTTGTTTGTTTGGCTTGGGTGGTGCAGATTGAGTTTCCTTAGATATCGGGGTCTTGTCTTCTGCCACCACTCCTTTCAAATTTCTCTTCTTCCTTTCTTTTTTAGATGGTTCTAGAGATTTTTGATCTTTCTGAGCTACCTCGACCTCTTCCTCTAGTAAAGGGTAGAATTCCCTAGATTCAACAGAAAAAACCCATCTTCATCCTATTTAATGTATCATCACTAACCAGCATTACCTTGCAATTTCATTTCATGGAAGTGAAAGAAACTTTAAACGAATCAAGACATCTGATAATAAGCTTAGAAAGCAAGGGCATATACATTATGATCTGAGCTTTCAGATTCACTTCTTTAATATTCTTAACTGTAATCAAAACATGCCTCATCAAATTCAACATCCTTAAATTTACAAAAAAATATAAGATGTATATATCACTCTTCTTGATTTTATCCTTATCACCCCTTCTTGGTACTAAAAAGCCTTGTACCCACTGCTGTAGAATCTAATTATTCGGAGAGAGATGATCTGTCATAGCAGTCTTGTCATCTTTAAGTCCAAGGCATTTCAACGCCTTCTCTTTGTGAAAACTTCCTTGCTTATCCGAAAGCTTATGTGAACAAGACTCAGATTCATCTTTATAAGATAGACCCACCATGCTTGAATCCTTGGTGTAAGAAATCATATATGTCTTCCCATAAGATTTGAATGAAAACTTATTTCTGTTATCTTCCTCAAGGAAGGAAATAGACTCTTAAATCTCAACAAGCAAATCAATATAAACCGGATCCTGTTTCACTGGCTTTGATAAGCAAACATCCTCCCAACCATTCAATCTGATACTCTTAGATATAAGAGAATCATACTTGTAGAAACTCGGATGCACTAACCTCTCCATGTAAACTAAACATTTTGAGATTGGCTTCATAGTTGAAATATCTTTAGAAGTAGCCTTAGCAGACATTCGGAATGAAGAGCTCTGTAAGATTCAGAACAGGCTTTAAGAAGGGAGGCAGAACTTCAACACATGAGAGATTGAAGATCGATGTGGGAAAACTATCAGGGGGTCCCCTTTATATGGGCGATGGATGTGACTTTTGAGCTTCCAAAAACCATCTAATGGTTGAAAAACTCTCTGATTTGATCAGACGGTTGAAAACATACCTGCAAGGAAATCATGAATCCGATCTTTTGAGGTTTTAAGAAAAAAACCGGATTATAGAAAAATAGAATCCGAGAAATTTTAAAACTCATAGGAAAATACAAGTAAGAAAAATATGAATACGAAAACTTAATTAAGGAAATCATAACTTTCAGATTGGCCAGGATGTTTATTCGTAATAGGTGATATTCTTCTTGAAGAAAAATTTGACTATGAAAAACTAACTATGAAAAACATAAAGTGGAAAACACTTTGAGTACCAAAACTCCATTACGAAAAGTATGAGTATGAAAGTCCCAGTACAAAACGTTTGAGTACGAAAAATTTCAGTAAAAAAAGTTTGAGTATGAAAAATTTTCATTAAGAAAATTTTGATTACCAACATTTTCATTACAAAAGTTCCATCTCTGAAAATTTCCATTACGAAAATTTCAGTTCTGAATACTTTATTACGAAAATTTTAGTTACAAAAGTTTGAAAAACTGGCTATGAAAATTTTGATTACAAAAGCCTTAAAAAAACTAACTACGAAAATTTTGATTATGCTAACAATCAAATGTACTCCCCCTTTGAAAATGAGTTTATTACTGTAAGGAAAACTATTCAACAAGAAGTCAATGAAGAAGGATTACCTCACAATTATCATTCATAACTTTTGTTTAATGTATTGAAATCTATTGGAAGGTAAAGATTTTTTGAAAATGCAGCAAGTTGATATTTTGTTTCAAAAAACTAAAGAATGATATCTCCTTTAAGTGTGTGATCCCTAAGAAAGTAATGTCTAATATCTATGTGTTTTGCACAAGAGGGATGTGCAGGGTTTTTACTAAGGTAAATGACACTTGTGTTATCACAAAAAATTTGAGTCTTAGTAAAACACAAGTCATAATCTGTGAGTGTGTGTTGCATCCACAACACTTGAGCACAACAACTTCTAGCTGCTACATATTTAGCTTCAGTAGTGGTGAGTGATACTGAGTGTTACTTCTTTCATGAATAAGAATCTAATGTATCTCCTAAGAAATGACAAGTTCCCGATGTACTTTTTCAATCCATTCTACATCGACCAAAGTCTTCATCTAAAAAACCCTTTAAAATAAAATCATTTCTAGAAGTATAAAATAATCATAGATCCATGGTTCCCTTTAAGTAGCGGAAAATTATTTTCACTGCCTTTAAATGAGATTCCTTAGGATTGGATTGATATCTTGCACATAAGCATACAGAAAACATCAAGTCTGGTCGACTAGCTATTACGTAAGTTAGACTTCCTATAATACATCTAAAAGTTGTTTGATCCACTGGTCTCCCCGCTTCATCAATATCAAGTGTGTTTGAGGTACCAATAAGAGTACTTATACTCTTTGTGTTGTCATACCCCTAAATTTTAAGAATATCTTTAATATACTTATATTGGGATATGTAGATTCCTTCTGGTTTTTGAGAAATTTGAAAACCAAGGAAAAATTTTAACTCACCCATTATACTCATTTCAAACTCATATTTCATTAAATTAATAAAAGAATCAGTTAAATATTGATGACTTGAACCAAATATAATGTCATCAACATAAATTTGAACAATCAAAACACTTTTCTTATCTTTTTTTATAAAAAGGGTGGGATCTGAATTTCCCTTAACATAGTTATTTTGAAGAAAAAATCCTATAAGTTTATCATACCAAGCTCATGGGGATTGTTTAAGGCCATACAAAGCTTTGGTAAGTCTAAAAACATGATCAGGATATTTTGTATCTTCAAAACCAGGAGGTTGTTAAATAAAAAAATCCTATTGAACATAACCGTTAAGAAAAACACATTTCACATCCATTTGAAAAAGTTTAAAATTGATGAATGTTGCAAAGGCAAGTAAGATACGAATAGATTCAAGTCTAGCTACTCAAGTGTAGGTTTATTCATAGTCTATTCCCTCTTGCTTATTATAGCGTTTAGCAACTAATCTAGCTTTATTTCTAACGATGACTCCATTTTAATAACATTTATTTCTGAATACCCATTTTACTCCAATAAAAAAAATTTCCTTACGTCTTTCAACCAAGGTCTAGACTTTATTAATTTCGAATTCATTTAGTTAATCTTGCATGGATTTAATACAATCATCATCACCTAATGCTTTATAAGTACATTTTGGTTCCAATTGGGAAAGGAATTCCTGATGCTCTACTTCATTTATTAAGGAACTTCTAGTCCTTACAGGTTGATTCATATCACCAATGATACTATCACTGGTATCATTCTTTAGAAACACCGGACTTGGGTTTTGTAAAACCTGTTCATCAACATAGGGTAGAAACCTTTCTGGGGAAAATGCTTAAGAAATATTTTGTTGAACATTTTCCGTATCATAAGGATCTTCTAACAAAGGTTGATATTTAGTTTTTGAAAACACATCTGAGGATGAAGGTTGGGATGGTATACAAACAAAAGGGTTAGACTCATCAAATTTTACATGTACTTTTTACTAAACAGTACAAGTGTTTTTACTAAAAACTCTATAAGCCTTAGAAGTTGGGGAGTAGCCTATGAAAATTCCTTCATCATATTTTTTGTGTGAATTTTTGAAGATTATATTTAGTATTCAGGATGTATACCTTGAAACCAAAACCTTTGAAGTATGAAAGTCTTGTTTTTATACCATTCCATAACTCATAAGGCGTTTTATTATGAAAAGGTCTTATCAAAACTCGATTTATAGTGTAACAAGTAGTACTTATAGCTTCAGCCGAAATATGTTTAGCTATAGAATATTCACTCAACTTGGTTCTAGTTATCTCTTGAAGAATTATATTTCTTCTTCCAACTAATCCATTTTGTTGAGGTGTTCTGGGTGCTGAAAAGTTGTGAGTAATACCTTTTCTACTACAAAATGTTTCAAAATCATAATTTTGAAATTCTCCACAATGATCACTATGAATAGTTTTTAGTGGATAGTTTTTGTCATTTTTTACTTGGTCTCTAAAACTTTGGAAATAAGAAAAAACTTCAGACTTATTTGATAGAAAATAGAACCATGTAAATCTAGTAATCATCAACTAAAACAAACACATAGTATTTTACTCCAATGATTCCAGTTTGTGTTGGACCAAAAAGATCCATATGCACCAACTGTAACACATCAGTTATTGAGACTTCCCCTATTGATTTAAAACTAGATTTATGTTTCTTGCCATATTGACAAGGATCACAAACTTTTGAAGAATCAAATCTAAGCTCTGGTAGATCATTAATTAGACATTTCTTAGAAAGTTTTCATAAGTTTCTAAGGTTACAGTGACCGAGCCTTCTATGCTATAACCAAGAATGATCTTCCATTGCACTAAGGCAAGGTAATTCTTGGTTCCTAAGGTCTTCTATGTTCAAAGTGTAAACATTCTGTTGCCTATAGGAAGAGAGAATAAAATATTCCTTAGAATTATGTACTAAGAACTTATCATTCCTAAAATTCACAAGGTATCCTTCATCACATAATTGACTTATGATAATGAGGTTGTGCTTAAGATCCTTAACAAGATAAATAATTTGAAATCAGGGTTTTCCAAGAAGAACAATGTTACCTATACCAATAATTTCTCCCTGAGCATTATCTCTGAAAGTAAATTTTCCTCCTTTCATCTTGATAATAATTTTTAAATAGCTTTTGTTACCAGTCATGTGCCGGGAACATCCACTATCCATGTACCAAGTATTATTATTGGTACTTCCTTTATCTTCCTGAAAATAAGAAACATGTTAGGTTTTCGGAATCTAGACTTGCGTGGATCCGGAATTGTTAGATAACAAAATTTTGGATATCCACATTTGTTTAGAAAAATATTCTTTATGAAACCCAAGATATTGAACTCTATTCAAAGAACATTTTTTCTTCCAATGCCCACCACTTTGACACTTAGTGTAAAAAGGGGCTTTAGAAGGAACAAAATAGTTGTTTTTGAAAACTGGTTTTTGGTGAGTATAACCTACTCCAGTAGTGTTTTCGTGAGGTTTAATTTGAGAATACATATTTTAAAAAATTTCCTTCCTAGAGGAAATTTTGTGAGAAGCTTATTAAGAGAAAATGTTTTAGATTTATGTCTAATGACCAAATTCTTATCCCCAGGAATCATTTCCTTAGAGTTAGATTTTTCCTCAAAAACATTCATCTTTAAAATAACATTATTAAGATATTTAGAAAGTACTTACTTATCAGAATTTTCTTTCTCAAGGTCTTTAGCAAGTTTTTCTAAAAGCACTTCTTTATCTTTAAGATCTGAAGAATGATCTGAAATCTCTTATGTAAGAATTTCATCCCTAGTATTTTCCTTGTCAAATTTTTTAGAAATTTTACAATTTTTTGCTTCAAGAAACTTATAAAATCTAGATACTTCTTCATATGAAGGTTCTTCATTTTATGAGGATGATGTATCTTCATTATAAGTACTATTTTCGGAATAGTAATTTTTATCAAGAGATAAAGTTACAAAATCCTCCGCAGAATGCACCTTGGACATAAAACATGTGTGTGGAAAATAAGTATTATTAATGAATCCCATATTATTCTGAGCTGATGAATCATATCCTGAAGATTCACTTTCTGAAGAGTCTCCATAGCTAGCACTCCAAGTAGTATTAGATTTTCGAATTTTCTTAGCTTTATATTTATAGAAATTCTTCCAATTCCTTTCAGAATGCCTGCCTTTTATTTCTTTATTTTTAAGAATAGGGCAATCAGGTCATATGTGTCCATATCTCTTGAATTCATATCTTGTGACCTCTGAATCTTTCTTATATTTCCTTTACTTCTTCTTATACATGGATTGGAAATTTTGTTGACCAGCTATCTTGTTCATTCTTCGAGTAAGATTTTCTAACTCATTCTTTGAGACTTCAATGTCACTAGATTCGGATTGGATAGTAACCTTATTAGACTTGGATCTAGATACTCTCTCAGAAGTCTTATCTTTATTGTGATTTGATGTTGTAGTAAAAGCAATAGTACCATTCCCATTATTATTTTTGATGTTTTCAGCATCTCTCTTCATCTTTATCTCATGTTGGAGAAGTGTTCCAAACATCTCATCTAAGGAAATTTGAGTAACCTTACTATTCTCATCAACAGCTGTTCTCTTTGATTCCCACTAACTGGGCATAATATAAATAATCTTATCCATAATGGCTTCATCATCTAGACCTTTCTCTCCCATAGATTTTAAGCTATTCCCGATAGTCATAAATATTTGTTGTACCTTGCTTATAGGTTCTCTATAAGGAAAATTAAGACCATGATACTCATCTCTCAACATAGCTCTTCTAGTCTCTATGACTTTGGATTTACCAAAATTAGTAACTTCGAGTTTCTTCCATATACAGTTAGATGTTTCACAAGAAGAAATTTGGATATATATGTTCATAGTCATTAAACATAATAGAGTATCGCATACCATAAAGTTTAATTGATAATCGTGATTATCTTGGTTGGTGGAAGTACTAACTTCCTTATCTGGAATTTGATAACCTCTAGTAAGAATAACAAAGTTATCTACCCCAGTATTCAAAAAAAAGTCTTCATACGATCTCTTTAATACTCATAATCATTGCCATAAAAAATTGGTGGTCTTGTAGGATTTAGGTTGTCTATGGAACCCACATTGATTCCTGCCATCTAAAAAAATATTTCTACAAAAAAACATGTTAATAAAAAATGTTCAGATTCAAGGAACTAAGCAAGAAAGATATAGAACAATGCAAAAATGAGCATGAAAAATATATGTGAGTATAAGTATTTCCGAGACCACCTCTGATACCAATTGTAGGATCAAAATAACAATGTAGATGCTCAATATACAAGAGGGGGGTGAATTGTATACTTTAAAAATTTCCTTAAACAATGAAATATCTAAATTTAAAAAAGTTAAATGAAGAGAATTCACAAAACCTCTAACACCAATGAAAGATTGGAAGAAAGTATGAAGTTACAAACTTCTAGTTCTATATACATGATTAAATCAGGAACATGATTCCGGAAAATAGGTTCCGGAAATATGGATCCATAAAATGAAACTTAACCAATGATAACAATATGAGATTCTACCGTAAAGCGTATAGAATCTAAATAAATCAGAGTATAAGTGTAAGGAAATAAAAGAAGATTATACTTTCCTTACAATAAAAAATGCAGCAGAAAACAAGTTGTAAAACTTCAAGTAACAAACAATAACTCTTTTATCCCAAAGAGAAGGGTATCCAACAACCTTGGACAAAGGTCCCTTGATTTATTCATTCAAGCAAGTCTGTCTTACCCACACCAGGGTAAGCCCTCGATACGAAGATCAAGGTATTTGTCTTGGTATCCCTACAAGCCCTCAACTTCAAGGTAGATGTAACCTCTGTCTTCCTCTGCACGGAATCCCTCACCATTAAGGTGTTAGAACCTCTGTCTTCCTATCCCTGGAATCCCTCAATTGTAATCACCAATAATCAGAGTCTCATGAAGCTAGTCAGCACAAAGAAAAGTTTGAACAAGACATTCAAACTTTTTGCACGAAGCTTGAGAGTTAATAAGATCCTCTCTCTCTAGAAAAAACTTCAACAGCATGTAAGAAAATGTTGTGTCAATGTTTTCTCAAAGTTTTTGCTTCTCTTCAAATGATCTCCTATTTATAGGCGAAGCTCCAATGGTCGGCTCCCTCATCCAATGTTCATATTCCTCCTTGAATTTCAGAGGGACCTATATACGTGTCAATTAACCAACGGTTAGTTAGAAACAGAATCGAAAACATCGTTTTATAACAAAACATGTGTAACTGAATGAACGAAATCGTTTTGTAATGAAACAAGTATAAGTATATGCAAAACCAAAGTTTGGAATGTAAACAAATAAAAGTTCAGAGTCTATGTAAAATGAAATTCGGTGTTTATAATAAAGAGATATTCGGATTCTGTTTTATAGGAATTCAGAACCTGAATTTTGTAGAAATCAAGAGTCTCAATTTCAAAGGAAATTTGGATTCTGGTTTCACCAAAATTCAGACTCTGAACTTATAGAGTTTGGAGTCGAACTTGTCGATGTTCGGAGTCGAACTTGTAAAAGTTCAGAGTCGAACTCATAAAATTTAGGATTCAAACTAGTAAAAGTTCAGAGTCAAACTCATAAAAGTTCGGAGTCAAACTAGTAATAGTTCAGATTGAAACTAGTAAATGTTTGGAGTCGAACTCATAAAAGTTCAGAGTTGAAGTAGTAAAAGGTCGGAGTCGAACTCATAAAATTTCGGAGTCGAACTAGTAAATGTTTGGATTCGAACTCATAGATGTTCGGAGTCGAACTAGTAAACGTTTAGAGTCGAACTCATAGAAGTTCAGAGTCGAACTCATAGAAGTTTGGAGTCCAGAATTTGGAGTTGAACATTCTTAGAGTACGTATCCAGAATTCGGAGTGGAACTTTATTAGAGTTCGTATCCATAATTTGGAGTGGAAATTTATTATAGTTCGTATCCAGAATTAAGAGTGGAACTTTATTAGAGTTCTTATCCAGAATTCGGATCCTAAAACAGAATTCTTCATATCTTAGAATTATATGATTATGTGGTTTTGGGTATGAATCTGATTTTTATGATTAAGAAAAAATATTGATATGTATAAGTAAATCTAGGTTAAGGTAAATTTCCTTAAGGAAGGAAATTTTCAGTAAAGAAGTAAAATATAAATTTTCTTAAGTATAAGGTGTTTGTGATTTTCAAAACAAGAAGGAATGGAAAAGTCATAAGGAAAACAATATTGAATCAACAAAAGATTCACCGATCCTGCCATCAGATTATATGTCATACTCCTGCCCTAGGAATAAGTGTCCCTTTTCTGCTTGAACCCATCATTAGAATTCCCACTATTCCCCACGGGTACCACCATGCTTCCTCCGCCCGAAGCACCCAACAGATCCTGCTCAGCCATCGAGGCTCTATTTACTATCTCTGTGTAATCATAAACACACAACAACGCTATCTTTGAATGGATTTCTTTCCTTAACACCGCTTTATAGATCCTTGCCTTCAATGAAGTGTTACCTGCCACCTCATGTGCAACCCGCACTAAGTTCAAAAACATAGCTACGTACTCCGTAACCGACATAAGCTCTTCCTTCAAACTAAAGAAATAGGTCATGCGCTGAATTATGAAAGTATGTGGGTAGGATTGTTTATTAAAAAATTCTTCAAATAATTCAACATCATACCTTGGTCTGTCCCCGCTTCGACTACTAACTTCCACCACTGAAGGGCAAGATCTGCCAACATATACATGGCCAACTTCACTTTTAACTCTACCGGTGTTCCCAAGAACTCGATGATCTTGTTCATTATATTCAACCATGCTTCTCCCCTATCTGGCTCTGAATCACCCCTAAATATTGGTGGATTATCCTTTTGAAACTAAACCACATGATCCACATGCCTTGGTTCATCCATTTTATTTCCACATTCCACAGGATGGAAATCTTGCACTATGCTTTGAACAAGCTGCTGGTTCACCTCAGGCTCAAGTGCTACCACATTCTCAGCAGCCTCCTCTAGTTGGTCTCTATGATGCCTTCCCGGTGCCATTTATATAAACAGAAAATGAACAACATGAGTCTCACTTCCGTAGACATCACGAAATCCCATTTCAAATCACATTACACTACACTATCGCAGAAGGCTTTCCACATGTTCACACTTTCCATGTTTCACCACTTTGAAAACCAAAACATTTTCAAAATACCAATTTATTCACATTAGAATTTCACAGATTCATATAAAATCATAAATCATTATACCACAATGAAATATGTATCTTAGAGGGAAGTCATTTATACCACATATTCCATGCAACTCCCTGGTAACTTGAATTTCAGCATAAAAGGTTTAGATACAACCTCTTATGCTATACATTCCAAGTTCTGACATTCCTACTCCTTGCTACCATCCCAAATCAAGGAATATACCACAACGAATGTCAACTCCAAATCCAAGGTGCCAAACTGACCGAACAACTGCTCTCACTTGAATGCCAAGGACCGAAAAAACTAATACCACTTGTAACACCCCTCCCTTAACTCATTGCCTTGAGGATGCGATGAGGGTTACTGGGCATTAAGTGATGTTCCCAAGGCACCAAAGGCTGGAAATAAATGCTGAGGTCTCCAAGAACAATTTGGGGAACGATTTTTCCTTTCAAACATTACCAACCAAACAATCCACTAACCACCAATATATGATGCGTGACAGTAAAATAGCCAAACATTCATTCCCAAAAGACAACCAAGTTGCACCACAATACCCCCGAAACCCAATTCAACCAAACATTTCTACACTATATCAGAGTACAAGCAGAAAAAAACAACAAACACTACGAACCATGACACCACCACATCTCCACACCAAGCTCCAAGCTCCAAGCTCCACCAAGACATCACAATGTACAACTAAAGGAGGGATATTCCTTACCTTTTCCCACGTCACGATACATAACATCTACAAAGACACCAACATTCCAAAGCAAGGGGTGTGTACTAAAACTCAGTAAGATTTCCCCAAATGACATCCTTATACATGACACTAGCATAAAACCGTTAGCACATTTATATAAAACAATTTAAACAAAATAATCACAAGTACTACCATTTCCATAAGACGGACATGCCCTTACCAAGCCATCACACCCAAACCAAGAAACAAAAGGAAAGCTAGAAAAACATGCCACAATCCATTTCATCAGTTATACATTACCACAACAGTTTCCAACTTGCAAAGAAATGCACAAAAAAACAACGAAAACGGTAGAGCTTCTGCCCAACCCATTCCCCCTTTCACACTATCAATCAAAACGGTGGAGCTTCCATCTACCCCGTTCACCCATTCGCACCAATAATTAAAACAGTGGGGCTTCTATCTAACCCGATCACCCATTCACACCTAGTGGCACTTTTCGTCCACTTATCCTTTGATGGTGTCCCTTCCATCCACTATCCATTACCTTTTTATAGTGGTACTTCTCACCACTTCCACACAACATTCCAATCATTAACAACCAAGAATATAACCCACCAAGGTCAAAACAACATGCAATCAACTAATTCCATTGCGTATCAATCCACTTCAATAAATCATCCATTTATTGAAAACCATTTTCCATGCCAAACGACAATTGAATAAGAATGTATTTATTGAAAACCATTTTTCACCGACCATTTTTCCAAATCAATCTCAACAACCCATTTTAAAATCTCCATTTTAAAATCTATAACAAAACAATTTCACCATGAAAGCCCCTTTTCCCCCAAAATCCCCAAATGGATTTATAATGAATTTCGCTTAACAAATTTCAATTAATTATTAGCACAATAATTAATTGTAACTAGAACCACTAGTTCTATCCAAGTGGAGTTGAGAGAGAATCCACCTACCTTTAGGGTTCCCGAGAAATCGACCCACGAACAACCGCGCCTCGAATCCGACGAACACACCACCGAAACCTCTCTTGATTCCTTTCCCTAATAACCACAAGCCTTAATATTAACATCTGAGGCAACCATAACTCTAGATCTACACAACACAAGTATAGATATAGAAAACCAAGAAAGAGAGGGATGTAGATCTAGATGAAAACACAAGGTAACCAATAAGAGAGACTTACCTGGGAGAAACCACCTTTAATCCGCCAGGAAACCTCTTAAAAATCCTTCCAAAACGAGTGGGAGATCCCCTACAGCCCCAAAGAACACGAAATACCAAGTGAGGATCGAGTGGGAGGAATATTAGAATGTTTTAGGTCAAGACTGAGGCAACATGAACTAAAAAACAACATCTTTAAGTGGTCCTATGGTTAGCCCACATGGGTTGGAAAACCGTGCGCTAACCGTGTGCACACTACTACCTATAGAGAAAGGGTCTGCACGGTTTCCTCGCACGGTTTGGAAAACCATGTGATGCCTACTGTCTCCCCCTGCATGGTTTCCGAGAGCATCCACATGTTTCCCTTAATCGTGATCAAACCATGCACCCATTTAAAATCCACCATACTCATCCAAAACCATTCAAAACTCTCCCAACCTCTTCCAAACTCATCCCATGCACTTTGAACACATAAAAATGAACAAAGAAGGCTACATACCTCAAACTAGGGGTACTTCATGAAATTATACTATTAAAATAATTAATTACCATAGGATAATAAAATTAATATGTTTATTGAGATATTGATTTTTGTCTTTTATCATTGAAACATAATCATAAACTATGATGATAAATGATGAGGTAATAACATAAACAATTTCCACTTCAGTAACATTAAATCATAAACCCAATGAAGGAATAAAATTAAATTCAAATTAATATATCATTAGGTTAAAGAAAATTCATAATATAAAACCTAAAAGTGGTTATATATACACAACATGAAATAATATTGGTTTATAATGTAACGTACATCTCAAATAAATAAAATTGAGACAAAATTTCTTTTTATCTATTTTGTTATATTTTGAATCATAATCCATAGTAAATAATTACATCAAATGAAACATTAAATAAAATTGAAGTAATATAATTCATTATATAAAATGTTTAAGGGTTTTTATATAATCCAAATAAATTAAATATGTGGTGAATTACAATAGGTATCCCAAAAATAAAAGTGTCACTAGAAATCACTTACCAATTAGTCTCGACTTTCTTCAAATAGACTTGAAATTTATATATAATAAATTTATGTTTTTATAAGTATCTTATTGCGCCAAAAAAAACACAAACTCATAATAATATATATATATATATATATATATAAATCCATTTATTCTTTAATTACAAACTTTTATTATCCTCTTATTAACAATTTCATGTTCTTTTCATGTTTCAGGAAATAATTGGTTTATTTTTTCTATAGGTATTAATTTGTTAGTTACAATTTTCTAACATTGAATGTTGATAAATAATATCCATAATATTAACCAGGAAAAAAATATAACATATATTTACTATATATTTACTTATAGAATCCTATAAATGAGAGATTTAGAAAATGAAATACACCATTCAAGGGGACAGTAGGTCATATGTTTGCGTGAACTCTAATTCAATTGTTTACGTATTGAAAGAATGAAAGGTGAATAATATATTAATATTAAATAGCCATATTTATTTCATATATATCAAATATTTTCATCAAAATAATTGTTATTACCTTCAATGTATAGCACTAAAAAATCACATCGCTTCGTGAGGGTGTTGTTCTCCATATACATGGTCAGTGTTATCATATTAAAAAGTTGAAATTTTTGAAAGTATGTGGGATATAATTACTATATTATACTAAAAATATCAAAAATATCATATATAAACAATAAATCCATCATTATGGCCATCTATGAGAAGTGCAAATAGACAAATTAATGACATTGGTTCTCAAGGTGGCAGTCTGCTGTACACACAAATACTGATTTCATAACCCATTAAATGAAATTGGAGATGGTTTTAAGTAATTACCTTATAATAAAAAATATAATTATATAAAATATATAGTTTTTATTATATCATCTTGGTATTATAATAATTTAAGGAGGTTGGGTATGAAATAAAACAAAAACACTCATTGATGATCGTTACCTTTTCATCAAGTATCCATGTTAGGTTTTCATCAATGTAATTATAGATTATATTTTTTCCGAAAAATGATTATAGAATAATAAAGGTATGTTTCTAAGTGATTATGTCAGGGATAGGAAAAAATGGTTTTGGCTGTGAGTTTTAGATAAGATAGTAGGTCCTTTTAAATTTGAAGTGAGTGGAAAACTTGTAATCGTTCAAAAAGAAAATAGTGGACCAATGTTTTTATCATGAAAAATGGATAATAATTGTAGTTTTCAAGATAATAGATTGTATATGGTATAAATGTTTTTATAATATGTGATGTGTACATGTTTGAGTCCATTTGTTCACCTTATATTTTTAGTTTATACTCTGGTAAACCCATTTTTACCTTAACCATAGTAAATAATTTATACTAGTTTATATTTTATTTTTGTTAAAATATTATATTACATTTATCCGATAATATAAATTAACATTATTAAAAATATGAAATCCATTTTTCCAAATTTCTTTGGTATGAGAAAAAAATTTTAATTTAAAATTAATCCTTCAGATACAATAAGAAAGCGTGTTTTTAATGAAACAATTTTAAAAATATTACAATTTTGTTATACGCAATTTCAATGAAAAAGGTATAAAATAGACAAAATTGGATTAATGGATGAAATATTTAACTAATTTTTCATTAAAACAAATTTAAAATACAATTAAATTTTATAAAGAAAATAAAATTAATGGATAGTTTTTAACTAAAATTCACAATTTTCTCTATTCATTAAAAAATGTATCTTTTTAAAAAAATTTAAAAAACTCAATGTAAGATATTTTTGAAATAATGATTTCAGAAATTAATTTTTTTTATCATATTAATTTTATATGATCTTGAAAAATGCTATTTTGCAAGAAGATATAAAAATTATTTTTAAGAAAATTATATTTTTGAAACATATATAGTCATTATAGGAATTTAATTTCTTTTTTATTCACACTTATCGTTTATATAAATATATTTTAACTAATAATTTTGAATTTGATAATACTACTAATATCTCAATATATAAAATCTTTGTTGAAACTGTCACATTTAAGTAACTATAGTAATAAAAGTTTGTAGTTATTTTAAAACTCACTGTTGTTTATAAAGAAAGATAACATTATATTGTTTATAGGGAAAGAATAATTTGATGTTTTGTGTGACACAAGATAAACTTAATAATGGGTGTGATGAGAAATATATAAAATACAAAATTTATTTTAAAAAAATATTTCCACAAACCTTATGGTGTTACATTCCACCCCCATAAAATTAATTCTTCCCTCAAAAGGTTTTACGTTGGTACCCAAAATATGGATAATTTTGCCTAATTACATCCTCACCTTACCATATTCCTTATTTAGGATGTATGTTTCTACATAAAACATTTATCATGTGAGTTGTCTTAATTTTTATAACATTCGATATTTGATACATAATCTTAACTAGTTGTTTGTCATAAAAATATCATTCACTATTGGTATGAACTCTAAATTTAGTACATGTGACAGATCATGTATATACTTCCTCTAGAGTGATATATAGTATAGCTCATGAACAAAGGAGAGGTTAATTGTATGCAAGAAATGATAATCTACTCCCTCGATAGATCAAATATTTCAAAGGGGAATAAATAACTTGGGATTTGTTTTTCCATTGTTTCTTCCATGAAAAAATTCATATAATGAGTTTCCACCAATATCAAATTATATATTGTTTAAATGATTGTCATTATAATAATTTTGGAAAATTTGTTCCACTCATTCCTTATTCTGAATGGATATAATCTTTTCTATCTTCTGATAATCTTGCTCAGGTCAAAAAAGATTTCCTTATATAACTTCATTACAATACATTGGAATTATATATTTATTTGAATAAAGGGATTTATGCGATGCCATTTAAATGTTTGACTAAAATATATTATTGCAAGAAAACTCAACCTGATTAAGGGGATGATCCCAAACACCTTCAAAATATATATATCAAGATTTAGAAAAACTTATTGGGTTTGAATTGTTCACATATGCTAACTATCTATATGGGGATGATACATATTGTAGAATCGTAACTCTTTAATAAGATATAGATAAAGACTTCATCAAATATTTGAGGTAAACTCTAGATCCTGATAAAATAAAATTCAATGGGTTACTCCATAAACATAACAAATTTTTTAATGTATATTTTAAAAAGTAGTTGCAAAGAGAATTTTTCTATAGAAACAATGAATTATGTTGAATTTATAAGGTAACCAACTATACTCCATAGTAATCACAACATCAAAGATAAGATAAACCATAATGTTTAATAGTACCTCTAATAACAAATCTACAATGTGTAAAGGCATTCTTTCTTAAATAACATTTTACTATATACAGAATCAAAAGGATTCATTTCAATAAAATTCAAATAAAATATCATTAAACATAATTAAATTTATTAATATTAAACCTCAAAATTGGGGTTAATGAATTCAAAATTATGATCAACCTTAAACTCATAAAATCACAAAAGGAATCCTTAACTATTTAGTTGATAATACTTAGGGACATATTTGTTTTCAAATGATAATTCTCCCATCATTCCTTATATAATATATTATCTAAAAAACATGTCTATTGGAATCTTGGGTTAAATATTGTAAAGATTTAAATTAAAATATGATTTATTTATTGTACAATTTTTATAGAAGGAGGTAATAAAAACTTATTCACTAAGGGATAATGAATTATATTTTTATATTGATCATTTATATAAAACTAAAAATCAATTTACTATATAAGGAGGAGAGTATTAGTTTCTCATAATTATCATGATTCACTACATCCATTGTAATAACATAATACTCCCCTTTGTATGTTTAATTTAGGGGTTGTTGTGGATTATCATCTATATTATCCCTTGGACTGTAGGATTTATTCCTATAATACCCAAACTCCATTCACCTGAAACATAGGAGTTTTTATGGTGTATTCTATTTAACTTTCTCTTTATATTTATTTCAATAAACAAACTCTTCACATCAATTTGACATTAATTTTATCAAAGTACAGGCTTACCATAGATGAACCTCTATCATGTTCCATTAAATAAATCGCCAGAGTATTATTACAACATTTCTAACATTTAGGTGCCTGATCTTGATTTCCAACATGTGCTTCATTTAAGTTCTCATGTTTCAGAATCGTTCATTTCTTATCAAAACCATGGGTATGGATGAAATTTCAATTTTATATTTATACATTCAATTCACATAGAATAAAATATTTTTAGCTAACAAATTTTCTTATACCAAATTCCATTCAAATACATAGTCTTAATCCACCAAAAATCAATCAATTTTAATTTCAGAACTAATAATTAAACCATAAGATTACCAATATTATCTTTTAAAATTATCAACGTTTGTATAAATAGATTCAACATCCTCTTCCTTGAGTTTGCGAAGTTTACTGTCTCCCATAATTTTTAGAATACTTGTGAAATAATTACTGAAAGATATACATTTAAACTCATAAAAATCAATGGTGTCGATTACCTCATCTGGATTAATATTATTAATAATGTTCCACCAATGTCCTACATTAATTTCCAAATGGTATAAAACAATGATTACTATTTTCTTCCCCCAAAAGAGAAGAATAGAAAATATATTTTCACTATTAAAGATCCAATTCTCAGTAACAAGTCAATCAGTGGAACCACTAGTAGAAGTTAGATGTTTAATTATATAGGAAATAATAGAATTTTTGTTCCCTCTTATCCTCATTTTGATTTTAAATAAATTCCATAGCTTAAGAAAGTTTTATGACTAAATAAACAAAATTTTAAATTCTATCTCTCATGATGTTTTGTTTCATAGGAGGAAAATCATTTCATTTTTCATCGTAGTCAGAATTAGCATAGTTCCTTTGGGTTCTAACCATTTAATGAAACCAAAATCATAGTGTGAGAATCACTGATCATAGGGAAATGCCACTTAATCATGGAAAATTTGTTATATGAATTATAAATATGAGTACCTTGATTTCAATCGTTGAAACCATAGGTTTATCCTAGGTTATTCATAGTCATAATCTATTTAAATAATTCATGATGGTTCACAAAGTGTTGTGAATTTCCAATTAATATCCTCTAGTAGTGTCAGAGAAGGTGTGTGGAAAGTCCTATTTTCATCCACCATGTGACTATCAAGTAGAGTTCAATGCACATTTTTCAAAGTCATTACCCCTAGGTACCTATTTTCTATATTCACATTCACTTTTAGTATCCACAAATAGATTTTATTTCATGGAAACCAATTTATCAATCCTTGAAAAAAAATCAAAACATTTTCCTATACATGGACTCATCCTTAGGATTGTCCATAGACATAAACCTATAAATATCCTTAGAAATACCCCTCGGGATTTCAATAAAATTTTCACATCCTAGTTTCCTTTGTATAAGTAATCCTTTCCTTCGAAACCAACTATAGTGACCTTGGATTTTCATACATGGATATTTATTTTTTAGATTAATACTCATTTCATTACACAAGAACATGAATAAAGACTATAATATCTTAGTGACTTTGAAAACCAGAAATAAAATATTATTAAATTATGAATGATATTCAATACCTCTCAAAAAATATCTCCCCCTTTATTACTCTTCACAATGATATCCTACTTAAATCTTTTTTTCATAAACCGTGGAAGGTAGAATTAGAACAGGTGATCTCAGATACTCTTTAATGGTAAAAAGTGGAGATACATAAAAAAATGGGCATGAGGGTATGAGAACATGATAATAACTTCTAAAAATAAGAACCTATATATAAAAATACAATTCCTGAGTCATGGAATAAATATTCATAATTTACAATACATGAATGATAATGAAATAAAATGACATTATCCATGATTGAATAAAATTTTTATAATTCATATATTTGTGGCATATATATATATAAGCAAAGAAAATCTCTTTCAAATGAAATCCACCAAGACATTCATGACATGTTATGATTCAGATAACCACCCATGTACCTAGTTTAGGATTGAGATGACACCCTATTTCCCATATTTTAAATTTGGGATAACCTTCCATATACCCTTTTTGGGACTGGAAAGACCACTGATGTAACTTTTTATCTCAAATAACATTAAACAATACCCAATGATTTGGATTTTGATATATTCCATACTCATAACATAAAAAAACTCAATTGTATGTGTTCCAAATGATCATAAAACTTTAATCATATCATAACCCATAAAATGAAATGGGTTTTGATGAAATTTTATCAAATAATAACATGTGGGAAAAAAATTTCATAGTTATTTTATCATTTCATCATAGCCAAACCCACAAAAAAGAAGATCAATTTATAATAATGTTTTCATGGTAATGGAAGAGAAAATGGTTTTATAAATATTTTCTCATGAAAAACAATTCATAGAAATAATAATCATGATATCCTTGTTTCATATCTCTATCAAAATATAAGTTACATATGAGGATGTCTATAGAGACCCCGAACCTAGTATCCTGGAGACAGTTCCACACTTTATTACATTGGCATAGATACAAGGAATAAAATCCCAATGGACTGAACTTTTATTTTTTTTAATAATACAATAACACACATGATACCCATTTTACATTGGGAAAATAAAATAAATCATAATAATAATAAACATTTAACATCCTTGAATATTATTCCATGTATTCTTCTTTATATCTAATGGGAAGAGAATAGTATAAGGTTGAGATAAAAATATATATATGGGGTAAGTACAATAGAATCTATAATGAATCAATAATAATAGTCAAAATAAAATGTTAACTTACTAAAAAAACATTTCATAAATTTTTTGACTAAATTAATAGGCATTTCATACTAAAAATGGAATGACAAATAATATAATGCACAATCCATTTAATAAATAACTATTAATGATATTCATCTAGAGATAATTATATTGTGAAACTATCATAGATAGTAATAACTGAATGCTGAATGAAGATAATGATTATTTATTGGAAACCATGTTTCCTAGGTATATCATACCTTTACCAACATGACCATGAACATGATATTTTAAAATAAATTGGGAAAAAAATAATTCTTATTAGGAAAATAATTCATCTCCTAAGAAAACCAGCGCAACAAAGAACTCTCTAAATACTGGCCCACCCATTTCACAGTTGTCCAGAGTATTCCTAATTTACGAAATAATTGATTTAATTAATAAAAAATGTTCTTTATGACTAATTATTTATATTTATTGAAGAATACATATAAATTAATGTTTTATCTAGTTAATGAAAATAAATTCAATGTGTACACCATTTCTAAAAATGGTAAAAAAAATTAGAAATAATCACACAAATCAAAATTGAATATTGATATTTAATATAAATTTAATTTCTAATCAAAATGATTACAAGAAAGTGATTATTTCATGGGAATGTTAACAATCACAAACGAAATTGAGATTGTATAGTAACTTTTACAACATGATAATTTTGAAGTCTAATTACCATGGATGATATCAATAAAAATTAATATTAAAATACCATGAATTATGAATTATTCATGAAATTAAATGTCAAAGGGGTAGTATATAATTAACATAAAAGATAATTTGTGTATAATAACAACTAAATCTCATGAATAGTGGGTTTAAAACTTTAATTAACTTACACTTAATTTTGAAGGAAAATAATTTATCCTCATGTATAGTGGGTTTAAAACTATAATTAACTTATTCCAATACCATATTAATATTTATAATATAATATAGAATAATTTTATAAATATTATCACCCATTCATTAATAAATATTCTTCAGTTTCTTTATATTGTGTATTTGTTAACTTTCTTTAAAATGAATATTTTGTCCTAAAAGATCAGGTTATTTCACTTTATTTATAGTGTTATCATCTCTAGAAGAATAATAATGAAATAATTATCATATATTTTTCATTAAATTTACATTTAAAATCAATCTTGAATAATGGTTATGAAAAACTATGTATGTTACAGTCATGGTGACAGTTGGCCATTCATTTTCTTGGATAACATTTCCATTATTCACTGATCGTTATGGAAAAGAGGTAAGTTATATTTCACTATTATAGAATGATAATAATATCATGGAAACCTTGTTATATAATTTTATATATCATCCATTATGTGTGAAGATGAATAGAGAGTCGTATCACTTCATGAAGGTGGAAGTCCACACATACCTGAATGATGTTATCCCATTTGCATGATTGAAAATAAGACACATAAAATGATATATATTAACTCTTAATAATGATAAATATGTAATGATTTTAAATAATATGTCATTTATATCATATATAATCATTTAATTTATCATTATCACTATCCTTGTGAAGCATTGGTGAAAGACGAATCACATCGCTCCACGAGATGGTAGTCCACCGTACAAATGGAGCAATGTTATCATATCTCCTATGGGAGGGATAGTAAATATTATGTCTATGGATTAGTGAATAAATATTTATAAAGGTTTTATAAATATAATATATATAATTAGATTCATCATCATATGGAACTGTGAGAATTGGAAATGGAAAATGGAATGACGCCATCTCGTGAGGAGGCAGTCCAACGTACACATGATTGATGAACTCAGAACTAATTTAATGAATGTGGGTGTCGTTTTAGGCTATAAACATAACAAGAAGACAATCTTTGTATATGTAATATAATGAGATTATTTTATAACATTGTTATAATAGGATTTAATATAGCTGGAGAAAAAAATAAAATAAAGATGCTTGTTGAAGAAAATTACATATTCATCAGGTATCCTCATTGGGATTACTATAAAGACATACTAGAATAGAGGATAAAAGTTTTTAAGTGATTTGGTTAGGTATCAGATTAAAAAAATATGTGTAATGGTGCGAAGATGTAGTATTTCTTTTGTATTTGGGGAAAAGTGGCATTTTCGTATATACTCAAATGTGTTCACTATTGGCAGTTCAATCTCACATGATGTGGATAAAAAATTGATAATGAAATGTTTTTAGGGATTATATGGTCTATAAAAACCCACAACACACCATGATATGTTTTTTTTAAAATAATTTATTCATTAACATAAATGTTTCCCTATCCTCAGAATTATGGGTTTTCACTACGGTAAAATATTTTCTAGCCTTGGTAACATACCCATTATGTATAAATTAATGCCAGGTTTATTATGTAATTTGTATATAGTGATCAAATATAATATTATAAGTTTATAAAATATAAATTCTTTTTGTGTAGGAAATTAACTATAACAGAAGAATATATATTATGTGCACATACACCACTTTTATTTTAAGCAAACTAATAAATATTTTTCTATTTGCGGGTCAATATAGTTTTTATGAATAATAAATTTAAATATTTATTATCATTTAAAATAACATGAAATTATATAGGTTTTTATAAAATTTTAATCATGTTATAAAATAAAATTTATAAAAAATAGAAATTAATGATAAATTTGACATTATTCATTTAAATTGAATTCTACAAATATCAAGACAACGATGGAATTAGAATCTATAATGTTAAAAACTATTTAACAAGATATATTCATATAAAAAATAATTTAATTCAATAATTAATTCTATTTAATTCAATTTTCTTTTTTAGTAACAATTATTTTATTTTATATTAACTAAATAATTACTGTGTTACCATTTCTTAATCATTCTACGTAACTAATGTATCTAAAAAAATAAAATATGAATTATTATGTAAACAAACACTCATTTATATTTTAAAATTTTATTTATAACCAACACAATTTTTTTCTCTATCCTAAATATTTATAGATAGTAAAAGGGAAAGAGTTACCATTTGGTAATTTTTCTTTACAAAACTTTGAAAATGAGTCATATTTGAAGGAAAGAGGAAATACACTGGAAACTTTCAAAGAATATGATGTCAAATTTTAGAATAAATTCATTAAATATAATTTAGATAATATATGAGGTCATTTACACTCTTATCATTCTAGTTTAACGCATGATAAATCCTTTTTTACTTTCACCATGGAAACTAATGTTTAATACATTCCCTATTTAATTTGTTCAGAAATTAAGATTTCATTATTAGAAATTATAAATTATTTTCATTCCATATATGGAATCCATTTTTATAAATTCAATTCTCATATGTATAAAAGTTAAATTTAAAATTAATCTGACCGAAGCGACGAAAAATATGTCTTCTTAAGTGATAATATTTAAAGGTTTTCAATGTATTTATATATAAATTAATTATAAAAATTATTTCGTTGAACTATATTTCATTAATTAATGAATATTAATTAATATAAATTTTCAAACAATTTTAAATATAATTTAATATTATCAATTATTAAAATTATAAATCGGATTTCAATTAAAATTCAGTGTTTTTACTATTTATGAGAAGATGAAATATTTCAGAAAAAATACAAGAATTCACTATTTGATAATTATTATATTCAGAATTAAAGAAATAATTTTTTTTTGATATAAATTTTATAAAATTAGTAAAATTTAATTCGAAATATGTGCACAAAGTGCATTATACCATCATTTAAGAAAATGTTTTTTTATGAAAACATTTATTTTTCATCTTAATGATTCTTAATTTATTATAATCAACAAATAATTAGTTATAATTGGTAAAATATATGTTTTCATAAGATATTTAACCCTCTTCATACAAACATTCAAAAGTTTAGGAAGTATATATCATATTAAAAACAAATATTAATAGTATATTGCTGTTTAGTATAACTAGGTATTTCCATTGAAGAATGCTATTGAAGAAACTCAATGTTCTGTGTAACAAAAGATAAAATTAATACCGTGTCTAATTCGTTGTAAACATATTTTTTTAATTTAATTCAAGATAAACTCTATGATTAATGATTCATATATTTATTGAAAAAAAATTTATTCTTCTATAATTTATTGGTGTTACATTCTCCCCACCAAAAATTAATTGCATTCCTTGAATTTAAACTTTATATAGGTAATAAAGGGTCTAAAATTCGGAAATTATTCTTTTAAAATAACTATATCATAAGAAAATTTCATAAACTACCCACATAATATGAGTGAAATGGAAGTACAACTGTCATATGGGATAAAATATTACTTGGTTTCTAAATAGGAGAATATCGGTGGCAACTGAATATATCAACAAGAAGGTAAATTGAATATCTTTTTAGAGATTTATTGATGTCATTGATGAAAAACATATTCAATAATTAATGTAATTTATGGACCTAGAAACAGAAATCTATGTTGATTTAAAAAACCATATGGTTCATTAGATTTTAGGGTAATATAATAACATTTTTGTTTCATGACCATTTCCCTAAGGTTGAAGAATTATTTTATATTATATGAATATATGTAAATATACTTACATTTTATTTTTCTATTTTATAATTACAGTTTCATCCTTTCATTTTGATTCAGTCAGTTTTTATTTCATCACATACTCTATGAAATGAATATCAAGAAGTAATTGTTTTATAGTTAAGGGATAAAAAATCAATTTTAACATATCTTAAGGTCCATAAAAAGTAATTATATTTCACTGTAACAATTTTTCAAAACAATTATTCTTAACAAAAGATATCCAATATAATACATTAATTTATAATATTTAATTGTAACACCAATCATTCATAATTAATATTTATTCATCAAATTATTTATCTAAAAATAAAGAGACATTACCTGGACATCACATATGATTGTGGTGGGGGTGATACCATTATCATCATTTGGCCATGGGGTCACGATCCTTGGCCTTACCATACATAATGGATTGTTACTCGACATGTGTGTTGTCCTTTTTTATATAATATTTTAATGTAGTCCATATATAAGTCCCAATAAACATGATTGACATCGTTGAAATATAATTAATTATTAAATAACCTATTTAATTTGGTTTTCAATATAAATCATATTTTTAGATGTATAATAATCATATTTGACTATTATTAATATGCCATTAATTATCATATTAACCCTAAAAGAAAAAAAATATAATTCAAATTATTTCTATAAAATGTCAATGAAATATTCCACAAATAAGTTTTCCACTAAAACATATAATTTTTATAAATGTCCCAAAAATGTACTTAGTGATCGTTGAATCTCATCACATAATACCTAAAAAGAGTTGTTTATGTCATTGGAATTATTTTCTTTCGTAAAAGAACATCCCTTTATGGTATCAATAAATCAAAATATAATAATGACATATAATCTTTTAACAAAATACAAATATGGTTAATGAATTTTATGAAAAAAAACCATTGGTAAGAATAATTCTACTTTTTAATTAATTAATCCAAATAAAAAAATTCTCTAATAGATATATTTTTACATAGTTCATTTCTTTGGAATACAGTTTAACCTTGGCCATTTTATTTCATTTTCTATTAAAATAATTTATATCATTTCTAAATATATAGTGAATTATCTTTGGAATATCTGATGGGAAATTAAAACTAGGTTTTTAATAAGGCCGGTTATCATGCTCTAAGTTATGGTTTGGTCTAGAATAATTTCATTTTTTCATAGTTATAACCCCTAGGAACTTCTATTTGAGAACCATATCCACTTTTATTATCCAAAACAGGCTGTATTTATATTTTGACCCACATAATATCTTCATTACCAAAACATTATAATGTTTTCTTCACTTATCCTCAAATTCTATCATAGGGTTATGTTCCCTAGTAAATTTCATCAAAAATCTTGTTTCCAAGGTTTCTGTTAGATTCATATTATACTATCAATAGAGACCATAACCTTAGTAGCCCATAACAAATGCCTTTTATTATTAAATATAAAAATTACAAGCAATTGCATCACGAAGGACCGAAAAATTTACACTTTTTATAAAACAATATACATATATGAATATTACATTTTTTGAAAATAAAATAAATCATAAGATATGTAAAAAATGATCATACTTGAAACTCATTCAATGAATTTATGTTCATATCCATGGGAAGGAATCTGAATAAAAGTTAACTAAAATGATCATTAAGGGATAAGTATAATATAATTTATAATGAATAAATTAACACAATCAACTTGAAAAGGTAGATAACTAAACACACTTTAAATTTAAATAGCTTGACTTCATGAATAGATAAGAAATAATGAATTCAGAAAGGTAAATTATTGAAAACACGTGTAATTTAATCAATAACATATAATGAAATGCGTTGATAGATAATTTCATAGTGAAAATATCATGCAAAATAATAACTGAATATAGAATGAAGTAAATTCCTAATTATTTGATTCCAATTTTCCCAATTACATGATAAAGTTACCATTAATAGCTTTCATAATAATGTTTAAAACATACTGGGAAAAACCCCATATGATTGGAAAAATCATTCATCTAATGAGACTACAGATGAATCAATGGGTTATCTATAACTAGTCCCAAGTGGTGTCATACCATTCCAAATAATTACTCATATCTAAAATAATAAATTTTATTTATAAATAATGTTCAATATCATCATGTATCCATATTGTGTAAAGAATATAGGTTTATCAATATTTTCCCTAGATAATCAAATAAAACTCAATATGAAAACAATATGTAAAAAATTTATACAGTTTTAGAAATAATCATATCAATTACACAATAATATGTAAATTTGGATGAATTTAATTCCTAATGAAATATTATTACAAGGAAGTTATTTTTAAAGTAATTTAATAATCAAAAAATAAATTTTGAATTTATAATAACTTTTTCTACATGGTAATTTTAATGTCAAATCCCCATAGATAAGATAATTCAAAGTGTAACATAAATAAAATTAAATTACGAATTAATAATGAAATTAATTTTTAATGGGGTAGTATATGCACCACAAAAAAGTTAATTGGTGTATAGAAACATATATGTATCAATGGAATGAAAATTGAGATAAAATCCATTATCTCAATATTTATTTTGGTCGAATATTATTTAACCTCCAATGTAGTGATTCCAAAAATGTTATTAACTAATTATATAGTGTTATTACTATTTATAATACCACATAGTATCATTTTAGAATAGCTTATCTCCTTTTCATTAATAATCACAAATTTCTTTCACTGTTTAAGTTGTTAATTACTTTTTTTAACATGCATGATTTGTTATATAGTGTCAATTTACTGACTATATTATATAGTTCAATTATATATATAATAAAAATCATTTAATAATATTATATTTTTACATCAATATTTCTATTAAAAGAACCACTAATGATGGTAATGAAAAATGAATTATGTTACGATCATAGAGAAAATAGGTTATAAAAATGCATGAGAAAAATTTCCATTTTTTACTGATCATTAGGGAAAATAAGTAAGTGGTATATTAACATTAAAGAATCATAATAATATCATCAATAACATATAATATACTTAAATATTTCATCCATGTGGTGTGGTGATGAATATAGTGTGACCTCAGTTAGTGATGGCAGTAGTCCCCACATACAGGAATGATGTTATCACATTTATGTGTGTGAAAAGAAATGAAATTAAATGAAATATATTATCATTAATAATGATAAATATGTCATTAAATTATAATTTTTTAATTTATATCATAAAATATCATTAACATTAATCCGTTCACCTTCCATTTGACTCGTTAGTGAAAGATGAATCGTATAGCTTCATTAGGTGGTAGTTCATTGTACACTCGAGCACCGTTTTTATAAATGCTACAAGATGGATGGTAAAACAATATATGAGATTTAGTGGATCTATAGTTATATATATTTTAAAAATATCATATATTTATGCTTTATATCTTTCATAATATCCAAATATAGGGTGCAGAAATGAAAAAACACATTACATCAGTTCCCAAGGTGGTAGTCCTCCTACACATGAATGAATAATTCATTACCAATTTGATGGTTGTATGTTTAGTTTTTGTGATATAGTTAAAATAAAAATATCCTAGTATATGAAATATATATAGATTATTATATAATCGTGTTATAATAAGATTATAATGAGGAGGAGAAGGAAATAAAATAGTGATGCTCGTCATAGAACAGTAACATTCTTCGGGTATCCGCTTTGGGATGGCCCTAAATACTTCTTATGATGGATGTATGAAAGAGATTATGATTTATGGATGAAATTTAGGAATTTTTAATGTGATTAAGGTGGGTCTACAATTATCCAATGTGGTGTCATGTTGTGAATAATTTACGGTAGTGAGTTCTCTTTTATAGTTGGGGAGGGGTTACATTCTTGCAATTACAAAAAAGTGTTCACTATTGGGAGGTCAATATTAACTAAAGTTGCTAAAAATTTGAAATTTAATGTCTTGGAGGGCTTATATGGTAGATAAAAATATCCAACACACAATATGACACATTTTTTAAATATTTTGTTCCTTAACATCTATGTTGACCTACTTTTACCATTTTGGTTTTCAATACAGTTACTTGTTTTCTAACTTATGTAATTTAACTATTAAGACAAACTTATAGTAATAAGTTTTAGAAAAAATTTATTAGTGTTCCAATATATTATATTTTTTTCTATAAAATATAAATTTTATGCGTATTGGAAATTAACTATATTACAAGCACTTGTAACGTGTAAGAACACGACTTTAATCATAACCCTCTTTATTGTGTTTATAGTATTTAGAGGTTAATATAATTATTATGAATTGAAAATAGTAAATATTTTTTATAATTAAAAAATAACATGGTTTAATATATGAGTGTCATAAAATTTAATACATTTAATAAAATATTTTTTTTCCAAAAATAACATAATGTCAATTTTGACATTATTTATTTAAATTTGATGTAGAAAAAATCATGAAAATGAAGAAATAAAAATATATTTTGTTAAAACCAGTGTAACATGATTTATTAATATAAAAAATAATATTACAACATAAATAAATCAATTCACATATCTTTTATTTTTTATTATTAGTTAATTTATTTTTTATAAATTAAAAAATTACAATGTTTGCATTTCTTAAGAATTTTATATATGTAATTTTCCTCTAAAAATTAAATATAAATTATTAAGATAAAAAAAAATTTATATTTCAAAATAATATTTATAAAAACTAATTTTTTTCCATATCCAATAGAATTATAGATATAAAAAAGAAAACAAATAATCATTTCATCATTTTATATACATAATTTATTATATGGTCCATATTAAAAGAAAAATAGATGTTAACTACCATATTATATAAAATTTTATGTAAAATTTTAAAATAAAGTTATTAAATAAATTTTAGATAATATTTTAGGTCATTTCCACTCTTATAATTCTATTTTAACCTCTCGATAAATCTATTTTTACCTTAACTATGGTAATTAAGTGTTAATTCAATCTCTATTAAATTTGGTGAAAATTAAAGTTGGATTTTTTAAAATTTTAAATTATTCTTATTTGAAATCTTGAATCCATTTTTTAAAATTAATTTCATATAAGTGATGGAATTTATTTTTAAATTAACCCAAAAAACTCGATGAGAAAAATGTTTTCAATGTGAAATTATTCAATAGTATATAATGTTTTCGTAACTAAATTAAATTTGTAAATGAATAAAATGAACTGAATTGAATTAACTGATATAAAATTTAACTAATGTTACTTTAATTCAAATTAAAAATAAAACCTTACATTATAAATTATTTAAATGAAATTTCATTTTTCAAATAAAATTGGTTATTTTTTAGTATTCATAAAAAATAATATATTTCAATGAAATACAAAATAAATATCCCTATGATAATTTTGATATTAAAATTTAAGAAACGAAGATAGTTTTCCAATATAATTTTTCTAAAATGTGTAGAATCTTATTATAAATTATGTGTGCAAAGAGAGATTATTCCATCTTTTAGAATTTTCTTAAGAAAAAATTAAATTTTATTTTAAGATATTATTATTTTATTTATGATAAATTGTTTAAATACCCAGAGAAAGATATTCTAGATCTAGTTTTCTACTTTATTACAATGAATCAATATACATTGAATCACATCACAAAGGTTTGAATATTGTATTAGACATTATAAACTAGATACATATTTCGAATTAAATTACATTTTACACATAAAAGAAAAAAAGGTATTTGTAGTGAACCGACCCCAGTAAGCCTGAATCTAGCTTCTACTACTATTACATTGGAGTTATTTCAATTAAATTCTTCCTGAAGTACTGATTAGTTTAGTTGTCTTGGTAAAATAGATCCATAAATTATTATTTTTATTACAATTAATACACTAATTAAAATGTTATTTTTATCTTTTGAGGATGACTTTATTCCAACTTACCATATCCTTTCATATCCTTCCTAGTAAAATTATAAGATTCCTAAAGACTGGAAACATAATAAGGTTGTGCTAAAATGATCATTAAGGGACATATATAGTATAATAAACAATAAATAAATGAGAATAGTTAATATGGAAATGTAATAACTGAAGGCACATTCTCTGCAATCAATAAACTAAAATCGAAGTATGTAAAATATATGGTTAGATAAATAACTAAAAGCCCATTCCATTTAAATAAATGGACACGAAATAATAAATATGGATAGGTAAATAACCTAAAAAAATTCCATTTAATTATTGAACTACGAATGATAGAACACATAGGTAATATAAAATAAATAACTTATAGATAATAGTAACTGATTATTAATTAAGGAAATTCTTAATTATTTGATTACATTTATTTTAGGAACATGATGCATTTACTTTCAAGATGTACTCTTAACACAGTTTAGATCTGTGTGAAAAAACCAATCTATTCTTCTTTGAAACAAACATTAAGGTTTTATTTCCAACATATTTTTTATTATACGACTATTGATAGATTGAGTGGCTTTTATTTATTGGTCCCCAACCTGATCCGTACTAATCCGAAACATTCATCAATAATCAAATTATCAATTACTAATTCATTTTAAATCAAAATGTCCGATACCACTTGGAAAAATTTTAATACCATAATGAAAATGGAATTTATAATATGACATATTGAAGTGTAATATATATACAACCCCCAAAATAAATAAGTAGTGAATAAGTTATATATCTCATATAAGAAACAATGGGCCTAGAAAAACCTTACCACTTTGTAATCATTTATTTAAAAGGATTTAAATTTTTATATAAAACAATTTATTTTGAAAAAAATATAAATAATAATTGATGTTTCAAAATATTACGATATCATTATGGCTAAAAATATCATTCATACCATATAGTATAAAACATTACTTTTACTTTTTTATAATAGAACCTTGTTTTTGAAAATAATAGGAAGAATCATTATAAAGAATATTTAAAAAGTGAAAAATAGGAAAAATGACTTTAAAAAATTAATTGGATTATAGAAATAATATTTTTGAAAACAGATTTAGAAAAAAATAATATGCAAGAGATATATTCCCCAGTATACACTTAAAGAAAAATAATCCTGAATAACAATGAGATTGTAAAATCATCCCATAAAAATTTATAATCTATATAATCATATTTCCCATAAATAGAAGAAAATTATATAGATAGTAAACTACAATATTATTCAGGATATTACTCAAAAAAATAAATTCATGGGTTGTTAATACACCATGTAAAAGAAATAAGTGGTCAATGTGTAGTATGCCTCAAAGAAAGGAGATTAAGACAAGAATCATCAACATTGCATTTACTTCTGGGCGAACATCCTTTAAAATCTTTTATAATGATCTTAATAATTTTATTAACTTATAAATGAACCCTAATAATATTAATAATATTAAATATTATCCTATTATAATATATTATTACTAGATTTTTGTAATCATTCTTTATTTTCATTATTTCTGGTGTTAATGGTCTAGTTTGTTGATTATCCTCTGACATATTATTTGATGTTCTTATTAATTAAATAACTATTTCATCATATAACGAATAAAAAAAAGGATATTGATATCATATATATTAATAATACATTTATTTATTATTATCTATAAAATTTGTAGATAGGAAATGAAATGTACCGTTCATGGAGACGGTAGGCCGTACATATGCATTAACAATACTTTTATTTAATTTTCATATTAAAATAATGTAAATAAAATTATATATATATATATATATATATTTATATATTATGTTTCTAGTATTATATAAATTTCAGAAAAGTAACAAAATATTATTAAAACCATCTTATATACATTCCATGTATATTGTGAAAAGTTGACATTACTTTGGTGAGGTGGTTTCCTTCACTTCCAAAAACAATGTCATTGAGTTTACCCAAAATAGAAAGAATTAATCTATGTATTAAAAATTAATTGTATAAGTATTAATAAAATAGAAATATCATATATATATATATCATATAAAAATATCAAGTCCAAATTGATATCCAACCATGTGAGGTGGTAATGATAGAAAAGAATGACATCATTTCACGAGGTGGTATTTTTCTAAACATGAACATTATGTTATTTACCCATTTGAAGGATGTGTGTTAGGTGAATGTATAAAACATAACACATAAAAATATTAGTATATTGAGGATGCATGTGTTATAATATAAAAGGTATTAATAATATTTTAATTGTTTGATAAATAATTAAAATGAAAGTGGTCTATGATAAATGCTACCTCATTTTCGGGTAGCTACTTTTGGTGTATAAAAAAGATTCAATTTATGGATTTTTTCCCAAGGTTAAACATTAAATATTATGAGTGGGATTTTGGGAGACAAATATGTCATGGTTTAGATGATTTTCAGGCGCAATTGTTTGTGAGTAATAGAGGAAGGAGGTTCCCTTTTATAATTTAGGGTATGGGAACATTGGGAAACTATCAATATATTAAATTAATATAATTTAATTTTCAATTAAAAATGGCTCCAAAAATATTAAAATTTAATATAATATAATTTAGTGTATAAATATTATATTTTAATAAATTATATATATGTTTAGGTAACATTAATATCCGTATCGTTTCCCTTTTACCATCAGATAATCCCTTTAACTCTTACCATGACACCTTGGATTTGTTTCTATTTAAGGCTTCAAATAGTTACTATGAAATTACAAACGAACCATAATTTAATAATGGATGAGAAATTAAAAATTTCCATAGTCATCTGGATGACATTTATATTTTTATGAATTTTATTTCATTTAATAATAAATTTTTTATTTTAAAATATTATTAATATGAATTTTTAAATATTACCTTTCTTGAAATTTTTTAAAATAAAAATATGCACGATAAATTTGTATTAGAACGTTTAATACATCCCTAGTATGTCTAGTAAATATATAAAATTAATTTAATAAATTAATTATATCATATTAAATTAATTTTAATGTTTTTTAAAAAATATATTTAATATTCCTATTAATTAAAATTTATTAAACCATCATTGTGATAGAAATTAATTTAATTATTTATTACATAAAAACTAAAAATAAATTTTCATTATGAATATAATAACTTTTATTTTTAAATATCTATTTATAGTTGAATATATTTTCTTAAAAAATAGATATAAAACTTAATAATTATTAAAAACAAGAGGGTAACATATTGGACTTCTTTTAGAATAAAATAATATAAAATGATTTTTGTCTTTATAAAGGATACAAGAGGGAATAAAATAATCCAAATTATAATTTTTCTTGACCATAACGGATTTAATAAACCTAATATGGGTTCTGGGGTTGTTTTATAATACTTATACTAATATTTTGACCCTTAATTTCTTGATTTACCTTTAAATGTGTTATTAAACAATTACTAATGTTACTATTAATATTTCTCAAAAATAAAAAAAATATTTACATAATTTTGATCCAATGATAAATAATATGGAATAAATATTTTGAAATTAATAACAAATAATTTGGATAAATTATTTTAAATTTAATCCCATTGATGGAAAGAGAAATCTTGTTTTGAAATGAAAAAGATTAAAATAATGAAATGTTTTTATTTTAAAATTCCAGGTGGAAATGATTCTAATAATCATAATTAGATGAGGTAATAAAATATTGATCTATTTATACATAAATGAATTTAAAATATAATTTAATACTATAAAATATTTAGATAAAAAAATCTATTTTAAATTAAAATACAAGATTTTATCACTATTCATCTAAACATGAATGTTTTCAAAAAAAATACCATAAATTAAACTAAATTAAATTTTATATTTTTGTTTAAAATGAAATGTTTATTTTTTCAAATAAAATATAAATTTATTTCCAAATTTAGATTTCAAATAGGATCATTATTAAAAGGATGTAAAATTACTTTCTTATAAAACTATAAATTTTAAGCATAAAATTGATTTATTATTATCTTATGCATTAAAATATATTATATGATGGTAGAAAATATTTTATAGGAAAATAAATAGTTTTTTATTAAGAAAATTCACTAATAGAAATTAATTCCGTTTATTAAGAAAAAACTATTTTGGAGGGAAAAATAGATTTTTTATAAAACCATTCCCTTTATATTCATTGTTTCTATATTTATTTGTAAATAGTTTGTAACAAATGATTTCAACTATATGTTTTTAAAAGTTATTTAATAATATGATCAACATCTGATTTAAGGGATCATTTATGTCATTTTTTTAAATAATAATATTTTCAATAATGTTTTATTGTTCAGAAAATTTCTGTCTTGCGTGTAAAACAACCCGTTGAAGAAAATCAATGCTACATACAATATATGTTAACTCAATATCGCATACATTGAAAGGTATATCATAGATTTATTTTTTAAAATAGTTAATATATTGTAATGTCTAAAGATATTATATTATCTTAAAAGCTTGGTGTTCTGTGTGTCATTCATGCTATCCAATACAATGTTACTACTTTATAATTTAATGGAATTAGATTCTATCCACCATAATTAAGTTACATCATCACCATTTAAACTTGGTCTCAATGATCTAAGGTTTGACATTTTAAGATAATGGTTTTGAATAACCCACATTAAAAAATATTTTATGAAACTCCACTTAATAAAATAGTTTTGTATGTAAAGGGTCATGTGGAATAACATATAACTAGGTTTCTATGTAGATGAACATTAGTGGGAAGTGAAAATAAAGGCATGTAATAAATGAGTAAATATTTATATGGGTGATTAAGGTCATCAATCAAAAACAATTTAATTATCAATAAAATGTTTAGGGTCTCAATATCATAAATTTATGATGATTTATAAGACCACATGTTCAACAATAATTAATGTTTTAGGAAAATGTTTTTTGATCATTTTCCCAATGCTGAGTAATTCGTTTAATTCATATGAATATAAGGAAATATATTTACTTGAATTATTTCTATTTAATAAACATGATTTCATCCTATGTTTTTCCTCTGATCAATATAAAATTCATCAATTACATCAAGAAATGTATATAAAAAATCTACTTTGATCCCAGAAGCACTAAAATACTCTTTTAATAGATCAGAAGTCCTATGGAAGGGTAAAATATCATTCCATTTTTCTTTAACTATTCTCCATATTCAATATGGTTAAAACATTATCATATTATCCAAAAAAGAAGCACTACAGGATAATCATTTATATTTTTTCATTTGATTTTATTACTAAAAACAATGACACATTAACCAGGTCATTGTTTTGGTTAGTGGAATTTATTAAACCATTATCATATTTTATTAATGGGTTCAAGTAAGACGACCTTTCTATAAATTATGGGTTCTCACCCAACAATCCGATTTTCCTTTTTCTAAAACCTTTTTAACAAAATTTAGAAAATAATTATAATGTAATTCCTCAAAATAATGTTATTAACTAAATGTACTTTTAACTATGGTTTTCAATATAACCTTAAAACATAAATAATCTATCGAATTTATTTCTATATAGGAATTTCTTTTCACTAGGTTTTAACCTAGTCCATTAATGGTATTTATCTATTCAAGTACTTCAAAATTTCTAATAAAGAAAATGTGAATTATCCTAAGTATATCTCGAGGGAGTGTCAAACCAAGTGAATAGTAAGCCAATTTTTCTCTACCAAGTTATGCTCGAGTTAGGCTAGACAAAAATTTATTGAGTTGGTGTGCCTAGATACATTTTTTCTAGAACCACATTGAACTCTCATTTCCAAAAATAAAAAAGATTTATTTCTAGGAAGACCATATAATCTCTATCTAATTGAAACATTATGATGTTATTCTATAGATTTACTCAAATTTTACCTTAGGTATATTTTATATAATATTCCTTTTCCAAAATAATGTTCCCAAGGATTTGATTAAACATCCTTTATTGTGAGATATAGAGACCCGACTTGAGTAACCATAATGCCAGAGTCTACTACTATTACATTGGCATGATTACACAAAAATAAAGCCCGAATGACCAATTAGTTTAGTAGTATTGGTAAACTAGATACAAATATAATCTTTGTATTAAAATTAATTCACTAATTTGAATTTTATTTTTTTTCTTTTTAAGATTACTTTATTACCACTTAGCATATCTGTACATATCTATCTTATTGCACTTCTTTGATCTATGGGAATGTGAAACCTAATAATGATGATAAAAAATGCATAATAAGTTTCAATTAAATACTAAAAAATAATGAATCAAAGAGAAAAAAGACAATATTGAAAGGAAATAAATTACGAAACTTTCCATTTAGTAAATAAAATGACAAGGAACTGTGTAAATAGTATAAAATGATAAATAACTGAAAATGAATAAAATTTAAATGAATAGATAATTAATAATTTATTTGTAAAGGTAAATAACCTAAACCCATTCAATTTAATCAATGAAATGAGAAAAACTATACCCAATGATATTGTAAACATACAATACCATGGATAATAATAAATGAATCAAAATAAATGTAGTTGTCAATTATATGATAGCCTGTTTCCCAGATATATGGTACTTTCACAGTCAAGACCAAATGTTAAGAATGTAGACATGTGTGGGTAGAAACCAAACTATTATAATTTGAAACAATGTATACGGGTTTTCTCAAATGTATTTTATCACATGATACTATCGATGCACTGATATGCTTTCATTAGCCAGTCCCTAACCCATGTCTTACCAGTCCAAATCTTTCTCCATTTATCAAATAATCTATTTCAAAGAAAAAGTTTAAATAAAAGGTCACCACACCACATTGAAATATTTGAATAAAATGAATAAAATTTGATTTATGATATGATATATCAATGGGTAGTATACATACACCACACATATAAAAAAATTTGTGAATAAGGCTTATATATCATAGAAGTAAAAGTGATATGAGAAAATACTTACCACTTTATAATAATTTAGTTATGAGGCCACACAATTATAAATAAAACCATTTTATTTTAAAATATCCATATACACATTTAAATAAAGCTTCATAACATTATGGAAATATGATGGTGGGAAATGATTTTCATTTCTTACAAGTTAAGAAAATATTCCATTTTATTTTGTATAATAAGTGCTTTATTTTTTTGAAACGACCAGAATATTCTTTTTAAGACGTTTTATAAAAATAATAAATGGGTGAAAGTATAATTAATGAGTTATTATAGAATACTAAATCCATTTTTGATAAAAAAATGTTAAAAAAACATATATGTAATATTTGTTCTTAGTGGAGGCTTAAAAAAATTCAATCTCTAATAATGTTGAGATTGTGAAATAACCCCTTACTACATTATATTCGGTAGATTGATATTCCCCATGAATGAATGAAAATAATATGGATATGAAGATACCAATATCCTCTAGATAATTCTCATAAAATAAATTTAGGGGTAGTATATATAAAAAATAAAATAAATAAGTGTTGAAAGTGGAGAATTCCTCATGGAAAGGAATGTGAGACCAGAATCCCTTACCCTGTGTTTCCTTTTGGGTGGTCGTCTTATAGACAAATGTATAATATTTTTACTAAGGTTTTTAACTTATAACAGAATCATAATAATATTTATTACATCACAAAATGTCTTCTTACTATATCTTATTACTTTTATATAAGTAATCTTTAATTATTTTCACTTTTATAGGTGTAATTTTGTAGTTTTACATATATGTTTTGACTTTCTAATTATTGTTCTTCTTAAATATATCATGGTTCAATCATATCAAAAAATTAGAACATGATTTTAATATCATATATATTCATTATATATGTATTTATGATAATCTATAAAATTCATTGATATAATAAAAAATGTTTCATTGATGAAGATGGTAGGCCATATGTATGAATGAACGGTACCCTAATTTATTTGTTATACTAAAAAAATAAAAGTAAATAATATATTTATATTATGTTTAATGAAATATATATATTTTATATATGTAACATATATTTATTAAAACCTTCCTTTATAGTTTCTATGCATAGTGTGAATGAATCATGCCGCTTCAAGCATGTTGTAGTCAACAATTTGACATACGATGTAATCATTTTTTAAACTAGAAATCATGTTGGTATGTGTTATATAAAAATATAAAAACGTTTTAAGATAAAATAAATATCATATATATATATATATATTATTTATAAAAACATAATGTTCACTATAATGAATAACCATGAGATGTAGAAAAGGAAAAATGAAAAACATCATTTCATGAGGTGGTAGCTCACTATACAAGAATGGTACATTCATTTCCAATTTAAGGGACGTGTGTTTAAGTCTAGGTTGAACCCTTAACATAATAGAATCTCAGTATATTTAGGATACATATGTTATTATGTAATAATGTAATAAGAATAATAGTTTTATGGTTTAAGAAAGAAATAAAATTAAAGATATCACTGAAGGCTGTAACCCTGTTTTAAGGTAAAACCATTTGACTTATACAAAAATAATTCATTGTATTTTTTATAGTCAAATTTCTGCATCTAAGATTAGATTAGGGATGTTTGGATATTATTTTATTAGTGTTTTGATTAGATATAATGATCATTTTGTTATGAGTTAGTGAGGGATGATCTGACCTTTTATAATTGAGTTGAGGGGTACTTTTGGAAACTCTCAAAATAATAAATCAATAAAAACAAATATTATTTTAAAAAGGGATCCAAAGAGATTTATTTTGAATATATGTTGTGTATGAGTTGAAATACTCTCATGAAATATTTTTATACTTTTTTGGTCACATTAATACCTTTTTTTGGATTTAGCCCTTAGTTAAATCATTTAACTCTTACTAGGACAACATGGATTTTTACACTTTAATGCCTAATATTTTTAATAAAAAATAACTAAAAAACCATAATTGAGTTGATTTAATTTAAACATTTTTCCCAATCAGTAGAGTGATATTAATATTATGATCAATTTTATATAATTTAATAAAATTGTTTTTATTTTAAAATAGCATTAATATTAATTTTTACACTATTCATTTCATGAATTTTTAAAAAAAATCACTACACAAGATAACTTCAAACTAGAAACTTTATTACACCCCGAATTTGTCTATTTCATCTATAAAATTAGTGTATGGAATTAAATATATCATATTTTTATTTTAATATTTGTATGTACAATTATTCCATATGTCCATTAATTAAACAATCTCTATATCATCATTGTACATGTCTCAAATTTAACTAATTCTTCCCTAAAATTTAAAGATAAATTATCATGATGAAGATAAAACATGTTAAATTAAAATAAATAGTTATATTAGACTATTTCTAATTCATAACAATATATCAAAATTTTATACATATTGAAAGAAGAGTGTGACATATTGGATTCCGTTAGAATAAAATACCATAAAACATTTACGTTCATCCTTGTGGCTCCATGAGAACACAAAATCAGACGAAGGATTATTTTGTTTAAAATTATTCATCCATTAATATTAATAAAAGTGTTATTATATTTTTATAGTACTTATAATATTATATTTAACATCAATTATCCGGTTTAAATTTAACTACAGTAATTTAAAATAAAACTATTACTATTCATATTAACAAAACATAAACATAACATATTTTCATAATTTTTTGGACCAACCTGATTATGAAAAATGTCATTTTCATATATTACCTTTTGTTATTAAGGAAGCTTGAGAATACAAGAAATCCCTTCAATTTTTATAAGTTGTTGATGGATTATAGGGATATTATAGTACTTCCCATTATAACTATGATGATGGTTTACTGATTTTCATTTCAAAAATATCAAAAATTTGGAGAAAATTTGATGAAAGCCCTATGATTGAAATTGGGAGTAAAGAAGAGTTTTTGGAAGAGGAAATAAAGTGGAACACAAGTATTATTGGTGCGCAAGTGTGACACACAAAGTATATGTGGCACAAAAGTTTATATTGCGCGTGTGTCATATTTCAAAGATCAACATATCAAAATATGACTAAGGAATGAAAGTGGTGCTCATGTTCCGGAGTGGAACACATATAAAACGTGGCTTGAAAGAATCAATGATGCGCAAGTGTTTGTTGCATGCAAGTCTTATTTTAATGACATCTCATCAAAATATGGCAATGGAAAGAAGAAAAGCATAAATTATTATGTGGAACGCATGTGATGGAGTGGCACATAAGTGATGGAATGACACGTAATGGATGGAGTGTCATGCCAACTGAGTTTCATGCCTCACGCATAGGGTCACCAAATTTCCTATAAATAGATGGATTCCCTCCTCATTTTTTGATGCTTATCACTGAAGAACAATTTTGAAATCTTATTGCACTAGTGGTAGAAAGTGGTGTGCATGTTGAATTGCCGCACAAGTTGTCTGTTATGAAAAAAAGTGGTATGAAAGTTGAATTGCAGTACAAGTTATATATATTGTGCAAGGAGGGAGTTGTGTGCAAGAGGTGTTTTGTGTATAAACTGAAAGTAGTGAACAAACTGTGAGTTGTGCACAAGATTGGAGAGCATGTAGTTTTTGGTGTACAAGAAAGGTGGCATGCTAGCAGCGAGGAAAACAAGTAGAGAGGTTCACAAGCATAAAGGCATGCCAGAAGAGTGGCACACAAGCATGGAGGCCCACAAGTAAGGAGTGTTGTAAAAGATGTTTTCACAAGGAGTTTTATTCCAGCTTCTGTGAAGGAAAGTGAAGAATTGTTTTCAAAGATTCGATTTGGGATTGTTCATTAAGAAGAACAAGAACATTAAATTACATAATTTGTGCTAAGAGGGAGCACAGATACAATTGGATTGTTTTAATAGTGATAAATTATTTTACGGGAATATCCTACTTATTGTATTCCACATCAAAGGATTATTATCAAGTGGATTTTGTGGTACTATATTGTTTTTATACCATACCAAAGACGTATCTACTCTTTTTGAGTAGTGAACCTGGTAAATATTTTGTTCCTATGGCTGTGTGTGTTAAGCATGGAATAAACTCTTCAATATGAGATGATGATTGTTTAAAAAAGAAGGAAACAAAAAAAGAATGTTGATATCACTAATTCACCCCCTCAACCTCTTAGTGATACTTGGATCATTACAAGGAACTTTAATTGGTATCATTTGGAAAGTTAACATTATTTGTTTTTTGTTGAAGTTTTGAAGATATGTTGAGATGGAAAATATGAATTGCATGAATAGTAATGGGATTTTGTTATTTGATGGAAGTAACTGTCATATCCTAAAATATATAATTATACCTTATCTTATGTCACATGGGTATAATGTTCTTGAAACTAAAACCGATGGATTTACTCCTATTGATGACAAATATCGTATTACACTAGCCGAAAAGAAGAATATCGAGAATCATGGAAGAGATAAAAAATAATTACCCTCATATATTTCTGAGATTGAGTTTTTAATAATGAAAGGTGCCGCTACAGCTAAAGGCTTCTGAGATATGGTGAAGAACATATATAAAGGAAATACAAATGCGAAGAAGGAAAAACTACAAATTAAGGGGCTGAAGTACGAAGACTTGAAAATGGGAGAAGATGAATCTATTGGGGACTTATTTATTAGGATAAATGACATAGTATCTACAATCATATTTCTGGGTGAAACATTAGAGTATTCTATAATTGTTGAAAAGTTCTTGAGAATTATTCCTAACTCGTTTGATACTAAAGTGTATTTATTGAAAGATAGAGACCCTGAAACATTCTCTATAGATGATTTTCACATCACTCTCATTACTTTTGAAAAGAAAAGGGAGAAGACTATGAAGAGAAAAAAATAAAAGCTGATAGAGAAGTGTCATTAATGTTTTCCAACAGAGTGATGTCAAATAAGAATATTTTTGAAGATGATACTGGTGAATGAGATTCTAAAGATGTGGTATTTAAAAATTTTTATGAAATTTTGTCCTAGATTTTGAAGAACATGATAAGAGGTATAGGGAAATACAAGGGTTAGCTTCCCTTGATTTTTTTTTGAGTGTGGTGACATTAGTCACTTTGTGTCTAACTATCCACAATATTACAAAGAAGAAGACAATGATGATGATGATAGAAGGCCAAGAAGGTCACGCAAGAAACAAGATGATAAAGATAAATATTTTTCCAAGGGTAAGGTTAAAAGTTCCTCAAATAAATTAATGATCCTTTTATCTAAATATGAAGATGAATAAAATAGTGAAGATGAATAAAAGAAATCATTTTCTAATAAATCTACAGAGAATAACTTTATTTCAATGGTGAATAATGAAGATTAAGGGAGAACAATTTCTCTAGAAGAAGAAACTCAACATAAATATCATCTGAAAGAAGAGATGAAATAATGTCTGAGGAAAACCAGACTGTTTGAGAAGGAAAAAAAGAAGTTGATAAATTAAAATTCCACATTAAACTATCAAAAATGTTTTCATTTGTTAAAATCGTGATGAAAAAGATATTAATGATCTAAATAATTCTATTGAGAATTCAATGAATCTTAATGATCATTTTTATGTACAGTGGTAGGAAAAATAAGTAGAGTTGGAACATATCGAACAGAATCCTTATAAAGATAAAGAAATTAATATCAGTTTCAAACAATATATCTTGGAAGTTGGTGAAAGTTATAGTAAGAATGAACCAAAGAAGGATCAATAAAATTTAACTTCAGAGGTTGAGAGGAAATAAAGTATTGATTCTGATAATAACATAGCTAGAAAGGATTTGTATGTGGCCATAGTCATCAATGCTGAATAATCAGAAGTACCAAAAAATTCTGAGTCAAGAATGATTTCAAATAATTTGGTTACTGATAATATTGAACAAAAATTTGAGTTGAAGAAGAATGTTATGGTTGAAAATATGAAGGCTGATGGTAAACTGAGTTTTATAAAGACGTTTTTACAAGCTTGTTCACAACTCCGATCAGTATAGATGTTTCAGCGAGAAATTTTCATTTTATGGTTACTATTGGTAATTTTGTGGATTCAGACACACTATAAACATGTATTGGTTCAATCAACAAAATTACATGTATTCCATAAGTTATGGAATACAAGGTTTGAGGGGCAGTCAATCCTCTCAGAAAGGAAAGTATGAGAAGAATGTTCATAAGAAATTTGAGAAGGCTAGTGTGAACGTTGAAAATAGATTCCAATAACATGAAATTATTTTTTAAAGATGTGAACATCCTTGACATATTTCTAAGGGATGACCTGTTTTGTAACCAGCACAACAAAAGGTTATAAACAAATTTTAAAAGTTGGAGTTGAATAGTGAAGAGGAAGAACAAAAATCTCTTGTTGTTGAAACCTCGTTGAAAGATACAAAAGGGGAAAATCCATGGATTCATAATAGCGGGTGTTATTCTCATACGACAGGAGATTTAATGTTTTTGCAGGATGCGAGAAACATAAAATAAGGAACACTTACATTTGGAAATGATGAATTATGAGGATCAAAGGTTTTGAATCAGTAATCAATGGGAATGAAAAAAATGATGTCTAGGAAAACATAATATGTTAAAGGGTTGAAACATAATCTACTGAGTGCTACACAAATCTATGATGAGGGGAAAAGGTCTTTTTCAGAAAAGATGGTTTTTTTGAAAATTAAAAATAATGGAAAGGTAGTTATAAGAGGAAAATGTACAAAAGAGAACATATTCCAAGTTGGCGAAGTACATAACTCATGTTACATGGGCATGGTGTATTCAAACATGTTATGGAATAATAGGCATGGACATATGTGTCAGAGAAAAAGGTTCAAGTTATCAACGTGAGATATTGTATGAGATGTGCCTGATTTATCAAGAGTAAGATACTGGTGTTTCATTTTTATTCAAGAAGGGAAGATTACAAACTCTATGCATAATAGAGTTGGAATTAATTAAAAACAAACCTTGGAAGTTATACATTCTGATATATGTGGAACAATGAAAATTAAATGAACAAATGGAGTTATGTACTTCATTACATTCATTTATGACTTTACTCGCATTACTTGTGTTATGTAAATTAGACATATGTCAGATGCTCTGAAAATATTTAAGACTTTCAGGAGACAATTAGAGAAGTAATGTGAGTATTGAGTGACTATTTGGGAAAAAATAATGGTGGAGAGTATAATAATAATCATTTTGATAGTTTCCCCAAGAAACATTGAATTTCCCCTAAGTTTAGTTCACCATAAACACCTCAACAAAATGTTGTTGTTGAAAGGAAGAATAGAATTCAAGTTTAAATGGGGCGAACAATTCAACTATAACATGACCTCTCTCATTACTATTGGAGGAAATCCTTGAGTACTACAGTGTATATTAAGAACTAATGTTTCTGCATGACACACTCCTATATGACTCTATATGAAATGTTTTATGAAAAAACATCAAGTTTGTGACACTTCAGAGTTATTGGAAGTCCATCCATCACATAGAAAACATGCCGAAACATAGGAATGTTTGTACAAAGGAGAGGTGATTGTTTTTTTATTATGCTCCAGAAGGAAGAGGATAGAAATGTTTCAAAAATTTAATAAGATGAATCATCTATTCTGCAGATGTGAAATTTGTTGAAAATGTTTAAGATGATAAGCAGACATTTTCTGATATATAAGTTGAGTAGGATAAGGAATTTCTTGTTAATGATTTTGATAATTCTACCAACAATGGTAATTCTACACAAGTAGATAAATTAGACTCCCCTATTTCAACTGATGAGGATGCAATTTGAACAACCCATCCTAGTTTGAGGAAGAAAGTGGAGGTTCAGAACATTATTGGTGATCAACATCCGACGGTTCCAAAAATAAGAACTAAAATCTCTATTTCACATACTTCTTTGAATTCAGAACTAGTGTCAAATGATTTGAATGAAGCTTTTGAGCATCCACAATGGATTTTAACTTTGAATAAATATCTTGATCAGATAAAGATGAATGATACTTGGGAAATCATACCCAAGCTAGATGACCCAAATGTTATTTGCACAAAATGGGTTTTTTTTTGAACTAGATGAATGAATATGGAGAAGTGATAAGGAACAAGGAAATACTAGTTTGAAATTTTTACTCACAAATTGAAGTTATTGATTTTGATGAGACTTTTTCTCTAGTGGATAGATTAGAAACAATCATAATATTTCATTCTATAGTTGAAAAATTAGGTTACAAATTTTTTCCAATTAATGTGATGTCCACATTTCTTAATGGAAATCATGATGAAGAAGTTTACATTGATCAAAATTGTGGAATTGTTATTGGAAAAGATGATTGTTATGTGTGTAAGCTGAAGAAGAAAATGTATGATCTTAAAAAGCTCTAAGGAAATGATATTTAAAATTAGATACTTTCTTAATGAAGATGAGTTTTATGAAAGGAAGAGTTGTCAGAAATATTTACATCAAGGAATGTAAGGAGTGTTATCTAATTGCAATTGATTATTTTGTTGACATAATCTTTGTGGGAAATGAGGAATGATCTTGTGAGAGTTTTAATGAAGACATGAAGAAGTTTTTTGAGATTTCAATGCTATGAGATATTAAATATTATCATGGGTTACAAATATTATTAAATAAGAACTTCATTTTTCATTCTCAAGAAACGTATGAAAAGGAACTTCTGAAAATGTTTGGAATAGAAAATTTAATACCAGCTTCCACACCAATTTTAGGGGGAACCATGTGGCTTAATGATAGAGAAGGAAAGGATGTAGATTAGAAAAATGTTTGAAAGATGATTCAAAGTTTATTATATTTGGATACCTCAAGACCTGACATTGTCTATGTAGTTACCATATAATCTCATTTAATTGCTAGAAAATGGATTCTTAGAGATATCAAAGTCCCAAAATTATTTTGGAATCATGTATTATATTGTAGAAAATATTTACTTGTTTGGGAATTTAGATGCGGATTGGGAAAGAAATGTTGATGATAGAAGATCCACATCTTATGGAGTTTTCATTCCGAGGAGAAGTTGTCTTAGTTGGCATATAAAGAAACAGAATTCAGTAACTTTTAGCATAACTAAAGCTAAGTATGTATCTTCCACTCATGAATCCACCCAAATTATGTGGATGAAGACTCAGTTGGAAGGTTTAGTAGTTGAAGTGAGCTACCCTTACTCATGGGATGTGATAGTCAGAGTGCAATCAATCTTATAAGGAATCTGGTACAACATTCTCATTCAAAACACATTGAAATAAAGTACAATTTCATCATAGAGTAGGAGTAGAAAAATGATGTCAAGCTATAGTGCATTCCAATATTGGAACACATTGCTGACATATTAAAAAAATCCCTACCGAAGGGTCCATTTTCTGAATTGAGGTTGAACATTGGTTTCCAACATCCTTCTCATCAAGGTGGTGGCACATCTGTTTGTCCCCACTCTCATATTTCCTTTGGATAGTGTTGACATGGGGGATAATTGATTCATAAATATATCCTTATTTTTCCATTCATATAGGGGGAGTTATGGGTATGTTGTTAATTCAAAAATAAGTGTATGAACTTTTATAATAGTTTTTTGGAGTGGTTGTAGGGGAAAAAATTAATTTTGTCTACTACGAGTCGAAGATGCTGAAGATGGTTCAAGATAAATAGTTGATGGGTATGTTTTGGAGAAGGCTATAGAAGAATGTTGTAGATGATTCAATGTCACTAGATTTGGACAATGCATTTTTCATGTCAATAATTCTTGTTTCCTATAATGAGTTAGATCTTGTAGGAATAGAATTTTTGATGAGTAATCCATTCCGTGAGTTTACAATGTTTAGTGATTTATGAATCATTAGTGAAAACAAAATCTAATGGGTATATTGTTATAACCAAACTGATTATGAATAATATCATTTTCAAGTAATGTATTTTGGTATCAAGGAAGATTGAGAAGAATGTAAATCACTTCACATTGTATAAGTGGTTGATGGAAGATAGGAAAGTTACAGTACTTCCCATTTTAACAATAAAAATTATTTGATGATTTTTATTTAATAAATTTCATAAGATTAAGGAACATGTGATGAAATACTTATGATGTATACGGGAAGTAATGAAGTGTTTTTTTTTGGAATGGAAATAAAGTTGCACACATGTATAAGTGGCATGCAAGTATATGTGGCACACAAGTGTATGCTGCATGAAAGTCATATTACAAAGATCAAAATTTCAAAATATGACAATGTAAATAATGTGGTGTGCATGATTAAGAGTGACATGCAAGTAAGAAGTGGTACAGAAGTATCTACGGCGCAGAAGTCTATGCTACACACAAGTCATATTTTAATTCATTACATCAAAATATGAAAAATAAAAGTAAGTGCCTTGTAAGTAATGAAGTGGCGCGTAAGTGATGATGTGGCTCACAAGTGATGAAGTGGGGAAAAAGTGATGGAGTTACACATAATTGATGTAGAAGAGTGAAATCTTAGTTTCATGCCTCACACAGAGGGTCACCAAAATGCCTATGAATAGACGACTACCCTCGTTATTTTTTGAAGCTCAAAACTTAAGAGAATATTTGAGATCTGATCGAGCAAGTGGTAGAATGTGACGAATAAGTTGAATTGTTGCGTAAGATTTGTGTTATACAAAAAAGTGTTAGGAAAGTTCATGTGGTGGACATGTTATAAGTTGTGTTCAATTAGGGAGTTGTGTGCAAGAAGTTGTTTGTGTACAACCCGAAAGTGTTGAACAAATTGTGAGTTGTGCATAATAGTGGCTCACAAGTAGTTTTTGGCATGAAAGTAAGAAGGAACACTAGAAGGGATACACAGAAGAAGCGAGGTGTGAAAGAAGAGAGGCATACAAGGAGGGAGGCACACCAGTTGAGTGGCGTTTGATCTGGGAGGTGCAAAAGTAGGGAGTGGCGCACAAGCAGTTTGCACCAGGAGGTTCATACCATCTTCTAGGAAGGAAAGTGAAGAATATTTTTGAATGATTTGATCTGTTAATGTTCATTAACAATCACAGAAACATTACATTACCCTATTTTTGTAAGATAGAGAAAACCCACTATTAGATTTTTTTTAAAGTTCTACATGAATATAACGACATATCATACTCATTATATTCCACATAAAAGAATTTTTATCTATTGGATTGTGTGGTACTGGATTGTTTATAATCCATAAAAACTATGTAGGTAGTCTTGTTTTGTACTGAAAATTGTAAATCATGTGATTGTGTGTGTTCATTAGGGAAGAAACCCTTTAATAAGTGTCACAGGTTGTTTCAAAAAGATAGAAACATAAAAAGAAAATTGATATAACCGATTCACCCATCCCCATCTCAGTGATAAACTGATCCTGACTGGGAGATTCAATAATGTGGATAAACTGATTTCAAATATGGAATCTATTTTTCAAAAATTAAATATTCATAAGTGTACAATTATTAATTTAAAATATTATTCCCATTGGAAGAATGAGAAAACACATTTTAACGTGAAAACACTCATTGAATGAAATATTTTTATATCCGAACTTATTGTAAAATAGATTCTAATGAAATAGATTAGATAAAATTATAAAATATTTATCTAATTATACATTTAAACGTATCTATAAATATGATTTCATAGTATAAATTATCTATATGAAAAAAATGTTTTCAATTAAGATGCAATATTTTAACACAATTCATCAAAACACGAAATTTAATAGAGAAATACCAAAAATTGAACCAAAGTAAAAAATTTTATAATAATTTTAAAGAATATATTTATTCTAAAAATTATAATTTATGATGTTTAAAAAATTATATTTAAAATAGGTTTTCCATTAAATGGAGTAAAAATGACTTTTTTTGAAAAATACAATTTTTAGGAATAAAATTGGATTTCTTCTTATCATATGTATACCAAATATATTGGAAGAATGTAAAAAATATTTTAGTGAATATATAATAAATATTTTTTTAATACAATTCAATAATATTAATTAATTTAATTTATTAAGATAGAATAACTTTGTAAGAAAAGATGTGTTATTTTATAGAATCATTCCCTCTATATTCATAAGTAATAAATTTATTTCTGATTAATTAGAAAAAAATAAATTAAACTATATATTTTTATTATATTGTTAATCATATTCATAAACACCTATTTAACGTCTATGATATATGGTTTTAAATTATATAATAATTTGTTTAATAATATATTATTGTTCAGTAAAACTCGGTCATGAATGTATCACGAGCTATTGAAGAAAATTCATTGTTGCGTGTGATGAAAGATAACTCAATTTCAGGGGAATTTAAAGCCATATCATATATTGGTTTTTTTAAAATATTAAATATATTTTGATGTCTTGATATATTATATTCCCTTTCATGATTGGTATTATGTTTTATACATGCTATCAAATATAATGTTCATACTTTAAAATTTCAAGGCATTAACATATTTCAATGAGAAAAACAATATTCCATTTAGCATAAACATGATCGTCAATTATAATATATATTTTTTAAATCATATGGACAGATGATAAATAAGAAAGGTGTGTGGTCAGATTCTCAGTAAGGGTATACGTACATTGAAAGTTATCCCAAACAAGCATAAACAATTATGGAAAGGTGATTAACTCAAATATAATTCAGTTAATCAATAACCAAAGCATAATATGATAGGAATGAAATATGATCAAATAATTATATATAAATATCCACATGATAATGAATCTAAAACCTAGATATTATACTAGTTGAATAATTACATGTAATATCAGTTTCCAATCTCCCAATAAGGTAATGCATATTGTCGGTCATTTTAAACATATAGTGAAAGCTCTGGCCAAGACACCAACATAAACGGGTAATTCCTCAGCCAATAACAAAAATAGTCTATCTCATGAGACCTATTGATGCATCAAGGGGATATAGTGGGCCCCACCCATTACTTACTTATGTCCAATACAATCCTCATATGAAAAGGGTAAAACATAAACCACATACAAACACATAATGAAAAACTAGCATATGAAATGTGCATACAATAACCATAAACCATGAATGAACTGTTAGTAGTACATCCACTATCAAACAAACCATAAACTATATCTGCATGAAATTATAAAGTAATAACCTTATATAAGATAGCATGCCTGAAATATGACACCAAGATTTTAAAGGAATATAATAACCTGATTATCTAAAATATATTAAATATTTAAAATAGATTCAATATATTTTATATTTTTCAATGAACACAACACCAAGTTAGCTTAAGTTACCCAAAAGTGACACTTTCTTCGAAAGCATTCATTATATATAATGATGAGTTTTCCTGAACAAATATATATTGTTAAAATATTACTATTTAATAGAATAAGACTTAACATAAACGTTAAATTAGCTGTTATAAATAGTATTAACTAAATTATTAAATTATACGGTTTATAAAAATATAAAATTAATTCATTATTTATAAATTAAATAGAAATGAATATAAAATCCAATCAAATATAAAGAAAAATATTTCTATTTATGTTCTGAAAAGGATGTGTTACCATAATAAATTTAATTAATTATAATTAGTGATTGATATTAATGATATATATATATAAATATAAAATATTAAATGAAATATTTTTGATATTTATCCCATATATTTGATATTCATTGGATAAGAACAATCCCAATATTACACTTAAAATACTATATTTTTATAAATGTAGTTCTACTTCCCTTTAATGAAGAAACCATTTAAAATCCAATTTTTGACTCATTCCTAAATTTAATATGTAAAAATAAACCTTGTAATTAGAAAAGAAGAATAAATATTATCTGAGGGTGAATATTCGGATTTTTATATGAAGATTAATTTTTAATGAATATTTAACAATACAACTTTTTGTTCAAAGATGATTTTCATATAATTTATTTTTGAGGATAAATTATATGTTAAATTATTTTTTAAGCTTAATTAGAAAATATTTTTTATCAATTAATAAAACTTATGTCATTGGAATCAATTTCACTTTGAAATTGACTGTAAATAGATAATAAACATTCCAACATTTTTACATTAAAAACCCCTATTATCATTACACCCGGAAGATTAAATTTAAAACCATTTTTGAAACTTCTATGATTGGATTTCAAAAAAATGGATACCCTATGTAGAATTAGAATAATTCAATGTGAAAAGTAATTCAATTTATTGGCCAAATATATTCTTGAAAATGATTAAAATTAATTTCAATGATTAAGGTTAAATTATTATTATTAATTGATTTAACCTTAACATTATGGAACAAAACGACCCATAAACATATCCAAGATCTTCTATTTAGACATATTTCGACCATATCCACTCATTTATTAAATGTTTACCATTATTGGATCAAAATACAAAATTAAAATGATGGTAGGAATTCCTTTGTCAAAATATTAAAAGATTGCCACTCCTCCTCCACTATAAATGGCCACTAGTTTTTCTCATTACTCACACCTCACAAAACACATAGGTTTTACCAGTATCTATACAAATATATTCCTAAAATCCATCCTATAGATCCTGAATCCTCTCTTGGGGCATAAATCCATCCAAGGAATCCCTTTGGTATAAACTAAATGGAATTACAATAATCCCTTAAATTAATTTTAAACAATGCATATATTTTTTCCCCAGTATCCTCAATTTAATAAGATGTTTTTATTAGGGTTTTAAATAAATTTACAAAAACATCCATCTTATGGATAAAAAAGTACTATTTATATGTACGACGAACTTCCGCCTCACGAAACGATGATTGACCATTTTAATATTCTGCCTGTCATGGTGTCCTTTTACAATAAAAAACAATTTTATATATTATATTTATGATATTTATAATGACTTCATTATTATTTAATTATTTTATAAAAAATACCTATATACATTCAGTTTTGTCTAAATACAATAACGTCGTTTGTTTAAGTGTCGACTACTGCCCCCTCAAAGCAATGTGACTCATCCAGGCTAAACATGGAATGTATAAATGACGGGTTAAATAAACCTATGTGACATATATAACATAGATATGATGAATGAATTATTAAATCCATATTTATCCATTAACTTTAATTCTTTTAAATACAACAAAGAAATTATATTAGAGTTCTTCTGTACGTACCACTGACCCTCACCATAAACGTTATACATAATTTCTTATCTCTAAATATTATACACAATTATAAATATATATGTACCAATTGCATAATATAATATAATTAATTGTTTAAATTATAGAGAATATTAAATTATGATCTAATTAATTAGAAAAAACAAGGAACCCTTCAGAACGAACTTGAGAAAACTAGGCAATCAACACCAAAAATAGTTAATGCAACTGAAGAGTGCTAACAAATAGGTAATAAATTATTTTAAGAAGATAAAATATAATATTATAAACAAGGATATTTTCTAGGTTTAAGTTGGTAACATATTCTAATCCACTATAAAATAAGATAAAGTACACCATGATAAAATTAAGGTTAATGTAACATAATTTTGTCTCAATTTATTTTATTTTGCGACTTATTTTTCATTATGCATCAATTCACTTTAATTTGGAGTATATACTATCATTGACACATAATATTAGTAATATCATTATTATTATGATTTTAATAGCTTAATTTAGTGTAATACCTTCATGGGGATTATTATTTAAATGTTTCAATGTGGTATGTGAATCTTTTGAATGTTTAAAGATCACTCTCCTTAAAAATGATCTTAATTATTATCTTTGAAATCTCAGTTATTTTTGTGATTGTAAAATTTTTCTCAAAATAGGGAATTTATTTTAATCATTTTCAAAAAAAATTTCTTGAATATCTATATTCTCATAAAATGGTTATTAGTATTGCCGAAACTACATACCATTTTACATACGTTGTCAACCTGGACAGTTTTTTGAATATTAATTTTGATATATTGATAATTCTATTTTATCTATTCATTATGAACATTTGATAGGGAATATTATTAATTTCGACCATTCAATAAGAAGAATTATTTTGACAAGAAATATTGGTTGGTTCTTGGACTTTTTGTTGCTCCTCAATACAATGATATCTTCTGATGAGACAAAAAAGATGGGAAAATTAAACGAGGTTCAATCCTTAGCTTTAAAGGTAATATGAAAGGTCTTGATGATATTGGTTTTCATATACATCCTAAATGACGTAAAATAAATTGTAATTTACTTGATATCAATTCAGTTATTATCTATCTATGATATTTTTCATCGACATTTCTATAGATATAGTTCATTCTCAGTTTATTGACTAGTTGGAATGTGTCTCATTTTCTTACCTTTCCATAAATTTTTTTCCATTTCTAGTTATTGAATGACATATGTTTTCAGTTAATCACCATTCTATAATAATTAATTCCCGCTAATACATTATATTTTCAACACTACATACCCTTACTGAGTATTGGATATCACCGATATTATGTATCTTATCTAGAGGTTATATAGATGAAATTGTTGAATAAGTATTCAAGGATACCGATTATTTTATTTTTATTTATCATGCTTGTATTTTATATTTCATAATGTATTATATGAATCATTTATTTAATATGGATTTATAATATTTTTAAATTGATCATTCCTTTAAGATTTTATTCCTTTTTATCATTGCAATGAAATAAAATATTGCACTGGCTTTAATATTTTGGGGTCGTGGTGTTAGATTTGGTATTAGAGGATGTTTAATAACAAAATTGGAAACAATATTGAAAACAATTATATTAGGGAGAACATAACTATGATATAAATCTTGGATAAGTAATACAAACAACTGAATATTATGTTAATTTGGTGATTATATTGGTTTTTTTGTAAAAATACAATCATGTTTATAAACTACAAGTAGACGTGGTTTTGAAAAAATATTCCTTGGTGTCACAAACTACGAAAATGTGTTCCGAGACTAACTCATAGAATGCTAGTACTTGAAAACTGACCATATAATTCACCTAGTTTATCATTATTAGTTGATATGTTTAGGATAATTCATATGTTTTTATTAACTATCAAGTGGGATTCAAGTAGAAGATAACTATGAGTAACCTAGGATAAACCAGAGTTATCATAGATTAAAGAAGTTGGAACCATTATTTAGACATCATATGAGTATTTTTTCATGATTATGTGGCTTGAAATTTTGGTAAGTGTTTCTCACACTTTTAATTCCATTTTTTCTAATCTGAGGAAACTAGAAGAAACGAGGTTAAAATTGAATGTGATGGACAATTTTTTAATGAGAATTTAAATTGATTGATCACGGGAGTGAAAGATGTTTTGATCAAGTCTTATGATATGTTAGGAAATTTGATTAAAAACGCTTACCTTAATAAAATCTTGGAGTCACCAAGGAAGATAAGGATTTTATTTACTGTGATTTTGTGTAATGGAGACCATAGAAGAAAGCAGATTTAGTTTCCTCTATGTCAAGAATGATGAATTAATCACCCAAGTGAATGTATTAGAGGGTTATGAAGATTTATTATCTATGGTAAATAAGAATAGGAATATTGTAACAACATTGGAAAAAATAAGTGTCTTGTTGATAAAATTTATGGGAATATTGGACTCCCGTAGACATCATCGACGTTTAAATTCTTTAATTGTGGAATGATGGGTCATTATAAAAATTGATCTTCCAAGTGGAAAGCATGTGAAGTGAATTAGTAAGGAGTTACGAGTAATGGTTTTATCACTTTTGATGATGATACTATTAGGGAAATGTGAAAGGAAATAGGTATTAATTAATAGGATGAGGTATCCTTGGTAAAGGTTTTAGGACAAAGTGTAATAATTAATGTGATTATATACCTAGATTCCAGATCTATGTCATTTCAATATTTCATTAACAATGAAGTAGTTGTAATAATTAGGAAATATATAAGGATTGTAATACAAGAAATTATATTTATGTATTTGAGATCATATATTGAATGGTACCAAGAAAATTTATTCAGTATAAAGATATTATTTTTAGGAAAACATGATTGAAGGAAAGGAAATACTTAATATGTTCTTCATAATGAGATAGTGATGAAGAAATGATTCATTTAGACATGTGATGACTACCTTGGAATTGATTAATGACTTTTTGAAAAGTGGTCTTTGATATCATTGATAGAGTTTACCACACTTTTTATATTTATGGAATATATCGAATAACAAGTCTCACACATAAGGAATAAAGAAGAATTAATGTTTACAATAAGTTTTTATAGTGATTTGAGTTATTAAAATATTTGAAGAAGATACATGGTGTAGTTTTCAAAATGTTTGAAATATGAAAATTTAGAGTGGCATTGTGATGATTAAATGCCAATGATAAGTTCACTTCAGAAACTTGGTGTCCCTATTTCTAATGTGTTGGATCATATTATTTTTGAAAAGTAAACCATTTATGAAATTGTTTCAGTTGAACATTGTATTTTGTTTTAGAGATTGATATATTACATCACTATATGATGACTATTGTTCAATTTGATGAATTAGAAATAGTGAAAATAAGAATATACCCTAGTGGTATAGGCTGCTGCTTTGTATCCAAAATGCCAAGGATCAAATACGGACAGGGATGAATTTCCAGGTTACTGTTGTAGGGCACTGTAGCAGTTATGTAGCTGCGGTGACACTGGAGTGGCCGAGGGACTGTAGCTAGTACTGTAGCGGTGGATGTACTGTAATAGATACTGTTGTAGTGCAGGTACTGTAGTAGTACTATTCACCGAGGGGTCTTTGAGGCCATTAAATGGGCTTTCAAGCCCTGTATTTAGGCCACTTGGCCTTGGGCCATTGGGATATGTAATGGGTCTCCCTCTACCCAGTCTAAAGAGGTCTTTACTTTAAATAATAAATTGTGGATTCGACCCCGAACTTTATATATATATATATGAAGTAGAAATAGTGGAAGAAACAATAAATGGATAATATTGTGATTAAAGAAATATAACAAATAAGTATATAAACTTATATTCATAGAGAGTGAATAAATTCTTCAACTTGAGAAAAATTGTCTTGAAACATATTTTTTTTTGTCTTAGTGACATAGCTTTTGATGAATCAAATGTCACCATAGATCATTACTGATTTAGGAATTTTTATTTTTTACTTTATCCAAACCATGTTCTCTTCTAGTTTCTATCTGAAAATTATTCTTGGATTCTTCTTCCATATACATGTTTCCATTTCCCAACTATGTTCTCCTACAGGGGAACCTAGTTATGTGACCTTTGTACTAATCATTTTCTCTTTTCAAGAGGATGTTTTATGAACCCTTATCATGATGTGGGATATCAACATAGGAAATATCAATCAATATATTACCAAGACCATGTCTAAATTGTGAGGGTGTTATTTAATTAATGAGGGGGAGAATTTAATGCCTTGAAACTATAAATTAAGAACCTTATACAAGATAATGTGTGTGGAATGCTACACTAAGCGCTTAAGGTAGAGTTTTACCGAAAAAAATATTTTATTAAAAAATTATTATTTAATATAATAAGACATAAAGTAGACATTAAATGAGATTTTATAAATATTATTAACTAACTTATGAAAATTCATGATTTATAGGAATATAAATTCATTTCAGTGGTTACAAATTAATTAGAGATGAATATCAAAATCGATTGAATTTTAAGGAAAATATTATTTTTTATGATCTCAAAGATGTTAAAACATAAAAAATTAAATTAATTACAATTATTTAGTGACAGTAATTTGATATATATATATATACCATTTTCAATCAAATATTTCTTTGATATTTATCCAATATATTTGATACGCTTGAGATAAGAACAAACCCAATATTATATATAAAATAATATATTTTTATAAAGGTAGTTTTTCATCATTTTAATGGAAAAAACATTTTAAATATGTTTTATGACTCTTTTATAAATTTAATATGTCAATATAAACTTTATAATTATATAATAGACATTAAAATTATCTTAGTATGAATTTATGGTATTTTTTGTGAATAATCATTTTTAATGAATAATTTCGAATACTGAAATATATTTCAAAAATTCTTTTCTTCTAATTTATTTAAAAGGATAAAGTATACATTTAATTGATTTTAATGTTTAATTATATGAAATTTGTATCAATTAATAAATTTTTTGTCATTGAAATCAGTTTCATTTTGAAATTGATTGTAATGACAAAGGAAACGTTAAGACATATTTACATTAAAAACACACATTGTCTTCCTGTACGTAGGATTAAATTTAAATCAAATAATTCCAATTATATGATAGTAATTTTTAATAAAGTATTCCATAGATATAATCATCATAATTTATAATTTTAAATATTACCAACATTGTTTTTGACCAAAAATATGAGTGGAAGTGATTAAAATTTATTACATTAAATAATGTTAAATTAATATTAATAAGGGACTAAACCTTTACGAGAAGGCCCAAAACAACCAATAAACATTTACAAAAGATATTTTAGGGCCATAGTTACACCATATACTCTCCTCGTTACAAATGGGACCATTATTTTGTCCACCTTTAACAAAAAAAGTGTAATGAATTTCATTGTCAAAAGAGTTTCCTCTTATATAAAGAGCGCCACATATCCCCATTACTCACACCTTAAAAACACTTAGGATAATCCATGATATAAAAAAAGATAACCCAAATCCCTTCCCGTGACCATGATTCCAACCTTGGGGTTTAAATCCTTCCATGAAATCATTTTGGTATAAACCAAATGGAGTTACCCAATTTTTACCTTAACATTTTCTAATGATTTCCTTTCCTTCATTTAATACTACATCCCTAATATTATTTTAAATTAATTATCATAATATTAAAATATTATCCTAAATATACCGTGACATGGTTTTATTAATAGTTCTACGTAAACTTACACACACATCTATCTGATGGATAACAAAGACATTCATTACGTGTATGAATGACTACCACATCACGAAAATGATGATGATTCATTTTTTCCATTACCACATATCATGGTCCCCATTATTATGGAAACTATATTTATATATGATATAATTGATATCAAAATTGTCTTTATTATTCCTTATATGATTTATAAATCATATCTCTAAACATTCCATTTTGTGTAAATATGATAACAACATTTGTAGAAGTATAGACGGCCACCCCCTCAATGTGGTGTGACCAATTTAAACTAAACAAGGAATGTATAAAAGTTGTTTTTAAAAAACATATGTAACATATATAACATATATGTTATTGTGAAATTATATTATACATTTATATCATTTACTTTTTATTCATTTAATACAACAATGAAATGAAAGTAACGTTCATCCGTACATACGTCCTACCATCTCCATGAATAATGCAGTTCATTTATTATCTGCATATACTATGGGCTATTATAAATACATATGTACTAGATATATAAGATAATTAATTAATTTTTTACATTTTGGAGATCATTAAATAACAATTTAAATAATAGGTACAATAAATAACGAGTCAAAATATAATTTAGAAAACTAGGGAATTGACACCCAAAATAGCTAAGGCAATGAAAGAGTGTTAAAAAACGGGTTATTAAATACATTATGTAGTTAATATATGATATTATAAACGTATTAATGGTTTTTATATAAGTTAGTAACATATTTACAATGACTATACATTATTAAAAATACCACAAAACCAAAATGAATGATATGGTTAGGGAATTATATCTCAATTTATGTTCCATTAAGACTTATTTATTATTATGAACAAGTTCAATTATATTTATTTTAAATATACAGAATTTTTTACATAATATATTGAGTATAATTTTTCTAAAAATAATATATGTTTCATTTAATTTCATATTTTCATGGGTATTATGATTTAAATGGTTCAATGTGTTATGAGTCAATTTGGAATGTTTAAATGTTGTACTCCATAAGAATGTTCTTGATGGTAATATTTTCAATATCACTTAATTTTGTGATTTTTAACATTACCTTGAAATAATAAATTTGTTTTAGTAATCTCATTTGTAAATTTACTTGAATATCCATGTTCATATACAATGGATATTAGTATTTCCTAAACCGTAAACCATTTTACATTTGGATTTTACCTTGATAGTTAGTTGATTATTTGTAGGATGTATTCATGAGCCTGTATTATTTATTCAATAAATATATTTCATAAGTAATATTATATGTTTTTAATATTATATATGAGGAATTATTTTGATAGGAAATGATAGGATGATCCCAAACATTACAAAGATCATCTATTCAGCAATAGGTTCTTATGAGACAATTAAGTTGGTCAAACTGAACATGTTTATTTCCCTAGTTTTTACAATCTTGTGAAAAATATTTATGTCATAAGATTAAAAATTCCAATGACATTGAGTCCAATAAATGATCATTTATTTCATATAGATTCAATTTTTATTTATCCATGAGAGTTTTCTTCGACTATTCTATAGATATAGTTTATTCTTATTTTAATTGCTAGATGGATTCTGTTTTAATTTTTTAACATTACATAAATATTTTTCCTTGTAATGTAATTTAATGGCTTGAGTTTTTAGTTAATCACTATTCGATGTTGATTTATCTTCACGAATTCATTATTTATTCTACTTTAAATACCCTTTACTGAACTTTCTTTCTCACCCTTATTATGTTTTCTTTTCCCATTTTATGAAGAAGGAATATTTGTACAAGAATTAAGGGATACAATTTATTTTAATTTTAGGCATCATTATTGTGTTTCCAATTTCTATATGTATTATGGGTATGAAGTATGTATTATGTATTTTCCATGACTTCTAAACTGATCAGTGCTTCATGATTTAATTCATTGTAATCAAGCAATTGTAATAAATTAATGGATTGGATCTGGATTTCTAGGGTCGAGGAATTACATAAATTATTTAATAAAATATGTTATATTGTTTAATAAGATACCATTCTCACTAAATAATAATTTACAACAATGTATGTTGAAAAATAAGAAAATACTATAGTAAAAAAATTAATATGTTTCTGAGAGACATACCCTTTTTTATATTTAAATAATTTATTTAATCATCCCACTATTATAAAAGAAACAAATTTATTTGGAACTCACTTTTAAACATCAAAATTAATCTTGAAAAGAGTAATAATTAATAAAATAAGAAAAATCCATTCTATTCATATAAGTTGAAAAACAATATTATCATACTATTGTCAGATAAGACAAAAAGAGCCACATTTGGAAAACAAAAAAAAGGTTAATTTCAAATTGTTTTGTAAAAATTTGTACACATTTAATACTTTTAATACTAAATTATATAAGAATAGTAAAAATAAATTTCAAAAAAAATTAAGAAACATGGAAATGGAAGACAAGTATTCCACAACAGATACTTAGCAATAATGAATACTGAATAATAATTATATTTGGAAATTAACCCTTACCATATTATAATCTGTAAAATACTATTCCACATGAAAAAAACTATTGTATGGACATTAAAATATCATAATATTTAAAATTATAGTCATAAAAGAAATTCATTGGGAGTATATAAACAAAAAAAAGGAAAAAATATTGTATAAGTTATGTGTCCCATAGAAACAATTATAAGAAAAAAACCATATACCTTTAACCTTCATTTAGATGAACTTGATTTCAAATCTTGTATATTGTTATAAATCATGTTAATAATTTACACCATAACGATAAAAATATTTATTATAATATATATTATCCTCCAAAATTGTTTTGTTAATAATAATTCCTTATTACCCTTGTTTAGGGTGGTAACAGCTTTATTTTCACAAGCTTGTTTTTTCATTTACATCCAATTTATTATGAATAGGTTGTTTTTATTTATTCTAAATAGAGGTATTATGTTCATATATATAATATATATTAATTATATATTTTTTTTATAATCATTATTTAATGGTTAACATGTAAAATGAATCATATAGTGTCGTGGAGACCGTAGGTCATACAAATGCACGCGAAATGACATCATTCCCTTAATGGTGAAATGGTAATGAAGGTATGGACTATTAATTTTAATAGAATTAATATCATATTATATTTATTTTTTATATCCATCATATACATCATTATACCCATAAGATTAATGTAATAATGAAAAACAAATTACACCATAGTGTGGAGACGATAAGCCATACGTACAGAGAAATGGTGCTTTCATTTTTTGTAGGATGGATAAAAGGAAAAATATTTCTTTCCCATAGTCATTATAAAATATTTTAATATATATTATACTGTATTTAATACTATATAATATGAAAACCACATGAAGAGGAAGTAAAATATGAAATGAACTCAGATGACTCTATAAACAAATTACCTCTTCTTCGATAGACATCATTTGATCTCTTCTTAAGGGATATAGGGTTTGTATTTCTAGAATATTAAGAGCTAAAAACTATAGATAAAGATGTTCTAAATATAAATGGTCATGGGTATTATCTACTATATGAATTAAAATAGTTTGAGGAAGTGAGGGATGAGGTTCCCTTTTATAATTGAGGTGAGGGGTACTTGAAAAAAATCATCAAAATATAATCATATAATAAGACTATTATAGAGACAAAGACATTCAAATGGCCTATAAATAAATAGGAGAAAATATTTAAGAGTTGTATTATAACATTTTATATGATTAAACATACTTTTTTAATTTTAAATAATTTAATAAAATATTATTACAATAAAATATCATTATTGTCCAATTTGATAGTATTCATTTAATTTGAATTCAAATATATTATGAAAAACTGGGAATTATAATATAATGATTTTAAACAACTTTAATATATCATGTATAGATATTAATTTAATTATATACACTAAATAATCCTAAAAATATCAATATTTAACTTTATGAAATAAATTATTTTATATTTATAACAAATAAATAAATAAATAAATAACATTGTAGAATCATTCAAGGTACATATATAATTTATAAAAAATTAAAATAAATTAAAATAAAGAAAAATTTTCATTTAGATGATGATAGAAATTTATTTTTATTTAAATCTTGACCATGACACTACGTGGACAAAAAATGATATTAAATATTAATAGAGTACCATTTTGTAAGTATTTTAGACTTAAATAATATAAAAACTTATTTTCAAAGAAAAGTTTTTATTAAAAATCTAATATTCTATATTAAGAGGATAATGGTAGAATAATATTCATCCAATATTTTTTATTCAAATTTAAGTCAAATATATAAAAATATCTTTTGGTTTTAACCCTTATTTAAACCATAACTCTTAAGGTTACCACATCTGTTTTTATTATTCGATGGTTCATAAATTTACTATAAAATGCCAAACCAACCATAAATGAGTCTTGGATGTAATTTTCTATCTTTTCCCACAATATTGGATGAAGGTAATATTTTTTATGAAATTTATATCATCTAGTAAAATATTATTTATTTCAATATTTCATTTACGTCAATTTTTACACTATTCATTAGTTTACATAAAAATACAAAATAAAACATTAAGAAAACTTCAAATTCATCCCTCATCTGTTATGTTATCTAGGAAATTATTGTATTACATTGATAATCATAAATTATATTTAACGCGATATTTTTTATATCATTTATTTTTTATTTTCAATAATTAAACAATTACTCCAAGAAAAATTTATAAGCCTTTAAGTTAATTATTTATTTCCAAAAAATTAGAAATAAAATATCATGATGATGACAAACCTTTTAAATTAAAAATTACTATTTATAGTCTATGTTATCTTCTAGATAAACACATACAAAAACTGTTATACTTAATAAAATCATGGGTATCACATATATGAATTTCATTAGATTAAATTAATATAGCATGCTTAAAGTCATCTATGTGGAACCAAGAGGCATAAAATTGAGACATGTATTATTTTGGTTGACACTAACTCTTACAATAAAATTATCCCAAGTTCTAGAACAATTGTAAAATATTTATAATATTATTTTTACCCGTAATTAGTATATTTATTTCCACTCTTATAAATCTAGTTTAACCTCTCGATAAATCTATTTTTACCTTAACTATGGTAATTAAGTGTTAATGCATTCTCTATTCAATTTGGTGAAAATTAATGTTGGATTTTTTAAAATTTTAAATTATTCTAATTCTAAATATGGAATCCATTTTTCAAAATTAATTTCATATTAGTGATGGAATTTAATTTTAAAATAACCCAAAAAACTCGATGAGAATTTTTTTTAATGTGAAATTATTCAATAGTATATAATGTTTTCATAACTAAATTAAATTGCAAAATGAATAAAATGAACCGAATTGAATTAACTGATATAAAATTTAACTAATGTTACTTTAATTCAAATTAAAAATAAAACATTACATTATAAATTATTTAAATGAAATTTCATTTTTCAAATAAAATTGGTTATTTTTTAGTATTCATAAAAAATAATATATTTCAATGAAATAAAAAATAAATATCCCTATGATAATTTTGATATTAAAATTTAAGAAAGGAAGATAGTTTTCCAATATAATTTTTATAAAATGTGTAGAATCTTATTATAAATTATGTGTGAAAAGAGAGATTGTGCCATCTTTCATAATTTTTTTAAGAAAACATTATATTTTATATTAAGATATTATTATTTTATTTATGATAAATTGTTTAAATACCCAGAGCAAGATATTCTAGATCCAGTTTTCTACTTTATTACAATGAATCAAAATAAATGGAATCACATCATAAAGGTCTAAATATTGTATTAGACTTTATAAACTAGATATATATTTGGAATTAAATTACATTTTACACAAAAAAGAAAAATGGTATTTATAGTGAACCAACCCCAGTAAGCATGAATCCAGCTTCTACTACTATTAATTTGGAGTTATTACAATTAAATTCTCCCTAAAGTACTGATTAGTTTAATAGTCTTGGTAAAAAATATCAATAAATTATTTTTTTATTACAATTAATACACTAATTAAAATGTTATTTTTATCTTTTTAGGATGAATTTATTCCAGCTTACCATATCCTTTCATATCCTTCCTAGTAAACTTTTTAGATTCCTAAAGACAGGAAAAATAATAAGGTTGTTCTAAAATCCTCAGTAAGGGACATATATAGTATAACAAACAATAAATCAATGAAAATAGTTAATATGGAAATGTAATAACTGAAGGCACATTCTCTGCAATCAATAAACTAAAATCGATGTATGTAAAAAATATGGTTAGATAAATAACTAAAATCCCATTCCATTTAAATAAATGGACACGAAATAATCAATATGGATAGGTAAATAACATTAAAAAATTTCCTTTAATTATTGAACTACGAATGATAGAACACATAGATAATATAAAATAAATAACTTATAGATAATAGTAACTGATTATTAATTAAGGAAATTCTTAATTATTTGATTACATTTATTTTAGGAACATGATGCATTTAATTTCAAGATGTACTCTTAACACAGTTTAGATCTGTGTGAAAAAACCAATCTATTATTCTTTGAAACAAACATTAAGGTTTTATTTCCAACATATTTTGTATTATACGACTATTGATAGATTGAGTGGCTTTTATTTATTGGTCCCCAACCTGAGCCGTACCAATCCAAAACATTCATCAATAATCAAATTATGAATTACTAATTCATTTTAAATCAAAATGTCTAATACCACTTGGAAAACTTTTAATACCATAATGAAAACGGTATTTATAATATGATATATTGAAGTGTAATGTATATAGAACCCCCAAAATAAATAAGTAGTGAATAAGTTATATATCTTATATAAGAAACAATGGGACTAGGAAAACCTTACCACTTTGTAATCATTTATTTAAAAGGATTTAATTTTTTATATGTAACAATTTATTTTGAAAAAAAATATAAATAATAATTGATTTTTCAAAACATTACGATATCATGATGCCTAAAAATATCATTCATACCATATAGTAAAAAGCGTTACTTTTACTTTTTTTATAATAGAACCTTGTTTCTGAAAATAATAGGAAGAATCATTATAAATAAATTTTAAAAAGTGAAAAATAGGAAAATTAACTTTAAAAAATTAATTAGATTATAGAAATAATATTTTTGAAAACTGATTTAGAAAACAATAATATGCAAGAGATATATTCCCTAGTATATACTTAAAGAAAAATAATCCTGAAAAACAATGAGATTGTAAAATCATCCCATAAAAATTTATAATCTATATAATCATATTTCCTATAAATAGAAGAAAATTATATGGATAGTAAACTATAGTATTATTCAGGATATTACTCAAAAAAATACATTCATGGGTCGTTAATACACCATGTAAAAGAAATAAGTGGTTAATGTGTAGTATGCCTCAAAGAAAGGAGATTAAGACAAGAATCATCAACATTGCTTTTACTTCTGGGCGAACATCATTTAAACTCTTTTATAATGATCTTAATAATTTTATTAACTTATAAATGAACCATAATCATATTAATAATAATAAATATTATCCTATTATAATATATTATTACTAGATTTTTGTAATCATTCTTCATTTTCATTATTTCTGGTGTTAATGGTCTAGTTTGTTGATTATCCTCTGACATATTATTTGATGTTCTTATAAATTAAATAAATATTTCATAATATAAAGAATAAAAAAACGATTTTGATATCATATATATTAATAAAACATTTATTTATTATTATCTATAAAATTTGTAGATAGGAAATGAAATGTACCATTCATGGAGACGGTAGGCCGTACATATGCATTAACAGTACTTTTATTTAATTTTCATATTAAAATAATGTAAATAAAATTATATATATATATATATTATGTTTATAGTATTATATAAATTTCAAAAAAGTAAAAAATTATCATTAAAACCATCTTATATACATTCCATGTATATTGTGAAAAGTTGACATTGCTTTGGTGAGGTGGTTTCCTTCACTTCCAAAAACAATGTCATTGTGTTTACCCAAAATAGAAATAATTAATCTATGTATTAAAAATTAATTGTATAAGTATTAATAAAATAGAAATATCATATATATATATATATATCATATAAAAATATCAAGTCCAAAGTGATCCCCAACCATGTGAGGTGGTAATGATAGAAAAGAATGACATCATTTCACGAGGTGGTAGTTTTCTAAACATGAACATTATGTACTTTACCCATTTGATGGATTTGTGATAGGTGAATGTATAAAACATAACATATAAAAATATTAGTATATTGAGGTTGCATGTTTTATAATATAAAAGGTATTAATAATAATTTAATTTTTTGATAAATAATTAAAATGAAAGTGGTCTATGATAAAGGCTACCTCATTTTCGGGTAACTACTTTTGGTGTATAACAAAAAGATTCCATTTATGGATTTATTCCCAAGGTTAAACATTAAATATTATGAGTGGGATTTTGGGAGACAAACTTAGCATGGTTTAGATGATTTTAAGGTGCAATTGTTTGTGAGTAAGAGAGGAAGGAGGTTCCCTTTTATAATTTAGGGTATGGGAACATTGAAAAACTATCAATATATTAAATTAATATAATTTAATTTTCAATTCAAAATGGCTCCAAAAATATTATATTATTTAATATAATATAATTTAGTGTATAAATATTATATTTGAATAAATTATATATATGATTAGGTCACATTAATATCTGTATCATTTCCCTTTTACCATTAGATAATCCCTTCAACTCTTACCATGACACCTTGGATTTGTTTCTATTTAAGGCTTCAAATAGTTACTATAATATTACAAACGAACCATAATTTAATAATGGATGAGAAATTAAAAATTTCCATAGTCATCTGAATGACATTTATATTTTTATGAATTTTATATCATTTAATAATATATTTTTTATTTTAAAATATCATTAATATGAATTTTGAAATATTACCTTTCTTGACATTTTTTAAAATAAAAATATGCACGATAAATTTTTACTCGAACCTTTAATACATCGCTAGTATGTCTAGTAAATATATAAAATTAATTTATTAAATTAATTATATCATATTAAATTCATTTTAATGTTTTTAAAAACATATATTTAATATTCTTATTAATTAAAATTTATTAAACCATCATTGTGATAGTAATTAATTTAATTATTTATTACCTAAAAACTGAAAATAAATTTTCATTATGAATATAATAATTTTTATTTTTCAATAACTATTTATAGTTGAATATATGTTCTTAAGAAATAGATATAAAAACTTAATAATTATTAAAAACAAGAGGGTAACATATTGGAATTCTTTTAGAATAAAATAACATAAAATGATTTTTGTCTTTATAAAGGATACAAGAGGGCATAAAATATTCCAAAATATAATTTTTCTTGACCATAATGTATTTAATAAACCCAATATGGGTTCTAGGGTTGTTTTATAATACTTATAATAATATTTTGACTTTTAATTTCCTGGTTTTCCTTTAAATGTGTTATTAAACAATTACTAATGTTACTATTAATATTTCTCAAAAATAAAAAAATATTTACATAATTTTCATCCGATGATAAATAATATGGAATAAATATTTTGAAATTAATAAAAAATAATTTGGATAAATTATTTTAAATTTAATCCCATTGATGGAAAGAGAAATCTTGTTTTGAAATGAAAAAGATTAAAATAATGAAATTTTTTTATTTTAAAATTCCTGGTGGAAATGATTCCAATAAACATAATTAGATGAGGTAATAAAATATTGATCTATTTATACATAAAGAAATTTAAAATATAATTTAATACTATAAAATATTTAGATAAAAAAATCTATTTTCAATTAAAATACAAGATTTTATCACTATTCATTTAAACATGAATCTTTTCAAAAAAATACCATAAATTAAACTAAATTAAATTTTATATTTTCGTTTAAAATAAAAGGTTTATTTTTTTAAATAAAATAATTTTTTTTTCAAAATTTATATTTCAAATAGGATCATTTTTAAAGGGATTTAAAATTACCTTTTTATAATACTATAATTTTTAAGCATAAAATTGATTTATTATTATCTTATGCATTAAAATATGTTAGATGATGGTAGAAAATATTTGATAGAAAAATATATAATTTTTTATTAAGAAAATTCACTAATAGAAATTAATTACGTTTTTTAAGAAAAAACTATTTTGGAGGGAAAAATAGATTTTTTATAAAACCATTCCCTTTATATTCATTGTTTCTATATTTATTTGTAAATAATTTGTAACAAATGAATTCAACTATATGTTTTTAAAAGTTATTTAATCATATGATCAACATCCGATTTAAGGGATCATTTATATCTTTTTTTAAATAATAATATTTGTCAATAATATTTTATTGTTCAGAAAATTTCTGTCTTGAGTGTAAAACAACCCGTCGAAGAAAATCAATGCTACATGCAATATAAGTTAACTCAATATCGCATACATTGAAATCTATATCATAGATTTATTTTTTAAAATAGTGAATATATTGTAATGTCTAAAGATATTATATTATCTTAAAAGCTTGGTGTTCGGTGTGTCATTCACGCTATCCAATACAATGTTATTACTTTATAATTTAATGGCGTTAGATTCTATCCACCATAATTATGTTTCATCATCACCATTTAAACTTGGTCTCAATTATCTAAGGTTAGAAATTTTAAGATAAAGGTTTTGAAGAACCCAAATCATAAAATATTTTATGAAACTCCACTTAATAAAATAGTTTTGTAAGTAAAGGGTCATGTGGAATAACATATAACTAGGTTTCTATGTAGATGAACATTAGTGGGAAGTGAAAATAAAGACATGGAATAAACAAGTAAATATTTATATGGGTGATTAAGGTCATCAATCAAAAAAAATTTAATTATCAATAAAATGTTTAGGGTCTCAATATCATAAATTTTTTATAATTTATAAGACCACATGTTCAACAATAATTAATGTTTTAGGAAACTGTTTTTTGATAATTTTCCCAATGCAAAGTAATTCGTTTAATTCATATAAATATAAGGAAATATATTTACTTGAATTATTTCTATTTAATAAACATGATTTCATCCTATTTGTTTCCTCTGATCAATATAAAATTCATCAATTACATCAAGAAATGTATATAAAAAATATACTTTGATGCCAGAAGCACTAAAATACTCTTTTAATAGATCATAATGCCTATGGAAGAGTAAAATATCATTCCATTTTTCTTTAACTATTCTCCAAATTCAATATGGTTAAAACATTATCATATTATCCTAAAAAGAAGCACTACAATATGATCATTTATATTTTTTCATTTGATTTTATTACTAAAAACAACGACACATTAACCAGGGAATTGTTTGGGTTAGTGGATTTTATTAAACCATTATCATATTTTAGTAATGGGTTCAAGTAAGATGACCTTTCTATAAATTATGGGTTCTCACCCAACAATCCAGTTTTCCTTTTTCTAAAACCTTAATAACAAAATTTAGAAAATAATTATAATGGAATTCTTCAAAATAATGTTATTAACTAAATGTACTTTTAACTATGGTTTTCAATATAACCTTAAAACATAAATAATCTATCGAATTTATTTCTATATAGGAATTTCTTTTCACTAGGGTTTAACCTAGTCCATTAATGGTATTTATCTATTCAAGTACTTAAAAATTTATAATAAAGAAAATGTGAATTATCCTAAGTATATCTCGAGGGAGTGTCAAACCAAGTGCATAGTAAGACAATTTTTCTATACCATGTTATGCTCGAGTTAGGCTAGAAACAAATTTATTGAGTTGTTATCCCTAGATACATTTTTTCTAGAACCACATTGAACTATCATTTCCAAAAATAAAAAATAATTATTTCTAGGAAGACCATATAATCTCTATCTAAATGACACTTTATGATGTTATTCTATAGATTTACTCAAATTTTACCTTAGGTATATGTTATATAATGTGCCTTTTCTAAAATAATGTTCCCAAGGATTTGATTAAACACCCTTTATTATGAACTATAAAGACCTGAACTGAGTAACCATAGTGCCAAAGTCTACTACTATTACATTGGAATGATTAAAAAAAAATAAAGCCCGAATGACCAATTAGTTTAGTAGTTTTGGTAAACTAGATACAAATATAATCTTTGTATTAAAATTAATTCACTAATTTGAATTTGAATTTTTTTATTTTTAAGATTATTTTATTACCACTTAGCATATCTGTACATATCTATCTTATTGTACTTCTTTGATCTATGGGGAAATGAAACCTAATAAGGATGATAAAAAATGCATAATAAGTTTTAATTAAATACTAAAAAATAAGGAATCAATGAGAAAAAAGACAATATTGAAAGGCAATAAATTACGAAACATTCCATTTAGTCAATAAAATGACAAGGAACTGTGTAAACAGTATAAAATTATAAATAACTGAAAATAAATAAAATTTAAATGAATAGATAATTAGTAATTTATTTGGAAATGTAAATAACCGAAACCCATTCAATTTAATCAATGAAATGAGAAAAACTGTACCCAATGATATTGTAAACAAATAATACCATGGATAATAATAAATGAATCAAAATGAATGTAGTTGTTAATTATATGATGGCCTGTTTCCCTGATATATGATACTTTAACAGTCAATACCAAATGTTAAGAATGTAGACATCTGTGGGTAGAAACCCAACTATTATACATTGAAACAATGTATACGGGTTTTCTCACATTTATTTTATCACATGATACTATCGATGCATCGATAAGCTTTCATTAACCAGTCCCTATCCCATGTCTTATCATTCCAAATCATTCTCCATTTATCAAATAATCTATTTCAAAGAAAAAGTTTAAATCAAAGGGCACCACACCACATTGAAATATTTGAATAAAATGAATAAAATTTGATTTATGATATGATATATCAATGGGTAGTATACATACAGCACACATATGAAAAAATTTGTGAATAAGGGTTATATATCATAGAAGTAAAAGTGATATGAGAAAATACTTACCACTTTATAACAATTTAGTTAAGAGGCCACAAAATTATAAATAAAACCATTTTATTTTAAAATATCCATATACACATTTAAATAAAGCTTCATAACATTATGGAAATATGATGGTGGGAAATGATATTCATTTCTTACAAGTTAATAAAATATTCCTGTTAATTTTGTATAATATGTACTTTATTTTTTTAAAACGACCAGAATATTCTTTTTAAGACGTTTTATAAAAATAATAAATGGATGAAAGTATAATTAAAGAGTTATTATAGAATACTAAATCCATTTTTGAAAAAAACGTTAAAAAACATGTAAGTAATATTTGTTCTTAGTGGAGGCTTAAAAAAATTCAATCTTTAATAATGTTGAGATTGTGAAATAACCCCTTACTACATTATATTCGGTAGAATGATATTCCCCAAGAATGAATGAAAATAATTTGGATATGAAGATACCAATATACTCTAGATAATGCTCATAAAATAAATATATGGGTAGTATATAAAAAAAATAAAATAAATAAGTGTTGAAAGTGGAGAATTCCTCATGGAAAGTAATGTGAGACCAGAATCCCTTACCTTGTGTTTCCTTTTGGGTGGACGTCTTATAGACAAATGTATAATCTTTTTACTAATGTTTTTAACTTATAAAAGGATCATAATAATATTTATTACATCACAAAATGTCTTCTTACTATATCTTATTACATTTTTATAAGTAATCTTTGATTATTTTCACTTTTATAGGTGTCAATTTTCCAGTTTTTCATATATGTTATGACTTTCTAATTATTGTTCTTATTAAATATATCATGGTTCAATCATATCAAAAAAATTAGAACATTATTTTAATATCATATATATTCATTATATATTTTTTTTAGGATAATCGATAAAATTCATTGATATGATAAAAAATGTTTCATTGATGAAGATGGTAGGCCATATGTATGAATGAACGATACCCTAATTTATTTGTTGTATTAAAAAAATATAAGTAAATAATATATTTATATTATGTTTAATGAATTATATATATTTTATATATGTAACATATATTTATTAAAACCTTCCTTTATAGGTTCTATGCACAATGTGAATGAATCACGCCGCTTAGAGCATGTTGTAGTCAACAATTAGACATACGATGTAATCATATTTTAAAATGGAAATCATGTTGGTATGTGTTATATAAAAATATAAAAATGTTTTAAGATAAAATAAATATCATATATATATTTATTATTTATAAAAAAATACTGTTCGCTATAATGAATAACCATGAGATGTAGAAAAGGAAAAATGAAAAACATCATTTCATGAGGTGGTAGCTCACTATACAAGAATGGTACATTCATTTCCAATTTAAGGGACGTGTGTTTAAGTCTAGGTTGAACCCTTAACATAATAAAATCTCAGTATATTTAAGATACATATGTTATTATGTATTAATGTAATAAGAATAATAGTTTTATGGTTTAAGAAAGAAGTAAAATGAAAGAGATCACTGAAGGCTGTAACCCTGTTTTAAGGTAAACCCATTTGACTTATACAAAAATAATTCCTTGTATTTTTTGTGGTCAAATTTCTACATCTAAGATTAGATTAGAGATGTTTGGATATTATTTTATTAGTGTTGTGATTAGATATAATGCTAATTTTGTTATGAGTTAGTGAGGGATGATCTGACCTATTATAATTGAGTTGAGGGGTACTTTTGGAAACTCTCAAAATAATAAATCAATAAAACAAAATATTATTTTAAAAAGGGATCCAAAGAGATTTATTTTGAATATAAGTTGAGTATGAGTTGAAATAATCTCATAAAATATTTTTATACTTTTTTGGTCACATTCATACCCTTTTTTGGGTTTAGCCCTTAGTTAAATCCTTTAACTCTTACTAGGACAACATGGATTTTTACACTTTAATGCTTAATATTGTTAATATAAAATGACTAAAAAACCATAATTGAGTTGATTTAATTTAAACATTTTTCCCAATCAGTAGAGTGATATTTATATTATGATCAATTTTATATAATTTAATATTTTTTTTATTTCAAAATAGCATTAATGTTAATTTTTACACTATTCATTTCATGAATTTTTAAAAAAAATCACAACACAAGACAACATCAAACTAGAAACTTTATTACACCCCTAATTTTTCTATTTCATCTATAAAATTAGTGTATGGAATTAAATATATCATATTTTTATTTTAATATTTGTAAGTACAATTATTCCATATGTCCATTAATTAAACAATCCCTATATCATCATTGTACATGTCTCAAATTTTAATAATTCTTCCCTAAAATTCAAAAATAAATTATCATGATGAAGATAAAACATGTTAAATTAAAATAAATAGTTATATTAGACTATTTATTATTCATAACAATATATAAAAATTTTATACATATTGAAAGAAGAGTGTGACATATTAAATTCTGTTAGAATAAAATACCATAAAACATTTACGTTCATCCATGTGGCTCCATGAGAACGCAAAATCAGACAAAGGATTATTTTGATTAAAATTATTCATCCATTAATATTATTAAAAATGTTATTATATTTTTATAGTACTTATAATATTATTTTTAACATCAATTATTCGGTTTAAACTTAACTAGGTAATTTAAAAAAAATACAACAGTTACTATTCATATTAACAAAACATAAAAGTAACATATTTTCATATTTGTTTGGACGAAATTGATTATGAAAAATATCCTTTTCATGTATTTCCTTTTGTTATCAAGGATTCTTGAGAATAAAGGAAATCCCTTCAATTTTTATAAGTTGTTGATGGAAGATAGGGATATTATAATACTTCCCATTATAACTATGATGATGGTTTACTGATTTTCATTTCAAAAATATCATAAATCTGGAGAACATTTGATGAAAGCCCTATGATTGACATTGGGAGTAAAGAAGAGTTTTTGGAAAAGGAAATAATGTGGAACACAAGTTTTAGTGGTGCGCAAGTGTGATACACAAAATATATGTGGCACAAAAGTTTGTATTGCGCGCGTGTCATATTTCAAAGATCAACATATCAAAATATGACTAAGGAATGAAAGTGGTGCTCATGTTCCAGAGTGGAACACATATAAAATGTGGCTTGAAAGTATCAATTACGCGCAAGTGTTTGTTGCACGCAAGTCTTATTTTAATGACATATCCTCAAAATATGGCAATGGAAAGAAAGGGGAGCCTAAATTATGATGTGGAACGCAAGTGATGGAGTGGCACATAAGTGATGGAATGGAACGTAATGGATGGAGTGGCATGAAAAATTAGTTTCATGCCTCACGCATAGGGTCACCAAATTTCTTATAAATAGATGGATACCCTCCTCATTTTTTGATGCTTAGCACTGAAGAACAATTTTAAAATCTTTTTGCGCAAGTGGTAGAAAGTGGTGTGCAAGTTGAATTGCCGCACAAGTTGTCTGTTATGCACAGAAGTGGTATGAAAGTAGAATTGGAGTACAAGTTATATATATTGCTCAAGGAGGGAGTTGTGTGCAAGAAGTGTTTTGTGTATAAATTGAAAGCAGTGAACAAACTGTGAGTTGTGCACAAGAGTGGCAAGCATGTAGTTTTTGGTGTACAAGAAAGGTGGAATGCTAGCAGCGCGGTAAACAAGTAGAGAGGTTAACAAGCATATAGGCATGCCAGAAGGGTGGAACACAAGAATGGAGGCACACAAGTAAGGAGTGGTGCACAAGATGTTTTCACAAGGACTTTTATTCCAGCTTCTATGAAGGAATGTGAAGAATTGTTTTTGAAATATTCGATTTGGGATTGTTCATTAAGAAGAACAAGAACATTAAATTACATTATTTGTGCTAAGAGGGAGCACAGACACAGTTGGATTGTTTTAATAGCGATAAATTATATTACGGGAATTTCCTACTCATTGTATTCCACATCAAAGGATTATTATCAAGTGGATTTTGTGGTACTATATTGTTTTTATACCATACCAAAGACGTATCTACTTTTTTTAGTAGTGAACCTGGTAAATATTTTGTTCCTATGGCTGTGTGTGTTAAGTATGGAATAAACTCTTCAATATGAGATGATGATTGTTTAAAAAATAAGGAAACAAAAAAAGAATGTTGATATCACTAATTCACCCCCTCAGCCTCTTAGTGATACTTGGATCATGACAAGGAACTTTAATTGGTATCATTTGGAAAGTTAACATTATTTGTTTTTTGTTGAAGTTTTGAAGATATGTTGAGATGGAAAATAGGAATTGCATGAATAGTAATGGGATTTTGTTATTTGATGGAAGTAATTGTCATATCTTAAAATATGTAATGATACCTTATCTTATGTCACATGGGTATAGTGTTCTTGAAACTAAAACAGATGGATTTACTTCTATTGATGACAAATATCCTGTTACACTAGCCGAAAAGAAGAATATTGAGAATGATGGAAGAGATAAAAATGAATTACCCTCATATATTTCTGAGAGTGAGTTTTTAAGAATGAATGGTCCCGCTACAGCTAAAGGCTTCTGAGATATGGTGAAGAACATCTATAACGGAAATACAAATGCGAAGAAGGAAAAACTACAAATTAGGAGGCTAAAGTACGAAGACATGAAAATGGGAGAAGATGAATCTATTGGGGACTTATTTACCAGGTTAAATGACATAGTAACTACAATCATATTTCTTGGTGAAACATTAGAGTATTCTATAATTGTTGAAAAGTTCTTGAGAATTATTCTTAACTCGTTTGATACTAAAGTGTATTTATTGAAAGATAGAGACCCTGAAACATTCTCTCTGGATGATTTTCACAGCACTGTCATTACTTATGAAAAGAAAAGGGGGAAGACTATGAAGAGAAAAAAATAAAAGCTGATAGAGAAGTGTCATTCATGTTTGAAAACAGGGTGATGTCAAATAAGAATATTTTTGAATATGATACCGGTGAATGAGATTCTAAAGATGTGATATTTAAAAATTTTAAGAAATTTTGTCCTAGTTTTTGAAGAACATGATAAGAGGTATAGGGCAATACAAGGGTTAGCTTCCCTTGAAATTTTTTTTGAGTGTAGTGACATTAGTCACTTTGTGTCTAACTATCCACAATATTACAAAGAAGAAGACAATGATGATGACGATTGAAGGCCAAGAAGGTCATGCAAGAAACATGATGATAAAGATAAATATTTTTCCTAGGGTAAGGTTAAAAGTTCCTCAAATAAAATAATAATCCTTTTATCTAAATATGAAGATGAATAAAATAGTGAAGATGAATAAAAGAAATAATTTTCTAATAAATCTACAGTGAATACCGTTATTTCAATGGTGAATAATGAATATTTAGGGAGAACCATTTCTCTAGAAGAAGAAACTCAACATAAATATCATCTGAAAGAAGAGATGAAAGAATGTCTGAGGAAGACTGGACTGTTTGAGAAGGAAAACAAGAAGTTGATAAATTAAAATTCCACATTAAACTATCAAAAATGTTTTCATTTGATAAAATCGCGATGAAAAAGATATTAATGATCTAAATAATTCTCTTGAGAATGCAATGAATCTTAATGATCATTTTTATGTACAGTGGTAGGAAAAAGTATTAGAGTTGGAACATATCGAACAGAATCCTTATAAATCTAAATAAATTAATATCAGTTTCAAACAATATTTCTTGGAAGTTGGAGAATGTTATAGTAAGAATGAACCAAAGAAGGATCCATAAAATTTAACTTCAAAGGTTGAGAGGAAATACAATATTTATTCTGATAATAACATAGCTAGAAAGGCTTTGTATGTGTCCAGAGTCATCATTGCTGAATAATCAGAAGTACAAAAAAATTCTTAGTCAGGAATGATTTCAAATACTTTTGTTACTGATAAGACTGAACAAAAATTTGAGTTGAAGAAGAGTGTTATGATTTAAAATATAAAGGATGATGGTAAACTGAGTTTTATTAAGACATTTTTTTGAGAAGCATGTTCACAACTCCGATCAGTATAGATATTTCAGAGGGAAATTTTCATTTTATGGTTACTATTGGTAATTTTGTGGATTCAGACACACTATAAACATGTATTGGTTCAATCAAAAAAATTACATGTATTCCATAAGTTATGGAATACAAGGTTTGAGGGGCAGTCAATCCTCTCAGAAAGGAAATTATGAGAAGAATGTTCATTAGAAGTTTGAGAAGGCTAGTGTGAATGTTGAAAATTGGTTCCAACAATAGGAAACTAATTTTTAAAGATGTGAACATCCTTGACATATTTCTAAGGGATGACCTATTTTGCAACCAGCACAACAAAAGGTTCTGAACAAATTTCAAAAGTTGGAGTTGAATAGTGAAGAGGAAGAACAAAAATCTCTTGTTGTTGAAACCTCGTTGAAAGATACAAAAGGGGAAAATCCATGGATTCATAATAGAGGGTGTTATTCTCATATGACAGGAGATTTAATGTTTTTACAGGATGCGAGAAACATAAAATAAGGAACACTTACATTTGGAAATGATGAATTATGAGGATCAAAGGTTTTGAATCAGAAATCAATGGGAAGGAAAAAATGAAGTCTAGGAAAACATAATATGTTAAAGGGTTGAAACATAATCTGCTGAGTGCTTCAAAACTCTATGATGAGGGGAAAAAGTCTTTTTCAGAAAAGATGGTTTTTTTGAAAAGTGAAAATAATGGAAAGGTAGTTATAAGAGGAAAATGTACAATAGAGAACATATTCCAAGTTGGTGAAGTATATAACTCGTGTTACATGGGCATGGTGTATTCAAACTTGTTATGGAATAAAAGGCATGGAAATATGTGTTAGAGAAAAAGGTTCAAGTTATCAACGTGAGATATTGTATGAGATATGCCTGATTTATCATGAGGAAGATACTGGTGTTTCATTATTTTTCAAAAAGGGATGATTACAAACTCTATGCATAAGAGAGTTGACATTAATTAAAAACAAACCTTGGAACTTATACATTCTGATATATGTGGACCAATGAAAATTAAACGAACAAATGGAGTTAAGTACTTCATTACATTCATTTATGACTTTACTCGCATTACTTGTGTTATGTACATGAGAAATATGTCAGATGCTCTGAAAATATTTAAGACTTTCAGGAGGAAATTAGAGAAGTAATGTTAGTATTCAGTGACTATTTTGATAAACAATAATGGTGGAGAGTATAAGAATAAAGAGTTTGTAGTTTCCTTAAGTAACATTGAATTTCCCCTAAGTTTAGTTCACCATAAACACCTCAACAAAATGTTGTTGTTGAAAGGAAGAATAGAATTCAAGTTTAAATGGGGCGAACAATTCAAATATAACATGGCCTCTCTCATTACTATTGGAGGCAATCCTTGAGTGCTAAAGTGTATATTCAGAACTAATGTTTCTACATGACACACTCCGATATGACTCTATATGAAATTGTTTATGAAAAAACATCAAGTTTGTGACACTTCAGAGTTATTGGAAATCTATCCATCACATAGAAAACATGCCGAAACATTGGAATGTTTGAACAAAGGAGTGGTGATTGGTTTTTTTTATTATGCTCCAGAAGGAAGATGATAGAAATGTTTTAAAAATTAAACAGGATGAATCATCTATTCTACTGATGTGAAATTTTTTGAAAATGTTTAAAATGATAAGCAGACATTTTCTGATATATAATTTGAGTAGGATAAGGAATGTCTTGTTAATGATTTTGATAATTCTATCAACAATGGTAATTCTACACAAGTAGATGAATCAGACTCCCCAATTTCAATTGATGAGGATGCAATTTGAACAACCCATCCTAGTTTGAGGAAGAATGTGGAGGTTCAGAACATTATTGGCGATCAACATCCGAGGGTTCAAACAATAAGAACTAAAAACTCTATTTCACATACTTCTTTGTATTCAAAACTAGTTTCAAATGATTTGAATGAAGCTTTTGAGAATCCATAATGGATTTTATCTTTGAATGAAGAGCTTGATCAGATAAAGATGAATGATACTTAGGAAATCATACCCAAGCTAGATGACCCAAATGTTATTTTCACAAATTGCGTTTTTTTGAACTTGATGAATGAAGATGGCGAAGTGATAAGGAACAAGGAAATACCAGTTTGAAATTTTTACTCACAAATTGAAGTTATTGATTTTTATGAGACTTTTTTTTCTAGTGGATAGATTAGAAACAATCAGAATATTTCATTCAATAGTTGAACAATTAGGTTAAAAATTTTTTCCAATTAATGTGATGTCCACATTTCTTAATGGAAATCATGATGAAGAAGTTTAAATTGATCAAAATTGTGGCATTGTTATTGGGAAAGATGATTGTTATGTGTGTAAGCGGAAGAAAACAATGTATGATCTTAAAAATCTCTAAGGGAATGATATTTAAAACTATATACTTTATTAAGGAAGATGCGTTTTATGAAAGGAAGAGTTGTCAGAAATATTTACATCAAGGAATGTAAGGCGTGTTCTCTAATTGTAAATGATTATTTTGTTGACATAATCTTTGAGGGAAATGAGGAATGATCTTGTGAGAGTTTTTATGAAGATATGAAGAAGTTTTTTGAGATTTCCATGCTATGAGATATTAAATATTATCATGGGTTACAAATATTATTAAATAAGAACTTCATTTTTCGTTCTCAAGAAACGTATGAAAAGGAACTTCTGAAAATGTTTGGAATAGAAAATTTAATACCAGCTTCCACACCAATTTTAGGGGGAACCAAGTGGCTTAATGATAGAGAAGGCAAGGATGTAGATCAGAAAAATGTTTGAAAGCTGTTTCAAAGTATATTATATTTGGATGCCTCAAGACCTAACATTGTCTATATAGTTACCATATGTTTAAGGTTTCATAGTGGTTGTAAAGAATCTCATTTAATTGCTAGAAAATGGATTCTTTGAGATATCAAAGTCCCAAAATTATTTTGGAATCATGTATTATATTGTAGAAAATATTTACTTGTTTGGTAATTTAGATGCGGATTGGGAACGAAATGTTGATGATAGAAGATCCACATCTTATGGAGTTTTCATTCTGAGGAGAAGTTGTCTTAGTTGGCATATAAAGCAACAGAATTCAGTAACTTTTAGCATTACTAAAGCTATGTATGTATCTTCCACTCACGTAGCCACCCAAATTATGTGGCTGAAGAATCAGTTGGAAGGTTTAATAGTTGAAGTGAGCTACCCTTACTCATGGGATGTGAAAGTCAGAGTGCAATCAATCTTATAAGTAATCTGGTACAACATTCTCATTCAAAACACAATGACATAAAGTACAATTTCATCAAAGAGTAGGAGTAGAAAAACGATGTGAAGCTATAGTGCATTCCAATATTGGAACACATTGATAACATATTCAAAAAATCCCTACCGAAGGAACCATTTTATAAATTGAGGTTGAACATTGGTTTCCAACATCCTTCTCATCAAGGTGGTGGTACATCTGTTTTTCCCCACTCTCGTATTTCCTTTGGATAGTGTTGACATGGGGGATAATTGATTCATAAATATATCCTTATTTTTCCATTAATATAGGGGGTGTTATGGGTATGTTGTTAATTCAAAAATTGAGTGTATGATCTTTTATAATAGTTTTTTGGAGTGGTTATAGGGGAAAAATTAATTTTGTCTACTACGAGTTGAAGATTTTGAAGAAAGTTCAAGATAAATAGTTGATGAGTATGTTTTGGAGAAGGCTATTGAAGAATGTTGTAGATGATTCAAAGTCACTAGATTTAGACAACCTATTTTTCATGTCAATAATTCTTGTTTCCTATAATGAGTTAGATCTTGTAGGAATAGAATTTTTGATGAGCAATCCATTCCTTGAGTTTACAAAGTTTAGTGATTTATGACTCATTGGTGAAAACAAAATCTAATGGGTACATTGTTATAACCAAACTGATTATGAAGAATATCATTTTCAAGTATTGTATTTTGGTTTCAAGGAATATTGAGAAGAATGTAAATCACTTCACATTGTATAAGTGGTTGATGGAAGATATGAAAGTTACAATAATTCCCATTTTAACAATAACAATTATTTGATGAATTTTATTTAATAAATTTCATAGGATTAGAGAACATGTTATGAAATACTTATGATGTATAGGGGATGTAATGAAGTGTTTTTTGGGAATGGAAAGAAAGTTTCACACATGTATAAGTGGCATGCAAGTATATGTGGCACACAAGTGTATGCTGCATGAAAGTCATATTTAAAAGATCAAAATTTCAAAATATGACAATGTAAATAATGTGGTGTGCTAGATTAAGAGTGACATACAAGTAAGAAGTGGTACAGAAGTAACTACGGAGCACCAGTCTATGCTACACGCAAGTCATATTTTAATGTCATTACATCAAAATATGAAAAATAAAAGTAAGTGCTGTGTAAGTGATGAAGGGTCGCGTAAGTGATGATGTGACACACAAGTGATGGAGTGGGGCACAAGTGATGGAGTGACACATAAGCGATGGAGAAGAGTGCAATCTTAGTTTCATGCCTCACACAGAGGGTCACCAAAATTCCTATGAATATATGACTACCCACCTCATTTTTCGACGCTCAACACTTAAGAGAATATTTGAGATCTGATCGCGCAAGTGGTAGAAAGTGACGAATAAGTTGAATTGTTGCGTAAGATTTGTGTTATACAAAAAAGTGTCAGGAAATTTCATGTGGTGGACATGTTATAAGTTTTGTTCAAGTCGGGAGTTGTGTGCAAGAAGTTGTTTGTGTATAACCCGAAAGTGTTGAAAAAATTGTGAGTTGTGCATAATAGTGGCTCACAAGTAGTTTTTGGAATTAAATTAAGAAGGAACACAAGAAGGGATACACATAATAAGCGAGGTGTGAAAGTAGAGAGGCATACAAGCAGGGAGGCACACAAGTTGAGTGGAATTCGAGCTGGGAGGTGCAAAAGTAGGGAGTGGCGCACAAGCAATTTGCACTAGGAGGTTCATACCATCTTCTAGGAAGGAAAGTGAAGAATATTTTTGAATGATTTGATCTGTAAATGTTTATTAAGAATCACATAAACATTACATTACACTATTTGTGTTAAGATAGAGCAAACCCACTATTGGATTGTTTTTAATGTTCTACATGAATATAACGACATATCATACTCATTATATTCCACATAAAAGAATTCTTATCTATTAGATTGTGTGGTATTGGATTGTTTATATTCCATAAAAATGATGTAGGTACTCTTTTTTAGTAGTGAAAATTGTAAATCATGTGATTGTGTGAGTTCATTAGAGAAGAAACCCTTTAAGAAGTGTCAGAGGTTGTTTCAAAAAGATAGAAACATAAAAAGAAAATTGATATAACCGATTCACCCATACCCATCTCAGTGATAAACTCATCCTGACTGGGAGCTTCAATAATGTGGAGACACTGATTTCAAATATGGAATATATTTTTCAAAAATTAAATATTCATAAGTGTACAATTATTAATTTAAATTATTATACCCATTGGAAGAATGAGAAAACACATTTTAACGTGAAAACACTCATTGAATGAAATATTTTTATATCCGAACTTATTGTAAAACAGATTCTAATGAAATAGATTAGATAAAATTATAAAATATTTATCTAATTATACATTTAAAATTATCTAAAAATATGATTTCATAGTATAAATTATCTATATGAAAAAAATGTTTTCAATTAAGATGCAATATTTTAACACAATTCATCAAAACATGAAATTTAACAGAAAAATACCAAAAATTCAACCAAAGTAATAATTTTTATAATAATTTTTAAGAATATATTTATTCTAAAAATTATAATTTATGATGTTTAAAAAATTATATTTAAAATAGGTTTTCTATTAAATGGAGTAAAATCGACTTTTTTTAAAAATACAATTTTTAGGAATAAAATTGGATTTCTTCTTATCATATGTATACCAAATATATTGGAAGAATGTAAAAAATATTTTAGTGAATAAATAAAAAATATTTTTTTAATAAAATTCAATAATATTAATTAATTTAATTTATTAAGACAGAACAACTTTGTAAGAAAAATGTGTTATTTTATAGAATCATTCTCTTTATATTCATCAGTTATAAATTTATTTCTGATTAATTAGAAACAAACAAATTAAACTATATATTTTTATTATATTTTTAATCATATTCATAAACACCTATTTAACGTCTATGATATATGGTTTTAAATTATATAATAATATGTTTAATAATATATTAATTGTTGGTAAAACTAGGTCATGAAAGTATCACGAGCTATTGAAGAAAATTCATTGTTGCGTGTGATGAAAGATAACTCAATTTCAGGGGAATTTAAAGCCATATCATATATTGGTTTTTTTTAAATATTAAATATATTTTGAAGTCTTGATATATTATATTCCCTTTCATGATTGGTGTTATGTTTTGTACATGCTATCAAATACAATGTTCATACATTAAAATTTTAATGCATTAACATATTTCAATGAGAAAAACAATATACCATTTAGCATAAACATGATCGTCAAATATAATATATAATTTTTAAATCATATGGACAGATGATACATAAGAAAGTTGTGTGGTCCGATTCTCAGTAAGGGTATACGTACATTGAATGCTATCCAAAACAAGCATAAACAATTATGGAAAGGTGATTAACTCAAATATAATTCAGTTAATCAATAACCAAAGCACAATATGATAGGAATGAAATATGATCAAATAATTCTATATAAATATCCACATGATAATGAATCTAAAACCTAGATATTATACTAGTTGAATAATTACACGTAAAATCAGTTTCCAATCTCCCAAGTAAGGTAATGCATATTATCGGTCATTTTAAACATATAGTGAAATCTCTGGCCAAGACACCAACATAAACGGGTAATTCCTCAGCCAATAACCAAAATAGTATATCTCATGAGACTATTGATGCATAAAGGGGCTATAACGGGCCCCACCCATTACTTACTTATGTCCAATACAATCCTCATATGAAAAGGGTAAAACATAAACAACATACAAACACATAATGAAAAACTATCATATGAAATTTGCATACACTAACCATAAACCATGAATGAACTATTAGTAGTACATCCACTATCAAACAAACCATAAACTATATCTGCATGAAATTATAAAGTAAGAACCTTATATAAGATAGCATGCATGAAATATGACACCAAGATTATAAGGGAATATAATAACATGATTATCAAAAATATATTAAATATTTTAAATAGATTCAATATATTTTATATTTTTCAATGAACACAACACCAAGTTAGCTTGAGTTACCCAAAAGTGACACTTTCTTCGAAAGCATACATTATATATAATGATGAGTTTTACCGAACAAATATATATTGTTCAAATATTACTATTTAATATAATAAGACTTAACATAGACATTAAATTATCTGTTATAAATAGTATTAACTAAATTATTAAATTATAAGGTTTATAGAAATATATAATTAATTCATTGGTTACAAATTAAATAGAAATGAATATAACATCCAATCGAATATAAAGAAAAATATTTCTTTTTATATTCTGAAAAGGATTTGTTACCATAATAAATTTAATTAATTATAATTAGTGATTGATATTAATGATATATATAAATATATATAAATCTAAAATATTAAAGGAAATATTTTTGATATTTATCCCATATATTTGATATTATTTGGATAAGAACAATCCCAATATTACACTAAAAATACTATATTTTTATAACGGTAGTTCTACTTCGCTTTAATGAAGAAACCATTTAAAATCCAATTTTTGACCATTTCATAAATTTAATATGTAAAAATAAACCTGTTAATTAGAAAAGAAGAATAAATATTATCTGAGGGTGAATATTGGGATTTTTCTATGAAGTTTAATTTTTTAATGAATATTTAACAATACAATCATTTTGTTCAAAGATGATTTTCATATAATTTATTTTTGAGGATAAATTATATGTTAAATTATTTTTTATGCTTAATTAGAAAATATTATTTGTCAATTAATAAAATTTATGTCATTGGAATCAATTTCTCTTTGAAATTGACTGTAAATAGATAATGAACATTCCAACATTTTTACATTAAAAACCCTCATTATCATTACACCTGGAAGATTAAATTTAAATCCATTTTTGAAACTTCTATGATTGGATTTCGAAAAAATGGATACCCTATGTAGAATTAGAATAATTGAATGTGAAAAGTAATTCAATTTATTGGCCAAAAATATTCTTGAAAATGATTAAAACGAATTTCCATGATTAAGGTTAAATTATGATTATTAATTGATTGAACCTTAACATTATGGAACAAAACGACTTATAAACATGTCCAATATCTTTTATTTAGACATATTTCGACCATATCCACTCATTTATCAAATGTTTACCATTATTGGATCGAAATACAAAATTAAAATGATGGAAGGAATTCCTTTGTCAAAATAATAAAAGACTGCCACTCCTCCTCCACTATAAATGGCCACCAGGTTTTCTCATTACTCACACCTCACAAAAAACATTGGTTTTACCAGTATCTATACAAATATATTCCTAAAATCCATCCTATAGATCCAGAATCCTCTCTTGGGGCATAAATCCATCCAAGGAATCCCTTTGGTATAAACTAAATAGAATTACAGTAATCCCTTAAATTAATTTTAAACAATGCATATATTTTTTCCCCAGTATCCTCAATTTAATAAGATTTTTTTATTAGGGTTTTATATAAATTTATAAAAAAATCCATCTGATGGATAAAAAAGTACTATTTATGTGTGTGACGAACTACCGCCTCACAAAACGATGATTGATCATTTTTATATTCCGCCTGTCATGGTGTCTTTTTACAATAAAAAATAATTTTATATATTATATTTATGATATTTATAATGACTTCATTATGATTTAATTATTTTATAACAAATACCTATATACATTCTGTTTTGTCTAAATACAATAATGTCGTTTGTTTAAGTGTCGACTACTGCCCCCTCAAATCAATGTGATTCATCCAGGCTAAACATGGAATGTATAAATGATGGGTTAAATAAAACTATGTGACATATATAACATAGATATGATGCATGAATTATTAAATCCATATTTATCCATTAACATTAATTCTTTTAAATACAACAAATAAATTAAATTAGAGTTCATCCGTACGTTCCACTGACCCTCACCATAAACGTTATACATAATTTCTTATCTCTAAATATTATACGCAATTATAAATATATATGTACCAAATGCATAATATAATTAATTAATTGTTTAAATTATAGAGAATATTAAATTATGATCTAATTAATTGGAAAAAACAAGGAACCATTCAGAACGAACTTGAGAAAACTAGGCAATCAACACCAAAAATAGTTAATGCAACTGAAGAGTGCTAAAAAATAAGTAATAAATTATTTTAAGAAGATAAAATATAATATTATAAACAAGGATATTTTTTAGGTTTAAGTTGGTAACATATTCTAATCCACTATAAAATAAGATAAAGTACACCATGATAAAATTGAAGTTAATGTAACATAATTTTGTCTCAATTTATGTTCTTTTGTGACTTATTTTTCATTATGCATCAATTCACTTTAATTTAGAGTATATACTCTCATTGACACATAATATTAGTAATATCCTTGTTATCATGATTTATTAGCTCAATTTAGTGTAATACCTTCATGGGGATTATTATTTAAATGTTTCAATGTGGTATGTGAAACTTTTGAAAGTTTAAAGATCACTCTTATTAAGAATGATCTTAATTATTATCTTCGAAATATCAATCATTTTTGTGATTGTAAACATTTTCTCAAAACAGGGAATTTATTTTAATCAATTTCAATAAACATTTCTTGAATATCTATATTCTCATAAAATTGTTATTAGTATTGCCGAAACTATATACCATTTTATATACATTTTCCACCTAGACAGTTTTTTGAATATTAATTTTGATATATTGATAATTCCGTTTTATTTATTCATTATGGAAATTTGATAGAGAATATTAATAATTTAGACCATTCAATAAGAAGAATTATTTTGACAAGAAATATTGGTTGGTTCTTGGACTTTTTGTTGCTCCTCAATATAATGATATGTTCTAATGAGAAACAAAAGCTGGGAAAATTAAACGAGGTTCAATCCTTAGCTTAAAGGTAATATGAAAGGTCTTGATGATATTGGTTTTCATAAACATAATACATGATGTAAATGAAATTGTAATTTACTTGGTATCAATTCAGTTATTATCTATCTATGATATTTTTCATCGACATTTCTATGGATATAGTTCATTCTCAGTTTATTGACTAGTTGGAATGTGTCTTAGTTTCTTACCATTCCATACAAAATTTTCCATATCTAGTTATTGAATGGCATATGTTTTCAGTTAATCACCATTATATAATAATTAATTCCCACTAATACATTATACTTTAAACACTACTTACCATTACTGAGTATTTGAGATCACCGATATTATGTATCTTATCAAGAGGTTATATAGATGAAATTGTTGAATAAGTATTTAAGGATACCGATTATTTTATTTATATTATCATGCTTGTATTGTATAATTCATAATGTATTATATGAATCATTTATTTAATATGGATTTATAATATTGTTAAATTGATCATTCTTTTAAGATTTTATTCCTTTTTATCATTCCAATGAAATGAAATATTCCACTGGCTTTTATATTTTGGGGTCGTGGTGTTAGATTTGGTATTAGAGGATGTTTAATAACAAAATTGGAAACAACATTGAAAAAAATTATATTAGGTAGAACATAACTATGATATAAATCTTGTATAAGTAATACAAAAAACTGAATATTATGTTAATATAGTGATTATATGGGTTTTTTTTGTAAAAATACAATCATGTTTATAAACTACAAGTAAACGTGGTTTTGAAAAAATATTCCTTGGTGTAACAAACTACAAAAATGTGTTCCGAGCCTAACACGTGGTATGCTAGTACCTGACAACTGACCATATAATTCACCTAGTTTGACATTATTAGTTGTTATGTTTAGGATAATTCATAGGTTTTTATGAACTATCAAGTGGGATTCAAGTTGAAGATAACTATGAGTAACCTAGGATAAACCAGAGGTATCATCGATTAATGATGTTGGAACCATTATTTAGTCATCATATAAGTATTTTTTCATGATTATGTGGTTTGAAATTATGGAAAGTGTTTCTCACACTTTTAATTCCATTTTTTCTAATCTGAGGAAACTAGAAGAAACGAGGTTAACATTGAATGTGATGGAAATTTTTTTAATGAGAATTTAAATTGATTGATCACTGGAGTGAAAGATGTTTTGATCAATCCTTATGATATGTTAGGAAATGTGATTAAAAACACTTACCTTAATAAAATCTTGGACTCACCAAGGAAGATAAGGATTTAATTTACTGTGATTTTGTGTATTGGAGACCATAGAAGAAAGAAGATCTAGTTTCCTCTATGTCAAGAATGATGAATTAATCACCCATGTGAACGTATTAGAGGGTTATGAAGATTTATTAACTAAAGAAAATAATAATAGGAATATTGTAACAACATGGGAAAAAATAAGTGTCTTGTTGATAAAATTTATGGGAATATTGGTCTCCCGTAGACATCATCGACGATTAAATTCTTCAATTGTGGAATGATGGGTCATTATAAAAATTTATCTTCCAAGTGGAAATCTTGTGAAGTGAATTAGTAAGGAGTTATGAGTAATGGGTTTATCACTTTTTATGATGATACTATTAGGGAAATGTAAAAGGAAATAGGTATTAATTAATAGGATGAGGTATCCTTGGTAAAGGTTTTAGGATGAAGTGTAATAATTAATGTGATTATATACCTAGATTCCAGAACTATGTCTTTTCAATATTTCATTAACAATGAAGTAGTTGTAATAATTAGGAAATATATAAGGATTGTACTACAAGAAATTATATTTTTGTATTTGAGATCATATATTTAATGGTACCAAGAAACTTTATTCAGTAGAAAGATATTATGTTTAGGATAACATGATTGAGGGAAAGGAAATATTTAATATGTTCTTCATTATGAGATAGTGATGAAGAAATAATTAATTTATACATGTGCTGACTACCTTGGAATTGATTAATGACTTTTTGAAAAGTGGTCTATGATATCATTGATAGAGTTTACCACAATTTTTATATTTAAGGAATATATCCAATAAAAAGTGTCACACATAAGGAATAAATAAGAATTAATGTTTACAATAAGTTTTTATAGTGATTTGAGTTATTAAAATATTTGAAGAAGATACATAGTGTAGTTTTTAACATGTTTGAAATATGAAAATTTAGAGTGGCATCGTGATGATTAAATGCCAATGATAAGTTCACATCAGAAACTTGGTGTCCCTATTTCTAAAGTGTTGGATCATATTATTTTGGAAAAGTTAACCATTTATGAAATTGTTTCAGTTGAACATTGTATTTTGTTTTAGATATTGATATATTACATCACTATATGATGACTCTCGTTCAATTTGATGAATTAGAAATAGAAAAAATAAGAATATACCCTAGTGGTACAGGATGCTGCTTTGTATCCAAAAGGCCAAATATCAAATATGGACAGGGATGAATTTCAAGGTTACTGTTGCAGGGAACTGTAGCAGTTATATAGCTGTGGCGACACTGGAGTGGCGGAGGGACTGTAGCTAGTACTGTAGCGGCAGATGTACTATAACAGATACTGTAACAGCGCAGGTACTGTAGTAGTACTGTTCACCGAGGGGTCCTTGGGGCCATTAAATGGGCTTTCGAGCCTTTTATTCAGGCCACTTGGCCTTGGGCCATTGGGATATGTAATGGGTCTCCCTCTACACAGTCTAAAGAGGTCTTTGCTTTAAATAATAAATTGTGTATTCGACCCCAAACTTTATATATATATATATATGAAGTAGAAATAGTGAAAGAAACAATAAATGGATAATATTGTGATTAAATAAATATAACAAATAACTATTTAAAATTATATTCATAGAGAGTGAATAAATTCTTCAACTCAAGAAAAATTGTCTTGAAACATATTTTTTTTGACTTAGTGCCATTGCTTTTGATGAATCAAATGGCCCCATAGATCATTACTGATTTAGGAATTTTTTTTTTGTACTTTATCAAAACCATTTCTCTCCTAGTTTCTATCTGAAAATTATTCTTGGATTCTTCTTCCATATACATGTTTCCATTTCCCAACTATGTTCTCTTACAATGGAACCTAGTTACATGACCTTTGTACTAATCATTTTCTCTTTTCAAGAGGATGTTTTATGAACCCTTATCATGATGTGGGATATCAACATAGGAAATATCAATCAATATATTACCAAATCATGTCTAAATTGTGAAGCTGTTATTTAATTAATGAGGGGGAGAATTTAATGCCCTGAAATTATAAATTAAGAACCTTATACAAGATAATGTGTGTGGCACGCTACACCAAGTGCTTTAGGGAGTGTTTTACTGAAGAGAAATTTATTATTAAAAAATTATTATTTAATATAATAATACATAAAGTAGACAATAAATGAGATTTTATAAATATTATTAACTAACTTATGAAAATTCACTATTTATAGGAATATAAATTCATTTCAGTGGTTACAAATTAATTAGAGATGAATATCAAAATCGATTGAATTTAAAGGAAAATATTATTTTTTATGATCTCAAAGATGTTCAAACATAAAAAATTAAATTAATTAAAATTATTTAGTGACATTAATTTGATAAATATATATACCATTTTCAATCAAATATTTTTTTATATTTATCCAATATATTTGATACGCTTAAGATAAGAACAAACCCAATATTATAGATAAAATAATATATTTTTATAAAGGTAGTTTTTCATCATTTTAATGGAAAAAACATTTTAAATATGTTTTATGACTCTTTTATAAATTTAATATGTCAATATAAACTTAATAATTATACGATAGACATTAAAATTATCTTAGTATGAATTTATGGTATTTTTTTGTGAATAATAATTTTTAATGAATAATTTAGAATACTGAATTATATCTCAAAAATTCTTTTCATCTAATTTATTTAAAAGGATAAAGTATACATTTAATTTATTTTAATGTATAATTATATGAAATTTGTATCAATTAATAAAATTTATGTCATTGAAATCAGTTTCATTTTGAAATTGATTGTAATGGGAAAGGAAACGTTAAGACATCTTTACATTAAAAAGACACATTGTCTTCCTGAATGTAGGATTAAATTTAAATCAAATAATTCCATTTATATGATAGTCATTTTTAATAAATGATTCCATAGATATAATCATCATAATTTATAATTTTAAATATTACCAACATCGTTTTTGACGAAAAATATTAGTGGAAGTGATTAAAATTTATTACATTGAATAATATTAAATTAATATTAATAAGGGACTAAACCTTTACCAGAAGGCCCAAAACGACCAATAAACTTTTAAAAAGATATTTTAGGGACATATTTACACCATATACTCTCCTGGTTACAAATGGGACCATTATTTTATCCACCTTTAACAAAAAAAGTGTGATGAATTTCATTGTCAAAAGAGTTTCCTCTAATATAAAGAAGGCCACATATCCCCATTACTCACACCTTAAAAACACTTAGGATAAGCCATGATATAAAAAAGGATAACCCAAATCCCTTCCCGTGACCATGATGCCAACCTTGGGGTTGAAATCCTTCCATGAAATCATTTTGGTATAAACCAAATGGAATTACCCAATTTTTACCGTAACATTTTCCAATGATTTCCTTTCCTTAATTTAATACTACATCCCTAATATTATTTTAAATTAATTATCTTATTATTAAATTATTATCCTAAATATACTGTGACATGGTTTTATTAACAGTTCTACCTAAACTTACACACACATCTATCTGATGGATAACAAACACATTCTTTACGTGTATGAATGACTACCACATCACAAAAATGATGAAGATTCATTTTTTCCATTACCACATATCATGGTCCACATTATTATGGATACTATATTTATATATGATATAATTGATATCAAAATTGTCTTTATTCTTCCTTATATCATTTATAAATCATATCTCTAAACATTCCAATTTGTGTAAATATGATAACAACATTTGTAGAAGTATAGACTGCCACCCCCTCAATGCGGTGTGACCAATTTGAACTAAACAAGGAATGTATAAAAGATGATTTTAATAAACATATGTAACATATATAACATATATGTTATTGTGAAATTAAATTATACAGTTAAATCATTTACTTTTTATTCATTTAAATACATCAATGAAATGAAAGTAACGTTCATCCGTACATACGTCCAACCATCTCCATGAATAATGCAGTTCATTTATTATCTGCATATACTATGGACTATTATAATTACATATGTACTGAATATATAAGATAATTAATTCATTTTTTACATTTTGGATATCATTAAATAACAATTTAAATAATAGGTACAACAAATAACAAGTCAAAATATACTTGAGAAAACTAGGGAATTGACACCCAAAATAGCTAAGGCAATGAAAGTGTGTTAAGAAACGGGTTATTAAATATTTTATTTAGTCAATATATGATATTATAAACCTATTAATGGTTTTTCTATAAGTTAGTAACATATTTACAATGACTATACATTATTAAAAATACCAAAAAACCAAAATGAATGATATGGTTAGGGAATTCTGTCTCAATTTATGTTCCATTGAGACTTATTTATTATTATGCACAAGTTCAATTATATTTATTTTGAATATAAAGAATTTTACACATAATATCTTGAGTATAATTTTTCTAAAAATAATATATGTTTCATTTAATTTCATATTTTCATCGGTATTATGATTTAAATGTTTCAATGTGTTATGAGTCAATTTGGAATGTTTAAATGTTATACTCCATAAGAATGTTCTTGATGATAATATTTTCAATATCACTTAATTTTGGGATTTTTAACATTACCTTGAAATAATAAATTTGTTTTAGTAATCTCCTTTGTAAATTTACTTGAATATCCATGTTCATATACAATGGATATTAGTATTTCCTAAACCGTAAACCATTTTACATTTGGATTTTACCTTGATAGTTATTTGATTATTTGTAGGATGTATTCATGAGTCTGTATTATTTATTCAATAAATATATTTCATATGTAATATTATATGTTCTTAATATTAAATATGAGGAATTATTTTGATAGGAAATGATAGGATGATCCCAAACATTACAAAGATCATCTATTCAGCAACAGGTTCTTATGAGACAATTAAGTTGTTCAAACTGAACATGTTTATTTCCCTAGTTTTTAAAATCTTGTGAAAAGTCTTTATGTCATAAGATTAAAAATTCAAATGACATTGAATCCAATAAATGATCATTTATTTCATATAGATTAAATTTTTATTTATCCATGATATTTTTCTTCGACTATTCTATGGATATAGTTTATTCTTATTTTAATTGCTAGATGGATTGTGTTTTAATTTTTTAACATTACATATATATTTTTCCTTGTAATGTAATATAATGTCTTCAATTTTTAGTTAATCACTATTCCATGTTGATTTATCTTCACTAATTCATTATTTATTCTACTTTACTTACCCTTTTATAAACTTTCTTTCTCACCCTTATTATGTTTTCTTTCCCCATTTTATGAAGAAGAAATATTTGTACAAGAATTAAGGGATGCAGTTTATTTTAATTTTAGGCATCATTATTGTGTTTCCAATTTCTATATGTATTATGGGTATCAATTATGTATAATGTATTTTCCAGGACTTCTAAACTGATCAGTGCTTCATGATTTAATTCATTGTAATCATGCAATTGAAATAAATTAATGGATTGGATCTGGATTTCTAGGGTCGAGGTGTTACATAAATTCTTTAATAAAATATGTTATATTGTTTAATAAGATACCATTGTCACTAAATAATAATTTACAACAATGTAAGTTGAAAAATAAGAAAATACTATAGTAAAAAAATTAATATTTTTCTAAGAGACATACCCTTTTTTACATTTAAATCTTTTATTTAATCATCACACTATTATAAAAGAAAAACATTTATTTGGAACTCACTTTTAAACATCAAAAGTAATCTTGAAAAGATTAATAATTAATAAAATAAGAAAAATCCATTCTATTCATAAAAGTTGAAAAACAATATTATCATACTATTGTCAGATAAGACAAAAATAGCCACATTTGGAAAACAAAAAAAGGATAATTTCAAACCGTTTTTTAAAAATTCGTACACATTTAATAATTTTAATAAGAAATTATATAAGAATAGTAAAAATAAATTTCAAAAAAAATTATGAAACATGGAAATGTAAGATAAGTATTCCACAACAGATACTTAGCAATAATGAATACTGAATTATAATTATATTTGGAAATTAACCCTTTCCATATTATAATCTGTAAACTACTATTCCACATGAAAAAAAACTGTTGTATGGACATGAAAATATCATAATATTCAAAATTATAGTCATAAAATAAATTAATTGGGAGTATATAAAAAACAAAAAAGGAAAAAAATATTGTATAAGTTATGTGTCCCATAGAAACAATTATAAGAAAAAAACCATATACCTTTAACCTTCATTTAGATGAACTTGATTTCAACTCTTGTATATTGTTATATATCATGTTAATAATTTACACCATAACGATAAAAATATTTATTATAATATATATTATCCTCCTAAATTGTTTTGTTAATAATAATTCCTTATTACCCTTGTTTAGGGTGGTAACAGCTTTATTTTCATAAGCTTGTTTTTCATTTACATCCAATTTATTATGAATAGGTTGTTTTTATTTATTCTAAATATTGATATTTTGTTCATATATATAATATGTATTCATTATATATTTTTTTATAATCATTATTTAATGGTTAACATGTAAAATGAATCATATAGTGTCGTGGAGACCGTAGGTCATACAAATGCATGCGAAATGACATCATTCCCTTAATGGTGAAATGGTAATGAAGGTATGGACTATTAATTTTCATAGAATTAATATCATATTATATTTATTTTTTATATCCATTATATACATAATTATACCCATATTATTAAAGTAATAATGAAAAACAAATTACACCATAGTGTGGAGACGATAAGCCATACGTACGAAGAAATTGTGCTTTCATTTTTTGTAGGATGGATAAAAGGAAAAAGATTTCTTTCCCATAGTCATTATAAAAAATTTTAATATATATTATACTGTATTTAATACTATATAATATGAAAACCACATGAAGAGGAAGTAAAATATGAAATGAACTCAGATGACTCTGTAAACAAATTACCTCTTCTTCGGTAGACATCATTTGATCTCTTCTTAAGGGATATAGTGTTGGTATTTTTGGAATATTAGGAGCTAAAAACTATAGATAAGGATGTTCTAAATATAAATGGTCATGGGAATTATCTACTAGATGAATTAAAATAGTTTGAGTAAGTGAGGGATGAGGTTCCCTTTTATAATTGAGGTGAGGGGTACTTTAAAACAATCATCAAAATATAATCATATAATAAGACTATTATAGAGACAAAGACATCCAAATGGCCTATAATGGAATAGGAGAAAATATTTAAGAGTTATATTATAACATTTTATATGATTAAACATAATTTTTTAATTTTAAATAATTTAATAAAATATTATTACAATAAAATATCATTATTGTCCAAATTGATAGTATTCATTTAATTTGAATTCAAATATATCATGAAAAACTGAGAATTAGAATATAATGATTTTAAAAAACTTTAATATATCATGTATAGATATTAATGTAATTATAAACACTATATCATCCCAAAAATATCAATATTTAACTTTATGAAATAAATTATTTTATATTTATAACAAATAAATAATTAATTAACATTGTAGAATCATTCAAGGTACATATATAATTTATAAAAAATTAAAATAAATTAAAATAAAGAAAAATATTCATTTAGATGAAGATAGAAAATTATTTATATTCATATCTTGACCATGACACTATGTGGACAAAAAATGATATTAAACATTAATAAAGTACCATTTTGTAAGTATTGATGACTTAAATAATATAAAAAGTTATTATCAAAGAAAAGTTTTTATTAAAAATCTAATATTCTATATTAAAAGGATAATGGTATAATAATATTCATCCAATAATATTTAGTCAAATTTAAGTCAAATATATACAAATATTTTTGGTTTTGACCCTTATTTAAACCATAACTCTTAAGGTTACCACATCTGTTTTTATTATTCTATGGTTCATAAATTAACTATAAAATTCCAAACCAACCATAAATGAGTCTTGGATGCAATTTTCAATCGTATCCCACAATATTGGATGAAGGTAATATTTTTTATGAATTTTATATCATCTAGTAAAATATAATTTATTTTAAAATTTCATTTACGTCAATTTTTACACTATTAATTAGTTCACTTAAAAAATACAAAATATAACATTAAGAAAACTTCAAATTAATCCCTCATCTGTTATGTTATCTAGGAAATTCTTGTATGACATTAATAATCATAAATTATATTTAACGCAATATTTTTTATATCATTTAATTTTTATTTCCAATAATTAAACAATTACTCCAACAACAATTTATAAGCCTTTATGGTAATTATTTATTTCCAAAAAATTAGAAATAAAATATCATGATGATGAAAAACCTTTTAAATTAAAAATTACTATTTATAGTCTATGTTATCTTCTAGATAACCACATACAAAAACAATTATACTTAATAAAATCATGGGTATCACATATATGAATTTCATTAGATTAAATTAATATAGCAGGCTTAACGTCATCAATGTGGAACCAAGAGGCAGGGAGGTATTATTTTGGTTGACACTAACTCTTACAATAAAATTATCCCAAGTTTTAGAACAATTGTAAAATATTTATAGTATTATTTTTATCCGTAATTAGTATATTCATCCTTAATCATGGTAATTAATTTTTTTAAAGTTACTATTTCAATAAAAGTCATTTTTTAAATCAAATGCTATATTTTTATACTATTAATCAAACATTTTTATGTATCATAAAAATATGAAATATTCAACAAAATTAAATTTTGATATTATAAATATAAAAATAAATATTACCATGTCAAATTTAATTTATAAAAGTGTCAAAATTTAGTTTTAAAATTAGTGTGCCTCACAAAGGAGACAAAAAACAATTATTAAAATACAGATTTTTATGTGTAAAAGATGATTTATTTTTATATTATGTCTAGAAAACACCTACGTTTACTATAAACAATTATACATAAATTTTAATATATATATTTCTTAATGTGGTTAATACTATTCATTCACTTTAATTTAATGGGTAGGTTATAAAAATATTTCATTATTTGTTTAAGTTATGTTTTGTAAGAAAAATAACAATTAAAAAAAATTTCTTTACAAAGTTTCATATTATAAAATCTTATGGTGTTACATTATCCATTCCATCAATAAATTACATCCTCATAATTTTAAACTAGTCTTTAAAAATCAAAGTTTGATTCCTTAATATTACATTGTAAGAATCCCACATCAGAAATAGGATTATCAAACCATCATCTTAGTAAGAGGGGAAGGTAAATGTGCAAGTTACCAAAAAATTACACTTTTGAATATGAGAACATTATTGGAATGTGGAAATATTGGAAAATAGGAGAAAAATAACTATGAAGTTCTTATGGAGAGTAATAATTAACATGGTAATTATAATATTGACAAAAACCTTAAATTTGATATCAATTAGAATATGATTGATTTATCAGAAATAAAATTATGTAGATACCAATTTTTTTTCGAAATATTATTACTTAAGTTGAGGTATTATTTTAAAATAAAGATAATTAATTAAATGATTTATTTCTATGTAATAAGCATAATAACATCCTTTATAGGTGATTCTATATATTTTCACTTTATCAATTACTCTATAAAATTAATTAGAAAGAGGAATTTTTCATTCCTTAATAAATTTATGTATCATATGATCAATGTGTTATTCAATTTAATTTTAAATGTTTATTTATACCAATATGGTTTGCACAGGTTATCCAATATGATAAATCAATATATTCCCTCAATCAATAAAACCCAAATTTCATCATTATCAATTCAATAATTATTTAAATTTAGGCTCACTCAGAATATTTTTTTTTCAAATTCATTGTCAAACAATTTAGACGTAAAGTCAATAAATTTTCCAAATCAACTTAAATTTTGATTCCCAAATACATGATGTCACTCTTATTATCACATACTAAATATATGATCACCTTAGATACCATAATGAATAAAATATAAGATTTATAATCCATAAATATGAATTACCAAAATACAATAAATATATATATATCATTCTTATTATAAAGATAGAACTACTAATGAAAAAAATCATGAATAAAAAAACATTAGAAATTTACTCATTCTACTTCATTCTTAAACAATTAATTATGCTTCATCAGCTAATTTAATAATACCTCCTTAATTATATTTATGTTATTTATTCTGTTCATCAATAGTAGTATAACCATTACTTATATAACCATAATGGTTCTGAAAATTGAGTAAAACCTAATCCACAATGTGAGAAATTTTAATCATAGTGATATAGTCACGAGGAATAATTTATAGGACATAAAAATGAAAACACTTTCTAAATCTATAAATCATTTTGATTAACATTTGTTATCCATCTTTCATACGATATAAATTGGATGATATCCTCTAATTAGTATAATCCTTAAATTTATTCACAGGGTAATATTCCGAAGTATATGTTTTCCTAAATTTAGTTTTAAAGGTTTACTCAAGACATTATTTGATACCAAATATAATGATCCAGACCTCAGTAGTCCATAGTTTGTGCATTAAATTATTAAATTGGACCAATATATAAAGAATCACATCACAAAATAATTAATATTTAAGTAGTCTTGAAAAATAGATATATATTTGAAATTTATATTGCATTTGAGGCATAGAATAAAAAAGTAATTTATTCGAGAACACCAATATTCACCTTATCATAAAGCATCACCTTAGTCATAATATACTTCTTGGAATTATAGGGAAATGAGAAAAAACCAAAACGGGTGACATCAAATGATATGCAACTCGATACATACATCGAAAGTTACTATAAATAATCATAAACAATTGTGCCAAGTGGACTAACTGAAACACACTGAATTTAATCAATAACATGAGAATAATATGGAATGAATTAAAGATGATCAAATAATTCCATATAAATAAACACATGATAATTATACATAACCATGGATATTATAAAAGTCAAACAATTATATAGAATATAAATTTCTAATATCACAATGAGGGAATACATAATTTAGTACATCTGAAAAATGTTGTTAGGGCTTCGAACAAAGGACCATATATAACCGGGTAAGGCCTTGACCAATACCCAAAATAGTTTCTACTATGAGACACATAATTTCATAATATGGCTATAGTGGTTTATGCACATCACATTTTATGTCCAATTTATTATTTACATGACACATTTTATGCATGAAAACCGAAAAACTCATATATAAAAACCATCATAAAATATGTGAATAATTTATCCATTAACCCTAAATGGTATCAAAATTTCACATCCATAGTTAAACCCATCAAAATCACTAAAATAATGTATGTTTGATGGTATTATAAAATATCATCCTCAATCATGTATAATTATCAACAAAGCAAGTTGACATAGATGAATATGCTCCAAAAGATCATTAAACATTTATTTAGATAAATATATTATTTATTTTTACGTTGAAATAATTTATTTAGAAACAAAAAAAAACTATAAAAGAAGTTATTTTCTTTGAAAAAAACCATTTAAACATGTAAATGAAGCTTCAAAACATTAATGGATCATGACGGTATAAAAATCCATACATGTGGTATAGTTAATAGAACATTATTTTCCTACATTTTTTGTAAAAGTCACAAAGTACACCATTTCTAAAATGAAAATGTGATTCATTTCAAACTATTTAGTAAAATTTCTCATATGTGTAAAAATGAATTTAATTTTAATAAATATTAAGAAAAATTTAGAAAACATTTTTTAGAAACATGAGCATGGATGATCAATATTCTCCATCATATACTTACGTATAAACAATTCTAAAAAATAATTAGATTATGAAATTAACCCTTACAACTTTATAATCTGTAGAATCATATGACCCATGAAATAAAGAATGTCATATAGATATTAAAATACCGAAATATTCATGATTAGTTTCTTAAAAAAATTATAGAAGTATATAAATCAAATAAAAGAACGAAGTAGTGTATAAGGCATGTGTTCCATAGAAACAAAAGGGAGAAAAAAATCTCATACCTTAAACTTCACTTTAGTTGATTGTTGTTTAACCTCCTATAAAATGTTTTCAATCAAGCTAATAATTTATACCATAATCATATCCATATTTGATGTTTCTTATTTTATCTTATTTTATCTTTTTGTTAATAATATTTTGTTATTGCCGTTGTTTGGGGTGTTAATTGATTCATTTTTATATTCATGTTTTGTTGTGTTAGTTATATTTCTTATAAAGATGTTGCATTTATTTCATATAATTATTCTCTTACGTTCTTATATATCACATTTATTCATTATATACATTTTATATTTTATTATACCCTTCAAATAATGTGGTGATGATAAAAAAATTACACGATGAGGTGGAGATGGTAAGTCGTACGTACAAACACATAATGATTTTAATTTTTGTAGGTTTGATATAAGGAGGAATATGGTTCTCCCATAACCATAGTAAGATCCCATCATATGGAAGATATTTGATTTTTCAATTTATAATGGAAACAACACATGAAGAGTAAGTATAAGAAGAAATGAACTCAGATGAGTTGGTAAAAACAATTACCTTCTCCTCCCCCAAAATATAATTTTTATTAAGCCACTTTAAGGTAATGTGGGAAACCAAAGTTCGCACACAACGAAAACTACGTGCTAAAAGATCTAGCTGAATTATTAGACACAAGACTAAGTTTATTTAAGTCAGACAATCTAAATAATTCCTAGTACAGAGTACTAACCAGAGTGTCAGGTTCTTCCCTGATATGTATTTCAAGGTGAGAACCATTCTATCCATTCTCTGGATGAATTCCTCCAAGGTGATTCTGCCTTGGTTTAAGCCTCAGGGAAATCATTAAGTCTTGATTATCTATCCACTCTTCATGCTCTTCTATGTCCTCAATTAGCAGTCTTCTTTCATAAATCGTTAAAATCTCCTCATTTGAGGAATTTGGCTGATGGGAACTTTCAAGCATCACTTCCTTAGAGTGGAAGATGAACCTTAGGCACTCTATGCCCTCTTCTTCCATCACTCTTGGTTCTCTGCATGGAGCCCCACTATCCCCATATGGAATTAATTTTCGTTCCTTACCTCCACATTTTATGGTGGACCTGGTTTTTATTGGGTTAGGAAAGTGAGAGTAGTCTTGGAACCCCTTTTGTTTTCCCCTCGACCACTTTGCATTTCCCCGAGTCACGCTTTTCTTTTTTCCCCTTCTTTTTTATTGGGCTGTGGGGACCATTCCCTTGGAATCGGTCGAGGCTGTGTACTAGGATTTGGCTAAAACTATCATCTCCTGAATCAATATCCTCTTGTGCCAATGATTATTCTTGAGCTTCCAGACCTTCAAAATGGGTTTTCACTTCTACCCCTTGGACTTCTCTGAGAGTCCTCGACCTACACAGAAAATCCAACATGCCTTCTTTAACCACAATGTATTTCTTCTTCTTCCCCTCACTCCCTTTCTTATGAAAGGGGGGCTTAGGAATGAGAGTGTTTGGGTATAAGGGTCCCAAGACACTATCCCCATCCTTCCATGACCATGGAATGAGTCTATAGCTGCATGCAAAGAAAACATCCCCTACAATGACTTAACAAATGGTTCTACCTCCTTTATGAATCCACCCTCAGGGACATAACTCCACGTTATCAGACCTATGGGATGCTCATATCCGTAACCCATGAGTTGAGATTGTTTATTATTATCCTCCCATTCCCGACATACAGAACCCCAAAATCCATGGACCTCATTGACTACCATTACCACACCATTATTTATATTTCTTTCTAAGAACAGATGCTCCACCACATCCACATGCAAGGACAACTCTTTATCCATTCCATCCACCTACACTACCTCCATTCCTTTCACCTGAAAGGGACTAATTACCAAATCCTTCCTTAAATGAGCTAGGACATTCACATCCTACTGATAGGGGGAATTGGTCTCCACATCCATCACTACTCCTGTAACCAATGAAGAAGGACACTGCACATGCTGGTCCTCCTGATAACTGCCTTCTGGTTAAAACCTCAACATATTTCTTGGGCGGGCATGAACCCTGCCTTGTTCTCGATCCTCTTGGTCAACCCCGCGCGCCTCACAAGACTTGTCCAGACCTGCACATCCGATTACTAGATCACATCAGGCGTGACATGAAACTGAGTCCCTTCTAGATGGGGGTTCAATAGATACTGAGCTCTTTCTCCCTGACATCATCCTAGGACCGAATGTTCGAGATGTTGATAGAAAGAGCAGTATGCGGGCCAAGACTGAAAAAACACCCACTATTTTTATCTAAATTTATTTCCATCCAAAATCCAAATCCACTCTATAAGAGGATTTGACACATCATCCTCATCACAAATACATGGGTTGATAGGGTGACCAACCAATACAATCCTACTATCCAATCACAAAAGACTACCAACTGTTTTCCTTAACATGCTTATTATTAATGGAATCTAAAAAGGAAGTGGAAATTCTTGGAACCTTATCAACACTACCGTTGTCGGTTTGTTCTGATTCATGTTGAATTCAAAGGACCATCGAAGTAGGAAAAATACACATCCATTGAGAGTTCTATGATCATTGGACCAACAAATAATAAGATCACTCTCTGAGGAAAAACAGACCATCATATGTCACCGGTCGAGAAACCCGATCACCGTGCAGTCTTATAGCCCCCATGATTTAAACATGAATCTGGGAAATGTATCAACCGAAGGACATTGGGCCCAAAAATGTGCTACCAGCATCATCCTGAAGAGATCGAAAGTGACACTGAATTCATTCAAGGAAGGTGAGAGCTACGGTGAGAACTTTTGTAGGTTGAGATCCTCAGGGCACAATGAAATCATCATAAATGGAGGAAGGAGAATAGATTTGGGGAAGTGGAGAAAGCTCTGGACGTTTCCCCCGGCCTCCTCCAGGGAGGGAGGGGTCTACACATCTGGAATCGTTGCTAGAGATTCACCCTCATCCTCCTCCAATGAGTTGGTAAAAATAATTACCTCCTCGTCCAAAATATAATTTTTATTAATCCTTTTTAAGGTATTTTGGGAAACCAAAGTTCACGTACAAGGATAACTACGTTCTAAAAGATCTAACAGAATTATTAAATAGATGATTATGATTTTTTGAGTCAGATGCTCTATATATTTCATAGCGCAGAGTACTAAACTATGTGTCTAGATCCTCCATAATAAGTTCTTCATGGTGAGACACCATTCTGTTCATTATCTGGATTAATTCTTCCTAGGTGATTCTGGCTTGGTTGAAGCCTCGGGTGATGATTAGGTCTTACTTATCTATCCACGCTTCCTTCTCCTCTATGGCCTCAATCTGCAATCTCCATTCATAAATACTTAAAATATCCTCATTTAAGGGATCTATGGTTGGGGTTTTTAGAAGACCAAGACCCCCCTTAGCAAGGATAAGAATGTTGGTAAGAGACATGGGTGGGGGATAATTGAAATAGATGGCTCAAATTGGTGTTGGAAAGTAAGGGAGGAGTTTCCCATTTATAATTGAGGTTAGGGGGACTAGATAATTCTTAAAATATAAAAAAATAATAAGGTAATTTTTGAGATAATGACATCTAATTGGAATATAAAAGAATAGGATAAGACATTTCAGACCGTATATTATACCATTTTTTATTATTTATCATATTTTATATTTTGAAATAATTTATTAAAATATAAATTAAATAAAATACCATTACATCCAAATTTGATAATATTCATTTTATTTGACTTCAGATACATCGATACAAAGTGGTAGTTAGAATAAAATTCTAAAACATATCTATAATATATCACATAGTTATATTAAATTAATTATTCACATTACATCATCACAAATATATCAAAATTATTACTTTTTAAATCAATTATTTTAAATTTTTTAATTTAATTAAAACCACATTAGAATTTCAGAATCAGTTAAGGTAATTATATAATTTCTATAAAATGAAAAGAAATTTATAAAATTATAATAATTTCATTATAAAAAATAGTCATTTAGGTTTGTTACTAAATTTAATTTTTCAACATGTGGACACATAAATGTTATTAAATACAATGATAGTGACCTTTTGTCACTATCATTGATTTAAAAAATATATAAGCTACATTAATGTAATAGATTCCCGTAAGCAATGAAAATTTTAAATTAATATAATAATGGTAAAATTACCTATATATAAAAATCTTTACAGTTTTTTAGGTCACATTCTTACTGTTGTTTGTTTTTTATCCCTTATTTAGATCATTTTCATCTAGCCATAACTAAATGTGTTTTTACTTATCGAAGGATAATATTGTTAATATAAAATTCCAAAATAAAACTAAATGATAAATTGATGATATATTATACCATATCAAAATAATTTTTCCAAATATTTAATTTTTAGGTATTTTATATCATTTAATAAAACATTATTTATTTTTAATCATCATTATTGTAAATTTTTACACTATTCATTACATTATTTTTTTTAATAAAATCAATACATGATAAATTCAAATAAAACCAATTAATTAATACCTAATTTGTCTGGATCATATATAAAATTTATGTATGAATTTAATAATATCAAATTGTGTTTATTTTAATATGTTTAATATCATTTATTTTATATTTACATTAATAAAACAATTACTACATCATCATTGTATATTCCATGGGGTAATTATTTATTTGCTAAAAATAAAAAATAAAATACCATGAATATGATAATATTTTTATCCTTAAATTGAGTATTTATAGAGGATAATATCCTTTGAAAAACAACTTATTAAAATTGAAATACTTATTAAAAACCTTAGTTTTACATATTTGATATTAAATAAAAAAATACTATAAAAGGTTTTAAGTCATCGATGTGGTTCCATGAGGCTATAAAATAGATACAATGATTATTGGTTTCTAAAACCACTCATCCTATTGAATTTCAAAAAATATTAGGATAATTTATTATAATAAATAATATTATTTGTGCACTTAATTACACGATTTACCTTAAACCATGGTAGTTAAAATTAATAGGTTCACTATACATATTTTAAAAAAATAAAAGGGACCTATTTACTAAAATTTTACCTTCTCAATCAAAATATATAATCCATTTTTTGGAAATTCATATACATAATTAGATGAAATTAAATTGAATTTAATCTTTTAGACGAGGTGGGAAAACATGTTTTCAAAGTGAAAACGTGAAAATGTTTGAAATGTTTTTATATCAAAATTATATATAAAAATATTCAAATGAAATTCATTGGATTAATATTTGTGTAATTCATCCAATGATTAATTAAAATAAATTTAAAATATAATTTTACATCATAAATTCTAAATATTAAAAATCAATTTTCCAATAAAATGCAATATTTTTTTATTCATAAAAAACATAAAGTAATAGAAAATAAATAATGTTAAATTAATGTAAATTTTGTTAATCCAAATTCATTAAGGGAGATTATTTTTTCAAATATAATTTATAATTGTGTCTCTATTTATTTTTAAATAAGTTCATCATCAATAGGCTATAAAACAACCATTAAAAAAATATTTATTTTTATGCGTAAAAGTGGATATATTTTTATATCATTTCTAGAAAACAAAAAATATGAATTTGAATAATTATATTGAACATATAATAAATAAATTTCATAATTTGGTTAATACTATTAATCTCCTCTAATTTAATGGTTTTTTTCTTATAATACTTAATTGTTCATTTAAGCAGGGTTTTGCAGGCAATGTAATCTCTCCAAAAGATTAACTATAAAAAGAGACATAACATAAAATAATGGGTTGTTAAAAATATAAATCTTATAAAAATATGTAATATATATATTTTTATATTTTTTTTCATCCTATTCATATATACCATTTTAATTTATAGGTTATAACTATCATATTAAATAATAATATTAATAGTATATTTTTGTTGGCTAAAACGTGGTCTTTCATAAAACCAAATCTACTAAAGAAATATTTTTTTTTGTAAAAAATGATAAACCCAGAGATTCATGTAATAGATGATAAACATAGTGTGGTGTACATACCAATATAAACCCAATGTGGTGTGTCACATTCGATGTTGAATTGAATGTTATTCTTTTAGAATTTTGGTGTGATACATTCTCCCCCACTTCAATAAATCATTTCATTGGAATTTAAACTTGATATATATTATCAATTGATTAACATTTTGAAATAATTTTGATGAAAAACCAAATCATAAAAATATTTAATAAAGTGATCCATTAATAACAGATGAAGGTAAGTACAACTATCATATGGAATATTATATAAGTTGGTTTCTACGTAAGATTACATTGAATGAAAGTGATGTTATGGACATGGAGAAAAAGAATAAATATTCATAAAGATTGATTGATTTAATTGATACAAAAAAGTGACTTTTCAATGGAATTTAAATGGTCTAAAACTGTATATATGTGATTATTTAAAATAAAATCTGATTTATTAGGGATAATGGTAATAGGATAAAATTTTGTATAAAGTTATTTTTTCTAAGGATTTGAAATTATTTTACATTCTAAGAATATAAGGAAATATACTTACTTGATACATTTCTATTTCATAATTAAAATTCCATCATTTGGTTTTTCTTTATTCAACTCTCAATTCTTTTATTACTCCATGAAATGAATACACAAAAAAAATTCAATCTCTAATAATGTTGAGATTATGAAATAACCCCTTACTACATTATATTCAGAAGAATGATATTCCCCATGAATGAATGAAAATAATATGGATATGAAGATACCAATATACTCTAGATAATGCTCATCAAATAAATTTATGGGTTGTATATAAAATAAAATAAAATAAATAAGTGTTGAAAGTGGAGAATTCCTCATGGAAAGGAATGTGAGACCAGAATCCCTTACCATGTGTTTCCTTTTGGGTGGACGTCTTATAGACAAATGTATAATCTTTTTACTAATGTTTTTTTATTATAACAGGATCATAATAATATTTATTACATCACAAAATGTCTTCTTACTATATCTTGTTACTTTTTTATAAGTAATCTTTAATTATTTTCACTTTTATAGGTGTCAATTTTCTAGTTTTTCATATATGTTTTGACTTTCTAATTATTGTTCTTATTAAATATATCATGGTTCAATCATATCAAAAAAAATTAGAACATGATTTTAATATCATATATATTAATTATATATGTATTTAGGATAATCTATAAAATTCATTGATATGATAAAAAATGTTTCCTTGATGAAGATGGTAGGCCATATGTATGAATGAACGATACCCTAATTTATTTGTTGTATTAAAAAAATAAAAGTAAATAATATATTTATATTATGTTTAATGAATTATATATATTTTATATATGTAACATATATTTATTAAAACCTTCCTTTATAGGTTCTATGCACAGTGTGAATGAATCACGCCGCTTCGAGCATGCTGTAGTCAACAATTCGACATACGATGTAATCATTTTTTAAAATGGAAATCATGTTGGTATGTGTTATATAAAAATATAAAAACGTTTTAAGATAAAATGAATATAATATATATATATAGTATTTATAAAAACATATTGATCACTATAATGAATAACCATGAGATGTAGAAAAGGAAAAATGAAAAACATCATTTCATGAGGTGGTAGCTCACTATACAAGAATGGTACATTCATTTCCAATTTAAGGGACGCGTGTTTAAGTCTTGGTTGAAACCTTAACATAAAAAAATATCAGTATATTTAGGATACATATGTTATTATGAAATAATGTAATAAGAATAATAGTATTATGGTTTAAGAAAGAAATAAAATGAAAGAGATCACTGAAGGCTGTAACCCTGTTTTAAGGTAAACCCATTTGACTTATACAAAAATAATTCCTTGTATTTTTTATGGTAAAATTTCTGCATCTAAGATTAGATTAGAGATGTTTGGATATTATTTTATTAGTGTTGTGAGTAGATATAATGCTCATTTTGTTATGAGTTAGTGAGGGATTATCTGACCTATTATAATTGAGTTGAGGGGTACTTTTGGAAACTCTCAAAATAATAAATCAATAAAACAAAATATTATTTAAAAAAGGGATCCAAAGAGATTTATTTTGAATATAAGTTGAGTATGAGTTGAAATAATCTCATAAAATATTATTATACTTTTTTGGTCACATTCATACCCTTTTTTTGGATTTATCCCTTAGATAAATCCTTTAACTCTTACTAGGACAACATGGATTTTTACACTTTAATGCTTAATATTGTTAATATAAAATGAATAAAAAACCATAATTGAGTTGATTTAATTTAAACAATATTCCCAATCAGTAGAGTGATATTTATATTATGATCAATTTTATATAATTTAATAAAAAAAATTTATTTCAAAATAGCATTAATGTTAATTTTTACACTATTCATTTCATGAATTTTTTAAGAAAATCACTGCACAAGATAACTTCAAACTAGAAACTTTATTACACCCCTAATTTTTCTATTTCATCTATAAAATTAGTGTATGGAATTAAATATATCATATTTTTATTTTAATATTTGTAAGTACAATTATTCCATTTGTCCATTAATTAAACAATCCCTATATCATCATTGTACATGTCTAAAATTTAACTAATTCTTCCCTAAAATTTAAAAATAAATTATCATGATGAAGAAAAAAAATGTTAAATTAAAATAAATAGTTATATTAGACTATTTATTATTCATAACAATATATATAAATTTTATACATATTGAATGAAGAGTGTGACATATTGGATTCCGTTAGAATAAAATACCATTAAACATTTACGTTCATCCATGTGGCTCCATGAGAACACAAAATCAGATGAAGGATTATTTTGATTAAAATTATTCATCCATTAATATTAATTAAAATGTTATTAAATTTTTATAGTACTTATAATATTATTTTTAACATCAATTATCCGGTTTAAATTTAACTATGGTAATTTAAAAAAAATACAACTGTTACTATTCATATTAACAAAACATAAAAGTAACATATTTTCATAATTGTTTGGACGAAACTGATTATGAAAAATATCATTTTCATGTATTTCCTTTTGCTATCAAGTAAGCTTGAGATTAAATGAAATCCCTTCAATTTTTATAAGTTGTTTATGGAAGATAGGGATATTATAGTACTTCCCATTATAACTATGATGATGGTATACTGATTTTCATTTCAAAAATATCATAAATTTGTAGAATATTTGATGAAAGCCCTATGATTGACATTGGGAGTAAAGAAGAGTTTTTGGAAGAGGAAATAAAGTGGAACACAAGTATTAGTGGTGCGCAAGTGTGATACACAAAATATATGTGGCACAAAAGTTTGTATTGCGCGCGTGTCATATTTCAAAGATCAACATATCAAAATTTGACTAAGGAATTAAAGTGTTGCTCATGTTCCCGAGTGGAACACATATAAAAAGTGGCTTTAATGTATCAATGACGCGCAAGTTTTTGTTACTTGCAAGTCTTATTTTATTGAAATCTCCTCAAAATATGGCAATGGAAACAAAGGGGAGCATAAATTATGATGTGGAATTCAAGTGATGGAGTGGAACATAAGTGATGGAATGGCACGTAATGGATGGAGTGGCATGCCAAATTAGTTTCATGCCTCACGTATAGGGTCACCAAATTTCTTATAAATAGATGGATACCCTCCTCATTTTTTTGATGCTTAGCACTGAAGAACAATTTTGAAAACTTATTGCGCAAGTGGTAGAAAGTGGTGTGCAAGTTGAATTGCCGCACAAGTTGTCTTTTATGCAAAAAATTAGTATGGAAGTAGAATTGGAGTACAAGTTATATATATTGCGCAAGGAGGGAGTTGTGTGCAAGAAGTGTTTTTTGTATAAATTGAAAGCAGTAAACAAACTATTAGTTCTTCACAAGAGTGGCAAGAATGTAGTTTTTCGTGTACAAGAAAGGTGGAATGCTAGCAGCGCAGTAAACAAGTAGAGAGGTTCACTAGCATAGAGGCATGCCAGAAGAGTGGCACACAAACATGGAGGCACACAAGTAAGGAGTGGTGCACAAGATGTTTTCACAAGGAGTTTTATTCCAGCTTCTGTGAAGGAAAGTGAAGAATTGTTTTGAAAGATTCGATTTGGGATTGTTCATTAAGAAGAACAGGAACATTAAATTACATTATTTGTGCTAAGAGGGAGCACATACAAAATTGGATTGTTTTAATAGTGATAAATTATTTTACGGGAATATCCTAATCATTGTATTCCACATCAAAGTATTATTATCAAGTGGATTTTGTGGTACTATATTGTTTTTATACCATACCAAAGACGTATCTACTCTTTTTGAGTAGTGAACCTGGTAAATATTTTGTTCCTATGGCTGTGTGTGTTAAGCAGGGAATACACTCTTCAATATGAGATGATGATTGTTTAAAAAATAAGGAAACAAAAAAAGAATGTTGATATCACTAATTCACCCCCTCAGCCTCTTAGTGATACTTGGATCATGACAAGGAACTTTAATTGGTATCATTTGGAAAGTTAACATTATTTGTTTTTTGTTGATGTTTTGAAGATATGTTGAGATGGAAAATATGAATTGCATGAATAGTAATGGGATTTTGTTATTTGATGGAAGTAATTGTCATATCTTAAAATATATAATGATACCTTATCTTATGTCACATGGGTATAATGTTCTTGAAACTAAAACAGATGGATTTACTCCTATTGATGACATATATCCTGTTACACTAGCTGAAAAGAAGAATATTGAGAATGATGGAAGAGATAAAAATGAATTTCCCTCATATATTTTTGAGAGTGAGTATTTAAGAATGAATGGTACCGCTACAGCTAAAGGCTTCTGAGATATGGTGAAGAACATCTATAAGGAAAATACAAATGCGAAGAAGGAAAAACTAAAAATTAGGAGGCTGAAGTACGAAGACTTGAAAATAGGAGAAGATGAATCTATTGGGGACTTCTTTACAAGGTTAAATGACATAGTAACTACAATCATATTTCTTCGTGAAACATTAGAGTATTCTATAATTGTTGAAAAGTTCTTGAGAATTATTCCTAACTCGTTTGATACTAAAGTGTATTTATTGAAAGATAGAGACCCTGAAACATTCTCTCTGGATGATTTTCACAGCACTCTCATTACTTATGAAAGGAAAAGGGAGAAGACTATGAAGAGAAAAAAATAAAAGCTGATAGAGAAGTGTCATTCATGTTTGAAAATAGAGTGATGTCAAATAAGAATATTTTTGAATATGATACTAGTGAATGAGATTCTGAAGATGTGATATTTAAAAATTTTGAAGAAATTTTGTCCTAGTTTTTGAAGAACATGATAATAGGTATAGGGAAATATAAGGGTTAGCTTCCCTTGAATTTTTTTTTGAGTGTGGTGACATTAGTCACATTGTGTCTAACTATCCAAAATATTACAAAGAAGAAGACAATGATGATGATGATTGAATGCCAAGAAGGTCATGCAAGAAACACGATGATAAAGATAAATATTTTTCAAAGGTTAAGGTTAAAATTTCCTCAAATAAAATAATAATCCTTTTATCTAAATATGAAGATGAATACAATAGTTAAGATGAATAAAAGAAATCATTTTCTAATAAATCTACAGAGAATACCGTTATTTCAATGGTGAATAATGAAGATTTAGGGATAACCATTTCTCTAGAAGAAGAAACTCAACATAAATATCATCTGAAAGAAGAGATGAAAGAATGTCTGAGGAAGACCAGACTGTTTGAGAAGGAAAACAAGTAGTTGATAAATTAAAATTCCACATTAAACTATCAAAAATGTTTTCATTTGATAAAATCGTGATGAAAAAGATATTAATGATCTAAATAATTCTCTTGAGAATACAATGAATCTTAATGATCATTTTTATGTACAGTGGTAGAAAAAAAAATTAGAGTTGGAACATATCGAACAGAATCCTTATAAAGCTAAAGAAATTAATATCAGTTTCAAACAATATTTCTTGGAAGTTGGAGAATGTTATAGTAAGAATGAACCAAAGAAGGTTCCATAAAATTTAACTTCAACGGTTTAGAGGAAATACAATATTTATTCTGATAATAACATAGCTAGAAAGGATTTGTATGTGGCCAGAGTCATCATTGCTGAATAATCAGAAGTACAAAAAAATTCTGAGTCAAGAATGATTTCAAATACTTTTGTTACTGATAAGACTGAACAAAAATTTGAGTTGAAGAAGAATGTTATGATTCAAAATATAAATGATGATGGTAAACTGAGTTTTATTAAGACAATTCATTGAGAAGAATGTTCACAACTCCGATCAGTATAGATATTTCAGTGGGAAATTTTTATTTTATGGTTACTGTTGGTAATTTTGTGGATTCATACACACTATAAACATGTATTGGTTCAATCAAAAAAATTACATGTATTCCATAAGTTATGGAATACAAGGTTTGAGGGGCAGTCAATCCTCTCAGAAAGGAAATTATGAGAAGAATGTTCATAAGAAATTTGAGAAGGCTAGTGTGAATGTTGAAAATAGGTTCCAATAACAGGAAACTATTTTTTAAAGATGTGAACATCCTTGACATATTTCTAAGGGATGAACTGTTTTGCAACCAGCACAACAAAAGGTTCTGAACAAATTTCAAAAGTTGGAGTTGAATAGTAAAGAGGAAGAACCAAAATCTCTTGTTTTTGAAACCTCGTTGAAAGATACAAAAGGGGAAAATCCATGAATTCATAATAGTGGGTGTTATTCTCATATGACAGGAGATTTAATGTTTTTTCAGGATGCCTGAAACATAAAATAAGGAACACTTACATTTGGAAATGATGAATTATGAGGATCAAAGGTTTTGAATCAGCAATCATTGGGAAAGAAAAAATGATGTCTAGGAAAACATAATATGTTAAAGGGTTGAAACATAATCTGCTGAGTGCTTCACAACTCTATGATGAGGGGAAAAAGTATTTTTCAGAATAGTTGGTTTTTTTGAAATGTGAAAATAATGGAAAGGTAGTTATAAGAGGAAAATGTACAATAGAGAACATATTCCATGTTGCTGAAGTACATAACTCTTGTTACATTAGCATGGTGTATTCAAACTTGTTATGGAATAAAAGGCATGGAAATATGTGTTAGAGAAAAAGGTTCAAGTTTTCAACGTGAGATATTGTATAAGATATGCCTGATTTATCATGAGGAAGATACTGGTGTTTCATTATTTTTCAAAAAGGGAAGATTACAAACTCTATGCATAAGAGAGATGACATTAATTAAAAACAAACCTTGGAACTTATACATTATGATATATGTGGACCAATGAAAATTAAATGAAAAAATGGAGTTAAGTACTTCGTTACATTCATTTATGACTTTACTCGCATTACTTGTGTTATGTACATGAGACATATGTCAGATGCTCTGAAAATATTTAAGACATTCACGAGGAAATTAGAGAAGTAATGTGAGTATTCAGTGTCTATTTTGAGAAAAACTAATGGTGGAGAGTATAAGAATAAAGAGTTTGATAGTTTCCCTAATAAACATTGAATTTCCCCTAAGTTTAGTTCACCATAAACACCTCAACAAAATGTTGTTGTTGAAAGGAAGAATAGAATTCAAGTTTAAATGGGGCGAACAATTCAACTATAACATGGCCTCTCTCATTACTATTGGAGGCAATCCTTGAGTACTACAGTGTATATTCAGAACTAATGTTTCTACATGACACACTCCGATATGACACTATATGAAATTTTTTATGAAAAAACATCATGTTTTTGACACTTCAGAGTTATTGGAAATCCATCCATCACATAGAAAACATGCCGAAACATTGGAATGTTTGAACAAAGGAGAGGTGATTGGTTTTTTTTATTATGCTTCAGAAGGAAGATGATAGAAATGCTTCAAAAATTAAACAGGATGAATCATCTATTCTATAGATGTGAAATTTGTTGAAAATGTTTAAAATGATAAGCATACATTTTCTGATATATAAGTTGAGTAGGATAAGGAATGTCTTGTTAATGATTTTGATAATTCTATCAACAATTGTAATTCTACACAAGTAGATGAATCAGACTCCCAAATTACAATTGATGAGGATGCAATTTGAACAACCCATCCTAGTTTGAGGAAGAAAGTGGAGGTTCAGAACATTATTGGCGATCAACATCTGAGGGTTCAAACAATAAGAACTAAAAACTATATTTCACATACTTATTTGTATTTAAAACTAGTGTCAAATGATTTGAATAATGATTTTGAGTATCCATAATGGATTTTATCTTTGAATGAAGATCTTGATCAGATAAAGATGAATGATACTTGGGAAATCATACCCAAGCTAGATGACCCAAATGTTATTTGCACAAAATGGATTATTTTGAACTAGATGAATGAAGATGGCAAAGTAATAAGGAACAAGGAAATACTAGTTTGAAATGTTTACTCACAAATTGAAGTTATTGATTTTTATGAGACTTTTTCTCTAGTGGATAGATTAGAAACAATCAGAATATTTCATTCTATAGTTGAAAAATTAGGTAACAAATTTTTTCTAATTAATGTGATGTCCACATTTCTTAATGTAAATCATGATGAAGAAGTTTAAATTGATCAAAATTGTGGCATTGTTATTGGGAAATATGATTGTTATGTGTGTAAGCTAAAGAAAACAATGTATGATCTTAAAAATCTCTAAGGGAATGATATTTAAAACTAGATTCATTCTTAAGTAAGATGAATTATATGAAAGGAAGAGTTGTCAGAAATCTTTACATCAAGGAATGTAAGGAGTGTTATCTAATTGTAAATGATTATTTTGTTGACATAATCTTTGAGGGAAATGAGGAATGATATTGTGAGAGTTTTTATGAAGAGATGAAGATTTTTTTTGATATTTGCATGCTATGAGATATTAAATATTATCATGGGTTACAAATATTAATAAATAAGAACTTCATTTTTCATTCTCAAGAAACGTATGAAAAGGAACTTCTAAAAATGTTTGCAATAGAAAATTTAATACCAGCTTCCACACCAATTTTAGGGGGAACCAAGTGGCTTAATTATAGAGAAAGCAAGGTTGTAGATCAGAAAAAGGTTTCAAAGCTGATTCAAAGTTTATTATATTTGGATGCCTCAAGACCTGCCATTGTCTATGTAGTTACCATATGTTTAAGGTTTCATAGTGGTTGTAAATAATCTCACTTAATTGCTAGAAAATGGATTCTTTGAGATATCAAAGTCCCAAAATTATTTTAGAATCATGTATTATATTGTAGAAAATATTTACTTGTTTAGGAATTTAGATTCAGATTGGGAAAGAAATGTTGATGATAGAAGATCCACATCTTATGGAGTTTTCATTCTGAGGAGAAGTTGTCTTAGTTGGCATATAAAGCAACAGAATTCATTAAATTTTAGCATGACTAAAGCTAAGTATGTATCTTCCACTCACGCAGCCACCCAAATTAGGTGGATGAAGACTCAGTTGGAAGGTTTAATAGTTGAAGTGAGGTACCCATACTCATGGGATGTGATAGTCAGAGTGCAATCAATCTTATAAGGAATCTGGTACAACATTCTCATTCAAAACACATTGACATAAAGTACAATTTCATCAAAGAGTAGGAGTAGAAAAACGATGTGAAGCTATAGTGCATTCCAACATTGGAACACATTGATAACATATTAAAAAAATCCCTACCAAAGGAACCATTTTCTAAATTGAGGTTGAACATTGGTTTCCAACATCCTTCTAATCAAGGTGCTGGTACATCTGTTTGTCCCCACTCTCATATTTCCTTTGGATAGTGTTGACATAAGGGATAATTGATTCATAAATATATCCTTATTTTTCCATTCATATAGGGAGAGTTATGGGCATGTTGTTAATTCAAAAAGTAGGTGTATGATCTTTTATAATAGTTTTTAGGAGTGGTTGTAGGGGAAAAAATTAATTTTGTCTACTACGAGTTGAAGATGCTGAAGAAGGTTCAAGATAAATAGTTGATGAGTATGTTTTGGAGAAGGCTATAGAAGAATGTTGTAGATGATTCAAAGTCACTAGATTTGGACAAAGTATTTTTCATGTCAATAATTCTTGTTTCCTATAATGAGTTAGATCTTGTAGGAATAGAATTTTTGATGAGTAATCCATTCCTTGAGTTTACAAAGTTTAGTGATTTATAACTCATTGGTGAAAACAAAATCAAATGGGTACATTGTTATAACCAAACTGATTATAAAGAATATCATTTTCAAGTATTGTATTTTGGTTTCAAGGAAGATTGAGAAGAATGTAAATCACTTCACATTGTATAAGTGGTTGATGGAAGATAGGAATGTTACAATACTTCCCATTTTAACAATAACAATTATTTGATGATTTTTATTTAATAAATTTCATAAGATTAGAGAACATGTGATGAAATACTTATGATTTATAGGGGAAGTAATGAAGTGTTTTTTGGGAACGGAAAGAAAGTTGCACACATGTATAAGTGGCATGAAAGTATATGTGGCACACAAGTGTATGCTGCATGAAAGTCATATTTAAAAGATCAAAATTTCAAAATATGACAATGTAAATAATGTGGTGTGCTGGATTAAGAGTGACATGCATGTAAGAAGTGGTACAGAAGTATCTACGGTGCACAAGTCTATGCTACATGCAAGTCATATTTTAATGTCATTACATCATAATATGAAAAATAAAAGTAAGTGTCGTGTAAGTGATGAAGTGTCGCGTAAGTGATGATGTGGCGCACAAGTGATGGAGTGGGGCACAAGTGATGCAGTGACACATAAGCAATGGAGAAGAGTGTAATCTTAGTTTCATGCCTCACACAGAGGGTCACCAAAATGCCTATGAATAGATGACTACCCACCTCATTTTTCGACGCTCAACACTTAAGATAATATTTGAGATCTGATCACGCAAGTGGTAGAAAGTGAACAATAAGTTGAATTGTTGCGTAAGATTTGTGTTATACAAAAAAGTGTCAGGAAAGTTCATGTGGTGGACATGTTATAAGTTGTGTGCAAGTCGGGAGTTGTGTGCAAGAAGTTGTTTGTGTATAACCCGAAAGTGATGAACAAATTGTGAGTTGTGCATAATAGTGGATAACAAGTCGTTTTTGGCATGAAAGTAAGAAGGAACACAAGAAGGGATACACAGAAGAAGCGAGGTGTGAAAGAAAAGAGGCATACAAGCAGGGAGGCACACCAGTTGAGTGCCATTCGAGCTGGGAGGTGCCAAAGTAGGGAGTGGCGCACAAGCAGTTTGCACTAGGAGGATCATACCATCTTCTAGGAAGGAAAGTGAAGAATATTTTTGAATGATTTGATCTGTTAATGTTTATTAAGAATCACAGAAACATTAAATTACCCTATTTGTGCTAAGATAGAGCAAACCCACTATTGGATTGTTTTTAATGTTCTACATGAATATAACGACATATCATACTCATTATATTCCACATAAAAGAATTCTTATCTATTGGATTGTGTGGTACTGGATTGTTTATATTCCATAAAAACGATGTAGGTACTCTTGTTTAGTAGTGAAAATTGTAAATCATGTAATTGTGTGTGTTCATTAGGGAAGAAACCCTTTAAGAAGTGTCAGAGGTTGTTTCAAAAAGATAGAAACATAAAAAGAAAATTGATATAACCGATTCACCCTTCCCCATATCTGTGATAAACTGATCCTGACTGGGAGCTTCAATAATGTGGAGACACTGATTTCAAATATGGAATCTATTTTTCAAAAAATAAATATTCATAAGTGTACAATTATTAATTTAAAATATTATTCCCATTGGAAGAATGAGAAAACACATTTTTACGTGAAAACACTCATTGAATGAAATATTTTTATATCCAAACTTATTGTAAAACAAATTCTAATAAAATAGATTAGATAAAATTATAAAATATTTATCTAATTATACATTTAAAAGTATCTATAAATATGATTTCATATTATAAATTATCTATATGAAAAAAATGTATTCAATTAAGATGCAATATTTTAACACAATTCATCAAAACATGAAATTTAACAGAAAAATACCAAAAATTCAACCAATGTAATAATTTTTATAATAATTTTAAAGAATATATTTATTCTAAAAATTATAATTTATGATGTTTAAAAAATTATATTTAAAATAGGTTTTCCATTAAATGGAGTAAAATTGACTTTTTTTGAAAAATATAATTTTTAGGAATAAAATTGGATTTCTTCTTATCATGTGTATACCAAATATATTGGAAGAATGTAAAAAATATTTTAGTGAATATATAATAAATATTTTTTTAATAAAATTAAATAATATTAATTAATTTAATTTATTAAGACAGAACAACTTTGTAAGAAAAAATGTGTTATTTTATAGAATCATTCCCTTTATATTCATCAGTTATAAATTTATTTCTGATTAATTAGAAACAAATAAATTAAACTATATATTTTTATTATATTTTAATCATATTTATAAACACCTATTTAACGTCTATGATATATGGTTTTAAATTATATAATAATATGTTTAATAATATATTATTTTACGGTAAAACTTGGTCATGAATGTATCACGAGCTATTGAAGAAAATTCATTGTTGCGTGTGATGAAAGATAACTAAATTTCATGGGAAATTAAAGCCATATCATATATTGGTTTTTTAAAATATTAAATATATTTTGAAGTCTTGATATATTATATTCCCTTTCATGATTGGTGTTATGTTTTGTACATGCTATCAAATACAATGTTCATACATTAAAATTTTAAGGCATTAGCATATTTCAATGAGAACAACAATATACCATTTAGCATAAACATGATCATCAAATATAATATATATTTTTTAAATCATATGGACAAATGATACATAAGAAAGGTGTGTGGTCAGATTCTCAGTAAGGGTATACGTACATTGAAAGCTATCCAAAACAAGCATAAACAATTATGGAAAGGTGATTAGCTCAAATATAATTCAGTTAATCAATAACCAAAGCATAATATGATAGGAATGAAATATGATCAAATAATTATATATAAATATCTACATGATAATGAATCTAAAACCTAGATATTATACTAGTTGAATAATTACATGTAAAATCAGTTTCCAATCTCCCAATAAGGTAATGCATATTGTCGGTCATTTTAAACATATAGTGAAATCTCTGGCCAAGACACCAACATAAACAGGTAATTCCTCAACCAATAACCAAAATAGTCTATCTCATGAGACCTATTGATGCATCAAGGGGCTATAGCGGGCCCGACCCATTACTTACTTATGTCCAATACAATCCTCATATGAAAAGGGTAAAACATAAACAACATACAAACACATAATGAAAAACTAGCATATGAAATGTGCATACACTAACCATAAACCATGAATGAACTGTTAGTAGTACATCCACTATCAAACAAACCATAAACTATATTTGCATGAAATTATAAATTAAGAACCTTATATAAGATAGCATGCATGAAATATGACACCAAGATTGTAAGGGAATATAATAACATGATTATCAAAAAAATATTAAATATTTTAAATAGATTCAATATATTTTATATTTTTCAGTGAACACAACACCAAGTTAGCTTGAGTTACCCAAAAGTGACACTTTCTTCGAAAGAATACATTATATATAATGATGAGTTTTACCGAACAAATATATATTGTTAAAATATTACTATTTAATTTAATAAGACTTAACATAGCCATTAAATTAGCTGTTATAAATAGTATTAACTAAATTATTAAATTATATTGTTTATAGAAATATAAAATTAATTCACTGGTTACAGATTAAATAGAAATGAATATAAAATCCAATCGCATATAAAGAAAAATATTTCTTTTTATATTCTGAAAGGATTTGTTACCATAATAAATTTAATTAATTATAATTAGTGATTGATATTAATGATATATATATATATATCTAAAATATTAAATGAAATATTTTTGATATTTATCCCATATATTTGATATTCTTTGGATAAGAACAATCCCAATATTACACTAAAAATACTATATTTTTATAAAGGTAGTTCTACTTCCCTTTAATGAAGAAACCATTTAAAATCCTATTTTTGACCCTTTAATAAATTTAATATGTAAAAATAGACCTTTTAATTAGAAAAGAAGAATAAATATTATCTGAGGGTGAATATTGGGATTTTTCTATGAAGATTAATTTTTAATGAATATTTAACAATACAAACTTATTGTTCAAAGATGATTTTTCATGTAATTTATTTTTGAAGATAAATTATATGTTAAATTATTTTTTATGCTTAATTAGAAAATATTATTTATCAATTATTAAAATTTATGTCATTGGAATCAATTTCACTTTGAAATTGACTGTAAATAGATAATAAACATTCCAACATTTTTACATTAAAAACCCTCATTATCATTACACCTGGAAGATTATATTTAAATCCATTTTTGCAACTTTTATGATTGGATTTCGAAAAAATGGATACCCTATGTAGAATTAGAATAATTCAATGTGAAAAGTAATTCAATTTATTGGCCAAAAATATTCTTGAAAATGATTAAAATTAATTTCCATGAATAAGGTTAAATTATGATTATTAATTGATTGAACCTTAACATTATGGAACAAAACGACCTATAAACATGTCCAAGAACTTTTATTTAGACATATTTCGCCATATCCACTCATTTATCAAATGTTTACCATTATTGGATCGAAATACAAAATTAAAATGATGGTAGGAATTACTTTGTCAAAATATTAAAAGACTGCCACTCCTCCTCCACTATAAATGGCCACCAGTTTTTCTCATTACTCACACCTCACAAAACATATAGGTTTTACTAGTATCTATACAAATATATTCCTAAAATCCATCCTATAGATCCTGAATCCTCTCTTGGGGCATAAATCCATCCAAGGAATCCCTTTGGTATAAACTAAATGGAATTACAAAAATCCGTTAAATTAATTTTAAACAATGCATATATTTTTTCCCCAGTATCCTCAATTTAATAAGATGTTTTTATTAGGGTTTTACATAAATTTACAAAAACATCCATCTGATGGATAAAAAAGTACTATTTATATGTACGACGAACTACCGCCTCACGAAACGATTATTGATCATTTTTATATTCCTCCTGTCATGGTGTCCTTTTACAATAAAAAATAATTGTATATATTATATTTATGATATTTATAATGAATTCATTATTATTTAATTATTTTATAACAAATACCTATATACATTCTGTTTTGTTTAAATACAATAACGTCGTTTGTTTAAGTGTCGACTAATGCCCCCTCAAAGCAATGTGACTCATCCAGGCTAAACATGGAATGTATAAATGATGGGTTAAATAAACCTATGTGACATATATAAAATAGATATGATGCATGAATTATTAAATCCATATTTATCCGTTAACTTTAATTCTTTTAAATACAACAAATAAATTAAATTAGAGTTCATCCGTACGTACCACTGACCCTCACCATAAACGTTATACTTAATTTCTTATCTCTAAATGTTATACACAATTATAAATATATATGTACCAAATGCATAATATAATTAATTATTTGTTTAAATTATAGAGAATATTAAATTATGATCTAATTAATTGGAAAAAACAAGGAACCATTCAGAACGAACTTGAGAAAACTAGGCAATCAACACCAAAAATAGTTAATGCAGCTGAAGAGTGCTAACAAACAGGTAATAAATTATTTTAAGAAGATAAAATATAATATTATAAACAATGATATTTTCTAGGTTTAAGTTGGTAACATATTCTAATCCACTATAAAATAAGATAAAGTACACCATGATAAAATTATGGTTAATGTAACATAATTTTGTCTCAATTTATGTTCTTTTGTGACTTATTTTTCATTATGAATCAGTTCACTTTAATTTGGATTATATACTATCATTGACACATAATATTAGTAATATCCTTGTTATCATGATTTTATTAGCTTAATTTAGTGTAATACCTTCACGGGGATTATTATTTAAAAGTTTCAATGTGGTATGTGAAACTTTTGAATGTTTAAAGATGACTCTTCTTAAGAATGATCTTAATTATTGTCTTCGAAATATCAATTATTTTTGTGATTGTAAACATTTTCTCAAAACAGGGAATTTATTTTAATCATTTTCAATAAAAATTTCTTGAATATCTATATTCTCATAAAATGGTTATTAGTATTTCTGAAACTATAAACCATTTTACATACATTGTCCACCTAGATAGTTTTTTGAATATTAATTTTGATATATTGATAATTCTTGTTTTATTTATTCATTATGGAAATTTGATAGGGAATATTAATAATTTCGACCATTCAATAAGAATAATTATTTTGACAAGAAATATTGGTTGGTTCTTGGACTTTTTGTTGCTCCTCAATATAATGATATGTTCTGATGAGACAAAAAAGCTGGGAAAATTAAACGAGGTTCAATCCTTAGCTTCAATGGTAATATGAAAGGTCTTGATGATATTGGGTTTCATATACATAATAAATGATGTAAAATAAATTGTAATTTACTTGGTATCAATTCAGTTATTATCTATCTATGATATTTTTCATCGACATTTCTATGGATATAGTTCATTCTCAGTTTATTGACTAGTTGGAATGTGTCTCAGTTTCTTACCTTTCCATAAAAAATTTTCCATATCTAGTTATTGAATGGCATGTGTTTTCAGTTAATCACCATTCTATAATAATTAATACCCACTAATACATTATATTTTCAACACTACTTACCCTTACTGAGTATTTGATATCACCGATATGATGTATCTTATCCAGAGGTTATATAGATGAAATTGTTGAATAAGTATTCAAGGATACCGATTATTTTATTTATATTTATCATGCTTGTATTTTACAATTCATAATGTATTATATGAATCAATTATTTAATATGGATTTATAATATTGTTAAATTGATCATTCCTTTATGATTTTATTCCTTTTTATCATTCCAATGAAATGAAATATTCCACTGGATTTTATATTTTGGAGTCGTGGTGTTAGATATGTTATTAGAGGATGTTTAGTAAAAAAATTGGAAACAATATTGAAAAAAATTATATGAGGGAGAACATAACTATGATATAAATCTTGGTTAAGTAGTACAAACAACTGAATATTATGTTAATATAGTGATTATATGGGTTTTTTTCGTAAAAATACAATCATGTTTATAAACTACAAGTAGACGTGGTTTTGAAAAAATATTCCTTGGTATAACAAACTACAGAAATGTGTTCCGAGCCTAACTCATGGTATGCTATTACCTGACAACTGACCATATAATTCACCTAGTTTAACATTATTAGTTGATATGTTTAGGATAATTCATATGTTTTTATGAACTATCAAGTGGGATTCAAGTTGAAGATAACTATGAGTAACCTAGGATAAACCAGAGGTATCATAGATTAAAGATGTTGGAACCATTATTTAGTCATCATTGGAGTATTTTTTCGTGATTATGTGGTTTGAAATTTTGGTAAGTGTTTCTCACACTTTTAATTCCATTTTTTCTAATCTGAGGAAACTAGAAGAAACGAGGTTAACATTGAATGTGATGGAAACTTTTTTGATGAGAATTTAAATTGATTAATCACTGGAGTGAAAGATGTTTTGATCAATCCTTATGATATGTTAGGAAATGTTATTAAAAACGCTTACTTTAATAAAATCTTGGACTCACCAAGGAAGATAAGGATTTAATTTACTGTGATTTTGTGTATTAGAGACCATAGAAGAAAGCATATCTAGTTTCCTCTATGTCAAGAATGATGAATTAATAACCCAAGTGAACATATTATAGGGTTATGAAGATTTATTAACTATAGAAAATAAGAATATGAATATTGTAACAACATGGGAAAAAATAAGTGTCTTGTTGATAAACATTATGGGAATATTGGACTCCCGTAGACATCATCGACGTTTAAATTCTTTAATTGTGGAATGATGGGTCATTATAAAAATTGATCTTCCAAGTGGAAAGCATGTGAAGTGAATTAGTAAGGAGTTACGAGTAATGGGTTTATCACTTTTTATGATGAGACTATTAGGTAAATGTAAAAGGAAATACGTATTAATTAATAGGATGAGGTATCCTTGGTAAAGGTTTTTGGATGAAGTGTAATAATTAATGTGATTATATACATAGATTCCAGAACAATGTCATTTCAATATTTCATTAACAATGAAGTAGTTGTAATAATTAGGAAATATATAAGGATTGTACTACAAGAAATTATATTTATGTATTTGAGATCATATATTGAATGGTACCAAGAAACTTTATTCAGTAGAAAGATATTATTTTTAGGAAAACATGATTGAGGGAAAGGAAATACTTAATATGTTCTTCATAATGAGAAAGTGATGAAGAAATAATTAATTTAGACATGTGCTGACTAACATGGAATTGATTAATGACTTTTTGACAAGTGGTCTTTGATATCATTGCTAGAGTTTACCACACTTTTTATATTTAAGGAATATATCCAATAACAAGTGTCACACATAAGGAATAAAGAAGAAATAATGTTTACAATAAGTTTTTATAGTGATTTGAGTTATTAAAATATTTGAATAAGATACATAGTGTAGTTTTTTACATGTTTGAAATATGAAAATTTAGAGTGGCATCGTGATGATTAAATGCCAATGATAAGTTCACTTCAGAAACATGGTGTCCCTATTTCTAAAGTGTTGGATCATATTATTTTGGAAAAGTTAACCATTTATGAAATTGTTTCAGTTGAACATTTTATTTTGTTTCAGAGATTGATATATTACATCACTATATGATGACTCTCGTTCAATTTGATGAATTAGAAATAGTGAAAATAAGCATATACCCTAGTGGTACAGGATGTTTCTTTGTATCCAAAAGGCCAAAGATCAAATACGGACAGGGATGAATTTCCAGGTTACTTTTTCAGGGAACTCTAGTAGTTATGTAGCTGCGGCGACACTAGAGTGGCGGAGGGACTGTAGCTAGTACTGTAGCGGTGGATGTACTGTAATAGATACTGTAGCAGCGCAGGTACTGTAGTAGTACTGTTCACCGAGGGGTCCTTGGGGCCATTAAATGGGCTTTCAAGCCTTTTATTCAGGACACTTGGCCTTGGGCCATTGGGATATGTAATGGGTCTCCCTCTACCCAGTCTAAAGAGGTCTTTACATTAAATAATAAATTGTGGATTCGACCCCAAACTTTATATATATATATATATATATATATATATGATGTAGAAATAGTGAAAGAAACAATAAATGGATAATATTGTAATTAATGAAATATAACAAATAAGTATATAAAATTATATTCATAGAGAGTGAATAAATTCTTCAACTCCAGAAAAATTGTCTTGAAACATAATAGTTTTGTCTTACTGCCATTGCTTTTGATGAATCAAATGGCCCCATAGATCATTACTGATTTAGGAATTTTTATTTTTTACTTTATCCATACCATTTTCTCTTCTAGTTTCTATCTGAAAATTATTCTTGGATTCTTCTTCCATATACATGTTTCCATTTCCCAACTATGTTCTCTTACAAGGGAACCTAGTTACGTGACCTTCATACTAATCATTTTCTCTTTTCAAGAGGATGTTTTATGAACCCTTATCATGATGTGGGATATCAACATAGGAAATATCAATAAATATATTACCAAATCATGTCTAAATTGTGAGGGTGTTATTTAATTAATGAGGGGGAGCATTTAATGCCCTGAAATTATAAATTAATAACCTTATACAAGATAATGTGTGCGGCACACTACACCAAGCGCTTAAGGTAGAGTTTTACCGAAGAGAAATATATTATTAAAAAATTATTATTTAATATAATAAGACATAAAGTAGACATTAAATGAGATTTTATAAATATTATTAACTAACTTATGAAAATGCACTATTTATAGGAATATAAATTCATTTCAATGGTTACAAATTAATTAGAGATGAATATCAAAATCGATTGAATTTAAATGAAAATATTATTTTTTCGTGATCTGAAAGATGTTAAAACATAAAAAATTAAATTAATTACAATTATTTGGTGCATTAATTTGTTAAATATATATACCATTTTCAATCAAATATTTTTTTATATTTATCCAATATATTTGATAAGCTTAAGATAAGAACAAACCCAATATTATAGATAAAATAATATATTTTTATAAAGGTAGTTTTTCATCATTTTAATGGAAAGAACATTTTAAATATATTTTATGAATCTTTTATAAATTTAATATGTCAATATAAACTTCATAATTATATGATAGACAATAAAATTATCTTAGTATGAATTTATGGTATTTTTTGTGAATAATCATTTTTAGTGAATAATTTAGAATACTGAATTATATTTCAAAAATTCTTTTCATCTAATTTATTTAAAAGGATAAAGTATACATTTAATTGATTTTAATGTATAATTATATGAAATTTGTATCAATTAATAAAATTTATTTCATTGAAATCAGTTTCATTTTGAAATTGATTGTAATGGAAATGGAAACGTTAAGACATCTTTACATTTAAAAGACACATTGTCTTCCTGAATGTAGGATTAAATATAAATCAAATAATTCAATTTATATGATATTAATTTTTGATAAAAGATTCCATATATATAATCATCATAATTTATAATTTTAAATATTATCAAAATTGTTTTTGACCAAAAATATTAGTGGAAGTGATTAAAATTTATTACATTGAATAATGTTAAATTAATATTAATAAGGGACTAAACCTTTACCAGAAGGCCCAAAACAACCAATAAACTTTTACAAAAGATATTTTAGGGCCATATTTACACCATATACTCTCCTGGTTACAAATGGGACCATTATTTTATCCACCTTTAACAAAAAAAGTGTGATGAATTTCATTGTCAAAAGAGTTTCCTCTAATATAAAGAAGGCCATATATCCCCATTACTCACAACATAAAAAAACACTTAGGATAAGCCATGATATAAAAAAAGTGAACCAAAATCCCTTCCCGTGACCATGATGCCAACCTTGGGGTTGAAATCCTTCCATGAAATCATTTTGGTATAAACCAAATGGAGTTACCCAATTTTTACCGTAACATTTTCCAATGATTTCCTTTCCTTCATTTAATACTACATCACTAATATTATTTTAAATTAATTATCATATTATTAAATTATTATCCTAAATATACTATGACATGGTTTTATTAACAGTTCTACCTAAACTTACACACACATCTATCTGATGGATAACAAACACATTCTTTACGTGTATGAATGACTACCACATCACGAAAATGAAAAAGATTCATTTTTTCCATTACCACATATCATGGTCCACATTATTATGGAAACTATATTTATATATGATATAATTAATATCAAAATTTTCTTTATTCTTCCTTATATCATTTATAAATCATATCTCTAAACATTCCATTTTGTGTAAATATGATAACAACATTTGTAGAAGTATAGACTACCACCCCCTCAATGCGGTGTGACCAATTTAAACTAAACAAGGAATGTATAAAAGATGATTTTAATAAACATATGTTACATATATAACATATATGTTATTATGGAATTATATTATACATTTATATCATTTAGTTTTTATTCATTTAAATACAACAAAGAAATGAAAGTATCGTTCATCCGTACATACGTCCTACCATCTCCATGAATAATGCAGTTCATTTATTATCTACATTTACTATGGACTATTATGATTACATATGTACTGAATATATAAGATAATTAATTCATTTTTTACATTTTTCAGATCAATAAATAACAATTTAAATAATAGGTACAACAAATAACAAGTCAAAATATACTTGAGAAAACTTGGGAATTGACACCCAAAATAGCTAAGGCAATGAAAGAGTGTTAACAAACAGGTTATTAAATTTTTTATGTAGTTAATATATGATATTATAAACGTTTTAATGGTTTTTTTATAAGTTAGTAACATATTTACAATGACTATACATTATTAAAAATACCACAAAACCAAAATGAATGATATGGTTAGGGAATTCTGTCTCAATTTATGTTCCATTGAGACTTATTTATTATTATGAACAAGTTCAATTATATTTATTTTGAATATACAGAATTTTAAACATAATATATTGAGTATAATTTTTCTAAAAATAATATATGTTTCATTTAATTTCAAATTTTCATGGGTATTTGATTTAAATGGTTCAATGTGTTATGAGTCAATTTGGAATGCTTAAATGTTATACTCTATAAGAATGTTCTTGATGGTAATATTTTCAATATCACTTAATTTTGTGATTTTTAACATTACCTTGAAATAATAAATTTGTTTTAGTAATCTCCTTTGTAAATTTACTTGAATATCCATGTTCATATACAATGGATATTAGTATTTCCTAAACCGTAAACCATTTTACATTTGGATTTTACCTTGATAGTTAGTTGATTATTTGTAGGATGTATTCATGAGTCTGTATTATTTATTCAATAAATATATTTCATATGTAATATTATATGTTTTAAATATTATATATGAGGGATTATTTTGATAGGAAATGATAGGATGATCCCAAACATTACAAAATCATTTATTCAGCAACAGGTTCTTATGAGACAATTAAGTTGTTCAAACTGAACATGTTTATTTCCCTAGTTTTTACAATCTTGTGAAAAGTCTTTATGTAATAAGATTAAAAATTCCAATGACATTGAATCCAATAAATGATCATTTATTTCATATAGATTAAATATTTATTTATCCATGAGATTTTTCTTCGACAATTCTATGGATATAGTTTATTCTTATTTTAATTTCTAGATGGATTGTGTTTTAATTTTTTAACATTACATATATATTTTTCCTTGTAATTTAAATTAATGTCTTGAGTTTGTAATTAATCACTATTCCATGTTGATTTATCTTCACGAATTCATTATTTATTCTACTTTACTTACCCTTTTCTGAACTTTCTTTCTCACCGTTATTATGTTTTCTTTCCCCATTTTATGAAGAAGAAATATTTGTACAAGAATTAAGGGATGCAGTTTATTTTAATTTTAGGCATCATTATTGTGTTTCCAATTTCTATATGTATTATGGGTATCAAGTATGTATAATGTATTTTCCAGGACTTCTAAACTGATCAGTGCTTAATGATTTAATTCATTGTAATCATGCAATTGTAATAAATTAATGGATTGGATCTGGATTTCTAGGGTCGAGGTGTTACATAAATTATTTAATAAAATATGTTAGATTGTTTAATAAGATACCATTCTCACTAAATAATAATTTACAACAATGTATGTTGAAAAATAAGAAAATACTATAGAAAAAAAATTAATATGTTTCTGAGAGACATACCCTTTTTTACATTTAAATCATTTATTTAATCATCACACTATTATAAAAGAAAAACATTTATATGGAACTCACTTTTAAACAACAAAAGTAATCTTGAAAAGAGTAATAATTAATAAAATAAGAAAAATCCATTCTATTCATATAAGTGGAAAAACGATATTATCATACTATTGTCAGATAAGACAAAAAGAGCCACATTTGGAAAACAAAAAAAGGTTAATTTCGAACCGTTTTGTAAAAATTTGTACACATTTATTAATTTTAATATGAAATTATATAAGAATAGTAAAACTAAATTTCAAAAAAAATTAAGAAACATGGAAATTAAAGATAAGTATTCCACAACAGATACTTAGCAATAATGAATACTGAATTATAATTATATTTGGAAATTAACCCTTACCATATTATAATCTGTAAACTACTATTCCACATGAAAAACAACTATTTTATGGACATGAAAATATCATAATATTCAAAATTATAGTCATAAAATAAATTCATTGGGAGTATATAAACAACAAATAAGGAAAAAATATTGTATAAGTTATGTGTCCCATAGAAACAATTATAAGAAAAAAAACCATATATCTTTAACCTTCATTTAGATGAACTTGATTTCAACTCTTGTATATTGTTATAAATCATGTTAATAATTTACACCATAACGATACAAATATTTATTATAATATATATTATCCTCCTAAATTGTTTTGTTAATAATAATTCCTTATTACCCTTGTTTAGGGTGGTAACATCTTTATTTTCATAAGCTTGTTTTTTCATTTACATCCAATTTATTATGAATAGGTTGTTTTTATTTTTTCTAAATAGTGATATTATGTTCATATATTAAATATGTATTCATTATATATTTTTTTATAATCATTATTTAATGTTTAACATGTAAAATGAATCATATAGTGTCGTGGAGACCGTAGGTCATACAAATGCACGCGAAATGACATCATTCCCTTAATGGTGAAATGGTAATGAAGGTATGGACTATTAATTTTCATAGAATTAATATCATATTATATTTTTTTTTTATATCCATTATATACATCATTATACCCATATGATTAAAGTAATAATGAAAAGAAAATTACACCATAGTGTGGAGACGATAAGCCATACGTACGCAGAAATGGAGCTTTCATTTTTTGTAGGATGGATAAAAGGAAACCTATTTCTTTCCCATAGTCATTATAAAATATTTTAATATATATTATACTGTATTTAATACTATATATTATGAAAACCACATGAAGAGGAAGTAAAATATGAAATGAACTCAGATGACTCTGTTAACAAATTACCTCTTCTTCGGTAGACATCATTTGATCTCTTCTTAAGGGATATAGCGTTGGTATTTCTAGAATAATAGGAGCTAAAAACTATAGATAAGGATGTTCTAAATATAAATGGTCATGGGAATTATCTACTAGGTGAATTAAAATAGTTTGAGAAAGTGAGGGATGAGGTTCCCTTTTATTATTGAGGTGAGGGGTACTTTAAAAAAAGCATCAAAATATATTCATATAATAAGACTATTATAGAGACGAAGACATCCAAATGGCCTATAAAGGAATAGGAGAAAATATTTAAGAGTTATATTATAACATTTTATGTGATTAAACATACTTTTTTAATTTTAAATAATTTAATAAAATATTATTACAATAAAATATCATTATTGTCCAATTTGATAGTATTCATTTAATTTGAATTCAAATATATCATGAAAAACTGAGAATTAGAATATAATGATTTTAAAAAACTTTAATATATCATGTATAGATATTAATGTAATTATAAACACTAAATCATCCCAAAAATATCAATATTTAACTTTATGAAATAAATTATTTTATATTTATAACAAATAAATAATTAATTAACATTGTAGAATCATTCAAGGTACATATATAATTTATAAAAAATTAAAATAAATTAAAATAAAGAAAAATATTCATTTAGATGAAGATAGAAAATTATTTTTATTCATATATTGACCATGACACTACGTGGACAAAAAATGATATTAAATATTAATAGAGAACCATTTTGTAAGTATTATTGACTTTAATAATATAAAAAGTTATTTTCAAAGAAAAGTTTTTATTAAAAATCTAATATTCTATATTAAGAGGATAATGGAAGAATAATATTCATCCAATAATATTTAGTCAAATTTATGTCAAATATATACAAATATCTTTTGGTTTTAACCCTTATTTAAACCATAACTCTTAAGGTTACCACATCTGTTTTTATTATTCGATGGTTCATAAATTTACTATAAAATGCCAGACCAACCATAAACGAGTCTTGGATGAAATTTTCAATCTTATCCCACAATATTGGATGAAGGTAATATTTTTTATGAATTTTATATCATCTAGTAAAATATTATTTATTTTAAAATTTCATTTACGTCAATTTTTACACTATTCATTAGTTCACATAAAAAATACAAAATATAACATTAAGAAAACTTCAAATTCATCCCTCATATGTTATGTTATCTAGGAAATTCTTGTATGACATTAATAATCATAAATTATATTTAACGCAATATTTTTTATATCATTTATTTTTTATTTCCAATAATTAAACAATTACTCCAACAACAATTTATAAGCCTTTAAGGTAATTATTTATTTCCAAAAAATTAGAAATAAAATATCATGATGATGAAAAACCTTTTAAATTAAAAATTAATATTTATAGTCTATGTTATCTTCTAGATAACCACATACAAAAACTATTATACTTAATAAAATCATGGGTATCACATATATGAATTTCATTAGATTAAATTAATATAGCAGGCTTAACGTCATCAATGTGGAACCAAGAGGTAGGCATGTATTATTTTGGATGACACTAACTCTTACAATAAAATTATCCCAAGTTTTAGAACAATTGTAAAATATTTATAATATTATTTTTACCCGTAGTTAGTATATTCATCCTTAATCATGGTAATTAATTTTTTTAAAGTTACTATTTCAATAAAAGTAATTTTTTAAATCAAATGCTATATTTTTATACTATTAATCAAACATTTTTATGTATCATAAAAATATGAAATATTAAACAAAATTAAATTTTGATATTATAAATATAAAAATAAATATTACCATGTCAAATGTAATTTATAAAAGTGTCAAAATTGCTTTTTAAAATTAGTGTGCCATATAAAGGAGAAAAAAAAAACTATAATACAGATTTTTATGTGTAAAAGATGATTTATTTTTATATTATGTTTAGAAAACACCTACGTTTACTATAAAAAATTATACATAAATTGTAATATATATATTTCTTAATGTGGTTAATACTATTCATTCACTTTAATTTAATGGGTAGGTTATAAAAATATTTCATTATTTTTTTAAGGTTTGTGTTGTAAGAAAAATAACAATTAAAAAAGATTTTCTTTAAAAAGTTTCATATTATAAAATCTTATGGTGTTACATTATCCCTTCCATCAATAAATTATATCCTCATAATTTTAAACTAGTCTTCAAAAATCAAAGTTTGATTCCTTAATATTACATTGTAAGAATCCCACATCAGAAATAGGATTATCAAACCATCCTCTTAGTAAGAGGGCAAGGTAAATGTGCAGGTTACCAAAAAATTACACTTTTGAATATGAGAACATTATTGAAATGTGGAAATATTGGAAAATAGGAGAAAAATAACTATGAAGTTCTGATGGAGAGTAATAATTAACATGGTAATTAGAAAGTTGACAAAAACCTTAAATTTGATATCAATTAAAAAATGATTGATTTATAAGAAATAAAATTATGTAGATACCATTTTTTTCGAAATATTATTACTTGAGTTGAGGTATTATTTTAAAATAAAGATAATTAATTAAATGATTTCTATCTATGTAATAAGCATAATATCATCCTTTATACGTGATTCTATATATTTTTACTTTATCAATTACTCTATAAAATTAATTATAAAGAGGAATTTTTCATTCCTTAATAAATTTATGTATCATAAGATCAATGTGTTATTCAATTTAATTTTAAATGTTTATTAAAACCAATATGGTTTGCACAGGTTATCCAATATGATAAATCAATATATAACCTCAATCAATAAAACCCAAATTTCATCATTATCAATTCAATAATTATTTAAAATTAGGCTCACTCAGAATATTTTTTTTTCAAATTCATTGTCAAAAAATTTAGACATAAAGCCAATAAATTTTCTAAATCAACTTAAATTCTGATTCCCAAACACATGATGTCACTCTTATTATCACATACTAAATATATGATCACCTTAGAATACATAATGAATAAAATTTAAGCTTTATAATCCATAAACATGAAGTACCAAAATACAATAAATATATATATATATCATTCTTATTATAAAGATATAACTAATAATGAAAAAAATCATGAATCAAAAAACATTAGAAATTTACTCATTCTACTTCATTCTTAAACGATTAATTACGCTTCATCAACTAATTTAATAATACCTCCTTAATTTTATTTATGTTATTTATTCTGTTCATCAATAGTAGTATAACCATTACTTATATAACCATAATGGTTCTGACAATTGAGTAAAACCTAATCCACAATGTGAGAAATTTTAATCATAGTGATATAGTCACGAGGAATCATTTATAGGACATAAAAATGAAAACACTTTCTAAATCTATAAATCATCTTGATTAACATTTGTTATCCGTATTTCTTACCATATTAATTGGATGATATCCTCTAATTAGTATAATCCTTAAATTTATTCATAGGGTAATATTCTGAAGTATATGTTTTCCTAAATTTAGTTTTAAAGGTTTACTAAAGACATTATTTTATACCAAATATAATGATCTACACCTCAGTAGTCCAATGTTTGTGCATTAAATTATTTAATTTAACCAATATATAAAGAATCACATCCCAAAATAATGAATATTTAAGTAGTCTTGAAAAAATAGATATATATTTGAAATTTATATTGCATTTGTGGCATAGAATAAAAATGTAATTTATTCGAGAACACCAATATTCCCCTTAGCATAAAGCATCACCTTAGTCATAATATACTTCTTGGAATTATATGGAAATGAGAAACAACCAAAATGGGTGACATCAAATGATATGTAACTCGATACATACATCGAAAGCTACTATAAATAATCATAAACAATTGTGCCAAGTTAACTAACTAAAACACACTGAATTTAATCAATAACATGAGAATAATATGGAATGAATTAAAGATGATCAAATAATTCCATATAAATAAACACATGATAATTATACATAACCATGGATATTATAAAAGTCAAATAATTATATAGAATATAAATTTATAATATAACAATGAGGGAATACATAATTTAAGACATCTGAAAAATGTTGTCAGGGCTTCGACCAAAGGACCATATATAACCAGGTAAGGCCTTGACCAATACCCAAAATAGCTTCTACTATGAGACACATAATTTCATAACATGGCCATAGTGGTCTATTCAAACCACATTTTAAGTCCAATTTATTATTTACATGTAACATTTTATGCATGAAAACCTAAAAACTCATATATAAAAACCATCATAAAATATGTGAATAATTTAACCATTAACCCTAAATGGTATCAAAATTTCACATCCATAGTTAAACTCATCAAAATCACTAAAATAATGTATGTTTGATGGTATTATAAAATATCATCCTCAATCATGTATAATTATCAACAAAGCAAGTTGACATAGATGAATATGCTCCGAAAGATCATTAAACATTTATTTAGATAAATATATTTTTTGTTTTTACGTTGAAATAATGTATTTAGAAACAAAAAAAACTATAAAAGAAGTTATTTTCTTTGAAAAAAACCATGTAAACGTGTAAATGAAGCTTCAAAACATGAATGGATCATGAAGGCATAAAAATCCATTCATGTGGTATAGTTAATAGAACATTATTTTCCTACATTTTTTATAAAAGTCACAAAGTACACCATTTCGAAAATGAAAATGTTATTCATTTCAAACTATTTAGTAAAATTTCTCATATGTGTAAAAATGAATTTAATTTTCATAAATATTAAGAAAAATTTAGAAAACATTTTTTAGAAACATGAACATGGATGATAAATATTCTCCATCATATAATTACGTATAAACAATTCTAAAAAATAATTAGATTACAAAATTAACCCTTACAGCTTTATAATCAGTAGAATCATATGACCCATGAAATAAAGAATGTCATATAGATATTAAAATACAGAAATATTCATGAAAGTTTCTTAAAAAAATTATGGAAGTATATAAATCAAATAAAAGAACGAAGTAGTGTATAAGGCATGTGTCCCATAGAAACAAAAGGGGGAAAATATCATACCTTAAACTTCACTTTAGTTGATTGTTGTTTAACCTTCTATGAAATTTTTTCAATCAAGTTAAAAATTTATACCATAATCATATCCATATTTGATGTTTCTTATTTTATCTTATTTTATCTTTTTGTTAATAATATTTTGTTATTCCCGTTGTTTGGGGTGTTAATTGATTCATTTTTATATTCATGTTTCGTTGTGTTAGTTATATTTCTTAAAAACATGTTTCATTTATTTCATATAATGATTCTCTTATGTTCTTATATATCACATTTATTCATTATATACATTTTATCTTTTATTATACCCTTCAAATAATGTGGTGATGATAAAAAAATTACACGACGAGGTGGAGATGGTAAGTCGTACGTACAAACACATAATGATTTTAATTTTTGTAGGTTTGATAAAAGGAGGAATATGTTTTTCCCATAACCATAGTAAAATCCCATCATATGGAAGATATTTGATTTTTCAATTTATAATGGAAACAACACATGAAGAGTAAGTATAAGAAGAATTGAACTCAGATAAGTTGGTAAAAACAACTACCTTCTCCTCCCCCAAAATATAATTTTTATTAAGCCACTTTAAGTTAATGTGGGAAACCAAAGTTCTCACACAACGAAAACTACGTGCTAAAAGATCTAGTAGAATTATTAGACACAAGACTAAGTTTATTTAAGTCAAACGATCTAAATAATTCCCAGTGCAGAGTACTAACCAGAGTGTCAGGTTCTTCCCTGATATGTATTTCAAGGTGAGAACCATTCTATCCATTCTATGGATGAATTCCTCCAAGGTGATTCTGCCTTGGTTGAAGCCTCAGGGCGATCATTAAGTATTGATTATCTATCCACTCATCATGCTCTTCTATGTCCTCAATTAGCAGTCTTCTTTCATAAATCCTTAAAATCTCCTCATTTGAGGAATTTGGTTGATGGGCACTTTCAAGCATCACTTCCTTAGAGTGGAAGATGAACCTTAGGTGCTCTATGCCCTCTTCTTCCATCACTCTTGGTTCTTTGCATGGAGCCCCACTATCCCCATATGGAATTAATTATCTTTCCTTACCTCTACATTTTATGGTGGACCTGGTTTTTATTGGGTTAGGAAAGCGAGAGTAGTCTTATAACCCCTTTTGTTTTCCCCTCGACCACTTTGCATTTCCCCGAGTCACGCTTTTCTTTTTTCCCCTTCTTTTTTATTGGGCTGTGGAGACCATTCCCTTGGAATCGGTCGAGGCTGTCTACTAGGATTTGGCTAAAACTATCATCTCCTGAATCAATATCCTCTTCTGTCAATGATTATTCTTGAGCTTCCAGACCTTCAAAATGGTTTTTCACTTCTACCCCTTGGAAATCTCTGAGAGTCCTCGACCTACACAGAAAATCCAACTTGCCTGCTTTAACCACAATGTATTTCTTCTTCTTCCCCTCACTCCCTTTCTTATGAAAGGGGGGCTTAGGAATGAGAGTGTTTGGGTCTAAGGGTCCCAAGACACTAACCCCATCCTTCCATGACCATGGAATGAGTCTATAGCTGCATGCGAGGAAAACATCCCCTACAATGACTTAACAAATGGTTCTACCTCCTTTCTGAATCCACCCTCAGGGACATAAATCCACGTTATCAGACCTATGGGAAGCTCGTATCCCTAACCAATGAGTTGAGATTGTTTATTATTATCCTCCCATTCCTGACCTAGAGAACCCCTAAATCCATGGACCTCATTGACTACCATTGCCACACTATTATTGATATTTATTTCTAAGAACAGATGCTCCACCACATACACATGCAAGGACAACTCTTTATCCATTCCTTCCACCTGCACTACCTCCATTCCTTTCACCTGAAAGGGACTGATTACCAAATCCTTCCTCAAATGAGCTAGGACATCCACATCCTAAGGATAGGGGGCATTGGCCTCCACATCCTTCACTACTCCTGTAACCAATGAAGAAGGACACTGCACATGCTGGTCCTCCTGATAACTACCTTCTGGTTAAAACCTCAACATCTTTCTTGGGCAGGAATAAACCCTGCCTTGTTACCGATCCTCTTGGACAACCCCATGCGCCTCACCAGACTTGTCCAGACCTACACATACGATTACTAGATCACATCAGGCGTGACATTCAACTGAGTCCCTTCTAGATGGGGGTTCAATAGATGCTGAGTTCTTTTTCCCTGACATCATCCTAGGGCCGAATGTTCGAGATGTTGACAGCAAGAGCAGTATGTGGGCCAATACTGAAAAAACACCCACTATTTTTATCTAAATTTATTGCCATCCAAAATCCAAATCCACTCTATAAAAGGATTTGACACATCATCCTCATCACTAATACAGGGGTTGATAGGGTGACCAACAAATACAATCGTACTATCCAATCACAAAAGTCTACCAACCGTTTTCCTTAACATGCTTATTATTGATGGAATCTAAAAAGGAAGTGGAAATTCTTGGAACCTTACCAACACTACCGTTGTCGGTTTGTTCTGATTCATGTTGAATTCAAAGGACTATCGAAGTAGGAAAAATACGCATCCATTGAGAGTTCTACGAGCATTGGACCAACAAATAATAAGATCACTATCTCAGGAAAAACTGACCATCATATGTCACCGGTCGAGAAACCCGATCACCGTGCAGTCTTAAAGCCCCCATGATTTAAACATGAATCTGGGAAATGTATCAACCGAAGGACTTTGGGCCCAAAAATGTGCTACCAGCATCATCCTGAAGAGATCGAAAGTGATGCTGAATTCATTCATGGAAGGTGAGAGCTAGGGTGAGATCTTTTGTAGGTTGAGATCCTCAGGGCACAATGAAATCATCATAAATGGAGGAAGGAGAACAGATTTGGGGAAGTGGAGAAAGCTCTGGACGTTTTCCCCGACCTCCTCCGGGGAGGGAGGGGTCTGGACATTTGGAATCGGTGCTAGAGATTCACCCTCATCCTCGCTCCAATGAGTTGGTAAAAATAATTACCTACTCGTCCAAAATATAATTTTTATTAATCATTTTTAAGGTATTTTGGGAATCCAAAGTTCACACACAAGGATAACTACGTGCTAGAAGATCTAACAAAATTATTAAACAGATGATTGTGATTTTTTGAGTCAGATGCTCTATATATTTCACAGCACAGAGTACTAAACTATGTATCTAGATACTCCTTAATAAGTTCTTCATGGTGAGACACCATTCTGTTCATTATCTGGATTAATTCTTCCAAGGTGATTCTGGCTAGGTTGAAGCCTCAGGCGATGATTAGGTCTTGCTTATCTATCCACGCTTCCTTCTCCTCTATGGCCTCAATCTGCAATCTCCATTCATAAATCCTTAAAATATCCTCATTTAAGGGATCTATGGTAGGTGTTTTTAGAAGACCAAGACCCCCCTTAGCAAGGATAAGAATGTTGGTAAGAGACATGGGTGGGGGATAGTTGAAATAGATGCCTCAAATTGGTGTGGGAAAGTAAGGGAGGAGTTTCCCATTTATAATTGAGGTTAGGGGGACTAGGAAATTCTTAAAATATAAAAACATAATAAGGTAGTTTTTGAGATAAAGATATCTAATTGGAATATAAAAGAATAAGATAAGACATTTCAGACTGTATATTATACCATTTTTTCTTATTTATCATATTTTATATTTTGAAATAATTTAATAAAATATAAATAAAATAAAATATCATTACATCCAAATTTGATAATATTCATTTGATTTGATTTCAGATACATCGATACATAGTGGTAATTGGAATAAAATTCTAACACATATCTATAATATATCACATAGTTATATTAAATTTATTATTCACATTAAATTATCAAAAATATATCAAAATTATTACTTTTTAAATCAATTATTTTAAATTTTTTAATTTAATTAAAACCACATTAGAATTGCAGAATCAGTTAAGGTAATTATATAATTTCTATAAATTGAAAATAAATTTATAAAATGATAATAATTTCATTATTACAAAATAGTCATTTAGGTTTGTTACTAAATTAAATTTTTTAAGATGTGGACACATAAATGTTTTTAAATACAATGATATTGACTTTTTGTCACTATCATTGATTTAAAAAATATATAAGCTACATTAATGTAATAAATTCCCGTAAGCAATGAAAATTTTAAATTAATATAATAATGGTAAAATTACCTATATATAAAAATCTTTACAGTTTTTTAGGTCACATTCTTACCATTTTTTGTTTTTTATCCCTTATTTAGATCATTTTCATCTAGCCATAACTAAATGTGTTTTTACTTATTGAAGGTTAATATAGTTAATATAAAATTCCAAAATAAAACTAAATGATAAATTGATGATATATTATACCATATCAAAATAATTTTTCCAAATATTTAATTTTTAGGTATTTTATATCATTTAATAAAACATTATTTATTTTTAATCATCATTATTGTAAATTTTTACACAATTCATTACATTAATTTTTTTAATAAAATAAATACATGATAAATTCAAATAAAACCCATTAATTAATACCTAATTTGTCTGGATCAAATATAAAATTTATTTATGAATTTAATAATATCAAATTGTATTTATTTTAATATTTTTGATATCATTTATTTTATATTTACATTAATAAAACAATTACTACATCATCATTGTATATTCCATGGGGTAATTATTTATTTGCTAAAAATAAAAAATAAAATACTATAAATATGATAATATTTTTATCCTTAAATTGAGTATTTATAGAGGAGAATATCTTTTGAAAAACCACTTATTAAAACTGAAATACTTAATAAAAACCTTAGTTTTACATATTTGATATCAAATAAAAAAACTACTATAAAAGGTTTCAAGTCATCCATGTGGTTCCATGAGGCTATAAAATAGATACAATGATTATTGGTTTCTACACCCACTCATCCTATATAATTTCAAAAAAGATTAGGATAATTTATTATAATAAATAATATTATTTTGACACTTAATTACACAATTAACCTTAAACCATGGTAGTTAAAATTAATAAGTTCACTATACATATTTTAAAAAAATAAAAGGGACCTATTTACTAAATTTTTACCTTCTCAATCAAAATATATAATCCATTTTTTGAAAATTCATATACATAATTAGATGAAATTAAATTGAATTTAATCTTTTAGACGAGGTGGGAAAACATGTTTTCAAAGTGAAAACGTGAAAATGTTTGAAATTTTTTTATATAAAAATTATATATAAAAATATTCAGATGAAATTAATTGGATTAATATTTGTGTAATTCATCCAATGATTAATTAAAATAAATTTAAAATATAATTTTACATCATAAATTCTAAATATTAAAAATCAATTTTCCAATAAAATGCAGTATTTTTTTATTCATAAGAAACATAAAGTAATAGAAAATAAATAATGTTCAATTAATGTAAATTTTGTTCTTCCAAATTCATTAAGGAAGATTATTTTTTCAAATATAATTTATAATTGTGTCACTATTTAGTTTTAAATAAGTTCATCATCAATAGGCTATAAAACAACCATTAAAAAATATTTATTTTTATGCATAAAAGTGGATATATTTTTATATCATGCCTAGAAAACAAATAATATGAATTTGAATAATTATATTGAACATATAATAAATAAATTTCATAATTTGGTTAATACGATTAATCCCCTCTAATTTAATGGATTTTTTCTTATAATACTTAATTGTTCATTTAAGCAGGGTTTTGCAGGAAATGTAAGCTCTCCAAAAGACTAACTATAAAAAGAGACATAACATAAAATAATGGGTTGTTAAAAATATAAATCTTATAAGAATATGTAATCTATATATTTTTATATTTTATTTCATCCTATTCATATATACCATTTTAATTTATAGGTTATAACTATCATATTAAATAATAATATTAATAGTATATTTTTTTTGGCTAAAACGTGGTCTTTCATAAAACCAAATCTACTAAAGAAATATTTTTTTGATCGTAAAAAATGATAAACCCAGAGATTTATGTAATAGATGCTAAACATAGTGTGGTGTACATCCCAATATAAACCCAATGTGGTGTGTCACATTCGATGTTGAATTGAATGTTATTCTTTTAGAATTTTTGTTTTATACATTCTCCCCCACTTAAATAAATCATTTCATTGGAATTTAAACATGATATATATTATCAATTGATTAAAATTTTGAAATACTTTTGATGAAAAACCACATCATAAAAATATTTAATAAAGTGTTCCATTAATAACAGATAAAGGGAAGTACAACTATCATATGGAATATTATATAAGTTGGTTTCTATGTAAGATTACATTGAATGAAAGTGATGATATGGACATGGAGAAAAAGAATAAATATGCATAAAGATTGATTGATTTAATTGATACAAAAAAGTGAATTTTCAATGGAATTTAAATGGTCTAAAACTGTATATATGTGATTATTTAAAATAAAATCTGATTTATTAGGGATAATGGAAATAAGATAAAATTTTGTATATAGATATTTTTTCTAAGGATTTGAAATTATTTTACATTCTATGAATATAAGGAAATATACTTACTTGATACATTTCTATTTCATAATTAAAACTACATCATTTGGTTTTTCTTTGTTCAACTCTCAATTCTTTTACTACTCCATGAAATCAATACCCAAAAGTGAATTTTTTATTCCCAAAGGACCAAAATTCACATTTAATGGATCTCAAGGTCCTTAAGATAAGTCTTTAAATTTCCCACATACTATTTTGAAAAACTAATACAATTAACATAATTTATACAATATAGTAAACTAATAACTAATCCTCACAAGTAATACAATTTATTAATCATTAATTATTATTCATTAAATTTTTTTGTTAAAAACAATAACTCATTAACCCAAAAATATTGTACGAATGTGGTATTTGTGAAACCCTTATCATCCTCAGGCCATGTGATAATGCCCCAGGACATTACTAGAATTTATGGGTTGTCACCCATAATGCAGGTGTTCCTTTTTCTAAATTATATTAATATAATTTCTATATCATTACCAAAAATATGAGGGACATCTGTGAAAAAGAATTAATTATAAAATGTCTATTTTTAATACATTTTTTAGGAAAACTAATTTTTAATAAAAATTATTAATCTTATTTTACTATTAGTATAGTGTAATTAATGATTATATTAACCATAAAGTATATAAATACATTATAATTAGGTTTTTAAATTGTAAAGGCATTGTTCCTCAAATAAGTTTCCCACCAAAAAATATATCTGCCATAAATTTACCCAAAACATCTTTAATCTTGATAGAATTTCATCACAAAATCCTAAAAGGTGGTGTTTATGTAATTGAATTAGTTTCCATCTCAAACTAATAACTCATTACGATATCCATAATTTATAAGTTAATGATGAAATATAAGATTCTAAAACAATACTATGTTATTTAATGAATCTTTAAAAACAAATATAATTGGTAAAAATACTTCTACAATTTATTAATTGATTAAAAAAATACTTATACAAATTTATTTCCACATAGGTCCTTCCATGGTCTTTCATTTAACCTAAGTTATTAATTTTTATTATCCCTTAAAATAACTTATAACAGTTTTTAAAAAAATAAGAATTATATTGTGATTATCCAATGGGAGTTTCATACCAGTTGTAGAGTAAGGACTATTGGAATTCCGTAGGTGATGAATACGTCCAGCCCCATGCACCCTTTTCAATTATATTACCCCTACATACCTATATTCAAGAACCAAATCTAATTTTTTTATCACAAAACCTATATATTTCTAGGATCACCCACTTAATCTATTCATTACCAACACTTTAGGTCATTATTCTAGACATATCCTAAAATTAAATCATATTGTTATGTTCACTAATCAATGTTATCCTAAATCTAATTCCCATGTTTTATACTAAACTTCCTCTGAAACTAATTTTAGAGACCATGAAAAAAGTTTTCCAATGCTGGAACCATACTTTATTACAATGGCATAGATAAAAAGAATCCCAAACCAAAGGACCGGACTATTTATTAGATTTAGAGAACTAGATTACATATATGATAGAAATTTTACATTGTGAATTAAAATAAATCATAACAAATGTAATAAATTTTTATCATTGAAAACAATTCCAAGAATTCATGTTCATATCCTAGGGAAATGAATCAAAATAAGTGTTATATGAAATGATTAGTAAGCGTGTGTAAAGTAGAAGATATAATGAATAATTTGACAGGATCAACATGTAATGGTAGATAAATAAACACATATTCCATTTAAATAAATCAAATGATTGATAGGTAAGAAATAATCAAGATGGGAAGGTAAAAAATTGAAAACAAATAAATTTAATCAATAACTAATAATTAAATGCATAAAAAGATAATATCACAGTGAAAAGCTCTTGGATAGTAATACAATAATAAAAAATGAAATAATTTAATAATAATTAGATGATATGTTTCTTAGTTACATGATAAATTTATTGTTAAAAACTTTCACAAGATGGTTTCTAACATACTGAGTATAAAACCCATCTGATTGGCCGCAAGATTCATCTCATCAGAATAACGATGCATTGAGTGGATATATATAACATAGAAACACCAATGAAATATAATTTTAAATCATTACATGTTTATCTAATAAGTTATTTAATTCATAAATAACATGGATTATCATTAAATATTTATATTTAATAAAGGATACATATTTCTCATTTCAGTCCCTGGTGAAACAAAAAAACATTCAATGTGAACACCATATATAAAAATAGTATACAATTTATGAAGAAATCGTATCTATCACACAAGAATGTGGAAATTTTAAATAAATTAAATTTAAAATGAAAAATGATTACAAGAAAGTGATTGCTTTTAGAGAAATTTAAAAATTATAATAGAAATTGAGATTGTTCTATAACTTTTACCACTAGGTAAATTTAATGTTAAATAACCTTGGATTAAATAATTCAAATTAAAACATAAAATACTAGGAAGTAAATATGATGATTGATATTAAATTTCCATGGGCCAGTATATATAGTACATAATTGTGAGTTGTTTCTTAATAATAAATGTCTCAATGGATTGAAAAATTAGAAGAAATCCCTTACCTGACACCTCATTTCATTTGAAGGTGATTTAACCTCATATATAGTTATTTTATGAATTTTATTAACATATTCAATAACCATATAAATATTTAAAATACAATATATTATTATTTGATAAAATATTATCACTATTTCATTAATAATAATTCATTATTTTCATGGTTTTGGGATTTAATTCCCTTGATTTTTCATGCATTTCTTTCCAAGAGGATTCAGTTATTGGGAATATCATATAGTTCTATCATCTTCATGAATAGTAAAAATTAAATTTCTATATTATTTTTTAACTATGAAATACTTTTAAAACCAATCATAGATGATGATAATGAAAATTTAAGTACATCATGATCATAGAGAGGGTTGGATATAGGTACACATGTGTAACATTTCTATTCTTCTTCGATCATAATGGAAATGTGGTTAGTAATAATTTATATTTCAATAATTATCATGATTTTCCAGCCCATTTTTTTGTTGATTTTATAAAATGAGATCACTTTAAAGTAAAGTGAGAACCCTGAAAAGATCAATAGGAGGGTCAGCCAAGGAACCAGTCCAAGACCAGATCCGCCCAAACAAGAAAACAAAACACCCAAACGGAACAACCAAAAATGGTCCGGTCAGAGAACACTGTCAAGGACTGACCCGCCAAATAACACACCCAGCAACCCCGAATGTCACGCCATCCTGCACTCACAGCAATGCCGCTCGCCTTCATCGAACCGTCATCATCGTAGTCCCGTTGCCACACAGCAATGAAACTGCCAGGACCAGAACACACCTCAAACCGCAACACCGGGGGTCAGTCGAAACCCCAAAACAGTCACCGATCTGCGCATCAAATTCACCCGCACACTTCACCACATCAGGAGTTGGTCATCAGACAGTAGCATCGATGTCGCATGCCCCACCGCATCCCGAGAATAGACCACCCAGAATAGCAGAAACCACACCATTAGCACCAGATCCACTGTAAAAGGACGTCTCCAGCACCGAGTGTTCTTGAAGCCACCATCTGCGACCTCGTAGTGACCCGAAAATAAGACGGCGGTCCCGCACCATGCCTTGAACCTGCAACCCAACACAGAACAGACATGAAGGATCGAGAGAGGAACGAGCCAAGGACGCCGCTGACACCGAGAATTCCTGAAGTCACCATCTGCGACCTCGTACTGGCCTAGGAAGAAGGCGACTGCCCTGTCGAGTTCTGAATGCAGCGAAACCAACCATCCGAGATCCCGATGGCAACCATCGAGCACACCCGGGACCAGATTCACAGAGCTCTCCTCACAAAGGCACTGGATCTTTGCATCCAGTAGGAGGAGACAAAGCGGGATAAGGAAACTGAGGTGGGCACTATGAACCATCGCCGTTGTGAGGGAACCCTAATCTCTCCGTGAAGCGTCCCCGATGGGATCATTTCCTTATCATGATTTCATTATTTAAATATTATAAAATTATATATTTCTTAAATTCCATTTGGAGAGGGAAAAGGGTCACCTCACTTCATAAAGGTGCTAGTCCAGACATATACAAATGATCTTATCACCTTTATGTGAGTGAAAATTAATGAAATAAAATGATATATATTATATAAATAGGGAGAAAAATATTTCATAAATATTATAATAATTTCATTAATATCCTAAATAATAAATACCTGTATCATTAAATCATTTCATGTGATGTGTTAGTGAAAGGATAATCATATCACTTCATGAAGCGACCGTCCACCGTATGTAGGAGAGACATTATCATATCTCCTGTTGAATGGAAAGTAAATAATTTGTGACATGGCCTTTAAATAAAATGAATTTAAACATAATTTGATTATGTTTTGATCATTTAATTAATTAATATAGCATTTTATTTAACTAATTGATCCTTTTAAATATATGTTTAGAATTAAAATTTTATGGTTCTGTTTTTGAATTATTTATATTATTCATTTTATAATTTTTATTAGTTAAAAATTTAGTTTTAATTTATTTTTAATAAATAACCAATTTCGTTTTCATTGTTTTATATTAATTATTTAATATATTAGTTATAATTTTAAATATATTTTATTATGTGTATTGATGTAGTCGAGCAAAACCGCCACATGTATATTAAAATGAGACTTTAATAGCAACATAAATTCCACTCACCGCTAGTTAGACGAGTCATCAATGGTAATCCTACACAATGGTGATTAAATTACCCCTTCCACAAAAATACATTTTCCTGGTCATGATTCATTTCTCATTGATAGCCCTAATACACTTCCAACACCTCTTCATAGGTGAAACCACTAATAGGTTTGGAACAACACCCAACCACAACCAAGCACAATTTCACACCACCACTTCACAACAATGTTGATTCAGAATCACCATTGTAGTTCTACTATCAAATGGAGTTGTCATAGACCAAGCCCTTCTACCTTGCAAGTCATTTCGATAGTAGTGCCAGACCCACCATCATTCTTCTCACCATTACAACCAAGAAAAACTGAACCATCCAACATTTCATACCTGTTTCTACCCGAATCCAAACAGAACAATGAATCCATACACTACCTTCTTCTAAAGGACCCACTACATTGATATGCATGAAACTCCATACTCAAGACAATCTAGAAATACCTGATACCCAAACTGAATCAATTTTTAGTTTAGACCACCATTGTAGAGGTTTCCCACTGACAGGTTGTAGGAAGACACCACCATCACCATCATTCGAACACTCGTCTATCACCAAATTTAATTGGGATTCCCCAGTAGATCTATTTATCCTGAAGTCCTATTAGATGCCAACCAGATTTGAGATTCCTTACCTCTAAAGGCTCCACATCATTGTGCTACATATCTGAACTTGGGATCCAGTGATGTCGAAGCTGACTAGAGAGGAGGTAACGATGAGCAGAAGAGCGGATGAAGAGTTATTCAGCTTTTGGGATAAGTTACGCCCGCAGTTAAGGGAAAATAAATTACAGTAAATTTAATAATAAATATAAAATCAAATCAAAATATAAAAATAAATAAAATAAAGTAGGAATGAGAATAATAATTATTAAAAAACATCAATTAATATGAAAAATTATAAATTGAATAAAATAGTTTAAATAAGAATTCAAAAACAAAATTAATATAAAATTATAACCATAAAAATATAATATTTATATAAATATAATTAATTATAATAAATATACATAATATTTAATTTAAATTTTACAATAATAATAAATAAAATATAAACATATTACTAATGTAATAACATAACAACACAATACGAATTGAAAATATTAAAAAAATAAATAAATAAACTATATTTCATAAATCTATTAAAATATTAGGTTTAATAATTTTTATAAATTATCATAACAATAATTTATAGTAGTTCTATATAAAATAATATAATCAAAATAATAATAAATATATTAATTCTAATTAAAATAAAAAATTATTTTTAATAAATGTTAATAAATATGTAAATGATGTAGTGAAATGAAAGGTATTAATATATTATAAATATGTTAAATAATTTTTGAAAATAATTATACCCAACCTTGAGTGGTGGAAATAGAAATAAAAAAAATATCTCGCCGCAAGACCATAATCGTCCACACATTCAATAGATTATTTCATAACACATTTGATAGAAGTGTGTGTGGTTTTGGGTTATACCATTAATATTACAAGGTATCAATATATAGATGATACCATGGTTTTTATATAATCATGGAATAACTATAATTGAAGGAGTTGGATAATGAAATAATATTAATATGCTCATTGAATAACATTAACTCTTCTTTCATAATCCTCCTTGGGTTTTCACAAAATACTACCTATTATGGATTTATTGAAAAAATAAGGTTTCGCGTATGTGTTAAGGGAATTTGTTAAGTGATTATGGTAGGCCTTGAGTGATCTGGAGATGTTTTAAGGTGCAATGAAGTGAGGGGAGTGAGTTCCATTTTATAGTTTAGGAGGAGTGGCATTTTTACAAATACATAAACATGTTCACTATAGGTAAGTCAATATTACATAGAGTGGCAGATAAATTCATTATTGAATCAGTTTAAGGGTTTTAAGGTCTATAAAACATGCACCAAAAAATTAAACACATGTTTAAAAAAAAATTATTTATCTTACATGTTTCATTCTTTTACCACTTTGGTGTTTTATTACAGTAACTAGTTTTATAACATCGGTAATTAATCTATTAAAAATAAATTAATTTTTTAATTATAAGATAATTTTTAAAAATTGATTCTATATATGATATATAATATATAAAATAAAGATGATATGTATTTTGTAATTCAGCTTCAACATAAAGGAATGTAACCTACAAAAAAACCACTTTAATCATAACTATGCTAAAAGAGTGTTCACAAATTTGGGGGTCAATATAGTCATTATGAATGGAAAATATTTACTATTTATGATAATTTAAAAATAAATTGGCTAAATATAAGTTTTTTTTAAAATTTAAATAAGTTAATAATATTTAATTCATCATAAAATAACATTAATGTAAATTTTGACATTATTTATTTAAACTGAATTTAAATAATATTAATAAAATGATTTTATTAGACTGTATTATATTCTCAACTATATAACATGAAAAATTCATCTCCTATAATAATTTAACATAATAAATAATTAAATTTACATGAAATTAATTATTTTTAGTATTAATTGTTTTATTTGTTAGTAACCTGATAATTATTACATTGACATTTCTTAAGAATTTTATGTAACTTATTAATCTCTAAAAATTAAAGATAAATTATTAATATATGAACCAGACATTTATATTTTTAAAAAAATATCGTTGACCAAATGATTTTTTTGTCCCTATACCAAGGTATTATATATTTTATAAGTTATAAAGGTGTTTTTTTCTTTTCATTACATAATATTTTATATGGGTCATATTCAAAGGAATGTGGAACGTATCTAAAATATTAATTTGAAATTGATGGAAATGGTCAGAGCAATCCAATTTAATAAAATTTTTATATTATCAAAGTTCATTTAGAGTCATATCATTCTAGGTTTTCTCATCTTAATATATTTTACCTAAACCACATAAATCAATATTTATGACATTTATTTTCATTTTCATCAAAAATTAAATTTTAATTATTAGACATTAAAAACAATAATTATTATAAATATGGAATATAATTTTTGAAATTTAGTTCCTATTTGTTTAAAAAATTTATGATAAAATTAATACTGTATATGTGATGAGAAAGAATAATTTTTATATGCAAATGTATAAGAGTTTTACGAGTTTTTATATCAAAATTTGATATGAAAATGATTTATATGACCTAAATTGAATTAAGTGATATTAAATTGAACTAATTAAAATTTAAAAAAAATTAAAAACATAACATCACGCAATATATTATTTAAATTAAAAGGGGGTTTTCTTTTAACATTCAGTATTTTCACCATTCATTAGAATGTGAAATATTTTGGAAAAATCACAAAACATTAACCCAAGGGAGTTTTCATATTAAAATTTAAATAATTAAGAATATTTTCCCTATAATTTCTCTAACTGATGGAATATTTAATTTTAATTTTTTTGAAAAAAGCGTGATTAAAATGGCTTTTGGGAATTTTTTTTGAAAATAATTTTTTTCCTTTTAAATTATTATTATTTTCCATAGAAAGGATATATAATTAATAAAAATATGTATAACATATATTTTAATTAGTTATTTACTCGTATTCATACAAACCATTCAAATGTCTAGGATATAACTATCATATTAAATTATATTATTAATATTATATTGTTGTTCGGTAAAACTCTGTCATGTATATTGCACATGCTATCGAAGAAACTCATTATTGCATGCAACACAATATATAATCAATATTGTGTGTAAATCATTTAAAATATATAATTATATTTAATTTAATATATTGTTAAAGTTTCATGTTGCATACACTATTGAATAAAATGTTATTCATTCATGATTTTGATTTGTTATATTTTTATCCAATATGACGTATGATTTTGAATGATATATCACTTGAATAATTTCGTGTGAATGATAAATTTTCATAGAATATGAATTTATAAAACATAATACCTTTTTGGCATGATTTTATTTTAAAATATAATTGATAACCTATAAAGGAAGCATTAAAAATTGTTTTAAAAATATCTTGAGGGAAAAGATCATTTCAACTTTGAAAAAATGTCTTTTAAGAGATAATACATTTTGAAAATAATTATATCTTAAAATAACATTGAATACATATAAAAAATATTATATTAAGCTAATGTTCATGATTAGTGGAAATTTCATTCATTTAGTTCATGTTACAACAATGATTATGATCACCTTTTAGGTAAAATACATGTAAGAATTGTTTGAAAAAAGAAAAGAAGATTCCATTAATTTTCGTTAAAATTAAAAAATGGGTATAAAATTGTCTAAAAATTAATAGGATAAAACATTTTTTTAAACATGTTTGGAAACCATAGTTTTGGATGAAAAATGATTTCTGACAGAACAAACACATAAAGTAAAATTTTTTAAAAATAATTTTTTCAATTATTTTATGTAAAAAAGAATTGAAAAATTATAATTTTAATAATATTAATATCCATGATAATTTAAAAGTATTTAATTTTTTTAGATATGGATTGAAATATTTATTCATTAGAACATAATCACAAACAATAATAATAAATGAAGATATTATAACAAAATAATCTTTACCCCATTGGTAGTGTTTAATCATAACCCCCCCTGGAATTAATAATATTAAATGAAAAATAAAATATCATGGTGATAAATAAAATCATTATATTAAATTTCATATGGTCTGTATACACACCTTTTCTATGAATATATGTTAATAAAATAATGTATATCTCAAAGAAGGAAGATTGAGAAAAAATATATTGCTTCTTTTATAATCTTTTGAATCCTAATCCTAAATAAATTATTGCTTAAAATAAATATTTATATATCATTAATATTATTTTGTAAATGATTTAATATTTAAGAATATCAATATTTATACTATACAAAACAAAACTGGTGAATTTTCATTTTCCACCTAGAAAAAAAGATATATTAAAAATCCCTTACCTTCAGTCACAACATCAATATTATAAATTTTAACATCCGATGTTATAAATAATTTTATTATAAATATATTTTAGAACCATAAATATATATATCATACTATATAAGATTTAATTATTACCTTTTTATGAGTTTATTAACAATTGTATTTTAAAGTTATGTTTTGGGTAATAACTGCTTTGTTTTCCATGTTTGTTTTATTAGGTTATTATTGTTCCTTTTAATTTTATCATGTTTAATTTATTTCCATAATATTAAAAATGATATAAATTTCATATATAATTATAATATATGTATTTATGATATTCTATAAAATATATAGATATAAGATGAAATACACCATTCATGGAGAGGACATGTCTTATGTATACATTAATGTTGTTTCCATTTTCTCAAGAAATTGATGAAAATAAGGATAAATTATATATTTTCATTATAGAATCATTGTTATTTCTTATATATCAAATATGATAACTAAACACATTCTTATTTCCATCTAGGTTAAGCATAAACTAATAACATTTCTTCATGAGGGTGGTCCACTATACACATGAGTGGTGCTATCTTATTCTAAAAAAATAGAAAGAATGATGGTATGTGTTATATAATACCCCTATTGGTATAATAATGTCATAAATATCATAAATATAATATTATATGAGGGAGTTTTTTTTCTTTTGTGTGTGTATGTTTTAGCTAATCCAAAATTTTTTGATGGTGTGAAGAGGAGAGGATATATGGTGTCATTTGATAAATGTGGTGCGAGGCACATTTTAAATATTCTGAAAAGAAGAAGGTGTATTAATATTTTTCTTATTCCAATAGGATCCAAATTGAATTAATATCAACAATTAAAGCATTTTTTGTCTAAATATGTCTATAAAATGGGTTTTGGATAAGATTTGTGTCATTTTTTAAACTTATCGATTTAGTTTAATCCCTAGTAAACCTATTTTTACCTTAGCCATGATAAATAGTTCTTATTGTATTTCCTATTCATTTTGGATAAAAAGATAAAAATATATCAGATAATATATGAAATTATAATTAAAAATAAGAAATAAATTATACAATTTTTTATATAATTGTAAAATTTTAATTAAAAATTAATCCTTTAGACATGACGAAGAATCATGAATTAAAAGAAAAAATGTTCAAATATTTACAACGATTTTGTATTAAAAATCAATATTAAATTTCTTCAGATGACTAAAATAATATTAATGGATGTATTATTTAACTAATTTTAATTTTAGAACAATTTAAAATATTATTTAACATTATTAAAATAAATAACTAACAATCAAGTTTTGAACTGTAATTCAGAATTTGTCCCTATTGATAAAAAATGAAACAATTAAAAAAATAAACAAAATAAACAAAGAAAAATTTTACTTGGTGATTTCAAAAAATAACTCTATTTTATTGAAATTATTTTATTAATGTTTTAAAAAATAATTTTATTAATGTTCACAAAAAAAATCATTTTTATGAAAATATTATTTTCAAAACATATAATGACTTTACTGAAAATTAAGTACTTTTTTATCAAAAAGATTCCTTCATATAAATTTTTTTAATTATTATTTAAAAAGTAGTATATTTCTATTCATATCGCTACATTTAATATCTAGGTTATAAGATTTTGTTTAAGTAAATATATTAATTATATATCTTGGTGTTGTTAAAACTCGATATCTTAAATAACACAACTAAAGATGTGTTGGATATATCAAACTAATAATCTGGTATTGTGCGTAATACAATATAATAATTATATTTTATGTAATTCAAAATATCAAAAAGATTAAATTTATTTCAAAAAAACATGTCATGAAAACCCATAGTGTTAAAGATAAACATTTGATAAATTCAATAATTTTTGTAATAAATGCTAATAAAATACAAATAATTTTTTTATTAAAAATAAATAATAATATAATTTTAGGAATTCATATATAATTTTTATATAGGGAAAGAAATTATTACTACAAAAAGTCAAGTATTTCTCAATAAATGTAGTTTTTCTACTTAAAAGTGAAATTTATATAATTTTTTAGTATTATTTTTCTAAAATAAATATTATTTTCGAAATCCTAACATTCAAATTATCCAAAAGTGATTTTTTTAAAATTTCTGAGGCAACTAAATGTTTGGGTAAAAAATAAATATTGTATATTTATTTCGTACATATTATAATATCTTAATAAAAATTATTATGTAATATATTTCGTAAAAAGTATCCATGAGAAAACATGTATTCCCCATTAAAAATAATGTGATTGTTATGTAATTTCCTTTAAAAATACATTATTAATCCATGAAATCCTATATTTTATTTTGAGGGTTAAAAATCAATTATTTATAAACATCACACTCTTCTACATTACCATGGGAAATATTTTAATGAGTTCGGTTATTACCCTTATTAAATAATAAAAATAAATCCTTTTTGGTAGAATGTATGTGAAACAATGATGGTAATGTTTTTCATTTTGATTATTTTATAGTTTAGTGTTTGAAATGAATGCTTGGGATTTAATAAATATAAATCATCTCTTTTTTTATATTAACCCACTCGAACTCTAATTAATCTGCATTAAAAACAAATAAATTATGAAAGTATTCATCAATTCCCTCCCTAGAGTCCTCCCAATATTCCCCCAATGTCATAAAAGGCTTCTACTATTAGTTTAGAGCTGTCATCTCAATGTTATAGATCCTCTTATTCTCTTATTTATTCAAGAACCTTCTTTGTATTATAACATTTAGTTTACAATTTTTCATGTTGTATTTTTTATTGCGTCTACATATTATTTTAATTTGGATTTACATGTTATGATATATGCATTCCGCCATCATTAATCCATTATATGAATCTGTATATACCACCTTCATGCTACTGAAATTACCCTACATTTTTTTATTTGAAACAATTGTTTAATGTGTACCCATCCCCATTTACCCTCAATGGGTTTCACCAATATGTACCTATACATTACTGATCAGTGAAATCCATGTATTTATCTCACAGTAATTAATCATGTGACTGAAAGTGATGAAATACATCTTTATGTTGTATGAACTGTGTGGAACAATTATGAAAGTACATGATAGGAAGGTGATGTGTGACACAAGAGTTATATATAACTTTAAATCATTGAGAAATAAATTAATCTCATGGGATTTCATTCATGGTGAATTTGATGTTTTCTGAAGAGTAGTATGTTTTATTTTTTTGGAGGATAAACTTGATTTATGTTTATGAAGTCATGTTTTATACTGTTTCCACATTACCATGTTGCCTTTATGTTATCATTCCTTAGAGTTCATGATAATGATTCTAACCCCTCTCATGTAACCTTGATATTCCATAAGGATCATATGCACTGAATTAAAAAATAAAATGCTTTATACCCCCTACTATTATTTATAACTCACCAATTTCATAGGTATATCCCATGATTTTCCCTTTCTATTTTAGAAAATACTGGGAAAAAAGAGATTCTCTCCGAATTTTTTACTATTAATGTTGTTTTTTTAAAATTTGTTATTTTATATACATAATTTAATAAATAAAGTACTCCTTAAAATCGTAAGGAGTGTAATTAGTGATATTTTATATAATATATCCTTAAAAAAGTGTATTAATTATACAAGTTATCATAAACATCATTAGTAATCATATATCCTCGAGTAAGTGTAGTAGTTAATTAAACACATTTTACTCCCAAATCCAAATTGAAATATGTTAATTTAAGGGTTGAAAAAATGTATGTATTTAGAGATAAAAAAAGTGCATGTTATGTGATATTTTAATATCATATTGGAAATAAAAAAATTATCATATATAGTGATTATTTTGTGAAGTAGAAATGAATCACATATAGAAAAAAGAAGTTAATAGAGGGGAACATTATCGATTAGAAAAATATGAATCTCCTTGATTTTATAGTATTTATTGGTGATGTGTGATTGGTTTATTTATACCAATTATGTTTTTATTTATAAGAAAAGAAGAAAATTTCTAGTTGGTGTTGAATTTCATATTGAAATCTGGTAACAATTGGCTTGCATGTCGGTAATATCTTTTTGTCCCAATTAAAGGGAGTGTGTGGAATAGAGGAAGAGGCCATGGACATTTTCTATGTAATTATACCTTTCCAATATTTCAAAATACTAGTGATGTAGTGTTTAATAGACATATTAACACATAATTCATATTTAATCATTATGGTGACCTTTTATAGGAGAACCATGTAAAAACATTGTGCTCATTCTCACTTTTCTGGTAGATTTGGTTGTGATTAAAAATCAGATTCAATTTTTATTTTCTTACAAAAAATAAAATATCGTATTTTATTTAATGTGTGGAAGATGTTTGGGTTACACTAATTCAAACACCTATTTGGAAGTATAGTGGAACTACAATAAAAATTTCACTCATTTACATTTAAAAAATGTTAAAAAAGTATTATAAATATCATTGAAGAATTAATTTTTTAGAATTACAGAAAATAATATTTTTAACTCCACAGTATTAATCGATCCAATCATCCAATTATTTTTCATTTCCTATTGAATATGATATATTTTTCTTAAAATTCATTAAAAAAATTAAAATTAAAATTAAAATTCATAGACTCTTGTAATATACCTTAACAAAAAAATATTTATATTATCTTTAATGAAACATATTACTTGTTTAATGATATAACAATGAGTACAATCTTCATAATTTTTGGATTAATCATAATTTAATTCACTACCTAAAAAAGGAACGAAACAATAAACATGATATATTTCAATAATGTTACTAATTAGTCTTACGATATGTGTTGGTAGGTAATTGAAGTTATAAAACTAAAACATCGATATCAATGATGAGGTTAAACTATAAATTTCAATTCTTTATATAAAATATAAATATAAAAAAATAAAGTATTTCATTATAGGTATAACTTTAAAAATGACATCCCTTCATGTGAACACTGTCCTTAGCTCACATTGTCACACATAATGAAAAAAATAATAAAAAAATACCAAAACACTTTCACCATATATTCCTCTTTTTTATCTTTTTTCAATTTTTTAATCTTTTATTTTAGTTGGCAGACAATAAACTAAAATAAAAGGAAATTTAAGAACCCTTCACACACAACTTATAGTATCGCCTTACAATATTATCCTTTATTATTAAATATCATGAGAATAACTCTTTACCCAATAAAAATCATTTCTAATTCATAAAATAATTCTAATGTTATCATAAAAAATATTAAAGCACTCATAATTTGGATACCCTATTATGTTCATTCATGTTTTCTATGATCTCAATGGAATATTAAAACCTAGATTTAGTTCACAATGGTATATAGGGATAAGATAAAAAATTCCTCAATCATCGTAATTGGAATTTTTTTATTTGACATTTTTAAAAGATAACATTCCATGTTCCAATAAATTACCTGACCCAACTATCTATTAATAAATATGAAATTAAGATGAATATTAAAAAATTGGTTTCAACCTTCTCTTGAGTAGGAAATATAATATTATATAATTAATCATGCAGGGAATAATAAAATAAAATAAATCAACATGAACATCATAAATTAAAATCATTAAAATGTTTAGGGAAATTACATCAACATTAATTAATAAATATCCCTAAATCAGGATTCATATAATCAACATTATCAAGGTTATAGTTACTTATCTACCAATTTCATTAATTACTAAATTAAAAAAACATGAAATTTAAAAATATAAAGTATAATGATCCTACAAATTGATTAAATTTATGTATAAAAAAATAATACAAAATCTATTTTTGGTGGAATTTTTTAATATATAAATAAAAAATCAACAGATTATGATATAATAATGAAATTCAAACAACACACCCCAATCCATTGAATGAAATTATATTCTTATCTTTAACATAAATCTTGTTTTTTATTCTACAATTAACATAGATCTAAAATTTAGAAATACGTGGTAAAGTATAAGATCTATTATATTAAATGTAAAAATTATATGGAAGGTTGTAATATATATCCTAAAACATGTTCCAAAATCTCTTAAAAAATACAAAATTCCTAAATCCTATTTTTAAATTTAGAATAAAAATTCATCCCATTTGTCAAAATATTTTTTTTCTGTATTTGTGATATAAATTACATTATCACATCATGTAATAGAATACTAGATGAAAGATACTTGAATCATATCAACAATTCATATAGTCAATATTATCTCTAATATATGGGTTTTTTTCACTAGTATCAGCTTCACTTTTCTATGTCATTTAACTTTATCCGCATTTATATGACCAATGTAGTATCTTTAATTCATCACGAAAAAAATTAATTTAACTCAATGACCAACCAAATATTTTGGCACTCTTTAAATTTGTTTCCTATAAATCCCTTCTAACATCATCAATATTTTAAAGAATCTATATTTTCTCTATATTCTCCTCAAGAATGAAACATCATATGTTAACCACATTCATTCATCTCTAAAATAATAATTTTCAATATTTTTCATAGCATTATCAATATTTAGATTAATCTCCTCACCATTTACTCATATAGAAAACCACACACCATTAATATTAAACAAGGATCTTATAATAGATTATTATCCAAGCGAAAGGGTTTTCATGGAATAATAACTCGATCAGTCCCACTCTCTATTTCCCCATCTTCCTAACACCGAATATAACATTAAGAGATGAAGTATATTCCACACTCTCATCAACATAGTTAAAAAAGATGATTAGAATGGTCAAATGTAATAGAATATATATAGATAATGAACTAGATCATTATATTTTACCCCAACATAATAAATCACCTTTAGTGTGAAATTCTATAGAATATTGACCAATGAACATGAAAGTGATTTATTATTGGATTATAAATGTGGAGAATGGATTTTAAATAATGACATCCCCTCCATGTTTAGCTTCATATAATGGTATAAGAGACAAATACCCTTACCCAATAAAAATTCCATCCAGTGATGGGGTGTGTAGCTGGACTCTCCCTATCTTGATAGCCTCAATTATCTTAATTATTTTGAGAATTAAATTTACATTTTTGGTTATTGTAATCATTTCAATGTTAATTACTTTGAGGACTAACTATACATCAACCACAATATTACAACATTAAATTGGTTTATTTTTACATAATTATTTAATGTGGAATCTTATAATATATTTTTTAGCACAATTATTATTATTATTATGGTTTATTGGTCTTGTTTTCATGATTAAATGAATCATTATACATTAATATTTTTTTGAGTACTGAAAGATAAAAAATAAAATTTCTTTCAATGATTTGCTTATGTATCACCATAATAAAGTGATTTCAATTTTTTATATTCTTAATGTATTATAGAATAGTCACTAGAACAAATATAATAATACATTCCATTAGGTATGTTAAAAATGGTTTCAATGAATCCCTCTAAAACTAGTATTTAAATTTTATTATTATTAGTATTTTTCATGAGGAATAATGTTTATTATGTGTATCATCTGTAATTCATTTGAAGATTTTACACTCACTTATAGTTTCTTGCTTGGTGGTTCATAGGTTCACTGTTCAATGACTTAATCCCTAAATGAAACCAAATGGGCAACTCAAAAAATCTATTTTAAAAATCCTAGAAAGGGGGAATATATATTAAAACTTTTTTGAAGGAAAAAGTAGATAACAACCAAAATTTTATATCTTTTCTTTATACAGTGCCCAACCTTCAAGTAATATGCCTATATTTTTTGGGGATTCACTGGTTTTTTATTATTTTGATGCCCATTATTCTATCCTTTTGATCATACCCCACTCTAAAATAATATTTTTATTATAATAATGTTTAGTGGGGACAATTAAAAAAGATTAATGTAAAAATAATAAATTATAACCATTTTTCATAACATTGTTGATATCTCAGCATTGTACCCAGTAGCTGAAGTGAAACCTTAGTGGTATTTTATCCTCCAATTTGGTGTTTTTGATTGGAAAAGTACGACATTATGTCAACACACAAACATAGATTACAAAGAGGATTCCCAAAAAAAAAGATTCATTTCTAATAATAACTAAAAAACCACATTGATCTTACTATATCCTTAGTGGTCACATAAAATCTATTTCTAAATATTCCACTATAATTTCTATTAATCCTCTCTCTACTTCTTTAAAAATATTTTAAACCGTCTATTTAATGATGTTTTCATATGATTTTATTTTTCCAATGTATTAGTAAAGGTAATTATAACATAATGAATTATAAATTATCTAAAAACATGTATAATTTTAAAATAATTTGTTTATTCAACTTCCATTCTAGTATTGACAGTGGTGCTTTGTATGTTTGTGTGGATATTTATTTAAAATCATTTATTAAATCTATTTCATTATCATTTAACTTTACATTGTCATTTATTTTATATTCTCTTTACTGACTTATTATATCCTCTCTATTTCAGTTTTTTAACCCTTTATTTATAAATTTTATTGGTGACTTCCTTCATTAGTCCACATTTTACGACCATCTTGTTACTCAAATGTTCTTATATAGTCCAATCCTTTAGTTGTATTCCAATTTTCCTAACATTATACTCAAGATTCCTCGTTTATTTTTTAATACTAATAATATTCATCAAACTAATTTATAGGAAGAAAATGGTCATCATGAATTTATACAAAGTGTCCTATAATAAAATAATTAAAATTTTTGGAAGATAATAATTGTTGTTTTTGATACAACAATGATATTTATTGAAACAATTGGATACATACTAACGTCATTCCTTGAAATTAATTTTAATGTTCAATATAAGTTGAATATTATTCTACAGAACACATATATTGTATTATTTACATGACTAAATGAACCATAGAATTGATAAAAAGAGATATAATTTATCTCACCAATAGGGTTCACTATCAGAGTTATTTACATCATCCAAACATCTTTATATTTCCAATTTAAACTATCTTAAAAAAATTTCATCCAATAAAATGAAACTAACTTATGAAAATATTTGTTTTTTAGATCCTCCTTTAATACGATTTAAGACTAATATATTACCTTTAGGCAATATATTACTGAATTTTTTTACAGTTAATCAATTTTTTTGATAATAATGGGATTTTTTTAATAAATCTTTATGATTATCACATGAAACAATGCATGGTTATGATTATTTTTTATTTTAGAATTAGAATTATTTATAAGATATTTATCATTTTGAATAGATGAAATGCTATATAAAAATAAATGTACATATAATCCTTCATTAGAATGAAATATCATTATAATAAGATAATATATTCATTAAACATATCACTGTAAAAAATATATATTAAAATCCTAATCCATATCACATAAATAAAGAAATTATTAAATTTGAATTTATTATTGATTTCAATAGAAACTTCCATGTTTTTATTATCATCATCACGTGGTTTTAGGATAAATTGATGAGAATTCGTGATCTTTTCAATGATTAACATATTAATCTTGGTGTGATTATTGTTATTTGAGGAATTGTGAAAGGAGGGTTTATACACAATCTTAAGAGTAATAGACACTATGTGTGTGTCCTATTCCTTTTGTGTACTCATTTCATAACATGATTCATCTATTATTCCTTTTTTAATGCATCCTTGTTATATTCCTTTTTTTATTTCCTTAAGATTTTCTATAACTTATGACAACATAAAAATTACATCATTTTCAATAATATGAGTACTGATGCATCAAATTGATTAACATTAAATGTATATTATGAGTGCACCATGAAAAAAATGATAAAAGATAAAATGTGTATAAGATATAATTTTATTATTCTACCAATATATGGAATATATGAACAGTCTATTTACCATTTAAATTGCCAAAAACATATCACCTATATGGAATCATTAATTATTATAAGGAAAATACTATATAATTTATATTTTCCATTCATTGACTAAATAAAATGTTGTATATGGTGGATGGTCTGATGTTCGTTCCATAAATACATGGATTCGTATTAGGAAATACTATTTTTGAATGTTAAAATTAATAATATAATTTATTATTAATAATATAAAACCAAAGTAATATTGGACAGAAAACATGATCTCTGTTAGTAGTGTTTTTATGAATATGATATCTGAGATCTTGATGAAAAACAAGATTAAGTGAGATGTAATGTTATTCTAAAAACCACATATAAGAAAAATTATATTCTTGGAATTCAATATCTAATTAATAATCTCTATGTTTTTATGCTCATGTAATCTTATCTAATAAGTGATCAGGTGATCCAAAAAAATTTAACCACAATTTCTCTTAATCATATAATTTTCATGCATGAATCAATGAAATTAGATACGTTGTTACAAGTCAATTCATCATTATAATGAAACAATGGTTATTAAAAAAGAAAGGCTAATGGAAATTGAAAACTATTTAAATAAAAAATTCATAAAAATACCATTAGTAAAAATAGTACAATTAATATTCAACCACACTTAGTTGAAATTATCAGAAAAATGAATTTAACCCCTTATACTAACTCTAATTGTGAACATAAAAGAATTTCTGAATAACTATACATCATTAAAACTCTTCCCAAATGACCTAACTGGTAATCCAATAACTAATTAATTTATGGTTTTTAATATAAAAAAATATTTATATAATGACTTTAGTCCTTTTATATATCTATATATATCTCCTAATATCTTAATATATGTTTTCAACTATATATATAACTAAAATTACCCGAAAAATATCAATAATAATTTATCCACACACCACCCTTATCTACTTAAAAATAATTATCAAACAATACTAAATAAAATTTAATAATGAGACTCTATATATTCTATAGATAATACTACCATGTTTTAGTTATACTATTAATTGACCAAAAAATACACCACTATGACTTTCATTTTTGATTACTGCATGCTCACAGTATAAATCATACATCACACAGTATCCAACAAAAAATACTAATGATATTGTATTCAAGACTAACCATGACAAGAGAACTATTATATGACATGTAAATACCTATCATGATATGGGAACATCCATATTATTAATATTTATTTTCACTATCCATTGTCCATTTTCTTGAATTTGGAACAACCCCAACATCAACTTGTTTGCATAAACAGTTTATCATTCCATGATGTCACTACATAATGGTGTATCCTATGTTGTAGTTATTATTCTTATTCTTAAAGAAACCTCACCCAATATTCATCCTAATCTTAAAAAAAGGCATCTTCAAATTAATATTTTATTTATCTTAGGTTTATATCATGCCACAATATTTTATTTTTATTTCAATCTTATATATAAATCAAAAAATATAATTTCTTCCTACGTCTGGTTCTACTGATATATTTTTTTGAAAAGAAATTTTTTATAAAATGATATTAAAAAAATTAGGTTATTTTAATATTACCAAGAAATAAACTTATGTAGCTCATGTGAACCCATACTTACTCCTTCATAGCTAAGCCTATTTCTTAAATATTTTAAATCCTATAGAAAACTACCTCTTTAAAATTCACATTCTTACATAACTGCTCTCCATTTGAATTATTATTCTATATATTCAAAAAATCATTAAAAATGATATAAAACATTTTTTTACCATTAATCATTAGTAAAATAAAAATTTAAAACAATACTAATTTAAAACCATATTTTATGAAAAATGGTGCATCAAATAGGTTTTCACTCCCCAATATCACATATAAAGAACTCCCATAAAGATAGATACTATCTTTATTTGTGAATTTTATTCATAATATAATTTTTAAACTCTTTAATATTTTCAATAACAACTAAAATGCGTTCTTTAATTTCTGTTACTTTATGAAAAGTCATCCATTACCTAAATAATTCTCCATTGAATAAACCGAAACCTTATTTTCATACAAAAAATGAGAATCCAAAATTAAACAATTATTTTATATGAGGCGATAAAATTTTTCATGAATCCTCAAGTTGATGGAGTTGGTATACCCTTGAGTTTCAACTGATGCCCCCCAAAGTATTGTATGTCTTGTTGGTTTGTGTGAATATATTTGAATTATTGTTAAATTCCAACACACTCGAACTTGATCATCCATGGACCACCAATTTACATAATAAATTGGTATTAAATTTAAATGAGACTTTTTATGAGAGTTACATATGATAATATTAAAAAATTAAATCATTATTTTTGTTCATAATTAATCTCTATAAAAACATGGACATATTCATTGAGATCCTTCATTTATTACGTCATATAATAAAACAGAAAGAATGAATGAATTTCTAAAATATATAATATTTAACCAATGAACACATATTTCCCCAATTATTTTTTTCAAATACAATTCCTTTATAAAAATAGGGAGTTGGATAGTTTTTGGGCTCCACCATGAATTAATTTTTAATTCTCGCAAAAGTATTATTTTATCATTCTAATGAAATTAATCAGGGAGAGTAATATGTTATTTATTTTATTGTTCTGGTTTATTTTTTTATAAAACCATATTACTTTTTGAGTATAGTATTTCAATTTAAATTTAACTCTTTAAAAATATGGTGGAGGTACTATTTTGAGACTCGAGGTTTTAATTGGGAATATGAGAGTTTGAGCCTATTGAGATGATGTTTCTGAATATGGACTGAGTAATGAAAGGTACGTCACGTTCTTTGGTGAGTTTCAAGAGATTTGGGTTTTTAGGATTTTTCTAATGATAATGTATAGGGTATAAAATTTGGTGTACAGATTTTAGGAGATCCCCTAAAACACCACAGGAGTGGTGAAGTTATATATAATTTTCTAATATGAATGGTTTTCTAGAATGGCTAGAGGATGGTTTGTAGAAAACCAAGTCGATTTATGAAGAAAACATATGAGGTGGATTGGAAATCTGCATTAAAAAGGATGTTCAAACGTTTGGGATAATGATTAGGTTATCACTAGGGGACATACCTTTAGTGATTCTCTCATGTATACTAGGTGGGTGAGGCCATAGTGTTTTAAAAATGTAAACCAAGGGGGTCATACACTAGGGTCTTATCATATGATGATCAGTAGGTTATCACTTGGGTATTTATTCAACTATATATCAGGGTGAATTATCCCTAAGCTATTATATTGGTTGACATGATTACCTATCGTGGTCAGAGACACCCCATATTAGTTTAATATAGGTATTGTATCAGATATTAATTCTATGGTAGGACATGGTGCCCCAATGTTGTTATATTTTTTTGTAATTATTTTAATGAAATTAAAAGAGAGACTCCATAAATAGCTAAAATAGGTTTAAGTAGATATCAGAATCAATGAAAAAATACAAGGATGGAGAGAAGGTTTATTTATCTATACTTAAACATATCTATTTTATTTATACTAAACATTTCACATGGTTACAATATATTTATAAGTTGTCTATAAGACTGAGTTGGTGGAGACGCACATATCATCACTCACACCTATAATGGTTCCTATGACACTTTGGAACCAAACAAAGACTTCAATGGTTATTGTTTTTGGTTTGAAAAATGATTGCGATGTCATGGTAAATTTGGATATCTTGGATGGATTCAGGGTTTGGGACAGGGTGAGGCTCAAATATATTGTATATAATCTTGTAAATTTATTTTATAAATGTATTTATTCTATATTTTTTATCATCCTAGTGGGAGACCAGTTAGTATGTATGACTATTGTTCTATATGAACTCCCATTGAATTTCATATATTATTGATGATTCTATATATTTTCCACATTTTATGCTAATTTATTATTTTGGGTGATGAATGGATATTTTAATCATTTATTGTGTTCTTTGATATATTTGTATAGTCTCCTCATGATATCACCCAAGACACCCATAGCTAGTCAATAGCCTCTGGCATATAGTGATACACCCCGGAGGTCTAGTTTCCCTCTATCTAATTATTATTTAGAGTGATCTAGTTTTAGTTGTGATAATGTGGTATCAAAGCTTATATGGAACCACTTTAATTCCAGAAAACTAGTCTGATATGAGGGTATATTATTCTCATTGTAACAGAAAATACCATAACTATTTTTCAGCAACCTCGAACATAAAATGAGGTGACCTGTGGTAAAATCTACCATAATTTAGTTATTATTCAGAGTGAGCTAGTTTAGGATGTGACAATTTATTTATATTGAGGGTATGTTTTATTAAGTGCATTATGATAATTTTATATGTATAAAATACACTTTTAAAATTGATTTATTCAAAAAATAAGATCTTTATTTTATATAATACATTTAATTATAAAGGATATTATTTTTTACAGCTTGTAATAATAAAAGATTTATTAGAAATGAAGAAAATGTTACCCTTATTTTGGTGATAAAAATATATGATTTTATAAATTCAATGTCTGCCGATAAATGAATGGTTATGAAAAAATATATTGAATTGAATTTTTCATAAAATTTAATTTTGTCATGTAACATTTTAGTAGTTTTTTATACTCCTAGAAACTTATGATATTCTAGTTTCACAAGTTGATTAAAAAATATTTCATATAGAAAAAGAGTTCCTCATATTCCAGAAAAATCCTTTAAAATAAATAGGCTAATGGTTCACACAAATCAATGATTTAGCAAAAAAATTCAGAGCACTATTGGAACTACTAAGTTATGTTATCCAGGACGTGTTGTATGAGAGAAAATATTCCCTCATCTAAAATGATTACAAATAGATAATCAAAATATTTTTTGGGGACATAAATTTAGAATTATAGGGGTCAAACTCTCAACTCATGTAATTATATCTTCTATTTTTTTCAACTAGAGGCCCATATATTCTCATATGTTGTAATATTTCATGAAATAAATATCACAGATCATTAATAAAAATAACATCTATTTGAGATGATTTAATGAAAATTTATTTTTTAAAGAATATAATTTAAAATTTATAATAATTATTTTAGTGACTCTAAAATTAATTTAACTAATAAAAATAGATCATCCCCAACCATGAAAAATGATGAAACTCCCTTGTTCTTTGGTCATTACTCACATAACTACAAGCATTCATGAAACTGTAATGTTGCATAGATAATAATTTGTAGAACCTCATTTGATTCCTATATTTATTGAAATTAGTTTAATGTAAAATGACTATTCATGGGACCCATATACTCTAAAATTATATTTACTCATAAAAAATACATATTCACAGTAGGTATCATTGAACCTAATGACCAAGTAATATATACCAACCAAAAACGTGAAATTTTCCATGTCTTCTTCACCAATACATTGGCACCCTCATGTCTTTCCTCTTTTATGATTCCTAAAATAGGATGTATCCATTCCATTTACATTATAAATACACATGTGTAGTGGCTGTATAATTATCTACCATGTATTTATCGGTGGTGGTCACCTATTTTCCCTTTTATAAGAAAGTATAGGACCCTTATATCTTGAAATACTGAAAATATTACTATTATTAGGAATTATAGTGTGTAATCCCCACCCAATATCTCACTATCCCTCCTTTCATGTTAGTGATCATACTCAATAAAAGAGATTGAATTATATCCAATATCCTTAGTGTATTATATTTAATTTCAAATACTATCCATTTTATAAGAAATTAAATTACATTCAATTTCACTAGTGAAATATGTTACACTAAATCCACCGTCCTTAGTGTATTTCATTAATATAAAGAATATGACAACAATATACGTCCTTAAACCATTTCATATTTACATTACACAAGAGGTTAAATTGTATCCAACCATAGGAAACAAGAATATGATATCATATGTGACAAATTCATCCCCGGTGACAATAATAAGCTACCTTATGTGTCTATAATGAGATAACCTATGTCCTCTAGAAATCAAAAAGAATAATCCCACACGATGACTTATTGTTTTTAATTTTTTTGAAATAATCATAATTATCGCATGATGCTAAATTTTATAGTGTTTTATTTTAATATGACCATCAACTGCGAATCTCTAACTACATGGGGTTGGTCCCTACATACCAAAAGGATAGTTAGGATGACTCTTTGTGGTTCAATCGTAACAAAACTATATTTCTATCTCCCCCTATGGAGGATGAATTTATGATATCTGACTGTCTTTATATATTATACCAATACTCATACCATTTCATCACTAAAGTTCCGACTTTAGTGTTTCACAATCACAGGTTGTTGAATTATTTCCAAACTAATATGTGATTACAATAAATTTGATTTGATAACAATATAAATTAAGTAAGAAGTGTAAAATATAGATGGGTACATTTGTCTGATCTAATTCTTTGAGTTCATATATTGGACAATTCCACTTTGGAATTTAGACGTGTGATAGAACTATAAGTGATGAGAATTTTTGAGATTATTCCCAGAGGAAATGAAAAATGAGAATGGCCCATATGTGATGCTTTTATGTGGGGCCATAACCTTTATACCTTAAACAAATTACCCTAACTGATGCATTAAAAACCCAACCCTAGGTTAGGATCATTGGGTTCCTTTAATGTGAAGACTAAATATCTTATATAATGAATTTAATTTGTATTCCCCCTTTACATAGGTGAAAATATTATAATATTTTCACACATTATGTTCATGAGATGGATTGTGTGATAAGAATAATAAACTCATCTGAGGATTGAAGGTTCTAATTTCCACTTCTATTCGTGACTATTCTATGTTAGTCCCTTATGTGATTTGCATGAGATTAATTATGAGATGTGAATAATAATACTATATGGAAAACATGGAATTTGACTATTCTATCCATAAGGGATAAAACTATGTTACCTTGTGTAATGAACACATGATGCACATGGTAATGATCTAGAGAATCCTGAGGAGATTAGCCTAATTTTCCTTGCCTAGTGAAAACATTATTCCACATGTAATAAGAATCTGTATCCTATAGTGATGATCTAGGGATAACATAGGAGATAAGCCTGTGATTGATTAAAAAACAAGTAAATATTTCCTCATATAATTAATAAGGGATGCGTATTGTAAAAAATATATATTACCTTTTTAATAATCACAATATTCCATCATAAACTATATCTGGGAATATATTTTTATATTCCAAATATATAAAAAGATGTTTTACAATTCATGAATACAACTCATTCACTATAAAAAATGGTGTTTGAGGGCTCCGAGCATCACTGAAACACTTATTGTGATGTTTACAACATTGAATTATTCATAATCAATGATAATTTAAAAATGTACATCATGAATAATTATATGTCCAATGAAATTAAATTGATGACTAATTAGAAAAAAATTCCATAACCAAGAAGAGAGGATCCTTTAATATATAAAATATATTTAATTTATATACATAAATAAACATTTTTTATTTATTTGTTTATTTATTGGTGAAATTGGGGACCAATTCATAGTGTACAATATTTATAGTAATATGATCTAGTAATAAAATCCCTCCATTAGTGATCCACACATGCTCTGGAACCATGTAACATTGCAATAGAATCATCGAGGGTGGGTTTAATCTATCCTGACTGCTTAAGGAATTCATCATTGATCACAAGAAGAATATCTTAACGGATTTAGTATTATTTAGGATCTCCCAAAAAAATTAAAGGATTAGGTGGATTAGATAACAAATTTTGAGCATGTTCTTTATATATTTCTCTCTTATTTTTTGAGAAAATTATTCCTTGTGCTCATTTTTCATAGCCAACATCCAATCTAAGAATTTATAGAACTATTTGTTTGTGAAGATCAGTAAGGCATTGTAATTACAAATGGGCCCTTACCCAATAACTTATTTCATTGAAAACCCCATGTCTAACAATAATATAAATCATATTATTCTTTACTGAACAAGCGCAACACTAGAGGATAACTAAATATCATTTGTTATATATATAAATTAATATTTATTAAAATGATATTTAATAATTAATAAATAGCTAAGCCATTATACTTGGTATATTTATTCTCATTATTATTTATCAATACTTGAATTTTAATGAATTATTTAATATGTAAATATTAATACTTAATTTACTGATAAATAAAATTAATTTTATATTCAAAAAAACTAGTTAGTAAATATTTACTGATTATTTTCATAAAAAATAAATACTTTTTATTATGTGAACGAACCAGAATAAATAAATATTATATATTAAAATTAAAAACAATTTCCTTTCTAAATAAAAATTTAATTAATATTCAACTCAGTGAATATTCCATAGAATAAAAGGTGAATGAATATATGCGATCAACCAAACATGAATAGTTATTATAACACATATGAGAATAATAACTATTCAACATGTTAAATTCATATAGACATAAATGAGGTTTTGAATACACATAGTGTGAGACCCTTTAGGCACATTTTATAGGGACATTTGGCGATACCACTGGATGTCCATGGTTAGAGTCTACCAACACCCGCAATCTATAATAGATAAATAATTTTAAAGCTACAATGACAATAACTACATACTAACATACACTATGTAATATAGTCCATTTATAATGATATCACAAATCAAGCTAGTTCTAAGATGTTTTCATTAATCTATGCCTTCGATGTATCTTCCCCAGAATTTCTAACTATGGACTTGCTGAAATAATACCATGACCCTTGAATTAATTATGCAGTTTAATATCCTTATGATGGGTTGGCATATCATATTCCATTAAAAATATTGTAAAATTCGTTTCTTAATTTATTTATCATTTCAATATGACTCATGATTCACAGAATGTATATTACATCACTGTGATCATTTTAAATTATTTTTCCCAATACATATACATATGTGATTCATGAAATATATAAATAACAATATTAATCTCTATGTATCATTATAAATTTCAACAGATATGAATATACAATTACATACATATATATATATATATGTATTTTTTCATATTGGTTGACCATTTTATTCATAATCTATTTTTAAAGAAATTATTAAGGGTATACATCAAGATAATATATATCAAATTACTGTGAATGTACAACTGTGATGTAACACCACAAACTCATATAACAATTTTTTTTAATCTTTTCTTGGTCTTGGATATTTTTTGTTGAGGTTTGGGTTGTGAACTGGTTAATAATTTTGAGTTTTTGGAAGTATAGGTGAATTTTAGACACTGCACGGGCACCAGAAGGTTACTAGAAGTTATACAGCTTATCCTGGGTACCTATGTCATAGGTTCTAGATTCAACTCGAAGTAAGCACCTGGTTTTTACATTGTCACACAAACATTGTGGCCTGGTCATGCGGTAGTTCTTGGTTTTTGCAGAATAAACCCTACAGTTTGCACATTGTATCAAAAACTATGTGGGTTATTCATTTGTTCACTCTCTTATTAGAAAGTAGCTGTCGTATGGTTGGTGCATGGTTTTATAAATCATGTATCCAAAATATGCGATCTGCCCAAAAAATTTAAAATGTAAAATCCCATTTCTTCTCTTTAATCATTTTAACCCAATTTTACCCCTTCATCTAGGCCAAATTTCTCGCACGAAGGGGTCAAGAAACCCTACTTCCCCTAGTTCCTTCTCCTCCATAGTAGCTTCCTCAAATATATAAGGTATATTTTTAGGTTTTTGACTATTCTCCCTTTTCATTATCTCCTTATTTCTTGGGTTTTCTTTCATAAAATATCTATTGGAAATCCCTAGATGTTAGGATTAATGTGTAGCTCGATTTCCTTTGTATTCTCAGGTCTGAATATTTCCTATGGGGCATAGATATATAATCTCTAAAGGTTTCATTGCTTTTACCCACCTTTAAGGTAACTGTTTTCATTTTTTCCCTTCCCAATGAATCCGGTTAATTCTTCAGTTCCTATAATAAATTTATAAACCTGATTTGTTCACTTAGGGTACATTTTAGTTTTTTTGTGGTGTATTATTATTGTTATAAATTTTTAAAAATAGATTTTATATGCTTCCTCGATTATGACTATGTATTTTTTCACCTAATGTGTTTTTTAAAATGACATATGGTCATAAAAAGTGAAATTGGGCCTTTTTATGAGACATTAAATTTGTTATATTTTGGGGAATTATTTTTAACATATATACATAGTAGGATGTGAGATTTGGATATCTTTTATGGATTAAGAAATATGGTGCAATAGTTTTTTGGGAAGTATTCTATTGATTGTGAAAGTGTTGATTAATTTTTTGGATATTAAATAGGATTTTTTGGTTTGGATAAAAAGAATTTGGTGACCATAGATATAGAAAGGGTTTACTAGGGTGTTCCATTAGATGTTGACACATCTATGTGTGCATTAGGTGAACACATGGATTACCATTCAAATAAATATTTCACATTAAAACAATGTTTTCTCTAAACAATGGAATCACAAATGTTTTCATTGATCTTAAAAGGTTGTGTGTGGTGTAATATATGTCTTGAAATTAGGTTCAGAATTCTTATTAAAAAATTACCCATTTGGAATTTTGGGACATGATTGGTCTCTAAATTATTTGGGATCCCATTGGTCATCATTAAATATATTATGTGTTTTCATCAGGTATTTAAATAGAATTAATATTAGAATATCAAGTCTCATTTAAAAATTCATGGGAAAGTAACATTTCATGTTTTTGTGAAATAGTTTTTGAAATGTTTTTGTTAATTAATTTCGGTGGGTAGAGCTAAAGGTCCATTTGGAAAACATATATGTTTTAAGAACAGGTTGAATATTTATAAGATTTGATTTCCTGATTAGAACCTTAAATTTGTTATATATATTTATATATATAATGGGAATCTAAATAAGATAAATTTAAATTTTTTGGGTTCTCATATAGGTGGTGTATGTCTATGGGGTATACAATTACAATGATGACATGTAAGATGTGTCACTCGTGCGAGGGCCTCTGACGTACACATTATAATTTTACAATGGATTCATGTGAATATTTTAGAGTATCAAGGGACATTTTCATTCCATAATCAATTTGATGGGTTGGTACCCCTCTAATTGTTGAGAGGCTAAGTGTGATGTTCCACTATATTAGTCAGTTGAGGGTGGCCAGTTTGTTATAAACTAGGTAGATTCATCATACGCTGACAAGAGGTTCTCTACTGAGTACAACCAGGGATTGCTCTGGATATGTTTAGGAAATCCCATGTAAGTTATCTATAATTTCTTCTTTACATTATATTGAACTTGGATTCTTTAAATGTTTATCAATTTACCTTCATCTTTTATTGTTAACTATTTTTGGGGTTTCTTTTTGGGATTTGGATTCTAAAATGTTTGATATATTTTGAAAATGGGAATAGAGAGTGTGTTATTTGAAAAAGGTAAATCATTAGTTTCATTTTTTCAATGTTGAAATCATATTTTCCTATCTATATTTCAAACTAGTGTTAATTCGTGATTTTCGAGAAATGAGATACATGTATTATTTAGTGGTTTCATATTGATCTATTTATCTATCACCATATTTGTACAAGTTATTATTGGTTAACCCAATATACATTAGAGGTTCAACTTCTTCGTTTGTTTTTTGGTTGAGATGGCTCTTGGTGCAGTTTGGTCATGCGGAAATGGTGGTTTCTAGGTCACACTCAGATCATTTTGGTTGCAGTTTGGTCTTTTTTTGGGATTCATGCTTATTTAGTTTTATCATGTAACTAGATCATTTTATTACATTTATATCTGTATAATATATTGTTTGTCTTATCATTTTCAGTTATTTATTTCATCCTGGTAATTCATTGGTCTCAAATAAATCCAACATGGTTTATATTTGATTCCCACCACTAGTTACCTACCCATGGGGATCATGAATGTCCATTGGGACATGCTACAGAGCGATTCATGTGTCAGGTTAGATGAAATCAAGGATTATTTTGTGAAAAAATGGTATCAATGAAGGCCCTTGTTATTTGGGGTGTCTGGTATATGGATATTAGGATTTTCGAGACTTAGGATGTTGGTACGAGAAGAGAGAAGTGAATTATTAATCATTCCGACCCTTGATTTATCAAGGGAAGTATGGGATTTGAGTCTTTTGTATTTAATTTAGATTGAAGGATGAAAATGGATGTGATCTAGTGTTACGTCATGGTATCACCTGGATTAGTGACCCATGTCGATTACAAATACATGATTCTAGTACATCATCGTTTTTTATGCTTTCATAGGGACTATCCTACTACCATGTTGATGAGTTAAACATGATTAATAGTACCTCATTTTAGTGGTTTGGTGTGAGTGGTGTATATCCTTTCTCATGGTTGGTTTCAATAAGTTTCTAAAATTGAAAATGGTTTTGAAATGTTAATTATTTTTTATAAATGGTCTTGAACTACTAAAATTATTTTTAATGGGAAAGGATATGTATTAGAGATTTCATGGGATTTTGGATTTTCACAATGGAAAAGTGGGAGTATCCCTGTATATTCCTTATTAACATTTTCACTTGTAATGGTATGTGTGTGGAATTTTGGTCTTTAAATGTATGTACATAAATGGATGAATACTTGTGTGACTATTCATGTGATTCTATGGGTGGGTGACTGAAATAGATGCCTGGAATGTATTTCCTTGGTAATTTCTGAAAGTGGAAAATGATTTTAGAAATTTCTCTTTGTTTTACAAATTGGGGTTTTTTGAGAAAAGTGGATCCTGTGTTTGGAAATTGGTCTAGAAATTAAGTAGTTTTGAAAAATAAAATGGAAATGGGATTTTTGGAAAGTGTATTTTTTTGGTTTCATTGTCATGTATTTGACTTGTGATACATTAATTTTGGATCAAGGTGTTCTTTTCAATTGTGAATTGGATTGATATTGGTTTTGGTTTAGAGTTTCCTATGTTATTCAGAAATGACACGAAGGGAGGTCCCAAAATTTTCTAGTGAGTCATGCCAATTTCCTTGTTTTTCTTTGTTGTTAACTATTCTTCATGGTGATAGAGGTTCTGTAGAGGATTTGAATTATCTTTAAGAGGTCAATCATTTATTTATCTTGTTGTTAACTCCATAAACCATTAGTAGTCATATGGTTATGGGTTCATTTGAAGGTCCAACAGTTAATGAATGATAAATGTTCACCCTACCATCAGTGCATGTATAGATGATATGAAAAGTGTTTAAGTCTATATTCATCCGAATATTTATACACTAGGAGGTTAAAATGAATATAAGGGAAGATATCATGATAATTTAGAAAGTCCAACAGGCAGTAAATAACATTATGGACGTTTTAAGGAGACAATTTCATTCACTAAAGATGTGGTTTAGCATGATATGTTCAACTATTCTTTTTTCATTAGGGGTCTTCATCTATAGACCAAGGAGTGGATCCTCTCCAACAAGGAAATTAATTTTGAGTTATTTGAGGATGAATCACTTCTATATGAGTTTTGTCACAAACCAGCCTGAGTCGACCCTGAACCGGTCACCCAGGCCAGCCCACGACAAGTCCCGAGAGGCGTTCCCGATCCTCCCGGGATGGTGACAAGCACCAAGGGCATCAATAGAGTACACAAGGGAACGATTTCTCCCATATATATACAATCAAACAAACAGCGGAAATAAACGGACAGCCCAAAATGAATTTATATAAAAATTGAACAAAATATTTTTTTATACCAGAAACTAAAGGTAGAACAAAAACAAAAACTCAAATGAACAATCCCAATGACCAAATAACTCCATGTGACACTTCTTGTCACTCTCCAACACAATGATCAAAATTCGCCCAAGGTGATCGAACTAAAGATGAAACCTGCACAAGGGCTAAAAAAGAAGAAGTCTATAGGCGTGAGTATTAAAACTCAGCAGGTTAGCCCGATATTCTATTCCCAATTCACATTCCTTTAAAATAAATGAAACATCAATTTATAGTTTGAAATTAATGATATGAAAGTATGGTTTTCAAATGAGGTTCCATGCTATAATAATTATCAGACAAAAACATGCATGCTTAATAAACAAAAATGCAAGTAACTATTTTTTTCAAAGAGGTGAAACTTCAAAATGAACATAGTTTTCAAGAGGGATGCTTTATAGAATTTTAACATTCAAATAAATAACACATACTACTGAATTTACCAACCAAACAAACCGTATGCCGACGGTGAGTACAAAATAGCCAATGAGCACTAGTCATGGGAATACCCCTAGGCACGAGTTAGTTGTGAGTCCCAGGTACCTCATATCTCGGTGAAAGTAAACATAATAAATATTCGTTCTTGTGCACGAGCCACTAGTATGGAACATACCCATAACCTAGTGGTAACCAATCATCATCATCATCATAGTTTATTTAGTGTTGTCATCGTCAAACTTGCTACATGAAACTGGGGCCAACCCCCACAGAATCACTAGCATACTAGTACACGTCCGCCCACCTAGATACCTGGGATTCCCTTTAGTGCTCAATCAAGTTACACATATTATCAAATACACATTTCACATCCACATTCCATCCCAAAACCATAAAAACATAAACAACCCATAATCTTTCTTCACATTTCTTACACTAATCATCAAACCGCTAAATATTTTGGTAAAACAATTTCATGAAGTGCATTGAGGCTTTGCACATAAAACTATTTCAAAAACATTATTTAAATTATAAACACACATCATAAACAAACCAAATAATATTTTTTAGCCCAATAAACATTTAATAAAATCATTTAATGGACCATAAAACAATCCCAATTTCACAACTTGTTATATACAAGTAAAACACTCCTTCGTTTCTAGGAAATGCCAAACGAGCCTTTAATCATTTTCTCAAAACTAACCTTTGATGAAGGTATGAATTTTAATTTTATTAAGGATCTGTATAAACATAATTTACGGAAGCAAACCTCATTCATAAATCTCTTATAATACTCAGGTTACATATTCAAAACACAACCATTTTCGTAAAGATGTGAAACGGTCCATTTGTTTGGCAACTCCGACAAAAATATGTTGTAAATAAAAACCCACTTGTTTGTAAAAACAAATCCAAATTAGAAATCAATATATGTACCCAAAAATAAAATTTATAATTCTTCCAATTCCTTTATAAATCCAATCAAATAACTTTAAAATCACACATCACACAGAAAAGCCAACCGGGCAATTTACCGAACACATATCATGCCCTTTTTAAACAAAACAATTTATTTTATGTACATGAAAAGGAATAAAACACCAATTGAATGTCATATTTTCATTCAAGATACTGTAACATGTTAAAAAAACCATAAACCAGATTATAAACCTCACAAAAGATTTTCAAAGATAATGGAACATTTAAACAAACACTTGTTGATTACTTTCATGACAAAACAACACTACCTTTCACATTACAGTGATTAAACAACGACATTGCACACTAATAAAATTATAAAAAGGATTTAAAACAATAATATACATTTATATCAGTATATTATAATATTAAAATGATGAAACTTCTATGATAAAAGCATGTGAAAGGGATATCCTACCTCAAATCTTTGGCGTAATTGAAACGCACACCCGAAATCACCCGCCGTGGGTTTATAAACCCTAAAACTATAAATACCAGACCTAAACAAACATAAAACCCATCAAAAAAAATTTTATAACAAAACCCTAGGTCGATTAAGACTAGGGTACAATATAAATCAAAGAAATAATGGAAGGAGGGGGAAGAGGAAGGAGAAAGGAGAAGGAATCTCACCTTTTACCCTAGAAACTCTTCGTCTTCCATTAGATCTGCAACCCTAGAAGGAAGGGAATGGATTGAACATTCATGGATAGACTCCTAAGATCTGGATGAAGCAGGGAAATAAAATGGGATTCCAAAAGATTAATAATTGATAAATTTATGAATGATACAATTTACCTTGTCAAATCTGGACGATTTGAGGTATCCTGAGCATTTTCGCCCTCTTACGCGACCCATATGAGCTCCAAAGAGGCGAAAACGATATTGGGGGTGAGGATAGGGATTTGGGCTTCGGATGGGAGGAGTAATCACCAAAAACGACTAATAAATGAAAAATATATAAATGAAACAAATTATATTTTTTAAAACAGGAAATGGGCCCATGGGCTGGCCCAATACCTAAATAAGTAACCCAAATTCACCCGGATTATGAATTTCTAATGGGTCCAAAAGGATAAATAAATTTTAATATATCAGTATAGGACATGTGGGAAGTTGATTGGGTGAAAAAGGATGAAAAACAAAAGAGTTATAAAAGAAACAAATTCAGTTTTTAAAACGGGGAATGGGCTCACGGTTGGCCCAAATCATGATGTAACCACCCTTTCTTCAAAAACTCCTAAACAAGCAATGGGGATCCCAAATTATGGTGGTTAGAGATATATGAAACATCAAAACTCAAGATTCATCTCATAAAATAACCATTAAGAGGACCATGATTTCTAATGGGCCGGATCAATACAAAGACAGAAAAAAAAACCGTGTGTGACAAGTTTGTTTTTATGGGACTGGGAGTTGGCAATCTGGTATCCCTTATCATCTGGAAAGGTTCCCCATCAAGAATGGAGTGATCGTCGGATGAACCTGTCTCTATGGAGTCTCCTTCATTTGTTCTGGACTCCAGTTCATCAGAAAAATTTATTTTGAGCCATTAGTGTGGGAATTCTAAAAATTCAAAGAATTGTTGTCACATCCTTCTAAAGAACTTCGATAATTGTGGATATTAGGGGAGTATAAAGAATTCTTGTAATAATCATCACCTAAAGAAGGAGTTTTGATTAGAGGGTGGAAACACCTGACTATGTGGAATGATATACTTCATTAATTTAGGTTCCACCCAATGGTCTCCATGTGATGTTTGTGAATATGCAAGAGTTTCTAGGGTTGTATGAATCCATGGCCATGTTTTCTTTATATGTTTGGGGAGAGGAATTTACATTTTATTTTTTTCTATTGAAACTTCCCCATTCAATTTGAAAATGATGACGGATTTATTCTATCCGCATCTGAGAAATTTTTTATAACTGTATATGGCCTATATTTTTATTCATCTATAATTTTTTTTTGTTTTTCCCTTGTGTGGGTTGTATCAATTTTTGTGGTGCTCATTTGAAGATGTTTTTGTTTTGTGTAAATTAATAGATGGTGCTTCAGGGTTTCTTTTGAGTTTATTTCCTCTGTTTCCCTTAGTATTGGTGTTTAGCTTATATGGGAGATTTAGGGTTTGTGTTGGGGGTTCTCTAGTTCCCAATTCCATTAAAGTTTTTTTGGTTTGTGTGAAGACATTGAGTTAGTTCATCGGGTCCCAGATTTTAGGGTCACTATGTAGTGGGTTTACTTTTTATGTTTTAATGGTGAAATTTTAGTTTTTAAGAAACTATGAGAGTCCAGTTCTTATAGTAGGGAGAACTACATTGTGTTTTCCCAATATTATTATCTTGTAGATTCGTTTGGATTGGTCAGGTGTAACTTGTGGAGTGAATGGTCACCTTGAAGTTTATGGTTTTTCCTGGTATTGATTATGCATGGACATGTGTTTTGGTTACCTTTCAGTTTGGAGAATTTCTATTGGGAAAAATCTTTGGGTGGGTAGAATTGTTACACCCCGACCTAGATACCCCTTTATATTATTCTTTTCATTGTCTTGGATCTTTCCAGTTGAGGTTGAGAATGTGTCCTCATTAATGTTTTTAGTTTTTGGATGTGTGGTTTGATTTTAGACAACTCACCTGCACCTGAAAGTTAGTGGAAAACATGCGGTTCATCCCAGGTACATGGGCGGTAGGCTCTAGATTCGTCCAGAAGACACCACACGTTTTGTGCGATATCATAAACACTGTGTGTCCTAGTCATGAAATATATATTTTATTTCAGAATAAGATACTACACAGTTTGTGCACATATTCAGAGAACATGCAATTTTGTCATGCGGTCACTCTTTTCTTGGACTAAATATTCTACACTATTGGTGCCCATTTCGATAAATCATGTAGCCACACCGTATAATCTATCCAAAAATATTAAAATATAAAAATCATTTTCCACACTTAACTCATTTTATCTACATTTCTTCCCCCTCACACTTTGTCAAATTTATCCTACTAAGTGGTCTTGAAACCCCTATTCCCTTGGATCATCCCAACCATGGCTTCATACTCAAAGATGTTAGGTATGTTTTTTGTGGTTTTAGACACATTTACCACTCTTCCTCATCTCCTCTACACATTTCATGGGGTTCATTTGGTAAAACCTCACATGGATGAACAATAAATGTAAGGGTTAGTGTGTAGATCAATTTTCATTATATTATATTGGGTCGAAATGGCCAGTGTGGCTTAGATCGCTCTTCTCTGAAAGTTTCCTCACTTTCTCACACCTTCGAGGTAGGTGTTTCCTCTTTTTCCTTTTTGATACATCAAGTTAACACATGAGATCCTTGAATAAATTTATAAACACTATTCATGCACATATGGTATATTTTGTTTTGTGTTATTTTGTTATTGTTAGAAATAGAAAAAAATTGTTTTGAACTTATTTGAATAATATTCTTATGTGTTTATGCATCTAATGATTTTGGTAAAATGTGAAATGTTCATTATAAGTGAAATTCGGCCCTATGGGAATAGTTTGACTTTATTATATTTTTGTTAAATAAGTTCTAATATACAAACATGGAAGGATGTTTGATTTGGATGTCTTTATGGCTTGAGAATTGTGGTGAAATTGTTTTTGGAATGGATATTCTTGGTTTTGAAAGAATTTTTTATTCTTTGGAAATTAAATGGGAATGTTGGGTTTTGATGGAGGTGGATGTGGTGATGTAGGAAATGGAAATAGTTTATTTTGGTATGTCGTTGGATGTTGGGACATCCATGTGTGCATAAGGTTCACAAATGGACGAGCATTCAAATAAATATAGAAAATAATGAAAATTTTTCCTATATACTATAACATCTAAAATAATTTCATTGATTACAAAAGGGTGTGTTTTGTGCATTATATGATTGAAAATTTGTTTCTAATGTGTTCTTAAATAATTATCATAGTAGGAATTTTTGAACATGACGGGTCTTTAAATGGGTTAGGAGAAAATTGATCCTGTTTAAATGTTTTATGTGTTTGTATCATGGATTTAAAAGGAATTTAGATTGAAACATTTATGCCACTAGTCAATTCATGTTAATGTAAAATTTCATGTTATTTGGAAATGGGTTTGGAAATATTTTGGATAATGCATTTGAGTGTGTAATGTAGAAATCATGTTTGGAAAAATAATATGTTTTATGAAAGGTTTTGATATTAATATGATGTGATGACCCAGTTGGAACCTTGATGTTGTGATATATATATATATATATTGGGAACCATAATAGGGGGTATTTTACTTTATGAGATCTCATATTGGTGGTGTCCATGTAAAGGGTAGAAATGTGTAGTGACGACAGGTAAGATAAATCAAGTGTCTGAGGGCCTCCTATTTACACAATATATATTTAAAACAGGTTCTAGGGAGTCTTTTATAGGATCATGTAATGATATCTATCCCTTCAAAATTTGATGGGTTCTTACTGCCTAGATTTCTCGAGAGGCCATGTGGGTCGTTCCACTGAAATGGTCAGTTGAGGGTAGCCAATTGGTCATAGGCAAGTAAGCTTCACCATACTATTATATGTTCTTCCAAACCGAGTACCTCTATGTATCACCGCAAGGATGTTAGGTAAATCCAATTTTTATTATATTTAATTGAATTTTATTATATTCCATTACACATGGTTTCTTGTTCTATTTAACTATTTTGCTTTATGCTTTCATTGTAACACCTTGTGGGATTATAGTTTTGTTATTTGGAATCTAAAATAGTATACCTACTTTAAAAATGGGAACATGACCTGTGTTTTTTGAAAAAAAATGAAAATTTGTGGTTTATTTTTTTAAATGGTGAAAACCTATTTTCATATATGTATTTCAAAATACTATTAATGGATTGTTTTTTGGAATGCAAATAAATGGATTCTTCAGTTGTATCCTACTGATATTTTTAGCTCAAATTATACTTATTCCACTCTGTGTTGGTTTACATAATATGTTTTACAGGTCCTGCTTCTTGTTGATATTTTATAATTGTGTTGGATCTTGGAGTTGTTCTGTTCTGTGGATAGTGGTGAAATTGAGGTCACATTGAGATCGTGTTGGTAGGGGTTTTGTCTTTGCTTTGGTTTCTTGTTTTTTAAATGAATCTTGTAGGTGAATCATTTTATTATGTTTTATTGAGATTAAAATATCATTGGTTCTTCACCTATTTCTTTAATTTATGTGATCGTGGTAATTCATTGAGAAAAAATCATTCCCACTCTATTCATCTTTGATGTTTGGCACTAGTTGCGAGCCTGTGGGGATCGGGAATGCCTCTATGGCCTTGCTATGAACTGGGTCGTGTGTCAGGTCAGATGGATCCCTGTCTTTATATAAAACTCCTTGAATCCCGTAACATTTTACCCATTAATTGGTATCATATAGGTATAGATAATATATTTAAAAATACTACCATTTCATTTCTAGTTTATCGTTATAGATAGGAATTATTATTCCCTTTTAGTTAAACAATTACCCAAAATACTTCATCATATTAATGTAACACTGAAGAAAAGTCATCATGTGATATATTATTAATTATTATTCAAGAGTAAAAATATTATATAAATGTATTTTCTTCAAATTGTTTTTCTATGGGGAACCAAATACAAAACAAAATACAAATTACACTACACCTAATTACTAACACTCTTCAGGATAATATCACCTGTCATACATGCTTCTTTTTTTGTTATGATTATAAATAAGGATCCCACCATGCTAATTGGGGTTGATATACTTTTTAAAACATATTCTCTCTATAAAAAAGAACCTCATGATATGACATTTTAATGTATATAATTTCATTATATGTTAACCCTAATATATTATATAATACTACACATGCTATTTTGTCATGATAAGGATGATTTTTTCCATCTTGGTACAAGTCAAACATATAAAATAAAATTTTTATAAATGTTTTTCATTAGATGCATAAAAGATAAAAATATTCTCACGTGAATGTAGATATAAAAACTTCTAGCTAAATAAAATTTTACCTTACATGTTATTTTAGCCTTAAAAAATATCATTTTTATACTAATCCTAAAGAATGGATGTTTTATGTCCCTAAAAAATAATATTCTCATTTCTCTAATTTTCAAGAACTCATATAGTTATTCTATACATTAATTTTGAAAACATTCTAATATATTTTCTATACAATTTCCAAAGTCTCATTTTAAATTTTCAATTCATTATTAATTCAAAAAACATGTGCATATATTATAGAATTTGAGAAATATTTCCAAACTAATATTAAGAATATATATTCTATAAATTCCAATAAAACAATTTAAAATTGAAATAATTATGGTAAATAATTTTCATATAATTCAATATGATGTCAACCATGTATTATAACTTGTATTTAGTAACTACTCAACCAAAACTTGTAGCTCATGTTACATATAATTTGGTTGAAACTTAAGTCATTTGAGTGAAATATGTTACTCATATATAACAATAATTGCAGTCACTTGTTTATTATATTTTTTTAGAGAAATGTATCTATAAAAAAAATATAAATCCCCTAAAAGTATTATAAATACCTCGAAATATTTCATTTCAAATGAATATACATTGATTATTATATTTTTTTGAACTGTAAGTGGATCCTTAAATAATATCTTCCATATTGTAATTCTGTAATGTCTCTGGCATTTTTGGTTATGTCGTAGAGATATGTTACATATTGTTTCCTCTATAAGAGAAAATACTTACATCAAATGTTCAATACAATGTTCATAATTTATATGAGAAGTATAATTTAAATAGGTAAAATCATGACAGTTTGGAATGAATAGTTGAGAGATACTAGTATCTAAACATTACTTTCGATGTATAATCACTATTGAAATCCAACCAATTGCTTTACATAATCCACTAAATTATTAAATGAATTCAAATTTATGAAACACTCTTTTATTTCAATAAAAATGTGTCAATAATAGATATTTTAAGAATAATTATGTTTTAATTAAATATTATTCATGAATAATGATATAACAATAACCATGGTCAATATAAATCCACTATTAATTTTTTTTACTTTTTAAGTTGTATGTATCTGTTGAATAATTCCTCACAATAAAACATATGGATATTATCATTACTATTACAACATGTTCATCTGGAGCCAACATTCAACCGATGTGTTATTTTATCCCCCTTCTCAAAATCTATCCTCCAACAACATTAAAATTATTTTTAATGACTAATACTTGTCTTAAATTGTTGATTTTAATATCCTTTATAGATATTGTGTATTAAATGGAGATACACCCTTGTTTATATCTAATAGACTTTAAAAGCTAATGTTATCCTAATAAATGAAACAAATTAGAAAAAATTAGGATATGAAGTTAATGATCTAATATGATATATTAACTTATATGAAATCTAAGAGAGAATTTTGTTTTTCTATAGTTTTATTTTAAACTATATTTTTTATAATCTTATTTAGAAATGAATCATGTGTAACATACTATGATTTGAAAATATATATTTTCTATCTATTAAATTTCATTTTTTCAGAAGATTGATTTCTACAAAACATTGATTTTAGGTGAATCATGTTATACTATTCAAATATATGTGGAAAATATTTACTTAATTAGATAGAAAATAAATCAAACATTTATTATTAATTATTTTTAAATGAATGTAAAATTATTTAATTGTAAAAGAGATATTTTTAGACATATATTTTTATGTGTATAACATATATATTTACATTAATATATGAAATTAATTATTATTTAAAAAAGGGTCTAATAAAATTAATATATTATCTTTCCAGTGAAATTAGTTAAAAATCATTTAATTTTTTTATCATTTGAGGAATGAGAATAAAACAATTTCATGCTTCAAATATTTATTTTTTTAGAAATGGATTTTATTTGATTTTGTTTTGTGTGGATTAAAAAATTTATTTATTTGAGTGTTAGAAATATTATCTAAAAAAATGGATATCAATTTAAAATAATAACTTCAATTTTTTCGGAGAGTTAATTTTTGGAATTTGTTTTTCAAGAGATTGATTTTTGAGTAAACAATGAAAAATTTCTATTTTAGAAAAACTATCATTTATTTTGATAAAATTGAGTAAAATTGATTTATTTTTATTTTTTATTTTTTTAAATATAAATAAGATACATTCTAATGAAGTTATCATAAATAATTTCATACTAATTATCAATATATATGATTTTGGAATTAATTGATTCTTATTCATAAAACACAATTATCTAAATACTAGATTTCATTTTGTTTTGTGTACTTATATTAAATGTTTTTCATCAAATTTTTAAAGTTGAGTCATGAAAAATGTATCTTATATATTTAATTTGGAGGAAAACTTTATTAATGTTGTCAATTTTTATTTTTGTTATTATGAATTTTATCCGTGGTAAAAATGTTGTCAATATGAAATATTGATAAAAAGTGTTAATTATGATAAAAAAATTATGAAAATGCCAAAAAAATCATATTTATTCTTATATAATGATTATATTTCAAGCATTATCACATTATCATCAAAATTTATTTTTTATTGGCACTTGACCTGGAGTAAGGCATTATAATCTTTAAATTTTTTGAATAATTACAAGTGTTCCACTTCCTCACTTATAAAAGGTAAGATTAACTTCTCAATTATCCATACCACATGAGCATATAATCTCAGATAAATATAATAAAATACCATCACATTTTTCCCTCATGTCTTAATGATTCTTATCTTATAGAAATAGTATCATATAAATAATAAGTTTTAAACTAATTGCGGTTTTCTAAAAAATATCCATAACTATGGACAAAGTAATTTTATGTTTATTTCTTTTATACCTATTTAAAAAATAATGAAACCATTATGTTATAATAAAATATTATATCCAATATAATAAAATTTTATTCTGTTTATGTTATTCCCATTTTTAATCACCTATTACATTTTTTGGTCAATGAGATCATCGCTCGTACATATGTATAGACTATCCCCACAACAATGTGATGTGCTAATTTTTTCAAAACCATCCCTCATAGAAATATATATATATATATATATATTTACCATATATATATTATTTCCACAAAATATTAATTATTATATAAATTAAAATTAGTATGAACTTTTTTTCCCACACCTCGATTAGAAAACTATAACGTCTATCAGGCATAATGTGAACTTTCCCCTCCATGAAGCGATGAGATTTATTATTTATTTTTTGATTAATATAGATGTTAATAAGTATTTATGTAATGAATATATATGATAATTATTATATTATTAGGATTCTAGAAATATGATTTATATTTGTTATTTTTTCATTCCATTTTTTGGATAATGGAAACATCACTCGTGCGTATGTATGGGAAACAATCTTCATGGAATGATCTATTTGTTTTTTTACATTATATTAATGTTTATAAAATTATAAATAATAATATTATTATTATTATACGTAAGATATTATTATGATTGTATGTATTGTTAAACCATGATCAATGTGTATGGACTATAACAATTGATCTAAAATATTTATGAGAAATTGAATAATTAACACACAAATGCTGATTTTAATGAAGAAATGTTACTCAATGTGTAATTTAAAATTATAAGGGAATGATATATAGTAAAATTAATATAATATGTTTTTTATATAAATATAATATATCATTTTTTATTACATAGAAGGATAATCTCACAAATAAAAATAGTCTGAACTTATATTATGGGTTTATGTTACATTATTAATTTTTAATTGGATTAATTCTGGTTTAAATTTCCAACGAGGAAATAAAATTATATCATTTTGTCTCTTAAATCCAAAAATGTTTCTTTCCCTTTAGTTATTTTTTGTATTTTAATGTTCTACATTTATTCTCCTCTAATTCATACTTAAAATGATCAAAAAAATGGTTTTATTAAAAACCAACCTTATTTCTTCTAATTGGGATGGGAATACTTATCTTCTATATTGATGTTATGAAAATTATTTTATTGATGATTTTACCTATAAATAAATATTTTTATTAAATTTATTTTTCACTAAAATTAACATTATTTATTTTTAAATGATTCCTTCAAAATTTATCCAATCATGTTTATTTTCACTTGTTACAAAAGTGAGAAAAGTATACACTTTTAATGCACCTGAAAAAAATCGATTTCCGCAACTCTTAAGTATTCATGAATATTACATCACATGTTTTAAGTGTTTTATAATTAAAACCTCATTCACATTTTATGATAATTTCATGTTCAAAATGTTATAAAAATAATAGTAATATTTTTTAAAATAATTTTAAATAAAATTTTAAATGCTTTTAGTAAAGAGATTTATTTTACATGGAATCATCTATTAATTATTGTTATTAATAATTGAGGTAATTATATTAATGTACCATAAAATTTATTTATCAATATTTCTTATGAGGATGATTATTTAAGGATAAATTCAGGAATCCAATTTCTTTCCCACCAGTTAATTACATAATGATAAAATGATGATACTTTAGGATCATGTAGCCCACTTATGTGTGGTTTTAATTATTTTATTGGTGAGATCAGAATTATATAGCCCTAAAATTCATTGTAAAATGATTTATATATCATGAGATAATATTAATGAGGATGGATATTGAACATATTTTTAGGATGAAAAGGTGTTAATGATTGAACCCAAAATTGTAAGTTCCATTTTCTACTATGTAACGATGGACTTAATATTTCTCCTAAACTAATATAAATATTTAATTTGGTTTTGATTTTGTAACACACTCATATGAAATGTTTATATTATTATTAAATGATCTCATGGCGCGTTATTAATTATTGACAATTTTGTTCTCTTATGACACAATTCTTTCGTTATATCAATGCCCGATGTAATTACTCAAGATTTTTTGTATAGGACATATGGGTTATGTTTTTTTATGTTATGATCATATTATCATACACTTATTCTTAGTTATTATTTACTAGTAATAATAGATTTATATCTCCAGTGTTTACCATTACTAAGAATCGCATCAAATCCTTTCTTATCTTTCATTTTCCCCAAGATATTAATAGAGATATTAATTAATGTACATAAAAGAAATATGTCATGTGACAAAATCAATTCATGTATATATTATTTATATTTCATGAAATATTTTGATTATGTATCTAGTATTCCAAGACACTCAACCATTACAATTTGGTGGTTTGTATTATTATTACCTCTCATTAATATTAATTTAAAATTATGTAAACTTTATTCATGTAATTCCTAGTTAACCATAGTTGGTTATTAATCATGTTGTTGTTATTTTTAGAGATTAGGATAGATTAAAAAACATGGATGGAACCTAAGACAATCTATGATGACATAAGAGAGGGAGAAAATGAACTTAAGTTATCTTCGGTAGATAACAAAATGTAATATATTTGGATAACTATAGAATTTTATTTATGATTATATTTATTCTCATTTTGATTAATTTTTCTTGGTTCCCATAGTAACCATTTTAGTTATAGTAGGGTATTGAAGATATTTATGAATATGATGTGGTGAAAACTACTCCAAAATATAGAAATAAATTATTTGATATTAATAAATTTAATGACATAATCTCATGAAAATTATCTACTAATTTATTATGATATCATAAATGATTAGATTAAAAAATATCAATGAAACCCCCTTATGTTATTGAGATCCAATGACATAACTATAACTATAGTAAAATATAATTTTATGGGAATTTTTATATAAAAACATATTATTCTTCCACTAGATTAATTTTATTTGATACTATACTTTGATTTTATATATTTATATAGTGATCATATCAAAAACTGATGAATGGATATCAAATTTGATATTCCAAATCAATCCATATATATCTATAACGAGAGGATGAATATTAACATACAATGTAAATCACATTCACTATTTGGATCATATAAGCCAATCATGAGGGATACAGATCTCAAATATTTGGGGATAAACTCTACATTTATGATGCCAATATTATTTATGAATATTTTTATGTACTTATCGATAACTTTCATACTCTTTCCTAGAATCAAGATATTGTGTTTTCAATAGGACCCACACGTGGTACTATAACAATTTCATGGACTCCTTGAATAATATACCCAATATATTTTTATGAATTAATGAATAAAATATATGTAAATATTGAAAAATGATTCATATGGTCATGTGCCTCATGATGTGGTGTATTTATTATTTTTATAATAATAAAATATGGGTCATTTTTCTATGCATTGATTATCGAGAACCTAATATTATGTATTTATAGAAAAATAATACTAATTCATGTATTTTTGTATTGATCGATTAAATGTGAAGAACACAATAATATTACAAGATTAACCACCACTCTGTAAATCCTCAGTCGAACGCTAAGAAGGAGGATATACCCAAGATATCATTTTGTACATAGAATTGTTGTAATGAATTTTTAGTGATTCTATTTTGATTTACTGATTCCCCTCCAATCTTTATTGATCAAATAAATTGATTTTCTATAATACCTGAATTAGTTTGTGTTAATTTTTATAGATAGTATTCTTATATATACAATGTAAAAAATCATAGAAAAAATATGTGAAATATAAGCACTATGATTCTGGGATATAGATCACAACATTTTATAGTAATTTAATCACAATTTAGGGTATATAGGTGGATTCTACATAGATAGAAATTAATGAAAAATGGAATAAAACAAGAATAAAATCCCAAATCCAAAGGTTTCATGGGTTTTCATATTACTACCAAGGATTTGTGATATATTTATCCCTTCTATAAAATATAATTATGAATATGAAATAGATAAGAGACACATTAGTTTCTAGAAATTTATGTGACAAAAATATAAAGGATATGATTATGTTATGGCGATCAAATGACATAAATATAACTATACTAGAATATAATTATATGGGAATTTTCATATAAAAAACAAATTATTCTTCCACTTGTTTAATTTTATGTGATACTGTACTTTGTTTTTATAAATTTATATAGTGATCATATCAAAAACTGATGAAGGGAACTCACATTTGGTATTCCAAATCAATCCATATATATCTATAACAAGAGGATGGATATGAACATACAATGTAAATCAATTCCACTATATTGATCTTATAATCCAATCATGATGGGTACACATCTAAAATTTTTGGGGATAAAATCTACATTTATGATGCTATTATTATATATGAATATGTTTAAGTACTTCTTGATAACTTTCATACTCTTCCCTAGAATCAAGATGTTCTGTTTTCAATAGGACCCACATGTGGTACTATACCAATTTCATGGACTCCTTGAAGAATATACCCAATATATTTTTCTGAATTAATGAATAAAATATATGTAAATATTGAAAAATGATTCATATGGTCATGTGCCACATAATGTGGTGTATTTATTATTTGTTTAATAATAAAATATGGGTCATATTTATATGGATTGATTATCGAGAACCTAATATGATGTATTTATAGAAAAAGTATACCCATTCATGTATTTTTGAATTGATCGATTAAATATAATGAACAAAATAATATCACAAGATTAATCACCACTCTGTAAATCCTCAGTCGAAGGTTAAGAATGAGGATATACCTATGATATCATTTTGTACATGGAATTGTTTTAATTCATTTTTAGTTATACCATTTTTATTTAATCATTCCCCTTAAATATTTATCAATATAATAAATTTATTTTTCTAGAATACCTGAATTATTTTGTGGTAATGTTTATGTATAATATTCTTATATATAAAATGTAAAAAATCATAGATCAAATATGATAAATATGACCACTGTGATTCTGGGATATAGATTACAACTTTTTATAGTCATTTAATCACAATTTAAGGTATATAGGTGGATACTACTAAGATAGATATTAATGAAAAATGGAATAAACCAAGAATCACGTCCCAAATCTAAAGGTTTCATGGGTTTTCCTATTACTACAAAGGATTTGTGATATATTTATCACTTCTATAAAATATAATTACGAAGAAGTAATAGAACAACATATTACTTTCTAGAAATTAATGTGATTCAAATATAAAGGATATTATTATGTTATGGAGATCAAATGAAATTACTATAACTACAGTAAAATATAATTTTATGGGAATTTTCATATAAAAAAAATATTATTCTTCCACTAGTTTAATTTCATGTGATACTGTACTTTGTTTTTATAAATTTATATAGTGATCATATCAAAAACTGATGAAGGGAACTCACATTTGGTATTCCAAATCAATCCATATATATCTATAACGAGAGGATGAATATGAACATACAATGTAAATCAATTCCACTATATGGATCTTATAAGACAATCATGAGGGTTAAATATCTAAAATTTTTGGCGATAAACTCTACATTTATGATGCTATTATTATTTTTGAATATTTTTAACTACTTCTCGATAAATTTCATAGTCTTCCCTAGAATCAAGATGTTGTGTTTTTAATAGGGTCCACACGTGGTACTATACCAATTTCATGGACTCGTTGAAGAATATATCCAATATTTTTTTTGAATTAGTGTATAAAATATATGAAAATATTTAAAAATGATTCATATGGTCATGTGCCTCATGATGTGGTGTATTTATTATTTTTTAACAATAAAATATGGGTCATTTTTCTATGCATTGATTATTGAGAACCTAATATGATGTATTTATAGAAAAAGTATACTCATTCATGTATTGTTGAATTGATCAATTAAATATGAAGAACATAATAATATTACAAGATTAACCACCACTCTATAAATCCTCAGTCGAAGGATAAGAAGGAGGATATACCTATGATATCATTTTGTACATGGAATTGTTGTAATGAATTTTTAGTGATTCCATTTTGATTTACTAATTCCCCTTCAATCATTATCAATCTAATAAATTGTTTTTTCTAAAATACTTGATTTAATTTGTGTTAATGTTTTTAGATAATATTATTATATATACAAAGTAAAAAATCATAGATCAATTATGACAAATATAACCACTATGATTCTGGGATATATATTACAAAATTTTATGGTCATTTAATCACAATTTTGGGTATATACGTGGATCCTACTAAGATGGATATTGATAAAAAAATGGGAGAAACCAAGAATAATGTCCCAAATCCAAAGGTTTCATGGGTTTTCCTATTACTACTAAGGATTTGTGACATATTTATCACTTCTATAAAATATAATTATGAAGATCCTATAGAACAGAGCCACATTACTTTCTAGAAATTTATGTCAAACAAATATAAAGGATATGAAGAGAAGGTTAATCAGTGCACCGAGTATTATAAAACCTCACATTGAATAAATATTAATAATATAATATGAGATATTAAATTAGGAATACAAATGTGCTTATTTGTATAATTAAATAGTGGATGTATATACCTCAATAAAAATTGAATTTTTATAAGAATGATTTATTAAAACCAGAATCAATATTGGCAGTATTATTTTTTATTTATAAATTTGGAGGAATAATCTATATAATGGAATGATTTATACATAAATGAACAAAAAATGTATTATTATATATTAACTATAAATGATTTCAATATTTTCCCATGGAGATGGTTGGAATGTGGTTAATATTATGATTTATCAACACAATACAAAATTTTGTTAGAAAATAATTTGATTGATGCTCTGAGTAAGAAGTAACAAAAATGATATCTCTTATTGTGTATACAAATAGATCTATTACTTAAGAATATTTATATGATAGTCATATAAATCATTAAGAAAAGTGAATTATATTATTTTTTATAGATGAATGTTCAACTATCTATCCATGTGAAGATTGAGGAGGTATAGAAGGAATATGTGGAGCTATAAAAGGAGGTATCGATTATTCTAGAGTGAAGCATTAACCATTAACAACTGATAAAATTCAAGAACCTGATATTTTCTCATTCAATTCCTTAAATAAAAAATTTTCTTGATGGGTCACCAAACACATCATTCACTTTTACCAATGGAAGAATACAAATTTTAGTTACCTCGAAGTATATTTCTAGTGGGACACTATGAAATAAAATATTTTATAGTATTTTTAAAAATGTCTGATATTTTCATAAGGTGAGGTGAAATTTCAGAAATTATATGTTATTTTATAAACCTTACCTATAAAAATTGATAAAGTAACAAAATCACAATGGATTTCGTTATATATAACATCCCGTGTTTTAGACAAGGTGAAATTTTAGATGAAATTAGTTATTTTTTCCTTTTGTGGATAAGTAAATTATTAAATTGATAATTATAATGTAGACTAACAAAATTTTAGCAGTTAATATTATTATTTATTTGTGGTTTTTAACTATTAGGAGGATTCCTAGGAGTTCTGTTGAGTTTCATATGTGTTGGGATCCAAAACCACTATTCTTGGAATGAAAACAAGAGGTACATGGTTGAAGAACAATTAGTTTAAAAATATGGGTCAATCGTGATTCTTAAATTATTAATATACATGGATTTTTAAAAAATGTGAGGGGACCAGTAAGCCATATAACCTGGTTTGGGAGTGAAATGTGTGAGTTTCAGGGGTGTGCATGGTTTGATTAAACCATTCACCAAACCTGAAGCCCTCTCCATACATAACTAGTAACTTGGACGAGATAAGAACATAGTATTTCAATCCATCAAGACTAAATATAAACACATCATAAAATAGGTATGGATATGAGTAGTGAAGGCTACACAGTTCCCACATTGTTATCCAAACTATGCTGTAAAACCATCCATCACATAAAAAGAGGTAAAATGGTGATTTTCCACTTACCATCATTAAAGGTTTTCTTATTGGAACCTCCTTATTTTGATTCTAATAATTTTTTTATTATGTTTCTAATGAGATTAAAATTTTATGAAGCAATTTTATTTTATAATGTAAATTTAGGAAAATATAGCTATGTATTTGAATGAGCCATTGATATCCCAGACTTACTGCCAGACCAGAGTCACCACCAGACATGAGTTATCGCTAGAAGTGAATCACTACTAGACATTAGTTACTATTAGTTCTAATGATTCACTTGTAGAATTACTTACCATTTGACTTGATCCAACCCTAATACCATTCACCACTAGAATTACGCCTTGTTTGATTTAGTCACCTCAAGACTAAATCACTACCAACAAGAGTCACTACGAGACTGAATCACCCAAATCATAATTTAAAACTAGGTTGATACACCTACCATATGATTGAATTCCATCATTATTCACCACCAGAAATGTTTCAACACTGGATGATCTACCACAAGGATTGTTACTATCACTGTTCTACCAAATTTGAATTAAATTATTCAACAAAATTTTTATTGATTTCGATATAGATGGATTATTTAATGAGTATTCATTAAAATCTTACACAAACACATTGAATAAAATTTTCAATCTTAGTATGAGGATTATGATGATATTTATTATTATTATTAAATATTCAATACTTACTATAATTCTATATATTTCATAGGATCTCCCTCATATGAGGTGAATTTTAAGTCACTGTGTTGTGGATTCATGAACTCAAGGAGAGTGGAAATTTACAAACTAATTATTTTGGTAGTAAAAGAGTAGAGTAAATTGAATATACCCATCATTTAAAAAACAGAGAACGTTAAGATATTATATTTCTTGGATAATTCAATGAAAAATTTTGAGTTCCCCGGCAAGACAAACCTGACTACCCATGAGTATATGGAGCATCAAAATTCAAGAATCGCTTATTTTATTTGTATCATACCATTCTATTAGTGTGTATGTTTCACTATATTTTCATTCAAAATGAATCCTATACCATAAATAGATAATTCTTGACATTCTCTTCTATCTGTTATCATTTTATAGCCAATATTTATTGTGGAAGAGGTCCATAATTTACCAATGTTGATTTTCTTCCAACATAAAACATTGGAAGAGGCTTTGAGCATGAAAAAAATTATATGTTGTGTTTGTATATCTGATTCAGGTTCTAGGTCAGATTGTATTTATATATTATAAATGGAAGAGGGGGATTTCAAAGTATAGGGGATTAGGTCTCAGTTGGATATGGATCCACTTTGTGTATTAAGATATCTGTTTTGGTTTGGTTTGAAATAATTAAATGCCTTAAATTGTATATGGACTTATTTTATTAAATAATTGGTAATTTTATAGTTAATATGAACTAGTGTTTATATTATGATATGTTTGAATAAATAAATTTCTAAAGTTAAATTTATATTTTATATTTTTTAACAAAGAACTAATCTAGCTTTGAGAAATATTTTAAAAGATAAAACATTTATTGAGTTTTTTTTAAAAATTGGGTATCTTATTTTAACCTATTTATATTTTAAATTTTATTGGGAACATAATTCAACCCCTCTTGAGTTACTCCCTCCATCAAACATTTGGTATTAGAGGGATTCAAGTTACTTTTCCACTTTGATTGAAATTATGTTTTAAATATATATAATTTTTTACGTTATAAATATATATTTTTTAATAAATTATTGACAAGAAGGATGTATTAAAAACATACCACCTTTATTTAATGGATAAATTCTTTATCAATTGAAAATATATAGATATTTAATATTGAGAGCATGAATTTTGAGATATTGACTGCTGTTGTTGGTAAATATGAAAAATATAAAATTATTTGAAACACATTAGATGATCCTATAATAACTTTTTATAATATAAACTCTGGAGATATAATTTATTTTTATTTTTATTTGGGTGATGAGGAATTCAATAGTATATATGCATGTAAAACATGTTTTGAATTTGAGACACATTAGCTATTTCCCTTGAGTTAACATCAAATGAGAATGAAGAGAGTATAAACAATTATTCTGAGAAATATGATAGTTTCATAATGAAACCTGACTAGAATATTTACCAAATGTATAAAATGTACAATGTGAAAATCTAAACAACTCATTCATTTGAAAATAAATATTCTGATAAATACCATGTTATGTGCCTATAGAGTTTTCTAAGAGAATGATGGAGAGGTAACTCAATATGAATCAAAGTATCATTTGATGTTAGTAAGAAAACTATTAATGTGTATATTTAAATATTAATGATGATTGAGGAAGAAATTAAATTCAAGAAAGATGTGGAGAAATAACCAAAAATAAAATATTCATCCGTACAAGCAATTACATCAATGAAAATTGAAAAAGATGAAGCTGATAGATCAAGTGATGAAGAATCACCTTATGAATGTGCTGAAGATATGATCCTTTTATCAAGACGATTTAAAGAGTATTACCGAATAAAATATTTTTTTGGAAAATAATAAGAAAATTTTAATATGATAATCAGGGAAATTATAGAAATTATTGGAAGAGAGATGATACATAAAATGAAATAATTTTATATGACTGTAAAAGGAAAGGGCATTTAAAATTTGACTATCCTAGGCTGAAATACAAATAATAATTTTGTAAAAAGGATAATAAATAGAATAATTTAATGAAAAAAATAAAATTATTCTAAATCGAAATCAAGTGATTCAAACACTAACTATGATGATAATAATGGATAATTTGACATATTTTTAAGAAAAAATAATATGAGGTATCCATAGTCTTCTCTTATTATTCTATACTTGATTTTGATCATTATAGAGATGAACAAAATTATGATAATATGAATAATGAAGTTATTTTTTAATACTATAACATTTTTTAAGATAAATTCAATGAATATAAGGATAAATAAACAATTATAAATAAACAACATAATTTAATTTCAAATCTTATGTCTCACCTTGATGTTGAAAATTAAAAATATGAACTACATTTAATGGATAATAATGATTTGAAATTGTAAAATGAGAAATTTAAAAAATATTTATATATATTCACTAATTTTATGAATAATATCACATTAATTCATTGAATTCTGACCAAACCTAAATACTATAGTGGTATTGGATATCAACCCAAATGTGGATAAAATTTCCAGAATAGTTTATTTATATGTCTAGTTTTGTAATATCATCTTATAGTTTTTATTCATCTATAATTAATAATGTATTAACTTCTAATAGCTTAAAATAATATAATATGAAATTTTTTATGGAAACATGGGATCCAAAATATACAATTATTATCAAATCACGATCCAAGGAGATTTGGGTACCAAAATATTTTTTGGTGTAATTTGTTTTGTAGGGAACGAAATTGAAATAATCTAGTAAAAACTAATGGTACATAGAAAATGGATATTTTAGAATCATGAATGGGGAGTAATCATGAATAATAAATTTGATAAAGGAGGATGGTGTATATGTCAAATATGGTGAGAATTCCAATGTGAAAATTATCCGCCCTATCAAATTGGGTTATTTATACTCCCTTTTAGTTAATATTGAATTATTTGTAGATAATTGAAGATAAATTATTCATAGTGTTCAGTTATGGGATGATGTTTTTCATGTGAAATTAGGAAGAATTATATAGTAATTTTTATTATAAAAATGATTAAGTTTTTACTGCTGTATGAAATGAAAATGTTTTTTCTGTAAATTTTGGTTTCTTATTTTAAAGAAAATATTTCCAATACATGTTTATTACACTGTGCATCTTTACTTCTACATAGTAGACTAGCAAGTTAAAAAATTCAATAACATAGAAATCATGCTATGAAAGGGTTATTCCAAGTTGTAGCTTAACTTAAGTTATCAAAAGACAATGTCTATAACCCATGTCAAAATGAGAAACAAAAAGGATATCATTCCAAATATTAATCATTTCTGAACCTATCACCCAGAGAGTTGGATCACATAGATTATTTTGTACTATTTAATGTTCAAAGTATAAATTATAAACAATATGTTTATGTTCTTGTTTATGAATTTTTTAGGTATAAATGGGTATTATTCCTATCTAAAATTAGTGAATCCTTTTGTTATTTTACCAAGTATGCCAAATATATTGAAAATAATAGAGGAATTATAATTAAGAACACAAGAAGTGATCAAGGTTGTGTGTTTTAAAATCAAGACATCGAATAATTTTTCCCATTAAATGTCTATAATAGAAACGTTTCTACTCCTAGTACCCCACAACATAATGGTGATATTGAAAGAAGAAATAGGATTCTTCAATAAATTTCCCGAACTATCTTTAATTGTAGAACATGAACTTTTATGAAGACAATGAAAATTCCAGCCCACATCTTTCTAGAGTTGTTAGTACACATATATATCTGCCTTATGTGATGTATTTAGAGTCCCAAATAGAGGTACAAGGTCATGTTCTTCTCTTACAAATTCATTTGAACATAAACCATTCTTCTCACATGTTAAACCTAATAACACCAATGATTAATCTAACAACTAATTTAAGGAAATTTTAATGAAAGGGGAACATAATCATCTTGAAATTAATAATTATTGGGAACATGTTGTTAAATATAAGGACACCCTGACTATTGACAATAAGTGGGGGTTTAGATACAATGTTTATGAATCTATAACAATGGTATGAAGTATGTCTATGTTATAGTCACAAAGATATAACCAAGATGATTGTATTGAATCAGAAGAAACCCTTTAAACAGTAGCTAGACAAAAAATCATCTGAATACTTCTTTCTTATAATTTCTTTTTGATATTAAATATATATAAAATGGATGTCAATAATATATTCTTATAGGGTTATATAGTTAAGAATGTTTTTTTGAACAGATTCCATGATTAAAAAATCATTATTTTTCAAATTAAAAGAAATTAATGCTTTAAAACATGCTCCTACAGGTTAGTAGGGAATACATAGTTTTTTTATAATTAATTAATATTTTTCAAAGGGTTTATCTAATCCTCCCCTTTTTATAAAATTAATTTCAAATGATGTTTTAGTATTTCAAATTTATTTTATTAATATTTTATTTGGATATTTTGAAAATTATTTTGTTAATAATTTTTATAAAATGATAGAAAATGAATTTTTAATGACTTTAATAGTTCAACATAAATTCTTTTTAGGGTTTCAAATATTTCGATATAATTATGGAAATATTTTAAATTAAATTACATACAATAAATTCCATAAAAAAAATACATTTTTTGTATGGATAAAACAAAAAGTTGTGATACTCCAATGAGTAATCCCCATAAGAAGCATTTGGATGAGACATGAATGTTAGTGGATTAAACTAGTTATATATTTGTGATAGTATGTTTTCCATTTTTAACATATTGCTAACCTAGTACTATTTTTTATGTGTGTATGTGTTAGTTTTATCATGAAAATCATAAAGTTTATCCTTTACATTTTGTAAAAATTATTTTCAAATACTTATGATATTAAAATAATTTAGGACTATTTTATCATAGAGGATATGATTTTGAATTATTAAGTTATTCAGATGCATATTTTTTTAGTTTAATATCAGATATAAAAGTACCTCTTAAATATGTCATCTTTTTTAAAAGTATATAGTATCTTGGGTTAGTAAGAAGATAAATTTCAATCCACTATCTACTGCTAAATGTAATTATATAGTTATATGATTTTTCTAAGTGTATAATTTTGGGATGAAACATAAATTAATAGACAAAGTTAATAAATTCGGATGAATCCCTTAAATATGTGAAAACATAAGTGTAATAAATATTTCTAACAATCCTAAATCTTATTCTAGGAAGAAATATATTTACGTAATACAACACATTTTGAGGGACCATTTTTATAAAGGTGAAAAAACTCAGGAATTAATAGGAATTAAACTTTGGCTTAGAAATATTTTCCCAAATCCAATGAATTCTTATATACTTTACTACATAAAGAACACATTGATAGTGATTACTTTTGGTTAGTCTTTGTAATTGGAAATTCACCCTTGAAGAGTCCCCATTGGTTAGACACACCATTGGTTAGTCACCATTATCTATTCACAATTGGTGATTTACTATTATTGATTTACTATTGGAATGTCACCCCTAGTGAATCACGATTAGCGAGTCACTATTTGAATGTCTTCATTGGTTAGACACTACTGGTTAAAAAAATTGTCTCTGTTTTAGGTGTTTATATCATTACTATATTTTAATAATAATCATTGATTCATTTATTCAGAAATTTTTATTATATGTTATAATTTCTAGTCCAAAAATTATTATTTGGGATTTAATATTGTCCCTAAGACACTCTCCCTCAGGTCTGTTCTCTTCGAGTCATTTCATCTTACGTCTGCCTCTCTCAAACAGTCTCCTTCCCATTCTCTTACATCTTTTTTGTTACACTAAACTAGTGTGGCTTAATCATTATGTAATGTTTCCTCTTAAATAATAATCTCATAATAAAACATATAATGGAGAACTAAGTTGAAATGTTATCATGCGAGGTAATCTATAGCTTTCAAATCATGTAGTGGTTCCCTAAAATAATGATGATGCTGAGTGGCTAGCTTCATACAATTTGTGGGCGCTAAGGAATATATGGGACCAAGGATGCGTTGAAATTTTCTCAGGAAATGAAAAAACATTTATATCCATGGTTGGTGATCAGTTTTACGAACACACATAGTTTAGTTTTTGAAAGAAAAAAGATTTAATTTGAAACATTATTGATGTTGAAGAGTTTAACATTCCATTAAAGGAATGTATAACATGTTTAAATGTGAATCATCAATATGTATTTTAATAATATCAAGGTGTAAGGCATGTTAAAATTGAACCATTTAGTTTGGAAAATTCTTTTCTAGAGCTAAATAGAGATTGAAAATTGAGAAGTCCTACTCGTACTAAGATAGATGGGGAATATAAAATTTTTTATGTTTATCTATAATTAGTAATGTCTGAGATAAAGGGATTCAATAAATTGAGATATCATGTATTTACCCTTACATTACTTATGAAACTAAGGTATATATTTAACCTTTTTAGATACCTTATAGTACACATGATAGAAATTCACAAGTCAACCTCCAAATTAAATTGCCTCAATTAACCTAAGTTAATTTTAGCTATGTTGGAAACATGTTTTTAATAGATGAAGAGGTGTAATGAGTATTAATGTGTGGAGGGTTATTAAAAAACAAAATTATCTATATATAGATGAGATGAAATTTGAATATGTGGTTTAAAAAGTGTGTAAGAGAGAATTAAAAGCTATATGAGTATTTTAATCTTATAGAACATCCTACCAGATCCAATAATCAAGTTGATAATTATATAGGGGAATATGAAATAATGGAGTAATATGATAAGGATGTATAATATGAGGTTTTAGTACAAATTGATGGGGTGGTTTCTACCACATCTTAGGAATAACCTGACCCTAAAATCTTAATGATCCCTACAATTTATTTTTTCCATGATAGTATTCATACCACTCTTCATTATAGAGAGAGTTTTTTAAGTGAAATAGAATATTATGATGATGATACGTAGGTTTCTAGAGATGAAAAGTATAAAATTTCTTATTAAAATTCATCTAAAAATACTGTAGACATCTTTTATAATAAAAATTGATATGCTGTCGATAATTGAAAAGCTGGTGATGAAGATGTTGAGAGGATTAAATCACATCACCCATCCCATGATAGTTTTGGTGCTTCACCTAGGTCTAAAGAGATACAATTATATAAAATATTTTAATGTCAACATAGAATTGGTAATATTATCGTTGAGTACCTAGAGAGATATATTCTTTATTAGCCTTTAGAGATGTTTAGTTTTATATAGGATAAAATATAGTAGCTTATGTAAGGGAGAACTCCCCTAATACTATCAGAGTTGATCCTACTGATAAGACATCCTCCAAAGATAATGTGGCTACTCTTTATGAGTGTGAGAAATTATTAGGATATGTTTAGCACAGTATGGACAAATTCAATTTCCAAGGATGTTTAATGAGATGTTGCAGAGTATTGATATTCCCAAGAGGATGATGAGATAAAATTTAAGGTGGAGCCTACCCTAGGTTCTATATTTCATGGAATATCATATGCTTATTCAGATTATGAAGGATTTGGTGATGACTATAGAATTCCATTGAAGAATAGTGGAACTATCATATCATCTGGATTTAGGAAACATCCTAATGGATTTTTAGTTGAACATATTGATCCTAATTTTTTAAATTCAGGACTTTTTATTTGAAAACCTATTAGTGCACCAGTGCATTCAAATTCCATTTCTAGGGCATAATTAGAGTCATTAATAGGGAGTCTTATTTTACACTATGGAGGGATTTTGACGTTTCAAGGACCTCCTATCACAAAGCTTTGCGAATCTGAGGATTAGAAGAAATTTGATTTTTTATGAAAGATTCATCCTAAGATGAATTCTTTACATTCATGAAGTGTAAATTTAGAACTGATGGATGGTTATTGAGATGGATACCATGAGGTTAGTGATGGAGTAGATGATATAAACCATATTTGCAAGTGTTTTTTCTTAAATAAATTTTCTTTCATGACATCACTTATGTATATTTCTCATAATGTTTACCTCCTTTATACCATCCATTTAGTATGTAAATTGTAGAATTAGTTTTTGAAATTAGGAAAGGTATAATTAAGGAGCTACCTACATCAACTTCACTATCTTGAACCATTACCACAACCCCGTCAACATATAAATATGTCAATACTACCTCTAAAAAGGGAAAGTGGCATGTTGATCTATCCTCCTAGACTTGGTGGGACACTAATTAGTCATTAGTCAATGATATTGATTTTTTTTATTTTCCCTAAATCTCGTTTTGCAGTGTAAAATCATCACTTTATGTGGTTAATTAATTATGTCTCTTCTTATTCATATCATTTTCATTACTATTTTTTCCTTTTAAATTTTTTATAATCCCATAAGGGGGATAATAGTAATGGAATTATTTAACATCCATTCTATCATTGACTTTTGATACAATACTTATTACCTTTTTCATTAGTTATCTCCTTTGATATTTAATTCTCCTATAATAATATTTTTGAATCCAGGTGTATATTTAATACCTTACTTACTCGGACTCATATTTTGATAGCACCATTATTTTTTGTGTGTTTTAATTTACCTTTTATAATATTAATTAAAATTATATTGTATTCCATACATCCTTATATATGTCAACTTTGGCATTGTAAATGTTAAAAATACTGTAATCCTTTAATTATAACTTAATATTAATATGTGTTTTTAGAGATTTTATAAAAACTCACGGATTTGTGATCCTCAAAAGGAAGATATTGTTGGAACCTATAAATTTAAAATTCTCACAATTCATGTTTATTAAGTTTCTAATAAGATAAATATTTTATAATATCATTTTATTTTGTATATAAATTTGATGAAATTTTTTCTATTTGTGGGAATGAGACATAGTCTTCCATTAATTAAGGCCATAGATGGGTCACCATCATAATTAAGTCACTACCAATCCCGGGTCAAAATTAGTTAAAATGATTCAATGTGTGAATGATTTATTTTAAGACATGGGTCACTTCTAGAATGAGTCAACAATATAACAACTTGCCTTAAAATTGATTCATTACAAGGCTGACTAACTAGGACTACAAGTCAATACTAGATTGACTCACCAGAATAATGACTCACTACGAGGTTGAGTCACCATGAGCATGAGACATCGCTAACATAAATCACTACAAAAAATGATTCACTCCCAGATGAGCTACCTAAATGAGTTCTACCACTACAATTCATCTAGATTTGAATTAAAATAGTCTATGGATATTTAATTTATTTTAATTGTGAAGGATTTTTTTATGATTATTCATTAAAATATTACATTGAACCATTGATTAAGAATTACTATCTTAATACATGAATCAAAAATATATTTATGATTATTCAGGAATGGGTACTACCTCCTATAATTCTATATATTTCAAAGGATCTCCCTTCTGCACAACATGTGGAATGTAACATGTGTTACAGATTGCTGATTACTAGAAGTGGGGAAACATACACGCTAATACTTAAGACTATGGAAGAGTAAAAAAGAACTGAAAATCTATATCCTTTCCAACAGTAAGAAGATATAGATTCATGTTGTTCTATTTTCCAACAAATTTCATAAAAATAGTTTCAGGTCGTCACCAAGCTAAACCTGAGATCTTACGAACATATGGGGCACTGAAAAATGAGAAGTGCAACATTTCATTGTCATTATTTATCTTCTCTATTTTCATACCATTCGAGTAGTGTTTTCTATTCTATATTTTTTCTTACACTTCATCTTGCACTAGAACTGGATAATACTCGATGTTATCCACTCCCTCCTTTAATCGTCTTACCCACGGTTATCATGGATGAGGTCTATACATGAATTGAGGTGATTTAAAGCCCATGTATAAATATGGAAGATGATTTGATCCTAGAAATCTTTTACATTTTTTTCTTTATAAAAAATATTGGTTGTCCAATATATTATTATTATAAAATATGTTTTGAAGTGGGTTATTTCTAATTGGAGATGATTTTGTCTTGGTATGAGACTAAAAACCTTGTTTACTAATTTTTTTTTGTTTTGTTATCTCTATTTAAAATTTATAAATTTTATGTTTCTAATATATAAAAAATAAGTACATTGATTGTTAATCATAAAAAGTGCTTATATTAATATTTTTTGAGTGAATATATTTCCCATGTTAATGTAATCCTCTATATATGTTTTATTAAGAACTAATAATTCTGGGGAAATATTTTAGAGGATCAAATATTTAGTAAGCTAAGGTTTTGAATAGTTGGGTGATTTTGTTTAAATTGGATTTTTTAGAACTTGTATTTATAAAACATTTATTGGAGACCAATTCACCCTCTCTTTATGTAATCAATTCCACCAATAGTTTCCCCTATTTTGCTTCCTCCCACTCATGCAACACCTCTCTCTCTCACTTGATATCCTCCATCCCCTTAGGAATTATTTGATCTAAATATATTATCTGGACTCTAATTCATGTTTTTTTCCTCTTAATGGAAGCCTCCCAATAAGTTCTTTAGATCACATTCTTCTATTTTTTAACTCTCTATTATTGGTGTTATTTTCACGTGAGCTAATTTACCCTATTTTTAGGTTGTCTATTTTTTTCTTTGATTTCTCCCAAACCTTTTAGAATAATAGATCTATATTGGAAGAGTCTACCATCTTATGAATTTGGTAGGGATGTATATATTTTCCTATTAATTATCCCTCATTTATATATCTTTTTTATACTTACTGAATCATTCATTGGATGCCTTTAAAATATGAAATTTATAACATAAAAACTTATTATTTCAATTAAATGGATACTACCATGAAATTTCATCTTTTTAGGTAAATATCATCAACATAGATCTCCCCTTAGTGTGTATCCTTTAATGTCCTTCTATCATAAGAATTGTTTTTATAATAATACCCCATGCTCAGGTTCACTATCATATATAATGTAAAAAAGTTAATCAAATGGAATTAAATGGTTTGTGGAAGGGTGTAACACTCCCATATATCATTATAATGTGGCCAAACCATATCCTACGTGGGTATAGGCTAAATTCTTACAAAATAATCTCAATTTCTTCTAGGTGGAGTACATATTATCATGGACTATCTTATAAAATTTTCATGCATGGTTTTATCTATTTATAGAAAATTTACTTATACCTCAATTACATTAGGGAATAAGTGGAATATAATGAAATGTGGACTAATAAAGGAACATAATTACCCATATCCCTCACATTACTCATTATGAATTATATGTTTGTGTTTAACCGATTTTAAGGTCATCAATACTAACAGAACACTACTCTTGTATAACTTATTAGGGAATTGGTTAAAGAATTTATTATAAGATATTTAATGGTTATTTGGTATGGAAACTATCATATAACATGTAAATTAATATTACAAATGCTATTAAAGTGATTATGGGATCTATGTATGGAACCTGCAACTCCTAGGTATGACGAATTATGGTTTGTAACAGACTACATGATCGAGGTACAATACCTGAAATCCAGAGATATGATAACTTATTGTATGGAACTATTGAAAGTGATCATGGAATAGAAAATACAATCTTCATATACATATATATCCCATGATATAGGTCACTCTGGTTTATATCCATTGAATTTCAATATGTTGATCTAATACTATTCCATGCTTATCATTTAATAGTATTTTAGTCTCAATGGGTTCACCCTAGTCATCACATTATGACACACCCATGATAGGTCTGATACTTGATTCATGTGATAGCTATAATAATCCATTGCTGATGGTTTATATTTTAAACAATTACATTTTTTATAGACTATCTTTACAAGTTTTCATTGAGAGCTTTACGAATTGGGTCTCAAATATTTTAATGATAGGTATGTCACATGGGTATGCCACCCCTTTTTTATATGATTCCCTTTATTGGATTACTTGGTACTAAATCTTGAGTCCATGTTGTTGTATATATATATATATATGAAAATTATTTTATGATGTGAGCATATATCCATGATATAAGGTGTGTAGAGGTATTCTATCTTAGGATAAAGTAGTAATGGTTGGCCAGGTGTCCTTGAGAAACCTAATCTTGATGTGTTTATTTTGTTTATTTGTTAACATATTCATTTTTTCTACATTCAGACGACTATATTTTATATTCTTCGTCTCAAGATATTTAAACAATATTTGTGATAGAGTATGGGGATCATCTCACATTATGTTCAAGACACCATTTCACTAGGGTACCTAAATAATACTCATATTTTAATGTTTTTACTTCTTGATTTTCAAGTGCTAAAATTATAATGGGGTACATAGGAGCACATGACTGAGCAGAAGTTTAGGATGTTCTGGGAAAAAGCACCTTGGGATTTTTTTAGCTTAATTATACATGTACTTTACTATATTGTATCATTATATGGATGTTTAATTCTTATATAATGTTTCCTAATCTGGAAATACACGCATGGTTGTGTATTAGGATTTTCCATTTATTTTCGTTGTTTGTATTTTTTACACTACTCCTAGTCTTTATTGATAATACTTATTATATATGTTGATTTAAATATGATATATAATTTTGACACAATAATAATGTTGTTATAGTATGCCCACCGTACCATCAACACAACCCCACTACAAGTCAGTATCCTCTAGAATATATGGAGGAGGAATTGAGACCTAGTGGAAAACCAGCTCAGGGAACATTACAAACTGACTGCCTAGGACCAGATGATACAATTGATATTACAGGTGTTTTGTTTTTTTATTTTGTTTTTGGTTTTCTATATAGGATAATAGGTAATTTTCATCTATTGGTAAAAGTCCATGAATGATAGTGGTCAACCCATACATGGTGAAAAGACCAAGTAGTTAGGTATGGCATTATTGCATGTGTTGTTCATTAGTATGGTTGGTTATGATTACACATTGAGTTAATGGTGTATTTATACTGATATATATTTTATAAATTTATTGTAAATTTCCCTTGGCATTATATAGAATGGTGATATCCCCTCAGGGTGCCATTAGTTCCATATGATAATATGAAAAAACAAAGATGTAAAACCCAAACAAGGATACTCAATTATTTAAAATGTAGTACAGGAATGATCAGGTTCGAACCCACAGAGAACGTGAAATAAGTTTAATGATAATTATAAAGATTTAATTTTATTAATTTCATGAAATATATGTGAAATGGTTGGTTACATTGATTCTAGAAAACAAGAGATGAAAATAAAGTGTAGTATATTGATTAAGTCGTAACTAGATATTAAAAGCCTGAAGCGGTAATGTATTTTCTAAGTTCGGGTGAAATTTTATTTTAGAAAATATGTTTCCTAATTCATGATTGGTGTGAGATTCAATATTAGGGATATTTTTTGGCCATGGTATTGCATCGTTAATGTGGTTATATGCAATTTCCTTGGGTTTGGTAGTTTATCATGTTGTTGAATAATATTTTTCATGATACAAAATTTAAAAATGATTTACTTAAATTCGACAATGGTCTTGCTTTCGTTAAGGGTTTTAGTTGGAAAATTCTTATATTCCTTTTGTATTCGAAAATTGATGGCCATGATTAAAGAAAACGAAATAGATTTTAAATTGATTAATGTAATTGATAAATCCAAATACATGAATAATAAAAATGATAAAACCCAACACCCCTTCCTCTATCAGTTATATCACCATATAACATGGAAGGATTAACAACGAATACTAATGATGAAATGATAAGAGAAAAGAATAAAATAAAAAAAACATAAAAGAAAATAATAAAGATCATGGGGAGGTGCAGTAGCTCCACATCAAGATTTGATCTCAAGCCAAATTCGAATGCTCTAAAGGTGAAGGCATGGGATATATTTATTGGCACTTGAATGGTTCTACACAAATCTCATCACGATGTGTACATGGTGATTATGTCATGTTCTAGCGGTCCTATTTTTGTGAATACACTTGATGTGTGCATGGATATCTGCTTAACATTTGAAAATTTGACCCACTACATGATATGTACTTTTCATACACATCGTGTACACCTTATATGAACCATCTCCATGTTTGGGAGAATATTTCAAAAAATCCCATTCATAAATTTGATGTTTGATTTGTGTCATGTCGTGTAATAATGTTACAAAATGTGTACTTGCATGTCACAACATTTTTTTTCTCATCATGGCTTGTTATAGAGGTGGAATTCTTCTCCAATGAAGTCCAGATGTGTACTTGTGGTACAAGATGCATATTATTGTTTTTCTATTTTCCCAAATTCTTTCTTCCACAAAAAATTGTTGTAACGCCACATCGCTTTGCTCGTGGGGGAAACAAACCTTTTTCTCATATGTACACCCCTTTTCTATCCATTTCCACATATTAATCATTTCCTATCAAAAAACATAAAACAACTCAATTCAATCCAAATTTTATTGACTATTAAATAATGTACATAAATTCATTTGTCAAAACACATTATACTACAAAAATGATATATAATTATTAAAAGGAAGTATTTAAACATTTATCATTATAGGCACATGTATTTCCACTTTCCATTCATATTCTGTGTAATATAGCTTCATTGATAGATGTGCCTTGTCTGATTTATTCGAAATAATTGTTTTTTAACATGATTCAATGTTTTGTGGAATGATTTCTTATATATCATGTTTCCATTATTAATTTGTTTTGATTAGTTGTGTTATCAGTGAACAATGTTAGGATATTATTATTAGTATTTGTTTCTATTCCAAAATACTGTGATTTATTTGTCATGCTTATTTTTATACCATTTTTGGTTGTTTTCCTTAATTACAAAGTATCTTTCCATTGTTATCTGCATTTATTAAGATGTGATTTCATGATTTATTATATTTATATTAAATCATTTTTAAAATAAAATTTCAAAATAAACATAAAAAGTGACTTCCTTTCATATATTGATGGTAGAATTATATTTTACTAACAAATCTATACATATTTTAGAAGTGGAAAACTGGTTACACTAGATGAAATATATTGGATACAAATAAATGGGAGTTAATTTATAATCTATATGGATTATGGGGTTTTTATAAGTTTGAAATTGGTGACCTAGATTATCAAACAGTCATGTATGAGTTGGATATACATAGAGAAAAGTTATTAATTATGAAATCTGATGAACATTTATTTTATTATAAATGGTTTCCTTTATAAAAGATTATAACATTATGACATGGACATAGAGATCTGTATGGATAAATTAAAAAATTTACAAAAAGACCCATGTATGTCATTTTGGGAAAGACACTTACGAGATATACTTGACTCTACTATACCTTGGTAGTTCAGTCAGGGTTCTCTCTACATTTTAGATAAAACCACTATGGATGTTTCAGAATCATAATAATTTAATGTTTATCATGATTAATTTAGATGAACCAAAACTTTATCAACGGTAACCTCTTAGTAAACATTATATTGATGTGCATTAGTAATTAATCATAATTTATATGATAAAATACTCACATATGATAAGATATTAGCTGAAAGTCACAGAGGAATGTATGTTTGATAAAACATGTCTGTGTGCCTTATTGCATTAGCTAAATAAAAATTCTAATTAAAATTCTATATATTACTAAAAAATGGTGTTTAAATTTATCCCCTAAAATGATTAAAGATCAAATATAGATAAATTAATAATCTCAAATGAATAATTAATGTGTTGTTTCTATCTAGGGACCATGGGTGATGGATAACCTTACTGTGTTCCTTATTGAGTGTTTGGGGTGGGGATGTGGTCATTTCCTATGGACCTTGGTTGAATTTTATTAGTTTTAATTGAACCTAAATGATGGGGGTAGATCCTAGTGACCTCTTCTATTTGACCTAGCTATAGGGTCAACCATTTCTACATTAGTGAGGGGATATCCTAGGGTATGTAGTGTGCTCATATAATTAAAATAAATCTATGTTCTTATAATAAGGTCCATATAAAATGCGTTTTTCAGGTGATGACATTCTGAGAATGACTTTTAGTTAGGAAATGAAAATCGTTTATAGATTGGTAGTTTCATGATATAATGGGCCTTATTACAACTATAACCATAAGGTAAATCTCAATTTCATTGAGTTTGACATGTCTATGGTAGGGTAAGCTAGTTATTGGGTTGTGAGACCCCTGTTCCACATCTTCTCCATGGTTGTATGGTTTGGAATGACATAAAATGGATTATAGTTCTATTGGATAATACGACTATCTGGTAATTTGTTTATGTCCAATGAGATACTGGGATGCATATGGATGATAATACTATTGAAAATATTAATGTATTATCATTTCTAATGATATATTTGGGTACTTTTCTTTAATCCATGTTAAAACCATCAAGTTGATAAATGGAGAATTGAAGTGTTTGATTTGGGGGGTAGTTTTTAACCATTTAATTATTGTTCGTTGAACATATGAAATGTCTATGGTAGTAGTTAATAGATGTTAAAGTAAATATGATTCTTACCAATTCTAGGGATGATGTTCCAAACTAGATCTAGTGTTTTGATATGTTGTCTTTTGATTTTGTATTTTATACCTAATGATATGAAACACATTGACATAAATATGGAGGTGTGGAACACGAATGTATGAAGGTGAATTTGATCTATCAAAAATTGAAAGTGTTTGGTTTCTTTTTCATTTATTTTTATCTCTCGGTATATGTGTGTTTTCCTTACCCAGGACCCATGGTCTTTGGTTGATGGAATGTATTTTATTGGATGTGTTCCCATTCACATTAACTTATGACTAGTACACTATTAATATTAGAAGCATTGCTTCCAAAAGTTTTAGAATTTCCTTCGACATAGGGGGAGAACAATGAGTAGGACCACTTAGATCTGGTCAATTATACATTGATATACCCCTGGGACTGGTATTTTTTGTTTTTTTTCTATTCATTCATTGTGGTATGATGATGATCTGGTTTAATGTGTATTGAACCATTAATTATGTAATTTTTCGTGTCAAACATGGCTATTTATTCTTGAAAAATCATAGTATTATTCATGTGGTAAAATCATCATTGTTGGGTAATTATGATCTATCAAAAGTTATAACAATGCTCTTTTTATTAAGTTAACTAGTAGTGCTTTTAATAAAATTCATTCTGATAGTTAGATGTGGTTAAATGGAAACCATATTGATCACTTCATCATGGATATGGTGGAATTATCTTAGGATTACAATGTAATTATACAATCCCTCTTAGTATATTCTATCCTTAGTGGGGATCATATCGTCTATCTTGAAACCATCTAGTGTGCACTAATAGAGCATTAATTATACACGTAGTATAGAAAGTATGAAAATACCATTTAGTTTTGACAAACTAAGTACATAGGTAGTTCTATTCTTGATGTATTGTTTTCAGTGGATACATGTTTATTTTGAAGTGATACAGGGGATCTTGGGTATGAGTTCCTTGTATTGACTCATGGAAAACACTTAGTTCCAAAATTGATTGTTGTTGGGTTGATTCAATGTTTATGTATGTGGATGTTTGGCTATGTACCGACGTGTCACAATTAAAATTCCAAAATATGGACTATATCAGATTATCTACATGAACATAGTTTTATGATTTCTAGTTTACCCAAACTTCATTTGATCTCTGAAGGGATGTTCTATAGGGTGATGATCCTAGTGTGTCATATTGGGTATACAGTACTATTCATGAGGGGGAACGACAATATAAATGATGTTTTTTCAAGATAAATTTTTGGAGCCATATATGGGCTTCAGTGAACATGGTTGGGGAATATTGAGGTACCCTTATTTAATGGAAAATGTTTTTAGTTTATATAACTCATTGGGTTTCTAATTTGAGACTTTTGAGAATAGTCGGCCGGAAGTGGATTGACATTCCTCTTCCTATTTATTTTGTATTAATGTTTCCCATAATGATATTATATTTAGTACTATTCATATAAAAACCCTACATAAACCTTTCTTCATAAATTTAGGAAAAGAAATATAATAATGGGAGATCTTAGATGCTTATAAAGGATAAATATAAGAGGTGTCAACCAATTATAATATGAGATCATAAGATAATCATAAGTGTATGTTATAATGAATATAGCTAAAAATGATTATACCCAACCAATAATAGATCATAATCATGATTCATTTCATAATGATTTATAGTTTATCAGAATTGAATTATAATGGAATCAAATAATATGAGTCATGAAGGTATATAATTGGAATAGACATAGATTTGTGTCATAAAAATAATAATATAAATTATTATGTCGGGCATACCCACCAAAACATTCAAAATTTGTTAGGATTTGGTTAACCACCTGTGTACGTAATTGCGGCTTGGGATTACCACATATCTACCCACCTTTTTAGTAAATATACCTATTGGGTTTACACACATCCATCCTCACCAGAATCCATTTCCTGATTGTGGAATGGGTTCACCCCCCATAACATCATATATTCAAAGGTTCACTTCGAAGACCTTCACATTGGAAAAAGCATCTTACTGAATTTAGATTACACTATTTTTATTTCATAACTATCTCATTAGATAGAAAATTTTAACCAATGAATTGGAGGTAGATATAGGTCCCACCCATCATGTTTATAATGTAACCACTATTGAAGTTTACAACATAACCATAATCCTTTTTTATAACATAATGACTCTCTCTTAATATAAATAACAAAAATTTGTGTCATAAGATAATAAAACATTAAACATATCAAAACCCAATAAATGAAATGGGTTTAATTTACATTTCATCACAACATATCCTATACAAAATGAACAGGTTTCCTAATCACTTCATCACTTCATTAAATCATATCCCCAGTAAAAAAGAAGTTGGTTTCATAATCATTTTATCATTGTATAACATGTGAAGGAGAAACAATTATAATAAATATATTTTCATTATGAATATAATCAATTTAGAGAAAAAATAATAATATTTACCATGGAAAATATCCCCAACAAAGAACAAATAACCTCAAAATATATTATATTATACAGAAAACATTTTTTGGAATAGTACATAAGACATTTCATATGAAAAGTAGCCTTTCATTGAAATTAAATTATTAAAACATAAAACATTATAAAAATTAATTTCTTTGAAAATAAAATTGGAAAGTTATGATAGAATATTTTTATAATAATTTCATATATATATTTGGAAAAATATCCTTTCCACTTTTGATTTTAAAATAATAAATAAATTTCATAATCTCGTTCACTTTAAATTATATATTTAAAATATATTAATTTAAAAAATACTAAGGATAAAATTTTATTTGAAAATAAATTTTAAAAATTTGAAAGGTAGGTTGAAATAATTTAGTTGTCATTATATCTAGAAATACTATTCATTTTGTTCATTTTAAAAACAATGATTATTTTCATTATTTTATAAAATAAAAACATGAATTTTTTTAAAATAAAAGAAGATTAATTTTTAATAAATTTTTTAAAATATTAAGAAATTGGAAGGAATTTATATTTAAAATCAATGTTTAATTGTAAAAAAAATTTAAACCTTTTTTGAAATCATGGTTTCCGAAGAAAACATATTTCCAATCGAAGAGATAAATAATGTTGGATTTTAATAAAAAACATTTCTATTATTTTAAGAAGAATAAAAGAGTGATGAAATGATAAAATTTATTAAAAATATCATTAATAACTTGATTATATCAAAATTCATGACTTTTTTGAGATATGGATAATAATATTTTATCATTATAAACATAGTCACAAAAATCATGATAAACAATGAGATTGTAACCAAAAATAATTTCCAATTTGGTAATTTTGTTTCATAAGCCCAATAAAGGAATAATTTATAATTTAAATTTATATATAAAAAATTATAGATAAATTTATGATATTAGATGAAAAATGGTCTTTGTATACATCTCGTGAATGAATATAGGGGAATACCGTAACACACGTCAGAAAGAAGGAAAACTGAGACAAAATTACACACCAATTTGGTATCTTTCGAAGCAAAAACCCCATGAAATAGATATCCAAAAATTTAAATTTAAGTACAAATAATTAAATTTATAATCATCATAATTTACATTCATTTACATTATTTACAAAACATATAACCATCTTATGGTGAATATTGATTTTATATCACAAATAATAAAATTGAAATAGAAATGCCTAACCACATTGGTAATGTTTTGAAACAAAATTACAAATTAATTATAACATAAAATAATAATTTAAATATATTGAAAATATTGATATTCCTGATATAACAAGTTATTGAGTCATTATATACACCACATAAAATAAATGACCGGTGAATTTTCATATTCTTTCTGAATATAAAAGAGGGACTCTTACCTTAAGTCTTAACATCCATTGTTATCATTAAAACAACATATATAATAAAAATATTTTTTATAAATTTATTATTGAAAAATATTTATATATTTCATACAATATATGATATTATTATGACATTTTATTACCCGTTCATTAACAATTCCATGTTAATGTACATTTTAGGAAATAACCTGTTTGTTTTTTATATATATTTTGATTAGTAATATTTTTTATTCTCATAATTGGATCATAGTTCCATAATATAATGATTTTATAAAATTATATAAATATCATTTATATTCATTATATATTTATTTATAATAATACTTAAAAATTTACTTATAGAAAATGAAATAAAATGTTTATGGAGATGGTAGGTCATACATATGATAGGTTATTGTTTAAATTTTCTTATTGATAAAAAGAAGGAAACATAAATAATATATTATCATTAATGAATAATTAATATGTCATATATATCACATATATTATTTAAATCCATCCTTAATAGCTTATATGTAAATCAAGAATAAATCATTTCACTTCGTGAAGATGTAGTCCTCTAAACATAAGAATGTCGTTATCAAAACCACAAAAAATAGAGAATATAAAGGTATGTGAGATATAATATTTACATAACCATAATAACATGATAAAAATAATAAATATCATATATAAACTATAGATACATCATTATTTACTATCATGATAGGTTTTAATGGAAACATTAGCGACATCAATTCGTGATATGGTAGACCGCCGCACACACAAACGATGAACTCAGAACCCATTTTATGGAATTTGAGATATTTTAAGTTCATAACTTTATCATAAAAATATATCATTATATAAAGGATATTGATTTACTTATATAATTATATTATAATAAGAATTAAATGAGGTTGAGTAAGAAATTAAAAAAAATATCATTGATGAACATTACCTCTACTTCCGGTATCCCCTATATGTTTTCACAAAACATATTACATGGATGGATTTATGTCCAAATTAATGAATCTAGGATGACGGGTTAGAATTTTTGAAGTAATTTCTATAGGAAATGGTGGATCCAAATTTTATTGTGGTGCGAGGAAGATAGAGGAGTGGGAAACCTTTTATAAGTGAGACAGAATACACACTTTCTATTTTCGAAAAGCAATAATTGGTCGCACATATTTCTCAGGTAACATGGGTCAAAATTAGAACATTATTGAACCTTATATGGTTAATTTGAAACATATAACTTATAATAGTTTTTAGATATGTGTATTTTTCATTTTTACTTTTATGAATATAGTTTAACCATGGTAAACCCATTTATACCTTAACTACGGTAATTAGAATTTCAGCCATTCCATAAAAATGATAGTAAAAAAGAATGCGAAATTTATTAATCATTATCAATTATTTGTAGTCAAATTATGGGATCCATTTTTCAAAAATTCCATCCACATAAATGTAATTTTTTAATTAAATTTTAATCGCACAAACATGATTAGAAATTACTTTTTTTGGAGAAAAAGTTCAAATGTGGGAAATGATTTTATATAAAAAATTATTTATGAGATTGATTAAAATGAAATAAATTTTATTAATATTTTTATATATATAGTTGAAATAATTTTTATTTCATATAATTTAAATATATAATGAAATAATATATATTATTTAATAAAAAATTTTGTTTTTCAATAAAAATTCAGTGTTTTTTATTTTTCATAAAAATGGATCTTTTAAAAAAAATCCCAAAAATTTAGATAATATTAAAATGATATTATGAATTAAAAAAACATTTTATTTTATAAAATTCATATTAAAATACATTAAAAAATAATTTTATTATAAGTGCTCAATGTGGGTTAAAATATATTTTTTAAAAAATAATTTTTGACGATATAATTGGACTTATTCTACATTATTATCTCGAGAACATAAATGTTGAGTGTTAAATATTTTAAATAATATAAAATATATAAACATCATTTAAATAAATATATATAATTTTTGTAGTCTATTTATAGATTTAAAATATACTTGTGCCCATTAAATTAGTTTTTCCATGAAAAAGTTCCTTTTATTTTTAAAATGGTATTATTTTCATTTATATTTAGATTTTCATTCTATAATTCATTTTATAAACTTGTCTAAACCATATGTTCATAATTTGGTAAATCATATTCACATTCACCATTCCAATGTCTAGGTGAAAACAATCATATTTATAATCATAATATTTCAATAATTATAAATGTTAAAATTAAAATTAGTGTTTCTTGTAACTCATGATAAACATAGTTTTGCATGTATCTCAAAATATCAATGGGATTAAATTAATTGGAAAAAATATATTATAAAATATCAAGTTAGTACACATTGGGATGAGATGAGTTTAGTCAGAATCAGGTGAGGCATTTTATGAAAGCATTTCAGTACCATTTTTTTGGGGATGAATGGATGTTGATTGTTTGATTGATTTGAGAACCTGTGATGGGTAGTTCCTTGGGAATTATATTTAACTATATGGTTAATTGATCATTCATCTTGTTATATGAGCACAAATATTCAGAATCTTAATGCTTTTAATTTTTAATTGGAGTGAAAAATTCAATTTTTACGGTTAATGTAACGTATGCTTAAAGAAGTTTTTAGATATACGTTGTTCATTATGAAATAAATTCATCTATTTAAATGAATATCCATGACCTATGTATGATGGTTGATGATTTACTAGCATCTCCAATTATTCTTGATGATGATATATTGTATGATAGGGAGGTTGTATCGTCCCATGTTTTGGAATAAGTAAAATGTTAAATGGATTTTGAGATTTCCCCTTTTGTTGATGGTTTAAATATTAAATTGCTGTTAAAAATGTAAATACATAACATTGAGAACAAAAAAATAAAGTTTTTTGTGTGATTTTTAAGAATCATGATGATTCTTGGGATTTTGGCTTACATTTGAATTCATCAGTCATTGAAAGCACTGTTTTTGGAATGATATCCTGAGTCATATGGTTGGAACACAATTTTTTTAACAATGTGGATCTACTATGTTAAAAAATTCTTGAGGAGAATAGTTTTTATTCCATTCAAGGGAAATTTGGGGCCATGATAGATTGTGAAGGTGTGATTGTTTTTATTTTTATGGGATACACAAATTTTGATTAAAATATGTTCTTAGACTACACTTTATTATCTGTCAAACATTATTAAATTTTTATTGAAAAATTAAAATGTTGGATGAAGATCGAATAATTCACTAGGATCAAAAGTAATTAAGTATAAAAGAATCATCAAATAAATGATTAACGTAGTCATATGGAAGGTAAAATGTATTACTAAAAATGATAAATGGGTTGTTAGATGTAGGAAAATAAGTCAAAATTCCTATTAAATAATATCCAATTGTGTATAAGGATAATTATATTTATTGGAATGATCCTATATTTTAAAATTAAATATGTTATAGCCCATGTAAAATTTGACACAAATTATATTGATATAACGATAATATTTCTATCTATTTCCACTGAATGAATCATGATTCCATAGGAGGAGAAAAAAATACAATCTTTTGATCATGGTAGTTAAATCTTGAATAAGGGAGTTTTCTTGTCCATAACAAAAATTGAATGAAAATCAAACTTATATATATTGGTAACGAATATCCCCTCTAACCATAATTAAAACATTCATCAATGATCCATAAACATTCAATTTATGACCTAATTCAGGGGTAATCCAATTCCCCTATTAATATAGGGTGACTAATTTAATGTCTTGCACTGTTCTATGTATTCCATAATCTCAAACAACCTACCACTAGTAACATCTACATTTCCTTATTATCATTCTTGTTTCCAACTAATCCACAGAAACCAAAATATATAAATAATTCACCTAAAAGTCCTTGGACATCCCACCCCATGAAAACATCAAAATCATTATCTATGCATGATTCCCTTTCAATTTAAAAGAATAGAAGGGGAAATATACTCATTTGTTCCATGAAAACATGCACATTTGGTTCTATTGAAAACTATTTTCTTTATACCCCCATATAAATAGGTAGTGCATAGCTAAATATGTGCCAGATGAGGAAGATTAGTTTCTTCATGATGTCACTGCACTATAGAATTCCATCCCATGCATCGTAGTCATCATTCAAATATATAACAGCTAAATAATCCTTCAATGAGAAAAGCACAGTCTAAGAACTCATGACTGCCATCCTGTCTAGTTTGTTTTTGATCATAATACCATGGGGCATTTACTATTTCTTATGGTTGTTAATAAGATGGATGATGGTGGGAAATCAGGTGGCTTACAGGAATGAGGAATAATTTGTTAGGAAACCCAAAAAAAATGATATTCCCAACCCAATTATCATCCTAGAAGTTGATCAAGTCCTCCTAAAAAATTCATCACGAATACTATTGGATAGTCAGGATATGATTACGACAAGAATCCAAGAGTTCAGAAAATCGTCCACATACAACATCAAACCAAGACTTATAATTTCACATAATTAACCTTTCAGATAAATATATAACCTCCATAAAATTCCAATAAATCTTCTCTATTATGTATGACAAATTTTTCCGGTACACAAATGAATTTTCTACCACCCTCATCAACATCACGAACTATCCTATTCCATGAGGCCCAATGAAAAATACCCTCCACTTGTGCATCAAAGATAAATTGGACCAATAATTTTTTGATATTTTGATAAAACATCTTAGATGGAATAATATTGGATAAAACATGAATGCGGATAGAGGTTAACACCTTGTTAAAAAAGGTAATTCAACCTCCAATGGAGAGTATGCGGTTTTTATAATTAAATATAAAACAATATTTCTTATCAAAAATTAAATGAAATTGGTGGATGTATATGTTACGTAGTTTCATTAGGGCCCCTATGTATTCCATGAGAAACTACCTTTTAGGGACACCCATCATTTCATCCATCATATTACACCTTATATTTAAACAAATACATGAGATATAACAAAAATACACCCCCATTAAAAAATTTTCCACTCCATTTACAATATAAATAAAGAAGTTTGTTATGAAACTGGATTATAAAATTTCTACCATTGATAAAGAGGATATTGTCATTAAGAAGGAAAAGATAAGTAATCCTGGGGATGTTTGGACACCACCAGAATTGATTTACAAAACCATCACTACTACATTTATTTAGATATCTACTAAAGTCCTCTTATATCATTATGAAATAATAAGGGGAAAGGGTAACCCCTATGTTAAACGCCAAGTTGATTTAAAGAGACATTAATTTTTCCAACATAAAAGTAACTGAAAACCACTGAGAACTGATGAATCTGAAGAGTCTTTTAAACACCCCTTCAAAGATAACCATACACCTCAAAAATATGATGATGAAACTCTACTTATACAGTGACTTTTCATTGTTAGGTACAAAGTCTGTTAAACCGGGAAACCTAACTATGTGCCCCACTTAACAGCGTAATGGATTTTGGTTGGGAAGTCCACATGGTTGGGAGATGGGTAGCCAAACCACATGGTCAAGCCACATAACAATTAAGAAGGTTAATAATGATAATTTTCCCAAACTTGTTTTAAGGGATTCCCCTATCTTTATTCCAATCACATGTGCAACATGACTCCCTCCCCCTCTTGTGATCCTCTTCCCTCTATGTTAGGATTTGAGAAAACTCCTCCATCTGACATTCTACTTGAGGGTGGTATAATGCAATGGAATACTAGTAGAAATATCTTCACTCTGATTTCTTCACATTCTGATTTATCTTTCCATCATTGGATATATTTTTTTGTAAGATAATTCTCCCCATTCTCAGGGAATTTTACCATTTTGTTAATTTCTCTTGAATTGGATCGAATCAAAGATTGATATTGGATTAGTGGAAGGTGTTCTTATGATTTTTTAATTATTCCTTTCTAATTTATAAATTTGATCTTTATTCCAACCCCTAAATCTTTTGTGAGATTCCATTAAAATGGGAAATTAATGGAATATATAATAATTCATTAAATTAAATTGATTATACCATCAAATTGAATCTTTGGAGGATTCAATCCAAAATTTACATCACCCTTTAGGGTGTATTCTTAAAATGTAATATAATTTACGAAATTATTTTCTAATATAACCCCATGTTGTGTTGATTTTTCCAATAAAATGTAAATGGGGTAATCAAATTCAATTAATTGGTTTGTGAGAGGGTGTGACACTCCAATATTTCATCACCGAGTGACAAAACCATTTTCTAAATTTTCATGGCCTAAATTACTATTGAATGAACTCAATGATTTGTGAATGGTGTGCATGTTATCATGGAATACCCTATATCCTTTTCATTTATAATATTATATGTTTATGAATATTTCACCTTTACATATACACTTTTAGTTCATAGTTTGACTCACATGGATTGTGGACTGATAAATTGATGGACTTTCCCCTTACCCTCATATTACTAATAATTATTTGACTGTATGTATTCAATTGATAATAATGTAATGGAAACAATAATGAACCTCCTTTTATATCACATATATGAGAATATTTTAAAGAATATATTAATTCATATTCAATTTTTATTGTGTGTGGGAACTTACATATCCTATGTTATTTAATAAAACCTACATTGTGTAAGTCACTAAGGGATCATGGTATGATGAATACGACCCTTAGGTATGATTAATTATGGTATGAAATTGACTAGGGGTTATAGGCATGACACCAATGACTGCTAGGTTTGATTATATACAGTTTGAAACTGATGAGAGGGATTAAGGTATGTAACCTATAAACATGTTCTACATTCATATGTATATATATTGGTTGAAATAGTTGTTACATTAGGAATTGTACCATTAGGTATGATACTCTTTTGAGATTTCCATTTGACGATTTCCTTTCTCTACATGTGGTTTCTTTAGTTATCGCTTTCGGACATGGCCTTCATATGAGTAATAAATGACACATTAGATAACCAGTGTATACCATAGTTGATTCATTAATTTTTATACATTTACTTTTTATTAATATATTACCTTTCTATTTATTTCTCGGACATTTGGGAATAGATTACCCTTATATTATGAATATAGTTATGAAACATGGTCTTAGTACTGCTATTGATATACAATCCCATTCTTTGGATGCCTCGGTAAAAAATCCATTTTCCATTCTAGTGCATGTGTATATGTGAAAAATAATATCTGAAGTACGCACATATATATACATGATTTGAGGTGTATAAAGACATTTCATCATATCCAAAAAATATGTATGGTTATAATGGTGTCATTGGGAATCCAGAGCCCAAATTTTAATTTACATTAACTATTTTTGGCTTCATCTATTATAACTCCTCATTACTATATTATATATTCATAGGATGGTGATCTTTAGACACCATTTTTGGAAGCCTAAAGTGTTTATTTCAAACCATGTTTAGTCTTCATTTTATTGGGGTACCCAAAAGACCTAATGTTAATAGGTTTCAATTTTTTGAATATACATGTGTTGTTCATTTTTATGGGGAGCATAGGAGAATATGATTCAGGTGGATAATAGGATGCTCATGGAGATATTCCCCATGGTATTTATCTATCTCTATTATAGAAGTAAATTTCTATAGCATATAATTTAAGCCTATTTATTTCTTAATGTTGTAGCCTCATCTGAATATACCTACATGGTTGTGTGCATGGAGTGGGACACTTAATTGATATTACTATTATCTTCCACAGATATCTATCTTGAATTTAAAATTCTTATATTTTTTGTTTATTGATATATATATTATCATTATTCTACTCTCATAATTAGGGTACAATATCCCCATAATACTATCGCTAAACCCTCACTGCTAGTCGGAAGCCTCTGACTCATAGGGAGGCATGTTTGGGGCCTTGTGGAAAACCATTATGGGGTATTATTCTAAGGGGATCATTGTTTGGGAAGCTACATCATTGAAATATCCAAGAAATTTAATGGCCACTACACCATTTGGGTATTAGATTACCACATTACAACTTATACTCTTTTTGTTGCACTCATAGACCATTTATATCTTGATAATATTTCTATGATATACATTATTGTATTGCTATGGTTTAAATGAGAACTAAAATCTATTTTTTATCATTACAATTGTATATTTACATAAAATTTCTAGATAATAATTTATTTTTTATTGAACAAACAATTTTATTTTAACACTTTATATATTCTTCAAAAAGAATTTCAATATGAGTTGAAATTTAAAACACTATAAGATATGTTGAGATCATCCTATTTGAATTGAAATTATGGTGTGGATAAACACCTTAATTTAGTAAAATTTTCTTATAATAATATATTTCCGTTGATAATTCAAATTGATCCTTATTAATAACTTTAGGGAAAAAACAATATCACTCTTACTTGTTGGGATGAGGTTGGGAAACACAATATAATGAGACTTGAGCTATCTAAAGAAATAGTAAATATGATTAAAAAAGATCTTCACAATAAAATGAAAAAATAGTATTGAAATAAATGTTTTTTTGATAATAATTAATGATATATAGTGTTCCATGTTTGTGAGAATATATTCTTCCAAAAATCTCCTTTAAAGAAAATAATTTGACATTTAGTTAAGGGGTGACTAATCTCATGATGTATCATTCCCCTTAAGATCTATAATCATATAGGGATAATATCTTATTGCTTATCAAACCCATTGATCGTCTGCCAAATTCATGATTTTTTCCTTTTATCCTATTTGATGAAGTATATATTTGATCTTTCACATGTATTAAACTAAGTGGTTGTACTACAAGATTACGATCCATCATATTAGGAGAAATGGAAATAGAATATTGATAGTTGTGATAAAGTGATACAGAAAAAGATAACACACCTAATTAATGTACAATGATGAAACCATATATTTGAGTTTCTACTTGGGATCATGACGAAGTCCTGATGTAATGGTATCCTCATTTTATAAATTTTGGAAGTACATTTTTTCATGGAAAATACTTACAAAGGAGGAATAATGTAAATCGCATTGATTTTAAAAAATAAATTTTCTATTTATTTAATTTAAAGTGATTGATAACTTTATTTCCACACACACAGATTTCAGATAAACCAAAATATAATATTGAATAATTTGAAGAGTGTATATCAATAATAAAAAAATAATCATTTATAAATTTATTATAAAAATATTTTCATGTGGGAAATGAAATTTTATATTTCTATGATAAATTTCTCACTATAGATAAATGATTATAATATAATTTTTCTATTATATAACCAATAAAATGAATCAACTATCATCTAATTGTGGTTATTAGTGAGAGAAATAGAAGAAAGTTTTTTATACTTTCAAAATACATTTTTTGGAAGAAATTTTTTATCAAATTTTATGATCTTATATAATAATTAATTTACAACAACTTTTTATATATAATTTAATAAAATTTAAATAATTTTTTAAATGATGATATAAAAATTAACAGATAGTGATGTTTTGGTATTTTTTTAAAAATGTAGACTTTTGAGCAAATGGAGAACAATAATTGTTTAAAAATAAAATTTATTTTATTTAAATGAAGTGATTTAAATCATGAACTCTTTTTTTGGTATTATTTTATATTAAAATAATATCCCTTTACTATAAATATAATATAATTATTTCAATAGAAAATAAAATAATTTTTTTGTTGGTATAAGTTACTTTGATGCATAAATACACACTTTTCTAAAAACATTCCATCATCACATTTTAAGAACATAATTAATGTTAATTTATACTTTCTATACACATTAAATATTAATAAATGGATATCATAATTTGAATTAGGATGTTAAAATTTATTAATGATATTTATTTAATTAATTCATTTTTAATAGTTCTCTTGGTTAAAAAGAAGTCATAATATTGAAATCAGAATACAAATTTATTAAGATTAAAATGCTATGATAAGGTCATAAAAAATCATATTAATAATATTGTATGATGTTATATAGAATCTAAAAACCTTTTATTTTGAATATTATGTTTTTAATTCATCATGAACATGGGTAAGGAACTTATAATTTTAAAATTTTAGAATAATTAGAAGTTTCACACTCTGCTTAATTATATAATTGAATCTACTCTTCCACATTATCCACACCACTTTAGAACTATTATTTCAATAATCCATGAAAATAAACCTTACCAACCTTCCACTTACATTATTGGGGTTTTTATCCACCGCAAAAGACCATCCTTCAAGGATTAATGTGTAAGCTAGTGGTGGAATTTCAATGAAGAGGTAAAATTTTTAACCATGTTTATTCATGTTAATTGCTTCATATAACTCATTGAACCCAATATAAACCATGCTTGTATAAAATAATTATTATATAAAATATATATAAATTATTTTATATTTATTTTATACCCCCTTTACAAAATCTTGCATTTCCTATGGGAAATATAAAAATTGCACGTGCGTATGTGTGGACTACCACCACCCCAAAGTGAAGTGTTTTGTTTTTTGAAACTACCTATCATGGATAGTTATATAGATTTATTTAAGGATTATATTCATTGTTTATAAAATAATTTCATTTCGATAAAGGTTAATTATTATCTATATTCTTTCACTTCCACCGGGTGGAAAATGATAACGTCACTTGTACAAACATATCCACCACCACCTCCACCAATCCATGCTATGCATTTTTTAATTTATTTATAACATTAAAGATATTAATAATAGATATATTGAAAAAATATACTATTTAAAATATTATTTATTATACCATATATATTTATTATTATTTACCTTTATTTATTCCATAAATTGAAAAATGAAATCATCACATGTGTATATATATATATGGTAGTCTCCACGGAGTTAGGTAATTCATTTTCCCTGAACACTTATATGAATAATAGTAAAAGTGTATATAATGAATAAATATGATTTTTTTGACATGATTAAGATTATATATATGATTAAAAAATAACCAACACATAAAGAGCAGAACAACTAATTTGAATCATGTATGAGAAAAAAAAACATTTAACAACAAAATATTGATGTTAATAAACAGTTATTAAAAAATGTGTAATCATAAATTATAAGTCAATTATATATTTTAAGATTAATATGATATGGTTTTCTATATACATAGATTAAATATATATTTTTTAAAAAGGATGATATGACCAATTATGACGAATGTCATGGCTTGAGGTAAGGCTTCATATTGAGACCAATTGTTTTTGGGATTTTCTATGACTAAATATACATTGGGGAAATCAGATTATCAAACTCTCTTGAATCCCATTTATTTTATTCTAAATTGTAATTTTGTTTAATTTTCGTTATTACCTTTAATTTCCACATATTTGTTTTTTAAATATAAAAACATCTTAAGAAAATCCAAGAACATATTTTTCTATTTTAGTTTGGAATCCTTCTCACCCCAATCGTCGATCATCATATTATTTATGGAAAGTTTGACATATAATATAAATTTTTTACTTAAAATCACTACCTTTTTATATTTTAAAAATTTAAAAATAAATATTTTTTATATTTCTAAACATTTTTTTACATTATTCAAATGTTTTAATTTTTTTCTCTTTTATTATATACAACATGGATATATTTTTACACCATAATTCTCTTAATTTGTAATAAATAGTTCTTTATATGTTTCAATGTTTTTATGAAAAAAATTCTATTATCATTTTATTGTAATTTTTTTAAATGTTACATAAATAAAGTTGATATTTTATCATTTTTAATGTGTATTTTATGTAAATTTATAAAATATATTTTCCATCAATGTTAACATCATTTTATAATTAGAATGGCACAATAGGGATATTATCTAATGATCACATCAACATAATTTATTTAGAAGGATTACAATGTTGATGATGTTGTATGGTTGATATCATGTAACCTATTTCTTTTCCCAGGGGACTTATACACCACGATTTAATAATTACTATTTTAATGATATCAGGGTGAAATTTTTTATTTATTCATTATGATATACCACTATGTTTCATGCTATGATGATTGATATCTTATAATAAAATATAATATAATATGGGGACCAAACCAATTGTAATATTGAATTGAGTTTGTGGAGTGAAACCAATCCATTATGGGACATTTTCCACTACGTGTTGATTATATTGGTAGTGAGCCTTAACTATTGAAATGTTTTTCTATTCATATGATCATTTTATAGTCTCATATTCAATGATCATAGGCTTATAATATTTGGAGTAGGTGTTTCAGAACTATCTCTTTATACTTTGGTGTACATGTATATTCATGTATTTGAATATTAATACAAAATCATATTATCTATTATTTAATTTTCACCATGAATTCAATAAAATAGCGTATTTGAGTATTTACCCCATTGATATGGTCATACCAATTCCCCACTTTGAAAAGAACCTATATATTACACATTAATATTCATATATATAGTTATACAGTTGGTTTATATAATATGATGAGATATATAAATTTTTTAGTGTTTGGTCTGAGTACTCATAAATGATGAATCTTCTTCACAAGAATTTGAAAATTGATAATCACCATGATGGGAGATTATGATATTACAACCACCTATAAAAATTTTACATGTTTATATGTCATCAGATATTCCTAATAATGATCATGTCGAAAGGTCATTATAATTTATATTTATTTTTAATTATTCACCCGAATCACAAATTTTAATGTACTGAGAAAAACTATAATGCCATAATTCGTAGGAAGTAATGTACACTCCGTGTGTCGAAAATTATTTACCATTAACTAATATATTTTGGAGATATGGTTTTTATTATCATGTTAATGGAATTTAGTATCATGAACCTTTGTTTGAAATGGTACCTCCACATTAAATTCCATTTCCATGGTGTATCAAAAAAATTAAATTCAAATAGTCAAGGAAATACATATCAAACACATTGGTTGATGACACGAGTGTGTAACTCGATTTAGTCGATATTGTGAAAAAATGTATTATATTATACTATAAGAATTCATGACTAGTTTCAAATTTTTCGACAGGAAATTCTTTCTCTCGAGTGAATCAACCCTTTTTAGATTGTAATCTTGAAAATTAGGCAACCCAGCCTAATGAAAATGGGAATGAATCCTAGATGGTCACACACTATGTTTTTATTTTTATCTAATTTTTTAAAAAAATTACTTATTAAAATAATTATTATTCCGAACATTAATTAATAATTTTATTCAAGAATTGTTGATGAAAATTTTTTTCATGGTGTAAAATATTTATAAAATAAATAATAAATTATAATTTTTATTTTCTTGAATATTTTAGAAATATTAATTCTTCAGATTATGAATTGAATATTTATTTTGTTTACTGAATATTTAATAAATATTAATTTTCAAAATTATGAATAGAATATTTATTTACAATTAACTATTTCAAAAATAATTGATAATTTATTCAATAATTTACAAGAATGATGAGATGAAAAATATTATGTCCATAGATAAATATTAATTTCAACGATGCTAGATCAATATTTATTGTAAATATATTTATCACACAATATAAAATAATAATAATATTTTTATTTTGTGTCATGAGGGACAGATAAAGAATATTATAATTTTTGCCTATTTAATAACTGAATAATATTTTTACTGTAACACTCAAACTATAATTACATTAAAATTACTAATATTTTTGGTAAATCAAGTATTAAGAATTAATGTGCACTACTCTCTTGAATCTAGATTCATTCTTATCTCGACCACTATTGAAAGAGAAGAAAAATATATAAAACTTCAATATAAATAAAATATATGAAATCATTATGAACATATCATGAAAACCCATTCTCTATTATAGTACCTGAAATTCCATCAAAGATCAAAGTACCACATGTCGATCACTAAGATATGGACTCTAATTTGGGTCCTCTCTAGAGAATGATTATATTCCCAAAATGGGTTTGGATTACCAAAATTATTCTTCAATGAAATTTCCTATGATGAGGAATTATTTCTTTTGACCCACATTAAATTATTAATAAATTTTGTAAGTAAAAAATATTCTATAGATCTGGGAATTCTATGAAAATTTTCTAGGGAAAACAATTACTTGTGATAATGTTTACATCTTGTACATTTATTATGATGTAGAAAATATAGAAAAAACCATAAAGGGTATTCACCCACATTTTTATTCTACTACTTTCTTAACCATCAAGTTTTATTATTTTCGTCATATTTTAATTTATAATATCTTTTATTATTTTTGTGTTATTATAAAAAATAAATGTTAGATAAATCATTTCCATATTATTCATTATTTAATCTAATGATTAAATAACTTTGATGAAAAATTAATATTCTTTGTAAAATATTCATAATATTCGTAATGACTATGAAAAAATTGAAATGATCCCAAAATACATTGGTAGGTGACAATGTTTTGAATGATAGATTTGGTTAGATGTATTTTAGTCGGACCACCGACCATGTGCACTAAATAGATGCACTAGAATATGTCATGGGATATATCACATGTCAAGTAGTCATTACATGTGTTGAATTTATTGTATATTACATGTTGTCTGGTCAAACTTCACCCATGGTTTCTCGAATAACATATTGTGTATCTAGAATGCACATTGATTATGATACATGATTAAGTAGTGAGATTTTAATTAACATTGTAGTCAAATACATGATTTCTATGTGCCTGAGAATGAAATCCTAGATAATTTATTAAAAACATGTCTTGTTAGTAGATTACAAAGTGTTTAACTCATTAACCCCTCTATTTGAACAACATGACGAGTAATTTAGTGGGATATTCTAACACACGGTAAGTGGAATCCATGATGTGAATTCCAAGTATAAATAATTTGGTTCAATGTTTAAAGGAAAATCTATGTCAATCAGTGGGTTGTGTAGACACATGAAAAAGGGAACACAAAGTGTAAAACTAGTTAATACATTCCATGTAATCCGTTTAAGATACATGATGAGGCCCATGATATTTATTCCAAATACATAAAAAATGAATAACATGAGGTCAACATTATATGTACAAACCTTGAAGTAGCCTAATAAAAGACAATATTAAATTAAATTAAATTAATTAATGACATTAGCAACACATTACTACAATTTTGGAACCAGATGTGTTTAATTTTATTGTAATGGGTTTAAAGATTTATTAAATATTCAATTAATTTATAATAGTTCTATATAATTTTTTTGATGCCCAAAAAGTTTTCTAGAGTGAATTTATGATGGAAATATCGAAGAGGCCACAAATTCCATTAAGATAGAGTTATTTAATTAATTAATTAATAAATTTATTTTTATCTTATTTAAAAACAATGAGTTGAATTTAATGATAACTATTATACTTTTCCATATTAATTTAATATGTATGACCTATCAAGATTTTTGACCTGATATGTGTATGTTTAAGTTTAATACACATTAATTAATTACAATTTTAAGGAAATTATTTATTATAAAAGTAAATATTATGACATTCGTGCCATCCCTTTTTATCTTATTATATAAGACCTTATTGTCCATGTTTTTGGGTAATTCCCCTGAACTGATCATTTAGTTACCATCACATACTTCTGAGTTATAAAAATATGTAATAAAAGTTGTATCTTAAGGCGTATAGGGGTGGTTCAAGACATAATTGAGTCTAAACTGACACAATAAATACATTGATTCATAGGTATAATGCTAAAACTTATAACAAATTTTGAATGATGATTTTACTGCTATGGTTATTAGATGATTTATTATCTACTGACTAAATAAACAATTAGATGATCCCATGATCAGTTCATTTATCTATTTATGTATTTCTACATTATGAATTATTGATTTTATGTATGAAACACTTGGTCACATAAAAAAATGTTCTAATATGACAATAATGAATTTAAATAAATGGATTGTACATAAATGTTTTATTCAATTATGGTTAATCTCCTAAGTAATGTTCACATAATATTACCTGGAATGTAATGTATAAAACATGAAATATTTTCTCATAACAAAATAAAAATACATAAAATTAATGTTATTTAAGAAAATTCATTCCATTAAATAATTATTAATTAAACAAATAATATTAAGTGTTTGATGAACCCTTGTTATAAAAACTGCTTTTATATGGGGAGTTATTATGAAACATTTGGATTATCATAAACTCCTTCCATCAAGATGATTAACTATTGATAGGAATAGTGTTACATGGAGTCATGGGTTGAATAAATTGCCATCAGGAATTTATTATTTGGTAATATAATCAATGGGTCATGGAGAAGCAAACTCATAGTTCAAAAACACCTACCTATGTAAACACCATTGATTAATTGACTAATCTTTTTATTGGGTTATTAAAAGGGGATTTTGGATACATGACACTATAATATTCGTGGAACTAAACATTATGATTCTAATAGTGAGTTATGTTGGGAAATGATAAAATGTTGTGGAGCATCATAAACATTAATAAATTATATCTAAAATATATTATAATATATTTATATCATAAAAAATTTCTCTTTTATAGTTGTAAAATAATGGTAGTTTATTAACCACAAGATTCCCATGATCTATTTTGGGTAAAGACAACCTCCTTACTAGTAGTAACTTATAGGAATGGCTTAGAAACATATGTGTTATGTTACACCAGAAAATGAAATATTTTGTTCTAGAATCCACACTACGTAATCTTCTAGAAAAGATGTTGAGTGATGAAACAATTGTTATCTATGAAAGAAAATGGAGAGACATTGTTGAAATTCAATGTTTAATGGTATCGTCAATTTCTTATAAACTCATGAATTCACTAGATTACATGGATTCGTATAGTTTTTCTCCAACATCCCTATGTCCTATGTCCAGAGAGATCTAGATAAGAAGATTTTGATATATCTATGGCAATCCTTCATAGTAAACATGGTTAATTTGATATAGTAGGTCTCACATAGTAAAACGCATTGGAAACTATGAATATAAAAAGATTCTAGAGTTTATATAGGGTTAGTAACTATTCACTAATCTCATTATAACATTAATTCTTCATAGCTTCCCTAGAATTGTTATAAATTTAAATAATATTATAATATTGAAGCCTCTTTGGGATATTCTCAAATTATATCACCATGATGATAAGGAGACAAAGGTTAAAAGGTATTTCATCATTAATATAAATAAAATGAAAGGATTGGTGACAATATCTATGTATACAACTTATTTGTATATTCATTCCAAGAAGAGTAAGATTATGGGGAATGAAAGGTATCTTAAAGATTTATTTTTTTCATGTGGTAAGAAGGACCACTATAAGAAAAACTCCACCCAAGAAAACAATCAGTTGTATATTTAGGTGCATTTGTTACTATGTGTAACTATTCTTTTTCTATAAACTATGTATTAGATAGTACATGTGGTTTTCAAATATTTATTCAAATACATGAACTAAGTAGATTATAACACCCAACACTGTAAATACATTGAGATTAACTTAATGATGAAAAATATTCATAACAAAATATAACAAAGCCACGACGTGACCGTATAGGTATAGTGTATTTAGAAACTGGGTAACATAAACAACTGGTTCATAAGACGTATTCATTGTCTCCCAATTATTTAGTCATAACTAGACCCATTTTTGACATATCATACTTAATAAACTTCTTCATGAACTAAGGAAAATAATCATATCAAATAGTGAAATCATATGCCCATTAAGGCTAAACAAGAGAGATATAAATCATATCACACTCATATTAAATAAGAACACAACATTTGAAAATATAATACTGCATATGAATGATGATGATATCATTCAATGGGATAAATCATAAATTTTTTTAAGAATCAATGAACACAATCATAATCGTAATAACATACAACATGAAATTTTATGGCATGTATATACGCATAGTAAATCTTTTCATTTTAGTCATGGATCATTTTCAAGGAAACCATATAAAAAAATTAATTACTGAACAGAGTTCACTCCACGTTCCAACCCTTTATTACTGAATAGAAAAAAATTACCATTCTATCTATGATTATCTTAGGATAAAAAACAATTTACTCAATACATTTAAGGGATATGAAAGCCCCACAAAAATCATAATGATATCAACCTTATGTGTTTTATATAATCATAAATCCTTCATTGTAGAATAATCTGCATAACAAAATGAGTTACCCAAAATTCATTCAATAATAATCCATAAAAATAAAATTGATTTCAAAAATATAATTACATAATAAACACAATAATATTGCAGTTATAATATGGATATGAAAATAACCCTATTTAATGAATGTGATATTAGATTGAAAATAATTTTGATAAAAATTTTGATTTTAAATTATGGGGAATATATAAATTCTTCTTCAAAAAAATTTTTATTTCTCAAAATACCGCATAATTTCAAAAGAAAATAATTTATTTGATAATAATCCTGAAAACATGAAGTGAATTTTTCATGGAAACAAGGAACAATAAAGATGTAGAAATTTATTTAGGAAGTATATGTTAAAAAATATTATTCTCGTACTTTTACAAAAAATTTCAAAAAGTACCTCATATAAAATAACAATAAAAGATTTCTTTTATTCCATTAAAAAAAATTCACCAATTGGTAAAATTGAATTTAAAATATTATATATAAATAGAAATAGTATTACAAATTTAGTAAACATGGACATAGACGATATATATAGTGTATTTTATACTTATGTATAAACATTCTCGGATAATAGTGAGATTACAAAATTATCTATTACCATAGATCCAATTTCCTTTGAATGCGTCTAAAACAATTATATAAGGATTTAAATAATGTCATTGACATATTTCAGAATCATCAACATTTTTCTAATATCAAATATAATCATGTTATCATATGTTTGTTAATAACAGCTCAATATTACTTGTTATTTAGGTATTAACTACTTAATTATCTTACGATTGTTTTGTAGAATAATTTCTGGTTCTCCTTAATAGATCATAGTTATGTCATTATAAAATGATATTAACATTATATATATTCTATTTATTCAGTCTATGTATTTATATAATCATTCTTTAATTAAGATCATGATGATTAAATCACATCGCATCATGAAGATGGTAGGTTGTATGTACGTACGAGCAATTATATAATTCCCATAATTCAGGAATGGTATTGAAGTGCATGTTTTATTATATTTCCAAACCAATATAACATTATGATAATTATATATAGTTATCATTTCCAACATTATACCCATCCATGTTATGTGGTGGTGAAAAATAGTTTACACCACAACGTGGAGATGGTAAACCATACATAACCAACCGTAGTGATTTTACTATCATTAGGATTGATAGAAGGTAAATATGGTTTTTATATAATTATAATTACAACTCCTTATATCAATGATACTGGATTTATAACATTATAAAGAAACAACTCCTGGAGAGTAAGATTTAGAAGAAAGAAATTTTAAAAAATCAGTAGAGGAGATTAACTCTTCTTCGACGTGCTTTTCCTAAATCTCATACTATAGCACTAGAGTTGATTTTTAAAAAATATAATATCATCTATAATATAATCATGTAATTTTATAATGGAAATGCTAGGGGATGTCTGATCCCTAAGTCCCAATGAGAAGTGATGAGGTGATGGAGGATGTTACCTTTTATAATTGATGTGAGGGACACTTTTGGGATTTCTAAAAATATTAATTTTTAATAAAATAAAAACCATTACCAAAACCCCAAAAAATAAACCAAATTAGAAAATAATATTATATAAGGTTTCAATGCCATCAACCAATAAATTTATCACATGTATTTATATCAATTTAATCCTTATCACTATAATTTACACTTAGTTATCTTATTTATTTTTTAACTAAAGTAACACATGTATAAATATTAAAAGGATATCGTATTTAATTATACAATGTGAATTAGACTATAAATTAATACTTTTCTACATTTTAGGCCAAATAATAATTAATATATATTTTTAAAAATATTTAATTATTTCTAAATAATATAATAAAACATTTTTTTACTAAACAATTAATTGTGATTACTTTGAATCTGTTCAATTAATTGATTTTTGTAACTATTAATATAACAAACTAACATTGAACCAAATATTTTTTATATACCTATAATGGAAAATTCCAATATTACATTAATTAGATAAATTAACTATCCTAAATTATAATTACATTAATATTATTAATAAAATTTATTTGATATCTCTATTAATAAAATTATTACTACAAAAAAATTGATTAAATATTTAGTCTTCATATTTTGTAATAAACATAAAAAATAAAATACTCTGAAATATTTAAATTGAATGGATTTTAGAATAATATATGTATTCAAATTTAATTAATGGATAATACATCATTTAAAATGTTATTCTTATTAAATTATGAATTTGAAAACTTTTACATAAATTTAAATATAATAATATATGTGTCATAATCTGTTTCTATAAGGCTTTTATTGGTGAATAAGGCCATCCTTGGATAGTTAGAGTTGAGATAAAATCAACCAATAATATTTGATCAAGTGTTTTGGTTAAATAATGGGTAATATAATATTTTAAATAATAGTTTAAGTTATTTCTAATTAGTTATTTAATTATTTAAATCATCAAAGTATATGCCTTGATGGTAATTATTTATATCATAAAAATTTGAAATAAATTTCAAAGATAAAGAAAAACATATTATCCTTCCAATGAGTATTCATAATCAAATTTATCATCTATATACCCTTATTTAAAAATTGTAATATATATTAAAATTTGGGTGATAAATATTTAACTTTCCTTTAAATAAAAAAATTACATGTCTTAATCTCATCTAATTAACCTCTAAAAAACACCGTATTTACCAATTGAATATTTATTTAGAAAACTATATCCAATGAAATTAATATAAGTCTTATGGAAATTTTATAATAGTATTATTACCCTTAATTACATGATTAACTGTTTAACCATATTAATAAACATTTCTAAAGTTACAATTCATAATGCAAAAAAAAAACAATCCAATTTACATAATTTTGAAATAATTATTCCAAATTGAGAATCTATTTATAAAATTTCAATTCACACAAGTTTTAGTAAATAATTTAAATTTAATCCCATTTTCAGAAAGTGATAATAGGATTTCAAGTAAAAATATTGTAATAGAGTAAAATGTTTTTAATCTGAATTAAATATAAAATTAATTATAATGAAATAAATTATATTAAATCATAAAAATATATTATTTTTATAAAATAAAACCAGTCAATTTTATAATTTAACCATTTAAATTTTTTTGACGAATTTTTTTTAATTAAAATTTAGTGTATTTTTACTATTCATCAAAATTTCCATGTTATTAGATAAATATTTTAATTTCATAAAAATAAATATTTTATATACATATTCCCACTAACCTAAAATCTAAGTGAAAATGGTTCGTTTATACAAAGAAAATATCGATGTATATTTAAACTCATGTTTGAGTGGAATGAAATATATGAAAAATTAAATATTATTTAGAGGAAATATGCCGTAAAAACATCCAGGTGTTATATTATACTACCTTAAACTGAATTTTTCCCTCAAAATTCATCACATATAAAAGAAATATATTAGGACATTCCTCCCTCATCATATCCTCATGTTTCCATGCATCTTTCTCAAATTGGTGGTTCTATAACAATACATTAACCAAGCGAGTGGACCAATTTTGTTGTGCTTTTTCACTACGATCCATAATCTCTATCTATTGTAGTTCATATGAAAGTTATTTCCCTAGTGGTATGACTTCTATGTATAGTATATGTGATGTATCAAGAATGTATTTTCTCCAGAGAGATATATAGAAGAAATTATGAACAATTCATTCCTCAATGACTATTTGTCTTAACATCTCTAATGGTTGACCAATTAGTACAAAAATTAGAAACATTCTCATATTAAAAATCTACACAAATTTGAACTCCTCCGCAATCAAATTAACTATCTCAACAAAAGGCATATACATGTTAAACTCAAAAAAAAATCATGCAAAGTGACCTTACCTGACTGGAAAGGTCTTCGTGTTAAGCTTAATAAGGGTTCCAACATCCAATGAAATATGCCACATGATTCTTGGGTTCCATAAGATCCTATTTTATCCGTTGACATGTATCTAGGAATGTGTAATAGTGTGTTTTACATGTAGTGGGTCAAACCAGGGATCCCAATTTTGGAATATCAAAACCCCATGTTTTGGATAAACAAATCCACAACACTAGGCTTTCAATTTATGTTCACTTGAAAATAATATAATAAAAAAAATAATTCATATCGAGGGAGACAATATTTTGGTTACCAATGCCCCATATTTGACATAAGCGAGTCTTTAAATCCTCTATATTAAATACATTTTCTTGTACACAATGTCGAGAAATAATATAGTACTTACATGCCTCGATTCAATCTTGAAATAGACGAAGATTTGATTCATAAACTGCAGGATTTCCATAATTTGATATATTATGAAGAGAAGAATCATAATCCCAAGCGTTGATAAAAAAAGAGCATCAAACTTATAAGATTCCTCTCTTATATCAGAATCATCTAAAATAGAACTATTCAGTGGGAGTTGACAATAAGAAGGGTCCACGGTCATAGCTGTAGCATTCGTCAATCCATCCCCACCATTACCCTTCCACGATGGGTCAGTCAAAAGATCTATAGTGCTAAAATATGAACTCATCACAGAGACGAACCCTAAAATCCATAGAGATAGAGTGAGAGACACCCAACCCCAGATGCCATCCTCATCAAATATATATGTGTAAGGATAATTTAGACAGTTCTTCTCATTCCCTATAAAAAAATTTCAAGGTGATAACATTCATTTAAAATTATAATAATAATAAATGAATTATTTTTCTGTATAATGATGTATTTTTTGGAACATTATTTTTCAGAGAACCATGTTGTTGCATTTCATGTACGAAATCATAAAAAGAATAACCTTTTATGTAAACTTAATATATAATTAAAAAATTGTTAATAGATATGAAAAATAATTATTCTATTATTAATAAGGATGTAAAATTCCCTTCCCTTATTGAAATTGTGTCTACACAATATTAATTCGGGTCGGTAACTAAGGAATGAATTTTCAAAATACAATTATTTAAATGCCACATCTAAAAAAGAGTCAATCATACATCCACATTAAAATAAATAAACGTAAGTAAGAAGGACACCTCAAGTAACACATAATAGGATTCTATGTTGGAAAACATGGATATGGAAGAAAAACTAACGAACATGTTCTGATGGACAGTGATAGAAAATATAATCCAAAAAATGTTAAAAAATTAAAAAACACATACTTGTGATGGGTTAAATGGTATTTGATTTCATGGTATGAAAAGGAAAAGGATATAATTTGTGTTTTAATATCTATTTCATAGTGTTGAGGAATTATTTTACTATATAGAATAAGAACATAAAGTAATATACTTAGTTGAAAATTAGTGTTTCATAATTTATTCAATTACACAACAAAACCATATTTCAAACAAATGATGAGTATTCAAGATGCATATGTCACACCCTAAGCAGTAGAATCAACTTCTAGAGAATCATATAGTCCATGAAAGATGAATTATTTATATCTCTAATCATTAAACCAAAACCAAAACCAAAATGGTTAGCACAAAATAAGTAGATTCCCAATAGGAATAATCCATTTTATGATGAAAAATACTTTTAATCAACCCAATTCAATAGTATACCAAAAGTCAAACATAGACCATTCAACAACTAACCATCCTTCAAATTCCTCAAATATTACAAACTATGATCGAATCCCAAAACATAGAAAGATTTTATAACATAGTATAGTAGGATATGTTTTATCATTTATCTCTAAATACAATCAAGTACACATTATGTATCATACCAAAATTTAATTACTGTAATCACATGTTCTCTATGTTAGGATTATCATTTCCATAAATTACATACTACTAGAAGTAATTTTTTATTTAAATTAGAAATATTCAAGGAACATATGCTTCAAAGAGATAGAATGTGATGTAGAAAAAGGGTATACCATTCCCGTACACTCTTTCTCTCAGTGGGGAGAGAGTCTAAAATGGAAAAAATCATAAGCCCCACATCCTACCAACCCCTACGAGCCAAAGAGTCTGCTGAAAAGTTATTCTCCTCCAACTATGATGCACCATCCATCCTTGAGTAGTCTCCACCTTTCATCTAAAAATAAGTTAAATCAACTCCCAAGGTATCACATGACGTCTCTGAAAATCCAACACAAGGAATTCTATGTCTGATTCAATCTTTCCCACTAGTAATCCTTACCCCATAATAATAATTAGTCTAGATTAGAGAGCCCGAACCTATGCACCTAAGGAGTTACCAGGACCATAATAAGAACTAAAACCATAGTGTATTGATCATCATGAATCTCAAAGAACCCCACCACCCCTCATTACCCCCTCCATGTATGAACCATCAAAGTTGAGTTTAATTCTACTATTAGGAGGCTTCCATCTAAACCAACATCCGCTCACCCTTCTCTATATGCATGATAGATTGAGAAGTTTGTATAATTTGAATAATGGATTCCCTCCATTAACAAGACAATCTAGCTTGACGATGAGTGATCTTAACCGCACCTACACGAACAATAGTGACTAATTGTATCCCAGTCGAACATGGTTGCATGCCTCCAAAATGGTCTAGAATATAGACCCCAGAATGATAGTTTGAGTTGTGTGATCCATGGTTCTATTTTTAGTACCATGATACAATTCTTTCAAGAATACCTGTAAACTCATTGAGTCATTATAAGTGTTCATATGGGGTGTGAAGAATGACTATAGGTAGGAGGCCCAGTGGATTTGGAAAAATAGATAGAGTGTTGACTCTGCCTTTGGACTCTCACATCTGTAGCATTGTGAAGTTATGGAGATATCCTTCCAATAGAAGTTCTATTTATTTGTGATAGCCTTATTTTTGATCCTCAAAATTAGAAAACCCATTCTCATTGGAATTTCATTTCACCCTACCATTGACACCCACTCATCTGAAGCGGCCTTCCTTTGGAATATATTCCTGCAATCCTGAACGTTGTACCTTCCAGTACATGACCTGGTGAAGAAGTTGATATCCAGTTTATCACTCATAAATATAAATTCAAAGATACTCCTCTGATAATGATTCAACACCGCTTGGAAAAACCCATACTATTCACTTGCTTCAATAAAATAAATATTCAGAGAAGGATAGAATGTGTAGGTCGGAATTTCCCTAGACCAGTTGGTTTCCCAAGATTGTTTCTTATCATCTACCGATGAACCATCAAGTGTAGATGGAAAAAATATTGATATGTTATAAAATGCACCTCACCAAAAAAAATTCATTGCGATGTCTAGGAACATCCAATCAATGTCTATAGAGCACCTTGAAAGACCATTCACATAGAGTCTCCCTGATGATGATCTCCCATGATAGCCGATCTTGTATACATAGAATGGTATCCTTGATATCCTAAATGCATATGCCCTCTTCGAATGGTGGATTATCCAAGAACTTACAGGATGCCTAGTGACTGCGTCTATCCTGCTTCACATCCCACATGAAAGCATTGAGTGTTCCTTTTATTTTTCCAACAATGACTTTTGGGGGTTTAATGACTGAGAAAACATGCATCGAGATTGAAGTTAACACATTGTTAATCAGCTTAACCCACCATCCAAATGACAATATATTATTATTCTGAGTGATGATTCTACCTAGCAGCTGATCAAATATATTATCAAATAATTTCTTTTGGATGGGAATTCATGATACTGGCACAAAATGATAGATGATTAATAGATATTTCAGATTACAAACAAGGATTTTTGGGTTGTCTCTACACCTCCTTCCAGGGAAATTGTCTGAAATAAAAAAATGTATTTTTTAGAGGTTAATACACTGGCCACTTATGCGACCATTCCTAGAAGAATATCCATTATATAGATCAAAGATCTACACCTGTCATTCAAGAATATAAACACACCATCAGAAAACATCATGTGATAAATACTCTCTATACCCTATATACCGATGAATAGTTTCATCATTCCCTCCCCAAAACCTCGATTTAGGTTCTTTGAAAGTGAGTCCTATGAAATAATAAAGAGGTTTGAGGATAGTGGGTCCCACTGATGGAAACACTGAACTGATTTGAAGTATTTGAAGCACTTCCCCATTAGAGAGACAAAAAACCAGGCAGAGGAATATAACCGGAAACAAAGGTCACATCACCTTTCGTGGAACCCAATCCTTTACACAACAGGAATTATGAAACTCATTTCGACATTGTCATTGTCCTTATTAATGTCAACATGGAAGATGACATTGTAACCCACTGAACATCTGTTAATATAATTCACCAATTCTCTAGAGATTCCAACCACCCCTTGAATGCTTTGACCAGTAATATACCCATGTTTTTCCATTAAAACCAACTGGGGGATGAGCATACATAGCCTCCTTTAGGAGACTATGGCTAGAATTTTATAAGAGAATTTGCAGAGGAAAATGGGCTACTAATAATTAATGAGGCTTTCGTTATTGGTCTTTGCAATAAGAACCACCCTCAAAAAGAAAAATCCATTGTCAAGAGCCCCAATTCCAAAGAAATCATTCACTCCTTCCACTACCTGGGGGTCAACCACCTCCCAAGACGTTACTTGAATGGAGGCTGGAAATCCGTCTGGTCCGGGTGCACTGTCATGTGTCATACTCATCACTGACTAATTTATCTCATTCACCCTTGGAAGGATGGTAATAGAGGTATTTTCAGCAGTCCTCACATGTTTCGGAAGAAAAATCAAGAAGTCTTTGTCTTATGAATCATCCCTCTCAAAATCAGAAGAGGTCATGCCCCCCCCCCCCCGCAATGAGAATACCCTCGAAGTGGTCCAAATCCATTTTTGAGTGACATCCACATCCAATGGGAAGGTCCCATTGCGGAGATAAAGGTTGATCTTCATGCTCCTCCTCTCCTAAATAAGTTCATGATAGAATGTATTGTTATGATATCCTTCCCTAAACCATCTTACATGGGAGCACTATTTGTAAACTCTGTCAATTTATAAAATCTTTTCATTAAGTGAATGATTCTTTTCACATAGGATAATGAAGGTGTTTTAGTCCCAGACATTCTAAAGAGATACCTCCTACCTATCAAACTCAGACTAAATGTTGTCCACCCAAGCCGCATCGTATGTTCAATTATCCATCCAACTTATAATGTTTTTCTTGAGTCTCTTGAGGTGATTAACTAATCCACTATAGGATCTTCCAACTTCCTTATAATGTCATTACTCTTTCAGCAGTTTCATGAAGGAGGAATCCCGATGACATGTGTTGGAAAAGTAAAACCATGGAACAACCACCGCTTTATGCCTAATTTCCAAATGGAGTGGAGTATGGTCCAAAAGTGATGTGCAATATGATTAAGATACGTTTTTGAAAAAAGGACCAACCCTTAGATGTTAGTTATGAATCTTCTTATCTGGCTCTAGATAAAGTTCAGTCTCCTTCAATTGTTTCCACATGTAAATTGGGATACCAGGAAACCCAAATCCAGAAGCCCTATGTTCTCTAGAAATCCCTAGAAATAATGAATGCATCCATGATTGGAGATAGAGCAACCTATTTTCTTTGATATGTCCACTATAGATTTGATTTCACCACTAAAGAACCATGGTAACGTTTCTAGTTGGAATACCTATAGGTGTCTCCATTAATCCATCCTTATATGTTAATGAGTAATTGCATAGATGAAGGTAAAAATGACCTAAACCCACCTTGGGAGATTGCCGTATTTCTACAATGTGGCATGAGGATCACAACCTATACTAATAAAACATATGTTCCGAAAATCAATTTATTCTTATTTCATTAAATAATCTAACAAAAAATATAATGTTATAATAACCAGGGACATCACGAAGTCTAGTGGTAGGTGATACACCTTTATAACCCTTCGGTTGTGGTTTTGATCCCTGCAACCTTGCCAAACATGATGGGTGGTCACCCATATTGTAGGTTGTCATCTTTCTAAAACTATATCATTCTTATAAAATAATCCCAACACGAGATAAAGTTATCAAAATACGTATAACTTGTTTTAAACTTAAATGTTTTCTTATAGCTGTCATTTTCATCCCAACACATAATACATCGATTTCTGAATTCATTAATTCATAAATATATTAACATATATTTTATTTTTCTTAATTTTGACTCCAAATGATTTAATAAAACTATTACCAATGGTATGAACATCATACCTTGACCTTGGCTTCCCCATAGTTTTATCTTCATTTTGATCACTTAGATATAAGGTCCATGAATTGCAACAATGGTATAGATACTCCTCAGAATCACTTTCTCACATTTTCCTAATACACCTTGTATAACGTGGGTCATATGGGTGTTTGGAGAGAAATAGTTATGGAAAATAATATTGTATTAAATATAAATTCAATACATCATATATGAATTGCTTTTAAAAAAATTCAGGCTGATTTTGAGTAGAATCAGTCGATAAATAATACTTTGAAAATAAAATAATAATGTGCTGAAAGTCATTATTTTAAAAGTAAATATAAATATATAATATAAGGGTCTCTTTTTGAAACATCTTTTTCCAAATACTAATATGTTTCACAATATTTGATAAGGTAAAATATCTAAAATTACCTTGATAATATTTACATGTTTTTTGAAAATATGAGAATATTGAGAAAATAAGATTTGATTAAAAATAACCCATGATCCACAACGGTATCAAGGTATTGTAAAAGTGTTTGATATCTAAAACAACTACATGTAAGGGATGTTTTTGTTAGGGAATTTTTCTAAATCAGAAATAAATGAAATTTTAATAAATATTTCAAGAATAACATTTGGAATAAAAGTAATTTTGATTGAGATCCTCATCCTTCCATTTGTAACTACATTTACTTGATTTAACACAACTTGAAAAATAGGATGCATCCATAAACATGTAGACACAGTTTTTAAACCATGGATATATGTGGCTAGGACCATGGTTATGTGGGCTACAGACACAATTTTTAAAAGGTGGAAATACTGTAGTATTATGTGGGCTATAGCCATAGTTTTCAGAAATAGGGATATTGCCCACAGCTATATCAACAGTTATGTGTAATATATCCCTGGTTTTTAAAACCGAGGCTATATGCAATTTGTTTCAATTTATAGAGCCATGATTTTTTAAAACCGTGGCTATAAGTCTCTCATGATTCCATAAGAAAAATATTTCCCTCCCAAAAATTGGCAGGAAGATATTTTATCATGGGTTTGAGGCAATTTCCATAGTTTTTGTTAATATATATCTCATAATATATTTATTTATATATAGTTTATGTGTCATAGAGTGTATTTGTGAGGTCACTGATATTGAAAGGTGATGTCTATGAAACTAAACCGACTAGGAAAAAAAATTTAGACTATTGCCATAGTTTACTGAGGTTATATCCATGCTTTAAACCATGGTTACAGGTCAACTATCACAGTGTAAAATTTAGAAGCCTATTTCCATGGTTTTCTAAATTGTGGTAATAAGAAAGACCTTAATGCCATGGTGATAGTGCACACGGTTGGAAAAAACTGTGGCTGTAGGCTAAGACCATGGTTTTCAGAACTATTTCCGTGGGTCTAAACCATGAAAATCACCCATTTTCTAGTTGTGAATAAAGTTATAGAAGAAGGTTTTTACTCTAATAGTTGACATATGATTTTACCAAATGTCAAAAAAAAACTCCTAATTAATAATTTTTTCTACACCAACCTCAGATAAAATCTCTATGACTTCATGTGTTAAACAATACATACTCTTGATTTATGTCATGAACAAACATTGATGATATTTTCAGGTTTAGAATTTTAGAGAATTTTTCAATTACTATTACATAACAAATAAAATTTATACAAAGTGGATACCACTACAACAATATCCATTTCATCCATGTCATAATTTTTTTTAAAATTATAAATGTTTTTTTATTTATGATAAAACTCTTCTTGATTTATTAAACTCTCTTGCCAATCCTCATACCATATGAAAATAATTTCAGAACATGGGAGGATTAAAAAAATCTCATTAGGGGATATAAAATAATGAAATAATATTTTAGTCCATGAATATTTATAAACCCTAGAAATCATAAGAATCCTCATTAACATCATAGGAATCATCAATCAAAAAGGTAAATTGTGGCATCCATATCATACTTATATTGTAGCTTTCACATTTACATAGGGACTAACCTTAGTTGTTACGTCCGGAATACTGAAAATAATATATTACCAATATATTTTATGATAAGCTTTATTGTTTAACTCTGTCTCATTAACCAATGCATTGGAGAGATATGATGGGATCACCTGCTCTGGGATTTTTACTAAACCACCCGTATCCTTAAATAATTCCCAAGAACCAATAAATAATCATAAAACATAAAATGGGAACATATGAAAAATAAAATTTCCAAATTACAATCACAAGAGATCATTTCATGTAATTAATAGAATCAATCATTATTTAAAACTATTATCAATACCAAAATACATGTATATAATATATTGTATTAATTTTTATTTTAATAACATTACAACTTGTAGAGTAATACAAATATCAAATAATGTTCGTGGCCATAGAAAAAGTCATTGTCATCACATAAGTTAAAAAAATTAATTTTTGTCATTTTGGAAAATACTTTGTATAAAAATATATATTTTAAAATCAATTTAATGAAATTTAATGTAAAATTGGATTATTTTACAATGTATAAAATAATGTGGTGTATAGTCTCAAATTATGGCTCAAGGAAAAAAGATTGAGACAAAGTCCCTTACCTCAAATCTGACTTTTCAAGCACAATAGCTATGTATCAGAATAATAATATTAGGTTATTTTATACATTAATGAGAACCTTTTTCATGTTTATTATCACTTATTATCATGTTATAAAAATTATGTAACTATTCAATTTCATATTGGATGTTTTTTCGATATTCAGTACTTGAGTCGAAAATGAACTTGGTATTGATGTCAATAGTGCATGTGGTCATAAGTCCATAATCTATAGAATAGTATTCATTAGGTAATAATTAAATTCATACATTAATAATAATTTTTAAATTATACCATAAATTATGGTTATGAAAAATGAACAATATTTTATTCATGGAGACTATAGGTTGTACGTACACAAGAGTAACATTTTCCGTTTTTATTTTTTTCATTATGAAAATAATCTATATATTCTTTTATTTTTAGAGTGATAATAAAATAATTAATATCATATTACTCCTCTAAAAATAATTATATATGTATTTATAATCAATCTTGAACAGTTAATTTGGAGAATGAATATCATCACGTCGTGGAGAATGTATGTCATATGTATGAACGAGCGACGATGCCATTCAATTTAACGGTTATATAGTATAAAATTTGATGAAATATTAATTATAAAGAATAATTATCAAGTCATAATCATTATTTAAATCCCCTATACTAATCTTTATATCCATATAAATAGAGTATAGATGAAAAGTATTTTTCACCATGGCGTGGAGATGGTAATCCATACGTTTTCACACATGGTGATATTCTTTTTCAAAGGATCAGTATAATGGTGAATATGGTTATAAAAATACCATTAAAACATCTCATAGTATATTAGATGCTGGAATTATTACCTTAGTTTATGAAAAAAAACATGAAATGGAAGTTGATGTTTAAATAAGAGAAAAACTCTTAGATTACGATACATCTTCTTTAGTTGATCAACATTTAAGAACACCTTAACACCTATAAAAGGGTGTTCCACCTAAAATAAGGGATCATGAATGTGGGGAGGGATTATATAAATTGTTTTGGGCTAAGTATGGATAAACCAAAAGGTTTCAGAAGAGTGAATATTAGTGAAGAGAGGGTTCCTCTTTATAAGAGAGGGTAGGGGAACCCAATGAAACTCTTAAATTATTGAATTAATATAAATTAATTTTTTATTTCAAATTTCTCCATCATCAGGTATATCAAACATAAGATTATGATAGTATAAAATCATCTCATCCATTAATTTTTATAGATTTATTTATATTATTTCAAACCATGTCTATTCAGTACATCCTTAATTATTATCTTTTAACTTTACTTTTGGAAATTCAATTATAATTATTAAGAAGATATTAAATTTTTAAATGTAGTAAATATCCCATTTATAGATAATTTATGAACTTTTAGACCTTAACATATCTAATTTTAAATTTTAACATATTTTTAGGATTTTTACGCGATTTAATAACGTATAGTTTTTATAGAATATCAATTATGTCAATTTTGACACTATTCACTTTATTGAATGTAAATTAAATCTAACATAGTGATAGATTTGAAAAAACCATTGAATAGTCTTATAAAATATCATATCCACCTAAAAAATAATTGATTACCTACATTATTTCATATAATATTTATTTTCATATTTATAATATCATATATTTAGAATTTCTCTTAATAAATTAATTATTTTAACACTATTATGTAATTATTTATAGTAATTATTTAATAAAGAACATTATAATTAAATTTAAATTATTAAGATAATTTCATTATATTTAGAGAAAATATTTACTTTTTTAGTTTATTAAATATTATCACTACATTAAAATTATTATAGTTATTAGAGGTAAGAGGGTGACACGTTGTCACTTTATTTAGTATTAACAATAATTACATCACTTTCATGAATAAAAGACCATTAAAAGTATAAATTTTTATATTAAGTAGCTTAGGGTAATCATTTATTAATCCAATAGAATTTAGGAAGGTATTAAGAGAAATTTGGTGTCCTTATCATGCAATTTTTTACTTTAATGTATCTTATTTACCATTAACTATGATAAATAAACAATTCTCTAGTTAATATTCATAATTTTAAAAAGGTTTGTATTTTCATAATTTGGTCCTTTTGATTCTATATATTGAATAATGTTTTTCCAAACTCAAAACATAGAAATTTCAGTACTTAATTTTGAATTAATTCTCATTGTCAAAATGAGAAAATGAGTTTTTTAAAAGTAAAAAACATCAAATGATTGGCATGATTTTATATCTAAGTTAAATGTGAAATTTTTTTAATGACCAAAATTGGATTAAATAATAAAATAGTAATTTAATTATACTTTAATACCAATAAAAAGAACAATCATAATATATAAAAAATTTAGATTTAAAGGCTATTTTGAAATAAAATGAAATATTTTTCACCATTCAATAAAAAATGTTTTTAACCTAAAAATAAAAAAATCAACAAAAATAATATTATTTTCCCCAATTTTAAATTATAAGGTTATTCTGTCAAATATAACATATAAAGATTAAGAGAAATATATTAAAAAATGGTTCACCATCAAATGGTGTTAAAACGACCTTTTAAAAATATTATTGTATTTTATGCTTAAAATTGGATTTATTCCAATTTTAAGACTCTAAAATTTGTTATATTTTTGTAAAATAATTTCATAAAGATGTGTAAAATTAATATAGTTAGTTATATTCATTATCACAAATACAAATTCTAGGCGATAACTACAATTTAAAATAACAATAATAATAATGTATTATTTTTTTGTATAACTTAGTCTAGTGTAAAACATAACCTTTCAGAGAAACCCATTGACATGTGTTGAGTATGCTACCACACATGGAATCACCTTTTAATGAAACAGAGTATCTAATTCACAAATATTAATAGATATAAAAATATTGTATTCTATAATTACCCAAGGGTTACATAGTTTGTTCTAGTGAAAGTATGAGTTTATGAGAGTCTGTGTTCTATAAAAAACAAGATATACATTGGATTACATTCATATATAAAGACTTTAAATTTAATGAATTATCAATTTATTTATTTTTGTTATACTAAAATATTTATATATATTAAATTATTAATGTTTACTTCAGACTAATAAGGTCGTAACAATTCCCCTATATGATGAAAAACCTGAAATACCATGATGAAATTCTTAAATATAGTTCTACATTTGGGTAAAATAAAGCAATGGGACATCTATAATGTTTATTGTTATGTGAAAATACTCATAAATATATGTGATTAATTGTCATTAAGTTTTTGCTTGTTCATCATCCTGAAAAGAGACCATGAGAATATACCAACATTTAGTAATTATGTATGGTTATTTGTCAACGAATATTCATATATGAAATAATGTGAATTGTTTATTAAATATACCTATTTTTACTAACCCATTTCATGAATCTCATACTTTATTGTACAATCAAATTCCATGATTCCATATTTTTGAAGAATTATGATATGTTAGTTAGGTCACAAATTACATTTTATTAAATAATATGTTGTAGAAGGATTTGTCCCTTCCATTTTGGTGGAAGTTGATATCTCAACCCTTTTATTGGTTCGTGTAGGAACACCTCTTCTTTGGAATCTAAAATGGATAGTATCATAAATAAAGGTCTTTGGATTCGTCAAAATGGTTGGAAAAACATCTGGATTTAATGTGATTCAACCACTATAGTCCAGGGTCTTAGACAAGGAATGATTCACCTTGTGTGGACTCTCACTGCTAAATGGATTTCCTGCCTCTTCCACTTATCTAAGCTCAATCATATTATCACTCATGCCTATATTGTGGAAAACATGGTCGTAGATGGTCTTACTAATAAGGGTTTCAATAGAAATATCACTTATATGGGACATATTTTAGCTGAGTTCACCCCATTGCATCAAAATGATTGTAATAAAATCCCTTCCTTTAGGCTTTTTTAATTTTCTTTCTTAATATATTTTTTACCTTTTAAAAAAATTATTATCATATTTTAGATCATTAAATATGGTAATAACAACAACATATCTTGATGAAATAAGAGTAAAAACTACTTGATTGGAAATTGTGACAATGAGATTATTTTTCCCTATAAGAATTCATATGTGATTAATTATGTACCTACATTAACTTATATATCTTGGGGTTTATGACTAATTTATAGATATTAATCTTGGATTTTAGGGAAACCCTCTTAATTCTAATTATAAAGAAACCAAGAGGGTCACACAATAAGTGTTTCTATAATTTTAATTTAATTTTATTTGAATTAATTTAGTGGAATAAATATAATTATTAAGAAGTAATATTAATCTTATTCAATAATCATTGATTGAAAATACTCACAATGTAACAATTAATTTTATATTCATTAAAAATTAATTAATTTTATTCACTAAATATTTAATAAATATTTGCATCCATATTGTGAATAGAATATTTTTTAATGAGTATTTCATAGGTTTTTCTTTTCTATACTCTAAATAGAATATTTAATTGTTTACAATTATTTGAAAAATATTTATTCTTTTATTCGATAAGTTCCACGGAGGATTAATAGACTAAGATCATGTCTAGAGATAAATATAAATTTGTAATTGTGTAGAATAATATATATCATTAGGATAGTTAGAACCTAAGAGAAAATAATAATAATAATGTTATTATTTATCATGGGTCAAGATAATGTTTTTTATATTATTTAAGGGTGTATTTCAAATTAAATAATATTTTAGCCTTAACATTAACTAAAAAAATATAATGTTATATCTATTGTGTTGGGTTAATCAATAATTGAATTTTTTTGTGAACAACACTCCTCTTTCTAGATTCTTCCATGTATCATTCTCTAATGAATAGTAAGAACAAATGTAAATTTGTTAGACATGAAGTAACAAGAACTGTTCAAGATGAACAATATAAGAAAATTGATATTCCATGCTAGTCAACAAAATTCAATCAGTATTGTCTATTGATCAAATGAAAACATCTGAATCACTAATAGAGAGACCCTAGTATGGGTCCTACCTATAAAATGATCTTAATAAGAAAAGTGTTTTAGATGGTCATGATTTTCATTAAACAAAGATCATAATATAAGGAATTTATAACTCTAATCCGATTTAAGAGGATTATAAATTTCACATGGAAAAACTTTTATCTATGTTTTGGGATTTGTATGTCAGTATACGAGTGAAAAAGTTTCATTGGTAATAATATTTATCACATAAATTGTTTTCAAATAATCCATTAAATCCAACAAAAAATTAATTTTTATTCTCCCACCATGAACTTCTACTACATTAAAAAAATTCAATTATCAACCCTCATGGATCATGGTGTATTATTTTTGATTTCATACTATTATGATTGATGTATTTTGTTTTGAGAAATCCTTGTTACATGACTAAATACATAGGGTCTATGATGTGTCAAGTATGTTTTGGAATGTTATGATCTTTTTATAATTCACATATAATTTGAAATATGTTGATTCCCACTCCCCAAAATGATGTAATATAATACACTTATTATCATCATATGATCACTTTTTAATTTTTATAGCCCACTATTACCCTTAATTATAATTTTACCTCCCTTTTTATATAGGTTTCCATTTACCTAGGATATGAGGAATGATATTAAGAAGGCTATCTCTAGGAATAGTATCATGTGAGAATAAATTTCATGGAGATGTTAAAGATCTTTCCGGAAATTTGTCTATTGGGTATCTTGTCTTAAACAAAAATAAAACATTATTGTTTTAGGGTGTCTTTTATAAAGAAATGTTTTTCATATTCACATAAAATTATTTAATATTAACTTATTTAATGAATTAGTTTTCTCATAAAGTAATACATATAATATTTATATGAATCATCACCATTATAAAATGTAATTTAACCATATATATGATGTGATTAATTTTATCTATTATTAATAAAACCATTACTATACATTTAGTTACCAATAAAAACTGGGGTAAGATATTACCTAATGTCCCACCCAATAGTGAGTTGACTCAGACATTACATACATAAATATTACATTATGTTAGTTGAATACTCTATGTAATTCATAACAATATATACCCTATAAATGTAAAGTCTCAATATTTTAGAGAGTATATATACTATCATATTATTCTATAAAATATCATCAATATATCTTAAACTTTATTCTCACATTGTTCACACTGTTTACTTTTTCTACTAAAAAACATTATTATTAATGGTTTGAAAGAAAACATAACAAACATAGATAGTAGATTCTTATTAATGGAACATGTATGAGATATGAATTAATGATCATAATAATGAATAATAAAAGGATAAGGTTATGATAACTTATTCATATCTTGTGAAATTCATACCCAATTATTCAAATATCCATAATCATGAATCAGAGAATAAGGCTCCATAATATCAAAATACATAACTTACAAGTGTTCTAAATAATCGATAATCAACCAATATCCATCAGAACATATCATAATATTAATACATATAAATCATTCTTTCAAATATGAAAGGGAAATAATTATAGTAGTCAAGGATCACTACCAAGACTATCATAGTGGATTGACTTCATTCCCCATTCTATCATTTCCATTGTTGTTTTCTCTCCATATAATATCATAATGGACATAAGACTTTAATGAAATGGGTTTATTACCCATTCCTTTATATACTATCTCATGAGATATATATCATTATATAATTCATTATTGGGTTATACAATTTTTGGCCATCAAAACCATGAATGAAAATAATAAATATATTTAACATAAGATCATAGAAATATTCATAATTAATTCATATCATAAACTATTTTAATAAAATTATATTCATAACCATTTACACATATTTTGATAGAATAACACATGGAAATGAAATTACTATGATAATGACTTATTCATTACTTAGTTAACTGGTATAAAATAAATGTGTTTCATGGAATCATAATTAAATTATCATAATCATAAACCATGAATAGAAAAAAAGTATTCAACAAACCAAGATCATATCCCTTTGGAATAAAAAAAATACTTTTTGAATATTTACGTAGATTAAGAATAAAATTAAAATAGAATTTTTTAGTTTCTTTGAAAATAATGATAAAATTATTTTTCTTTAATATCATTAAAATATAAAAATTACAAAAATTATTTGAATTGTAAATTCTATAAAATAATCATGTAAACATGTAAAATAACATTTAATTAAGAAAACATCCATTATTATTGGAAAATTCATTCCTGTGGTGAAATTTAAAAGAATTATTCATTTCACACTTTTTATAAAAATTCATAAATAACCTATTCAAAATACCTTATAAAAAATATATTACGAAATATAGAAAGGATATATAAATATTTTTTAAAATGATTATTAATAATAATTTTATAAAATAAAATAGCATTCAATAATTTCTTTTCTGAAACATGTATATGGAAGGAAACATTTTTTGAATAAAATAGAAATAAAGTATGTTTTAATTAAAATTAATTTATATATATTTTTAATTATCAATGGTTAAAAATGTAAATAATCCAAAAAAATTATTGGGAAAACTAAAATTTAATAAAACCATGGGGTTCAATAGATATGTATCAGATAATATCTATTATGGTAAATTAGCATAAACAATGCAAAAATTATTGAGATTATAACATAAACCCTAACCTTAAGTCCAAAATTACTTCATACGCATTCAGACACCATATATAATAAATATAGGTTTATAATAAATCTATTCCATAAAAATATATAAAATAGAATTAATATGTTTAGATTAATTGTATTTTCATTATCCTTTCATTAAAAATTCTACATGAAAATGACAATTCGATGGAAAACTAGTTCGATTTCCTTACTTGTTTTGGTTCAATTGTTCGAGTCCTTATTCCTTGGACATGGCTATAGCATCTCCACAATCTATGTCCTCTAGTAAGTGTCATATTTATTCATTATCTTGGAATTTATATCCATTTTGATGCATTTATGTATAATTAATGACATCAAATCAAGAAGATGGTGGCTAAAAGTATTTACATGTAATGCATCCCCATTTCAATGGAAAAATTGATATAAAGGTAAATAATAATTCAAATAAATAGAATCATAATTATATAATAGAAAATATATATTTATTAAATATATATTTAAGATACAACATGTAAATATTAATTGAATAATGAATCACATCTCCCTGTGAATGCGAAAGACCAAAAATATGCACAAGTGATGTTATCATTTTTCAATAAACTAGACGGAGGCCGGAAATGGATATAAGTTAAAAAATATTGAATAATTATATTTATGAAATGGTGTTAATTTGGTTTTGGAATATTTGGAGGATTTTAATAAGTATGTAACGATAAAATTATTGGCTATAACATATTCGACTTTATTAGGTATCTTGAATTTAAATGTGCATTACAGATTATTTGATGGAGTTTTTTGGGATGAAAAAACAATAAATGTAATTTTCATCGATTTTTGTAGATAATTTTGGAATAAAATGGTCAACATAAATGTCTCATGTAGAGTGGTTAAGAGATGATATTAAGACTCCTTTTTTGAGGGGTACACTTGAAATTACAATTGATATTGATATTATAACAGTACTATCATGGTACAAAATTAAATTGATGTCGTTATTTTTTTTCGAATAATGATTATAAATATGAAACAAAAATTATCAGATTCAAAATGTATGTCTCAGATTTCCACCCTTTCCCAATATCATAACCTCCTTCAACAATGATATATCTAGGAATACATTTTCAATAATTAAAATTACGCACCCCTCAAATTATTTTCAGTATAATATTAATATTGAATATGAGTTAACAAAGATTGTTGTTTAATATATAGAACATTCTCTACTATTTCCTCACCTTGGTTAGGTCTCAGTAAATTTCATTCTCAAACTTCATCAAACATTTTATTATTCTTCACATTTTTAAATAGTGGGATACATAAGGATTTATTTTAATGGTCGAGTAAATGTTATTACAAAAAAATTCAAAAAGAAAGTTGTTGGTCCTGAATTAAATTTAAATATATAGAATATGATAATAATATAAATTATAGGGTTTTAATGGTCTTTTCGTACATGAAATATATTTTACAATGATATGAAGTTATAAAAATCATTAATATATTCAACGATCATTGAAGAGTTTTCCAAAACATTATTGTAAACATAATAAAATGAGTAGAAAAAATATGATGTCCTATTCCATTAAAAAAGACCTATAACATAATGTATTTCTTGTAAATCTGAGAAATATATAACTATTCTCTAATATCAATTAAATGATCCGAATTCATAATCTTGTATAATATAATATAAAAAAATTATATCCGTTAGTTATTTTGGGGATCACAATAACGAATTCCATGCTTGTATTTTCTCATTCTAAATCTAGTATGGGTAATGATTGTGATCATTTTTTAGAAATATACATCTTAGAGTAAATTTAATGATATACCACGAATTGAGATACATATAATAAAATAATCTTTTTCATATTGTCCCAACTGAAAGACTCTTCCATATCTCAATTAATCTTCATACTTCTAGGATGAATTGTTAGTACTGGACTATGATATTAATCCAAAAACTCCTTTATTAAATATGTTATTGAAGATGCAGATCCTCAATTTTTGAACATGTATATTCCCATACAACCATGGTTAAACTCAAGAATATTCCTCACAATTTTCTGTAGCATAACAAATTCCCTTTACTTCTCTTTATTCCTTACATAGATGGATGGTTAAGCATTCATCTGAGGAAGATATTATATATCCCATTTTCCCGTGAATCTAGGATCTGTATTCTCTAAATCCATATGTTTTGGATCACTTTAAAGACCCAAAATTGAAAAATTAATATAGTCTTTAAAACGTTGATCAATAGCTTCCTTGTTCACCTTCCCAGTGTGGTATTGTATTTAGGAATCATAATTGTTAATTATCTTTGACCATATCATTGGATTAGTATTCAAATATTTATAACTGAATATATAATTATTTATTTTATGATTATTATATATATTAAATATCACACAATAATGACAATTAAACCATTTTATTATACATAAATTACCACTGAAAACTCTATATCATCAATCAGATAACCTTTATCATTACATTTCATTTGGAATGTTGAAGAAGATATCACTCTATGTTTTGACATGAAGATGCATCCTAATACAATTATTAATTCATTATTATAGATCATAAATAAATATATATTATAGGTTAGTGTGATAATTGGTGTTGTGAATGGCCTTCTTTTCATCTCTATGAAATATTACATACATTCATCAATCCAAAAGAACATGGATCCATTATATATTGACTCAGTTAACCAAATTTGATGTCCCTAGTTATTCTTTCAAAACACATCATTAATATATATCAAATCCAGGAAAACATGAGATCTCATTCACCATGGTTGTTGTAATCCATTTTTTAATAACTTTCGTCATTAAAGGATCCTTTGATAATTCACTATTAGAGATTGTATGACCCAACAATGAAGCCTTATATATCTAAAATTCAGACCTTATAATTTTAAGAAATCAATTCTCATTCATTATTTTATTTGAAAAAAAATCCTCACTTGATCTTCATTATCGTTCTTTCAATTAGAGTATACCAGAATATCATCTATAGAGACTACGAAAATAGTTTGAAATAATCTCGAATGACCCTATTTGTTAAATCCATCAAGAAGGTGAGGGTATTGGTAAATTTAAATGGGGCCATTAATGATTAATAATAACCATCATTCATATTAATTATTCCTTGGATATGTCATCCTTTAACATCCCCAATTGATTATATCCATAAAGAAGTCCAATCATAGAAAAATATTGATGTATGTTCAATTCATTAAAAAGTATTCAATAGAGTGTATATTATAAATGTTCGTGGTGTATATATTGTTGTGTAATACATTATTAAATAAATGGTGATTTGACCAATATATATTCTTAATAAAATAACATGTTCACTCTATGGATATGTATTAGGTCATATAAAAGCCATATCAAAATTCTCTTGAAGTTTCCTTGTCAAATCATTCTACTTGATCCGGGTAATTCTATACAGAGTCACTAAAATAGGTACATAACTTAGTATGTGTTTTACTAATAAATTAATATTATGTTTTAGGGGAATAATTCGAATATAGTAAGGAAATATGCCATCATATTCCCAAATTGTATAGATATTATCAAAGTATAGTTGCACTACAACTATAAGACAATAATATCCCGCATGAATAGGCAGTATAACCCATACAATGGAAGTAGTTTTTTTAAAAATTAATATTCATACATTAATTAAAAAATGTCCCAAATTTAACTTAGAATATAAAGTGTGTCTTGTAACATCCCAGTTTTGGGTGCCGCCTAGCGGTGCCCTATAACCGGTTAGTCACATTGCCTCATGCACATTTTCCTAGACACCAGAGCCTGCTGACTAGCAGCAAGGGCCTTGGGTGTGATAGCAGGGAAAATATGACCTCATTGGAAGATTAATGCAGAAGAAATAACATATAACTATAACAGAAGTAGTAATAACATGAAATAAGTAAACAACGGATGACCAGAAGTTATAAACAGCTAAAGCACACACATATATAAATGATGCATGATACATGTGTCTTCGTATATAGGCAAACAAGTCACAATTGTGGAATACAGTACTAAACCAAATTACAAGGAAACAAATAAACTCCAACAGTATCCCATGCCTCATATTGTTCTCATGCTCTTCAAATCCATAGCAATAATGTAATAGATATAGAAGGTAGATTTCCATTATCTATACCTGTAGAAATATAATCTTTTTTGGAAAAAAACATGAACCAAACTGGGTGTGAAACGAAACCCAGTAGGAAACCTCCAAATGATTTGTGCCTAACAGTCAGGGAATATATATGTCATAAAATAAGCAAAATGAAGTGGAAAATAAGGTTGTACTAAAATGTAAACAATCCTATAGTTTCATTTAATTCATTTTCAAATATAAAGAAAATAAATAATCAAATACAATTAAACCTCTGAGATGTACTAACAATATATATCATCAATTACAACCTATAAAAGATAAGAAACCCTCTAGGAAGTACTCACAGTCTATCCCCTCTGGTTAAGCTTTAGTAAAGACACTCTAAGGAAGCAGTCCCCGTCTATTCCCCATGTGGTCTTTTATCAGCAAACTACATACACTCCCAGGAAGCACTCAACGTCCAATTCCCCATATGGTCATGCATCATGGGACTACAAACACTCTGAGGGAGCACTCATGTCCTTCCCCCCTATGCTCTGGAAACATGAAATGTAAACAGACACAGTAGAGAATCCCTCGATAGCCATTCTCCCTATGGTCTACATCACCTGGTTCCCACAACCACGTGTAAGACAATCAGGAAAAACGACGCTTAATACCCAATGTAAACCATAATAACTATAAGGGTAGAATATTTCAAGCACCACATGGCTAAAAACTATATGCATAAAATATAATTAGATAAATCACTCAATCCTATCAACACTAGGCATGGAAAGCAAGCAGCCGAATAGGAGAATCTAGGTCCAACAGCCAATATCCGTTGAAATATGGGAAAAACATCCAAAACAAGGTAAATAAACCTATTCAAAAATCAACAACCTCTATTCAGTCACACAAGGCATAACAGGCATTAATAGAGCTAAAATCCCTAAGCACACAATACCATGTTCTATGGTATTTGGCACATTTTCCCATAATATTTGAAGTCTAACTATATAAAGGCGCAAACCACCTACCTCAATGTTCTAATATCGATATAAAAAGACGTCAGAATTTGAATCAAACTAGAACATAATTTATCTATAAAAACATCATAAACTCTCAACCAATGATATCTCAATATGGGAGAGAAATCATGTAATGAGGCACTAGAAGAAGGAATAAATCCTTAGGGTTATCCCAACATAATCAACAATAGTTGATTTGAAGAACGAATGATCGATCGTGGGCTCTGAGAAGAATCACATTCTTCAATCACTCCTGGATGAGTTTCCATTATAAGAAGAAGATTATTTGAATGATACATGATCCATTCCTGATATAAAAATTTAAAAGAAAAGTACACAACATGTTCTTTATAGATACATGGCGTGAACATTACTTAACCGACACCCGCTTTATGCGGTCACCAGGTCACCCCACACGACTATGTTCTTAGCCATTAAACTGCTAGTACACAGTCACCCGCGATAACCGGGTACATGGCATATACTCCAAATTACACAACATGTACTCCTTAAATTTATAGATTCTCATATTTTCACAAGAACACCAGATAATATAAATTCATACATGAAAAGAAATTCTGATCCTTACAAACATCATCTCTTAATGAAATTCATCCCAGAATTTATATAACAAGGAATCATAGAAGAAGACATCTTGATTTACTCTATCCACTGTGATTATACATCGGTATTCGTCTCCCAAGTCTCGTCCTGTAATCAGTTATGCTACCATATCACTCGTACTAGAGGAACATACCAACAATGTAGAACCTTTACAATGTGATCAAAAATCCAAATAGGATACTCCTCAAATGATTCTTCTACCTCTAACACATCATCCATAGGTTGAAAAACAGGAGACAGGTCTAAGAAGTAATGTTGTAGCTAAGAAATGTGGGCGAATACCAGCATAGCCCAGTACCTCTGAGATAACTACAACCGATATGTAACCGCCCCAACTCTCTCCAAAACCTCAAATGGTCCAACATATCTCAGATAAAGCTTCCCCTATATGCTAGTCCTCTAGTGTTCTAACCTCGATGTCACACATAGGAAATCGTAATCTCCAACCTGAAACTCTAGAGGTTGTCGTTGTCGAGTGGCATAAGACATCTTTCGTGACAGTGCGTTAGCCATACTTTTCTGAATGAACTCTATCTGTTTAGTGGTCTCCCGCAGAAGACGAGGTCCCAGCATAGCTCCCTCTCCCACCTCCAGCCAACATAACGGTGATAAGAATTGAATACCATACAAAGCCTCATGAGGTGCAATCTAAATAGTCTCTTGAATACAATTATTGTTTGCAAACTAAAAAATAGGTTTGTGCTTCTCCTTACACAACCTCCCATAGGACTTGGCCTTCCGAATCTGACAGCTTCTTCATTCGAACAAGATCAAGTATAGTAGAGGTAACATCCACAGAATAATAAAATTTATACCCCTGGCTATTATGAACGTCCAAATGAATCATAGTGAATAGATCCATAAGCTTTCACTCACTTCTTGCCTCCAGAACTGATTGTATCTGAGTCCTCATACTCAACACATCAGGTACTGTGTTTCATTTCCTAGGCATGTAGGAAATCTCAATATCAAAAGACGGAAGGTAATCTACCCACATTAACTATCTCTAATTTAGATCATGCTGTCTGAATATATACTTGATAATTTTATGTTCGGTGAAATCCACAAAATGATCCCCAAGAAGATAATGTCTTCAAAATCATAAACTATGAACGACTGCATCCAACTCAAATAGTGTGTTTGGTAATTTTCCACATGTGGCCTCAACTATTGAGACTCATACACAACGACTCATTCTCCCTGTATATTCATTTCTCACATCCCGATAGCATATGCATCACAGAACAAAGTATTGCTCTTTCCTAACTCTAAAAATACTAGTATCAGTGCTGAATTCAACCTCCCTTTCAGCTCCTGAAATGTTCACTCACAAGAATTTTTCCAAAGGTACTTTGTTCCCTTCATAGTTAGGCCCGTTAGTGGCACTGCTAAGAGTGGGAATTCCTATATGAAACTTCTATAGTATCCATCCAACCCTAAAACACTTCGTAACTCAAAGACGTTATTTGGAGGCTCCCATAAAACTACTACTCTCACCTTCACCAGCTCTACTGATATTCTTTTCTCTAATATAACATTACCTAAGAAGTGAATTTGGTCCATCCAAAAGTTGAATTTTGGGAGCATATAATATAACTGATGATCTCTCAGTGTACTCAATTTGATCTTAAGACATGTGGAATATTCATGTCATATGTGAGAGTATAACAAGATATCGACCAAAAATACCCCCACAAAGTAATCCATGTATAGATGGAACACTTAGTTCACCAATTACATAAAAACTACAGTCACGTTCATGAGACTGAAAAACATAACCACATACTTTTATAGACCATACCTGCACCGAAAGGATATAAAATGTATATCAGATGGCCTAACATGAAAATAATGATTTTTGGACCTTAATTCAATATTTGGGAACACATGGGGTCCTCTAAGATGAAAAAATAGATCAAAATTCGTTCTAAGGGATATCATTTCTTGACCATCAGTTGGTTCAACTTATGATAATCCACACAAATTATGATCGTAACATCCTCCTTCTTTACAAAAAGTACTAGTGAACCCCAAGGATAAGTACTCGGTCAGATGAAACACTTATCCTATAACTCTAACTAATTTTGAGCTCTTGTAACTCTAGTGTAGTTGTTCTACATAGAGGAATGGACACAAGTGCTATTCCAGACCTAATCTCAATAGAAACTTCTCCATATCGCTCTAAATTAATACTTGAAAAGTCCTCTGGAAATAAATCGATGAAACAATTGATCCCTGGAGGAAATTCCATCTATGAAGCTCCCTTGTCATCCCAATATTGACTAAAAATCAAGAGAGTAATTCCTCCCAACCCATGATTCTCAGGTCTTTCTCAACTTGCCTGGACATCCCATTCTCCCTTATGTTGAAACAAGTCACCCTACGGTGATGTGAAACCCACACTATGGCGATAACAATTAACCACTACCTGGAAAGGAACCAACTATTTCATCCTGATAATGAAATCATATCCTATTATCTCTATGACATAAAGGTCCTGTAAGAAGTGACACCCACTATCCTTAAGAGGGAACTCCTTACACTGAGATATAATAGTCATTTTAGTCCCCAATGGAGTGTCCAGTGTCAAGACTTCAGCAGAAGTAAAGTTACAAATCCCAATGATCTCCACAATAGAAACAGATAAAAAACTATGGGAATCCCCTCTATCGAAAAGTGCAGAAGCTGAGACTAATGAAACAATAATTATTCCATGAACTATAGAGGGTTCGAAATCCTACTCTAGCTAGGTCTTCTCCACTATAAGTGTCTGGCCTATACTGCAGCCCTGCGACCCTGCCCGACCACCTTGACATGATCCACCCTTTTCTCATGAAATCCTGGAGACGAGCTACCGTGGAACGACCTCCAACTCGGACTAAATGGTCATAATAACTCTAGTTCCCCAACTGATGAGAAACTTGTTATCCTTATCCAGAATGATGATATGTAGAAGAAAAACTTTCACCAGCTACTGGTGAGAAAAACTGACATAACTGCTTAATATGGACCATCTGGCAACAATATTAGCACTCCACAGAGTCTCTCAGGAAATGTGGCATCATATTCCTTCTCTTCTTATACTGGTAACACACCACCTATCCATCAGAGGAAGTAATCCTCTTACCTAGATCTCCATGCATAGACTACGTACAATGTTTCATGCTATCAGTAAGAGGGTTACCAACTCCATATGTCGAGCTTCCATAGCTCACAACTCTAGAATCCCACATATTATCCTATTTGATCACTGGCTGGTTGAATATATAGGTGATGGATGTCAACATGATTATGTTCACTTGAGATCAAATTTTTTTTGAGACCATATTATAACAACCTTTCCATGAATAACTCATAACCTCCTGGGATGGGTGTAAATCACTATAGCACTGTGAAGCAAGAAGAAAACTCCATAACTGAAAGAGTACCCTGATATAGACTCATGAACTGTTGGGATCGATCGACCCTTAGAGTCTCTAGGTAGATATAATTGTAGAAGGTACACTAGAAGTCATCCCAAGCCATAACATGTTGGCGTCCTTCTTGAGAGATGAATTCTCACAATCTCTTGGAGGAATCTTGAAGTATATACGTTGCATGTAACGACCCTTAAATTTATTAATAAAAATATTATGGTTCTATATAAATGTCTGCTTATGGTTATGTAAAATGTATGCACATCTTTGGTTCTATATTTTGGATTTTAAAATACCTTTATGAATTGTGATAGATGCTAATATATTCATTGAATAGTGATCACATTATTAGTATAAATATATGTGTTTAAAAAATCCAATTTACTCATAAAAAAGTTGTGATGGCCTCATCCAGTAGACTTGCCCAATATGAATCAAATTTTTTAGAGCCCGAAATGGTGGTGGTATCATTAGCCTCCACTCTTGACCAAGCCTAAGCTGAGCTGCAATACATTAAGCTTGAGTGGAACTACATATGAGAGAATTGGTAGTTGATAGAGATTACCACTCGATCAATGTTATCCGAGCCACACCAAGCGTCTGTCACAATCATGCACCTTACCCTATGGTCTGATGTGGGTATTTTAAGGGGTTACGTAATAAGACCCAAGTACTAATACTAAGTACATTATTCTTTTATATATAATATAAATTCTTTTTATTTTAGTTACATTGTAAAATGTTTATAAAGAACACATAGTATTTTTAGAGAATATTCAACCACAAAATCTATTTTTATTAATTGATGGATTTATGAATTAAATAATATTTAAATAATATGTTATTATTATTATTAAATTACTTTTTATTAAATATAAATTATTGTATAATTTTATGAATGAAATTAATATTTTTATTAATATTTGAAAGTTGTTTTGGTCAAAACACTTAAATTATCGATAAATGTCGGTTTTTATTTTAAAATTAAAAAATCACATATTTAGAAAATTATATAGATAAAATGAATATTATTTTTGGAATAAGGATGTAGAAATTATCAAATGGATAATTTTTCATAATTTTATGAGACAGTTGAATTTTTGGGTAAAAAATAAATACCGTTTAAAAATATACTGTGATTTATGACATCATAATGTCCCAATAGTGATGTAATAAAATACAATAAAAATTATTTTCGTATAATATTTGTTTTACCATTATAATAATTTGATTTTGTGTTTTTTGGATTTATTTTTCAATGTGTTAGTGGACCCTCCAAGACTTATAAAACATTTTGTCTTTGTAAATTGTTTTCCTTGAGAGTGTCACTCACCTCCACAAAAGAAACCCTATTATTTTAAAAAGTTGGGAATTTTTACTTAAATTTTTTTTTCTTTCACTCCCCTTTGTAAAATACCAAGGGAAAAACCATGGGATGTTTTTTAGTTTTGATTACATTAATGTGAGGTGTGCCAAACCTAAATAATAAATAATTCCTTCTCCTTTCATATATAAACCCACCCAAGCTCCCAATTCCTCTTCACTCAAATCCTTTTGAGTTCAAACAAAAACTTCCCTAATCTCTCTAGAATCCTCCCAAGGTTCCCCAATCTCTCATGATGTCTCTCTCAGACCCTCTAAAACCTTTGGGATCACACATCCAAGTATAGAATTCTCACATTTCTTAGTTATGTCCAAGATTCCTTATATTGTTATTCCCTTTTATTTTCAATTAATAATAATGAGGTATGATTTCTCACCACCAACATACTTTCCTATTCATGTTTGAATAATTAGATATCCCTTTGTATTTCATTAATTCCTTCCATGTATACCCATTACCTTGTCGAAATTCCGTAAGGAATTTCTCTCTCCTCATTAGAATTCCTGTAATTCAATTGAATCATGAATGTAAATTCCATCACAATTGTTTGGACATGTATCTATATGACCACCATACTATATATTTTATGTATATATGATGAGACATAGCTTTATCTCTCATCAACCATTTTTATGAACTCTTATGTCACACAATTACGCTGCCGAAACTACACCATGATTTTCTAAGCCAAAGTCATTATGTAGTGAATACCATGCACATTTCACAATAAAGGGTATTCAACATTATCCACATTTACTTAATGTTTAAATAGATTCATGTATTAATTTAACACTACTTTATCATGGAAAAATGATTATGTTTAATGAATCGATGTTTTAGGATCCATGTTGCACACTTATGCATGAAATGAAAAGTTTAAGAAGTGTGTTCCCTAATATCACTCCAATTCATTGTTTAAAGTATAGTAGCTTGATAATTCATGTTCAATGGGTGTTGAATAATGCTAATTCAAGTGCAACGAGGGTTTACTTGTGGTTCATGTGAAATGATGGTTTAGACATTCTCCGTGTGAAATGTGCCTTGGCTCATGCTAATTCCATGTTAAGTGTTGTTCAACAAATCAATGTTATGATTATCATGCTTCATGACGCCTTTTTGTTCATGTTTCTCTTGTTCTACATTGATATTCCTATTGAATAACATGTATTTTATTCCACATTTTATTCCATGATTATTCCCTTACTGGGCTTTATAGATCACCCTTTACTTATTCATTTCCTTAGGTTTTCCCATGCAATGCTATGTACAAGGGAATGTAGTGGTAATATAAAGGATGTTTCCAAAAAGATGTTGTGTTCTAAGTTTTAAGTTGTTATGTAATGTCCGTAATCACCAAATACACTAAACCAATTGATCTTCCATGATGTATCAAGTGAAGAGTTTATGTAGTAAATCATGTTTATGTGTGTAATAAAAAGAAGGGTTATTATAGTTGGTATCAAAGGATAGGTATTGTTATTTTTGGGATTGGGATTAGAAAACCCTAGTTAATCCTTATATACATGACTATTTATAATCAAAATCCCAATGTTTTGGTGGGTTTTCATTAGGAGTTTTATCAAGAAAATACATCCCTATATGGATCTGAGATGGTAGGGGTTGATCTGGCACAAATGTACCTAGTGCTGAAAACCCTGACAAAGAGTTTTAGGTTGGACCTGGGGTATCCCAATACACGAAAAAGGGCCTTGATTCACTCTTGGTTATTACACTCATGGGGGATATGCATTGTTAATTTCACATGCATAATATGAACCATTATTAATGAAATTAAAAAAATTTCCCCAAAGAATATATGTTAGAATGTAGATCAAGGATAACATAGATAGAAGCCTATATATTCATAAGTTAAGGAAATAAAAGCTATTTATAAGTCATATGTTTTGGTATTACCCTTTATGTGTTTCTCCTAACTTCTGTTTCAATATGTAATAATAAATCGTTATACTTCAAGTAGTTTTATATCACGATTTTATCATGTCTAGATGGTAACTCAAAATTTTATATGTTTCATCAGTAGGATAAAGGGTAGTTTTGAGATGGAAGGTGAAGAACCTCATACTCCACTCGTGTCCCATATTGAGGACTTACTAGCCAAAATTATTGTGAAGTCAAGCTCGCATAGCTTTAAAACATTTTCAAATGTCCAACATTTTGAATGATTCTCTATGAAATATCAAACACCTCCTCCGTACCATAGAATTTTCAAGAATCATTTCACACATATGATCAAATATTGAGCTCCCAACTCTACCACCGTTCAAGAATTGGGAGGTACCATTAGGTTTTTTTCAAATATTTCACCCTATCCCAAAATTATGATGCACTATTTGATTTTAGAATAGCTGCTGAAGAGGGAGACCTCCAGGCAATATATATATATATAGTCTTTCCTTATAGTTTATTTGGAAATATAGACCACATATTAGAAGAATTAAAATTCAATAATTTCAAATCTGACTCTATCAGACCATTTTACAAAAACCAGGTACATGGTGATGTTTTGAAACTGTACATTAGAAAAATATTTATTTGAAAAGTTTATCATATTTTGCATCTGTATGATCCATGTTGCACGGAATGCATCTGGACTAAGGAAGTGGAATACTTTGAATGGGAATTGGTGTATTGATGCACTAAGTGGACCCTATCTCTCCGTTATTGATGTGATAATTAGGGTTGGGGAATGCTTAATAGTGGTGGGTATGCAACCCTGATGTCGTGTTTAAATTTTAGAGTTCTTTTTTAATGTAATCAAATTGCGAGGAGACAATTTTTCTTAAGGGGGGAAGATTGAAACGACCCAAAAATTTATTAATGAAAATTCTTCTTGGTCTACCTAAATAACTTTTTATGGTTATATAAAATGTATGAAAATATTTGTTTCTATTTTTTGTATTTTTAAATACTGTTAATAATTGTGACCGTTGCTAATATAGTAATTGAATAGTGCTCACATGATATGAATAAATATATTTCTTTAATGAATCCAAATTACAAAGACAAAGGATGTGATGGCCCCATATAGTATTCATTTCCCATACGAAGACCATTTATCAGTTCTCATAAAGGAGGTGGCATCATTGGGCTTCGCTATTGACCAAGCCCAAGCTGATCTTGAATACATTAACATTGAGCAGAACTGACAAAGGGAATTGTGGATGTTGATAGAGATTATCACTCGAGAAATGTAATCTGAGCCACCCCAAAAGTCTGTCACCATCACGCACCTTACCTTAACTACTTATGTGGGTATTTTAAGGGGTTATGTAACAAGAACCTAGTACTATTATTATTAATATTATTCTTTTATAGAGAATATACATTATTTTTATTATAGTTACTTTTTAAATTGTTTCTAAAGTACAAATAGTATTTTTAGTTATTAGTCAACAAAGAAATATATTTTGATGAATTCATGGGTTTTTTAATTAAATAATATTTTTATAAAATATTATTATTGTTATTATTAAATTAATTTTTATTAAATATTAATTATCTTATAATTTTATGATAGAAATTGAAATTTTTATTAAGGTTTGAAAGTTGTTTTTATCAAAACACATGGACGTTTTATAAATGTCAGTTTTTATTTTAAAAGTAAAAATTTACATATTTATAATATTATTTATAAAAAATTAATTTTATTTCATGAATCAGGACATCGATATTATACAATGGTTAATTTTTCATAATTTTCTGAGACAGTTGAATTTTTGGATAAAAATTAAATATCGTTTAAATAAATATTGTGTTTGATGACATCATAATGACCCAATATTGATGTAATAAAATATTTTAAACATTATATTAGTCCAATATATGTTTTAACATTAAAATAATGTTATTTTGGGTTTGTTTTATTTATATTACAAAGCTTTAGTGGTCCCTCGATGACTTATAAAACATTTTGTCTTTATAAATTATTTTTCTTGAGAGTGTAACTAACATCCACATATGCAACCCTATTATATTAAGAAATTCAGCCATTGGACTTATCAGATATGGTTTTCCACTCCCCTTTGGAAAAAACCATGGGCAGTTTTCTGGTTTTTATTAGTTTAATGAGAGGTGTCCCAAACCAACATAATAAAAAATGTCCTCCCTTTTCCTGTATAAACCCACCCAAGCTCCCACTTCTTCTTCACTCAAAGCCTTTGGAGTTGTAAAAACCCCTAAAATCCACTCTCTATAATCCCCTCATGGTTCCAAAAGCTCCTAATAAGTCACTCTCAATCCCCTAACATGCCTTTGGGATCACACTTCCAAGTATGGGATTCTCACATTCCTTATATATGTCCAAGTTTCCATCTATTTTAATGCCCTATTAATTTCAATTATAAATATTAGGGTGTGATTTCACAACCCCCACATACTTCCCTTTATTTTTTTAATAATTATAGATCCCCATTATCTCTCATTAATTCCTTCCATTTATACCTGTTACCATGTTGAAATTTCGTATGGATTTCTCTCTCCTCATTTAAATTCAAGTATTTGTTTTGTATCATGAGTCTAAATTCCATTAAAATTTTTGGGACATGTATCCATATGACACCATTACTGTGAATTTCATGTACATATCATGAGACAACCATATCTTTCTCATCAATGGTTTTTATGAATTCTTATGTCACGTCGTTACATTACTAAAATTACACCGTGATTTTCCAATCCAAAGTCATTGTGTAGTGAATACCGTGCCCGTTACTCAATAAAGGGTATTCTCCGTCATGCACATTTACATATTTTTTAAAGAGTTTCATGTATTAATTCCACCCTCCTTTATCATGAAATAAATGATGACGTTTAATGAATCCATGTTTTATGATCTATGTGGCACACTTAAGCATGAAATGAAATGTTTATGAAGGGTGTACCCTAATATCGCTCCAATGCATTGGGTAAATTATAGTATCACGATAAGTCATGTGAAATGGGTGTTGACTCATGATAATTCAAGTGAAATGAGGGCTTACTCATGATTCATGTTCTACGAGTGTTTACTCATGCTCCATGGGCAATGAGCCTTGGCTCATGCTAATTCCAGGTTAAGTGTTGTAGCCACATCTCCATGTTATGATTATAATGATTTACCATTCCTTTGTATTCATGTTTATCTTGTGCTCAATTTATATTCATATTGACTAACATGTATTTTATTCCTCATGTTATTCAATTATTAGTCCCTTATTGGGATTTATAACTCATCATTTTCTTTTCCATGTCCTCCGGTGATCCCATGAAATGATATATATGAGGGAATGTACTGGTCATGTAAAGGATGTTTCCAATAAGATGTTTCATTCTATGTTTTAAGTTGTTATGTAATGTTCCTAATCACTAAATCCACTAGACCGTTCAGTATTCCATGTTGTATCAAGTGAAGATATTATGTAATAAATAATGTTTATGTGTGTAATAAAAATAATGGTTGTTATGTTTAGATATTCACCCTCCTCTTTGGAGGGGTCTCTAGATGCTTGAAGATTGAATGCATGGCCTAAAACCATGATTATGCAGCCTGAGGTCCTCCTTCCCAAAAGAATATGGGAATATGCTGCTACTGAAAGACCCTCTTCACCTCTTCCATAGACGAGACAGGAGGCAATACTCTTCAAAAGGTCTGCATAAACCTCATGAAGCCGTCTTAGAACTGTGCATCATAACCTGTGTCTGGAATAATGGATGGTATCAATACTAATATTATGGGAGGATCTACTAGAAGTTCCTGATCATCCATGTTCATTGTATGGTCACTACCCTGTAACTGGTGTATAACCAGAGGACATCTCTATGTCATGACTTTGAAAGGACAAACGCACACCTAAGATCAATATTAATAAGGAGTAAAACCTATAAGTGCATGAAGTAGAAATGATAAAGAAAGAATTCAAAATTTCTAAAATTTTGATACACGAACTATGTAAATCATACACGGTGTGTTCCCTAAATCTTTTACATGGACATGTACTTTTTTCAGCCCATATAGTGTAACACCACATACACACAGCATGTTATCCTAACACATGTTGTTTACTTGAATCATCTTCCCCTGCCGGAGATCTTCTACCCAACATAACCCACACTGTTGTCCTAGAGCAAAACTACATGGCGTGTTTGGGCCAACAAAATGTGTAATAGGAATAACTTCACGAACCAATGTTTTCAGACACACGCCCGGTTACACTGATGACTCTACATGGCATTTTTTTGCAAGACACAATGTGTAATAACTACTCACAATCCACTAATGTCATTGGTCACACGACTGGACACATAGTCTATACACACAGTGTGTATGTATGGTACACGACGTGTTCCACCATAGATTTCCCAACCTTGTGTCACTTCCCACACAATTAGTAACATGGGTCATAACTACACAACATATATATATAGTACATGTAATATACTTATGAAAAACACTTCCATCTCTAGTAGAACGATACATGGAATGTACTAAACATTACATGCCATGTATTCTAGGGTTTTCTGGACAATATGCCACTAAAACTACTCCGAATACCAATAAAACACTGAAACACGCATCAATGTTCAATATTACGATCCATGGGGGCCCATAATTCCAACAAATCAATGTTTTCCAACTTAAACATGTCTTAGAAAATCATAATAGTGCAATGATCCACAAAATTCTGACCCATGTGGGCCTATAACACCTCGAGAACCAATGTTTGGTGTTCAATCAATCAAAACATTAAACAATAAAATACCATATAAAATAGCTGGTATTTTACCAAGGCATCTATCACAACAACCTGAATACCTAGAACAACATCTATCACAACAACATGCAATCAATAATGGACCTTAAATGGAATGAAAAGAATTCGGGACATCTGATCTATAGTAAGTTCCTATATGATGTATGAGATGTAATACCCTCATCTCATCAGGTTAAAATTTAAATAGAATCTCAATAATATCAACAATAAAAACACAAAACATGTGAATCACCCAATGGTGAAATCAAATCAACCATAATAAATGAAAAACTATAAAAATCAAAATATATGAAGTAAAGTGAATTTTCCCTATACACGAGTTAGCCACTCCTAGGAATATCTTTTCACCAAATATATATTCCATCATGTCCCTATCAATAGGATCCAAATAGTGAATTGAGAAGAAAAGAATTCCTTTTATAACACTTTCTAACGTCCAGGTTCCATGTGCCGCCCAGAGGTGTTCTGCACCCGATTGGCCACATGTTCTCAGACGTATTTCCCCAAAAGCCATTGGATACTGACAAGCAGTGAGGAACATGGGTGTGATAGTTGGAAATCTTTTCCCTCATTGGTAAAGTAATGTAGAAAAAATAAAAAGATAACAATAGAGGAGGCAGTAATAACATGAAATTTTTAGATAGCCAAAGACTGGAAGTAATAAACAACTGGTGCAGACATATATATAAATTATGCATGATACATATGTCTAAGAAAACTGCCAAACAAGTCACAATGTAGGAATAGAGTACTAAACCAATTTAAAAAGAAAATAATAAACTCCAACGGCATCGCAATACTCTGCATGGTCCCATCCTCTCCAGCTCCACATCAATAAAGTACCTGATATAGAAGGGCTCTTTCCCATACCTATACCTACATCAATATAATTTGTTTGGGACCAAAAGCATAACCCAAACAGGGTGTGATACGAGTCCCAGTATAAAACCACCCAAATGTCTTTTTCTAACAGTCAATGAATATATATGGAACAAAATAAGAAAAGTGATGAAGTTGACAAGGAAGTACTCAAATGTAATCAATCCTAAAATTCAATTTAATTAAATTTCAAATATCAAGAAAGTAGCTAATAAAATTCAAGATAACCTATGGGAAGTACTCACATATTATCCCCTCTAGATATACCTATAAAATACAATCAACCCTTTGGGATGTACTCACAGTCTAAACCGTCTAGTCCATATTTAGCAAAGAAACTATGAGGAAGCAGTCACCGCCAATTCACCATGAGGCCTATTATCGATAAACTATAAAAACTATGGGGAATAACTCAATGTCAAATTCCCACTGCAGTCTCGGAACATAGAACTAAAGAAACTCTGAAGGAGCACTCATTTCAGACCCTCTATGGTCTCACAGCGTGAAAAGTAAAAAGAAACTCTGGAGAAGCCCTCTATGTCCATTCTTTCTATGGTTAACTGTACCGGGTCCCCATAGACTCGTGTAAGTCAATCATGCACAAAAATATTTAAATTACAAAGTAATCCCTAAGTAATACTTGTTTAATAGCTTTCAATTACTACTTGGATAACAACTACAAGCATATAATTGCATTAGATAAATCACAGCAGCCTTACAACACTTGGCATGACGAGCAAGCAGCCTAATAATCAAAGCTTGGTCCAATAACAAATATTAGTTCAAATATGGAAGAAAAACATTCAGAACAAGGTAAATAAACTAATTAAAAAATCAACAACCTCAACTCAGGAACACAAAGAATAACAACCATTAACTAGGCTAAAATCCCTAAACATGCAATATCCTATTCTAGGGTATTGGGCACTTCGGCACATAATATTCAAAAACTATCTATGGAAAATCACAAACCACCTACATCAGTGTTGTACAATAGATATACATCGGCGTTGGCCCTTTAGTCGACTAAGAATGCATTAGATATATTAAAACATAAAAACCTACCAACCCTAGATATCTCATGAAAGTATTTAAATCAAAGAACGAGGCTCTAGAGGAAAGATAAAATCACTGTGACGTTTCAAATTCCATTGACGGATGTTGATTTAGAGAACAAACGATCAATCATGGGCTCCAAGAATAATATCGCCCCTCGGTCGCTCCAGGATGAGAAGTCATTATTAGAAGGGGTTTATGTGAATGAGATGTGACCCTGGTCCGATATAATAATTAAAAAGAAAAGTACATGACATGTTATTTAATAATACAGAACATATATTTTCCTTAACTGAACCCCGCTTTAGGTGGTCTCTAGGTCGCCACACATAGAAATGTACTCGGTCGTTACACGTCCAGTACATTGTAACCTATGGAAACTGAGTACAAAGTGTGTACTCAAAATTACATAGCGTGTACTCCTTAAATTTCTATACTCCCTTTTTTTCTCAAAAACACAAGAAATGGAAAACCTATACCTAAAAAGAAGGTCTGGATTCTTATATGGATTCCTTATTTGTGAACCTTTAATATGATATCAATAAAGAGATAATATTAATGACCAAAATCACATCAAATTAAACATAACTATAACAAAGAGGATTTAAATAGGGAACATATGTATAAACATTAATATGAAATAACCAACTATAGATTAGTGGATAAGTGTCACATAACCATCATGCCCAACTTTATGGATTAACATAACATAACCCATTATTTGGTATAAGAGTTATCCCATGGATTAGAGAATTGACTTTAATAATTCCATAGTTCCTAACAAATAAGACTTTTATCATTTCGTAGTTCATTTTAATGAACTTCATTTCTCTCCATTAATCACTTAATCTTTCATCAAAAATTAATATTTTTAATCTCTTTATTATATATAGAAAAAAAACATTTCATACCATCGAGATTACTCCATGGGTTACTTTTACTATATTTTTTAGAGGTAGGAAGGAAAATATTCTTCCCTCAATGGATGTTTTAATATGAAATTTCCTAAATTTTAAATTTTCTCTTAGTTATTAAATATAGAAATTTACCAGGGTTCAAGATGCTAAGCATAATTTGAAATATATGATTATGAGTCATCATAGGGATTCCCATTCCATCTACGATTTCATATTGTCTCAAATGATAATAGTCATTTCATTGGCCATCACATTCGTTTCACTCCATATTTGTCTCGGTTCATTCTATTAACTAAAACAAAAAAATTTCTTGAGTATGATACATCAATAATAAGAGTGAAAATAAAATTATTTTCAATATAATTTATATTAAATAATAAATTATGAAATGTTCTTTTATTCCATAATAATTATCATCCCATATCCTTATTCCCTACCATAATTTTTTTTGAGAATCTATCATATCAATCTTCAAAAGGGTTCCAAATGAGAATTTGAATTCATAAAATAATATACCATGGGATTTTCTAGCAAGGAGGGAAGCCATAGGCCCACCCATATTGCACTAACTAAAGATAATGTTGACAATCATCCAAAATCTCCCATGGCTCATACCCCTAGGTCCATTTTTTCCACAACTACATCCACATTATAGTATGCTGAAATGGATGTAAATCATAGGAATCCACACATTAATAGTATGATATTTTAATATAAAACAATGTTCTATAGATCACGTTGCCCATAACAATTATATTAAAAGACCTCCAAAATATTATTATTTTAACACGTCCATTATAAAATAGCCATTTAATTAGTGGGCGTTGGTAGGATAGCTATATTATGAAATAAAGAAGAAGTTTATATTAAATAAATATCTAATTATTATTGTGAAACGAAAACATAATTTAAAAATATATTTTAGTCATCAATTAAATTTTTCCTAATAAAATACGATTTATTAATTTTCATAACAATATAAATAAAATTTGTTTTTTAAAAGTTATGAAAATTAATTAGGGAAAATAAACATTAAATATGGAATCAATATGTGACAGTTATTATTAGTTATCATTTGGATATTTTCTAAATAATTTTTTTTATAGGTCAAATGAAAAAATAATAGTTTTATGTATTACCGTAACTCTTAAGAAATAATTATTATATGATCATTATTTTAAATTTACTAACTATTATTCTTGATCAAAAAATTATTTTAATAATAAAATAATATATAATGTTTTATTCTAATTAATTCATGTTCATTCCTTTTTCAAATCATAATTTTATCCTTAAAAAGTACTTTTATTATTTTTTACAGATATAACATATTTAGAATTTTATTTTTGAAATTTGTAAATTTATTCAGGTAAAATGGATTCCATTTATGGAATTAGGAGTAAAAATTAGTTCATATGGTATTTTTTATTTTTATATTTAACATATATTTCATGGCAAAAGAATATTTGATATAGTATAGGTAAAATAGTTTATTGAGTTAATGTTAAAAGGTAAAAGAAACAAATACATAAAGATACAACATTAAATGGATTTTTTTTGTGATTTTAGAAAATAATAATCCTTTAAAATCATAATTATAATATAAATTATTTGAATCTAATTCCACCAAAATGAGGTTATATTTACATATAAAATAATCATTATTTAATCACTTAAAAGAAATCGTGCTCAAGTATAAATACCACTCCTCACCACCCCCATTATCCCAAAAAACCATTAAGCTCTAAATATATCTAACAAAAACTATACTCACCACTATTCCATCATCCAAATTCTAATGGCCTCCCAAAAAGAACAATTCCATGTTTTCCAAGGGGTCTTTCAAAGCGGTGATTTTCAAGAGGTATGTTTCTCAAACCACCTCACTTAATTTCTTTAATATTCTACATTCTCTTCACATACTCCATCATTATAAAAATATTAAATCTAGTATCATGTATATATATGAAGGTTATATTTATAATTTAATATATTTTATCCCCATCTTTTCTCATCTCATCTTTTTCAAATAAATAAAATCCTAGTCTATATTATGACTGTTAATCGTCTCTATGGATGATGACTTTGTTCATTTTCCATACCTCCTAAAAGGATGGACAGAAAAGTAATATTTTGGTAATATCATAATGAAAAAGGTTTATTGTTACAAATTTCATGTTTTTTATATAATAATTATATATAATATTAAATAAAAAACAAGTTCATGATTTTCAGAAAAACCAGGAAATATACTAATCATCTATCAATTATATATTGTCAAGGGAATCATCCTCATTTCAAAAATCTAAATTATATATGGGACCATTTAGACCTATGGATGTGTATAAATACCATTTATTTTTACTTCTGTAGTTTTATTCCATTTTACATGAAAATCAATTATAATACACAAATTAACCGACCATGAAACCATGAAACAAATACAACCAAAATAATGAAAATAATGAATATTTTTAATGAAATGGTGATAATATGATATAAGAGTATAAAATAAGTTATTATAAATATTAATATTTTTCTATAATCAATTAATATCATAATAAAAAATAATATACATGAGTATTATATATGAAAAACTAAACAGAAGTGTGTGGGAATGTTTTCCTATATCACTTTTACTTCTAGGAGATATATGCCTTAGTCACCGCTTATTTTTTCTGTGGTTTATATACTACCCTTTGATTTATCATAACAAGAATCTCATTATAATCATGGAATTCAATGTTTCATTTGAAAATTATTACTTATAAGGGGCATATAAATTGACTATCTATAAAGTGGTAAGATTTTATTTCCCATCTCATTATTATTCAGAATCAATTATAATTAATTATCCATTGCTGAATATTTCCCATTCAAAATAATATTTTTTTAATTAGATTTAAAAAAATCATCATTTTTTATCATTTTTAACAGTTATTTTTATCCGTTTTTTACTTTTTCGAAAAATGATTTAATATTAATTTTCCCATAATTTTCCTAAAATGAACTACATGGCTCTTTATACGAAAGTGTGAAATGAATTTTATTTAATTTATATGGAATTATTGGATTTTCCTCATGTCATGAAACCACAATTTTCTGACTATTAATTTAAAAGTTTAAAAGTATATGTTAAAATAATATGTTATCTTTTATAATTTTGTAGTTTTTAAACTGTAGTGTTTTCAAAATGAAAAATGTTATTTTGTTAATGTTATTTTCAATGATCTTAAAAAATCATTTTTATCTATGTTAGCATCCATTATTGATCTTTTGTTTAATTTATGTTAATCTAATATGATATCATCTACTATATTTTGTTGAATGGGTTATGATTAGTATAATTAGGAAAATACTAATTAAGTACCATTCACTATATTATTTTGGATGGTTTGTGATAATGACTATTTATTAGAGAATTATATTTAGTTTTTTTTATTATATTTTTAAAAAAAACGTACATGTTTATTATTTTTCACCTATTTCATAGAAGGAGTTTATATGACCTAGTATGTGAATGGTGGGGCCCACTCAATCCCCTTAATTCATAATTTAGTTCCTTCAGACAAAATAATTTTGGTAGTGGTTGATATCTTACCTATTAATGTATGTTGTATTGAAAGAGACTTGAATATATATTTGTGATTCTTATATTAGGCATTACCTAATTATAAGATTAGTAATTAATTTACAGGTCATTATTCAATTAGTAGAACATCGATGGTTATGTTTTCTATCATATATTATTATTTATATGGAATGTTTTCATCAATGTTTATTCCAGATTTATTATGCTCATGTTAATAATTATATGGAATGTGTTTTAGTTATTCACATTTCCATAATTTTTATTTATTATTTATGATAGATTCTCGTATATATGACCCTAATTGATCATCTAAGATCAACTGTTTATTATTTCTTATTTTTTTCTAGGTTTACATGAAATATATTATGTTTGATTTACTCAGTTCATCTTAAAAAAATGGTTTTCTCAAATGAATAACCATTTTGTATTCTATGTTATCAATATTTATAAATGATTGAAATATCTATTTATTTTTCAAACTAAAAAAATATGTGTTCAATAGGGTTGAAATTCAAGGTATATTATGAAAATGTAATAAAGTAACCACCGACTCAAGGCTTCATGGGACAAGGTATATATAGTCGGTAACAGGTGAATTTTTTTATAATCAGTTGAAATTAGATTTATGAAAAAAATAGACTACAGAACTAATCCTGATGATTAAATTTTGAAATATATCGAAATAATATAAGATTGCAATTTACTGATTAGTTATTCAGAAATTCCAAATTTATGTTATATATATTTCTATGTTTTATAGTAATCATTGTGTTTTAAAAATAAATGATCTAGTATTTTGTATGAAAATTATTTTTGGTAATGGGTTTTAGTGGAAGTAATTGAATCATTTTGAATACACATATTTTAAATAGTATGAAAGATCTTTTCATTGATAGGTTGAACAAAATATTTTAAAGGGAACTGGTCTCACAATAAATTTCATCATATTATTCTATAATATCTTTTTCTATCAATAATGTTAAATAATAAACAAGTATTATAGTTCTAAAAAATACTATGATAAAAAAGGGTGGAATAATAAAAATTCTAGTTGAATATAAGAAAAAAGGGGTTACCCACATGTGATAGTTATAGAAGGAAACATTATGGTAGAAGCTTAAGAGGTATGGGACAATGAATTATATGTAGATAAAAAGGACAAAATTCTCAATAATTAAATTTAAATAATGAATCTTCAAATTTTATTTGTTTTAACAATTTGGATATGGTGAAATATGAAAAAAACATCACCTAGGACTAGAGGAATAAACCTTGAAAAATATAAGTGATCAAGTAAAATATTATGTAACTGGTATAGAAAAAATGTAATGAATATTGTTTTTATATTTTTGGATCCATGAAATAGGGTTATGGTATTATAATTATAATAATTATGAATAGTATTGTGATTGAATTGAAATTATTTTTCGTTATAGATTTGAGAGAAAATGGTGAATAGTACCAATGATGTGGAAAAGTGATTTAGTTGAAAGGTGATCTTTTAAAAAAAATAGTCGAAGGAATGATAACCCATAATACGATTAAGATGTTGGTATGATGATTTTTGGAAGAAGAGATTATCAGTATGAATAATGTAAATTTTAGGGTACTTAATACCTTGGATTTGATAAGTGTTTGGTTGACAAAGTGGATTATTCTATGATTTATAATGTTTAAAACATTTATAGATTTAAAGAAAATATTCAACTTTATTTTATTTTATTAAGGAAAAATGGATTCTTTTAGATTTTTAAATAATGTTTTATGGTAATTCAAATTATTACTATATTTCAAGTGAAAACATGAAGAAGGTGTCACATTATTAGAATATGATGATTAAGACATACATCATGTCTTTTGAGATATTAGTAGTGAGTAAATTTAATATCCTTTTTTCAATTGATTTTGATATTCATCTCTTGGAAGGGACATAAGGATAACTATTTATAAAATGGTTTATGTTGAACATTTGAAGTGATTTTAATGATTATTTTTTTTATGCAAATTGTATAAATTGTGGAACTATATTGGTTTGGTATAATTTTTTGAGACTATCAGAACCAATTATTATTATTTATAAATCAAATGATCTATTTAAATTTAATTTTCATTCTTTAGACATTAAAATTGATTTTTAGAGTATTTTATGACATTTTTATGGACTTTTTCGTTAGATAATAAATGATTAAGAAAGAACAATGCAATATGGGTTATTATATTTTTTGGGAATGAAAAATAAAATGAATAAGAAAATCGCTATGGTTAAAATTTTCATTTAATGTTCAGTATTGTAAGGATATACTTAGACTATTTTTGGGATAATATTAATATATATTTTTTAAAAGTACAACCCATAATTCGCGCAAAGACACGTCGTATCTGACAAGGCTGCGAGGCTTAAATCCATAAACAATGTACGAGAGGGGTATATCGCCTTCCACTAGCCTATATGATGTCCTGATCAGTAAAAATCATTTATTTAATTAGTATTAATGATAAATAATGTGATTATTTTGGGGACACTATATGATTAATATAAAATGAATATTTTGAAATTCTACTTGAGGAATAAAGGTATATTTGCCTTTTGGAAACCAATATGAGATTCTAATGGAATTTATTTAAATGATGTAATTATAACAATAATGTATGTATGTTAAATCATTTTTTACCATAGAAAGTAAAATGATTACAAAACTATAAGAAAATAAATTTAGAACAAAAACTGTATTTGTTTAATTTTTTATCGAGATATCAATGGCCTTTTAACCCACCACATATTTGTGGTTTTATGAATATAAAATATATAATAAATGTGTTCAATGTCACTCTCAATCCCAATCTGTGTTTTTTACTTCCCCCTAATTTTATCCTATACGTAAATCTAGTTTTGGAGTGACCATTTCATTTTCCTTTCACACATTTTAAGAGGATGTTTAATTAACCATTTTTATCACGTGGGATTTCAATAAAGTTATTTTCCAATTTCCACTCCATGATTGCCAATCATACATTTAAATATTTTGAAAACAATTAATTTAAGGACAGAATAATGTGACACCATTGATATTTTAAAATGACTATATGTTTAATAGCTGAGGTTGTGCAAAACAATAATCATAATAAAACTATAATATTATTATTTTAACACAACCATTATAAAATAGATTTTCACTTATCATGTATGGATATTATTATCTATATTATTATATAAATATAATTTTACTATTCAATAAATATATAATTATTCTTTGTAAATGCGCACATAATTTTTTTAAATAAATTTTATACATCAAATAAATGATTTATCGAAAACAAGATTATAATTTTTTTTGTTGAGAATATTAATGTAATTAATTTTTGAAACATACTAAAAAATTATTTGAAAAAATAAATTTCATTTTTGAAAACAAAAAAATATAAGTATCTCAGAAAAATGATTTAAGAAAATTCTAAAATTTTGAATATTTATGTTAAAATTGAATGTGGAGTTCTTATAAAATACTATAACTCTTAGGAAATAATTATTAAATTATCATGATTAAAATTTCATAACCCAAATTATCCAACAAAATGTATGTAATTAATGAAATAATATATGGTGTTTGTAATTTAGAAACACACTCTTAGAAATTATGAGACCCATGTTTTACACATAAATACGGAATTTTTGAGTTATACCCATATCATATGTAAAATTTATTTTTTTGACATTTATAAATTGAATAAATTAAAATGGATTCCAAATATGAACTTATGAGGTGAATATTAGGTTATAATTCCATTTTAATTAATGGGGATAAGGAAGTTACTATGGTAAAACATTAATTAACCACTGCATATGTAAAATATTGTATCTCATTAATGCTAAAATGTAAATTATCAAAATAAAAAATTAAAAAAAATAAATGTATTCTAAAAAAGTTTCTAGGACATATATATAACATCCCAGGTAAGTAATGAATAAAATATATTCTTATCTATGTCAATTTATGAATTAGATAGTGTTTTAGAGGCTTAAAATTAGAATAAATCCAATCTTAAGAATGGAATATGCTAATATTTTTAAAAGATTTTTTACTCCCTTTTGATGGAAAACCATTTTTAAATCAACCATTTGACAATTTTATAAGCTCTATTTTTCAAAATAAACTTATTCATTATTATTGGGACATTGAAATTTTCCTTGGGTTAATTTTAGGTATTTTTCTGACAATGTTCATTTTTTAATGAATAGTGAAAAATACTGCATTTTACATCAAAACATATTTTTCATCTAATTAAATTATATTGTTATATTATCCTTTTAATTAGTCTTAAAGTTTAATTAGAATATATTTTTACCATTTAATCCAATGGTGGTCATTAGAATTAATTTCACTTTGGAATGGTTCATAAACAAGTGCCAAACTTTTCATAGATATTGTTTAAAAAAACCCTCTATTTGTTTTGACAACATGAATTATTTTAAAATTAATTATTGAAATTTTTGTCTTTGGAATTTGGTAAAATGGATGCCATATTTGGAATCCGAAGGTCCAAAATATGTAATTAAGAGTATTTTGTTTTTGGACATTATGAATAGTAACGACGGTAATTATCTTTAATTATGTTGATTAATTAGTAATCGGGTAGTTAAAGATAATAAAATAATATCATAATAATAACAAATGACCCCAAAATGTGTCCTAATTCTACTGGTTGTTTCATGACCGACCATGGGATGCCTTTTGCCAAACTTTGGGACGCCATGGAATCACTTTTGGGTGAAAGTGACACTTTATCATTTTATTTTTAAAGAAAGGAGAATATCACTAAAGAATGCATCACCCGAGTAAAACATTTTTAATTTTGTCTAAATAAAATTAAAGTATAATATAAAATATAAGACATAAACGTGTCAAAGACCTATTGGATGAGTATATTTCAAACACTTATCACCTTATCCTCGAAATATATCAATTTGGTACCTTCAAAATCCGAAACCCATTTTAATATAAAGTAACATTTAATAACTTTACAAGAGTGCCCCTCCTCCCCTCTTATAAAAGGCCCCCACCCCTACCTACTTACCCACAACCCTCAAGCCTTTGTCTTAGAAAAAATCTTCTCATTTCATCTCTCCACATCCCGCTTTTAATCCTAGAAGCCTTACATTAGGCATAATGCTCTTCAAGAAACTCTTTTGGTTCCAACCAAGAGGAGTTACCCGATTTAAAGGTAATGTCTTCTCTTGTGTTCTTTTGTTTTATTTTTCTTCTCCAACCCGCTAAACACTTTTTATTCATTTATTTTGTAACAACACCAGTATCTTAAGTATACTATGAATTTTTTATAATAAGTATTCTAGCTACACTTACACACACCTACATCTAATGGTTAAAGAGCATATTGTTTCCGTGGATGGCGAATTTCTGCCTCACGAAATGATGATTGTATAATATTCTTATAACACCTTAAAAAAGGAACATTAAGATGTCACTATATTTATATATGATATATAATTTTTTTATTTTTCCTTAATCTTCTGTATTTTTCATTTATGGCATACCTTTACGGCTTCCATTATGGGTAAATGCGATATCTTCATTTTTGGAAGTGCGGAGTACCACCCCTCAAAGTGATTTAATTCATTAATGCCTTATGAGGGACATATAATGTATGGAGTTGATGATATTATATATGATATTATACTGGAATTATAATATACCTTTATTTCATTATGATTCCATTCCATTAAATAAGAAATAGAAATGAAAGTAGCATTCATGCGTACGTACGACTTACCATCTCCATGAATGGTGCATTTCATTTATTACCTCTAAATGTTATGTAACAGTATAAATGCATTAATATTCTAGATATATATGATATATAACATATCTACATCATTAATATAATTATGTATATAATGGATATTTTACCACATGAATAAATTGTAATTACAAGATGTTTATTTTTGACTCAACTGCAAAGTGTCGACAAAATGACCATTATTAACTTAAATAATTACATAGTGCTCATGACATGGTAATAAGAGATATAAACAGAATAATGAACTTGAAAAAGGTTTTTAATCAGGTATAAATTAACTAAAGTGTATTATTCATGAGGTTATAGAATGATCGAGTCAAGTCAGACCTGAGGTATGGGACTTCGTCTCAATATCCTTTCATTGAAGAATATTTTGTTTTATACACAACTTTCTTTTATAAAGTGTATAAATCCATCTGAATTTTAAGTTTATTCAAAAGGAATATTTTTTATATGAATAATATTACTACATGACAAAAGAAATGTTTTTTTTCATACGTATGCGGCGACAACAACTTCTCTGCTGCCATTACCATTATTTGAGTTTCGGCTTCCACTAAAAGACCTAACTTTTTTTTTTAAAATGAAAAATAAATACCATGTTTTACTTTTCTTTTATTTTTTTTATTTAAAATGGTTTTGATAATGTTTTTATTATATCAATATGTTATTGATATCTTTTTATTAAAATGTGGTAATGTTATGTTCCTTTATGCATATTTTATGTGAATCAATTATGTTATGTTACTTGGGAATTGTTTATGAAGACGGGTGGTTCCGTGATAAACTAAGGGCACATGAGCCTGATATAGCTCTCCAATGAATTGGGTAATGCGAAGGGGTTAAACGCTAAGGTTTCTCCAAAGATATTAAGGTAATATACTGTGATGGGTATTCCAAACGTAACCATGAGGGTTACTCCCTACGTAAGAATGTTATGAATGCCTCAAGTTACCTTTATGTCTTATGATTTCTATGATTTATTCATGATTTGATGAGGTATGTTAAAGTTCTTATGTTTTATGTGTAAAGTATGATTTCATTAATTCTTATGTATACATGGAATAATGTTTTCATTTCGTACATTTATATCCCTTATTAAGCTTTTTATGCTCATCCCAAGTTCTTGAAATGTTTTTCATAGGTCAAGGGAAAGGTACATGATGTGATGATAGTGTCAAGGAAGTGTCCTGAAATAATCCACGTTTTGTTTTAAAGATGTTTCCTTTGATGGGAAAAATGAATATTGTCTTTAATGTAACCACTTTGTTTAAATGTGGAATGCAATGCATGATTTATGATCTAATTCTCTAAAACACTAGACCTTAAAATATCCTCAATCTGTATTCTTGAAATATCTCAATATTAAGTAATGATTAAGGTTGGGGCCTTATAGTATGTATTAGAGGTCGTTTTAGATAGCTTTAAGAGTTAAAATTCTAATAAATTATTATCAAGAATGTTTTTTATGGTCAAATTGAAATGATATAGCAATTCAAGATTACCATGTGGCTTCATCTAAGACATGTTTCTTCAGAATGATTTTCTGCAGAGGAAATAGGGATGCAGTGCTATGAACTAATAGAGAAGGAAATGACCTTCTGAATCAGTTTCCTGAGAGGGTTGGAATTGTAACTAAACAATTTGTTGTCGTAATGGGGCAGTTGACTCAAGCGAATAATGGTGGTGGTATCCATGCATGATATCAGCCAGATCAACCGCATAGGAACATGTCAGTGTTGGAACATTTCATGAGGCAACATCCCCCATTATTCAGAGGATCATCTGACCATGTGCTATCTGAATGGTGGATTAAAGAATTGGAGAAGATTTTCGATGTCATGGGGGTGTTTATAAAATCAAATGGTTAGTGATGATATTAACTGTTTGGAGGTTGAAGCAGATCAGTGGTGGTCGATGGTTAAAAATATCAGGGATGCTGATGAGATTGATGCTATCGACTGGGATGAATTCAAAGGTATGTTTCTTGAGAAATATATTCCTAAGACTGTTCAACAAAGGATGGAAAAACAATTCATGGAATTGATGCATGAGGAATACTTAGTGGCTTCTTATGAAGAAATTTTCACTCGATTAGAAAGGTATGCTCCAAATTTTATCCGAGACCATGATAGTAAAATCAATTGTTTTTACTCAGGATTAAAGCCAAAATATCGAAGGGATTTAACTTCTCGTGAGTTCATGAGTTATGAAAAGCTTGTTCGATGTGATGAGAACGTGGAAATGTAGTTTGCAGATGATCAAGTGTTCTATAACAACCAACAGCAGGGGAGACCGAGGTGGAAGGAGAAAGGGAAGAATTATTCAAAAAAGTATGATGGTAAGAAAACTAAGTTTCCAGTTTGACATAAATGTGGTAAAAGGCATGCTGGGGAATGTATTCTGAATTCTGGAAAGTGCTACTAATGTGGTAATATGGTACATAAGGATCTTGATTACACTGAAAACGATCAGGGTGATGGTAAGACAAAATTTGATTTATAGTTAGTGAAATGTTTCAAGTGCAATGAGTTGGGTCATTATGCAGACGAGTGTCCAACAAAGACCTCGAATGATGGGAAGCAGTCAGACTACAAGAAGAAAGGTGCGGTGAAATCCTTTGCAACTACTTCAGTAGATGTTAGGCCATCAAATGATGTGGTATCAGGTATATTTTTTGTTTTCTTAGATTATGATAATGTTTTGTTTGAGTCGGGGTCTACACATTCTTTCATCTCTAAAAACTTTTCTAGTTAACTGAGAACTTCATCTCATGATTTGACTCCTTACCTTTTGGTAAAAACAACTGGGGGAAATGTTGAGGCAAAAATAATTTTTAAGAATCATCCTATCCTTATCTGTGTAAAGAACCTACTTTCAAACCACATTGTTTTACCCCCAGTAGAGTTTGATTTTATCCTAGGTATGGATTGGCTCTCTATTTACCCTTCTAAGATTGATTGTAGAGATAAAGAAGTTTCTTTTCACAATGTCTTTCAGTGTGGGTATAATAATGAACCCTTTTGGTTGATAACATATCAAGAGGCTGAGAAACTAGTAAAACATGGAAATGAATGTTACCTTGCACATATTGTTGAAAACAAAGGAACTGTTCAGATTGATGATGTGCCAGTGGTAAATGAGTATCCTGATGTTTTTCCTGATGAGTTGCATGGAATAATTCGAGATCGAGAAGTTGAATTTACTATTGACTTAGTTCCTGATGCTAATCCAATTTCAAACCCCCCTTATAGAATGACTCAAATTGAACTTTTACAGTTGAAGGAGAGATTTCAAGATTTATTAGAGAAAGGTTTCATTGGACATAACACATCACCATGGGGTGCTTCTATTTTATTTGCTAAAAAGAAAGATGGTTCAATGAGACTTTTCATTGATTATAGAGCCTTTAATAACATCACTATTTTGAACAAATATCCTTTTCCTCATATCGATGATTTTTTTGATCAGCTCTCAGGAGCTGAGTATTTTTCAAAGATTGACCTGAGATCAGGGTACCATCAGTTGAAGGTAAAGGAAGCAGATATTCCGAAGACCATGTTTCGTACAAGATATGACCATTATGAATGTGTAGATATGCCTTTTGGGCTAAAAAATTCACCTATTGTATTCATGGACCTTATGAATATAATTTTCCATGAGTTCTTGGATAAGTTTGTGGTTGTTATCATTTATGATATTTTTGTGTTTTCTAAAAGTAAAGAGGAGCATGAAAGACATTTAAGGGTTATTTTACATACCTTAAAAGAAAAGAAATTGTATGATAAATTCATAATGTGTGAGTTTTAGTTCCAAAAAATTTCTTTCCTTGGTCATATTGTTTATAAAGATGGAATAACTATTGATCCTGCAAAAACAAATGTTATTTAAAAATGGCCAAGACCCACAAATGTAACTGAGATTCATAGCATCCTTGGTTTGGCAGGCTATTACCGAAGGATTGTTAGAAATTTTTCACGGTTATCTAGTCCAATGACTAAGCTAACTCGGAAGGGTGTTAAGTTTATCTAGACAAAAGAATGTGATGATTGTTTTCAGGAACTGAAAAGAAGATTGGCGAATGCTCTAGATTTGGCACTACCTTCCCAGAACAGGGAGTTTTTTATCTACAGTGATGATTCATTAAAAGGGCTTGGTTGTGTCCTAATACAATAGGATCAGGTAATTGCTTATGCTTCACGTCAGTTGAAAACTCATGAGGTAAATTACCCTACACAAGATTTGGAATTATCTGCTTTTGTTTTCACCTTAAAAATTTGGAGGCATCATTTGTATGGAGTAAAGTGTGAAATATATACAAATCACAAAATTTTAAAGTATATATTCACTCAGAAAGAATTGAACATGAGGCAGAGGAGATGGCTGGAATTTATCAAGGATTATGATTGTACAATTCATTACCATCTAGGAAAAGAAAATAAAGTGGATGATGCTTTGAGTCAAAGAAGTAATTCTTCATTAACACTGTTGAGTTTGGAATGGGTTCCTTTGGTTAAGGATTTGATGAAATTTGGAATTCAATTTTTGGGTGCAGGATGTCCTTCTGTTCTGTTTTAGGTATCAGTGAAATCGTCTCTATCAGACAGAATTTAGCAAGCAAAGAAGCAAGATAGTGAGTTGTAGAAAAGGGTAGATCTAGTTCAGAAAGGTAAGTTTCCTGAATTCATCATTGATAATGATTGTGTTTTTAGAATTGGGAAGAGATTTTGTGTGTCGTGTGATTCACAGTTGAAGAGAGAGTTGTTTTTTGAAGCTCATAGTTCTCTGTTTTCAGTTCATCCAGGCAGTACTAAGATGTATAGAGATCTTCGGGTGTATTACTGGTGGGATAGAATGAAAAGAGGTATTGTTGATTTTACTATGAAGTGTTTGACTTGTCAACAGGTTATAGAAGAGTGGAAGTTACTGAAAGGGATGCTTCAACCTTTACCAATACCAGAGTGGAAATGGGATAATATATCCATGGACTTCATTATGGGATTGCCGAAGACACCTCGAGGTAATAATGCAATCTGGGTTATTGTTGATCTCTTGACAAAATATGCTCATTTATTTTCTATACGAGATACTTTTTTCCTAGATCAACTATCCCATTTGTATCTAAATGATATAGTCGGGTTACATGGAGTTCCTCTCTCCATTGTATCTGACCGTGATCCTAGGTTCACTTCTTACTTTTGGAAAGGCCTTCAGAAGTTGGTGGGTACTGAATTAAATTTTAGTACAGCTTTTCATCCTCAATCAGATGGGCAGTCAGAACGAACGATTCAGAATTTGGAGGATATGCTACATGCTTGTTCGATGGATTCTCAGGGAAGTTAGGACCAACATCTTTCAGTGGTTGAGTTTTCTTATAATAACAGTTTTCATTCTAGTATAAATATGGCACCATTTGAGGCATTATATGGGAAGCGGTGTCAAAATCCAGCTTTTTGGGATGAAGTGGGTGAAAGGAAGTTTATGGGACTAGAATTGGTTGAAGAGTTGGTAGAAAAAGTTCAGCTGATATAGAAACACATGAGAACAGATCAGAGCTAGCAGAAAAGTTATGTGGACAACAGGAGGAAGGATCTCTCTTTTGAGGTAGGAGATCATGTTTTTCTCAAAGTATCACCATGGAAAAGCGTGATGCGATTTGGTAATAAAGGAAAGATGAGTCCAAGGTTCATTGGACCATATGAAATTCTGGAGAGAGTTGGATCATTTTCATACCGAGTGGCTTTACCTTCGATTTTATCTCAGGGACACAATGTTTTTCATGTTTCAATGTTATGGAGGTACATGCCAGTTAAATTTCATGTTTTGAGTCCAGAGGTAGTCCAGATGGAAGAAAATATATCTTATGAGGAAAAACTGGTCAAGATTATTGACCACAGGGAGAAAGTGTTGCAGAATAAGGTGACTCGTCAAGTAAAGGCCTTGTGGAAAAACCACATCACTGAAGAGGAAACATGTGAATGTGAAACTGCAATGAGAGATAAATACCCTCACTTATTCAATAAGTAAATAAATTGCGGGGACACAATTTTCTAATGGGGGGAAGGATGTAACATACCAAGTAAGTAATGAATAATAGATATTCTTATCTATATATATTTATGAATTAGATAGTGTTTTAGAGGCTTAAAATGAGAATAAATCCAATCTAAAGCATGGAATACATTAATTTTTTTAAAAGATTATTTTACTGTTTTTTGATAGATAACCTTTTTAAATCAAAATTTTGACAATTTTATAATCTCTATTTGAAAAAATAAACTTATTCTTTATGATTGAGACATTTAAATTTACCTTGGGTTAATTTTTGGTATTTTTCTGACAATCTTCGTTTTTTAATGAATAGTGAAAAATACTGCATTTTACATCAAAACTGCTTTTTCATCTAATTTTATTATATGGTTATATTATATTTTTAATTAGTATTAAATTTTAATTAGAATATATTTTTACCATTTAATATAATGGTGGTTATTATAATTAATATCACTTTGGAATTGGGCATAAACAAGTGCCAAACTTTTCATAGATATTGTTTCCAAAAAAACCCGCTATTTGTTTTGACAACGAGAATTATTTTTAAATTAATTATTGCAATTTATGTGTTTGGAATTTGTTAAAATGGATTCCATATTTGGAATGAGAAGGTTCAAATTATTTAATTAATATGCTTTTGTTTTTTGGACATTATGAATAGTAACGACGATAATTATCTTTAATTATCTTGGTAAATTGGTAATCGGGTAGTTACGGATAATAAAATAATATCATAGTAATAACAAATGACCCCAACATGTGTCCTAATTCTACTATTGTGTCATGCCCGACCATGGTATGCCTTTTCCAAACTTGGGGACCCCATGGAATCACATTTGGGTGAATGTGACACTTTATCATTTTATTTTTAAAGAAAGGAAAATATCAATAAAAAATGTATCACCTGAGTAACTTTTTTTTTAATTTTATCTAAATAAATTATCTCGTGAACTATAAATGGTAATTGGAAAGATAAAAATATTCCCTATGTCATAGTATTATTTTTATAATTTTTAGACATTAAATAAATTAAAGTATTTATGACATCATGATGATGCAGCGATTACCTCATTAATGAATGATTTAAATAAAATGAAAGGATAATGTAAAATATAAGACATACACTTGTCAAAGACCTATTTTATGAGTATATTTAGAACCCTTATCACATTATCCTTGAATTATATCAATGCGGGACCTTTAAAATAAGAAACTAATTTTAATATAAAGTAACATTTTATAACTTTTCAAGAGTTCCCCTCCCCTCCTCTTATAAAAGGCCCCCACCTCTAACTCCTTACCCACGCATCTCAAGACTTTTGCTCCATAAAAATCTACTCATTTCATCTCTCCACATCTCTTTCTTCATCCTAGAAGCCTTACCTTAGGCAGAAATCTCTTCAAGAATCCCTTTTGGTTCAAACCAAGAGGAGTTACCCGATTTAAAGGTAATGTCTACACTTGTGTTATTTTGTTTTATTTTGTTTCTCCAACCCCCTAAACTATATTTATTCATTTCTTTTGTAAAAAAACAGTATCTTAAATATACTAGGATTTTTTTATAAGAATTATTCAAGCTACACTTACACACACCAACATCTAATGGTTAAAGAGCATACTGTTTCTGTGGATGGAAAATTTCTGCCTCATGAAACGATGATTGTTCAATATTCTTATAACACCTTAAAAGGTGTCCATTAAGAGGTAACTATATTTATATATGATATATAATATGTTTATTTTTTTCCTTATGCTTCTGTGTTATTCATTTATGGCATACCTTAATGGCTTCCATTATGGGTAAACACGATATCTTCATTTTAGGAAGTGCGGACTACCACCCCCTCAAAGTGATTTGATTCGTTAATGCCATATGTGGGACATATAAAATATGGAGTTAATGAGATTATATTTGATATTATACTGGAATTATAATATACCTTTATATCATTATGATTCCATTAATTAAATACGAAATAGAAATGAATGTAGCGTTCATGCGTACGTACGGCTTACCATCTCCATGAACGGTGCATTTCATTTCTTACCTCTAAATGTTATATAATATTATAAATCCATGAATAAAATGGATATATATGATATATATGATATATACATCATGAATATAATTTTTGATATAATGGATATTTTACCACATGAACAGCTTGTAATTACAAGAAGTTTATTTTTGACTCAAGTGCCAAGGGTCGACAAAACGACCATTATTAACTTAAATAATTACATAGTGCTCATAACATGGTAATAAGTGATATAAAAGTAATAATTGACTTGAAAAAGGTTCTTAAGAAATTTGAAATTATCTCAAGTGTATTATTCAGGAGGATAAAGACCGATCGAGTCAAGTCGGACCCGAGGTATGGGACTTCGTCTCAATCTCCTATCGTTGAGGAATATTTTGTTTTATACACAAATTTATTTTATACAGTGTATAAATGCCTTTGAGTTTTACATTTATTCAAAATTATCTTTTTTATACGAAGAGTTTTACTAAATGACAAAAGGAATGTTTTTTTGTCGTACGTATGTGGCGACAACGACTTCTCCACAGCCGTGACCATTATATGAGTTTCGGCTTCCTCTACAAGGCATAACTGTTTTTAAATAAAAAATAAATACCATGTTTTACTTTTATTTTATTTTGGTATTGAAAATGGTTTTGATAATTATTTTATTATATCAATATGTTATTGATATCTTTTTATTGAAATGTGGAAATTTTATGTTCCTTTATGCATGTTTTATGTGATACGATTATGTTATGGTACTAGGGAATTGCTTATGAAGACGGGTGGTTCCATGATAAACTAATGGAGGGTGAGCACAATATAGCTCTCCAATGCATTGGGTAACGTGAAGGGTTTAAACACTAAGGTTTCTCTGAAGAGATTTAGTGAATATACATTGATGGGTATTACAAACGTAACCATGAGGTTTACTCCCTACGTAAGAATGTTATGAATGATTCAAGTTATCTTTAAGTCTTATAATCTCTATGATTTATTCATGAGTTGATGAGGTATGTTAAAGTGATTATGTTTTATGATTAAAGTATGATTTCATTAATTCTTATGTATACTTGGAATAATTTTTCCATTTCGTACTTTTATATCCCTTACTGAGCTTTTTTAGGCTCATCCCAAGTTTTTGAAATGTTTTTCACAGGTCAAGGGAAAGGTACACGATGTAATAATAGTGTCAATGAAGTTGCATGAAAGAATCCATGTTTTGTTTTAAATATGTTTCCTTTGATCAGAAAAGTGAATATTGTTTTTAATTTAACCACTTTGTTTAAATGCGGAATGAAGTGCATGATTTATGATGCAATTCTCTAAAACTCTAAACCTGAAAAGATCCTCAATGTTAATTCTTGAAATATATCATGATTAAGTAATGTTTAAGGACAGGGCCATATAATATCAGTAATTTAATAGATAAATAATCATTAAAATTAATTAAAATTAAGTCCACTCAAATGTTGCCATCTTATAATATAACATAATGATTATTTAATCACTTGAAACCACACCTCTTAAAGAATAAATACCACACCTCATCACCCACTTTATCCTCATAATCTATTATTCTCTTAAAATATATATGAAAATATTTCTATACCACTCTCCCCACATCCATATTCTTTCAATATCAAGGAAATACAAACCCCAATTTTCATAAGGCTTTCTTTTAGTTGGAGATTTTTAAGGGGTAACATTCTCAAACCACATATGTTAATTTCTTTTATTATTATATATTCTCCTAAAATGTTTCATACATCAAATCATAAATAAATATAGTATAATCTATATATTAAAATTTTATATTTATTATATATACACCGATTTCGTAAATTCCCATACCTAGGAGATACTAAACTAGTGCCCCATTTTGGGTCACCACATGACCTAAAGTGCGCCTCCTCGTATGCAGGTGATCGCTAACTAGCAATGAGGGTGTAATAGGTCATTTGAGAAAACTACACCCTCTTTAATAGAGTAATTCAATATATAACACAATTTAAAAAGAAAAAACAATATGAATGAATTTAACAACATGCATAAATAACCAACTCACAAATTGTGTACATCCATATACAATAGTGAATATTCCATGACAAGGTAAAGTGCAAAGTGAAAAAACACACCAAATGAAATAAAAATATCAAAATCTCCAAAATAGCATAGGCTCCATGTTTGTGACCTCTCCCATACATGTCCCATTTCAAACAAAACTCTCCATCATAGGTCCCTTTCCCTTTTCATGTCTTGAAAGCATGAAATCAACATGGGTATGTAATGATAGCCTGATTAGGTTGTGAGTATAACTCAATATCCCACCACCAACAGTTTGTAAAAAATATCCTATAAAAGTAGATATTCTGTGCATGTCATAAATAATAGAAAGTTATGGTAAATAGTTCAATAGGCCATTCTAGACAATGATAATTTTAATTATACTACAATTGTATCTAGGTTCACTACATACACATCCCATGGTTTAATCATCCTTTTCATGAGATCAATGGATTAGGAATGTTCAAAATTATCAATATTTTGGGAATAAAATCAAGACCTATCACACTAGGAATTAACTTATAATAACCTCCTAATCCTCACCTCAAAGCCTTTGTCTAGGTGAAATGCAGCCATTTGGGGAATAAAACTTTTTCCCCTTCCCAAAACTATGTATTTAGGGGTGGAGCTAGAATGTCAGTCTAAATTGATCCATGAGAATTTATCCTCAAGTCTATACCCCAATCTACCAACCCATGTGCACATGCTTATTTATCAACACCACACTTAACCGAATAACAATAATGAATAGACAATATCATTCTCACTACCACAAAAATATCAAGAAATAGAATTTTAACATTTTTTCTCAATCCATTAACACAGTCATTACTTTTATCACTTCACCATTTAACTATAATTTCCCATTCCCCGTGCCTATATCTTAAGTGTAATAATGTTTAAACATAATTATTTATCATTTCCGAAATAATAAAATTTACCCCAATTACATGTCAACCCAAAAATACTTTAGAACATAACCAAACTAGATACAACTAAACACAGTCCATTGTAATCCTTACATAAATCAATTAACATTTTCTTTAAATCCATACATCATCATGTGTCAATATTTCTCCTATTATTTCCTTTATCCACATCGGGAAGGCTGACACACCCCATGGGTTTCCCAAATTTGGTCAAATCGTCCTTCATGCATCCCATGGGGATTGAGAGGTGTTAAATTAATAATTTAGACATCCAATACACCACATCTTGCTAATGAAATCGAGAACACATCAGGAAGGGAACATGAATGAAACGATACATCCAACAATCTATGAATAAACAACGAGATATAACTTTTAGACCACCTACCGTTAATGATTTGGGGAAAAAACCCTTTTTCGAGGCCATAGATCCCGATCAAAAAACCCAGTTTGATGCTTCACGATAAATATCACTGAAAAATAAGGGTTATAGAGCTTTAGATAGTGATAAGTGGAAGATACAAACCGTAATCAAGACATGGAAGTAATAAGGGTATTTTAATTACTCAGATCTTCAATCTACTAATTACAACACTCAAAACGACCTATGAAAAAAGGGAAATGCCCTTGGTAGTTCATGGAAACCTTGGCTAATCACTAGGGTTAAAGGAGGAAGATGGGGAATAAATTTGGAGTCGGTATAAGAAATATGACAACGAATTTTTTTTAGTTTTTCCAATGTTACTGGGCCCCATGGTATACTTGAAAGGTTTTGAAAACTGTGCACCAACCATATGTATGCTACTGTTTGAAAATATCCCCCTTGCACGGTTACATGGGATTTATGCATGTTTTTATTAACCATGCGATAACCAAGCGATAGCCTCTGTCTAGGGCCGCATGGTTTCATGGGATGATCTGCATGGTTTTCACTAACTGTGCACAAACCATGAAACATTCCTAGAAACTTTTTTTCCATCCATTTTATGTCTCGAACCCCCGAACACCCTGAGCCTTCACATGATCCTTGGGAAAAAATTATTGAAAAAAAATACAGGACATAAAAAGAAATATAATAAAAAACATACCCTAATAAAGGTACCTGATCATATAACCTCTCCACCTTTAGCTGGATTATCCTCTAGCTTTTCATTGAAAGCATCATTGTTTTTATAAATTAATGATGTTGGGAAATTAGGCCCAAATATAATATTCTTGTTCCCATGATTCATCATTATTCTTTCCATGCTGTCATTGAACATGAAATAAAGTCACAACCCTTCCCTGCAAAACCATCTCAGTATGATCCACAATAGGAACCGAGTGTTCCTCAAAGGATGCATCACCTTCAAGCTGTACATCCTCGGTGTTTATCACATGAGATGGATCAGGGTAATACTTTAAATGTTGTAAAACATTGAAAACATCATGAATCCCACTATAGAACTATAGAACATATAATTGGTAATCCATCAATCTGATCCTCTATACAATCTCAAATGGCCCCACATACTGAGGCACCAACATTCCTTACATCCGAATTCGATGGTGACCTAACATTAGCAACACCTAAAGTAACACACTATCACCCACAATAAAATCAAGGGGTCTATTCCACTGATGACTAATTGACTTTTCCTTACTATGAGATGTTTCCATATGCTTCTGAGTTAGTAGAACCTTCTCTAACATCTATTGCACCACACTCAGTAATAATAGATCAGAATCCCCAGCCTCTAACCAACACAAAAAAGATCTCCATGTTCTAATATAAAGTGCCTCACAAGGTTCCTTCTGAATTATATAATAAAAATAAGATTTGTAGGAAAAATAAACGAGTGAAAATTGTTTCTCCGAAGAACCTCCAAAATCCAAAACACAAGATATTATCATGTCTTCCAAAACTAGAATTGAACATTATGATTTCACATCATTCTGTGGGTGGTAATCCTTAATCAAAAACAGCTGGGTACCAAGTACCTTATGTGGTCCCTACTAGAAACAATAGGTGAAACACAGATCAAGGAACAAAACAATGGTTCTTGGAAAACCATGAAACCACACTATTTCTCAAACATATTATTCTCCCAGCTGGTCGAGTATATTTTCCTATTGTATCGTCAAGAAATTGGCCAATTTGGTAAACTAATTGACCACTTCCCAAATAACATAATTCTTTCAAGGAATCCTCAAAAGTACCATTTTGAAGTCCATTGTTACACGATTCTCCTTCCTCTCTTGAACAGGTAATGACTGCAATAACCTTCCAAGTCACAGATGTTCAGCCTTCACATATTGATAGGTTAGGCATCTGGCCAAAACACCCACCACTTTGTTCTTTATGCGCAGCCACTAATACAACCTACATAGATCTCGATATATTTTCGTCAATCTTGGATGCATTTCCTATTCTGATGCATGAAACTCTCACATCAACTCCCCCTGAACATTTACTAGCACCGCTACACAGTTTTGAACATAAGAAACTATATCAACACCTACTGTCCAACCATAAGGTGAATCCCCATATTAAAAATATTCCTTCATAGCCAAACTCATAGGATCCACTAATCAATTCTCTATATCTAAGCTCAAAAGTACAGATTCAACATCTATTTTTTGCACGATTCATCTTCTCGTGCATATAATATACCCCCTAATGCATCTCAGCAAATAAGGCCATCATATTCCATTCAGAACAAGATTCTTAAACCACCTGATTCTATGTCTTATGGCTCATAGAATCAACTACACAATTCCATTTCCTTGGTTTGTAGACCAACTCAATATTGAAGGATTGTTGGTAGTCGACCCACCTTATCTTTCGAAGATTCAAATCATGTTGGGATAAGATATATTGGTGAATTTTAATTTAATTAAACACAATGAAATGTTCTCCCAACAAGTAATGGCACAAAAAATTCAGGGCATGAACCACGGTAGCATGCTCAAGGAAAATAGTAAGGTAGTTTCTTTCATTTAGTCTCAACGATCTCAAACCATATGCTAAAACACAGTCATCCTGCATCAACAATACAACATGTACAACACCGGACACATACTAGAACATGGTGTACCTCTACCCAAGTTCTGGTAAGATCAAATTTGGTGTAGTAGTCAACTGATTCTTCATCTCTAGAATTAAATCATCACAAGCCTATAACTATTCAATTTTACCCCCCCTTATTGGTAAAACATAAGAGTGGTTATACCAAATGAGAGAAAAATATAATGAACCTCCATCTATAACTGGATATACCTATAAAACACTAACCCCCAAAACATTCTTGGGCTACTCCAATGACACCGCAACCTGTACCTTTTTTGGATTCACTAACACACTTGACTCTAAAATGATGTGTTCCAAAAAGTTCACCATATCAATAAAAAATTGAAATTTTGATATCTTGGCATAATGCCTATGCTCTCATAGTGTACTCAAGACATTTTCAAGATTTTTAACAAGATCATCATGAGTTATAGAGTAATCCAAGATATCATTACTATTTAAGACTATTAACTACTCTATGTTTGGGTGGAATATCTGGTTCATCAAGGCCAGAAACACAACTATTGATTTGGTTAATCCAAATTGCATTACTAAAAATTCTTATAACATGTAACTAATTTAGAAATCTATCCAGGATATGTTAGAATGTATCACCCTTATCTAATGGTATCTTGATCTCAAATCAATCTTGGAAAACATCGAGGCACCTTTGGGCTGATTAAACATGTCATCGATTCTAGGATGTGGGTATTGGTTCTTAACCATCAACAGGTTCAGTTTTCTATAATAGACACATATCCTCAATGAACTATCATTCTTCTTATAAAATAGCACAAGAGATCCCCAATGTATTGTACTAGGATGGATAAACTCATTTTGATCTAACTCATCTAGCCAATCCAACAATTCTGGGAGCTCTGTTGTCGCTATTCAATATGGAATAATGGAAACTAGATCCACCGTAGAAGAAATTCATTTATGATCTCATAATCTATATTGGATGGTAACCGTACGAAGTCCCTAAAAAAGACATCTTAAAAATAGTATACATCAAATGGGATGACTTGCTACACATTCTCTTCATTGTCTAGTATAAGGCATGCTACTAGGGCTGTGAGTTCTCCCAACAGCTAGCGTAGTGGCCCGACACGGCCCGATAGAGTACCCCACTCACCTCAAAGGACATGAATGCTTCCAAAAAGGGATGCGAATGATACCCAACATCAGTAATAGTTGATATATATTTGATATTACAGCAACCAATCCATTCCCAAGATTAGCTCAAATCCTAAAATTTGTCAGAAAAATAAATAACATTGAAAATAAAATCCACAAACCTCTAAAACAAAACCCTTATACTACCTGATGTCCTCAACTCATACCCATAGTGGATTATCATGTGACATTACTCCACATGAATTCTCCATGGTTAAACCCTACAAAACCACAAGATAGTAAAAAATAAAATAATGTGAAGCACTTATATCAAATAAAGCACTTGAAAGCATGGAAGATACATGAAGCATACCTCGAATAGAAGGCAGTCCTACCTCACCAACATTAGGTGTTATTTGAACAGCATGGATCTGACCTACCCCAATACCCTGGGTTCCAGAATAAGTACCATGCACTCCATTATCCTATTAGTAAAGTAAATCTCACTGCAGAGTTCACTTCCACCGGCCATACCAATATGACACGAGGAACTCCAACTGCCCACCTGAAATGGGGAATCCAACCCCCTACCCAGACATAGAATCATTCTCTGACCTTAATCATTCCCTGATTGTCGTGGGTTCCTACAGAACCTCTGCACATTTCCTAGCCTACTGCATACCGAAAACACAACTATTGGGTAGGGACATTGGTCATTCTTGTGCCCCAATCGGCCACACTGATAATAGAATACTTGGTCACCACCTAGAGAGGCTAACACCCTCTATAGACTACTCTGTGCACTTCCACCCTGCTAAAAGTTTCCAAAAGGACACTTTCTACTCTTGAAAGCTACACCACTTTCCTACCCATCTAGTACCACATGTTCACTACCTGAATATGCTTTCTGGTTCCTCTCTAAGGTAATATCATAGTGCACTACCTCAACAGACCTTTTCAGGTGAAATATATTCATGTTAGACCTAATCTAATGTCTCAGCCCATCATGGAAGGGTTTCTCCATAGCCTGCTCATCTCCTGTCAATGTTTGAATGAAGCATCTCAAATTAGTGAAATGACTATCATAGTCTGTTACTGACATTTTACCCTAGTTCAACCTTATAAAATCCACATCCTTCTCATGACTCCATCTTCCTGGGTAAAAGTATTCATCAAACATCTCCTAAAAATCATTCCACAACATTCCATTAGCCTAATCTGTCTAGACCATGATTTCCCACTAATTATTCGCTTGACCTCTCAGACTATCGGCTGCTAACAGGTATTTCTTATCAAGAAGATTCTATATATGGTTAATAATGGTCTGGATGGATTGTATATATTAAACCTCATTAGTGGCCCACCCTCTCTGATAATGGTTGGAGTGTGCTGCAGCTAAAACCTCATGGTCGTCTCAAACATACTCGGGGCATCCCTCTCTGAGTCCCATTCAATAATTTGAAGAGAACGTGAAATTTTATCATAGAACATATCTTTCCAATATTTTTGGATCACCATGTTCTCTTACTCCACTACAAGAGGAGCGCTCTCAGAAACAACCTCCTATCACCCAGTAGAAACATTTCCTCAAGGTGCAATTTATCTACAGTGCCAAAAATGAACATTAAAACTCAACCATAATACTTTTAATTAAGTAGAAAAATATATAGATAGGATCATCAAATTTTATAACCAAAATAGTTATCACACACTAGGAAAACAAGACAACTCACCACCAGATAACTACCATTCACCATCTCTCTTAAGGACATGGCTAACATGGGTATCTAATTCATATGGTTACAAGACATATCTTTTACACCAACTTAATAGAATTTCTACATCCCAATTTACTCTTATAACATGTTAATCCACTTTTACTTATTTATTTAGCTCCATATTCTAATTACTACTTACCATTTTTTACATTTATGTTTTACCCATTCACACCATCCCATTAGGAAAATTTTCATTAGTTTAATGAAAAAAAACAACATTAACCCTTATATCTTCCACACCCATCACATGTATGTGTCTACCATGATGTATGTCACTTATCTACATAGGTGTATATAATGTTGGAATAATGCAAAACCTAGTACACACCTACCAATGATAAAAATTTCACAACACTGTCAAATTACAAAACAAGTGCATCACCGGATGATGGAATATCATAAAAAATAACAGCACAAAAAGAGAAAAAAATACCATCCCATGGTTCCTTGGGTTTCCCCTCATACATGGGTATGAAACACCCGATCACCAGCCCATTTCTAAGGCCCAAAACATTCATATCCTTATATCAACCATCCCTAAATAGTAATAAATTGAGAAGAACTCCTCTAATACCACATGTTTATGTCCTTGACCCAGGATCCACTAAATGGGTGCCGCAATACAGGTCTCCCAATGACCTCATGCACACCTCCCCACACACTAGTGGTTTCCAACTAGTTGAGAGGAACTAATAGGTCACGTTGAGGGACAATACCCAATTTATCAGAGTAACCCATAATTGAGCACAGTCAAAAAAGAAAACAACAATAAGAATCATTTTAATAACATGCATAAATAACCCAATCCCAATCTGGGTACAACTATTCACAACAAAAATATTGCATTCCTTGCTGTAGTGCCAAGTGAACAAAAACCCCAAAATAATGACAAATAACAGAATCCCCAAAATGGTCTGGACTCCAAGCCTTGGACCTCACCCATAATTTTCCCATGTCCAACTCAACTCTCTAGCATATGACCCATGCCATTATACAGACCTGAAAGCATGAAATCTACTCGGGTGTGCAACAACGGTCCGCACAGGGTCTGAGTATAACTTAGTAGGCCACCACCAATGGTGTCAAAAAAATATCTAGTTAAAGTAGATAGATTATGAATGTGATAAATAATGTAAAGTATTGGTAAACAATTCAATATGCCATTATAGACAATGATCCATTAAATTATACTACCATGGTATCCAGGTTCAATACTTAGGAATACCATGGTATAATATACCATTTTTATGTGTTCTACGGTTTACGTATGTTTTATATTTTTATGCTTATGAGAATAAAATTGAGACCTGTCTCACTAGGAATTACGTTATAATAATTTCATAATCCTCACGTCGAAGCCCCAGTCTGGGTGGAATGCAACTGTTAGGGGAATACAACTTCGTCCCCTTCCATAACCCATTCATGTAGAAGTGAAGCTAGAACATTGGTCCAACTCGACCCATGGGTGTAGAACAACAATTCTATACCGCACACTATCACGGAATGTGCACAAAATTATTTATCATCACCATAATTAACCACTTCACAATAAAGTCTACCCAATTTCATTTTCATCGTCAAAACAATATGAATAAATGAGAAATTAACATTATTCCTCAATACATCAATACATTATTTACTTATATCACATATCCATTTAACCCCAATTTCCCATTCCCCATTCCTATATCACTGCGAAAAATAAATTGTAAACATAATTCCTTATCATATTCCCAATAATATGATTTAACCAAGTTACATGTTAACCTAAAAATTCCTTATCCCTTAACCTCATTAGAAGAAACAAACTAAAATCCATTCTAACTCATTACAAAAACAAATTATCCTTTTCCATGAATCCCTATATCATTATGTGTTAATTTCCACCTTATATTTCCTATTTCCCCATTTAGAGGGCCAGTACCCCCCATGGGTGGCCATAATTTGGTCAGGCCATCCTCTTTACATCCCATGAGGATCAAGAGGGGTTAAATTATTCATTTATACAACCCATACACCATATCATTCGAATGAAATAAACAAAACATTATTAATGTGAAAATAATGAAATCCTATATCCAAAATTCTCTAAATAAACTATGGGATATTACTTGTAGACCACCTAACTTGAATCAGTTAGAGAAAACACATTTAATTGAGGCCATAGATCTTGATATAAACCAACATTGAATATTTACAATAAATATCACAAAATATTAAGGGTTTTAGGGCTTAAGATAAAGAGAATAGGAAGATATAAACCCTAATCATGAAAATGAAGGAAGTCAGGGGTTAGCCTTACTCAAATCATCAATTGGAAACTGAAAAAACTCCAAATGGAAAATGATCGAAGTTGCAAACCCCATGGTAGTTTATGGACATTGTGGCTCATCACTATGGATAAAAGAGTAAGAATGGGGGGAAATACTGTGTTGGTATAAGAAATATAGAAATGGATTTTTGTTAATTTTCTATATGTTACTAAGCCGCATAGATTACCGACACGATTTGAAAAACAATTCGCAAACTGTTCAGATGATACGGTCTAAAAACAACCCCCTCACACAGTTACACAGGATTTCCAGACGGTTAACTTCACCATTAAAAATCATCTATCACTAGTTTCATGGTTATGTAGGATGTTCCACACAGGTTTCACTAACCGTGCAGAAACTGTGAAAATGCCAAAAAACTTCTTTTCCCTACAATTTTGTGTCATAAACCACTGGAACATGCCAGATCCTTCACATGAACCTTGGGTAACAATTATATGACTAAAATAAAGGACATAAACTGAAATATAAAAATTTACCTTAAAAATGTTCTCGGATCTTACAAATTTTCTCATGATTTCTTATTCTATGAAATGATACCATTTTCCACATTATGTCCACTAATTATCAATGTGGATAATGATTTTTTTCCATTTTCCATTACCTCATTCATGTATAGTCAAAAATGTATCATTATGGTCAAATAAATTTTAATAGTTATATTATAACATATTTAATTTTATTTAATATATTTATATATATAATATTAAAATAAATGATAATAGTTCAAGTTGGACAGAAAAACTGTCAAAATAAATGAAACATTTATCATTAATTTTTTTTATAATGAATCATATTCATGTAAAACAATGATATGTGGGACCATTTAAAAATTTGGAAGTTAACAAATACAATTAAATTAACTTCTATTGTTTTATTTTCATTTGAAAATAAAATATATAATTAGACATAAATGAACCCGTCGGGAAACCATGAAACAAATACACTAAACAATCTGAAAATAATTAATATTAATAACTAAATAGTTGTTATTTGTCATACAATAATATAATAAGGTATTATAAATATGGATATGGTTATCAATTAATACATAACATCATTTAAACAATTTTATATGTTGATAATTTTAGAATAACTATATATAAGTTTGAGGAAAAAAATTTTCATCTCACTTTAACTTCTATAAGATATATTTATTATTACCAAATTATTTTTAATGGAGTATATACTTCTATATGACATAAAATTTCATGAATAACATTTTCTTAATATTAATAAATGTTTCATTTGATAATTTTTACTTTAATGGGTCATTTGATTCGGTATTTTATAATGGTGTATGGTTTTATTTCCAAATCACATTAGTATTTAGGATTGATTAAGATTATGTATCAATAGTGGAATATTTTTCATCCAGATTAAAATTTTGTATTTTTTAAATAAAAATATATTTATTTTCTACAATTATTGTTAAAATTCATTTTATCTATTTTTTTACAAATTTTTTTCAAGTGAACCATTCAGTCCTTTTACAAAAAAACATTTATGAATTTTCTTAAAAAAGTGAGAAAAGATTGTTTTTTAACATATACAAAAAGAGAATATTTTTTTCTGTCATGAAGGATAAATGTTTTTAAGATTAATTTCAAAGCTTATAAGGTCATTTTTGAATAAAATGTTTTATTTTTTAATTTCTTAACGTCTAAATAATAATTTATTTTCCCATTGAAAAAGATATATTCCAAAAAAAATTGAATGATATTAATAACTTGTTTTCATCTATTTAAAATAAGTTTATGCATATTATTCTTCATTGTGGATAATATCTTATGATATCATATACTATATATTATTGAATTTTTTTGATCGATTTAATTGGGAATTTAATATTTTGATACCATTCATTATATTAATGATAATGGTTTGGTATTATTTTTACTGATCAGAGACAGTAATTTAAATTTCATATACTAGTCTCAATATAAATAAATTTGTTGATTTTTTTTACCACTTCATATAATTAATTCATTAGACATAGTGTGTGACTCGCATGGCCCTCTATAGCCCCTCAATGCATCAGTAGGTAACAAGAGACAAAATAGTTTGGATATTAGATGATGTGTTAACTATTTATGTGTGGTGTATGGTGTTACACTGTTACTAGTCTGAAGCTTTGGATATATTTTTATGACATCCCATATTATAAATACAATAATTATGGATTTAGTTATTGATTTTACAATTATTATTCATTTTGATAGAATATTCTTGGATAAATTTTATAGCTGGTGTGATTATTTATATGGGATTATTTGATTATCATTTATTCTAACCATATTATGCTCATTTTAATGAATAATGTCATGTGTTTCAGTTATTTACATGTCCCTAATTTTTATTTCTTTTTTATGATATCCTCCATTTTAGTTATCCCTTTCTGAGTATCTAAGCACACCCGTTTCTTATTTATTATTTTCACCAGAATAAGAAGAAGTTTATTTTGATTAATTTGGAAGGATAAGCTAGAAGAATAATGGTGTTATCAAAGGATTGACTATATATTATTATATATTATTAATTTTATTTTATTATTCAATTATGTATCTAAATTTAAAAAACTACTAAACCATTTTTTCATTCAGGATGTGATTCGTTGTATATTTTCCATGGTAATAATGTATCCACCGACTCTAGGATAGAATGGTCAGGATATTTATACACACAATCTATACAATACAAAAAAATATCAGGATGATATCCTATACATAGAATTATAGACTTTGTTTCATAAAATTAATCAAATAATATCATTAAAATTAACTAAAATATTCTTTGATACCAACCAATGTGAACCAAAAATTACAAAATGAAATATTACTTCATTTTAGAAATTTATTGTCCATGAAATAAGAATACAATTCAAGAACCATAATGGTTTTGTTTGATTTGTGAATGGATAATAATAATTATATTTCTCTAATGATATTAAGCAACGCTCATGATGTTATTTTGATAGAGTAAACAACTAAGATATACCCTACTTGGTAACATTAATGGTAAAGTATGGAAAATAATTATAAGAAGTGATGAGCTGAGAAGATTAGTAAGAGTAGATATCATACATACAAACCAATGATCTTAAGATAACATAATATAGACATTAATTTATAATTAAATGATGACATGTTAATAAATTCATACCCAATAAGTCAATGATGTTTTTCATGAATCATGTAACAATGTAATTTTATAATTAAATAGATAAGTAATAAGAGTGCGGAATCTTAAGTAATTAATCACGATACATGGTATATATCATAAGCATAAAGAAGAGATTTTGGACATAACATGGGAATTTGAAATCATTTCATTAGTCATATATCACATCCAAGATAATAATAAGGGATTAAGTTCACTCTAGGTTCCATCATTTCTATAGTCATAGTACACTCCCAAGACTATTATACTAGATAATTCATCTTTCTGAACTAGGTTCACTCCCCATTACATTCCCTATTATCTCATGATGTATCAATATTTTTCAAATATATTATGGGGATATACAACTTTAGGCCCAATAATATCTTAATTAATAAAACTCAGATGTGTTCCATAATATCTAAAATTCATTTATCATTTCATCATAACAAGACACATTGAAATGAAATGAGATTCGTTAAAATTTCATTACTGTATATCCCATTGAAGAGAAAAATGTCTGGTGAAGATAAAATCATGATGTAAATATACCATAGGAAACAAAAGGGTTTTACATAATTGTACATAAAATTCCATTATAATTAGTACGAAAAAATGAAATAGTTCCATAAGATCATATCCCCAATTAAGAATAACAATATGTAAATTGATTTGACATAGATGAAATATAACTTTAAATGTGCATTTGATTATTTCATTAAAATATTTAAAATGTCTTTTAACTTATGTATATTTAAAAACTAATAATCCCTTGGATATTGAGTGAAAATTTTCATTGAAAATAAAACAATATAAATGTAAAATACTTAATAAAGAAATGATTAGTCTTGATGTTTAAAAATAATTTCTTGCAGGAAATGTTGTAATAAATAATAATTATAAACAATTTTTTGTAAAAATTGAAACTTAAAATCTTTAAACACAACATAAAACATATTTTTTTATAAAATTTAAATAAGTTTAAAAATTGTTAAAACAACTTTAAAAAATAAATTCAACACAGAAAATAACATTCCAAATTTCTTTCTAAGGAATATTGTGATTGGTGAAACTCTTTCCCTACCAATGAGGAAATATGTTTTGTTATCCATAATAAAACATTTCTTCAATATTTTTATGAAAAAAAAATTAGAAAAAGTATTATTACATAAAAAATATAGAAATAATTTTACGGTAATAAAAGAGAGAATGTTTAATAGATTAACATAAAATAATTTCCCTCAATTGATTTTTAACAAATACAATCACTAAATGAAATGTAATTCCAACATAAAACCATACCCCAAGACCTATAAATATTTTTACATGTTCAAAAATAATCTATAACCAATATATATTTATTATATATAAATATTATAACCATATCCATTTATAACATATAATGTATCATTCAATATAATTTCAAGTTATCATTTAATATACATTTCTTCATTACAATGAACATTCATGGGAAAATTCCCTTATTTACCTTTAATTTTTTAATTCGATGGTTTCGGTCCTTTTTCCACGGTAATGGTTTAATAATAAAAAAAATACTTATAATTTAATATGTATCATAAATATTAAAAATATTAAATTTTATATCATTTCACCTAATGTTGTGATTAAAAATGACTTACATCACATATAGAGATGATAGACCACATGTATGCATGATTAATGCGCCATCACATCATATAGTGGAGGTGGTAGTCCACATGTACACATGTTTGAAATTATCATTTGAAAATGGATGGGAAAAATATATAAAATTATTATACCATTAAAAAATATATATAACTGTAGTAAATATACACATAGAATAATTTTTAGATAGTAATAAACCAACTAGATGAGGTTTATGGAGAGATAAAAAAGAAAACGATTTGTAAAAAAATATATGTATTGTTTAGGTTTCATTCATTAAAAAAAATATGTAAACATCTGGGATGGTAGTTTTTTGAAGACTTGTACCTCATGATCATTTATATGATCAATAGGTGTGTATTTCTTCAATAGATTGTTTTATCTAAATTTATCATGTAGTGTTTATAAAAGAGATTAAGTGGTGGCCATTTATAAGTGAAGGGAGTTATATAATTTTAATTATTTAGAATATTAAAATTCAATAAAGTTACACTAATCGCGAAGGGGCACTAATGTAACCCTAATTAGAATATAAGGTATTATTGGGTAGAAATATGTATAAAAATTTAGATGTAGATTTTTGTATGTTATTTTAATTCTTTTCTATTTATTTTTAATCCTCATTAGCGTTTTTAAATTTAACTATTGTAATAGAAATTTACCTTAGTTACTATTAAATATATTAAAAAATGAAATTAACTTCACAAATATGTTATTATATTATAATTCAAAATTTGAAACCAATATATTATATTGAATTTTAATATATAGAATAAATTTCTTATAAAAATATTTCAAAGTGTGGAATAAAAAAATTTCTTAGAATGATGTTTTTATACATAAATATAAATTTATTCTTATTCCTCTCATAGTAAAAAAATTAGATTTATGTGAAAATATATAATTCATTGTATTAATTAAAAATCATATTAAAATAGATCATAGATAGTTAATAATTTAAATTAATATTATAAGAAACAAAATTCACAAATAAAAATCCTTTTCTTAATAACAAATTATTTTAGATTCAAATGATTTTATTTTCCATTATCACTAATTTATTACCAATGAAATTATTTTCTATATGTGGAAAAAATAATTTTTCATATTGTTTTCATATTAATACACTCCAAACATGCAATTTTGTGATAACTATCACATATAATATTAAAATTTCAATAATATATCATGTTTCCTTAAATATAATATTATATATAAGTCTAGAAATCAATGAAATCAATCTAATTTATTGTTAAATATATCATAAAATATTGAATGCATATTCAAAGGATCTGATATAATTTACCATGTTTAATTATTACTTTCATTTATCATTTATAAACATTATTAAAGGATTATAATGAGGTATACTAACTTACCTATTGCTACACATAGGAATATTCATGTTATATAGTTCAATTAATTCTTGAATATTTTTTCATTCCTTTTTTCAATTGTTTTTTTGTCAAAAATTAAACAAGTATGTATTTTTATAATTCTAATAGTATTTTAATTTAAAATGATATAAATATTATCCTGGGTATATCATTGAAAAAAACATCATTTTTAATTAATAAATAATAATATTTCATCCACTAGGTATGATTATTATTATTTATATTCATCGTATGTTCCATACATTTTATATTAATGATTATAGTATTAGTAAACTATAAAATGAATGTAAAATTCCATTGAAAATTAAATTTCAAATAAATAATGTTTCACTGTGTCCAATATAACACTACCGTTAATGTATAAGTAAAAATATATATATAAATAGTTCAAAAAAAACCTATCACTATGAATTTCAGAAATTCAGAAATTCTCATTATTGGTATATGAATTACCATTTTAATCATTGGTAAAAATTCATCTTTAATTTATGAATACTTTCATTTGTCTTGAAGGAAAAAAAAACAATATTCTAAACTCTAGCAAGATTAAATTGTACTTTTACTAAATTTTCATTTTTTGTTTTTTAATTTAGTAGAAAATATTATTTAAAAATAAATAATTCAAATGCAAATATTTTTATCCATGAAAAACATAATTTTAAATATATCCATCTACTTATGTCCTCTTCAATTTGTTCTCTTTTAGAGAATCTTTTGATATCCACATGAGAAGAAAATACACTCATATTCACTATAGTACATCTAGATATTTGGCATCACTGAATAATTTTACAAAGTAACACTTTACAATAAAAATGTTATTGGGCTTTCCTAGTTTTCTTTTATGTCGATCACTATAATTTTTATGGAACCATGTTTCTTGAAAATCTTATTATCCTCGTGAAGATACATCAAATTAATTATGAGTTGTTCACCCCATAAATATTAGGTAATATGGAGAACCTTTAATGAAAGGATAACAGTATGACAAAAAAACATTATTAACCATATATAGTTAAATAACATATAAGTGATTTGGATACATCACAATAATTAATCATGATAAATATATAAGTAATATCTCTTAGTATATACTAAAAACTGCAATGAGAATAGTATTTTATGAAGTCATTATTTCACCTACTTAAGTTACAGGAGATGAGGTATAATTTTATATAAATTCATTTCCTTGAATTTAATTATCAATTCTTCGATTATAACTAATATTATAGAAGAATTTAAATTTTAACAATCACTATATATCTATTATATTTATCATTAGCTCCTTCAATTTCCCTAGGAAGTGGCAGATAATGTTTATGGAATTTAATGACATAGAATAAATATTTCTATATTACTTAACAAATAATAAATGATACAACTCTCCGATGATATATATGCATTTCATAAGCAGTACTCGAAGATAGGTGAGTAGAAAAAATGAATTATTTAGGGCTTTACAGAACAGAAACTACACACATGCAGACCCTTATACAATGATAAGAAGACACAAAACACATTCCATTTATTTATTTATTATTCTGAACAAATAAATTGGTCATAAATCATGTAGATAGGTCTATTCATAACTCATGAACACCCATACAAATGAAATAGAATGATATTTTCAATCTTACTAGTATTCACTTGAGTTAATTATTTAGTAAATATTGAATGACTTGAATAAATTTAATTAATAATATAAATATAGAAATAATTCCATAGATTCAAATTACATCCAACCCGTCATGGAAACATTCATCACCCATATTATTTGAATATTAAAAATTACATAAAACTAATTATGTTCACATTAATACTTGGAGCCAATGAGCTAAAACTGTATAAAATACTCTTTATGGTCATTTTCTTATGTAATAACATGGAATAAAATATACATTTCTTGGATAATAATTATAAGTATTGAGTTTTTCAATAATATTTTCATGATCATATTATTATGTGACATGCGATTCTGTTAATCCATTCATATTACACTATATTTAAAGACATGACACACTGTGTAGTATAGAATGTAAAATGTAAATAAATTTAATATACTATTAATAATATTTTTATTTTGAATGTTCTATCAATAAAATACGCAAAACAATATTTATATATGATTAATAATTTAATTTAATTTTCTCATTTTATTAAATTAGCAATATAATGTATAATAAATTTACCCATGTGTAGTTATTTATACAACAAGCAATCTCTTTCGACCATTTCTATAAAATAGAAATAATGATGCAGTGTGTTTATATTCCAAGGACATGTGTAGGGTAAAAATGAGTATCCCAGCTACACTCCAAATCTACAAGATGTTTCATAGTTTCTAGTATATTTTTATGTAATAAATACACCACATGGAATCAAAACCGAATGTTTTCTACTAAGAAAACACATTGACTACATAATGTGTCGATGAGGAACATGATGTATAATATAGAAAAATATTTTCTAGCCTGTCACAAACTAAATTCTACCCACATTAAGGCCTTATCTCATACATTCATTTTAGGATTAATAGAATTTATTATGGTTTGGGATGGTTTAATTGACATTATTACATGACATGTTCCCACTAGATACATACCATGTAGTCTTGTTTTACTAATAAAAATCCTTGGTACCTAATAATGGGGTATTCAAATGTTAATATTTTTTATTTCAAATTTTTATGGATAAATGGGTCTGAATGAATACATATAATAAATGTTTTCAAAATCATGTTTTAGGAAACATTACTCCAAAATTAAAACAAACTCCAAACACAAATGATAAATCCACTGTTACTTAATATTAAAAATCCATTAGGTTACTTCTATGTTAACATTAGATGATTCTATATACATTAAAAGTGAATATTAGAATTTTATCTAATCATATATGGTTATAACAAATGGAAATTATAATATATACCTGATAATGAACATCATAAAAAATAAAATAAAATAAAATATTAATCGAAAAAAACACAAAAACCTATAAGAGAGGATATTTTCAGTTATAATTAATAATTTATTTAATTTAAAAGAGAAAACATTTCATTATATTTATTTGTCTATGGATTTATTAGTTGATGAATTCTTGATATAAGTTCAATTTAGCATACGTTTTTGAGGATAAAATCCTACTCAAAATGATCCATATGTGAACATCGTCAAAGAATCACATAGTCTAGGATTAGTAAATCATGATCAATTTTTGTGTTTGTTGTTGATCACAAAAATAATTTTTCCATTAATAAAGGATTATTTATATTCTCTCAATGGCTAAAGAGAACGGAGGAGGATCAGTGATCTGGTTTGTGATTACATTTTAAAGATATTCCACTATTAGTCTTAGACACAAATCCATGTTGTGTTTATTGTGCACAACCAATTCCTTTCCAGGAAAAGAGATATAACTTGTTATTAATAATCCATGTTCAATTTGTTCCTTTTTTATAATCCCTTACCCAATCCTTCATTCCATATTAAATTTTATGTATAATAAAAAAATAAAATATATAATTATGAACATGAAATACATGACACGTTCTGATAAATTAATATCATTTTTAAAATTAAAAAATATTTTATTATTTAAATTATATTTAATATTTTATTCTAGATGGACCATTAAATAGGTACATTTATGCTCTTTAGTATTTTCCAAACCATTGAGAACAACTATTTCCCTAATAATTAAATATTATATAATGATTAACAAATAAATTAAATAATATTATATATGTAATTCTAGTGAGTTTATATTCATTGAATATTCCCAAAACTAAATAAATATATTTACCTTCCATGTCAAATAGAATAAATAAATATCATATATTTAAATATTTTACAATTTCACTGTGAAATGAATATTTATTAAATATTCAACTAACTCAATATTCTATCAAATAAATCATGATTTAATATATGATTTAACCATTATACGAATAATTATTATACCATTTACATGAATATTTTTTTCAAAATTGAAAATTTATATAGAATTTAACTATGGGGTCAATGCCTCATTCATGGAATTTTTGAAATTGAAAATGCAGACATAATTCTATGGAAATGGAATTAAATAGGTAATTCAATTTCAATCAAAGGGAATTTGATATCAACATTTTCTAAATAACAGAAATGGGAAATCCATTCTGGTAATTTTTAGTAATGAAATACCACTCATAGTGCACACACAATATTCTACCATATTATGATCATATACCAGTATATTTCTCCTGAATATGTCATTGTATGAAATTTTTGATAATCATAAACATTAATATTAGATAATATGGATCATTACAAATATAAGTATATTGGGACATATATTAACACCTATTAATGTGAATTACCACTTGGTGGAATATTTTCTCATTATATGCTTCTTCAAAAATTTCCAAGGGTGTATTTCATGAGAAAATGTCACAAAATACAATAAGTTTCTACCCATCATGGGATATATCATTTTTGTGTCATGAAATGATATTGTATAACTACAGAATATATATTTTTTAATATTTTCATTTCACCTATCGAGACAATTTATAGAGGGTAAATTCTATGAATTATTAGTGGGTTATGTTCCATTAATAAATTGTCAAATATTTATCACACATAATAAATATGATGGTGTGATTATTTAATTGTTAATAATTTTTAATAATAATATTTTTTAAACGAATAATTAAAAGTAATTATTATATTTAACCAATTATAAAAATTCTAAACTTGTTAAGATAGAAAGGGTTGTAATTTATTTGTGTCATTAAATATGTAAGAAGGAACAAGATTCACATAAATGACATAAATCTATGAGGGAGACTCAGAATATGATATAAAAAATGAGGATTTCATTTAATAAATGTATAAAATCCCATTATCCTATTTTGATTAAGTATAGAACTCCTTCACACCTAGAGGTGAAGTGCAACAACCATTGGAAAGTAGAAATATGGGACTATATCATCATTATTAAACGAGGAATCCATTTATTTTAAATGTGGATTCTTAGTAGCTACAATATAAAATTGAATTTTAGACCACAAAATAATCCCTTATATTTTAAATGTTTGAGTTTTAGTAACATTGGGGATTCACCATCTCTGGAATCTCTAACATAAGGCATGATGTGAATAAACATATTTAATAATGTACTCATTGATGGATTCACATTTATCTTTTCTAATTCAGTCCTCCAATTCATTATAGAAATATTATACAAAAAAAATATTATGAATGGGGGTATAAAATACAATCCCATGATAATTCATCAAACACATGATCAATCTATGATGGAAACCTCTCACATAAATCCTCAGTTAAATAACCATATCTACAATCTAAATTATTATTTCTAATGTCTATCGATTCCTTTTCCTAGAAGTTTGAGTTTTAGGTTTTTCATACCCACCTATTTGATGGATCGTATGGTCATGGATGGCATAGTGTATCATCAACACCATCATTATCATGGAGATATGATGGTGAAATACCCCACCATTTTCACTACTAGTCAATTTGGAAATATTTCCATTTATTTAAGTAGAAAACTCTCCCCTTTTGTCATGTTCTATTTGATATTAAATCCATGAAATCCACCTCTACCATTATCATGTCACCAAGGTAGTCCCCCACTAGTAGACATTATCATAAATATTGGGTGACTCCACCAATAGTTATGTACAATCTAATATTCCTCCTCTACCTTCCCTAAGTCAAAAACATATGACATCAATTCTTGGGGAATGCCATTAAGTATTCTTAAAAACTAGTAGTAAGGCTCTTATATACCATAATACCATATAAACAGAACATGTTGTTCTCACTAAAATACAGGGAGAATTTTTATATAGGATGGGATCAAGACACATGGCAGTTGTTGGCGATACTATCTTAACTCTTACTGAATATAGTACCACTGGCAGTTTTTCTATAGGTATTACCCATGATATAGTAAATTTATGCCCCAGGACACTCATTGGGGAGGGGGGACATGGAGAAACCCAAATTTAATTTTTTCTATCATTTTTTGGTTTTCTTTTCAGATATTATTATTTTTTTGTCATGAAAATTATTCAACATGTATTACTCGATAACATAATGCCATAACATAGAATATTAGTCTGTAAGTAAAACATATAGAGTAAAAAAATTACTCGTTTCACCAAAAAGGGATGAATGAAATGAGAACACACTATTTATATATCGATCTAACAAAATACCATATTAATTATGAATTTTTTGGATTCAATGATCTATAATAATTTGATTTATTGAATTCATAATGCCTTTATTGTGTTTTGGGTCTTATAATTACTCTCCCATGACATACTACATTTTCATGATGACTGAATGTATCGCTGATGATCTACAAGGCACACTTATTTCATTTCCTTTTTTTAATTTCATTGTTAATTGATAAGATCAATTTGTATAATTCAAGAAATTATTAATCTCATTAAGTTAAAAAACTACTGGATTCATATTTTGATCCAGATATATGCACTTTGAACTTTAGTATGCTACTCTAATTTGTTCTTCAATAAAAATGTGACAGAATTTATAATCCATGAGTTATGGATTTTTCTTCCAAATTATTAGCATAGAAACAATATATATAAAATGATAATAATTTAAAATATGGAATTATATTCTAAAATAATATTTAACTGAAAATAAATTAATTATAGGCTTCTTATCTTCTCTCTTATAATGCCTCATATAACACCTATAGTTTATGTCCTTTCTCTCTTGATTATTCAATACTATAAATTGTTGTGAAATCACTAAACTAAATTCCAAAATTTCAAATGAATATAATTTTTCATAACTATTTTTAATTTCACCATCATACAACTATTATAATGATAAATAAATTATCTATAATCAATTTTTTCATGCAATAATCCACCCATTGAAATACTACATCAGAAATAATCTTGTGCACCACATTATTCACACTACCTCAATCTTGAATGGTGCTTACAATATTCATAGTTTTCTCTCAAAATATTTCCATAAATAAAAGTCACATTTGAACAATGTACTCTATTTTTCTTATATGATTATTAATAATTTTCTTAATCCTTGAGAAAATATAATCTTTACTATTTCACAACAAAATTTATTTGGTCGATGAAAACATCAACACTCACACACACACTGTCTTTATGAATTCCCAAACTACATGAGGCTCTCATATTGAAAAGTTTTATTTTTTAAATTATCATGAATTCAAAAATTAATTATATATATTAAATACACATGTATATATTTTTCCATATTCAGAATCATTCTCATGTAATAGTAGTGTATGAGAAACTACATATTCTCATTCAAGTGACTTTTTTATCTCAAATTTGGTTATATGTACACGTTTTCATTAATTGGTTTCTCAACACATATGTGTTGATATATAGTTCACATTATTTTTTCCATTATATAGTGAACTAGTTCATTATCTTATTTATTCTTCACATGAGTCACTATTTAGGAAATAACATTAATATTTCATCACACAAGTAAATTATCATTATAGAAATATTTCACAAAACACTTTTAAAGAAATAAATTCTAGTATTTCACATGATTCTGAAAAATGTATCATAAAATATGCCACTAATTCATTTGTTTTACAAATAAGACTTATATTTTATTTTCTCATCCAAACCCTTAATCCTTTCTACTCTCTATATCTCCATTCACTGAAATTTTTGTGGCTAGTGATAATTATAGATGATTTTCCACCATATTCACCATGAAAAAATCATGATAAAATGTCCACAGCACCCCCTTACATTATTTATGTCTCTAATGTATTCATAATTAAATCATGGATGTGTGATTTGAATGATTATGGAAATATATTACTTGTAAAAAATCAAAAATGAACGCATTTATCCCCTAGATTCCTTGTTATGTTGTCTTTACCTTCACTCAGATTGATCATCAGCAACTACAATTTGTTTTTTCCATAGATGGAAATACATAAAAGCTTCATGCACTATATATTCATGAATATTTAACTATTAAATTGATATGTAAGAAATCACATATAAAAACTCTTGGGGAAATGGGTTCATAATTATTCTATTTTTATATCATTTCTATCAAATAATATATATGTCTGAGTTTTTGAATGATGGTTGATAAATACATGATTAAAACTCATCTTGAACTACTTACAAAAATTTGATATAGGATAATTAATAATATATACTATTAAATTAATATGTAAAATGAATTATGTAGAACCCCATGATGTCTTAAACTATACCACTTTTCTGACTTGTGTGGTTACTCTTCTAAAATTGCAACTCACGCAGCCTTTTTCCTTAGAGTAAACCTGCACTGAATTTATTATTGTCATTGAAAACCTCATCATAGCCAACACAACAGTTTTGTGGTTGAATATTTATTTAAATAGACTTTTTAAATATAGTATCAATAGAATTTTGTAAAATAAAACATCTTTTCAACAAATATACACAAACCAATACAGATAAACACACACACAAAGACACATGTATATTCACATCGCTTCTCAATTCTTAATAAAACCATTATATTTACCTTATAACATATTTATATATAACACCCACTCATGCCTTATAAAACCATTATAATTAATACAACTTCAAATATAATGATTAAAAATATCTCCCCATATAAATTATGTAGACATATACAATAAAATCTATCTAATGAATTTATATGGGTATTTGGGTCACTTCAACCTCCAAATTTTTCAATAAATTAGATATTTATCTTTTCAGCTCCCATTGAGGGAACCACAACATTGCCTCATTTATTAAGATATATACATTCTAAGTTCTAAACAAAGAGATATAAAAAAGTATGTACTTTTATTAGTGTTAGCTATGTGAGCTAATAAATGTAATATTTCTGAGTGTTAAAAAGTTGTAATAAAAGGGTACCCTTTATTATATTTTTTTATAATTTGTAAAAGGATACCTTAATACTAATATTACCTACAATAAAAACAATATTTTAATATATAAAAATATTTATATTTATGTTACATTTATATCTTTTTACCTATAAAGTTTATAATACTAAATTTGAATTTATACTTAATAGTTATAATATTTAGTGAAAATGTTTTATAAATAAATTTCAAATGATATTATATAATAAAATACTAATATATATTGATTAATTGGTATTTTAAATAAATATCATAATAAAAAAATAAAACACGAATTCAACTATAATGTTAATATTAAAACATGAGCTGAAATTCAGATGACTATAACTTATGATATAAGTGATTGTTTAGGCTCTACAAAGTGTCAAATAGAACCCTAAGAAATTATTTACAATATATTGACCATATAGTCCTTATTAAATGTTTAATATTAGTGAAAATGTGTAAGAGGACATCAAATATGTTTTTTATTTATGCAACCATTATTTTTGAACATTTCATGGAATTTCAATTTCAATTAACAGGTTCTTCGTGCCTTTTATAAATTAATATTCATAGATTAACATGGATATTATATTGTTTGAATTTAATTTTTTTATATTGTAGTGTTATTTTTATATTAAAATGTTAATATGTATCCATATTTTCATATATTTACATACATAAATTTAGTTACAGTATTAACAATATAAAAATGAATACAAATAAAATAATGTTTAAATATTCAAACTATATGGAAATAAAAAAATAATTATCCAAATTTATATTAATTATTTAACCATTATATACATATAAAAATGAATACTTAATGTGTATATGTAAATATTTATATGTGTGTGTGAGTGTGTTAATAAAGATATGCATATATATATTCTAATATTGGTAGTAAAATAATAAATTAATATTTTTATATTAATAAATACATACATATTAATAATTATATATATTAAAAATATATAGACACATATATCTATTGTTTTTACAAAATTTAATAAGTAAATTCTTCTTGCAGAGTGCTAAGGGTCTTTTTTTGGAATGAGATGGAGAAGGGTCCAAATAACACAACCTACAAATTATAGCAAGAGTTAAGGTTGTGGGGTCATAGAATTCCTATGTCATGGGGTTGCACATATCTTTTTTCCCTAATGTGGTTTAGTGGGATCATATACATCAATATTATTTTTCAATGTTACATTATTTTTTTATATTTTTTAAAAATTCTTTTTTTTCAGTGATGATAATAGTACCTTATAAAAATTCGAAAAAAAAATCAATAATAAATTCCATCAATTTTTATTTTTTTAGTACGAATTAATGATGCATTTAATATATTTTTTAGCACTTATATATTGATCATAATTTTATAGAACCGTACAATATCAGTTCTTTTTTATCACTGAAAATAGGTAATTTTATTTTTATTAATGGACATATATATAGTATTGGTGAATTCCCACCATTATTGATATATATATTTAACTAATCATTAATTTCTTTTTTTAAACACACTTATTTCACAATATTTTCTACGAAAATATTAATGAATTCTTAGAATAAAAGATAATGTGATCCCCCTTAATTTCTACCGCAATACTCCCCATAAAAGTATAATTTATATTTACAATCTTGACATAACCATCTAGATATAATGAATCATCTACACGACCACTATCATACCCAATCTAAATTCTTACATGAAAACATTAAAAAGTGAACTTCTAAAAAAATCCATTTTAACACATCAACTAAGACTACTTACTCAGAATTCTATATAGAAAAAATAGTTTTTGTAATCTGTATCAATGGAACCTATATCCCCCATGATTTTTCTAAAGAAAAATAGATGAATAATTATATTATAAAATTTCCAATACACCCTATGATATCAATCAAACATGCACTAAACCATCAATATATAATCAATAATGAAAAATAATTTTGAGTAATAAAACAAATAATGTTTAAATTTTAATAACATGATATATATGATGATATTCTTATCATCATTTGGTAGTTGTATATTTCGATAATTCTAGGAAGCTATAAACTGGACATCTATAACTTTTTATGAATACCAATATCTATTCACTCCAAATTTTGAAATAATATTTACAAATTTCTATGATTCTCCTCTAGAGTATTCCCCTCTATCTTCTAGTGGTAAGATACCTTTTGAGAAAAGGTTTCATTCCAAATATTAATCATTAAAGGTAGTTTGATATCACTGGAATTATAATGTATTATTTAACACATATCCAACATCAGATTAGACAGTTCAGTCTTTGTTCTCCATGATCCTTTATTAAACATAATAATTTTAGACTCTTTTAGTATATATGACCCCTTGGATCATATTTCCCCGATAAAACTATATCATATTCAACACAAATAAAAAAATTAAATGCATAATGAGTGGGAAACCTTAATGATAATGATGTAGAGGATTCTATCTACTATTTTTAGAATAAACCATTCTTATCAGCCTCTATGAAGGTATAATTTTTAATTACCCTACTTAAACATAAATTTTTTTTGTCCTTGTAATTGTTCACTATCTATGGGTTAAGATTGTGAATAAAATTAAGAAAACCATTTTTGTAATTTTTTTTTTTTATATTAATATACATTTCCATTTTTCTATCTATACGTCTATATGTTAGATAGGTACATTCTAAATATCAATTTTATGATTAGAATAATATTTCACTATAATATTTTTAGTTAGAGAATCTTGAATATATATCTCTTGGTATTTTCATATATTTCTCTTATATTGGTAACAAACTCATGAAATTTATTTATATATTCCCAAATTGTTTAAACCATCCTCACACTTCTCCATCAGTCATAGGGTTATACTTTTAAACAACCTCACATAGAATTTAATAATCTTCTCTTACATGTAATATAATTAAATAAGGTATTGTTATTCTTCTGATGGATTTTTTTGTTATTTACCTATAATACTATCCCTTTTTCATAGATATTTATTGAATTATTTCTATAGTACATAGCATTGAATTTCCTATGACAACATAAGTATATTTTTTCAGTTCATGTGAAATCCCTAAAAATATACATCTTGAATATTCTTTTTCAACTTTTGTCATATTGTTGATTTTTATGGTTGTATTATTATCATTTTTAATTTTCTTCTTTAATTTTTGTGATATTTTATAATTATTATCATATGAGTTATGATTTATTGGGTTTTTTTCATCATTTATCATAACTCTGACCACTACTACTTCCATATTAATATAGTATTTCAATCAATTTATATCTATTCTTTGTAGAAAGATTTAATATTTTATATAAACATATCCTCAATAAATTAGGATTTATATTTTATTAATGTCCCCCCAAAAGTATGTCTTTTTTGTTTTTAATGAAATGTTTTATTATTCCGATTTTAACTCACTCAATTAAAACTTATAACAACATTAAAGGTAGAAAAAAAAATTTCTTACTATTATTAGGAATCATTGGACTTCATTTTAATAACATTTGTTGAAATATACTTTTAGATAATGGATTCATCAACCTTATATAAGGCATTGGATATCTAGGTATTTACATCAATCCACCTTTTCTTTTATCTTGGGTTATGTTGATTAGTATGTGATATCAATAACTTTTTTCCATTAGTTTGAGCCTTCTAAAAGAAAAACTATTTTTAGAATGATCCGTAAAAAACTATTCATTTTTTAATAGAATGTGACTATTTTTCCTAGATGGATTTCAACAATATTTGGTCGATATAATCATTTCATTCAAATATACAACATAACTACAAAATAATAATGAAATCATCTCAAAATAAAACATTCCATAGAAATGTAATGTTTTTGTGTTTTTTTAGAATTGATTGTTAATAAAATTATTTAATGAATGATCTTGAACATATCGCATAAATATTCTCTCTCATAGTACACATCTCATACATAACATACTTAGTACATTTACATATAACTGTAATATCCGAACCCTGTATAACCTTAACTCGTTCATTGATTTGGTCGGTCCCATGGCCTTAATCATTCCTCCCCATGTTTCGAAGGAGGAATACTAGAATAAATAATCTACAAGTGGTACAATTAATAGACTATACCCTCAAATCAGAGTGGTACAATAGATTTAATATGATACAATCAAAAAAGAAGCATAATATACACGGATTGAATATATAAACTATGGATATGTGAATAAATGAACAAAAAAATATGATCCAAATGAAACTAGGTCGTTTATGAATAAATTGATGCATGGAATGATGATAATAAAAGGGAAACATGGTGTACTCATGCACAATAATTATATAAATACTGCAATAAATAAAAAAATCTTCTCTACTAGTATCTCGAGAAAATTACAAGACCTATACTCCAATGATCAATCTAAAAGAAAAAACATATCAACAACCATTAAAAGTGGGCTTTCCCTTATCGATACGGGAAGGTAAAGAGTAATATTAGGCAACAAATGAATCCAGAGTCAGGTATGAGTTATAAATATTAGTATCCCACCACCAATTGTGCCAATGTGTAATCAAGGTAGTTCTCGTATCTTAATAGTTTCGATGCATAATTAATAAATAGAAATCCTGAATAAATAAATAACTATGACACTCATGTTCCTAATGTACACATGGTGGCTCTACCTTCTTTTTATCATGTCTGGGAAGTGTGTCCAATCATATACCACATATATATATATATAGTAATATAATATATATTGTTTAATTATATATTTCAACCACATATATGAGCCAAGTACATGTAGATGTAGGTGGACATATACATCGAATACTTGGGGTTGATTGACCAGGTTGTAACTTAATCATCCATAGCCAATCTAAACAATCCTGAATGCTCAAGAAATAGGGTATATGTCCTAAAACCTAACAATAGTTTAAGGCATCTTGCACGACACAGGGTATTGTATGTGAGCCATTATGTCATCACTGGAATAGGGAATGTAGCACGCAAGGTCGACGTCCATCTAATTTCATTAGTGTGAGACATCATTATCAACACATAATGTAATGGTGAATGATACCTTCATGATAAATAGTCCCTTACCATAATGTGACATCCTATAATAAGATATATTATAATTATAATTATCATGGGGAATTACCTCCCATGCTTCTCTTTTATCTAGACTATATATTTATAATCATGTAATAATAATAATTTCTCATATAATCATTTGATAAGGAATAGACAATGGGGGTGGCCTTGATACCCTCTAATAAAACCATATAAACTATTCGTTACATCAATGGAAATTAAAACTACAATAAATAATCCATTACATTTTAATGAATTATTTAATTAATGGAGGGTTAATCCATTATGAACAAACCATACCATTCAACACATTCCTTTTAATTTACATTCAATTCATTAAGCCAGGTAAATTAACCTTATAAGGATCATTGTGAATTTAAATGTGCCATAGTTTAAGAAGACAATTTCCTACAATGTAAATCCCATCATTATGTGGGATAAACACCTAATATGTGCTTTGGGTTTCTTTCAGTACTCATATATCAAGGGAGAATTCATTTTAAAGTAATTGAAGAAGCTAATTTAGAATTCTCAGAAAATGGGAATATAACCATTATTTTAAAATTGACTTGTAATGCCAATGGGGTTTCCATAACTAAGGGAATAAAACTATAAACTGATAAATAATGGTCAATTGATATTTTATAGGGTCTAATGATCATTTATAATGGATGAAATCAATATATAAGGGATACTCGTGAAAATTAGGTGTGGGGAACAATGGTGTAATTATGTGACATATATAATCATATAGAAAAAAAGTTAGCAACAACCTTATAGCCATATATGGATGCTTGATTGATATCTATATCAGATATAGAGTTTGTTTGAATAGATCTGAGAAATGGTCCAACATCCTTAAAATAGTTAAATTTATCATGCACCAAAATAGTGTGATTGATTCAATGGAAAACATGAATATGATATAAGATGAAGGAGGAGATTTCCTTAAATTTTCCAATGCATTCTGCAAATTGAAAAATGGATACTGGATGAGGAAGTTAGCTCAAATCATCACATCAGGAACTTGGGTGGTTAAAATAGAATGTGGTTCATCTTCATCCACTAGAGAAACAAGTGAAGAAAAGAAAAAGACATAAGAGATGAAAGAAATTTTTTTTTTAATTTAACCCAAAAAAGAGGTTCATGGTTTAGTGCATTGTTGGGAATCCATGAACAAACAAACAATTAAAAAATTTCAGTTATTCGAAAATTGTGCCCCTAGAGTCACATGGTTGTAGAAAAATCTTACAAGTCCTTCAAAACAACTATTCACATATACGTCATTTAATAGAATTATGCGAATTGGGATAAAGGGTTAAAAAATCATGTTTCCAATTCATGTAGCCTATTTATTAGATATTCATGCTCAGAACATTCCCTATACTCCCTTGTAACATTCCTTAGCTAGTACCACACCTTTACCAGGTTGATAATATAGATTGAAATTGGAAAAAATGATCTCTACCTATATCAAAGGACGAGTCCTTAAAACATCCCCTCATTAATGATACTCCTCCCCAATTTTTCCTTCTCTAGGAAGTTAGGTATCATCTATAATTACATATATCCATTTTTTCCAAATATCTGCTTCATGTTCCTAGGCCATGGCCTATTCCTTGTCATGCTACCATATCAACCATACAAAAAGAAAAAAAACACATCAATGTGTATTCACAATACGATCTACTATATGCACTATATATTGCCTGAAGGATGCATCTACATCCTATTTGAACTTATCATGATGAAAGGCATGTGTCATGTGTTGATATTATCAGATAAGTTTAGTTACTTGATAACATCATTTATAAAATATTATATATTGGAAATCACTAATTGGTAAGCCACTAGTCCAATATTTTTCACAACCTCCAAGGGTAAAACAATCCCCAAAAAGAGTTTAAACTACTTCTAAATACATATATTCCCTATCCTAGCAATAACACATAAAAAGATATTGCCTTTGACCACAAACTCGAGAGGTCTCCAACATTTATTAGAAAATGACTATTATATGGACTGATTTTTCATCATGTGATTTGTTATATGATAGACATAGTTTTTAGATTCTTGTAGAAGATGTGATCCAAGAATAGCTACCTCAATTTCCTCTAGCTAGAACAATGGTGAGCAGAAAGGCCTACTATATTAGGGTTCATAATGATCATGCCTGATTCTAGCTCTAAAGATGAAATTATAATATTACTAAATAATTTGAATGTGTTAATCATAGTATCCTCCAATTTTAAGGATTAATTCACGGAGAATGTTCTATAGAACATGAATTTATGATTTTTATATCCATCGGTCTATGGATGATTGGTCATTCATAGAAGAACCTGATTACCCAAGGACTTTCAAAACCCATTCAATAATATCTGCATGAAGTGAGAATCTCTTTCAAAAATGGTAGAATAAGGATATTCATGAAGATGATCAACTTCTTTGATGTAAAACATTCTTAGATCATTTACTGAGAAGGTATCTCACACTGGAAGGATATGTGTGACCCACATAAAATGGGTAAGGAAATCATTGTTGTATCATTTCCTTGAGGTGACGTGGGTACACCATTCATGAAATCCATCAAAACATCCTCCCATTTCAAAATGAGAATGTTAGATGGCTATAAAAACCATTCAAGATTCTGATGTTCCACCTTCACTTGCAGATAGGTGGAACACCGAGTGATGAATCCATAAATCTATAGTTTCATGCTAGACGACCAATACTCACGACCTAGATCCTGATATATTTTGTTGCAACCAAAGTGAACATCACATGATGAGTCATGGATTTCATAAATCATCTCCTCTCAGATTCTTTCAATGATTCATACACTCTTATGGTACAATAGAGTGTCATCCCATCCATGGTCCAACCTGATGAAGTTTCACACTCTAATATACTTTCCCTCAGGATAAAGCCTTTAGGAAAAGGTAACTATCTTATTGCCACCCATTCCATAATAGCGGAAGTCACTGTTATGTCCAAGAGGATTATTTGACCATGGACCCACAAGACCACCATACCAATCTCTGAGAATATGTCCATAAGCTGTCATTTTCCCAGAGGTTCTTAAAATTCCTTCATCCAAGTCATTCATTTTATTTCATCAGCTAATGAATTCACCTTACTAGGTATATATCCATTCTCAAAATCAAATGGATATAGGTACCCAACCCACCTTCTCTTCCTGAGATTTTAATCCCAAAGTGTAAATATTAAATTGAGGCTTTTGAGATAAATTTATAACACCAATGTGTATACTACTAGATAGGGTATCCAACAATATAAGGACTTAACAACAACAATGATATCGAGATATTTTTTAGGTAATTCCATTAATGATCACTAAACCTTTAAGACCAGATTCGTACCAAGAAAATCTCATGGCCTAATACCTGATGCATCATAGTATAAAATGTAGATCCTACATAGTTTTAAATGAATAAGTATTTGTGATGAAGTCAGACAACCCTTTACCTCTTAATCATATTCGTGACATATTTATGATCAAATGAATTTCATACCATTTATTCTCAAGTTCATGAGTAGCATTGAAATGAGTGAGAAATAATAGATGAATCATATGTAGTATTTAAAATCCCTAATAAACTCTGAAAGTGAAATACGTTTATGGGATGCTCCCCGAAAAATAAAGTTCTCAATTTCACTAGGTCTACATAAACTCTTGACTCCTATATTATTTTACGATATAAGTGGACATTATGGTTCATAAATTTTCATTTACATGTCTTATAATAGTTATGATTATATCTCTATGTATTTTTCATGATCTCAAGATGGGTAGCATGGTCGTATATGGAGTGTGAATACACAATTTTATCATAAACAAAGACTACCAAAAATGTATCTAGATATAGATAGAAGATTTTATTTGTATGATCCATAAAAATTTTCAATGAGTTCATATGTAAAAATAGCTTGACAAGTTACTCAAATAGACCATACGTTTTTTATAACGACATGATATGCATGTTTGTAGTCTAGACATGCACATGTGGATGGGCCGACCTCATATCTATCTATGAAAACAATTTATCTCCTCTAATATGATAAAATATGTCATCTATTCCTGGATGTGGATATATATTTTTAATTGTGGGATTTTTTAAACTATGGTATTCCATGAAACACCAAAGGGAATCATCCTCTTGGTTGAAAAGTACTAGTGAACCCTAAGGACATGTTCTGGAGAATAAAAATCCTTTATCCCTAGATATACTAACTTCTTCATGGGATCCAAAATCTCTTTATATTCCATACTATATGAATGAATAGTCATTGGTGATGCTTCAAGTGATAAATCAATAGTAAAATAAAACACTCACACTATATGTAGACTATAGAAGTCCTCCAATTTTATATTTCGGAAACAATTCACTACAAGAGGAAAAATAGTACGAAGTAACCCGTGGTCATCGAAAAGACTAGAAATCAGAGTTTTCATACTACCAAGATTATACTATTCAGGTCATTATTGTGTCACACTAAAATCACATTATCCATTATACACTTTCCTAATTCCCTCTAGTGATGTAAACATGAGCCTCTGATGATAATAGTAAATATGGAATTGAAATAGAACTAGCCAGTCCATACATATGATCTCATCAAAGACAATGATGTTGATGATGTAAATATTCCATAAAAAAGGTTACCATCTATATCATGGGAGGAGTAATTACATTAGTGAATTCCATCTTATCAGATATAATATAGGGTTTCTATCTTTAAAACCCAATATAAGTTATCTATCATGAAGACAAAACTTCCCATAATAGCCTCATATATAAATGATGAGATGCTCCTGTGTCAAAAAAGACGAAATTAATGTAGTGGATATGAGAATTTTACCTCATGCAGTAGAAGGATTGACACTATACTATTCTTGAATATGCTATAATTCTTGTAAAAAACCTACAGTGTGGCCCGATATGACTGAGTAACACCCCTAAGAATGCCCACTCAGTTGGTGCTAACAATTATATGTTAGACTACCTTATCCTCGATAGCCGCCTCAACCTAATTGACCCGTGATATTTGAACTACCTTCATCTTGTGATACTGCACTTTTTTCTTCTGAATAAGGCATAGGTGAAGATCCCAGCTCACATTGAAGTAGAGGGATTTTCTTAATGAAGCATTGAAAATTCCTCATCCTTCCATAACCTCTTCACTCGGCTGGATCTTGTGAGCTTGGATATTTTGTATCTATGAGTTCATTACACTAGTGGTAGATAAGAAAACTATTTTCATGATAATCTTGACTACTAAAACCTCTTCGAGTTTTCTCAAAACTCATCTTTCTCTAATTATATGATCTACTTATAGATCTATATGTTTATGTTACATGAATTTCACCTTCAACTTCCCTCAAGTACCACCATATAATCAATAATTTGTTGACATTTTTAGAAATTGTCATTAACCTAAATACATTGACATGAGACTGGATGGTGTAAATCATCCCATCTTAGAATCTCCTAGTGGTTATAATATAATCACATACTAGAGAAGGAGTGAACAACTATAACTCTGGGAAATGAGTCGATTACTCCAAGAAAGATTTGTTCTCATACTGCTGGTTTATTAATTATCTAAATATTTTATCCTTTAGAGTCTAGAGAAATAAATACTCATAAAAGATCATCTACACTTAGGCCATATCTTTATACCGATATTCATGGGTGACTATGTCCCATCTCCACATTTCTATGGAACATAGAATATAATCCACCAACACGAACCTCCACTCTCGAGGCATCTATAGATGTTTGAATATAGAATGGATTGGCTCAATCCATGACTCATACGTATGATTTATTCCTTAAAAAACATTGGGGGGATTATTATGTTGCTGAAACTCACGAGTCAAGTGTATCATACTTTTGGTTGATCGAACAACACGTTGCATAAAATGAAACATAGGAAATAATCCCTCTCTAAACTGGGCATCAATACCCAAATCTATAATAAGAATATGTTCCATGGTTGGTAGTACATAAGGAATCTTGGGTGGTTCAGGACCCACCCCGTCAATAGAATCGTCAGTACCACCCTCAGGACGTTCGACTTGAGGACATCCTTGTTGCATGAAACTATAATTCCCAATACATTCTTCATAAAAATTTTAATCAATTGAAAATATAAACAATTGAATACTAGGATTGGTTTAAATCTTTCCTCTATATAGATCATTCCTCTTTTTATACCCAAAAAAGACAGTTCTATGTAGTATAGAAGACCATAATTGGCCATAAGAATATAAGACATACCACAGTAACCACTATTAAGGCTATTTTTGGGTATACGCTTTGTTTCACATATATATTATTATGAAATCCACTTGAGATTTCATTTTCATTTTAGATTTGTGATTTTTCGATTGTGTAAATCACATTAAAATACATGGATTATATTTCATACCACATAACATCAATAAGGGAACATACACATTATCAACCAAAATATGATATCCATTCGACTCATGCCATAAAACATTCCAAACCATGCGATGAATGGTCCATGTCTCAACATGCAATAATTGAATTCTAAATTTGTCTTCTTTATCCAATTCCAGAAGACACTGTTAGGATAACACAAGCATGATATATATCAATTAGGCTTTCTAATCCCTGCTGGAATTGTCAATACAATTCGATACATATTCAAGGAACGATCAATAGTTAATAGGAATATTAATTCTACCTATGAATGTGTGAGGGAAAATTCACATTATATTAATTATAGTGGGATAATATTAATGCCTAATCAAATGAAAATCACTCTCTTCATCAATCCATGGATAAAATAAATTCTCAACCACTATAATAATAATAACCACAACACATCATCTTCATCATCCAATGGTGAAATGATATCAATAGAAATATGAAAAATTTGAAAAGTAATTATAAATTAAGCAACTCTTCCTTTTCCCTAAACATGGGTTCATGAAACCTAGAAGAGATTATGACAAAGTTTCTAGCATTCCAAATATCATACATTTTGTATCCAATGAGTATGTCAAGAATGATAATTCTTTAATTCATCTTTTTAACATCTCAAACCAATATACACTTAACTTGTGGCCCACACCGGGGGGCCACATGGCCTCAAGTGCGCCTCCACACATGGAGGATGTTTTCTACTAGCATCATGTGTGCATAAGTGGTATATTGAGGATATTATACCCTCATATAAAAAAGTTACACCAAATAACATAAGATACAATCAAAAATATAGAAATAATATAAATAGATAGAATTGATAATATTTAAAAGTGGAAATAACCAAACAACTAAATAATAAACAAAATCCACTAGGTATTATCTAAAAACCGGAATTCAAGGCATGTTGATAATAAAATGGGAAATGGGTTAGTTAGATACAACCATTCCATACCAACTAAAAACAGAACAAAAGCTACTCCAGTAGCATCTCAAGCTAATTCTCGGTCCACTTATACTAACCTCTATCAAAAAGAAGAAGAATATTAAAAACCTATACACTAATAAAAATATGCATTTTATCAGTGCTAAAAGTGGCCTTTAACAGCACTAGAAAAGTGCTATTAAAGCCGATGAAGATAAAGGGGGGGTCCCCATTATCAGTTCTCCAAAAAAGGGCAGATAAAGACCCATTTTATCAGCGCTAAAAAAAGCGCTGATAAAAAGGTCCTTTATCAGCCCTTTTTTTAGCACTGATAAAAGACCCCTTTATGAGCACTTCCTTTATCAGCGCTTTCGTTTTAGCACTGATAAAAGGTAAAAAAAATTAAAAAAAATTAAAAAAAATTAATAAAATACTGCCAATCGGGGGGGCTTTTATAGCGATTGAGCCCCCCCTTTTATAGTTCTTTACCACCACCCTACAGTGCCCCACGCACCCCTCCAACCTTTTTCAGCGCTTGGTCCCATATTCATCATGCGCGCACACCCCTGCATCCACCAGGATATGAACTCGAGACCTCCGCCTTGCGCGCCTAAGCCCTTACCACTCCTCTATTTTGATTTTTTTTCCATTTCATGATATCTCAATATATATATATATATATTTAGTAATATTTATTCATATGGTAATATATATTTATATTAATATATATAGTAATATTAATATATATAGAGTTATATTAATACACACACACAGATATATATATATAGTTATATTTATGTGTATAGTAATATATATATAGTTATATTAATATATATATATAGTTATATTAAAATATATTTTAATAGTGATATTAATATATATTTTTATAGTGATATTAATATATATATTTATAGTAATATTAATATATATATATGTAGTTATATTAATATATATATATATCTAGATTAATATATATATTGTTAGATTAATATATATGTATATAAATATTCATATATTTGTATTTTAAATAAAATGGATATTAGTTATTATTTAGATAAAGCTAATATATTTTATATGTAAATATATTTTATTATTGATATTTATAATTAAATTCTTAGGTGTGAATATATAAAAAATATGTATATATTGTTATATATTTGATTATAAATAGAAGTGAATTATAAAAAACAATGAAATTTCAAAGACATAATATCAATATAAATGTAATACCTTGGAATAAATTCAGTCCCCACCAAAACAATCCAATAATACACCCTTAAACGAGGCTGAAAATGCACAAAAAGTTAAAAAATTGGGGTACTCCGACTAAAAACACAGATTTGGAGGACTTCTGAGCTTCTCTTGGCCTCGAAACAACCTTGACCGGGGCACCCCCCATAATAGTGACGTAGATCTCATCTCAGGCTTCGATTTTATATGCGGTAGAGCTTAAACAGACACCCAAATCAAAAGTTATGGCCGTTTGAAGTCCGAGTTGCATTTTCAACATAGTTTGGATCGATTTTTAATTTTTTTTTTAATTTTTTTCGTCTTGAAATTGTTATTAAATTATTATTAATCCATAATAATTAGAACTTTATTAATTAAAAATATTTTTTAAATTTTTTTATAAGCCATTTTCACTAAATATCTTATATATTACGTATATTAAGTCTAAATGTATATTTATACTTATCTGAAATATATTTAAAAATAATATGTTATATTTATATCAATATAACTATATTAATATATTTATATATTAATTTTATTTTAAGTCAACCCTTTATCAGCCTTACTAAAAAAGCACTGATTAAGGGTGTCCCATTATAAGTGCTAAAAAAAGCGCTGATAAAGGGGTGCTTTTAGCAGTGCTTTTTTTTAACACTGATAAGGGGAACCTTTATCACTTATTATATTAGCACTGATAAAGGCACCCCCTTTATTAGTAGTTTTTCATTAGCACTGATAATGTTAGCACTGGGAAAAAATGTTTTTGTGGTAGTGATAGAAGGTATCTTTCAATTATCAATAATGACAATAAAATATTATTCTTAAGTACCAAAGGCAGCTTCATTAGGGTGTTATATGTACATATTAGTAGTATAATACCAATAGTGTATACGTTTAATCCAAGTAGTTCAAATTACATAAAAGTGTGCATTAATAATTATTAATTAACAATTCTCAATAAATAAATAACTAGGCCACTTAGGTTCCGAAAGGTCACCAGGAGGCTCTACGTGATTATGCTCATGTCCTGGATCTTCATCTTGTCATATGACATATATATATATATAATAATAGTCTTTATATAGATTAATTATATATTACCTCCACCTATTTGAACCAAGTACCTATGGACATAAGTGTCCATATACAAGTAGTACTAATGCTGTCCAGATCGGGGTGTAACTCAGACATCCTGAACCACTCTAAATTTGCCGAAAAGTTCACAAAGTAGGGTATATTACCTATATCTCAATAAGATTGTAATAAATCGTGTATAACACTTGGGATGGTGAGTGAGATAACTTTTCATCACTGTAATTGGGAATGTGGCAGGTCAAGCCCAATATCCAGCTACTTTCAATGATGTTACAATTCCTTCTCATCATGTGATGTAATGGAGTGAGATATTGTCAGGTTAAATGTCCCATACGATCATGTATCTACCTTTAACAATGCATATTATTATTATATTTTTAATGGGTCATTACCTCCTATGATTCTATAATATTAGACCATATATATATAATCAATTCATCATTATCTTTAAACAAATTAGTAGTTGACAAGGAAGAGATAATGGGAATGGAAATTCCACCCTCTAATCAACCCATTTAAACCACCCATTTCAGCAAAGGAAAATTAAACCACCATGCATAAGACATTGCTTTTTAAAAAATTAGTTCATTCTATGAGGGGTAAGCCATCATGGAAAGAACTCTTCATTCAACACATTACATTACTTTTGAATTTAATTCCTTAATACAATGAAATTCATGTTGAAATGATCATTGTGCATTTCAATATTCCCTAAGAAAACGAGGTTATTTCTTGTATGGTAAATTCCAACTCTATGTTGTCCAAACACTTAAACGGGGATTTGTGTTCAATTTATTACTCATGTATTGAGGGTGAAATCATTTAAAGGATAAACAGAAATATAATTTAAGATTTAAGGAAATTGTAAATTTAATCATTAATGGAAAATTAAATTGGCACACCCATGGGGTGTCCATGATCGATGGAATCAACCTCTGAATTTATAAACAATGATCTATAGATATGTTATAGGTATAAATGATCAATTTGACAAGAAGAACTCTATATAAAGGGGGTGATTGAAAAATCTTGGTGTCCAGCACAATATTGTAATTATGAGACATAAAAACACAAAAGAAAATCAATGGTATGACATAAATCATGTCCATAGATGACACCTCACTTGATATTGGACACTGATTCAGAGTTGGTTGGAAGAGATATGAGAAATGATCTAACACCATAAATATAGGGTAAATAAGGTTTCACCTAAATAGTGTGATATATTCAAAGAAAAAACTGAATATGACTTATGTGGAAGGGATATTCTACCTTAATGATTCCAATTCCTTCTAAAGTAAACAAAATGAACACATGATGAGGATATAAGTTCAAATTATAACTTAAGGAGATTGGGATATCAAATGTTTATGAATTCCATTTTCATCCACTTATGAAATAAAGGGAGAATAATAAAATTATTGAGTGTTAAATGAGGGGAGGATTTATCATTTTACCCCAAAAATGGTGGAGCATAGTTTTCAAACCCTTCAAAAACCCTATGAAAACCCACTATTTGAAAACCATAAGTTCTGACACAGCCCTGTTCTCAGAGTCGCACAATTGCAAATGAATTGTGCATCTACTTCGATACTTTTTTCACCTTAATGGTTAAATATAACCATGAATCTTATGAGAAAAAACTAAAATAAATCATGTGGCCAAATCATTTATCCATTGTTCCCGAACTCTGTGCTCCTAACAAGGCTAGTACACTCATATAACCTTCTTTAGGTCATAGAAAACAAATAATAAGTTTAAAATAGTGATTCAATTTGGAAAAAAATGATCTGTACCTCTATAACAGATGGGTTTTAATATTAACATAGGGTGAGGAAATGTTTGAATTGGTAATCTCAGTTTCTCTATAATGGTAAATGTAACATATATCAATCATTGACCTTAAGTGGGAATTGGATAAGAATATGGGTTTGTGAAATGGATTATAACATTGAATAATCATGCCCAACAAATAAACTATCATTAGTCATAAATCATGGGATAATTCATTTTCCATATAAAGGAAATAATTCATAATTGTTTGAAACCATCAATAATAAGTATTGATCCATGAAAACATATAAGAATTATAAGAAATAAGTTTTTGGATTACACATAAATAATTAAAATTATTTCTGTATTAATGTATTACATTTTACTTTGCTGTAGTTTATTTATTTCACTCCACATTCCAAAATTTCATGTAGTATGGGTTTTATCCTGAGGCTATTAAATGGGTAATGCCCCCTAATGAATTGGTTAGACTACACATTATAGTTATTATTATCTCATTGTATATCCATAATTACCCAATATATTATAGTGCTACATAATTTTTGGACCTCAAATAACATATTGAAAACCATTCAAATGTGAATCAGAAGATCATATAACTTACATCATATCATTAAATAATAACCCAAGGAAATGAAACGGGGTTTAGAAACATTTAGTCATTTAACTAAAACAACACCCATTTAAATGAAATAATTTACAAAAGGATTCATCAAAATATATTTAATCCATGTGAATTTAATGAAATTCATTGAATAATCCTTGAATATGTATAAAAATAATTTGTATGGAGAAATAAATTGAATCATTCTATATAAAAATACCCCTAATTAATAAAAGCAATTATGAAATGATTTTAATATAGTTCTGAAAAAACATTAAAATATCACTCCAACCATATTTAAAATCAGGAGATAAAATATATTTTTTCAATAAAAATGTATCTAAAAATTCCAAAAATATTGGGAAATTTATTTTTTTTTCAAAATTAACCTGGAAATTTTTTAAGGAATGTATAAATAAAAAGTGATCACGATGATAGAAAACAATGTTCATGTTTAATATATTAAATGAAAAAATATTCATTCTTATTTTGGTATAATAAAAAATTGAGTTTCTCAAAAAAAATCTAGAACCTTTTATACAAGTTTTCATTTCATTATGGTTTCATTATGTTCATTTGTGTTCTTTTAAATGAATTATAGAGTACAATTTCATCATTCAAGAGTAATTTTTTTCATAGTTTTCATGATTAGTTAACTTGTATACATGAATGGATGTTTTTGTAAAATGACAATAAATATCCAAAATGTTCATTATATGTAATTAATAGTCTTACTAAAATTTATATGACCATTTAATGACTTTATATGGTATGCTGGTGAATTATTAGATAAAAGTTTGTGATTATCATTTTACAAGACTTTTGGTCGTTTTTTGAGCACAATGAATTTTTTTTTATAATATACGAGAATATATATATATTATTTCTAGAACATAAATAATGGATAAAATTACATTTGAAAATAATTTTCAAACATATTTAAATTATTTTTTACCAACCATGAAGGCATTAAAGGAAAATGATAGCAAATTTGTAATATTGTTGGTAAATTGATATATCATGGGAGATGATTTAATTTTTTGATTAAAAAATAATATAAAAGGTTTTTAATGATAGATATTACATTAACATTATAGGATAACATTATATAAAAAAATTTGGATTTATAATTCCATTTGGATAATATACGGTTAGGTTAAGATAAGAAATGAAATTAAATTGAAATGAAATGAAAAGATAAAGGAAAAGGATTTTACCCCATGGTTTTATCCTCTCGAGGACCCCCGTAAGGCAACAGTTTTGGGCTTTGGTTAAGAGAAATAGATAATATACATTTTTAAGGGTATGGGGAAGAGTATTAATAATTATATGATCAAGGATCTAAGATTGAGATGTTTGGGGAGAAGATGGGAGAGCGGTGGTATTTATAGTTGATGAGAGGTGTGTTGTCTCATTATTATATCCATTAGATTATTATTTTGTATCAAGGATGTGAATATTTTTATAATTATCTATATATATAATAAAATAAGGATGTTGGGTTTCATATTTTGTTCTTATATAAGCCTTATATCATCTATGACTCCATAATTCATGTATTTATCTTTTCAGGAAAATTTGAATAATTAATTATACATAAAACATTACTGTATTTTAGAAAAATACAAAAATATCACCATAATTTTTTTCAACATATAGAGATAAAAAATGAACAATAATTTATGAAAATAATTCTCTATATATTAGTAATGTAAAATTTCAATTAAAATAATCATTTACATGGAAAATATATATTTATGAATAATATTTAATTTCATACTAGTATAAAAAATTACATAATGTCTCTAAAAACTATCTTAAGATCACAATACATAGAAATATTTATTTATGAATATATTATATGAATATAAATTTTCATTTAAAATATTAAATTAATCATACAACTGAAATTAAATATTTAAGACTTACAAAAATACAAAAAATTAAATAATCAATTTCAATAAATTCATTTACATAGACTATGAAATAATTATAACATAATTTCATTTATAATATATATAAATTTTCATTATAATTTCATGGGTGAGAATACTATTCATTTGGAAGGCTTACTATTCAAAAAGTTCATATTACTATTCATAAGTTCAAGTTACTATTTCATCGTTATTAGTTTGTTAACATATAGAAATACATATAATTTCATTAATTATTTATGTATAAAATTTTAATTATGGTCTATAAATTATATTAAAAGATTTAATCAATATATAATTACAATAATAAGGGTGAAATTTCATTTATAAAATTTTGGATCATTACTTTTACTGCCGTTTGAAATTTCTCCCTCTAAATTTCATTTTACATTAACATGTGAGGGTAATTCTACATCACCGCCTCATAGGGTTCCCATGTTTTTTCTTCATACTTTTAGTTCCTCTATAACACATTGACAATGTGGGTTGTCTTGTTTCATAAATCCTTATTTATCCATTCCATAAACATTACTAGATGCTCCTCATAATTGAGATAATTCTCTTTGTATCGCATATGAGTTCAATAAATGTGAGGGAATTGGTATGTACTTCCTTAGGAGTGATACATGGAACACTTCATGAAATTGAGTCATATTTTGTAGAAGTGAAATTTAAGGGACCATGGAATCTATGTGATCAAGGATCTCAAAGGGACAATTTAACTTGGTCTAATATGCCATTTCATTCCAAACTGCATGACTCACTCCAATGGGGATATTTGAAGTAATAAATTATCTATAATGTTGAACTCCAAGTCCCTTTTATGGTTATTAGGATAACTCTTTTTTCGACTTTGAGTATATTTGATATGTTATTGGATGGATTAAACCATATTTGTCATATATTTTAGAGGATCAGGTCGATATAGATTTATTTCACCAACTTCATTCTAAAAGGATTGATTTATACAACTATTTTCATATAGAGATTCATATGGATCCACCTTAATACACAAGTGGAAGCTATTGTCGTATGTGAACAAATAAAATAATAGATTCTGATGCAATCAACATTTGAATTACAATGATTAGGATCATAACATCTCATTGATCATTTGATTTTTCTAGGTAGATTTGCCACTAGTTTGGGGGAGATAGTCCATACTGAAATTTAATTCAGTACTCAAAGCATGTTGAAGACTCCTTACAAATTTTGATATTAACCTGGAAATATGTTCTAGGGAAATCAAGAGTGTAATCCCATAAAGTCTCTACAATTCCTTCACATAAATGTTATATATATTTTGAAGTGATAGATCTTACCAAATAGTATCAATATGGGATGTCTTAGTGAGTCGGTCCACCATAACCCATATCACATTATTTATTTTGGATGTCTTTGGGTGACCTGTGACGAATTCCACAGTGGCATTGTCCCATTTACCCATGGTTTTTTTTCAATTGTTTCATAGTCCATTGGGGCTTATATTACTCATATTTAACTTTCTAACATATCAATAACCTTTATATATACTCCATAATTACATTATTCATGTTCACTAATCAAATGTGTTCTTGCAGATCATGATACATCTTGGTACTCTTGAATTGGATAAAGAATGTTGAGCGATGTCCAATTTACAATAGCTCCTTTTTTATCCCAGGTGATGTAGGAACAGAGAGCCTCAATTAAAACAAAATCACATGATCATTATAAATACGTAACTCTTGTTGTTTTCTTTCCTTTAATTTATTCACCATATTTTATAACTCTAGATCATCCCTTTCTGCCTCTATAATATTCTATTTGATATAGGGTTGGGGAATAATCTTTTCAAATAAGGATATATTCCCTACAACTATTATTTAAAAAAATATTTTCATTTTCGAATAAGATAGGGCCTTTGACAACTCACAACATGGATAGAGTAGTGGGTTGTTTTCTGCTAATAGCATTATCTACCTTATTTTCCATTCTGGGATGATAGTGAATAGAGTAGTCATAGTAATTAATTAGATCCAACCATATCCTTTGTCAAATGTTGAGATCCATTTTTTGTAAATATATATTAGGATCTTCTGATCAATATATATGTCAGAATTATCACCATATATGAAGTGTCGTAGTATTTTCAAAGAATAATCACTAATACTAACACTGATTAACACGTCAGGTAGTTCTTCTCATAGATATTCATATTTCATGAGGCATAGACTATCACATTATCATTTTTCATGATAAAACATCCCAAGACATTATTTTAAGCATTAGTGTATATCACAATAAATTCACTACTTTTTGGTAATGTGATTAAAGGTGTAGTAATCGACCACTTGTTTAGTCCTTGAATATTTCCTCACATTAGTCCATCCAAAGGTAATTTACCACTTTCATTGTTAAAATAGTAATCATGGTTTAAAATTGTGAAAAAATTTCATACAAAACATCTAAAGCACCTAGATAATACAAGAAAACTACGAACAAGGTGTATAATTAATCCTTACATAATATCTCCAATAGAAGACATAAATGTTGTTCATATTACTCTATGATCATGGATTATAAGACAATATCGTCGATAAACGATACCAATTTTCTTTCATGGTAAGTTCTAATGACACTATTAATCATGTGTATGAACATTTTAGGGGAATTTGTAAGTCCGAATGGTATTACCAAAAACTCATAGTGTCCATACCTCATACAAAAGGAAGTATTCTGAATATTTTCCTCCATCACCTTTATATGATGTTATCTATATCATATGTCTGCCTTTTCAAAGTATTGAGATCCTCATAGATGATCATTATTTCATAAGACCTTGTCAGACGATACTTGTTCTTTTGAACGATCATGTTGAGATATCAATAATTGATACAAAACTGTATTAATACATCATTGTTCTTGAAAATTATCATTGGTGCACTAGAGGGAAATGCAGTAGGGCATATGAACCCTTTATCCAATAGAACTTGAATCTTCTTATTTTACTCCATCAGTTTGATAAAAAGCATCCTATAAGGACAATTTGACTTAGGGGTTTCTCTGGGTATAAGTTCTATTGATTACATGCCTCATGATATAGGGAAGTTTGGGAAACTATTTTAGAAATACACACTATATTTCCTCAAAATGGGAATTTACCCGAGGCTAATAAATTTCTTTGAATCAATAATTTTATCAAGGTATTATTCTTCATATGGAATCAATGACCCCACCATTGATGTATTTTCTATAGGAGATTCACGATATTCCTTGAGTTTGTGGAGGAGAATGCTATGGTTTAGAATTTGAAAAAATATTTCCATTTACTAATAGTTTTTATGTTATATATATAATGATATCCAATACATTCCCATTATTTAATCTTGATCCACCAATGGATGTATCAAGAGAATCAATAGAATAATCATCCCACATACTCATACTATAAAACACTACAACACTTTGGTTGCAATTATTTCACAACTTGGTGTTTTGTGGATATTTCTATATAATGGGTTGGAGGTATTGATTTAATAGTTTAAAAAAACATGATGGATGAAATGGAATGCATAGAACAATAATCAAAATTTTTTTAATTAATTACTGAGTGAAGAGGAAGTGTACCTTGTATGACTTCTTGTTTTTATTCAACATTAATAGGTTTTATGGAATAAGACTTTCCTTTCCCCTTTGTATTTGGTGGATAATAATGTTGAATTATATATATGACTTGAGGTCTAGTGATCTTTCTTGTATATTTCCCTAACCCCACATAGTTTTAGCATTGCACCATTGGTGGTGATCTCATTTCCCACATAACATTGTCATGCTTCCTCCTGAATTTTCAATTTTCAAGGACATAGTTGATTTCTTTCCCACACATAAATTATTAACCAATTCCTTTGAGGTAGTTACCATGATGCTTCTTCCAAAATTATTTACATGTTTGTGGTTGAGTTTTCCATCCCCCTTTCTCATTATATCCTCTATATTGAATGTCCATAATTTATTTCAAATCCCTATAGCCATACGACCATTATCCAAACATTATCACCATTTTGAGATAACATAAAAAAAATTATTCACAACTCATGATGTATTGAATTTCTATATTTATTTTATGTTCTTTTTAATCCAGTAATGAATATATTAATTTTGTAACCACTTTTGATAATAGATATTGAAGCATACTACAGAAGCCTTGTGTAATTTTATTCTTAGACCATGATAGATTCCCTATCCTTTTACTTATGTTCTATGAATTCTCTCTCTATCATTATTCCCAAATGAACTAAACCATTTTCTTATAAAAATTATTGCAACTCTTTTTTTTCTTATAAAACATATTACATTATTTTATAGAAAAAATCACATAAAACCATTATACAACCAGGATCCAAAGGATTAGTGTATTGGAAAAAATTAGAACATACATAAAATTTATGAAAGTAAATATAAACATTGATTTAATTCCTTATTCTTTTTCTTATTATTGTACCTCGTTTTATTCTTAGTAAAAGTAATCACATGAGAATATATATCAACAAAATGGATTATCTAAAAGTCCATTATATGATAGAAACAAACGTGATTCAATATAATTTGGGTGAGAATAATCATCAACACCATTATATTGGCATAAAATCATAATCCTGATAGGAATCGTTAATAAAATCCTTGGAATGTGGCAATGAAAAAAATGAAACATATTGTCTTAGTGGTCTACTGTCACACCTAATTATGAACAAAGAGAGCATCGTGTTAAAAAATATTTCATTATTTATCATGAGATACATAAAAATAACCAATGAATTGGAGAACTATATAATTCCATGTGCACCCATCACAAATTTAAATTTATATTGCACTATATAATTTCGAGTTCCCTCATAATATCATAACATTTACATTATCATTCATACCACATATAATTTATATCAATACTGGAAATAACATTATCGAAATAATGTAATATCTTTAATTTCTTAAATTATATAATAATAACCATTTTATTTCTTAATGATGTATTGAATAACATACATGACATATAAATAATCAACATTGAGTGAAGAAGAAACAATGTCGAGAATTAAATGATGTGTTTTTTTGAAACCCCAGTTTTTTTGTGAAAAATATTGATTTTCAGAATCTAAAGTAGAAATAATTTATATCCAAAAAAGGTTATGATAATGTTCAGTAATTATGTTTATGAAATATATATATTTCAAATGGGGTTGAATAGGGAAATCTAAAAAAAATAGAGTAGGTCTCGAGAATTCTCCTTACCATGTGTTCAAAATCTTTCTTCACATTAATATATTGTATAATCAGATTATATTAGTCAATCATAAATTCCATATAATTTTATTCATGAATTTTGTTCATTATTATTTTATTATGTTCAATTATGGGATTTTTGAAGAGTTATAGAGTGAATTTCATTATATGTGAGTGTTCGTTTTCATTGTTTTCATGACCGTTTCCCTTGAATACATAAATGAATGTTCATGTAAAATTAGATAAATATCCAGAATTGTTTTTATTTTTTATTGATGATCTTCTTGAATAATCAATTTTCTTATAAATAAGATTTTCAAATGTTATTAAGATGAATGCTTATATTAAATATAATAATGATTGTTTTATGTTAATTTTAGCAGTTTCTTGATCATAACAAACACGTATTGTTTTATCATTTAGTATTATGTCTATATGATAGTTAAAAAAAATAAATATATTTTTAACAAAAATTTTACAATATTTAACTACAATTATAATGTTTTTATTATCATCCTTGAAGGATTTAACATAAAATTAAAGTGCATCACCCACAATGTTGGTATGTTGACCGGTCAGAGCTGATGATTTCATTTTTTGAATAGAAGAGAGAGGAAAGGAGGGGATTAATTTTGGTTATTCCATTAACATGAAATAATAAAATAATACAAAAAATAATAGAGCTATTATTAAATTTGGATAATATTACGTTAGGATAAGAGAAGAAATGAAATGATATTGAATATAAAATAATAGAAAATGGAAGGCAATTTTACATCTTGGATTTATCCTCCTTGTGAACCTCCCTAGGGAAATGGTTTTTAGTATTTTGATGATACCAATAGCTCTTATACGTGGGGAAGGGAAAATGGAAGAGTATTTGGTATAATTTTAGAAAGTATCAATTCCTGAGAGGTGTGAGAAGTTGAGGGGGAGAGGGGTGGTATTTATAACAGAACACCCTGACCCATGTTACCCAGAGTTTGTGCATTATAACATAACATTGGAATTATCATAGAAGATCAATTCTCAGATGAATGATTAGATTTGTAGCCTTGGTAATACTAGATACATTCATATGTTTTACATTACATTATAAAATGAAAAACTAATACCACATATCCTTTATAGGCCACACTCATATCCCTTATACTATCGCTGCAGCTCAGTTATAATATATTTCATCGCATCCTAGGAAAAATAAAACATAGGAATGGGTGAGCTTAGATGTTCTATAAGAATAATAATATAGCAAATAATTTCATTAATAAGCACAAACATTTAAGGAAATGTAAGACTAAAACAATTTTCCTTTTAAACATTAACTACATCATAATATGGAAAAGATAAAATCAAATAATTACATTTACATATTCACATGGAAATTCTACAAGTTGAATAATAACACGAAATATCAATATCCATATTCATAATGATGAAATGCATAATTCCAGACTTCATAACCAGATAGTCAAGGACTTGTGCTGAGACTACAAATACGATTTTGTTAAGGCCTTATTCAAAGACACTAGTTTTTCTCATTAGATATACAGATGAATGAAAGAGCTATAACAGGTTAAACCCATCACTTACTAAGTCCAATGAATTTCTCATTTGAAAGGGTTTAATCACAACATAAACTTTCATATTAAAACTAGCATAAAAATGTCAATACATTATCAATAATCCATTAATTGTTTAAAAATAACACATCCATAGTCAAACATATCACAAAACCTTCAATACAATATAGAATGTTTTTATCATAATAAATCAACATCAAACAATCTTAAAATCCATCATGGAAGTTGATATAGATCAAATCAAACTTTTTTTGAGAAATATCTCTTTAGTTTTTTGAAATAATTTAAAAGTAATATAATTATAAAAGAAAAAATATATTTTGAAAATTTTATTATAAGATTGTATGGGACACTTTGAAGATTATATAATGGCAGAAAATAGCCACATCCACTGTATAAGTTAAAAAAAGACATTCTTGCATTAATTTTGTCGAAAAGTTCATAAGGTACCTATTTGGGAAAACAATTGAAAGATATCATTCAAAACATATATAGTCAAATAAGCCTATAATTGACTTTAAACGATAGTGTATTAAATAGTAAAAATGTTTTGAATTACATTTTTTAGAAAATGTGGATGTGGATGATAAAGGCCTTCCAGTATATACTTACGAACAAACAACCTCGGATAAAAAAGTGATTGTGAAATTAACCCTTAACTTGTACTTTTTCTTGGTCACGGGTAAGTTAACCTTGAGTATAATGGTGAAATAATTTTTATTAAAATATACAAGAATCATATACATTAATATGATATCATATATGATCATTTAATATTTATTTGTTAATGATATTTCAGAAGTATCATCGTTTCGGGTGTTAACTGATTTGATTTCTTTTATATGGTTTGTTACGTAAGTAATGTCTCTTATGGATAATATGTATCTTATTCATATTAATAATGATATGTTTTCTTTAAAAATTATTTTTAATCATCCAATGAAAATAAAACTTGAATGGATACGATGGAGAATTAATATCATCATATCCGTGGAGATGGTAATCCGTACGTACGCACGAGCGAACATATCATTCTATTGTTATTAAAATCATATATAATTGGATGGTATATCATATATAGAGAATTAATATCATGGAATATTTATTATTTACATCATTTATACTCATTATTATACATATCCAATTGATTAAGTGTTTGAATAAGAAACTACACCACGACGGGGAGACGTTAATCCTTATGTACGCAGGTATGATGACTTTTTCATTTATAGGATGGATAGGAAAATAAATATGGTTGTACCATTTTTATAAAAACATCACAGTATAGACAATATTTTGGAGTTATTATTTTATAATTGAAAAAATGAATAAAGAGGAAGTGGAAGAAGAAAGGAACTTGAAAGAGGTGATGAAATATTTACCCCTTCTTCGGGTTCTTCCATTTGAATGGATAAAAAAAACTCTTTATGTTGGCTTTCTGACTAAATGAAGGCCTTTAGGATTATAGGAGGAGTGTTTAGAGGATATTTTCGCAGGGGTTGGTCTATCCAAATAGCTTTGAAGGTTTGAATTTGAGATAAGGGGATGTGACATTTTATATGAGAGGTGAGGGTCACTTTAGGAAATGTTTGAAATATTATTTTATAATAAAATCATATTCAGTTTTTAATGGCTCGAAAATGAATTATTTAAGGAATAAGGTCGATATTACTCGAAAAACTCACATGAAATCGGTTTTATACTGGTTTATGTCATCATATAACCCTTATCTTTTAGATTTTACCTTTGTTAAATCATTTGACATTTACCAGGTCTCTGTGTATTTTTATATTATATTGTTAATAAATATACTATAAATATCCGAGAGAAACTCAAGTGGTTAATTAATGACATATATAATTTTATTTAAGACCATTGTCCAAAAAATTGATTTTTAGGAATATAATATCAATTAATAATATAATATTTGTTTTAAAAACTCTTTGATGTCAATTTTGACACTATTTGGTATTTTATTTTTGTTAAATTTATAACAGCATTATTACTCTGATGTAAACTCATTAAATCAACCCTAACAAGTCATATTATCCTATAATTTTAATAAAATTCATTAAAAGTCTCAAATTAGATTTATATCGAAACTGAAAATATCAATTATTTTAATTTTTCATTAATAAGGTACTCACTTTATCATCATTGTGTGATAAATAAATTTAATTATTTAATTTATAAAAACTATAAATAAAATTCAATTATGTATGAAATATTTTTATAATTCTAATGAATATTTTTTGTCGAATTTATCTTATGTATAACCCTATATTAAAAATGGTTTACTTATTAAAAAATTATTTTAACTCTTTTAAATATTCTTTAAATGAAATAATAATTAATTTCCTAATCTAATCCAAGTAGATGAAATAGGATCTTATTTAATTCCTAAGGTTGTTTTTTGGTCGAATTACACTTAACCAATAGAATAAGGACATGTGATAGGGTAATTATGATATAATTTTTACCCATAATTACTCTATTTACTTTTAACAGTGGTAAATAAAAGTAAAAAGATACTATTCACCAAATATTATTTTCATCTTATTGAACCACATTTTACATACTGACATTAACCTTGAATCTCGTATTTTTGACCTTCAACTCACAGAAGTGGTAAAATAATGTTTTATACAAATTTTTTAATGGTCTTAGGAGATGGATAAAAGATGGTAAATAGTTCAATAAAATATTATATATCAAAACTTATTATAAAAGGACTCAAATGAATTACGTTGAAAATGTATATGTCTTATGTATCTATTTTGACCAAATATAAATTTAAATTAAATAACTAATTATTTATATAAAAAGTTGGTTTTAACAAATAACGTGGTGTTTTTTAACTATTCATCAAAATAGAAAGTTTTCAGAAATATACTAAAAATTCCTCCATACCAAATTTCGATATTCCAAATCCAAAATTGAAGACCATTTTTAATGATAAAATTTATAAAATTTCAAAAAGTGGGCATTACTATTCATAACTGCTAGTATGATAGGTCACAGTGTGTTACAACCTCGAGGTTGCATACAATGCAAGCTATTTCATTATTCAAACCAAAACAGATCATGGAAGGTTTGGGTGTTACATTCATCCCACCTTAAAATAATTTTTTCTCTAAATTTCTATAATACTACCACAGAAAATAATTTGGGTAGTTCTTCTTCATAAGTTCCTCTAGTTCCCATGTTTCCTCTTCTATCTTATGGTTTCTTCAAATAACTTTTACCAGATGAGTTGTTCGGTTTCTCAGCACGTGTTCTCTTGAATCAAGAATTTTGAGAGGTTCTTCACAATAAGACATATCAGGTTCCTGTTTGATTTCCTCATAGGGGAGTACATGCATCGAGTGAGGTATGTATTTTCTCAAGAGTGATACATGGAATACATCATGAACATTGGAGATACTTGGCGGCATTGAAAAACGATAAGCTTTAACTCCAATTCGTTCTAGAATTTCTAAAGGTCTGATGTACCTGGGACTCAATTTAACAATCTAACTGAAATGTATAACACCCTCCCATGGAGATACCTTCAAGTAAATATGGTCTCCTACTTGTAATTCCAAATCCTTCCTTCGATTATCGACATAGCTCTTTTTCCTACTTTGGGATGCTTTGATGTGGGTTTGGATAAGCTCTACCACTTCTATTGTTTCCTCAACAAGTTCTGGGCCTTCTAGTTTTCTTTCACTAACATCATCCCAACATGTTGGTGTGAGACATATCTTTCCATATAATGCTTCATATGGTTCCATCTGAATACTTGAATGAAAGCTACTGTTATTAGAAAATTCTACCATTGGTAAATATAGATCCCCCATACCTTGAATGTCAAGTGTGAAAGATATAAACATTTCTTCTAAGGTTTGAATATTCTTCTCTAATTTTCCATCATTTTGAGGGTGGTAGGCTATGCTCAAACGAAGATCAGTATAGCATCCCGTATTTTTATAACAAAACTTTCATTCCATTACACAGAACTGAGGATCTTTAAGGTATAGTGTCTTGGAAACAAGGAACATAAAACATGAAACAAAAAAAACATTCTTCTTAAACACTTGAAAGGCTTCTCCTCATGTTCACCCTAGGCTCAATACTGCATCTCATAACCTGGGGACATACATCAAAATAAAGGTTGAGCAGAAGGCCCAACAAGGGAAACAAGTGAAACATTTTACATATGAACTAGAGATACTTCAATAAGGTCGTGAAAAGAACTTTAAGGCATGAAAATGAAACCATGAAGAATATCATAATAAAAATAACATTTTTCATAACTTGAATATGTGGATACAACATTTAATATTGACAAGCATTTCGTTTCACCAAGGTCCATCCCCAAGGTGTTATTAAAAACTACCAAGGTTATTCACCAAGGCGTCGTTAAAAATGGTCATCTCTAGAGATTAAGTCTTTACCCAATTCATTGGAGCGCTATCAGGGAGCACCCTTAAATTTGAATTTATTATCATGTGAGCCACATATATCATCATCAAACATTTCATAAATAACACATATAGCATAAAATAAATGGGTTTCATTTCATAATCATAACGTTTTAAAAACTGCTTTAAAGACATGATCTTTACGTTACTTTAATCCCACGGAAAGGGAAAGCGGGTATCATGTATGTAAATCCCAGAATTTAAAATAGAAACTTTTTGTATATATGTGAATAACCCTGTAGAAATAAGATCTTTGAGCATTCACTTGATAACATGAAGTAGTTTTGAGAAAAAGAGAGAGGCATTTTGAGATGAAAATTCTGCAGCACAACGACTATGTTACAAGGTTTTAGAAAACGTTGAAAAGAGAGGGGACATGGGTAAAACAATGATAAATGACCCGTAAAACAATAGAGGGAATGAATATAAGGGATTTAAGAACATGGTAATGAAATTTGAAAATATACCATATGAAATGAAGAACATGAAAGGAAGACAAAAATAAGATTTCTCTTTTAAAAATTCGGCAGCCTAACAGTGTTACATAAACTTCAACCAAAAATGAAATAATAATGTCATAAAGGGTCTATCATAATATGAACATAAAAGATCAGTATTATAGATATAGAGATCATACCCCAACATAATAAAACGGAACTTGCAAGACTTGACATGGAATTAAAACTTTGAAAAGGAGAAGGGTGAAAGAATCCCTTAAAAATTCGGCAGCCTAACGGCGTCACTTAAACATCAATAAAATGAATTGATGAGATAAAATAGGATCTCTCATCATATGAACATAAGTGTCCAGTATGATATATATAGAGATCATACCCCAACATAACAAAAAGTAACTCGAAAGAATTGACATGAATGTAGAACTTCAAAACGAGAAGGGTGAAAAACCACTAAAAAATTTGGCAGCCTAACGGTGCCACTTAAAACTTCAAAAAACTGAATTGAAGAGATGAAATTGGGTCTCTCATCATATGATCATGAAAGACCAGTATGATAAATTTATGTATCATACCCCAACATAATAAAAAGTAACTTGAAATACTTTACATGATAATAGATCTTGAAAAATGAGAAGGAAGAAAGAATTCGTTACAAAAATTTCGGCAGCCTAACGGCGCCACTTTAAATTTCCTAAAACGAAATAATGAGAGTAAGAGGGGATCTCTCATTATGTGAACATGAAAAGGTCAGTAAGAGGAGAATAAAAGAACATCCTTTAACATAAGAATATGGAGCAGAAAAGAAATTACATAAAAGAGATTTCTTGAAAAGAAAGAGAGAGATCGGTTCCCTTACCTTAAAACGTAACTCTTAAAACTCAAAGGTTTGGACCTTGAGGGATTGGGGGCACCTTGGTAGGAATCCTTGGGAGGTAAGGAGACCATAACTTCGTTGGGGGAGAGTTGGGAGTGAAAACTAAAGGAGGAAAGGGTGGGTATTTATTGGGAAAGTGAGGGGACAAGGCATTAATGGCCAAGGGACACCTCACAAGTGATTTTCTCAAAACCATGTGCTCTCCCTTGGCATTTACCATGGAGTTAGGCCACATGGGGACCCCAAAACAATAATTCATCACCCTTGGCCGGCCAACCCTTAAAATATCTCATGACATCATCATGACACATTTATGATGCCATTAATCATACCGAAACCCTAAAACTGTATTTTCACTATTTATCGAAAATACATCTTTCTCTGAATAATCCCAAAATTTCACCTTAACCAAATATCAATGCTCTGATTTCAAAAATGTAATCCATTTTCTAAATATTTTTAATTAAATTTTTAATTGACAACACTATTCATCGAAAATTTATTTTTTTCAGAAAAATCCCCAAAAATTACCTTTACATAATATCTATGCTCTGAGTTCAAAAATGAAGTCCATTTTATAAAAATAATTTTCTAATTATTTTTAATTAAATTTTTAATTAAAAAACACTATTCACCTTAAAAAACTAATACTTAACTAATAATTTATGAAACCGTTATTTACCCATTTTATTGAATCTCATTACTTAATCAAGGTGTCTAAATTATATTAAAACTTTCTTTGAGTTAAATTACTAATCCATTTGGTCACATTACTAATCTTAAGCATAAAATCACTATTCATAATTTACTATTCAAAAAAATCATGTTGATCTTATTAGACTCTAAATTTTGTACTGAACATAATTGTAGAAGACCATTTTTTTCAAATCTGTTCACATTTTTAATTATTTAAAGTTTACAAAAACATTTTTAAAATATTCTTTTTTATAATTCATCAAAAATATGCATACTATATTTATCCGGTCATTTGAGAATTCATAAACTTCATCATAAGAAGAAATACCAATTTTAATTTAAAAAAAAAGGATTACCCAAGGCAGTTACGGTCTCCATACATAGCCCCTTATCACACCAGCATATGACCTAAGTGTATGGTGTGCTAAGGTGAGCGAATCTGAGGGAGGCTCGGCCAACATCGCACGAGTAGTAATTTCTATCAGTTTGAACTTCTCGTGAAGGCGATCCCGTTCTAGCTTCACACGATGAAGTTCATCTTGGGTTTGGTCCAGAGCAAAGCCCAGTGGTTCTACCTCCTTCCCAAGTTCTGTTAGATGGGCTTCGATCGGTCCAAGACTACTGGGTGAGGCCATCGAATCTTATTTCTATATTAATTAACCAAGATTGCTTGTATTTAGAGACAATAGTCAAAACGTTTAGTTTCCAGCGGTCATATTGACCAATGGTCAAATAACAGTCAAAACCCAACAGTCTCATTTTAATTATACTCATGTTATCAAATGAAACATTTTTGTTGAGTATAAAAATAAAATAAAATAACACATAAAATTAGGAAACAATATTTATTTAAAATTTCGGGTCGTTACAATATTCCCCCCTTAAGAAATTGCGTCCTCACAATTTTTAAAATTGGGTTTTGAAATTTCATTGAAAGTCCCACATCGGAAAAGGAGTCAGTAAAACTATTAAATTAAAAGAAATAAAGGGAAGTACAAAGGTCACCCGAGTTTACCCACACTAGGATTCCATGTAGGAAAACATAGACATGGAGGAGAAAACAAAGGGACAAGTTCTGAGGGAGAGTGATAGAGAACATGATTAGGATAAAGTTAACCATAAGAAATTCCAAAACTTATGATGTGTGTAAATGGTATTTGATTACCTAGTAGGAAACGTAAACCAACAACGTTTTTGTTTTACGTTCCATTTCATAATTTTGAGGAATTCATTTACTACATAGAACAGAAACATAAGAAAATAAACCTACCTTCATGTAGAGTTTCATCCTTTAGTAAGTTTCTACCCAAAAATAATCTTTTCTCCAAACGATGATCATTCAAAAACACTTGGTCTCATCAAAACACAAGAATCATCTTCTAGAGAATCACATAATCCACAAAAGATTAACCATCTATTTCATCTATCTTTAAACATTATCCTAAAACAGAAAGGGTAAGGAAAAACAACTCCTTAAAAAGAAATAATCCCATAAGAATGGAAACTACTTTTAAATCTTCAAAGTTCCATGGTACTACCCAGAGTTCATCATAGACCATTCTGTAAATAAATTTCCTTAAAAACCCTCAAAATAAACCAAACTATGATTGAAACCCAAATAAAAGAAGGATTTGATAACATAGTCTTCCAAGGTAAATTTTATCATTCATCTCCAAACAACATCAACCACTCCTAACATCTTATAACAAAAGTAACTAACCTAAACATATTTACCCCAATATAGGTTAATCATTTCCATAAGTAACTTAAATTACTATAAGTCCGCCTTAAATTCATCGATTCTTCAAAATATATTTCATCCTTACTCCTCAATGAAAATACCGTAGTAATCTATTTACCTCGATCATATAGGGTCCTCAAAATAGTAAACGTATTCCAAAATAATAATCATCTTTTAATCCCCTAATCATCTCTGTCGTATTAATACGACAATTGTAGCATTTCCTATCACATTGGTTGTTGGGACATGTTCTTCCATTTCCCGCCATTAACTAAGAAAAGAAGCTATAATTAGGGGCTTAAATACTTAGCCAATAGTAATGAAAAGAAACTTAAAGCATATAAGGATAAATTGTAGATGAATATTATACCCTAACTTTTGATCCCCTAGGTTCCCATCTAGGTTATCCATGGTCATATATTCTTATGTGAACCTTTATTTTATTTTATCTTTGTTCCTTTAACAATGGTTCATACTAAGCTTATGAATTTACCAAAGCATATCCCCCGAGAGTGTCGTAACCAAGAGTGTAGCAAGGCCCGTTGTCGTGTACCAGTTCCCGTTCGAGTCTAGCTAAAATTGGTGTTTTCAGGTTTTACCCCTATGTACATCTGTGCCAGATCCACCTCTACCTGGTCGTATCCAGACAGAGATGTATTTTCTTGGAAACCCCTTACTCAATACTCACCAAAATACCAGGAATATTTATTATATTTAAACTTTTCTATAGGGTTATTCCTAGAGTTTTCATATCCTAATTTCCACAAATAACTAAACCATCCTTTGATACCAACTATAGCATCCCGTCTTTTTATAACATAACTTTCATTCTGTTACACGGAACTGAGGATTTTTAAGGTTTAGTGTCTTGGAAACAAGGAACATAAAACATGAAACAAAAAAAACATTCTTCTTAAACACTTGAAAGGATTCTCCTCATGTTCACCCTAGGATCATTACTGCATCTCATAACCTGGGGACATACTTCAAAAGAAAGGGTGAGCAGAAGGCCCAGCAAGGGAAACAAGTGAAACATTTTACATATGAACTAGAGATACTTCAATAAGGTCGTGAAAATTACTTTAAGGCATGAAAATGAAACCATGAAGCATATCATAATAAAAATAACATTTTTCAGAACTTGAAGATGTGGCTACAACATTTAATATTGACAATGGTTTCGTTTCACCAAGGTTCATCCCCAAGGTGTCGTTAAAAATTACCAAGGTTATTCACCAAGGCGTCGTTAAAAATGGTCATCTCTAGAGATTAAGTCTTTACCCAATGCATTGGAGCGCTATCAGGGAGCACCCTTAAATTTTCCTTTATAATCATGTGATCCACATATATCATCATTAAATATTTCATTAATAACCCATATAGCATAAAATAAATGGGTTTCATTTAATAATCATAACGTTTTAAAAACTGCTTTAAAGACATGATCTTTACGTTACTTTAAACCCACAGAAAGGGAAAGTGGGTATCATGTATGTAAATCCCAGAATTTAAAATAGAACATTTTTGTATATATGTGAATAACCCTGTAGAACAAAGATCATTGAGTATTCACTTTAAAACATGAAGTAATTTTGATAAAAAGAGAGATGCATTTTTAGACGAAAATTCTGCAGCACAACGGCTACGTTACAAGGTTTTAGAAAACGTTGAAAAGAGAGGGGACATGGGTCAAACAATGATAAATGACCCGTAAAACAGTAGAGGGACAGAATATAAGGGATTTAAGAACATGGTAATGAAATTTTAAAATATACCATATGAAATGAAGAACATGAAAGTAAGACAAAAATAAGATTTCTCTTATGAAAATTCGGCAGCCTAACAGCGTTACATAAACTTCAACCAAAAATGAATTGATGATGTAAAATAGATTCTCTCATCATTTGAAAATAAAAGATCAGTATTACAGATATAGAGATCATACCCCAACATAATAAAAAGGAACTTTCAAGACTTGACATGGAATTAGATCTTTAGAAAGGAGAAGGGTGAAAGAATCTCTTAAAAATTCAGCAGCCTAACGACGTCACTTAAACTTCAACAAAAATGAATTGATGAGATAAAATAGCGTCTCTCATCATATTAACATAAGAGTCCAGTATGATTGATATTGAGATCATTCCCTAACATAACAAAAAGGAACTTGAATGAATTTACATGAAAGTAGAACTTCAAAACGAGAACGGTGAAGAACCACTTAAAAATTCGGCAGCCTAACGGCGCCACTTAAAACATCAAAAAACTGAATTGATGAGATCGAATGGGGTCTCTCATCATATGATAATGAAAGACCAGTATGATAAATTTAGAGATCAGACCCCAAAATAATAAAAAGGAACTTTAAATACTTTACATGATAATAGATCATGAATAATGAAAAGGGAGAAAGAATTCGTTACAAAAATTTCAGCATCCTAACGGCGCCACTTAAAACGTCATAAAACGAAATAATGAGAGTAAGAGGGGATATCTCATTATGTGAAACTTAACAGGGCAGTAAGAGGAGTATAAAGGAACGACCTTTAACATAAGAATACGAAACATAAAAGAAATTACATAAAAGAGATTTCTTGAAAAGAAAGACAGAGATCAGATCCCTTACCTCAAAACGTAACTCTTAAAACTCAAAGGTTTAGACCTTGAGGGCTTGGGGGCACCTTGGAAGGACTCCTTGGGAGGTAAGGAGACCATAACATCTTTGGGGGAGAGTTGGGAGTGAAAACTAAAGGAGGAAAGGGTGGGTATTTATAGGGAAAGTGAGGGGACAAGGCATTAATGGCCCAGTGACACCTTACAAGTGCTTTTCTCAAAACCACGTTCTCTCCCTTGGAATTTACCATAGAGTTAGGCCACATGGTGCCCCCAAAACAATAATTCATCACCCTTGGCAGGCCAACCCTTAAAATATCTCATGACATCATTATGACACAGTTATGATGCCATTAAACATACCGAAACCCTAAAACTGTATTTTCACTATTCATCGAATATTCAACGTTTTCTGAATAATCCCAAAATTTAACCTTAACCAAATATCAATGCTATTATTTCAAAAATGAAATCCATTTTATAAAAATAATTTTCTAAAAATTTTTACTTCAATTTTTAATTAACAACACTATTCATCGAAAATTTATTTTTTTCAGAAAAATCCCCAAAAATTACCTTAACATAATATCGATGCTCTGAGTTCAAAAATGAATTCCATTTTATAAAAATAATTTTCTAATAATTTTTAATTAAATTTTTAATTAAAAAACACTATTAACCTGAAAAAACTAATACTTGCCTAATAATTTATGAAACCGTTATTTACCCATTTTATTGAATCTCATTACTTAATCAAGGTGTCTAAATTATATTAAAATTTTATTTTAGTTAAATTACTAATCCATTTGGTCACATTACTAATCTTAAGCGTAAAATCACTATTCATAATTTACTATTCATCAAAAATCATGTTGATCTTATTAGACTCTAAATTTCGCACTGAACATAATTGTAGAAGACCATTTTTTTCAAATCATTACACATTTTTAATTATTTAAATTTACAAAAACATTTTTAAAATATACTTTTTCTAAAATTCATCAAAAATATGCATACTATATTTATCCGGTCATTTGAAAATTCATAAACTTCATCATAAGAAGAAATACCAATTTTTATTTAAAACAAAGGATTACACAAGGCAGTTATGGTCTCCTTACATAGCCCCTTATCACACCAGCATAAGACCTAAGTGTAAGGTGTGCTATGGTGAGAGAATCTGAGGGAGGCTCAGCCAACATCACACGAGTACTAATTTCTATCAGTTTTAACTTCTCGCAAAGGCTATCCCATTCTAGCTTCACACGATGAAGTTCAGCTTGGGTTAGGTCCAGAGCAAAGCCCAGTGGTGCTACCTCCTTCCCATGTTCTGTTAGATGGGCATCGATCGGTCCAAGACTACTGGGTGGGGACATTGAATCTTCTTTCTATATTAATTAACCAAGATTGTTTGTATTTAGAGACAATATTCAAAATGTTTAGTTTCCAGTGGTCATATTGACCAATGGTCAAATAACAGTCAAAACCGAACAGTCTCATTTTAATTATACTCATGATATCAAATGAAACATTTTTGTTGAGTATAAAAATAAAATAAAATAACACATAAAATTAGGAAACAACATTTATTTAAAATTTCGGGTCGTTACAATCTTCCACCCTTAAGAAATTGCATCCTCGCAATTTTTAAAATTGGGTTTTGAAATTTCATTGAAAGTCCCACATCAGAAAAGGAGTCAGTAAAACTATTACTTTAAAAGAAAGAAAGGTAAGTACAAAGGTCACCCGAGTTAACCCACACTAGGATTCGATGTAGGAAAACATGGTCATGGAGGAGAAAACAAAGTGTCAAGTTCTGAGGGAGAGTGATAGAGAACATGATTAGGAGAAAGTTAACCATAAGAAAATCCCAAACTTATGATGTGTGAAACGGTCTTTGATTACCTAGTAGGAAACGTAAAGCAACAACGTTTTTGTTGTACGTTCCATTTCATAATTTTGATGAATTCATTTATTACATAGAACAGAAACATATGAAAATAAACCTACCTTCATGTAGAGTTTCATCCTTTAGTAAGTTTCTACCCAAAAATAAACTTTTCTCCAAACGATGAGCATTCAAAAACACTTGGTCTCATCAAAACACAAGAATCATCTTCTAGAGAATCACATAATCCACAAAAGATTAACCATATATTTCATCTATCTTTAAACATTATCCCAAAAACAGAAAGGGTAAGGTAAAAAAACTCTTCAAAGAGAAATAATCCCATAGGAATGGAAACTACTTTTAAATATTCAAAGTTCCATGGTACTACCCAGGGTTCATCATAGACCATTCTGTAAATAACTATCCTTAAAAATCCTCAAAATAAACCAAACTAAGATTGAAACCCAAATACAAGAAGGATTTGATAACATAGTCTTCCAAGGTAAAAATTATCATTCATCTCCAAACAAAATCAACCACTCCTAACATCTTATAACAAAAGTAACTAACCTAAACATATTTACCCTAAGATAGGTTAATCATTTTTATAAGTAACCTAAATTACTATAAGTCCGCCTTAAATTCATATATTCTTCAAAATATAAGTCAACCTTACTCCTCAATGAAAATACCATAGTAATCTATTTACCTCGATCATATAGGGTCCTCAAAATAGTGAATGTCTTCCAAAACAATAATCACCTTTTAATCCCCTAATCATCTCTGTCGTATTAATATGAAAATCGTAGAATTTCCTATCACATTGGTTGTTGGGACATGCTCTTCCATTTACCGACATTAACTAAGAAAAGAAGATATAATTAGGGGCTTAAATACTTAGCCAATAATCATGAAAACAAACATAAATCATATCAGGATAACTTGTAGAAGAAAAGTATACCCTAACTTGTGATCCCCTAGGTTCCCATCTAGGTTATACATGATCATATATTCTTATATGAACCTTTATTTTATTTTATCTTTGTTCCTATAACAATGGTTCATACTAAGCTTATGAATTTACCAAAGCATATCCCCCAGGAGTGTCGTAACCAAGAGTGCAGCAAGGCCCGTTGTCATGTACCAGTTCCCGTTTGAGTCTAGCTCAAAGCGGTGTTTTCAGGTTTTACCCCTATGTACATCTGTGCCAGAGCCACCTCTACCTGCTCGTATCCAGACAGGGGTATATTTGCTTGGAAACCCCTTACTCAATACTCACCAAAATACCAGGAATATTTCTTATATTTAAACTTTTCTATAGGGTTCTTCCTGGAGTTTTCATATCCTAATTTCCACAAATAACTAAACCATCTTTTTATACCAACTATAGCATCCCGTCTTTTTATAACATAACTTTCATTCCATTACACGGAACTGAGGATCATTAAGGTTTAGTGTCTTGGAAACAAGGAACATAAAACATGAAACAAAAAAAACATTCTTCTTAAACACTTGAAAGGCTTCTCCTCATGTTCACCCTAGGCTCATTACTGCATCTCATAACCTGGGGACATACATCAAAAGAAAGGGTGAGCAGAAGGCCCAGAAAGGGAAACAAGTGAAACATTTTACATATGAACTAGAGATACTTCAATAAGGTCGTGAAAAGAACTTTAAGGCATGAAAATGAAACCATGAAGCATATCATAATAAAAATAACATTTTTCATAAATTGAAGATGTGGCTATAACATTTAATATTGTCAATCGTTTCGTTTCACCATGGTCCATCCCCAAGGTGTCGTTAAAAATTACCAAGGTTATTCACCAAGGCGTCGTAAAAAATGGTCATCTCTAGAGATTAAGTCTTTACCCAATTCATTGGAGCGCTATCCGGGTGCACCCTTAAACTTTCCTTTATTATCATGTGAGCCACATATATCATCATAAAAAATTTCATAAATAACCCATACAGCATAAAATAAATGGGTTTCATTTCATAATCATAACGTTTTAAAAACTGCTTTAAAGACATGATCTTTATGTTACTTTAAAACCACGGAAAGGGAAAGCGGGTATCATGTATGTAAATCCCAGAATTTAAAATAGAACATTTTTGTATATATATGAATAACCCTGTAGAAATAAGAGCTTTGTGTATTCACTTGATAATATGAAGTAATTTTGAGAAAAAGAGAGAGGCATTTTGAGATGAAAATTCTGCAGCACAACGGCTACGTTACAAGGTTTTAGAAAACGTTGAAAAGAGAGGGGACATGGGTCAAACAATGATAAATGAACCATAAAATAGTAGAGGTACATAATATAAGGGATTTAAGAACATGGTAATGAAATTTGAAAATATACCATATGAAATGAAGAACATGAAAGGAAGACAAAAATAAGATTTCTCTTATGAAAATTCGGCATCCTAACAACGTTACATAAACTTCAACCAAAAATGAATTGATGATGTCAAATAGGGTCTCTCATCATATGAATATAAAAGATCAGTATTATAGATATAGAGATCACACACCAACATAATAAAAAGGAACTTGCAAGACTTGACATGGAATTAGAACTTTGAAAAGGAGAAGGGTGAAAGAATCCCTTAAAAATTCGACAGCCTAACGACGTCACTTAAACTTCAACAAAAATGAATTGATGAGATAAAATAGGGTCTCTCATCATATGAACATACGATTAAAGTATGATAGATATAGATATCATACCACAACATAACAAAAAGAAACTTGAATGAATTGACATGAAAGTAGAACTTCAATACGAGAAGGGTGAAGAACCACTTAAAAATTCGGCAGCCTAACGACGCCACTTATAATTTCAAAAAACTCAATTAAAGAGATAAAATGGGGTCTCTCATCATTTGATCATGAAAGACCATTATGATAAATTTAGAGATCATACCCCAAAATAATAAAAAGGAACTTGAAATACTTTACATGATAATAGATCTTGAAAAATGAGAAGGGAGAATGAATTTGTTGCAAAAATTTCGGCAGCCTAACGGCGCCACTTAAAACGTCATAAAAAGAAATTATGAGAGTAATAGGGGATCTCTCATTATTTGAAAATGAAAAGGGCAGTAAGAGGAGTATAAAAGAACACCCTTTAACATAAGAATATGTAGCATAAAATAAATTACATAAAAGAGATTTCTTGAAAAGAAAGAGAGAGATCAGATCCCTTACCTTAAAACGTAACTCTTAAAACTCAACGGTTTGGACCTTGAGGGCTTGGGGGCACCTTGGGAGGACTCCTTGGGAGGTAAGGATACCAGAACATCGTTGGGGGAGAGTTGGGAGTGAAAAATAAAGGAGGAAAGGGTGGGTATTTATAGGGAAAGTGAGGGGACAAGGCATTAATGGCCAAGGGACACCTCACAAGTGCTTTTCTCAAAACCATGTGCTCTCCTTTGGCATTTACCATGGAGTTAGGCCACATGGGCCCCCCAAAACCATAATTCATCACCCTTGGCCGGCAAACCCTTAAAATATCTCATGACATCATCATGACACATTTACGATGCCATTAAACATACCGAAACCCTAAAACTGTATTTTCACTATTCATCGAAAATTCAACTTTCTCTGAATAATCCCAAAATTTAACCTTAACCAAATATCGATGCTCTGATTTCAAAAATGAAATCCATTTTATAAAAATAATTTTCTAAATATTTTTAATTAAATTATTAATTAACAACACTATTCATCGAAAATTTATTTTTTTCAGAAAAATTTCCAAAAATTACCTTAACATAATATCGATGATCTGAGTTCAAAAATGAATTCCATTTTATAAAAATAATTTTCTAATTATTTTTAATTAAATTTTTAATTAAAAAACACTATTCACCTGAAAAAACTAATACTTGAATAATAATTTATGAAACCATTATTTACCCATTTTATTGAATCTCATTACTTAATCAAGGTGTCTAAATTATATTAAAACTTTTTTTGAGTTAAATTACTAATCCATTTGGTCACATTACTAATGTTATGCATAAAATCACTATTTATAATTTACTATTCATCAAAAATCAAGTTGATCTTATTAGACTCTAAATTTCGTAATGACCATAATTGTAAAAGACCATTTTTTTCAAATCATTACACATTTTTAATTATTTAAAGTTTACAAAAACATTTTTAAAATATACTTTTTCTAAAATTCATAAAAAATATGCATACTATATTTATCCGGTCATTCAAAAATTCATAAACATCATCATAAGAAAAAATCCCAATATTTATTTAAAACAAAGGATAACACAAGGCAGTTACGGTCTCCTTACATAGCCCCTTATCACACCAGCATAGGACCTAAGTGTAAGGTGTGCTAAGTTTAGAGAATCTGAGGGAGGCTCGGCAAAAATCGCACGAGTAGTAATTTCTATTAGTTTGAACTTCTCGTGAAGGCGATCCCATTCTAGCTTCACACGATGATGTTCAGCTTGGTTTTGGTCCAGAGCAAAGCCAAGTGGTGCTACCTCCTTCCCATGTTCTGTTAGATGGGCTTTGATCGGTCCAAGACTACTGGGTGAGGCCATCGAATCTTCTTTCTATATTAATTAACCATGATTGCTTGTATTTAGAGACAATAGTCAAAACGTTTAGTTTCCAGCAGTAATATTGACCAATGGTCAAATAACAGTCAAAACCCAACAGTCTCATTTTAATTATACTCATGTTTTCAAATGAAACATTTTTGTTGAGTATAAAAATAAAATAAAATAACACATAAAATTGGGAAAAAAATTTTATTTAAAATTTCAGGTCGTTACAATCAGTATCCAGGGCTTTCAGAAGACTTTTCTAGAATCATTATCTAAAATGGGGATCAAGATCAGAAACAGTCGATAAGGGTAGGCAATGAAGTCTTACATCTTCATTAATATATAGCCTTGATATACTTTCATGTAATAATTATTCACTTATAGCATGAAAATGTGCTAACATCGTAAGAAAATAAACAATGACCTACATCGCATCATTCCTTCTTGGATTCTTTGGTACCCCATGAAAAAGTCCATCACAATAATATCCCATTTCCACTCTGGTGTAGGAAGAGGTTGCACGACTCTTCTAGTCTGTTGCCTTCCAGCATTCACTTTTTGATAAACCATACATCATGACACAAAATCAGCAATATCCCTCTTCATATTGTCCCACAAAAAATATTCTTCAAATATCTATACATCTTCGTGTTACCACAGTGTATAGAGAAATTAGAGATATGAAAATAATCAAACAATTCCCTTTTTAGATTTGGTATATCAGAAACACAAAGACTCTTCCCAAATTTCAAAATCTAATTTTCATATTTGAAGTCACTCAATATCCCATCAATCACAGCATTAATATTATTTTGAAACTCCTCATCATCGGCCTGAGATCTTTTTACCCTTTAATATAATGATGGTTTGGAAGCCATTTGAAAAATCATTGATATTTTACCTTCCATGATTATTCCCATATCCATTTTCACTAGATCCAAGAAAATAAGACCCCTTTCAACTCTCACCTTGTTCAAAAATCCCTGATCCTTTCTTCTCAAAGCATCTTCCACCTTATTTTCCTTCTCCTAGTGGTGGTGTATTGTGAAATAATAATACTTGAGTAGTTAATGCCATCGCCAATGACTCATGTTGAGTTCTTTTTGTGAGAAAATATACATCATAATCTTCTAATCATTATAAATCTCACATTTTTCACCATAGAGATAGTGCCTCCATATTATCAGAGAAAATATTATAGGTACTAACTCAAGATCATGAGTAGCATAGTATTTCTCATAAATATTTATCTATCATGATTAATAGGAAATAACTCTATCACTCCTCATAAGGACATAACCAAGTCCTTTCTTGGAAGCGTCACTATAAATAACAAACCCATAGTTCCCTGATGGCAGAGTCAAGATAGGAGAACTGACTAATATTCTACTCATTTCTTCAAAACATTCTTAACAATCATTTTCCCAAACATATTTGACCCCTTTATGGGTGAGCATAGTTAATGGGTTAGCCGATCAGGAAAAATTCTAGAAAAACACATATAATAACCTGTTAAACCAATAAAACTGCATACCTCAGTTATACTCGTCAGTGCTAGACATTCTTGGATTTCCATGGTCTTTGAAGTATCAACAGATATTCCATCCTTGGAGACAATATGACAAAGAAAAGAAATCTATTGAAGCCAGAATTCACACTTGCTAAATATCTCATATAATCCATTTATTCTGAGGGGTTTCATAATGGTGTGCAAGTGGTTTTCATTATCTTAATAGATTTTGGAGTATACTAGGATATCATCCATAAATACCAATACAAAGTCATCTATATATTCCTTGAAAAATTTGTTCATTACATCCTTGAAAATAAAGGGTTATTTAGTCATCCCGAAAGGCATTACTGTAATCTCTTAATGCCCGTACCTGGTTCAAAAAGCTGTTTTTAGAGTCTCTTCCTTCTTAACACACAACTGATGATATCCAGATCGAGGGTCAATTGTTGAAAAATATTGAGCCCCATGAAGATGGTTAAATAAATCATCAATGTGAGGTAGGGGATACATGTTCATTATTGTTATAACATTGATCTCCCAGTAGTCAATGCACAACTTCATTGATCCTTTTATCTTCTTAACAAAAAGGACAGGGGCTCCCCATAGATAACACTAGGGAGAATAAATCCCTTATTACTCAATTCCTCTAGTTTTTTCCTTAGTTTCACTAATTCGACTGTGTCTATTCTATATGTGGTCTTCAATATGGGTCTTGAACCATGAATTAAATCAATGGAAAAATCAATTTCTCATTCTGGAGGATGTCGATCTAAATCCTCAGAAAATACATCAACAAATTCATGTATAATAGGTGCATCTTCTATTTAAAATTGTTTTCCTCTCTAATAATCATTTAATTCTCATCCTCCCCAATAATATAATTTATTAGAGCAACTGGGGGTGGATCTATATAACAATCAGGTGGTGATGTTTCTGCTCAAATATAAGGTACTCTTTATCATCATCAGAAATTATAACCTCATTTTTATTTGAATAAATATTCACATCATGGTATGAAATCCAATCGATACCAAGGATTATATCAAATTCAATCATGGGAATGATGATGAGATCTGTAGATAAAGAACATTTATATTCCCTAATGGGAACTGATTCACGAAAGTTTGTTGTGATGATACTTCCCTTAGGTGTTTTGAATAAAAAATGGTTTGTTAATTGAAATTGACAATATCTAATTTCCATAGAAAACTGGGAAGATATGAAATAATGATATGATCCAAAGTAAAATAAAGCATCAGCTAAACTTAAGGAAACTATAAAATTACCTACCACCACATCTTTAGGAGCTTCAACCTCCGCATTAGTGATCACATAAACATGGACTAGATCCCATGGCCTTTTCTAATATTAGATCCCTTGACGCATTGGACATTCATTTTCATAATTCCACTTTTCTTTAATATTATAACATTCAACATTGACATCCACTTTATTTCCCTTTCAATAACGAGCTTGGTGTCCTTTTCACCACACTTGTAACAGACTCCCATTCCCTTCAAGAAAGTACTGGGGTGTTTCTTCCCACATTTTCTATAGAATGGATATTCAACTTTTCCCTTCACCCCCTTCATCCCATTTCTTGAGTTTTCAACAGATCTCTTCTTCTCATACTTTTCATTAATGTCATAAGACATAGAAAATTATTTTTCTTTCCTGATAGCACATGAGGCAATAAATTATTATGATGAGAAGGATATAGAGATTAATGATCGATGAAGAAATGGTTTAAACCCATAAATGAATCGATCAATCTTACTCCTTGGGTTATGTATATAATATTCCTTTTTCTTTTCTAACCTTGTAATGTAATCCTTATATTTTGTGACAGTTTTACCCTCCTTTTTCCTCAGACTCAAAAATTACATTTCCATATCCTCTTGATGGTCATAAGGAAATTATTTTTTTAAGAAAATCTCTTTAAACTCCCACTATTCTATATTTGATACTTCATCATCTTCTTTTATATTTTGAATCAATGACCACCATTGATCTGCATCTCCTATGAGATGATAAACTGCCATGAAAACTTTTTCTCTTTCACTACTACCAAAAGCGTGAAATATTTTCTCTAAATAATTTATATATTTCTCAGCTACTAATGGATTTGTACTCCCATTGAATGTTGGTGGATGTTGCCTCCCGAAGTATTCCAGCATTGATCCTGTACATTGTGGATCTGGTTTCTCCATATGAGTAAGGTTACTATTCATAACCTGATCGAGTTGTCCCTCAATAGTGATAAGTGGATCATCACCAGTTTTCATCAACAACTCCACTCTAATTATCTCTATTTGGAGGGAAATCCATTCATGGATTACATGCTTTGATATGGTTTACATTCCTTAAACTTGGTGCCATTTCTAAATAATGGCATACACTAGATTAGTTTATGAATCACAATACCTAATTCCAAACATGTAAAACACTTAACATAAATTGAATAGTTTAAGGATATATTCCATAATCATAAAAATGTTTTCTTTTTGGAATTATATACTCATAAACTCTTAAAAGAGGTCTATAAATAAAATGTGAATTATCCTAAGTGTATACCCCCGAGAGTGTCATAACAATGAGTGAAGCAAGACCCATTACCATGATCCAATTCCCATTCGAGTCAATCTCAAAGCGGTGTTTTCAGGTTTTACCCTTAGGTATATCTGGGCTAGATTCGCCCCTACTAGCTCATATTCAGACATGGATGTATTGCTTGGAAAACTCCAAAAATCTTTATAGTTCCAAAATTCTAGAAATATCTTCTACACCAATCATCAATGATTGTCTTAGGGTAATGTTCTCTAATTAGAGTTTATATAAATCTAGATTCCAAAGTTATTAAAAAACTTTCACTAAAACCAACTGTAACACACATATCCTAGTTAGCCGGATTCGGTGCATTATTACATAACATGGGAAAGTTCACCAAAGATCATGTCTTTAAATACCGATTAGATTAGTAGTCATAGAGATATTAGATTAATTAATAAGTTTTACATTAAATTGTAAAATGATAAACTACAACAACATAGTCTCCATTGGCCACACTCATATCCCTTATACTATCCATGCAGGTCAGTCATAATATACTTTTTCACATCCTGGAAAAATTAAAACATAGAGAAGGGGGATATCAGAAGCTCAGTAAGGATAATAATATAGTGGAAACCTTAAAAAATAAGAACAAACATTTAAGGCAATGTAAGACTAAAACAAATGCCTTTTAAACATGAAATTCAACATAATATGAAAAATATAAAATCAAATAATTCCATTTTATTATTTACATGGATATTCTACTAGTCGAATAATCACGTGCAATATCAATAGTCACTTTAATAATGATGGAATGAATAATGAGAGACTTCATAACCACATAGTCAAGGCCTTATGCTAAGATGACAAATAAGATTTTGTCCAGGCCTTGTTCCAACCCACTAGTTTGTCTCATGAGACCTAACAATTCATTAAAGAGCTATATCAGGCTCCACCCATCACTTATAAAGTCCAATTCATTCCATATATAAAAAGGTTTAAACATAACATAAACATTCATATTAAAACTAGAATAAAACATATCAATTCTTTATCCATAAACCATGAATGGTGTAAAAATAACACATCCACAGTCAAACATATGACAATAAATTATATTCAATATGGAAGTTTTGTATCATAATAAATCAACATCAAACAAGCTTATAATCAAGCAAAGGATGTTGATATAGATGAAATAAAATATTTTTTGAGAAATATCTTATTCTATTTTGAAATCAATTAAATGTCATATAATTAGAAAAAACTTTTTTTTCAAAAATATTCATATAATCATGAATGGGAAGAATTGAATATTATATAACTATAGAAAATAGCCACACCCGCTATATAAGTCCAAAAAATTCATTCTTACCTTAATTTTGTCGAAAATGTCATAAAGTAACTGGTTTGGAAAATGGTGGAAAGATTCATTTCAAAACAAATATGGTCAAATAGGGGTATAAATGAATTTAAACCATAGTATAGTAAATAGTAAGAATGTTTTGAATTACTTTTATATGAAAACATGGATGTGTATGATAAAGAAGTTCCAGTAGATACTGAAGTAAAAACAAACTTGGTTAGTAAAGAGATTGTAAAATTAACCATTACCTTGTACTTTTCCTTGGTTGAGGGTAGGTTAACCTCCTTTATAATGGTGAAATCATTGTTATTAAATTACACAAGAACCATATACATTAATATGACATCAGATATGATATTATAATGTTTCTTTGTTAATGATATTTCAGTAGTATCATCGTTTCATGTGTTAACTAATTCGTTTTCCTTTATATGCATTATTACGAAAGAAATGTTTGTTATGGATAGGATGTATCTTATTCATATTAAGAATGATAGTATGTCTTCAAAAATTATTTTTAATCATAAAATAAAAAATATTCTTGAATGGATACGATGTGGAATGAATCTCATCACTTTCGTGGAGACTGTAATTTGTACGTACGCACGAGAGACAATATCATTATGTTGATATTAAAATATTATATAAATGGATGGCATATCATAAATAAAGAATCACTATAATTTTATGTTTTTATTAACATCATTCATACTAATTTTTATACCCATCCATATGATGAAGTGTTTGAATAACAAACTACACCACGACGTGGAGATGGTAATACATACGTACACATGTATGGTGACTTTGTCATTTATTGGATGGATAGAGTAATGAATATGTTTGTAACATTTTTATAAAAACGTTATAGTATATAAGAAGATACTGGATTTATTATTTTATAATGGAAATAACAAAAAAATAGGAAGTGGAAAAGAAATTAACATGAAAGTGGTGATGAATTATTTACCTCTTCTTCGAGTTCTTTATTTTGATTTTATAAAAAGGAATATTTAGGTTGGAATTATGTCTAATCAAAGTCCTCTAAGATGATAGTAGGACCGTTTATAGGATATTTGAGTGGGGTTTGGGTGATCCAACTATCTTTGATGGTCTGAATTTTAGAGAAGGTGATGTTCCCTTTTGTAAGAGAGGTGAGGGTCACTTTAAGAAAATTTTGAAATATTATTTTATAATAAAATTATTTTAGGTTTCAAATGGCTCCAAAATTAATTATTTAATGCATACGTGAGGGATGTTTTGAAATCATCTCAACCAATAGGTTTTAGATGAAGGACCCCGAGACAACCATAGAGGGGAGGGGTGAATCAGGGTGACAACTTTATCTTTTAATGTGATGGATCTTGTTCCCACGTTGGTAGAATATTGTTGACCCTATATGATGAATATGATTAGAAAAAAACATTCACATGCACAGAGAAGAAACACACTTTTTACTTGGTTCACCACTAAGGACTACGTCCAAGGAGCATACACCGACAAGTTGTCGGTCATACCTAATTCAAATAATCTTCACTAGCTGTGGATTACAATGGTTCAGGCACAATCACTCTGTCCCAGGCTCACTACCTTTACAAAGGTTCAGGGATAGCTCAGTGCTTCCTTTGGGTCACTCCCGTTGACTCCCCATGTCTCACTGCCCTTGGCAAAGTCACACTCAGATTATAGACGTGAAGGTCTCTTCATCATTGCATAAGAATGCATCCTCTGTTGTATGTAGATGCTCTTTTGATGTCCAAATCTCACCAGAGGATGAATCTCATATTACTCTGAGGGTACCGGGTGATCCTCCAACTTTCGTGTAGCATCAAAAGGACATATGTACTTTAACAACCCTGGCCCGCTTCTCCAAGCCCGGCGCGCAAGCTTCAAGAATGCCGCACAAGTCACTTGCACGGTACAAACTCGGCGCATAGGTGAATCCAAACAACTTGCGTGGAACTTCCTCTTTGAACTACAAATTTTCCCAACTCAGTGCCTCTAAATACCAAACCACTTTGGACACGTAGCCAACAACTGGCGTGCTGGATCTACTCACGTGACCCAACAACCACTTGCTCGACTCAGCCACTTGCGCGATGAGAGCTCGAAAAATCTCTAAGTCTTGAACTTCGTTACAAATGAGGAAGGGGGTCTTCTATTTATAGGAAACCTGAACCCCCTGCGCAGTGGCGCACAAGTCTTCCCTCAGCACATAGGTTCCGGCTCGCAGCTCATCCTCCCTAACCCTTATCACGCTACTCACTTGCGTGACCACACAAAAACTTGCGCGACCTTCTTTCATTTTCCATATTTTGAAGTTATAATCTTGAAAAAAATAGACGCGCAAGTTTCCAATCCTTTTAGGAATCGGTGTGAAAGTCTCTTCACGGTGCGCAGGTCACTTGTGCGACCAACCCAAAACATGCGCGGCCCTTATCCCTTTTCCATTTTCCCATGTTCTGATCTTGAAAAACATATGGCTCTCACCTTCAATACTTTTGTCTAATTGTACAATATGATCTCTTTGCTGGTACACATTTTGAACTTCCACTGAGTGTTGACAACAAAAACAAACCACTGAGGATTTACCCTTAATTATCTGATTTACTTTTAAACGTGGTAAATAAAAGTTAAAAGTTACTATTCACCCAAAAAAATATTTTCATTTTATTGAACCACATTTAAGTTTCTGATATTATCCATTTCTCTCAGATTTTTGAAATTCCACTCACAGAAGTGATAAATTTATGTTTTATACAAATTTTCAAATGCTTATAGATGGTGGGTAAAAGACGGTAAATAGTTCGATAAAATCTTGTATATCTAAATTTATTATTAAATGACTCCAATGAACTAGGTTAAATATATATATGTATTATGTATCTATTTTGTCCTAAATTATATTAAAATAAAATAATTAATTATTTAAAGTCATTTTTCAACAATAACACAGTGTTTTTTCACTATTCATAAAAAATTGAACGTTTTGATAAAAATACCACAAATTCACCCTAAGGTAAGTTTGATATTCCGAATCAAAGAATGAAGTCCATTTTGAAAGATAAAATATTTAAAATTTAAAAATGTGGGTATTAATATTCATAACGACTATTTTTATTGGTTGCGGTGCGTTAGAATCTCGAAGTTGCGTTAAATGCTAGCTATTGCATTATTCAAAGGGAAATATACCATGAAATCTTGGGGTGTTACATATAATGGATGTGATATGTGTTTTCTATTTATTATATTAAATAGATTACTATTTTGGATCAATACAATTAATAATTTTATCATTATATATAAAAATATTCAAATATGTATGTATATTTCGAGATTCTAAGCTTACATCCGCTATACATCATCTATGACTCCATAATTCATGTATTTTTCATTTAGTGTAAATTATTATATTTTAATTTTCCTTAAAAATATATTATTTTAGAATAATATATAAAATTCAAACCAAAAATTTTATTAAATGTAAAAATAAAAAATGAAAACCATTTTATGAAATTAATTTTCTAAATAAGAGTAATTTAATTTTTTATTAAAATCATCATATATATGGAAAATACAGATTTAAATATTATAACTACCTTTATAATAGTTTTTAAATTTACTTAAGGTCTCATAAAATTGAATTAAAATCATAAGATAAGAAAATATAAATTTACGAATACATATAGTGAAAATATTTTTTTAATTATTAAATTAATCATAAAACTATAATTGAATTTTTATGGCTATCAAAAATGAAACATAATGAATAATTATATATAGATTTATCTACATATAATTTAAAATAATAATACACCACCATTATTTATATTATAATTAAATTTTATTTATAATCTATACGGTATGGCTACTATTCATTTGGTCAGATTACTATTCCTAACTGTCATATTACTATTTAAAAGGCCGGGTGACTATTTCATTGGAATTGGATGCTTAAATTTGATACATACTTCTTATTTCATTAATTATTCATTTATAATGTTTTTATTATGTTCTATAAGTGACTTTATATGCTTTTTACTATATACCATTACATTAAGAAGGGAGAAATTCCATAAATAAAAGATCGGGTCGTTACTGAACTATATATTTATAATAAATATAAATTTACTATAAAAATATAATAGAATAATATTTATATATAATTTACTATTGATCATTAAATTATAGTTTCCTATTATCGTTTTATAAAATGTTTCGTTATTAAAATGAACAGCTGGATGAATGTTGGTCCCTTTTCCATTCATTTTTTGTTTCAAAGATTCAATACCTAAAATTTGGAAACAATCTCATAATCAATAAAATTATAATCAATAAAAATTTATAATATTTATTTGTTATATAAAAATTTAAATTTTTTCATATAAAGTTGTGATTAAAAGCGAATCGCGTCATTATGTGGATGTGGTAGTCAAAACATACGAACAAGGGAAATTAATGTTTTACAATGAATGAAAATTTAAGAAGCGGAATAAGATATTAAAATTTAAGAAGACTAAATATTTGATAATTATTAGATACCAACATTAAATCCATCATAATAAAAATCCATAAAATAAGATTATGGAAAATGAATCATAATCCTATGTTGTGGTGGTAGTCAACATTTTTGCCTGAGTGACACATTCATTTTCCATTTTATGGAATGGTTGTGGAAAATGGTTAATAAACTATCATAAAGAAATAAATTATATTTATATAATGAATTAATTATTTTATAATGGATATATTATAATTATATGGGGTATTAGATGAAATAAAGTTGAAAGAAATTAATTTTGACTTATAACTCTTAATTAAGAATCATGTGTTGTCTTAAACCATAATCCACGTAAGGATAATATTCTAATGAAAATAGGACCTCCAATATATTGAGAGGGATGTTAGGAAGGGATTAGGGTATTTTTTAAAAATAAAAATAAAATAATGTATTACTGTTGTCAAGTGACTAAAATATACAAAATATTTCAATATATGATGGATAGTTTTGAAATACCTTCAAGAAATAAATTTAAACAATATTTTGTTGTATTTTAAACATTATCTCTATGTTCAACCATAGCTAAACCTATTTCATCCTTAACTGTGATAAAACATTTTTACTATTTAGATTATTTATTATAAAAAATATTTAGTTTCCTTTATTAGTTTTTATTATCTATTATTGGAATAAATTGTGGTCATTTTAGAAGATTAAAATTCTATAACTAGAAGAAATAAATTCTTAAATAATCAAGAAAAACACCATGAATCCTTTATTAGAAAACATGGATTTGACCCATAAATCATACTTTTCCTTTATTCTATTTTATGTAAAAATTATTATATGAATGATAAAATATATTAATTAATACATTATATTACAATTTTATTAAAATTCATCACAAATTGATAATAATTTAATTTATTATGACAAAATAACATTGTTCCTACACTAACAAATTCTTAGAAAAATAGACCATTTTTCGTCAAAATTAAACTATTTTAAATCGCAGCCAATAAAAATTGAATAAAATATTTTTTTACAAAATTTAAAAAATATATTTTCATAATTTAGTTATCCTATTCATAACATTCATTCCCATATTTGTTTGAAAACTTTCACATGATATAATAGCATTAATATCATAGTTAGTTTCAAATTGGTACTACTTGTGAAACAAGCTATCAATGAAATAGAATTTATTTTGTGATAAATAATTTTGGAAATATTATATTGTTACATTCTATCCCCGTTGACATTTCTCATAAAAGTAAATCACACTAAAAGAAAAATGAGGATCCTTCTTCCTCATAACATCTTTTTCATCATGTAGCTTCTTCAAATTTATGGTTTCACCACAAAAAAGTGACATAATCTGTTGTATTGTATCACATAAAATTTTATCATAGATCATGAATATTTATTGATTGTTCCTAATGAGAAATATCATGCTTTAGTGATAAGGCCATAAATTTTAGTACATATTAATGACTTGGTATTTTCTTCCTCAAGATATGGAACTCATTGCGATCATTTGATTGATTCAGTTGAATTGACATGCAATAAGTAACCATCCAAATATGATCCATAATTTAAAAGGTACCCATATATAATGTGACCAATTTTCATTCTTTAAAAATATTATAACCTTCTTTAAAGAATACCTTGGTACATAAAATTTTACCATCAATTATCAGAATAACATTTATATCGAATCTGAGACTAACATATGGGTTGTTGAATGTATCTAACCTTATATTAAATTTCCCTAGATATATCAATTTAAAATATATTTATTTATCAAACATAATTAATGTACAATCACTTTCCACACATCTTACCATATAGTTCTTTATATGTATCAATACAAATGATATAGTTAATTCTCTTTTTTTTATAAAAATATAATAAAAGAATGTGCTGATACAAACCACCATTGAACTCCATAGAAAAATATATCAGCTTTTATTCTTAGGTATGATTCAACCTCTCAAACAAACCATCTTTCAGAGTATGATATTCATTGCAAAACATTATCTTCATATTAAATTCCAACTATATGATTTTATACACTGTCAAGGTAATCCTCGAATCGTAATTATAAATAATATAATTTCATACTCCACACAACAATACAACTTTATAAATTTATATCAAGTCAATATTTTCTAGAAAAAATATTCTTTGATGGAAATGACATGTATTGATATCATAAGATGATATACTACATCCCAAATAGAATCTTTTCAATTATATTTTTTGGGAGGCTATGAAAAAATTCAATGGTAATGTTTTGATATCTTCCCATTAGTGTTGGTAATGGTTGTACAATACCATTAGACATATGTGTCATATAATTAACATACATATATAGTTGGCCTTCAGATATATACTATTTGGTATCTCTTTTCGGGTTACCATACTAATAAATCATTAAAATAATAATAAATATTTATATATATATTAAATTAATATAAAATGATTAGCAAAGAGATTTGTCCAAAATATAAATCTAAACATATGGTTTTATGAAAATAATAATCAATACCATAACATTATATTCCCATCTTAATAATTTTTGAAAATACGATCATTTCTCAACTTCTTATAGAGATCCACATCTTCCTCCCACACCTCATTAATTTCCACATATATGGAATTTTGGAAATTCCAATGAAAAGTATAATATTTATACCCTTTTATCGTTATTTCATAGTTAATATAATTTTAATATATAAATATTAAATTTCATTTAACCCTTACCCAATAATAACTAATCGTGAATTTTCAAATCATAGAATCATCCACCTTATCCAAAAACAATTGTTTATAGTGAGTTGAGGGGTCGTTAATTTTTGTCAACTCCTACCATCTCCTTTGGTGTATATCTATATTTTTGTATATAAATATATACATCCAACATTAAATTTTATTATATATATAACAAAATTCACTATAAAAATTATTCCTCCATATTATCAGGGAAACAATTACTACTACAGACTCTAAATTATATGTTAGGTTATTTTTCCAATGAATAATAAATTGGCATGAGGATTAATTTGTTACTATATTACTATTGAAGATTAATCATCTGAATCCCTTCATCAATGTATAAAAAATTATTACCAACCCTTTTCTATAGTAGGGAAGTGTATGTTTATGTTCACTAACTAACCTTAAATTTAGTTCCTCAAAATTTTCCTCACATTTATATGTCCTAATGAATTAGGTTTCCTTCTATGTAAACTTCTTTTATTTTATTATATATCGATGAGAAATATATCAAAATAAATAATTAGTATCATTATAATCCAATAACACAATTTCTCTAGGATACCATGGTAGGTTTGTTCCATTGTTCAATAACATAATTCTTTGATGGATTTATTAATATGCCATACATGATATTTTTTGACTCAATCAATATGGTTGTTATTAGCCAAAATTCACAATTAGTGATTTTTTCTTAGAAATTATCTTTCCATAGGGTCTTCAAAAAATATTTTAGTGATATTAAACATCAACCTTTCTATTAAAATATAAATTAGTATTATATATAACGACTATAAAAACAAAAAAATGTAATATTTAAAGACACTATTAATTAGATCCATGAAGATATCACAGTAATTAGTAATCCCAAACTTCATAAATATAAATTCAAAATGATAATACCTGATACGAAATGATGTATTTGATATATCATCAATATTGATGTTTAATTTATGATATCTATAATGAATATAAAACATGGAATGTAGTGTTCTCCATTGTTGAATAGACATGTTATTAATAATTGGGTAGATGATACTTGTTCTTAATTGTTATCTCAATAGTGAAAGAATATATGATCTGAAATATCAGTATTCTTAATAAATAGAATAGTTTCACCCCTGGTGATGAAAATGGGTGTAGAAATCCATTATCAATATTCTCTTATTATTTCTTCTTCAATTCCTATATCTCAATCAAGGCCATTTATATGGGCTATTTTAAATTGTAGTTCCACCATGTTTGAGTTCTATATAAAAATCAACATCCTAAATTGGAGGAATACAATTCAATTAATTAAAAAATACATCAATATAATCATAGAAAACATGCCTATATTTAATATTATGTTTCCCCATACTAATATTAGATAAATATCCATTGTGAATAGGTGCTCTGGAAAATACAACTGAATTATGTTCCATTGGAGGTTCATATTCGTTCGTGCTTCAATATTTGAATATTGATTGATTTGGAATATCAAATATGAGTTCTGATCCTCAGAAATTAATATGTGATCACTATAAAGATAGAAATTCCATTCCCTAAAACACATAAACGTCAACTATCAGAATAACAAAAATATATTCATGAAGTATAATCCCATATACAATTATTATAAAAAAGTTATAGACCTGATTTGTGATCATCACACAACTAATAGGTTTGACAACTAAATGAATATTTACTATTGAGGTTAGTAATGAACCAATCAAAGTAATTTTCATGATATAAGTGAATTAATTTGACAAATATTAAATAATAAATATCAAAATTTGACTGGACCTTTCACCACATGAACTTCGTCCTTTTGTATTTATTATCTTAATAAAATGAAAAATGTTTTCAAAGTAATCAAAATATTATAATTACTGAAATTAACCATATGGTTATTAAAATAATTTTTATGGATTCCTGAATTATGATACAATACTTCATCACATGAATCCATATCCATTCATGTTCATCAACTATTTAAATCCTCTAGAATTGTTCGAAAATAAAATTTGAATTTTCCAAATCATATCCCCCAGGAGTGTCCAATCATATTTGTAGTCTTAGGATCACTCATCATGGACTGGTGAAAAATAAGGTAACACTAAATACATCCATTTTAGATATGTTAACCCAAGTTCAAACTATTATATTGCTTCATCCACATTCTAATATCTCTAAAATATTACATTTTGTAGGAATATCAAACAATTACAACTTTTAAAAAAAATGGATATTATACCATATATTGAATTATACAAAGGTTTCTCCAAAAATATCTAATTATATTATCTAATGATTAACTAATACCTACCACGATATCAATTATATTGAAATGATTATCTCATATATATATATATACTCCATTATTTTCCTTTAATATTCAATACATCTCTTAAGAGACATTAAATATAACAAAAAACGTTCAATGTATTTTGAAACAATGTACATAATGATATTATTAAATAATATATTTTCAACATCCTCCATAATGATATTACAACATAGTAATATGAGGATGATGTTTAGAAATTTTGAAAGAGGATATGTGTTCCATTAGTACCTGAGATAAACATGTAACTATTAGATGATAATCATATCACATATTTCATTACACACTCTGGTAGCACCAAGATATATAGAGATATAATGGAATATTTTTGGTGTGATAAAATGTAGTGATAAATTTATGATTTTTGGTCAAGGTTTCTTGTTTTTCAACAACTGAAATTTTATAGACAAAATCCAAGAAGGATCATGAATCCTATACCTATTCTTATGTGGATGTGGGAAGAAATTATCATTCAATTTGTCAACAGCCTACTGAGGACACCTTGAATGAATGATGCAATATGGGAAACTGTTGATCATCTTATAGAATAGTAACATTTCCTTGCTATAAGATTGTATTTACCCATTGAACCTCTAACAAGGAATTATATTAATGAAGATGTAAGACTTAATCGTGAACCTATATCGATTTTGTTTGATCAAGATCCTTGATAAACATTAATATTATAGAAATTTCTCTGGAAGGTTTTGGATACCGAGCTTCATATGAGTACTACTTATAACCCCCAAACCAACAAACGTTCTTAAAGGATAATTAAAACACTTGAAAACATGTTGAGATCATAATCTCTTAACATTGATGTTATGTGGGATCAATTATTTCCTTTGGAGGAATTTCTAACAACAATAGTTTCCATTATCACATTCACATTGAATCATATAAAGCATTTTATAGTAAGAGGTGTTGAACTCAAACTTGTAGGAAGGATGTTGGGTAATGGAAAATTATAGGCCCAAAACATATCAAATAGAAGAATAAAAATGTTAAGAAAATTGAGTCCTATATTGAAGAGTCAAAAAGTAAAGAAAAGTGTATTGTACACAACAGAAGAAAGGATTTAGAATTTCAAGTGGGACATCATGTCTATCTAAAAGTATCTTCATGGAATGGTTTATTAAGGATCAGTAAGAAATGGAAACTGATCCCTAGGTACATCAGACCAATATAAATTCAAGAAGGAATTAGACTTTTAGAGTACCATTTAACAAAGACTCTCTAATGTTAATAATGCGTTACATGGGTTGTAGTAAAAAAAATACACGCCCAACCCAATTCATGTAAACACCTATTATGAAATAGTTCTAAAACCTGATTTTTCATACTGTGAAGAGCCTATTGATATTCTTGAAAAAAGGGAGCATGTATTGAGAAATCAAAAAACATGATTGGTAATTTTTCTCTAGAAAAAACATAAAAATTAGGATCCAACGTGGGAACTAGAGAATGTTATGAAGACTAACTACCCAAATATTTTTTTAGGTAGAAAAATATATAAAAAATGTTGAGGAAAAAAATTATAAAGGATGGACGAATAAAACAACATAATATTTATTGGTATGTCCTTCATAAATAATTACATGTTATTAAATAGCTCAAAATGAACATAACACTATGTATCAATATAAAAAACACTTTTTTATAACCTATTAATTAATCTTAGTATTTTTTCTTCTATGATTTGAATTTTTGAAAAAAGGACATACACAATTTTTATAAGTATGCTATTTAGAGTCGGATAGGTTAAACATATTTTTATGTGAATAGTATCCTACCCTTTTGAATAATTACCTACCCTTAGGAATGTTAATATTACCCTTATGAATAGTAATTCATCTAAACAAATAATAACCTCACCCATGAGTGTATAAGTAAAATGTAGGCACCATATAAATGAAGGGGAATATTTTTTAATTAAGTATTGGCATACTTGTGAGTAATAAATATTTAATTAAAATTTGAAAATGAATTAAAATTATTTTAAAAGGTTACTAATTTTCATAAAATCTATTCATGAGTCATGATTTTGTTTCTCAATGCTTATAAGATAATTTTAGGAACCTTGTCATATTTTAAAAGTCTCATGAAATTAGTGATGATATTAAAATTGGTAATTTTCATGTAAAAGATGATTTTAATTAAAAATTAAATCTCTCATATTCATAAAATTATTTTCCTAAAATTGTGTTAATTTTTGAATTATATGCATAAAAAATTGGTTAGGGAGAATTTTATGGAATTTTCTAAAAAACTTTAATTTGTTATGAATACTGAAATACAATAATTAAAATATAAATATATTATGAGATAAATAAAAAATTACTTGTATCATTGATGAAGTAAGAAACCTTTAGTTATAACTCAAATAATCTTATTAATTATTGTGGTCATTAGAATCAATACTATTTCTTGTCTTGAGAAAAAAATAATGAATAAAATATTGGGAAATCACTCATCTCCTCTACTATATAAAATACCCTCACCTTATCTACCATGCACTCTTATCAAGCGTTGTTACTTGATAAAATTATGCTCAAATATCCTCCAAAGATCATACCCAATGTCAATAATCCGTGTTTCTCCTGAATGTTCAAATCCTCTCCCCTAAAGATCCACTCCAATGATGAAATATTTATGAGGTAAATTCTACATTTCAAGTCATTTATTTTATTTTCATTTTCATTTGTCATCTTTTCAATTCTCACCTCATCTCAAAAAAATGTTTTGAAAATCCATAAAATTAAATGTACTATAATTATGTTATGATAATGTAATATTCCATCACCATCTCTTCATTTCCCTCTTTTTATACACTAAATGAAAACACAGCCTGAGATGTGTTAATTTATGAAGTTAAATAAGGATGTCTATGAAAAATAAGGATTCCAAGATAAATGTTTGTATATTACTCAAATAAATCAATTTTTATGTGAAAAGTTTTTTATTTTGCAAGAAATGAATATTTTTTTTATGGTATCCACTCTGTAATAATGTGTAATTTTATGAATGTATTATGTCCCAACTCTCTAAAGTTATCAGAATGAAATGTGAAAGGAATTTATTTATTGACTCAATTCAATATTATGTAGTGTATTAAGGAATGTTCCTTATATATTTTGATTGACTAATACAACCTCTGTTTTTAGGATTCTAATGAATAGGGTTTTAAGGAATATCATAATGATTTTTTGTGGGTTTTATCAATGTCATTCTGGTATACTAAAAATTATATGAAGCCCATAATAATCACTTTTGGATAATTCTAAATACACATAGAAGAAATGAATTGTATGGGATGTTTTAAATGTGTGTGTATTTGATTCAATTTATTTATTTTTCTTGTCCATATTGTCTATATGGATTGAATTTCAGTTGATACTACGAAGATAATGGAAATACAAGAGTATACTACTTTAACGAACATAACTGAGGTGCATATTTGGTTTTGGATTAATAGGTTACTATCATCATTTCGTCCAAAATTTCACCTGATTGGCTAACCCACAGACTAAGATTACATGTATGGGGTTTATGTTTTTGTGGATGAAATAATGTACAAAATCCATTGATTAATTGAAATGAAGATCAATCAATGATCAAAATTTGATTATTCCCCCTTGAAAAAATTGATTTTGGATATATATTTATCCATCAAAGAATGGACTGGGATACATCATTATGGAAAAAGATAAAGTTGTTTTGTAAGAATCATGGTAGATAGATAATCAGGAGAAAAATTATCCAACTCATGATATTGAGTTAGTAGCCATACCAATTCTCTAAAAATATAAAGACATAGTCTCTATGGTGAAATATGTGAGATATATATTGATTAAACGAGTTTTAAAATCATTTTTGTCGTAGAAAGAGATCAACTTGAGGCAAATTCGATGGATTTAGTTACTCCAAGATTACGGGGGTTCAATACACTACAACCCATGAATGGAAAATAATGTGGAATATGCATTAAGTAGGAACGATCAAGGAATTATAACACAAATGAGGATTGAAAGAGATACTTTATTAATATATCTTTTAATAATGGAAATGGGAATTGTTAAGGAAGAGGAGTCATATTTGATTTTTCAAATGATTTCCAAAATATCATGACTAGTGAAGATAAAAATATCTCAATATGATGATGAGAACATGAAAATTTTAATTAAAGATGTAAAGGATAGATGACTAGTAAACTTTGTGTATGAGAATGGAGTTCTATAATTTATAAAGAGGTTATACATCCAATCAAAACCTAATTTAAAAAGGGAATAATTAGACGATGACCATAGCTCAATTTGTTTCTATACACATTGGTAGGACCATGTTGTATAGAGATCTAAAGGAATATTTTTGGTGGGTTAACTTGAAGCGGTAAATTCCAAGCTATGTCTCAAGGTGTCTAGGTTTTCAGTAACTGATGTAAAAGAGAAAACAACTTATAGGTGTCATGCAACCATTACCTACTACTATGTGGAAGTGGGATGACATTATGATGGACTTTGTCATAGTAATACTAAGGACACCTAGAAGGAAGTATAAAATATAGGTAATAGTCAATATTTTTATAAAATAAGAACATTTCCTTGCAATAGGTAAGGATTTACCACAATATTTCCAAGAATTAATTTATATTAATAATATTGTAAGACATCATGGTGAACCTCTATTAATCATGTCTAATCGAGGTCACCGAATTACATAAAAAATCCAGAAAATTCACCTGATAGATTTGGATACTGAGATACATATGAGTAATTCCTGTCACCCCCAAACCAACAGATAACATAAAAGGATTATTCAAACACTGAAATACATGTTGAGATCATGCTCTCTAGACATTAAAGGTACATGGGACCAATAATATCCTTTGGAGTAATTTTACAACAGCAACATTTTCCATAAAAAAATTTAAATGCACTATATAAATAATCTTATGCCAGGAGGTGTCAAACTTCAACTTGATAAGATGATATTTGTGAGTGGAATCCTATAGGACAAAAACATATCTAAGAGAAAACATCAATGGTAATGAAAATTCAAGCCCAAATTAAAGTATCCCAATGTAGGAAAAGAGTAATGCTGACCACTAGAGAAAGGATATGGAATATCATGTGGGATATCATGTCTTTTGAAAGGTATATCTGTGGAAAGGTATCTTAATGTTTGATAAGAAATAGCAATTGGGACCTAGGTACATTAGACCGTTCAATATTCTAGAAATAATTGGAGTTGTAGCTTACTGTTTTGAAATGCCACCAAGTCTTTCAAAATCTTATAATGTGTTCCACAAGAAATTTTTAATGAAATACATTCAAGACCCCATATATGTACTCACCCATGAAGAAATAGATATGGAACCTAATGTTTCATACATTGAAGATACTATCATGATTCTTGAAACAATGGAGAAGGTATTGAGAAATTAGAAAAATTGACTGGTAAAGGTTCTCTGGAGAAACCATTGAATGGACGAAGAATCATGGGAACTAGAGGATGTAATTTCTAATAACCAACCACATCTTTTTTAGGGAATAATATACATGAAATATTTTGATGAAGAAATTTTTGAAGAAGGGAAGAATATAACACACAAATAATGAATGGTATGTCCTTCTTAAAGTATTTAAACATATTAAATATCTCATAATTCACATAAAATTGAGTATCTGTGAAACAAAAAAATTATATAACATAGCCATTAAAATTAATTTTTCTACTTCTATGATTTTAATTTCGACAAATAGATATACACAGTTTCGACCAGTCTGATATTTATAGTCAGATAAGATCAACTAAATTTTTTAGTGAAATGTTACCTTACCTAAATAATAGTAACATACCCTAATAAATATTAATATAACCCTTAAGAATCATAAATTTACCAAATTAATAGTAACATCACAAATTATTGTATAAATAAAATTTACGCACTTTATAAATGAAGGTGAATAATTTTCAATTAAGTGTTATAATTTGTCTGAGTAATAAATATTTTATTATAATTTTAATAATTAATAAAATGATTTAACATATATTCAGTTTTCAAATAAAGTTTTCATGAATCATGATTTATTTCCTTATTAATAAATTATTTTTTATGAGGTCTAAATTATTTTTTCAAAGTGTAATAAAAAGGGTGATAATCTTAAAATTGGTATTTTTTGAGTAAATGGTTATTTTAATTGAAAATTAAATTTATCATATTTTGAAAAATTATTTTCATAAAATGGAATGAATGTTTTGTATTCCAAAAAATGAAAAATGTTTTGGTTGAATTTTTAGGAATTTACTAAAATAATTGTTTTTTGTAAATAGTAAAATTTGATAATTACACTATAAATATATTTTAAGATAAATACACAATTCGTTATATAATTTATGATGTAAGAAACTATTAGATCTAAATACCATACAATTTATTACTCTTTTTGTCACAATAATGAAAACTACTTCTTGTCTTGGGAAACATAATAAATTATTGAATGAAATATTAAGAAATAACTCATCTCCTCACGTATATAAACCACCCCTTCCCCATCATCATCTCCCAACTCTGAATCTTTTTTCCTTGTAAAACGTCTTCTCAAATATCCACCCAAGAAGATAATCATTGTCTTGAAGCCCTTGGTATCCTCAAAATAGCAAATCCTCTAACCTAAATATTCTCTTAAAATGGATAGATTCAAAGGTAAATTCCACTTTTAAATTCTTGTTTTGGTATTTTCAAGTTCCTTTGTTATATTTTATTTGCTAACCTCATCAATCCTGAATGTTATGAAAACTATATTATATTATATGTACTATAATTAATTTTTTTATAATGGAATATTCCATCTTCATACATACTTTTCCATATTTTTATAAATATAAATGAAAACATCATTCAAGATATGTTAATTTATCACATTCAAGGAATAATGTTTTTCAATTAGCATTACTATATTAAATAGTAGTCATGAAACCATTTTAACTATTGAAACAGATCATAAAATATGTATTTCATCTTATATAATGTTCTATGGTCCTTACAAACTCATATTTTAACATAACAATAAAAAACAAGTTCATTGTGCACAAAACTTTCATGTTAATCTGGGTGTTTATCATTAATTTTTATCTAATGATTCAACCTAATGGTATATAAAAAATGTATTATAAGATAATTTATATGACATTAATTTCAATAATAATATTTATATACAATTCTTAATGATTGACCACATTTGAAATGAACTTCCAATCATGAATACTTGTAAACCGATCATGAAAACCAAGGAAGAAATTGTTGGATCGAATAGTCGATATAAAAGTCTATTAGATGGAACAATACAAGAGGGGGGGTGAATTGTAGGTTTTAAAACCTTGAGTTTTAGTAACAAAGAGATTAGTTTAAAAGATCTTAAACTAATACAAATACAAACACCCACAATTGTATTGAATGTAAAAGGTATGATGTATTGTAATACTAATGTTATGTAAAACAATTGTATTCAAGATGAACACAATAATCAGAGTAATACAGATGAATGATTCTACCTTAAAGCGTATAGAACCAATCAAAACAATATGTAATGGAATGATTGTAATTGAAACAATTACAATTGAAAATGTAAAGAAGAAAGGAAACAATACAAATCCCTTTCTAATACAACAACGGAAATGTAAAAGTAATACAATTCTTTTAACCCAAAGAGAAGGGTTATCCTTTCACCTAGGATAAAAGGTCTGTCTCACCAACACCTTGGTGAGCCCTCGATACGATGATCGGCATGTCTGTCTGCCTATCCCTGGCAGCCCTCGATACGATGATCGGCACGTCTGTCTGCCTATCCCTGGCAGCCCTCGATACGACGATCGGCACGTCTGTCTGCCTATCCCCGGCAGCCCTCGATTTTGCAGGTAATCGGCACCTCTGTCTTTCAATTACTTGAAAGCCCTCGATACGATGATCGGACGCACAAGGCTGATGAGAGAAGTCACAGTGTCTCTCTCTAGAATCTTCGTAGTTCACAGAGTCTCTTTCGTTCTCTTCGTTCATCAGTGTTCTCTCAGCTTCAAATGACCTCCTATTTATAGGCCTCGGGTTCCAACGGTCATATTGCCTCCAACGGTCATATTGAAACAGAAAGCACGACATCGTTTTGATTAGTATATAACTAACTCAACGACATCGTTTTGTTAGGATAAGAGATATATAGAAATGTAAAACATGAGTACGATTCATATGCAGAGAGAGTTTTTGACAAAGTACCAAAACAAATAATGATCATCTGAATAGCAAAGTCAGTACGATACGATTGACAGAGTCAGTACGATACGTTTGACAGAGTCAGTACGATACGTTTGACAGTCAGTACGACACGTTTTGGTCGGTACGATCAACATCGTACGATACGATAAACATGATAAAATACAATTTGTTATTTACAAACATATGATAGAATACATTTGAGATTTCCAAAACATGACATAGAATATATTTGTGATTTCCAAAACATAATGTAAAAGCCAAAAGAGGACTTTTGACTTAACAATCTCTCCCTTTTTGGAAAGCACAAACACACAAAGTAAATGAAACAAGAAATACTTATCTCCCCCTGAGTTATTGAAAACTCTTCTGAATAAGAAATTGAATACAACTAACTCCCCCTTAGGTATTGACTTTCCTAAGGATTGTATTCATAGATTTTCCTTAAGAGCATTGTAATGCATTCCCCCCCTTTGTAAAACAATCTTTGCTTTGTAAATATTCTCCCCCTTTGTGATTTACAAAAAGAAAGGAGGAATCTCGAATTGTCTGGAAGAGTTAGTAAAGTAATACAAGACAATGGATAAAAGAGAAAGGATTATAAGGGTTATTACAAAACAAACAAGTTCCAAAAGAAACAAATACAACAATCATTTGTTTTCTCTTTCCTTCTCTTTCTTTATAAGCTCATGAAGCACAGCTTTCATCTTCTTGATCTCCTTCTTGTCTTCAGAAATTGATTCACCCTGAGTTTTGAGAAGCTCTTGTTGATCCGCAAAAATCTGATCTTGATTTCTGATGGTTTCCTCCTGGACTTTGATTACTTCTTCAAGAGTATCAATTCTGTTTTGTAGAGTCTTGTTATCCTTTGATAACTCAGAATTTTGATTCTTCAGTAAAACCATTTCATCTTTGAAAGATGAAACCTTCGAGAATTCAGATTGGAAAGCATTCATCCTATCTTGCAAGTCTTTCACTGAAGGAACATCGGTTCTTTGAGAAGACAAAAGGTTCAGCCTTTCAACCGTTTCTTTATCAAGCTTGTTGAAAGCAATTGCTAGCTCATTTGATAACCTCCTTATATCTTCAATAGCTAATTCATGATCATTGATTGAGCTTTCAGTTTTGTATGACCACTTGGTCATCTTATTGCAAGCTTTCTTATGATCAACTGAGCTTTCCGAAAGAACTTTCAGATCGGCTTCTACTGACAAAACTTTCTTTCTCAATTCTTTTACATAGCCAAACTTTTTCCTTTGATTTTCAGTAATAAAATCAATCTTCCCTTCCAGCCTCGGGAAATAAGGAATTGTTTTCTCCACCCTTCTCAAAACATGAACAATGTAATCACTCTTCTTGAGAGAGATTGTATGCTCTGAATCAGTATCTTCATCGTACGATGCTAGTTCATACGATCTGCTTGAATCAACAACTGGCTGTTTCCCTTTTGCTTTTTCTTTCAGCTTTCTTTCATCTTCCACTTTGTCACTAATGACAACTACTTTATCAGACTGAGAAGATTGAGCATCTTGCTTTTCTCGAGATGACATCCTGTCCGGAGATCTTTCCTGATCGGCATGAGGAGTTTGTTGAACACCTTCGCTCAGCTTTTGAAACGATTCCTCTCTACTTTTCTTTGAGCTTTGAAGAAATTCTAACAGAAAATCTCCTTCTTCTACTTCCACTTCTTCTATCACTTGTTTTCCTTTTTCTTTCTCAGGCAGACTCTGTACGATGGGCTCTTGACGCACTTCCACAGTTAGTTGAGCACTTGCATCTTCAACTGCTTTCAAGACTTTAGAGATATCAAAGTCCTGAGCCTTTCTTTTCAAAAGAGTCTTCTTTTTCTTTTCAGCTTGAAGGGTTTCTTCTACCCTTATTCTTTCTGCAAGGGCCTCAGCAGGATCAAGACCAAACTTCGGATCGCCTTACTTTCTTTGTTCCTTGTCCTTTCTCCATTTGGCTACAACTTCCTTACTGTACCTTGGCTTCTTCTTTGGTTTTGAACTAGTTTGAGGATCAGACTTTCGAGTAACACCGGTGGATTGATTGTCCTTGGCTGGCATAGGTGCCGATTGATTTTGAGCCAATTCAGCTTCTACATCTCTGACAAAAAGTTTTGAATTTGTATCAAAACAAACATTCAGCTTTTTCATCGTACTCTTATTAATCAAAGACGGCCACAAATCCATAGGTTCTCCTTTCAAAGGAATGTTACAAAACTTCATACTCTCAAGAATGAATTTCGTAAGGATGGCTGGATACATTATTATTTGGGATTTAATCCCTCCTTTCTTGACATTCTTGATGGTTTCAAAGATATATCCCATGAGATTTACTTTCCTCATATTCACAAGATAGTCGAGCATAAAGACATCAGAAACTTTAAGGGTTTCTCTATCCCATTTTCTTGGGACAAGAAAACCTTTCATCCATAAAGTGACAAACCGATTGTCCGGTGAAAGATGATAAACTTTCCTCTTTCCCTCATTAACAACAAACAAGGTTTTTTCAGCACATTCTCTATTAAACGTACCAACTTCCTCTGGTAGTTTGTGAGATGGACAGAATGCATCGCCTTCTATAGAAACATTCAGAAAATGTGCCGCTTGTTTCACAGACATAGATAACTTTCTATCGTACACAGTGAAGTTTATAGTCATATCTTTGTCGAAAGAAACGGTTTTGTAAAACTGACAAACTTCATCAAAAAGAACTGGATCTTGAATATCAGGCTTTTCCACACAGAGATGTTCCCATCCTTGAAACAAAATAATCCTCTTGATTGTAGAATCGTACATATCGAAAAATTCTCGGGATACTAACCTTTCTCTGTGAAAGTCTTTCTCTGTAAAAGTCTTTGAAGACATTTCGGCAGGAGTATTAGCAGAAGATTGAGACATAAAGGTTCTGCCGGTGAGAAGATCGTACGATGGTTTATAGCTGGTGGAGAAGAGCTTCGCCTCAAATCCTGAAACTTCAATGTGGGTTTGGGGAGGGGAGGGGGGTATTTATAGGCAAAAAAAGAGATGACCGTTGATATTCTACGGTCAAGATTAGATAATACCAGATCAATGGTTAGGATTAAACAAAGAAAATAAAAAAAAATGAAAAGAAACCTATCGGAGAACATAAGGTGATTGCTGGTTTTGGTATGAATCAAAAGTAAACACAATCGTAAGAAGGAAAAAAAAATCATGATGCCGATGGAAAACAAAGTCATTACTATGATCGGACCGTACGATGGAAAATAGTTGTTACCATTAACCGACAGTACGATGGAAAACAATCTCAATACTATCATCGGTCGATACAAAAAAAATCGAATGATACGATGGAAAAGAATTTGAATACTATCATCGGTCGATTCAAAAACTATTGAATGGTACGATGGAAAATAATTTCAATACCATCATCGGTCGATTCAAAAATTATTGAATGGTACGATGGAAAAGAATTTCAATACCATCATCGGTCGATACAAAATTTTTGAACGATACGATGGAAAAGAATTTCAATACGATAAACAGAAAAACTGAAATGGTCAATACGATAAACAGGAAAACTTAAAATGAAACGATAAAACTGTCAATACGATAAACATAAAGAAACATATATAAAGAGAGTAAATATTTAAAGATCAGAAACATAAAGACATAAAGAAATGTCCTCCCCCTTTCTACGAGGAGTTTCTTACTATTAGGAGAGATGTAAAACAGGAAGTAGATATGAATGATTATTTTAATGTAATCATTCCTAGCTTCTGTTTTATAAATTCAAATATATCGGAAGGTAAAGGTTTTGTAAAAATATCAGCAAGTTGTTCTTGCGTTCCGATGAATTGTAAAACAATATCTCCTTTTTGTGTGTGATCCCTAAGAAAGTGATGCCTAACATCTATGTGTTTTGCACGAGAGTGATGTGCTGGGTTTTTACTAAGAGCTATGGCACTTGTATTATCACACAGAATTTGAGTTTTGGAGAAACTCAAACCATAGTCAGTGAGTGTGTGCTGCATCCACAATACTTGAGCACAGCAACTTCCAGCTGCTACATATTCAGCTTCAGCAGTGGAGAGTGCTACTGAGTGTTGTTTCTTGCAAGACCAAGAAACCAAAGAATCTCCTAAGAAATGACAAGTTCCAGATGTACTTTTTCTATCCATTCTACAACCACCAAAGTCAGCATCTGAAAAACTTTTTAAAACAAAATCATTTCCAGAAGAGTAGAAAAGTCCTAAATCCATAGTGTCTTTTAAATACCGAAAGATTCTCTTTACGGCTTTTAAGTGAGACTCTTTTGGATTAGATTGATATCTTGCACATAAGCATACAGAAAACATCAAGTCGGGTCGACTAGCTGTCAAGTATAGCAAACTCCCTATCATACCTCTAAAAATTGTTTGATCTACTGGTTTCCCAGTTTCATCAAGATCAAGAGTATTTGAGGTACCAATTGGGGTGCTAATACTTTTAGTTTTGTCAAATCCATACTTTTTGAGTAAGTCTTTAATATACTTATGTTGAGATATATAAGTTCCTTCTGGTTTTTGAGATATTTGAAAACCTAGAAAGAATGTTAACTCACCCATCATACTCATTTCAAACTCAGATTTCATTAAATTTGCAAAAGAATCGGTTAAAGATTTCTGAGTTGATCCAAATATGATGTCATCAACATAGATTTGGACAACCAAAACATTTTTGTTTTCCATTTTGATAAAAAGAGTTGGATCAGCTGTACCTTTTCTATAATTGTTTTGTAAAAGAAATCCTGTAAGTCTATCATACCATGCTCTAGGGGCTTGTTTAAGACCATATAGAGCCTTGGTAAGTTTAAAGACATGATCAGGATGTTTTGAGTCTTGAAAACCAGGAGGTTGTTTGACAAAAACTTCTTCTTGAACAAAACCATTTAAAAAAGCACATTTGACATCCATTTGAAATAGTTTGAAATTGAAATATGCTGCGAAGGCTAATAGAATGCGAATAGATTCAAGTCTAGCTACAGGAGCATATGTTTCTTCATAGTCTATTCCCTCTTGTTGATTATAGCCTTTAGCAACAAGTCTTGCTTTATTTCTTACAATGATTCCATTTTCATCACACTTGTTTCTGAAAACCCATTTTACACCAATTACAGTTGTTTCTTTAGGTCTTTCAACTAATGTCCAGACTTGATTCCTTTCAAATTCATTTAGTTCATCCTGCATTGCTTTGATCCAATCATTATCACCTAAGGCCTCACTTGGACTTTTAGGTTCAAATTGGGAAAGAAAAACAAGATGTTCTATTTCATTTCTTAAGGAATTTCTGGTCCTTACAGGTTGATTTCTATCACCAATGATATTATCACTGGGATGATTCCTAAGAAACAATTGATTTTGGTTTTGTAAAACCTGTTCATCAACATATGGTAGAAAATCTTCTGTGGTAAATGTTTCAGGAACACTTTCTTGAACATTTTCCTTATCAGAATGTTCTTCTAATATAGGTTGATAAACATTTTTGGAAAACACATCCGAGGATGTAGGATTGGGTTGGTTGAAAAAAAAAATGGTTAGTTTCATCAAATTTTACATGTACTGTTTCTTCAACAGTACAAGTGTTTTTATTGAAAACTCTATAAGCCTTAGAGGTTGTGGAATAGCCTAGAAAGATTCCTTCATCAGATTTTGGTGCAAATTTGTGTAAATTATCTTTTGTATTCAGAATGAATACTTTTCATCCAAAAACTTTGAAGTAAGAAACTTTAGGTTTTCGGCCAGTCCATAACTCGTAAGGAGTTTTATTAAGAAATGGTCTAGTTAAAACACGATTTATAGTATAACAGGCAGTACTTACAGCTTCAGCCCAAAAGTGCTTAGCAATTGAGTATTCACTCAACATGGTTCGAGTCATTTCCTGAAGAATACGATTTCTTCTTTCAACAACACCATTTTGCTGAGGAGTTCTTGGTGCTGAGAAATTGTGAGTAATACCTTTCTTACTACAAAAAGTTTCAAAATCTGAGTTTTGAAATTCACCACCATGATCACTATGAATAGTTATCAATGGTAGGTTTTTCTCATTTTTAACTTTGGCTCTAAAAGTTTTGAAATACGAAAAGGCTTCAGATTTCTTTGTGAGAAAGTAGACCCATGTAAATCTAGTAAAGTCATCAACTAAAACAAATACATAGTATTTGCTTCCAATGCTTCCAGATTGTGAAGGACCAAACAGATCCATATGCACAAGCTGTAATGCATTAGAAGTTGAAACTTCATTAATTGGTTTAAAGCTAGTTTTATGTTGCTTGCCAAATTGACAAGGATCACAGACTTTTGAAGAATCATATCTAAGATCCGGTAGCCCTTTTACAAGTCCTTTCTTTGAGAGTTTTCTTAGGTTTCTCAAATTACAGTGTCCTAATCTCCTATGCCATAGCCACGATTGGTCTTCTATTACACTTAAACAAGGTAAGTTTTGGTTCCTATGGTCTTCTAAGTTAATAGTGTAAACATTCTCTTGCCTATGGGCAGATAGAATGAATTCATCCTTGGAATTGTGAACTAGACACTTATCATTTCTAAAATTCACAAGGTAACCTTCATCACATAATTGACTTATGCTGATGAGATTGTGCCTAAGACCTTTTACAAATAAAACATTTGAAATAAGAACTTTTCCAAGAAAAACGATATTACCTATACCAACAATATTTCCTTGAGCATTATCTCCGAAGGTAACTTTTCCACCTTTTGTTTTGATAACCTTTTCAAAGAAATCTTTGTTTCCAGTCATATGTCGAGAACAACCACTATCCATGTACCAAATGTTCTTATTGATACACTTCTCGTTTTCCTGAAAAAGAAACAATTAGATTTTCGGAATCCAAACTTGTTTGGATCCAGAAGGATTAGATAAAAGAATTTTAGGAATCCACATTTGTTTTGCAAAATGAGCTTTATGAAATCCTAAGGATTGAGTTTTGTTAAGAGAACAATCTCTTCTCCAATGTCCACCACATTGACACTTGGAACAGAAAATTGTTTTTTGGGGAACAAAATAGTTATTACTAAAAACAGGTTTGGAAAAAGTATAACCAAGACCAGAACGATTTCTCAAAGGTCTTATTTGAGAATAAATCCTATCAAAGTTTTCTTTTCCATGAGTAATGTTTGACAAACACTTTTTCAAGGATAAAATCTCTGACTTTAGTTTTAGAACCAAATTCTTGTTTTCTAAAACATTTGAATTTGAACTAGAGTTAGACTCTAAAATATTTTTCTTTGAAATAGCAGTTTCAAGATCCTTAGAAAGTTTATCTTTTTCAGATTTAACTTTCTCAAGGGTTTTCAAAATACTTTCAAAATCAGAAGTTTTCCCATCAAGGTCTTTAGAAAGATCTGATACTTCTTTAGTCAAAATAGAAATTCTAGAATTTGCTTTTTCAAATCTCTTTTTGAGTTTGGAATTTTCATTTTCAAGTAACTTAGCAAATCTAGAAACTTATTCAAAAGAAGGTAAAGTATCATCTTCTGATGATGAGGGTTCATCATTTGAAGATTCATAATATCTATCATCAACATAATTTGTATTTAATGTGACATTTATAACAGCTTCAGCATTATGTACCTTAGCCATGAGACAATGATCTTCAATTGGTAGTCTGGCTAGAAGTCCAATATTCCTTTGTCCTGACGTCTCATATTCTGAAGAATCATCTGAGGAATCACTACCAGTTGCACTCCATGTATCATTTGCTTTCAAGACTTTATTTGTCTTATAAAACCTTTTCTTGTTTCTGTCAGAGTGTTTCTCTTTTCTATCTTTCCTCTTCAGTAAAGGACAATCAGGCCTTATATGTCCTGCTTTCTTGCATTCATAACAAGTTACCTCTGAATCTTTCCTATCTTTCCTGTCTTTCTTTTTGAATCTATATTGAAAATCTTTCTTTCCCACAATCTTGTTCATCCTCCGAGCAAGATTAGCTAACTCATTGTCTGAAAGATTACAATCACTTAAGTCAGAAACAACAACTTTCATGGATTTAGACCTTGTAACCCTTTCAGGTGTTTTAGCTTTAGATGCAAAAGCTACACTTCCATTCCCATTATTCTTTTTATTGAAATCAGCATCTCTTTTCATTCTTGTCTCGTGCTGTAGAAGAGTTCCAAAGAGTTCATCAAGAGTAATCTGGGAAAATTTTCTATTTTCATCAATAGCTGTCCTTTTTTACTCCCATTCATTTGGCATAATATCTATAATCTTATCAACAAGAGCTTCATCATCAAGACCTTTTTCTCCCATAGATTGTAAGCTGTTGACAATTGTCATAAACCTTTGTTGCACTTTGCATACTGGCTCTCCATAAGGAAAAACAAATCCATGATACTCTGCTCGAAGCATTGCTCTCCTTGTTTCTATAACCTTGGATGTTCCAAAATGAGTGACTTCTAATTTCTTCCAAATACAGTTAGCTGCTTCACATGAAGATATCTGACTATATATATTCCTGGTCATAGAGCATAATAAAGTATTGCGTACCTTGTAATTCAGTTGATATTCTTGCTTCTCTTGATTGGTCAAAGTACTAACTTCTTTGTCAGGAATTTTGTAACCCCCAGTAAGCATAATAAAATTATCTACACCAGTATTGATGACGAAAGTCTTCATACGATCTCTCCAATAATCATAATCATTCCCATAAAAGATTGGTGGTCTAGAAGGATTCAGATTATCTATTGATCCGATATTCATTCCTGCCATCTAATATAACAAAAACAACTTTTCCACTCCACACGTTAGTGTAGTAAGTATTTAAGAAAGTAATAAGAAATAAAGATAGTAATACAAGTCAGTGGAAAACCTCCTCTGATACCAATTGTTGGATCGAATAGTCGATATAAAAGTCTATTAGATGGAACAATACAAGAGGGGGGTGAATTGTAGGTTTTAAAACCTTGAGTTTTAGTAACAAAGAGATTAGTTTAAAAGATCTTAAACTAATACAAATACAAACACCCACAATTGTATTGAATGTAAAAGGTATGATGTATTGTAATACTAATGTTATGTAAAACAATTGTATTCAAGATGAACACAATAATCAGAGTAATACAGATGAATGATTCTACCTTAAAGCGTATAGAACCAATCAAAACAATATGTAATGGAATGATTGTAATTGAAACAATTACAATTGAAAATGTAAAGAAGAAAGGAAACAATACAAATCCCTTTCTAATACAACAGCGGAAATGTAAAAGTAATACAATTCTTTTAACCCAAAGAGAAGGGTTATCCTTTCACCTAGGATAAAAGGTCTGTCTCACCAACACCTTGGTGAGCCCTCGATACGATGATCGGCACGTCTGTCTGCCTATCCCTGGCAGCCCTCGATACGATGATCGGCACGTCTGTCTGCCTATCCCTGGCAGCCCTCGATATGACGATCGGCACGTCTGTCTGCCTATCCCCGGCAGCCCTCGATTTTGCAGGTAATCGGCACCTCTGTCTTTCAATTACTTGAAAGCCCTCGATACGATGATCGGACGCACAAGGCTGATGAGAGAAGTCACAGTGTCTCTCTCTAGAATCTTCGTAGTTCACAGAGTCTCTTTCGTTCTCTTCGTTCATCAGTGTTCTCTCAGCTTCAAATGACCTCCTATTTATAGGCCTCGGGTTCCAACGGTCATATTGCCTCCAACGGTCATATTGAAACAGAAAGCACGACATCGTTTTGATTAGTATATAACTAACTCAACGACATCGTTTTGTTAGGATAAGAGATATATAGAAATGTAAAACATGAGTACGATTCATATGCAGAGAGAGTTTTTGACAAAGTACCAAAACAAATAATGATCATCTGAATAGCAAATTCAGTACGATACGATTGACAGAGTCAGTACGATACGATTGACAGAGTCAGTACGATACGTTTGACAGAGTCAGTACGATACGTTTGACAGTCAGTACGACACGTTTTGGTCGGTACGATCAACATCGTACGATACGATAAACATGATAAAAGACAATTCGTTATTTACAAACATATGATAGAATACATTTGAGATTTCCAAAACATGACATAGAATATATTTGTGATTTCCAAAACATAATGTAAAAGCCAAAAGAGGACTTTTGACTTAACATAAATTCCTCCCAAAACAATAAAATTTTATATATTAACCCATATAAAATGCAAAAAATGTAATTAATGAATAAGTCATGAGATAATTACATGTAGATAAGGTGTCTTAATTATAAAATAAATAATCTAATTTTACTATCTAGTACATTAATATCAAAGGGAGAACACATTTGGTCATAAGGTATGTGGTTTCTCATCTCACTTTTATTCCATTGAGATTTCAATTGTTCACCGCATATTTATTTCATGTGGTGCAGTTTTACTAAAATTTGAAATATTATTTCATGATTTTATTTATATTTCATATATTGTTTTTATTCATATGATAATTATTTACTTGATTGATAACAATGGCGTAATTTACTTTGTTTCTTTTTTCCATTTCATTGTGATTTACATTCTATTGTCCACCTAATCATTATTACATGGTGTAACTACATCCAATTTGAGATAATTTTTCATTTAAAATTTTATCTAAATTATATATTCACATTATTGTTACATGGATATGGTTATTATCTTAGTTGTATACCATTTTACATACAGTTTTTATGTGGAATTTTTCATTAACTGTGGATTGTTTTTGAATACGTATCTACTAATATATATAGATTTTAAAAAAGAAATATAGTTGTTGTATTTAATAATAGTATTAAAAATCATGTGTACTGGAAATGACATGTGGGGACTTCTATATTCCAATGATGCATCGATAATTTTCACGATACAAATAAGTTGGCGAAAAACACTTTGAGTTTTTTTCTAAAATAGAATCAAATGGGTATCTACCCACAAACATAAACAATCATGATGATCAAGTGGTATCATGTGAGAGACACACGACTTATTAATATTAATAATTAACTTTTTCATTATAAATTTTTTAATTTCCCTATTTATTTGAATATGAAAAAATCTATGCATACGGTTTCAGTCTTAGTATATAAATAGAATGCGTTTTTTTATTCACCATGCCATACAGATTATTTCAATTTTTTTATGACTCTCATATCATTGATTCATTATTATTTAACTATTTTTACCCTTACATACCATTTTATCTCACCCTTATTATGTTTACATTCCCATGTTTATGAAGAAGATAACATTTAAATAGCTTTCCTCAAGCTAGTTTTTTTCAGTTTATTATCTATCATATTGTTTTTTATCAATACAACTGTACTATGGGTATTGTGTATGTAATATGGTAATCTAAATATGCTAAACTAAAATTCCTTTCAATGTTTTATTTAATATAATCATGCTAATATAATAAAATAATGCCCCAGATTTACGATTATAGGGTTTGGGCGTAACATTTGGAATTAGTAGAAGTTTGCAAGCTACCCTAGAAACTAGATATAGTAAAAAAAGTTTAGATGGAATAACAGAAACATTAAATTTGATCATGTGCATAGAGTAACATCCTAAAATTCTAGTAACGTGGATACTATGGTGGTCTTCCTAGTAAATACATCCCTATCTAGATACTAAAAGTGGGTGTGTTTATAGCACAAATGTATATAGGATTATCAACATCGATAAGGAGCTTCGTGTTTGAACCATGGTATCCTGGTATATGACTATGGGCCTTATTACTCACCTAGTTTGACAATCTGGGTGGATATGAATAGGTTTATTAACATTTTTTAATAAACCATTTTAATGGATTTGATATTAAATATAACCCATGTTTATGATTATGGGATTAACTATTCATAAAATTTTCATATTATGTAAAGTGTTTATTGTAACAAATAATTAATTAAGACCTAATTTATTGTATTCCATTTTTAGTGACGACACCTAATATAATAAGGGTAATCAATACAAGTGGAAAATGTATGGATTTCCCTATAGATAAAGTCAACACAATCAATGTTGGAGTGGATCAAATCATGACCCTACTGGGACAACTTACTCATGCTATGATGAATAACCATGATACACTTGTGATGGGTTTTTTCATGAGATAAAACCCCCATATTTTAGTTGTAATTATATCCCGGAGGTAGTTGAGTAGTGGGTTAGGTCCCATGGAATGGAAAACCCCCATATTTTATGTTAATGTTCTTTAGAAAATATTTCCCTAATCAACAATGATATGAAATAATGAGGTTGTTAAATATCATAAAGAAAAAGGGATGAAGAGAGTGATTCAGAGTATTAGGATAACATTAAAAGATTAGTTAGGTATGCTATAGATTACATATGTGATTTGGAAGAAAATATTGAGCATTTCATTGAAGGTCTTAATAGATGACATTGAAGGGCATTGGCTTCTCAAAAAATATAACCATATGATAAAATAGAATAAATTTCCATCAAAATGGAGAAGCAGTTATATACATCAAGTTTGTTTGACATAAATGAAAGGAATAAGCAATCTTTTGATAGTAATGAAATATTTATGTCTCTGAACTAAAATAAGGGAAACAAGAAATTCCCATTATGTGAGAATTGTCGAAAGAACCATCCTAGAAAAAGATTGAATGGAATGAGAGTTTTCTATAATTTTGATGATAATGGTTAATAATCTAGTGAATTCAAGGGGATGAGACATATTAATAATTTTTGATTGTTATAATTGTATGGACATTGGGAACTATGAAAATTATTGTCCTAGTGATCATAGAAAATTAAATCTAAAAATTCCACAAGAGCAAAGGAATGCTTATGAAATTACAAATATGGATATTGAAATTCTTAATGATGTGTGTGTTGTACTTTAAATCGTTTCCTAAAACTGAGCCAATGATTTCGTGGATTCTAGATCATCTAATTCATTTATATCTTACTAGTTTTCCTTGAAAATTATATATTTTATTTTTTATTTTATAAGGGATTTTTCAGTCAAAACTCTTAAGAGAAGTATCATTGCAACAAATATGAGTTAGGTAGTTCCAATTAGGGAATATAAACAAGCCTTATATACTTATTTTATCATCATAACTAGGATTTAAATTGATACAATCCTAATTATGGATGATACTTCATATCACGATGCAACGAATATATTATAAGAAGAATAAAGTTACAACTATTGAGGAAGAAGTATAATTCTATTTCTTCAGAGAAGAAACCTCCCCATATGATTTTTATCCATATCCACCCCCATTAACTCTACGGAATACAATTCATGGGGAAGATGAAAACTCGATAACTATGATTGAATAAATAAATATTCAAATTGAGGATGTACCTTTTTTTCGAGAAAATATTGATGTGCTTCAAAAGGATTTACCTGGGCATCCTCCTATGTGAGAAGTTGATTTCACTATTCATTTAATTCCTAGTTCAAGACCTATATCAAATAATCCATATAGAATGACCATTGTGTAATTTTTAGAACTTAATAAACATCTAGGGTAATTGAGTTATAAAGTTTATATCCACCCTAGTGTTTCTCCATGCGGAACCCATGTTATATATGTCAATAAAAAATATGGATTTTTGAGGGTGTTAATTAACTCTAGGGAAGTCAATTATATTACAATAAAGGTCAAAAATCTTGTTCCTCAAATTAATGATTTATTTGATTAGAATAGTGGGTTATAATAGTTTTCGATGAATGAAATTTTTTTGGATATCATCTGTTGCATTTAAGGAAGGAATATATTCCTAAGACATCATTTTGAACAATGTATGGGAATTACAAGGTTATAGTAATGTCTTCTAAACATAGTAGTACAACCCATATTTTCATGGATCTAAAGAATATGGGTTTTAAGGAGTATCTTTATGACTTGGTTGTTGTATTTATCAATGATATCATGGTATAATCCCAAAGACATGAAGACCATGAGAATCACTTGTGGGTTATTTTGAAAACTCTGAGAAGAAATTAATTATATGGGAATATTAGAAAGGGTTAATTTTGGATTCAAAATATCTATTTTCGTGTCCATATTGTCTCTAAGGATGGAATATTAGTTGATCCTATGAAGACAAAGTCAATCCCATAAAGTCTGATTCCAAAAAACATAACAGTGTTATGTAGTTTAATTGGCTTAGTCGGTTACTATCATAATTTTTTCAAATGTTTTCTTGATTATGCAACCAAATAACAAATCTCACTTGTACAGGGGTTGAATTTTTATAAATGAATGAATTTGTAGTGTTCTTTGAATGACTGAATATAAGATTATCCAATGATCCAATTTTGAATCTTCCTTCTAAAATTGTAGGATTTGTGATATACAGTGATGCATCAAAGAATGGAATGGGTAATATACTTATAAAAATGATAACGTTATTTCTTTATACATCAGGTAATATAAATACTCAGGTAAAAAATTATCCAACTCTTGATCCAGAGTTATCATCCATAATCTTTGCTTTGAAACTATATAGACACTATCTCTATAGTGAAATATGTGTGAGATATATGGATAAAAAGAGTTCGAAATACTTTTTTACAAAAAAATAAAATAGCATGAGGAAATGGTTATGGCTCTAGTTACTCAAAAATTATGATTTTACAATACAATACCACACATGTAAGGAAAAAATATGGTCATATGCATTAACTAGGAAATATTATGGAATTATGAACCAAATGAGGATTGAGAGAGATCCAATTTCCATTGATCTTATAAATATGGATATTGGAATTATTAAAGAAGGGGAAACATCTTTCAATTTTCAAATGTTTTTTGAACCTACTTTACTAGAGAAGACAAAAATCTCGCTATCTGATGATGATAATATGATAATGAATATTAAGGATGTAAAGGATGTAATATTGAAAAAACATATCAGTGAGGATGGAGTTTTGAAATTTTGAAAGAGGTTGTGTGTTTCATCATTAACTGAGATAAAACAAGAATTATTTGATGATGGTCATATCTCAAATTTTCTAAACAACATGGTTGCATCATGTTGGTTAGACATTGAAGAACATTTTTGTGTGATAACATGAAGCGAGAAATTGCTGACAATGTGTGAAGTTGTCTAGTTTTTCAACAAATGAAGGCTGATAGAGAACATCCTAGAGGGGTCATGCAACCATTACTTATTATTATGTGGAAGTGGTATGTAATTACATTGCTATTTTTCAAATTACTACTCAGTACTCCTCTATGAAATGATTCAATATGGGATACATTTTTTGGGTTACAAAATCAGCACATTTTTTAACTATAAAAGAGAATTTACAACTTGAATGCCTAGAGAGACATTATATTAATGATTTTAAGACATTATGCGGCACATATATTGATTTTTCGGATCATGATTCCCAAATTAAAAAAAAGTCCAGAAATATCTCTTGAAGGATTTGGATACTGAGCTTCAATGAGTACCACTTATCACCCCCAAACTGATGGATAGTATAAAAGTATTATTCAAACAATGGGAGAGATGTAGAGATCATTCTCTCATGACATTCATGGTATGTAGGATCAATACATGACTTTGGTGGAATTTTATTCTAATAATAGTATATATTCTAGAATTAAAATGGTACCATATGAAGCATTATATTGAAATAACTGTCGAACTCCAATTTGATTGGATGAAGATGGCGAGAGTAAACTTATAGTCCAATAACATATAAAAGAGACAACTAAAAAGGTAAAGAAAATTAAGGCCCACATTAAACAAGCCCAAATTGGGAAGAAGCTTTATTCTAATGACCTGAGAATGGATTTGAAATTTCATGTGGGAGATCATGTCTTTCTAAAAGTATCTTCGTGGAATGGTGTCTTATGGTTCTTTATGAAAGGGAAATTAATCCGGTGGTATATAGGACCGTTAAAAATTCTAGAAAAGTTGGAGTTTTATCTTACAATTTAGTGGTGAAATCACATCTCTCAAAAGTACATAACAAGTTACTTGTGTTATTGTTAATGAAATACATGTCAGACCCAATGCATGTACTCACCTATGATGAAAATTACATGGAACCTTATTTTTAATGCAATAAATAGGCTATTGAGATTCTTGACACTGGAGAGCAGGCATTGATAAATCGTAAAACACAATTACTGAATGTTCTTTAGAGAAACCATAAAATAGAAGAGGCAAAATTGGAACTAAGGGATGTAATGAAGAATAACCAGCAACATCATTTTTTTGATAAATATACATGAAAAATTTGGAGGAAAAAATTTCTAGAGGGTAGAATATAACACAACAAAATTTAATTGAATGTCTTTATAAAATAATTTTAACACATTAAAAACCTAAAAATGTACATAACACTGAGTTTTTTTAAAAGAATAAAATTTCTATAACGTAGCGATTAACCTTATTATTCAACTTCTTTAATTTTATTTAGAAAAACAGACATACATGGTTGTGATCAATTTGATATTTATAGTCTGATAGGATCAACTTATTCTTTTAGTAAACAGCTTCCAACCCTTATTAATATTAACAAACCCTTATGAATAGTAATATGACCCTTATTAAGAGTAAATTTTTTAAAAAATAGTGTCGTCACCAATGAGTGTATAAATAATATTTAGGCACCTTATAAATGAAGGTGAATATTTTTTAATTATGTTTTGGAATTTTTTTGTGTAATAAATATTTAATTACAATTTTAATAATTAATAAAATTATATAAAAATAATTAATTTTCATAAAATGTCTTACTAAATCACAATTTTTTTCATATTATTATGAAATAATTTTTTTGAGACCCATGTGAATTTTTTAGTGTCTCATAAAGTCAATGATAATATTAAAATTAGTATGTTTTTAGTAAATGATGATTTTAATTAAAAATTGAATTCTTCGAATTCATATAATTATTTTAATAAAATGGAGTTCATTTTTGTATTGTACATGTCATAATATTATTATAGAAATTTTTTTTTGTAATTTTCCGAAATACTCAAATATTTTGTGAATAGTAAAATACATTAATTACAGTATAAATACATTATGAGATAAATGCACTACTCCTTACATCATGGATGTTATAAGAAACAGTTATTTTTATGTCACATGCCCTTATAACTATTATTGCTCTATTGAATCAATACGGTTGGTTTTCTAGAAAATTTAATAAATTAATAAAATAATGAATATGATATTGAGAAATCACTGATCTACCGCACTACATAAACCACCCCTCACCCCCTCTTCCTCTCAACCATCTCAATCCTTTTTCCTTTCCAATGTTTTACACAAATATCATACCAATCACATTCCCACTTCCATCACCCCTTGGTCTCTACAGAAGGACAAATTTTCTTACGCTAAAGAGGCTCTCAAGAGAAAGATAGAATAAAGAGGTAAATTCCACTCATCAATTATTTTTTTTTCTTTTCAAGTTCCATCATTTTATTTTCTATTATAATATATTCTCATCTAGATGTTATCAAAACTGAACTAAATTATATGAAGTGTTATGTTTTTATTATAATATAATTTTTCATTATCATCTCCTCCTTCCCCTCTATTTTTACTATAAACTAAAACATCGTCTGAGATGTGTAAATTTATCACAATCAAGGAAGAAAGTTATTAAATTTTCTTTTCTATAATCAAGAATTGTAATGAATTCATTTTTATGTATGAAATAGATCATAATATTATATTTTTTCTTATTTAATTTTCTAAAATATTTAGACACATATAACGTAAATTAATAACACAATACAATTTCAATGTGCAAAAAATATTCAAGTTAATCCAAGTGTTAATAATTATCTTTCATCTAATGATTCATCATCATAGTTTATAAAAAAATTACTTATAGGATAATTTATATCTCCATAATTTCACTAATAATATATATTAAATATTATTGATTATTTACCACAATTCAAAAAAAAAATCAAATAAAAAAACAAGTAAACCGATCATAAAAACAATGGTATAAAATGCTCCAAAAATAATAAAATTAAATCTCTTAGAAAATATGAAATTCCATAAATGAAATTAATGAATGCATAATAAGTATGTTACATGTAGTTATGGTTATTGAATTTGTAACTAATGAATATGCTTTTACTAACCACGACATTATGATCAATGGAAGAACACATTCGGGCATAATGTTAGGTGTTTCTCATTTCACTTTTATTTCATTGAGATTTCCATTGTTATAAACTTATTTCTTGTATGTGGTGCATGATTAATTCTATATTATTGATTATATAAGTATTAAATTTATATTCATGGTATTCAGTGATTCACTTGATGATTATTAACTCAATTTAGTAAAGTTTTGTAATGGACTTTGTTTTGGTTTTCATTTTATTAGGATTTACATGTAATTATGAACCTAATAATTCATATGTGTTATACCTACTTCCCAATTTATAATTTTTTTAATTTGAAATTGTTATTAAATTATATATCAATGTTTGTGAGAAATGGATATGATTATTGTCTTATACTTATACCATTTTATAGAAAGTTGTTTTGTGGAATGGTGCTTTAACTCATGAAATATGGATGAATCTGTATAGTATACTCAATACAAGTATAACAAAGGTATATTGTTATTTTATAAAATAACTATATAAATAATTCTATGGATAGGAAATTACAAATATTTTAGAGACAAACCCTTCAAGTTTGTTTCCAAAACCGAATCATATGGGTATCTTCCAACACACTTAAACAGTATCGATATTATAGTTGTTTCATATTACATATACATGACATATTAATAATAATAAATCTCTTTATTCATTATAAAATAATTATTTTCCATGAGCCTTTCACTATGATTCAATCTATTGACGTAGTTTCTGTCTCAGTTTAATAATTCTGTGTGTTCATCATTTACCTTCCATTCTAGATTGATTATGTAAAATTTTTCATGATTCACTTATCATTGATTAATGTTTACCCTTTTTATCCCTTTATATAAATTTTATCTCACCCATATAATGTTTCATTTCCCCAGGTTATGAAGAAGAAAACTCTATGTAAGCTTTCATGGGGGTAGTTTATATCAGTTTGTTATGTATCTTTTTTTATACCATTCCAAATGTATTATGGGTTTTATTTATGTAATACGGTCTTCAAAAACTAATAAACTAATTGGCCCTTTGAGATTTGATTTATTGTATCACGACCAATATAATAAAATAATGCATCGACTTGAGTCTTCTAGGGTCGGGGTGTTAAAAGAAAACATAATTTTACCTTCACATTTCTTCTTTAAATAAAAATATCACTAATTTAATGATTCTGAATAAATATATACTCAATTGACTCATTAAAAATTACTCACGGAACTAATTCTATTGAAAAATAAAGAAAAAAAAATTCACACAACATCACACAGAAAATATGTCTATAACATGATTGGATTCCTTTTATTTTTTATTATCAATGTTCTATTTACACTACCTAATACCTTATTAATGTATTCATAATAATAACCATCCTATAAAATAAAAAAATATGATATTTACTATTTAATACAACATTACATTAAAATAAAACATCTTTAGAAATATTTTCATCATGAAAATCCAAATGAATTGAGGATCACATGTTACAATGATTTATTTACATACTTCCTTGTGAATTTTAAAATTCATAGAAAAAAATCATGATCATGTCTATATTTTATGTTCATTAAATTCAATTTCACAAAACACATAAGTATGGGTTATTAAACATCTTACTTCGTCTGATTCGTAAATCAGAAGTCTAATTTTATGAACACCATCTTTTTCATTGGTTTGTGTTCATATAATATTCATATAATGTATATTTTATTTCATATTTACATAGGAAACAAGGTGTATATTTTTCTCTCATTCACTTGAGTCACACTATACCGAATATATTCTTAAAGTTTCAAATAATTATACATGAATCCATAAATGACCTCATTGGACACTTTTTTTTGACTTCATTCCACAATTTCACGAGATATAAGGTAGAGTATAATTAAAATAGCAATTTTTTACTTCATCTGAAAAAAGATCCCCAATGTAATACTTTTAGCCAAAATCCCAATATTTTTGGCTCCTTGTAACTGCATTTAGTTAAAATACAACTGATTCAAATAATTTTTGACATTTCCAACCAACATCAACTTCCGATAATTCTATTAAATAATCTAATACACTACTATACACCATATTAATATTTAATATATATATATATATATTCATGGAAGTGAGTTTCCAACATAGATTAATGTAACATAACATCAGCACATTGGAACCAAAAAGATCCACCTCAAATAGATTCCATAATATACTTATGGATTAGTTATCTTGAGGTAATTTTACTTTGAAAAGTCTATTTAGTTTCATGCATTCATTCACATCATCATGAATTGGCAATTTACATATACATTTCTTTTAGTTCAGCCTTCATGAAATCAATGACATAAATCATCAAAGATAGTGGTTAAATAAATTTTAAGTGTGGAATTGTTTCGATCATATACCCTGAATTTATAGTTTTATAAATGATGGAAACAAAAGATGTGTTTAAGGATTATCTCACGACATAATTTATTATATAATGAATGATAATTAAAAATATTTTATTCCCCATAGATTTCTATGAAGAATCACACATCAATGCATCGTGATGCAACATCTATCACCATGATGACTAATATGGTAATTATTCCCTTATGAATGTCCCAGAAGACCAATTCCACAGTTTTGACTGTCACTAAATTCTTTATACTAACCCTTTTACTCACAATATATATCCAATTTTTTCATTTTATTTATCCTTTTTTGATAAGTCAACTCATTAAATATAATGTCCAATTAATTAGCTAGAAAATTCCATCTTTAATTCACACATACGCACACACAATCTCTCTCCCACCTATCTATCACTTCACTTATACATACTATGATAATTATGCTATTATCATTCCATATTTTGAATAACACATTCAATCATACCTCAACACGCTTTTTCTAGAAATATATCTCACATGATCATTGATGATGTGGTAGAGTTATTGAAATTGTTTTCCTTATAATTTCACCAATAACCATGGATGTCCTCCACATACTGAAGGGTATCACCAGTCAAAATGTTCTCCTAATGTCTGAGGGGATACCAGTCACCGCATAGCCCTTTCTTATGGAACCAACCATAACACTCATGGAAGATACACCATACACTCATAGAAACCCATAATTTGGGAAAATGTGTGTCAACACTAGATGATGGATTTTGGGATGCAACATAGTGACACCCATGAAATTTTAAAATGATAGACTACTAATTATTATAATAATATCATCCAAACTCCACCATCATAAGTTGTGGTTAAAACACATTAGTTGAGGAAGGCCATCCCTGAGGAATAGGTCCAAAATTTATCCAAATTCCACTGCAAAATACTTACATATAGATTATATTCTTGCCTAATTATTATGTATATTTATATAGATATTCCAACCACCATCATAATCCTTTGTCTTTAAATCTATGTTGAATGTAGGAAAAATATCAAGATATGAACTTTTAACCTCTATAGAGAAATAGAATATAATTATGTATCCGACTTTGATGAACTTCCTCATATAAAATAATCCCTCGACTATCAGACTTATATATTAATATAATATGTATGACATTGTCATCACATCAAGCGAAATAATCCTCATTAGATTGAATTCCAATTGGGATGGTTCTTCTTCCAAAAGATCAAAAGTATTGAATTTCTACACCACTTCCTCTAATGTCACCACATTTTTCTCATTAATATTATTAGGGGGACTAAAAACATAACTACCGTCTAGATCAAGAGATGAATGATTCTAGTTTGTGAGAGACACTATATACTAACAGATTTATAATTTTTTATGTCTACTGAATTTTTTTACATCTCAATTTCAACGATTCTTAGTAAAAATATTACAACATGAATTCCAAAGAATATGTGGATACCATTCTATAAACATCAGCACCCTCAGCTAACCTATAAAATGGATACAAAATTTTCAAAAACATTAAATAATATTGTCAAAATGTTTTCCTCAATAATCTTCTTGTATCCACTAATATAACATTTATGGGTACCAAAAAATGTTTCCAAACGAAATAATTTCAAATTATAATTTGTTTTCATCGAATCATGGAATTGGTATATCCCTATATATTGATTCGAGGCCTAGAGAAGTATATCATCTATTATATTTTTTTCAAGATTATGATGGTGATATGTCTTGTAATATTGATATCCAAATAATGGTAACAAATCTATTTTATTAACCAAATCCAGCATGAAAACCCTTAATGTTAATACTTCCACTGAATACAATCATAATACACTAATGAGGTGGATTATGAGTTTTATATTCTACTATAGTATTGAATGAATATAGCTATCCTTCTAAATAGTGTTAATACCTATTAGTGGAGATGGGGCCTAGTACTAATTATCCCTAGTAAGGGATTTCCACCCATAAATAGATACCTTGATAAAAGATAATTTTATTTATCAATCCACAGATACCTCTACAACCATTTACAAAGTTAAATGTGGATTCCATGATTACTACTCTACTAAAAGATCTTAAGGGACAGAAGATGACCATTAAAAACTCTTGAGTGGGGGCATCCCAGAGTGTGGGTATTATTAGTGTGATCCCATAACACTCCATATAGATCCCTAACAACTAATTCAACATAGTCAATGAAATATAATTGAAGATGGTGAGTTCATTCATTCGATTTGGAGAAAGGACTGAGTCTTTTCTCAATTGTGGCATATCCTAGTATTTACTGTAACACACTCTCTTATAGATCATAATGGTGTCCCACCTCAGTATCATGATTTATCAATATCATGGGATATCCAACTAAACATGGGTAATATTTATGGAAACTCCACCAATAATGGTGTGATCAATGGTCTCATTTCTCACCTCAAAGTTGTGGAGATTGATCAAGAATTAGTTAAGATCACATGAAATCAATACATAACATGGGTGGATCATAATCTTCCACACATGGATTTTGGAAACATTTTAATCACCTCCTTCAACGTCTCAAGGAACCCACAGATACACCTTTTCCACTTCACCCCATAATGCTTCCAAAATTTGGGGACCGCAGAGTTATATGTAGGGGCCATAAACTAGTACATTATCTAGAATTTTGAATGTCTTATATTTTTTAAAAGAAGTTATAATTTGAATATATCACTAGTTGATATGATATCAAAGAAAATTTTCACTATCACATTAGATATATATTATATAGGATCTGTAGAACTAATCACTCCATATATAACAAACATGATAATTAAAATTCCACCAAATTAATTATTTTGTGGAAGGGATTATTGTAATCCATATTAATATATATTTAAAGGATAATATTATGTTTATATTCATAGAGATATTAAGGTAGGATATAGTACCAACCCTCAACTACCAAAATCATCCAAATAGATTCTGAGAATTCCTTGAGTGGGATAATCATCTTCAAGAATCTAAATAGTAGAAAAAATTGCAGTCTCACTCAATTACTAATTATTCTATAGCTTTAAATCCTTCAACAGAAGATATTGGTTTTGTTATATATACACCATTCCATTATCAATTTTATCTCAAAGTTCCAACTCAAAATATTCATTACAAGACACAACCTCAAAATGATAATTTTTCCAATGTATTTTTTATCTAAAATTACCCAAGGTACCCTATAATGTGATAAAGAACATGGTATATACCTTTAAGGATAAACATATCCTAGGTTTATTTATTTTCCAAATAGAAAATAACTTACTAATGTCTTAATAATTATATACTCTATATGTGGTTGATGTGTTAAATAACCCCTACTATTTCATTTACCATACGATCCCCATAAACACCATCATAGAACAATTCATCTTAAATATTTGGACCCATGACATGATAGATTATGGTAAAAATGCACTTGGTAACCCTGTGATGAATGTATCATGAATCACATATATTGAATATGATAATTAGGGTGTTGCGAAAAGAAAACTTATTTATAATTCATGCTTTCATAAGTTTATCGATTGTGTTTATGGAATTCAAATAAACCATTCCCATGTGATCATTCGAACAATACTAAATCAATTGGGTTCCACTATGGTTAGCCATTATCCTATAGTTCCACCATCTGTTTTGAAGCCTTATATGTCTCAATAATGATAGTGTTGGAAAAAAATAATTCAAAAGGGCCACTACTAGTGCCAATGATGGTCTTTACTTTTAGGGACATTATGACTCTTATATTTGAAAGAATCCCCAAGACCAGTCTAATTCTAGAATATTATTTCAACTAAGAACAGGAGTATTGAGACATTAAATATGTAATGTTATTGGAACATTGTATGAATATTAGAGAAGAAACTCATCAACTAGTTCCCAATACCTATCATTAAATCTCGTCAGTAAAATAGAAACACTATCCTGGAAAGTACAATGATCAAATCATTATCCATTAAAGTAATGTATAAGATGATATGATGACAATGTTGATATTTGTAAAGTCCTTGTAGGAAAATAACTCACAGAAAAAACACTAAAGTACATCTTCCCAACCCATATGACTGGATACTAAATTTTCTAAGCCAAATTCATCTAAATATTATCCATAACCATCCAACCGACGGAAGAACTTTGTAGTTTCTAGCCGATCTCATTCACCACAAATAGTTGGACCCTCCATGATTCTTTTCAAGGCATGAACATGTGGGATGATAAGTAGACCCCCAAAATATATTTATGAAAATTTGCTAAATTTTAACCTATATATCAATTATTAACACACACAATGTCTGAATGGCGTTGTGTGAACTCCTTCTTATGGGGCTAAATAACCCCTTCAATTTCATCATTGAGGTAGCTGATACTGAAGATTACCATTCTAAGGAAGATTAAGAAAAGGAATATTTAACTATAATTTACATATTTGGGGAGGATTAGGGTTCCATCATTCATAGAAACATATATCCACACTATATATTTGGTTATTTAATGAAATATAATTCCACTACTGTTTGGTAAAAATTATCTTTTGCGTAAATATCATCCTGCCAAATTCTCTCTTATAAGATCAAGTATATACATTCCAATACAAGATCATTAAAACTTTATAATCCACGTATATTACATGATAAAGTATAAGTTTTGTGGAATGAAATATATAAAGACGAAATTTAGTATTTTAGTCAACTTCATTGTCATATTTTAGGGAACCACCTTGCGGGCTATTTTTAGAAGGTAATAGATCCATCAATTTGTAGTGGTACCTTTATTATCACTTTTTTGTTAAATAATTTCTCAATGATCAAGTAAGGGTGATCCCGTGTGATGAAAATCCATTTGAATCATGTAAATCTCACTCCCATGATGCTAGGTATTACCAAATGAAAGTGAAAAAACCCAGTTTGGAGTGCTTGAGCATTTCAATTCATCTAATGACTTGAAACCTACATTGGTATAACTTTTGGATGATTATAAATGTAGCTTTATCCCCCCATGTATTTTATAGAATAAACTAATCAATGTATTTTTGTCACTCAACTCTTTCCATGTTGGAAGAGTGATCCTTGAGAACCTTATTCTCTTATGAGGGGCATACTCTTCTCAAACATGGAAAGCCCAATCCTATTGTACACTACCAGTTCCATCACCAAAAATTTCAGATTTTAGTGCCAACAAATTTTATGTCAACTAGAGATGATGGATTAAACATTTAGGGAAACATATTATAGTTATGTTCTTATTAAATTGGGTCCTCAATATCTTCCTCTATAGTATCATTCACCTTAGAACATTCTAAATATTGTTCTAAATATTCTTCCCCTATGTAGGAGATAATGATTCCTTATATCCGATGACACCCATGGGATCATTCACAACCAATAAAACTCAGAGATATAATTCTATGAATTGAGATAATTATCATTCTATAGTGAAAAAATTGGTTTACCCTCCACAGACTATGTGTTACTAATGTGGCTTGACATTGAAGAAGAGTGGAGTCTAACTCTGACCAGTTCCATCATATATCTAGACAATAAATAACAATACAACAAGTTCATAGAATAACACTCTAACAAAATCATGTGGAAATAGAAAGAGAATACATATTTTCACCCTGATGTCTCTATCCACCATATTGGATATCCTATCATCCATCATGGATGTCAAAAAAGTGACCATAAATATATATCCATCCCATGGGTTCTTGTCTCTGTCTAAAATAAATAAGCATCTAATATTCTACATTATTTGGGATGTTTGGTATCCCATATATTTGGATAATACTATTAGAGTGTGGTATAATAACATATAGATCATTACCTATATTGAAATCCAATACCATAAGAATAATTTCGTAATGGGTCATTTAAAATTGTTGCTAAAAAGTGGTAGAATGATGTAGTTGTCGATTTTTAGGATTTGACTTTCATGGAGGCATATTCTAGATATAATAAAATATGGATGTCCCATATATATAATGATTCCAAAAAAATAGGGAACCTTATGGTATATTATATACCAAATTATTCCATTAATGGTTATGAATTCTAATGAAACCCACTAGTGCTATATACACCACATATCTAACCCCCACCATAGAACACTATTATTGTGATACATTGATAATTTTTTTGTCAAATCATGAATTTGTTAAAAAATAAGTCAATGATTTATAAAAGTTTTTCTATATGATCTATACTGATATCATGAATACCAACCCTTTTATGTAGGTATTCAAGGTTTATATAGAGATATTCATTGGAACCATCATTATTAATAAAGGCACTGAGGTCAATTTAGAGAATATCAAATCCATCACCAGATTGTCTCATTCTCACATCATATAAGATATTTCCTTCCTCATAGGAAACATAAAATATATAATAAATTTCATTTCAAAATTAAATTAAAGATGTATGGTTGTTTCTAAATTGATGATAAAATTCATTTCCTATCAATGGAATGAAATATTTTATACTATATTCTATGAAATCATGAAATATTGTATTAATCCTATGATTATGAAGAAAATATCCAAGGGAAACCTCTGGTCCATAATGTAACTACCTTATAATTATCCCTAAAAAACTATTATTTAGAGGAATAATGGTAGAAGCGATAATGTGATTTTTTATATCAGTCACATTTTATAAGACAACGATATGAGATATTACTATAAGAAGATGTATTACCTCTCCGTGACATGCATTGGTTAGAAGATGCATAATCTTTTGTGTAATCATGAAATCCAGATAATATATCATAGTGATGAAATAAATTATATTCTCAATCAACCATCATGGATGAGTAATAGGCATGATGAGTGGTTACCTTACAATATTTTCACCTCACTTTCATTCCACATATGACTATCAGTGGCCAAATATTTGAAAATTTGATGGATACATACTCAATATCATAGAAGAATACTTTATATTTCGACATCGGAAATAATATTATTCTATATTTTGATCAACTGGAACCATGTTGAAAATTTAATTTTATGGTTCCTATGCAAGCCTAACTAGATATAATGAATAATAACTCCAAGAGGAATAGTATAGGCCCCAAGATCATCTTCATCGCTACCTCTATATCCTAAATCCTATAATAATTCATCATTTCATAGGGTTATAGAAACATTAACATCATGTACCAAACTGTAATTAATAATATTGAACATAAAATTAACATGCACGTATCACTTTTTCATGTTAATGTATTCTATACGGTCACCAATAAAAAAATGAATAGTAGATATACAGTTTTATAATTTGATGTTATTCCCATCATTAAGTGAATCCACAATTTGATGGAATAGTATCCATGTAATTTAAAGGTGTTTAATTTCCCATGAACCTAAAATGGATGTGATGTTTTGGAATGTGCAGCTAAATTTATTATATAGATTGAATTAGAAACCTCTTCATCCATGTGGTTCATTGAAGGGTGATTTCCCATATTATTCCTGATGATATCTAGCAGGATGTGAATCAATATGATCAAATATATCCCATGTAAGGCATCTCATTTGAATTTGTGGTAGAAGAAGTATCTAGGGGGATATATCCTTTAGTAGAGTAACCCCAACACATAACTCAACTATCTGACTGATCCAAGAATAATAAAATCTTCAATTGTGTGACTAATTTCATAATATATAACTTAATAAACAAATAGAATGTTGTCAATAATTTTAGATGTTATGTAATCCTTCTCCATTTCATCTATATAAATTAAATCCCTAAGGTTTTGAATGTGGTCCATGATGGCTGTTGTGTTGCTCATCAACCAGTATTCAAGATCTCTCATCATAATCAATGGTTTGGATATTTATTTCCCACCAATATTTGTGACTTCATTTATGTCACTAAAACGTTCCATGCATATTAAAAACCAAAAAAAAATCTTACTTTATCTTCAAGAGATTCTCTATGATACAAAGAAACTTTTTCCTTTAACTATGTAGAGATAAGATTTAATTGTTCCCAACCCCAACTAATAAACCGATTGTGCATGTCCATATATACATCCACATACAAATTTTTAAAGTTTATGAAGTTGTTACGCTCAATTTGGTAAAGAAAAAATACATGATAAATTTTTTTTAGTTTAATATAATCCCTCAATAGGGAATAACATAAAATATTCTCATATACATCGAAACCTAATTTTGTTCCACCGATAAAAAAAAAGTTTTATACAAATTAAACTCTCTTCTCAAAAAATACATTCCACTACAAATCATGGGTGGATGATTATATTAATGAATTTAAAAAGAACATTCCAAAAATTATTTATAATATGTTGGAGAAAAACATAAAAAGATTCAATAAAATCATCTATAATTACCTAAGGTCAAATAATATGTTGACTCAAACATACACCCAAGTGATTTAATACTATATGGTATATGGAATAGAAGAATTAAAACCTATTTTGAGCTATATTAAATTTCATCAGAATTATTATTATGACCAATTTATAATTGATTTTTTTTATAAAGTTCATTTCCCCCATTATACGTTATCAATGAGATTAGGCTCTTGGCCCTTCATAATATCAAGGTCCACCAGAATAGGGTGGAACAAGCACTCAACATGAATGTTCACCTATTCTTCTTTATCTATTTTGACAAGGTGGTATCCTTGAGAATAATATTTTACATAGAATGAAATAACCAAAAATATATCCCATTATGATTGGCCCCTTCACCATCCATAAGGTTTATTCTAATGTTTAATAATCATTGACCACCATGGATGAAGAGTGAATCATTCCACCCACGAATGTGATGTTCTACTTAATGTAGTTTTAATGATTTCATATTGGTTCACATAGGTTAGTGTTGTTGATAATAGGGATGGAAGGGCTCTCACTTTTCGTAAAAACCTACTCTGCGATCTATTTCTATTTGAAACCTGAGAGAGATTAATTTACCTTCACCTCAATCTTCTATCCATGAGTTTAATGGATCCTATCTGGGAGATGCATAAGAAGGAGGTGGAAATATTGAAGCAAAAGGAGGTGGAAATACAGAGGCAAACGGCGGTGGAAACCCCAAATAAAATGGATCCATCGATGACATCAAGTCTCAGAATGAGAGGAATCACCTTTCTTGAAGCCCTGACAGGTGCTAATCCTGCAAAATCTCAACCACAGAAGCTGTCAAGGATTAGAAAAGCTAATGATTCAAGTTTCACTGTGGATGATGACCCGGATGTGTTACAACAAAGATCCGATCTCTCTAAGTATTACATTATGGGTCGTATATCATATCTCAAGGGTGATAAACCATAGTCATTGCTGATCTGAAGGCCTGTATTACTATGGTATGGGGTTTTACCAATTGGAAATTGGTGCTGTTTGGGAAAGGGAATTTTCATATACTGTTAACCTCACAGAATGACCTTGATAAAGTGTGGAAACTAGGTAATCTTCATCTTAAACCCAGTTTTCATCGACTTTCTGGACGCGGTTTTTCTTTTAATTCCAACAAACACAAAAACAACACTTCTCAAGTATGGGTATGGTTTCACAATTTGAACTGGTTCTTCTGGCACCCTCAAATCTTAAATGGTCTTTCATTATGTATTGGTACTACACTAAATGTTGACCAGAGTACACATAATGGTGAACTAGGATTTTTTCTACAATTTTAATTGAAGTGCATTTGGAAAACATGCTACCTAAATCCATTTCATTCAATTCTAGGGAGTATAAATCTCTAGAAAATGTTTAATATGAAAAGGTGCCCTTGTACTGTGAGTTTTGTAAAATTGTGGGACACTCAATACTAAATTATAGGATTGTTCATATAAATCCACCACATGAATCCTATTCTAAATGGACATAAGTTGAAAATAATAAGAGGGGGAAGGATAATGTACTAGATAAACATGAAATAGCAAAGAAAATGGTTGAAAAATGGGTTTCCAAACACCTTACACTAGTACAAACTGACCACGGGAACAAGAAATCTTAGGCTGAGCTTGTAGATGAACAGAAACATGAAACCATATATCCAAACATTAAAGATGTTATTGAATCAGATGTTTTAGTAATTATTGAACATCCTCATTTTATTGAATTTTTTTATTTTCATAACCATGCAAATGATGAATGTTTTTTATAGGAAGAGGAGGTACACCCCATGATCGATAAAGCTAAAGAGCAGTACAACTGTTCAAAACTACGAGAACAATCAGGGAAACTAAATAGTACTGCTCCTATGATAATAATTTCCCCTTCTCTAGATTTTTTTAATATCAATTTGCAGGACCCTTGCTCAAGTGACTATGAAGATCCAATAATAATGGACCCAAAATAGAAACCTTCCTTGGATAGATCACAAGGTGAGGTATGTATTAACACAAAAGATTGTGTAGGTACTTCTAATGATTCTTTGGCTATGTAGGGGATAGATTGTGGGACTGACCATAAAATTAGTGCTACTAATAAGAAGCAGTTTCCTCCCATGGAATTGGAATTAGGGAGCTAGAACACATTGAATTAAGTTCCCCCTACTAACTCTGACTGGGGTCTGGTAAATCCTGCCCAGATTACTCTCTCTCACCATTCAATTACTCTTGATATTCCTGTTTCAGCTGAACCACAAAATAATAGAATTCTGCATACTAAAACAGGTACCTGCATGTTCCCCCCAACTTCTAATTTTAATTCCCACTGTGTGAAATCTAATGTTATATACAATGATGTTTCTGTGAAACTTGTTACTCAATCTTCTTCTTCTGTATTGGAAACATATTCCATTTTAAAACAGCACAATTTTGATCCCTATTTAACTTCTGACATGAATATTACTCACCAATATCATTTCCAAAATGGATAAGGATGACACAGATACCCCTCTAATACATAGTTCTTCTATTACTGGTAAAAGGAACGAAATAGAGGCTGTTCTGGTTTCTGTTTCAGAACAGAATTCTAAAATGTCACCTGTCCACAACATAAACATTACCCACACAGCCCCTGGGCAGACTTCGACTACTACTAGTAATGAGACCTCCTCTACTATTATGGATATTAACCTTATTGATAAGAAATCCAAACCAATACCCTTTCAAAAATTTAGAATATCAGAGAGGAAGAAAGGTTCGGGAAAAATCAAAAAAAGGGCTCCAACCCAAACATAAGTCAAAATAAATATTCACTTTTCGAATTTTCAAAGTATTTATAATGATGACACTTTAGTTATTCTTAAGTGTATTTTAACCACTCATAAACACATGATTTTCTATATCTCAGAACCTAAAATAAACTTCACTTATAACATCAAGAACTTATACTCTCTTAACTTTGTTTTTCTAGGAGCCTACAATGATGGCTCCTCGGTAGAAAATCTTTTGACATTCTATCACACTTCCCTAAAAAACGTGAATATTGTTTTATGTTCAGAGCAACATATTACTTGTGACTTATATTAGGAAGGGAAAAACTACTTCTGTACAATGATTTATGCCAAAAATAGATATCAAGAATGAAGAACTCGTTGGAATGATCGGTTTATGTTGAACAATAATATTAATTCCCCTTAGATTGTGATGGGTGACTTCAATGAAATTCTCACTTCCAATAGAAAGATTGGACCCACAGATATATCAATATCTTCAAAGGACTTAATGTTTCTATTGATCATAATCACCTTGTGAAAATCAACCTGATTGGTGCTAAGTATACTTGATATAGGAGGCATTATATGAAAGTTGTTGCTAGTGAACCAAATAGTGCTTTTGTAAATATGGACTCTCTTGATAAATGGGATAATTTCACTTGTTTCACTTTACCAAGGTTGAATTCGGATCACCACCCTATTTTGGACAATATTCTCACTAAAAAAGGCAAGCCTATTGTCCCTTTCAAATTTAACAATGCTTGGTCTATAGATCCTAAAAGTGTGTCATTCATCAAAATTGTTTGGCATACTATGAGTCATCATCAGGATGCTTTTTCCTGCATGTTTAAACACAAAAATTTAAAACAGTCCCATAATGTTTTGTGTAGAACTGAATGTAAAATAATTGACGTTGATATCTCCTCTCGTGAAAAAGAGCTGGATCAACTGCAAAATCATAATACCAACTTGGATTTTAACCTTGATCCACAAAATGAAATAAGAATATCTTTAAAACTCAATTCCCCACTCACATTCAATGATAATATGTGCAAAAAAAATTCAAAACCAAATGGTTTACTAGTGGTGATAGGAACACTTAATTCTATAATTCACTTCAAAGAGTTAGAAATACCAGTAGACATATCACTAAACATTTACATAATGATGTGATTATTGATCCAGAAGAAGCTATATCCAACTACGTTGTTTCTTATTTTCATAATATTTTAATGGTCCAGACATAAATATAGATCTTAGACCTGATATTATCCCAAGCATGGTGTATGAAAATAATAGTTCATCTCTCCTATGTATCCCTTTGGACCATGAAATTAGAGACACTATTATTAGTTTAAAACCGGAAAGTGCTCCTAGTCCGGATGGCTTCAATAACACATTCTTTCAGAAACATTAGGATGTTATTCATCTTTATGTCTGTAAACTTTTGAAGCCTTTATTCTTCATTGGTTTTCTCCCTCATTGTCTTAGTGCTCAATTTCTTACATTAATCCCCAAAGTGGACAATGCATCTGAGATCTAATAATTTCGGCCTATTGTACCGATAAACACTCTTTTCAAAATCATTTCCAAAATTCATGCTAAAAGGCTATCCCCTATATGAAACAAAATATTTTCATGGAATCAATTTGGCTTCATTAAGGGAAGGTCTATACAAGACTGCATTTTCCTTTCCTCTGAATGCACCAATATTTTAAATAAAGTTACCAGAGGAGGAAATGTTGCTATCAAACTTGACATTAGGAAGGCCTTTGATACTATTTATTGGAGCTTTATTTTTTAGGTTGCAAACGGATTTGGATTTAATGATAATTTTATCAAGATGATAAAAACATTATTCAACACTGCATCTGTATCCATCTTGGTCAATGGCACCCCCGGGGGTTTCTTCAAATGCACAAATGGGGTTAGACAAGTTGACCCACTCTCATCAATTTTATTTTTAATTTCTGAATGTTATCTCAGTAGGCTCCTCGCTCATTTGGTAAATCAAAAGAAACTCAAACCTATACATGTGGCCACAAATCTTAGAGTCCCTACTCATATATTATATGCTAACATCATCATTTTGTTTCTTCAAGGTGACCAAAATAATATTCAAGGTCATAAACAATCCCTTACTCACTATGATAAAGTCTCAGGTCATGCCATTTATTAGCATAAATCACACATTTTTTTGGTAAACACTTCTCCACACAGTGGAAAAACAGTATTTCCAATGATCTTGGTAATAAAAAGGTTGCTTCTCCTTCACTTATTTTGGGGTACCTATATTTTGAGGAAGACCTAAAACTATTTTCATTGCTAACATAGTGGATCAAATTATTAATCAAATCTCTAATTGGAAAGGCATGTCCCTCTCTATAGCTGGAAGAATCTATTTGGTCAAATTGACCATTGTCACTATAATGGTCTACTCACTTATGATTTATAAATGGCATGCTAGTAATTTAAAATGAATTAACACCTATATTAAGAACTTCATCTCGGATGGAAGTATCTTTCAAAAAAACATGTCACTATTCCCTGGGTAACCTGTTGGAAACCTTTGAAAAAAGGGGGTATTTGTATTAATATCTTAAAGTTGTTTAATGATGCTTTTCAAGCTAGACTTACATTGAGATTAGTCAATCCTGACTTGAATTCCATTGACGTCCTTAAACACATATTCCTCTCCAAACATAGAAAGGGGGACTTTAATTATATATCTTCTTAGATCTGGCCTTCTATTAGGTACACTAATCATAAAATCATGGAAAACACTAGATGGATAGTGAGCGTTGACTCTAACATAAATTTCTAGCTTGAGAATTGGAATGGTGTTCTGCTGGCCTCGATGCTCTCCCTTGATTCTACTATGGTGGACACCAATCACACTATTAAAGATGTTCTCCATTTCCATAGGGATAATCTCCCTGAAAATGTTGCTCAGATCATTGATAATTATCATTTTATTAACTGTGAGGATTTTCTTGTCTGGGATCCCGCTCTTTATTGTATTCTTCACTAAAAAAATTCCTAAATCCAAAAATTTCTTGGATCTGAATCTAGCATTAAATGGTTATATTTTTTCAACACGACATGGATTAAGCCTACTTGAATCACTCTTCTTTGGCACATTTCTCATAACAGATTGCAAACTGAGGTCTGCATTAAATATTATTGTATCCAACTATGCTCTAAATGTCACATATGTAATCAACTTAGAGAAGACACTAAGAATCTATTTTTATCTTCTTCCACAACCTATTATCTTTGGAAATATATTTTTTACATTTTTGATTGTAGATGGAATACCCTCGACTCAATTTGAACTCTCCTTAAATGTTGTGTGCATCACCAATCCTCTCAGAAAATTAAAAAAATTTATCTAGCTTCTGTTGCTGAGTATCTGCATGTGATCGGGTAAGATAGAAATGATATTCTTAATAATAAATTCTCATTAAATCATAATGCAGGGAAATCAAGGATCCTCATTGAGATTCGAGAAGCTACCTCGATTCAAAATGCTCACTGATACAACTCGGTTAGTAACTGGGAGATTTTGCATAGGATTTGGGTTGATGGCGTATACCGTCAACCTCTTCACACCTTTGATGTTTTCTGGAAAATGCCAATTCTGGGATTGATCAAAGTCATCGTTGATGGTGCCTCAAAGGGAAATCCTGGACCTTCCAGCTGCGGATCCATTTTCAGAGATTATGCTGGCATGTTTCATGGGTGTTTCTTTGGAAATGGTGGCATAGCTTCGTCATTGGTGGCCGAAATGATGGGAGTAATTCATGTGGTCACGTTTTCCATTCAAAAATGCTGGAGGAAACTATGGATTGAATTTTATTCTACCACCATTTTCGAAGCAATATAGAATGGTGTGACTCACCTTTGCCTGGCCTTTGATCAATCTTTGGATGTAGTGCCTGGACCCTCTAAATGGTATAGACTACATTGCCACACATACATTCAGAGAGGCTAACGTTGTTACTGATGCCCTTTCCAACAAGGGTGTTCACCAGACCATGACCTAGATTGACACCCTCCCTCCAGATTTACTTCATCTATTTGATATAGATTGTAATAAAATCCCTTCTTCCCATCTCTTGTAATCTTATGGAATTGTTTATTCAATAAATTGTGCTTTGGTCATTGACCAAGGTACCACTTTCTCAAAAAAAAGGTTAGTGTTGTTAAACCATAAATTTTATAACACCATAGTGATATCTATATAACAATAAAATATATATCACATAAACCTACACCTATAAAAAATAAATTTTGACAGTCATGATTTGAACACTCTAAATGGAATGACTTTAAGTTAAAACTACAAGAAACTAAATTTCAATTCATATGTCTATTCTCAATGTTTATAAAATACATGGAATGGATGTATGTTTCATAATGTAGGAAATAATTAATTTTTATCCTTTCCATTTGATGTTAAATTTTGTTCTTCATATCCTATATGCATAACATAAAACAACACTATCTTAGTTTATAAAATTACAACATTAAAAATAAATAACAAATTTATTCTTGTAATTAATTTAAAATATATAATTAGATAATTTTCCATACCCAATAAAAAATACCCCTCTATTAACTGTTATTCAACAAAATCATTTTTTAGAACCACGTAAGGATTGAAAAAAACATTATTGGATATGTAGGGATACACATATCATTTTTCCTTAGAGAGAAAACAAACCTCATATACATACATTGAATTTTATTTTTGATGAGTACTCTATTGTCCTTTTTTTAGTTACTTGAAACTAGTAAGAATATCATATTAGGAGAAAGGTTTCAATCTCACTTAATATGGAATCTATTACATGTTTTCAAATGAATAGATATGTGGAACATAGAGTGTAGAAACCCACCTAAAATTCATATTCAATTTTCATTAACATATTAGGTATTTCTCAATTTATATCCCCATTACCCTACTCATTCAAATCAACTACCCAATTATGAAAACATAATTACAAACAGGGTCGTCAATCATCTAAGTTAGACAAAATGTAGATGGATTTTGGAATTAACATTATGATTCCCATATTTCAAAATCTTGTTCAATGATCACCCCCATGTTACTTTTACTATTTTTATTGATGTGGGGATGTAGAATTTATTTTTTATAAGTTGTCAATAGTGATTATACACTCATTATCACACATTGATTTATACCCTGTAGGTCTTTATTTACCAAATATCCGCCCTAATATATTCTAGTGGAACATCGACACTATCCACTTTCACACGTTCTATTTTACGCATGTTAATAGAGTGAGTTAGTCCAATGTAGATACATCATACTGACTGTTTTTATGATTCTACTCTAGTTGAAGATGTTATATACTAACATAGGCCATTTCCCTTTATCACACACTTTAATTCAATACAAAAATTAATCCCTTTATACACCTTCATTCCCACACTAAGAATGTAATATTTGGTTTTAATTACTTTAGACGATTATTTTATGACCAGAGTGGAACACATTGGACATGAGACCACTTTTTCCCTAATTATATGACCATAAAATTCACATCCCCTTTCACCTTTTCATATTACTATTTCTACTATCATTGGAATCTATTATTAATGGTAGGGTTACCTTCAACTAAAACATTTAAGATTATTTCAATGATGGTATAATATCCACAATATTAAAGTATGAACTATCCTTCCTAATGTTTCTTACATCGATACATTTTTCAAAACACCTATTTCAATTATTCCTCTCATATTACTCTCTAAAGAAATAAAAACCCCATACATTCCCTAAATACTGAAATTAAACAATGTGCTTCACTCTTTATGTGTCTTTGTATAATGCTAGTTCATGTGGACAACTATTTATATTGGGAATTTTTTAACTTCTGTGCAAGAAAAACCATCACACTACTCTTCATTGCTCAAATATATATAACCATAAATGTTTTAAAAATCCAAAATATCTCTCTACATGAAATTAAAATACAGGGAATAGTTTCCATCATATGAATTATAACTACAGTATTCGTTAATTACATATCTAAGTGGATGAAAGTTTCTATGTTTTGTTCCTCTACCTCACCACCTAATATACATATTTATCATTTTATTTATACTTTATGGAATATATTTTGATACTTTGGTTTCTAATCCTAAAACATGCCACCATTTTCCCCATTGGAATCTTTTAATTATTTTTGTGACTTTATAATTATTACCCCTCCATTAGGATCCTTGTTCTAACAAGACAGGGAGTAAATGTTCCCCTTAAGAGATGGTTTTTTCCCTTACTCAAACTAATAGACCACATGATTTTCCGAACACATGAAAATTTAAAACACACAATTCATTACACCACTTGAAAATCCCATTATTTCATCTTAAGACGTAGAGACTTCTTTGATATGAATCCCCATTATCATATATATCCACCTAGGCCCCCCAAATGTTATTATATAATTAAGAATAGGATCGCCTCCCATAATGGGTAGATTTCCTGGAGTGATTATAGAATTCACGTGACATTTAGCTTGATTTGAAGACAAGGTGTGTATTCAACCCCAGTATTACATTCCCATGTACTAGATAATGTGGTATTAGGACCTAAATTTCATAAAAATGGTCATGAATCAACCCCACCTAGATTATTATTCACCTTTTTTTAGTACATTGACTTACTAACATAAATCATTTATGTCACCTTCTTTATGGTGGAACCCAATACCATCAGTGTTTCCCCATTCATGAAGATTCACAAGTAAATAAAATATTTCGTTTTGAAATAATATTTCCTTATGTACATTCTGATTCATCATCATGATTTTATTGGTTTATTAATAATTCCCACACCATCCCTTCTTCCTCTATTATCTCCACGTACTAGAAATAGAGTATTACCTTCTACAATTTGTTCCCCACACTAATCAAGAATTAGATGGGATATTGTTTTTTATTATTATCACCTTACATGGAAATAAAAACATTGTGTTATATGCAAGGGGCCTTGTAGTCTATAAATCATTGATTTAAAATTTACACCCTTATGTTTCCATTGTACCCATGTAAATTATCTTGGTATTTATGATCAATGTTTGATTTTCCCCACAACCAACTCTATTTAGATTGTCTCACATATGGTCTATGAATGTTTACCTTAAACTATACACCCCATCTTCATGAGATGCACGATGATAGAATTACTGTAGTTGAGAGTCATATACCATCATTAAAACAGTGGTTTCTCTTTTTTATCTTAATATATCTGTGTACCCGATAGTCCATTTTATAGAACCATAAACAATTAGTCGCCACTCTAATTCATGAATCAAGACGTTAAAAAGCACACATTCACCTCTGATGATATTTATGTGGAACAAGGTCCCTTCTGTCTCCATTAAAATTATATTCTTATTTCATGTTTTATGAATATACAACATCACAAAAAAATATTTCCACCACATGATGTTAGACTATGTGTCCAACATCCATTCTACATAATGATAAATTGTACAACATAGTCCCCATCACATAAAGTTAAACCATTTGAAACTATGGATAATGTACAATGAATATAAACCCTTTATATATAAGATTCACAATTTTATTTTCTATTCCACATTTTTATAAGAGTCAAATCCATATAGAAGTCTTATTCCTCAAAAAACAAAAATTTGACTAATTTATGTTCTATGAGATTTGTAGTGACATATGAATATCTTATATAAAGCCCATAAATTGGTCTTACATTATATCATCCATTTCATGATACTTAAATCTTACTCTATATTTCTCATTTACCTCTTATACATCAAGGAGATGTTATACCTTAACAGAAGTGGTCAGATATGCAATATGAAAAACTCATGATTTACTATTACCCGTATATAATGACCATTAAAAATTTATATTGAATTATATATTGTTTACATTATCATGTTGTATTTACCATAAACATTAGATTTTCTTGGCCCAAAATGTTTCATAGACACTATCCCTAGATCCAAAATTCGTGACTCTAAATTGTGTGCTCATGTTATTGAGGATAATATATATTAAATATTAGAGTTTCCATCGACACTATGAATGTTCCATCAAAATATAAATAGGAACACCCTATCCACAGTTCCATGATACATGACTATAAATTGGTATCACTATTTGTAATTACAATGAAATTAAATTTCTTATAAAAGTATGGTATATGCACATCAATATGAACACAAAAAATTGGAGACCTATGAAAAATTCCAATACACTAATTTGAGAATAATTCTATATTAACATGAAAGAAAAAACATAAATATATATGGAAAATTAGAAATTTTCAGTGTAGCCTACCATCATACACTAAAAGAACCTATCTCTGCCCCCTGAACATAGTGGTCTTGAAAACAACATTGGAGAATTTCCATACACCTTGTCCCTATTGAGGAACCCAAAACCCAAAATATTGGATCCAATGGTAATAATAAAATAAATTAAACATTGTATTTGATATATATCATTATATTAAAAATCAAATAGAAATAGTACTGAATTTAAATTCAATGTGCCTTTAAAGGATCAGAGTTATGAAGATTTCATAATAATATTTATCTAGTAAAATTCATGTTATTTATATAGAATGGAAATTTTCTAGACTCTTTATATAAATACATAATAAAAAATTATTGATAAATATTTCCAATAAAATATATACAAAATATGATCTTAACGAATATTATATATAATACTTCCTTTTATAACATTTAGAAAATAGCATCTTTTTTCAGGATGAGATCAAATGCTTTGTAATGATAAAAATATGAGTAAATAATATATTATTATAATTGAGTATAATATGAGTAAATATAAATAGTAAATTTATAGTATAATGTAATGAAAAAAAGATAAAAAATCATGACTCATGGGTTGAATCGTGGTATAATATAAGGCATCTATGAAAAAGTGTTGAAATATGAGTGAGTAAACTTGATACAAGAATTTATAATGTATCTATAAGATAAAAAAAATTACAATGGAAAAAAAATTATCATATTTAAACATTATAAAGAAATCAATGTATATCCGCCCTTATATTTTTTGATAAAAGTTTTTTATGTCCCCTATCATATACTATGAAAAAACAATTTGTGTCCACACATTATCATCTCATGGGATAAAACAAAAAAACCAATGCGTTAGAGGGTGATATAAGACCACACCAATAATATTCCATACATATGAGTGACATAATAAATTAATAATTTATCATAACATAAACAAAAATACATCATATATTATAAGGCTCTCGCCTTAAACCTTACATAATATTGAATTAAATGACTAATTCACATTTAGGATCTTTTTAAGTTTAGAGTTTAAGAAAATTGGTACATAACTATGACATCTCAAAAGATTACGAAGTAGAAAATTCTACAAGGTTTCCATAAAATAAAAACTCTTAAAAAGAAACATGTGTAGTTCCATATTTTAGGTAGCATGACTTTTCCTTGATCCCATCCTTGACCCTATTCCATGTTAAGTCATGTGAAAAACATTTCAAAAACTTGGGATGAGCATAAAAAGCATAGTAAGGGATACACAATGAATGAAAACCATTAGTTTTTCAAAAAAACAAGTAAACCATGTATACATTATCAAAGTAATACTTTTCACCTTTATGAAGTAGTAAAAACTCTTCACTGAATAAAAGTTCATTACTTACCCTTCTGTAACCAAAAGATTACCATAAAACCCATATAAAGATCACATAACATATAAAGGTAACATGGGACATAAACATACTTAAATGGAATAACCATACGGTCTACTTCCACACATACTTAATGGAATAGCCATATGGCCGACTTCCATACCCAATGCATTGGATGTTATAACGTAACCACCCATCCTGGTATTCACGACACCACCCATCATATGGTTTATCACGTAACCACCCGTAAAATGTCCAAGTATCATCATTACACATAAAATATTGAAAATATAAAAATTTTAATAACAACATTTCATTTGCAATTACAATAAGTAATTCCAAGGTATTGAATTAATCCATCCATTTTCAAAAACCATTTAAAAGAGATTTTTGAATCAAAGTGTCCCATGCCACTTTGAATATTTTAATGGAATTATAATTTTAAAACATTAATGTCTATATAAATAAATACTGAAAACCATATTGAAAACATGGACATTAAAGATATATATTTACAATAATAAATCATTAAAACATTTAAAACGATATTTTTGTTAAAGGGGTTTTAACAAAATGAGAGACTCTTGAATACAAATAATTGCAGAATAACATTTAATCCGAACATTATAATATCATGAGAATAAAGGGATTCATGATATAATATTTCAAAGGATAGTATACACATTATATAATAGTTAATTGGTTCATAACAACAATGAAGTCTCAATGGAAATGTAAATTGAGATGAAATCGATTATAAAGATGGTATCCCTAAATTAAGGATAAATCTATCACATAATTATGTGTGAGAAATATAAATACACAAAATATAAGTGGATATTAAGTGTGAAACAATCAGAGGTCATTTACACAAATTCATAGGATGACATGTTCAAGAAGTACAAGTTGAACCAAAGAAATCGAAATTGGGTTAAGATGTTCCTTGTAAAAATTTGACAGCCTAACGACGTCACTTCAAAATTCAGAAAATTATTTGATGAGAGAGTGAAGGGTATATCATCACATGGACATAAAATTTACATCAATAAGTATATATAAGAACATATCCCAACATAATAATATGTAAATTAAAAGACATAACAAAATAAGTCTTTTAAAATGAGGAGGGTGAAAGGTCCCCGTACCGAGTTGGGTAACTTTCGAAACGTACACCCCATGGAAGAAGGGTCATAAAATGAAGATGTAAATACCCATTAATGAAATTATACTAAAAAAAGTTTATAATATTGGGCAGTACATACACCACTCAATGGAAATAGTGGAAAATGTAGAATAAATGTCACAGGAATAAAAGTGAGATGAAAAATCCCTTTACGAAAACTCGGCAGCCTAACGACGCCACTTAAAACTTCCAAAAATGGATTTATGAGATCAAACAGGGTCTCTAATAATATGAAAATAAAAATTACAGTATGAGAAATATAAAATAACTTCCCCAAACATAATAAAGATGAGATTAAATGAAATTACATAAAAGAGAGTACTTAAAAAGAAAGAGAGAGGTTGGATCCCTTACGGAAATTCGGCAGCCTAACGACGCCACTCAAAACTTCCAAAAGGGATTGGTGAGAGAAAATATGGTCTCTCATAATATGAAAATAAAAATTACAGTAGTATTAATATAAAATAACATCCCAATCATAAGAAATATGAGCTTAAAAGGAATGACATAAAAGAGTGTACTTAAAAAGAAAGAGAGGGGTATGATCTCTTACCTCGGGTCCAACTTGACTCGATCGTTCTTTAACATCCTGAATAATAAGCATGAGTAAATTTCTACTTGCTTAAGAACCTTTTCAAGGTAATTATTCCATTAATATCACTTATTGAAATGTTATAAAAATTATGTAATCATTTAAGTTAATAATGTTTGTTTTGTCGATATTTTGTTCTTAAGTCGAAAGTGGACTTCTTATAATTACATGTTGTTTGTGTGGTCAAAGGTTCATTATATCCAAAATGATATTCATGATTTGGATATAATATATATGATATATATCCATAATATACAAGTATTTATAATATTAAATAATCATTTAGAGGGATGTGTAGAGACAAAATGGGCAGGGGTTGGCCGATCCAAAGGATAGAGAGGTGTGGGTAAGGGGGTAGAGGTGGGGGACTTTTATAAGAGGAGAGGAGGGGCACTCTTGGAAAGTAAGGATATGATACTTTATTTTAGAATGCATTTATGATTTTAAAGGTCCCACATTAATGTGTTTCTAGGATAAGGTGATAAGGGTTTGAAAGACACTCATCCAATAGGTTTTGGACATGTTTAGGTCTTAGAGTTTACATTATCTTTCCATTTTATTTAAATCGTTAAATAATGAGGTAATCGCTTCATCATCATGGTGTCATAAATAATTTAATTTAGTTAATGTATAAAAATTATAAAAAAATACTATGATGTAGGAAATCGTTTTATCTTTCCAATGAATATTTATAGTCAAAAATATGATTTGTATAACCCCATATAAATTTTTTTTTAATAAAACAACACATGTTTCTGCCATTTTAATTTTAACATTAAATAAAAAGGTATTAATGTCATTTTCCTACCAAAGTGGCTCCATGGGGTCCCCAAGTTGACCCATGGATTGTCTTGGTAGGCCATGACACATCCAATGAGGGTTGGACATGTGTCAATTTTATTTCATATTATTGAAACATTATTTTTACCTTAAATTACACTAATTACCTCTAATCGTGATTAATAAAATTAAAAGTTAATATTCCCGAAAAAAATGTTGTAATCCCATTTAACCACATTTTACTTCTTAATGACAACCATGTATGTCATATTTTTTAAATTAAAATCACCAATGTGGTAAAGTTTCATTTAAGCGAAAAAAATCAGTTTCTTTAACTACCACTTAGTGGTTTCATTATTCATCAAAAAATTGAAGTTTTTCAGAAAATTACCAAAACTTTAACCAAGGATATATTTGATATTCCGAATTCAAAAATTATGCCTATTTTACTTAATTCAAAACATATAATTTACATTATTTAATTTAATAATTAATTCCCACAATAAGAGCAAATAGCGTGTTTTTATGAAACAATAAGTATCAAAAGATTAACACTAGTTTAAGTCCAATTTCAAGATGAAATTAATTCCAACAACCACTATTGGATTAAATGGTAAAAATATAATCTAATTTCACTTTATAAAAAATTAAAAAGATAATCAAATAATATAAATAAATTAGATTAAAAAGAGGTTTTTAATTAAAATACAATATTTTTCACTATTCATTAAAAAAATGATCTTTATCGGAAAAATACCAAAAAATAACACAAAGTGAATTTTGATGTCCCAGTTCTAAAGAAAAGTTCTATTTCATCCAATATAATATATAAGAGTGACCAAAACTATATTTACTGACGGTTCTCCATTAAAAGTTGATAAGAGGACCTTTAGTGAAAATTGTAGTCTATATGCCTAAAATTGGATTCTTTTTGTATTTTAAGCCTTTATCCATTATTGGATAAATGTAAAAACATTTAACAAAAAAATATAATCATATTTTAGTTATTTCTATTCATCCCCTCCAATACAACGGGTACGTGTTAACTAACATTTAAAATAATTTTATTTTATTATTAGAGTGCAACGTAAGATTTGAAAGGAACTCGTTGTTGCGTATTGGGTAAGCCATCAAGGATAGTGTTCCCTTTAAATTAATATGAAAATTTTATTCAAAAGAAATTATAAATATAAAAATTTCATATTCTTTATTTACCTGGGGTGTTACATCCTTCCCCTTTTTTGGGAATTGTGTCCTCGCAATTTTGAAATTGGGCTTGGAAACTTCATTGAAAATCCCACATTGGAAAAGGAGTCAGCAAAACAATCACTTTAAAATAATGAAAGTGAACTAAAAAGGTCACCCGAGTTAACCCATTCTAGGATTCCAAGTATGAAAATATGGACATGGAGGAAAAAACAAAGGGTAATGTTCTGATGGAGAGTGATAGTAAACATGTCTAGGAGAAAGTTAACCATATGAAAATCACAAACTTGTGATGGGTTAAATGATATTTGATTCCCCAGTATGAAAAGTTAAAAGACACCATTTTTGGTTTTAAGTTACTCTTCATTGAGGAATTTATTTTTTGGTCTTAACTAAATCATAATGAAACATACTTACTTGTCATGTAGACTTTCAACTTTCACTAGACTCCTTAATCAAACTCATATTTTCTCCAAAAGATGAGTATTTAGGAGGAACTGTTCGCATTAAGGGTACTATAATCAAATACTTCATAATAACCTAATCCACAAAATAGAACTATATACTTCCCATGTCTTCAGACATTAAACAAAACCAAAACCAAAAATGATAGTACAAGATCAGATAATCCAGAAAAGGATAACACTTTATAAAAAGAAAATCTATTCTTAATCTCTAAAATTTTTCCAACAAAACCCAAAGATCAACGAGGAACATTAGATAAACAATTTGTCCATAAAATTATTCAAATTAAACCAAACTAATATTGAAACCCAAATATTTTAAGGATTTAGTCACATAGTCTTCCCAGATAAATCATAACGTTTATCTCCAAACAACATCAGTTGCTCTTAAAGTCTCATATTGAAAAGTAATTAACCTAATCACATATCCTCATGATAGGTTAATAAATTTCCATAGATAACCCAAAATCAACTTACTCGTAATTCATAAAATCATCTAACTAAAAAGTGTCAGTCAAACTAACCAGGGTGTTCACGTAGTCCAGTGGTAGGCAATAAATACTAGTCGTACTTTGGTTTTGGGTTCGATTCCCGTAGGTTTGTCTGACGCGACGGGTTGTCACACGGTCTTCGTGTTGTCCTTTTTCCAAACTATATAATTCTCAAAACATTCCCCAAAAAGAGACAAAATCGTCAAAAATAACCATAACATAATTTAACCTAAAATTTATCTCATGCCTTTCACTTTCCATCATCACATATAGTAACCCATAATTACCTCAAAAGTAAGGATCATATAAACCCAAATGGTTCTCTATAACTATGTCCACAAAATAACAGATAACTATTCATTGAATAATATTTTCATATATCAAACATCAGGGTTACACATACTATAAAAAGCCTTATAATGTAACCCCATCATCAAAAGAGACTTAATACTCTTAAGAATTTCACCATAACCCTTGATGCACTTATAAGTTGAATTCTTAATCATTCAACATTCTTCATGATCCATTAACCATTCCTTTCCAACTTATTCTGAAATACACCTTTCCTACAACAAAATCATGAATCATATCCTAAGATTCCAAAATAGGAAAACAAAAGTTATGAAATAATCCATAAATTTGATTGGTCATTGTTAGTTTCTTCATCCTCAATCAGAATGGCATTAGGTACTGGTAAATGATTATTTGTAGGATCTTGGTGATCCCATTCCCGAAACTTCTTCATAGGACATGCATTTTCATAATGACCATGCACACCACATTTAAAACATTCAATTGATCCCTCAGAAAGAACTTCTTTCCCTTTCCTCGAGTCAACTGGATGCTTCCTTTTTCCATGGCAGGTTCTTTCTTTATGACCTTCATTTCCACAACTATAGAATATTTCTGTCCCTTTGAAACATTTTCCTAGGTGTTTCTTTCCACATCTTTTACACATAGGTTTTTGAACACACTTACCTTTACGATTATTACCTGTAGTTCTGTAGGGATTTTTTTCTCGCATATTTGATGACTTATAGAAATAACCAAGTTTTAGGTGGTCAATCATGACTCTAGATAGTTGGTTGAGGATAAACAAAATATTTCTCATTGTAGCTCCCATATCATGCAGTTTCTCGCTTAGAAAACTGTCATAGTTTCCTTCACATCCACTGTTACATTGGTGCCTGCTGGATCTAGCCATTTACTAAAACCAAAAAGGTCAGTGTGAGTATGTCAACAAAACCATAATGTACTAATGAGGAAGATAAACACTAAGATATAATTACTCATTCACTTTATCTAAAACTAGGACTCTTTCTGAAATACTAACCATTATGGTAATGTCACTTATGCTTAGAGAATATCCTAACCTCTAAAGTTATCTAAACTGAACTCTGATACCAACTATAAGGCCCTAGCCTTAAACCTTACTTAATATTGAATTAAATGAATAATTAACATTGAGGATCTTTTCAGGTTTATAGTTTTAGATAATTGGTACATAACTATTACATCTCAAAATATTACAAAGTATAAACTTCTTCTAAGTTTCCATAAAATAAAAACTCTTAAAAAGAAACATGTGTAGTTCCATGTTTTAGGTTGCATGACTTTCCATTAATCCCATCCTTGACCCTATTCCATGTTAAGTCCTATGAAAAACATTTCAAAAACATGGGATGAGCATAGAAACTCAGTAAGGGATACACAAAGAATGAAAACTGTTAGTTTTTCAAAACAACAAGTAAACCATGTATACTTTATCAAAGTAATAGTTTTCCCCTTTATGAAGTAGTAAAAACTCTTCACTGAATAAAAGATCATTACTTACCCTTCTGTAACAAAAAGGCTACCTTAAAACCCATATAAAGATCACATAACATATAAAGGTAATTCGGGACATAAACATACTTAAATGGAAAACCATACGGTCGACATCCACACATACTTAAAGGAATATCCATATGACCGACTTCCATAGCCAATGCATTGAAAGTTATAACGTAACCACCCGTCCTGGTATTCATAGCACCAACCGTCATATGGTTTATCACGTAACCACCAGTAAAATGTCCAAGTACCGTCATTACACATAAAATATTGAAAATATAAACATTTTAATAACAAGATTTCATTTTCAATCATAATAAGTAATTCCAAGATATTGAATTAATCAATACATTTTCAAAAACCATTTAAAAGAGACTTTTGAATCAAAGTGTCCCATACCACTTTGAATATTTTAATGGAATAATAATTTTAAAACATTAATGTGCATATAAATAAATAATGAAAACCATATTGAAAACATGGTCATTAAATTTAGAGATTTAGAATAACAAATCTTTAAAACATTTAAAACGATAGTTTTGTTAAAGGGTTTTAAAAAAAATGAGATACTCTTGAATACAAATAATTGCGGAATAACATTTAATACGAACTTTATAATATCATGAGAATAAATGTATTCATTATATAATATGTCAAAGTATATTATACACACCATATAAGAGTGAATTGGTTCATAACAAAAATGAAGTCTCAATGGAAATATAATTTGAGATGAAATCCATTATAAAGATGGTATCCTTAAATTAAGGATAAATCTATCACATAATTATGTGTGAGAAATATAAATACACCCAATATATGTGGATTTTATGTGTGAAACAATCAGGGGTCATTCAAAAATATTCATAGGATGACATGGTCAAGAAGTACAAGTTGAACCCAAAGAAATTGAAATTGGGTTAAGACGTTCCCTTGTAAAAATTTGACAGCCTAACGGCGTCACTTCAAAATTCAGAAAATTAGTCGATGAGAGAGTGAATGGTATCTCATCACATGGAAATAAACTTTACACCAATAAGGATATTTAAGAACATATCCCAACATAATAATATTTAAATTAAAATACATAACAAAAGAAGTCTTTTCAAATGAGGAGGGTGAAAGGTCCCCGTACCGAGTTGGGTAACTTTCGAAACATACACCCCATGGAAGAAGGGTCATACAATGAAGATGTAAATACCCATAAATGAAATTATACTACTCAAAGTGTATAATATTGTGCATTATGTACACCAATCAAAGGAAATAGTGGCAAACATAGCATAAATGTCACATGAATAAAATTGAGATGAAGAATCCCTTACGAAAACACTGTAGCCTAACAGCGCCACTTAAAAATTCAAAAATGGATTTATGAGATCAAATAGGGTCTCTCATAATATGAACATAAAATGTTCAGTATGAGTAATATATAATAAAATCCCCAAACATAAGATAGATAATCTTAAAAGGAATGACATAAAAGAGAGTACTTAAAAATAAACAGAGAGGTTGGATCCCTTACGAAAATTCGGCAGCCTAACGGCGCCACTCAAAACTTCCAAAATGGATTAGTGAGAGATAATATGGTCTCTCATAATATGAACATAAAAATTACAGTAGGATTAATATAATAGAACATCCCAATCATAATAAATATGAGCTTAAAAGGAATTACATAAAAGAGTGTACTTAAAAAGAAAGAGAGGGGTAGGATCCCTTACCTCGGGTCCGACTTGACTCTATCGTTCTTTAACGTCCGGAATATTAAACTTGAGTTAATTTCTACTTTATTAAAAACCTTTTTCAAGGTAATTATTCCTTTTATATCACTTATTGCCATGTTATAAACATTATGTAATCTTTTAAGTTAATAATGTTTGTTTTGTCGATATTTGGTTCTTAAGTCGAAAGTGGACTTCTTACAATTACATGTTGTTTGTGTGGTCAATGGTTCATTATATCCCGAATTATATTCATGATTTTGATATCACATATATCATATATATCCATAATATACAATTATTTATAATATTACATAATCATTTAGCGGTATGAAATGAAATGCACCGTTCATGGGGACGGTAAGCCGTACGTATGCATGAACGCTACTTTCATTTTTGTGTCATATTAATGGTATTAAAACCAAATGAGAGGTACGTGTATTTTAATTCCAGAATTATATTCATAATTTATATGTAACATACATCTTATATAATAACTTTAAATCCATATTTTATACATCCCATATATGGTATTAACGAATCAAATCACTTTGAGGGGGCGGTAGTCCGCGCTTCCTAAAATGAAATTATCGTGTTTTACCCACAATGGAAACCATAAAGGTATGCCACAAAAGAAACATACAGAAGATTAAGTAAAACATAAAAATATTATATATCATATATAAATATAGTGACATCTTAATGGCCACCTTTGAAGGTGTTAACTGAGTGTTGAACAATCATCGTTTCGTGAGGCAGAAATTTTCCATCCACAGAAACAGTATGTTCATTAACCATTATATGTAGGTGTGTGTAAGTGTAGCTCGAATGATTATTATAAGCACATTCTAGTATATTGAAGATACTGTATTTGTTACAAAAGAAAAGAATAAAAAGCTTTTAGGGGGTTGGAGAAGAAAAATAAAACAAAAGAACACAAGAGAAGACACTACCTTTAAATCGGGCAACTCTTTTTGATTGGAGCTCAAAGGCTTCCTTGGGAAGACTTATGCCAAATTTGAGGCTTCTAGGAGTAATAGAGGGATGGTTAGAGACAAAATTAGTAGGTTTTGGCCGAGGCAAAGTCTTGAGAGGTGTGGGTAATGGGGTATAGGTGGGGGCCTTTTATAAGAGGAGAGGAGGGGCACTCTTTGAAAGTAAGGAAATGTGACTTTATTTTAGAATGAATATCGGATTTTAAAAGTCCCAAATTGATGTGTTCCAAGGATAAGGTGATAAGGGTTCGAAATCCACTCATCTAATAGGTTTTGGACTTGTTTAGGTCTTAGATTTTACATTATCTTTCCATTTTATTTAAATTGTTAAATAATGAGTCAATCGTTGCATCATCATTGTGTCATAAATAATTTAATTTATTTAATGTCTAAAAATTATAAATAAAATACTATGATGTAGAAAATCTTTTTATCCTTCCAATGAACATTTATAGTCAAAAATCGGACTTGTATAGCCCCATATAAAAATTGTTTTAGTAAAACAACACATGTTTGTGACATTTTAATTTTAACATTAAATAAAAAGGTATTAATGTCATTTGCATACCAAAGTGGCTCAATGGGGTCCTAAAGTTGACCCATGTATTTTATTGGTCGTCCATGACACATACAATAAGGGTAGGACATGTGTCTAGGTCATTTAATATTATTAAAACATTATTTTTACCTTAAATTACACTAATTTCCTCTAATCGCGATTAATAAACTTAAAAGTAACCATTCTCTAAAAAATTATTTTAATCCCATTGAACCACATTTTACATCCTAATGACAACCATTTATATCAGATTTTTGAAATTAAAATCACATAAGTGGTAAATATTCAATTAAAAAAATTCAGTTTCTTTAACTACCACATAGTGGTTTCACTATTCATCAAAAATTGAAGTTTTTCAGAAAATTACCAAAACTTTACCCTAGTATATATTTGATATTACGAATTCAAAAATGTTGTCTATTTTAAAAAATTCAAAACATATAAATTTCATTAATTAATTTAATAATTAATTCCCACTGTCATAGCAAATAGCAGGTTTTTATGAATCAATAAGTATTAGAAGATTGGCACTAGTTTAAGTCCAATTTCAAGATGAAATTAATTCCAACGACCACTATTGGATTAAATGGTAAAAATATATTCTAATTTCACTTTGAAACCAATTCAAAAGATAATCTAATCATATAAATAAATAATATTAAAAAAGAGGTTTTGAATTAAAATACAACATTTTTCACTATTCATTAAAAATGATCTTTATCGGAAAAATACCAAAAATTTACACAAAGTGAATTTTGATGTCCCAATTCTAAAGAAAGTTTTATTTGGTCTAATAGAATATTTAATAGTGACCAAAACTATATTTAATTACGGTTCTCCATCAAATGTTGATAAGTGGACCTTTAGTGAAAATTAGAGTCTATATGCCTAAAATTGAATTCTTTTCATATTTTAATCCTTTATCCTTTATTGGATAAATGTAAAAACATTTAAAAAACATATATAATCATATTTTAGTTATTTCTATTCATTCTCTCCAATACAACGACTACATGTTAACTAACATTTATAATAATTTTATTTTATTATTAGAGTGCAACGTAAGATTTCAAAAGAACTCGTTGTTGCGTATTGGGTAAGCCATCAAGCATAGAGTTCCATTTAAATTAATATTAACATTTTATTCAAAAAAAGAAGATAAATATTAAAAGGTCATATTCTTTATTTACCTAGGGTGTTACATTTATAATTAAATCAATAAACAATACATGATAATCAAATTAAAAATAATAACTATCATAATGATATTTTTTAACATTTTAAGTAAGTACCAATAAATTAATATGATTATGTATAGGTTCCCAACACCATATATGTAAAATATATATGGTTTAGTAAATAATTAACCCCAATTAATTATCTCATGGAATCTATTTGGCTACCATTATATCTATAAAATTAAAAATAGTGTATTCATAGAGAAAAGGAATTGTATCGATATTATGCATATTCATGATGGATGGTTATGAAAGATGAAGACCATCATTGTTATATATTTCATATAAAATTAAATAATGTATTCCATTGAGAGAAATAAATAAGATGTTAAAATTTTAATAATATCACTGATAAAGTATAATATTTTTTAATCAAAATGAATTATAGGATAAAAAATTAGTATTCAAGAAAAATAACATTAGTGTTCAAAATTTCTATTTTTCATTTCAAATAATATTAATAGTGATGTTTTATCAAACTAATAGAAAAATAAATTATTTTAGAAACCACCAAAATATTTAAAAAATAATTCAAATAATACAAATAATTCATTTGAATGATACACTCACCTGGAATGTTAAAATATTTTACACTAAAAAAGAACTCATAAAAAATAGTAAAAATTATTTTTTTGGAAAACATATGAATGTTATGAATTTTTTATAAAAAATAATCATTTAGTAATTATAAAATGAATTTTTCATTAAACACTAAATTTTGAGTTATGTACCTTTTAAAAAAATCATGGAAAACCACGTCGCTATAAATTATTAAAAAAAGATAATTATTAATTTTAAAAGATATGAAAAGTACCACAAATGATTACCATAACAGAATAAAATTATTGGGACAATCGAATGAATAAATATAATTTTTTTAGAGATGGGTAATCTAATTTGAGAAGTCTTGATTTAAATGGTTGGGGGAAATAGTAAATATACAGCTTGAGTGATAGTTAAATTAATAAAAATTGGGGAAAGATAGATTGAATTTGAACATAAAATAAGATTCGTAAGGTATATTATATGTTATAAAATCACAAATTGTCAGCTAATACACCGTATTAGAATATAAATTGGTGTATATTAATAATTATTTCTCGATAAATAAGAAATAAGACTACCAAACCCTTACAATATTGAGGTCTATTGACTGAAAATCCATTTGATGGAATGAAAAAAGAATGCATCTTATAATAACATAAACATGATTAATGTGGTAAAATATTTTTTTAGGAATTAAACAAACCAAATAAAAAATATCTTGATGTATAATAGGGAATATGTCGTAAGAAATTAAATTCAATACAAATAAAACCTATTCTTGTTTCCCTAAGTAGTAAAATAGACTATTTGATCCTATGTAAAATATATATTATTATATAATTTAAAACATTTTCGTATAAAAAAATTATTTAACATCATTTAACATGATTCTATACATCTATATTATTATGTTTTTTTACAATTTTTTAGATTCAATGCGAGTAATCCAAATTGTTTGGTTATTGTTTAATAATAGAGATGTTTTATCCATTATTATCCAAAACATTTTCATTGTTAGATATTAATATTTATTAAAATTTATTATTTATAAATATTTATAATTTTATAATTTCATTACATATTTGTTTTGTTTATGATCCTTAAGTATGAATTCAATGATGAGCTTGTTTCGAGTGTTGTTATCAAATGAGGTGTTTTAAAAAAAACAAGTTAAATTGTAATATTACCAATTCAAAATAATATATAGCTCATTATTTATATACTTATATCATATATTAAAATGAATTAAATTACCATTTCCATCCAATATATAAATGTATAGCATTATTCATGGAGGTGATTAAACTAGACAAGAAAATAATATTGTTTATTTCTCTGGGATATTATAGATGTGAGGGTATTTATTTTTTACAATATCACCAAAAAAGGGAGTGACATTGTTATTTACATTATTTAGTTGTTTTAAATCATATATGAAATGATATTGATAAATAAGAAATATTTGATGAAAAAAAAATCGATTACTTTTAGGGAGGTGTCTGTCCTCATATACATATGATGGACAATATTATTTTTCATTGAATGTGTGGAAGGTATGGAATGTAAATTAATTAAAAAATGTTATCAATTTTTACATGTATGAAATCGATTCATTAAAATAAACTTTACTACTGTTGGTCTAAGTGGAATCTAATGAGCCGGTGAATTGACTTCCAACTTAAACATTTTTGTTAAAATAATTCTTATAAAGATCCCCAAAAATATGAAACAACCTAGTTAATTATGGCAGTAAAGATATAAATGTTTACTAGGTCAACATGTTTCTAAAAGGATGATTATTCCTTAGTTGAATAATTTTAAAACACTTATTCAACTTTTGAAACAAGTTTACTGAATTAAACAGATACACAAACTAACCAGAACTAACTATCAATGTCAATGAAAAAAAATTTTCAGTTTTAGAAAATAATGATCAGAAGAAAATAGATAAAACTGGGTATCTCAAAATATAACACACAGTTTAGTAAAACAAGAGGTCCAGTCTCAAGCTAAGTCTTAATACTATCTACATTGTGATCCCCGGCCACCAAGAAGTATATATTAACAATAAACATGACACCCAGTCGTGTATCAGGGTTCACAATAGTTTTCACAAATTATCCAGGGTTCGCACCCTCTACCAAAATTCTTTGAGGAAAAAAGCACAACAGACCACACAGAGACTCTTCCACAGTTACATGTGGGAAACAGAATGTAAGTGAAGTATGATGTCCAGATTTTTAGTATCCTCCAGTTTAAGCATAGTAGAAAGTGTATGAAACAGACATATACACACATCTCAGATATATAAGATAAAAGAACACAAAAGAAGAAATATTATAAGATTGAGTTTAGAAGGCTTTATGTGTTTTAATTCATCTCATGACTCCTTGGAATGAAGAATTTTAGTTTGAGTCTGTCACTGGAAGTTGTCCTCAAAACAGAGTGTCACAAATCCAGGTTCTATCTTTCAAAAACAAAGTGTTCTTCTTCTTGTGTTGAGAGAGAGTTAATGATGCACAAAATGTTGCCTTGAAATTGGTCTTCTGAAATGATCTTCTTAAGACACATGGGTTCATAGTGTAAGCTTCGAGTGGTTATTTCGTGACCTCTTTGATCTATCGAGTATTTTCTTTCTCATGCCTTCCTCTACACTCTCACACACCTTTTTTACACACACACTTATTTTGTTATCTCTATGTATTTTTGTTATTGTTGTTTCTTCCTCAGTCATCTCCTTCTTATATTTTTGGTCCGATAATAAGAATATATAAACCATGTGAGGTCCTCCTCATACATTGTTCTATCCTAGAATACGGTCTCTTAATATGTCTACCATCAACATTAATTAATGTCAGAAGCATTAAATTTTCCAAATATTATTCTTATAATAATCGTATGAATTTGACAATGTATGGAAGGGTAAGAATCAGTAGAATTATAATGATATCCTTCACAACGGTAGACTTTAACAGTAGGTGCATCGGTAACCGTCAACCGTGACCTTCATCGATGATCTTTCATCGGTGAGATTTCCTCGGTGAGCTTGCATCAGTGACCTTGTATTGGTGACCATGCATCGGTGACCCTACATCAGTGAATTTCATCAGTGACCTTGCATTGGTGAACTTTGTTTCGGTGACCGTGCATTGGTGATCTTTTCACAAGTGACCATTTCATTAGAGACCATTGCATCAGTGACCTTTTAATTGGGAAATTAGAATCTCTAACCTTGGATCGGTGATCTTTGCATCATTGTCCTTTGTATCGGTGAACTATGCGTTGGAAACATTTGAATCGATGGCCTTTTCCTCGGTGACCTTTTCATCGGTGACTTTTCCATCAGTGACCTTAGCATCTATTAATTTTGTATTGTAAGCTTAAACAATAGAACAATGTGATTAGAGATACATAAGTATCACAGGATATATATTATTAATATTAATTAAACATGATTATTCTATAGTATAAATATGATTATCACACAAATGAAACAATATTTGGGATTATCAAAACATTATTTGGGATTATCAAATCATGAATTGGGGTTATAAAAACAGGTGAGTCCAGTAATCTCTCCCCTTTTTATAATAACAAATTATATCAGTATTTTCCCAATCAAGGTTAATCACATTTTCTACTGTCTTCAGAGATGTGTCTAATTAAAATAGAACCATGGTTACTGTGGAAAATAATAATACTCTATATATGAAAAAATTCTAGGTAACTGAAAAGAATCACCCCATTTGGGTAACTTTGGGGAACTTAAAACATATCCCAAAAATAGAGAGCATATAAATGCAAAGATTCATACAACATAAATCTTCTCCCCTTTTGTGATTAACAAATAGAATTAAAGATAAAGAGTGAAAAATAAAGAATTTTATTATATAGGAAGTAATAATAAAAAATAAAAAAGTTTACAAAATATCCATATCAACTAAGTCATCCCACATTCAATCCACATCAGATTTCCCCAAGGGATCTTTGGATTTTAAAGAAGAGGAGTCAGTATCTGAAGATGGAGGGATAGGCCAAGGTTTGGCAGTCAGAAGGGTTGGAGGAGCTACTACATAGGCATCAGTAGACCTATATTTAGTAGATCTTTGAGAAATCATAGGGGTTATGCTTTAGATAGCCTGTGTAGGAGTCAACATTGGAGCAGTACTAGTAGATCTTGAGGCAGCCAAGGAAGACGTTAGGGATGGAGGAACAATGATTGGAGTATAGTTCACATGGAGGAAGATAAAAATATTATTTTTAAAATATATAGTAATACTTCCTCCCCTCTCTATAGCTAAGATAAATTAATTCTAATTTTCCATAAATCTCTCTAAGGCAAGAGTCAAATATTTAAGCCTGCTAACCTGATCAATAAACGCCTGAGTGATATTTGGGGTCCTCACATTCTCTAAAATTAACATAAAGTGAACATCCATGTGATTCATGGTATATTCCCTTATGTAGTAGAAATTGAAATTCAATTTAATTGCTTTTTTATCCTAAGGAGGTTCCCCTAAATAATTTCCAACAATGTTATGAATTTATCTAGTAGTAGAAATAAATTGAGTCATAGAGTGAGGGTATGAGGTACTAGCACCCGAGAAAATCTCCACTTCTCTAACAACTAGCCTAAATGATTCTAGATCAACTGGATGAGAGGCTAAAGAGGAAGAAGATGCACTCAAGGGTGACAATGTGAAAACCACTCTTTCCTTAAAATATTGGGTCAAACCACTGATGAGGTTCTTCACATTAGCATCTTGCCCACTCACATGTGTCTCCATGGAGTTCTTAATGTCCTCAAACACAATGACCATCTGCTGAACTGCACTCTTACCATATCTAAGAACAATGTACACTTGAACCCTTGAACCCACATAAGAATCTAATCTGGTAATAGACTGCTTCCCAAATACCATAGATTCTGCTATGGTTGTGACCTGATTCTGGAACTCCTTCACTTCATGTAGCAAGACTGGGTGAGAAATCAAAACTATACTTTTCAAATAACATCATCAATATTTTTCTCATTAATATGACTTTTAAAATATGATATAATGATTCCAAATAATCAATAATCACATAGTCTCTAGGTATATGTACTACTGGATTCACAATAGTTGTTTTTGAAACAATAGGAATTGGAAGACTTCTGATAGGTTGTTCATCCTATGAATCTTCCAAGTGTCTTCATAAGACAACAAATCCAGGGTCTTCCGACCAATTTTATATCCCATGTGTAACAATAGCTAAACCTGTAGAAATAATTTCCTCCCCCTCACTTGAAGCATTCTCCTAATCTCCAACATTCACTTCAGCTATAACTCCCTGAGAAAATGCTTCAATAAGAGAGTATACTACCACTTACTCTATAGAATCTTCAACTACTGCAAAAAATATTTCACCTTCAACTCAATAAAAAATCTATTCATCTACAATTTTTCTATTTTTTATGTCATATCAGAGGAATGAGACTTATAAATTCCTCTTCACTTGCATCAACAGCTGTCTCGAAGTTATCATGAATAGATTTAGCATCCTCTTCCTCATCTGTGGTATCTCTAATGTCTCTTAAGACATTTTATGCCCCTTCTTCTTCACTGGTTTTTTCATCATCATTTTCCCTTAGGAATTTCCCCCTTCTAGTCTTCCTTTTTGGTGGGCTAGTCTCACTAAAAGATAATATATTGGCACAGTGATTTGAGGGATGTTCAGGATCACTATTGTCATCTATTGGAGAATCCTCCCTTTCTTTCATAGCACCAAATGCTTCTTCTTCATCTGAATATGCAGGCTCCACTTCATCAGGCTTTAGACCAGGGGCTTTATTATCCTTAGACCTGGTAGGATGGGTAACAGGGTTTAATTCCTCAAACAACATAGCCCCATCATGCACCCATCTTCTTTTCATATGGTTCCATTTTACCTTTATCAACTTGAAAATCATCTTAGTATTACAGAAATTTCCCCTTACTACAATAGTTTCCTCCTTGTTTCTAGAAACTCCTTTCACCTTTAACAACAAGGATACCAATCTGGCATGAAACAATTCTTTTTATTTGGAACTAGGCTTTTTCATATCCCCTAATTGATTCATTAGCAGCCTAAAATTTTTTATCTTATGTCCATGAATCAGTAGATAAAAGGGAAATACATATTGATATTTCACAGTTGAAAATTACCCTCTCCTGGGACTCAAGAAATGCAATACAAACTTAAACAGAAAATTTTCTTCAACTTCCATTTCAGCAGCAACAACAATCCTAGGGATCCCAATCCCTGTTAGTTCGGCTAAGGCTTCTTCCTTAAATAAGAAGTCAATAGTGGGAGGCACCAATATTGAGTAGTAGTCCAAAATCTGATCATGTGGTACTCTCATACACTAATCCAATTCAATAGAGGATAAGATCACACTTACACCATTTACCCTAGAAATCATTGTAGTTTCATTCTTAGTCTGTTCAAATTTAAAAAATAGATAAAACTCCTTTACTATCTTTAGGTAATAGGGTCCATTATTGTTTGCAAATATTTTGAACCAAACTTGAGATTATAGTGCCTTCAGTAATAAATACCTTCTCGTTATCATACATTCCAAGCTCATATCCTTCTCACCCATGATTTCCCTCTTTTATAGATGAGGGTTGATTGTCTTTTCCACTACCTAGATTCTACTACACGACTCAGCTTCAGGTCTCTTTTGATTTTGTGCATCTCCTTCATCACGGACCAATAGTCACTTCAACCATGCCATATTAATCTAGAGAGGTTAAAGGGTTTTTATAGAAGGTGATATACTTCGTTTAGGGAGAGAGAGCTTTAAGTTGGAGTAGATGTGGATCCAAATTTATTTTATTCTTTAATTTTATCATTTAGGGATCAAAAAAAATAATTAAAAGAAATAAGTAATGCATAAAACATTTCAGATTCCAATAAAAAAATGTGATTTCCTAGAAAATATCGACTATCAGTAAGGTGCCAAAGGTGAGGATCAAAACAGTGAGGTCCAACAGTGAGGTTCAAAATGGTGAGGTTCAATAGTTAGGTTCAATGGTGAGTATCCAACAATGAAGTCCAACAGTGAGGATCAATGGTGAGGATCAAACGGTGAGGTTTAACGGTGAGGTTCTTATGATGAGGTCTGTTGGTGAGGTCTAACAATGAGGTTTAATGGGGTGGTTTCAATGGCGAGGTCTTACAGAAGGGTTTAACGGTGATTTTTAACAGTGAGGATCCAACGGTGAGGTCTATCGGGGAGTTCTAATGGTTAGGTCTAATAGTGACGTCCCAATAGTGAGGTTCCAACGATGAGGTCTATCAGTGAGGTCTAACGGTGAGGTTCCAAATTTGTAAGGTATTATCATACCTATCTCATGTTTGATGCAATTTTGCTTCTTATAATTCAAAGGCTTTGTTAATATATCAACCAATTGGTGTTCAGTGAGAATGAATTCAAGGGTGATATCCCCTCTTTGATAATGATATCTGAAGAAGCGATGTCTCACATCCATGTGATTTTTCATAAAATTAGATTCGGGATTTTTAGAGATGTTAATAGAAATTGTATTATCACACTTTATAGAGACACGATTGAATTGATATCCATAGTCTAGTAAAGTGTGTTTAATCCACATAATTTTAACACTATAATTACTAGCAGATATATATATATATTCAATTTTTGCATTAGATAATGCAACATAATTTTGTTTCATACTACACCATGATACTAGGGACTTTCCAAAACTATTACATGATCCAGAGGTGCTCTTTCTATCTATCTTACAACCAGAAAAGTCAGCATCTAAATAACAGATTAAATAAAATGATTTTCCTCTTGGATAAAATGGTTATAAGTTTGTAGTATACTTGAGATATACAAAAATATTGTTAACCGCAGTTAAATGTGAATCTTTGTGATTTTTTAGAAAACCAACACTTATGCATACACTAAACATAATATGAAGTCAGATAGAAGAAAGATAGAGAAGAATTCCAATCTGAACTCTGTAATTGGTTTGAGCCACTTATTTACCAATTTCATCAGCATCAAATTTATAGGTGGTACTAATATGTGTATCACTACACTCATTAATGTCCAAAACAAGAATGTTTCAAAATATATTTTTTATATTTACTATGAATTAAAATAATACCATTTTTATTTTGAAAAATATAAAATCCATGGAAAAATTTATGTTCCCCTATTAAACTAATTTCCAATTCCTCTTTCATTATTTCTGAAAAACTAGTACATATTGAATTTTTAGAGGATAAAAAAAATAATGTCATATATATAAGTTTTTACTATTTTAACATAATTGGAAATCCATTTTATAAAGGAAGTAAGACCCACTATTCCTATATTAAAACCCTATGAAAAAAAGAGAAAAACTAATTCTATCATATCTATATCATAGAGCATGTTTTAGACCATATAAATCATTAGAAAGTTTAAAAATATGATTTTAAAGATGGAGATTTGAAAAACCGGGCGGTTTCTCAACAAATACATCTTCAACAATATACCAATTTATAATTTTAATTTTGTCATCTATTAGATAATGTTTGAAATTTAGATGAGTTGCATAAGCATGTAGCTTCATAATGGCTTCTAGTCTAGCTAGATGTTCAAAGGATTCCTCATAGTATATTACTTCTTATTGACTATATTCTTGAGCAACTAGTCTATCCTTATTTCTAAATATGTTTCTGGTTTCATAAAATTTATTTATTAATACACATTTAGTGATTATGATCATGGTTTCTTTAGGTCTTTCTACTAATTTCCACACATTTTCTCGTTCAAACTGATTTAATTATTCTTTCGTAACTATAACAAAAAAATTATTCATTGATAGCATCATTAGTATTTTTGGGTTCAATTTCTGAAAGTAAATCATGATGTTCAACTTGGTTTCCCAGAGAAGATCTAGTTTCTGTTATGCTATTTAGATCACCTACTACAACATCTAAAGAATGATTCTTGAGAGTTTTATTACCTCTATAAATAGTTAAAATAGACTCCTCATTATTATCTATAGGTTTAGATTCACCATTCTATGATTCTGGAAAATATCCAGAACTATCTATTTTCAATAAGGGTTCTTTGCCTTTATCATTAAGGTCAAGAATTGACATATCTTCCTCAAGATGTTCAACTGAGGGTTTGGTTTTATGTGGATCAGTCTCATCAAATTTGACATGAACTGATTCTTTCACATATTTTTTTTATTCTATTGAATAATATATAATAATTAATAGTGATTGAGTATCCTAGGAAAATTCCATCATTATTCTTAGAAGACAATTTTCCAAGAGTTTCCTTAGTGTTAAGGATAAAGATTTCGAAACCAAAAACTCAAAAGTAATTAATAGTAGGCTTCCTATTATTCCCAATTTAACAAGGATTCTTCTTCAAAATTGGTTTTATTTAGATTATATTGATAATGTAACAAGCTGTATTAATAGATTAATCCCTAAAATAGATAGGTAGATTATACTCCATAATCAGAGTCCAGAAAATCCCTTGAAGTGTCCTATTTATTATTTCTAAAATTCCAATTTGATGATGTGTTCTTGGATCATATAAATTGTGATTATAGCCATTTTGTGAGCAAACATATTCAAATTGTAGATTTTCAAACTAACGACCAGGATCACTACTCAAGATCATAATTCTTAGGCTAGTAAGATTTTCTATAGACTTGGAATATTTAATGAAGTAAGAACCATATACACTTTTGTGAGCTATAAATTATACCGAAGTATATCTAGAAAAATCATATACAAGAACATAAACATAATGATTCCCATTTAAACATGAAAATCTACATGGTCCAAACAAATCCATGTTAACCAAATCAAGTGGTTGAGAAGTAGAAACTTATTTTTTTGGATTGAAAGAAACATTGTGTTGTTTTCCTAGTTAGTTTCCTAAGTGAGTGCATATTGCAATGTCTTAATATTAGGTGCCATAACCAAGATTAATTATGAAAATCATTCAAATAAGAAACATTTTTCATAATTAAAGAGTTAAAATCAATAACATATACATTTTCATTTCTAAGAGAAATAAATATTAAATCATTTATAGAAATAAAAACATTGCATTCATCACATTCTAAATTAACATAAAAACCATCATCACATAACTGTGAGATACATAGTAAATTGTACATTAACCCATCATCAAAATTTACTTTTGAAATTAATATAGTAATAGAGATACCAATTTAGTGTAACACGATGATCATCCCTTTAGCATTATAACCGAATGTGGCATGTCCAACATCCACAATAATTAATCTCTTGAAGCATGAATAGACTCCTTTCATATCTCTTGCACATCCACTTTCCTATTACCATAGATTTTTACAAATGGTCTACAAGATATTTTCCTTTAAAACAGATAAAGTGTAGGGAATATTTGGTACCTAGATTTTCATGGGTCTAGAGAGGTTTGAGGGTAAAACATTGGAAACCCATAATTGTATCATAGGATTCCTATAATCAACATATATGTTTTGAGACACGAACACATTGTTAGGTACTTTAGAGAATTGTTTTTTAAAATATGGTCGAGAACATGAACTAGCATTGAACTGTCCAGATTGTGGAAAAAAATTATTTTTAATAATCCTTCTCGATCCTAGTTGATATCTTATATTTGTTGTGTATTTTGGTGCAATATATTTCAATAAAAACTAAGTCAAGTTATCCCTACCATCAGTAAATTTCTCAAGATATCATTTTAATTTCTCATTTTATAATTTAACTTCAGTATTTTATTTTAATATCTTAGCACAATTATCTTTCTCAATATCTATATTAGACTTATAATTTCCTTTTAAATAATGTTATCTTTTCAATAATTCATATTTATGCATGGGTTCATTAATGGTGTCATAATGCATTCCATAATATTCAAATAGTTCATCCTGAGTCATATTGTCATAATCATTTGATTTACTTTCATTCCCAGACTAATAAGTATTAGGTATAAGGTAGTTGGGTGTTACGTCAGATGTTTCTGTCAGGAAACATAGGTTTGCATGTTTGTTCTTTTCAATATGAAATGTTTCAGATCCACTAGAGTTAACTTCGAAATCACTCCAAATAGCTCTCATAGACTTTTTATATCCCCTACCATTGTCTTCATATTTATTATGAAATTTCAGCTTGGGTAAATCAGCCATCACATGGCCATTTCATTTACACTCATAGAGGAATATCTCATTTGCATGGTCATTCAATTTTATATTATTTTTTCCACTATCCTTGTTTATTATACCTTCCTTTATTATTTTACATTCTAAAAATCTTCTTCTTACGATAGAAAATTATTAATATCTTTGCAAGATGATCCATCTCATCATCACTGTTAGAAGCTGATTCTTTACTGGTGGAAGTGTCTACAAGAGAATGCAATTTTTGTTTTTCCTGGTTCATTGAGGTACATTACTGATTGCTATATATTTATTTCAGGGTTCATGATATGATTCCTAATTTACCTTAATCTCTTATTAATACATCATAATCATTCTAATTAGTTCCTTCACTGGTATTTTCCCTATGTCACATAATTCAATGATAGAAATAGAAGTTCCTCTCCATCTGTCATGTAGGAAGAGAAGCAATATCATAATCTGATCCTCATTGTCCACTAGTTTTCCCAGAAGACTCATGGTATTTACTATTACATTGAGTCTGAGATACATTTCATGTATATGTTCATCAGACATCATTTTTAAATTACAAAATTTAATATTATAGGTATTTAATCGCATTTCCTTATAATTGGTTGTTAACATGGGAAATAGCCAACGTATCCCAAATTTCATATGTAGTTTTACAAGACGATATTCTATTGAAAACGTCATTACATAGAGAATAGTACAATGCATTCATTACTTTACAATTATTTTTATATGTAGCCATAGAAAAACTGAGACCATGCGTCTAAAATAGTAAGAGGGAATGCATGTTGTTATTCAATTGTATCCCAGATTTATGGACCCATGCTCTCTAGAAACATTTTCATTTTTAGTTTCTACTGAGAATATTTATTTCCATTAAATAATGGTGGTCGGTTAGTAGCTGCACCCTCATCTCGGTTACCCATTCTTAATTAGAATTTTGACGAATGGAACATTTAGATATGATAGGAATTTTAGGATCATTAAGATGCAACTAAAATCATAGTTGAAAATAATTTGAAAATTTTCAAAACATTTAAAATAGTAGTAATAAAAAAAATTCCTTTGATACAAAATGTTTTTCAGAGTGGAATCTCAAGAGGGGGTAAATTTACTTCCAGTTTAACTTTTTTTGTAGAAAACATTCTTATAGTGATCACAAAAATATGAATCAAGACAGTTAATTAAGGGAGTAGAGATATAGATGTATAGTTTGTCAAAAGGTTCATAAATGTAACGCCCCGACCCCAGCTACCCAGAGTCGGTGCATTACTTCGTAACATTGGCATGATCACAAAAGATCAAGTCTCGAAAGACCGATTAGTTTAGTAGCCTTGGAAACACTAGATACATTCGTAAACGTTACATTACATCATAAAGTGAAAAACTACAATAACAAAGTCTCCATAGTCCACACTCATATCCTCTTCCGACTATCCTTGCAGGTCATTCATAAAATACTTCTTCACATCCTGGAAAATATTAAAACATTGAAAGGGGTGAGCTCAGATGCTCAGTAAGGATAACAATAATGCGGAAGCTTTCATAAATAAACATTAACATTTAAGGAAATGTATAACTAAAACAAAAGCCTTTTAAACATGAACTTCAACATAATATGGCAAAAGTAAAATGAGATAATGCCATTTACTTCTTCACATGGATATTCTACTGGTCGAATAATCACATGCAATATCAATAACCACTTTCATAATGATGGAATGCATAATGCCAGACTATCATAACCACGTAGTCAAGGCCTCGTGCCAAGACCACAAATAAGATTTTGTCAAGGCCTCGTGCCAAGACACTAGTTTGTCTCATGAGACCTGCCGATGCATCGAGGAGCTATAGCGGGCTCCACCCGTCACTTATTAAGTCCAATGCATTCCTCATATGAATAGGTTTAAACATATCATAAACCATAACATAATCGTATCACATAAAACATGCATAAAGGAAACATAACATTTCCACATTTCAATCACAAAATATCAATACAACACTTTGATATGATAAAAACGCTTTCAAAATCATTTTCAATACCAAAATAAATGAAAGTTAAAACTTTGTATTTATTTTTCATTAAAAAAAATGATGGCTTGTAGAGGAAGCCGAAACTAAAATAATGGTCACGGCGGCGGAGAAGTCATTGCCGCCGCATAAGTACGGAAAGAAAAACATTCCCTTTTGTCGTTTAGCAAAATGCTTCGTATAAAAAGATTCCTTTTGAATAAAAGTAAAAGTCAAAGGGGTTTATACACCGTATAAAAGAAAGTTGTGTATAAAACCAAATATGCCTTAATGAAAGGAGATTGAGACGAAGTCCTTAAAAAGATCATTTTTAAAATAAAATAGATCTATTATGTGTATTCACCATAGGTACACATAAAGAAAGTAAAAATACAAAATAGGACATAATAACATCATGACGTAATTTGAAAGTAGGAGATTAACCCAAAGAATGGAAGTTGGGTTAAGAAGTTCCCTTACCTCGTGTCTGACTTGACTCAACCGTTCTTTAACCTCCTGAATAATAAACTAGAGTTAATATATACCTTATTAAGAACCATTTTAAATTTCATTATCCTTATTATATCACTTATTACAATGATATGAACATTATGTAATTATTTAAGTTAATAACGGTTGTTTTGTCGATATTTGGTACTTGAGTCAACAATAAGCTTCTTATAATTACAAGTTGTTTATGTGGTGAAATATCCATTATATCCAGAATTATATTCATGATTTAGATGTCATATATATCTTATATATCCAGTATATACATTCATTTATAATATTACGTAACATTTAGAGGTAAGAAATGAAATGCACCGTTCATGGAGACGGTAAGCCGTACGTACGCATGAACGCTACTTTCATTTCAATTTCATATTTAATGGAACTAAATCATAATGATATAAATGTATTATATAATTCCAGTATAATATAGTGTATAATACCATTTACTCCATCCTTTATACATCCCACATATGGCATTAACGATTCAAATCACTTTGAGGGGGCGGTAGTCCGCACTTCCTAAAATGAAATTATCGCGTTTTACCCATAATGGAAATCATAAAGTAAGCCATAAATGAGAAATACAGAAGCATAAGTAAAACATAAACACATTATATATCATATATAAATATAGTGACATCTTAATGGCCACCTTTGGGGGTGTTATATGAGTGTTGAACAATCATCGTTTCGTGAGGCAGAAATTCGCCATCCACAGAAACCGTATGTTATTTAACCATTAGATGTAGGTGTGTGTAAGTGTAGCTCGAATCCTTCTTATAACAACATCCTAGTATATTGAGGATACTGTTGTTGTTACAAAAGAAATGAATAAAAAGAGTTTAGGGGGTTGGAGAAGAAAAATAAAAACAAAACAACATTAGAAAAGACATTACCTCAAAATCGGGTAACTCTTTTTGATTTGATCCAAAGGCTTCCTTGGGAAGAGTTCTGCCCAAAGTGAGGCTTCTATGAGTAAGGGAGGAATGTTGGGAGAGTATTTGGGCAGAGGTTGGCCGAGCCAAATGGCTTGAAGGTGTGAATAAGGTGGGAGAGGTGGGGGCCTTTTATAAGTGGGGAGGAGGGGCTCTTTTGGAAAGATTGAAATGTTACATTATTTACACAATGATTTTCGGATTCTAAAGGTCCCACACTTATATAATTCGAGGCTAAGGTGATAAGGGTTCGAAATCTCCTCATCCAATTGGCTTTGGACAAGTGTAAGTCTTGGATTTTGCATTATCTTCTCATTTTATTTAAATCGTCAAATAATGATGTCATCGCTGCATCATTATTATGTCATAAATACTTTAATTTATTTAATGTCTAAAAATTATAAAACAAATACTATGATGTAGGAAATCTTTTTAGATTTCCAATGACTATTTATAATCAAAATTTGGACTTGTATAACCCCAATTAAAAATTGTTTTAGTAGAACAATTTATGTTAGGGTCATTTTCACTTTAACATTAAATAAAAACTAATTTATGTCATTTCCCAACACAAGTGGATCCATGGGGTCCCCAAGTTAGGACATGGCTTGTCTTGGTCGGCCATGACTCAACCAATGAGGTTGGGACATGTGTCTAGGTCATTTAATATTATTAAAGTATTATCTATACCTTAAACTACACTAATTACCACTAATCGCGATTAAGAACTTAATAAGTTACTATTCACCAAAAAAATTATTATAATCTCATTGAACCACATTTTACTTCTTAATGACAACCATGTATGTCGGATTTTTGAAAATCAAATCACAGAAGTGGTAATATTTCATTTAAACGAAAAATCAGTTATTTAACTACCACTTAGTGGTTTCACTATTCATCAAAAATTGAAGTTTCTCAGAACAATGCCAAAATTTCATCCTAAGCTATAATTGATATTCCGAATTCAAAAATGATGTCTATTTTACAAAATTCCAAACATATAAGTTGCATTAATTAATTTTATAATTAATTCCCGCTGTTACGACAAATAGCGTGTTTTCAAGAAACAATTTATATCAAAAGATTGGCAATTGTTTATGTCCAAATTCAATGTTAAATTAATTCTAATGACCACCATTGGATAAAATGGTAAAAATATATTCTAATTATACTTTAAAACCATCAAATATTATAATTTATCACTATAAATTATTTTGATTAAAAAAGTTGTTTTAAGTATTTTTCACTATTTATAAAATTTTAGAAGTTCTCAGAAAAATACCAAAAATTCAACATAGGCTAATTTCGATATTACGAATACAAAAATGAAGTCCATTTTGAAATATAAAATTTCTATAATTTTAAAAAGTGGTTATTACTATTCATAACGGCTAGTTTGATTTGTCGCGATGTTTTAGAACTCGAAGTTGCGTACAATGCAAGCTATTGTATTATTGAATGAGAAGCGTATCGTGGAAGCTCGGAGTGTTACATTCTCCCCTCCTTCAATAAATTGCGTCCTCGCAATTTGAAATTTTTCTTGGAAAATAAAAGGTTGAAAAGGGAAAATACCTTTGTGGAAAACCCACATCGGAAATAAGATTAATAAAATTTAGCCTTAATAAGAGGTAAATGGAAATAAGAAAGTCACCACCAAATTATAATCTCGATAAGGAGAACATTGGTGGAAATTAGAGACATATAATTGGAGGAAAAACGTAAATATTTGTAGGGAGTGATTGAGGTCATCAATAACAATCAACTGTCAAATTGAGGGCCTCAAAGCCTTCAATCTATATTGATTTAAAATATCATCAGTTCAACAAGACATAAGGTATTAGGATAACACATTTTTTTGTTTTAATATCCCTTTACTAAAGTTTAAGAATTAATTTATTCATTGAATAAGAGATAGGTATATATATATTTATGCTTGACAATTAGAGTTTCAACCTTCAACTCATCTTTCACTCAAAAAGATAATAGAACTCAAAAATATCATACTTATCCTAATTGTATAAGGTTCAAAATGTTAAAACATACCATTTAGATTAGTAAAATTATTTTGTAATAACCAGGGACTTCCTGTAGGCTAGTGGTAGGAAATAAAGGCTTGTCGCACTTTGATTGTGGGTTCGATTCCTACAGCTTTGTCCGACGCGACGGTTTATGCCCCACCCTGCAGGTTGTCCTTTTCCTAAAACTATAGTATTATAATACTCCAAAAACAATCTTCATTAATTTTTTAACCTTAAACCATACTATCCAAAGATCAACTTAATCCACTCCAAAATAACTCTGTCCAGACTTTCTCTAAAATGTCTCTTAATTCCAAAATCAATTGTAGCATCAGATTCCCCATAAAAAGAAAAGTTTCTCTTATTGTCACATACTAAAAATATGATTACCTTAATCATATTAAAACCTTACTGAAATCAAAAAGTACTGCAGTACAATCCTTATATAGATCACATTATTCTAATAACCAGAATATAATCCATGAGTCCAAAAGCACCAATACATTAGTTATTCTGCTTCAACTGTAGTAATAGCATAAGATTGTCCTTGATCCCTTGGCCTTTTCTGAGGTAAGTTTCCTTGACGCTTAGGACATTCATTTGCATAATGACCCATTTCTCTACAATTGTAACATTCAACTTTGACAGCCTCTTTCTTTCCCTTGCAATCACGTGCCTGGTGACCTTTTTCTCCACATTTATAACAGACTCCCATTCCTTTTAGGCAAGTACCAGGGTGATTCTTCCCACAATTATCACATAATGGAAAATCCTTCTTTCCCTTTTTCCCTTTATCTGTCTCTTGTTCCACCGTTCTCTTCTTCTCTTGCTTTACTTTGTTGTCATAAGACTTAGAGAATTCCTTTTCTGTCTTGATAGCACATGAGACTATATCTTCGTATGTTGAGAAAGATTGTGACACTAGAGCTCGACGGAGAAATGGTTTTAACCCATCAAAGAAACGATCAATCTTACTTCTTGGGTTACGTATATAATCGGTAGCATGCCTCGCTAACCTTGTAAAGTTAGCCTCATACTTTGCGACATTCTCATCCTCCTTCTGCCTCAAACTCAGAAATTGCCTTTCCATATCTGCTCGATGGTCACGAGGAAAGTATTTTTCTAAGAACAACTCTTTGAACTCTCTCCATTCCATATTCGATACGTCATCATCTTCCTTTGTGTTTTGAATCAGTGACCACCACTGATCGGCATCTCCAGTGAGGCGGTAAACTGCCATGACAACCTTCTCCCTTTCACTACTCCCCAAGGCATGGAATATTTTCTCTAAGGAATTTATCCATTGCTCAGCTATTGTAGGATTTGTACTCCCATTGAAGGTTGGCGGTTGTTGCCTCATGAAACGGTCTAGCATTGATCCTCCACGTTGCGGATCAGGGTGCTCCATACGAGTAAGGTTGTTATTCATAACCTGCGTGAGTTGTCCCAGTATGGTAATAAGTTGATCAGCACCAGTTGTATCTCCAGGTCCACAATAATTATCTTGAGTAGGAGGGCAATCCCTACACGGAGTTCGTGCATTGATACAGTTTCCATTCCTTCTACTAGGCGCCATTTCTAAACAATGGCATAATCCAGATTAGTTTATGAATCAAAATACATAATTCCATACTTGTATAATACTTAACATAAATTGAACTATTTATGGATATAATCCATAATCATAAAAAGAAATGTTTCCTTTGAGGAAGTATGTACTCATAAACCTTACATAATGGTTTGTAAAGAAAATGAGAATTATCCTAAGCATATCCCCCGGGAGTGTCATAACCAAGAGTGCAGCAAGGCCCGTTGTCGTGCACCAGTTCCCGTTTGAGTCTAGCTCAAAGCGGTGTTTTCGGGTTTTACCCCTAGGTACATCTGTGCCAGAGCCACCTCTACCTGCTCGTATCCAGACAGGGATGTATTGCTCGGAAAACTCACAACATCTCTACAATACTAAAATTCTAGGAAGTTCTTCTATACTAATCCTCAAAGTCTATCTTTGGGCTATGTGCTCTAATCAGAGTTTATCTAAATCTAGCTTCCAAGGTTAGTACTAAACTGCCTCTGATACCAACTGTAACGCCCCGACCCCAGCTACCCAGAGTCGGTGCATTACTTCGTAACATTGGCATGATCACAAAAGATCAAGTCTCGAAAGACCGATTAGTTTAGTAGCCTTGGAAACACTAGATACATTCGTAAACGTTACATTACATCATAAAGTGAAAAACTACAATAACAAAGTCTCCATAGTCCACACTCATATCCTCTTCCGACTATCCCTGCAGGTCATTCATAAAATACTTCTTCACATCCTGGAAAATATTAAAACATTGAAAGGGGTGAGCTCAGATGCTCAGTAAGGATAACAATAATGCGGAAGCTTTCATAAATAAAAATTAACATTTAAGGAAATGTATAACTAAAACAAAAGCCTTTTAAACATGAACTTCAACATAATATGGCAAAAGTAAAATGAGATAATGCCATTTACTTCTTCACATGGATATTCTACTGGTCGAATAATCAGATGCAATATCAATAACCACTTTCATAATGATGGAATGCATAATGCCAGACTATCATAACCACGTAGTCAAGGCCTCGTGCCAAGACCACAAATAAGATTTTGTCAAGGCCTCGTGCCAAGACACTAGTTTGTCTCATGAGACCTGCCGATGCATCGAGGAGCTATAGCGGGCTCCACCCGTCACTTATTAAGTCCAATGCATTCCTCATATGAATAGGTTTAAACATATCATAAACCATAACATAATCGTATCACATAAAACATGCATAAAGGAAACATAACATTTCCACATTTCAATCACAAGATATCAATACAACACTTTGATATGATAAAAACGCTTTCAAAATCATTTTCAATACCAAAATAAATGAAAGTTAAAACTTTGTATTTATTTTTCATTAAAAAAAATGATGGCTTGTAGAGGAAGCCGAAACTAAAATAATGGTCACGGCGGCGGAGAAGTCATTGTCGCCGCATAAGTACGGAAAGAAAAACATTCCCTTTTGTCGTTTAGCAAAATGCTTCGTATAAAAAGATTCCTTTTGAATAAAAGTAAAAGTCAAAGGGGTTTATACACCGTATAAAAGAAAGTTGTGTATAAAACCAAATATGCCTTAATGAAAGGAGATTGAGACGAAGTCCTTAAAAAGATCATTTTTAAAATAAAATAGATCTATTATGTGTATTCACCATAGGTACACATAAAGAAAGTAAAAATACAAAATAGGACATAATAACATCATGACGTAATTTGAAAGTAGGAGATTAACCCAAAGAATGGAAGTTGGGTTAAGAAGTTCCCTTACCTCGTGTCTGACTTGACTCAACCGTTCTTTAACCTCCTGAATAATAAACTAGAGTTAATATATACCTTATTAAGAACCATTTTAAATTTCATTATCCTTATTATATCACTTATTACAAAGATATGAACATTATGTAATTATTTAAGTTAATAACGGTTGTTTTGTCGATATTTGGTACTTGAGTCAACAATAAGCTTCTTATAATTACAAGTTGTTTATGTGGTGAAATATCCATTATATCCAGAATTATATTCATGATTTAGATGTCATATATATCTTATATATCCAGTATATACATTCATTTATAATATTACGTAACATTTAGAGGTAAGAAATGAAATGCACCGTTCATGGAGACGGTAAGCCGTACGTACGCATGAACGCTACTTTCATTTCAATTTCATATTTAATGGAACTAAATCATAATGATATAAATGTATTATATAATTCCAGTATAATATAGTGTATAATACCATTTACTCCATCCTTTATACATCCCACATATGGCATTAACGATTCAAATCACTTTGAGGGGGCGGTAGTCCGCACTTCCTAAAATGAAATTATCGCGTTTTACCCATAATGGAAATCATAAAGTAAGCCATAAATGAGAAATACAGAAGCATAAGTAAAACATAAACACATTATATATCATATATAAATATAGTGACATCTTAATGGCCACCTTTGGGGGTGTTATATGAGTGTTGAACAATCATCGTTTCGTGAGGCAGAAATTCGCCATCCACAGAAACCGTATGTTATTTAACCATTAGATGTAGGTGTGTGTAAGTGTAGCTCGAATCCTTCTTATAACAACATCCTAGTATATTTAGGATACTGTTGTTGTTACAAAAGAAATGAATAAAAAGAGTTTAGGGGGTTGGAGAAGAAAAATAAAAACAAAACAACATTAGAAAAGACATTACCTCAAAATCGGGTAACTCTTTTTGATTTGATCCAAAGGCTTCCTTGGGAAGAGTTCTGCCCAAAGTGAGGCTTCTATGAGTAAGGGAGGAATGTTGGGAGAGTATTTGTGCAGATGTTGGCCGAGCCAAATGGCTTGAAGGTGTGAATAAGGTGGGAGAGGTGGGGGCCTTTTATAAGTGGGGAGGAGGGGCTCTTTTGGAAAGATTGAAATGTTACATTATTTACACAATGATTTTCGGATTCTAAAGGTCCCACACTTATATAATTCGAGGCTAAGGTGATAAGGGTTCGAAATCTCCTCATCCAATTGGCTTTGGACAAGTGTAAGTCTTGGATTTTGCATTATCTTCTCATTTTATTTAAATCGTCAAATAATGATGTCATCGCTGCATCATTATTATGTCATAAATACTTTAATTTATTTAATGTCTAAAAATTATAAAACAAATACTATGATGTAGGAAATCTTTTTAGCTTTCCAATGACTATTTATAATCAAAATTTGGACTTGTATAACCCCAATTAAAAATTGTTTTAGTAGAACAATTTATGTTAGTGTCATTTTCACTTTAACATTAAATAAAAACTAATTTATGTCATTTCCCAACAAAAGTGGATCCATGGGGTCCCCAAGTTAGGACATGGCTTGTCTTGGTCGGCCATGACTCAACCAATGAGGTTGGGACATGTGTCTAGGTCATTTAATATTATTAAAGTATTATCTATACCTTAAACTACACTAATTACCACTAATCGCGATTAAGAACTTAATAAGTTACTATTCACCAAAAAAATTATTATAATCTCATTGAACCACATTTTACTTCTTAATGACAACCATGTATGTCTTATTTTTGAAAATCAAATCACAGAAGTGGTAATATTTCATTTAAACGAAAAATCAGTTATTTAACTACCACTTAGTGGTTTCACTATTCATCAAAAATTGAAGTTTCTCAGAACAATGCCAAAATTTCATCCTAAGCTATAATTGATATTCCGAATTCAAAAATGATGTCTATTTTACAAAATTCCAAACATATAAGTTGCATTAATTAATTTTATAATTAATTCCCGCTGTTACGACAAATAGCGTGTTTTCAAGAAACAATTTATATCAAAAGATTGGCAATTGTTTATGTCCAAATTCAATGTTAAATTAATTCTAATGACCACCATTGGATAAAATGGTAAAAATATATTCTAATTATACTTTAAAACCATCAAATATTATAATTTATCACTATAAATTATTTTGATTAAAAAAGTTGTTTTAAGTATTTTTCACTATTTATAAAATTTTAGAAGTTCTCAGAAAAATACCAAAAATTCAACATAGGCTAATTTCGATATTACGAATACAAAAATGAAGTCCATTTTGAAATATAAAATTTCTATAATTTTAAAAAGTGGTTATTACTATTCATAACGGCTAGTTTGATTTGTCGCGATGTTTTAGAACTCGAAGTTGCGTACAATGCAAGCTATTGTATTATTGAATGAGAAGCGTATCGTGGAAGCTCGGGGTGTTACAATAAAAGAGTGACTAGTCCTTAGTTGAATTAGTGTAAAACCCTTCTTCAAATTTTGAAACATGTTTATAGATTTAAACACATACATACACTAACTAGAACTAACTATCAAAGTCAATGGAAAACATTTTTTTGTTTTAGAAATTAATGAGAAGTTGAAAATAGATAAAACATAGTATCAAACAATATAATAAAAAATAGAGTAAAACAAGTGGTTCAGTCTCAAGACATGACTTAATACTCTCCACTTGGTGGTCCCCTTGAACCAATAAGTTTATATTAACAATAAACATGATACACACCTTGTATCAAGCTTCACAACGGTTTTCACAAATTCTCTAGGGTTCAAACCCACTACCATAGCTCTTCATGGGAAAAACAAACACTATAGGCCACAAATGATCTATTCTACAGTTATATGTGGGAAACAGAATTTAAGTGAATTTTGAGGTATGGATTTTCAGTATTCTACAGTTTAAAAATAGGAGACAGTGTGTGTAACAGACAGAGACACAAATCGTAGAAATGTAAAATAAAAGAATAAAATAGAAAAAATATTATAAGATTGAGTTTAGAAGGATATATGCAATTTTAGTTCAGCTCTTGACTCCTTGGAATGATGAATTTTCAGTTTGAGTTAGTCTGTGGATGTTTTCCTAAAAACAGAGTGTCGCAACTCCAGGTTCTAGCTTCCAGAAACTAAGTGTTCTTCTTCATGTGTTGACATAGATATGGTGAAGCACAAATGGTAGCCATGAAATTTGTCTCCCAAAATGATCTTCAAGATACTATTAAGTTCCCAATGTAATCTTTGAGTGGTTATTCTTTGTTCTCATTGATATAGAAAGCACATTCTTTCTCATGCATTCCTCTGTACTCTCACATAACTTTTTTCACACACACATCTTTTGTTATCTCTATGTTTTTTTGTTTATTCCTCAGTGTTATCCTTTTTATATTTGATATCTGAAAATAGGAATCCATATACCACGTGTGGTCCTCCTCATACCTCGTAATGTCCTTAAATATGGTCTCTTGATATGTCTAAAAGCAGCAATAATTTAATCAGAAACATTAAATTTACCAAATTTGACAATTATAATAAAAATAATAATTTGAAAAAATTATGGAAGGGTAAGCATTGGTAGACTAGTAACAGTAGACTTCACAATGGTAGGATTTAATAGTAGGTGTATCATTAGCCTTCATTGTAGCCATCTTTGGTGACCTTCATCATTGATCATTCATCGGTAAGCTTGCATCAGTTAGCTTCCATCTATGACCTTGCATCACTGAACATACATTAGGGACGTTGCATTAGTGACCTTTCACTAGTTACCATGCATCAGTGACCTTTCCATTGGTGACCTTTTCATTGAAGATATTTAAATTACTGACCATTGCATCAGGGACCTTGGAATTGGTGATCTTTGCATTGGGGACATTGCATTGATGAGCTTGCATCAGCGACCTTTGCATCCGTGACCTTTGCATCGCTGATCATTGCATCAGTGACCTTTACATCGGTGACCTTTGCATTGGTGAACTTTGCTTCAGTGACCTTTGAATCAGTAAATTTTGTACTATAAGCATAAAAAATAGAATAGTGAGATTAAAGATACATAGGTATCACTGGATAGAGATTATAAATATTAATGAAACATGATTATTCAATAGGAGAAATATGATTATCACATAAATAAAACATGATTTTTGACTATCAAAACATGATTTGGGATTATCAAAACATGATTTCGAATAATCAAAATAGGCGAGTCTAACAATAACCATCCATAAAAGGCGGTATTGAAAAATACAATACACTATTCAATAGTGGTGGTAGAATATTCAAATATAAGATTTATATTTTATTTTTAAAAGGGATTAATTGAAAATCAATTATGTTTAAAAAAAATATAAAAAATTAATTATAATATAAATAATGATATAAGAATATAATATTGTGGAAAACATATTTTAAATGGTAATATATAATGAAAAAATATTAGTAAGAATATCATACCTTGAATGAGAACTTTTTGTTTTCCCTAGTGACTGCCTTGGAATAGAATGGATGAGGCTAAATTCATGTGATTTAAATTATAAAAGAGTGAAATATGATGATATGTTACAGAAAGTGTCTATATATTTAGGACTGAAAATGATTTTTTTTCTTGTAGGGGTGGTGTGAGGACCCCTTTATAAGTGATGAGAATGTCCTTTTTTAAAATATTTCAATTTAATAAAAAACAATAACACGTTAAACATTTAATGAGGCTCTTAAAATGAACTATAATTGATTTTATGGAATGATATTCTTGTTAAGACATCAACCACTCAGTTATGAACATGTTTTTATCATGTTTTATTATCCTTACCCCAAGGTTTTTAATTTTTATAATTGAAGATATTACCATATTAACAATTGTTTACCTAGGTAAATAATTTTTTAGGCATAAAATTAACATGGAACTTATTAGTTAAATTGGAACTAAATTTTAAAAATATGTAAAAAAAATTATTATATAAAATATTCATGTATAAAAAAGGAGTGTGAAGCTCTTGAATAAAACAAGGCATAAGAATGGGTTCTATGCAAGTTAATTGTACCTCGAACGACTTCTAGCCCTGTTGGAACCACTGCCTCTGCAGCGTGCAACTACCCATGCCCAACTCCCCTGCCTCTCGGCTATCGGCCACATCCCCAAACACACACTGGTCGAGGTCCCTGAGGAGTGCCCTGAGGTCAGCCTCCTCCTGCAATGTCTGCCCTCAGAGGTGTGGGAGTTCGCTGCCCCTGCTACTGCTGCTAGAAGGGCCTGGTTGGAAATTGTTGTGGCTGAAGTGGTTGCTGTACTGGTCCACCTCCACTGCATTGTACTCAGTCCGGGCACTGGTTCTAAAGGTGGCCACGATTGCCATAGATGATACACCTCGGTCCCGGGCCTGAAGGAATAGGGAATGGATCGGGCGATCGGAACTGAAACTACTGAGGTTACCTCCCTACTGATCGTACCCTAGAGGGCCCAGATGCTGGAGGCCTACTGCTGACGGCTTTACCCTTCGACAAGCCCAACTGGATTCCATATAATGACACACCTCCCAGCGTGTTCATCCTTTCCACCACTTCAGCCTTTTTCTGGACCTCCAAGTACGTCAATAGGGTGAAGGGGGTAACAAAATACTGGATAGGAGGTCGAAGGGCATCCTACAAACGTCTTGCCTGAGACTCCTCATCTCGAAAGAGGTCCAGAGCAAATCAATGGTGATCCTTGAACTTGATCCCAAACTCTCTCATCAAAATGATCCCCTACTGGAGGGAGTGTAGGTCCTGCCTCTTCTCAGCCATTATTGTGGAGGAGAGGAATTCCACCCGGAACTCTATCTCAAAATATGCGTACGTAACCTCAGTCTCCCTCTTCTCCCCATGATAGAGCATCCACCACTGACGCGCCACTTCCCGCATCTGGCTCACAGCCAGTGGAACTCAGTTCTCTACCGGAGCTCAGATCAAGCTAAAATATATCACCAGCTCCCCAAGCCAACACTCTGTCTCCATGTCAGATATAATACCCTCGTACTTCCCAGGGGTCTGCCGCTGAAATTTACGAGGCATCTTCTACCACTAATCGTCCTCCTCCTGTCGGTCATCCCTCTGTCAATCATCCAAGTCAACCACCTGGGCCTCGATCACCCACACTACTTGTGGTCGTCTCCCAGGTTCCATAGCTACAATGTAAACATGGAATTCCAAAGCCTGAGTAGTGTAGAATAGTGTTCTTAAATTTTCATAGACTACTTATTCATATTAAATTCCCAAAATTCCCCAGAAACACAAGAACACAAGTCATTATGATTCAAGTACCTTTCCTAGGTTCTCAACCCTGCAATAAGTGTCTCCTTACTTGATCGTTAGATAGGCCTAGAGTCCTTGCATTGGATAAAGGGGGGCCATGAAATCACATGTCATTGCCGGTCTTCCCGGACCTATTTCACGCTCCAAGATCACCCGACATTGTTTCCCTACCATACCATTCAATCCTCACTATGCCTAACTACAAACTCTATCATATATCTTAACCACCTGCTCTAATACCATTTTGTCATGACCCCCTCCCACCAATGATGCCCCTCTTGAGCTGGAAATGGTGAAAAGGAGATAACGACCTCTGAGTCCCGCATTCAGTAGGCTCTAGAGTTGAGACTAGCACCAAGGGTATGAGTTTTCACAAATATGGGAGGCATTACCCACTTTTTTTATTTATGATTGGAAATTAGATGAGTAAAACACCAAAAGGAATAGGAACAAGTAAATGAAAATAAACCCAAAACCAACCCATATGCATGTTTTATATAAACTAAAACAAAAGTACAGGTACAAGAAATGATCTCAAGTATGATACAAAAAAGAAAACAAAAACTGAAACCAAAAAAACTCCAACGCCAAACTAGCAAGGCCGCGCAGGGTCACTGAAGTCCTCCTAAAGACATGAATGTAAATATAGGGTGTGCATACAAGTATACTCAGTAGGAAAACCTAAATCTCTCGTGAAAAGATGTAGAGATATCCTAATTCCCCATGATATAATAGAAGGAACCAAATCATAGAAATGAATCTATCTATCCACCCTTACTAGCCACACTCACCAAATATCGCAAGTCAATAGAGTAGTATAGTAATATTATCAAAGTATGGGTACCCCGCACCACCTTCCCACTGAATAATGTTGAAGCCCTCATGCATAACGCTCTGATGATGCCCGCTCTTCCTGAGGTAGTGCTGCAACCTGGCCATACTAAGCTCAAGCAAGTGCTGCAACCTGGCCATAAGAAGCTCATACTATCCCACCGACACTTAATAATCGGTCATAACCACATCTCATCCTGTATCCCGCTAGTACTCAATCCTCATCCATCACCACATCTCATCCTGAAGACACCTGGGAACCACATCACATCCACATCACGAAGACTATTGGGAACACATCAAATCCTCATCCCGAAGACTCTTAGGAAATATCTGTCATAACCTGCATGAAGGATCTTGGCATCTAGAACCTGGAAGAGGGAGCTCATTGAAGAACAGTAACCATCCATCATTTGGATATTTGATAATCTCACCCCCATCCCATGGGTGTTCGGCACATAGTGATCAACATGGGTGGGGTGCGTAAAGAAACATAAAACATACAAATTTATATAATTATATCAACCACTCTACCCATCTTAAGTCTTCTGCACAAAATATTTGAGGACATGCCTTGACACAGCTACCATGAAATTATGCACACAATAAATAGCCCCAACCCCCATTAATAATTTCATGTTTCAACAGTTTTAGTATATCAGTTCTTTATCTACTGAGAAACTAACAACAACCAAACCATATCAATAATTTATAAAACATATCTCTGCCAACCACAAATATATTTAGGGAAAACACCAGCAACACAACACCATTTTCTTTTATCATCCAATAATTTCCATTTATTTTCCATATTTAATCAACTACCATGACCTAAAATTCATTAGTTAACTCTTACAATTTTATTCAGATGCACAACCATTACTACAACCCTGCTACCAACCACTATAACCACAAACACATTGGAAACAATTCTCGTACTACATCATCATCCCTTTGATACCATTTACCGTAGCTCCAGTACCCATCACAACAATATCGTACATGCCATCCCACAACCAAGCCAACTGCGGCCCCGCGGTGCACCCATTCCACAACAACCAACAAAACAGCCCTTCATATAAGTAGACCCCAACCAGCACAAAAAAAAATCATTCTTTCATTTTGTTTAATCGGTGTGATCATTCAAGGGTTCCAGGTATTCATTTAATCATCCAACTTTACACAATTAACTAATTTCCACATTATATGAAATTATATCCAAACAAATCCATAAAGAACCAGGAAACATTTAATTGCACAAGTAAGGGCCCCTAACACTATAATTTTCAGTAGGCAGAAGCCTATCAAATTCACAACATAATCAAAGGATAAGCATTGATGGAAATAAAACAACAATATCAACAAAAATTTCCCCAACCCCGTTCTTTAACCAGTTATTATCTCTGTTTACTAGTTCAACCATATCTCATGAAAACAAGGGGATACCCACCCCCCATGGTGCACACAATAGAGAGAGATGAAGGTAAGATCCCTACCTCAAGGGTTTTTGATGAAAACCCCAACAAACGAAGAAAGCACAAGAAAGTCAAGATGATCCTCCAAAATTCCTATTTATATCTCTTATCCAATCATAAACAAGACCAAATATCATCATATTTGTCATCCATACTCTTATATCTACCCATAACAGGAGTAGATCTAAGAAACCGAGAGAAGAGAAGGAGTAGATCTAAGTAGATCTAACAACCAAACAAGAAGGATCACATACCTCAAGAAACCGACTTCGTTTATCCAAGGGAAGCCTTCAAATCACCTCCAAAACACTTGGGAGAGGTTCTCCTATCATCAAGGGAAAGAAATCCCGAGTTATGGCCTCTTAAGAGCTCAAAAAAATCAAGTTAGAGGGAAAAAGGGAAAGATCCACAATTTTAGGATCTAGTTTAAGTGGCCGCACAGTTAATTAGCACAGTTTTACAAACTGTGCGCTAACCGTGCATTAGCTACTGCCTTGGCCACCCTTCTCGCATAATATGGATGCATTGTTTAGACAAACCTTGCGCCATCTGTGCGGGAGCTACTGCCTCCAAGCCAACTATGCACGGTTTGGCCGCATGGTGTAGACAAACCGTACACCGCCCATGTGAAAGATACTGCGCTTTAGTTCTCATTAATATTTCACCCAAGTGTACCCCCAATCCACAACTCCAAAATAGAGGTAGTTAGAAACATCAAAAGTACCTTGACCTCCAGAATGACTCTAACACAACATTTTTACAAAGTAATGGCCCAGAGAGGTCTGAGCCATTACACAATGTTCCATGCTTCAAAATAATATACCCAAAATGATGTTACTGGATAATGATAAAATCATGATATTATCTCTAATAAAGTGGAATAATTAATACATGTCATCACGAATCATGTCATTTGAATATTTTAATGGCAATTTACAGGTTAAAAGAATTATGGAATATATAAGGATTGTATTGCACAACTATTTCATAAATAATTTGAGGTCATACGATGAATTGTACTAGGGATAAGTGACTCAGTATAATGTTAATATCATGGGAATATATATGAGTGGTGGAAAAAAACCAAAATATATTATTTATAATTTAGGAAATGATGAAGAAATTATGGTTTTGGATAAGTACTCAGTACCTAAAAAATGATCATTGACTTATCTACAAGTGGTCTATGTTACCATTTATGGAGTTATGAAAATTTTATAATATAAATAATATATCCAATAGAATTTTTAAGGATGAATTAATGTTTCAAATAACAATTTATTTTACTTTTAGTTATCAAAATAATTCAATATGATGCATGATGATGATATTCCCATGTTTCGAATGTGAAACATTAGTGATGCTTCATGTTGATTAAAGGGAAATTCGGGAAAATACGCATTAAGAAGGATAAAGTATAGAGTTCAAAAAAATGAGGATTTCCAAGGACGCTATGTATATGGATCTTATAAGTATATATATGGGAATGATTCTAATGTGTTTGATAATGAACTTTTGTAGAGTTAAACCATTTAAGAAATGTTTTAAATTGATCATTTAATGAGGACTCAGTGTTTAATTTCACCACATTATGAAACCTCTTCTATTAGATGACGTATAGATAGTCCAAGGCACAATCAAAGGTATGTATTTTTTTTAGGAAATAATAAAGTATATTTAAAATATTATATAGTAGAAAAATTACTCAACTCTAGGAGTATAGACATAGAAACATTTTCCTATTATCATTTTATTCCAAATTGTAGTTTATGGTTGTGTGGTAAGGATCTTCCATCTGAGCATGTTCTCTATCACATTCTATCCGATCGTGATGGTTTTAATATTCTTCAATGACCATCTTTTCTAATAAGAATGCATATTATTTTATAAACCAATTCATTTCTATTACCCCTTATTGAGAAAATATATTTTAATAATATTTCTGATTTGTGTTTCCAACAAGGGAATTTTCAATCATCAGCCAATAAATTTTGAAATTCAATTTCAAAATTGAGTGGATGAAATTTTTGTAGGGTGGGGAGAATTTAATACCCCATATATTTATAAATTAATTTAATACTTAATGCATGAAACACTGAGTCTATATAAAACAACACATTTTTATAACTGATCCAAAAAACAATTTTTTCCACTTATGTGATTTGAATTTTGAAATTATTACATACTGGTTGGCATTTATGGTTATTTTTCTAGTTTTTTAGATTAATCTTAATTTTTAGTTAATATTAACATAAAATTATTATTAGTAACCTACCCTTTTGAATAGAAATATACCCTTATGAATAGTAATGTTACCCTTTGAATAGTAATATATTCTTATGAGTATTAATATACACTTATGAATAATAATTTTACCCTTATTAATAGTAATATGACCCTTATGAACATTAACCACACCCATGAAAGTATATTTATAATTTAGGAACCTTATAAATGAGGTATAATATTTATAAATTATTAATTAGTTATTCATATTTCTTCAAGTGATAAATATTTATTTATAATTTTAAGATAATATGTTAATTAATTTTTATAAAATTGTTTCTGAGATAAATTTTTTTTTACACTAAGATTTTAGAATAATTTTATTATAATATATTTTATTTTTTAAAGTATTAGAAAAGTAGTTGAAAATATAAAACCTTCAATTTTCAAGTGAATAATGATTTTATTTATAAAATAAATTTCACACATTTAGAAAATTATTTTGATAAAATTGAGTTTATTTTTGGATTCTTCATGAAAATAATGGTTAGGGTTAATTTTTGGGATTCCTCAAAAATACATGAGTTTTTTATAAATATTAAAACTATATAACCTACGCTAAATTATAAATACATGGTTTATTTAGTAATAGGTGAGTTAAGAGTGATTTAGGCACACTTGGATTGAACTCACATGCTCTTATTACAATTTTTGGTCTCATTAATCAATAATATTTGTAGTATTGAGAAAAATTATTAAACCAATGATTGAAATTATTAGAAACACCTCTTTTCCTCCACAATAAATACCACCCCTCCTTAACTCTTCTCTTTACTCCTCTCAATCATTGTGACTTGTCCAAATTATGACCAAATCTGATCCCAATCTCCACCCCCTATTTACAGAAGCCATTGGTCTCATAAAATTAACATATACTCTTCCATAAAATAACTCTCAAGGAAGATTAATTCATGAGGTAAATTCTACATTTAAATTTTTTTGATTTCTTTTCTTGTTCCTTTTTTTCTTTTCTATCCTCACCTATCCCCACCAAAATATTATAAAAATTACAGCACCTTACATTTACTGTGATGTTGTAATGATGATGGAATAATTTATTATAATCTCTCCATTACCCTTATTTTATGTTAGTAATACAAAACACTATCTGAGATGTATTGTGTATCATCTATGGTTCTGGATTCTTTTTGTACAAATTTTTTACATTTATAATGAAAAATGAGTTCATTGTGTTCAAAAACTGCTTCAAAATATTTATCATTAAATAAATTACATAATTATTCGTCGTCAATATAAGAAACCATAAGAAATTTAAAACCATGTAAACTTCTGTATGTTTACTAATAACCTATAAAATCATTTCTGCTCAACTATCCTCATTTTAAATGATTCTTTGTTCACGAATATAAGTATACCGATCATGAAACCAATAGACCGAAACAAGGAAATTGGTCCTTTTAACCCATTCAAGAGGTTGTGAATGGATATAATAAGGTTATAATAAATTAATTACATTAATTTAAGATTCAATATTTATAAATCAAAAAAAATTAATTTTATTATTCAGGTTATTAAGATCTATTGGAGAACACCATTGGACTTAAGGTAAGGGTTTCTTCATCTCGCTTGCATTTTTGTGAGATATTATATATTCAAAACTAGTAATTATGTCTGGTATATTTATAATACCCATTGATGTTTAATATAATGAATCAATTTATTTCCACTATATTCAGTGAATCATTTTATGATTAGTAATTTTGGGGCATAAGATTCAATTGATTACAACGTTTTATGTGTTTTCAATATGGACCTCCATTTTCATTTTGGTTTCTATTATTATCTACTCACCTCCATAAAATTATAATTTTTTCAAATGTACTCCAAATAAATTATATTTTAATGTTTTATATTTGTGTACCGAGTATAATCATTCTTTATTTTATGGTGAGTTATAAGTTTTATAGGTTTATTTCAGAAAACATGTTCCGAAATGCACGCCTTATTCAAGGAACCACTTGAATTATTTCCGACATTGATGATCACACTATAATCAGTTTTAATCAATTACTATCATTATAAAATCACACATTTTAACATTAAAATATATTTTTTTTCATTTCCAAAATACTGAAATACAACATTCCTTTTCACATTAAAATCCTTTAATATTTTCTTTAAAACACACTAACACGTTTTATTTTTAAAGCATCTTTAAAAACTCTTTTTAAAAGATTTCACCTCAATGAGTCTTTATTTAAGCCTCAAATATAATTTTAATGACCTTCACAGATATTTTCTAGGATAAAAATGTTTACAATATTATTTTATCACAAATAAAAATTATTTTCCAAAACAACAATACATTCAAAAAAATGATTTTTCTCATCTCACTTTAACTTTTATGAGATATATGCCTTATTTACCACTTATTTTGTTCTAGTGGTTTATTTACATAACATTGGTATATCATATAAAAATTCTCATTATGATCATGATATTATATGTGATTATGATTTGAATGTCTCAAGTTAGTATGGGACACTTTGGATTGTTTAATAATTATTTCCTCAAGTAATTTTCAATGGCCTCATTTAAAAGTATCTTCATATATGTCATCATCCTTTGTTGAATCTTGATATTTATTGTTTTTATATCATGTTATATCATATTCCTTTTTTTCCTGAATGGTTTATGATTAGTTTGTATATGGATTTCCTATCTTGAATCCATTCACTATATTATCCCAAATTGTTAGTGTTTATATTTAATGATTGGGGAATGTAATTTACATTTCATATATTTATTTCAATATGAATGTTCATGTTGTTGTTATTTATCCCCATCCATATGATGAATTCATTAGAGTTAGTAAGTGTTCAGTGGGGCCTGTTTTAGCCCCTCGGTGTATCAGTAGGTCTCATGAGACAAACTTTGGTCTTGGAATGAGGACTTAATAGTATGATTTTTAAAGTCTCTCCAAGAGGCCTTGATTGAAAGGTAATGATGTCCAACATTTTTTATTCCATAATTATGATATTATTAATTAAAATTTCTTGTGTTTATTTGACTTGTATAATACCCATGATTTGGTTTTATTATTTAATTATATATTCAACACTTATTCCTATCATAATATGTACAAGTTTATTTTTAATGGTATGTGTGTTTAGTTATTTACTATGGTTAATTATTGTGTTTATCATATCATAAACTATAATTTTTTCCCCTACACATCATCTTATCTCACCCCCTTATTATGTTTTATTTTATCCCAGGATGCGAAGAGGTATATTATGAATGATATATAGGTACAAACATTGAGTAGTGGATGTTCTGAATAAATCATACTTGTTTTTTTTCATTTCATGTTGTAATTTTGAACCTATGTATGTTTTTGGTTTTCCAAAATTACAAACTATTTGGTCATTATGGATATTTAATCATTTTAATCATTCAAATTTAATGAAATAATGCCCTGACATTAGGTTTCAGGGGATATGGCATTACAGTTTTCAAAAAAGGATTATTATCTAGAGTAAAATTTATGGGTAGTGTAAAATTTTCAATTTAATATATTTTTATGTTATAAATTGGTTTATTATAAAACAAAAAAAATTATTTTTAATTAAAAATATTTTCAGTTTTTTTTTAAAATATTTATTTAATAGAAAATACCAAAAATAGTTTATATTTTAAAATATTAGAAAGGTCTATAAAATCCAGATCATAGTTATGAAAAATTCAACATTATTTTTTAAAATGAATTATATTATTTATTTACTAAATATATATTCACTTTATTTTAAATTTTAATGTCAATCATATCTTATGAAAATGTCATTAAAATTATATTTTTGATTAATTTAGTATTTTCCATGATTAAATTATAAAATCAATTATTTAAAAATAATTCCAATAATTCAAGAAACGATATTTTTAAAATAAAAAATAAAAAATAAAAATAGTTTCATTTATATCATATAATAAAAAAATAAAAATATCATTTTATATAAAAATAAAAAATACCAAAAAAATACAATTTTATAAAAAAAATGCCATATTTAAATAGTAAGTGTTCTTTAAATTATTTCCCAATTGTTTATAATTTAATAAAGTAAAATATAACTATTCAAATACTTATATATTTTATATAACCACATAATATTTTTTAAAATTGATAGGGTGAAACATATTTTATGTAAAACATTTTATTTGATAAAAAATAATTTATTTTAATATTAAATATCCTTTAGGATTTATCATTTAATGGTAATAAATAATATACATTTATTTACTAAAGGTTTCTATAGTTCTCAAAGTTCTATTAGAAGTATATATATGATTATTCAAGTCTTTTTTTAGTTCAGTGTTTCAATTAGAATATGTTGTAATCAAAATGATTTGTTAAGGAGAAAATAATGTGGAGTGTGGGGTCTCTATAACTTCCCCTGAATAAATTGCATCGTCACAATTTTAAAATCTAATGATTTACTGAATTGTGATAGTTTTTATTAATATTTACCTGTATCACTATTTTATTTTAAAATATTTTCATACCATTGTATGTAACATCCCTGGTAATTAAATAATATGACATTTTCATATGTATAAATATTTTTGAATAAAATATTAATATTACTTTAAAGGTAATGTTATGTTCAATGGCATACCCAATACCAAAAAATGAGTTTCTATAAAATATTATGTTGTACACTGATAATATAATAATATTATATTAAATGGTAGTTAAAGCCTAACCATTGTATTTTCGGGAATGAACAGAACTAACTACCAAATGATTATATATTCTTGTCAAATATTTTTGCATTTATCCAATAAATGTTAGAGGCTTAAAATGAAAATGAATCCAATTTTAAGAATAAATCGTATAATATTCATTAAAAGGTCGATTATCCACCTTTTGGTGGCAATCTATTTTTAAATATAATTTTAGACAATTTACTTTCAGTAAATTTTTATTATTTTTCAGATAATGTTCATTTTTTAATGAATAGTGAAAATGTTGCATTTTTTAAAAATACCCTTTTAATATAATTTATTTATATGGTAATATTATCTTTTTAATTTTTTATAAATTTTATTTAAAATATATTTTTACCATTTAATCCAATGGTGGTCATTGGAATTAATTTCACATTGAAATTGGACATAAACAAGTGCCAATCTTTTGATAGATATTGTTTCATAAAAACACGTTATTTTTTTGACAACGAGAATTAATTATAAAATTAATTCATGCAACCTCTATGTTTTGAATCAGGTAAAATGGACATCATTTTTTCATTTATAATATCATGCATATCTTAGGGTTAATTTTCGGTATTTTTCTGAAAAACAGCAATTTTTGATGGATAGTGAAACCACTAAGTGTTTGTTAAAAAAAATGATTTTTCGTTTAAATGAAATTTTACCACCTCTTTGAATTGAATTTTAAAAATATGATATACATGGATGTCATTAGGAAGTAAAATTTGGTTCAATGGGATTAAATTAATTTTTTGTAAATAGTATCTTTTCAGTTTTATTAACCACGATTACAAGCAATTAAGGTAATTTAAAGTAAAAATAATGTTATAATAAAATGAAAATACCTTCACACTTGACCTACTCTTATTTTATGAATCATTTCGGACTGATACAATCCATGGGTCAATTTGTGGGACCCCATGGAGCCACTTGTGTAAGATAATGACATTAATTCCTTTTATTTAGAGTAAAAATAAAAATGTCACAAACATGTATTGTTTTACTAAAACAATTTTTACCAGAGGTTATAAAAGTCATATTTTTTACTATGAATATTAATTAGAAAGATAAAAATATTTCCTACATCATTATAGTTTTTTTATAATTATTAGATATTAAATAAATATATTTATTTATGACACCATGAAGATGTAGTGATTAAGTCATTAATGAACGATTTAAATAAAATGAAAAGATAAGGTAAAATATAAGACATATACTTGTAAAAAAACCAATTAGCTGAGTGTATTTCACACCATTATCACCTTATCCTTGAAATATATCGTTGTGGGACATTTAAAATCCCAAAATCATTTTATAATAAAGTAACATTTTATAACATTCCAAGAGTGACCCTCCTCCCTCTTATAAAAGGACCCCACATCTACCCCCTTACCCACACCTCTCAAGAATTTGGATCGATGAAACCCTGCCCATTTTATCTCTCCACATAACTCTCTTCATCTTATAATCCTTACCTGTGGCATAAATCTCTTCAAAAAATCCTTTTGGTTCAAACCAAAGAGAGCTACCCAATTTAAAGGTAATGTCTTCTCTTATGTTGTTTTGTTTTATTTTTCTTCTCCAACTCATTAAAATCTTTTTATTCTTTTCTTTTGTAAAAAATCCAGTATCTTAAATATACTAGGATGTTTTCATGAGAATGATCAAAGCTACAATTACACACACCTCCGTCTAATGGTTAAATAACCTACTATTTCTGTGGGTGGTGAATTACTGTCTCACGAAACGATGATTATTCAATATTCTTTTAACACCTCTCATGGTGTCCATTAAGATGTCACCCTATTTATATATAGTATATAATATGTTTATATTTTCCTTATTCTTTGTTATTTTTCATTTATGGCATACCAATATCGTTTCCATAATGGATAAACATGATAATTTCATTTTAGGAAGTGCGGACTACCGCCCCCTCAAAGTGATTTGAATCGTTAATGCCATATGTGTGACGTATAAAGGAGGGAGTTATGATATTATATATGGTATTATACTTTAATTATAATATAACTATGTATCATTATGTTTTCATTCCATTAAATTATGAAATAGAAAATAATGTAGCGTTCATGCGTACGTACGGCTTACCGTCTCCATGAATGGTGCATTTCATTTCTTATCTCCAAATGTTATGAAATTTTATAAGTATATATATAAATATATAACTGATATATATGATTTATATTACATCTAAATGATGAATATAATTCTGTAATTATAATATATATATATCTCTCTCATTTAGTTTTAATTACATTAATATGAAAAAGAAATGAAAGTATTGTTCATGCGTACGTACGACCTACCGTATCTATATATGGTGCATTTCATTTTTTATATCAAAATGTTATGGAATAGTATAAAATGAATATATACTAGATATATATGATATTTAAATCAGTAATACTATTCTGGAGATTATGTACTTATAACTATATGGACAATTCTTATCAAACAAGGTCAATTTTTAACTCATGTACCAAACATCGACAAAAACGTCTGATATGAACTCATATAATTAACTGATTATTATAAAATTATAATAAGTGATATGAATTGAATAATAAAATTTAAAGGAGGTTCTTATGAAATTATTAATTGACCAAAATTATTATTCAATAATATAATGAAACGAACAATACAAGTCAGACTTGATATAAGGGATCCTACCTCTCTCTTTCTTTTTAAGTACTCTCTTTTATTTAATCTCCTTTAAGCTCCTTCTTCATATGTTGTGGGATGTTATTTTATATTCCTCTTACTTTACATTTTATGTTTATATGATTAGAGAACCGATTTTATCTCTTCAATCCATTTTTTTGATGTCTTAAGTGGCGCCGTTAGGCTTCCGAGTTTTCGTAAGGGATTCTTCATCTAACTTTTATTCTCGTGGGATTCATGCTACATTTGCCACTATTTTCTTTTTTGTGTTGTGTGTGTACTTCCCATGATTGTATTATTTGTTTAATATACTTTAATTTAGGGGTATTTACATATTCATTATATGATCCTTCTTTCAAGGGGTGTATGTTTCGAAAGTTACCCAAATCGGTAAGGGAACATTTCACCCTCTTCTTTTTAAAAGACTTCTTTTGTTATGTATTTTAATTTACATCTGATTATGTAGGGATACGTTATTATATATCTTTATTGATGAAAATTGTATGTCAATGTGATGAGATACCATTTTCTCTCTCATCAACTCATTTTCTGAGTTTTTGTGTGACACCGTTATGCTGTCAAATTTTTTCAAGGGAACTTATTAACTCAATTTCAATTATTTGGGTTAGACTTGTACTCCATGAATATGTCATTATATGAATATGTGTGAATTACTCTGGATGTTTTACACCTAATATCCACTTATATTAGGTTTGTTGTTATTTTCAACACATAAGTATGTAATTGGAATATCCTTAATCTAAGGATATTGTCTTTGTATGGGACTTCATCACAATCTCCTTTCATTGAGGTATTTTTTGATTTATACAAAACAATCTATTATACGGTGTATAAACCCATTTTTAATTTTAATTTTATTCAAAAGGAATATTTTTTCTATGAATCATTTCACTAAAAGACAAAATGTATGTATCTTTTTTACATACGCGGTGACAACGACACTTCTGCCACCACGAGTATTATTTGATATTTGGTATCCTTAACATGCCGTAATGTTTTTATAGGAAAAGAAATACAATATAATCTTTTATTTATTTTGGTATTGAAATTGGTTTTAATAATATTTTGATTATATTATTTTGTTGTATTGATATCTTTTGATAGAAATGTTGAAATGTTATGTTTCCTTTATGCATGTTTTATATGATACGATTATGTTATGGTTTTTGGGCATTGTTTATGAAGTCAGATGGTTCCGCAATAAAATAAGGGAGGGTGAGCCTATGATATCTCTCGAATGCATTGGGTAACATGAAGGAGTTAAACACTAAGGTTTCTCTGAAGATATTTAGGGAATATAATGTGGGGGGTATTCCAAGCATAACCATGAGGGTTACTCCCTACGTAAGACTGTTATGAATGCCTCAAGTTACCTTTACGTATTATAATTTCTATGAGTTATTCATAAAACTTATGATTTCATGAGGTATGTTAAAGTGCTTATTTTTTAAGAGTAATGTATGATTTAATTGGTTGTTATGTATACCTAGACTAATGTTTTATTTTTGTATTTTTATATCCCTTACTAAGCTTTTTATGCTCATACCATGTTTTGAAATGTTTTCTATAGGAATTAAATGTGAATAGGGTCAAGGATGGGATCATGGAAATACATTCTATCTAAAACATGGAAGTATACATGTTTTTAAGAGTTTTTATTTTATGAAAAAAATTGAAACTGAGTAGAAGAGTCTACTTTGTAATCTTGTGAGATGTAATAGTTATGTCCAAATTGTCTAATACTCCAAACATGAAAATATCCTCAATTTGAATTATTCATATAATTAAAGATTTTGTAATTTTTTATGGATGTGTTTTTATAGTTGGTATAAATGGTTGGTTTAGATAACTTTATATGCTAGAGTGTTATTTAAGCATAAAAGACAAGTTGTAGATAAACACACTGGTTAGTATATTGTATGGAGTCATTGTTTTTTTAGAATGTTTGAATGAGTTTTAGATAACTTGGATAAGTATATCTTTGTTTTTATCTTCCTCATTATTATAGGATGGTTTTACTGATATAATCACACTGACCTTTTTGGTTTTAGTAAATGGATGGATCTAGCAGGCACCAAAGTAATAGTGGATGTGACAGAATCTGAAACAGTTTTTTGAAACAGCAACTGAATGATATGGGAGCTTTAATGAGAACTCTTGTGTTTATTCTCAACCAACTACCTGGAGTCGTGATTGACCACCTGAACCTTAGTGATTTTTATAATGCATTATATATGCGAGAAAGAAATCTCTACAGACGTTTAGGTAATACTCATAAAGGTAAGTATGTTAAAAAACTTCTGTGTCAAAGATGTGGAAAGAAACACATAGGAAAATGTTTCAAATGTATAAAAAGATTTTATAGATGTGGGAATGAAGGTCACAAACCACGAACCTTCCATGGAAAAAGGAAGCATCTATTTGACTTTAGCAAAGGGAAAGAAGTTATTTCTGAAGGATCAATTGAATGTTTTAAATGTCGTGTGCATGGCCATTATGAAAACACATTTCCTATGAATATGTTTCGGGAATGGGTTCACCACGATCATACAAATATTCGTTTACCAATACCTAATTCCATTCCAATTGAGGATGAAGAAACTGACCATAACCATGAAAGGTATGGATTATTTCTTAACATATGTTTTCCTATTATTGAATCTTCAGATATGATTGATGATTTAGTTTATAGGAAAGAATTATTCCGGAATAATATGATGAGAAATGGTTAATGGATCATGAAGAATGTTGAATAACTAAGAAGTCAATGTATAAGGGATTCAAGAGTTATGGTAGATTTAAGGATGGTGAAATGATTAAAAGTATGAAGGCTTTTTTGATGATTAGAAGACTTTTTATGGTATCTGTAACCCCGATGTTTGATATATGAAGATTTTATTTAAGGAATAATTATATTTTCTTTTACGGATATAGTTATGATGAACCAATTGGGTTTATATGATCCTTCAATTTGAGGCAATTACCAGTTAATTCTTTTTGGGATTCAAAATGAAAGTTATTAGATAAAATTTGTGATTAAATTATGATATGGTTATTTTTGAAGATATTATCTATTTTTGGGGAATTTTATAAGAATTGTGTAGTTTTGGAAAAAGGATAACACGTAGACTGTGTTACAACCCGTCGTGTCGGACGAAGCTGCAGGAATAGAACCCACAACCAAAGTTCCACTGGGATTTATCACCTACCACTGGACTACGTGAAGTCCCTAGTTAGTATGACTTATTCTTTTTAGTTATATGATTTTATGAATTAAGAATAAGTTGATTTTGGGTTATCTATGGAAATGATTAACCTACCAGGGAGGATATGCGATTAGGTTATGTACATTTCAATATGAGACTTTAAAAGTAACTGATGTTTTTTGGAGATAAATGTTAAGATTTATCTTGGAAGACTATGTGATTAAATCCTTTGGAGAAATAGGTATAATTCTTAGTTTGGATTAATTTGATGAATTTTATAGACAACTGTTTATTGAATGGTCTTTGTTGAACTTTGGATACTGTTTGACAAATTTTGGAGAATAAGATTAGTATTTCTTTTTATAAAGGATTATACTTTTTTGTTATTATCTTATCTCATACTAACAATTTTGGTTTTTGGATTAGGTGATTCTCTAAAAGTTGATTATAACACTCTTAATGTTAATAAGTATCCAAAATACTCATCTTTTGGAGAAAAAATGAGTTTGGGAAAGAAATCTAGTAAGAGATGAAAGTCTACACCACAAGTAAGTATGTTTCTTTATGATTTAGTTCAGCTCATAAATAAATTCCTTAATGAAATGTAACTTAAAACTAAAATTTTTTCTCTTAACTTTTCCTACTGGGGAATCAAATACCATTTAACCCATCACATGTTTGTGATTTCTTGGTGGTTAACTTTCTCCTAATCATGTTTTCTACCACTCTCCATTAGAACATGACCCTTTTTTCTCTTACATATCCATATCTTCCTACAAGGAATCCTATTATGGGTTAACTCGGGTGACCTTTTAACTTTTCTTTCTTTCTTTAAAAGTGATAGTTTAATTTACTCCTTTTCCGATGTGGGGCTTTCAATGAAATTTCCAAGCCCAATTTTAAAATTGTGAGGGCGTAATTCCCAAAAGGGGGGAATGATATAACATCCCAGGTAAATAAATAATATTACATTTTCATATTTATTAATATTTGTGAATAAAATATAAATATTATTTTAAAGGGAATGCTATGTTCAATGGCATACCCAATACGAAACAATGAGTTTATATGAAATCTTATATTGTACACTAATAATATAATAATTTTATATTATATGGTAGTTAATGCCTAACCATTGTATTTTTGGGAATGAACATAACTAAATAAAAAATTATTATATGTTCTTGTCAAATATTTCAGCATTTATCCAATAAATTTTAGAGGCTTAAAATTCAAATGAATCCAATTTTAAGCATAAATATTCTAATATTCATTAAAAGGTCTACTAACCGCCTTTTGATGGAGAACCAATTTTAAATATAACTTTTGAAAATTATATATGTTATATTTGAAAAAATAAAATCCTTATTATGAATCAACACATAAAAATTTACATTGTGTAAATTTTTGTTATTTTTCCGATAATGTTTATTTTTTAATGAATAGTGATAATGTTGTATTTTAATGAAAAACCTCCTTTTATTATATTTTATTCATATGGTTATATTATGTTTTTAATTGGTTTCAAGGTATTTTAAAAATATATTTTTACCATTTAATCCAATGGTGGTCATTGGAATTAATTTCACTTTGAAATTGGACATAAACAAGTGTCAATCTTTTGATTGATATTGTTCCTTAAAAACACGTTATTTGTTTTGACAGTGGGAATTAATTAAAAAATTAATTAATTCAACCTATATTATTGAATTTGGTAAAATGGAAATCATTTTATTATTTGTAATATCATGTATATCTTACGGTGAATTTTTGGTATCTTTCTGAAAAACATCAATTTTTTATGAATAGTGAAACCACTAAGCGGTAGTTAAAAAACTGTTTTTTCGTTTAAATGAAATTTTACCACCTCTGTGAATTGAATTTCAAAAATCCAACATACATGGTTGTCATTACGAAGTAAATTGTGGTTCAATCGGATTAATAGAATTTTTGATGAATAGTAACTTTTGAGTTTATTAACCGCGATTAGAGGTAATTAGGGTAATTTAAGGTAAAAATAATGCTATAATAATATAAAAATAACATTAAACTTGTGCTACCTTTATTGGATGAGTCATACCCGACCAAAACATCCATGGGTCAATTTTTGGGACCCCATGGAGCCACTTGTGTAATACAATGACATTAATACATTTATTTAAAGTAAAAATAAAAATGTCACAAACATGTATTGTTTTACTAAAACATTTTTTACATGGGGTTATACAAGTCATATTTTTGACTATAAATATTCATTATAAATATAAAAATATTTCCTACATCATGATAATTTTATTATAATTTTTACACTTTAAATAATTAAATTTATGTATGATAGAATGATGATGCTGTGATTACGTCATTAATGAATGATTTAAATAAAATTAAAAGCTAAGGAAAACTCTAAGACATACACTTGTCAAAAACCAATTGGATGAGTGTATTTCCAAACCATATCACCTTATCCTCAAAATTAATCTTTTTGGGACCTTTAAAATCATAAAATAATTTTATAATAAAGTAACATTTTATAACATTCCAAGAGTGCCCCTCCGCCCTCTTATAAAAGGCCCCAACCACTACCACCTCACCCAACTATCTCAAGCCTTTGGTTAGAGCAAACTAAGATCATTTTATCTATCCAAACCCCTATAATTATCCTATAAGCCTATCCTTAGGCAGAAATCTCTTCAAGAAACCATTTTGGTTCAATCCAAAGGGAGTTACCCGATTTAAAGGTAATGACTTCACTAATGTTCTTTTGTTTTATTTTGCTTCTACAACTCCTTAAACTATTTTTATTCAATTATTTTGTAACAAAAAATGTATATTCAATATACTAGGATGTTTTTATGAGATTTTTTTGAGCTTCACTTACACACATCTCCGTCTAATGGTTAATACACATAATGTTTATGTGGGTGGCGAATTACTGCCTCACGAAATGATGATTGTTCAATCTTCTTTTAACACCTCTCATGGTGGACATTAAGATGTCACTATATATATATGTGATATAAATTATGTTGATATTTTCCTTATGCTTATGTATTTTTCATTTATGGAATACCTTTATGGTTTCCATAATGGATAAAATTGATAATTTCATTTTAGGAAGTGCGGACTACCGCCCCCTCAATGTGATTTGAATCGTTAATTACATATGTGAGACTTATAAAGGAGGGAGTTAATGATATCATATATGGTATTATACTGTAATTATAATATACCTATGTAACAATATATTTTCATTCCATTGATGTATGAAATAGAAATGAAGGTACCGTTTTTGCGTACGTACGACTTAACGTCTCCATGTACGGTGCATTTAATTTCTTATCTCCAAATGTTTTGTAGTAATATATATATATATATAATGTTTATATATGATATATATTACATCTAAATTATTAAAATAATTCAGTAATTATAATATATATATCTCTCATTTTGTTTTAATTCCATTAATATGACAATGAAATGAAAGTAGCGTTCATGCGTACGTACGGCCTACCGTCTCCATGAACGGTGCATTTCATTTTTTTATCTCAAAATGTTATGGAATAGTATAACATGAATATATACTGGATATATATGATATTTAAATAATTAATACTATTGTAGAGATGATTTAATTATAACTACATGGACAATTCTTTTCACACAAGTTCATTTTTAACTCATGTTCCGAACATTGAAAAAAAACGTCTCATATGAACTCACATAATTAAGTAATTTTTATAAAATTATAATATGTGATATGAATTGAATAATAAAACATAAATTATGTCCTTAAGAAATTATTAATTTACTAATGATTATTATTCAGGAATATAAAGAAACGAACAAGACATGTCGGACATGAGGTAAGGGATCCTACCTCTCTCTTTCTTTTTAATTACTCTTTTATGTCATCTATTTTAAGCTCATTTTTCTTATATTGGGGGTTGTTTTTTATATTCATCTTACTGTACATTTTATTTTCATATTATGAGAGACCCTATTTGATCCCGTCGAATGATTTTTTTTGAATTTTTTGTGTGGCGTCGTTATGTTGCCGAGTTTTCATAAGGGATTCTTCATCTCACTTTTATTATTGTGAGATTAAGGCTACATTTTACACTATTTCATTTTTGTGTGGTGTGTGCACTACCCATGATTTTATTCATTGTGTAATATACTTTAATTTATGGGTATTTAAATCTTCATTATATGATCATTATTTCAAGGGGTGTATGTTTCGAAAGTTACCCAAATTGGAAAGGAAACCTTTCACCCTCCTCTTTTTAAAAGACTTATTTTGTTATGTCTTTTAATTTACATCTTATTATGTCGGGATATGTTCTTTTATATCCTAATTGATGTAAATTTTATGTCCAAGTGATGAGATACCATCTTCTCTCTCATCAACTCATAAACTGAGTTTTAAAGTGATGCTGTTAGGGTGACGAATTTTTGTAAGGGAACTTCTTAACTCAATTTCCATTCTTTGGGTTAAACTTGTACTCACTGAATATGTCATTTTATGAATATGTGTGAATTAATCTGGTTGTTAAAACATAATATCCACTTATATTCGGTTTATTTTGTTCCACACATAAGTATGTAATTGATTTATGCTTAATCTAAGGATACCGTCTTTGTACTGGACTTTGTCTCAATATCCATTCCTTGAAGAATATTTTGTCTTATACACAACACTCATTTATATGGTGTATAAACCACTTTTTAATTTTACTTTTATTCAAAAGGAATCTTTTCTCTAAGATGCATTTCACTAAATGACAATAAGTATGTTTCTTTTTAACATATGCTGTAAGAACCACCCTTCCACTGCCATGAGTATTATTTGATCTTTGTATTCCTTAACAAGCCGTAATGTTTTTAGAAGGTAAATATATATCATATAAACTTTTATGTATTTTGGTATTGAAGGTGGTTTGGATAATTTTTTGATTATATCAATGTGTTGTATTGATATCTTGTGATTGAAATGTGGAAATGTTATGTTTTCTTTATGAAAGTTTTATGTGATACAATTATGTTATGGTTCTTGGGAATTTTTTATGAAGATGGATGGTTCCATGATAAACTATGGGCGGGTGAGCCCGTGATATCTCTCCATTGCATTGGGTAACACTAAGTAGTTAAACGCTAATATTTCTCCGAAGAGATTTAGGGAATATACTGTGGGGGGTATTCCAAACGTAACCATGAGAGTTACTCCCTACGTAAGAATGTTATGAATGCCTCAAGGTGCCTTTACATCTTATGATTTATATGAGTTATAATTAAATATTATGATTTCATTAGGTATGTTCAAGTGCTTATGTTTTAAGAGTAAAGTATGATTTCATTGATTCTTATGTATACCTGGACTAATATTTTCTTTCTATATTTTTATATCCCTTACTGAGCTTTTTATGCTCATCCCATGTTTTTGAAATGTTTTCCATGGGACTTAAAGTTTAATAGGGTCAACGATGGGATCAAGGAAATAAATTCTATCTAAAACATGGAAGTAGACATGTTTCTTTTTATGAGATTTTATTTTATGAAAAAAATGGAAACTGGGTAGAAGTGTCTACTTTGTAATCATGTGAGATGTAATAGTTATGTCCTAATTCTCTAAAACTCCAAACCATAAAAGATCCTCAATGTGAATTATTCATTTAATTCAAGATAATGTAATGTTTAAAGGCATCGTCCATATATGGTATGTAATTTTAATATAATATACCCATATACAAACTCATAATATACCTATTACCATTTGTGTTATCTTTTAAATCACTTAAACAAAATAGTACACATAGTTGGAGATATGTATAACATATTGTGATAAATTTCTTTAGGATGTTCAAAAAAAGGAATATTATAGATATGATAATATAATTTTATTTGGATTATGAAATATGTTCTCTCAATTCCATTAATATAGAGATTACATGGTGAAAATGATCTACAGTCATATTATACTCATTTAAAGGAAGGATAATATGATTTATAAAAGGAACATTCCATGAAACATAAATATGGAATATAATAATTACACCCATGAATATTTATTTTAAAATAAAATAATAAAGGTGGGGATTAATGGATCATATAAATATTCTAGGATATAATAGATTTCATAGAATCCAATTCCATCATGGCATCAAAAACATTGAAGTGTAGGGTATATTCCCCGTAAATATCATGGCCTTTTTGGGAGTAATAATAAAATAATAATTTCATTGTACTTTTTGTCTTATATGTTGCATATTATTCTCATCATGGTTTATCCTATGAAAATAAATTTCATAAATCCCATTTGATCACGGTTAAGGAATTGATTGGTTATGGGTGTGATAGGATAAAATCTTTTTTCATTTCAACCTGTCCATTGAGATATCCAATTTTCATATACAATTAGTTTTTCAATTTCATCCTTTACAATATATATAAAAATATCTAACACCATTAATGTAGTCTTCTTGGTGATTCTTACAAAATAGTTGACTCGATATAAAGTTAACATTCATTAATTCATAATCCTCAAAACCAAATAATCCATGTGAAATCATTATTCTATTCATCAGTGTATTTGGAAACTCATCTATGTCAAAATATTTGATAATAATTCATGATACAAGTTTGTATAAATAAAATAATACCCCCTAAATCACTAATCCCATTATGTTTTTCAATAGGATATGATCCAATTTTATCAATGCAAATAAGCATTATCTCAGTTTCTTGGGGATTTAGACATTACAAAAAACCAGAATGAGTTAATCATGAGTGATGAATGACTAAATCTATAAAGTAATTATTTAAAAAAATTAGTAAAAAATAAAACAAAAAAATGACTTACTATTTGAAATTAATACTTAATCCTTTAGGTCAACCTAAATCACACTTAGTTTCATCTCAGTTTTATTATGTTGGGTTATATTATACCCCCTAACCAAATTCTATTATGTAATACGTTATTCTTAATGAAATTTAGATAGAATTGGATTAACCCAAGAATATATGTCAGTAATCTCTATATAGGTGTGCATTCTAATATATACTCTTCTTTCACCCACATGAAGATCATGTCAATTCTAAATATTTAATTTAAAATATGATTTCCACTTCGTGAATCAAATCCATAGATACATCCAAATTTTATTATAAGAACCTGGATGTAATTTCTAGGAATACCATACACTCAAATAATTATAATATCCATAGGTTGATACTTTACATGAAGAATTATCACTAAATTATTCACTAATTAACTCTCATCCTAATCCCCAAATAACATAAAATATTAAACCTTACCATCTGAGAGGTATATATATACATTTTAAAAAAACAATCAACCATAATCAATAAGTAATTATTTAAATTTATACCTATAATTTTTTAATAATAATATTCATAATCTCTAATGTTATCCAGAATCCACATTAACACAAAAAACGTGACCCATACCTACACTCTTTGATATGGTGTTTATAATAACTTAAATCAAAAAATAGATTAATGAAATATCCATAATACAATAGTAATTAAAAACGATGTATCATTTATATTATAAGTTCCACATTATGTTTAGAGTTTATTATATTTAGTAAAAAAATTATAATATTATCACCCATGTTCTTTTTATCAAATATAATATTTTGCTGAATTATTATAAATATCATAATGAAAACACATTCATCCCTCTCTCTAACAAAATCTCCATGGAAGACAATATTCTAGAAAAATGTATATTGAACTTAATTTCATAAAAAAGATTAAATGAAAACAAGATATCTAGTGATCTCAAATTACAAGTATTGGTATATATATTTTATAATAGAAAATAATAATAAGTAGGAATAAAATGACATAATGTGAAAAGAGAAGTATTTATGAAATCATTCTCAATGTAGTGTTTATAAAAAATAATGAGAAATGGAATAGTGATTTGTATAATATATCAAATGAATCAAAAATTATTGAAACATAATTCAATAAAAATGAGACATGAAATAATAATGTTTTCTAGAGATTAAGAATTATATTTTTTTCATGTACATAAGACCAATAAAACATTGTAAACAAATCCATATATTTACATTCATTCATGCTTTGAATGAATCTAAGCATGTACCCCTTGTCTATTTCGAAAATATTAATTATTTTCCATTTATAATTGTCTGATGATAAATAAAACCATAACCATTACATTGGAGGGTGATATATGACCCCAGTAATCATCACCCATACAAATAAGTTCAATAATAAATTTCTATTTTATCATTTTAAAAAGAACATATAGAATTAAAATTGGTTATATTCATCACATTATAAAGAACCCATCAAATGAAAATGTGGTTCAAAAAAATTTCTAAATAAGACACATTATTAAAACAATTAAATTTGATTTATAAGAATTACATGATAAACCCATGGAAAATAAATTTTTATCCCAAATATATTAAATAATGTTACAGGTAAATAAACTGCGTTTAAAAGGATGTGGTGTATGTTACATACACAATATCAATAAATAATATATTTTTTAGTCAATAGGTTTCTCCAATCAATAAACTTATGGATTATAATGAACACCCATTAAGAAAAGTAATGGAAAATATGGTATTCATAAGTTAAATGCATTAGAACAATGCTATAACTATTCATGATGGATTGTTTGGATAGAGAAATGATGTGCGAGATTATATATTTGATTCTGATAAATATTATATATTCCATAATAATAAATATGATGTATGGAAGCATTTGAATAATATCCTTGAAAACACAAAAAATATATAAAGGACAATGAACTATATGAAAATTACTTTATAGGATTTTTATGAAAATCATTTTGGAAATAAAATACTCCCTTGATCAATTAAAATAATTTGAAAAGAAATATTTTATAAAACAAAGAAAAAAATTCTTTTATATTCCCTAACAATATATATATAACATTTAATATTAGAAAGAAATGGTGTCATAATTATATATTCCAATAGAAACATTAAAATATATTATCACTGCTAAAAATATTAGATTTGGTTCTATAGAACCAACTTTTATTTACAAAATTATGGAATTTATTCATTATCTTTAATATTAATGATGCATGTTATAAAATAATTATTATGCCTATATATGACACAGTATGTGATAATTTCATATGAATATAAGTCATAAAGAAAGGAAATTTAAATTCACACATATTATGTGAACATAAGGGGGGCACAATAGTATTCATAGAAATATATGTTTTTAATGTTGAAAGATATCATTTTACTTGAATGATGTGACCTAGTCTATCATGGATGGACAATCATAAAAAATTGAATAAATTTCTCACACTGTGAACCCTTGGTAATTTTCTGAGTATGTGATTATAAGAATAACTCCCTTATGTTAGAAAAAAATTATTTACATGTGACTTTAGATATTTTATAAGTGGTTGTGTGTATTAATAATTAAACATTAATAATATCATTAATGAATATCCAAAATCATGAACATTGAGTTATTGAAAAAATAGTGATGATACATGATTATTAGGAAGCAGGATATGTTTTGAGCATCATAAGAGAAATTTTATTAATGGATAAAATGAAAAGTGATTTTTCCTATATGTGAATTAATAAGGATGATATCTTAGGCACATTGTTTGGAGTAGAACACTCTGGATATATCCATGGTATCAATATTCTATTGGAATAATAATTTTTGGAATGAAAATGAATAAGGAATAATTTATATAGATTGACAATGTAGACATAAAACATTATTTATTAGAGATATTATGGGAACTATATAAGATTACATAGTTTCTGTGTATATAATGTTATAAATGGTTCTGATATTAACGTCACTTTATATTGGTTCCTTGGTGTGTTTCTATATGTTCAAATTATAATCTTGTAAACTATGATTATTTCCACTGAGAAAGTGGAAAAGATTTTTAGATAATATTTGTATTGAAAATCTCAATTATGTTTGATGATTAATTTTACATTTATGATTAAATATTATTCATATTTTTTTGATAAATAATTATTTAGGTTTGGTTAATCATTCATATGTAATAATAAGTTATTTAAATAAATAAATGAGTTTTATAATAATAATAATACTTATTTACATGGTCGGGAAAATATAATATGTATTTTATATATTGTAAAATAATGATGAATATTTATTTATAAAATTACAAGTAATTATTCAAGGATTGGAAAATATCGATGAGGATAGGTGGAAACAATATAATTGAATTATTGTAAGAATGATAAATGATAAATAATTATTTATATGTAACATTCATGTAATGTGAATATTAATTATATTATTATTAGGTCATGGAGTTCACTATGTATTATTTAACTTTTAAGGGGCCTATATTCAAATAAGACACCCAAAAAATTCTAATCTGTATATTTGGTTATATTTATTTACTAAATAATGTTGGTTGTGAATAATACATAAGGATAATATTTATTGAAAACACGAGAGAGTACTAATAATTTAGAGTTGCGAATCTCTTCCACTTATCTCATTCCATTTAGAGTGAACATATAATATTTAATCATTGATGATAGTTTTCATATAATAAACAATAAATGATGAAAGTAATAAATATCATATTTTCTAGAACATGGTGATAATATTTTGACTTTTATACATTATGGTGTATGTGGGTGTTTCCACCAGAGAAATTATTTACATGATTTTTTTACTGTAATGATGATTCGATGGTATTTTTTCAGCCATAATATAAAAAAATAATGAACTAGAGGTTTAGTTACTTCAAGAATGGATTAGAAATTAATTATATATTATTTATAATGATCCTCCTCTTCTTGAATCATATTTTAAATAAGTCAATAAATATATTATTATTTCCACTAGTTAAGAAAACATTTATTATGTATAGCTCACATTTTTTATAAATAGAGACAAAAATTTGAGTTACCCATGCCCAATAGGTGCTTTAACTAAGCCCAGAACCCACAAGAATTATCAGATTTATCACATGGTAAATTTACAATTATTTATTAATCATTTAATGAATTGTATGAATTTATAATTCTTTTACTCTTATCATTATGACCCCATTATTTTATTATATACTTTTGATGAAAAATATTTAGTTTACTTACAAGCTATAATTAGATATGACCCCATTTCTAAATGAACCATAAAATTGTATTCCATAATAACCTAGATGTTAAGTGGGTTTAGTTATTAAGAGTAACTAATTTATGAAAATTATATGAATAAAGGACTAAGATAATGATATTATATTTAAAAATATAAAGGTGATTTTTATAAAATTCATTATATTATATAAATATACAATTTTCCCCAATATGGATTTTGTTTATTTGTGTGAGAAAATAATATTATTAATTTCCAACAATTATATAAATTTTATTTTAAAAAAATAAAATAATTTTTAAATTAGAATCTCAATATTATCTTCTAATTATTTTATGGTATATTTTTTAAAAATGAATATTTATAAATATTGATTATAATGGATACCTATCTTTTCATTTAATGTTACAAAAAATGACCACTTTTTCATAAAGCTTCTTGATGTACAATAGTATATTTATGTTATGAATAAATAAATACGTACAATACTTACTGAAAGAAAACAAAATTAATGTTAAAATTTTTGAAAAAAATTACCTAATAGATTTTAAAATCTCATAAAATAATATTTTTTTGATGGTTGGTAGATAGCCATGAATTTTAAAGATTATTAAAACCTATTTTGTAATCTTGAAATGTTTATATTAAAATTACATTACTATATTCATGAAATTAAATTAAAATGAAGTGAATTAAATAAAAATGAAATTAATGAAGTTTTTAACATAATAAAATTTTCATTGACTTAATGGATACATTGAATCATTATCCATTCCAAATAAATTATTTCTATTTAATTATTTTAGGTAATTCCAATTGTTTCCTTACCCTATAGTTGGAGTCCCCATCACTTTTTAGTTTACACCATTTTGATATATCTACCTTGACTTACCTCTAACAAACTATATTTTATCTTAAATAAAAAGACGTTATATTAATAATATAAAACCACTATTATTAAGCCTATTTTCTGTCAAGTGGGATGTAATATTCTCGTTCATGCGTTTGTCTATAGACCACCTCCTCCAATGTGTGCTGGAATTCTTTTTTAATCATAACCATTCATGGATGGGTTTAATTTATTATTTTCAAGTTTATATATGACATATGTTACATTATTATCCCTTTTTAATATTAATATCTTATCTACCTTATTAACACAAAATCTGTTTGAAACAAAAAGCGTCGTACATGTATTTGTGTACACAACCACCTCCACAAATAGATGTAATACTTTTGTTTTTGTTTTTTGCTTTATATGGATGTTAATATGGTAATATTTAATGAATATGTATGAAATATATGATATGATAAAAACTAAATAATGGTTAATTATTATTTTCATTTTTCACTTACATCAAATAAAAAGTGAAAACAACTTTTTGTGTATGTATAAACTAATATATCCAAGAATTGTGAAATTATTTTTTCATATGTTTGCCATTTATCAATGTATATATATACTGTATATTATATTTCGATCCTGAATATGACTCTTTATACAAGGAAACTATAATCAAATTACATTTTTTGAAACTTCCAAATGAAAATTCTCATGAAAAAAGTTAACACAATAAAACAATAATTTTCAAAAACAATTATTATAAAATGTATGTTTAAATGTTATAAGTTGATTATATGTGATATTATATGATAGTATATGAATACATTATATTCTTTTAATAATTATAATTTTTTGTAAGGTATTTTAGAGTCCTTTTGATGAAAGTGAAACATGAGGTAAGGGATTTTCTTATCACATTTGTTTTTATGAGACTAAATCCATATACAACACCAATTAAATTTATTTTATTTATATAATTCCCATCAATTTATTTTTAATTTATTCACTTTAAATATATATTTATTTTCATATCCACATATTCATATCAATTTCATGTTGTTTTTATTTTGAATATAACCAATGTTGTAAGGGATGTATGTCAAAATGTCATTTTTTATTTTGGATTCATATGAATAAGTATTAAATGAAAAATTTAGTTTATAACTCTAAATAAAAACATAAATTTTATTCTCATCTATTTATTTTTATTGAGTTAATTTTTTCCATTAATATTCCACTTTTTATATACCCATTATAATGGAAAAATATTTATAAATAAAATCAAATTTATTGTTTTCGTCATGAAAATTCATCAATATTCCATACCTATATTTATTAAATATGTTTTAAAAAATGTTTTAATATTCTTTTATAACTGAGAAATTCTATTTTTATAGAGTATTGATGTTTTAAAAAAATTATTTAAAATGAATAATATTATAGTTATAATAATGATGTTTTTTTGACTTTTTATTGAAAATATTAATGGAATATTTTTTACCTTATATGTAATGAATTGAATTCCCTATTATCATGATCACTATATTATTTAAATCATTATTTAATGGTATCCAAGTTAAGTTTTAAATAAATAATTTTACAAATTTTTTTAAAATATTAAATATTAAATATGAAATTTTAATGTGAAAAGTGGATTTTCATTATGATATCATCAACTATTTTTAGTGGAATTTTTACTCTTAGATAAAATACATTTATGTTTCATATACTATGTTTTGGATATAATATAGCAATATCTTTCACATTTTTTCATCATATATCTTATTATGATTTTAATTATAGGATTTATCTATAAAACCCATTTCATTCCCATGAGTTTTTTATGTTATAATGAAACCATTATAAAACCCATAAAATTTCCATTTTTATGATATGATTAAATTGTGAAATGCTTTTTAAAACCATTTTTTTTAATTTCTTATTATATGGTTAATGTTTTAATATATTATGGAAAACATATGTATTATTTTTATTTTATTATGGGTGGGATCTAATTTATAATTAACTCTAATACATTGGGTAAAGGTAGATATATCTTAAGATAATTAGAAATGGAATGAGAGTGAGATGAGTTTTCTATTGGACATTTTCCACTACAATAGTATTGAGAGTGAACCAGGATTATGTATATTATGGAATGGGGAGTGTACCTAATCTTCAATCATAATATTTGAAAAGATCCTTATGGATGGTTATGATTTTCTATACATATGTGTATTCCAAAAAAACATGGCGCATGTCAATTTCTTCCTCACAAGGATCATGATTTCAAATTTCCTTGAGATTATTGTGTTTTAATATTATATTATTTAATAAATGTTTCATGATTTTGATGAGTTATTTTATTTATCTCATTGTCAAATTCTCAACTGGTGTTCTCATACCCCCAGGGTAATGTAATAATTTTCTAATCATTGATATCTCCCATACATTCCCAAATTGAGCATCTGATATCACCTTCCCTTATTTTTTCTTTCAAATAGTTTATGAAAATGTTTTTAATTATGTTATATTTTAGAATGGTGATAGGTGTGAATAACTTAGTGGGTGTCCATTGAGATATATTATGAACTAGTTTTTAATTAATCAATGTTTATATTGAAGCAATCTAATTTTTTTTAATGGATATTTATGTTGTGTAATTAATATTTATTTACTAAAAAGTCATATTAATGTATGAGATGTAATGGTTGTTATAGTTGGTATTAGAGAATGTTGTTTAAACCATTTGAAAATGGTATGTGAAAACATTAGTGAGAACCCATAGGACTATCCTATATATTGTCTATCTACCTATATAATGTAAACGTAAATATTATGGTTTTCCTAAACAAAAAATCATTGTATAGATACCACAAGTATTTTTTTGAATAATTAATCTAGTTGTAATAAACATGAAAATTTTTGGTCAATTATATATAGACCATTATTTTATTACACTTTGTGTGTTCCATTATAGTACAAATAGTTTTAAAATCTTGATTAATTTGGTCAGTTAATTCATATTTTCCTTATGGGGTGCTTTATATAATTTCTATAGATATTGAGAATTTGTGACCAATGATAAAAATAAGGATTCATAGATTTAAAATAATATATTCTGATGTATCCATCATATGAATTATTTTTCATGATTAATCAAATTGATTAATGATTCTTATAGTCATGCTAACCATTTTTGGTTTGCTACAGAATTGAATATTGAATGATGAAGTTGAGGTGGAAATAGTTTTGAAAAAATATTAATGTATCTTTTTTCAACATATTTAAATTTACTACATTATAAAATTATAAGTCTCTATTAATATTTATTCATATCCAAAATTAATATATGTCTAAATAATATTTAAACTTTTTAAGGGAATGATGATCACATATCATGTCAATGATTCTTCTTGGATTCATGTTTGGGAAAATTATCTTCTATGAAATCATTTTATTCTCCCTCTATGTGAATTTTATGTTTTCTTTAGAATTGATTGGATTTTATTGTACAAATAACACTTTAGTTTATGAGACATTAATGTCAAATTTTATCTTCTAAACCAACCTATTATAATATATCAGTGTGATGATGACTTTTTTTATTCCTACTAAAACTAAATCAATTGTACATGTCTTGATTCCTATTAAAAGGGGGAATTTATCACAAATTTATGGGGAGAAACTTGAATAAAAAATACCAATATTATGTAAGATTTTTTAAATGTATTTATAAATGTTTTTCTAGTGTTCCCTTGAATCATGTATTTTACTTTTCAATATCCTCATACATGGTGATAAAAATATTTCAATGTCCCTATATAGGATGATACCTATTCAGTTTCAATAATTAATGATAAAATTTTAAGACAATATTGAGAAGGTACTCATTCCCCAAGTGAATAACCACATGATGTACGTGTTATTTTTCAGAAGAAAATAGATCAATGTGAATCCGTATTGATTATAAATAATTAACAATGTCACAATCAAAATATTTTCCCCCTTCCTTATATTTATTATATGTTTGATCAATTTTAAAGAGGTTAATAATTCATAAAGATTCATCATCAATATGGATAATATCATTTTAGGGTAAAAAGTGTATACAAACCATTGAAATCATTCCATACAAGGTGTAGACACTATGATTTTATAGTGGTGCCATTTTTCACTAATAATCTCCCCAATATCTTGACGTATTTAATTAATTTACTCTTTATATAATACCATGATCCATTTTGGTAGAGTTTATTAATGAAATTAAAATACATTCCTTGGATTAAAGAAGATAACAAATGTCACATATGGATTTTAATGAAGACCATATAAAGTGACAATATGCATAAAAACATAAAAAGTGTTAATTTTGGATACAAAAAGATTCATTCTTGGTTCATATAATTTCATGAGAGGGTATATCAGTTTCCCCATTAAATATATATATTATTGAATGTTAGAATAGATGGTCCATTAGAAAATCCATCATTCCTTGATTTCACTTGCGATACATGAGTCATACTCAATAATTTCCCATGGAATATTGATCCATCCACTATATTAATTTCGACTGGGGGGAATGATCCAATGGAATAATGAATTTAAAGGAAATTTCAACGGATTGAAGAGAAGGTTATCCATCATAACTATTCTAACACTACCATTTATTGTATAAGGGTTTGTGAGATATAAATTTTCATTGATAAAGTCAAATATATTCTTCCCTATGTAAAATTATATGTTGATAGATTATGCCTCATGAAAATTGAATGATCAAAAGGAAATCTACCCAACTCATAATTGGGATTTTATATGTGAGTTTTTTATCATTAAGATATATTATATTTATCACTATGGAGAAATGTGTGAATATATATACATATATTATATAATTTTATATTATATATTTACTCATAAATATTTGAATATTCTTGACAGAATATGGTTGGAGTTGATTAATGATTATGAATATATAGTAAACAGACAATAATTATAGGTGAACTAGGAAGTTGATGATCTATGTGAGAAGGAAAATTCCAGTTATTCCATGATGAGTACTGAAAGAGATATAAAACATATATATTTTTAGTAGATAAAACAAGTAATATTTATAAAAGGTTATAAATAATCTAAATCACATATAAATGTTCAGCTATCCATTTATGTGTAGTTTAACAAGGCCTTGATGGAATATTTTGAATTAAATAAATATATAAGGAGTATTACTAAGTTCAACCAAGATTGAGATGGAATTATAAGGTTCATGAACTTTTTTTGTCCAGTAAATACATGACATGAGGAAGGATATATGGGATTTATCCCACATATGAACATTCTTTATTCATCCTTGAATTATAAACATGAATTGATATCAGAAAGAATATTTCAATTTATAACATATAATGAGATGTATATTTGTGTATACAACTCAACTCTTGGAATAAAAATTATTTATGAATTAGAGACATAATTATAAATGGATTTCCAAACTGTTACCCAAGCCGTAATTGAATTGTAAATACATCACTATTTTATTTTCCAAAAAATCACCCCAAAATATCAATCCACAAATGTGCTATTTGGGATAGTGTATACAATAATATTGATTATTAACACATCAATTAAATTTTAGAATATATTTCGCTTTAAACTCTTACTAGAACACATATTTATAAATTAGTATGATTTCATGAAATACGACATTCAATTATATCATGTCATGATTCGAGTATTACCTTGATGATTTTGTAATGTCGCTAACATGATAATGATTTAGATTAGTGTTTTAGAACATCATTTCATCAATATTTTTTGGTTAATATGTGGAATCATTTTAGGTACTCATAGAAATGATTAGGTTATTTCTATGGATTTCTATGATGATTTTGATTTTCATCGTCCTCAAGTTGAGTTTTCTTATATCAAAATGTTTCACATAAACATTTAGATATTTCCTTATGATGAACATTATATAATAAGGGGTATATTACCAATGTGGAAGGGAAAAGTTAGTGAAAAAAATATATTGGGTCCCTATTATAGTTAAAGATATAATAGAAATGTTTAGATCAATTAAAAAACTCATATTGGTTTCTCAAAATTGAGGAAAATGTTATAGTATAAATCATTAGTGAATTTTAGAATTTGAAGTTACCGAGAAGGAATTGGTGTGAATTTATCCATGTAAAAAGTTATTATATTCAAAATTGAGGCTAATCTAATCCATTGGTATATTGGACTCTTTATGTTTTTTGATCGAGTAGGTGAAATAAGGTATGTCTTAGTGCATCCACCGAATATCTATCAAGTTCTTGATGTGTTACATGCATCAATCTTGAGGGTGTAGATATATGATTCTTCAGATATAAAAAATAATAATCTATAAAATGGATAATGTGATTATCTATGAATAATGTCCAGTATAAATTTCTTATCATAGAGATAAGTCATCATGGAAAACGACTACTTACTCGGTTAATGTTCTTTGGAGGAATAAGAAATTTGAAATGATACAATATTACCCAAGGATGTTATGGAATAGAAATATCAAAATATTTGTTATATGTGTGTTATTATTTTGAGGGATAATTTTATTTTAGGGGGGGTAGAATAAAACACCCTATGATTTTAATATATATTTCCAGTTAAATAAATTAAATATCTTAGATAGATTGAGGTGCATGAATCATTTAGAATAAATTAGCAGTAATGTAGTATATCATTATTACTATGATATTATGTTGATTGAGTGAATAAGAATAACAAATTTTTGAGAAAACAGTATTTTAATGGTTTTAGATAAATCATATTTATTGATAACCAAGTAATCATTTTTTGTCATTGTAATTATATTATATAAATATATTCATTCCCCAAGAATGGTTTTCACCAATTTTTGGGAGAAATTATAATAATTATTTCCATAAAAATATAGAAAATGTATTTTGTAGAATATAACATCCTATTTTACACATAATTTAAAAATTATCAGATATTAAATTTTAATAATTTAATAAAATGTCAGATTTTCATCAAATATTGAAAACAATTATTTTTATTGAAAACAACCATTTAATTTCAAGAATTTAAAATGTTATATTTTACATGAAAAGGGTTTAAAAGTAAACATTGATTATTTATATTATTAATAATAAAATTAATTCCATTTAAATTGTTTTTATGTTTGATTTATTTCTACAACTGTTTTGTAATTTGAAAAAAAACTCTCGAAAATTAATTTTCATCTCATTATATAGGATCCATTTTAAATTAAATATTGTAATTATTATAAAATGTTTCTTGAAAAAATGGAATCCATATTTTAAAAAAGGGGATTCAATGTTAGTAAACATTCCATGTTTATTTTAGTTAGTTATTTTTTGTAATTATGATAAATATTTGTCACCTCGGTAAGGCTAGAATGGGTAAAACCGGGTTATGAATAGGATATAAGGTATTAACATCTTCACAAAATAATCTTTTATTTAATTTTATTTGATTAATTCAACCTTTTATATCCCAAAAAAAATATATTCCTTTTGGTATCATTTTACCTTGATGATGACTTTTATATTTTTTTTCAAATAAATAAATTTCCATAATATCAATATCTTAATGGTAATGTATGTGACACATTACATAAATAAAAAATTAGAATGAGATCAATTATAAATATTTAATTGAAATTACAATCAAGTTTTATATCATGGTTATTTATTTTATATTTTTAGTGATAAAATTATTACCATAAATTCTCACTCAACACGGAAAGGTACCTCATTAAAATAATTGATAATCCTTACTATGAGGTATTTCTATCGCTCATAACAACTATGGAGGAACCCAATTCAATAATGGTAGTCCATGGGTCCCTCTCTATCCTCTAAGGGAGTGTCCATATCCATATTATTCCCCTAAAGATATTTACCTATGAAAATTCATGTATACATCCATTATCCCATTCATGAAAATGATCTATCTTCTAGATTTTTTGTGTATTCAATTTTTTAAGAATGTGTCAAAAATAATTATGGTGAATCTAAACATTTTAATTTCCATTTCAAAACTCAATTTATCCTCATACTTGTCATTTCTAATGTTTGTTTAATGATTCCCCAACCGGTGTACACTAGTAGAACATTTAAATAATCATGTCAATGAAACATTGGATCATTAGGATCATGTATTGGTGGGCCTTATTGATACTCATAAAATAATTATAACCATTTAATGTTATTATGATCTCACATGTTATTGGTATAGGAATGGAATATTTTAAAACTCTTTTATATTTAATTTACTACCTTAGTCCTTTGATTTTCAGCAGACTATATATTTCACTAGTTTGGTGATCTGGATCTACCTTCCAGGACACCAACTCTTGTTTCTCAATCATATGTTACTCCAACCACTTAGTAGTGAACTTGGAAGATTTCGTTTTTTGGACCATCATATGACCATGTTTGGACACTTTATTGAGGCCCATTTATACATCAACATCTATATTTATAAACCTCCTCGAACAGGTTTATGTATCTTAGTTGAGGGTGATATATGATATCACCAATCCATTTTACTATAATCTTGGTAGTAATAGTGTTAAAATTGATCAATGATAGACCACTTCTTTCATTCATGTCGATGTGGTAACACAACACCAGATAATAATTCAATAAAAAATAGGCCTTTAACCGCACTAAAAATGGCCTCTATCAGCGCTAGTGAAGTGCCGACTACCAGAGGGAGATTAAAATCCCAAGTCATTTATCAGAGCTACAAAATAATTGGAAAAGGGATATTTTATCAGTGCATATAAAATTACAATTAAAGGACACATTTATCAGCCATGTTTGATGAATTGATGAAGGGGCATATTGCAGTATAATGCAACAACAAATCACATCACTAGTAAGGTGTCTAGTAATAGCACACCATAACACCCAAAATACAATAAAATCATAAGAATAAAGTACGAATATATAATTTTATTGGAATAAAACTAAAAAATACATTAAAATAATTTTATATTATAGAAATCTCAAACATAAGTTTATAATATTACAAGAGAAAAATTATATCATACATTCAAATACAACAATTTTATTTTATCTTCTGATCCTAACACCGACTCCAGAAAAGATGAACCTAGATAGGAAGAATATTATTATCTTTGAAATAATATAATGCAATAAATAAGTATAAAGTGTTAATTCTATAATAAACATTGATTCATACCAGGAACGATATGTATCTGATTGAGTTGTGGTTGATTTTTTCATGCCAGAACATCTGTTTTTCTTCTTTATGAATTATCTCTCTGAATATTATGTAAATAATTATAATAATAAATTGATACATAAATTATGTATATAATAGTAGATATAATGGTTAGAGAAAAATATAGGCCATTTTTTTGTTTTAGAAATGGGATGCATGTTTTAATATAATATGAAACATATATTATTAAAAGATTCACTTGGATTGATAACTGTGACACCATGTGTTAGATTGTGGTGTGGCTAATTCCTAGATGTCTCAAATGACACATGGATATTTTTTCAAATGTATCAAAACAATATGAATGTGTTATCTTGATTTTGAGTTTGTCAGTTGTCATTTTTACTAAAATGTCACATTAAACAAGAAACATGCACTTTAAATCATGATATCCACATTTTATATAGATATGAATTGATACCAATTCATACTTGTAATAAATGACATATGATTTGGTTTCCAAAACTATAAATAAAATCTGATCTTGTTTTCTCAACATTTTGTGAGTGACAATTTTTGAACTAATCTTTCAATTTTAAACTTATATTGGGAATAATGAGTACCACTAAGTACGTAATATATAAGATTGAGGTTTCTTTGATTAAAATCTATAAAAAATGACATAGTTATTGTTTCCCTAAATTATTTATATATTACGATTGAATTTTCTTTATTTTTAGCAGGTTAGTTTTCATTTCTACTACAATTTATGTCAATTTTAAATAAAAGGATTCACTTGGAGCCATACTGGTCATACCGCATGTTGTATTGTGGGAACACTGAATACAAAATGTATCAAATTTCATATGGATTGTTTTATGAATGGATAAAATAGTTCAAATGGGTTTCATATTTTTGAGTATGTCACTTGTGTTTTTTCTAAAATATCATTTTAATCATGAAATATAGAATTTGACATATTCTAATCACATCGTGTATCAGTTTAACATGAATTTTATTCCTACACATCATTAAATAATTATGAATCTATCTAATAAATTATCATGAAAATCCGATCATTTTTTCACTATTTTTATTGAGTGACATCATTTGAACAAAATTATTGTTTTCAAACTAATTATAGACACATTGAGTAATATAGGTTACAAGACGCATCGAATTTAGATGTGTATGATTAATAAATATCCCAAATGGTTTCTGTATTATTTCCCTAAAGTATCAAAGTAATCAGAATATTGTTTCTTTGTTTTTAGTGTGTTACACTTACCTTTTTCAAAAACTATTGACAATTTTAAATAATAAGAAGCAGATCGAGTCATTCTTGTCAGACTGTGTGCTTGATTGATGTGAGACTAATTCCTACATGTCCCAAAGTCTCAAAAATTGAAAAATTTTATGTTAATCATAGTTACATTGACATTTTTTTTCGAACATCCAAAACTACATATAGTGTTATTAGAAAAAAAACTATTCTTTTTTTGAACTTTATAAGGGAATAGGAATATCATGTGCCCAATACATCCTATGAAATCACCAAAATGGTCACATTGTGTTCCTATAACCTTCTGAAATTTATCAAAATATTTTTTTTGGCCAAAAAGATTGAATCAAAATGTAGTTTTAGCAGTTCTACAATAAAAGGAAATGAAAATGGAAAACATGGAAACATTGGAAGAAAGAAACATTTTATATGTTTAATGGATTTTTGTAGATAGTTGAGAGAAAATTACGACATCCCATAATATCTATATATAAAATAGATAATTATTAGATAAATAATGATAATGAAATTTACCTACAAATAGTTGATAAAATGATGACAAAAATAATTAAATAATAAGTAAAATTTTACCTTTCATTTGTGGTTTTATTTATTATTTATATATTTACGCATTATCATTATCTTAGTTATAGATTCTAAGTATAATACCTCTCATGTATGAGCATATTCAATCTATCCACCCCAACTCGAAAAAAAGAATCCACCTATAAAAATATAATTATTATAGGAATAATACTAAAAATAAAAAATAAAACATAAATTTGAAATAATACACTAATTCCATTAATAATTATTTAATTGAGAAAACATTGTTGACTCTAGGGTTATACTGAATGTAAATAAAAATGAGGATAAAAAAATTCAAATATATCACATCTAACAATTAATGAACGAGTGTGGAGGATGTGGAGAAATTGATATACATTATATTTTCTAGAATGGGTAATGCCTCCCATTTTTGAGAATTCAATGGATAATAATCAAATGTCTCTAACGGTTAAACCATAAAGAAATGATAAAAAATTATTTATTTTTACATGGATTAAATTAAACATACATAGTGTTTACTAGATGTGAGATCAAATAATTGAAGTGATTTTTACGATTTATTAATAAGTGGGTTATCATTTCAAATATGGATATATTTTTACAATAATATAGTATAATATCAGAACTAATTTTTTATTTTGAGTAATTTAGAAATTATGATAATAGTGTTTAAAATAAAAAATTCATTTGTGCTACTAAAAAATTTATCATATTATATAATGAGAAAATTAAATACTAACATATGTGGGTGTATTGAAATTTTCTTCAATTGAAAATTTGAAATTGATAGATATTTTATACTAATTATCATGGGGATGTATATAATAACTAAAATATTTATGAAACATTATAGGAAATTAATGTTGAATTTAGTAGCATAGGTGGGAGCACAACGTGATGATGTATACTCAACATAATATATTTATTATGAATAAAAAAAGAGGGATTATCAACTAAAAGATGTACAATAATGGTTGAAATCAATGATTAATATGTCAATACATAATAGACTATTTTTTTTAAATGTATAGTATTATGACTCTATAAAAAAATTTCCATGTAGAACCTGAATCATAAGGTGTGGATGGAAAGGATGATAATTGGATCAAATATGTGAATGAGGATCTTCATCCAAACAAAAAAATGTGACATGGGAAATATTAAATGGACTAACACTAAAATGTTATCAAAACAAACTAGGTCTTTAGTAAATAAATCACTAACTGTGGAAAATTGTCAGAAAATAATGAATGGATAGTGTGCAAGGGGTACTCTTAGATCAAAGTTAGTATAATTATGACAAATTTCCCCTCACATCCAGATTAAAAACTATTTAAATTTTCATAGAAATTTCACTGAAAATGTATTTATTAGTATACCAAATAGATTTCAAATTTATGTCCTTATATGGAGTTATTAAGGGGAGAGAATAAATAGAGAAACTAAATGGGTTTATTTTTAATGAAAATGTGGGAAATGATTTCCAGTTAATGAATTATTTGTATAAGATATTTAAATCATTGAGGACCGAATATTTAAGGTTCTATAAATACAAAATAATGATTTACTTTATAGAAAGGAAAATTTTTTCACATCATTTAAATCCTAAAGGAGAATGTTCAAAGGGATTTATTACTCATATATTTCAAAGTCTCAGTATTATAAGATTATAAAAAGAACAATTCAATTTTTTTTTGATCATATAACGTAACATATAAATATTTATATTAGTACTGAATAATTTTACATGTTTTATAGTTAAATATAGAAAATGATAGCACATTGATTTATCAATCTGAATATGAAAATGAGGTTCCCAATCGATTTTCAATAGAACTGCCCAAACTAATGATAACACTGACCGATATATGGATGAACTTTTCCAATTTTTGTAATGATAAATAAGTATATGTTATGGAATATATGTATTGGTAGCCTATTATACCACACAAAAACATGACCCAACATCGGGCATGATATATTAGAAGTCACATAGTATTAGTGTTTCTCAAGGTGAGTCCCATACTAATGGAGAATAAGATACATAAATATATCTAAAAACGATGAATTTTGGTTGATTTATTATAGGATAGTGAAAATAAACATGTTGGGGTACATGGACATAGGATTAGAAGGTTTTGTGGATATCAGAGAGAATGCAAAAATATCAAAAAAATTGGGATTCCATTTGACCATTGGCTTCATTTAACCCTTGAATTTCTCGATCCAAGGATTCTAGACTTGGAATTTAGGGAACCTTGATTATAACCTAGACTCAAGATTGGATTCTATTAAAAGGAGTGCAATTAGTAGGTGGCTTCCACTAAAGGCTTTAGATATCAAGAACTAGTTCATGATGGTTATGGTTATTAAAATAAATCTGGACAATTTTATCATATCCTCCAAGAAATCAATGATTAGGATACAATTTTTCAATGCTAGAATAAAAACAAATGAAGGAAGGAAAATTTATCATGGATTTTTTCCACTGATAATGATCTATATTTATTATCTCTAAAAGAACAATGATAAAATCCCACTTTATTAGTTCTTTTTAGCATTAAGAAATCAATATCATTATCATCTCTAAAAAAGTGATAAAAAACATATAATACATTAAAAAAATACACATTCAAAAATAATATTATTTAAAAAAGTTTAAATATTAAATATATTTATAAAAATGATTATAAAACAATCTATAAAATTATAAATTTATACATATTTGAATATATTATTAGTTATTTTTAATAATATAAATACTTATTTAAAAAGTATATTTATATCATTATATATATTTAAAAAATTATATATAAATATATTTAATAAATATATATAAATATAAGAATAGTAAATATATTCACTATTTAAATAAATATATTATAATTTATAATTATTTAAATATTTATAATTAGTTGTTTATAATAATATTTTTTAGAAAATTTAATTTATTTATTTATAATTATAAAATTATAAAATTAGAAAAAAGTAGAAATATATTATATATAAATAATATTTCAGAAATATATATTTTTCATTATTAATGAATATTTAATCTTAAAAGCGTGCATGTTAAAAACTAGTAAAATATAATAAATAAAAATGAGTACAATTTAACAACAATGAAAAATTGTATATATTTGATAAATTAAATATAAATCATTAAAACTGGATATATATTGAAATAAAGATGATTACATATTGAAAATATTAGAACATATATAATAAATATATATACCTATATATATATAATAGATAATAAAAATTTACTAAATCCACCAAATTGTTTTGTCTATATGTGTTGAATAAAAAATTGAATTAATTTATTATATTTGATATCAATATAACAAGTTTGTTTATATTCTAAATTTAAAATAAAAATACTTTCTATTATATCCAATACTCGATGTAATAATCCGAATTTTTAAATTATATTATTTTTTAATTATAATCCATTATTCACTAACTATATTACTATTTAATGTAAATCATAAATATTTTGTATTTTATAAATAATACTTATAAAAATTCAAATATATCTTTATATTTAATATATATTATTTATTAACTTTATAAATAATACTATATTTAATAAAATGTTTAATATTTTTATGATTCTACTAATTTTTTATTATAATTTGTTTAATATTTATTTTACAAAATGGGTAGCCTTTATCAGCACTAACAAATGACCTCATAAAGGGTTCCTTTTATTAGTGCATTTTTTTATGGTAAGAAAGATAACCTTAATAAATTCAGTTTTCTAACCTTGACAATGAATATCACTATGAATGAAATATTTTGTAGTATTGTGGTTTCTCAGGAGACAACTGTGTCGAAAAAATCTGTTAATGGAATTGACATGAGCTCAATTCGAGGGATTATTTGGGTCAAGGTTACCCATGTTCTACGTGGTTGCTATTGAAAATTCACTGATAAGTCCCTCATATAGAAGATTTGTTATGTCATCTATATTTAAATTGAAAGAATGAATGAAGAGAGGATCACTCAGACCTCATCCTGAGTCTCTATTCTCACTCATGAGTATTTTCATAGACGTGGGTACTTCTTAGGGTATCCATGAATGCCTTAATTCGAGAAAATACCATCGATGTTCTATGATTATCTCTACTCCTATCTCGATGCATAAAAATTGATTTTATTTTTTGGAGTAGATTAGTTATAATAATTATAAGGGTGTATTTATGAATGTCAAGAAAGAATAAAATAAAAATACCAAGAGTGCTACAAGAGAAGTGAATGAGCCAAATTAACTCGGGCCCCATGAAGGGGTTTGTGTACCACATACTGAGGGTGAAATGAGTAATGGAAATTTGTTTATGAAATCATCTAATTTTGAATAATAATTCTTCATCTAGGAACACAATCACCTTGGAAAGAAAATTGAATTAAACCAGAGGAGGAGGGTAAAAGTATTAAGATTATTCATTTTTACCTTTTACAATGTAGAGATGTTCATCAGGTAAAATGAGGGATTTTATGTGGAATGATCAAGAGGCCACTCAACCCCGACCTTCTCTAATGAAACATAAGGATATAAAAATTAAAGAGGAATATAAGGAATCATGTGAGGATAATGTTCATCTTATGGATATTGTCATGAGGCTTGGGGATGTAGATAACACCTATCATAAAACCACCAAGGAGGTGATGATGAAATGAATTTGGGATTTATCTATGATTGTTGGGACTGTGAATCTTCTTCAAAAACTATTTCAGATATTTCACTTTACTAGATGTAATATTTTATGGTCGAGAAAAATAATATCACTACCTTACTAGAGGATATAGTTGAATTTAATGAAAGAATCTTATATGTTGATACTAATGGGAGAAAAAAATTTATGATTAACAATTGGAACTTCACCAAAGTTCTTGGGTTCAAGGAAAATAATATTATACTTGTTGTGTTCATCGTGACGTGGAACAATGTGAATTTTTGAATCTATTGTATTATTAATGATGATCCATTAATGGTTCAATTAATTTAATGTAAATTGAAATGGGTTCTTGAATCTAACATGTTTAAACTGTAATTAAATGGATTGATTATGTCATATGGTGTTTAAATATTTCTAGAATTTTTTTTATCTGTTCATGTTAACACTAAACCCATGAATTTGTATTTAATAATGAAAAATGGAATTTCGTGCCCAATCAATATTGAAACTATGCATGTGCAAGGGGTATAAAAGTCATTTAAGTGACATAAAAATCTATTAATGTAATATTTTTTGTGTGATAGAATTCCCCATCATTATTTACATTATTAAAAAATTTTAGGGATGTTATTCATTGTTTAAATTTTAATTACATTAAAATCAAGTTGTTAATAATTTCCAACTAATAGAATAGTCTTAAATTTTACATTATTTTTATTTTTTATAAATACCAATTTATAAATTTATTAAAAAAATATAAAAATATAAAAATTTTACTAGTGTCGTGAGAAATTGTATAAAATTTTATCCAATAGAAATTATTATGAACTTTTTCATATTTTAATGGAAATTAAAAAATCTTTATGATTGAAAATGTTGTAACAATAGTTAAGGCTAAAATAGGTTAATGATAATGCTTTTAATGGCACCAAAATATATCTAAATTTCACTTGTTGATGAAATTTCTAGAACATATAATTTTTCTTCAAGTAAATTAAAATTTTAAATCATTATACAAGCCAATGATGTAATGTAAGTTGAAGTGTGTCATTTTGATCCGATATAAAAGGACACTCCGACTATTTTATTACACCACATTGTGATATATATCATAACCATGTTCTATGAAATTATCTTCAAAACATTACAATCCATGAATTATTGGTTTTTATTCAAATAATTCCCCTTTAAGGGACCTTATAAAGGCTTCTAATAGTGGTATATCGAAGAAGATGTAATCCAATTGCCCAAAATATATTAATTTATTTTTTATTATACCTCCTCTAAAACTAAATATTAAACATAAAATAATAAATTAATTATATTAAATATATATATAGTTTTATTATGAATATATAAACACCACTATTCACCATCATTTCTATCAAATTGGATGTGAATGTACTACTCAAGTTTTTGTGTGGATTACTTCCTACACATAGAAATGCAATTCATTTTTGCAAAACCTTATTTATTGGACTATTATTATATTAGTTTAATATTGATTTAAAATATATCTATGAATTAATTATGATAATGCAATTATAAAATCATATCTACTTTCATACCTTATAACATTTTGGAAAATGATAATGTCGCTCGTTCATACATATGGACTACCACCTCTATGAAGTAATGTAATTTATCGTTAATTTCTTCCTAACATGGATCTTAATAAAGATATATCCCATCGATACATAATATAGATTTTATATAATAATAAATCTAAAATATTTAATTATTATCTATATTTATTTTTTGTATCCTTTAAATACTGAGAACATCGTTCATTCTTACGTATTGCCTACCATCTCCACGAATGGGGTAAATAAATTTTGAATATCTATGTTTTATTTATGAATCTATATCTATATATATATATATAATTATATATTATACTTATATCATTATAAAAAATACAAATTTGATTTAACCATGGTCAAAGTATAAAGACCAGAAGAAACAAACTATTATACTCATGAAATAGGAAATAGTTGACACATATAAAAGATTATTTTAATAAAGAATTAATTAGAAATTAGTGTTAATATAATTGGATAATATTTTATATTATATTTATTTAAATGATTATTTTGAATATTAATAATAAATTTTAATTTATTATAAAATAATACATGTTTTTTAAATAAGTTCAAAATAATGTAAGGGGATTTTGTCTCATTTTTGGTTCTTTGAGACACAATCTATTTTAACCTTTTTTTCATTTGTATCTTATATATAATAAAGGTAAATTTATTTTATAATTATTGTAATCTATATTATTTGGTTTTACATATCATCCTAAGGTTCCTGGTTCCATTAGTTTTTTATTCAAAATTTACAAAAGTGGAAGAGTATTTATATTCAAATCTAATTATTTATCAAGACTATTTATGTGAAAGTACTAGATGATACACTATTATAATCTATATATGAAGAAATTAATGTATTTTTTATTCTTTAGTTATTTTTTGATATTAAATGTTTTATATTTATTTTCTACTTTTTAATTAGCCCTGTTACCAAAAGATAATTTTTATGAAACAGAGACATTATTTATCTAGTTAGTTGAAAATAATTTTCCTTTCATATCAATTTTTTCAGAAATGTTTTCAAATATATTTAATTTTCTCTTATGATTAATAGAATTCATTTTTAAACAAGATTTAATTATTTTTATAAATAAAAATGAATATTTTTTTCTTCTGATTGAGGATCTTTGGTCTTTATTTGAAAACATTAATGGAATAATTGTTTTAATATACACGACACGAGAAATATTTCACAATTTCATGACCAGTCATGTTTTGAATATTTTTTCAAAAGTTTCAATGGTTATTTTGAAAGAAAATATTTTCATTAATTTTTGACAAACAATTAGATTTTAAATAAGTTATTTCATAATATGAATGATATTTTCCTAATGATATTTTCCATTAAATATTTAATGGAAATATTCCTCCATTAGGATAGAATTTAATGATAGCTATGATTTAATAAGGATATGATTCAATGATGACATCCACTTTAATTCATTTTATTACTTATAAAAATTATTATTTTTGGATGCTTCTATAATATTTTTATTTATTTTCAGGGGTTAATTAGGTTAATAATCCTCTATAAAGATTATTTTTTCCATGGTTTATGCTATGGTAAAATGTTAAAATTTTTAGGAAACTAATTTCCTTTAGATCATCTATACTATAATGAATGTTTTATGATCCTCTATTAGACATATGCATGATTTACATTATTTGATTGGGGACCTAAATTATATATCAGTCCAATTTGTTGGGTAAATTTGAATATCTCATGAGATAAAAAGTATTGAAAAGGGGAGTGAACAAATTTTTATAAGGGACTTTTTCTGCAGTTATAGTATTTTGGGAGAACCTTGACAATGGATATTATCAAATGGGTAGTGAATCCAATCCACTTCGATTGTATTGGATGTAATACATGACTAAAAACGTTCTTTATTCATATATTTATGAAAAAACTGATATCTTATGAGTCATTTATCCTCTCATTATTTATATTATTTGATTTAATTGTGATTAATGTCTTATAAACGTGCATAATTTATACTATGATTCAAATGTATGACTACTAATATAATAGGTGTGGATTTCAAATTTTAATATCATATCTGCATACCATTATACACATATTATATTTTATTGATAATTGATATCTCTCCTTCATGCCCTTACTATGATTCTGACGTCACACTTTCTCATGTTTCCATTACTCTGGTTATGAGGAATGATATTTAGAATGATAACTGAAATGAAGGATGATAGTTATGAAGAAGTTACTAGGATATGTTTTAGAATACTTATGAACTGGTTGATATGTATATATGTTTAAAAAGCCAATAATCGTACACTATTCTTATATTTATCTTAATGTTATGTAATGAATATTCATTTACAATGATGTGATATCTATAGATAAAAATTAAGGGTCGATAAAAGATCTATATATTATTTTATAATTAACACCATTTCTCTTACCTTTCTATATTCTTTCTCACATAACTAATAAATTAGATATAATTTTCGATATAGTAAGGGTTATGTCTAGATAGCCTGCGTGTATAATAAATCTACCCAAGAATACACGTTATGTACCCATGTATGTCACATGTGTCTCTCATGGATATAGTATGAGTCATAAATAATCATATCATTTATTATAAAAATTCGATCAACTTATATATCCATGTTAATTTGGGATATGGTTTCAAGAATAACATGTCACAATCTAGAATTCCTTGGGCTAGAAACTTGATCATACGACCCCTTGGTTATCCTATAATACATTAGTTCCACTTTTATGTACACCAATGATTAATACCCACTAGGATATCCTATCATAGTAATTATTATCACCATAGGACAACACATGTTCATTCATTGTGTTTTTACTCACTCAGACACACCATAGACAATATCAGAAATGGTCGACCATACTAATAACTACTCCAATCCAACCACGCCTAACTGTGGATTTCTAATCTGGCATGCTGCTGAAAAGAAAGCTGAACTGTGTTGAAAAGAGTAATACAATTTTTTCATTGGACACTATATCACTCAAATGTGTTACATTCACCCCCCTTTAGTTCACAACATCATTGTTGTGGTCATTACAACTCTACCTAGGATGTCTCACCACACATATGGATGGGTTCCTACTCTAATACCATTATAATACCTGGGACCTAAAAATATCACAACCACACAACCATAACATAGTCTTCGGTTACTGGCCCACCTAGCACCATCATCTACCGTGTAGATACATTGGAGTGGAGAAAATATGGAATATGACATTTTTATTACATGACATTCAATTACATGGTATAAAATAGACGATCTTTATATGTTTATATTCATGGAAATGAGGTACATAATACAATAAAATAGAAAAATATATTCTACAAAACATGAAAAAAAAATCATGGGTTGAACCAATATTATGATTACTAAATCTCAGAACCTGGGGACATACATCAATGTAAAGGTGTGATCATGAATCCATGTTAGGTAATAAGAAAGAGTGACATAAATGATGAAATATTGAGACATATAAATGCAATTGGCATGATTATAAGGAATAAACATGAAGAAAAACACAATAATAATAACAGGAAAACTAAAAAGGGAATGTGGCTATAATAAGTTAATGAGACATTCACAATCATGTCACCATGGTTTATCACTTTGTTGTTGTAAATAAAAATTACCAAGGACGTTCACCACAGTATCTTATAAATGTATTCTCTAGAGATTAAATTATTTACCCCACACAATGGAGAACTATCAGGGTACACCATTTATATGTATTAATTTCATGTGGTCGAAATTGATCATAATAAAAAATTTCCTTCATAACCAGAATGGAATAAAAAATGGTTTTCCTATCAAAAATCATGAAATATGAAACAGTATAGAGAAATGATCATAAAATCATTTTAAAATGATAAAAATATGAGTTTATTATATGTGTAACCACAATTTTTGTAATTAAATTTTACATATAGGTGAATATAAATGATTAAAAAAAGGTTTGGGTATCCAAACTAATACAATAAATGATTATTTCTTTAGGGGATGAGATAAATTTTGAGAAGTAAATTAGATAACATGATTGGTATAAAACATAGTTTAAAAAATAATAAAATTAAAGAAGAAAAGGATCTCACATTCCTAAAATAAAATATTATATTAATGGGATATTATATTGTGGAAAATAAAGAATATTCTTGTAATTTTAAAGACATACCATAAATATGATTTATCAATGGAAAATGGATTTGGATATTTCAATTACATTGATGACATGATCCTAAAACTTTAGGATGGATCCTCGAGGGCTTGAGAACCCCATAGGGGGAATCCATGGTAGGAAAAGTCACCTTATGATCATGGTGGATATATTGGGATTAATGGGGAATGTATATATGGGTGGGTATTTATTAGGGATGTGGACAATTTGATAAATAAATTCTAAATACAGGATGTCAAAATATAAGTTGTGGATAATGAAAAACCATTACTGTACCGATGGTTTTCCACTATGGTTTTGGAAATTTTGATAACATTTTATGTCAATATAATAATATTAACCTGAATATAATTTTTAAATAATCCATTGGGCATGGAAAATTATTTTTTCAATAATGTAACTTTTTTAAAAACAATATTTTACTTATTTGGCTTTGGAATGAACCATGTTATTTTTAAAAATTGAATAAATATATTTAAATACATAATATTAACAAAATTTAATATTTTATTCATAGATTGTGTTTAATTAACTATTAAATAATTATGAAATAAATATTATGTCACATAATCTACTGAAACACTTAAAATTTATTTTTTATTATTCATAAAAATTAATGTATTTTAAAAAATTATCATAAATTAATTATAACCTAATTTCAACATGTGGATTTCAAAATTAGTGTTTATTTTTTTAGTTAGTTTTCTAAATATGTGAATTTTAAATTTTAAATATAAACAACAATTTTTATTTAAAATAGAAGTTTTTGAAGAAGAAATTAATTTCCAATACATATAAAAAATTTCATAGGCCAATATAAAATCATTATATCAATTAATTTATAAATAAAAATGTTTTAAAAGAAAATTTAAATTATAAAATACTGTTCATACATATTAAGTGTATTATAATTTTTTTATATTTTCTAAAAAATTAATATTTTTTAATTGATTATAAAATTAAAATTGTAAAATTTGTCTCTATTAAAAATATAATATATTAAGTAAAATGTTACTAAATTAAATTTATGGAATATAAATTTTATTTTTAAATTGTAATTCACACATTATGATATAATTTTGTGTTTATATAACCCATTATTACACCAGCATATACCCTGTAGGTATGGTGTATGATGGTCTGAGTTGTAATCTATATTAACAAGAACATATATGATATAAGGATTCATTCATGATGTAATTTCTGATAATTATCATGGGATTGGATAAGGGAAAACATTGGTGATGGTACAACCCTCCCATTTTATGAGAAATGGGCTTCAAATGGTACGAATCAACTGGTTCAAGCAAACGATTCTCCGTTTAAATAAAATTACACTCTTTCATTAGTACTTCTCAACAATAATTAAAAAAGTTAAAATTATCAACCAAAGGTATAATTTCCAACGGTCATATTAACCAATGGTCATACTATAGTTGAATATCGATGGCCTCATTTCCCATAATAACCTATAATTACAACTTCTTTATTTCACTCAAAATTCATAAAAATTTATCTTATGGTTATATTTTAATTTCATAAGATGATGAATTATTTAATAATATTATTTTTAGTTTTTATAGTATATGGATTGTTGGAGATGATTCTGGTTGATTGGTGAGATCCATACATCCCATTTCTAATATTCTATTTAAAATTGTTTTTAGTTTTATTGATTTAAAGTTTAATCTCGTTCATAAAAGAGTAAGGTAATTATCAATATTAAATATATTTTTTTTCCAATTACCATTTAAAAATAGGTATAAAATTTTATAATATGTAACAACATTTAACTCAGTAAAAAAATAATTTATAATGTTGGCGTTTTTACATTCTCTCCTCATAAGAGATGTAGTTCATAAAATATATACTAATTTTCTCAATCGAAAAAATTAGAGGGCAATTCTATCTCATTGTCTGCACTAGTTCCAACATCGCATATTCATATTTATTATTCATATACAAAACATTATCATGATTGGTAGTTGTGTTACATTTAACCTTATCATTTTGGTCCAAGATTTCCATAGGATTCTACTCATAAGAGAAGTCTTCTACCTATTGTACTGCATTTAGATTTAGTACATCTGAGAAATAGGGTATGTACATCCTTAAGATAGATTCATGGAATACATCCTAAACCTGAGATATGTTTGGTGGAAGTGGTACCTAATCGGATACATCTCGTTTGAGATCCATGATTTAATAGGGACAGATGTACCTAGGGATGAACTTTCATTACTTTTCAAGCCACATTAATCTTTTCCATGGTGGCATTTAAAGATAATCATTATCCATAACATCAAAATCCATTTCCATTCGATTATTATCACCATATCTCTTATATAGAATCTGATAAGCCTATATATGTTGTTTTATGGAATAATACTTTTCTATAATCTCATTCAAAAATCAAGGAAAATATTTTTCTTCTCCCTAACGTAATACCAGCATGTAGTATTTATACATCAATTTATACATAGAGAATCATATGGCGCCAATTGAATAATCTCGTATAATCTATTGTTGTATGAGAAATAAACAAACATGTTGTTTTTATCCCATCCATCTTTAAATTATTATGATCATGATCTAAATATATCATTATGTGTTTGGATAGTTGTATCAGATTGGATATTAGTTTTAGGGTGTTAAGACGTATTAACATTCATTTAAGTATTCAAATCATGTTGGATACTTCTCCCAAATTAAGATGTGAACATTGAATCATACATAGAGAAGATAGAAAATTAGAACCTCATACAACCTCACTTAGTCCATTATGAATATCGTTGTTAGTTAGTCAATAGAAAAATATAATCAAATAGTGATGAAATTGGAATTCTTAAGGAGTTGATCCATAATAACACATATAATATTATTTCATTGGATGTTCATGGGATACAATTGATGAAGTCCATGGTGATATTATCACATATCCATTTCGGTATGGGTAGGGGATGCAATACCCCTCTAAGAAGCCACCACTCTTCCATTACATGATGATATTCAGTGTACCTTGAAGTGTAGACAGTAATATCAAATGTCATATTATACCAAAAAATTGATCAAAATGGTCCCTAATCATTTTATTATTTTTCAGTTGTATAATGAATGTTTAGATATGTTTTTCAGCCCTAATCTACCTCTTTTCCTCCGTGATTGATGAGACACATAGCCTTGTATGAATTTTAGAACACCTTCTTGATCAATATTGAACTCAAGACACATCCCGTTATTCACAATATATATGTAATTTTATAATAATGGATATTCCACTTGATATTTCTTGATCTTCCCAAGTAATGATGGTTGAGAAATCATTTGGGATAGGGTTAATGACATCTCTTCTCTTAATCTTCCATTGTCCAATTTAATTATGTCCTACATCAAAGGATCTACTTGAATCCTCATTATTTCTAACATAAAACATTATTTCCTACTTAATTCATCAGATACAATATTTTAACTTTTGCAGTGAGAAAGAATATAATATTTATAGTCATCAAGAAGTTACAACTATCTCTTTTGTCTCGTGTTAAATTTATTATTGGAAAAAATATTCTTACATCCTTCTCGGTCAATGTATATATCCCATTTATCCGTATAAAGATATTTCCTCCATATTTTTATAGAAATATTAACTATAACAAGCTCCATGTATTCCAATAGAGAAATTATCCTAGTTAGGATTTATCTATCGAGATTCTTAAGTAATAATCTTTTCATTATTCTATAGTAAGCAACAAATCCCTTTCAGAGATTCATTTCTAAAAATAATGAATCTTTTTATGACAATGGGTAGAGTTAAAAAAGTTCAGTAAATAATCTATTATTCAGTTGTGGGAAACATTCTTTACACTCTTTTATCCAGATGAACATATGACCTTTTTGAAATAACATGGTTAGTGGATTAGGATGGAATTTAAATACATTCATAGTCCTCTTATAGTATCTTTCTAAGAAAGGAAATCTACAAATCTTAGTTAACATTGTAGGCTGAGGCCACTACTTTTTAATGTTTTTTATAGGGTCAATTGAGATTGATTGATTGGTTAAAATGGTCCCCAATAATTCAACATATTATCATTTGAATTCAAATTTTCTGAATTTTACAAAAAATTATTTCATTAGAGTTTGAAAAATAAAAATTATGTGATCCTCCTGATCCTCAAAACTATTTTAATATATCATAATATCATTAATAAAAACTACCATTATTTTATCATCAAAATAGTTAAATACCGTATTAATCACACCCACAATCATACATGGAGGATTAGTCAAGCTGAAGGGTATAACAAAAGACTCATATTGCCCATATATTGTTCTAAATAGAGTCTTCGGAATATCTGTTATCTTTAATCAAAATTTATGACACCCAGATAAGATCTCAATCATGGAGAAGAATCGATCCCCATTAATAGAGTCAAATAAATCTTAAATTCATGGATATGGTACTATTTTTACTTAGTATCCCATTAATTTCTCTATAATTATTTCACAGGAACATTAATACATCTATCTTATTCTGAAATAGAATATGTTCTCCTCAAGGATACACACTTGGTCTGCTAAATACCCTCTCTAGGTTTTCTTGAAGTTATTTTATTAATTACAATAACTCTATATTTTCCATGAATTATAGGGTGTTTGACTTCATCTTGGATCCATGTATGTGTTGAATGGGGAGATATGGCTCTCTTTCTAGTGAAGTTACATGTTAGTCTTCCATATATACATCTATATATCACTAATGGTGTTGAAATTTCCAATTTTGTTACTTTTATTTACTTTCTCCCTCTTCATTGATTATCTTTAAAAAGAAGGCCATATGCGTTTCTTTTAGAAAAATATTTTGCGGGGATATATCTCTTTTGAAAATTACGATAGGTGTTCCATGAAATATTAAAAATATTTCATTTAATTTGAATTTGATCATAGAATAATAACTTAAGAGACAGTCCATACCCCATATAGTGTAGAATTATAGCCTGAGAATGAATGCTTGATTTGTGATGAGATTTTACTTTCCAATGTTAATACTATATCTTCTATACATTTTCGATGATTGGATAATTCATCCTAGAGCATTTACTTATAAAAATACTTCTATATGATCTAGAATTGATTATATATTCATTTAAGAAGTTGATGAAATAATAGAATGTATATAAACAAAATCAAATAAATCACTTTATATCTCTGGTAACATAACAAGTTTTACTGCACAACATCATTTCAAGAATCCATATTTTCCATCAAGGTAGAAAATTCACAACCTTCCTCCCATAGACTCTACTAAGATTTTTGGTGGTTCTCTTCAATTATATCCTAATTTAAAAATTTATTTCAAATGTTACAATGCTATCCAAACATGAAGAACTAAAAATTGGGTTGGCCATGAACTATATTCCCTTTTTTTAGTGTTTTGAAGTTAAATCTTCACTACACCATGAATATTTAGAGATATATTTCAATCCCTTCCTCATGTATATAAAATACTACTCCCATGTAAGAATTTCCTTGAACTCTTTTCCCACATTTTTTATATATATGAGGTTTCACTTTTTTTCTTCCTATTCAATGATCAAAGTTCATCCATATGTTTGGATCCATTGATATCTTCTTATCATTAAAACTATGTTAAAATTGAATTTCTCTGAATCCAATCCATGGTTCATAGCACCCAACACTTCTTCCTTGTAGCTTTCATTGTCATTGTTTTCAATATTATTCCATATATTGGTTCCTAGTCCATTGATGAATCAATAAACCTTTCCATTAGGATCCATATCGACGATAGAGTTGTCACAAAACATGCCAGTTCATTCCTAAACTGGTTTCCCAAGCCGGTCCGTGACATGGCCCGAACGGTGTTCCTGATCCCCATGAGATGGGATCTAGTGATGGGCATTAAAATAAACCAGTTCAGAATAATTCTGGACCATAACAAAAATGAATAAACATAAACTAAACAAGAAGATAAATAATTGTAATTAAACCAAACAACATTGAAGTAGAAAAAGGAATTAAAGAAGCGACGTGACATACCTCAGGTGACCCCGCGGGTCACCACGGGATATAAACCACACTCAATTTCAAAAGCAATGCAAGGCTAAACCTACAACTGAAATGTAATATAGGCATGATCATCGAGATGCTCAGTAGGAATGCCAAAATATAACCACTTCCTATGCCCCTCCTTTATTAAGGAATCCAATTATGCCTGTTTAAAAATAAGATATAATAAAATATGGTTTTTATTTCTTTTCAAATTCATGTATTGAGTTTTCATTTTCATGTAAATTATTTCGCTCCCACTACATTTTCAAAATAGGTTCCATAAATGCATTAACATTTAAAAATGAAAAGAAACCTGTTTGGATTAAAATATGGTTTTCAATAACAAGACAGGAAGTATGAAATAACTGAAAAGAAAGTTACATCACAAGCAACATGTCACAAATGAGCACCATAGGTAATCCTTGTAGGTAGCTAGAACAAGTGGGAACCTGGAGACCTCATACCTCGGTGAAACAAGGATTAGAAACTAAGAACCTCATAAAAACATGGCATTGAAGGAGACGACCCTCATAAAAACATGTTTTAGAAGGCCACAACCCTCATAAATTGATATGTTTAGTAAGTGTTGTTGCGTCAATCTAGCTATACAGACCGAGATGAACCCCTGTCATGTCATCTAGCGTACTAGTCTTAGTCACCCACATAGATACCCAGGTTTCCCATTGTGCTCTATTTCAAATGTTGGCGTGTTTTCTTTATCAAGCAAACATACAAGTACATAACACATCCTTTATCTAAAACCCATTCAACCTCTCACCACCACTCTCCCTCCTTAAGTGCATTCTCCCTCTTTAAATCCCACAACCACACTCAATCCCTTAAACTAGTCACATATCACAAACCGTACATTAACACTTGCATTACATTTTTTTCAAATTTAGGGAAATTTATCAAGAATAGATTTCCATTTTCACAAAAAAAATCTCAAAGTTTCAAATGGTCCTTATCACTTTAGAAGGAGTATTCATCATTTTAGAACACATAAAGGTACTATATATTTAAAACAAGCTTAAAACCACACTTAAAATGAAGTAATACGTTTAAGGAGATCAAACCATCCTTTAATCTCGTGTTCACACCAAAACCCTTTTTGAAAATGACTTTGGAACCCCTTTTTTAAAATAATGCATGTCATTACACATTCATATCAAAATTGAACGAACGGCCACACAACTTTTGGAAATACACATTTCATGTTCAACCCCTATGAAACCACATTTTATGAACCACATCCATATATATATAGTGATTATGGATTTCACATAAAAAAACAAGGAAATATTTATAATGAAAAATCAATCAGAAATGGAAATTCTAATTAAAGATTAGGGCATATAGGGCCTACCTCAAAGTTGTCATTATTTGTCGACGGCCACTCGAACAGACCCTGGGAACTTCCATGCACATGGATTTATACATATATATATATATATATATAAATACCCCTATCTACATTCCACATATTCCTCATTCTATGAGGAAATATGTAAAAAGAGGCATTTACATATATATGTCATTCCTTTTTCATGCACATGCAGGCATTATTGACACCCGCAACTTGAAACCACACATTAGTGTTCAACGTGCAATACAAATAATTCAATAAAACAATTTAACACTTAAAAATCGACAAAACGTTTCAAAATAACACATAAGGGTTTGCGCTAATGACACACCAATTTATTATAACACTAGAATCAATCGCATAAACCATACGAGATAAAAACACACACACTTCAACCTAGAATTTTAAAGAAAAGTGAAAACACCATTTTTAAAATGATACCACACCTCAATTTAAAACCAAATTACCATTAAATGATTTAATGAACCACATAAAAATTTTATGACATAACTCCAATAGGTATCATAAGGCTTTTAACACAAACACCCACTCAAAAACTTCATTTAAATCCAAACGCACCCCAATCACATGATAAAACAAAATTTATAGCTCTTGCACAACATAATAAAACACTAATAAAATACAAAACATGGGTTTTTATCATGAACACACTCCATTCCATATGAACATCAAACTAAACAAATCCAACACATGATAACTTCAAGGAAAACCAAATTTTCCCAAAACAATAAAATTAATAAACGTGATAAATTTATTACATGAGTACTATAATTCCACAAATTTCATTTTATTGTGGAACCACCAACCGTGGTATAGAAAACATCAAAAAGAAATCGCGCAAATCTCCCATCACATGACAATAAAACCTCAAGGGGTATAATGCGAACCCTAAAACAAAGTATCTAATAAATTTAATGAAAGAATCCAAATAAAGCACAAAACACTTACCCAAAAACCTATAAAAGGAAAAATGAACATTTGGGGTAATTTGCACCTCTGGAGAGGGGGTCCAAGGGGATGGTCAAGTGAGGTAGAATGTACCGGAAGATGTTGCATCAGTTTGAGAGGTATCAACAAGGTAGAGGTGCTGATAGATGGGGGAGAGTGAGGGTGCGTCGCAGTTCTAGTTGTCTAGAAAGAAGAGGGTCGTGGGGGTGTGAGCTAGCTGCTTCGGCTGGAGGGGGAGAAGAGGACCGGGTCAAGGGATTTTTCACTAGCAGCTTCGGTTGGAGGGGGAGTAAAGAAGTAGGTCGAGGGGGGTGACACAGAGATGTGGTCACAATGAGGGAGGTTCATCCAAGGAAGGGGAGGTCGACAGAAGGACTGTCGCCCCGGAGGATGGATGGAGGCAAGTCATAGGGCCCTCGCTAGGGGGGGGGGGGGGGTGTGGTGCGAACTGGAGAGGGAATCAAGCGGTAGCGTTAGTGGGAGAAGTAAGGTGGGGGAGCCGCGTAAGGGGGTAGGGTAAGGGAGAGGTAGAGTTAGGGTATGAGAAAATAAAAAAAATAAAAAAATAGAAAAAAATAAAGGAAAACAATATAAAATAAAATAAAATATTAACTAATAATAATGAACATAAAAAGAATTTTAATAAACTCAAATAATAATAATCACATTGTTCCTAACAACTTAATAATAATTACACTAAATTTAATAATAATATAGCTATTAACCATAAAAATAATATTTAATAATAAGATAAAAATAATTCCAAATAGATTAATAATAACAATATTGATATTATTAATTATAAAAATAATAAAAATTATAATAACTTAATAGATATTAATAAAAAGAATATACTTAGATAAAAAAATATAAATATAATAACAACTAAATAACAATAACCCTATATTAATAAACATGGTGAATATAATAATAATAATTATTATTATTTTTACCATAATTATAATTTCTAAAAAACATCATTAAAACTAATTTTATTTATTTGTCTTGAACATAAGTAAGGACGCACGGTGACCCGGGAAATGTCACGAAGCATTGAATACGCCCTTCCATGCACCGGACGATGTCAAGGGCGAAGCATTCATTCATCAACAAAATGTGTAAATTTCAAGCAGGCATGGCTCACAGCTTGATAGAGAGTTTTAAAATCGGATAAAATAATAAAATAATATTATCTTAAAATTATGGGTACGACAATTCTCCCCACCATAAAAAACTTTCTGCCCCCAAAAAGTCACCCAGCCAAATGATGGAACAAACTCGAGTTCCAGACAAAACGAGGCAAAAAAAACACAAACTCAATGTGAATTTTCACTCCATCAGTCACACTCGATGAACTCTAAGAGAAACTAAAAAGAGAAGAACCATCAGTAAACGAGGAGGGTTCTCCTCACCACAAGAAACTGACTAGCATAACCAAAATTGAGATTCTCAGCATGGGATAAACCTGGAACTACTTGCTTGATCCAAGAGGGGACCGCCACACAGAACAAACCGCGAAGAAGGCACTACAAGATTCATGGTGGGTCTCCCCACCATATAGGAACTGACCAACTAAAGACAATTAGCACAAACCAATATGATAATCCAAGCACAAACTGACCCATGAACTATTTGCATGACCCAGAACCCCCACCACCTGGGGTAATCGATGAAAGACCCCAAACCGAGTAGTGGACCAAAACCCTATTCATTATTTCCCAAGATGCGTATGTATCCAAAACAAGCACATCCTAAAACAAGAATGGGTCACCCATGGAGCTAGCCACACGTGTCTGATAATCATCGTGAGACTCACATCAATAAAGAGACATCTCTAAAGCTCATATTTGAGGTGGAACAACTATAGGAATTTCAAGAAATCTAGATCACTACGCCTTTTTACAACCAATTTTTGTTATTCAAAGAAAAAATACCACAATGAGAAAAAGAGGCCTATGTGCCTTTTATAGCTAAAAAAACCATCAAAGACTAGGAGATATACCAAATAAAATCAGATTGTCCCCAATTCAGCATTGGAGACAAGAATTAGTCCAAGGTTTCCCTCACCCAATGATTCCTGATTACGTGAAGAGCTTCACTCCGAGACCTTTGGCTGGAGCTCTAATGTCTTGAAGCATGTGCTACCCCATAGTCAGGAGCTGACATCCTTTGTTCGAGGCTCCTACTGGCGATGCCGCTAGAGGAACATCTCCAATTTTCCCAAATGGCCAAACTAATATCAAGCCTTCAGAGGATGATGACAAGGCTACTTAATGTAACCAAACCGAGCACACTAGAAGTAAAAAATAGGGTTTCCCAACTAATAGAGGATGGTATTAACAAGATGAATTTCTAAGACAGGGTCCTCCGATTCGCTCTTGTCACCAGATGGGGATCCTTCTTGAATGACAAAAAGAAATGGTCCTGGAACCCTGGACAAAGACCCCTCAAAATAGAAACTTTATCTTTTTCTATGACGCTACCCCCGAAGAAAATGGAATCAACCCCATGGAATTCCCCATGTAGGCTTTCTCTGCTCATTGGCCTTACTCGACATTCACTAGTTCTGCCACATTCCTCGACTTCACTTCCTTGGGCATAAACCATATAATGAGAGTAGTCTTAAACACCATCCATGACATACCATCATGAAATGAAGGAGGGATTATCTCATCCACTAATCCAATGATTCACCTTTAAATGGACCCAAACCAACATAGACTCTCATAGATTTCGGAGTTCCCAATAACCTAAAAACACTGACGATTTCACCATGCCATTCTAATTCCTTCAATAGATCATGATCACCACAGATAATAGAAAACAACTAAAAAAATTCAATTCCAACACCCCACAAAGAGTATGGGTAGAACCAACAACTAGAAGACACTCATTAGAAATATATGGGACTTTTCTGGTCAGTATAATCAAAATAAGTGGCACAAATCCGAATCAAAACACATCATAAAACAAAATTTCACACCTCAATCACAAACGAATGCTGAAACTCAAATCACTATTCCAACAACAATTCAGTATTTCAAAACCATGGACCAACATAAAAGAATACCCAACACAAAAAGAGAACGCTAAACAATTTCTCAGTAACTTTTCAAAACATTTAAAATACCTTTTTTGAAACCATTTTTTTCAGCAAACAATACAGCATAAATATCCACCATTGGTATTCAATAATGTCTCACACATACATATCCTTGTTCTAGCTCAAGAACCCATCCACTCACATCATCAATTTCTCCACATTCCACAAGCAGAACTCAATGTATGTGATCACTCATATGAATACCAAGGGTCAATTCAATACATGTCTCATTTTCAAAACAGATTATTCAGAATAAAGCACAAATTCCCAACTAATTTGAAAAAGTAACTTATCATTAAATAAAAGAATTTCAAATTTCCAAAACATTTTCCAATTCACATTTCAAAAAGTGTTACTATGATCCTAAATCAACTTCCAAAACACCTCCTATTTCCTCTTTTGAAACCACACATTCGTTAAAAGAAAACAATTTCCATTTCAAAACCACTTTTCCACTCTAACACCACATTACCATTTGGAAACACCTTCAGAAATATCCATTTTCATTTTTGAGATCTTCTCACATCAACCAAAATAAAGTTCAAACATAACTCACATCAATATTTCCAAAAACAAGGAACTGGAGGCTATGACAACCCATTAACATGGCTTAGCAGACCATACTCCGAGAAAGCATTAACCACATGAAGTGTCTTGAACCATGCAATCGGGTTGTACATGGGTGGATACTCTATGAAAGTCCACCGTGTAAAACTGATTCACTTCCTTGGTCATCCCTCATCCACACAGACAAATCCAGAGAATAAAATTCAAATACTAGACCACCCCTGGAAACTCAAGTATCAGGACGAGCAATGGTTCATGACATCCTTCACACACCTAAATCTTATGTCCCGACACACCTAATAACCTAGGTACTTGACACCACAAATAACAAGGGCCTCTTTGATACAACTTTTTCCCAAGCCAAGGTGGGTTGAACCTAAACTGGTCGCTCGAGCCGGTCTGCGACATGGCCCGAAGGGAATTCCTGATCCCCACGGGCTGGAAACTAGTGATGAGCATCAAAATAAACCAGATGGGAATGATTTTTCCCAAAAGAAAAATAAATAAAAATAATCAGAAAAACTGATAAATAAAGGGAAATAAACCAATCAACTGGGCAGCTAAATTTTTTTTGAAGAAGTGACATGACATACCTCCAGTGACCCCGCTGGTCACCACGGGATGTAAACCACACTCACTCCCAAAAGCAATCCAAGCCTGAAACCTGCAACTGAAAAGTAATGTAGGCATGAGCACCGAGATTCTTAGTAGTAATGCCAAAATATAACCACGTCCTATGCCCACACCATTATTAAAGAATCCAATTATTGGTGTTATAATATAAGATATAATAAAATAATGTTTTTCCATATTTTCATATTCAATTAATGAGTTTGCATTTTCATGTAATGCATATCACTCCCACTACAGTTTCATAACAGGTTACAAGAATGCAATAACGTTTCAAAATGAAAAAAACTAGTTTGGATAAAAATATATTTTTCACAAACAAGACATCAAGTATGAAACCACTGAAAAGAAAGGTACATCGAAAAAATCATGTCACTAATGGGAACCATATGTAATCCCTGTTGGTAGCTGGAACAAGAGGGAACCTAGAGACCTCTTACCTCAGTGAAACATGGCTTAGAAACCATGATCCTCAGAAAAACGTGGCTTATAAGGCCACAACCCTGTGAAAAGAGTGGCGTAAAAGGCCACCACCCTCAGAAATTTATATGTTTAGTTAGTTTTGTTCTGTCAATCCTACTAGACCAACCGGGACGAACCCCTATCATGTCATCAAGCGTACAATTCCTAGTCACCCTCCTAGATAACAATGTTTCCGATTATTCTCTATTTAAAATGGTGGTGATTATTCTTTATCGAGCAAACATACATGTACATAACACTTTCATTATATAAAACCCATTCAACCTCTCACCACTACCCTCCCTCCTTAAGCACATTCCCCCTATTTACATCACACAACCACGAACAAGCCATTACACTAGGCACATGTCACAAACCACACATTAACACTTGCATCACATTTTTTTTCAAATTATGGGGAATATCTCAAGAGGGGATTTCCATTTTCGCAAACCAAATCTCATAGTGCCAAACGAGCCTCATCACATTTGAAGGATAATTTTTTTCATTTTAGAACACATAAAGGTACTATATATTTAAAACCAACATAAAACCACAATTAAAATTGAGTAATACTTTTAGTGAGATCAAACCATCCATTATTCTCGTGTTCACACCAAAACCCTTTTTTAAAATCACATTGGAACCCCTTTTTAAAAATAAATCATGTCGTTACACATTCATAACAAAATTGTACGAAAGTCCGTACAACGTTTGGAAATACCCATTTCATGTTCAACCCCTATGAATCCACTTTTTATGAACTACAACCATATATATATAGTGCATATGGATTTCACCTAAAAAGGAAATAATTTTATGTAAACATCAGGAAGAAAAGGAAATTCTAATTAAAGATTAGGTAATAGGGGCCTACCCCAGACTTGTAGTTATTTGTCAACAACCACTTAAACCGACCCTAGGCACTTCCATACACATGAATTTATACACATATTTATAAATACCCCTATCTACATTTCACATATTACCTACGCTATAGGGGAATATACACAAAGAGGGAATATATATATATATATATGTATTCCCTTATGCATTCACATGCATGTGTTCTTTATACCCGCAACATGAAACCACATAGTATAGTTCAACGTGTTATACGAATAATTCAATAAAATAATTAAACACTGAAAAACCGACAAAATGATTCCAAATAAAACATAAGGGTTTGTGCTAACGACACATCAATTTATTATAACACAAGAATAAATTTCATAAAAAATAAGAGATACACTACTCACGCATATCAACCCACAATTTGAAAGAAAAGTGAAAACACTATTTTTAAAATGATACCACACCTCAATTTAAAACCAAATTACCATTAAAAGATTTAATGAACTACATAGAAATTTAATGAAACAACTCAAATAATTATCACAAGGCTTTGAACAAAAACTCCCACTAAAAAACTTCTTCTAAATCAAAATGCAGACCTATCACATGACAAAACAGAATTTATAGCACTTGCGCAACAAAATAAAATACTCATAAAATACTAAACATGGATTTTCATCATGAATACACTCCATTCCATATGAACAATAAACTAAACAAATCTAACACATGATAATGTCAAGGAAACCAAAATTTGCAGAAAACAAATAAATTAATGAACATGATAAATTAATTAAATGAGTAAAGTAAATCCACAAATTTCATTTGAATGTCGAACCACCAACCTCGGTATTGACAAATTCACAAAAATGTCTTTAATCTCCCATCACACGACAATCACGCCTCAAGGGTTCTAATGTGAACCAAAAAACAATGTATCGAATCAATTGAATAAAAAAACAAATAAAGAACAATACTCTAACCCAATAACTTATAAAAGGATGAATGAACATTCAGGGTAATTTGCACTAATGGAGAGGGGGTGAGAGAGGATGGTCAGGCGAGGTATAATGTGACAGAAGATGTTGCACTTACTTGAGAGCTTTCAACAAGGGAGAGGCGCTGATGGCTGGGTGGAGCGTGAGGGTCCGTCGCGGGTCTAGTCATCCAGAAAGAAGAGGGTCGAGGGGGTGTTCACCAGCGGATTTGGCTGGAGGGGGAGAAGAGGAGCGGGTCGAGGTGTTTTTGCGATGGTGGCTTTGGCTGGGAGGGGAGAAGAGGAGTGGGTCATGGGGTGACACAGAGATGTGGTCGCAATGAGGGTGGTCCGTCCGAGGGAGGGGAGGTCGACTGAAGATCCCCAATACATGAGGAAGGAGGGAGGCACGCCGTAAGGCCCGCGCTGGAGGGGGGTAGCAAGAACCGGAGAGGGAAGAAGGGGGTAGTGTGAGTGGGAGAAGAAAGGTGGGGGGTCAGCCGCGTATGGGGTAGGGTAATGGAGAGGGAGAGTTAGGGTTTGAGAAAAAAGTAATCATAATAATAAGAAAAGAAATAAATAAAATAGTAATTAAAAAATAAATGAAAAGAATATAAAATTACAAAAATAATAACAAATAATAATGAACATAATAAGAATTTTAATAAACTCAAATAATCATAATAACATTGTTCATAACAACTGAATAATAATTATACTAAAATTAATAATAATAATATTAATAACCATAATAATAAAAATAATATAAAAATAATTGAAAATAGATTAATAATAGAAATATAAATATTATTAATAATAATCTAAATAATAACAATAATAACATAATATTATATTAATAAACTGAATATATATACATAAAAAATAGAAACACGATAATAAATGAATAATTATAACCATGTGTTAATAAACTTAGTTCATATAATAATAATAATAATAATAATAATAATAATTACCATAATTATAATTTCTAAAACACATCATTAAAACTCATTTTATTTATTTTTCATGAACATGAGGCAGGTGGCACTGTGACCCAGGAAAAGTCACGTAGCATTGAATAAGCCATGCCATACACCAGGCAATGTTAAGGGAAAATCATTCATTCATCAAGAAAATGGAAAAAATATCAAACAGGCTTGGCTTCCAGCTCGATAGAATGTTTCAAAATCTGATAAAATAATAAAATAATATTATCTAAAAGTACGGCTGTGACAAGAGATGTATCGAGTGATTGCTGTAACTTATTATTTTGTAGACTCCCACTAATTCATATTCCTTCTAATTATCTTCTAGGAATTATTTCTATAGTTTTATTCACAATGAATTTGGAGAATATTTTTTTAAAAATATTCAAATTAATTGTTCCAACTTTATAGCATCGATATTCCTTCATGGTTTATTGTTTTAATCAGTATTCACCAATTAACATCTTCTCCTTCTATGTGTTATATTAACAGGGTGAAATTCTCTTGTTAAAAAAATGGAGTATAGAAAATAAATTTTCTATAGAGCTTATCCATTGTTTATACACCAATGGGTTGGTATATTCATTAAAATAAGTTTTTTGTTGATGCATAATGGACTCAATATAACATTGTTCTATTGGAGATATATCATGTCACTTAACTTGGGTTATGTTATTGTTCATAATTTGAGTCAGTTGATTTACCATACTCATGATGTTTTCCATTTTGAATTCTGTCAGAAAATAGTTTGTGTATTATCCATTTCCCTCATCATTTATGAGCTTCCACATGTTTTCTATCATTTTTATGAAATTAGTAGTTCTTTCGGATAAATGTGTCTATTTTACAAATAAATTTATTGTAACTATATTTTATGTCCTAAAACATAATGAGAAAATATTTTATGAATATTTTATAGAATAAATTAAGTTTCCTACATATCTATTATGTCGGTTTATAAAATTATTATGATTAACAAAATATATACCCTCGGAGTGTCAAAGTAGGAGTTCAATGAGGCCAGTTGTAGTGCACCAATTTCTATTTGGTAAACCTCAATTTGGTGTTTTTGGGTTCCCCACTAGATACATCTATGCCAGAGCTACATACACTTGTTTGTATAGAGACATGTATTTATTTCCATGGATTCAAAAAAATTAATACTCACAAAAATACAACAATGACTTCCAATATTTATAAATTTCCCTATGATTATTATTAATGGTATAAAATCCTAATTTACACAAATATATAAATGATATTTTTTTCCAACTATAGAATACAACCTTTTGTTACATAAAATTTCATTAAATTGTATAAAACAGAGGATCTCTTAAATTTGAATTTCATATAAATAGAAAACATAATTAAAAAAAAGATATTGTCATCCAAATAAAATTGAAATCATTATTCACGGTTTCACCCTATGTTATAATTACTACATATCTTAACCTGAGGGAATACATTAATGGAAAGGGATGAGCATGAAGACCAAAAAGGGAATAAGTATGAAATAAATATTGTACTAGATCATGAGACATAATAAAATAATATGAGGAGTAATGATAAGGAATGATAAAGGATAATATCATAATAGTAAGAACATAAATAATAAAATGGAAATATGTATGAAACCTTTAAATCCATAATTCATAAACATATCACTAACGTTTTTCACTAAGGATTCATAAATGAAAATTATCAAGGTTATTCAGCAAGATATCATAAAAAAGGTCATCTCTAGAGAATGAATAATTTATGTAATGCATTAGAGTGCTATGAGGGTAAACCCTTCATATGTATTCATTCCATATGATCCACATGAATCCTAATAAATAATTTCAATTATAACCCTGTAGAATAATTAATGGATTTATTATCAAAACACATACATATAAAAAATCATATAGACATGTTCATAAAGTAATCTGTAACCCACTAAATTAAATGTATGATTTAAATACATAAATCGATGAATAAATTAAAAAAATATACATTTAGTTTAATATTAATGGAATATAAATTTGTTTAGTTATGCACACAATGAAAATAAAATAGAATTTATTAATTGGAAGAGATAAATTTTGAAAAGTAAATTTGGTGGCATGATAGGTATAAAAAATCGGTTTTGAAGATTCTAAAATGATATAGGAAAATGGAATCCCAATAATAAACGAAAATTATTAAAATAGTGGGATAATTTAAAGTGTAAAATAATGGATTTTAATGGAAATTTGATGAAATACCATAAGAATTACGCTTGAATTGAATACAGATGTTGATATTTCCCTTACATTGAAATGTTATACCTCAAATAGGTGGAGGGAATCATGGGGGCTGGAGTATGCATTCAGGATACTCCATGAGAGAGAAATTCACACGAATTACATGGAGGATAAATTGGAAGTGAATTAGAATATAGAAATGGGTCTGTATTTATAAGGGAAGTATGGAATTTATTTAATATTTTTTAAATATAGGCCTTGGAAATATTAGTTGTGTAATGTGAAAAACCATTGTATTAAGTATAATTTTTCCATGTTTTAGGACATCTGGATAATTATATTTTTTATCCACTATAACCAAAAATCATGTCTAAATACATATATTGTTATGGAAAACTTATGTTTCCAAAAATGAATATGTTAAATATCCAATTTTGTTTTTGAATTTGTAATGTAACATATTTTTTTTAAAAATTGATTAAAATAAAATAAAAATTATTAATGTAATCTAAATAATATATTTTATTTTGTGGATTATGTTAATTTAATTTTTAAATCATTTGGACTTAAATATGATGTCAATAAAATATACCGAAACTCTAAAAGTGTTTTTTTCTATTCATGAAAAATAGATGAAATTTATAAAATTATCATAAATTCACAATAATCTAACTTATAAATACTAATTTCAAGATTCATAAATTTTTTCTAGATTAATTTTCCAAATATGAGAATATTATACATTAAATATAAATGTACTTATTGGTTTAAAAAAAAAATTTGAAGGCAAAATAAAATTTCTAACACTTATTAAAAATGTCATTGCTTTTTATAAAATGATTTTGTCATTTATTATATAAAGAAAATTTTATTAAAATACTATTTAATTATAAAATAAAAATCATAATACATGAATATATAATAAACTTTTATATATTTTCTACAAAATTAAAATTATATTTTATTTGAGTCCAAAAATAAAATTATCAAATTTATGTGAAATAATGATAAATTTTATTAAGAAAAATATTTATAAATGGAATTTAAGGAATAAAAAATTTATTTAAACAATTTAATTTACAATTTAGGTATCTATATTCTAGTCACATAACCCCATTATTGCACCTGCATACTCCTTGACTATATGTTGTTCGATGATGAAAGATTCATGTGGTGTGACGACTAACATCAAGTGAGTGGTAATATCTACTAAATGATACATATCACATATGTAATTTCATTACATTTTAACTTGTAAAATATCTGCATTGGTATAGTAAAGGATTAACACTAGTGATAAAAACTCCCTATAATGTTTAGAAAAATGGGCTTCAGATGACATTACCATTCTGGTAGAGTCTATTAATTCTTATTTTTGTAAAACTTATAATATATCATTATCAATATGAAACATTAATAATTATAACATACAAATTATCAACCAATGGTGTAGTTTCTAATAATTATATTGAGAAATAGTGATATTTAATTACAATAATATACATTCAAATCCAAACAGTCACATTTCCCTTAATACCTTATAAACACCACTTCATTATTTCTCTAAAAATTAACTACAATGTCTACACAGGTTATATTAACATTGAATAATATGATTATGAAATTACTATGATTTTGTAAGATATATATGTTATTTTTTGTGGGGTAGATACTTCTAGTATATTGGGATGATCCATACTTTCCCATTTTAGAAATTCAATTTTATATTAATTTTCTAGTTGTAATGTTTTGGTTTTTAATATGTTTCATAGCATACTAACATAATGATCATTTTTAAGGATATATAATTTTTAGTATCCCATTATCCTTTTTTTACATGTATGATATTTTATATTATGTAAAAAAAATTAATCAGGAAAAAAATATCATTTAGAATATCTTGGTAGTTACAACACTAGTGGGGAATCATAACCCAACCCAATGGTTTTCAAGACCATTCCCCAGACATGCACCAAACACTAGTATTATCATCATCATTCACCAAGGATACACATGTCTTGCTACCCCATCATTGAAAACTATGAAAAATAGTTAAATTACATTACCATTCCCCGAATAACAAGTCCAAAATTCCCAACAATAAAACAACATGATAAACACCAAAGTAAAATAAAAAACTCAACCCAAAAACAACTGGAAACTCGAGGATCAATAATTTTAAGCATTTATGATGATTTTATCTCCCCAAACTATTGATTCCTTATAGTATTATCTCCTTCCTACATGACACGTGAAATAAAAAGGGATCCTTTGATTCCAAATTATCATGAACCAACCTAGGTTAACGCCATACTGGTTGCCCGAGACAACCTACGACATGGCCTGAGAGGAGTTCCTAATCCTCTTTGTCTAGATATTATTATTGTTCATCAATGATAATCCTATTTTTAATTATTTATACAGTAATAAGTTGATATAAATGAAATATTATAGAATAAAAATAATAAATAGACGTATTGAAACATAAAAAACCACATAGTAATCGATTAACATATATAGATACAATGATAGACGAATAATTTAAAAAACTTAATACAATAAAAAAAACTGGAACTAGCATGAAGAATTTATATCCTCTTAGTCAGAACCATCCATAATACCAGACAAATATATATGAAAACCTGAAAAAGAACTAAACCTAAAAAATAGACTGGGTATACAAATGTTGAGTTGAATAAGTAGGTTGTGAGAATAAACCAACTCAGTATTTAAGCACCATAAAATCCTTACATGTTAGTAAAAAATATAATATAAAAAATATTTTATAAAAAAATTAGAAATTTGTTTTGTATATTGTAAAAACCTACAATAATTTCCATAATTCCTACATTAAATATATGGAATGAAATTTCAAATTAAATCTAATTATCATTTTATACATATTGTGGAATCCAAATAAAATTAATATATATAACACAATGAATGTACTAGGAATAAAATTGATAAAATAACCATAAATAGCAGGGGAGTAAAGTAAATACCAAAATAAGTGGAAAAATAGAAGTTCTTTGGGGAAAATATTAAATTAAGACTAAACCAATTCCGATAAAATAAAGATGTAATAAAAATTTATGAAATCGTGGGAATTTAATAAACATCTATATAAGAAGTCCCTAAATGTACTCATTTTTTACCCACCTTTCTTTATATTGTGCACCACTATTGTCAATATCCATCATGACTACTCAAAACTAGCATAACCAGTAGAAAATACAACATTGTCTACAATTTTTCTAAGGGTTTATAATATATATAATCCTGAAAAGAAGGTAATAATCTCAATAAAATCTAGATTATGTCTTGTAATACCTTAATAAAAGTATAATGGAGAATTATGTGTTCATAAATTTCATATAATTAAATACAACTCGTAGATACCCTCGTGTTGGGCTTTCCCAATCTAGACATTCCCTATGGGAATAACCACCCATTAGAAAGATTACCATAGAAGTGTCTAGCATAAATAGAATAATTAAAAAGTGAAAACTAGTCATATAGGTCATATGTGTTTAAAAAAACATACAATGATTAAAAATGTACTAATTTATCCATAACATTATTAAATCTATTGTAAATTTCTGAATCAAATATTAAAACACAATTTATGGTCGAACAATTCCAAATGTAACTAATTTTTCATTTTACTACCAAAACATATTCAATATTTAAAATAGAATATGTTTAAAAAAAATTAAAACCACTTGTTATGTACATTGGAAAACAAAAATCCATTTTAGTAATAGTATGAGTTTTTAAAAAAAGAAATATATGAAGATCTAGGGTGAAGAAAGGGGAGAAGAGTGTGATTTTGAAACCGATTATGAAAATGGAAATTATTATGGAATAACATGTATATGTATGTTCCAATCCAATTGTGAAAACCATGAAAATATGGAAATTAAATCATTCAATGGATTATGTATGTAAATCCATAAAAATACCCATGGATTGATATAAAGAATAAGAAGGATCATCACAACCATTCACAAGGATCCACACATGAGCATCACAATATAAAAAAGAATAAAAATGAATAGAAAAATAAAAATTCAATATTTGAAGCAACTAAAAAACTATAAATCAAATTATAAATATTCACAAATTCATTTTTTATGTTATCTAACAACTAGTATGCATATACATACATTCCGAAATGATAATGTACCTTGAAACGAATTATCAAGAAATTTTGAATATTGAAACACTATGATAAACCAATGTAACACATAAAAAACATGAATAATAAATTTAAAAATTATTTAGAAATTTTTTATGATAAAATTAAATGTTTAATAAAATAAATGGAAAGAATCATCTACCTCAACAGTTTTTACATGAAATGAAAATCCAAGAGCAGGAGGAAGAGATCCCCTGTAAAAAACAACACATACTAACACACAAAAAACATCCAAAACTATGAAACCCTCACTCTAGGGTTTGAAAAAAAATGAAAAATAGGTAATGGGGACAAGAAGGAAAAGATGGGAAGTGGGGAAGTAGTGAAATGTGAAAATCTATACATGGAAAAATACCTATGAATCATGGTGGTGCCCCAATGGTGGAAGGAGAGACAAGAATGAATTGTTTGGGAGACCTATTTGTTTAATTAGATTGAGAGGAGGATGAGATATATGAATTGGTGTTAAAAAATAATAAGGGTAAAATTTAAACTATTTTTTTCATGATTATGGTAATGTCACACTATTTGGATGCCCAACATTCTAAAACATTCACAAACCATGTAAACCCTTCAAGAAAGATGTGGTGACTGCATTGGAGGAATCATGGTTTGGGAAAACATATTCCATATTTTAAAATATATTCCATAAAAATAAATATCCTAACAAACACTTTTCTTGTGGTTTTTACAAACAGTTTGCAGGATGTATACTATGCCTGATACAACACCAACATGCCGCATGAGTTCTCATTTACCTTGGATGGTTTGGGGAAAGTCATGTGCAGGAAATGAATGGAAAAACATGAATGAATAGAATTACCTAGAAACACATACTGCTTCCAACATCAACATTGAATCTCTTCAAACCATGCTCAAAAAATATGAATGGGTTATAAAACAACCTGAAACCTCAAAAATTCAAAAATTATCACTAGTAACTCAATAAAAACCTCAATGAATAATGAAGAACAATATAAATTTTGAGAATCATTTAAATATTGACATATATAAGGATTAACTTTAGAAATAACATAGAATAAAAGTCATCCAAAATTAATAAAACAATTATTTTTTTAAAAAGAAAATACATTAATGGTAAGGAATTTTAATTCATGGGGAGTCCCACCATGGATATTCTTGTGGTTTCCTCTAGTGTGGTTCAGGTTCAACTATTGATTTCAAAGTACACACTGTGGTTTATTTTTTTATCTAATTTATTTTCAGGATAATATTTTGTTCTTCAATTAGCTGTGTGTCATTATAGGGGAAGAAGTTTTTTGTGGTGGCTAGAATGGTTTCACCCCAACTCCAATTTTCATTTGTTTTTATTTAATTCATATTTTTAAATCTTTTTTTGAGTTTATGATAATATTTTTTTGTTTTTAGTGGTTTTGAGTTTTTTCCATATTCATTGATAGTTTTCATGGTTTGAGGAGTAATCATGATGCTGGTGGAGATAATGGGTTTTGTAGATAAATGTTTTTCATGCATAGTCTTCCATTAATGGAATATGCATGATTTTTTATAGACCATGTGAGTAATCCCATTTACCATGCGGCAATGCGGTGGTGTCTGAGGCATAACACACTTCTTACACATGGTTTGTAGAAACCATCAGGCAAGCTTAGGGGTGGTTCTGTCATTTTTTGACACAAATAAGTTTCATAGTTGAACAATAGTTTCACAAAACATGTGACAAGCATGTGTGGGTGACCCATAATTATAGTATTGTGCAAACAGTTGTTTCACTGTTTAGAAAACTATTCCATGAAATCATATAACATGCCCAAAATCTTGAAAATAAGTGTTTCCATGTTTACTTATCTTTTGTTTTACCCCCAATTAGATTCCCCCCAAGAGACCTAGAAAGCCATAAGGGGTTCCCAAACCATCCAAATATGTCTCCCCTTCAACCATTGATGCACCACAAAGGTTCCTAGTTATGTTTGTTTTTTTTTTCAATTTTATCCTCTTATTCACTTACCCAATTATTTTATTTTGTAAATTTCCTTGTTTAATTATTGGAAAACCCTAAGAAGATGGGTTTTATTTTGTGGTATGATTTATTTGATGTTTGGGTTTGTGTTTTTATCCTTAGATATTATTCTTGGTTCTCAAATTTACTTGCATTTTTATACTATTTAGGGAGGTGTTTCCATCCATTTATTTTCTAGGAAATTTCATTTGATAATCAAGATTTATTAAACTATTTTTAAAGGAGTTATTCCTGGTTTTAATATGATAGTTTGATTTATCATGGTTTTTCCATGTTATAAATATTATACATGTTTGTTTTCAATGGACATTATTAATTATGAATATATTTATATTCATATATATAGAAGGTTCCTGATAAAATGAAAATTGGCCATATAAAAAAAATTTTACTACATTAAGATTTTGGTTGATACTGTTTATGTTTTAGTAGTTTGGAGACTTGTAAAATTGGGATTTTCGTTCATAATTTGGTGATTTTTTATGCTATAATAATCGCATGTCAATCCTTTTGATTTGTTGGGATGCTAATTATGATTATTTAAAAGGAACACTATAGGGTTTTATGGTTGTCCATATATATATATATATATTTGCCTTATGATGTGGTTATATAAATATGTGGATGGGGTTCAAATTTGAATTTTCACCTACATGTACATGGTATTCCTTAAAAATTCCCATTTTGAAACTGGTTTTCAAAAACTCTATCTCCCTTTCTCTTACCTTTATCATTAAATAATGATATTTCTAAAAATTTATATTATTCTCTAAATGGATTTTTCATTTCCAACGGACATCAAAATTGGGTTTCAAGTGTGTTTTAAAAAACATGGCATGTTAGGAACCATAAATACATATTTTTACTATGTAACATAGAATTTCCATTTGGAATATTTCAATCATAAATAATATATTAATAATTGCTTTTAATGTGTTTTTTATTTATAAATATTATGGCCAGGTTGGTACCTTATGATGTATTGATTTTGGTTTTAAATTCGTATGATGTGTAGGATCTGTTATAACTTTTGAATGATTATATGGATGATTGGAACCCCTATCTCCATCCTTCTGATGAGATGACATCATATAGATTGTGTTTAGGATTTGGTAAAGCATGCATGGTGGAGTCTATGAGTTTTTTTAATTCCAAGAATGTGATAACCTAATCATTCCCATTTGTATTATTATCATTGTTTTCATTGATATTATCTACAGATTAATGTGACTAATTGTTTAGAGTCTATATTATATCGATTAAAAAATCCTAGATAGAGTGCATACGAGGTGGGGTTTTCCCCTGGTGATGCTATTTTTGGGTAGCCATGTTGGTTTTTGACTATGGAGGTGAACAATATTCAAAATGGTGGGTCTGAAGTGAGTATATTTTGATATTTAATCAAGCTATGCTTATAAAATTTCCAAAATTCCACATCCTTATGTTCTTATGTTTTTTACTAAACTTTTTTAGTTGTTTATTTAGTATTTTTATTCATGTGCATATATTAATTCATGTTATTGACATCTTTAATTATTTCCCCTATTGTATATATTTTTTGTGAATATTTGTAACATGATCATGATGTTATTATTTCATGTATTTAAAATTCAAACTAATTTTAAAATGAAAATTTCTTTTATGATGGAAAATAATTCTTAGTTTTTATGCTAGATTTAGGTAAATTTGTGTCAGTTTATTTATTAGAAAAATCTTATTTTTAAAATGTATTTCAAAAAGAAATTGATACAATATTATGGGAAAGGACTTGTATGGATTTTATGGTGCTTAAATATTGACATATTTTATGCTCACACCCTACTACAGCCTCTAAATTTCAGTATACTGGAGCTATTTTTAGGATATTTCTTTTTATTAGATTTCCCTAAGGAGTGGGTTGGGATTTTGGATTGGGGTGATGAAGCGGTCATATGTTCATCATGGTGGCACTAATTAGATTAATCATTGATTTTTGATTTCATATTTTGTTCCACTATGGTGGTATATAGATATGTTTATATATTCTTTTATGGTTAGTTATTTTTATATTCTTAATTTTATGATGAGTACGATATCTTTTATCATTTATATTGGTTAATTATGTGCTAAATCATTCCCAATTAAATTTCCATTGACTCCTTGAACTAGTTTCTAGCCTTAGAGGATTGGGAGTACCACTCGGGTTATGGCATGGTCTTTCTCATGTTACTGGTTCAGGGTTGACCTATGTATGTTATTGTCATGACATGTTAAGAAAAATGTGTACATAATGAGTAATCTAGATATTCTTATAATAGAGAACAATAGTATCTTAGTGTTTTTTATATATTACATAGATAATGACTTAAATATATGAAATAATATATCCACACATCATGTATTAATGTTTTAACTGGTTTACATGATACCATCCATCGACAAATAGACATTACATGTACGTAGGCGTTTGACCCACACATTGGAAGAATAGATCATATTCCCTATAACCCAGAAATCCATGTGTAGTTTTCCTCATTCGGTGTACATAATTTAATATGGAGAGAAGAATTAGTTATATAATTAGACCTATACATACATTATATTTATTATATTTTTACAGAACATGCCATATCATTGAATTTACGATTATATATTAAATTAATTTCTATGATAAATTCCAAATCTACATGTTGTGTATGATCTTTGACTATAATGAACATCAGGTGAATCAATATCATTTCATGTAGTGTAATTATTCAGTGTTTTGTGATACTTTAGTTTTATACTAAATTATATGAAAGTACCTACCTAGTAATGTATTTTGGATTCCAAGGGAATGTACAATAATGAGGAAAATATATTGTTTTTTGAATAAGTATATTTTTTTTGTTTCCATATACACTTATGTAAATTCTGAATTTCAAATAATATTTTTAGTATTATGGATGCTTTTAATTTATGCCGGTTCTGAAGGATATTAATATAAATTGAAATAATTGGGTTAATTCATGTTTCATTATATTAAATAAATAATGAATTGATGTAATTGGTAATTATTTTCAAAATGTTTGTTCAATGGATGGTATGTAGAGAATAACTAGTGTTTATAAAACCCATGTGTCTGATTTTTTTATTTTTAATTTCTTATAACTAAATTAAAATGAGGGCCTATGTGTCATCCACACATACATATAATTTTATTTCATTCATGTTCATTGTTTCTGTTAAATAAACCCACTTTATACAAGGAGAGGTGGTATAAGTCCCACAGCTGAAGAAATGCCAATAGTGGTGATACATTGGACTTGATAAATAATGATTCTACAGAATTATAGCTACGGTTTAAGGTGTTTTTCAGTATCATTATGGATTATTTTTTGTCTTATAGATTAATTAACCATTTTAGAATACCATGATCATTCACTTATATTTTATTTCATTCTATTTAATAGTTGATTAATATTTTTTTGATGATATGGAATCACATAATAAATGAATTTACAATCATATAAGGTTGAATAAAATAAAATAAAACTTGATTATGCATATATTTTATGATATAGTGTTAGTCACTTAAGTAAAATCCAGTTAATATAATGTGATACAAAACATGATTTTACATAAATGGATAAAAATTCCTTGAATAAGAATATTACTTCGATATAGCCATTAATTATATATTTTATAGTTAACCCCATAGTATAATGATCATGAATGACCGCAGACATGGTACCTTAAAATATTTGAGAAATTTTATCTTGAAATTTTGGTATATCATAACTTGATTCACAACAAGATTTGGCCACCCAAAAATTACTTTTAATAATTAAGAAGAAAATATTGATAAAATATTTATGTTCGGATTTAGGATGGGGTATTCTATACAATAGATCAAGAAACTATGAGTTAATGTATTATTAAATTTATGCCTACGTAAAACACATAAAATAACTTTTTAGGCCAATGTATGCATAATATGATAGGGAATATGTGTCCTATCAACCATAATATCTATGCAGTATGATATTCTAAAGAAGTGGTTACAAATATTAGGTTTTTATAAAATAGTGTGAGATGAATAAAAATTTTATTTTTTATTCAATTGTGATAAAAATAGAATTATTAATTATATGATTTTAATGTCTTTTGAAAAGGATAACCACATGAATTCATCCATATCACTAGGATCAATATTTGAAGAGGATGGTTTTTCAATGGTTTGAATTTCATAGTTTGGTGTGGACTGTTACGCATTATAAAATTCCTTGAATTGAAAGTTTACATGATGAAAACTCATATAACCTAGTTACATGAGAAAAATGATAATGAGGAATAATTTTATCCCTAACTATAATAACTGAATGACATAATGTATATTCAAAGTTTAATTCCATCCTCCCTGTACTGGTAGACACTAAATAAATATTAGGAAATATATAATTATATTATAATGTTTCTCATTTGTTATGTTTATTAGCAGTAGGTGTGAAAAAATAGATATGGGATTTCTGATACACTGTTCACATAGAAGCTTAGAGGGTTAACATCATATGGGCCTCATGTAAAAAATTTAATCTATATATAGAATATTTATACATCCTATGGAATAATATCCCTAATGAGTTTTACATTGATTTATTTCTATCCATCAAACCTAAAACCTTCTCCAATTTTATTAGGACTTATAATTTTAAAAATAGTGGGACGACTCTTATAAAAAATATCACTCTTATTAGTGATGTAAATAAATACGCGAGGCATAAAAAACTCCTAATACATATAGTGAATAAAAAAAGTAAGTAGAAGAAAAATGCTCTACTAAATCATTCCATGTTTAATAATCTATAGCACCAACCTTCTAGAAAGAAGATGATATTATAAAAAAAATGTGTAGAATGCAGTTTTTTAAAGGGGAATGCAAGGTCACTAGAAAAAGTAGATCACTCAAAAACATAATAAAGGGGAAGCTTTAGACGCATTAGATATTGAGGGTAATATTTGAATATTTACATGTTTGGTATTATATAATTCAGGAGCTACACAAATTTCTATCCAAGTACAGAAACCATGTAGATTTTCAAAGAATTCGAAAGTTTTGGTGGATATTTGACCTAAAAAATGGGTGATTCCTGCTACTACAGACGTTGGTGAACACAACATCTTGTTATCAACATGAATGAGTTTGTTATTAAAGAACATTTATTATATAACCAATTTTATGAACAACATCATATCAATTTCGTGTTATGACATGGGTGGATTTATAATTGGTTTTGGAAAGAATATTTTATACATGTATGAAGATAGAATATATAATGGTATGTTTTTAAAAAATAATCATCATTTTTATTAAATTATAATAGCCAAATATTTATAATTTATAGTTAATCAAATTAACATGACTCATTACATACCCTGTTGTGGAATCAATATATTTTTCAAATTATAAATAAGCAATTGACAAGGCTCTATAAATATGGTTTTTTCGACAATTTTGAACCTAAGAAACTTAAGATATTTCATTATTTTTTTACAATTAAATACAATGAAACCATTATTTGGTTTTCATGGTTACATATCTCTAGATATTCTAGAATTGACTTACACAAATGTGGGTCCTTTTAAATTTTGTGTTAGAGGTGGATTCACATAATTTGTGAATTTAATGAAGAATGATTTATGTATGGTTATGTGAAACACCCTGATTTATTACTAGTATTTTTATATTAAATTTAATTCTTTTTATATCTCGCATTACATGCAACACTGTGTTTATATTACGTTATATTGGACACTTAGTATAAACAAACAATGGTATACTAATTTTATTATTTTGTAAACTCAACTGTCACTATTTATCCAATAAAATTTGATATTTAAATAGTACTAAAATAATTTATATATCAATTAAATTTTTTTATTTAAATAATACATATTGGTAATAAATAAATAATTTTTGGTAATGTCTACATATGTTTTGAAAAAACTATTTTAAAATAAATGTTATTTATTGTTACTTAGGAACAAAAATATAATTTATTTTTAATAGATATAGAAATTTAATTTGAAAAAATAAATTTTAATTTTTTAAATAATAATGTCGAAATAACACAGGGGTTAATTTTTTGGTTTTTTTAAAAGATAATTTTTTTAATGAATAATAAAAATTTTGGTGTATAAAGATTATTTCCGTTTTTATTTAAATAATTCATAAGATTATTTTTTTAATGTAAATTTTATAAACTATATATATATATTAATCAAATTTACTTCATATTAAAATTTTAAATATTTAATATTAATATAACAACATGTTAAATTTTTGATCATTGTTTCATTCAAAACCATCTTTCTCATCCCCTCTACAAGATTGAAGTTAAAATAGCATTTTCCACTACAATGAATAGTATTTGGTAAAATGAATTACATGTCTAGATTAATCATAATTTATTAATTATAATATGATCAAATTAATTTTTAATCAAAATGAATATTAAAAATGCTTAAAATTATTTATCATCGTTAATGTGAAAATGGGTTTATCAGGTGTTTAAACATAATGATAATGGATTAAAATGAACAAAATATTTTAAAATAACTCGTGTCTTTATATATTTAGAACTTATACCGTATATAATCTATAATAATACATTTTTTATCTTTGTGGCATTTGGATACAGGGGGACATCATTTTCTTTTAAAAATTTCCATGTGGCCCACTCACCTCACATTTAAAAGGCTGCCACACTCCTCTCATATAAATACATCCAAAACAATTTAGTTATGCCAATATGTTCCAATAATTTCTTAATTAATTACTTAATACCATCCCTCCAGACTTATTTATTATATAAATCCCTCCTACGAAGTATTTAAGTATTAACCACAAGAGGCTCTTCCATGAAGAGCTAAATTCCTAAATCTATAATTTCAATTTTTTTCATTTTACAAATACATAAAACCATATTGATTTAAGGTTATATAATTAATAAATTATATATAATATACTAATATGTTAATATGTTAATTGTGTAATCGATATCAATATCCTCTTCCGTAAAATGTTATAAACATTCATCATTCGTGTGTACGATGAACTACCCCCTCACGAATAGATGTTATTTTTTCCATCACCACATAACACATGTAAATATAATTATGAAATGATTATATATATATATTATATAATATTATAATAATTATAGATTTATTATATCAGAGTTAAATTCAAACATTCCATTCTATAGGAATTTGATAATGTCGCTCATGTGTACGTCAGACTACCACCTAGTGAAGCGATTTGATTCATTCACAATTTATTGGGAAGGTAATACCGATGATTTTAATTTAAATATCTCAATGTTTTTAACTAAAAATTAAAATGTAATGGTAATAGGGTATTTAACATTTAATATTTCATTCCTTCATGAAAATGGAAACAACACTCATGCATGCATATGGACTACCGTATCCATGACCCATGAATTTCATTTTAATTACTATCATTATTGAATCAATATAAAATCATATATTATTAATATATATATAGTATTAAAATAATTATTTATAATAATTATATTGCAAAACCATTATTAAATTAAGAGGACTATAAATAAAAAATCAAAACATACATGAAAATAATGACATTATTGCCACACACATGACTTTTACATGGATTATTATTAAACAGATAATAATAAGTCATAATTAAAATGAATGTATTTTATGATATTTTTCTGGTATTTTAATAGATATATAATATATTTATTTTTATATATAGGATTTTGTAACTCTTATTAAGTAATTTGGACTTAAGGTGATGAATTTTAATCTCACATTTTACTTTTGTGAGACAAATTCCATATTCAGCACAAATTTAATTTATCTTCTATATGTAGTTATCATAAATCTATTTTATGATGATTCACATAATATTTATTAAGATTTAAAAATCCATTTTTTTGGTCTCTATATTATAGGTTTTAAAAATTTGTGTTCCCATGATTTTGTGGTTTCAATGAAACTATCTTCTCATTTAGCAGGACCATTTATTTATGTTTATGATAATTAACTATTTTTATCCATCACTAAATATAAAATATAATTTTATTCTCTTATGGTTATTTAGGGATAATACATATTTTACCATAATTTTAGTCTCATTAAATACTCAATATCTCAAATGACTATTTTCAAATAATCTCATCTTTATTTATCTCATCGAATTAAAACCTTTCCTCTATCATCTCTATGTTTTCTAAAAATGTTTCAAATTTTTAATGATCCTAAATGATTATTTAAATTCATTTTGACCCTGGAATATTATTTTGCCGAAGATTTGAATATAATATTTATGGATTTTTTTAAAAAATTTCTACTTGTATTTTATAAAAATATAAAATTCATCATTCTTTTAATACAACAGATATGAAAAAATATTTATTGAAGACATGATGATTATTTTTATTGAATCATTAATTAAAATTTGTAAATTTTATTTTTAATTAAATTAATTTATATAATATTTTATTAATTTTTAATTTTAAAAAATTAATTTATGTAGAAATGATATTTCCCTCAAGAAATGTTCTAATTGATTTTTCATTCATGATCGATTTTTATCTAAGTTGAAATCCCTTGATTTTATATAGGATTAAATACGTATATGATTGAAGGGTAATATCATTATACATTATATGAATTATTTACATTTATGATGAATGGTTTTTTATGAAACCTATTTCCCTTCCATGGGTTAGACCATGATAATATTCTTATGAAACCCGATTCTTTTCCCTTGGTTATACATTGATGAAATGAATAAATGAATGTGAAGAAAACTAATTTTAATTTTTTATAATATGATAAATTCATTATGAAATTTTGGAACACATATAAATGATTTTAACCATTTGATCAGGGAGGCCTATTTCTCTCTATAATTAATTGGGAAATAATTAATGTAATATGAGCTCAAGGTTTCCAGAGATGTTATCCCATGCCTAAAAGAGTGTACATTGGAGGTTATCCCAATCCTGAGACATAGTGCACCAAATTATATCCTAACATAGGAATAGGGTACACAAGATGTTATACCAAGGTCGATGTAGGTACGTGGGTTGTCATCATGATCATAGAATGTTATGATTTTTTTAGTCAGAAAACATGACATATTATATTCCAGGATTATGTATATGACACAAATCTATGTCATATTCGATTTTTATCCTCTCATATATCACGTTATTTCATTCTATAAATATTCATGTCTTATGAAAATCTATGATTTATTCAATGACTTAGGTTTATAATATATGATATGAAGTTAATTGTTTATATATATTATTCTCATGTTATAATACTCATATTCTCATGTTATATTTGATATATAATTTTATTCTATTAATGAGATTCTAAGATCACAATTATTTGTGTTTCAATTTCAAAGGATATAATGATGATATTTTTTAAATGGACTAGAATTGGAAAACTTATGAAGTACTTAGTGGGATATGACATAAGTAACTTATGGAATAGTTTCTTATGTGTCAAAGTTTACAATGCAACTAAAAATAAATGAATCTAGCATATATCATTATGTTATTTAATGACTATTAAAATTTTAAAATATTCTATTTATGTATGAGAGTCCTTGGTATTTATAATTGGTACAAGCTAAAAGTTCGTATAATGTTCTAAAACTAGGATGAGATAACAATAGTGAAATCCCTCTGAATATTTAAAAATATATTCATTGTATGAGATAACATAAAGTAATTTTCCAGAAATTTTTCTAATTGATAGCATAAACCATTTTGTAGAAATTGAATCTTTTTTTATAATAAATTTGGTTTTTGATCTGGAATAATGGTGTCCAAGTGTAATTAATCTTAAAAGGGTGAATTGAGTGGGACTCGATCATCACCCGGGGCAGGACAATGGGTCTTTTTACAAACCTAACATGACATTTATTGGGGATATTATATGGAAATTCATAAACATTTTACAAACCATCATAATAGAAATAAATATAAATGACTATGAATGACCAATGGTAAAGGTAAGGTGACATTGTTTAAATAGATGGTGTCTTCATTTAGATAATGTATAAGTAATTTTAATGATTATGTGGCTCCACGCTCTTATTAATGTATCCCATACTATTATTTCTGGATTTATCCAATGGGTAGAGCCTAATGAACCAAGTTGTTATTTAGTTTGATCGATAATGAACAAATTTTTTGAATGAGAAGAGAATGTTTATCGGAGGTAGAAGGAAAAATATCACTCCTCCACTCACATAAATTTCTCAATACATGAATCATGTTGAACTTCCCATCATTAATAGGTGAAAAAATGTTTATTTCTTTACATTAAGAGTCAAAATACAATTTCATTAGTGGTTTAAATGATCTAGTTGTTTCAAAATATTCTATCATTACTATTGAAAATATATTTTCCATTCTTTAGTGTCAATAATATTAGAATATATTTTTGGATGTCTTTCATTTGGATGGTGAAGTGGATCAATGTTGGAATCTCATCAAGAATAAAAAGTAAAATGGTGAATTTGAATCCATGGTGTGGCATTTTTTTATGTGACTATTTTTCATAAATTACATCCCTACAATTCTTTATACTAAACTGGAGAAATAAATCATTGAGATATAGTATATGGATGATTAATTAGTGAGAAAATATAAATAAAACATTAAAATAATTGCGATATAAATCTATGGAATATTAATCCTTCCTAAAAGTAATGTTAACGGATTATTTAGTGTATTAATACTAATTTCCCAAATTGTATTATCCCAAAAAAAATTACTATTAACGATGAAGTAATTTTTCTTCCAATCGAAATGGAAATAGATATTGGATTAACCTGTAAATTCCTTGGGTATGACATGAAAAGAAAGATGGATTTCATGGGAAATTATTAAAACCATGGATTAGAGAATATGATACTTCCATTATTCTAGAATTCTGGAATTAAAAATTTTAGAAATTAACTTAAAGAGACTAATAAATTATTTATATTTAGAATTTAAGATAACCATGTGGTTGAATGCAGCAGTGATGGGAAGAAATTAGAAAATATTTTGAATAATTTGAATGAAATTATTAATAAACTTCCCACACACTAGTGATTCAATTTCAAATAGTTTTTGGAATTATTCTAATAACCTACCAAGTACAATAGTTATGGACAATGATTAATGATGGTAATATATTAAGAAGAGTGGAAAAGAGAAGTCTCATTTTATCACTAGTTCAGATGAGTATTTCACTAATGACATGTAGAAAGTTACACTTACCAAACACAATAGTACATTTAATGTATAATTTGACTCAATATGTACCCATTATTTTATATCTAAATAATTTTTGATGTGTATCATGATTCATCCAAAATGATTTCATGCATAAGTAGATGTGAAAACAACTAGTAGTATATTGATCGTCTATCATGTATATGATTTATCTCTAGTAAAAATATGAGATAATGTTATTAAAATATTTTCATTCTCCATATGGATTATTTTTATGTAATCATTGGAATGGAATAAATATCTCTAAATATGGACTAAATAAAAATATGGTGAAAGTAACTGATAATTGATATTTAAAACCAACTTGTTACCATCTATTAGTGTGATTATATTAAGGAACATTGAATGTAAATCACATACAATGTATGATATTTGATTCATATTATATAGGGGTGATTATCTTAGATTACTGAGGAGAAAAAACATCAATTGTATTCCTATTGTGATAGAGTTTGTTGATATGTTACTAGATGTGTTTCATAGTATCCAAATTTATCGTGATGTTCTATTCTCAAAAGAATTCATAGCTGGATCCAAACTTATTTCAAATACTCCATATAGAACTAACCCTATTTAGTTTAATGAATTGAAAAAAGAAAATCCAAGAGAATAATTAAAATTTTTTTATTCGGAAAATTGGGTCACCATGGGGTTTACATATTATTTTTCATAAATAAATCTGTATCAATTCAAATATAAATTGCTCATCAAGAGCTGAAAATGGTTACATTATTGAATATATATATATAAATGGTTCATTATTATGCATTAATTCAGGATTTATTTTATATCAGTACAAATAATAAAACCATAATATTTTGAATACATGTTTCTCGGGAAATTAGTTATATTTCATACCATCAGGAACATGGAATACAACAAAATTATTGAAAAATTATTGAACATGTTCTAAGAAATAATTGATCCTCTAACACTATGTGGAATTTCTATGTAAGGTACTTAATAAAGGGGTGATATATAAATAATATCAAGGTAATATAAAATAAGCTAACATGAGGAAATTATTACATGTTAGAAAATAGGAATTTAATTTTAAAATAAAGTGTGTGAAGATCCTAAAAAGGAAAAATAATGCATGATATATTATTTTAAAATAAAGAAATCAAGGAAATGTTTAAAAAACATAGAAAATTATCTCATAAACATATTTCCAAGTTAAACACAAAGTCACCATATCATAGTGTCCTTTGTATAACATCCCTTACACTAAACATGTCGTCTCCTGAGACTAAAAAAATACCCTCAAATCCAATTTTGGGTAATTTTATAAAATCTATTTTATATATTATCGGTAACATCACAATTGAATATTCTAATAAGAAAATTATAATTTATAATTTAATTAAAAAATCAAAACAAAAATATACCTTAATCAAATATTCAAAATTTGAAATCACATATCGATCCCAACACCACTAAAACACTAAATTCACTATGTCCAAATATTTCACCCCAATATAATATTCATTAAGTTGATGTTACCACAATTAAAAAACCGACCTATATCGATGGTAGTAAACCATGGCTATAGATTATTATAATAATATATATAGACTAGAGATCTTATTGACGTGGTTATAACTAAATGTTATATCTTTGGTTTTGTAGGATTTTCCACCATTTTTCGGTGTGGCGACATAGGTTATTTCCCCTGTTTGGACAACCATCCCAATAGAACCCATAGTTGTAAACAATGGAAGTTGAGCTATGACCCTGGTTGGTCATTGTGATATGAATGCTATCTATATGGTGGAAAACCATAGTTATAACCCTAGTAAACAATGGTTATATTCCAAAAATTATATGTCCCCAACTGGAATCACTCTATGTACCTCCTCTATGGGATCTGGCTACCTAACCACTACACCATAGATGAAACCATATATATATATATATATATATATATATTGTTATATATTTTATTAAAAATCATGGATATAGGATGAAAACTAAGGAATAAATATTCCAATAATTTTTTCAATGGATTTTTTTTCATTGGTAAGATTAGGAGAACTATAACAGTAGTTTTCCGAAATTGGGGCTTTTGGAAAACTCAATGTCCATGTTTTTTTAAACTATCTCTAGATGAGGACTATATATCCCCAATCCTATAAACCATGGCTATAGCCATTGATGAAATAGCTATATTCACATTTTTCGGAAAATCATTGCAATAGGTAGCCTCTATAGTAATGTTGTTTTGAAAAAATTGGTCGTATAACTATTTTCTAGTACCGTACCTGTATCCCCAAATCAGATTATGAATAGAAAATAACATATAATATCATGTAATCTTCTCATTATTTTTGAATTATTGATTTCGTGTCCTAGACCATTTTAAATAGGAAATAAATGGTAGTGCATTGAGGTTGTGGTCATATATATGAAATCGGTGAAGACAAAATTTTTATATGCAATGTTGAATACCTACATAGAACAAGATGGGAATTTCATTATTCCCTTATTGGTTTTTCAATATATTTAGTAGTCTGTCATCCCTCTTTATAATGTGGAATTTTTTATCTAGACATTCTTCCTAGATAAAGTGTGAAATATCATCCTTTTAAAAATTTGTTTCATAAACTTCTTCATATCAATGGAATGACCTATTGAATCATCAGTTCTAAAATTTCCAGGATTTTCCGAAGGACTGTCATGGATACATATATTGCAAAACAGTAATGGGAAAATTTCACCATGAATAATTGGAACTAATGATTGATCCATATCCACTAAATTCACACCCTCATATGCCATTGTATATCCTTCATTGAGATGAGACCAATCAAAAGTTTGGGGAATCTATTGAAGAATACCCTTCTTTATAAGATCATCCACCCCACCATCCCTTTATTTAGAAGTCAACCCATAGACAACATAGTTCCCATGGAATGAGTCTGGACCCAAAAGTGGCCTTGACATGGCACACAAAGGAGGAATAAATGTATCAATAGAAGGAAATTCCTGATTTTTTTTAACACCTCCCCGGATAGATAAATAAATAATGGGATATATCTTAAAAATATATAACCATTCCAAAATAATAATATGAGTAAAATTGGGATAAAAGGACAGCAGATACTGAGAAATACATTTTCTAATAGGGGTGGTGTTTGGTCTCGAGGAACGCATGGATTCTTCTCATTCTTCCAGGATCGACCCCTCAAATCATTAGGACATTAATTATAAAAACCCTTGTTTTATTACTCACTAAAACATTATTTATTATATAAAATCATCACATGATACAACATGAATTATCAAGAGGTATAGTTTCATTAGGGCTTCGTAATGTTTATTAACAACTTAAAACATGAAACACAATATCTTTATTGAAAACAATCTTTACTTAACCACTACATTCCCTTAGAATTATCATTTCATGGGATAACCTGAGGACTTGCATAAGAAAAGGGCGAGGTATAAAGATTAGTAAGGAAATTTACATGGAAAAACATGAGAAATATAGTACATGATAGACCATAGGCATATCAATGGATCATAATAGAAACATGAACATAAAGGCATCATAATGGATTAAAATCATATCATAGAGATGTGGAAGCAACACTTTACACTGAATTATCATGAGCCAATGATCATTGAAAATGGATAATGATTAAACCCTTGATAAACATGAATCATTTCTAAACCCTCATTGCACTTGAATTAGTATGAGTCGACAGACATTGCAAATGACGTATCATGATACTATACTTTATGAAATGAATTGGAGCGTTATTAGGGTGCACTCTCGTAAACATTTCATTTCATCCATTTCTGTGCCACTTGGATCATACAAAATGGAATCATTCGTCATTATAAATTACATGGTAGAGGGCTGTGGATTACATACATGAATCATAATAATGAATAAGTTAATGTGCATAAACGTTTTTACCATTTATAGAGAAAGGGGAATGGTATTCACTACATAATGACATTGGATTTGAAAATCACTATGCAATTTTGGCAGCATAATGGTGTGATATAAGAATTTGTAAAAATGGTTGATGAGAGGGAAAATGATGTCTCATTATATTTACATGAAATTTACAATATGGGTTTCATATTGATACATATTCGAAAAAATGTAATATAATATAGATGCATAATTCCAAAAAATTACATGTATGTAAATGAGGATAGAGAAATCCCTTACCGAATTTCAGCATGGTAATGGGTTAAATGAGAGGCATTAATGAGAGATAAAGTGGTATCCCATCATCCAAATGTAAATAGGTATATATGAATGAGATTTAAAATCATACACCAAAACATTGTAATTGAAAACAAAAGGGCATAACCACATAATAAAAATTGTTCAAAAATGAGAAAGGAAGAAATCCCTTACTTCGAGGTGTGATCCCAAAAGATTATATGACGTTTGAGAGAGGATTCTTGGGAGAATGGGGAAACTTGGGAGGATTCTATATAAATGGGGGCAGGGGTTGGGCAAACTCCAAAGACTTTGAGTTAAGAGGAAGGTGGAGCTTGGTTTTGTTTATATAGGAAAGGAGAAAGAAATCTTTATAATTTAGCTTTGGGACACCTCACATTAAAATAATCAAAAACACAAACCAGCCCATGGTTTTTTCACATGATTTTTTCCAAATGGTAGTGGAAAACAATATTTTATATGGAAAATGGTATAAATTCTTAAAATAATAAGTTTGGTTATGTGGAGGACAACCACACTCTCAAGGAAAATAATTTAAGAAGGAAAAATGATTTTTATGTCATGAAGGGTACAATAAAGGTTTGTAAAATAAATTAAAAACCAAAAATCCCATTATATTAATTTATAAACATATATTGACTGAAAATATTGTTTATAGTATTTTATTACAGCACTATTGGGTCATTATAATGCCATGAACCACATTGTTTATTTAAAGGATAATTAATTTTTTACCCAATAATTCAACTATTTCCGAAAATTATGAAAAATTCACTATTGGATCATTTCAATGATCTACTAACAAAATAAATAATCATTTTATCTAAATAATTTTCAAATATGTGAGTTTTTATTTTAAAATAAAAATATACATTTATCAAATATTCATGGGTTATGAAAAAAACATATTACCAACCTTAATAAAAATTACAATTACATTCATAAAATTATACGATCATATTTTTTTAATAAAAAGTAATTCAATAATAATAATAATATTTTATTATAATATTATTTAATTAAAAACTCGATTCATTTATCATAATATATTTCATAGTTGAATATTATCTAAAAATAATATTTGTGCTTAAATAATTATTTATCAAATAACAATAATAAAATAAATTTATATTTTTATACAAGAATAATGTGCATAATTGTAGTAATAGGGTCGTGTTACATAACCCCTTAAAACACCAGCATAATACCTTATGGTAAGGGTTGTGATGGTAAAAGACTCTTGGGGTGGCTTGAATAACATTTATCGAGTGGTAATCTCTATTAATGTCCACTTCTCTCGTAGGAGGATCTGCTTGATCATAACGTATTCAAGATTATCTTGGGCTTGTTCAAGAGAAAATCCAAATGATACCACCTCCTTTTTGGGATCTAACAAATTGGATTTTTACGTGGATATTCTACTAGATGAGGCCATAACGTCCTTTATCTATGTAAATTGGATTTGTTAAATCCCAATATTAATATTAATCAAGTGTTCACTGTTGGATGAATATATTAACAGTGGTCTAAATTAATAATAGTATTTTAAAATATAAATCAAAAAACCAAAAAAGTGAATAAGGTTTACATAACCAAAAGAATACATTTAAATAGACCAAGAAGAATTTTCATTAATTAATTTTTTGTTCCTTACAATAATAGTTAGAGCAATGATCCTAAACATGACAAGAAGCGTATAATGTGGTCCTTAATTCTTATCATATCAATTATAAAAACCCTTACATCCACTAGATAGATGAATACTCATAGTTAGAGGATATAAAATCTCATTGTACATGATAATATGACCAAAGGAGGGATTCCCAAATTTAAGATCCACATAATCCACGTGTAGGAATAACCCAACCGATTTTCCGTTACATAAAATAATGGAATGTTTACATAAGGGAGGGGGATTCCAAGGATGTTAGATCCATGATGCCATTAAGCTACTATGACTACCATTTCTCAAACTCGATTTCCATTAAAAGAGATTGAATTAATGGTCACTATATAAAAACATAAACAAACTAGTCATGTTAATATCAACTTCCATGGAAATAAAATCACTTAATTGTGGGGGGTCATGTCTTCCAATTGTACTAGGCGAACAAAATCACCAGAAGGATTTAACAAAATGATAAAAAATGACAATGTGGGGTGATCTATTCTGAACCATGTGATGAGAATAAGAGATTTTATGTAGATCATTTATTTATATTCTAAGGAAAAATGGGATAATGTAGTATCTCTCGCGAAAATTGTTGATGTATTCAAGGACACTTGAGTTATGGAAGGGCCATAGACGGTCGAGGGGGATGATGTTTCTAGCATTAACATTTCTGGGGAAGCAGTAGTTACAATAGTTCTCATACTGATACCATGTTCGAAACATTAGTGTCGGATATCATTTATCTACCTTCCTCTCCCAAATGATCCTACTAAAACATTATCCAATTCATTGGAGTTCTCTCTATGTGCACTGATCATAATCGTATTCCTTACATGCATATGTGGGCCATATATATCGTACGACGTAATAAAAATTTTCATCACATTTAATCCCATGATTATTTAGTGTGAATAAAATACATGTAAGTCGCAAATTTAATATGAAAATGTTAATAAAGTTGAACACCCCTGATAGGGAATGGGTATGATTATTCCCAATATAATGGTTTTTCAGGAAAAAAGATATCAACAATTCATCAATATAATAGGGGTACATAAATTATCATCTTAGGGATTGATGAAAGTAAAATGGGTCTATCTACATTTTAAAACCATATGTTTAGTCATGAATATATGTAAGAACATATCACATCATTATGAGTTAAAGATTAAAAGAATAAGATAATGATGGTTATATAATAAAGAGGAGAAGGAGATCATTTGGGCATAATAACAGATTAGGTAAGTGCTATAATGAGTGGGTCAAAATGATCACTTATTATTAGATAATAAAGTGAAAAAATAGTCATATTTATGGGGACATTAAAAAAATAAATTTAGATTAAAAGGAAAATTACAGTGATGGTTCATGAATTTAAAAGTAGAAGGATAGGTCCCTCTCTTTTGATATAAAAACTTAGTGGACAATTTCAGAAGCATAATGGTTGTAAATAAATGTTAATGGGATGGATTTATTAGAGCGTACTGGGTAAAAAATCAAATATAAATAAAATGGGAGTATTATTGATATATGAAATTTTGGGAAAACAAGAAATAATGAAATTTACAAGGCACTGCAGAAATGTCATTCATGAATATAAAAAAAGGGATATTATTTACCTTAGGAGGACCATTCATGATGCTCTTTAGGATATTTCTGATAAATATAGGGAAAAATGTGAGAACTATAAATAGTTAATGTCTAAATAAGGAAATTATCGCATTTTGTAGTTAATACTAAAAGGGGATTGGGTTGGGGGTTTGATAGAAAAATATTGGGGAGTTTTTTATTATTTGAAAAATATATGTGTCGAACACTATACACTAAAATAATCTAATCCACAAACTAACCCAAGTTTTTATTCAATTTCCCAAGGAAATTAAATTTTTTAAATTATATTATAAGTAAAAGGACCAATATAAATAAAATACTACCCTTGGCCATGAGGAAGCACATATTGATTTCAAATAAACTATTTTAATAGATTAATATATAATATATGTATTGTAGGGTTCAAAATCTCCATATAAAATTAATAAAAACATGATTTTAAGGAAAAATATATATTTTTATTTTATACCTTATATGGTATACATTATATAATATTTGGGAATTATTATGTAATAATACAGACCATATACTTATACTGTATTTAATTTTTTCATAAAAATATGACTATCTATAAATATTATGTAAAATTACTCATAGGATATTTTCAACATGTTCATTCTGTAGTTTATATTTATTTTATCAAAATTAATCTATAAATATGTGGAATGAAAATTTTATATTAAAATCCATGTCTATTGAAAAAATATTGGCTTTCAGCAATATTAGTTTTCGAAACCTTATAAAAATTACATTCGCTCTTCGAAAAATTATATTGTTATAAATATTTATTATAAACTATATTATAATACCATTTTATGAAAATATAATTTATTTATCAATTTTTATATTGAATCAGTTATGTTTTTCTTCCATAAAATGGTATTTCCCTACTAGTAAAATTTTGGTATTAACATATCAAAAATATTATTTTTATCAAAATAAATATTTAATAATATATAACGTAAAAAAACAATATAGTCATTATTATATTAAATTTAAATTATATATTCATATTATTTAGGATATAATATTACTATTAGTTTTTAAATTATTTTTACCCATAACTATCATATTTGTTTCCGTTCACCATAATAATTAAAATGTATTATGAATTTAAAATATATTGTTAGAAATCTTTTATTAAACCTATCAAATTATATTAATTTTTATGATTATGATAATTTAATTTGTTTTATCAAAATATATTCATAGATATTTAATATTTTAACATTAAAAAAACCACAAGAATGATGGAATGTGGGTTCCCAACAAATGCTTTTTTCAATAAAAAGTAGATTTTACATTTACTATATAACTACTAATATTAATTATGCGAATTTAAATCCATAAATATATATATAACCTAAAATTTTAATTTTAATTATTTATCAATAAGTGTTATTTTGATTAATAATAATGTAGAAGCATTAGGATTATCATTAAAACACTTTCCATAAAATGAATATTATGCTTAAAAATTAAATTATACTAAAATATAATATCGGATGATTTAAATGTAATTAATTGAAATATATATAACTAATGAATAAATATTTTACCTTTAAAATAAATTAATATAATATTGGGTGTTTTTTATTTACTAATTTATTAGAATAAATCACAATTTTACATAAAAATGATTTTTTCTTTAATCACAAGAAAATATATAGTTTCTGAAAAATCCCAAACATTAATCCTAACATAATTTTGATATGATGATATCAAAATTTGAGTTAATTTTATGAAATAAAATATATAAATTTAATAAAAATAATTATAATACTTGTTTCACAAAAAGAAATAAAAATTATTTTTCGAGATGACGTATTTAGATGAATAGAAGACATTACTAAAAATTGAGTGATTATTTAATAATATTTTATCAATAAATTTATGTCGTTTAAGACAAAATTTTATTTAAAAAAATTAATCCTGCTCATATATATAATATATTTAATGTTAAAAAAGAATTATTTTAATAATAGTTGTCTCTTTTGGTTCGTTGTTGCGTATTTAATATTTTATCGAACATTTTCTTCTATTATGAAAACATGTTCAATTACATTAATCACCCCCTAAATTAATTTTTTTTCCTCGTAATTTAAAATTAAACAAGATAAAAAATTGAAATGTCACATGAAAATATAATTATTTTAAATTCTGATCATAAAAAAGGATAATAAAACATCAACTTTAAAATATAAAATGGTGGCTATAAAGGCCATCTAATAAATTTGCATCCACGTATGACAAAATATATGTAAAGTGAATGTATATAAATGGAGGATAAAACTGTGGAAAAATAAATAATAGAGTGTGATAAAAAAATTCCCAGGAGAATGTCAATGACCAAAAAAAACATTAATATGTGATGGGTAAATTGACCATCAAATAATCAAAAAAAATTAAAGTATAAAATCATTTTAGTTTTAAGATTTTTTTTATAAAGTTATAGAATTCGATTAATGTATAGACTAGGGAAATAAATAAATATAATTTATTTATAAGAAATATTTGATCCATTAATAAATTTATTCTACAATATCATCTTTTCTCCAATTGATGAATTATAATGTCGATTTTTTAGTGTATAAATGACAAAAATAAGATTTTTATGTATCACATAATACACTAATAAAGGATAATCCATTCCTATTATCTTTACTCAATCCAAAATGGATCATAAAATTTAATTTAATCCTAAAAAATACTAACAATTAATATATCAATGTGTAAAAATAACCAAAAAAGGATTATCTTAGAAATTTCAGTAAATAAAAACTGATATATCTCAAATACTACTAATAACGTCACCATTAAATAATTTTTTTACATTCAATTGTTTTCAAATACCATTCATTTTACACCTCCAAGAAACATATTAAATTTCTTCTCAAGTAGTCATTTTTACTACACACAATGGGTATATTTACCATATCTTAATAAAATATTTATGTAACAATTGTTAACTAACTAAAAATTAAAAAAAATTTATTCTAAAATAAGTCTCCCAAAATACCCATATTAATACTAAACATCCTTTATATAAATTATAAATATTTGTTTCAATGGTTTTAAACTAAAATTATCATTGGATAGAAAATCCTAATAATCTATCGGTTTACCCCCACATCAAACACATATTACGGGTTATAAATAACAATATCACAAAATCCATTTTATAGATTCTCATTTACATTGATCATTTGTTTTAAATGCATGATGAAAAACTAATATAGAAAAATCAATAGATATTTTCTTTTTCTTATATCCATAATGTAATGGATTAAATAATTCTATAACATAATCCTAAAAACCAAATACAAAAACACTCCAGTCCTTACAATTCAACGATTTCTATAAAATATGTCATTTATTTTTCTAAGATATAAACATTTGATTTAAAAATTGAAATTGACTCTAAGAATAAACACATACTCTATATATAAGATATTAAATAAAAAATTGTTCTTGACGATGTAGTTTATTCCCTTCCATCATAATCATTATTTTAATTTGGAAATTGGCTACATTTTTTCTTTATTTATCACAACATAAAATCCATTGAGTTACATTAATATGGTTCCCCAGGCATCAGATCCCTTATTTTTGACATATATGAAATCCAATATTTTCTCCATTATCAATCTTATTATAATAATGTCATAAATATTCTTCTATAATTATAATATCATATTGAAATTTTTACCTTTCAATCCATTAGTAAATGATAATTCCGCTCATGCATACATGTAAACTACCGTCTCTATGGAGTGATGTAATATGATTTTCATTTATTATTTACATGTTTGTTAAAGGGGGTATGTTTAATTTATATATATTATATATAATATATTATAATTATTATTTTAAAATTCTATTATTATTTTACTTTCATTAATTTCTTATCATGAAAAATGAAAAAATCATTAATGCATACATATAGCCTACCATCTCCATCAATAATGTAATTATATTTTCTATATCTACCTTTTATAGATTAATATATATATATATAATGAACATATATGATATTTATATCATTGTTAACAGTCATGATATGATGTAACCACAATCAAAGTACTGTGATTGGAACAACCAAATATAGAATATCATGAATAAATGAAGCAGGAAACTCCCAGAACACATTATTTTAATATTGAATTGTTAATAAATAAAGAATTAAATGCTATTATTGTATCATATATGACGGTAAAATTCTATACATGAATATTTTATAGAATTTTTATGAATTTAAATTTATTATAATGAATATTAGAGTGCTTTGAGGATCAAATTTCCATCTTCAATAGCATTGAGAGTATACTTCCTGGGTTGCCCCACTCTGAACATGTCCTTCAGAGAGGAAAAAGGGCATCCCAGATTTATTCAGGCTATTCATGATGAGGATCAAATTTCCATCCTCAATAGCATTGTCTTTAACGATGTCCCCGATAAACTTATTTTCATAGATTCAATGTCAGGTATCTTCTTCATTAAAGATTTTATCCACATCCCGAGAGATATATCATGTGAATATCAGTGGGGGGAACATCTATGGTGCATGGATCTTTCATCTAAATAAAACTTCATTTTTTGGCGAGTGTGGAACAAGGCTCTGCCAACTGACAAAAATTTAAATAGGATGGGCGTGAATCTGGCTTCTAGGTGCTGGTGTTGTAGGCTCCGGATCCAAGACATAGTGAAGCATCTTTTTTATAATATTGAATGGGATATCAGACTTTGGAAATATTTTGGGGCTTTTGTCGGCTAGATTTCATATGGAGGGGAGAAAGAAGATTTCATGGTGTCGTGGTCTAGAGGAGCAGGTTTACACGGTGCAGAGAGGAAGACCCGACCTATTATTCTGAATGTAGGCTGCTGGACACTCTGGAAGGCCAGGAATGAGGCGCGACACAATGATGCGCAAGGATCTCAAGTAAGCATTCACATCAAGATGAAGAATACCATGCCCGATCAACTTCGCCTCTGTCCTGACTGTCACCATGTGCTGTCTACGAGTCCAATTTCTGCTATTCATCCAACTACTCCTCGGTCTAGATGTGCAGAACAGGGCACCTGGGTACATTGGATTCCCCCTCGACATGGTCCAAAACTCAAAATGGACAGATCCATAATTGGGGGGGTAGAGATGCACGGGGTTGGGGTTGTAAGTGATCATATAGGTTCTGTTGTTGCAGCGTCCACGGCTTTCTTTGGGCGAGGTGATGTGCTGCAGGCGGAGGCTCTGGCCATGGCCACGGGGTTGGAAATGTGTAGTCAAAGACAGCTTGAGGTTCATATGGTGGAGTCCGACTCTTTGCTGCTCTATAATAAAATTCTTGGAAAGGTTAATATTCCTTGGCATATCTCATACACCATTAGAAAATGCAACACGTTCAGAAGAAACAATATGATGGTGTCTCACATAAGGGGGGAAGGGAATATGGTGGCGGATTATCTGGCATCCATGGATTCCTCATATCAGAGGGTAATTTATTTCTTTTTCTTGGGTGTATTTCTTAAGGAGGGTATGAAATTTGTGGGCAATGATGCTATGGGTTTGCACTACTTTCAACCACCTTGATGTGTTTCTGTGGTTCCTTTGTACTATGGAATTTATTTCAATAAAAATGGTTGCTTTCAGTCAGGTTTATGTTACAATATAATTTTTTATCGGAATTGCTTATAATTTAATATTTAATGAGGAAATTTTATGAGATATATATCCGTAAATAAATGAATTTTCTTTGAATATTCTTATTTCTTGAGTTTACCTATTTTCCATTCACTTTCCTGCATTTATGAACTCAAGAGAAGGATTTTTTTAAGGAAAACTGCTTTCATTTAAATATTTGGTCGAAAATCCTTTTTAATTTATAAACTTGTTTTTTATAATGATATCAAGAGTTTTTCCACTAATATTTCATAATTGATTAATTAAAATTTTACACTTTTTATTTTAAAAAGTTATTTTAAATTTAATATTCTTATCATATTTTAATAAAGGTTGTTCTGAATTTTTCTATAAACGTGAATGATATTATAGTTTTTACTTACATGAAATGAATATTATTTTTACCTTAATTAACAATTTATTAATTCTTTTGATGCACCTTTACATCACAGAGTCTAACAAATGAAAAGGGAAATACCTTAACATAAAGTGATTCATCCTTTAAAGAAACATCATAAATTGACAATGGAATGAACAAGGATTTGTTTAATCTTGGGTCACGCAAGTTTTATCATGGCTGTGCAAGTATACTTGTGCACCTCATATTGGTTGCACAGGTGACTTTATCGCCCTATTATATTTTCGCCCAAGGTCTTCAAAGGCCAATAATTAACCCTTTTGGGCCCCCATTTTAGATTTAAAAATCCAGAAACTTAGATTTGAGCTCTCGACACCCTATTCTCTTCTCAAAGCATTTAGAACATTTCTAAGGTAATTTCATACCTCAAAACGAAGATCTAAAGAGTAGGAACATGGCCTAAGTGTTGCAATTCATCATTACTTGTGCACCTAATTTTCTAACCCTTCAGGGAATTGAAGACACTTCCACACCACCTTATACCTTCAACAGATCTTGTGCGCTACTCATTTAAAAGTATTTTGCAACAATAGTAAGGGCTTGAGCGAAGCCTTGCCCAAGTATTACCCTATGGGTTGACTGTCTCACAATTACACCTGTGTTGTGCAGGTATACCTGTGTGAGCCGAACTTGCACGCCCAAATAGGACCTACACGCTTACATTTTTTTGGGTGCCCCTCTTGTCCATTCATCTCTTTTCTCAAATCCAACTCTCCTCTTCACGATTTAGCCTTCAGAATTATAACGACCCATACTTTACATACATTTTTATTACTTCAGAATTCAAACACACTTATTACAACATATAAAAAAACCAGGAAAGGATCGTATGTGTATAGATTCTTTAGAAACTGGGAAACATAAACAACTGGTTCATAAAGCATCTACATTACCTCCCATTTATTTCATCATATCTAGAGTCCCTTTTTGGAATATCCTTCTTAATAACCTTCTTCCTGACCATGTGAAATATAACATAAAAAAGGGTGAGCTCAAATGCTCAGTAAGGTTAATCAAAAGAAATATCAATCAAATTATATACATAGGAACATAAATTTTGGAAATCTTAACCTGCAAAAGAGATCATAATTTCATAACATGGTATATATCATCGTAGTGAAATGAAATCCCAATAATCATAACATTAAACATGATACTTTTTTTCATACACACATAATAATAGATAATCATTTCTTATTAGTCAATACTCATTTCCACGACTATGTTAGTGGACAAAGTCCATTTCTGAACCGAGTTCACTCCTCGTTTCAGTCCAGTTTCACTAAACCGGTTTAACCTGCTGTTCCAGCCATGTCTATCTCATGAGATATAAAATCTTTACCCAATGAATTGGAGGGAGATATAGGTCCCACCCATCTCATAATTATACCATTCTTATGTGTGCCACAAAATCATAAACCATACATCATAGCATAACCCATGTTATAAAAATGGGAATCTTAAACATCCTGACATCATAAAACAATTAATATAAGATAATGGTATTCATAAAATTATTTCCATCACAAAATAATCATATCAATATAATAATTTGGATATAAAAAGAACCCTATATTATCTTATATGGAAAATAATTTTGATAAAACACTTGAACTCAATTCTTGAGGAAAATATCCTTTCTACTTCAAAAACACTTTTACTTTCTTAACATGTCATACAATTATAAACTAAAAGAAGTTGATTAAAATTAAACTTGATTTATTGTAAATGATGTGTCTTGGAAATAATGTTTTAAGAATCCATTCATGCTGTATAAGTTAAAAACATTCTTATTGTACTTTTGTCGGAAAAGTCGAAAAGTACCTCGTACGAAAAACGACAAAAGATTTCTTTCATATATTTTACAATAAACTCACCTAAGGGTAATATTGGATTTAAAAAATTGTAGGTGGATTGAAAAAATATTACATATTGAGGAAACATTGATATGGATGATAAAATAGTCCCCAGTAAATTTCAAAGTATAAACAATCTCGGATAAAAATGAGACTGTGATATTTCCCTGACCATTGGGCCGATTGGCTTCGTAAGTGTCCAAACCTCATGTATAATGATTTAAATAATGTTATTGAATTATTCCAGAATCATACGTATTTTTATGATATCATATATGGTCATATTCTTAGCTTCTTATTAATAATATTTCATTACTACTTGTTATTCGGGTGTTTATTACTTTTTGTTCTTATGCGTGTTTTGTCGAATAAATTCTTGTTTTTCTTTTGAGGTTATAGATACCGCATTTCCAAAATGTTATTAGTGTAATATATATCATATTAATTCATTAAATTCACTTATATAATCCTTATTCAATGAATATCATGTAGAATGACTCGCATCACATTGTGGAGACGGTATTTCGTACGTATGCACACGCGGTGATTTCATTTTCCGTAGGATGGATAGATGGTGAAATAGGGTTGTTTCATACCTATAATGACAAATCATTATATGAGTTATACTGATTTTATTACTTTATAATTAAACATCTAAAGAAGAAGAAGTGGATGAAGAAATAAAGTTGAAAGAATCAGTAACGGACATTACCTCTTATTTGAAGCGCTTCTTTGAGACATCCTTTTAGGGAACTAAAATTGGTCTTTAAAGAAACACAGGACCTCTAGGATGTCTCTAGGGAAGTGGAGAGGAGAATGTGTCAGGGGTGGCCCAGCATGAAGGCTCAAAGTGGTGTGAGGAAGAGGGGGAGTAGGTGCCCTTTTATAAGGGAGGAGAGGGGCTCCTTTGGAAAAACTAAAAATATTAATTTATTATAAAGTCAAATTCGGTTTTAAATAGCTCTAAATTGATTTATATCGAAGATACGGTGGGGATGGGTAGAAATAATCTCATCCAATAGAATTTAGACAAGTTTAGGTTCTTTTTTTAACATTGTCATTTATATTTAACTTTAAGTTAGATAATTTTACTTTTACCATGTCCTTCTGTGTTCTTACATTATAATGTTAATAAACTTACTATAACAAGCCAAACGAACCCCATGTTGTTTATTATTAATATATATAACTTTATCTTAGTCATTTGGCTGAACCTTAGATTTTTAGGAATAAAATAACAATTAATAATATAATATTTGTTTTAAAAACTATTTATGACAATTTTGACACTATTTAGCTATTGATTTTTGTGAAAATCATAACAGAATTATTAGTTCGAAAAAAGTTAATTATATCAACACTAACATGTCATATTAACCTATAAAATTAGTGGAATTCATAAAAAGCTTTAATTTCATTTACATGGGTATTTATAACATCAATTATGTCAATATTTCATTAATAAGATAATTACTGCATCATCATTGTGTCATAAATAAATAAATTTATTTATTTTATAAAAATTACAAATAAAATACCATTATGTAGGAAATCGTTTTAGATTTCTAATGAATATTTATTGTCGAATTTATATTATGTATAATCTTATATTAAAAATTATTTATTTATTAAACATTGATTTTAACTATTTTAACCCTTCTTTAAATAAATTAATAATAAATGTCGTAATCTAATCCAAGTGTTCCTAAATGGTCATATTTTATTCCTAAGTTTGTTTTTGGTCGATTTAAAATTATACAATGTAATTATGACACGTGTTAGGGTAATAATAATATCATTTTTACCCTAATTACCCTATTTACTTTTAACAGTGGTAAATAAAAGAAAAAATTTACTATTCACCAAAAATTATTTTCATCACATTAAACCACATTTTACTTACTGAGATCAACCGTGTCTCTCGGATTTTAGAAATTCCACTCACAGAAGTGGTAAAATTATGTTTTATATAAATTTTCAAATTCTCCTAGGAGGTGGGTAAAATACGGTGAAAATTTCAATAAAATTTTTATATATCTAAAATTATTATAAAATGAGTCCAATGAATTGCATTAAACTTATTAGGTATTATGTATCAATTTTTCCCTAAAATAAATTTAATTAAAATAAATAATTATTTAAATAAAAAGTCAGTTTTTAAATAGTAACCCAGTGTTTTCACTATTCATCAAAAATTGAATGTTTTCAGAAAAATACCAAAATTTCACCCTAGGCTAATTTTGATATTCCGAATCCAAAAATGAAGTTCATTTTGAAAAATAAAAATCATAAAATTTAAAATTGTGGTTATTACTATTCATAACGTATAGTTTTAGTAATATTTTAATAGCATATTGTTTTTTAGTGAAACTCGGTATTGCGTACGATGCAAGCTATCAAGGAAGGTCGTGATTGCGTGTAAAGTAAGCCAATCAAGGGTTGTATGTAGTGAAAGATTCCTTTGAGGATTTCTATAACATAAAAAAAATATTTCTCATAAAAGTCTTCGGTGTTACATTCTACCCCACTTAAAATGAATTTCGCCCTCGAAATTCGTCACTTTGTAACAAACAGATGAGGATACCTCTCCCTCATCATATCCTCAAACTCACATGTAGCTTCTTCTAATTGGTGGTTCCTCCATAAAACATTCACCAAGTGAGTGGTCTTGTTTCGTAGGACTTTTTCGCTACGATCCAGAATCTCTATCGACTGTTCTTCATAAGAAAGATCTTGCTCCAGTAGTACAACTTCTGAGCTGAGTACATGTGAAGGATCATGTATGTACTTTCTCAGGAGACATACATGGAACACATCGTGAACTTGAGAGAGATTCAGTGGATGCGCCAATCGGTAAGCTACCTTCCCAACATGATCCATTATTTCAAAAGGACCGATATATCTAGGGTTCAACTTCCCCTTCTTTCGAAATCTCATGACCCTCTTCCAGGGAGATATTCGTAAAACACTTTATCACCCACTTAAAACTATAGGTCTTTTGTTCGGTTGTCAACATAACTTCTCTGTCGACTCTAAGGTGCTCTTGTGTGTTGTTGAATAGATCGGACCTTTTCTGCCATCTCATCAACAAGATCAGGTCCTAATAGATTTCTTTCCCCAACATCATCTCAGCAAGTTGGAGTCCTGCATTTCTTTCTATAGAGAGCTTCATAAGGAGCCATCTGAATACTGTAGTCAAAGCTATTATTATAAGAAAATTCCTCCAAAGGTAGGTGTTTATCCCAACCACCTTTGAAATCCATAGAGAATGATCTCAACATATCTTCTAGAGTTTAAATTGTTCTCTAAGACTGACCGTCTGTCTGAGGATGATAAGCAGTGCTGAAACTCAACTCTGTATCCAGAGTATGCTAAAGACTTCAACAGAACATTGAGGTAGACCTTGGATCCCGATCAGATATAATAGAAAGTGGTACTCCATGCAATCTTACCACTTCCTTTACATATATCCTGGCAAGCTGATCCAGAGAGAAATCCTTTCTAATAGAAATGAAGTGTGCAGACTTTGTAAGACGATCAACTATGACCCAAATAGAATTATTGTCTTTGGATGTTTTAGGAAGTCCTGTGACAAAGACCATAGTGATGTTTTCCCATTTCCATTGTGGTATGTATAATGGTTTTAACATCTCAGTAGACTTCTGTCTCTCAGATTTAGCTTTCTGACAAACCACGCATCGAGAGACATATTCAGCAACATCTCTTTTCATGCCATCCCACCAGAAGTACTCTTTCAGGTCCCTATAAATCTTCGTTCTTACAGGATGAATAGTGAATGAAGAAATATGAGCCTCATCCAGAAGCTCCTTCTTTAATTCTGGGTTGGGAGGAACACAAACCCGATTCCTGAACATTATTATCCCATCACAATCAAGGTTGAATTCAGGAATATTTCTCACCTTCTTTTTTAACTCGACATCTTCTTTCTGTGCCTCTTTAATCTTCATATGTATAGATGGTTGAACATTTATTTGAGAAAGATAAGATTTTTCCCCTTCCATTATAATTCCAAGATCCATCCTGTGTAAATTCATAAATATTAGATCTTTTGTGATCCTCATCATGGATAAACTGGCATGGTCTTGTCAACTTAATTCATATTCAACCTTGTTTGCTTTCCCAGGGTGGTAATGGATTGAGCAGTCAAAATCATTAATCAGCTAAAACCATATTCTTTGGCGCATATTCAGCTCCTTTTGTGTGAAAATATACTTTAAACATTTATGATCAATATAAATGTCACACCTTTCTCCATAAAGATAATGCCTCCAAATCTTTAATGCAAATATTACTGCAGCTAACTCTAAATCATGAGTTTGGGTAATTTTTCTCATGGATTTTCAACTGTCGTGAGGTATAAGATATAACCATATCATTTTACATGAGAACACATCCCTGTCCCTTCATGGATGCATCACTGTATTTCACAATCCTTTCTCCACTACAAGGTAGTGTGAGAATAGGTGCACTGGATAACCTTGTTTTCAACTCCTGGAAATTATCTTCACATTCCTCCGTCTAGACAAACATAACTCCTTTCAGAGTCAACTTGGTGAGTGGATTAGATAATAGTGAAAAAAATTTCACAAAACGTCAATAATATCCAGCCAAACCAAGAAAACTTCGGATCTCAGTTACTATTGTTGGTCTTGACCATCTTTCGATAACCTCTGTTTTTGCTGGATCCACAGATATCCCATCTTTTGAGATTATGTGACCCAAAAATGAAACTCTTTGAAGCCAAAATTCACACTTGGTAAATTTGTAATAAATCTTATCCTTTCTCAGGGTCTTTAATATAATTCCCAAGTGATCTTCATGTTCTTCCTTGTTCTTTGAATATATAAGAATATCATCTATAATGACTACCACAAACTGATCAAGATAGTCTATAAAGACTCTATTCATCATATCCATGATGATAACAAGGGCATTAGTAAGACCAAATGGCATCACTATAAATTCATAGTGTCCATATCTTAGACAGAAACACGTCTTTGGTATATCCTCCCTTTTGACCCTTAATTGGTGATACCCTAAACGAAAATCAATCTTGGAAAAGTATTGAGCTCTATGTAGTTGGTCAAATAAGTTATCAATGCGCGGGAGAGGATATTTGTTCTTGATAGTGAACTTGTTAAGTTCTCGATAATCAATGCAGAGTCTCATTGATCCATCTTTCTTCTTAACAAACAGAACAGGTTCTCCACAAGGTTATGTACTAGGGTGTATGAATCCCTTATCAATATTCTCTTGGAGTTTCTTCTTCAATTCCTGCAACTCAATTGGGTCCATGGAATAAGGCATCTTTGAAATAGGCAAAGCACCCGGTACGAGTTCTATTGAAAACTCAACTTCAAGATTTGGTGGAATACCCGGAAATTCCTCCGGAAAGACATCATCAAACTCCCGTACAATGGGCATATTCTTAATCGTGAGTTTCTCACCAAACATTTGAGATAAATAACCTTCATTTATTGGAATATGGACCCATAAAATGGAAGAAATTTCCACTGGAAGGTTATGTTCATCCTTGCATCGATAGACGATCATAGATTGATCTGGAATATGAAATGTGACTTCTCTTCTTTGGAAATTGATATGAGCTACATATAAAGAAAGCCAGTCCATGCCATGAATCACATAAAATTCCACTATAGGAAGGATCACAAGATTTGCAGGAAGCAGTTTCCCACAAACATAAATCGGAGAAGAATTATAAGCTCTTGATGCGACTATTTTGCCATTAGGGGTTGTCACTGCTAACTCATCATCTAATTGTTGAGGTAATATAGTGATACCCTAAGAAAATTCTTCAGAAATAAAAGAGTGGGTGGATCCAGAATAAAATAAAACATTTTCTACTTTATAGTGGATGGTATGTGTACCTTTCACCACATTGTTTTCGTACTCCACATCGCTGATAAAATTGCATGTGACATTCCTTTGTCTTTAGACTTAAAAGTTTTTTGACATCAACCATCATCATCAACCCATGGATTTGGGCATTTATTGGTATAATGCCCCATCTCCTTAAATTTGTAACATTGAAGTGTATGAGGTGCACTCTGTGTATCCTTTTCATTGTTCGCATCACTAGACATTTTCTTCCCATCATTGCGGCATTCAGATGCTCGATGACCTTCCTTTCCACATTTTAAACATTTACTTGTCCCATTAAGACAACTGCCTCTATGTTTCTTTTCACACATTGAGCATAAGTAAAAACTCATCTTATTTTCAGTGTGCTCTTTAAATTTCCTTTGAATTCAATTTTCCTCTTCTTATCAAACCCATATGACTGATGGGTTACTCCAATCTCCATATCTACTTTGAGAGCACATCGAACGATATCCTCATAGCTATTGAAGTCCCTTATGTCTAATGCCCTTCGAAGACTTGGTTTTAAGCCACTAATGAATCGATCGATCTTACTCTCAGGTTGGATAATAATACAAGAAGCGTACCTTTCATGTCTTGTAAAATTTGCTTCATAGGTACCAAAAGATTCATCATCCTATTGCTTTAGTTCAAGACACTCCTTCTCCATCTTTTTTCGTAGAATGCGAGGGAAGTACTTATTGAAAAACATGTTCTTGAACTCATCCCATTCCATTGACTCAATTTCATCTCTTGGCCTCGTATTCTTGATAAGATTCCACCATTGATCAGCATCACCTTCCAAACGATACAATGCTAAGATGAATTTATCATGTTCAGATCATTGAAAAACTAAAAATATCTTTTAAGTAGTACTGATCCATTGTTCAGAAACTAATGGATCAGTAGTCCCACTGAATGAGGGTGGATGCTGCCTCATGAAGGATTCAACAGAATGTTGCTCCATCATTTTCTCATTTGGAAGTCCTGCATGATTCATAGCTTGAGAAAGTTGTTTGAGCATGGCTACAAGATTTTTCATTCCATTTCCAATAACGTTTGGTTTCTCAGGGGGACAATCATTGCATTGCCCGTCACATTCCGCATTAACATGGTTCCTTCGGGTTCTAGCCATTGACTAAAACCAAGAACAATAGTGTGAGCAACACTAATTATAATAGTAAAACCACATAATTAAGATAAAAATTTCGCACTTAAGGTCTTATCATAGGTTGTTCATGGCCATTTTTAAAACATTAAGTTCGTGTTCTATTCATAGACTTATCCTTAGGGTTCTTACTAAGGCTTTCACATCCTAGTTTCCAAAGGATGACTATACCTTTCCTCTGATACCAACTATAACGACTCATACTTTACATACATTGTTATTACTTCAGAATTGAAGCACACTTATTACAACATATAACAAAACCAAGAAAGTACCGTATAGGTATAGAGTCTTTAGAAACTGGGAATGATAAACAACTGGTTCATAAAGCCTCTACTTTGCCTCCCATTTATTTCATCATATCTAGAGTCACTTTTTGGAATATCCTAATTAATAACCTTCTTCCTGACCAGAGGAAATATAACATACAAAAGGGTGAGCTCAAATGCTCAGTATGGGTAATCAAAATAAATATCAATCACATCATATACATAAGAACATAACTTTTGGAAATCTTTACCTGCAAAAGAGATCATAATTTCCTAACATGGGATAAATCATAGTATTGAAATGTAATCCTAATAATCATAACTTAAAACATGAAAATTTGTGGCATACACACATAATCATAGAGAATCATTTCTTATTTGTCAAGACTCATTTCCACGACAATCTTAGTAGAAAAAGTCCATTTCTGAACCGATTTCACTCCTCGTTTCAGTATTGTTTCACGGAACCAGTTTAACCTGCCGTTCCAGCCATGTCTATCTCATGAGATATAAAATATTTACCCAATTCATTGGAGGGAGATATAGGTCCCACCCATCTCATAATGATACCATTCTTATGTGTGCCACAAAATCATAAACCATACATCATAGCATAACCCATGTAATAAAAGTGTGAATCTTAAACATCATGACATCATAAATCAATTCATATAAGATAAAAGAATTCGTAAAATTATTTCCATCACAACATAATAATATCAATGTAATAATAGGGATATAAACAGAACCCTATATTATCTTATATGGAAAATAATTTTGATAAAACACTTGAACTCCATTATTGAGGAAAATATCCTTTCTACATCAAAAACACTTTTCCTTTCTTAACATGTCATACAATTCTAAACTAAAAGAAGTTGATTAAAAATAAGCTTGAAATCTTGTAAAGGATGATTCTTGGAAATAATCTTTTAAAAATCCATTCATGCCGTATAAGTTAAAAAAACATTCTTCTCGTACTTTTGTCAGAAAAGTCAAAATGTACATCGTACGAAAAACGACAAAAGATTCCTTTCATATATTTTACTAAAAACTCACCGAAGTGTAAAATTGGATTTAAACAATTGTAGGAGGATGGAAATAATATTACATATTTAGGAATCATGGATTTGGATGATAAAATACACCCTAGTAAATTTCAAAGTAAAAACAATCTCGGATAAAAATGAGATTGTGATATTTCCCTTAACATAGGTCTGATTTGCTTCGTAAGTGTCCGATCCTACTGTATAATGATTTAAATAATGTTATTGAATATTTCTAGAATCAAACGTATTTTTATGATATCATATATGGTCTTATTCTAATCTTCTTATTAGTAATATTTCATTTCTACTTGTTATTCGGGTGTTTTTTACTTGTTGTTCTTATGCGTGTTTTGTCGAATAAATTCTTATTTTTCATTTTTGGTTATAGATAACTCATTAAAATTATTTTATTAGTGTAATATATATCATATTAATTCATTCAATTCATTTATATAATCATTATTCAATGTAGATCATGTAGAATGAGTCACATCACATTGTGGAGACGGTATTCTGTACGTACGTATGCGCGGTGATTTCATTTTACGTAGCATGGATAGGTGGTGAAATAGGGTTATTTCCTACTTATAATAACATATCATTATATTAGTGATACTGATGTTATTACTTCATAATGAAACAACTAATGAAGAAGACTTGGAAGAAGCAATAAAGTTGAAAGAATTGGTAACGGGCATTACCTCTTCTTTGAAGCGCTTCTTTGAGACCTCCTTTTAGTGCACTAAAATTGGTCTTTAAAGAATACCAGGACCACTAGGATGTCTCTAGGTAAGTGGAGAGGAGAATGTGTCAGGGGTTGGTCGTGCTTGAAGGCTCAATGTGGTGTGAGGAAGAGGAGAAGGAGGTGCCCTTTTATAAGGGAGGAGAGGGGCTCCTTTGGAAAAACTTAAAATATTAATTTATTATAGAGCCAAATTCGTTTCTAAATAGCTCCAAATTGATTTATTTCGAAGCTAAGGAGGGGATGGGTCGAAATACTCTCATAAAATAGAATTTATTCAAGTTTAGGTTCCTATTTTAACCTTATCATTTATATTTAACTTTAAGTTAGATAAATTTACTTTTACCGTGTCTTTTTGTGTTCTTACACTATAAGGTTAATAAACTTGCTATAACAAGCCAAACGAACCCCGAGTTGTTTATTATTAATATATATAACCTTATCTAAGTCATTTGGACGAACCATAGATTTTTAGGAATAAAATACAATTAATAATATAATATTTGTTTTAAAAACTATTTTATGTCAATTTTAACATTATCTAGCAATTGATTTTTGTGAAAATCATAACAGAATTATTAGTATGAACAAAGTTAATTGAATCAACACTAACATGTCATATTAACTTATAAAATTATTTTAATTCCTAAAAAGTCTCAAATTACATTTATTTGGGTATTTATAACATCAATTATGTCAATATTTCATTAATAAGATAATTACTGCATCATCTTTGTGTCATAAATAAATTAAATTATTTAATGTCTAAAAATTAAAAATAAAATACCATTATGTAGGAAAGAGTTTTATCTTTCTAATGACTATTTATATTCTAATTTTTCTTATGTATAAACCAATATTAAAAATTATTTAGTTATTAAACATTGATTTTAACTATTTTAACCCTTCTTTAAATAAATTTATAATAAATGTCCTAATCTAATCCAAGTGGGAATAAATGGTCATATGTTATTCCTAAGTTTGTTTTTGGTCGAGTTACACTTATCCAATAGAATTATGACATGTGTTAGTGTAGTAATAATATCATTTTTACCCTTAATTACACTATTTACTTTTAACCATGGTAAATAAAAGTAAAAAGTTACTATTCACCAAAAATTATTTTCATCTCATTGAACTAAATTTTACTTATTGACATCAACTGTGTCTCTAGGATTTTTGAAATTCCACTCACAGAGGTGGTAAAGTTATGTTTTATGTAAATTTGCAAATTCTCCTAGGAGGTGGGTAAAAGACGGTCAAAAGTTCAATAAATTTTTATATATCTAAATTTTTTATAAAATGGCTCTAATGAATTGCATTGAACTTATTAGGTATTATGTATCAATTTTTCCATAAAATAAATTTAATTAAAATAAATAATTATTGAAATAAAAAGTCGGTTTTTTAATAGTAACCTAGTGTTTTCACTATTCATCAAAAATTAAATGTTTTTAGAAAAATAGAAAAATTTCACCCTAGGAAAATTTTGATATTCCGAATCCAAAAATGAAGTCCATTTTGAAAAATAAAATTCATAAAAATTCAAAAAGTGGTTATTACTATTCATAACGTATAGTTTTAATAATATTTTTATAGAATATTGTTGTTTAGTGAAACTCGGTATTGTGTACGGCGCAAGCTATCGAGGAAGGTCGTGATTGCGTGTAACGAAATCCAAGAAAGTGTTGTGTGTAGTGAAAGATTCCTTTGATGATTTATATAACATAAAAACAAAATATTTCTCATAAAAGTCTCGGGTGTTACAAGAATGCTCTTCAAAACTATTTATGGAATGATTCCTTAGTTGGCTTCATTAACTGAAAAGAATTATATGGAACATCTCCTCAAACCTAGTGATTTACATATTTTTATGTCACTATGGATAGAGATTTCATACATTCAACCTGATCCTTTAAGATGAGAAGTTCCCTAACATGGACCACTTTTTTAGGTGTAATCCCCAGTTATAATTTCCAAACCTGGGCCTCCTTCTCAGGAGTAAGTCCCAATCTCAAATTACCAAATATTTGCATCCTTCTTAGGATGTGCCCCAAGTCAACTATTTTTGGGCCACCTTTTCAGGAGTAAGCCCCAGTCATAATTTCCTAACATGGGCATCCTTTTCAGGAGTAAGCCCCAGTCCATGTTCCCAAATATGGGCATCCTCCTTAAGAGTAAGCCCCAAATCCCAAATTCCCTTAACCTGGGCCTCCTTCTCAGGAATAATCCCCAGTTCTCAAGTTACTTTAACCTGGGCCTCCTTCTCATGAATAAGACCCAGTCCTCAAGTCCCTTTAATCGGGGCCTCTTTTTCAGGAATAAGCCCCAGTCATAATTTCTATTAACCAGTCTTAACTTCTTTTGATTTGGGCTTCCTTATACGGAATAAAACCCAATCACACGTACCCTCCTAGTTTGGGAATCCTCCTTAGGAGAAAGCCCCATGTTAGAGTATCCAAATCTACATAAAATCACGTATACCATTATGGACCCTCTTCCAAGATTTATTCTCTAAAATAAATCTTGATCTTTATCTATTTGGGGAATCATACATACATAAGCCCTATATCATTCCTTGTGACCACATCTTTCATGGCACAAATTTTCAGGTTTACTGATACCTCTTGTTTCTCACACCGATCATGACTCACATGAGAATAGAGTGTAAAAGTAAACACGACATATCTCTTTGGGCTGTTAATCATACGTAATCCCCACAATTCCCAACCAATATACGTGTACATTGATCTCTACCTAAAAAGTGGAGTACGTAGGAAGCCTTTCTAAGGTTCAATCCCATCCCCCATTAATTATAATTTGTCCCATATGACATTAAACTGGTTCTCAATTCCCAAAATGCATGGTTTCTGATTCCTTTTCTAACAATGATACGTAGGTATCCCATCTGCGGGTACGATCCCAACTCTGAAATACTTCATGTCCTTCTGAACAAAAATAAACATCATAATCCCCCACATAGTGGATTTAAAACATGTATGGTTATCAGAATATCCAAGAGATCTTTATGTAATGTGTTGAACAATAACATTGACTAATAATATCTTACAAATACAGATGATTCTCTATCCATGATGAACCTAAAAAACATATTAAAGATTATCTAAATATCATACATATATATCATTGATTGTCAGATCTAAATGAAAGATCATTTTCGTACTTGGTATTGTTATCAGGACTCATGAACATAACTTAAATCTGTAAAGAGAGTCCCAGAGTAGACAATAAGTCCCCCCAAAAAGGTTTGATGAGTCCAACCTCCCGTCCTCTTGACCAATGAAAATTCTTATGCCTCATCAGTCCACAACTAATGAGAATCTACCTTCAAAAAGTATGCCCAAATAGATATAGAATCATTGTATGTTTATGGTTTAATGAATAAACACGTTAGAAACCGATTGGAATGTTTGAACCTTAAACAAATAGGTCGTCCCCATTTCCAGAGGATACAAAAAATGGCGAACCCGACGTGAAACATTAACCAAGATAAAATGATGTTTTACTTATTTGTTAGGCCCATATTTAAATTAAATGAGAGGGCCATCAAAATAATCAATAACATATGTGCTCATCCAAAATATGTAGTGGTCGAACTTATCTTTATTATGTATGTTATATCAAATAGGCACTCCTTTCCAAGATATTCTGTGATACAGATATGGCTTCTCTTAAGTTCACACCTGTGAATGCATCTGCTGTGAATACCTCTGCTGCTACTCCTAGTGGATCGTCATCTGCTCTGAGGACGACATCACATACTCAGCATCTTTAACGCTGGTTATCAAATGCACGAGTTAAGGAATACCGTCAACATGGTACCATTCCATCATTGGAGGACGCTAGACAAGCCCTTCAAGTCAATAATTCACCATGGTCGTCTGGACAACAACGACCAACGATCAAGAAGCAGGTGGTGCGAACCACCGTATCCAATCATTTTGGGTCATTATACCCAGAACACAATCACCAGTCCTTCCCATATCTTGAGGAGGTGAATGAGAAGGTCACTCAAGGCCTTAATTCAAGGAGATGGTAGTTTTTTCCTGAGGGCTCCCACAAACAATCACTGCCAATATCATGCGGTAGTGTTCCCTCAACATGATGAGGGTGTCGTCTCCAGGCATTCGGCTCAGGTTCCTTTAACCCCAGCAGGAAAAATGAACCGCCTGAGGTGACGAATGGTCAACAGTGAGAAAGTTCTTATCTCTGACATTTCCAGAGAAGTCCACCAACCTAACTTGGTGGAAAGCAATGAGTGGGCACACACACACTGATCTGTTTTAATTTTGTTGTCCAGCAGACTCGTCTGGCAGCGACATGCCATTCCCGCCATGCAATTCAGATAGAGTACTATAGACAGAAACATAGACCTGTTTATAAATCATCATCTAGTCAGTAGGTTCATCTGACTACATACAATGAATCCCGCCAACCCAATGTGTTGACAATTGGTAAACAGACACATACACCTCTTTACACTCATCAATCCTGCCAGTAGTCTCGTCGGCCAGTATTGAAGGAAGTCGGTCAACCACGTTCATCGGAGTGCAATCAGAAGGCACATACACCTACTAGTATTGATCATGCCTACCAACAGTCTTGTTTGGTAGTACCCGGAGAAGTCAATTGGAATGTCCCAATGACAAACAGGAGGTAGACTCAACTCTCTACCCCCACACATAAGCAATATCAGAACTCACTGATAGGAAAAGGAGGACAGGAGCAGGAACACACACCTACTCTAAGCACGGAATGGATGTATATTCCTATTTCGGAAGCTGAAGTCACCAAAAACATTCTAAAAATGGTGGAAGAGCAGAAGGAAATCCCTGCTCAAATTCTAGATGCCTGCCTGGATATTATAAGAGCTTCATGAGCATCACAGGGAATGAAATTAAAATATATCCCTACCAGTGGAGTGACAAATCAATAGTTCACTCCAGAACAGAAATACACCTCTGTTCGAGTCCAAGAGGGTTGTGGGGAATACTTCTCCATGTCATACGGACAACCAAGTCAGGCATTTATAGCTGATTTGAGTGGAGATAATCAGCCTAATCTAAATATTTCTCCTGAGTAGTCACATACACCTTCCCATAATAACCAATTTCATCAACAAGTGGTTCACAATGTGAGTAAGAAGGCGTATAAGAAAAAGTCTCGTCCAACACAATCAATAAATCATGAACCAATATGTAACAAGACCTTGCTCGATTCTCGAGTTCTTGATGCACTCAGACAATTATCTTTTGCAACTCAAGATTCTACTCTCTCAGCTCCCAATAGTGGGAACATTAATTCTGAAGGTCATCATCAGACACTTCCCCATGAAGTCTTACATCATGACAGTTCAGTCGATCTCGAAGTATCATCTTCAGATGAGAGCCACGATAACTCTCTGCTTAGCCTGAAGACTAAGGAGAAAAAGGTTTCATCTTTTGCTGTAACCCACTATAGTGGTCCTCCCCATGATGATGAATCTAGCTGTGAAAGCCCTATCTGTAGTAGTAATTCACATTTCCATGAAAATGCTCCAACAGACAATGTAGTAACAAGAAAGACATCTTATCTTGAGGAACTTGCAAATGTGAATCCAGTCATATATGATGCTTTACCAATAGCAGGTGAAATACTTTTTCAACTAGAAGATAGTCCAGGGTGTAGGAAATTCTCCGAAACACCCCTGAGACATGCATCTTCTAATTTGGTAAATGAATTCTCTACCAATATTGTTGAATATGATGAAAGAAAAACGAATCACCAGATTTCGTCTAATAAAGTTGAAGAATATTCATCGAATGATAAAGAGGAAATGCTGAATATGAGAAAAAATGGAGAAAGGTTAAGTACCAGTCATGTTTTGGAATTTGGCAGACACTTAGTCTGACATTCCAGAGATGTTGACGGAAGATTGAATTCACAATATTTGTCAAAACATGTGGAAACCTCTTTGTCAATTGAAAAAGAAAATATTATCTTATGATGAATATGAAAGTCATGTCAAGATAATAAAAGGGTTACAACACCAAATTGATATGGTATATCTCTCAGTTTCTCGATATCTGAAGGCAGAAAAGTAGCAGAGAGACATTTAGATTTCATGCCTTGGCGCACTAAGAAGATTGTGCTAGTTAATCGCCAATTACCCATCTAGTATTCATATCAGGGGATGGGGTGGTCATGGAGCACTACATTTAACTATACTCTCCAGCAAACAAAGCCCACCAAAAATTGTCTCATGCATTGATATTGCCCATGGTCGGCCACAGCCTATTGGCTTGGTTTGTAATCAAAGGCACATTCAAGAACATTCATCAACTAGTTCTTCTCAAAATAAAGAATACAGGGAACAAGTTGTTGAATTACTCTTGCATCAGGCCAATGAGAATCTCATACAGGCTTCTCATTTAGAGTGAGGGCATCATCAAGTGACAGAAGTGTCAGAAATCATCCAACATTCATTAGAACTATCTGATTTGAGTGGATATAGGTTGATTCAACCAGCCAATTTCCGGAATAATGTCCGCAAGATCAGGAGAGCTTTTACGAAAGTCTCAGATATAGCAACTCAAGAGCTACCCCAGCTTGCAATATTGGGGACTCTTTTAACCTATCCATCATAATTAACAAATAAGATTCGAGGATTTGAGTAGGAACAATAGGATCAGCCCTAGTCCACTAGACTGGTGAATTTTTCAAATCCTCTATATCTTCCTCAGAGAAATCAGTCTTCTCTCGATTAGGGAAGAATCCCCAAGATGAATGAAGAACCAAATTATCAAGATATTCCCTCTAGATTACGGTTCGTCAAGATGTTCCTGAGGGATCAAATCATCAAAAGGTAATGTCTCATCAAGGACATGGAGGAAGAAAATATCACATAAATGCTTATAGAATGGATGCAATGCGTTATGCATCAATTAATGTCGTCCATGACATTGTTGCTGATCTCCTAGATGAGGCTAACTCAGAGGGATTAGATGAAGATGTTCCTGCTCAAGAGGTTGTTCACATAGAGGCAAATGAAGAAGTTTTGTGTACATGAAACCAATGATTTACCTAGAATCTATGTATTCCTTTAAATAATCAAATTCCCCCTCTCCGAAAGGTGTCTAATAAGGGGAAAGGAAAGAATGGGGTTACATACCCTTCCTCTAGAGAAGGTCAATCACTCTCACTAGAGAAATGATTCACGCAACAAGAGGAATAAATGAAGAACTTACGGAGGTTGAATGGAGAAATATTTCAAGGTAGTGTTCCTCCAAAGCATGCTGGAGTTAGTCTGTCAAGGGAATTTATTGTGGCTATTGAGATGGATCCAGAATTCCTCCTTTACCAGTACACCATCACATGTCTAATCTTATGGGTCATGCGCAACAACAATCAGGGGTGCTACCATCAGTTGCAGTACCGACCACCACACATATCCAAGATCTAGTTTTTACACCTTAAAAGGTCCCAGCTCCACCAGATGTTTCTCTCAAATTAGTTACTACCATTTAGTCATTAATAGCTTGGTTGAAAGCTATGGAAGGAAAGTGTGCTCCGGTTCAACCTGAAAAGAGATTTTACCCTGAATGGGTTGATGTGATTCCTCACCCATCAAATTTTTTTGTTACCACATTCCCAATAATTAAAGGTTAGGGAGACCCAAAGCAACACTTGACACATTTTTTTTCTAGTTGTTATCCTATTATGGAAACCCCTCATCAACAAGAAGCAGTTAAGCTCAGGTGTTTTGTACAGTCATTACTAGGCCCTGCTTTTTTCTGGTATACAAGCTTGTAATCCCGGTCAATTACCATGTGGGAGGAACTTCATCAACGATTCCTTCTTCATTCAGCTCAACTTTTCCAAAAACAACAATTTTTGATCTTACAAATTGAAAGAAAAGAGAGAATGAAAGTGTTTCAGATTTTATTGCACGCTGAAACATATTAACATATTCCCTGATCTTAGCGCTCCCTCAAGAAGAGTTGTTTCCTATCTATGTGGAAAATCTGCGTGATGAATTACGCACACCATTGATCCTTGTAAAGTACATAGGAGGGTTCTAAGACCTTATTTTGATCGCTCAATAGATTGAATACTCTCTTATGAAGACTAAGGATACAACTCATGTAATTCCATTAGCTCTAGGAAGGAGAATGGGTAAAGAAGAGACTGCTATAGTTACGCTTAAATAAGCACATGTACATGCCTCTACTTCAAAACCATCATCTTATTGAAGGGCTCCACCTTCTGAGCGACAAAAATAGAGGTTGTTTCGTCAAGATGATCAAATAGATCAAAGAAAGAAACAATTTTAGGATCTGAAAAGCAATGTTTACTCTTTTCGAAATTAACAAATTCCAGGATACTTCATATCGGCTCTGGAAAATAATTTTGTTCAATTGCCAAGGCTCAAAAGGCCGAACAAGGAAGGAGAATAATATTTTCCCAAATATTTACCATTTCATCAGAAGTTTGGGCATCCCATACAGGAGTGTTTTGTCTTCAAATACATTCTGAAAAAATGGCAGACTTGGGACAAGTCAAATTGAAAGGTTCTTCAACTCAGGTAGCATGTGTTACTGCTACATATCCAGAGGAAGAAGGCAAGTGGCAAGATGTCAAAAACAAAAATGTGCAGAAATATGATGATTGGATGGTTAGGAAAATGATGAACCAAACTCATCCCATTTTGTGAATGCAATTGAAGAAACCAATTGTGTCTTATGCTATGAATTCCATGGAAAAACCTCCTTCCACAAAAGAAAAGTCCTCAAAGAAATGGCATAATTCAAAGAAATAGGAACAGTCAGAAGAAGATGAGATCGTGTCAAATCCCAAGTTGTCTTTGACTCTGGCAGATTTTATACCATCTTCTTCAAAGCCACCCCCCCAACGGCACAACCTAAACTGGATAAACTTACAGATTATTCATCAGATGAAGAGATGATACTTTCTTCTGTTAAAATGATTCACTTAACAGATCCGTATCCTAATCACAGTTTCAAGCCCAATGATCCTGAATTCCTTGTATCAAACAGAATAATTAGAGGGAGTTCCAGAGGTTTGGGATTCAGTGGAAGACGTGGATATCCCAGAAAACACTATTCCAATTCCACCCTTCTATAATTGTGTATGTAGCAGAAACTCATGTTAGAGCCCATCAGCGGGCTCAACAAAAACATGTAAATTTTTTCACGAATAATAGATTCAGTCATGGTATAGTTATACTGGAGGATCGCTTATAGGTTACACCCTCTTCCTCTAAGCAAGTAAATAGACCTATTCGATCTAATATTTCAAAGCCAAAAGTATTTCGAACTCCTACCCCGATACAAGATTCATCTACTTCCGAAGAATCAACTTCTAAGGCACCTGAAAAACCACATGTTCCTGTTGGGAAACACAGACATTTGGATAAACAATATGATGTCTTGAAACATTTGTCCCAAGTAACAACCAAGTTATCAATTATGGATTCCTTGAATCTATCAAATGATGTTTGGGAGGCACTCATCGAGGCTTTTTCAAGTCCTCATGAATTCGAAACTGAAATTTCAAAGGTTGAAGTCTATCATGTTGAGAATGGTCTTGCAGAATTCCATGATGTGATATCTTTCACAGATGAAGATGAGGATGATGTTGTGAATGGATATATTAGAACTTTTTACTTATCTATCAAGGTAAATGGTGTAGATATCCAAATAGCTCTCATTGATAATGGTTCAGGAGTCAACCTTATCCCCATTTGTACACTTCATCGATTGGGCCTAACAGAATCTGATTTATCTCCTTGTACTCTAATGCTGCAAGTATATGATAAAAATGAACAAGAACCACTGGGTGAGATTATACACAGAACTAAATATGGAGACCTTGCAACCAATTCATATTTCATGGTTGTTGATCACAATACAGCCTTCAATGTTTTTCTTAAAAGACCTTGGCTACATCAACATACAACTATCCCTTCATCATACCATCAAAGTCTCAAATATTGTTTCAATAGTCAAATTGGGATATTAAATGTTGATAAATCCCCTTCAAAAAAGTGAATCTCAATACATTGAGGCGGAATTCTATCACATGAAGGTTAAGGAGAAATACACAATAAGGGAGGTTACCAAGGTTAATGCTCTATATGGTTTGGAAAATATTTCAGTAAACACATTGACACATGTGTGTACAGATTATGTGTTCCCTATCAGTCAAATATACAGTATAGACCTGAATCCAAGTACTCTTATAGAAACTTCCATAATGCCAATTACGGATATCAAGCTAGACAGCATGAGAGAAAGTGGTGATTCACCAAGAAATTATGAAAGCTCAAATGGAGATGTCTTCATTTCATCCGCTGAAATCCAGAAAGTCTATACATTGCTAACCAGACTAGAAGAAGTTATAGAAATTTCATAAGTGAACAATGATTTCGATTATCAATCCATCATATCTTCTTTATTACCCAAGGAAGACTCTTCATCATCAATAGGGTTGGAAATGGAAGCATCTTCTTCAAGATGTTCAAATTTTAACATCTCTCCTGATCCTGGAAATTCTTCTTCATCAAGTACTATTAAAGTATAAAAAGATGAAATAACACTTGTTAATGAAGAAGAGGAAGATCTCATGGATGCTCCTCCCACTTTTAAAGAGGGTATCTCTACCATTGTGGATGAAATCAGAGAAATATATCTAGGTACAAAAGAAGATCCACGCCCCACATTAATTAGTGAAACCATGACTCTTGAAGAGCAATAAATTTTTATTTCATTTTTTAAAAAAAAATCGAGATATTTTTTCTTGTAACTATACAGAGATGCTAGGTCATGGTCCTGATGTTGCTACTCCTCATTTGGGTATTCCAGAAGAACATAGAGGATTCAAGCAAGCCGCAAGAATAACACACCCAACATATGCTTCCAAAATTGAAGTTGATGTGGATGTACATTTAAATCTAACTTCATCAGAGAAGTTCAATATCCTATTTGGTTGGCTAATATTGTCCATGTGAAAAAGAAGAATGAAAAAATTAGAGTTCTCATTGATTTCAGAGATCTTAATAGGCATTGTCCTAAGGTTAATTTTCCAGTTCTGATCACAGAACTCTTAATTGATGCAATATCTGGCTATGAATCACTTTCCTTCATGGATGGATATTTAGGATATAATCAAATCTGAATGGATCCAGAAGATGAGAAATCTACAGCCTTCAGAGCCCCTCAGGGTGTGTTTTGCAATTGGGTAATTCCATTTGGCCTGAAGAATGTGGGTGCCACATATCAGTGTGCCATGCATCGTATCATCAAACCCTTTTTAAAGAATTATGTTGAATGTTATGTGGACGATTTGGTGGTTAAATCCAAACAACGTTCTAATCTCTCAGCTGACTTGGAAGTCATATTCCACATGCTTCGACAAAACAGTTTGGAGATGAACCCCTTAAAATGTGCTTCTGGGGTAAGCTCAGGAACATTTCTTAGATTTTTTTGTACAACATCATTGTATAGAAGTTGATCCTAATAAGAAAAAGTCAATACTTGGTATGTCACCTCCTTAGAATTTGAAATAATTGAGAGGAATTCAAGTACATTTGGCCTATATTCGTCGTTTCATCGCCAATTTGGCTGGAAAAAGTTTACCCTTCACCAAATTGATGTAGAAGGGAGTCAAATACCAGTGGAATGAAGAATGTCAATAAGCATTCAATATTCTCAAGAAGTATTTCTTGATTCCACTGGTATTAATGCCACTTGTTGAAGGAAGACTGCATATTGTTTATGTGACAACTTTAGAGTGATCACTGGGTTCCTTCATTGCCTAGAAGAATGGTCCTGGGAATGAAAACAACCTTTTATATCTCTATTGGACTATGCATGATGGAGAAAACTGATATTCAAGTATTGAAAAATGTTGTCTGGTGTTAATCTTTGCAGTTCAAAAGTTGAGACACTACCTGCAACATCATGAGGTCCAATTGGTATCTCGCAATTACCCGCTCAAATTCATCCTTAGTCATCCAATGCTTACAGGATGTCTTGCATGGTGGGAAGTTATTTTGCAGTAATTTCATATCCAGTATGTGTCTCAAAAGGGAATAAAGGGCCAAGATCTGGTTGATTTCCTTGCTGAACATCCTTCAATAGAAGATACATCTTCAGACATTGAACTTCCTGATGAGGAATCCTTCTCTATTCAAGATAGTCTTGAAAAATGGGAAATGTACATTAATGGTGCTTCCAAAAGATCAACATGGAGGAAAATGGAAGATCCTAAATTCCATAAAGTTGGGTTAGGAATTATGCCCATTTCTCCCAAAAAGGAAGTGCTACCCTATTCCCTCTCGTTTTTGGTAGGCGGGAAAAATAGTAATGCAGAATACCAATCTCTCATCATAGGATTGGAGTTAGCGCTTCAGGCACAAGTGAATCACTTAACGGTGAAGGGTGATTTAGACATGGTAATCAAATAATTCAATGTGGATTATAAAATCAGAATAGAAGAGTTAATCACTTTGTATGATTACGTCAGAGAGTTAATGACACCATTTCCTTAAGAACATACATTTTCTCATGTCCCGTGATCAAAAAATTCCCAAGATGATGCAGTGGATAAAATAGCTACAACTCTGGAAGATCAAAATTAGACAAGATAATCATTAATGTTGCCCACCGTCGTACAATTTCACCTTATGTTCAAATAATAATAGAAGAAATCAATGTAATTAGTCCCATTCATTAACCATATGGTCATACTACATGATGTATGACACCTATTAGGGAATACCTTCAAAATGGAATACTTCCACCTGATATAGACAGGAAAGAACAATTCTGGTGACGTGTGGTAACCTTCACTCATTATGATATCCCAAATCACCTAGAGAAAATTATCTACAAAAGAGGTTTTGATGGAATTTTCATCAGATGCATTGATGGTGAAGAGACAATGGATGTCCTGAAATAAGTACATACAGGAGTCTGTGGTGCCCACCAGTCTGGACATTGACTATCTGATCAAATTTGAAGTCTTGGATACTTTTGGCCTTCAATGATACATGTTTGTGTTGATTACACAAAGATGTGTCATTCTTGCCAAGTGAATGCCAACTTCATTCATCAACCCCCAAAGTTGATTCATATAGTTAAATACTCATCACAATTTTCCACATAGGGAATAGAGGTAGTATGACCTTATCCTTCAGTTACATCTAAGCAGTTTAAGTACATTCTTACTGCTACTGTCTTCTTTTCCAAAGTGGTAGAGGAAATCCCTCTCAAAGAAGTCGGTTCTAAAAGCATTGGTAGCTTCATCAAGTCTAACATCATTACCAGATTTGGTGTCCCTCATACCATATTGACAGACAATGGCACCAAAATTTGTTCATCCGATGTAAGGAAGTCGTATCAAGATTACAACATCAAATCCAACAATTCCTCTCGGTAACATGCAGTGGCCAATGGCCAAATAGAAGCCCTCATCAAGACTATTTAAAACAAACTGAGAAAGATAGTGGATAAAGATAATAAATCATGGCATGATAAACAATTTCATGCTTTATTGGCTTATCGGACCACCACCCTCACTACAACGTGGTCAACTCAATATTCATTGGTATATGGAACAAAATTAGTCTTTCCCATTGAGGTTCAATTACCCTCACTTTGGGTATCCATTTGTGATCAGTAATATACAGATGAACAATCTCAGAAGCGATTCGATGAATTGGAACGATTAGACAAGAAACGATTGTGCACCTTACACCACTTGGAAGTCTATTAGAATCATATAGCATGAGATTTCATTAAAAAAGTTCATCTTAATTCATTCATTCAGGGAGAATTGGTATTGGTTCTCAGAACTCCAATGATACTCGGAAAGAAACCTCGTAAGCTGGAGCTAAAGTCGGAAGGGCCTTATTCAATACATAAGGACTACTCCAATGGAGCTTATTCTTTAATCTCAATTGATGGAGAACTCATCGCTAAACCAACCAATGCGTGATTTGTAAAGAAGTATTTTGTATAATAAAAATACATCGTTGGTCCATGCATATGACTTTAAACTATTTTCACTTACATCCAGCAAGATTTTAAACTGCATAATTCACGTTCCATTCCTATAACCTTAAACTATTTGCACTTAAGTCCAACACGACGTTAAATAGTGTCGTCCTTGCTATATGACGTTAAACTATAAAGCCCTTCCAATAGTCGTCATTGTAAGACTTTTAATTGCATAGTCCCTTCTTAAGTCCTTACTGCATGACATTCAACTGAACAGTCCCCTCATCGTCCAACATGACGTTAAACTGTGTTGTCCTTACTTCAATACTTTAAACTGCATAGTCCATTAGGTCAAACATGACATTAAACTATGACATCCTAGCTACATGACGCTAAACTGTAGAGAAGTCCCTTATGTCAAGCAAGATGTTAAATTTCATAATTGCTGGTCCATGCATATGACCTTAAACTATTTGCATGTACGTCCAACACGATGTTAAACTACATAATTCACGGATTATGCATAAAAACTTAAACTCTTTGAACTCATGTCCAACATGAAGTTAAACTGTGTTGTCCTTGCTATATGATGCTAAACTATACATCCCTTCCAATAGTCCTCACTGCATGAAATTAAACTGCATAGTCCCTTCATAAGTCCTTACTGCATGACATTAAACTACACAGTCCCTTCATCGTCCAACATGACGTTAAACTATGTTGTTCTTGCTGCATGACTTTAAACTACAAAGTCCCTTACATCCTACATAATGTTAAACTATGAATTCCTAGAAACATGATGCTAAATTTTACATAAGTCCCTTACATCCAGCAAGAGGTTAAACTGCATAATCACTGGTCCATGCATATGACCTTAAACTATTTGCACTTATGTCCAACAAGACATTAAACTGCATAATTCACGGTCCATGCATATTACCATAAACTATTTTCACTTACATCCAAAACAACCTCAAACTGTGTCGTCCTTTCTATATGACGTTAAACTATACATACCTCACAATAGTCCTCCCTAATAAGACTTTAAACTGCATAGTCCCTTCTTAAGTCCTTAATGCATGACATTATATTGCACAGTCCCTTCATCATCCGACATAACGTTAAACTATGTTTTCCTTTCTGCAAGACTTTAAACTGCATAGTCCCTTACGTCCAACATGATGTTAAACTGTGATGTCCTAGATACATGATGCTAAACTGTATAGAAGTCCCTTACATCCAACATGATGTTAAACTGTGATGTCCTAGATACATGATGCTAAAATGTACAGAAGTCCCTTACGCCCAACAAGATGTTAAATTACATAATTGTTGGTCCATATATATGACCTTAAACTACTCACAGCATCGTCCAACATGACGTTAAATTGTGTGATTGTCCAACATGACGTTAAACTATGAAAAATTCCATAATATGTCTAACATGACGTTAAATTGTGTCCTATTATGTCCTTACTCCATGACATTAAAATGCACAATCCCTCTTTCATCTAACATGATGTTAAACTTTATTTTCCCCATCATCGTAGCTATAGGACGCTGAACTGTAGAGCACCCTTATTATCCATCAAGACGTTAAACTGTGTCATCGTCCAACATGACGTTAAATTGTGTCCCTATATTTTTCCTACATGACGTTAAACTGTACTGCTCATTTGTCCTACTTGATATAAAACTCAGCAAAGTCCCATAGTATGTCCTACATGATGTTAAACTATATATTTTTCCCTACTACATGACACTAAACTGTGCAGCACCAATAGTCCTCACTGCAAGACATTAAACTACATAATCCCTTTCTATGTCCAACATGACATTAAACTATGAATCGTTATGTTTGTTGCTAACTATTGTTTCTCTCACCGAGTATGACTCACGTGTGATTAGAGTAAACTCAACCATAACACCCTCTCTGGGAAGCTAACCATGTGTAAGCCCCAACAACATTTTTTAGGTCGTTGTCCTAAACAACAACTTGATTTCCAATTCATTCATTAATCAATCTACACCGACATTGATCCTCGCCTTCTCGACTGGGTACGCAGGCAACCACTCATGGTTCAATCCCAAAATCAATCTCTTCACATCGGTTCACCTTTGTCTCATACGATGCTGATTCGTGAAACTGAATCCAGAACCAATATTTTTTTTATTGGTTCACCATCGTCCTTGCAATATTATAGTAACATGTTCTCACTTTTTTCCTGTACAAAAATAAACTACCACATTCTTTGACACCCTCACCTGAGAGGGCATCGTTATTTACATTGTTCTCTAAACATGTTATATTCTAAAGACAACGTGCATACATGGAAATTCCCGAATCTTTTATCTTTTGTCAAACCATCATTGTAGTAAAGTACCCTTTCACCCTTCACTTGTACAAACCAAATACGTAAAAAGGGTATTTCATTAACTATGGGTTTTTTGATTCCTATCCTTTTGGGATACGTAGGAAAGTTTGATCATTCCTCAAATCCAGCACCAATTCTTTGGGCCTAACCCCAAATTCCACCTAACCCCAAATTTCACTTTCAGTCCCATGGCTGAAAAGTCCCCATGTGAAAACACAAATGTGGTATGAAAACCCTAGTATTCATTAACATCAGGTTTATAACAAATACACAATTTTTATTCCTTATTATGTTCCATGTTCTATAACCCTAAACTAAGATCTCCTACACTTTCGTCCCACATGACGTTAAACTGAATTTCAAAAACTATGTATGGCTTCATTCCCATCCTTATGGGATACATAGTGAAGTCCATCACCTCAATTCAGGACCCTTCCACAAAATGATTATGGCTAGAATTTCTTTTGTATCTCTGCATATATGGAATAATTCCCATTTTGACATGTCATACTCCAAACCATAAACTCTTACAAATAGACATAACAATTTTCATGACTTCTGGTCACAAAATGGATGATACCTGAGAGTTATCTTGCTTGACCATGTAGCTCATTACCTTAGGCGTCCTTGCATAAGCAGTCTACATAACAGGCTTGTCAGCAAAACGATGCTATTATTTGACTATGCCACCAATTCCCTAACATGGCCTTGCATAATTCAACCCCCTAACAGGTTTGTTAAATAATGGTAACTTTATTCTTAGGAAGAAAACCTCTTTTTCCCTTAGTTTCCTTAATGAAAATATGTAGGGATATGCAAAAAATATCCATCTATAACATATTTGTCCCATGTTCTATTTTCATGATCTTAAAGTATTAAAGTATATGTTTTATACATCCCTTCCAAAACATTGGGTAAGACCTTATAAGGATGACATTCATGTTGTTCTTAGACAATATTGTTTGGAAATATCTTCTCCATATTCAAGTAACTCTGTCTCTCCATACAGCAGACTCTATACTTTAGAAAATTTGAATCTCTATAAACATTCACTAGCTTTTTAGCAGTAGAAAAGTAACATTTCCAAGAGTTCTTCTGCCAGACTATGTAGCACGTGCCCTTAGGTGGCCTTGCATAAGTAGTCTACATAACGGACCTGTCAGCCAAAAGATGCTATTATTTGACTATATAGCCAATGCCCTTAGGTGGCCCAGCAAAATTCAAACCCCTAACGGGTTTGTGAAATAGTGGTAACTTCATTCTTTGTAAATACTTCTTCTAATGCCTTTTAGTCCTTTTTTCATATCATTCATCAGATTCAAAATTTATTAAGTCATAGATTACATTTTTCCCCCATACATGAATACGGTAATATGTTTTTAGATAAATTATCCAGGAATTGAGTCAATTTTAATCCATTCGGTCAAAACTTTTCCACCTTAAACATTATCTTTTTTATGTCTGACATGCATGACATTAAACTGCCTACAAAAGACAAGGGAAATCTGAAAAAAATTCCGGTCCCTTCTCACTAAACATACATTTGGTATGATTTAGTTAATATTGAAAAATAAAAAGATTCAATGTTTGTAGGGTTATTTATAATAATATTAGAAAAATCAAACTTTTCTTACTAGTTCCATTGGATTGGGTAAAAATTTCAATCAGGTTGCAATAGAAGGCATGAAAAAATGATAAAAGATGAATGTGTTTTTCATTGATGAACAAGAATTAGATGGAAATCAATAGAATGGATTCTCTTCTATTTTTCATGAATTACAAGAGGCTTTCAACATAACTCTTCATTTGATTTACAGAATCCTGAGCTTCATCAGCAACCACCAGGAATTCATTCATTCAACTGGATATAATAAGTGATGCAGTAATACCATCTATTATTGGAGCAATTGTAAAAGAATGTTCTTGAGTGCGGTTTGAGAAAAACTTTTGTTGATTAAATAGTGACTCTGTTTCCGTCCAAGAGACTTAGAAGATGGATACATGGATTTGATAATAGATAAATGGAAGTAAAGATCCATTGAGAGAGAGTACTCTTTTTAGATATTGTTTATAATGTTATGATTGTATTATCTCCATCAACCGGCAGTAGAAAACATATCATCCCATGGTTTTCCATTTTCCTATCTCCAAGGAAATGGCTTGAAGGAAAAATTTGAAAGTTCACACCATTGTTGCTGCTCATAATGCATAGCATAACAAAAATAGAAGAGTAACCGTGTTGATGTGTCTTGGGCATATAATTCATTGCATCTGGAACATTGATTCCTTTCACATGACCATAGCCATACAAAGGCAAGTAGATGCTCTATAGAAATTCACTAAGAGACTTCTTCAATTACATGGCCAAATCTGGAAGAGTGATGTTGTAGATATCATAGTAATCATGGCCTACTATGTTCATCATATTAACAATTCGCTTGATGGCCAGTTCATCAGCTGTTTCGATTCGTGTAGGAGCCATTGAATCTGTACAAAGGTCGAATAATTAACTCTTAAGTGAGTTGATATTTCATAAACTTTTTGAAGAAAGTTGAAAAAATGGAAAATGCATTATGGCGTGCAAGTAAAATTTTGGCGCGCAAGTGTAACTGTGTCATGCATGTTTTTGGCACGCAGGTATCACCGCGTAGGTTAAAATACCTCTGCAACAGCATGACATGGACAGAAGCAGTGAAACTATAGAAAATCAGCACCCTACACGATGAGGACAGCTTGTGCAGCGAGAGCTCGAAAGTTTGAAATCCAGTTGCTTTGCGTGAGGAATGGCCACATATTTATAGGCAAAGCCGCACCCCTACTCATCAAATCCTGCACAGTACGCACCTTCACGACACCATCTGCGCGCTCAATAGCTGCGCGACACAATTCCCTGGTTTTTCTTCTTTAACTCAGAGTCACATCCCCATTCCTTTCAGATCAAACTCTGAGGGGGGAGTTTTGTTGACGCTCCTTCCCATCACAGAGTCAAACGAATGAAAAGGGAAATACCTTAACACAAAGTGATTCACCCTTTGATGAAACATCAAAAATTGACAAAGGCATGAACAAAGATTTGTTTACACTAGGGTCACGCCAGTTTCACCATGGCCCCGCAATTATACTTGTGCGCATCATATTGGTCGCACAGGTGTCTTGTGAACCCTAAGTTATTTTCTCCCAAGGTCTTCAAAGGTCTATAAATATCCCTTGTGGGCCCCCCATTTTAGACCAAAAAATCCATAAACACAGATTTCAGCTCTCGGCGCCCTAGTCTCTTTTCAAAGCCTTCCGAACATTTTTAGGGTAATTTCTTACCTAGAACAGAAGATCTAAAGAGTGGTAACAAGGCCTAATAGTTGAAATTCATCAAGACCTACACACATAAGTGTCTAACCCTTCAAGGAATTGAATACACTTGCGCACCACCTTATCCCTTCAACAGAACATGCGCGCCACTAATTTAAAAGTCCTTAGGGATAATACTAAGTGCTTGAGCCAAGCCTCGACCAAGTATTACCCTATGGGTTGACCATTTCCCATGTACACTTGTGTTGCGTAGTTATACCTTCATTACTAGGATATATGCACCCAAACTAGACCTGCGCTCCTATCTTCTTTTGGGTTCCCCTCCTGTCCATTCATCTCTTTTCTTCAAATCCTCCTCTCCTCTTCAAGATTTAGCCTTCATAATCCTCTTCAAAACAAATTATGGCATGATTCCTTAGTTTAATTCCTTTTATAAAAGGAATTTTGTGGAACATCTCTCAAAACCTAGTGATTTACATATTTTCAGGTCACTAAGGTTATTTATTTCATTCGTTCTACCTCATCCTTTAAGATGATAAGTTCCCTCACATGGGCCTCCTTTTCATGACTAATCCCCAGTTACAATTTCCTAACATGGGCCTCCTTCTCATGAGTATGTCCCAATATCAAATTCCCAAATATGGGAATCCTCCTTAATAGTAAGCCCCAAGTCCCCTATTTCTAGGCCTCCTTTTCAGGAGTGTGCCCCAGTCATAATTTCCTAACCTGGGCCTCCTTTTCAAGAGTAAGCCCCAGTCCATGTTCGCAAATATGGGTATCCTCCTTATGAGTAAGCTGCAAATCCCAAATTCATGTTACCTGGTCCTCCTTCTCAAGATTAATCCCCAGTTCTCAAATCCCTTTAACCTGGGCCTCCTTCTCTGGAATAAGCCCCAGTTCTCAAGCCCCTTTAACCTAGGCCTCCATTTTAAGAATAAGCCCCAGTCATACTTTATCTCTTCCTGTCTTAACTTCTTTTTATTTGGGCTTCCTTCTCAAGAATAAAACCCAATCACAAGTCCCCTCCTAATTTGGGCATCCTCCTTAGGAGCAATCCCCAAGTTAGAGTATCCAAATCTCTATAAAAGCACATATACCTTTATGAACCCTGTTCTCGGAATTCTTATTTGAAATAAGTCTTGATCTTTATCTATTTGGGAAATCATACATACATAAGCCTCATATCATTCCTTGTGACCACATATTTCATGGCACAAATTGTCAAGTTTAGTGATACCTCTTGTTTCTCACACCAAGCATGACTCACGTGAGCTTAGAGTGTAAATGTAACCACGACATATCTCTTTGGGCCGTTAATCATACATAAGCCCTACAATTACCAACTTAACTATATGGAATTTGAACTCTACCTTAAAAGTGGAGTACGTAGGAAGCCTTTCTGAGGTTCAAGCCCATCAACCATTAATTCTCATTCGTATCATATAACGTTAAACTATATCATAATTCCCGAACAACATGGCTTCTGATTCCTTTTCTAACAATGATACGTAGGTATATCATCTATGGGTACAATCCCAACTTTGAAATAATCTATGTCGTTCTAAATGACAATAAACTTAATGTTCAATTCTGAGTGGATTTAAAACCATTATGGTTATCATAATAACAAAGAGATCTTTATTTAATGTGTTGGAGGATACAATTGACTAAGAAACTCAAAAAAATACAGATGATTATCTATCGATGAAGAACCTCAAATACATATAAAAGAATCTCTAAATATCATTCATATTAATCATTGATTGTCAGATATAAAGGAAAGCTCATTTTCTTACTTGGTAATGTAAAAAGGATTCACGAACATAACTTAAATCTATAACGAGAGTCCCGAAGTAGATAATAATTCCCCCCAAAAGGTGTGATTAGTCCGACCTCCCATCCTCTCGACCAATGAAAATTCTTAATCCTCATCGGTCCATAACTAATGAGCACCTACCTTTGGAATGTAGGTCCAAATAGATATAGAATCATTGGATGATTCTAGTTCTACTAATAAACCCGTTAGAAACCGATTGGAATGTTTGAACCTTAAACAAGAAGGTCATCCTCATTTCCAGAGGAAAAAAATTCATAATTATATTAAAATATTAAAAGGTTTTTTAGAAAAAATATTATCATTAATACTTGAGAGGTATTTAAATTTTATATAAGTGATTCACAAATGTAAAGAGTATTATCCTTGTGAAATTGTCAAAGTGATTTATAAATAAATTTCCATGTATCATAACACCCGTTGTTTAAAATTATTCTCATCTAGGGATATGTCATAGGGTAACAATACTAATTATATATCATGAAGTTTTTTGACTATCATGTACTAATTTTCATGAAACATCTTTATTGTATAATTAAATGTTGAAATGTTTATGAAACCTGTTTCATTTCCACAAAATTATGATATATGATGAATGTATCATGATATTATTTCACATTTATGAGTGTATTTTGGATACATTAATTGTGTTCTCTAAATTATAAATCCCACCATTGATTTGGGTAATCATGTATATCTTATGAGATAATAAATAATGGAATAGGTCATGATCCTTATTTTTCTAGAGGTTTATCCAATATGACAATCATAGGAGTGAATAATAAATAAGGATATGATAGAATTGGGAGTGAAAATAATCTATTATGATAGTCATAGAGGTGAACCTTGACTAATGAAATAAATTTTTATTCTTATAGAATATACTATTTTTTTCTTATCCAAATATTAGACACTCATGGATCATGTTAGTTGATTCTTTGATTATTCATGTATTATAAGATACAATGATTTGTAAAATAACTCATTTTTATGATAATTAAAATGATGGGTGTGGTTTTAAAATGTTTTTCTCATATTCTAATACTATTATGAACATGTTATCTTTAAGTGACCATTATTATCTCTCTGGGTTTCTTTTAGTAATCATCTAATCTCACACTTTCTAATGTATCCATTCCTCATTTTATGAAGAAATATTGTTAGTATGATATGTTGATGTAGGGTTTTTGTTATGGATAATTTTTTTAAATATGATAAAATATGTCATGGAAAATTTGTTTATGTATCAACATTTCAAAAGTCAACGAACCTATACAATTCTATCATGGATCATAATGTAATGTAATGTAAATTAATTTCCTTTCATATGGATTAACTATTCATGATTTTTGGTATTTATTTTTAACATTGTTTTGAGCATACATGTTTGGGATTTACCTTGGTGTTCACTTAGAAGAAAAATTCAGAAAAATTGACAGGATAATAGAAGTGAAGAATTGGCGCACGGTTATCCATAACTTTGCTGCCAAGCCTATTGAATTGGGAAATTCAAGATAGATGGGAATTTCTTGATAGGAACATAGTTCCAAAAACTATGAACCCTATTAGGAGAAATAGTTAACCCATAAAAATGAGTTTCATGGTTTAGGCACCTTGTTTGAGAACCATTGTGCACTACCTAGAAAACCATGTGTGATTTTTTATTTCACCCTTGTTTTATATTTACATGAACACTCTAATGTGACCAAAAGCAAACCCTATTCAACCCCTATCATTATTCCACTATATTTGATCCTAAAGGATTAATTAAAATCCCTAAAAACGTCTATTTATGGTGAATTAATGCTTGGATCAAAGATCTCTACATATATTTGTAAGAGGATCTCATCATGCAAGGTTGCTCATTCAACTTCCATTTTATTCCCATTTAGGAAAGTTTTATTCTTCATTTTTTTTCATAATTTTAGATATAGTATTTTAGATCTACATAAATATTTTTATTAAATTTAATTTTTCAATCTTGATTTAGGGTTTTAGATTCATTTTTCATTCTATGTCATTGTGGTGAACAAATTTTGGTGATTTAGCTTGGTAAATATTATTCATCATATTTCATTATGTGATCTATAAATCAAATCCCAAAGTCATTATTTATACTATGTTAATGTAATTGTGTAGTTAATATTAATTTGTTTCTATAGTCTTCTTCATATAATTAATTAAATTTATTTATTTAATATGTTAATTTTGGAAATAACCAATGGAATTGTTTGTGTTTTACAATTTTTTACTATAAATAGACATTAGATGACTAATTAATAAATTTCATTTATTAATGTTATTGATTTGAATTCTTAATTATTAAATTAACAAATGATATTGTTGTATTTAACCAATTGTTTAATTAATAATGGAATTGATGTAATTAATTATTGAATTAATTATATGATGATGAATGGTAAAATGGTCATGTGATTGTGATGATATGAATGGTAACATGGTCATGTAGTTAGGTAATAAAGAATGAGAACATGGACATTGTAATGAGTGATGTATGAATGGTAAAATAGGAATTAAAATATGAATTAATTAATGGTAACATTCCCATTCAATTGTTTGAATTATGGAATGGTATCAAAATAATTCTATGACATGATATTCCTTTGGAAGAATCCAAACCCCAACCCGGGATGAAGTAGGTTTCGTGATATGGGTCTCTATCAGAATCCAAACTTTTATGTGGCTTAATAATGAACAATTTCTAATTTGGTAACTATTTATTCATTAATAGGTATTTATTATTTATACAAATTAATACACTATTATTTAAATTGATTTTGTTTTAGAAAACATTGTGGTGGCCTACAGAGGTGTTGTGACACCCTAATCCCAATTCCAGGTAGGAATCCAAATAAATTTCATGGAAGCAACAGTGGATGAAAGAAAAATCCATATTTTAGGATATTGAGTTGGGATAGACCATGGATGAGTGATCCATGCATGGTTTGAGGCCCATTTGGTGGTCATCAATGTATTTACATGTGATATTTTATTTTGAATGATTGACCATACATTAGCATAAAACATTTATTATTTAGTTTGCTATTATATCTTCACTATTGGTCTTCATGTGTTATTGACATTTTTTAGTTATGGTAATATATTTGGTCATTGATTATTTATCTGTTTCTGGTGTTTTACTTTGACGAATTGGATATAGTATCACCATTATTGAATTTTGAACCTCATTTCAATTCGGTAGCCTCATGCATATGGGGAAGCACACATTATATTATATAGAAAAATAGCTCAGGGACCTAGTGTGTGGCGCCCTGGTTTGGAAATTACAATGTGATATTAGAGCATGTTTTCTATTCATTTACATATATTCCTACTATTTGTGAAATATATCAATGTGGCTAGGAAGAGTTTAGCTAGGGTTATTATATTTTGTATGGGTGTAGCTACCACATTTATGGATGAGAACCCCAGTATATATAGTGGGATTATTTTTATTTCTATTAATTGATGTAGTTGAATATTAATTAACATTGGGTGATTCACTTGTTGTGAGATGTGATTATTAATGTTGATATTTTTTGAGACTTTAGTTATTGTTCTGTATGAAAATAGAGTGGATTTTTCAAGAATTATTCTAGGATCTTAGGGTTTCTGTGACATGAGTAATTTTAGGTTTGGATGAGAGATTGGATAATTGTTATGTTTTTTACCTTGAAAATTTTTCTATTCTTTGGAAATTGAAATGAAAATGGTTCATGAAAAAAGATGAGAAAGATTGTAAAATTAAGCAAGATGAGAATAAATGTGGGTATAAATGAGAAACAAGATTAATGAGGTTTTTTAGCTTTTGTAACTAGGCCCTTGGTGTTTGATGGTTAATTTTAGTGATAGATCACAAATTTTGACTACGTGGAGATGGTTGGGGAAATGAATTATTATTTATTATTTTGTTTAACTCTTATGTAAATGTATTGATTTGTTGATGTATGTCACAAGGTGAGTTATTGTAATTGTGGAGAGAATTCCTCCATGATGACACTTGTTGGGAGGGATACTACATTACATGGCTAAGGATGGTCGTCGAGTTGTGGAACCTAAGGAAATGATTATTCCATGTAAGGAAATTGGGGACATATTCTGAGAGGACTTTTCTCATTTCATGCATCTTATAGAAGAGTTCGAGGGTGGGATATGATGAATATATTTGATCTCATGAGGGAGTTTTAGTTGAATCACCCACTAAATTTAATTTCATAGGGTGGACTTGAGGGGGATGAATTTTGTGATGAGTCTATCGAGATAGTAATATACCATTTGGAGACTCATGATAAGACGAGGTGATGTTGTATGCTTATATACTATGAGGATTAGTGAAGAACTGGTGGGATATTCAAGAATGTAGTAGACTGTCCGACAATATTTTATTAAATGAATTTTTGGAGTGGTTCTGGGAGAATATATATCCCGACATACTGAGGCATGAGAGAGCTACTCTGTTCAAGAGGATGACTCATAGATGTATTCCTGTGATGGGTTTGGATGGATTCTTTATGTATTTTGAAATATTTTTTCTTTTGTAGAAGTTGGTGTGACAACTATGGTGATGAATTTTTCATTATGGGATTAAATGTTCTATTAAGCCCCAGGATAACCTTTTTCAGTTAAATTAGTATTCTGAGTTGGTGGATTATGCTCTAAAAATGATAGTAACTTGAAGGAGGATTTTAGTGTTGGATAGATACTGGTAGTTGGATGATCCAGACATGAAAATACCAAGAGCATAAACAATCGATACTACTACATTATTTAGGGTAGTAGGAAGAGAAATTCTCAAAAATAAGGATTTGTTTATCAGGATAGTACTATAGTGATCTGTAACTAGTGTGTCAGGTTGGGGAACATCCAGATATAGTTCCCTTGACAACTAGTAGTGTAATGATCTTGTAGTAAGATGGGTAATATATAGAAGTTCTATAGGACCCAGCATCTGACGACAAGTGACACATATCTAGATAGAACCTGGGTGTGAGAAGGGGGTCTTATATTACATATCAACATTGAAACTGGATTTTTACTAGATGAAGAAGTGGATGAGGGGTGCTTAGGGCTTCTAGGTATTAAATCATGTATCGTTAGGGTGGTATAGATTGGGGGGGTAAGAATACATCATAGGGAATAATTGAAAGGCATTTACATGTAGTGCCAAATACTATTGTAGATAGAGAGACTATACCAATAATAGTAAGAGGAATTATTCTTGTATCATATAATTAACTGAGTTCTTTATTTGATACCCATACCTCTCATTCCATTATTTCCACTGAAAATGTGTATGGTTTGAGCCTAGTGGTGGATTTTATGTGTGGGATGTTGACAATACACACATCTCTGTGATTATGGTCAACATTAATTTTCTTTTTCAAGGGATGTACTCTTATGAATTAAGAGTATAATTTTCAATGTGATCTATATAATGTTAAAATGTTATAATTTGACCAAATTATGGTTATGGATTGTTTAGAGGTATACCGAATCCACATAGAATATTATTATAGTTTATTGACTTTTATGTCTCATATGGGTTACAATTATATTCACCACAGAGAGTAGGATATCCAGGTTGGATGAGAAGGGCCAATTACCTAGCAATTGAATGATTTAATGGTTATGATAAGATGATTTATTAAATGCTCGGGTATCAAAAGAGATGTTATCCCATTGAGTACATGGAAGATCTCTTATATCCCAGAAAAAAACATATAGACCATTTTGACAGGTTAGTTGAGAAAATCCCTTACAGAACTAATAATTGGAAATCTTTTCCTCTCTTTTGGTGGCAATATCACATTCATAAATTTAATCCTCACTTCCATTCCCATGACATTCCTATTAATGTATTGGGCTTCCAAATTTAGTTCATATAGTTATTTAAAAACTCTTGTTTTCATTCATCTGGGATGCTCATACTGATGGGACACATCTTTCAACGTATTGGTTGAGTCTTCCAAGGGCATGAGAGGAAGGCGGAATCAACTAGAGATATTTTTTAGGAACTATGAATATCAATAAATACAAATTAGATTGGGATTATATTAAATTTGAAAACCTCTAGGGAAACATAATCATGAATAAATATGGAAAGGATTTCAAGATACCAAGGGGTGGGTTTGGACATTCTAGAATTATCCACAAAATCACATCTCAATCACTCTAGAAAAATCTCTATAGATCATTTTTATGGAGATCTTGGGGTTAGGATTCATAACTGGGCTTTTAGAATGTTAGAATTTCCGTGGTTCCCAATTATAGATGTCTAATTTTGGAAAGCTAGATGCTATCTAAACATCAATAGAACTGTTCTGAACACCCAGAAGTAGGAATTATTATCAATATCAACATTAATTAAGACCATGAATATTATGAATTCATTGGATATTAATCATGAGTCTTATAAATGATAGATTAGAGTAATACACTACATATACAGTGACACATGATTCTAAGAGTACCACTAATTGGTACAAAAATATACCACCCAAATAAAATTTTATGATATAGTGAATATGGAATTATTCCCTCCATATGTATTATTAAAGAAAATGAAAATTTATTACAATGGCCTAGGAAGGATCTTTTATTAGGAACCACCATGTGGAAAACTCCACCACATCTTTATCGAAAGTGTCTAGGAAACAATAGTCTACAGTAAGTTTGGTGATTTAAAAGGGTTTTATCAACTCACCTCTAGTAGAGAATGATTTATTAACCTACCTTTAAAGGGGGATGTAGGAAAATATTTAGAGAATAATGTGAGGGTGGTACTCATGGTTGAATACTATTGGTGTTTTTGGGAATCCAAGAATAAATCCCATCGGGATAGTGTGTTTTCCTTATATAGGGTGCTAGTGTATAGGACACGCTTCTTGGTAATTTATTATGGGTTACTTGATTAAAAATAGGAGAACTAACCAACTCTCATAATCATTATGCATATTAGTGATCCCCTTCTTTTTAGGTAGCATATCCCTTTTTACTATCTTTAGTTATTTTTGGTTCCCCAAAAATGTGATTACAAAATAATTTCGAAATGTCATGTTATAATTGATTCATGTGTGGTGGTGTTATCTTTTGTTATCATGTTGGGTTGGTCATTTCAAAATTATGGGCCTCTTACAAGATCAGAAACTCTCTTTCTATAGTATATTATGCTATGTGAGATGGACTGTAAATTTGGATGATGAATAAAATCTTTCATTCATTGGTGGAAACAGATTTTGAAAATATCCTAAACTCATTAGAAGGATATATTGGTGTTCCTTGGATGATCCCATAGCCTATCAATAGACTAAAATCATATATAAATATAGGTTCTAATATTCTTAACACATTGAATGAACAAAGTGATTTAGATGATTGGATGGCTTCATGATTTCAATAATGAATCACATGTATTTATTTTTATAAACTTTTTTGTATCCCTTATAAATCCATATCCAATATTAGAGGTAATTTTTTTGGGCTTCACAACTTTTGGCCTCCCTCAGATCACTCCCCTATCATTCCACTTCATAATGATAGAAATATCTTTTCTAGTACTAAGAAATCTCCCAACTAGGTTCATTGTAAATTTCTGGATAATTGAGGTGTAAATCATGGTGTCTTTATACCTATAGATGACAGGTTTAATGATGAATTTATAGAAGACATTTTAGGCTTTCCACGTAAGAGATATGTAGAATTTTCCAGGCATCTCCTATCTGGGGATGATCTAGATTTTATTCCTCCAAACAGAATGGAACTAGTAGAGCTTCGAGATATAATGAATCAATGGGATTAGTTGAAGAGTAAGGGGTTAATCCATCTGATCATGTCTTCTTAGGGTATACTAGTTTTTTGTTATTAAGGAATAAGAGACTCTTCGCTTGGGTACTGATTAAAAAATGTTAAACTAGATGAATATGAAGAAGTAGTATCATCTTCCATGTATCAAAAATATATTGTACCATTTTTGGGGATCTTGTTTAATTTATTGGATCATATTTTGATTTTGGTATCATCATTTGAGTGTTTGGACTTCTTATATTCTAAGGTATTATTTTAGAAATAGATATAGCATATATGAATTTGTCATAATGCTATTTGGGTTGACGAATGATCCAGATTGTTTTATGACCTTGATGAATATGATACTCAATTCACAACTGGATTAGTTTGGAGATGATATCTTCGTGTACTCCAAGACCCATGATGATCATCCCACCATATTGACATCATCCTAAGTATACTATATGAGAATTAATTATACATAAAGTTATCTAACAATATGTTTTGGATAGATTAGTAATCTTTTTTGGGTTACATAGTCTTGGAGGAAGGTGTGTCAATGGACCCCTATAATGTTCAGGAACTTATTTTATAAGTTCATACCAATAATTTATTTTAAATCCATATCTTTCTGGGGTTGGGTGGATATTATCAGAGATTTATTTAGAACATTTCTCATTTGTTACTTCCACTACTTGGCTTGATAAATAGTGGATATATTTGATTGGTCAGATGCATTGGAGGATTATTTCTAAGAGTTGAACAAGAATTTAACATCGATAACACTATTGATCCTATATTGTGTAGGAGAAGAATATATGATGTATTATGAAAGTTCAAAAATATGTCATAGAGATGTGTTGATGTAGAGATATTGAGTTGTGGAATTTGAATCTTGGTATTTGAGGCTAAATTAATGGAAATACGACACACATGACCTAGAGTTGGTAGAAGTGGTTTATGCAATAATGTTTTGGTAAAATTATCTATTAGGTGAAACGTTTTCTATATATATGTTTCATAAGAAGTTGAAGTATATCTTTTCAATGTGAGATTTGAATATTTTTTTGTAGATATGGGTTGACTGTATGAAGTATTTTGATTTTATTTCTAACATATACACATAGAAATGGGAGAAGTTTTATTGATGCTGTCCATTGGATAAATCAGAATAAGGAGGATCAAGAGTCTAGTATTTAGTAGAAGATAACAAATTTATTTGATGAGAACCATGATGTCATGTATAAGACTTCAGAGAATATAAATCTCATATATATTTTATTGGAGTCTCAATATTTGAGATAGATGTGAGATAAGAAGTTTGAGGATTCAAAATGATTGACCTTGAGGGAAATCATTGAAGGTGGTGAGTCACCATCTGATTGGTTCATCAAGGAGGATGAGTCCATCTATGTCAGGAATCAAGATATTGTGCATATGATATTGCGAGAGGAGATATTGTGTGAGTATCATTCTTTAAAGTGGTAGGTAAATCTAGATGTGACCAAAATGTAGAGTCACCTATGACAATAGTTTTGGGGGAATGAACAAAAATGAGATAGTATGATTCATGACATGATGCTATACTGGTTAGTAGGTGAAGTCCATGTATCAATGAACTAACGAACTTCTATTAATATTACCCATTTCAAAGAGTAACTGAGATTATGTGACCACTGAATTCATGGGGTTCTCTTGATTTCATCTTTGAAGAATTACAATATTTGGGTGTTTGTTGACTCTTTAATGATGGTAGCACATTTTTTCCCATATAGGAAACCATCTTTGGGGAGTTTTTGGGAGGAAATTATGTTCATGAGATAGTTATTTTTCATGGGCTTCCATGGAATATTGTTTTAGACCATGACTAACATTTTACTTCATTATTCTAGAAAGTATTATAGAGGTAACATGGTACATTGTTTTAATAGACAGATGAGAAGATGGAGCGTACTATACAGGTGCTTGAGGTATGTTGTGAGAAAGTGTTCTATACGTCAGAGGTTATTTGGAGAAGCACCTATGACTACTAGTGATTTTCTATAGAAATAGATATTAGGAAACTATACATATGGCACCAAATGAGGCACTTTATGGAAGTCTATTCAGAACACCTTTATGATGGATAGAGGCATGTGGGTCTGGGTTTTTTGGATCAAGTCTGTTGAAGGAGATATTGCAGGGGTTCCTCTGATTCGGAAATGCATGTTTAGGGTTATAGGTAGAAAAATATAATATGTAGATAGACATTTATAACCCCTTTAGTTTATTTGGGTTTATAATGTATTCATTTGGATGTCATCTAGATTGTGTTAGTGTAGGATATAGAGGTTGTTAAGGTTGTAACCTAGGTGTGTTAGTACATTTGATGCCACATCGAGAATCATTATGGTGGTTCACAGATTGTCCATTACTTAGAGATATTTTGAAATTAAATATCTATTCTATGTTTCAATACATTAATAGTATCACCCCATCCCTTCTCATGTGATCGCTGTAGAAGATGTTTATCTTTAGATAGATGCAACCTTTGACGCGAATCCAATATGTGTGTTGGGTCATAGTGATAAATTGTTAAGGGGAAAGATAATGTAGATAGTTAAAGTATTATGGAATCCATGAAACATTTATGTATAATCCAAGGTTAAATAATCATATTTTTGGTCACAAAGGCCCAATCATTGTTACTTCGACTCTGAGGGTTGTTTGGGAGTGAAAATCGAGGATAGGATGTTATAAGTTTCAAAGACACTAAAACCCCATACTTTTTGGGATATGTCTCCGGACTTAATTCATATATTTCAGTTTTTATTTGATTGATCATACTTGATCATATTTACATTGAATTTCATTTTGTGAGAATTTTAAAAAATGTTTATTTGAGAAGGGTTGTTTACAGGTGGGGCATAGAAATATCAAACCGTGAGCCCTAGGCCAGGAAACTGTTTAACATTGGACAAAGGGGAATTGAATATATGGTGCACATTTTTTCAAACTATATACCATATTAAAAGAAATCATGAACCCCTATAATAGAGGCTCACTATTTATGTTCATGGTTAGGAGTAACCATTCTTCTGTGACTAGAAAACAATGATTTTTTTAAGTCACCAAAAAATTATATTTAAAATTAATCTGAACCACGAAACTCACCCAAATAAAACAATATTCAATCTATAATATTCATTAATGATTTAACAGCCTCATGTATGAATTCAAATCCTTCATGATCTCTGTTAATGGTGATTCTATACACAGATCGAAGAACATCGCACCACCCAATATGAGGATCTCATCCCAATTGGTTTCCCATTCTTGTCCCTTTATTCTCCCATTCAAGAAAGGGGTTTTATTCTTATATTATTAGATTTAGATTTAAAATTTTGGATCAAGATCTTGATTTGAAGGATCATTAGTTTGTCGATCATGTTTTTTGGATTTAGACTTGGACCTTGTTCTACATCATTGTGATGATCGGCATTTTGGGGTATCGTTTGCAGAGAATTATTTGTAAAAAAAGGTGGATGGACTCTAATTAAAATCCAAATTTCCATATGAATTATTTGTATGTATCGTTATAATTTATATTAGTTTTTTCGAAACTAGTATCTTGGTTAAATTAATTAATTTAGTTAATTAATAAATTATGGATAAATGAAATATGGTATTATTGGAATTATATATCGAGATAATTAATTGAAGAATTAATTATGGGACATTGAGATTTAAAAATTGAAATAAAAATTTTTAGAAATAATTATTAAATATTTTAATTTGATAATTGAGAAAATTAATTGTTGAAATAACTATGAGATTTTGAGATAATGAGTATTTAGATAATGAATTTTGGAATTAATTATGAATTATTGAGACTGTGATTTAGATAATTACCTGTGGAATTTATAATGGGATTTTGAATTTTTAAATATTAATTAAATATTAGTTTAATTAATTAATGTATTTACGTTATTAATTAATAATTGAATTAAATAAGGGAATTTTTGTGTTTAACTAATTATTGAAAAAGTACTGGAATTTTTGTGATTAATTAATTATTGAATAAATAAATTTTATAGATGTGATTATTTAATTATTTAATTAACTATTGGAATTTTTGTTTTTAGATTATATTTGATTTAGAAATTAAATTTATGTGACTCTTTAATTATTGAATTAATTGATTTTATGGATTTGATTTGTTGATTGTTGAATTAACTAATGGAATTGTGGTGTTTAACAAATTATTGAATTAGTAATAGAATTAACGTGGATAATTAATTGTTAAATTAATTATATTTTGATGAATGATAACGTTTTCATTCAATTGTTATGTAATCAATGGTAACATTTTCAATTTGTTGAGAAATAAATAATTGGAACGTGGTCATTATAATGTCTGATAAAGGAATGGTAACATGAGAATTAGAATATGATTTAATTATTTGTATCATGGTCATTCAATTGTGTGAATTAATGAATTATAATAATGGAATTGTGAGAAATGATATTATTTGGGGATAGTTTATTCTCTATCACAAGGACATGTAGGTATTGAGATAAGAGTTTTTATGTGTATTACGTGGTTTATGTGTTTAAATAACGAATAGTTGATAATGTGATGACTAATTTTTCCATTTTTATTTATTATTTATTGAAATAATGATACTATTATTTGACAATATATAATTTTAGATTTCATTAGAGGTAATATAATATGTTCTACTCACTCCCATCTAAGCTATCCTGATCAGTACCCAAAAGGATTTCATGGTTTCCAGACAAAATATGGGAAAAAGAACTATATTAGGTGGGAAACTTGGGGTGGTGAATGGATAAGGGAACCAAGGATGGGTTGAGGCATGTTTGGGAGTCATAACTATATTTAAATTTTAAATTATCATTTTGGAACATGGTACATACATTAGCATGCCACGTTTATTTTTTTGTTTGATATTTTACCTTCAGTATTGGTCCTCATGTGATATTGAAATCTTTCTGGTAATAAAATTATATTTTTGGTCATTATTTATTTATATTAAACTAGTATTTTACTCTAAAAATAGTGTATACTATACCGAGGGATCATTTTATACCATAACGTCTAGTTGGAAGCCTCTGAAATATGGGGAGACATGCTTGAGGTCATGTTGTGAATTGGCTTGCGGCACTGGTGTGTGGAACCCGGGTCGGGATGTAACATGTAATGAATATTAATTTATTAGTATGAAATTTATATTTTTTAAAAAGTATGGATTTCAATAATAAATATAAAATACATGACATTGCTTCATGAAATTATAAGTATAAACATTTGGATTTCAATTCATACTTCATTTACCCATTTCCATGTTCCAAATTGGTAAACCCCCATTGTTCTAAGATCTAGTTATATGAAATAGAAACACTACATGGTCCAATATAGGTTACACTAAAATATATAGTGTTATAGACTCACATTTTACTCCATAATACTATGTGACCCCCTCTTTTCCATACCCATATGGTGTAAAAATATTTTTTACTTATACACCCCATCCATATTCTCTACGAATTATAGTGTCACCACAAGGTTATCTAATTTAACTATTATATTTTAAAATAATATATATAATTTTTTGTATCAAGAGTTTAAATTTTCCAATCATTATTTCAGCTAATGAAGGAATACCCTACAACAATGTTAGAATACTCAAATTTCATACCTCCCTTCCAAGGATCATGCCCTAGTTGTTTCTCTAGAATAATTGGATGGACCCCATGTTTTTATGATAGAAATAATTGTAGACCATAATTTATTATCCTCAATTATGGATTATAAAAAAATTAAATCAATTCTTAAAATTATGTAAATGGTCAAGCTCAACTTATTAATTTCAACCCATATAATTTAGAGTTTAGATGGAATAATTTACCATCATCTATTCACCTTTGATCAATATAAGCCTAAATACAATTCCGTTAAGATTTCATAACTCGAAATATGTTTCCAAGGGTGGCCAACATTGGGGAATGACAGGTAAACTGCATTCCAATATAAATTTTTAATCGCAATGATCAAACATATAATTTAGATACAGGTTTATTCATTTTATTGAATCTCATGTTTTATTTGAGTAACCCTATATTTTTTCATGTTTCTCACACCAAACATGGAACATGTGGGATTACTGTTTTAAGATATTTATCCCCATTTTTAGGATTGATTTTCCTTCATTATTTTTGATGTAATACGATGATAAACATCATACTCAAAATATCTTAACAATGAATTTAAATTATGGAACCCTCATAATATAATGATGTCGATCTATGGGAACACTTTTCCTCGCACATGAGGGAAACCCCTATATGGAATTTTTCGTCTTATAGGACACTTTCTATAAACATTTATGAATTGATTTTTGATCCATGAGATATATAGTGACATATAGACACTTTTCCATGGACCCATTCACAAATAATAACTTTTAATTATCACAAAACATTGTATTTTTATTAGAATCATATTGTAACCAAGATGAGCGTACTCCAGGATAATTCAGGTTCCTCAATTCATGATCTGGATCTATGTTACAGGACATTCAAGTTATTATTCGGTGATGATACTTTATAGTTATTCAAAAGAGGTCATTTTCTGTACATGGGCATTTATCATTCTCTTATTCATAAGCAATTTCAATATAGATAATTTCATGAAAAATTCATCAAAAAACTAAATTTATATCACCTTATATTCATGATAATATCCATGTTGAAATCCCCCTGGTCATATTATTCTCACAAGGTGTGTTTTACATTGATACGAAGTACTTTCTCATAATCCCTTGAATATTATTATAGAGACACTACTTCTCCTTACATTACTATTATATAATTTTAAATATTAATAATATAATAGTATTATGAAACCTGTATCTATAGATTTAGTGTCTTGGGAAAGTTATGACCATAGAAAAATTTAACAAATGAACATTAATTTGTTTTCTTATTCAACAGCTTCTTAATTTATATCATGTTCTACTTAGTATAATTTTCCACATGAGAATATAATTCAATGAAATAGGAGAGATAAATTCAAAGGAAGATGATAGATAATAACATGAATCAGTTTCACATGATAATGAAATAATCATCATTATAATAACATAAGAATTGTTTAATAATAATAGTAATAATATTTATAAGATTAAATTGATAAATTAATTTAACGTGTAAATACATAAAAATAAAACATTATGTCTTAGTGGACCACTACCACACTTAACTGTGAACAATTATAGATTCATTTTCACAAATAAATTATATGTATCACCATAACATCGTCACTGTGAACAAATCTAGAATATTTTTCTTGAATATTTCGAATTTTCTCATGTGATACATTATATTTCACAATGAATTGGATTGAAAAATAATTCAGGGCCCACCCATCACATCATAAAATTTACAAAATCATGCATGAAACATAAAATGTATAACAATATTTCCCATAAAATAATACGTGGAATGACAATATGTTTCATTATAATTATATAAAAAATAATTTCATAACTAATCCTTGGGGTTTCTAAAATTAAAAGTAAATAACATACTAGGTATAATATTATGAAAAAAATGATTGAAGAAGAATAAATCTGAAGATATGTAAAAAATTTGTTTTTTAGAAAGAATAGATACATCAGAAAAATAATTTCATTTCTCATAAATTCATTTTAAAAGATTATATAATCTATAAATTAAAATGTATGTAAAACATTTTATTTGATAAATATTAATACAAAAAATCATTCTTAAATATGGCATGAAAGTGGAATAACCCAAAGAAATGAATTTGGTTTCAAGACTCCTCTTACCATAAGTTTGAATTAATTCGTCACATTAATGACATGGATAATAAGATTAAATTAATTATTTAATAGATCTAGAAAATATAATATATTCATTTGATTTATTTTAATTTTATTAAGTCCCTTTATATCGATGTTGATGAGTTAGAGCATAATTTCATCTTTCGGTAGTGTTAGTTTTTTTGGTTTTCATGACTGATCAACTCAAATAGATGTGTGGAATTTCATGTGAAATGATTATAATTTAACTTAATTGATACAATATGTTGTTAATGAAGTTATATAATTTTATTTTCTCTTATATATCATTTTCTATATTTTATGAGGATAAATAATTAGTTTAAATGTCAATGATAGTCATTGAAATTAATTTGGTGCTTTTTTCATTCATAATGAACTAGATTTGTATTATTATTTAATATTATATATATATGATAGTGATATAGCATGAAAATGTTTTTTAAAATTTAAAAACTTTCAACCATTATAATGATTTTATGATCATCCTTGAAGGTGTTAGATGAAAATGATTGTGCATCATCCCCGATAGAGGTACATTGACACATATTAGATGAAGTTTTCATTTTCATAATAAAAGTGATGTGATAAAGGGTTTGATGATGGATTATACCACTAAAATAATAAAAATATATTATATTTAAGATAACTGAGTTATCATGGAAGTTGTATAGTGGGACGTGATTATAAAAGAAAAGAAATTAAAATAAATGGAAGTGTATTTCACCTATTGAACATCTTCTCCTTGGGAACCACCATAGGTATTTTTGGTATTTTGTTGAGGTAAATAGATCAGGTATGTGATGGTGTGTCTTAGTAATAATATTGAGTAAAAAATTGTAATGCGTCATGGCTTATATGTTTTTAGGAAAAGTTGGGGTGAGGCTGGAATTTATAGGGAAGGAGTGGGTTGTTTTTTGATTAGTTTAATCTATAAATTATTATTTTGTGTGAAAACTATATATAACATGAAAATTATCAATAAATATATTAAAATAGTGAAGGTTAGTTAGATATTTTTGGCATGCATCATCCACAAAACAACAATGACTAAAAAATTCATGAATTTGATAAATTCCATAAATTATTGTATTTCCCTATTCACCACTAATACAACTATATTGGAAAAATCCCAAAAAATCATCATAACCATTTTTTCACATCTAAAATTAAACAATGAACACTACATTATAATTATATTATGCAATAAATGAAAATTATAATTTTTAATTAAAATAAACATTTACATGGAAAATAATGAATTAAAAATTATAACTAATTTTATAATACATAGAAAAATTAATTATTGTCTAAAAAATTATTCCCTAATCATAAGATAAGAAAATATTAATTTATGAACATAATTAATGAAAATAAGATTTATTTCAAATTATTATATTATTTATAAAAGTGAAAAGAAAAATTTAAGATTTATAAAAGTACCCAAGACGTAAAAAATAAATTTTAAAATATTTTATTAATTGTACAATGATATTATCATATCATATTATCATTTATAGATTCCTAAATTTTATGTACACTATAATTGAATAAGTTACTATTCTATTGGCTGGATTTCTAATCATAATAGTCACATTACTATTCCAATATTCATGTAACGATTCTAATGGAATAGGTTCCATAACTTCTTAAAATAACTCTTATTTAATTATTTTTTATTATATAATGTATTTATTTTTTTATCTATTTTATTTTATGTGATTTATAATATATGGAATAATTCTAAAAATGTTGTTTCAATTGATAATTTTTTTGAAGTTATATTATTCACACATAAAAAATATCTCCCTCGAAATTTCATTTCACATAATATGGTGATAAAATAGAGGGTAATTATTCTTCATCATTTTCTTTGATTCCAATGTTTCGACATTATAATTATATTTCTTCCATAATATGTTGACAAGTGGTCTAGTCATTCTTCCTAGAACATTATCTATATGGTCTAATATCTTCACTAACTGATACACATAAGAGAGATCATGTTACACCAATAACACCTCTAGATTCATTATATGCGAGAGATCTGATATGTAATTCCTTAAGAGGGATAAATTAAAAAAATATTTTAGTTGATACAAGGTTTGTGGAGGTTCTATTCAGCATGCCACAACTTCAACATTATCAAGAATCTCGATGGGGTCGATGTACCTGGGACTCATCTTTCCTTTTATCCAAAATATCATGATATTATTCTATGTAGATATGCATTGGAATAACAAGTTTCAAGATTTAATATATTTGTATAATAAATTATTGTATGCATTTAAATTTTATCGAATCTGGGAAAACATGATGTGATGTTGAATGGGTTTCATATTATCTACCATTTCATCAACCATTTCACATCAAACAAGATTATGTTCACATATTTCATACCATCATGCTGGTGTTATGAATCCTTTCACATAGAGATATTTTTATGGAGCCTGTTGGGTGCTAGAGTGGATACTTCTGTTATAATAGTACTTGGATAGAGAAAGATGTTGGTCCCATCCTCTATTTATCTCTAAAAAAATGATATCATTATTTCATCCAAATTTTAAATAACCAGTTTAGTTTTGCAATCCAATTTATGATGATAAGTCAAAATGAAGATCAAAATTGTGTTTATATCATGTTGGATTGTTTTCAAAAACATTATGTTTAATATTATATCTCGATCAGATACAATAGATAGTGTTTATCCATGAAGTATTACCACTTTTATTCAATATATACAAGAAAGTTGATCTACTGATAATCCAATAAAATTGTGATAAAGTGAGTTCTCTGTTTAAGATGATCTATTAAAACTTTTACATAATTTTTTCATTTATATGTATTTGAAACTTGGGTGAATAATTATATAGTGATGTTCCTAAATTTCTATATTGGTATAGGTAATGGATCCATATTCCCCATATACATTTTAAATTCATCCATCACTTTTTGATATCCCGAAAAAGATGATTTATATTCGAGAATCCCGTTCATCATATTTCACCACAAATAGTTCTCTTAGAGATATCAAAACATATTTGTGATCCCGTACTAATTACATAAAGGAGAGCTTTGTGTGTCCTTCAGAATCTCATTCATTATCTCTTTATAGTATGCTAAACATAGATAGGTCCCAAATCTCACAACTCCTTCATTATCCATTTTGAACTATTTGGATTTCTCATTTCGGATAAATTTTTCCTTTTTTGGAATTTCCCCATCATTTTTTGAGCATCATTTTTTTCCATATAAAGGATTATAAAAATTATAATTTGATAAAGTATTGATGATTTTGTTTCTTTAATGATTCCAATGTCCATGATTTTCTAGTATAGGAATATATTATATCATTTTCAGTTATCATCATTGATAAAGATGACTTATCATTTATATATAAAGCATCTTCCACCTTATTATTTTTCTAGGACGGTAGTGGATTTGGAATTCCTAATCCTTGCTGAGATATAACTTTCTTCTAAAGACCATATTAATCTTATTCTCATTGATTACATAATTTAGTCTCTTTTGATAAGTATATATCTCAAACTTCTCAACATAGAGATAATGCCACCATATTTTCTACATGAGGGTCAAAACTAAGAACTCCATACCATTCATAGGATAGTCCTCATAATGTTTTGACAACATTGATTTTTAAACTATCAATTTATCAATTTTATCCATATATATAATTTTCCATTAGTTTATGTATCATTTTATCCCATAAGGAGTTCCCCACTTATGGAAATTATGAGTATTGTCATGATGATGAGCCTCTTTTTTAGATCATTAATGTAGTCTTCACAATCAATAAGCAAAAAGGTTCTTCTCCCTTATGAGTCGGCTTGGTTAGTGGGTTTTAAAATCAATATATATTCTTCATACATCCCTAGTAAAACCCAGATAGATGATAGAAATTAGAAATATCCATTACATATGTTTTTTTGGGTCAATGTTCAATTTCAATTTTCAAGAAAGGGAATCAATATTCCTTTTCTAGTGACAACATTCCACCGAATGAAACATCCTCCATATAGAACACACATTATTTATACATATCATAATTTTTCCCCCTTGTAAATGTATTTGGCATTGTATTCAAATTCTCTTCATGTTCCCCCTTTCTATTTGAATTTATCTGAATATCTTCGATAATTACTACCACATATTTGTCAAAGTAATTTCCAATGCCTCTATTTATCAAGTTGATGAATATTTCTGGAGAATTTTTTTTAAATGCATCACTATGAAATAATAGTGTCCATACATCTTTCAAAATATAGACTTGGGAATATCCTTTTTTAATACCATTAATTGGTGATATCTCAACAGAAGATCCACATAATTGATATTATTAGACAGACATAGTTGATCGAACAATACATCTATCCCTATAGTTGGATACATTTTATTTATCATGATTTATTTGAGCTCATGATAATAAATTCAAATGTGTCTTGATCTGTCCCTATTAGTGCTGAATAAGACTAGTGAACCCCATGGTGTAGTAGTCGGGCATATAAATCCATTTTCCAAATTCTAATATACATGATTCATTAGTTCCTCTTTCTTAATTGGGTCCATTCTAAATGGTTTCCTTTATATAGTAAATATTTATGAATAAGTTAAATTGTAAAATTAAACTCTTGGTCAAGAGGAAGAACACAAATTTTTTTTAGGAACACATAACTGTAGTACCTTACAATGGGTATTTCTTTGAGCATGATTCAATAAATTATCTGAATAATTTGAGAATGATATTATAACAGATATAGAAATAATATCCACACATGAGAAGATGATTACAAAATATATACATCCTCATCCTTATGCATCTACAAAATTTTAGGATACCTTGGGATGTGTAGATTGATATCCTTTTACCAAACATTGTTGTCATATTTTTATTGAAGTAGTTAATACGTGCCCAAAATAGAGTTTATATCCACCAAATAACACTCAATAATATTTTCTAGGAGGTTTGGTCCTCAAAACTTTACTTGGCCAGCATTCTATACTTTGGATGAAATAATTTCTATATTATCTATTTTCACAAATAACTCACCCTCAATATTTTAAGGTGGTATTTTAATTGTTATACAAATAATGAATGATATAAAAGAATTTTTAGAACTAGAATGAAATTACAGGTTATCTGTTATTGAATGTATATCTAGTATACCTATCACAACATAATTTTGATGATCCACCTCTATTTTATTGATGAAATAATATTCCCATTGATCCATTGGATTCAGTGTCTATTTCACTAATTACCCTCAGGGACTCAGGTTTTAGTGAAAAATAAATACTGTGTTTTAATTTTCTTTTATTTTGGTATTGAAAATGGTTTTCATAATGTTTTTATATCAATATGTTGTATTGATATCTTGTGATTAAAAAGTGGAAATGTTATATTTCCTTTATGCATGTTTTATGTGATACGATTATGTTATGGTTCTTGGGAATTGTTATGAAGACGGGTGGTTCTATGATAAACTAAGGTAGGGTGATCCTGATATAACTCTCCAATGCATTGGGTAATACGAAGGGGATAAACATTATGGTTTCTCCGAAGAGATTTATGGAATATACTATGATGGGTATTCCAAATGTAACCAAGAGGGTTACTCCCTATGTAAGAATGTTATGAATTCCTCAAGTTACCTTTATACCTTATGATTTCTATGATTTATTCATGATTTTATGTGGTATGTTAAAATGATTATGTTTTATGAGTAAAGTCTGATTTCATACATGGACTAATGTTTTTTTCATACTTTTATATCCCTTACTGAGCCTTTTATGCTCATCCGAAGTATTTGAAATGTTTTTCATAGGTCAAGGGAATGGTACATGATATGATTATAGTGTCAAGGAAGTGTCAAGAAAGAATCCATGTTTTATTTTAAATATGTTTCCGTTGATGGGAAGAAACTAATACTATCTTTTATGTAACCATTTTGTTTAAATGTGGAATGTAATTCATGATTTATGATCTAATTATCTAAAACTCTAAACCTGAAAAGATCCTCAATGTGAATTATTCATTTAATTCAATATTAAATATGGTTTATGGTCAGGGCCTTATAGTTGGTATCAGAGGTTAGTGTAGTTAACTTTAGAGGTTAGAGTCTTTTTTAAGAAAAAGTGACAAGTTGTGTATAACCACTATGGTTAGTATATTATATTGAGTCATTGTTATTTTTGAAGGTTGTAATGAGTTTGAGATAACTTGGATATGTATATATTAGTGTTTAAATTCATATTTAGTACATAATTATTTTTTTGATATACTCACACTGACATTTCTGGTTTTAGTAAATAGATGGATCTAGTAGGCACCAAAGTGACAATGGGTTACAAGGAAACTGTGGTGGTTCTCTGATTAAGAGACTGGATGAAATGGGGGATTCAATGAGAAATCTTGTGGTGTCAGGATCAACCACTTGAACCTTGGTGAGTTCTATAATGCATCATGTACGAGAGAACCAACTCGACAAGGATGTTCAAGTAATAATTATAAAGGTAACCATTAGGGATGATATGATCCTTACTTTTGAGGTAATTATGGGTTACTATACATTATGATTGAATATGAATGGAATGAGATAAACTTGAGGTTAAAATATGTTATGATTATTTTTGAAGATTTTATCTTGGTTTGGGTAAGGTTTTATGAATTATATAGTTTTGGAAAAAGGACAACATGCAGACTGTGTGACAACCCATCACGTCAGACAAAGCTGCAGGAATCGTACCCATAGCCAAAGTGCGACTGGTATTTATCGCCTACCACTGGACTATGTGAAGTCCCTGGTTAGTTTGACTAATTATTTTTAGTTTAATGATTTTAGGAATCAAGAGTATGTTTATTTTGGGTTATCTATGGAAATTATTAACCTATCATGGAGGATTTGTGATTAGGTTAATTACTTTTCAATATGAGAATTTAAGAGCAAATGATGTTATTTGGAGATAAAAGTTAATTTGTACATTATAAGACTATGTGATTAAATTCTTCAAATATTTGGGTTTCAATCTTAGTTTTGTTTACATTGAATAATTTTATGGATAATTGTTTATCAAATGGTCTTTGTTGAACTTTGGGTTGTTTTTGGAAAAAATTTGGAGATTAAGAATAGACATTCTTTTTATAAAGGATTATAATTTTGTGGATTATCTGATCTCATACTAATAGTTTTGGTTTTGGTTTTTTTTCTAAAGACATGGGAAATATATAGTTCTCTTTTGTGCATTAGGTGATTCCCAAGAAGTTGATTATAGTACTCTTAATGTGAAAACGTCTTCCTAAATACTCGTCTTTTGGAGAAAATATGAGTTTGATTAAGGAATGTAGTAAAATTTGAAAGTCTATGTGACAAGTAAGTATGTTTCATTATGATTTAGTTAAGCTCAAAAATAAATTCATCAATGAAAATTAACTTAAAAAAATGTTTTCTATTAACTTTTCCTAGTGGGGAAAGAGATACCGTTTAACCCATCACATGTTTGTGATTTTATGGTGGTTAACTTTCTCCTAAACATGTTTTCTATCACACTCCCTCAGAACATGAACCTTTGTTTTCTCCTCCATGTCCATGTTTTCTTACATGGAATCCTAGTATACGTTAACTCGGGTGACCTTTTTACTTCTCTTTCTTTATTTTAAAGTGATAGTTTTACTGACTCTTGTCCCGATTTGGGATTTTCAATGATGTTTCCAAGCCCAATTTTTAAAAATTGGTAGGATGCAATTCCCAAAAGGGGGGAAGGATGTAACACCCCAGGTAAATAAAGAATCTGAAATTTTCATATTTATCCATATTTTCCAATAAAATGTTAATATCAATTTAAATGGAAGGCTATTCTTGATGGCTTAACCAATACGCAACAACGAGTTCCTTTGAAATCTTACGTTTCACTCTAATAATAAAATAATATTACTTTAAATGGTAGTTAACGCCTAGCCGTTTTAATGACGGGAATGAACAGAACTAACTAAAAAATGATTATATATGTTTTTCAAATATTTTTACTTTTTCTAATAAATGTTAGAGGATTAAAAATGAGAATGAATCCAATTTTAAGCGTAAACATTCTAATATAGTTTAAAAGGTCGATTAACCACCTTTTAATGGCGAACCTATTTTAAATTCACTTTTTGACAATTTTATGTGTTATATTTGACAAAATAAAATTCTTCTTTAGAATCGGGACATCAAAATTTACTTTGTGTAAATTTTTGGTATTTTTCTGATAAAGTTCATTTTTTAATGAATAGTGAAAATGTTGTATTTTATTTAAAAACCACTTTTTATTCAAATTTATTTATATATTTAGATTATCTTTTGAATTGCTTTTAACGTTAAGTTAGAATATATTTTTATCATTTAATCCAATAGTGGTCATTGGAATTAATTTCACTTTGAAATTGGACTTAAAATAGTGTCAATCTTTTAATAGATATTGTTTTTTAAAAACACTATCTATGTTTTGACAACGGGAATTAATTATTAAATTAATTAATGCAAATTATTTGTTTTTAATTTTGTAAAATGGACATCATTTTTGAATTCAGAATATCAAATATAGTTTAGGGAGAATTTGTGGTATTTTTGTGAAAAACCTCAATTTTTGATGAATAGTGAAACCACTACGTGGTAGTTTAAAAACTGTTTTTTCGTATAAATGAAAATTTACCACTTATGTGGTTTTAATTTAAAAAATCCTACATACATGGTTGTCATTAATATTTAAAATGAGGTTCAATGGGATTAAAATAATTTTTTGGTGAATAGTAACTCTTAAGTTTTTAATCGCGATTAGAGGTAATTAGTGTAACTTAAGGTAAAGATAATGTTATAATAATATGAAATGACCTTGACACATGTTCTTCCCTTATTGGATGAGTCATGACTGACCAAGAAAATCCATGGGATAACTTGGGGTCCCCATGGAGCCACTTTGGTTGGAAAATGACATTAATACCTTTTTATTTAAAGTTAAAATTCAAATGTCACAAACAAGTGTTGTTTTTCTAAAACAATTTTTACATGTGGTTATATAAGTCATATTTTTTAATATAAATATTCATTAGAAATATAATATGATTTCATACATCATGATATTTTTTTATAATTTTTAGACGTTAAATAAATTAATTTATTTTGACACCGTGATGATGTAGTGATTACTTCATAAATGAATGATTAAAATAAAATGAGAAGATAGGGTGAAATCTAGGTCTTAAACTTGGCACAAAAATATTGGATGGGCAGATTTCGAAACCTTATCACCTTATCCTATAAATATATCCTTTTGGGACCTTTAAAATCTGAAAATAATTTTATAATAAAGTACTATTTTAAAACATTCCAAGAGTTCCCCTCCTCTCCTCTTATAAAAGGCCCCCACCTCTACCACCTTACACACACCTATCTAGCCCTTGGCTCAGACCACTCCTGCCCATTAAATCTCTCCACATCCCTATATTCATCATTGAAGCCTCACTTTTGGCAGAATACTTTCCAAGGAATCCGTTGAGCTCAAATCAAAGAGAGTTACCTGATTTAAAGGAGATTAAAGAACGATCGAGTCATGTCGGACACGAGGTAAGGGATCCTACCCCTCTCCTTCTTTTTAAGTATACTCTTTTATGTCATTTCTTTTAACCTAATAATTATTATGATTGGGATGTTATTTTATATTAATCTTACTGTACTTTTTATGTTCATATGATGAGAGAACCAACTTTCTCTCATCAATAAATTTTGGAAGTTTTGAGTGGCGCCGTTAGGCGGCCCAATTTTTCTAAGAGATCCAACATCTCTCTTTTTTTGTGTACTCTCCATTATGTCACTTAGTTTAAGCTCCTCTTTGTTATTTTTGGGGATGTTCTTTTATATTCCTCTTGATGTAAATTTTATGTTAATATGATTAGAGACCCTATTTGATCTCATCAATCCATTTTTGGAAGTTTTAAATGGCGCCGTTAGGCTGCAGATTTTTCATAAGGGATTTTTCATCTCAATTTTATTCCCAGGAGATTTATTCTACATTTTCCACCATTCCCGTAGAGTGGTATATATACTTACCATTATTCTACTCTTTGTGTAATATACTTTCGTTTATGAGTATTTACATCAATGTTGTATTGCCCTTCTTTCATGGGGTGTATGTTTCGAAAGATACCCAAGTCATTAAGGAAACCTTTCACCCTCCTCTTTTTAAATGACTTCTTTTGTTGGGTGTTTTAATTTACATATTTTTATGTTGGGATATGTTCTTATTGATGTAAATTTTATTTCCAAGTGATGGGATACCCTTTTTATCTCTCATTAACTCATTTTCTGAATTTTGATGTGACGCCATTAGGTTGTCAAATTTTGCAAGGGAACTTCTTAACCAAATTTTGATTCTTTGGGATAAACATTCACTCATTGAATATGTCATTCTATGAATATGTGTGAATAACCTCTGATTGTTTTAACCCTTAATATCCACTTATATTTGGTGTATTCGTTTGTCGCACATAATTATGTAATTGATTTATCCTTAATTCAAGGATACCGTCTTTGTATGGGACTTCGTCTCAATATTCTTTCATTGAGGCATATTATGTTTTATACAAAACATTCTTTTATAAGGTGTATAAACCCCTTTGAATTTTACGTTTATTCAAAAGGAATATTTTTTATATGAAGCGTTTACTAAATGAAAAAGGGAATGTTTTTTTGTCATACATATGCGGCGACAATGACTTCTCCGCCGTCGTGACCATTATTTGAGCTCCAGCTTCCTCTACAAGCCATAACCTTTTTAAAAAAATGAAAAAATAATTACCATATTTTACTTTTATTTTATTTTGGTATTGAAAATGGTTTTTATAATGTTTTTATTATATCAGTGTGTTGTATTGATATCTTGTGATTGAAATTTTGAAATGTTATGTTTCCCTTATGCATGTTTTATGTGAGACGATTATGTTATGGTACTTGGGAATTATTCTTAAGATGGGTGGCTCCGTGATATACTAAGGGCAGGTGAGCCCGATATAGCTCTCCAATGCATTGGGTAACGCGAAATAGTTAAATGTTAAGGTTTCTCCGAAGAGATTTAGGGAATATACTGTGAAGGGTATTCCAAATGTAACCAAGAGGGTTACTCCCTACATAATAATGTTATGAATGCCTCATGTTAACTTTATGACTTATGATTTTTATGATTTATTCATCATTTGATGAGGTATGTTAAAATTATTATGTTTTATTAGTAAAGTATGATTTCATACTTAGACTAATGCTTTCTTTTCGTACATATATATCCCCTACTGAGATTTTTATGCTCATCCCATGTTTTTGAAATGTTTTTCACAGGTCAAGGGAAAGGTGCATGAAAGATGATAATGTCAAGTAAGTGTCAAGAAAGAATAAATGTTTTATTTTAAATATGTTTCCATTGATGATAAAAAACAAATACTATCTTTTATGTAACCATTTTCTTTAAATGTGGAATGCAATTTATTATTTATGATCTCATTCTCTAAAACTCTAAACCTGAAATGATCCTCAATGTGAATTATTCATTTAATTAAATATTAATTAAGGTTTAAGTCTAGGGCCTTATATATCCATAGGCCGTTCAATACATTCCTCCACCACATTGTCCTAATTCTCGATCTGTCATCAAAATTCATGCTATTAGTGGCCTTCTCTCCCACACTTGAAGGATATCATTATACGTTTGAGGAAATTCCAATGAAGGAACACCCCACATTTTTGGCATTTTAAGGTTTTGGTCTTTTACACACTTTTTTCATTAGATCCACCCTAATGAAAATCTATATTTCATTTATTATCACAATGGCCAAGGGAAAACTCTCCAAACTCTATGTCCACTTTGAGAGCATATTGAAAAAACTTTTCATAACTTTTAATGTCTTTAATTGATACACCATTTCGAAAGTGTTGTTTTTAAACAATAAATATTTTTTTTATTCTATTATTGTAAATAAAAAATGATGGAATAAGTGAAAATACTTCTAAAACATTCATCTTATGCCCTGACTGATTCAACTTCCTTTTTACCAAACTCTATAAATTCATTATCTTTATTCGTAAGTGTAGTTCACCAGAATTACATATTAAGAAATATTTTCTTAAATTCATCCCACTATAGATCTTCAAATTCCTACACTATCATGGTGTTCTTTATCAAAGAACAACATTGATCATCCTCTCTATCTAAATGTTAAATGGTTCGAGTCACAATATCCATCTCAGAATTGTAAAAAATATAAAAGATCTTCTCTATTGGAATGACCCACTATTCCGTGACTACTAGATCCGAAGATCCACTAAATGTCAGTGTTCATTTACACAAAAACGTACAAATATCTAGTTTATCCCTCTTTAGTGAAAGAAAATGTTCGTCATTATACAATTTATTGTTCATGACCTGAGATAACTGGGTAATCATTACCATGAAATGTTGAACTCCACCTCCTATGAAATTGGGGAGCACATTTGTTCCATCTATGTATTACCCCTCATATGGGTTGTTGGCCTAGTATATACTATTTCCCACCATTTTATAAAATGTACAAATATTTAACAGAAAATAAGTTTTTATGTTTTGAAAAAATAATTTATCTCCAATGGAAATTTTCACTAATGGAATATCTTATGGGATCAATATGTATAGAAGTTTTCTAAAACAAAGCCTCTTGGGTTCTTATATATACTTTATAGCATAGTAAGGGTTATCAATAATGTTATCTACTCTTAATTCCAAAATTAACTAAACCTCTATACGATTACAACTATAATTACGCATCTTTTAAACACATTCGTATTATATCATTCAATGGACTAATATATTAATAGTGTTACAAAACCATGGTCTATATGTTTAGTGTATTTTGAAAATAAGGACCATAAACAAAATTGAAACAAAAACATTAATTTAATTTGTTCTTCACTAGATTGTTATTAACCATTATATTTCCCTTAGTATAAGTATCCACGATAGAATATACATCAAAGAAAGGGGTGAGCTGAATTATGCGTAATTTTATAGTTAAGAACCCAAATCAATATAACATGTGTTGAGAATAATCCTCAACGTAAAAACATATGAATATGATCATCATCATAATCATGATATGAATAATTTGATAATGGCATGTAATTTGGAAATCCAAAAGAATGAAAAATCATGTATTAGTGGTCAACAACCACACATAGTTGTGAATAAAGGTAGCACCATGTACATGTTTAACAAATCTGTATCATCATAAAATAATTATTCTAAACAACATAGAATCATGTTCATACAATGTTTTCATTACCTCATGAGATGCATTACATTAACCAATCCAATTGAGTTTTATAAAATTCTAGGTGCACATATCACCCCATATAATTTATATAATCACGCAATTCATAGAGAATATATAAAAATATACTCCATAAGGAAAACAAAAATTTGAAATAGGTATCGTGATTATTAAATAATTCATAAATTTATGAATATATCTTAGGGTTCCACAAATAAATTTGGAATAACGTACTTGTTATAAGAATCATCAACCTCAAGTGAAGATGAAACAATCTCAACAGAAGTAAAATATAAGTTTTTAGAATGAATATTATTTTTGAAAAAATAACTTCATTTTCCTAAATTTTGATTGGATGAATGTATATAATAGAAAATAAAATGTAAGGAAAATGAATTTATTCTTTAGGAATATTAATATAACATCAATACTAAAATATTTCATGAAAGAGGAATAATGGAATGAATTGAAATTGGGTTCGAGAATACCCATGTCGCATTTTCGAAGTATTTATTTAATTTAATATATTTGATAATAATATCATATTATTTTTTGAATAAATAGAGTCCCTATTATAATATTATTTTACTCATTATAATTTTATTAAGTCCATTTTTTTAAATTTTGAAGAGTTTAAGCATTCAATTTATTCATTTGAGAGTATTCATTTTATGGGATTCCACAATCCGTTCACATGTATACATGTAAACTTGTTCATGAAAAATGAGGTTAATTTAATAAATATTAGATTATATGTTATTCATGATTACTATGTTGATTTGATGATCTTATATATCATTTGGTTATATAGTATGATGATGAATCATTAGATAAAATGTTAATGATATTCATTGCAAAGGATTACATTTGGTTATATCAATTTTATGGTTTTCAATCATGAATCATTCATCTCATTTTATTATATAATATTATCTATATTTTTTTGTCTACAAAAAATAAAGAGGATTACAAAATAAATTTTGAATTTTATTTCAACCATTATATCGTTTTTATGACCATTCATCTTGGTGTTGTAAAAAAAGAAATTTCATTGAGGGAAGTAAATCGACACATCACATAAGATGTTTTCATTTTCAGAACAGAAGGATTACAAGAAGGGGTTTGAAGATGGATTATTCCATTTTAAAAATAAAATTAAACTATATTTATGATATTATTGTTATCATGAAACATGGATAAGTGGAGGTTATAAAAAAGTAAATACCATGACAATTAACCAATGAAACGGAAGAGAATTGTACCTCTGAAACTCCTCCATGAGAACCACCATGGAGAAATAAGTTTGTTATTATTTTGATAAAAAGGATCTTATATATGTTTTAGAGACATGGGATGTATACTGGTAGAAATTGGAGAATATTAAAGGCATGAAATGTGTGATGAGAAGCGGTGTTGAGGGGTGATATATATAGGGGAAGAGAGTGGTGTTTTTTGATTATGTTATTCACTCGTTTTTTATTTTGGACAAAGACAATGAATAATTTGAACATTAACACTAAATATATTAAAATTATGGATTAGATTCTGATATTTTGGGATTACATCATTCATAAATTATATATTAATCAATAATAGACGAATTTGTTTAAAAAACGTAAATTAATAATTTACAGTATTCATGAAAAACTCAACTATTTCATAAAAATCAAAAACATTAAACATAAAAATATATAAATGGTTCAAATTAACAAAAGAACACCATTTTTTGAATATAATTTTGTAAATAAAATACATTTAATATTTAATTAAAATCATTATTTACATAGAAAATAATGTTTTTAAATTAATAAATATTTTTATAATTATGTGACAAAGTAATGAAGGTATTTTACATTTATTTTCTATTAATGAGACATAAAAATAAAAATTTATGAAACTTTTTTCTAAAAATAATAAATCTTTTAAATAATTAAATTAATTATATATTTTTTAATTAAAATTTATGTTTTATAAAAATAACATCACAGATTTTATTATTTTTAATAACTTTATTTAGTTATAATATGATATAATTATATATTATTATCATTTAAATGATAAATAAATTTTGTTTATACATTCATTGATGAGGTCACTATTCGACTGGTCAAATATCTATTCATAATGGCCACATGACTATTACAAAGGTTGTGTTACTATTTTAAAGGAACTTATTCCATAATTTCTAGAAATACCTATTATGTAATTAATTCATAATTTATAAATATTTTATTATGTCATATATGAGATTTTATGTGTTTTATAATATATGGAATAATTATAAGGAGGGAGTTTCCACTGATAAAATTTTGTGTTGTTACAATTCATCATGACATTAAAATCTATCATTCAATTTTCTAAATATTATGAAATAAAACTCAGAAACGAATTCCTTAATGCATAATGGTAAAAGGAGGAACCTTATTTCATAAGATATATAATCTCAAAATAAATAATCCATTAGTCTTCATTGTATATTCAAAAAAGAAATCTACCTTAGGGCTTGTTACATGGCCATAAATGTAATGAAAATAGTCCATATTATATCAAAACAGACAATTCGACCTCTCAAGTCAATGATTATTAAACTCATTTTTTTACAATGCCATTTTTTTGAGCACATTAACCTTAGACTATGTGTACCTACCTCTGAGGTGGTCAAAATTAGTCTTATGCTGCAAAAGCCTGAAAAATTTAATTTGATCCTATTTCCCTATTGGAATTCATACATATTAATATAATCTATGTGAATATAAATCAATGGATCTATTGAATAAGTAATAGATCATAAATGTTTTCCTATTATTAGTCATAGAAGAGATACAAGAATCATAGATAACCTAGGATTACCCATGGTCTCTTCTAATGTATGTGAGGGTATTCCATTCCCATATCTCAACCATGGGTGTGATATGAATTTTACAGACTATAATATATTCCATAAATCTATTTTTACATCCATTCATCATTATAGGAGAATGAATCCATAGCTCTTTGATAGCTTGCAAATTTCTTGAATTTCCAACTCATCCATCTAACAACTTTGTGTCTCTTAATTGGGATTTAAATCCAAATTTTATATATAAAAACCTATATTTTTATAGAATAATTATCTAAAGGCTTCGATCTTATATAAGGAAAATACCATAGAGGACCTGTATTCATCATCTCTAAAAGGTCCCTCCATATATCTATTGTACACACCAAACAGGAGGAACATACAATAGTATATTTGGGGATACTATGTTGTGAATTTTGTTAGAAATCATCCCCAACATATATTAATCCATATATATTCAATTTATATTCATGGAGTCAAATTTTAACTCGATCAATACTCTCATTTCACATGTGGAATTACAATACTATTATTGTTTCACAGACATTCATCCTACATAATGTTAATGAAATCAATCCAAAGGAATTGCACCAACTCAATTACTATAATGTTTCAGATTCTAATAGTGATCAATGAAATAATCAATTAGAAACTCATATCTCTTTATCCAATAGTCTTAGATGATTGAATATAATTCTATTGTATCATATTTCTCATACATATCAATACTCAAAAAGGCTTATATATTTCAAGTTATTTTTTTCATTAATGAGAGTGGGATGAAAAATAAAAAACTTGGAACATGAACAAGTGATATCCTAATTGATTAGTATTAAATTATATTTTCTTCTTCATATCAATTTATATTAATTATTGTAAAAAAAGAAAAATGCCACTATAAGAGAAAATGAATATTCAACGGTATTCATACTTTGTGAGTTTTAATTGAAAACGATTCATACCTTGACATACTCCATCATCAATTTATCACCTTTAGGATTTACATTGTACACTTGGATCTCGAGACAACCATTCTCAATCCTACATTATACAATTACAGATTCAACCTTGATGGACTTAACATTGGTGTCAGCCAACTGCAACCCCAAATTTCTTAATATTTTCACACTAGTATTAGAAAAGGACACATGGAAACAAGGTCACTCATCAAAAAATGAAATCTATTCATTTTTGATATCAAGATACTTTATTCTATAATAATATGGATTCATACAAAGAAACATTGAAAATATTACACTCAAAATTCATACATACAAAAAAATTTCGAGTAATTATATAAAGCATTGAATAAATAATATCAACAATTACAAGGTTGTATATCCAGTGGTGAAGAGAACCCATATAACTTACTAAGTCACCCATTAACATGGAAATAATGAAGTTCTAGAAAATACTTCATTAACTATGAGTATTTACTGGTTCTATTCTCCAATATATGACTTTAAGTTATCTATTTAGTATTAGGTCAGATCATTCATAGGTATGTTTTTGAGAACCATTTCATCAATTTATTCTTTTTTAAGTCTATATGTGGTGCTATTCTCTATGTCAATGGGGGTAATCAATTCCAGAGACACATCATCAGTTTCTACCACCACTAATGTCACCTCATCCATAATTTAAGGTTATATCAGCCAAATATATTCCTTTATCATCATGACATGATAATCATTTTGGATTGATGAAATGTTCAATTCAGGATCTATCAACTTCAAGCTTAATCCTTACCCCATTTTAGGTGTAGGTTCTCTATATATTCCCCAAAAACAACTATTACATGTTCCTAAACTTCCACACCCATCACTAAATTTGATATAGTAGACTCTTGACCCTATGGAATTAATTTAATTTACTATCCTATAGTTAATGAATTTTCATATATTATTATATTTATTAAAGGATTTATTTAATCCATGATGATTTTACCAATTGACACAAGTTTTAGGAGTGATTATTATTTTTTGACTATAATGGGTCTAAGAATTTCAAATATATCATAAGATGAATCCGTCTAATAAAATCACCTTATGTGGATAAAACCCCAATACAAACATCCAATATCAATGGTTTAAATGTGAGTTGAACCATTGGGGATCCATATATGATTCTATGACCCCTATAGACCATTATGAGGACAACATAGTCTATGTTTGTAGACTCTAAATTGATGAAATAATATACATATTTTTATATGGTTTTAATAAATATAAAAAAATAATGGGTAAAAAATAAAAAATTATATTGTAATTCACCTATGGAACTAAGTAATATTTGGATGATCAACCACATTATGTGTAATTCCTCACTAGTGGATAGTGTCTCCTCTTGTATACATGTGAAAGACACACAATAAAAATATAGGTTAGGGTAACTATTATATTCTATATCCACTAAGGTCTATTGTATCAACAGAATGATCATCTTTGGTAGATTCATAACTTCCCTCCTCATCACTTGTAAATGATTCATTTTCCTCATCTAATTAATAGCACCCAAATTAGTTATTAGGATCTAGTGATAAATAATGCTTAATTATAAAATTAACCCCAAAAGTTATATATTTACATTACCAAATATATGTTTGATTCATTAATCTATGGGGGTTTCTTATATGCCATATTTGGATCCAATTAACATAGTAGCACATCATTGATATTCGACACCACTAGACTCCCTTGGATACACCTAAAAAGAGGGATCTTATTGAGTAAACACTTCATTGGATGGTTCCTTAATCAATATATCATTATGTATAGAAAATAACCTATCGATATATTGGTAATACATTATATTCTTGTTATTAATGTTTTAAATTTAATGATATATGAAAAACTCTCCTATTAGATTGAACTTCCATTGATATGTTTATCCCCACCATTCAATGATTTACACCACCCCTCATACACTACTTTCATTGATCCATATCATGATTGTAATTTACAACCTATCTGAATTCTATTAGATATATGAGGGGATTTATTCATCTATAGTCTATGATATTTTGTACATAACGAAATAGGATTCTCTACAGATCCAAATACAAAAACCCTAGAGCTTTCACATTTCTCTTCGTACTACACTAATGGGACACCCACAACATTATGTTCAGGAACATCAGTTTCCCCACATAGATGATGAATGTGATACCATTGGAATGCTAAAACAACTTAATAATCCACCATGAAGGTCTTACCCTCGATTGGAGGGCTCCTCTGGAAGAAGTTGATGTAATAACAACAACCACAAGGTTTACAATGATAGATCATCCTGATTCACTCATTTTTCAATCACTTATTTAGGGTATAATAACACCCCTATATATTTTTAACCCTAAAATAAATTTATAGAAACACTACATGGTGGAATAACAATCACATCCCCCAATCCCACTCAAGTGATATGTCCTTAGAGTTTACCCATGATGGTGGGGTTTATCTCAGGGTGACCCTTGTGTATGCCTATGAAATATAGATCTTTGATCTATCATTCCAAACTGTTTGCAATTAGTATTACTTTCCAAAATAGGTAGTGGATGAATGTTGAAGTTGTAGGGATTATATATATAATCCACCACTCCAACTTCATCCATTTATGGTTGCCATACTCATATGATGATGAGATGCAATGGAAAAAAGGTAATACCTAAATTAGAAATTTTAATGGGAAATTAATACACATCAACATAGGTAGGGACACATCCATGAATGAATTATATGTTATTGTAGTGACTCTTGGTAATATCCCATAATGACATGACCTATATAATTATTCAATCTCTCAAGTACAGGGATTTTAAAAATTTGAATGTTCATAGAGAACATCAATTCTTTATCACCATAATTTCAGTCTCCACTCTAACATGTGGGTCCTTAATAAAAAACATCAATACAATCAAGAAAACCACTTGGAATTAAATGAATATATCTTTTGTTACATATTTTTATGTATGAAATCCTTGTAATTTATATTTAAATCAGTTGAAAACTATATAGTATGAAACCAATTTTCAAAAATGTTAAATGATAGGTCCCTACATTGGTGTCCCTAATATATAACACACAAACATGTTTACAAAAAGTATGATCCACATATTAAACATGATGAATTTTTTATGATATGGGTGATTTTATATCATAGTAATCAAGGAATATATAAAAACCATCTCAAATAATAGTGTTAAATATTTGTACCACTAGTAACTATATGATTTGTTGAAAATATCATACAAGAATCCAAGAATGAGGATTCTACTAATTTGGTAGAGGTCCCAAAATCTATTCCATATAACCATTTATGAAGGCGGGTAGTGTTATTGTTTCATAAAAAACTTTTTAATAACTCAAGAAAACACTTTATTTATGGTAAACATGAAATTTAGAAAACGACATGGATTCATATAGACCAATTAAATACAAAACACCCGCTATGTCCATGTATGTATGTACTTGTTATTTGTATTTTTCCTAATCATTAATCAATTTTACGGTAAATCCCTTATCCCAATCATCAAACTATTCAACATTATATTTTTAGATTCCTGTCTAGATGATTCTTGATTAGTGTGGATGTATGGATCTGTATTTGGAACTATACAATGTTTATCTTATTCTAGTTTTTAAAAGTGTGAATACTTTTTATGTTTATTTTCCTAACAATAAGGCTAGATGTTGTTATTTTTCTCTAGTTATGATAAATATGAATCAAAATAGAATTTATTTTGGTGTAAAGTACGATTTCATGTTAGAATAAATCATATTGTGAGACCAATACAAAGAGTAGAAACTGATTTCTCAAAATATGTTAGTTTTTCTCCTCAATGATCGAATTAAATGTTTATTTATTTCACAACTAAACACTTCTAGCTAAGGATATGTTATGATGATTAGAAATTTATTTTTTCTTGAAATTATCCTATGTGAAATCATGTATCAAAATTATATATAGTGTTATTGGGTGATAAATGTATTTTTACACCCCATTTCTAGTTTATGAATGTTTTCATCATGAACGATTCTACAGACTGAAGGATAATGTTCATTTCAGGAATACAATCTCATTGAATTCGAGTCACGTAAGTGTTAAATAACATGAATGTTAAGGATTTCAATACATGGAGTTTTAGTAAAACAATTATTGTCAAAATATATGAAATTAAATCACTAACAAATTGTCATTAGTCTTAACAAACCCTTTTATATTTATAGGTGATGCTCAACCCCTGTTGGTTGAGTAACACATCCCTTTTTCCCATGACTAAATAATTTTTAACAAAAATTTTTTAATACATCCAAGAAATAGTGGTTTCATTTTAAATTAATACTATGATTCCCCATCAGATCCCATTATGAGTTTCTGGTTTAATTGTAGGAATAATAAATGTGCATCTACTAAAAAGGATAATTTTCTATAAAATATTTTTTTAGTTCATTACATTATTTGAAATGTAAATTACATATATTTTGTGTGTCTATGTAACAATATTCCAATGATTCTATGAGTCCAATTCGTGATAAAGAAAATCGTCTGAAAAGGAAATGATGTATGTTTACAAAACTCATTTTTTTATGAATTAGGGAAAGAATACTATTTAAAATCATTAATTGCATGATCTAGGATTGGTCCTATGAGATAGATCATTTTATAATCCAAAAGGTATAAAAATTGAGTATCAACTACCATTTTTGGGGTAGATGTTAAGTGGTTTAAGGGTCACTATCTCAGCTCACATAACACTCTATCAGTGAATTATTTCAATTAGAGACCCATAGATTCTCTATAGTGATAAATTCAAAAGAAATACCTCACACAGGTACTAACATACAATGAATATTATTTGGGATTTTTTTAAAATTTTAAATGTTTTAGAATACAGTTCTGATAAATAACCTTTTATTTTCTCAAAATCTAAAATTACTACAACTATGAAACATTGATGAGACCATTCCGTAGCTCTCTAGGTAACATTTTATTTCTTGATATTATATCTTATACAAATCTTATCATTCATTAAACTCTTAATATTAAAAAAACACTTCTATGACCCCCATTGGACACATTTTTATTTTTCAAAAAGTTTCTTAAAAATTGAGTTATCTGGCACCCCATATCCATTCAAACCCAGCTCAGTTATGAAAATTCCATATGCACATCTAGTATCATAGTCCCCTATTCTTAATTTCATCATATTATTTACATTCTTATTAGTCTCCAACCATTTTCCCTTATGAATAGTTAATCCCATGATAGGCCTCCTTCATTCTACATAAAATTGGTGGAATGCATGCCTTTTACATTTAAATTGTTCTTAAATATTAGGATGTAATCATAACAATTAAATTATGAAGAGTGAACACCTATTTTCCTCCTTGATAAATGTTTTTAGGATCATGAAATCAAAAAATCCACACAATTGTACTGATATTTTTCATCCTAGTGTGTAAGCCCACTCAATAATATTTTGATGTTACCCCATGAGGGTATCTAATATACCAATCACATATGTTAAATAGTGACCACCATCCTAAAAAAACTAAACTATATCAACCACCCTAATGAAATGATATTAATCTAAAGGAAACATTCTAAACACAAGTTGTAACAATATAACCCCAGTACTTAGTATATGATGTTAAATTATATCCAATCTCTTTAAGAAAATAATTTCAACTATGCACAATATATTCATTAAATGATGTTAATATATAGACTATACTTTGTAGAAAACATTGGGTTCTACATTTTTAGATCCATAAATGACTCATTTGAGTGGTATTTAATGATTCAAGGGGTGATCTTGAGAAGAAACCCATCCTCCATGAATTGAAAAAGAGTAATCAGAAAAAATGACCCTTTATCACTCATTCGTGACACACGTGTCGTTACTACATTAAATTATATAGAATGGTATGATATTTTCATTTAAGTTTAAACTATAAAACTAAAAATATGTGGGTATTTATACTTGACTTATCTGTTGGACACTAATAAGACCCTTTTATTCTCAATCCCGACATCACAGTAATTCCATCACTTCCTCTGAAGAAGAAATCCATAATTCATGAAATCATTTATTGATTGTAATAAACCCCTCACCATACTATGCCCAGATTTCCCACTGGAATTTGGTATCACTATAGAACATTAACATCTGCAGGACCTAATACATGGTTTTTGTATATCATATTTTAGTCACATGAATTTAAACCATGATCATACCCACTATTCTTTAACATGGGAGTGTTCCCACTAGATCTTAACGTTTTCCTTAACCTATACATGGAATGAATATATGAGATCAATCCCCATTGAAATTTAAAATTTTCAATAACACATAAATTATGATTTTATTTTGGGATATCCACAAAAGGCATAAAATATGTTACCGACCCATACATCATGACTATATGAGGGATTATCCCCATATGACTTTAAGAATGTTACCCCTTATGATTGAACATAAGCTTATCCCATAGGGATGACCCTTGGGTGATTTATGTGATGGGAAAAATATCATAATTTTTTTAGAATACTATATATTCTCCTTATACTTATGTAACGAGCCTATGATGTTCCCTCATGTAAGAGCATGATATGCCTCTTGATATGAGCAAAATAAGCCAAGATAATAATCCTGGTATATCTTCTCCCTTTCATTTGGTGATGACCTTATGTTCATCCATCATGTGATGAGGATTTGATAACTGATTTGATGATCATATGAATATTTTGTCATGAACATCATGACTTTTTAATATAACATTAGGTAATTATCTTATATTACCTAATGTGATGAGTATATTATGCCTTTAGTGGGGAGATATGATATTCATAAGAGAGAGATGAAATTTTACCTGTGTGATGAACAAATGTTTCTTGGCCAAAAAATCATAATTAGACTATAGTTATTATCTAGATCTTTTATAGGTTATGTACCTAGTATTCATTTTACATTTTTTATATGTTTTTCATACAAAAAATGTGATGCATTAGGTCTTGAAATTGAGTTTTACTCAATTTTAAACACATGATATCCCACAAAAACTATATTGGGGAATATATTTATAGATGACCAACATAATGAAAGATGTCTCACCATGTATGAAGATAACACATACTCTCCAATAGATGTTTTTCACCCTTTTATGGAATACATTGATTAAATAGACTACATTACAAATTAATATTGTACCAGGAATGGGGTTAAAGAGAATGCTTAAATTATATAGGGGTACCTAGAATAGGTAATGAATCTGTTAGACACATATATGGAATGAAAAAATGTAATCCAGTCCTCTCATTGTAATTTATGTGCGAACAAATCCACCCTCTATGGGGAAGGACTACAACTTTGGAATGTTGGAATGTGTGAACACAATACCTTGACTAGTCTAAGCATATCATCTAGTGTGAAAAATGGTTCTTAATAGAGACATAAGAAAATATCATAGACACTATCATATATTATAGTTGACATTATGTAAAATATTTATTTAAATATTCATTTTATGAGATGGAGGAAAATGTGCCAACCCTTATATTTTTAAATTTTAATTATTTTCAATATAGTTATTTTTTTAATTTAAATGTGAAATATATTAATATTTTGAAATATTTTACTAATAATGGAATGATATTTGGATAAGGTTGGTTTAGTTATTTTTTTATATAAATCTAAATAATATATCAAACATATATAATATATAAAATATTTTAAGGTTATGTTAAGGAATGTTAGAAACTATGTTTTTAATTCATCATATTTAAATTAAAAAATTAGAAGAATTTTTAAAAAATACACATGTATGTCTATTTTATATAAGAATATATTTATTACAACATAGATTCCAAAACACCGTTTCAATAAGATCTTATATTAATATGTGAAAACATGTATTATTTTAAAACTTATATTTTAGTAATGATATATTAATGTAAAATAGTCAAGTTGATGATAATTATACTACTTTTATGTGTTCTACAAATCACAATACTAATTTATAATATTTTCAAACTATTACCAGTGATGTTATATTTTATTCAGAGCAGATAATCTATTATCAATTAGGGTTCAATAATTGTTTATTAAACCACTATAAAAACAATAAAAACAATATATATATTATTTAGTGAACAATTGTTGTTTCTTGTTTGGTTGGGATGGTAAGGGAGGCCTTGTTAAAAATATCATAGTAAACAATCTTATATTTTTTTAATGATGAAAAGCTATCACTTCTTGAACATAACTTTGAATATCCCCAACTCTTGGATCCTAATTAAATTACTAAACCATTCATCTATTTTTAGTAGATAAGTGTCATATCATGATGACCATTAACCAATATAAAAACATTAATGTGACCTACCATTCATTTCTTATTTATATTCCACAACAAATAAGTTTTAAAAGTGGTTATATAAAATAAAATTTATCCCTGAATAATGATAAATTTGATATCAATGATAATATAGTACTAAAATCACCCCCATTTTATTTATAATAAATTTTTTTGGATAATATTTATTTTATTATCATATCGTTTGAGTTCATTATAATGGTAAATTAAAATTTAGTGATTTTTTTTCAGTTATGTTCAAAATATTGAATATATATGATAAGAGTACCATATTTAAAAAGATAACTAAGTGAGTTTTAGTGAGTAAAAATGTATTCATATTTTAAAATTATTAATGAAATTTTACATAGAAATAAAGAATCATTAAAATATCATTCTATAAAACAAGAGTTTTGGAGTTATAAATAATTTTATATAAATTAAATATATATGAATAGAATTATATATAGATAATTCTTAATCAATTAAATGATTGTTTTCAAAAGTAAATAAAGTATCATACTTTAAAGGACACCCAATTTTATTTTTATAAATCAAATTAATATAGACAATTGGGTAGCAACACCTGAATTTTCATGTATGAAATATTTTTAAGGTATGATATAAAATTTCATAAAAATTTAAATATAAAATTGTAAATAATTTCTATTTATTTGAAGTTACAGTAATGATTTCTCCCCAATATTTGAAATTATTGTTATTCTATTATATAACATGTTTGGATAAATCATCTCCTATTAGAGATGATAAAACTACTAAAGATCTAAAAATGATGAATTTAACTCTAACTCTCATGATGTATGAAGTTGAAAAAAAGGTGATGGATGTATTCACAAAAAAACCAAACATGATTTTGGATATATTAATATTACTAATTTATAGAATAAATATAATGCTCATTATAATTGTTATGACTCATTCGATAAAAAATAATTTTGAATTTACTGTTTTTTGAATTAACATTCAATATAAAAATAAAAATAAAAATTATATTAGAACATAATAACTAGATTTGTATGATCCTTCGATAAATTAAATTTATTTATGGAAATTAAAATAAATTGAAATATTGTGGGTGTCAAAATATATTGAATATCATGAATAATATCTCTCTACAAAAATATAACAATAATTTGGATAAGAGATAGAAAATTAAATAACACTATTCAAAGAAAATAATGAATTAAATGAAATACACATAGATTAATTTTAAGGATTCTAATAATATATGTAATTAAAAAGTGAGTTAGTAGAATAAATTGACAGATATGACATGTGTTTTATAGATCAAACTAAATCAATACATTCACTATTTATATATTCCCAAATATAATGATAGTTTGTTTGATAAATTTAATGAATATTTTTCTCTGCATGAGGATAATTCATACTCACTATGGAAGGATAAAAAATCCCATTCCATTTACAGGATGGGTTATTTTTAAAAACAATATATTATAGAATCATATAATATAATATAAATTTATATTCAATAATGATTAAACCTCTTCAATGAAGTGAGATTTTATAATTTGATCTATTTTTATTATATTTTCCATTACCAATTGTTTCATGTATGTTTCTTCTGAGGGAGGAACACCTCAATATAATTATTTTCATTAAAAATTTCTATAATAATTAAAAAAATATTAAAATTTATGGTAAAATGAAAAATAATATAGAGTAAATTTTTTATACATTTTTTTGAAAAAACATGTCAAACGTAATTTTTATCTAATATATGAAAATTTTCGAAAAAATAATCAAAATAATCATAAGATTACATTGATTATATTGTTTATTGTGTTCCCATATCACTAAAATATATTCCACATGTAAGTATTCTTGTTTAGTTTTTTGAAGGAAGATTAACATTAAAAAATAACAAATACAAATAGAGACATACTCAAATTATATTGATATAGAAGGAAATCATTACCTTTTTTGAAATAAATCTTCATATAAAAGTACATTTCTTGTTTAAATATATGTTGATGGAACTATTTTTTCTATAACAAAATAATGTTTCTAAGGAATTATTTAAAATAATAACAATGTAGTTATAAATTTTGATGATGAGATAGTTAGTTTTTCCCTTGGATTTCAATTCCATATTTGATTATTTTTAGACTTATTTAACCAATAAAAAATATTATGATGATTAGAAATGTAAAACATTAGAATATTCTATTTTAATGTGTTTTTAAATTAATCATGGAATTGGTAAATTTAAGCTACATATACACATCATTTTATATAGAGTAGTTACTGATATATTTTTATATTTTACGTCTAGTAAGATGAAAATGATATTTTATGTGTGTATTTTAGTTATATTTCCAGATATTTCAATGTTATATCATGATAATGGATGTAAGGTAATATTTAGTTACCTTCAAAAGTTATATTATTACTTCCTTATTATGGCTAAAACAACTAAAATAGATTTAAATTTATATATTGATCCAAAATCTAGATTTATTTACAAGTTAAATGTGTATCATAGGAACATATCATTTCTTAAAAAATATATATTTTTTTATTCAAATTTTAGAATAATTTATTTTATTATCTATAGTTTATGCTAACTATATTGAATATTTCTTTTATTATTCCTATGTGTCATGAATAATTTACAGAAAAAGAGTATTTAGATTTAATATTGAGCATATCACAATCAAGTGGGATAAAAATATTTCTATTGACATTTCTAATATTATTATAATACATTTTTGATATAACAACATAGATTCCAGAAATCATTACTCAAGTGGTTTCCCTAAAAAATGATCATATTTCAATTGAATTTATTTAAAGTAAACATCAATTAACACACTATTTAAAAACTAATCCATCATTGATAGAATTGATTTAATTTGTATTGAGTTGGATTTTCTTTAGTTTAAATGGAATTGTTCCATTCATTTTATATTTTATAGTTTTTATATATATTATTTATGTATTATTCTAATAAATTAATTATATGTAACTTCTTATCATTTGAGTTTAATATTATGATTTTATTTATAATATTGTTTCAATGAAACACAAAACAATTTTTTTTTCTCTAAATAAAACAATATAATTACATGTTTCATCATATAAAATTACATATATATGAATAATTTATATTTCAATATAATATTAATTTGATTTATTTTTTTCTTTTTTAATAATATGTTATCATTGAATATGAATAAATTATTTTTATATTTATTTGGGTTATTATTCTTTTCAAATATTCTGTATATCAATATTTGTGATGGAGATTATTTATTCTTGAATATAGGATACATTAATTTTAGTGTCAATTTAACAATATATTTAGTTTTATCATATTCAAAACATATATCCAATCCTCTTATTCATTATAAAAAATAATAAGGACTTACATAGAGGATTTTGTCTGAAATATGGATGATAAATATAATAGAGCATTTTAAATACTAATATTCTAAAAAGGATAATAATTTTGGACATTAATCCCATATTTTATCAATTGTAAATGTCTATTTTTGTTAGAAAATTATTATAAATATTTTTCTGGATAGAGACATGTTTTTTTTTGAAATCATAGGGTGTTTTTAACACAATTGTGACATGGTATCATTATAAAGGTAATGTTGATGAAATTTATGAATAATTATTTTTTAGATAATGAGGTTATTTATTATAATATATTTAATATTATTTATCATTAATTTACTTCATTTAATCTTATAACCCATATTCTGTGTTATCAAGTTGAATATTTTTCTAAAATTAATATATTACAGATAATTATATAATAAATTATACAAGTATGAGGTTATTTATATTTCAAACCACTAACATTCATATGAAATAATTCATTGTTTTATCTTATTAAAAGAATATTCATTACATGTATATGCATTATATTATTTATAAAAATTTAAAGGATTTGAGAAACGTATCCTTTAATAAATATATATTATGTATATGATAAAAATTGATAAATATGTCCATTTTATGTGGTATAAGTTGAGGTTAATATATAATTAATGTTAATGTAAAATGAGAATGAATTATAATCATAAGAGATACTTAACTCCATAATTTTTAGACATGTTCATTTGAAATAATAAACTACTCTAAAGATTTGTCATATGAATAGTCACATTTTTGGAATATTATGAATAATTCGGTTCACATAGAATGTATTAAAAAATAGATTGGATGAATCTCAATGGAATTGTGATATTGATAATATTCTAGAGGAATAATATCCTATATGAGTAAGATGGTGATAGATATATGTTTTCTGATGATAGATATATTTCTTTTAAAGGATATTTAAATATGGTGGAAGATTATAAGGTCGATATAACAAGAAAAAATGTTACAAATTTATTTTTGAATTGTACATGACAATAAGTCTCTTTAGTGATATTATATATATTTTGAAAACCATACTGTTTAGGAAAAATAAAATAAATGTTGATAACTAATCATATTAAATATTGAAATAATAAAAATTAAATAAATTTCTTTATTTAAGTGTTCTTGAGGTTAAAATTTTTATACAGATAGATTTGAAAGAAACATTTTAGTTGAGTGTCAACGATATTAAATATTATATTGTTCATTTGATGTTATTTAGTTTGAGAAAGAAGATAAATGTTATGAATATAATGATTATAAACCCATTAAATTCACAAATAATATGATTCACGTTACATAAAATCAATATAAAATTAGGCATGAAAATGAAGAAAATGTAAGAATTAGTTGGGATTAAAGATTAAAATTCCATTAAAAAAATTTTAATTAATAATTTATATTTTATTTTTGATGAAATATATATTTTGTGATCTAGGGTAGTATTGTATGAATAAATTATATCACCAATTCAATATAATACTATATTTTTTGATATGTAAATATATGAGTTTTCAATTAATATCTCCTCAAAATGATAATGGTTATAGATGAAATTTTAAATTTTAATTGTTTAATAAAAAATATAAATGACCAAAAAAATAATAGAAAAAAATATTAATTCAAAGATATATTTCAATTAAAAATTCATAGTGTTAAAAGTTAATATTTATTTTTTAATATATATTATTAAGGATAAATTTCTGATTCTACTAGGGATATGCATGTCAAGACATGAATTTTACATTTTTTATTAGTTCAATTAAAAAAGATTAATAAATTAAATATATTCTATGTATCCATCTGAAAACTTTTTTATAATGATGAAAATATAACCATATTTTAGTGTGATATTATAATAATATATAAAATACATTTCTAAAATAAAAAATAAATAATTGTGCGAATGAAGTGAATTTTTTATTTAATATTAAAATCCTACTATATTCCTTTTATAAATAAGTAATATAAGTAATGAATTGTCGACAAATTACCATCATGATCATATTAGAGAAAAATATTATTATTAAAATGAAATTAAATTTGAATCGAATAAATTTAATGTTGAAATAGATAGTAAAAAATAAAATCTGGAAAATTATATGTATTCAATGAAACTATAGTAACTATATTTAGATTTGACATGTTTTTGATATATGATGAAATCATTTAATGGTAGTTTCAGTTCTGTAGATACCATAATTAAAATATTTGATATTATATGGAGAGAATATAAGAACCATTTGAGTAATTTTTTAACAAAATTTCATTTGAATAAAAATTAGTAGATCACATGTCTAATTATATTTTTCATATATGAGATTTAAATATAATAAATTTTTTTATTTATATCAGTTTATATAAGGTATGATGTAATTATGTAATTTAATTAGAATCAAATTATTACCAGCATAAAAATGTATAATCTAACTCTAGTTTAGACTTAAAGAAATAGGGATCATAGAGTAGATACATCAAACACATTTCCCAAATCAAGATTCATTCTGTATGATGATTTAGTTCCTTAAATATCATTTAATGAGAAAAAAATAGTGCCCCCCATTTATATTGGTACGGGATGTATTTATTACATGTATCATCTGTTTACAAAATCATATTTCATAGTCATGACACCAACTGTTTCTAATCCCTCCTCTAGTTCTTCACTAAACTATAACAAATATATAACATCACAAATTCTTTTCAACGCTAGAAATATTATTCAAAAACTATATAATACTCTAGAAAAATATTATTGTGGTGGGAGTATTTATATATTTATTGTTATGAATGAATATTCACACATATAATGTTTTTAGTAATTGTTTTTTTTAATTTATAATGTATACTAATATATTACTCATATTTTTTAAATCAATATGAAAAAAATGGTTGTTATAAATATTTTATATACATTTATTTTTTATATAAAAAAAGAGTAGAATGTATTTTGTAATAAAATATTCTACTCTGAATATTATAATTAATAAGAATTACACAATTAGTTTTAATGTTACAGTTCTTTTAATACTATTTTATTAGTCTAATTTAATAATTTATATTATATAAATTATTAAATTTTACATTTAAATTTCATTGATATAGTGATAATTAAAAGGGGTGTCTACTATACATTTATTTGATCAATATATTCATAAGTATTGATCCTCCCAAAAACCATTATTTTTACTAAATAATTCACTTTGAGTGAGTGGGTGAAAATTGATTAATTTATCAAGATTTTATCAATGTATGTTTTTATTGACTTTATCCCATATATTTTTTTTGTTAAAAAAATTACTAGAAAAAAATCCTATATAAAAATTGATTTTTTTACAAAACTAGAATGATCTATAATTTATCTTATATGAAGTATTATTTAATTTTATAATCATTATATCGATATTATTTATTCATTTAAAATATTTTTTATCTTTTAATTATCCTAATAGGATTATAATATTATAATTGAAATATATTACATATCCATATTTTATAAGTACACGACATATTATCATTTCAATTTAATCATATGTGATTTTTATTAGTTAATGTATATTATCTAATAATTATATCCATAATAAATTATTATGAATTGATTATTATTTACTAGAAATAATAAATGTCCTTTTATTCCCATGTTGAGTTCGGAAAAATGAAGCTACTCTGACAAAAAACTCATACATTATTTATGTTAAATGAAGAAATAAAACTAAACTAGTAACATAATTTATAAAATTTATGATATTATTATCGAATTTTTGATAGTTTATTTAATTGAACGTTATATAAAAATAGTTAAATAGTTTCCTAACAATGTAATGGTTTTATTAGATGGTTGACTTGGTTTTTATCTATCTATTTTTAAAGATGATATTAATCATTCTAATGGATATAATATCTATATGTTTTCAAGGATAAGTTCAATAAATATTTTAATTCATATTTTAAATCAGATTACAATTTTAAAATTTCCCAAAAAATAAAAAATTATATACATGAATGATTTATTGAATAGTTTATGATTATTTAAATTGATTGTGAAAGACCCTTTAAATAAGGACTTCTATGATTTTCCAAAATTTCCACTACTTTTGATATTTATTCACTGAGATTTATAAGTTGAAATGAAATAGATAATAATTATATAAATCTTTTATATTTGGGTGTGATATGGAGAATTATTGTATAATTCTATATCTTTTTTATAACTGAATCCAATTAAGATAATTTTTTTTAAAGGAGACCGTATATTTTAAACTTTGATCCATTGTAATTTTGTGTATATACTTTAAAAAAATACCCTAATTTTATATATTTATCTAAAAATAATTAGGTTTTAAAATAGTGAAATTATGTTCCATAACGTGTATGGTATGCAACACAATTCTTAACCAACCCATGAAACTCTAGTATTTAAAAATGGATATTATTAAGAAGCTATTAAATTAATGGATATGGATATGATAAACTAATTATATTTATATATAACAATATTTTACCCAATATATTAAAATTTATTAATGATTAATAAAAAATAACTCAGGTTTCTTTACAACCATTTTATTATTCAAAGTGATAATTTCACAAATATACTTTTTGTTTGATTTTTGGGATAAAAATAATAATAGATTTCTATTACTTTTAAAATAAATCATCTAAAAAATATACATCATTTTGATGTCATAATTTAAAAATTAACATGTGGTGAATTTATAATATTTTTATGAAAATTATGAATTATCAATGAATAGTGAAAATTATATATTTTCATCGAAATATGAGTTTTATTTTGATGAATTTTAAAATAACAAATATATTTTTTTATTGGTTGTAATATATTTTTTAGTTACATTTTATTTAAAAAATCAACTATTGTTTTTTATGTGGAATTAAATGCAATAATTTAGTCTAAAAATATGTTTTACAAAAAATGAAATTTTTCTTAAAAAGTACTTTTTAATATGTGTTTATCATTTTATTTTAAATTAAATTAAACCAATATATTGAATTTGGAAAAATTTATTCCAAATTTAGAATCAATGGGTCCATAATTATTAAAACCATACATTTAATTTTTAATCCAAATGAATTGTAAGCTTAGAAATTTTTATTACCATATTAAAGAGTATATCGGGTGTTTAATGCTAAAAATGAAATTATGTGGATCCCAAAATGACCCTAAAAATTTAATAGTTCTTATTGGACAGCTATATACCATCTAATTTCATCCAAACATCTAATATATGGCTTTATTTCCTATTTGGAAGTGATTATTATATTATAATATTTTATTTAATGATTGGAATTAAATGTCACACTCTTATTTTTAATAACAATAATTTTTTAAAATAGGGAAAATGAGGGGATATTATAGTTGATAAATATTACTCTGAAATATAGATGATTTATATTCATCATGGTATTTTTTTTAATTGAATGTGAAAAAACATACATTAAATTCTCAATCAATGATGAAGTCGTAATTACTCAATTAAAGAAATAATAAAATAAATATTATAATTAAATTTTTAGGTTACATAATATGAGATCCAAAATTTCTAAATATTAACATTAATGGTTAGGTATGTATTAAAATATTATTTTTAAATATTATTTGTTGTGTTGATGTTATTATAATCACTATATTATATAGTTCTTAAATTTGACGTTAATGATATTTTATTGTAAATAAAATATTATTAATTGATATAAAATTCATAAAAATTATATATTCATCCTTGTGATAAGGGTATGGTTGAACATATAATCAAATATATATTTTTGGGTAATTTTATACTTTTATAGTAATTATCTGTACCATCAATGAGTAAAAAAATTTGTTTTATGGGGTAAATTTTAAAAGATTTAATGAGGGGTAAAAACTAAACAGTAAGAATAAAAAATTGTAAAAACAACACCAATTTTTCTGAAATTATGTAATTTATAAACATAAATACATTATATCTATATAAATCTTTTAAAAAAATTAATGATGTATTATTTTATAATAAATTAATATTTTAAGAAATTCCAAGAGTGCTCATCCCCTTTTGTTATAAAAGGGAACCTCTTATTCTCATTACTCTACAATTAATAACCTATTTTTACATCATATATCAACCTAAATCCAAAAATAAATTTCATCCCCTATTTATAGAGGAATTATTAATTTCATAATACTAATCTTATTGTTTTCAAGGTGTTATGAAAATGATTTTTTAGAGAAAATGTATTGTTTTTAATAACATGTTTAGTATTATTTATTCTCCCACATCATTAAATAATATTTAAAAAACAAATAAAAAATAAAAAATAATACTAAATACAATGATATGTTATTATGTTAATGTAATAACCTATATCCATCTCCAACCTCCTTTAAATATGAAAGTAATCTATCATTCATGTGTTTGATAGAATGCCACCTCACGTACTAATATAAATTGTTTTCCATCAACTACAATAAAGACTGTATATAATGACAGAATTATGTTTTTATATTATATTGATTGAATATTTATCATTATTAGTTCTTTATGTATTATTTATCATATTACCTTTCCGATCACAAAAAAAATTGATAATTCCACTTGTGTATACATCTATACTACCACCACCACAAAGGAATGCAATTCATTTTTCATCATAAATCACATGGAAGATATATATATATATATATATATATCTGTGTGTGTGTGTTTAAAAATATAATATGATATTTAACATATTATTTTAATTATGAAAAGAGAATAAATACTTATATTCCTTCTATAATGATCTTTAAAATATAGAAATTTTACTCTTGTATACATATGAAATTTTTTCTCTATGATTATAATATATTTTATTTTTCAAAACAATATTTAATTATGGTATTAAAATGTATAATTGATTTATAAAAATGATACTTATTTCTATATATGATATAATAAATACCAATTACCCCATTTTCGACATATCTATGTCATTTTTGTCTTATGAACAAAATATCATCAAAACAAATGACATGAATAGTTATAATTAGTTAATTGTTATACGATGGTAATAAGTGAAATTATAATAATATTAAACATACAAAAATGTTATAAATAAATTAAATAATTACCAACACAATATAATTAAAGAAGATAAAAATTTATGTGATGAGTTAGACTCAAGGTTATGGAATTTATTTTAAAAAATTCTCTTTTAGAGTTTCACATAAAACCATCTTTTTCATCTGTATCCCGATTTAAAAATATTTTATAGATTTTTTTAATGAAATAAACTATTTTGAAAATATATTCCTTAATCTTCAATGATCTAAGAAATATAATTCCACACATAATGTTTATATCATTTATGGAGAAGTTGGTCTATCATGGGCATGTATCAATCATAAAAATTCAATAGAAGATATAAATTGAATGGAGTTGGGTGAATTTAAGATGTAATTTAAAAATATATATTTGGTATCCTTTTACCTCCTTAAAATAGAGACATTGATCCGTATTGACATGAAATATGATGATGAATCAATTTTATATTATGAGGATAACATAAGAAGTATTTTAGGATTAAACACTAGTTTCATAATTAAAACTGAATTTAAGATTAATGGATTCTTTATCTAGTTAAAATGAGTCTATAAATATTTTTCTCAATTCATTAAATTTTTAGTTTTATAGAATTCATTCAATGTTCCATGAAATATGAGTTGAAAATGGGTGATTATTAGTGGTATAGTGGGACTGCGTATTAGGACCATGAATAGAGTTTAATTCTACTTTATCACTATATAATATCAATGGATTCAATATAATATGAAACCCCATATATTGGAAGTGTGGAAATATGTATTCTGGAATCAATCTGAAGGGGAACAATATTTTTTTCAAATGTGGAATATATGGGAATAATAAAAACTCTGGTAGAAGTGAGAAAATTAATCCAAGTAATGTGATCATAGAAAAGAATATATAGATTTATACTTATCCTTTTATCCACATTTTTAAAAAAATATTTATTTGGTAAATACAAAAACAAGTGAATAATTTAAATATATTTGAATGATAACTAAAGGATAGGATTCCTAATATTAATTGTGAATTCCCCACCTTATGTCATCACTAATACGGAGGTTGATAGGGGTAATTATTTTGTTATTGGTTCACATGTTATCCAGTTAAGAAATACTAATTTACAATTTTAATTTAGTTATATGAATTCTTATTTACATGAATGCTTATGAAAAATATTAATAAACCACCAAAAATAGAGGTTATGTTATAAATTTAATTGATTTTTGGGATATTTTTCAATCTCAATTATTTGCATTTTTTACATTGTTATCATTTGGATAAACCTTTTTGTAGTCATTAATAGATTTCCATTATATGAATTTGATTATTTACAAGTAATGTATATGTTTCCCATATATAGATACCACATTAATTATTGATAGAAATAAATCACCTTATATTTCCCAAATTACCATATGTCTCTATAAAATTGTTAATAGGATTATGAATATCCTTTAAAAGTTACTTCAAACCCAAGGAATTTTATTCTGTATGAGAAAAAACATTTAGCTCGAATAATTAAAACAATCGATAAGACCACTCTTGAAGACATTTAAATTGTAAGGGATTATATTGATGTGTTCCCTAATGCATTTCATAGACTACATCCATGATGATAGGCTGAGAAATAAATTTAATATATACCTACATATGTTTTGATATTCAAGATTTTATATCGATTGGAACTCATTTAAATGGATATATTTTGAAGAAATTTTGTTTAAAAAATCATGACATGGGTTTCATATGATATACTGCATCACAATGGAGGCATCCATTATATTTATCATGAATAAGGATTGATTCATGTTACTCTATATCAACTAATTTGATCCCAAAAAGATCAAAATTAAAATAATTATTCCCATTATATAATTAAAAAATTGTTATATTAGTTTTTAGAGATCAATAATTCTTATTAGTGGTCCTTCAATTATGGTTTAATTAGTTGTAGTGGATGAAGGAGGATTCACCAACGTTTTCCTTTCATATATGTTATGGGAATTTTGATATCATATTATTTGTATTTGAACTATAGAAATCTCTAAGATTTTATAAGGAGGGAATGAATTACATTATTATAGTGTAACTTGATAACTATTTGGTAATACATATAATAGATATTCTTATATACACCAAAACAAGGAGAAACGTGAGGGGCATTTTAGTACATTAGTAAATATATTGAGAATGGATTATTTAAATTCAATGTGTTGTACATTTATGTTTTGAAGGAGGAAATTATAACTATTATATAATATTATAGCACATATATATATATATATTAATGTTTAATGTTATTTAGGGCTGGCCGAGAGCACAATCATTGATGGAGATTTTTCATTTTTTGAAATTTTCTAGAAATAATAATTATATTTTGAGAAAATTTTCATTATTATCAAACCCTAAAACATAGATAACTTTAATGTGAGTAATGTTTGTCTAGATAAATGAATTTGAAGAGAAATTCAAGGATAAAATAAATATGACCACAACTACACCTCCACTAACAATAATCATAATTGGTAAAGGATTTGTGATTTACATTTATGCCTCAATGAAGGATTTATGTTTTCCACTCATAAATAATTATAAAATATTAACCATTTCAATCATAAATAAAATATTTTAGGAGAAATAATAGATTAAACAAGACTAGTGTTGGATTCTGTAATAATTTTATTGAAAATAAGGATACATTATCTCAAAGGAGACATGTGATATATATATATATGAACAATAGGATCCTAAAATATATATTCACATAGAAAGAGCTCCATGTGTTCCAATGAAACTTTTTTGTGATAATAATGGGTTATGAATATTCAATCCTCTACGATACTGATAGTGTGAATAAATTTACAGATGAAATGAGTAGAAGAGATCATAATATCATATATATTATGAGGATTTAGATGGTTCATGAATTCTTGAACATTCAAATGATGATAATGTGAATCATTAATAATGTAACATTATAGTACCTTTTTCAAATGAATATTCTTATATCACATCGTGACAAGATAAAGTAAAATAAAATTGATGATGTGAAAAAACAGAAGAATGTGGATGCATATAATAATGTTAAAACTAATAAGTTAAAGGATTATGATGAAGGCATTGTTTGATTTATCTAAAAAAAATCATTCATTCAAAGATAGAGATAAAGCTGTAGAAATTTAAAATTGTAGAACAATATTCTCAATCCAACCATAAAAATATACGATGTTTTGACATCTATGAGTACAATATATGATGGAAAATATGAAGAGGGAAATTTTGAAATTTTCATCAATGTCCCAGTCTTGTAGTTGGTGATAGTTGAGTGGATAAAATCCTAAGGGATGATGAATCTAGTAACATCTTGGATCTGGGTGCCACTTGAAGCTTCCATGAACTCGGTTGGTCTCATAACCAAAAGTGAATTTTCTGAAATGTCAAAGGTTTTCGAATACGAGTGATGGTTAAGTTAAGAAATTAGTGAACCAATTACCTCATTTAGAGAGTATACATAATTGAAAATAAATATAAAACAATAGTGTAAGCAGTAATACTATTCAAAAAGATTAAATAGTGGAAGACTGATAGTAATTTAAAAAATGGTGCATATATTAATTATTCATGTCACAAGTGTCTAGGAAAACAATTAAACAAGTCACAATTCTATAAATACAATACTGAAACCAAAGTATAGAAAATCGGTAAACTCCAATAGTCTTGCATGCCTCAGTATGGTATTATGTTCTCCGACTCTAACAAAAAAAGTACCTGATGAATAAGGGCTCATGCCCTTATCTATACCTACAAACATATAAACATTTTGGTTCCAAAAGAATTACCCCAATAGGGTGTGAGACATATCCGAGTAGGAACCCACCAAAATATATTTTCCATACTATTAATGAATATATATATATATATATGGTAATATGAATAAATTAATAAATAAACTATAAAATACTCAAATGTAAACAATCCTACAATTTTCAATTATAGTCATTTTTGTTCATTATTCATTAAATGAATCATGTAATCCTTGGGATCTTCCCTATGATCTATATGCGCCGTGTAATAGTAAAAAAAGACATCTTAGAAAACCATCTAATCAAACAAATAAGACTTAGTCCTAGCTTGTTCATTGTCTTAGCAGACCCGTCACAATCATTCAATTATTCAATAACGGTACTCTAAGAATGTTATCATTGTCTAACCACTGGTCTAACATAAAAATAAATTATTTAGTAATGAACCTCTAGGTTGATCTCATGGTCTAACCCCTTTGGTATTACGTAGCACAAATCATTTACAAATGTCCACCTGGGATGCTCACATATCCAATACCCCTTTGTCAACATTGCGTTAAATCATTTAATAATTACCCACTGTGATGCTCTCACGGTCTAACCCCTTAGGCCTTTGACCACCTGGTTTTCCTCACAGTCAATAGAAATTGGTAAAAATAACAAAAATTCATACATAATTTATCCTACCTTAGAATTCTCTCAAAGTAACATTCACCATGGTCAATATTGCACAATGCATACCAAAAGCATCTCATATAAAAATCAACCCCATCCTAACAAGCAAGTCATGGAAAAAACACGACAAGCATGATAGTCTTTCTAGAAAAAATGACCAGAAAACAGTCAATAAGGGAAATACACCATGGGTGTCCCGTAATCTAGGTATATAACCTTATTCATAAGAAACTACACTTTTATCAATATACCAAAACCTAAAAGGTATTAAAAATGGTGTAATTAAAAACATTAAAACCCACAAATATGGGTATGAAAAAATTTTATCATATATAATCAAAATTCAAATAGAGAAAGGAACAAACCATTTTCCTTGATTCATACAATCAGTATCCCTGAACGTCAACACATGAATCATCATAGAACAACGTAGATATACAAATAGGTGAAAAACATTCAACCTTGAAATACACATGACAAAGGAGGAATCATGAAGAGAGTCCCTAGGGGAATTGAGAACACACTTTGTTGGATTATAATGGACCTTAATACACATCAATCAGATCAAGAACAAGGAATCGAGTGGTGTTCAATGTTTTTGGTCCTTCCAACACTCTCCTACACAAACCAAGGGTAAAGAATTTACGTTCTCGAAATTAGACACGACCCTGATCCGATACATAAAATACCAAAAATAATTAAATTGTGTATTCATTAAATTTACATGTAATATATTAGCCTCAATCGGCTCCTTCTTTAGGCAGTCTTCCAGGTCACCACACAGCCATGTACTCGGACGTTACACATCTTGTTCACAATTGCATGCGGTACTCGAGTACACGGCGTGTACATAGAAAATTTTATTTTCTTCCTTTTCCCTAAAAAGACCCAAAATTAAATATCCATACCATAAATAAATATTAGGGATCATAATAACTCCCACATAATGAAATTTATCCCTGAATTTCACTTCCATGAGTGGTGAAGTGGAAGCTACAAATAACATTGACCACTGTGATCGTACATCTGTCTCCCTCTCCCATGCATCATCCTGTACTCACCTATGCTACCCTATCACCCATACCAGAGGAACACACCATCAATGGTGAAACATCATTCTATGATCCACATTCCAAATAAGGTTCTCCTCAATGGATGCATCACCTCCAACTTATCCTCCTCTATTTGAAAAACATGATACCGGTCTAAAAAGTATAACTGCAGCTGAGAAATAGAAATTAATAGATGCATATCCTGATACATTTGAGGTAACTATAAATGATAGGGATCTAAGATGACTATCTCCAAAACCTAGAAAGGTATGATGTATCTTTATCAAGGATTCCCCTCTCTCATAATCGTTCTGTGTACCATCCTCGGTGTGACACGTAAGAAACCTAGATTTCGAACCTAAAACTCCCAGGGTCATCTCCTTCTCTCAGTATATGATTGGTAATATGACTTGGTAGTATCCATGATAATCCAAATTAACTCCACCTAATCAGTAGTCACCAAGACAAGATGAGGTCCCAACATACATGTCCCTCCTACCTCAAACCATCATAGGGGTGATCGACATGGCTAGTTGTAAAAATTATCAAAAGGTTCCATCTGGATCATCTCCTGAAAACTTTTTTTAGGAAAAATCCACTTGCGGTACATTTCTCTCTTAAGAGACCTAGAAATCTCGGATTCATGCTGGACGAATGTTCCCAATAACCTGAATCATGGGCTCAGACTAGCCATCTATCCGGGGATGGTAATATATACTCAGAAGTACCTATGTGGCTAACACCCTCTATTGATCATGCCATAAAAGAGATTTAAACTAGGAATCCCTATCTGAAATGATAGAGTTCTGATCTCCATGATAACTCACAATATCTATAATGTAAAACATTACAAGTTCATCAACACTGAATGTCTATTTAAGTAGAAGGAATTGTTTTTCTATTTTGAGGCTGTGGGTAACAACCCAAATTGCATCATTTTCTCGAGGTGACCTCGGTAAACAATCCACAAAATCCACCTCAACATCATTCCACTTCATGTTGGGAATGTATATCTACTATAAAATCCATTCACGTTGTGGATTCTCAACCCTCACCTATTGATAGGTGGAACACCTTATAAAAAAGACAGGTACTGATAGGTGGCATACCTCATAAAAAAGACGGCTACATCCTTATTCATACCCAGCCAACAAATCTTACAATGGTGATCTTGATACATATTGGTGACACCAGGATAAACTGAATAAAATGAGGAATGAAAATCTAGTAACATCTCCTCACGTATGTTTGTTGAAAACCATATACACAGTTGAAAACACAAAACCCCATCCTCACCTTTGGTACCCCCAGAGTGGATTCCTTGCTTAACACACTATCCCATTGGACTAGGCCTCCAAAATATGATAGCCACCACATTTTCACCCAATCTAAAAGAGTAGAGGTAACATCTATAGAAGAATGAAATGTCTTCACATGTTTGTCTTCAACCTCCAAATGAATCTCAGAGAACAAATCTATAAGGTTCCACCAACGGCTGGCTTCCATAACATCCTATAACCAAGTTCTCCTACAAAACGCTTCAGAAACTGTATTTCCTTTCCTAAGCCTATAGGCATGCTCAATGTCAAAATACTGAAGGTACTCAATAGACATTCTCAATCATAAATTCATATCACATTGATTAATTATATACTTGAGGATTTTGTGGTTAGTTTATACCATAAAATGCTATCAAAAATGATAATGTCTCCAACAACATAAAGAATGATAAAATGTTGTTAACCCGAGATCATACGTTGAGTATTTCCTCTCATGTTTCCTGAACAGTCATGAACCATATGCAATGACTCCATCCCCTTTCATATGCACTGCTTCATGACCGATACTTGATGATTAAATTGTGAACAACATTACTAGATCTAGAAAAACTAGTATTTGTGCTAAAATAAATCACCCTTTTATCTTCTGAAAGGATGAATCATAGGATTATTTCCAAAGATAATTCACAGACTTCTTAGTCAGGGCTTTCAGTGGCACTGAAAAGTGAAAAAATTCCTATATAAAGTCCCTTTAGTAAACAAACATTCCTAGAAAACTATTTACCTCAATGAAGTTCTTCATCTTATCCTTTATAAATACCACTCTCTCTTTATCTGGGTCTATAAATACTCATGTCTCTATGATAACATTACCCCTGAAGTTAATTTGTTAGATCAAAAAGTGGAATTTTGAGATATTATAATATAAAAAATGTTTCCTCAATGTACTCAATAAAATTTTAAGATGGGTGGATTGGTCGTACCGAGGGTGAGAGTACACCTAGATATCATCCACAAAAAGTAACTCAAAAGAATCCAAGTAAGGATAGAACACTCGGTAAAACAGTTCCATAAAGACTTTTGGTAGGTTCATGAGACTGAACATCATAACCAACTACTCGTAAAGACCATAAACTTCTGAATGGTTGTAAGGGGTATATATGATGGTCTAACATGCTACTGATGATAACTGGATCTCAATTCAATTTTTTAGAACAAATAAGATCCTTGAATCTGATAACGGAGATCATCAATCCTTGAAGACAGATATAAGTTCTTGACCATCAACTAGTTTACCTTCTGATAATATACAAAAACTCTATGGGTACTATCAGCATTCTTTGTAAAAAGGATAGTTTAACTCCTAGAAGAAGTGACATCTCAAATGGATCCCTTTGACTAAAACTACTCTAATTGGTTCTTGATATCCCATGACCCTGGTGTAGACAATGTATAAGAAGGAATACACACCAGTGTTACTCCAAGAACATGCTAAATAAAGAAATCTACATGTCTATTTGGAGGTGAACCTGAAATATTGTCTAGATACACATACCTGAAATGATCCAATACTGGAGGAAAGTTCAAATGTGAAGTCCACTTGTCATATAGATATAGGCATGGAGTATGGTCAACAATTACTCATAACCCATCTGGCTCAAGTATAGCTCTGGTTTCCCAGATAACCAATTTTAGTTTGTGTAGAAACGATCAACCCTATAGTGATGGGAAACTAACCATGAGTTGATATCAATCACCAATAATCATAAAAGATACCAACCAGTCCGTTCTGGGAATGAAATAAAAACCTATCATATCATAGACATAGAGGCCCCATAAGAAGTGACACCAACCATCCTCAAGAGTGAACTCTTTGTAATGACGCACACGTGCCTTCTTAATAACCAATGAGGTGCCTAAAGTTATAAAATCATCCTATATAATTATACATAGGCCAGGGCTCTCCATAATGACCATAGATATAAAACTATGGGAAGCCCATATATATAAAAATAGAATAACCTAATGCTGATGAAAATAGAACCATACCTCTAAATGTAGAGGGACCAGGATCCTCTTCCAGCTGTGTCTATTCCACTACAATAGCCTGATTAGTACCACAACCCTATGACCCAACCTGACTACGATGTGATAGTCCACCATGATATCGCTGAAAACTTGTATCTTGACTACCATAAACACAACCACCACCATAGCCAGAAGGGCTTGATGAATTCCAGTTCCCTGACTAATGAGAAATAAGTGGTCAGGATCCAAAATGTGGATTCATAACAAAACCCATATCACTTGAAGCTGGTGTAAAATCCTATAAAAACGTTAAAGATGACCCATCTTACCACAAGATCATCACTCGACTTGGTTCTTTGGGAAATGTGATCTCATATTCCCACTCTTCCCGCACTGGTAGCATAACACCTGACTACATGAAGAAACATCATTTGAAATCTCCCTCCAACACTTCTTGATGTCTATTGAAGGATTACCACACCTGGATGCTGAACCAACCTAGCTCACAGCTCCCAAATCCCTCATATTTCACTCGGTAATCAGTGTCTAGTTCACTATAGTCGTCATCAATATACAGCTGAAAACATTCACTGGTGATTAGATGTCATATCTGAGACCATCCTCAAATCACCCTTCCAAGGATAACTAGTCGACTCCCTAAAAAAGTGTGAAGATCTGAATATAAATAAATCGAGGAGAGTAATCCATCATTAAGAGTGATCCCCTCTGAAAATTCATGAACTCTCAGAATTGATCAGCCCTCATCATATTGGGATAGAATTAATCATACAATGTCCTTCACAACTCATCCAAAGACATATTCTGATGATGACCCAAATATGAGATAACATCCCACCATCGTTTGGATGAATTACGTAGCATGTATGTCTTGAACTTCAGAATCTTCTCTGGATATGTCTTCATATGATCAAATATAGCTTTCATGGCCTCTAACCATGACTCTTCATTCTATTGTCCTCCAACCCCACAATAATGGGAGGATGTTGCTTCTAGAATCCTCTTTGTCAAATAAACCATAGTCGTGGAAGGATTATATTCTCCCTAAAATTTATATAACATCCTCATAAAGCCTTCACAGAATTGTACATTAGCACCTCTGTCAGGTATAACAGCTAGTACTATGATAAGAATGACGGAAGGATCGACTGGTAGTCCATGGTCTACCATTTTCGGTGTCCGGTCATCATCTTATCGCTAGCGTACAACCAGAGGATGTATTTGTGGCCTGGCACTACATGATAAAGCGCATATAATAGTTCAAGAATATAAAGGACAACAACAGAAATGTTCTAGAATGTAAAATGATATATAATTATTCATGTTTTACAAAATAGGGTTACACGACATGTAGAAAACTAAAAAGCATGTTCCCATAATATTTAAAATGGGTATATACTTCTTCCAACATGTTCGTGTAACACCCCATACACATAGAGTTTTCATACTAAGACAGGATGTGTATTTGAATATTCCATACAACCCAGATTATTCTACGAAGCTATAACTACACAGTTCTATCCCAGTGTAATACTATATTGTTCTCTCTTAGTGTAGAACTACACAAAGTGGTCACCCCTGACACGATGTGTACTGCTTATTTTCTAACACCTATGTCATTATTCACATGGAAACGTACATGGTCGATCACCAGACAATGTGTAAAATCTAGAAACGGTTAGTTCCAATAGGATTGCATCCACCTATGTCGTAAGTAACATAGGAAGATACATATCTCTACAGAACAAAAAGTACTTTTAGTACACAACGTATTCTACCAAACATTTATCAACCCAATGTATCTTCTTACAGTGTTAGTAACATGGTCAAAGACTACATGTCATGTACATATGGTACATGGTGTGTACTTATGAAATGTTGCTTCCCCAGAACAGAAGAACACATGGTATGTGTTCATAACATCACACACCATGTTATTTGTGTTTCCATATAGCAATCCTCTGAAACTTATCCATAACTAGTAAAAGCTTATTTTTTTTCCCAAGGAGTGACAAATTCCAATCCGTGAGAGCCCACCCTCCTCGCGAATCAATGTTTGGCATCTCTTTTCCCATCATAACTTTAAAAATATCAAAAGTTAAAAAATTATAAACCAAAATCTGATCCAAGAGGGCCCATAACACCTCATGGACGAAAATATTGGTATCTATACAAATGAAAATTTAATGATAACAATACCATATAAAAATAAGAGGTATCCTATCATGGAATCAATCATAATAACATACATATATAACTCTAAATCAATCACAGTAGCATGAAATCAATAATTCACCCTTAAAGGAATGACATGAATATATTGAATGTGATCTCATGAATTTAACTATATGATGCATGAGATGAAATACCCTCATCTCATCTGGTTGTAATAGAAATAAAAGCACAATAACAATAACTATAACAACAAAAAAACAAGTGAGTCACCCAATAGTGATAAAAGATCAACTGTAAAAATTCCAAAATAAGAAATATTTTCAATATTCGAGGTATCATGAATTTCCCATACACACAAGTTATCTAATCCTAGGGAAAGATTCTGACCAACAAACTATTCTTCCATTTACCAATTTATATGCTTCAAATAGTAAGGAAAAGAAGAAAAAAAACTACACTAATATAAATTTTTAACATCCCGGATCCGAGGGTCACCCAAAGGTTCCCTAAACCGAGTTGGTCACATAACCTCAAGCGTATTTCCCGAAACTCCAAAAGACAATAACTAGAAATAAGTACCAAAGTATGACATTAGGGAAACACTTCCTTCTTTGGAAGAGTATACACGATGAAATCTAAATATAAACCATCAGTGGAAGTAGTAATCTCATTTAACAATGGTAAACAGTGGAAGAATGATTGTAATATACCAACAAGAGAATTTATAAGTGATTTATTTCACATGTGTCTAGGAAAAAAGTCAAACAGTTAACAATGAAAGAAATAAAATAATGAATCCAAAGTATATAAATGTAGTAAACTACAATAGCATCACAAGCCTAAGCTTGGTCCCATGCTCTTCTGCTCCAAAAGAAATCATGTACTTTATAAAGAAGGGTGTTTTCCCTTACCTATGAGTTCAATCATATAATCTTTTTGGTTCCAAAAGCATAAAAAAATAGGATGTGAGATGAATGATTGTAAGAAACAACCAAAATATTTGTTCCTAACTATCACTGAATATATATAATATGTAATATGCATAAATGTTGTAATAAACTATGAAATACTCAAATGTAAAGAACCATACATTTTCAATTACATTCATTTCCAGTCATTATTCATTAGTTGAATAATGTAATCATTAGGATATAGAATAATCTCTATATACCCTATGTGATAGTAAAAATAGACGTCTCAAAAGACCTTCAAAATAAAAATGTAAGGCAGCTTCCAAAAATGTGCATTGTCTTTCTAGACTCATGACCATCATTCAATTATTCTATAATGACCTTTTGGGAATGTTCTCACAATCTACCCACTAGTCTAACATAACAACAATTCATTTATTAACAACCCTCTAGGTAGATCTCACAGTCTATCCACTTTTGTTTAATATATCAATATTCACTTAAAAATGACCACTTGGGCAGATCACATGGTAAATACCCCTTGCTCAACATAGAATAAATTCATTTAATATGGACTATCTTGGTATCTCTCATGGTGTATCCCCTCTGATATATGACCACCCAACAACTCTCACAGTCAATACCTCTAGGTAACCATAATAACAATTCATACATAAATGACCATACCTTTGTAATCTCTCACAATAAAATTCATTTTCGTCAAAAAATTGAAAATGTGTATCACATGAATCTCATATAACCATCGACTCCATCCTAAGAAGAAATGAATGGAAAAACATGACAAGCCTAACATGAATCCTAGACCAAATGGACAAAAAATAGTCAACAAGGGAAAAATATCCATGGATTCCCCTAATCAAGGTATATAACCATATGTATAAGCAACAACCCATTTATCAATCTACCAAACCATAACAGGTAATAATTATTGTCTACTTCCAAAAAATTGAAACCCAAAATGTGGGTATACAGAAATTTTATCATATATAATGCAAAAAAAATAAATAAAACACACAAACCACCTAACGTGATGTCTTTTAATCAACACCCTTGAATATATACCATTGAATCGACATAGAATGGAGTAGATCTACAAAAATGTGAAAACATTTCAACATTGAAATACTTTTGAGAGATGAAGAATCATGAAGAGAGGCTATAAAGGAATTTAGAACTCACCAGTGGGATTCCAATTCACCCAATGGTGTCTCAACTATATCTTAGATAGAGAATAATGAGGGTTTCAAGATCTGCAAGTATTCCATCGCTCTCCTATAAGAACAGAGGGGAGAAAAAGTATGTTATGAACATTAGCCATGACCCCACTCTGATTAATCATATAAAAAAGTACATGGTATCTTATTTAAATGTAAATCCTAGGTATTAGCCTCCATGGGACCATGCATAAGGTAGTTATATAGTTCACCACACAACCATGTACTTGGCTGTTACATGGCCTGTACAGAGCTATACATGTTACCCGGGTACATGGTGTGTACTCCTAAGTACTCGAATTGTACTTATAAAATTACATTTTCATTAATTTTTTTAAAAAAAATGCCAATATAAAGATCCATATATGAAATGAATATCCGGGTTCATACAAAACCATTTTCCATATCTACATGGAATTGGAAAAAACTATTAATTGTTCATGGTTAGTTTAATGAAATCAAAATGGAACATTTCAATAATGGAATGGGATGAAAACCCAATATTTTTCTCTCAAATTCATTTCAATTTGACATGTCTTATCACTGTATTAACATGCAATGATATACATTTGAGAAGTGTTCAGGTTATGTAAAACATCATTACTAATACTATCTAATATAGATCTTTGTTTTACCTTGATTTTCTAGAAGATCCTTTAGTGTTTCCCAAAATAAGGATTTAACTGCCATAGTTCCTATCATAATCATTCTGAGGGACAATAGGGAAATATCATCTAGATAATTATAGATAGGTTGGAATCTTTCTCTATAGAATTTATGGTAGGCTTGGACTAGAATCTTCCATTAGTCAATTTCTCATTCATGAATAATTTTCACTTAAGCATTCTAACACAACTATATTATTCCACATATGGGACGATTTTTAAAACACCTACATGATGTGATGAAGTTGATCAATTATAGTAAGAAAGACCTAAATTGGATAAAGAAATGGTTGAAACGACCACAACCAATCAAAAACCTATCCATTTAGTTTATATTTGAGAGATGTGTTATGATTATAACCACTAAAGAGACCATGTTTATATAGTTTTTGAGAATTTTTTGCTCAGAATATCTCATTGGAAGAGATTAATGTTATTTTGGAAGAAGGTAATGCTAATTATGAGATATATTTACCCTTTTTAAATTCTTGATCGCATTAGAGATGTGGAATACCGATTAATGGGCCCACAAAAATTATTCAAAGTACATGATGTGTTCCAGGTATCCCTCTTAGGGATGTATATATATTAGATACATAACATGTTATAAATCCATTGTTAGTATTATTAGAGGAAGATTTCTCATATGAGGATAATTTTATGAATATCATTGCCCATAGAGAAAATGTTATGCGCAAAAAAGGCAACTCCAAAAGTAATAATAGATATGAAAAATTCCTAATTATAACTAGGAAACATGGTAACATGAACTGATAATGAAATAGACATACAAATTTTTTTGGACAATAATGTTTGGATTGAAATTCTATGTGTGAAACTTTCTTAGGGGAGAAAATCTAAGTATCCAAAAATTATACATAAAAAATGAACTTCTAAATATATTTATATGTATTCTATAAGGTAATATATATGATATTAACATACATCACCTTATCATTAATTCAAAAATAAATATTTTTATAGTACTACCTTTAGTTTAAAGAAAACCTGTTGTATAAATATTATATAAATATTATTTATGATATACAATTATTTATAAATAAATTTATTTTTTGTTTCTATTTTATAAAACTATATCTAAACAATTTTTTTCACATATATATGTATAATATAATAAATTTTATTTTTTATTTGAATAATTACGTGAATTTGATCAATATATTATTTTTTACATTTTTTAATAGAATTGATTTTTAGATGAATAGTGAATAAATACCGTTTTATTAAGCATTGATTTTTATCCTTGAGAAATATTATTTCTTTCAAAAAAAATATATATTTAGGTAATAATTTTATTCCATTAAAGATTTTTATTTAAATTTAAAAAATAAATGTGGAGACTTATAATTTAAAAATGATATTTTACATATAAAAAATAATCTTTTAATTTATAATGATTAAATAAAAATAATTGTCATATAATTCAACTGTAAATTGATTTTAAACACGTAATATTAAATAATTTTAAAATAAAATAATTTACATTTTTGAAATAAACATATGAAATATTATTCAATATAAGGAAAAAAAATATTTAAATAATAATTTTGTAAGAAATGATTATTTATGACTTATGTGTTCTAATAAAAAAATAAAATTTTATAACATAAAAAATTTTAATTTTTAAAATGATTTAAATATTTTAAATCATAATTTTAAATTTTTTAAGAATTCATAATTTTTTTTTCATTAAAATTTTTATATATGGTGATAATGTAGTCACTTTGGTATGGGTAAAGTAGGTAAATAGTTAATAATTAATGTTCATGTGGTCAAACATGTGGAAGATTTTTGAAAAATTTTATGATAAAGAGAGGATCAGTGTTATCTATTTCTACAGAAAATATACTTTATTTTTATACTTTTTCCTTGAATAATGGAGTGATATAATATATAAATATTGAATTTTTACAAAAAGTTTCCTTTTCACATAAAAATATTCCACATCCTCATTATTTCTCAACTAATTACAAATAAATCAATGAACTAAAACTCTTCCATAGACAATATTTAACACCATCCCCATTACATTAATTACTTGACCACATTGATATACTATTTTAATGAGTCATACAGACTAACCCATGGGAGATTTTTCACGGGACTTGTAATAATAACAACCTAATATATCTATAATTTTTATTCTTCTATACACCTAAAATCATCATTAAAAATGATGTTATGACAACAAAATCATTTTTTCTAACATGATGTTCAATTATAAAAATGAAATATTTTTTTAAAAATTCCTCCAAAATCATTGTGAAAAATGAAAACACTGTTTTGGGTGTGTGAAGGCTACCTACTCCATGTACAACTTGTAAATATTTTAATGATCATATATCAAGACTGAAATTAAAAGAATATTTCATATATAAAATCAATATTTTTGGGATATATTAACATTCATTATTCATCATACTTGTTAATAAATAAATAAAAAATATAATAAACAAAAAAATTAACTATAACCTCCTTAAATTGACTTATAAGTAACTTTTCTTAATTTTAATATTTTTTAGATAACCTTTAAATCACTATTAATAATTTCCACATTTCATAATAAACTATATAAACCTGAAAATTTATGTATATTAATAAGATTTTTCAAAAACCCTTTGAGAATGATCAACATACTAAATGTGTTATGAAGAAATTAACCATACAACCCCAAGGGAATGTTGATAGTGTAAAATATATTAAAAAATATAATAAGTATAATAAATGAACCTCATAAAATTATATATTTGATAATATATTTAAAGTGTATATATATATTAAACTTAATTTAATTTTTCATTATGCTATGTTCTAGTACATAGATCTTTTTACCATAAGGAATTTTTCATCTCAATATTTCCGTCCTTGAGTCACATTATAATTCATCCATGTAATTTAATTTAAATAAAAAAATTTCAATATATAAAATGAAAAAAATTCATATATTCATGGTATTTGAAATTTATATTCCTACATCCTCTCTTTAATGGGATTTTATTTTAATATTTATTAATAAATAAGGGATATTCCTTACCAAATTCATGACATACTAGATAATAATTCACTTTCTAATTATTCTAATAATGAAATTTTCTATCCATTAACTTCTAAAAATATTGAATATTTGTCCCCAACATATATACCACGTCAAATATCATTTTGTTTATGTTTTTTCCATGTTACTATTTCCTTCCAATATCCATGTCACATTTCAACCTAGAAATACATTTAAAAATTTTCTTTTCAAAAATCCATCACTAGATGTTTTGACACTAGAACTCTATAACGAAGACCAATTTCAAATTTTTTATGAAAGCTAAAACAAATTTTAATTCCTTATCCTCTTTGTAATACTTAATACATAGGGTTTATTTTTGAGATAAATATGTGTTATAAAATCCACTAATTTAATATGGGGATGTTAAAAGTTATGATTATTGTGTAGTTTCATTTCATTATGTGGAATTGTGTTTTAGGATTTTCATTTTTGTGATGGGTGTGATTAGAATTATATATCCAACTAACTTATGTTTAAGGATTTATTTCTCATGATATATTTTGAATGATATTAGAGAGTACACCTAAGCTATCATGAGACTATGTTCACTATATTAATGGGAATAGGAAGAAAACCTATTCATCCAGGGGACTTTGTCAAGTATAATATGATCATATTTTAAGTGACTCATCTTATCTATTTATGAGGTGATATATTTTTTTCCAACATATTCCATAATTCCATGATCATATTATTTTTTTCCTTTATTCCATATTTTATTTCTATTGACCACTTTCTTTAGGATATCATGATATGCCTCTTAAATAACATGTTAACAATTATTTCATTTTTATTGCATGACTAGTTTTTCAAGGCCATCAATTTTCCTTATGTATTTGACCATATTATCCAATATAGTTTTAGAATATCTATAGGAGTTTTGAGAATGGTGTGATTATTTAAACAAAGATGATGTTTTTTGGTTTAAGATGATGTATTTTTATGGGTAATCTCCCAAATAAACTACACCACTATACCATTGAATTTTATTTTCAAGAAAATATGAAACAAATATTGAAAAAAATTATTTTAAGGAGCTTTTCTCTATAATCCCATCCATTAAATTCCATGGAAATGCAATAAATGTTTAATGAATATGTAACCATATTTCTAATTTCATTTGTTTTATTTCATATTTATTCAACTGTATATAAAAATACATTTTTTATAACTCATAAAATTGTTCATATATAATTATGTATCAATTAAACTTCATTATTATTCATGTATAACTATATTAATCTATTTATACCATAGACTCTTTGTCCATCTCTTTCATCACCTCTTGGTATTGACCAATTTTATCTAAGAATAAAGAATTTGTTTATTATATTCATATCATTTATACCGTGGATGATTACTGTGTATTATGTAGTATAAATAAATTTTAATATATCACAAACTAAATTATGTAAACTTTATAAATTAAACATTATAAGTATTCAATACCATAAAAAATAAAAAGGTGTAATTTAATGTAAATATATTTTTATGTAATTATCTCCTAAAATATTTATAATAAATAAATTAAAGAGATTATATGAGATCAATAAAAAAATGGTTGTATTAATCACTTATGGATTAATTTTTCAATAAATATATTTTTATTTTTCATATGGCCAGAGTTTGAATGACTAAATAAAAATCAAAGAGTGGGTTCGTTGTCTCATATTCAATTATTTGTGACATTTTTTATATCATGTGTCTTTTTTTATATTACACCATAAAGTTACTTCCTCATCATCTTCATTTATTTTAATACTCTTTTATTTAATGATACCTGGACTTCTATATCATTATCTCCATTTTCTCACCTTTGTTTAAGTAATAATAAAGATGTATATGTTTATTATCACAAATTTCCTTTATTAGGACATGTTTTGTATTATGCATATATTTTCATTTATATGATGTATATTATACAATTATGATATATGAAATCATGATTCTATTTATTTTCCTCTTATTTTATGTTTAATTTCAATTTATATCATTAATGTTGTTTTGAAATAATTATAACCACATTCCTATGGTTTTTATCGACAATGATTCCTTTTTATTTGAGTCATATCCATTATTCATCGATAATATTTTACAATATATCATTTATCCATGAATTTATCTATTCTAGATGATATTTTAAGTTTCTCTATTTGAAAATTACATGTTTACCTGAAAATAATTTTTGGATGGCTTTCATTCTCTATAAAAATATGATTTTTTCCTAATAACTTCAATACTGTATAATGAAATATCAAAATTTTTATCCATTTTCATTATGATGTTAAACAAAAATCCCTATAAATCAATTATCAGAAACAAATCGATTACATTATCTTTGAAATTTTCTATAATGATTTAAATGGGATGTTTTTAATATACTCTACACGGGTCATTTTTTACGTTCTTCAAATATGTGTGAAAGGAATATAATTTTTAACACATACAATACTGAATCTTTTTCTAGTTTTTATGACCATTATTCATAATATATATTCCTAATATATTTATTGGTTATCCAAATTAATTTCATTTCAAATTTACTAGTGATTTGTTTATGTTTTAAATAATGCATATTTTTATAAAAGTGTATATAATCGGATTTCATTCTATTTATGTATTTATATATCCCTATACACATTAAAAATCATTATTTTTATTTCATTTCAAGGTTTTAATATTTTTATTTCATTCAAAAAAATGTGTTTCGATACCAACATTTATCCCTTTTTAAAATTGTTTTTTTAGTGTCCTAGAATTTTTTTTCCACAATGATACAAAAGAGATACGAAAATTCCTTTTATAATATCTCTTTAATATAAATACTATAAAATGATATATATATCTACATTAGATTTATGTTTAATGTATTAATTATAAATACTCTTATGAATTTATAATTATATGTAACCATATTTTTTATTGTTATGTTCTATATCACTCTAAAACTATCTCTTTTTTTTTATCCTCCATGTCCATATGTTCTAATTTTATAAATGTATATAATATTAGTACCCCTAATAATACATTGTGTTTTGTTGTTTCAAAATACGATTATATCTATTTGTATATATTATGTCAATTTTATTATCTATCTCATATAATATTATTCCATTTATATAATTGAGGAATATTGATAATTTGAATACATGTTGTTTCAATTATGATGTTTATTGATTACTAATGCATGTTTTTATTTGTTTTGTATTTATAATTTATTCTATAATTTTATGAATTTAAAAGACTAATTTTTTATTGTTGGGGTATAAAATAAAATATACAATTGATTCTTTGACACATCTTCTGAGAAAAACAAACATACATGTTTGTTTTGTTAACGACTTTTTTATATGTTGTGCCATGGAATGAGTCATTAATCACATGTCTATAATATAAGACATTACTCACTCTATCATAATGAAATAATTTATTATTGTAAATGATATTACATAAATATTTCAATAATATAGGTGTATAATTATTACTTTGTTATTAGTTATAGAGAATTATTTTATTTCTATATATATACATGTCTTTTTTATTCTATTATAACACAAATTTTTCATGGAAATATACTCATCATTTGATGTAAGATTTCTTGTGTTTCATTTTCAATAGTGTACGTAGAATATAATTATATATTATGTTGCTAAAAGTTTATCATGTTTGGAGAATTTATATCGATGGTGACGAATATTTGTTTTTTTATAAATAATTATCATTTTAATCGAAAATATCCCATTTAATTAGAATGACAAATTTTTTTGTTTGTTGAAGATTTTTCTTAATTCAATTAAATTCAAAACCTAAAACTTCGAAGGTATTAATGTGACTAAATATTGATTTTCGGTATCATAATTACATATGTATATGTTTTGTTGAGATTATTTTCTGTCAAATCATGTTTGTAAAAAATTTTTTTTAGTGCCAAATCCATTATTGCAGGTTTGGGTGTCACATTTGAAATCATATAAGGGTTTATAAAAAATTTAAGAGTTTTTATTTTTTAATATTAGTAAAATATAAGAGTTATGGGTAATTAAATATGTTAATATATCTATTTTTAATCATAAATTGAAAGACATAGATAACAATTTGTGGTCTAGTGTGATTGAATTCTTAAGTGATTAATGATGTTTTATGAGTTATTTGTTTTTTTAATAAGAATTAATGAACATGGAATTTGTGACCTTTATTTTTGTTATGTAAGTATATATATATATTAGATTTTTGTTATTTTGGGAAAATAATAGTATTTTTTTAGAATATACATTATTATGTTAAATATTAGTTTATATGAGACTTTAGGTTTTCATGGAATAAAGGGAATATTTACATTATGGGGGAATAGGTTTCCATGGATGGACGGATTATGATCTAATAGTGCAGATCATGATTAATATAAATTACCAATTATTTGAAATTATTACAAGAATACATTATTGGAATCTCTATGAAAAAATGAATCCAGTTGAATGATTTTTATGTTTTTTGTAATGTAAAGAGGGTGTGGTTTCCTATTAATAAATTGACATATTAATAATTCATTGGATTTTAGGATCTTTCTTTTATTCACCTTGGAGTAATAACCTTAAAATGGTGGGTTTTTTATTAACTCGATATTTACTTTGTGCAAAAAAATAGGCCCTAAATGCACACAATTTTTAATGCCCCAGTGGTGGTGATTTGAATTATTCCAAAGGCCTTTATAATACATTATAAAGGACTTGATTACAAATTTATATCATGGATAATTATTATTTTTATAATAACCTTGCCGATAATCATCATAAATATAACTTAAATGTTTTTGGAAGTAATAAATTTAATTGTGTACAATGTATCACCCAGATATTTTAAATTTCATTTTTGAAAATAAATACTATATTGACGTGATTTTATCATATGAAATGCAACATTGAAATGAACCACAATATATATTATTATTCAAGATACACATCAATACTAGATTATAATATGATATGAAATTTCAACAAGAATTCACAACAAGAGTAATACGTGAGTAAATAAGAATAATTTTTATATGATATTTTTAATTCCTCAGATTTTATTATTATTTATTTAAAAATAATAATATGTAACAAAATAAAAAATAATTTAATAAATTCTGTGATTATATGATAAATAAATAATTATGATATAATTTTATAAAAGAAATTATTTTCAAGGCATTATTATTGTTGATTTTTATATTTCTATTAATTCATTATTTTTACCAAAATAATTTAAATTAGAAAAAATTAAAGAATTATTTTAATTAAAATTTTAAATTCAAAAATATTACATTTCCACATATTTAAATATTAGTTAATAAAAAATAAAATTGTAATCATTTAACATTTAAAATTAATTTATCTTTTTATAATAATTTTTAATTATATTATATATTTTTTATTTAAATTATAAATATAATAATTTTAAAATATTAATATGATATGAAATTATTTATTTTTAGAATCTTAGTTTTGAAATATTCTTAATGTGAGTATCTCGGAATATCTAAAGAAGATTATTTTTTAGTTTATAGTAAAAAATATTTTTCTATAAACACTGTAACTTTTATAAATTAATTTTTATGTAAAAATTATTTAACAAATTTTAAAACCATTTTTATCCAAAATATATTTCATGAGTAAAATAATAAAATTTAAATTATTTTTTTAAAATTTAAAAATCAATTTGTCGAATTTTTTACCCAAATTTTATTTAATCCAAATAAAAATATAATTACTGTTTTATATATTCAATTGAGACGTTCAATTATTCCATTATGTTAATTCATAATCTAACTGTATTATAACAAATTATATTTTAATAATAACTCAATATATTCATGTGAATCTTCATCATATAATTGTTTTCCTAAATGACAGAAAAATAAATATCTTAGCCAAAGATTACAGTAATCATCACCTCTAAATTCAACCTCTAATTTTCCTTTTAAAATAATTAAATTAACATCAATAATCCCAATATTTTACCATATACTATTTGCAATGTATTTTATTCTACATAGGGATTGTTGGAGAAGTCAACCCAAATTGTTCAATGATTTAGCCATGAATAAAATATTTGATGAACATTATGTACTAATTCAATTATTATTGTATTCTCTTATTGATATTTCAAAATTTCAAATCAAGTTTAATATTTAATTTTTTTAGGGAATTATATATATAATTATGTTACATATTTTTATTATTAGAAACTTTTATAACTATTACATTCTATTTATAATTTTTTCCCTCAATGTTTGTATCTCTGTATTTATTGACATATCTATAAAATGACTTGATTTATCCAACTATGATGGCATGTCCCAGAAAGTATATATATCCACCTATATAGATAGTTAATATATATTTTTTAGAGTAATATTATTTTATTTTATTGTTTTCTTCTCTATATAATTTTAAAGATGAAAAATTTAAAATAATGAAAATCATAAAAAACTGTTACATTTAATGAAATCAAGTCCTAAATTTATATTATATTAAAATGAAATGATAATAAATAAATAACCATGATTATAACCTATTAGTATTGAATAATTAATACAATTCACATACGTATTCATTTTTGGAAAAATATAAATTTATTACATAGAATTTTAAAGTGTTCCCAACGATTCCAAAAACCTAAGTTGGGATTCATTGTATCAATTTCAATTACATAAGGAATGTTTTATTTTGGGACAAATTTTCTTATTTATATGGTTTAGTTTATAGCCATTAATATTCATGTACAATAATACACTTTTATTTTATGATATTTCAAATTCCATATCACGATCTTCATTTCATTACATTTGTATTCATATAATAGCATAGTCAAAAGTGAATATCATCTCATATTTCCTTCATTGATACTTGTTCAATATTATACACCTATTATAATTTATATTATATATATTGATTCTTTGAAATATTAGTTCATGATTCTCTGTTTGATTCATTGAATTTGAAGTATCATATCAGTTTCTATCTATATAGGGATTTTTAACTAAAGGTTACCAAAGCAGTATGGGTTCTAATGACTAAATTTTGTTTTCATGGGATTTATGTTTTCTTCATTGAATATACTCTATTATTTTCATTTTATTCAATCATTTAAATTTTATAAAATTATTTTTATCAATTTCCCATTTTAAAATTGAATATTTAGAAAAGATGTTCTTCTTCAATGGATTTCATACTCTATTAAAATAACAAATCATTTTTATTAACACCCATCCATTCAAATTTATTGGGTCCATAAATTTCCATATTCTCTATATTATTTCAATATTATTATTCTCTCTATATTAATGATTTATATGGTTTGGTTATGATATCATGGAATTTCTAAGTCATAAAATAAATTTTTATCATTTTTCATATGGTTTATTTTTGGGTTTCATAAGAAATAGGTGAAACAAATGTTATTTAAATATTCATCACATGACATAATTATCACAATTTTATATCCATTAATATTGATGAAATTTCTAGTTATATTTTTTCATATTTTTATAAATTAATTTCTTCCAATATCATTTTCATTTTTTAAATTAAAAATAATGTATAATGTATCAAATATAAATAAATGGATTACATTCTATCAATATATATTTATATCTTTAAAAAAAATTATTACATTCAAATTTTTTAATTCCCAAGGTTTTAATATTTTAATTTATTTTATAGTATTATTTTCTAATACACCCTTTCAGCACAATGAAATTCACTTTTTGTTGACATATATTTATTCGGTTGAATTAACTCTTCAATAATTTCTATATATGGTTTTAGTTTAATAGGTCCCTAAAAAGAATGTAATCCCATTAGTTGGATGGGTAAATATTAAAATTCAATATACTTTTCATTCAATGTGGAAGTTTATTTATTACAAAGGAATGTTGGTTTTATTTTAGAATGTTTATTCATTGTTTAAACTGATGAGTTCATGAGTCCAAATATCTGGCTAGTGGATCCTAGAATATTATATCACCTTTTTCATCATTAGTTCTCAGGAAACAAACTAGCATGTGTATTTTGTGCTATCCTTACCTATTTATGATTTCTTCCATAGAAGGATGATATGATAATTTTTGAATAATGAAAAAACTATTCATTCTATAAAAAATGATTTAGATATGGTTTTCCATTTGATTATTTTGGTGAAATATCTCATAAGGCATTTTGGGTTATGTTTTTGTGACCACAATGATAAGGGTTTCATCATAAAAAGTCTATGGAAGGAGTTTATTATGTTTAGTTATGTTGTTCATAAAATTAATAGAACCATGAACTTTGAAATCCAATGTGTAGGTGGGTGTTACTAGAGATAGAGAGTCCACAAATATTTCCTTAGCAAAGTTGATTATAAGTTCAATATGGATTAAAAAATGGACATGGTGATGGCTGGTGAAAACCATGAAGGATATGTGATATAGAATCAATATGGTAAATATGAGGAGTTTTTTCCGTAGATAATGGAGTGATAATCTTGGTGTCCTATTATAATCCATGGGAAATTACCCATATTCATTGAGAAAGGTGTGGAAAAATAATATTTTACATGTGATCCCTGAGGGGAAAAATATATTTATTTCATTATTCATGTATTAAAGAATCGTTTCCTTTATGAAATGATATAAATAAAGATAATATATACATTGTGGTATTGTATTAATAGAAAATGGATATGTTTTTCACAGTTTGACATGTGGTATGATGTTTTAGTAATCGAATAACCACCCATGAACATTATGGTAGTTGCAATTACACCATAATGTGTGGATTATTGTTTATTTTTTGGGAAGTAATTTATATATTCATTATGATAGACAGATGAACATGAAGAAGATGATTTAATGAATAATTATCACTATAAGGGAAAGGGGACACAAATAGGGAGATAGATCTATAAAATGTACTGATGATTACTAATGGTATATATATAGAGTATTATTCTTAATGTCATCTAGAAGGATGAAGGTATGAGATGATTTCATTCTAGGAGAATTAGTTTCATGATATTTGTTTAACAATTCATGTGTTAACGGTAAACACATGTCATGGTGGAGATCTACGTCATATGGTTTAAGAATAATGATGTGATAATGCAGCGAAGTGAGTTCGCATGTGAAGGATAGAATTGAGTTCTCCATTCACTCATAAAAGTGAAAGAGGTATTTCAATTCGATCACTCCAAAATGTACATGAAATATATTTCATATTTACGTAATTTCATTGCAAAATAAAATTCTCATTCACTACTATTTAATGTTTTATATTACTTCTAATGAATATAAAATAAGTTATTTCATTCACATTCATAACTCATTGAGAAAATATAGGGATTGAATATTATGTATTCTTCAATATGATAGAATAAGATCCATAGTTGATGAAGAATAATTTTAAATGTATATACATTAATTCACCACTACTATAGGGGTATAATCTATAATATGATACTTAAATGTGGTACCAAAGATTGGTTTTTGTTTCTATGTTTTGAAATCTTTGAAAAAACCATCAACAAAAATATTATTCCAATTTTAATTGAATTTATTTATAATTATGGAAAATAATGATTAAACCCAATTTAGGGTATTTATAAATTGAAATTAATATAAAATTCTATTATGGAATCACTATAAATGTAAATATTTCTTCTTTGATTAAGATATATAATCTATAATTAGATTATGATTTTAAAGTAATATATTACTTATAAGTTCTCCAACCAATCGTATTTACATAAAGATAAAGACATGAAAAATCTATCTTGTTATGCCGGTAAACATATACATATAAATGAAGTAGATTTTAGGGTTCAATAATAATAAATGTAGGTTCAACTGAAAATATATTAATTTATGAGATATAATTCAAAAAATATGGTTGATTACTTTTTTTATTGAATATATGTACTTCTTAAAAATATGTGAGTTCATAGAAAGGATTTTAATTTTCAGATTTCCATAAAGAGGATAATGAAAATAGTCCCTCCCCATTTAAATAAGAAATTATTTGTTCAAGTATGAAAATACTAAGAGGAAATATAAATTGATATTTTTTATTGCACTCTTTGGAATTATTAGAAGATAAATGTAGAAAATGAGTCATGAATAATGGGGAATACCCATGAGGATTCCATTAATTCAATTACAAATAGCTCAATAAAGAATAAACCAACTATTTATGATGTTAATGATTTTATTTTATTAGTTTCATATATTCAAAAATAATTAAGATAAATGTTCATAGGAAATATTCCACATTCTTCATTCAGACGTGAGAAGGTGCAACATTGTGTGGTCAAATGTCCGAAAAATATTCATGATGATGATGATGATTTTAAGAATCCCAAGTAGGTAACAATTAATTTGGCAGGTATATAGAACATACAATAGATATCCTTCAATATGATAAATTTTCTTTCTAAAGAAGAAGACATTCTTATTGATGGTAAAACAAAGAAATTCAGAGATTGTTAGGATGAATATTATTTGATGGATAATTAAAAAATTCCTAAAGATAATGATAGTGAAAAGGTGAATAATTTAATTATAACCACAGTTGATTCTATAGAGGATTTTAACTAATCTCATGATGAAATATATTATTGTACATAAATAAATAATAAGAAAATGATGTATTTCATGATTACATGAATTGCATGAAATTTTTAAAAAATGAAATTATAGAGTTAATTTTTGAAATTAAAAAACTCAAATGTATAATAATTAGAAATTTAGAAAATTAGTTTTATATGATATTGAATTTAAATAAAAAACATATTCATTGATGGCATAGAAAATTTAATGATAAAGAGAGTAAAATAGACCGAGTTTCTTGATGAAGATTTTTTTGAGTTGGAATCAGATTTATGAAGATAACAATATAATTTTAACCCATGAATTGATGAACTATAATTATATGTAAATATTATCTGGTAAATCCATAGGTATTTATATACAAATAAATAAAAAATTAAATTATTTTTATTGATTAGAATATGAACTAAAAACAGTGTTGAAATTTGTGTAACTGAAGAAGAAATCGATGCATAAATATAAATTAGAAGAATCAACACCGATAAAGATGGTAGATCTTCATAGCACTAAAAAATAAGAATATAATTGTTTAAAATTAGATACAAGTAAATCAAGGGTCATATGTTTTTTACTATTTATTTTTTCTATTCAATTACTATTTGTTCTCAATTAAATAGAAATCTTTCTAGTCGAAATGTAAACCAAAATAAGTAAACAAAATTTCGAACCATTATTATTCATTTAGTGGATATTTTAGTTATGGTAAAGGATTCAGTTATTTAAAAACCTTTTATGAAAAAAAAAATTAATTTTTATTTTATTTTTTGAAGACTATCCATTTTGTATATGAATCTTTTTTGGTATAAAGGAATCATACCCAGTCAATCGTAAAAATAATATTATGAATTTTTAAAAGTAAAAAAATAAACCCATACTAAAATTCGAAGAATTTTTTTCCGTGTATGAAATATTTATTGTAGACCATGATAATCGAACAAACAAGTATCAAAATCAAGTCACTAGATCCATAGGTGTCAGATTCATTTAATTGGAAAAATAAGATTCACACACAAATATTATTTATTGTTGGAGGTTATCCTTTTTTGTAATCAAATAAACAATTAAGTTGATGATATAGGAAAATAATATTTTCTAAGTTCAAAAGGATTATTTTTAGGAATATATTTGATATAATCATGTAATTTCAGGACATAGAAAGTTCTCATACATTCTAAACTATGTCATAAAATGATTTTAATATCACGAAGGTCTATATAATCCTGTAAAATATCATGATCATAAAATTTGACGAAAGTGATGAATCATAATGATTCAATTCATTCTTATGATCTAGACAAACACTTCATCAGATTCAATAAATTAGGACACAAAAGATCAAATCTATAAGTTATAATTTGTGAAATTCATGAATGCTGATGATGTTAAAAGATTCATTGTGAATTTATTATTGAATATATTCCATCATAATAAAAAATTCATCATTATGGAAAATACATCAGAATGAGAATTATATAATAATTAAATGAATAAGGTATAAAGTTCAAAATGTTCAGAGAAAGAAAAAAAATCAAAATGAGAAGAGAAATAAATCAAAATCATAATGGGATAAGAAAGAAATAGATTCATAATTTTCTAATAAAAAAAGGTTGATCTTAATGAGATGATTAAACAGTTGACAGAAAATAAATATTCTATATATTTTATAAAAACATTAAGAGGTAAAACATGAAATTATGTTTTCTTAAAATCTCATATTAATATAAGGTCGGTTGAATAATTGAAATTTCAAGTTTAAATCCTGATAGTTTTTGGAATTTTGAAATTTTAGGAAGCGACAAATTTTTTTAAGTTTCAAACGTTTGTTTTTTGATTCACCTATAAATACATTATCAGATCATTAGTTCATTGTTAACATTTTTTCATTTTGAAAATGTTGACTAGTGAATAAATAATGTTTCTGTTATTTCTAGACAGAGAAATCATGAGAGGATTAAATAGTTGAATGTTTGTTTATGTAATTGAGAAGATTGTATTGCGTCAATCAGAAAGAAGAAGATCTGGTTTATCAAATGATAAGTGTTTTATATTTTTAGACTGAGAATAGTATTTTGATATTGTTTTCATCATATTGAGTTTCTATGTAGAGTATGAAAAGTGCAGATTGGGTAAGGGAGAATCGTATTGGTTTTATCATGTCATGAAAATTAGATCTAGCCATCTCAGACTGAGAATTTAGATTGAGAAATTTTGGAACAATTTCAAAAAAGCCTTTATTTTTTTGGCTCAGTTATTATATTTAAAAACATTGTAAAATAATTAGTGTCAGCATAATCATTCCTATTCATAATAGATAGAGTCTAATGAGTGTTTCCAGTTGCAGTATTGACTTATTCATAATAGTGTATTTACATAGACCCATTTGAGTGGATACAGAAATGATATTGGATCTTAAAATGATATCAATCCTTGTAAATATTATGTAATTTAGTTTATTTCATACATTTTGATTCATGAGTATTCAATAACATTTGTTAGGGAAATAAATAATAATATTTTACTGGGGTTATTTTTCTAAATGTTCTGAAACTCATAAAACGTTATCAATTGATTGACCCCCACCCTCTTATTTATTATTTTATCAATAAAAACGTAAATTTATATAAAATAAATATACTCTTGAGGAATCTTTTCAAGGAAAATTTCAATTCTTTAAACTGTAGTTGGATTCTGAGAATTGATGGAAAACAATTATTATATATAGAATAATTTGATAATCCCCAATTCCCTATCTATTTTTTTAAATATTTATGATGAAATTACTATTTTTTTTAAATTTATTGATAATGATTATCATATGAAGTTTTCTGTTAATAAAAATATAGAAGATTATGGAAAAGTTAAAAATGAAATATTTATGTACTTATTAGATAATATTTATCAAAATGTTATGGGTATTAATACATAAAAAAGTATATGGGACAATATAGAAAGTATTTTTAAAGGGAGTACTAAAGTGATGGAAGAAAATATAAAAATCTGGTATAGTAATTATGAAGGAATCTAAATGAGAGATGAAGATACTATTGATGAATACATGACTAGATTAAATTAATTTTTTTGCAACATCCTGTGATTAAGAGATTTCATGAAAGATTCTATAATTGTGAAGAAACATAGATGAAAAATTCTAGACATGTTTGATTCTAAAATTTTCACTTTAGAAGACAAGGATAAATTATATTTTAATGTATTGAAGAACATTCTTGTTTAATATGAAATAAGAGAAGCTCCAATTTTAAAAAGGATGATAAAATATGAAATTTATTTTTGATCTATGAGAAATATAATAATTCATGATGTTGAAGATGATTATCCTTGTGACTCCCAGAGTAAATAGGATAATGATTTTAATGATAAAATCATGTCTCTTATATCCAGGAACTATTAAAGAGGAATTGGAATGTATTGTGGTAAAATTCCAATAAATTTTTTTGAGTATGGTGGAATATGATAATTTTCTAAAAATTTAACCAATAAAAATATTGGTGAATATATATATGATTTTGATGATAACAAATTATTGAAAAAGTAGAAGATAAATGATAAAGATAAACATCATCCAAAACATAAAAGAAAATGATTAATAGATATTAAAGAAATATTTTTGTTAGACATTGAAATAACATGCAACATATAACAATTATTATCAATATTAATGTTCATAAAATTTTAGAACCTTCATTTAAAATGTTGTGGAAATAATAGATTCATCAGATAGTGAATAAGGTGGTGAATAATATAATATTGAGTATTATCTCAATAAATAACATGTTTCATGTTTTGTGAAAAAGACTATCAAGAATGAAATTAGGGTAACAAATAAATATTTTGAAGAAAATTCTGATGGAAGTAAATATGTGATTAAGAAGAAAGATGAATACCCTCAAGAGATATTATATTATAAACTAAGGATTTTTAAATATGGAATGATGATTGAAGATCTCGGTAAGAAGCTATATGAAATGGTAGAAGAAGTCAAATCGTGTCAACGAAAACATCTTTATTCAGAAAACCCCCTAAAAAGATGAATAAAAACATTAACAAGGCTTGAAAATTAATATATAAGTCTTCTAAATTTGTTTAGAAGGCTCAATACGAGAATTAGGTGAAATCATCATTCATCAAAATTTATATTTCATTAGATTGTTATTAATAATTTATGTTCTAGATAAGGTAATATGAATGATTGGGTGGAGAAAAGATGTTAGATACCTATGAAATATATAAATGTAGATAAATCACTCAAAATAAATATATATTCCTATATATAGTATATTAGAGCTGAAAGAAATTACCAAACTCAATAATGTTTCAAAATAGAATTATATTATTTAAATAGAAAATAATGATTTGATGATTTTTTTGGGGTTGTGGGATTTATGAGAAAAAGTAATATAATTGATGACATATCATATCCTTACCTAGATGATGGGTTGAGAAAAGTGGAAGAAATTTTGAATGGAGACTAAGGAAAATTATTTACATATATAATGGTGAAATGTTAATTCTTAAGAATATATAAAAATTCTTTTGAAAAATCAATGGGAATATCTGGTTGATTTTTTTGGAAGATCTGATAAGGCTGGTTATCATGCTGAAAAATGTATGACAGTCATTCTTGGAACATATTTTTATAATAGAAAAGAAAAATATCGTGAAAAGAAGAATGTTAGGGAAAGAGATTTGTTTTTGAGATAACTTTGAAACCTAATAAAAGGATCACACAATAGAATATTGATAGTGGTTTTTCTTCACATATGATAGGGAATGTAAAAATATTGAAATATGTTGAATGACATGATAGAGGAGTATTTATCAATGGCAATGATAGTCCTTTAAATTAGAGGAAACAGAACGGCTGAGACTGAAGGAGAAAAGGTGAAATATTATGATTATTTATTTGTTGATTGGTCAAAATAGAACATACTTATTGTAAGTAAACATTGTGATTATTTAAAATAATTTACCTATTGAAATTATTTTTCTTATCATTAAAAGTGTGAAATACGGGAATGTTTTTAAAACTGTTGGAAGAACCAATGAAAATTTATTAAAATAGGATAATTCATCAATAACTATTACATGAGTGATGAAGATGAAAACCAACTGTGGTAGAAAATAAATTGGATCCATTGAATTAAAATTAAGAAAACACATTATATAGATGATTCTGTTTGAATATATCCTAAATTAAAAAGAAGAGTAGAAAATGTTAGTGTTACTTTTCAAAAAGGGATGATGACTATCAAAAATCATATAAGAGGTGATATTCAATATACTAGACCACATGGTCTTATTTATTATTATTTATTTGGGATAATGATATAAAAATGAATTGAAGGATATTTATACATTAACACTTTTATTTATTATTTATATCGGATTACAAACATCGTGATTATGAAGCACAATTTTTAGGTTATTTAAATGTTAAAATTCATCAAAAAAGATATTGAGAATGTTATAGGGATACCCATAAAAAAGTTTGGAATAGATAATGGTATGAAATTCAAAAGAAATATGTACTAATCTTATATAAGATATCATAGTAACAAAAATTAGTATAATGATCCATATAATACACAAAAAATAGAGTATCATAATAAAAGAGTAATGTAGTGGTTAAAATATAAGGAAATATGTTTGCAAAATAAAAATATTAAAAATTATATTTATGGGAATCTGTTATTAAAATATTACATATTCAAAATAATTTCGTATTAGGATTGGAAATTATAACAACTCCTTATGAAATGTGTTATAATAGAAAACATTCATTTAAATATGTCAATATTTTTGGAAGTCCTTGTTTACTAAAAATAAAAAATACGAATATAAGAATGTTTTATAGTAAAGATGAGGAAGAAAATTTTATGGGTTAATCACTAAATGGAAGAATTCTCAAATCGTGGAATAAAATGTTTAAAACCGTTTTTAGACTAATATGATGTAAAAGTTTTTGAAAATAAAACTTAAATAATGTTTTTGGTAATTTATAAGAGGAAAAACGATATATTTCCAAAAATAATGAACGTTTTAAAAATATCATTATAAATATTCATAAAATTAATATAACGAGGATTGATTATTTGGGAAAGAAACATTTATATTTTAATCTTATGAAATCTAGTTGAATCCATTTTTTAGGAAATAAGAAGTCTCTAGTTCATACAAGAATAATGATGAGTTTAGAAAATTATACTTCACTTATTTCAAAATTTAAACTGCAATCAGTTTTAGAATCTTTTCACCACAATGACTGGGTGGATGAAATGAATGAAGAGTCAGATAAAATTTAAATTAATAAAACATGGGGTATTTTTTTATGTCTAGAAAAATGAAATTTAATCGGAACCAAGTGGTTTTACATAAAAATTTTCTATGAAAATGGTGAAGATTCCTGAATCAATGACAGGATTATTTTAAAAGTTTTACATAAATATAAGGTGTTGTTTTTAATGAAATCATATCCGCAATCACATGATTAAAAAATATTAAAATGTATCTTTTAGTGGTAAAATATTTTAATTACAGTGTTTATTATTTTGATGTAAACCCATTATTCATAAATGTTGATAATGAGGATAAATTGTATATTAAACATGTTTGTGTGTTTCTATAAGATGAGGATGAAAATAATGATTTTAAATTGGAAAAATAATTTTAGGAGTTAAAAAATATCCATATAGTTGGTATTCAGAACATGAGAATTTTTTTAAAGTGATAATTTTTTTAAATGAATAGATGATGGAATATTATATTTGAATATGTTCCCTTTAGATACGTAATTATAATTATTTATGTGGATGACATAAATTTTTATTGGGAGAGAGAATGTTTTTGAAAACCATTTCCCGGAGAAGTAAAGTATAATTTTGAATTTAATTGTAGGGAGATTTATCTTTCTAAAATGTCTTACAAGTTAAATAAAATGAAAAACACAAAAATTTATCTCAACAAAAGATTTCCTAGAAATTGTTAAAATGTTGGGAGTGATATAATCCAAATAAATTTCTAATCCAAATTCAATGAGCACAATGTTGTATAATGATGAATCTAGAAAACGTGTGAATTAGAATTATTTTTGGAAGCTGATAAAAATTCTATATTATATTAAAAACAAAAGGCCTAATATTTTTGAGGCTATTCCATTGAGTTCTATGAATGAAGGTTAAATAAAATAATCACATATGTTATAATCATATATAATTATAAGCTATGTTAAAGGAAATACATCACATGGTCTGTTATAAAAATGAATTTTTTATGATGTTTCATTATAATACTAATCATATTGGGATGGATATCGTGATGATAAAAAATAGAGATCAAGGGGAACATTTTTCAAGATTAAATGTTGTGTGGGTTGGCCTAGAAAAGAAAAAATGTTTTGTAACATTAAGATCATATCAATTTGAATATGATGCTATGACTCAGGAATGTACACAAATTATTTAGATTAATGTTCAGGGGGGATGATTTGAAACAAAGTCTACCTAACCTATTGATGATACTTTTAGGCAATTATATTTTAATAATTCATTCTAAATTTTTCTTCCAATATTCAAGATCAAGAACGCATTGATATTATGTTTCACATAATAAATGATATCGTTTCTATTTGATATTTCTTCTTAGAATACATTTCATCAACATATCCAATTTCTTATATCATTAAAAAACAATTCCAAAAATAATGGTTTTTTGAATTGAGGATTTATCTTCACGTCTATAATCCTACAATATCTTACTAAACCTCCTAATCAAGATTAAACATCATGAAATAGATAATGTTGAAAATGGGGGAAATAAAGTATGGAAATTGTACATTGATTGAATTTTTTTACTTATCTTTCTTTTATGAATAAAATTATGTTGTTATTATAAAATGGAAGACATAAATATACAGGTTAGTGGAATATTTAAAAGTGACTAGGAATTTATCTATATATAGCTAAAAAATTTCCATCGAGGGATGAAATTCCAGTACAGATATTACATTATCTAGTAGTGTGGCTTCATGAAACTCTCTTTTGTGAAAGGATATGTTTTGATAAAAATAAAAAAAAATGGAGTTGGAAAGTTTTTTTTGTGACACAATTTTTTTTAATAACGGATTTCATTAAATCCAACATGGAGGATTGAATAACCATTCTAAGAAATTTTTATAATAATGTTTATTATTTTGATTAAAACTCACCTATTGGTATAAATATTTTTTTATTTATGATTCTGAAAAATTGCATCATAATGAGCTTTGTAAGAAATCTGAATGTTGGTGAAATTTTAGATCCAAACATAATAGGGGAATTTTATTTTTATTTTTAAGATATTTATCTTTTAGAATCATGTAATTGGACTGAACAAAATCGAATTTAGATCCTCGGATACATCATCATCAAATTTATATAATCAGATACAAAATAATTAGTGGTAGAAATTGATTATTTCTTGAGGTTTTCCTTTTTCATAATCATATAAAGAAATAGGTTTCTTATTTAGAAATATTGAAGTTGCTTCAGGAAGAAGGCATATTTTTCTAAATAGTTTTTAATAATGATTTTGGAGTCATGATTTTGAATGTTTTCATAAATTATAGACTATGTTAGACAATGCTTCCCATATCATATAGTTCTCAAGTATAATGAAAATTATCTAGATAAAAGCATTATGAAAATACATTATTATGAAAAATAATACTAAATATGAATTGAATCGTAATGGGATTAAGAATAAAGACAGATCATAATGATCTAATAAAGAATTATTAATTTTAATGAGATGGTAATGAAATAGAAATCCTAATGAGCTAAGAATGAAATAGGATCATAATGAGCTGAGAATGAATGAAAGATCGTAATGAGATAATTACAACGAAGACTATAAAAAAATATTGAATATGTTTTATAAAGAGTTTAAGAGGTCAAACATGAAATTTAATTTTGCATAAATCTCTGTGATATTTATGGATGATTGAAGAGTTTAAAGTTCATGTTTTATGAGAGATATTATTAGAGTTTTGAAATTTTATTAAGAGGGGAAATTTATCATTTTTTCACATTTGTTTTATAAGTAACCTATAAATAATTGAACATATGATTGATTTGTAGTTAAGTTTAATAAAACCGGAAAAGGTGGAGCGTTGAAGAATTCAATTGAATGTTATTTATAGATAATGATCTCATGATGAATATCAGACACTCTAATGATTGTTTACCAGATTGAAAAGATCGAATTGAGTCATTTATATTGATGAAATAATATTGAGTCAATCAGACTGAAAAATATCATATAGTGAATTTTATTAGATTTTCAGTTTTCTATATTATGAATGGGTTCATCATATTGATCCCATCATATTGAGTTTCTATGTAGTGTTTTAGAACTGCTGCAGGAGTATAGGAGAATCGTATTGAATTTATCAGATTGAGAAAATCACATATATCCACATCAGATTGATGGTCAAACTATGAAATTTTATATAATTTTCACAAAGTCATTATTATTTAATTTGGTTCAGGTATTTTATAATAAATCACTTTCAACTGATTTAAGTTGTTATAATAACACCTATCATGAGTTAAAAGGTTTATAAACTTGGGTACCACGAGTTGTATATACTTCTTCATAATATTGTATTTCAATAGACCCTTGGGAGTGCCTATGAAAATGATGTAGGATATAACAATAAGGTCAAATCATGCAAATATTCTGTGCATTAATTTCATTCCCACTTTCACATTAATGAGTAATTATTAAAAGTTTGTTATAAAATGAATCTAAAAGGATATATGGGTTATGTTTATCACTATTTTGAATGTCATAAAACCTGAATAACTATTTAAACCCCACATTCTCAATTTTTATTCAATCCTTTGGAACATCATTTATAATGAAATTAGTTTTGAATCAAGAGAGAAGCAAAAAAATCAATAATGTCTCAAAGTGTACGAATGTAAAAGCAAGAATAACTATAAAAAATGATAAACATTAAAACATATATTCATTATTACTATAAGAATAAGAGTCCATGGGAGAGATATTTTTGTGTCACACTCATCTCCAAAATTGGTAAACAAATATTATTTGGAAAAATTCTACTGTTATAAAATTTTATTGAGAAAAAAAGTTGATATGTGTTCATGGTTATTGGAATGTGTATATGCATTGGACAATACATTAAATTATGAATTAATTGTGAATATCATTAACAATAATTATTTTTCATTAATATTAGGAATGATAAGGTAATTATTAATGTTTTTCCTTGAATGGATAAATTGGAGGCAAAAAACATGGGTGAGTTGATCATAACATAGGGGATGGAAATATTTACAATATTCTTATAGTTATTTAATTGTTTGTACTTATGCATAAGGTGTATTTCAACATGAAAAAATGTACTATTAAAAAATAATATGAATCACTTTTTCTATAGGTATTTTGAAAAATGGTAAATCAATACCTTGTTTGAGAGTGAAATATTTTCATATTGTCCCAAGTGATGGGAACCAGGCATGAGCATTAGTTACCTATCCATATGAGAAAAATATTTTTTGATAACCAGATCAAATAGTTGTGGGGAATTTGAGATTCCTCTTTGAACTTATTACGATGAAGACTTGTGTTATCCATGTAAAAATAGGTAGACCGTTTCAAAGAAACAAAATCCAATGAAAGTGATAAAGTAATGGTTTCTTGAGAAACTACATGTTGATGTATGCCTACCAATATTTCCCAAATAAAAAAATATAAAAATTTATTACTTATTTTTTTTTATTTTTTTAGGATTTCATTTACCATTCCAATCAAAAATAACTTGATAGTATATAGATTTATCACTCATTATAAGAAGTGACATTAAATTATGTATGGTTTGATGATTGAAATGTTCTGAAATGATAATGGAAAAAAATTTAATAATCATACAGTTATTGAATATTTATAAAAAAATGAAATTTTATATATGGATTTAGAGTTTAAAACACCAAAATGTGTTGTATTGGAACAAGGAAATTTAAAAATAAATAAATCTTCCTTGACCACTCTAATATGGATGTATCTTCAAGAAATGTTTTGGAATATAGAAATTATTATATATGTGTACATATTAAATACAACATTAATATTTCGAAAAATAATATGGAAAAATTAATTATGGTATGGAAGGAACTATTCTGTAAGAACCCTATTTTTGGCTACAAAGAACTTTGGAATATTCTTGATATTATTCCCGAGCAGTGACCTCAGACGGCGTGCGATTCATAGCACCGGAGTGGCCGGAATTAAATTTTCAATGTGTTCACACTAGGCATGCCAAATAAATGGGATAACTCCTAAATGGTGATCCCGATCAGAGATCCATGTTTACGTATGGGTCCGGAATGGGGTGTCTACCCTAGTAAAGACATAAAGTATGTCGTCACGGGATGTTTGGACCCCTCGCTCGCTTTCAGAACGTTAAACGTAATAATTAATTAATTAATTAATTCAATTAATAGTTAAAATCACATACCTCTTAAATGGTGGCTCAGATTTGAAAACCGAGGGCACCGTTGAGTTCGAATGTACTGTTTACCATCGGAGGGGTGTAAGTTTTTCGGGCGCATCCTGTCTGTAAAAAATGGCCCCGGGGGCGTTTTCGTAATTTGTCGGCCTCAGGCGTGATTTTTGCTACTTAAGAACGAGGACTCAGATTAAAATTCTGAGACCTCTGTTGCGCTCGGAGCATGGTTTTTATCCTAGGGGAGCCTTAATCCTGAACCCGCTGAAATTTCGGGTTCAGGGCCCACGGCTGGGAGTTTAAGTGTTTTGTTATTAAACTCCCCCCCCCCTCTTAGTGGTTTTCTCGGGTTCAAGAATCTCCCCCTCCTCCCTCTTCCCTCTCCTCCTCCGGTGAGGCACCTCTGGTGAGACAGCTCAAGCGAGGCGTGACTCCGACGGATCGCGGCGAAGCTTTGGGCGAAGCCCATCAAGGTAGAGTTTTGTTGTGTTTTTCTTTCCCCCACCTACTTTGAGATTGTTTATATGAATCAATTCATTGTTTGAACCTCAAGAAAATCCAATGAATGCGAAGTATAATTTATTCTCATTCCGACGCTTGTTTCGGATTTGAAGTCGGAGTTTGGAGTCGTTTGAAATTGTCCGGCGAAATCAGCGGGTTTTGGGGTGTTTTTCCAGCGGTCCGGTGAGGTTACAAGGCGGCGCGGCGGATGGCCGAGGCGGCTTGGAGGCTTTTAAGTGCAGGAAAGAGGCGGCATCGGCTGAGGTGGGGTAGCTGAGGGCGAGGGAGTGCGAGGCGCCGTCGGGGCTGGCTGGCACGATGACGACGCAGGGGCGCGGCGCGCGACCCCTGCGTGGAGACCGAGACCCGCGTGATGCTGGTCTCCGCGTGGACGCGACCGGATGTGTCGACCGGTCAGTGGAGGAGCACGCGCAGGCGCACGAGCCTTAAGGGAGGCGGCGGCCCGCGGGTTCGGCCGGACCAGGCCCAGTGGCTGGGCCGCAGATCAGCGGGCCGGTAGGACTGGGCCAGTCCGGCCCCGGGTTAATCCCCTTAGACCTTTGGACGCCCGTATTTGGAGCTAAGGGCATCCGTTTTGTGTGGAGTCTACGGAGACACAATCTTGGGATTGTTGGGAACGTTCTTGAGATGCTTTCAGAAATTTTTAATTCTTGAAATGAGGGGCCTTGATGGCGTGACGCTTACTATAAGTGAATTGGCATTTTTCCGGGGGTATTGTTATGGACGGAGCGGACGCGTCCGACGTCCGTTTTGAGCGCCGTCAGTGGAGTTGGAACCCAGGCACCAAGGAAAGGATTTCCAGGGTGGTATCAAGAGTTGAGGCCGAAGTTGAGGTGTGGGCTCCACGACCGTCTTTCGAGCTGCACGCAGCGTTTCACGCCTTTTTAATCGGACATCTGTTCAGAGCGTGCGAGCAGTCGTTTTTTGGTGTTATTCTAAGGGAATTGCAATGGCGCAATCTGACCGCTCTTATTTGGCACGATGGTGCAGGCCCCATGAGGACCATTTGGGCGTTGATAGTGATTTTTCCATCTCAGTCACCGGGCGACCGTTTTGGACAAGTGAATAGTCCATCTTGTGTGATTTTTTGAGAGGATCACAATGGTGCAATACGTTCGTTGTGTTTCGGGACCGGGAAGCAGGTCCCACATAGCACCGCTCGTGTGCGGTTCGCCAAAATGCACCTTTTTCTCTGGATATCCGTTGCACTCATGTGAGTAGTTCTTTAGACATGTTTTCCCAGGGGTCTCGCAATGGTGCGATGCACCCGACTGTTTTCAGGGCCGAGGCTCGGGATCACGGGACACCGTTTGGGCATGAGGCGGTTTTGGCGGCCTTTCCGTCAGATATCTGTTTAAGGCGAGTAAGTAGTCTATCTCGCATGTTTTTTCGTGAGGATTACAACGGTACGATCCGTTTGGTTGTGCAGATCCTCATACATGGTCTTCTTAAATGTGGAAATATAAATGGTGCCCCGGTGGTGGTCCTTCTACCGTGTTTGTAGCGGACCCTTGGCGTGTGATCACGTGCACTCCAGGGAGATTTAGGTTGGTGTTCAAAGAGATGTGGTTGGATGTACCTCAGTCGTTGAGGTGGCATGTTGTAGATATTACGTCATGCCTTCACGTTGACGTTGGGTGTCATGTGCATGATAGCCCTTGGGATGAAAATGTGGTATACTATGGGAGTATATGGGAACGCTTGGAGGTACATGTGGTTGTTGGTACCTGAGAGGTTTGTGTGCTCAGTTGGTGTTGAATTGGGGCCACATGTTGTGTGGGCCCCATGTGCAAGTTTTGTTTTGCATTACGTACTTCTGACCCCTCGTGACGTAGAAGATCCCTCAGTTCTCATTTGTTTGACCAGTACGGTTGAGTGGTCTCCCCCTAGTTTCGTTCTCGATGGTTTGGCTGACACAGATGGTTTGTTCCTCTTTTCTTTAGTTGTGTGGGGATTTAGTACTGTGCCCTTTCACCGGACTACGACATCGTTTACAACTACAGGTGTTCGTATAGTTTGGGATTGTTTCCCACATTCTGGAATGAGTTGACTCGGTCCGTTTCGACAGTGACTCAGTGGATTGGAACGTGATCACCTTGAGAGGCCCGTGGAGTTTCTCCCATTACTTCGTGACCCCTGGTAGAGTTCTTGTGGTTTCTTTTTGACCAACACATTACACGGGCACCGATACTCTACCCAAGAGGTTGTTTCCAGCATGGATGAGGTTGTTTCCAGCAGGTCTGAGGTTGTTTTCAGCAGGGCTGAGGTTGTTTCCAGCAGGACTGAGGTTGTTTCGAGCAGGGCTCACTAGTGGGTTACCATCAAGCAGGGATGGACAGTACAACGGTGGTCACCAAGCAGTACCATCCAGTAGGGATGGCCAGAGCAGTTCTGGGTTTACCTCCAGTGATGCTGGGCAGTGGTCCCCAATGCCGGGATTACCTCTAGTTGGGATGGGCAGTGGTCCCCGATGCCGGGCTTACCTCTATCTGGGCTGGGCAGTGGTCCCCAATGCCGGGTTACCTCCAGCTGGGCGGGGCAGTGGTCTCGTCGCCGACATTATCTGGGTATCCCTCCATTGGATTACCCTGTTACAAGACTGGGTAGTGTGGCACCCGTCGACAATTGTCGGGTCTCCCTGTAGTGGGAACCCGTCGACTTCCAAGGACCCTCCAGCGGGGATGGGCCGGGGGTCGCCTGTCGACTTTGAGTAGACCTCTCGACTGCGCGGCAGTGACGTGGTGTGGTTTGACGTTCCCACAGAACTCTAAAGTACGAGGGGTTCTTTTCCTCTACCGAGACGTGTCCTTGTGATGCGACCTAAAATGTACTGGCGAGTCAGTTCCGCCCAAAGCGGATAGTGTCGAGGTGTGGTGGTTTGAGCCCCTTGACTTCTAGTTTGGGGAAGACGTGTGGGATGATGGGCATCGATGGTGTTTACTTCTAGGACTGTTGGTGACTCACTTTCTTGGTCTGAGCTACGGGATGGAGATCCCATTACGATCTTGTTTGGGCTTTTTGTTTGAGCATATGGACTTCTATATACCTTGTTCCGGTAACCCCTTCTTGGGTTTGGATACTCTCCTTCTAGTAGAGGTGAAGACGCGTGGGGTATGCCACGTGCTTTCCATGTCTAGCTTCTCATGGTTGGATGAGTCTAATCTCCTGCTATAGGTAGTGATGACTCGATGTGATGTTCATCTTCTTACCATTTCCAACTTCTTTTGTCTGGACGAGTCTACCTTCCTTTCTCTTGTTGGGTTGAGCGGGACTCTTTACTGCACTCTCTATTGTACTTCTGTTCTACTCCCTATTCAATCTACATCTCACCCTTCGGTACCTCCTTTGTTGCTCCTTCCAGCCTTCGGGGTATCCTACTGAGTATTTTTATACTCACCACCTTCTTGGGCTTTTCCCGCAATTAGTGTGCCCTTGCAGACAACAGACAAGTGGTGTGTGACTTCCGAGGAGCTTTGGTGCTTGGGAGCTTGGATCGCATGCTGTGGTCGGAGTCGGGTTCCAAGAGTGGGACTCTTCTAGCTGTTTACTGTTGTTTTACCTGTTGCCGGGTTGTGGCACTTTTTGGTTGGGCACGCGTTTTCCCCTTTTCTTTTCAGTTTACCATCAGCTTGAACTTTGTACTGTTTAGAGGTCGATGCACACGTGTGGTTTATTTATAGCATTTTCCCTTTTCTTTACTTGTAATTTCTCTTTTACTCTTCACTTTTTCGTTGAGTGTGCTACGAGCGTGTGTATAGGTACTTAGGAAAAGGCCCCCCCATGTTATTGTGCCTTCGGAACTGGTCTCCAGCCCATGGCCTATTAGGGCAGGCTTGGGGTTGTTGCGGCTCAAGCCTTGGTGGGGTCGGGTTGTGACATCTTCAGTCATATTTATCTATATGTTTGGAGGTATCAATTATATTCTCACTATGTATAATAGTAGAATGTTGAAAAAATGGGATGATATAAGCTTATTTAATTGAAAATGTTTTATGATAATAATCCAAAAATTATATAAAAAGAAACTTGGAAAATGGATTTTATTAAATAACATTGTTATTGCCGGAATTATGAAAAATTCAGTCACACGTGAGAAAATTTTACACATTAATGAACTAGTGTTTGAATAATAAATAGATAAGTAAGAACTTGGATCTGGGAGAGTTTCGAGAACTATATTTGAATACAACATTTACAGTGAAGAAGATACAACCCATACATCATGATTAAGAAGATAAATGCATAGGTTTGAAATCACTAAAATGAAAATTATTATTGACGAGGTAGCCCTTGTTTAACTAAAAGAATGTGGGATCATTAAGAATTATATTTTTTATCTTTGGTTGAACCAAAATCAATTAAGGATTATAAAAATATGGGTTTTAGTTCAAGGATATTTGTGATGTGCTTGATCAATCAAATAAGAATGGGTCATTGGATGTTTTTTGACAGCCATGTGACGGGAATTTAATAAGAACATTGAGGGTTTTATCAAATAATAGTAATGAATATTTAAAATTTATTCATTAAAAATGATAATTTTGAGAAAGGGGTATTTGTAAATCTATGTAACTAATAATGATTGAACGTTTACCTAGGTAGAATTGATTGAAATTATTCAAATTTTAGCATATATTGTTAGTAAAAATGATTTCAAATTAGGTTATATTGATATAAAATACTCATTCTATAATGTAATACTTGAATATGTATTATACATTGGACAATTATATGGGTCTCACATTGATGAATATAAGAAAAGTATTTTTTTATTAAAGAATGATTTTTTGAACTAAACAAGAACCAAATAAATGTTATTTTATGTTAGATAAATATTAAATAAAAAGTTATTTTAATATAATATGGGTTAATAATAACATAAAAATAAAGATAGATATTTCCTAGTAATTGACATTTATTATCTATGTTTATGAAATTAATTTTGGTAGCTAAAAAACAATCAATGCAATTATTTTTCATATATCATGATGTGTAAATTTGATATGTCCCTATTAGTTGAATATAACTATTTCAATTACTTGTAGGTAGTTAAAATACAATATGGGGTATGTTTCACAAAATCTATACAAGAATATTATATTTTAAAAATAAAAAAATATATAATCTAGAGCCTATAGAAACAGTGGGGGAGACAAGAATGAAAAAAAATGAATTTAAGAGGGATAAAAAGATTGATTTAAATAATTATAAAAAATCATTGAGTGTTTTATTTAGTTCACTACAACTAAACAACAAATATATATTTTCCACTTGTCATAACCCCAAATACCAATGATCATATGACAGAAAAAATGAATTCATTGAAAATAATTCCACGATACACCCATCAAAAATTAAATTGTTAGTTATTCTATTAGAGGGATCAATCAATGAATTTATTGATATTTACTAATGTGTATTTTGATCTTCATAAAATGATGGAAAATTAATTTTATGTGGTTCATTAAATCATATGATTTAACATTTATTGTTTAAAGGAATGAAGAAAAAATTCATATACTTTAGCATCGTGGAGGTTGAATACAATAAAATCACTCAATAACTTAGTTTATATGGATGATAACAAAAATTTATGATGTGGTTGTAGACATTTTTTATCCTATTCCAATAATATGTTTTAGTTAAATTGTAAATAATCATCGAAAATACACCATAAAACTTTTATAGAGCTTGAAAAATGTGTTCAAATATAATGTCACTAATAATAAGAAATAGAAAAAAAAAATTGATGTTGGTGTATTTTCAATATAATATCATGTAGAATACTTCTTCTTATTAAATCTATCCAAAGTAGTATTTTATAGGATTTTATGTTATCTTATAGTCTAACTACATCAATATAACTAATTAGTTTTCAGGATTAATCCCAACTCCCTATGGGTTCTCTCATGAGAAAGGTATGTTTCCACACCTCTAATTATTTAATTTTAAACCATATCTTTTGATATTTATTGAGAAGTGATCACATTGGGTTCGTTTTACAAGGGGGATAAATTTATAAATGTGCATAAATATGGATAGGATATATGGGCTAAAATATTTTAATAAAAAACTGGTGGAAGTGATTATTCTTGACTGAACGAAAGGTAAATGGTTGTGGAAAACTATTCATTCGATTATTTTTTTCTCACATTTATAAAAAATATTTTAAAAATAGATTTTTTGATTATAGTATCATTCATAAAATCATAAATTTAGTGTTTTGAATTATTGAAAAATCAACTCTGGGACTATTTAGAGTGTTTTTAAAATTCTGAATGGTGGGTATTGTCCGAAAATAGTCCCATATAAAGATTCTTTAGTTGTTTTTTTTTTGACTTGTTTGTTGGTGGATGATTCCATAGATTATGAATGAAGGAGTATATTATGTTTGGTGATGTTGTTCATCAGAATAAATATGGCCACAACCTATAGAGAGTAATAGTATATGTGTATTTTTTGCAATGAAAACCAATCAATGACGCAAAAAAATTGGTTTGGATGAACATAACACATGAACCACCTCGTTGAAACATTCTAGGGAAATGGATCTAGGTGCATGAATGTTCCAAATAGATACACATAAATCTCGTGTTCTATAAAGAAACGACATGTGATCCAAATGAGATGCTATGTTATATAGGTCTCCATAGAACTAAATAATTCCTTATGATGATGTGTGCATAGATTGTGGGTTACAATAAAAATATGACATTTTCCTGCAAGCCATCATGAATCCATCCAATTTCATGAAATGAGAAATTTCAATAGAAATATATTTTGTTATTGATCCCTAATGAAAGATCGAGAAGCACTGAAAAATTTTCCAATCCCATGAATTTGTTCACCCTAGAAAATGATTTATGATATAAATAAGACCTCATACCAAACCATGAGTAGGGCCTCCAAAATAAGAAACATTCCTCCCATGTTTGAAAATCCACACATTCATAAATGACACAGAACACTAGAGAGCATGGACCCTAAAAGGAAGATAATTTGTTCGAATCAACTCATGTGGGCCTAAATATAACTTGAATTACAATAGATTGTTCCTTTCACAACTACACTTGATGTAGACCGGGTTGACATGATGAGAATCCACCATCACACAATTTCAATAAGCATAAAAGTAAAAATTATATACAAAACTATGCCTCATGTATATATTATGTTACTTCATTACAATTCCCCATTATCTTGAAAATCGTCTTCATGACATGATAAGGTTCTACACAACAACTTCCTTGTATAATACCTGATGTTCCTAATTCTTATAATAAAATAATTACCCTACTTTCATCTCATAATAATTGGTATCCTAATGAATATAGACCAAAATCATTGGCAGCATAATGTTGGGCCTCCTGATTGACATTAATCTATGGATGATCTGATGTAATGTTTCACAAAGAGGTGTGTGAGAAGTGTTCATGTAATCCATAGAGGTTTAAACTATGAAGGAAACTGTGCTCCCACCGATATATGAGGTCCTTTATCCTGATATTCAACTCGTATTAATATTTTCCCCCTCATGGTTTAAGCACCATCTATATACATGATTCATGATTAAAAAGTAAATATCTCAACAATAAGTCAAGAGATGTAATATTCCTAAAAATATCTTCATCACATGACATAAAACTATATCATTAACATATTTGATGAACATATTATTCCATGTGGATGACTCACAATGGTTTAACCCTTGCATCATATCATATTAAATGTGAATAAGATTCCCCATGAATGATCATCATGGGATTCCAAATTCTCCCCCAAAAAGGCATGCTCATCTCTTAAAGGGATGGTTCCCCATGTAATCCCAAAAATCATTTCCTAAAGAATTATTCTTAAGAAAAATGTAATCTTACTTGCATAAACAATACCCCATCCATTATTGGTTCTCCTTCTGCTACATGAGTGTCCTTACCACACAATGTTAAATAGATTGTACTAATCCTTTCACGTGAACATAAATTGGGGTATTGAACTACATGGATTTTGATCTTGGAAAAATATACAGGGTATATAGGAAAACTGCGTAATGTTAAATACTATCATAATCCTCATGTAAAATCTTCCCTCATAGAGACATACTAGATTTATTTATTATAATAAGTTGTTATGATATTGTTCTTATAAGGCATTGAAATTGTACCCATCCCATCTATAAATGATGTTAAACCTATATTACTCATTTATTGTTAAAATACTTAACCCATGTCCATCATGTCACCAAAATAAATTAAAAATACACCCTTCCTTTCTGCATAATATTTTTAAATTGTGGTCACCCTATCATGGAAATATGTTAACATTTCTCCCATCATGTCCCTGTAAAAAATTAAACATGCATCCAACCTATCCCCGAAATAATTTAAAGATGAAACTATACTTTAACTAGAAAAAACATAACCTACATCCATATTTTACCAAATATACTTTAAAACTATGCCCATTTTTCCCTTATAAGTCTATAAACCCATCCCCAACCTGTCTAAACAATACATTACCCCTCTTCCATTCATTGAAAGATGTAAAACATATAGCCAATCTAGAATCCCAACCCTACGTGATAAACAATTGAATACCAAGGAAAATGTCCTTTTAGGCCATAAGTATATAGTTTCAATTACCACATTATCATAACGGTAGTCTTTATATATCCTTCATAAGATTATATAAATAGAATTCCCTAAAAAATAAGCGTAATTTACTGGTGACCAATATATCCAATATTGATACATGCTCAGCTCTACCCACCAAGACAACTCTACTGACTAAAGGTTGCTGCCATGTTGAGATAAAACTAAAGTTATTAACGAATTTCAATAGTGATTTTTTAATGGGAATTATTTCTACAAATATGACGTAATCAATGATGGATACCCAATCTAGATGATGAGATCTACAGAGAAATATATATAAGGAGACACTGATAAAACATTTTTTTATTTTGATCAAGGAGAACAAATCATCGATGAATCTTATGAAATTCACCTGCCTTGGGAATGTAGGAATGAGTGGATGTATTAAATCTGTAGGTCACTTCCTATAAAAGGTACATCAAAATAGTCTCAACAGAAGTTTCTAATATAGAAAATGGTAAATCTAATGTGACTCAATTCTACTTAACCATAGATAAAAACATATTCTAGGGAATCTATGTATTTTTCTTTCACCAAAACCAAATATTCAGGACCAGGTCCCACAAAGAATACAGTGGGTATCAAATAAATATCACATGTATAATGGAGTGTTAAAATTGGGAATCCACTGTCATTGATATGATCAGTGGGGATCCCTCTTCCATTTTTAAAATATCGAAGTACTATGGGGATTTGGGAGTCACCCATATTGTATATTTATTGAATTCTAGATTCACATGCCTTAAAAGACTCAGGATATAAGAATTGAAAAAAATGGATCTTGTATGCAATGGGGTAGGATAAACATTGATGAAAATATACCACACAACCATGAATCTACCAGAGGATCCACATTTCCATTAGTTACTCAGTTGACACAACCCATACCACCCATTAAGATCATATTGAGAAGGAATATCAACACCTTTGTGTGTCGATATGATAAAGAAGGTTCCATTACCACATGGGACATGATGATCAATGACCTGGACACATTAATACATCATCAACAGTACCACCTGTGAGGGCCTGTAGGGGAAAACCACCCCCCATTCCAACAACAAAGCACTTCATGAATCTCTACCAAACATAATATAAATACTCAGTCCTCCATGCCTATATTTCAGTGGAAATTTGAGACACACCTTCAATAACTACCAAACCATTTCCACCTAGAAGGTCTCCAAATACGATTTTTAGTTCCATCATTTACCAGTCTCATAGGATGAAGACTGGTATAAAATCATCCATGCTCCTCAAAACCCTATCCACGAAACTAGAATCCGCATCTAAGGAAGGCCAATGACACTTCCCAACAATAGACATCTTCCAAACCTCCTTTGGCCCCTACCACCACTAATGTATCCTACCAGATCATTATAATTGAATAAAAATGATCTATATGTTTCCAATTTGTATCAAGACCCCATCCACCTCACAGGAAGGTTAGGTTGACACTCTCAGTCTCTATATCCATATACAGTCATTATGGGCTATCCTATGATGTGGAAGATCAATGTGGTGGTCCTCCCAACACTGAATATTACAAACACAAAGGTCATTCTCATGCTAGATAAAAATAAAGTGGAGGTTCTCCCTAATCCATCAACAACTAGTATAGAGTCCCGGCCAAAAAAAACTATCAATGAACCTGGATGACTTCTATATGCTCACACTGATCATAGAAGAGGTCCTCCCTTTTCTATCAATGACTAGTATTATGTTCCTCCCCAGGCTACCACCCCCAGTACACATAGTGTTCCTCTTCATGTCACAAATAATCATATATGTGTTTTTCCAACCCCAACATATATTAGCATGGAGGCCCTCCTCATGTTTATGAAATATCATTCCCAAAATAGAAATCCCATGGAATGAGGGATAACAATCATCGATTAAAGAAAATCATTGGGATGTGAAATGTCATTGTTGATCTCCAACATTTTGATATGGATGATACATCATAGTGGATCTTTCATCCATGATTCTTGAGTTCGGGAAGGGATACACGTATTTGATATCATTATCCTAGAAATAATGGACCCTATGATCTATAGATCCCACTTAATGTACTTGTAGGTGGGGGAGGTCAAGCCTCTTTCAAAGGGATAATAGTGTGACCATCTATATCTATGCCTTGAACCATATAAGAAACCACCATACATGATGTTAAACTGATTTTAGTGTCTGATGCGACACACTCAGATGATGTTGATAACTCCTTTATGTTAAAAATTGATGCCTCCACCATCTCACATGAGATAGAAGAGAATACCCTATAATAAAATATATGATGATGATGACGACACCACCCCTGAGAGATGTTCCAACATGTATTAGACATTATAATCATCCAAAAACTCCCCTAAAAGTAAACATTAAATAGAAATGTTCAACATCAGTTCCTCAACCAATATCTCATCTCACTCCATTTGGGCCCTAGGCTAACCAATACCAATACCCTTACACTAAATAAGAGGTACAATGGTATGTTACGGATGTCGAAAAACTATAAGTGGTATTCTAGCAATATGAAATTGTTGATATTGACATATTTATGTCCCTAATTGATTACCAAGTACATTATTTCCTCCAAATAATCTAGATATATATCACCACCTCTGTGATCAGTATAAGACCTACCAAGTAATTCATGAGCATGGAAATAACATTGGATATCAATGAAATAGTTTTTAGATTACAAATCTCCGGTATTATAACCCCCTTGAGTCATATGGAAACCATAATAACCTTTGAAAGATCAAAATCTAGATCATTATAGTGCATTATCAAGTTATAGAATTTATGTCTTCCTATTTGGATATTAATGGATGTGGATATTATGTGGATATCCAATTAAAACATATATTTTGAAAGATATAATAATTAAATTTTGATGAATATTATCCTCTAACTACCACCCAAGTAAATAATTTCATCCCCTACTATTTTGATGAGAAAAGGAATGAGGCCCATGAGGTAGTATGCATCAAGGATGATCATCCCTAAGGGGTAACATAGTACCTGAAAGATCCTCATGTAGGTTTCATCACTTATCTGGAAAGTCATGCACTGGGTCGTAGTTACCCCAATGTGACATTGCTTCACATACATCATAACAATTAAAAAGGAATGGGAAATATATATCCCTCCAACCCATTAGATGATTTTCTGAAATAAGAGATATAACCTACAGTAGCCTATAGTTTCTCGATGATTTAGGAGTAGAAATGTCTCGACACCAAAATCATTATAGGGTAGTGCCCAAATTAAAGAAATTCCAAGTAACATTATATTTCATGAAGAGGGGAACCTAGTCCTCCATTCCCAACCAAATAAGTTCATGTTCGGTGGTTCATATCAGAACCATGATGAATATGGGGGATTTATAAATTGCACAAGGTACGGATCACTGAACTATTTCGAGTAGTGTAATTATCCTCTTTGTTATCTAGGTTGTACTACTCCATTAGATGATGATATCAATCCTCGAGTCAATGATTCTATCAATGAGTTAGTGCATAGAGACCCCCTCCCAGATGAATTGAGATATTCTCTGACTTATCACCATGAAGCTCTTAAAAATAGCATGAGGGTATCCTATCAGATGGAAATCCATAAATAGTGTTGGTGGAACATTTCTGAGCACACAAGAAGTTTGGAAGTACTAGATTCGCCCCATTTAATAACAAGGTTGATTCTCTAAAGCAATTGGAACACTTTTCATTAATTTTTGGTCCTATATTAGGGGCCCCATAAGAGTAGGAGGCCTCCAAGATTTGATGTTTTGATCTAACATTGGAAATGAATTATTATTTTTGGATATAAGCATATACCCATTGGGTCAATTACTTATTTGGAGGACCATCAGTGATAGTTACTGTACTAATTCATATTTTCCACGTGTTATAAAATTATTTCCAACATCATTATGTTCAGCAAACCGATCAGATGAGTGGGTTACAGACATTATTTCCCGGTGGATGTCCCTCATGTATTCCATCAATATTACATGTTCCTAAGAACTAATTATAACAAAATGAAAGAGAAACATTAATAATGAGCTTGTACATGCCCTCTTAAACCTGACCTACTATAGTTGATTCATGGATTTCTCTGAAAGGACTCATTACATTAAAGAATTACTTCATTGACTAATCACTAGTCACACTTATATCCCCTTATAGATCCCACAAAATGATCTATAAATGAGGAGACACTCACAACAATTCCTAAAGAGTTTCATTAGCTTGTGCACCTAATAGATGTTTTACTAGTGGGGCCTATGTGAGAGTATACATCTCAGGATCAACCTAAACCTATATATTGTTGTCAGGTACCACCACACCATAAAAAAACTAAAATGTGAGAATGTGGCATTATAACCAGTTCATGTACACAATTTAAGATTCTATTTCCTAGAAATAATAAATAGGTCCTTATCCTTCAGGTATTATTAAGCCTTAGGTTACCTCATGTAGTCCTTAAAGTAGGGAATTATTAAATATCCTAAGTGCACGCTCATCTAATAGACGAGTCTCAATAGACATATCGATCATTGCATACACCACCAGATCATCATAGTCAAAATAATTTATGGTTTCATGATCAAATGGTGTCTCCAATAATAAGTGGATCATGTCCAAGTCATGATGGGTGATGTTTTAGAGAAGTTGACTCACCACATCATAGACCCCAATAGTGTTATGGAAGTATCTATCAAACATCATATTTATCCTAGCCAATTGATCAAGAAATATGATGATTGGTTGGATCGTAATGAATTTTCTCATACTTATACTGGGATATGTAGTTTTGTTGACCAATCAACAACCTCTAATTGTTTTTGAACATCCAATGGATTATCCATCCCCAACATCATCTTGGCCTTAAATGTCTCGTAGGATCAGACACTGATAGTGTTGGGAAAATAGAGTCCCCCACCTGTTCTGAATCCATCTCAGACACTTAGAGACATTATGACTTAAGGATAAAGAAATTCACCCAGTGTACATCCCCTTCCAGACTATTACATGAATAATGGACTGGAGTATGATTCTATTAATTATGTTGATCTAGTGTATCACCTTACAATTCCTTATAGTGAGTCATATCGTGTAAACCCATTGGGAGCCAAATGTTAATTTCATCAAATGAAGTAAGTATTTCATGAGAGATATAAGAATACTAAGGATAATCATGTGAGTAATTCTACTAAGACTAGGTAGTTGTTTATTCATGGATCTTAGCAAGAAAATTTCTCCATGTTCATTAAATCAAATACCACTCATCGGCTAACAATATTAGTTTGTAGTGTAACTCGTCAAGGTTTACACTATGATCATTTGTATACAATAAGGGAAAAAATATATCAAACCACCACTCATCCAGGAGTTGTTCAGATCATGTCAGCTAGTCAGTAGTATAATATTTCAAACACCAATTAGACCCTGGCATATTATCCAACATCATATTCTGCATCAGCTTCCAACGAGAGACCCTCCATTGGAAAAAAACAACACCATGTAATTGAAGAATGATTTATGAAGAACCATTACATCATACTTGTGAGACCTTAAAACCATGAGGCTCTCTAATTTTCCAAGGAAATGCATGTGGACAATGGAGAATCCTTAAAAAGAAATATCCTTTTTGAAGCTGATGTAACAAGTTTAGAGAACTATAGTAAAGAAGAATCATAGAAAGTGGGGAGTCGATGCTTCCTGCTATTTTTCAAATAAGACTAGAGAATTAGCACATAGGGGAACATACCCCCATTTTACATCACATCACAGTTTAATGGAATTAAGATATTCTTCTGGGTAGTGGATATTGGAATTCAGATGAAGTATATCTTGATAGAGATCCTTCTTATATTGGGACTAAAATATGAAGATATGAATCCCTCCAACCTGATTATTCAAGTTAATGATATGTGTGACCAGAAACCATGCGATAAGGATTAGCTGTAGTACTAGTTTGGGGGATTGATATCAAGTATAAAAATTGTGGTAGTCTCTAAAACACCACCAATAACATGTTTTTAGTTAGATCCTGGATTCATTTTCATCAAATGGTCCCTTCCTAATGTTATAAGCTCTTCATATAGACCATCAATGGTCAATTATTGGTACTTTATGTTGATGTTTCCCCATTTTACTCTTATAAATCCCAGTAACATGATTCCATCCACAACACGAGAGAGGGAAGTGCATTCAAGCTGATGGGATTGAGTGAGAAAATGATCCAAATGATCTTGCAGCCATAATAGTTAGACTATTATAAGAATTGAAGGGTATGTATCCGTACACAATATGATCTTCCCTGGGATTCATTACAGGTTCTTGTAGCTGCTTAGAAAAATCCACCACTCTCATTGGTCTGTGACTAAGGCTTATGCTGACAAACTAATCAAAGTAAAATTCAGCTAGGATGTCTATTATAATAGTCTAATATTTTTCAGTATGTATATATATATATAAATTCTGTTTATTTGATAATTTATATTTCATGCTACACCATGCTTAAACGAACCATGTTATTCAATTAAATATTAACATGATCATTGGAATAATAATGTGACAATTAGGAATAGTAATATAGCCATTAAAATAATAACCCCACTTATTAAAGTCTATATAATTTGTTTTCTTAATAAATGATATATTTATAATATGAAATAAGAAATTAAATATTTTCAAAATTATAAATTAAATGTTGTTATTTCTGTGAAATATAAATTTTTATTTAAATTGTTCTAATTAATAAAATGATTTAAACAAAATATTATTTTCAGAAGATGGCTTCATAAAATATAAATGGTATATATTATAATTATAATATAATTTATTGTGACCGTATTTAATTTTTCAATGTGTCAAAAATTTGTTATTAAATAAAAATATATATTTTTCAAAAAAATACATTTTTTATTTAAAAATTAAATTTATCATATATATGAAATTATTTAATTTTAAAAAATTATATTATTTATATCAGAATGTCTAAATTATAAAATTGTAATTTTTTTGTTAATTTTATGAAATAAATCAATTTTCAGGTGAATAGTTAAAATAAAGTTTTTCACATAAATGTTGTATAATGACATAATAATTCCAATATCATAATGTTTTACCAATTTATATTTTATTCTATAAATTTTTCATTAAAGTAAAAAAATCTCAATTTTGAAAACTACAAAGAACATTCAAAAATCTATGGTCAAATGTGATGAATAACATTTTTTCTTTCATTCCACTTTTGTTTCAAATAGTTTACTAAAATACAATTATAAAGTGGTGTTATAGTATTAAACATAATATATTATAATAATATATGATTTATATTGAAAGAAATATCTATTACAAGTTTTAAATTTGAGATATTATATTATTCAGTATATTATTTTAAAAATAACCATATCCTCAAGTATTAATTACCCCTTCTCTCTTCCATTGGAAACAAAATCCTCCCCCCCATTACAAATACAAATATCATTGGAAATATTCCCTATTAGGCCTCCTGTAAACCATATGGTTGTTTTGGAGGACCAAAAAATTAATCAACATGTAGTTATAATGACAAACAATAGAATCAACCCTGAGGATTCAGTAATTTCATATCCACTTCTCTATCATTTTAATTAGTATTCAACTTCTCTTTCTTTATCCACCAAAACATTCAAAATATAACATTAAAGTGATTAATTATTCATTAATTTTACATTATATAAATGTTTTTATCCTACTATATGTATCATACTATTATATATATATTGATAATTTTTATACTTATTCTTCGCGCTATCCCAATAATTTCCCATCAATGTTCGGTTAAAGAATTATTGATATATTTATTTTTCAACCCATATAACAATAATAATGGCATGATATTGTTAAATATGTCTGAATTTAATTACATCAAATATATTCTTCGGTAATTAATTATAATATTGTGTAAATTATATTTTATAAAGTTACAAAAACATCCGAAAATGATTTTTTAAATAAATGATGTCAAAACACATCAATTTCACCAAAGACTATTAAAAAATATATAAAATTATTATAATTGATAAATAGTAATATATATTACTATAATTAACTTATGTATCATTAATAAAAAAATATTATTTTATTATTTCAAGGTGAAAATGTGAAAAAATAATGTGGGAATTAAGGCACATATTTTCTCATAAAACATTTATTTCTGTAGAATATATCATATTTACAACTTATTTATCGCGTGCGGTGTATGTATAAGATCTTATGATATATCATATAATGAATCAATTTATCTTTATTTTATAAAATGTCTCATTTTAGGATCATTAATTAATGGGGAAAATAATTTATGTGATTACATAATTTTAACAGAATTTGAAACCCAATTTTCAATCTTTGGGTTAATCATTTACTCCATTGATTATGTAATTATATTATTCAATGTGAAATTAATTTTGATTTTATAATATTATATTTCCACTTGTTTTATGTAGATTTAATATGGATACACAAATTCAATTTATTTGATTAATGTCAACATAAATATTTATAAGGGCCTTCTTTTATAAATTATCATTTCAAAATATGACATAAAATTTCCCTTTTACTTAATAAATATATGTTTTCTAAAATAGTTAAAATATAAATTTTCAGTTTTATTGTGATTCATTTACATTAATATTACTCAAATTTTTCTTTTTTAAAAAATTCATTGAAATTTATATTTTTTTTCAAAAAAATGATCTTTAGTACGTTTCCATAAAATAAATGGAAGCTATATTTTATTAATTTATATAGAATGAGTGTATCATGATACCAACATGAAATATTAATGTATGGAAAAATAATTTATACTTGTACAATTCCATCTTAAAATAAAACTATTTCATTTATTATTGTGTGGCATTCTAATTATATGTTATTTTCAAATTGAAAAAAATATTTTCCGACATAAACAGTATTTCTGAATATTATTCATTGTGAACTATGATAACTTATGATTTTATATTCCATATTTTATAAATAGGTTATGGGAATAAAATATTTTGATAACATTATCCTTATTACTCTGGATGGGTTGTGATTATAATTACTGATCAAGAAATTTTATTTACATTTTTTATAATTGTTTCAATAAAAAACTATATGTTTATTATTTTTGAAAACATTAGAATAGGAATTAATTAGACATAATATGTGTTGTGAATGGCCCTCTATATCCCCTCAATTCACTGATAGGTCTTGTGAGACAAACTAGACATGGTTTTGATTGATGCCTTACCCTTTTAGGTATTGTTTCTTGGATGATCTTCTGAAGACATGTTTCTAATTTACATAATTATACATACCCTCATTATGAAATTATTTATTGATTAGCCATTTGATTATTCTATTAGTATAAAATTCATTCTTATGTACCATTATCATGTGATTATTTATATGGAGTTATTTGAAAAAAATTTATTCCTTCCATATTATGATGAAGATTATGTTTTATAGACATGTATTATTAGTTTTCCCCTTTCGTTATAGTTTATTTTTTTGTTATAGATTTCACTACATTCTTACCCTTACCCATCATCAAAGGTCATTCCTTACTATCATTTTATTTTTTCCCCCAAAATTCCTAGATGTATATTATTATTTACATACTAGGATAATGTTAGAATAAAGGGATGTCTGAAAGAGAGTTCTGATGTATTATTCCATATCATGTTGTAATGTAAAATTTATCGTTAAAATTGGTTTTCCAATCCTACTAATCTATTTTGTCATTTGGGAAGAGATTTCGTGTACTTAGAAACAATGTAATAAATTAATGAACTAAATATGAGATATTGGGGTGAGGGTATTTATATATAGTATCACAGAAGGAATGAAGTATTTCCCCATTCTAGAAGACAAATGGGATGATCAGAGTCTATATTGACTTCTCTAACTAAAACGCTCATTTTATAATGCATAAATTTCTCATTAAAATGAATGAGTTATTAATTGATTATACTATAGGGTTCTAAAACCATTCCATCAATGGTAGAAACCTTCTGTATAAATAGAATCTTATGGACTACATGAATGAGGATCCTACCACCTTAATGGACCACTATGTTAATTAATTCTACTATTGGAGGTCGTGCTATTTGAGGAATTTAGGATGCACTTATCTGTGATACATTAACCAAAAGATAAATATAATTAAAATATTGTTTCTTGAATTCAACATATATAACATCACGGTCAAATATTACAAATTTTAGGACTATATCGAAGGCATTCATCAAGTTTTCGTCTTCCACCGTTGTTGAAAAATGAAGATGAACCACAAGAAGTGTACAAGTAGAGTTACGTTTAGTATGTATTCAGTATAATTTTGAGACACAGAGGGAATGAGATTGACCCAAAGAAGATATATTTCATTAATCAAATTCGTACCCTGATCTATCTCTAAGAGATTTTGGGATCCAAGGGCACATATCCTATTTACATCATTCCTTCATTAATATAGATTCTATGTGTATGAACTTTTTGAGCTTCATAATTAAATTAATCATTTAACTATTAGATGATTAGTGACACATCACATTTGATGATATGAGGAAGTATCTTCCGTAACCTTCGGTTATGATTCTACCTATTTCTGGAAGGATTTTTGTCATATATTTGATCTCCTTGGAATAGTACATAAAAAATCATTACATGATAAATAATAAGGTTTGAGAAATAAATTATATTATCTTGTCAAAATAATCCATGATATTGATAACATAAAATCACTTATAGAGAATATATTCTCCACACAAGTCTTTACAATGAATAAGATGTGTCATTATCTGTAGCATCTAGTGATATAGTTGGTGTCTAGATTAGACCCACTGAATTATTTCATATGTTTCCACATACTGATTATATGACTAGAGCTATAACACCCCAAGATTTTATGAAAAATATTCTTTTTAATTTCATTAATGTCTTGTGTTGTACGCTACACCAAAAGGAGCTTGCACAACACACAACCTTGACTTGCCTTGCATTACACGCAATCGCGACCTTCCTCGATAGCGTGTGTAGTACGCAATACCGAGTTTCACTAAACAACGATATGCTATTATTAAAACTAGCTATTATGAATAGTAATAACAACTTTTTGAAATTTTGTAAATTTTATTTTTAAAATGGACTTCATTTTTGGATTTGGAATATCGAAATTAGCCTAGTGTGAAATTTTGGTATTTTTCTGAAAACTTTCAATTTTTGATGAATAGTGAAACCACTAAGTGGAAGATAAAAAACTACATTTTTCATAAAACATAATTTTACCGCTTCTGTGAGTGGAATTTCGAAAATCCAAGAGACACAGTTAATATCAAGGACTAAAATGTGGTTCAATGAGATGAAAATAATTTTTGGTGAATAGTAACTTTTTACTTTTATTTACCAAGGTAAAAAGTAAATAGGGTAATTAAGGGTACAAATGATATTATTATTAGCATAAAACATGTCTTAATTCTATTGGATAAGTTTCTTTCGACCAAAAACAACCTTAGAAATAAAATATGACCATTTAGGCCCACTTGGATTAGATTAGGACATTTATTATTAATTTATTTAATGAATGGTTAAAATAGATAAAATCAAAGTTTAATAAGTAAATAATTTTTAATATGGGGTTATACATAATATAAATTAGACTATAAATATTCATTAGAAATATATATAAAGTTCCTACATAATGGTATTTTATTTGTAATTTTTAGACATTATATAATTTAATTTATTTATGAGACAACGATGATGTAGTAATTATCTTATTAATGAAATATTGACATAATTGATGTTATAAATACCCAAATAAATGTAATTTGAGACTTTTTATGAATTTCACCAATTTTAAAGGTTAATATTACATGTTATTATTGATTTAATTAACTTGGTTAGAACTAATAATTCTGTTATGAATTTCACAAAAATCAATTACTAAATAGTGTCAAAATTGACATAAAATAGTTTTTGAAACAAATATTATATTATTAATTGTTATTTTATTACTAAACATATAATGTTCGGCCAAATGACTTAGATAAGGTTATATATTTTAATAAGAAACAACTTGGGGTTCTATTGGCTTGTTATAGTAAGTTTATTAACCTTATAGTGTAAGAACACAAGAAGACACGGTAAAAGTAAAATTATTTAAATTAATGTTAATACTAAATGATAAGGTTACAATAGGAACCTTAACTTGTCTAAATTCTATTGGATGAGAGGATTTAGACCCATCCCCACCTTAGCATAGAAATAAATCAATTTGGAGCTATTTAAAACTGAATTTGGCTTTATAATAAAATGATATTTTTTGTTTTCCAAATATGCCCCTCTCCTCCCTTATAAAAGGACACCTCCTCCCTCTCTTCCTCACACCACATTGAGCCTTAAAGCTCAGAAAACCCCTAAAACATTATCTTCTCCACTTCCCTAGAAACATCCTAGAGGTCCTGGTGTCTTCATAGACCAATTTTAGTTCCCTAAGAGGAGGACTCAGAGAGGTGCTTCAAAGAAGAGGTAATGTCCGTTACTGATTCTTTCAACCTTATTTCATCTTCCACTTCTTCTTCTTAGGTTGTTTCATTATGAAATAATAAAATAAGTATCACTAATATACTGATATGTTATTATAAGTATGAAACAACCCTATTTCACCATCTATCCATCGTACGAAAAATGAAATCACCACACGTGCATATGTACAGAATACTGTCTCCACGCCGTGGTGTAATCTATTTTCCACCACCACCATACTTGGATGGGTATAATGGTGTATATAATAACTATATATGATTATTGTAAAGTGATATTGATTCTTAAATTGTATACATACACTCCAATACAATTCCACGATCATGAGAATGATATCATCGCTTGTGCGTATGTACGGACTAACGTCTCCACGACGTGATGAGATTCATTCTCCACGTTAGCCATTCATGAATGATTATAAAGTATATATAATAAGTAATAATGAAATATATGACATAATAATGATACTGTATTTAAGTGTATATATATGTATGTCATCTACTTAATTCCATTCAACTCAATAAGGAAACGAAAACAGCGTTCATGCGTACGTACGGGCTACTATCTCCATGAACGGTGTATTTCTTTCCATTTACTGATCTATTATATATATGTATATTCTGAATATATATTATATATAAATCATGTTTTATATTCTGTAATTATGTAATCATGATCTATGTAATCATATGAATAATTACAAGTCAAAACACAGATGACAAATGAAACGATTTTACCCAAAATGCTCTTTAACATGGAATTTACTAATGAGCGGGTAATATAAAGTAATAAGTGAACCATATATAATATCATAACAATGATTATGATTCTGGAATAGTTCAATGACATTATTTAAATCATTATACAGGAGGTTCGGACACTTACGAGTCAAATTGGACCTAAGGTAAGGGATAATTTTGCGAATCTCATTTTTATCCGAGATTGCTTATTCGTAAGTATTTACTGGGTTATTGTTATCGTCCATGTCCATATTTTCTAAAAGTGTTTTTATGTAGTTTTAATGTCCTTTTTACCCATTTTTTACTTTTACAACATGGTATGTAATGAATCTTTCTTTTTATTACGTTACGAGGTACTTTTTGACTTTTCCGGCAAAAGTACGAGAAGAATGTTTTTTTAACGTATATGGAATGAAAGGATTTTTACGGTTTCATAAAGCCTTATTTTCCTGAAGATTCCACCACAATATTTCATGAATATTTTTATCAAAATCATTTTCTTTTAAAATTACATGACGTTTTGTGAAAAGAAATTGATTTTGAAGAAGAAAGGATATTTTACTCACGAATTCATTTAAAGTGTTTTATCAAAACCATTTTTCCATCTAAGATGACATTATTTCATATGTGTATGTTTCATGTATAATGTATCAATGATTTACATGGTTTCCCTTTACTTATTATGAAATGATATCCATTTTTTATATGGATTATGAGATGATGGGATGATGTTTATGATACCCATTTTATTTATTGGGTTTTTATGAATGACGAATGTTTATTTTGTGGCACAAGTAAGAATGATTTCATTATGAGATGGGTGGGACCTATATCTCCCTCAAATTCTTTGGGTAATGATTTTATATCTCATGAGATAGACATGGATGGAATGGTAAGTTAATTCGGTTTAGTGTTACAGGACTGAAATGAGGAGTGAAATCGATTCAGAAAGGGACATTGTCAACTAAGATGGTCTTGGCAGTAATGCCTAGGCTACTATGGAAATCATGACATCTGCTGAATGGTTGCCACAATTACATGTTTTACTCCCATTCCATTTTATCATGATTTATGTTCCATTATGATCTATGCCTTATGTACTTCCATGTTTTATGTCGTTGCTCAAGATTTTGATGTTTAAACATTATGTTCATGTTTTTAAGTTCAAATGTATATTGTATGTTTTATTTTATCCATGCTTACCCTTAATGAGAATTTGAGCTCACCCTTTTTATGTTTTCTTTTCCCCCAGGAATAAAAGAAACGTTTTAGGTAAGGAAACAAAAAGTGGAAGATCTTTATGGGAGATGTTGAAGATATTTCACCACGATTAGAAGATTACGTTCCATGTTTCCGAAGACACTAAACTATTGCGGTCCTTGTTTGTCTGTTTTTGTTATGTATGAAGTATTCCGCAAATGTAATGTAATGTCCATGTATGTCAAGCTTTGGGTCTCTACAGTTGGTATCAGAGGAAAGGTTTAGTCAACCTTTGGAAACTAGGATGTGAGAACATTAGTGAGATCCCTAGAGATATTTCAAAGGTATGTCTATGGATGTCCCTAAGGTTAAGTATACGTATAGGTTATAGTCCTAGAATTATGCTAACGATCTTAGAATTAAACCTAAGATGTTAGATATTGAAGGTACTACCCCTTTATTATGTTGTTTTCCCGAGCATGATTTTTATCTCTCACTCTATTCTTTTTGGGTTTTAGGAAATGGATGGAAACAGGAAGATTCATGATAATGGAGGATATGATGGACAATGGAATGATATTCATCATTAGAAAACAAACAAAAAATGATTTGGAAGTCCAAACATTGTTATTATTCCTAATCAGCAATCTCATAGTATGATCAATAATATAAACTTTGGTATGTTTCCCGACACAGATAATAAGAAAAAGATGGAGTTTCATGATGATCATAGAGGAAAGAAAGTTCAATTTCCCACATGTTAATCATGTGGGAAGAGGCATAAGGGAGATTGTTTCAATGGAACTGGAAGATGCTTTGGGTGTGGAATATAAGGACACAAATCCAGTAAGTGTAAAGGAAAAGGATCAGTTAACACCATGGATGAAGATAATGGTATTCCTACGACATCAACAACGTTTAAATGTTTTAAATGTGGAATGTACGAGCATTATGCAAACCAATGACCTAAGGGAAAGTCTCATGAAGAGAATCAGTACGTTCATATGGGTAGTATTTATGTTGATGATGATGAAGAGACTACAAATGATATGTGAGATGAAAGAATTGTTGAAGCTCGGTCAATGGTTTAAGAATGTAGTGGAATGATTACATGTTTATCAAGTGTAATGTTGTATAAGTAATCTCGTGGTACTATAGAATAAAGAGACATCTATGGATTGTTACACTATTGTATTTCCTTGAATTTTGAAAGTTTATGATTAGTGGTTACAGTATACAAGGAAGGTTATTCAGATATTTTTGGAATGTAGATGATGTTCACATAATGAAGGGATAAGGAGAAAATTAAATGTTTGATAGTATTCATGAGCTCATGACTGATATATGGAGAAGGTTATATCATGGTTTGAGTATATAGAATTTTTGGATTTTGGTATGAGGAAAGAGTTAACTTTTGACAGCATTCATGTTTTCACTAAGGTTTAATGGGTATTCATTTTTCAATAGAATACATGATTAAGGTATTCACAGGATTGGAATGTGACCAACAAGATATATGGGGGATAAATGATGGTATTCACATGCTTGGTTGATGACATTTCATGTAATCGTTTTCTTTATACTATGAGCTTGGACCGAAGTATTTTAGACAAGCCTAAAGATTGGAATGGATTATGTTGGACATAAGTTAGTATTCTTTAAGGATAGAACTTTTTTCGATATTATTGATGGGATTTTATAGTAATGTAATTAAAGAAAAAGGACAACCTGCAGGACGGGCGACAGCCCATCGCGTCGGACACGGCTGTGGGAATCGAACCCACAACCGAAGTGCGACTGGCCTTTATCGCCTACCACTGGCCTATAGGAAGTCCCTTTTTAGTAGAAAATAGTTTTATTATATTAATCAGTATGATATATGAATTATAAGTCCATTTTAGGAACCATATATGATTAATCTCACTATATATGGACTTACGTATTTTTTGATAACTTTTTTATCCTTTTGTTTGAGACAGATGTAATGACCCATCATTCTATCACATGATCTTCTAACGCATCATGAATGACAAATTCAACATCATTTATTTAAGAGATGCAGTGGAAATTGTCCAAAGAATGTCCAACGGTGAGACTATACCAAAATCACGAAAGTATTTCTTCTAATTCCAATTTCATCAACATTAGGGAAATGATCCGAAAAACCAAAAAAGTTGTCATAGTGCTCTTATATCTGATGAATCAGATGGTACCTTATATCGTCACAAATTTATGTATTTGTGATTGCTGGATTTTCCATAGCCATGTTCTCTACCACTCTCGATCAAATCATAGTGGTTAGATTTCTTTTCCATATCTATATTTTCACCTATGTGGAAAACCAGTGATTAGTGTATCTGGGTAACCGTTACGTTTCATACTTTTGTTTTTAAATATTGGTTTTGGTATTCCTATTTATGATGTGGGTTTATATTAAAGAAACTTTCGAGTAGTAAGCCATTTATAACCCGGACAAATTTTGAGGGCGAAATTCATTTTACGGGGGGTAGAATGTAACACCCCAAGATTTTATGAAAAATATTCTTTTTAATTTCATTAATGTCTTGTGTTTTACGCTACACCAATGAGAGCATGCACAACATTCATCATTGACTTGCCTTGCAGTACACACAATCGCGACCTTCCTCGATAGCGTGTGTAGTACGCAATACCGAGTTTCACAAAACAACGATATGCTATTATTAAAACAGGCCGTTATGAATAGTAATAACCACTTTTTGAAATTTTGTAAATTTTATTTTTCAAAATGGACTTCATTTTTGGATTCGGAATATCGAAATTAGCCTAGGGTGAAATTTTGGTATTTATCTGAAAACATTCAATTTTTGATGAATAGTGAAACCACTATGTGGTAGTTTAAAAAACTGAATTTTTCATCAAAATTAATTTTACCTCTTCTGTGAGTGGAATTTCGAAAATCTGAGAGACATGGTTAATATCAATGACAAAAATTTGGTTCAATGAGATGAAAATAATTTTTGGTGAATAGTAACTTTTTACATTTATCTACCACGGTAAAAAGTAAATAGGGTAATTAAGAGTAACAATGATATTATTATTACCCTAACACATGTCCTAATTCTATTGGATAAGTTTAATTCGACCGAAAATAACCTTAGTAATAAAATATGACCATTTAGGCACACTTGGATTAGAGTAGGACATTTATTATTAATTTATTTAAAGAGTGGTTAAAATATTTAAAATCAATGTTTAATAAGTAAATCATTATTAATATTGGGTTATAAATAAGATAAATTCGACTATAAATATTCATTAGAAATCTAAAGAAATTTCCTACATAATGGTATTTTATTTGTAATTTTTAGGCATTAAATAATTTAATTTATGTATTACACAATGCTGATGCAGTAATTATCTTATTTATGAAATATTGACATAATTGATGTTATAAATACCATAATAAATGTAATATGATACTTTTTATGAATTCCACTAATTTTCCAGGTCAATATGACATGTTATTATTGATTTAATTAACTTTGTTAAAACTAATAATTCTGTTTTGATTTTCACAAAAATCAATTACTAAATAGTGTTAAAATTGACATAAAATAGTTTTTAAAACAAATATTACATTATTAATTGTAATTTTATTCCTAAAAATCTAATTTTTGGCAAAAGGACTTAGATACGGTTATATATTTTAATAATAAACAACTTTGGGTTTGTTTGTCTTGTTATAGTTAGTTTATTAACCTTATAGTGTAAGAACACAAGAAGACACGGTAAAAGTTAAATTATTTAACTAAATGTTAAAACCAAATGATAAGGTTACAATAGGAACCTAAACATGTTTAAATTCTATTGTATGAGAGGAGTTAGACCCATCCCCACCTTAGCTTCTAAATAAATCAATTTTAAGCTATTTAATACCGAATTTTGCTTTATAATAAAATAATATTTTTAGTTTTCCAAAGGTGCCCCTCTCCTCCCTTATAAAAGGGAACCTCCTCCCTCTCTTCCTCACACCACTTTGAGCCTCAAAGCTCAGACAACCCCTGAAAAATTATCTTCTCCACTTCCCTAGCAACATCCTAGAGGTCCTGGTCTTTTTCATAGACCAATTTTAGTTCCCTAAGAGGAGGACTCAAAGAGGCGCTTCAAAGAAGAGGTAATGTTCGTTACCGATTCTTTCAACATTATTTTTTCTTCCACTTCTTCTTCTTAGGTTGTTTCATTATGAAGTAATAAAATAAGTATCACTCATATACTGATATGTCATTATAAGTATGAAAAACCCCTATTTCACCATCTATCCATCCTATGGAAAACGAAATCACCGCGCGTGCGTACGTACGGAATACCGTCTCCACGCCATGGTGTAATCTATTTTCCACCACCACCATACTTGGATGGGTATAATGGTGTACATAATAACTATATATGATTATTGTAAAGTGATATTGATTATGAAATAGTATACATACACTCCAATACAATTCCACGATCATGAGAACGATATCATCGCTCGTGCGTACGTTCGGACTACCCTCTCCACGACGGGATGAGATTCGTTCTCCACGTTAACCATTCATAAATGATTATAAAGTATATATAACAAGTGATCATGAAATATATGACATAATAATGATACTGGATATAAGTTTATATATATGTATTTAATCTACTTAATTCCATTCAACTCAATAAGGAAACGAAAACAGCGTTCATTCGTACGTACGGCCTACCGTCTCCATAAACGGTGTATTTCTTTCCATTTACTGATCTATTATATATATGTATATTCTGAATATATATTATATATAAATAATTTTTTATATTCTAGAATTATGTAATCATGATCTAAGTAATCATATGAATAATTACAAGTCAAAACACGGGCGATAAATGAAACGATTTTACCCAAAATTCTCTTTAACATGGAATTTACAAACGAACGGGTAATATAAAGTCATAAGTGAACCGTATATAATATCATAACAATGAGTATGATTCTATAATAAGTAAATGAAATTATTTAAATGATTATACAAGAGGTTCGGACACTTACAAAGCAAATCGGATCTAAGGTAAGGGATAATTTTTCAAATCTCATTTTAATCCGAGATTGCTTATTCGTAAGTATTTAATGGGGTTATTGTTATAGTCCATGTACATGTTTTCTAAAAGTGTTTTTATGTATTTTTAATTTCCTTTTTACCCATTTTTGAATTTTACAACATGGTATGTAAGGAATGTTTCTTTTTTTTACGTTACGAGGTACTTTTTGACTTTTCTGTCAAAAGTACGAGAAGAATGTTTTGTTAACGTATACGGCATGAAAGGATTTTTACGGTTTTATAAATCCTTATTTTCCTGAAGCATCATCCAAAATATTTCATGAATATTTTTAAAAAAATCATTTTCGTTTAAAATTACATGACATTTTGTGAAAAGAAATTGATTTTGAAGAAGAAAGGATATTTTACTCAAGAATTCATTTCAAGTGTTTTATCAAAACCATTTTTCCATCTAAGAAGACATTATTTCATATGTGTATGTTTCAAGTATAATGTCTCTATGATTTACATGGTTTCCATTTTCTTATTATGAAATGATATCCATTTCTTTTATATGGATTATGTGATGATGAGATGATGTTTATGAAACCCATTTTATTTATTGGGTTTTTATGAATGATGTATGTTTATTTTGTGTCACAAGTAAGAATGATTTCATTATGAGATTGGTGGGACCTATATCTCCCTCCAATGCATTGGGTAAAGACATTATATCTCATGATATAGACATGGATGGAACGGTAAGTTAATCCGGTTCAGTGTTATAGGACTGAAACGAGGAGTGAACTCGATTCAAAAAGGGACATTGTCCACTAAGATGGTCTTGGCAGCAATGCCCTGGCTACTATGGAAATCATGACATGTGATGAATGGTTTCCAAAATTACATGTTTTATTCCCATGCCATTTTATCATGATTTATGTTCCATTATGATCTATTCCTTATGCACTTCCATGTTTTATGTTGTTGCTCAAGATTTTGATTTTTAAACATTATGTTCATGTTTTTAAGTTCAAATGTATATGGTATGTTTTATTTTATCCATGCTTACCCTTACTGAGCATTTGAGCTCACCCTTTTTATGTTTTCTTTTCACCCAGGATTAAAAGAAAGGTTTTAGGTATGGAAAAAAAGTGGAAGATCTTTATGGGAGATGTTGAAGATCTTTCACCACGATTAGAAGATTACGTTCCAAGTTTCCAAAGACACTAAACTATTATGGTCCTTGTCTATCTTTTTTTTCTATGTATTATGTATTCCGAAAAATTAATGTAATGTCTATGTACGTCAAGCTTTGGGTATCTACAAGAATGTTGTCTAATGATCGTCTAGTATTTCAACAATATCTTTTTATTATTGATGGTTGTTAATTTACATGTATTATTATACTTCTCATCCTCATAAATACCCCTGATGATCTACACCTGGATGCTTATTTCCTTACTAGTACGACCATCTTGGTGTATCAGGCTATGCTATGTTTGTTGACATGTTTTGATAGTTTCAACTAGAGCCTAACCAGTAGAAGGCTCAAGGATACTAATTTAGATCAGTTACACCTTAGGATTGTCTCCATCACCTCACAACAATCCATCTTTCCATACTGATGTTGTTGGTCTGAGAAATACATGATCTTCTGACCCCCTCAATACTCTTGGGACACTGGGCACTCTTATACCTCCCCTTCCTCCGTTGTGTCTATTCCCACTCAGCGGTGATAATACACCTCACATAGTATACTATTTCCATATCATATCATTCCCATTTTATACATCCCCATGGTTCTCACTTTGGTTCCATAGCGAAAGTGCTCTTATATTTTCAAGAAATTCATTTACCCTTCTAGTCTCATTTTATCGTTCCCCTTATTGATTTAAGATGATTTATTGGGTGTGTATTTATTTCTTCTCACCACCCCTCTTTCATCCAACCCATGCACATTATACCTCCATATTTGTGTCTAGATTCTGGTGCTTTAGGCCAATTGGGTTGGTGTCTATGATGGAATCTATTTCACTTCCTATCAATGACAATGTCTTGTTAACCCATCATACTCAACCACATATTGGTTAGGCATGATGAGGATTTTTGGATAAATGTAATTGAATTCGATTGGGACTAGCAGTGGTATCATATATTTTTATTCTTGGGAATTGAATTCTTCTATTATCTAGTTTGTATAATTATATTAATAGTGTATTTTCTCATCGAGGAATTTTCCAGTTTTTTTTATTTAAATGTTTCAGTTTGGAGGAACATACTATGAGTCTTTGTGTATATTTGGTTTATGTGGTTATGGGAGTAACTATTTGGATGATTAAGTCTTGTTTGTGTGATCTGGATGAGTTTTTTTCTCAATTGTATCAACTATTTTTTTTATGTTTGTTTGTTTGGAAAAGGACATGGACTTAGGAGAGGTTTGGCATGATGGAATTTGATAGTGATAATGATGATGGTTTGAGTGTATAAATGAGTTGATTTGGTGGGATATTGATGTGATTATGGTGGTATCACATGGGTTGATATAGTGGTCTCATCATGAAATCTATCGATTCAAGGTTTCATGGGTGGCTCATGTGATTTGTAAGGCTTGATATTGATGCAACCTTACTATGATAAGATTTTCATTTCATTATTTTCATTTTATTTTTGAATATTGAATCTTTGAACACTTTTCTTGCTCAAATATGTGATTTGGATTTTTTTTGGAATTTTAAATTTATGATCAATTTACCCTATTAATAGTTTATTTTTGAAAATTGTTAGGTTTCCACTATACCCAAAAAATGGATTTATTAAAAAAATAATAAAATATTACCTGGACATATGCAATCTTATTTTTAGATGGAGACAGAAACAATGAGTAATAATATTATGCTAACATTATTGTTATTGGGATATCCCTTGTTATTTATGTCCTTAGTTTACATGTGATGTGAGACTTTGAGATATTCTTGGAATGGATAAAGGGTGACTACATGATCGTAAATAAAGAGAATATACCCATTTTGGAGCATACCCCTTAGATGATGGACTATTTAACATACCAAATAGATATGAATCATGTTCACCTATCATAAAATAGTCGAGGTGATGCCATGAAAAATTTATTCATGTATCTTGTGAATCCTGACCTCAATGAACTGTTTATCGATGTGGAACACCTGAGGTTCATCACTAATTTAAATTTAGATTATTGGGATAAAAATATATAAAAACTATATGATAGGAATTCTATTACAAGACCTCCATATCTACAGATAGTATATGATTTACATAATTGGACACTCACATCATTGATTATCTTTCACATCAGATTGTTTGTTTTGATCGATCTAAACGTGATTGAATTTCATAGTGTGAACTGTAGTTTACCATATAGAGTGGCCCAAACCTTGAAAAAACCATCTACACATGTGAGTTTATTAGTTTTGTGCTATATTTAATCAAATAATATGATATATATTCGGGTTTTCAGGAGTTTCATGATAGGTAATATAGAAACCATCATTAGGATTGAATATATGTCAATAGTTCTATAAGATGGCCTACTTTTAACACAATATGGTAGAAGAATACATTGATTTTCCCTTAATGAAGCAGGAATCTCATATCCATACCAAATACTACCATCACCACTAAATCTCTTCCACACAACCAAAAATGTCTTGTCCATTGGGGTGCGGGACTCATTATCATAGGTTAATAGCTGACAGTGAGACCTCAAAATTGCAGGTTCAGTCAGTAGAAAATAGTCTTCTTATCCAATTACGTAGAAGAAGTTCCTATCAAAGATTTCAAACTAGTTCTCAGATCGAGTTGATTATCTCCTAATGCATCCACTAATTTTCAGTTCGACATTACATTATTTTAGAGAATGATCACAAAATCTGGGCAGTTGACATGATGATATTACAATCAAAGTACATATTAAATGTACCAATACATATCACTATAATTCAGTAATAAATGGGCTTATTGAGGAATTTAACTAGACCCCCATAACATCTTATACAATATTGAGGAATAGAATTAAAGGAATTTGTCAAACAGTCTCTCCAACAACCACTTTATATAAAGTATTAAAACTAGTATTTCTAACAAGGTGACCCCTTAGTATTTAGTTTATGGAATAAAGCTAGTCTTTCAAATCAATGAACATTTTTTTCATTTTGAACATCATTCAATGATATGTAAATTCCATACCAAATTGAAGAATTATATCTAGATGAGTTGGAAGCCATCAAAGATAATAACATCTAATAATTTCTCAATCTATAGTGGCACCAACATATTATTGAGATAATGTTTAATAAGATGGTTATCCTTCACTACTTTATCTAGGGAGACATGGTAATCCCTCTAAGAATTCCAATGATACCTAAAAGAAGGCCACCAAATCTTGATCCCAAATGGGAGTGACCTTAAAACAATGATAATTTTATTCAAATGAAGAACACACATTGATGATCATGGATATAGAGTGTAAAAAACATTACACAAATGTCTAATATCTCATGTTGTAATTTTGGAGATATTAACCATGTTACATGAAACATGTACATAAAATAAATAGATGGTTCAATGTATTATTTCGATAAAATATTTTCATGTGATCCGAAAAATATAACATTAAACAATTTTCTTGGGTGAATGAATTGCGACCATAAAATACTTGTAAATGGTATAGGAAAAATGAAATGAAACTATATTAAACGTCCAAAAAATTATGACCCTGAACTATTTATTGTGTGGTCTATGAAACATAAACATAAACCACTAGAATGTGTTTTCAAATTATGTACCTAAATTATTTTAAAGTGGTTCATGCTCAATGAATTTAAACTAATAGAATACTGATTTTCCATGAAAAATGACCTTAAATATTTCTCATGGGTATTAATGGTACATCCATATATATTTTATTGTGGTCTAATATCTATGTCCTCAAAATAATAGTATCAAAATTCACTATGAAGTACAACCTTAAACTATTTTCAATAAGTCCATGAATTGTGAACTTTAACACGTTTCAGCCCCTATAATTACATGTGTACGACATTATTTTATAAATAACATCATCCTAATTGCATGGTGTAAATCAAGGGTATTACCACATATAAAACTAGGATTATATATATGATTTTTATGTGATCATCCAAAAATTATGTCCCCTTATACATGCTGGATAACTCATATAATAAGCATGATATGGTCAAAACCACACACCACATGGACTTGTTATGTCTCATACGATATGAGGAGAATAGAAACCAATAAACTTAGTATATGATGTTATACTATATCATTAATCTATTTCATGATCATGGGATTCCCTCCCCAGGAGAGATTTCCCCACTTTTGGTGTTAGTCTTCTAGCGTGCAGCTTTGTTGAACTCTGTGTGGCATGATTCCCCTTCCCATGTGATATGTAATGATTCATATATCTTCTATAATTGGGACCACACAATAATATATCACTATTTGTCCCACATTCTCCATTTATAGCCCCAATTTTAGGACCTTAAAGTTCATTCTGTTTCTCTCAAGGTTTGAATGTGGTATACGTGCCTCATTGGATCATTTTATAGTAGGTTTTACCTCTTTCATGCCGCAAAGATACCTTTTTGACCAGAATAATAAATTTACAATGATCATTAAATTAAGAGTCACTCCACTATCACCTCAATTCAATTTTTAATGCCTAAAAATTTGTGTTCATTATTCCTTGGCATTTGTGTGGTTTGTGGGCCTTTATATTATCCCTTCACAGTGAGTTCTAACACTATCATGCCACATAATTACCCTTGAGATATGATTTTTCCAATAGTCTAAGAATCATAACATAAATTATTTTTCCAAGGTCTAGGTAATATAACCATAAACAATGTGAAACCATGTTCAGGATTACTTCATGTGGTGTAGGGAATCCTTGGGTCCTTTTATAGTTGGTTTTAACTCATTTTCTCCACATGAACATTCTCAAAGAACCTCCCCATGGTTCATTCATTATGATAATAATCAATTTTTTGTTGTTTGAAGCTCTATGACCTTAATCTAAGAGTCATGGTCCCAGAATTATGACACTAAACCATGTTCATTAATCCCTAATTCACATGGTCAGATTCAACTCTACTATTTATTTAGGCATATCCTTCCAGAACTACATGAATTTGATTACCATCCTCAAATTATATATAGTTATGACATATCATTTTTTATCTAGGCCTATATATTCCCCATAAAACCATTTGTTGATAGTAGTTCTATATCCCTGAAATAATAAATTTTTCATCATATCTATCTATATATCCCATTCCTGTTCCTCAACCCATTAGTGGACTGAGATTCCCACATTGGCAGATATGAGGATGAAAATAATCGGCATATTTATGCTCAACTATCGCCAATTTCAACAGAACTTCAAGATAATCGAAATCCTTACACTATTATATTAAGATTCCTATTAATATGATATTTTTAAATTCATTTGAAAACAAGATTCCCAATATGAAAATTAATTTTTGAAAAAACAACAAAATACATAAAAATGATGTTAATCTATAGGAGGAGCTCATATAACATCGGGATCCATCGTATCCTAATATGAGATTATTTAGTATGATAATTCAAGAGGATAACCCCAAATGGTGTTGATCCCCTTGAAACATTTTCTCCCAAAACTATATATGTATTCTTTCCAATTCTAATGGTAAATGTGGTGACATATATAAATTTCATACTAGGTCATGCCCTCTCATTATTTTATTACAAAATCTTCACTTCTCTTCCAGCATGGGGACGACTCGAGACCCCTTCTTCTATATTTTTTTTGTCAACGAGTCATGTTGGAAATAATTAAATGTTTGGAAATCACTCTCTCATTCCATAGAAGCCCCTTTTTCTCGCCCATTCTGCCTTTGGGTCAAGGATACATGACATTAAGCTAGAAAAATCCCCTACAATCTAAACTGTATAATTTTAAATGAGTTGTATCCCTAGTCCAGGTTGTATTACTTTGAAGTACCAGGACCAATGTACCCAATTCATGATGTTGGACTAAATCCTTACATTTGAAAGGAATGTGTGATTCCTCATATGATATGCATGATATTAATATAATATTTTTTACCCTAAATTAGATCATGGTTCCTTATCCAATATGTATTGGATTTCAGGAAACCATTACCTGTAGGAAATTTGGATTCCTCCTAATATGAGATGGTTTTATATCCTATCCAAAATTTTCCCAAACCCTTTAGTGGTATCCTCCTTCCATGATGCATCCCTGAACTACATATGGATTTATTCCCATCTTCCACAAATACATAGTAATGCCAGATATTTCATCATGGGCTTATCTATATCGTAAACCCACATTTGGTTGTTTACCATTGGGGATATGATTGATTCTAACCTACCCACACATCTATCGAGAACATTTGATCATATAGTGAAATATCACATAGGGATATTTCCATTTTAAAATTCACCATTTACACTCCCACAATTCAAACATCCCCTAATTTAGAATACCTTCATCCTCCCAATCTAAACGACATCCCTAAAAAATAATTCTCTTCCATATTGGATCAGCTAACATCTTGGGATAATCCCTTGATGATATCCACTGACAAGAAACAAATACATTATTTTGGACCTAGTTAATGTTTGATTGTGAATATGATCTCCCCATTATAATCTGACACATGTATTGAAACCATGTTCCAAACTGGGTCAATAGTTGATCCCAATCTTATTGTTACTCACAATTCACTATCCTAAACTATAAAGTAGGAAATTCAAAAACAATATTTGTCAGTTAAATTATCCCATCATTGTGCTCACCCCATCAAAAAATGGGAACCCCATATCACTCTTTATTTCTAGCACCGAACATGTCTTATATGATCATATTATTTGGGAGGTATATTAGATAAATAAGGTTCGAGACACTCCATCATAACCCTATCATCCAAAACTATATGACATTAAAATAAGATTCATTGTCTAAGGCTCATGACATTTAACAAGGTGCATGTTTCCTCAGGAATGTTTTGTGAGGAGTTAGGAGATCTCTTATATGCCTACATTCCCTTTAAATAAAATTTCTTCAATTCCATGCTATATTCTCTCGAGATGCATACCCAAGGACTAAGTATGACAACCTTATAAAAATTTAAACATGCCCCTTAATTTATCATTGAACAATGTCTCCCTTAAGGTTTTTTCATGTCATGTTACAACTAATTTATGTTATAGAAAAACTATAGTGTAAACATTGGTCCATAATCATTGACCATTAAATAAGAATACATGTTCATACCTCTATGAACAAAAACTGGAATCCCACTTCCTTGAGACATGAATTTAAGATGTTTAAAAATACACAAAGGAATGTTTTGTGTGGAATCTGGCCTTCTTAAGATATTTTTTTTCAATTCAAGGGTCACATTTCTACTCTGAACATATCCTTTTGCGAATATCTCCCTAATATAAAATCTTTATTTCCTTAAACAAAGAGTATTGATCAATGAATCATGAAACTTTTGCAAAATGTCTCTATGATATTACAAGAGACATGGCCTGTATGTACCTCCTTAAACATTGGGTAAACTCTACCCTATTCCACATATTTCCCCTTGGAGTTATACAACCATTGGAATATACAACATGAAGTCAAAATATTTTTTGGGGTCTAAACATTATGAATATAAACTAGGATCCCAAGCCCTAAAAATCATGACGTCAAACTTTATTAAATCCTTTTTTGGAATTCGTTGTGTGGTTTTGTGTCAATTTGGATAATAATTCATAATTTGTTCTCACTCCGAAATGAAAAAATATATACTTTTATGAAACTTTCCTGATGATACGAACTCAACTACCATAAAATAATATCATAACACATCAACCACATAATGTTAATCTTTTTTATAGTACCTTCACACAGTATAATGAAAAATAGTGTATCCAAAATTCACAACTTATGATGTTAGCCTAAATATCTGACTTTGGAAGCATATAATCTTAAAATATATTTATATTTTCATCATTTCATGATATAAATATATAGTCATCCACATGACATATCCCACGAATCCATTTCCAATGTTTTCAGCCACCTAACACATTGTTCATGTTCTTCGAGCATCAATCATAATCTTAAATGTTCCTCCCCCTAGATGGTGGTACTGACCTTTATTCAGAATGATATGTATAATGACCTAAGCTTGAAATTCATGGAAATTAAATTACTTCTTCCGAATACTTAAAACATAACAAGAAAAAACACACAAGGACTGTAATAGTTTAGTGACTTTGGAAACATGAAAAAATAATCTTCTAATCATGGGGATTGATCTTCAACAACTCCCATAAAGATCTTACCCTTTTTTTCTTACCTAAAACCATTCATTATATCATGGGGAAAATGAAGCATAAAAATTGTGTGCTAAAAAGCTCAGTAAGAGTAATTATAGAGAACATAAAACAGTCCATAAATATTTGAATTCAAAAACTTGAACCTAAAATTTAAACATCAAAATCATGAGAAATGACATAAATCATTGAAGTATGTAAGGAATATATCATAAAGGAACATGAATAATGATAAAATATCATGGTAATATAACATGTAATTGTGTAAAACCATTAATCACTTGATATTATTTCCTTAGTAGCCAAGGTATTGTTTCCAAGACCATCTTAGTGGGAAAAGTCCCTTTCTGAATCGAGTTCACTCCTCGTTCCAGTCCTGTATCACTGAACCAGATTAACATACCATTCTAGCCATATCTATCTCTTGAGATATAAATACTTACCCAATGCATTGGAGGGAGATATAGGTCCCACCCATATCATATTGAAATCATTTTTATGTGTGCCGCAATATACACATAAATCATTCATCATAACCAAAGGAATAAAATGGGTTTCATAAACATTATCCCATAATGACATAATCCATATAAAATAGATGGATACCATTTAATCATAAAAAATGTGGAACCATGCAAATCATATTGAAATTATAATTGAAACATAAACTGATGAAATAATGTCATCTTGGATGGAAAATGATTTTGATAATACACTTGAAATTAATTCTTGTGTAAAATATCATTTCTTCTTTTAAATCATTCTCTTTTCAAAAATATTCCATGAAATTTTAAAAGAAAATGGTTTTGTTGAAAATATTCATGAAATCTTGTAGAGTAAGCTTCATGAAAATTAGGAATTATGAATTCATAAAAATCCATTCACACCATATAATTTAAGAAAACATTCTCCTCGTACTTTTTTCGGAAAAGTAAAAAATTACCTTGTATGGTAAACCAAAGAAGGATTGCTTCTATATGATGTGGTAAAAGTGAAAAAAGCGTAAAAATGACTTTAAAGAAACATGTATGAAAATTAAAATATTTATGAAAACATTTTGAGAACATATGGACATGGATGATAAACATAACCCCAGTAAATACTTACGAATAAACAATCTCGGATAAGAATGAGATTGGAATAATTATCCCTTACCATAGGTCTGATATGCTTTGTACATATCCGAACATCGTGTATAATGATTTAAATAAGGTCATTGAATTATTACAGAATAATAATCATTGTTATGATATCATATATTTTTCACTTATGACTTTATATTACATGTTGTTTTGTAAATTCATTGTTAAAGCAGTGTTTTGTGTAAAATCATTTTATATATCTTACGTGTTTGGACTTGTTGTTTTTGATATTATTATTACTTATATCGAGTTTTAATTTCTCCCAGATTGTAAATCGTGATTTATATATTATATATATTCAGTATATATATTTATATATATATATATATAATAGATAGATAAATGTAATGAAAAAAACCATTCATGGAGACGGTAGGCCGTACGTACGCATGAACACTGTTTTCCGTTCCTTATTGACTTGAATTGAAGTAATTAGATGACATATATATATATAAACAGTGGATTTATAATTTCATATATTTCATTATTATTAATTATATATACATTATAAACATTCTTTAATGGTTAACATGGAGAATGAATCTCATCGCGTTGTGGAGACGGTAATCCATACGTACGCACGAGCGATGATATCATTCCCATAATTATTGAATTGAATTGGAGTGGATGATATAATATATATGAATTAGTATGATTTTATAATAACTATATATAGTTATTATTTAAACCATTATACCCATCCATGTAAGGTGGTGGTGGAAAACCAGATTGCACCATGACGTGGAGATAGTATTCCGTACGCACGCATGTGCGGTGATTTTGTTGTCCTTAGGATGGATAGAAGGTGAAATGGGGATGTTTAATATTTATAATAACATATAAGTATATTAGTGATACTTATGTTATTACTTTATAATGAAAAAACAAAAGAATAATAAGTTTAATAAGAAAGAAACATCAAATAATCGGTAGAAGAGATTACCTCTTCTTCGACACACCTCTTTTAAGCTTCCTCTTAAGGCACAAGAGTTGGACTTTTGAGGAGGCCAGAACCTCTATAATGTTTCTAGGGAAGTTGGTAAGGGAAATGGTCAGGGTTTAGCCGAGCTTGAAGGCTCAAAATTGTGTAAGGAGAAGGAGGAGGAGGTACCTTTTTATAAGGGAGGATAGGGGAACCTTTGGAAACCTCAAAAATATCAATTTATAATAAATCAAACCCCACAACAAAACCTCAACAATGACTCATATTCAATGATTATATGATATAGGGTTCTAATATAATCAAAAAATAAAATTTAGACATTTTGGAAATTTATTTTAATCCTTATCAACTTGATTTATCCTTATTAAATTTATTTAATCTTATTTGTGGTAATAAGATTCTAAATTCTAAATTGTTATAAATAATTACTTATTAGTTTTTAATTATACATAATTGAATAAGTTATGACATTTTGACAATATAAATTTTAATTTATAATTTTTAAATATTTTTGTGATTTATAAACAATTTTATATTTTTTTTATAAAATAACAATAGTGTCAATTTTGACACTATTCAATTATTTGAATATATATAAAATCCACACAAACGATATGTTCGAAATAAAATATTTAATAGATTAATAACATGTCATATTATGGTATAAAATTATTGGATCACATTAAATAGTTCATATAATATATTGTTTTATTTTGTAAAACCATTTATATTATATTTCAATCAATAAAATAATTTCAATATCACTAATATGTCCCCATTAATGATAATTATTTAATCCATAAAAATTCTAAATAAATTCACATGATGTATATAATTTTATTATATTTTTGTAGACTATTCATGTTCTATGTTTCATGAAGTCTATCACTAAATTAAAATTATTATACTTATAAGATTTATGATAGTGACATATTGTCACTTTCTTTGGTTTTAATAATAATTAAATTATTTTCATGGTCAAAAGTCCATAAAATGAATATAATCCGACCATTAGGTGATATGGGTAGGCTTTTAGTCATCCAATAGAATTCTGGAAGGTGTTAGGAAATTTTTATAATCTTATGTTTACCCTTAATTGCCTGATATACCTTTAACTACGGTAAATAATTATTACTGTAGTTATTATTCATAATATCAAAAAAATAATAAAGTAACCTATTATCATAATTTAGACCCACTGAATTCAAATATGGAATCCATTTTTCAAAATTCCAAACACAAAAGGTTTAGTAATTAATTTATACTTAATCCATATGTTAAGAAAACGGGTAATAAAAGTTAAAATATTGCAAAAGATTGAACTAAATTTACATATGAATTAAATGTAAAATGAATGATAATGACATAAATTATATTAAATGGTAAAAATATATTCTATTAATACTTTAAAACTATTCAATATTATACTTTAACCATATAAATTATTACGATGAAAACAGTTGTTTTTAATTAAAATATAGCGTGTTTTTACTATTCATTAATATATGAAAGTTATTTGAATAATATGAAAAATTTATCCAAAGTAAATTTTTATATAATGATTCCAAAGTGGAATTTTATTTTGTCAAATTAAACTTATAAACATGTCAAAAATTGATTTAATGTGGGTGTTCCATTAAAAGGCGGAAAAACTGCATTTTTTAAAAAATACTTATTTTACCCGAAAATTTTATTTTGTTCTCATACCATGTTCTAGATTGTGTAAGATGAATAATAATGTTATAAAATTCAGAATTTATTTAATAATATTCATAACGGCTAGTCCTTAAAAATATAATAACAATATATCATTGTTTTGTGAAACCCGGTATTGCTTACTACACACGCTATCGATGAAGGTTGTGATTGTGTGTAATGAAATCCAAGACAGGGATACGTGTATTGAAAGATTATTTTGGTTTAGTGTAAAACACAAGACATCAATGAAATTAAAAATAATAATTCTCATAAAATCTCTGGTTGTTATATTCTACCCCCTTAAAATGAATTTCTCCCTCAAAATTCATCGGGGATATAAATGGTTTACTACTTGAAAGTTTCTTTCATAGAAGCCCATATCGTAAAATGGAATACATAAACATAATTTTAAAAAGTGAATTATGAAACATATCGGTTACCCAAATTAACTCATCACTAGTTTTTTATATAGGAGAACATTGGTGAAAATATGGATATGAAAGAGAAACCTAACCATCATGTTCTGATGGAGAGTGGAAGAGAACATAGAAATGAAAAATCCAACAATCCCAAAGCAATAAATTTTTGATGATCTAAGGTACCATCTGATTCATCGGATATAAGGAAACTAGGACAACATTTTTGTTTTTCATGATCATTTCCCTAAATTTGTTGAATTTTAATTAGAAGAAATACTTACTTTATTTCGGTATAATCTCACCATTGTTCATGCCTTGAACAATTTCCACTTCGTCTCTTAATGAAATGAAGATTAATTTTTCATTTGTGAAGTTTTATCAGATCATGTGATAGCATTATGGGTCATTCCATATGTCTCAATGAAATGGTTAACAAATGTTATCAAATATTCATAAGTCCATCTATGGTGAGGTTAATAATATATGATTCATAAAATGGACTTATACTTCATCTATCATACCACTTAATAAAATTAAACTAGTTTCTACTAACCAGGGACATCCTGTAGGCTACTAGTAGGCGATAAATGCCTGTCGTACTTCGGTTGTGGGTTCGATTCCTTCAGCCTTGTCCGACACGATGGGCTGTCTCCCATCATGTAGGTTGTACTTTTTCTAAAACTACATTATTGTAACAACCCATCAATAATATCTAAATAGGTTTTATCCTTAATCAATGATAACTTATATCCAACATAATACATTCTAATCTTTAGGATTATCTAAAATACTTCTGTCCAAGCTCATAGTATTAGGAAAACAATTACTAGAAATGTAATCTACCGAGTCTATGAATACCTTCATTTATCCCCCATATATCTTGTTGGTCACATTAAAAACATGTGAATACCTTAATCATATATTCACTTGAAACATGAATTATCATAGAACCATAATGAAAACCTGAATGTTGTCAAAAGGTTACTCTTTCGATATACCAAAATCCCAAAATTTAAATATACTCAAACCATGATATCACTTAGTCTTTATATCATTCATGAGATCAATAATATTATTTTCTCTTTATCCATTCATTATGCACATATCATCTACTTTCCAAAATATTTGAATAACTTTTCATGGTTATCGGTACAATATAATCATTTAAAACCGTAATTAACCAATACATAGATACTCCAATATTCCACAATACTATAAATTAGATTCCACAACATTATTTTTTAATCACGTTAAATAAACACATAATCATACCACTACATCATTTTCATACTCAATATCACCAATAGTGATCACATGTGACTTACCTTTATCCTTTTCCTTAAGAGGTTTCTCACGTTGATCATCATTATCCATTGGATTAGGGAATTGATTAGCATAATGCCCCATTTCCTTGCACTTGAAGCATTGAAGTGTTGGTGGAGCGTTCTCTGTAGTATTTTATCTATTCACGTTATTAGAATCCTTTTTACAATTAATTCCGAACTCAGCTTCTTGATGACCTTATTTTCCACACATGAATCATTTTTTAGAACCCTTTAGACAATCTACACCATTCTTCTTTCCACAATTTGATCATAAAGAAACATTCACCTTCTTTTAACCATTGTTCTGAGGTTTTTCCTTGAACACTATCTTTCGTTTCTTGTCAAAACTAGGAGATGGATATGTTACACCAACATCCAGTTCTACCTTGATAGAAAAACGCGAAATTTCTTCATAGCTATTGAGTCTCTTATAGCTAATGTCATTCGAAGATTTGGTTTTAAGCCACTGAAGAATCTATCAACTTTGTGTTCAGGTTGGATGATAAAGCCATATTCATACCTTACAGGTCTTTTAAAATTATCTTTGTATATACCAACAGATTCATCATCCTTCTACTTAAGCTCAAGTATCTCCTTTTACATATTTTTTCAAATAATACGAGGGATGTACTTACTGAAAAACATGTTCTTGAACTCATCCCATTCCATGGATTCAATTTCATCATGGGGCCTTGTATTCTTAATTTGTGTCCACCACTAGTCTGCATCACTTTCTAAACGGTAAATAGCTAAAATGAATTTTTCATGTTCTGAATAGCGAAGTATGGAAAATATCATTTCAATGGTACTGATCCATTGTTCAGTAACCAGTGGATCAGAATACCTTTTGAAATATGGTGGACGTTGCCTCATGAAGGACTCAATAGAATATTGTCCCATCTCTGATCATTTGGAAATCTAGAATTATTTATAGCTTGTATAAGTATAGAAATAAGAATTTTCACTCTATCTCCCATCACATGTGGATACTCGGGAGGACAATCATTGAATTTTACATTACATTGATCAACACGATTCCTTCGGGTTCCAGCAATCTTCAAAAACACAAAAAGAAGAGTGTGAGAAGCACAAATCATGCTAGGAAAAAATCATAATAAAGGAGGATTACCATCAATATATAACATATTAGGTTTAATTCTAATATCGTTACAATAATTCTTGGACTATATCCTATTCTTATAATTAACCTTAGGGACATCCCTAGACACACCATAGAAATATCTCTAGGGATCTCACTAAAGTTACTGCATCCTAGTTTCCAATGGTTGACTAATCCTTTCCTCTTATACAAACTATAATGACCCAAGCATGATATAAATGGAAATTACATTACTTTTGAGGAATAATTAATATATAACAAAAACAAACACACAACGTCCTTAATATTTTAGTGACTTTGGAAACTCGGAAAAATAATCTTCTAATCATGGTGAAAGATCATCATTATCTACTATAAAGATTTTCCCCATTTTTTCATACCTAAAAACATTCTTTATATCTTGAGGAAAAGAAAACATAAATATTGTGAGTTCAAATGTGCAGTAAGGGCAAACATCAAGAACTTAAAAATATCCAAAAACATTTGAATGCAAAAACGTGAACATAAAATCTTAACATCAAAATAATTAGCAAAGACACAAATCATGGATGTTCGCAATTAATATATCATGAAGGAATATAAATCATGATAAAATAGCATGGGAATAAAACATTAAATGGTGGAAAACCATTAATCACTTGATATGACTTCCATAGTAGCAAATGCATTGCTGCCAAGACCAACTTAGTGGACAAATCCCCTTTCGGAATTGAGTTCACTCCTTGTTCCAGTCTTATATCACTAAACCGGATTAACATACCGTTCCAGCCATGTCCATCTCATGAGATATAAATATTTACCCAATGCATTGGAGAGATATATATGTCCCACCGATCTCATATTTAAATCATTCTTACGTCTGCCACAACATAATCATAAATCATTCACCATAACCCATAGAATTAAATGGGTTTCATAAACATCATCCCATCATAACATAATCCATATAAAACAAATGGATATCATTTCATCATTATGAAAGTCAAACCATGTAAATCATATTTATATTATACTTGAAACATACACATATGAAATAATGTCATCTTGGATGGAAAATGGTTTTGATAAAACACTTGAAATTAATTCATGAGGAAAATATCCTTTCTTCTTCAAAATCATTTTATTATCAAAAAATCCATGAAATTTTAAAAGAAAAGGATATTGATGAAAAAGTAATGAAATTATGTAGAGGAATATTCATGAAAATTAGGTATTATGAAACCATAAAAATCCATTCACGCTATAAAAGTTAAAAAAAATTTTTCCTCGTACTTTTGTTAGAAAAGTCAAAAATTACCTCGTATGGTAAACAAAATAATGATTCCTTCCATATGATGTGATAAAAGTCAAAAAAGGTTAAAAATGAATTTAAAAAACATGGAAGAAAAGTAAAATATTTATGAAAACATTTTGAGAACATATGGACACGGACGATAAACCTAACCCTAGTAAATACTTTCGAATAAACAATCTCGGATAAGAATGAGATTGGAATAATTATCCTTTACCTTAGGTCAGATATGCATTGTACGTATCTAAACCTCCTATATAATGATTTAAATAATATCATTGAATTATTACAGAATCATATTAATTGTTATGATATCATATATGGTTCACTTATGACTTTATATTACCCTTTCTTTTGTAAATTCTATGTTAAAGCAGCGTTTTGGGTAAAATCGTTTTATTTATCGTAAGTGTTTGGACATGTTTTTTTAGATATTATTATTACTTGAATAATGTTTTAATTACTTCCATAATGTAAATCATGATTTATATTTCATATATATTCAATATATATATATATAACAGATTGAAAATTGAAATGAAATACACCATTCACGGAGACGGTAGGCCGTACATACGCTTGAATGCTGTTTTACTTTCCATATTAACATGAATTGAAGTAATTAAATTAAATATATATATATATATATATATATAATATCTTTATCATGTCATATAATTCATTATTATTCATTATATATACTTTATAATCATTCTTGAATGGTTAACATGGAGAATGAATCTCATCTCGTCGTGGAGACGGTAATCCGTACGTACGCACGAGCAATGATATCATTTCCATAATTATTGAATTGAATTGGAGTGGATGATATAATATCATAGAATAAATATGATGTTATAATAACTATATATAGTTATTCTTTACACCATTATACCCATCCAAGTAAGGTGGTTGTGGAAAAACATATTTCTCCACGGCGTGGAGACAATATTTCATACCTACGCAAGTGCGGTGATTTTGTTTTCCGTAGGATGGATAGAAGGTGAAATGGGGTTGTTTCATACTTATAATAACATATCAGTATATTATTTATACTGATGTTATTACTTTATAATGAAACAACTAATGAAGAAGAAGTTGAATAAGAAAGAAACATGAAATAATCCGTAGAAGAGATTACCTCTTCTTCGACACACCTCTTTTAAGATTCCTCTTATGCCATTAGAGTTGGTCTTTTGAGGAGTCCAAAACCTCTATAATATTTCTAGGGAAGTTGAAAAGGGAATTGGTCAGGGTTTTCCAAGATTGAAGGCTGAAAATTGTGTACAGAGAAGAGGGAGGAGGTGCCCTTTTATAAGGGAGGAGAAGGGAACCTTTGGAAACTTAAAAAATATTAATTTATAATACATAGAAACCCACTTAAAAACTTCCATAAATTACTCATATTAAAATATAATATTATATATGGTTTTAATATCATCAAAAAATATAATTTAGACGTGTTGGAAATTTATTTTAAACCTTATCACCTTTATTTATCCTTATTTAATTTATTTAATCTTATTTGTGGTATTAAGATTCTAAATTTTAAATTGTAATAAATAATTACTTATTTGGTGTGAATTGTCCATTATTAGATAATTTATGGTATTTTAGACCTTATAAATTTTAATTTAAAATTTGTAAATATTTTTGCGATTTTTAAACAATTTTATATTCTGTTATTTTTATAAAATAACAATAGTGTCAATTTTGAAACTAATCATTTATTTTAATTTATATACAACCACACAGAAGATATGTTAAAAATAAAATATTTAATATATTCATAACAAGTCATATTTATCTATAAAATTCGTGGATCGAATTAAATAGTTCATAAAATATTTATTTTTATTTTTTAAAACCATTTATTTGATATTTTAATAAATAAAATAAATTCAACATCACTATTGTGTCACCTTCAATGATAATTTTTAATCAATAAAAATTCAATATACATTCACATCATTTAGATAATTTTATTAGTGTTTTGTAGACTATTCATTTTTGATGTTTCATGAATTTTATCAATAAATTAAAATTATTATACTTTTAAGATTTTAGAGAGTGACATGTTGTCACTTTCCATGGTTTTAAAAATAATTAAATTATATTCACGGTTAAAATTCCATAAAATGAATCTAATAAAACCCTTAGATGATATGGGTCGACATTTAGTAATCCAATAGAATTTTGGCAGGTCTAGTGTGATTTTATAATCTTATGCTTACCCTTAATTACCTGATTTACCTTTAACTGCAGTAATTAAAAATTACCGTGGTTACAATTCATAATATCAAAAAAATAAAAATAACATATTAACATAATTTAAACCCAATGAATTAAAATATGGAATCCATTTTTCAAAATTCAAAACACTGATGTTTCATTAATTAATTTAAAATTATTCTCGTTGTTAATTAAATGGGTTTTAAATGTTAAAACATTACAAAATATTGAAATGAATTTCCCTATGAATTCAATGTAAAATAAATGATAATGATAGAATTATATTAAATGGTAAAAATATATTCTATTTATACATTATAACCATTCAATATTATAGTTTATCCATATAAATTCCTATGATAAAAAAGTCATTTTTAAGTAAAATATAGCGTGTTTTTACTATTTATTAAAATATGAAAGTTATAAGATTAATATGAAACATTTATCCACAGTAAATTTTAATATCCCAATTCAAAATTGGAATTTTATTTTTTCAAATTTAACTTATAAATATGTCAAAAACTAGATTTAATGTGGGTTTTCCATTAAAAGGCGGCAAAAAATGTATTTTTTTGAAAAATATTTTATTTACCCGAAAAATTTATTTTGTTCTCATACCATGCTCTAGAAAATGTGTAAGATGAATAATAATGTTATAAAATTTAAAATGTATTTAATACTATTCATAACGAGTATTCCATAATAATATTATAACAATATATCATCGTTTAGTGAAACCCGGTATTGCATATTACACACGCTATCGAGGAAGGTTGGGATTGCGTGTAATGCAAGCCAAGTCAGGGATGTGTGTAGTGAAAGAATGTATTTTTTTAGCATACACAACTATACATAAATGAAATTAAAAATAATATTTCTCATAAAATCTTGGGTTGTTACAATATGTCTATAGAATATGCTCAATATCATGATTCCATAATTCGTTGTTGTCTGAAATACATTCAAACATTCTATCATATAATCTCCATGGTTTGGGTGTACCTATATTTGGATCTATATCTTCCTCTATGACTGAACTGTTTACCTTGATAGCATGGTCCCATGACACATTATATTACCTACTATACTTGGATACTCCAAAGCTTTCAGAAAATATTTTGAGATAGGTCACATTTTTTGACAGCTTTAGTGGTCAACCCACATTTGGATGTCACCATCATAATAACAATTAAAATGGATTATGTGTTTCAAACATGGTTAGAATTTTTCTTCCACATATCATTCTACCCTCATCATGTATTCTTGATCTTGGTAATCTCAATACACACTCTCCACACACATTTATTTGGTTGAATTGAACAACCCTATAGTTAACCCATTCTTACACCACATCCCATTGGAAAGGTTAGTCGGTTGTTTTGAGACCCTATTAAAATAAAAATTTCTCTCCTCGACTAGAACACTCACAATATTCAGTCAACAGATTATTACCCTATGTGTTCTATAATTATATGGGACTCTCATATAATGAGAAATCACAAGTCCATACCTTATTTCTATTATTGAGTATAACTCATGTGGGTGTAGGGATCTGTTGTCAGTTTTCTCATTACTGTGATTGAAGTGTATAAATAGAATTTGACAAGTGAAACATGCCAATGAATGTGATATTTTTTAAAACAAATAAATATGAATAGTTTGTGAGGTTTGTAACGTCCCGAGTCCAGAGCCCCTCCACTGGTGCCCATACCGGGTTCTCTACATGACCTCAAGCGCATTTCCCCGAATGCCAGAGGCTACCGACTAGCAGCGAGGGCCTTGGTGAGTCGGTGGGGAAACAATGACCTCATTCGGTAAGGTATACAAGGTAATAAAACAACAATAAACAGTGGAAGCAATAAACAACATGCATAACAACAGAAACCAAACAGCGGATGTAATGTATATATTTAACTATGATTACAATGATGCAGCATGTACTAGTATCTTAGGAAAACAGAAAACACAAAAACGTGTTGGAATACAACTGAAACCAAGTGAAAAAGAAAAACAAAGTAAGATCCTCAGCATCGTGAGCCACGGCTCGGTCCCATGATCTGCAGCTCCTGCTGCAATCAAGATCCCGAAGTAGAAGGGTGTTTGCTCTTATCTATACCTGCATCAACATAGTTTGCTTGGGCCCAAAAGAATGGCCTAAACAGGGGGTGAGATACAATCCCAATATGCAATCACCCAATGATCTGTGCATAACAGTCATTGAATACATGGCAGTAACGAAACCAAATGCAGTAACAGAAAAGCACAAGCAGCTACAATCCATAGTCCTAACATGTAAAGCGCACATTTAAGCAGTCAACAACAAGAAGAAAACAGGTAACCCTCTGGGTAGGTCACATATTCTAACCCCTATTGTTCAGCCTCTAAGTACTAGCAACCCTCTGGGAGGCACACACAGTCTCACCCCTCTGGTTCAACTACGTAATTAAGCAGACTCTCTGGGAAAGCACTCACCGTCAATTCCCCATGTAGTCTTGTATCGTGCTAAAGGATCTATGGGGAAGCAGTCAACATCAATTCCCCCTGTGGCCCTCATCGTGGATCTACAGACTCTCTGGGGAAGCACTCAACTTCAATTCCCCCTCTAGTCTTGAATCGTAATTAAAAGACACTCTGGAGAATCCCTTCCGTCAATTCTCCCTTTGGTCTACTACTCTAGGTTCTCACAGTCCTAAGTGAAAGTTAATACATGCTAAGAATGTGTGTAAATCACCCAAGTAAACATCAATAACTACTTGGCTATCAACTAAGGCTCAACAGCATAACAAGGTAGCAGTTCCACTATCCTACGACTAGGCATGGAAACTGGAGAAATGTCAAACAGGAAAACAAGAAAGGCAAAGCAACCTGAGAAAAAAAATAAATTACACTACTCACAAGCAATGACCTCTACTAAATCAATCATGAAAATTAGGCAAACAAAAAGGAAAAAACTAGAAACACGCAATACCCCGTTCATGGGTATTGCTGGAATTTACACATAATATTCAACAACTTTCTAAAAAAAGGCATAAACCACCTACCTCGATCTGAGGAGATCGATATACGTGAACCTCAATGACAGATTCATATTAGAACAACGTAGATATGAGAAAATGCACAAAAAATTCATCCCATGATAACTTGGAAACTAGGAGGAATCAAGAAACAAGACTAAATCAGAAGGAAGAACTCACCACTGTGATTCCAACACAACTGACCTTTCTCGAATCACAGAACGGACAGAGGGGCGGGAATCGGTCGAAGCTTCAGCCTTATGGTCGCTCCCGGATGGTCAAAAGCTGAAGAAGAAGATGAATATGGGGGTAAGATGTGACCCCAGTCTGTTTAATGAAAAAAAAGTAAGTACACGGTGTGTACTTTTTGAGTACACGGTGTGTACTTCGAATTTTCCCTACTCCAAAATAATCGGCCTCCACCTCAGCCTTACACACCATGTGTGTGCCCCAGACACGGCCAGCACACGACATCGAGCCGGGGAAAGAGTAAACGGTGTGTACTAATAAAGTACATGGAGTGTACTTATGAAATTTTCAGAAAATTATTTTTTCTCAAAAACTCCAGAAAAAAGGAAAAACATACCTAGAAAGAGATCCGGGTTCTTACAAACTTCCCCCCTTAATGAAATTCTTCCCTGAATTTCCCTAACGAGGCAGAGAAAGAGAAACCTAGAACAACTCTGGACATTGCGATCATACATCGGCCTCCCTCTCCCATGTCTCTTCCTGTACCCGTCAGTGCTGCCATAGAACTTGTACAAGAGGAATAGACCGCCCATGGAGAACCTTCGTACTACGATCGACAATACGGATAGGATGCTTCTCGAATGATGAATCTGCTTCAAGCTCGACTTCCTCAGGCTGAAAGACATGAGACGGGTCTGAAAAGTAACGTCGGAGCTGAGAGACGTGGAATACATCGTGTATGGCCCGATACCTCTGAGGTAGTTGCAACCGATAGGCGACCGGCCCCACTATCTCCAAGACCTAAAACGGCCCGATATACCGCGGTGAAATCTTACCCTGTCTCTGAATCCTCTTGTTTCCAAACCTCGGTGTGACCCGTAGGAATACCTGATCACTAACCTCGAACTCCAGAGGTCTTCTCCGATGATCAGCAAAAGGATTCTATCAAGATTGCATTGTAGCCATCTTCTTCTGAATCTGCTCTATCTGCTCTGAAGTCTCTTGAACAAGACGATGTCCCAGCAAAGCTGCCTCTCCTACCTCCAGCCAAAATAAGGGTGATCGGCATGGCCTACCGTACAAATCCTCGTATGGATCCATTTGAATGGTCACCTGGAAACTGTTGTTATAGGTGAACTCCACCAAAGGAATATGCTTCTCTGAAGAACCGCCAAACTCTAGAATGCAAGCCTGGACCATATCCTTAAGCACCTGGATTGTGCGCTCAGACTGGCCATCAGTCTAGGGATGGTATGCTGTACTCAAAAGTACCTATGTACCCAAGGCCTTCTGAAGTCCCATCCTAAACCAAGAGGCAAAGCGCACATCTCTATCTGAAACAATAGATCATGAAACTCCATGAAGACGAATGCTAGAGGCTGCCAACTAGCAGTGAGGGACTTGGTGAGTCGGTGGGGAAACTATTCCCCCATTCGGTAAGGTATAAAAGGTAAGAAAACAACAATAAACAGTGGAAGCAATAAACAAAATGCATAACAACATAAACCAAAAAGCGTAAGAAATGTATATATATGACTATGATGAAAATGATAAAGTAGGTAAAAGTATCTAAAGAAAACATCAAACACAACAACGTGTTGAAATACAACTGAAACCAAGTGAAAAAGAAAAACAAAGTAATCTCCTCAGCATCGTGAGCCACGACTCGGTCCCATGCTCCCCAGCTCCTGGTGCAATCAAGATCATGAAGTATAAGGGTGGTTGCCCTTATCTATACCTACAACAACATAGTCTTCTTGGGCCCAAAAGCTTGGCCCATACAGGGTGAGAGATACAATCCCAGTAGGCAATCACCCAAAGATCTGTGCCTAACAGTCAATGAATACATGAAAGTAACAAAACAAAAAGCAGTTACAGAAAATCACAAGCAGCTACATTCCACAGTTCTAACAAGTAAAGTGCACAAGTAAGCAGTCAACAATAAGAAGAAAATAGGTAACCCTATGGGTAGCTCTCACAGTCTAACCCCTATGGTTCAACCTCTAAGTAATAGCAACCCTCTTGGAGGCACACAAAGTCTCACCCCTCTGGTTCAGCTATATAATTAAGTAGACTCTCTGGGGAAGCACTTACCGTCAATTCCCCCTCTTGTCTCATATCGTGATAAAGGCTCTATGGGGAAGCACTCAACATCAATTCCCATTGTGTCCCACGTCGTGGATCTACAGAATCTCTAGAGAAGCACTCAACGTCAATTCCCCTTATAGTCTCACATCAAAATTAAAAGACAGTCTGGAGAAGCCCTTCCATCAATTCTCCCTTTGGTCTACTACTCTAGGTTCTCACAGTCCTGGGTGAAAGGTAATACAGGCTCAGAGGGTGTGTACATCATCCAAGTAAACCTCAAGAACTAAATGGCTATCAACTAAGGCTTAGCAGCATAATAAGGTAGTATTTTCACTATCCTACAACTAAGCATGACAACTGGAAAAACGCCAAACAGGCAAACAAGCAAGGAAAAGCAACCTGAGCACAAAAATAAATTACACTACTCACAAGAAATAACCTCTACTAAAACAATCGAGCAAAGCAGGAAAACCACAAGGGAATAATAGGAAACACGCAATACCCCGTTCATGGGTATTGGTGGAATTTTCACTTAATATTCATCAATATTCTACAAAAAGGCACAAACCACCTAGCTCGATCTGAAGAGATCGATATACGCGACCTCAATGACATATTCCTCTTAGAACAACGTAGATCTGAGAAAATGCAAAAACTGTTCATCCCACGATAACATGGAAACCAGGAGGAATCAAGAAACAAAGATAAAGATGAAGGAAGAACTCACCGCTGCGATTCCAATGCAACTGACCGTGCTCAAATCAGAGAACGGACGGCGGGGCGGGAATCCGTCGAAGATCCGGCCATACGGTTGCTCCCGGATGGTCGAAAGCTGAAGAAGAAGATGAATATGGGGGTTAGACGTGACCCTAGTCTGTTTAATGGTAAAAAATAAAGTACACAACATGTAATTTTTGAGCACACGATGTGTACATCGAATTTTCCGTACTCAGAAATAACCGTCCTCCACCTCAGCCTTACACACCGTGTGTGTGGTAAGGAAACGACCAGCACATGGCTTCAAGCCGGGGAAAGAGTATACGGCGTGTACTAAGAATGTACACGGTGTGTAGTTATGAAATTTCCAAAAAATTCATTTTTCTCAAAAACTCCAGAATAAAGGAAAAACATACCTGAAAAGAGATCTGAGTTCTTACAAGGTTCGTACACACACTAAATCCTATTTTGTGTCCATGTAATAAGGAATCCTATGGATCCACCATAGCAATCAAGTGCTGCAGTATCCCGACTGTTGTCTCATATTTTCCAAGGCCTAATAAAGACCCATGATATTTTTTCCACCACCTAATCCATGAGACTAGATCACCCATCCCGATTTTAAACATTCTCTACTAAGAATGATTATTTGATATATAATATACCACCTCTTACTAATGATCCTCAAATCCCTGTAGTTGTGCCTTCAACTGGAATATTTTATTTTCAAGTGTATCATTGAATGATGTGAACACGTTCATATTATCCTCCATATTTTCATTTTATCTGTCAGCTTTCAATAGGTTCTGGGTGTAATAATATTTTTCTAGTTTATCGATGAACATAAAATACTAGCTCTGTGCATGAACCCTATCAATGAGGTATTAGAACACCAAAACAATTAGAGAATTAGTGTCCAACCCTTAGGTGCATAGGTTTCACAACCAGTAGAAATGATACCCTATTAAGCCCACTAAATATATATTCAAAATGTGTGTGATGAAGTGTCCTATGTTACTAAATTTCATATAACTAGATGTTGTGGTTCATTTTGGAGACATCATTCCTAAAATATTCCTGGTCCTCATGTGGTGCAGACTCATTTCTGAGTTGGCCACAAGTACATCAACATTGGGGTCCACTGTTGGGATATTCTTATTTGTTTCATGATCTACGTCAAAAGGTGGTTGAATTCCTCTTACCCATCTTCATATGATTTACCTCCTCCAGACTTTAGCTCCACCCCTCTTATGGTGTCATCTGTGAACATAGATGAATTCCCTCCGAGGACAAAGCCCATGATATCAAATATGCCTTTATCCATATGATATTGAATAAATGTTGAGGAACATGTACCAGATCCCCCATCAGTATCATCTTTTTTGAGAGCACACCCTATTGAGCACATGTTACAAAATATTGACAGTGTATTTGATTAGTGATCAGAATTTGTCAAAAAATTTCTCAGGAATGTGAGAAAGTCAAACATATGTATTCTATCTGAGAATAAATTTCCCAATAATCAGGATTGGTATTTATACCATAGGGGATCCTCAATGCAAGTCCACACATCGACTACAAGAACCAGAATCCCCAACACTGGTTAACAAAGAGTTCCATAATAAAAAACACACACATTTATGAAAAATATCACTAAAATTTTGAAAATATATCCACATGGATTATGAATCAGTATTACATTGAGGTAGGGAAATTTGATAATGATCCTTTATAGGTAACCCTTTTTTCCAGTGGTAGAGGATTCTATTGGGATTCTAGGGAGAGTTCCTATATAAATTATTGGGAGTATAGGGGGATTTGAGTCTACCACTCTGGCCTCATTGATGATCCATACAATTGTGAAAACCTCAGGCACAGTTTCTAGTGTGTGCTCCTCGGCACCAGTTGGAGTACCCTGAACCACTACAATAGTGTCTCCTTTTCAACCATAAATATTACCTTATACAAGACATGTATTATTTAGAGCCTTTTAAAAAATAGAGGTAAATGGATGTAAGTGAAAATTAAGTCAACAAGATTATCCAAATAAGATATACAAAGAAAAAATCAAATGTATGAGTGACTTTACTATTCTCAAGGAGACTCTCCTGATCGGCTACTAACACCTAAAAAACTCCATCACTATATAATCATGTGTCAACCCTTGGAAATTCGTACATAATTGACTCATTATTAGTTTTATTCTCTTCATAGTTAATCTTCCCATTGAATATCATCCACACAATGTTAGGGGTAGGATCTGGTGCCCTGTTTGTTTTGTGTGATAAAACATCCATATTCAATTGGAATTAATTTTTTTTTAAATGAACCTTTGCAGTTATCCTTTCATTCCCCACTTCAATTAGCTTAATCCCAAGTAGATTTAACATATTACATAGATTCATTTCTAGAATATTCATCATTATAATTAACTACTTCTATCATAGCATGGGGATTGGATCATTTGAGATTGTATGTAGCAGATACCATAAATATTTTCCTGGATATTCCATGGATCTGTATGTTCTAACCTAGGAACCGAGTTTTTGGTTTTTTTTGAAGAAGGCATATAACATTAATGAAAAAGATCAGTATAAGTACAAATTCTAAGCCATGAAGAGAAATTTTACACCAGAACTGGTTAGAATCGAAAGGGCCTGAGGCCGCAAGCTGATGGGATGCGTTGATTCCTTCCATTTTGGTGAAGGAGAAGGTACAACATGAGAATCATTGGCAAAGTGAGAGAATTCTCCTGATGATGATTCCAAAAGACTATAGGTCACCGTCGTTGTGATTAATAGCATTGATCACGATTAGGAAGTCAACCTCAATGATGATATCGCCCCATCCACATTTCAAAGCGAGCATCAACCCAGCAGCGATGGTCATGGCCTCAGCAACTGCCGGTTCCCAGAATGCCTGATGTGGTTCATATTTACTAGCACAAATCTGCCCCATATTATTTCAGGCAAGGAGGTTGAGGGAAACAAACCCATCCTTTAGAAGAGACGCGTCCACATTAATCTTGAGGATCCCTTCCGTTTGGGGATTCCAGTGCGCGGGATGGAAGGGGGGGCACCCAGAAAAGAAAATCTGTTGTGGGATATCCAGCCCTCAATCAAAGAAGCGGCCCTGTCAATCCATAATTTGGTCGCTCTTTGAGCTTGATTAAAAACATCATCGTTACGCCAGACCCAAATAATCTAAGCCAAGGTGAAAAGTGATCCTACATCCACTGAAGAGAGATAGAGGAGCACCAACGCGTCAGCAGATCGGAAAGGTCAGATTCCAATTCTAGTGAAGCAACTAAACTCGGCCCCCAATGATTCCAAATATTGTTTACTCTCGGGAAGTAAACAATAGCATGGAGAGGAGTTTTTGGAGTGTTCGGGCAGAAAGGGAAAAAACAGTTCTGGCCATATGTCGGTAAACGAGAAGGCTCATTGTCGGGAGAATGACTGAGCAAGCCTGCCACCAAAATTTTCAAATTTTTTGGGGGAAGTTGAGCATTCAAATCGATTTCAACAATCCCCTATTAGTTGTCCTCAACGTCACCTACCAGGGTTGATAGTACGTGGAAGTTAATTTTACTTATGTTTTTATGCTTTTGTGACCTCCGATTAACTATGGACCACTTAAAAAACCCAAAACAGATGAGTAGTTAGGGCCACATACCAAAATTTGGTGTAGTGATGTTTTTTGTAGATATGAATCCTCCAATGTGAAAATACTTCCACCTAGAAATAAATTGTATTTTACAATATATTTTCCTAAGAATACTCCATTTCTCCACATATCCAAAATGGATATATATTTAGTCCCTCGTTGGTAACCCTGAGATTCACCTAATTATAGAACACCTGATTTACACCATCAAAAAAAAATTTTGGTGTAAGACCATGATTGTGCCTATGGATAGATGTACTTGGCCACTGATGAAGGTGGATAAGAATTAAATTTAGTAGAATAAAAAATTTTATCCCCTCAACATGTTGTATCCCCACTTCTCATATTGTACTACCTCCGATATCAGCTTGCAGGATCCTATATTCCTCCATGAAAAAGGATTGTGACACTATTTTAAATGCCAATGAATTTTCATTGATGGGTCTCCTAAATGAACATTCCAGGTTAGGTCATGAATGTTATTTCCCAGTTGAAGGGTGAAATGCCTCAACAGTTTCCTATGTTCAGTTAGAAGAATCTATGGGGGGAGGGGTCATGATTCTAGTAACCCAAGGCATTTGGTGAAAAGTAATACACATTATATTGAAAACATATTATTACGATTCCAGAAATTTATTTTACATCCCTTAAGATAATTCTAACGTCTTATTGGTGAAGGTGGAAGGTGTTGGTTTTTTTAGGCCACTAGCCGAGTATTTATTGCAGTAGCTCCTATTAGTTGTACATATGGGACTAAGAAGTCCACGAGACTTCATAATATATGATTTGATGATTTTTAGCCACATACTCAAGGAAGGTGAAGTGTACCTAGATTTTTAGTCCCAAAATCATTAATGTTTCCTATAGGCCACTGGTCCTAGACTTTGTACATGACCTTGTTATTTCATTAAGAGCTTCTTTGGATGATAATACCACAGTGAGTTGGGAACAGTTCAACCATATGTAAATCCCTAGTAAAATATTCATCATTACACATAACATGTTGATGATGGTGTCCTCATTATCCCAAATAGTGTGACCCAAAACATTGATATTCTAGAGAGATATCTTAGAATGGAGATTGACCCTAAAGGGTGACATGTTCATTTTAATTTCTAGAATTTCCACCTTATTCATTATTCCAATGTTTTATAGAGGTAAATGATTAATTATAAGATATTTTCAAGGGTATTTATTTAGAAATATTAGGTTATCATGGTTTTTATAACTGTTCTTCCTATATAGAGGGATCATTCGGTTACCCACCATCTCGGCCATTCTGGAAGAGGTGGCAAATCAATTTAATAATAATTTTGTAGTTTTAACATTTAAAGACTATTTTTAGCTATAATTATATATTTCACATGTATAGGTTCATCTAACACAAATAATTCAACATTATGCAACATTGAACAGTTTCTGAAACATTCCTCTTTAGCTAGGTAAGTGGTTTCACAAATGCAATAGTGTATATAAATCATTGTCAAGGATCGGTATTTCAAGTAAAACTGTGTTCCCTACATTGGATAAGGATTTTCATTCATGTAAATCATATTAATATACAAGGAGGTCCCTCCCAATATTTGAATATCTTCATAATGACATGTGTAAAACATGGAATGAAGTTGAACGAATGGAGCCTAGAGTTGTGCGACTACATCGAAATCAGAAATTCTTTGGCGGATCACATGGAAACTAAACATCCATTCTCTAGTCAGCTTAGACTCTGAGGATGTCATTTTTTGGAATAGAAAACTTATTGTGCACCCAAAAATCTAATTTATGATGAATCAAGAATTTGACCCACCCCAAAGTAAAATTCTGGGTCAAAGGAGATTGTTTTTCAAATGTTCAAAATGGATGTGCACAAAGAAATTATTCTTCATGTGAATAACATAAATTATAAATGTTACACATTGTTATGTGTGTACTCATAGGTAGAAGTCATGGCCATGGATGATGTGAGAAAAGAAAAAAAATCATGTCAATGAAGGCCATTATTCAAAAATAATCATACAAACATAATATTTTATGAAATAATAATGATCAAACTAATTATGTTGCACTATCGAGCACCATTAAAATATAGAGACTTTCCTAACAACGTTCCCCACATATGATGTTGCACACCCCATGATTAGGGCTTGATCTATAAATTTAAATTCAACCCCCATACATGATGAGGTTAACTACATTTGGAAACTCCACTGCCATTCTTGTAAATCACTATATTCCATGACAGTGCACAAAGAATGGAATAAAGTACCCTCAAATGTATAGAACATGTCTGAAAATATTCTTATGGACCGAAATATGACTTCTCATATTATATAGTTAACCACACACAAGTACGCAAAAGGATGTTGGGTTCATGGAAAGAGAATATGACTTCACACCACCACGATATTCATGAAAATTTTAATATTACAAACAATTATACCTATTGAATCCATAATTTGTATTTGCAATAGATCTGATTTATTGCACAACACACGCACGCAACACAACATGGTTATGTACATGAATGTACTTGTACAACAATTGATGTTCCCTTTTAATATAGGAATCCAATACAATAATGATTTCTCAACATAATATATACATTCATTATTATAACACATAATCCTATGTACCTTACTATCAAGCCTCCAAAAAGATAGTCCCCTACAATAGTTCCAACACCAGGTCCTAGAAAAAGTCACAGAAGTAGTGGATATATGTGCCCTAGATGTGGAATATATGAGAGAAGCTATGCCCCCATCTAGGAAAGTGGAAATTATGTAAGATCATTATATCTCCTTGATGTTATCCACCATGGGGAGTAATCCAGTACCACTTTGAATAAGCATGTTGTAAAATTACATTGATTGATATTTTAGTCATATGATGTTAAAATGAATGATAAATTCTCATTCAATGTTGTAAAATTGTCGCGTTACCACATATGATGATAATTGGATGTCCCATGTATGAGTCATATAGGATGACCCCACCCCTCAATCCTTATGCGACAAGCTTGGGATTACCCATGTAAAATCATCACATATTGTACCATTATCCCCCAAAATGTGATGATCCTCATATAGAGGGATGATTCTATGTGTATTTCACAATTTATTCCCTAATGAATGATCCTCTTAAGGATGTATTGCTTCCACGTGTAAGATACACACTTTCCCTTGTCGAAACTCCTTATGTTAAACGAGAATATTTATTTCATAACATTAAACTGCAAGGATATGTCATTTCACATAGACTTCAAATATTATATCAAACTATGTGGGTTTTTATATCTATCTCATAAGTAGAGTAAATATAATGCATCTATGTGTATCAATCACAACATAATTCTGGTATGACATATTCCCTCTTAGGGACTGACACCATTGATCCTTATCAATATGTTATTTGGTCCTATCCCCAAAATATGTTAACTATTCTCACATCATGTCCCCACAAAATGTTAAACATGTACCTATTATATCCATATAAAATGGTATACCTATGCACATATGGTACCCACAAGACATTAAACATGTACCCATTTTATTAATGAATGATTTTAATCCTATTACAATCCTATAATGGAAATATTTTAAACATGTTCAGATATTATCCCCTGACGGAATTAAACTTGTGTCCATTGAGTTCCCACAAGAAATTAAACATATCACCACAATATCAATGAATGAAATTAATAATGTTCCCACTCTGTATATTCTATAAATTAAAACCATGACCATCATATCGCTGTATGACATTAAACCTGTTCCCATCCAATGTCTATAAAAATATAACTCAGTTATCATCTCCTTTGAGGATGTATTCTCTAACATCAGTTACCTCATGATTATCATGGGGTGCGTTACGATACACCCATAATATTCATCATATGATATGTCATAAAAAAGTTGTAATTTATGGTTTCACAATATACTCAATTTAAAAACATGTTCGATGTTCCCAATGTCGCTACATTCTTAACTAATGGTTTATACCCCATTGAGATATTCAAATATTAATTATCCAATGTCCACATTCAGATTAATATCGTTATGATATCCAAAAACATTACATAATCTATTATGGAGAATTGGGTTACATGATGAGATCCATGTTAGAATTCATATAAGGAGAAACTGCCATCCCATCATACCATTTAGATCAACAATAAGACATTTCCATTAATTCCTTTGAAAATAAACCACATTTGGAATGTGCAAATGTGGGGAAAAAAGAAACCAGTGCATCACCAATGATTAGAAGGAAAAATATATGGCCCTTATGAATGTGATTGGAACATGTATACATGAAGAGATGGAGAGATCAAAACCATTCACTATGAAATGTTTTTCTAAAGGAGTCCAACATGGGACCTAACATGGACATTGTGATTGTTGACGAATTCCATGGTTATCATGTAAAGACCCATAAATTTTGAGGAATTTTATTTTCATAAATTATTAGGGATTTTACGAGCACCCAGTTCTTGACGACACTAGATTCTGAGGCCCAGTGTACCAAGAATCAATTTCCAAAGTCTAGTTCGGGTACGTTCAATGAACGGCCGAGCGTGTTTTTCTATCGTTTAAACCGGTGCTCGAAATTGAAATCTAAGGGCACCGATGGAACCACAATGCTAGTAATTGCTTTAGACTACCTTTACCGAAGATGCGTCGGCTCGGGAGGAGTTGATAAAAAAATGTGGACTAAATAAAAAGTAAAATAAAATTGTGATACAATTTTATTTCTTTTTCTATGTTGTTGTATCTTAGGTGTGGGAGTTGGGGTGGGATCCACTAGTTTCTAACTACCCATGAGAGGATTAAGGTGAGGTGGGGCCCATATGAACCCAACCCTTCAAATTACCTAACTCCCTAACTCCCCTTTTTATGTGAGTAACTCCTCTAACTCACCCTCATGAAACTTCCCAAAATTACACCCAATTAAATAGACATCACAAGTTTAAATAATTAAGTTATTTTGTTTTGGAATTTTTAAATTATAAATTTATGACATGCTTTAATAAAATAAGAGGAGTCTTATTTTAATTGGGGGTTGGCTCATTGTGTTGAGTATTGGAGGAGAGGGCTCAAGTTCCTTTGTAAGAACTTCATCCTTCTACGAAGAACGTCACCCTTCGACGAAGAACGCCATCACCATAAGGAGAGAATACATGCCATACATTCTTCTATCCGCAGCTAGTGTGAGACGCCGTTCCTTCCTTGGACGCACGCCAACACCGTCCTTGAAACCTCACCCCACGACACTATCTTCCGTGTCACTGTAAAATGACATCGTTTATTATGGTAGGGGTTATCTTTGTTCAAGTTAAATTTTACCATTCTTCATTGTTTCACTTGGCCGCTTGTTACCGACGTAACGGGAGGAGATCGGACCGCACATACAAGACCGATTTCTCCGCCCCGTTTTTTTATCAATGTTAACGATCCAGGAGAAGGCGGCGCATTTCCATTGCACCGAGCGGGGACGAAGAGGACCGTGGCCGGAGCGGGATGAGGAGGTGGTGCGTGTTGCCTTCGTGGTGCGCTAATAAAGCCGAAGGAACTGCTTTCGGAGGAGGTTGTGGCGGTGGTGCGCGGTGCTGTGACGCCATGCCGAAGAACACGAGGAAGGCCGTGGCCGGAGCGGGCCTCGGCGGAGGGTCGCGGCGCCGTCATGCCACGACGGTCAAAGAAGGGCCATGGTGGTCTAGCATGGGCAGACGGGAAACCTGATGCCGGCGCTCCGGAAGGCGGGACCCCCGTGGGTCCCATGACGGCTGAACCGACCGGCCATTATGGCCGGCCGTTATCCAAAAAAACCAAGCGTTTGAAACCCCCATCCATCACTTAGGTGGGACCCCATACGGGCTTCCATTTTGGAATCAATGGTTCATCGCCCCCCTTTGCAACCCGTTCGGCCGCGATCCAAGCCACCACCAGCTTCCAAGCCGGGCCACAGGCCGCGCCCCGCCATAGGCCGGGACGCTCGATGGATGGTCGGGCCACTCCAGCCGGGCCAGGATGCACCAGCCGGGTCAGGCCGCACCCTACCTGGCCATACCCGGGCCCAAGTCTGGTCGACCCTGTTCGGGCTGACCCAGGGGTATCGGCTGGGTCGAACTGGGCCCAAACCCCCTAGTTTCGTACCAGGTTCGTTAAAACGCCCATATCTTGGGCTACGAACCTCCGATCGATGCACCGTCAGTTGCGTTGGGATCCTTGTATAGAGACAGATGGTTATTTATATTACACTAGAGGTTTCGGAAAATTTTGGGTATAGCTGGGTTGGTTCGAACCCAAAACCAACCAGGACCTTGGAGCGGAAACACATATAACTTAACGACCGGACATCCGAATGACGTTGAATCAATTATGATGAATTCCTATTAGTGATAGGGTTAGTTTAGATTACACTAAGTGTGTTTTGGAAAACTTTTGATATCAGTCGGGTTAGAAATGAGTGTATTTCTAACCGGTCACCTGGAACGGAAAAGCAAATATCTCTCACACCGGGCGTATGTTTGACGCGCCGTATGTTGCGTTAAGTTCCTATTGGTGAGAAAAATAATTGGGATACATCAATGCTAGACTTTATGACAGTTGATGTATTGACCCCCTGGGCTCGTGGAGCGGACCCTCCCGGAATCGAGCGTGCTGTGTGCGGGAACCCTAGAGTTGGATGCGACTGCGACGATGATAGTGACTGTACATAGATCCTACGTGGGTTCGGCAGTGAGGACGACTGACTTGGATCCTACGTGGGTTCGAAAGCGATGGTTACTGTACATGGATCCTACGTCGGTTCGACAGTGAGGACTTCTGTACTTGGATCCTGGGTATGACAGAGGGGATGATTCAGAGGCCACATCTAATCATCTCCACCCCTCTTCGTTAGTAGTATAGTTGTGTGAGATGAGTCTTAACTTCCAATAATTATCTACGTTGTGATATTCTTGCATTTCTGTGTGGATTGGGTTGTGATTTCCTATGTGGATTGTGTTATGATTTCCTATTTGGACTATGTTATACATGGGATCGTGAGTTGGAGCAGAACTAGAATTGATGAATTAGGTTTTTGTATGGGCATATACCTAAGTAGAGTTGGTTGATACTATTGTTTGTATCTTTCCTTTGTGGTGTATCATTTGTGGATTCTGGGAGGCCTTCGGGGGTCTCGGGGTCCCTACTGAGTATCGTATAGTCACCCCTGCACGGGCTATGCCCGCACTTCATTGTGTTGGTTGTAGACGACAGACAATGTTGATCGTGGTTGAAGCTTGTGGAAAGGGATGGTACCTGGAGGTGGACCACTTGGCAGGACGTACTCGGGGCGGATGGCCGGACCCGAGGAGCCGACGAGACAATTTTTACCCACACTTCAGGTGGGAATTCCGGAGGATGACTTTCTGGTTGATTATTACTTTTCAGCTGTTGAACTTTCATTTCTCAGTTGTAATGTACTTTCATTTGGGTTTGTATACTAGCCCATTTACTTTCCAACATTACTTTTGGACTCACTTTACGTAGTGTTTACTTCAACTTCCATACTATGTGGTGTTTGTTTTCTTATACAAAAGCAATGCCTTCCGTTTTATTGAGATTTATGCCTTTTGTGCTAGTCGACAGCCCCTGGCCTAAGGAAGGCGGGCTTGGGGTACTCAGGAAACGGGCCCTGAGGATGGGTCATGACAAATTGGTATCAGAGGAGTCGTTTCTACCGCATAACTCAAGACTCTGAAAATTTCTTCTGTGTGAAACAACAGTGTATAGGCTATTCAGTGTGGTTATCAGTCCAATGATTCCAGTGTTGGTGTGGCAGCCGACGTATCCATACACCAGGACTCTAACTTATGATTTCTGACTAAATGAACGAAAACATTGATTGCATGTGTTTTTTGAAAGATTTTTTATAATTACAATGTTTCAGATCACCAGATTTACTATATTTACCGTGGTGAACCTATTTCTGTTCAGGATGGCCCCACGATGGCACCCAGCTAGGTTTCTGAGCTTTGTGCGATATCGCAGCCCACCGAGCAATGAGGCCTCGATGCAGGGCCCCATTACAGTGTAGACACTGACTGTACCTCTACCCGCCGAGCCAGCGATGCCACTAGCCCCAGCAGTAGAGAGTGCATGTCGCATGAGTGCACTGCATGAGTTTCAACGTCAGAGACCGCCCTGGTTCCGTCGGGAGATGGACCCTCAGGCAGACGAGGATTGACTGGAGCCTGTTGTCAGAGTCTTTAGATTAGTAGGGACATTAGCAGATCTTATGGTGATCCTTGCGGCGAGTCTCCTGCATGCAACAATAGGTAGATGGTTGAGCCTGATGCTCCTAGTGCACGACGAGGCATGACTGCTTTGGACAGACTTCGAGAGCCTCTTCCGCTCGGTGTTCATTCCATCCACCATCTGTGCGGTTCACATCTTGTAGTTACTATAACTTTGGCAGGGCAGCATGACAGTATCCCAGTACTCAGCGAGATTTACCTACCTCTCGTGTAAATCCACGGACATGGTATATGACCCATTTATCTAGGCCCAGACCTTTGACTAGGGACAAAGGCATGAGATCAGGGCTTCGATGATCTCCCTCAGCATTCCGAAGCAGGCAGGAGTACTGGAGGGAGCCCTTCTTGTGGAGTGATTTCTTGCTGAGTCTACACTAGCAACGAGACCTATCGCAGGTCGGCACGTAGCAGAATCATCTGCAGCCGGTAGTAGAAAGATGTTGCAGATGTCCAAGAGGACCAGAACATCAGCTGGGCGACCTCAAGATACTGGTTCGGAGGTGCATGGCACACACAGTAGACCCAGTCATACGAGAGGAAGAAAATGCTATGCATGTGGCGGGCAGGGCCACATGGATCGTGACTGCTCGAATAGCCATGTAGAGGAGTAGTAGACGGTTGAGGGACCACCCAGGAAGAGGAAGATGTTCGACCGTGGTGGTCCATAGGGAGAAGGCAGACGAGGTAGAGGATCTGGCCGAACAGCAGGTGTTGGACGATGCTTCGGGGCTCTACCACCACCACCAACAGAAGGTCCACCCCGACCACATGGAGCTGGCGGGCAGAGGCAAGCTCAGCTTTAGGCAGTGGAGGCCTATGACCACGGTGCACCTGAGATGATTAAAGGTACTATATCTTTCTACACCACCCTTCTTTCAGTTTTACTAGACACAAAATAGATTCATTCTTTCATTTGTCGTTGCCCTTGTTCGGAGCTCGGAAATTCCCACAGAGCCGTTGGCTCGATCTTTATGGCGAGATACTTCTACGGGAGTAGAATATACAATTAAGCAAAGCTTCCAGCAGTGTGAGCTTACTCTAGGAGGCAAGAGATTCAGTTAGGATATTCTTGTAGTGGCGTCGAGGCCTTACGACATCATCTTGGGCAAGAATAGGTTATCTACGGTCCATGCTCAGATGGAATGTATTTGGCACAAGGTGCGGTGTGTCTGCACCGATGGGAGCAGGTTCACCTTCACCGGCAAGGAGGGGGACTTTGTAGTGCAGGATGGACTCACATAGAGGAGTGGACATCCGATCACCCATCAGTTGGCTAGTCTCATCCTAGGAGCAGTTGATGTGCGGACTCTGAGTTTTCCTATTGTGGTGGATCAGTATGCAGATGTTTTTCCGGACAACATTCCAGGACTATCTCTTCGCAGAGAGTTAGACTTCTATATTGACATGTACCATGGGACAACCCCGATATCTACTCCAGCATATCGGATGGCTCCTGCTGAGTTTCGTGAGCTGTGGGTATAGCTGGAGGATTTGCAGGGCATGTAATTTATCTGACCCAGTGTTTCACCCTAGGCTTCCCCGATTTTGTTCGCCAAGAAGGTGGATAGGATCTTGTGACTATGTGTCGACTACTATCGCCTGAATCAGGTGACTGTGAAGAACAAGTATCCACTTTGAGGATTGATGACCTCTTTGATCAGATCAAGGGAGAACCATGGTTCTCGAAGATAGAACTCAGGTGAGGCTATCATCAGTTCAGAGTTCGAGACGAGGATGTGCATAAGAAGATCTTCAGGTGTCGGTATGGCCACTATGAGTTCTTGGTTATGCCTTTTGGCATAACCAATGCTCCAACAGTGTTCATGATTCTCATGAACAGGATCTTCCAGCCTTAACTCGATCAATTTTTCATAGTCTTCATCGACGACATACTTATTTACTCAACTACTGGGGAGGAGCATGCCTACCACTTTCGGGTTGTAATAGATACACTCAGATACCACCAGATTTATGATAAACTCTCAAAGATTCAGTTCTGGATCCAAGAGGTCAACATCATGGGGCACTTCATCTCTGAGGTGGGAGTTGCGGTGGATTCTGTGAAGATCGAGGTAGTGCTAGCTTGGGAGAAATCTAGGAGCGTGATGGAGGTGAAGAGTTTCCTAGGTCTGGCTGGGTACTATCTGAGAATTGTTCCAGACTTATCTAGAGTTGCAACACAACTTTCAGCTTTTATGAATAAGGGGGAACCCTTCGTGTGGTCAGATATATGTTAGCAGAGCTTCCAGGAGATGAGATAGAGATTGACCAATGCACCCATCTTGAGGCTACTGGAGGAGGGCGTTAGGTACATAGTTTACAACGATGCATTAGGGACCAGACTCGGGTGTGTCCCAATGAAGGAGCAGGCAGTGATCACCTATGGATCATGATAGTTGAGGTAGAATGAGCAGAACTACGCTACCCAAGACCTAGAGATAGCGGTAGTGGTCTTCACCATGAAGATGTGGTGTCACTATCTGATGGGCGAACGCTTTATAGTCTACTCTGACCACAAGAGTCTCAGGTATATCTTTTCACATAAGGACCTAAACCAGAGACAGTGGTGATGGCTCGAGTTCCTCCAGGACAATGACATTGATATAGTATATACTCCTGGGAAGGGGAACGTATTAGCTGATGCTCTCAGTAGGATGTCGGGCATTCAGCTACATGGAGAGGCTATGGAGCAGCTACCCACATTGCAGATGTCCTTCGGGATAGAGATGGGCCAGCCTTTCTACATTCACTCATAGTCACTCCTCTACTACTTCAGCAGGTCAGAGAGGCTAAGCATAGGGATGTTGACTGTGAGACGTGATGTACACAGATATCCTCAGGACAGGCACCTGGTGGATTCTCTGTAGGAGGAGATCGTGTCGTCCTTTTCAGAAGATGTACCATGGTACCAGTTACATTACAGGAGGAGGTGCTAAGAGTGTTTCACACATCCCCATTAGCGGTACATCCAAGAGTTGAAAAGATGTACCAGGATCTAAAATGGCATCACTGGTGGCCGGGTGTGAAAAAGGCTTTGGCAGAGTTCGTTTCATGATGCCTAACTTGTCAGCATGTGAAGGCAGAGCAGCAGGTACCAGCTGGCTTTGTACAACCCTTAGAGGTTCCGGAGTCGAAGTGGGATGGGAAATATATGGATTTCGTTAAGGGACATCCACATACATCCAGAGGACACGACTCCATCTGGGAGATTGTCAACCGACTGACAAAGTTGGACGACTTATTACCCATCGGAGGGCAGGTCTCAGTAAAAATCATGGGATGCCTCTACGTTCAAGAGGTCGTATGACTTAATTATGTTCCATCATCCATATTCTCCTATCGAGACGCTCGTTTTACTTCTCGGCTGTGGAAGGGGTTGTAGGAGGCATTTGGGACATAGCTACGGCTGAGCACCGCCTTTCACCCTAGGACGGATTTCCAGACGGAGATTACCATTCATACTCTAAAGGACATGCTCTGGGCATGTGTCCTTGACTTTGTTCACAGTTGGGAGGATCACATACCCTTGGTGGAGTTTGCGTAAAACAACAACTACCACCCCATCGTCGGGATGGCACCATACGAGGCATTGTACGACCGACCTTGCAGATCACCTCTGTGAGGGATAGACCCTGTGGAGTCAGCACTTGTAGGACCAGAGATGGTCCAGGCCAAGACGGAGAAGGTACAGATCATCTAGGTGTGGATGAGGACTTTTCTGAGATGACAGAAGTCTTATGCTGAGAGAACGAGGAGACCACTAGAGTTTGAGGTTGGCAACAACATTTTCTTACAGGTCTCACCTCGACGTGGATTACGGATATTTGTCCTGGGTAAAAAGTTATCTCTGTGATTCATAGGACCATTCCAGGTTCATATCAGGATAGGAAAGGTGGCTTATCGCCTGGCTCTTCCACCTCAGTTGCATCAGGTGCATGACGTCTTCCACATATCTCAGCCGAGGAGATACGTTCATAAACCGACACATATCATTGAACATAGGGAGATGGACATCGATGACGGGGAGAAATTTGTGGAGGTCCCGGTGGATATCGAGGATTGATAGGAGGGGGTCCTACATGGATGGTCGATTCCACTAGTGCGCATGAGGTGGCAACACGGGAACCTCCAAGAGAGCACAAGGGAGAGGGAGGCTCAGATGCATAGAAAGTATTTTTCATAAATTATTTGGGATTTTATGAGTACACAGCTTCTGACGGCACCTGATTCCAAGGCCCAGTGTGCCCAGAATCAATTTCTAAATTTTAGCTTGGGTACGTTCAATGAACGAACGAGCAGGTTTTCTATCTTTTCAACTGGTTCATGGAATTAAAATCTGAGGGCACCAATTGATCTGAAGAGCCTGCAATTTCTTAAGAGTACCTTTACCGAAGATGCTTCTACTCAGGAGGTGTTGATAAAAAATGTGGATTAAATAAAAATTAAAATAAAATTGAGTTTCAATTTTATTTCTTTTTCTAAGGGGTTATATCCTATGTGTGGGAGTTGGGGTGGGACTCTCTAGTTTCTAACGACCCATGAGAGGATTAAGGTGAGTTGGGGCACACATGATCCCAACCCTTCACATTCCCTAACTCCCTAACTCCCCCTTTATGTGAGTAACTCATCTCTCGCACCCTAATTAAACTTTCCAACATAACACCCAATTAATTAGACAACTGAAGTTTAATTAATTAAGTGATTTTTTTTTGAATTTGTAATTTAAAATACATACCATTCATTAAAAATATAATAGGAGTCTTATTTTATTTGGGGGTTGGCTCGTTGTGTTGAGGATTGGAGGAGAGAGCTCAAGTTCCTTTGGAAGAACTTCATCCATCCACGAAGAATGTCACCCTTCGACGAAGAACGCCATCACCACAAGGAGAGATGAAGTTCCATACCTTCTTCTCTCCACAGCTAGTGTGAGACGCCGTCCCTTCCTTGGACACACACCAACACCGTCCTTGAAACCTCACCCCGTGACACTATCTTCGGCATCACCGGCAAACGACATCATTTATCGAGGTTGGGGTTATATTCGTTCAAGTTTAATTTTAACGTTCTTCATTGTTTAGGATGGCTACTAGTTACTGATGTAACGGGAGGAGATCGGACGGCACAAACACGGACGATTTCTCCTCCCCATTTTCTTGTTGATCAATATTGGCGATCAAGGTGATGTTGGTGCGGTGCTGTTGCACTGTGCGGGGACGAAGAGGGACGCGGCTGGAGCGGGCAACGGTGCTGGTGCGCGGCGCCGTCGTGGCAGGCCGGTGAAGCCGAATGTACTGCGGCCGGATTGGGGCTCGGTGGTAGTGTGTGGTGCCGTCGTTCAGTGCTAGAGAACCCAAGGGTGGCCACAGTCGGAGGGGGCCGCGGGAGAGGGGTGCAGTGCCATCGCGTGGCGCAGGTCGAAGAAGAGTCGCGACCTAAGGTCGCGGAGGTCCTGCAGGGGTGGTAGGACAACCAGCCGCTGGCACTCCAGGAGGAGGGACCTCCGTAGTAGCTAAACCATCCGACCATAATGGCCGGCCATTTTCCATAAAAACCGGGGGTTTGAAACCCCCGGCTAGGGCTTAGAGCAGACCCCATAGGGTCCCCCGTTTTTGAATCAAGGGGCCAACACCCCTCTTTGCGCCCCGCTCAGCTGTGAGCCAACCCGCGACTAGCTTCAGAGTCGGGCTAGGCCGCGCCCAACTAGGCCGAACCCGGACCCGGGTCGGGTCGACCTGGCTTGGGCCGACCCATGGGGTATCTAGCCGGGTCGGGCCGGGCCCCAACCCCTAGTTTCGGACCAGGTTCGTTCAAATGACCAAATCTTGGGCTACAGACCTCTGATCGACGCACCATCAGTTGCGTTGGGATCCTTGGATCGAGACGATCATTTCAGTATATTAAAATAGAGGTTTCGGCGATTTTTGGGTACAATTGGGTTGGTTCAAACCCGAAACCAACTGGGCCCTTGGAGCGGAAACGCTTATAACTTAACGACCGGACGTCCGAATGATGTGCCGTCAATTTTGTTGAATTCCTCTTAGTGATCCAGCTCTTTTGGCTTACTCTATGTGTGTTTTAGAAAACATTGGATATATTCCATGTTAGAAATGATTGTATTTCTAACCAGGCCCCTGGGACAGAAAAGCTAATATCTCTCAGACCAGGCGTCTGTTTGACGCGCCGTCTGTTGCGTTGAGTTCCTATTGACGAGGTGGAACTTTGAGATACATCAACGCTGGAAATAGTGATATTAGATGTATCGACACCCTAGTATCGTGGAGCGGGCACTCCCGGAATAGAGTGTGCTATGTGCGGGAACCCTGGAGCTAGCTGCGACTTCGATGACGATGGCGACTATACATGGATCCTACGTGGGTTTGGCAGCGAGGACGATTGTACTTGGATCCTACGTGGGATCATCCCTGGGGACAACTGTACATGGATCCTACGTGGGTTCGGTAGCGATGGTTACTGTACTTGGATCGTACGTGGGTTCGGCAGCGACGACTCTTGTACTTGGATCCTACGTGGGTTCGGCAGAGGAGATGATTCAGAGGATACATATAATCATCTCCATCCCTTTCGTGAGTAATATACCTGTGTGAGTTGAGTCTTGACTTAATATCATTATCTATTATCTGATTGTCTTGCTTTTATGTGTGGATTGGGTTGTGAATTCCTGTGTGGATTGGGTTATGATTTCCTGTGTGGACTGGTTTTTACTTGGGCTCGTGAGTTGGAGCAGAACTGGAATTGATGACTAAGGTATATGTATGAACATATACCTAAGTAGAGTTAGTTTATACTTGTGTTTGTATCTTTCCTTTCTGGTATATCATTTGTGGATTCTAGGTGTCCTTCGAGCGTCTTGGGGTCCCTACCGAGTATCGTATACTCACCCCTGCACGTGCTATGCCCGCACTACATTGTGTTGGTTACAGACGACGGACAGCGCTGCTCGTGGTTGAAGCCTGTGTAATGGGACGATACCTGGAGGTGAACCACTTGGCGGGACGTACTCAGAGTGGACGACATGACCTGAGGAGCTGATGAGACTATCTGTACCCACCCCTCAGCTGGGAATTCCAGAGGAGGACTTGGTGGTTGCTGCTTACTTTGCAGCTGTTGTACTTTCTTTTCACAGTTGTACTGTACTTTCAGTTGGGATTGTATATTGTCCCATTTACATTCCATCACTTACTTTTGTACTAATTTTACATAGTGTTTAATTCAACTTCCATAATCTGTGCTGTTTGTTTTCTTATATAAAGGCAATGCCTTCCATTTTATTGGGATTTATGCCTTTGGGGCTAGTTGCTAGCCCCTGGCCTATAGAAGGCGGGTTTGGGGTAGTCACAAAACGGGCCCCGAGAATGTGTCGTGACATATCATATGAAATAGAATCAATATAGGGAAATAGAGGAGACTATGATGTAAAAAATGTCCAAGTGATCAGGGTTTCCACTTTTGTTCAGTTGTTTATCACCAATAGGCATTTAGTGAGCGGTGGAAAATTATTCTATCACCTTTAATCCATAGGTAGCCACACTATATATGTTTTAGAGGTCATGACTTGGAGGAGGGTTAGAAATGGGAAATAGATTATAATTGGAAACTATGAGTGATAAAATGGCCATGATTTTCATTCATAGATGTTAAATCTAAATCGAATAATAATAAATATATAACATAATAGAACCACTGAAAACGTTTTAGGATTAATTTATTAGGAAACTTGGAAACATAAAAATCAGATTCATAAAACATATACATCATCTCCCGGTAAATCATTTATAACTATAAAACATTTAAAACATCTAAATTAATATCATTCTTAATATTTATGGGAAAAAATATTATAAAATAATGAGATTAGTTTCTAAGTAACGTTAATCAAGAGAGATGACATAATAATAACATCTTAGGAACCTGAATATAATTTTTTTAATTTGTATCATGCATATTTAAGATCAGGATATCATGTAATGGAATAAATCATCGAAGATAATGAGGAATAAATGAACATAATTCAAGAAAGAATATAATTATACATGATATTGAGGAAACAAATAGTCATAGAAAATCATTTCTATTTAGTGAAGGCTCACTATAGATACTATCATATTTGAAAATTTTCTTGCTGATCAAATTTCACCCTAATCTCAGCCATGCATTATTGAACTGGGTTCAATTCATGATTAAAGACTATTTCCCTCCTCTGATTTAAATATTTACCCCACGTAACCGAGTGAGATATAGGTCCAACCCATCACATAAAAAACCATATTAATGTTTTCCACATGAACATAATTTATTAATCATATTCAAAACTACCAAAATAAATGTTTTTACAATCATCATTCCATCATAAGGATGTCCATGGAAAAGAAATGGAATTCAGAAATACCATTCAATAATAAATACAAAAACAAAAAAAATAATTGAGATAGTATCCATGAATAATATATTCAATAAGAAAAATGTATCTTCAAATAATGATATCCTAAATGGAAATTAAATTTGAGATATCACTATAATGTAATTATTATGGAAAATATCATTTCAAAATTAAAAATGATTTGTTCTCTTAGAACACTTAACAATTTAAAAGAAAAAAATTCATTGAATATAACCATATATGATTGTCGGGGAAGCTTCATGTCAATAAGGAATCATGATATAGAAAAATCCATTCTTCTCATATAAGATGAAATACAGTTATCTCCTATTTTTTAGAAAACTAATAATGAAACTAATTAAGTAGATGACATAAAAATTCATTACAATCTATTGATTAACAATTCCCAAATGAGTATAAATGGCTTTAGATAATTATAAATGAATTGTAAAAATATTATTAAAAAATTATTAAGAAACAATATCATGGATAAAAAGTATTCAATAGTAATACATACATATATACAATCAGGTATGGTTATGATATTGGGAGATTAAACCTTAACTTAGTTATTATTTCCTTATTACATTTTGGAAACTCTTATATAATGGAACAAATAATGTTATTAATTTATATAGAAAAAAATAAAATTTATGATATTATATATGATCCTCATATATAATCTTATCACCAATTGTTTAATAAGATATTTTTATTACCATTTTTGGGACATAACTACTTCATTTTCCTTGTCACGCTTTTTAGTGTAAGTCTAATTTATTTGATTAGGATATTGATCCAACATTTGTATAATTATATTATGGATAATATATAATATATATTTATATTATATATATTTATATAATCATTATTTAATATTCAATATGGTAAATGAATTGTATTGTTTTGTTGAGATAATGGGTCAAAAGTTCACTTTAGTTGTGGAATCATTCACATATTAGTGAAATGGTAATGAAGTGGTGAAATATATTTTTCCAAAAATCTCTATAATTTTATAATTATCATATATATATATATTTTCTCAGTCATTCTATCCATCCAAAAAAATTGGCGATGAATAACATATTACAGAACGACATAGAGATGATAATCCAACTATATGCACGCACGGTGCTTTTGATTTTGGTAGGATCTATAAAAGGTGGAATATTGATATTTTATAATCATAATAAAATATGAGAATATAGACTATACTAGATTTATTACATTATAATTGTAACAAAAATGGAAGAGGATATTGCAGAAGAAATAATCTTGAATGAATTGATAAAGACAATTACCTCTTCCTTGTTGAGCATCCTTTAGATGTCTTCTCAAAGGTAGTAGGGTTGTAATTCTGAGAAGAACATACCCTATATAATGTGTTTAGGGAATTTGATAAAATAAATTGTTGTGTATGGTATGGTTTTCATTCTCAATGTGAGCTTAAGAAGTGAGGGAGGAGTTTCCTTTTATTATTGAAGTCCAGGGAACTTTTGGAATTTCCACAAATATTAAATTATAATAACTTCAATATCAATAAAATTACCTCAAAAGACATTTATTATTATATAATATGTGGTAATGTGGTAATATTATCAAGTAATATATTTTAAACAAGTTTTGATTTTTGTTTTAACCTTATCATTCTGATTAAACCTTAGTAAAATTATTCTAATTTTAAATGAGGTAAAAAGAACTTCTTTATTAAAAGGTTTTCATTTTTACATATGTGATTAAAATAAGACAAGAAATGAAACAATTATAACATTTTATTCAAAATTATAATAATTCTATATTTTTAAAAGTTGTTTGATGATTTTTAATTAATTTTATAAAATATTATGAAGATAAAATATCATTACTATCAATTTTGATACTATTCATTACTTAGAATATTAAAATTATCCGAATAACAAGTTAAATTTTAAATTATTATTTAATTTTATCTATTGTTTTTCAGGATTATGTAAAAAAAGTGTTTTGTACATATATGGTTTCAAAATAGATTTATTTTAGTATTTTATTAACATTTATTTTATATTAGCATTTATAGAAGAATTACTAAATCAACATTGTGTAATTATTAAATATACATATTTGTATACTAATAATTAAAAATAATATATCAAGATTATGATAACTCTTATATATTTCAATATAATTTTTATACACAAATAAGTAATGTATGTTATAGTATATCAAAAATGATATATTATTTAAAATAGAAATGCCATATCTTTAAAAAAAATTAATATGATATTATAAATACTGTGATATCATCTAAGAGACCAATAAAGTAAAAAAATATATTTTTATTTTGAATATAGTTTTATTAATTTAATAAATTTACATTTATATTATCTCATAACATACATTTTTCTTCATGTGTATACAAAAGGGATATTTAAGTCAAGAATGTGACATTTTGTGGCTATTGTACATTTAAATTATATATAAGTCATTTTCATGGACATGTGTCTATTAAAAAAATAAATTTAGATTATTAGTTGTCATGGGTTAAATTATATTAATAAAATAAATTATTTTCATGTGTTAGATATGTTTTATAGACGTTATAATTTTATTTTTAACCTAAATAACACAATTTACACTTTATAATGGAATTTTTTTCGATGTTACAATTCAAATTGGAAAAAATAAAAGGGCACTATTAAGTAAATTTGGAACTTCAAATTATAAATTCATCATCCATTTAATATAATTTAACACAAAAATCATTCATTATTTAATTTAAAATAATTCTCATTAAATTCCTTGAAGAAACAGGTTTTTAGGCAAATACCATTTTAAAGCATAAAATGTTTTTATAATACATTTTTTATAAAATCCTATTAATAAAATTATTTAATAATTTTACATTAAAATGAACTAATTGATATTTTAAACAAAAAATACACAATATCACCTTGTATTGACTTTAAAATAAAATTCATTTTTCATTTGAAATCGTCATTTTCCATATTTTTAAAATAACAATGTTTTAAAAAATTAAGATTATTTTGAAATAATGAATTAATAAATTAGTATTATATATTAAATCTTATTGTTTTTAACATCTATCAATTATTAAAAACCGGAAAACTCATATTTATTGAAAAAATATTTTTGAAGAATAAAGATATTTTACTCAAATTGTATGATTTTTTTCTATTCACATTGAAATACATTCATATTGATTTTGATATTTATATTTATTTAATTTTCTAGTTTTTAAAATTTATTCAACAGAATTTAATTGCCCATTTATACTAATATTCATGAACGATTCATTTTATCTCCCATTTGTAACCAAACCACACTATTTATGAATTAAACTTATTTAAAGATAATCAATCCATAAAAATATAAGGGTGTAACATTATACCCACATAAAATGAATTTAACCCTAGAAATTGGTCACATGGGTATGAATAGATGAGGATAACCATACCTATTCACATCCTCAATATATAACATAACTTCATAAAATTGGTGGATCTCTTATAAAACATTAAACAAGGTAGAGATATCATTTTAGAATAATCACTTTACAATCCAGAGTCACCATCAGTTGTTCTTCGTAAGAATGATATTTCTCAACCTGTATGTGTTTTTAGTTTAGTACATATGAATGATCATTTATATATTTTCTCAGGTGATATACATGGAACACATTATTTACTTGAGAGAGATTCGATGGAAGTTCAATCTATAAGATACCTTCCTAATAAGATAAATAATTTTTAATTGATGGATATACCAATGACAAATAATTAACTTATTCCAATATTTATTTACATTATTTTTGGGTTATATTCATTAATATACATTATCACCCACATTAAATTCGAGTTATTTTCATCAATTGTTAGGGTATAATTTTTGTCAAATCTGGGATTCTCTTATGTGATTTTGGATAGATCAGACATTCTAGGTAATTTGATAAACTATTTCTGGTACCTAGAGCTTTGTTCCCCAAAATTCATTCAATCACGTCGATGTTATACACTTCTAACCATATATATATTTATAAGGATTCCTCTTAATGAAAATTTGAACAATATTATGTTATTAAAATTCCACCAAAGTAAGGAATTGATACCAAACACCATTGAAATCCATATATCCATATATATACATGACTTATAGAGTTTTCATTATCCATTAAGATTGACCATCTATTTGAGTTGGATACGAATTGATGAAATATATATCTATATCCAAAGCCTAAAGGAGACTTCTCCATTACATTGAGGTAAAACTGGATTCTCAATCAGATAAACTGGAATGTGTTACTCCATTAAATGTCACTACTTCATGAATATATATTAATTTATATATCATCCAACATTCCCCTTAATTGATAATTTCCAAAATGAAGGTCAATCTTGTAAAATTATTGAGCTCTACATTGTATATCATATAAGACTTCAATAAGATGGTGGGGATATTTTTTCTGGATAATGATATTGTTATGAATTACATAATAAATTCAATGTCCCATTAATCCATCTATATTCCTCACAAATAAAATTATTGTACCGCAAGGTGATGAACTTGGGATTAAGAATCCCATGTCACTATTCTCTTAGAGCTTCTTATTTAATTCATGCATCTAAATTAGGTTCATTCTATAAGGATTATTGGAAATAAAAATTGCACCTGGTATATGTTATATTAAAAACTCAACTTCACGATACAGTATAAGACCTTGGAATTATTACCCAAGGTCAAAAAACAACTCCCATACCATATGTGTATCATTAATGGTGAGTTTTCTGCCATCAATATGAGATAGGTAACTTTATATTATTGTAATTTAGACCTAAAAGATAGATATAAATTCCATTATAAGTTTATATTCATTATTTTAACAATATATGATCAATGATTTATTAAGAATTTTAAAATTGATTTCTCTTTCATGGATACTGATATGAGCTTCATATAGAGAAATCCAATCCATTCTAATAATCATAAATAATTCAACTAAATGGTGGATCACAATATTTTTTTTCAAAACACCATCCCACAATCTACAATCAGAGAAGAATTATTAACATGTGATATGACCATTGTTCAATAAGGAGATTTCATAGCTATGTCAACATCAAATTGTTTGTGGTAATATGAAAAAAAACCTTAGAAAATTATTTACAAATATAATATTGCGTGGATCCACAATCAAATATAATATTTGCTAATTTATATTAGATTGTATGTGTACCAATAACTAAATTAATGTTTTAATCCACATCGCTAGTATTGATCACATGTGATTTCCTTTCCCTTTGGATTTAATAGGTTGCTAATATCGATATTTATCGACAAATGTTGGATTGGATTATTGGTGATCTGGATGCTAATATTCCTTCCACTTAAATCATTTATGTGTTCGAGGTGCATTCTGTGTAGCCAATTCCTTATACACATCATTATCTATTTTTTCCCATCACATCGAAACTAAATTCTCCAATGACATTCATTCACACACATAAAATATTTACTAGTTCCCTTAAGATACTTTTCTCCATGTTACACTCTACAAATTGATGATAAAGGAAAGAACATATTCATTTAACTATGGTTATTTTAATTTCTTATTAATTTTTTTATTATATTCTTATATGACCCATAATTTTTATGGGAAACTCTTATATACATATTATCCAAAGATAACATCGAATGATTTCATTATAGATACTAAATTCCCCCATATATAACATAATTTAGAGCATTTTTAAGGAATTAATGTGTCAATCATGATTAATCTCAGTTTGAATGATAGTTTTACAAACATTTCATTAAATTAAAATAAAATTTCTCTATAAGATACGAATATATTCATCTACCATCTGATTATGTACATCAAAATACATATCCTTTTTTATATGAAGTATATGAGGAATTACATATTAAAACATTAGTTCTTGAACACCCTACCATTCCATATATTCAATTTCATCCCATTTCTTGTTATTATTGAAACGATTTCACAACTCAATATATTTACCTTCAAATGATAGAATAACAAAATTACATTATCATGTTTATATAATTGGAGAGCTAATAATATATTTAATATTTTACAAATTCATTTTTCTGCCCGTAGTTGTTCCTAAGATTAACTAAAAAATGTTTAAACTACCTCATGACAGACACAAAAAAATGGTGTTCCATACATTTCATATTTCTATGTCCATTATGATTCATAGCATGAGAATGTTGTTCGAGAATCAAAATAATGTTTTATTACCAAATTAATTTTATCAATATAAAAATTATTTCATTTCCCATCTTATTCAGCATTAACACAATTCCATCGATTTCTATCCACAAACTAAGAACAAAAAGCATAGTGTGTAAAATATTAATCATAGTGGTAAATCAAAAAAATGATGGAGAATTAAATATAGAATTTCATTCCAAAACATATTTGGTTTCTATCATAGGTTATTTATGATCAGCACCAGAACTCTAGGATTGTATCCTAGACATAGAAATATCCTTATGCTTCTTACTAAGGTTATCACATCTTTATTTCTAAACAGTAACTAAATATTTATCGGATACCAACTATAAGGACCCATAAATTTCATAAATATATATTACATATAATAATCAAGAATATTAATTTCATAACATAAAAAATTATTTCCAGAACCACATATGTTTAATGACTTTGGAAACTAGGAAACAAAAAAATAGACTCAAAAAACATTTACATATTATTCTTCCAATTACATCATTACTAGAACACTTTTTGACATATATTACATAATTTATTACTTTGTATCATATGGAAAAGAAAAAAACAAAAGGACGTCCTTAAATGCTCTGCAAGGGTAATCAAGAGAGATAATATAAGAATAAGGGAATAAAAACATTAAAATATCTATTGAAAAATATATCTTGCATATCAATGAACATTATATCATGTCATGGAATAAATCATAGAATTTAATGCAGAATAAAAGAATATATTATCTTAGGTAATAACATAATAAAAGAAATATAGGCCTTAATATATGCATATAAATCATTTCTTTGTTAGTAAAAAATCAATTATAAGACCACCATAATAGAAAAATTACATTACTGAATGGAGTTCACACCTTATTCCACCCATATATTACTTACCTATGTTCACATAATGTTACATTCATATTTATGTAATGACATATAAGTATTTAACCAATGAATTGGAGGGATATATAGGTCCCACAAATCACATAATGAAAAATATACTTATATGTTACATCATAACACAATTAATTCCTTATATGAAAGCCTGTTAAAATTAATGGGTTTTATAATCATCATCCCTTCATAATATTGCCCATGTAAAAGAAACAGGTCTCATAAATATCATTTAAAAATAAACATAACTCAACAATAGAAAAGATTGAGATAATATCTTTAAATAATATACCTAATAGACTATATGTAACATCATATAATGTTATCCTAAATTGAAAATAATTTTGAGTGATCGATTGATTGTAATTCATATGAAATATATCTTTTATTCATTGGAAAAATATTCTTTTCTTAAAATACAACAAAATTGTGAAATAATATATTTTCTTTGAAAATAATCATGAAATATTATAATTGAACATTTATGTCATTTGTAATAATGAATGGTTGAAATTTTGTTAATGTTGTAGATGTTTACAAAACATCCCCCTCATACTTTTTCTAGAAATTTCAACAAATACAATGTGAGGAAAAAGAAAAATTTTACATTAAATCCATGTTTCAAAAATAAAAACATGGGAAAAAGAATTTTATTTTTTTACTATAATAGTAAAAATGTTTTTGAATTTTGGAAAAAATAGATATTTAATATATGTATTCTCTAGAAAATATTTTTTTAGAAACAATCAAGTCTAATAATGTGATTCTGAAATAAACCATTACCCTTGGCATTATTTTATTATTATGTTTTTGAAACAAGGATATAATTGATTAAAAAATATTATTAATTTATACTATATCAGTATTCATATTTATCATATTATATATGGCCATATTATATCATTTTATCAATAATTTGTTAATAATATTTCCATAGTAAAATTCTTTCACGTGATAAATTCATCATTTTCCTTAGAATTCATTATCGCATATATTCTTTTTTTTCTGAATAGAATATAGATTTATGTTTTAAATAACCATATTAAATTTATATATATCATATTTATTCATTTTATATATTTATATAATCATCCATGAATGGTGAACATGGAAAATTAATCACATCGCTTCATAGAAATGTTAGGTTGTACATATGTAAGGGAGATGATATCATGCCTTAAATGCCGCAATGGTATGGATGTTAAGGGAATATATTTTTTCCAAAACAAAAATAATTTTATAATATATATATATATATATATATTATTTCCATCATTATATCTAGCCAAGTAATGTAGTTTGAAAAAAATATTACACAATGAAAATAGAGGATAAGTCGTAGATACACATATGAATTGTATTTGTTTTTGTATGGTAGATTAAAAGTGAAATATGGTTATCACATAATAATAATGACAACTAATTATATAGTTAATACTATATTTAATAATTTATAATGAAAATAATAGTAATACAAGGTATAATAATGAAGTAATATTGAATGAATCTTTAAAGAGGATTACCTCTTCTATGGCGATCTTTTTTTAGATCTCATCTTATGGGTACTAAGTTCGGTCTCTCTGGACGTTAATAAACTATATAATGTGGATAAATAAATTTAGAAGTGAAATTTTAAGAGTATGTTTGATATTCATATATCAATGTGATGTGAATAAGTGAGGGAGCTAATGCCCTTTTATAATAGACTTGAGGGGCTATTTTGGAAATTCCAAACATATTTTTTTATAAAAAATTCTACATCAATACAAATACCTCCAAAAAGTCATTTATTTGACAGTAATATGTGATAATGTTGAAATAACATCAATGAAAAATTTCATACATATTTGGGATTTATTTTAAACAGTATCATCTTGATGAAACCATAGTTAAACAATTTTAATTTTAACTATGGTATCAATGATTTCAATATTATAAATTAGTATGTTTTATTATGGGATTTATATTAGACCATAAATAAAAATTTTATTACGTTTTAGACTATAATAATGGTTTTTAATGGGTTTATGATTTTTGAATCATTAATATAATATTATATTCACAAAATATCATTACTGCATATTTTGAAACTATTCATTATAAGGACATTAAAAATCAAGAAAAAATTCTATCTTCAATGATTTATTATAGAGTTACCCAATGAGGACATTTAATTCTATAAAATTCATTAATAATAATAATAATTAATTATAATTGTTTTATTATTTCTAGAATATTTAATTAATATTTCCATTAATAAAATAATTACTGCATAAGTGTTGTGTAATTATTTAATATACTCATATTTTTACTAAAAGTCATATATAAATTACTATGTTCAATATAAGTCTTATATATTTATGAAATATATTTTTAGTCGAATATATAATTTTTTATCTCTTTATTATAAATCATATGTGTTTAAAAAATGAATGTGACATCCATAAATTTTTATGAAATAAGATTTTATAAAAACCATAATTTCATATCTGTGAAACATAATCATAAAAATAACTATATATCATTGAAATATCATTATGAGGTTAAACATTTTACATTTCAATTTGGTCTTAACATTTATGTTTTCCCATTTGGACAAATAATGGATATTTAGGTTCAAGAAAGTTTCATTTTTTGTCTTTATTTGATTTAATTATTATATGTAATTTTTATAGAACCCCCCCAATTACAAAAACATTATTTTGATAATTAGGTTTCAAAAGTACATTTATTAGGATACAATAATATTTTTTCATGTGTTATAATCATGTTATAGTCTTTATAATTTTATTTTTAAATTAAGTTACCCAATTTACTCTTACCATAGTAACAAAATTTAAAATGGTTATTGTTCATATTTTCTTGAAATAAGAGGGAGCTATTTAAAAAAAATTCAATTTATAAATCTAATTTTATCATCCATTATTAAAAACTAAAGACATCGAATTTTTTAATTTGAATTAATATTAAACCTGTAAAATTATATGAACAAATTTGTTTTCAAAAAAATATCCTTTTAAAAAATATTTTTATAATAAATTCATGTATAATATGATTAAAAAATGATAATGTATTTATATTAATTTAAAAAGTAGTTGAAAAATTTAAAACTAATAAATAACATAATTTAACATAGAAAATACATTAAAAGAAAATACTATTTTTTAAAAAAAAATCTATATTTCAACTATTCGTTTAAAAATTAATGTATCTAGAAATAAATAAATTTAAGATAATATGGGCTTTATTATTTGAAAAAATAAATTAATTTTTTCAAATTAATAATATATAACTTATAACATTTAATATATACAAGAAAAAAGTCACTTTTTTTATAAAAATTTATTTTGGATAAAAAGTAATTTTAATAAAATTGTGTGAATATATTATAAGAAATAAGCAATAAATTCATATTAAGAAATAGATTTATATTTCTTTCATAGGTTAGTAATTATTATTTAGTCATGACAATTTAATGATTAGGATATACCCATAATGTCTTATGATTTGATTTAACTCGGGATTTGGTGAAACACAATCTATCGAATAATTGAAAATATTAAATGATAAATATTTCATAAAAATATGGGTTTTTCGAGTCTATTGGTCATAGTGTCAACAAAAAATGAATAATTTTTGTTCTCCAGGCTAGGGATCATTCCATTTCATCACTTAATATAAAAAATATGAAAAATTACCATGAAATCACTCATGACCATTATGGATGTTGTGGCCAATACTTAAATTGGATTTTTTTATTCTTTTAAGAGAATTATTCATGAATTAATGAGGATTAGTAGAACTCATATGATGAATTTTTTAACAAATAAATATTTAGTTTAGTAAATGGAAATATAAAGAGAAAAATATACCTATCAAACATCTTAAGGAATCTAATGTGTATAAGTGTGGAGGATCATTCTACTTCTATCTTGATGGTTGATGATATACAAATTTGTTATTCTTAGAGCAACATTTAAATTCTTGTAGATTGAAAAATCACATGACAAATACAATCCCTATTCATGATAATGATTTTTTCTATCTTTATTTGAAAAATAATGACGTCCTTATGCAAAGTAGGGATGTATTTGGCATAGGAGAGAAGTGTGATCTCTATTCGTTCAAAGTAGTGAACCAAGAGGGTGTGTGAGGATACTCCATAATAATAATTGTATATGTTGATAAATATTTTTTATTTTTTACACATGAAAATGGTCTGGTTTTAAAGAGACATTGTCTTAACATTCATTGATATTACATGATTTTAGATGAAGATTCATTACATTTGTAAAATACATGTCCAATGACCATAATAGTTTTGTGCCCTCAGAAACATGGAAAAAATATTCTATCATGGTGAATGATATTAAACAAGTTCCATAATGATCTCCACAACTATTACTTATACATATTACCATTATTCATAACATTATGAAAGGAGGAATATTAAAGGAATGATCTTAGATACTCAGTAAGGGTATATAAAAGAAATTTGTTAGAATAACATGAACAAAAGGGTATGGAACTTGAGAATAACATTAAAAGATCATAAAATGTATACTAAAGACCTTAATAATGATTGTAAATTCAAAATACTTGAATTATTTGATAATTAATAGAAAAATTCCTGAAAGAATAATATATGAATATGAAAAGAAATTTGTGGAATCCACATTTTTTTAATGATGTGAACATGTATATATAGAAATAGGTTCACTCATTATGTTAAGGACCTGAAATCATGCCCCCACATATAATTATGGACATGAAACTAGGTCAATGCATAACATTGTGAATATGTAATCAGGTTGATGCATAACCTTATGGATATGAAATTGGGTCAATGAATAAAATTATGAACATGTAATCATGTATAAGAATAACATTTTGAACAAGTAATTTGGTTGTCACAAAAATGTATGAACATGAAACAATGTCTATTCATAAATTTTTGAACACATAATAAGGTTTACTCATATAATTGTGAACATGTAATTTTGTTCATTCATAATATTTTGGACCTCCAACAAATTCCATCCATAATATCGTGAACACATATTATTGTTCTCCGATGACATTGTGGACATGTAATCATGTTCACACATAAATTTATGAATGTGAAGCCAGGTCCATGGATAACAATTTTATTCATTAGTCATAAAATATTACCTAATTCATTTAAGCGAGACATAGATCTATCCCAATAGATAAAAAAATTATACAGACAAGTGCCACAAGATTATAACAAATAATCATATCATAACTCATTAAATGAGATAGAACTTATGAATATTTAAGCATAACATTTAATGGTTAAAAGATGTAGGTCTCATAATTACGACCAGTGAAAAGAAGTGGGTTTCAAAAGAATATATCATGTGAAAGTGATAAGGGTTTCATAAGAATCATTCCATCAAATCAAAACCCATTCAGGAAAGAATATTAATGTAACATTTGGATTATTTAAAAAAAATTAATGAGTAACATTAATGGATGTCATCTTAGTGGAAAATAACATTTAATGTTTTTCTAAAATAAATTATTTAGGAAAATATCCTATGTTATTTGAAAAAATATCTTTAAGACATAAAACATTTTGAAAAAAAATTCGTTTGAAATATATATAAAACCCAGAAAGAAAGATTTAAATATTTTTGAAAAGCTATTTCCTTATAATATTATATTATAATCTAAAAAAATTGATAACAAGTTTCCTTGCAAATATATACATGGTGTTTGAAAATATTTTGAAGCCCATTTCATAGAAAGTGTATTTATAAAAATATTTTCTTGAAAATTATTCTTTAAACATGAAAATGAATCTTCGAAGTATTTATAGTGGGTAAATTTTTAAATGTCACACATGGTAAAAATGATATTCATTTTTAATGGGAAAAGGTTAGATGAATTCGTCATTCCTAAAGTTACAAAAAGAATCCTTTGATAAAAATTCAAATATAAAAATTGATAAAAATTTCTTTTGATGGTCATAGTTTATTAGAAACATCTTTTAGGAAATAATTTTCCAAAAAAATGGTTTCAAAAGATCACAAATTTTTGAATGTAGTGATGGTAAATTTAGAATTTCTTAAAAAACATTATTAAATACCATTTGTACCAAAATTTTGAATAAATGGAACCAATAAATTAATAAATAATGAATTAAAATATAAGGATAAAATAATCAAATTTTCAGGTTATATGGATCAAAAATGTTCATTAAGGTAAGAATAAAAATAAAAAATCGCGTAAAATAATGAGATTACTTCAATTAACATTTACAACATGGTAACATTGAAAAACACACCCTATGCAAGAAAATCATATTACATGTAGCATAAAAAATCATGAAAATAAGTAGATTCATCGTATAAACATTGAATGGATGTATATAATGTTAATGGAAATATATAGGTGCAGTACTCGACATTTGTCTCAAAGAAGGATCATTGAGAAAATATTATTTTAATGAGTTGGTAACTTTTCAAACACAAATCCCATGAATGAAATTTCATAAAAGGGATATTTAAATACACGTAAATTTAATTATAAAAATAGTATAATAAAACCATGGTATGTATACACAACACTCAAAATGAATGGGTGGTGAATAAATTATATATCTCATGGGAATAAATAGTTAGATGAAATCCACTTACATTTTATCATGATTCTCATCATACTTGTTCAGACCTCCTACAAAATGAATATAAATTTATTATAAATCACTAAAAGAACCATATTAATACATATAATATCATATAGGATTTTATTAAGGCTTTATATCACCCATGTGATAACAACTCTTTGTTAAGGATCCACTCCATGTAATATCCAAATGGGTTTTTCATATATGTATTAATTTATTATATATTCGGTTCTTATACATATATAATAATTTATAGAATCTAAAAAATTATTTAAATATAATTTACCTTCAATATATTCTTATTATGATAATCCATATAATATATAAGTATGAAAAAATACACTCTTAATGGAGATGTTAATCCTTACAAAGACATCAATTCTAGTTCCCATTATGTTTTGTGAGGAAAATATAATGTAAAAGACCAATATGTGTATATATATATATATCGTTATTAAATTAAATTTATTATATCATATATATATAAAAATATATATTATAAATTCACGAAACCCATCATTAAAACATTCCATGTAGTATATGAATGAATCAAATATTGTTAAGGGTGAGGTAGTCCACACATCCTCAAACAAAATTATCATATTAATACAAAAAGGAGTGTAAAAATATATATGTTTAAAAAGAAATAAAGAAGCATAATACATAATAAATATAATATATGACATATATTAAAATAAGTTTCATCATTAAACCCACCAAGAGAGTTGGTAAAGGAAATAAATGAAGAATCATTATTTAGTGATGTAGTCTTTCATTGTACACATAATCAATATTTTTGTTACCCATTCGATGGAGTTTATTGTAAGTGTAGGTTTAGCCCTTATCATTATTAAATACTGTAATATTTAGTATATTGGTGTTTTTATACAATAATTTAATAACAACAATGATTTTGGTGGAGATATAAACTAAAATAAAGGAGTTTGGGAGATGATGTTTCCTCTTAATCTGGTTACTCCTTTTGTTGAGTGGAAAAATGGTTTGTTAGATTGATTTAATAGCAAGGAGATGATTATAGGAGGAATATATGGATTTTTAGAAGATTATTCGATAGATATTGGTTGAAACTATAGTATTTAGTGGAGTGATGAAGAGGGAGAGGTGGTGGCCTTTTATAGGGAAGAAAAATGACTCATTTGGAATTTTTTAAAATAAGTTATCTTTACACATGTTATAAACTATAAAAGTCAACCAAAATTAATAATTTAACTTTTTTGGTATGAAATATTTCCATAGAACATGTTCCAGAAACATTTTATTCCATTTTTCACATAATATTAATGTTTAATTCAAAATTAAGCTTAATTTGACATTAATGGATGTGCTTTATTTTAATCCTTTTAAGTAATATTTTTTTGGTCACAAATTAACATTATATATATTGAATATAGACAATATACTATAAATAATATTTTATGCCAATTTGATTAAATTCAATTCAAATAAGTGGAAAAATTTGGATTACTGCATATCCCATATATGGGACCAAATAATTAGTTTTTAAAGTAGAGAAAATATCCAAAGATAGTTATGATTTTATATAATAATGCACAGTGAATTTTATTATAATTAATTAAATTGAATAAATATATTTATAATTTATATAATGTGAAAAATAAAAAATTAACGTTTAATTTAAAATTAATATTTTTTTAAAATGAAAAGGGAGTTACTAACTATAATGTAGTATTTTTTACTATTATTGAATAAATAAGGTAAAAAATTAAAAAAAATCACCCTAATCTAATTTAGATGATCTAAAATCAAAACTAAATTTTATATCATCAAATTCAATTTCTGTATATATTTATATACTTAAAATTAAATGTTTTTTCTTCACATAAGGACATAAAAATTTGTTCTTTCGAGAAAATAGAAATTTTAATATACTAATAATTTATAGAAAATTATATCTTTAAATATAAATCTTTATTATTTATATAAAAATATTTTCAAAAATATTTTAAAAGAATTTGTTACGGTTCAGATTATAATTTTCTTAATGGGAAGGTTATAACTAAATCATGTAAATAATTTTAAAAATAAAATAAATTTTTGTAGAAACTCGGTATTGGGTGTAATGTATGCCAATTTTGTGTTTCAAGTACGGCATGCCAATTCGGTGTCGTGTGTAATATATGGAACGTCCGTGTTTCATGTAGAGAAATACATGATGGTTCTATGTGAAAAGAATGTTTATCATTGTTGTTTGTATTTATAAATATATATAATCATTTTTAGTGTCATGGGAAATGAAAAATATCAATATGAAAAATTAGTTTTAGAAAAAAAATTCACAAAATATAAGTATGTTACATTCTACCACCCTCCCCCACATAAAATGAATTTATCCATAAAAATTCATCAGGGATATCTAGAGTTGAACATTTGATCATTTATTTGATAGTGACCCACATTGTAAAAAAGAATACTAAAATTTCCCTTAAAAACAAATGTTGACAACATAGAGGTTACCCAAAGTAAAATATAACTAGGTTTCCCCATATAAGAACATAGGTGGGATGTGAAAACATTAACATGAAAGAAAAATATAACAATCATGTTTTGATGGAGATTGATATCAAACATTAATCAATAGAAATGGGTGGTTACAAAACCATAAATATTCAATGATATAATGGACCATTTGATTTAATCTATATAAAGGATCTTGTATAAATCTTTTTTATATCCCTTTCCTATATTTGAGGTATTTATTTACATTCTAGAAACCTAAGGAAGCATACTTACATGATTTTTTCCATTTCATATTTACAATGTCTCCCATTAGTTTTACCTTGATCATTTACTACTTCATCCATTATTCTATGGAATGATGGGGAATTTTTAATTTATAAATAACCAACAATTCATGAGATCCAATACATGTTATACCATTATTCATCAAACAGTATCAGTACCATAATTTTGTAAAATGTTATCCATTATGCATAAATTGTGGCATCTTAGTATAATACATTATTCTCAAAAACATCATCAAAAGATTATGTTAATATTTCCATAAATGGTTAACCTTATTACCCTTCTAAAAAGATGAAAATCCAATCCATTAAAATGTAGTTCCAAAACCATATTATCCCCGATACCCATCAAAAAATATCTACTGATTTTCAAATTCCAAACATGTGAATAACCAGATCATACATTCTCATAAAACATGGTAATAATCGGAATTACTATAAACACTTTAGGAAGGAATGCATTCTTATTTATTACAAATATTACAAGATATATTCATTAAATATGAGAAGTTATAAACTTCACCATAGATTACATAGGCCATTTTGTCAATAATAACTTCTATGTAAATCTATAATGTATAATTTACATATTCTTATCCAATATATAATTAGCCTAATATAATTGTCATAGTTTTAGGCATTAATTAAGGGAAAACATCCCTTAATAAAAACCTGACATTTCTATGAAATCCCATTTCTATGTCTTCATCACCATTAAAAATTTCTTTTTTATTCCATACAAAAATACATAAAATGAAATAACTTATATATTTCATGATTTATATTACATAATCATTGAATTCCAAAACATAAGTAATTAATTAAGCCAACATTATTCTTAAACCATTACTCTTGCATCATAAACACATTACTTAACACATTTTTCCTATAATATATAATCTGAAGATTTTCATAAGGTTCATCCATCTAAATATATTAATGAATCTTATGGTAAATGTTAATAGTACTCCAAGAACATCTATAAGGCCCCAGCCTTAAACCTTACATAATCTTGAGTTACTACAAGATTACACATTGAGGATCTTTTCTGGTTTAGAGTTTTAGAGAATTAGATTATAAAACTTGTGATACATTACACATTTAAACAAAGTGGTTACATAAAATATAGTATTCATTTTTCCCCTCAACGGAAACATATTTAAAATAAAACATGGATTCTTTCTTGACACTTTATTGACAGTATCATCATTTCATGTACCTTTCCCTTGACCTGTGAAAAAAAATTTCAAAAAACATGGGATGAGCATAAAATGCTCAGTAAAGGATATAAAAATATGGAAAGGAAACATGAGTACATGTATACATAAGAATGAAATCATACTTTACCCATAAAACATAAGCACTTTAACATAACTCATAAAATCATGAATAAATCATAGAAATCATAAGACATAAAGGTAACTTGAGGAATTCATAACATTCTTACGTAGGGAGTAACCCTCTTGGTTACGTTTGGAATACCCATCACAGTATATTCCCTAAATCGCTTCGGAGAAACCTTATCGTTTCACACCTTCGCGTTACCCAATGCATTGGAGAGCTATATCGGGCTCACCCGCCCTTAGTTTATAACGGAACCACCCATTTCATAACAATGCCCAAGAACCATAACATAACCGTATCACATAAAACATGCATCAAGGAAACATAACATTTCCACATTTCAATCACAATATAACATATTTGTATATTGAAATAATGAATATATTTAAAAAGAAACCATTTCCAAAACCATTTAAAACATTTAATAAAGAGATTTTTGAATCAAAGTGTCCCATACCACCTTGAAGCTTTTAAAATTTTAAACCATTAATATCCATATAAATAAATCCTTAAAACCATTTTGAAAACATGGATATTAATAATAACAAATAATTAAAACATTTATAGCGATATTTTGGTAAAAGAGGTTCTACCAAAATTAGAGACACTTGAATATAATAATTGAGGAATAACATTTAGTCAGAACTTTATAATATAATGAGAATAAATGGATTCATGATATAATATTCCAAAGGATAGTATATACACCATATAGATTTAATTGGTGCATAACAACAAATAAGTCTCAATAGAAATGCCAAATGTGATGAATTCCCTTATAAAGACGGTATCCTTAAATTAAGGAAAATTCAATCTCAAAATTATGTGTGACAAATATAAATACACCCAATATAAGTGGATATTAAGTGTAAAACAATAAAAGTTCGTTCACACATATTCAAAAGATGACATATTCAATAAATACATGTTGAACCCAAAGAAATCGAAATTGGGTTAAAAAGTTCCCTTGGTAAAATTTGACAGCCTAACGGCATCACTTCAAAATTCAGAAAATGAGTTGATGAGAGATAAAAAGGTAATCTCATCACTTGGACATAAAATTTACATCCATAAAGATATAAAAGAACATATCCCAACATAATAGTATGTGAATTAAAGGACATAACAAAAGAAGTATTTTAAAAATAGGAGGGTGAAATGTCCCCTTACTGAGTTGGGTAACTTTCGAAACGTACACCCCATAAAAGAAGGGTCATACAATGAAGATGAGAATACCCATAAATGAAATTATACTACACAAATTTTATAATAATTGGCATTACATACACCAATCAAAAGAAAATGTGGCAAATGTATCATAAATCTCACAGGAATAAAAGTGAGATGAAAAACCCCTTACGTCGGCAGCCTAACGGCGCCACTTAAAACTTACAAAATGGATTGATGAGATCAAATTAGGTATTTCATAATATTACCATAAAATTTTCAGCAATAGGAATATAAAAGTGCATCCCCCATCATAACAAAGAGGATATTAAAAGAAGTGACATAAAGGAGAGTACTTAAAGAGAAAGAGAGAGGTTATATCTCTTATAAAAATTCGGCAGGCTAACGGCACCCCTCAAAACTTACAAAATGTATTGATGAGAGATAATAGGGTCTCTCATCACATGAACATAAAAATTACAGTATGATTAATATAAAATAACATCCCAATAAAAAGAAATATGAGCTTTAAAAGGAATGACATAAAAGAGTGTACTTAAAAAGAAAGAGAGGTGTAGGATCCCTTACCTCGGGTCCGACTTGACTCGATCGTTCATTAATCTCTTGAATAATAAACTTGAGTTAATTTCTACTACCTTAAGAAACTTTTTCAAGATCATTATTCCTTTTATATCACTTATTTCCATGTTATAATCCTTATGTAATCATTTAAGTTAATAATGTTTGTTTTGTCGATATTTGGTTCTTAAGTCAAAAGTGGACTTCTTACAATTACATGTTGTTCGTGTGGCCAAAAGTTATTTATATACAGAATGAAATTCCTGATTTGGATATAATATATATCATATATATCATATATATCTAGCATATACATGTATTTATAATATCACATAATCATTTAGAGGTATGAAATGAAATGCACCATTCATGGAGACGGTAAGCCGTACGTACGCATGAACGCTACTTTCATTTCTATCTCATAGTTTAATGGAATGAAATATTAATGATATAGAGGTATATTATAATTCCAGTATAACATCATATATAATAACTTTAAATCCATCCTTTATTTGTCCCACATATGGCATTAATGAATCACATCACTTTGAGGGGGCGGTAGTCTGCACTTCCTTAAATGAAGATATCACATTTACACATAATGGAAACCATAAAGGTATGCCCAAAATGAAAAATACAGAAGCTTAAAGAAAACATAAACATATTATAAATCATATATAAATATAGTGTCATCTTAATGGCCACCTTTGAAGGTGTTAAAAGAATATTGAACAATCATCGTTTCGGGAGGCAGAAATTCACCATCCACGGAAACAGTATGTTCTTTAACCATTAGATGTAGGTGTGTGTAAGTGTAGCTCGAATATTTCTTATAACAACATCCTAGTATATTGAGGATACTGGTTTTGTTACAAAATAAAAGAATAAAAAGAGTTTATGGGGTTGGAGAAGCAAAATAAAACAAAAGGACTCAAAAGAAGACATTACCTTAAAGTTGGGTAAATCCCTTTGGTTTGAGCTCAAAGGATTCCTTGGGAAGACTTATGCCCAATGTGAGGCTTCAAGGAGTAAGATAGGGAAGTGTAGAGACACAATGGGCAGGGGTTGGCCAAGACAAAGGCTTTGGAAGTGTGGCTAAGGAGGTAGAGGTGGGGGCCTTTTATAAGAGGAGAGGAGGGGCACTTTTGGAAAGTAAAGAAATATTACATTATTTGAAAATGAGTTTAGGATTTAAAGGGTCCCACATTAATATAATTCGAGGATAAGGTGATAAAGTTTGAAAATCCACCCATCCAATTGGTTTTTGACATTTTTAGGTCTTAGAATTTACATTATCTTTGCATTTTATTTTAATCGTTAAATAATGAGGTCATCGCTGCATCATCATGATGTCATAAATAATTTAATATATTTAATGTCTAAAAATTATAACACAAATAATATGATGTAGGAAATCTTTTTATCATTCCAATGATTATTTATAGTCAAAAATCCGACTTGTATAATCCCATGTAATAATTGTTTTTGTAAAACATCTCATGTGTGCGTCATTTTTACTTTAACATTAAATAAAAAGTTATTTATGTCATTTCCCAGCCAAAGTGTCTCCATGGGGTCCCCAAGTTGACCCATGGCTTTTCTTGGTCGGCCATGACACATCCATTGAGGGAAAACATGTTTCTTGGTCATTTCATTTTATTAAAACATTATTCTTACCTTAAACTACACTAATTACCTCTAATCGCGATTAAAAACTTAATAAGTTACTATTCACCAAAAAAAATTTAATCCCATTTAATAACACTTTACTTATTAATTAAAACCATGTATGTCGGATTTTTGAAATTCAAAACACAATGATGGAAAAATTTCATTTAAACAGAAAATCTGTTTTTATAAGTACCACTTAGTGGTTTCACTATTCATCAAAAATTAATGTTTTTCAGAAAATTACCAAAAATTCAACCTAAGCTATATTTGATATTCCGAATTCATAAATGATGTCTATATTACAAAATTAAAAACATATAAGATGGATTAATTAATTTAATATTTAATTTCCGCTGTCAAAACAAATAGCGTGTTTTTATGAAACAAAATGTACCAAAATATTGACACTAGTTTAAGTCCGATTTCAAAGTGAAATTAATTCCAACGACCACAATTGGATTAAATGGTAAAAATATATTCTAATTTCACTTTAAATCCAATTCAAAATATAATCTAATCATACAAATAAATTAGATTAAAAGAGGGTTTGAATTAAAATACATCATTTTTCACTATTCATTAAAAATTGAACTTTTTTGCAAAAATACCAAAACTTTACACAAAGTAAATTTTGATGTCCCTATTCTAAAGAAGAATTTTATTTTGACAAATATAACACATAAAATTTTTAAAAATTGGATTTAAAAGAGGTTCGCCATCAAAAGGCGGTTAATTGTCCTCTTAAATAAAATTAGAATGTTTACGCTTAAAATTGGATTCATTTGCATTTTTAATCCTCTAACATTTATTGTAAAAAGTAAAACTATTTGAAAAACATATATAATCATTTTTTAGTTAGTTCTATTCATTCCTTCCATTACAACGGTTAGACGTTAACTACCATTTAAAATAATATTGTTTTATTATTAGAGTGCAACGTAAGATTTCAAAGGAACTCGTTGTTGTGTATTGGGTAAGCCATCGAGAATAGCATTCCCTTTAAATTAATATTGAAATTTTATTCAAAAATAGGGATAAATATAAAAATGCCATATTCTTTATTTACCTGGGGTGTTACATCCTTCCCCCCTTTTGGGAATAGCGTCCTCGCAATTTTAAAATTGGGCTCGGAAACATCCTTGAATGTCCCACATCGGAACAAGAGTCGGTAAAACAATCACTTTAAATGAATGGGAGAGAAGTACAAATGTCACCCGAGTTAACCCATACTAGGATTCCAAGTATGAAAATATGGATATGGATGAGAAAACAAAGGGTCATGTTCTGATGGAGAGTGATAGTAAACATGTCTAGGAGAAAGTTAACCATAAGAAAATCAGAAACTTGTGATGGGTTAAACGGTATTTGATTCCCTAGTAGGAAAAGTTAACAAACAAAATTTTTGTTTTAAGTTACTTTTCATTGAGGAATTTATCTTTGAGCTTAACTAAATCATAATGAAACATACTTACTTGTCATGTAGACTTCCAACTTTTACTAGATTCCTTAATCAAACTCATATTTTCTCCAAAAGACGAGTATTTAGGAAGACTTGTTCGCATTAAGAGTACTATAATCAATTTATAGAGAATCACCTAATCCACAAAAGAGAACTATATACTTTCCATGTCTATAGACTCTGACCAAAACCAAATCAAAAAAGGTTAGTACAAGATCAGATAATCCAGAAAAGGATAACCCTTTATAAAAAGAAAATCTATTCTTAATCTCCAAAATTTGTCCAACAAAACCCCGAAGTTCAACGAGGACCATTCAATAAACAATTTGTCCCTAAAATTCATCAAAGTAAACCAAACTAAGATTGAAACCCAAATATTTGAAATATTTAATCACATAGTCTTCCATGTTAAATCGTAACATTTATCTCCAAACAACATCAGTTTCTCTTAAAGTCTCATATTAAAAAGTAATTAACCTAATCACATATCCTCCATGATAGGTTAATAAATATCCATATATAACCCAAAATCAACTTACTCTTAATTCATAAAATCATCTAACTAAAAAGAATCAGTCAAACTAACCAAGGAATTCACGTAGTCCAGTGGTAGGAGATAAATACAAGTTTCACTTTGGTTGTGGGTTCGATTCCTGCAGCTTTGTCTGACGCGACGGGTTGTCGCACGGTCTGCGTGTTGTCCTTTTTCCAAAACTATATAATTCTTAAAACATTCCCCAAAAATGAGATAAAATATTCAAAAATAATAATAACATATTTTATCATCAAGATTATCTCAAGCCTTTCATTTTCCATCATAACATATAATAACCCATAATTACCTCAAAATTAAGGATCATATAAACCCTAATAATTATTATCTGAACTTCCACATCGATTGGTCATCTCGTACATGATGCATTACAGATAATACCAAGGTAAAAGTGGTTGATCATGACGCCTTGATAGTTGGTTGAGAACAACCATGAGTTTCCTCATTGAATCCTCCATTTTATCTAGTATCTTAATCAGATAACCACCACAGTTTCCATCAAACCTGTTGTCTCTTTGGTGCATGCTAGATACATCCATTCACTAAAAACAGATATTTCAGTGTGAGTATATCAAAAAAACCATCATGTACCAATGAGGAAGATATACTTACTCATTCACTTTATCTAAACACTATGACTCTTTCTGAAATCCTAACCATTATGGTAATGTCACTTATGCTTAAATAATACCCTAACCTCTAAAGTTATCTAAATCGACCTTTGATACCAACTATAAGGCTCCAGCCTTAAACCTTACATAATATTGAGTTACTAAAAGATTACACATTGAGGATCTTTTCTGGTTTAGAGTTTTAGAGAATTATATCAAAAAACTTGTGTTACATTCCACATTTAAACAAAGTGGTTACATAAAAGATAGTATTCATTTTTCCCCTCAACGGAAAAATATTTAAAATAAAACATGGATTCTTTCTTGACACATCCTTGACACTATCAACATTTCATGTAACTTTCCCTTGACCTATGAAAAACATTTCAAAAAACTTGGCATGAGCATAAAAATCTTAGTAATGGATATAAAAATATGGAAAGGAAACATGAGTACATGTATACATATGAATGAAATCATACTTTACCCATAAAACATAATCACTTTAACATACCTCATAGAATCATGAATATATCATAGAAATCATAAGACATAATGGTAACTTGAGGAATTCATAACATTCTTACATAGGGAGTAACCCTCTTGGTTACGTTTGGAATACCCATCATAGTATATTTCCTAAATCTCTTCGGAGAAACCTTATTGTTTCACTCCTTCACGTTACCCAATGCATTGGAGAGCTATATCTGGATCACCCGCCCTTAGTTTATCACAGAACCACCTGTTTTCATAACAATTCCCAAGAACCATAACATAACCGTATCACATAAAACATGCATAAAGGAAACATAACATTTACACATTTCAATCACAATATAACATTTTAGTATATTGAAATAATGAATCCATTTAAAAAGAAACCATTTCCAAAACCATTTCAAACATTTAATAAATAGATTTTTGAATCAAAGTGTCCCATACCACCTTGAAGCTTTTAAAATTTTAAACCATTAATATCCATATAATTAAATCCTTAAAACCATTTTGAAAACATGGATATTAATAATAACAAATAATTAAAACGTTTAAAGTTATATTTTGGTAAAAGAGGTTCTACCAAAATTAGAGACACTTGAATATAATAATTGAGGAATAACATTTAGTCAGAACATTATAATATCATGAGAATTAATGGATTCATGATATAATATTCCAAAGGACAGTATATACACCATATAAGAGTGAATTGGTGCATAACAACAAAGAAGTCTCAATAGAAATGTCAAATGTGATGAATTCCCTTATAAAGAAGGTATCCTTAAATTAAGGATAATTAAATCTTAAAATTATGTGTGAAAAATATAAATACACCCAATATAAGTGTATATTATGTTTAAAACAATAAAAGTTCATTCAAACATATTCAAAAGATGACATATTCAATAAATACATGTTGAACCCAAATAAATCGAAATTGGGTTAAAAAGTTCCCTTGGTAAAATTTGACAGCCTAATGGCATCACTTCAAAATTCCGAAAATGAGTTGATGAGAGATAAAAAGGGCATCTCATCACTTGGACATAATATTTACATTTATAAGGATATAACAGAACATATCCCAATATAATTGTATGTGAATTAAAAGACATCACAAAAGAAGTCTTTTAAAAAGAGGAGGGTGAAATGTCCCCTTACCGAGTTGGGTAACTTTTGAAACGTACACCCCCTGGAAGAAGGTTCATCTAATAAAGATGAGAATACCAATAAATGAAATTATACTACATAAAGTGTATAATAATGGGCATTACATACACCACTCAAAAGAAAAATGTGGAAAATGTAGCAGAAATCTCACGGGAATAAAAGTGAGATGAAAAACCCCTTACGTCGGCAGCCTAATGGTTCCACTTAAAACTTCCAAAATGGATTGATGAGATCAAATAGGGTCTCTCATCATATTACCATAAAATGTTCAGAAAGAGGAATATAAAAGAGCATCCCCCATCATAACAACTAGGATCTTAAAATAAGTGACATAATGGAGAGTACTTAAAGAGAAAGAGAGAGGTTAGATCTCTTATGAAAATTCGGCAGCCTAAGGACACCACTCAAAATATCAAAAATGTATTGATGAGAGAGAATAGGGTCTCTCATCAAATGAACATAAAAATTACAGTATGATTAATATAAAATATCATCCCAATAAAAAGAAATATTAGCTTTATAAGGAATGACATAAAAGAGTGTACTTAAAAAGAAAGAGAGGTGTAGGATCCCTTACCTCGGGTTCGACTTGACTTGATCATTCTTTAATATCCTGAATAGTATAATTGAGATAATTTCTACTTCCTTAAGAACCTTTTTCAAGATAATTATTCCTTTTATATCACTTATTGCCATGTTATAAACATTATGTAATCATTTAAGTTAATAATTATTGTTTTGTCGATATTTGGTTCTTAAGTCGAAAGTGGACTTCTTACAATTACATGTTGTTCGTGTGGTGAAAGGTTCTTTGTATACAGAATGAAATTACTGATTTGGATATAATATATATAATATATATCATATATATCAAGCATATACATGTATTTATAATATCACATAATCATTTAGAGGTAGAAATGCACCATTCATGGAGACGGTAAGCCGTACGTACGCATGAACACTACTTTCATTCCTATCTCATACAGTAATGGAAGGAAATAATAATGATATAGAGGTATATTATAATTCCAGTATAACATCATATATAATAACTTTAAATCCATCCTTTATATGTCCCACATATGGCATTAACGAATCACATCACTTTGAGGGGGTGGTAGTCCACACTTCCTTAAATGAAGATATCGCATTTACCCATAATGGAAACCATAAAGGTATTCCCAAAATAAAAAATACAGATGAATAAAGAAAACATAAACATATTATATATCATATATAAATATAGTGTCATCTTAATGTCCACCTTTGAAGGTGTTAAAAGAATGTTGAACAATCATCGTTTCGGGAGGCAGAAATTCACCATCCATGGAAACAGTATGTTCATTAACCATTATATGTATGTGTGTGTAAGTGTAGCTTGAATATTTATAATAACAACATCCTAGTATATTGCGGAAACTGTAGTTGTTAAAAATGAAAAGAATAAAAAGAGTTTAAGGGGTTGGAGAAGAAAAATGAAACAAAAGGACTCAAAAGAAGACATTACCTTAAAATTGGCTAAATCCCATTGGTTTGAGCTCAAAGGCTTCCTTGGGAAGACTTCTTCCCAAAGTGAGGCTTCAAGGAGTAATATAGGGAAGTGGGGAGACAAAATGGGCAGGGGTTGGCCGATCCAAAGGCTTTGGAAGTGTGGGTAAGGAGGTAGAGGTGGGGGCGTTTTATAAGAGGATAGGAGGGGCACTATTGGAAAGTAAAGAAATATTACATTATTTGAAAATGATTTTCGGATTTAAAGGCTCCCAAATTGATATAATCCCAGGTTAAGGTGACAAGGTTTCTAAATCCACTCATCCAATTAGTTTTGGACATGTGTAGGTCTTATATTTTACATTATCTTTCCATTTTATTTAAATCGTTAAATAATAAGGTCATCGCTGCATCATCATGATGTCATAAATAATTTAATTTATTTAATGTCTAAAAATTATAAAAAAATACTATGATGTAGGAAATAGTTTTAGCTTTCCAATGACTATTTATAGTCAAATATCTGACTTGTATAACCACATGTAATAGTTGTTTTAGTAAAACATCTCATGTGTGCATCATTTTTACTTTAACATTAAATAAAAATTTATTAAAGTCATTTCCTAACCAAAGTAGCTCCCTGGGGTCCCCAAGTTGACCCATGGCTTTTATGTGTCGGCCCTGACACATCCAATGAGGGTAGGACATGTGTCTAGTTTATTTCATTTTATTAAAACATTATTTTTACCTTAAACTACACTAATTACCTCTAATCGCGATTAAAAACTTAATAAGTTACTATTCACCAAAAAATTCTTTTTATCCCATTGAATGACATTTTACTTCTTAATGAAAACCATGTATGTCGGATTTTTGAAATTCAAAACACAAAGATGGCATAATTTCATTTAAATAGAAAATCAGTTTTTATAAGTTCCACTTAGTGGTTTCACTATTCATCGAAAATTAATGTTTTTCAGAAAATTACCAAAAATTCACCCTAATCTATATTTGATATTCCAAATTCAAAAACGATGTCTATTTTAAAAAATTCAAAACATATAAGTTGCATTAATTAATTTAATATTTAATTCCCACTGTCAAAACAAATAGCGTGTTTTTATGAAACAAAATGTACCAAAAGATTGACACTATTTTAATTCCGATTTCAAATTGAAATTAATTCCAACGACCACTATTGGATTAAATGGTAAAAATATATTATAATTTCACTTTAAAATAAATTCAAAAGATAATATAATCATACAAATAAATTATATTAAAAGAGGTTTTGAATTAAAATACAACATTTTTCACTATTCATTAAAAATTGAACTTTTTTGGAAAAATACCAAAAATTTACAAAAAGTAAATTTTGATGTCCCTATTCTAAAGAAGAATTTTATTTTGTCAAAGATAACACATAAAATTGTCAAAAAGTGGATTTAAAAGTGGTTCACCATCAAAAGGCGGTTAATTATCCTTTTAAATAAAATTAGAATGTTTACGCTTAAAATTGGATTCATTTGCATTTTTAATCCTCTAAAATTTATTGTAAAAAGTAAAAATATTTGACAAACATATATAATAATTTTTAGTTAGTTCTGTTCTTTCCCGCCATTACAATGGTTAGGCGTTAACTACCATTTAAAATAATATTATTTTATTATTAGAGTGCAACGTAAGATTTCAAAGGAACTCGTTGTTGTGTATTGGGTAAGCCATCGAGCATAGCGTTCCCATTAAATTAATATTGAAATTTTATTCACAAATAGGGATAAATATAAAAATTTCATATTCTTTATTTACCTGGGGTGTTACAACATCACATACCTTTGACATGTCATTTGCGGTCTCATTATCATCAGATGTATAACCAGTTCTCATACCACATTCTTGATTCTTCTAATGATATTTCTTCTTGGGAAATTTATATTCATAATACCAATAAATTCAACATTTATAAATCATTTTTAATCATGTTCCTTATAGTTTTCTACATTGAATATAACTATATTAGAAGGGGTGAGAACCAAATATCAATAAAGAATGCCAAATAATATTGAAAAAATACAAATATGATGTCTAAATGAGGAAACCTACCTCTTAATCATTGAAAAATAAGGTTTATCTTATATTAATTGTATTCATATTCTATTCAAATCATTCACAATGTTTTAGGATGTGTAGGTGAATTTCCAAAGAATACCTCCTAGGAGTGTCAAACCAATTGTGCAGCAAGTCCTCTTGTCATGTACTAGATTTCCCTAAGTCCGGCCCAGAAGATCAAGTCATATTTTTAAACCTGTACATCCATCTATGCAAGATCCAAATCAACTTTTGTAATCTAGACAAAGATTTATTTCTATGAAACCACACACTATATGCTTCACCAAAATTTCAGGATATTTTCTTAAAGATTAACTAATCATTATACTTATATTTTGAGACATCTCTAGACATATCTTTAGAAATATACAATGTTGTCTCACTATGGGTTTTTCATCATTTTTTCTAATGGATGACTAAACCATTCCAATGATACCAACTCCAGAAAACTAGGTTTTTTATACAAGTATATTACCCAATTTTAAATAAATAATCTGTATATTATAATAATACGTGCCCTAGAACCATAATTTTTTACTATACTTGGAAACATTAAAAAAAATATTTTATCTTGGTAATATATCCCAAACATCTCCCATATTCATCTACATATTTAGTAATTCTACATAATACATTTCATCCTAACTGAGGGGAAATAAAACATAAACATTGTAGTGATCTCAGATGCTTAGAAAGGTTAAACAAAGGAACTATATAAGTAAGAAATCAAAAAAGTTTATGGAACATGGGAATAACATGTGAAGATCTTTCCATAAATATTATAGAACCTAATAAATATTTTAATTTCATTAGATATGGATAATAAGATAATTAAAATCATAATTTATGAAATCATTACTTAGGAAATATGGCATGGATTTTATGGAATGTACATTTGTTTTAAAAATTGTTAACATGTATTAGTAGAAATATGATCACTCATTATGTTAAAGACATTAAATCATGCCGCCACATTAACATACAGAAAATATAATTTTCCTAGTAATAACATTTTTAACATGTAATAAGGATCATTCATAACAATATTTTCAGGAAACTAGGTCCACAAATAACATTGTGAACATGTAATCTTAATCACACAAAATTTAATTAATATGTAATTAGGTTCTCAAAACCAATTATGGACATGTAACAATGTACATTCATAAACTTATTACCATGTAATAAGGTTCAATCATAACATAGTAAACATTTAATCAGATTCACATATTAACTTATGGACACACAACTAGGTTAATGATTAAAATTTTTAAAACATAAAAGGGTTTACTCATAACATTATGAACCTATACTAAGGTTTATGAAAAAACATAAGGACCTGAAACTATGTCCATGAATAACATTTATACACATTATTCATCCATTGATACCCAATTAATTTGAGGGAGATGTAGATCCAACCCAATACACAACAATATCATACACACAATTTCCCATATATTTTAAAAAATAATCATATCATAAGTCATGAAATGAGATAGTCATCATGAAAATTTAATTATATCATTACATATAGAAAAGAGGTATGTCTCATAATCCCCACCTATAAACAAAGAAGGTTTAAAAAATATAAACATTGAATTAGAAATGGGTGTCATAAGACTCATTCCATAAAATCAAAAACCATTCAAAAAATAATATTAATGGACACTTGATATCATTTTATAAAAGTTCATTAGCAGTATAGACATATGACAAAGTTTTACGAAAATAACTTAGTATAATATATTTAAAAAAATTCAAGAGGAAAATATCCTTTATTATTGTAAAAAATATCAATAATGCATAAATCCACCAAAAAAAATCAATTGAAAAAAATTTATAAACAATAAAATAATTCATGATAATATTTTTAAAACCATTTTCTTGAAAAAAATATAAAATTACCATGAATACATTTCAAAATTATTTTTCCTTGAAATCATATAAAAATGGAATGCAAATATTTTGATAATAATTTCATATAAAATATTTAATTTAAAAACATTTTCCAAAAGATAATAAATTATACATGAAATTAAATCTTTAATGGATTGTTGGAAGATAAATCTGTATATATCATATGAGGTTAAAATAAAATTCATTTCTCATGGAAAAAATCATATAAAATGGCCTCGTTAAGAATGAAAAAAATAATATTCATCTAACATTTTTTTGAAAAAGGTAAAAAGGTAAAAATTTATTTTAATTATCATATAAGAGTAGTATAATATTATTTTATAACATTTTGAGAAAACATGGTTTTAACGGGTCAATGATTTCTGACTGAGGATAAGGTACAGTCATACATTCTTAAAAACACTTTCTTATATAAATTACCTACCAAAGAGTAGAATAAATTGTAAAAATATATGAATAAATCCTAAATAACTAAAGGATAAGAAAAATATATGAATTTTAATTATATATGTGTCAAAATAGTTAACTTATGGAAGAATAAAAAAAATATTGAAAAGAGATGAGAATGCTTCAATTAACACTTAGATCTTGGCAACATTGAACTATAATAGCCTTGTAAGAAAATGGTGTTACATGAAGCGTAATATTTAATTAAAATAGGGATATTCATGATATAAGCATTAAAAGGATGTAGATACACCAAATAGTAAAATATATGTTCATAACATTGAATGTGTCCCAAATATGAAAAATTGTGAAAGAATTATTTTACTGATTTGATAGCATTTGAATCATAAATCCCATTAAAGAAATGTCATAAAATGGATATGAAAATAAAAATATATTAAATTATAAAAAGAATATAATAAATACATGGGAATTATAAACATCAATCAAAAGTAATTGATAGTGAATAAAACTTGTCTCCCACATAAATAAAAAGTGAGATAAAATTTCCAGGCCTTATGTCTTGACTCTATTCATACTCATTCAAAGATATTTTATAATAAATATCATTTTATTATACATATATCACATAACATAATTCTTACTTATAATTACATATAGGGTCTTATTATGGATTTATATTACCATAGTGCTATCAATTATATGTGAAGGTTTCAAATTGGAAAATTTCCGCTTTGTTTATCATATATGTAATAATTTGTAATATCTTTGGTCCTTTGACAGACACCTTGATTTAAAGAATTTAATCCATGATTAAAATATAATTTATATTAATTATATTTTTATTATAATATTCCATATAATAAATTACTATGAAATAGAATATATAATTCATGGAAATGGAAATTCTCACAAATGCATGAGCGATATTTCCATTTAATTATCGTGTTGGAAAAAAAGAAATATAATGGAATATTTATTTATATATGTATGTATGTATACCTGTATGTATGTATATATATATATCATTATTAAATTATATTTTTGATATCATATACATAATATATAATCACTAAAACTATCCATTACACATTCCATGTAACTTTTGACTGAATCATATCACGTTGAGGGGGAGGTAGTCCAAAATTCCCTAAACAAATATTGTATTAACAAAAAATGGTATATAAAATGATATGTGTTGTAAAATTAATAAATAATATTAAAGAAGTAATATATTTTATATAAGACATATATAAATAGATTGTAAGCAATAATATCTATATTGAGAGGAAGTGTAGGAAAAATTAACAATCATCGTTTAGTGTGGTAGTGGTTCATTGTAAATATAAATAGTATTTTTGTTACCCATTATATAGAGGTATTTGTAAGTGTTGGTCAAACCCTTGGAATAAAAATATCATAGTATTTTTTTAAATAATGTAATATAGATAATATAGGGGTGGATAAGTAAAATAACATAAATTAAACATTTTCAAAAATAGATTTTTGATGATTTTAATATTTTTGATATTTTTCTTTACCCAAAATAATGAGCTTATTATTCATTACAAGAATCACTGAGTTTAAATAAATCATGATGTACTGTTGATAAATTATAATTTAAAATGATATCTATCTCATAGCTATTGGAATTGAAGTTATGAATAAGATTCAATACACAATAAAAATATATTCAATACAAATTAATAAAAGATGAGTTTTTTATTTTAAAAAAATTACTAATGAAGATAAAGACTATTTTAAAATAAAGGATTAAGTTTTTTGAAAAAAAATGTTCATTAAACAAACATGTTTTAATTGTATGAATTTAAATAACCAATTTAAAATAATTATTGTAATGAAATTAATATGTTATATTATTAATCATCTATTTAACATTATTATTTTGTGTTTTATAGAAAAAGGTATGATAATATCAATTTTAAAACATAAAATTGTATTTTAATAAAAAAAAGTGTGTCAAAATTTTTTATATTTATTTAAATACTATTTTTTATTATTTCATAAAATATCTTTCAGAAATTAATTTAAATTTAGTAATTATATTTCCATAACTAGAATTTACGATGAAGTTTTCAAAATTTAATCAAAATAATTATTTTTTTATGAATACTGTAAAATATTAAAATTTGATTCAAAAATATATTTTTGATATTATTATTTATATTGGTTAATTACATTTTAAAATGTTATTAATTTTACTTTAGTAAAATTAAACATTATTTATTCAAATTTATTTCAATACAATCCTTGTAATATTGATTTTTTAAATAAAAACCATGCAAACCATTGACCATTTTTAATTCAAAACATGTTATCTCATCACATTAATGAGATTAGTTTTGATTTATTTTAATCATATATAAAAAAATTTAGAATATTGGATTCCAAACTTCTAATTAGAATAATTTATATTATTAGATGATGTCTGTTAAATTTTTTTCCATATTTAATAGTAAATATATTAAAAAATATTTACTTTGGTAATGATTAAAATTTCATTAATATTGTGTGGTAAAATAAAAATATAATAGTTAAAATAAATTAAAAACTTATATAAAATATATTTTTGATACCCATTTAGGTGCTATCGTGTTTATTTCTCCTGGATACTGAATTTTTTTTCCTTTTGGCATTTGAAAAACATTGGTACACCATTTTATTTTAAAAAATTATTATTGTACCCCTCACCTCACTTATAAATATCCACTCCATCTATTATCCACATCATACAATAAAACACAATAATTTCAAACAATACCAAACCAAATCACCTACCATATTCTATCCTATAATACTAGAATAATTATTTTGGAACGACATACAATATATGAAGGAGTTTTTGTGAAATCCTAAGGAGGATACTAGAGGTAACATTCTTAAATACTATTTTTATTTTCTTTATTCCTTAATATAATTCAATTATTATAAAAACATCATTATATAATTAAACCATTATATTCCTTACAACATGATATTTTAGTGGTATGGTAATGAACTAAAACTATCCCCACATTAATAAAATTACTAAATAAATCATCATTAGTGGGTGTAGTGGACTATCGCCTTGTAAACTGATGACATTCATTTTTCCATTACCACTCATAATGTTTGTGTATTATGATATATATATATATATATAATATTTATTAAATTTATAACATAATTGTTTCTCTAAAATTAGTATACCATTTATTCCTTTTTTACTTTTATTCGGTTGTGATGCAGTAATGTCACATGTTTGTATGGAAGACTACTTCCATGTGATTCTATGTAATTTTTTTCAATTAAATGTTTAATAGAAGGTAATAAAAATAAATAAAATTATTTAATATGATATAAATGATATAATAATGATATAAAAAAGTTATAAATGAAATTTTTACCATTATTTAATTAAAATATTTTACTTTCATTATTTAATTTCCACACAATGAAATATGATAATTCTCTTCTTGTATGTGTGATCAACAAAAATTATCATTATTTAATGATTTTAATGAAATATTCTTCATTATTTAATGATATTAATGAGGTATTTTGTTTTATAGAAAACTAATCTATTTACTATTTTTTATTTCACGAAACAATGAATATAACTTTTGTTATTTGAAATGACTATGTTTGGAATTTGTTTCACACAAAAAAAGTAATTTTGTATCACATTAAAAATATAAATTAGATTTAGTTACCTGAAACCCTTGATTTTCCATCTGTTACATAGAAAATTATGTGAATTTGAAATATTGTGTAACAAACAGGATTATGTTTTACCAAACTAAAATATAATATAAATAATATTATTAAAATATTATTATATTAACCACCTTGTCATTGGAATGGATCTTACATGAAATATTATCTAAATTATTAAAATATGGTTTACTAATGTATGTAAAATGAATCCTTTAGTTATTAAATAGATTTAAATGAACATTTAAATTATTTTGAAATAAAAAACATTTTATAACCATTATCATTATTTTGAAAAATGTTTTAATCAATAAATTAAACAAAACAAATTTAATTATTTTTTAATAAAATTTATATATTATATATTAAATTATTTTATTTTACACTCACCCAATTAATTTTATATGTATATGATAAACTTATATTCGGTTCTCTGAATATAAAGATGTATTTTTGTAAATGCTAATTTTACCTCCTTTAAATTGAGAACCTTGTTTAAAAATAATTTTTGCCTCATTTATATTTTTTATAATAAAAATAATCATCATTTTTGGAATAGGAATCTCACAATTATCTTTGGGATAATTATTCATTTATTTCAGAGATGTTTCAATTTTTTATGTATAGTAAAAAACACAGAAATTCAATTGAAAATAAATTTTTCGTGAATTTTAATGAAATAATTAAATTATATTATAAATTTCTTGGAAAGATTAATTATTAAATTATATATCAATAAATACAAATTTTTTCATTGGAATCAATTTCACATTGTAAATGTTTATAAAAAAATTTCAATCTTTTTCACATTTTCATTTAAAAAACTCATTGTTGCATCCCATATATATGGTTAATTTTATATTAATTTCATCCACTTATATGAATTGAATATGAAAAAATGTATTAAATAAATTTAATAATAATTTTTTTTATTAATTATAAGACTAATTCATTTTTTAACAAAAACATTAGTGAAAGAAATGAAAATTAATTAAAGTGATTTGGGGAAAAACATTCTTAAAATGGGAAAAACAATAAACCTAGGTTCCAAAATTATCGATAAAATTACCGAAAACAATTTTATTTAAATATGTAAACCATATTTCATATATAACTTATTTGTATGGGTTTTTAGTTCTTTTTATAGGTAAAAATATTTGTATAAAAAACGGTTTTGAAAAACATCCAACTGGGTCCTCTCCCTCCATTAGAAAGGGTCGCCAACTCTTCCCATCTAATCCCACCTCTTAGTAAATAACATGTAAATGATTATTAATTTATTGAAATTGTAGTACATGTTATCATGAATCTGGAAAGAAAATGTTTTTTTATTTAAATAATATATCCAATAATATAAGTAATAACAAACCATACTTGTTTTTGACAAGTTATTATGTTAATTTAGGTTATTACAATGTTTTCAAGAGAAATCATGATGATGTTATAAAAATATTTTTCTATGTGAAAATAATGAAATAATTTATTATATATAGGGGATCAATGGTAAGATTATTTTTATAAAATTTTTGAAATTATTTCAGAAGGTTTTTATTTTCATTTTTTGTAATGGATACAAGTTTTACTATATATGGACATGTTTTTGTAAAACATCTGATGAGGTTTTAGAGAATAAAGCATTATAAAAGCGTATAAGTATTTATGCATATTGAAAAAAATCTGTTAACTATGGTTTTTTATATTAAATAAATATAGAGGTAATGAATTGTAATTATACCTCAAGATATGTAAGCACTTCATGAATGAAAAACTTACCTTCATTTATAGAGTTAGATATGTAGGGGATATCTAGAGAGGCATAACTAAATATTTACACTTTGTATAATAAATAGTATGAAATAAATAAAGCTTATAACTATGTGTTTTTGGATAGTTAAATATTTAATTATCTTCAAGAAAAGTATATTGGAAGATATTCATCCTAAAACATTAATTTCTATTAAATCAACAACCTAATAAATAAAAGAAAATTATTGTTTTGAGGAAAATAATATTCCATTGATCATTCAATTACATGTGAGTAGTGATATTTATTACTGTATATAATTATTTACAATTTTATTTTATTTTAAATCATCACATCTAACCTATTTAATCCTATATGGAAACATAATTATGAGTTACATTGGGTAAATGTTATTGTTCTAACAATTAATTTTTTAATTGATGTTATAGTATTCATTTTTAATATGTGGTATTACATGAAAGGAATAATCTATTTTAAGCCATTGATAACCTATAATAATTTGGATCGGGGAATTTTATTTTATTTTGGGTTGGATGTAACACATCGATATTTCGTGAAATATATTTTTGGAATTAATTTAATATTTTTTACATTCTGCCTCTCACACAACACTCAATATGACATGTGTTATATAATAAACATTTCAATCATATTAATTTATATTTTTTATATTAAAATAGTATATCATTTTAAGAATTTTCTCTTCAAAAACTCCCATTCTCATTATTTTTATGGGATTAATATTAAATTATTTTTTTGTTATATGAATTAAATTTAATGAAATGGATTACTTATTTGGAATAATAATAATTAATATAATAAATTGAGGTAAACTAGTTATTTGGTCATAAATATCTATAAATACAGTAAAATTTAATAAACTCGGTTATGGTTAAAAGAAGATAACATAACGTTAATGAAAAAATAGTTTGGAAAAAAATGTCCTACAAACATTTTCTATTTTGAATTAGTTTATAATTTTCATAAATTATACCATAAATTGTTCTAGAATAATTCATTTTGTATCTTTTTTATATCATGACCCGTCCCAATGGGGCTCAAGCCGCAACTACCCCATGCTCGCCTCTATAGGGAAGTAGTTGGAGACATGTGCTGAGTGGCATAAATAACATGGGGTTTCTTTTCATAACATACATATATGTATATTCCTATACTATCCTTTCATAGATATAGATGAATAATATAATATTCAATATATAGAGTTTTAACCAATAATTTAATCCCTTTAGAGAGTACATGGGTATTATTGTGTAAAAAAAATTTAAAAATGTAAAAATTCACAACTAACAAAAACTTGTTCATGCCTACAAAATATGCAAATGATAATACTATGAGAGGCAAGCTATGAATACATAATATCTGACCACAATACGCATTCAAATGCACCTATTATCCCTATTCTCTTATGTAGTCACCTATGACTTATTTGATGTTTTCCTATGACATGAAAAGTTTCAGGAATTCCAATGCACAGTGGGTATATAAATTCTCAATAGGGAAATCTAAAGACGAAGGGGGGTAGTAAGAGACACTATATTGATAGATATATCACTCTAGAGAATGTGATTAAAAAATTCAATGATATATATACACACACACAAATATATATATTCTCAATAAAATAATATCAAATGAGAGAGAAAGGGGGTCTCCATCTCATTGCATTGGTCCTCGAAGAGTGAAAATTGTTCCAATGATACAATAATGATTACCTACACCTCAAGCAACAACTAAGTAGAAACATACCATGTTGATTCATGGGTTACCACTTTTCATCATTTTTGATGGGTCACAATATCAAGTTAGTGAAACCATTCCCAAATATATCATGAGGGTTCCTGTCAATAGATAGACGACCCATGCCCTAACTCTATAGGAGGGTTCCACTCTGAATGTCGATATATGACCCATAGCCTTCCCATTAGGATAGTTCCACTATGGTTGTTAAGGACCCATGATATGATATCGAAGGATGGTTCTAGTGGGATAATGGCTAGTGGAACCATGCCTTGCCATGTTAGAGGGTATCACTCTTGTGGTCGAAGACCCATGCTCAGATACCATATGAGTGTGCCACATGGATTGTAGATAGTGGAACCATAACCTTCCCATCAAGAGGATTCCGCTATAATGGTCAAGGAACCATGCCCTGACACAATAGGAGGGTTCCACACGAATAGCTGATAGAGGACCCTTTCTTCGCCATGAAGGAGGGTGAGACTGTTAGAAAACAAAGTACCAATTCCATACCTTACTATAGGGTTCCCCTGTATGTACATATAGATGACTACTACCTTATACCAGCATGAGGTTGACACTTTTATCTCTCTGTTTATCCTTCCTGATAATGCCATCATCGAGCATCACCTAATTAATATTGATTCCCAAAACATCTTCCGTCATATATCAAAAAAACTATGATTCTTACCATTATGTTTATATAAAAAAACACAAAATAGGATCCTAAACAGAAAAACTATAAGTCCCAACGATCAATATATGAGATGTAGAATATTCATCAAAAAACATAGTATGGGTATATATCATGTTGGGAAACTCACATGGAATTTAGTCCTTCTCCACTACCTCACCATATGAGTCCATGTGCGTGGCTCACAACGTATATATCCCAACATGGTGTATAAGGGGACTACACATCATGCTATATTCAACTGGGGTCCTTCCTGTTCTATTTTCCATGTCAGTGTAATTCTTGTGTTTTTGTACTCAGGTACATGGAATGACCTCCAACATAGGATCCTACCTATGTACTCCACAACATGAACTATATACACTAAGAGGATCACATGGTGTATGTCCTTACAACATGACTTTTGATCCTTATCCTTTCTCGATGCCCTAGAATTATATCCATAGGGGTAACACATGACATGTGTTAACTGAACTATACATCATCCAATCATTTGTTTTTTAAGATTATTGATTTTTTTATGTGTGCTCTAGATCCATGAATTCTTCTTCAAATATTGCCTATAGACCGCCTAAAAATGAATAAAATAATATCCTTCCATTATTTTAGGCCATCCATATGTCATAAATCAAATTAATATGAGTCCCTAAAAACCTATAAAAATGATACACCTATTGTTCCACTCCGACTACAATTTGGATCTTAGATATATTAATCCACAATCTACAATCCACAAATCATCCCATCAATGTGTATGGTTCACCAATATGTTCATCACTCATAAATCCTGTCTAAATATTGGGGTCTGATTTGGAATGGCCCAACCTAGAAATGTCAATATAAGACCTCATTGTCAAATAACTGAATAAAAACTATATGTATAGGAAGGGTAAAAACAAAATAAATATAATTTAATCAATTATTGGCCACAAATTCTTGAAAAAAAAATTAAATTGGTATACTTCGGATGAGAAAATTGTATAAAAATTTAAAATTGGTTCATGGGCTCTTATAAAGGCTCAATTTGAATTTAGATCACAGAACCTTTCTGATCATCTCATATATATTAAATGATATGGGAAAAATATACCAATTGAAAATTCCTACCTCGATTTGTATCATTCTTCAGTGAATAACACTTTCTATAATGAAGAAGATTTGTTATTCCCTTCATTGTGCCTCGAATTTCCATGATCTGGAGGCTAGTGTCATCTAATCTCAATTATACGAAGGAGGTTAGATGGAATATCCTCTCAGTGGTACCAATGTTATGCAGAGAAAATTGGAAATCGTCTATAGAAATGTACATATTGGTGATTTCATTTTTGGTCAATTTAGAAATTAATTAAATTAATTATTTATATTTCCCACATAATGTACCACCAATATTATATTTTTCCATACAGCATGTGATAACCTATTTTTGGATTCAACCTATGTAAACCTCACATTCATGCTTAAAACATGTTATGTCATTTCTTATATGAGACATAGTTTAGGAGTTATATCCTTATATTTTATAAATTTTGTGCACATTATATAAAATACATTTAGTATTTTTATAAAACTAATTCCATGCATACCCAGTCTTAGAATCATAGTCTGTCTCTATATCTCACTAAGAAAATATTTCTATATATATTCAAAAGCCTTACACGGAAAATATGGGCTCTATATGTTTTTATACTTCAAGATTTTCCTCCAAAAAAAACTAAATATAAATGTCCAGATACTCAGCCCAAATCTAGATATTTGATAATAAGAAGCACAAATACATTCTCTCTTGATTATACAACACATGACCCAAGTTTATAGTCTACTATGAACGTTTATCTTCTAATAAAATTTGATAACCACCGGGTTCTCCAATATAGTGGATCCTTCACTGTTAACTAGATCACAAATATTAATAACTTACATACTGTTATGAACAATCCTTTTCAACTATGGCACATCAAAGATGATGTGAACTCGCTCCAACTATGGTGGTAGGTAGAGCTGGTTAGAAACCTCAACAAAACATTATAGGATCTCTAATATCAAAATTAACATTGGGATATATTTCGTCCTCTGATGAATATCTAAAATCCTCATCACGTGGAGACTCTCCAAAAAACATTGTCTCCCTAATCAAAATCTAGGGTCCTATGATGCTGATCTGTATAATATTTTTGATTGATCTTGGATGTCATAATCCACTCACGGATGAACTAGAACTTTCCTTCCATCCCATTCACTATATCACGTCTACCAAGTTTTGCATCACAAATCGTAATCTCTCATATGGGTAACCAATATGGTCCCTCTTATATGGTTTCTAAAGGTACCATATTGATATTTGGGATGTAAATATTATTTTATGGAAACTCTATCAAGGGTAAGTGATCCTCCCTACTCTAGAATAAGTTTAACATGTAAGACCTCGTCATATCCTATACACATGGATTGTGTACTTGGTCTTCCCATATAAATGTGGGTGGAATTTTGAACTCATCCTCATCTGGGTCCCAAATTCATCCTACATGCCTCTCTAAAACCGTGAAAAAAAATAGTCATAACATATGGATACAATCATCATATGTACCACATGACTGGTTAAAATCTATCGAACATACAAATTCCCAAAACAATCCATTGAAATATTCACACTAATAGCGTGAAAGTCTTGCAACATCATTATTGGATCCACTATCACCTAGATAGGGTCACAGAATATCATTTTCCTAGGATGGTCTATTTTTAATTCCATTAATATTCTATCACATTTTGCTTGAAGGATCTCATGGGGATATATCAATCCTATCATAATCTCTTCCTCAGCCTTCAACTACAGACATGTGATGCACTGAGAGACAAAATCATCCTTGCTCAGTCACTTGCTGGTCCAAAAAAACATCCACTGAAGGTCTTGATATATCTTCCCAAAATAATGATGTTAAAAAGGATATTTGTGGAACTATCACATAAAATCCTCTAATATTATGATTGGGACCGCCATCCATCCTTTGAAATGAATAAGTTGATTCTCACCAATATAAAATGTATATGGTGAATCTCTGAAGAATATTTGATCATGTAAGACCTCATAGTTTATGTATCCAAAATAATACTCTCTCACACACTAAAATACTTTTGGTGTAAAAAACATTGACTAACGAATTGTCACACACTCTTACTAAACTAGGTTATGATACAAGGAAGCCATCTACCCTATTGTGACCTACATGAAATGAGCTCAGGACATTGGGAAAATGGAAAATCCTACCACATCACCTATCCCCATTTTATAAAATATTTCAATTTCAATGTCCTATAGGAAATCTAACCAGTACCATTGCCTCGTGTTCAGGAATCTCTTCATCAAGACATACATGAGGCTCAGATTGTCTGAGTAAAAAAAAGAACTATTCAAGAAGATATTTCTTCAAAATCCTCAGAGTGAAGACTACTACTTCTATATCAAGATCATGATATGTGTAGTTATTTTCAGGGGTATCTACTTCATTTACCCATATATGATAAATATCTATCTCTACTTTAACATTCAGTTGATTCCATCTCTTGAGGTATTATAATTCAGTACATAATCCACGCCCTTTCTCAGTATTCTCAAAGATTTCGTGCTCTTTAACAAAATCCCCAACTCATCAAGTGCTCTATATCCCTGCCCAATCCAAGTAAAAAACTTCCCATTCCTCAGAAGGGTGGTAAATGGTGAATTTTTTTGATAAAGCTCTTACCAAAAAATTTTTATACACATACATGATAATAAAACACTACATATATGACCTACATGTGGGTGGATCCTAAGAAGGAACAACATTGATATTGGTCAATTCCACAACTAAACCATGATCAAAAATAAAATTCCATAGAAATTTATCCTTTTAGATCAATACATAGAACATTGAGATCATTACATAAAACTGGTGATCTCGAAAAAAATCTACATCTATTCAAATGATCTCTATGTGTAACTCCTATGATGATGTCTATAAGAGTATCTCATAAATGCATAAAATAAAAATAGTAAACGTCTATATTTATGATCCACATTATAAAATAAAAAAAATAGTAATTCAATTTGTCACACATAAGGGAATCTGCAATAACATATAGTTTTGGTAACACCTTAGAAATTTTGTTTTCAGAATATCAACCTCAAAAATTCTCAACTGGTCGTAGTATCGCCTGATATTGATCTATGAGTAATCTATCATGCCTCAAAACTAATAAAATAAGTTATTGATCGCAAAAAATTGTTACTTTTTCTTTATCATGGCTAGGATCTGGCAAGGATAGTCCTCACAAATCAACAAGCTCTCTTCTTCTTTTTCATGAACAATATGGTGCTTCCGAAGGGAAAACACTAGGTCAGATAAAACCCTTCTTTTTATTGTCCTCCAACTATAATTTATGTTCTTATATATCTATATGGTACATAAAATATGAAATAGAATCTATCAAAGAGGTCATGTGATCTACGTCGATTAAAAACTATATCTCTCATATTGGAAGTATCCAAGAACATCCTCGGGGAAGGAATCCATAAAATCCTCCACGAATTAAGGAATCTTGATTCCTATGTATAGTCATTGTCAATTGAATTAAATGAGTAAATAATGGGTGATGGGATAAATAATCACTATCATAATCCCCTCTCACCCCTCTGTGATATCTTTGTTGACTATAAAGGATAATCTAATCACATCATTTTGAGGGATACAACTCATCTGTGGTGAAATTTGATCTACACTTATACAGCAGATGACCAATCCATAACCAATATTATGTCATTGGATTCCTTTAGGACGAAAAAGATCTCAGGAGAACCTCTCTTTACCAAGAGATATCTCACATTGATGGAAAATATATGATATAGAATAATTTTCCCCTTATGAACCTCATGACAATGGCCTTGGTCTAAATCCTCAAATGGGAGCTCTAGGTATCACACTACAATTAAATAGGTGAATTAATGACTCAGAATTATGCCTAATAGTAATAATTAAATAAAATAATGAACACATATAATACATTTAATCTAATTGTGTTTTGTTAGTTCATATGCATAAATAGCATGCAACTGTCTATGGCCCCAACTATTAGCTCCTCAAACCAAATACGACATACCTAGTGGGGGTGGTGGAAGGATCATACAGTATCATCTAAAACCCATATCACTTATACTAGATCCACAACCACTCTTGTTTGTATTATGCCTCAATGGGGGCCTCCCTGTCATCCCATAGGAGATTTGTGATCATGGTGATACCCCTACCGGGGTGGTCTATCATCTCTCTTATTTCCCTTCTTTTGATTCCTTGTCTGGTTATCACTCTCCATATGACCACAGATTTCACATGAATTTAATTATCCCACTCCGAGATTAATTTTCCCACTACATTGTCCCTGAACACATTCTGGATTCTCATCCTATGATGATCTGCTTTATTGAGATCTTATCGATAGGTACCTAGTAGATTCTGCAAAAAAATCAACCCAATAATGCCAACATCCATCTCCAGATTCCTTGCATCCCTCTAAAATGAATTTATCTATCACCAATTCTCACACATACACCTCTTAAATGGTGGGAATTAAAAAGGGTAGTACCCTTTCTTGGAAATATCTTTAGAGACCATTATCAATCTTCTATGCTATAAATTGACAAAAGTATATCATGTTTAAGTAGTATCACACAAGGTTTTTTAAACCTAGAATAATACATAGCCACTATCATCAATACCTATTTTAATTATATAAGAAACTAAATTTGAAATGAGCATAATAATGATAGGTAGTACAATATACAAAACAACTGCTGGATGTCTTTCTATGATAGTGTCGACTCATCATGGATCTATTTAACTAGAATTTAGCAGCTACTAGATTCTAAATTAAAATTGAAGGATACATGTGTAACTCCTGATTAGATGGTATCCAGATAAGAGTAAATACATGGATCAGTGACTCTATCCTATCCGTTTCTGCCAAGGGATCTCACTCACCACCAATCATTAGTAGCCTCTAGCCTTGGAATTCATGGAGTGCACTATTCCTGCACATGTCCTTTAATTGCTATTTTAGTCTGATCTATTTCCCATGATGTGATGGTTCTAATAAATCTCCACCTCGATGAAGAATATCACGGGATGGAAACTAAAATAAGGCCTCAACACTCATCGGACCATCATCATAATCCCAAATCGATAACCTGGCCAGCATCCAATGTGGAGGTTTTCTGAAACTATAATCATGACATAACATGGTTTGATGTGCATATATATGGGGATTTATGTCAATATAGTCAGTCAAAAGTCACAATAAAATATTATTTTTTAATGATGTTCCCTTAAACCAATGTGTTTTTATTCCATGTTGATTAGACATTAGTTAGAGTATTTATGTTTGTATACATCGACAACCCCACAAAAACAATGTTTCCAAGCCTAATATCCACACTCTGATGCACATTGATAGTGTTTTACTCAATCCAAAAAAATATTTATAAGGTAATTAATCCAAACACCATCTTATGAAATGATCCACCTCTAATTTCAATATGTCATGATGCAAAGAAATGTTGCTTGAGCCGTAACTACCTCGAGCCTGACTCCGTAGGCCGTAGGATTTCGACTTGTGCAAAAAGGAATTACTAATACCAGAGAGCTTTTCCTAAAATACCTTTACACACTCACCTGAAAATTTCTATACATAATTTTAGTGGAATAATACATATAGAACATCTAGAGTATAAAACTATCATATAAAACCTCTATGCATTAAAATAGCATGACATTGTAAACTGAAACGAAAAAAAGTTAGAAATACACAACAGACTAGACAGATGTCCCAAAACAAAAAAACTAGAAAATTAAATTCTAATACATCCAATCTAGAGGTCTATATATTACAACCACTATACATGGTTAAATACACGAGGTGCACCAATTCTTCATTAAAATCATTACTAATATTTCCATCATCTTCATTAGACATGGATCATGTTTTAAAGGCCCATGAAATTTTGTGTATAAACATACATAGTAGGATACCCCTATAGAAGAATGTCGATAAGTATGACACCCAGTATAAATAGATAGTATAACCCATAAAAAGTGAGTAACAAAATCTAATTAAATGGATATATATATATACTCTCATGGAGTGTTTATCTCAATAGATAAAGGACCCATTTCATGACTCTGTAGGAGGGTTCCAATCTGATAGTCGATAGTGGACTTACACACTACCTAGCGTTTGGGTTCCAATAATTTTGTTAAGGAAATATTCATTGATTCAACAGAATGGATCTTCTAGGATAACATATTGAAGACACATTCCATTCCCAACATGAGGGTTCCAATATGATGATTGATATCCCCAACATTAATACTATAGAGGGTTCCACTTGAGTAGTAGCTTCAGAAACCATTCCCATCATAGTAAGAGGGTATCACTCTATTATATGAGGACCCACTCCCTTATATGATAGGAGTTCTCCATTAAAAATGAATATATAAGATCCATTACTTTTCCATTAGAATGGTTAAACACTAGTAATAAATGTTGGGGCCATTACCTACCACTCTATAGGGTTCCACTATATGGATTGATATAGGACTCATGTTGTGTTCGGATAGGATGTCTCCACTCTGATCTCTTTAATGATCTGATCACTACCATGGTCATGTGTCACATAAAGAAGCGTTATACCAAGTAAATTATGTGTTGTATCTCAAAATACACCATGAATTATTCTATCACATTCTATGAAAAAACTCATAATATACTACAGAAGGGAAAAAATATAAGTCCAAATTAAGGATATACGAGAGAAAAAGGTATACTCAATGACAAATTTGGGGTACATAACTTGTAAGGTGACCCACATGGTAGATGGAACCACCCTAATTCATTGACATGTACCTTTCAGAACATATCCTACTACCCATTTAACCCTACATGGGATGTTATGGACCAAGATAGTGGACCTTATCCATCAAGTATCCTTTATAGGATCTAATATATAGTTGTGTAATAATTACACTATCTGTTTTCTCTTATACATGGTATATCCCAAAACATGGGATTGTTTTCTTATTATCTTCCACATATCCTATCTACTCAGTAAGGATAACACTACATGTGGCCCATCTATATGACATTTGATCCTTAAATTTTTCACAAACCCTATTTTTCATCCAATCATGTACTGTACAGTGTCAGTTCATTTAATCAAAATGGAATTGAGTCATGTTTTCCTAGAAAATAATATCCCGGACTATGTGATCTATATCCATGAAAAAGAATTTTTTCTTTCCTCTTAGACACCCTAAATCGATGGAATGTGTATCAGTTCGATGTTTTTCATCATTCGATTGTAGAAAATCATATTATTGTTGGTCCTTCCTAATGTTGCATGCCACACATGACTCTCAATCAATGAAAACTCGGATAATGATCATGAATATATGATGAAATCATAAGAGACCTCAAAATAACATCGTAAAATAGTCTTGTCATCGTCAATCCAATACTCATGTGATATTTTTTTATGTATTTAGGAGTCCGATAAAGGTCGGTCATGCCAAGAAATGTCAAACCAAAACCGCATCACTAAATCATCCATGAATGTGATGGAATGAGGGTGAATGAATAAATAAAAAAATGTACAATAATTTTTCACATTAATTCTTATAAAACTAATAGAAACTGTGATGCATATGGTGGAAAAAACTAAATAAACTATTTCAAATCTGTTCACGAGCTCATCAAAATAGTCACTAATCCTTGATTCGCGTAGATCTCAAGGTTAGTTGTCATTTGATCTCTACTCAACAACGGTTGGTGTATGGAATATCTTCTTAGTGATACCAATATTAGGATGATAATCATATAGATCCTCTATAATGATGAATATATATATGGGGTTTCTATTTAGGTCAATTGATAAATTAATAATTTTATTAACTCACTGGATGTACTGCCAACAGTTGCTTTATCTGAACATCCAATGACAACATATTATGTGTCCTGCCTATGGTAATACTCACATTTTTGATTCAGTTGTGGTCTCATATTTTTATTTGATAATTTTTTAAGTGTTATCCCATTTTGTTTAAAATGTAGTGTGCATGTGACTAAAAATATATTTTCTAATTTTATAATATACATTCTTGGATCACTAGGACCAAAAATCACACGTTGTCTCGGCATCTAGCTCCATATATATATATATATATATAATTTTTTTCAATGGTATTAAATGGTAAAAAAAATGTTTTGTACATGTTACAGGTGAATTATGTTGGTATCATGTTTTCTTTTCCAAAAAACCATGTGTTCCCTCTCCCCCACAAATAAAATCCAACACTATCCTATCAACATTTCACTAAAAAAACATTGGTTCTTCTGATTTCTACATAAAAATCATTTATAAATACCTCCCCACATATTAAAATCCTTTTTTATCATAAATCTAATATTTTATATTTTTTGGTAAAAAACAATATATGTTGTTTGTCGAAAACGAAAAGTTTGAAACCATACGTTTTTATTTTACTGAGTCTTCTAACTCAGTAAAATCATCTCCCACTATGATAGAATAATTACACCAAAATCCATAATATACAATAATATTAATATTTAAATGTTATTACCTATATATATATCATATACCATCAAATTGGAAATAAAGTTGTCAATTGTTTGTATGGTGGAATACTACCTAGCGTAATAGTTTAATTCATTTTCCACTGCCACCTTCCAAAGGGGAATATAATTATTGATTTAATACAATTATATTATATTCATAATATAAATATAAAAATTAAATTATAATATATTATAAAAATTTGTTACTTCCAATTTTATGGAAAATAATATTGTTGATTCTGCATACATGTGGGCTTCCCCTGCATATAGTGATATAAAATGTGTTTCATTATATATTGGCATGGATGATAGTAAAGATATAATTAATTAACTTTAAAAACATATCTGAAATTATATTGTTTCTCCAAATGTGAGATATTATTAATCATTTTTATGTGTCCTCTATTGAAAAAATAGAAATTCTGTTCATGTGTATGTACGGTGGACTGTATTCATGAATAGTGTAATTCAATTTCCCAAATCTACAATTTATGGAAATGAATAAATACATATATAATGAATAAATTTGATATTTAAACCATGTTTTACATTATATATATATTGTATCCAAGATAAAGATAAAATGGCTAAAACCACAGAACCAAAACATACAAGAAAAATGAAGAAATTATCACTCAAAACAGTGATTTTAGCTATGATTTGATAATAAACAGGCAAAAAACTACTATAAGAAAGTCATATATGGTATCAAATACAAGATTATTTATATGAAGTAAATTTAAAAAAAATATAAATTTATTATATAAGAGTTTTTAAAATAGATGAAGGAAATAATTCCTAAGGAAGGGATTTCTTATCTCACTTTTACTTCCATGAGACGATTTACATATTCCCCACTAATTTATTTTTTGTTTTTTATATACTTCCACATTGATATGATAGAAAATTAATCTATTTATCTTAACTTTACTAAAAAATTTCTTTTTTTTAAAATTTTCTTAATGGGTCTTACGATTCTTATTTTTCCAAAGTGGTAACTATTTATTTCACAATTTCTTCATTATTTGGGATTTTTTCTATCAAATTCTAACATGGGAAAATTGTTTTTTATTTTTATCATAAACATAATAAATATATTTCTCCTGTTGTTATTAATGAACATTTCATGTAATGGTACAATTTTTCTCTCTTTTGGAAGTTTACATGAATGGGTATGTATTTTTTTTATGAAAAGGTGACTTCATTCTTATCATTCGTCAAATTTATTTTTTCATCCATATCCATGTTTTCTGAAAAACTTTTTAAAATTATTTTGGATAATTCTCCAGTGTATTTATTAATGTAATTTTAACACATTTTTTACTTATAAGAAAATTATAATGAATAGTTCTTGTCATTTTTTCAATGCAGAACGTATTAACCATTTTACAATAGTGTTAAATGAATGTTTTATAAACCTTATAGAATATATGTAATTTCCCACCATCATTACCACTCATTAAATTGATGATTATTAATAAATTTACCAGTATATTCATAAAAAAATGTTTTTTAAAATATTTTGATGTTTTTTATTTTTTTAATTTGATATTCAAATTAAAAAGAATATTTAACAGATAAATTATTATTAGAATTTTTACTATATTTTTATTCAGTCGTAGAAAAGGACATGTTTTTTTATTTATGCCACATTAATTATATATTTTAGTGATACTATCCTAATTATTTATTTAGATGGTTAATGATCTATGGGATATGGGATGTACTATTTTGATAACATTCTCTATATAACTCTTAATGATTTATTATTATTATTATTTCATGCGAAAATTATTAACATTTTGTGTTCTAGTATGTCATTAAGAATGTTTATGTTGATTATGTTTCACCAAATAAATATGTGGAATGCATTAGTCATAGTATGTGATGGGTGGCATGTGTTATATCCCCTCGATGATTCATTAGGTCTCATGATACAAACTATCTTACATATTTCGATGAGCCATATACCATTTATGAAAGATGTATAGAAATTAGGCATTGAAGGTTTGATTATTATTTTTTACATTATCAATTCCATAATTATGTGATAAGATATCGATCTTCATGTGAATAATTTATTAGTTAAATTATTCATGGTTAGGTTTTTATCTCATTTGATTATTTATATGAAAATATTTTATCATCATTTGTTTTATTCCATATTATTCTTATGTAATTGATTTAATTACATGTGTTTTAGTTATTTACATTTAAATATATCTTATTACTTATTTATTAATGATATATTTTGTTGTATGCATACCATTACTATTCTTTAGAGCTCACATCTTTCTTATGTTTCCATTACTCAGGATGTGATTAACTGTGTTATTATTTTTATATAAGGATATTCTAAATAGAAATTTGGTTTATCATGTTTAACAAGACTATTACACTCTTCAGTGCCTTATGATGTGACTCATTGCCTCTAATTCCAATATAATAAAGTTACCACTTGTTCTAGGAAACATGGACCTTGTTATTTAGAATGTGAATTTGTACCAAAAAAATCAGATGACTATTACGTATTAATGTTATGTTAAAACATTTTATTTTAATTTTAATTTTTCCTTCATTGCTTCTATGTAAAATTAAATGAATAGGTTTTTGGTTGTAAATAATTATATTTTTATGAAATAATTTATTATTAAATTATAAAAATATTTAGAATATTAAAAGTGGATAGTTGAGATAATTGTTGATAAAAACTTATTCCCTGACAAATTTATAGTACATTTGTAACCGTTATTCTAGATAATCACATTAATATATTATGTTATTTTAATAATTTGTAATGGTTATCATATCCAATATTAAAAAAAGGGAACCCCTCGTTTATATTTTTTACACTATATTGAGCTTTCTAGATCAACCAAATTCCTAAGGTATCTTCTCCACTCCCATAGACAAATCATAAAGGTGATTAATTTTCATAAGTACAATCCGTATGGCCCTAAATAGGGTGTCTAAAGTTTTTTTTCCAAGAATAGTTGATCAACTTAATTGATTACTTTAGGTTTAATTATTATTTTTCCTCTTATAAATCAGTATTATAATTTAGAAAACTATAATTTCAAAATCCCAAATATACTAAAATGTTGTTATTAATATTAAAACACCATTATTCACACTCTATACATCAAATTGGATGTAAAAATATCACTATTCTGTACATAAATATTACATTCTCTATGTAGTGGTAAAATTGATTTCACATCACCATATTTTATTGATGGGAATTATGATGGGTTTAATATTTATAAATTCCTCCTATGAGATAATTATTTCTCTATAATGATAATATAATATATATACCTTATTAGCTTACAAACAATGGAAAATTATAACATTAGACATTTATAAGTGTGGACTACCACCTCTATGTAGTGATATGATTAATTTAATCCCTATATTACATGGATAGTAATAAAGATTGATCTAATGAACATATATGATATATATATATATATATATATTAAAATAAATATTATATAAAGCTTATTGTTTGTTATCCTTTTTTTATTTCTTTCCATCATTAAATGAAATTAGTGTCCATGTGCACATATGACCTACAATATCTCTAAATAGTGTAATTCATTGTTCAATATATATCATTCCTAAATGAATCTAGAAATTGATATAATAACAATATAAATATATGTTATTTATATAATAATTAATAAATTGTATATAATGAAACAATTATAAAAAACAAATACCAAAACTACTAACCCATTACACTCAGGATGAATGAAGCAGATAACACTTCGAATGGTGAATTTAATAAATAAGTATTAGCAAACATATGATAACATGTTATATAAAGATAAAATAGTTTATGATATATAAGAGTATATTTGTAGAAAATATTTATTTTAAATCAATATATTTTATATTGTGGGTTCCAATGTGTATGAAGGATTTTGGACCCATGGTTAGAGATTTTCATCTCAATTTTATTTTAGTGGGAAAAATGGCATATTCACCACTTATTTATATCATTTGGTGTATATACTTACCAGAAATCTATCTTATTACTCATATCAATGAAACTATGTTTATTTATTTAAAATTCAATTTTATCTATTTAATTTATTTTTCCAATGTACTCAATATACAGAAAATTTTTTTTAATGATGACCTAATTCATTTCTGTTTTTGGTTGAAAAAATTTCTCATCCACATCATTGTTTAATAAAAATATATTAAATAATATTTTTAAAATTATCCAATTATATAAATAATTAACCCATTATTTACATTTGAAAAGAATATTTAATTGAATCTTCTTTCCATTTTACAAAAAATGTACCTTTTGACTGTTCATCTAATATGTGAAATAAATGTATTATTTTATCTTACACAACATGACTGAAATTTCCAAGTATCATGACCTATAAATGATTTGAACATTTCATTAAAATCATTCATGTTTTTTTTCAATGAATCATTTTTTAATATTTTCTTCAAAATATTTTTATTTTAATAGATATTTTAAAAATGGAATGGTTATTTAACTCATGAAATATTTCTTTGATATTTTAAAAGCATTTTTATATATGGAAACACACATTGATGTAAATTATGATATACTGGGTTTATTTTAAATTGATAACATTATTAATATTTCCTAGAATGGTTAATATTTATGTTGATGAGATGTTTATGGAACCCATTTTTCTGATGGGTTAAACTGTAAAGAAGAGAATAAATGTTCAAGAAACTAGTTTTCATATAATGAGTTATTATATAATTATATGATGAATGTTTTATTATCTTATAGTGTATATGTGTATAGGTTTAAATATAATGTGGTTTTATAATTAAAAATATGGGTGTTATGTTATTACTAAGGATGTTGGTTACAGTATAACTAAGAATTACAGTTATCTTATAACCAAGGAGAGTGGATATATTTTAACCGTGAATACTAGAATTGTATGATAAAGGAGGGGTGGGCCCTATATCTCCCATAATTTCATTTACTAAGGGTTTATATGTATTTAATTAAATTGGACTGTAACGGGGAGTGAACCGAGTTCTGTAAGGTACTATTTCCTCTATGATTTTCTTGGGTGTTAGACTTATCTACAACGACTCTATGATGAGTGAACCCACTCCACTATGATAGTCTATGAAATTATCTTATTCAATAATGAAAGTTTAAGAGTGATCCCTATCCACTTTCATTGTCATGGTATTGATCCTTAACTACTAAAGAAATTATGTTCTAATATTATATATATTTTCCATACTCATAACTTTTTTTAATGTTATTCCATCATGTCTCATGATATTTTGTACTTTACGATTCATCTCTTCTAAACATCCATGTTTAATGAAATTTCTCAATATTATGATCTATGATATTCTTAATGTCATTATAATATATTATTCTATAGTTCTCATACTATTATTTTCATTTAATGCTCAAGGGGTATTTTATATCTCATGTTCATACCCATAATGATCATTTAAAATAAAATATTATGTTTACTTTCCCTAGGTGATAAATAAATGTATTAAGTATGCTATTTATTAGAAGAGTTTGAGTTATAAAGAATGTATTGGATGATAACATAGACCATTTCTGAACTAGTTGTTTGTGTGTTCATGATTCCAAAGGCACTAGGTTTATAATATTTTATTTAGGACCATTAGGTTATGTAACCAATATTGATCTATTAATATGTGATATATTTGTATATAATGTATGGGTCACTATAGTGGGTATCAGAGAACAGTTCAGATTACCATTAGAATCTTGGATGAGATAAATTCAGTGAGATCCATAGGTATAAGTGTAAATTTATGTTAAAATTCTAATGTAACGACAATGATATTGAATGACCTATTTTACACATAATGTTTCATAAAATAAGGTGTCACAATTTATATATCCTGTAAATGGTTTTCCATGATTATATGGTATTCATCTATGATAATATTTCCTCACCCTATTCCTTTTGGTTGTAATTTATGTATTGAAATCAATTTTATCATGTCAATATTGAATGAGATGGGAAATTAAAATATTATCCTCATATCAATACAAATTTTATTGGACCTATGATGAAAAGACTCTTTTCCATAATCACACAATATTCTAAATATATGAAATATGCTAAATTTTTATGTAGTCAATGAAAGAAACAATGATATGTTGAATCATTCATGATGTAATTTCCTCTATCATTTCGTTGTTATACTTATCTGATATTTTATAAATAATGGATCGATATCATTGAAAAAATACATTATATTCTTCAGTGCTCAAAGATTAATAATGATTATATACATTTTTATCATTTCAAATGTGAATAATATCAATGTTGGAATCTTATAAAGAATATGAGGGACCATGATGAAATTGAATTCATGGAGGCAGATGTTTTTAAGCACTTATTTTCAAAAAGTAATTTCCTCATATTATTCACATTAAAATGGAGAATGATATACTTTATCTGAATTAGAAGGGTGACTAATCTGTTATTATATATGAGGATAATTTTAAAGACATGTGAGGTACTCCTATATTAATATCCTTCAAACTAAAGGTATATTTTATCAATTACCCATTTTCATAAAACCTTATATATAAAAGGTGATATCTATAAGAGACATAATATTATATAGGGAAATAAATATATATTCCATCATTGTTGATATGAATATTAGAGTTAGTCATAAATATCATGGTTTAAATTAGAAAAGAAATATGAAATTCAGATGAATTTACAAAAAAAAATATTTTAAAAGATGGTCTTTCTTTTATATTCAATGTTTGTAATGAAATGTGGAGGAATTTTTCATAAGAAAAAAGGTAGTTATTTTACATGAGGAAATTAATTTCCACATGAAATCAAATTATTATGTGATTTGGAGAAGTTTTTTGATTATTTCAATTAAGATAAAGTTCCACATAATTTACCACTCACAATTGATTCTATAAAATCGTGATGTTTTTGTTAAATGTGAATGAATTCCCAAATCGAAAAAATAATTATTAAAATAAGCTTCAAAATTTCATTGATATCAAAATAAATAATATAAATCTTATAAAATAATTATAATTCATGTCTATCATCATAATTGTGGAACATTAACCATCTATTATAAGTTTTGTGATTTCATGTTGACGTTAAAATGAATGATAGTATGAAAATATTATTGTTAAAACTTTACTGAAATTTTATGTGATTATAATAATTTATTGGCACTATCTAAATAGAATATGGGACTAATTTTATATTTTGAATGAAATTATGACCATCTATTGGTGAATGAAAGAATATAGACATTCATTTTATTTTTTTTATAATGGATATTATTTATGTAGTAAAATAGGAATTGAAATATGGAATCCTATATGAATTTATTAGTAATTAAATTTGGGAAATTATTAGGTTATGTACATTTTTATAAGACTTTTTTGTGGATTAGAATTAATTTGACATAATTGTTATGTTGATCATGGAATACTTTGAGACAAATCAGTCCACTATTTTGGAATCCATTTTGTTCAGTAATTTTTGGAAGGAGACATAAGATAAAAAATTTATGGAATTGGATAAGTTTAAATATTAATGCTATTATAAATCTTATGCAATAAATTCTGGTTTTGGTAAATAATTATTGTTATATGAATGGATTATGGTTTTTCTTTTTAATTAAATTTTAGTTTCAGTTCATTTGGAATAAAACATTAATCATGAGTTTTAATTTCGTTAAGTCATAGATGAAGTGAAAATTTATAAAAACAAAGCCAAAATATTATATTAGACAAATAAATATATGAAAATATAAGTAATTTGAGGAATTGATAAATAAAATGATCCATTCAACAACACATCAAGGTAGCTCAAATTCAATGGAAATGTTATGCAGAATGTCATCAGTTTGGCCTAGAATTTGTAGTTGGTAATAAGGTTTCTCTTTGAATTTATCTATTTTATAAGACTGTTATACATGGAAATAATTTAATGTATATGATATTGTTCATTGTGATGTTCTATAGTCATGGTCGAGTAGGGATGGTTCTATATAGCTTAACACTTGCACCAAACCTCTCTCAAGTTCAAGATGTGTTCTGTGTGTCCCACTTTAGTAAGTACACACCTAATTCTTATCACGTACTAAAATAATATCTCTTAGCACTTAAAATTTAAATTTCTTATGATGAAAAACATTTAGAATTATTTAATCATATAGATAAAATACTATGAATCATGACTACTCAGATGGTGAATGGACTATAGAGAAATCAAAAATTGGAAGAATCGTCATGGAAACCTGAGAAATAAAAGATATATATATATATATTCTCATTTAATTTTATGAGATTGAATAATTTTAAGATATAAATTCCTTCTAGGGGATGTATAATTTGATACCATTATATTTTATAAAAAATAAATAAGGTTTATTTCACTTAATATTGTGTTTAAATGAACTGTGAAATATTATTAAAATATAATTATATGAATTTTATAACAAAACTATTAAATTGGTTTGTTCGAATAATATTAACTATATAATACTATTTATAAAAATATCTACCTATTTAAATTTTTTTTAAAGATTATTATGATAAAACAATATATTATTTTGTTTGGATATATTATGTTTAAAAATATATTTCCTTCAAAATAATATTTATTTATATTTATGGTAAAATATTGTATTTAATTTTTTGTTTTGTAAAAAAATTTCCAAAATAATTACTATGTTCTTTAAATCATCATATAAAAATTATATTGGTGTGATTTTCTATGAATTTCATAAACAAACTGATTTTCTATTAATCAGTGAGAAATATAGATTTCTATTGAAAATTGAATTTCTATTTCCTATATACAGAAAGTTCAATTTTTTTACAAAATTATATTATATAGAAATTTGTTCTATTTTATTTTAAAAATTCAATCTAATTTTATTTTAATGAATTTTAATTTATTTATTATTAAATACATTTTCTTACAAAAAACACATCTGTCTAAAAACAATATTTATAAGCACAATGTATTTGAAAATAAATATATTAAATTGATCAAATGATATTTAATAGTTTTGAAGAAATATAAATATTATATATTCAATAAAATTGTTTAACCATTTATCTAATATTTCTAATATGTATGGTATAAGAAAAAATCCAGTTGTATTTTTGTAATAATTATTTTTATCACGTTCAACACAAATATGTAAAAATAATTTCTTACCATTATAGAATAGTATTTTTTGAAATTTTATTCAATATTTAGAATTATTAGGAATGAATATAGTAAATTCTATGATTTTTTCTTCGCTATTATGAATTGTAACCATTGTAAAATTTATTACATCAGAAAAAGGAAAATCAGGATACTATAGGTTAAAACATTGTGATAAGACAATAAATTTTAATCATAATGATTATTGTTTGAATTAAATTCACCATAATAACATTAGGCTCCAAATTTTGTGTTTTACTGGATATATTTTGCTGAATATGATGTAAATTATATTTGAAAAAAAAAAGATACAAAATGTCATTTTTTTTGTTTTTAAATATCTCTAATGTGTCCACATAGGGGAAAAGTGACATATGAACAAATATAAGAATATATATTTGAAATCAATAAAATTATTTCTATGGGAGAAATTTATTATTATTTTTTTATTTATTTAAAAACCATAAATATATTTCAATATATTAATAAACTCAAAGGGTTCCCCTCCCCTCAACGAAGAGTTAATCACCTTAATCAATCACATTCTTTCTATTTATTGATTACTATATCTAAATCTATTTTAATATTCCAGAAATAATTACATAACTATCGTAAATTTACATAAATGTTATTATGATTATTAAAAAAACTTTTTTCATAATTTTTTTCATCAGATGTGAATTGAAAATATATCTTCTGCATATATACAACTTACTAAGTCAACATAGCAGCATAATACATTTCTTATTACCCTATTTTTTCAATATGTATTTTTATTGGTTTAATAATTATATATGATGATCATTACATTGATATAGTTATATAATTAAATTAAAATATATACCTTCTTACCGTCCAGTACATTGAAAAGTGATAACTATGATCATTTGTACATGTTGACAATGAACTCCATGAAACGATGTGACTCATTTTTCATTTCTATTTTACTTTGGTATTAATAAGGATATATATAATGAGTATATAACATTTTTTGATAGAATAATTATTTCTAAATAGGGATTATTGTTTTATTGTCTTTTTTTTACCATTCAAAAAAATTAAAACAACATGGTTATGTACGTACGACTTATCGTCTCTATGAATGCTATAATTATAGTTATATCAATATCATTAATGAATGACTCTACTATTTTTAAATTAATATATATTTTTATGATATATATTTAATTGTTAAAATGTTTTTATATTATGGAACCATGATCGAAATACGAGTACTAAAGTAACAAAACCAAAACATACATGAAAAAAAGAAGTATATATTTCCCAAAAATATATTTTAATAAATAAGTATTAATAAATTTGATACAAGTGGTTATAATTAAATCATATACTATATGATATATATTAATATATTTTTATAATATTTTTTTAATAAAACTATGTTTATTATAAAGGGGTACCATTATTTTTTCTAGAACTTGGACACAAGGTCAGGGATTCTTATCTGAATTTTATTTCAACTGGACACATTCCATATTCTCCCGTTTTTGAAATCATGTTGTGCATATACATAAAATTAATTAATTTTGTTATTAATCTCCTAAAAATTATTGGATACAAGTATAAATCTACAGTTCTTCATATCATGGTGCTTGTGACTCAACATTTTCCAATGTGGTAGGGGTATATTCCAATGATCTCATAGTTTAACAATGTTTATTATGATTATGTTTTTAAAAATGAAATATTGTTATTTACCATTTAATAACTGCATGATATTTATTATCCTATGATTAACAATTTATTAATTTTTTTACAAATCATTTTCCACATCCAATGTACTCAAGAGAAAGTAAATATGTACTTAAAACAATAATCTTCATTTTTCTCATCATTCACTAACCCCATTTCATCCAAATTAGTGCTTTATAAAAAATATATATAATGAGGTTTTTTAGTTATCCTATAATAATCTAAATTCATTTATAAGAGTTAAATAATTTTGGAAAAATAATAATTGATTTTTCTTTTCATTTTCAGAAGAAGTTACATTTTTATTTTTTTCCCAAAATATGAATGAAATGTTTTTTTCTAACTAATATAGAATTAATGGAAGTTTACCACCATCAATTCTACACAATATTTTTATATTCCTTAAATTATTATAATTTTTATTTCAAATTAAATTAATTCCATAAAATCATCAAAAAAAAATTTATTTGAAAATGGATTTTCTAAATAGAGTGTTTATTTTCTTGAAAGAATATGTATGTGACCATTTAATAGAAATTAAATATATAATAACATGATTTGATGTAAAATATTCATCAATATGTATATGTTCCCTTGATAACTTTACAACACATTCTCATGATGTATAATTTTTTTTACTATGAGATAATCAAGAAACTAATTTATAGTATATGGGTTATTCTAGAGTGAATAGATGAAATGTTTTAGAAATTTGATTACATTGTATAGGTAATAATGGGATGATATGATGAATGATTAAAGATCTTTTGTCACACATATGATTTCTTTATATTTTTTATTTTTGTTATGTAATAACTAATAATGGTATTTATGTAATATATGATTAAAATGGTTATAAAATAATTAATGATGTGTTTTCTATGGCCTAATAAAAGCACATTTTATAGGAATTAAAATAATATAATGTTAGAGTAGTGTTACCCAAAACCACTATAGTGGATATTTTCATGTCAAATTTAAAATCAATATATTTAGGATCAGAAAAATGTTTTACATTTCCTTCAAGTATTAAATAAATTAATTTTAAATTTAACTGGGAAATAACCACTATTGGTGTTTCAAGAAAATATATGTTAAAATAATTCTAATTTGACACTCTTGAAAGGAGATTCAACTATGAGAGAAACAAACAAGTTGTATCAAAGAATATTGGTTAATAATATATATGTGAAATCTTATATGTATGATATTGAGAAAAAATGGATTCTATTACACAGTTAGTGTTAATTATTTAGGATTCATCCAACTGAATTATGTTTTTCCTCCTAGGTATATTGACCCAACAATAGACAAAAATCCTAGACTTTATGTAATCCCTCTTAATTAAAATGAGAAGGTAACTCTAAGAGATTAAATTTCAAATTTATATTTAATTATTAACATGATGAACTATGTGAAATAGTTGTTAGTTTTTCATTTCATATTATTCATTATTTAGTCAAATTTGAATTTATATTTTATAAACATAATAATCAAGTTAGTTTAATATATTATTTTCATAATGGTAAAAAATATATATAAACAATGAAAAAAAGAATAAATTGGGAGGTGTCATGATTCATTATAAATAGTTAGGACTACAAGGCATGTAGTTGGAGCACACATCTTGTACCATAGTTCACCAAACCTAGTTATACCATGAGGTACATGATACATGAATAAATAAATTAAACATGTATAATTTATATCACAACTAGTCTTGATTAGGCCAACATATCACATGACAAATTAGAATAAATGGCACACAATTGTAGCAATATCATATGGTCAAAATGGTTTTGTAGTGAAATTCAAATATTTTGTGCGGCCAAACCATGTGATATTGAAAATTTTAAAGAAACTTTTATGAATGATGTTTATGTGGTGTACACAATATTTAGTTAAATATTTCATGCATCTAAGAGAGATGTTAATCCATTCATTGAATCAAACAGACCCATAAAAAAGCATAACACATGGAATTTATCTGTTTTACACATTGTGTGGCGTTGCATTTAAATAATAACTAAATTCATGTAGTGTGTTGAGAAGACACACAAAAAGCCTAATACATGATGTGTATTTGGCTTGTACATATTCTGTGGTCTAACTTTTGAACACATCAATGTCTGGAATGTGTAATCTGCACTGACAACAACTGAGATACATAGAATGTTACTCGTAAGTACATGATTTTTACTCTACCTATTAATTGAAGTATTAAATTACATTAAATTAAAAATTGGAACATTAAATTCATATTTAATTTATTGCATTATTTTTTATTTGACAATTTAATAAAGGTTTTACAATTTTAAATGTTTAATTAAGTTGTTGTAATAAATCTATTTTTTGTTCTAACATTAATTTTAAATGAATATAATTAATGGTATTTATCATAAAATATGTTCTTATGGTTATTAAGATTAATTTCAATTATTTAATGGATTAATTAATGTAATTTTTTATATCTTAATAATAAAAATTGAAGAATAAATTATTATTAGGTTGTTAATTTTGTATAACCATTTCATGTCTGAATGTTCATGAGTATGAAAAAAACCTGTGTATGTGTTTTATATTTTGATGTAATTACTTCCATAGGTTTTGAATAATTAAATTATAAATTAAATTTCATGGCATGTGTTTCATAACTCCCTCCATTATTATATAAGACATGTATGTGGAATTATATTTATAAAATTCCCCTTAACCAATCCATTTATTCCCCTCACCTGCCTATGAGTTATAATTATATAAAAGGAATTTTTTCCCATGGTATGTAGATGTGATCAATGATAGAACCATAATGAACCCTGCTTAGTTGATAATTAAGATGATAGGTGGAATGAAAAAATTCAATCCAATTTAAAAAACAAATAGTTATTACCCAATGAGATGCATTATTTATTTTATGGACACAATACTAAAATCAATAAATAAATAAATTTATAGGGAATTATTTAATTTAAATAAATTATTTTTTCATATATGTTTTATCTTAATTAGATAATTAATTTTGTGAAATACAGTTAATATGAACAAGTTATGAATAGTATAAAATAAGATAGATTTAATTTCTAAAAAATAAAAATCCCTAAAGTTAATATTAAGTCATCCAACATTACATCATCAAAATATAGATGAATATATAGCTTAATGGTCAGTTTTTCCTCGGCCATGGGAACATTCATTTATTAGTAAGTCTTATCTTTGATAATAGGGTGACTTAACCTACTATGTATGTAACATCCCAAGTAAGTAAATAATTAGTTATTTTCATATCAATGTCTATTTATGAATTATATTGTAACATCCCAAGTAAGTAATTAATAATAGATATAGTTATCTATGTCTATTTATGAATTACATAGTGTTTTAGAGGCTTAAAACGAGAATAAATTCAATCTTAAGCATGGAATACAATAATATTTTTTAAAAGATTGTTTTACTGCCTTTTGGTGGAAAAACTTTTTGAAATAAATATTTTGACAATTTTATAAGCTCTATTTGTCACAATAAACTTATTATTTATGATTGGGTCATTGAAATTTACTTTGGTTAAATGTTTTGTATTTTTCCGATAAAGTTCATTTTTTAATGAATAGTGAAAAATGTTGTATTTTAATTCCAAACCACTTTTTAATCTAATTTATTTATATGATTAGATTATCTTTCGAATTTGTTTTAAAGTGAAATTACAATATATTTTTACATTTTAATCCAATTGTGGTCATTGGAATTAATTTCACATTGAAATTGGACTTAAACTAGTGTCAATCTTTTGATATATATTGTTTCATAAAAACACGCTATTAGTTCTGACAGTGAGAATTAATTATTAAATTAATTATTGTAACTTATATGTTTTTAATTTTTTAAAATAGATATCATTTTTGAATTCGGAATATCAAATATAGGTTAGGGTGAAGTTTTGGTATCTTTCTGAAAAACATCAATTTTTGATGAATAGTGAAACCACTAAGTGGTACATAAAAAAACTGATTTTTCATTTAAATGAAAATTTACCACATTTGTGTTTTGAATTTCAAAAATCCGACATACATGGTTTTCATTAAAAATTAAAATGTGGTTAAATGGGATTAAAAAATTTTTAGTGAATAGTAACTTTTATGTTTTAATCGCAATTAGAGGTAATTAGTGTAGTTTAAGGTAAAAATAATGTTTTAATAATATGAAACAACCTAGACACATGTACTACCCTTATTGGATGTGTCATGGACGACCTAGACAATCCATGGGTCAACATGCGGACCCCATGGAGCCACTTTGGTAGGAAAATGACATTAATAACTTTTATTTATAGTTAAAATGAAAATGTCACAAAAATGAGTTGTTTTAATAAAACAATTTTTAAATGGGGTTATAGAAGACATATTTTTGACTATAAATATTCATTTGAAAGATAAAAAATTTCCTACATCATGATATTTTTTTTATAATTTTTAGTCATTAAATAAAGTAAATTATTCATGACACCATGATGATGGAGTGATTACCTCATTATTATAAATTTAAATAATATGAAAAGATAATGTAATATATTAGACCTACACATGTCAAAAACCTATTGTATGGGTGTATTTCGTACTCTTATCACCTTATACTAGAAATATATAATTTCGGGACCTTTTAAATCCGAAAATCATTTTATAATAAAATATCCTTTTATAACAGTCCAAGAGTGCCCCTCCTCTCCTCTTATAAAAGGCCTCCTCATCTACCACCATACCCACACCTCTCAAGCCTTTGTCTCGGCCAACCCATGCCAATTTGGCTCTCCATGTCCCTCTATTACTCGTAGAATCCTCACTTTAGGCAGAAGTCTTCCCAAGGATGCCTTTGAGCTCAAATCAAAAAGAGTTACTTGTTTTAAAGGTAGTGTTTTCTCTTGTGTTCTTATGTTTTATTTTGATTCTCCAACACCCTAAACTCTTTTTATTAATTTATTTTGTACAAACACTAGTATCTTCAATATACTAGGATGTTTTTATATGAATGATTCGAGATACACTTACACACACCTTCATCTAATGGTTAAAGAGCATACTGTTTCTGTAGACGGCGAATTTCTACCTCACGAAACGATGATTATCAATATTATTCTAACACCTTAAATGGTGTCCATTAAGATGAAACTATAATTATATATGATATATAATATGTTTATTTTTTCCTTAAGCTTCTGTATTTTTCATTTATGGCATACCTATATGGTTTCCATTACAGGTAAATGTGATATCTTAATTTTAGGAAGTGCAGACTACCGCCCCTCAAAGTTATTTGATTCATTAACACCATTTGTGGTACGTATAAAGGATAAATTTAATGGTACTATATATGATATTATAATGGAATTATGATATACATTTATATCATTATGATTTCACTCCATTAATTAAGAAATAGAAATGAATGTTGCATTCATACGTACGTACGGCTTACCGTCTCCATGAACGGTGCATTTCATTTCTTACCTCTAAATGATTATGTAATATTATAAATGCATGTATATACTTGATACATATGATTTATATGATATCTACATCATGAATATAATTATTGATATAATGGATATTTTACCACATGAACAACTTGTAATTATATAGAGTTTATTTTTTACTGAAGTACCAATGATCGACAAAATGACCATTATTAACTTAAATAATTTCATAGTGTTCATAACATGGTAATAAGTAATATAAAAGGAATAATGAAATTTAAAAAGGTTTTTAGGAAAGTAGAAATCAACTCATGTCTATTATTCAGGACATTAAAGAACGGTCGAGTCAAGTCGGACCTGAGGTATGGGACTTCGTCTCAATCTCTTTTCATTGGGGCATATTTTGTTTTATACACAACCTTCATTTATATGGTGTATAAACCCCATTAAATTTTATGTTTATCCAAAAGGAATATTTTTTATACGAAGGATTTTACTAAACGACAAAAGGGAATGTTTTTGTCGTACGTATGCGGCGACAACTACTTCTCCGCCGCCGTGACCATTATCTGAGTTTCATCTTCCTCTATAAGCCATACATTTTTTTAAATGAAAAATAAATACCATTTTTTAATTTTCTTTTATTTTGGTATTGAAAATGGTTTTCATAATGTTTTTATTATATCAATATGTTGTATTGATATCTTGTGAATGAAATGTGGAAATGTTATGTTTCCTTTATGCATGTTTTATGTGATACGATTATGTTATGATTCTTGGGCATTGTTGTGAAGACGGGTGGTTCCATGAAAAACTAAGGGCGGGTGATCCCGATATAGCTCTCAAATGCATTGGGTTACATGAAGGAGTAAAACATTAAGGTTTCTCTAAGAGATTTAGGGAATGTACTGTGATGGGTATTCCGAACGTAACCAGGAGGGTTACTCCCTACGTAAGAATGTTATGAATGCCTCAAGTTATGTTTATGTCTTATGATTTCTATGATGTATTCATGATTTGATGAGGTATGGTAACGTGATTATGTTTTATGAGTAAAGTATGATTTTATACAAGGACTAATGTTTTCATTTCATACTTTTATATCCCTTACTGAGCATTTTATGCTAATCCCAAGTTTTTGAAATGTTTTTTACAGGTCAAGGGAAAGGTACATGATGTGATGATAGTGTCAAGGAAGTGTCCAGAAAGAATCCATGTTTTATTTTAAATATTATTCCGTTGATGGGAAAAATCAGTACTATCTTTTATGTAACCACTTTGTTTAAATGTGGAATGTAATGCATGTTTTATGATCTAATTCTCAAAAACTCTAAACCTGAAAAGATCCTCAACATGTATTCTTGAAGTAACTCAAGATTAAGTGATATTTAAGTCTGGGGCCTTATAGTTGGTATCAGAGGTCGGTTTAGATAAATTTAGGAGTTCGAATTCTATTAAATGATTATCCAAAAATATTTTTTTATGGTAAAATTTAATTGGTATAGCATTTACAGATTACCATGTTTCTTCGCCTAGGATATTTATGTGTTTAGAATGGTTTTTCGAAGCTGAAACATGGAAGTTGTGCTAGGAAGGTATAAAGATGGAAATAAACTTCTAAATCGGTATCCTGAGATGGTCAGAATCATAATTGAACAGTTTGTTGCAGTGAAGGCTCAGTTGACTCAGGTGATAAACTATGGTTGTGTTTACTGATGAAATTTTGGTGTTTTCTAAAAGTAAATAGAAGAATGAATGTCATTTAAGGGTGATCTTGCAAACCATAAAAGAAAAAAAAAACATTATGGAAAACTCAGCAATTGTTTTTGAAGAATGGCCAAGACCCACAAATGTAACGGAGATTCGTAGCATCCTTGGTTTGGCAGGATATTACTGAAGGAGTTGAAAAGAATATTGGTGAATGCTTCAGTTTTGGCACTTCCTTCTAGGAATGGTGAGTTTTATATATACAGTGATTCTTTGTTGAATGAACATGGTTGTGTCCTTATGCAGAATGATCGGGTAATTCCTTATGATTCACGTCAATTGAAAATTCATGAGGTAAATTACCCTACACATGATTTGGAATTAGCTGCTGTTGTGTTTGATTTAAAAATTTGGAGGCATCATTTGTATTGAGTAAATTGTGAAATAAAAACCTATCACAAAAGATTAAAGTATATATTCACTCAGAATGAATTGAACATGAGACATAGGAGATGGCTATAATTAATCAAGGATTATGATTTTACAATTCATTACCATACAAGAAAAGAAAATAAAGTGGATGATTCTATGAGCCAAAAAAGTAATTATTCATTAACAATGTTTCGTTTGGAACATGATCTTTTGGTTATGGATTTTATGAACTTTGGCTTAGAAGTTTTAGATGCAGGAAGTCCTTCTGTTTTGTTTCAGGAATCAGTGAAATCTTCTCTATGAGACAGAATTAAGCAAGCATAGAAGCAGGATAGTGAGTTGTAGAAAAAGGTATAGCTGGTTCAGAAGGGTAAGCAGCCTGAATTCAACATTGATAATGATTTTTTTGAGATTTGGGAAGAGATTGTGTGTGCCTTGTGATTCACAGTTGAAGAGAGAGTTGTTAGGTGAAGCTCATTGTTCTCCATTTTTAGTTCATCTAGGTAGTAATAAGATATATAGAGATCTTAGGGAGTATTATTGGTGGGACGGAATGAAAAGGGACATTGCTAATTTTACTATGAAGTGTTTGACTTTTAAAACAGGAAAAAGCAGAGCGACAGTTACCGAAAGGGATGCTTCAGCCTTTACTAGTACCAGAATGGAAATGGGAGAATATATCCATGGACTTCGTTGTGGGATTGTCGAAGACACCTCGAGGTAATAATGCAATATGGGTTATTGTTGATCTCTTGACTAAATCTTCTCATTTCCTTGCTATACGAGATACGTTTTCCCTAGATCAACTTTCCCATTTGTATCTTAAAAAGATAGTCAGGTTACATGGATTTCCTCACTCCAATGTATCTGATCGTGATCCCTGGTTTACTTTTAAATTTTGGAAGGGCCTTCAGAAGTCATTGGGTACTGAATAAAATTTTAGAATAGATTTTCATCCTCAATCATATGGGAATTCAAAACGAACGATTCAGACTTTGGAGGATATGCTACGTGCTTGTTCGATGGATTATCAGGTATGTTCGGACCAACATCTTTCTTTGGTTTAGTTTTCATATAATAATAGTTTTAACTTCAGTATACAGATAGATCCATTTTAGGAATTATATGGTAAACGATGTTGAACTATAGCTTTTTGCGATGAAGTGGGTTAAAGGAAGCTGATGGGACCAGAATTGGTGGAAGAGATGGCAGAAAAATTTCAGTTGATTCAGAAACACATGAGAACAGCACAGAGCAGGAAGAAGAGTTGTGTGGATAACCAGAGGAAGGATCTATTTTTCGAGGTATGTGATCATGTTTTTCTCAAATTTTCACTGTGGAAAAGTGTTATTCGATTTGGTATGAAAGAAAATCTGAGTCCAAGGTTCATTGGATCATATGAAATTCTAGAGAGAGTTGGATCAGTTTCTTAGCTTTACCTCCGAGTTTATCTCAAGTACAGAATGTTTTTCATGTTTCGATTTTGATAAAGTATATGCCATATCCATCTCATGTTTTTGAGCCCATAGATAGTTCAGTTGGAAGACAATATCTCTTATGAAGATCAACTAGTCCAGATTCTTGACCACATGGAGAAAGTGTTGCAAAATAAGGTGATTCCTCAGGTAAAGGTTTTGTGGAAAAACCATATGGTTGAAGAGGCAACGTGGGAATTAGAAAATGCTATGAGGGATAAATACCCCGACATATTTGATAAGAAAATAAATTGTGGGGACGCAATTATCTAAAGGGGGAAGGATGTAACATCCCAAGTAAGTAATTAATAATAGATATAGTTATATATGTCTACTTATGAATTAGATAGTGTTTTAGATGTTTAAAACGAGAATAAATTCTATCTTAACCATGGAATACACTAATATTTTTTAAAAGATTGTTTTACTTCTTTTTGGTGGCAATCCTTTTTTAAATCAAACTTTTGAAAATTTTATAAGCTCTATTTGTCAAAAAAATCTTATTCTTTAAGATTGGGATATTGAAATTTACTTTGGGTAAATTTTTGGTATTTTTCCGATAAAGTTCATTTTTTAATGAATAGTGAAAAATGTTGTATTTTAATTCAAAACCTCTTATTAATATAATTTATTTATATAATTAGATTATATTTTTAATTGGTTTTAAAATGAAATGAGAATATATTTTTACCATTTAATCCAGTAGTTGTCGCTGTAATTAATTTCACTTTGAAATTGGACTTAAACTAGTGTCAATCTTTTGATATATATTGTTTCATTAAAACACGCTATTTGTTCTAACAGTGGGAATTAATTATTAAATTAATTTTAGTAACTTATATGTTTTTAATTCTGTAAATATACATCATTTTTGAATTTGGAATATCAAATATATATTAGGGTGAATTTTTGGTATTTTTCTGAAAAACTTCAATTTTTGATGAATAGTGAAATCACTATGTGGTACTTAAAAAAAACTAATTTTTCTTTTAAATAAAATTATACCACCTATATGTTATGAATTTCAAATATTTGACATAAATGGTTTTCATTAATAATTAATATTTGGTTCAATGGGATTAAAATAAATTTTTTGTGAATAGTAACTTTTATGTTTTAATCGCAAATAGAGGTAATTAGTGTAGTTTAAGGTAAAAATAATGTTTTAGTAATATAAAATGACATAGACACATGTCCTACCCTTATTGGATGTGTCATGTCCGACCAGGACAATTCATGGGTTGACTTGGGGACCCCATGGAGCCAATTTGGTAGGAAAATGACATTAATTACTTTTTATTAAAAGTTAAAATGAAAATGTCACAAACATGAGATGTTTTACTAAAAAAAATTTTAAATAGGGTTATACAAGCCATATTTTTTACTATAAATATTCATATGAAATATAAAAATATTTCCTACATCATGATAGTTTTTATATAATTTTTAGACATAAATAAATAAAATTATTTATGACACCATGATGATGCAGCGATTACCTCATTATTTAACGATTTAAATTAAATGAAAAGATAATGTAAAATGTAAGACCTACACATGCCAAAACCTATTGTATGGGTGTATTTAGAACTCTTATCACCATATCCTAGAAATATATAATTTTGGGACCTTTTATATCTGAAAAACATTTTATAGTAAAGTAACCTTTTTATAACTTTCCAAGACTGCCCCTCCTCTCCTCTTGTAAAAGGCCCCCACCTCTACCACCTTACCCATAACTCTCAAGCCTTTGTCTCTTCCAAAACCATTCAATTTTGTCTCCCCACATACCTATCTTCATTATAAAATCCTCACATTGGGATGAAGTCTTCCCAAGTATGTCTTTGAGCTCAAATCAAAAAGAGTTACCCATTTTAAAGGTAGTGTTTTCTATTGTGTTCTTATGTTTGATTTTGCTTCTCTAACCAACTAAAATCTTTTTATTCTTTTATTTTGTAACAAAACCATAATAATAAATATACTAGGATGTTTTTATAAGATGGATTTGAGCTACACTTACACACACCTTCATCTAATGGTTAAAGAGCATACTGTTTCTGTAGATGGAGAATTTCTGCCTCAAAAAGTGATGATTGTTCAATATTCTTCTAACACCTTCAAAGGTGGAAATTAAGATGACAATATATTTATATATGATATATAATATGTTTATTTTTTACGTAAGTTTCTATATTTTTCATTTATGGAATACCTTTATGGTTTCCATTATGGGTAAACGCGATATCTTCATTTTAGGAAGTGCGGACTACCGCCCCTTAAAAGTGATTTGATTCGTTAAAACCATATGTGGTACGTAAAAGGATAAATTAAATGATATTATATATGCTATTATACTGGAATTATGATATACCTTTATATCATTATGATTTCACTCCATTAAGTAAGAAATAGAAATGAAAGTAGCGTTCATGCGTACGTACAGTTTACCGCCTCCATGAACGGTGCATTTCATTTCATACCTCAGAATGATTATGAAATATTATAAATGAATGTATATACTTGATATATATGATATATATGATATCTACATCATGAATATAATTCTTGATATAATTGATATTTTACCACATGAACAACTTGTAATTATAAAGAGTTTATTTTTGACTCAAGTACCAATGATCGACAAAATGACCATTATTAACTTAAATAATTACATAGTGTTCATAACATGGTAATAAGTGATATAAAATGAATATTGAACTTGAAAAATGTTCTTAAGAAAGTATAAATTAACTCAATTTTATTATTCAAGACGTTAAAGAATGATCGAGTCATGTCGGACCGGAGGTATGGGACTTCGTCTCAATCTCCTTTCATTGAGGCATATTTTGTTTTATACACAACCTTCTTTTATATGGTGTATAAAACCCTTTGACTTTTACATTTATCCAAAAGGAATATTTTTTATACGATGCATTTTACTAAACGAAAAAATGGAATGTTTTTGTCCTACGTATGCGGCGACAACGACTTCTCCACTGCCATGACCATTATTTGAGTTTAGGCTTCCTCTACCAGCCATTCCTTTTTTTAAAATGAAAAATAAATACCATGTTTTACTTTTCTTTTATTTTGGTATTGAAAATGGTTTTCATAATGTTTTTATTATATCAATGTGTTGTATTGATATCTTATGATTGAAATGTTGAAATGTTATGTTTCCTTTACCCATGTTTTATGTGATACGATTATGTTATGCTTCTTGGGAATTTTTATGAAGACGGGTGGTTCCGTAAAAAACTATGTTTGGGTGAGCCCGATATAGCTCTCCAGTGAATTGGGTAATGTGAAGGAGTTAAACATTAAGGTTTCTCCGAAGAGATTTAGGGAATATAATGTGATGGGTATTCTAAACGTAACCAAGAGGGTTACTCCCTACGTAAGAAAGTAATGAATGCCTCAAGTTACCTTTATGTCTTATGATTTCTATGATTTATTCATGATTTGTTGAGGTATGTTAAAGTGATTATGTTTTATGAGTAATGTATGATTTCATACGTGGACTAATTCTTTCATTTCGTACTTTTATATCCCTTACTGAGCTTCTTATTCTCATCCCATGTTTTTGAAATGTTTTTCATAGGTCAAGGGAAAGGTACATGATGTGATGATAGTGAAAAGGAAGTTTCAAGAAAGAATCCATGTTTTATTTTAAATATGATTATTTTGATGGGAAAAATGAGTACTATCTTTTATGTAACCACTTTGTTTAAATGTGGAATGTAATGCATGTTTTGTGATCTAATTATCTAGAACACTAAACCTGAAAAGATCCTCAACATGTATTCTTGAAGTAACTCAAGTTTAAGTGATGTTTAAGTTTGGGGCCTTATAGTTGGTATTAGAGGTCGGTTTAGATAAATTTAGGAGTTAAAATTCTATTAAATGATAATCCAAAAATATTTTTTTATTGTCATATTTAATTAGTATAGCATTTACAGATTACCATGTTGCTTCGCTTGAGATATTTATGTGTTTAGAATGGTTTTTCGAAGAGGAAACATGGAATTTGTGCTAGGAAGGTATACAGATGGAAATGATCCTCTAAATTGGCATCCTGAGATGGTCAGAATCAGAATTGAATAGTTTTTTCCAGTGAAAGCTCAATTGACTCAGGTGATAAACTGTGGTTGTTTTTACTGAAGAAATTTTGGTGTTTTCTAAAGGTAAAGAAGAGAATTAATGTCATTTAAGGGTGATATTGCAAACCATAAAAGAAAAGAAACTATATGTAAAATTCTAGCAAGTGTTTTTGAAGAATGGCCAAGACCCACAAATGTAATTGAGATTCGTAGCTTCTTTGGTTTGGCAGGCTATTACGGAAGGTGTTGAAAAGAAGATTGGTGAACGCTCCAGTTTTGGCACTTCCTTCTAGGAATAGTGATTATGTTATATATAGTGATGCTTTGTTGAAAGGACTTGGTTGTGTCCTTATGCAGAATGATCAGGTAATTTCTTATGCTTCACGTCAATTGAAATTTCATGAGGTAAATTACCCTACACATGATTTGGTATTAGCTGCTGTTGTATTCGATTTTAAAATTTGGAGGCATCGTTTTTATGGAGTAAAGTGTGAAATATATACCTATCACAAAATATTAAAGTATATATTCACTCAGAAAGAATTCAACATGAGAGAGAGGAGATGGCTAGAATTAATCAAGGATTATGATTGTACAATTCATTACTATCCAGGAAAAGCAAATAAAGTGAAAGATTATTTAAGTCGAAAAAGTAATGCTTCATTAACAAAGTTGCGTTTGAACATGATCATTTGGATATGGATTTGATGAACATTGGAAGAGATGTTTTTGGTGCAGGAAGTCCTTCAGTTTTGTTTCAGTTATCAACGAAATCTTCTCTATGAGACAGAATTAAGCAAGCACAGAAGCAAGACAGTGAGTTACAGAAAAAGGTAGAGCTGGTTCAGAAGGGTAAGTTGACTGAATTCAACATTGATAATGATTTTTTTTTGAGATTTGGGAAGAGATTTTGTGTGTCTTGTGATTCATAGTTGAAGAGAGAGTTGTTATGTGAAGCTCATATTTCTCTTTTTTCAGTTCATCTAGGAAGTACTAAGATGTATAGAGATCTTCAGGAGTATTATTGGTGGGATGGAATGAAAAGGTATATTGTAGGTTTTACTGTGAAGTGTTTGACTTTTCAACAGGTAAATGTAGAGTGACAGTTACCGAAAGGGATGCTTCTGCCTTTACCAGTACCAGAATGGAAATGGGAGAATATATCCATGGACATCGTTGTGGGATTATAGAAGACACCTCGAGGTAACAATGCAATATGGGTTATTGTTGATCACTTGGCTAAATATGCTCATTTCCATTCTATACGAGACACATTTTCCCTAGATCAACATTCCCATTTGTATCTTAAAGTGATAGTCAGGTTACATGGTGTTCCTATCTCCAATGTATCTGATCGTGATCCCAGATTTACTTCTAACTTTTTGAAGGGCCTTCAGAAGTCGTTGGGTACTGAAATAAATTTTTTTACATCTTTTTATCCTCAATCAGATGGGCAGTCAAAATGAACGATTCAGACATTAGAGGATATGATACGTGCTTGTTCGATGGATTATTAGGGATGTTGGGTCCAACATCTTTCTTTGGTTGAGTTTTCATATAATAACAGTTTTCATTCCAGTATACAGATTTCTCCATTTGAGGCATTATATGGTAAAAGGTGTTGAACTTCAGATTTTTGGGATGAAGAGGGTGAAAGGAAGCTAATGGGACCAGAATTGGTAGAAGATATGGTAGAAATATTTTATTTGATTCAGAAACACATGATAATAGCACAGAGCAGGCAGAAGAGTTATGCGGATAATAGGAGGAAGGATCTATTTTTCTAGGTAGGTGATCATATTTTTCTCAAAGTTTCACCGTGGAAAAGTGTGATGCGATTTGGTAAGAAAGGAAATACGAGTCCATGGTTCATTAGACCATATGGAATTCTGGAGAGAGTTGGATCAGTTTCTTGGCTTTACCTTTGAGTTTATCTCAGGTACACAATGTTTTTCATGTTTCGATGTTGAGAAAGTATATGCCTGATCCATCTCATGTTTTGAGCCCAGAGGTAGTTCAGTTGGAAGATAATGTGTCTTATGAAAAACAACCAGTCCAGATTCTTGACCACATGAAGTAAGTGTTGCGGAATAAGGTGATTCATTAGGTAAAGGTTTTGTGTAAAAATCATATGGTTGAAGATACAATGAGGGAATCTGAAAATGCTATGAGGGATAAATACCCCCACTTATTTGATAAGTAAATAAATTTCGAGGACACAATTTTCTAAAGGGGGGAAGGATGTAACATCCCAAGTAAGTAATGAATAGTATATATAGTTATATATATCTATTTATGAATTAGATAGTGTTTCATAGGTTTAAAATGAGAATAAATTCAATCTTAATCATGGAATACACTAATATTTTTTAAAAGAGTGTTTTACTGCCTTTTACTGGGAACCCATTTTTAAATAAAACTTTTGACAATTTTATATGCTCTATTTTTGAAAATAAACTTATTCATTATTATTGGGATATTGAAATTTACTTTGGGTAAATTTTTTATATTTTTCCGATAAAGATCATTTTTTAATGAATAGTGAAAAATGTAGTATTTTAATTCAAAACCACTTTTTAATCAAATTTATTTATATGATTAGATTATCTTTTTAATTGGTTTTAAAGTGAAATTAGAATATATTTTTACCTTTTAATCCAATATTGGTAATTGGAATTAATTTCACTTTGAAATTGGACTTAAACTAGTGTCAATCATTTGATATATATTGTTTCATAAAAACAATCTATTTGTTCTGACAATGGGAATTAATTATTAAATTAATTATTGCGACTTATATGTTTTGAATTTTTTAAATTAGACATCATTTATGAATTCGGAATATCAAATAAATCGTACGGTGATGTTTTGGTATTTTTCTGAAAAACTTCAATTTTTGATGAATAGTGAGACCACTAAGTGGTACTTAAAAAAAACTGATTTTTCGTTTAAATGAATTTTTAGCACCTCTGTATTATGAATTTCAAACTTCTGACATACATGGTTTTCATTAACAAGTAAAATTTGGTTCAATTGGATTAAAATAATATTTTGGTGAATAGTAACTTTTAAGTATTAATCGCAAATAGAGGTAATTAGTGTAGTTTAAGGTAAAAATAATGTTTTAGTAATATGAAATGACCTAGAAGCATGTCCTACCCTTATTGGATGTGTCCTGGACGACCAAGAAAATTCATGGGTCGACTTGGGGACCCCATGGAGTCACTTTGGTAGGAAAATGACATTAAAAACTTTTTATTTAAAGTTAAAATGAAAATGTCACAAACATGAGTTGTTTTACTAAAACAAATTTTAAATGGGGTTATACAAGTCATATTTATGACTATAAATATTCCTTTGAAAGATAAAAATATTTCCTAAATCATGATATTTTGTTTTATAATTTTTGGACATTAAATAAATTAAATTATTTATGACACCATGATGATGCATCGATTACCTCATTATTTAAAGATTTAAATAAAATGAAACAATAATGTATAATCTACGACCTAAACATGTCAAAAACCTATTGGATGAGTGTATTTCGAACTCGTATAACCTTATCCTTGAAATATATAATTTTGGGACCTTTTAAATCCGAAATCATATTATAATAAAGTAACCTTTTATAACTTTCAAAGAGGGCCCCTCCTCTCCTCTTATAAAAGGCCCCCACCTCTACCACCTTACCCACACCTGTAAAGCCTTTTTCTCGGCCAACCCCTGTCCCTTTTGTCTCCCCACATCCCTCTCTTACTCCTAGAAGCCTCACTTTGGGCAGAAGTCTTCCCAATCAAGCCTTTGAGCTAAAATCAAAAAGAGTTACCCATTTTAAAGGTAGTGTTTTCTATTCTGTTCTTATGTTTTATTTTGCTTCTCCAAACCCCTAAACTCTTTTTATTGTTAAATATTATAACAAAAACAGTACCTTCAATATACTAAGATTTTGTTATAAGAATTATTTGAGCAACACTTACACACACCATCATTTTAAGGTTAAAGAGCATATTGTTTCCGTGGATGGCGAATTTCTGCCTCACGAAATGATGATTGTTCAATATTCTTCTAACACCTTTAAAGGTGGCCATTAAGATAACAATATATTTATATATGATATATAATATTTTTATGTTTTACTTAAGCTTCTGTATTTTTCATTTATGGCCTACCTTTATGGTTTCCATTATGGGTAAACGTGATATCTTCATTTTAGGAAGTGCGGACTACCGCCCCCTCAAAGTGATTTGATTTGTTAACACCATATGTAGTATGTATAAAGGATAAATTTAACGATATTATATATGATATTATATGGGAATTATGATATACCTTTATATAATTATGATTTCACTCCATTAAGTAAGAAATAGAAATGAAAGTAGCGTTCATGTGTACGTATGGTTTACCGTCTCCATGAACGGTGCATTTCATTTCTTACCTCTAAATGATTATATAATATTATAAATGTATGTATATAATGGATATATATGATATATATGATATCTACATCATGAATATAATTCTTGATATAATGGATATTTTACCACATTAAAAACTTGTAATTATAAAGAGTTTATTTTTGACTCAACTACCAATGATCGACAAAATGACCATTATTAACATAAATAATTACATAGTGTTCATAACACGGTAATAAGTGAAATAAAAGTAATAATGAACTTTAAAAAGGTTCTTAAGGAAGTAGAAATTAACTCAATTTTATTATTTAGGATGTTAAGGAATGATCTAGTCATGTCAGACCCGAGGTATGGGACTTCGTCTCAATCTCCTTTCATTGAGGCATATTTTGTTTTATACACAACCTTATTTTATACGGTGTAGAAACCCATTTGACTTTTACATTTATCCAAAAGGAATATTTTTTATAAGAAGCGTTTTACTAAACGACAAAAGGGAATGTTTTTGTCGTACGTATGCTTGGACAATGACTTCTCAGCTACCAGGACCATTATTTGAGTTTAGGCTTCCTCTACAAGCCATGCCTTTTTTAAAATGAAAAATAAATACCATGTATTACTTTTCTTTTATTTTGGTATTGAAAACGATTTTCATAATTTTTTTATTATATCAATGTGTTGTATTGATATCTTGTGATTGAAAGGTGGAAATATTATGTTTCCTTTATGCATGTTTTATATGAAATGATTATGTTATGGTTCTTGGGAATTGTTATGAAGACGGGTGGTTCTGTGATAAAATAAGGGCATGTGAGCCCGATATAGCTCTCCAATGCATTGGGTAATGCGATGGAGTTAACCATTAAGGTTTCTCCGAAGATATTTAGAGAATATACTATGATGAGTATTCCCAACGTAACCAAGAGGGTTACTTCGAACGTAAGAATGTTATGAATGAGTCAAGTTAACTTTATGTCTTATGATTTCTATGATTTATTCATGATTTGATGAGATATGTTAATGTTATTATGTTTTCTGAGTAAAGTATGATTTCATACATGGACTAATGTTTTCATTTCGTACATTTATATCCCTTACTGAGCTCTTTATGCTCATCCCAAGTTTTTGAAATGTTTTTCACTGGTCAAGGGAAAGGTATATGATGCGATGATAGTGTCAAGGAAGTGTTAAGAAAAAATACATGTTTTATTTTATATATGATTCTATTGATGGAAAAAATGAGTACTATCTTTTATGTAACCACTTTGATTAAATGTGGAATGTAATGCAGGTTTTATGATCTAATTCTCTAAAAATCTAAACCTGAAAAGATCCTCAACATATATTCTTGAAGTAACTCAAGCTTAAGTGATTTTTAAGGCCGGGTTCTTATATATATAGTGTTTTAAAGGTTTAAAATTAGATTAGATCCAATCTTAAGCATTGAATTCTCTAATATTTTTAAAATATTATTTTACCTCCAATTGATGGAGAACAATTTTTAAATATATATTTTGACAATTTTTTAAGCACTTTTTTCCAAAATAATTTAATTATTTAGTATTGGTACATTGAACTTTACATAGGATAAATTTTTGGTATTTTTCTGATAATGATAATTTTTTTATGAATAGTGAATAATACGGCATTTTACTTCAAAGCTGCTATTTCATATAATTTAATAATATGGATATATTTTCCTTTTAATTGGTTTTAATGTTTAATTAGAATATATTTTTACCATTTAATCCAATTTATGTCAATGTATTTAATTTCACTATAGAATTGGGCATAAACAAGTGTCAAACGTTCGATAGATATTGTTTCTATGGAAACCCGATATTTGTTTTGACAACCGGAATTATTTTTAAATTAATTACTACAATTTCTGTTATTGTAATTTTGTAAAATGGATTTCATATTTTGAATTAAATAGTCCAAATTTTTTAATTAAGACTCTTTTGTTTTTGGACATTATGAATAGTAACGACGGTAATTATCTTCAATTATCCAGATTAATTTGTAATTGGGTAGTTAAGGGTAATAAAATAATATCATAATAATATAAAATGACCCAAACATGTGTCCTTATGCTACTGGTTGTGTCATGGCAAACCATGGGATGCCATGTGACAACTTTGGGACCCCATGGAATCACTTTTTTTTATAGTGGCATTTTATCTCTTTATTTTTAAAGAAAGTTAAATATAACAAAAGTATGTAACACCTATGTATAAAAATTTTAACATAGTATACATAACTTTTCTATTTTAGATAAATAGTCAATGGAATGCTAAAAAGACTTCCTACATCATGGTATTTGTTTATAATTTTTAGACATTATATATATAAATTTATTTATGACACCATGATGATTTAGTGATTACCTCATTAATGAATGATTTAAATAAAATGAAAAAATAATGTAAAATCTAAGAATTAAACTTGTCAAAAACATATTTTATGGGTGTATTTTGAACCCTTATCTCCATACCCTCGAAATATATCATTGTGGGACCTATAAAATCCAAACCTAATTAATAAATAAAGTATCATTTCTTGACTTTCCAAGAGTGCCCCTCCTCCCTCTTATAAAAGGCCCCCACCTCTACGCCGTTACCCACGCCTCTCAAGAAATTGCCTCAGCCAAAATCTGCTCATTTTATCTCTCAACATCCTTATATTCATCATAGAAGCCTTCCATTAGGCATAAATCTCTTCAAGAAAACCTTTTGATTCATACCAAGGGGAGTTATCTGATTTAAATGTAATGGCTTCTCCTATGTTCTTTCGTTTTATTTTTCTTCTCCAACCCCCTAAACTATTTTATTACTTTATTTTGTAACAACACTAGTATCATAAATATGAAAAGATGTTTTTATAAGAATTATTCGAGCTACACTTACAAACACCACCATCTAATGGTTAAAGAACATATTGTTTCTTAGGGTGGTGAATTACTGCCTCACGAAATGATGACTGTTAAATATTCTTTTAACACCTATCATAGTGGCCATCAAGATGTCACGCTATTTATATATTATATATATTATTTTTATGTATTCCTTATGATTATTTAGTTTTCATTTATGGCATCCATTTATGGTTTTCATTATGGGTAAACATGATATCTTCATTTTAGGAAGTGCGTACTACCACCCCCTCAAAGTGATTTGATTTGTTAATGCCATATGTGGGACATAATAATGATGGAGTTTATGATTTTAAATATTATATTATACTGGAATTATAATATACCTTTATATCATTATGATTTCATTCCATTTAATACAAAATAGAAATGAAAGTAGCGTTCATGTGTACGTACGGTTTGCCGTCTCCATGAATGGTGTATTTCATTTCTTACCTCTAAATGTTATGTAATATTATAAATTCATTTATATACTGGATATATATGATATATATGATATCTACATATATGAATTTAATTCTGGATATAATGTATATTTTACCACATGAACAACTTGTAGTTATAAGACGTTTATTTTTGGATCAAGTACCAAAGATTGAAAAAATGATAGTTATTAACATAAATATTTACATAATGTTGAAAACAAGGTAATACGTGATATAAAAGAAATAATGACCTTGAAAAAGGTTCTTATGATAGAAAAAATTTACTCTAGTTCATTATTCAGGAGACTAAATAACGATTGTGTAAAGTCGGACATGAGATAAGGGACATCATCTCAATCTCCTTTCATTGAGGCATATTTTGATATATACACAACATTCTTTTATAAGTTGTATAAAACCCTTTGAAATTTAATATTATTCAAAATGAATCTTTTTATACGACGTGTTTTACGAAATTTCAAAAAGGGAATGTTTTCTGTCTTATGTATGTGGTGACAAAGACTTCTCCACTACTGTGACAATTATTTGAGTTTCGGGTTCCTATAAAAGGCACAACTTTATTTTAAATGAAAAATAAATACCATGTTTTAATTATCTTTTATTTTGGTATTGAAAATGGTTTTGAAAATGTCTTTATTATATTAATGTTCTTTTTATATATTGTGATTGAAATGTGGACATGTTATATTTCCTTTATGAATGTTTTATGTGACATGATTATGTTATGGTTCATGGGAATTGATTATGAAGATGGGTGGTTCTATGATTAACTAACGGTGGGTGAGCTCGTGGTAGCTCTCCAATGCATTGGGTAATTCGAAGGGGTTAAACACTAAGGTTTCTCCAAAGAGATATAATGCATATACTGTAATGGGTATTCCAAACATAACCATAAGGGTTACTCGCTACATTAGAAAGTTATGAATGCCTCAAGTTTCATTCATGTCTTATGATTTATATGAGTTATTCATGAGTATTATGATTTCATGAGGTATGTTAAAGTTCTTAGGTTTTATGGGTAAATTATGATTTCATTTATTCTTATTTATACATGGACTAATGTTTTAATTTCGTATCTTTATATCCCTTACTGATATTTTTATTCTCTTACCATGTTTTTGAAATGTTTTTCACAGTTCAGGGGAAAAATACATGATGTGATGATTGTTTCGAGGAAATTTCAAGAATGAATCCATGTCTATTTTAAATATGTTTCCTTTGATGGGAAAAATGAATATTGTATTTTATCTAACCACCTTGTTTAAATGTGGAATGTAATGCATGATTTATGATCTAATTCTATAAAACTCTAAACCTGAAATGATCCTCAATGTGTATTCTTGAAATAACTCAAGATTAAGTAATGTTTCATGATGTGGCCATATAGTTGATATCAAAGGTCGGTTTAAATAACAGCATGAGTTAGAATTCTATTAATTGATTATCCAAAAATATATTTTTTATGGTCAAATTGAAAATGATATTGCATTAGTAGATTACAATGTTTCTTCATCTAAGACATGTTTTTTCAGAATGTTTTTTCACAGAGGAAACAAGGAAGTATTGCTAGGAAGGCATAGAAAAGGAAATGACCTTCCAAATCAGTATCCTGAGATGGTCGGAATTAGAACTGAATAGTTTTTTGTAGTAATGGCACAGTTGACACAAGTAATAAATGGTGGTGGAATCCATGCATGAGATCAGCCAGATCAACCACAGTGGAAAATGTCAGTGGTGGAACATTTCATGAGGCAACATCCCCCATTATTCAAGGGATCATCTAACCTTGTGCTTTCTGAAGGGTGGATTAAAGCACTAAAGAAGATTTTCGATGTCATGGGTTGTTCATACAATCAAAATGTAAGTCTTGTTGTTTACCGTTTGGAGGGTGAAGCAGATCAGTGGTGGTCAATGGTTAAAAATTTCAGGGATGCTGATGAGATTGATGCTCTTTACTGGGATTAATTCACAAGTATGTTTCTTGAGAAATATTTTCCTAAGGAAATTTGACTTAGGATGGAAAAATAATTCTTGTAATTATGGAAAGAGGACGACTCAATGGCTGCTTATGAAGAAAATTACACTAGATTGGAAATGTATTCTCTAAATTTTATCTGATACCTTGATAGTAAAATCGATCATTTTTACAAATGATTGAAGCAAAAATATCAAAGGGCTTTAGCTTCTCGCGAGTTCCAGAGTTATGAAAAGCGTGTTTGATGTGTTGAGATTGTGGAAATGGAGTTTTCCGATGTTCAAGTGTTCTATATCAACCAATAGAGGAAGAGACCGATGTGGCAGGAGAAATGGAAGAATCCTTCAAAAAGGCCTCATGGTAAGAAAACAAAGATTCTAGTTTGTGATAAATGTGTTAAAGAGAATACTGGGGAATGTCTTTTGAATTCTAAAAAGTGATACCGATGTGGTAAGATGGGACATAAAGCTCATGATTGAACTGAAAAAGATCAGGGAGATGGTAAGACCAAAATTGATTTACAGTGAGTGAAATGTTTTAAGTGCAATAAGATGGTTCATTATGACAACGATTGTTCGACAAAGAGATAAATGATCGGAAGAAGTCAGACGACAAGTAGAATGGTGTGGTGAAATCCTTTGCAACAACTTCAACAGATGTTGGGCCACCAAATGAAGTGGTATCATGTACTTTGTTTGTTTTTTCATATTATGTCAATGTGTTATTTGATTTAGGGTCTACAAATTCTTTTATCTCTGAAACATTTTCTAGTAAATTTGGAATTCCATCTCAAGAATTGACTCCTCAAATTACAGTAAAAACACCTGGGAAAAATGTTGAGGAAAAAAGAATTTATAAGAATCTTCTTATCCTTATCCGTGGAAAGAAACTACTTGAAAAAATTATTATTTTTACCTCTAGTAGAGTTTGATGTTATCCTGGGTAGGGATTGGCTCTCTGTTAACCATGTTAATATTGATTGTAGAGCTAAATAAGTTTCTTTTCAGAAATAATTTGAGTTTGTGTACAAGAATGACCCCTTACTGTTGATAACAAACCAAGAGGCTGAGAAACTTGTAAAAGATGGAAATGAATGTTTCCTTGAACATATTTTTTAAAAAAAGGAACAGTTCAGATTAATAATGTACCAGTGGTAAATGAGTATCCTGATGTTTTTCTTGATGAGTGGCCGGGAATAATACTAGATCAGGATGATTAATTTACTATTGACTTAGTTCTTGATGCTAAGCCAATTTCAAAACCCCCTTATCGAATGGCTCAAATTGAACATCTAGAGTTGAATGAGAAATTGCAAGATTTATTAGTAAACGGTTTTATTCGACCTTTCACATCACCATGGGGTGCTCCTGTATTATTTGTTAAAAATAAAGATGGTTAAATGAGACTTTTCATTGATTATAGATCCTCGAATAACATCATTGTTAAGAAAAAATATCCTTTGCCTCATATCGATGATTTGATTGATCAGCTCCAGGGAGCTCAGTTATTTTCAAAGATTGACTTCAGATTGCGGTACCAATAGTTGAAGGTAAAGTAAGAAGATATTCTGAAGACTGCATTTTTTAAAATATATGGCCATTATGAATTTTTAGTAATGCCTTTTGGGTTAACCAATGCACCTACTATATTCATGGACCTTATGAATAGAATTTCCCATGAGTTCTTGGATAAGTTTGTGGTTTTTTTCATTGATGATATTTTGGTGTTTTCTAAAAGTGAAGAGGACAATTAAAGTCATTTTAGGGTTATTTTTCAAACCTTAAACGAAAGGAAATTGTATGGGAAATTCAGAAAGTGTGAGTTTTGGTTGTAAAAATTTCTTTTTTTGGTCACATTGTTTCTAAAAATGGTATAATTGTTGATCCTGCAAACACAAAGGTTGTTGAAGAATGGCCAAGACCCACAAATGTTACTGAGATTTGTAGTTTTCTTGGTTTGGCAGTCTATTACTGAGGGTTTGTTAACAAATTTCAAGGTTATCTAGTCCAATGACTGAGCTAACTCGGAAGGGTGTTAAGTTCATCTGGACAAAATAATGTGATGATTGTTTTTTGGAATTGAAAAGATGATTGGTAAATGCTCCAGTTTTGGCACTACCATCCAGGAATAATGAGTTTGTTATCTACAGTGATTCTTCATTCGAAGGACTTGGTTGAGTTCTAATGCAGAATGATCAGGTAATTGCTTATGCTTCATGTCAGTTGAAAACTCATGAGGTAAATTACCATACACATGATTTGGAATTAGAAGCTATTGTTTTCACTTTAAAAATTTACAGGTATCACTTGAATGGTGTAAAGTGTGAAATATATACGGATCATAACTGTTTAAAGTATATATTCACTGAGAAGAAATTGAACATGATACAGAGTAGATGGAATGAATTAATCAAGGATTATGATTGTATTATTCATTACAATCTGGGAGAAGAAAATAATGTGGCTGATGCTTTGAGTCGAAAAAGTAATGCTTCATTAACAATGTTACATTTGGAATGTGATCCTTTGGTTAAGGATTTGATGATCCTTTGCATATAAATTTTTGGTGTAGGAAGTTCTTCTTTTTTGATTCAGGTTTCAGTGAGATCATAACTATCAGAGAGAATTAATAAATCATAGAATCAAGAGAGTGAGTTGTAGAACAAGGTAGAGCTAGTTAAGAAGGGTATGTTACATAAATTCAACATTGATAATGATTGTGTTTTAAGATTTGGGAAGAGATTGTTTGTGCCTTGTGATTCACAGTCGAATAGAGAGTTGTTATGTGAAGCTCATAGTTCTCTATTTTCTATTCCTCTAGGAAGTACTAAGATGTATAGATATATTTGGGAGTATTACTGGTGGGATGGAATGAAAAGAGATAATTATGATTTTACTGTGAAGTTTTTGACTTTTCGATAGTTTAAAGCAGAGAGGCAGTTACCGAAAGGGATGCTTCAGCCTTTACCAGTACTAGAGTGGAAATGGGAGAATATATCCATGGACTTTGTTGTGGGATTGTCGAAGACACCTCGAGGTAATAACGCAATCTGGGTTATTGTTGATCGCTTGAATAAATATTCTCATTTCCTTGATATATGAGATACTTTCTCCCTATACCATCTTTCTCGTTTTTATCTTAAAGAGATAGTCAGGTTACATGGAGATCCCCTCTCCATTGTATCTGATCGTGATTTCAGGTTTACTTCTATATTTTGGGAAGCCCTTCAGAAGTCGTTGGGCACTGAATTAAATTTTAGTATGGCATTTCATCCTCCATCAGATGGGAAGTTAGAACATAAAATTCCGAAATTGTAGTATATGATACGTGCTTGTTCGATGTATTATTAGGGAAGTTGGGACCAACATGTTTCTTTTGTTCAGTTTTCTTATAATAACATTTTTCATTCTAGTATACAGATGGCACCATTTGAGGTATTATATGGGAAGCATTGTCGAACATTAGATTTTTGGAATGAATTGGGTGAAAGGAAGCTAATGGGACCAGTATTTGTAAAAGAGTTGGCTGAAAAAGTTCAGATGATATAGAAACACATGATAATATCGTAGAGGAGGCAAAAAAGTTATGCGGACAACAGGAGGAAAGATCTCTCTTTTGAGGTAGGTGATCATGTCTTACTCAAAGTTTCACCATGGGAAAGTGTGATATGATTTGGTATGAAAAGAAAGTAGATTCCAAGGTTCATTAGACCATATGAAATTCTGGAGTGAGTTGGATCAGTTGCATTCTGGGTGGCTATACATCTGAGTTTATCTCAGGTAAACAATATTTTTCATGTTTCAATGTTATGAAATTACATGCTAGATCCATCTCATGTTTTGAGTCCAGAGGCAGTTCTTCTGGAAGAGAATCTATCTTATGAGGAACAACTAGTCCAGATTTTTGATGATTGGGTTAAAGTATTGCGGAATAAAGTGATTCATCGAGTAAAGGTTTTGTGGGAAAACCACATGATTGAAGATGCAACATGGGAATCGGAAAATTCAATGAGGGATAAATACCCCCACTTATTCGATGAGTAAATAAATTGTAGGGAAGAAATTTTATAAAAGGGGGAAGGATGTAACATCAAATGTAAGTAATGAATTATGGATTTTCATATCTATTTATATTTATGAATTATATTGTGTTTTAAAGGCTTAAAATGAGAATAAATCCAATTCTAAGCATTAAATTCTCTAATATTTTGAAAAGATTGTTTTACCATCATTTGATGGAAATCAATTTTTAAATCTATCTTTTTACAATTTGATACGATATATTTTTCAAAATAAACTTATTCTTTAGTATTGGGTCATTTATATTTACTTTGGATAAATATTTTGTATATTTCTGACAATGTTCAATTATTATAAATATTGCAAAATTCTGCATTTTACATAAAACATTATTTTTAATCTAATTTAATTATATGGATATATTGTCCATTTAATTGGTTTTAAAGTTTATCTATAATATATTTTTACAATTTAATCTAATTTTTGTCATTGTAATTAAATCAGTTTGGAATTTTTCATAAACAAGTGTCAAACGTTTGATAGATATTGTTTCTAAAAAAACAGCTATTTGTTTTGACAACGGGAATTATTTTTAAATTAATTTCTACATTTTCTATGTTTGGAATTTGGTAAAATGGATTCATTATTTTTAATCAGAAGGTCCAAATTATTTAATTAAGATTCTTTTGTTTTTGGACATTATGAATAGTAACGACGGTAATTATCATTAATTATCGTAATTAATTAGTAATCGGGTAGTTAAGGGTAATAAAATAATATCATAATAATATAAAATGACCCCAAAATTTGTCCTAATGCTACTATTTGTGTCATGGCCGACCATGGGATTCCTTGTGCCAACATTGGGACCCCATGAAATCACTTTTGTGTGATAGTGACATTTTATCCTTTTGTTTTTAAAGAAAGTTAAATATAACAAAATTATGTAACACCTATGTAAAACAATTTTAATTTTGTCTACATAAATTATCACTTAGACTATAAATATTCATTTGAAAGCTAAAAATATTTCCTACATTATGGTTATTGTTTTATAATTTTTATAAATTAAATAAATTTATTTATTTATGACACCAGAATGATGTAGTGATTACCTCATTAATGAATAATTTAAATAAAATGAAAAGATAATGTAAAATATAAGATTTAAACTTGTAAAAAACATATTGGATGGGTGTATTTAGAACCCTTATAACCTTATACTCTAAATATATCATTTTGGGACATTTAAAATCCGAAATGAATTATATAATAAAGTAACATTTCGTGACTTTCCAAGAGTGCCCCTCCTCCCTCTTATAAAAGGCCCCCACCTCTACCCCCTTACCCACAAATCTAAAGCCATTATCTCTACCAAAATATGCTCATTTTATCTCTCCACATCCCTATCATCATCATAGGAGCCTTAAATTTGGCATAAAGCTCTTCAAGAAACCTTTTTGGTTCAAACCAAGGGGAGTTATCCGATTTGAAGGTATTGTCTTCTCTTATGTTCTTTTGTTTTATTTTTCTTCTCCAACCCCATAAACTCTTTTTATTCATTTATTTTGTAACACAAACAGTATCTTCAATATATTAGTATTTATTTATGAGAAGTATTCAAGCTTCACTTACAGACACCTACGTATAATGGTTAAAAAACATACTATTTCCGTGGGTGGGGAATTACTGCCTCACGAAACGATAATTGCTCAATCATATTTTAACACCTCTCATCATGGAATTAAGATGTCAATATATTTATATATGATATATATTATGCTTATTTTATCCTTATGATTCTGTAATTTTCATTTATGGCATACCTTTATGGTTTCTATTATGGGTAAACGCGATATCTTCATTTTGGGAAGTGCGGACTACCGCCCCCTCAAAGCGATTTGATTGGTTAATTCCATATGTGGGATGTATAAAGGATGGATTTTATGAATTTATATATGATATTATACTGGAATTATAATATATCTTTATATCATTATGATTTCATTCCATTAAATCTGAAATAGAAATGAAAGTAGTGTTCTTGCGTACGTACGGCTTACCCTCTCCATGAATGGTGCATTTCATTTCATACCTCTAAATTTTGTATAATATTATAAATTAATGTATATACTGGATATATATTATATATATTATATCTACCTCATTAATATAATTCTGTATATAATGGATATTTTACCACATGAAGAACTTGTAATTATAAGAAGTTTTCTTTCTGGCTCAAGTACCAAAGATCGGCAAAATGACCGTTATTAACTTAAATAATTACATAATGTTCAAAACATGGTAATAAGTGATATAAATGAAATCATGAACTTAAAGAAGGTTCTTAAGAAAGTAGAAATTTACTCAAGTTTATTATTCATGAGATTAAAGAATGATCTAGTTAAGTCAGACATGAGATAAGGGGCTTCGTATCAATCTCTATTCATTGAGTCATATTTTGTTTTATACACAATATTATTTTATATGGTGTATAAACCCCAATGAATTTAAATTTTATTCAAAAGGAATATTTTTATACGAATCATTTTACTAAACATAAAAATGGAATGTTTTTGGCCTACGTATGTGGCGACAATGACTTCTCGGCCACTGTGACCAATATTTGAGTTTCGGCTTCCTCTACAAGCCATAACATTTTTTTAAATGAAAAAGTAATACCATGTTTTAATTTTATATTATTTTGGTATTGAAAATGGTTTTGATAATGTTTGTGTTATATCAATGTGTTTTTGATATCTTTTGATTGAAATGTGGAAATTTTATGTTTCCTTTATGGATGTTTTATATGATACGATTATGTTATGGTTCTTGGGCATTGTTTATGAAGATGGGTGGTTCTATGATAAACTAGGGTCAGGTGAGCCCGTGATAGCTCTACAATGCATTGGGTAACACGAATGGGTTAAACTCTAATGTTTCTCTGAAGGAATTTAGGGAAAATACTATAATGGGTATTCCAAACATGACCTTCAGTGTTACTCCCTACGTAAGAATGTTATGAATGCCTTAAGTTACCTTTATTTCTTATGATTTCTATGAGTTATTCATGTGACTTATGATTTCATGAGTTATATTAACATTCTTATATTTTATAAGTAAATTATGATTTTATTCATTCTTATGTATACATGGAATAATGTTTTCATTCCGTATGTTTATATCCCTTACTGAGATTTTTATGCTCATCCCATGTTTTTGAAATGTTTATCACAGGTCAAGGGAAAAGTACATGATGTGAGGATAGTGATGCGGAAATGTCATTATTGAATCCATCATTATTTTAAATATGTTTCCTTTTATGGGTAGAATTAATGCTTTCTTTTATGTAACCTCCTTGGTTAAATGTGAAATGTAATGCATGATTTATGACCTAATTATCTAAAACTATAAAACTAAAAACATCATAAATGGGTATTCTTTAAATAACTCAAGATTATGTAATGTTTAAGGCTGGGGCCTTATAATGTATTTGGTGGAATGGCCTAAAATTGTTCAAACAAATGTGGAGGGATGTGTTGAGGAACTATTAGACCGAGTTTCTCTATTGGGGAATTTACTCAATGAATCAAGGAGTTAACATCACAGAATTGGGAAGACCACCTAACTAAATAAGTTCTTGTAATTTTCATATCCTCTATCATGATTAGAAGAAAAAAACTAGATAGTGATGGATTTTGGGACATTGTGAAATAGTATATGAAATAATAAATGTGTTCTATTATTATATTATCATAAAATTTACAATCATTTTTACTACTAATCCCCTATTTTTATTATTATAGAAAACATCTGTAGAACCCTTAGAAACATTGTGACAATTTCTCAAGCTAGGGTATATCGTTAAAATATAAATTTTCATATATTTTATAATCATTTATGAATTAATTATCATTATAATGTTTTTATTATTTGTTAGAATCCCCTATTATTATTCTCCCCTCTGACCATGTGAGTGAAAGTGAAAGTGATTCCAACCATAGACATGTTTGAGATGCTTCTTAAGTACATTGTATTATTTATCAAATATGTTTGGAGATTAGATGATACAATATAAATACATGGATTCTTACAATATAATATTTTTCTTTCATTATCATGATAAATAAAATTTACCGCTAGGAATAAATAAGTTGATAAATTCACAGTATTAGGGTAACATATCTACAGAATATGAATTTAAAATTATTAGGTGTATCGAAAATTTTGAGAGATATTTTTTCCACATGGATGATAAATTATCATGTAGTGGAATATTTTTATCCTTTCCACTCTTATTACCCTTATTTATCTAATCATGTAGAAGAAAAAAAGGATAAGTCACTATGGAAACATTTTTTTCATAATTTAACAATATGATATGGATCGGTTAATAAACTATTTCTCCCCCCTTCTTAGTAAAATTTTTGAAATAAAAATGTCTAATATATAATGATTAATATAATATAAATAGATCCTCAATAATTTATTTCAAAGAAAAAAAATATTTTAGGTCAAAATAATTAAGATGAGTATATTTTCTTCTTATGTTAAAAAAATGGAAAATATATTTCTATAAAATTATGAATAATAAGTTACACCCTCTTCAATCATGTTAATATAGTTTTTATTAACATCCTAGGTATTCAATGCAATATTCGTATAGAAGACATGTACGTAATACATGAAATAGGAAAGAACAAATAGGTTATATACTGAACTCATATGGAGATAAGAAATTGAAATCCTTTTATTAACTAAGGGGGGATCACTATATCCCTTTTCAATATTTGAATGATTGAAGTTTATTATAAAATTTACTAGAAATTTTATCTTTGAATTTATATAGATATAACGAGACATTACTTATTTTTTGAATAAATTTTATTATGGTACTTCAATACAATTATAATAGTTCCACAACTGTTAAATCATATATATCAATTAAAACAAGGTAATAAAATACAATATAATAATATTATTCGATTTTGGAAAGACAATTTATTTTCAAATAAAACTGGAAAAAGATAATTATTTGTAACCATAAGAGTGTCTTAATCTCAATTGATCTACGATAATATAAAGACAATAAAATACTGGTCATGATTTTGATAATGAAATAAATTTATATAAAGGTAAATCAAAAATATTTTAGTGTTTTTAAACATAGCAATAAAAAAACACTAAAATATTTGTAACTTCATGATACTATGTTTTGTGATTTTAGATATTTAAATTGAGTTAAATGATTAAACATTGTAAGGATTAGAGAATATTATTTCCAACTTGTTTAAGAATATATTATACCTGTAATCATTCCTCATATATGTAGAGTAAAGGTTTTTTCCTACTCACCTTTTCTCATACACATCAATTTGATGGTGGTTGTAAAAAATAAGATCAATGATGTTGATTTTATATATTGAAAATATTTTAGTATTCATTTTAATAATAAATTTTCAAATTGTAGTGAAAAAAATAACAACGTACTAAAAATGTTATCTATTGGTAATCATATCAAATGTTATATGATATAAATCCATTATGAAACTACAACAACTATTCGCTGAAAACCATTTACTAAAATATTGACATAGATACAAATAAAAATCAATACACTAATTTTAATCTGAATTAATCATCCTCTAGACACTAAGGGTGTTAACACCTGGATAAGATCATCTATATTTCCATATTGTAATATTATCACATTAAGAAAAAATTATGTTAAAAAAACTTTTATGGGATAAGGCCCTCGATGAACATGGGTTAGAATAAGAATACTAACTCCACTAATCTTAGTAGGAGGAGTAATTCTAGAGAAACATACTATATAAGAATTATAACCGTATTTATTGTTTAAGTTCACTTGGTTGGGTAATAAATATAACATTATATCTTAATTATTATTAATATAAATAATAAGTCAGTGTTTATATGAAGATATTGATAAATTTATATAATATCAAGTAATTGTATTAATGAATCAAGATTTAGGGAATTTGGAATTTGAATGTTTATATGATATGATAATTTTTCTAACTATTCTATAAACACTTAACAGGGATGTTATGTGGTGGTACTGATAAATAATTATTTATTATTGAAACATTATTTTTTAAAACAAATCTCCTAAAATCATAACTAAAACCTTTATTGAATTTTACTTCTTCAATAATTATTCGTTTATCATCATATTGTGATATTTATTGGTTAGGAAACATTATTTATAGTAATCCTTATAGAATATGTCAATATGTTGTGATAAAAATTAGACCATATGTTATATGTCTACTAGGAATGACTAAAAAGGATAGTGACAATAATAAATTCTAATAATATAATCATATTAAATAAATTTACATATCAATAAACCAAGCATAGTGATCGATGAATAATCATTTGGAAAATATTGTGTGACATGGTTCATTAACTATTTTCTGGTAGTGCTATGATTTTTCAGGAAAATATGTTGGTAACATATGAAGAAAATAATGTATGAATTGTTTTTAATACCACATAATGAAATTTTTACATGTTTTAATTGAAGTAGCAATAAGTGTTTTTGGGAAAAAATTCTAAAACATTGATCTATATATTGTTTATATAATTTTATATTATATATATCAACATTGTATTGAGAAATTCATGATGAAACTATTAAATAAAGAATTGTTGTCTCACATAATCACTACAGTAGAACATGAATTTGCATTTGAATAGATTATAGTGAATAAAATAATTACACATTATTATGTTTTAGATTTTTATCTCACATGTCGTGATCTATACAAAAATTTTATCTTAACAATTCAAAATAAATAAAATTTAAATATAAAAGAAATATTCAAAATAACTATATAGACATGTTGTTAGAACAATCCTATAGCACATAGAAAAGTATTATTTGATGTGTTCCTTGTGTTTAGAAAAGTGAGTGTACTTGTGATCATGTAAATTAATATATCATCTATAGATAGTTTAATTTTATCTTGAATCACAGTGAATGATATGGTAATATTAAATAATAACATTTTACAACCAATGGTTTTAGTTACCTGAACCCAGACAGCCAGGATCCAATGGATGCTACAATTATATTAGAGGATTACGAGGAATACAATATCAAATGAAAAAAGAGTTTAGTAGTCTTGATAATACAAATACATATATGATAGATTTTTTACAAAATAATACATTAATTAAATTAAAATTTCCATTCTAATTTATTAAAATATAATTTTGAGGATACCTCTAATCCATCTATTAAATCTATATATATCATTCATAGTACGCTTTGTGTATTACAAAGGAATTAAACATAATAATGGTGATATTAAATTATCAATAAGGGACAAATATAGTGGTAGAAATAATGAGTTAATGTGAATTATCAATATGGAATGTTAAATAACTGAACACACATGCCACATAATCAATAAACTAAATATATGTACATAAAATATATAAATTTGTAATTAAAAGAAATACATTCTATTCAAATATCTAAAAATTAAATGTTTTCATAGATATGTCGACACAAAATATCATGGATAAAATATAAATAAAACTTGATGAGAGAAATTCTTAACTAATATGAATCATATCTAGGAAACATGGAAACCTATTCCATCATGACCAATCACAATATTTTTTAAACCAAAAGATAAAACACCATTTTATTTTCCAAACTAGTATGTATCATGAGAAGATATCAATGTTATGAAGTTATATATATTGTCTAGGAACCACCGGTCATTTCCTGTCCAAATCATTCCTCATGTCGAATAGTCACAATAAATTATATGTCTTATCAAATATCTATATTGAATAAATAATACCAAATTATCAATATTTTCACAAATCATAATATAACTATCACCATTTTTAATATATTATATGGTTTATGTAATATTAATATCTATGAAATATGAAATGGATAATTTGGGTAAATTCAATTTTCGATTATCATATGTGACTTAATATTTAACGAAGACTAAAAAATGGATCATTGAACTAAATATTAATAATAAACATTGATAAATCATTCCTAAACCATCTATAGAAATAATAATAATGTTACCAACACAATATACCAAATATATAGTAAAATAGATGGTTTCCTTCATTGATGAGTAGAAATACTACAAAAAAATTATATTCATTTTTATGAATCTATCATTCTGTTTTAAAAAAACATTTTTGAAAAAAATATCTTTAAAATTCTATTTTTAATGTATTTTCCTTTAAATTTATACTTTTAAACATGTAAATGAATCTTTGAAGGAATGATGATGGCTAAAAACATACGTGTTGTACATGGTAAAAAAACACATTTTACCTGGTAAAAAGGATAGAAATATACCTTGTTCAGAAAGAGACAAGAATATTCCTTCGATGAAAATGGTAAAAGATAAAATAATAAAAATTTATTTACCAAATTATATTAAATTTTTTGAAAATATTTTATTTCACTAATATTTTTATAATAAAACAGGTTCTTGGCCTAAAGAGAGAAATGAATCGAGTTCTATTAAAATATTTTCTAAAACACCTTAAGTACCAATGAGTTGAAAAATAGAAAAAATACTTAAATGAATCCATTAATAACTAGGGTATTAAAAAATTAATGGTTTTATTGAAAAATGGTTTTATAATTTTTTTAGATAGAAATACTATTTCAATATTATAAAAGTTATTACTGTAGAAAATAATTATTAAACATTCCAAAGTTTCCAATACATCTTGGAAACATTTTAAATCATAATCCTTTTGAAGGAATAACATTAAGTAAATTTATTATATACCATAAAGAACATGGAATTAAAAATATAAAATATATATAATTTCAGAAGATACACAACACCAAAAAAGATAGATGTTAACATTATGTTTATCTCAGAGATCTAAAAAATGAGATGAAAATCCATTACCTTGCATCCAAGTTCTCTCATGTTTAATTATATTACTGAATAACAAACATATGTAAACTATTTAATACATTTATATCATTTTCATGTTTTAATTTATTTTATTTTACTTATTATTAGTTTTTATACAGTTACATAAATAATTAAGTTTACGTTATGTGTTTTGAACTAGTTCGGTATATGTGCTAAAAACAACATTGGTAGGTCAGTAATGGTAAAGTGGGTTATTATATAACATATACCGAATAATAATAATGGTATAATTATAATATTAATACGTAAAATATAGTTATAAAACCAATAAAAATTATTATTTTTATGAAAAACGAATCAATGATACAATCATTAAGACGGTAGACCATACATACGCATAAATAATGTTCTCATTTATAAATTATCATTATAGACAGAATATAAAAAAACCATGAATTTTTACAATAATAATTATATAATAAATATTATTTCATTTAATAATATGTACTTATATAAATATATTTATAATTCTTCTGTTTTTAAAAAATTACATCATATCAAGGAGGTGGTAGTCCACATATCCACAAATGATGTTTTTAATTTTTTATTATGTGTGGAAGGGTAATAAATAAAAAGATTAATTAATTTCCCAAAAAGGTAATTTTGTAATTCATATCACATATATGCTTTTTATGTCTCATATTTTTAATTCAACCCTTCCTTTATACAATCCATGTATCATGTCAACAAATCACATCGCTTTAATTGGGCGGTAGTCCAAACCTCCCACAAAATGATATATTATTCTTGAAAAATGAGAAATATTAAAGTCATGTATTATAAAGGGATAAAAGAAGCATAAACACATAATAAATATTAAATATATAATTTATAAATATATTTTCTATCAAAATGGGCACCATGAGGGGTCGTAAAGATAAAAATGAATAATCATTGATTCATGAAGTGGTAATTTGTCGTTCATATAAATAGTATGATCATAACCCATTAGATATATGCATGTGTGATTATAGGTATAAACCATGATAAACCAGAATAAAAGTATATTTAGGATACTCTTATCATCATATAATAATTAATTTAAAATAACTTAATGGGTGGATTAGTAAATGAATGATATGAGATAGTTTAAAAACGTTACGTTAATATATTGTAACTCTTTTTAGTTTAAAGAAAATGTATTCGTTGGATGAATTTCAACCTAGAGGGAGAATTAATGGTATAGGCGGTGGGGATATTTTTGGAATCTATTTCGTTATATCCAATATGAATCCATTTGGTTTGACATGGGTGTCGAATGGGGAGATGTGCTGGCCTTTGATACTGAATGAGGAGTGACACTCTTGTAATATCATAAAATAATTTATTTCCAAATTTTTATTCTTGAAAGTGGAACCAATAGTAGTAAAAAATTAAAAAAAGTGAATGTTGGGTAGAAATATGTCTACAAAATATCTCTAATACATGACTATATGTCATTTTTTGTCAGTATATTTAAGAATTAGTAACATATTAATCTTAATTTTTCCTTAATCATAGTAACTAATTTTAATCACTTTCCAAAATATTTCCAGAAAAAAATGAAGTTCGTATTATTAAAAATAGTAGATTATTATAATTCAAAATTTGGGATCATTTTTTCCAAAATCTATTCATATAATTGGAAAATTTTGATTAAATTTTATATTATAAGTGGTAGGACAATGTGGGTATTCAAAGTAAAAATGTTCGAAAGCTAGCTTTGTTTTTAAAATCAATTTAAAAGGGAAATTGATTATCATGGAATAAATTAGATTAGTTGATATAAATATGATCTAATTAATCTTGAAAAAAATATTATTTAACCTTTCAAATAAATTATATGACAATGTTGTTTTAATATATAACTCAGTATTTATAATTACATATTAAAAATTATATATTTCCAAAATAAAAATAAAAAAACCACCCGAAAATGATTTATATGTATCTATTTCAGAAAATAGTTTTAATTTTCCATTAATTTAATTAATATTTCATAAATCATATCTAAAATGTGTTAACTATTAAAATTAGGTAAAATTGAAATTATAAAACTATAAGTTATTGTGGGTGAAAATGGGTTTGTTTATATCTTATACCTATCAAATGTAATGAAAGAATATCAAAGATATCTGACTGAATTTATAACATATATATTTTATTAAAATAATTATATAATTTTAATTATTTACATTTATTAATTCAAAAATCCATTTTAATAATAAAAAAATAATATCCTTTTCATAACAAATAGATTCTTATTTTCCATTATCAATAAATAGTAGCCAATGAATTCATGTTATATTTAATAAAGAAAATAAATTTTCATAAGATAGTAAATAATATTCATGATCACAAATGTAATGTCCAGGTTATATCATATCATATTAAATAATAATATTTTTTATAATAATGTGTTGTTATTTAGTGAAACTCTGTCTTATGGGCACCACATGATTTGGAGGAAGGATGATCTTGTCTGTAACACAAGATAATATGGTGTTGAATGCATTAAAATATATAGAATATCTTAAATTTATTTTATATTTTAATGTATATGGTTAATATATTCCCTATTTACAATCGGTGTATCATGTAATAAACGTTATTGAATAAAAAGTTATACTTTAGAATTTTCAGTTGTCACACTCTCCCCACCTTAATTAAATTGGATCGTAAAAATTTAAAATAAAACATGGTAATATATTGATAAGTATTTCCTACATTAAAATCCCACATCGCGATACGGGATCATAAAACATCCTCTAAAAAAGGGAGAATGGGATATACATGGGTCAATTTCAGTACTATTTAACTATAACTCTATATAGTAGAACATTGGTGGAACGTGAAAATACGCACTTGGTTAAAAAGATTAACTATTTATAATTATTGAATGTAGGCATCAATAAAAAAACATAAGGACATATATAATGTTTTTGGACTCAATTTCATAAATATTTTATGATTTTAGTGACCATAGGTTTAGTTGAAATTAAGGTATTAGAAACAGATTAAATTTTGAAAACATTTTCATAATGTTGGGTGATTATTTTATTAACCAAGAATATAAGGAAATAATATTAATTTATAAGTTTTAAATTCTTATGAAAAATAATATTTTATGTTTTTTCTTTAATCCAATTATAAGTAATACTTTTACCCGCAGAAATTTATAAACAATAATGATTTTTTACCTAAATCACTAAAAGAATCTTTTAATGTATTTTAAGCCCAATTAAAGAGTTAAATGTCTAATTTATTGTCTCCATCAATTTTCAAAAACCATTATCCTTAATATATTAATCTCTAATCATTTAATATTATATTACTTGTTTTCCATGAACATTTAATCATCAAATAGATTGACTAAAAAATGAATAAAAAACTACGATATTGCATAGCTTAGTGTTTTTCATGAATCCCTTTTACTCTGTTGGTAATGGTTTCAAGAACCACTACCTTTTCGAACATTATAGGTTGTCACCTAGCATACAATTTTTTCTTTTTAAAAACCATATTAACATAATATTCAAAATATTTATGATGGTCATCTTTGAAACATGTTTAATATCTAAATAACCTTTTATGGTCGTTTTAAATTTAACCCCAATATATAAATACTTTATAAGATTTATTTTATCATAGGTCCTTCCATGATCTAATGAATTCCCATAAAATCATCTCTAGGATTTCTAAATCATGATCCCATATTTTCAATCTAAAAACCATAGGTTTAACCTAGGATACTCATTTTCAATATCTATTAAAATTCATTATAATCGTTCTTAATTAAATCATAGATTATCCAAATATTATACACCATTATTATCAACATTGTGTGAATTAATTAATACCCATTTTCATGTACCATGCTACACCGAGTTAGACTCAGAATATATTTTATATGTAATTACTCATAGGTACATTTATGCTAAAACTATGTACACTTGTAGTATCTAAATAGGGATTTATTCCTATGAAGACCAACATAATCACTACCTTAACAAAATATTAGAGTTTCATCTATAATTATCATCAAATTATACCTTATTGTTGTATTCACTAATCTATATTTATATAAATCTAGATACCAGGGTTTCTAATACAATTCCGTCGATACCAACTACAACAATCCGACCCCAAATATCCTAGATCGGTTGTATGATATGATTAGGTTGGCACGATTATAATGAATCAGGTCATGAAGAACAAATGAGTTTTCTAGTCTTGGTAAATATATATATACATGATAATTTTGTTACAAAATATTAAAACAATGACAACAAAATTGTTTCCTTGTCTCGACATAAATAACCTCAAGATAACTATAATGCATTTAGTAAATCACTACATATCATTCATAATAAACATCATGGATTCCTATGTAACGAAACATAATAACGGTGAGATCAAATGCTCAGTAAGGGAATGATATAGTGGAAGCAATAATGAATCAATTAGAATAGTCTATATGAAAATGTAAATTACTAAACACACATACTATTTAATCAAAAAGCTAAATAGAAGTAAGTAAAAATATAGCCATGTAATTTCTAGGAACACATTTCATTTAAATAACTAAAAACGAATAGTATCCAATGATATATTGATAAAAAATCTCATGGATGAATAATATTTGACTCTAAATGAGAGAAAGTCTTAATTATTGGATTTCATACCTGTGGAACACGAAAAACTATACCCTCAATACCTTTTAGAAGATACTTTATGACCATATATGACATGTTTTATTTTCACAAATAGTATATCTCGTTAGATCCATTGAATTCATATAGTATGTATAAAAATTCAACGATCCAGACATCATTTCATGTCGATTTAATTTCTCATATTGAATAACATTTTATTTAATCTTATATACACACATATATATATATATATTACACTATGACATTACAGCCTGATAATTATATCATAAATAATATTTCTTAAATCATACATACATACATACATATATATATATATAATACATGTGTGGTAAAAGGAATCACATCATGATGATGACGCGGACGTCCAAGAGTCCACGCATGACATCATCACTCTTTAAGTGTATTTGATTGGGTATAAAATAATATGATATATTCTATTTATATAAAAGTTATTATTTTATGAATATTGTAGATTTGTTTTTTATGTTTAATATTTTTTATTATAACTATTATTTATACATTCAATGTTTCACATTAATGAATCACATCGCTCTGAGGCGGTGGTAGTCCACACATCCTCAAATGATTTTATCATATTAATAAAAAATGGAATGTAAATTTGGTTGAAGATAAAATGGAATTTAAAGAATTAATACATAATAAATATTATATATATGATATATGAACATAGTCTTAATCATATTGGACATCATGAGAGGTGGTAAAGGAAAAATGAAGAATCATCATTTCATGAGACGGTAATTATCCTTAAACTTAAACAATAATTTTTTTACCCATTAGATAGGAGGGTTTGTGAGTTTTGGTGTAACCCTAAATAAAAAAACAACATATTATAATGATTATATTTGTGTCTTCATGTAAGTATTATTCTAAAATAATTAATTGGTTGGTGGATTAAATGAATGAAAAGATATTTTTGGAAAACATTACCACAAAATCAGGTCACTCATTTTTGTTTTCACTACTGGGATTATTTGGATGTATTTTTCACCCAATGGATGATTTAATATCAATATGAGATATTATTTCGAAACAATTATGACATATTTTGGCCAAACCAATGTGTTTTTATATCTATGAGGAATGGGGAGAAGTGGTACCATTTTATATTGAAAGAGGAGTGACACTCTTCTAATATTTTCACAAAGGAATTTTCCTAGAATATTCATTTTTTGATTGGATCCAATATTGAAAAAATATATCCATGAGAAGATAGGGTAATAATATTGTGATACATTAGCTATTAAATATGTTTATTGGACATTTTCGGCTGTGAGGTTAAATTATAGTCCCTCATTAGTCTAAATTTAACCTTAATTGTTGTAACTAATTTTAATCACTTTCAACAATATTTTTTTGTCAAAAAACATTTGTATTGTTATAAATTATAAATTATGAAAATTAAAAATATGGAATTCAATTTTCGAAATTATAATCATTTAATTTATAAGAAGTTGTCATTATTTCATTCACGTAGGTGGGATGATAATACCGATTTTAAAGTTAAAAATATTTGAAAGATTGCTATGTTTTTTAGTCAATTTCATAGTGAAATTTATTCCAATGACCTAAATTAGATTTCTGTATAATAATATAATATAATTAATCTTCAATCAAAATTAAAATATGATTTATACATACAAATTAATTACATGAAATATATGTTTTGAACTAATTTTTTTTATTTTTATCTATTCTTAAAAATGATATGTTTCCAATAAATATTGAAAACTCAGACCACCTTAAATTTTAAGTTTTCATTAAATGTTGATGTATATTTTCATAAATTAAATGAGATAATGTTTCAAAATTATTATTTAAAATGAAATCTAAATTCAAAGGTGGTGAAATTTTCTTTTTAAAAATAGAGGTTGTTATGTATGAAATTGTGTTAATTCTTATAATATGCATATCAATCCTAGTGGATGATTATAAAAAATATTTAATCAAATATATAACATATATATTTAAAGAAAATAATTTACTAAATGTAATTAATTGTTTTTATTAAGACACAACTCTTTTTGTGAATAATATAAAAATATTTCTTTTTATATCAAATTGATTCTTATTTTCATTTCTCATTCATTAGTAACCAATGAATTATTTTTAAATATATATAGACTATATATTTTCATGATATATTTAATACTATTCATAATCACAAACATAACTTCTAGGATATATCATATTATATTAAATAACAATGTTTTAATAATAATATATTATTCTTTGGTGAGATTAGATCTTGTGTGTAACACAAGATTTCAATGAGGGTTTCCCTTACTTCTAATAAAATATAAATCAGTGTTGCATACATAAAAAAGAAATAAAATATATTTTAATTAATTAATTAATATAGTAATGTATTACGTTAATATATTCCATTTTTACTCTTTGTGTATATTTTCATAAACACTATTGAATACAATGTTTTAATTTCGAATTTCGGGGTGTTACATGTAGTGACCTGAAGATTAACGTACATGGACATTACATTACTATTGCAGAATACATATTACATAACAGAAACACACACACATGGACCGTAATAGTTTAGTGTCTCTGGAAACTCGGAATATAATCTTCTAATCGTGGAGAATGATCTTCAACATCTTCCATAAAGATCATCTTTTTTTACCTAAAACCTTTATTTATATCCTGGGGAAAAGAAAATATAAAAGGGTGAGCTCAAATACTCATTAAGGGTAAACAAATGAAATATCAATCACATCATATTCATAAGAACATAACATTTTAGAAATCTTAACCTGCAAAAGAAATCATAATATCATAACATGGGATAAATCATAGTAGTGAAATGTAATCCCAATAATCATAAAATAAAACATGAAACTTTGTGGCATACACACATAATCATAGAGAAAAATTTCATATTATTCAAGACTCATTTCCATGACTATCTTAGTGGATAAAGTCCATTTTTGAACCGAGTTCACTCCTCGTTTCGGTCCTGTTTCACTCAACCGGTTTAACCAGCCGTTCCATCCATTTATATCTCATTAGATATAAAATATTTACCCAATGCACTGGAGGGAGATATAGGTCCCACCCATCTCATAATGATACCATTCTTATGTGTGCCACAAAATCATAAACCATACATCATAGCATAACCCATGTAATAAAAATGGGATTCTTAAACATCGTGACAGCATAAAAAAATTCATATAAGATAAAGGAATTTATAAAAATAATTCCATCACAACATAATCAAATCAATGTAATAATAGGGATATAAAGAAAACCCTATATTATCTTATATGGAAAATAATTTTGATAAAACACTTGAACTCCATTCTTGAGGAAAATATCCTTTCTACATTAAAAACCTTTTTACTTTCATAACATGTCATACAATTTTAAACTAAAATAAGTTGATTAAAACTAAACTTGAAAACTTGTAAAGGAAGCTTCTTGGAAATAATGTTTTAAAAATCCATTCATTCCGTATAAGTTAAAAAACATTCTTCTCGTACTTTTGATGGAAAAGTCAAAAAAAGTACCTCGTAACGTAAACAAAAGAAATATTCCTTACATACCATGTAGTAAAAGTAAAAAATGGGTAAAAGGACTTTAAACATACATGAAAACACTTTTATAATACATGGACATGGATGATAGAAAAAACCCCAGTAAATACTTACGTATAAGCAATCTCGGAAAGAAAACAATTGAGATTGCAACATTATCCTTTACGTTATGTCCGATATGATTCGTATGTATCCAAACCTCCTGTATAATGATTTGAATAATGTCATTGACTTATTACATAATCATCTTAATTATTATGATATCATATATGGTTCATTTATGACTTTATATTACCCATTCGTTTGTAAATTCATGTTAATGTAGTGTTTTGGTTAAAATCGATTCATTTATGGTCTGTGATTTGACTTTTAATTATTCATTTGATTACTGAGATCATGATTAATTAATTCCAGAATATAAAAAAATGATTTATATATAATATATATTCATAATATACATATATATAATAGATCAATTAATGGAAAAAAATATATCGTTCATGGAGACGGTAGGTCGTACGTACACTTTAATGCTTTTTTCGTTTCCTTATTGAGTATAATGGAATTAAGTTGATGAAATACATATATATATACATAAATCTAGTATCTTTATAAAGTCATATATTTCATTATTATTGCTTATATATACTTTATAATCATTCTTTAATGGTCAACATGGAGAATGAATCTCATCGCGTCACGGAGATGGTAGTCCGTACGTACGCACGAGCGATGATATCATTTCCATAATTATTGAATTGAATTGGAGTGGATGATACAATATATCAGAATCAGTATGATGTTATAATAACTATTTATAGTTATTCTTTACACCGTTACACCCATCCAAGTAAGGTGGTATTAGAAAAACAGATTACACCACAGCGTGGAGACGGTATTCCGTACGTACGCACGAGCGGTGATTTAATTTTCTGTAGGATGGATAGAAGGTCAAATAAGGTTGTTTCATACTTATAATAACATATCAGTATATGAGTGATACTGATGTTATTACTTCATAATGAAACAACCTAATAAGAAGAAGTGGAAGAAGAAATAACGTTGAAAGAATCGGTAAAAGACAATACCTCTTCTTTGAAGCGCCTCTTTGAGTCCTCCTTTTAGGGCAATAAACATGGTCTTTGAAGAAGAAAATGACCTCTAGGATGTTTCTAGGGAAGTGGATAAGAGAATTTGGAAGGTTTTGGCCGAGCTTGAAGGCTTTATGTGGTGTGAGGAAGAGAGGGAGGAGGTGCCCTTTTATAAGGGAGGAGAGGGGCACCTTTGGAATAACTAAAAATATTATTTTATTATAAAGTCATAATCGGTTTTTAATGGATCCAAATTGAGTTATTTCGAAGATAAGGTGGGGATGGGTCGAAACCCTATCATCCAATATAATTTTTACAGGTTTTGTTTACTATTTTAACCTTATCATTTAGTTTTAACATTAAGTTAGATAATTTTACTTTTACCGTGTCTTTTTGTGTTCTTACACAATAAGGTTAATAAATCTACTATAACAAGCCAAACGAACCCCATGTTTTTTATTATTAACATATATATCCTTATCTACGTCATTTGGCCGATACATAGATTTTTAGGAATAAATTAACAATTAATAATATAATATTTGTTTTAAAAACTATTTTATGTAAATTTTGACACTATTTAGTAATTGATTTTTGTGAAAATCATAAAATAATTATTAGTTAGAAAAAAGTTACTTAAATCAATAATATCATGTCATGTTAACCTATAAAATTAGTTTAATTCATAAAAAGTCTCAAATTACATTTATTTGGGTATTTATAACATCAATTATGTCAATATTTCATTAATAAGATAATTACTGCATCAGCGTTGTGTCATAAATAAATTAAATTATTTAATGTCTAAAAATTACAAATAAACTACCATTATGTAGGAAATATTTTTATCTTTCTAATGAATATTTATAGTCGAATTTATCTTATGTATAACCCTATATTAAAAATTATCTACTTATTAAACTATGATTTTAACTATTTTAACCATTCTTTAAATAAATTAATAATAAATGTCCTAATCTAATCCAAGTGGGCCTAAATGGTCATATTTTATTCTTAAGGTTGTTTTTGGTCGAATTACACTTATCCAATAGAATTAGGACATTTTTTAGGGTAATAATAATATCATTTTTACCCTTAATTACCCTATTTAGTTTTAACCGTGGTAAAAAAAGTAAAAAGATACTCTTCACCAAAAATTATTTTCATCTCATTGAACCACATTTTACTTACTGACATCAATCGTGTCTCTCAGATTTTTGAAATTCCACTCACAGAAGCGGTAAAATTATGTTTTATAAAAAATTCATTTTTTTAACTACCACTTAGTGGTTTCACTATTCATCAAAAAATGAAAGTTTCCAGAAGAATACCAAAAATTAGGCCTAAGCTATTATTGATATTATGAACTCAAAAATGATTTCTATTTTACCATATTCAAAACACATCAGTTGCATTAATTAATTTAAAAATTAATTCCCCTCGTCAAAACAAATAACATGTTCTTAAGAGATAATAACTATCACAAGATTGACACTTGTTTATGTCTGGTTTAAATGTGAAATTACATCCAATGACAAAAATTTTATTAAATTGTAAAAATATATTCTAAATATACTTTAAAACCACTCAAATTAATAATTTATCACTATTAATTATTTCGATTAAAAGGTTGTTTTTTAATTAAAATTTAGTAATTTTCACTATTCATCAGAAAATGAAAGTTATCCGAAAAGTACCAAAATTTCACCCTAAGCTAATTTAGATATTCTGAATCCAAAAATGAATTCCATTTTGATAAATAAAATTTACAAAATCTCAAAAGCTTGTTATTACTATTCATAACGGCTAGTTTTTATAATATTTTAATAGCATATCGTTGTTTAGTGAAGCTCGGTATTGCGTACTACACACGCTATCGGGGAAGGTCACAATTGCGTGTAATGCAAGGCAAGTGAGGGATGCATGTTGTTCAAGCTCCTTTTGGTTCAACATACAAAACAAGACATTAATGAAATTAAAATGAATGTTTTTCATAAAATCTCGGGGTGTTACATTCTACCCACCTTAAAATGAATTTCTCCCTCGAAATTCATCGGGTTTATAAATGGTTTACTAATTGAAAGTTTCTTTAATAGAAACCCACATTGTAAAATCGAATACCAAAACCAATATTTTAAAACAAAAGTATGAAACGTAACAGTTACACAAATAAACTAATCACTTGGTTTCCACATAGGTGCAAATATGGATAAGGAAGAGAAATCTAACCATCATGTTCTGATGGAGAGTGGTAGAGAACATGGCTATGGAAAATCCAGCAATCACAAAGGCATAATGTTTTTATGATATAAGGTACCATCTGATTTATCAGATATAAGAGCACCAGGACAACATTTTTGGTTTTTAAGATCATTTCCCTAATGTTGATGAAATTGGAATTAGAAGAAACACTTTCATGATTTTGGTATAGTCTCAACGTTGGTCATTCTTTGGACAATTGCCACTTCATCTCTTAAATAAATGAAGTTGAATTTGTCATTCGTGATGTGTTAGCAGATCATGTGATAGAATGATGGGTCATTCCATATGTCTCAAACAAAAGGTTAGAAAAGTTATCAAAAAATACATAAGTCCATCTATAGTGAGATTAATCATATATGGTTCCTAAAATGGACTTATACTTCATATATCATACTGATTAATATAATAAAACTAGTTTCTACTAAACGAGGACTTCTGTTAGGTCAGTGGTAGGCGATAAAGGCTAGTCGCACTTCGGTTGTGGGTTCGATTCCCACAGCCTTGTCCGACGCGATAGGTTGTCGCCCATCCTACAGGTTGACCTTTTTCTAAAACTACATTACTATAACATCCCATAAATAATATCCAAAAAAATCTTCTATCCTTAAATAATACTAACTTATGTTCAATATAATCCATTCCAATCTCTAGGCATATCCAAAATAATGTTGTCTAATCTCATATTATACTGAAAATGATTTCCAAAGAGTTCATACAACTAGCATGTTATTACCATTGTTGATCCCCATATATCATGAGATATGTCTTGTTGGTCACATTCCAAAAATTCGAAGGCATTAATCATGTATTCTCTTGAAAAAAATGAATACCCATTGAACCTTATTGAAAACATGAATGCTGTTAAAAGTTAACTCTTTCCACATACCAAAATCCTCAAAATTCTATATACTCAAACCATGATATCACTTTGTTCTTATATCAATCATGAGATCATGAATACTGTCAAAAATTTCTTTTTCTCGTTTTCCCTTCATTATGCGCATATCATATTTTTTCCAAAAACATCTCAATCACTTTCCATGGTTACCGGTACCATAAAATTATTGAAAACCACAATAGAGAAATACATAAATATTCCAATATTCCACGACACTATATACAACATTATTTTGGAATCCCATTACATAATCACTTAATCATTCCACCATATCATTGCCATATTCAACATTGCAAATAGTGATCGCATGTGACTTCCCTTTGTCCTTTTCCTTATGTGTTTGCTCATGTCGATCATCACTAACCCTTGTATTAGGGAATTTATTGGCATAATGCCCTATTTCCTTGAACTTGAAGCATTGAAGTGTTGGTGGTGCAATCTCTGCAGTCTTTTGTTTATTCACATCATTAGAAACCCTTTTTCCATTACGTCAACACTCAGCTGCTCGATGACCTTCTTTTCCACACTTAAAACTTTTTATAGTCCCTTTAAGACAATATCCACCATGATTTTTTCAACACATTGAGCATAAGGAAACATTCATCTTCGTTTCACCATTATTCTGAGATTTCTCCTTGAACTCTATCTTTCATTTCTTGTCAAAACTATGAGATGGATAAGTAACACCAACTTCTATTTCTACCGTGATAGCACAACGCACAATTTCTTCAAAGCTACTGAAGTCTCTTATAGATAATTCCCTTCAAATATTTGGTTTTAAGCCACTGAAGAATCGATCAACTTAACTTTCAGGTTGGATGATAAATCAAGATGCATACCTTGCCATCCTTGTAAAATTCGCTTCGTATATATGAACATATTCATCATCCTTTTGCTTTAATTCATGAATCTCCTTCTCCATCTTTGTTCGAAGAATACGAGGGAAGTACTTATTGAAAAATAATTTCTTGAACTCATCCCATTCCATGGACTCAATTTCATCTCTTGGCCTTGTATTCTTGATAATATTCCACCATTGATAAGCATCACTTTCCAAACGATAAACTAATAAGATGAATTTATCATGTTCAGAACATTGAAGAACTGAAAATATCTTCTCAGTAGTACTGATCCATTGTTCAGAAACAAGTGGATCAGAAGACCCACTGAAAGAAGGTGGACGTTGCCTCATGAAGGAATCAATAGAATATTGATCCCTTCTCTGCTCATTTCGAAGTCCAGAATGATTCATAGCTTATGTAAGTATAGAAATACGATTTTTCACTCCATCTCCCATATCATTTTTTTGTTCACGAGGACAATCATTTCATTCTCCATTACATTGATCAACACGGTTCCTTCGGGTTCCAACCATCGTCTAAAACCCAAAAAGAATAGTGTGAGAGGCAAAAATCACACTAGGAAAAACAATATAATAAAGGTGGAGTACCTTCAATATCTAACATCTTGGGTTGCCGTAATTCTATAACCTATAATTATACATAACCTTAGGGACATCCCCAGACATTCCTTAGAAATATCTCAAGGGATCTTACAAAAGTTCTCGCATCCTAGTTTCCAAAGGTTGACTAAACCTTTCCTCTGATACCAACTGTAGAGACCCGAAGCTTAACGTACATGGACATTACATCACTTTTTCGGAATACTTAGTACATAACAAAAACACACACACACGGACCATAATAGTTTAGTGTCTATGGAAACTCGGAATATATTCTTCTAATCGTGGAAACAGATCTTCAACATCTCCAATAAAGATCTTCCTTTTTTACCTAAAACCTTTCTTTATATCCTGGGGAAAAGAAAACATAAAAGGGTGAGCTCAAATGCTCAGTAAGGGTAAACAAACGAAATATCAACCACATCATATTCATAAGAACATAAAATTTTGGAAATCATAACCTGTAAAATAGATCATAATATCATAACATGGGATAAATCATAGTAGTGAAATTTAATCCCAAAAATCATAACTGGAAACATGAAACATTATGGCATACATACATAATCATAGAGAATCATTTCTTATTAGTCAAGACTCATTGCCAATATTATCTTAGTGGACAAAGTCCATTTCTGAACCGAGTTCACTCCTCGTTTCAGTCCTGTTTCACTGAACCAGTTTGACCTTCCGTTCCAGCCATGTCTATATCATGAGATATAAAATCTTTACCCAATTCATTGGAGGGAGATATAGGTCCCACCCATCTCATAATGATACCATTCTAATGTGTGCCACAAAATCATAAACCATACATCATAGAATAACCCATGTAATAAAAATGGGATTCTTAAAAATCGTGACATCATAAAACAATTCATATAAGATAAAGGAATTCATAAAAATAATTACATCACAACATAATCAAATCAATTTAATAATAGGGATAGAAACAGAACCCTATATTATCTTATATGGAAAATAATTTTGATAAAACACTTGAACTCCATTCTTTTGGAAAATATCCTTTCTAATTTAAAAACCATTTTCCTTTTATAAAATGTCATACAATTTTAAACTAAAAGAAGTTGATTAAAAATATTCTTTAAAACTTGTAAAGGAAGCTTCTTGGAAATAATGTTTTAAAAATCCATTCATGCCGTATAAGTTAAAAAAACATTCTTCTCGTACTTTTGTCGTAAAAGTCAAAAAAGTACCTCATAACGTAAACAAAAGAATGATTCCATACATACCATGTAGTAAAAGTAAAAAATGGGTAAAAAGGAATTTAAACATACATGAAAACACTTTATTAAATCATGGACATGGATGATAGAAATAACCCCAGTAAATACTTACGCATAAACAATCTCGAAAAGAAAACAATTGAGATTGCATCATTATCTCTTACCTTATGTCCGATATGCATCGTATGTATCCGAACCTCATGTATAATGATTTAAATAATGTCATTGACTTATTACATAATCATCTACATTGTTATGATATCATATATGGTTCATGTATGACTTTATATTACCCATTCTTTTGTAAATTCATGTTAATGTAGCGTTTTGGGTAAAATCGATTCATTTATGGTCTATGATTTGACTTGTAATTATTTATATGTTTACATAGATCATGATTAATTAATTCCAGAATATAAAACATGATTTATATATAATATATATAAATGAATATACATATATAAAATAGATAAATAAATTGAAAGAAATACACCATTCATGGAGACGGTAGGCCGTACGTACGCATGAACGTTGTTTTCGTTTCTTATTTAGTATAATGGAATTAAGTAGATGACATGTATATATATATAAATAAATCCAATAGCTTTATAATGTCATATATTTCATCATTATTTCTTATATATAATTTATAATCATTCTTTAATGTTCAACATGGAGAATTAATCTCATCGCGTCGCGGAGACGGTAGTCCGTACGTACGCACGAGCTATGATATCGTTTCCGTAATTATTGAATTGAATTGGAGTGGATGATACAATATATCAGAATAAGTATGATGTTATAATAACTGTGTTTAGTTATTCTTTACACCGTTATACCCATCCAAATAAGGTGGTATTGGAAAAACAGATTACACCACAGCGTGGAGACGGTATTTCGTACGTACGCACACATGGTGATTTAATTTTCTGTAGGATGGATAGAAGGTGAAATAGGGTTTTATCATAATTATAATAACATATCAGTATATTAGTGATACTTATGTTATTACTTAATAATGAAACAACCTAATAAGAAGAAGTGGAAGAAGAAATAAAGTTGAATGAATCGGTAACAGACATTACCTCTTCTTTGAAGCGCCTCTTTGACTCCACCTCTTAGGGCACTAAAGTTGGTCTTTGAAGAAGACTAGGACCTCTAGGATGTTTTTCGGGAAGTGGAGTAGAGAATTTTTCAGGGTTTGGCTGAGCTTGAAGCCTCAAAGTGGTGTGAGGAAGAGAGGGAGGAGGTTCCCTTTTATAAGGGAGGAGAGGGGCACCTTTGGAATAACAAAAAATATTATTTTATTATAAAGTCATATTCGGTTTTTAATAGCTCAAAATTGTGTTATTCTGAAGTTAAGGTGGGTATGGGTCGAAATAATCTCATCAAAAAGAATTTTAACAAGTTTAGTTTACTATTTTAACCTTATCATTTAGTTTTATCTATAAGTTAGATAATTTTACTTTTACCGTGTCTTTTTGTGTTCTTACACTATAAAGTTAATAAACATACTATAACAAGCCAAAAAAAAACCCAAGTTGTTTATTATTAATATATATAACTTTATCTATGTCATTTGGCTGATCCTTATATTTTTAAGAATAAAATAACAATTAATAATATAATATTTGTTTTAAAAACTATTTTATGTCAATTTTGACACTATTTAGTAATTGATTTTTTTGAAAATCATAACAGAATTATTAGTTCGAAAAGAGTTAATTAAATCAATAATAACATGTCATATTAACCTATAAAATTAGTTTAATTAATAAAAAGTCTCAAATTACATTTATTTGGGTATTTATAACATGAATTATGTCAATATTTCAATAATAAGATAATTACTGCATCATCGTTGTGTCATAAATAAATTAAATTATTTAATGTATAAAAATTAAAAATAAAATACCAATATGTATGAAATATCTTTATATTTCTAATGAATTTTTATAGTCTAATTTATCTTATTTATAACCCTATATTAAAAATTATCTACTTATTAAACTATGATTTTAACTATTTTAACTCTTCTTTAAATAAATTAATAATAAATGTCCTAATATAATCCAAGTGGGCCTAAATGGTCATATTTAATTCCTAAGGTTATTTTTGGACGAATTAAACTTATCAAATAGAATTAGGACATGTTTTATGGTAATAATAATATCATTTTTACCTTTAATTACCCTATTTACTTTTAGCTGTGGTAAAAAAAAGTTAAAAGTTACTAGTCACCAAAAATTATTTTCATCTCATTGAACCAGATTTTACTTACTGACATCAACCGTGTCTCTCTGATTTTTGAAATTGCACTCATAGAAGCTATAAAATTATGTTTTATGAAAAATTAATTTTTTTAACTACCTCTTAGTGGTTTCACTATTCATCAAAAAAAGAAATTTTCCAGAAAAATACCAAAAAATTAGGCCTAAGCTATATTTCATATTATGAACTCAAAAATGATGTCTATTTTACCAAATTCAAAACCTATCAGTTGCATTAATTAATTTAAAAATTAATTCCCGTCGTCAAAACAAATATCGTGTTCTTAAGAGACAATAACTATCAAAAGATTGGCAATTGTTTATGTCTGCTTTAAATGTGAAATTATATCCAATGACCAAAATTGTATTAAATTGTAAAAATATATTCTAAATATACTTTAAACCCCCTCAAATTAAAAATTTTCACTATTAATTATTTTGATTAAAAAGGTTGTTTTTTAATTAATATTTAGTAATTTTCACTATTCATCAGAAAATAAAAGATATCCGAAAAGTAACAAAATTTCACCCTAAGCTAATTTCGATATTCTGAATCCAAAAAGGAAGTCCATTTTGAAAAATGAAATTTACAAAATTTAAAAAAGTGGTTATTACTATTCATAACGGCTAGTTTTAATAATATTTTAATATCATTTTGTTGTTTAGTGAAAATCAGTATTGCGTACTACACAGGCTATAGAGGAAGGTCATAATTGCGTGTAATGCAAGGCAAGTCAAGGATGCGTGTTGTGCAAGATCCTTTTGGTGTAGCGTACAACACAAGACATTAATGAAAATAAAAAGAATATTTTTCATAAAATATCGGGGTGTTACATTACAACTATACCCATATTTATAATATCGGTGTATGTTGTGGATTATAATGAAACATAAGGTGTGGTTCAGAAAATTCTATTTCGAATTTTAGTTTTAATGCAATGTATAATTCTTATTTTTTTCATTATAAACATTTATAATGGTATTTTTTTAAAATTAAATAGTTGAAAAAGGAATAAGTGGTGGATGGTTAGTATTATCTATACTTTGGAGATTTTATCATTGTATCAATTTTATTATAAAAATACTTTTAATAAATACATTATTAATTTCAAACCATATCAATTGATGCGTGATTTCCTTGGAAACTATATCTATATATAATCAGGTCATTTTTTCATATGAAAACTAATCGTTTATTACCAGTTAGTTCTTTTGGATGTTGTAGTTTTTGGGATTTGGTGCCCTAGAACCAAATTTTTGTACATTGGATTAAATTCATAATAATATATTTGAAAATAATTTAAAAATATTATCACATATTGATTTTTCTTCGGAATAAAATTTATGTGATAATATCCAATGGTATGTATCACATTGATAAGGTTATTGAAGTTCCCCACAATGATGGGAACATTAAAGTGGAATGAAAATATTTATAATATATAGTTTTATTATAATGTATCATACTTTAATAGGGAAAATAGTATATAGATTTTCATATGTGAATGATCAAAATATGACGAGACTTTTTTTCATAAATTAAGAAATTCATAATATCTAATCTGGGAGGATATGATAAATGACCCAATTATAAGAATTCAATATGTTTTGGTGTTGTTGGATATTTCAAATAGAATGTGAGTGTGATGGTATACAACCATTAAGATAATTATTCATTCATTATATAACTCATGAACATAGATGTATTTTGCAGACCCTGATTATAAAAGAACATAGAGAAGACAGATATGTTGTGTCTTTTCTCAATGATGTTTTATTAATTGATAAGTCAATGAATAATTTATCCTATATATATCTATATAAGCAGAGATCATGACCCTTTGAAATATAATGGTTGTATTGAATTCCATCTCCATGGGGTATCAATGGGTTTATTTGAGATTTTCAAGGAAATTTCTATAGATCTAATGGTTGATGACACATATGTAAAACCTACATGATGATATATTGACATGTAATTCATTAAATTTATTAATTATAATGATATTATTAGTTTTATTTAATATTATTCCTCTTAGGTCTTACAACTCACAATTTCTAAAGTCGTAAATATTTGTATGATACAGTATCATCTTTTATTAGGGTTGTTTATGAATATATTACAATGATGATATCAAATGATCTATTTCTCAATAATCTCATAATTTTACTCTCTTAAATTTCTTTAATGAGAATAAATGAAATCAATTATTTTATCATTTTTACGTACCTATGATATAAAAATAATGATAAAAAATGTCTTTATTTCTATCTTCTACCTAAAGAACATTTTCACCCAAAACCATGTTTTATAAAAATGTTTTCAAAAATGATTCCAAAATTTGTCAAATGATTTATTAATGGCATTTATAAAAATGATTTTCCTTTTAAAAAAATATTTCTATTGTATGCTTTATTCCATTATCATTACAATGAATGTTTGGATTTTAGTGAAAATGTTAAAGGAACCATTATTTTAACATATATGAAATGAATTTAATTTTCCTCTTTCATGATAATTATTTTATTTTATAAATGATTTATATTGTATTAGTATATTTACAAAGAAAATTATTTTCATAATGTATTGTCAAATATTATATTTAACAACTAAATTTAAAATAAAATTAATTTTTCTATTGAAACATTACATGTGATCTTAAAAACCCATTATCCAACTGAGATGATTTCCTTTGATGTAACATATGGTTTTTTTGGTATGTGCACCAAGTTCATCAAAATTATTCATTCACTGAATGGTTAACCACTAATGTTTTATATGAAACATGTTTATCTTCCATAGATTATATCCTTATATCATTCTTATAAAACCCACTTATTTTTTAGGTTATGAAATCATGAAATTATGAAATTTCTATGAGATGTTACACTTTTCCACATGTTATGAAATGATGAAATTTTTATGAAACCTATTTCATTTATTGTGTTATCATATTATGAATGTTTTTATTTATTTTGGAATAAATACTTATGTTATTTGTTATGTGATACGTGGGACATATATCTCCCTCTAATTCATTTATTAAATATAGATATGTCATGAGTAAATATTTGATGCATGAACCTGATTACATATTCACAATGTTATGTGTGAACCAGATTACATCATCACAATGATATACAAGAACATGTGTAAATGGTCATTTTTTGTGTAGACCTCTCATTCTTGACTATATAATTATGTGTATACTGGGTTAAATGTCCATGAGTTTATTTGATGGCCTTATTTCTGGTTCATGCCTAATTATTTAATCTATGTCTATTTGTACAAGTGAAAAATGTTGTAATTCAATTTGTATATGAAAAGTATATGTTATATAACATTGTTATCCTCTTAGGGATAACATTATTTAATTACATTATGATTCATGTATCATAATCATCCAATAATTTTTAGGACTCGATTTTATTTTATTTCATATTCATTTTATTGTTTTAAAATGTCATGTCCATATTTTCATACCCATTGTTTGACATTATTCTTACACATCTCTTTTCATTACCCTTATTGAAAATATAGAAATTAAATTTTCTTAATTTTCCTATTTTGATGATATAAATAATGTTTTTATGGTATTTTAATTAAGAGAAAACAATGTTAACAATTTTATAGGATATAATTAAAATAAATAAAAAATTTAGAAGATTGTGTTTTTTTACTTTGAATAGAGTAAACATTTATGGTCATCAAGCATGTGTTTTTGTAATATATTGAATTTTCATCTAAAAGGATATACTTTATATATATGAGAATAATTGGTTGGTAATGATAAATGTTTAAAAAAATTAATATTTTAATGTGTATTTACCAAGGTGGAGTTCGATCACAAACACTATGCCACTATTTGAAATTGAAGACGGTGTCCCTCTATGACAATTCCATACTGTTTGACAATCACTGGTTGTTGTAATGCATAAAATAATTGAGATTCTAATTCCAAAAATATTATATACTTAAGTGGATTAGTAAGAATAAGAGTCTATTTGTCATTATATTAAAATACCTCCCATTGAATGAGGATTGATCTCAGAATTTTTCATTAAGAATTGGGTGGTGTATCGATGGGAATGGTGTAACATCTACTCCATGGCCATTAAGACAATATAAAGTAAATTAAACAATAGTTGAACCTTATTTAATAATTTATGTAATCCATTAGAACATATGGTATTTTTTATTGGGTAATTCATGATAGTATTAATATAATTGTGATTTTATTGGAGAAATGGAGGTATAATTTTATGATATAGATAATGGTAAAATTTTATGTAATCTTGATAAATATTTATACTATGTTTCATAATAAGTAAAAAATTTCATGCGTTATACATATCAACTCCATCCATGGATATAAGGTAATTTGATGAAATTTAATGTATAACTATTCTATTGTAGTAGGGAAATTTATAATTCCATTCATAGTGTAGAGAGTCTTCAGAATGATGAGGAAGGATTATCTTCTAAGGCGACCAAGATTAAAGACCTTGCGAAGGAATGTTTTTTCCATTCATCCCCATTTTTGAGATATTTTATTATTTTAATGTGGTATTGGTGAGATAAATGATACAACAATAAAATATTTTATTCTATATTGATTTTTTAGCTAATTTATGAGTGTTTTAATGAAATTTTATCAATTAAAAATGAATTTTTCATTTTCATACTTTCACTAAAATATAATTATTCATTATTGAGATAAGATGGTTATAATACAATTTCAAAAAATAAATTGGAATGAAAATTCATCTAATTTAATTAATCAATGAATTTACATAAGCAAATTTGAATTCATTTTGATGACCTATAATGTTCATAGGAATTAAATGTTGTTAAGGAAAATCCAATTTCAAAATAAGGGTAGAAATATTTTTTAATAAGTTATAATTAATTTAATCTAGATTTAATGCTTTTAATTATCATGGTTAATAGAAAACATTCTTGAAATGTGTACGTTTTGGGTATGGGAAGGTCATTAGTTTGTACACAGTCAACAAAGTCATCATCAATCACCTAGGAAGAAATTTTAATGTGGTATTATCATATTTTTCTACACTATTATGGATATGGGATGTCGATGTGTTCTTACACCCTCAATATAGACCATGTTTAATGTAATATTATAATAGATTAAAAGGCTATCACACTAACAAATTCTCACCTAGATGGGTGTTCTATATTCATCTATGCATATGGCGACACCCTAAACTATGGAAATTCTATTTTAGTATGAAATTATTTTGGACACTAAATGAAAATATTCTTATAAAGTAGATGTTGTGGAGTAAAGTTTATTCTATAGGGGTTTATGAATAACAATGAATAAACTTTTTATTATTTTAGGTGATCTTAGTGAGTGAATTTTGGAAATAATAAAGTGATATATGTTTTTCTAGATCAATATTAAATTATTTCAAAATGCTCAAGGTTACCTTGGGATAAATATTTGGTCTAAAGGATTTTTTAATCATTATTTTAAATAACTATACATTTTTATTAATACTTATTGAGATCTTATCATAATATATAAATGCTCATTATTTTTTCATCCCAAAAATTGTGGGGGTACATACCAATGATAATTATGTCCCGCTTAATTTCACATATTAATGTCATGCATTTTATATTACAACATGATGATATGTTTGGAGTCATACATCTTTGGAAAAGAAATTAATGATGTGGAATGTTATATACCACTGACCAAATATGTGATGAATTTTTATGGGTTTAAAACATGTAGAAATAATGTTTCTAAAGAAAATTTCATATAACATTTACCATAATTATATATGAATTTTTATGTCCTGTAACACTACAAAATGTAAATGAATCATTCTCCCCCAATTTCATAAAATTTAATTTTTCAATAATTAAGAGTTGATAGATGACATGATTAAAGTAAGAGGAAATGGGAAATTTAAAATTTAATTTTTTAATAGGATAAGTGACCTAGGAATATATACATATTATATTATTATAGTAACAAGGGGTCACATTTCTCTAAAAAACGTGCCCTATATGGACATCAATCTCATATATATGAGATTATTATTGGTGGAATCATCATTATGTATGGAAGAGAAGTATGATAAAATGTTGAGTAAAATGAGTGTCCTAGATAATGTGATACAATAGTGTTTAAACATATGGATAGGACTCAGTTAAGTTGTTCAAGTGTCATTTTTTATGTTTTTGAACATGAATCACAATGCATGTAATTCATCGATATGAGGTCTCTTTTTATATCTCTATAATATGTAGAGCAGACAAAAAATGGAAGAAACGAAGAACTATAGTTAAAAGAAAGATAATAAAATCAAATATAAATTAGAGAAGACCTTAACACTAGAGAAACAATAGAAATTCAAATTATTAATTATAATTTTGTCAAAAAATGATATATGGGAATAATTATATATCTTATGTAATTAGAATCAATCCAAAATTTGGTAATTGATAAAATAGTTTTACATTTTAGCCCATGTATAGAGGAAATGGTAATGAAATATATAAATTTCCAATTGAGGAAAGGGAAGAAACTAGATATAAATGAGATGAAGATGTAATTCTAATGAAAAATTAAAATGGTTACATCATAATATAGAGAAATCGTTTGACTTGGAAAAATGAGGAGATTAACCTAATACAATGTTATATTTATCAGAAATAGAGAAAATATATTTTCTAGTTTTGTTTTATATATTGGGAACCATGTGGGTTAAGCACTATGATTTTGATGTTTATTTTTTGACATAATTTAATATTTTTGATTATTTTCATTTCCCAAAAAATAGAAAATAACTTTCGTTATAAGGATACACGATGTTCTTTTGGAATTATATGAAACAAAATGTTATGATTAGGGTACATGAAACAATTAGATTAACTTTTGTATATGAAACTCAATGTTTGGAATGCATTACCAAAAATATATAGTTCTATCGATATCTTTCATAACACAAAGTTATGTTTTTTCCTAAATAAAATGTACAATTACTAATATTAATAAAATGTTATTAAATCTATAAAATAGCCATTGGAATGGATTTTATTAATAATATTATCAAAATATTACAAATTTGATTTACACATGTATATAAAATGAATAATTTGGTTATTCTTTGGTAAAAGTGAATTTATGAACAATTTTAAAACAAAGAAATTAATTTAATATGAAATCTACTTTTATATATTCAATTTTTTTATTTCAAAAAATTAAACAAAAATACTATAAATTATTTTCATAAAATAAAAATATAATATATTCCAAAAATTTATTTTATATTCATCATATATATTTGATAGGTATAAGATAAAAATAAATCCAAATCTATAGATAAAAAATTGTATTTTTCTAAAAGGTATTTTTTCTACTTTAAAATAAGAAACCCATTTTAAATATGAAACATTTCACATTTATAGTATTTATATGATGAAAAAATATCCAATGTTAATGTAAAATAACTAAATTTTATTTGAGTATTTTTTTAATGGAATTTTATGAGTAGTTGTATTTTTTAGAGAAATATTGAAATCAATGATTTTTAATTCAAAACCAATTTTTTGTCAATATTGTAAAATTTTACATATTTTTATTTCAAGATTAATTATAAATATTTAAAAATCATTATTCTAAAATATTTAATTGAAATAGATTCCTAATATGTATTATATATTAAACCATTTCAAACTTTTGAACATTTTTACATAAAAAACACACATTATCGACCAATTTATCGGATTAAATATAAATAAATTTCTATAAATTATGTTATAGGAAATTGGAAAAATTGATAAATTATTTTTAATCAATATAATTTTAAATTTTTAAAAGGTTTTCCATATTTTTTGACAAAAACATTTACGGAATGTGATGAAAATAAGTTACAGTAATTAAGAGAAATTTTTTTTCCACAAAGGACTAAACCACCAACGTATCGGTTATTTTCACTGAATAAATAATTTAAGAACATAAACATATCTTTTGAATAAAATAACATTTTCTTTTGAAAAATCTATTCTTTGAAAATATGATTCAATAAAATTTTCTTTAAAAAGTAATAATTTAAAATTTAAATGGTGTAATCAAAGAATTTATATAAGTTATATTTGTACATGTCATACTATGTAAAAATGAAATTCAATTTACATATTAAATGGATAGAAATGTTCCTTGTCTGGATAGATAAAAGAATATTATAATAAAAATTTCATATAGGAGTGAAAAGAAAACAATTTTATGATAAATCAATTATAATGGTTTGAAAAAAAATTGAAACCCTTTTTATAATGAAATTATTTTTTGAATAAATATATTTCCCAGAAAAAAGAGGTAAACGAAATATCATTTTCATAAAAACAATTCTAAAAAAATTGAGTTCCAATGAATGGAAAAAGTTGCAAATAAATGGAAAAGTTAATTAATAACTTGTGGAGAAGAAAATAAAAGTGTTTACTAAAATTTTTTTATATAAATTCATTGAATGTAAATTCACATGTTAAAAATACCAAATATAATGATATTATAATGTATATCGTTTAAAAGACCGTAATGTTGATGTGATATTAGAAAAAAACAAATATATTTTTTTATCAAATTTAAATACAAATAAAATAATTTATAATTCATCAATATATATTCAAACAAATTAATACACATAATCATAAAATATTAAGGACAATTATAAAGTAATATAACTCAATAAAATGAATTTAGTTGTAAAATTTTCATACTTCATGGAAACAACACACTATGAATGTTAGTTGGGTTAATGGAATATGCCTCACAAAAATAAAATAGAGACAAGAATCCCTTACCTTCTGTTTCCATTTAAGAGAATGCCTTTTAAACAATGGTATTATTATTGTGAGAATGTTAATAACTTATTCCAAACCTGTAATCATATTTATAATATCATATATTAAATTTTTATATAATATTTTATCCGTTTGCTAATAATTGTTCATAATTTTCTAAATTTTGGGGGATAAGTTTCAGGTTTTTGAAGCTTGGGTTAAATTTTTACTTATTTTTCAAATTAATTATATCATAGCCTCAACATATAAAGAATAAAAATCATTGTATAAATATCATATATAATTGTTCTACATGATTATATAATAAAATATATAATTATTATATAGGAAATAAAAATCTCCATTAATTGATATGATTGGTCGTATGTACGCATGAACGCTAAATTCATTTTTTCATATTTAAAAGAATGAAAATAAAATGATATATATATATATATATTAATTCCAGTCTCATTTTTTTTCATATAAGTACACACATCTATTAAAACAATCTTTTATTAATTCTAACTATTTTGTGAATGAATAACATTGCTTTACGGAGGCAATAGTCTACACTTCAAAAAATGATGTAATTGTATTCCTGCAAAAAGGAATTCATGGTGGTATGAGTTATATTTGAATTAAATAAGAATAAATAAATTATAATTTTTATATATATCATATAAAAACATCATTTTAATCAAATTTTTTAATCCCAATATGTGGTTAAATAAAAATTAATAATCATCATTTCATGAGGTGGTAGTTTGTCGTACGAAAATGGTATGTTCATTTCCGGTTTTATATAAGTTTGAGTAAGTGTAGGTAAAAAAATTTGAATAAAAATATCTCCAAATATTTTTGATACTATTATTATGACATAATAAATAAATAAAAAGTGTTGAGGGAATATGATGAAAATAAAACAAATATCTTGAAGAAGGATGCTATCTCTCATTTGGGTAACTCCTTTAGGATAACACAAAATGGATTCCATTGATGGACATAAGACTATAGTAATGACTTTAGATTTATGGAGTATTTTTATGATATATTGGGGAACAAATGATTCAGGCCAAAGTGGATTGAGAGGTGTGAGGAAGTGAGAGGGTGAGAACCTTTTTATAGAGGAGGATGACTAGGAGTATTTAAAATTTTTTAAAACGTAACTCCACCAAAATTTTACCTTTTAATGTGGCTTAAATAATGTTAAATATTATATAAAATAGATTTATTGTCTATATATGGATATCTAATGGAATTCTATACATGTTTCTGAGACATTTGGGATCATAAATTCAGGGGTTAGTCATTTGTTAAGCTAATTTCTCTATTAATTATAATAATTAAATTTAAATAATTTCACTACCCTTTTTTGTCCAAAAAAAGTTTAAATTCTTAGAAAATATAACTTCTTATACAACCAAATATTTAATTTTTTTTAATTGAAATCACATTAATAGAAAAAATAATTTATATTTAAACATGCATTAGGAATAAAAAACTATTTTGTATGTAAAAATGGTCAAAATAATGCAATATTTTTGTTTCACCTTCAATGTGTAATTTATTCCAAATACTTAAATTAGATTAATTGATGTATACGTAATATAAATAATCATTAAAACAATTTAGGAATATAATTATTCATTATAAATAAATTAGATGAAAAATTTCATTTCAATTAAAATTCAATATTTTAAACTATTCATTAAAAAGTGAATTGTCACAATCAAATTCCAAATGATTTACCTAAGATAATTATTATATTTTTATTTAAATTATTTATTATATTTTTAAATATAATATTTATAAAATTTATAAAAAAATGGATTTAAAATAGGTTTTCCATTATAAGGTGGTGAAAGTACCTTTATAAAAATATAGGGTATTTATGTAAGAATGGGGTTGTTCTTATTTTATTGCTATAAAATCTATATGGTGTATATATAATTTTATTATAGAATATAATATATATAAATATATATATATATATTACATTATTACAACTCCTTAATTTTAATTAATTTAATTTATTTACATAAAAAACGTTATGGTCATAAAAATAGATTTCTATAATACATTCCCTTAATATTCAATTGGATTCCATATTCAATTATAAATAATTGGTTAACTATTAATTAATTTTATATTTCTTCAATCCATTTATTCTTATATGATATTTATCCCTATTATAATACAATAATTTAGTATCTAAAATATATTAAATAATAATATTATAATAATATATTGTAGTTTGATAATGCATGGTCTTGCGTGTCATGCAAGATATCATAGAAGGATTTTGTTTTGTGTAACTCAAAATAACTCAGTATCACATTAATTTAATGTTATATCATATATTTATTTTATTTAAATGATTATATATATTTAATGTCTCATAATATTTTCATCCCTTGTACGCTTAGTGTTGTATGTCATAGACTCTATCGAATACAATGGTCTTACATTAGAATCAAATAGTAAGTTCTATTTACAAGAATGAATAACTAGCATTCCTATCACCAAATCTTAGTCTATCTCTACCTTATTAGTAGTGATAGCATAATTCATTCCTTGTTTCCTTGAAGGTTGTTGTTTATTGACTCGAAAAAACGTTAATTACATAAATTGTTAACATAATACCCATGTTTCTTATATTTGTAACATTCGACCATTGGATGAGCATTTATCTGAACCTTCATTTCTTATTATCCATTATTGGGATTCATTATTTATTATCGATAGTTTTTTGAAAAAATTCCCAACTTTTCAAATTTTAAGTAATTCTAAATTCTCCTTATACATTTCCCAAACTTTTCATCTCAAAATTTTCACACATGGGGTGGTCAAGATTCTTTCTATCATTGAAATTTTTTTCAGAACCATCCACATTAGATTCTTTTTTCCTTTTTTTGTCCATGTGCCTTTGATTCCACAATGAGTGTTCGATATCCATTTCATCCTTAAGATAATAACAACCAATCTCCTCATAGTTATCAAATTATTGAGAGACTAATTATTTTCCTAGACTTAGATTTAGTCCTCTATAGAATAGATCCACCCTAATTTTTTTTTCATGAAACAACCAGTGTCGTGACTTCAAATCCTTGTAATTGTTTCTTCATATACCCTAATGGAATCATCTTCCTTCTATATGAGTCTACAGAACTCTCATTCCATAATGAGATTGAGGGTTTTGGGAATATATTTATTAAAAATATTTTCATAAATTCCTCTCAATCTTGGGAATAAATATCCTCCTTGGGATTCATATTCATGATCAGTGTCCACTATTTATCTGCTTGATCATCAAAATGATGGACCACTTGGGTGAATTTCTCTTCTTCTGGGATGTAAAGTATAAGTAATATATGCAATGGAGTTAATCCACTATTTCATAAGGAGACGATTAGAATTTCCCCTGAATATGGGATGCATTTTATGCAAGAAGTGTTCAATGGAAAATTTCCCTTTCCATAGAGGGAAGTGGTTTTCAACATGATTCAGCTTATTATTAATAACTTGAGCCAGCTTAGCATGTACTTTTATGATGCTTTAAGCGCCAATTCCCATCATATCAGGCATATCAATATGGAAATCATCACATATCATTTCACATTGATTATTGGAATATTTTATTCTTTATCCCACCATAAAATTATAAAAATAACATAATATTTTGGACTTTAAAACTTAGATATTATTTATTAAAAAGAAAACATTGAGCATATGATTATTAACTCATAATGGAAAAGTATATCCTTACTTGTGATTCCCTAGGTTAAAATATAGGTTAACCTTGTTCTATATCATGACATATATTCTTATTGAATTTTATTTCATTCTCTTAATAATGGCTTGTACCTAGAATATGAATTTCCCAAAGCATATCCTATGGGATTGTAAAACCAAGAGTAAACAAGTACCTATTTTCATGCACCCGTTTTTATTCGATTATGAATCAAAGTGATGTTTTCAGATTTTACCCCTATATACTTCTGTGATAGAGCCACATCTACATATGTTTATCATGGTAGGTAGGAATTTTCCTAATATAAGACTTATAATTTACTTTCCAAAATATTGGGATTTTTTCTTACACTTAGTCCCATCCTTAAGGTTCTTACTAATTTTCTCTATTCCTAATCTCCAAAAACAACTATACCATCATCTGATACCAACTATAGTTACCCTATTCTCTGACATATAGCATTATAAGATTTTATGCATAATTATACATCATATTACAATAAAAAGATTGTGTGTTATCGGATATTTGAAGACAAGGTATGTAAAAATCACAACATGGGACTAAAAAACCTTCTTTATTTAACCATAAAAAAATTCCCTAACATTCATTGAGATACAATATTAATAGAATATCATTGGGATAACATGAAGGAATGGATAACCTAAAAATAATATCAATGAAATAAACATAAGAATAATGCTTTAGCACGTGGCTTAGAAGACATAACATGATGACATAAAAAAGATTCTTACATGTTAAATCAGAAAATATATAAATGGAATCATATACAAATGGAGTCATAAAAAAATGGGGTCATAGTAGTGTGAAAGAAACATAAAAAATGACATTAGAATGATTCAAGTATAACTGCCATGACTTGTCCACATGGTAGTGCAAGCCAAGGCTGACTACCAAGACCGTCGCACATGGTAGCACTAACCATCACCAAAAGCTAGGACAATTGCACATAACATATCATGAAACTATAAATTACCCAATGAATGGGAAAAATATTAGGGAAACCCTTTTTATCATTTCATTAATATATTTTCTCACATTAATAATCATATATAATCGATCATACATAAACATTAGGGTACCCCTGGAAGGAAATGGGTATCATAATCATGTCATAAAGTATAATTAACGGGTGTATCATACAAGTGTCTATGAAAAGGATTCAAAACATTCATAGAAATTAAGAAATAAAAATAAGAATATTTCATGTTAATTTATTTCAAATATAATTTAAAACATTAATGAATATTATTTAAGAAATTTCAACATTAAAACATTTCTATGCGGTTTTAAGGAAAATACTATAAAGCCTTTAAAATAAAATTGGAAACAATATATTATATAAAACATGAAGTGAACAACGAAGGATTTCAGAATAAATATACTGATTTTATAAAGTCCATGGTGGATAAAAATAGAAGATAGAGTGAACATGAAATTTTGAAATAATTCATGATGTTCCCACAAAACAATTTTGGTTATTGGGAAGTATTAATGCGGTAATCACATAAAAACATATATTTACCCAAAATATAATGATGAAGGGTATTGATAAATTATTTGGTACATGTAAACATAATTTATAATACTCACATTAAAATTTAATATTAATTAAATTTGTTAATAACAAATATGATGCAATTTGAAGGAATATAGGAGGTTCGAGTAGAATCTCTTATAGGTTATTAGCATGATATCTGGTGCACTTAATAGAGATTAAAGAGAGAGAAATGGGTTTCTCTTCATATATACATTATGATGTATGTATGGGGTAGGTTTGAAATCTGATCCCATAACTATAGATTATACATAAAAGGGTGTAATATATATGACATTCACGAATAAGAGTTAAATAGAGGGGATCCCTTACCTAAAGAATGAAGGTGTTATTCCAATGTTATTAATGACCTGAATAGTAAAATTAGTTTCATTAATTAATAAATTAAAACCTATTATAAATAAATAAATGTTTTATTATATCATTTTTAGGTTAATTAAAGGCATATTTTATTGGATATAAGGATCAATTTCATTTTTCGTGTATGTTTTCTTCCTTGGTTTTAATGATCAGTTTACTTATATTAATGTTCGGACACATTTATAATGGCAGTGGTTGTCTAGAATTGGAGTAATTTTTAATTATATAACGTCTTGAGGGTTACATTGTTTTATATTTCATTTGGTCAATTCTTGTAAAGAATAATCATTATGTTAAACTTTAGTGACAACCTTTTGTGTTAATTGTCACTTTTGACCCCAATGAAAATGTTATGTTTTATAAATCAAAACCATGAGAACACAAGGATTCTAGAACCATATATAATAAATAATTCACATATTATGGACTGGTTCAGCTCTGATCATTTTTTCACTAATAAGGTGTCCAAATTGTATTTTAACATTCATTGGTGAAGATTTTATTTTTTGGCCAACTTACTATTCATTAATCTCCATAAGGGCATGTTACTATTCACAAGGATATGTTACTATTAATAACAATGCAACGTTTGTTTTATCATAATCAAAATATCTTACTGAACGCAACTGTTTATGTGGGATTTTCAAAATTCAAAACATATAAGTGTAAAAATTATGATTGAAGGTCACACAGTACTTATTTGATCATTATGTTGTGATTTCATGTGATTATAATTATAATGAGGGAATTACATTTCAAAACATGGGTTTCTTATAGTATAACCTATTGAAATTTCATCCTTGAATGAAAGACACATCTTTAATAAACTAAGATGTATAAAAAAAATCCAATAATCTCCCAGGTTACTGTCAAGAGACTATCATGGGTGGTACCTCATCCCAAATGGTCAATAATAATATATTGAGATGAATTTCTGAGGGAAATTGTACCATTATATAATTTTTTTAATGCATCCATTAATGAATTTAATAATTCAACCAGTCAATATCTATTTTATTAGCATTAAAGAATCGATTTATTCATATTTTACTCTTTTTTGAGTTTAATAATTATATAAATTTAAAATAGAGCTCTTACTAAAATGATATTGATCCAGATTCCATGATATTATACCATATGAAACATTCCAAAAATATATTTTTTAAATATTCTAAATATGGATACCTATAATTATTATAGAGTAATTATTATTAAAAAAAATTGATGAGAAATGAATGATATTTTATAGAAAAACGACCCCAAATAGCCATGATCTTGTGTTTGATATCCTTTACATTGGCATGATTAGAAGGAATCAAATCTCAAAGGAACTAGGGTTCATTAGACTTGGTCACGTAGATATTTATATGATTCTTTTATTTATAATCAATACATTAAATAAAACATAATTTTTATCTTAATTATAAATAAAATACATCGAGGATAACTCCAATCCATCTGGTATATCAGTTCATATCATTTATAGAATGCTTCTTGGGTTAATGTGGAATGAAAAATAATATGGTTCAAATTAAATGTATAGTATGTGATGAGATAACACAAGAAATAATGCTAATACTAATTATGGCATGGTAAATAAATGAAAACATGTAATAAAAAAACCAAACAAAAAGTTGTTCATAAATAATAAAAAACGTATTAAATAGAATCACATGCCATTCATATAACTATATAAGAAAAACTAAATATGGTAATGTATGAAACAGAAACATATTGCATTTAATTAATGAACTAAAAATTAAATTTTTTGAATGATATGTTGATGTAAAATCTCATGGATGAAAAATAATACATACTAAATGAGGGAAATGGTGTATTAATGGACATAATGTATAAAGCACATGAAAACATATACCATCAATACAATTCCCACGATTGTTTAAACTATTGGTAGAAACCCATCTATATTACCTGCAAATATAATTGAATGGGTGGTCATCAAATAATATTATCTCATGAGACTATTGATGCATCGAGGGGATTTAAATAACATATCCCATACACATAGATCATTCATTAAACGTTCTCTAACCAATATTTATTTCAATCACCATCCCCCAACCCATATTGTGTATGTCCAAATCATTCAATGAAACAATGTTCCTGATAAAATATATATTTTTCCTAAATGAAACAAGTTTTTCAATATTTAGAAAAATAATCATATAAAATTCAATTTAAAAAAATTCTAAAAAATGGTAGTAAATTTATGCAATAATAATATCCCAGAAAAATTATATGGTTATTTATTTGGAAATCTCATGCCCTAATGAAAATAAAAAATTGAATATTTCAATTGGATTAAAATAAATAAGTGATGTGAATGTGAATACTATCCATGCACAAATAAATCATAAACTATCCAGAGGAGGAAATAAGATAGTGTCAATAAAACATATCACAAGTAATATAAAATAATGGTTGGTTATTGTTGATCAATAAAAATACTAAAAATGATCTATTAGAAAACTATCATGACGAATATATAATTTAAAAAAATGTAAAATTTTTCATTAAAAATAGCTTTTGAGAAAATGTTCTTTTAAATTAAAAATTTTAATCATACAAAAGAGGATTCAATGAAATGTTTGTGGGTAAATCTATATAAGTCAATCAAGGAAAAAAACAACACTTTTTCCTGGTAAGAGGATAAAAACATGACTTGTTTTAGACCTTTGAAAATAAATTAAATGAAATTGCGTTTCATTAAAATCATTTTATAAGACACCATGTAAATACTAGAGTGAAAATGGTGCTAATTCCTAAAAAGTACATTATTAAGATTAAAATAAAAGGTTTATAGATCAATGGTAGTATAATTTCTTAAAATGGAAATGAATGAGCAGTAAAATTATCCTTGAGGAAAATAATCTGTAGACGTTACAAAGTGTACCATAACAATTTGAAACATATTAAATCATCAGACTCATAAAAGAATAAAATTAAATTTCAGTTATAATATCATGTGTGTAATTATATTCCTGTTATATAATGTAAAAAGTAATTATATAAACAACATAAAAGAAATTACGTGCATAACAGCAAATAAGTCTCAATAGAATGTTAATTGGGATGAAATCTCTTACCTTTCATTTCATTTTGGGTGAAAATTATTTAAATTCTTATACACTATAAATATTTTAATTACAAAATTTCATAATAATAGTTTTCATTATTATCAAACCATTTATTTCACTTATTAGCATGTCATATAAATCTACTTAACTAAATATGTTTACGATGCGTGTTTTGACCAAATTTGGTTTATATGTCAAAAACAACATTGTAGGTCTACTAGGTAAAAGTGTTAAATATATAACATATATATATTATAATAATCATGAATTTATTATTGTATTTATAAATATACTATATTTTTAAAACCAATCATTAAATATGGTTATAAAAAAATGAACCAACGTTACACTCCTGGATACGCTAGGACGTACACACACATGAGTAGCAATCCCATTTTTCAATGATCAGTAAGGAAATAACATGAGAAAAACAATATCTGTCAATAATGATAGTTATATAATAAATAACAAATTATGTAATCATATAAATTTATATATATAATTATTTTGATCTAAAAGTAATCACATCATGTCGAGGCGGTGGTAATCCACACATCCATGAATGAAGTTTTCACATTATGTGTGAAACGAGAATAATTAAGATTATATATATATATAACCTACTGATTTACAATGAGTGTAAACACTTGCTAGTGTAACTATCCATGTAGCTTTAAAAATAGTTCCTTATTTCAAAGTAGTAGCAGCGGAGAATAAAATATATATGTAGTATACTTTAAACGTAAACTAAAGATGCATAGCAGATATAACAAGAGGTTCAGTCTCAAGATGAGACTTAGTCCTCTCAAATTTATATAAATTTGATCCACACACTGGATTGGGGTTAACAACAGTTTGCACAACTTTCCAGGCCACGCAGGGACCTCTACCATTATTCTTCATGGGAAACAAAACAGAGATCAGGCCACACAAGGACCTCTTATACAGTTGACGTGGGTAAACAAGAGTTAAGAGCATTAGAGTGAGGATTTTGATATCCTCTAGTTCAGTGCAGGAGACAGTGTGTGTGTGTGACATATACAGGGTACACAACACTAATCCAAAGTAAATAAACAAATCACTTAGAGAGAATAGATAAGTGTTTAGAAAGATCTAGTGATTAGCAATGAAGCTCTGGGCTCGTTGGATTTAGAAGAATTACTTCTTAGTCCTTCTCTGGTTTTTCTGTTGAAAAACAGAGTGTCGTAGTTTATCTTGTGTTCTACAGGAGTGAAAATGATCTCTTGATTCGTCGTGTGTTCTTCAGTGGTGTTGGATTGCACTCATGAGTGTTCTTGGAAAGTCATGCAATATCCTTCTTGATCAGGATTGTTCTTTTTGTTCATTAAAGTGCTCTTGGGTGTATATAAGTTCTTCTTGTTGCATTGTCACACTTGTGCAACACTGCTTATACTTGATACATGTACTGCATCTCAATTTTCCTAATATTCCACTCGTTCTGGCAGTAGGAATAATTCACTTTTCATAGGTATGAGATATGGTTTCCTGACATGCCAACAACTATCATTAAATAACATTAATTTCATTAAAAACATCAAATATTACTGTTACCATTATTTAAATAATATTGAAAAAAATTTAAGAAATGGTGTCACAGTGACTATGTAAACGGTGTCTTCTTCACGGTATGTGGTTCACAGTGTCTCTATGTCACGGTTTGTAGCTCACGGTGTCTGGGTCACCGTGTGTCCTTCACGGTGTCTAGGTCGTGGTGTGTCCTTCACGGTGTCTGGGTCACTGTGTGTCCTTCATGGTGTCTGGGTTACAGTGTGTCCTTCATGGTGTCTGGGTCATGGTGTGTCCTTCACGGTGTCTGGGTCATGGCGTGTCCTTCACGGTGTGTCCATACTTAGACAAATATCTATATTTATACTTAAACAGTAATATGTAGAATATGTATTAATCTTAATAATTAGAGAGTAAGAGAAGTTGAATCATAAATATAAAGTCTTGATAATATAAGTGAGATTTGTGATCATGCATAAGAATTGTAAATAATAAATAGAGTAATTAACATAAATAAAATTTGTTATCATTCAAACATGATGTGTAGTTATTATTGAGACTGAAGAGCATTAGCAAGATGTAAAATTAATATTGAGATTAATTAGCAGGAATAGGATTTTTGATCATTAAAACATGATTAATACATGAGTATTCCATGAATCTCTCCATTTTTGATGATCACAAATCATGTATAGTCAAAATATAAATGAAATTCAACATTAAAGAAACTATCATATTAGAAAAGAAAAAATTAGAGAATAATAGATTCAATAATAACACATCTCATTTTAGTACTGATACTTGTAGAGTTTCTCCCCCTTTTGGGATTATCAAAATGTAGTGAGAAATGAGGGAAACAATGCATTTGTCATTGAAAAGATTCAGAATAAAACATACAGGAGAAATAAAAGCATTAAACATCAAGAGACATCACATCAAAATGAAAACAGTCCATGCAGTCTTCAGGGATTGACCTTTTCCTCGCCTTTATTAGAAGTAGGAGCTGCTGCTGAAGTAGAAGTAGGCATAGATGTGGTAGGAAAAGAGGGTAAGGGTAGACATTCAAAAACAGATGGAGCCAAATTAGGAGCAGTAAAAGATCTAGGCTGTGGTTGATCAAGAATGACTGGCCAGATCTGAGAAAGAGCTTGGCTGACTGACATGGCAGTTGAGGTTAAGGTAGGTGGACCAGGTCTAAGGGGTGCAGCAGTTGGAGCAACTATAGCAGTACTCTTCAAATGAAGATATGGCTTCAGAATATTGATGAAATCAGTAATGATTTCACCACCATATTGCACAGAATTTTCAAAATCATCCTTATTCTCCATGAATTTGTCCAACAATTTGGTGAACTCTGTAATTTTCTGAACATGAGCATTAAAATCTTCAGTTACATGAGGAATTTTTAGGTTTTCCACAAGATATCTAAGGTGATCTGTCATATCACTTTTGGATAAAATCTGAGTGAGATAAAAATCTATTTTCTTAGTGATCTCTTGTTGAGCATCAATGGCTATCTTAGAATGAATTTGAACCATGTCCAATGCTCGATCACTATTCTAAACCACTTCTGACAAAGAAGACATATCTAAGCCACTGAAGGCATTCTGAATTTCTTCCTTGATTATGGATCTCAGCAGAGAATCATCCAAATGAGGAATAGAAGGTTGACTTGAAGCAGGAGAAGCTTTTACAGCTTCAGATAGAACTTTGAGCTGTTTGAGATCTTTTTGTAGGCATCCAGTGTACTCATTTGTGAGTTTATTCAGATTTTCTACAAGCTCCCTCATACATTCCAGCATCTTGGTGTGTCTTTTTCCAATATTTTCATCAAAAGATAGTATACATGGATGCACTTGAGACACAATTTCTCTATCAAGGGTGGAATCAGTTGGCTCAGGATAAGCATTAACAGGTGCAGGAGCAGAAGCAGGATCATACACATGCTCTGATCTTGAAGACAGTTATGATTGTAGGTTTTCCACCAAACCTTTCAAATTTGCAACATCAGTACTAAGAAACCGATTTTCAACCTTGACTTCTTGAATTTCACGGATCATCCTTGGTTGAATATGAAATATAATATTTTCCAGCAGAATTGAGGCATCTTCTTGACATAACTCAGTCACAGGACAAGGTTGAGTGGAAAAACTCTTCTCAACAACAGACAAGATAGTATCTCCAAAGACATTCAAATCATCTTTAGTTACAAAAGAGTGATGATCGGGTAATGGTGTAGGTAAAGGTAGAGGTTCAAGTTCTGGTTGCGGTTCAGAGTTATCTTCAGACATAGATTCTGATTCAGATTGAGGCTCTGGTTCTCGATCAGCTACAGACTTCAGTTGAAACAGATAAGAAAGATCCATTCCAGTTGTAATCACTTTTTGTTACTCATTCACATCATAAAGGCTTGGGAACTCATACCGAGTGTACATAGAGTATGTGATAGTTGGTTGAGAAGCTTCAACAGATCCAGCTTCAATTATATCACAGTTTTGAGGTTCCTCCCCCTCAAAATGTTCTTCTATTTCAGAGAATAGAGGCTCAGCAACATGATCAAGATCCATAGGATCATCTGTTATCTCTTCAGCAAAATCTTGCCTTGCCAGCTAAAAGGCAATTTCCATCCTCTCATCAGCAGAGGGAATAATCTCGGGAACCGATTGTTCCACTGGTTGAGCTTCTAGACTAGCTTCTTTCTCAACAGTGAGATCCTCTTCAACAGGATCTGTCTCTATGGTTGCTTGCTGTTCTAAATCAGGAAAAACCAATTTTCTTGCATCATTATGATGAGTTTCTGGATTTACATCCTTACTAGAAGCAGGAGCTTCATCTTCTCTCAAACCGATAGAAAATACCTCTTCTTGATGCATTTCAGTAGGGATAACAGCAGGGACAACAACCCTTTCTTTTTCAACCGGAACTATTTCCATTGGAGGTCTTCACCTTCTTCTCTAGGTGATACATTCGCTGTTACATCCTCTTCTTTGTCTTCTTCTGAATACTCATCCACTTCATCTGGTTCCAAACCAAGATCAGATAGATTCTTAGGTCTTCTTGGATAATGAACAGGATTAAACTTTATATACAGTTGATCATTATCCTCAACCCACTACTTCTTCTAGGGGTTCCAGCTTATCTTCATCCTTCTGATGATGGGCATGGATAAGCAGAAATCAACGTCCTATAACTTTTCTTCATTCGGTCCAACCATCCCTTTGGCAACAAACATGGCTGAAATCATCCTTGAGTAAAACAGGGAGGTGGATTTCGAAGTGAATTTGATCAGTTCACATATATGGTTAATAACATACATTCATAGGTTGATCTTATGGCCATTCTTCAATTAGTGAATCAAGAACACATCCTGATACTTCATTACAGAAAAATCCCCTTTTCTTGGACTATGTAAATTATGAACAAATTTGAAAAGAAGTCTTGTCTCCCCATCTAATTCAGCTGCTATGTCCCTTCACTTGGTGCCATTTCCAGTCAGGATTTCCAAAGAATTCTCTAGATTGAAGATATCACAATATGGAGGAGGGTGTCTCTGGTAGTCTTCACAAACTCCTTCATGTGGAATTCTTAGGCATGAAGCCCACATCCTTGAAGAGAAGGAACACTTACGACCATTGATCTAGCTGGTCACCATAACACTTTCTCCAAAATCAAAGGAAAACTTCACATATTTATAGAATTGAGAAACCAGCCTTGGGTAAATCGGTCTATTTATTCCAGAGAACCATTCAAGACATCCTTGTTCTCTTAAAAATTTCAAAAATAATGACTTGCTAGACAACAACCACTCAGGGAAATCTTCTTTTTCAGGTACAACAGTACGGCTTACCAAGTTTGGATTTAGAGGTCCTTCGGGATCTATCATCGGTATCCTTTTATGTTTCTTAGAGCAGCGCTTCTCAGATGAGGGTGAAGATGGATGCTTCATCCATGGCATCCACTGAAGGATCGGGCGAGAGGGAAGAGAAGGTTTTCAAGAATAAGAAGTTTCTCGAGAGAGTTTGGGTAAGGAATTGAATGAAACCCTTATGTTTTATCATTTGGGAATGTCAAACGTCATAAAAATAAAAACGTGGGAAATCAAATAGCGGTGAAATAAAAATTACCGCAATACGAGTTATAATAAGTGTATAAATAATCTTCACGGTGAGACCGTGAGTAAGAAATACGGTGTGATGAAAAACAATCATCACAGTGAGACAGTTGGTGGTCGTCACGGTGAGACAGTGACCATTCTATGCAGTCACGGTGAGAATGTTATGTGAAAGACCGTGAGTAAAAGTTGTTAAACTGTGAGACCATAAACATGAAACAATAACTGTAAAACAGTGAGTCATGAAACCGTAAAGTAAAATACAGTAAATTATTGAGCATTAAGATCAGTAAGATATCTATTTATGATTAATCATACCAAGATCATGTATGATGTAGTCTAATCTTTTAGAATTTAATGGTTTATTCAATATATCACCAAGTTGATATTTAGTACCAATGATTTCCAAAGTGATATCACCTTTTTGATAATGATCCCTAAAAAAGTGATGTCTTACATCAATCTGTTTTGTCATAGAATGAGAAACATGATTCTTAGAAATATTAATAGCACTTTTGTTGTCACAATTTATTGGGATATGCCTGAATTGATATCCATAGTTTAGTAAAGTGTGTTTCATCCACAAAATTTGCGCACAACAATTTCCAGAAGCTATGTATTCAGCTTCTGCAGTAGGTGACACAACATAATTTTGTTTCTTACTATACCATGATACTAGTGACTTGCCTAAAAGATGACATGTTCCGGAGGTTCTTTTTCTATATAACATACATCCAGAAAAATCAGCATCAGAATAACTAATTAATTCAAATGATTGTCCTTTGGGATAGAACAGTCTTAAATTGGGAGTGTGCTTGAGGTATTTCAAAATTCTCTTTACAGCATTTAAATGTGACACTTTAGGGTTTTCTTGAAAACAAGCACACATACACACACTAAACATAATATCAGGATGACTAGAAGTCAGGTAGAGTAGTCTTCCAATAATTCCTCTATAAGTGGTTTGATCAACAGATTTACCATCCTCATCAAGATCAAACTTACATGTGGTACTCATGGGAGTGCAACTACTTTTTGTGCTATCCAATCCAAAACGTTTTAAAAGATCTCTAGTATATTTACTTTGAGTTAAAATAATTCCATCACGATTTTGAATGATTTGAAATCCAAGAATGAATTTGAGTTCACCCATTAAACTCATTCCAAATTCATTTTGCATCATTTTAGAAAAATCAGTACCTAGGGAAATTCTTGAAGATCCAAAAATAATATCATCTACATAAATTTGTATAACTAAAACATCTTTATAGATTCTTTTTATAAAAACAGTAGGTTCAGATATACCTTTTGTAAAACCTTTAGAAATTAGAAATGTACTTAATCTATCATACCATGCTCTTGGTGCTTGCATTAAACCATATAAAGCTATTGATAATTTTCAAATATGATTTGGAAAATGTGTGTCTGAGAATCCAGTGGGTTGTTCAACAAAAACATCCTCAGCAATATATCCATTTAAGAATGCACTCTTGACATCCATATGATATAGTTTGAAATTTAGATGTGCAACATAAGCAAGTAAAATCCAAATAGCTTCTAATCTGGCTACAGGAGCAAAAGTATCCTCATAGTCAATTCCTTCCTCTTGACTATAGCCTTGTGCAACTAGCTTAGCTTTGTTTCTATCTATCTTTCCAGATTCATCTACTTTATTTATAAACACCCATTTAGTGCCTATGCAAAAAGTGTACTTAGGTCTTTCAACAAGATTCCAATATTTATTTCTATCAAACTGATTGAGTTATTCTTGCATAGAAATTACCCAAAATTCATCATTAATAGTATCATCAATGTTTTTTTGTTTAAGCTGTGACAAGAAGGCTTTATGTTCCACCTGATTTCTAACAGAAGCTCTAGTCTGAGTCCCTCTATCATGATTTCCTACAACAACATCTAAAGGATGATTCATTAGAATTCTAGTTGATCTAGTAATGGTAGAACTAGAAATTTCAGGTTCATCTATAGGTTCTGGTTCTATAGCAGCAGATTCTGGAATATTTCCAAAACTGGATGTTTTTACACCAGGATCTTTAGATTTATCATTAAGGTTCAGAATACTCAAATATTCCTCATGATTATCAAGTGAGGTTTTAGGCTCATGTGGATCAGTTTAATCAAACTTGATGTGAATAGATTATTCCACACATTTGGTTATTTTATTAATTACACTATAGGATTTTCTAGTTAGAGAATATCCTAAAAGGATTCCTTCATCACTCTTAGAAGAAAACTTATCAATATTATCTTTTGTATTATGAATAAAAACTTTGCAGCCAAAGAATCTAATGTAACTAACTTTAGGTTTTCTATTATTCCACAACTCATATAGGGTCTTCTTAAGAACATGTCTATTTAAGACTCTATTAATAATATAACAAGCTGTGTTCACAGCTTCAGCCCAAAAGTAAATAGACAGTTCATATTCATTAAGCATAGTTATAGAAATTTCTTGCAGGGTTCTATTTCTTCTTTCTACTACACCATTCTGCTGAGGTGTCCAAGGAGCAGAAAAGTTATGATTATAGCCATTGTGTGAGCAATAAGATTCAAATTCATGATTTCCAAACTCACGGCCATGATCAATTTTTAGAGTTTTAATCCTTATTCCAGTAAGGTTTTCTATAGACTTGGAGTATTTAACAAAATAAGAACAAGCTTCACTTTTGTAAGATAAGAAGTATACCCAAGTATATCTATAAACGTCATCTACTAGGACATAAACATAGTGCTTCCCATTTATGCTAGAAAATCTAGATGGTCCAAATAGATCCATGTGAACCAACTCGAGATGTTGAGAAGTTGAGACATCTTTCATTGGTTTGAATGAGATTTTGTGTTGGTTTCCCTTTTGACAGGTATTACAAACTTTGTCATTTCGAAACTCATGTTTGGGTAAGTCTCTAACTAAGTTCTTCCTAGTTAGTTTCCTAAGTGAGTGTATATTGCAGTGTCCTAATCTCCTATGCCACAACCATGACACTTTATGAAAGGCATTTAAACAGGTAAAATTTTGTTTAGCTAAGGAATTTTGATCAATAGCCTAAACATTTACATTTCATAAAGAAGAAAATACTAAAACATTTTTATAATTAAAAACATTACAATAATCATTTTCAAACATGACATTAAAAACATCATCACATAGATGAGAAATACTTAACAGATTGTATTTAAGTCCATCAACAAATAAAACATTAGAAATTAAAACTGACTTAGTGTTACCAATTTTTCCTTGGCCGATGATCTTGCCTTTCGAATTATCACCAAAGGTGACATAACCTCCATCAACCTTTATTAAACTCTTAAAACATGAGTAATCCCTAGACATATGTCTTGAACATCCACTGTCCAAATAACATGTATTCTTGTGGGAATTATTTACGTATGTTTCCTATAAAACATTTTTAGATAGATTATGATTTTGGTACCCAGATCTTCTTGGGTCCAGATAGGTCAGCAATCAATGATTTTGGTACCCAAATTTGTCTTACGGGTCTCATAAAATTCATAGAATCAATAGATTTTGAAAGATAAACTGTATTTGATTTATAACTATGTGAATAACTTGTTGAAGCATATGAATTTCCAGAACTAGAACGAGCAGTATTCTATCCAGATTTAGGAATAAATCTATTATTAGTAAACTCTCTCTGTCCAGGTTTGTAGCCTATTCCAGTAGTGTATTTTGGTTCCACTTTATTTCCTAGAATTTGAGTTAGTGTATCCTTTCAATTTGTGAACTTCTATAAGTCCTTTCTATGTTGCTCATTTGACATTTTCAGTTCATTATTTTCATTTAACAGTTGAGCATTCTTCTCTTTTTCAATAGTAAGTTCAGTTTTAACAGCATTAGTGAGAGCATGTTATTTCTTTAATGACTTGTATTTATCCTTAATTTCATTTCATGTATCCTCCAAAATATTACAATATTCAAATAATTCCTCACTAGTCATGTTTTCAGAATCCGAATCAGATTCTGCATCATCTATAGAATAATAAGAATTTAAAACCGAAGTATCTATGGTTACCTTAGATGTGTTTGTAATGAAACACATGTTGGAACGATTATTTTCAGAATCAGACATTTTAGATTCACTTATGATGTCTTCAGAAGCACTCCAGGTAGCATTCATAGATTTCTTGTACATACTTTCCTTGCAATCATATTTATTCCTGAATTTTATCTTTGGGCAGTCTGCATTATTGTGTCCTTTTTCTTTTTCACTCATAGCAAACAACTTCCTCACTTTTATCTGACTTTTTCCAGTCCTTCTTCCAATTTCCCTTATTTTCATACTTTACTTTGTAATTTGATTTACTAAAAAATATCTTCTTCCTATAAAATATCTTAAACATTATGGCAATCTAATCCATTTCATCTTCACTATCAGAGACTGAGCATTCACTTGTTGAACAGTCAGTTTGCATTTGATATTTTTTTTGTCCTAGTTCATTGAAGTAGTAGTCTTGAATTCCACTGATTTCATTTTTGTTTCATCCTCTTACTATTTATTCACTTTGAGTTCTTCCTCATACATCATAAGCTTACCAATTAGTTCTTTGATAGGTAGAGCAGCAATGTCACATGATTCTCTGATTGAAACAGATGTGCCTCTCCATCGGTCTGGTAAACATCTCAGTATCCTCATAATTTGTTCCTTTGCTGGAAGAGATTTACTGAGTGAATTTATTGTATTGACAATCTCAATGAACCTGGTATACATATCAAAAATTGGTTCATCAGTTTTCATTTTAAAATTATCATATTTAATAGTATAAGTATTCAATATCATTTCTTTAACAATGTTTTTTCCTTCATGAGAAACATATTAAGTATACCAAATTTCAAAAGTAGTTTTACAGGCAGAAATTTTATTAATCTCTTCATCTCCTAGATCATAGTACTAGGCATTCATAGATTTACAATTATTATTGTAGGTAGTCTTTTTAGGTTCATCCCATGTTTTTCTTTCGGTTTCAAGAATTTTATATTGAGATTCTATAGCAGTCCAAATATCAAAACCCATGCTTTCTAAATGAATTTTAATTTTAAGCTTCCACTAAGCATAGTTTGTACCTTTGAAGAAAGGTGGCCTGTTGGTAGCAGAACCCTCTAGTCTATTGTCCATAGCTATATTTTATGAAGTATAATTAAATAGAGAACTTTTAAAACTAACAAAAATTTAAGATCTTTAATCATGCAACTAAAATCAAAGTTTAAAAACAGAGTATTTCAAAAATCCTTAAACAAAAACAACCTCTAATACAAATGGTTGGTCCGAGTGGATACTCAAGATGGGGGTGAATTGAGTTCGAATTAAAAGTTTTGTTAAAATATTGTCTCTATAAAATCCCACAATTTGTAAAACAAGTTAAACTATAGTGTATTTATAGAGATTGTAAATGTTCACTTAGTTTCTCAAAGATTGATTAGGTCCTAGTTAATTTCACCATAATATCAAACTAACTTTGGAAACTAACCTACTAAATTACAATGAGTGCAAACACATGATAGTTTAACTATCAAAGTAGCTTTAAAAATAGTTTTGTATTTCGAAGTAATAACAGAAGAGTATAAAATATATATGTAGTATACTTTAAACATAAACTAAAGATACACAACAGATGTAACAATAGGTTCAATCTCAAGCCAGTACTTAGTCCTCTCAAATTTATATAAATTTGATCCACACCCTAGATCGGGGTTGAAAAAAGTTTACACAACTGTCTAGGCCACACAGGGATCTCTACCACTGTTCTTCATGGAAAACAAAATAATGATCAGGCCACAAAAGGACCACTTCCACAATTGACGTGGGTAAACAAGGGTTAAGTGTTTTAGAGTGAGGATTTTGATATCTTCCAATTCAGTGCAGGAGACAGTGTGTGTGTGTGAGATATATAGAGTACACCACACTTCTAGTAAGTAAATAAGCTAATCACATAGAGAGAATATATAAGAGTTTAGAAATATCTAGTGATTAGAAATGCTGCTCTAGACTCGTTGGATTCAGTAGAATAGCTTCATAGTCCTTCTCTGGTTTTTCTGTTCAAAAACAGAGTGTCATAGTTTAGCTTCTGTTCTACAGGAGTTAAAATGATCTCTTGAATCGTCATGTGTTCTTCAGTGGTGTCAGATTGAACTCATGATAGTTCTTGGAAAGTCTTGAAATCTCCTTCTTGATCTGGATTGTTCTTTTTGTTCGGAACAGTGGTCTTGGGCATATGTAAGTTATTCTTGTTGTATCGTCACACTTGTTCACCACTGCTTACACTTGATACATGTACTGCATCTCAATTTTCCTTATATTCCACTGGTTCTGGCAGTATGAATAATTCACTTTTCATAGTTACGAGATACAATTTCCTGACATGAAAACAACTATTTTTAAATAACATTAATTGAATTAAAAACAACAATTATGATCTTTAGAATTATTTAAATAATATTGACTACAATTTAAGAAACTGTGTCACAATGATTATGTAAACGATGTCTTCTTCACGGTATAGTCTTCACAGTATGTGGTTCACGGTGTCTCCATGTCACGGTGTGTAGCTCACGATGTCTGGGTCATGGTGTGTCCTTCACGGTGTCTGGGTCACGGTGTGTCCTTCACGGTGTCAGGGTCATGGTGTGTCCTTCACGGTGTCTGGGTCACAGTGTGTCCTTCACGGTGTCCAGGTCACGATGTATCCTTCACGGTGTCTGGATCATAGTGTGTCCTTAACAGTGTGTCCGTTCATAGACATATGTCTATATTTATACTTAAACATTAATATGTAGAATATGGATTAAGCTTAATCATTAGAGAGTAAGATAAGTTGAAACATAAATATAAAGGCTTGATAATATAAGTGAGATTTTTTATCATGCATAAAACTTGTAAATAATAAAGTGATTAATTAACATCAATAAAATTTGTTATCATTAAAATATGATGTGTAGTTATTATTGATACTAAAGAGCATTATCAAGATGTGTAATTAATATTGAGATTAATTAGCAGGAATAGGATTTGTGATCATTAAAACATGATTAATACACAAGGATTCCAACACAATGTTTATACCAAAAGTATTCCTTAAATTATAGAATAATCAAGTGGAGGCTTTAAATATTTGGATTGGGTTGTTTAGGATCTATTATATTTTATTTTTTTAATCCAACACGGCATGAGAGGTGGAAGGAGGTTGGAGTAGAGGAGGCCTTTTTATAGTAGTGGAGGAGAGCCACTCTTGTAATATTTTGAGAAACAAATTTAGTTCACGTTTTTCATGTTTTAAGAGGAAGCAATAATGATAAAGGATAGATAATAGATAATATAAGGAAGATGTATTACCATAAAATAGCTCTTCAACAGGTTTATATATTTTTTTGAGCCTTATTATAATTAATTTTAATCACATTCATGAATATTATTTGTCAATAAATTTGGAATTATTATAAATTATAAATTATTTTTATTCCAAATATTTAATGATATTTTCTAAATTCCAATAAATTAAATTCATGAAATTAATTTAAAATCCATTCTACAAGTAATAAAATAGTGCAGGTTTGTAAATTAAAAAATGTTTGAATGTTTTCTATGTTTATATAATGAATTTAAAATTGAAATTTATTAAAATGAAATAAATTGTATTAATTTATAACAATATTATATTACTAACCATTAAAACCTATTAAAAAAAAATTTACCCTTATAAGTTACCTAAAAAAGAACATATTGATCAAAAAAATTTTATTATAACTAATCACTAAAAAATTAAATGTTTCAACAAAATATAAAAAATTCACTATATCCTAATTATAAGTTTATCATATTATTATACATATTTTTTTCAATAATTAATACAATTAATGTGTCAAAAGTAATATTTAAAATGGGTTCTCTATTAAAAGGCATTAAATTTACCTCTATAAAGTATTGGTTTTTATGTGTTAAATTGTGGTTGTTCGTATCTCATGACAATCATTCCTAATTGATGACTATATATAATATTTTATTGAATATATAAGATATATATTTCAATAAAATAACTCTATAATTGTAATTACTTATTTTTATTAAAATAAATCTCCATTGGAAGCATAAAAATAATAATATATTTTATATCCAGTATGTTATTAATTAAATTTATCAATAGTTGATAACCAATGAATTAATTTAATATTTATATAAACAATAAATTTTCATATGTTATTTAACACTATTCATAACCACTCTTAGTATCACTATGTTATATCATATTATATTAAATAATAATATTTTATTAATATATGATTATTTTTTGAAACTAAGTCTTTCATGTAATGTAATTCATCTTAGTGTTGCATTCATTGAATAATATTGAATCTATTTGAAATATTAAATATATTATCAATTATATATATATATATTATATTATGATTCCTTCTGAACGTGGTTCCATGTGTCATACATGCTATCGAATACAATGTCATTTCTACCGAATTATTGGGTGTTACATTCTCCAAATTTTATTTAATTTTCATCCTCTTCATTTATTCACAATTCCTGATACATATTGTTTGATATTTTTAATTTTTAAATAAAACATCATAGGAATTTATAATAAATAATCCTCTTTAAAATTGATAATATGAACTATATAGGTCAAATGGATTAATAAGTAACTGGGTCTCTAAGTGGGAGAACATTAATGGAAAGCGAAAATAGGTACTTGGAGTAAAAGCTTAAATATTTATAGGGAGTGATTGACTTCATAAATATAAAACATGTTAATGAACTAAAAATGTTTTAGGCCTAAATAAATAAATATGTAACAATTCACAAGGCCATTGGTTCAATAGAAAATAATGTATTAGTATTACAATTTATTTCTAAGTCATTTTTATAAATATTGTTAATTATTTTTCTCACCATGAATATAATGACGTATTACTACTTTATAATTTTTAGTTTAATAAGAAAAATATTAAATTTTGGTTATTCATTGATAATATTCTAATTATTCCCCTTACACAATAAAATTAACTACTAATAAGGAATTTTTTATGCCAAAAGATTTACATAAAGATTTTAAATCATTGTAAGGATTATTAAAAGTTACATGTCTTACTATTAGTCTCTAATTATTTTAAAAATTAAATATAGTTAAAGATATAATATCTAATATTAAAAGGCAATAAATTTCGATCAAAATTGACTTTTTTTCAACTAATTATTAAACTAAAAACAATTTAATAATTAACCAGGGCAATGCATAGGTTTGTGGTTGGTGTGAAACAATGAACATCCTTCGGTAATGGGTTTATATCCCCTAGCCATTCTAGACTGGATTAGTTATCAATTGGATTATATAATATCATTTTTTAAAACTCTAATATTATAATTAGAAAAATAACTCTAATTGAATTCTTTTAAATAAGGTTAATCACTAAATTTACTAATAAATATGATTTTCAATAATACCACAACACATAAATAGTTCATCATATTATTTACTCACACATCATTCATTGGTTTTGGGTTTGTCTATAATATCATGTAAATTATTTCTAAATAATTACTCATTCTATTCAATATAAAAAACCTTAGTATTAACATAGCATGTTTATTTTCATTATCTATAAAAACCCTTTATAATGTTTTTAATGAAAATGTGAATTCTCCTAAGCATATCACATGGTATTGTCAAACTAGTTGAGTTGTAAGGCTCGTTTTCATTTACTAGGTTACCCTATGTATAGCTCAGAACACCATATTGGAGTTATTTCTCATAGTAAAATTAGTTCTAGAACCATTTATACTTGTTGAATCGAGATAGAGATGCATTGCTTGAAAACCCACATAATCTCTACTTTTCCCAAATTCTAAGGTATTCTTCTATAATTATCCTGAATTATTCATTTGGGTTACATTATCAAATCATTATTTTACAGAATCCAATTCCCAATGATCATACTATAATTCATTCAATACCAACATTTTTGAACCAACCATATATTCCCTAGAGCCATTGTCTCCTTCCAATTACATTATCATGGTTACGATAAATCATATCCTGAAGAATTTTGGGTTTAGAAGTATTGGTAAAACATATAGATAAATTATACTTATATAATAAACAAATATAGTAATTACAACATAGTACTTTTATTCTTTATAAATAAAAAATTTCAAGGATATATATAATCTATATAGTGTATCCCTCCATATCATTAATAGTATGATTCATGGATTCCTGTGGAAATAAATATAATAATTGTGATATCAAATGCGTAGTAAGGGAAAGATATTGAGGAATCAATAATGTGAATTACAAACATGTAATTGTAAAAACAATATACCTACCATGTGGTGATAAAACATAGAAGTAAATAGATAAACAATATAGAAAGGTGATAAATTATATAATATTATATTCAAATTACATGATAAAGGAAAATAAATATTCATTTTTAAGAAACTAAAACACGTTAAATTTAATCAACAAAATAAAAATGATATGTATTCAAGATATGAGAACCAAAATCAAATGGATAAATAATAATTGAAACTATGTGAGAGAAACACTTTCTTAATGGATTCCATGTTTGAGGAACCTCAAAACCTATACTGTCTAATCCTTTTTTCAATAAAGATTAATATTTAGTTATAAGTCTAGATATAATTCCTGGAAACAAACTCTAAAGGATTTTTTCTAATATATTTCATCTCATGAGACTACTAATTCATAGATGGGATTTCATTAACTGGTTCCCAACCCGTAGAGCTTTAATTAATCAGTCTCTAACCCATATGGTTTTCATTAAATGTTCGTAAACCCGTATAGTGCATGTAATATTTATTACATAAATAATTTATCTTATAAATTACATGTATATAATATTTGAAATGGGTTTAATAATATTTTCCCTAATAGTAAAATAACATTCAAATTAAATAGCTTATAAAAAATGTTATACATTTTATTAAATAATCATATCCATGAAAATGATATTGATATTTAGGGGAAATAAAATGACAAATTATTATAAGAAATCGATTATTTCATGGGGATTAAAATAAATATATTAAGTTATTTTTACTAATATTGTTTAACATGTTAATAAAAAAACACAATGATGAGGAAATAAGAATAATAGTATTTTATCTAAAGTAATGTAAAATAATGTGTTGATTTAATTGATGAAAAGAAATACTAAAAGATGTACTTTTAAAAAATATTCTTGAGGAAAATCAGATTTTGTTTTGAAAACCCATTTTAAAATAAATTTCATTTAAAATAACATTTGAAAAAATTTTCATTCAAAAATAACAATTTAAACATGATAATTTAGCTCAATGAAATGATGGAGGGTAAATTCGTACAATTCGTACCAGGAAAAAGTACATTTTTTCATGGTAAAATATTAAAAAAATAACTTATCAGGAAAGAGACAAGAATATTTCTTTGAAAACATTTTAAAGGGCGTAGAAGTTAAAATTTATTTAAAGAATCCTTTTAAATGTTTTGTGTTTTTTCAATAAAACTTTGTTTTTGGAAGAAACTTGTTCTCTTACAACAGATAGAATTGAGGTCAGGTTTTCATAAAAACTTTTTATAAAACACCTTGAGTTCCAAATATCTTAAAATAGAACTAATACGTTAAAATGTTGTAATTAACCAGTAGATAGGAAAATTTATGTGTTCTTGAGAAATGTGAATATAATTTTTTGGATGGAAATTATTGATCAGTAAAATTTTCCATAAAGAAATCTATCCTCAAACATTCTAATGTTTCCCACACAACATTTAATCATTTTATATTTGAATCATCATTTAGTAGAAAAATTAACTGAGTGTTAAAAAACAATGAGATTAAGGAGATTCATGATGTATAATGTAGAAGATAATTATATACACTATATAAAATAACAAAGGTATATAACAACAAAATATGTCTTAATGGAATGTAAATTGAGACATAGTCCCCTACCTTGTACTTCCATTTGGGTGAAAATTCATTAAATTAATGAATAATAATAGTATGATAATTATCTAATTTATTTTGATAATTATTCATTATTATCCTTACTTTCAGGATACATAATACAATTTTATATACAAAAACTCAATAAATTATGTTTACGGTGGGTGATTTGGCCAAATTAATTTAAAGAGTCAAAAACAATTTTGAAGGTCAAGTATAATCGACGGGGTCATTTTATAACATATCAATAATAATAATAAAGCTATAATAATTATTTTTATACATATATTGTAATTTTAAAACCTATCATTGAATATGGTAATGAAAAATGAACCAATGTTACACTAATGGAAATGGTAGGCCATACGTATGTATGAGTAAAGAGACCATTTTTGAGTGATCATTATAGATAGAATGTAAGTAATAATATATATTTCCAAAATGATTATTATATAACAAATAAAATTTTATTTAATCATATATTATTATATATTTAATTCTTGTTTTGTAAAAGGAATCACATCATGTCGAGAATGTGGTGATCCACCCATCAACGAACGACTTCAACACTCAGTGTACGAAACTTCAAAAATGAATGTTATATATATATATTATTTTTCCATGAAGGATTTATTTCAATAATATCCAATATATTTTTTTTATGTCAAAGTGTTTTAATTAAATCAGTCCATTATACATTCCTTGTAATGCCCTGACACCAGTTACCTAGATTCGGTGCATTATTACATAACATTGGCATGATCACAAAAGATCAATTTTCGAAAGACCAATTAGTTTAGTACCCTTAAAAACACTGGATATATTCATAAATGTTACATAACATCATAAAGTGAAAAAAGTAAAATAACATTGTCTCTATAGTCCACACTCATATCTCCTTCAGACTATCCCTACAGGTCAGTAATACAATATTTCTTCACATCTTGTGAAAAATAAAACGTAGAAAGGGGTGAGATCAGATGCTCATTAAGGATAACGATATAGCAGAAACATTCATAAATAATAATAACCATTTAATACAATGTATAACTAAAAAAAATCCTTTTAAACATAAACTTCAACATAATATGGAAAAAATAAAATGAAATAATCCCATTTACTTATTCACATGGATATTCTTCTAGTCGAATAATCACATTAAATATCAATTACCACATTCATAATGATGGAATGCATAATGCCAGACTATCATAACTACATAGTCAAGGCCTTGTGCCAAGACAACAAATAAGATTTTATCAAGGCCTTGTGCCAAGACAATAGTTTTTCTTATGAGACCTTCCAATGCATCGAGGAGCTATAGTAGGCTCCACCAGTCACTTACTAAGTCCAATGCATTCCTTATATGAAGTGGTTTAAACATTAGATTAACATTTATATTAAAACTATCATATGAAATGTCAATAATTTCTCCATAAACCATAAATGGTGTAAAATTATCACATCCACAATTAATCATACCACAAAATCTTCAATACAATATGGATGTTTTGTATCATAATAAATCAACTTCAAATAAGCTTAAAATCCATCAAATGGTGTTGACATTGATCAAATCAAAACTATTTGAGAGAAATATTTCTTTTTTTTTTTGAAATGATTCAAAAGTCACATAATTATAAAATAAAACATTTACTTTGAAAAAATTCTTATAATCTTTTAAGATAAGCTTCATTGATTTTATAATGGTGGAAAATATCCACAACCACCATATAAGTGAAAAAAGTCATTCTTACCTTAATTTTTTCAAAACGTTCAAAAAGAACCTTGTTTGGAAAATGATGGAAAGATTCTTTTCCAACCATTTTATAAAAATTCAAACAAGGGTATAAATCACTTTAACCCATAGTCTAATAAATAGAAAAACAAATTCAAATACATTTTTAAGAACATGGATGTTGATGATAAAGAGGGCCTATTAGATAATTATGTATAAACAACCTCAGATAATGAATATATTGTGATGTAAACCCTTACCTTGTACTTTTTCCCGGTTGTGGGTAGGTTAAACTCCTATATAATGGTGAAATAATTTTTATTAAATTATTCAAGAATCATATAAATTATTATGTTATAATATATGATCTTTTAACATTGTTATGTTAATAATATCTTAGTATTATCGTCATTTCAGGTGTTAAAAGATTCATTTTCCTTTTTATTTTTTGATATGTGAGTTATATTTGTAATTTATGGGATTTTTTTTATTCGTATCCAGAATGACATAAAGTCATTAAAAATTATTTTTAATCATAAAATGAAAATTAGTCTTCAATAGATACGATGGGTAATGAATCTCATTGCGTTCGTTGAGATGGTAATCCATACGTATGCATGAGCGACAATATCATTCTTTTGATATTAAAATAATATATAATTGGAGGTCATATGATATATACAAAATCATTATCATGTTTTATTTATTATTTACAACAAATACACATCATTATCATACCCATCGAAATAATAATGATTTGAATAACAATTACACCACGACGTGGAGACGGTAAGTCGTATGTACGCACGTATGGTAACATGTCATTCAAAGGACGGATAGAATACAGAATATGGTTTTACCATATTTATAATAACATCTTTGTATATTGAATTTACTAGAGTTATTATTTTAGAATGGAAATTACAAAGAAATAATAAGTGGAAGAATAAAAGAACTTAAAATAGGGCGGTGAAATTATTACCTATTCTTCGGGTTCTTCCTTTAGATTTGATAAAAAGGGCTCCATAGGATGGCTTTCAGATAAAAAAATGACCTCTAGTTTGAATTGAGGGATGTTGATAGGATATTTTGACAGGGTTTGGCTAAACCAAATGGCTTTTAAGGTTTGAATAATTAGTTAGAAGTGGTGTCCTTTTATAAGGGGGAGGAGGGGCTCATTAGGAAAAACATAATGTATTATTTTATAATAAATTAATATTCGGTTTCTAATGGCACAAAACAAGATTATTTAAAGTCTATTGTGGGTATAGGTCAAAATAATTGAACCAATACGTTTTAGAAAGTTTTGGGTCACCTTATTAACCTTATCTTATTGTTTGAACTCTTAGTTAATTAGTTTGACACTTATCATGTCACTTTCTATTTTTATATTATATGGTTAATAAATTTACTATATACTTCCAAGAGACCCCCAAGTGGTTCATTAATGATACAATAATAATTATATAAGTCGTTTGGCAGAAAATCAGATTTTTTGGAATATAATATCAATTAATAATATAATATTTGTTTCAAAAACTTATTTATGAATATTTTGACACTATTCATTAATTGATTTTTGTTAAATTCCTTAAAAAATTATTAATTAGAACCATATTAATATAAGAAATCCTAACATGTCATATTAACCAATAAAATTCGTTTATGGAATCAAAAATATAAAATTATATTTATTTTAACATTTATAATACCAATTATTTGATTATTTCATTAATAAGGAAAATACCGCATCATTATTGTGACATAAATAATACTCATTATTAAATGTCTAAAAAATTTAAATAAGATGGAATTATGTAATAAATCTATTTATATTTTTAATAAATATTTATAGTAAAAAAATATAACATATATAACCTTATGTAAAAATTGTTTATCTAAAAGATATATGCTTATGTCATTTTTGTATTTACCTTTACATAAATAATATAAAGTGAAGTTATCCATTACTAGTGGCTCCATGCGGTCCTAAAATCGACCCAAATATTCCCATGGTCAGACATGTATAAAAAAAGGGTTAATACGTGTTTTAGGTAAATTTAATATTATTATAATATTATGTTTTTACCCTTATTTACTGGATTTACCCTTTAACCATTGTAAATAAACTATTTACCAATGTAATTATTCAAAATGTCTAAAAATAAGAGTTACCTATTTACACAATTTAGGAATCCTCATTTCAAATATGGAATCCATTTTTCCAAATTCAAAACACAAAAGTGGCGGAAATTAATTAAAATTAATTCCCGTAGTCAAAACAAAAAACGTGTTTTTAAGAAACAATAACTATCAAAAGATTGACACTTGTTTATGTCCGATTTAAATGTGAAATTATGTCCAATGACCAAAATTGGATTAAATAGTAAAAATTTATTCTAAATATACTTTAAAACCATTCAAATTCATAATTTATCACTATTAATTATTTCGATTAAAAAAGTTGTTTTTAATTAATTATTAGTAATTTTAACTATTCAATAAAATATGAAACTTTTCAGAAAAGTACGAAAATTTTACCCTAATATAATTTAGATATTCCAAATCCAAAAATGAAGTCCATTTTTAATGATAAAATGTATAAAATATCAATAAGTGGGTATTACTATTTGTAATGATTAGTTGATTGGTTGTGGTGTTTTAGAACTCGAAGTTGCGTACAACACATGCTACGGTATTATTCAAAGAGAAGCATACCATAGAATCCTGGGGTGTTACATTCTCCCCTACTTAAAATAATTTAATACTCAAAATTTATAGAATACTACTTCATGAAATGACGTGGGTGGTTCTTTATCACAAGTTCCTCGGGTGCCCACGTTGCCTCTTCCATCTTGTGGTTTCTATATAGAACTTTTACCTGACGAGTTATCTGGTTTCCCAGCACTTGTTATCTAGTATCAAGAATCCTGATCGGCTCTTAACAATAAGATAGATCGGGTTTTAGTTATACTTCCTCATAGGTGAGTGCATGCATTGGGTCATGCATGTATTTTCTCAATAGTGATAGGTGAAACACATCGTGAACTATGGAGAGACTTGGCAGCATTGCCAAACAGTAGTCTACAGTCCCAATTCGTTTTAGAATATCGAAAGGTCCAATGTACCTGGGACTCAATTTACCCTTTTTACCATAACGTATAACACCCTTTCATTGAGATACCTTCATGAAAATATGATCTTCTACCTGAAATTCCAAATCCTTCCATCAGTTATTAGCAAAGCTCTTCTACATAATTTGATCTGCATTGATGTGGGTTTGGATTAGCTTCACCTTTTCTTTTTATTCCCCAACATGTTCTAGGCCAACAAGTTTTTTTCACCAATATCATCCCAACAGGTTGGTGTGCGACATCTCTTTCCATATAACTCTTCATATGGTGCCATTCAAATTCTTGAATGGAAGCTATTGTTATAGAAAAACTCCACCAGAGGTAAATATTGATCCCAAATACCCTATAAGTCATGTGAGAAAGATCTCAACATGTATTCTACGGTTTTAATATTATATTTTGATTATCCATCAGCTTGGGGGTGGTAGGTAGTGTTCAAACGATGTTCAGTATCAATTGCTTTCTGATGAATATTCCAGAATCTTGAAGTAAAACAGGGATCACAATCAAAAACAGTCGATATGGGTACTCCATGAAGTCTCACAACATCATTAATATATAGTCTTGCTAGATGTTCAAGTGGTAGATCCTCTCTTATAGCTAGAAAATGTGTTTACTTAGTAATATGATCAACAATAACTCATGTTGCATTGTTCCTTCTATGAGTCTTTGGTAGCCCCATGACAAAGTCCATCATAATATTATCCCATTTCCACTCTGGTATGGGAAGGGGTTGCATGAATCTTCCATGCAGTTTCCTTCCAACTTCACTTGTTGAAAAACCATACATCTTGACACAAAATCAGCAACCTCCCTCTTTATGTTGTCACACCAAAAATGTTCCTTCAAATATATATACATTTTTGTGCTCCCATGGGGTATTGTGAAATTGGAACTATGAGCATCGTCCAACATTTCCCTTTTTAGATTAGGAATATCGGGAACACAAAGTCACTTCCCAAATTTCAAAATTCCATCTTCATACACAAATTCACTAAACCTCCCATCAATCACAACTTTAATAATCTTTTGAAACTCTTTATCATCGGTCCCAGAACTCTTTATCCTTTCTAGTAAGGATGTTTTGGAAACCATTTGAAAAAGTATCGATGATTCACCTTCCATGGTTATTACCATATCCAACATTACTATATCCCTGAAAATTGGATCCCTTTCAACTCTCATTTTTTTTCAAAACTCCATGATCATAACATCTCAAAGAATCTTCCACCTTATTTCCCTTCCCCGGGTGGTAGTGTATTGTGAAATCATAATCCTTTAGTAGTTCAAGTTATTTCCTTTACCGCATATTGAGTTCTTTCTGTGAGAAAATATACTTCAAAATATTTTGATCAGTATAAATCTAAAATTTTTCACCATAGAGATAGTGTCTCCAAATCATAAAATCAATGATTACAGCATCTAACTCAATATCATGATTAGGATAGTTTTGATCATGAATTTTAATCTGTCATGATGCATAGGCAATAACTCTATCGTTCTACATAAGGACAAAACCAATCCCTTTCTTCAATGCATCACTATAAATAATGAACCCAATATTACCCGATGGTAGAGTCAATATAGGATCATTGACTAATCATTTATACTGTTTTGAAAACATTCTTCACACTCTTTTGTCCAAATTTTTTTTACCCCTTTACGTGTGAGCTTCATTAATGGGTTATCCAATTGGGAAAATTTCTGGGCCAAATGCCGATAATAAACAGCTAAACCAATAAAAATGCGTACCTCTGTTATACTAATTGGTGATGGCCATTCTTTGATTGCTCTTTTATTAAAAGGATCAATAGAGATTCCATCCTTAGAGACAATATGGACAATAAAGGAAATCACTTGAAGCCAGAATTCACACTTGCTAAACATCCCATATAATTCATGTCTTTAAAGAGACTTCACGATAATGCGAAAGTGTTATCCAAGATCTTCATAGATTTTGGAGTATACCAATATATCATCAATAAATACCACTACAAAAGCATTTATATATTACTTGAAAACTCTTTTCATTAGATTTATGAAGACAGAGGGTGCATTAGAAAATTCAAAATGCATTACTGTTAACTCGTAATGCCCGTACCTGGTTTGAAATGTTGTCTTTGGAATGTCTTACTTCTTCAGACAAAATTGGTGGTATCTAGATCGAAGGTCAATCATTGAAAAGTATAGATCACCATGTAGTTGTCCAAATAAATCATCAATGTGTGGTAGGTGATACTTGTTCATTATTTTTATAGAATTGATCTCCCTGTAGTTGATACATAACCTCTTAGATACATCATTCTTATTAACAAAATGGACAGGGGATTCCTATGGAGAAACACGAGGGTGAATAAATACCTTATTTCCCAATTCCTTTAGTTGTTTATTTAGTTAATGTAATTCCACAGTGGACATTCTATAAGGGGTCTTCGATATGGGCCTTCAACAAGGAATTAGGTCAATGGAAAACTCAATTTCTCATTCTGGAGGATGTCCAGGTAAATCCTTGTGAAAAACATCCACATATTATTTCACAATAGGTACAACCTATATTGGAACATTCCTTTACTCACCCACAATTATTTCATTCTCATCCTCCCCAATAATTGAATTTAGTTGAGCTATTGGGGGTGGATCTTGGTAAACATTATGTGGTGACGATTCCGCTGTAAATATAAGGTGTTTCTTATCATCATCATCAAAAGAAGTAACTTCATTCTTCGTACAATAAATATTTTCATCATGGTCCGAAATCAAATGCATACCGAGGATTATATCAAATTCAATAATATGTATGATGATGAGATCAGTAGATAAAGAACATTTATGTGCTCTAATGGGGACGGATTCACATAACATTGTTGAAATGATTCTTCCCTTTGGAGTTTTGACTGACAACTCCCTTGTTAAATCAAATTGGAAATAACAAATTTTATTAGAAAACAGGGAAGATATGAATAAATTCATTGATCCAGAATCAAATAAAGAATTTGTTAAACATGAGGAAACCATTAAATTACCTTCCATAATGTCTTTTGGAGCATCTACATCAGCAGAAGTGATAACATAAGCTTGGCATTGACTGCTTGGCCTTTTCTGAGGTATGTTCCCCTGATTCTTAGGAAATTCATTTCAATATTATCCCATCTACCTAAAATTGTATCATTGAACATCAGTAGCTTCTTTATTCCCCTTGAAATCACGAGCTTGGTGGCCTTTTTCACCACACATGTAACAGACTCCCACTCTCCTCAAGCAAACAACAGGTTGTTTCTTCCCACATTTACTACAGGATGGATATTCAAATTTTCCATTATTCCCCTTATTTCCATTCCCAGAGTGATTGGCAGATCTCTTCTTCTCCTGTTTTGATTTAAAGTCAAAATACTTAGACAATTACTTTTCTGTCTTGATAGCACACGGTACAATATCTTCGTACAACGAGAAGGATTGTGAGACTAATGCTCGACGGAGAAATGGTTTTAACCCATCAATGAAATGATCAATATTACTCCTTGTGTTACATATATAATCTGCTGCATGCCTCGCTAACCTTGAATAGTTAGCCTCATACATTACGACATTCTAATCCTCCTTTTACCTTAGACTCAGACATTTCTTTTCCATATCTACTCGATGGTCACGAGGAAAGTATTTTTCTAAGAAAAGTTCAGATAGCTCCCTCTATTCCTTATTTTATACATCATTATCCTACATCGTGTTTTGAATCAATAACCACCATTGATCAGCATCTCTAGTGAGGTAGTAAACTGCCATGACAACTTTTCCCTTTCGCTACTCCCCAAGGCGTGGAATATTTTCTCAAAGGAATTTAACCATTTCTCAGTTACTAGTGAATTTTTAACCCCATTTAATGTTTGTGCTTATTTCCCAATGAAGCTATCTAACATTGATACTCCACGTTACATATCAGGGTTCTCCATACAGGTATGGTTATTATTCATAAACTAAGTGAGTTGTCCCAGTATAGTGATAAGCTGATCCACACCAGTTGTATCAACATCATCACTATAATTATCTTGAGCAGGAGGGAAATCCCTACATGCGGTGTGTGCATTGATACAGATTCCATTCCATCCACTAGGAGCCATTTCTAAACAATGGCATACACTATATTAGTTTATGAATCGCAATACATAAATAAAAAATTTTAAAATACTTTACATTAATTGAACAGTTTATGGATATAATCCATAATAAAAAAATATTTTTTTTGAGGAAGTATATTCTCATAAACCCTTCATAATTGTTTTTAATGAAAATGAGAATTATCCTATGAATATACCCCAGGAGTGTCGTAACCAAGAGTGCAGCAAGGCCCGTTGTTATGCACCAGTTCCCATTCAAGTCTAGCTAAAAGGGATGTTTCAGTTTTTACCCCTAGATACATCTGTTCTAGAGCCACCTCTACTTGCTCATATCCATACAGGGATTTATTGCTCGGAAAACATAAAAAATCTCAATAATACCAAAATTTTATGATGTTATTCTATACTAATCCTCATAGAACAACTTAGGTTAATGTAATACAATAAGAGATTATCTAAATCTATCTTCCAAGGTTTATACAAAACATCCATTGATACCAACTATAACGCCCCGACCCTAGTTACCCAGAGTCGGTGCATTATTACATAACATCGAAATAATCACAAAAGATCATGTCTTGAAAGACCGATTAGTTTTGTTTCCATGGAAACTCTAGAGACATTCATAAATGTTACATTACATCATAAAGTGAAAAAAATAACATAGTCTCCATAGTTCACACTTATATCCCCTTCAGACTATCCCTATAGGCCAGTTATAAAATATTTCTTCACATCCATGGAAAAATAAAACATAGAAAGGGGTGAGATCAAATGCTCAGTAAGGATAATGATATTGCAAAAACATTAATAAATAAGCATAAACATTTAAGACAATACATAACTAAAAAATCATTTTGAACTTGAACTTCAACATAATATGGAAAAAATTAAATGAAATAATTCCATTTAATTATTCACATGGATATTCTACTATTAGAATTATTACATGCAATATCAATAACCAATTTTATAATGATGGAATGAATAATGCCAAACTATCATAACCACAAAGTCAAGGACTTCTTCCAAGAGTACAAATTTTTTTTTTCATGTCCTTGTTCCAAGACACAAGTTTGTCTCCTGAGACCTTCTGAGGCATCTAGGAGCTATAGCGGACTCCCCCAGCCACTTACTAATTCCAATACATTCATCATATGAACATGTTTAAACATAACATAAACATTTGTACTAAAACTAGAATAAAAGATGTCAATAACTTCTCAGAGAGGATATCACAGCGTGTGGTCCATCTATATGACATTTGATCCTTAAAATTTTCAAAAACCCTATTCTGCATCCAAACATGTACTATACAGTGTAATTTCATTTAAACAAAAGGGAATTGAGTCATGTTTTCCTAGAAAATAATATCCATGCCTATGTGATATAGATTCATGAAAAAGCATTATATCATTTTTTTGGACACACAAAATATATGGACTGATTATCAGTTCGATGTTTTTGTTCATTCGATTGTTTAGAATCATATTATTGTTGGTCTGTCTTTATCATGTATGTCATGTATGACTCTCAATCAATGAAAACATGTCTTATGATTATAAATATATGATGAAATCATAAGCGACCTCAAAAAAAATTATATAATAGTCTTTTCATCATCCATCCAATCTTCAGGTGAACATTTATTGTGGATTTCAGAGTCTGATCAAGGTAGGTCATGCCAAGAAATGTCGAACCAAAACCCCATCGCTAAATCATCCATGAATGTGATGTAATGAGGGTGAAGGAAAAAATAATCAAATGAAAATAAATTTTCACATAAATACTTTTAAAACTAATTTAAACAGGGATGCATATGGTGGAAAAAACTAAATAAACTATTTCAAATTTTTTCACGAGCTCATCAAAAGAGTCAGTACACCTTGATTCACATAGATCTGGAGGTTAGTTAGCATTTGATCTCTACTCAACAATGGTGGGTGTATGGAATATCTTCTTAGTGATACCATAATTATGATGATAATACTATAGATCCTATATAAATATGTATATATATATGGGTTTTCTATTTAGGTCAATTAATAAATTAATAATTTTATTAACTCACTGGATTTACTACCAACGGTTTCTTTATCTGAACATATAATGAAAACATATTTTGTGCCATGACTATGGTAAGCCTCACATTTTGGATTCAGTTGTGGTCTCATATTTGTTTTATAATGTTTTAATAGTTATCCCATTTTATTTAAAATGTAGTGTTCATGTGACAAAAAATATATTTTTTAATTTTATAAAATACATTCTAGGATAACTAGGACCAAAAATCACACGTAGTCTCGGCATCTGGCTCCATATATATATATATATGTATATATATATATATATTCAAATGTATAAAATGTTAAAAAATGGTTTGTACATGTTACAGGTGAATTATGTTGGTATAATGTTTTATTTTCCAAAAAACCATTTGTGCCGCATCCCCCACATATAAAATCCAACACACTCTACTATCTCCTTTTCACTAAAAAATCCATTTGGTTATTTTGATAGATACATAAATATCTTTTATAAATGCCTCCACATATATTAGAAGCCTATTTTATCATAAATCTAAAATTTTATGTTTTTTGGTTAAAAACAATATATGATGTCTTTCGAATAAGAAAAGTACCAAACCATACGTTTTTATTTTACTTATTCTTCTAACTCTGTCAAATCATCTCAAACTATGATAGAATAATGACACCACATTCTATAATATATGATAATATTAATATTTAAATGTTATTACCTATATATATCCTATACCATCAAATGGGAAATGAAGTTGTCGATCGTGTGTATGATGGACTACTACGTAGAGTAATAGTTTAATTCATTTTCCACCGACACCTCCCAAAGTGTATTATAATTACTGATTAAATGCAATTATATGTTATACATGATATTAATATAACAATAAAAATATAATATATTATAAAAATTCTTACCTTCATGTTTTCTGGAAAATAATATGGTTGCTTCTACATACATCTGGGCTTCCCCCTGCACATAGTGATACGAAATGTATTTCATTATATATTGGCATGGATGATAATAAAGATATAATTAATTAATGTTAACAACATATTAGAAATAATATTTTTTCTCCAAATGTGATATATTATAAAACTTTTTTATGTGTCGTCTATTGAAAAAATAGAAATTGTGTACATGTGTATGTACAGAAGACTCTCTATGTGAATAGTAATTCAATTTCCCATATCTACGATTTATAAACATGGATAAATACATATATAATGATTAAATTGTATATTTAAACCATGTTTTACATTATATATATATATTGTATCCAGGATAAAATTAAAATCGCTAAAACCACTGAACCAAAACATACAAGAAAAATGAAGAAATTATCACTCGAAACAGTGATTTTAGCTATGATTTGATAATAAACAGGCCAAAAACTACTATAAGTATGTCATATATGGTATCAAATACTAGATTATGGTTATGAAATAAATATAAATAAATATATATTTAATATAGATGCGTTTGTAACATGGATGAAGGAAATCATTCATACGGAAGGGATTTCTCATCTCACTTTTACTTTCATGAGACAATTTAAATATTCACCACAAATTTATTTTTTGTTTTTATATACTTCTCGATTTATATGATAAAAAATGAATCTATTTATCTTAAATTTACTAAAAAATTTAATTTTTTTTATTTTCTTAATGGGTCTTACGATTCAAATGTTTCCAATGTGGTAACTGTTTGTTTCACAATTTCTTCATTATTTGAGATTTTTTCTATCTAAGTCTAAAATGGGAAAATGTTTTTTATTTTTATCATAAAAATAATAAATATTTTTTCCCTATTTATATTAATTAACTTTTAATGTAAATTTTAACTTTTTATCTCTTTTGGTAGTTAACATGAATGAGGATGTATTTGTTTTATTAAAAGGTTACATTATTCTTCTCTTCTGTCAAATTTATTTTTTCATCCATATCCATTTTTTCTAAAAATATATGATATTTTTTTTGGATAATTCTCCAATGTATTTAATTATGAAATTTTAAAACATTTTTTACTTATAAGAATATTCTAAAGAAAGGTTCTTGTTATTTTTCAAATGGGTAACTTATTAACCATTTTACAATAGTGTAAAATGAATGTTTTTTAAAAATTATAGAATATATGAAATTTACCAATATCATTACCACTAATTAAATTGCTGATTATTAAATAATTTACCAGGATATTCTAAAAAAAATTCAAAAATTTTGATCTTTTTAAATTTTTTATTTGATATTCCAATTAAAAAGATTATTTTATAAAATAAATTTTAATTTTAATTTTTACAGTATTTGTATTTAGTCGTAGAAAAGGCCATGTTTTTTAATTATTCATCAATAATTATATATTGTAATGATACTATCCTAATTATTTATTTATATGGTTAATGATCTATGGGATAAGGGATGTACTGTTTTGAAAACATTATCTATATAACTCTTAATGATTTGTTATTATTATTATTCCACAGGAAAATTATTAACATTTTTTGTTTTAGTATGTCATTAAGAATATTTATTTTGATTATGTTTCACCACTTTCATATGTGGAATGCATTATACATAGTATGGGATGGGTGGCATGTGTTATATCCCCTCAATGATTCATTAGGTCTCAGGATACAAACTGTCTTATGTATTTAGATGATCCATTAACCATTTATGAAATTTGTGTGGGAATGAGAAATTGAAGGTTTGATTATGATTTTTTCACATTATGAATTCCCTAATTATGCGATAATATATCGCCCTTTATGTGAATAATTTTTTAGTTAAATTATTTATTGTTGTTTTTTTATCTCATTTGATTATTTATATGAAATTATTTTATCAACATTTGTTATAATCCATATTATTCCTATGTAATTGATTTAATTACATGTGTTTTACTTATTTACCTTTAAATATATCTTATTACCTATTTATTAAAGATATATTTTGTTGTATTCATACCCTTACTATTCTTTAGAGCTCACCTCTTTCTTATGTTTCCATTACTTAGGATGTGATTAAGTGTTTTATTCTTTATATATAAGGATATTCTAAATAGAAATTTGGTTTATCATAATTAACAAGACTAATACACTATTTATTGCTTTAGGATGTGACTTATTGTCTCTATTTACAATATAATAATGTTACCACTAGTTCTAGGAAACTTGGACAATGTTATTTACAAAGTGAATGTGTACAAAAAAATTAGATTAATATTACGTATTAATGTTATGTTAAAACATTGTATTTTAATTTCAATTTGTCCTTTATTGATTTTAAGTCAAATTAAATTAATTGTTTTTTGGATGTAAATAATTATATTTTTATGAACTAATTTATTATTAAATTACAAAAATCATTAGAAAATTAAAAGCAGATAGTTGAGATAATTGTTGATAAAAATGTTTTCCCTGAAAAATTTATTGTCCATTTGTAACTATTATAGAAGATAATCACATTAATATATTTTGTTATTTTAATTATTTATTATGGTTATCATATCCGAAATTAAAAAAGGGAACCCCTCCTTTATATTTTTTACACAATATTGAGCCTTCTAGATCAAAGAAATTACCAATGTATCTTCTCCACTCCCATAGATAAATCATAAAGGTGATGAAATTTCATAAGTACCATCCTTATGGCCCTGAATAGGGAGTCTAAATTTTTTCCCAAGATTAGTTGATCACTTTAATCTATTACTTTATGTTTAAAATTTTTTTTACCTCATATAAATCAGTTTTATAATTAAGAAAATAACTATTTTAGAATCCCCAATATACTAAAATGTTCTTTTTAATATGAAAACACCATTATTCAAACTCTTTACATAAAATTGGATGTAAAAATATCACTATTCTGTACAAAAATATTACATTCTATATGTAGTGGTAAATTTGATTTCACATCACCATATTTTATTGATGGAAATTTTGATGAGTTTAATATTTATAAATGTCTCCTATGAGATAATTATTTCTCTATAATGATAACAGAAAATATACTGTATTATCTTACAAACCATTGAAAATTATAACAATAGCCATTTATATATGTGGACTACCACCTCTATGTAGTGATATGATTAATTTATTCCCTATATAACATGGATAGTAATAAAGATTGATTTAATGAACATATATGATATATATATATATATATATTATATAAAGCTTATTTTTTATTAACCTCTTTTTATTTCTATGCATCATTAAATGATATCATTTTCCATGTGCACGTATAACCTACAAGATCTCTAAATAGTGTAATTCATTCTTCAATATATATCATTCCTAAATGAATCTAGAAATTTATATAATAATGATATAAATATATGTTATTTTTATAATAATTAATAAATAGTATATAATTTAACAATTATAAAAAACAAAAAAACTACTTACCCATTACACTCAGGAAGAATGAAGCAGATAACACTTCGAATGGTGATTTTAATAAAGTAGTATTAACAAACATATGATAATAGGTTATATAAAAATAAAATAGTTTATGATATACAATATTATGGTTGTTTAAAAGATTTATTATAAATCTATATTTGTTATACTGTGGGTTCCAATGTGTGTGAAGGATGTTGGGCCCATGGTTAGAGATTTTCATCTCAATTTTATTTCAGTGGTAAAAAACCATATTTACAACTTATTTATATGATTTGGTGTATATAATTACCAGAAATCCATCTTATTACTCATATCAATGAAACTATGGGATATATATATATATATGGTTCTTCATTTCATGGTCTTATGAATCAAAAGTTTCCATCGGTGTGAAATTCAATTTTAACAATCTAATAGACTATTAGGATAGTTTATTATTGTGTTTTAGATATTAGAATAATATAATTTAACTCTCATTAAATCATGAATGGTCTTATCCTATGATTATTTATTTAAAATTAAATTTTATCTATTTAATTAATTTTTCCAATGTACTCAATATACAAAAAATATGTTTTTTTTAAAAAATCCATTTCATTTCACTCTTTTGATGAAAAAAGTTTCCAAACACATCTATGATTAATAAATATATAATAAGGAATATTTTTAAAAGTATTAAATTATTTAAAAAATTAACCCATTATTTATATTTTGAAAAATATATTTAATTGATTATTCTTTCCATTTTACTAAAAATGTACCTTTTCACTATTCATATATTATGTGAAATAAATGTATTCTTTTATCATACACAACATGATTGAAATTTCCATGTATCATGACCTATAAATGTTTTGAACATTTCATTAAAATCTTTAATTTTGGTTTTTAAAGAATCATTTTTTTATTTTTTTTGAAAATATTTTTATTTTAAAAGTAATTTTAAAAATAGAAAAGTTATTTAACTAAAGAAATATTTCATTGATATTTTATAAGAACTTTCATATATAAAATCTCACTTTGATGAAAATTATGATATGATGGGGTTGTTTTAAATTCATAACATTATTAATATTTCCTAGTATGGTTAATATTTATGTTGATGAGATGTTTATGGAACCCATTTTTCCAATGGGTTGAACTATAAAGAATAGATGAAATGTTAAAGAAACTAGTTTTCTTAAAATGAGTTATTATACTATTATATGATGAATTTTATATGATCTTATAGTGTATATATGTATAGGATAAAATATTATGTGGTTTTATAATAGAAAATATGGTGGTTATGTTATTACCAAGGATGTTGGTTACAGTATAACTAAGAATGATAGTTATGATATAACCAAGGATAGTGGTTATATTTTAACCAATAACATTGTTCTTGTATGATAAAGTATGGGTGGGTCCTATATCTCCCAAAATTTCATATAATATGTTTTTATTAGTATTTAAATAAATTGGACTGTAACTGGGAATGAACCGAGTTTCGCAAGGTACTATTTCCTCTATGATTTTCTTGGGTGTTAGCCTTATATAAAAAGACTTTATGATGAGTGAACCCACTCTACTATAATAGTCTAAAAAATTATCCTATGCAATAAAGATAGTTTAAGAGTTAACCCTGTCCACTTTGATAGTCATGGTAATGATCCATAACTACTAAGGAAATAATTTTCTAATATTATATGTATTCCCCATACTCATGACTTCATTAAATGTTATTCCCTCATGTCGCATGATATTTTGTACTTTACGATTCATGTTTTATAAACATCCATGTTTAATGAAATATCTCAATATTATGATCTATGATATTTGTAATGTTATTATAATATATTATTCTCTTGTTCTCATTACTTTATTTTCATTTTATGCTCAAGGGGTATTTAATATCTCATGTTCATACCCATAATGATCATTTTGAAAAAAAATCTTTGGTTTACTTTCCCTTGGTGATAAATAAATGCATTAAGTATTATAATTATTAGAAGAGTTAGAGTTATAAAGAAATTATTGGATGATGGCGTAGATCGTTTCTGAACTAGTAGTTTGTGTGTTCATGATTCCAAAGGCACTAGGTATACAACATTATATTGAGGACCATTCGGTTATGTAACAAATATTGATCTATTATGATGTGATATGTTTGTATATAATGTATAAGTCACTATAGTTTATATTAGTGATAATTTCAGTTTACCATTGCAATCTTGGATGAGATAACTTTAGTGAGATCCCTAGGTATAAGTATAATTGATGTTTAAAATTATAAAATAACAACAATGATATTGAATGACCTATTTTACACATAATGTTGCATATAATAAGGTTTCACCATTTATATATCCTATAAATGTTTGTCCATGATTATATGGTATTCATCAATGATAATGTTTCCTCACCCTAAACCTTTTGGTTTTAATGTATGTATTGAAATCAATTTTATCATGTCAATATTGAATCAGATAGGAAATTAAAATATTATCCTCCTATGAAACCAACTTTTATAAGACCTAGGATGAAAAGTCCTATTTCCATGCTCACACAATATTCTAAATAAATGAAATATGCTAATTTTTCATGTTTTCAATGGAAGAAACAATGTTATGTTGAGTTATTCATGAGGTAGTTTCCTATAACATTTGGTTGTTCTACTTTTCTGATATTTTATTACCAATGAATCAATATCATTTAAAAAATACATTATATTCTTTATTTCACAAAGATTGATAATGATTTTATACATTTTTATCATTTCAAATGTGAATAATATCAATTTTGGAATCTTATAAAGAACATGAGGGACCATGATGAAATTTAATTCATGGATGAAGATTTTTGTAAACACTTATTTTTCAATAAGTACTTTCCTCATATTATTCGTATGAAAATGAAGAATGATATACTTTATCTAATGAAGGAGGGTGATGAATCTGTTAGTACATATGATGATAATTTTAAAGACATCTGAGGTAATCTTATATTATTATCATTCAAACTGAAGTTATAGTTTGTAAATGCCCCATTTTCATAAAACCATGTATATTATGGGTGATATCCATAAAATACAGAATATTATATGGAGAAATAAATATATATTCCATCATAGTTGATATGGATTTTACAGTTAGTCATCAATATCGGGGTTTAGATTAGAAAATAAATATAGAATTCAAATTAAATTACAAAAATCATAAATATTAAAAGATGATCCTTATTTTGTATTAAATGTTTGTAATGAAATTTAGTGTAATTTTTCATAAGAAAAAATGTAGTTGTTTTACATTAGGAAATGAATTTCCATATTAAACATTAACCATCTATTATAGGTTTTGTGATTTCATGTTGATGTTTAAATAAATGATAGTATAAAAATATTTTTTTTTCATACTTTACTAAAATTTGATGTGATTATAATAATTTATTATCACTATCTACATAGAATATGGGGCTAAATTTATATTTTTAATTAAATTATGATCATCTACTAGTGAATGGAAGAACATAGACATTCATTTGATATTTTTATAATGGATCATATTTATGTAGTAAAATTGTAATTAAATTTTGGAGTCATATATGAATTTATTGGTAATTAATTTTGGGAAATGATTAGGTTATGTACCTTTTTATAAGAATTTTTAGTGGATTAGAATTAATTCTACATAATCGTTATGTTCATCATGGAATTCTTTGAGACCAAATCATTACAACAATTGGGAATAAATTTTGTTCAGTCATTTTTTGGAAGGAGACAAAAGATAACAAATTTATGGAATTGGATAAGTTTAACATTTAATGCTATTATAAAACATACCTAATAAATTTTTGTTTTGGTAAATAATTATAGGTATGTGAATAGATTATGGTTTTTTAATTAAATGTTAATTTTAGTTCATTGGGAATAAAACATTAATCACGAATATTAATTTCATTAAGTCATATATGAAGTAAAAATAAATAAAAAAATCCAAAATATTATATTTGACAAATAAATAAATATAGATCTAGGCTATCAGAGGAATTGATAAATAACGTGATCCATTCAATAACACATCAAGGCAGCTCAAATTCATTAGAAATGTTATGCAGAATGTCATCAGTTTGGCCTAGAATTTGTAGTTGGTGAAAAGGTTTCTCTATGAATTTATCCATTTAATATGATTATTATTCATGGAAATAATTTAATGTATATGCCAGTTTTTATAGGGATTTTCTATAGTCTTGATCGAGTAGGGATGGTTCTATATAGCTTAACTCTTTCACCAAACCTCTCTCAAGTTCAAGATGTGTTATCTGGTCCCTCTTTAGTAAGTTCACACCTAATTCTTATCATGTACTAAAATAATATCTCTTAACACTAGAAAATGATATTTATTATGACGAAAAACATTTATAATTATTGAATCATATATATAAAATATTATTAAACATGACTACTGCGATGGTGAATGGTCTATAGAGAAATCACAAAATGGAAGAATCTACTTGGAAACCTTAGAAATTAATGAAATATAAATATTCTCATTTAATTGCATTAGATTTAATAATTATGAGATATAAATTCATTTTAGGGGATGTATAGTGTGATACATTTATATTTTATAAAAAATAGAGAAGTTTTATTTCATAAAATACCATGTTTAAATGAATTGTGAAATATAATTAAAATATTATTATATGAATGTTATAACAAAGCTATTAAATTGGTTTTTGTGAATAATATTAACTATACAATGTTATTGATAAAAATATCTACCTATTTAAAAAATTTTAAATATTTTTATGATAAAACATTCAATTATTTTGTAAGGATATAATATGCTTAAAAATATATTTCCTTCAAAATAATATCTATTTATATTTATTGTTAAATATTTTATTTAATTTTTTTCTTTTGTAAAAACAATATTCCAAAATAGTCACTATGTTTTTTAAATCATAATAGAACAATTATATTGGTTTAATTTAATATGAATTTCATAATCATACTGATTTTATATTGATTAGTGAGAAATATAGATTTTTATTGAAAATTGAATTTCTATTTTCTACATACAAAAAGTTCAATTTTTCCCTAAAATTATATTATATAGAAATTTGTTCAATTTTATTTTAAATATTCCATGTAATTTTATTTGAATCAATTTGAATTTTTTTATTATTAAAAATATTTTCATATATTAAACACATTTTTCTAGAAAATGTATTTACAAACGCAGTGTATTTGAATATAAATATGTAAAATTAATCAATGATATTTAATAGTTTTTAATAAATATAAATATAATATATTCAATAAAATTGTTTAAACATTTAGCTAATATTTCTAATATGCATGGGATAATATTAAATCTTGTTGTATTTTTCTACTAATTATCTTTATCACATTTAACACAAATATTTAAAAATAATTTCTAACAAATATTGAATGGTATTTTTTGAAAATTTATTCCATATTTAGAATAATTATGTTTTAATATGGTAAATTCTACCATTTTTTCTTCGATAATATAAATAGTAACCATTGTAAAATTTATCACATCAGAAAAGGGAAAATCATGATACTTTAGGTTAAATATTTGTGATAAGACCATAAATTTTATTCATAATGATTATTGGTTAAATTAAATTCACACTAATAACATTAGGCTCCAAATTTAGTTTTTTAATGGATATATTTCGATGAATATGACATAAATGATATTTGAATAAAATAAAGTTACAAAATGTCATTTTATTTGTATGTAAATATCTCTTATGTGTCCGCATAGGGGGAAAAGGGACATATGAACAAATATAAGAATCTATTTTTGAAATCAATAAAATTATTTATATGGTAGAAATTTATTTTTATTTTTTTATTTATTTTAAAACCGTAAATATATTTTAATATATTAATAAACTCAAAGGGTTCCCCTCCCCTCAACGAAGAGTTAATCACCATAATCATTCACATTCTTCCTATTTATTTGTATACTATATATAAATCTATTTTAATATTCTGGAAATAAATACGTAATTATCCTAAAATTACATAAATGTTATTATGATTATTAAAAAAACTTTTTTCACACTTATTTTACCAAATGTGAATTGAAAATATATATTCTGCATATGTAAAACATACTATGTCAACATAGCCGTATAATACATTTCTCATTATCCTACTTTTTTCAATATGTATTTTTATTAGTTTAATAATTATATATGAAACTAATTACATTGTTATAGTTATATAATTAAATTATCATATATACCATCTTACCGTCTAGTACATTTAAAAATGATAACTATGATCATTTGTAGGTGTTGACAGTGAACTCCATGAAACGATGTGACTCATTTTACATATCTATTTTACTTTTGTATTAATAAGGACTGATTTAATGAATATATAATATTTTTTGATAAATTAATTATTTCTAATGTGGGATGATAATTTTATTGTCTTTTTTATATCATTCAAAAAAATGAAAACCACATTCTTGTGTACATATGACCCATCATCTCTATGAATGCTATAATTAATTTTTATATCAATATCATTACTGAATGACTCTAAAAGTTTTTTAAATGAATATATATTAGTTTGATATTTATTTAATTTTTATAATGTTTTTATATTATAGAACCATGATCGAAATATGAGGACTAAAGTAACCAAACCAAAACATACATGAAAAACAATGCATATATTTCCCAAAAAATATATTTAAATAAATAAGTATTAATAAATGTGTTACAAGTGGTTATAAGTAAATAATATACTATATGATATATATGATTATAGTTCTATAATATTTTTTTAATAAAACAATGTTTATTATAAAGGGAGACCATTTTTTCCTGGAACATGGACACAAGGTAAGGGATTTTCATCTCACTTTTATTTCAATTAGACACATTCCATATTATAACCTTGTTGAATTCATGTGTTGTATATACATAAAATTAATTAATTTTGTTATTAATCTCATAAAAATTATTGGATACTAGTATAAATCTACATTTCTTCCTATCAAGGTGCTTATGACTCAATATTTTCCATTGTGGTAGGGGTAAATTCAAATAATCTCAAAGTTTAACAATATTCCTTGTCAAAATGTTTTTAATAATGAATTATTATTATTTACCACTTAATAAACTCATGAAATTTATTATCCTATTATTATATATTTAATAATATTTTTACAATCATTTTCCTCATCCAATGTACTCAAGATATAGAAAATATATACTTAATATAATCATCTTCATTTTTCTCATCATTTGATAACCCCATTTCATCTAAACCAATGTATTATTAAATATATTTTAAATAAGTTTTTTTATTTATCCTATAATAATTTAAATTTATTTATACGAGTTCAATAATATTGGGAAAATAATAATGGATTGTTCTTTCTCATTTTTAGAACAATTTACATTTTTTTTTGTTTCCCAAAATGTGAATGAATTTTTTTTTCTAACTAATATAGATGGAATGGGAGTTTACCACCATCAAATACACTCAATTTTTTTTATATTCCATAAAATATTCTAATGTTAATTTCAAATAAAATTTATTAAATAAAATTATCAAAATATTTTTATTTTAAAATGGATTCTCTATATGGAATGTTTATTTTCTTCAAAAAATATGTAACTGATCATTTAATAGATATTTCATATATAATAACATGATTTGATGTAAAATATTCCTCAATATCTATATGTTATAATGATAACATTAAAACACATTTTCATGATGTATAATTTTTTTATTATGAGACGATCAAGAAACTAATTTATAGTATATGTGTTATTCTAGACTGAATATATGAAATGTTTAAGAAATTTGATTACATTGTATAGGATATAATGGGATGATATGACGCATTTTTAATGATCTTATGTCACAAATATGTTTTTTTTTCATTTTTTATTTTGGTTATTTCATAATTAATAATAGTATTTATGTAATATATAATTAAAGTGGTTATAAAATAATTATTGATGTGTTTGTTCTGGCCCAAAAAAGCACCTTTTGTTGGAGTTAAAATAAAATAAATTTAAGGCAGAATTACCCAAAAACAATATAGTGGATATTTTCATGTTAAATTTAAAATTAATATATTTTGGATCAGAAAAATGTTTTACCTTTCCTAAAAATATTAAATCAATTAATTTTAATTTAAACCTTTAAATAAACACTATTGGTGTTTTATGATAATATATGTTAAAATAATTTTAATTTAACACCCCTGAGAGGAGCTTCAACTATGAGAGAAACAAATAATTTGTATCAAAAAATATTGTTTAATAATATATATTTGAAACCTTATTTGTATGATATTGAGAAAAATTGATTCTATTACATGGTGAGTGTTAATTTTTTGGGGTTCATTCATCTAAAATTATGTTCTTCCTCCTAGGTATGTTGACTCAATACTAGACAGAAATCCTAGACTTTAGGTAATCCCGCTTATTTAAAATGAAAAGGTAACTCGAAGAGATTAAATTTCAAATTTATATTTACTTATTGATGTGATAAACTATGTGAAATAGTGGTTAGATTTTCATTTCATATTATTAATTACTTATTATAATTTTAAATAATATTTTATCAACATAATAATAATGATAGTTTAATGTATTATTTTCATAATGGTACAAAACTATATAAATAATTAAAAAAAGAATAAATTGGGAGGTGTCGTGTATAAGGCCCCAACCTTAAACATTACTTAATATTGAATTAAATGAATAATTCACATTGAGGATCTTTTCAGGTTTAGAGTTTTAGATAATTAGATAATAAATCATGAATTACATTCCACATTTAAATAAAGTGGTTATATAAAAGATAGTATTCATTTTTTCCCATCAACGGAAAAATATTTAAAATAAAACATGGATTCTTCCTTGACACTTTCTTGAAACTATCATCATATAATACACCTTTCCCTTGAACTGTGAAAAACATTTCAAAAACTTGGGATCTGCATAAAAAGCTCAGAAATGGATATAAAAGTACGAAAAGAAAACATTAGTCCATGTATGAAATCAAATATTACTCTTACAACCTTATCATTTTAACATAACTCATCAAATCATGAATAAATCATAGAAATCATAAGGCATAAAAGTAACTTGAGGCATTCATAACATTCTTACATAGGGAGTAACCCTATCTGTTACATTTGGAATACCCATCACAGTATATTCCCTAAATCTCTTCGGATAAACCATAACGATTATCCACTTCGTGTTACCCAGTGCACTGGAGAGCTATATCGGGCTCACCCGCCCTTAGTTTATCACAGAACCACCCATCTTCATAAACAATTCCCAAGAACCATAACATAATCATAGAACATAACTTAATCATAAAGGAAAGATAACATTCCCACATAGCAATAACAATTTAACATTTTAAGATAATGAATCCATTATAAAAAAAATTTCAAAACCATTTAAAACATTTAATAAAGTGATTTTTGAATCGAAGTGTCCCATACCACATTGAATTTTTTAACATTTTAAACAATTAATATCTATATAATTAAATCCAAAAAACCATTTTGAAAACATGGATATTAATGAGAAATATTTATAAAGATAAATCATTAAAACATTTAAAACGATATTTTAGTTAAAGGGTTTTTAACAAAATAAGTGACACTAGAATACCATAATTGAGGAATACAATTTAATCCGAACATTATAATTTGATGATAATAAATGGATTAATGATATAATATTCTAAGGGATAGTATATACACCATATAAGAGTGAATTGGTTCATAACAACAATGAAGTCTCAATAGAAATGTAAAATTAGATGAAATCCCTTATAAAGAATGTATCCTTATAATAAAGATAAATCAATCTCAAATTTATGTGTTAAAAATATAAATAAACCCAATTTAAGTGGATATTAAGTGTAAAACAATCAAAGTTCATTCACACATATTCAAGGATTACATATTCAATAACTACATATTGAACCCAAAGAAATCGAAATTGGGTTAAGAAGTTCCCTTGGTAAAAGTTGACAGCCTAACAGCGTCACTTTAAAATTCATCAAATTAGTTAATGAGAGAAAAAATGGTATCTCAACACTTTGACATAAAATTTACATCAATACAGATATATAATAACATATCCCAACATAAAAATATGTAAATTAAAAGACATAACAAAATAGGTCTTTTTAAAAGAGGAGTGTGAAAGGTTCCCTTACCGATTGAGAAACATTCGAAATGTACACCCCATGAAAGAAGGGTCATACATTGAAGATGTAAATACCCATAAATGAGAGTTTATTACACAAATAGTAAGATAATGGGCAGTAAAAACACCACAAAAAACGAAATACTTTCCAATGTAGCATGAATCTCATGGGAAAAAAAAGTGATATGGAAATCCCCTTATGAAAATTTGGCAGCCTAACGGCGCCACATAAAACATCCAAAAATGTATTGATAAGATAAAATAGGATATCTCATCATATTAAAGTAAAATTTAAATCAATAGTAATATAAAAGAACATCCCTCAACATAAGAAAGAGGATCTTAATGTATGTTACATAAGAAAGAGTACTTAAAAAGAAAGATAGAGGTATGATCTCTTACGAAAATTCGACAGCCTAACGGCGCCACTCAAAACATCCAAAATTGATTGATGAGAGAATTTATGATCTCTATTCATATGAACATAAAAATTACAGTATGTTTAATATAAAATAACATCCCAATCATAAGAAATATGATCTTAAAAAGAATGACATAAAAGAGTGTACTAAAAAAGAAAGCGAGGGGTAGGATCCTTTACCTCATGTCCGACATGACTCGATCGTTCTTTAATTTCATGAATAATTAAATTTGGTAAATTTATAATTTCTTAAGGAACTATCATAAATATTATTATTCAGTTCATATCACATATTATAATGTTATAATAATTGGTTAATAAAGTGAGTTCATATCAGGCGTTTTTGCCGATGTTCGGTACATGAGTAAAAATTGAACTTGTTGGAAATGAATATTCCATGTAGTTATAGGTACATCATATCCAGAATATTATTTATGTTTTAAATATCATATATATCCAATATATATTCATTTTATACTATTCTATATCATATGGAGATAAAAAATTAAAAGCACCGTTCATGGAGACGGTAGGCCGTACGTACACATGAACACTACTTTCATTTTTTGTCATATTAATGGAATTAAAAAAATGAGAGATATATATATTATAATTACATAATGATACCCATAATATAGATGTAATATATTACATATATATCCATTATATATATGTTCTTATAATAGTACATAACATTTTGAGATAAGAAATGAAATGTACCGTTCATGGAGATGGTAAGCCATACGTACACATGAACGCTACATTCATTTCTTTTTTTTATTTTGTATTCATAGAATGAAATAATAATTATATAAAGGTATATTATAATTACAGTATGATATCATATGTAATACCATTAATTCCATCCTTTATACGTCCCACACATGGCATTAACGAATCAAATCACTTTGAGGGGCGGTAGTCCGCACTTCCAAAAATTAAGATATCGCGTTTACCCATAATGGAAACCATAAAGTTATTACATAAACGAAAAATACAGAAGCTTAAAGAAACCCTAAACATATTATATATCATATATAAATATAGTGACATCTTATTGGCCACCTTTGATGGTTTTAAAAGAATATTGACCAATCATAGTTTCGTGAGGCAGTAATTCTCCATCAATAGAAACAGTATGTTATATAACAATTAGACGGAGGTGTGTGAAAGTGTAGCTCGAATAATTCTTATAACAACATCCTAGTATATTTAAGATACTGGTGTTCTTTCAAAAAAACTAATAAAAAGATTTTAGGGGTTTGGAGAAGCAAAATAAAATAAGAGAACACAAGGGAAGACATTACCTATAAATCTGGTAACTCTCTTTGATTTGAGCTCAAAGTCTTCCTTGGAAAGGATTCTACCCAAATTGAGGCTTCCATGATGAAGATAGGGATGTGTAGAGATGAAATGGTCATGGTTTGGCCGAGAAAAAGGCTTCAGATGTGTGTGTAAGGTGGTAGAGGTGGGGGCCTTTTATAAGAGGAGAGGAGGGGTACTCTTGGAAACTTATAAAATATTACTTTATTATAAAATGATTTTCCAAATTTAAAGGTCCAAAAAGGATATATTTTGAGGATAAGGTGATAAGGATTAGAAATCCACCCATCCAATAGGTTTTTCACATGTGTAAGAGTTATTTTCACCCTATCTTCTCATTTTATTTAAATCGTTCATTTATGAGGTAATCACTGCATCATCACGGTGTCATAAATACATAAATTTATTTAATGTCTAAAAATAATAGGAAAACTATCATGATATAGTAAATCGTTTTATCTTTATAATTAATATTTATAGTAAAAAATATGACTTATATACCCCCATGTAAAAATTGTTTTAGTAAAACAACATATGTTTGTGACATTTTAATTTTAACTTTAAATAAAAAGGTATTGCTGTCATTTTACAACCAAAGTAGCTCCATGGGGTCCCTAAGATGACCCCTGGATTTTCTTGGTCATCCATAACTCATCCAATAAGGGTATAACTTGTGTCAAGGTCATTTCATATTATTATAACATTATCATTACCTTAAATTACACTAATTACCTCTAATCGCGATTAAAAACTTAAGAGTTACTATTCACCAAAAAAATTATTTTAATCCCATTGAAGGACATTTTACATCGTAATGAAAACCATGTATGTAAGATCTTTGAAATTCAAACCACAGAAGTGGTAATGTTTCATTTAAATGAAAACACTGTTTTTAAACTACCACTTAGTGGTTTCACTATTCATAAAAATTTGGAGTTTTTCAGAAAAATAACAAAAATTCACCCTAAGATATATTTGATATTCCAAATTAAAAAATGATATCTATTTTAAAAAATTCAAAAAATATTAGTTGCATTAATTAATTTTATAATTAATTCCCGCTGTCAAAGCAAATAGCGTATTTTTAAGAAACAATATCTATTAAAAGGTTGACACAAGTTTAAGTCCAATTTCAAAGAGAAATTAATTCCAATTACCACTATTAGATTATATGGTAAAAATATATTCTAATTTCACTTTAAAGACAATTAAAAAGATAATATAATCATATAAATAAATTAGATTAAAAAGTGGTTTTGAATTAAAATACAACATTTTCACTATTCATTAAAAATAAACTTTATCGGAAAAATACAAAAAATTTACAAAAAGTAAATTATGATGACCTGATTCTAAAGAAGAATTTTATTTTGTCAAATATAACACATAAAATTGTCAAAAATTGGATTTAAGAGAGGTTCTCCATCAAATGGTGGTTAATCAACCATTTAAAGAATATTAGAATGTTTACACTTCAAATTGGATTCATTCACATTTTTAATCCTCTAACATTTATTGTAAAAATTAAAAATATTTGATAAACATATATAATCATTTTGTAGTTAGTTCTGTTCATTCCCACCATTACAACGGCTAGGAGTTAACTACCATTTAAAATAATTTTTTTTATTAGAGTGCAACGCAAGATTCCTAAGAAACTCATTGTTCCATATTGGGTATGCCATCGAGCAAAGAATCCCCTTTAAAGTAATATTAATATTTTATTCACAAATATGGATAAATGTGAAAATGTCATTTTCATTATTTTCCTGGGGTGTTACATCCTTCCCCCATTTTGGGAATTGAGTCCTCACAATTTTAAAATTGGGCTTCGAAACTTCGTTGAAAATCCCAAATCAGAACTAGAGTTAGTAAAACAATCACTTTAAACTAAATAAAGAGAAGTATAAAGGTCACCCGATTTAACCCATAGTAGGATTCCATGTAGGAAAACATAGATATGGAGGAAAAACAAAGGGTCATGTTCTGAGGGAGAGTGATAGTAAACCTATCTAGGAGAAAGATAACCATATGAAAATCACAAACTTGTGATGGGTTAAACGGTATTTGATTCCCTAGTATGAAAAGTTAACGCACTAAATTTTTGTTTTAAGTTTCTATTCATTGAGGAATTTATTTTTGAGCTTAACTAAATCATAATAAAACATACTTACTTGTCATGTAGACTTTCAACTTTTAATATATTCCTTAATCAAAATCATATTTTCTCCAAAAGAAGAGTATTTAGGAAGACTTGTTTTCATTAAGAGTACTACAATCAACTTCTTGAGAATCTCCTAATCCAAAAAAGGGAAATATATATTTCCCATGTCTGTAGACAAAAAAAACCAAAATTGTTAGTATGAGATCAGATAATCCACAAAAGTATAATCCTTTATAAAAAGAAAATCGATTCTTAATATCCAAATTTTTTCCAAAAAAACCCAATGTTCCACAAAGACCATTCGATAAAAATTTGTCAATTAAATTCATCAATGTAAACCAAACTAAGATTGAAACCCAAATATTTGAAGGATTTAATCACATAGTCTTACAAGGTACAAATTAACCTTTATCTCCAAATAACATCAGTTGCTCTTAAATTCTCATATTGAATATTAATTAACCTAATCACATATCCTCCATGATAGGTTAATCATTTCCATGGATGACCCAAAATAAACTTACTCTTGATTCCTAAAATAATCTAACTAAAAATAATTAGTCAAACTAACTAGGGACATCACGTAGTCCAGTGGTAGGTGATAAATACCATTTGCACTTTGGTTTTGGGTTCGATTCCCGCAGCATTGTCCAACGCGATGGGTTGTCACATGATCTGCGTGTTGTCCTTTTTCCAAAACAATATAATTCATAAAACATTCCCCAAAACGAGATAAAATCTTCAAAAATAATCATAACATATTTTAACCTCAAGTTTATCTCATGCCTTTCATTTTCCATCATAACATATAATAACCCATAATTATCTCAAAAGTAAGGATCATATAAACTCTAATGGTTACCTTTATAATTATTACCTGAACTTCCACATCGATTGGTCATGTCGTACATGATGCATTACAGAACATTCCAAGGTTGAAGTGGTTGATCATGATGCCTTGAGAGTTGGTTTAGAACAACTTCAAGTTTCCTCATTGAATCCCTCATTTCATCCATTCTCTTAATCAGAGAACCACCACAAATTCCTTCAAACCTGTTGTCACTTTGGTGCCTGCTAGATCCATCCATTCACTAAAAACAGAAATGTCAGTGTGAGTATATCAACAAAACCATCATGTAATAATGAGGAAGATAAAAAATAAGATATACTTACTCATTAACTTTATCTAAAACTTGGACTCTTTTTGAAATCCTAACCATTATGGTAATGTCACTTATGCTTAGAGAATACCCTAACCTCTAAAGTTATCTAAACCGACCTCTGATACCAACTATAAGGCCCCAGCCTTAAACCTTACATAATATTGAATTAAATGATTAATTAATATTGAGGATAATTTCAGGTTAAGAGTTTTATAGAATTAGATCATAAATCATGAATTACATTAAACATTTAAACAAAGTGGTAACATAAAATATAGTATTCGTTTTTCCCATAAACGGAAACATATTTTAAATAAAATATGGATTCTTTCTGGACACTTCCTTGACACTATCATCATATCATGAAACTTTCCCTTGACCTGTGGAAAACATTTCAAAAACATGGGATGAGCATAAAAAGATATTTAAGGGATATAAATTTACGAAAAGAAAACATTAGTCCATGTATGAAATCATACTTTACTCACAAAACCTAAGAATTTTAACATACATAATCAAATCATGAATAAATCATGGAAATCATAAGGCATAAAAATAACTTGAGGGATTCATAACATTCTTACGTAGGGAGTAACCCTCATAGTTATGTTTGGAATACCCATCACAGTATATTCCCTAATTCTCTTCGGACAAACCTTAACGTTTAACCCCTTCGCGTTACCCAATGCATTGGAGAGCTATATCGGGCTCACCCACCCTTAGTTTATCATGGAACCACCCGTCTTCGTAAACAATACCCAATAACCATAACATAATCATAGCACATAACTTAAGCATAAAATAAATATAATAGTCCCGCATTGCAATAACAACATAACATTTTATGATAATGAATCCATTCTAAAAACCATTTTCAAAACCATTTAAAACAATTAATAAAGTGATTTTTGAATCAAAGTGTCCCATACCACTTTGATGTTTTTAATGGTTTAAACCATTAATATCCATATAATTAAATCCATAAAACCATTTTGAAAACATGGATATTAATGAGAAATAATTATAAGAATAAATCATTAAAACATTTAAAACGACATTTTAGTTAAAGGGTTTCTAACGAAATGAGAGACACTTGAATACCATAATTGAGGAATAAAATTTAATCCGGACTTTATAATATCATGAGAATAAATGGATTCATGATATAATATTCCAAGGGATAGTATATACCACATATAAAAGTTAATTGGTGCATAACAACAATGAAGTCTCAATAGAAATGTAAAATGAGATGAAATCCCTTATAAAGAATGTATCCGTAAAATAAAGATAAATCAATCCCATAATTATGTGTGAAAAATAAAAATACACCCAATATAAGTGGATATTAATTTTAAAACAATCAAAGGACATTCACACATATTCAAGGATGACATATTCAATAACTACATGTTGAACCCAAAGAAATTGAAATTAGGTTAAGAAGTTCCCTGGGTAAAATTCGACAACCTAACGACATCACCTTAAAATTCATAAAATTAGTTGATGAGATAAGATAAGGTATCTCAACAAATGGAAATAAAATTTACATCAATAAGGATATAGAATAACATATCCCAACATAAAAAGATGTAAATTAAAAGACATAACAAAATAAGTATTTTTAAAAGAGGAGCCTGAAAGGTTCCCTTATCGATTTGTGCATCCTTCGAAACGTACATACCGTGAAATAAGGTTAATACATTGAATATGTAAATACCCATAAATGAGAGTGTATTAAACAAATAGTAAAATAATGAGCAGTACATACACGACAAACAACGAAATAGTGGCAAATGTAGCATTAATCTCACGGGAATAAAAAGTGAGATGAAAATCCCCTTATAGAAATTCGGAAGCCAAACGACACCACATAAAACTTCTAAAAATGTATTGATGATATAAAATAGGTTCTATAATCAGATTAAAGTAAAATTTACAGAAATAGGAATATAAAATAACATCCCTCAACATAAGATAGAGGAGGTTAATGTACGTTACATAAAAAAGAGTACTTAAAAAGAAAGATAGAGGTAGGATCTCTTTCGAAAATTCGGCAGCCTTACTGTGCCACTCAAAACTTCCAAAATTGATTGATGAGAAAAAGTAGGGTCTTTCATCATATGAAAATAAAAATTACAGTAATATTAATATAAAATAACATCCCAATCATAAGAAAGATGAGCTTAAAAGGAATGACATAAAAGTGTGTACATAAAAAGAATGAGAGGGGTATGATCCCTTACCTCGTGTCTGACATGACTCGATCATTATTTAATCTACTGAATAATAAAATTTGGTCAATTTATAATTTCATAAGGACCTACTTTAAATATTATTATTCAGTTCCTATCACTAATTATAATGTTATAAAAATTGGTTAATAAAGTGAGTTCATATCAAACATTTTTGTTGATGTTCGGTACACGAGTAAAAATTGAACTTGTTGGAAAAGAATTATCCATGTAGTTATAAGTAAATCATATCCAGAATGGTATTGATGTTATAAATATCATATATATCCATTATATATTCATTTTATACTATTCCATAGAATTTGGAGATAATAAATTAAAATCACCGTTCAAGGAGACGGTAGGCCGTACGTACCCATGAATGCTACTTTCATTTTTTGTCATATTAATTGAATTAACACAAAATTAAAGATATATATATTATAATTACAGAATTATATACATACTTTAGATGTAATATATTACATATATATCCATTATATATATGTACTTATAATAGTACATAACATTTGGAGATAAGAAATGAAATGTACCATTCATTGAGATGGTAAGCCGTACGTACGCATGAACGCTACTTTCATTTCTTTTCTTTTTGTATTAAATAGAATGAAATAATAATGATATAAAGGTATATTATAATTCCAGTAGGATATCATATGTAATACCATTGATTCCATAGTTTATGCGTCCCGCATATGTCATTAACGAATCAAATCACTTTGAGGGGGTGGTAGTCCGCACTTCCTAAAATGAAGATATCACGTTTACCCATAATGGAAACCATAAAGGTATGCCATTAATGAAAAATACAGAAGATTATGGAAAAAATAAATACATTATATATAATAAATAAATATAGTGACAAATTAATGGGCACCTTTGAAGGTGTTAAAAGAATATTGAACAATCATCGTTTCATGAGGCAGTAATTCTCCATCCACAGAAACAGTATGTTCTTTAACCATTAGACGAAGGTGTGTAAAAGTGTAGCTCGAATACATATTATAAAAACATCCTAGTATATTTAGGATACTGTTTTTGTTACAAAAAAGTAATAAAAAGAGTTTATGGGTTTGGAGAAGCAAAATAAAACCAAAGAACACAAGGGAAGACATTACCTTTAAATCAGGTAACTCTCTTTGATTTGAGATCAAAGGCTTCCTTGGAAAGGATTCTTCCAAAAGTGAGGCTTAAATGATGAATATAGGGATGTGGAGAGATGAAATGGGAAGGGGTTTGCCGAGACAAAGTCTTGAGAGGATTGTGCAAGGTGGTAGAGGTGGGGGCCTTTTATAAGAGGAGAGGAGGGGCACTCTTGGAATGTTATAAAATATTACATTATTATAAATGGGTTTCATATTTTAAAGGTCCCAAAAGGATATATTTTAATGATAAGGTGATAAGTTTCTGAAATCCACCAATACAATAAGTTTGGGACAAGTTTAACACTTATATTTCACCCTATCTTCTAATTTTATTTAAATTGTTCATTTATGAGGAAATCACTACATCATCACGGTGTCATAAATAAATTAATTAATTTAATGTCTAAAAATTATAAAAAAATATCATGATGTAGGAAATCTTTTTATATTTATAATAAATATTTATAGTAAATTATATGACTTATATACCCCCATATAAAATTGTTTTAGTAAAACAACACATGTTAGTGACATTTTAATTTTAACTTTAAATAAAAATGTATTAATGTCATTTTCCAACAAAAGTGGCTCCATGGGGTCCCCAAGTTGACCCATGGATTTCCGTGGTCAGCCATGACTCATCCAACAAGGGTAACACATGTGTAATGTTCATTTCATATTATTATAACATTATCTTTACCTTAAATTACACTAATTATCTCTAATTGCGATTAAAAACTTAAGAGTTACTATTCACCAAAAAATTATTTAAATCCCATTGAACCAAATTTTACATCCTAATGAAAACCATTTATATCAGATTTTTGAAATTCAATCCATAGAAGTGGTAAAGTTTCATTTAAACGAAAAAACAGTTTTTAAACTACCACTTAGTGGTTTCATTATTCATAAAAAATTGGAGTTTTCCATAAAAATAAAAAAAATTCAACCTAAGCTATATTTGATATTCCAAATTACAAAATGATCTCTATTTTACAAAATTAAGAAAATATAATTTTCATTAATTAATTTAATAATTAATTCCCGCTGTCAAAACAAATAGTGTGTTTTCATGAGACAATATCTATTAAAAGATTGACACTAGTTTAAGTCAAATTTCAAAGTGAAATTAATTCTAATGACCACAATGGGATTAAATGGTAAAAATATATTCTAATTTCACTTTAAAAATAATTTAAAAATAATCTAATAATATAAATAAATTAGATTAAAAAGAGGTTTTGAATTAAAATACAATATTTTCACTATTCGTAAAAAAATGAACTTTATCAGAAATATACCAAAAATTTACACAATGTAAATTTTGATGTCCCGATAATAAATAATAATTTCATTTTTTCATATATAAAACATTAAAATGTCAAAAAGTTCATTTAAAAGTGGATCGCCATCAAAAGGCGCTTAATCGACCTTTCAAAGAATATTAGAATGTTTACGCATAAAATTGGATTCATTCGCATTTTTAATCCTCTAAAATTTATTGTAAAAAGTAAAAATATTTGACAAACATATAAAAAATTTCTGTAGTTAGTTCTGTTCATTCCCTCCATTACAACGTCTAGGCGTTAACTACCATTTAAAATAATATTATTTTATTATTAGATTGCAACATAAGATTCCTAAGAAACTCATTGTTGCATATTGGGTATGCCATCGAGCATAGCGTCCCCTTTAAAGTAATATTAATATTTTAATCAAAAATATGGATAAACGTGAAAATGTCATATTCTTTATTTACCTGGGGTGTTACATCATGATTCTTTATAAATAGCAAGGTCTACATGGCATGTAGTTGGAGCACACATCATGTACCATAGTTCACCAAACCTAGTTATACCTTGAGGTACATGATAAATGAATAAATAATTTAGATATGAATAATTTATTTCACAAATAGTGTTTTTAGGCCAACATATCACATGCAAAAATTAGAATAAATGGCATTCAGATGTAGCAATATCATATAGTCTAAATGGTTTTGTGTTGAAATTCAATAATTTTGTGTTGTAAAACCTTGTGATATTTACAAGTTAGATTGACAATTTTAGGAATGATGTTTATGTGGTGTACATAATATTTAGTTAAATATTTTATGCATCTAAGAGACATGTTAATCCATTAATTGGATCAAATAGACACATAAAAAAAGAAGAACACATGGCATGAATCTATTTAACACATCGTGTGGATTTGCATTTGAATAATAACTAAATTCATTTAGTGTGTTGAGAAGAGACACAAAAAGCATAATACATGGTGTGTATTTGGCTTGTACATGTTCTGTAGTCCAATTATTGAACACATCAATGTCTGGAGTGTTTAATCTGCACTGAAAACAACTGAGATACATAGAATGTTACTCATAAGTACATAATTTTTACTCTTCCAATTAATTGAAGTATTAAATTACATTAAATTGAAAATTGGAACATTAAATTCATATTCCATTTATTAACTCATATTTTATTTGACAATTTAATAATGGTTTTACAATTTTAAATGTTTAATTATGTTGTTATAAATCTATTTTTTTGTTCTACTATTTCATTTAAATGAATATAATTAATGGTATTTACCATAAATACGTTTTTATGGTTATTAAGATGAATATTAATTATTGTATGAATTAATTAATGTAATTTTTTGTAACTTAATAATAAAAAATGAATAATAAATTAATATTAGGTAGTTAATTTTGTATAAACATTTCATGTCTGACAGTTCATGAGTATGACAAAAACTTTTTTATGTGTTGGATATTTTGATGTAATTACTTTCATAGCTTTTGAATAATTGAATTATAAATTAAATTTCATGGAATGTGTTTCATAACTCTCTCCATTATTATATAAGACATGTATGTGCAAGTATATTTATAAAATTACCCTTAACCAATCCCTTTGTTCCCCTCACCTACATATGACTTATAATTACATAAAAGGAATTTTATTTCCTTGGGTATGTAGATGTGGTGTATGATAGAACCCTAATGAACCCTACTTAGTTGATACCTAATATGATTGGTGGAATGAATAAATTCATGCCAATTTAAAAAAAAGAGTTATTACCCAAGGAGATGCATTATTTATTTTATAGACACAATACTGATATCAAAAAAAAATGGAATTATTTAATTTAAATACATTTATTTTTCATATATTTTTTATACTAATTATATAATTAATTATGTAAAATAAACTTGATATGAACAATTTATTTAAAGAATAAAATAAGATAAATTTAATGTCTAATAAATAAAAATCCCTCAAGTTAATATTAAGTCATCCAGCATTGCATCATTAAAATTTAGATGAAAATATAGCTAACGTGTCGGTTGTGCCTTCCTCGTGGGAACATTCAATTATCAGTAAGTCATAACTTTGATAATAAGTTCACTTAAACTTCTATGTATTTTCTTTAAGAACCTAAAATTGTTCAAATAAATGTGGAGGAATGTGTTGAGGAACTATTAGACCAAGTTTCAAGATTATGGAATTCACTCAATGAATCCAGGAGTTAGTATCACACAATAGGGAAGAGCTCCTAACTAAATAAATTCTTGTAATTTTCATATCCACTATCTTGATTATAAGAAAAACACAAGATAGTTATGAATTTTGGGATTTTTTAAAATTGTAGATGAAAAAATAAATTTTTTCTATTATTATCTTATCATAAAATTTACAATAATTTTTACTACTAATACACTATTTTAATTATTATAGAAATCTTCTATAAAATCCTTGAAAACATTGTGATGATTCTTTAATGTAGGTTATATCCTTAAAATATAAATATTCCTATATGTTATAATCATTCATGAATTAATTATTATTATAGTGACTGTATAATTTGTTATAATCCCCTATTAATGTTTTCCCCCTGACCAGGTGAGTGAAAGTGAAAATGATTCCTACCATAGAAATGTTTGAGATGCTTCTTATGTACATTGTATTATTTATCAAATATGTTTGGAGATTTTTTGATAAAATATAAATACATGTATTCTTATAATATAATATTTTACCTTCATTATCAATATTAATAAAAATTACAGCTAGGAATAAATAAGATGATAAATTCACTATATTATGGTAACATATCTACAGAATATGATTTTAAAATTATCAGGTGTATTGAAAAGTTTGGGATATATTTTTCCACATGGATAATAAATTATCAAGTAATGAAATATTTTTATCCTTACCACTATTATTATCCTAATTTTTCTAAACATGTATAAGAAAAAAAGGAAAATTTACTCTGCATATATTTTTTTCATAATTCAACAATATGATATGGATCAGTTAAAAAACAATTTCTCCACCCTTTTTACTAAAACATTTGAAATAAAAATGTTTAATATCTATTTTATTAATATAATATAAATAGATCCTTAGTAATTTATTTCAATGAAAAAAATTATTTGAGGTAAAAAGAATTAAGATGAGTATATTTTCTTCTTATTTTAAAAAAATCGAAATTGGAAAATAAATTGCTATAAAATTATGATTAAGATTTTACACGGTCTTCAATCATATTAATATATTTTTTATTAACATCCTAGGTATTCAATACAATATTCGTATAGAAGATATGTACGTCATACATGAAATAAGAAAGAATAAATAGGTTATATACTAAACTCATATGGAGATAAGAAAGTGTAATCCTTTTATTAACTAAGGGAGGATCTCTATGCCACATTTCAATATTAGAATGATTGAGGAATATAATAACTTTTACTAGGAATTGTGTCAGAGAATTTATCCAGATATAATGAGACATTACTTATTTTTTGAATAAATTTTATTATGGTACTTCAATACAGTCCTAATAGTTCAACAACTATTAAATCACATATATCAATTAAAACAATGTAATAAAATATAATATAATAATCTTATGCGATTTAAGAATGATTATTTATTTTCAAATAAAACTAGAAAATTTTTAATAATTTGTAACCATAAAAGTTTCTTAATCTCATTTGATCTAAGATAATGTACAGACAATAAAATACTTATCATGTTTTTGATAATGAAAAAAATTTAAAAAAAGTTACATCAAAAATATTTTAGTATTTTTCAATAATGAAATACAAACCACTCTAAAATTTTGGTAACATCATGATAATATTTTTGTGATTATAGAAATTTAAATTGAGTTAAAATATTAAACATTGTAAATATTAGAGAATATTATTTCTAACTTGTTTAAGAATATATTACACATGTAATCATTCATCATATATGTAGTGTAATGGTTTTTTCCTACTCACATTTTCATATACACATCAATTTCATGGTGGTTGTAAAAAATAAGATCAATGATGTGGATTTTATATATTGAAAATATTCTAGTATTCATTTTAATACTAAATTTTAAAATTTTAGTGAAAAAACTAACAACGTACTAACTATGTTATCTAATGGTAATCATATCAAATGTGATATGATAGAAATCCATTATGAAACTACACCAACTTTTCGCTGAAAACCATTTATTAAAATATGGACATAGTTACAAATGAAAATCAATATACTAATTTAAATCTGAATTAATCATCCTCTAGCCACTAAGGGTATTAACACCTGGATAAGATCATCTATATTTCCATATTGGAGTATTATAACATTAATAATAGAGTATGTTAAATGAAATTTTATGGGATAAGGGCCTCAATGCACATGGGCCAGAAAAAGAATACTCGACTCCAAAAATCTTAGTAGGAGGATTAGTTCTTGAGACACATACTATATTGGAATTATAACTGTATTTTTGGTTTAAGTTCACTTTGGTGGGTAATAAATATAATATTATTACTTAATTATTATTAGTAGACATAATAAGTAAGTTGGTATATGATGATATTGATAAATTGGTATAATATCACATAATTGAATTAAAGAATCAAGATTTTGGGAATCTGGAATTTGAATGTTTCTATGAAATGATAATTTTACTAACTATTCTAGAAACACTTGACATGGATGTAATGTGGTCGTACTGATAAATAATTATTTATTGTTGAAATGTTTTTTTTAAATAATTATCCTAACATCCTGACTAAAAGCATTATTGAATTGTACTTGTCCAATAATTATTCATTGATCACCATATTGTTATATTTATTGGTTAGGAAACATTATTTATTGTAATCCTTATAGAATATGTCTATATGTTGTGATCAAAAGGAGACTCTATGGTATATGTCTACAAGGAATGACTAAAAAGGAGAGTTAAAATTATAAATTCTATTAATATAAGCATATTACCTAAATTTACATATCAGTAAATCAAGCATAGTCATCAATGAATAATCATTTGGAAAATAAGGAGTGACACGGTTCATTAACTATTTTGTTGGAGTGCTATGATTTTTCAGGAAAAATATGTTGATAACATATGAAAAAAATAATGTTTAGATAGTATTTAATACCACATAATGAAATTTTTACATGTTTTAATTGAAGAAGTAATAAGTGTTTTTGGGAAAAATTCTAAAAAATGGATATATATATATATATTTATTATTTATATCATTTCATATTATATATATCATCATTGTATAGAGAAATTCATATTAAAACTATTCAATAATGAATTGTTGTCTCATATAATCATTATAGTAGAACATGAATGGGAATTTTAAGAGATTGTAGTGAATAAAATAATTTCAGAATATTATGTTTTAGAAATTTATCTCAATTGTCATGATATGTACAAAAATGTTTTATTAAAAATTCATTATGAATAAAATTTAAATATAAAAGAAATATTCAAAATAATTATATATAGATTCAATTTGAACAATCCTATAGCACATATAAAATTATAAATTGACGTATTCCTTGGGTTTAGAGAAGTGAGAGTACTTGTGATCATGGAAATTAATATATCATCCATAGATACTTTAATTTGATTTTGAATCACAGAGAAGGATATGGTAATATTAAATAATAACATTTTATAACTAAGGGTTTTTTATCCTAGATAGCCAGGATCTGATGGATGCTACAATTATATTGGAAGATTACAATGAATAAAATATCAAATGACAAAAAAAATTAGTCTTTATAAACCAAATACATACATGATAGATTTTTTACAAAATAATACATTAATTGCAATATAATTTTCATTTTTATTTATTTATATATAAGTTTGAGGACAACACTAATCTATCTATTAAATATCTATATATAATTCATAGTACAATTTGTATATTCCGTGGGAATGAAACATAATAATAGTGATCTGAAATTATCAATAAGCAACAAATATAGTGGTAGCAATAATGATTCAATGTGAATTATCAATATGGAAAGTTAAATAAATGAACACATGTGCCATGTAATCAATAAACTGAATATAAGGGCGTAAACTATATAAAATGGTAATAAATAGGAATTTATTCTCTTCAAATATTTAAAATTAAATGTTTTCATAGATATGTCGACACCAAATATCATGGATAATAAATAAATAATACTCGATGAGAGAAATTATTAACTATTAGGCATCATGTCTAGGAAACATGGAATCCTAGTTAATCAAGACCAATCAAAATATTTTTTAAACCAACATATAAAACCCTGTTTGAGTTTCCCAACTAGTATGTATCATGAGAAGATATCGATGTGATGAAGTACTATATAATGTCTAGGAACCACCTGTTATTTCTTGTCCAAATCATTCCTCATATCGAATAGTCGTAATAAATAATATGTCTTATCAAATATCTGTATTTAATAATGAATACCAAATTATCAATATTTTTTCAAATCATAATATAACTGTTAATAAAAACACCATGTTTAAAATAGTATATGTTTTATATAATATTAATATCTATGAAAAATGAAATGGATAATTAGAGTAAATTCAATTTTTCTTAATCATATGAGATTTAATAGTTCACAAAGACTAAAAAATGGATCGTGGAACTAAATATGAATAATAAACATTGAAAAATAAATAATAAACCATATAGAAAAATAAAAATAATGTTACCAACAAAATATACCCAATATATAGTAAAATAGATGGTTGTCTTCGTTGATGAGTAGAAATACTACAAAAAAATAAATATTTATTTTTAGGAATGTATCATTATCTTTTAATTTTGTTTAAAAAACATTATCTCTAAAATTACAGTTTAAAATTATTATCCTTTAAAATTATACTTTTAAACATTTAAAAGAATCTTCGAAGGAATGATGATGGTTAAAAACATACATGTTGTACAAGGTTAAAAACACATTTTACGTGGTAAAAACGATAGAAATATTCCATATTCAGAAAGAGACTAGAAGATTCCTTTGATGAAAATTATAAAAGACAAAAGAATAAAAATTTATTTACCAGATTATTTTAAATTTTTTGAAATTATTTTATTTGACTAATATTTTTATAAGAATACATGTTCTCGGCCTAAATGGAGAAATGAATCGTGTTCTTTTAAAAATATTTTATAAAACACCTTAAGTAACAATGAGTTTAAAAATAGAAAAAATACTTAAAAGAATCAATTAATAAATAGGGTATTAAAAAATTAACATAGTTATTGAACAATTGTTTTATAATTTTTTAAGATATAGATACTATTTAAATACTACTAAATTTTTTATTGTGGAAAATAATAATTAAACATTCCAAAGTGTCCAATACAACATTGGAAGATTTTAAATCATAAACCTCATGAAAGAATAACATTAAATAAATTTATTATATACCATGAAGATCATGGAATTAAAAATATAATATATATATAATTTTATAAGATACACCACACAAAAGAAGTAAGCTGTTAACATTATGTTTATCTCAGAGATCTAAAAAATGAGATGAAAATCCCTTACCTTGCATCCAACTTCTCTCATGTTTAATTATATTACTGAATAACAAACATATGTAAATTATTTAATTCATTTATATCATTTTCATGTTTTAATTTATTTATTTTACTTATTTTAGGTTTTATACAATTATATAAATAATTAATTATACGTCATGTGTTTTGACCTAGTTTGGTTTATGTGCTGAAAATAACTTTGGTAGGTCAGCAATGGTAAAGTGGATTATTATATAACATATACCAAATAATAATCATGATATAATTATAATATTAATACATAAAATATAGTTACAAAAGAAATAAATAATTTTTTTATGAAAAACTATCAATGATACAATCATTAAGACGATAGACCATACATACACATAAATAATGTTCTCGTTTTTAAATTATGGTTATAGAAATAATGTAAAAACATTATGAATTTTTATAATAATAGTTATATAATAAATAATATTTCATTTAATTATATATACTCTTATAAATATATTTATAATTCATGTGTTTTGAAAAGAATTACATCATGTCAAGGAGGTGGTAGTCCACATATCCACAAATGCTTTTTTGACATTTTAATTGTGTGTGGAAGGGTAATAAATAAAAATATTAATTAATTTTACAAAAAGGTAGTTTTTTAATTCATATCACATATATGCTTTTTTATGTCTCATATTTTTTATTCAACCCATTATTTATACATTCCATTTATCATGTCAACAAATCACATCACTTTAATGGGGTGGTAGTCCAAACCTCCCCAAAAATGGTGTCGTATTCCTGAAACATGGAAAATATTAAAGTCATTTGTTATAAAGGGATAATATAAGAATAAACACTTAATAAATAATAGATATATCATTTATAAATATATTTTCCATCATAATGGACAACATGAGGGGTGGTAAAGGAAAAAAGGATTAATGATTGTTTCATGAAGTGGTAATTCGCCATACACATAAATAGTATGATCATAACCCATTAGATATATGCATGTGTGAGTGTAGGTATAAAACCTGATAAAACAGAATAAAAGTATATTTAGGATACTATTATCATCATATAATAATTAATTTAAAATAATTTATTGGGTGGATTAGTAAATGAATGATATGAGATAGTTTAAAAACGTTACCTTAAAATATGGTAACTTCTTTTAGTTTAAAGAAAAAGTATTCCTTGGATGAATTTCAAACCAGAGTATTAATGGTATAAGGGGTGGCGATATTTTTGGAATCTATTTTGGTATATCCTATATTAAACTATGTGGTTTGACATGGGTGAAGAATGGGGAGATGTGGTGGCCTTTGGTAGTGAATGAGGAGTGACAGTCCTGTAATATCTAAAAAAAATTATTTCCAAATTTTTAATCTTTAAAGTGGAACCATTAGTGGTAAAATGAGATGATATTTAGTGAAACTCTATCTTATGGGAAACACATGATTTTGAGGAAGGTTTCTCTTGTGTGTAATGCAAGCTAACATGGTGTTGAATGCATTAAAATATATATAATATATTAGATTTATTTTATATTTAAATGTATCTGGTTAATCTATTCCCTTTTTATAATCGGTGCATCATGTTATAAAAATTATTGAATAAAAATTTGTACTTTAGAATTTGCAGTTGTCACACTCTCCCCACCTAAATTAAATTGGATCTTGAAAATTTAAACTCAAACATGGTAATATATTGATAAGTATTTCCTATATTAAAATCCCACATCGCAATAAGGTATCATAAAACATCCTCTTCAAAAGGGATAATGGGAAATTCATAGGTCGATTTAACTACTATTTAACTACAACTCTATATAGTATAACATTGGTGGAATGTGAATATACACACTTGTTTAAAAATATTAACTATTTATAATTATTTAATGTGGGAATGAATAAAAAAATTAATGACAAATAGAATTTTTTGGGCCTCAATGTAATAAATATTTGATGACTTAAGTGAACATAAGTTCAATAAAAATTTAGGTATTAGAAAAATATTTTATTTTGAATCCATTTTCCTATTGTTGGGATATTATTATATTAACCACGAATATAAGGATATAATATTAATTTTTATGTTTTACTAAATTAAAAAAAACAATAATTTTAGTTTTTTCTTCAATCAAATTATAAATAATACTTTTACCCCCACAAATTTATAACCAATAACGATTTTTTTCATGAAGCACTATAAGAAAATTTTAATTTATTTTAAGCCCAATTAAAAATTTATATGTCTAATTTATTGTCTCTAACAATTTTCAAAAACCATTATCGTTAATATATTAATCTCTAATCATTTAATGTTATTTTACTAGTTTGTCATGAACATTTAATCATAAAATAGTTTGACTAAACAAATGAATAAATAACTAGGATACTGCATGGCTCAGTTTTGTCATGAATACTTTTTCATATATTGTTCATGGTGTCAAGACCCACTACCTTTCCGAACATGATAGGTTTTCAACTAGGATACATATTTTTCTATTTTAAAACCATATTTACATAATATTCAAAATAAATAGGATGCTCATCTTTAAAACATGTTTAATAACTAAATACCCTTTTTTGTCATTTTAATTTTAACCTTAATATATGAATACTTTATCAGTTTTATTTTAACAGATTTCCTTCCTCGGTCTAGTGAATTCCCATAAAATCATCTCTAGGATTTCTAAATCATGAGAACATATTTTCAATCTAAAACACCAAAGGTTTAACCTAGGATACTCATTTTCAATATCTATTCAAATTTATCATAATAGTTCTTAATTAAATCATATATTATCAAAATATTATACCCCATTATTATTAAATTATGTGTGAATGAATTAAGGCCAATTTTCATGTACCAGGCTACCCTGAGTTAGGCTCAGAATATATTTTAGAAGAAATTACTCATAGTTACATTTATTCCAAAACCGTGTACACTTGTAGTATCTAAATAGGATTTTATTGCAATGAAGCCCAACATAATCTCTTCCTTAACAAAATATTATAATTTTTATCTATAATTATTGGCTAATTATTCCTTATTGTTATTTTCACTAATATATATTTATGTAAATATAGTACCCAAGGTTTCTAATTAAATTCCTTTGATACCAACTATAAAAACCCGACCGCAGATAGCCTAGATCCATTGTATGATAAGATTCGGTTGGCACGATTATAAAGAATAAATTCATGAATAAAATATGAATATTCTAGTCATGGTAAACATTATATATGCATGATAATTTTGTTACAAAATATTTGAACAATTACAACGAAATTGTTTCCTTGTCTCGACAAAGATAACCTTGAGATAACTATAATTCATTTAGTAAATCACTACATATCATTCATAATAAACATCATGGATTCCTATGTAATGAAACATAATAATAGTGATATCAAATTCATCTTAAGGTAATGATATAGAGGAAAAAATAATGAATCAGTTAAAATAGTCTATATGGAAATGTAAATTACTGAACACACATACTATTTAATCAATAAACTGAATAGGAGTATGTAAAAATATAGTAATGTAAATTATTGGAAACACATTGCATTCAAATAAATAAAAATTAATAGTATCCAATGATATATTGATAAAAAAATATCATGGATGAATAATATCTAACACTAAATGAGAGAAAGTCTTAATTATTGGATTTCATGCCTATGGAACATGAAAAACTATACCCTCATACCTTTCAAGAGATGCATTATGACCACAAATAGAGACATGTTTGATTTTCACAAGTAGTATTCCTCATTAGAACCTATAAATTCATCTAGGATCTATAAAATTTCAATTATCCACCCATCATTCCATGTCCAATTAATTCCTCATATTGAATAACATTTTATTTAATCTCATACACATATATATATATATTACACTATGACATTAGAGACTGATAATTATATCATAAATAATATTTTCTAATCCATTTATACATACATACATATATATATATAATACAAGTGTGGTAAAAAGAATCACATCATGATGTGGATGCGGATGTCCAAGCATCCACGTATGACATCATAAATTTTTCAGTGTCTTGGATAGGGTAATAAAGAAAATTATATATTCTATTTCAATAAAATTTATTATTTCATGAATATTTTATATTTATTTTGTATGTTTAATATTTTTAATTAAAACTATTATTTATACATTCCATGTTACACCTAAATAAATCACATCGATTTGAGGCGATGGTAGTCTACACTTCCTCAAAAACATTTATCAAATTAATAAAAAATGGAATATAAATTTGGTTAAAGTTATAAAGAAATTTAAAATATTTAATACGTAATAAATATTATATATATCATATATGAACATTGTTTTCATTATAATGGACATCCTGAGAGATGGTAAAAGAAAAATGAAGAATCTTCATTTCATGATACGATAATTCTCCTTAAACTTAAACAATAAATTTTTTACCCATTAGATAGGAGTGTGTGTATGTGTTGGTCTAACCATAAATAAAAAAACATAGTATATTGATTATATTTTTGTCTTCATGTAATTATTATTCAAAAATAATTAATTGGTTAGAGGAGTAAATCAATGAAAATAGATTTTTTGGAAACATTACCATAAAATCGGGTCACTCATTTTGGTTTACACTAATGGGATTATTTGGATGTATTTCTCACCCAAGGGATTATTCAATATCAATAGGAGATATTTTTCTCGAAGCAATTATGACATAAATTGTCTGAACCTAAGTGTTTTGATATCTGTGAGGAATGGGGAGAAGTGGTACCATTTTATATTGAAGGAGGAGTGACACTCTTTTAATATTTTCATAAAGCAATTTTCCGAGGTTTTTCCTGATTCATTTGGATCAAATATTGGAAAAAATATATCCATGAGAAGATAGGGTAATAGTATTTGTGATCCATTAGCTATTAAACATGTTTATTGGAAATTTTGGGCTGTAAGGTTAAAGTATAGTCCCTTATTAGTCTAAATTTAACCTTAATCATTGTAACCAATTTTAGTCACATTCACCAATATTTTTTTGTCAAACAACATTTGTCTTATTATAAACTATATATTTTTAAGAGTCAAAATATGGAATTAAATTTTCAAAATCATAAAAATTTAATTTGGAAGAAATTGATATTATTTCAGTCACGTAGGTGGGATGATAATAACGATTTTAATTTTAAAAATACTCAAAATATTGATATGTTTTTTAGGAAATTTTAGAGTGAAATTTATTCTAATGACCTAATTTGAATTTATGTATAATAATAGAATATAATTAATCTTTAAACATAATTGAAATATGATTTATTCATATAAATAAATTACATGAAAAAAAGTGTTAAACTAATATTTTGTATTTTTAACTATTATTAAAAATGATATGTTTCAGAATAATATTTAAAAATCGGACTACCATAATTTTTAATTTTCCATTAAATGTTGATCTATATTTTGATAAATTAAATGAGACAATGTTTCAAAATTATGATTTAAAATGCATTATCAATTAAAAGTTGGTTAAATTTTAATTTTAAAAATAGGGTTTGTTATGTGTGAAATTGGGTTAGTTCTTATCATATGCATATCAATCCCAGTGGATGAATATAAAAAATATTTAATCGAATATATAAAATATATATTTAACTGAAATAATTTACTAATAGTAATTAATTTTTTTTATTAAGACACAACTCTTTTTGTGAATAATATAAAAATAATTCTTTTTATATCAAATTGATTCTTATTTTCATTTCTCACTCATTAGTAACCAATAAATTATTTTTAAATGTATATACACTATAGATTTTCATGATATGGTTAATACTATTCATAATCACTAAGAAAACTTCTAGGTTATATCATATTATATTAAATAACAAATTTTTAATAATAATACATTGTTCATTGGGGAAATTAGATCTTGTGTGTAACCCAAGATGTCAATGAGCATTTCCATTGTTTGTAATAAAATCTAAATCAGCGTTTCATACATTAAAAGAAATAAAATATATAAGATTTATATATGATTTTAATGTATCAGGTTAATATATTCCATTTTTATTCTTTGTTTTTATTTTCATAAACACTATTGAATACAATGTTTTGCTTTATAATTTTGGGGTGTTACAATTGTACCCATATTTATAATATCAGAGTATTTTGCGGATTATAAAGAAACATAAGGTGTGGTTCAGAAATTTCTAGTTCAAATTTTGGTTTGAATGAAAATTATGATTTTTATTATTGTCATTATAAACATTTATAATGATATTTTGCTAAATTTAAATAGTTGATAAAGGAATAAGTGGTGGATTATTAATAATATCAATACTTGGGTGATTTTATCCTAGTATCGATGTAATTATAAAAATACATTCAATAAATACATGACTAATTTCAAACCAAATCAATTGATGTGTGATTGTCTTGGATACCAAATCCATATATAATAAAGTCATCTTTTCTAGTGAAAACTAATAGGTAATTCGTAGTTGTTTCTTTTGGAAGTTTTAGTTTGTCAGATTTGGTGCCCTAGAACCAAATTTTTGTACATTGGATTAAATTTATAATAAAATAATTGAAAAAAAAATTAAAAATATTTTCACATATTAATTTTCCTTCTATATAAAATTTATGTGATAATATCTGATGGTATCTATCACATTGATAAGGTTATTGAAGTTCCCCGCAATGATGGGAGCATTGAAGTGGCATGAAAATATTTATAATATATATTTTTATTGTAATTTAGCATACTATAATAGGGAAAATAGTATATAGATATTCATGTGTGAGTGATCATAATATGACGAGACTTCATATAATGAACGGTGAAATTCATAATATGAAAGATGGGAGGATATAAGACCTGACCCACATATAGGAATGCTATATGTTTTGGTGTTGTTGGATATCCCAAACAGCAAGTGATCATGATGGTCTACAAACATTAATATAATTATTCATTCTTTCTATAACTCATGCACATAGATGTATACTGTATACCCTGATTATAAAAGAACCTAGAGAAGATATATATGTTGTGTATTTCCTCAACGATTATATATTAATTGATATGACATTGAATAATTTCTCCCATATATATTTTTAGAAGCTAATATCATGATCCTTTGATTGAAATATAATGGTTGTATTGAATTCCATGTCCATGGGGTACTAATGTGTTTATTTGATATTTTCAAGGAAATTTATGTCGATCTAAAGGTTGATGACACATCTGTAAAACCTACATGATGATATATTTACATGTAATTCCTTAAATTTATTAATTATAATGATATTTTTTGTTTCATTTAATATTATTCCTTGTCAGGTCTTACAAATCACATTTACTAAAGTGGTAAATAGTTTTATAATGAATGTTTGATTTTTTTGAAAATGTTAAAGGAAGCATTATTTTGACATGTATGACATGAATTGAATTTTCCTCTATCATGATCATTATTTTATTTAATGATATATTTATATTGGTTTAGTATATTTTCAAAGAAAATTATTTTCATAATGAATTTTAAAATACTATATTTAACAACTAAATTTAAAATAAAAGTAATTTTCCTCTTGAAATTTTCCATGTGATCTTTAAAAACCATTATCCAACTGAGATGATTTCCTTTGATGTAACATATGGTTTTTTTGATATGTGCACCATGTTAAACATAATTATTCATTTACTGAATGATTCACCACTAATTTTAAAATGAAACATGTTAATCTTAAATAGATTATATCCTTATAATATTCTTATAAAACTAACTTATTTTTTGGGTTATAAAATCATAAAATTATGAAATTTTTATTAGATGTTACTCTTTTAACTGTTTAATGAAATGATTAAATGTTTATGAAACCTATTTCATTTATTGTTTTTTGATATTATGAATTTTTCTCTATCTTTTTGTATACATACTTATGTTATTTTTTATGTGTTATGTGGGACATATATCTCCCTCTAATTAATTTATTAAATATAGATATCTCATTAGAAAATATTTGATCCATGAACCTGAATACATATTCACAATGTTAGGTGTGAACCAGATTACATCTTCACAATGTTATACAAGAACATGTTTAAATGGTAATTTTTTGTGTACAACTCTCATTCTTGACCATATCATTATGTGTACACCTGGTTATATGTCCATGAGTTTATTTGATGACCTTATTTTCTGGTCCATGACATAATTAGTTAATCTATGTCTATTTGTACATGTGAAAATTTTATAATTTAATTTGTATATGAAAAGTCTGTGTCATTTAACATTGTTATGCTCTCCGGGATATCATTATTTAATTTCCTTTTGATTCATGTATCATAATCATCCAATCATTTTTCAGGACTGGTTTTTATTTTATTTCATTTGCATGGTATTTTTTTTAAATGTTATGTCCTTATTTTCATACCCATTGTTTGAAATTATTCTTATATATCACCCTTTATTACCATTATTGAGAATATAAGATTTTATTTTAATTTCCTATACTATTGATATAAATAATGTTTTTATGGTATGTTTTTTAAGATCACTAAATGTTAATAATTTTATAGGAGATATTTAAGATAAATAAAAAATTTAAAATATTTTGTACCTTTAGTTTGAAGAGAGTAAACTAGTATGGCCATCAAGCATGTGTTTATGTAATATATTGAATATTCATATAAAAAGATGTAATTTCAATATATTAGAATCATTGGATGGTAATGAGAAATGTTTACACAAATTAATACTTTAATGTGCATTTCCTAAGGAGGAGTTCAATCCCAAACACTATACCACTATTAGAAATTGAAGAAGGTGTCCCTCAATGAAAATTACCATCTATTTGACAATCACTGGTTGTTGTACTGCATAAATGAATTGAGAGTCCAATTCCAAAAATATTATATATTAAAGATGATAAGTAATAATAATAGTTGATTTGTCATTATATTAAAATATCTCCTATTGAACGAGGATTGATCTCAGAGTTTTTCATTTAGAATTGGGTGGTGTATCGATGGGAATGATGTAACATCTACTCTATGGCCATTATGGCCTATATAAAAAATTTAACAATAATTGAAACTTATTTAATAATTTATCTAATCCATAAAAACATAAGGTATTACTTATTGGGTTCTTCATGACAGTATTAATATAGTAATGTTTTTATTAGAGAAATGGAGGTAGAATTATCTGATATGGATAATGGTAAAATTGAATGTAATCTTGATAAATATTTATACTATGTTTTATAATATCTAAATATTTTCATTAGTTATACATATCTACTACATCCATGGATTTCAGGTAATATGATCAAATTTAATGTATAACTATTCTATTGTAGTAAATAAATTGATAATTCCATTGATAGTGTAGAGAGTCTTCAGAATGATGAGGAAGGTTATCTACTAAGGCGACCGAGATTAAAGTCCTTGTGAAGGAATGTTTTTTCCATTCATCTATATTTTAGAGATATTATATTATTTTAATGTGTTATTGTTGAGATAAATGATAAAATAAGAAAATATTTGACTCTATATTGATTTTATAGCTAATTTATGAGTGTTTTTAATGAAATATTATCCAAAAAAGTGAATTTTTCATTTTCATACTTCTACTGAAATATAATTTTTCATTACTGAGACAAGATGGTTATAAAAATATTTCAAAAAAATTGGAATGACTCATCATCTAATTTATTTAATTAATGAATTAACATTACCAAATGTTAATTCATTTTCATAACATATAATGTTCATAGGAATTAAAATTTGTTAAGGGAAACCCAATTTCAAAATAAGTGTAGAAAGAGTTTTTTGTAACTTACAATTAATTTTATCTAATTTAAATGGGGTTAATTATCATGGTTAAAAGAAAAACTTCTTTAAATGTGCACTTTTTGGGTATGGGAAGCTCATTAGTTCGTACACAGTCAACAATGTCATCATCAATCACCTAGGAAGAAAATTAAATGTGATATTCTCATTTTTTTTCTTCACTTATATAGATATGGGATGTCCTTGTGTTCCTACACCCTCAAATAGACCATGTTTAATGTAATATTATAATAGATTAAAAGGCTATACCACTAAAGAATTCCCAACTATTTGGTTATTCGATATTCATCTGTGCATATGATGACACCCTAAACTATGGAAATTCTACTTTAGTGTGAAATTATTGTGGACACTCAATGAAAATATGCTTTTATATTTGATTTTGTGGAGTAAATTTTGTTCCATAGGGATTTGAGAATCACAAAGGATAATATTTTTATTATTTTAGGTGATCATAGTGAGTTCATTTTGGAAATAGAAAAATGATATATGTTTTTATAGATCAAGATTAATTTTTTTTCAAAATGGTCATGGTTACCTTGGGATAAGTATTTTCTCTAAAGTATTTTTTAAACATTATTTTACATAACTATACATCTTTCTTAATAATTATTGAGATATTATAATAATTTATAAATGCCCATTATTTTCTCATCCAAAAAAATTTGGGGGTACATCCTAGTGAGAATTATGTCCCACTTAATTTCACATATTGATATCATGGATTTTATATCACAACATGATTATATGTTTTGAGTCATACATATTTGGAAAAGAAATTAATGACGTGGAATGTTATATACCACTGACCAAATGTGTGATGAAATTTTATGGGTTTAAAACATGTAGAAATAGCATTCTAATAGAAAATTTCATTTAACATTGACCATAATTATGTATAAATTTTTATGTTTTATAGCACTACAAAATGAAAATGAATAATTCTCCCCCAATTTCATAAAATTTAATTTTTTATTAATTATGATTTGATAGATGACATGATTAATGTAAGAGGAAATGGGAAATGGGAAATTTTATTTTTAATAGGATTAGTTACCTAGGAATACCTACATATTATATGATTATACTAACAAGGGGCACATTTCCCCAGAAAACATGCCCCATATGAAGATCTATCTCATATATATGAGATGATTATTGGGGGAATCATCATTGTGTATGGAAGAGAAGTAGGACAAAATTTTGAATAGAATGAGTGTCCTAGACAATGTGATAAAATAGTGTTTAAACATATGGATAGGACTCAGGTAAGTTGTTCAAGTTTCATTATTTATGTTTTCGAAAATGAATCACGATGCACATAATTCATCAATATGAGGCCAATTGTTATATCTCTCAAATATATATGGCGGAAAAAAAATGGTTGAAATAAAGAACTATAGTTATAAGAAAGAGAATAAAAACATACATAAATTAGAGAAGACCATAACACTAGAGAAACAATATAAATTCAGATTATAAATTATAAGTGGGCCAAAAAATGATTTATGGGAATAATTATATATCTTATGTAATTAGAATCAATACAAAATTTGGTATTTGATAAAATAATTTTACATTTTAGCCCATGTATAGAGTAAATAGTAATGAAATATATAAATTTTCAATTAAGGAAAGGAAGAAACAAGATATAAATGAGATGAAGATGTAATTCCTAAGAAAAATTAAAATGGTTGCATCATAATATTGAGACATGGTGTGGCATGGAATAAATGAGGAGATTGACTTAATACTATGTTATATTTCTCAGAAATTGGTAAAATATTTTTTATAGTGATGTCTTATATATTGGGAACCATGTGTGTTAGACACTATCATTTTGATGTTTATTTTTTGAAAAAATTTAATCTTTTTGATGATTTTCATTTCACAAAAAACAGAATATAACTTTCGTTATAAGGATACACTATGTTCTTATGGAATTATATGAAACACCATGTTATGATTAGGGTATAGGAAACATTTAGATTAAAATTTTTCATATGCAACTCAATGTTTTGAATGCGTTACCTAAAATATGTAGTTCTATAGATATCTTTCATAACACTCAAGGACGTTCTTTACCGAATTAAAATGTACAACTACTAATATTAATAAAATATTATTAAATCTATCACATATTCAATGGAATGGATTTTATTTATAATATTAACAAAATATTAAAAATGTGATTTAGACATGTATTAAAAATGAAGCATTTGGTTATTATTTGGTAAAAGCTAATTTAAGAACAATTTTAAAACAAATAAATTAATTTTCTAAGAAATCTACTTTTATATGTTCAAATTGTTTTTATTTAAATTAATTAAAAAACTATTATAAACTAATTTCATAAAATAAAAATATAATATATTCCAAAAATGAATTTTATATTCATCTTATATATTTGACACGTATAAGATAAAAATAAATCCAAATTTATAGATAAACAATTGTATTTTTCTAAATGGAAATTTTATTGTCTTTTAAAAGTAAACCCATTTTAAATATGAAACATTTCACTTTTATAATTTTTATATGATGAAAAAATATCCAATTTTAATGTAAAATAACAAAATTTAATTTGAGTGTTTTTTTTGGAATTTTCTAAGTGGTTTTATTTTTTTGAGAAATATTGATATCATTTAATTGTAATTCAAAACCAGTTTTAGTCAACATAGTAAAATTTAACATATTTTTGATTAAAGATTAATTATATATATTTTAAAATCATTATTATAATGTACGTAATTGAAATCGATTCCTAATATACATTAGATATTAAAACATTTCAATATTTTTATCATTTTTACATTAAAAACATATTTTTCTTACCATTTACGGGATAAAATGTAAATTAATTTCTCTAAATTATTTTATTAGAAATTATAAATATTGATTTATTATTTTTAATCAATATAATTTAAAATATTTAATTTTTTTTCATATATTTTGATAACAAATATTAGTGAATGTACTGAAAATAATTTATAGTAATTAAGTGAAACATTTTCATCACAAAGGACTAAACCACCAATGTAAGGGCTATTTTCATTGAAGAAATAAATTAAGAACATAAAAATCATTCTTGAATAAAATATCAATTTATTTTGAAAAACCTTTTCTTTCAAAATATGATTCAAAAAAGTTTCTTTAAAAAGTAACAATTTAAAATTTTAATGGTGTATTCAACGAAATTATATAAGTTATATTTGTAGATGTCATACTAATTAAAAATAAAATTAACTTTTCATATTAAAAGGATATATAAGTTCCTTGTCCCTATGGATAAAATAATATTGCACTGAAAATTTCATATAGGATTGAAACAAATTCAATTTATATGATAAATCAATTATAATGGTTAGAAAAAGTTTTGAAAGCCTTTTCATAAACAAATTATTTTTTGAATAAATCTATTTCTAAGAATAAAGAGGTAAATGAAATCTCATTTTCATAAAAAACAATTCTAAAAACATTGAGTACCAATTAATTGAAAAAGGTATAAATAAATGGAAATGTTAATTAATAACTAGAGGAGAAGGAAATTAAAGGGTTTATTAAAAATTGTTATATAATTACATTAAATGTAAATTCACGTGTGAAAAATACCGAATTTAATTATATTATAATGTATATCATTTAAATTACCGTAATGTTGATGTGATATTTAATAAAACAAATATTTTTGTTTATAAAATTTAAATACACATAAGATAATGGATAATTCTCAATATATATTCAAAAAAATCAAAACACATAATCATAGAATGTTTACGACAATTATAAAGTAATATTACTCAATTAAAAGGAATTTAGTTTTGAAATTTTCAGAATTCGTGGCAACAACATAAAATATTTTTTAGTTGTCTTAATGGAATATGCCTCACAGAAAGAAAATAGAGGCAATAATCCCTTACCTTGTTTTTCCATTTAGGAGAATGTCTTTTAAAATATGGTATTTTGGTTCTGAGATTTTTAATAACTTATTCCAAACCTTTAATAATATTTATAATCTCATATACTACCTTATTAGAAAATATTTTTACCCATTTGTTAACAATCGTTAATAATTTTCTAAATTTTGGGAGTTAAGTTTCTAGTTTTTGAACCTTGGGTTTAATTTTTTCTTATTTTTCAAATTAATTATATTATAGCCTCATCATATAAATAATTAAAACCATTATATAAATTATATATATAATAATTGTATATGATTATATAATAAAATATATAATTAACTGATAGGAAATGAAAATCAACATTAATTGATATTATAGGTCATATGTACACCTGAATGCTACATTCATTTTTTTTCCATTTTTAAAAGAATGAAAACAAAATGATATATATATATATATATATATATTAATTCTATTCTCATTTTTATGTAATATAAGTTACATACATCTTTTAAAACAATATTTTATTAATTCTATTTATTGCGTAAACGAATCACATTACATTGAGGAGGCAATAGTCTACACTTACAAAAACGATGTAATTGTATTCCCGCAAAAAGGAATTCATGGCGGTATGAGTTATATTTGAATTAAATAAGAATAAACAAATTATAATTTGCATATATATCATAAAAAACATCATTTTAATCATACTTTTTAATCCCAAGATGTGGTATATTGATTACCAATTTTATATAAGTTTGAGTATGTGTAGGTAAAAAAATTTGAATAAAATATCTCTAAATAAATTTGATACTAGTATTATTATATAATAAATGAATAATAAGTGTTGAGGGAATAAAATGAAAAATTAAAATAAAATCTTGACGAAGGATGCTACCACTCATTTGTGTAAATACTTTAGGAGAACACAAAACGGCTTCCATTAATTGGAATAAGCATATAGTAAGGACTTTATAATGATGGGATATGTTTATAATATATTGGGGTACAAATGATTCAGGCCATTGTGGATAGAGAGGTGTGAGGAAGTTGGAGGGGTGAGAGCCTTTTTATAGTGGAGGATGACTAGGTGTATTTAATATTTTTTAAAACGTAATTCCGCCAACATTTTACCATTTACTGTGGCTCAAAAAATTATAAATATTATATAAAATAGATTTATTGTCTAAATATGAATATCTAATGGAATTATGTACATGTTTCTAGGTCATTTGGGATCATAAATTCATGGCTTAATAATTTGTTATGATACTTTCTCTATTAATTATAATAATTAAATTTAAATAATTTCACTACACTTTTTTGTCCAAAACTAAGTTTAAATTCATAGAAATTATATCTTCTTCTACATCCAAATATTTAATTTATTGTTTTAATTCAAATCACATTTGTAGAAAAAATAATTTATATTTAAAAATGCATTTAGAACAAAAAATTGTTGTTAATGTAAAAATGGTCAAAATAATGCAATATTTTTTTCAATTTTAAAGTGGAATTTACTATAAATAATTAAATTGGATCAATTTATGTATTAATAATATAAATAAACATAATCACCATTTATGAATATAATTTTTCAATATAAATAAATTCAATGAACATTTTGTTTTCATTTAAATTTCAATATTGTAAACTATTCATTAAAAAATTAATTTTCACAAACAAATACAAAAATATTTCCCTAAGATAATTGTTATATTAATATTTAAATTATTTAGTATATTTTAAAATTTAATAATTATAAAATTTCCCAAAAAATGTATTTGAAATAGGATCTCCATTATAAGGTGGTGAAAGCACATTTATAAAAATATATGGATTTTGTGTAAGAAGGGGGTTGTTCATATTTTATGCCTATAAAATAAATTTGGTGTATTTAGAATTTTATTATTTAATATAATATATATATATATATATATTACATTAATATAACGCCTTAATTTTAATTAATTTAATTTATTAAGATAAAACACCTTTGTGGGCATAAAAATAGATTTCAATAAAACATTCCCTTTATATTAAATTTGTTTCTATATTCAATTATAAATAATTGTTTACCTATTAATTAATTTTATATTTTTAAACCATTTATTCTAATACGATAGTTACCCCTACTATAATACTTTAATTTAATATCTATAATATATTAAATTAAAATATTATAATAATATATTTTAGTTCGATAATACATTGTCTTTCATGTAACGCAAGATATCAAAGAATGCTTTTGTTTTGTGTTACCTAAGATAAATAAGTATCACATTAATTTAATGTTATATCATATATTTATTTTATTTAAAATATTATATATATGTAATGTCTCGTAATATTTTATTCCCTTGTGCGCTTAGTGTTGTATGTCATACAATCTATCAAATATAATGTTCTTACATTAGAATCAAATAGTAAGTTCACTTTACATGAATAAATAACTAGAATTACTGTCACCACATCTTAGTCTATCTCTACCTTATTAGTAGTGATAGCAGAATTCAGTCCTTGTTTCCGTGACGGTTGTTGTTTATTGACTCCGAAAAATAGTTGATTATAGAAATTGTTAACATAATGCCCATGTTCCTTGTATTTGTAACATTCCACCATTGGATGAGTGTCTATCTGAACCATCATTTATTATTCTGCATTACTGGGATTCTTTATTTATTATCAATAGTTTTTAGAAAAATGTCGCAACATTCCAAATTGGAAGTAATTCTAAATTCTCCTTATACATTTTCCACAATTTTCATCAAAATATTTTCACACATGGGGTGGTCAAGATTCGTTCTATCAGGGAATTTGTTTTGGAACCACCCACATTAGATTCATTTTTCCTTTTTTTTCCTTGGGCCTTTGATTCCACTAAGAGTGTTCGATATCCATTTCATCCTTAAGGGAAAAACAACCAATATTCTCATAACTATCAATGTATTGAAAGACCATTTATTTTCCTAGAGTTAGATTTATTCCTCTAAAGAAGAGATCCCCCTTGATTTTGATTTCATGAAAAAATGAGTGTTGTACCATCAAATCATTGTAATGTTTTCTTTATATTCCCTAATGGAATCATCTTCCTTCTATACGAGTCTATAGAACACTCATTTCATCATGAGATTGAGGGTTTTGGGAAAATAATTATTAAAAAAATATTCTTAAATTCCTCTCAATCCAGGGAATCAATATACTCCTGGGGAATCGTATTCATTATCAGTGTCGACCATTTAGCAGCATCATCATCAAAATGATTTACCTCTAGTGTAAATTTCTCTTCTTCTCGAAAGTCAAAAATAAGTAATATATGCAATGGAGTTAATCCACTATTTCATAAGGAGATGATCAGAATATCTCATGAATATGGGAGGCCCTTTCTGCATGACGGATTCAATGGAAAATTTCACTTTCCTTAGAGGGGGGGGGGTGGTGTTCCACATGATTCATGTTTTTATTTATAACTTGAGCCTGCTGAGCATGTACTTTTATGTTGTTTTAAGTACCCATTCCCATCATATCAGGAATATCAATATGGAAATCATCACAAATAATTTCACATTTATTATTGGAATATTATATTCTATTTCCCACCATCAACTTATAAAAATAACATATAATTCAAGACATTAATACTTAGAAATTATGAATTAAAAGGAAACATTGAGCATAAGATTATAAACTCCTAAAAGAGAAGTTTATCCTAACTTGTCATTCACTAGGTTACAATATAGGTTATCCTTGATCTATATAATAACATATATTCATATGGAATTTTATTTCATTCACTTAATAATGGTTTATACCTCGGTTATGAATTTCCCAAAGCATATCCTATGGGAGTGTAAAACCAAGATTGAACTAGTGCCTATTTTCCTACACCCGTTCCCATTCTAGTATGGCTCAAAGTGATGTTTTCAGTTTTTACACCTATATACTTCTGTGCTAGAGCCACATCTACATATTTTTATCATGGTAGTTATTAATTATCCTAATATAACACTGAAAATATACTTACCAATGTCTTGGGATGTTTTCTTACACTTAGTCCCATACTTAAGGTTCTTAATAATTTTCTCTATTCCTAATCTCCAAAAATAATTATGCCATCATCTAATACCAAATATAGTAACCCTATCCTTTTACACATAACATTATAATATTATATTCATAATTATAAATCATATTACAAGAGAATAATTCTGATGTATAGGATCTTTGAATATAAGGTATGTAAAAATGAAAATGTGGGACCAAAAAAACCTTCTCTGTATAACCATCAAAAAATCCCCTAACATTCATTGTGATCCAATATTAATAGAATAACTTGGGGAATAAATGAATATGTGGATGAGCTAAAAATACGATCAATTAAAGAAACATACAAATAATTCTTTAGAACATGGCTTTGAAGAAATAACATGATTACATAAAAAGGATTCTAACATGTGAAATCATAAAATATAAAAATGGAATCATATAAAAATGGAGTCATAAAAAAATGGAGTCATAGTAATGTGGAAGAAACATAAAACAAGACATTATCATGATTTAAGGCTAACCGCCATGACTATTTCACATGGTAGTGAAATATAAGGCTTACTACAAAGACCGTCACACATGGTAGCACAAGACAACACCAAAAGACGAGACAAGTGCACCTAACATCTCATGACACTCAAAATTACCCAATGAATTGGACAAATATTTGGGAAACCCATTTTATCATTTCATTAATATGTTTTCCACATTATAAATCATACATAATCAATCATACATAAACATAAGGGTACCCATGGAAGGAAATGGGTATCATAATCATGTCATAATGTATAATGAATGGGTGTATCATACAAGTGTCCATGAAAAAGGAATCAACACATTCATGAACATAAAAAATATAAATAATCATATATTTTGGTAATTTATGTGAAATATAATTAAAAACATTAAAGATTAGTATTTATGAAATACTAACATTAAAACATTTCTATGTGGTTTTAAGGAAAATACTATAGAGCCTTTAAAATAGAATTGGAAACAATATCTTATATAAAACATGAAGTGAAAAACGAAGGTTTTCAGAATAAGTAGAATGATTTTATAAATTCCATGGTGGATAAAAATAGAAGATAAAGTGAACATGATATTTTGAAAGAATTCATGATGTTCTCAAAAAACAGTTTTGCTTAGTAGGAAGTATAAAGACGGTAATCACATAAAAAAATATATTTTCCCAAAAGATAATGATGACAGGTATTGATAAATTAATTGCAAGATGTAAACATAATTTATAATACTCACATAAAAATTTAATATTACTTAATTTTTTTAATAACAAATATGATGAAATTTGAAGGAATATAAGAGGTTCATGTAGAATCCCTTACAGGTTATCAGTATGGTATCTGGTGCACTTAATAGGGATTAAAGAGAGAGAAATGGGTTTCTCATCAAATATACATCGGGTGGTATGTATGGGGTAGTTTTTAAATCTTATCCCATAACTATTTATTATACATAAAAGGGTGTAACATAGATGAGATTCATGAATAAGAGTGAAATAGAGGGGATCTCATAACTAAATACTGAAGGTGTTATTCCCATGTTATTAATTACCTAAATAGTCAAATTGGTTTCATTAATTAATTCATTAAAACCTAATATAAATAAATAAATGTTTTATTATATCCTTTTTATGTTTATTTAAGGCATATTTGATTGTTTATAAGATTCAAATTAATTATTTGAGTCTATTTGCTTCCAGGGTTTGAATGATCAGTTTACTTATATTAATGTTCAGACACATTTATGAGGTGAGAGGTTGTATAGAATTGGAGTTATTATTTCTTATATAACTTCTTGAAGGTTACATTGTATTATATTTCATTTGGTCAATTGGGGTGAAGATTAATCATTATGTAAAACTTTAGTGACAACAATATGGGTTAATTGGTAGTTTTCACCCCAATGAAAAGGTTATGATTTATAAATCAAAACCATGTGTACACAAGGATTCTAGAACCATAGATAATAAATAATACACATATTATAGTCTGGTTCAACTCTGATCATGTTTTTAATAATAAGGTTTCCAAATTTTAATTTAACATTCATTGGTGAAGCTTCTATTTTTTGGCCCACTTACTATTCCTTAATCTCCATAAGGGTATGTTACTTTTCCCAAGGGTATGACAATATTAATAATAAACGTTTATTTTATATTACTCAAAATATCTTGCTTAACACAACTGTGTATTTTAGATTTTCAATATTCAAAACACATAAGTTTATAAATTATGATTAAAGGTCACACGGTACTTATTAGATCAGTATGTTGTGATTTTATGTGATTATAATTATAATAAGGGAATTACATTTCAAAATATGTGTTTTTATGGTAAACCCTAATGAAATTTTATCCTAGAATAAACGACCACATATTTAATAAACTAAGATGTATCAAAAAATTCCAATAATCTCCCAAGTTACTATCAAGAGACTATCATGGTGAGTACCTCATCCATAATGGTCAATAGTAATTTATTGAGCTGATTTTATAAGGGAAATTGTACCTTTATAGAATTTTATTAATGCATCCATTAATGAATGAAATAATTCAACCTGTCAATCTCTATTTTATTAACATTAAAGAATTCATTTATTCATATTTTACTCTTTTTTTAATTGAATAAGTATATAAATTTAAAATGGAGCGCTTACTAATATGATATTAACCCAAACTCCATGATATTGTACCTTATGAAACAATACACAAATAATTTTTTAATGATCCTCAACATGGATACCAATTATGATTATATATTAATTATTTTTACGAAATATATTGATGTGAAATGAAGGATATTATATTGAAAACCAACCCCAAATAGCCCGGATATTATGTTTGATATCAATTACATTGGCATGATTAGAAATAATCTAATCCCAAAGGAACAAGGGTTTATTAGCCTTGGTAAAATAGATAGGTAAATGATTGTTTTATTTAAAATCAATAGATTAATTAGTACATATTTTTTTTTATTCATTCTAAATAAAAAACATCAAGGATAACTCCAATCCACCTAGCATATCAGTTCATATCATTTATAGAATGATTCATGGGTTAATGGGGAATGAAAAATAATATTGGTGGCATTAAATGTGTAGTATGTGATGAGATAACAGACGAAATAATGTTAATAGTAATTATGGAATGGGAAATAAATGAAAACATGTAATGAAAAAACAAAACAGAAAGTTGTTCATAAATAATAAAAAATGTAATAAATAGAAACACATGCCATTAAAATAACTATATAAGAAATAATAAATAGGGTAATGTATGAAAATGAAACATATTGTATTTAATTAATGAACAAAAAATTAAATTTTTCCAATTATATGTTGATGTAAAATCCCATGGATGAATAATAACACATACTAAATGAGGGAAATGGTTTATTAATGGACATAATGTATGAAGCACATGAAAACCTATACCATAAATACAATTCCCAACATGGTTTAAACTATTAGTAGAAACCCATCTATATTATCTGAAAATATAATTGAAGGGGTGTTCATCAAATAATATTATTTCATGAGGCTATTTATGCATCGATGGGATTTAAATAACATATCCCAGACAGATATATCCTTCATTTATCATTCTCTAACCCATAGTTATTTCAATCACCATCCCCTAACCCATATTATGTATGTCCAAATCATTCAATGAAATAATGTTCCTTATAAAATATATATTTTGCCTTAATCAAAAAACGATTTTCAATATTTACAAAAATAATCAAATAAAATTCAATTTAAATATAATTATAATATATGGTTAAAAATTTATGAAATAATCATATCCCTGAAAATTGATATGGTTATTTATTTGGAAATCTCATGCACTAATGATAATAGAAAATTGAATATTTCAATAGGATTGAAATAAATAAATGAAGTGAATGTGAATACTATCCATGCACAAATAAATCATAATATATCTAGAGGAGGAAATAAGATGGTGTCAATACAAAATATCACAAGTAATATAAAATAAATGTTGTTTGAAGTTGATCAATAAAAATACTACAAATGATCTATTAAAAAACTAGCATGAGGAATATTTCATGTAAAAAAATGAATGGTTTTTCATTAAAATATATTTTGAGAAAATGTTATTTTAAATTAAAAAGATTAATCATATAGAGGAGGATTCAATTAAATAATGTTGGATAAATCAATATAAGTCATACAAGGAAAAAACATTCCTTTTTCCTGGTAAAAGGATAAAAAATGAATTTTTCTAGACCTCTGAAAAATGTATGAAATTCAATTGTGTTTCATTAAAATCATTTTCTAAGAAACCATGTAAACCATAGAGTGAAAAATTGTGCTAATACCTAAAAATTATATTATTACGATTAAAATAAAAGGATTAGTTATCAATTATCATATAATTTCTTAAAATGGAAATGAATGGGCAGTAAAATTATCCTTGAGGAAAATAATCTGTAGACATTACAAAGTATACCATAACGATTTGATACATATTAAATCATAAGACTCATAAAATAATAAAAATAAATTTAAGTTATAATATCATGAGGGTGATTATATTGTAGTTATATAATTTAAAAATTAATTATATACACCACATAAATGAAACTACATGCATAACAACAAATAAGTCAATATAGAATGTAAATTGGGATTAAAACTTTTACCTTTCATTTCATTTTGGGTGAACATTATTTAAATTTTTATATACTAAGAATATTTTAATTACATAATTTCATAATAATAGTTTTCATTATTATCAAACCAGTTTTTTCACTTATTAGCATGTCATATAAATCTACAAAACTAATTATGTTTTCAGTGGGTGTTTTTACCAAATTTGATTTATGTGTCAAAAACAACATTATAGGTCTACATGCAAAATAGGTAATTATATAACATATATATAATATAATAATCATTAATTTATTATTGTATTTATAAATACACTATATTTTTAAAAAAATCATTAAATATGGTTATAAAAAATTAACCAACGTTACACTCTTGAATACGCTAGGACGTACGCACGCATGAGGAACAATCCAATTTTTCAATGATCATTATGGAAAGAACATAAGAAAAATAATATCTTTAAATAATGATAATTATATAATAAATAACAAATCATTTAATCATATACACTTATATATTGTTGACGCTCCTTTCATCACAGAATCTAAAGATCAGAAAAGGGGAATATCTGAGCTCAAAGTGATTCATCCTTTGAAGAAACATCAAAAATCGACCAAGGGATGAACAAGGAGAACATTGCCCATAGGTCGTGCAAGTTCCCTCATGGTCGCGCAAGTACACTTGCGCGCCGCCTAGTGGTCGTGCAAGTACTTGCGCGACGCCTTATGGTCGTGCAAGTCACTTGCGCGACCTAAGTGATAACCACCCGGTAACCGCCCGGTAACCGCCCAGGGTCTTCTTTTGCCTATAAATAGACCCTGTGGGCCCCCCATTCGAGAGGATCTTTTTCCAGATACTCGGATTGAAGCTCCCGACGCCCAAATCTCTTCTCAAAGCTTCCAGAACACTTCTAAGGTAATTTCTTACCTAGAACGGAAGATCCAAAGAGAAGAAGGAAGGCCTAAGTGTTGAAACTTATCAAACACTTGCGCGCCGACTTATTTCCTTCAATATAACGTGCGCGTCCCTTTTCTGGAAGAACCTCGAGAACATTCTAAAGGGTTTAAAAAAGAGTCGCTCAAGTATTTCATTACTGGTTGAAAATCGCGCAAGTACACTATGTGTCGCGCAGGTATACCTGCGCGACCAATACTTGCGCGCCCACGGAAGACTTGCGCGCCTTGCAAGACTTGCGCGCCCCTATCTTTTTGGGTGCCCATCTTGCCCATTTTACCCCTCTTAAGCCATTTCACCTTTCCTTTTCAAGATTCAGTCTTCAAGACACTCTTCAAAGCCATTTATGGCATGATTTCTTGATTTGACTTTCTTATCTGAAAGGAATTCTGTGGAATCTCTCTCAAAGTCTAGTGATTTAAATATCTTTATGTCACTAAAATACGGAGAGTTCATTCATTCAACCTCATCCTTTAATATGATAGAATCTTAACCTGGGTCTCCTTTTCAGGAATAATCCCCAGTTATAAAACCTTTAATATGGGCATCTTCCTCAGGAGTAAGCCCCAATCAAGTCCTCTAATCTTGGGCATCTTACTTAAGAATAAGCCCCAACCTCAAATATGGGCATCCTCCTCATGAGTAAGCCCCAACCTTAATCCCTAACCTGGGTCTCCTTTTCAGGAATAAGACTCAGTCATAACCTTGGGTCTCCTTTTCAGGAATAAGCCCCAAGCCCCCTTAAACTTCTCTTAACTAGTCGTAATTTACCTTTGATTTGGGTTTCCTTTCAGGAATAAAACCCAATCATAAGTCCCCTCCTAACTTGGGCATCCTCCTTAGGAGTAAGCCCCAATATTAGAGTATTCAAATCTCCATGAAGCACATATAACTTTATGGACCCTGTTCATGGATTTTCTCCCTAAAAGTAAATCCTAAACCTTCATCTATCTGGGCAGTCATCCATACATAAGCCCCAAACAAATTCTTATGATTGCATCTTTCATGGCACAATTGTCTAAATTTTTACCAATACCTCTTGTTTCTCACACCGGGCATGACTCACGTGAGCTTAGAGTGTAAAAGTAATTATGACATTCATCTTTGAGCCATCAATCATAAACATCATACTCCATAACTCGAACTACGTGGGTTCTGATTCCTTTTTCCAAAAGAAAGGATAGGTAGGTAGCCCATTTATGGGTTTGATCCCAACTTTGAAATAATCTTTGTCCTTCTGAATGACGATAAACTTCAAGTGCCCCACTGAGTGGCTTTAAAACCAGCCTGGTCATCATAATGACCAAGAGACTTTTATATAAATGTTTTGAGGGATACCATTGACCAAGAATCTCTAAAACAGATATAGATGATTCTCTATTGATGAAGAATCTCTAATACATATAAAAGATTCTCTAAATTTCTTGCATATTTAATCATTGATTGTTAAAACTAAAGGAAAGCACATTTTTTACTTGGTAATGTAATAAGGAATCACGAACATAACTTAAATCTATAAAGAGAGTCCCGAAGTAGACAATAATTCCCCTCAAAAAGGTGTGATGAGTCCGACCTCCCATCCTCTCGACCAATGTAAATTCCTAAGCCTCATTAGTCCACAAGCTAATGAGCACCTGCCTTTGGAAAGTAGGTCCAAACGGATGTGGAATTATTGGATGTTTCCGGTTCTACGAACAAACCCGTTAGAAACCGATCGGAACGTTTCAATCTCCCGTCCAGGAGGTCATCCCCGGATTCCGCGCGAAACAAAAATGGTGAACCCGACGTGAATCCTTAACCAAGTGAAAGTGATGTTCTTCTTATTTGTTAGGCCCCTTGGGCCAACAAGGCAATCATTGACATATTCTCATCCAAAAGATGCAGTGGCCGGATTCATCTTGATTATGTCTGTTACATGGAACAGGCACTCTTTTCTCAAGATCTTCTGCAAAAATGGATTTCCTTAAATTCACCCCTGTGAATACTGCTGTTGTGAACACCTCTACTGTGAGGTCTGCTGCTGTGAAAACCAATGCTGCTACTCCTGCTGGAACGTCATCCGCTCTGAGGATGACATCACCAACTCAGCGTCTTCAACGATGTGTTTCTAATGCACTGGTTAAGGAGTACCGTCGCAACGGTACTATCCCAACTCTGGAGGCCACTCGTCAAGCCCTCCAAGTTAACAACTCTACCTGGTCCTCCGGACAACGGCGGGTAGCAATCAAAAAGCAGGCGGTGCTGACTACCGTCTCCAACCGTTTCGGTTCGTTATCCCCGAAACGCAATTTCCATTTACTCCCTTACTCCGAGGAAGTGAATGAGCAGGTCCCTCGGGGCCTTAATTCAAAAAAACATGAGTCCTTCCCGAGGTCTCCCATCAACAATCGCCGCCAGACTCGTGCGGTAGTGCGCCCTCAACATGATGAGTGTACCGACTCCAGGCATTCAACTCAGGTTCCTCGAACCCGAGAAGGCAAGATGAACCGCCAGAGACGGAATCCGGTTAACAATAGGCAGGTTGTCATCCCTGCCATCTCCAGAGAAGTCCACCGACCTAACTTGGTGGCAAACAACGAGCAGGCATACACACCTGCCTGTTTTAATTCAGCTGTCCAGCAGACTCGTCTGGCAGCATCAAGCCGATCCCGCCAGGCAATTCCGGCGGAGTACCATAGGCAGGAACATACACCTGCTTATACATCACCAGTTAGTCAGCAGGCTCGTCTGACTACATATGATAGATCTCGTCAACCGCGTTTGGCGAAGTGTAATCAGCAGGCACATACACCTGCTAATACTAATCAGGCCTACCAACAGTCTCGCTTGGTAGCACCAGGAGAAGTCAGTCAGAAAGTCCCGACGACAAACAGGGGGCAGACTCAACTCTCTGCCTCCACACTTGAGTACTGTCAGGATTCACTGACAGGAAAAGGAGGACAGGAGCCGGCACATACACCTACTCCAAGCCCGGAATGGACGTATATCCCCGTTCCGGCGGCTGAAGTCACCAAACATATTTTGTCAATGGTGAAAGAGCAGAAGCAAATTCCTGCTCATATTTTGGATGCTTGCCAGGATATCATAGCAGCTTCAGCATCATCTCAGGGACAGACACATAATCTATCCCTAGCAATGGAGTGACACATCAACGATTCACTCCGGAACAGACACACACATCTGTTCCAGTCCAATAGGGTTATGGGGCATACTCCCCCATATCATACGGACAACCAAGTCAGGCACATACACCTGATTTGAGTGGAGATCGTCAGCCTAACCTGACCATCTTTCCTGATCAGGCACATACACCTGCTCAGAGCAATTACTTTCGTCATCAAGTGGTTTCTAAAGCGAGTAGGAAGGCATCTAAGAAAAAGATCCGCCCAGCACAGTCAGGAGATCAAAGGCCAATCTGCAACAAGGCCTTGCTCGATGCTGGAGTTCTTGAAGCCCTCAGACATTTATCTGTCGGAATTCAAGATTCTACTCCCTTAGTTCCCAATAACTGGAACATTAATTCTGAAGGTCTTCAACAGAAACATCCTCATGAAGACTTGCTTCATGAAAATTCGGTCAATCTTGAAGTTTCTTCTTCAGATGAGAGCCACAGGAACCCTCTGTGTGGTCAGAAGGCCAAGGAGCAAGAGATTTCATCTTTTGCTGTAACCCATCATGACGGTCCTCCTCATGGTGATGAACATCGCTGCGAAAGTCCTCTCCGCAGTAGTGATTCACGTTGTCTTGAAAATTCTTCAGAAGGAAATGTAGTGACGAGAAAGCCCTCCTATCTCGAGGCACTTGCAAACGTAAAACCAGTCATGTCTGATGCTTTACTATCGGCAGGTGAAACTCTTTCTCCATCAGAAGATAGCCTGGGGTTCAGGTTATTCTCCGAACCATCCTTGGGTCATTAATCTTCCAGCATGAATAGTGATTTCTCTACCAATCTTGTTGAATCCGATGAAGAAACAAGGAAACACCAAATCTGGTCCAAACAGGTAGAAGAATCTTCATTTAATGATGAAGAGGAAATGCTGAACATGAGGAAAAAACAGGCAAAAGGTGAAGTACCAGTCATGTTTTGGCCTTTGGATGATTCCCAGTACGACATTCCAAAGATGTTGACGGATGATGGAATCCATGATATTCGTCTCAACATATGGAAAACTCTTTGTCAATTAAAGAAGAAGGTATTATCAAACGATGAATATGAAAATCATATTAAGATAATAGAAGGGTTACAACGCCAGATTGATTTGGCATCTCTATCAGTCTCTCGGTATCTGAAGGCTGAAAAGCAACAGAGAACCCTTCAACGTTCATGCCTTGGTGCACTAAGAAGATTGCGTCAGTTAATTTCCAATGCTCCATCTGATGTTCATATCAGTGGATGGGGTGTTCACGAAGCACTACATTTCACAGTGCTTTCCGGTCAGCAAAGCCCGCCAAAAATGGTCTCATGCAATGTTATTTCCCATGGCCGGCCACAGTCAATGGGCTTTGTTCATAATCAAAAGCATGCTCAAGAACAAGTTTCAACTAGTTCCTCTCAAAATCAAGTATATAGAGAACATGTTGTTGAATTTCTCCTACATCAAGCAGGCGAGAATATTGCACAAGCCTCTCGTCTGGAGCAAACACGTCATCAAATGACAGAAGTTTCGGAAATCATCCAATGGTCTGTTGAACCAGGTGACAAAAGTGGATACAGGTTAATGCATCCAGCTAATTTCCGAACTAAGATTCGCAAGATCAAGAGAGATTTTAAGAAGATCTCAGACATAACATGTCAAGAGACACCCCAGCTTGCCAGACTGGGGACATCTCTAACCCAACCCTCAGAGTCAACGAATGGGATTCGAGGAGTTGAGCGGAAGCAGCAGGAACATCCCCAGTCCCCCGGAATGGGGACTTTTTCAAATCTTCAATCCTTCCCTCAGAGAAAGTCAGTATTCTCTCGATTAGGGAATAAGCCTCAAGAGGAACGAAGAGCCAAGCTGTCAAGAGATTCTCTCCAAGTAAAGATTCTCCATGAAATTCCTGAGGGATCAAGTCAACGGAATGCCATGTCTCATCATGGACATAGAAGGAGACAATATCACAGAATTGCTGATAGAAAGGATTCCATGCAATATGAATCCATTAATGTCATCAATGCCGTTGCTGATGATTCACCAGATGAGGCTCAATCAGAGGGATCAGACGAAGAGGTTCCTGCTCAAGAAGTCGCGCACACAGACCTAAATGAAGAAGGTGTGCGCACACGTAATCAAAGGCTTACCCAAAATCTGGGTATTCCTTCAAGTAACCCACTTCCCCCTCTATGAAAAGGATCCAATAAGGGGAAAGGAAAGAATCAGGTTACTTCTCACCCTTCCTCTGAAGGAGGTCAATCGCTCTCCTTAGAGAAAAGGTTTGCACAACAGGAGGAAGAAATGAAAGAATTAAGAAGGTTGAATGCAGAACTACTTCAGAGTAGTCTTCTTCTTAAGAATGCTGAAGTCCGACAGCCGAAGGAATTTGTTGTAACTACTGAGATGGATCAAGAATATCTTCCTTTATCAGTACACCCATAGAGGTCTAATCCTACGGGTCAAACGCAACAACAGTTGGCAGCACTACCATCAGTTGCAGCACCAACCACCACGTCTGTCCAAGATCCATTCATTGAACCTACCCAAAACCAAGTTCAACCTGACGTTTCTCAAAAGTTAATAACTACTATTGAGTCATTAACAACTTGGTTAGAAACTATGGAAGGGAAATGAGCGCATGTTCAACCTGAAAAGAAAGTTTACTCTGGATGGGTAGATTCAATTTCTCCTCCATCCAGTTTTGGAAACCCTATTTTCCCTACTTTCAATGGATCAGGCGACCCTGAACAACATTTGACGCATTACGTGTCTTGTTGTGATCCTATGATGGGAACTCCAGAGCAGCAAGAAGCAGTGAAACTCAGATGCTTCGTGCGAACCTTGCAAGGACCAGCTTTTGTCTGGTATACAAGCTTGAAATCCCGGTCAGTCATCAGATGGGAGGATCTTCGTCAAAAATTCCTTCTTCAGTTTAGCTCAACTTTGCCAAAAACGACAGTTTTCGATCTTACAAACTGCAAGCAAAGGGAGAATGAAAGAGTCTCTGATTTCATTGCTCGTTGGAAAGGATTAACGTATTCCTTGAGTTTATCACTCCCTCAGGAGGAATTGTTTCCAATCTGTGTGGCAAATTTGCGTGACGAATTACGCACGCCATTGATCCCTGTGAAATACACAGGAGGGTTTCGAGACCTTACTTCAATCGCTCAACAGATTGAAGATTCCCTTATACAGGCTAAGGTTAAATCTCGTGTAATTCCATCAGCTCCAGGAAGAAGAATGGGTAAAGCAGAAACTGCTACAGTTATGCTTAAACAGGCACCTGTACCTATTTCTACTTCAAAACCTTCATCTTCTCGAAGGGCTCCACCTCCTGAACGCCAAAAACAAAGGCTGTTTCGTCCAAATGATCAAAAAGATCAACGACGAAAACAATTTGAGGATATGAAGAGTAAAACATACTCTTTCCGAAGTGAGCAAGTTCCTGGTTACTTCATTTCAGCTCTGGAAAATAATTTGGTTCAATTACCAGTGTCGATGAGGCCAAACGAGGAAGGAGATGAAGACCGTCCCAATTATTGTCCCTTTCATCAAATGTTGGGTCATCCCATCCAGGAGTGTTTTGTCTTTAAAGACCTCCTGCAAAAGATGGTCGACTTGGGACAAGTCAAATTGAAGGGTTCTTCAGCTCATGTAGCGTGTATTACCGCTACAGATCCAGAAGAAGGAGGCGAGTGGCAGGAAGTCAAAAGCAAAACTACGAAAAAATATGATGATTGGATGGTCAGAAAGACAATCAATCGGACCCATTCCATTTTGCGAACACAATTGAAGAAGCCAATTGTGTCTCCTACAAAAGCTGTAGTAAAGCCTCCATCAAAAGACAAATCCTCAAAAGGGCAGCGCAATTCAAAGAAGAAAGAGGAATTAGGAGAAGATGAGTATGCATCAAAGCCTAAATTGTCTTTGACTCTGGCAGATTTCATGCCATCTACTTCAAAGCCACGGGCACCGTCCCACCAAACGGCACAGCCTAAACAGGCTAACCAGGCAGAATCTTTATCAGACGAAGAGTTAATCTTTGGTTCTGTTAATATGATTCAATTAACAGATTCATATTCCAGTCTTGATGAGCCTGAATTCCCTGTATCAAATAAGGGAACCCGAGGAAGTTCTAGAGGTTCAGGATATTGGGGAAGACGTGGATCTTTCCGAAGCCACTACTCTAATTCTACCCCTACTAGCACTGTATATGCAGCAGAAACTCGTGGTAGAGCCCTTCAGCGAGCTCAAAAAGAACAAGCAAGTTCTTCTGCCAATGGCCAACTTAGCTTCGGCACAGTTATTTTGGAAGACCGATTAAAGGTTCCATCTTCTTTATCTCAGCAAGTAAATGGATCTAATCTGTCTAATTTTCCAAAACCAAAGATGTTGCCAACATCAATACAAGATTCATCAGCTTCCAAAGCATCTGCTTCCAAGGTACCTGCTAAACCACATATTCATATTGGGAAACGCAGACCTCTAGATCAAAAGAATGATATATTGAAACACTTGGCCCAAGTACCAGCCAAATTATCAATTTTGGATGCCTTGAATCTATCAAGAGATCTTCGGGAAGCACTCATCGAAGCTTTGTCAAGTCCTCAGGAGTTTGAAGCTGAAATTGCTGCAGCTGAAATTTATCACATAGAGAATAATCCTGCAGAATGCCATGCAGTGATATCTTTTACTGATAAAGATGAAGATGATGTTGTGCATGGGCACATAAAACCTTTGTACTTATCTGGCAAAATCAATGGTATAGATGTTCGAAGAGCTTTTATTGACAATGGTTCAGGAGTCATCCTCATGCCCATTCGCACACTTCGTCGATTGGGCCTCACGGAATCTGATTTATCTCCTTCTACCATGATGTTGCAAGGATATGATAAAAATGAACAAGAAACACTGGGAAAAGTTACGCTCAGAACTCAGTTTGGAGATCTTGTTTCCAATTCGGATTTCATGATTGTTGATCAAGACTCATCTTTCAATATCTTGCTTGGAAGACCCTGGCTACATCAGCATGCAGCTATTCCGTCATCATACCATCAATGTCTCAAATACTGTTTCGATGGTCAAGTTGGAACATTCCATGGTGATAAGGCCCCGTTCAAGACATGTGAGTCTCAATACATTGAGGCGGAATTTTATCACATGAAGGGAAGAGAAAAATCTACAATGAAGGAAATTACCAAAGTTAATGCTCCATATGGTTTGGAAAAAATTCCAATAAATCCATTTTCACATGTGAGTACAGATTATGTGTTACCTATCAGTCAAATTGAAAAAATAGGCCCAAATCAAAATACTCTTATGGAAAGATCCATAATGTCAATTACGACAGTCGAGCCAGACAACATGGGAGAAATTGGTAACTTACCAAGCAGTGATGAAAGCATAAGTGGTGACGTTTTCATTTCGTCTGCTGAAATCCAACAAGTCTATACTTCACTAATCAGGCCAGAAGAAGTTATAGCAACACCAGAGGTGAATATTGATGTCGATTCTCAATCCATCATCTCCTCTTTATTTCCCAAAGAAGACCCTTTTTCACCAATAGGGTCGGAAATGGAAGCTTCTTCTTCAAAATGTGAAAATTTTGACATCTCTTATGATCATTTGAATTTCGTTTTTTCATCTACTTTGCAAGTAGAAACGGAAGAAATAACACATGATGAAGAGGAAGAGGAAGATCTTAGAGATTCTCCTCCAGCATTTGAAGAGGGTATCTCTACCACTGTAGATGAACTCAGAGAAGTAAATCTGGGTACAGAGAAAGATCCATGCCCCACTTTAATTAGTGCGGCCATGACCCTTGAAGAAAAAGAGATGTATATTTATTTTCTAAAGCAAAATAAAGATATTTTTTCTTGGAATTATACAGAGATGCCTGGCCTTGATCCTGATGTTTCCACCCATCATTTGGGTTTGCCAAAAGAACATCGAGGATTCAAGCAAGCCGTGAGAAGAACACACCCAACCTATGCTTCCAAAATCGAGGCTGAAGTGGATAAGCTTATCAAAGCTAACTTCGTCAGAGAAGTTCAATATCCCAAGTGGTTGGCTAATATTGTCCCTGTAAAAAGAAGAACGGACAAATTAGGATTTTCCTCGATTTCAGAGATCTTAATCGGTATTGTCCTAAAGATGATTTCCCAGTTCCGATTACAGAACTCATAATTGATGCGACGGCTAGCTATGAAGTACATTCTTTCATGGATGGATATTCTGGATATAATCAGATCCGCATGGCCCCATAAGATGAGGAATATACAGCCTTCAGAGCTCCTCAAGGTGTGTTTTGTTACCGGGTGATGCCCTTTGGTTTAAAGAATGAAGGTGCAACATATCAACGCACCATGCATCGTATCTTCAAACCATTTCTAGGGAAATTTGTTGAATGCTATGTAGATGATCTGGTGGTTAAATCCAAACAACGTTTTGATCACTTGGCTGATTTGGAAGTCGTATTCCACAAGCTTCGACAACATAATTTGAAGATGAACCCCTTAAAATGTGCTTTTGGGGTAACCTCAGGAAAATTCCTCGGCTTTGTTGTACGCCATCGTGGTATTGAAGTCGATCCTGAGAAGACCAAATCAATCCTTGGTATGTCACCTCCTCAGAATTTGAAAGAATTAAGAGGACTTCAAGGACACTTAGCCTATATTCGGCGTTTCATCGCCAATTTGGCAGGCAAAAGTTTACCCTTTACCAAATTATTGAAGAAAGGAGTCACTTACCAGTGGACTGAAGAATGTCAAGAAGCATTTGATGTTCTCAAGAAATACCTCTTGAGTCCACTAGTACTCATGCCACATGTTGAGGGTAGGCCTCTTATCCTCTATGTGACAGCTTTAGAGCGATCATTGGGTGCCTTTCTCGCTCAAAAGAATGATGCTGGGAATGAAAATAGTCTCTACTATCTCAGTAGAACTATGCTTGAAGCAGAAACCCGGTATTCGAGTATTGAAAAGTGCTGCCTAGCATTAATCTTTGCAGTTCAGAAACTGAGACACTACCTACAACATCACGAGGTCCAATTGGTATCTCGTAATAATCCACTCAAATTCATCCTGAGTCGTCCAATGCTTACTTGACGTCTGGCAAGGTGGGTGGTTATTCTACAGCAGTTCAACATTCAGTATGTGTCTCAAAAGGCAATTAAGGGCCAAGCTCTGGCTGATTTCCTGGCTGAACATCCTTCAGTGGAAGACACATATTCAGATATCGAACTCCCTGATGAGGAAGTTTTCTCTATTCAAGAGAGTCCTCAAACATGGGAAATGTATTTTGATGGTGCTTCTAGATGTCCAACAGGGAAGAAAATGGAAAATCCTAAATTCAACAAAGTTGGTTTAGGAATTGTGCTCATTTCTCCAGATAAGGCAGTGTTACCTTATTCCTTTTTGTTGTGGGAAGGTGGTACCAATAATGAAGCTGAATACCAAGCTCTCATTACAGTCTTGGAGTTAGCGCTTCAAACACAAGTGAATCACTTAAAGGTGAAAAGTGATTCAGACCTGGTAATAAAACAAGTCAATGGGGATTATGCCATTAGAAAAGAAGAATTAATCCCTTTGTATGATTACGTCAGAGAGTTAATGTCGGAATTCCCTTCAGAACCGACATTTTCTTATGTCCCGAGATCACAAAATGCTCAAGCTGATGCACTGGCTAATATAGCCACAGCTTTAGCAGATCCAAATCGGGACGAGAAAACCATCTGTATTGCCCACCGTCGTGAAATTTCACCTTATGTTCAAGTCAGAACAGAGGAAATTAATGAAATTAGTCCCATTCCTGAACCGTATGGTCATACTACAGGATGGATGTCACCTATCAAGGAATACCATCAAAATGGAACACTTCCACCTGATAGAGCCGAGAAAGAACAAATTCGCCGACGTGTGGTCAATTTTACTCTTTATGATGGTCAAAACCACATTGAGAAAATTCTCTACAAACGTGGTTTTGATGGAGTTTTCTTCAGATGTATTGATGGTGAAGAGACAATGGCTGTCATAAAAGAAGTGCATGCAGGAGTCTGTGGTACCCACAAGTCTGGACATAGATTGTCTGATCAAATTCGAAGGCTTGGATACTTCTGGCCTTCAATGATACAAGATTATCTTAATTTCACAAAGAAGTGTCATTCATGCCAAGTATATGCCAACTTCATTCATCAACCTCCAGAGTTGCTTCATACAGCTAAATACTCATGGCCATTTTCCACATGGGGAATGGATGTGGTGGGACCTTACCCTTCAGCTATGGCCAAGCAGTTTAAGTACATTCTTACTGCTACTGATTTCTTTTCCAAATGGGCAGAGGCAGTACCTCTCAAAGAAGTCAGTTCTAAATGCATTGTTAGCTTCATCAAGTCTAACATCATTACTAGATTTGGTGTCCCTCATACCATATTGACGGACAACGGCACCAACATCTGTTCTTCTGAGGTAAAGAAATTGTATCAAGAATACAACATTAAGTCCAACCATTCATCTCGATATCATGCAGCGGCTAATGGACAGATAGAGGCCTTCAACAAGACTCTTTCAAATATACTGCAAAAGATGGTGGATAAAGATAAGAGGTCATGGCCTGATAAACTCTTTCATGCTTTATGGGCTTATCGGACTACCACTCGCAATGCAACGCGGTCTACACCATATTCATTGGTATATGGAACAGAAGCAGTCTTGCCAATTGAAGTTCAATTGCCCTCACTCAGAATAGCCATTTGTGATCAGTTATCAACAGATGAGCAATCCCAAAAGCGGTTGAATGAATTGGAATAGTTAGATGAGAAAAGATTGTGCACTTTGCACCACTTGGAAATCTATCAGAATCGGATTGCACGAGCTTTTAACAAAAAAGTTCGTCTACGTTCATTCATTCAGGGAGAATTGGTATTGGTTCTCAGAGCACCAATGATACCAGGAAAGAAGCCTCCCAAGCTTGAACCAAAATGGGAAGGACCTTATTCAATACATAAGGTCTACTCCAATGGAGCGTATTCTCTGATCTCAATGGATGGAGAACACATCACGACTCCAACTAATGCCAAATTTCTGAAGAAGTATTTTGTATAAACACAAAATATTGTTCCCAGAACCAAGACTCTTACAATTGGTTCATACAGCAACGGTCCAGTATGACCGTAAACTGCAACTTCGTCCAACATGACGTTAAACTGTGTCACCTTCAATGTCCGAGATGACATTAAACTATATTTTGTCCGAGATGACATTAAACTATATTGTGTCCTAGCAACATGACATTAAACTGTGTGTCACTTTCATCGTCCAGCATGACGTTAAACTGTAAAAAGTCCCCAGAACTGATATCCTCATATTGGTTCACCTTAGTCCTAGCTACATGACTTTAAACTGTACAGCACCAGTTCGTCCTTGCTATATGACTTTAAACTATACAGCAATGGTCCAGTATGACTTTAAACTGCAACTTCGTCCCACACGACATTAAACTGTGAAAAAGTTCCCTAAACCGTCCAGCATGACCTTAAACTGCATCATCCCTGGTCCATGTATATGAACATAAACTATTTGCAAATCCCTTATGTCCAGCAAGACGTTAAACTGTGACGTCCTAAATTACATGACGATAAACTGTATAAAAGTCCCTCACTTCCGGAAAGACGTTAAACTATATAATCTCAAAAGTCCAGTATTACATTAAACTGCACCATTCACGGTCCATGCATATGACCTTCAACTATTCGCACCTTCGTCCGACATGACGTTAAAATGGTACACTCTTTTGTCCTTACTGCATGACATTAAACTCAACAGTCCCCCTTTCGTCCAATATGACATTAAACTGTATTGTCCCCATCGTCCAAACTACATGACGCTAAACTATACAGAAAGTCCTTGATATTTCCTTCATGACATTAAACTGTTATTTTGTCCCTGCTACATGACACTAAACTGTGCAACACCAATAGTCATAACTGCAAGACTTTAAACGGCATAGTCCCTTTTTTATGTCCTACATGACATTAAAATGTACATCGTTAAGGTTGTTATTACCTCTTGTTTCTCACACCGAGTATGACTCACGTGAGCTTTGAGTGAACATCAACCATAACACACCCTTTGGGCCACTAACCATGTGTAAGTCCCAACAATATTTTTTATTAGATCATTGTCCACAAGAACAACTTGATCATTGATTCATTCTTTAATTAAATTACACGGACTTTGATCCTTGCCCTCCAGGCTGGGTATGTAGGCAACCTCCCAGGGTTTAAGCCCAAAAACAATCTCTTCACATCGGTTCACCACAACCTCATATGATGTTGATTTGTGAAACCGCCCCTGGAATCAATATCTTTACATTGATTCACTTTCTTCCTTGTTATATGACGTTAAACTATACAACACTTTTGTCCGGTACGATAATAAACTACATATATTCTTTGATTTCCTCATTTGAGAAGGAACCATTATTGACATTGATTTTTTCAATCATGGTTTTCATTTTCAAAAGACTACGTGCATACATGGTAATGCCTGAACTTTTTATCTTAGGTTAAACCATCATTGCACTAAAGTCTCCTTTCACCCTTCACATGTACGAACCAAATTTGTACAAAGGGCATTTCTAGAACTACGTGGACTTGATTCCCATCCTTATGGGATACGTAGGAACATTCGAGTGTCCCTCGAATCCAGTCACAAGTCTTTTGGGCCTAACCCCAAATTTCACTTTCAGCCCCTTGACTGAAAAATCCTCATGAAAACACACACTGTGTATTCATTATTATGGTCCGAATTCTATGACCCTAAACTAAGATCACTCATACTTTCGTCCTGCACGACGTTAAACTGCATTTCAAGAACCACGTATGGCTTGATTCTCATTCTTAGGAGATACGTAGTGAAGTCCAAAATTTCAATTCAGGACCCAGCCACAACATGATTATGGTTTTCATTGACCTATGTATATCTATATACATTGGACAATACCCATCTTTATGTGTTATAATCCTAACCTTAAATATTTTCAGATCTTCATAACCCTTTTTCATGACTTCTAGTCACAAAAATGTCAAACTTCTGAGAATTCTTTTGCCTGACTATGCAACACGTGCCCATAGGTGGCCTTGCATAAACAGTCCACATAACAGACTTGTCAGCCAAAATATGCTATTCATTTGACCATGCAGCCAATGCCCATAGGTGGCCCTGCATATTTCAACCCCCTAACGGGTTTTGTTAAATAATAGTAACTTCATTCTTGGGAAGAATGCCTCTTTTTTCCTTATTTGTCTTAAACAACAATATGTAGGGATCCGCGAAAAAAAATAGCCATCCTTAACATATTTGTCCCATTTCCTTTTTCATGATCTGAAAGTATTCAAGTCTATGGTTTATTCTTCTTCCCTATGTTTGGGTCAGACCTTCGTAGGAGTGATATTCATCCAGTTCTTCGATATTCTTATTTGGAAATATCTTCTCCATATTCAAGTACCTCTTTCCATACAACAAACTCTATGCTTTAGAAAATTTGAATCTCCATAAAACTTTCACTGGCTTTTAGCACTAGGAAAGTAAATTTCTGGGAGTTCTTTTTCCTTACTATGCAGCACGTGCCCATAGGTGGCCTTGCATAAACAGTCCACATAACAGACTTGTCAGCCAAAAGATGCTATTTTATTTGACTATGCAGACAATTCCCATAGGTGGCCCTGCATATTTCAACCCCCTAATGGGTTTTGTTAAATAATAGTAACTTCATTCGTGAAAACAACTTCTTCTCATGCCGTTTAGCTCTTTTTCATATCATTCCTCAGATTCGAATATTCTTAAGCCATAGTTTACATTTTTTTTCATACTTGAGTATGGTAATATGTTTTCAGATAAATTATCAAGGAATTGAGTCAATTCTAAATCCATTTCGGTCAAAGCTATTTCGATCTTAAACATTAGCCCCTTTATGTCCGGCATGCATGTCTTTAAACTGCCCACAAAAGACAATGGAACTCTGAATAAAAGTCAAGTTCCAGCACACTTGCGCGCTGCCTTCTGCGCACTGAAGACTTGAAAACCACCTTTTCCTTTGGATGTCTTGGATTTCCTCAGAGTCAAATCCTCATTTCTTTCCAGATCCAACTCTGAGGGGGGACTTTTGTTGATGCTCCTTTCATCACAGAATCTAAAGATCGAAAAAGGGGAATATCTGAGCTCAAAGTGATTCATCCTTTGAAGAAACATAAAAAATCGACAAAGGGATGAACAAGGGGAACATTGCCCATAGGTCGCGCAAGTTCCCTCATGGTCGCGCAAGTATACTTGCGCGCCGCCTAGTGGTTGTGCAAGTACTTGCGCGACGCCTTATGGTCGTTCAAGTGACTTGCGCGACCTAAGTGATAACCACCCGGTAACCGCCCGGTAACCGCCCAGGGTCTTCTTTTGCCCATAAATAGACCCTGTGGGCCCCCCATTCGAGAGGATCTTTTTCCAGAAACTCGGATTGAAGCTCCCGACGCCCAAGTCTCTTCTCAAAGCTTATGGAACACTTCTAAGGTAATTTCTTACCTAGAACGGAAGATCTAAAGAGAAGAAGGAAGGCCTAAGTGTTGAAACTTATCAAACACTTGCGCGCCGACTTATTTCCTTCAATATAACTTGCGCGTCGCTTTTCTGGAAGAACCTCGAGAACATTCTAAAGTGTTTAAGAAAGAGTCGCTCAAGTATTTCATTACTGGTTGAAAATCGCGCAAGTACACTATGTGTCGCGCAGGTATACCTGCGCGACCAATACTTGCGCGCCCACGGAAGACTTGCGCGCCTTGCAAGACTTGCGAGCCCCTATCTTTTTGGGTGCCCATCTTGCCCATTTTACCCCTCTTAAGCCATTTCACCTTTCCTTTTCAAGATTCAGTCTTCAAGAAACTCTTCAAAGCCATTTATGGCATGATTTCTTGATTTGACTTTCTTATCTGAAAGGAATTCTGTGGAATCTCTCTCAAAGTCTAGTGATTTAAATATCTTTATGTCACTAAAATACGGAGAGTTCATTCATTCAACCTCATCCTTTATGATGAGAGAATCTTAACCTGGGTCTCCTTTTCAGGAATAATCCCCAGTTATAAAACCTTTAATATGGGCATCTTCCCCAGGAGTAAGCCCCAATCAAGTCCTCTAATCTTGGGAATCTTTCTTAAGAATAAGCCCCAACCTCAAATATGGGCATCCTCCTCAGGAGTAAGCCCCAAACCTTAATCCCTAACCTGGGTCTCCTTTTCAGGAATAAGACTCAGTCATAACCTTGGGTCTCCTTTTCAGGAATAAGCCCCAAGTCCCCTTAAACTTCTCTTAACCAGTCGTAATTTACCTTTGATTTGGGTTTGCTTTTCAGGAATAAAACCCAATCATAAGTCCCCTCCTAACTTGGGCATCCTCCTTAGGAGTAAGCCCCAAGATTAGAGTATTCAAATCTCCATGAAGCACATATGACTTTATGGACCCTGTTCATGGATTTTCTCCCTAAAAGTAAATCCTAAACCTTCATCTATCTGGGCAGTCATCAATACATAAGCCCCAAACAAATTCTTATGATTGCATCTTTCATGGCACAATTGTCTAAATTTTTACCAATACCTCTTGTTTCTCACACCGAGCATGACTCACGTGAGCTTAGAGTGTAAAAGTAATTATGACATTCATCTTTGAGCCATCGATCATAAACATCATACTCCATAACTCGAACTACGTGGGCTCTGATTCCTTTTTCCAAAAGAAAGGATACGTAGGTAGCCCATTTATGGGTTCGATCCCAACTTTGAAATAATCTCTGTCCTTCTGAATGACGATAAACGTCAAGTGCCCCACTGAGTGGCTTTAAAACCAGCCTGGTCATCATAATGACCAAGAGACTTTTATAAAAATGTTTTGAGGGATACCATTGACCAAGAATCTCTAAAACAGATATAGATGATTCTCTATTGATGAAGAACCTCGAATACATATAAAAGAATCTCTAAATTTCTTGCATATTAATCATTGATTGTTAAAACTAAAGGAAAGCACATTTTTTACTTGGTAATGTAATAAGGATTCACGAACGTAACTTAAATCTATAAAGAGAGTCCCGGAGTAGACAATACTTATCCTCAAAAAGGTGTGATGAGTCCGACCTCCCATCCTCTCGACCAATGCAAATTCCTAAGCCTCATTAGTCCACAAGCTAATGAGCGCCTACCTTTGGAAAGTAGGTCCAAACGGATTTGGAATCATTGGATGTTTCTGGTTCTACGAACAAACCCGTTACAAACCGATTGGAACGTTTGAATCTCCTGTCGAGGAGGTCATCCCCAAATTCTGCGCGAAACATATATATAATTATTTTGATCTAAAAGTAAACAACTCATGTCGAGGCGGTGGTAATCCACACATCCACGAATGATGTTTTCACATTATGTGTGAAACAGGAATAATTAAGATTATATATATATATATACATTATTCATACAGAAATAAATTATCCCCTGAATATAATATTTTTTTCTATGTAAAATATTTTTAACTAAAACAATTCGTTAATCAGTTTACGTATCATGTGAATGAATCAAATCTCTTTGAGGGGGCGGTTGTCCACATTTCCAAAAACATTGTTATCCTTTTACCTAAAATAGATATTATAAATTTATAATTTTAAAATAATTATAGATGATTAAATTAATAATAAATATAATATATGACATGTATAAAATGAGTGTTCATCGTAATTTCCACCATGATAGGTGGTAAAAGAAAAATGAACAGTCATCATTTCTCAAGGAAATAGTTCATTGTACTCAAGAAATATTATGTTTGTTACCCATTATATAGAAGTGTGTGTACATGTAGATAGAATAATTTTCATAAAATCATCTTATTATATTAATTATTCTATTTTGTTACATAATAATGTTCAATGGATGGATTATGGAGTGGATAATGGAAATTAAAATAAAAATCAAATGGAAGATGTTACCTCTTAATCGGGTGACTACATAATGTTTATACCAAAATTATTACTTGGATTATAGAATAATCAAGTGGAGGATTCAAATACTAGGTTTGGGTTGTTTGGATATATTATATTTATAAGGCCCTGACCTTAAACATTACTTAATCTTGAGTTATTACAAGATTACACATTGAGGATATTTTCAGGTTTAGAGTTTTAGAGAATTAGATCATAAATCATGCATTACATTCCACATTTAAACAAGGTGGTTACATTAAAGAAAATATTCACTTTTCACATCAAAATAATCATATTTAAATCCAAACATGGATTTCTCATGACCCTTATTTGACACTTTCATCACATCATGTACCTTTCCCTTGACCTGTGATAAACATTTCAAAAACATGGGATGAGCATAAAAAGCTCAGTAAGGGATATAAAAGTCAGAAATGAAAACATTAGTCCATGTATACATAAAAAATAATGAAATCATACTTTACTCATAAAACATAATCACATAAACATTCCTCATCAAATCATGAATAACTCATAGAAATCATAAGACATAAAGGTAACTTGTGGCATTCATAACATTCTTACGTAAGGAGTAACTCTCATTGTTACGTTTGGAATACCCATCACAGTATATTCCCTAAATATATTTGGAGAAACCTTAACTTTTAACTCCTTCACATTACCCAATGCATTTTTGAGCTATATTGGGCTAACCTCACCCTTGGTTTATCATCGAACCACCAGTCTTCATAAACAATGCCCAAGAATTATAACATAATCGTATCACATATAACATGCGTAAAGGAACATAAAATTTCCAAATTTCAATCACAAGATATCATTAAAATATTGATATAACAAAAAAATTATCAAAACCATTTTCAAAACCAAAATAGAAGAAAAGAAAAACATGGTATTTATTTTTCATTTAAGAAAATGTTATGGCTTGTAGAGGAAGCTGAAACTCAAATAATGGTCACGGCGGCGAAGAAGTCGTTGTCTCAACATACGTACGACAAAAAAATTCCATTTTTTATTTAATGATATGATTTGTATAAAAATATATTCTTTTTTAATAAATCTAAAAGTCAAGGGGGTTTATACACTGTATAAAATAAAGTTGTGTATAAAACAGAATATGCCTCAATGAAAGGAGATTGAGACGAAGTCCCATACCTTGGGTCCGACTTGACTCGATCGTTTTTTAACCTCCTGAATAATAAACAAGAGTTAATCTCTACTGTCTTAAGAACATTTATTAAGTTCATTATTCCTTTTATAACAAGTTTTACCATGTCATGAACACTATGTAATTATTTAAGTTAATAATGGTCGTTTTGTCGATTCTTGGCACTTTAGTCAAAAAATAAACTTCATGTAATTACAAGTTGTTCACGTGATAAAATATCCATTACATACAGAATTATATTCATGATGTAGATATCATATATATCATATATATCCAGTATATGCATGAATTCATAATATTACATAACATTTAGAGGTATGAAATGAAATGCACCGTTCATGGAGACGGTATGTCGTACGTACACATGAATGCTACTTTCATTTCTGTTTCATATTTAATGGAATAGAATCATAATTACATAATGGTATATTATAATTCCAGTATAATATCATATGTAATATCATTAACTCCATCTTTTATAAGTCCCACATATGACATTAATTAATCAAATCACTTTGAGGGGTGGCAGTCCGCACTTCCTAAAATGAAGATATCACGTTAACCCTTAATGGAATCAATAAAGTTATGGCATATATGAAAAATAAAGAAGATTAAGGAAAACATAAACATATAATATATCATATATAAATATATTGGCATCGTAATGCCCACCTTTGAAGGTGTTATAACAATTTTGAACAATCATTGTTTAGTGTGGTAGAAATTCACCATCCACGGAAATAGTATGCTCGTTAACCATTAGATGTAGGTGTGTGTATTTGTATCTCAAATACTTATTATAAAAACATCCTAGTATATTTAAGATACTGGTTGTGTTACGAAAGAAATGTATAAAAAGAGTTTAGGGGTCAGAGAAGCAAAATAAAACAAAAGAAAACAAGTGAAGACATTACCTTTAAATCAAGTAACTCTTCTTGGTTTGAACCAAAAGTGATTCTTGAAGAGATTTATACCTATGTTAAGGCTTCTAAGATGAATATAGGGATGTGGAGAGATGAAATGATCAGATTTTGGCTGAGCCAAAGGCTTTAGAATTGCGGGTAAGGAGGTAGAGGTGGGGGCCTTTTATAAGAGTATATGAGGGGCACTCTTGGAATGTTATAAAAGGTTACATTATATTAAAATGCGTTTCGGATTTTAATGGTACCACATTGATATATTTGGAGGATAAGGTGATAAGGGTTCGAAATATAGTCATCCAATAGGTCTTTGAAAAGTGTAAGTCTTAGATTTGACATTATAATTTCATTTTATTTAAATCGTTTATTAATGAGGTAATCGTTGCATCATCATGAAGTCATAATTAATTTAATTTATTTAATGTCTACAAATTATAAAAAAATACAATGATGTATTTAATAGTTTTATCTTTCTAATTACTATTTATTGTCTAAGGGATCATTTATATAGGCAAAATTCAAATTTTCTTTACTCGGGTGATACATTCTTTAGTGATATTCTCCTTTCTTTAAAAATAAAATGATAAAGTGTCACTTTCACCCAAAAGTGATTCCATGGGGTCCCAAAGTTTGGCACATGGAATACCATGGTCCGACAGGACACAACCAGTAGCATTAGAAAACATTTTTGGGTTATTTGTTATTATTATGATATTATTTTATAATCCTTGACTACCCGATTACTAATTAATCATGATAATTAAAGATAATTACCGTCGTTACTATTCATAAGGTCCAAATAAAAAATATTACTAATTAAATAATTTGGACCTTCTGATTCCAAATATTGAATCCATTTTACCAAATTTCAAACATAGAAATTTCAATAATTAATTTAAAAATAATTCCCGTTGTCAAAACAAATAGTGGGTTTTTAAAACAATATCTATGAAAAGTTTGGCACATGTTTATTCCCAATTCCAAAGTGAAATTAATTCTAATGACCACCATTGGATTAAATGGTAAATTTATATTCTAATTAAAATTTATGTCTCATGAAAAAGATAATCTATCCATATAATTAAATTATATGAAAAAGTAGTTTTGATTTAAAATATAGTATTTTTCAGTATTCATTAAAAATGAACATTATCATAAAAATAACAAAAATTAACCCCAAAAAAATATCAATGTCCCAATAAAAAATAATAAGATTATTTTGAAAATTAGAGCTTATAAAATTGTCAAAATTTTGATTTAAAAATTGTTTTCCTTCAAAATTCAGTAAAACGATCTTTTAAAAATATTAATGTATTCCATGCATAAGATTAAATTTATTCTCATTTTAAGTCTCTAAAACACTTTATAATTCATAAATAGACATAGATAAGAATATATATTATTCATTAATTACATGGGATGTTATATCCTTGCCCCCTTTAGAAAATTTCATCCCCACAATTTATCTACTTATCGAATAAGTGGGGGTATTTAACCTTCATTGCATTTTCAGTTTCCCATGTTCCCTCTTCACTCATGTGGTTTTTCCACAAAACCTTTACTTGATGAATCACCTTATTCTGAAACGCTTTCTCCCTATGGTCAAGAATCTGGACCAGTTGTTCCTCATAAGATAGATTCTCTTCTAGCTGGACTACCTCTGGACTCAAAACATGAGATAGATCTGGAATGTACTTCCTTAACATTGAAACATGAAAAACATTGTGTACCTGAGATAAAATAGGAGGTAATGCCACTAGTTATGCAAAAAATATATCTCCCTCCAGAATTTCATATTGTATGATGAACCTTGGACTCAGATTTCCTTTCATACCAAATCTCATCACACTTTTCCATGGTGATACTTTGAGAAAAAGATGATCGCCTACATCAAAAGAGAGATACTTCCTCCAATTGTCCACATAACTTTTTTGCCTGCTCTCAGCTGTTCTCATGTGTTTCTGTATTAGCTGACTTTTTCTACAAACTCTTCTACCAATTCTGATCCCATCAACTTCCTTTCTCCCTCTTCATCCCAAAAATATGGAGTTCAACACCGCTTCCAAATTAATGCCTCAAATGGTTCCATCTGTATACTAGAATGAAAACTATTTTTATAAGAAAACTCAACCAAAGCAAGATGTTGGACCAAACATCCCTATGAATCCATCGAACAAGCACGTATCAGATCCTCCAATGTCTGAATTGTTCATTCTGACTGCCCATCTGATTGAGGTTAAAAATATGTACTAAAATTTAATTCAGTACCCAATGACATTTGAAGGCCTTTCCAAAATTTTGTTGTAAACCTGGGATCATGATCAGACACAATAGAGAGGGGAACTCCATGTAACCTGACTATCTCTTTATGATAGAAAAAAGAAAGTTGATTTAGGGAAAAATTATCTCGTATAGCAAGGAAATGAGAAGATTTAGTCATGAAATCAACAATAACCCAGATGGCATTATTACCTCGAGGTGCCTTCGACAATCCCACAATGAAGTCTATGGTTAGATTCTCACATTTCCACTCTGGCACTGGTAAAGGCTGAAGCTTCTCCTTTGGTAACTGCCACTCTGCTTTAACCTGTTGACAAGTCAAACACTTCACAGTAAAATCAGCAATATCTCTTTTCATTCCGTCCCACCAGTAGTACTCCCGAATATCTCTATACATTTTAGTACTGACTTGATGAACTGAAAACAGAGAACTATGAGATTCACATAACAACTCTATCTTCAACTTCAATCACACGGCACACACAATCTCTTCCAAAATATCAAAACAAAATCAATATCAATGTTGATATCAGGCAACATACCTTTCTGGACCAGCTCTACCCTTTTCTGCAACTCACTGTCTTGCTTATCTTCATGCTTAATTCTATCTGATAGAGAAGATTTCATTGATTCCTAAAATAAAACAGAAGGACATCCTGCACCAACAACTTCTATCTAAATGTTCATCAAATCCTTATCCAAAGGATCACGTTCCAAACACAACATTGTTAAAGAAGCATTACTTTTTCGAGTCAAAGCATCAGCCACTTTATTTGGTATTCCCAGATGGTAATGAATTTTACAATCATAATCCTTGATTAATTCCATCCATCTCTTATATCTCATGTTCAATTATTTCTGAGTGAATATATAATTTAAAATTTTGTGATCAGTATATATTTCACACTTTATTCCATACAAATGATGCCTCCAAATTTTTAAAATGAAAACAACAACAGCTAATTCCAAATCATGTGTAGGGTAATTTACATCATGAGTTTTCAACTGACATGAAGCATAAGCAATTACCTGATCATTCTGCAATAGGATGTAACCATGTCCATTTAATATAGCATCACTTTGTATAACACACTCCCCATTCCTATAAGGTAGTTCCAAAACTGGAGAAGTCACCAATATTATTTTCAGTTCTAGAAAACAATCATCACATTCTGTTGTCCAGATAAACTTAACACCCTTCCGAGTTAGCATAGTCATTGGACTGGATAACCATGGAAAATTTCTAACAAAACTTCAGTAATAGCTTACAAACCAAGGAAGATACAAATCTCAATTACATTTGTGGGTTTTGGCCATTCTTCAACAACCATTATTTTTGTAGGATCAACAATTATTCCATCTTTCGAAACAATATGTCCATGGAAGGAAATTTGTTGCAACCAAAACTCACACATGCTAAATTTCCCATACAATTTCTTTTCTTTTACGGTTTTCAAAATAACCCTTAAATGTATTTAATTCTCCTCTTTACTTTTAGAAAACACGAAAATATCATCAAGGAAAACAACCACAATCTTATCCAAGAACTCATGGAAAATTCTATTCATATGGTCCATGAATACAGAAGGTGCATTGGTTAGCCCAAAAGGCATAACTATAAATTCATAATGGCCATATCTTGTATGAAATGCGGTCTTTGGTATATCATCTTATTTTACCTTTAACTGATGGTACCCCGATATGAGTTCAATCTTTGAAAAATACTGATCTCCCTGGAGCTAATAAAATAAATCACCGATATGAAGAAAAGGATATTTGTTCTTAATAGTGATGTTATTCAAGGCTCTATAATCAATTCAAAGTCTCATTGAACCATCTTTCTTTTTAACAAATAAAATAGGAGCACCCCATGCTGATGTGCTAGTTCGAATGAAACCTTTCTCTAATAAATCTTGAAATTTCTCCTTCATCTCTAAAAGTTCAATTTAAGCCATTCGATAAGGGGGTTTTGGAACCGGCTTAGCATCAGGAACTAAGTCAACAGTAAATTCAACTTCCAGATCTGGTATTATTCCAGGCAACTCATCAGGAAAAACATCAGGATACTCATTTACCACTGGCACATCATTAATCTGAATAGCTCCTTTGTTTTCAAAAATATGTGCAAGGTAACATTCATTTCCATCTTTTACAAGTTTCTCAGCCTCTTGATATGTTATCAACACTAAGGTTTCATTCTTGTAAACAAACTGAAATTCTTTCTGAAAAACAACTTCTTTAGCTCAACAATCAATCATAGCATGGTAAATAGAGAGATAATTCATACCTAGGATAACATCAAACTCTACTAGAGGTAAAAAAATATGATTTCTGATTAGGTTCATTCCACAGATAAGGATTGGAATATTCTTATAAATTCTTTTTAACTCAACAGTTCCCCTAGGTGTTTTTACCAAAAGTTTAGGAGTCCACTCATGAGATGAAATTCCCAATTTTCTAGAAAAGTTTTCAGAGATGAAAGAATGTGTAGACCCTGAATCAAACAACACATTAGAATAATCTGAGAAAACAAACAAAGTACCTGATACCACTTCATTTGATGGCCCAACATCTTTTGAAGTAGTTTCAATGAATTTCACCACACCATTCTTCTTGTAGTCTGACTGGTTCCCATCATTCGAGCTCTTTGTTGGACCCTCGTTTGCATAATGACCCACCTCATTGCACTTGAAACATTTCACTAACTCTTTAATCAAATTTGGTCTTATTATCACCCTTATCTTTTTCAGTGCAATCACGATCCTTATGTCTCATCTTACTATATCGGTAGAACTTTCCAGACTGCATAAGACATTCCCCAGCATGCCTTTTACCACATTTATCACAATATGAAAACTTAGTTTTCATACCATCAGACCTTTTTGAATAATTCTTCCCTTTCCCCTGCCACCTCGGTCTCTTCTTCTGTTTGTTTTTATAGAAGAGTTGATCATCGGTGAACTCCATTTCCACCTTATCAACAAATCAAACAAGCTTTTAATAACTGCTGAACTCAGGAGAAGCTAAAGCCCTGCGATATTTTCCCATTAATCCTGAGTAAAAACGAATGATTTTACTATCAAGATCTCGGATAAAATTTGGAGCATACCTTTCCAATACAGTGAACCTTTCATCATAAGCAGCCACTCAGTCTTCCTCTTGCCTCAATTCCAAGAATTTATTTCCATCCTAAGTTGAACAGCCTTAGGAAAATATTTCTCATGAAACATACATTTGAATTCATCCCAATCGAGTGCATCAATATCATCAGCGTCCCTGATATTTTTAACCATCGACCACCACTGATCTGCTTCTCCCTCCAAATGGTAAATAACAAGACTAACTTTTTAATTTTCTGAACACCCCATGACATCGAAAATATTCTCCAGTGATTTAATCCACCCTTCCGCTAGCACAGGGTCAGATGATCCTTTAAATGATGGGGGATGTTGCCTCATGAAATGTTCCACCACTGACATGTTCCTCTATGGTTGAACTGTATGATCTCGTGCATAGATACCACCACAATTAATCTCTTGAGTCAACTGCGTCATTACTACATGAAACTATTGAGTTCCAATTCCGACCATCTCAGGATGCTGATTTGGTAGGTCATTTCTTTCTGTATGCCTTCCTAGCACTGCTTCCCTATTTCCTCTATGGAAACCCATTCTGAACAAACATGTCTTATATGAAGCAACATGATAATCTCCAAATGCTATATCATTTCATTTTGACCATAAAAAAATATTTAAGTGTTAATCATTTAATATATTTCTCAATCTTAAAGTTATCTAAACCGACCTCTGATACCAACTATAAGGCCCCGACCTTAAACATTACTTAATCTTGAGTTATTACAATATTACACAATGAGGATCTTTTCAGGTTTACAGTTTTAGAGAATTAGATCATAAATCATGCATTACATTCCACATTTAAACAAGGTGGTTACATAAAAGACAATATTCACTTTTCCCATAAAAGGAAACATATTTAAAACAAAACATGGATTCATTCATGACACTTCCTTTTCTCTATCATCATATCATGTACCTTTCCCGTGACCTGTGAAAAACATTTCAAAAACATGGGATGAGCATAACAAGCTCAGTAAGGGATATAAAAGTCTGAAATGAAATCATTAGTCCATGTATACATATGACATATTGAAATCATACATTACTCATAAAACATAAGCACCTTAACATGCCTCATCAAATCATGAATAACTCATATAAATCATAAGACATAAAGGTAATTTGAGGCATTCATACATTCTTACGTAGGGAGTAACCCTCATGGTTATGTTTGGAATACCCATCACAATATATTCCATAAATCTCTTTAGAGAAACCTTAACGTTTATCTCCTTCACGTTACCCAATGCATTGTAGAGCTATATCATCCTCACTCGCCCTTAGTTTATCACGGAACCACCCGTCTTCATAAACAATTCCCAAGTACCATAACATAATCATATCACATAAAACATGAATAAAGGAACATTACATTTACCCATTTCAATAAAAAGATATCAATAACATATTGATATAATAAAAACATTATCAAAATTATTTTCAATACCAAAATTAATGATAAGTAACACATGGTATTTATTTTTCATTTAAAAAAATTTTATGGCTTGTGGAGGAAGCTGAAACTCAATTAATGGTCATGACGGCGGAGAAGTCGTTATCGCCACATACGTATGAAAAAAACATTACCTTTTGTCATTTATTAAAATTATTCATATAAAAATATTCCTTTTGAATAAACATTAAAGTCAATGGGGTTTATACACCTTATAAAGGAAAGTTCTGTATAAAACCAAATATGCCTCAATGAAAGGAGATTGAGACGAAGTCCCATACCGTGGCTCTGACATGACTCGATCGTTGTTTGACCTCCTGAATAATAATCATGAGATAATTTATACTTGATTAAGAACCTCTTTCATGTTCATTATTCCTTATATATCACTTTTTACCAGGTCATTAACACTATGTAATTATTTAAGTTAATAATGGTCGTTTTGTCAACCCTTGGCACTTGAGTCAAAAATAAACTTCTTGTAATTACAAGTTGTTCATGTGGTAAAATATCCATTATATCCAAAATTATATTCATGATTTAGATATCATATATATCATATATGTCCAGTATATTCATTCATTGATAATATTACATAACATTTAGTGGTAAGAAATGAAATGCACCGTTCATGGAGACGGTAAGCCGTACGTACGCATAAACTCTACTTTCATTTCTATTTCATATTTAATGGAATGGAATCATAATTGCATAAAGTTATATTATAATTCCAGTAAAATATCATATATAATATCATTAACTCAATCCTTTATACATCCCACATATAGCATTAATGAATCAAATCACTTTGAGGGGGCGGTTGTCCGCACTTCCTAAAATGAAGATATCGTGTTTACCCATAATGGAAGCCATAAAGGTATGACATAAATGAAAAATACAGAATCATAAAGAAACATTAAACTTATTATATATCATATATAAATATAGTGACATCTTAATGGCCACCATTGAAGGTGTTATAAGAATATTGAACAATCATCGTTTCGTGAGGCAGAAATTCGCCATCCATGGAAATAGTATGCTCTTTAACCATTAGTTGTAGGTGTGTGTAAGTGTAGCTCGAATACTTATTATAAGGACATACTAATATATTTAAGATACTCGTTTTGTTTCAAAAGAAATGAATATAAAGAGTTTAGTGGGTTGGATAAGCAAAATAAAACAAAAAAACACAAGTGAAGACATTAAATTTAAATCGGGTAACTCCTCTTGGTTTGAACCAAAAGTGTTTCTTGAAGAGCTTTCTGCCTAAGGTAAGGCTTCTAGGATGAATAGAGGGATGTGGAGAGATGAAATGTGCAGAGTTTGGCCAAGCCAATTGCTTGAGATGTGTGGCTAAGGATGTAGAGGTGGGATCCTTTTATAAGAGGAGAGGAGGGACACTCTTGGAATGTTATAAAATGTTACTTTATATTAAAATGAAATTCGGATTTTAAAGGTCACAAATTGATATATTTAGAGAATAAGGTGATAAGGGTTATAAATATTCTCATCCAATATGTCTTTGACATGTTTAAGTTATATATATTCCATTATCTATTCATTTTATTTAAATCATTCATTAATGAGGTAATCGCTGCATCATCATGATGTCATAAATAATGTAATTTATTTAATGTATAAAAATAATAAAAAAATAATATGATTTAGTAAATATTTTTATCTTTATAATTAATATTTATAGTTCAATATATCATTTATTTATAAAAATTTAAAAATGTTTTACTTGGGTGATACATTCTTTAGTGATGTTCTCCTTTCTTTAAAAATAAAATGATAAAGTTTCACATTCATCCAAAAGTGATTCCATGGGGTCCCAAAGTTTGGAACAAAGAATCCCATGGTTGGCCATGACAAAACAAAGTAGCATTAGGACACATTTTGGGGTCATTTTTGTTTATTATGATATTAATTTGTTATCCATAACTACGCGATTACTAATTAATCAAGATAATTAATGATAATTATCATCGTTAATATTCATAATGTCCAAAAACAAAAGAGTATTAATTACATAATTTTTACCTTATTATTCCAAATATGGAATCTATTTTACCAAATTAAAAACACTGAAATTTCAATAATTAATTTAAAAATAATTCGTGTTGTCAAAACAAGTAGCATGTTTTTTTGAAACAATATCTATGAAAAAATTGGAACTGGTTTATGCCCAATTCCAAAGTGAAATTAATTACAAGGACCACCATTGGATTAAATGGTAAACATATAAGCTAATTAAACTTTACTAACAATTAAAAATATAATCTATCCATGTAATTAAATTATATGAAAACTCAGTTTTGATGTAAAATGCAGTATTTTTCACTATTCATTAAAAAATGAACATTGTTAGAAAAATACCAAAAATTAACCGAAGGTAAATCTAAATGTCCCAATCTTAAATAATAAGATTATTTTGAAAAATATAGCTTATAAAACTGTCAAAAGTGTGATTTAAAAATGTTTTCCCATCAAAAGCCAGTAAAACAATCATTTAAAAATATTACTGATTTCCATGCTTAAGAATGGATTTATTCTCATTTTAAGCCCTTAAAACACTATTTAATTCATAAATAGACATAGATAAGAATATAAATTATTCATTACATAATTGGGATGTTACAATATTAGATATTTTTAATCTAACAAGTCATGAGAGGTGGGGAGAGGTTAGAGGAGAGGAGGCCTTTTTATAGTGGAGGAGGAGTGACACTCTTGTAATATTTTGAGAAACAAATTGTATTCACGTTTTTCATGTTTTAAGAGGAAACAATATTGATAAAGGATATATAATAGATAATATAAGTTAGTTATGTTACCATAAAATAGCTCTTTGACAGGTTTATATGTTTTCTTGAGCCTTAATGTTAATGTTTAGTCCCTTATTAATCTTAATTTAACAATAATCATTATAATTAATTTTAATCACTCTCATGAATCTTTTTGGTCAATAAATTTTTCATTATTATGAATTATAAATTATTTTTATTCCATATATTTAATTATATTTTATAAATTTCAATAAATTAAATGGATGAAATTAATTTAAAATCCACAATGCATATAAGACAACAATGCATGTTTGTAAAGTAAAAAATGTTTGAATGTTTGCTAAGTTTTTATAATAAATTTTAAATTGAAATTTATTACAATGAAATAAATTGAATTAATTTATAATAATATTATATTATTAATGATTAAAACCTATAAAAATTAACATTTAACATTATAAATTACCGGAAAAATAAGGTTTTGAACTAAAATTCTATATTTTAACTATTCACTAAAAAATGAAATCTTTCATCAAAATATAAAAAATTCACCTTATCCTAATTATAAGGTTATTATTTTAATTATAAAATTTTTATTGAATAATTAAAACTATTAATGTGTCAAAATTAATATTTAATATGGGTTCTCTATTAAAAGGCATTAAAATTACCTTTATAAAATATTGGGTTTTATGTGATAAATTTTGGTTGTTCGTATCTCATGACAATCAATCCCAATTGACGACTATATATAATATTTTATTGAATTTATAATATATATATTTCCATAAAATAACTCTATAATTGTAATTAATTATTTTTATTAAAAAAAATCTTTATTGGAAGCATATAAATAATAATATTTTTTATATCCAATATGTTTTTAATTTAATTTCTAAATATTTAATAACCCATGAATTAATTTAATTTTTATATAAACAATAAATTTTCATATGTTATTTAACACTATTCATAACCACTCTCATTATCACTATGTTATATCATATTATATTAAATTATAATATTGTATTAATACTTCATTATATTGTGAAAATAATTCTTTCATGTAATGTAATCCAACTTGGTGTTGCATTAAATGAAAAATATTCAATATATTTAAAATAGTAAATATATTATAAATTATATATAAATTATATTATGTTTCCTTATGAACTTGGTTCCATGTGTCATACAATATATCGAATACAATTTCATTACTGTAACATCCCAAGTAAGTAATGAATAATAGATATTTTTATCTATGTCTATTAATGAATTAGATAGTGTTTTAGAGGCAAAAAATGAAAATAAATCCAATCTTAAGCATGGAATACACTAATATTTTTAAAAGATTGTTTTACTGCCTTTTGATGGAAAACCATTTATAAATCTATCTTTTGACAATTTTATAAGCTATGCTTTTCAAAATAAACTTATTCTTTATGATTGGGACATCAAAATATACTTTGTGTGAATTTTTGGTATTTTTCTGACAATGTTCATTTTTTTAATGAATAAGGGAAAATAATACATTTTACATCAAAACTACTTTTTAATCAAATTTATTTATATGATTTGATTATCTTTTGAATTGGTCTTAAAGATTAATCTAAATATATATTTACTAATTAATCCAATGGTGGTCATTAGGATTAATTTCACTTTGGAATTGGGCATAAACTAATGCCAAACTTTTTATAGATATTGTTTCAAAAAAACACGCTATTTGTTTTGACAACGAGAATTATTTTTAAATCAATTATTTCAATTTCTGTGTTTGGAATTTGGAAAAATGGATTACATATTTGGAATCAGAAGGTCCAAATTATGTAATCAAGACTCTTTTGTTTTTGGACATTATGAATAGTAACAACGGTAATTATCTTTAATTATCGTGATTAATGAGTAATCGGGTAGTTAAGGATAATAATATAATATCATAACAATAAAAAATGACATAAACATGTGTCCTAATTCTACAGGTTGTCTCATGGAAGACCATGGTATGCCTTTTTCTAAACTTGGGGACCCCATGGAATAACGTTTGTGAGAATGTGACTTTTTATCTTTTTATTTTTAAAGAATGTTAAATGTGACAAAGAATGTATCACCTAGGTAAACTATTTGTAATTCTGTATACATAAATCATCTTTTGGACTATAAATATTAATTAGAAAGCTAAAAATATTTCCTACATCATGATAGTTTTTTTATAATTTTTAGACATTAAATTTATTAAATTATTTTTGACATCATGATGATGCAGCAATTACCTCATTAATAAAGGATTTAAATAAAATGAAATGATAATGTAAAATATATTACCTACACATGTCCAAAACCTATTGTATGAGTGGATTTCAAACCCTTATCACCTTATCCTAGAAACACATCAATGTGGGACCATTAATATCCGAAATTCATTTTAAAATAAAGAAACATTTCTTACTTTCCAAAAGTGCCCCTCCTCTCCTCTTATAAAAGGCCCCCACCTCTATCTCCTTAGCCACACATCCAAAGCCTTTGGCTCGGCCAACCCCTGACCATTTTGTCTCTCCACTTCCCTATCTTACTCCTTGAAGCCTCAATTTGGGCAGAAGTCTTCCCAATAATCCTTTGAGCTCAAACCAAAGGGAGTTACCCGATTTTAAGGTAATGTCTTCACATGAGTCCGTTTGTTTTATTTTGCTTCTCCAATCCCCTAAAATCTTTTTATTCATATATTTTGAAACAACTCAAGTATCTTAAATATACTAGGATGTTTTTATAAGAAGGATTCATGCTAAACCTACACACACCTACATCTAATGGTTAAAGGATGTACTGTTTCCGTGGATGGTGAATTTATGCCTCCCGAAACGATGATTGGTCAACATGCTTTTAACACCTTCAAAGGTGGCCATTAAGATGTCACTATATTTATATATGATATATAATATGTTTATGTTTTCCTTAATCTTCTGTATTTTTCATTTTGGGCATACCTTTATGGTCTCCATTATGGGTAAACGTGATATCATTATTTAAGGAAGTGCAGACTACCGCCCCCTCAAAGTGATTTGATTCGTTAAATACCATATGTGGGACGTATAAAAGATGGAACTATGATATTATATATGATATTGTACTAGAATTATAATATACCTTTATATAATTATGATTCCATTCTATAAAATATGAAATAGAAATGAAAGTAGCATTCATGCATACGTACGACTTACCAACTCCATGAACGGTGCATTTCATTTCGTACCTCTAAATGATTATGTAGTATTATAAATGCATGTATATACTGGATATATATGATATATACATCATGATTATAATTCTGGATATAATGTATACATGAACAACTTGTAATTATAAAGGGTTTATTTTTTTGACTCAATTACCAATGATCGTTAAAACGACCGTTATTAACTTAAATAATTACATAGTGATCATGACATTGAAATAAGTGATATAAAAGAAATAATGAACTTGAAAATGGTTCTTATGGAAGTAGAAATTAACTCAAGTTTATTATTCAGGACATTAAAGAACGATCGAGTCAAGTCGGACCCGAGGTATGGGACTTCGTCTCAATCTCCTTTCATTGAGGAATATTTTGTTTTATACACAACCTTCTTTTATACGGTTTATAAACCCCTTTGACTTTTACGTTTATTCAAAAGGAATATTTTTTATATGAATCGTTTAATAAACTACAAAATGGAATGTTTTTGTCGTACGTATGCGGCGACAACGACTTCTCCACCGTCGTGACCATTATTTGAGTTTCGGCTTCCTCTACAAGCCATACCTTTTTTTAAAAGAAATATAAATACCATGTTTTACTTTTCTTTTGTTTTGGTATTGAAAATGGTTTTCATAATGTTTTTATATCAATGTGTTGTATCGATATCTTGTGATTGAAAGGTGGAAATGTTATGTTTCCTTTATGCATGTTTTATGTGATAAGATTATGTTGAGGATCTTGGGCATTATTATGAAGACGGGTGTTTCCGTGATAAACTAAGGGTGGGTGATCCCGATATATCTCTCCAATGCATTGGGTAACGCGAAGGAGTGAAACATTAAGGTTTATCTGAAGAGATTTAGGGAATATAATGTGGTGGGTATTCCAAACGTATCCAAGAGGGTTACTCCCTACGTAAGAATGTTATGAATGCCTCAAGTTACCTTTATGTCTTATGATTTCTATGATTTATTAATTATTTGATGAGGTATGTTAAAGTGCTTATGTTTTATGGGTAAAGTATGATTTCATTCTTATTTATATATGTACCCATGTTTCCTTTCCATATTTTCATATCACTTACTTAGCTTTTTATGCTCATGCCATGTTTTTTTGAAATGTTTTTCACAGGTCAAGGGGAAGGTACATGATATGATGATAGTGTCAAGGAAGTGTCAAGAAATATTCCATGTTTTATTTTAAATATGATTCCATTGATGGGAAAGAAGAATAATATCTTTATGTAACAACTTTTTTAATATGTGGAATATAATGCATGTTTTATGATCTAATTCTCTAAAACTCTAAAACTGAAAAGATCCTCAATGTGTAATCTTGTAATAACTCAAGATTAAGTATGATTCAAGGCTGGGGCCTTATAGTTGGTATCAGAGGTCGGTTTAGATAACATTAGGAGTTAGAATTCTATTAAATGATTATCCAAAAAAAATTTATGGTCAAATTGACGTGATATAGAATTTGAAGATTACCATGTTGCTTCATCTAAGACATGTTTGTTCAGAATGATTTTCCGTAGAGGAAATAGGGAAGCAGTGCTAGGAAGGCATGAAGAAGGAAATAACCTTCTGAATCAGCATCCTGAGATGGTCAGAATTGGAACTGAACAGTTTTTTGCAATAATGGCGCTGTTGACTCAAGAGATAAATGGTGGTGGTATCCATGCACGAGATCATCCAGATCAACCGCAGAGGAACATGTCAGTGGTGTAACATTTCATGAGGCAACATCCCCCATCATTCAGAGGATCATCTGACCCTGTTCTAGCTGAAGGGTGGATTAAATCACAAGAGAAGATTTTCGATGTCATGGGGTGTTCAGACAATCAAAAGATTACTCTTGCTGTTTACTATTTGGAGGGTGAAACATATCAGTGGTGGTCGATGGTTAAAAATATCAGGGATGCTGATGAGATTTATGCTCTAGACTGGGATGAATTCAAAGGTATGATTCTTGAAAAGTTTTTTCCTAATGCAGTTCGACATAGGATAGAAAATCAATTCTTGGAATTGAGGCAAGAGGAAAACTCAGTGGCTACCTATGAAGAAAGGTTCACTCGATTGGCAAGGTATGATCCAAATTTTATCTGAGACCTTGATAGTAAAATCAATCGTTTTTACTCATGATTAAGGCCAAAATATCGAAGGTAATTAGCTTCTCATGAGTTTAAAAGTTATGAAAAGCTTGTTCGATTTGCTAAGAAGGTGGAAATGGAGTTTGCCGATGATCAAGTGTTCTATAACAACCAGCAGAAGAAGAGACTGAGGTGGCAGGAGAAAGGGAAGAATTTTTCAAAAAAGTCTGATGGTAAGAAAACTAAGTTTCCAGTTTGTGATAAATTTGGTAAAAGGCATGCTGGGGAATGTATTCTGAATTCTGGAAAGTACTAACGATGTGGTAAGATGGGACATAAGGCTCTTGATTGCACTGAAAAGGATCAAGGTGAAGGTAAGACCAAATTTGATTTACAGTTAGTGAAATGTTATAAATGAAATGAGAAGGGTCACTATGCAAACGAGTGTCCGACAAAGAGCTTGAGTGATGTGAAGCAGTTAGACTATAAGCAGAAAGGGGTGGTGAAATCCTTTTCAACTACTTCAGCATATTTCGGGCCATCAAATGAAGTTGTATCAGGTACTTTGTTTGTTTTTTGAGATTATGCCAGTGTGTTGTTTGATTCAGGGTCCACACATTCTTTCATCTCTGAAAAATTTTCTAGTAAAATGGGAATACCAACTCTAGAAATGACTCCTGAACTTTTGGTAAAAACACCTAGGGGTAATGTTGAGGAAAAAAGAATTTATAAGAATCTTCATATCCTTATCTGTGGAAAGAACCTATTTGCAAACCTTATTGTTCTACCTATAGTAGATTTCGATTTTATCCTTTGTATGGATTGACTCTCTATTTACCATGCTAAGATTGACTGTAGAACTAAAGATGTTTTTTTTCAGAAAGACTTTCAGTTTGTGTTCAAGAATGAACCGTTACTGTTGATAACTCATCAAGAGGCTAAGAAACTTGTAAAATATGGAAATGAATTTTACCTTGAACACATCATTGAAAATTAAGGAACTATTCAGATTAATGATGTGCCAGTGGTAAATGAGTATCCTAATGTTTTTCCTGATGAGATGCCTGGAATAATACCAGATCGGGAAGTTGAGTTTACCATTAACATAGTTCTTGATGCTAAGCCAATTTCAAAACCCCCTTATCGAATGGCTCAAATTGAACTTTTAGAGTTGAAGGAGAAATTGCAAGATTTATTAGAGAAAGGTTTCATTTGACCTAGCACATCACCATGGGGTGCTCCTGTTTTATTTGTGAAAAAGAAAGATGGTTCAATGAGACTTTGCATTGATTATAGAGCCTTGAATAACATCATTGTTACGAACAAATATCATTTGCATCATATCGATGATTTGTTTGATCAGCTCCAGGGAACTCCGTATTTTTTAAAGATTGACTTGAGATCGGGGTACCATCAGATGAAGGTAAAGGAAGCAGCTATTCCGAAGACCGCGTTCCGTATATGATATGGCCATTATAAATTTGTAGTAATGCCTTTTGTTCTAACCAATGCCCCTGCTGTATTCATGGACTTAATGAATAGAATTTTCCATCAGTTCTTGGATAAGTTTGTGGTGGTTTTCATTGATGATATTTTGGTGTTTTCTAAAATTAAAGAGGAGCATGAAAGACATTTAAGGGTTATCATGAAAACCTTAAAAGAAAATAAACTGTATGGAAAATTCAGCAAGTGTGAGTTTTGGTTGCAAACAATTTCATTCCTTGGTCACATTGTTTCTAAATATGGGATAACTGTTGATCCTGCAAAAAGTAAGGTTGTTGAAGAATGTCCAAGACCCACAAATGTAACAGAGATTCGTAGTTTCCTTGTTTTGGCAGGCTATTACTAAAGGTTTGTTAGAAATTTTTCATGGTTATCTAGTCCAATGACTAAGCTAACTCGGAAGGGTGTTATGTTTATCTAGAAAAAATAATGTGATGATTGTTTTCAGGAATTGAAAAGAAGATTGGTGAATGCTCCAGTTTTGTCACTACCTTCCAGGAATGGTGAGTTTGTTATATACAGTGATGCTTCATTGAAAGGACTTGGTTGAATCCTAATGTAGAATGATCAGGTAATTGCTTATGCTTTACGACAGTTGAGAACTCATGAGGTAAATTACCCTACACATGATTTGGAATTAGATGCTGTTGTTTTCGCTTTAAAAATTTGGAGGCATCATTTGTATGGTGTAAAGTGTGAAATATATACTGATCACAAAATTTTAAAGTATATATTCACTCATAAATAGTTAAACATGAGACAGAGGAGATGGCTGGAATTAATCAATGATTGTGATTGTACAATTAATTACCATCCGGGAAAAGCAAATAAAGTGGATGATGCTTTGAGTCGAAAAAGTAATGCTTCGTTAGCAATGTTTTTTTTGGAATGTGATCCTTTTATTAAGGATTTGATTAAATTTGGCATAGAAGTTTTTGGTGCAGGATTTCCTTGTGTTTTATTTCAGGTATCAGTGAAATCTTCTCTATTAGACAGAATCGAGCAAGCACAAAATCATGACAGTGAGTTGCAGAAAAAGGCAGAGCTGGTTCAGAAAGGTAAGTTGCCTGAATTCAACATTGATAATGATTTTGTTTTGAGATTTGGGAAGAGATTGTGTGTGCCCTGTGATTCACAGTTGAAATGATAGTTGTTATGTGAAGCTCATAGTTCTCCGTTTTCAGTTCATCCTGGCAGTACTAAGATGTACAGAGATCTGAGGGAGTATTACTGGTGGGATGGAATGAAAAGAGATATTGCTGATTTTACTGTGAAGTGTTTGACATGTCAACAGGTTAAAGAAGATCGGCAGTTACCTAAAGGGATGCTTCAGCCTTTACCAGTGCCAGAGTGGAAATTTGAGAATATATCCATATGCAATCTGGGTTATTGTTGATCGCTTGACTAAATCTGCTCATTTCCTTGCTATACGAGATACTTTTTACCTAGATCAACTTTCCCGTTTTTATTTTAAAGAGATAGTCAGTTTACATGGAGTTCCCCTCTCCATTGTATCTGATCGTGATCTCAGGTTCACTTAGAACTTTTGGAGAGGCCTTCAGAAGTCGTTGGGTACTGAATTAAATTTTAGTAAAGCTTTTCATCCTCAATCAGATGGACAGTCAGAATGAACAATTCAGACCTTGGAGGATATTCTACGAGCTTTTTCGATGGATTATCAGGGTATTTGGGACCAACATCTTTTTTTGGTTGAATTTTATATAATAACAGTTTTCATTCCAGTATACTGATGGCACCATTTGAGGCGTTATATGGGAAGCGGTGTCGAACTCCTGCTTTCTGGGTTGAAGTGGGTGAAAGGAAGTTGATGGGACCAGAATTGGTAGAAGAGATGGCAGAAAAAGTTCACCTGATTCAGAAACACATGAGAACAGCTCAGAGTAGGCAGAAGAGTTATGTAGACAACAGGAGGAAGGATCTAACTTTTGAGGTAGGTGATCATGTTTTTCTCAAAGTCACACCATGGAAAATTGTGATGAGATTTGGTAAGAAAGGAAAGCCGAGTCCAAGGTTCATTGGACCTTATGAAATTCTGGAGAGAGTCGGATCGGTTGCATACCGGGTGGCTTTACCTCCGAGTTTATCTCAGTTACACAATGTTTTTCACGTTTCGATGTTGAGAAAGTATATGCCTGATCCATCTCATGTTTTGAGTCTAGAGGTAGTTCAGCTGGAAGAGAACCTATCATATGAGGAACAACCAATCCAGATTCTTGACCATAGGGAGAAAGTGTTACGGAATAAGGTGATTAATCAGGTAAAGGTTTTGTGGAAAAACCACATGATGGAAGAGGCAACATGGGAATCTGAAAATTCAATGAGGGATAAGTACGCCCATTTATTCGATAAGTAAATAAATTGCGGGGATGCAATTTTCTAAAGGGGGGAAGGATGTAACATCCCAAGTAAGTAATGAATAATATATATTTTTATCTATGTCTATTAATGAATTAGATAGTTTTTTAGAGGAATCAAATGAAAATAAATCCAATCTTAAGCATGGAATACACTAATATTTTTAAAAGATTGTTTTACTGCTTTTTAATGGAAAACCATTTATAAATCTATATTTTGAAAATTTTATAAGCTATGTTTTTCAAAATAAAATTATTCTTTATGATTGGGACTTCAAAATTTACTTTGTGTGAATTTTTGGTATTTTTCTGACAATGTTCATTTTTTTAATAAATTGTGGAAAATACTGCATTTTACATCAAAAATGCTTTTTAATATAATTTATTTATGTTATTATATTATCTTTTGAATTGGCCTTAAAATTTAATCTAAATATATTTTTACCATTTAATCCAATGGTGGTCATTAGGATTAATTTCACTTTGGAATTGGGCATAAACTAATGCCAAACTTTTCATAGATATTGTTTCAAAAAACCCCGCTATTTGTTTTGACAACGGAAATTATTTTTAAATCAATTATATCAATTTATGTGTTTGGAATTTCGTAAAATGGATTACATATTTGGAATCAGATGTTCCAAATTATTTAATCAAGACTCTTTAGTTTTGGGATATTATGAATAGTAATAACAGAAATTATCTTAAATTATCTTGATTAATGAGTAATCGGGTAGTTAAGGATAATAAAATAATATCATAATAATAAAAAATGATGCCAACATGTGTCCTAATTCTACTAGTTGTCTCATGGCCGACCATGGGATGCCTTGTTCCAATCTTGAGGACCCCATGGAATCACTTTTGTGAGAAAGTGACTTTTTATCTTTTTATTTTTAAAGCATGTTAAATGTGACAATGAATGTATCACCTAAGTAAAATATTTTTAATTTTGTCTACATAAATTATCTTTTGGACTATAAATATTCATTAGAAATCTAAAAATATTTCCTACAATATGATATTTGTTTTATAATTTTTTGACACTAAATTTATTAAATTATTTATGACATCATGATGATGCAGCGATTACCTCATTAATAAAGGATTTAAATAAAATGAAATGATAATGTAAAATCTATGACCTACACATGTCCAAAACCTATTGGATGACTGGATTTCGAACCCTTATCACCTTATCCTCGAAATAAATCAATGTGGCACCATTAATATTGGAAATTCATTTTAAAATAAAGTAACATTTATTTACTTTCCAAGAGTGCCCCTCCTCTCCTCTTATAAAAGGCCCCCACCTCTACCTCCTTACCCACACTTCCAAAGCCTTTGGCTCGGCCAACCCCTCCCCATTTTTTCTCTCCACTTCCCTCTATTACTCCTTGAAGCCTCAATTTGGGCAGAAGTCTACCTAAGGAAGCCTTTGATCTCAAACCAAAGGGAGTTACCCGATTTGAAGGTAATGTCTTCACATGAGTCCGTTTGTTTTATTTTGCTTCTCCAACCCCCTAAACTCTTTTTATTCATTTCTTTTGTAACAACTCCAGTATATTAAATATACTAGGATGTTTTTATAAGAAGTATTCGAGCTACACCTACACACACCTACATCTAATGGTTAAAGGACATACTGTTTCCGTGGATGGTGAATTTATGCCTCCCGAAACGATGATTGTTCAACATTATTTTAACACCTTCAAAGGTGGCCATTAAGATGTCACTATATTTATATATGATATATAATATGTTTATGTTTTCCTTAAGATTCTGTATTTTTCATTTTGGGCATACCTTTATGGTTCCCATTATGGGTAAACGTGATATCTTTATTTAAGGAAGTGCGGACTACCGCCCCCTCAAAGTGATTTGATTCATTAAATACCATATGTGGGACTTATAAAGGATGGAACAATGATATTATATATGATATTGTACTGGAATCATAATATACCTTTATATCATTATGATTCCATTCTATAAAATACGAAATAGAAATGAAAGTAGCGTTCATGCGTACGTACGAATTACCGTCTCCATGAACGCTGCATTTCATTTCTTACATCTAAAGGATTATGTAGTATTATAAATGTGTGTATATAATGGATATATATGATATATACATCATGATTATAATTCTGGATATAATGGATACATGAACAACTTGTAATTATAAAGGGTTTATTTTTTGACTCAAGTACCAATAATCGTTAAAACGACCGTTATTAACATAAATAATTACATAGTGTTCATGACATGGAAATAAGTGATATAAAATAAATAATGAACTTGAAAAAGGTTCTTAAGAAAGTAGAAATTAACTCATGTTTATTGTTCAGGACATTAATGAACTATCGAGTCAAGTCAGACCCGAGGTATGGGACTTCGTCTCAATCTCCTTTCATTGAAACATATTTTGTTTTATACACAACCTTCTTCTATATGGTGTATAATCCCCTTTGACTTTTACGTTTATTCAAAAGGAATCTATTTTATACAAAGCATTTACTAAAAGACAAAAGGGAATGTTTTTGTTATACGTATCCGGCGACAACGACTTCTCCGCCGCCATGACCATTATTTGAGTTTCGGCTTCCTCTACAAGACATACATTTTTTTAAAGGAAAAATAAATACCATGTTTTACTTTTCTTTTGTTTTGGTATTGAAAATGGTTTTCATAATGTTTTTATATCAATGTGTTGTATTGATATCTTGTGATTGAATGTGGAAATGTTATGTTTCCTTTATGCCTATTTTATGTGATAAGATTATGTTGAGGTTCTTGGGCATTATTATAAAGACATGTGGTTCCGTGATAAGCTAAGGGTAGGTGAGCCTGATATAGCTCTCCAATGCATTGGATAACGCAAAGGAGTGAAACGTTAAGGTTTCTCCGAAGAGATTTAGGGAATATAATGTGATGGGTATTCCAAACGTAACCAAGATTGTTATTCCCTACGTAAGAATGTTATGAATGCCTCACATTACCTTTATGTCTTATGATTTCTATGATTTATTCATGATTTGATGAGGTATATTAAAGTACTTATGTTTTATGGGTAAAGTATGATTTCATTCTTATGTATATATGTACCCATGTTTCGTTTCCATATTTTCATATCCCTTACTGAGCTTTTTATGCTCATCCCTAGTTTTTTTGAAATGTTTTTCACAGGTAAAGGGAAAGGTACATCATATGATGATAGTTTCAACGAAGTGTCAAGAAAGAATCCATGTTTTATGTTAAATATGTTTCCATTGATGGGAAATAAGAATAATATCTTTATGTAACCACTTTTTTATATGTGGAATGTAATGCAAGTTTTATGATCTAATTCTCTAAAACTCTAAACCCGAAAAGATCCTCAATGTGCAATCTTGTAATAACTCAAGATTAAGCAAGGTTTATGGTTGGGGCCTTATAATTACTATCAAATTATGGGGTCTTAAATTCTTCACATTTTATTTAATTTGTGTCCTCATCATTTAATCACAATACTTGTTATATATTGTTTGATATTTTAAATTTTAAAATAAAACATAATAGGGAGTGCTAATAAATAATCCTCTATAAAATTTATAATATGAACTATATAGGTCACATGGATTAATTTGTAACTGGGTCTCTCAGTGGGAGAACATTAGTGTAATTTCAAAATATGTACATGGAGTAAAAGCATAAATATCTATAGGGAGTGATTGATTTCATAAATATAAAACATGTTAATGAACAGAAAAAATGTTTAGGGCCTAAATACCTAAATATGTAATTATTTACAAGGCCATTGGTTCAATATAAATTAACGTATTATTATGACATTTTATTTCTAAGTCATTTTTATAATATTGGGTAATGATTTTACTCACCATGAATATAATGACGTTTTATTACTTGATAGTATTTAGATTAATAAGAATACTATTAAATTTTGGTTCTTCTTTGATAATATTCAAATTATTCCAATTACACTATAAAAATTACTACTAATAAAGAGTTTTTTATCCCAGAAGCATTACAAGAAGCTTTTAAATCATTATAAGGATTATTAATAGTTACAATACTTACTATTAGACTCTAACAATTTTACAAAATATAATATGGTTATAATTTTAATATTTAATATTAAAAGGCGATAAATTTTGGTCATCATTGACTTTTATTCAACAAATTGTTAAACTATAAAAAATTAATAATTAACCAGGAAAATGCATAGGTTAGTGGTCAGTGTGAAACACTGAACATCCTTCAGTAATGTGTTTATATCCCATATCCATTCTTAAATTGATTACTTATCACTTGGATTACATAATATAAATTTTTAAAAAATTAATATCATAATTTTAAAATTAACTCGGATTGAAATTTTTTAAATAAGGTTAATCACTAAATTTACTAATAACTATGGATTTCAATAATACCACAATACATAAATACTTCATCATATTATTTACTTAGAGGCCCTTCCATGGTCTAGGGTTTTTCCATAATATCATGTATATGATTTCTAAATAATTACACATTCTATTCAATATAAAATCCCTTAGTTTTAACATAGCATGTTTATTTTCATTATCTATAAAATCCCTTTATAATGTTTGTAACGAAAATGTGAATTATCCTAAGAATATACCATGGTATTGTCAAACAAGTTGAGTTGTAAGGCCCATTTTCATTTACAAGGATACCACATGTATAGCTCAGAACACCTTATTGGAGACATTGCTCCTAGTGACATTAGTTATAGAACCACTTATAAATGATGTATCTATATAGAGATGCATTGCTTGAAATCCCACATAATCTCTACTTTTCCCAAATTCTAAGGCATTCTTCTATAATTATCATGAATTATGAATTTGGGTTACATTATTAAATATTTATTTTACAGAATATAGTTCCCAAGGATTATACTATAATTCATTCAATAACAACATTGGTGAACCGACCATATATTTCATAGATCCATTTTCTTCTATCAATTACATTCTCATGGTTATAATAAATCAATTCCGGATGAACCGTGAGTTTAGAAGTATTGGTAAACCATATTGATAAATGAGCCTTATATTATAAATTAATACAATAATTACATCATATTAATTTTCTTCATTAAAAATAAAAATTATCAAGGATATATATAACCTATTTAGTGTATCCCTGTATATCTTTCAATGTATGATTCATGGATTCATGTGTAAATAAACATAATAATGGTGATATCAAATGCGTAGTAAGGGAAAGATATTGATGAATCAATAATGTGAATAACAAGTATGTAATTATAAAAAATATATATACCTACCATGTGATGAAAAAACATAGGAGGAAATAGATAAACAATATAGAAAGGTTATAAATTGATTCACCTTACATTCAAATTACATGATAACTGAAAATAAATATGCAGTGTTATGAAACTGAAACATGTTAAATTTAATCAACGAAATAATAATGATATGTATTCATAGATATGAGAACCAAAATCACATGTATAAATAATAATAGAAACTATGTGAGAGAAACTCTTTCTTAATGGATTCAATGTTTGAGGAACCTGAAAACCTATACTGACTAATCCTTTTAAAATAAAGATTAATATTTAGTTATAAATACAGCTATAATGCTTGGAAAAAAACTCAATATTATTTTTTCTAAGATATTTCATCTCATGATACTACTAATACATAGATGGGATTTCATTAACCAGTTCCCAACCCATAGACCTTTAATTAATCGGTCTATAACCCATAGAGTTTTCATTAAATGTTCGGAAACCCAAATAGTTCATGTATAATGTATTTACATAAATAATTTTTCTTATAAAATATACGAATGTAATATATGAAATGCGTTTAAAAATATTTTCCCAAATAGTAAAATAACATTCAAATTAAATAGATTATAAAAAATGGTATAGATTTTATGAAATGATTATATCCATGAAAATGATATAGATATTTAGGGAAAATTAAATTCTAATGATTATACAAAATTTAATATTTCAAGGGGATTAAAATAAATATAGTAAGTTATTTTTACTAAAATTGTTTCACATGTTAATAAAAAAACATTGTGAGGAGGGAATATGAATAATAGTATTGTATCCAAAGTAATGTAAAATAAAGTGTTTTTAATTGATGAAATGAATTACTAAAAAATGTACTTTTAAAAAAAATTATTGAGGGAAATAATTTTTGTTTTGAAATCCCATTTTAAAATAAATTTCTTTTAAAATAACATTTGAAGACATTTTCATTCAAAAATGTCATTTTTAACATGAAAATGTAGCTTAGGGAAATGATGGAGGGTAAATCCTTACAATTCGTATAAGCTAAAAGTCTATTTTTTTCCTGGTACAATTTCACCAAAATAATTTATAGGAAAAAAGAGCGGAATATTTTTTTGAAAACATTGTAAAGTGCTTAGATGATAAAATGTCTTTAAAAATCCTTTTAATTTGTTTGAGTTTTTTCAATAAAACATGGTTTTTGGAAGAAAACTAGTTCTCTTACAACGGCGAGAAATGAAGTCAAGTTTTCATAAACACTTTTCATAAAACACTTTGAGTACTAAAGAGTGTAAAATGGAACTAATAAATTATAAAGTATAGATTAACTAGTAGATATGAAATTTAATGTTTTCTTGAGAAATGTTCATTTCATTTCTTTGGATGGAAATTATTAATCCGTAAAAATGTCCATAACGAAATTTATCCTTGAATATTCTAAAGTTTCCCATACAACATTGAATCATTTTATATTTTAATCATCATTTAGTAGAAAAATTAAATGAGTATTAAAATACCATGAGAGTAAGGAGATTCATGATGTATAATGTAAAAGATAATTATATACACCATATAAAAGAACCAAGGTGCATTACAACAAAATATATCTTACTGGAATTTAAATTGAGACATAGTCCCTTACCTTGGATTTCCATTTGGGTGAAAATTCATTAAATTAATGTATAATAATATTATGATAATTATCTAATTCATTGAGATAAGTATTCATTATTATCCTTACATTTATATCACTTAATACCATTTTATATACAAATACTCAATAAATTATGTTTACGGTGTATGATTTGGCCATATTCATTTAATGAGTCAAAAACAATTTTGATGGTCAAGTATAATTGATGGGGTCATTTTATAACATATCCATAATAATAATAATGCTATAATAATTATTTTTATACATATATTATAATTTTAAAACCTATCATTGAATATTGTTATGAAAAATGAACTGATGATCCAATAATAGTGATGGTAGGCCATATGTATGTATGAGTAAAGATCCCATTTTTCAGTGATCATTATTGAGAGAATGTAAGTAATAATATATATTTCATAAATGATTATTATATCAAAAATAAAATTTTATTTAATCATATATAATTATATATTATTTTCCCGTGAAGGATTTATAGAGATAATGTATGTAATAATATATATTATTTTTCATGAAAGATTTATTTCAATAATATCCAATATATTTTGTTTAAGTCAAAAAAATTAATCAAATCAATCCATTTTACATTCCTTGTAATTCCCCGACCCCAGTTACCCAGAGTCGGTGCATTATTACATAACATTCTCATGATCACAAAAGATCAATACTCAAAAGACCAATTAGTTTAGTAGCCTTTGAAACACTAGATACATTCATAAATGTTACATTAAATCATTAAGTGAAAAACGACAATAGCATAGGCTCCATAGTCCATACTCATAGCCCCTTCAGACTATCAGTAAAGGTCAGTCATAAAATATTTCTTCACATCCTTGGAAAAATAAAACATAGAAAGGGGTTAGCTCATATGCTCAGTAAGGATAACAATATATAAGAAACTTTCATAAATAAGAATAAACATTTAACGCAATGTATAACTAAAAAAACATTTTAAACATGAACTTCAGCATAATATGGAAACAATAAAATGATATAATTCCATTTACTTATTTTCAAGGATATTCTACTAGTTGAATAATCACATGCAATATCAATAACCACATTCATAATAATGGAATGCATAATGCTAGACTATCATTACAACAGAGTCAAGGCCTTGTTCCAAGACTAAAAATAATATTTTCTCAAGGCCTTATGCTAAGACACTAGTTTGTCTCATGAGACCTTCCGATGTATCGAGGAGCTATAGTGGGCTCCACCCGTTACTTACTAAGTCCAATGCATTCCTCATTTGAACAGGTTTAAACATAACATAAACATTTTTTATTAAAACTAGCATACGAAATGCCAACAAGATCTCCATAAACCATGAATGTTATTAAAATAACACATCCACAATCAATCATATCACAAAAACTTCAATACAATATGGAAGTTTTGTATCATAATAAATCAACATCAAATAATCTTAAAATCCATAAAAGGGTGTTGATATAAATGAAATCAAAACTATTTGAGAGATATATTTCTTTTATTTTGAAATCATTTCAAAGTCACATAATAATAAATGAATACCTTTAATTTGAAAATATTCTTATAAGTTTGTAATGGAAGATTTAGAGATTTTATAATAGTGGAAAATAGCCAAACCCACCGTATAAGTTAAAAATTCATTCTTACATTAATTTTGTTGAAATGTTAAAAAAGAAACTTGTTTGGAAGACGATGGAAAGGTTCCTTTCAAACCATTTTAAAAAAAGTTTAAAAAGGGTATAAATGAATTTAACCCATAGTCTAGTAAATAGTAAAAATATTTTTCTATATATTCTTAAGAACATGCATGTGGATGATAAAAAGGTCCCAGTAGATAATTACATATAAACAATCTCGGATAATGAAGAGATTGGGAAATAAAACCTTAACTTATACATTACCATAGTTGAGGGTAGGTTAACCTCCTATTTAATTGTGAAATAATTCTTAATAAATTATACAAGAATCATATACATTATTATGATATCATATATGTTTTTTTAACATTGTTATATTAATAATATCTTAGTATTTTCATCGTTTCTGGTATTAACAGATTCATTTTCCTTTATATTTTTTATTATTTGGGTCATATTTGAAATTTATGGGATGTATATTATTCGTATCCAGAATTATATCAAGTCATTAAACAATATTTTTAATCATCAGATGAAAATTATTCTACAGTGGATACGATGGGAATTGAATCTTATCGTGTTCATGGAGACGATAGTCCGTACGTACGCACAAGCGACAATATCATTATATTGATATTAAAATAATATATAATTTGGTGGTATATCATATATACAGAATCATTATCAAGTTATATTTATTGTTTACATCAATTACACTTCATTATCATACCCATCCAAATAATAATGATTTGAATAACAATTACACCACGACGTGGAGACGGTAAGTCATACGTACGCACGTATGGTGACATGTCATTCAAATGATGGATAGAATACTGAATATGGTTATACCATATTTATAATAACATTATATTATATATAATTTATAGAATATATTATTTTATAATGGAAATTACAAAGAATGAATAATTGGAAGAAGAAAAGAACTTGAAAGAGGGTGGTGAAATTATTACCTCTTCTTCGGGTTCTTCCTTTTGATTTGATCAAAAGGGCTCCTTAGGTTGGATTTCATATCAAAATAAGTCCTCTAGTTTGACTTAACAGAAGTTGAAAGTATATTTGGATAGGGTTTGGCCGAACCAAAAGGCTTTGATGTTATGATGAATTTGTTAGAAGTGGTGTCCTTTTATAAGGGGGGGAGGGGCTCATTTGCAAAATCTTAAAGAATTATTTTATAATAAATTCATATTCAGTTTATAATGGCTCCAAACTAGATTATTTTATGTCTATTGTGGGTATAGGTCGAAATAAATGGAACCAATAGGTTTTGTACATACTAGGGGCACATTATTAACCATATCTTTTAGATTTAACTCTTAGTTAATTAGTTTGACACTTACCATGTCCTGTTGTGTTTTTATATTATTTGGTTAATAAACGTACTATATACTTCAAAAAGAACCCCAAGTGGTACATTAATGATAAACCTATTATTATATAAGTCCTTTGGCCGAACGATGGATTTTTTGGAATAAAATATAAATTAATAATATAATATATGTTTTAAAAACATATTTATGTCAATTTTGACACTATTCAATAATTTATTTTTGATAAATTCTTAAAAACATTATTAATTAAAACCAAATTCATTTCATAAATCCTAAAATTTAATATTAAATATTCAAATTAGTTTATGGAATCAAAAAATTAAAATTATATTTATTTTAACATTTATAATACCAATTATTTGATTCTTTTATTAATAAGGAAAATACCGCATCATTATTGTGTCATAAATAAATTTCCTTATTCAATATCTAAAAATTCTAAATCAAAATATCATTACGTAGAAAATCGATTTATCTTTCTAATAAATACGAATAGTCGAAAATATAACATTTATATACCTATGTAAAAATTGTTTTTCAAAAAGATATATGGTTATGTCATTTTTGTATTTACTTTAACTTAATTAATATAAGGTGTCATTATCACTTACAAGTGGCTCCATGGTGTCCCACAATCGATTCAAATATACTCATGGTCGGACATGTATCAACCAATAGGGTTAAGAAATGTTTTAGGGTAATTTAATATTAATATAATATTATTTTGTTTTCCCTTATTTACCAGATTTAACCATTAACCATGGTAAATAAAATATTTACTGATGTAATTATTCAAAATTTCTAAAAATAAGATTTACATATTTACACAATTTGGAAATCCTAATACCAAATATGGAAACCAATTTTCCAAAATCAAAACACAGAAGTGGCAAAAATTAATTTAAAATTAATTCCTGTAGTCAAAACAAAAATTGTGTTTTTAAGAAACAATAACTATCAAAATATTGACAATTTTTTATGTCTGGTTTAAATATGAAATTATGTCCAATTACCAAAATTGTATTAAATAGTAAAAATATATTCTAAATATACTTTAAAACCAGTCAAATTCATAATTTATCATTATTAAATATTTTTATTAAAAAAGTTATTTTGAACTAAAATTTATTAATTTTCGCTATTCAACAAAAACTGAAAGTTTTCGAAAAAGTACCAAAATTTCACCCCTGAGATAATATAGATATTAAGAATCCAAAAATGAAGTCCATTTTGAACGATAAAATGTATAAAATTTCAAAAAGTGGGTATTACTATTCATAACGTCTAGTTGATTGGTTGTAGTGTTTTGGAACTCGTAGTTGAGTACAACACACGCTACTGTATTTTTCAAAGAGAAGCATACCATGGAATCTTGTGGTGTTAAATTCTACCATAATTAAAATAATTTCATCCTAGAAATTTCTAGAATACTACCGCATGAAAGGACTCGGGTGGTTCTTCATCATAAGTTCCTCAGGTTCCCACGTTGCCTCTTCCATCTTATGGTTTCTCCATAGAACTTTTACCAAATGTGTCTTTAGGTATCTCAACACTTGTTCTCTGGTATCAAGAATACTGATGTTCTCTTCGTAATAAGACAGATCGGGTTCTAGTTCTATTCCTCATAGGTGAGTACATGCATTGGGTCAGGAACAATGATTCGTTGAACACATCAAGAACTTTGGAGAGACATGGCAGCATTTGCAAATGGTGGGCTACAGTCCCAATTCGTTTTATAATTTCAAAAGGTCCTATTTACCTGGGACTCAATTTAACCTTCTAACCATAACATATAACACCATTCCATGGAGATTCCTTAAAGAAAACACGATCTACTACCAGAAATTCCAAATCCTTCCTTCGGTTATGAGCATAGCTCTTCTATATAATTTGAGCTACTTTGATGTGGGTTTGGATTACTGTAACCTTTTCCATTGATTCCTCAAAATGTAATGGTCCTACATGTCTTATTTCACCAATATCATCCCAACATGTTGGTGTGCGACATCACTTTTCGTATAATGCTTCATATGGTGCCATCCGAATACTTGAATTGAAGCTATTGTTATATGAAAATTCCACCAGAGGTAAACATTTATCCTACATACCCTGTAAGTCATGTGAGAAAGATCTCAACATGTAATATAAGTTTTGAATAGTCTATTATGATTGTCCATCAGTTTGGGGGTGGTAGGAAGTGCTCAAATGAAGTTCAGTATCCATTGATTTCTGAGGAATTTTCAAGAATCTTGAAGTAAAACGAGGATCATGATCCGAAAAAATTGATAGGGGTACTCCATGAAGTCTCACAACTTCATTAATATATTGTCTTGCTAGAAATTCAAGTTGTAGATCCTCTCTTATAGTAAGAAAATGTGATGACTTGGTAAGACGATCAACAATAACCCATATTGCATCATTCCTTCTAGGAGTCTTTGGTAGCCCCATGACAATGTCCATCATAATATTATCCCTTTTCCACTCCAGTATGGGAAGAGGTTTCCTGACTCCTCTAGGCAGTTTCCTTCCAGCTTTCACCAGTTGACAAACTATACATCATGACACAAAATTAGTAATCTCCCTCTTCATGTTTTCCCACAAAAAATGTTCCTTCAAATCTCTATACATTTTGGTGCTCTCATGGTGTATAATGAAATTGGAACTATGATCATCGCCCAAAAATTCCATTTTTATATCAGGAATATCGGGTACACAAAGTCTCTTCCCAAATTTTAAAATTCCATCTTCATACACAAATTCAATCAACCTCCCATAATTCACAACTTTAATCTTCATTTTGAAATCTTTATCATCAGTCTCATATGTATTTATCTTTTATAGTAAATATGGTTTGGAATCCATTTGAAAAAAGTATCGAATTTCACCATCCATGGTTATTCCAATATCTAACTTTACTAGATCCATGGAAATTGGATCCCTTTCAACTCTCATTTTGTTCAAAACTCCATGATCGTATCTACTCAAAGCATATGCCTCTTTATTTTCCTTCCCTGGTTAGTAGTGTAATGTGAAATCTTAATCATTGAGTAGTTCAATCCATCACCTTTGCCTCATGTTAACTTTTTTTCTATGAGAAAATATACTTCAAACACTTGTGATCAGTATAAATCTATAATTTTTCACTATATAGATAGTGTCTCAAAATCATCAAAGCAAAGATTACAACAGAAAACTCAAGATCATGAGTAGGATTGTTTTGATCATGAATTTGCAGTTGTCAGGATGAATAGGAAATAACTCTATCATTCTGCATAAGGACCCAACCAAGTCCTTTCTTTGATGAATCACTATAAATAATGAACCCAATATTCCCTGATGGTAGAGTCAATATAGGATCATTGAATAATATTCTCTTCAGTTCTTGAAAACATTATTCAGACTCTTTTTTGCAATCAAATTTATCCCCTTTACGTGTGAGCTTCGATAATGGGTTAGCCAATTGGGAAAAATTCTAAATGGAACGCCGATAATAACCTGATAAAACAATAAAACTGCATACTTCAGTTATACACATTGGTACTGGCCATTCTTGGATTTCTCTTGTCTTAGAAGGATATATAGAGATTCCATACTTAGATACAAAATGGCCAATAAAATAAATCTCTTGAATCCATAATTCACACTTGCTAAACATCCCATATAATTCTTGTCTTCTAAGAGTCTTCAGGATAATGCACAAGTGATTCTCCATATCGTCATAGACATTGGAGTATACTATTATATAATCAATAAATACAAAAAAAATCATCATGATATTCCTTGACAACTCTGTTCATTAGATCCATGAAGACAGAGGGTGCATTAGTCAATACAAAAGGCATTACTGTAAACTCGTAATGCCCATACCTAGTAAAAAATGTTGTCTTTAGAATGTCTTCCTTCTTCACACACAAATGATGATATCCATATCGAAGGTCAATCTTTGAAAAGTATTTATCTCCATGCAGTTGGTCAAATAAATCATCAATGCGAGGTAGGGGATACTTGTTCATTATTGTTATATCATTGATCTACCTATATTCGATACATAACCTCATAGTTTCTTCTTAAGAAAAAGGACATGAAAACCCCCTGGAGGAACACCTGGGAGAATAAACCCCTTATTAATCAATTCCTCAAGTTGTTTCTTTAGTTACACTAATTCCACAGTGGCCATTCTATAAGGTGTCTTCGATATGGGCCTTGAACCAGGAATTAGGACAATGAAAACTCAATTTCTCATTTTGGATGATGTCCAGGTAAATCCTCTGGAAAAACATCAACATATTCTTTCACAATAGGTACATCCTCTATTTGAACATTCCTTTACTCACCCACAGTTATTTCATTCTCTTCCTCTCGAATAATTGAATTTAGTGGAGCTAGTGGGGGTGGATCTTGGTAAGAATTAGGTGGTGACAATTCCACTCAAAAGATAATGTGTTCCTCATCATCCTCATCTAAAATAGTAACCTCCTTATTCTCATAATAAATTTTTTCATCATGGTCTGAAAGAAAATCCATACCGAGGATTATATCAAATTCAATCATAGTTATGATGATGAGATCAGCAGATAATGAAGATTTATGTGCTCTAATGGGGTCTGATTCACAAAACATTTTTTCAATGATACATCCCTTATGTGTTTTGACTGAAAACTCCCTTGTTAAATCAAATTTGATATATATAATTTTCTTAGAAAACTGGGAAGATATGAAATAATGCGAAGATCCAGAATCAAATAAATCATTTTCTAAACATGAGGAAACCATTAAATTACCTGTCACCAAATCTTTCGAAGCATCCACCTCATCAGAAGTGATATCATAAGCTTGGAATTGATCCCTTTTCCTTTTCTTAGGTAAGTTCCTCTGATTCTTATGAAATTTATTTAGATAATGTTCCATCTCCTTGAAATTGTAGCATTGAACTTTGGTAGCATCTTTATTCTCCTTGAAATCACGACCTTGGTGGCCTTTTTCAACAAACTTGTAACAAACTCCCATTCCCTTCAAGAAAGTACCAGGGTGTTTCTTCCCACATTTACTACAGGATGGATATTCAACTTTTCCCTTCTTCCCCTTATTTCCATTCCTAGAGTGATCAGAAGATCCCTTATTTTCTTTCTTTGATTTAATGTCATAAGACTTAAAGAATTCCTTTTCTGTCTTGATAGCACACGAGACAACATCTTCGTACAACGAGAAGGATTGTGAGAATAATTCTCGATGGAGAAATGGTTTTAACCCATCAAAGAAACCATCAATCTTACTCCATCGGTTACGTATATAATCTATTTCATGCCTCGCTAACCATGTAAAGTTAGCCTTATACTTTGCGACATTATCATCCTCCTTTTACCTCAGACTCGGAAATTTCCATTCCATATCTGCTCAATGGTCACGAGGAAAGTATTTTTCAATGAAAAGTTCATTAAAATCCCTCCATTACATATTTGATACTTCATCATCCTCCTTCGTGTTTTGAATCAATGACCACCATTGATCAGCATCTCCAATGAGGCAGTAAATTGCAATGACAACTTTTCCCTTTCGCTACTCCACAAGGCGTGTAATATTTTCCCTAAGGAATTTATCCATTGCTCAGCTACTAGTGTATTTTTGAAATAATTTAAAAGTAACATAATCATCAAAGAAAAATTTTCCTTTGAAAATATTCTTATAATCTTGTAATTGAATATTCAGTGATTTTATAATGGCAGAAAATTGTTTCACCCTATGTATAAGTTAAAAAAGGCATTATTACCTTAATTTTCTCAAAATGGTTAAAAATGAACTTTTTTGGAAAACGATGAAAAGATTACTTTCAAACCATTTTATAAAAAGTCCAAAAAGGGTATAAATGACATTAACCCATAGTCTAATAAATAGTAAAAATGTTATGGAATACATTTTTAAGAACTTGGATGCGGATGATAAAGAGGTCCCAGTAGATAATTACATAAAAACAACCTCAAATAATGAAGAGATAGTGAAATGATCCCTTACCTTGTAATTTTCCTTGGTTGAGGGTTGTTTAACCTCCTGTATAATGGTGGAATAATTCTTATTAAATTATTCATGAATCATATACATTATAATGATATCATATATGATCTTTTAGCATTGTTATATTAATAATATCTTAGTATTATCGTCATTTTGGGTATTAACAGATTCATTTTCATTTATATTCATTGTTATGTGAATCTTATTTGTTATGCATGGGATGTATGTTATTTATATCCCGAATGATATCATTTATTTAACAATTATTTGTAATCATCAAATGAAAATTAGTCTTGAATGTATACGATGGGGAATGAATCTTATCGCGTTTGTGGAGACGGTAGTCCGTACGTACGCACGAGTGACAATAACATTATTTTGATATTAAAATAATATATAATTTGATGGTATATCATTTATACAGAATAATTATCATGTTTTTTTTATTATTTACATCTGTTAAACATCATTATCATATCAATTCAAATAATAATATTTTGAATAACAATTACACCACAACGTGGAGACGGCAAGTCGTACGTACGCACGTATGGTGACATGTCATTAAAATGATTGATAGAATACTGAATATGGTTTTACAATTTTAATAATAAAATCATAGTATACAGAATTTTCTGGAGTTATTATTTTAGAATATAAAATACAAAGAAAGAAGAATTGGATGAGGAAAAGATCTTGAAAGAGGGTGGTGTTTTTATCACCACTTCTTCGGGTTCTTCCTATTGATTTGATCAAAAGGGATCTATAGGTTGGATTTTTTATCAAAATAAGTTCTCTATGTTGAATTGAGGGAAGTTTAAAGGATATTTGGGCATAATTTGGCCGAACCAAAAGGCTTTGAAGGTATGATAAATTTGTTAGAAGTGGTGTCCTTTTAGAAGGGGGAGGAATGGCTAATTAGGAAAAACTAAAAGTATTATTTTATAATAAATTCATATTCGGTTTCAAATGGCTCCAAACAAGATTATTTAAAGTATAAAGTGGGGATAGGTCTAAAAGAACTCAAAAAATATGTTTTAGATAGGTTTTTTTCATTTTAATAACCTTATATTTTAGTTTTAACTCTTAGTTAATTAGTTTGATACTTACCATGTCACTTTGTTTTATTATATTATATGGTTAATAAAATTACTATATACTTCCAAGAGACCCCCAAGTGGTCAATTAATGATACACATATCATTATATAAGTCCTTTGGCTGATCCTTAGATTTTTAAGAATATAATATCAATTAATAATATAATATATGATTTAAAAACTCATTTTTGTCAATTTTGACCCTATTCAATAATAGATTTTTGATAAAGACATAAAAACATTATTAATTATAAAAAAAATTCATTTTAGATATCCTAACATGTCATATTATCCAATAAAATTCTCTGATGGAATCAAAACATTCATATTATATTTATTTTAACATTTATAATACCAATTATTTGATTCATTCATTAGAATGGAAAATACCGCATCATTATTGTGTCATAAATAAATTTAATTATTCAATGTCTAAAAATTATAAATAAAATACCATTATGTAAAAAAATAGATTTATCATTATAATAATTATTAATAGTAGAAAATTTAACATATATAACCCTATGTAAAAACTGTTTTTCTAAAAGATATATGCGTATGTCATTTTTATTTACTTTTACTTAATTATTATAAAGTGTCATTTTCACTTAAATGTGGCTCCATTTGGTCCCAAAATTGACACAAAGATTACCATTGTCGGACATGTATCAACCAATATGTTTAAGACATGTTTTAGGGTAATATAATATTATTATAATATTTTTTTGTTTACCCTTATTTACTGGATTAACATTTAACCATGGTAAATAAAATATTTACCGAAGAAATTATTCAAAATGTCTAAAAATAAGAGCTACCTATTTACCTAATTTGGAAATCCTGATTCCAAATAAAGAATCCCATTTTATAAATTCAAAACAAAGATGTGGCATGAAATAATTTAAAATTAGTTCCTGGTGTCAAAAAAAGCTTGTTTTTAAGAAACAATAAATATCAAAAGATTGAAAATTTGTTATTTCATGTTTAAAAGTGAAATTATGTCCAATGGACAAAACTGTATTAAATAGTAAAAAAATATTCTAAATATACTTAAAAACCATTCAAATTCTTAATTTATCACTATAAATTATTTCAATTAAAAACGTTGTTTTTAATTAAAATTTTATACTTTTCATTATTAATGAAAATATGAATATTATCAAAAAAGTACCAAAATTTCACCCTAAGCAAATTTAGATATTACGAATCCAAAAATGAAGACAATTTTGAATGATAAAATATATAAAATTTCAAAAAGTTGGTATTACTATTCATAACGCCTAGTTGATTGGTTGTGGTGTCTTATAAATCGATGTTGCGTACAACACGCGCTATCGTATTATTAAAAGAGAAGTGTACATTGGAATCTTATGGTGTTACATTCCTTGTGTCATGTAAACAAATTACATCAATTTGAGAGAGAGGTAGTCCACACTTCCACAAATGTTGTTAATGTTTTTACAGAGAATTTAAATTTTAAATATATGTTTCTAAAAATAATAACATTATATTAAAGAAATAATAAATCTAATATATAACATATATAAATATATTTTCTATCATAATGGACAACATGACAGGTTTTAATGGAAAAAATTAACAACCATCATTTCGTAATGAAGTAGTTCACCATATAATTAAATATAATATTCATTACACATTATATGGAAGTGTGAGTTATTGTTGATTAAAAAAATATATTAACAAAATCATATTATATTTATGATAATCTATGTTTTATAAAATATTGTAATTAGATTCTTTTGGGAGTGGATAATGAAAATAAAACCAAAACAATTAAGGAACGATGTTATCTCTTAATCTAGTTACAACTTTTGGTTTTTATGAAATGAATTAAATGGATTTCTTCCTACTAAAGGAGAGTAGTATAAGATTGGGGGAGGAATTTTTAGGAGATATTTTATTCGATATTGGTTAATATAATGTGCCTTGATAGGTGTGATGATATTGGATGAAATGAGGTCTTTCTATAGTGGACATGAGTGACAATCTAGTAATATTTTTACAATAGAATTCCATGAACATTTTATAGGTGGAAAGTGGATCAAAAAATAATATAATTTATATCCAATAGCGGATAGTTTATATTTGTTTCCATCCAATATCACTTGGACAATTTTACCGTCTGTTTTGGAAATTAATGTTAAGGTCCAATCCCTTATTATGTTGTATTTAATGTTAATTGTCATAGTTAATTTTAGTCACTTACACTAATATTTTTCATCAAATAACAATTTTTGTATAATAATATATTATAATTTATGTGTATTTTAAAACAAAATAAATTTTAATTAATTCCAATCACATATATGGAAAAAACTAATACAGAACTTAGCTAATAGAAAGGACAAAAAATCTTGTTTTTATATTAAAAACGTCCAAAATCTTGCTATGTTTTTATAATATATTTCTAAGTGAAATTGATGAAAATGACATAAAATAAATTTATATATAATTTTTTATAATTTTATTTTATAACCCATTAAATATATAATTTTTATTTATAAATAAATTATATTGATATTCATTTTTGAACTGAAATTCAATATTATTAATTATTCATAAAAACATAATTGTTTGAGAATTGTTTTTAAATTCCCCAAAACATAATAATTATGTATCTCTATAAAATATGAAGTTAAATTGGACTTATATAATTTGTTAATTTGTCAACATAAATAATGAAATATTTTATATATTAAAAGTAGATAAAATTTCCTTTACAAACATATATGATTTTATATGTAAAATTTAGTTTGTTATAATAGTAATACTATCAAACCTAATGTATACATATAATAAAAATTTGGTGAATATATAAGTATAAATTTAATTAAAATAATTCACTAATTTTAATTTATAATATATAATATGATAATACTATTTAGGAAGCGTAAAAATAGTAATATTTCTTTTTTATATCCAATTTGATCTTATTTTTGTTCCTCATTAGTTGGTAACCCATGAATTGATTTTTTATTTATATTAACTATAATGTTTCATAATTTGTTTCATACTATTCATAAAAACTAACATAATGACTAGGTTATATCATATTATAATAAAAAAAATATTTTAATAATATGTTGTTTTCTAGTAGAACTCGACCTTGCGTGTAATGCAAGTTTACTCAATGATGCATGCATTGAAATATATAAAATATAATTTTAATAGTAAATATATTATAATGTATCTTGATAGTGTATTTTGTTATGTGCATGTTGTTTCATGTCATATAGTATATCGAGTTCAATGTTCTTACCTTAAATTTTGGGGTGTTACAGATTTTATTTTAGTTCCCCAATTCAATTGAACGATATTATAAAAGGAATAAAATGAAACCACTATGGATATTTTTATATTTTTAATGTAACATGGGATATCCTATCTCACATTACATATACGTGGGTATCAATGAAAATTTTAATTTCACCTTGAAATGTTTCCTTACACAATGATGTGGTACATATAAGAAATATGACTTATGTTGGTGTTCTTAGATTTAAAAAATGAACTATTTAAGGAGTATGTTTATATTGAAAAATAACCCCTATAGAAATATATCATTATGAATGATAGTAAATATTTAATGGTATACCAAATAGAAACTTTTATTAATGGTCAAAAATGTTTATTGTGCCACCCATTGGGAAGAATATACTCCTATTCGAAGGGAAGTTCCCTACAATCGGGGAAGATCATGTGATGATAATAACATATATTACACTCATATTTTACATTCAATATGATTTATTTTCCTAAAAATAATGACGTTTATTTGATATATTATGTCACTAGAATTTTTAAACATTGAAAATTATATCACTATTTTGTGTGAATAAGATATCATTGTTGTATGGTGGATTATAGATTTTCTATTACTTTTCCATTTTATATATTAAGTCTGTAGTGTCTAATTTAAAAAGTAAATTCATGAGAAGGAATAAATTTGATAGATATGCATTACATTCGTTTTTTCATATCTTCTATAATTGATTCATTGAATGTGGTGTTAACAACTAGGGTTCCCACCTTCATTGGATCCTTCTGATCCTAGTTTCACTTTGAGACATTTTCAAGGAGATGTATTATAATGTATAGTGTAAAATTTATCATTATAATTATTGAAATATGTGTATAAAACCTAATAAAAATATTCGTTATATATATATATTACGGTTGTGGAAGGGGATATATAGTTGAAGGGTTCCATGAAATGAAATCCACTACAATGTTACACTTTCCTTAATTAAATATTTTATGTGATATTCGATTAAAATCTACATGTAATGTAATCTAGGTGGAATCTATTAACCCATACATAATGTGGATGTTATAATGGAATTCATGATGATCAGGTATTTTCAATGAGACTCCCACCTTGGTTAATATATATTTATTTTGAATATAAATCATTATATGAGTTCTTACCACTCTATCAACCTTGGGAGTGGGGTTTATATTGGTTGGTATAGTAACTTCTTCAATAATTTTTAAAGGGGATTGTTGAGTTGGTTTAAAAATTCCCTCAACCATATGAGACCGAACATCCATTATACTATTGAAATTATTAGTCTGATGGTTATCATTATATTCTAATAAATTACTTTAGATAGAGATGGGTTAATGTATTTTATGTAAAATTTAACAAATGGATATTGTATTTACTAGGGAGGAATCTATATAGAGGGAGGTGTTGTATTTAATGAAATTTACCATTCTTCATTTTATCTCTTTTATATTTTATTATCATTTTGAATGAGATTGTTTTGTGTTAGAATTCTATCATCATTCCTCATTATGATTTTTTGAAGTGCGGTGAAGTGGTCGATAAAAAAAATATATAGTCTCCAATAGATTGAATTATAACCATTAGTTAAAAAAATAAATGGATCACAGATGAGATACTCTATAATAGTTATCTATACTCAGGATCCTAACACAAACTATTTGTGAGACCTATTTAATAATCTAAATTTTTATCCTACGAATTTCTCAATAATTTTTACTGAGATTAAAAACTCAACTTCTAGACATTGTAATACTAATTATGTAGAGGATAACCATGTCAAACATTATATTTCCTCGGTTTTTATTTCACTTTTTTTATTATTTACCAATATAATAAAAATAGAGAATACTAAAATGAATAATGTATTCATTGATATTAATAATTTTTCATGGAAATGGACATCTACCAACTTCATGGGAAACACATATTGGTTGATAATGAAAGGATAATACAGTAATTGATTATATACTTCTAACATTCCATAAAAAGTTTATTCATGTTTGATTTACCATCAATGGATCGGTTAATAGTGATGGTTCCTAAAGTTTTTGATTCCCAATAGTGCTAATAATCATGGATCAATTACCTTTGGCACACTATGTTTCATCCAAATTGGATTATTTAATGATATATGTAATTGTAAATATAATATTGAGGGGTATTATTGTAGGGATTATGCGACACATTCAATTTTTTAAGATACAAAACATGTTCCTTTCTTCTATATATAGTCTTAATATAATTGTTTTTTTATATATATCAATACATTCTTATATAAAATAGTGACTAGAGAGATCAACAAAGACTACAACTCTTCATGTATAAATGATCATAGGGTTGAAAAATGAATTTTTTTACTAGTGTATATATATTTCTTGAGAAACTATATAACATATTTTATTTCCTATTATTGTATATGTAATCAAATGATATATTTGTGGATGAAAAATTCTGAAAACTAAACAATCCAAGGTTATTTATTACTGGTACAATGAATAAATATTTACTAACTTTTACAAAGATAGTGAAAACATCAGTTGAATCCATCGGTATAGATATGGGAATATTTTCTTTCCCAATTTCATATATGTTTACGGTAATTATTAGAGACTCATTTTTCATCTTATGGGATAATTAGTGTATATGAAAACGGTATCTAGGAAAATCCATTGGGAACATGTGACCTTATAGGTAATTGGGAAATATAACAACCATGAATAATTTAAAAAATTAATATGTGAAATTCAAGAGTGTTTTTTTAAATATTATAAGGGGATTCCCCACATCTACCATGGTTATTTAGTTAGATGGAAATTATTTCAAGATCTCATGTTTCAAAAATAGAGGACGAGATTTCATTAAAACGATTAGTATTCTTAAGGTTATTTTGGCTATAGTTTTGACTGTATAGAAATAAAGATATTTTTGGAATAAAATAGGTTTCTAATTTGATTTTTGTAGAATTAACTCCACCATAATAAATTTTTGGGAGGAATTAATTATATTGAATGGGGAAAATCCATAAGTGGTTCTAAGTGGTAATATTTACCACCTAATCCCCATTGTCTCTCTGGAATCAAAATAGATAACATGAACTGATCTCCTTGATATTCTCTAAGGGGGTTTCATGTGATGAAAAACAATATTTTCCCTATGTTATTTAACTATGTAGTAACTCAATATTAATGGGTATTCATGGAATTAGGGATTAGGTTGTGGTTCCTATATGATTTTGTAGAGGTAGTAAACACATTAAACATTTATAAATGAGTGTGTGGTAGATATTTACAATCATGATACTATTTAAATTATTTAAGATCTTTTCAAATAAATACAATAGAAATAAAATTTTTATTGAAACATTATAAAAGGTTAAATAGAGTTTATCAAACCATTTATTGAGAAAACTATTCACCATAAAATAAGCCATACCATTTTTCATGGAACTATAATTGAATTTTATGATGGAACCACTTTATAAAGTCAAATGATAACTATTTTAAATTAAAAACACCATAAATTTACTAAAAATACTAAAATTTGTGGCTGACTCATCACATTGTCGATTTTTTTCTTGTATATGAATTTTTTATAGAATATAGAGTTATTAAAATTTCAGTAAGATATCTCAGGTTCATGGGTTACGGGTGTTTATGTATTTATTAAATAGTTTAAATCCATGTTAAGATGGAATACTGAAAATTAATTTTATATATAGAGAAAATAATTTTTTGAATCGATAAAAAATAGGGATTAATTGTTTATAAATCAATCATCAATGGATGTGTGTTATATATGAAACATAAAAACTATATTATATAGTTGTTTTATATAGACGTTAATGAGCTCATATGCCAATTAATTCAACACTAAGAGATATATGTGTATCATCATCGCCTAATATATGAAAAATTGGGAATAATCATACTTTAATTGGTAGAGGGACTAGAGATGTAGTCCTTTCAATAGTTCAAAAGTGTATGTTTCTAGAATTTTACAAAAGATCGATGGATTCATTCAACCTGTTAATGATGAATATCTGTATTCCACTGACATGTCACTGATAGTGGGGTGATGTCATCTACCTATCACCAATGTCTAAATGAATCTATTGACCATTCACTGATGTATAGTTTTATGATACTAGAATTTCATTAATTCATGGGTTTACTTGGCCTATTTATGATGGATTGATAGAGTCTAATGAATATCTCCAAAAAAAAATTATTTCTTGGAACTATATTAATATTTTAGAAATTTTAGCAACATCTGAGTTAGTATTTATCCCATTTTATGGGAATATATCACATTCATATAAATGGAAATAAATTAACTATAATTCAGTCCAAATTGATAATGAATTTTTTACTTTTTAAGGTCATTTGGAATATAGCATCCTGATTCCTATTAATGTTGGAAAACTATGAATTATGGTGGTATGTAGTTCATTTTTACATAATAGTGACCAAATACAGGTTTATATATTCAATAGTGATGACATTCTTGGTGAAGGATTTCTAAAAATGCAATACTAATGATATTAGTCTTGAATAAGAAATTTTTATTGAGGCATACACTAAACTAATAACCTATCTAAATTCTTCTCTTATATTTTGGAAACTAAATATACGAAAATGATGGTTGCACATATGGGTCTTGTGATCCATTTATTAGATAAATTATAGATTACATTTGATCAATATATCTATTTTATTAGGGATTACAAAATTTTAGATTCACGTTGACGTTCAAGGCTCATTTACTAACCCTTGGTGACTAAACAAGGGATCATGGTTTACAAAAAATGTTTCAGTACAGCTGGGGTCCATTTCATGGGATAATAAGAGACATTTTATTTACCCTATTGGTCGAATCACCATTATCAATGTAAAATACGATTGAATATACATGAAAGAATCAACTTATTTGGGAGAACATAGAGAAAATGTTCCTTTATTTGATTCCCAAATTCATTTGTCTGAATAACACACAATCAAGGGGGTGATTACACCTATTGAAATTATATATAAATTTTTAGTCCATGGAATGATCATTGTATCTATTAAAATTTATTTATATTTTCCTAGATGAATTAATAATGTAATGAAATTTTGAATCACTATAGAAAAATGTTTTTATTTATCCCAAACTAGGTACCATGTCTAAAAATCTAATGGTACCCTAATTAGAATTAACTTGGAGTACCTCTCATTCCCCTATTTATTAATTAGGTTTCAATTATTTAATACCATGGGTAAATATCCATAAATATTTTTTAATAGGGTTAATAACCTAGTGTAATGGTTAAGGAGTATGTGTGACTTCTTCAAACTATAGTCCCGAATTTAGCGCCATCAATATATACAATAGGAACATGCATTGATAACAACTGCATATTACATGAAATAAATATAAAAAAATATTAAAAAATAAATAAAGTAATTCATTACATACATTCCCAAAATATTTTATGTTTACAGATTTATAGAATCGTAAAAATAATAAAAAAACATAGATATTTCTTATCTCATGGACACATTATCCATTATATTGGAAACTATATAATTTATGTTAAGTCATCATCCCCCCAAAATATTCTCCCATATGTTATATCAATATAAATAGGTCACATTAGATAAAGGTCTTTATAAATAGTGGAATGTAAACATAAAAATGAAGTGACATCAGATAATTAGTAATTGGAACATATAAATATACTAATCAAAACAGAAGCATGGTATACATAATATTGTATGAATTAATAATATGAATAATTTCATTATTAAATGAAAACGATAGAATGTAATATCCATAAAAATTAATGAAAATGGTTAAAAATAATTAGAAACGGATGGGATGGAATTTATAATTCAAAATACCCAAAACATATCATCTAGTCCTTATTCTATGACACTACACTAAAATGGGGAGATGTATACACCAAAACGCAATAAAATTTATCTCATGAGGGTATATGAAAAATTTACTGGATATATAATATTGGGATCCACACTTCAATTTTTTATGATGAATTCATTCATCATAACTTTCAAAAATAATATTAATTAAATTATCAATATAAAAACATATCTATCCATATAATAAAAATAAAATATTTCAATAGAAAATTTTCATATGTTAAAAGTTATTGACTATAAAATATGTTAATACATTTACAAAATCTATTAAGAGTGATAAAAATATTGAAACACATCGAAATAAATAATGTAAATATTAAAAAAAATATGTAGTCAACTTACAAATAGTCCTCTATTTTAAAACAACAACATAATGATTAGAAATAGTTTTCCATGTGTTTATAAAATAACATTCATCTCAGTTGAAAATAATCTAATATGAGTTATTTAAAATTTGAATTTAACATTATATTGAGAAATTATTATATGTATAAGTTAATAATATAATATTTTTTCCATGGTACATATTGAGAATGATTTGTTTTGGTATTTAACGGACATAACCCAACAAATTTAAGAGAATTATATATAGTTGTTGACATAAATTAATCGTAACCTCCAAAAAAATATTTGAATTGTATCAAAAAAGAAGGAATTATGAATCAATTTTTTTGAGATCATGATAAAATTCCAAAAATATAATATATATACTTATATTAATGTAAACAAACTGGGGTAAATTATTTTGAAATTTATTATTAAATTAAAATTCAAAAAATAAAATTGATTTTATAAAACATTATTCACATTGTTGTAAAATATTACTAATAATTTGACATTCAAATGAAACTTTTAAAATGTTGACATAGAATATTTTGAAAATAATTATGATTAAAAATTGTATTTAATAATGTATCCAAGAATAGAAACAATGTTTATGGTTGAGAAATGAGTGGTAGAAGAAAGAACATGTCAACCTAAAAGGGGAAGACCATTTTATTATTTTTGAAATATAGTTGTTCAAAACTCAAGCTATTAGAAGGATAAAACACTTATTTTTATGAATACATAATTATCCTTAAGTGGTTTATGAAATTTCATAAAATAAAATATGATTTTGGGAGATCCCAAGAATTGAAAATAAAATTTCAAGATGAATCATTTTATCTTAATGGAAATAAATTTACATTATCAATATCCCTTACTAAATAAATTTTCTCAAAGTCATGAAACTTTTGAAAAGGGTTTTATTTTTAAAAAATCAATAAAGTGAATGAAAATCATATAATACAATCAAATGAGATAATTATAAACACAAATATGGATTATGTTTATTAAAATTACCCAAAATCAATGATTAAATTATTTAGAAAAAATATTTTTCCTAGAGTATAACATCTTTCAAAATACATATTGTGGAAAGAGAATGATTGTTATTATAGTTTCCTATTAATTAAACAGAACTAAATTTTAAACTATTCATGCGATATGAATAAAATATAATATCATACAATGGAAACATTTTTATTAATGTGTAACATGCCTCAAATAATTATAATTGACAAAATAACCATAGGTAATGAGTAACATCGTAATAAAATGTCCTTTAATGAGATGGACTATATTTAAATCTATAGAATTAGTAGATATAATTCATCATATGATATCCCAACTTGGAAGTATATATATAATAATAAATATATTATGTTTTTAATATAAAAAATTAATTAAATAGTGGAATTTAATTCAAAATCACTTACCTTGATCCTTATTAGTTTGATAGTTACATCGAATATCCTAAATAATTTAATAAAATTCAAAAAATATATAATTATGAACCTTATTCAAAAGAACCCAATTTATAATCCATATTTAATATTATTTTATAAATATATGAGTTAGTTATTTAATATTTTCCTAACTAGGTATAAGAAATATTTATTACTTAGAACAAGTTTTGTAAAATAAGTTATTTTATATACTCATTTTACAAATTAAATAACTATTTAATTATATATTTTATATTAATTTAATTTATATGAATGTTTTAAATGATATAATTCCATTTCATGTTAGTTTTGATTATGATCCTTCTGGATAAAATCGACGATTGTAATGTTATAGTGATACTTAATGAATGAATGAGTGATTTATAAAATAATTTGTTACATGATTGAAAAAAATTGTCAGAACCGAATAAATTATATATATATATATATCATATAATATCACTAAATACCTTATCATAGTTATCTCTGATATAAATGCATATTATTGTTCAGGTAGACTGTTAAAGTGACCCTAACTTGAATGAAAAGTGATTAATAGATAATTATGAGGTGGTTAACTTCTAATATAACTATAAAAGAATAATATAGAGTACTATTTATGAATAATATTTTTTGAAATAGTTCATGACATTCCATAAAATGTGTGGACGTCATAATATAGAGTATTATTTATGAATCCTAAATTTTATATTAATTTTATAAAAAAGGTTCATGACATTACATAACATTATTATATTAAAATGTAACAAAAATTCATGTTATTTTTAAAGTGAAATTTGGAAATACTCACCTAAAATTATATTAATTCAAATAATTAGAAAATTTGATACATAGAAAATATTATTACAATGAACCAAAAAAACATATTAAAAATTTTAAATTATTTAATTTATATATTTATCTTTTATAAAAAAATTTAGATGTAAATAGAAAATTATATGAAAATATGTTTTTACTGTATTAAGTAATCACATTCAAATTTCATGACATTCCATAACATTTTTATAGAGTACTATAGTTTATGATATCATTTTTATAGAATATGTGGACGTCATAATATAGAGTACTATTTATGAATCCTAAATTTTTAATAAATTTTATAATTTTATCTTAAATTAACATTTTAAGTCATCCATGTAATGTGGTTAAATAAAGAAAAAAAATTCATCCTAGAAGTGGTAGTTTGCTCAATACTTGAATAATGGATTTAATTTTCCTAATTGAAAATGGAAACTGTGATTAATGATTACAATAATTTTGATTATAGAATTTAGTATATTAAAAAAATTACTATAATTATTAGATATTGGAAAGTTATAATTTTACATCAATATTATAATTCAATGAATTTATGTATAAATGATTAAACATTTTTAGTACTAAATGATTTAGATTGAGGATTCCATGGAAAATAATTGGATAAACTAATATCTCATGACCAAAAGATCAATATACTGAACTAGAAATCATTGAGAGTAAAAAATTATTGGTTTTCATGAGGAAATTATATTTTTAGGAATTTCATCAATTGGTTTTGAGAGTCAACTATTATATGTCGTGGGAATAACATTGGGGTAAATATTTCATCCCAATATAATGGGATTACATGTAAAAAATATTAGTTAGCTCTATGAATAAACAATAATTGAGTGGAGGGTGTGATAATGTTTATAATATATCAACAACCAAATTAAAAACATGGTTTTCACTCACCGCTCGTTAGATGAACTGCCTTAATTTGCTCCATGGGATTGATTATATAGCTACTCATGCCTACCGTGAAGCTAATGTCGTTGCTGATGCTCTAGAAAACAAAGGAGTCCATCAAAGCATGACTTTTCTGGACTCTATTCTTCTTGACCTATTATATCTTGTTGATAGAGATTGTAAAAAAATCCCTTCCTTTGGCATTTTGTAATCCTTTTTTTCTTATCAATAAATTATTCTTTGGTCTTTGACCAAAGCACTACCTTTTATTAAAAATTAAAAACATGGTTTCCTAAGGTTTCATTCCATTTACCACATGACTTATTACCTTTTTTTTACATGTTTACTATAATTGTTTACTAACGTAAAATCTTAATTATGCCGAAAAATGTACCATTTTAATTAAAAATGAACTACGGATCATAAAACTTAAATCAATTAAAATGTACTAAAAATATAAAAGTGATAAACAAATTTTTAAATATTAAATGAATAATAATTTTTGAAAAAATCATAATTATTAAAATTTAATATGTAGTGTAATAAATTAAAAACAATTTTTTTATATTATAAAGTAAAAAATAATTTAAATATTTGGTATTATAAAAATGGTTCATGACATTCCATAACATTCTTATATTAAAATGTAAAAAATTCATATTATTTTTTAATGTGAAATTTGGAAATAGTCACCTAAAAATATATTAATTCAGATAATTTAAAAATGATACTTATAAAATACTATTATAATGAACCAAAAAACATATTAAAATTTTTAAATTACTTAATTTATAGATTTATCTTTTATAATAAAAGTGAGATGTAAATATAAAATTATAGGAAAATATCTTTTTACTGTATTATGTAATCTCATTCAAATTTCATGTTACTTTCCAATTAAATTAACATTAAAAAATTATTTATATAAATTATATTTTATAATCATTAGTCCCACAATTTTTAAAATATAATTTTATAATTAATATAAATTTAATATTCATAAAAATACATTTCTAGGCTTAAAATGATTGTATTATAAATTTTAGCAATACTAATTATATTATTTCATAGTAAAATTAGCCTTTATTTTCCTTTTAAAAAAATTTCATAGTGAATTTACTTGTATTATTTATCAGAAATTCAATAGTTAGGTTTTAAGAATTTAATAATATATTGGTTTTATGTTAGTTCATTATTGTTTGTAAAGAAAGCTATCAGACACATTGAATTTCTTGAATTTACATTTATATTAATATTTCAGGGAGTGGCAGACTCACCTATTAAATAGATTGCACCGTAAAATTTTGAATCATTTAATCGGTGTAATTTATATAGGGTTGTCATATCTTAAAATAAAATAATAGATGACCATAGTCTAATTTATAATTTTTATTAATTTTTTCTCATAGAAAAATTGAAATGGTCCTTTATAATGAGAAATAACACATTAGATATAGAATATTGCAAAGGGAGGAAAATCTATATTCACAAATAATAGCTTCTAAATACCCTTAAAAATGATTAATATGATAATCATACCACCAATGGGTTTTATTTATAATTTAATAAATAGTAGTTCGTGAAAACATACATGATAATGGACATTATTAAATTTGGATTCAAATCTCATCATATGTTGTATTAGTTATTCTTCATATGATTTTTCTTTTTCTCATAGTTATAGAGGAAAGTTTCAATTGATATCCATAAAAATGAGATAATGATACAAAATTCCTGAATATATTGTAATTAATGTAATAGAATTTTTGTATATATTTCGTTTCCAAGTTCCTTTTCAAATGATATTCCACTGCACATAATAGAATTTCTCTCTCCCATTATGAAATTTCCCCAATTATTTTCCCACATTATTGAAAATTATTAAATTTAATCTTCTTTATTTATATAAATTATCCACCCAAATGTTTATGAGATTCTATTACTATTTTCATGAGTTTTGTTGATTTAAAATATGGTCATGTTTTAAATAAAAATTCATAATACCCTATCTGGAATAATCACACAATTTCTCACTCTATCACTTATTATGTTATGCGTTTTATTTAGATAATTTATATATTTTCTATATTATTAATTATTAATGCTGTTTTTTTAGAATAAAATATTAATAAAATGAAATAGATTCAGCTTGGGTGAAAAACATTTTATTATTATCATCATAAATAACCACAAGAAAATTTAATATCATGGAGTATCATATTATTCCATTATATTGTAACTTGATAGTTTGTAAAAATAAACATTTATCAGAATTAGATCAACCTATATCACTAATTGTTTACAATATTCAATTCATGGTTCATCCTAATTTAATTTGAGTTGGGTTCAATAATACTTACCATTAATATTTTCTAAATAATTTTTCAAATTAACGTGAATGTTATTAAAATATTATGAATCCAAAAATCATTTAACGAATTTCCCTCAAAATCCAATATATACTTCATCAATGAAATAATATATAATTTAATATGTATTGTAACTTAGGAATCTTAATATTTTAATATATATTTCTATTGGTGACAATCGAATGAGGTTATCTAAAGTATGTATATTCAAATCTCCCAAAATGGTTCATAAAGAAAATGTTAATTATCCAAATGATGTCCCCCAAGGTTATTAAAACATATGTCTAGTTGGGCCTATTTGTTGTGCACTAGGAGACGGTCAAGCTAATACTCAGTATTATCCTTTTGGGGTTATTAACCATAGATACTTGTATGATAGAGATACAATCCACTTTTAGTGTCGATATAGAGATGCAATTTATAAGTGAACCACATTATAATTAAATTAGACAAATGTTATAATGTTACACTATACATAGATTTATAGCATATACATATCTATAGGATTTTCTCTAAATCCACATTCTCATAATCTACATATAATAATTGCATTATAAATTTAAAATTGGTTTATATTTTATCCCAAAAGGATATCTGTAACATTGAAATTATAATAAAAAAATGTGTTCACACCATGAATATAATAAGAAACCATCATAATCCCCATTGTTATCTAAACCCTTACCTGCTGACAACTATGATGCCCAAGATCTTTACTCTCTAATTTAAAGACCTCAATACATATATGACTTACTACCTCTGATACCAATAATAAATTATCAAACATATTTATTTCTTAGTTACATGAATAAAAAAATATTACATTACATCCATTCACAAAAACATTTATGTATAGAGAAATTGATAATAATATAAAATTTATATTGTAAAAAATCACATGTCATTCTAAAATATTTTATATTTTTTCACTATGTAGGAAACTACTTACATTATGTTACTTCTTAAATATCTCCCAAACGTTGTTTAACATGTTATATTATTCTAAAAACACCTTTGGTACAACATTTTATTATAACATCAAAAAGGAAAACATTATAAATATATTATATCAGAAGCTCAGTAAAATAAATATATAACAAAACTTGTAAAAAACTAGATCATGTTACACAAAATATTATATAAAAAATAATCTTATTAATACAATCATAAACTGAAAATTAGATCCTACTATATGTATGATAGTAAATTCAAACATGGATAAATTTTATCCAGGATCTCGTACTAATGGAGTGAATAATTTTTTAAATAAAAAATATGTCATTAATGTTTTTTTATAATATACTATCCTGATATGGGAAGAGGTATACACAAAACCCGAGTGGTATTGCCTCATGGGACCTATTGATGTATCAAGGGAGTATATAATTCCACACCCCTCCCATCCGTTTTATAAGCCAATTCATTCACTATATGGCTAATAATTAATTTTCTAATTTTTCTATGAATAATAACATGCCTATCCATATAATTATATATGTAATATCTATACATAAAAAACTATTTTTTATGTTCATAATTATCAATAAAGTCAATATTTTTCTCTATATAAATATAATGGATTATATAATCATTACCAGTCTAAATAATAATGTTTATTTAAAAAAATATTGATTATGGATTCTAATAATAATCCTTAATGATATAAAAATATATATAAATCCAATAAATTTACAAAATTTTATAGAATAACATTATATCATGGTGAATATAACTCAATATGAATTATGAAAAATTTTATAATCTTAACATATTTATAAATGATAATATGAATTATTGAATATATTAATAACATGATTATATGTCATCCACGAAAATATTTTTTTGGTTTCAATTATTAAAATCCCTAATATTTTAAAGTAAACCAAGAATGAAGTTGATATAAATGAAAAAAACCATCAAAAAATGAATTATTGGAACTGAATCATATAAGAATACCTAACGAGTTGAATTAATTTATATTTCTAGATTAATCCTTCAAAATATTATATTAATAAATATTAGAATATAAATCATTAAAAATAAACCCGATTATGGAAAATCAAATTAAAAATGAAGTAAAAAATTGTTGTAAAAATAGAAATTATATTTTATTAAAAAAATTTATCATTGATGTTAAAATAAACATACACATGTCGCTCTTACATTTATGTTTCAAAATGGTGATATGAAATATTGTTATAGTCATTAATTTAAAAAATATTCTCTGCCAATGGATCCATGAAGGTTCATAATTCTTATATACTAGAAATGAGGATATTAATACAAAACATATGAATGAGGAATGGAGAAAACAATTTAATTTTTTTCAATCATTTTATAAAATTCACATTATAGGTAGTGTGAAAAATCATTCCATTTTAATTAATCTAGGATTTTAAAAATTATAATTATCAATTATCTTGTAAAAAATTATTATGTTTAGAGAATGAAAAAATTCTAAATTATTTCATAATATAACATACATTAACTCAATCGAAGGATATTTTAGTTATCAACATTTCTTATTGGAAACAAACTCTATGATACAAAAAAAAATTAAAAAAAGGGTTATGTTGAAATTATAAAAAAAGATAGAATACCTCATAAAAATGATAATATTTAATATGTACGTATGAGATAATAAATATTCATAAGTGAATGATTATAAATTAATTAATGAAAATTGAGTTACCACAAACTCATATGACTGGGTTAATACTTAATTCGAAATACATATAAAAGAAAAAACATGGTTTTGATTATTTTATCTAATGAATAACATGTAATTAAACTATCTAAAATTCATGGCATTTTAAATCAATATACAACTATAAAAATTAATAAAATATTATACATTGTGTAACATGTCTCAAATAATAAAATTTGATATCAACAAAACCCTTGCGATATAAGTGATATTGTAATGAAAACACAGTGTAAGAGAGGTATATTAATTCAAAATAATATAAAATTATTAATATAGAATTCTTGAAATGATATCTCAAATAGGAATCATATACAACAAATAAATAAAATTTGGTGTGTAATACCTAACATGTTTCAATGAGATGACATTGAGACAAGAAACCCCAAAATTGGACTAGATTCATTTTAAATTTTAATAATATATTCTAAATAAATAAATTAAATTTGTCAAATATATACAATATATAAAAATAAATAACTATAATCATTTATAAAACTATGTTATAATCATTCATTATATATATATATATTTTCTTTGAAATCTTTGTCAACACTAGGTGTAAATAATCTTTATACCATTAAACTAGTTTCTTAAATGATAACTTGGTATATATAAAATTTCTAAATTACATCAATATTTTATCATCTAATAAACAATAATAATATTTTTTGGATAATTATTATCAATATAATTTCATTTATTTTTAGTTTTAGTTAGTATATATAAGGAAAATATTGGTGACATTCATGTTTTGGTGATTCCTAATGAATTGAGGTTCATTTCGTAATTATGAGTAATATGATCACTTAAATATTGAAAATGGTCCTACATTAAAAAAAACAAACACACATATATATGTCATATTATATTTGTAAATATTCTCACATAGAAATCCACAATATAAATTTGTATTATTGTTCTTGTGGGAGGATAAACCAACCCAAACATGTACCTACCATGATCAATTGTTGGTTATGGGGTGGTTTAGTGGTAATATCATTAAAAAAGAAAAATATTATTATTTGATTAATAATATTTTGATACATCCTAACATTAATGAATTATAAATTTGATATAATTTACATAAATCCATTACATTTAATTAGTGGACAAATTTCCAATTACTACACTCATTTTTAATGATTGAATTGACAATGCCATTTTTGAATATATAATTAAATAATTCTAAAAATTTTCATATCTAAACCATAATGATATAAATAAATATTTATACTTTAAGAACATACTGAAATACACCCATGAAAGGAAATAATGAAATGTCAAATAAACCATTCCAGATAGGCAGTAGTTCACATGTACATGATAGATGATTTCATTTTCATACAAAGGGAATTAAGAAATATATGTTGTATTATTTCAAAATAAAAAACATAAAAAAATATAATAACTATTTTAAAAATACCCCTTTTTTAACAACCTTGTATGTTGGTTAAGGAAAATGAAATATGTTGAGCCGTGGATGTGATAGACTGAAGAACGTATGAATATCAATTTTTTCATAATAAAAAGTGAAAATCTGATTATTGATTATTAAAATAGTATAATAAAATTAAATATAAAACCAATAATAACCCAATTATATAGGGACTGTAATTTTATTATTGTGAAATAGATATTGAAAAGAGATAGGTTGTGTAAAAAGTATTACTTATGTTGAGAACTTTTTGATTACCTTAGAAGATTATTTTTAAATAGACAGTATATGTAAATATATTTTAAAAATAAGAAAAATATTGTGAAATATTATTTTATTGGATGTAATTATTGGGGGTTTTTAGGTGTAAAATATTTTTATGAGATCCTAAAATTGGATATTAGAGGACCCTTTTATAATAGGTGAGAATGGTATTTTTCAAAATATTTCAACTTCATATAAAAGGATCACATGTTTAACATATAAATATATTCACAAAAATATTCATTAATTTAATTTAGGTTTAGATAATTTCATGAATATGTCAACCCTAAAGTAGAAACAAATTTCTATCATGTTTCAAGACATTCACCACTAGAATTATTATCATATTCAACTTAATCAACTATTTTGGAAACTATGTTTTACCAGAGTTAACATAATATTTTAGCCTAAAATAAAGCGGTTCTTATTACATTATACAAAAAAATTATTATATATATATAACTAATATTTGAATATTTTATCATTGAAATTTATAAAAACCAATATTAAGGTAATATAGTAATAATATATTATAAATTAATTTTGAAAAAATATAACATATTTTTTAAAATGAAAATATACGGGTTTAAAATTATGAAATACAAATAAAAATTATTAATTTCTTTTATAAGAAAATAATTTTGTCATTAAAAAATGTATAATGAATATCAAATTCAATATTATATAAAAAAATGTTTCATATAAGCAATGTTTGTTTATCAAAATCATATTATTACACTATTCACCTAAACAATTGTTTTTTGAAAAATAAAAACAATTCCATAAAAATTCAACTCTGAATAATCCAAAAAAATTAATTTTTCAAATTTAAAATATAATATTTAAAATTTAACATTAAAACAAATAAGATATATATATAACGAAAAATTTTTTTATATAAAATTGAATCTATAGAATATTAACCAATCTGAGCCATGTTAATTATTATTTACAATTTAAATTTTATTAACCAATAATTTATATTAAATATACATTATCTTCATTAACCATCTTTTTCTTGAAATATATGTTTATAATGTAATTAAATGAAATATCATGGAAAAATACATTTCTAATCAAAATGATATCTAAATTATAAGAAAATAATTGGAAAATTATCTATGAAATCGTAGTATAAATCATCTATATAGTTCTACCTATACTCCAAAACAAAAAGTCTCATAATGGAAGAAAAAAAGTATCAGAGAAATGGGAAGAATATGGTAATCAGAATAAAAATATTGAAATTTATTCTAGAGAGAAGCTTCCATTACTACATTAGATATTAATAATATATGTTTATTGAGACAGAAAAACATAATTAAATCTTATGAATTATGGCATAAAAACTCTATTGAAGTACATTGAAAATTTTTATGTATATATTTATATAAAATAGTAAATACTAATCTTGTGTTTTTTATGAGAAATTTGATGAAGGAAATATTATAGATTATTCACGTAATGAACAAATGTAAAAATGGTGGAAAAATTATTTACAAAAATATAAAGACATATATTATGTGATATTTATTATGAATAATATTTTCTTACAAAATGTTACTGGGAATGTTGTGGAATAGAAATTTAATATTTCCAACTAAAATAAAAGTTAAAAAGGAAGTTTGAATGAGGATTCATATGATTAATTCAATGAGAAAATTGTAGTATGTTGAGGAAGTATGAAAATTTCTACATTACAAAAACATGTTGAAATCAAATATATTCATGGGAATCAAAAAGAATTAGTCTGTACTAGAATAGTTGTATTATTACAAAATCAAACTTCACTAATCTCAATAGTTGAAACCAAATATTTTTTAGAATCTATTAAACACAACGAATAAGTGAATAATATGAATTAAGAGTTGGATCTAATTTAGAAAAATGAAACAAGGGAATTTTTTCCACTTTATAAAGGTAAAAATGTTATCCAAACCAATTAGTTTTATAAAAAATGATTAATATACATAGAAAATATTTATGAAAGAATGCAATTCATCTTTGTAACGGACATGTACAGGTGGGTGGTGTATAATTTTGTGAATCCTTTTCTCCCATATTAATGTTATAAATTATTAGCATTTTTATTGATGTTTATTATCACAATAATTACACTGTTTATTAGTTGGATGTAAATTCAGAATTTATGAGTAGAGAAATTGGAGAAGTTTACATTGAAATACCTAAAGGGTTTCTACTTGATGAAGATGAAAAAAAATATTGTTGATTTAAGAAATTTTTGTACGGGAAAATAATTATCTATGCTCATAGTATTCAATGGTTTTGAATTCTTTTAGAATATTTATTTTTTCTAAATGAAATGTTGATAGAATATTATATATGAAATATGTTGTCTATATAATAGTAACAGTAGATATTTATTTAGATAGTATAATTTTTATGTGGATTGAAAGGATTTTTTTGAAAGATTTTTTATGAAATAAAAAAGAATATAGATATGTAAATTTTAGTAGAACTAGCATTATTATATAGTTTACATGATTAGAAAAGCGGAAAATAAATTTTCATATCTCCAGAAAAGTTTGTACGGGATCTGTGAAATGATTTTAGCATGGAAGAATCCAAAGATCTCTCTACTCAAATCTCAATGGGGATGATGTTGAGTAAATTTGAATTTAAAAAAACTGTGAATCCAAATTACATTCATATGTTTATAGAAATACTACATTACATTATTATTTCAATTCCTAGTATCGTTTATTTAATAATTTTGTTTTCTATTTATTAATTTAATATAAACGAATCGCAAATGTTGGAAGAAAATCAAATTCTATGATATGTAAAATGAGTAGTATCTCTTGGGATGTTATAAAAAAGAAATTTGGAGATGACGTAAACTGGTTATTCAGATACTGATTAGGATGAATATTGAAATTATATAATATCATCCATAGGAGTTAAATTTGTTTCAGTGAATATTGTGTAAGTTGTCCTAGTAAAAGTCCAAGTTCAATATCATTATGGACAATAGTAATCGTATATGTCGTGTCTAATCATGGTTTTTCATAGATGTTGTGGATGAATTTTTAGTTGGAATTTGGAATATATAATTTAATAAACCACTAGAGATACATTGTAATAATTAATGTGAATTTAATATATCTAAAAACCTTTTCCAACATTCATGATCAAAAAACATTTATATAATTTTTCACTTTATAAACGAAAATATATCGACAAGAGATTGTTTTCCAGAATATATATGAATGATGTATAAAATTGTTGATATCATCTGGTAGATATTATAAAAAACTTTTTTTGTTGAGTTAATATTGTAACTTCAAATTCAGCAACCTCCAATGAAATACTAAATCTCAAAATAATTTTTTCCTATCTTTTGTTCAATTATGATGAAAATGGGTATTACTTATATTTCAAATATAAATCTAAATATTAAATTATCGGATAGTGGGAATGATAACAATAAACTAGGAGAGAAAAATAAATGTATGAAAATTTAAAAGTGATGGCTAGTTTATCATTACATGGACACAAAATTTTATTTCCACTAGTGTATGGAAATCTATTAAAAACATTAATTTATCCATATAAGTGGTGTTAGGAAACTCCCATTTTAGAGAGAATATTTTTTGATAAAATATGAAAACATTGATATCATTAAATAATTTTTTGAAATACTGTCCCTATTTTAAAAATAGTTAGTTTAAATGTTTATAACGAGAGCCATTGAAAAAATTTGAGTGGTGATATTAAATAACATTGGATTTGTTTTGTTTTGACAACTTTTTTAAATTGTAAACTAATCTTTACATTAATAATGTTTTAAAAAAAATAATGTTTTGGAATGTTCAAACCCATACATGATGGGGGATACATTTTTTGAGAAATTTGTTTTGCAGATGTCAAATTACATGTTAAGGAGTACTAGATGTATATGTTGTTAGCAAGATTATATCAAAAAGTTCTGCAATAGTGATCATTAGACTTAGCTCCATCAGTATGATGAATTAGTAGAATTTTCTATTGGAAAAGAATTTGTTTCTAAAAGATTTGATTTAATGATTAAAATAGTTATCTACATTCTATATAATAGTTATATAAATATTTTCTAATCTAAAAAGTCAAAATATCATGAGAAAGTAATTATAATGTTCAATGCTTTTTTTCAATAGGTATGACTTCATTGGTGGGAAGAAATGTGAGATGTGGAAGATTTTATTTTCCATCAAAGCATTAAATAAAATATATAGATCATCAGATACAAAAAAATTAATGGTATAAGTTATTGATCAGACATAGGATCAGTATCAGATTCAATTCTTTAATGTTCAACATCAATCAGAAAATATTTTTTTAGAAATAAGTTAATGAGTTATAAAGTCTAATGTTTTCTAATGCAGTTGAATGAAGATAGTGATTTTGAGAATTATAATGTTCATAAACATTATAACCTTATCATAAATGATACTTTTACAATATCCATGTTCTTATAAATCATGAAAAATATCAGGATAATATATTTTGATTAAATTTAGAAATAAAAAATTTGTATTGATTATAGAAAGGGAGTACAAGATGGTCTCAGATCCATAAGTACTAGAAAAAAGATTTTAGAAGTTGAAATGCGTTTTTAATGATGAGTTATGAATATTTTAAATGTTATAAAGTTTTTATTCCATATTAATTATAATTATATCTTAATTAAAAACCACTTATAATGGTAAATCCATAATTAAAAAGATTACATCAAACTAATGATATGGAATTTCAACCATATTGATTCTCAGAAGCAAAGTCAATCAAAATCTCTCTAAGAAGGAATGTCAATAATTCTAACATTGATGAGAGAATTATATTTTGAATAGGTTGAGGATGTTTCACCATAATTATATGTGTAAGTTCTATTATAATTTGTTTATGATGGTCAATCATAATAATCTTAGGAATTCACATCATAATTTGTTGCGGAAGCTCAATTGTAATATGTCGAGGAATATCCATCAAACAAGAGAAAATTTATACTGTTCAATAAGGATTATTACTAATAATAAATGATACAAATCAATAATATTACATAATATTAATGATGATTTGAAGAGGGGAAACATGAAATTAAAATATGCATATATATCGGAGTTTATGAATTGTGGTAAGGGGGAAACAATTTTCATCTTCATTTCATTTCCATTATTGGAATATAATATATATATGGAAAATAAATTCATACATTTCAACCATTGACCTATCAGGAAAATAAATATTTCTCTAGAAAATGTATTATAGTTGACTTTATGAATAGAGATCTTGTTAGAAAATCAGACAGTTAATAGTTTCCTTTCCATAATGAGGAAGATTGTTGTGAGGATGATGGGAATATGAATGATCAGACTGTGTATTAGATTGGGGTTTTAGATTTGTATTTTAAGAAAATATTTAATATTAATGATCCCATTTAAATGATCTAATCGAAAATAGAAAATCAGACCCAGCCATAGCGGACTGAGGATTCAGTCAGATCATTTGTGGACCAGATTAAAAAATGTCATTATTATTTTTATTGGATCAATTTTTTAATAAAACACTATAATTTTATATAATTAATTATAATAACTCCCATATAGAGATATAATTTTTCTAACTAATGTTGTCCCAAGTTGTATTAATTTCATCAAATTAGTTAATTTCTCTAGACCCAAGGGTGTGTTTATAGAAAATATGTATGTTCTCACACTGATGTTGAACATTGTAAGGGTCATGTTCGTTAGTTTCTCTAATGTTTATCATACATGTTTATTTACAAAAAGTTCATATGTTTATAAATTTATAATGTATCAAGGGTTATGTTTGATATGTATTAAAGATTTTACAAATTGATCTACTCATTCACCCCCATCTATTTTGTTATTTGATCAATTGAAACATATATAATGTGTTAAAATTAATAAATATATAATTAATATATATTATATTTATATCATCATTAAATTAATTTAAATTATATTACCATGAAAAATATAATATGAACCAAAATAGAAAGCCAAACCATACCTGAAAAAACAGATTACTTATTAGCAGATAAAAATATGACTATGAATGTTTATTAATCAGGTAATGAATTGTCATATGTAGATCTTATATGATATTATACATATGAGTATGGTTAATTAATATATACACAATTAATAAATTATTATATAATAATTTTTAGTGTATATGGATAATGTTGATATATAATGAAATGGATTTTTTTCTCACTTTTTTATCCATGAGATACATTGTATATTCACACCTCGTTAATTTTTTGTAATGTATACACTACCCATAATACTATTTTATATTTAATTTCATAAAATTTATATGTATTTAAAAATCCAATTGAGTAAATATATTTCATAGGGTTTTTAAAAAAAATATACTAATATGGAAAGGTATTTTAGACTCAATTTTTCATTATTGGGACATACGTCTTGTTTTGAAGCTATCCTATTTTTAGAGGTTAATATACTTCTCCTTTGAATTTTTTTATAAATAATATACATAATTTCATTATAGTTTATATTTCCTTTTATTATGTTTTTTTGGGTCATATGATTAAAAAGTTACTTATTTGGGAAGGGTTTGATGCTACAATTTCATTAATTAAAAGAATTGTGTATGATTACGCTTCAAATGATAAAATATTATGATATATCTCTCTTGAAACAAAACAATTTCATCTCCAATATTTTTTTATTTAGAATACATTTTTTCACATGATTTTATTATCTTTATACCGTAATGATTCTAAAATAATATCTAAAATGAAATCCTATTATATTTTTATCATCACTTGAAAACCCATGTTTATCCGGTTCTTTTTGTTCTTAAAATTATTTCAAAATAGTCTTTGCATTATCTAAAGGATATACTAATTACTATTTTTCTATATTTATAATTTAATGTCATTTTTTAACATTAATATTCTTTTTGTTTTCAAAAATGAGGACCGAATATTTTTTATAAGAAAATGGAAAAAAATAATAATTTTAAATTGTATAGAAAATTAGTTTTTTTATCCATCATAACCTGTAACTGTTTAAAAAATTATTTATATTTTAGATGGTTATTATAAAAGAATATTATTTTTGATCATTTGATATGTTTTAAAATGTTTTTTATCAATTGTAATGATTATTTTCTATAATAAATGTTTCATGAGATATTTCAATATCATTTCCCTTAGAATATGAAATCATTTTATGTTACTTATGATTTAATGGGGATATAATATAATGATACCATTATTGTTCTTCCTCTATATGGTTTATACATGGGATTGGATAATGTTTATGGAAATCATTTCTCTTCCTCAGTTTATACCATTTTAAAATTTTTATGAAACATATTTATTTTTTTATAGGTTTTTCATTGATTAAATAATTAAAAAACAATGATTCCTATTTTATCTATTGTTTATTCTATTATTATATGTTCATGAAACACATTTATTCTCTTGGGTTCTAATATTATCAATATTTTATGTTCTAATGGAACAATTATTAAAAATAATCAATATGTATTGGGTTGGAAAAATATCTCTCTCTAATTTTTAGGTAAATTTTTATATCTCATGAGGTAAATAGTGTAACAACTAGTGATTTTTAAATATTCCTATTTTTAAATTTAACTTCTTCAAAAGCATAACAGTTGAAAAAATAATTAAAATATCATTATATAATTATTAAATCTCACACTTAGATGTGGGAATAGTGAGAGTGAGTGAGATTAAGTAGACCATGAAATTTTATATTACATATTTTTATTCAATTAATTAAATGGTTGTCAATTAATTGAAAATGAAAACCAATTTAACATAAAGGTATCATTTTTATAAGAACTATTTGTATTCCAAACATGATATTTTATATTCATAAATTATATTAATCAATATTATATTATGTTAATAATGAAATTTATATATTATATATTCAGTAAATATTTTTACATTCATCAAATCATTTTTAGATGCGTAAGAGATGAATAAATAAATTATACACCTAAATTACTATATTTTTCTGAAAGTAGTTTTTCGACTAGTAAATGAAGAAATAGTTTTAAATATAAATTTATATACTATTATATATTATATTTTACAGAATAAAATTAATTTTAAGAATGTAATATAAAAATTAACATAGTATATTTTTTTTATTTTTCAAATAAGTTTCATTGTTTATAAATAGTAATATGATCGTTGGATTAAAAATGAAACCTTTAGGAATATTAATGTAATGACCCAATATTTTTCAATGGAAATTCATTTCAAATTAGCATGTCATAATCACATGAAAGCACAACATAAAAAACTACTAAGTGCTATGTGACCTTTAAACATATGTTTGTAACTTCTGTGATGTGAATTTCAAAAATCCTACATGCACGGTTGCAATTAGTAAGTTTTTTAGAGTTAGATATGAAAACCATGATTTTTGGTGAATAGTAACCTACCCTTATGAATAGTAGCATAACCTTATGAATAGTGATATATACTAATGAATAGTAACCTTACCCATGATAGTATATAAATAATATTCATGTTGAAGTACGATATATCTATGTTTTGAAATAAGTAAATAAATGTTTTTAAACTGGTTTTTATTATAAATTATGATTTTAATTAAATATTAAATAAATCATATTTAGAAAATTATTTCTGAAAATGGACTTCATTTTTGGATTCGAAACATCGAAAAATTGTTGGGGTGAAGTTTTGGGATTTTTTATGAAATACATGAATTTCTCATGAATAATTAAATAACATAATTTACAAAATAAGCTAAATAAACTAATTATAGAGTCAAGTATGATGTTCTACTAATCTAATCCCAATTTATTCAGATTCACATGATGAAATTACTATTATTGGTCATGGAAGACTCACTATTCCTTGTCTTGTTGAGAAATAATAAATTAATGAATATAAAATTAAGAAATCCCCTCTCCCCTCCAATATAAAACCTCCAATCATTCCCTCTTCTCATCAAGCATCTCAAGCCCTGTGCAATCTCAAAATTCTGTCCAAATAACAATCCAATATCATCTCTGACGTCCATAAAGCCTTGTTATAATAAAAATACAAAAACCTCCCTCATTAGGAGTCTCTCAATAATGTTTGGATCAAGCGGTAAATTCCTCTTTTAAATTCTTTTTTTTCTTTCAAGTCCACTTGTTTTATTTTTCTACTATTTCCTACCCTTATCCAAATTATGTGATGAATCCAAAACCTTACATGTACTATAATTTTTTCCTGATATTGGAATAAGTTACCTTAATCTCTTCCTTTAACCTTCTTTTATTCTAGTCGCAAAAACACCATCTAATATGTGTCAATTTACCACATTCAATGAGGATGGGATTTTGAATTCTATTATCATTTTCAATTTTGGTCATGAAAAAATTCTTGTTAAGAATGAATGACATTATTATATATGTAATATAACCTTTGCGTGGTTCTATAATCCCTTTTTATAAATTGTATTACATTATAGTGAAAAACAAATTTGTTTTAATCAATACACACAAATTAACCAAAACAGTTATCATTAAAGTTCTATATAATAATTCATTCTCATTCCATGTGAACATTTTATATAAATGACCAATAAAAACTATGGATGATCCTTAATAATATTACGGTTCATTTCTAGATATTTAAATCCATTCCACATGAACTCCATTACATAAGAACAAGTTAACAAATTACAAAATTAATGAAAAAAAACACCGCAGGACGATAAAATTCAATATAATAACATATCAACAAATGAATAAATGAACTAAAAATAATTATGGTAAACTAAATAAATTTATAATATGTTCTTAAATATGATATTAATATTTATTATTTCATATTCATGTAGCATAAGTTTAAGAACAGAACACTTTCTGATTTAAGGTAAGGGTTTTTTAACCTGAAATTCCATTTCCATTTGGGTCACTTTTATTGAATATTTTCATCAATGAAATTCTATTATATTATTATTTAATAATCATAAAATTTGTGTGAGTGTTCTATATATTTTTACCAACCATTACCGTTCCTCATTTTGAGGATAGTAACACATTTTAAAAAAACATTCAAATTTTTTTGTGAAATACTTGCCCGATCCAAGAGAATTTATCTTATTCTTACCTATATTAATGGAAACTCTATAATCTGTATTTGGAAAACATTATCTTTATAAAATCATTCATTTTATTATAAAAATCCAATATTACTTCACTTCAAGTTTTATGAAAATGATTTTCCAAAAGAACTCTTCTTATCAATGTAAACTAGTATTTAACTCAATATTTACTCGAAAATTTAATAATGCTATCTTCATCGATTTAATCAAAATTGGTGATTCCTATGTATTATTAGGGTTATAATTCCTTGTTATAATCCACCATATTTAATTTAATGTATTGTGATTATATTGGGTATTTATTTTCTTTCTTAAAACCATTCATCAATATACACTGAATGGTCAGTGTTTTTGCATAATGTTTGGGAAAGCTATTTACATTACATATATTAGTTTTAATATAAATGTGTATGTAACATAGGTTTATCCCAATTCATATGAGGAATTAATTACACATACTATGATTTGTGTGGGGCAAGCTGTTACCCTTCAGTGTATTGGTAGGTCTCATGAGACAAACTACGGTCTTGGGACAAGGCCTTGACAAGCTCATTATTTATTGTCTTGACACGAGTCCTTGACAGTATAGTTATCTTGTCATGCATTATGTATTACATCGTTATTAAAATGTTATTGCTGGTTCATGTGGTTATTCGACTTGTAGAATATCCATGATTATGTTTTTCTATTGAAATATTTCCTCACCTCGTTTTTCTTCCATATTATGTTCAAGAAAATTTTTAGAGGAATGTGTTTTAAATTATTCACCATATCTAATGTTTATTTAATATTTTTCTATATTGCATACCCTTAAAGATAATTTGAAATCACCCCATTTTTATTTTTTATTTTCTCAAGACTCGAAGTTGTTTATTATGAATGACAGGATGAAATAAACTAGGAGTTTGTTTATGTTGTCTAGGAGTTTCTACGTTGTATTTATTTTCAAGTTCTAATGTTTAACTTATGATTGATTTTTTTTCAAAAATTCTAAACTACTCAGTCCTTAGAGAAGCTTACTCCTTTATATAATTCCAATGAAATTAAATAAATCACTGGATTTGGGAAACTAGAGTCTGGTACATACAGTTGTTATCAAAGAAATTCTAGTATAAAACATGGAAACTAGATTTAGAAAACATAGATAACGGAAGAGTTCCTATGATAGTCTTTGAGAATATACATACAAGAACGTCTTGGTATTTTTTTAAGGAATAGGTAATGTGGATCTTTCAAAAAATACATCCTTGTCTGGATACAAGCAAGTAGTGGTGGCTTTGGCACATATGTACATAGGAGTTAAATCTCTGACAAGGTGTTTCGGGCTCAACATGGTGTAACCTGTTACATGAAAAAGAGCCATGATTCCCTCTTGGTCACGACACTCCTGGGGGATATTCTTAGGAGAATTCACATTTTCTCCATAAGCCATTATGAAGGATTAAAATGTAATGTTTTCAAAAAAGATACCATATTTATGATTAAGAGACTGGTTATGCGTAGAATTTCAATTTATTTTAGGTATTTTTATACATTGATATTATGAATTATTATTCATAATCTATACTAGTGTATTCCATTATTTAGAAATAGAACCTAGTGGAATAATGGAAATTGCATGAATGCGCGTGTCTCCTATAAGAATTTCACACTAATGTAAGATAGAGATATTGGCTATGGTGTTGTGACTGGTGGTGGAAAATATTTAAATATACTAGGACAACATAATCAGGTTATGAAAAATAACCATACCTATATAGAGAATCCAGATCCACCATGTGGAAGAGTTATGTTAGATCCATTTATGTGACAACACACTTCATCATTCATTGGGACTACAAACCCATTTGTAGAAGATTAGTGGATATGTTCCCTAGAGAAGATATTTATTACTTAGGGATTTAGTGAAAGAGAGAAGGTTGTCATTGAAGTTTATCATCTAACTGGAGTTGTGGATTCATGGTTTTCATTAGTAAAAACCCCGACTGAGTAGGGAAAAATAAAAGAGATGGAATGGATGTATTTTAAATAAATATAATTAGAAAAATATTTGTCTCGTGAACAATGAGTAGATATTGAGAGGAAATTCGTGAATCTGATGCCGAAGGAGGATGAAATGGTTTCACAGTATAAATCCAACTTTACAAGGCTATCAAGGCATGATAAAGACTACCTATGTAATCCATGTTGAAAAATTGATTTATTCTTGGATGGTTTAAAACGATTCCTCTAAAGGGATCTGGCCTAAGAGAATTTATAATCATATGAAGACATATTTTCATGTGCTACCAAGACATAAATGAAATTCCCTATGTCATATGACTATAGGGAAAGTCAAGATAATAAGAGAACTACTGAAAACTCTATGAAAGGAAATAAGGATGTGGGGAAGAATGTAAGAGTTGAATTTCTATCATGTAGTAATTGTGTGGAGAAACACCCTAGCACTTGCCTGAAAAGAATGGGAGTCTATAACAAGTGTGGAGTAAAAATCCACCTATATCGGGGTTGTATGTGTATGAAAGAAACAACCAATGTTCTGTTCTATAATTTTAGGGATATGGGAAATTAAGCACATAAATGTCCTAAGCGTTAGGGAAATGATTCCCATAGAAGGCCAAGTGAGAATGGACAAGATTATTTAGTCACAACTGGGGAGGTTGATGATCCTAATGAAGTGGTGGTAGGTACATTGATCGTTTCATAGTGGATGTATCATTGTAAAAAAGGTGTGTTGATTAGTCTTCCTCATGACTTATAAACGCACTTTAGTTGGTAACCTTATCATCATACCAATGGCTGAATATGATATAATTTTCGGTATGAATTGGATATCAAATTATGATGTGATGATATATTACAATAAGAAGGAAGATACAATTTTTGAGACTGGGGTAGAATCTCTTATTTTTAGAGAAGAAACCTCACCATTTGATTCTTATCTATATCCACCCATAGTTGCGCTCCTAAATTAAATTATTGGGGAGGCAGGGAATGGAATAAATATTTGTGAGGAGATGAATGTACAGATATAGTATATACCTCTTGTACAAGAATATGTTAATGGCTTTCCAGAGGATTTACCTAGATATCCTCCTGATCATGAAATTGAGTTTTCCATTGACTTAATTCTAGGTTTAAGGCCCATATCAAAGAATATATATAGAATGGACACTGTGGATTTAGTGGAACAAAAAAAACTAGAATAAATAAGTGATAAAGGATTTATTCGACCTAGTGTTTTACCATGTGGAGCCCTTGTCCGCTTTTTCAAGACGAAATATGGATCCATGAGGATGGTAATTGATTATAGAGAAATTAATGATACTAAAATAATGAATAATTTTCATCTTCAAAGAATTTATGATATATTTTATCAAATTCAGGGATCCCAAAATTTTTTGATGATTTATCTAAGATCTGAATACCATCAGTATCTAGTGAGGAAGGAAGACATTCAAAAAACAGCATTCCAAACCATAAACGTGCATTACGAGTTTATATTATTCCTTCTGGGAAAAATAATGAACCTTCTGTATTTATGTATATGATTAATTGAGTTTTTAAGGAATAGATTGATGGCTTTGTGGTGGGTTTTATTGATGATATCCTAGTATACACTAAATTCCATGAAGATCATGATAATAACTTGTGCACTATTCTGAAGACACTTAAAAGAAATAAATTATATTTATGTTTAGAAAGTGTGATTTTTTGATCTATTCGGCTTCCTTTATAGGACACATTATCTCTAATGATGGAATATCGGTTGATCGTGTGAAGAAAATTGTTGTAAAAGAATGGCCTACTCAAACGAATGTAACTGAGGTACGTAGTTTTATTGGTTTAGCATGTTATTATCGGAGTTTCATTTATAAAATCTCTTTTTTATCCATCCCAATGAACAAGCTCACAAAAAAAGGGGTTATGTTCGTAGGGAAAAAGGAGAGAAGAAAGGTTAGGGCATAGCCCTTATTATTACGAAAAGGAACGAAAAAGACAACAGGAAGGATGACAAGGTCATAAAAGAACACATGCCCTCGTACGAAAGGAGAACCAACGAGAAAGAAAAATTCAAAATTAAAAGTCACATTGATAGGAAGTTTCATAGTCTTTATCCCAATCAGAATCATAGTCCAGAGGGCCATGAGACATGGTTACCATGGTTGGCTTCAGGTATGAGTAATCCTTCATCGGTCTCACTTTCATAGAAGGAACATGCTGAACTCCTTCAAAATCCACTACCACATTTTTCCATTTGGACAAAACCTGACTGTAGATTGGTTTCTTTTGGGATCCATCCTCTTCTTCATCCCACCTTATTATGATGTCATGTGTTTCTTATTCGTAGGGACAAATGAATATGAAGAATATTTTGAATTATTGAAGAGGAGGTTACTGAATGATCCAATCCTAATTCTGCCATCAGGGAATGTTGACATTGTTATCTATAGTGATGCATCAAAGAATGTACATGTTTCTGTCCTTATGCAGGATGATCAAGTTATTACATATGCATCTAGGCAGTGAAAAATTCATGAGCAAAGCAATCTATATCATGATCATTAGTTGGTAGTGGTAATATTTTCACTAAATATTTGGATACATTACCTCTACGTCGGAAAATGTGAGATATATACAGATCATAAGAGTTTATAATATATATTCTCAGAGAAATAACTCAATATGAGACAAAGTAGATGGATTGAGATACTAAATGATTATGATTTCACAATACACTACCACCCAGGGAAGATGAATAATGTAGAAGATTTTTCAAGAAGAAAGGATCATGGAGTTCTAGACAAGATAAGAGTTGAATGGGATCCTTTGTTCTGGGATCTAGTAAAGACGGATATGGGAATTATCAAAGAAGATAACACATCACAACGTTTTCAAATATTTGACAAAACTTTTTAATTGGAATGGATAAAATTTTCATAGTCTGAGGATGATGTGTTTCAAAATAAAATCAATTCTATAAATGATGGGAAGCTGACTGACTCTGTATATGAAGGTGTTATTTTGAAATTCAGAAAGAGGCTTTGCGTTCCTGCAATTCCCAAGATAAATAATGAACTATTGGAGGATTTTTATAGCTCTAATTTCTCTATACACCTTGGTATCACAAATATGTATACTGATATAAAAGAGTATTTATGATTTGAAAACATGAAGTGGGAGATTGGAGATTATGTGTCAAGATTTTTGGTGCGTCAATAGGTGAAATTTGGAAGATAATGCCATGGAGGAGTCCGGAAACCCCTTAGTATTCTTATGTGGAAATGGGAAAATATTATAGTGTAATTTTTCATGGGACTACCAAAGAAACAATGAATGAATGATTTTATATGGTTTATTGTTGACCGTCATACAAAATCATCACATTTTCATGACATAAGAGGAGATTTACCTCTTAAATGTTTAGAAAGACTATATGTTGATGAAGTTGTAAGACTCCGTGGTGTACCCTTATCAAATGTTTCAGATCATGATCCCTATTTTAAATCGCAATTCGGAAAAAGTATTTAGAAGGACCTGGATTCTAATATTCATTAGAGAACTGCATACCACCCCCAAATTGATGGAAAATTAGAATAGACTATTCAAACTTTGGAAGTCTTATTGAGGTCTTGTTCACTTGACTTTCATGAAATGTGGTATCAGTATATACCTCTTGCTGAATATTCCTATAAAAATAGATTCTATTCAAGTATTCATAGGGAGCCATATGTAGCGTTTTATGGAAAGAGATTTCGTACGCCAACTTTTTGGGATGATGTTTGTGAAAGAAAGCACGTAGGCCCAGAATTTGTATAGTAATAAATGGAAAAGGTGAAGATTTACCAAGCTCATATCAAAATAGATCAATTTAAGAAAAAGAGAAATGCAGAAAACAGAAGTAAGGATTTGGAATTTGAAGTAAGATATCATGTTTTCTTAAAGGTATTTTCATCGAAGGGTATTATACAATTCAGTAAGAATGGAAAAATAAGTCCAAGGTAAATCGGACCTTTAGAAATTCTTGATTAAATTAGAGTTTTATAATAACATTTGGAAATACCTCCTTGTCTATCCAAAGTTCACAATGTGTTCCACGTGTCAATGTTATGGAAATACATTCCATACCCAACACATGTACTCACCTATGAATAAATAGAACTTGATCCTAATCTGTCATATTGCAAAGAGCCTCTCCAGATTCTTGATACTGGGAACAAGTATTGAAAAATCAAATTACTCATCTAGTAAAGGTTCATTAGAGGAACCATAAGATGGAATATTCAATATGTGAGCCTGTGGGGTTTATGTTGAAGACATACTGAAATATTTTTAGGAATCATTTTTGTCAATTTTGGAGATGAATGTTTTGTAAAGAGGGGAGAATGTAAAGTCCCTATATTTTAAATGGAAATTCATATCTTATAAAAATTTCACAATCACATGAAGTTTCATCTTTTTGAACTACTAAGTGATGTGTGACTTTTAAACAAAAGTTTTTCACTCCTATGATGTGAATTTCAAAAATTTGACCTACACAGTTCCGATAAGTAAGTTATTTAGAGTTTGATAAAAAAAATAATTTTTTTGTGAATAGTAACATGCCCTAATGAATAGTAGCATACCGTTATGAATAGTCATATAAACTATTGAATATTAACCATACCTATGATAGTATATAAATAATATTCATGTTGATGTACGATATTCCTATGTTTTGAAATATGTAAATAAATGTTTACATCTGTTTTTTAGAATAAATTATGATTTTCATTAAATATTAAAATAATAAATTATAGAAATTTATATCTGGAAAATAGACTTCATTATTGGATTCTACCTGATGAAATATGATTGGGGTGATGTTTTGTGTTTTTTTTTGAAATACATTATTTTTTGATGAATTGTTAAATACCCTAATTTACTAAATAAGCTAAATACACTAATTATAGAGTCATGTATGATTTTCTTCTGATGTAAGAATAATTTAGTTGTATTCACAAGAAAAAATTACTTTTCATCGTCATTAAAGAATCAATATTCATTGACTTATGAAGATATAATAAATTTATGAATATAAAATTGAAAAATCTCCTCTCCCCTCAACTAAAATAAACCCCCATCACCCCTCTTCTTTTCACTTCTATCAAGCCTTTTTATTTCTCTAAATTCTATAAAAATATCTTCCAAATCTCCTCTCCCACATCTAGCAATACTTGGTCTCACAAAAAGACAAAAACCTCCCTTTCAAAGTGGCTCTCAAGGATGTTTGGTTAAAGAGGTAAATTCCACTTTTCAATTCATTGTTTTTCTTTTCAAGTTCAATTGTTTTCTTTTTCTATTATTACCTCTCCTTATCTAAATATTGTGTTGAATCAAGTAACATACATATATAATAATATTTTCTTAATAGTGTAATATGTTTTCCTCGTATCTTCCGTTTACCTTCTTTTATACTAGTAGCAAGAACACTATCTGAGATGTGTCAATTTACCACATTCAAGGACGACGGGCTTTCGATTTATGTTATCATACTCAATTATGGTCATGAAAACATTCTTTTTATGGTTGAACCAGATAATTATATATGTAATATACCAACTTAAAGGTTTTAGAATCCCATTGTACAAATTTTATTAAGTAATAACGAAAAATCAGTTTGGTGTAATCAAAACCCACAAATTAATTGAAAGAGTTATCCTTAAAGATCTATATAATAATTCATCCTAATGACATGTAACCAAGTTTTATAAATGAACACTAACAACTATGGATTAGCATTAATAATATTCAAATTGTCTTCTAGAGACTTACATCCAATCCATGTGAACTACATTACTTAAGAACAAGAGAACCACTTATGAAAATAACGAAAATGAACACTACAGAACAACAAAATTCAGCATAATAATTTATCAATAGGGGAATATATTAACTAAAATGAATTATTTTACAATAAATAATAGTCTAATAGGTTGTTAAATAGGTTTTTCATAAGTGAAATTTCATATTCCAGGAGCTTAAGTCCAAGAGTGGAACACGTTCGTATTTAATGTAAGGGTTTTTCACCCGAACTTCCATTTCCATTTGGGTTATGTTTATTATCTAATTACCTCAATTAAATAACTTTATATTATTAGGTAATCCTCATAAAATCTATTTGACTGTTATATATATTTTTTCCAACAAGAAACCTTCCTTATTTTGTTTAATGTTAATCATTTTAAAAGAATCTTTCAAAATTGTTTATGAAATACAAGCTCGATCCAATGAAATTTGTCTCTTTATTTTCAATTTTAAATGGAACTATATAATCTATTTTGGGATACCATTATATTTATATAATCCCTTGTTTTATTATGAATATACTATCCTACTTAACTTCTAGTTTTATTAAAATATTTTTCCAAAATAACTCTTATTTTCAATCTAACAGATTACATATCTCAAGATTTACTCGAAGATTTTATAAGATTATCTTCATCAATATCAAAAATCTTGTTGATTCATATCTATTTTTATGATTTCTATTAAATTTTTTAATCTTCCATATTTAATTGAATGTTTTATGATTATTTTTTCTTTTGATGTGTTATCTTATGACCATTCCCAAGTTTACAACGAATGGTTAGTGTTTTTTCTCAATGATTGAGGAAAGATATTTACATTTCATATATTAGATTCAATATGAATTTTTATATTGTTTATGTTTAAAATAGTTTATATGAAGAATTAAATTGCCATATCAAGTGTTGGGTGGGGCCCTCTATAGCCCCTCGGTGCATCAGTAGGTGACATTAGACAAACCACGGTCTTCGCACATGGTCTTAAAAAAATGATTATTTATGGTCTTGGAACGAGGCCTTAACTGTATGGTTATGTTGTCCCTCATTATGAATTAATTAATTATGAATATAGTATTGATAGTTCATTTGGATATTTGACTATTAGAATACCCATCATTATGTAATGTTATGGTAATATTTATTCAGCTCATTTTCAGCCATATTATGTTCGAGTTTATTTTTTGAGGCATGTGTTTTCAATTATTCCCCAAGTCTAATGTTTAAGTTATCTTCCGTTTTATTTCTTACCCTTACTGAGCAATTGAGCTCACCCCTTTATTATGTTTCATTTTATTAGGACAAGAATATGTTTATTATGAATGACGTGCTGATATAACCTTGGATTTATGGATGTTGTCTTAGAATTTTCTATGTTGTGTTTCTTTTCAAGTTGTACTGTTTAACTTATGTATGAATCTTATTTCCAATAATACAAAACTACATGGTCCTTTAGGATTCTTATTCCTATTTTGTTTCCCAATAAAATCAAATAAGGCACCAACTCTGCGAAACTGGGGTCGGGTCCTTACAATTGGTATCAATTGAAGTTAAGTAGAAAACATGGAAACTAGATTTAGAAAATATAGAATAAGGAAGAGTCCCTAGGATAGTATTTGAGGATATACATACATGAATGTCCTGATATTTTGGTAAGGAATATATTATGTAGATCATTCAAGAATACATCCCTGACTAGATACGAGCAAGTAGAGGTGGCTCTGGCACAGATATACCTAGAAGTTAAAGCTATGACAAGGAGTTTCAGTATTGACTCAGGGTATCCTGGTACATGACAATGGGCCTTGTTTCATTCTTTGTTATGACACTCCTAAGGTACATGCTTAGGATAATTCATATTCTCTCTAGAAGCCATTATCAATGATTTAAATGTAAATTTTTCCTCAAATGTACCTTGTTTATGATTTAGAGATGAAAAATACACATAGAATTTAGATTTATGCAATGTATTTTTCTACATTGAGATTATAAATTATGATTCATACCCTCATATAGTGTATACAATTATTTAGAAATGGGGCCTAGTGGAATGATTGGAAACTACATGAATTCATGTTTTCCATTTAGGAATTCCCCATATATGCAAGAAAATGATGTTGGCTCTGGTGATATGACTAGTGATGAGGAACTTTTTACTATACGGTGTCGACTTACAAAGGTTATGAATAATAATCATACCCATATGGAGCATCCAGATCCACAACGTTGAAGTGCTATGTTAAATCACTTTATGTATCAATAGTCTCCATCATTTAATGGAACTACAAACCTGTTTGTAGTAGAGTAGTGGATATGTTCCATAGAAAAGATATTTCTCTCTTTGGGATGTAACAAAAAGGGGAATGTTTTCATAGTAGTTTATCTTCTAACGATAGATGTGGAATAGTGGTGGCCATTTATTCAAAACACAAAAAAGGAAGAAGAAATAGAAGGAATGGAATGGATGAATTTTAAAGAAATATTCATAGAAAAATATTTCCCTCGTGAACATCTAGCAGATATAGAGAGGTAATTCTTGAATCTAAGGAAGAAGGAAGCTAATATTTTTTGCAAGTATGATGCCAACTTTACAATCATGGAATGGCATGTTGTTGACTACATTCATCATCCAAGGAGAAAAATTTATCAATTCCTTGATGGTTTAAAACAATTTCTATTAAGGGCTCTAGTCTCCTAGAATTTTTCATTTTATGAATACATAGTTTCTTGTGCTATCATGATAGAAAATTAATTCTATAAGTATTATGAATTAAATTGAATGTAATAGAATAAGTGGTATATTGAAAACATTTGGAAAGGAAATAATGAAATTTGGAATAATGGAGGAGTTTAATTTCAATCATGTATTAATTTTGGGAAGAAACACCCTAGCACTTTCCAGAAGGGAATGGTAGTCTGTTACAAGTGCGAAGAAAAATGCTACCTATCTCGGGATTGTAATGGGATGCTTGAAACTTCCAAGGATCTGTTTTAAATTTTTTGGGAGATGTGACATTATGAACATGAATATCTTCTATTTTAGGGAAATGTTCCCCAAATAATGCCGAGAGAACAAGTCCAAGCTTTTGCAGTCGTAACCATGGAGGTGGAAGTTCCTAATGATATTTTGGTAGGTACAATGATCATTTCATCCAACATAGACAACACTTTATTTCATTACGGATTATCACATTCATTTATATCCTCCCAAATATTCCATGAAAATTAGATATGACCTATTTTATTTAGAAAAGCAGTTATCATTCACACCCCTAGTGGATGTATCATTTCAACAAAGGAATTTCAATTAATCCCCCTCATGACACATAAATGTATACTAGTTTCTAATATTATCAACATACTAATGGTTTCCTATAAAATAATTATCTGTGTGAATTGGCTATCAAATTATGATGTAATGATCTATTAAAAGAATAAAGAAGTTAATTTTTTTGAGAATGGTGTAGTGCACCTTGTTTTTAGAGGAGAAAACATTCCATTTGATTCTCATCTAGATCCACCCCTAGTAGCTATACTGAATTCAATTACTGGGAAAGAAGTGGATGAAATAAATATGGGTGAGGAGCTGAATGTACAGATAGCAGATGTAACTATTATACAAGAATATGTTGACGTCATTCTAGAGGATTAACTTGGACATCCTCCAGAGTGGGAAATTGAGTTTTCATTGACTTTATTCATTATTTAAAGACCCTATCAATGACCACTTATAGATTGGACACTATGTATTTAGTGGACATAAAGAAACATCTAGAGGAATTATGTGATAAAAAATTTATTTTACATAGTGTTTCTCCATGGGGACCCATGTCCTCTTTGCCAATAAGAAAGATGGATCCATGAGGTTGTGCATTGATTACATACAAATCAATGTTATTACAATAATCATTATGTATCTTATTTCATGAATTGATGATTATTTTGATAAAATTCATGGAGCCTAATATTTTTCAAAGATTCATCTTTGGTCTGGATATCATTAGTAGCTTGTGAGGATGGTGTAAATTTCAAAAACAATATTATGAACCATGTACATGAATTACGAGTATATAGTAATGCCTTTTGGACTAACTAATGAACCATTTATTTTTAGGGATCTAATTAATAGGTATTTCATGGTATATCTTGATGAATTTTAGGTGGTGTGTATTTATGATATCTTAGTATACTATAAAATCCATGATAATCATGAAAATTACATGCAATCTATTCTGAAGACACATAGAGGAAATAAATTATATGGGATATTTTGCAAGTGTGATTTTTGGCTCAAATTAGTATAATTTCTGGGAAACATTATCTATAAAGATGGAATATCGGTAGATCATGTGATGTAAAAGGCTGTGAAAGAATGTCCCAATCCAACGAATGTAACAGAGGTAATTAATTTTTTTGTTTAGTAGATTATTATTGGAGTTTCATTCAGAACATCATCTATTTAGCCAACATAATGACCAAGCCCACATAAAAAGGGGTTATGTTCATATGAATAAAGGAATGTAAATAATTTTTTGATGAATTGAATAGGAGGTTAGTGAATGATATGATCAAAACCCTACCATTGGAGAATGATGAGTTTTTTATTTATAGAGATTCATCCAAGAAAGGACTTGGTTTTGACCTTATGGAGAACGATTGAGTGATTTACTATGCATCTAAGAAGCTAAAAATGATTGAAAAAAAATATATCCAAATCATTATGTAGAGTTAGCATCGGTAATCGTTGCTCTAATGATTTGGAGACATTACCTATATGGTGAAAAATGTGAGATTTATACAAAACATAAGAGTTTGAAATATATATTCTTGGAGAATGAAATCAACATGAGACATATTAGATTGATTGAGATACTCAAATATTATGATTTAACAACATACTAAAAACTTGAAAAATCAAATAAGGTAAAAGATTCTTTGAGAAAAAAAGATCACGGAGTTATGAACATGATAACAGTTCAAAGGGATCCTTTGTTCATGGATCTAGTAAAGATGGATAAGGGAATTATCAAGTAAGGTAACACATCACAAATTTATTTCAAATGGCTTCCAAACCTTCTTTACTATAATGATAGAATGTTCTCAGGATGATGATGAGGAGTTTCAAATGAAAATTAAAGCTACAAATGATGGGATGTTGACTGACTTCTTATATGAAGGTAGTATTTTGAAATTCAAAAAGAGGATTTGTGTTCCCACTATTCATGAGCTATATAGAGAACTATTGGAATATTTCCACAGCACAAAATTATCTATACAAAATGGTAGTACAATTATGTATAGATATTTAATGTAGAAATATTTGAGTGAAAAATATAGATCACGGTTTCTGATTATGTGTCGAGAAGTTTGGTGTGCCAACTGGTGAAGGCTTGAAGACAGTGTCTTGGAGGAGTAATGAAACCCCTTACTATTAAAATGTGGAAATGGGATGATATAAAAATGGACTTTTTCATGGGAATACCAATGAATAAATGGAATAATAATGTGATATGGGTCATTTTAAATCGTCTTACAAAATCAGCATAGTTTCTTTTTATAATAGACTATTTTCCACTTGAATGTTTACTGAGACTATATATTTATGAAGTTATAAGATTATATTGTGCACCCTTATCAATTATTTCCAATCATGATCCCCGTTTTACATCACAATTCGGAAAAAGTCTTTTGATGGCCCATGATACTTATCTTCTTTTGAGCACTTCCTACCACCCAAAAACTTATAGACAATCAGAAAATACTATTCAAACATTGAAAGATATGTAGAGGAATTTTTCATGTAATTTTCAAGGCATGTGGGATTATTATTTACCTATATTTGAATTTTCCTATAACAATAACTTTCGTTAAATTATTAAGATGGAACCATGTGAATGATTGTATGTAATGAGAGGTCGTACAACAACTTGCTGGGATGATGTTGGTGAAAGAAAGCTCATAGGACCATTAATTGTTGAGGAAACAAAAACAAAAGATAATGATTATCCCAACCATATAAAAATAGCTCAGGGTAGAAAAAAGATCTATGCTGACAACCGAAGGAAGGATTTGGAAATTGAAGTTGGAGATCATGTTTTCTTAATGTTATCTCCATGTAAGGGTATTATATAGTTTGGTAAGAAGGGAAAATTAAGTCCCTAGTACATCAGACCTTTTAAAATTTTGGATCAAATTGGAGTTTTAGCTTACCGTTTGGCAATACTACCATGTCCCTTTAAAGTTCACATTGTGTTCCATATGTCAATGTAAAGGAAATACAATCCAGACCCAACACATGTACTCACCTATGAATAAATAGAACTTGAGCCCGATCTTTCTTATTGTTAAGAGCCTATCAAGATTCATGATACCAAATAACAAGTATTGAAAAATCGAATAACTCATTGGGTAAAGGTTCTTTGGCTTAACCATAAGATGGAAGAGGGAACATGGGAGCCTAAGGAGCATATGTTGAAGACATACCCGAATCTTTTTATGTATCATATTTTGAATTTAGAGGAAGAAATTTTTATAAGAAGGGGAGAATGTAACGACAAATTATTTTTCAATGGAAATTGTATTCTTATAAACATTTCATAATCACATAAAATCACAACACAATGAACTAATATGTTCTATATGACCTTTAAACTGAATTTTTTCACTTTCGTATGTGAATTTTGAAAATCTGACATATACGGTTGCGATTAGTAAGTTATTTTGAGTCTGATAAAAAAACATAAGGTTTGGTGAATAATAACAAACACATAAGAATATTAACATACCCTTATGAATAGTTATATACCCAATGAATATTAACCTTACCTATGATATTATATAAATAATATTCATGTGTACGTACGATATACCTATGTTTTGGAATATGTAAATAAATGTTTTAAAAATGTTTTTTGGAATGAATTAATATTTTAATTAAATATTAAATTAATAATATTTTGAAAATTATTTCTCCAAAATGGACTTCATTTTTTATTTTTACATGTCGAAAAATGGTTGGGTTGAATTTTTTGTAATTTTCTTTAAATACATGAATTTTTTATGAATATTGAAATATCATAACTGACAAAATAAGCTAAATACACTAATTATAGAGTCAAGTATGATGGTATTCTTATGTAAGTCCAGTATATTGGGATTGACATGATAAAATTAGGATTCATGGTCATGGAAGAGTTACTAATCTTTGTATTGTGGTGAAATAATAAATTAATGAATATAAAATATAGAAATCCCCTCCCCCTCCACTATAAAACCCCACATCACTCCCACTTCTTATTACTCATATCAAATCTTGTTCTGTCTCCAAATTCTACCCAAATATCTTCATAATATCCTCTCCCACTTCCAGAAATCCTTGGTCTCTCAAAAAGACCAAACCCCCCCCCCCCTTAAGGAGGCTCTCAAGGCTGTTTGGTTCAAGAGGTACATTCCTCTTATCAATTCTTGGTTTTCCTTTCATGTTCATTTGTTTTCTTTTTCTATTATTTCATATACTTATCAAAAGGATTTTATAACACTAGTTCCTTACATGTACAATCATTTTTTTATGATAGTATAATATGTTATCATCATATCTTCCTTTTATATATTGTATACTAGCAGCAAGAACACCATCTGAGATGTGTCAATTTACCACATTCAAGGACGATGGCTTTTTGATTTCTATTATCATTAATAATTCTTGTTATGTAACCATTCATACTATGGTTGAACTAGATTATTATATAATTAATATACATAATGTATGGTTTTGTAATCCTTTTCTACAAATGGTTTTAGATTATAATGATAAATGAGTTTGTTGTAATCAAAATTCACAAATTAGCCAAAACATTTATCATTAAAGTTGTATATAATAATTCATCCTCATGTCGTGTATCCGATTTATATTAATGAATAATAACTCTTTTGGATGATCATAAATAATATTTTAATTCAATTATTTTAATTTACATCCATTCGACATAAACTCCATTACTTAAGAACAAGTGAACCAATTATCAAAATAAAGAAATCGAATACTGTGGAACAACAAAATTCAATATAATAACTTACAGTAAGGTCATAAATGAACTAAAAATAATTATGATAAACTAAATATATGTCTAATAGGATATGAAATAGGGTATTATGATGTATAATTTCATATTCCAGGATCTCATGTTCATGAGCGGAACACATTCGGATATATGTTAAAAAATATTTCACCAGAACATCTATTTTCATTCGGGTTATTTTATTGTATAATTACATCAAATAAATTCAAATATATTATGAATTAATCCTAATAAAATATTATTTAGTGTTCTATATATTTTTACCAACTATAACCATTTCTTATTTTGTGGATAGGTACATGTTTTAATAAGAACATTCAACACATTTTCCAAAATATAAGACCGATTGAAGGGAATTTTTTAATTTATACATGTTTTAAAGGGAAATATATAATCTATTTTTGGACACCATTATATTTATAAATTATATAATTTTATTAATAAGATAATATATTACTTCACTAATAATTTTATAAAAATAGTTTTCTTAAAGAACAGTTCTTTTCCATGTAAAAGTGTATTTATCTCAAGATTTACTCGAATATTGTATAAGAGTATCATCATCTATTTAAAAACTCGTATGGATTATTATGTATTATTTGGATTAGTATAACATGATATCATATTATATATTTAATTTAGTGGTTTTTGTTTATTTTTTATGTTGATGTTCTATCTTAAAACCATTCATCAGTTTACTTTGAATGGTTAGCGTTATTGTTTAATGTTCGGGGAAATATATTTACATTTCATATATTAGTTTCAATATGAATGTGTATGTTAATTTTGTTTATCCCCATTTATATGAGGAATTAATTGGACATAGTATGTGTTGGGTGGGGGCTGCTATAGCCCCTCAGTGCATCAGTAGGTCTCATGAGACAAACTTGGATCTTGGCACAACGCCTTGAAAAATGATTATTGAAGGTCTTGGAATGAGGCCTTGACAATATGGTTATGTTATCATGCATTATGAATTCCTTCATTATGGAAATATTATTGATGTATTAAGTGGTTATTAGACTAGTTGAATACTCATTATTAGGTTATGATGGGGAAATATTTACTCAACTCATTTATCTGCCATATTATGTTCATGTTTATTTTTATAGGCATGTGTTTTTAATTATTCACTATGTATAATGTTAATGTTATCTTTAATTGTATTGTATACCCTTACTAAGAATTTGAGATCACCCATTTATTGTGTTTAATTTTTTCATTACATGAAAGATTTTATTATGAGTGACAAGATGAAATATCCAGGGAGTTATTGATGTGGTCTAAAGAGTTTCTATGTTGTATTTATTTACAAGATGTAATGTTTAACATTTTTATGAGTCTTGTTTCCAATAATACTAAACTAAATGATAATTCCGAATGCTAAATCCTAGTTTGTGTTATAATGAGATCAAATAAGGCACTGGATCTGGACAATTTGGTCAAGGTCCTTAAAATTAATATTTCTATTCTAAAAATAACATCACCTGTTAAATTATAAATAAAATTTAAGAATCATATAAATGTTAATATGATATATTTATAAAATTATATAAGTAAATAACTATTTTAGAAAATTATAAATTATGTGTTGATATTTTTTTAAACTAGAAATTTTTATTTTCAATTTTATAAATAATATTTTGATTTATAAGAATATTTATACTTAAAAAACTTATTAACGAATTATTATTTTTTCTTATGATAAAAAGATAATTTTTTGAATCCTTAAATAATTTTTCAAAGTGTTATAAAATTATTAATAATATTAAAATATCTATTTTTTAATAAATGGTGAAATTACATTCAAATTAAATTTCTCATATTTAGAAATTTAATTTCAAAACCTTCAATTAATTTTGTAATTATACATGTAAAACAAATTTTAGGGTCATTTTTTTCTAAACTTATTGAGTTTTTTATAAATACTTATATAATGTAATTTAAATTATTTTACAAAATACGTTAATAATGGAGTTATAAGGGATTTATCTCTGATGTAAGATAATAATCTAAGATTATAAATAATTATTTCAATATATTTGTGTTAATTTAAAAATGTATTCGTACACTTGAGACAAAATAACAAAAAATGTATAAAATACTCAAAAATAACTCCTCTCCTCCACTATAGATACAATCCCTCACCACCTCTTATCGTCACACCATCCATGATTTGATCCATCCAAAATTTATTCCCAATAATCATCCCATGTTCCTCCACCATTATCTGGATGGTATTCTCTCAAAAAATACAAATAACAATCCCATTATATACATTCTCAAGTATGGGAATTCAAGAGGTAAAAACACACTTTAATTTCTTATATTTTTTTTTTCAATTTCTTGTATATTCATAGCCTTATATAAAATGTCATATCCTAAGTGACATGATAAATCTAGTATTGTTTATAAACTATAATTATATCATGTTAATTTAGTATCTTTCAACAAAAACCATTCTCTCTGTCTCTGTTTGATTTTATAAATGAAAACATCACCCGTGATGTGTCAATTAACCATCATTATGTAAGATAAAATTAGAATTTCCATTAAACAAAATAATAAATTTAATAATATGAATTTTATGGAAAAAATAATAACATATTTATAACAAAATATTTAATGTTTTTGATTTATTATATACCAAGAAGTTAATAAATAAAAAAATATGTTTATGATGATGAAAAACAGTAAAAATTATCTATATGATTATCACTAATGAATAATGTAATTATTCTTCCCCACCACAAAAATAAAAATTAAATTTATAAAAATTTGATTATATTGATGTTCTTAAAAAACATATTCCATCAATTCTTGATATCTATTCCAATTTTACATAAACTTCCATATTCATATACAAGTAAACCAATATTTAAAACTAAGGAAATGAACGCTCCATAACGATAAAATTATATGTTATCACTCATAAAATATATCATAAATGATATTAGTTACATTAAAATTAATAAAATAAAAATTTAATATGTTATTAATTAATTATTAATGAATATAAATTCACTATCCCGAATTTCATGCACTAGTGTAGAACAATTTTGGGAAAAATATAAGAATTTTCACATCTCAATGTTCTTTCCATGACATACGCCTTACTCAAAAATATTTCTTGTGTTTGGTGTATGTATAATTACTATTGATATATTATAAAAAAGATATATTTATATTATTATATTAAATTATTTTATTTATCATTATTTGTACTAGAAATATGGTATTATTGTTTTCATTGTGTTATGGGATTCTTTATGACCTTGTTTTTCATTTAGGTTAAACTATCTCTCCCTTAACCATAAATGATTTATTAATTATTTCTATATAGTTATTCTATATTATACTCATATGTTTCAAACCCATTGGTCTATATTAGTTAATCATTATTTTATGGTTAATTTTGGGTTTTAATATGTTCTCTTTTCAATCCTTCCAGATAAAAAAGTTCGATTAAAGGAAACTTATAAATTTCATACACATATTCATGTGCCACCCATAATATATTTTAGGATACCAATTTTTTTATAAAATCACCCATTCTGTTAGAAGAACTATATTTGTTCATTTTCTTGTTTTATACAAACAATTATATTTTTTTCTACTTTAACGAATCATTAATATTTTCTTTAAACATCAATAAAAAGGCTCAATTCTAATGTTTCTTAAACACTATTTTTACATGATTTCAATTTCATTGTACATAATGTATTCCTCAAATATAATATCATGTCATTTGTATTTTATTTATTATGATATTATTATTTAAAATTTTATTTTATGGAATATAAAAAATACTTTCTAAATTAATTCATCTTTATGAAGTATAAAATGTGTTTTCACATATCACCTTTACTTATATGAGTTATGTGACTTGTTATAAACTTATTCAATGAATGTGGTGTAATTAATTCACATTGATATATCAATTCACAATTCTTATTATTCTTATAAAATTATATGTTTCATTACATCATTGTGAAAAATATTTGATTGTTTTAAATTGGAAGGGTACACTTTGGAATGTCAAAAGTGGATTTTCCTTATGAATTTATCAATTGTATTAGTAATGTACTTTCATATAAGTTTACGATTCCAATATTTCAATGTGAAATGTGAAAATAAGATTTAAACATATTTTTTTATTAGACATACAAGGAATTTATTATACATAGTATGTGACAGGATGTACGTAATATAGCCCCTCAAAGAATTGGTATCCCACATAAGACAAAAGAGAAATGGTTGTATTTTGAGTAATTAACCATTTATTTATAGTTTTATTGGCCAATGCCTCAATTATAGGTTTATTATGAGTGGAATATTCATTCCACAAATATTATATTTTTCATTGATAATCCATATAAATATTCGACTCATAAAATTTTATTGTATGAATCATTATATTGTGATTATTTATATTGAATTATTTCTTAAGATGTTATTATTTCAATATTATTCTCAATATTCTGATCTAACAGAATGTTGTTTTTGTAATTCACCTTTTGTTATTGATTATTTTATCTTCTAATGTATTGCATAACCTTAGTAAAGATCTATCCACACCATATTCGTATGTAATATTTTCCCCCATGATGTGAATATTTATATTATGAATGACATATAGGGATAATATAAGAGTTATGGATGTTTCCAATGGACTTTAGATTTAGATTTAATTTTTATTTTTAATATAAAACATATGTTTGTATCTTGATTTCCAAAACAAATACAATATCTGGTTATTTGGGATGTGACATCCTTATTTATTAAAAACTATAAAAATGTAAGGCACCACTTTCAGGCTGCTGGGGTTGGGGTTTTTATAGTTGTTATCAGATGATTTTTATTAGAGAAATTGGAAACTAGATTAAGAAAATGTAGAAGAGGGAAGATAACATAAGATATACTTTGAAGATAAGAATTGAATGTCGTCATATAATTTTGGTAAGGTAGATATTATGTGTGTCTTCCTAGAAATATATCACTATTTGGATAGTATAACGGGATATTCTTCTAGAAATGTTATTCATATGGGTAACAACTTTGACAAGCTGTCTCGGGATAAACATGGGTTATCCTGTTACGTGACATGGATCCTTACAACACACCTAGTTTAACAATCGTTAGGTATTTTCTTAGGATAATTAAAAAGAATTTATATACAATTATGATGTATTTAAAAGAAAATTTCTCCCTACAAAATGATGTTTATGATTATGATATTAGTTATGCATAAATTTTCAATTTTTGTTTTGTTTTTTTCTAGTTTGATATTATGGAGTAAATTTAAAAACCTAATTTAGTGTGTACCGTATTTTATAAATGTAACATCACCGAATGAATTATAACCTCTCCAATGAACATGTTCTAAATTAAAATAATCATCATTTCTTTTAAGGTCTTATGAAAATCTTTCGATAGAATCCAGAGTCCCAAAAATTCCCATTATATGAGGATAAATTATCATGTTTTATCATGTTATAGAATAAATACTATAAGTTTATTAAATTTAAAAGGATAAAAAATAAGAATATAATTGTAGATAAAATAAGGGATAAAGGAAAGAGAAGAAATAATTATTTCCCAATATGTGATAATTTTGGAAATAAAAACCATGGCACATACTTGAAAGGAAATATATTTTGTTACAAATGTTGATATAGAATCATTAGTGAATTTTATTTTAAGGGTAACTTGAAGGATTAAAATGTGAAATTATTCAACTACATGGATATAAGGCCCTTTATAAATAAGTATCTCAAACATTAATGGAATGTAGATAAAACGATGATAATGGTTAATGGTCAAGCTTAGGCTACTACCATAGATGAAGAGGAAGGATTAATATTTTTCTTCTTGGAAATAATAATTATTTAATTTTAGTATTTTATCAATTAAATTCTAGTTATAATAATCCTGGAATATACAATTATTTTACTATAGTGCTTCTTATTTAAGGAATTGGATGCATGAGATTGATATCATATGTAATCAAGATATGTGATTTTGTTGTATGCTGGTCTTTTGGGAAACATATGACAAGGAAAATATAACCCTAATTATTTTATTTATGATTGAGATAATTTTACATCGATATATAGGGGATTTAATCAGTTGCCATGAATTTGGTTAGTGAAATGCTGGTTTACATTATGCCAAAATTATTAAATGATTAGATATAAGGACAAAATTTATTTTTTACTCAAGGAAGAATATAAATTTTATAATGGTTTAAAAGTTATAAATTTAATCATATATTTGTTTTTTAGGATTAAGATATAATTTTGTTTCAATAATCCTTTGTTATGTTCATTTTAGAAATTTATCAACCTTCCTTTTATATTCTTGTCATTAAATTTGGATTGATAGGTTTTAAAAAATTATTAAGATTAACATCATATGGAATTGATCAAGTTAAACATGTAAATTGTTTTTCATTGATTGAATATTTTAACCTTCTAGGTTTTATTAAACATTTAAAGGGAAAAAGGAATGAATTACCACTTGAAGATTTGACAATAGTGAGTTAGGAATAAACATTTTTCATTAATACCCATCTCCAAATTTATGAAATAATTGGGAGATAGATCAATAAACAAACAAAGGATGAGATTATTCATTTTACATGGAAAATAATAAAATAATTTTACATTATCAAGCTATTATAATGATACCAAAATATACCAAAACATTATGAAACGTAATTAATAAACATTATCCATTTAACATTGTTGATGAAACATCAATGGTCTTTTAACTAATCACATTATTATCTTTTTGCAATGGTATGAATTTTAATGACCATGTTCCCTTTATCTCTACACTAGAACATAATGGTTAAATTATTCTTCTATATCTATATTTTCACCTCACACTAATTATATCCTATTCAAATGCCTTGTTTTGTGGGGACCTCTACATTTTCTATTTCCCCATATTAAATTGATATTTTATGAACCATATTCCCAATGTGGGTTTTGAATAAATTAATTTCCATGTATCAAACTATTATTTTATGTAAAATCGTCAATTTTGAGGATGTTATACATTGACGGAGGGGATATAGTAAAATAAAATGATTTTAATGTATACATCTATTTAAAAATTTAACATCATCGATAGATTCCCAGCTTTACAAATGATATAAATATTATTATTAAACTATAATAGTAATATCATAGAAGTGGGTAATGGAAAGAATGAATGATATTAAGTAAGTTATAAAAATATATATTACAAATGATTATAAAATTAACACATTGGTTTACAATTAATTAGAAACAAAAATTTTATGAACATAAAAGATGAATTTTTAAAAAAACTACATTTATTCCCACAATAAAATTTTTAATTAATAAATTTTCATAATCAATATTTGTGATATATGTTAATGAAATTGAAATTTTACATTAATAATAAAAAATTCATGCATTGAATCCCATTTTTGAGTCATATGTAAATAATAAATCCATGTTTACACTTAAAAAAGTCTATATTTTATCAAACCTATTTTTTCAAAATTTTAATGGAAAACATGTTTTAAGTATAAATTTTGGAAATATAATAAATTATATTTGACAATATAAACATTATTTTTTAATGTCTAATATCCAAATTTACTTCAGTTAATGTTTTTGGTACCTTTCTGATAAGTTTCATATTTGATGAATAATATTTTGATCATTGATATAACAATGTAAACATTAGGAACAGTTCTATAGAAGTTATAATAATAACTACACATATTAAAGTATAATGAAATTTAGGATTCTTATAAATAGAATATGGTTATAATTATATCATACTATAATAAAAAAATTATCGAAATTATTAATGAATTGTTGATATTTTTATAAAACATAAATTTTTAATTTTAATTTTATAATTGATATAGTGATTATAAAGAAAATTTATATTCATAAAATATATTCAAAAATTAATTTTCTTTTTCCAATGATACTAAGATAATTTTTTTAGACCTTATTTTATTTTTGAACTTTTTATAAAAATTGATATAATGTACAAATCGATACTTTTCAAAAAAATGATGATTTCATTTTAAATGAAAATTTTTCACATTTATAAAATTAATATCATAAAATGGATTTTATTTTGTAGTTATATATTTCATATAATGATAAGGCTATTTTTTTATTTTTCTTAAATAATTAAATTCTTTCTCAAATGTAAAATACAGTAATTTACAGTATCTAACAAAATGAATAAATTATTAAGTCATAAGTTATGTATGTATGATGTAAAACAATAATCTCAAACTATAGATAATTAATTTAATATTTGTTTTCATAATTGTTAATAAATATATAGTCTTGGTCCCAAATAATAAACAATATAATAAAATATTCCAAAAACACTCCTCTAATCCAATATAAATATCACCCTTCACAACCTATTCCCCCTACATCATCAATTTTCTATGCCTAGTCCAATTTCATTCCAATAAATTTCCAAAGACCCTTACCCACATATAATATTATATGTTCACAAAAAAACGCCAAAACCAATCCCAATAATGAGGCTCTCAAGTGAGATAAATCAAGAGTTAAAAACCCTCTTTATTTTATTTTAATTTATTTTCTAATTATGTTATTTTACTATCCTTACCACACATCCTCTATAAATAATTCTTATAATAACTCTATTGTCATTTATATATTATAATTTAATAATTTTAATGGATTATTAATCATCAAAATCCTTTATTTATATATTTAATTCTATAAATGAAAACATATCTGGTGATGTGTCAATTTATAGATATCATAGATAATGCATTTTTATTATCTATTAACAGCTTCATTTCATGACATAAAAACATTTTTATGTTTATAAAAAATACGAAATATGTATAAAATCCTATTTAATGTTCTAAAACTAATATTTACTTATCATGTGAAAAAATAAAACTCAACTAGTGTGTGATGATATAAAAACTACCAATGTAATCTAAACGATTATCACTAATGAATTATGTAATGATCCATCATCACCCAAAAATAATAACTGAATTATATAACTATTTTATAATTTTTATGTTCATTAGTAATTTATAATTTCAATTATGGATATAAATTTCCATTTTACATGAACTAGTATATTCATATAGAAGTAAGCCAACCATGAAATCCAAGGAAATTAACACTCTCGAACTATAAAATTGTACATTAAAACTTATCAGAAAGACCATAGATGGACTTAATAAAATTATAATAAATTAAATAAATTTTCATTATGTTCCAAAATACATTATAAATTAATCTAATTTCATTATCTAGGAATTTTAGTACAAGTTTAAAACACTTTCAGTCATAACGTAAGGATTTTCTAATCACATTATAATTTCGGTGAGAAAAGCCTTACTAACCACTATTGATTATGTGTGGGGTATTTATACATACCATTTCTTTATAATATCTTGAATATATTTATTATCATTATATTAAATGTATTATTTTATGACCATTAATTTTATGGGTCATATGGTTCGATATTTTAAATCGGTTAAGGGATTCTAACTGATCAATATTTTTACATCCTGGTTATAAAATATATCTCTTTAACCCATTGTAATAATTAATTATTTTTATATTAATATTCCATATTATTTTAATATTTTTCTAAACCATTTATCTAGATCATTTCACCCTTCATTGAATTGAAAAATGATGTTTTATAATGTTCCCTTTTCAATTTTTTCTGATCTGCAAGTCCAATTAATCGAAGATTCCCAATTTCATACACATTTTCATGTTAGACCCATAATAAGTTTTAAGATACCAATATTTTCATAAAATAAATTATTTTATAATGGAAAAACATAATTTTTCATTTCATTTTTTGTACAAAAAAATATTTTTTTTTATGTTGAAGTCATTAATATTTTTCTCAAACAACATTAAAGTGGCTCATTTATAATGATTTATAAGCAGTTTTGTTAAATGTATTAACATTAGTTGGAAACAAAGTATGCCTAAAATATAATAGAGTTTTCTTTAGATTTTATTTTTTAGGGTATACATTTTAACAATCATTTTTATGTCAAATAAAATATATTTTTCTAAAGAACACTGCTTTCAAAAATAAAAAAGTGTTTTGCCTCTTCTCACTTTTACATCGTTGAGATATATCCCTTATTCACCAATAATTACTTGATTATAATATATATACTTCCCATTGATAAATAAAATCATAAGTGTTATTATTGTAATCAGATTATATGTTTCATTCCATCATATGGATTATGATTTAAATGTTTTAATGTGGTATGACACACATTGGAATGTTTATATATTATTTTCCTCAAGATCATATTAACAATTTTATTAGAGAATTTTCTTTTTTTTATGATTCACATATTTATATGTTTAACGGAACCATTTCATTAATTATATCTTCTTATTTTACATATGAGTAGTGGATTTGATTTTTTAGGTGATGGGTGTGGACAACAAAAACACCTCAATAGATTATCATGTCTCATTAGACAAAAAATTGGATTTTGGAAGATGCCTTAAACTTATATTTTCATGTTTCTTTGCTGAGGCTTTGATTATATGTTTATGATGTCGGAAATATGAATTTTCACTTATTGATAGTAGTAATTTCGAATCTATGTGAAAATTCGACATGTATAATATCCAAGGTTAAGATTCATTCCAATGTGATTATATATATGGAATTATTTATTCAGCTTTTGTTCATTCCAATTTATGCTAAATAATATATCCTAGTTCTGTTCATTTTTTTCATTCACAGTGCCTTATTGTTTTTTCTATATTAAAATGTATCACATACTCTTACTAATCATCTGACCTCAGATTTAACATATGTATTGTTTTTCTCGTGACAAGATGGTGTATATTATGAAGGATGTGTTGGTATAATATAGGATTAATGGTCGTTTCTAATAAAGTTTTTATGTTTTATTCCCTTCATGTTGTAATGTAATAATAATGTTTTTATGTATTATTTTTTCAAAAATACTAAACTATTTTATCCTTTAGGATTCAATATACATGTTTATTATACCAATACAATAATGTAAGGCACATGATTTGGGTAATTAGGGTTTCTATCTTCAGAATTTGGGATGTAATGTGGAGAGAACCCATATTAGTATGGATGTTTTTCTTATATGATATTCTTTTGAGTGAACCTTAAATACTATTAATATTTGGGGTGTGAAACCGCTTAAGTATTATAGTTTGGGAAATGAGACATGAATACTATGGAAATAATTTTATAGTCTTATATATTTTCAACAAATGAATGTCTTATTCATATTTAATGTTCTCGTGGATCACGTTATTTTATTCCATTTGGAATCATTTATTATGAAATACCATGAAATATTCCGTGAATTTTGTTTATTATCTATGATATTCATGGAATAGTTTTAAAATGTAATTATGATGTTATCATACACTTATGTTAATGATATGTTTATATATCACATTTTTATTTGAACTAAATGTATGAGCTCACCATTTCTAATGAATCTTTTCCCTGGGTTATGAATAATGTTTTCATCTTGGGTATGTCTAATAAGATTACTATATATGAAGATCATTATGAGATATATTGAAGATAATCAATCAAATAAGAATATTGGAGTAAAATTTTATAAATGATCTATACTCAAATGATCCCAATAAATGTTTTTGTATAAGGTAATGAATTTTTATATTAAAAGATGTAATATAATTGTTGGATATGTTCAGTTCTCTAAGGTTTCTAACATGGGAATGTTGTAGTCAATATTTGGAGATTAGGATTAGAAAAACATTAGTGAGATATATATGGATACTCTTAAGGATATGTCTAAGTATATAATTAGGAATCCTAGTTGGATAAGTCTAATTATGAGTAAATATATAGGAAAATAATATGGAACTTTTCTAAATTACAGAGCATGTTTTTAAATAAAATTACTTCAATATATGGAATCTACAAGTGGATCATTCCATTAGATAGAAGTACATATGGGTTGTATGTTTAAAAAATGATTATTTACCTATTTTTTTATAAAATGGTGCCCAAATGTAGGCCTTACTACAAACCTAGTTATATACTCCATGGGGACATGCTTTTGAAATTAAAAAAACTCCTTATAAACCACTAGGATGGATTAAAATATTGATGTTTAATAATATAGTCTAAGCCTATGGTGTCATATATTGGAATCAAAGTGTCGTAATTTTGACACCCAATAAATGATTTTTCTTGATAAGTTGGTTTCCCACTATAAATATTATCACATACACTATGAGTATCTATTTTTTTGAAAATGCTATAATGAGAATGAAATAGAAAAATGTTGTATTTGATAGGAAATGTGTTAATGAGAAACCAAATGAAGGGATGACTGGAGTATAGGATATTATGATTATTCCAACTCAATAATCATTATATATGATAAATAAAATCCATATAAACTAACTCTATCACTCACCAATGATGATATTGATAGTGTTTGTCATGATTTAGTGTGGTGGAGAACATGGTCGAAGGATGTTTTAGTTTAAAAACTTTCATGAATGCTAGAATAACAACTCTTGGTGATTTCATAAAGAGAATGAAAATGTTTTTTTGTGCAGATGAATGACATATATTATGTGATTACTGAGGGAAGTTGAAAAGTTTAGTTTATGAAGAGGATGAGAATAATGAATTCCCAATGACATCATCTATAGTTGGATATTATAAATTTTAAAGGTGTAAGAATTATATAAATTTATGTCCTAGGGGTAAAAATCAAGAATATGATTATAAATGTTATAATAATACAGTTTTCTTGTGGGTGATAAATAGAATACATATGAAAATTGAATAGAATGAGATATTAATGAATAAGAAAAATGAATTCAGTGTAATGAAATACTAATGAATTAGAATAAATGATGATTTTTAGTAATGGAAATCATTATTTATGAAATATATTTGGTTATTTTAGTTTGTGACAGTCATTAATAATTTTTAAAAATATTTTTACTACTACTGATTACTAATGAAAGTCATTTAATTGTAAGGTCATATTTGACAAAAAGAAACTATTAAGATAAGATATCCCTTAAGATGTACATAATGTTGAAATAATGTGATGAATGATATGAATAATATAAATTGAACTGTATTGATTATGTTTGAAACTATTAATGATTAGAGGAAAAGTGGTTTATGTTATAATTGACAACATTTAAAACATTCTTTTATTTAAATATTATATTCAATAATTGTAAAACCTTAAGTTTTAAATGAATAAAATTATATTCGATATCACAAATAACACACAAAACATTTCATATATGATAATTTTACTATGTAATAATTTATGATATAATTTTTTTCAGGAATATTTAATCTCATATATTTTTTTGTGTGAATGAAACTCCTTGATTTTTATGAACAATAGTTTTTTTAGCATGCATCATCGAGTTCAACCGACCCAATATATATATAAACATTATAAAATGTCTACTAAATTGGTGGGTTTTAAGAGTATTAACTACGTAATAAAATATCTGAATATATATGTCTTACTAAATATAAATTCATGATTAACATTTGGTAAATAATCAATCAATTTTTAAACTGATTTTATACATCACAAGTAAGTTTTCCACATACATGTTTTTTAATTAATTTGAATTGAAAAATATTTTATAATAATTTTTTTGATATTTTATAACACTTTTTGGATAAAATGAAAATTATTTTTGTGATCATAATATCCAATTTTAATACTAGTGAAATTTTGATACTTTTCCGAAACTATTGGTTTTTGCATGAATAGTGAAAATATAATTTTTTTAAACTTCCAATTACTTTCAATTAATTAATTATTCTGAAATCCCAATTATTTTAAATTATAATTCTTGGAGCTAAATTTCATTTAAGGCCATGAATTGTCATTTTTTGAGAAAAACAATGGTATATTTTGTTTCAGCAGACAATCTTGATACACATCAGGGGGTGTGTGCAATATCTGAGGTCTATGCCTATGATTGAAAATTTCTTGCATGATCTTGCATGCCCAATCAAACTTGAAATGGATTATTACACATCGATCTTTTGAAAATTGGCCATGTTTGTTGTTCTAAATAAATTTGGTTAGCGCACAAGAAGAAGGACCACACAAAAGTTCTTCCTCACCCAATGTGATGTCAAATTCAACCTGCTTGCAAGTCATCTTGCATGCTACTGCTGAAGTTTTAATCTATTAATAGACATATACCCCTTACTCTATTGTATCATTATGGAAGAAAAATCATTACACTTTTGTGAGAATGATGAGCCCTTCCATGACCAAGTGAAAGACACGACCTCAAGGTACTGGGTCTTGTATGACATGTCTCCCATGGATCCCCTTTCGAGTGGTCCCACTATGGATTAATCGTTTACCATTTCTATTTATTCAAATGAAACTACATGAAAAAGATCATTATTTCACATAATATTTTCCATTGAATAGTTACTCTTTCTCCCCTAACCCCTGATTTATTGTGCATGCTTCCATTTTGTATGCATGCCCCAATATTTTGTACAAACGCCCCATATTGATCACACCACCTCATCTTGCATGAAATCCTTAAATATTGCATGAGGCCATCATATATCTTACATGTGTTTTCCATACCCAGATTCACCATGTTCATGCCTATCTTATTTTCAACACCCATGTCCTTCTCGTACATCCTCATTGCGGGCCTACCGGATTTCACATAGTGATTTCCTTGTCCCATGAGTGGTGTTTCATGGTTCCTCTCCCCACCTCATGCATATCTGCATTTGAATGAAAACGGTAATACTTCATCACATATCCATGAAAATTTGTACCCCTCAATAGATCACTTCTAATCCTCTGATAAAATTTTTTTGTGCCTTTCCATCTGAAAGGATTATTGTGTTCTTCTCATGTAAGTCTTAGAGTGGGGAGTAAATAACCATCATCTAAGCTACATGAAATTAAACATGAAAGAAATCACACATTCTCAACACACGACACTCATCTTTGACAACTTCATTAGTGACAAGCCCCATGAGGAAAATAAATTGGATGGGAACCATCACCCTCTCACTCCTCTCCCACTACGCTTTGTCACCATTTGTTCCCAGTTATTCCATGAGTTAAGCCCTGGAAATCATTGATAGGATGGTCAGTATATGGATTTCACATCCTCTTTAAACATCTGTACCCATATTTGGGCCTCCAACCACAAATAATCTCCTACTTTCACTTTGGGCCAGTATTTATGTGTTAGCCTCATTCTACACCTTGCTAACACACCATTCATAACGTGATCAACAATTATATTGATACCTCTTGTTTCTCACATGGATAATGAATCACATTGGATTAGAGTATGCATCAACCATTGAATACTCTTTTGGCTGCTAACCATGCATAATCCATAAGCCCCTCTATACTGAACTACATTGAATTTGGTCTCGTCTTTCAATGTAGGGTGCGTAGAAAGATTATCTCAGGTCCAATACCATTATCCCTTTGTCCCGACTATTTATGTTTGGTTCACTCTTCATCCCATGCGAGGCAAAAAAATTCCCCAATCTGAATAATGTGGGGTTTGATCCATTTAGGGTATGTAGGAAGCCTATTCGAGGTCCAATCCCAAGAAATTGTTCACTCTGGTGCTCCATCGTAGGGATATACACAATTTATGAGCATTTTCCCTCTAGGGGTAATATCACTCAAATTTACCTCCCAGCGGTATTCTAATCCATTCATTCGGTTTGTTGTCCTTTGTGTACAACCCGACAATGTATCCCATTCTATCAGGCATATATCCATGAATAAGCCCCCAACACTCAATTCATACTCTCCCAACCATGATTTCCCATCTTGTGATGGGTATCTCGCCATGTATAATCCCCAAGCATGTCTCTTGGGTTTTTTTCATTGTGTACACTCTGATTCCATTCCCTGTATCTGAAATACATGATCATTGATCTTTTATATTTTTTCGAATGGTAGATAGGAAGCTTCCCTAAGGTTCAATCACATCTCCCAAGTCCCATCTTGGTCTCTCCTTCAGGCCTTTTGGTCTCCAGAAGATCATGGCTTAACCAGTTTGTTCTATTTCCTTTGGCCCCCCATCCATGCATCCATTCTCACATGTCATCTCTTTAGGTGACTCATAACCCCATTCAACAACTAAGTAGATTTTTGGTTACCTCATCAAGGATATATTGGAAACCTTAGTTCAACCCTAATACTAAAATCATTACAATGGTTCCTGGTTTCATCCTTAGTAATTCCATCCTTCAACACTTCATTTGGATCCATCTAGATTGTACACAGGCCACCACATACGACTGAAATATTTCAATCCATACAGGCTTCAAACCATGTGTATTCCCCAATCACCTAATCTCTCATTCTATAAACCAATCCATTAACCACTCATAATCTCTAATTGGACTCTCGGTTGTTTTCCATTATGTACACCTCGATCCAATGACTCACCCATTCTAGATACAACGATTTTAGTCCCTCTCGGGTCCGTTGGAAGCCTCATCAAGGTTCAGTCCTAGAAAATACTAAACTGTGATTTCCCCCTTATGAGGACAGATCATTCTCCTTGGTCCACCATTTGTGGATTCTAAATTAGTCTTCACTATGTGTAACCTTTCCCTTTATGGGACACACCACCCTTGGTTTGTCTTTATTTGCCGTTCTGAACCATTTATATGGATAATTTTCTAGGTGCTACCTCATAGTGATACACCCATCTGATCAAAACTCATTTTTCTTCTGATCATTTAGATCTGTCTCCTCTAGAAATTAAACTCACAACATACCAGGTGTTAAACATATGAATCCATTGAAAAACAGGGAGACATGGCTCTGGCATATAATTCCCAGCATACAATGTGGGATTCATTGGGCTTGCCCACCACTTAGAAGCACTCAAATAAAGGAAAATATATGTGTACCTGTGTTTTAGAATCCATAAATGATATTGATACCACAACATGACTACCCTACAGACTGAAGGTTACTGCCTTGAATTGACTCCCTATGGACTATCCTGAAATAAACAATGCAATTAAACCACATCCATAATGATATAGAATCGTTATAGATTCCCAAAAATGTTTTAATATTTAAGAGATACATGTACTAGTAGAATAATTTAAAATATGAATCCATGGATAGAGATACCAACATCTCATCATCCCATTTCAATCAGGGAAAAAACATCTATGAAGAATTTATTAATGATGCTCGCCTTTGGAAAGATGGGATGTTGGGAATCAATCATCACATCCACATAGATGACATGTTCCCCAGTGAAAGTATGGTAAAATAATGGTGAACACGATTTGAAATTATTCACCTAAATATGGGGATTTGTATCATCTAGAGAATGAATAGATAAGAGTGTCCCCAGATCTAGATATCTGGTTCCATGTCCTGCCATGAAAATAGTGGGAAATGGATTGAAAATTACCTGTATTTGGGAATGTTAACTGTTGGGTATCCCAGTTTGTGATGTTACCAGCATTGATCTTTTTATCCATACATGGAATAATGAAGGGAATTTGGTCTTGGGAATCATATAACTAACATATGTACTGATGGATGAATCTTCATACTCTGTAGGACCCAAGGTATAAATGCATGAAATCGATCACCTCCCACCCATAAACACAGAGGTAGCGGAAATTCAAATGTGGATGTCCTACATGGAATCAACTCGACTATGATAGCTCTAATGAACAAAGAAACTGGGTTCACACACACCATATCACCCACCCAATTTATATAAAATAGATTGATGGATACACTTTTTTGATTGTATTCTTAAGTGTAGGTCATCCCGACAGGGGACACAACCTTTAAAAAAATTAAGGATTTTTCACCTCATTATCAATACCTCCCCAGGGGATTTGTAGGAATCCTATGCTCCACAATTTTACCATTAATAATTTCAGAAGCCTCTAACTAGAATTATATTATAACTCACTCCATTATGCGTGTGATGTAAGGGATTTCTGAGTCCACTCGGCTATGACTTCATCCAGCGAGCCGCCAAGAAGGGCCCACACTAGGCCATGTGAGTCTCATTAGCTGGTCCCACAGACTGGGGAGTTGGTTGTCCACACCCCTTAATTTTCAGCCCCTGCTAAGCTTTCCTGACGTCAATGTTGGGAACAACATCAAAAGGATGCCCATGATAGGGTATCGTCTTACATGACTCCAGTAGCTCAGTCCACGACCAGCATTTGTTATCATCTTCCTGTCACTATAGAGTAGATTCACCACTACTCACAATCAAGACTAAGTCACTGGCCACCCCATGGGATGGTTGAATTCACTCTCCAAATCATTGGCATGAATAGAAGATGTCACGTTCCATCCCATAATGATGACGTTTAGTATGGAGTTACTCTCCATACTACCATCATCATTTCAAACGTAGTTTATCCCCATCTTGTTGATGCCCATCAAGAAGGTACTCCCAATGATAATGATCTCGTGTTTGAAAACTCAACATAAACACTAGATTATCAACATGTATGTCCTCCATTCCCTACTACCCACCTCCATTGAGGTCCTCCATATGTGCTTACCATCTCTATTAAGGGTCAAACATGCTACAAAACTCCCAGTCATTAGGTCCTCTCCGTGTTTGTTTTGACATCTTCCCAAGTGACCCTCACACCCTGTCTTATTAATGTAGTGGTCATCATCATCTCAATGATCTACCCTACTCTGAATAATTGTCAGGGGGAAAGATGGTGGATTGTCATCGCTACATGAATAACACTAAAAATCCTCAGATCAAAATCAAACTAGTCTACTTTTCAAACACTTTGGCAGAGTTAACTTTTATGAGGGAACCTTCAATCCAATACTTTGTATTGAGATATGTGTAATTATCAATGCTTATCATACTTTTATTCCTAAAAATTTAGATGAAATAGATCTATGACTCCCTCTTCTGATACATAGAAGAGAAATATTTGGTTACTTTACTAGATATTAATGTGAAATTGTCTCAATATTCATCGGGTCATTCTCTACAGAGAAGGGGAATAACAGACAATTGATCTAGGTTCTTTTCAATGGGAAGCACTAGCCTGATCCACCACAAATTACTTCCACCCCTATAAAAAATTGTAGTTATTATTACTGCTTTAGAGAGGGATGTGGTTGTACATTCGGAATATCCCCTAGATGTATCCCAAGATGCAAAGGTTTTTCATCTTGCATACTATACTCTCCACTAACAATTCCCCCACTGAAATAGTCTATATCAGATCTGCTACCGGGCCATAAACAACCCTAGGAATATTATTTTGAAAACCAAGGGATGGATCATGAGTTTCAGACTAGATGTTTTTGGGAAATTCCTACAGCGGACCATGTCCCAGATATGTCCAGGCTAGTCATAACTACAATATTCAACATTTGACATTCCCTCACATAGAAAAAGGTTATGTTCTTTTTCTGATCCTTATAGATGAAATATTTACGTCTCCATCATCGAAGGTTTTCATACACCAAATAATAGGAACACATCAATGAAATTGGCCATCAATGCCACCTGGTTGAGTTGGCCGAACTCCAAGAAGATCAATACCATGGATCTCCCTCTTATCATAAAACCCAACCCAATAGATGCATTTAATGTTTTTGGTGCTCTGTATACTTATCAAGGAAGCTTAACCACATGACCAGAGCCATGGATGGGAGGTGTTTGATTCCATGAATTTTATTCCAATGAAGTACCATCCTTGTTAACCCGGTGGTATCAAGGATATTCCTTGAGGTTTCATCATATTGAACATTGTAATTAATGAAATATACCTAAAACTGGGAAATCAATACATGGTATGGAGAATAGGAACATCTCAATGGGGTAGCAAGTAATCAGAAAACCCTTCAAATGTCAACACTCAACGAAAAAAGTATAAACATGGCCTCCCATCATGTTCTGAGTCGTTGCCTCTCAGTTGAGACCCTAGCAAGGGAAAATAAAATGATGGGACCTTCAAAAACCTTAGTTTTTTTGTTTAGTGAATAGGATGGAGGAAGGTCCTGAAGATGATGTATTGCATCCGTAGCTCACTTAATTGAAGAAGTTTTTTTATTATATTTTTTCACAACATGTGGTGGAAGGGTGACTACACTGTCATGACACATCAAATTGATTATGTTTTTAAGAGTGATTTATAGTCTAGGGAAGACCCGCGATCCTCTCTCTAGGAGTTTTGGTGGGTTTATTGTGTGTGTAATAAGATATATGTACTAAAATAAGGGCGGATTTGAAAATATTTCTAGAATGAAAATACATAATTTAATGTTTAAATGTTCAGAAACCAAATGGGTTTTGAATATTATGAGATAAAATTGTTCATTTTGAATTCCCGATATACTAGCAAGTTCATCATTCATAGAGATTAATTTAGGTTTGTAATAATTATTATGTTGAAATTAATTGGAATTCAGATTAATTCTATTCCATTATTTCATTCCTTGAAGAATCCAAACATTGATATAAAAATCATATTTTCAGGGTCCCGAACATATTCATGGAATAAGAACATTAAAATTAGATTGAAATCTCAAGAATCTGTGTAAGAAAAGGATTCTTTTATTACCCAATCAGAACAACACAAGTCACACAGTCAAAAACTCATGCCGATTAGTTTGAAATTAAGAGCATCTTATTCAGACACATAAAAATAAGAATTAAAATATGAAAGTATGTAATATTAAAGGAATGAAATTTTTTACAAACCAAATTACAAAAAAAGTAGGTAATATATGCATTGGAACACACTTGACATGTGTGTATCTCCCTCACAACAAACGAACACTGATTAACTCAACATCGGGTAGAGGAGGGAGCTCGGGCGAAATTATTTCTTCATTCCCGATCCCCCCAATGAGGATTGGGGCCTCCAAAACATCAAATACGAGGAGAGTAATTATATGGAACTCTAAATTGTAAGTACATAACATTATGAAAAAACTCACAAATTAGGTTCCCATGGTGCCTTTTTATATCCAAAATGTAACATGGTTTTGGGAACCCAATTTTTGTGGTACCACGTGGGTCTTGGTTTTGGAATTTTATAAAGTCATCACACGACTTGGCCAAAAGTGAAGAGTTGTTGGTTGACCTCTTGAATGTCTCCCTGTTGAATTTTTTCCCATTAGACAAACATATTTGAATATATGGTCAAAGGAATGATACAAACATTTGAGTTCTGTAGATTCTGTCCCATGGAGAGAATGGTTCTGATGGGCTACCAGATTGCTGAATTTGGGTTTGGTTCATTAATAATTGTTGTACCCCATGGTGTTTAGGAGATTCTAATAGAGGTTCCACCAATTTGGATGCAAGGAACTCTGGTACTATTCAGAATCATGGAAATTTGTCCATAGGATGCGAGGCTGTTTGGTCCATTTTTTCTAGATGATCTCAAAGCTTCCAAATCACCACCACCTTCAATGAAAATTTCAAAACAAGGGAATTGAAATTTATTATAGTAATAAAAATTAATTCGTTAAACAAAACATGATGCGTAATTTATTTTTATATTTTGAATATTCATTACAAAACTAGTTTAATATATTGGTGTAAGGGTGGAATGGAGTAAGGAATCGCTCTACCATCACACCCCCACACCTAAACATTTTCACTCATTGGAAAAGTCGCATATCCAAAAAATGTTGCTTGTATATATTACCAACATCATGAAAATTTAACATGTCAGTAAATTTTAATTCCTTAATGTAATGTGATCAACACACGAACCACACCAAATAGTTCTTCCTTGTGAAAATGGAAAAAAATATCTCATAAAAAATATCACAATGAAATTCAATGAGTTTAATGACACAAAATAGAGCTTGGAATTCAAAATTAAACCATTCCAATAACGCTCCATGTGTGTGTTTGAAAATCATTTCATGATATTATTTCCACATTCTATCCAATAAATATATGTTATTTTAACATTATTCACCTTTAAACAGTTTTTTCCACTGAACCTGCCCAACATCCTTGGAAATCATATTTCAAGTTCTTCTCACTTAAGAATTCCCCGAAGTCAAACCATAAGTTCATGACCTTTATATACCCATATGTTTAACATTTCTTCACTCCCATCATTTATAATTTTTTTAGTGGTTGCATTTGGATGAAATATCACACTCGTCTCCCAACCTGTGTTTGATCACCTCACGATACTAATTAATATAGTTATAATAGGATCAATATTTTAATAGGAGTGGTTTTTAACTTGCACAAGAGACAAACCAATATATTCAGGGCGTACAATAGTCGGACATTGGGTACACACACATAGGTCAATCTGGTATAGTAATGAAACAAATATGATAAGGAATGAATGTATAGGAATATCATATTTAACTAAAAATTATAACCTAACATATATTTACCTTATATTAATTAAAAAAAATTACACACTTTGTTGTTAGAACAAAAAATTATGTGGAGATATTATTTACACCATTTTCCCAAAAACTACTCACAAAAGGGGAATAAATCATCTCAAATGTTTTACAGTTATACAACCATTTATATCATTAATAGAAATATAGTTCACTAAAAATCACTCAATGATGTTAAATTCATACAAACATTTAATCAATAATAAAGAGAAGTTTTTTTTCAAAAGTTAAATCAAAAGGAATCAAAAATTTCAACTTTCATTTTCAATAAGTTCCATTATTTGGTGAATATAAGGGGGGTGAAATTAAAAATACCATAAAGAAGGCCAAAAAGAGAAGAAATAGAAAATGCGATGAAAATCCTAATGAACCCAGAAAGACGGGGAAATGTGAAAAAACCATAAAGATGGAATAATATGAGGAGAAAGAAAAAAAGACTATGAAACTCCTTAACTAACCCATGAATGTACCTATCCCACACACCTATAATGTGAAATTTCCTCAATGTAATAATTGAGAATGATAGAAGGAAAGACAAAACATATTGAGTTTCACTAGTTTATTGCTTCTTGAACATGGAGATCCTCCATCGGGAACATCGAAAGGGCTTCGTGGAAGTTCTTCAGCCTCTACCCATTGACAGTGAAGGTTTTCTTGGTTTCTTCATTTTGAACCTAGATGTGACTTCATCATTGTATTATTATGGAGGACCTTTTTCCCAATGTGGAACTGACAATGAAGTATAAGACTCTTGTGGGAAACCCTGGTTCACTCCATATAAATCCTGGAGTTTTCATATTCATCTCTTATCATTTCCTCAAACTCCTGTTTTTTACAATATCTTTTGGAAACCTGCACCTAAAATATTAGAATAGAATTTTTTGATGGCCTAGTAGGTTCAGTGTTCAATCTCAATAGGCAAGTGACAATTAATTTTAAACAAAAGATGACATGGTGAGATACTAATGGGTGTTTGGAATGCCGAACGGTTGGCCCATAACGAATCATCATATTGAAGACTCAAATATTTTCTATTTGGTTGAAATTTTTTTAAAAAGATTTGTTTTCCTCTCTATTTGAAACCTTTTCTTGACCATTAGTATGTGGGTGATATTTAGTATACACTATATGATCGACCCCATACCGACACAAATTTTATTTCATTGTTCGGTTGCAGAAAAGAGAACCCTAGTCACTAATGATGAACCTAGGTAATCCAAACTCACAAAAGATATGAGTTTTCAAAAATACCACTACTATTTTGGAATCATCAATAACTATGTCTTGGGAATCTACCCATTTTGAAACATAATCAACTTCTAGGATAATGTGAGAGTTTCCAAATGAATTTGGAAATAGACCTATTAAGATAATGATCCAATCATAAAATATTCATGAAGGAGGAACTATTATTGTGGCATTTCATTTATTTTAAAGAAATTCCCCCAATCCTTGAAAATGAGTATAAAAATTTAAAAAATCATAGGCATCTAGAAATAGTTTTGGACAAAAGAGGCCCAAATCACAGACATTGCGTTCAGTCCATTGGGGACCAAAGTGCCTATAAGGCCCCAGCCATAAACCTTACTTAATCTTGAGTTATTACAAGATTACACATTGAGGATATTTTCAGGTTTAATGTTTTAGAAAATTAGATCATAAAAAATGCATTACATTCCACATTTAAATAAAGTGGTTACATAAAAGTTAGTATTCATTTTTCCTATCAACGGAAACATATTTAAAATAAAACCTAGATTCTTTCTTGACAACTCCTTGACACTATCATCATATCATATACCATTCCGTTGACCTATTAAAGACATTTCAAAAACATGGGATGAGAATAAAAAGATCAGTATGGGTTATAAAAAGTATGTAAAGGAAACATGAGTACATATATACATAAGAATGAAATCATACTTTACCCATAAAACATAAGCACTTTAACATACCTCATAAAATCATGAATAAATCATAGAAATCATAAGACATGATGGTAACTTGAGGCATTCATAACTTTTTTATGTAGGGAGTAACCCTCTTTGTTATGTTTGTAATACCCATTACAGTATATTCCCTAAATCTCTTTGGAGAAACCTTAACGTTTAACTCCTTCGCGTTACCCAATGCATTAGAGAGCTATATCAGGCTCACCCGCCCTTAGTTTATCACGGAACCACCCGTGTTCATAACAATTCCCAAAAACCAAAACATAATCATAGCATATAACCTAAGCATAAAGGAGAGATAACATTCCCACATTTCAATAACAATATAAAATTTTAAGATATTGAAATAATGAATCCATTCGAAAACCATTTTAAAAACCATTTAAAAAATTTAATAAAGAGATTTTTAAATCAAAGTGACACATACCACATTGAAGATTTTAACATTTTAAAACATTAATATACATACAAATAAATCCTTAAAACTATTTTTAAAACATGGATATTAATGAGAAATATTTATAAGAATAAATCATTAAAACATTTAAAAAATATATTTTAGTTAAATGGTTTTTAACAAAATGAGAGACACTTGAATACAATAATTGAGGAATAACATTTAATAAAAACTATATAATATCATGAGAATAAAGGGATTCAGGATATAATATTCCAAAGTATAGTATATACACCATATAAGAGTGAACTGGTGCATAACAACAATGAAGTCCCAATAGAAATGTAGAATGAGATGAAATCCATTATAAAGAAGGTATCCTTAAATTAAGGATAAATCAATCTCATAATTATGTGTGAAAAATGTATATACACCCAATATAAGTGGAGATTAAGTGTAAAATAATCAATGGTCATTCACACATTTTCAAAGGATGACATATTCAATAACTACATGTTGAACCCAAAGATATCAAAATTGGGTTAAGAAGGTCCCTTGACAGCCTAATGGCGTCACATCAAATTTTAGAAAAAGCGTTGATGAGAGAGATAAAGGGTATCTCATCATTGGACATAAAATTTACGGAAATAAGGATATATAAGGACATATACCCACATAATAAGATGAAAATTAAAAGACATAACAAAAGAAGTCTTTTAAAAAGAGTAGGGTGAAAGGTTCCCTTACCGATTTGGCTAACCTTCAAAACGTACACCCCATGAAAGAAAAACTATACAACATTGATGTAAATACACATAAAATAAAGTATGTTACACAAAGAGTTGAATAATGGGCAGTACATACACCACTCAAAAGGAAATATTGGCAAATGTAGCATGAATCTCACGAAAACACAATGTGGGATAAAAATCCCCTTACAAAATTTCGGCAGCCTAATGGCGCCAATTAAAACTTCTAAAATTGGATTTATGAGATCAAATAGGGTCTCTCATAATATGAACATAAAAATTAAATAATGAGGAATATAAAATAACATCCCCAAACATAAGAAAGATGTGCTTAAAATAAATTACATAAAAGAGTGTACTTAAAAAGGAAGAGAGATGTAGGATCCCTTACCTCGGGTATGACATGACTTGATCGTTCTTTAATCTCCTGAATAATAAAATTTGGTCAATTTATAATTTCATAAGGACCTCCTTTAAAGATTGTTATTCAGTTCATATCACATATTATAATGTTATAATAATTGGTTAATAAAGTGATTTCATATCAGACGTTTTTTTCAATGTTCGATACATGAGTAAAAATTGAAGTTGTTGGAAAAGAATTTTCCATTTAGTTATAGGTAAATCATATCCAGATTAGTATTGGTTTTTTAAACATCATATATATCCATTATATATTCATTTTATACTATTCCACAGCATTTGGAGATAAAAAAATTAGAAGCACCGTTCATGGAGACGGTAGGCCGTACGTACGCATGAACGCTACTTTAATTTTTTTTCATATTAATGGAATTATAACAAAATGGGATATATATATATATATATTATAATTATAGAATTATAAAAATCATTTAGATGTAATATATTACATATATATCCATTATATATATGTACTTATAATATTACAAAACATTTGGAGATAAGAAATGAAATGTACCGTTCATGGAGACGGTAAGCCGTACGTACGCATGAACGCTACTTTAATTTATTTATTTTATTAAATGTAATGAAATAATAATTATATAAAATAATATTATGTTTACAGTATTATATCATATGTAATACCATTAATTACATCCTTTATAAGTCCCACATATGGCATTAACGATTCAAATCCCTTTGAGGGGGCGGTAGTCCGCACATCCTAAAATGAAGATATCACTTTTACCTATAATGGAAACCATAAAGGTATGCCATAAATGAAAAATACAGAAGCTTAATGAAAACATAAACACATTATATATCATATATAAAAATAGTGACATCTTAATGGCCACCTTTGAATGTGTTAAAAGAATATTGAACAATCATCGTTTCATGAGGCAGTAATTCACCGTCCACATAAACAGTATGTTCTATAACCATTAGACGGAGGTTTGTGAAAGTGTAGCTCGAATCCATATTATAACAACATTCTAGTATATTTAAGATACTATTTTTGTTACGAAAAAAAAAGTAATAAAATGAGTATAGGGGTTTGGAGAAGCAAAATAAAACAAAAGATCACAAGGAAAGACATTACCTTTATATCGGGTAACTCTCTTTGATTTGAGATCAAAGGCTTCCTTGGGAAAGATTCTGCCCCAAGTGAGGCTTCAATGATTAATAAAGGGATGTGGAGAGATGAAATGGGTAGGGTTTGGCTGAGACAAAGGCTTTATAGGCGTGTATAAGGTGGTAGAGGTGGGGGATTTTATAAGAGGAGAGGAGGGGAACTCTTGAAATGTTATAAATTATTACTTTATTATAAAATTATTTTCGGATTTTAAAGGTCCCAAAATGATATATTTCGAGGTTAAGGTAATAAGTTTTCGAAATTCACCCATAATATAGGTTTTTTACATGTTTAGGTCTTAGAACTTACGTTATCTTTTCATTTTATTGAAATCGTTAAATAATGAGGTAATCGATGCATTATCATGGTCTCATATATAATTTAATTTATATATTGTCTAAAAATTATAAAAAATTTATCATGATGTAGAAAATATTTTTTATCTTTCTAATGAATATTTATATTCAGAAATATGACTTGTATAACCCCATTTAAAAATTGTTTTATTAAAACAAATCACGTTGGTGACATTTTTATTTTAACATTAAATAAAACGTTATTTATGTCATTTTCCTACCAATGTGGCTCCATGGGGTCCCCAAGTTGACCCATGGATTTTCTTGGTCTGACATGACAATCCAATGAGGGTAGGACATGTTTCTAGTTCATTTCATATTATTAAAACATTATTTTTACCTTAAATCACACTAATTACCTTTAATCGCGATTAATAAAACTTAAAAGTTACTATTCACCAAAAATTATTTTGATCTCATTGAATTAGATTTTAATTCGTAATGAAAACAATGTATGTCATATTTTTGAAAATCAAATCACAGAAGTGGCAAAGTTTCATTTAACCAAAAAATCAGTTTCTTTAACTACGACTTAGTGGTTTCACTATTCATCAAAAATTGATGTTTTTTAGAAAAAATACCAATAATTAACCCAAATTTATATTTGATATTCCAAATTCAAAAATAAATTATATTTTACAAAATTCAAAACATATAAGTTGCATTAATTAATTTAATAATTAATTCCCGATGTTAAAACAAATAGCATGTTTTTATGAAACAATATCTATTAAAAGATTGATAGTAGTTTAAGTCCAATATCATTATGAAATTAATTCAAATGACCACTATTGGATTAAATGGTAAAAATATATTCTAATTTCACTTTAAAAAAAATTCAAAAGATAATCTAATAAGATAAATAAATTAGATTAAAAATTGGTTTTGAATTGAAATACATCATTTTTCACTATTCATTAAAAAAGTGAACTTTATCGGGAAAATACCAAAAATTTACACAAAGTAAATCCTGATGTCCCGATTCAAAAAAAGAATTTTATTTTGTCAAATATAACACATAAAATTGTCAAAAAGTGGATCTAAAAGAGGTTCGCCATCAAAAGGCGGTTAATCAACCTTTTAAAGAATATTAGAATGTTTACGATTAAAATTGGAATCATTCGCATTTTTAATCCTATTAACATTTATTGTAAAAAGTAAAAATATTTGATGAAAAAATATAATAATTTTTTAGTTAGGTCTGTTCATTCCCTCCATTACAACGGCTAGGCGTTAACTACGATTTAAAATAATATTATTTTATTATTAGAGTGCAACGTAAGATTCCCAAGAAAGTCGTTGTTTCCTATTGCGTACAACCTCGAGCATAGCATTACATTTTAAGTAATATTTTATTCAAAAATATGGATAAATATAAAAATTTCATATTCTTTATTTACCAGGGGTGTTACATCCTTCTCCCCTTTTGGGAATTGCGTCCTCGCAGTTTTAAAATTGGGCTTTAAAGATTCATTGAAAATATCACATCGGAACTAGAGTCAGTAAAACTATGACTTTAAAAGAATAGGAGAGAAGTACAAATGTCACCCGAGTTAACCCATACTAGGATTCCAAGAATGAAAATATGGATATGGATGAAAAAACAAAGGGACATGTTCTGATGGAGAGTGATAGTAAACAAGTCTAGGAGAAAGTTATCAACAAGAAAATCACAAACTTGTTATGGGTTAAACGGTATTTGATTCCCCAGTAGGAAAAATTAACAGACAACATTTTTGTTTGAAGTTACTTTTCATTGAGGAATTTATTTATGAGATTAACCAAAACATAAGTAATCATACTTAATTTTCATGTTGACATTCAACTTTTACTATATTTCTTACACGAACTCATATTTACTCCAAAAGACGAGTATTTAGGATGACTTTTTCACATTAAGAGAGCTATAATCAACTTCTAGAGAGTCACCTAATCCACAAAAGAGAACTATATACTTCCCATGTATTTAGACCTTAACCAAAACTAAAACCCAAAGTTCAACAAATACCATTCAATAATCATATATCCATAAAATTCTACAACGTAATCCAAACTAAGATTGAAACCCAATTATCCGAAGGATTTAGTCACATAGTCGCCTAAGATAAATTTTAACATTTTTCTCCAAAATATCATCAGTTACTCTTACCGTCTCATAATGAAAAGTAACTAACCTAATATCATATCCTCCATGATAGGCTAATCATTTACATAGATAACCCAAAATAAACATACTCTTGATTCCTGAAATCAACTAACTAGAAAGAATTAGTCAAACTAACCGGGGACATCATGTAGTCCAGTGGTAGGCGATAAATACCAATCGCACTTTGGTTGTGGGTTCGATTCCCGCAGCTTTTTCCGATGCGATGGGTTGTCACACGGTCTGTGTGTTATCCTTTTTCCAAAACTATATAATTCTTAAAACATTCCCCAAAACGAGATAAAATCTTCAAAAATAATCATAACATATTTTAACCTCAAGTTTATCTCATGCCTTTCATTTTCCATCATAGCATATAATAACCCATAATTACCTCAAAAGTAAGGATCATATAAACTCTAATGGTTCCCTTTTAATTATTACCTGAACTTCCACATCGATTGGTCATCGCTTACATGATACATTACAGAACATACCAAGGTTCAAGTTGTTGATCATGACTCATTGATAGTTGGTTTAGAACAACCACGAGTTTCCTCATTGAGTCCCCCATTTCATCCAGTCTCTTAATCAGAGAAGCACCACAGTTTCCTTCTAACCTATTGTCACTTTGATAACTCCTAGATCCATCCATTCCCTAAAAACAGAAATTTCAGTGTGAGTATATCAAAAAAACCATCATGTACTCAAGAGGAAGATAAACACTAAGATATTAATACTCATTCACTTTATCTAAAACTAAGACTCTTTCTAAAATCCTTACCATTATGGTAATGTCACATATGCTTAGAGAATACCCTAACCACTAATGTTATCTAAACCTACCTCTGATACCAACTATAAGGCCTCAGCCTTAAACCTTACTTAATCTTGAGTTATTACAAGATTACACATTGAGGATCTTTTCAGGATTAGATTTTTATAGAATTAGATCATAAAACTTGCATTACATTCGACATTTAAACCAAGTGGTTACATAAAAGATAGTATTCATTTTTCCCATCAACGGAAAAATATTTAAAATAAAACATGGAATCGTTCTTGACACTTCATTGACACTATCATCATATCATGTACCATTCCCTTGACCTGTGAAACACATTTCAAAAACTTGGGATGAGCATAAAAATCTCAGTAAGGGTTATAAAAAGTATCGAAAGGAAACATGAGTACATATATACATAAGAATTAAATCATACTTTACCCATAAAACATAAGCACTTTAATATACCTCATAAAATCATGAATAAATCATAGAAATCATAAGACATAATGGTAACTTGAGGCATTCATAACATTCTTATGTAGGGAGTAAACCTCTTGGTTATGTTTGGAATACCCATCACAGTATATTCCCCAAATATCTTCAGAGAAACCTTAATTTTTAACTCTTTCGTGTTACCCAATGCATTGGAGAGCTATATCGGGCTCACCCGCCCTTAGTTTTTCACGGAACCACCCGTCTTCATAACAATTCCCAAGAACCATAACATAATCATAGCACATAACTTAAGCAAAAAAGGAAAGATAACATTCCCACATTGCAAATAACAACATAACATTTTATGATATTGAAATAATGAATCCATTCTAAAACCATTTTCAAAACCATTTAAAACATTTAATAAAGAGATTTTTAAATAAAAGTGTCACATACCACATTGAAGCTTTTAACATTTTAAACCATTAATATCCATAAAAATAAATCCTTAAAAATATTATGAAAACATGTATATTAATGAGAAATATTTATAAGAATAAATCATTAAAACATTTAAAATGATATATTAGTTAAAGGGTTTTTAAGAAAATGACAGACACTTGAATACAATAATTGAGGAATAACATTTAATCACAACTATATAATATCATGAGAATAAAGGGATTCATGATAAAATATTCCAAAGGATAGTATATGCACCATATAAGAGTGAAGTGGTGCATAACAACAATGAAGTCCCAATAGATGTGTAGAATGAAATGAAATCCATTATAAAGATGGTATCATTTAATTAAAGATAAATCAATCTCATAATTATGTGTGACAAATATAAATACACCCAATATAAGTGGATATTAAGTGTAAAATAATCAAAGGTCATTCACACATTTTCAATGGATGACATATTCAATAACTACATGTTGAAACCAAAGATATCGAAATTGGGTTATGAAGTTCCCTTGACAGCCTAACGGCGTCACATCAAATTTTAGAAAAGGAGTTGATGAGAGAGATAAAGGGTATATCATCACTTAGACATAAATCTACGTCAATAAGGATATATAAGGACATATCCCCACATAATAAGATGAAAATTAAAAGTCATAACAGATGAAGTATTTTAAAAAGAGGAGGGTGAAAGGTTCCCTTACCGATTTGGGTAACTTTCGAAACGTACACCCCATGAAAGAAGGACAATACAAAATTGATGTAAATACTCATAAACGAAAGTATATTACACAAAGTGTAGAATAATGTACATTACATACACCACTCAAAATAAAATTTTGGAAAATGGAGCATGAATCTCACGAAAACACAAAGTGAGATAAAAAGCCCCTTACGAACTTTTTGCAGCCTAACGGCGACAATTAAAACATCCAAAAATGGATTTATGAGATCAAATAGGGTCTCTCATAATATGAACATAGAAATTACAGAATGAGTAATATAAAATAACATCCCCAAACATATGAAATATGAGCTTAAAAGAAATGACATAAAAGAGAGTACTTAAAAAGGAAGAGAGAGGTAGGATCCCTTACCTCGTGTCCGACATGACTCGATTGTTCTTTAATATCCTGAATAATAAAACATGGTCAATTTATAATTTCTTAAGGACCTCCTTTAATGATTATTATTCAGTTCATATCACATATTATAATGTTATAATAATTTTTTTATAAAGTGAGTTCATATCAGACGTTTTTGTCAATGTTCGATACATGAGTAAAAATTGAACTTGTTGGAAAAGAATATTCAATGTAGTTATAGGTACATCATATCCAGAATGGTATTGATGTTTTAAATATCATATATATCCAGTATATAATCGTTTTATACTATTACATAGCATTTGGAGATAAAAAAATTAAAACCATCGTTCATGGAGACGGTATGTCGTACGTACGCAAGAACGCTACTTTAATTTTTTTGTCATATTAATGGAATTAAAACAAAATGAGAGATATATATTATAATTCCAGAATTATATCCATAATTTAGATGTAATATATTACTTATATATCCATTATATATATGTAATTATAATAGTACATTACATTTGGAGATAAGAAATGAAATGTACCGTTCATGGAGACGATAAGGCATACGTACGCATGAACGCTACTTTCATTTCCTTTTTTTGTATTCAATGTAATGAAATATTAATTATATAATGGTATATTATAATTCAATTATGATATCATATGTAATACCATTAATTACATCCTTTATAAAACCCACATATGGTATTAACGAATCCAATCTCTTTGTGGGGGCGGTAGTCCGCACTTCCTAAAATGAAGATATTGCTTTTACCCACAATGGAAACAATAAAGGTATGAAATAAATTAAAAATACATAAGATTAAGAGAAATATAAACATATTATATATAATATATAAATATAGTGACATCATAATTTCACCCTTTTAAGGTGTTAAAAGAATATGGAACAATCATCATTTCGTGAGGCAGTAAGTCGCCATCCATAGAAACAGTATGCTCTTTAACCATTAGACGGAGGTGTGTAAAAGTTTAGCTCGAATCCATCTTATAAAAACATCCTAGTATATTTAATATACTGGTTTTGAAACAAAAATAAGTAATAAAAAGAGTTTAGGGGTTTGGAGAAGCAAAATAAAACAAAAGATCACAAGGGAACACATTACCTTTAAATCAGCTAACTCTCTTAGATTTGAGATCAAAGGCTTCCTTAGAAAATATTCTTTCCCAAGTGAGGCTTCAATGATGAAGATAGGGATGTTTAGAGATGCAATGGTTAGGTTTTGGCCGAGCCAAAGGCTTGATAGGTGTGTAGAAGGTGGTAGATGTGGGGGCCTTTTATAAGAGGAGAGGAGGGGCACTCTTGGAATGTTATAAAATATTACTTTATTATTAAATTATTATCGGATTTTAAATGTCCCAAAAGTATATATTTCGAGGATAAGGTGATAAGGTTTCTAAATCCACCCATACAATAGGATTTTGACATGTTAAGGTCGTAGATTTCACATTATCGTTCCATTTTATTTAAATCGTTAAACAATGAGGTAATCACTGCATCATCATGGTGTCCTAAATAATTTAAATTATTTAATGTCTAAAAATTATAAAACAAATATCATGATGTAGGAAATATTTTTATCTTTCTAATTAATATTTAAGTCAGAAATATTACTTGTATGACCCCATTAAAAAATTGTTTTAGTAAAACAAATCATGTTTGTGACAATTTTATTTTAACTTTAAATAAAAAGTTATTTATGTCATTTTCCTACCAAAGTGGCTCCATGGGGTCCCCAAGTTGACCCATGGATTTTCATGGTCTTCCATGACACATCCAATGAGGGTAGGACATGTGTATAGGTCATTTCATATTATTAAAACATTATTTGTACCTTAAATCACAATAATTACCTTTAATCGCGATTAATAAAACTTAAAAGTTACTATTCACCAAAAATTATATTGATCTCATTGAATCAAAATTTACTTCTTAATTAAAACCATGTATGTAAGATTTTTGAAAATCAAATCACAAAAGTGGCAAAGTTTCATTTAAACGAAAAATCAGTTTTGTTAACTACGACTTAGTGGTTTCACTATTCATCAAAAATTGAAGTTTTTCAGAAAAATACCAAACATTAACCATAAGATATATTTGATATTACAAATTAAAAAATTACTTATATTTTAAAAAATTCAAAACATATAAGTGGAATTAATTAATTTTATAATTAATTCCCGCTGTCGAAACAAATAGCGTGTTTTTAAGAAAAAATATCTATTAAAAGATTGACAGTAGTTTAAGTCCAATTTCAAAGTAAAATTAATTCAAATGACCACTATTGGATTAAATGGTTAAAATATATTCTAATTTCAAATTATAAACAATTCAAAAGATAATATAATCATATAAATAAATTATATTAAAACGAGGTTTTGAATTAAAATACAACATTTTTCACTATTCATTAAAAAATGGACTTTATCGGAAAAATACCAAAAATTTACACAAAGTAAATTTTGATGTCCCGATTCAAAAAAAGAATATTATTTTGTCAAATATAACACATAAAATTGTTAAAAAGTGTATTTAAAATAGTTTCTCCATCAAAAGGCCGTTAATCGACCTTTTAAAGAATATTAGAATGTTTACGCTTAAAATTGGATTCATTCGCATTTTTAATCCTCTTAAAATTTATTGTAAAAAGTAAAAATATTTGAAGAACATATATAATCATTTTTTAGTTATTTCTATTCACTCCCGCCATTACAATGGATAGGCGTTAACTACCATTTAAAATAATATTATTTTATTATTATAGTGCAATGTAAGATTCCCAAGAAAGTCGTTGTTGCGTATTGGGTACGACATCAAGCATAGTATTCCATTTTAAGTAATATTTTATTCAAAAATATGGGTAAATATGAAAATTTCATAGTATTTATTTACCTAGGGTGTTACATCCTTCCCCCCTTTTAGGAATTTCATCCTCGCAATTTTAAAATTGGGCTTTAAAGCTTCATTGAAAATCCCCAATCGGAACAAGAGTCAGTAAAACTATCACTTTAAAAGAATGGGAGAGAAGTAAAAATGTCACCCAAGTTAACCCATACTAGGATTACAGGTATGTAAATATGGATATGGAGGAAAAAACAAAGGGACATGTTTTGATGGAGAGTGATAGTAAACAAGTCTAGGAGAAAGTTAACAACAAGAAAATCACAAACTTGTGATGGGTAAAACGGTATTTGATTCCCCAGTAGGAAAAATTAACAGAAAACATTTTTGTTTTACGTTACTTTTCAATGAGGAATTTATTTATGATCTTAACTAAAACATAAGGAAGAATACTTAATTGTCATGTTTACATTTATCTTTTACTATATTTCTTACACGAACTAATATTTTCTCAAAAAGATGAGTATTTAGGATGACTTGTTCACATGAAGAGAGCTATAATCAACTTCTAGAGAGTCACCTAATCCACAAAAGAGAACTATATACTTCCCATGTCTTTAGACCTTAACCAAAACTAAAACCCAATGTTCAACAAATAAAATTAAATAAACATCTATCCATAAATTTCTACAAAGTAAACCAAACTAAGATAGAAACCCAATTCTCCGAACGATTTAGTCACATAGTCTCCTAAGATAAATTTTAACATTTTTCTCCAAAATAACATCAGTTACTCTTACAGTCTCGAACTGAAAAGTAACTAACCTAATCTCATATCCTCCATGATAGTCTAATCAATTCCATAGATAACCCAAAATAAACTTACTCTTGATTCCTTAATCATCTAACTAAAAAGAATTAGTCAAACTAACCAGGGACATCATGTAGTCCAATGGTAGGTGATAAATACCGGTCACACTTTGGTTGTGGGTTCAATTCCAGCTGCTTTGTCCGATGCGACGGGATGTCACACGGTCTGTGTGTTGTGATTTTTCCAAAACTATATAATTCTTAAAACATTCCCCAAAACGAGATAAAATCTTCAAAAATAATCATAACATATTTTAACCTCAAGTTTATCTCATGCCTTTCATTTTCCATCATAACATATAATAACCCATAATTACCTCAAAAGTATGTATCATATAAACTCTAATGGTTACCTTTATAATTATTACCTGAACATCCGCATCGATTGGTCATCTCTTACATGATTCATTACAGAACATACCAAGGTTCAAGTGGTTGATCATGACACCTTGATAGTTGGTTTAGAACAACCACGAGTTTCCTCATTGAATCCCCCATTTCATCTAGTCTCTTAATTAGAGAACCACCAAAGTTTCCATCAAACCTATTATCACTTTGATGCCTGTTAGATCCAACCATTCACTAAAAATAGAAATGTAGAGACCCGAAGGCTGACGTACATGGACATTACAATAATTTTGCGGAATACTAAGTACATAACAAAAAACACACACACAAGGATCGTAATAGTTTAGTGTCTTTGGAAACTCATAATATAATCTTCTAATCGTGGTGAAAGATCTTCAACATCTCCCATAAATATCTTCCCTTTTTTTACCTAAAAACTTTCTATATATCCTAGGGAAAAGAAAACATAAAAGGGTGAGCTCAAATGCTCAATAAGGGTAAATGAAAGAAATATCAATCACATCATAAGAACATAACATTTTGGAAATCTTAACCTGCAAAAGAGAGCATAATTTCATAACATGGGATAAATCATAGTAGTGAAATGAAATCCCAATAATCATAACATAAAACATGAAACATTGTGGAATACACACATAATCATAGAGAATCATTTCTTATTAGTCAAGACTCATTTCCAAGACTATCTTAGTGGACAAAGTCCATTTCTGAACCGAGTCACCCTCGTTTCAGTCCTGTTTCACTGAACCGGTATGATCTACCGTTCAAGCCATGTCTATCTCATGAGATATAAAATCATTACCCAATGAATTGGAGGGATATATAGGTCCCACCCATATCATAATGATACCATTCTTATGTGTGCCACAAAATCATAAACCATACATCGTAGCATAACCCATGTAATAAAAATGGGAATCTTTAAACATCGTGACATCATGAAACAATTCATATAAGATAAAAGAATTCATAAAAATATTTCCATCACAACATAATAAAATCCAAGTAATAATATGGATAGAAACAGAACCCTTTATTATCTTAGATGGAAAATAATTTTGATAAAACACTTGAACTCCATTCTTGAGGAAAATATCCTTTTTACTTCAAAAACATTTTTCCTATCTTAAAATGTCATACAATTTTAAACTAAAAAAAGTTGATTAAAAATAAACTTGAAAACTTGTAAAGTAAGATTCTTGGAAATTTTGTTTTAAAAATTCATTCATGCCGTATAAGTTAAAAAAAACATTCTTCTCATACTTTTGTCGGAAAAGTCAAAAAAGTACCTCGTATGAAAAACAACAAAAGATTCCTTTCATATCTTTTACTAAAAACTCACCGAAGGGTAAAATAGGATTTAAACAATTGTAGGTGAATGTAAATAATATTAAATATTGAGGAAACATGTATGTGGATGATAAAATACACCCTAGTAAATAATAAAGTATAAACAATCTCAGATAAAAATTAGATTGTGATATTTCCCTTACCTTAGGTCTGATATGCTTCGTAAGTGTCCGAACCTCTTGTATAATGATTTAAACAATGTCATTGAATTATTACAGAATCATATGCATTGTTATGATATCATAAATGGTCATTTATGTCTTTATATTACCCGTTCTTTAGTAAATTCCATGTTAAATAGCGTTTTGGGTAAAATTGTTTCATTTTTCGTCCGTGTTTTGAATTGCAATTATTCATATGATTACTTAGATCATGATTACATAATTCCATAATATAAAACATGATTTATATATATATATTCAGAATAAACATATATATAATAAATCAGTAAATGTAAAGAAATACACCGTTCATGGAGACGGTAGGCTGTACGTACGCATGAACGCTGTTTTCGTTTCCTTATTGAGTTGAACGGAATTAAGTTGATGACATAGATATATATACACATAAATCCAGTATCATTATTATGACATATATTTCATGGTTACTTATTATATATAATTTATAATCATTCATTAATGGTTAAAGTGGAGAATGAATCTCATCGCGTCGTGGAGACGGTATTCCGTACGTACGCATGCGCGTTGATTTCATTTTCCGTAGGATGGATAGATGGTGAAATAGGGTTTTTTCATACTTATAATAAAATATCAGTATATGAGTGATACTGATGTTATTAATTCATAATGAAACAACCTAAGAAGAAGAAGGGGAAGAAGAAATAATGGTGAAAGAATCAGTAACGGAAATTACCTCTTCTTTGAAGCGCCTCATTGAGACCTCCTCTTAGGGCACTAAAATTGGTCTTTGAGGCATACCAGAACCTATAGGATGTTTCTAGGGAAGTGCAGAAGAGCATTTGACAGGGGTTGTCTGATCGTGAAGGCTCAATGTTGTGTGAGGAAGAGAGGGAGGAGGTGCCCTTTTATAAGGGAGGAGAGGGGCACCTTTGGAATAACTAAAAATATTATTTTATTATAAAGTCGTGTTCGGTTTTAAATAGCTCCAAATTGATTTATTTCGAGGCTAAGGTGGGTATGGGTCTAAATCCTCTTATCCAATAGAATTTAGACAAGTTTAGGTTCCTATTATAACCTTATCATTTAGATTTAACATTAAGTTAAATAATTTTACTTTTACCGTGTCTTCTTGAGTTCTTATACTATAAGGTTAATAAACATACTATATCAAGCCAAACGAACCCCAAGTGGTTTATTATTAATATACATAACCGTATCTAAGTCATTTGGCCGAACTTTAGATTTTTAGGAATAAAATAACAATTAATAATATAATATTTGTTTTAAAATCTATTTTATGTCAATTTTGACACTATTTAGTAATTGATTTTTGTGAAAATCCTAACAGAATGATAAGTTCGAAAAAAGTTAATTAAATCCATACTAACATGTCATAGTAACCTAGAAAATTATTTTAATCCATAAAAATTCTCATATTATATTTATTTGGGTATTTATAACATCAATTATATCAATATTTCATTAATAAGATAATTACTACATCATCATTGTGTCATAAATAAATTAAATTATTTAATGTATAAAAATTAAAAATAAAATATAATTATGTAGGAAATATTATTAGCTTTCTAATGAATATTTATAGTCGAATTTATCATTTATAACCCCATATTAAAAATGATTTACTTATTAAACATTGATTTTAACTATTTTAACCCTTCTTTAAATAAATTATTAATAAATGTCCTAATCTAATCCAAGTGTGCCTAAATGGTCATATTTTATTCCTAAGGATTTTTTTGGTCGAATTACACTTGTCTAATAGAATTAGTACATGTGTTAGGGTAATAATAATATCATTTTTACCCTTAATTAACCTATTTACTTTTAACCGTGGTAAAAAAAAGTAAAAAGTTACTATTAACCAAAAAATTATTTTCATATCATTAAACCACATTTTACTTATGGACATAAACCGTGTCTCTCGGATTTTTGAAATTCCACTCACAGAAGCGGTAAAATTAAGATTTATGAAAAATTCAGTTTTTTAACTACCACTTAGTGGTTTCACTATTCATCAAAAAATGAAAGTTTCTAGAAAAATACCAAAAATTAGATCTAAGCTATATTTGATATTATGAATTAAAAAATGATTTCTATTTTATAAAATTCAAAACATATCAGTTGCATTAATTAATTTAAAAATTAATTCCCGTCATCAAAACAAATAGCGTGTTCTTAAGAGATAATAACTATCAAAAGATTGACACTTGTTTATGACTGGTTTAAATGTGAAATTACATAGAATGACCAACATTGTATTAAATCGTAAAAATATATTCTAAATATAATTTAAAACCACTCAAATTAATAATTTATCACTATTAATTATTTCGATTAAAAAGTTGTTTTTAATTATAATTTAGTAATTTTCACTATTCATCAGAATATGAAAGTTATCCGAAAAGTACCAAAATTTCACCTTTGGCTACATTCGATACTCTGAATCCAAAAATGAAGTCCATTTTGAGAGCTAAAATTTATAAAATTTTAAAAGGTGGTTATTATTATTCATAACGGCTAGTTTTAATAATATTTTAATAGCATATCGTTGTTTAGTGAAACTTGGAATTGCTACTACACATGCTATCGAGGAAGGTTGTGATTCCGTGTAATGCAAGGCAAGTCAATGATGCGTGTTGATCAAGCTCCTTCTGCTGTAGCATACAACACAAGACATTAATGAAATTAAAAAAGAATATTTTTCATAAAATCTCGGGGTGTTACATTCTACCCCCCTTAAAATTAATTTTTCCCTCAAAATTCGTCGGGGTTATAAATGGTTTACTATTAGAAAGTTTCTTTAATATAAACCCACATCCTAAAAAGGAATACCAAAACCAATCTTTAAAAACAAAAGTATAAAACGTAACTGTTACCCAAATAAACTAATCACTGGGTTTCCACATAGGTGAAAATATGGATATGGATGAAATATAACCTTCATGTTCTGAGGGAGACTGGTAGAGAACATGTCTATGGAAAAGCCAGAAATCACAAATCCATAAATTTGTGACGATCTAAGGTACCATCTGATTCATCAGATATAAGAGCACTAGGACAACATTTTTGGTTTTTAAGATCATTTCCCAAAAGTTGATGAAATTAGAAGAAATACTTTCATGATTATGGTATAGTCTCACCGTTTGTCGTTCTTTGGAAAATTTCCACTTCATCTCTTAAAGAAATGAAGTTGAATTTTCCATTCGTGATGTGTTAGCAGATCATGTGATAGAATGACGGTTCATTCCATCTATCTCAAACAAAAGGTTAGAAAAGTTATCAAAAAATACATAAGTCCATCTATAGTGAGATTAATCATATATAGATCCTAAAATGGCCTTATACTTCATATATCATACTGCATAATATAATAAAACTAGTTTCTACTAAACAGGGACTTCTTGTAGGCCAGTGGTAGGCGATAATGGCCAGTCGCACTTCGGTTGTAGGTTCGATTCACACAGCCTTGTCCGACGCGATGGGCTATCGCTCGTCCTGTAGGTTGTCCTTTTTCTAGAACTACATTACTATAACATCACATAAATAATATCAAAAAAAAATTCTATCCTCAAACAATACTAACTTATGGTTAACATAATCCATTCCAATCTTTAGGCTTATCTAAAAAACTTCGGTCCAAGCTCATAGTATAATGAAAACGATAACATGAAATGTCGTCAACCAAGCATGTAAATACCATCATTTATCCCCCATATATCTTGTTGGTCACATTCCAATCATGTGAATACCTTAATGATGTATTCTATTGAAAAATGAATACCCATTAAACCTTAGTGAAAACATGAATGCTGTCAAAAGATAACTCTTTCCACATACCAAAATCCAAAAATTCAATATACTCAAACCATGATATAACCTTCTCCTTATATCAGTAATGAGATCATGAATACTATCAAACATTTAATTTTCTCCTTATCCCTTCATTATGCGCATATCATCTACATTCCAAAAATATCTGAATAACCTTTCATGGATACTGGTAACATTAATCATACACTTTCAAAACTCAAGGAAAGGAAACAGTGTAACAATCCTTAGATGTCTCTTTATTCCATAGTACCATGAGATTACTTATACAACATTACACATGATAAACATGTAATCATTCCACTACATTCTTAAACCATTGACCGAGCTTCAACAATTCTTTTATCTCACATATCATTTGTAGTCTCTTCATCATCATCCACATAAATACTACCCATATGACAATACTGATTCTCTTCATGAGAATTTCCCTTAGGGAATCGGTTTGCATAATGCCCGTACATTCCACATTTAAAACATTTAACCATTTTTGATGTCTTAGTAATACCATTATCCTCATCCCTGGTGTTAACTGAACCTTTTCCTTTGCACTTACTGGCTTTGTGTTCTTCTTTTCCACACCCAAAGCATCTTCCAGTTCCTTTGAAACATTCTCCTTGATGCCTCTTCCCACATGATTTACATAGGTGAAATTGAACTCTCTTTCCTCTATGATCATCATGAAACTCCATCTTTCTCTTATTAGCCGAGTCAGGAAACTTACCAAATTTTACTTTATTGGTCATATTATGAGATTTCTAATTCGGCATAATAATGATGTTTGGACTTCCAAATCCTATTTCATTTGGTTTCTCATGAATAAAATCATTCCATTGTCCATCATATCTTCCATTATCGTGAATCATCTTGTTTCCAGCCATTTTCTAAAACCCAAAAAGAATAGTGTGAGAGGCAAAAAACATGCCTGGGAAAACATCATAATAAATGGGGAGTACCTTCAACATCTAACATCTTAGGTTTAATTCTATGATCGTTAGCGCAATTCTAGTACTATAACCTATACGTATACTTAACCATAGGGACATCCCTTGACATAACATAGAAATATCTCAAGGGATCTCACTAACGTTTTCGCATCCTAGTTTCCAAAGGTTGACTAAATATTTCCTCTGATACCAACTGTAGAGACCCGAAGCCTGACATACATGGACATTACATTAATTTTGCGGAATACTATGTACATAACAAAAACACACACACAAGGATTGTAATAGTTTAGTGTCTTTGGAAACTCGGAATATAATATTCTAATCGTGGTGAAAGCTCTTCAACATCTCCTATAAAGATCTTTCCTTTTTCTTTACCTAAAACCTTTCTTTATATCCTAGGGAAAAGAAAACATAAAAGGGTGAGCTCAAATGCTCAGTAAGGGTAATCGAAAGAAATATCAATCACATCATAATAACATAACATTTTGGAAATATTAACCTGCAAAAGAGATCATAATTTCATAACATGGGATAAATCATAGTAGTCAAATGAAATCCCAATAATCATAACATATAACATGAAACTTTATGGCAAACACACATAATCATAGAGAATCATTTCTTATTAGTCAAGACACATATCCAATACTATCTTAGTGGACAAAGTCCATTTCTGAACCGAGTCACCCTCGTTTCAGTCCTGTTTCACTGAACCGGTATAACCTACCAATCCAGCCATGTCTATCTCATGAGATATAAAATATTTACCCAATGCATTGGAGGGATATATAGGTCCCACCCATATCATAATGATACCATTATTATGTGTGCCACAAAATCATAAACCATACATCGTAGCATGACCCATGTAATAAAAATGGGATTCTTTAAACATCGTGACATCATAAAAAAATTCATATAAGATAAAAGAATTCATAAAAATATTTCCATCACAACATAATCAAATCCATGTAATAATATGGATAGAAACAGAAACCCTTATTATCTTAGATGGAAAATAATTTTGATAAAACACTTGAACTCCATTCTTGAGGAAAATATCCTTTCTACTTCAAAAATATTTTTCCTTTCTTAAAATGTCATACAATTTTAAACTAAAAGAAGTTGATTAAAAATAAACTTGAAAACATGTAAAGGAATATTCTTGGAAATTTTGTTTTAAAAATCCATTCATGTCGTATAAGTTAAAAAAATATTCTTCTCGTACTTTTGTCGGAGAAGTCAAAAAAGTACCTCGTACGAAAAACGACAAAAGATTCCTTTCATATCTTTTACTAAAAACTCACCGAAGGGTAAAATAGGATTTAAACAATTGTAGGTGAATTGAAATAATATTACATATTGACGAAACATGGATGTGGATGATAAAATACACCCCAGTAAATACTAAAGTATAAACAATCTCGGATAAAAATGAGATTGTGATATTTCCATTACCTTAGTTCCGATATGCTTCATAAGTGTCCGAACCTCCTGTATAATGATTTAAATAATGTCATTGACTTATTACAAAATCATATTCATTGTTATGATATCATATATAGTTCATTTATGACTTTATATTACCCGTTCTTTTGTAAATTCCATGTTAAAGAGCGTTTTGGGTAAAATTGTTTCATTTGTCGTCCGTGTTTTGACTTGTTATTATTCATATGATTACTTAGATCATGATTAATTAATTCCAGAATATAAAACATGATTTATATATATATATTCAGAATAAACATATATATAATAAATCATTAAATGGAAAGAAATACACCATTCATGGAGAAGGTAGGCCGTACGTACGCATGAACGCTGTTTTCGTTTCCTTTTTGAGTTGAACGGAATTAAGTAGATGACATACATATATATACACATAAATACAGTATAATTATTATGTCATATATTTCATGATTACTTATTATATATACTTTATAATCATTCATTAGTGGTTAATGTGGAGAATGAATCTCATCACGTCGTGGAGACGGTATTCCGTACGTACGCACGCGCGATGATTTCGTTTTCTGTAGGATGGATAGATGGTGAAATAGGTTTGTTTCATACTTATAATAACATATCCGTATATTACTGATACTGATTTTATTACTTCATAATGAAACAACCCATGAAGAAGAAGTGGAAGAAGAAATAAAGGTGAAAGAATCGGTAACGGAAATTACCTCTTCTTTGAAGCGCCTCTTTGAGACCTCCTCTTAGGGCACTAAAATTGGTCTTTGAGAAAGACCAGAACCTCTAGGATGTTGATAGGGATGTGGAGAAGAGAATTAGGCAGGGGTTGGCCGAGCTTTAAGGATCAATGTTGTGTGAGGAAGAGAGGGAGGAGGTGCCTTTTAATAAGGGAGGAGAGGGGCACCTTTGGAATAACTAAAAATATTATTTTATTATAAAGTCATGTTCGGTTTTAAATAGCTCCAAATTGATTTATTTCGAGTCTAAGGTGGGTATGGGTCGAAATCCTATCATCCAATAGAATTTAGACAAGTTTAGGCTCCTATTATAACCTTATCATTTAGATTTAACATTAAGTTAAATAATTTTACTTTTACCGTGTCTTCTTGTGTTCTTATACTATAAGGTTAATAAACTTACAATATCAAGCCAAACGAACCCCAAGTTGTTTATTATTAATATATATAACCTTATCTAAGTCATTTGGCCGAACATTTGATTTTTAGGAATAAACTAACAATTAATAATATAATATTTGTTTTAAAAACTATTTTATCTCAATTTTGACACTATTTAGTAATTGATTTTTATGAAACTCTTAACAGAATGATAAGTTCGAGAAAAGTTACTTAAATCCATACTAACATGTCATATTAACCTAGAAAATTAGTGGAATTAATAAAACCTCTCATATGATATTTATTTGGGTATTTATAACATCAATTATATCAATATTTCATTAATAAGATAATTACTGCATAATTGTTGTGTCATAAATAAATTAAATTATATAATGTCTAAAAATTACATATAAAATACCATTATGTAGGAAATCCTTTTATCTTTCTAATTTATATTTATAGTCTAATTTATCGTATTTATAACCCCATATTAAAAATGATTTACTTATTAAACGTTGATTTTAACTATTTTAACCCTTCATTAAATAAATTAATAATAAATGTCCTAATCAAATCCAAGTGGGCCTAAATGGTCATACATTATTCCTATGGTTGTTTTTGGTCTAATTAAACTTGTCCAATATAATTAGTACATGTGTTAGGGTAATAATAATATCATTTTTACCCTTAATTAACCTATTTACTTGTAACCGTGGAAAAAAAAGTAAAAAGTTACTATTCACCAAAAAAATTATTTTCAGCACATTGAACCACATTTTACTTACTGACATCAACCGTGTCTCTCGGATTTTTGAATTTCCACTCACAGAAGTGGTAAAATTAAGTTTTCTGAAAAATTCAGTTTTTTAACTACCACTTAGTAGTTTCACTATTCATCAAAAATTGAATGTTTCCAGAAAAATACCAAAAATTAGATCTAACCTATATTTGAAATTATGAATTCAAAAATGATGTTTATTTTATCAAATTCAAAACATATCAGTTTCATTAATTAATTTAAAAATTAATTCCCGTCGTCAAAACAAATAGCTTGTTTTTAAGAGATAATAACTATCAAAAGATTGACACTTGTTTATGACTGGTTTAAATGTGAAATTACATACATTGACCAACATTGTATTAAATTCTAAAAATATATTTTAAATATACTTTAAAACCGCTCAAATTAATAATTTATCACTATTAATTATTTCGATTAAAAAAGTTGTTTTTAATTATAATTTAGTAATTTTCACTATTCATCAGAATATGAAAGTTATCCGAAAAGTACCAAAATTTCACCTTAGTCTAAATTCGATACTCTGAATCCAAAAATGAAGTCCATTTTGAGAGCTGAAATTTCTAAAATTTTAAAAGGTGGTTATTACTATTCATAACGGCTAGTTTTAATAATCTTTTAATAGCATGTTGTTGTTTAGTAAAACTCGGAATTGCGTACTACACACGCTATCGAGGAAGGTTGCGATTGCGTGTAATGCAAGGCAAGTCAAGGATGTGTGTTGAGCAAGCTCCTTTTGGTGTAGCATACAACAAAAGACATTAATGAAATTAAAAAGAATATTTTTCATAAAATCTCGGGGTGTTACAAGAAATGTCAGTGTGAGTATATAAACAAAACCATCATGTAATAATGAGGAAGATAAACACTAACATATAATTACTCATTCAATTTTTCTAAAAATAGGACTCTTTCTGAAATCCTATCCATTATGGTAATGTCACTTATGCTTAGAGAATACCCTAACCTCTAAAGTTATCTAAACCGACCTCTGATACCAACTATAAGGCCTCGACCTTTTACTTTACTTAATCTCGAGTTATTACAAGATTACACATTGAGGATCTTTTCAGGGTTAGAGTTTTATAGAATTAGATCATAAAACATGCATTACATTCGACATTTAAACAAAGTGGTTACACAAAATATTGTATTCATTTTTCCCATCAACGGAAATATATTTAAATTAAAACATGGATTCTTTCTTGACACTTCCTTGACACTATCATCATATCATGTACCATTCCATTGACCTGTGAAAAACATTTTAAAAAATTGGGATGAGCATAAAAATCTCAGTAAGGGTTATAAAAAGTATGTAAATGAAACATGAGTACATATATACATAATAAATAAATCATACTTTACCCATAAAACATAAGAACTTTAACATACCTCATAAAATCATGAATAAATCATAGAAATCATATGACATAATGGTAACTTGAGGCATTCATAACATTCTTACATAGGGAGTAACCCTCTTGGTTATGTTTGGAATACCCATCACAATATATTCCCCAAATCTCTTTAGAGAAACCTTAATGTTTAACTCCTTTGTGTTACACAATGCATTGGAGAGCTATATCGGGCTCACCCGCCCTTAGTTTATCATTGATCCACCCATCTTCATAACAATGCCCATGAACCATAACATAACCATAACACATAACTTAAGCATAAACAAAAGATAGCATTCCCACATTGAAATAACAATATAACATTTTAAGATATTGAAATAATGAATCCATTCTAAAACCATTTTCAAAACCATTTAAAACATTTAATCAATAGATTTTTAAATCAAATTGTAACATACCACATTGACGATTTTAAAATTTTAAACCATTAATATCCATATAAATAAATCCTTAAAAATATTTTGAAAACATGGATATTAATGAGAAATATTTATAAGAATAAATCATTAAAACATTTAAAATGATATATTAGTTAAAGGGTTTTTAACAAAATGAGAGACACTTGAATACAATAATTGAGGAATAAAATTTAATAAAACTATATAATATCATGAGAATAAATGGATTCGTGATATAATATTCCAAAGGATAGTATATACACCATATAAGAGTGAACTGGTGCATAACAACAATGAAGTCCAAATAGATATGTAGAATGAAATGAAATCCATTATAAAGAAGGTATCATTAAATTAAGGATAGATCAATCTCATAATTATGTGTGACAAATATAAATACACCCAATATAAGTGGATATTAAGTGTAAAATAATCAAAGGTCATTCACACATTTTCAATGGATGAGATATTCAATAACTACATATTGAAACCAAAGATATCGAAATTGGGTTAAGAAGTTCCCAAGACAGCCTAACGGCGTCACATCAAATTTTAGAAAAGGATTTGATGAGAGAGATAAAGGGTATCTCATCCCTTATACATAAAATATACCTCAAAAACGATATATAAGGACATATCCCCACATAATAAGATGAAAATTAAAAGACATAACAGAAGAAGTATTTTAAAAAGAGGAGGGTGAAAGATTCCCTTACCGATTTGGGTAAATTTCGAAACGTACACCCCATGAATGAAGGAATATAAAAAATTGATGTAAATACTCATAAACGAAAGTATATTACACAAAGAGTAGAATAATGGACAGTAAATACACCACTCAAAATGAAATATTGGAAAATATAGCATTAATCTCACGAAAACACAAAGTGAGATAAAAAGCCCCTTACGAAAGTTTTACAGCCTAACGACGCCAATTAAAACTTCCAAAAATGGATTTATGAGATCAAATAGGGTATATCATAATATGATCATAGAAATTACAGAATGAGTAATATAAAATAACATCCCCAAACATAAGAAATATGATCTTAAAAGAAATGACATAAAAGAGAGTACTTAAAAAGGAAGAGAGAGGTAGGATCCCTTACCTCGTGTCCGACATGACTCGATTGTTCTTTAATATCCTGAATAATAAAACATGGTCAATTTATAATTTCTTAAGGACCTCCTTTAATGATTATTATTCAGTTCATATCACATATTATAATGTTATAATAATTGTTTAATAAAGTGAGTTCATATCAGACGTTTTTGTCAATGTTCGATACATGAGTAAAAATTGAACTTGTTGGAAATGAATATTCAATGTAGTTATAGGTACATCATATCCAGAATGGTATTGATGTTTTAAATATCATATATATAAATTATATAATCTTTTTATACTATTACATAGCATTTGGAGATAAAAAAATTAAAACCATCGTTCATGGAGACGGTATGTCGTACGTACGCAAGAACGCTACTTTAATTTTTTGTCATATTAATGGAATTAAAACAAAATGAGAGATATATATATTATAATTCTAGAATGATATCCATAATTTAGATTTAATATATTACTTATATATCCATTATATATATGTACTTATAATAGTACATTACATTTGGAGATAAGAAATGAAATGTACCGTTCATGGAGACGATAAGGCGTACGTACGCATGAACTCTACATTCATTACCTTTTTTTTGTATTCAATGAAATGAAATAATAATTATATAAAGGTATAATATAATCCAGAAGGATATAATATGTAATACCATTAATTACCTCCTTTATACGTCCCACATATGGCATTTAGGAATCAAATCTCTTTGAGGGGGCGGTAGTCCACACTTCCTAAAATGAAGATATCGCTTTTACCCATAATGGAAACAATAAAGGTATGAAATAAATTAAAAATACATAAGATTAAGAAAAATATACACATATTATATATAATATATAAATATATTGACATCTTAATTTCAACTTTTTAAGGTGTTAAATGAATATGGAACAATCATCGTTTCGTGAGGCAGTAAGTGACCATCCATAGAAACAGTATGCTCTTTAACCATTAAACGGAGGTGTGTGAAAGTGCAGCTTGAATCCATCTTATAAAAACATCCTAGTATATTTAATATACTGGTGTTGAAACAAAAAAAAAGTAATAAAAAGAGTTTACGGGTTTGGAGAAGCAAAATAAAACAAAAGATCACAAGGGAAGAGATTACCTTTAAATCAGGTAACTCTCTTTCATTTGAGATCAAAGGCTTCCTTGGAAACGATTCTGCCCCAAGTGAGGATTCAATGATGAATAGAGGGATGTGGAGAGATGAAATGGGCAGGGTTTGGCCGAGCCAAAGGCTTGAGAGGTGTGTAGAAGGTGGTAGAGGTGGGGGCCTTTTATAAGAGGAGAGGAGTGGCACTCTTGAAGGTTATAAAATATTACTTTATTATTAAATTATGATCGGATTTTAAAGGTCCCAAAAGGATATATTTCGAGGATAAGGTGATAAGGTTTCGAAATCCACCCATACAATAGGTTTTGGACATGTTAAGGTCTTAGATTTTACATTATCATTCCATTTTATTTAAATCATTAAATAATGAGGTAATCGCTGCATCATCATGGTGTCATAAATAATTTAATTTATTTAATGTCTAAAAATTATAAAAAAAAATATCATGATGTATGAAATCTTTTTATCTTTCTAATGAATATTTAATTCATAAATATTAATTGTATAACCCCATTAAAAAATTGCTTTAGTAAAACAAATCATGTTTGTGACATTTTTATTTTAACTTGAAATAAAAAGTTATTTATGTCATTTTCCTACCAAAGTGGCTCCATGGGGTCCCCAAGTTGACCCATGGATTTTCTTGGTCGTCCATGAAACATAAAATTAGGGTAGGACATGTGTCTAGATCATTTCATATTATTAAAACATTATTTTTACCTTAAATCACAATAATTACCATTAATCGTGATTAATAAAACTTAAAAGTTACTATTCACCAAAAATTATTTTGATCTCATTGAATCACATTTTACTTATTAATGAAAAACATGTATGTCATATTTTGGAAAATCGAATCACTAAAGTGGCAAAGATTCATTTAAATGAAAAATCAGTTTCTTTAACTACGACTTAGTGGTTTCACTATTGATCAAAAATTGACGTTTTTCAGAAAAATACCAAAAATTAACCATAAGCTATATTTGATATTCCAAATTCAAAAATGGCTTCTATTTTAAAAAATTCAAAACATATAAGTGGAATTAATTAATTTAATAATTAATTCCCACTGCCAAAACAAATAGAGTGTTTTTAAGAAACAATATCTATTAAAAGATTGACAGTAGTTTAAGTCCAATTTCAAAGTGAAATTAATTCAAATGACCACTATTGGATTAAATGGTTAAAATATATTCTAATTTCACTTTATAAACAATTAAAAATATAATCTAATCATATAAATTAATTATATTAAAACGAGGTTTTGAATTAAAATACCACATTTTCAAAATTCATTAAAAAAATGGACTATATCGGAAAAATACCAAAAATTTACACAAAGTAAATTTTGATGTCCCGATTCAAAAATAGAATTTTATTTTGTCAAAGATAACTCATAAAATTGTAAAAAAGTGGATTTAAAAGAGGTTCTCCATCAAAAGGCGGTTAATCGACCTTTTAAATAATATTAGAATGTTTACGCTTAAAATTGGATTCATTCACATTTTTTGTCCTCTTTAAATTTATTGTAAAATGTAAAAATATTTGACGAACATATATAATAATTTTGTAGTTATTTCTATTCATTCCCGCCATTACAACGGCTAGGCGTTAACTACCATTTAAAATAATATTATTTTATTATTAGAGTGCAACGTAGGATTCCCAAGTCATTGCTACGTATTGGGTATGACCTCGAGCATAGCATTCCATTTTATGTAATATTTTATTCAAAAATATGGATAAATATGAAAATTTCATATTCTTTATTTACCTAGGGTGTTACACCCTTCCCCCCTTTTTGGAATTGCATCCTTGAAATTTTAAAATTGGGCTTTAAAGCTTCATTGAAAATCCCAAATCGGAACAAGAGTCAGTAAAACGATCACTTTAAAAGAATGGGAGTGAAGTAAAAATGTCACCCGAGTTAACCCATACTAGGATTCCAAGTATGAAAATATGGATATTGAGGAAAAAACAAAGGGACATGTTTTGATGGAGAGTGACAGTAAACAAGTCTAGGAGAAAGTTAAAAACAAGAAAATCACAAACTTGTGATGGGTTAAACGTTATTTGATTCACCAATAGGAATCATTAACCGAAATTTTTTTTGTTTTAAGTTACTTTTCATTGAGGAATTTATTTATGAGCTTAACTAAAACATAAGGAAGCAAAATTAATTGTCATGTTGACATTCAAATTTTACTATATTTCTTACAAGAACTAATATTTTCTCCAAAAGATGAGTATTTAGGATAACTTGTTCACATTAAGAGAGATATAATCAACTTCTAGACAGTCACGTAATCCACAAAAGGGAACTATATACTTCCCATGTCTTTAGACTTTAACCAAAACTAAAACCCAATGTTCAACAAATACCATTCAATAAACGTGTATCCATAAAATTCTACAAAGTAAACCAAACTAAGATTGAAACCCAATTCTCCGAACGATTTAGTCACATAGTATCCTAAGATAAATTTTAACATTTTTCTCCAAAATAACATCAGTTACTCTTACAGTCTCGTACTGAAAGTAACTAACCTAATCTAATATCCTCCATGATAGGCTGATCATTTCCATAGATAACCCAAAATAAACTTACTCTTGATTCCTAAAATCATCTAACTAAAAAGAATTAGTCACACTAACCAGGGAATTCACGTAGTCTAGTGGTAGGCGATAAATACCAGTCACACTTTGGTTGTGGGTTCGATTCCCGCTGCTTTGTCCGATGCGACGGGTTGTCACATGGTCTGTGTGTTGTGATTTTTTCAAAACTATATAATTCTTAAAACATTCCCCAAAACAAGATAAAATTTTAAAAAATACTCATAAAATATTTTAACCTCCAGTTTATCTCATGCCGTTTTTTTTCCATCATAACATATAATAACCCATAATTACCTCAAATGTATGGATCATATAAACTCTAATGGTTACCTTTATAATTATTACATGAACTTCCACATAGATTGGTCGTCTCTTACATGATGCATTACAGAACATACCAAGGTTCAAGTGGTTGATCATGACTCCTTGATAGTTGGTTTAGAACAACCACGAGTTTCCTCATTGAATCCCCCATTTCATCCAGTCTCTTAATCAGAGAACCACCAAAGCTTCCATCAAACCTATTGTCACTTTGATGCCTGCTATATGCATCCATTCAATAAAAATAGAAATGTCAGTGTGAGTATATCAACAAAACCATCAAGTACTAATGAGGAAGATAAACACTAAGATATACTTACTCATTCACTTTATCTAAAATTAGGACTATTTCTGAAATCCTAACCATTATGGTAATGTCACTTATGCTTAGATAATACCCTAACCTCTAATGTTATCTAAACCGACCTCTGATACCAACTATAAGGCCCTGGCCTTAAACCTTACTTAATCTTGAGTTATTACAAGATTACACATTGAGGATCTTTTCAGGGTTAGAGTTTTATAGAATCAGATGATAAAACTTGCATTACATTCGACATTTAAACAAACTGGTTACATAAAAGATTGTATTCATTTTTCCCATCAACGGAAATATATTTAAATTAAAAAATGGATTCTTTCTCGACACTTCCTTGACAATATCATCATATCATGTACCATTCCATTGACCTGGGAAAAACATTTCATAAACTTGGGATGAGAATAAAAATCTCAGTAAGGGTTATAAAAAGTATGGAAGTGAAACATGAGTACATATATACATATGAATTAAATCATACTTTACCCATAAAACATAATAACTTTAACATACCTCATAAAATCATGAATAAATCATAGAAATCATAAGACATAATGGTAACTTGAGGCATTCATAACATTCTTACATAGGGATTAACCCTCTTGGTTACGTTTGGAATACCCATCATATTATATTCCCTAAATCTCTTCAGAGAATCCTTAATGTTTAACTCCTTTGCGTTACCCAATGCATTGGAGAGCTATATCGGGCTCACCCGCCCTTAGTTTATCACGGAACCACCTGTCTTCATAACAATTCCGAAGAACCATAACATAATAATAGCACATAACTTAAGCATAAACGAAAGATAACATTCCAACATTGAAATAACAATATAACATTTTAAGATATTGAAATAATGAATCCATTCTAAAACCATTTTAAAAACCATTTAATACATTTAATAAATAGATTTTTAAATCAAAGTGTCACATACCACATTGAATATTTTAAAATTTTAAACCATTAATATCCATATAAATAAATATTTAAAACTATATTGAAAACATGGATATTAATGAGAAATATTTATAAGAATAAATCATTAAAACATTTAAAACGATATTTTTGTTAAAGGGTTTTTAACAAAATGAGAGACACTTGAATACAATAATTGAGGAATAACATTTAATCAAAACTATATAATATCATGAGAATAAAGGGATTCATGATATAATATTCCAAAGGATTGTATAAACACCATATAAGAGTGAACTGCTGCATAACAACAATGAAGTCCCAATATATATTTAGAATGAGATGAAATCCATTGTAATGAAGGTATCCTTAAATTAAGGATAAATCAGTCTCATAATTATGTATGAAAAATATAAATACACCCAATATAAGTGGATATTAAGTGTAAAATAATAAAAGGTCATTCACACATTTTCAAAGGATGACATATTCAATAACTACATGTTAAACCCAAAGATATCGAAATTGGGTTAAAGAAGTTCCCTTGACATCCTAATGACGTCACATCAAATTTTAGAAAAAGACTTGATGAGAGAGTTAAAGGGTATCTCATCACTTGTACATAAAATTTACAGAAATAAGGATATATAAGGACATATCCCCACTTAATAAGATGAAAATTAAAAGGCATAACAAAAGAAAATTTTTAAACATATGAGCGTGAAAGGTTCCCTTACCGATTTGGGTAACTTTCCAAAAGTACACCCCATGAAAGAAGGAATATACAACATTGATGTAAATAAACATAAAAGAAAGTATGTTACACAAAGAGTAGAATAATGGATAGTACATACACCACTCAAAAAAAATATTGGAAAATGTAGCATGAATCTCACTAAAACACAAAGTGAGATAACAAGCCCCATATGACATTTTGGCAGCCTAACGACACCAATTAAAACTTCCAAAAATGGATTTATGAGATCAAATAGGGTCTCTCATAATATGAACATAAAAATTACATAATTAGTAATATAAAATAACATCCCCAAACATAAGAAAGATGAGCTTAAAATAATTGACATAAAAGAGAGTACTTAAAAAAGAAGAGAGAGGTAGGATCCCTTACCTCATGTCCGACATGACTCAATTGGTCTTTAATATCCTGAATAATAAAATTCGGTCAATTTATAATTTCTTAAGTACCTCTTTTAATGATTATTATTCCGTTCATATCACATATTATAATGTTATAATAATTGGTTAATAAAGTGAGTTCATATTAGACGTTTTTGTCAATGTTCGATACAAGAGTAAAAAATTGAACTTGTTGGAAAAGAATTTTCCATGTAGTTATAGGTAAATCATATCCAAGATGGTATTGATGTTTTAAATATAATATATATCCAGTATATATTCGTTTTATACTATTCCATAGCATTTGGAGATAAAAAAATTAAAAGCACCGTTCATGGAGATGGTAGGCTGTACGTACGCATGAACGCTACTTTAATTTTTTGTCATATTAATGGAATTAAAAAAAATGAGAGATATATATATTATAATTCCAGAATTATATCCATAATTGAGATTATATATATTACTTATATATCCATTATATATATGTACTTATAATAGTAAATTACATTTGGATATAAGAAATGAAATGTATCGTTCATGGAGACGGTAAGCCGTACATAAGCATGAATTCTACTTTCATTTCCTTTTTTTTGTATTCAATGTAATTAAATAATAATGATATAAAGTTATATTATAATTCCAGTAGGATATCATATGTAATACCATTAATTACATCCTTTATACATCCCACATATGGCATTAACGAATCAAATCACATTGAGGGGGCGGTAGTCCGCACTTCCTAAAATGAAGATATCGCTTTTACCCATAATGGAAACCATAAAGGTATTCCATAAATTAAAAATAAATAAGATTAAGAAATAAATAAACATATAATATATCATATATAATTATAGTGACATCTTAATGACCACCTTTGAAGGTGTTAAAAGAATATTGAACAATCATCATTTCGTGAGGCAGTAATTCGCCATCCACAGAAACAGTATGATATTTAACCATTAGACGGAGGTGTGTGAAAGTGTAGCTTGAATCCATATTATAACAAAATCCTAGTACAATTAATATAAATGTTTGGAAACAAAAAAATTAATAAAAATATTTTAGGGGTTTGGAGAAGAAAAATAAAACAAAAGATCACAAGGGAAGACATTACCTTTAAATCGGGTAACTCTCTTTGATTTGAGATCAAAGGCTTCTTTGGAAAAGATTCATCCCCAAGTGAGGCTTCAATGATTAATTGAGGTATGTGGAGAGATGAAATGGGAAGGGGTTGGCCAAGCCAAAGGCTTGAGTGGTGTGTATGAGGTGGTAGAGGTGGGGACCTTTTATAAGAGGAGAGGAGGGGCACTCTTGGAAAGTTATAAAATATTACTTTATTATAAAATTATTTTCAGATTTTAAAGGTCCCAAAAGGATATATTTCGAGGATACGGTGATAATGTTTCGAAATCCACCCATACAATATTTTTTTTACATGTTAATGTCTAAGATTTAACATTATCGTTCCATTTTATTTAAATCGTTAAATAATGAGGTAATCGGTGCATCATCATGGTGTCATAAATAATTTAATTTATTTAATGTCTAAAAATTATAAATAAAATATCATGATGTATGAAATATTTTTATCTTTCTAATGAATATTTAAGTCAAAAATATGAATGTATAACCCATTTAAAAATTGTTTTAGTAAAACAAATCATGTTTGTGACATTTTTATTTTAACATTAAATAAAATGTTATTTATGTCATTTTCCTACCAAAGTAGCTCCATGGGGTCCCCAAGTTGACACATGGATTTTATTGGTAGGCCATGACACATAGAATGAGGGTAGGACATGTGTCTAGGTCATTTCATTTTATTAAAACATTATATTTATCTTAAATCACACAAATTATCTTTAATCGCGATTAATAAAACTTAAAAGTTACTATTGACAAAAAATTATTTTGATCTCATTGAATCGCATTTTACTTATTAATGGCAACCATGTATGTCGGACTTTTGAAAATCAAATCACAAAAGTGGAAAAGTTTCATTTATACTAAAAATCAATTTCTTTAACTACAACTTATTGGTTTCACTATTCATCAAAAATTGAAGTTTTTCAGAAAAATACCAAAAATTAACCCTAAGCTATATTTTATATTCCGAATTTAAAATTGACTTCTATTTTACAAAATTACTAACATATATGTTGCATCAATTAATTTAATAATTAATTCCCGCTGTCAAAACAAATAGTTGTTTTTAAGAAACATTATCTATTAAAAGATTGACACTAGTTTAAGTCCAATTTCAAAGTGAAATTAATTCAAATGACCAATATTGGATAAAATGGTAAAAATATATTCTAATTTCACTTTAAAAAAATTCAAAAGATAATCTAATCATATAAATAAATTAGATTAAAAATAGGTTTTGAATTAAAATGCAACATTTTTCAGTATTCATTAAAAAATGAACATTATCGGAAAAATACCAAATATTTACACAAAGTAAATTTTTATGTCCCGATTCTAAAAAAGAATTTTATTTTTTCAAATATAACACATAAAATTTTCAAAAAATTGATTTAAAAGAGGTTCTCCATCAAAAGGTTGTTAATAGACCTTTTAAAGAATATTAAGATGTTTACGCTTAAAATTGGATTCATTCGCATTTTTAATCCTCTTACCATTTATTGTAAAAAGTAAAAATATTTGATAAACATATATAATCATTTTTTAGTTAGTTTTGTTCATTCCCGCGATTACAACGACTAGGCGTTAACTACCATTTAAAATAATATTATTTTATTATTAGAGTGCAACATATGATTCCCAAGAAAGTCGTTGTTGCGTATTGGGTATGCCCTAAAGCATAAGATTCCATTTAGAGTAATATATTATTCCAAAATATGGAGAAATATGAAAATGTCATATTCATTATTCACCTGGGGTGTTATAGTGCCACCCACAAGCAAGATTTTGACAGAATCTAAAGACTGATTGAAACTCATTTTTGGGAACAAAACCCCTAATTATTTGATCACTACTTGTGTTCTAGTGGTAGGGTTCATACCAAATGTTCCCATGCGACTCATTTATTAGACGAATGGCTTCATTTTTATTGAAATAAGTAATAATGCATGATGCTACCAAATAATTTGCAGTTTCAGCATAACAAGGAATAACATCTTGCACTTGTTACAATTGCTCATCGGGAAACATATCATATATAAGAATATATAAGGATGAGTCAATAACGAAGGATTGGAGGAATCCTACTGATATGGCCAGCCTCCACATTCTATACTCTTTTTTATAGTTAATTTCTAAATAGAATTCTTAATGGAGAAGAATCCAATGAAAGAGACATGGTTTGTCTTATTTTTTCTTAAGGAGACACCAGATGGTTTCATGGTCCGAGAACACAAGGACCTTAGACCCTAAAATATATGACCTAAATATTTTAAATTCAAACACAATGGAAAGAAATTATCTTTTAGTTTTTCTATAGTACACATGGGAGGGGTCCATTTTATGTGAAGCATAGACAATGACATGCGGAGGTCCATCGACCCTTTGTGATAAGACTACCCCAACTCCATAGTTAGATGCATCACACATGAACTAAAATGTAAAATATCACCATGGTGGTCAGATTATCAGGGGTAATGTTAGACTCCATTTTAACTTATTAAAAGATTATTCACATTCATTATCAAAAAGAATTTCTTTTTCTTTTTTTGTAATTAGATGATGGGAGTGCAATTTTACTAATGTCACTAGTGATATGACGGTAAAATCCATCATGAACTAGGAATGAATCCACATCCCAAGAATTTTTTGGGAATTTTAGGGAAGAAATGATAGCCACTTTTGAATTATCAACTTGGATACTATCCCTTGAAATGAAATGCCCCAAATCAATGCCTTATTTCACCACGAAAAGGAATTTTTCATAATTTAATACAAGATTATTTTCAATACAGTGACGTAGGACTAAACCAATACTACATAAACATTCATCAAATTTGGATTCATAAAGAGTGAAATCATCTATGAAATCTTCCATGCAATTCTCCTGGTAATCTGAAAAAAAATTAATAACTATGAATCGATGGAAAGTACTTTCAGCATTGCACAGAACAAATGGCATCCTCCAATATAAAAATGTTCTAAAAAGGAAGTGATCGTTGTCTTATCATGATCCTCAGGGGAAATATGGATTAGAAATTATGGATAATACCCATAAAGCAAATAGTAGTGGTACTTACATGCTATCCTTTCTATCATTTGGTAAATTAATGGAAAAGGGAAATGTTACTTCCAAGTGTATTGTTTTAGTCGGTGATGGATTATATAGACACTCCAACTATTCTGTACACGATTTGGAACCAATTCATTATTTTAATTTTTAGTTACTATAAGGAAATTGTTTTTGAACTACATGAATAGGACCGACTAATTGGCGTTGAGAGATTTTAAAAATGATTCCAAAAGCCAATAATTTTGTGACATCCTTTTTCTAAAATTCAAGGAGGTTTGGGTTTGGTCAGAATTGTGGATACCTCACTAGTTTTGCATCATCATTTAATAACATATGATGTATAAATATTGATGGGATAATACCATGAATGAAATCATGTGTCTATCCCAAAGCTTGTTTATACTACCTCAAAAGTTCAAGCATTCAAAATTCATCCTTAAGAGGTAGTAAACTAGCAATGATGATGGGAAAATTGTTTCCATTATCAAGATATAAATATTTTAAATCTTCAGGTACATATTTCAGTTCCAATTTAGTTGAGTTTTTGATTGATAGCAGTGTGTGTGAATGTGATAGGTCACTGTTCACATCTAACTGCTCAATGAAATCAACCTCATTTTAGGAATGAGCATTTTAAAGCTTATCAATATCATCAGTGGTCATTAGATACTAAGTGTTCAAGAAATAATCTATCAATGAATATGCGTGATTCATTTCTACAATACCACAATAATAAATTATTGAATAATTTCCTAGAATTTCTATCCATGAAGAAAACTCAGAAAGGGGATTAGGGGAATGAAATGCAGTTTTATCCAGAGAAGGGAGTACGTCTATAGAATTAACAGAGAGAGGAATGTTCTTATAAGGGGTGCTTCATGGAATCAAGGATATTGAAGTGGACAATGTCACCAGCAAAATCCATAGATAATATACCTTTAAGGAAACTAATTATTGTTTTTTAGGTTTTCAAGAATGGTCTCCCCAATATAATTGGGGCGTGTCCACTCATCCTATCATCCTCCATTTTATGAACATAAAACTAAATTGGAAAAATTAAATATTAAACCCCCACAAGAACATCTTCTAACACAATTGAGGTGTGTGTCATAATCTGATTACCTAGTTGAACAAAAATTCTAGTGGGCTTCAGTTTGCCGACCTATATTGTAGATTAAATAGAGTTAGGCATCACATTTTTAGAATCACCTCTATCATGCATAGAATTAGACTAATAATACTCCCCTATATTAAACAGAATTGAAAATGTTCTAGGATCATTGAACATGGTGGGAAGTGGTGGCTCTATTAAAGATAAAATATACTTCCCTATTCTAACATTCTCATCACCTTGATGTACCCTTCTGTGTGTACACATCACCTTTAGAAACTTGTCATATCTTGGATTTCGATTCACGATATCAATCAAGGGGATATTAACCTGCACATTTTTGGAATATTCCAGTATTTCCTTATCATGTTCTATTTTCTTTTGTTTTCTAGGATGGGTGGAGATTAGGGGAAATTGAACAAGAATGGTTAGGCTTGGAGACTCATTAGAAGACACACTATTTCCATTGGAATGTTTTTTATCTGGACAAGGATTATACACATTACGAACATTTTTTATTGTTGGGTTAGAGTTTTCCTCAAGAGGGGATGAATATAATAGAGGATTCATTTGTTTTCCACTCCTAAGGTTGATGTCATTAACATTTCATTTATCTCTAGGGTTGACTAATGGTTGATATAGTAATTTACCCAAACCGTGACTTTGAATTTCCCCCACCGAGTTTTCTAGTTGCCCTAATTAGGTTTTGAGGTCTTGTATGGCTTCATGAGTGGTTTGTTAGAATTGGAGATTGTTGGAAAACATTTGTTTCATTATATATTCTATGCTAGGCTCGAGTTTCGGAGGGGGCAGTTGGAATAGCCTATGGGGTGGTTGATGATATCTGGGTGGTGGTGGTTGATGACTACACTGACCTTGTTGGATCAATGGTTAATGAGGTTGGTTTTAATACCCCCTTTCCTATAATATTCAGTTTTTTTCCACCCATAGTTGGATGGATAGTATGGTTCTTGGTTAAAGGGTTGGTTATAGTGGTGAACTAGAAATATTGCCTTAGAAAACTCCTAAATTTCTCTTAATAGGGGGCATTGGTCAGAATAATGGGTGTTAGAAGAACAGATTCCACAATGGATGGGAGGAGGAGATTGAGATTTCCCTTGGGAGGGAGAGAGTTGTAGTAAATGGGTACACACCTCTTCAAACTAGGTGTCCACATACTTATCAAATTCACTACATTTCACCTCATTGAAAACATGAATGGTTATACTAGACCTTGTACTGAATTGTTGACTATTCTGTTCCATGTTCTCAATCAGGTTCCTTGTAGTGATTGGGGTTTTATTTACTAGTGCACCACCTATAACAGTATCAATGATGTTATGATCAATTAGAATTAAACCATCATAAAAATACTGAATTAACAGTTGATCACATATTGGGTTGTGTAGAGAATTTGGACATAATCATTTAATGTTTTTCCAATATTCATGATGTAATTTTCCTTGAGATTTTTTTATCTCACAAATTTTTTCCTTATTATTTCAATTCGAGAGGCTAAGAAATATTTTTCAAGAGAAAGGTGTTTCATTTCTGCCCAGCATTTTATTGGTGAATTAACATACTAAATCCAGTCTTTCGCAGTGTCTTCTATTAAAATAGAAATTCTCTAAGCTTTACTTATTCTTCATCCACATTTGCAGGTTTCAAAATTGAACACATAATATGAATTTATTTTAAATGTTTATGTGGGTCTTCTCCTGTGAGTCCATGAAATCTAGGAAACAAGTGAATTAGACCATATTTTAGTTTAAAATAATGTGCCTCACCTTGCATTTGAATATTTGTGGGTGGGATATCAACATTAGGCATGGTTAGATATTTTAGTGTTCTATTATTTTCATCCATTTTATAATCATTAATTTTAGGTTCAAATTTGGTTACCAAAGATGAATGTTTTAGAATAGTCTCAAATTAGAGTCAGTCTGCCTTCAATGTGTTGTCTTGTGTGTATCGGGGCCACTGACTTAAGATCCTCTCCAGTTCGGGTACAAAGGGTGGTAAATATCCCATATTAAAACATTCCACGCACAATAACTATACATTAAATAAATTAGAACACTAATATATAGGTAAATTTATAAGATAAAACAAATAAATATTCACAAAAATTACAAAATACTTATGAAAAACACAAATTAAAAACAAAAGCGCTCCTTAGAAACAGTGCCAATATTTAACTATGTTGTCATGACACATCAGATTTATAATGTTTTTAAGGTAGTTTTATATTAAATGGATGACCTTAGGTCTTCATTCTATGAGCATTGGTGGGTTTATAGTGTGTGCTTTTACTAAGAAGTACTAAAATTTGTTGGTGGTTTTGAAAATTGTTTTAGGAAGAAATTACTTAATTGAAAGAATAAAAGATGAGAAACCAAATGGGTTTTTGAAAAATATCAGCTAAAAGGGTTCAGTTTGTGTTCACTAGACACTTTTAGGTTCTTTATTCTTGGAGATTAATTTTATTTTCGGAGTAATTCTTTGGTTGAAATTAATTGGAATTCGGATTAATTCGTAAGCCATTATTTCATTGCTTGAACAACCAAACCATGACATAACAATATTATTATCATGGTTCTGAGAAAATTATTGGAATAAGTGCTTTAAAAAAGATTTAAATCTCAAGAAATTGGGTATGAAAATGATTCTCATGTTACCCAATCAGAACAACACAAGCCACACACTCAAAACCTCGTGCCTATCGGTTATAAATTATAAGCATCTCATTCACACACATCCAAACAAGAATTAAAATATTAAAGTATGTGAGATACATGGAATAAAATGTTTTCAACCCCAAATTAATCCATATCGTTAGCTAATATATACATTGTAACTCTCTTGACATGTGTTTAGCTCCATCACAACAACGACCCACCGATTAGCTCGACATCGGTTGGATGAAGAAGCTCGGGCGGAAGTCCTTCTTCATTATGTATCCCCCTATCCAAATACGGCCCTACAGAACATCATAGATGAGGAAAGGACTCCTATGGAACTCCAAATTTTCATCACTTCACTCCTCAGCTGAACTGCCAAATGATGTTCCCCTGGTCCCTTTTTATATCCAAAATGGGATATGGTTTTGGGCGCCCTTTTTTGTGGTACCAATTATGGCTCAGTTTTGGAATAGTAGAATCTCATATCATGACTTGACCAAATTAGAAGAGTTTTTGGGATGACTCATTACTATCTCCAGTTAAAATATGGTGACCATTAGAAATGATTATTGGGATATATTGTCAAAATTCCAAATAACATATTTAAATTTGGGGAGATTCTGTCCATAGGACAGAATGGTTTGGATGGTCCACCAGATGGCAGAATTTGGCTTCGATTCCATAATAAGATCTATAAAACATGATTAGTTGGAAAGTATAATGACATTCAAGAGGCTAGTAAACAACTCTTCTATTTTGGTAATGTCGTGTTATGACTTTTTACTATTCCAAAATTGAGATGCAAGTGGTATAATAAAAATATGGTGCCCAAAACAATGTCCCAGTTTTGATATAAAATAGAACCATGGGCACCGCATTTTTGACTTCAGCCAGGGATTAATATTCCACCAATTTTGAGTTCAATGGAATTCATATCCTAATTGTTGATGTTCTGGAGGCCCCTATCCTCATAGGGGGATTGAGAATGAAGAAGGACTTCCGCCCGAGATTCCTCCTCCACCAGATGTCGAGCTAATCGGTGTGTGTTCATTGTGAGGGACCTACACACATGTCAAGGGAGATCCAACAAATATATTAGCTATTGGTTTGGAGTAATTTTGGTGGAAAAGAATTTTTTTCCATGTATCATACATAATTTCATATTTTAATTCTTGTTTTGATGTGTGTGAATGAGATGTTGTTAATTTCTGACTGATCTACATGAGGTTTTTAGTATGTGACTTGTGTTGTTCCAATTGGGTAACAGAAGAATCATTTTCTTACCCATATTCAGGATATTTTAGTATTCCTAGGAAGATATTTTTAAATTCATATGTTTTGGACATTGACAATAAGATTGTTATGTCAAGGTTTGGTTCATCCGGTAATGAAATAAAGGCATAAGAATTAATCGGGATTCCAATTAATTTTATGAAACAATTACTCCAAACCTAAATAAATATCCAAGAATGAAAAACATGTAAGTGTGTAGTTAACTCACAATGAACCCTTTTATCTCAATTTTTTCAAAACCCGTTTTTCCCTACTTTTACTGTAGAGACCCAAATCATGACGTACATGGACATTACATTACTTTTGCAGAATAGTTAATACATAACAAAAACAAAGAACACAAGTACCGTAATAGTTTAGTGTCTTTGGAAACTTGGAATGTAATCTTCTAATCGTGGTGAAAGATCTTCAATATCTCCCATAGAGTTCTTCCACATTTTTTTCTTACCTAAAACCATTATTTATATCCTGGGGAAAAGAAAACATAAAAAGGGTGAGCTCAAATGCTCATTAACGGTAAGCATGGATAAAATAAAACATACCATATATATTTGAACTTAAAAACAAGAACATAATGTTTAAACATCAAAAGCTTGAGCAATGACATAAAACATGGAAGTACGTATGGAATAGATCATAAAGAAACATTAAGAATGATAAAATAGCATGGAAATAAAACATGTAGTTGTGGAAACCATTAATCACATTATATGATTTCCATATTAGCCAAGGCAATGCTGCCAAGACCATCATAGTAGACAAAGTCCCTTTTCTGAATTGAGTTCACTCCTCGTTCCAGTCCTATATTACTGAACCGAATTAACTTTCCATTCCATCCATGTTTATCTCATTAGATATAAATCATTACCCAATTAATTGGAGGGAGATATAGGTCCCACCCATCTCATAATGAAATCATTCTTACTTGTGCCACAAAATAAACTTAAAACATTCATCATAACCCAATGAATAAAATGGGTTTCATAAACATCGTCCCATCATCTCATAATACATATAAAACAAATGGAAATTTCATCATAAGAAAATTGAATCCATGTAAATTATAGAGATATTAAACATGAAACATACACATATGAAATAATGTCATCTTAGATGGAAAATAATTTTTATAAAATAATTGAAATGAATTCTTGAGGAAAATATCCTTTTTTCTTCAAAATCATTTTCTTTTCACAAAATGTCATCAAAATTTTAAAATAAAAGGATTTTGTTGAAAATAATAATGAAATTTTTTGGAGGATGCTTCATGAAAATAAGGATTTATATAACCGTAAAAATCCATTCATGCCGTATAAGTTAAAAATAACATTCTTCTCGTACTTTTTCTGGAGAAGTCAAAAAAGTACCTCGTAATGTAAACAAAAGAATGATTCCTTATATACCATGTAGTAAAAGTAAAAAAAAGGGTAAAAATGACTTTAAAAATACATGAAAACACTTTTATAAAACATGGAAATGGATGATAGAAATAAACCCAGTAAATACTTAAGAATAAGCAATCTCGGATAAAAATGAGATTTGCAAAATTATCCCTTACCTTAGGTTCAATATGCTTCATACGTATCCAAATCTCCTGTATAATGATTTAAATAATGTTATTGACTCATTAAATAATCATATTCTTTGTTATGATATCATATATGTATCACTTAATACTTTATATTACCCGTTCTTTTGTAGATTCCATGTTAAAGCAGTTTTTGTGTAAAATCATTTCATTTATCGTATATGTTTCGACTTGTCATTCTTGATATTATTACTTATATCATGATTTACATTATTCCATAATGTAAAACATGATTTATATATATTATATATTCATCATATACATATATATTATAGATCGATAAAAGGAATGAAATACACCGTTCATGGAGACAGTATGTTGTACGTACGCATGAACGCAGTTTTCATTTCCATATTGAATTGAATGAAATTAAATAGATGAAATAAAAATATATATATATATAAATCCAGTATAATTATTATTCCATATATTTTGTTATTATTCATTATATATACATTATAATCATTCTTGAATGGTTAATCATGGAAAATGAATCTCATCGCGTTCGTGGAGACGGTAGTCCGTATGTATGCACGAGCGATGATATCATTACCATGATCATGGAATTGTATTGGAGTGTATGTATACTATTTCAGAATCAATATCAATTTACAATAATCATATGTAGTCATTATTTACACCATTATACCCATTAAAGTAAGGTGATGGTGAAAAATATATTACACCACGGCGTGGAGACGGTATTCCGTACGTACGCACGCGCGGTGATTTCGTTTTCTGTAGGATGGATAGATGGTGAAATAGGGTTGTTTCATACATATAATAACATATCAGTATATTATTGATACTTATGTTATTAATTCCTAGTGAAACAACAAAAGAAGAAGTAGAAGAAGAAATAAAGTTGAAAGAATCGGTAACGGATATTACCTCTTCTTTCAACACGCCTTTTATAAACCTTCACTTAGGGCACTAAGATTGGTCTTTGAAGAAGAATAGAACCTTTAGGATGTTTGTAGGAAAGTGTAGAAGTGAAATGGGCCGGGGTTGGCCGAGCATTAAGGCTCAATGTGGTGTGAGGAAGAGAGGGGCACCTTTGGAAATCTAATAAATATTAATTTATAATAAATCTAACCCACATAAAAACCTCCAAAAATGACTCATATTCGAATATTATATGATATAAGGTTGTCGTATCATCAAAAAATAAAATTTAGACATGTTATGAAATTATTTTATACATTATCAACTTGATTTATCCTTACTTAATCAATTTAATTTTATTTGTGGTAATAACATTCTAAATTTAAAATTATAACAAATAATTACTTATTTGTTTTTAATTTTCCATAATTGGTTAATTTATAAAATTATATACCATATAAATTTAAATTTTTAATTTTTATATATTTTCGTAATTTTTAATCTTTTTTATAATATGTTATTTTTCTAAAATAACAATAGTGTCAATTTTGACACTATTCATTTTTTTTGAATTTAAATAAAATATATACAGAATATATGTTCAAAATGAAAGCTTTAATAGACTCATAAAAGGTCATATGTGTCTATAAAATTAGTGGATCACATTAAATAGTCCATATAATATTTAATTTATTATTTTTAAAACCATTTATTTGGTTTATCTCTTAATAAAATAATTACTACAACATTTTTTATAATTATTTAATATAATTATTTGTTTCATAAAAATTAAAAATAAAATCCAATGATGAAGATAAATCTATTAAATTTCACTATAATACTGTTACTCTAATTTATCATCTTAAAATTACAATATTAAAATTGTTATATTTATTAAATTATGAAGGTGACAACGTTGGAATCATTTAAAATAATATAATATAAATGTCATAATCTCTTTTATAAGTCTCCAAATGGTCAAATATTTTACCATTGTATGATTATGGTTTATAGTTACCTGAACAATAAGATTCATTCAGGGTTTTGTGCCTTTTGATGGTCACTATTAGTTTAATAAAAACTATATTCTTGATTTGTCACTAGATAAACAATTTCTGCATCACTATTGTGTCACAATTAATAATAATTATTTATTCCCTAAAAATTATTTATAAATTCATATGATATAGATAATTTTATTATATTTCTGGATACTATTCATCTTCGAAGTTTCATGAATTTTATCACTAAATTAAATTTAATATACTTATAAGATTTAAGAGAGTGACATGTTGTCACTTTCTTTGGTTTTAATAATAATTAAATTATTTTCATGGAAATAAGTTCATTAAATGATTATAATCTGACCCTTAGGTGATATGTGTCGACTTTTAGTCATCCAATAGGATTTTGGAAGGTGTTATGTTAATTTTATAATCATATACTTACCCTTAATTACCCGATTTACCTTTAACTAAGGTAATTAAAATTTACCGTAGTTACTATTAATGAAGCCCAAAAAAAGTAGCTTATTAACATAATTTGGACCCACTGATTCCAAATATGGAATCCATTTTCGAAATTCAATATACAAAATTTTCCTAAAGTAAATTAAAATTAATCCCGTTGTCGAAAGAAAACTGGTTTTTGTTTAAAACATTGCAAAAGATTAAATTGATTTAACCTACGAATTCAAGGTAAAATCAATTCTAATGACATAAATTATATTAAATGGTAAAAATATATATTCTATTTATTCTTTAAAACCATTAAATATTATAATTTAACCACATAAATTATTACTATGAGAAAAAATGTTTTTAATTAAAATATACCGTGTTTTACTATTCATTAAAATATGAAAGTTATCAGAAAAATATCAAAACATTATCCAATGTAAATTTTTATATCCTGATTCAAAAGAGAATGTTTTGTTTGTAAAATTGAACTTATAAACATTTCAAAAAATATATTTAATGTGGGTGCGCCATTAAAAGGAGGCAAAACTACATTTTATGAAAAATACTTATTTTACCCGAAAATATTTATTTTGTTCACATACCATGTTCTAGAAAATGTGTAAGATGACATAATAATGTTATAAAATTCAAAACCTAGTTAATAATATTCATAACGTCTAGTTCAGGATAATATTATAAACATATATCGTTGTTTAGTGAAACCCAGTATTGCGTACAAAACACGCTATCGAGGAAGGTCATGATTGCGTGTAATACAAGCCAAATCAGGGATTCGTGTAGTGCAAGACTTCTTTGTTGTTTCATATAACAAAATACAACCATATTTCATTTATACATTTAATATATATATATATACATACATACACACTCAATGTTGCGTAGAATAAAAACTATCAAACAAACATGAAATTGTGTGTAACACGATCCAAGAGTACTATTGCATATACTGCACGCTAATACGGTGTTGCGTAAAGCGCAAAATAATCTTGGTGTAGCGTACAACAGAATATATGAATGAAATTAAAAAGAATATATCTTATAAAATCTCTGGTTATTACATTCTACCCCCCTTAAAATGAATTTCGCCCTCAAAATTCGTCGGGGTTATAAATGTTTTCTACTTGAAAGTTTCTTTAATTGAAACCCACATCATAAAAAGGAATACCAAAACATAAATTTAAAAACTAAAGTATGAAACATAACAGTTACCCAAATAAACTAATCACTTGGTTTCCACATAGGAGAACATAGGTGAAAAAATGGATATGGAAGAGAAATCTAACAATCATGTTCTGATTGAGAGTGGTAGAGAACATGGCTATGAAAAAGCCAACAATAACAAAGCCATAAATTTTCGATGATCTAAGGTACCATCTGATTCATCGGATATAAGAGCACTAGGACAACCTTTTTGGTTTTCAATATCATTTCCCTAAAGTTGATGAAAGAAATACTCACATGATTTTGGTACAATCTCACTGTTGTTCATAAATTGAACAATTTCCACTTCATCACTTAAAGAAATGAAGTTGAATTTGTTATTCGTGATGTGTTAGCAGATCATGAGATAGAATACTGGGTCATTCCATCTGTTTCAAATAAAAGGTTAGAAAAATTTATAATTCCATCATATGGTTAGATTAATTGTATATGGTTCCAAAAATGACCTTATACTTCATATATCATACCGCTTAATAAAATAAAAGAAGTTTCTACAAAATAGGGACTTCCTGTAGGCCAGTGGTAGGTGGTAAAAGTCAGTAGCACTTCAGTTGTGTGTTCGATTCCCATAGCCTTGCCCGACGTGATGGGTTGTCACTCGTCCTGCAAGTTGTCCTTTTTCTAAAACTACATTACAATAACATCCCATCAATAATATCGAAAAAGGTTATATCCTTAAACAATACTAACTTATATCCAACATAATCCATTCTAATCTTTAGGCTTATCCAAAATATTGCATTCCATTTTCATATTATAGTGAAAACGATTACCAGAGATTTCATATAACAAGCATGTTAATACCATCGTTGATCATAAGATATGTCATGTTGGTCACATTCCAAACATTCGAAGGCCTTAATCATGTATTCTCTTGAAAAATGAATAACCATTTAATCTTAGTGAAAACATGAGTGCTATCAAAAGTTAACTCTTTCCACATACCAAAACCCCAAAATTCTATATAATAATATCACTTCGTCCTTATATCAGTCATGAGATCATGAATACAATCAAACATCTCATTATCTTCTTATCCCTTCATTATGCGCATATCATCTACTTTCCAAAAATATCTGAATAACCTTCTATGATTACCGGTGCCATTAAACATATACTTTCAAATAATTAAGGAAAAAAAATAGTGTAACAATCCATATATGATTCTTTATTCCATAGTACCATACATTATTCTTTATAAACATACAATCATTCCACTAACTTCTTAAACCACTGATTGAGCTTCATCATTTCTTTCATCTCATATTTCATTTGTAGTCTCTTCATCATCATCCACATAAATACTACTCATATGACCATGCGGATTCTCTTCATTAGATTTTCCCTTAGGCCATTGGTTTGCATAATTCCCATAAATTCCACATTTCAAACATCTAATCATTGTTAATGTTATAGCAATACCATTATCCTTGTACATGGTGTCAACTAAACCTTTTCTATTGCACTTACTGGATTTTTGTCCTTCTTTTCCACACCCAAATCATCTTCTAGTTCCATTGACACAATCTCCTCGATGCCTCTTCCCACATGATTTACATGAGGGAAATTGAACTTTCTTTCCTCTATGATCAACCTGAAACTCCATCTTTCTCTTATTATCTGAGTCGTGAAACTTACCAAAGTTGAGATTATTGATCATATTATGGGATTTCTGATTAGGCATAATAACAATTTTTGGACTTCCAAATCTAGTTTCATTTGGTTGCTCATGAATAATATCATTCCATTTTCCGTCATATCCTCCATTATCGTGAATCATCCTGTTTCCAGCCATTTTCTAATACCCAAAAAGAATAGTGTGGGAGGAAAAAATCATGCTAGGAAAACAACATAATAAAGTGGGAGTACATTCAATATCATACATCTTAGGTTTAATTCTAATATCTTTAGCACAATTCTAGGAATATAACCTATACGTATACTTAACCTTAGGGACATCCCTAGAATTACCTTATAAATATCTCTAGGGATCTGACTAAAGTTCTCGCATCCTAGTTTCCAAAGGTTGACTAAACCTTTTCTCTGATACCAACTGTAGAGACCAGAAGCTTGACGTACATGGACATTACATTACTTTTGCGGAATACTTAATACATAACAAAAACAGACACAGAAGGACCGTAATAGTTTATTGTCTTTGGAAACTTGGAACGTAATATTCTAATCGTGGTGAAAGATCTTCAATATCTCCCATAAAGATCTTCCCCCTTTTTTTCTTACCTAAAACCTTTCTTTATATCCTGGGGAAAAGAAAACATAAAAAGGGTGAGCTCAAATGCTCAGTAAGGGTAAGAATGGATAAAATATAATATACCATATACATTTGAACTTAAAAACATGAACATAATGTTTAAACATAAAAAGCTTGAGCAATGACATAAAACATAGAAGTGCATATGGCATAGATCAAAAAGAAACATTAAGAATGATAAAATAGAATAGTAATAAACCATGTATTTTTTGAAACCACTAAGCACAAGATATGATTTCCATATTAAGCAAGGCATTGCTGCCCAGGACATCTTTGTGGACAAAGTCCCTTTCTGAATCGAGTTCACTCCTTGTTCAAGTCCTGTATTACTGAACCGGTTTAACATGACATTCCAGCCATGTCTATATCATGAGATATAAATCTTTACCCAATTCATTGGAGAGAGATATAGGTCCCAACCATCTCACAATGAAATCATTCTTACTTGTGCCACAAAATAAACTTAAAACATTCATCATAACCCAAAAAAATAAAATGGGTTTCATAAACATCATCCGATCATCTCGTAATCCATATAAAACAAATGGACATTTCATCATAAGAAAAGTGAATCCATGTAAATCATAGAGACAATAAACATGAAACATACACATATGAAATAATTTCATCTTAGATGGAAAACGATTTATATAAAACACTTGAAATGAATTCTTGAGGAAAATATCCTTCCTTCTTCAAAATCATTTTCTTTTCACAAAATGTCATGAAATTTTAAAAGAAAAGGATTTTCTTGAAAATAATAATGAAATATTTTTGAGGAAGCTTCATGAAAATAGGGATTTATAAAACCGTAAAAATACGTTCGTGTCGTATAAGTTAAAAAAACATTCTTCTCGCACTTTTGCTGGAGAAGTCAAAAAAGTAACTCATAACGTAAACAAAAGAATGATTCCTTACATAACATGTTGTAAAAGTAAAAAACGTAAAATGGACTTTAAACATACATGAAAACACTTTTATTAAACATTGACATGGATGATAGAAATAACCCCAGTAAATACTTACGAATAAAAATCTCAGATAAAAATGAGATTTGCAAAATTATCCCTTACCTTGGGTCCGATATGCTTCGTACGTATCCGAACCTCCTGTATAATGATTTAAATAATATCATTGACTCATTACATAATCATATTAATTGTTATGATATCATATATGTTTCACTTATTACTTTATATTACCCGTTCTTTTGTAGATTCCATGTAAAAGCAGTGTTTTGGGTAAAATCATTTCATTTATCGTATATGTTTCGACTTGTTGTTCTTGATATTATTACTTATATACTGATTTACATAATTCCAGAATGTAAAACATGATTTATATATATTATATATTCATCATATACATATGTATTATAGATTGATAAAAGGAATTAAATACACCGTTCATGGAGACGGTAGGCCGTACGTACGCATGAACGCAGTTTTCGTTTCCATATTGAATTGAATGAAATTAAATAGATGAAATAAATATATATATAAATAAATCCAGTGTCATTATTATCCCATATATTTCATTATTATTCATTATATATACTTTATAATCATTCTTGAATGGTTAATCATGGAAAATGAATCTCATCGCGTTCGTGGAGACGGTAGTCCGTACGTACGCACGAGTGATGATATCATTCCCATGATCGTGGAATTGTCATGGTGTGTATGTATACTATTTCATAATCAATATCACATTAAAATAATCATATATAGTCATTATTTACACCATTATACCCATCCAAGTAAGGTGATGTTGGAAAATAGATTACACCACGGTGTGGAGACGGTATTTTGTACGTACGCACGCATGGTGACTTCGTTTTCCGTAGGATGGATAGATGGTGAAATAGGATTGTTTCATACTTATAATAACATATCAATATATGAGTGATACGGATGTTATTAATTAATAGTGAAACAACTAAATAATAAGTAGAAGAAGAAATAAAGTTGAAAGAATCGGTAACTGATATTACCCTTTCCTTCGACACGCCTTTTTGAAACCCCCTATTAGGGCACTAATATTGGTATTTGAAGAAGACAAGAACCTTTAGTATGTTTCTAGGTAAGTGTAGAAGTTAAATTGGTAGCGGTTGACTGATCTTTGAGGCTCAATGTGGTGTGAGGAAGAGAGGGAGGAGGTGTCCTTTTATAAGGGAGCAGAGGGGCACCTTTGGAAATCTTAAAAATATTAATTTATAATAAATCTAACCCCACATAAAAACCTCAAAAAATGACTCATATTCGAATATTAGACGATATAGGGTTTTAATCTCATCAACCAATAAAATTTAGACATGTTAGGAAATTATTTTAAACATTATCAACTTGATTTATCCTTATTTAATCAATTTAATTTAATCTGTGGTAATAACATTCTAAATTTTAAATTATAAAAAATAATTACTTATTTGTTGTGAATTTTCCATAATTGGTTACCTTATAACATTCTAGACCATATAAATTTAAATTTATAATTTTTAAATATTTTTTTGATTTTTAAACAATTTTATAATATGTTATTTTTATAAAATAACAATAGTTTGAATTTTGACACTATTCATTTATTTGAATTTAAATAAAATATATACAGAAGATATGTTCAAAATAAAGTCCTAAATATATTTATAAAAGGAAATATCTATCTCTAAAATTAGTGGATCACATTAAATAGTTCATATAATATTTATTTTATTATTTTTAAAACCATTTATTTGGTTTATCTCTTAATAAAATAATTACTACAACATTTTTTATAATTATTTAAGATACATATTTGTTGCATAAAAATTAAAAATAAAATCCTATGATTAATTTAAATCTATTACCTTTCACAATGATACTTTTACTTTAATTTATCATCTTAAAATCACAATATTTAAATTTTTATATTTATTAAATTATGAAGGTGACAACTTTGGCATCATTTAAAATAATATAATATAAGTATCATAATCACATTTATTAGGATAAAAAGGTCAAATATTAGACCATTGGATGATTATGGTTTATATTTACATGAAAAATAAGTTTTGTTCTGGGTTTTGTGCCTTTTTATGGTCACTATTTTTTTAATAAAAACTATATTCATGATTTTTCACTAGATAAACAATTTCTGCATCACTATTGTGTCACAATTACTGATAATTATTTAATCCCTAAAAATTATAAATAAATTCATATGATGTATATAATTTTATTTGAGTTCTGGAGACTATTCATCTTTGAAGTTTCATGAATTTTATCACTAAATTAAAATTAATATACTTATAAGATTTAAGAGAGTGACATGTTGTCACATTCTTTGGTTTTAATAATAATTAAATTATTTTCATGGAGAAAAGTCCATTAAATGATTCTAATCTGACCATTAGGTGATATGTGTCGAATTTTAGTCATCCAATAGGATTTTCGTTGGTGTTAGGTTAATTTTAAAATCTTATATTTACCCTTAATTACTCGATTTAACTTTATCTATGGTAAATAAAATTTACTGTAGTTACTATTCATAAAGCCCAAAAATAAAAAGTATATTATTAACATAATTTGGACCCACTGATTCCACATATTGAATCCATTTTTCGAAATTTTATACAAAAAAATTGCAGAAATTAAATTAAAATTAATCACGTTGTCGAAAGAAAACGGGTTTTTGTTTAAAACATTGCAAAAGATTAAATTGATTTAACCTACAAATTCAAGGTAAAATCAATGATAATGACATATATTATATTAAATGGTAAAAATATATTCTATTTATACTTTAAAACTATTAAATATTATAATTTAACCACATAAATAATTACGCTAAAAAAATTATTTTTAATTAAAATATAGCGTGTTTTTAATATTCATTAAAATATGAAAGTTATCAGAAAAATATCAAAACATTATCCAATGCAAATTTTTATATCCTGATTCAAAAGAAGAAGTTTATTTTGTAAAATTGAACTTATAAACATGTCAAAAACTAGATTTAATGTGGGTGCGCCATAAAAGGTGGCAAAACTGCATTTTTTTAAAAATACCTATTTTACCGGAAATATTTATTTTGTTAACATAAAATGTTCTAGAAAATTTGTAAGATGACATAATAATGTTTTTGGCGCCAAAAATACGGCCCTAAAGAAAGGATGGAAAAAGACAGCTGGCGCGCTGCCTCGCGAAGCACAGCCGTGAAGCCCCGCCGCGAAGCCCCCACGCGAAGCGCCCCGACCCTCGCGGCCCCGCGAAGCACCAGGGGCGGTAATGCTCCGCGAACCCATTTGACGTTCGCGAGCCGCCGCGAAGCACCGGAGGCGGTAATGCTCCGCGAACCCATTTGACGTTCGCGAGCCGCCGCGATGCACCAGAGGCGGTAATGCTCTGCGAACCCATTTGACGTTCGCGAGCCGCCGCGAAGCACCAGAGGTGGTAATGCTCCGCGAACCCATTTGACGTTCGTGAGCCACCGCGAAGCACCGGAGGCAGCGCGCGAGCCCTACTTCGCGGTTCCCCTTCCCTATAAATACTGGACTCCCCCTGAGTCCCGAGGACGGACGATCCGACCTTTCAGCTTCTCCTCTCCCGAATCGCGAAGCACTCTTTTCCCCAGGAATCATGAGCTCCGCGAGGTATTTCTATGTCGCGAGACGACTCTGCTTTGTCTCGTTTTGAGCCCCTCTTCTGAGAGGGATGCCCTTCGCGAAGCTCAAGGGCGTTCGCGAAGGAAGGGGATTCCCAAGGGAACCCGGGTAGCCGCGGAGCGTTTATGCTTCGCGAAACACCCAACCCATGCTAGTGATCCCTATGCCAAGGCAGGATCACTATGCATCGCGAAGAACACTGCTCCGCAGGACCCTGCTTCGCGAAGCACCCCTTCTTCACGAGGCAGTGCTCCGCGAACACTGTTCCACTTCACGAAGCACCTTCAACACACACCTATGCCCCATGCTAAGGCCAAGGCACTCCACTTCGCAAAGCACACTCCTCTGCTTAGCGATTCCTCTTCCCGTGCGACCCTCCAGGTTTGCACGATGTGATTTCAAAGTCCCATGGACAATACCACCCGTAGTGTTGCTTCTCCTAATGCTTCTTCGCATAGGCACGCTAACGGCTATTGCTTCTTCGCATAGCCACGCAAACGTGGGCCCCTTGGTGATGTGTTCCACGACCCCCCTTAACCATGGCCTTACCGATACCTTCCCTTCCACAAGGACCAGAGGTACCGGTTATGTAAGTCCTAGGGGTGTGGAGTGAACCCACCTCGTCCGAGCTGCAGGACGTTAAACTGCCAAGCACCACGTCCTCAACACATGATGTTAAACTGTGACCCAACCTCGTCTTCCTCACGAAGGGTTCCCCCTGCTCGAACATTCTTTACACCACCCGTCTCCACGGGAATGGAACTCTTCCGCACATGGAATGAGATCCTCCTTGTCGGAGTGGCGTATGTTCGTAGGGGAAGGGCTCCCTCAGAGCGTAACCCCCTAACCTTTCGTACGGATGATCGCACCCGTGCATCTCCGTACTCCCCCACTACCAAGGTCAGTGGAGGGCGTGATAGGGAACGAGGCACCTCCCATCGTCGGACCAAGGTCCACCTTTCCCGCGCTCTGTCGCGCCGTGGGCCTCCATCCTGGAGTAAGTCCCAACACCATGGGCCTCTCAATGCGTAAGCCCCTCTTCGTTTCTCACGGACGCATCCTTCGCGACGTGATCGTCAGGTACTTGAAACCTCTTCTTTCCCACACCGAGCATGACTCACGTGGGCTTAGAGTGAGCACCGACCCTGACCCCGAACATCACCGGAACTACGAGGTCTTTGATCCATGTCAAGGCATGGTACGTAGGAAGCCTCCACGAGGTTCAAGCCCACCCATCATTCTTTCACGTCGGGTTTCATCACCGGAACTACGAGGTATTTGATCCATGTCAAGGCATGGTACATAGGAAGCCTCCACGAGGTTCAAGCCCAACCATCGTTCTTTCACGTCGGGTTTCATCACCGGAACTACGAGGTCTTTGATCTATGTCAAGGCATGGTACGTAGGAAGCCTCCATGATGTTCAAGCCCACCCTTCGTTCTTTCACGTCGGGATTCATCACCGGAACTATGAGGTCTTTGATCCATGTCAAGGCATGGTACGTAGGAAGCCTCCACGAGGTTCAAGCCCACCCGTCGTTCTTTCACATCGGGTTTCACACCGGAACTATGAGGTCTTTGATCCATGTCAAGGCATGGTACGTAGGAAACCATCCCAAGGTTCAAGCCCACCATTAGTGGACCCACGGGTCTACTTTCACGTCGGTACGCTGACGATACCCATCGGGCCAAGGTCCACCTTCATGTCAGCTTATCGACGTCATACCGAACTACGCGGACTTTGATTCCCTGCCATGGGGATACGTAGGAAGCCTCATCAAGGCTCAAGCCCAACTTCACTGTCACCCACGGGCTAGCCCCGGTGGCGATATCCCTTCAAGGAGGATCCCTCAATCCGATCTATCCTAGCTAATGCTCTGGTTGGGTTGATCCGTCTCCGCTAGACGTTAAACTTGCGGCATACCCTGTGTTGAGCGCGGGAAGCTGAGGAAAACCACAGATATGTGTCTACGACATATAATTACCCGCGTTCGATGTGGGATGCCTCGGGCTTCCACGCCCTCGAGAAGCCTTGTGGTCAAGGATAACAGACAGACATGCCAGGTACCCCAACATCCAGACACGCTACTTATGCCTCAACGTGACTACTCCCCTGACTGAAGGTTGCTGCCCTGACTGGACCCTTTGGAATGTCCCGACAGAAGCAGTGTAATTAACCGGCGTCCATGGAAACATGGCACTGGGAAGGGTTTCACGAACAATGTATTAAATCTATAAGGGAGACTCGGACTAGGTGACGAGTTCTGAGGAGGAATCCACAGGAGGAAGAACCGACATCCCATCATCCCGTTTCGATCAAGGAGCAGAAGTCCCTAAATAAGGAGCGAATGCCGCCCGCCTTTGGAAAGCTGGAATGCGGGGCAACAGAAGCGCAGCGCGTCCTCCCCCGCGGACGGACGGGCGCGCGCCCCGGCGAAAGCGTCGGAAACAGAAATGGTGAACCCGACGTGAAATTATTCTCCTCAATATGGAGATTAGTAGCGTCCGAGGCACCAGTATATTGACGTGTCACCGGATCCAGATATCCAGTGCCTGGTCCCGCCAAGTAAATAGCGGGCCTATCGTGAAACTCGCCGGATGTAGGGGCAGTAGAACTTGGGGCACTCCGTTCTGCAGCGTATCGGCGTGGATCCTTCTCACAGACATGGAGAATGGAGGAATGCTGGGGCACCGGCTGTCAATCCTTTACCTCTCAATACTGATGAGTTGATCCCTTCATTTCCCAGGAACCAGGTTGCTGTTTCAGAGATGTGGTCACCATCCGCTCCTCGCCCACGCAGGGGCAGGGGCAAAACCACGACGGCCATTCCACGTAGCACCGTTACCGCCACGACGGCCGCCACATCGCGGAATACGAGGCGCCCACGCCCCCTTTCCCCATCAGAGGTCATCCAGCGAAGGGTGATCAACAACCTCGTGCACAGGTATGAGGAAGAAGGGGTCATCCCAACCCGGGATATGGCCCGCCTGGACCTGGAGGCCTCCAGGCCCCGCCGTCAACGCCGCCCTAACAGGCCGCGTAGGGAGCCCCTGCTCCCCACCCCAACATTCAACCGCTTTGGGAGCTTGTCTCCGGAATGCCTTGACGACTCCTCGCCTTACGCTGAAGCAGCGGGCGCCGTCCGGATTAGCCCGCTCAGGGTCCCGACCCGAGGGCCCCAAGAGAGAGCTCCCGCCCGGCTGCGTCAGCCCGCCGTCCGGCCCCGCAGGAAGAGCAGGCAGACTACGTCCCTGCACCACCTGCACCAGCTCGCCTGAACCGACGTCAGCACCGGGCACGGGCCGAGGACACTCGCCTAGGCGGGTCAACGTCGACGACTACAGTGGCCCGAGCCGCCGCCGACGTGCATCGCGAAGCCCCTTCATACACTGAGCAGGGGCACTCCTTCACCCAACCAGGATTGAGACCCCAACTGCCCCACTGGCAGGCTGGGTTGACTCTCCGGGTTGCAAGCCCATGTGGTGATCGCCGCGAGTTAACCCGCGGTAATGTCACCCAGTACGGAGGTCCTCCCTGTACCACTACTCCACAGAGCATGGGCCTTCCCCGCTCCGAGGTTCGTCATGGAGGCATTCCGCGTGCTACCCCCATCCTGCAGGGAGACCTGCTCCACGACAATGAAGCTCAGCGCGGAAACACTTCCCGCACCCACCTTACAGGGTATGGAGTCCATCCTCCTGCCCCCGGTCGCCAACCTGAAGGCACCGTCCATCCGGTCCCTCTCCAACGTGCGGGGCCTCCCTACGTCCTCTTTGCAACCGGCGAAGGTCCTCCTCGCCCCAGCAACTCGAGGAGTGAAGGTCGGCCTCGCTCCACCCGCATCAACCATGGAGGTCCTCCTCATGCTCCTGCCAGTTCCAACAGAGGTCCCGCCCACATGGGTACTGTTCATGAAGGTCCTCCCCATGTACCCTTCGACATCTGCCCCTGTGCCCCTCGCACCCCGGCTATCTCGAGTGGGGGCCCTCTCCGCCACGGCACCAGCGCCGCCCCGAGGCTGCCTGATAGGAGTCCACCCTGTCCCGAAGAGCCGCCCCGGCGTAGAAGAGCGGGTCGTCGCCGCCACAAGAAGAATCCTGGGAAAGCCCAGGTGGAGATCAAACCTGCCCGCTTCTCCGACTCGGAAGCAGAATGCGATTTAGTGATGGAACCTTCTCCCCACTCCTCCGTATCAGGGACTGGGGCCAGAACCAGACGTGTCAGCCTCGTTCTCCTAGAATTTGAGGTCCACCGGATTCCCGTCTCTCTGCAGGTACATCCAGGAGGAAGAAATCTTGGGAATTTCGCATGTCTCGACCACGCAATCACCACCTCTGGCACCAGAAGAGCCCTCTACCTCTACCAGAGATCACGTAGAGTTATTTTTGGGGCCAAAAAAGGTATAGAGACGAGGCGACCTATCGCCGGTAGCCGCGGCTCCTGTTCTGGAAGCTGTGGTTATCAGCCTGTCATATCGTGACATCGTGGCCAGGTCACCTCACTCTTCGGAGGACGGCCCGGAATTCGGCGGCCAGTCAGCTCGTTTTCCGTATTCTCCACCGCCGAGCTTACTATACCAAAGGTCCGCCTCGGTACCACTACCGGTCCCTCAGCCGCCCCCGGTTGACGAGTGGGGCAACACAGAGCCAGACCCTGAGTCCGAGCCTAGGATCTTCTGGAGTATCCATGCAGCGGATTACTTTCCTGAGAAGTTCTGGCCGACGGCGGCACTGAATTTCTGCATACCAGAGTCTCTTACCCCTGAAGACGTGGGGTGCTTTTGTCAAACCCTGTGGGCGACACACTTCCGCCTCCGTTATGAACGGGTGGTGTACCCCAGAAGTCGTGAGCACTTCGAAGAAATCGGCGAGTAGTGTCGCCTGATCGATGCAGCCGCACTTCTTGTGGCCCAGCACCTAGAGTCGCCAGGCCACCAGAGCGCCCTTCAACGAAAATGCGTTCAGAGTCTTAAAGCACTCTGCAGAATCGTCAGGGAAGCCACCCCCCATGTGCAAGTCCGTGGTTGGGGATACTATGCCTCTCTCCTCTTCGACCCTATCCGACGACAACCCGATTCGCTTTGCGACATCGAGGATATTCCCTCAAGAGGGGTTGCAGTCCACATGACCGACGTTGTGGATAAGGAAGATGAGCTTGAGTTCCTTGATGGAGACTTACCATCCGAGGGCGTACCGCCACTACTCAACCCGTCAGGGAGAGTTACCCGTAATCAGAGGAACCTGCTAGGTCTCCCCGTACCCACCGAGTCGCTGGTACCCGGTCGAAGCACTGGCAAGGGTAAGGAGCACGTCGGAACAGTCAAGCACTCTGACCCGTCCGCCTCTATGCAGAAAACGGACGAAGATCCCGAGAATGCCACGTTACGCCAGCAGCTTGCTGAGCAGAAAAGGCTGGTTGACGAACTCTTGGCTGAACGGGCCGCAGAGCGACGACCCGACTATGGTAATCCCAGGCCGGGGCAGCAGGGGCCGGAACAATTCCCCCCCAGCGAGATGCCTCCGGGCCACCCTGATCATGCTACTGCTGCAGATAGGGCAGAAGCTGGAACATACGGCAAGAGGGCGCGAAACATCTCGCCAAACCCCCCGAGCGACGGGACAATCTGAAGAACCCAACCTGGGTTCCCCCAGTCGCCCTGCAGGTCATCCAGCCGGTTGACCCACGATCAGCTGAAGCCGTCTACCGTGTTGAAGAACCTGGCAATGCACTTGTGGTTAGGGATCCCCATCACGACAGGGACCCCCACCCGGAGGACCTTATTGCGGCACTCACAGCCCGCCTCGAAGCGTTGGAAACGCGGCAGGTGGCAGTCCCACCGGATGGCAAGCCCTATCCCGCGTGGGTGGATGATATGCCCGCGCCTCCGGGTTTTGGGAACACCAATTTCTCACCCTTTAACGGGACAGGGGACCCGCCCCAGAACTTGGCTCATTTTTTCTTCCAGGTGTGGCCCCATGTTGGGGACCCCGGCTCAGCAAGAAGCCGCCAATCTCCGATGTTTCTTACAGACATTGGAAGGTCCGGCATTCGTCTGGTACAACCAGCTCCCTATCGGATCAGTGACCGGTTGGGAGGATCTTCGCCGGCTATTCTTATACCAGTTCAGCTCCACCACGCGAAAGACCAGCATTGCAGACCTCTTCAAGTGCAAGCAAAGGCCTGATGAGCGAGTCGCAGACTTCATCGCCCGGTGGAAGGGGCTTACATATTCCCTCGATATGCCCCTGACTCAGGAGCAATTACTGACGATGTGTGTGGGGAACGTCAAGACAGAGCCAGTGCCCTCCTTAATTACCCAGAACTACCATGGAGGGTTCAGAGATTTCTCGGACAAGGCTCAACGCCTCGAGGAAGCCCTGCAACAGGCCAGTCAGGCACGTTTGCTGCCCCCTATGATCCCAGCCACGAGGACCGCCAGGGCCGAACCCGTCGCGGTGGCTCAAATAGAAGCCCCGAGGCAGCTGGAATTGCTGCCGGCGGCACCAACCCCGCAACCCCGCAGAGGTCCTCCACCTCAAGCACAGGCTCCTGCCCAGCAGCGACCGCCTCAGAACCGACAGGTTCCCCCGCGCAATGTGCCACTGCCACCTAGGCGAGACAATCAGGCGCCGCCTCCTCGGCAGGCCCCTCCGGCCCCTCGTCAGGACCAGGCCCCCAGGGCCCCATATCCGGAAAGAAGGTACCAGACCTATTCATTCAACGAAAATCAGGTCCCTGGCTACTTCCGAAGTGCTCTAGAGGAAGGGATTGTGCGTCTACCTGAGTGCAGAAGACCGGCAGAGGCGCATCTCACTGATCACCCCAACAACTGCCCTTATCATCAGATCCTGGGGCACACCCTCAAGAGATGCTTTGTGTTTAAAGACTGGATTTAGGACCAGGTCAACAACAACATAGTCAAGTTGGGCCCAGCACCAGCGCAAGTGGCAGGTGTCTTTGCAGGATCAGAGATCGGCAGCGACAGTGAAGGTGAGTGGCAGCAGGTCCCTATCCACGGATCCCAGAAATATGACGACTGGATGGATCGAAAAACCATCGTCCGTGCCCAGGGTATCATCCGGGCGCGCCTGAAACAGTCAGAACCTTCAGAAGAAGTAGACGGTGCCTCCGCATCGTCTTCACAGTCGACCTCTACCCAAAAGGGCAAGCAGCGGCGACGCAAGAAGAAGCAACGTGCACCGCCAGTGCCGTCGTCATCCCGCACTCTCGGCGAATTTATGCCCCCCGAAATGGGGATCCCTCCCAGAATCTGCCCAGTGGTGGATGACTCCTCGAGCGATAGCCAAGGGTGCGCTTCGGTTAACACCGTGGAGCTGGTAAAGCCCTATATGACTCCCGACGAGGGGGAACCCCAGGCAGACCTCCCCAACGTTTCCAACCGGCGTCAACGTCAGCGGAATCGCAATCGCGCCGGTCATCGAGGTACGTCAGCGGGCACTTGTGGCCAAGCCGTGCACGCTATCGAGACCAGGCAGCAGGCTCAGCGCAGATCTCAGCACGCGCAGACCCATCCAACACCCTCAGCTCTACCTCGACCGTCGTTCGTGCTGCTGGATCGGGGAGAGCCGCCTCGTTCGTATCACAGCCAGTATTGCCCAGCTACAGGCCAGCCTCCACTGTCCGATCTTAGGCCGACGACTACTCTTCAGGTTTCTACTGGTAGGCAGCAAGATGTACCCAGTACTAGTCAATCGCCGGTCTAGCCAGCCGGACCTGCTGTGTATCCAAATGCCGAACGACCCCCTGTAAGCAGAGGTTCACGTTTGGCACGAAAGTACGATGTTCTGAAGCACCTGACCGGCATCCCGGCGAGACTCTCCATCCTTGAGGCCCTTCGCCTGTCATCTGAAATGCGCGAGGCACTCTCCGAGGCCCTAAGGATCCCCCTCCAGTTCGAGACGGATGTAGCAGTTGCGGAAGCCTTCCATACCGAGACGATCGAAAACGCCGAATGTCAGGCGGTTATCTCGTTCTCCGGTGAAGATGATGACCCTCCTATACAGGGGCACATTCGCCAACTGTATATCACTGGCCACTTCAACGGTGAGGAAGTCTGCCGTTGCCTCGTCGACACAGGGTCTGGAATCAATCTAATTCCGACCCGGACGCTGCGAAAGCTGGGTCTGTCCGAAGGTGATTTAACTCTCTCTGACCTCTGGATCTAGGGGTACGACAGGACATAGCAAACCCCGGTCGGCAAGATCCGCCTGAAGACTCAGTTCGGTGGATTAATTGCCAGCACCAAGTTTATGGTTGTTTCTCAGGACACCGCTTACAACGCATTGATGGGTAGGCCATGGCTCCATCTGCATGCAGCGGTCCCCTCGTCGTATCACCAGTTCCTTAAGTACTCGCTCAACGGTCGAGTGGGCGTGCTCCAAGGAGACGTGTCCCCTTTCGCTTCTTGTGAGGCCTGCTATCTGGATGCGGGTTATTACAAAAGTAAGGACAAGCAAATCCTAGTAAGCGAGGATGAGCCCGCCCCGATCACAAGTGATCCCTGGGCAAGCATGGATGACGCCTACATCTTCCCGATCCACCGGTTGGAGGCCACGACCCCCGACATGGGACAATGTTTCGTTGTTTCGGGTACGCAAGGAAGGAATGTTCCCGTGTCCAAGCGACAACGGAAAATAACCTCGTACTCCTACATCAACCAGGCTCAAGTCATCCCGGAACCCCCTACCCCTATACGGTACCGGGACGTCAAGCTGATGACAACGGCGGTGCGCCATACGTGTCTCTTCCGCCGAGCTGGAATTAACCGACTCAGGCCGACACGTCACCACTGCTTTGATATCATAAAATGTGGCCCTTTTTGGGTCGGAGAAATACGGGTAGGATGGCAAGAGGGGGGGGGGGTGAATTTCCTTTTTAAAAAAAAGATAAACAAATTAAAATCAAAGTTGAAAGTGCAGCGGAAAGTAAAGAGGAAAGACAAAAGAAATTGATAACGGAGTTCGGCCAAAACCCGGACTACGTCTCCGCTCCCAACTCAACCGTTGAGAGATTCATACCGCTTGCTTTTCAATGGTTTTAGCAAGAAACCCACTAGGCTTTGAGGTCGCACTAGGACCTCTTACAGCTTGCTTTTATTGGTTGAGCAAGAACCCACTTACTTTTAATGGTTGAGTAAGAACCCACTAGCCTTTTTAACGGGTGAAGGCTAGCTCACCTATGACACAAGCCTTTTAAAAGGAAAGGCTTGAAGAAACCTCTTCACACCTTAGTGGTGATGTGAAACCCAAAAGAAAGAGGGATGAGAAAGAGTTTGGGGTTTGTAGGCACAAACCCAATTTTAAGCTCAAAATAAATAAACAAGAAAAACCGTAAATGAGAGAAGCCTTGGGCGCCAATGTATGATGGAGTTGATGTAGCGTGCTCTCCCAAGCTTCTTGAGGTGATCCTTGGATTGGAAATTGGTTGGAGCACTTGAGGATCCTTGAAGGTGGAGCGCCGGAGGTTCGCCAAATGTTCAACAATATGTCCGAGCGCTTGGTATATGATCCGGTTGTGTCCGAGGCTTCCTCAGCCATTATTTATAGGCATGGAACCCATTGGGGGCCTTCGGAGCCGTTGGAGAAGTCCTCGGAGCCGTTGGTGGCCAAAAGAGGGTTGACTGGTCAAAGCCAACGGCTAGTTTGACTGGGCTACCGGCTGGCCGGTACTTGTCCACCGGCTGGCCGGTGCCTTGGAATGTGGAGAGTGCTTCTGCCCAGGAGCCACTGGCTGGCCGGTGGTGAGGCCACCGGTGGGCCGGTGGCAAGATAGTAGCTTGCCATTCTGTGCAGGTGCCACCGGCTGACCGGTGCTGAGGCCACCGGCTGGCCGGTGCTGAGGCAGTAGCTCATCCTATTCTGTCTGGATGCCACTGGCTGGCCGGTGACAGAGCCACCGGCTTACCGGTGGAACCTGGCAGTGGGAAATGCCTCTGCCAGGTCCACCGGCTGGCCGGTGCTATCACACCGGTTGGCCGGTGGACTGAATTTCAGTCCACTTGATGTGCTTCATGGCCCATTTCCTTGGCAATCTTTTGCCTATAAAACAAAAACACTTAAAACAATGTTAAACACATAATAAGGTGATTGTGATCATGAAAATAAAACAACGAGGGGAACGAGAGGTACAACAATCTCCCCCTATTTTGATGATCACAATCACCAAAACAATTAAAGTAAAATACTGAAATTGAAAGGAAATGCTAAGCATGATGAAAAGGATTCTCCCCCAATCAATCAAGAAATTTCTCCCCCTTTGTGATTATCAAAATAGCGTGGGGCATAAAAATTTGATTGAGGGACAAGAGATTTGAAAAACAAGTTGAGATTTGAAAATCAATTGAAATTTTGGAAATTGAAAGATTGAATAACAGTTTGAATTGAAGGTTTTGAATCAAAATCAAAATTTCAAATTTGAAACCAAATGAAATTTTTGAAATTGAGAGTTTTGAATCAAAAATGAATTGAAAATTTAAATTGAAAAATGAATCGAAAGAGATTTTTGAATTTAAGAAAATTTCTCCCCATAAATAAAACAAAAGATCATCGGGGAAACGAAACTATTTTTGGCCCGGAGAGACTCGCCAAAAGGGATTTTTCAATCCAAATTTGTTTCATGGCGGGTCTTCTCCTATAAAACTCGTCCGAATAAAAAATAGATTTGGGTTGACCGTACCGGGCATTTTTGCAATCACACTCATAAATGAGGTGCCCGGGTTTTTTGCAATAGTTACAAAATTTATAACTAGAGCTCCCCCTTACAAAAACAGTGGGTGCATGGGAGGAGGAAGCTTGGTTGGTGTAGCCAAGTCCATTGGTGGTTCTAGATACTCGTTGAGATCCTAAGAGTTTGGACAAATTTTGTTCACCTTGGGTGAACATGGCTAGGGATTCCCTTAAGTCTTTGATAGTTGATTCCATGGAATCAACATCGGGAAAGTTTTGAATTTTGAGGGTCAACTCTTCCTTCTCTTTGAGAAGTTGTTCTTTTTCGGAGGAGAGTTTTTTGACATTATTTTTTAAAGCAACGAATTTTGACGATAATTCATGAAAACATTTTTCTAGTTGGTCTCTAGCGTGTGAGAGTTCTTCATAAGATAGATGATTAAATGAATTAGAAGAACTAGAGGAGGAAGAGGAGGAAGAGGAGGAAGATACCTCATGTTTTTCCATTAGGCAATTATTACCATTGTCGCTCGAGGAGAAAGAAGAGAAGGAGGAGCTATCACTCCAAGTTTTCTTTAAAGCCTTCTTCTTCTTCTTCTTGGCCCTTTTCTTGTGAGGTGGGCAAACAGGATTGATCTTTTCGTCGGGTTCTTGCTCTTGAGCGGGTTCTTGCTTTGGAGCCTTGCTAGTACCTTCATGGGTTAGCTCTAAATATTTCCAAATATAATAAGAGGTAGTGCAAGAAGAAATGCAATTAAAAACATTACGGTCAAGACCACAATGAAGAGCGTTCATGGCTTTGCCATCAAGCTCAAAATAAGCAATGTCATTGGGGGTCCATTTAGACTCATCGGGAGAGGAGAGGGAAAATCCTTGCATAACAATTTTAAAAATTGGATAACCAATGCATTTAAGAAAAGTTGACATGCGGGTTTTCCAAAAAGTATAGTCGGTTCCATCAAACAATGGAGCACGACCCAATGAATGACCTTCGAGGGTTTGAGAAGAAGAAGCGGTAGAAGCCATCAAAAAGGATCTTTAATTTGAAACCGGTTTAGGGAATTATTCAAATACTCCCTCTGATACCAATTGTTGGGTCGGATAAATACGGGAAGGATGGCAAGAGGGGGGGTGAATTGCCTTTTAAAAAAAGATTAACAATTTAAAATCAAAGTAAAGAATGCAGCGGAAATAAAAGAGGCAAGACACAAGAAATTGATAACGGAGTTTGGCCAAAACCCGGCCTACGTCTCCGCTCCCAACTCAACCGTTGAGAGATTCCAACCGCTTGCTTTTCAATGGTTTTAGCAAGAAACCCACTAGGCTTTGAGGTAGCACTAGGACCTATTAAAGCTTGCTTTTGGTGGTTAAGCAAGAACCCACTTGCTTTTAATGGTTTAGAAAGAACCCACTATCCTTCTTACAGGTGAAGGATAGCTCACCTATGACACAAGCCTTTTAAAAGGAAAGGCTTGAAGAAACCTCTTCACACCTTAGTGGTGATGTGAAACCCAAAAGAAAGAGGGATGAGAAAGAGTTTGGGGTTTGTAGGCACAAACCCAATTTTAAGCTCAAAATAAATAAAGCAAGAAAAACCGTAATTGAGGAAGTCTTGGGCGCCTTTGATTGATTGGAGATGTTGAAGGCCGCTTCCAAGCTTCTTTGGTGGAGCTCCTTGGATGTGGAAGTTTTTGGAGCACTTGAGGTTCCTTTGAAGGAAGTCGCCGGAGGTTGGCCAATTGATCCAAAATATGTCCGTTGGCTTCGTATATGATCCGGTTAGGTGTCCGGGGCTTCCTTGGCCTTTATTTATAGGCATGGAACCCTTGGGGAGTCTTCGGAGCCGTTGTAAAGGCTTAAAGAGCCTTTGGAGGCCAAATGGGAGTTGACTGGTCAAAGCCAATAGCTAGTTTGACTGGGCTACCGGCTGGCCGGTACAGGTCCACCGGCTGGCCGGTGCCTTGGAATGTGGAGAGTGCTTCTGCCCAGGAGCCACCGGCTGGCCGGTGAGAAGGCCACCGGCTGGCCGGTGGTGAGACAGTAGGTCTCACTGTTGAACCAGGATGCCACCGGCTGGCCGGTGACAGAGCCACCGGCTGACCGATGGAACCTGGCAGTGGGCAATGCCTCTGCCAGGTCCACCGGCTGGCCGGTGCTATCACACCGGTTGGCCGGTGGACTGAATTTCAGTCCACTTCTTGATTCTTTCTTGGGCCATTTTCTTGGCAACCTTGTGCCAATCATTCAAAAACACTTCAAACAATATTAGACAAATAATTAGGTGATTGTGATCATGAAAATCAAACAACGAGGGGAACGAGAGATACAACAGCCCTTTAGGCCGAAGGCCAGATGGGATAGGGTCGACTGCCTTCATTGCTATGGTCTCAATGGAAAGCGAGTCTCCCGATGTGATGACCGCTGCTGCCCAAGCCGGCACGATCTGCCCCTCGGATTTTGATAGCCCAGAAGCCCCCCCCCCCATCGCAGGAAGTCCCCCCACAGGTGGGGAGGAAGACATGGAGGATGCTCCCCCAGCCTTTGAAGAAGGCGTCTCTACCACGGTTGATGAACTGGTACAGGTGAACCTTGGTAGCGAGGCAGATCCGAGACCCACATTGATCAGTGCAGCCATGTCCCTCGAGGAGCAGCAGCAGTACGTGGACTTCCTCAAACATCACCGTGATGTTTTTGCCTGGAGTTACGATGAGATGCCGGGATTGGATCCCCAAGTGGCCGTCCACCGTCTGGGCCTCCTGACAAAACATCGTGGGTTTAAGCAGCCTCCCAGGAAGATGCACCCTTCTTATGGTGCCATGGTTGAGGCCGAAGTTGATAAGCTAATCAAAGCCAACTTCATTAAGGAGGTCCAGTACCCCAAGTGGCTTGCCAACATTGTGCCAGGTAGGAAGAAGAATGGGCAGATCAGAGTCTGTATCGACTTCCGCGATCTTAATCGCCACTGCCCGAAGGATGACTTCCCACTCCCAGTGACGGAGCTGTTGATTGACGCCACGGCCGGGTTCCAAGCCCTCTCTTTCATGGATGGGTATTCCGGGTATAACCAAATCCGGATGGCCCCCGAAGACGAGGAGTCCACTGCCTTCAGGGCTCCCCAGGGTACCTTTTGCTACCAGGTAATGCCATTCGGTTTGAAAAATGCAGGTGCTACTTATCAGAGGGCCATGCATCGCATATTCAAACCGATCCTCGTGACATTGGTGGAATGCTACGTGGATGACCTTGTAGTCAAATCATGTCGGCGCCAGGACCAACTCATAGACCTTGAGAAAGTGTTCGGCTTCCTCCGTTCTCGTCACCTGAAGATGAACCCGCTGAAGTGTGCTTTTGGGGTCACCTCCGGGAAGTTTCTGGGCTTTGTTGTCAGATACCGAGGCATCGAAATCGACCCGGAGAAGATCAAGGCCATCAGCCAAATTCCTTCCCCGAGTAACATTCGGGAGCTCCGAGGCCTCCAAGGCCACATAGCCTATATACGCCGATTCATTGCGAATCTGGCCGGCAAGTGTAAGCCCTTTTCCCGGCTCATGAATAAGGGCGCCACCTATGAATGGGATGAGGAGTGTCGGACCGCCTTTGAGGAAATCAAGCAGTATCTGCTCCAACCTCCGGTTTTGATGCCACCCGTCTCCGGAAAGCCGCTGGTCCTTTACGTGACCGCCCTGGAGAGATCCCTCGGTGCGCTGCTCGCCCAGAAGAATAATGAGGGTACTGAGAATAGTCTCTACTACCTCAGCCACATGCTTCTCGATAAGGAGGTCAGATACTCCCCTATCGAAAAGAGCTGCCTTGCGCTCGTCTTCGCCGTGTAGAAGTTACGACATTACCTGCAGCACCACGAGGTGAAATTGGTCTCCCGGGTAGACCCACTGAAGTACATCCTGAACCGCCCCATGCTGAAAGGCTGACTAGCAAGGTGGGCGGTGATTCTTCAGCAGTTTGACATCAGGTTTATACCTCAGAAGGCCATTAAGGGACAGGCGTTGGCAGACTTTTTAGCTGCCCATCCAACCTCCGCGGATCAATCCCTGGATCTAGATTTCCCTGATGAGACGATCCTCTCGGTCGATCATGCTTCCCCATGTTGGAAAATGCATTTCGACGGCGCCTCCCAGAGCCCCACCGGCAGGAAACTCAACGATCCCAAGCTCAACAGAGTGGGCCTGGGTGTTGTCTTCATTACCTCGGTGCAAACCGTCCGGCAATACTCATTCCTGTTGTCAGAAGGTCGTACGAACAACGAGGCAGAGTACCAGGCTCTCATCACCGGCCTCGAGTTGGCCCCTGAGATCTATGTTCCCCATCTACATGTGAAGGGAGATTCCGAGCTGGTAATCAAGCAGGTCAATGGCGACTACGTCGTCAGGAAGCCAGAGCTTTCACCATTGCTGGAGTACACCCTCCTCCTAATGGCCCAGTTCTCTTCTCGATCAGAGGTTACCCATGTCCCACGGTCGCAGAACGGCCAAGCGGACGCCCTGGCTGGCTTAGCCGCGTCGCTCACAGAACCCGAGCAAGATGATTTGGTCATACACGTGGCCCACCGGAGAGTCATTGCCCCCGTCACCCAAGAAGACTGTGATAGCCTGCGGGTAAGTCATCTCACCGCCGGACCCTCCGTATCGAGAGTCCCGGGTTCGTCAGACGCAGTGGTTGAAACCACACCCGACTGGAGAGCACCTTTTGTCGAGTATCTTCAAAATGGTTTGCTCCCGGACGATCGGGCCGAACGCGAGCGGATCCGACGCTGCGCGCTGCAATTTACCCTCCAGAGCGGCCCCAGTCTGGAACAGATCCTTTATAAGCGGAGTTTCGACGGTGTCCTCCTCCGTTTCATCCAAGGAGGGGAGATACCTCAAGTTATGCAAGAGGTTCATGACGGTTCCTGTGGATCCCATCAAGCTGGGCCGAAACTGTCCCATCAAATCCGGAGGTTGGGGTACTTTTGGCCCTCTATGATCCACGATTGTATTGGATACGCCAAGAGATGCCTCGCGTGCCAAGTACACGCCAACTTCTTGCATCGGCCGCCAGAGCCCCTCCACCCCACCAAGTACTCTTGGCGATTTGTGGTATGGGGACTCGATGTGGTAGGACCGTATCCACCGGCAACAGCCCGCCAGTGTAGGTTCATCCGGACTGCTACAGATTTCTTCTCCATGTGGGCAGAAGCAGTTCCACTCAAAGAGGTCAAGGCCCGTTCCATTGTTGACTTTGTGAGCTCCAGCATTATCCACCGGTTTGGAGTCCCTCACGCCGTTCTCACAGATAATGGCACCAACTTCCGAGCAGCTGAATTGAAGAAATTGTACGCTAAGTACGACATCCGGTCGAACTATACCTCCCTCTACCACGCGCAGGCAAATGGACATATCGAGGCGTTCAACAACACCCTCTCTAACATACTGCAGAAGATGGTTGGTCAGAACAAGAAGAGATGGCCGGACAAGCTCCCCAACGCCCTCTGGGCTTACCGGACGACGACTCGCAACTCTACCCAGGTGACCCCATATTCCCTGGTGTATGGAGGTGAGGTCTTCCTACCCATTGAGATCCAGCTGCCGTCGCTACGCACTGCAGTTTATGATCACCAGACATCAGATGAGGTAGCCGAGATCCGTCTAGCTGGATTAGAGGCACTGGACGAGAACCGGCTTCATGCCCTGCACAATCTGGAAAGGCATCAGGACAAGATAGCGAGAGCCTTTGACAAGAAGGTTCGTCTCCGCTCTTTTCTACAGGGTGACCTGGTATTGGCCCTTCGAGCGCCAATGATTCCCGGTAGGAAACCGCCCAAGTTAGAACCCAAATGGGAAGGTCCTTATATCATCCATAAGGTTTACCCCAATGGAGCATACTCCTTGGTGACCACGGATGGAGAGCGTATAACCCCCCCCCCCACCAATGCCAAGTTCCTCAAGCGGTACTTTTCTTAGGGAAAAAAAAGAGGGGAAACGGTCCAGCACGACCCTAAACTGCGTGGAGGTCCAGCACAACCCTAAACTGCGTGGAGGTCCAGCACGACCCTAAACTGCGTGAAGGTCCAGCACGACCTTAAACTGAAAAATGGTCCCGCACGACCTTAAACTGCATCTTTGTCCAGCAAGACGAAAAACTGTGAAACGGTCCCGCATGACCTTAAACTGCATATTCGTCCAGCAAGACGATAAACTGTGAAACAGTCCCGCATGACCTTAAACTGGACACTATAGTCCAACATGACTCTAAACCGTAAAGTCCTGCACGACCATAAACTGCGTCTTCGTCCTCATGTAAGATGTTAAACTGCAAACCAGTCAGGCCTTCTTGACCGTACCTGACCTTAGGCCCCCTAGCCTTCTCGGACCTCTCCGCCCAATCTCTTACCCGTGGTGTACGGTGTGGTGTAGGAATACGTCCTCATTCACGTCAGGATCATGTACCATGTCGTACGCCCCCCTTTTACGAGGCTCGGCCTTAGGCCCCTTGACCTCCTCGGGCCCCCGGCCCCGTCCTTACTGTGAGACGTTAAACAACAAGCTAGTCAGGTCTCTTTGACCGCAGCTCGGCCTCAGGCCCTCTGTTTTTTACCCGACTTACCCTATTGCGGGATTGTACGGTATGGTATAGGACTACGTTCTCATTCACGTCGGATTACTTGTCATACCGTACATGTCCCCAAATAAGGTGCTTCTTTTAGTCCCGCATGACGTTAAACTGCGCTTCTAGAACTACGTGTGGCTTGATTCTCATCCTTACGAGATACGTAGGAATGCTCGGACACCTCGTCTTGAGCCCAGCCCCAAGATTTTCTCTTCCACTATCCCCCCTAGGAATAGTTTTCTTGGAGGATCTTTGTGTAGCAGGGAGTAGGCTTTCTTGGCCCCGCTTATGCAACGCCGCTCGCACAAAGATTGTAAGGGTCACACCATGCGCCTACTCCCATTCTTCTATCCTCCCACGTCTTTACCGCATGACGATAAACTGCATGGCCTTCAAGAATTACGTATGGCTTGATTCTCATCCTTATGAGATACGTAGGAACGCCCAGACATTTCGTCCGTTGGCCCAGCCCAAAATCCAAAATCTTCCCCTCGGGTCAAGACATGGCAGGGTGCACACTTTTTCCCCGACCCACATCGAGAAAGCCTCGACCCGGCTGCACATTCCCCCTGGAGGTGTTTGCCCCTTTCGTGGATGGATACAACTATGCTTCACCCACTCTTTGACTGGGATTCCGTCATTTTTCGCACCCAGAGGGACCCCCAAGAACGGCCTGGATACAACGCCCAAGGGCTCTCCTACCGATACGGGCCAACGCCCCTGAGGGTTTTCGAGCAACAAGCCGATACAAGTCCCGCGTCGTGAATTTGGTCAGCGGTCGATGCTTATTTGTTGCCCCCATACTGGTCACCATAGGAACGCAGTGTTTCGAACATGGTCAACAGTGTCCTTGATTTTCAGGTCCACCCTGAGATGTCCCAGGCATCAAGAACAGTGATTCATTCTGTCCCATCCCGAGGTGACAAACTTCCTCCAGGTGGTGCTAGCGATCGGGCCCACGGCCCAGGATTCCTCATAGGAGTGTACGGTGTGATGTAGGACTACATCCTCATTCATGTCGGGATCATGTACCATGCCGTACGACTCCCCTTACGAGGCCCAGCCTCAGGCCCCTTGGCCTTCTCGGGTCCCCGACCCTCGTCCTCAAGTAAGACGTTAAACTGCAAACCAGTTAGGCCTTCCTGACTAATGCTTGACCTTAGGCCCCTTGGCCTTTCGGGGCCACATCCTAGGTCCCTTCTTACTCGGAATGTACGGTGTGGTGTAGGTCTATGTCCTCATTCACGTCGGGATCATGTACCATGCCGTACGACTCCCCTTACGAGGCCCAGCCTCAGGCCCCTTGGCCTTCTCGGGTCCCCGACCCTCGTCCTCAAGTAAGACGTTAAACTGCAAACCTGTTAGGCCTTCCTGACTGATGCTTGACCTTAGGCCCCTTGGCCTTTTCGGGCCACGACCCAGGTCCCCTCTTATAGGAGTATATGGTGTGGTGTGGGACTATGTCCTCATTCATGTTGGTTTCTCCACCATACCATACACCTCCCTTGTTTGGAGGTATATTACTCCCTTTCTCGTCCTGTATGACGTTAAACTACACCTTCAGAACTATGTGTGGTGTGATTCCCATCCTCATGGGATACGTAGGACCACCTGGATGTTTAATATTCGGGTCCATCCCCATCTCCCGGGAATCCTCATCCCATCCTGTCCCCTTGGCTTATCCTTCATCCATGAGAGGATTATATGGTGTGGTGTGGGATTATGTCCTCATTCACGACGGTCTCGTAATGACCACGCCAATTTTCCCCCCCTACTGAGTTGTTTCATCGATCCCTTCTTCGGCAGTTCACCAATGTTCTTAAGAGTACTCTGGTTTATTACCTAGAATGCCAAGCTTTACTCGGACACGTCTGCACCCGCTTTCCAGGCTTTTCATATCCCCGCATCAGGGCTTTCATCATCTTTCACACCTGGAGGGACCCCCAAGAACGGCCTGGATACAACGCCCAAGGGATCTCCTACCGATACGGGCCAATGCCCCCCAGGGTTTTGGACAACAAATCGATAAAATCCCGCGTTGCGAATATGGTCAGCGGTCGATGCTCGTTTGTTGTTCCCACCTCAGGCTAACGTGATACGGACGCTGTGTTTCCATCATGGTTAACAGTTTTCCTCTATCGCCACGTCAACCCATTAAGCCCAAATACCGGACACACAATTCACACCCTTCATCACTTCATCATGTCCAAGTAGAGTCTCAGGATTCTTGGTACTTTTCCTCCGTGCACGACTGCACGTTGGGAGAACAAGCTGCATCAAAGGGGTCCTTCGAAACTCTCCGGCGACTCCCCTTTGATGGACGCCCCAAGTGTTGTGATGAGGATACCCCCCTTGTTTCCAACACAGAGTTTATCTCATGTGGGCTTAGGGATTGGGTTGACATCTGTGCTTACTCGGGAGTTGTCACCAGCCACGGTCCGAGCTCTAAGACCATAAACTAAGATTCTCATTTGGAACTACGTTCAGTGTGATTCCTATCTCAATAGGATACGTAGGAATGCTCGGACCCCTTGTATCCGGGCCCAGCTTGAGTTCAGCAAATTTATCTCTCTAATCCTGCCTTCAGGACCCTGATTATAGGGCTGCGTGGTGCAGTGAGAAACTACGTCCTCATTCACGTCGGGTTTGCAATAGCTGCACCACGCACGCCCCCATTCTGAGGTTCAGTTCCCCTATTCCTTGTCATGCATGACATTAAAAGGAACCCTTCAGAACTACGTGTGGCTTGATTCCCATCCTCATGGGATACGTAGGACCACCTGAATGTCTGGGCTTCGGTTCCAGCCCCACCTCTTAGAGATCTCCTGATCTCCCGGTCACCTAGGCCACTTGGCCCATCCCTCCCCAGAAGGGGGATATGTAGGTATGATACAAGGCTTTGGGCACCATGACCCCTTCCCCCGGGAACCTGCCATCTCTCGATCACCCTCAAAGTTGAGTCCCTTGACTCCTTGCAGTGGTTCACCCATGTGTTAAGAGCACTCTAGTCTAGGACCAAGAGTGTCAGATTCAACTTGATCAAGTTCCTTCCACTTGTCAAGCTTCGTGTTCCCCTCTATTCGGACTTTCATCACCTTTCACACCCAGAGGGACCCCCAAGAACGGCATGGATACAACGCACAAGGGCTCTCCTACCGATACGGGCCAATGCCCCCGAGGGTTTTGGACAACAAATCGATAAAATCCCGCGTTGCGAATATGGTCAGCGGTCGATGCTCGTTTGTTAGTCCTCACCTCAGGCTAACGCGACAGGATGCTGTGTTGCGAACATGGTCAGTAGTAATCTGCTGTCGTCACACTATCCCCTTCAGTCCTTGAATGTTGGTTGCATGATTCACATCATTTTTCCACCCCATCATGTCCAGGTGGAATCTTGACACTTTTGGCGCTATCCCTCAGTCCACCTTTGCATATCAGGGGGACAAAGCTGCAATCTGGCGTCCTTTGGGGCTCCCATGGTCCGAGCTCTAAGACCATAAACTATGACCCATTCGGGACTACGTTAAACTTGATTCCCATCCTCATGGGATACGTAGGACCTCCCAGACGCCCTGTCTCCGGGTACAACCCATTCAGGAAGCCAGTCTCTCACCCTGTTTCACCCCTGTATAGGCCCCTCGGCCTAAGGTTTCCCTCTCCGGATGGCGTACAATTTGATGTGGGATCATGTCTCTGTCAATTGTGTTTTATAACACTGCGCACATTTCCCGCCTAGCATCGTCTCTGCTACGTCTGTGCTGCATGACGATAAAATGCATGCTTGGTCCTATCATACGACCCTAAACTGTGACATTATCGTCCTGGCTGCACGACGAAAAAAGGCACTGCATTGTGGTAACCTCGTTGCAGAGGACATCACGTTGGGTATTGGCCACGCGCCATGCCATTTGTCAACGCCCATCGCGGCGTGATCCTTGTGGCGACATCACGACCTACTATTCTAGGGCTGTCGCTTCACAAAAGAAAACCATTCATCTTAAAGAACAAACAAGAGTTATCAAATTCCGCTTCTTTTAGTGCAAGGGCCATGCCCACACTTCCATTTTCCCCTGGCACTGGTACCTTACCGTGCCACCTTCCAGAACTACGTATGGATTGATTCTCATCCTTATGAGATACGTAGGAGCGCCCGGGTGCTTCCCCGCGGGCCCCGCCTAACCCTTGTGTTCGGTCCCTCGACTCGAGCATTTCCTCATAGAACGCATGGTAAGTAGGACTATGTCCTCATTCACGTCAGGTTTTGATGCCATGCATCCCCTGATCCCTTTACCCATCCATGGTCCGAATTCTATGACCCTAAACTATGATCTCCCCAAGGGAAAGGAATTTTCTCCCTCTCTCTAATACGTTTCGTTGCCGTATTCAGATGTGTTTTGACAAAGAGCCAGAAGCGTGGGATTTTCACAGGGACATTCCCCTCATCCCATGACCAAGATTCGTGAGCTCGCTATTTGGATCCTCATCCTCTTCCACATCCAAAAGGACCCTCGGACGACGTGGATACTAAGCTTAAGGGCTCTCCATGAATGCTGGACCTAAGGGCCCTTCAATCGTTTCGGGCCAACATCCCTACGGATATCTGACAACATTTGTGACATGGTCCCGTGTTTCGAACATGGTCAACGATTGACCCTCATTTGTTTTTCTCCATTTTAGGCTAACACGACAGGATACTGTGTTGCGAACATGGTCAGCAGTAATCCTCCATCGTCATGCCGCCATCATCGTGATCCGAATCTCGAGCGTCAGGATTCACACATTTCCACTCCCTAATGTTCAAGTGGAACTCCATCATACTTGGCTCTTTCTCTTCGCACATCTAGGTGCGCTAAATGATCGTGTTAGTGCCATTGGTCCGGTAGTCACCGAGCGTCCCTTTGCTCTAGCCTACCCCTTTTGTGTCAGGAAATCCCCACCACTACTGCTTGTTTCCCACACCGAGCACGACTCACGTGGGCTAAGTAGTTTTGGTAGGATGTGTACCAATACAATCGGGCTGTTCCTCGTCCCGCATGACGTTAAACTGCATTTCCAAAACTACGTACGGCTTGATTCCCATCATCATGGGATACGTAGAGACACCCAGGCATTTCACCTAGGGTTTAGCCCCTGGAATCACAAAATCTTGTTCCTCCCCATTTCTAGCCCTCGCCAGAGAGGCCCTATCTGGAAGAAAGAATGATCTGTGATCAGACCGATGCGCCCATCTGGTGTACTCCCACCACGGTGGTGTAACTACCTAAGTGTTGGATTCTGTTTGAACAAACCACCACTCCATATTCCACGCTTTGCGTGCCCCTTATTTGGACCCTCGTCATTTTTCGTGTCTGAAGGAACCCCCTAATGGTCAGGTCTCATGCCGCATCAGCTCACCTACCGTCCTGGGCCAACGTTCCGAAAGACGGGTCATGCCCGGAAGGACCCCCTAATAGTATGGCTGTCTGACCTATGGTCCACCTACTGTCCTGGGCCAACGTCCCGAAGGATTGATCAACAACCCTTGTGACATGGTCCCGTGTTTCGAACATGGTCAACGGTCGACACTCATATGTTGACCCCATTTCAGGCTAATGCAGTAAGGATACCGTTTGTCCGCCACAGTTAATGGTTGTCCTTTATTGTCACGCCATCCCCACAGTGTTCCGAATTTGGGTATCGTGATTCAAACTTCCCATTTTCATCTGTTTGGACTGATTTCAGCGCCCCTGGCGTTGCCCCGTTCGTGCATAATAGCACACTGAAGAAACGGTAATTTGGCTATCTTGGAAGTTCCTTCTCCGATTAAGCCAACTACCTCCTGCATCTCACATTGGGCTCGACCCATGTGTATTTGAAGGATAGTCGCCAAACGTCCCGCAAACATTGTAGGGAAGTAACAAGGCAATTCAAACAGTGGAAATCATACGTGCCACGACACTTAAAACAAAGGAGAAAGAAAGTGTTGGAGCACAAAAGTACTAACAAAAGTTTCTTTCGGGTTTGTTACAATACTCGGGGGTTGACTTCCCCCATGGACGGGTTGACCCCGTCAAAAGAGCGTTGCAGATCCGCCACCCACTGACTTGCGGCGTCCAAAGCCCGTTGCCGCTGATTCAACTCCCGCTCCTCTTCAGCAGAGGTGGGGCGTAATTCGTCAACTCTGGACCTGGCCCTTTCTACCTCGGCCTGGACGACAGCCATCCTCCCAGAGGTCTGCCCCATATGCTCCTCAGCCTCTGCCAGCTGGGCCTTCAACCGTGAGACCAGCTCAGACTGCGTATCAAGGGTGACTGAAAGCTCGTTGGCCCGGATCTGCATCTGTTGGACCTCGCCTTCAGCCTCCTGGAGATTCCTAATGCTGGTCGCCTTCCTCCGCTGCCATCCCACGCTCAGCCCACGATCATGCTCCAGGATCTTCTCAGCCATGAGGTCTCGGCTGAGCGCGTGAGGGCGTTGGGAATCTACTCCCCCGGAACACAGTTCACGCAACCGCGAGCGAAGCCTATCCATTTCGGCTAGCCATTGCGCTTGGGGAGTGTCCTTAATAAAGTGCGCGATCAGCTTCCACGACCGGCGGTGGACTATGCTGCTGTCTTCCTCGTCGGAGGCCGTTTCGTCCCAGTCTGCGCGATTGGCAGGCTCATACGTGGGATACGCCCGTAGGAAATCCTCGGCAGGATCAACATCCGGTGTCGAATCCAGTGCGTCACCTGGCGCCGAAGTAGGCGCGACAGAGCTGGGACCGACCGGTTGATCCTCTTCCTCGGAGTCCACCTCAATCATTTCGGGTACGGCCCTGCTGGCGGACCCGCCAGTGATGATGTGCGTCGCAGCTTGAGGAGATGGAGGTATTATTTCCACCATCACCGGCATGCCCCTAGGAGGGACGCCACCAGACATCCCGACCATCCTTGTCGCGGCAGCCCACGCCAGTCGAAGAACTGTGCGACAAAGAGGGACATGAACGTCAGTTGGCATGGTCTACATGTGGCAATGAGGAGACCGGTGGAGGAGACTTACGAAGATCGACCTCCGACCACTTCTCCTGAGCCGGTACTGATGGGACCCCGAGGCGAGGCCCCCCGTATACTGTTGGAAGGTCTGAAGATTCCGAAGGAGACACCTCGGGCCCCCTACTCCCACCAGACGCAGAACTGGACGCAGCCATAGGCACGGGTTCTGAAGGTCCCGCATCATCACCCGCCAAGGAGCAAGAATGAGGCCTACGAACAAGTTCCTCCTGCATGGCTCAAACATTGGTGAGAAGTCCATAGGGATTCAAGAACAGATCGTAAGGAGAGATGTTCAGAATATTACCTCGAGAGCCTCTGCGAAATCGTCGGATTCTGAGCCTCGGTCTCCGACCTCTCCCTCCTCCAGCGGGCTCCCTCCTCCAGCCTCATCCTCTAGAGAGGAGTCCTCTGATTCCTCCGGCAAGGGGAAGCGCTCCCTCAGATCGGCAGCCGATAACTGTGGGGGGACCGTCTGATTCAATAGTACCCTCACCCGGTCTGTCATTGGGTGAGGGACACCACTGGAGTGGATGTAATCCTCCAGCTCTTCCAGGTACTGTTCTGCCTCCGCCGGAGACGCCGTGAATCCAGCCTGAACTGGGCCTATACCCGATAATTCCATCCCGAGGCGATTCATGTGGGCCCATATCTCGGATGGGCTGAGGAATTGCCGGTTGACGTCCCAAATGTCCCAAGCCTCTGGGAAGACGGCGTCCTCTGCCATGTCAATGTGACGTAGGCGCTTCCCCGGAGCCTGAGTAAATATCCTACGGAATCCCCTCGACGGCCGCCCCTCCGGATGACCCTGCTCTCCCGGAATCACCAGATCCACCGCTTCTGCCATACCCTCGGCCGGTGTGGGTCTTGCCGCCATGGCAGCCCCGATACCGCGAGCGGCCTTAGCTGCCCTCCGACCCCGACCACGAGATAGAGGAGGCCCACCGTCATCAACCCGGATCGTTGTTTGCTTCAGCATCTCCCCGGGATAAGCAGCCTCCCAACTCATGGCGTACTCCTTAACTAATCCAAAGGCGGCGGTGGATGGAGGCAATGCAATCTGCATCTTTCCATCTTGACATGTGAACATGAGCCACAGCTACCTCATCACACACGGGTGCTCCTCGTGACGCACCTCCCAGTATACCTGTGGGGTCAGCCGCTGGAGGCACCGAAACTGCCTCGCAAACCGATACAGAGAGTATGGTTCACAGAGCGGATCACGATCTATTCGTGCCACCAAAACTCCACCTCGGAAGGCCCGAAGGTAAGCCCGATGTTCTTCTGTTCCCCGTCCGTCATCAGTAATCCTCCCCGTCGGCAATGGGAAGGGATGAAAGTTGAACTCGTCCGCCCTCCACACCCTATTCAGCACCATCGGAACGACCAGTTTGAACGGGAAGCTCCCGACCGCGTTCAGGATGGAGGGGCGAAAGTTTGATCCCGGTGGCGAAATGGGGTTTGGATATTCGTAAATCCACCTGATATGCGCTGCGATCCACCCATACAGGAGGTGGAAGGGCCCGCATATCCTTGGCGGCTTCTTGCCCTCGCTAATATGCCGCAACATTCTGTACAGCTTGGTGAGCATCGGGATCCCCAGGTTGATCCGCTCCCCCATGGCCAACATCGACGCCCTGATAAACGAGCTGGGCCGTACCCCCATGCTTGTATCTCTCACCAGTAGGATCCAACCACAGATGAGAGCCGCAATGAACGCCGCCAGCCTAACTATCGGCTGTTGTTCAGTGCTGACACTGAAACCCCAGGTTTTCTATTGGCTGTCTTCCAAGACCCGCCAATACGAGTGCCCTTTTCCCCATTGGGCTGCCCTTGGACAAGTTCGATGCCTCGGAGGGAACCCTCGATTCTCTGGGAAATTCAAGAAGCGTTTGAAACACCTCCTAAAGTGGACGTCCCTCACTGCCTCCTTGTCCTCTCCAAGGACAAGCGCCATCAGAGCCGATGCCAGACGCGGCATTTGCTCCGCATCCCCCCATACGCTGGCAACGGGGAGGAACTCGTCATACATGGCCCCCAGGATTGGGACCCCAGAAATCTGGTGGACATCCCAAAGGTTGATGCCCACCTCCCCGTGATGCAGGTGAAAAGTGTTGGTCCTAGATGACCATCTACTCAGCAGTTCCGGTATCAGCTGCTTTGGTTTGTAAATGTGGAATTGGGAGGCCCACGCCGCTTCCTACAATCCCACTCTCCTCAGCTCGGCCCCGAACTCCTTGCATGAGGCGCCTACTCAGTAGGCCCAGGCCCAGTCGTCGGTAAAGTTGCCACCCTAGCGCAGGTCCCACTCATCGGACCATCCCTTCTTCGGATCCTGCAGAGCCGCCTTCAGCATGGTGCGGTAGAGGGGAGGGGACGTCTCCGGTTGTATTGGACTCCCGTCGATATCATTCACATGGTTGTAGAGACAGTCAGCGGTAACGGGTGTAAAATCCTCCCGTGCATGACCATCGCCCGCCCTGAACCATTGGTGCTGGCACGGTGTGCTCCTGAACCAGCAAGCTGGTTCATCCCTACTCGCCTCAGGGATGAAGACGTCATCCCTCAGCCCGAAGCCGTGCATCGGCAGTTTCTTGCAGTACGGATAATCCTTCTGACCTTCCGACAGCAGATCTGTCAAAGAAGTGAGGTCCATGTGGCTCCGATCCATTTCCCCCAAGCCAGGACGATTGGCCATCTCATCCCGACGAGCAGCATCTGCAAGCACTTCCAGCACAGCCTCTTGATGGGCCATTTTGATGCCGACCATCAAAAAAGTTTTTTTTACCTAGATCGTGAAGCTCGGTTGTGAAGTTGAATCGCGAAGCTCGGTCGTGAAGTGGAACCGCGATGATCGGTCGCGAGACCAAGTTGCGAAGTCTGGCCAAGGCCGACAAGAAGTTCTCCTAGCGCGGACGCGGAGTTGGAGACCCGCGGTTCGCCGCGAAGCTCGATTCGCGGAGTGCTGTCGCGGAGTACGCGGAGCTTCGCGAAGTCGAGAGAACAAAAAGGTAAGGAAGGAACGTGAAGACAAATGAGGGGGGACCCCCTATTTATAGGTGGCGACCCCGGAGCATCGCGGCGCGCCTCACCCGCGCGAAGCATCGCGGCGCGTCCGGATCCGCGGCCCCGACGAGCACCGCGGGGCCCCTTCGCGATGCGGCATCGCGAACCACCGACTAATTTGGCGATTTTCCCTCAGACTTCGACCCTTCTCCCTCCGCGGCTCCAAGTCTGAAGGGGGTCATTTGTTGGCGCCAAAAATATGGCCCTAAAGAAAGGAAAAAGACAGCTGGCGTGCTGCCTCGCGAAGCACAGCCGAGAAGCCCCGCCGCGAAGCACCCACGCGAAGCGCCCCGACCCTCGCGGCCCCGCGAAGCACCAGGGGTGGTAATGCTCCGCGAACCCATTTGACGTTCGCGAGCCGCCGCGAAGCACCGGAGGCGATAATGCTCCGCGAACCCATCTGACGTTCGCGAGCCGCCGCGAAGCTCAATGAGGCGGTAATGCTCCGCGAACCCATTTGACGTTCGCGAGCCGCCGCGAAGCACCAGAGGCGGTAATGCTCCGCGAACCCATTTGATGTTCGCGAGCTGCCGCGAAGCACTGGAGGCGGCGCGCAAGCCCTGCTTCGCGGTGCCCCCTCCCTATAAATACTGGACTCCCCCTGAGTCCCGAGGACGGGCGATCCGACCTTTCAGCTTCTCCTCTCCCGAATCGCAAAGCACTCTTTGCCCCGGGAATCATGAGCTCCGCGAGGTATTTCTACTTCGCGAGACGACTCTGCTGTGTCTCGTTTTGAGCCCCTCTTCCGAGAGGGATGCCCTTCGCAAAGCTCAAGGGCGTTCGCGAATGAAGGGGATTCCCAAGGGAATCCGGGCAGCCGCGGAGCGTTTATGCTTCGTGAAACACCCAACCCATGCTAGTGATTCCTATGCCGAGGCATGATCACTATGCATCGCGAAGCACGCTGCTCCGCAGGACCCTGCTTCGCGAAGCACCTCTTCTTCGCGAGGCAGTGCTCCGCGAACACTGTTCCACTTCGCGAAGCATTCAACACACACCTATGCCCCATGCTATGGCCAAGGCACTCCACTTCACAAAGCACACTCCTCTGCTTAGCGATTCCTCTTCCCGTGCGACCCTCCAGGTTTGCATGATGTGATTTCAAAGTCCCATGGACAATACCATCCGTAGCGTTGCTTCGCCTAATGCTTCTTCACATAGGCATGCTAACGGCTATTGCTTCTTCGCATAGCCACGCTAACGTGGGCCCCTCGGTGATGTGTTCCACGACCCCCTTAACAATGGCCTTACCGATACCTTCCCTTCCACAAGGACCAGAGGGTACCGGTTATGTAAGTCCTAGGGGTGTGGAGTGAACCCACCTCGTCCGAGCTACAGGACGTTAAACTGCCAAGCACCACGTCCTCAACACATGACGTTAAACTGTGACCCAAACTCGTCTTCCTCACGAAGGGTTCCCCCCAACTCGAACATTCTTTACACCACCCGTCTCCACGGGAATGGAACTCTTCCGCACATGGAATGAGATCCTCCTTGTCGGAGTGGCGTATGTTCGTTGGGGAAGGGCTGCCTCAGAGCGTAACCCCCTAACCTTTCGTACGGATGATCGCACCCGTGCATCTCCATACTCCCCCACTACCAAGGTCAGTGGAGGGCGTGATAGGGAACGAGGCACCTCCCATCGTCGGACCAAGGTCCACCTTTCCCGCGCTCTGTCGCGCTGTGGGCCTCCATCCTGAAGTAAGTCCCAACACCATGGGCCGCTCAACGCGTAAGCCCCTCTTCGTTTCTCACGGACGCATCCTTCGCAACGTGATCATCAGGTCCTTGCAACCTCTTGTTTCTCACACCGAGCATGACTCATGTGGGCTTAGAGTGAGCACCGACCCTGACCCCGAACATCACCGGAACTACGAGGTCTTTGATCCATGTCAAGGCATGGTACGTAGGAATCCTCCACGAGGTTCAAGCCCACCCGTCGTTCATTCAGGTCGGGTTGCATCACCGGAACAACGAGGTCTTTGATCCATGTCAAGGCATGGTATGTAGGAAGCCTCCACGAGGTTCAAGCCCACCCGTCGTTCTTTCACGTCGGGTTTCATCACCGGAACTACGAGGTCTTTGATCCATGTCAAGGCATGGTACGTAGGAAGCCTCCACGAGGTTCAAGCCCACCCGTCGTTCTATCAAGTCAGGTTTCATCACCGGAACTACGAGGTCTTTGATCCATGTCAAGGCATGGTACGTAGGAAGCCTCCACGAGGATCAAGCCCACCCATCGTTCTTTCACGTCGGGTTTCACACCGGAACTACGAGGTCTTTGATCCATGTCAAGGCATGGTACGTAGGAAACCATCCCAAGGTTCAAGCCCACCATTAGTGGACCCACGGGTCTACTTTCACGTCGGTACGCTGACAATACCCATCGGGCCAAGTTCCACCTTCACGTCAGCTTATCGACGTCATCTCGAACTACGCGGACTTTGATTCCCTGCCACGGGGATACATAGGAAGCCTCATCAAGGCTCAAGCCCAACTTCATTGTCGCCCACGGGCTAGCCCTGGTGGCGATATCCCTAAAAGGAGGATCCCTCAATCCGATCTATCCTAGCTAATGCTCTGGTTGGGTTGATCCGTCTCCGCTGGATGTTAAACTTGCGGCATACCCTGTGTTGAGCGCGGGAAGCTGAGGAAAACCTCAGATATGTGTCTACGACATATAATTCCCCGCGTTCAATGTGGGATGCCTCAGGCTTCCACGCCCTCGAGAAGCCTTGTGGTCAAGGATAACAGACAGACATGCCAGGTACCCCAGCATCCAGACACGCTACTGATACCTCAACGTGACTACTCCCCTGACTGAAGGTTGCTGCCCTGACTGGACCCTTTGGAATGTCCCGACAGAAGCAGTGTAATTAACCGGCGTCCATGGAAACATGGAACTGGAAGGGTTTCACGAACTATGTATTAAATCTATAAGGGAGACCTGGACTAGGTGATGAGTTCTTAGGAGTAATCCACAGGAGGAAGAACCGACATCCCATCATCCCGTTTCGATCAAGGAGCAGACGTCCCTGAATAAGGAGCGAATGCTGCCTACCTTTGGAAAGCGGGAATGCGGGGCAACAGAAGCGCAGCGCGTCCTCCCCTGTGGACGGACGGGCGCGCGCCCCGACGAAAGCGTCAGAAACAAATGTTATAAAATTAAAAACGTAGTTAATACTATTCATAACAGCTAGTTTGTGATAATATTATAACAATATATCATTGTTTAGTGAAACCCGGTATTGCGTAAAACACACACAATCGAGGAAGGTCACGATTGCGTGTAATGCAAGCCAAATCAGGGTTGCGTGTAGTGCAAGACTCCTTTGTTGTTGCGTATAACAAAATTAAACCATATTTCCTTTATACATTGAATATATATATATATATATATACATACACACTCAATGTTGCGTTGAATAACAACTATCAAACAAGCATGAAATTGTGTGTAACACGATCCAAGAGCAGTGTTGCGTATACTGCCACCTAATATGGTGTTGCATATAGCGCAAAATAATCTCGGTGTAGCGTACAACAAAAGATATGGAAAAAAATTAAAAATAATATATCTTATAAAATCTCAGGTTATTACATTTATACTTTTAACTAAGTATGTTCATCCAAAAACTATTTTCAAAACCACACCGTATTTTAGTTTTTCTTAGTAAAAAAAGACACTCTAAACCCACCTAATCTCTTATAGAGGTGACCTAGGGTCATCCCTAGACTATAAATCAACCTTAAAAACCTAATCAATTTGATGTGTCACTAAAGCATGGCCAAATATTTTGGTTGATGCCGAGGAACTCTATATTCATTACTACGTGTTTTTGATAAAAAATTTAAATCTTTTGAATATTTATTTTTTTATATTATACCTTTACCTATTCTTTGTTTTATGATTCACTTCATGTGTTGGTTTTGTGCATGATGTGTTCTAATTAGGGATATTTACCACATTTCGATCCCAAACTGGAGGGTAGCATATGTCTACAGCCCATAGAGGCACAAGAGAACTCTTTAAAGGTGGGCACACCACATCATGAGAATGTTCTAAAAACTTCTTCTTATTGAACAAAATTAGAACCTAAAATTAACAATTATAAAATGACTGAAAACAATTGAATCGTAAAAAATGTAACCTCTCCTGATGTTGAAATCCTTCACACATATCTTCAAATTATTGGCAAGGCACCCAGTTTTGAATTAAAATCTAGTATAATTCACATGTTTCCAAGATTTCCTATACTCGCAGCAGAAGTCCCCCATAAACATTTAAAATAATTTCATACTACATGTTCAAAATTATAACATAAAAATGCGGATGAAGAACTGGTAAAACTTAAGGAATTTTCATTTTTTTAAGTCACTACGAAATACTAGACTTATAATGTTAATTCGACAATAATAGATTAGGAAAACATGAAACAACTTTTTATTGAAAAATATTTACCATCCTCTCGATCTGCAACAATATGGAATGAATTTTTTAGGATAATAAAATTTCAAGGGGAAACACTTCATGAATATTGGGAACGATTTAAAAGATTACGTTCAAGTTTTCCAAACACCAAATAAGTTATAAACTTTTAATTCATTATTTTTAGGATGGTTTTTTTGAAATTGATCATAACATGATTGATGTTTCTATAGTTGGTTCACTAGTGGATAAAACCCTAATCGTTGTAAGGACCCTGATTAAAAACATGGAACAGAACACTCAACAATTTATAACATGGTCTAGTGTACCCATTCGAGGTGTTCATGAGGTGAAAATTACCAAATTCGATAAGAAGGTGGACACGAAGTTTGAAGAGGTATGTACCCTTTTACGACAACTCCCTCTCCCCTAAGGGAAACCTCAATCTCTTAATCCCATAAGTTGTAGCATCTTCCCTTCTAACACCCATTATTCTGACTAATTCCACTAATAAAGACAAACATCTGGGAGTTGTGTGTAAATATTTCTAAGCTTCCCCTATAACTAACCCATTATGAAATAACCAATCTATACATACAACTCTTAGTGGAAATAAAACCCATATTATAGGCAAGGGGTATTCAAACCAGCCTCATCAACCATGTAACCAAGAAGGTTAGAGTTGTCATCCATAACCACCACCCATAAATTCTCAAACCCTATGGCATTTACAACCACCCCTCCAAAACTCAATATTAGACTAGAAATTTTGATAAAACAAATGGCTACCAACAAACTCCAAATCATACTAACCACCCAATCATCCATACAAGACCTCAAAACACAATTTTTCCAACAACCTAACTCTGTGGGGGAAATTCATTGTCATGGGTCAGGTAAACTTCCATCTCATCCATTATTCAACACCAGAGATATGGGAAATGTTAGTGTTATCACCATTATGAGTGGAAAACAGATGAATCCCCTATTATATTCATCCCCTCTTGAGGAAACCTTCATCCCAACCATTAATAATGTTCCAAATGTGGAAAATATTTTTCCTAAGAAAAGAAATTTCAATTGAAATAGTGTGATTATTGATGAGTCACCTATCCCAACCATTCCTCTTCCATTTCCCCAAAGGGTCACACATCATAGAAAAAAATAGAAAACTATACTTGATAAAGAAATTCTGGAAACATTAAAAAATGAATAGGTTAATATCCCCTTCATTGATGTAATGAAGTAAATTCCACAGTATTTCGTGTTTCTAAAGGTGATTTGTAGACACTGAAGGAAAATTCGAGGTGCTGGGCAAGTGATCTTGGGGAGGAATGTTTCTGAATTTTTAGAGCCACTACTTCCTAACCAGTTCAACGATCCTAGAACATTCTCAATTCCGTGTACCATAGGGGAGTATTCTTTTTATAATTCTAGTATTTATTTAGGTGCTTCTATAAATGTGAGGCCTCACACCATTTACTCTATATTTCTTGTCAGGTAACTGAATCCCACTATAATTTTTAGTCAACTAGAAACCGGAGTACTGCACACCACGATTGTATGTTAAATGATGTTCTTATGAGGGGTAAAAATTTAATTTTTCCTGCTAACTTTTATGTGCTTAAAATAATGTATGATATAATGAATGGACATTCCCCAATTATATTTTGAATACCCATCGTGAACCTAAAAAATCCATAATTAATGTCCACAATGGTACATTATATATGGAGTTTTGGGGTGACATTGTCCACATCAATATCCTTGATGCCATGAAGCACCCCTCATAATGTCATTCATCTCTCTCTGTTAATTTTATTCATGTACTACCTTCCATTGAAAAACATCATTTCATTCCCCTGATCCCCATTATGAGTTTTTTCATTGATTTAAATGCTAGGAAATGATTCATGAATTTATTATTGTAGTGGTCTAGAAAAGATTCATGAATGTTCAATAATTGATGATTTCATGAACAAGGATGTTCCAATGACCATTGATGATACCGCTAAGCCTGTAAAATATCATTCCTAATTTGAGTATGACATCATTGAGCTGTTAGATGAGATCATTAAACTATCTGATTCACACACACTCCCATAAATCCAAAATACACCTAAATTTGAATTGAAACCACTCCCTCAATATTTAAATATTCATATCTTGAGAATGGAAACAAGTTTCCCATCATCATTACTAGTTCACTCCTTCCGGATAATGAATTTTGATAGCTTGAAATTTTGAAGGAGTATAAAAAGGGTTTGGGTTAGACACTTTATAACATTCCGTGTATTAACCCATCAATTTTTAAACGTCAAAATCTATTAAATGATTATGATAAACTATTGAGAAAGCCACAACATCGAATGGATCCAAACCTCCTATAAGATGTGAAAATGAGGTCACAAAATTATTAGCTACTAGAATCATTTCCCATCTATAGCAGCCAATGGGTCAGTCCGGTTCATGTAGTTCCTAAAATAACTAGCCATACAGAAATTAAAGATGAAAACAATGAATTGTACTGAGTGCAATAAGTCATTTGGTTTGTGCAATGCCTCAGGTACATTTAATAGTAATCCACCATCCTCGAAAATTGAGTCATCCCCATGTATTCCTATTATTTATTTTTCCCCGATCAGCAATTGTACAGAGTACAAGATGTTATTCTTTGGAATGTTGAAATTGTAAATTATTAGGTAGAATACTGTATTTCTATTGATTTCAATAAAAACCTATCCAATCACCTAAAACATGAGTCTTCTTGGTAAATTTGGGATGGACCCTACCTTTGGTGCACATATAGTGATCAAATCCTTAGGATTTGTGTTCCTGATAGTGAGTTCTAGTCTATCATTATATTTTGTCACACTATTGATTGTGAGGGCCACTTTGCTCCCCAACAGAAATTTCATATGCTCCATGATTCTAGCCTCTTTAGGCCAACACTTTATCGAGATTCCCATGATTTTTTAAAATCTTTTCCTCATTGTCAAAGAACGGTGAATGTCTCAAAAAGGAATGAAATTATATAACAATTGTTTCTCTGTCATGACATTTCTGTTGTTTTGGGAATTTACTTTATGGGTCCATTTCCCATTTACATTAGATACTTTAACATTTTTATGGAAGTTTATTATGTGCCAAAATGGGTTGAGGCCTGAGACATAATGACAGATGATTCCAATATAGTTGTGGAATTTTTGAGAATTCTGATAATTTGGAGGTTTGGATTACCTAGGTTAATCATTAGTGATTAGGGTTCTCATTTCTAAAACTGAAAAATTTAATAAATTTTGCATTGGCACGGGGTCGGTCATAGAATATCTACTACATATTACCCAAATACCAATGATCAATCTGAGGATTAAAATAGAGAGGTAAAACAAATTCTTGAAAAAATAGTTCAACCCAACAGAAAATATTGGAGTTTTCAACTTGATGATTTATAATGGGACTACTATACTACTTTCAATACTCCCATTGGAATGTCACCATATCATATTGTGTTTGGAAATAGTTTTCACCTATATAATGAGATTGAGTATCAGGCCTACTGGGCCATAAAACAATGTAATTATAATCTTTTAGGTGTAGGTTCTCAAAGGAAGTTATTGATTCAATAGTTGGAGGAAATGGGAAGGGATGCATACGAAAACATTTAGATTTATAAAGAGTGAACCAAGGCTTCCCACGACTGCCTTATACTTCATCTTCTGTTCCACATTGGGAAGAATCTACTCCTATATAATGTAACGCTGAATTTGAATCCAGGTAAGATTTGTTTTCACTAGTTTGGACAATACACTTTTATAAATGTATCTTCATTTTCTATTTCCTGGGTTCAAAATGAAGTAACCAAGAAAACGTACATTGCCAATGGGTTGCGGCTGAAGCACTTGCACAAATCCCATTCGGTTTTCCTGATGGAGTAACTCTATGTTCAAGAAGCAAAATACAATTAAAACATGCTAGGTTTTATCCTTCCTTCACACATTCTCAATTATTATACTATGGAACCTACAAATTCTTGGTGTGGGGGATGGGTATATTTCTGGGTTAGTTAATAATTTTCATTGACTTTTTTCATTCTTATTTTTGCATTCATTATGTTATTTTATATTTTCCCCATCTTTCTAGGTTCATTATTTTTTTCTTTGTCATTCGTTATTATACTCTTTTTGCCTTATTTATGGTATTTTTACTTCCTCCCATTGTGGTCACCAAATCATGGAACTTACTGATAATTCATGATGAAATTATTGATTTCATGTTCATTTAACATTTGATAAAAACCATATCTCTGGTTTGGATAAAATGTTTGTATAAATTTTTCATCAAGGAGTGATTTTAAGTGAACTGGTTTTCTATTAATGATATAAATGGTTGTATCACTGTGAAACATATGAGATAATTTATGCCCCTTCTATGAGTAGTTTTTTTTAAAAAAATGTCTCAGTAATATCTCCACACATTGTTTTGCAGAAAACCATAATGTGTGAATATTTATTAGTTAATATTAATTAAATAATGTTTGTTTAATATATTTTATTTTTAAATGATATTTCTGTATGTTCGTTCCTTATCCAATTGGATTCATTACTATACCATATTGACCTATGTGTGTGTACCTAATGTTTGACTATTGTACACCGTCAAAATAAATTTGTATTGTGTCTTGGGTAGGTCAAAAATCACTCCTCCTAAACTATTGAAGTTTTCATAAATATTGAAAATAGTGTTATGAGTTGATAAAACAAGGGTTGAGAAATGAGTGTGACATTTGTTCAAAATGGATCTTATAAAAAAACTAAATGAGGGGAGGGATGAAATGGGAAAAATGTAAGGATACTCAGTCGGGAGCTTGTTGTTTGAATTATGGGAATTCCTATGTTATTTGGACATCTTATATTATTTCAATGAATTTAGTGTAGGTTCATTGGAAGAAATCATTTAAAGAAGAATGATGTTAAAAAAACCCATATTTATTGGATAGAATGTGGAAAGAATATCATGGAATGGTTTTAAAACATACACATGGAGAGTTATTGGGACAAGTGAATTTTTAATTCCTTGTTCCATTTTGTGTCATTAATCTCTTTGAATTTCATTGTGATTTCATTTATGAGACATCTTTTTACATTTTCACTAGGAAGAACACAATGATATGGTTCATGCATTGATCACCTTACATTAAAGAATTAAAATTTACTCAAATGTTAAATCTTCATGAATTTGGGAATATATAAATGCATCATTTTTTTGGATAGGTGAATTTTCCTAGGATTTCAATTGTTTAGGTGAGGGGGTGTGATCACAAATCGATAAATTATTCAATTCCACCCATACACAGTTGTTTTAAAATAGTTTTGTAATCAATATTGAAAATATAATAATAAATTGAAAATATTGTTTAATTCTATGAATTAAGTTTTATTACAGTTAAATGAGTCAATTATACTTGTTCTGAAATTTTCATTAAAGTTGGATGCGATTGGAGGGCCAGAGATCATCTAGAAGAAAAATGGGCCAAACTAAATGACATCCCATTGACATCTGTCCACTGTTTAGAATTTCACGCGAATTCCATGTAACCAAAAGGGAAGAAAATTTGTTATCATATAAATATATATATAATAATAATATACAGAACCTATTACGCACCTGAAGCCAAATTAGGATATATTCTGGCCCATCTGAACTATTCTATCTAGAGGACAGATTCGGCCTGAATTCCAATGTTTGTTTTTGTCTTCTGACTATATCTCCCAAAACAGTTGTCCCATAGGGTTCGGCTCCTAACAAGTGATGGTGGTGGTCTCTGAGAAGGTTCCTCCCCATTTGGGGGAGGGACCTCTGTCATCTTTCACACCAGTGAAACCCTCCTTTCTCCCATTCTCGAATCCCGACATACTTTCTTCATTCCCACCATGTTTTCTGAGCCCTAAGGTTCAATATCTCCACAATGGTCGTCCCAATCTTCATATTTAGGTCTCTAAGTATAATGAAGCTTTGGGCCTCTATAGTTTTTCATTAATCGCTCGATTATCGAATAGAATACCCTCAGTCTATCTATTTCATAGATTTGTGTTCGGTTCATGGGATTTGCAATAAAGGGCAACCGTAGTTTTCTTGGACATCCAGAACATCTTGATCAGATTTTATTCAGAGGAAGATCTGATAATGTCATGGTCGAGGGCTCCCCACATCTGCAATGGCTCACAATTCTTCATGTCCTGATGGTCGTTTGAATTTCACATGAAGCACGACTCTCCATCAGTGGTGTTCTGGGTATGTTTTTTTAATCTTCCACTTCCATTTAAGAATCCATCAATTTCGAAATGCATGGGATCCTTCTGGGTAGATACTTGGGTTCGGATAGCCGGACAAATTCAGTCTCCCACCTGATTAACCCTCATGTGTGAGTGGAGGTGGATGCATCAAAGTTTCCATTATACTTTGTATTGATTACTATGATGGAACAATTCCAGTGTAAGCAACCTATGGTATATGAGTCGTGGTTCCAGTTTTTTCAGGTTTACAAATGGTAGGGTCATTCATTGGAGAGTTTCAGGTGGGAATCTAAGAATACTAAATCTCAGGAGGATATTATAAATGGTAATTGTGGCATTCTTGAGAACTGTTTGGTGGAGGGTGTACTGGCTGAAGGAATAAACGGGGTTATATGCAGTGGCTTAGGTGAGGGAAGTGGTCTATCAAGTGCTGCTATGGTGGCCTAGATTGATGTTCTAGACAAAGGGGACAAAGGGACTGGCACAAATGAAGTTGGCACGAGTCCCTTTTCTTCTGGTGCCAACTAAGTAGGGTAGGAGAAACCACCGGTCTGTCCTACACTCCGAAAGCTCAAGATGTTTTTAGTAGATTGATAAGTGACCTCAGTGGCGGGATCAGACATGTCACAAGGCATAATAGAAATGTAGTGGCAATGAATTATCACTCTCAATTTGTAGGTGACTCCCAATCTGGTATCAATGAGGAGTGTCATAGAATGTAGACTGCTTGTGCTACATAGAGTGTGGTTCTTGAGTAATTTTCCAAGAAACCTCATTTCATGGGACGTGGCTTCATACCGCCCAGGTAGGCCGAGAATCTTGGAATGATGTAACTAGATATGGAGGTTGATTTGAGTATGGAGAATACTATGTTTGGCTATATGGGTGATTGGACTGGAATGCTTTTTCAAATGGTGAAGGAGGGAGGGGAACTGACCCCGATCCAGACCTCAGTTCCCTTGAGAAATTGGTTTGAAGGCCTCCTATAGGCTAATGTGGATATTGTTCTCATTTCCCCAACAAAGGGAGACGGGGCCGGAGTGAAGGTTTCCAAAGGGATTGAGCATGGACAAATTGCATATGAGAAGTTACCTTCAAAGAGAATTAAGGGTTTCAAAATGTGGAAGGGGAAGAAGGACTAATTCTCGTTACCTCCTCATCTGGAGACCCGATCTGCCAAGATAATGAAGGACAAAAAGAAGGAAAATGATCATCTGTATTCTCAACACATAGTGGAATATGGTGACCAAGACATGGCTCTCATTTTGAGCCATGAAGAAGAAGTGATGGTGCAAACCATGATTCTCAATGAATAGGAGGAGGAGGCAACCAGGATGATGGGGAGGTCACTAGAGGTGTCTCTTAATGAGGATCAATATACATGGATTGACAGACATGACTCCATTCTATTTGGGGAGGTTCAAAATAGGGATAATCATCACTAAAGATTACCTTCAGACATGGGATTAACTTTATTCGACATAAGAGAAAATGATTTTTGAGGTGGATGAATGACATTATCCATTCCAATCCTGGATACTTTTTAAGGAGAGAGATTCAAGTAATTTTATGTTCCTCTTTAATGATCCTGATTATGGGTGGATTTCACCTGGTATTTCGAGATGGTTGGTTGAGGTGCAGCCCTTGATTGTTCTATTTGTTTATCTTTTTATGGATCTTTGATGTCTTTTCCAGCTTTATAGTTGGACATGCACCAGAGGGGGACCAGATCACGAAGTCTTCATAGATGCAGTCCTTTTAGAGTGGGATACTGAGAGGGTATAGCTATGCCATCGGTACCATGCCCTTGCACTTCTGCACAATACATATTGCTGAAGGGCCATGCGTAGGTGAAGGCTTGTATGCAGGACCATTTTCTAGTGTGGGGTAGGTCTGGTGGTTTTCCTTGGTTTTTCATTTATCCTGTGTTGTTCTGAGTTTTGTTCGGACTGTTTCTGTGGTTTCTCACTTTCTTCCTCAAATGTTATTCGATAATAAAAAATTAATTTTCAATCAATAGCCTCCACATTTGATAGGGTGGTAGTCAGGAGACCGGCCAAAAAATCTTATCTTTTGGTCAAGTCGTGATATGGCTTCATAAAATTCCATAACCGAGCCCCAAATGATATAACAAAAATATGGTGCCAAAAACCATGTCCAATTTTGGATATAAATATGCACCATGGGAACAACATTTGCGAGTTCTCCAAGAAGTGAAGTGCTGAAAATTTGGAGTTACATTGGAGTCCTCTCGTTATCTTTAATGTTCTAGAGGTCCCTATCCTCATAGGGGGATTGACAATGAAGAAAGACTTCCGCTAGAGTTTCCTCCCCACCCGATGTCGAACTAATCTGTGGACGTTCTTTGTGAGGGAGATACACTCATCACAAGGGAGTTGCAACACATATATTAGTTACTGGTTTTGATTAAATTTTTGTTAAAACATTTCTTTCCATTTATATTACATACTTTAATATTTTAATGAATGTTTTTATGCATGTGAATGAGACTCTCTTAATTTCTAACCGATCGGGATGAGGTTTTGAGTGCGCGACTTGTGTTGTTCCGATTGTGTAACATAAGAATCCTTTTCTTACCCACATTATTGATATTTCAATCTTATTTGGAAGCTCTTATTCCCAGAATAAGTTATAGACCTTGGAAAAACAATTTATTTGTCATTTTTTGGTTCATCAAGAATTGAATTAAACGCTTATGAATTAGTTAGGATTCCAAATAATTTCATCCAAATAATTACTCAAAACCAAAATTAATCTCCATTAATGATGAACTTGAATGTGTGTAGTGAACTAACAATGAACCCTTTTATCTCATATTTTTCAACACCCATTTGGTTGATCAACTTTTATGTTAATTGAGAATAGTATGTATTTCCCAATCCACCCAAGTTGCGTAAGAATACTCCTTAGGACCCAAATCAGGTTCTACTAGACGCTCCTCAATTTCAACCCTCTGCTTCCTGGATTCCACTAGTGGACCCTCGTGTCATTCTACCAGCCGTTCCATGATCCGCATAGCATGTTTAATAAATTTAATGAACCATCCAATGCATTAGGGTTTGGGGACTCTCATAATGACAGAAATCCATGTCCAGTTGATCCAATGGATTCTCCCATAGTCCACCTCTAGTCCCTGTTAAACCGACAGGTGGCGATCCCACAAGGTAGAAAACCATATCCAGCATGTGTGGATGTTATAACCACACCCCTGGGATTTTTACATCCTACTTTCTCCTATTTTAATGACATGGGAGATCCTCTATAGCATATGTCCCAATTTATTTCAAGATGAGGACCCAGGCTAGGAACTCCATCATGAAAAGAGGCTACTAAACTCCAATGTTTTGTACAGACACTGGACGGAACCGTGAATGTCTGATATATCCAGTTACCCATTGGGTCCATAGATTGTTTTGAGGATCATTGTAGGTTGTTTATATATCAGTTCAGTTCCACCACTTGGATTATTATAATTTCTAGCACCATCAACGACAAGAAATGTCTAGATGAGTGAGTCGTACACTTTGTTTCTAGGTGGAAGGTACTCATGTATTCACTCGATATGCAACTGACTCAGGGACTACTTATAATGATGTGAATTGGAAATTTGAAGACTGAATGGGTCCCTTATCTCATTTCATAGAACATCCCATAAGGATTTTAGAAATTTTATGCAGAATTTTAGCGTCTTGAGGAAGCCTTGCAACAATCCTATTGGGCACGACCGTTACCTCCCATAGATCCCTAAATAGTTTTCTCCAAGTCCAAAACTACTATCATTTCATAGATAGTGGCCCCTAGATTGCTGGAATTGTTACAAGTAGATCTACCTATATAACATCTCTAAGGTTCACAACCTCATGCTCATCCAATAACTCAATATCACCAACCTTAGAACTGGCATGCACCGTCGCGTGACACATCACCATCGCCTATGCAATACAACTAGGTTCCACCTCCTCATATGGCTCCTACATCCCATCATCAGGGATAAGATCCCAGATCCCCATTCCTAGATTATGAAACTGGACATACTTATTCAATGAGGTTTAGTCACCCACTATTTCAATAGTTCCTTAGATTAGGGGCTCATCTAGTCTTCAGAATGTAGGAGGCCTGAAGAAGAAAATATCACTCATTTCCCAAACTATTGTCCCTATAAATGGTTCATTGTTTATACTCTAAAGTAGTTCTATGTGTTCAGAGACTGGATCCAAGACTAGTTCGATAATACCATATAGTGATTTTATCTATTCCCAACACATGTGGTGTGTGTGCTTTTCAAGCCTGACAGTGACATCGTGGGTTAATGGCAATAAGTTTCTAGTTGTGGGTGTCAAAAGAATAAAGACTGGATAGATCATTGGGTATTGTCTCATGTCCATGCTATTATCATTGCATGTTTAAATCATCCAAATCCTTTTTATGTCACTACAGAACAATAATCTTAATCCTCTTTGTCGATAACTCAGCCATCACCCTCTCATGGGAGAAAGTGTCAACGTAACAATGGATATAAATTCCTTCCACTAGTACCAAAAAATCCCATGCTCATGAGAATTTCATGCCCTAAGTCAAGGTTATTTCCCCTTGAATCCACCCAATAATGGAGGAATATTCAAGTGATGATCTATAGTATAACTTAGTGAATACCGGAAAACTGTTGGACACTTACGTGATACCTACCTATGAATAGATCTAGGTAGGTCCTCCTAACATCCCCTAACAATGCCAATATCAATGAAGTCGTGTGTATAAGAATCAATAAAAATTTCAGGACAGTGTTTCAATACATGATTTGAATTCCACTATGACCAGATAGTAGGCCTAGCGTAGAGCATATCATGCATAGCAATATCCACATGTTTTGTTTGATTCACCAACACTATCAGTTATATTTAATGATTATGAAGAGGCAACATGAACATGATATGAACAACCACATTCGGTTATGGATAGACCTCATCTATGTAGTCATCATACATTAGCAACTCTATGTTATTCATCTAGAATGAATTGGGACATTCCAGGTACTAACCAAAATCTGCTGGTTCGACCAGACGTGCTTGTCATGCCTCCGACCATAGATCAACCTCATATTGGAATAAGTGTGCACCACAGTTTGAAGAATTAGTTATTTAAGAACATATATAATATTCAATAATGTCTCTCAATCCTTGAGGATCATTTCATATCTTTAGACATGTGTGAAGCCCTTATAGAGTCTTTGAGAAGCCCCATTCCAGTTGGAGATAGAGGTAGAATCCAAAGATGCCTTCCATGCAGAATCAAGACATAATGTTATATAATTAATAATAATTCTTACATGTTTAATGTAAAATGGAACAACCCAATTGGCTGGTGACAACCAATTGAATCTGGTGAGGTTGTGAAGCATGAACCTACAACCAATGTGCAAAAAGGAAACAACTCTACCACTGACCAATATGATTTGGTAGTTAGAATTAATTTTTAATAGGTAGTAAATATTATTACTTCTGAAACATATGGGAAATTATTTTAGTAATAATTTTTTATTTTTCATAGATGAATGAATTATATAATCCATCTATTCATTGTGTTTTAAAAAACATTATAAATATTTTGATGAATTTTAGGCACAGTAATTTATGAAATGATTTGGTATGAAATTTGGGAGTTAATGTTGAATTATTTTTATTAATTTATGATGTTTTATCATTTTATCATACATTACAATAAAAAATTTCATAATTTCTAAAGATAGGAGGAATATCTTATAATGACTTTAAATATTATATTTTTCTTTAAATGATTATTTTTGTGCATCAGGCATGAAAATTCATTCTGAATGAAAACTATTATTAGAAAAAGATGTGATTATGTCGAAAATTGATTAATGTATGAAGAAATACTCATCGTCCAAATATGATTCAATATTATAGAAATATCGATAGTATGATATTTCCTTAACTCTAGGAAAAGTATCTTGAAACAAATATGTTATCCAATTACCTTCGTTTATAACGAACCAATTGTATTTTTCATCAATAAATATTTGTAATTTTGATGACCAGAACATTCTATTGATAAAGAAAATTCCGGTTATTAATTACATATATCACTCTATAAAATTATTTATGCTTTACCATTATGTCTATATATTCACTTTTCACGAATCCTCCCATATATAGAAACATAGTTATGTGTTATTTTAGATGACCCTTGTAAACCCATTTCACTTTTATGAAGATAATGTTTTAGAAATGATACTATTTTTTTGGGTAAATTACAAAATTATCTTCAAATATCCATTCTATGAATTCCAATATAAATTTAAAAATAAAAGACCATAATTTATTAAAATTGGGGAGGATGAAACACACTGTGTTTTTAATGGAATAAAATTACATTAAATAGAATGTACGACATGTGACACAGAAATTATATGAAAATATTAATCTTAGAGATATTATAATAAAAAATATTTCAATAAATTTAATCAATTAAATTTCTTATGGGTAATTAAACCCTCTAATTTTTATACCCTTTAACATACTCAGCACACAATGTCGAGTTGTATGGACTCATGTTTTTTATTATTATTATAAACTAACAATTAAATTATAGGGTCTTAATAATACAAAATACATGAATATGTATATATTTTTATATTTACGACTAAATAGAAAGTATTTATAACTTTCAAATAAATAATCATTCAAATTTAAAAATGATATTTTATTCAAAATAAATATGTTTTCATAAAAAAAAGTTTTTTTCATTTCTTTTAAAAATTATATTAAAATAAATTATTTATATTTTTATAGAATTTATTTTATAAAATTATATTATTTTGGAGATTGGGATATTGAATTTTTTAATTTGGTGAAATTTTGGGAGTAGTTACAAAATACTGATTTTTAAGAGAATAGTGAAAAATACCGTTTTTATTAAACTATAACTTATTTTCAATAAATTATTTAATATAAAATTACTATTATTATTTATTTTTTACATTAATATATTTGTAGTTATATTTAAACCACTAAAATTCATTTTTAATCAACTATATATCCATATCTCGTATATATTGTTTCGTTGGCCTTAAAACTTATTTTTCTATAAACAATTTTAAAATCTATAATTTTCCTTCATTTTGATTAATTAAAATAATAAAAAAAGATGGTTTATTGAAATTATAAATATATATTATATCATTATAAATTTATTTATTTTCATAAAATTATAATTTTTATCTATATGGTTATTATATTATCCTATTTTTCTAAAAAACACTCTTCTTAAAAAGATAACATTTCTCACCACGTCCAGGGGAATAATATAAAAATAAATTATTTTATGTTATTATAATTTAATTGGAAAAATTTGATTCATTATATATATATATATCATAATTTAAAATTTTTAATAAGTACCTCATAATTTTTTAACATAATGATTGTGGAATCAATTAATATTAATCAAAGTGATTTGAGTACAAATGTGTTTCTAGAGAGATTAAAGTTTATAATTTTGGTGAAAATGACTTGGAAAAATTGACGACACAGATATTATGTAAATATATAAAAAATTTCAATTATAGTATCAATAATGTTCAATTATTGGTTTCCTTTTACATGAAGCAATATGTTGGTGGAATTCACTATTTCAAAAGATTAAAAGTGTGCCACTCAACCCAATTTAAAAAGGGCTCCCCAATCATTGCTTGTTCAAAAATTAACACATATTTGGATAGGAAAATAAATTCAAAATTTACTTCAAAACATCCCTAATCTCATCTAATACTCATTAGTTTATTAATAAATTCATCTTGCAAAGTCTTATGGTGGAAAATAAGGAGGATACCAGAAGAAGAATTAATATTCTTCAAAAGGCCTTTTTATTTTATTTCTTACTAATCCCAATTTACTTATTTTTAAAACATGATAATATAATATCATAAGTATATAACACATAAAATTTTGTTTTTATAATAATTAAATTTTCTATATCCATTTCCACATCATTCATGTACGCTAAAAAATCATTGTTTCTCTGTTTGATGAACTATAGCATCTCAAACTGAAGATGTTTTTTTCTATTAGCCCCATTCACTATTGTGTATAATGTAAAAAAAATATATTATATTTATATAATAATTATACACGTGGATTATTTATATAATACTTATAATCTAATCCCATTTCACATGGTGTTACTATAACATCACTCTTTTATACGGTAGTCAATTACCTAAAAAGCGATTTGATTCATTTTTCAATAATACATTACATGAAAAATAACAAGGATAATTATAATAAACAATATATGGTATAAAATAAGTAATTACGAAATTTATAAAATATTTATAGTTGTGTAAATAAAACATATCATTTTATTCTTACATTTTCGATCATAAAAATGTCATAGTCTCAATTATATGAGCTAAGTACCACATTCATGATGTGATGCAACTCTCTTTTATTCACCACATAAAAAAATGAAATATATAAGAATATTTAATTAATAATATTATATTTCATATATAATTATATTTATGTAATGAAAAAATAATACATACCTTGTTTTTATAATGATCATTGAAAAATGAATCATTATTCATGTGTGCATAAGACATACCATCTTCATGATCATAAAACTAGTTAATTTATCATAACAATCATTAAAGATTTATTTTAATGGTATAATTGAAATTTAAATATGATATTTTTAATGATTATTATTAAATATATAATGTATCTATATAATATGTACTTGTGCCAAAACCATCATTAAACTGCAAGAGAAAGAAATAATGTAATTAACCCCCAAAACAATGAAAATAACTAATGATTATTAACGAATGAGTAAAAATATTGTTTAAATAAACATTTATGATATAATAAATACTCATTTGGTTATTTAATAATTTAATAATATGTTTATAGACAATTTAAATGATTTTAAATCACGATCAATCAATAGGAAGTGTGAGGTAAGTGTTTACCCCTCTCACTTTCATTTCAGTGAGATAAATTCCAAAGTTACCAATTATTTTTATTGTGTGACGTATAGAATAACCTTGATTATATTTTATGACTACTAAACATAAATTATTGGTTTTTAATTTACATTTTAGCATATCTATTTTTGGTGTTATCATTTTCAATGTTCCCAATATGGTATGGGATTGTTGTCTGAAAATTTATTATATGACATATATTCATGTTATACACCAATCTAATTTTATGAGTTTTGTATACTAATAATTTGACATGTTATATCATGAATATACTTATAATCATAATATTATATTTTTAATTTAATTTTATTATTTCATTCATATTACGAATCTATGTTGGTAAGAGTCTTTGTTATAATCTCATCATTTATCAAGAATTATTATGATTAATATTCCATTTATGATATTGTACAATCCATATCTTAAGAAACTAGGGTATTTTGTTATCCAATGGTTATTTATGGTATTAACAAGTAACATCACCATTTTAATCACTTTATTACATATAGTTGTTGATAAAATGTATTTAAAAAGATTCAACATTGTATCCATCTTTGGTCAAAACTATGTTTTCGTTCAAAAACATGTATTATAATTTTTTTCCATTTTTTTAATATTTTTAAAAATTATTTAATAAATAATTTTTTCCCATTTTTTCATTTTGCACTATTACATTAGAATAATCTTCATGTATATTTGAAAAAAGAATCTTCTCAAATATATTTAATGTTCATGAGGAATGTTCTTCACTTCTTATACAAAATTACACTCCATCCTAACAATCATTTCATAAAATATTTGCTTATCTGATCACATGGTTGTATTTGATGAATTTTTTTCTTAATAATTTTAATATTCTTGGGTTTAAATAATAGTTTCAAATAATATAATTTTTAAATGGTTTATATTATTAAAATTGATTATTTAAATTAAAAAGATATTTTCTCAAGTTTTTTAATTATATTGTTATAGTATCTCCATTCATAAAAGTATAAAACCCTTGTTGTTACTTATTATCCATTGGGTATATTTTTTATTGACATCATCCACATTATATCTCAAAAATAAATTTTATTTTATCATTGATATTGTTTTGAAACTCTTTTATCATCCATGGGTTAATCATTTTTCAAAGAGATTGTTACAGAACCTATTTATATTCTATGGGTTAACCATGTTATGATAGGAATAATAATCGTTTAAAGTGTTTTATGTTTATATAAAATATTTTTTTCTTTATTCATGTCATGGTTTGTGGATATTACATTATATATGGGTTGTCCTAGATAGTGTTGGGTCATCCCATTATATTTCATATGATGGAGCGAACCTGATAACACTATGTGTGTCCATTAAAACTTAAATTATGGTGCTATCTAGATAGTGCAAAGTGATCCTATTATATATTATATGCTATTCTTGCCCATATAATAGTACCATAAGTTGGGTAATGAATATGTTCTCCTGTAAATTATATTAGATGTTGTCCATATGGTTATTCCATTTACAAAGGTTCATTTAATGGTTTTATAAGTGTCTTATGATTATGGTGCTCCAGGATACCAATAAATTTTCGATACACATTCCATTGATTCATAATGTTTCCATTGATTGTGATTTATGATTCATGTATCATGATTATTGATTCTCATGACCCTTTAATTTTTTAAATCCTAATGGCATGTTTCATGATTGATGATTTAGGTATTGATCGTTATGAGATCTCTTATGATTGAATTGTCCACATTAATTATATCATCAAACAATTATGCTCATCTTATGTTCACTGATGACATTCACTTATAAATGATTGTATTTACGTTTATTGAGAATTTGAACTCACATCTCCTTTATTTGCTTTTCCCCACATGATTATGAAATGATGCTAAACGAATTATATCAAGAAGGGATTTCTTATGGAAGATTATAGTGACATAATGTGAAATAAAGAATCTTGGGTTTTGTTATGGAAATTCTTATTTTACATCATGGGTATTTTTATATAAAAGGATTAAATAATTCTATAAATCAAAAAACCTAAAAGTCCCTTGAGGAATAATGTGATCATATTCTTCATTTTTATTCTGTAAATTTTTGATTGGAAACCCTCGGGTCACAATTATCAGTATTGGAAGAAGAAAGGTATTTTTTTGGTTTTGGAACTGGATCCAGGAGAACAGGTCCTAGACATGTATAATATTATGTGGTCTTACTCAAGGAATGGGGAAATAGTTCTATTTTAATTAACTTTTTATAGTAATTTTTTGTCGTTACCATGTATTAAGAAAATATGTGATCAATATGTTTATATATTTTTTATATGGAAATAATAGTTACATTATGTTGTCTGAGATAATAATGATATGTTTATTTTTCTAATTCATTTCACTTAATTTAAAATAATTTGGTTTAATTTTTGGACAGTTAGGGATGAGACTTAAAAAAACATAGTATATAAAATAGATAATGAACCATGATGAAAAGACTCATATATCATCTAGCTATAAAATAAACATCATTGTAACATAAACTAGATGTGTTTGATAATGACATGTAAAAATGATTATTTATTTAATTATGATCTAAAATAACAAGATTGGGGTCATGATTTATTATAATGAAAAATAACCAAACATTAATTCATTGGACAATATGAAAGGGATACATTGATTTTAGTATTTCTACAAACTGATGTTCATGGGCCATTTCCATTAGAATCTAGGGGTAGGTATTCTCAATTCATAATTTATACCAATGACATGAGTAGATATAGATATGTATACTTAATGAGATTTAAGCCTAAGTGATTTTATAAAACCATAGAATCCACGAATGAAGTTAGGAAATAATTTGGAAAAAGAAAACAAATTTAATTAGATAAAGGTGGTGAAAATCTTAAACAATAGTTCATCAATTTCAGAGGGAATATGGGATTCTATTTTAACTCACTCAACATTACACACCACAATGAATTTTTTTAGGGAAAATTGTAATCATACCTTTTTAAACATGGTAATATTGATGATTATTCATGTAGATCTTCCCTTATCATATTAAAGACATTAATTATGGACTTTGAAATACACACTAAACTACGTTCCAAAAAACATGGATTATAAAAGTTCCATAGAATATTCGAGTGGAAATAAACATTTTTTTGTATAAAAGTGTATAGGGTTGTGAGTAATTTGTTAAGGATTTATCCGGAAACAAACTATCACCATTATGAAAAAATTTTATCTTTATAGGGTATCATATAGACATAATTGGGATACTAAATGAACAACCACTCCTACATGAATTTTACTATATCAATAAAAGGAATTAATCATATGGGGAACATCCTAAAAAATGGATAGTGAGATTAATATATATTTATATGATGTTCATGATCAAGATACACAAAAGTTGGTTAAGGAACGGATTATATAGGCCTAATGGAAGAAATTATTCTTGAAACAGAACTACTATGTTGGACCATTAGAGAGGTAAGTTAACCGGAAGGATATAGTTTCCTATTAAACCAAAATGGTGTCTCATTATTGTGTGAAACCTATGATCGTGTCTCCAATAATGAAGTAATGGATTGTTTAGAAGGTGAAACATGGAAATAATCCATTAATTCTGAAATAGATTCCATGTATCAAGACCATTTTTTGGTTCTAGATTATGAGCCAGTTAATGTAAAGCATAGAGGGTGAAATAGGTATTCAAGAGAGAAATTGACAATGAATGTAATGTAAATAATTATATAATAATTTTTTTGGTTATTGATTTTAAATCGTGTCAAGGAATTGACTACGATGAATCCATTTAACTAGTTTCTATGAATAAATATATCATTATTCTATATTCCATCACAACATACCATGACTATGAAATTTGGAAGATGAATGTAAATATTTCTTTCTATAATGTAAAACATTAAGATGATGTCGACAAGTCACACAATGAAGGGCTTTTGACATCAGGTGAATCAAATAAGATTTATAGGTCAAATATATCCATTTATAGATTGAATCAAGCATCTAGGTCAATGAAAATTCAATTCTATGAAGCTATTAATTATTTTTTCTTTATTATGAATGAATGAGATAAAAATATTTTAAGAGGTGTAGTGTAAATTGTTTCATCATCCTAGTATTATTTGTTTATTACATAGTACATATTACAAATAACATTTGAGTCTTACTGTATATTATGTCTTGGTCAAATAATTTTTTCTCTGTGGATTATATAATTTATGACACTAATATTCTAGGGATCATGATAATTTGTGAATGATACAACAGTATTTTTGGAATAATTATATGTACATAAATTTAACATATACTAAATAGATTTTGTACAGAATAATACAAGGGTGTAGTGGTTTCAGTGTCACGTGGTGTACATATATCCAAGAAAATATGTCCTGAGACACAGTTAGAAAAAATAAAGAGAAACGTCCCATACACATCCGTTATTTGATCGATCATGTATTAAATTCTATATTTTAGATATTATGATTCCTAAAAATTTATAATGGTAACTAGATATCAATAAGATAATAGAGAAAAACATTAGTATGTTACTATAGTTATTCTCATGTATTTATGAAGAACTATTCATAAGTTCTAGTTGTGGGGAGGAGATGAGGTACTGATCATAAAATGTCATAGTAATTATAGTTTTCATATATATTAAAATCATTTTAATTGATAATAAAGATATATTTCATATTTTAATTATGGAGTTATTAACATGAAGTGTTTAAAAAATCCATTTTTCAATAATTCTATCAAGGATTCATTGTAAATAGTAGATTATGATGTATCCAAGGAAGTCGTTTGGATATGGATCTTTTGAAAGGATCTTGATGTGGTACGAAGTACTAAAGATCCTATCACATTGTATTGTGATAACACTACAACAGTTGATCTTGAAAAAGATCCAAATACAATGTTCATACTCTCGAAATATTCAACATGAGGTATTTTTCTCAGAGGGGTGAGGTTGTAGTTATAATAGTTCCCATCGAAGAAAACATGGTGGAACCATTGAATAAATCACTATCTCTGTATAAGGATGAGTATCATGTGGGATCTTATGGACTAAAGGTTTCTAGCACATGGATCTTATAAAATTTGGAATCTATTAGAGTTAGATCCATAGAACCAGCTTCTATATAATTTATGATAAACAATATTCATAATTTTGAATATTAAAAAACCTATTATCATATGTTGATTGTTATTATATGTAACATATTATGTGATAATGTACAGTGGATATTTTTGTCACTAAATTTTTATAATAGTTATTTATTATGAGGAGAACTTATAAATTCCATAATCGAATTCTTTAATATATATTCAATTGATGGATTAAATACCATCAGGGACAAAAATGATTAAGGATATCAATGTTAGAGACTCATAAAAATTGTGGTATTTTGTTATGGTGTATTCCATTGTTAATGACATGTGTATGATATTTTTAGAACAAGACCTACACGTTAGAAATAATCATTTAAAAGTGTCTTTATATGTTCCAATATCTTGATGTGGGTACTGATCCTTAGACAATAATATTATTATTAATGAGTATTAAATGTTTTCTACTTTAGTGTATGTAAATAATTGTGATTAAATATGTACAAAATAATGTAGTATATGTGGGGTGAATCAAAAATAATATTGCATTAATGAGAAATATAAGAAATTATTACTATTGTCTATTTTTTTAACAAAACTGAATCACTCATTCCATTTTACAGAAATGATATAGGCTAAATAAATCCATGCCCATGTGTTATATTGGTATGTCCAATTATATACTATTAAAGAAAAAGGCATCAATCACATAGGATAAAGGAACACAAATACATGTTTCTCTATAAGAGATATAATAAAAAATGGATTATATTAAAAATATTAATCAATAAGAGATATTCTATCATTGAGTCATTAACATATTTTGGTATGGGTACCGTGGTGTGTTTCTAGATTCTAACCTTGATAATTAGGCTGCTTCACTTAATGTGACTTGGAAAGAGGTCTAGAGGGACATATACTAGGTTTATGAAGACTATCAGTCAAACAATATATTATCATATATTATTTAATAAGGTAACTAAATATTAAAATTCAACATGGATTAATAATTATTCATGTTTTCTTTATTATATATATTCAGACACCAGTTATTGAAGTGAATATTGTGTGAGTGGAATTTTTAATAAATATTCTTTGAATAAAATATATATTTACTTTTTAGATAATAATGTAGTGATATTTATTTAATAAATAAATAGTAATAATTCATGGCTCGATAAATATGGTGGGAGAATAGAGGACCAATTTTATATGTCTAGGGTCATATAATATATCTTTAATTTTATTTTATTATATAATATTTAATTGTATTCTAATGTTAAATTCACATTGAGAAACAATAATAATAATAATATTATTATTATAGACACGACGTTTTCCATGGATTAAATAAATATTAATGTGAACATGTGAAATAATTTTTTTCTAACCCCAACGGTATATAAAACCAAATATATCATATTTATAGGATATACATGTAATGTTTTTTTCAATAAAAATCTAAAGAATCATTTCGACACCCTAATGATATCTAATGTCATAGAATGCACCCAATAATAGAGATTTGACTTCATCCACATCCCCCTATAGATTCAATATAGACAAAACAGAATCATTTGGAATAAATTCTCGAGGAAATCAATGGAGAATGACATATGTGATAGGATTTTTCATGATAGCACATAGATATTCATACAACGATGTTTGGAATTTTTGAAACACATGTGGATCATTTATATGTGTAATCCTACATTGATATCTAAAAAATCAATTCTAGTATGGAATATATTTATTTTTATACCGAACAATAAAGAAATAATTTCTCATAATTTAGTTATTTAATTACTTCATTTAATTATAAATAATATGTAGAGATCATGTGCGCTGGTTTCTATTTTTATCAATTTTCTATATTATTTGATTCAAATCTATTTATCATGGTATTTATCATCATGAAAATATCGGATTGATCACATATAAATAATAAAAACTATTTTGGAATGAACCATTACAGACTTCAAATGTTTTCATAACCTATAGATAGAACCCACAATACTATAATGGATTGGGGGAGTGAACACATTACATAGTGATAGTTTGGTAGGACATCCTCTATTACAAAAAAACTATCTTATATGATTATTTGTAAAAACAATATAGGACATATGATAATGATATGTTTCATGTAAATTATTCATTGATTCTATTATGATTAAAATATTAATAAATACCATGATTCATTCACGAATCAATTTAATGATATGTGATATAACTTTTAAGGTTTTCAAAAGATATTATTAAGTTTTTACACAGTTTTGATCAGGTTTTGTTGAAATGTCTTGTATTTAAAATTTTTTATCACATAATCTAGAACATTCCTATGTTTACATTACCCATGTTATGATGGAATTTTTTATGCAGGGGTTGTATAATAAAATTTCTATTTTTGGGAAAAAAATCCCTTAAGGCACCGTTGAAGAGTTTTTGATGTGATTGTGTTTGTTGACAAAGTGGGCCTCTTTGTTGTGTTTGTTAAATGAAATATCAACATGGTGCATGAAAAATAATGTGGTGTGTGAAATATCATTGTGGTGTGCGAAAAAATGAATTGGTGCACGTAATATTAGCATGGTGAGTGGAATAGAGAGATGGTGTTTTTCACGAAAGTGGTGTTTCGAGATCTGAAGCTTGACATTTGGAAAAGGCATGAGGTGTACCAAATATTGGAGGAGTGCACGAAAAACACCGTTGCGCGTAAGATGTTGTTTTCATGCTTAATGAGGATTATGCGAGGACTGAGGGTTTTTTTCACATGGGTTGGTTTGGCCTATAGATATGAAGTGACCCCCTCATTCAAAGTAACTCAAGTCTTAGAGTTTATCTGAGCTGTGGCACGCAAAATAGGAATACACAATAGAGTTACATGTGAACCTAATGTTTGCCTATAAAGCCAGTGCTTTGCGCGTAAAGCATAGTTTTTGCATATAAGTAGTCAGTTAAACATAAAATAGTGTGTTGTGCATAAAAGAACTATTTTTTTCAAAAATTAGAGGTTGCGTCAAAAAGGAATATTGTTGCGTGAATAGTGGACTGTGCAAAAAAGAAGAAAATTACGTGCAAGGAATTGTAGAGGCTGTGCTTAAAAGAAGAGGCCAAATGTAAAAGAGTTGTTGCACGAAAAAAGATGTGGCTGCACATAAAAGTGTTGTTGTGCAAAAGATATATTTTGTGAAAGGAAAAGGAATTACTTATAAGGTGTAGTAAGGGCTGTAAGTAAAAAATTTTGGTTGTCCGGTACACCCAGTGCAATGAGTGATTCATCTGCGGGTGAATGTAGGACATTAGTAGTGAATCTATAAACAGTTAAGGATACAGATATCACTCGAGATAATAAAAGGACCTACAAGTCTTCAATCTATGAGTGGATATTTTTATGATGTATTTATCACACTTCAGTTGAGAGAGCGGGGAACTTTTATATTGTGAGTTGTTGTAAACCAGGAGGGATAGTGAGTCAGCTCCGTACTTGTAAACAAATGTGTGCCTAGAGAGGAATTGGTACATCGGAACATCGCCAGTGTATGCTCCATGGATGTATCCCAGTGAGGTTTAACCAAGTAAAATTTATGTGTCCTGATCTTTCTTTAATATTAATTCATACACTGCAATAGGAATGAGAGAGAGAAGAGGGTTTTCTCTAACAACAAAAGAAGATCAAAATGGGCAGTTTTTTTAATTTATCATTCCATTAGTCACCCCTGCTCTCAGGGTACGTAACCTTGTGGAGATAAAAACTATTATGGATGATATTTAGGGGAGATACGGAAGGTATTTCATGATATTTGAATATTATGTTTTTTTGTTTCTAAATCCACTATACCATTGTGATCCTCATGTTTAGGTTTTTGAATTATATAAATATTCAGCATAAGTGATGTAATATGTGTCAATTAAAAGTTTGATTCTCTAAAATTTCATTCCCATATATTATGAACATTGTGACTAGTTAATATGATGTTTTAGGTATGAACATTCTCATGAGTGATATATTGAAAACACCATGAAATTGAGAGGGGTCAATGGTGGCATAAAATGATAAGCCACAATCTTTTCTGGATCAAGAATTTTAAAGGGACAAATAAACCCATGGATCAATATTATTTCTAACATAATCTCATATCCATCTTCCATGGAGAATTAACGACAAAACTTATTCATCATCTTCAATCACCATATATCATTGATTATTGTCATCATAACATTCTTATCAAATTTTTGTCAGCCATACATGTTCAAAAATTTCTCTCATCATTTATACAATTCCTTTAGATACCTTAGGTACCAAATGATTTATTTCTCAAACATAGTTATATTATGTTTGAGTTTTACAATTATTTCCATAGAGTGCTTCATTGTGAAAACATTGGATGCTCGAATAAATGTTATTGTGGTAAGGTAAATTTACTCTAGGTATTTATTGATTCAAACCACCATTGAATTAAAAATAAAAGGATCTAATTTTATCCACTTATATTTGAAAGGTTCAATAAGGACAAACCTTTTCTACAGATGGTAAACATTTCAAAAACATAACTCTTTATCCATATACAACTAAAGACTTCACATTAAAGTCGAGTTTGATGTTTGATCTCAAACAAAATTATTCCCATTATTGTATTATAGAGTTTTATGACTAAATAGATGATGTTACTCAATTTCATTTTGGTATAGTAAATGTTTTTAACAACCCTTTATACTTATTTATCATATCATTAACATGATAATATATTTATCACAAAGATATATATTATGAAATATTCCATTCCATTTCTTCCCATAATAAATACTTCAACTGATCTGTATAAATCTTCATACATCAAGGATGAATAAAGAATGATTAACTGTGATCTTAAACAAATAAGTATATCTATAAATCTAGTATGAATTGGATAATAATGAGGTTTTTAAACATTATTAATCAACAATAATCAAGGTTTAACTCAAATAAATTACTAAAATTATTTTCTAGCTCTATATATTCATTATTAAATTATTTATGAATTATATGGATAAACGGATGAATTTTGATGTGGGATAGATAATATTTATCTCTAGCATTGAACAATTCTATATATTTCCTTTGAAAATAAAATAATATTAACTATTTCATGAACCACACAACACATATGATAACCTAGTCCTTTCATCTCAAAGCATTGGATAACCTTTTCTCTTTCCAATGGATGTAATGTAAGGAGATTTTGTAATCTAAATTCAACTTGATCCATCTTATTTCATTCATATTGAAAAATTTGTGAGTGAATATATGCTTTATATTTTAATGATGAGTTGATTTATCACATATTTTTCAATATTGAAAATATCTCTATATTTTTAATTTTTAAATTTCTATTTCTAACACACAATCCCAATTTGTGTAATTTTACTCATGAACAATCATTTTTCATGAGGCATAATATATAACCCAATCATTTATACTAAAAATAAAACAATTTCCCTTATTTGATGAATTAATATACTTTACATATCTTCTATATTGTAGGTAAATTTAATCATAGGTCTGTGGAATGGCATTCTCTATAAATCCTTGAAATTTTAACCACATTTATCTGTCTAAACGGTATTGAATCCCTTCTAGTTTTATGTGTTTTGTGGATAATAATCCATGAGAAATTATCTGAAAAAGTGCTAATAATATCCAACGAAACAAATAAATATAAATATATCACTAAACATGGTTGGTTTGGACCATTAATTAATTAAATATATCATTAAATGATCTAGTAAAATACTATTACATGAGATTATATGACTCAATAATGAAAAATTCCATAATAAAATATCACACTGGTCAAATTTTGAATAAAAATTTTCTGTCATCAAGTTCTTGTTTATAGTTATTAAGAAATTATACTACACCTAATTTATCTTCGTATATATAAGAAAAAAATAGAAAAAATAAACAAAAAATTATCAATATAATCACTAAATAATAATTTAATTAAATCCAAGTACATAGTAGGGTAATTTATAAGTCCAAATTAAAACATTAAAAATTCAGAGTTTCTATACCTCATATGGAAGGTTGTCTGGATATTACTTCACTCTTGACTATCAATTGATCAAATACATTTTGATGCCTAATACTATAAAATGACTAAGACCCTCATAATTGATAAATTAAATAATCAATATGGTGTATATGACACCTATTCCTGGTAGAGAATTTTTATGTAATTTATTATCATTGCATAGTTAAGTTGATACAACATTATTCTAATTAAAGTAATCATGGGAACCCCATGGTTGTAATAATATCTAAAAAATATCCTACTAATATTTCCTTGTAGTATTTTCTTCAATTATTATAAATATGTTTTCTATATTCTATATTTATTTTTTTAATTGGAGAATATTTCGATACAAATTGTATTGAAAACTAAACTTCAGGATTTGGATGAAAATAATGATATTACTATAGAAATATATATTATAATCTCATTAAATAGTAATATTATTAATGTTATATTTCCCCTAAACAAATGAGATAAATACCGATTTTGAAAATAAATCAAGGCCACCAAGATAGAAGTATTTTCAATTAGATGATTATTTTATTCTAAAATCAATAAATGATCAATGGTTTATTTAGAATATTGAATTTTTTCCCGAACTCAATAATTGATATATGAATTTATTAATAAATTTTATTCATTCCAAGAATCACATAATGATCACATTATATTTGAGAAAACATATTTTTTAAAAGAACATTCTCACATTCTTTAATAAGAGATAAGGTATATAAATTGCATAAAATCATGGTAACATTCAAATTTATCAATGCTAACTATATATATTATAGTTGAGTTTTTAATTCATAAACCAATATAAATTTATTAGATATAAAAGAGTGGGTGGATATAAAATACAAAAATTATCTATTATAGAGTTTATAATATTATACCTTTCTACATTTCAGTATCCTAAAATACTTTAAAAATCATTATTGCATGATATATCACATTTTCATTGATACTGAGAGGTATTTGATAATTATCATCATAATAAAGGTCTATTTATTTTAATTGATTAAATAATTCCCATAAATTTTTTATTTAAAGAATTAGATCATTAGTGGAGAAATGGCTGGAATCTTTTTCACTTCCATATCAGTAACCAGTTGATTTATTAATTTTTGAGATTCATGGGAATAGTAACAAACCATTAAACATTTCAATAACCTAACAATTTCATTAAATCATTTTACATGATGTTTTTATAACATTTATTGATTACTATTTTCAAGAATTTATTTCCATTTTTGATTTATTTATGTTTTCATGAGACTCAATCTTCTATTTCATATCAATATAATGGGAATGGTGAAAGTATATTACTTATATTTGTACAATAAGGGTTCAATGAATTATTTTTTTTAACTTCTAAATTTTATTATATCTAATTACTTTCTGTGGATTGGTTTTGATCCACTAAATAATCAATTATTTATCCTGGAAAACTGTTAAACCAGAAGCATACCTTCCACTCATTATAACATTTTACACAAACGTTCTATTAAATTCCACCATTTTTTGGTTATAATTATGGTATTTATTTAACATCATTGTAAATAGAATACATGGTATGTTCATAATGAAAAATATTATCTCTAAAAATTCCCATTCAAAAGAGTAAATTTCATCCTCAGGTCTAAAATTTTATACATGGTTTTACCACTGATATTCTTTTCCATGAAAAATGTAAATTTATATAGAAAAAAATTTCGAGTTCAAAGTAATATAGAATAAAAAATATATTCTAAATAGTTTTTATCAATCACTCAACTATTAGTGAATCATAAAACCCCCATATTAAAGGTATATTAATCCTCAAATAAAGACTCTATACCATGTTGTTCGCTACATTGTTTCATCAGAAATCCTAACATGATTCATGGTATGATAGTGTTGTGTAATAATTGAAAAAATATGCTTCATTCCCTCTCTGAGAATATTTTTTTTGCTATGTAGGAAAATTATTTCATTATATATTACATTATTTTTTGGTACAATATCTTCTAATACCATTTATTTAATGATGAAAAAAATAAATTTTTGGAAGAAATATATATAGTGAGAAACCCTGTAACCATGAAAAATTTATTTGATGTCTAAATAATGAAGACTTATTTTCATCTCAAGACTCATTAGGTAAAACCTATGTAATAAATAGTCATTATTTATTCAAATCATTCATAATGGTTTGTACAAAAAACTTTAATCAACATAAGAATATCCTCACGTGTTTCAAACAAGGTCTATAGTAAGGGAACACTAACATTGTAATAGAATGATATATGGGATATAATTAGAAAAAACATTTTAGGGTTGTATAATATTAATGTATATTCCCCAAATTCATTTCCACTAGTACTATCTTGATAGAGATTTATAAAAAATAATCCAACAAAATCACTTTTTAACATAAATATTTGTTTGTGATCCACTACTTGGACTCATCCTAAGGGTTTTAATTTTTTTGTAATACTAACATCCAAATATTCATAATACACGTATCTGATACAAACTATAGCGAACCAGGATTATAGTACATTTATTTTTTCATGATTTTAAATGAATAATAAATATATTTTATAAAAAACACATTGGTATCAACTATGGTTAGTGTATTTGGAATAAAGATACAAAATATTCATATAACATGAATAGAAATTTATATATCTGAAAATGATCTCCCCAAATTGTACTATTCAATAAAATTTCCCACTAAAAACATTTATTCAAAACATGGGGAAATGATACATAACAAAGGGGGATCATATAAGTCAAATAACTGTAAAATTAGTAGAAATTAATCAATGATATTTTGAAAACATTTTTTAATAATATGGGTTTGATATCATTACCATAACATACAATGTCCATACCCAATCTATCAAAGATCATAAATATTAGGCATGACTTAAATCATTATCATTTCAATATACATGAATAATAAGAATATGAAATCATCATAAATATTTCATTAACCATTAATTAATGAATTAAATGTATGGAACAATACTGAATATATACATATAGATATTCATATTTCATTATTAATTATGAATACCATCAAATAATAATGGATCTAGATTCTTGACCTATTTACAATATTAAGAAAATATGGAATAACCACCTGAAATCCATAGTTGATCAACTATATCAACTTGGATCCAATTGTTGATGAGGAACCTTGACATGAAGCCATTAATTAACTCATTATATATACCAAATAAGATAGTGTGATATTTAATTTTGGGACGACACATCACATAATAAAAAACATCGTTATGTGATCAATTAGATCATAAAACCATCATCATTTCATAACATTTTACAACCCAAGTAATTTAAGAATAATAATTATTCATATTTAATAATATTTTTTAGTTATATATTAATTAAAATAAATAATATGTTCAAGAGAGTGTATGATAATTTGTTTACTGTTAAAAACATTGTTTTCCAGAAACAAGTGTATCACCATCTTTTGAGGGAGCCCTTATTTTTAATACAGATTCTAACAATTTCATAAGTTCAATTTAAAAAATTAAACTACTACTAGTAAATAGGAATATAAACATTTTTTCCTGATTAATTCTAATTTTTATGATAGGCTTCACTTTTAGTTGAATAGTGAAAAAATAATGCATTTTAATTGATAATTTCATTTTTATAAAATTTAATTATTTTGTAATTATTTTGTATTTATATAAATTATAATTAGATCATATTGTTATCATTTAATAATATTTATTTCATTTTAATCAATTTCACATATAAATTGTATAAAAAATATTTCGAATGTTTGTCTATTTTGACATTAAAAACTTGTTTTCTCGTTCCGTCAATGGGATTAATTTTAAATTAATTTATAAAATTTATATGTATTGAATTCTGACAAATGGATTAAATATTTTAAATCATAAGGTCTAAATTTACTATATAGGTCCATTTTATAATTGGACATTATGAATATAAACTACAGTAATATTTTGTATCCAAAGTTAAAGGTAATTCAAGAAATTAAAGATAAACATAATATTTTAAAATTACCCTAACAATAGTCTTAATTTTATTTTATGATTGTTTAGCGACCAAAATTATCCTTTGGACAATATTATAACCATTGGAAGCCGCATGGATTAGATTCTAAATATTATAATATGATATTCAATGAAAAAACAATTTGGTCACACTTTAGTTTTTAACATGTAATGTATTATTAATATTGGATTATATATGGTATCTACATGAGAATAAATACTATTTTGATATATAATATTATTATATTTATCATGGTAATTTAATTAAAAATTTAATGAAATAAATAATTAAATTAAATCCATAGACAATGATATCAAAGTAATTGTTTAATTAAATGAAACGTCAAAAAATGATATTAAAAATTCCAAAACAACTATAATTTTAGTTTATTTATGTCATCCTAGAATTTTATATATTAATTATCCATGTTAGTGTTGTGTTATATGTTTATGTTTAATTTATATTGTATTTAAGATATTTTTTAAATTCCATTTGTTTTAATAGTTCCAAAATTGACAATATTGATATTTTAAAATAAATAAAATTTTATTAACAGATAAAAAATTTCTAAAAATAACTATTTTAGAAAAATAAATGTTATAAAACTAAAAATTTGATTAATTAATCAATTATTAGTGTTTTAAATTTTAAATAATTTATTGTAACCCTCAATGTTTAAATTACATTATATCGCGATAAGAAATAAAAAGGTAATATATGGGTTAAAAAATGATATGGATTAATATAAAAATAAGACATTGTATAATTTATATTGGATGAATTTATTTTTACCAATACCATCCTAGAATATAAATGAACTACATTCTATTAATTTTCAATTTAATATTAATTGATAAAAAATAGTATTTTGATGATTTCAAGGGTACCCCTCCCATCTTCTATAAAAGTGTACATGTTTTTTCCATTTCTATAAACATCAAAACCTATTTTTTTTAAACCAATATCACCATAATTAACTTTATTTTATACCTCCCCATATTATAGAGGAATTATTTTAGGCATAACGCTCTCCTTAATAGTGTTAATGTGTTAATCAAAAGAGATCACCTAAAAGAGAGATATAATTTTAAATTAACTGTTTCTAGTTTATTTCATTTTCCACATCAATAAAATATTAATCCACTAGGATTATATAATAATTAAATAAAGATAAATTTAAATATATTTTATTGTGTTAATATCATCAAATGAACCCTTTCCCTTTCCAAAAAACTGAAAAATAATTAATCTTCATGCATACAACATTCTACCACCACATTAAATCGATATGATTCGTTTTACATTATTGTCTCTCAATATTAGTTATAATTATGGAATTAATGTATATATATGGTGTTAATGGAATATTTATATTTTTTAGAAATTAATATATCATCTATTTTATTACCTTTCTGTACACATAAAAATGATAATGTCGTTCGTGGGTACATGTGACCTATCACATACACAAAGTGATGTGATTCCTTTTTCCTCACTAAATCACAAGAATGATGTAAACTAGAATATTTAAATCATTAATAAGATACTAATGATATAATAATTTCTATTTAATGATAATATTATCGTCATCTTATATGAGTAATTATCATTGAAGAATGGATATGATACACATGCATACGTACGACCTACCATATCCATGATTTTTATATAGTTTATATTTCATTACCATATATAATGGTTTGATTTAGAATTATAAGTAATTTTTAAATGTTATTATTGTTTCTATAATTTTACTCTATATATGGTGTAGTGATGTAAGTTTTGACTATAATAATTATATAAGTGTACTCATGAATGATGTACTAAATATCATAAAAATGTCTAATGTGAACTTAAATAATTTAATAATTTTATAACATAATAATAAAGTGATAATAAACATGAAAAGGTTTGAACATGTGAATTTAAATAACATATGTTTATTATTTTTGAAGATAAATAAACATTGTGACTAATCATATTATTTTTGGGGGACTTTGTCTTAATCCCTTTTTATTTATACATATTTTCATGGTATACAACAACCATATATTATAAGGTGAATAAAAAATCCTGTGTGACTTTTAAATTCTTCCAAAGGCTTTAATAGAGGAATATTTTTAAACATTATTTATGGATTTTTATACTTTCTTTAGAAAGATGTCAAAGTTAATGTATTGTAACGTATACGGGGTCAATGGATTCTCCCCCATTATGATTGTTATTTAATATTTCTAATCCCCTAAAAAGCATAATGTTTTATATGAAAAAGAAAAAACATATTATATTCTCTAGATATTTTTTTAATTGAAAATGTTTTTCAAAATTTAATTATTATTTCAATTTCTAAAAAAATTTCTTGTGATTTTAAATGAAATTTATCTGAGGGAAATGATTAAAATTTAAATCTTTTATACTTTTTGACGATATAAGGGTACTTAAACATTTAATGTGTAGTTAAATGATTATACAAGGAAGGTCGGTTTTTTGATAAACCATAGATGTATTAGTAAATTATAACCTCCAATGCATTGGGTATTGAAGTTGGTTTTATATCGATTCCAATTGTATAAGTTACATGTATGGAAGTTAGCCCCATGGATATTTCATTTATAAGAGTGATAATTATTATTCTTTTCGAAGACAACTTTATGTTTTATAAATGTTTGATATGGGTTATAGGGTAATACTATGATTAAAATATGGGTGATCAATGAACATATTTTAAAGGGAACTTATTTACCACTTTTTAAAATATAAAATTATTTCTTTATTATATTTGTTCATGGGTTTCATGTTTTTAAAAGACTATTGATTTTCATTCAATATGTATAACTAACTAATCATAATGTGTTCATACCATGTTTTGAAATATTTAATATAGGGTATTAGGATGGGTAAAAAAATTATGGAAGTCAAGTTTAATGTTGATAAGATTTATCATGAAAAATAAATCATATTTTATATTAGAAGGTTAATATATTATAATAAATAGCTATTATATCAGTGGAATCCAGATTGTATGAATGTGAAATGTTATATTTGAATAACAACAATTTTCTCTAAAACTTTAAATATCAAAATATTTTCAATGTTAAACAATGTAATTTTCATATCAAAAGAAAAATATTATGTATTTTTTAATGATGTGTCCATATAGTTGGTGTTAGGGAGAGGTTTTGATATATTTATAAATTAGATTAATATTAATGAAATCTATTTGTATTATTTATATTATTGTCCTGAAAAAACGAAATATCATATGAATATTATACTATTTCTTCATATGATCTATGTTTAATCAAAATGGTTACCTGGAGAATAAATTGGGGTGAATTTATTGGAATAAACCAAGAGAAATATAACCTTCAATATTCACATCAAAAGATATTTTGAGTCAGTATTAAGTTTTTTTTTGTAGTGAAGGCTCAGTTTAAGTTTGCAATGAATGGTGGTGATTTACATACAGATTGCATCCAGATATACCACAATGTAACATGATGATGGTGGATCATTTTATGACAATAAATCCCCCTTCATTCAGAGTATATTATGACCTCATTATTGGTAAAGTAAGAATTATATCTATTAAAAATATATTTTATGTCAAGGGGTTTTCAAATCACTAAAAGGTAAATTAATAATATTTATAAATTTGATGGTGAATCTGATTAGTGGTGGTAAATGGTGAAAAAAATATAGGAATTGATTAAATTGATGTCTTGGAATGGGATGAATTTAATAATATATTACTTGAGAAATATTTTAATATTTATGGTGGAATTAAGTTAGAAAAAGAATCATGGAATTGTGAAAATATAAGGAATATATGATTGAAACATATGCATAATATTTCAACAATTTGAAAAGGTAGTCCCCAATATTAATCTGGAATCATGATAGTACGATAAATAAGTATTAAATACGATTTAATCCTAGATATATAAGGTCAATAGATTCTTGTTAGTTCAAAATATATTAGAAAATTTTTGATGTGTAGGAATGTTGTATATAGAGTTTTATGATTATATTGTGGCCAATGAGAACAATAAAAAGTATATGTTTATTTATTTTTAAATGGGAAAGCATTCATAAAAGAATATGGTATGTATGAAAACTAAATTTACATATTGTGCGTGTTATTGTAAATATAATCCTATGTAATTTCCTTCCAAGTATGAAAAGTTATTATGATGTTGTAAGATTGGTAATATTTCATGGTATTACAATGGAGATTATCAGGAATGTGATGAAAATACAATGGTAAGATGTTTCAGTTTCAATGAGTTAGCAGATTCTGCCAATGTGATTCCAAGTTTAATTTCCTATATTAGAAACAACCATGATCAAAATTAAAAGGGTGAGGAAAAATATTTTCAAATCCTAAAGTTGATAATGCTCTATCAAATAAAGTGGTTATATATATGTTACATGTTTTTTTAACATATATTAATACTCTGATTGACTCTAGGTCATAACATTCTTTCACTTTTGGGATATTTTCATGTAAAAAGGATATTTATATTCATGAATTTGACCTATAAAATTTGTTAATAAGTCTAGTTTTAAGTATTAAAATAACCAATATTTATAGGAATCACTCAATTGTCTTTTTTTTGTAGGGTCTATCTTGAAAATCCTACTAAACTTCCAATATTGTATTCTGATATCATTTTCTCAATGGATTTGATTTTTGTTTACAATGCTAAAATAGAATAGAAATACAATAATTTTCTATTCAATGATTCCAATCTTTTGATAACGTATCAGGAATATGATTTATTGATTAAATAAAATAAATATTGTTTTCTAGCTAATATTTTTGACAAGAAATAAATAGTTTTTATTATTGACATCCCAGTAGATAATGAATGTATAAATGTTTTTCGTGATGAATTTAATTGTGTATTTTATATAGAATTTGAATTTAATATTGACTTAGTTCCTAATATAATATTATGATTGTACCCCCTTATCTTTTTTCTCTAGTAGAATAGGTTTAATTAAAAACCCAGTTGCATGAATTTCTTGATAAAGGATTCATTCGACCAAGAACATCACTATATGGTGCTCTTGTTTTATTTTTGAAAGAGAAATATGGTTCTATGACATTATGTATTGATTAGAGGGACTTGAACAACATAACCCACATGTACAAGTATCACTTTACGAATGTCAGTATTGTTTAATCCTCTCTAGGGAGATCATCTTTTTATGAATATTATTTTGAGTTATGGGTACTAATAGCTGATGTTGAAGGTTGATGAAATTCCAAAGATAATGTTTCAGATAAGATATAGGCATAATTATTTTTTAGTCACTTCCTTTGGGATATCTAATGCACCTCAAATATTTATAATGATTATGAATGTTGTCATCCATTAGTTTTTATACCATTTTGAAGTTGTATTTATACAATATATTTTGGCATATTCTAAAATCCCTAAGTAATAGGAAAGAAGCTAAGAATTGTTTTGAAAACATTATAATAAAACACACTATATGGAAAGTTTAATAAGAGTGATTTTTGTTTCCAAAAAATTAAATTCCTTAGATATATTTTTTGTAAGTATGGAATAAATGTTGACCATTTTAAAAAAATATGTTTAAGTGTTTCTAACACCTTCCAATATCACATAGATTTCTAAATTTATTTGATTTGGAGGTTATTTCCAATGGTTTGTTGAAAAATAATATTAGTTATATTTCCCAATAACTAAGATAACTTTTATGGGATTTAAGATCATATGGATATAAGACAATGATGATGGTATATATTAATTAAAATGATGGATGATAAGCACTCCAGTTTTGGTCATGCCTTCTAGAAATGGTGGTTTTTTTCTAAAATGAATTTTTTGATAAATGTACATTCGTCTGACCCTAATAAATAATGAGCATTTAACTGATTATTCTCCCATTAATTTTAAATCTAATGAGTTATTTTACCCTACACATGATTTGGAATTGGATTAATTTTTATCATTAGAAATTAATAGAAATCATTTTTATGGAGTAATATGTGATGTAATAATGATAATAAGAATGTGATAATTATATTCACTCAGATTAAATTACAAATGAGAATGAGAAGACATCTAAATCTAATCAAGGGTTATTATTACATGATATATTACTATCTTATAGGACAAAATAAATTATCAGATAATTTGAGTAAAAAATTTAATGACACTTTAACCATGATTCATTTGATTGTGAACCACTGGTTGGGGATTTGATGAATTTACAGTTGGATGTTTTTTGGTGTAGGAAATTCTAATGTTTTGTTTTAGGTGTATGTGACATCATCTCTAGCATAAAAAATTAATAATGCACATAAATTACATGTTTAATTATAGAGAAATGTCAAATTGGTTTAAAGGGGTACATTTATTGAATTTTACATTGATATAGATTGTATTTTGAGATTTTGGTAGATATTATGTGTTTCTTGTTATTCAATGATTGTAAAAGAGCTATTAGATAAACCATAAACTTCTCCATTTTTGGTTCATCTTGGTAGTACATGAATTTATAGGGGTATATGGGAGTATTATGGAAAGATGGGATAATAAAATATATTGATGACATTATCATGAAATGTTTTACTTGTCAAAAGGTTAAAGAAGAATGAAATTTTTTGATGGGGATGCCTCCACCTTTTCTAATGCTACAGGGGAAATGGGAAAATATATCCATGGATTTCCAAGTGGAATTACCAAATACATCATGTGGTAAAAATGTGATATAGGATAATAATGATATATTTACAAAATATTAACATTTTATTCCTAATAGAAAAACTCTATCTCTAGATAAACTTTCTCAGATGTCTAGTAAATACATAATTAAGATACATACAGTTCCTCTCTCCATTATATCTAATCATGATTTTAGGTTCACTTTGATAATTGGTGTAATATTCCTGCATAGGTTCCCTCAATAGTACCCCAATCCAATCAATCACATGTACTCAGGTGCACCTCCCCATATAGCGAAGGTAACTAACTAGTATCTAGTGTATAATATCATTCATGGGGTGACTATAAATTTTTTTATCATAGTAATACTCCAGTAGAAATAAATATACAATAACTATAGAATATAAAAATGATATTATAAATAGAAAACTACTAGTATAGTAAGACAAATACAACTTCAAAACAATATCAAAATAAAACAGTTGACAGTCCATGCCAATATATATGTCCACCATGAATATTAAAACTCAAAATAACAATAGTAATAACTCCAATGATGTTCTAGAATCACTCCTCATTCCCATACTGATTATCCATCCCACTCTAGCACCTATCATAGGGGGTTTTCCAATATCAAATCAAGTAACCATGATTTCTATTCTGGTACCAATCAGGAAGCCTAATTATGGTATCAATACAACTCAGTAGGCCACCCCCAATGGTGACTAAATCTGTATGCATGCAGCAAAAAGTGTATACAAATTTATGATGAAATATGTACAATGTATAAATAAAATGTAATCACATTATCAGTTTATTATTTATTTAAAAAAATAAATTCCATGAGTTTTTAGTATACTCAAACCTCAATACATTCTTTGGACTATGATAAAGTCTACACTACCCCCAAGGGAGTTCAGGTTCTTTAATTACATTGCTACCATTCTGTCACATCTTTATCTCAGAAATCAATTTTTCCATTCTAAATATTCGTTATTATATAAATTCCTTTATTAACATTAATTATTTCATTAATTAATTAAATAATTATCTCAATCTAACATGTTAACTCAATAGTTAATTTTTCTAATTAATATCATTTTTTAACTCAATAATTAATTAATCATATCAATTTCATTAATTACCTCAACTATTAACTAATATTCTAAATATCATTAATTAATTAAAAAATAAATAAATATATCAAACATATTAATTAGCTCAAAAATTAATTAATAATTTTTAAATCATTAATTAAATTAACAATTAATGAATCTTCTTAATCATATTAACAAACTAAATTATGAATTAACATTAAATATCTCATTAATTTACTAAAAAATTAATTAATATTATAAATATTATTAATTGGATCAACAATTATTTAAACTTTTCTATCTCATTAATTGACCCAACTCTTAATTAATCTTATTAATCTTATTAATTAATTCAAAAATAAATAAATAATTTCATTCATAAACTCAATAATTTATTAATCACCTTGCATTCTATTATCTCAGAATTAATTCTACCATTATTTACACCAATCAAAAATATAAATATCCCCAAATTAACTCAACATTTAATAACTAAAGTCAATAACCTCAACAAACCATTCAACAATTAATTACTCACGATTTATAATTCCAACATCCCATATTCCACAATATTCCCAAATAAATTAAACCATCGAAAATTGAATTCTATCAAGAACTCAATTTCTAATAATCTGAAACAAATTCATCAATAAAATATATGTAATTGAAATCAGGAATTTGGGATTTGAATCACATAATGCTAGTATAAATTCATTGACAAATGTTCACCCCATGATAACCCTCAATATTTTAATTGGAAAACGACATTGAAGAAGATCCAGATCTAAAATTCTAAATAAAATTGACATAATAATGATCCCTCAAATATTAAACTAGACCTAAAATCATGTATCTATATTAAATAAATTATAGAGGAACAATCATTTCTATTATAGTATATGAAATGAAGAGGTATAGGAAATTAAGCGACATATAATTCTCAAACTAGGACGGGTGATGATCATTTATACAGACATTAAATCCGAAAAAATGATGGTTTGGAAGGATTGGAATTATTTATAGAGGATTTAAAACCATGTTATAACATATAGGGTAAAATCCGGTCTACTGTGGTGAGTTGGGGGGGGGGGTGTTGGGTGATTTAAAATCAAATATTACGGTGAATTAAATTGTCAATCATTGTTTGTTGTGCTGGGGTGCACAATTTTAAATAACCGTGCAAAAAAACATTGAACCCCTTCAATAATGGTGTACGTTATGAAAATAAATGTTCCAACCATGAAAAAAACACATTGTATAGGGATACACAGTTTTCATAGATGGGGCCCATAGTTTTCCATAATTGTACACCAACCAAGGATTGCCCACATTCTTAAATGTTTTCACAATTTTCACCCAAATTCACCACTAGGTACCCCAAATAATGTATGAAAAAAATCAAAATAATTACAAACAACATGAATAGGTCATATGTATAAGATGTTTAGATCTTATAACCCCCCGCCTTATAATTGTTCTTCCTCAAGTGGTACTCCCAATCATCTCTATGATTCCAAGCCCAAAATAGCATAACACTAAGCCCTAATATATTGTTCTCTCTAACATGTATCCTCTCATATGGATCCATTTTTAAAAAATTCATGATCTATCAGCGTGGTCACCCCCCCCAAATTTCTTACTGAGATCTAACACACTTATCAGATGATCATCAAAGGAAGAATGTATCACAAGATCAACATCATCCACATCAAATAGATAGGAAGTTTTGGGGGGATACTGTATAAGTTTTGACACATAAAACATTTCATCCATTGAACTACATTTCTATTGAAGATCCTATTGATTCATTAGTGACATGTTTCACTTCACAACCGCCAATGATCTAATGATCCTGGACACCAGCATGTCATGTCTATGTATTTGGCAGTGACCCAACATTGGTTATATCTGAAGGAAAACATGAACACCCTCAATAAAATATACGGTATTATATGTCTATTAGAATATGGACACCCTTAGTTTCCTTTATGGGCCACATTTTCTATAAGTATGGAATATCAGTAGATCATGCGTTGTAAAAGGATGTGATAGAATGGGACAATCCAATGATCATAATAGAGGTAAGTATTTTTTTGGTTTAGTAAATTATTTTTGGAGTTTCATTCATAACATCACATGTTTAACCAACATAATGACCATGCCCACATGAAAAAGGGGTTATGTTCGTATAGACAAATGAATGTAATGAACGTTTTGTTGAATTGAATAGAAGGTTATTGAATGATTCGATCCTAAACCTTCCATAGGGTAATGACAAGTTTGTTAGAGATGAATCAAAGAAAGGACTTGATTTTTTCCTTATGGATAATGATCTAGTGACTGTCTATGCAAATAAGAAGCTATAAATTCGTGAAAAAAACTATACAAATCATGCTCTTGAGTTTTTAGTGGTAAAAGTTTCTCTGAAGATTTGGAGACATTATCACTATGGTAAAAAATGTGAGGTATATAAAGATATTAAGAGTTTGAAATATATATTCTCAGAGAAATAACTCAACATGAGACATAGTATATTTATTGAGCTACTCAATGATTATGATTTCAAAATAAACTACGAACTGGGGAAGGAAAATAAGGTACAATATTCTTTGTGCAGAAAAAATCTTGGAGTTCTGAACAATATAATTGTTTAAAGCGATCCTTTGTTCATGGATCTAGTAAATATAGAATAGAATTATCAAGGAAGGTAACACATCACAAATTTTTCAAATGGTTGCCAAAACTTCTTTACTAGAAAGATAAATGTTCTCAGGCTGATGAGGAGGATTTTCAAAAGAAAATTAAAGCTACCAAGGAATCAATGAAATAATAATGTGATATGGGTCATCGGAAATCGTCTTACAAAATCATTACATTTTCATGTTATAAGATACTACTTACCAATTTAACGTTTACCAAGACTATATATTAATGAAGTTATAAGACTCGACGTTGTACCCTTATCAATTATTTTTAATTAGGATCCCCATTTTACATCACAATTCTGAAAAAGTCATTTGATGGCCCTAGATACTCATCTTCTTTTGAGCACTGCCTACCACCCACAAATGGATGGAGAATCAGAAAATACTATTCAGAAATTGAATGAGATGTTGAAGTCATTTTCACATAAGTTTCAAGGAATTTGGGACTCTTATATACCACTCCTTGAATTTTCCTATAACAATAACTTCTGTTCAAGTATTCAGATAGCACCATATGAATCGTTGTATGTAAAGAGATATCATACAACAAATATATGGGATGATGTTGCTGAGAGAAACCTCGTAGGCCCATAATTAGTTGAGGAAACAAAAAAAAGTTAATGATTATCCAAAACATATCAAAATACCTCAACGTAGGCATAAGAGCTATGCTGACAAATTAAAGGAGGATTTGGAATTTGAAGTTGGAGATCAGGTTTTCTTAATGGTATCTCCAGGGATGTGTATTATATGATTCGGTAAGAAGGGAGAATTATGTCCCAGGTACATCAGACCATATGACATTTTGGATAAAATTGGAGTTGTAACTTACCGTTTGACAATACTGCAAAGTCTCTCCAATTTTCACAATGTGTTCCATGTTTTAATGTTATGGAAATACAAGACAGACCCAACACATGTACTCACCTATGAAGAAATAGAACATGATCCCGATATGTCTTATTGAGAACAGCATATCATGATTCTTCATACCAAAAAATAAGTATTGAAAAATCGAACGACTTGTATGGTAAAGGTTATTTGGAGTAACCATAAGATATAATAGGTAACATGGGAGCCTAAGGGGCATATGATGAAGACATACCCGAATCTTTTTACGTAACATTTTTTGAATTTCATGGAAGAAATTTTAAAAAGGAGGGGGGAATATAACGACACAATATTTTTCGATGGAAATTTAATTCTTCTAAACATTTCATAATCACATGAAATCACAACATAATGAACCACTATGTTCTATATGACCTTTAAACATATTTTTTCCACTTATGTGATGTGAATTTTAAAAATCTAACATACACGGTTGTGATCAGTACGTTATTTGGAGTATGATAAAAAACATAATTTATGGTGAACAGTAACCTACACATAAGAATAGTAACATACCCTTATGAATAGTGATATACCCTAATGAATATTAACCTTACCTATGATATTATATAAATTATATTGAAGTGTATGTACGATATACCAATATTTTGGAATAAGTAAATAAATGTTTAAAAAAAATAGAATATATTATTATCTTAATTAAATATTAAATTAGTAATATTTTAAAAATTATTTCTTAAAAATGGACTTCATTTTAGGAATTTACATGTAGAAAAATGGTTGGGTAGAATTTGTTAATTTTTTTTGGAATAGATGAATTTTATATGAATATTGAAATACTATAACTTACAAAATATGCTAAATACTCTAATTATAGAGTCATGTATGATGGTCTACTGATGTAATCCCAATCTATTGCGATTGACATGATGAAATTACTATTCATAGTCATGGAATACACACTAATCCTTGTATTGTGGAGAAATAATAAATTAATGAATACAAAATAGGGAAATCCCCTCCCCCCTCCACAATAAAACCCCAAATCACTCCCACTTCTCATTACTCCTATAAAACCTTGTGGCTTCTCCAAATTCTATCCCAATATCTTCTTAATCTCCTCTCAAGGATGTTTGGTTCAAGAGATAAATTACTCTTTTCAATTCTTCATTTTCCTTTCAAGTTAATTTGTTTTCTTTTTCTATTATTACATATCCTTATCAAATGGTTTGATGAAACCAGTGCCAAACATATACATGAATATTTTCATGATAGAGGAATAAGTTATCATCATTTCTTCTCATTACATTCTTTTATACTAGTAGTAAGAACTCCATCTGAGATGTGTCAGTTTCCCACATTCAAGGACGATCGGATTTCAATTTCTATTATAATTCAAAATTATAGTCATGTACCCATTCTTGTTATGGTTTTAACCAAATTATTATATATTTAATATAATAAAAATATGGTTCTGTAATCCTTTTGTACAAAAGGTATTATGTTATAATGAAAAATGAGTTCATTGTAATCAAAACGCACAAATTAGCCGAAACATTTATCATTAAAGTTATATATAATAATTCATCATCATGTCATGTATTCAAGTTATATAAATGACCAATAACTCTTATTGATGATAATAAATAATATTTGAATTCAATTATTGAGATTTACATCCATTCCACATAAACTCCATTACTTAAGAACAAGTGAACGAATTATCAAAATAATAAAAATGAATATTGTGGAACATAAAAATTCAATATAATAACATGCAGTAAGGGTATATATGAATTGAAAATAATTATGATAAACTAAATACATGTCTAATAGGTTCTGAAATAGGTTATAAAAAAGTATAATTTCATATTCCAGGATCTTATGTTCAAGAGTGGAACATGTTCGGAGTTAAGGTAACAGTTTTTCACCAAAACATCCATTTTCATTCGCTTTATTTTATTGACTAATTAATTCTACTAAATTATAGTATATTTTTAGGTAATACACTTAAAATTTGTTTTAGTTTTATATATATGTTTACCAACCCAAACGATTCCTCATTTTGTTGATAGGTGCACGTTTTAAAAAGAACGTTCAACATATTTACTGAAATACAAGCCCGATCCATGAGAATTTTTTTAATTCATACCTATTTTAAAGGGAAAATTATAATATTTTTTTGGAAACCATTGCCTTTATAAAATTAATAATTTTATTATTAATATAATATCTTACTTCACTTCTGGTTTTTTAAAAATATTATTCCAAAATAAGTCTTCTTTTCTAAGTAAAAGTGTATTTATCTCAAGATTTAATCAAAGATTTTATACGAGTATCATCATCTATTTAAACAATATTTTTGATTATTATGTATTTTTAGGATTAATATTACATGTTATCATCTACCATATTTAATTTAATGGTTTTTTATTATTTTTTATGTTGATGTTTTATCTTAAAACCATTTATCAGTTAACTTTGAATGGTTAGTGTAATTGTTTAATGTTCGGGGAAAGATATTTACATTTAATATATTATTTTAAATATGAATGTGTATGTTGTTTATGTTTATCCCCGTTCATATGAGGAATTCATTGGACATATTATATGTTTGGTGGGGCCTATTATAGCCCCTCAGTTCATCAGTAGGTCTCATGAGACAAACTTCAGTCTTGGCACAAGGCCTTGAAAAAATTATTATTTTTGGTCTTGGAATAAGGCCTTGACAGTATGGTTATGTTGTGCTCCATTATGAATTCCTTCATTATGGAAATATCATTGATGGTTTAAGTGGTTATTAGACTAGTATAAAACCCATGATAAGGTTATGTTGGGGAAATATTTACTCTACCCATTTATCTGCCATATTATGTTCATGTTTATTTTTATATGCAAGTGTTTTTAATTATTCACCATGTCTAATGTTTATGTTATCTTTCATTATATTTCATAACCTTACTGAGATTTTTAGATAACCCCTTTATTATGTTTTCTTTTCTCATTACATGAAAAAGTTTATTATGAATGACAAGCTGAAATAACCTAGGTGTTATGGATGTGGTCTAAAGTGATTATATGTTGTATTTATTTTTAAGATGTAATGTTTAACATATGTATGAATCTTGTTTCCAATAATAATAAAATACTCGATCCATAGGGATACTAATTCCTATTTTTTGTTCCAATGATATCAAATAAGGCACTAGCTAAAGGCAATTGGGGTCGGGTCCTTAATATTCATATTTTCCATTCAAACAATAACATCACCTGTGAATTTATAAATAACGTTTAGGAATATTATAAATGGTAATATGATATATTTATAAAATAGTATAAATAAATAACTATTTTATAAAATTATTAATTATGTGATGATATTTTTATAAAATAGAAATGTTTATTTTAAATTTTATAAAGAATATAATGATTTAAAAGAATATTTATACTCATAAAACATATTTAAGAATTATTTTTTTTCTTATGATAATAAGATATTTTTGTGAAACCTTAAATAATTTTTCAAAGTGTTATAAAATTTTTAAAAATTATAAAATATCTATTTTTTAATAAAAGATTATATTAAATTCAAATCAAATTTCTCATATTTAGAAATTTATTTTCAAAATGTTCAATTAAGTTTTTAATTAAAAATGTCAAAAAAATTCCAAGGTCAATATTTTTTTAAACTAAATGATTTTTTTCTAAATATTATAATAATCTAATTTACGTTATTTTACAAAATAAATTAATAATGGAGTTATAATGGATTTTTCACTGATGTTAGCTAATAATATATGATTATAAATCATTATTTAAATATATTTGTGTTAATGTAACAAAATAATCATACTCTTGAGCGAAAATAAGAAAAATGAATAAAATACTCAAAAAATCACCCCTCTCCTCCACTATAAATACCATCCCTCACCACCTCTTCTCGTCACACCTTCCAAGATTTGATCCATCCCAAATTTGTTTTTAATAATCTTCCCATGTTCCTCCACCATTATCAGAATACTATTTTATCAAAAAATAGAAAAAAATCCTATTAAAGACATTCTCAAGGAGGATAATTCAATAGGTGAAAACAACCTTTATTTTCTTATATATTTTTTCAATTTCTTGTATATTCATAGCCCTATATGAAATTCCATATCCTATGAGACATGATAAATCTAGTATCATTTATAAACTATAATTATATCATGTTATTTTAGTATCCATCATGAAAAACCATTCTCTCTCATTATGTTTTATTTTATAAATGAAAACACAACCCGTGATGTGTAAATTTACCAACATTATAAGATGAAATTTGAATTTCCATTAAACCCAAAAAAGAATTTCATAAATTGATTTTTATGGTAAATAATAATAAAATATGTATCATGAAATATTTACCATTAAGGATTTATTATATATAAAGAAGTTAAAAAATTAAAAAAACTAGGTTGTGATAATCGAAAAGAGTCAAAGTTATATATATGAATACCACTAATGAATAATGTAATTATTCTACCCCACCTCAAAAATAGAAATTATATTTATAAAAATTTAATGTTATGGACATTAATAAAAAATATTTCTTAAATTCTGGATATCTATTCCAAGATTACATAAACTTCCATATTCATTTACAAGTAATCCAATATTGAAAACTATGGAAATGAATGCTCCATAATGATAATATTATATAGTATCACTCAAAAAATATATCATAAATAATATTAATTACATTTAAATATATACAATAAAAATTTAATATGTTATTAATTAATTAATAATGAATATAATTTCATTATATCAAATTTCATGTACCACTATAGAACACTTTGGGACAAAATATAAGGATTTTCTCATCTCAATTTTCTTTCTGTGACATACACCATACTCACAACTATTTCTTTCGTTTGGTGTATGTATAATTACAATTGATTTATTATATAATAAATATAATTACATTATTATATTAAATTATTTTTTTGATCATTATTTATACCAGGAATATGGTTTTATTTTTTTCATTGTGTTATGGGATTCACTATGACGTTTTTTTCATTTGGGTTACACTATATCTCCCTTAACCCCAATTGATATATTAATTATTTCTATATAATTATTCTTAATTATATTCATATGTTTCAAACCCATGTGTCCATATTATTTAATCATTATTTGAAAGTTAATTTTTTGTTTTAAAAGGTTCTCTTTTCAATTCTTCAAGATAAAGATCTTCGATTAAAGGAAACATCTAAATTTCTTACACACTTTCCAGTACCACCCATAATCTATTTTAGGAGACCAATATTTTTATAAAATCACCCATTATATTAGGAAAAACTATATTTGTTCATTTTTTGTTTTATACAAACAATTATATTGTTTTCTATTTTTATTAGTCTTTAATATTTTCGTAAACAAAAATAAAGAGGCTCATTTCTAATTTTTCTTAATCACACATTTTACATGATTTCACTTTAGTTGTACATAATTTATTCGTAAAATATAATTTCACTTCATTTTTAGTTTATTTTCTATGATATCAATATTGACAATATTATTTTATGGAAAATAAAAAATATTTTCAAAAATAATTCTTCATTCCGAAGTATAAAATGTGTTTTCACATATCACATTTACTTCTCTGAGATATATGACTTGTTTAACACTTATTCAATGAATGCGGTTTAATTAATTCTATATGATATATCAATTCATAATTCTTATTATTCTTATGAGATTATATGTTTCATTACATCATTGGGAATAATATTTAATTGTTTTAAATTGGTAGGGTACACTTTATAATTTCAAATATTGATTTTCCTTATGAATGTAACAATTATATTAGTAATGTAATTTCATATATATTTACAATTCAAATACTTAAATGTGACATGTGGAAAATAGATTTAACCATATTTTTATATTAGACATACAATATGTAACAGGATGGACCTATTATAGCCCCTCAAGGAATTGGTAGGCCACATAAGACAAAATAGAAATGGTTTTATTTCTTGGAATTAACCATTTATTTATAGGTGTATTGGCCAATTCCTCAATTATATGTTTATTATCTGTGTAATATTCATTCCTTCAATATGATATTAGTTATTGAAAATACATGTAAATATTCTACTAATAAAATTTCATGGTATGAGTCATTATCTTGTGATTATTTATATTGAATCATTTATTAAGATGTTATTCTTACCATATTATTCGAAATATTATTTTCTAAAATAATGTTCTTTTAATTCACCTTTCATTATTTATTATTTTATCTTCTGATGTATTACATACCCTTAGTAAGAATCTATCCTCACCAAATTTGTATGTAATATTTTTTCCTGTGATGTGAATATTTATATTATGATTGACATATACGGATAATATAAGAGTTATGGATGTCTCCAATGGAGTTTAGGTTTAGATTTAATTTTTATTTTTAATATAAAACTTATGTTTGTATCTTGTTTTCCAAAACTAATAAATTATTCAGTTATTTTGGACGTGACATCATTATTTATTATAAAAATGTAAATAAGTAATCCAAAACTTTCAGGAAGTTAGGGTTTGGGTTTTTACAGTTATTATTAGATTAATTTTTTTATAATCCTTGGAAACTAGATTAAGAAAATGTAGAAGAGGGAATATAACCATAAGATAGACATTGAGGATAAGAATAGAATTTCATCCTATAATTTTGGTAAGATAGATATTATGTGCGTCTTCCTAGAAATAAATCCCTATTTGAATAGTATGAGTGTATGTTCTTCTAGAAAAGTTATTCCTAAGTGTAAAAACTCTAACAAGGTGTCTCGAGCAAAACATTAGGTAACCTGGTATGTGACAAAGATCCTTACTACACACCTAGTTTAACAATCCTTAGATATTTCATAGGATAAATAATTTTTTCTTTATATCCAATTATGATGTATTTAAAAGTAACTTTTTTCTAACCAAATGATGTTTATGAGTATGATATTAGTTATGCATAAATATTCATTTTTAGTTTAGTTTTTTTATAGTTCGATATTATGGAGTAAAATTCAAAACCTAATTTAGTGTGTTCCATAATTTATAAATGGAAGCTCACAGAATGAATTATAACCTCTCCAATTAATATGATCAAAATTGTAATAATCATCATTTCTTTTGTGATCTTATGAAAATCTTTCAATAGAAACCAGAGTCCCAAATATTCTCATTATATGAGGACGAATTATCATGTTATATCATGTTAGAGAATATATTCTTTTAGTTTAGTGAATTTTAATGGATGAAAAAGAAGAAGATAAGGGTAGATAAAATAATGGATAAATGAAAGGACAAAAAGTATTATTTCCCAACATGTGATAATATTGGAAATAAAAACCATGGCACATAATTGAAAGTAAATATAATTTTATAAAAATGTGGATATAGAATTATTAGTGAATTTTATTTTAAGCGTAATTAAATGGAATAAAATGTGAACTTTTTCAACTACAAGGATATGAGGCACATTATAAATAAATATTTCAAGCATTAATGGAATGTAGATAAAAAGATAATAATGGTTAATGGTAAAGCTTGTGCAACTACCATAGACGATGAGTATTGATTAATATGTTTCTTCATGGAAACAATCTTTATTTTATTTTAGTATCTTATCAATAAAATTATGGTTATAAGAATCATGGAATATTCAATTATTTTCCTATAGTTCTTCTTCTTTAAGGAATTGGATGCCTGTGATGGATATCATATGTAATCAAGAGATGTGAATTTGTTGTATTCTGGTCTTTCAGGAAACATATGACATGGAAAATGTAACCCTAAATATGTTATTTATGATTGAGATAATTTTACATCGATATATAGGGGATAGAATGAGCATCCATGAGTTTGGTTAGTGAAATGTTGGTTTACATTATGCCTAAATTATTAGATGATTGGATATAAAGAAAACGTGAGTTTTTTACTCTAGAAAGAATCTATATTTTATAATGTTTTAAGAGTTATAAATGTAATAATATATTTGTTATGTAGGATTAAGAGATAATTTTCTTTCTATAACCCTTTTTTATGTTCATTTTAGAAATTTAGCAACCTTCCTTTAATATTTTTGTCATTACATTTGTATGGGAAGGTTTTCAAAAATTATTACGATTATCAACATATGGGATTAATCGAGTAATAATTTAAAATTTCTCATCATTGATTGAATATTTTAACCTTATTGGTTTTATTAAACTTATAAAGGTAATAGGAATGACTTACCACCTGAGGATTTGATAATAGTGATTGAAGAATAAATATTATTCATTAATACCCATCTCCAAATTTATGAAATAATGGATAGATAGATCAGTACAAAAATAAAGGATGATATTATTATTTTTTTACATGGAAAATAATCAAATACTTTTACATTATCAAGATATTATAATGATATTAAAATATTCAAGAACATTATAAAAATTAATTTAGAAGCATTATCCATTTCATTTTGTTGAGGAAAAATCAATGGTCTCTTAACTAATCACATTATTATAAGATTTTAATGGAAGGAATTTTAATGGCCATATTCCCTATCTCTCTCCACTAAAACATGATGGTTAAATTATTCTTCCATATAAATACCTTCACCTCCTACTAATTATATCCTATTAGAATGCCTTGTTTTGTGGTAACCTCTACATTTTCTGATCCTCTATATGAAATTTATATTTTATGAACCATATTCTCAATGTGGGTCTTTCGAAAATTAATTTTCATGTACCATCCCCTTATTTTATTTAAAATTTTCAATCATGAGGGTGAAATACATTGAAGGAGGGGATAATATAAAATAACATGAGTTTAAACTATACCTTTATTGAAACATTTTACTTCATCGATAGCTTATTAGCTTAGTAAATAATATAAATTTTATTATTTAACTATAATAGTAATATATTAGATGTGGGAAAAGGAAAGAATGAATGATATTAAGTATGTTATTAAAATATATATTACACATGATTATAAAATTATATCATTAGTTACCAATTAATTTGAAACAAAAATAAAATGAACATAAAAGATGATTTTTTTATAGAAACTACATTTATTCCCATAATCAAAATTTTAATTAATAAATTAACATAATAAATATTTGTGAAATATGTTAATGAAATTTAAATATTATATATTTAATAATAAATGCATTCATTGAAACCCTTTTTAGAAGCATATGTTAATAATAAATCCTTGTTTACACATAAAAAGCTTATTTTTTAGTTATAAATTTCAGAAAATGATAAGGGTAAATTTTTGGTATTTTTCTAAAATAATTAAATTTTTTCTCAAAACTAAAATAAGGTAATTTACGGTATCTAACAAAATGAACAAATTATTGACTCATAAGTTTTTGTTGTATGATATAAACCATAATATCAAACTATAAATCATTAATTTAATATTTTTTATCATATTTAACATAAAATATATAGTCATGGTCCAAAATAATAAACAATATAATAAAACATTCCAAAAACACCCCATAATCCAATATAAATATCACCCTTCACAACCTCTTCTCCCCACAACTTCAATTCTCTATGACTATTCCAATTTATTCCCAATACATTTCCCAATACCCTTACCCACATACATGATTATTTGTTTAAAAAAACACCAAAACCAATCCCATTAATGAGTCTATATAGAGAGAGAATTCAAGAGATAAAAATCCTATTTATTTTATTTTATTTTATTATCTATTTATGTTATTTTCCTATCCTTACCTCACATCCTCTATAGAAATACACATGATTACTCTAGTGTCATTTATATACTATAATTTTATAAATATAATGGATGATTAATAATAAAAATACATTATCTATATATTTATTTCTATAAAAGACATCAACTCTTCTGATGTGTCAATTTATCGACATCAATGATTATTGATTTTCATTATCAATTAACGCCTTCATTTATTATCATAAAAATATTTTTATGTTAATAAAAAATAAAATATATTACAAAATCATATGTAATGTTCTAGAACTAATGTTTACATGTAATGTGAACTAATAACTCTAAACTAGTATGTGATGATTGAAAAACTACCAATGTAATCTGAACAATTATCACTAATGAATTATCTAATAACCATGATCACCCAAAAAATATAACTAATTATATAACCATTTTATATTTTATATGTTCATTAATAATTTATAATTTCAATTATGGATATAAATTTCCATTTTACATGAACTACCATATTCATATACAACTAAGCCTACAATGAAAACCAAGGAAATTAACTCTCTCAAACAATAAAATTTTACATTATAACATATTAGAAAGACCAAAGATGGACATAATAAAATATTAATAAATAAAAAAATGTTTACTAGGTTCCCAAATACATTATAAATTAATCTAATTTCATTATCTAGGATCCTTATTACAAGTTCAAAACACTTTTAGTGAAAAGGTAATCATTTTCTCATCTCACTATAATTTCTGTGGGAAAAGCCTTCCTCAAAAATATTTCATGTTTGTTGGGTATTTATACATCCCATTTCATTATAATTTCTTGAATTTATTTACTTTAATTATATTAAATTTATTATGTTATGAGCATTAATTTTATGTGTCATATGGTTCGATATTTTGTACCTGTTAAGGGATGCTGCCTGATCAATATTTTTTCATCTTGGTTATGCAATATATCTCCTTAACCCATTGAAATAATTAAATATTTTTATATTATTATTCCATATTATTTTTCTATGTTTCAAAAAACTTTATCTAGATCATTTCACCCTTCATTGAATGGAATAATAATGTTTTATAATGTTCCCTTTTCAATTTGTTCGGATATGCAAGCCCGATTAATGGAAGCATCCCAATTTCTTACACATTTTCAAGTTGGACCGACAATATGTCTTAAAATACCAATAATTTTATAAAATAAATTATTTTATAATGGAAATATATATTATTTCATTTCTAGTTACAAATAAAAAAAATTATTTTTTCATTTTATAGACTTAACCTTTTCTTAAACAATAATAAAGTGGATCATATATAATGATTCTTAAACAGTTTTGTTACATTTATTAACATTAGTTGGAAACAATTTATGCCTAAAATATAATACTATTGTCTTTATCTTTTATTTTTTGGGTTATGCATTTGTACAATTTTTTTTATTTCAAATAAAATATATTTTTCTAAATAACTATTCTTTCGAAACTAAAAAAGTGGTTTTACCTCGTCTCTCTTTTACATAATTGAGATATATCCCTTATTCAACAATAATTCCTTGAATATAATATATGTACAACACATTGATATATAAAATTAGGAGTCTTATTTTTTTTATGAGATTACATGTTTCATTCCATCATAGGGAATAATATTTAAATGTTTCAATGTGGTATGAGACACTTTGGAAGGTTTATATATTATATTCCTTAAGAAACTATTAACGATTTCATTAGAGAATATTCATTATTGTTTATGATTAAAATATTTCTATGTTTAATGGAACCATTTCATTAATTATATCTTCTTATTTTACATATGAGGAATGAATTAGATTTAGTAGGTGATGGGTGTGGACAACTACAACCCCATAATAGATTATCATGTCTCATGAGACATAAAAATGGATTTTTGATTATTCCTTAAACATTTATATTCATCTTTCTTGGTTGAGGCTTTGATTTTATGTTTATGATGTCTGGAATATTCATTTTCTCATATTGATTTCAGTAATTGATAATCTATGAGAAAATATGACATCAATAATATCCAAGGTTAAGCTTCATTCACATGTGATTATTTATATAGAATTGTTTATTTATCTTCTGTTAATTCCATTTATGTTAAATAATATATCCTAATGGTGTGTGTTTTTCTCATTCATAATACCTTATTATTGATATTATATTAAAATGTATCGCATACTCTTACTGTACATCTGATCTCACATTTAACTTGTGTATTGTTTTTCCCGTGACATGAAGGTGTATATTATGAAGGACATGTATGTATAATATAGGATTAATGGTAGTTTAAAATAGAGTTTTTCTGTTTTATTCCCTTCATGTTGAAATATAAAAAATATGTTTTTTGTATTTTTTTCAAAAATTCTAAACTATTTTTCCTTTTAGGATGAAACATACATGTTTATTATACCAATGTAATAACATAAGTCACATAATTTGGTAATTAGGGTTGGTGTATCGAGAATTAGGGATGTAATGTGGATAGAACACAGTCCAATATGGATTTATTTCCTATATGAGAGTCTTTTGAGTGAACCTTTAATACTAGTATTTTTTTGGGGTGTGATACCACATAACTATTATAGTTTGGAAAATTAGACTTGAAGACTACAGAAATAATTATATAGTCTTATATATTCTCAACAAATGAATGTCTTATTCCAATTTCATGTTCTTATAGATCATGTTATTTTATTCCATTTTGATTCATTTCTTATGAAATACCCTAAATTATTCAATTAATTTTTTTATGATCTATGATATTCATGGTATAGTTTTTAAATGTTATTATCATGTTATCATACCATTATGTTAACGATATGTTTATATATCAATTTTTTATCTGAACTAATCGTATGAGCTCACACTTTCTAATGATTCTTTTTCCTGGGTTATGAAAAATGTTTTCATGTAGTGTATGTCTAATAAGATTACTATATAGGAAGATCATGATTAGATATATTGAAGATAATTCATCAAATAAGAATATTGGAGAAAAATTTTATAAATGATCTATACTCATATGAGCCCCATACATGTGTTTGTATAATGTAATGAATATTTATATTAAAATATGTAATATCATTGTTGGATATGTTCAGATTCTTAATGTTTCTATAATGTTAATGGTATAGTAAATATTTGGATATTAGGATTAGAAAATGATTAGTGAGATATATAGGGATACTCTTAAGGATATGTCGAGGGATATAACTGGGAATCCTAGTTGGATAAGTCTAATTATGAGTAAATGTATTGGAAAACTTCTTGGATGTTTTCTATATTACAGAACATGAATTTTTATATAAAATAACATTTTTTTGGAATCTTCATGTTTATATTTACATTTCATAGAGGTACATATTGGTTGTAACTCTAAAAAATGTTTAAATAGCTATAATATTTTATAAATTGTTGCAAAGAAGTAGGTCTTACTACACACCTGGTTATATACTCCACGGGGACATGCTTTTGAAATTAAAAAAACTCCTTATGAACCATTATGATGGATTTAAATATCAATGTTTTATAATATATACCAATCCTATGATCTGATTTATTGGAAACCATGTGTCGTAATTTTGACACCAAATAAGTGATTTTTCATGATAAGTTGGTTTCCCACTATAAATATTATCACTCAGACTATGAGTTTCTATTTTTTAAATGGTTGTAATGAAAAAGTAATGGAAGAATTTAAAATTTGATTGGAAATGTGTTTATGAGAAATTAAATTAAGGGATTACTAGAGTATAGGATATTATGATTATTCCAAGTCAATGATCATTCTATATGATAAATAACATCCATATAAACAAACTCTATCACTCACCAATAATGATATCGATAGTGTTTTTCGAGAGTTAGTGTGGTAGAGACCATGGTGGAAGGATGTTTTAGTTATCAAAATTTCATGAATTATAGAATAATAACTCTGGGTAATGTAATAAAGAAAAAAAAGAAAAGGACTTTTTTGTGAAGAAGAAACACATATATTAAGTGATTTGTTATGGAAATTGAAATATTTAGTTTAAGAAATGGATAAGAATAATGAATTCACAAAGTAATAATCTATGGTTGAATAATATAAATGTGGAAGGTGTAAGAATTAAATAAATCTATGTTCTAGGGGTAAAACTCAAGAATAGGATTATAAATGATGTCATAATACAGTTTTTTTGTGGGTGATACAGAGAATGCACATGAAAATTCTACAAATTGGGATATTATGGAATAAGAAAAATGAATTCAGGGTAATTTAATAACAAAGAAGTAGAATACATGATGTGTTTTAGTAATGGAAATCATTATTTATGAAATATATATGGGTATTTTATTTTTTTGACATCCATTAATTATTTTTAAAAATATTTTTACTATTACTAATAATTAATGAATGTAATTTAAATATAAGGTGATATTTGACAAAAAGAAACTATTAACAGAAGATAGCCCTTAAGATGTACCTAATGGTGAAATAATGTGATGATTGATATGAATAATATAAATTTTATTGTATTGATTATGTTTGAAATTATTAATGATTAGAGGAAAATTGGTTTATGTTATAATTGATGAAGTTTAAAACATTATTTTATTTCAATATTATATTCAATAATTTTAAAAACATGAGTTTTAAATGAATTAAATTATTTTCGATATAAAACATAACACACAAAACATTACATATATGATAATATTACTACCTAATAATTTATTATATAATTTTTTTCAAGAAAATTTAATCTCATATATTTTTTTGTGAATACAACTCATTGATTTTTATGATCAATAGTTTATTCAACATGCAACACCGAGTTCAACCAACCCATTATATATATAACCATTATAACATGTCTACAAAATTTGTGGGAATGAAGAGTATTAACTTCATAATAAAATATATTTTTATATATTCCTAACTAAATATAACATCATGATTACCATTAGGTAAATAATCAATCAAATTTTAATGTTATTTTATTCATCTCAAATTTTTTTCCACATATATGTTTATTATTTCATTTCATTTGAAAAATATTTTGTAATCATTTTTTTTGAAATTTTATAACACTTTTTGGATAAAATGAAATTCATTTTTGGGATCATAATTTCAAAATTTAACACTGGTAAAATTTTGAGACATTTCTGAAACTAATGATTTTCCCGTGAATAGTTAAAATATAGTTTTTTTAGACTAATTATTTTCAATTAATTAATTATTCATAAATCCCAATTATTTGTAAATGTAATTTTTGGAGATAAATTTTAGATAAGGACATGAATAGTCAATTTTTGAGAAAAACAAAGGTATATTTTGTTTCAGTAGACAATTTCAAGACAAATAAGGTGGTGTGCGCAAGATTTGAGGATTATACCCAAGATTGAAAATTTATTACATGATCTTGCACGCCCAATGAAACATCAAATGGATTATTCCACATCATGATTTAAAAAAATAGCCATGTTAGTTATGATAAATAAATTTTGGTTAGCCTGCAAGAAGAAGAACCACACACAAGTTCCCCCTCACAAAATTTGACGTCAAATTCCACATGTTTTCATGTCATATTGCATGCTTCTACTGATGTTTTCATCTATAAAGAGACATGTACCCCCTCAATATAGTGTAACATTAAGTAATAAATCTCATCGCTCTTGTGTGTGAATGATGACCCCTTCCACAACCACGTGAAAGACATGGCCTCAAGGTACTGGATCTTACATGACAGGTCTCCCATGGATCCTTCCTCGGGTGGGCCCACTAGTGATTTTACATTTACCATTTCCATTTATTCAAATTAAACTACATGAAAAAGATAATTCTTGCACATAATATATTCCTTTGAGTAGTGTATCTTTCTCCCCAAATCCCTGATTTAGTGTGCAAGCTTCCAATTTTCATGCATGCCCCAATCTTGTGTGAAAACGTCCCATATTGTGCACACCACCTCATCTTGCATGAAATCCTTAAATATTTCATTAAACCATCATATATCCTCCATGTTTTTTCCTTACACAAATTACCCATGTTCATTACTTTCTTGTTTGCATCACCTCTGTCTTGCCTGTACATCCTCAGTGAGGGCATACAGGCTTTCATGTAGTGATTTCCTTATCCCCTGAGTGGTGTTTCATGGTCCATATCCCCACCTCTGGAATCTACACATTGGAATGCTAACAAATAATACTTCTTCATATATCTATGAAAATGTGGACCCCTAAATGGATCACTTTTAAACCCCTGATACAAATGTTTTAGTGCCTTTCCTTCACCAAGGGTTAATTTTTTCTAGTTATGTAAGTCTTAGGGGGAAGAGTAAATCATCATCATCTGAGCTAAATGATATTAAACATGAAATAATTCCCCAATCCTCAACACACGACACTCATCTTTGACCCCATCATTAGTGAAAATCCCCAAGAGGAAAATAATGTGGATTGGAACCATAACCATCTCACTCCCCTCCCACGGCTTTTATTCACCTTGTGTGCCCATGGAATCCTTGAGGTATGCCATGAAACACATTGATAGGATGGTCCCTGTACAATTTTCACATCTTCCTCATACATCTGGACCCATATTTGGGCTGCCATCCACACATAATATCCTACTTCTTCTTTGGGTCGATAGTCATGTGTAAGCCTCATACTACACCTTTCTAACACACCATTCACGACGTGATCAATAATTCGATAGATACATCTTTTTTCTCACACAGTGTATGAATCACATGGGATTAGAGTAATCATCGACCATGTAATACTCTTTGGGCTGCTGACCATGCATAATCCATAAGCCCCTCTCTACTGAACTACGTTGAATTTGGTCTCTTCCTTCCAAGAAGGGTTCGTATGAAGACTATCTCAAGTCTAATACCATTATCCCTTTGTCCCGACTATTTATGTTTGGTTCACTCTTCATCCCATATGAGGAAAAACATTTTCCCCCAATCTGAACTATGTGGGTTTTCATCCCTTTAGGGTAAGTATGAATCATATTCAAGGTTCAATCCCAACAAATGGTGAACACTGGTGCTCCATTATATGGATGTACCCACTTTATGAGAAATTTTCCCTCTATGGGACACATCACCCGAATCTACCTCCCAGAGTTGTTCTGATCCACTCATTCAGTTCGTTGTCCTTTGTGTACACCCCATCTATGTATCCCATTATATCGGGCATATATCCATGCGTAAGTCCCCCACCGCTCAATTCATACTCTCCTAATCACGATTTCCAATCTTGTGATGGATATCTCACAATGTATAATCCCTAATCATGTCTCTAGGTTTTTTTTCATTGTGCACACTTTGATTCTATGCCCCATATCTAAAATAAATGATCATTGATCTTTTATATTTTTTAGAATGGTACATAGGAAGCTTCCCTGAGGTTTAATCACATCTCCCAAGTCTCATCCTGATCTCTCCCTCAGGCCTTTTGGTCACCAGAAGATCATGGCTTAACCCATTTGTTCAATTTCCTTGTTCCCCATCCATACATTCTATCTCACAAGTCATCTATTTAGGTGTCCCATAACCCCATTCCAAAGCTACATAGATATTGAATCCCTCATCAAGGATATGTTGAAAACCACATTGTGGTTTAATCCAAAAACTAAACTCTTTACAATGGTTCTTGGTTCCATACATAGTAATTATATCCTTCAACAGCTCATTTGAATCCATCCAGATTGTACCCAGGCCACCACATACCACTGAAATCATTCCATCCATACGGGTATCAAACCATGTGTATTCCCCAATCACCTAATATATCTATGTGGAACCCAATCCCATAACCACACATAATCTCTAATTGGACTCTGGTTTGTTTTCCATTTTGTACACCTCAGTACCATGACTCACACATTCGATCTATATGGGTTTTAGTCCCTCTCGTGTCCATTGGAAGCCTCTTCAAGGTTCAATCTTAGAAAATACTAAACCTTGATTTCCCCCTTATGAGGACCCATCATTATCTCTGATCCACCGTTTGTGGATTCTAAATCAGTCTTCAATGTGTGAAACCTTCCCCTATGTGGGACACACCACCACAGGTCCGTCTTTATTGGGCATTCTGAGCCATTTATATGGTAAATGTTCGGGGTGCTGCCTCATATGAATACACCCATCCGTTCAACTCTCAATTGTGTTCTTATCATTCTGATCTATCTCCTTTAGACAACACACTCACAACATACCTACAGTTAAACATAAGAATCCATGGAAATACAGGGAGACATGCCTCTGGTATATAATTCCTGGCATACAACTTGGGATTCATCGGGCTTCCCCGCCACTGAGAAGCACTCAGTAAAAGGAAAATCTATGTGTACCTGTGATTCAGTGTCCAGAAATGATAGTGATAACCCATCATGACTACCCTATAGACTGAAGGTTACTGCCTGGATTTGACTCCCTACAGAATATTCTAAAAGAAGTAGTTTCATTAACCCACATCCACAATGATATAGAATCTGTATAGATTCATGAAAAATGTATTAATATTTATGTGATACCGGTACTAGGAGTAGACTTTCAAGGATGAATTGTTGGATAGAGTTACCCATATCTCATCATCCCATTTCGATCAAGGAAAAAATATCATTGAATAATTTATTAATGATGCCCATCTTTAGAAATAGGGGATGTTGGGAAACAATCATCATATCCACATAGACGACATGTTCCCCCGCAAAAGTATCGAAAAATAATGGTGAAACCGATGTGAAATTATTCACCTCAATATTCGGAATTGTAGCATCTAGAGAATCAATATATAAGAGTGTCCCCAGATCTAGCTACCAGGTTCCATGTACCACCATGAAAATAGTGGGAAATGGATTGAAACTGACCTGTATATGGGAAGGTTAATTGTTGGGTATCCCAGTTTGCGATGTTACCAGCGTGGATCTTGTTATCCATACATGGAAGAATGAATGGAATTTGCGCTTGGGAATCTCATACCAAACATATGTACTGATGGATGAATCTTTATAGTCTGTAGGAACCAAGGTATAACTGCTGGAACCGATCACCTCCCACCCATAAACATAGAGGCATGAGCAGTCAAAACCTTCCTCGATAGCGTGTGTAGTAGGCAATACCGAGTTTCACTAAACAATGATATATTTATATAATATTATTATAGACTAGACGTTATAAAAAGTATTAATTAAATTTTGAATTTTATAACATTATTATTCATATTACATATTTTCAAGAACACTATATGAGTAAAAATAAATTTTGTGGGTAAAATAAGTATTTTTCAAAAAATGTAGTGTTGCTGTCTTTTGATGGCGCACCAACATTAAATATAGGTTTTTAGATTTCTATAAGTTCAATTTAAAAAAATAAAATTATTCTTTTTAATAAAAAAATAAAAATTTACTTTGGATAAAATTTTCATATTATTCTAATAACTTTCATATTTTTATGAATAGTAAAAACACACTATATTTTAATTAAAAACAATTTTTTTCATTGCAATAATTTGTATGGTTAAATTATAATCTTGAATTTGTTTTATAGTATAAATAGAATATATTTTTACCATTTAATATAATGTATGTCATTACAATTAATTTTAAATTGAATTAATAGGTAAAAATATTTCAATCATTGGTAATGTTTTGACTTTTAAAACCCGTTTTCTTAACAACGGGATTAATATTCAATTAATTACTACAAATTCTCTTTTTGGAATTTTAAAAATTGGATTCCATATTTTTATTTAGTGGGTCCAAATTATTCTAATATCTTACTTTTATTTTTTTGATATTATGAATCATAACTACAGTAATTTTTATTTACTACAGTTGAAGGTAAATCAGGCAATTAAGGGTAAATATAAGATTATAAAATTACCATAACACTTTCAATAAATCCAATTGGATGAATAAAAGTCGACCCATATCATCTATGGGTCGGAATAAATTCATTTTATTGACTTATGACCATTAAAATAATTTAATTATTATTAAAACCAAAGAAAGGGGAAACATGTCACTCTCTTAAATCTTATAAGTAAAATAATTTTAATTTAGTTATAAACTTCATGAAACATCAAAAATTAATAGTCTCCAGAACGATAATAAAATTATCTACATCGAGTGATTTTTTTATAATATTTAGGGATTAAATAATTATTATTAATTATGACACAATAGTGATGTTGAAATTATTTTATTGATTGAATTGACAAATAAATGAATTTAAAGGTATTAAAATAATTATTATATGAACTATTTAACGTGTTCCAATAATTTTATAGACAAATATGACATGTTATGAATCTATTAAATATTTTATTTCGAACATACCTTCTGTGTATATATTATTTAAATTCAAATAAATGAATAGTGTCATAAATGACACTATTGTTATTTTATAAAAAGTACATATTATAAAATAGTTTAAAAATCACAAAAATATTTAAAAATTATAAATTAAAATTTACATGGTATAATCTGTTATAACGTATACAATTATTGACTATTAACAACATATAAGTAATTATTTATAATTATTAAGTATTTATAATTTTATTATGACTAATAAAATTAAATAGATTATATAAGGATAAATCATGTTGAAAATGTTTAAAATACATTCACAACTTGTCTAAATTTTATTGGATAATGAGATTGCAACCCTATCTCATATAATATTTGGATTTGAGTAATTTTTTGATGTATCTAATTGGGGATGGAATTTATTATAAATTAATATTTCTTATAATTTCAAAGGTGCCCCTCTCCTCCTTTATAAAAGGGAACCTCCTCCCTCCCCTATTTACACAATTTAGATCCTTCATTCTCCACCAAACCCTGTCCATTTACCTTTTAAACTTCCCTAGATACATTATAGAGGTCCTGGTGTTCTTCAAAGACCAAATTTAGTGCCCTACGAAGAGGTTTCAAAGAGGCGTGTCGAAGAAGAGGTAATATCAGTTACCGATTCATTCAAATTTATTTCCTCTTCTACTTAATCTTATTTAGTTTTTTCATTATTAATTAATAACATAGGTATCAATCATATACTTATATTTTATTATAAATATGAAACTACCCTATTTTAATTCTATCCATCCTACAAAAAATGAAGTCACCACGCGTGCATACGTACGGAATACCGTCTCCACACCGTGGTGTAATTTGTCTTCCACCACCACCTTACATGGATGGGTATAATGGTGTAAAGAATAACTATATATGATTAATGTAAAGTTATAGTGATTCTGAAATTGTATACAAACACTTCAATATAATTACACGATCATGGGAACGATATCATCGCTCGTGCGTATGTACGGCCTACCGTCTCAACGATGTGATGCGACTCATTCTACATGATCTTCATTGAATAATGATTATATAAATCAATTTAATGAGTAAATATGATATATATTACACTAATAAAATTCGGGATATGAGGAATCTATAGCCTAAAAAGAATAATAATAATTTATTCAACAAAACACGCATAAGAACATAAAGCAACAAACACCCAAATAACAAGTAGTAATGAAATATTACTAATAAGAAGCTAAGAATATGACCATATATGATATCATAACAATGATTATGATTGTGTAATAAGTCAATTATATTATTTAAATCATTATACAGGAGTTTTAGATACATACAAGGTATATCGGACCTAAGGTAAGGGAAAATCTCGCAATCTCATTTTTATCCGAGATTGTTTATACTTCAGAATTTACTGGGGAATATTTATCATCCACATCCATGTTTCCTAAATATTTAATACTATTTATATCCTACTAAAATTTTAATATCCAATTTTACCCATTGGTTAGTTTTTAGTAAATGATATGTAAGTAATATTTTGTTGTTTTTAGTACAAGGTACTTTTTGACTTTTCCGGCCAAAGTACGTGAAGATTGTTTTTTTAACTTATACAGCATTAATGGATTTTTTTGAATTAATAGAACATTATTTCAATAATGCCTCCTTTACATGTTTCCGTGTTTATTTTTAATCAACTTCTTGTAGTTTAAAATTGTATGACATGTTATGATAAGAAAAATGTTTTTGACGTATAAAGGATATTTTCCTCAAGAATGGAGTTCAAGTGAATTAGCAAAATTATTTTCCATCTAAGATAATATAGGGTCTTATTTATATCCGTATTTTTACATTGATTTTATTATGTTATGATGGAATTAATTTTATGATGTCCTTTTATCTTATATGGATTATGTCATGATGGCATGATGTTTAAGAATACAATTTTTATTACATGGGTTATGCTATGATATATGATTTATGATTTTGTGGAGCACATAAGAATGGTTTAATTATGAGATGGGTGGGATCTATATATCCCTCCAATGAATTGGGTGAATATTTATATCTCATGGTATACACATGGAGGGAACGAAAAGTTAATCTGGTTCAGTGATACAGGACTGGAACGAGGAGTGTACTCTGTTCAGTAATGGACTTTGTCCGATATGATGGTCTTGGCAATGATCTTTGACTAATATGAAATGATTTTATATGATTATTTGTGTATGATAAAATGTTTCATGTTTTAGGTTATGATTATTTGGATTATATTTCACTACTATGATTTATCCCATGTTATGATATTATGATCTCTTTTGCAGGTTAAGATTTTCAAAATGTTATGTTCTTATTAATATGATATGATTGATATTTATTTTTTTTATCCTTAATGATCATTTGAGCTCACACATTTGTATGTTTTCATTTCCCCAGGCCAGGAAGAAAGGTATTAAGTAGGATATGCCAAAAGGGACATTAGATATGATGAAATAAATAGGAGACAATGTAGATGATTTATGAACCAGTTGTTTATGTTTCCCAGTTTCTAAAGACACTATACCTATACGGTCCTATCATGGTTTTTTTATATGTTGTAATAAGTATGATTAAATTCTTAATTAATAACCATGTATGTTAAGTATGGGTCATTTTAGTTGGTATTAGTGGAATGGTATAGTCAACCATTGGATACTAGGATTTGAAAGCCTTAGTAAGAACCCTAAGGATATGTCTAGGCATAGAACACAATATTATTTTTTTATAAATGTCCATGAATAACCTATGATAAGACCGTAAGTGTAAAATTTTGTTCTTGATTATGTTGTTTTCATATTATGATTGGTGTTTCTCACCCTATGCTTATTGGTATTAGTCAATGGTTGGAACCTGAAGGAACCATGTTAATGCTGAATGCGCTGGGCAATGCAATGACTGTTCCCCTGAGAAACCAAAAGACATGGGAGATGGAATGAAAAATCTTGTAGCCATGATCACACAACTTTATCAATCTATGAACCTTGCAGGACTCCCAAACGAGAAAAAGAGGGAGAAAAATTTTGTATAATCCTTCATAAGGTAGCGTCCACCTTCATTTTGAGGGTCTTTTGATCCATTAGTGGCTGAACAATGGATTAGTCCCACTAAAAAGATATTTTCATTTCTACAATGTTCTGAACCTGACAAAGTCATCTTAGTAATGTATCGTTTGAAAGGTGGTGCTGATAAATGGTGGAATCTTATCAAGAATACGAGGCAATGAGATGATATTGAGTCCATGGAATGGTATGAGTTCAAGAACTTATTTTTCAATAAGTACTTGCATAATATTCTTCGAAAAAAGATGGATAAGGAGTTTCTGGAACTTAAGCAAAAGGATGATGAATCTGTTGGTACCTAAGAAGCAAATTTTACAAGAATTGCAAGGTACTCATCTGGAATTATTATCCAACATGAGAGTAAGATCGATCGATTCTTTAGTGGCTTAAAAGCATGTCTTCAAAGGGCGTTATCCATAAGGGACATCAATAGCTACGAGGAAATTGTTTGATGTGCTCCCAAGGTTGAGATGGAGATTGGAGTAACCCATCAAAAGTATGGGTTTGATACGAAGAGTAAAATGGAATTCAAAGGGAAATCTAAAGACCACACTGAAAAGAATATGATTTTTCCCTTATGCTCAAACTGTGGAAAGAAACATAGAGGTAACTGTCTTAAAGGAACAATTTAATGTTTTAAGGGTGGAAAAAAAAGTTTATCGGGCTGTTGAATTTGGAAATAATGGGAAGAAGATGTCTAATGATGCGAAAAAAGAAAGGGATACAAAGAATGCACCTCCTACACTTTAATGTTTCAAGTGCAAGGAAATGCGGCATTGATCCAATCAATTCCCTAATCCAAGGGTTGTTGATGATAATAGACATCAACAAACTATTAAGTCCAATTACAAAGGAATGTCACATGCAATTTCTATCTGTGATGTGGAGTACGATAACAAAGTGGTGAAAGGTACACTTAACATCCACTATAAAGTAGAAAATGTTTTATTTGATTCTATATCCACCCACTCATTTATTTATGAAGAATTTTCTACGGGTATCATCATACTACCTCAACAATTAGATGTTGAGTTAGTTGTGACAACTCCTAATGGAACAACAATCGCATCAAAAGTTTACAATTCTTCTCCGATTGAAGTTTTTGGGAATGTTTTTCCTACAAATCTTGTGATCCTTCCTATAGTGGAATTTGATGGGATTCATGGAATAGATTGGATTTTTTATACGAAGCTCATATCATTTACAATGAGGGGAAATCATATTTAATATTCCCGATCAATCTACTTTCATCTATCGATGCAAGGATGAATATAACATTCCAGGGGAAATTTATTCCATTTATGGGTCTTGATTCCAAATAATGAAGGTTATTTATCTCAAATGGTTGGAGAGAAACTCACGATAAAGAATATTCCCATTGTATGCGAGTATGATGATGTCTTTCCAGTGGAATTTCTAGCTCTCCCACCGAATTGTGAAGTTGAGTATTCAATAGAACTCATACTGGATACTATTCACATTTCAGAGACACCTTATAGTATGGACCCAATTGAGTTCTAGGAATTGAAGAAAAAACTCCAAGAGAATCATGATAAAGGATTCTTACGCTGTAGTGCATCAACTTGGGGTGCACCAGTTCTATTTGTTAAGAATAAAGATGGGTCAATGAGACTTTGCATTGATTATCGAGAACTTAACATGATCTCTATCAAGAATAAATATCCTCTCCCACGCATTGATGACTTATTTGACCAACTATGTGGAGCTCAATACATTTCCAAGATTTATCTTCATTCAAGGTATCATAAATTAAGGTTAAAAAAAGAGGATATTCGAATGATGACATTCCGTACAAGGTATGGTCACTATGAATTTATAGTAATGCCATTTGGTCTTACTAATTCCCCTGCTATCATCATGGATATAATGAATTGAGTCATTAGAGACTATCTTGATCAGTTTGTGGTAGTATTTATATACAATATTCATATTTATTCAAAGAGAAAGGAAGAACATGAAGATTACTTGATAATTGTATTAATGACCCTATGAAAGGGGAGGCATTATGAAAAATTTACCAAGTGTGAATTTTGGCTTCAAAAAGTTTCATTTTTGGGTCACATAATCTAAAAAGAGGGGATATTTGTGGATCCATTAAAGATAGAGGTTATCGAAAGATGGTCGGGACTAACAATAGTAACTAAGATCCGAAGGTTTCCTAATTTGGCTGGATATTATCGGCGTTTTGGGAAAGATATTTCACGATTATCTAATCCACTCAACAAGTTGACTCGAAAAGGAGAAATGTTCGTGTGGACGGAGGAGTGTGAAGTGAATTTCAAGGAGTTGAAAAAAAGGTTATCCAATCCACCTATGCTCACAATTCCTTGTAGTGGATAAAGGTTTGTGATCTACAGTGATGGATCCAAGAAGGGATTGGGGTGTGTTCTCATGAAAAACGATATGGTGATAGCTTATGCCTCACGACAGTTGAAAATCCATGAGAAAAATTACTCAACTCAAGATTTAGAGTTAGCTACAGAAATAATTGCCTTAAATATATGGAGGAATTATCTTTATGGTGGAAGGTGTGTTATTTTTACTGATCATAAAATTTTAAAGTACATTTTCACATCAAAGGAGATGAATATGCGCCAAAAAGGATGGTTGGAGCTGATTAAGGATTACGACTGGTCAATTCATAATCACCCTGAGAAAGCAAACAAGGTGGAAGATGCATTAGGCCAACAAGACCATTCTAGAATATCCATGATGAGGATCACAAAAGATCCAATATTTATGGATTTACAACGGATGGATCATGGAATTACAATTGATGGGGAAAAATCTTATCTTTCTCAAATGAATGTTCAACCATCTATACATGTGAAGATTAATGAGGCAGAAAAAGAAGATGTAGAGTTACAAAAGATGGTGAGAAATGTTCCCGAATTCAACCTAGATTGTGATGGGATAATAAGGTTAAAGAATTGGGTTTTTTTCCTACCATAGCAGATTTAATGAAGGATCTACTGGATGAGGCTCATAGGTCTTAATTCCCTATTCATCTGGGATGCGTGAAGATTTATAAGGACCTGAAAGAGTATTTCTAGTGGGATGGCATGAAATGAGATGTTGCTAAATATACCTCTCAATTATTTGATTGTCAGTAAGTTAAATTTGAGATATAGAAGTCTAAAGGGATGATACAAATAATTCCCATACCAGAATGGAAATGGGAAAACATCACTTTGGACTTTGTCACTGGACTTCCTAAAATATCCAAAGTCAATAATTCTATCTGGGTCATAGTTGATTATCTTACGAAGTTGAAACACTTCATTTCTATTAGAGAATATTTCTCTCTAGATCATCTTTCCAGGATATATGTGAAGGAAGTGGTAAGATTGCATGGAGTACCACTTTCCATTATATCTGATTGGGATCTGAGGTTTACCTCGATGTTCTGGAGAAGTTTCCAGCGCACTTTAGATACAGAGTTGTGTTTCAGCACTGTTTATCATCCTCATACAGACGGTTAGCCTGATAGAACAATTCAAACTCTAGAAGATATTTTAAGAGCTTTCTCTATGGATTTCAAAGGTGGTTGGGATCAACACATACATTTGGTGGAATTTTTTTATAATAATATCTTTCAGTCCAGTATTCAGGTGGCTCCTTGTGAAGCTCTGAATGGAATGAAAAGCTGAACTACAACTTGATGGGATGAAGTTGGGGAAAGAAAGCTATTAGGACCTAATCTTTTTTATGAGATGGTAGAAAAGGTCAGATATATTCAGCAACAAAAAAGATCATCTCAGAGTCGACCAAAGAGTTATTCTGACAACCGAAAAAAATGACCTAGAGTTTGAATTGGGTGATAAAGTGTTCTTACGAATATCCCCTTGGAAGAGAGTAATGTGATTTGGAATGAAGTGAAGGATGAGCCCTAAGAATATAGGTCCTTTCAAAATACTGGATCGTGTTGGGAAGGTAACTTACCAATTGACGCTTCCACCGAATCTCTCTCATGTTCATGATGTGTTCCAGATATCTCTCCTGAGAAAGTACATACCTGATCATTCACATGTACTAAGCTCAGAAGTTGTACAGCTGGAGCAAGATCTTTCTTATAAAGAAAAATGATAGAGATTCTGGATCGTTGCAAAAAATTTATACGGAACAAGACCACTCACTTGGTGATAGTTGTCTAGAGGAACCACTAATTAGAAGAAGCTACATGTGAGCTTGAGGATTTGATGAGGGAGAGGTATCCTCGTCTGTTTCTTACGAAGTGAAAAATTTTGAGGGAAAAATTAATTTTAAGGGGCGTAGAATGTAACTCCCTGATATTTTATGATAAATATATATTTTATGTCTTATTTTATACACAACATCAAAGGAATATTTCACTATACACAACACTAACTTGTCTTGCGTAACACACAATCAAAACCTTCCTCGATAGCATTTGTAGTACGCAATACCATGTTTTAGTAAACCACGATATATTGTTATAATTTTATTATGGATTATTCATTATGAATTTTATTCACTAAATTTCGAATTTTATAACATTATTATTAATCTTACATATTTTCTATAACATGGTATGAGAACAAAATAATTTTTTATGGTGAAATAAATATTTTTCAAAAAATCCAGTTTTGCCGCCTTTTGATGGTACACCAACAATAAATCTAGTTATTGACATATTTATAAGTTCATTTTGAAAAAATAAAATTCTTCTTTGGAATCAGGATATAAAAATTTACATTGGATAAATTTTTCATATTATTCTGATAACTTTCATATTTTAATGAATAGTAAAAACATGTTATATTTTAATTAAAAACAACTTTTTTCATTCGAAATAATTTATATGGTTAAATTATAAAATTGAATGTTTTTAAAGTATAAATATAATATTTTTTTACCAATTAATATAATTTATGTCATTACCATTAATTTTACATTGAATTCATAGGTTAAAACATTTCAATCATTGGCAATGTTTTTACTTTTAAAACCCTTTTTCTTAACAATGAGATTAATTTTAAATTAATTATAGCAACTTCTATGTTTTGAATTTTTAACAATGGATTCCATATTTCGATTTAGTGGGTCCAAATTATGTTAATAGGTTACTTTTATTTTTTTGATATTATGAATAGTAACTACGATAATTTTTATTTACTATAGTTGAAGGTAAATCTGGTAATTAAGGGTAAAAATAAGATTTTAAAATTACCCTAAAACTTGCCAAAAATCCTTTTAGATGACTATAATTAGACCGATATCCTCTAAGGGGAGGAATAATTTCATTTTATAGGCTTTTTACCATTAGAATAATTTAATTATTATTAAAACCCAAGAAAGTGACAACATGCCACTCTCTTAAATCTTATAAGTATAATAAATTTAATTTAGTGATAAACTTCATGAAATTAGAACATGAATAGTCTACAGAAATATAATAAAATTATCTACATCATGTAAATTTATTTATTATTTTTAGGGATTAATTCATTATCATTAATTATGATTCAATAGTGTCGTGGAAATTATTTTATTGATTGAGTTATCAAATAAATTATTTTAAAAGTATTAAAATAATTATTATATGAACTATTTAATGTGCTACACTAATTTTATAGATAAATATGACATGTTATGAATCTATTAAATCTTTTATTTCGAACATATATTCTGTGTATATTTTATTTAAATTCAAATAAATTAATAGTGTCAAAATTGACACTATTGTTATTTTATAAAAATTAAAAATTATAGATTTTTTTAAAAATCTCAACAATATTTAAAAATTATAAATTAAAATTTATATGGTCTAAAATGTAATAAAGTGTAAACTTATGGACAATTCACAACATATAAGTAATTATTTATAATGAATTAAAATTTAGAATTGTATTACCACAAATAAAATTAAATTGATTATATAAGTATAAATCATGTTGATAATGTCTAAAATAAATACCCAACTTGTATAAATTTTATTTGTTGATTATATTACAACACTATGTCATCTAATATTTTGATTTGGGTCATTTTTGGAATTTTTATGTGGGGTTTGAATTTATTATAAATTAATATTTCTTATAATTCCAAGGGTTCCCTTCTCCTCCATTATTAAAGGGATCCTCCTCCCTCTCCACTTTACACAATTTAGAGCCTTGATGATTGGACAAAACCTTCCCATTTCCCTTATAAAATATCCCAAAAACATACTATAGGTCCTTTTCTTCTTCAATGGCCAAATTTAGTGCCCTAGGAAGAGGTTTCAAAGAGGCGTGTCGAAGAAGAGGTAATATCTGTTACTGATTCATTAAAATTTATTTCTTCTTCTACTTTATCTTCTTTAGTTGTTTAATTATTAAGTAATAACATTAGTATCACGCATATACCAATATGTTATTATAAATACGAATCAACCCTATTTCACCTTCTATCCATCCTATGAAAAATGAAATCACCGAGCATGTGTACGTACAGAATACCGTCTCCATGCTATGGTGTAATCTTTTTCCCCCACCACCATACTTGGATGGGTATAATGGTGTAAGGAATAACTATATATTATTATTTTAAAGTGATATTGATTATTAAATAGTATAAATACACTTCAAAACAATTCCACTATCATGGGAACGATATCATTGCTCGTGCGTACGTACGACCTACCGAATCCATGATGTGATGCGACTCGTGCTACATGATATTCATTGAATAATGATTATATAAATGAATTGAATGAATTGAATGAGTAAATATGATATATATTACACTAATACCATTCTTTAAATGAGGTATCTATAACCTAAAAAGAATAATAATAATTTATTCGACAAAACACGCATAAGAACCTAAAGCAATAAACACCCGAATAACAAGGAGAAATAAAATATTAATAATATAAAGCTATTAATATGACCATATATGATATAATAAAAATTATTATGATTATGTAATAAGTCAATGACATTATTTAAATCATTATATAGGAGGTATGGACACGTACAAAGTACATCTGACCTATGGTAAGGGAAAATCACACAATCTCATTTTTATCTGAGATTGTTTACACTTCAGAATTTAGAGGGGAATATTTATCATCCACATACATGTTTCATCAATATTTAATATTATTTATATCCTCCTTAAATTTTTTAAATCCAATTTTTCCCATTGGTGAGTTTTTAGTAAAAGATATGAAATGAATATTTTGTCGTTTCTAGTACGAGGTACTTTTGGAAATTTCCGGAAAAAGTACGAGAAGAATGTTTTTTTAACATATACAGAATGAATGTATTTTTATGAATTCATAGAAAATTATTTCCATGAATCTTACTTTAAATGTTTTTAGGTTTATTTTTCATCAACTTCTTTTAGTTTAAAATGGTATGACATGTTATGAAAGGAAAAATATTTTTGAAGTAGAAAGGATATTTTCCCCAGAATGGAGTTCAAGTGTTTTATCAAAATTATTTTCCATATAAGATAATATAGTGTTCTTTTCTATACCTATTTATAAATTGATTTTATTATTTTATGATGGAATTAATTTTATGATGTCCTTTTATCTTATATGGATTATGTCATGATGGCATGATGTTTAAGAATCCCATTTTTATACATGGGTTATGCTATGATATATGATTTATGATTTTGTTGAACACATAATAATGGTTTAGTTATGAGATGTGTGGGACCTATATCTCCCTCCAATACATTGGGTAAAGATTTATATCTCATGAGATAGACGTGGATGGAACGACAAGTTAATCCGGTTCAGTGATATAGGACTCGAACGAGGAGTGAACTCTGTCCAATAATGGACTTTATCCGCTATGATGGTCTTGGAAATGAGCCTTGACTAATATGAAATGATTTTGTATGATTATGTGTGAATGCCACAAAGATTCATGTTTTATGTTATGATTATTGGGATTACATTTCACTACTATGATTTATCCCATGTTATGATATTATGATCTTTTTTGTAGGTTAATATTTTCAAAATCCTATGTTCTTATGAATATGATATGATTGATATTTCTTTTGTTTACCCTTACTAAGCATTTGAGCTCACCCTTTTGTATGTTTTCTTTTCCCCAGGTCCGGAATAAGGGTATTAAGTCGGATATTCCAAAAGGGACTCTAGATATGATAAAATAAAAGGGAGACAATGTAGATGATTTATGATCCAGTTGTTTATGTTTACCAGTTTCTAAAGACACTATACATATATGGTCCTATCATAGTTTTGTTATATGTTGTAATAATTATGCTTCAATTTTGAATTAATAACCATGTATGTAAAGTTTGGGTCGTTATACACACTCCATATCACCCACCCAATTTATTCAAATGATATTGATTGATGATCACTTTCAATTGTATGAATAATTGTGGGTCATATCTACAGTGGAAATAGCCTTCAAAAAATTTAAGGCTTATGCACCTCATTATCACTACCTCCCTGGGGGCTACGTAGTAATCCTCTACTCCACAATTTAAAAATTTATCATTTCAGAAGGCTCTACTTGAAATTATATTACAACTCATACCCTTATGTATGTGAAGTAATGGATGTATGAGTCCCCTTAGCTATGACTTTGGCCAGCGAGCTGCCAAGAAGGGATCACACCAGGCCATGTCAGTCCTATAACAGGTCCCACAGATCTTGGAGTTGGTGGTCCATACCCCTTCATAGTCGGCCCTTTCTAATATTAACCAACGTAAATAATGGGAACAACATCCAATGGATGCCCATGATAGGGTATCGTCTTCTAAGAATCTAGTATCTAAAACCACCACCAGCATGTGTTATCATATCCCTGTCACTATAGAGTAGATTCACCAATACTCACAATCATGACTGAGGCACTGGCCACCCAATGGGATGGTTGGATTCACTCTCCCAAACGCTGGCATGAGTAGAAGTCGTCACGGGCCAACCCATAATGATGACGTTCATTATGTAGTTACTACCCTTACTACCATCATTAGTTCAAACAGAGGTCATCCCCATCTTGTTGATGCCCATCATGAAGTTACTCCCAATTATAATGATCTTAGGTTTGAAAATTCACCCTAAATACTAGGTTATAAACATGTAGGTCCTCCCTTCCCTATTACCCACCAGCATAAAGGTACATTCTATGTTCTTACCATCTATAGTAGAGGGAATTTCTACTCACAAACTCGCAGTCATGGAGGCGTCTCTGTGTTCCATTGGACATATTCCTGGGTTCCCCTCACACCATATCTTATTAAAGTAGAGGCCATCGTCATGTCAAAGATATACCTTACATTGAAGAGTTGTCTGGGGTATGGATGGTGGGTTGTCGTCGCTAGAGGAAGAACACTATGAAGCCTCAGATCACAATCAAACAAGTCCACTTTTTAGACCCTTTGGAAAAGTTCAATTCGATGATGGAACCATAACTCCAATCCCATATATTAAAATATTTAGAAAGATCTAGGCATATCATCATTTTCGTCCTAGAAATATAGATGCACTGGATCTTTTACTCCCTCTACTGAAATAAACTATAGGAATATATGGTTACATTACTGAGTCTTGATGTTAAATTGCCTCTATCATCATCGGGTCATTATCAAGAGAGAAAGGGGTTGTTCACAAGACAATTGTTCATGGGACTTGCCAATGGGATGAACCAGTCTGATCCACCGCAAATGACTTCCACCCCTATACAAAAAGAAGTGTTTAGTATTACTTAATAGAGGGATGTGGTTGTAATTTAATAATACCCCCCCAGACGTAGCCCATGAAGCAACGGTTTTTTGTCTCGCACGCTATAATCTCCACTAACCATTCCCCCACTGAAATAGTCTATGTCATATCCGCTATCAGTCGCTAAACTACCCCCAGATGATTATTGGGGAAACCAAGGGATGGATCTGGAGTTTGAGCCTAGATGTTTGGGGGAAATTATTGCAGCGGACCATGTCTTAGATATGTATTGGCTAGTCATAACTACAAGATTCAATACATGACCGTCCTTCACATAGAACAAGGTTATGTTATTTTTTTTATCCTTCCAGATGACACTTTTATGTCTCCATCATAAAAGGTTTGCATACACAAAAATATGGGAACACATCAACGAAACTGGACAACAATTCCACCTAGTTCAGTCTGTCAAACTCCCAGTAGATCAGTACCATGAATCTCCCTATTATCATAAAACCCAACCTCAAATATGCATTTAGAGCTTTTTTGTTCTCTGTATAGTTATCAAGGATTCTTACCCACCTGTCTAGATCCATGGTTGGGGGATGTTTTTTTTCATGCATTTTAGTCCAATGAAGTGCCAGCCTTGTTAACCTGGTGGTATCAAGGATATTCCTTTAGATGTCATCATAGTGAACATGGTCATTAAAGAAATATACCTAAAATGTGGAATCAATACATGTTCTGTATAAGAGGAACATATCAATGGGGTAGCACATTAATCAAAAAACACTATAAGAGTCAACACTCACCGAAAAAAGGTAGATACTTGACCTTCCAACATGTTCTGAGTTGCTGCCTCTCAGTCGAGACCCCAGAAAGGTTAAGGAACATGATGTTACCTCAAAAATCCACACCAGTCTTGTTTAGTGAATAGGTTGGAGGAATGTCCTGAATATGTTGTATTGCATCTGTAGCTCACTGAATAGAAGAATACGATCGATGATATTTTTGTGGAACATGTGGTGTAAGGGTGACCTCACTATCATGACACATCAAATTGATTAAGTTTTTAAGAGTGATTTATAGTCTAGGGAAGACCCTAGGTCCTTTCTCTATGATAATTGGTTCATTTAGATTGTGTGTTTTTATTTATTATTACTAAAATAGTGGTGCTGTTGAAAATATTTTGAGAATGAAATTACTTAATTTAATGTTTAAAAGTTGAGAAAACAAATTGGTTTTAAAAAATATGAGATAAAATGGTTCATTTATAATTCACTAAATACTATCATGTTAATCGTTAATAGAGATTTATTTAGGTTTGGAATAATTATTTATCTGAAATTAATGGGAATTCAGATTAATTCTATACCTTTATTTCATTGCTTGAGGAACCAATCCTTAATAAAACTATCATATTGTCAAGGTCCAAAACGTATTCATGTAATATGATATTTGAAATCAGATTTAAATCTCATGAATGTGGGTAGGAAAAGGATTCTTGTGTTAACCAATCAGAACAACACAAGTCACGCACTCAAAACCTCATGCTGATTAGTTTGAAATTAAGAGAATCTCATTCACACGCATCAAAATAAGCATTCAAATATGAAAATATGTAACATAAATGGAAAGAAAATTTTTAATGCCTAAATTAATACAAAACGGTAGGTAATATATGCATTTTAACTCCCTTGACATGTGTGTAGCTCCCTCACAACGAACACACACTAATTAGCTCGACATCGGGTGGAGGAGGAAGATTGGGTGAAAGTCTTTCTTCATTCTCGATTTCCCAATGAGGATAGGGGCCTCCAAACATCAATGATGAGGAGATAAACTATGTGGAACCCCAAATTGGCATCACATAACTCCTTGGCCAAACTCAAAAATGAGTTGCCCATGGAGACCTTTTATAGCCGAAATAGGACATGGTTTTGGGTACCCAATTTTTGTAGTACCACATGTGTCTTTGTTTTGGAATTGAATAAAGGAATCTCCAGACATGAAAAAAATTGAAGAGTTGCTGGTTGAACACTTGAATGTTTTCTTGTCAATGTTTGTGGCCATTATACAAATGTATTGGTATATAAGGTTAAAAGACTGAAACAAACATTTGAATTCAGATTGATTTTGTCCCCTGGATAGAATGGTTCAGATAGGCCACCAGATTGCCGAATAAGGATTTGGTTCATTAATAATTGTTGTATGCCATGATGTTTTAGAGAGCTCACAAAGTATCCTCTAATTTGGATGCAAGGAGCTCCTATACTATTCAAAATAGTGGACATATTTCCATACAATGCCAGGAAGATTGGCCCATTTTTTTATAGATGATCTCTGAGCATCCAAATCACCTCAACCTTCAATGAAAATATCAAAACAAGTATAAATGACCTTTATTATAGAAATAAACATTAATTCATTTAATATAAATTTAGGTGTAATTTAAATTTTTGTTTTGAATATTCATTACACAACTTGTTTAAAATATCAGTGTAAGGGTGTAATTGAGTTATGAATCACTCTGCGATCACACCCGCAAACCTAAACATTTTCACTCTCTGGAAAAGTCACATATCCAAAAAAATGTTTCATTTATTTATTGACAACATCATGAATATTTAACATGTGAGTAAATTTTAATTCATTAATGCAATTTGATCAGTGCATGAACCACACCTAATAGTTCTTCCAATTGAAAATGGAAAAAGATGTCTCATTTATAATATCACAATGAAATTCAAAGATATTAATAGCAGAAAATTGAGCATGGAATTTAAAATTCAGCCATACCAATAACACTCCGTGTGTGTGTGAAAACCATTTCATTCTATTCATTTCAGATTTTATCCAATAAATATAGCTTATTTTAACATTATTCAGGTTTTTATAGTATTTTCCACTGATCCTTCCCTACAACCTTTGAAATCATATTTCAAGATCCACTCACTTAAGAATTCCCCAAATTCAAACAATAAGTTCCTGGCCTTGATACGCCCATATGTTTCACATTTTATCACTCCCATCATTTATAATTTTTTTTAGTGGTTGCATTTGAATCAAATCTCTCATTCATCTCTAAAACCTTGTTTGATCACCTCACGACACAAATTAAAATAGTTATAACAACATTAATGTTTTAGTAGTTGTTTTTGACTTGCCCAAGACACAACCCAAATTTTTTGGGACGTTCAATAGTCAGATATTAGGTACACCCACATTGGTCAATCTAGTATAGTAATGAAATAAATATGATAAGGAATGAACGTATGGAAAATTCATTTAAAACTGAAATATTATAACCTAACATATATTTACCTTATATTAAGTAATAAATATTCAAACTTGGTGGTTTGGTGAAAAACAATTGTGTGGAGATATTATTGACACAGTTTTCCCAAAAGCTAGTCACACAAGGGGAATCAATCATCTCAAATGTTATAAAGTGATAAAAAAATTAATATCATTAATAGAAAACTAGTTCACTAAAAATCACTCCCTGATGATAAATTCTTACAAATATTCAATCAAAAATGTATACAAGTTTTTTATCAAATGTTAAATCAACACGGAATCAAAAATTTCAACATGCATTTTCAATAAGATCAATGATTTGGTGACCATAAGTGGTGAAGTAAAATTACCATAAATAAGGCCAAAAAGAGAATAAATAAGAAATGAAATGAAAATCCTAATGAACCCAGAATGATGGGGAAAATTGAACATACCATAAAGAAGGGAAAAAAGAGATGAAAGAAAAAAGACTATGAAATTTTTGATGTCAAGAGATGAAATTACTTAATTTAATGTATAAAAGTCGAGAAAACAAATTGGTTTTGAAAAATATGAGATAAAATGGTTCATTTATAATTCACTACATTCTAGCATGTTCATCGTTAATAGAGATTTATTTAGGTTTGGAATAATTATTTGTCTGAAATTAATTGGAATTCAGAATAATTCTAAGCCTTTATTTCATTACTTGAGGAACAAATCCTTAATATAACTATCATATTGTCAAGGTCCAAAACGTATTCATGTAATATGATATTTGAAATCAGATTTAAATCTCATGAATGTGGGTAGGAAAAGGATTCTTGTGTTTCCCAATCAGAACAACACAAGTCACGGACTCAAAACCTCATGCTGATTAGTTTGAAATTAAGAGAATCTCATTCACACACATCAAAATAAGCATTCAAATATGAAAATATGTAACATAAATGGAAAGAAAATTTTTAACGCCTAAATTACTACAAAACGGTATGTAATATATGCATTGTAACTCCTTTGACATGTGTGTAGCTCCCTCACAACGAACACACACTAATTAGCTCGACATTGGGTGGAGGAGGAAGATTGGGTGAAAGTCTTTCTTCATTATCGATTGCCCACTGAGGATAGGGGCCTCCAAACATCAATGATGAGGAGATAAACTATATGGAACCCCAAATTGGCATCACATTACTCCTTGTCCAAACTAAAAAATGAGTTTCCCATGGAGCCCTTTTATAGCCGAAATAGGACATGGTTTTGGGTACCCAATTTTTGTAGTACCACATGTGTCTTTGTTTTGGAATTGAATAAAGGAATCTCCTAACATGAAAAAAATTGTAGAGTTGTTGGTTGAACACTTGAATGTTTCCGTGTCAATGTTTGTGGCCATTATACAAATGTATTGGTATATAAGGTTAAAAGACTGAAACAAACATTTGAATTCAGATTGATTTTGTCCCCTGGATAGAATGGTTCAGATAGGCCACCAGATTACCGAATAAGGCTTTGGTTCATTAATAATTGTTGTATCCCATGATTTTTTGGAGAGGCTCACATAGTATCCTCTAATTTGGATTCAAGGAGCTCCAATACTATTAAAAATAGTGGACATATGTCCATACGATGCCAGGCAGATTGGCCCATGTTTTTATAGATGATCTCAGAGCATCCAAATCACCTCAACCTTCAATGAAAATATCAAAACAAGTAGAAATGACCTTTATTATAGAAATAAACATTAATTAATTTTATAAAAAGTGAGGTGTAATTTAATTTTTTATTTTGAATATTCATTACAAAACTTGTTTAAAAAATCAGTGTAAGGGTGTAATTGAGTTATGAATCGCTCTGCGATCACCCCCGCACACCTAAACATTTTCACTCTCTGGAAAATTCACATATCGAAAAAAATGTTTCATTTATTTATTTCCAACATCATGAAGATTTAACATGTGAGTAAATTTTAATTCATTAATGCAATTTGATCAGTGCATGAACCACATCTAATAGTTCTTCCAATTGAAAATGGAAAAAGATGTCTCATTTATAATATCACAATGAAAATCAATGATATTAATAGCAGAAAATTGAGCATGGAATTTAAAATTCATCCATTCCAATAACACTCCGTGTGTGAGTGAAAACCATTTCATTCTATTCAATCCAGATTTTATCCAATAAATATAGCTTATTTTAACATTATTCAGGTTTGTATAGTTTTTTCCACTGATCCTGCCCTACAACCTTTGAAATCATATTTCAAGATCCACTCACTTAAGAATTCCCCAAAGTCAAACAATAAGTTCCTGACCTTTATATGCCCATATGTTTCACATTTCATCACTCCCATCATTTATAAATTTTGTTTTTTAGTGGTTGCATTTGTATCAAATCTCTCATTCATCCCTAAACCCTTGTTTGATCACCTCACGACAAAAATTAAAATAGTTATAACAACATTAATGTTTTAGTAGTGGTTTTTGACTTTCCCAAGGCACAACCCAATTTTTTTGGGGCGTTCAATAGTCAGATATTAGGTACACCCACATTGGTCAATCTGGTATAGTAATGAAACTAATATGATAAGGAATGAACGTATGGAAAATTCATTTAAAACTGAAATATTATAACCTAACATATATTTGCCTTATATTAAGTAATAAATATTCAAACATGGTGGTTTGGGGAAAAACAATTGTGTGGAGATATTATTGACACAGTTTTCCCAAAAGCTAGTCACACAAGGGGAATCAATCATATCAAATGTTATACAGTGATAAAAAAATTAATATCATTAATAGAAAACTACTTCACTAAAAATCACTTCCTGATGATAAATTCTTACAAACATTCAATCAAAAATATATACAAGTTTTTTATCAAATGTTAAATCAACACGGAATCAAAAATTTCAACATGCATTTTCAATAAGTTCAATGATTTGGTGACCATAAGTGGTAAAGTAAAATTACCATAAATAAGGCCAAAAAGAGAATAAAGAAGAAATGAAATGAAAATCCTAATGAACCCAGAAAGATGGTGAAAATTGAACATACCCTAAAGAAGGGAAAAAAGAGATGGAAGAAAAAAGAAACTTGTATATATTTTTGAGATATAACCCTTATTCTTTCCAAACTAAAAAAGTGGTTTTACCTCGTCTCTCTTTTAAATAATTGAGATATATCCCTTATTCACCAATAATTCCTTGAATATAATATATGTACTACACATTGATATATAAAATTAGGATTCTTATTTTTCTTATGAGATTACATGTTTCATTCCATCATAGGGAATAATATTTAAATGTTTCAATGTGGTATGAGACACTTTGGAAGGTTTATATATTATATTCCTTAAGATATTATTAACGATTTCATTAGAGAATATTCATTATTGTTTATGATTAGAATATTTCTATGTTTAATGGAACCATTTCATTAATTATATCTTCTTATTTTACATATGAGGAATGAATTAGATTTAGTAGGTGATGGGTGTGGACAACTACCACCCCTTAATAGATTATCATGTCTCATGAGACATAAAAATGGATTTTTGATTATTCCTTAAACATTTATATTCATCTTTCTTGGTTGAGGCTTTCATTTTATGTTTATGATGTCGGGAATATGCATTTTCTCATATTGATTTCAGTAATTGATAATCGATGAGAAAATATGACATGTATAATATCCAAGGTTAAGCTTCATTCACATGTGATTATTTATATATAATTGTTTATTTATCTTCTGTTAATTCCATTTATGCTAAATAATATATCTTAATTGTGTGTGTTTTTGTCATTCATAGAACCTTATTATTTATATTATATTAAAATGTATCACATACTCTTACTGTACATCTGATCTCACATTTAACTTGTGAATTGTTTTTCCTGTGACATGAAGGTGTATATTATGAAGGACATGTATGTATAATATAGGATTAATGGTAGTTTAAAATGGAGTTTTTCTGTTTTATTCCATTCATGTTGAAATGTAAAAAATATGTTTTTTGTATTTTTTTCAAAAATACTAAACTATTTTGCCTTTTAGGATGAAACATACATGTTTATTATACCAATTTAATAACATAAGTCCCATGATTTGGTAATTAGGGTTGGTGTATTGAGAATTAGGGATGTAATGTGGATAGAACACTGTCCAGTATGGATTTATTTCCTATATGAGAGTCTTTTGAGTGAACCTTTAATACTATTATTTTTTGGGGTGTGATACCACATAACTATTATAGTTTGGGAAATTATACTTGAAGGCTATGGAAATAATTATATAGTCTTATATATTTTCAACAAATGAATGTCTTATTCCTATTTCATGTTCTTGTAGATCATGTTATTTTATTCCATTTTGATTCATTTCTTATGAAATACTATGAATTATTCGATTGATTGTTTTTATGATCTATGATATTCATGGTATAGTTTTTAAATGTTATTATCATGTTGTCATGCCCTTATGTTAACGATATGTTTATATATCACTTTTTTATCTGAACTAATCGTATGAGCTCACACTTTCTAATGATTCTTTTTCCTGGGTTATGAAAAATGTTTTCATGTAGGGTATGTCTAATAAGATTACTATATAGGAAGATCATGATTAGATATATTGAAGATAATTCATCAAATAAGAATATTGGAGTAAAATTTTATAAATGATCTATACTCATATGAGCCCCATACATGTGTTTGTATAATGTAATGAATATTTATATTAAAATATGTAATATCATTGTTGGATATGTTCAGATTCTTAATGTTTCTATAATGTTAATGGTATAGTAAATATTTGGATATTAGGATTAGAAAAAGATTAGTGAGATATATAGGGATACTCTTAAGGATATGTCGAGGGATATAACTGTGAATCATAGTTGGATAAGTCTAATTATGAGTAAATGTATTGGAAAACATCTTGGATGTTTTCTATATTACAGAACTTGAATTTTTATATAAAATAACATTCCTTTTTGATAAGTTGGTTTCCCACTATAAATATTATCACTCAGACTATGAGTTTCTGTTTTTTAAATGGTTGTAATGAAAATGTAATAGAATAATTTAAAATTTGATAGGAAATGTGTTTATGAGAAATTAAATGAAGGGATTACTAGAGTATAGGATATTATGATTATTCCAAGTCAATGATCATTCTATATGATAAATAACATCCATATAAACAAACTCTATCACTCACCAATAATGATATTGATAGTGTTTTTCGAGAGTTAGTGTGGAAGAGACCATGGTGGAAGGTTGTTTTAGTTAACAAAATTTCATGAATTATAGAATAATAACTCTGGGTAATGTAATAAAAAAAAGAAAGAAAAGGACTTTTTTGTGAAGAAGTAACACATATATTAAGTGATTTCTTATGGAAATTGAAATATTTAGTTTAAGAAATGGATAAGAATAATTAATTCACAAAGTAATCATATATGGTTGAATAATATAAATGTGGAAGGTGTATGAATTAAATAAATCTATGTCCTAGGGGTAAAACTCAAGAATAGGATTATAAATGATGTCATAATACAGTTTTTTTTGCGGGTGATACAGATAATGCACATGAAAATTCTACAAATTGAGATATTATGGAATAAGAAAAATGAATTCAGGGTAATTTAATAACAAAGAAGTAGAATAAATGATGTGTTTTAGTAATGGAAATCATTATTTATGAAATATACATGGTTATTTTATTTTTTGACATTCATTAATTATTTTAAAAAATATTTTTACTATTACTAATTATTAATGAATGTGATTTAAATATAAGGTGATATTTGAAAAAAAGAAACTATTAACAGAAGATAGCCCTTAAGATGTACCTAATGGTGAAATAATGTGATGATTGATTTGAATAATATAAATTTTATTGTATTGATTATGTTTGAAATTATTAATGATTAGAGGAAAATTGGTTTATGTTATAATTGATGATGTTTAAAACATTATTTTATTTAAATATTATATTCAATAATTTTAAAAACATGAGTTTTAAATGAATTAAATTATTTTCGATATAAAAAATAACACACAAAACATTACATATATGATAATATTACTACCTAATAATTTATTATATAATTTTTTTCAAGAAAATTTAATCTCATATATTTTTTTGTGAATGCAACTCATTGATTTTTATGATCAATAGTTTATTCAGCATGAAACACCGAGTTCAACCAACCCATTATATATATAACCATTATAACATGTCTACAAAATTTGTGGGAATGAAGAGTATTAACTTCATAATAAAATATATTTTTATATAAGACTTACTAAATATAACATCATGATTAACATTAGGAAAATAATAAATCAAATTTTAATGTTGTTTTATTCATATCAAATGTTTTTCCACATATATGTTTTTTATTTCATTTCATTTGAAAAATATTTTGTAATCAATTTTTTTTAAATTTTATAACACTTTGAGGATAAAATGAAATTCATTTTTTTGGATCATTATATCCAAATTTAACACTGGTAAAATTTTGAGACATTTCTGAAACTATTGATTTTCCTGTGAATAGTTAAAATACAGTTTTTTTAGACTAATTATTTTCAAATAATTAATTATTCATAAATCCCAATTATTTGTAAATGTAATTTTTGGAGCTAAATTTTAGATAAGGACATGAATAGTCAATTTTTGAGAAAAACAATGGTATATTTTGTTTCAGCAGACAATTTCGAGACAAATAAGGTGGTGTGTGCAAGATTTGAGGTTTATACCCAAGATTGAAAATTTCTTGCATGATCTTGCACGCCCAATGAAACATCAAATGGATTATTCCACATAATTCTTTAAAAAAATAGCCATGTTAGTTATGATAAATAAATTTTGGTTAGCATGCAAGAAGAAGAAACACACACAAGTTCCCCCTCACAAAATTTGACGTCAAATTCCACATGTTTTCATGTCATATTGCATGCTTCTACTATTGTTTTCATCTATAAAGATACATGTACCCCCTCAATCTAGTGTAACATTAAGTAATAAAACTCATCGCTCTTGTGTGTGAATGATGACCCCTTCCACTACCACGTGAAAGACATGGCCTCAAGGTACTGGATCGTACATGACAGGTCTCCCATGGATCCTTCCTCGGGTGGGCCCACTAGTGATTTTACATTTACCATTTCCATTTATTCAAATGAAACTACATGAAAAAGATCATTCTTTTACATAATATATTCCTTTGAGTAGTGTCTCTTTCTCCCCTAATCCCTGATTTAGTGTGCAAGCTTCAAATTTTCATGCATTCCCCAATCTTGTTTGCAAATGTCCCATATTGCGCACACCACCTCATCTTGCATGAAATCCTTAAATATTTCATTCAACCATCATACATCATCCATGTTTTTCCTTACGCAAATTACCCATGTTCATTCCTTTCTTGTTTGCATCACATCTGTCTTGCCTGTACATCCTCAGTGAGGGTATACAGGCTTTCACGTAGTGATTTCCTTGTCCCCTGAGTGGTGTTTCATGTTCCATATCCCCACCTCTAGAATCTACACATTGGAATGCTAACAAATAATACTTCTTCACATATCTATGAAAATGTGGACCCCTAAATGGATCACTTTTAAACCCCTGATACAAATGTTTTGGTGCCTTTTCTTCACCAACGGTTAATTTTTTCTGGTTATGTAAGTCCTAGGGGGAAGAGTAAATCATCATCATCTGAGCTAAATGATATTAAACATGAAATAATTCCCAAATCCTCAACACACGGCACTCATCTTTGACAACACCATTAGTGAAAATCCCCAAGAGGAAAATAATGTGGATTGGAACCATCACCATCTCAATCCCCTCCCACGGCTCTTATTCACCTTGTGTGCCCACTGAATCCTTGAGGTAAGCCATGAAACACATTGATAGGATGGTCCATGTACAGTTTTCACATCCTCCTCATACATCTGAACCCATATTTGGGTTGCCATCCACACATAATCTCCTACTTCTTCTTTGGGTCGGTAGTCATGTGTAAGCCTCATACTACACCTTTCAAACACACCATTCACGACGTGATCAACAATTTGATAGATACATATTTTTTCTCACACAGTGTATGAATCACATGGGATTAGAGTAATCATTGACCATGGAATACTCTTTGTGCTGCTGACCATGCATAATCCATAAGCCCCTCTCTACTGAACTACGTTGAATTTGGTCTCTTCCTTCCAAGAAGGGTTTGTATGAAGACTATATCAAGTCTAATACCATTATCCCTTTGTCCCGAATATTTATGTTTGGTTCACTCTTCATCCCATATGAGGAAAAAAAAGTTTCCCCAATCTGAACTATGTGGGTTTTGATCCCTTTAGGGTAAGTATGAATCATATTCGAGGTTCAATCCCAACAAATGGTGAACACTGGTGCTCCATTATATGGATGTACCCACTTTATGAGAAATTTTCCCTCTATGGGACACATCACCCGAATCTACCTCCCAGAGTTGTTCTGATCCACTCATTCAGTTCGTTGTCCTTTGTGTACACCCCGTCTATGTTTCCAATTCTATCGGGCATATATCCATGCGTAAGTCCCCCACCGCTCAATTCATACTCTCCTAATAACGATTTCCAATCTTTTGATGGATATCTCACAATGTATAATCCCTAATCATGTCTCTAGGTTTTTTTTTGCATTGTGCACACTTTGATTCTATGCCCCATATCTCAAATAAATGATCATTGATCTTTTATATTTTTTAGAATGGTACATAGGAAGTTTCCCTGATGTTTAATCACATCTCCCAAGTCTCATCCTGATCTCTCCCTCAGGCCTTTTGGTCACCAGAAGATCATGGCTTAACCCTTTTGTTCAATTTCCTTGTTCCCCCATCCATAAATTCTATCTCACAAGTCATCTATTTAGGTGACCCATAACCCCATTCCAAAGATACATAGATTTTGATTCCCTCATCAAGGATATATTGAAAACCACATTGTGGTTTAATCCCAAAACTAAACTCTTTACAATGGTTCTTGGTTCCATCCATAGTAATTATATCCTTCAACAGCTCATTTGAATCCATCCAGATTGTACCCAGGCCACCACATACCACTGAAATCATTCCATCCATACGGGTATCAAACCATGTGTATTCCCCAATCCCCTAATATCTCTATGTGGAACCCAATCCCTTAACCACACATAATCTCTAATTGGACTCTGGTTTGTTTTCTATTTAGTACACCTCAGTCCCATGACTCACACATTTGAGCTATATGGGTTTTAGTCCCTCTTGTGTCCATTGGAAGCCTCTTCAAGGGTCAATCTTAGAAAATACTAAACCTTGATTTCCCCCTTATGAGGACCCATCATTATCTCTGATCCACCGTTTGTGGATTCTAAATCAGTCTTCAATGTGTGAATCCTTCCCCTATGTGGGACACACCACCACGAGTCCATCTTTATTGGGAATTCTGATCCATTTATATGGTAAATGTTCTAGGTTCTGCCTCATATGAATACACCCATCCGATCAACTCTCAATTGTGTTCTGATCATTCTGATCTGTCTCCTTTAGACAACAAACTCACAACATACCTAGAGTTAAACATAAGAATCCATGGAAATACAGGGATACATGCCTCTGGTATATAATTCCTGGAATACAACTTGGGATTCATCGGGCTTCCCCGCCACCGAGAAGCACTCAGCAAATGGAAAATCTCTGTGTACCTGTGATTCAGTATCCAGAAATGATAGTGATAACCCAACATGACTACCCTATAGACTGAAGGTTACTTCCTGGATTTGACTCCCTATAGAATATTCTAAAAGAAGTAGTTTCATTAACCCACATCCACAATGATATAGAATCTGTATAGATTCATGAAAAATGTATTAATATTTATGTGATACCGGTACTAGGAGTAGACATTCAAGGATGAATTGTTGGATAGAGTTACCCATATCTCATCATCCCATTTCGATCAAGGAAAAAATATCATTGAATAATTTATTAATGATGCCCATATTTGGAAATAGGGGATGTTGGGAAACAATCATCATATCCACATAGATGACATGTTCCCCCGCAAAAGTATCGAAAAATAATGGTGAAACCGATGTGAAATTATTCACCTCAATATTTGGAATTGTAGCATCTAGAGAATCAATATATAAGAGTGTCCCCAGATCTAGATACCTGGTTCCATGTCCCACTATGAAAATAGTGGGAAATGGATTGAAACTGACCTGTATATGGGAATGATAATTGTTGGGTATCCCAGTTTGCGATGTTACCAGCGTGGATCTTGTTATCCATACCTGGAAGAATGAATGGAATATGCGCTTAGGCATCTCATACCAAACATATGTACTGATGGATGAATCTTTATAGTCTGTAGGAACCAAGGTATAACTACGGGAACCGATCACCTCCCACCCAAAAACACAGAGGCATGAGCAATACAAATGTGGATGTCCTACATGGAAACAACTCTTCTATGACAGCTCTAATGAACAAAGCTACTGAGTGTGCACACTGTAACACCATGATATTTTATGAGAAGTATTTTTTATGTATTATGTTATACACACCATTAATGGAATCTTTCACTACACACAACACTATCTTGGCTTGCATTACATGCAATCACAACCTTCCTCGATAGCGTGTGTAGTAGGCAATACCAAGTCTCACTAAACAATAATATATTGATATAATATTTTTACGGACTTGACGTTATAAATAGTATTAATTAAATTTTGAATTTTATAACATTATTATTCATATTACATATTTTATAGAACACTATATGAGAACAGAATAATTTTTTTGGGTAAAATAAGTATTTTTCAAAAAATGCTGTTTTGCCGTCTTTTGATGGCGCACCAACATTAAATATAGGTTTCGATATTTTTATAAGTTCAATTTGAAAAAATAAAATTATTCTTTGTAATCAAGAAATAAAAATTTACTTTGGATAAAATTTTCATATTATTCTGATAACTTTCCTATTTTTATGAATAGTAAAAACACACTATATTTTAATTAAAAACAAAATTTTTCATTGAAATAATTTGTAAGGTTAAATTATAATCTTGAATTTTTTTTATAGTATAAATAGAATATATTTTTACCATTTAATATAATGTATGTCATTACCATTAATTTTAAATTTAATTAATAGGTAAAAATATTTCAATCATTGGCAATGTTTTGACTTTTAAAACCCGTTTTCTTAACAACGGGATTAATATTCAATTAATTACTACAACTTCCCTTTATTGAATTCTAAAAAATGGATTCCATATTTGGATTAAGTGGGTCCAAATTAATCTAATATCTTACTTTTATTTTTTTGATATTATGAATCATAACTACGGTAATTTTTATTTACTACAGTTAAAGGTAAATCAGGCAATTAAGGGTAAACGTAAGATTATAAAATTACCATAACACTTTCAATAAATCCAATTGGATGAATAAAAGTAGACCCATATCATCTATGGGTCGGAATAAATTCATTTTATTGACTTATGACCATTAAAATAATTTAATTATTCTTAAAACCAAAGAAAGGGACAACATGTCACTCTCTTAAATCTTATAAGTATAATAATTTTAATTTAGTTATAAACTTCATGAATCTTCAAAAATGAATAGTCTACAGAACGATAATAAAATTATCTACATCGAGTTATTTTATTTATAATATTTAGGGATTAAATAATTATCATTAATTATGACACAATAGTGATGTTGAAATTATTTTATTGATTGAATTGACAAATAAATGATTTTAAAGGTATTAAAATAAATATTATATGAACTATTTAACGTGTTCCAATAATTTTATAGATAAATATGACATGTTATGAATCTATTAAATTTTTTATTTCGAACATACCTTCTGTGTATATTTTATTTAAATTCAAATAAATGAATAGTGTCATAAATGACACTATTGTTATTTTATAAAAAGTACATATTATAAAATTGTTTAAAAATCACAAAAATATTTAAAAATTATAAATTAAAATTTACATGGTATAATCTATTATAAAGTCTAAAATTATTAACAATTAACAACATATAAGTAATTATTTATAATTATTAAGTATTTATAATTTTATTACGACTAATAAAATTAAATAGATTATATAAGGATAAATCATGTTGATAATGTTTAAAATACATTCACAACTTGTCTAAATTTTATTGGTTGATGAGATTGCAAACCTATATAATCTAATCTTTGGATTTGAGTAATTTTTGGATGTATCTAATTGGGGATGAAATTTTTTATAAATTAATATTTCTTATAATTCCAAAGGTGCCCCTCTCCTCCTTTATAAAAGGGAACCTCCTCCCTCCCCTATTTACACAATTTAGAGCCTTCATGCTCCACCAAACCCTGTCCATTTACCTTTTAAACTTCCCTAGATACATTATAGAGGTCCTGGTCTTCTTCAAAGACCAAATTTAGTGCCCTACGAAGAGGTTTCAAAGAGGCGTGTCGAAGAAGAGGTAATATCCGTTACCGATTCATTCAAATTTATTTCCTCTTCTACTTACTCTTATTTAGTCTTTTCATTATTAATTAATAACATAGGTATCACTCATATACTGATATGTTATTATAAATATGAAACAACACTATTTTAATTCTATCCATCCTACAGAAAATGAAGTCACCGCGCGTGCATACGTACGGAATAATGTCTCCAAACCATTGTGTAATCTATCTTCCACCACCACCTTAAATGGATGGGTATAATGGTTTAAATAATAAATATATATGATTAATTAAAAGTTATATTGATTCTGAAATTTTATACATACACTTCAATACAATTACACGATCATGGGAACGATATCATCGCTCGTGCATATGTACGGCCTACCGTCTCAACGATGTGATGCGACTCATTCTACATGATCTTCATTGAATAATGATTATATAAATCAATTGAATGAGTAAATATGATATATATTACATTAAAAAAATTCGGGATATGAGGAATCTATAACCTAAAAAGAAGAATAAGAATTTATTCGACAAAACACGCATAAGAACATAAAGCAACAAACACCCGAATAACAAGTAACAATGAAATATTACTAATAAGATGCTAAGAATATGACCATATATGATATCATAACAATGATTATGATTGTGGAATAAGTCAATTATATTATTTAAATCATTATACAGGAGTTTCAGACACATACAAGGTATATCGGACCTAAGGTAAGGGAAAATCTCGCAATCTCATTTTTATCCGAGATTGTTTATACTTCAGAATTTACAGGGGAATATTTATCATCCACATCCATGTTTCATAAATATTTAATATTATTTATATCCTACTACAATTTTTAATATCCAATTTTACCCATTGGTTAGTTTTTAGTAAATGATATGTAAGTAATCTTTTGTCATTTTTAGTACAAGGTACTTTTTGACTTTTCCGACCAAAGTACGTGAAGATTGTTTTTTTAACTTATACAGCATGAATGGATTTTTATGAATTAATAGAACATTATTTCCATAACACCTCCTTTACCTGTTTTAAAGTTTATTTTTAATCAACATCTTGTAGTTTAAAATTGTATGACATGTTATGATAAGAAAAATGTTTTTGACGTATAAAGGATATTTTCCTTAAGAATGGAGTTCAAGTGAATTATCAAAAATATTTTCCATCTAAGATAATATAGGGTCTTATTTATATCCATATTTTTACATTGATTTTATTATGTTATGATGGAATTAATTTTATGATGTCTTTTTATCTTATATGGATTAGGTCATGATGGCATGATGTTTAAGAATATAATTTTTATTACATGGGTTATGCTATGATATATGATTTATGATTTTGTGGAGCACATAAGAATGGTTTGATTATGAGATGGGTGGGATCTATATATCCCTCCAATTAATTGGGTAAATATTTATATCTCATGGTATACACATGGATGGAACGACAAGTTAATCTGGTTCAGTGATACAGGACTGGAACGAGGAGTGTACTCGGTTCAGTAATGGACTTTGTCCGATATGATGGTCTTGGAAATGATCCTTGACTAATATGAAATGATTTTATATGATTATTTGTGTATGATAAAATGTTTCATGAGTTTGGTTATGATTATTGGGATTAAATTTCACAACTATGATTTATCCCATGTTATGATATTATGATCTCTTTTGCAGGTTATGATTTTCAAAATGTTATGTTCTTATTAATATGATATGATTTATATTTATTTTGTTTATCCTTAATCATCATTTGAGCTCACACATTTGTATGTTTTCATTTCCCCAGGCCAGGAAGAAAGGTATTAAGTAGGATATGCCAAAAGGGACACTAGATATGATGAAATAAACAGGAGACAATGTAGATGATTTATGAACCAGTTGTTTATGTTTACCAGTTTCTAAAGACACTATACCTATACGGTCCTATCATGGTTTTGTTATATGTTGTCATAAGTATGATTAAATTTTGAATTAATAACCATGTATGTTATGTATGGGTGATTTTAGTTGCTATTAGTGGAATGGTATAGTCAACCATTGGAAACTAGGATGTGAAAGCCTTAGTAAGAACCCTAAGGATATGTCTAGGCAAAGAACACAATATTAGTGTTTTAGAAATGGCCATGAATAACCTATGATAAGACTGTAAGTGTAAAATTTTATTCTTGATTATGTTGTTTTCATATTATGATTAGTGTTTCTCACCCTATGCTTATTGGTATTAGTCAATGGCTGGAACCAGAAGGAACCATGTTAATGCTGAATGCGATGGGAAATTCAATGATTATTCCCCTGAGAAACCAAATGATATGGGAGATGGAATGAAAAATCTTGTAGCCATGATCACACAACTTTATCAATCTATGAACCATGCAGGTCTCCCAAAAGAGAAAAGGGGGGAGAAAAATTTTGTATAATCCTTCATGATGTAGCGTCCACCTTCATTTTGAGGGTCTTTTGATCCATTAGTGGCTGAACAATATATTAGTACCACTAAAAAGATATTTTCATTTCTACAATGTTCTGAACATGACAAAGTCATCTTAGCAATGTATCGTTTGGAAGGTGGTGCTGATAAATGGTGGAATCTTATCAAGAAGACGAGGCAAATAGATGATATTGAGTCCGTGGAATGGGATGAGTTCAAGAACTTATTTTTCAATAATTACTTGCATAATATTCTTCGAAAAAAGATGGATAAGGAGTTTCTGGAACTTAAGAAAAAGGATGATGAATTTGTTGGTACCTATGAAGCAAATTTTACAAGAATTGCAAGGTACTCTTCTGGAATTATTATCCAACCTGAGAGTAAGATCGATCGATTCTTTAGTGGCTTAAAACCATGTATTCAAAGGGCATTAGCCATAAGGGACTTCAATAGTTATGAGGAAATTGTTTGATGTGCTCCCAAGTTTGAGATGGAGATTGGAGTAACCCATCAAAAGTATGGGTTTGATACGAAGATGAAAATGGAATTCAAAGGGAAATCTAAAGACCACACTGAAAAGAATATGAGTTTTCCCTTATGCTCAAACTGTGGAAAGAAACATATAGGTAACTGTCTTAAAGGAACAATTTAATGTTTTTAGGGTGGAAAAGAAGTTTATCGGGCTGTTGAATTTCGAAATAATAGGAAGAAGATGTCTAATGACGCGAAAAAAGAAAGGGATACACAGAATGCACCTCCTACACTTCAATGTTTCAAGTGCAAGGAAATGGGGCATTGATCCAATCAATTCCCTAATCCAAGGGTTGTTGATGATAATAGACATCAACAAACTATTAAGTCCAATGACAATGGAAAGTCACATGCAATTTCTATCTGTGATGTGGAGTACGATAACGAAGTGGTGAAAGGTACACTTAACATCCACTATAAAGTAAAAAATGTTTTATTTGATTCTATATCCACCCACTCATTTATTTATGAAGAATTTTCTACAGGTATCATCGTACTACCTCAACAATTAGATGTTGAGTTAGTTGCGACAACTCCTAATGGAACAACAATCGCATCAAAAGTTTACAATTCTTCTCCGATTGAAGTTTTTGGGAATGTTCTTCCTGCAAATCTTGTGATCCTTCCTATAGTGGAATTTGATGTGATTCATGGAATAGATTGGATTTTTTATATGAATCTCATATCATATCCAATGAGGGGAAATCACATTTAATATTCCCGATCAATCTACTTTCATCTATCGATGCAAGGATGAATATAACATTCCAGGGGAAATTTCTTCCATTTATGGGTCTTGATTCCAATTAATGAAGGTTATTTATCTCAAATGGTTGGAGAGAAACTCACGATTAAGAATATTCCCATTGTATGGGAGTATGATGATGTCTTTCCAGTGGAATTTCTAGGTCTCCCACCAAATTGTGAAGTTGAGTATTCAATAGAACTCATAATGGATACTATTCACATTTCAGAGACACCTTATAGTATGGACCCAATTGAGTTGTAGGAATTGAAGAAGAAACTCCAAGAGAATCATGATAAAGGATTCTTACGCTGTAGTGCATCACCTTGGGGTGCACCTGTTCTATTTGTTAAGAATAAAGATGGGTCAATGAGACTTTGCATTGATTATCGAGAACTTAACATGATCTCTATCAAGAATAAATATCCTCTCCCACGCATTGATGACTTATTTGACCAACTACGTGGAGCTCAATACATTTCCAAGATTTATCTTCATTAAGGGTATCATAAATTAAGGTTAAAAAAAGTGGATATTCGAATGATGAAATTGCGTACATGTTATGGTCACTATGAATTTATAGTAATGCCATTTGGTCTTACTAATTCCCCTGCTATCATCATGGATATAATGAATTGAGTCTGTATAGACTATCTTGATCAGTTTGTGGTAGTATTTATAGAGAATATTCTTGTTCATTCAAAGTGAAAGGAAGAACATGAAGATTACTTGATAATTGTATTAATGACCCTATGAAAGGGGAGGCATTATGAAAAATTTACCAAGTGTGAATTTTGGCTTCAAAAAGTATCATTTTTGGGTCACATAATCTAAAAAGAGGGGATATCTGTGGATCCATTAAAGACAAAGGTTATCGAAAGATGGTCGAGACTAACAATAGTAACTACGATCCGAAGTTTTCCTAATTTGGCTGGATATTATTGACGTTTTGTGAAAGATATTTCACGATTATCTAATCCAGTCAACAAGTTGACTCGAAAAGGAGTAATGTTCGTGTGGACGGAGGAGTGTGAAGTGAATTTCAAGGATTTGAAAAAAAGGTTATCCAGTGCACCTATGCTCACAATTCCATGTAGTGGATAAAGGTTTGTGATCTACAGTGATGGATCCAAGAAGGGATTGGTGTGTGTTCTCATGAAAAAACGATATGGTGATAGCTTATGCCTCACGACAGTTGAAAATCCATGAGAAAAATTACTCAACTCAAGATTTAGAGTTAGCTACAGAAATAATTGCCTTAAATATATGGAGGAATTATCTTTATGGTGGAAGGTGTGTTATTTTTAATGATCATAAAATTTTAATGTATATTTTTACACAAAAGGAGATGAATATGCGCCAAAAAGGATGGTTGGAGATGATTAAGGATTACGACTGGTCAATTCATTATCACCCTGGGAAAGCAAACAAGGTGGAAGATGCATTAGGCCGACAAGACCATTCTAGCATATCCATGATGAGGATCACAAAAGATCCAATATTTATGGATTTACAAAGGATGGATCATGGAATTACAATTGATGGGGAAAAATCTTATCTTTCTCAAATGAATGTTCAACCATCTATACATGTGAAGATTAAAGAGGCAGAAAAAGAAGATATAGAGTTACAAAAGATGGTGAGAAATGTTCCCGAATTCAACCTAGATTGTGATGGGATAATAAGGTTCAAGAATTGGGTTTTTTTCCTACCATAGCAGATTTAATGAAGGATCTACTGGATGAGGCTCATAGGTCTTAATTCCCTATTCATCTGGGAAGCGTGAATATGTATAGGGACCTGAAAGAGTATTTCTAGTGGGATGGAATGAAAAGAGATGTTGCTGAATATGTCTCTCAATTATTGGATTGTCAGTAAGTTAAAGCTGGGATATAGAAGTCTAAATGGATGATACAAATAATTCCCATACCAGAATGGAAATGGGAAAACATCACTTTGGACTTTATCACTGGACATCCTTAAATATCCAAAGTCAATAATTCTATCTGGGTCATAGTTGATTATCTTACAAAGTTGGCACACTTCATTGCTATTAGAGAATATTTCTCTCTAGATCATCTTGCCAGGATATATGTGATGGAAGTGGTAAGATTGCACGGAGTACCACTTTCCATTATATCTTATTGGGATCCGAGGTTTACCTCGATGTTCTGGAGAAGTTTTCAGCGCACTTTAGATACAGAGTTGTGTTTCAGCACTGTTTATCATCCTCATACAGACGGTTAGCCTGAGAGAACAATTCAAACTCTAGAAGATATTTTAAGAGCTTTCTCTATGGATTTAAAAGGTGGTTGGGATCAACACCTACATTTGGTGGAATTTTCTTATAATAATATCTTTCACTCCAGTATTCAGATGGCTCGTTATGAATCTCTCAATGGAAAGAAAAGCTGGACTACAACTTGCTGGGATGAAGTTGGGGAAAGAAAGCTATTAGGACCTAATCTTTTTTATGAGATGGTAGAAAAGGTCAGATATATTCAGCAACAAAAAAGATCATCTCAGAGTCGACCAAAGAGTTATTCCGACAACCGAAAAAAAGACCTAGAGTTTGAAGTGGGTGATAAAGTGTTCTTACGAATATCCCCATGGAAGAGAGTAATGTGATTTGGAATGATGTGAAGGCTGAGCCCTAAGAATATAGGTACTTTCAAAATACTAGATCGTGTTGGGAAGGTAACTTACCAATTGACGCTTCCATCGAATCTCTCTCATGTTCATGATGTGTTCCAGATATCTCTCCTGAGAAAGTACATACCCGATCTTTCACATGTACTAAGCTCAGAAGTTGTACCGATGGAGCAAGATCTTTCTTATAAAGAAAAAATGATAGAGATTCTGGATCATTGAGAAAAAGTTCAACGGAACAAGACCACTCACTTGGTGAAAGTTTTTTGGAGGAACCACTAATTAGAAGAAGCTACATTTTAGCTTGAGGATTTTATGAGGGAGAGGTATCCTCGTCTGTTTCTTACGAAGTGACAAATTTTGAGGGAAAAATTAATTTTAAGGGGCGTAGAATGTAACTCACTGATATTTTATGATAAATATATATTTTATGTCTTATTTTATACACAACATAAAAGGAATATTTCACTATACACAAAACTAGCTTGTCTTGCATTACACGCAATCGAAACCTTCCACGATAGCATTTGTAGTACGCAATACCAGGTTTCAGTAAACAACGATATATTGTTATAATATTATTATGGATTAGACATTAGGAAAGGTATTCACTAAATTTCTAATTTTGTAACATTATTACTAATCTTACATATTTTCTATAACATGGTATGAGAACAAAATAATTGTTTTAGGTGAAATAAATATTTTTAAAAAAATGCAGTTTTGTCGCCTTTTAATGGAACACCAACATTAAATCTAGTTTTTGACATATTTATAAGTTCATTTTGAAAAAATAAAATTCTTCTTTGGAATCAGGATATAAAAATTTACTTTGGGCAAAATTTTCAAATTATTTTGATAACTTTCATATTTTAATGAATAGTAATAACATGTTATATTTTAATTAAAAACAAATTTTTTTCATCGCAATAATTTATATGGCTAAATTATAATATTGAATTTTTTTAAAGTATAAATAGAATAGTTTTTTATCATTTAATATAATTTATGTCATTACCATTAATTTTACATTGAATTCATGGGTTAAAACATTTCAATCATTGGAAATGTTTTAACTTTTAAAACCCTTTTTCTTAACAATGGGATTAATTTTAAATTAATTATAGCAACTTCTATGTTTTTAATTTTGAATAATGGATTCCATATTTCGATTCAGAGGGTTCAAATTATTATAATAGGTTACTTTTATTTTTTTGATATTATGAATAGTAACTACGGTAATTTTTATTTACTATAGTTGAAGGTAAATCTGGTAATTAAGGGTAAAAATAAGATTATAAAATTACCCTAAAACTTTCCAAAAATCCTATTAGATGACTATAAATAGACCGATATCCTCTAAGGGTAGGAATAATTTCATTTTATAGGCTTTTTACCATTAGAATAATTTAATTATTATTAAAACCCAAGAAAGTGACAACATGCCACTCTCTTAAATCTTATAAGTATAATAAATTTAATTTAGTGATAAACTTCATGAAATCAGAACATGAATAGTCTACAGAAATATAATAAAATTATCTACATCATGTAAATTTATTTATTATTTTTAGGGATTAATTCATTATCATTAATTATGATTCAATAGTGACGTGGAAATTATTTTATTGACTGAATTAAAAAATAAATTATTTTAAAAGTATTAAAATAATTATTATATGAACTATTTAATGTGCTCCACTAATTTTATAGATAAATATGACATGTTATTAATCTATTAAAGCTTTTAGGTGGAACATATATTCTGTGTATATTTTATTTAAATTCAAAAAAATGAATAGTGTCAAAATTGAGACTATTGTTATTTTATAAAAATTACAAATTATAGATTTTTTTAAAAATCTCAAAAATATTTAAAAATTATAAATTAAAATTTATATGGTATAAAATGTAATAAAGTGTAAAATTATAGACAAATCACAACATATAAGTAATTATTTATAATGAATTAAAATTTAGAATTGTATTACCATAAATAAAATTAAATTGATTATATAAGTATAAATCATGTTGATAATGTTTAAAATAAATACCCAACTTGTATAAATTTTATTGGTTGATTAGATTACAACACTGTGTCATCTAATATCTTGATTTGGGTCATTTTTGGAAATTTTATGTGGGGTTTGAATTTATTATAAATTAATATTTCTTATAATTCCAAGGGTGCCCTTCTCCTCCCTTATTAAAGGGAACCTCCTCCCTCTCCACTTTACACAATTTAGAGCCTTGATGATTGGACAAAACCTTCCCATTTCCCTTATAAAATTTCCCAAAAACATACTAGAGGTCCTTTTCTTCTTCAATGGCCAAATTTAGTGCCCTAGGAAGAGGTTTCAAAGAGGCGTGTCGAAGAAGAGGTAATATCTGTTACTGATTCATTAAAATTTATTTCTTCTTCTACTTTATCTTCATTAATTGTTTAATTATTAAGTAATAACATTAGTATCACTCATATACCAATATGTTATTATAAATACGAATGAACTTTATTTCACCTTCTATCCATCCTACGGAAAATGAAATCACCGAGCATGCGTACGTACAGAATACCGTCTCCACGCTATGGTGTAATCTTTTTCCACCACCACCATACTTGGATGGGTATAATGGTGTAAGTAATAACTATATATGATTATTTTAAAGTGATATTGATTATTAAATAGTATAAATACACGTAAAAACAATTCCACTATCATGGGAATGATATCATTGCTCGTGCGTACATACGAACTACCGTATCCATGATGTGATGCGACTCGTTCTACATGATATTCAATGAATAATGATTATATAAATGAATTGAATGAGTAAATGTGATATATATTACACTAATACCATTATTGAAATGAGGTATCTATAACCTAAAAAGAATAATAATAATATATTCGACAAAACACGCATAAGAACCTAAAGCAATAAACGCCCGAATAACAAGGAGCAATAAAATATTAATAATATGATGCTAATAATATGACCATATATGATATCATAAAAATTATTATGATTTTTTAATAAGTCAATGACATTATTCAAATCATTATATAGGAGGTATGGACACGTACAAAGTACATCTGACCTATGGTAAGGGAAAATCACACAATCTCATTTTTATCTGAGATTGTTTACACTTCAGAATTTAGAGGGGAATATTTATCATCCAAATACATGTTTCATCAATATTTAATATTATATATATCCTCCTTAAATTTTTTAAATTCAATTTTTCCCATTGGTGAGTTTTTAGTAATAGATATGAAAGGAATATTTTGTCGTTTCTAGTACGATGTACTTTTGGACATTTCTGGAAAAAGTACGAGAAGAATGTTTTTTAACATATACAGAATGAATTTATTTTTATTAATTAATAGAACATTATTTCCATGAGTCATCCTTTAAATGTTTTTAGGTTTATTTTTCATCAACTTCTTTTAGTTTAAAATGGTATGACATGTTATGAAAGGAAAATTATTTTTGAAGTAGAAAGGATATTTTCCCCAGAATGGAGTTCAAGTGTTTTATCAAAATTATTTTCCATATAAGATAATATAGTGTTCTTTTATATACCTATTTATAAATTGATTTGATTATTTTATGATGGAATTAATTTTATGATGTCTTTTTATCTTATATGGATTATTTCATGATGGCATGATGTTTAAGAATCCCATTTTTATACATGGGTTATGCTATGATATAAGATTTATGATTTTGTTGAACACATAATAATGGTTTAGTTATGAGATGGGTGGGACCTATATCTCCCTCCAATGCATTGGGTAAAGATTTATATCTCATGAGATAGACATGGATGGAACGAAAAGTTAATCAGTTTCAGTGATATAGGACTAGAACGAGGAGTGAACTCTGTTCAATAATGGAATTTATCTGCTATGATGGTCTTGGAAATGAGCCTTGACTAATATGAAATGATTTTCTATGATTATGTGTGTATGCCACAAAGTTTCATGTTTTATGTTATGATTATTGTGATTACATTTCACTACTATGATTTATCACATGTTATGATATTATGATCTCTTTTGTAGGTTAGGATTTTCAAAATCCTATGTTCTTATGAATATGATATGATTGATATTTCTTTTGTTTACCCTTACTAAGCATTTGAGATCACCCTATTGTATGTTTTCTTTTCGCCAGGTCCAGAATAAGGGTATTAAGTCGGATATTCCAAAAGGGACTCTAGATATGATAAAATAAAAGGGAGACAATGTAGATGATTTATGATCCAGTTGTTTATGTTTACCAGTTTCTAAAGACACTATACATATATGGTCCTATCACGGTTTTGTAATATGTTGTAATAATTAGGCTTCAATTTTGAATTAATAACCATGTTTTTAAAGTATGGGTTGTTATACACACTCCATCTCACCCACCCAATTTATTCAAATGATGTTGATTGATGATCACTTTCAATTGTATGAATAATTGTGGGTCATATCTACAATGGAAATAGCCTTCAAAAAATTTAAGGCTTATGCACCTCATTATCACTGCCTCCCTTGGGGCTACGTTGTAATCCTCTACCCCACAATTTGAAAATTTATCATTTCAGAAGGCTCTACTTGAAATTATTATACAACTAATACCCTTATGTATGTGAAGTAATGGATGTATGAGTCCCCTTAGCTATGACTTTGGCCAGCGAGATGCCAAGAAGGGCTCACACCAGGTCATGTTAGTCCTATTAGCTGGTCCCACAGATCTTGGAGTTGGTGGTCCATACCCCTTCATAGTCGGCCGTTGCTAAGATTAACCAACGTAAATATCGGGCACAACATCCAATGGATGCCCATGATAGGGTATCGTCTTCTAAGAATCTAGTATCTCAAACCACCACCAGCATGTGTTATCATATCCCTGTCACTATAGAGTAGATTCACCAATACTCACAATCATCACTGAGGCACTGGCCACCCAATGGGATGGTTGGATTCACTCTCCCAAACGTTGGCATGAGTAGAAGTCGTCACGGGCCAACCCATAATGATGACGTTCATTATGTAGTTACTCCCCTTACTACAATCATTAGTTCAAACAGAGGTCATCCCCATCTTGTTGATTCCCATCATGAAGTTAATCCCAATGATAATGATCTTAGGTTTGAAAATTCACCCTAAATACTAGGTTATAAACATGTAGGTCCTCACTTCCCTAGTACCCACCACCATAGAGGTACTTTCTATGTTCTTACCATCTATAGTAGAGGGCATTTCTACTCACAAAGTCGCAGTCATGGAGGCGTCTCCGTGTTCCATTGGACATCTTCCTGGGTGCCCCTCACACCATATCTTATTAAAGTAGAGTCCATCGTCATGTCAAAGATATACCTTACATTGAAGAATTGTCTGGGGGAAGGATGGTGGGTTGTCGTCGCTAGAGGAAGAACACTATGAAGCCTCAGATCACAATCAAACAAGTCCACTTTTTAGACCCTTTGGCAGAGTTCAATTCTATGATGGAACCATCACTCCAATCCCATATATTAAGATATTTAGAAAGATCTAGGCATATCATCATTTTCATCCTAGAAATATAGATGCACTAGATCTTTGACTCCCTCTACAGAAATAAACTAGAGGAATATTTGGTTACATTACTGAGTCTTTATGTTAAATTGCCTCTATCATCATCGGGTCATTCTCAAGAGAGAAAGGGGTTCACAAGACAATTGTTCTAGGGACTTGCCAATGGGAAGAACCAGTCTGATCCACCGCAAATGACTTCCACCCCTATACAAAAAGAAGTGGTTAGTATTACTTCATAGAGGGATGTGGTTGTAATTTAATAATACCCCCCCAGACGTAGCCCATGATGCAATGGTTTTTCGTCTCGCATTCTATAATCTCCACTAACCATTCCCCCACTGAAATAGTCTATGTCATATCCGCTATCAGTTGCTAAACTACCTCTAGATGATTATTGGGGAAACCAAGGGATGGATCCGGAGTTTGAGCCTAGATGTTTGTGGGAAATTATTGCAGCGGAACATGTCCCAGATATGTACTGGCTAGTCATAACTACAAGATTCAATACATGACCCTCCTTCACGTAGAACAAGGTTATGTTATTTTTTTTATCCTTCTAGATGACACTTTTATGTCTCCATCATAAAAGGTTTGCATACACAAAAATATGGGAACACATCAACGAAACTGGCCAAAAATTCCACCTAGTTGAGTCTGTCAAACTCCCAGTAGATCAGTAACATGAATCTCCCTATTATCATAATACCCAACCTCAAAGATGCATTTAGAGCTTTGTTGTTCTCTGTATAGTTATCAAGGATTCTTACCGACCTGTCTAGATCCATGGTTGGGGGAAGTTTTTTTCCATGCATTTTAGTCCAATGAAGTTACAGCCTTGTTAACCTTGTGGTATCAAGGATATTCCTTTAGGTGTCATCATAGTGAACATGGTCATTAAGGAAATATACCTAAAATGAGGAATCAATACATGGTCTGTATAAGAGGAACATATGAATGGGGTATCACATTAATCAAAAAACACTATAAGAGTCAACACTCACTGAAAAAAGTTAGATACTTGACCTTCCAACATGTTATGAGTAGTTGCCTCTCAGTCGAGACCCCAGAAAGGTTAAGGAAAATGATGTGACCTCCACAAGCCACACCTGTCTTGTTTAGTGAATATGAAGGAGGAAGGTCCTGAATATGTTGTATTGCATCTGTAGCTCACTGAATAGGAGAATACGATCGATGATATTTTTGCGGAACATGTGGTGGAAGGGTGACCGCACTATCATGACACATCAAATTGATTAAGTTTTTAAGAGTGATTTATAGTCTAGGGAAGACCCTAGGTCCTTTCTCTATGAGAATTGGTTCATTTAGATTGTGTTTTTTTAACTATTATTACAAAAATAGTGGTGCTGTTGAAAATATTTTGAGAATGAAATTACTTAATTTAATGTTTAAAAGTTGAGAAAACAAATTGGTTTTAAAAAATATGAGATAAAATGGTTCATTTATAATTCACTACATACTAACATGTTCATCATTAATAGAGATTTATTTAGGTTTGGAATAATTATTTGTCTGAAATTAATTGGAATTCAGATTAATTCTAAGCCTTTATTTCATTTCTTGAGGAACCAATCCTTAATATAACTATCATATTGTCAAGGTCCAAAACGTATTCATGTAATATGATATTTGAAATCAGATTTAAATCTCATGAATGTGGGTAGGAAAAGGATTCTTGTGTTTCCCAGTCAGAACAACACAAGTCACGCACTCAAAACCTCATGCTGATTAGTTTGAAATTAAGAGAATCTCATTCACACGCATCAAAATAAGCATTCAAATATGAAAATATGTAACATAAATGGAAAGAAAATTTTTAACGCCTAAATTACTACAAAACGGTAGGTAATATATGCATTGTAACTCCCTTGACATGTGTGTAGCTCCCTAACAACGAACACACACTAATTAGCTCGACATCGGGTGGTGGAAGAAGATTGGGTGAAAGTCTTTCTTCATTCTCGATTGCCCAATGAGGATAGGGGCCTCCAAACATCAATGATGAGGAGATAAACTAAATGGAACCCCAAATTGGCATCACATAACACCTTGGACAAACTCAAAAATGAGTTTCCCATGGAGACCTTTTATAGCCGAAATAGGACATGGTTTTGGGTACCCAATTTTTGTAGTACCACATGTGTCTTTTTTTGGAATTGAATAAAGGCATCTCTTGACATGAAAAAAATTGAAGATTTGTTGGTTGAACACTTGAATGTTTCCGTGTCAATGTTTGTGGCCATTATAAAAATGTATTGGTATATTAGGTTAAAAGACTGAAACAAACATTTGAATTCAGATTGATTATGTCCCCTGGATAGAATGGTTCAGATAGGCCACCAGATTACTGAATAAGGATTTGGTTTATTAATAATTGTTGTATCCCATGATGTTTTAGAGAGGCTCACAGAGTATCCTCTAATTTGGATGCAAGGAGCTCCTATACTATTCAAAATAGTGGACATATGTCCATACGATGCCAGGCAGATTGGACCATTTTTTTATAGATGATCTCAGAGCATCCAAATCACCTCAACCTTTAATGAAAATATCAAAACAAGTATAAATGACCTTTATTATAGAAATAAAAAATTAATTCATTTAATAAAAATTGAGGTGTAATTTAATTTTTTATTTCGAATATTCATTACACAACTTGTTTAAAATATCAGTGTAAGGGTGTAATTGAGTTATGAATTGCTCTACGATCACACCCGCACACCTAAACATTTTTACTCTCTAGAAAAGTCACATATCCAAAAAAAAATTCATTTATTTATTGCTAACATCATGAAGATTTAACGTATGAGTAAATTTTAATTCATTAACGCAATTTGATAAGTGTATGAACCACACCTAATAGTTCTTCCAATTGAAAATGGAAAAAGATGTCTCATTTATAATATCACAATGAAATTCAAAGATATTAATAGCAGAAAATTGAGCATGGAATTTATAATTCATCCATTCCAATAACACTCCGTGTGTGTGTGAAAACCATATCATTCTATTCATTCCAGATTTTATCCAATAAATATAGCTTATTTTAACATTATTTAGGTTTGTATAGTTTTTTCCACGGATCCTTCCCTACAACCTTTGAAATCATATTTCAAGATCCACTCACTTAAGAATTCCCCAAACTCAAAAAATTTGTTCCTGACCTTGATACGCCCATATGTTTCACATTTCATCACTCCCGTCATTTATAATTTTTGTTTTTTAGTGGTTGCATTTGTATCAAATCTATCATTCATCTCTAAACCCTTGTTTGATCACCTCACGACACAAATTAAAATAGTTATAACAACATTAATGTTTTAGTGGTGGTTTTTGACTTTCCCAAGACACAACCCAATTTTTTTGGGGCGTTCAATAGTTAGATATTAGGTACACCCACATTGGTCAATCTGGTATAGTAATGATACAAATATGATAAGGAATGAACGTATGGAAAATTCATTTAAAACTCAAATATTATAACCTAACATATATTTACCTTATATTAAGTAAAAAATATTCAAACTTGGTGGTTTGGTGAAAAACAATTTTGTGGAGATATTTTTGACACAGTTTTCCCAAAAGCTAGTCACACAAGGGGAATCAATCATCTCAAAAGTTATACAGTGATAAAAAAATTAATATCATTAATAGAAAACTAGTTCACTAAAAATCACTCCCTGATGATAAATTCTTACAAAAATTCAATCAAAAATATGTACATGTTTTTTATCAAATGTTAAATCAACACGGAATAAAAAATTTCAACATGCATTTTCAATAAGTTCAATGATTTGGTGACCATAAGTGGTGAAGTAAAATTACCATAAACAAGGCCAAAAAGAGAATAAAGAAGAAATGACATGAAAATCTTAATGAACCCAGAAAGATGGGGAAAATTGAACATACCATAAAGAAGGGAAAAAACAGATGAAAGAAAAAAGACTATTAAACTCCTTAACTAACCCATGAATGTACCCATCCCACACACCTAGAATGTTCAGTGTCCTCACTATAATAAATGTGAATGTTAGAAGGAAAGACAAAACATGGTGTGTTTAAATAGTTTTATGCTTCATGAACATGGAGTTCCTCCATCTGGAACTTTGGATGGGCTTTGTGGAAGTGCTTCAGCCTCTATCCTGAAAGTATGTATGATACATGGATGTCAACATCATGCGTGGTTAGTTCAAAATTGTGAGGGAGCTACATACTTTCATATTTGAATTAATTTTATTCCATTAAAGTATGTATGATACATCGAATAAAATGTTTTAAAACCAAAATTACTCTATCCCATTAGCTAATATATTCATTTTACCTCTCCTGACATGTGTGTAGCTCCCTCACAACGAAGGCCCACTGATTAGCTCGACATCAGTTGGAGGAAGAAGCTCGAGCAGAATTCCTTCTTCATTATGTATCCCCCTATGATAATAGGGCCCTCTAGAACAACACAGATGAAAAGAGGACTCATACAGAACCCCAAATTCGCATCACTTCACTCCTTGGATGACCTGCCAAATGATGTTTCCCTGGTTCCTTTTTATATCCAAAATGGAATATGGTTTTGGGAACCCTCTTTTTGTGGTACCAATTATGGCTCGGTTTTGGAATGGTAGAATGCCATATCATGACTTGACCAAATGAGAAGAGTTGTTGAGATGACTCTTTACTATATCCTGGTAAAATATGGGGTCCATTAGAAAAAATTATTTGGATATATGCTAAAAAAAACACTCTTTTGAATATGGGAAGATTCTGCCCCTGGACAAAATGGATTGAATGGGACACCAGATGGACGAATTCGGCTTTGGTTCCGTAAAACGATTTCTAAAACATGATTAGTTGTTGAGTATAAAGACATTAAAGAATCCAGACCAGAACTCTTTGCTTCTGGTAATGTCATGATATGGCCTTCTACTATACCAAAATTGAGACGCAAGTGGTATCACAAAAACATGGTGCCCAAAATAATGTCATATTTTGGCTATAAAATAGAACCATGGGAACCGCATTTGGGAGTTCGTCCATGGAGTTATGTTCCACTAATTTTTAGTTCAATGGAATTTATATCATAATCTTTGAAGTTCTATAGGCCCATATCCTCATAAGGGGATCGAGAATGAAGATGGGCTTCCACCCGCGATTCCTCCTCCACCAGATGTTGAGCTATTTGGTGGGCGTTCATTTTGAGGGACCTACACACATTCCAAGTGAGATCCAAAGCATATATTAGCTTCTAGATTGGTTTAATTTCGGTGTTAAAGTATTTCATTCCATTTATATTAGATAATTTCATATTTGAATGATTGTTTTGATACTTGTGAATGAGATGCTCTTAATTTTTAACTGATCTGCATGAGGTTTTTAGTGTGTGACTTGTATTTTTCCGATTGGGTAACATAAGAATCATGTTATTACCCTAATTAAATAGATTTAAGTTAGATTAGAAAGATCTTTTTCCATTCATATGTTTTGGACCTTGACAATATGATTGTTATGTCATGGTTTGGTTCATCATGTAATGAATTAAAGGCTTAGGAATTAATCCGGATTCAAATTAATTTCAAGAAAAGAATTACTCCAAACATAAATTAATCTCCATGAATGACGAACTATAAAGTGTGAAGTGAACTCAAAATGAACCCTTTTATCACATATTTTTCAAAACCCATTTTTTTCTCAAATTGTAATCATTTAATTAAGTAAGGTCATCCAAAATATATTTTCAAAACCACCCCTATTTTCGTACTTCTTAGTACAAATAGACACTCTAAACCCACAAAAACTCCAATAGAGGTGACATAGGGTCATCCCTGGACTAAATATAAACCTTAAAAACATAATAAATTTGATATGTTAGTACATCATGGACAAATATTTGGGCTTTTTCTGGGGTGCACTATATTCTTCAGTTAGTGTTTTTAATAAAATTTTATAAATATTGTGAATATTTATTTGTTTTAACTTATAGCCTTACGTATATATTTATCTTCTGATTAATTTCTTGTGTTAGTTATCTGCACGACACATTCTAATCTGGGAGATTTACCACATTTCAAACCAAAACAAGAGAGTATCTTATGTTTGCGGCCCAAATATGCACAAGACAACTCTTTGATGGTGGACACACCACAACATGTGAATTTTATAAACCCTTCTTCTTCTTGAACCAAATTAGAACATGAAATTAAAGAGTATAAAATATCTGGACACAATCAAAGAGTAAAATAACTTACCTCACCTGATGTTGTCATCCTACCAACATATATTCAAATTCTAGGCAAGGTAACCAGTTTTGAATTAAAATATAGTCTAATTCACTTGTTTCCAACATTTCATAGACTCGTAGCAGAAGACCCACAAAAACATTTAAAAGAATTTCATACTATTTCTTCAACATTAAAACATTAAAATTTGTATGGTGAACAAGTAAAATATAGGTCATTTCCATTTTCTTTAGAATACACTGCTAAAGACTATAATTATTATGTTAATTCTCCAATAATATGTTGGGCGGACATGAAGAAACTTTTTCTTGAAAAATATTTACCAACCTCTAGATCTGCAAGAATATGGAATGAATTTTTTTGGATAATTAAATCTAAATGTGAAACACTTCATGAATATTGGGAAAGATATAAAAGACTATGTTCATGTTTCCCACAACACCAAATAAGTGATAAACATTTAATTCATTATTTTTATGAATCTTTTTTTCCAATTCATCATAAGATGAATGATGTTGCTACAAGTGGTGCACTAGTGGATAAAACCCCAATCGATGTAAGGAATCTAATTGAGAACATGGAACAGAACACTCACCAATTTATTACAAGGTCCAGTGTTCCAATTTGAGGTGTTCATGAGGTGAAAAGTACCGAATTTGATAAGAAGGTGGACATAATGTTTTAAGAGGTATGAACCCTTTTACAACAACTCTCTCTCTCCCCCAAGGTAAATCTCAGTCTCCTCCTCCCATACATTGTAGAATCTGCTCTTCTAACACCCATTATTCTTACCAATACCCCCAATTAATAGAAACTTATGAGATTTGTGTGGAAATATTTCCAAGTCTCTCCTGTAAAAAACCCTTTAGGAAATATACATACTATCCATACAACTGTTAGTGGAAGGAAAACCCAGCTTATAGGAAAGGGGATATTCAAACCAGCCTCATCAACCATGGAACCAACAAGGTCAAAGTTGTAATCCATAACCACCACCCATAAATCCTCAACACCTATGTCATTTCCAACCACCCCCTCCAAAACTAAAGTTTAGACAATAATATTTGATGAAACAAATGGATGCCAACAGGTTCCAAATCAAACTAACCGCCCAATCAGCCATACAAGACCTCAAAACCCAATTGGGCCAACTACCTAACCTGGTGGGGGAAATTCAATGTCATGGGTCTGGTAAAAACTCATCTCATCCATTATTCAACGCTAGAGATAAAGGAAATGTTAGTGCCATCACCATTATGAGTGGAAAACTGATGAATCCTCTATTATATTCATCCCCTCTTATGGAAACCTTCATCCCAACCATTAAAAATGTTCCAAATATAGAAAATCCTTGTCCAGTGAAAATAAATTCCATTTTAAAAAGTGTGACTATTGATGAGTCGCCTATCCCAACCATTCCTCTTCCATTTACCCAAAAGGTTCACACATCATAGAAAATAATAGGAAACGTAACCTGATAAGGAAATATTAGAAACTTCAAAAAATGACAAGTTAAAATCCCTTTATTGATTCCATGAAGTAAATTCCACAGTACGCCATGTTTCTAAAGGTGATGTGTAGACACCGAAAGCTAATTCTAGGTGGTGATAAAGTGAGCTTGGGGAGGAATGTTTTTGAATTTTTAGAGACATCACTTCCCAACAAGTGTATCGATCCCAGAATATTCTCAATTACATGTACCATAGGTGAGTATTATTTTTATAATGATATAATTGATTTAAGTGCTTCTATAAATGTGAGGCCTCACTCAATTTACTCTACATTTCTTGTCAGGGAATTGAATCCCACTAGAATTGTTGTTCAACTGGCTATCCAGAGTACCACACACCCCAATGGTGTGATAGAGGATGTTCTTGGGGGTGGTTAAGATTTAATTTTTCCTGCTAACTTTTATGTTCTTAAAATTAATTATGCTAGAATGAATGGACATGCACCATTTATATTTGGAAGACCCATCATGAAACCTGCAAAAACAATACGTAATGTCCACAATGGTATATTATATATGGAGTTTGGGGGTGACATTGTCCACATCAATATCCGTGATGGCATGAATAACCCCTCATAAGATCCTTCATCTCTCTCTGTTAATTTTATTTATGTGCTCCATTCCCTTGAAAAAACACCATTTCTTTCCCCTGATCCCATTTATGTGTTTTGTCATTTATTTTAATTCGTGGAAAGGATTCATGCATTTTCTGATGTAGTGGTCAAGAAAAGTTTCATTAATTATCATTGATTGATGATTTCATGAATAATGTGGTTCCAATGAACATTGATGATACTGCTATGTTTGTAAAATATCATTCATCATCTGAGGATGTAACCATTGAGTTGTTAGATGAGATCAGTAACCTATCAGTTTCACACACACTCCCATCAATCCAAAATATACCTGAATTGGAATTGAAACCAATACCTCAATATTTAAAATATCTATATCTTGAGAATGGAAATAAGTTTCCCATCAACATTACTAGTTCACTCCTTCCTGATAATTAATTGTTACAGCTTGAAATTTTGAAGTATTATAAAAAGTGTTTGGGGTCAACACTTACTGACATTGCTGGAATAATCCCATCAATTTTTACACAAAAAATTTTATGAAATGATTTGGATAAACTATTGAGGAAGACACAAAATCTAATGAACCAAAAATTCCTAGATGTTATGAAAATGATGTCAAAAAATTATTATATACTAGAATAATTTACCAATCTATGGCAGCCAATGGGTCAGTCCTGTTCAAGTAGTTCCTAAAAAAACTAGCCATACAGTAATTAAAAATGAAAAAAAATTAATTGTACCAAGTGAATGATGTCATTTTTTTGTGCAATTCTCCAGATAAATTTAGTAGGATTCCCCCATCCTCTAACATTAACTCATCCCCATGTATTCCTATAAATTATTTTTTCCCTGATGAGAAATTGTACCGAGTACAAGATTCTATTCCTTGGAATGTTGAAATTGTAAATTATTTGGTAGAATATTGTATTTATTGTGATTTTAATAAAAACCTATCCAGTCACCTAAAACATGAGTCTTGTTGGAAAATTTGGGATGACCCCTACCTTTGGTGCACATATAGTGATCAAATCCTTATGAATTTCGATCCTGATAGTGAGTTCTAGTCTACCCTTAGATTCTGTCACACTCTTGATTGTGAGGCTACTTTGGTCACCAACAGACTGTTCGCAAGGTCCATGATTCTAGCCTCTATTGGCCAACACATTGTCGGGATTCCCCTGAATTTTTCTAATCTTTTCCTCTTTGTCCATCAATGGTGAATGTCTTAAAAATAAATTAAATTCACCAATAATTGTCGCACTTTCATTAATTTTTTTTTGTTTTGGGCATTGACTTTATGGGTCCATTTCCCATTTACTTTGGAAACATTTACATTCTTATAGAGGTCGATTATGTGCCAAAATGGGTAGAGGCCCGAGACATATTTACAGATGATTCCAAAATAGTTGTGAAATTTTTGGGAACTCATATGATTGGTAGGTTTGGATTAACTAGGTTCATCATTAGTGACTGGAGTTCTCATTTCTACAACTGAACAATGTAATAACATTTTCATAAATATGGGGTTGGTCATAGAATGTCTAAACATTTCACCCAATGACCAATGGTCCAGCTAAGGTGTCAACTAGGGAGGTAAAACAAATAATTGAAAAAATAGTTCAACCCAATAGACAAGATTAAAGTTTTCAATTTGATGATTTATTATGGGCCTACCACACTGATTCCAATACACCCATTGGAATGTCACCATATAGTCTTGTGTTTCGAAATAGTTGTCACCTGCCTATTAACATTGAGTCCCGGGCCTACTGGGCCATCAAACAATGCAATTCTAATATTTTAGGTGTAGGTTCTCAAAAGAAGTTTCAGATTCATGAGTTGGAAAGAGACGCATATGAAAACTCTAATATTTATAAGAAGTGAACCAAGGCTACCCACGACCGCCTTATACATCATCGTATGTTCCAAATTGGGTAAAAGGTCCTCCATTAAAATGTAACATTGATTTTGAATCTAGGTATGCTTTGTTCGCTCTGGTTTGGCCCATAAACTGTTATAAATGTATCTATATTTGGTGTTGATCGGGTTCAAAATGAAGAAACCAAGAAAACATACACTACCAATGGGCACCGGCTGAAGCACTTCCACAAAGCCCTTATAGAGTTCCCGATGGAGTAAATCCATGTTCAATAAGAAAAATCAAATAGAAAGACACTGAGTTTTATCATACCTTCTCCACATTCTAAATTATTACAGTGAGTAAACTGTAAATTTTCGATGTGGGGGTTGGGTACATTTTTGGGATAGTTAGGAATTTTAATTTTCTTTTTTCATTCTTTTTTTCACATTCCTTAAGGAATTTTTAAATTTTCCAATCATTCTGGATTCATTATGTTTTTCATTGTCATTATTTTTTATTCTATTTTTTGCCTTCTTTATGGTATTTTTACATCCTCCCCATTATGGTCTCCAAATCATGGAACTTACTGAAAATGCATGTACAAATATTTGATTCCATATTGATTTAACAATCGATAAAAACCATGTCTCTGTTTTGGATTGAATGGATGTATGAATTTTTTATCAGGGAGTGATTTTTAGTTAACTGGTTTTCTGTAAATGATATAAATGGTTGTATCACTGTGAAACATTTGAGATTATTGATACCCCTTGTGTGGGTTTTTATTTGAAAAAATGTGTCAGTAATATCTTCACACATTGTTTTTACACCAAACCATAATGTGTGAATATTTATTAATTAATATACATTAAATAATGTTATTTTTAATTTATTTTTTTTAAATGATATTTCCATATGTTTGTTCTTTATCCGATCTATTTCATAACTATACCAGATTGACCTATGTGTGTGTATCTAATGTTTGATTGTTGTACACCCTAAAAATAAAATTGGGTTGTTTCTTGGGTGGTTCAAAAACCACTCCTCCCCAACCATTTATATTTTCATAACTATTGGGATTAGTGTCATGAGTATATCAAACAAGGGTTGAGAAATTAATGTGATATTTGTTCCAAATACAGCTTCTAAAAAAACTGAATGTGGGGAGGGCTGAAATGGGAAACATAAAGAGATATCTCAGTCGGGAGCTTGTTGTTTGAATTCTAGGAATGTTTATGCGATATGGACATCAAATATTATATCAAGGGATGTAGGGCAGTTTTGGTGGAAAAAATCATTTAAATAAAAATAATGATAAAAAAACTTATATTTATTGGATAGAAAGTGGAAAGAATATCATGGAATGGTTTTAAAACACACACATGGAGAGTTAGAAGGACAGTTGAATTTTTAATTCCTTTCTCCATTTTTTGTCATTAATCTCTTTGAATTTCATTGTTATTTGATTTTTGAGACATCCTTTTTACATTTTCACTCAGAAGAACTCCATGGAATGGTTCGTGAATTGATTACATTACATTAATGAATTAAAATTTCCTGAAATGTTAAATCTTAATGAATTTGGGAATATATAAATACATCATATTTTTGGATAAGTGACTTTTCCTAGGAGTTCAATTGTTTAGGTTTGGGGGTGTTATCACACATCGATTCATAATTCAATTCCACCCATACACAGTTGTTTTAATCTAATTTTTTAATCAATATTCAAAATATAATAATAAATTTAAAATCATGATTTATTCAATGAATTAAATTTTATTATAGTTAAAAAATTCAATTATACTTGTTCTGAAATTTTCATTGTTGGTGTGTGTGATTTTGTGTGCCAAAGATCATCTAGAAGAAAAATGGGCCAATCTACATGGCATCCCGTGGACATATGTCCAATATTTTTTAATTTCACAAGAATTACATGTATCAAAAAGAGATGAAAAATTGTTATCATTTCTATAAAATCATGTTACACAAAACATATTATTAAACTGAAGTTGAATTAGGCCATCTTGTGGCCCATCCGAACCATTCTGTCTAGAGGATAGAATTGGCCAAAATTCCAATGTTTGTTTCTGTCTACTGACTATATCTCCCAACACAATTATCCAATAGCCTCCACCTTAAATATGGAAACCGTCATGAGACTGGCCAAAAACTCATTTCTTTTGGTCAAGTCATGATATGGCTTCATACAATTCCATAACTGATCCCCAAATGTTATAAAAAAAATAGGGTGCCCAAAACCATGACTAATTTTGGCTATAAAATGCACCATGTGAACCACATTTGGGAGTTCACCAATATGTAAAGTTCAAAAAATTTGGAGTTACATAGGCATCCAATCCTTATATTTTATGTTTTGGAGGCCCCTAATTTCATAGTGGGATTGAGAATGAAGAAGGAGTTCCACCAGAGTTTCCTCTCCCACCCGATGTCGAGCTATTCGATGGACATTCATTGTGAGGGAGATACACAAATCTCAAGGGAGTTCCAACACATATATTAGTTACTAAATATGATTAATTTTGGTGTAAATTTTTTTCCATTTATATTACATACTTTAATATTTTAATGAATGTTTTGAAACATTTTAATGAGATGCTCTTAATTTCTAACTGATCAAGATGAGGTTTTGAGTGCGTGACTTCTGTTTTTCTGATTGGAAAACATAAGAATCCTTTTCTTACCCACATTCATGAAATTTCAAACTTCTTTGGAAGGTCTTATTCCAAGAATAAGTTATAGACCATATAAATAAAAATTTTGTTTCATTTTCTGGTTTTTCAATCATTGAAATAAAGGCATAAGAATTAATTGGGATTCCAATTAATTTCATCCAAAGAATAAATCAAAACCTAACTTAATCTCCATGAATGATTAACTTGAATGTGTGTAGTGAACTAACAAAGAACCCATTTATCACATATTTTTCAATAAACATTTGGTTTCTAAACTTTTTTTTAAATAAAGAATAGTATGTATCACCCAATCCACCCATGATACATGAGAATACACCTCAGGACCCAAATCAGGTTCTACTAGCCTCTCCTCTAGTTCAACCATCTACTTTCCAGATTCCACCAGTGGCCCCTCCTGTCATTCTACCAGCCGCTCCATGATCTTCTTAGCAAGATTAATATGTTTGAAGAACCTAAAAATGTATTTGGGGTTGGGGACTCTCATCAAGATAGGAATCCATGTACAGTTTTTCCAAGGTATGCTCCCATAGTCCACCTCAAGGATATGTAAAACTAGTAGGTGGTGATCCCACCTGATAGAAAACCATATCTGGCATGGGTTGATGCTATGCCCACACCAATAAGATTTTTGAATCACATGTTATCCTATTTTAATTACGTGGGTGATCATCTATAGCATATGTCCCACTTTATTTCAATGTGATAACCTAGGATAGGAACTCCATCATGAAAATAGGATGCTAAACTCATATGTTTTGTACAAACACTGGAAGGACCCACGCTTGTCTGGTATATCTAGTTACCCATTGGGTCCATAGTTTGTTTTGAGGATCACTGTAGGTAGCTTATATATCATTTCAGTTCCACCACTTGGAATATTTTTATTTCTAGCACCATCAAGGGAAATAAATGTCCGGATGAGTGAGTAGCACATTTTGTTGCTAGTGGAAGGGCCTCATGTATTCACTCGATATTCCATAGACTCTGGGACAACTGCTAATGATGTTAATAGTAAATTTGAAGTCTGAATTGGTCCATTCCTTCATTTCATATAACTTCCCATAATGATTTTTGAATTTTTATGATGAATCTCAGTATCTCGAGGAATCCTTGAAACAATCCCAGTAGGCACGACCGTTACCTCACATAGATCCCTCAATAAGAGTCTCCAAGGCTGAGACTTATATTGTTTCATTGATATAGGCCTCTTGATAGCTGGAATTGTTACATGTAGATCCACCTATTCAGCCTCTCAAAGGTTCACTGCCTCATGATCAACCACTAACTCAAAATCACCAACCTTAGAACCGAAAGGCACCATCGCAGGAAGCAACAACACCACCTAAGCAACACAACCAAGTTCAACCTCCTCATCAGGCTCTTCCATCCCATCATCATGGATAGGATCCCAGATCCCCATTCCTGGATTAAGAAACTGGACCTACTTATTCAACATGGATTAGTCCCCCCACTATTTCAAGAGTGCCTTAGATTAGAGGCACATTCAGTTTCCAAAATGTAGGAGGCTTGAAGAAGAAAATATCACTAATTTCCACAACTACTGTCCCTATCAATGTTTCATTGGGTATACGATCAATTAGTTCTATGTGTTTAGATATTGGATCCATGACTAGGTTGATAATATCATATAGATATTGGATCTAGTCCCGACACATGTGGTTTGTGTTCTTTTAACGCCGGATAGTGACAGTGTGGGTTAATGGCAATAAGTTTCTAGCTGTGGTCATCAATTGTATGACGACTGGATAGATCATTGGGTATTGTCTCTTTCCCATTCTATTATCATTAAATTATTAAATCATATACATCCTTTTGATGTCACTACACCACAATCATCTTCAACTTCTTGGTGGACATCTCTGCCATCACCCTCTCATGAGAGAAAGTGTCAACGTAACTAGGGATATAAATTTCCTCCACCAGTACCAAAAAAATCCCATGCTCATGAGGATTCCATGCCCAAAGTCATGGGTATTTCCCATAGAATCCTCCCAATAATAGAGGAATAATCAATTGATGATCTAGAGTATGCCTTAGTGAGAACCGGAAAACTATTGGACACTTACGTGATACCTACCAATGAAGAGATCTAGGTAGGTCCTCCTGACGTCCCCCAACAACGCCAATATCGACGACGACGTGGGTATAAAAATCACCAATAATTTATGTACAGTGTTCCAATCCATGATTTGAATTACACTATGACTAGATAGTAGTCCTAGGATAGAGCATCACATGCATAGCTTTATAATCATGTTTTGTTTGATTAACACACACTATCATTTGTATTTCATGATCAGGAAGAGCCACTATGACCATGCAATGGACAAACACATTCAGTTATGGATATACCCCATCTATATAGTCATCATCCTTTAGTCACTCTATGTGATTCATCTAGAAATTATTGGGACATTTCCATCACTAAATGAAATCTGCTGGTTCAACCAGCAGGGACTATCAGGCCTCCCGCCACAGATCAACCTCATGTTGGAATATGTGTGCACCACATGTTGAAGAATTATTTATTTAAGAACATATATAATATTCTATAAAGGCTCTCTATCCTCGAGACTCTCTTCATAACTTTAGACATGTGTTAAGCCTTGATAGAGGCTTTGAGAGGCCACATCTAGATGGAGATAGAGGTAGAAGCCAAAGAAGCATTCCATGCAGAAGAATCTAGGAATTTGAAATGTCCAGAGATTATTTCATTATATGGTAAAAAGAGGGTTTCCCTATAAAGGGGCAAATCCACCCGTTGTACATCACTGCTCAGTTCAATGGAATAGAAGTCCATCATTATCTAGTCAACACAGGTTCGGTGATAAATCTCATCCTGGCCCAAAGGTTCCAAAATATTGGACTCTCTAAAATAGATATGAGTCCCTCTTACATGGTGATTCAAGGTTATGATAGGACGGAGCATACACCAGTTATATAGATATTCTACAATACCATTTTTGGTTGTCTATTTTCTAGAATTGAGTTCATAGTTGTCTCACTATACACCACTTACAACACATTGAAGTATATGCAATGGCTCTGCATGCATGTGGAAGTCCCTTACTCATATAACGAGTGAATAAATTACTCCATCAATGGTCAAGAGGGAATGATTCAAGGTTATATGTATTCCTTTTCTACATTAAAATACTCATACTTAGATATCGACTATTACAAGAGAATGGAAACTCAGTTTTAGGAAAATGGGGCTGAGCAAAATACTACGGTGACTAGAACATGGACATACTCGGATGATTCCTTCATTCCCCCAATCCACGAATTTGAGGCCACAACCCCATAACGGGGTCACTTCTTCATCATTTCTAGAATAAGTGAAAAGTACATTCCTATTTATAAGGTGCATAGGAAGATCATGTTCTACTCCTTAAAAAATCAATCTTGTGTGATCCTAGATCCCCTTACCCATATGATGTATCAGGATGTTCGACCCATTGAAACAATAATATGTCATACATTTTTGTTTGGATGGCCTCAGTAGAACCAAATCAGGATGATATTCCTCTAATTGTTTGATATTATCAAGCATGGCTACTGTAGTCAAACGATAGAAGGAATCAGATCAACAGTTTTTGTCACATCATCTCAGTAGTGCAGGTGTCCCCCAATGAAGATTCCATTACTGCTCAATCAAACAAAAACATTTCTTCAGGATCATCCAACTCCAGGAAATTTCCCTCAACTGATGATCCTCCTATCATGGATGATGAAGATGATTTGTGAGATGATGCTCCATAATTGTTGGATGAAATATCCACCAACGTTGATGAGTTGGTACCAGTGAACATCATTATAGAGACAGATATAAGGCCAACACTTATCAACACAAAAATGCATACATAGGAACAACAAGAGTATGTGGATTTCCTAAAGCTGTATCGAGATATATTTTCTGGGAGCTATGAAATGATTCTAGTATTGGATCCTCATGTCACCATTCAATGCATTAGTCTTCTAATAAACCATCTTAGGTTCAAACAACCTCCTATAATGATGCACCCTTCTCACGCATTCGTGGTCAAGGATGAGGCTGATAAGAACATAAAAGAAACATCATAATGGAATTCCAATAACCAAAATGTCTAGCCAATTTCGTGCTCATTTAGAAGAACAATGAACAATTCACAGTCTGTACTAACATCCAGGATCCCATCTGCCACTAGCTGAAGGATTATTTCCCCTTTCTACGATAGATCTATTAGTTGAAACTTCCGCTGGACTCTAATCACTCTCCTTCATATACAAGTATTTTGAAAATAATAAAATTTGAATGGATTATTTGGATGAAGAGTCTACCAACATCAAATCACCAAAAGGTACCTTTTTCTATAATGTAATACCTTTTCATCAAAAGAATTTAAGGTCAACCTATCAACGTTCCATGTACCGCATATTCAATATGATCCTCGAAACGTTGGTTGAAACCTATGGGGATGATTTTTTGGTCAAATCCCACCAATGTACTGACGATATCAGAGATATTGATAATTTGTTCAACATTCTCTGATCCCTCTATTTTATGACAAACCCCTTGAAATGTGAGATCTGGGTTACCTCTATAATTTCTCTCAGATTTTTCAATAGATATAGATACATTGAGATCAATCTATAGAAGATCAATACCATCAGTCAGATTCCTCCCATAGAAACATCATGATATCTGATTTTTTGAAGGCCAGTAATCCTACACATTCTGATTTCTAGTGAGATTAGTTGTAAAGTGTAATCCCTTTTCCCAACTCAAGAAAAAAGGTACCAACTACAAGTGGAATGAAGAGTTTCAGGATACTTTTGATGTGATCAATTAATACATACTACAACATCCAGTTATAATTCCACCCATCTATGGAAAGCTACTGGTCTTGTTTAGGACCATACTGGAAGGATCCCTCCATGTCCTTCTCACTCATAAGAACAAAATTTGAAGAAAGAACAACATATAATATCTCAATTTCATGCTTCTCGATACAGAGACTAGATATTCCTTCCTAAAGAGGAGATGCATTACACTAGTATTAAAAATTTACATCTTGTGACATTATTGGTAGAAGGCATAGATATAGATAGTTTTTTGTGTGGTTCTGCAGAAAAATATTCTAAACTACCCCATGCTGACAGGACATCTAGATCAATGGGGGGTGATCCTTCAGCAGTTTGATATCAAGTTCATTCCATAGAAATATGTACAAGGCCATGAGCTAGAAGACTTTCATGTTTCGCATCCAACCCCCAAAAATAAGTATGTAGTTTATGATTTAAAAGATGAGGCATTCCTCTAAGTGGATCAAGTTGATCTGTTTTCGGATATGCACATTAACAGATCTTCATGAAGCCCAACTGGAAAATACTCAACGATCCTACACATAAGAGGGTAGGCCTGGGTATCCTCTTCACAACACCACCACATTTTTTATTTCCCTATTCAGTCTTGTTATTATAAGGATGTACCAATAATGAGCCAGAGTATCTGGCTCTTATAACTAGCCTCGAGTTGGCCTTTGAGATTTATGTTCCTCTCCAGCATGAGAAAGGGGACTCTCAACTAACCATTAAGTAGATCAATGGAGACTATGTCATTAGAATGATATATCTTATGCATATTATAGAGTACACTCAACCGATGATGGCCCAATTACCTTATCGAAAAATAGTATCATGTGTCCCATGGTCGCTGAAAGGCTGAGCTGATTCATTGTCAAGCCATGAGGAATCTCTTGCAGAGCTCAACCATGAAAATCTGATTATCCATGTGGCACATCGATGATTTATTTCTCCCATAACATCTTTTGATGATGATATCCAGTAAAACAGCCACCTTACTATTTATGCATCCTTATCAGGACCTCCAGGAACCCTTTTCACAATATTAGAAGGGTCCCATGGGTCGAAAACTCCCTTTTTTGATTATCTACCACATGAAAATCTTCTGACATAATGAGCTACATGTGAGTGAATCTGATGGTTTGTAGTACAGTTCACCCTCCATAGAGGTCATTGTCTTAAGAAGATCCTCATATAGATATGGATTTTATGTAGTTATCCTCTGCTTCATTCAAGAATATGATATTCTTTGGGTTATATATGAAGTGCCAGTATGTTCCTACAGAGATCATCAAGGGGTTCTAAACATTCTCATCAAATCTGATCGATGGGATACTTCTGCCCACCATTTCCATGATCATATCAAGTTCGTCAAAACGTTTTCACGCGTGAAAGATCCATGAATTTTTCTTTCATCAACCACCAAAGCCTCTCCATAGTACCATGTAACCTTGGCCATTTGTGATCATCGTGCTCGATGTCTTGGGTCTGTATCCACCAGTTATAGCTCACCAATGTAGGTTCATCCTGAAATATAATGATTCCTATTTTATCTGAGAAGATAAATTACTCTCAAAGAGTTTGAGGCCTATTCTGTCTTTGATTTCATGATCACCAATATTATCCACTGATTCAGAGTCCCTCGATCTATATTAACTAATAATATCCCCAAATCCCATGTTGCTGAGCTAATGAAATTGAAAAAAATTACTATATTCTTTATAATCAATCCTCTCTCTATCACATTCATAAAAATGGATTGATAATGGTTTTAAACAAAACCCTCTGTAGCATCTTCCAGAGGATGGTTGGTTAGACTAAAAAGAGATGAATGGACAAGATTCCCAACACTACCTGGGCTTTCTAGACACGGACTAGTAATTCCAACCTAGTGACTCCGTATTCTCTAGTGTACAGAATCGAGGTAGTATTACCCATTTAGATTCAGATACCATCACTAGGTATAGCCATCTACGATCAACAGATGTCAGACAAAGTAGAAGAAATCTGTTTTGCAGAAATAGAATCCATTAATTGCAATAGGCTCCAGGCCTTGTGTAATATGGAGGGGTATCAGAACAAGATATGTAGATAATTCAATAAGAGAGTTCATATCCATTCCTTACTACAATGTGTAATGGTATTTTCATTGAGAATGAAAATGATACCCAATATGAATCCACCAAATCTACTGCTCAAATTGGAGATATCATATGTCATTCACAAAGATTACCCCAACGGTGCATATTCTCTTGTCACTATGGATGGTGAGTGCATTAATCCTCCCAATAATGAAAAATTCCTCAAGATAAAGTTAACATGAGTGGTCCCTTTTGTATTAAATGATGATAAACATCATATATTCAAACCTATTTGACAATAAAATAAGATCCGCTCATTCTGCATGATGATATATAGGAAACTGTGAATTAAACTCATGGTCTGAGCTCTATGACCATAAAATAGGTTCTCTCTCATATCTGCCTCATGATTTTAAACAATATGGGTACCTCCCAATCTCACATATACATTAAATTGGGTCTCAATGTTTTTTCTCATATAAAATGACCCCCTAGTGGCCCTGTCTGATTCCACCTTGTCTCAGATAACATTTTGGGCCCACGACCTAGAGGATCCGAAATGATAATTTTATAAATACCCCATTGAAAATATGGTTAAAAGTTGATGGTCAATTTTTTTTACCTATTACTGGTCATAGAAGATGGATACTATGTTGAAAATAAGGTCATTAGTTTTCCTTTTTCGTTATCACCATCCCCAAGGCCTACAATATATCTTGTGTTGCGATTAACCATTTTCTTCCCTACTATGACACACACATGACATTGAACTAGGAATATATGTTCTATTCTCTATAACATTAAACTAGGATATCCTATATCCTACCCACATGATGTTAAATTGAAAGGAATTAAAGAACTAAATTTGGGATGATTACGATCTTTATGGCATACTTGGGAATTCCCATAATCTATTTCATCAGGGCTAGCCCCTGCTACCACATATTGTAAATTCCTTATGCCCTCTTGTCTTGAGTATCCTAGGAGCATGTAGTGTGGTGTGGTCATTTTTTCTAATTCATTTCATGCACAACTACCATGTCAATTGTCCCCACTTCAGAGATATCTCCTATTCTTCCATACCATATGATGTTAAACTACATAGAATTAATGACCAATATGTTGCTTGATTCCTACCCTTGCTGGATATGTTGGAACTCCTAGCCATTTTGTCTTCGGGTCTAGCCCAGAAAACATGGCCATATTTATGGTTTCACCTTTGGGTTTGAGTTCTCTTTGAAGGATGCATGTGGTGTGGTGTGGAATTATCTCCCCATTAACATTGGATTTACAACAACCGAACTATGATCACCTCCCACCAAAACATCACATTTTTACTGTCCGTACATACCACATTACGTTAAACTACACAGATTTCAAGAACTATATATTAATTGATTAACATACTAATGGGATAAATATGAAAGACTACACAGTTCATATTTGGATCCAAACCAAGGTCCATTGATCTTTTCATGCCCCTTGGTATTAGGTTATCCTTGGGGATTATGCCCAGTGTGGTTTGGACTATAGTTTCCATCTCCGCATCAAGTATTCATTATATTTCCTTGTGAATTACCATTAGAACCTAATTCATCCTTCATTCCCTTAACCTAGGATGTTAAACAATAAAAAATTCCATAACTACTAATGTATTAATTATCATCCTTATAGGATATGTAGGAATGCATAAGATTTTTCCCTCTGGTCCAACCTCGTGTTCACCAAACCATTTTTACCCTTTCTTCTACTTATCTCATCGAGTTATCTTACCCTACCAGATCCCTTCGACCTCTACATTTCCTCTTACAAATTCATAGAGAGGATTTGGTTTAGGACATAGAGTTTTGGATTTTTTTGGACAAGCTCTCAAATCCTTTCCACAATTTATACGTCCCTTTTTGGGTCTCCATCAACTATGACATCTAAAAGGACCCAATTGTAGTACAGATCTCATCCTTATTGGTCACCTACCATTTTGGGACAAATGTACTGAAGGACATCAAACTACATTTGAGACATGTCTCACCTTTTGAATGTGGAAAGCGATAGACCCTCACTTGTTTGTTCACCTCCAAGGTCACATGATATGGAAATTGTGCTTCACATATGGTCAAAAGTAATCTTCTATAGTTATGCCATTCACATAAATCCCTAAATATTTGATTCTTGATTCACATCCCTTATCATTTCATCATGTTCATATAGAACTTTGGAATCCTTGGGGTTATCCAACTATGGACCTTTTCACATTCAGTGTATGAACAAGTGTCAAGAGTTTATTTTAGATTATTCACATTCTTCCCCTACCACGTACATCCATGCATTGTAAAGATCTATTCCTCCCATGTTTCCCACACTAAGCATGGATAATGTGGGCCAAGTGATTTGGTTATTGATTGTGCCTAAATGGAAGAGGCACTCATCCTTTTGGTCCAAACTCTGTGACCTTAAATTAGGAGCTCTCGCCCCCTATTCTAGGCATAATGACTTTAACTTATGTGCATTATTAGGAAAATTTGTGACGCAGTGTAGACAACATTGTGTCCAGTCACCCCATGTTGAGGAATGACCTTCTTGGGTCATATATTTTCACATTTCGAATCTTCCCCTTTTCTTATGAACTCTATGACCTCATAACTAATACATTCATTCCCATAGTTTGCATGATATTAAACTGTGTAATAACTATGATCATATTTTCTTAAGAGGATATCATTTTTTTGGCATTAGACCATTTCCATGCCACATTATAGTAAAATTTGGGGATTTATTCTCACCCTTGTGGGATACATAGTGATGCCCAGTTATTTTACGTCTAGGTCTAGGTCTAAAGTCATGATACATTTTCCCCTTCTCAGTCCAGCTTTTCCTCTATGGAAAGGATTGTTTTATCATCAATAGTTAATTTTTAATCATTCACATTGTGTCTTCTCATGAAGTTACTACAACTCTCTATCACCACAAAAAGAAAAATATACGACTATTAAACTAAGACATATTGTGTCCTTGTTTTCATGAAATTAAACTTTGTAATAGCGATAGATTTTTATGCCAAATAAGAAATCACCTTTTTGGTATTGGTTATCTTCCATACTATCCTAAAAAACTATGTATGGATTGATTCCTACCCACATGTGAAACATAGTGACGCCTAGACTCCTCTTCTATGGTCTTGTTGAAATCCTTTTAAGATTTGTGGCCTCTTGGCACTATCTACCTTTCAGGAACATGTGATGTGACATGTGGAATTCTGTTTTCCTCAGTCAGATCGGGTTATGTATCATGCCAAGGGTTCCTCTTCTGGGATTCTTGTTTTCTTCATTTTCATTACCGAAAACTACAAGGTATTCAAGGTCCTCGCTAGGTAAATCGTGCCTTGAAACATGTTTGATTTGAATAAAGCCGATGTACCCACCCAATCTACGTTTATCACAGTGGAGTTGTAAAATGAGTGTTAGAATCCATTTAAACAAAAATTCACTCCATCTCAATGCATTATGTGCCCTTTATTTCGATTCTCCTCTTATTTCACATTTGAGGGAACCGCCAAAAAATCTAGTCCCTTGACACGTTATCTCACCAAAATTATAGGGAAAATGTTTTTTAATGTACCAGCTGACATTTCGAGTTAGGCCCCATGTTTTCGAATACTTACAACAATTTGAATTTGTTTTCCCCCATTCCAGGAAATCGATATAGGCGATGTGTTTTGAATAAGGTTAGTAGTGATCAAATATTGGCTTTCAACCATCACTGTGTTCTGAATTTTTTATATTATGCTTCACATTTTTTTATTTAATCTTATTTGGATTAACACTAACACACTTGGTGTAATGCAATTTTTGAATTTGAGCATTTTGGTTAGGAAAGTAGGCTGTTACGGGAGCCCTATCCACTCATTGTGGTCTCTCTATCAACCCAAATATTTTGGGAGATCAGTCAACAATTGAAGACTACAAAATATTAAATGAATATATGGAACTATTATACACAATGTTGATAATTATGTTCCCATACATTGTTTTTCACAATAGGTAAGACTCAGGCGAGCGTAGGGATTGATTTCCAGTTACTTCAAAATTATAATTTTGATGCATTAATGGAAAATAAACAGTTAAAAACATATAAAATGTAATAATATGCAAGATATAAATCCAAGCACAATTGTATTGATGAGTAAATAAGGGAGAAAAAATGTTTCATATGTTTATCCAAAACATGAACCTTAAGGATTAGACCTTTCAATGGAATACTCAATTACAACAACATTATGAAATCTCACCTCCCAGATTGTCTCCCACTCCCTAGGATCATTTTTTTATCAGCAACTACATAGAAGAGGTCATTGTCTCAGACCATAATTCTATATCACTCAGATTGAAATTAAATCATTTGATGTCCTTCCTACACTAATTGTTATTGGGTTTCTTCGAGCTGTGCTTTCAACCATTCAATTTGATTATACTGGATGGTTATAAATGTATCCCATTCATTTGTTGGCTCTTCAAGTTGCCAGACTTCTTACAGGGCCTCATGAAGATTCTGGATATTCTTTGCTTTCTTCCCTCACTTGTAAATATCAATTCATTAGATAATCCATCACATCGAATCATCTATATAATCAAAGATTATTTTATGAATATGGTGATAATCCACTGCTTTGGAGTAGAGAAAGTGAACCAATGTGAGAAGTAACCCCATCTGACTCATACATTCTGCCTCTAATTGACTAAAGAATATATTGATGCACTTCCATGGCTTCCGTCATGTCATATGACTATCCTCAGAATCATCAAGATCATAGGTGTCTATATAGTTAGGATCTGTAGGATTTTAATCTAGAAAAATAGCTATGAGTTTAGTGGCAGGCTTCTCTTTTGGAATAATTTCTTCTTCAACAACCTCACCCTACCATCATGGAAAAAAATGATTCAATAGAATCACCCACGATTACAACATCTTGGCCACTAGGAAATAGGGTTACACCAGATTAAATGATTGGTTATTTGTTAACTAGTGAAATCACTGGTATAGATCCCACAGATTTTCTGGAATAAACAGTTTGAAGAGAATCTTTTCTTGTTTTTACCGCATTGGGAATTGATACGTTGGTCTGCCGAGTTCCCCAATAAAATATGTGATACTAAAAATTTATAAAAATAAAATATACAAGCACAATAGTTCCTAGTTCTATTGTCACAACAGGAGATTCCACCGTAGGAGGTACCCCTGAACATGTTAATTAAATGATTGGGATTGTCTCCTTCTGAATGGCAGGAATATCCTGAGATCATGAGGTAACCATTTCATCCCCTCCTATTGTCCTTTGATTGAAAACTTCAATCGTGGATGGACATTCTCACACTACAATAATGGTCAAACCTCCCCCGATTAGGTTCTAGTTCCATATTCATGGGGGTGTCCTTCCACATCAATTGATACATTCTCATCCCATGCAGGTGGAAATTCCTAGATATCATCATCGATGTATTCCAAAATAGGTAATAATTTGGTCATCGGGTTCAAAATATGAAAAGATAAAGGCCATTAGAGATATTAGTGGATACTCACATCACATTTTTTGGCTAGTTTTATATCAATTTCTTTGATTTGGCTTCTCTCACATGGACTTCCATAGTGGATCATTCTCCCTTGAGGTCCATAAATTTTGGGTCCCTCACATCTGTCTTCCTCTTCTCGTTAGTCATATTATTATTATTACTATTATTATTATTATTATTATTATTATTATTCTCTTACAACTCCTCCTTTATCTTCTTTCTTTTCATCATTCGCAGGTGGCATTTTCTCGAGTTCGTGCACCTGGTCAAGCATCAATTTCTCTAAGAGATGTGTTTCTTTGAACTGATCCTACGAGAATGCATAAACATTAATAGTTGTGTAGTACATTTATTAATGATGAATGTACACCCAATCACCCACATGAATATACTCTATATCCCCCGGGTCTAGGCCAGTGCAAACTAGTATCTTCCATTGGGCTTTCAGACATTGTGTTTGGCGCATCATCCTCCAAGAAAACCATAATGATGGGAAAATTAAATCTATGTTCTGCTACAAGAGTTATCTCATCCACATTCTAGGAAGACCCCTCGGTGGTCTAAAATTTCTTCTATGAGACCATTTCTCTATCGAAGGTGGTGTTATGTCCACACAATGGGACACCCTTGTCGTAATGGTTCCATATTGTGTTGTCCTTGATACATAGATCACCTCTAGTCTAAAATCCAATTAGCTCTTCACCTACACTCTCATCACTCAGTATCTATTGTTTTCACCATGCTCTATCTAATTTTCCACAGTAGAGTAACTTCTTGATATTATTTTCTCCAATGGTTAGCATAATCTGTTGATAGGGAGACATTAACTTTAGTGGGGGGAAAATATGACCTCCCCACTCTCAAAAACAATGACCATGAGACATAGTTGGAAAAGGATTCAAAGAATATTATCTTCATAATACCCATTATATACACTCTTTATCATCCACTACATACACCTTAACATCTCAGAATCCCTTAAAAATACATTGGGTTGACAATATATTTTCTTGTGAATCCAGGCTACCAGCACACTACCCCTAGCTCTATGAATGTATTCAATATGTTTTAGTAGGCCTCGCTTGTCATCAACCATCTAAAAAATTAGGGTTTGAAATGGTTTATATTTTAAATCTTTATGGTTTATGATATTTAGATTTATACCATCCACATTAAGAATGAACGGTTGAATTACATCAATTTTCAATAGGGGTGTTTGTAAACTATCACCTAGAGGGCAGATGGAATTCAGGAAGTCCTACCCACTACAATGATCAACAAACCAGTCATGAAGATTTTGGAATGGCCTATATATTCTCCAGGGTTTAGATTATCTTAACATGAACCCTAGAATGTGGTATAGCTTGAAAAATAAAATAACTTCTAGTTTGATCATCTTCCTAGATAGTACAATTATATCCATCAACAGTGTCCCTAGATGGACCCATATCCTTGTGTCCCATACAAGAATCATCCAACCACATAGAAATGTGGAAGACATATCTACATATCATAAATTCACATCATGACATTCATTAATTCTGAATACCCATGATTAGTAATCGCATGCTTCTTTTATGATCCTACCTTCCCCCTCAGCGATGTGTTTTAGATCTTCTTCCCTTGTCCTCACATTTTACCTACATTTACATATTGAATAAATAGTTTGATGCATCCCAGATACGTTATATCCTTCATAATTTACATTATTTATAGTTTCAACTTAACTAGATTCAACATAGGCATGTTAGAATGGTGGTGCACGTCTTCTCCCCTCAAACGTTATCTGTTGCAAGAACTCATTGTACTGGTAACCTTCCAGGGGAATTCCACTGATAAAATAGATGTTTCAAATGTAAATGACCACCTACCCAAGGTGGAGGTGGAATTTATTTGCGATGGGATACCACAAACTAAATATCTTTGGTACCAGGTCTGATGATAATTGAAATGGATCTATGATGTCCACAATGCATCAAATAGCCTGATAGATTGTAGCTCCACCTAGAACTCCTATCATGTATGTCATAACTAGTACACCAATTACCATTCACTGTTAAAGTTTCTCCCCTGTCCTAAAGCCCCATTCCTTCCAACCATTGGTCTCATTAGTAATGCTTATTATGTATGTTATCACATAATTATCTATATATTACAATGAATCTGGATCACTCCCAACAACAATCCAGGAATTCGAATTTTGGATGTAAAATTTAATGTTCTTTGTTTCCATGGTAGGGTGAACACTTTTCGTGATGTTATACCATGTAAGTATATCGTTGTGTGTCACCCATGATCGTTGCGTGTTAGTCTAAAAACCTTAAATCAACACTTCTTCCAGAACACTAATGTACTATATCCGTAGACAGGAAGTCAAAACATTGTCTATTCAATATTGATTCAGCATAATAATGTGAATCTGATTATCAGACATTCCTCTTCATTTGTAAATTATATGGGAGATTTAGATCATCTGGGTCCTCTATGCAACATCAAAAGCCACCCTCTCGATATTAGTCTATTATGTATCCATTCCCATTAGGTCTTAATTTCATACAATGTCTTGTGAGAATTAATGGGGTTTCAGTGAAAATGACAGTTTATGGGCATAATATGGTCTTAGGTCATGTAAAAAATCCTGCTAATTTGGGTGCGAGCAAGATTTCATAGCAGAACGGAAGAGCCTTTTGTTTCACAGAATATGTTGACCGAATCCAAGATCTTTTGTGCCAAAAGGCAGATCTTTTATGCCTAAGGGAAAAGTTTCCTATCACATGGGAAATTTTATTTATGGAGCATCCCCCCCCCACATATTCATAGGTGTATACCTTCACATACCCTTGTGAGGAAGTCATATTACTGTTGAATGGTTATCAATTTGCACACTCACCGTTAGGAAAAATTCAATTCAATGTTTCCATCGAAATCCGACATTCAGTTCCTCTTCCATATTATATAATGAAGGGAATATTTAGAATTTAATTTCAATTATGGAAATGAATGGCATATTTTTTATAAAACAAATTGTAGGTTTTGAGTCTCCAAAAAATTCAGAGACATCCACTGGAGGTGCGTACAAGATCTGCGGTCTACATGCAAGATTGAAAATTTCATGAATGATCTTTTGTACACAATGCAGCGCCAAATGGATTCTTTCTCATTGACCTTCTAAAAAATGGTCACATAAAAATCACTAAAGATATTATTCTAGCACTCAAGAAGAATGACTACACGCAAGATATTCCACACAAAATATAACGTCAAATTCCACTTGTGTGTAGGCTTCCAATAACGTCAGCACTAAAACATTCATCTTCGAATAGAAATGTATACCTCAGTCTAGGGTACCATTTCAGAAGATGAAACACATCTCTTATACATTAAATATGACCCCTAATGAGACCTTTTGAATGGCATGTCCTCAAGGTACAAGTTCGTTCATGACAACACTCTCTGTGGTGCTTCTTTGTGTGGGACGACTAGGGACTGATCCTCACCAATTTATTTTTACTCAAAGGTAACTACGCACAAAATATCATTCTTTTATAATTTTTTTGTATATGTATTTCACCTATAATCCCTGATTTTCTATGCTTGCTTCCATTTTGCATGCGGGCCCCAATCTTTTGTCCCAATGTTCCATCTTTCAAGAACCCCATAAACATTCATGCAAACATTCAATATTTTCGGATCCCCTTCCAATATGCTCCATGTTTATTCCTTAACCCAATTCAACATGTATGAGACCCTAATTTGTGGAACACCTTTTTTATACATATACTTCTTCTGTGCGCCCCTCAAATCCTATGCGTAGTGGTATCCGGGTCCGACATGTTGGGTTTCATGGGGCATCACCCTACCTCATGCCTATCAAAATAGACACACTAATGTGGAACCCTCAATGAATCACTCGAAAACCCCCAACATTACATTTCTAGTTCCTTCCCTTCACCAAGTGTTAATTCACACCAGTTATGTAAGTCCTATGGGTGAGAAGTAAACCCACATCGTCTGGGATGTAGGATTTTATATTGAAATAAAATTACATATCCTCAGTAAATGAATTTAACCGTTGATTTCTGCAATTATGACTAGGCTTAAGAGGACTATGAAGGGCATGGGAACCAGCTCCATCTCACTCTCATCCATCTACACATTGACACCATGTTATCCATGGGAATCAATTGTTTAAGCCTTAACACACCTTGATTGGGTGGCCTGTGTACGGTGGTCATAACCTCCTCATACATATGGACCACTTATTCAGGCCACCAACCTTGCGTAATCCCCAAATTCCACATTGGGATGATAATCATGCATAAACTCCATTCTGATCGTCATAAACAAAAATATCGTGATGCGATCATCCGGTCTATAGATGCCTCTTGTTTCTCATACAATGCATTACTAATAGTGGATTACATTAAGCATCGACCATGAAATATCCTTCAGGCCTCTAACCATGATTAAGACACAATCCCGTCTCCACTAAACTATATTATCTTTGATATCTTACTTCAAAGTAGGGTATGTAGGAAGTCTATCTTAGGTCAAATCCCATTATCCCTTTACCTCGACCATTTCATGTCGATTTACTCTTCCTCCCATGTGATGTTAACATGTATTCCCCATTCTGAACTACATGGTATGTAATCCATTTTGGGTATGTAGGAAGCCTAATCATTGTTCAATCCCATCAAATGGTGAACTCTGGTCCTCCATCATAGTGATGTATCATCCTATTGTGAAATCTTCCGTCTATGGGATACATCACCTAGAACTTCCTCCTTATGGTATTCTAGTCCACTAATTTTAATCATTTTCCTTTTTGTACACAGTGACTACATATCCCACTGTCCCATGTAGATAACCATGGGTAAGCCCCCCCACACTAAATTAATACTCCTCCAACCAAAAATTTCACTCTTATGATGGGCAACTTACCAGGTGTACACCCCAAGCATGCCTCAGTGTTGTCGTACTTTATGTACACTCCAGTTTAATTCCACATATCTAAAATTTATAGACTTTTATATTTTCTCTTTTTGAGCATGGTACATTGGAGGCATCCCTAAGTTTCAACCCCATCTCCCATGTCTCAATTAGGGTCTCCCTCAAGACTTTTCTCATGGGATGATCATTCTTTAACTTGTTGGTTCCATTTCCTTCAGCCCCCGTCCAAACATCCATTCTCATGAGTCACCTATTCAGGTACCTCTTCACCCCATTGATGAAAAAAGTTGACATTTATTCCACACATCAGGGATACGCGGGTAACCTCATTGGGGTTCAATCCTAGTACCAACATCTTCACACTAGTTATTTATTCACTCCCCATTCTTTCAAACCATTGACATTTCATCTCTATCATTCTTGATTTTTTCTAGGACACCACATCCTAATGAAATCATGACATCTATACAAGCATATAAAAATGTGTAAGACACATTAACCTCACCACTCTTCGTAGGACATATGCTGCTAACCACATATATGCCCCAACATGGTTCCAGTTTGTTGTCTATTATGTACACCGCAATCCCATGACTCATCCATTCAAGCAACTTAGGATTTGATCCCTACAAAGTATTTAAGAAGCCTCTTTGATGTTCAATACATACCAATTTTAAACCTTGGTTTCCCCTTTATGTGGACTCATCCTCTTATCTGATCCACCCTTTGTGGTGTCCAAATTAGTCTTCACTGTATGAAAACATCCGCTTTGGGGGACATGCCAGCCGATGTCTGTCATTATAAGTAATTGTAACCCATTGATCTGGTAATGGTTGTAGGTACTCCCAATAATAGATGTACCCTTATGATTCACTATAATAAGTGTTCAAATCAGTTTGATATATATCTTCTAGAGATAAATGTCATGGAATACCTCATTTTAAGCATAGTAAGTCGAGGAAAAACACAAAGTCATGACTCTAACTTATAATTCCTTTTATTCAACGAGGGATGCCTCAGGCTTGTATGACCTCTAGAATCCCTATGGTAAGGTAACAACTTGGTGTACCATTGATTCAACTTCTAAACACACTAGTGATGCCACCACCTGACTCCTCTCCTGAAAGATGGTTTCTTCCTTGACTTGACCCCCTTTGGAATGTCCTGACAGATTCAACATAACTTACCAGTGTCAACAATGATATGTAACAAGGAAGAGTTTCCCAAATAATATCTTAATTTTTAAGGGATAATGAGACTAAGAGACAAATTCCAAGGAGGAACCGATAGAAAGAGAGAACAAAATCCCATCATATTGTATCGATCACAGATAAAATATCTCTCAATAAGTGATATATACATCCCACCATTGGAATGTAGGATTATAAGAAACAATCAGTGTGGGCATGTAGATGATGTGCACCCCGGTGAAAGAACCAGAAATAGTAGCAAAAGAATATTTTTATTCATATTAAATTATATTAACTAATTTCATAATCACATTAATATTGGATCATAGTATATGATGTTTGTTGGGTCAAAAAAGTGGTTTTTTAAACTTATTTAATATAAATTAGGTTTGTACACTTTAATTAATTTATATAATCCCTAATAGAGAATTTCTTAAAATAAATTAATATTTCATATATTAGTAAATATTAACTTTGTTTAACATAATTTTTATTATTATTCATATAGTTAACTTAGAATCATATTTCTCTTGAAAATACCACTGTAAAAAAACCCTATTTCTTCACCATATCTGTGGGATTAATATTTGATTTAATGTTTTGACTTCAATGAAATAATTTTGAAAAAATGTGTTCCTTATTTTTAATAATATTATTTTATAATTTATAATAATTTAAAAAAAATTCCACAATAATTATTTTTGGGAACAATTAAAATTAATCTCATTGATTAATGAAAAATGAGTTTTCCGAGGGATTAAACTTTAATCCTAAGGAGAAAAATGACCTATAAACCAATACCAAACCAATTTAATGGAAAAAATTGATATTATCTCTCAATTTTTATATAATTTACATTTATTTTGGTCTGGATACATGAATCAACTATGATAATAATTCATTCTTTCAATAATAAAAAATGTTTTCCACTTACCCTACTTTTAAAAGGCCACCATCTCTCCTACCTTATTCAGACATTAAATACTATTTGGTTCATCATATATATACCTAAGTTACATCTTGAATTCCCGAAAGTAATTGAAAAATACCTAGTTCTATCTAATATCTAACCTATAATGTAAATTGGTGGGTTCATAAGGAGGATACTGAAAAAAGAGGCAACATTCTTTAATGAGAATTTCTATATTACATCATTATCAAACCTATTCAATTAAACTCAATCCATGATAATTTTATATAATTTTTATATTCCATATAATATTAAATTTTTATAGTAAGGAAATATTATACCACTATATACACTTCAATTATATGGGTCATGAAATTATCATTTGTTTGTGTGATAGTCTAACACCTCGTAAACCAATGTCGTTTGTTTTTCAATTGAAAACATTCACAGTTGGGTATGATGATTTATATAAATTATATAAATTATATTTATAAAATAATTATTTATCTATATTCATCAGATAATATATACGTATTTAAATTGATTTATTCATGGGATATGATAACATCTCTCGTGTGTTTTTCGGACTAGCGCCTTGCCAGGTGATATGTTTTGTTTTTTCACTGATGAATTATTTGAAAGGTAACAAGGGTAATGATAATAAAAATAAACCATATAAATGAAATAATTATGATATTAATGTAAAATATATAATTATATTATATTAATATATCATTTTTTTCATTCCTTTTATCTCACTGAAAATATGATAACATCGCTCAAAAATGTGAAGACTACCACCATCACGGACACATGTAATACACTTTTCATTACCAAAAAAATTATATTTTTATATTTGTAAATATAATTAAATAATATTTTATAAATTATATAATTATAATTTTGGAGTTATAAAATATTACTTACCTTTTTTTCTTAATGAGCATTGAAAAAAGACAACATTACTTATCCATATGTGTAGCCGACCGTCACCCTGATCATATGGTTAGTCCATTTTTGAAAACCATATTTCATTGTTTCTTTAAGTTATATAATTTGTGTATAAATATGATAAATGTTTAATGATAAAATTTATGGAGTAAATGGAACAACATAATTTGTAAAAAGAACTAAAACACTTATAACAATGTACAAAAAATACGACAACTAAGTCATGAAATAATTAATATATGGTATAATTATTTTTAAATGGGGGATAAATCTCTATAAATTGATCAAATATGATATTATAAATATTAATAGGGTAATTTAGTAATTTTATAATATTTTTATAACCACTAAACTTGAGGTTAAGCCATCATCATCTGAAAGGAATCGTGGCTTAAGGGATTTCTCGTCTCACATTCATTTATGTGAGATATATGACATAGTAACAACATATTTTTGTAGTATTGTGCATATATTTCCCATTAATATGTTTTATAAACAAATATATAAAAATATTTGAATTTACATATCAATATTTATATATATCACTCATGGGGTTTACAGTTTCACTATTTCCAATGCGGTAAGGTATTTTTGTCTTCATTTTCATTCTTAGAGGTGTATGTTATGTTATAAATATATATTGTTTTAAGATGAGTATATACAACCCCATTGACATGTTATATCATGATTATCATTGTTTTAATTAAATTATATGTTTAATTTAATGTCATTATTTTATGTGTATTATTATTCAGTTTTATAAATTTTGTAAGATCCCATTGTTAAGATTTCACCATTTATATAGATTTTTGAGATTTTTCTTCTAATGACGAGATCATATGATCCATATCATACTAAACTCAAGAATTTTATTATAAATTCGGTAATAATTATTTTTACAAGTAATAGAACACTTTTAATAGTCATTGGTACATAAGGTTGTGATGAAAATGATGTTACAATTTCTCACATTATTTGTCTCTTTCGTAAAAAACTATTTTATTCCAAAAAAATGTTTTAATATTTTTTTACATAATTATTTTATCATGCACTAAAATTATATATCAAATCAAGTTTTTATCCATTATTTATTTATATACAATTTTAAGGAATATTTTGGATTCTTTCAGAACATGGAAAATTTCACTTATTTTAATCATGAAAAGGTAATATTATTTATAAAATGTACATAATTACCTATCATTAATAGCAATAAATTTTTTATATAATAATTGGATTTTATAGAGGTTATTTTTATAGGATATTTTTATTATTATTCGGTGAATTATATTTTTTTAAAAAATATCAATGAATAAGGATTTAAAACAATAGTTTTATAAAAATACATTTTCAAAATGAAAATTATATATTCTTGAAGTATGTTATAATTATATTTTAAATATATTTCCTTTATTAAACATCGATTGAAATTGTTTTGACTTATTCTCCACTGGGGAAATTTGTATTGATGTCATAATCATTCATTATATTGATGAAACAAGATTTTTTCAAATTTATTTTGATGAAACCTATTTCTCTCCCATGGGTTAATCATTTTTTAAATAGAATATCCAACATACCATTTACTACCCACATGTTAACCATATTATGAAAGGATAATTGATTTTTATATTTTTTCTGATTATTTGGAATATATTTTAGCTTTTTTGATTTTGTGGTTCATGGAAATTATTTATATGAATGGGAATACCAAATAACATTATGGGGTAATGTTTTAGCTTATAGAATGGGGAAGCTGAGATAGTTCCATGTGTGCCCATTTCATCTTATATGATGGTGTTGACTAGATAGTGTTGATGGATCCCATTATATATTTGATGATGTATTATCCTAGATAGAACTTAAATACTATTGTTAATGAATATATTTTATAGATAATTATATTATAATTTTGATGTACACTCATTCAAATTATATGGGCTATATGAGTCTTATGTAAGTGTTCTATGACAATGATGGCCCAACATTACATCATAGTTTATATTTTCTTTTCATGGGTTTATAATTATTATATTGATCTTGATTTATATTAGATAGATCATAATTATTGATTCTTATGATTATTTACATTGTTTATTCCTTATTCTATGTTTCAATATTGATTTTATAGGTATTGATGTGTATGAGTAATTTTAATATTCACTCAAGCACATTGATAATGTATTAATAATCTTGTGAATATTTTATGTTCATTGATGACTTTCACTTTTTAATGCTTACGTTTACCCTTAATGGGCATTTTCATTCACCCAATTTTTTTTTTTAGCCTAGTTATCAAAAATTAATGTCAATTGAATTAGGTATATAACGTATTTCTAAATTATGGCGATGATGAAATAATGTGATGTATGGAAGTTTTGGTTATGTGGTGGTAATTGTAAGTTAGCGACATGGGTATTGTTTATGAAGGAGCATATCCTAATTATATAAAACTCTAAACATAAATTTTACATGATTATGTATGTGATATTGTTTTTCCTTTTCATATTTGATGGTATTTATGAAAAAATGTAGGTAAAAATTATTAGTATCAATAAATGAAAAGTAATGTTTTATATTTCAGCATTGGATCCCGAATTATGGTTTCAAGGATGTTATTGTAGGTATCCAATATTTGTTTTGATAAATTTTTATATTATGGTGTCTTAATTTGAGTGTTTAAAAAGATTATTTAAAACCATAAAAACTCTATAATAATAATGTCGAAAAATAGGTCAAATTCTTAGACATCCCATTTGAGGTTTTAAGTAATCCAAATTTTGAGGTTATTAATGAATTTATTGGAGTATTTTATTTGTTTGTGGAATTTGTAACCCCTAAGATCAAAACATTGTGTTATATAATTAATAATTATTCTTCAATTTTTAATGTAAAATGGGACAACCCAATAGTTGGGTGACATCCCGTTGAATCTGGTGAGGCTGTGAAGCTTGAACCTACAACCAATGTGCAACAAGGCAACCACTCTACCACTGACCAATATTATATCATATTTAGTATGAATATTTTTATTGGGAGTGAATATTATTACATATGAAACAGATGGGAAATTATTTTAGTAATAATGTTTGATTTTTATTTGACGAATACAGTATATAATCGATCTAATCATTGTGTTTTAAAAAAAATTTGATGATTTTGTTAAATTTTAGGCATTGTAATTTATGAAATGATTTTGTATGAAATTTGGGAGTTAATATTGAAATATTTATATTAATGTATGATGTTTCGTTATATTATCTTACATTACAAAAAAAATAGATAATTTCAAAAGATAGGTGGAATATCTGTTTATGACTTTAGGTATTATATTAATATTTAAATGAATATTTTTGTGAATCAGGCATGGATATTAATTATGAATAAAAACTATTATTTGAAAAATATGCGATTATGTTGAAAATTTATTAATGTAAGAATCTATAATCATCATGTAAATGTGATCCAATATAATAGGAGCCTCGATGGTATGAGATTTCTTTATCTCTAAGAAACATTTCTTGAAACAAAAATATTATCCATGTACCTTCATTTATGAAGAACCAATGGTCTTTTTGATCAATACATATTTATTATTTTGAAGACCTTAACATTCTATTGATAATGAAATTTCCTATTATTAATTACCTATATCACTCAATAAAATCATTTATGCTTTACCACTACATCTATATCATCACTTTTTAGGAATCCTCCCATATATAGAAACATAGTTATGTGTTATTCTAGTTGACCCTTGTAAACCCATTTCAATTTTATTAGGATAATGTTTTATAAATGACTCTATTTTTTTGCATAAATAAAAACATTATCTTCAAATATCCATCCTATTATTTCCAATAAAAATTTAAAATTACAAGAACATAATTTAATAAAATTTGGGAGGGTGAGACACCCTGGGTTTTTAACAGAATAAATTTACATAAGATATAATAAAAGATAGGTGACACATATATTAGATGAAAATATTAATCTCAGATATATTATAATTTCATTATATTTAAACAAATTTAATCAATTGAATTTCTTATGGTTAATTAAACCCCCTAATTTTTATTCCAAATAACATAATCAACACACAATGTCGAGTTGGAAGAACTCATGTTATTTATAATTATTATAAACTAACCATTGAAATAGTGGGTCTTAATAATATAAAATACATGAATGTGTATATATTTTGATATGTCCTACTAAATATAAATTATTTATAATATTCTAATAAATAATCATTTACATTTTTGAAATGTTATTTTATTCATCATAAATATGTTTTCATTAGAAAAGTTTTTTTCATTTCATTTAAATAGTATATTAAAATAATTTTTTTTTATTTTATAGATTTTATTTTATAATTTTTTTGGATTGGGATATAGACATTTTTCATTTGGTGAAATTTTCAGAGTAGTTAGAAAATTATGATTTTTATGTGAATTGTGAAAAATACGGCTTTTTATTAAACAATAACATGTTTTTAATAAATTATTTAATATACATTTATTGTTTTTATTTATTTTAACATTAATATATTTGTAGATATATTTTACCCACTTAAATTAATTTTTAATTAACTTTTTATTCATCTCTCGTATATTTTTTTCGTTGGCCATAAAAACAAATTTATCTAAAAACTATTTAAAAAATTTTAAATTTCCTCCATTTTGATAAATTAAAATAATAAAAAAATATTGATCATTTAAAATAAATATATATCTTATATCAGTATAAATTAATTTATTTTCATAAATTATTTGTATTAGTTATATGGTTAATATCTTATCCCATTTTTCCAAAAAATAGTCTTTTTAAAAAGATAATGTTTCTCACCATGTCCATGGGAATAGTATAAAATTAAACTCTTTTCTCTAATTAGAATTTAATTTGGAAAAATTTATTCATTATTTATATATATCATAATATAAATATTTTAATAATTACATCATAATTTTTTAACATAATTATTTTGGAATCAATTAATTTTAATCAAAGTGATTTAGGTAAAAATGACTTTTCTGAGAAATTTAAAATTAAACTTTTTGTGAAAATGACTTGGAAAAATTGATGACACAGATATGAGTAAAATATATAAACCATGTCCAATATAGTTTCAATAATGTGAAATTATTGGTTCCTTTTTACATGAAGCAATATGTTTGTGGAATTCACTATTTCAAATGATTAAATGTGTGCCAGTCAACCCAATAAGAAATGGTCACCCCAATCATTGCTTGTTCAAATAATAACAAATTTTTGGATAGGAATATAAATTTGAAATTTACTTTAAAACTTACCAAAACACAACCTATAATATTTAGTTTATTAATAAATTCATCTTGCGATGACCTATGGTGGAAAATAAGGAGGATAGCAGAAGAAGAGGCAATAGTTTTCAAAAGGAATTTTTTTTTATTTCTTGCTAATCCTAATAAATTATTTTTAAAACATGATAATATAATATCATCAGTATATAACACTTAAAGAGTTGTTTTTTAATAATTAATTGTCATATTTCCTTTTCCACATCATTCGGGTACGTTACGAAATCATTGTTTCTCTGTATGATGAACTATAGCTTCTCTAACTGAAAATGTTTTTTGACATTAGCATCATTAACTATTGGGTATAATGATAGAAATATATATATATATATTGTATTTATATAATAATTATACACTTGGATTCAATATATAATATTTAAATTCTACTTCCCTTTCGCATGGGGTTACTATAATATCACTCTTTTATACGGTAGACAATTACATAAAGAAGTGATGTCTTTCATTTTTCAATAATTCATTACATGAAAACTAACATGGATAAATATAATGAAAATATAAATTATAAAATAAGTAATTATGACATTTATGACATATTTATAAATGTGTAAATATAATATATCATTTTATTTCGTACATTTTTAAACATAGAAATGACATAGTTTCATTTATACGAGTTAAGTACCACCTTCATGATGTTATGAAACTCTCTTTTCTTCACCACAAAAAAATAATGATATATATATGAATATTTAATTAATAATATTATATTTCAGATATATTAATATTAATTGAATGATAAACTGACACTTAACTTGTTTCTATAATGGTCATTGAAAAATGGAATCATTATTCATGTGTGCATAAGACATACCATCCTCATGATCATAAAACCAGTTAATTTATCATAAAAATCATTAATGATTTATTTTAATGGTATAATTGAAATATAAATATGATATAATTAATTATTAATGCTAATATACAATTTATCCATATAATATGTACTTATTCCAAAACCATCATAAAAATGCATGAGAACGAAAAACAGTAATCAACCCTGAAAACAATGAAAATAACTAATGATTACTAACCAACGAGTAAAAATATGGTTTAAACAATCATTTATGATATAATATATACTAATTTGGTTATTTAATAATTTAAAAATATGTTTATAGACAATTTAATTGATTTTAAATCATGATTAATCAATAGGAAGTGTGAGGTAAGAGTTTTCTCCTCTAACTACCATTTCAGTGTGATAAATTCCAAAGTTACCAATTATTTCTGTTGTGTGACATATATACTAACCATGAATATATTTTATGATTACTAAACATAAATTCATGGTTTTTAATTTACATTTTAGTATATCTATTTTTTGGTGTTAACATTTTCAATGGTTCCAACATGGTATGGGATTTTTGTCTCAATTTTTCTTCTGTGAGATGTATTCATGTAATAAACCAATCTAATTTTATGAGCTATGTACACTAATAAAATGACATGTACTTTCATGAATATAATTATAATCATAATATTATATTTTTAATTTAATTTTATTATTTCATTCATATTATGAATCAATGTTGGTAAGAGTCTTTGTTAGAATCTCATCATTTATTGAGAATTTTTATGATTATGATTCCAATTATGAGATAGTACAATCCATATCTTGAGAAACATAGGTATTTTATTATCCAATGGTTATTGATGGTATTAACATGTAACATCACCATTTTATCTCTTTATTATGTAAAGTTGTTGAAAAAATGTATTTAAGAAGATTTAACATTATTTCTACTTTTGGTGAGAACTCTGTTTTCTTCCAAACAAAAGTATTATAAATTTTTTAATTTTTTTAAATATTTTTATAAATTATGTAATAATGAAAATGTTTTCCTATTCTTTCATTTTGCACAATTAATTTTGAGTAATCATCATGTATGTTTGAAAAGAGAAAATTCTTAAATATATTTAATATGCATAAGGAATGTTCTTCACTGCATAAACACTATTACACACCACAATAAACATCATTTCATGAAATATTTTTTTGACTGATTACATGGTTTTATTTAATGAATTTTTTTCATAATCATTTTAATATTTTCATGTTTTAAAAAATAGTTTCAAATATAATTTTTTAAATGGATTAAGTTTAAAAAATTTATTTTCCAAATTAAAAAGGTATTTTCTCAATTTTTTTAATTATATAATAATACAATTTCCATTCATAAATTAATAAAACCCTTGTTCATACTTATTATCCATTGGGTATATTTTTTACTGATATCATGAAAATTATATCTCAAAAAGAAATTATATTTTATCATCGATATTTTTGTGAAACTCTTTTATCATCCATGGGTTAATCATGTTTCAAAGAGATTGTTACAGAACCTATTTCCATTCCATGGGATAACCATGTTATGAAATGAATAATAATTTTTTAAAGTGTTTTATGTTTATATAATATATTATTTTCTTTATTCATTTCATGGTTTGTGGATATTACATAACAGATGGGATGACCTATATAGTTTCGGGTCATCCCATTATATTTCATACGAAGGGGAGAACCTTATAACACAATGTGTGTCTATTAATCCTTATACGATGGTGCTATCTAGATAGTGGAAAGTGATCCTATTATATCTTATATGATGTTCATGCCCATTAAAAATTCTCATATGATGGGTAAAGAATATGTTCTCATGTAAATTATATTAGAAGTTATTCGTATGGTTATTCAATTTATAAAGGTTCCTGTAATAGTTCTATAAGTGTTCTATAATTATGGTGCTCTAGGATACCAATACATTTTCCATACACATTCCATTGATTCATAATGTTTCCATTGATCTTGATTTATGTTACGTGGATCATGGTTGTTGATTCTCATGACCCATTCATTTTTTCAATGCTTATGTCGTGTTTAATGATTGATGATTTTCGGTATTAATGGTTATGAGATCTCTTATGATTCAATTGTCCACATTAAGTATATCTTCACACTTTTATGCACAGCTTATGTTCACTAATGACATTAAAATATAAATTACTATTTTTATCTTTACTGAGAATTAGAGATCACATATCTTTTATTTACTTTTCCCCATGTGATCATGAAATGATGTTGAACGAATTATATCTAGATGGGATTTCATATGGATGATGATATGGACAAAATGTGGAATAAGGAATCATGGGTTAAGTGATGGAAATTATTATTTCACATCATGAGTATTTTTATGTAAAAGGTTTCCATAATTCAATATTTCAAAAAAAACCTAAAAGTCCCTTTAGGTGGAATGTGATCATATTCTTCATTTTTATGATGTAATATTAGGATTGGAAAACCTCGGGTCACAATTATCAGTATTGGAGGAAGAAAGGTATTTTTTATGAATTTGGATCTGGATCAAGGTGAACAGGTCCAAGACAGGTATAATATTATGTGGTCTTACTCAAGGAATGGTTTAGTAATTCTACTTTCATTAATTTATTATTGTAATTTTTTTCATTACCATGTTTTAAGAAAATATGTGATCAATGTGTTTATATATTTGGTATATTAAAATAGTAGTCACGTTATGTTGTCTGAGATAACAATGATATTTTTATTTTGGTAATTCATTTCACTTAATTTAAAATATTTAGGTGTATTTTTTGGTCAGATATGGATGAGAATTATGAAAAACATAGTATATGAAATAGATAAAGAACCATGTTGACAAGACTCATATAACATCTAGCTTTAAGATAACCATCATGGTAACGTAAACTAGATGAGGTTGATAATGATATATAAATATTATGATTTCTATAATTATGATCTAAAACTAAAATAATGGTGTCATGATTGTTTATAATGTAAAATAACCAAACATCTATTCAGTGAACAACTTGAAAGGGCCACAAGGCTTTTATTATTTTTACAAACTGATGTTCATGGGCCATATCCATTAGTATCTTGAGGTAGGTATTCTCACTTCATAATTTATACCGATGACATGAGTATATTTAGATATGTGTACTTAATGAGTTGTTGGACTAAGTTCTTTGATAAAATCAGAAAATTCGCGAATGAAGTTTGGAATTAAGTTGGAATATAAATTTAGATAAAGGTGGTGAATATCTTGAAAAATAATTCATCAAATTTCAGTGGGAATATAGTATTCTATTTGAACTAACTCAACATTACACACCACAATGAAATATTTTTAGGGAAAAAATTAATCATATCATTATAAAAATGGTAATTTTGATGTTGATTCATGTAGAATTTCCATTATCATATTGTGGATATTAATTATGGACTTTAACATAAACTCTAAACTAAGTACCACAAAACATGGAAAATAAAATTTACATAGAGGATTTGAGTAGAAGTATACAATTTTTATGTATAAAAGTATATGGGATTGTGAGGAATTTTTTACGGATTTATCAAGTAACAAACTATCATCATGATGAACAATGTTTATCTTTATAGGGTATCGTATAGACACAATTGAGATTGTAAATACACAACCACTCTTACATAAATTTGACTATATCAATAAAAGGCATTCATCATAATGAGAACATCCTAAAAACTTTATAGTGAGATTAATATATACTTTTATGATGTTCATGATCAAGATACACAAAAATTGGTAGAGGAACAGATTATATATGCCTAATGGAAGAAGCAATTCCTGGAACACAACTTCTTTGTCGGACCATTAGAGAGGTAAGAGATCTAGAGAGATATGGTTTTCTATTCACCAATAATGGTGGCTCATTATTGGCTGAAATTTATGATCATGTCTCCAATATTGAGGTAATGGATAGTATAGAGTATGAAATATGGATGGAATCCATTAATTCTGAAATATATTCCTTGAATTAGGACCATTTTTTGGTTTTAGTATATGTGCTAGTTAATGTAAATTATATATGGTGAAATAGGTATTCAGGAGAAAAAATGACATTGAATGTAATGTAAATACTTATATATTAAATATTGTGGCTATTGAGTTTAAATGGTGTCATGTAATTGACTACAATGAATCAATTTCACTAGTTTCCATGAATAAATATATCATAATTCTATATTCCATAACAACATACCATAACAAGGAAATTTGGAAGATGAATGTCAAAATTACATTGCACAATGTGAAACATTAATAAGATGTCAACATGTCACAACATGAAGGGTTTGTGACATCAGGTGAATCCAATAAGATTTATATGTTAAATAGATCCATTTATAGATTGAATCAGGCATCTAGGTCAACAAAAATTCAATTCTATGAAGCTATAAATTATATTGTCTTCATTAAGAATTAATGAGATATATTTGTTTCTAAGAGGTGTAGTATAAATTTTTTCATTATTTTAGTATTATTTGTTTATTTCATAGTACTTATTTCAAATAACATATGAGTATTAAAGTATATTAAGTCGTGGTCAAATAATAGTTTCTTCTTGAATTATATAGGTGGTGACACTTGTGTTCTTCGGATAATGATAATTCATGAAATATCAAATATTATTTATGGAATAATTATATATAAATACATTTAACATATTCTAAATAAATTAAATATTGAATAATACAAGAGTACAATGATTCCAGTGTCATGTGGTGTACAGATATCAAAGAAAAAATGTCCTGAGATACAGTTAGAAAAAAGAAGGAGCATCGTCCCATACACTTTAGTGATTTAATCGATCATTTATGAAATTATATCTATTAGATATTATTATTCCTATGAATTTAGAATGGTTTCTAGATATCAATAACATAATAGAAAAAAACATTAGTATGCTACTAAGGTTATTCTCATGTATTTAAGAAGAACTATTGATATGATCTTGATTTGGTGAGAAGAGGAGGATCTGGTCATCCAATGTAATTGTAATTCTAGTTTTCAAATATATTAATATTATTTTAGTACATAATCAAGTTATTTATCATATTTTAATTGTGGAGTTGTGAACTTTATGTCTTCAAAAAATCTATTTGTCACTAATTCTACTGAGGATTCATTGTAAATAGTAGATTATGATGTATCCAAGGTAGTCGTTTGGATATGGAAATTTGATAAGGATCTTGATGTGGTACAAAGCAATAATGATCCTATCACATTATATTGTGATAATATTTCAATGGTGGATCTTGAAAAATATCAAAATACAATGTTCATACTCTAGAAATATTCAACATGAGGTATTTTTCTCATAGGGGAGAGGTTGTGGATAAAAAAGTTCCCATCGATGAAATCATGGTGGAACCATTGAATAAATCACTATCTCTATATAAGAATGAGTATCATGTGAGATCTTGTGGACTAAAGGTTTCTAAAAGATGTTTCTTATGAATGTTGGAATCTATTGGAGTTGGATCCATAGAAATTTCTTCTATGTAATTTATGATAAACATTATTCATAATTTTGAATATTAAAAAACTTCTTATCATATCCTGATTGTTCTTATATGTAACATAGTATGTGATAATGTACTGTGGATATTTTTCTCACTAAATGTTTATAATAGTTTCATATTATGAGGAGAACCTAGAAATTTTATTATAGTATTCCTTAATATAAGTTTAATAGATGTATTAAATACCATCATGGACAATAATGATTCAAGATATCAGTGTTGGAGACTCATAGAAACTGAGTTATTTTATTATGGTGTATTCCCTTGTTAATGACATGCGTGTGATATTATGAGAACAAGACCTACCCGTCAGAAGTAATCATTTTAAAGTGTCATTATATATTCCAATATCATTATGTTGGTATTAATCCTTAGACAATATTATTATTATTAATGAGTAATAAATGTTTTGTACTTTAGTGTATTGAATTTTTTTTTGATGAAATATGTACACAAAATTGTAGAATATGTGGGGTGAATCAATAGTAGTATTGAATTAATGACAACTGCAAGGAATTATTATTATCATCTATTTTTTAATAGTAGTGGATCACCCATTCCCTTTAACATAAATTTTATAGCTTAAACAAATCCATGTCCAACGTGTTCTATTGGTATGTTAAATTCCATACTATTAAAGAAATAGACTTCAATCACATAGGATAATAGATCTAAAATACATGTTTATATATAAGCGATATAATGAAAATTTTATTATGCTAAAAAATATTAATCAGTAAGAGGTGTTCTATCATTGATTCATTAACTTATTTTTCTATGGGTACCTTGATGTGTTTCTAGATTCTAACCTTGATCATTAGGTTGATTCACCTAATGTGACTGAGAAAGAGGCCTAGAGGGGAATATACTGTGTTTATGAATACTATCAGTCAAACAATATATTATTATATTTTATTTAATAAGGTGAATAAATATTATACATCAAGATGGATTAATAATTATTCAGGTGTTTCTGATTATATATACTCATACACTAGTGATTGGATGAATATTATGTGAGTGGAATTTGTAATAAATATTTATATACGATTTATTTAATAAAATATTTATTTACTTATGATTTAATAAGGTAGTGATATTTATTTAATAAATCATTTTTCATAATTCATGGACTAATAAATATGGTGGGGGAATGGAGGACCCATTTTATATTTCTAGGGTCATATAATATATATTTAATATTATTTTATTATATAATATTAAATTTTCATATAATTTTATAGGAACATCTAGAAATAATAATATTATTATTATTATTATAGACAAAAAGTTCTCTAAGGATTAAATAAATATTGAAGTGAACATGTGAAATAATTTATTTCTAACCCCAACGGTATATAAAAACAAATATATTATATTTATAGGATAACAACGTAATGTTTTTTTCGAAAAATATCTAAAGAATCTTGTTGAATCCCTAGAGATATCTCATGTCAAAGAATTCTCTCAATAATAGAGAGTGATCTTCATCCACCTCCCCCTATAAATTCATGATAGATAAATCAGAATCCTTTGGAATAAATTCTCGAGGAAATCATAAGAGAATGACATATGTGATAGGATATGTCATGCTAGAACATGGATATCCATACAATGATGTTTGGAATTTTTTAAACACATCAGGATCATTTATATGTAGAATCCAACACTGATTCCTAAAAAATAAATGCTGGTATGGCATAGATATATTTTCATACCAAACAATAAAAAAATAATTTCTCATAATTTAGTTATTTAATTACATCTTTTAATTACAAATAATATGTGGGAATCATGTTCTTTGGTTCCATTTTTATAAATTTTCTATATTATTTGATTCAAATCTATTGATCATGGTATTTATCATCTTGAAAATATCAGATTGATCATAAATAAAGAATAAAAACTATTTTGGAATGAACCATTACAGACTTCTAATGTTCGTGTAACCTATAGAGAGAACCCACACTACTATAATGGGTTGGGGGAGTGAACTCATTCCATAGTGATAGTTTGGTAGGACATCTTCTACATCAATGAAACTACCTTCTATGATTTTTTGTAAAAAAATCAAGGACATATGATAATGATAAGTTTCATGTAAACTATTTAGCGATTCTATTATGAGTAAAGAATCAATAAAAACCATGATTATTTCATGAATCAATTTAATTATCTGTGCTATAAATTATATGGTTTTTAAAAGTTATTCTTATGTTTTTATAAAATTTTGATCGTGATTTGTTGATATGTCTTGTATTTACCCTTATTTAGCACATAATATAGAAATTTCATATGTTTACATTACCCATGTTATGATTGAATGTTTTATGTAGGGTTTGTATAATAAAAAATCTATTAATGTTAAAAAATACCTCAAGGAATCATTGAATTTTTTTTGAGGGGATTGTGTTGGTTGACAAAGTGGGCCTCCATGTTGTGTTTGTTCACAATGAAGTCCACGATGTATAATTTTTTGACAAAGGGGGCTTACATGGTGATATTTTTAGGTTCAGGATAAGTTGTTTTCTATCCATGCTTGATTGATGATCCTTGATAATGGAATGGATGATCTAAAGGCGGTACAAAAAGAAGAGATACAAGGTGGTGCTTCTTTCAAGTGTTTGCCAAATGTTTGGGCATGAAAATTAGAAAATTGAGAGAAGCGTTTTTTGAAGAGGGATGTGCGCGCAAACATTTTTTTATTGGTGAAAAATAAAGTGTTGTTTGAAATATCATTGTGGTGCATGAAAAATAATGTGGTGCGTGAAATATCAGCGTGGTGTATGAAAAATAAATTTTTTAATGAAATATCAGTATATTGCACGAAAAATTATGTGGTGCACAAAATATCAGTGTGGTCCAAGAAAAATGAAGTGGGGCACATAATATTAGCATGGTGCGTGAAATAGAGGTATGGTGTTGTTCACACAAGTGGTGTTTTGAGATCCGAAGCATGAAAATTGGCAAAGGTATGATGTGAAACAATTATTGTATGAGTACGTGAAAAATTCTGTTGCGCGGAAGATGTGTTTTTCACACTCAATGGGGATTACTCGCGGAAGGAGGGTTTTTAAGACAGGGGTTGATTTGGCCTATAGATATGAAGTGAACCCCTCATTCGGAGTAACTCAAGACTTAGAGATTATCCGAGATGTGGCACACAAAATAGGAATATAAAAGAGAGTTGTGCTTAAACCTAATGTTTGCGTCTAAAGCCAGGGGTTTGTGCATAAAGACAAGGATTGTGTGAAAAAGAATAAAATTACGCGCATGTCAATCTAGAGGTTGTGCGTAAAAGAAGAGGATGCACATAAAAGAGTTGTTGAGCGAAAAAGAAGTGGTTGCGCGTAGAATATTATTTTGCAAGAAAATTGTATTTTTCCCAAGTAAAAGGAATAAATCACAATGTGCAGTAAGGGATGCAAGTAAAAATTGTGGTTGTCCAGTACACCCAGTGCAAAGAGAGATTCGTCTGTGAGTGAAAGTGGGACATCAACAGAGCATCTATTAGTATTAAAGCATGAATATTTCATATATATAATGAAGGGACCTATAAGTATTGAAACTTTAATTGGATCTTTTTAAGAAGCAGTGAGAACAGTTCAGTTGAGAGAGTGGTGAGCTTTCATATTGTGAGTGGTTGTAAACTAGGAGGGATAGTGAGTCCACTCCGAACATGTAAACGGCACTGTGTTTATAGTGGAATTGGTATATCGGCACATCACCAGTGTATGCTCTATGGATGTAGACCAGTGAGGGTGAACCAAGTAAAATTTTTGTGTCATGTGCATGATTTAATATTCATTCATACACTACAATGGGAATTATAGAGAGAATATAGTTTTTTCTAACAACAGAACAAGATCAAAAGGCGTAGTTGTATTTATTTTTCATGGCCTGATTCACCCCCGTTCTCAGGGTATCTACCCTTTTGTACATAACAACAATTTTGGATGATATTTAGTGGAGATGCGGAAGGTATTTCATGAAATTAGAATATGATGTTCTTTGTTTATAAGTCCACTATACCATAGTGATTTTCATGTTTTTGTTTTTCTAAATGTAATAAATATTCAACATAAGTGATGTAATATGTGTCAATTAAATTTTTGAGATTCTATAATTTTATTCTCCAATTTTATAAACATTGGGACTAGTTAATGTGATGTGTTAGATATGAACATTCTCAAGAGTGATACATTGAAAACACCATGAAATTGAGAGGATTCGGTGGAAGCATAAAATGATAAGCCACAATCTTTTCATGATCGAAAATTATAAATGGAAAAATAAACCTATGGATCAATATTGTTTTTACACAAATCTTATATCCATATTCCATGGAGAAATTAACAAAAAAAAATTATTCACAATCCTCAATCACAAAATATCATTAATGTTTGTCATTATAACATTCTTATCATATTTGTGTCAGCCATATGGTTTCATAAATTACTATAATCATATATGCCATTCCTTTAGATACATTAGGTACCAAATGATTTATATCTCAAACAAAATTATATTATTTTTGAGTTTTAAAATTATTTAAATAGAGGGCTTCATAGTGACACATTTGAATGCTCAAATTAATTTTATTGTTGGAAGGTAAATTTACTGCAGGTATTTATTGATCCATTCCACTGTTGAATTAAAAATAAAATGTTCTCATTATATACACTTACATTTGAATGGTTAAATTAGGATAAAACATTTATACAGATGGTAAATATTGAAAAAACATAAGTCTTTATCCATAGACAACTAACAACTTCACATGAATGTCGAGTGTGATGTTTGATATCAAATAACATTATGGACTTTAAATGTTTTGTAGAGTATTATGACTAAATTAAAGGTATTTACCAATTTCATTTATCTATAGTAAATGTTTGTAACACCCATTTATTATTATTTATCAAATCATTAACATGATAATATATTTATCACCATGATATATATTACGAAATATCCCTTTTCATTTTGTCCCCATAATAAATACTTCAGCTGACCTGTATAAATATTCATACATCAAGGATGAATAATGAATGGTAAACTGAGATCTTAAACCAATAAGTCTATAGATAAATCTGGCATGAATGGGAGAACTATATGGTTTTTAAAAATTATTATTCAACAATAATCAACGTTTAACTCAAGAAAATTTCTCAATTTCTTTTCTAGCTCTACATATTAAATATTCAATTATTTATGAATCATATGGATAAATGGTTGAATTTTCACTTGGGATAGATAATAATTATCTCTTTCATTGAAGAATTATATATATGTCCTTTGAAAATAAAATAATATTCACTCTTTCTTGATTCACACCACACATATGAAAACCTGGTCCTTTCATCTCAAAGAATTGGATAACTTCTTCTCATTCGAATTGATGTAATGTAATGAGCATTTGTATTCTAAATTCAACATCATCCAACTTATCTCATTCATATTGAAATTTTTTTGAGTTAATATATGGTTTATATCTTTATGATGAGTTGATTTATCACATATTTTTCAATACTGAAAATATCTCTATATTATTAATTTATAAATTTCCATTACTAACTCAAAATCCCAATTTGTGTAATTTTACTCATGAACAATAATTTTTCATGAGGCATAATGTATAACCCAGTCATATATAATGAAAATAAACACCAATCCTTTATATTCTGCATTAATATACTTTACATCTCTTCTACATTGTAGGTAAATTTAAGTAGAGGTTCGTTGAATGAAACTCTATATAAATCCCTGAACTTTTAATAACATTCATCAGTCCAATGGGTATTGAATCCCTTCTAATTTAATGTGTTATGTGGATAATAATCCATGAGAAATTAATTGAAAAAGTGCAAATAATATCCACCCAAAAATATAAATCTAAATATATCACTAACCATGGTTGGTTTGGGCCATTTATCAATAAAATATATCATTACAACATCCAATAAAATACTATTACATGAGATTATATGACTCAATAATGAAAGATTCCATAATAAAATATCACACTTGTCACATTTTGAATACAAAATTTCTTTCCCTATGTTATTATCTATTGTTATCTTGAAATTATAATACACATAATTTATTTTGGAATATATAATAATAAAAACGAAAAAATAAACAAAATATTATCAAAAAATCACTAAATAATCATTTAATTAAATCCAAGTACTTAGTTGGGTAAGTTATAAGTCCAAATTAAAACATTAAACATTCATAGTTTCTATATATCAAATGGAAGGTTTTCTTTTTATTACTTCACTCATGACTATCAACTGATAGAATCTATATTGATGCATAATACTTTAAAATGACTAAGACTGTCATTATTGATACAAATTTCTTCTTATCAAAGTTATCTTGTGAACCCAATGGTTTTAAGAATATCTAATAAAATATCCTACAAATATTTCCTTAGAGTTGTTTCTTCAATTCATATAAATAAATTTTGTATATTCCATAATTATTTTTTTAAATAGGCGAAGCTTTAGATAAAAATTGTATTGAAAACTAAAATTCATGAGTAGGATGAAAATAATGAAATTACAATAGAAATAAATATTATAATCCCATTAAATAGTAATATTATTATAGTCATATTTTCCTTTAACACATGAGATAAATACCAGTTTTGAAAATAAATCAAGTCCACCAAGATATAAGTAATTTCAACTGGATTAATTTTTTATTCTAACATCAATAAATGATCATAGGTTTATTTGGAATATTGAATTTTTCCCCTAACTCAATAATTGGTATATAAATCTTATTATGAAATTTTATTCATTCCAAGAATCACATAATGATCACAATATGTTAGAATAAACATATTTTTTAAAAGAATATTATCACCATCTTTAATAAGATAGAAGGTATATACATTGCATAAAACCATTATACCATTCAAAGTTTTCACTACTAACTAAATATATAATTTTTGAGTTGGTAAATCATAAACCAATTTAAATTTATTAGATAAAAAAGAGTTTTTTGATATAGAATATATAAATTAACTATTATAGATTTGATAATATGTGTTCATTTCTACATGTAATTATCATAACATACTTTGAAAATCATGATTGCATGATATATCACTTTTTCATTGATACTAAGAGGTTTTTAATGCTCATCATCATAATAAATGTCTATTTATTTTAATTGATGTAATAATTCCCATCAATATTTCATTTAAGGAATAACATCATTAGTGAAGAATTGGCTCGAAACATTTTCTCTTCCATATCACTAACCAGACGATTTATTAATTTTTTAGATTCATGGGAATAAAAACCAACCATTCGACATTTAAATAACCTAACAACTACATTTATTCATTTTCCATGATGTTTTTTATCATTTATTGATAACTAATTTAAAGAATTTATTTCCTTTATTGATTTATTCATGTTTTCATGAGACTCAATATTCCATTTCATATCAAAATAATGGGAATATTGACAGTATATTATTTACATTAATAAAATAAGGTTTCATTGAATTATTTTTTTATATGTTCCAAAATATATTATATCTAATTCCTATCTGTGGACTGGTTTTGATCCACTAAATACTCTATTTTTTTTCTTGGCTAACTGTTAAACCAGAAGCATACCTTCCACTCATTGAAACATTTTTCACAAACGTTCCATTAAAATAAACCATTTTTGGTTATGATTATGGGATTTATTTCACATCATTTTAAATAGAATAATAGGTATGTTCATAATGAAAAATATTATCCCAAAAAATTCCCATTCCAAAGTGTAAAATTGATCCTCATTTATAAAATTTTATACATTGTTTTAACATTGATATTATTTTCCATGAATAATGTAGATGTATATAAAAAAATTTTCAAGTTCAATGTAGTATAAAATAAAAAATATATTCTAAATGGTTTGGATCAATCACTCAATTAATAGTGAATCATAAAACCCACATATTAAAGGTATATTATTCCAAAAAAATAGACATTATACCATGTTGTTCCCTATATTTTTTCATCAGTAATCTTAACATAATTCATGGTATGATAATTTTGTGTCATAATTGAAAAAATATGTTTTATTCCATCTCCTAAAATATATTTTTTATGAAGGAGATTTATTTCATTATATATGAACTTGTTTTTTGGTACAATTTCTTCTGATCCCATTAATTTAATGAAAAACAAAATAAATGCATGGAAGAAATATTTATAGTGAGAAACCACATAACCATGAACAATTTATTTGATGTCGAAATAATGAAGGCTTATTTTCATCTTAAGACTCATTAGTTAAAACCTATTTCATACATAGCAATTATTTATTCAAATCATTCATAATGGTTTTTACAAAAAATGTTAATCAACACAACAATAACCTTAAGAGTTTCAAACTAGGTCTATAGTATCGTAACACTGACTATGTAATAGAATGATATATGTGATATAATTAGCCAACACATTATAGTGTAGTATAATCTTATTGAATATTTCCCAAATTAATTTCCAGTTGTACTATATTTATAGGGATGTATATAAAAGAAACCTATAAAATCTATTTTTAACATAAATTTTAGTATGTAATCCACTACTTTGACTAATCCCCTGGGTTTTAAAATATTTTTTATAACACTAAAATCCAAATATTGATAATACACATATCTGATACAAACTATAGCGAACTAGGATTTTAATACATATATTTCTTCATGATTTTAAATGAATATTAAAAATATTTTATAGAAAAACAGAGTTGTATCAAATATGATTAGTGTATTTGGACAAAAGATACAAAAGATTCATATAATATGAATGGAAATCTATATATCTGAAAATGATCTACCCATATTATACCATTAAAACAAATTTCCCACTAAGAACATTTATTCAAAACATGGGGAAATGATACATAACAAATGGGGACCATAGAAGTCGAATAACTATAAAATTTGTAAAAATTAATAAAGTATCTTTTGAAAACATTTGATAATAATATGGGATTGATATCATTACCATAACATACAATATTCATACCCAGTCTATCAATGATCTAAAACATGAGGCATGATATAAATCATTATCATTTAAAAATACATGAATAATATGAATGTGAAATCATCATAAATATTTCATTAAACATAAATTTATTAAATAAATAAATGGAAAAATACTGAATATATATATATATATATTAATATTTCATTATTAATTATAAATACCAACAAATAATAATGGATCTAGACTATCTACCTATTTATAATATTAATTAAAACTGGAATCACCACCTGAAATCCATATTGGATCAACCATATCAACTTTGATCCAACTATAGATCGTGAACATAGTCTTGAAACCATTAATAAACTAATTAAATATAACAAATAATAGAGTGTGATATAAAATTTTGTGACCACCCGTCACATAATTAAAACCATATATATGTGAACAATAAGATCATAAAACCATCATTATTTAAAAACAATTAACAACCCAAGTAATATTAAAATTATAATTTTTCATATTTAATACTATTTTATAGTTATATATTAATTAAAATTAATAAAATGTTCATGAGAGTGTAAGATAAATAAAATTTACTTTTAAAAACATTGTTTTTCAGAAAACAGAGTTTCACCATCTTTTGAGGGAGCCCTGATTTTTAATCCAGATTCTAACAATTTAATAAATTCAATTTAGAAAAATAAACTACTACATGGAAATATGAATATGAACATTTTTTCCTAATTCATTGTAATTTTTATGATAGGATTCACTTTTAGTTTGAATATTGAAAAAATAATGCATTTTAATAGGAAATTTCAATTTTATTAAATTCTTTTATTGTTTAATTTTTTTATATAATTTATAATTTGATCATATTTTTATCCTTTAATAAAATTTATTTCATTTTAATCAATTTCACAATGAAATTGTTTAAAAAACATTTTGAATGTTTGTTTATTTTTACATAAAAAACAAGTTTTCTCGTTTCGTCAATGGGATTATTTTTTAATTAATTTACGAAATTTCTATGTATTGAATTATGAAAAATTGATTCAATATTTTTAATCATAAGGTCCAAATTTATTAAATAGGTCCATTTTATAATTGCACAATATAAATATCAACTATAGTAATATTTTTTTCTAGAGTTAAAGGTAAATCAGGAATTTAACGATCATCATAATATTTTCAAATTACCCTAACTATAGTCCGAATTTCATTTTATGAGTGTTTAGCGACCAAAATAATCATTGGGACAATGTTTTAACCATTTTAAGACACATTGATTAGATTGTAAAAAATAATCATATATTCAATTAATAAACAATTTGGTCACACTTTAGTTGTAAACATGTAATGTATTATTAATATTGAATTATATATATTATCTACATGATAATAAATACTATTTTCATATATTATATTATTATATTTATCCTGATAATTTATTTTAAAATTTAAGGGAATAAATAGTTAAATTAAACGTGTATAAAATGATATCATATTAATTGTTTAATTAAATGAAATGTCAAAAAATGATATTTAAAATTCCAAAATAACTATAACTTTAGTTTATTAATGTCATCCATGAATTTTATATATTATTTATCCATCTTAGTGTTGTTTAATATGTTTAGGATTAATTTTTCTATTATTTAAGATATTTTTTGAAATCCATTTCTTTTAATAGTTTCAAAATTAACATTATTGATATTTTAAAAGAAATAAAATTTTATTAACAGATATAAAATTTCTAAAAATAATTACTTTATATAAAAAAAGTATAAATCTCAATCATTCATAAATTAATCATTTAATAGTGTTTTACATTTTAAATAATGTATAGTAACCCTCATAGTGTAAATTATATTATATCACGGTAAGAGTTAAAACGGTAAAATATGAGATAAACAAAATGATAGAGATTAATATAAAAATAAAAACATGTATAATTTATATTGGATTAATCTATTTATACCAATACCATCCTAGTATATAAATTAACTAAATTATATTTAGTTTTAATAGATAATTAATTTATATTAAAATAATTTTTTGATGATTTCGAGAGTACCCCTCCCATCTTCTATAAAAGGGTGAAAATTTTATAAATTTATATAGACTTGAAAACCTATTTGTTTCTACCAAAATATCATGAATTACCTTTATTGTATACCTCCCCATATTATAAAGGCATTATTTTAGGCATAATTCCCTCCTTAATTATGTTAATGTGTTAATCAAAAGAGATCATCTAAAAGAGAAGTATAATATTAAATTAAGTGTTTCTAGTTTATTTATTTGTCCACTTAAATAAAATATTAATCGACTATGATTAAATAATAACTAAACAAATATAAATTTAAATATATGTTATTGTGTTAATATCATCAAATGAACCCTTTCCATTTCCAAAAAAAGGGAAAAATAATTAATCTTCATGCATACGATAGACTACAACAACATTAAATCGATATGGTTCATTTTCAATTATTGTCTCTCAATACTGGGTCTAATGATATAATTAATTAATATACATGGTGTTAATGAAATATTTATAATTTTTAGAAAATAATATATCATCTATGTTATTACCTTTCTGTACACATATAAATGATAATGTCGTTCATGGGTACGTGTGACCTATCACATCCATGAAGCAATGTGATTCCATATTCATCGCCAAATCACAAAATTATATAAACTATAATATTTAAATCATTAATAAGATACTAATGAAATAAAAATTACTATTTAGTGATAAAATTATCGTTATCTTATATCAGTAATTATCATTGAAGAATGTAAATGATACACATTCCTACGTAAGACCTACCATCTGCATGATTATTATATAGTTCATATTTCTTAGCCATAAATAGTGGTTTGATTTAAAATTATAAGTAATTTAAAAATGTTATTATTGTTTCTAGAATTTTACTATATATATGATGGACTGATGTAAATTTGGAAAACAATCATATAAATGTACTTTTGAATGAAGTAAAAAATATCATCAAAATGTCTAATGTGATCATAAATAATTGATTAATTTTATAACATAACAATAAAAGTTATAATACAAATTAAAAGGGATAAACATATGAATAGGAATAACATATGTTTATTATTACGGAAGATTAAAGACATTGTGACTAACCATATTCTTTTTGAAGGAATTTATCTTAATCCATGTTTATTGATACATATTTTGATGTTATAAAACCACCATCATTTATAAGGTGAATAAACAAACCCTTATGACTTTTAAATCCTTCAAAAGTCTTTAATAGCAGAATATCTTTATTCTTTTAGTATGGATTGTTATAATTTATTTTTAAAAATGTCAAAATTAATGTTTTGTATCATATACAAGAAAGATGGATTCTCCTCCATTATGAATGTTATTTGATTTTTGGATTCCCCAACAAACCTTATTGTTTTATAAGAAAAATAAAAAAAATTATTATCTTTTCTTGATATTTTATTAATTGATAATGGTTTTCAAAATTTATTTATTATTTCAATATCTAAAAATTATTTCTTGTGATTGTAAAAGAAATTTATCTGAGTGAAATTATTAAAATTGAAATATTTTATATGTTTTGACTATATAAGGGTAATTAAACATTTAATGTGTAGTTACATGATAATCCAAGGATGTTTGGTTTTGTGATAAACCATAGAAGGATTATTACATTATTATCTCTAATGCATTGGGTATGGATATTGGTTGTATATCTATTCCAATTGTATAAGTGACATGTATGGAAGTTAGCCACATGGTTATTCAATTTATAAAAGTGATAAGTATTATTCTTTTCTATGATACCTTTATGTGTTATAGTTGTTTGATATGGGTTATATGGTAATCCTATGATTAAAATATGGGTGATCAATGAACTTCTTTTCAATGAAACATATTTACCACTTTTTAAAAGATAAAATTATTACTTTATGATATTTTTTCATGGGTTTCATGTTTTTAAAAGACTAATGATTTTCATTCAACATGTATAAATCACTAATCATAATGTGTTCATACAATGTATTTAACTATTTACTATAGGGTATAATGAGTGGTAAAAGAACGATGGAAGTCATGGGAATGTTGATAAGATTTATCATGAAAAATAAATCATATTTTGTTTTAAAAGTTTAATAAATTGGAATAAATAGCTATTATATAAGTGGAATCCACATTATATGAATGTGAAATGTTATATTTGAATTACAAAAATGTTTTCTAAAACTCTAAACTTTAAAATATTCACAATGTTAATGAATGTAATTTTCATTTCCAAAGAAAAATATTATGTATTTTTTAAGGATGTGTCTATATAGTTGGTGTTAGTGAAAGGTTTTTGATATATTTATACATTATATTAATAAAAATTAAATCCATTTGAATTATTTATATTATGGCCATGAAAAAATATTATATCATTTTAATATCACCATATTTATTCATATGATCTATGATTAATAAAAATGGTTTGATAAAGAAAAAATTGGAAAGCATTTGTGGGAAGAAACCAATAGAAAGATAACCTTCGGTATTAATATCCCATGATAGGTTGAGCTATAACTATGTAGTTTTTTAGTGATGGATTAGTTTTAATTGGATATAAATGGTGGGGATTTCCAAAAAAATATTACATCCAGATATACCACAATGGAACATGATGATGGTGGATCATTTTATGACAATACATCCCCCTTAATTCAGTGTATACTATGTCCTCATTATTAGTTAAGTATCAATTATATCTATGGAAAATATATTTTCTTTTAAGTGGTTTTTAGATCACCAAAAGGTAAATATATATAATATTTATCATTTTGATGGTGAATCGGATTAGTGGTTGTCAACATTTAAAAAAATATAGGAATTGATTAAATTGATGGCTTGGAATGTGATTAATTTAATAATATATTCCTTGAGAAATTTTTTACTATTTATGGAGGACTTAATTTTGAAAAAGAATCATGGAATTTTGAAAATATTAGGAAGATATCATTGAAACATATGCATAATATTTCACCAGTTTGAAAAGGTATTCCCCAAATTTAAACTCGCATCGTGATAGTAAGATAAATAAATATTATATATGATTGAATCTACGATATATAAATAAATTTGATTCATGTTAGTTCAAAATATATGAGAAACTTGTTTTATGTGTAGTAAAGGTGTGAATTGAGTTTTATTATTATCATGTGTCCAATGAGAACAATAAACAGAAGAGGCTCCTTTAGTAAGAAATGGGAAAGTATTTATCAATGAATATGGTATCTAAGAAAACTAAATTTACATATTGATAGAATTATTGTAAAAATAATCCTTGGGAATGTCCTTCTAAGTATGAGATGTTATTATGATGTTTTAAGAGTGGTCGTATTCATGGTATTACAATGCAGATTATCTAGAAAGCAATGAAAATCCAATGGTAAGATGTTTCAGTTTCAATGAGTTAGCACATTATTCCAATGTGTTTCCTAATATGATTGCCTATATTAGAAACAAACAAGATCAAAATTAAAAGGGTGTGGAAAAATATTTTTCAGATAATTGAGTTGATGTTGCTATATAAAATAAAGTGGTTATAGGTATGTTACATGTTTTTTTAAATATTCTAATACTTTGTTTGACTATAGATCATCGTATTCTTTCACTTATATGATATTTTCATGTAAAATTGAAATTTAGCTTCATGAATTAGACCTATAAATTTTTTTAATAAGTCTATTTTTATGTATTAAAAAACCAATATTTAGTGGAATCATTGAATTTTCATTTTTTTGAGGGGATTCCATAAAAATCATGATGAACATATAATATTGTATTCTGATATCATTTTCTCTATGGATTGGATTTATGTGTATAATGCTAAAATAGACATAAAATCAAAGTATTTTATATTCAATGACTCTATACATTTGATAAGATATCATGAAGATTATTTATTGGTTATATATAACAGGGAATGTTATCTAGATAAATCTTTTAAAAAGAAATAAAATGTTTTTATTATTTACATGACAATAGAAAAAGAATTTATAGATGTGTTTTGAGATGAATTTCATTGTGTTTTTTATCTTGAATTTCAATTTACTATTGACTTAGTACCTAATATAATATTATTTTTATACCCCCTTATCCTGTTTCTCTTGTAGAATAGGTTTAATTAAAGACCTATGATGTATGAATTTCTTAATAAAGGATTCATTGGACCTTGAACTTCACCATAGGGTGCTCTTGTTTTATTTTAGAAAATGAAATATAGTTCTATGACACTATATATTGATTATAGGTACTTAAACAACATAACCATTATGTACAAGTATAACTTTACGAATTTCAATATTTTTTAATCATCTCTAGGAAGATAAGCATTTTATGAATATTGAAATGAATTCTGGGTACTAGTAGATGATGTTAAAGGTTGATGAAATTACAAAGATAGTGTTTTAGATAAGATATAGGCATAATAATTTTTTATTCACTTACTTTGGGTTATCTAATGCACCTATAATATTTATAATGCTTATGAATAGTGTCATCCATTAGTTTTTAGACTATTTTGGTGTTGTATTTATAGAAGATATTTTGGTATATTCTAAAATCCCTGAGGAACAAGAAATAAGTTAAGGATTGTTTAGAAAACATTAAAATAAAATAAACTATATGGAATGTTCAATAATTGTGAATTTTGTTTGCAGAAAATCAAATTCCATGGATATATTATTTCTAAGGATAGAATAACTATTTACCATTCTAAAAAAAGATGTTGAAGTGTTTCTAGGACATTCCAATATTACATTGATTCCTAGATTTATTGGATTTGGAGGTTATTTCCAATGATTTTTTGAAGACAAATTTTAGTTATTTTTTCCAATAAATATGTTAACTTGTATGGGATTTAAGATAATATGGATACACAACTATGATGATTGTTTATATGAATTAAAACGAATGATGTTAAGCACAACAGTTTTGGGAATGCCTTCCAGAAATGTTAATTTTTTTCTACACTGATTTTCTTGATGAATTTACATTCTTCTGACCCTAATTACGATTTACCATTTGACTGATTATGCTCCCATAAATTTTAAATCTCATGAGTTATTTTACCCTACAAATTATTTGGAATTGTCTTATTTTGTTTTTTTCATTAAAAATTAATAGAAATAATTTGTATAGAGTATAATTTAATGTATTAATGATCATAAGAATGTGATAATTATATTCACTCAGTTGAATTAAAAATGAGAATGAGATGACGGCTAAATCTAATCAAGGTTTATGAGTACATGATATATTACTATCATATAAGAGAAAATAAATTATTAGATTATTTGAGTAAGAAATATAAGGATACTTTAACCATGATACATTTGAATCTGAACCATTTGAAAAGGATTTGATGAATTTACTCTTGGATGTTTTTTAGTGTATGAAATTCCTATGTTTTATTTCTTGTGTGTGTGACATCATCTCTACAGAATTAACAATGCACATAAATTAGATGATGAGTTATAGAAAAATTTCCAATTAGTTTAAATGGGTACATTTATTGAATATTAAATTGATATAGATTGTGTTTTGAGATTTGAGTATATATTATGTGAGCCTTGTGATTCAATGATAATGAAAGAGCTATTAGATAAACCATATACTACCCTATTTTTGGATCATCATGGTAGTACTAAAATTTATAGGGATATATGGGAGTATTACAAGATAGATGGGATAAGAAAATATATAGATAACTTTATCCTGAAATGTTTTAATGGTCAATAGGTTAAAGAAGAATGACATTTTTTGAAGGGGATGCCTCCACCTTTTACGATGATAGAAACGGAAATGGGAAAATATATCCATGGATTTCCTAGTGGAATTACCAAATATATCTTATGGTAAAAATGTTATTTAGGATAATAATTATATATTTACAAAATATTAACATTTTATTCCTACTCAAAAATATCTCTCTCTAGATAATCTTTCTTAGATGTATCGAAAAGACATAATCAAGATACATGGAGTTCCTCTCTCCATTATATCTGATCTTGATTTTAGGTTCACTTTGATAATTGGTGAAATTTTCCTACATAAGATCCCTCACTAGTACCCCAAGACATTCTATCACATGAATTCAGGTGCACCTCCCCATATAGTGATGGTTACTAACTGGTAGCAAGGTAGTAATATCATTAATGGGGTTACTACAACATTTTTTATCATAATAATACACCAGTACAAAAAAATATACAATAACTGTAGAATATCAAAATGATATTATAAATAGAAAACTACCAGTATAATAAGATAACTAAAATTGAAAAAACAAAATAAAAATAAAACAGTAGAGAGTTCATGCCAATATATATGTCCACCATGAATAATAAAACTCAAAATAACAATAGTAATAACTTTAAAGATTCTCCAGAAGCACACCTCATTCATTTACCGATTATCCTTCCCACTCTGTCACCTAACACATGGGGTCTTCCAATATTATTTCATTTTACCATGAAATATATTATGGTACAAATCAGGAAGCTTGATTACGGTATTAGTACAACTCAGTACGCCACCCCCAATGGCATCTAAATCAATATACATGAAACAACAAGTGTATGCAAATTTATGATGAAATAGGTACTATGTATAAATAAAATATAATCACATTATCAGTTTATTATTTATTTAACACCATAAATTCCATCATTTTTAGGATACTCGAACCTGAATACATTATGTGGCCTATGACAGAGTCTACACTACCCCCAAGGTAGTTCTTGTTCTTTAATTTAATTGTTACCATTCTATCACTTCCTTATCTCAGAAATCAATTTTACCATTCTAAATATATGTTATTATATGAATTCCATTATTACCATTAATTATTTCATTAATTAATTAAATTATTAAATACATATCTTATTCTTTAAAATTGACTCATTTTTTAATTTATATTATAAATATGATTTTTTAACTCTTCAATTAATTAATCTTCTCAATTTCATTAATTACCTCAACTATTAAAAAATATTTTAAATGTCATTAATTAATTAAAGAATTAACTAAACATATCATTCATATTAATTAGCTCAAAAATTAATTAATAATTTTTGTATAATTAATCAAATCAACAATTAATTAATATTTTTAATTATATTAACTTACTCAATTATTAATTAATATTCAACATCTCATTAATTTACTAAACAATTAATTAATATTATAAATCTTATTAATTAGATCAATAATTATTTAAACGTTTCTATATCATTAATTGACTCAACTCTTAATTCAATCTTCCTAATCTTATTAAATAATAAAATAATTAATTACGGATTTCATTAATAAACACAATAATTTATTAATCATCTTACATTCTATTATCTCTTAATTAATTCTACAATTATTTACCCCAATAAACAATCTAAATATCCCTAAATGTACTCCACATTTAATTACAGAAGTCAATAACATCAATAAACCTTAATTAATTCCACAATTAATTACTCATGATTTAGAATTCCAACATCCCCTATTCAACAATATTCCCAAATAAATTAAACCCTCAAAAATTGAATTCTATCAGGAACTAAATTTATAATCATATAAAACAAATTAAACAATAACATACATGTAATCGAAATCTGGAATTTGGGATTTGAATCATATAACACAAATATAAAATCATTAAGAAATGTTTACCTGACGATAACCCTCGAGATTTCAGTAGGAAAATGACATAAAATAAGATCCAGATCTAAAAGTATTAATAAAATTGACCAAATAATTATCCCTCAATTATAGAACTAGATCTAAAATCCTGTATCTATATTAAATAAATTCTGGAGGAACAATCATTTCTATTATTGTAGATGAAAGGACATGGAATGGGAAATGATGTGAAAAAGGATTCTTATACCAGGATGAGTGAAGATCATTTATGTGGCCATCAAATCTAGAAAAATGATGGTAGGGAAGGATTGTAATTATTTAACGAGGATTTAAAATCATGTTATAACATCTAGGGTAAAATATGGTGTACTTGGGAGAGTTTGGAGGGGGTTGGGTGATTTAAAATCAAAATTTTTGTGTCAATTAAATTGTCAAACATTATTTGTTGTGTTGGACGCACAATTTTAACTAACCGTGCCAATAAACCGTGCACCCCTTCAATAATGGTGCATGATATGAAAATACATGTGCCAACTATGCAAAAACCCATTGTCTAGGGCTACACTGTTTTCTGGGATGAGGCCCATAGTTTTCCCTAATCGTACACCAACCATGGATTGCCCACATTCTTATAATATTTCACAATTTTAACCCAAATTCACCACTAGGTACCACAAATAATTTATTCTAAAAAATAAAAATAATTACCAAAAACATGCATGAGTTATATGTATAAGACGTTTAGATCTTATAACCCCCACCCATGTAACTGTACTTCCCCAACTGGTACTCCCAATCATCTCTATGTTTCCAAGACCAAAATATCATAAAACAAAGCCCTCATATTTTGTTCTCTCTCACATGATTCCTATCAAATGCATCCAATTTTTAAAAATTCATGAGTTATAAGCATGGTCCCCCCCCCACATTCTCACTATGATCTAACACTCTTATCAGAAGCTCATCAAAGGAAGAATGTATCTCAAGATCAACATCATCCACATAAAACACATGGGAAGTGTTGGGGATACTGTATAAGTTTTGAAACATGAAACATTTCTTCCATTGAACTAAATTTCTATGGAATATCATTTCGATTCATGAGTGACATGTTTCATTTCACAACCGCTAATGAACTAATGAACCTGGGAACCCTCTTGTCAGGTCTTTGTATATGGCGGTGACCCAACATTGGTTATACTTGACAGAAAACATGAACACCCTCTATAAAATCTACGATATTCTATATATATTAGAATATGACTTATATCTACCTTGATATATAGCATTATATTTCCATATCCACGGAACCTACTCTCACATATCCTGTATGAGACTCAGTCCCTACATATCTGACTCAGCTAACCCCATCCATCATAGAGGTGATAAAGATCACCTTCTATTAAGACCCTTGTATGGTTTCATCTAAATAGTGTCTTGAAAACTATTATTATAGGAGAAATGTACTAAATATAGTTTATTCTTCCATGATAGTGTAACATATATAACACGATCCATAAGTATATCTTCTTGAACCTCAATAGTACGCATCGACTACCCATCGGTCTATTGGTGGAATGATAATCCCAAAAAAACCTAATTACCATGAATGTTATATAATTCCTTATAGTAGTGTGACATAAATCATGAAACATGGTGTGAAACAATTGTCTGTGGAACACACTATGTAGAAAGACTATCTCCAAAATGTACAATGATTCTTATTTCACCACTTAGAAAGTCTCCCATGTAGGCGGGAAATGCAATTTTTTATCAGAAAGACTATAATCACCCGAATAGAATAATTCTTCTAAGTTGACAGTGGGAGACCCATCACAATGTTTATGGTAACATAATCCCACATCCACTATATAATAATTATTATTTTTAGAAAACCACTTTGTCTTTGATGCTCTAACTTCACCAATTGATAGGGGTAGCATCATGTCACAAAACCTGCGATAGATTATTCCATGGTTGAACACAAAAATTGTCATTATTTGTCACAATAAATTTTCTCACAAATGGATATACCAACCAGTTTTAGGAATCAAATTCCATAACTAAATCAAATATAATAATCAATGGTGCTATAACATGATTTCTAACATAGATGACCTTTCCTCAACTATTCTTTAATATGAAGGTGACTCCCTACCATTATGGATTTACATCAAGCTCAAATATTCTGGATTTCCATACTTCTTATCCATAATTCATATCAAAAGTATATATTCCACTGAAAATGATAGCAATTTAATGTACTCCAGATTCGCATGAACCACCCTACCCATCATATTTATTAAATTCAACATATTCGAATCAAAACTAGACTCCTGAACAACCTGATTCTGAGTTTTTTATTGAATAATTAGATATACTATTTCATTTCCCCTGAATATAATTTACTTAAATATAAAATAAAGGTATATAATCAACACATATTCGCTATCTAATATTAGAATCTCATTAGGATAATATATATCTTACGATATTGTGATTGATAGACACTTTAATCTTCTCTCCATGAACTTAATGCTACCAAAACCTTAATGTCTAAACCTCTACTACCAAATCAAGGTCACGCATAGGGAATTTACATTAATGTGGCCTCATATTCTAAGACCCATATTCCACAACATGATCAACATTAAACTACACTACTCCAAGTCATATCCTATCGGAATAAAAATGCATTTTATGATGGTAACTTAGATCATGTAGGATCAAGATCAGTGCTGATGTCAACTGATTCTTTAACACATGGAAATTATTCCCACATGATCCATAATAGTCAAATTTTATCCCATTATTTTTCTATACTAAAAGAGGTTATTCAAATATAAAACATTCTTGGATAAATATACGATTATATATAGATAATCAAAAAATGATAGGGATATTAAAAACATTCACGGGATTATACAAAGAAAAAAATTCTGAAACATTTTCTACGTCCACTAATATATATTCCTCTAAGATGAAGTGTCCCAATAACTCTAACTTATCAATCCCAAACTGACACATAGATAGATTTTCATAGAGCTTAATATCCCCCATTGTATTAAGGGTGATTTCAATATGTTTTGAATGATAGTCAGAAGTCCTATAGTACACCAATATTTCATCCACAAGAACTATAAAAATATCATGGATGTACAAATAAAAAATCATGTTCATAAAGTACATAAACACTACTAGGTCATTCGTCAATCCAAACATTATTATGACACACTCTTATTAGACATAGGATATTGTGATGGAAGTCCTTGATATATTAGAAGTCTGAAAAATTATCCAATGGTACCCTGAACTCATGTATTCGTGGAAAATACACAAGATTGTCTCAACTAGTCCAATTGATATTTTATTTTTAAAAGAGGGTATCGATTATTATTTATCATTTAGTTCAATTTATTTTAATCAATATAAAAGCACAAACTCTCAATGGATTTCTTTTCAAATAAAACAGGTGCTTCCAATAGTGAAGTACTCGGACAAATAAACCCCATATCAATCAACACCTCTAATAGAATCTTGAGATCATGGAGTTTTGTTTGTGCCATTTTATATGGTGTAGTAGGAAGAATTTCAACACTCCTAAAGAGATCAAGGGTATATTTCACACCTTTCTTAGGTGGTATCCTAGATATTTCTTTAGGAATCACATCCTAAAATAGGTACACTACTAGTAGAAAGACATACTACATAAAACCTACACCACCTAACAATAGACAAGAAAAATTTTCTTTGACCACTCCCTATTTCTACGTAACTAGCCATGCTTGGCCTTCCGAGATATCCCACTCTCCATAATGAATATAGTTATCAACATTACGAGAACTAAAAATCAATCGCATCTCTTGACTATCATTATGGGCTCTATGAGAAACCAACTAGTTCATGACCATAATTAGGATGAATATCAACATGTTAAAAATATAGAGATCATGTAATAAATGATACTCTCCAGCTTTAAGAGGACATCCTTTTCACAAGTAAGTGTATCTAGACCGCACTCCCAATGGTATATCTATCATCAACATCCATCTTATAAACTCCACTACTAGGCTCAAAAAATTTAAATATTTCATATAAATGAATGAATGAGATGAATTGGTATCCAATAAATAACTTGCTAATTTAGAAACTACAATAATAGTATCTGTCATTATCAATGATCCAGACTCTCTATCCCTTCATGTATGTTGCAGAACATTCAACTATCCTTCCCCTCTTCCTTATGATGAAATATGACTCCCCTATACTACACCACTCTACTAACACATGCAATATTGACTAAAAGCACTGAATCCACATCCTCCACTACCACATTCATTAGAACTCCAATTGTAAACCTGATAAGATGTAGAATATCTCTTTTCTAAACTATGATTCTTTATAACCTCTCCATCATTAAAAATATTTCACAAATTCTAAGAAATCATATAACAATGTCCCATATTTCAATAAGAAAAATAATCCACTAGTGGTATGGTTTAAGTTCTATGATAGCGGACATGACTACCACGCATGTCTAAAATCACAAGAGAATGGTCCTATGTAACTGAAATTTCACACTACCCACTCTGTTCTTCACTGACTTTGAAACCATTTTCCAAAGGAAACTTCCTTCCTCGGAAAACAAAACTCCTATTAATCCATCAAAAAACATCAGTCCAACCCTAGAATCATACTTTTGGCTCCCCTCAGCTATGAGAGCCTGATACACCACTTCTAGAAAACCTTTTTCGTCCTAAGATATACCCCTTAGACAGATTTTACCAAATAATCCCTTCCTTAAATTGTTTTTGTGTATTATCCTTGTCCACATGAAACACTAGATCGAAGAACTCAATGTACATATAATTTAAAACATAGTCCAAATTGTAATTACTCAAATAAATTAATATCACGAAATCATATACTCCCTAATAGCTCAGTGTCGCCAAAAAGAAGTTCTCCATGGAACTCTCAAATAATTCCTTCTATAACACACCATCAAAATGCCCAATTAGAACATAAATGTCCCACCAGCATTTCACTTATCCTCATTGAATAAATTTATCTATCTTTACTAACTTATTTGTAAGAGTATCCATGTGTTAATTAATATTCAAGAGAGAATTTATCTATAACTCTTCAAATTTTTATCCACCCTCTCTAGCAATATTTTGAGGGTGCTGTAACTAAAACTCCATCGTCATGTCATACATGCTCTTATTCACCCTCCCTAGGATTACACCAATGAATTTCATGAACTATTCAATGTTCTCTTAGAAATTATCACCAACATCCCAACCCAACACAATTTTTAGGCATGGTTCCACTAGTTTCGAATCATCAACAACCACTTTCAATTTAATTTCACATGAATGGGAAAACATTTAGAGTAAAAAAACATAACCAAAACCCATTTTCAGTGTGTTCCTAAAATTATGCATGTCACTAAATAATATTGTGTGCACAGTATGATTTTTGAAAATCCAACTCTCATTCCATACCAGGCCACTCTTCAATTATCATAATATAAAATAATCTATAACCACATCACACCATAAGGGAATCACCCATGGTAAAATAATATTCAACAATAAAAGTAAATAACAATTACAAAAATCCCACAATGGGGACTAGGGTTATCACATATACATGGGTTAGCTAATCCCATGCATGAGGTCATAACAATGGAATAATACTTCATAGTATCCTATCTACATTTATTATATAGTAAGAAAAAAAATTTAAATTTTCTCTAATACAAAATTATATAATCCTGACGCGGTTGACACTCGCTACTGCCCCAAGATGGTCATTGACATGACCACACTTACATCTCACCATACACAAAAAGATTCCATCTAGCTGTGATGGTCTAATGTCAATAATGAGGAGACTATAACCTCTCTTCGTTAGAGTAATACACTAGAAGAGATTAATAAACAATAATAAATAAATAACCAAATTATATTATAACTAGAACAATACCTGTATAAAATCCTAACCAAAACTAGAATTACAATTTTAAAAATAAATAATAGATTTCTATGCCAATATGTGTCTCTACTTTTGAAATGAAAACTCAAAATATTGACACTAACGACTCCCAAGTAGGTCCCAAACCACATCTGGATCCATCATCCATGATCCAACCCAACTCATCCATATAATATAAGAAATATTTAATTATAATCTCCTAAAACTATTAAATATTTTTAGGTACCATTCAGAAAGCCTTAGTAGGGTGTGAATACATCTCAGTAGGCCACCCACAACAGTGTCCAAAAAATATCTACTCAATAAAAAATGTATTTAATAATTTTAAAAAATATGTTCCATTCATAAATAAATACTTATATCATTATCAGTTATTTAATTATTTAACCACATAAATTCATTATGTTTTCAAGGATACCAGAATCTCAATTCCTTCTTTGGGCCCTGCCAGAGTCTATAGTGTCCCAAATGGATATAATATAACAATGACATCATGACTTAGATGTACATTACATTTATGTTTTAGAAAAATTATTACATTACACATAGGTATTCCCAAATATAGAATTAGATTAGTGTATTTGGAAACTCATAACACTTTCTTCTAACTTGGTTAAAGATCTTCAAAATGTCCCATAAATATCTTCCCCTTTGGTTTTGCTACTAAATACCTGTATTTATGTCACGAGGAAAAGAAAACAATGGGTGAGATCAAATTATAATTATGGATCAACATGAAGGACATAAATCAAAAAAAAACATAATAATTAAAAAACATGATCATATATATTGAATATCAAAATATTGCTACATAATATAATTTGTGGCAGTACGTAAGGAATACATTATAAAGTAACATTAGCCACGATAACATTGAATAGGAATAAATCATGAACATGAGTAAAACAAATAATTATGATAAATTATATCCATATTATCCAAGTATCATTGTCAATATCATCATATTGTACAAATAACATTATTGAACTAGGTTTTCATGCCGTTTCAGCCCTATATTGCTGAACCTGATTTAATTATTATTCCAGCTTCGTATTACAGAACCAAATATAAATTTCATTCCAATAATGTTTATATAAAATGATATAAAGATTTACCCAATGCATTTGAGGGAGATAAAGGTCCCACCCTTCACATAATGATATCCATATATACGTGTTCCGTAAAAACATAAATCATTCATCATAACATAACCCACATATTAAAATGGTTTTCTTAAATATCATTACATCATATCATAATCCATGTAAAACAAATGTATTTCTTAAATATAATATCATCATAAACATAATCAATCAAAATAATAATATAGATAGTATAGTTGAGAAAAATATCATTAATTTTGGATAGAAAATAATTTTTATAAAACTCTTGAAATTATGTAATTAGGAAGATATCATTTATTCTTCAAAAAATGATTTATTTTATAAACATGTCCAAAATTTTTAAAAAATAATTTATTTGTAAAAGAACCTTGAAAACATGTAATTTATTATTCATGTAAACATAGAGTTATGAAAGAGTAAAATTACATTCATGTCAAAAAGGTTTAAAATCATTCTACTCATACACTTTCTGAAAAAATCCAAAAAGTACCATGTATGAAAAAACCAAAGAAATACTCATTCCAAACCATAAAAAGAATTAAAAAAATTGGTAAAAATTATTTTCAACATCCATAAGAGAATATTAGAAATTTTATGAAAACATTTTAAAAAAAAAATATATTAATTATAATAATACCCAGTAAAGAATTACATATAAGAAATCTCTAATAACATTGAGATCACAAAATTATCAATTACCAATTATAATCAGTCAAATATTATGCTTAATTAAATAATGAAACGTTCATGAATATATAAATAGCATAATATTAATAGTAATAAAATATTCATTGGAAGAATAAATAACACCCAAATGTAATATGTGGTGTATAAGGCATCTGTCCCACAGAAATAAAAGTGTGAAAAAATAATATATTACCATAGGTCTGGTATCTTTTTTGTTTTTTTAATCCTCTTGTATATCAAATTAAATTATTTAATTTAATTATTATAGAAGAAGATTATTTTTTATGACATTATATATGATCATATTAATCTTTTTTTGGTAAAAATATTTAATTATCACTCATGATTTAGGGATAAAATGTTATATTTTCTAGTGCTTCTTTTGGTGAATATGTTTCATTACTTCTTATAATATTATATTTATGTCATTAAAAAGGATTTTAAATTAATAAAAATCAAATTTATTAATTATTTACATTTATATAATCATTTTTTCATGGATATCCTATATATTGAATCTAATCGCTTCATGGAGATGGTAGGTTGTACCAATGCATGAATGATGATATCATTCTGATATTTTGAAGTGGTAAGAAAATAGAAGATATATATTTTGTTCTATAAAACATATCATGTTTTAATAATCATATATATTTATTATATTCATCATATATATCCATGAAAGTATTTTTTGGTGAAAAAAAGATTACACCACGGCACAGAGACGATAAGTCATACGTACACACGTGTTATTATTTTGTTTATCATATGATGGACAGATTGTGGAATATGGTTGTTTAAATATTTTAATAACATATAAGTATATTTTAGATAACTATGTTATTTATTTATAATTAAACAACTATTTATGTGGATGTATATGAAAAATTTGGTGTGAACGATTCGGTCGAAGAGATTTCCTCTTCCCCAACGTGATTCCACTGAATCTCTTCTTAGACTATTAGAGATTGTCTTTGAAGAAGACAAAAACAAATATAATGTTACTATGGAAGATTATAATTGAAAAATAAAATGGATTTTAGATATTGAAGTATCTAATTTATGTCATCATGTGTGGGAGGAGGTTTCGTTTTATCATTGAGTGGAAGGGCACTTTTGGAAAATAAAAAATACTAATTTATAAAAAAATTCAAACCCCAGTAAAAAACATCCAAAATATTCCAATTTATAATATGTGATCATACAGGTTTCTAATCTAATCAACCAATAAATTTTAGACAAGTGTTTATGTAAATTTAAACATTATCATTTTAATTTACATTTCGTTATTTTATTTAATTTTAGTTATGAAAACAAATATTTCAAGACCAAATAGTGTAATATTTATTTATTTGATGTAAATTACAACATAAACAAGTAAAATTGATCATTTTAAACATATAATAATTATTATCTATTTTATAAAATAAAATATATTATTTTTAAATAATTTAATAAATCATTGTTAAAACAAAACCACAATAGTACCAATTTTGACAGTATTCAATTCCATGATTTTTAGATATATAAATTAAATACGCAATCATCAAAAATATTATTTTATAATATTAATATTTGTTTTTGGTCATCCAAAAAAATTATTTTACATATTAATTAACTAAAATTATATTTATATTAATATTTTAAATAACATTATTTTGATAATTTTATAACAAATTATTGCAACATTAGTATTGTTTAATTATTTAACACACCAAATTTTTAAATAAAAATAAACTATAAAACTTTACATTGAAAATAATTATACTATATTTAAATATAATTTTTCAGTACAATTTATCTTCTAAAAAATATTAAATTTAAATAGTTTTACATATTAAATTACGAAGGTGACAACTTTAGCATCACTATAAAAAAATAATATATGTGTCACCAACTCTTCTATAAGGATACATATGGTCACTAACTAGACCCTTGGATGATTATGGGTAAGATATAATTGAAAAATAATATTAGTGAATGTTTTTTGTGGTATTTTAATATTTATTTTTATATTATTTAAATTATTTTGTTGATTTCTCATTAGTTAAATAATTTCATCATCATTAACATATAAGCCTTTAATGTAAATATATCTTCACTAAATATTATTAATAAATTACAATGACAATGAAAAACACTTTTTCTTTCAAATTAGTAATTTTAGTTGAATATATCTTTTCTATAACCGTACTTAAAAATGATTTATTATTTAAAACATGAATCATATATCTTTAAATTTTCATTAAATAAAATATTATAAATATCATAATATCTCTCAAATAGTTCCAAAACATCAAAAATAAATTTTTATTATGGATATATGTCTATTAATTTAAAAATTACCACTTAGATTCGTTGATACCACATATTTTTCCGTATGTGAACACATTATAATTATTAAAGATAAAAAATGACACTAATTAATTTCTTTGGATTAAATATTATTTCTATAATTTTCAAGTACAATTGAAAATTAAATGACATAAGATCAATAATAATGTTTTAAGGGTATAATTAAATTCACCATATAAAAAAATCATTTTTTGTTCATTTTATAATCATTATAATTTTCATTTTAACCTAATAACCTAATATACCCTTTATAGTGGTAACAAAATTTACCTTGCTTACTGTTGAAATCAGTAAAAAAATATAATGGACCTACATACAAAATTTATACCATATAAATCCAAATTTTACATCCATTTTTTAAAATTCAAAAAACAGATGTAGTAGAATAACATTTAATATAAAACATCTAAAAGTTCACAAATTTATTTTTTTAAAATACCCCTTTCCAAAATAAAATGTTTTTCTAATAAATACCTATATGAAATTATTTTTAAAAACCATAATTGGATATAAATTAACTAATCAAAATTTAACACGGAACCAAAATATTATTTTAATATGAAATGACTTTAATAGAAATAATATTTTCAATAAAAATTAATATTTTCATTATTCATCAGAAAATTAATGGTATAAAAAAAATTCAAATTTCAACCAATGAAAATTTTTATATTATAAATTAAAATAATTTGTTAATTTTGTCTAATTGAATATTAAAAAGTGTAATTAATTTGATTAAATTGGGTGTTCCATCATAAGGAGGAAAAGGTACATTTTTTTAAAATAATACTTTTATCAAAAAAATATTTTGTTATTATATAATGTCTATAAAACATTTAAGATTAATTTTTATCAATTTATTGAATATATTATATATAAAATACATTAAGAGTGATTTTTTTACTTTTTAGATTCACTTATTTTCATATAAATAGTTTTTAAAAATTCTTTAATAATATTCATATCTCATATTATAATGACTATGTTATAATTTTTATTTTTTTTCCTACAATTGATATTACGTGAAATGAATTATATCAAAAAACATGAAAGTATGTGTAACGAATTCCATGCATAATGTTACATATATCGTAAGCTAAGCTGGAGTTTCATATAGTGTGAGCTAATCGTGGTGTATCGTACAACACAATAATTCAAAGAAATTAAAAGGAATCTCTCTAATAATAATGTAGTGTGTTATATTATACCACCATTAAAATGAATTTATACCAAAAATTTTATTGGGGTTATAAATGGTTTACTACTTGAAATTTTCTTTATAGAAACCCCCAACAAAGAAAGGAATACTAAAACATCATTTTAAAAAAAAATTTGTCGAAAAAGAAATGTTACCAAAACTAAATAATCATTAGGATTCAACATATGAGAAAATAGTGAGATGTGAAAATATGGATATATAATAAAAAATCTAACCATAATTTTTGGTTGGATAGTGATATAGAAAAATATTAGGATAAAGTAAATAATAAAAAGGCCTTAACATTGTTATGATTTAAGTGGCCATTTGATTCATAAAAAATGAAGGTATTATGGTACATATTTTGGTTTTAATATCACGCCCATATATTTTCATGAGTGGAACAAATAATTACATAATTTCAATTCAATATCACCATTGATCATTCCCTGAAAATTTTCATTTAATCTCTTATTCAAAGAAATGGTGTGGAATTTTTCATTCTTGAAGTGTTATCAGATCATTCGATCAATAAATTGAATGAAATTTAATTAAATATTTCTTGATCACAAAAAAGATAACAGGTGTTAGACATCATGTATAAGTGTATATATGGTGAGATAATATGTTATTATAACAAATTTCCTCTGATGTTGGACTTAAAATTTCAAAAAATGATAACCTTGAAATCCTTCTAAAAGTTGAAAATTAAAAACTATTGAAAAAGGTTCACAATATTGGAATTAAATTTATCCCCTATATATCATAATATATCACTGGTTGGTATTTTTCAAAAACTATGAACTCCATCATCATGCATTATCTTCAGTTAAGGTAAAAATATAAATTATCAGATATACTTTTTGAAAACAAGAATGTTTCCTTATTCTAAAACTTATTGGATATATTCCATAAGTCCCAAAATGTTTTATACATCATCCCTAATAAAATAAACCTCTTGTCAGTAACTCCATAATTAGTTCGCAAGAAACCAGTATCATCAAATTTACATATTCAAATCCAACATATCTTTTTCCAATAATTATTATCTTAACATATGGGACTTGTAAAGGGTTATATTTACCTCAATCATGTGTTATACAAGTATACAACCTTACCCTTAAATAACTTTTTTATGATTCATAGAACTATTCAGAATATCCTTCCCAATCCTAAATAAGAAAACTTTAATTGAAGACACTTATATATTTCATCATCTATATAATATAATCACTGAATTCCAAAACATATACAACTCATTCATCCAAAATTATTCTTAAACCATTAACAAGGATTCATCATTTTCATTTTTCCTAGATTATGAATCATGTAGTAAAAATTCTAAGTCTCCAAATTCATATATTTAATAGAAGCAATATTAGATAAACATAAAATACCTTTCATATTTTGTTTAAAAGCTCTTCATACTCAAAAGTGTGACAAATACTCTTACCATAATCATGATTCTCTTCAAGATATTTGATCTCAATAAATTTATTTTCATAATTCCTATAACTTCTGCATCTGAAACATTAAATATTCAACTATGTTCTATATACTTTTTTTAATTGAATAAGACTAGAAATCAATGTCTTAGAAAAATATATATCTGATTAGAAACACTTAACAAAGGTAAATTAACTAAATTTTTTCAATTTATGATATATTTCGTTTCACTTTATTATAGTAATGATTATCACAAAAAATATAGGATTGAAAGCTATAATTAGTGTTATCATTATGAAATCCTTATATATATCCTTAAAAATATTTCTGTGGAACTCGCTAATTTTTTTACATCCTAGTTTCCAATGATTGACTAAATCATCTCTCTGATACCAACTCCAACAACCTAAGAATAACATACATGGAAATTACATTTATTTTCTGAGAAAATTATTTCATTACATAAATAGATGCCGATAAACCCTATTAGTTTATTTTCTTTGGATACTCGTAAGATTTTCATCTAACTTGGGGAAAGATCTTCAGCATCTCTTGTAAATATATTCCCAATTATTTTTCCTATTTAAAAAATTCTTTATATCCAGGAGAGAATAAAATAAAAAAATTGGCAGATCAAAATCTGAGTAAGGATAAACATGAAAAACATCAAAGAAAACATAAAATTTATAATATATAAACATGAATGTATATTTTTATTTTCAAAATCATGGGTCATAAAATAAATATTGGCATTGCATAAGGCATAAATAATAAAGAACATTATCCATTATAACATTACATCAGCAATAAACATGAACATGTGAATAAAAAAATAATCATAGAAAATGATGACCATATTATCCAAGGCTCATTGCTGAGATCATCAAAGTGAAAAAATTCCATTACTAAACCATGTTTATTTTTTGTTTCACAAATGTATTACGAAATGAAATTTACTTTTAATTCCAACACTATTTCACTCAACTAGATTTAATTTCTATTTCAGTCACATTTATCTCATGAGATATAAATATTTACCCAATGCATAGGATGGGGATATAGGTCCCACCCTCCATATATTGGAAAACATATATATGTGTTCCACAAAACTATAAATCATTCATTTTAAGATATACCAAATAATAAAATGGGTTTGATAATCTTCATTCCATCATAACATAATCCATATAAATCAAATTTATTTCATATGTATAATTCCATAAAAAACATAAACCTGAAATAAAAATAATATGTAAAGAATACGTAAAAATATATCCATAATAATAAATTGAAATAACATTGATAAAACACATGACGTTAATTATCGACAAAAATATCACTTTTTCTTCATAAATTACTTCCCTTCTTAAAAAATCACACAATTTTATAATAAAATTATTCATTAGAATATAAACATGAATATTTACAAGGTAAGTCCCTTGGATACTTGGTTTTTTTGAAAGTATAAAATATCATTCATTATTATAAGTTAAAAAACAATGTCCTCATACATTTTCTGGAAAAGTCAAAAATTACCTTTTATGGAAAACAAAAGAATGAATCTTTAAAAACCACGTAGTAATAGCAATATATATGAAAAAATGATTTTAAACATTCATAAGATAATAGTAGAAAAAATTTAGTTTTTTTACAAAACATGGATATCAATGATAAATATACCCTAATATATAATTATTTATAAACAATGTCAGATAATAATGAAATTTTGAAATTATGACTTACCAATTATAATAATTCAAATCATATGAATCATAAAATAAATAAAATTATATGAATATATATGCATCATATCAATCAGAATCATAACAAAATCATGGGACGCATAAACACCACATGAAGGTAATAGGTGGTGTATAAGACATACGTCACACTAAAATAATGGAGAGTGAAATTAATACCTTACCATAGGTATGTTATTCGTTATGGGTTTTGACTCTCCTATATAATGTTTTAAATGATTTCATTGATTTATTATATAATTATATTCATTTTTATGATATTATAAATGATCATATTATCATCTTTTTTGTAATAACATTTCATTATTACTCTATTTGTGTAGAATCTACTTTATTTTTATGTGAATGTTTTTTCGAATAAGATCCATTTTCCTTCTTAGATAATATTTATATCATTAAAAAGTAATATTAACATAATAAATATCATATCTATTCATTATGAATATTTATATAATCATTTTTAATGAATATATTTTAAAATTAATCGCATCACATCATGGAGATAGTAGGTCGTATGTACGCATGTGCAATAATTTGATTCTGATAATTTTGAAATTATAAGTATGTGGGTGGTATATATATTGTCCCATAATCCTTATGATTATATAAAATTCATATATATTTACAATTTCTATCTTTATATCCATCCATGTAGGTGGTGGTGAAAAAATGATTAAACCATGGCCTAGAGATGGTAAGTCGTACGTACAGACATGTGGTGATTTCATTTTTTGTATTATGGACTGATGGTCGAATATGGTGGTTTCGTAATTATAATAAAAAATTCATTTATGAGTGATACAGGTGTTATCACTTTATACCAAAATAACTAATCAAAATAAATTATAACAAGAATGATGCTTGAATGAATCGGTTGAAAAGATTACCTCTTCCTCAAGATATTTCCCCTAAATCTCCTCTTAGAGAACTCGAGTTGTTATTTGAAGAAGAACAGAACCTATAGAATATAAATAAGGTTGTTAATAAGGGAAACATATAGACTATCATCTACCCTAAAATTATAAATGGAATTCATGAGGTGAGTGAGGTGGTTCCCATTTATAATGGAGGGGAAAGAACTTTTTGAAACCTAAAAAATATTAATTTATAATATAATAAAACCACACTAAAAAACCTCCAAAATTTCCTAATTTATGATATTATTGGATATTGGTTTTTAATATCATCTACCAATAATTTTTATACAATTTTTATGTCAATTTGAACATTATCATTCTAATTAACATTTTTTATTCTTTTTTATTTTAATTAATTTAAAAATTATTTAAATATTAATAAGTGTAATATTTAATTTTTTTATTTAAATACACTGTAAATAAGAACCTTGATGCATTTTAGACAATATATTAATTATTATATAATTTTTTTTAAAAAAATATGTATTTTATATAATGTAATAAAACATTGTAATGAAAAAAAATCTATAGTGTCAACTTTGAGAGTAATCAATTTATGGATTTTTTAAAATATCAATATAAGATTTTATCATCTAATATATTATTACATAATATTCATATAGGTTCAATGTCATTTATAAAAATCATTGGATATTCTAATTAACAGAAATTATTATTATTTTAATATTTTTAATAACATTAATTAGATATTTCACTGAATAAATATATTTCATCATTGATTTTTGAGTAATTATTTAAACCATATATTTTTAAAATAAAAAATAAAACAAAATTACTATGATGAAGATAAATATACTATATTTTATTATAATATTTTTAGTTGAATTTATTTTTTAAAAAATTTAGAATTTTTGATGATATACTTATTAAATTTTAAAGGTGATTGCTTTAACATCGCTTTGAATAAAATTATATATGTGTCAATATCTCTTCTATAAGGTTACAAATTGCTACTAATTAGACCATTGGATTATTTGGGTTAGGGTATACATGAAACATAAAAATAGTGCAAGTGTTTTTGGTATTTTATTATTTATTATTGTTTTAATAATCTTATTTTATTGATTTTGAATCAATTAAATAATTTCTATGTAATTAACTCATAATATCTTAAGATAATTAATTATTTCTTAAAAATTAAAAATAAATTAACATAGTAAAGAGAAAAATATTATCTATTAAATTATTATTTATAGTTATATATTTATTTTTTATAACATTATATTAAAATTATTTATTATATAAATATGAATGTTGTTTGCCCAGGGAAATGCATCCCCAAAATTTTCCAAATTCTCCCATAAATAGTCCATGAGTATAGAAAATTTTATAAGCTTCTATTTGATAGGATGTAGAGACAAAATGGATTTATGGATTAGGAGTTATGGACATATTATGTTGGGCTGGAAAACTGGTTTGTGGAGCCCATTCATGAAGCTCCCTCTGTCGCAGAGCAAAGAGGCGGGATACTCCGATAACTGATTTGATGTTCACAAACCTTCCATGGAGCAAGGAGGTGAGAGGCTCTATGAACCAATTTGATGTTCACAATCCACAGCAGAGCGAGGAGGTGAGACGCTCCGTGAACCCCTTTGTCATTCGTGATCCACCGATGAGCAAACCCTACCTTCACGTCGAGCAAGCTCTACTTCATGGATCATCTTTCATATAAATACCCATCTCACCCCCTTTATAAAAGTATGGTCACTCTACCCCTTGGACGACGGATCTCCCATTTCATGGATCTCTGCTTCCCTTAACAAAGCGGCTCTGCGAGTCCATGCTCCACAAGTAGCTTACTTTGCAATGATACTCTGTGAGTCCATACTTCGCGAGGTGCTTCATTCACTAAGCTTCTCTGCTAGTCCATGCTCCGTGAGAACCTTCCTTTGTGAAGATACTCCGTGAGTCCATGCTCAGTGAGCATCGTCCTTCGTGAAGCTCCTCTGGGAGTCCCTACTCCGTGAGAAGATTCCATCACAAATCTGCTTCATGAGTCCATCGTGAAGATTCTCCACGAGTCCCCATTTTAAATGATCTCCTTTTCTCTTTGAAGCAGCTTCGCGAAGACATATCCTTTGTGAGGCTCCAACATTCATGCCCGCCGGTCCATACCATGGGGAGCAGCCCCTGCGGCCCCATTCGGGGTTTGTGTCTGACTGTGCTCCAGGACCTCCGTGCCAGCCCCTTAATTACCATCACTGATCCCCATAAAAAATGGAGAGTCGCACTGTGAAATTTTTGGGTTCGAAGATCCTCAATTTACATTGCGCCCTTATACACATCTGTATCCCACCTATGGGATACAATGAATTGAGATACTCCTTCGCACACCATGAAACACCTTAAGTTAGCCAAATTTTTTTGGCCCATTTCCTATTTTGTGGGTTATTATTCTACTCATAAATTCTTCATTGATTACTTTTAGTTAAACTATTCCTCAAGATACTCATCTGAACACCATCACTATACTCCTATACCATGTTGAACCAGAAAGGGATTCCCTTGCATAAGTCCCAAAAAAACCCATTTCTAGGCGCCTGATGCCTAACAGTCCACTCAACATGACTATAAACTATAGTACACCATATGTTCCATATATTATATTACTCATGATCCGTACAAGTGATGCCCTATGCACCAAGAAATATATGCCAATAGTCCTATATACCTGAATATAAACAATAGTACACCCTATGTTCCAAACATAGGATGCCTCTTATTCCATACAAAATATGACTTATGCGCGAGGAATAAGATTCCAACAGTCCAATCTACATGATTATAAACTATAGTACACCCTATGTGACTAACATAGAATTACTCTTTCTCTAAACAAGAGATGTTGTATTCTCTGAGCATAATATTCCTAATTCCATGATTATAGTGGTGTAATTTCAGGAGCGTTGGAATCCGTTTAAACATTAATTAACTATAAATCATTATTTTTGTGTCCTTAATTTGGATATTCGTCCTCTTTAATGCCTAAAGGGACCCCCAAACTTCATGGAACCATGCCGTATCAGCTCACCTACCATCATGGGATAACGCCCTGGAATACAATAGATGACACTTTGAGTCAGGTCCTCAGACAAGGTCAACAATCGACCCTCATTTATTTTTTCCCATTTCAGGCTAACTCGATATGGATGTTGTGTTTCGAACACGGTAGAAAGTTACCTTTCATCATCGCACCACCCTCAAAATTTTCCGAATGTCGGGCATGAGATTCAAAATTTTTAACTACCTTTGTTCGGATGGATTTGAACACCCTTGGCATTATCTATAAGGCCCCAGCCTTAAACCTTACTTAATCTTGTGTTATTACAAGATTACACATTGAGGATCTTTTCGGGTTTAGAGTTTTAGAGAATTAGATCATAAAACTTGCATTACATTCCACATATAAACAAAGTGGTTACATAAAGATAGTATTCTTCATTCCCATCAATGAGAACACATTTAAAATAAAACATGGATTATTTCTTGACACATCCTTGACTCTATCATCTTATCATGTACCTTTCCCTTGACCTGTGAAAAACATTTCAAAAACATGGGATGAGCATAAAAACTCACTATGGGTTATAAAAAAACATGGAAAGGAAACAGGAGTTCATATATACATAAGAATGAAATCATACTTTACCCATAAAACATAGGCACTTTAACATACCTCATAAAATCATGAATAAATCATAGAAATCATAAGACATAAAGGTAATTTGAGGCATTCATAACATTCTTACGTAGGGAGTAACCCTCTTGGTTACGTTTGGAATACCCATCACAGTATATTCCCTAAAATCTCTTAGGAGAAACCTTAACGTTTCACTCCTTCACGTTACCCAATGCATTGGAGAGCTATAACGGGCTCACCCACCCTTAGTTTATCATGGAACCACCCGTATTCATAATAATGCCCAAGAACCATAACATAATCATATCACATAAAACATGCATAAAGGAAACATAAAATTTCCACATTTCAATCACGAGATATCAATACAACACATTGATATAAAAACATTATGAAAACCATTTTCAATACCAAAATAACAGAAAAGTAAATCATGGTATTTATTTTTCTTTTAAAAAGAAGGTAGGGCTTGTAGAGGAAGCCGAAACTCAAATAACGGTCACGACGGCGGAGAAGTCCTTGTCGCCGCATACGTACGACAAAAAACATTCCCTTTTGTCGTTTAGTAAACGCTTCGTATAAAAAAGATTCCTTTTGAATAAATGTAAAAGTCAAAGGGGTTTATACACCGTATAAAAGAAAGTTGTGTATAAAATAAAATATGCCTCAATGAAAGGAGATTGAGACGAAGTCCCATACCTCGTATCCGACTTGACCCGACCGTTCTTTAATCTCCTGAATAATAAACATGAGTTAATCTCTACTTTCTTATGAATCTTTTCCAAGTTCATTATTCCTTTTATACCATGTTATGAACATCATGTAATCAGTTAAGTTAATAATGTTCATTTTGTCGGTATTTGGTTCTTTAGTCAAAAATAGACTTCTTACACTTACATGTTGTTAATTTGGTAAAAGGTTCATTATATCCAGAATGGTATTCATGATGTAGATATCATATATGTCATATATATCCAGTACATACATGCATTTATAATATTACATAATCATTTATATGTAAGAAATGAAATGCACCGTTCATGGAGATGGTAAGTCGTACGTACGCCTGAACGCTACTTCCATTTCTATTTCGTATTTCTGGAATGGAATCATAATGATATAAGATTATATTGTAATTCCAGTATAATAACATATATAATATCATAGTTCCATCCTTTATATGTCCCACATATGGTATTTAACGAATCAAATCACTTTCCGGGGGCGGTAGTCCGCACTTCCTAAAATGAAGATATCGCGTTTACCCATAATGGAAACCATAAAGGAATGCCCAAAATGAAAAAACACAGCAGCTTAAGGAAAACATAAACATATTATATATCATATATAAAAATAGTGACATCATAATATCCCCCATTGAAGGTGTTAAATGGGTATTGAACAATCATCGTTTCGGGAGGCAGAATTTCGCCATCCACGGAAACCGTATGTTCATTAACCATTTGTTGTAGTTGTGTGAGTGTGTAGCTGAAATATATCTTATAACAACATCCTAGTATATTGAATATACTGGTTTTGTTACAAAAGAAGTAAATAAAAAGAGTTTAGGGGGTTGGAGAAACAAAATAAAACAAATGAACATGAGAGAATGAATTACCTTAAAAAGTGTAACTCCTTTTGATTTGAGCCTAAAGGCTTCCTTTGGAAGGATTCTGCCCAAAGGGAATCCTCTAGGATTAGGAGAGGGATGTGGAGAGAGTAAATGGGTAGGGGTTGGCCGAGCCAAAGGCTTGAGGTGTGTGTGAAATGAGGTAGAGCTGGGGGCCTTTTATAAGAGGAGAGGAGGGGCACTTTTGGAAAGTAAAGAAATATTACTTTATTTGAAACTGTGTTTCGGTTTCAAAATGTGCCACATTGATATAATTCGTGGATAACGTGATAAGGTTCGAAATCCACTCATCCAATTGGTTTTGGCCATGTGTAGTTCATATATTTTACATTATCCTTCCATTTTATTTAAATCGTCAAATAATGATGTCATCGCTGCATCATTATTATGTCATAAATAATTTATTTTATTTAATGTCTAAAAATCAAAAAGAATTACTATGATGTAGGAAATCTTTTTAGATTTCCAATTACTATTTATAATCAAATATCTGATCTTTATAACCCCATGTAAAAATTGTTTTTGTAAAACATATTATGTTTGTGTCATTTTTACTTTTACATTAAATAAAACGTTATTTATGTCATTTCCCAACCAAAATGTCTCCATGGGGTCCCCAAGTTGACCCATGGCTTGTCTTGGTCGGCCATGACACAACCAATAAGGTTGGGATATGTGTCTAGGTCATTTCATATTATTAAAGCATTATTTATACCTTAATCTACACTAATTACCACTAATCGCGATTAAAAACTTAAAAAGTTAATATTCACCAAAAAATTATTTTAATCTCATTGAACCACATTTTTCTTCTTAATGACAACCATGTATGTTGGATTTTCAAAATTAAATACACATTAGTGGTAAAATTTCATTTAACTGAAAAATCAGTTTGCTTGATTACCACTTAGTGGTTTCACTATTCATCAAAAATTGAAGTTTTTCAGAAAATTACCAAAAATTTACCCTAAGCTATATTTGATATTCCGAATTCAAAAATGAAGTCTATTTTACAAAATTCAAATCATATATGTCAAATTAATTAATTTAATAATTAATTCCCGCTGCCAGAGAAAATAGCGTGTTTTTACAAAACAATAACTATCAAAAGATTGACACCAGTTTAAGTCTAATTTCAAAGTGAAATTGATTCCAATGACCACCATTGGATAAAATGGTAAAAATATATTCTAATTTCACTTCAAAATCAATTCCAAACATAATCTAATCATATAAATAAATTAGATTAAAAAGCAGTTTTGATGTAAAATGCAGTATTTTTCACTATTCATTAAAAAATTAACATTGTCAGAAAAATACCAAAAATTCACACAAGGTAAATTTTGATGTCCCAATCATAAAGAATAAGTTTATTTTGACAAACATAGTTTATAAAATTGTCAAAATATAGATTCAAAAATGGTTTGCCATCAAAAGGCAGTAAAACAATCTTTTAAGAATATTAGTGTATTCCATGCATAAGATTGTATTTATTTTCATTTTAAGCCTCTATAACATTATCTTAATCATTAATAGACATAGATAAAAATATCTATTATTCATTACTTACTTGGGATGTTACATCCTTCCTCCCTTTAGAAAATTGCATCCCCGCAATTTATTTACTTATCGAATAAATGGGGGTACTTATCCCTCATTGCATTTTCAGATTCCCATGTTGCCTCTTCAATCATGTGGTTTTTCCACAAAACCTTTACCTGCTTAATCACCTTATTCCGTAACACTTGCTCCCTGTGGTCAAGAATCTGGACCGGTTGTTCCTCATAAGATAGGTTCTCTTCCAACTGAACTACCTCTGGACTCAAAACATGAGATGGATCTGGCATATACTTTCTCAACATCGAAACGTGAAAAACATTGTGTACCTGAGATAAAATCGGAGGTAAAGCCACTCGGTATGCAACTGATCCAACTCTCTCCAGAATTTCGTATGGTCCAATGAACCTTGGACTCAACTTTCCTTTCTTACCAAATCTCCTCACACTTTTCCAAGGAGAAACCTTGAGAAAAACATGATCACCTACCTCGAAAGATAGATCCTTCCTCCGGTTATCCGCATAACTCTTTTGCCTGCTCTGAGCTGTTCTCATGTGTTTCTGAATCAGCTGAACATTTTCTGCCATCTCTTCTACCAATTCTGGTCCCATCAACATTCTTTCACCCACTTCATCCCAGAAAGCTAGAGTTCGACACCGCTTCCCATATAATGCCTGAAATGGTGCCATCTGTATACTGGAATGAAAACTGTTATTATATGAAAACTCAACCAAAGAAAGATGTTGGTCCCAACTTCCCTGATAATCCATAGAACAAGCTCGTAGCATATCCTCCACGGTCTGAATTGTTCGTTCTGACTGCCCATCTGATTGAGGATGAAAAGCTGTACTAAAATTTAATTCAGTACCCAACGACTTCTGAAGGCCTTTCCAAAAGTTAGATGTAAACCTGGGATCACGATCCGGTATAATGGAGAGAGGAACTCCATGTAACCTGACTATCTCTTTAAGATACAAATGGGAAAGTTGATCAAGAGAGAAAGTATCTCGTATAGCAAGGAAATGAGCAGATTTGGTCAAGCGATCAACAATAACCCAGATTGCATTATTACCTCGAGATGTATTCGGTAATCCAACAACAAAGCCCATGGATATATTCTCCCATTTGCACTCTGGAACTGGTAATGGCTGAAGCATCCCGTTCGGTAACTGCCGCTCTGCTTTAACCTGCTGACAAGTCAAACACTTCACAGTAAAATCAGCAATATCTCTTTTCATTCCATCCCACCAGTAATACTCCCGCAGATCTCTATACATCTTAGTACTGCCCGGATGAACTGAAAACGGAGAACTATGAGCTTCACATAACAACTATCTCTTCAACTGTGAATCACAAGGCACACACAATCTCTTCCCAAATCTCAAAACGCAATCATTATCAATGTTGAATTCAGGCAACTTACCTTTCTGAACCAGCTCTACCTTTTTCTGTAACTCACTATCTTGCTTCTGTGCTTGCTTGATTCTATCTGATAGAGATGATCTCACTGATACCTGAAACAAAACAGAAGGACATCCTGCACCAACAACTTCTATGCCAAAGTTCATCAAATCCTTAAACAACGGATCACGTTCCAAACACAACATTGTTAATGAAGCATTACTTTTTCGACTCAAAGCATCAGCCACTTTATTTGCTTTTCCCGGATGGTAATGAATTGTACAATCATAATCCTTGATTAATTCCAGCCATCTCCTTTGTCTCATGTTAACTCTTTTTTTGTGAATATATACTTTAAACTTTTGTGATCGGTATATATTTCACACTTTACTCCATACAAATGATGCCTCCAAATTTTTAAAGAAAAAACAACAACAGCTAATTCCAAATCATGTGTAGGGTAATTTACCTCATGAGTTTTCAACTGTCGTGAAGCATAAGCAATTACCTGATCATTTTGCATTAGGACGCAACCAAGTCCTTTCAATGAAGCATCACTGTATATAACAAACTCACCATTCCTAGAAGGTAGTGCCAAAACTGGAGCATTCACCAATCTTCTTTTCAATTCCTAAAAACAATCATAACATTCTTTTGTCCAGATAAACTTAACACCCTTCCGAGTTAGCTTAGTCATTGTACTAGATAACCATGAAAAATTTCTAACAAACCTTCGGTAATAGCCCGCCAAACCTAGGAAGCTACGAATCTCGGTTACATTTGTGTGTCTTGGCCATTATTCCACAACTTTTGTTTTTGCAGGATCAACAGTTATTCCATCTTTAGAAACAATGTGACCAAGGAAAGAAATTTGTTGCAACCAAAACTCACACTTGCTGAATTTCCCATACAGTTTCTTTTCTTTTAAGGTTTGCAAGATAACCCTTAAATGTTTTTCATTCTCCTCTTTACTTTTAGAAAACACCAAAATATCATCAATGAAAACCACCACAAACTTATCCAAGAACTCATGGAAAATTTTATTCATTAAGTCCATGAATAAAGCAGGTGCATTGGTTAGCCCAAAAGGCATTACTACAAATTCATAATGGCCATATCTAGTAAGGAACGTGGTCTTCAGAATATCTGCCTCCTTTACCTTCAGCTGATGGTACCCCGATCTCAAGTCAATCTTTGAAAAAAACTGAGCTCCCTGGAGCTGATCAAACAAATCATCGATATGAGGCAAAGGATATTTGTTCTTAACAGTGATATTATTCAAGGCTCTATAATCAATGAAAAGTCTCATAGAACCATCTTTCTTTTTAACAAATAAAACATGGGCACGCCATGGTGATGTGCTAGGTCTAATGAAACCTTTCTCTAATAAATCTTGCAATTGCTCCTTCAACTCTAAAGGTTCAATTTGTGCCATTCGATAAGGGGGTTTTGAAATTGGCTTAGCATTAGGAACTAAGTCAACAGTAAACTCAACTTCCCGATCTGGTATTATTCCAGGAAAATCATCAGGAAAAACATCAGGATACTAATTTACCACTGGCACATCATTAATCTAAATAGTTCCTTTATTTTCAATGACGTGTGCAAGGTAACATTCATTTCCATCTTTTACAAGTTTCTCGGCCTCTTGATATGTTATCAAAAGTAAGGGTTTATTCTTGTAAACAAACTGAATGTCTTTCTGAAAAGAAACTTCTTTAGCTCTACAGTCAATCTTAGCATGGTAAATAGAGAGCCAATCCATACCCAGGATAACGTCAAACTCTACTAGAGGTAGAACAATAAGGTTTGCAAGGAGGTTCTTTCCACAGATAAGGATAGGAAGATTCTTATAAATTCTTTTTGCCTCAACATTTCCCCCAGGTGTTTTTACCAAAAGTTCAGGAGTCATTTCTTGAGATGGTATTCCCATTTTACTAGAAAAGGTTTCAGAGATGAATGAATGTGTAGACCCCGAATCAAACAACACACTGGCATAATCTGAAAAAACAAACAAAGTACCTGATACCACTTCATTTGATGGCCCGACATCTGCTGAAGTAGTTGAAAAGGATTTCACCACCCCTTTCTGCTTGTAGTCTAACTGCTTCCCATCACTCAAGCTCCTTGTCGGACACTCGTTTGCATAGTGACCCATCTCATTGCACTTATAACATTTCACTAACTGCAAATCAAATTTGTTCTTACCTTCACCTTGATCCTTTTAAGTGCAATCACGAGCCTTATGTCCCATCTTACCACATCGGTAGCACTTCCCAGAATTCAGATGACATTCCCCAGCATGCCTTTTGCCACATTTATCACAAACTGGAAACTTAGTTCTCTTACCATCAGACTTTTTTGAAGAATTCTTACCTTTCTCCTGCCACCTCGGTCTCTTCTTCTGCTGGTTGTTATAGAAAACTTGGTCATCAGCAAACTCCATTTCCACCTTCTCAGCACATCGAACAAGCTTTTCATAACTTTTAAACTCACGAGAAGCTAATGCCCTTCGATACTTTGGCTTTAATCCTGAGTAGAAACGATTGATTTTACTATCAAGGTCCCGGATAAAATTTGGAGCATACCTTGCCAATTGAGTGAACCTTTCTTCATAGGCAGCCACTGAGTCTTCCTCTTGCCTCAATTCCAAGAATTGCTTTTCCATCCTAAGTCAAACAACCTTAGGAAAATACTTCTCAAGAAACATACCTTTGAATTCATCCCAGTCAAGAGCATCAATCTAATCGGCGTCCCTGATATTTTTAACCATAAACCACCACTGATCTGCTTCACCCTCCAAACGGTAAATAGCAAGACTAAACTTTTGATTGTCTGAACACCCCATGACATCAAAAATCTTCTCCAGTGCTTTAATCCACCCATCAGCTAGCACATGGTCAGATGATCCTCTGAATGATGGTGGATGTTGCCTCATTAAATGTTCCACCACTGACATGTTCCTCTGCGGTTGGTCTGGCTGATCTCGTGCATGGATACCACCGCCATTTATCGCTTGAGTCAACTGCATCATTACTACAACAAACTGTTCAGTTCCAATTCCGACCATTTCTGGATGCTGATTCGGAAGGTTATTTCCTTCTGTATGCCTTCCTAGCACTGCTTCCCTGTTTCCTCCGCGGAAAACCATTCTGAACAAACATGTCTTAGATGAAGCAACATAGTAATCTTTAAATGCTATATCATTTCGAAATAAATATTTTTGGATAATCATTTAATAGAATTCTAACTCCTAAAGTTATCTAAACTGACCTATGATACCAACTATAAGGCCCCATCCTTAAACCTTACTTAATCTTGAGTTATTACAAGATTACACATTGAGGATCTTTTCGGGTTTAGAGTTTTAGAGAATTAGATCGTAAAACTTGCATTACATTCCACATATAAACAAAGTGGTTACATAAAGATAGTATTCTTCATTCCCATCAATGGAAACACATTTAAAATAAAACATGGATTATTTCGTGTCACATCCTTGACTCTATCATCTTATCATGTACCTTTCCCTTGACCTGTGAAAAACATTTCAAAAACGTGGGATGAGCATAAAAACTCAGTATGGGTTATAAAAAAACATGGAAAGGAAACATGAGTTCATATATACATAAGAATGAAATCATACTTTACCCATAAAACATAGGAACTATAACATACCTCATAAAATCATGAATAAATCATAGAAATCATAAGACATAAAGGTAACTTGAGGCATTCATAACATTCTTACGTAGGGAGTAACCCTCTTGGTTACGTTTGGAATACCCATCACAATATATTCCCTAAAATCTCTTCGGAGAAACCTTAACGTTTCACTCCTTCACGTTACCCAATGCATTGGAGAGCTATAACGGGCTCACCCACCCTTAGTTTATCACGGAACCACCCGTCTTCATAATAATACCCAAGAACCATAACATAATCATATCACATAAAACATGCATAAAGGAAACATAAAATTTCCACATTTCAATCACGAGATATCAATACAACACATTGATATAAAAACATTATGAAAACCATTTTCAATACCAAAATAACAGTAAAGTAAAACATGGTATTTATTTTTCTTTTAAAAAGAAGGTATGGCTTGTAGAGGAAGCTGAAACTCAAATAACAGTCACGATGACGGAGAAGTCGTTGTCGCCGCATACGTACGACAAAAACATTCCCTTTTGTCATTTAGTAAACGCTTCGTATAAAAAAGATTCTTTTTGAATAAATGTAAAAGTCAAAGGGTTTTATACACCGTATAAAAGAAAGTTGTGTATAAAATAAAATATGCCTCAATGAAAGGAGATTGAGACGAAGTCCCATACCTCGTATCCGACTTGATCCGACCGTTCTTTAATCTCCTGAACAATAAACTTGAGTTAATCTATACTTGCTTATGAATCTTTTTCAAGTTCATTATTCCTTTTATACCATGTTATGAACATCATGTAATCAGTTAAGTTAATAATGTTCATTTTGTCGGTATTTGGTTCTTTAGTCAAAAATAGACTTCTTACACTTACATGTTGTTAATTTGGTCAAAGGTTCATTATATCCAGAATGGTATTCATGATGTAGATATCATATATGTCATATATATCCAGTACATACATGCATTTATAATATTACATAATCATTTATAGGTAAGAAATGAAATGCACCGTTCATGGAGACGGTAAGCCGTACGTACGCATGAACGCTACTTCTATTTCTATTTCGTATTTCTGGAATGGAATCATAATGATATAAGCGTATATTGTAATTCCAGTATAATAACATATATAATATCATAGTTCCATCCTTTATATGTCCCACATATGGTATTTAACGAATCAAATCACTTTCAGGGGGCGGTAGTCCGCACTTCCTAAAATGAAGATATCGTGTTTACCCATAATGGAAACCATAATGGTATGCCCAAAATGAAAAAAACCAGCAGCTTAAGGAAAACCTAAACATTTTATATATCATATATAAAAATAGTGACATCATAATGGCCACCTTTGAAGGTGTTAAATGAGTATTGAACAATCATCGTTTCGGGAGGCAGAATTTCTCCATCCACGGAAACCGTATGTTCTTTAACCATTTGATGTAGTTGTGTGAGTGTGTAGCTCAAATATATCTTATAACAACATCCTAGTATATTGAAGATACTGGTGTTGTTACAAAAGAATTAAATAAAAAGAGTTTAGGGGGTTGGAGAAGCAAAATAAAACAAATGAACATGAGAGAATGAATTACCTTAAAAAGTGTAACTCCTTTTGATTTGAGCCTAAAGGCTTCCTTTGAAAGGATTCTTCCCAAAGGGAATCCTCTATGATAAGGAGAGGGATGTGGAGAGAGTAAATGGGTAGGGTTTTTCCGAGCCAAAGGCTTGAGGTGTGTGTGAAATGAGGTAGAGGTGGGGGCCTTTTCTAAGAGGAGAGGAGGGGCACTTTTGGAAAGTAAAGAAATATTACTTTATTTGAAAATGTGTTTCGGTTTCAAAATATCCCACATTGATATAATTCATGGATAAGGTGATAAGGGTTCGAAATACACTCATACAATTGGTTTTGGCCAGGTGTAGTTCATAGATTTTACATTATCTTTCCATTTTATTTAAATCGTCAAATAATAATGTCATCGCTGCATCATTATTATGTCATAAATAATTTAATTTATTTAATGTCTAAAAATCATAAAAAAATACTATGATGTAGGAAATCTTTTTATCTTTCCAATGACTATTTATAATCAAATATCTGATCTTTATAACCACATGTAAAAATTGTTTTCGTAAAACATATTATGTTTGTGTCATTTTTACTTTTACATTAAATAAAAAGTTATTTATGTCATTTCCCAACCAAAATGTCTCCATGGGGTCCCCAAGTTGACCCATGGCTTGCCTTGGTCGGCCATGACACAACCAATATGTTTTAGACATGTGTCTAGGTCATTTCATATTATTAAAGCATTATTTATACCTTAACCTACACTAATTACCACTAATCGCGATTAAAAACTTAATAAGTTACTATTCACCAAAAAAATTATTTTAATCTCATTGAACCACATTTTACTTCTTAATGAAAACCATGTATGTCGGATTTTCAAAATTCAATACACATTAGTGGTAAACATTCATTTAACTAAAAAATCTGTTTGCTTGATTACCACTTAGTGGTTTCACTATTCATCAAAAATTGAAGTTTTTCAGAAAATTACCAAATATTCACCCTAAGCTATATTTGATATTCCGAATTCAAAAATGAAGTCTATTTTACAAAATTCAAATCATATAATTCAAATTAATTAATTTAATAATTAATTCCCGCTGCCAGAGAAAATAGCGTGTTTTTACAAAACAATAAGTATCAAAAGATTGACACCAGTTTAAATCTAATTTCAAAGTGAAATTGATTCCAATGACCACCATTGGATAAAATGGTAAAAATATATTCTAATTTCACTTCAAAAACAATTCAAAAAATAATCTAATAATATAAATAAATTAGATTAAAAAGCAGTTTTGATGTAAAATGCAGTATTTTTCACTATGCATTAAAAAATGAACATTGTCAGAAAAATACCAAAAATTCACACAAGGTAAATTTTTATGTCCCAATCATAAAGAATAAGTTTATTTTGACAAACATAGTTTATAAAATTGTCAAAATATAGATTCAAAAATGGTTTTTCATCAAAAGGCAGTAAAACAATCTTTTAAGAATATTAGTGTATTCCATGCATAAGATTGTATTTATTTTCATTTTAAGCCTCTATAACACTATCTTAATCATTAATAGACATAGATAAAAATATCTATTATTCATTACATACTTGGGATGTTACATTATCCCTCTTTTTCACTAGATTATAAGTGAAGGCCTCAACCTACAACTTGGTTGCGGTGACCTCATGGCCAAACATGAGGAAGACATAAATGTAATCTTCGTTGCGTATGATCAACTAACCATTTCCACTCGATAGTGGAACCGCATGCAACTTCTTTTCTTAAGCCCCATTCACCATTGCCAATCCATATCAGCACCCGTGTAGTTTCCTTGCATAGGACCCATTCGACATTGTCGCTCCATAGAGGCAGTCATGCAATATCCTTGCATAAGCCCCATTCACCACACTTCATAGATACGCCATTGTGACATGATCGTCAAGTCCTTGCTGCCTCTTGTATCTCAGACCGAGCACAACTCATGTGGGCATATAGTAAGCATAGTCCATGACATCTGCTCGGGGTAGCCTTGAGTGTAAGCCTCAAACCCTTAACTATAAGGTTTTGATCCTTTCCAAGGTGTGGTACGTAGGAAGACTCTCTAGGGTTCAAAACCACCATCTATTTTTCCTGACCATCTCCATGTCGATTCACCAGGAACCCATCCTGAACTACATAATCTTTGATTATTTCCAAAGCAAGGTACATAGGAGGCCTCCATGAGGTTCAATCCCACCATCCATTGATTCCAACCCAATTCACATTTGTTCCCACACCATCCTGAACTATGTGTTCTTTGATCATTTCCAGGGAAAGGTATATAGGAAGCCTCCCCGAGGTTCAAACCCAACATCCATTCATCCCAAACAATTGACATTGGTTCACCCCTGTCCTCCATGACATTAAACTATATGCCCCTTTTGTACCTCCTAACACTAAACTTTCCCCTATCCAGAGGTAAGCCGTTGTCATCACCCTATCCAGTGATAATCCATTGTCAACCCCCTAGCAAGAGGTAATCCATTGTCAATACCCTATCCAATAGTATGTCATTGTGGCCCTATTTAGAGGTATACCATTGAAGCCTTCAATAGATAGTAATTTGTCTTCAAATGAACTACGTGGAAATTTATTCTCTTCCATGGGGATACGTAGGAAGCCTCCCTGGGGTTCAAGCCCACTACTCATGTTATATTGATCTCTCCCTCGAGCCTATCGGTCTCAAGAAGGTCATGCCCCAACTCGGAGGTTCCAATTCCTTCGGGCCACATCCATGCATCCAGACTCTCAGTTTCACATCTCAGGTGTCCCATCGTCCCTCTAAACAATGAGGACTTTGATTCCGTGCTAGGGTATACAGAGGATGTATCTTTGAGTCTCTACCCAAACACTACTGTCACCTTCACGACCACTCCATCTCATCTCCCCTCGACTTCATTAAACTCACCATCTTACATCCTGATTCTTACATAAGCTACCACATCCCAATGAGATCATGTCATTCACCCCAGCACCACTCTTTGTGTAACACGGGTAGCTAACAATGCATAAGCCCCCACAAAATCCATAACCATCCACCAAAGTGTATCCATCTTTTGATGGGACATTATCCATGTGTTATACCTAGCATATATCCGGGTCGTTGTCCTCTACGTACAACCTGATACATCATCCCATAGAAGTATATGGGTTTTTTTTGACAAAAGAAGACGGATCCATTAATGATGGAGATCAGCAGAAATACAGGAGCATAACCACGGTGGAAAATGATTGAACCAAAGAAAATCCACGTAAGGATGGCCAATGCCTGCCATCTTGTGGGCGGCTTCATTCGCTTCCCTTCTAATAAATGTGAAATTGCAGGAATTGAAGCCTTGTCTCCGCGAGTGAATACACCGGATAATGGGGCCGAAAGGTTGAAGTCCGCCGTCAGTGAGAAGTACATGGGTTTTGATCCCTGTCATCTACACAGGTTACATGGGAAACCTCCAAGAGATTCAATCCCAACCTATGGTTATCATTGGTGTTCCCCCATTCTGGGTTGTACACATTCGGATCCGTCCTCAATGGTGTATAGATCATCCATTACGGTGTGACATCTCCCCTCCACGGGACACACTGCCTTAGATCCGTCCTCATTTGGCATTATGATCTATCAATCTTCGAGGTGTTCCCTCCTTCGGATGTACCAATATGATCAATATGTATGGGATTTTCTGATCAATCTCATTCCATCTCTGCATGATGATAAACTCGCGACATACCCCATGTTAAAAATGGAAAGCTGAGGAAAACCTCAAAGACATGTCTCCGGCATAAGACACCCTACGACTAAAGCGGGATTCCATAGGTTCTATCTCCTTGAGATTCCTTCTAATGAGGAAGAATACAAGTTCCATTATTTCCATGCATCCATATATGCCCCGACATGCCTAATGTTGTCATCAAATACAACCGAAGGTTTCTAGCATGTAAAGACCCCAAGGAATGTCCTCACTGAATTAGTGTAATTAATCAACGTCAAATATGATCCGACATCAGGAACGGGATTCATGAACCATGACATAATCTTTAAGGGAGACCCGGACTAGGTAACGAGTTCTGATGAGAAATCCACAGAAGGAAGATCTGACATCCCATCATCCAATTTTGATCATGGAGAAAACACCCCTGAATAATGAATGGATTCCACCTGCCATTGGGAAGCGGGAATACGGGGCGACAAAAGCGTGTCCTCCATAGACGGATGTGTGTACCCCGACAAATGCGTCTGAAACAAATGTGTCATATTTAAACTTTTTTTAAATATATTATTATAAAAACAATAATGTCCCCCAAATAGCCAAAAATATGTAAAAAAGAAATTTATAACAGGGATATTTGATTATTGGGTTAAACATTACAACTTATATTTCATTATACGACCCATTTGTCTATATGTGGTCACATAGTAGATATTAAAGACAAAGAAAATTACAGTTGTGTCATTCATTGATTTAAATATTAATTAAGGCATTTTTATGGAAAAGTGTCCATTAAATGTCAATATTTATATCCTTATATATTAAGGGTCGAATTAAATTCATCAAATAAAACTTTTACAATTGGTTTTGGACATTTTATAGTCATTATAAATTCATTTCTATCCTAAATATCTAATTTACCCTTTAATGTGGTATCAAAACATACAAGGGTTTCTATTCAAATTGGACAAAAATAAAAGGGACCTACATAATAAATTTTTACCCACTATTTCCATATATGACATCAAATTTTCAAAATTAACATACAAAATTTAAGGAAATAAATTTAAAATAATACTTGTAAAATGTCATAAAAATACATTTTTTAAAAAATTTCCCTATTTAAAAGGAAAATGTTTTTATAATAAATTTATGTATAAAATTATTTTCATAGTCCAGAATTGGATAAAACAAACCAAAGTTAAAATATAAACCAAAAACGAAACATAATTTTACTATTTAATTATGTTACATTAAAAAAATGTTTTCAATAAAAAACACTATTTTCACTATTCATCAAAAAATTATACTTATATAAAAAATATAAAAAATTGACCCAACATAATGTTTTATATTTCCCATTACTAAAAGATGTTAATTTTTTAAAATTAAAAATATGTTTTTTTAAAGTTAATTTAAAATCATTGTGTTATCCAAATTGTACAAAACATCATATATTTAAAAATACAACTTTATTCAAACCAAAAAACAAATTAGTTCTTATATCATGTCTAGAGAACATATGTGATGAATTTTAATAGTTATATTAAATATTTTATATATTAAATCCATCAATGGTGATTTTATTATTTTATAGATTCATTTATTTTCATTTAAATAGTTTTTTAAAAGAACGTTTATACTATTTATAACTACCGTTATAATGAGTAGGTTATAATAGTTAGTTGTTCACATTGACATAGTATTTCATGAAATGAATTATATCAAAATAATATTTAATTTTGTATAATACAACAAAGAATAACATTATGTATACCTCATGATAAAACAATGATGTGTGTAGTGCAAGATAATCTTGATGTATCATTAAAACAGAATACATCAAAGAAATTAAAAAGAATGTATCTCATAAAATCACTGGGTGTCACATATTAGGTATTATAATTCCATTTTTATCATTCTAACTCATTTCACTGTCAAAATTCTATTATTATAATTCAAAATCCCATTTTTCCTTTGAATATCATTGTTGCAATTAATTATTTCATTAATTAATTTTATAATTAATTAATCTCCTCAATATCATTAAATAATTAATTAATTAATTAATATTCTCATTATCATAAATTAACTGAAAAAATAATTAATCATCATAATATCAATATGAAACTCAAAACTAAATTTATATTCTCAATAAGAATTATTAAATAAACAATTAGTTAATATTTTCAGTCTAATAAAATAACTAAACATCGAATTAACATTCCTTATCTCATTAAATAAATTGTATTTTCTAATCATCTCATTATTAATAAATAACTCATTAATTAAATAATATACCTCATCTCATTATTTAATTCAATAATTAATTATCTTCTCAAAATAATTTATTAAATCAGTAATTAATTAATATTATCTATATTATCAAATAACATAATAATTAATTAATATTCACAATATTATTAATAAACACAAAAATTGAATAATTTTATCATTTTTATTAATTCACTTAATAATTATATAATCATATAATCATATAACTATCAAATTATCTCACAAAAATTCCACAATTAATTAAAACATTAAAAAATAACAATATCCCTTAATTAATTCCACAATTAATTACTCATTTCAATAGTCAAAATATTCTCTAATTATTTCAACAATTAATTTCTTAAAATCTTTAATTCCCATATCCCTAATTCCATGACTGTAATTAATTAAATAAATAAAGTAATCAATTCTATCAAGATATCAGTTTCTAAAAAACTAATTAAAATTATAAAATTATATACATGTAATTTAAATCAATAAATTTGGATTAAAATCTTATATTACCTATATTAATTAGTTAAAGAATGATATCACAACATAAATCCCCAAAATTTGAGATGTAAAATGACATCGAATGAGATCTGAATCTAAAACTCTAAATAATGATTTAAAAAATAATTATCCTTCAAAAATAGATATATATACAAACCTTTGACTATATATAATCCAAATAAGAAAAATAACCCTTTATAGGATGGTATAAGGAAAGATGAGAAATGGGAAACAAACTGTCATTGGATTCACAAACTGGTATTTGTTTATATTATTGATTAGGGATTCATATCATGAATAATTCAGATCTGGATGGCATGAAAACCATCTACGAGGCTATAAAGTTGTGAAATAATGTATAGGGCCCAATGAGGGTCTAATAGGGTGAGTTATTAGGATTCATGAATTTTAAAATTTCCAAAGTCTAGTGTTTTAGGGTTTGCTTGGATGGGGTGAATGTTTTTACCTAACAATGTGCCAATCATGAACTACCCACATTATTCCATTTTTTTTAAATTTCCGCCCATACAAACCCCGAGGTAAAACCAAAACATTTATTGATAAAATAAAGAAAAATAATAACTTAAATCAATTCTATGTCATCTCAATAAAAGTACTACGTCATATATTTCGGAAAGGCTTTTGGATATTGATGTGTAATGAATTAAAATAAATTATAACATTTCATCTATAATAAAATTGTATTTTATTGTGAAACATATAGATTCTGAATAATATTCTATGGTTTTCTCAATTTGTTACTAGGGATGATGGTATAAACAAATTTCTTTAGTCGGGTTTTCTTATAATTATATTTTTTAATCCAGTATACGGATCTCACATTTTGACGCGTTATATGGAATATTGTGTCAAGATCAAGAATTTTGGGATGAGGTAGGTGAAATAACGTTAATGGGATTATAATTGGTAGAAGAGAGAAAATATAATGATTAGTTGATAGAGTAAAACATGAGTACATCCAAGATGAGGAAAAGCAGTTATACAGATATATAGAGAGAAACTTTCTAATGAGGTATGACCAATTCATGTTATTGGACATAGAGAGAATGCGTTTTATAATAATTACATACATCTTGTGATGGTTTTCTGGTAAAACAAATTTTTTGTGTGGAAATAATGGAATCTGAAAATTCTCTAAGGGAAAGGTATCCCTAGTTATTTAATATATACCTAAAATTTCATGAATGAAATTTCTGAAAGGGGGAAAAATGGAACAACACTGGTAATTATTTAACTATTATTTTTAAATTTAATTATATTTTTTAGTTTTATATTAATTAAATGAGATAATATGTTCAATAGTATATATGATAAATCTATTTTTATGGATAAAAACATTATTGTTCGAAAATGTTGTTTTGCCGCCATTTGATGTTGTTGTTGTTTTAAATAATTTATAAACACTTTAGTAAATTCTATATGAACGAATAAACATATTAATTGATGTTATAATATCATTATTTATATTGAATAAGGTTTTAGTATTTCTCGAATAGGTTTAATGTGTTGATAAATAGTGAGAAAATACTACATTTAATGTGAAAACAGATTTATAATAAAATTTATTTACCATATGAAATTAAGTTTTTGTATTATTTTAAAGTATAATAATATCATGTTTTTATAATTAAATCCAATTTAGTATATTTTAATCAATTTCAAAATAAAATAGGATATAATTTTTTTTGGATCTTTTGTATTTTTTTACTTTAAAAATTAGCTTTCTCATTCCATCAAGTAGATTTATTTTTAAATAATTTATTAATTGTATATGTTTTGAATTTGGAGAAATTGATTTCATATTTTATTTGATGGTACATATTTATTAAATATCCACCTTTAGGTTTTTTACATTATGAATATACTCATTAGTGGTGTTTTTTACAATAGTTATGGGTGAATCAGGTAATTAAATGTAACAATAACATTGTAAAATTACCCAAAAACACGAACTAAATTCATCAGATGAGTTCTTTTTACTCGAATAATTCATGGTTTGATTTTATAACATTTGGAATATACATTTACTATATTATGGCATTTATAACATCTCATTCAATGAAAAGATGATTTTGTCACACTTTTGTTTTTAACAAGTAAAATATATTTTATTTGGGATTATATCCATGATATGTTTGAAATTAATTTTTATTTTGAAAATTAAAATTGTTATCTTAATCATGAAAATGGTTTCTAAAAAATTTATTATGAAAATTAATGAAATTAATGGCCTGCACAATGATGATGAATTTATTGTTTAATTAACAAATATAAAATAAATGTTATTAAAAATACGAAAATAAATATAAATTGATCAGATTAATTTCATAAATTAATTTAAAATAATAATTTAAAATGTTAGTGATGTCCTATAATTTTTTTAAATTTATTATGTTGTTAAGATATTTTTAATAAATAGTATATTGAATATTTTCAAAATTGACATTATTGGTAGTTTAAAATAAATAATTCTTTATTAAATAATACTAAAATTATAAAAATCCATATTTTGGAATACTAATGAAGATAAGTCTCAAAATATAATAAATTACTCATTAATATTTTGTTATTTATTTTATAGTAATTATAATAATTGTAAAATTTTAAAAATACATTATATCAAGATAAGAGTTTAAAAAAGTAATATATTTGTTAAAACAAAAAGATAATGTTTAAAAAATAATAAAAGAATGTACAAGTTTTATATTATTTTTCTATTTCAACCCACACTCATCCTGTATTTTAAATAATCCACTTTTTACTCATTCGAAATAGAAAATTATTTTACAATAATTTAATATTTTTCATAATTCTAAGAGTGTTCGTCAACTCTTTTATAAAAGGGAAAACATTAATCAGTTTGTAATACACTTCAGAACCTATATTTCCACCTAAGATCAACTCAAAAACCTTCCTATAATCCCTACCCACATTCTACAAGCCTTAGTATATGAATAATTGTTTCCTTAGATTTGTTTATGAATTAATTAATAAATACTGTTTGAAGGGGAGGAATCATTTTTTAGTTAAGTGGTCATATCATATTCCTTATTCAATTATTTCAGATCTTTATAAACCCTGATTAAATAAAAACTAAAATATAATCAATATACTGATGTGTTATTATGTTAATTTCAACACCTATATTCATCTCCATTTCAACCAAATTTGAATAGAATTATTCATTACTGTACACATTTGACAACCACCTCACAAGAAGATATAATTCATTTTTCATCACCATATTTTAAAATTGTTATAATTACTGAATTAATATTTATCTATGACATTAATGAAATATAATTATTTTTTAGATAACAATATTACTTTTATTTTCTTACTTTTCATGCACAAAAAATTATAACATTGTTCATGTGTATATTTGAACTATCAGATCCACATAGTGATGTGACTCATTTTTTATCACCACATCACATAGATAGTGTGTGTGTGTGTGTGTCTATATATATTATTTATTTTATATTAATTTAATTACTATATTTCTATAATTATTAAATTAGCATTATGTTCTTTAAAAAATGATCATTTAAAAGTGGAAATGTTACTCATGCGCACGTACGTCCTACCATGTCCAAGAATATAATGTACTTAATTTTTCATAAAAATAAATAATGGTCTGATTTATAATTATAATTGATATATAATATTGATTTTTATTTAATTACTTTTAATCTTGATATGATGTACCATTGTTAATTTTAAATATTTTTATCATATCACTATTATTTTGGACTCAAGTACCGAATATCATCATTAAATCTGAGTGAAACATAAATAATGATGTATTTATTTTAAAACATTAATGAAATGGTTAATAAAAACTAAAAATGTCATAAATAAAGTAAATAACTGACAAATTGTTAGTATTCCATAAAGTAAAGGGCATTGTGATGAACCCAACTCATGGTAATGGACTTCGCCTTAATCCCCTTTTTTGGAGACATATTTGGATGTTATATGCACACCTTCTTTTATAATGTTTATTAACAAACCCATTAACATTTAATTTCATAAAAGGATATCAAAAAAGGATTGTATTTATTATATATATATGATGCAATTGAATATATTTTAAAAATGAAAATATTATAATGTATATAGTTCCAAAAACTTCTATTCCACATTGATAGTTATTTTCTATTTTTATCCCACTACAAGACTTAATCATTTTAAAAGAAAAAGAAATATCATACTCCCTTATATAGATATTTTGGTATCTAAAATGGTATTAAAAATTGATTTATTATCATAATATCTTGATATGATTTCTTTTTATTGAAAATTAAATGTTATTAGTGAAATTATCACTATTAGAAAAATATGATTCAATGTCAATGTTATAACATTAGTTTTTTATAAACAAATTAAAATATATTTATAGTAATCATTTCAAATTAGTTTTAAAATAAAACGATGTGAAAAACATTTTATATCAGTTTTCTCACATCTGTTTTTTTCAAAACGTAATTCGAAAAACTCTATATAGAATGATTTTTGGAATTAGTTTTTTTGAATAATTGATGAATAAAAGTTATCATTAGAACATTATAGTGTCATTTTTTTGTTAAAATAGATACAAAAAACCATTTAAAAAATTAGGGTTCCAAAACACATATTTTTTGATCTATGAAATTATTCTATGAACTATAAATGACTCTAAATGAAACCTACGGATCCTCAATTGCCAATGGTGTTTATTTTGTTTTCGATTTTCATGTTTTGTGGTCTCAATTATTCATTATCTACCATTGTTTCATCATCAAGGGAATTTATTTCAATTTGGAAAAAATTTTCTGGTTAAGAATCCAGTACAATTTGAATTTCTTTTTTGGTTCTTCTTTGTTGACCATGTTTTCAAAAACAATTTTTAGAAATTTTTGTTTTTGTGATTTAAACTTATTTAAGGTATGGAATTCCATATTAAAGATCCATTTACATTGTGGAACTCTTAATTTCTAATATTTTTTCAGTATTGAAGATAAATTATTTTCATTTTTTCCTTCATTTGATCTATTATTTTATCTATTTGTATGTATTTTTTATTTATCCAATACTAAATTTTTCATATTTTTTAAACATATTGGACCATAAATTATTATAGAAAAAATATATTTGTGGAACATATTATATAATTGACATGCTATGTAATTATCTACATATGTGGTTAACATGAGATATATTTATCTAAATTGGAATGTCAAATTAGAGATTCAACAATCTAGAAGTTTTTCAATACTATATTGGAATATTTCATTTCTAGTGGATAATAATGAGGTCATGGATATATAGATTATATGAAAATCCTTTTAATATATAAAGATAAATCTGGTGGACATTTCTATATAGAGAAACAATTTTTCTAATAAAAGGAAAGGCCAAAGCATTTGTCATAAATAATAATAAAATGTTTTGATAGAGTTTTTTCATAGTTTATCGTAATGAATTAGAGAATTAATAATAATTTTTATTGATAAAAATTCTTATAAATTCACACAATTAAACATCAGAATAAACATTGATTTTAGTACAATTTTATTCCAATATTAGAGAGTTTATATATTATTTGTATCTAAAGTAGTTTGAATAGAATAAAATGAGTGGTGATTTTTTCATAGATTTTATATCGATTTAGTACATTTGGATAATATTTTTTTTATATGGACCGAATATTTCCATGATTACCAATCAATATTTTTAAATGTGTTTATATTTACTGTTAATAAATTTATATATATATATATATAAATATTTATATGTTTTAATATTTATATGTCTTAATTTTTTCACCTAATATAATTTGATATTAGGTATGAAATGGATCATAATTTGATAAATTTTTAGATAACCAATAGTAAATAAGACAAAGGAGTTGTTGATTTCATTTAATTTTCTAAATGAAATATTCATAACATAGAGTTGATTTTTTTTCCATGTGTGAAGTGGTTGAGTATGAGAATGTTTAACATTAGATAAATAAAGGGTTCAACATTACATTTTAAAGAATGAGACAGATGGTCATATTGAAGAATTAATTCATGATTTAGGTTTTGAACCTGTCGAGAAAAAAACTATTAAATGGATGTATGGAGATTATTATAAACCATTATTCATAGGTTGTAGTAAATATAAAATGTTATCAACAATTTTGAGATAAAATATAGTGAAAGAATGAAATGGTTGTAGTGATAAAAGTTTCTCCCACATATATGAACTATTAAGTGAGCTACTTCTATATGGAAATAGGCTTCCAGATTCAAATTATGTGGAGAATAAAATATTATTCCCAATGGGACTTGGTTATAAAAATATACATTATTTCCCCAATTATTATGTTTTTTATGTAAAATAAAATAAATATTTATCAAGTTGTTATACATGTGGGACATCATACTATAAGATTGATGAAAAAGTAAACTTAGATGAATTATTTGATACTGACATCTGACATCATAAAAATCAATTTTTAACATTATAATGATATCATCCACTAATTATATCAAACAATTATGATATTTCTAATTTGATTCATAGGTACTAGAATCAATTCACATAGTGAATTTATTTGGTACCTCCAAATTCATTCCTCATTTAAATGATCTATTTTCAAATTAAATCAACGCGAAATTGTTTATAAGGCATTCAGATGATCTTAACTTTGATGGAAGATTTCACCCCCTCATGATTCACCACGGTGAATGACATTTGAAAAAAAAATCCTTTTTTTGTATGTGATGTTATAAATATCAATATTGGATTTTTTAATGATGGAATGCACATTTATCATAGCCTAAGTAGCCAACATAGTTCATGGCCTATTTTGTCGGTAGTTTACAACTATTCCCAAAATATATGTGTGAATAAAAAATATTTTTTGATAATTTTGATGACTTATAGACCAAAATAGCTGGGAAATGATATTGATGTGTATTATTCACCATTAATTTATGATTTGAATCTCTTATGGGATATAGGTGATAAAGTTATCAATGATTAAATGAAAAATTATTTTCTTTTCATTATTTGAAATTTTTCACTATTAATATATTTTCTTACATAAGAAAACTTATCTAGATATAGTGTTATGGGACAAAAATCATGATCAAATTGATAAGAAGAGACTTCATATTATCAACTGCAGAATAGATGAATGATAGAGTACATGAGACATTGATGTTTTTTTTGAATTTATCATCCTTGTCATATATTTTAAAATGAATTTAACATATAATTAAAATATAATATTCCCCAAGAACCATTCTTTAGTTTAATAATATTACTATAGGGTCAAAAATATTGATTTGACATTTGGAATGAAAAGATGTGATGGTATTCAAAAAAATATCTGGATGAAACATTCTATCTCTTTCGAACTTACTTATTAGATATTTTTTGAGATAAAATAATAAAATCTATGTTATGAATGCTGAGAAAAATATATGTGAATGTTTAATATGATATTTGTTAAAAATAAATGTAAAGACAAAATTTGGATTCTATGCTAGACTGGACGTGATATCAAAGAAAAATCATTTTGAGTTATCTCCCACTATGAAATGAAATGGGACATATTTACCTCTAGCTTGTCCCACATTAATAAAGGATGAGAAGATGAATTTTTGTCAGTATCTTCATAGTTTTAATTTACATAGTTTCTATTCTTCAAATGTCATAAATTTAGTGTAATTGAAGGATTATAAATGAATTGCTATGAAATTTCTTTATTATCATGTATTTATGAAAAAAATTGTTCATTTCGCACAACATGGTATATTACTGATGGATGATAGAAATATTATAATCAGGTTAAGTAATTTTTCAAATACATTTGTAGCAATGTATTTTATCCATATCATTTAGATGTGTTGGAGAGTTAAGATTCCCTAATTTGTTGTGAACTAGAAATATTTTTTCCAACTATAGGTCATGATATAATGGTATATCTTGTGAATAATTTGGTGCAGGAGATTAAAATATGTGGGACTATATATTTACAATGGATTATCATTTTGAATGATATATGAAAATTTTAAAGGAATATGTTAAAATTCCTTATCGATCAGAGGCCTCTATTTCTAAAAGCAAATGTATCAAATGAGGTGATTGAGTTATATACTTATTATTGTTTTGATGATGATCATATTGGTCTCCCTATAACATAACATATGACAGTAGATAGATGTGGAAAAAATATTCGAGGCCTAAATTAAATGTTCACTATGTGTGGTGAAGTTATATAAGCACATTTATAAATTTTCAGCAACATAGAGGAGGTTCAATCATAAATATCATTACATATTTAAAAATTAATGTTATAATATCAAAAATGAAAAGAAAAGTGGATGATTATTCATCATAAGAAGACATTTTTGAAGTTTTTAAAGAGAATGTCAACACATATATATCAACATCCAAAACATTTATATGGTTGTCTTGAGACCATCTCGTAACATGATCACATGTTATAGTTTTTTATTTTAATGGGAACACATTTTACACAATGTATAAGGATGACAATACTACCATTCAATATAGTGGTTTAATGGTCATTACATAAGTACATCATTTTTCAATTTCAAAAAATAAAAAATATTCTACATCAACTCTATATTTTGGAGTTCTTGAAGCCATATGGGAATTTTATTATATTAAATTTCATGACACGATGTTTATGTGTAATTTGAATGAAGGTTATAGTTCTATATAACCTGACGAATATGGGATTTTTCTTGTTGATTTGAAAAGATTTAATTTCAATGACGGTCCATTTATCATGACCAAAAAATCAATGCACATATTTTTTGTATTTGATTCATCAAATGATCTGTTTTCTATTGTTTAGAAAGGGAAAAATCCATTTGGCAGATGAAGTGGATGATGATGTTAATTATTTATATGATACTTCTTTTTTATTACATAATTGTTTACTAACAATGAATATAATGAAAAACTCAAGCATGTTGTATGAAATGACCATGTTGAAGGGATTTTAGAAAAACACTAAATTACTCACTTAATTAGTTTCTTAATTATTAACATAATATTTATTTTTTTGAAAATCGCATTTCTAAAAACAATATTATTTAATAACTAGAGAATATTTAATTAAATATTTTATTATATATAGGATTATTTGTGTTAAATTTGGATATTCTATTATTATATTTATACATTTTTTCAATGATATACCATAAGTACATTATTATATTTTAGTTTACTTTATGCAAATGAAAAAAAATTCAGACATTAAAATATATATTTTTTAAATATTTAGATATTTATAGAATTAATGTTTATATTTAATAGTTCACTATTAGTATTTTTTTGGTTAATATTCCAAACATCATTATTTTTTTAAACACACACATCTGTGTCACATTGTTTACATATATATTAATGATTTCCTATTTTATTATTGCACACATGCCTAATTATATTCTAGTACACAATAATTTCCATACATTTTCATGTTATAATGATAGATACAGATACATATACATAATATCTTTTACAGAGGTATTTATATTTATTCATATTATTAAATATCCAGTAATATAATTATTTATCGAAAGAAAACTTTTTATTTACAAAAAATTGTTGCAGAATTACTGATGATACTAGAGTAGGGGAGTATTCTACTTTTAGTATTTGGAAATATAATTCTAGATTTGGTAAAAGTATAATTAAATGTTTACCTAAACTACAACTTTTTGTATATAGATGACTGAATACATATTAATTTTTATTATAATAATAATACAATTTCCCAATATAAAATGTATTTTATCAGCTATATCAGCATGTAGAGCCGTGAGTGGATTACAATTTTATATCTTAATTGGAATTTTGTAATGAAATTATATATTATACCACATTTGGGAGGCCCTAATGGTAAAAAATCAAAATTGATTTTTTCTCATATTTTCAATATAGAATATTTTAAAAGAATTATATTTATGTTATGAAATTAGAGATGAGAAGTGATTTTGAATAAAAAAAGTTCTTATAAAAATATATCCTACATTAGTAGTAGTTATATGGAGGGATTTCAAAACAAAAATAACAAAAAATTATTTTCATGGTGTGAGAAAAAATGAAGAAACATTCTTTAAGTATCCATTTTTAGATTATGATATAGTCATAAAATTTGTTTACACTAGGAATGATAAAACATTTCAAGTATGATAATTATATTATATTATATTGAAAATTTTTGGACATATATACTTAATAAATTATTAGTTTACTTCTTATATGACATGCCTCGAGGAAATCCCATCAAGACATCATATTATAGAATGTAAACCTTCATAATATACCATGTGGAGGGTATCATTTATTAAAGAAAAATATGACTTGGGAATGGTTTGAAGCACTAAGAGCTCTCTGCACAAGTGGTTCTGATGAGGTCAAATTCATTCCTCTATCTCAACTAACCCACCATGGGAAATTAAAAATAGTGAGAAGATGAAATAATAAAAAGTATCCTATAGTGAAATCTAGGGAAGTGGCTGAATGGATTATAGGTTAAAAATAAATTTTTTCATGTTTTTATAATTTATAAATTTACACCTATAATATAAAGATTTCATTTTTCATTTCATGATGAAAATCCGCAGAAAATTACATAGGGAAATTTTATGCCTTATGGAGGATGGAAATATTTTCCTCTACAATATGAATTCTAGAACACCGAAGATGTATAATAAAATATGTGAAGGGTGATAGTAATCTTAATTTTCTTTCTCTTAAAAGTAAACAACAAAAGACCCATATATAAAATCCTTAAAATATTAGTTGAAAGATATGAAATATTCCTTGAGTGACAAAATTCAAGATTCTCTTCAGAAGGCTATGATAGGATAAATGATTAGAGAGTCATAGTCCATCATGCATGGACATCCTGTGTTGAGTCAATAAGGGTTTATTATGACTTTTACATTCCTATAGGTTTTAAAAATCACAATCACACTTTCTTAATGAAAAATAATATTCCCATAAAAATTATCTTAATAAAGAAAATTTTCATTCCCCTAGGAAAATATATCCTTACTGATGTTTTCATTATTCATTTTATAGTTTTTATAAATCTAACTCATGTTATTTTTAAATCTTAAAAGTGGTTTCATATCTAATACCTAGAAATCATATAAATTCATTGTTATATAGTATTCTGTTTTCAAACTACGAATTATCTGAATTTCAACCTCCAAATTCTCTAAAATTCAGACTGCAAATTCTATTAATGCCAGACACCGAATTCACTGAAATTCGGGCTCTGAATTCCTTGAAATTTAATCTCTGGATTCTATGAAATTCAGACTGCCTATTTCACAGAATTCAGACTCAAAATTCTTCAAAATTCAGACTCCAAATTCCTCAAAATTCAATCTATGAATTCATTGGAATTAAAACTCTATAATCTATATAATATATATTTTTAATTATTTGGAAAATAGAATCTAAATATCCATGATATAAAGTCTGCAGAAGATTATTTGGTTATTCTCTGAACATTTTTTCCGTAGACTCCGAAAAACCGATTTGGTTTTGCAACCTTATTTCTCTTACATAAGTTATGGTTATGAAACGTTGATGTATAATCTGTTTCTAACTAACCATTGTTTAAGTGAAATTTGTATAGGTCCATATGAGATTAAAAGAAAAAATATGACCATTGGAGGGGGGATCCGACTATTGAAAATGTTCATATAAATGGGAGATCATTGGAATGACCTCGAACACTGTTGATAACTGTAGAGATTTTATTTTGTTGAAGTGATTTTTAAAGAGAGACTCTCATGCCTTGTGTGTATTGAAAATCTGGTTCATATTGACTCATGTGACTCTGATGTTTCTTATGTACAATGAAGGAATTACATTGATACAAAAATAGAGGTTTAGAATACCTTATTGTTCGAGGGCTTTTTTTGGATAGCAAGACAGATTATGATATTCTTATCGTGGTCTTACCCTGGTGTTGGTAAGACATACTTTCTTGAAGGTATAATTCATGAGACCTTTATCCAAGGTTGTTGGATAGACTTATCTTAGGGTTAAATATTTTTATAGTTGTTACTTATTTTGTTTAAATTTTATTTCCACTTTATTTTGATAAAGGAAGAATGTATAACCTTTTGATACTTTTGGTTCATTTATATACACTTATAAGTAAGATTCTATCCACATTAAGGTAGAATATTTTCCTTGTAAACTATCCTTAAGATTTATATTCGGAACCATATTTTTGAAACATAGTGTTTTTTTATAACTAAAAGATAACTTATAAATTTTCATTGTTTAACCATGTTTATCAATGTTTTCGTTATGTTTAAAAATGAATGTTTTTAACCATTCAATTCACCCCCTCTTGTATTTAAGAATCAACATTCATATTTTGATCCTACAATAGTTATCAGAAGAGGTATCTGAAATACTTATATTCACATATATGTTTTGTGCTAATGTTTTCATTATTCTAAATAATTTTCCTTTCTTGGGATTTTTATCCTTGTTTACAAACTTTTACTATTAAAAAGTTTTTGTGGAATGATATTTTTTTTAGAATGGAAGGAATGAATGTTGGTTCGATTGACAATATAAATCATACTAGACCACCTATATTTTATGGAAATGATTATGAATATTGGAGAAATAATATGAAGACTTTTGTTATTAATATGTGAGTGGACAATTTTTTTATTACTACTAGAGATTATAAGATTCCTGATAAGGAAGTCAGAACATTTACCAATCAAGAAAATATAGAATATCAACTAAACTATAGGGTACATAGTACGTTTTTTGTGTCCCATGACCAAGAATATAAATATATCCATATTTATTATTGTGAATCTGCTAACTATATCTTGAAGAAATTAGAGGTTACTCATTTTGGTAAATCCAATGTTATTGAAACTAGAAGAACTATGTTTAGAGAAGAATATCATGGATTTATATTTCATTATGGAGAACCAGTTTGTAATTTGCAACAAGGGATTATGAATATTGTTAATAGTCTACAATCTATTGGTGAAAATGTTATAGATAATGAATCTTGTGTGGAAAAGATAATATATATAATGCCTAATGAGTGGTAATCTAAATGAACAGTTATTGATGAAAATAGTAAAGTATCTCAAAATACTGTTGATGAGATTATTTGAACTCCTCTTCAACATGAGACAATAATGAATAGATATGTTGATATGATGATGAAGAGAAATGGTAATGGGAGAGTATCCTTTACTACTACAGAATTCAAGACTCCTGAAATGGTTACAAGATCCATTTCTATGAAAGTCATCGTCTTATATAAATCTAATGAAAGATATCATAGTTAGAATATACAAGCTAATATTTCTTGATTGATTAACATGATAGTTGGAATGAAATAATTTTTTTATAGATATAAGAAGAAGAAACAAGAAGGAAAAGAAACCATCCAAATTCATTTGTAAGGAATGAAAAACATCGGGGGATAAAAGGTCATATCTTCTTACGCTTTGAAAAAGGATAAAAACAAAAAGCATTATGAGAGAAATAGAATTAATTATTACAAGTCTAAAGCTGAGAATATTTTGAATGCCAATGGCATCTAGAGTGACAGTGGTGGTGAATATTCTAATGAATACAAAAAGAATAAATATTCTGATCAAGAGAATATTGGTCTACTATCTAGACTGCCCATTGAAAATCATTGTCTAATGGAAAAGGTACACAATTTCTAATCTATCACAAATGTATCCTGAATTCAAATTATACTGATAATAAATACTATATGTCTTCAGATGAAGATTCTTCTTCTAATAAAAATAATATATTACCTACTTATGAATAATTATCTAGGTTTTCTAAACATCATGAGAATGAAAATTCTAAACTCACGAAATTCATGATAAGGAAAAATATAGAAATTCCAATTTACCAAAAGAAGTATCAAATCTTTATAAAGATAATGATAATAAATTTTTTTATTTTAAATGTATTTCCAAAATCCTTATATAATTTAATTCTGAGAAGGCTGTACATTTTTTGGATATTGAAATTTTAATTTCAATGGGAAATGTTTTAAAAACTAACTCTAGAACATAAACAAATAATTTTTAGTATAAAATCATTGTTATAAAACTGTTGTCAGAAATATTTTCCTTGGGAATGTTTTTTTCAAACTTTTCCTCTGGTAAGGAAACCATTGACACAATATATTCCCAAATTCAATCTCTTTGGAATAGTTCTGGATTTAGTTGTACTCATTCTAAGAGTGTTTTTAGTAATGACTATTTCATTCATCTGAGTGAACCATGCTATATTAAATGTCAGTTTGGTGCACATTGGGAAACAAATTCTTGAAATAAAACTCTATCTTTAGGTTTTCAGTAAAACAATTTTCTAAGAAAATGTTAATCCATAAAATCAATCTTTCTAAAATTTTTGGATCATAGAAAATTTGGATTCCGAAAGACTCATATTCTTATTTTCTAAAAAATAAAGATAGTGCCGAGAAAAAAACATAGTACATGTATAGTGGATATTCCCAGAATATGAATGATGACAAAAACTTCATTGAAAATATTATCAAGACACAAGAAAGAAAAGTAACTTTTAGTGAAAATTATCAAGGAGACATTATTGGTACAGTTAACATTGATCTTCTCATAAAAACATTGATTTCAATTTTTTTAATTTGTTAGAGGTCTTAAGAACAACTTCATTAACAAAAGTCAATTATTTGATGGAGCGTACCATGTGAATTTTAGGAATTCTATGTTCTTATAACAAAATTTCAAGGAAGAGTTTATTCATTCTACCCAGAGGCAAGAGAATGTATAGACACTAAAAATAGAAGACCATAAGATCCATGATCTACCTTGTCTTGGTGTAATAGATATTCAATCACGGTTATGGAATATAAGGTTAAGATATTGACCTTAAGAACCTGAAAAATATCTCTAAGAAAAGACTTGTTCAGGATGTACCAGAGGTTAGATATGATTCTTCAAGGGTTTGTGATCCTTGTCAGTATATAAAGAAACATAAATTATGTTTTAAATCAATCGGTGAAATCTCCACAACTAATGCATTATTGTTGGTGTATATGGATGTTTTCGGCACAACACAAGCTGAAGGCACTAGAGGAAAATATGATGTATTTTTCATAGTTTATGATTACACTAGATTTATGTGGGTCTATTTTTAGAAAATAAATATGATTATTTATATAATTTCATAATTTTCATATCCCTTGTTAAAAAGGAGAAAAACATTATTTTGATGAATTATCAAGGTGATCATGGTGGACAATTCCAAAATTCTGATTTTGAAACTTTTTATAGTAAAAAAGGCATTACTTAAAACTTCTCAGCAACAGGAACACCACCAAAAAATGTTGTTGTGGAAAGAAGAGAGAGAAATCATCAATAGATAACTAGAGCTATGTAGAGTGAATATTATATATCTAAACACTTTTCGAATGAAGTTGTATGTACTTCTTGTTATAATACAAATCATGTTTTGATTTGAAATTTTCATAACAAAACCCTTTATGAGTTATAGAGTGGTAGAAAACCTAATCTTTTGTATTTCAATGTATTTGGTTGCAATGCATTAATTTTTAATACTAAATATATTTTACATAAATTCTCACCCAAATATAATGAAATAATTTTCCTATGCTACTCCACAACTTCTAAAGATTATTAGGTTTTTAATAAAAATATTTGTACTATTGAAGAAACAATACATGTTATATTTCATGAAACTAATCCTTTGGTTTTTAAACAAAATCAACCAATATCTTCATTTTTGTTTTCAAAAACTGATTATCAACAATTGATAGAACATCCTTATGATAAGGAAAATTTTCAATAAAATGTTTCTAAAGCATTTACCAAAGAATATTTCCTACCATATGTTTTTGAACATTCTATATATAACTAAACTCAGTTGTTTCTTAAGAATCCTCCAAGTGATAATATAATTGGTGATGTAAATAAACCTGTAAGGATTATAATTTCCTTAAGAAATGATGTAGAACATATAGCATTCCTTTCCCAATTAGAACTAAAAATAACTGATGAATAATTAGGTGATTCCAATTGAATAAAATCCATATAGGATTAGATAAAAAAATTCTAAAGTAATAATGTCTGGACCATGGTGGAAAGACCTAAATGAAAATTTTATTATTGGAGTAAAATTTTTCTTTAGAAATATGTGTGATGAAAATTAAATCATAGTAAGAAATAATTATAGATTAGTCTCTAAAGGCTATAATCAACAAGAAAGAATAGAATATGAAAAAACCCATACTCTAGTAGCTATACTTGATTCTATCCATATTCAACTTTCCTTTATAGCATTAATCAACATTAAACTTTTTCAAATGGATGTTAAATGTTCTTTCCTTAGTGGATATATTGAAGAGGTTGTTTATTTTGAAAAACCTCCTAGTTTTGAATACACAAAACATCATGAACATGTTTTCAAACTTAAGAAAGCTTTAGATGGATTTAAAAAATCCCTAGAGAATGTTATGACAGACTACCAAATATTTAGATTACAAAAAAAATAATATTAAGGGAAATATTGACCCACCACTCTGTATAATGAAATATACGAAAAATGTTTTGATTTTTCAAATTTATGTAGATGACATTATATTTGGTTCCACTTAGAAATCATTAATTGATTTTTTTGAAAATATGATGAAATCTGAGTTTGAAATGAATATTATGGGTGAGTTATCATTGTTTGTAGGTTTTATAATTTCTCAAAAAGCAGAATGAACAAATATATATCAACTTAATTATATTATGGATCTTCTTAAAAAGTATGGATATGAAAAACCTAAGAGTATTAATACATCCATTGGTACCTCAAATTCTATTGATATTGATGATGCTTGGAAATCGGTAGATCATACAACATTTAGAGTTATGATTGGAAGATTACTATACTTGACAGCCTGTCGTCCTAAATTAATGTTTTCAATATTCTTATTTGGAAGATATAAATCCATTCCTAAGGAATAACATTTATAGGTATTGAAAATTAATTTTCTCTATTTAAAGGGAACCATTGATTTATGAATCTTTTGTAATTATGGAGATGGTATTTTCTTAAAAACAATTTACATGATGATTTTGGTTGATATAGAATGGATAGTAAAAGTACATCAAAAAAACATGTCATTTATTAGGAGATTAATTAGTTTCTTGATAATGAGAAAATAATCACTCAGTATCACTTTCCGCTGTTGAAGCTGAATAAGTAGCATCTAGAAATTGTTGTGATGATGTTTAGTGGATGAATCACACACTCCAGACTATGATATGTGTTTTTCCAAACACATATATTTTTGGACAATACTAGGTACATTTCCTTATGTAAAACCATTCCACATCACTCTCATTCTAAACACATAGATATTAGGGATCACTTTCTGTAACACCTGAGACTTTTATGAGAAATATTTTGTTTTTATGTTATATAAATCATCAAAGAAATCTTTCACTACACACAACACTTTCTTGGATTGCTTTACACGCAATCATGACTTTCCTCGATAGCTTGCGTCGTATACAATACCGAGTTTCACTAAAAAACAATATGCTATTAAAATATTATTAAACTATACGTTATGAATAGTAATAACAAATTTTTGAAATTTTATGAATTTTATTTTTCAAAATGGACTTCATTTTTGGATTCGGAATATCTAAATTATCCTAGGGTGAAATTTTGGTATTTTTCTGAAAACTTTCAATTTTTGATGAATAGTGATAGCACTGGGTTAATATTTAAAAACTGACTTTTTATTTCAATATTTATTTATTTTAATTAAATTTATATTAGGGAAAAATTGATACATAATACCTAATATGTTCAATTCAATTCATTGGAGTCATTTTATTTTAATTTTAAATATATAAAACTTTTATTAAACATTTCACCGTCTTTTACCCACCTCCTAGGAGAATTTACAAATTTACATAAAACATAATTTTACCGCTTCTGTGAGTGGAATTTCAAAAATAAGAGACACACGGTTGATTTCCGTATGTAAAATGTGGTTCAACGAGATGAAAATAATTTTTCGTGAATAGTAACTTTTTACTTTTATTTACCACGGTTAAAAGTAAATAGGGTAATTAAGGGTAAAAATGATATTATTATTACCCTAACACATGTCTTAATTCTATTGGATAAGTTTAATTCGACCAAAAACAACCTTAGGAATAACATATGACCATTTAGGCCCATTTGGATTAGATTACGACATTTATTATTAATTTATTTAAAGAGGGGTTAAAATAGTTAAAATCAATGTTTAATAAGTAAATAATTTTAAAATAGGTTTATACATAAGATAAACTCGACTATAAATAGTCATTAGAAAGAGAAAAATATTTCATACATAATGGTATTTTATTTTTAATTTTTAGACATTAAATAATTTAATTTATTTATTACACAAAGATGATGCAGTAATTATCTTAGTAATGAAATATTGACATAATTGATGTTATAAATACACAAATAAATGTAATTTTAGACTTTTTATGATTTACACTAATTTTATTGGTTATTATAACATGTTAGTGTTGATTTGATTAAATTTTTTAGAACTTATCATTCGGTTATGAGGTTCAAAAAAATCAATTTCTAAATAGTGTCAAAATTGACCTAAAATAGTTTTTAAAAAAAACTATTATATTATTAATTGTTATTTTATTCCTAAAAATCTAAGGTTCGGCCAAATGACTTATATATGGTTATATATATTAATAATAAACAACTTGGGGTTCGTTTGTCTTGTTATAGTAAGTTTATTAACCTTATAGTGTAAGAAAGCAAAAAGACATGGTAAAAGTAAAATTATCTATCTTAAAGTTAAATATAAATGATAAGGTTAAAATAGGAACCTAAACTTGTATAAATTCTATTGGATGAGAGGATTTAGACCCATCCCCACCTTATTTTTTAAATAAATCAATTGGGAGCTATTTAAAACCGAATTTGGCTTTATAATAAATTAATATGTTTAGTTTTTCCAAAGGAGCCCCTCTCCTCCCTTATAAAAGGGAACCTCCTCCCCCTATTCCTCACACCACATTGAGCCTCCAAGCTTGGACAAGCCTTGCCACATTATCCTCTCCACTTCCCTAGAGACATCCTAGAGGTCCTTTTCATCTTCAAAGACCAATTTTAGTGCCCTAAAAGAAGGTCTCAAAGAAGTGCTTCAAAGAAGAGGTAATGTTTGTTACCGATTCTTTAAACATTATTTCTTCTTCCAGTTCTTCTAATTTAGTTGTCTCATTATGAATTAATAACATATGTATCGCTCATATACTGATATGTTATTATAAGTATGAAACAACCCTATTTCACCATCAATCCATCCTACGGAAAATGAAATCACCGCGCGTGCGTACGTATAGAATACTGTCTCCACGCCATGGTGTAAACTATTTTTGAACACCACCTTACCTGTATGGGTATAATGGTGTAAATAATGACTATATATGATTATTGTAAAGTGATATTGATTCTGGAATTGTATACATACATTCCAATACAATTCCACGATCATGGGAACGATATCATCACTCGTGCGTACGTACGGAATACTGTCTCCACAATGTGATGTGACTCATTCTACATGATCTTCATTGCTTAATGATTATATAAATGAATTGAATGAATTAATATGATATATATTACACTAATAAAATTCTGGAAATGAGGTATCTATAACCTAAAAAGAAAAATAAGAATTTATTCGACAAAACACACATAAGAACAAAAAGTAATAAACACCCGAATAACAAGTAGTATTGAAATATTACTAATAAGAAGTTAGGAATATGACCATATATGATATCATAAAAATACATATGATTCTATAATAAGTCAATAACATTATTTAAATCATTATACAGGAGGTTCCGACACTTACGAAGCAAATCGGACCTAAGGTAAGGGAAATATCACAATCTCATTTTTATCCGAGATTGTTTATACTTTGAAATATACTGGGGGGTATTTTATCATCCACATACATGTTTCCTCAATATGTAATATTATATCCATCCACCTAGAATTGTTTAAATAAAATTTTACCCTTCAGTGAGTTTTTAGTAAAATATATGAAAGGAATATTTTGTCGGTTTTCGTACGATGTTCTTTTTGACATTTCCAACAAAAGTACGAGAAGAATGTTTTTTTAACATATAAGGCATGAATGGATTTTTAAAACATTATTTCCAAGAATCATCCTTTACAAGATTTCAATTTTATTTTTAATCAACTTATTTTAGTTTAGAATTGTATGACAAGTTAAGAACGGAAAAGTGTTTTTGAAGTAGAAAGGATATTTTCTTCAAGAATGGAGTTCAAGTGTTTTATCAAAATTATTTTCCATAAAAGATAGTATAGGGTTCTGTTTATATACCTATTATTACATTGATATGATTATGTTGTGATGGAAATATTTTTATGAATTCCTTTATCTTATATGAATTATTATATGATGTCATGATGTTTAAGATTCCCATTTTTATTACATGGGTTATGCTATGATGTATGGTTTATGATTTTGTGGCACACATAAGAATGGTATCATTATGAGATGGGTGGGACCTATATCTACCTCAAATGCATTGGGTAAAGATTTCATATCTCATGAGATAGACATGGCTATAATGGAAGGTTAAACCGGTTCAGTGAAACAGGACTGAAACGAGGAGTGAACTCAGTTCGGAAATGGACTTTGTCCACTAAGATAGTCTTGGCAGTGAGTCTTGACTAATAAGAAATGATTCTCTATGATTATGTGTGTATTCCACAATGTTTCATGTTTTATGTTATGATTATTGGGATTACATTTGACTACTATGATTTATCCCATGTTATGAAATTATGATCTCTTTTGGAGGTTAAGATTTCCAAAAGTTATGTTCTTATGTATATGATGTGATTGATATTTCTTTTGTTTAACCTCACTGAGCATTTGAGATCACCCTTTTGTATGTCTTATTTTCCCAGGTCAGGAAGAAAGTTATTAAGTAGGATATGCCAAAAAGGGACTCTAGATATGATGAAATAAATGGGAGGCAAAGTAGATGCTTTATGAACCAGTTGTTTGTGTTTCCCAGTTTCTAAAGACTCTATACCTATAAGGTCCTTTCCTGGTTTTGTTATATGTTGTAATAAGTGTGATTCAATTCTGAAGTAATAACAATGTATGTAAAGTATGGGTCATTATAGTTGGTATCAAAGGGAGGTTATAGTCAACCTTTGGAAACAAGGATGTGAAAGCCTTAGTAAGAACCCTAAGGATAAGTCTAAGCATAGAACATTATCTTAGTGTTTTAAAAATGGCCATGAACAACCTATGATAAGACCAGAAGTGTGAAATTTTATTCTTAATTATGTGGTTTTACTATTATAATTAGTGTTACTCACAGTATTCTTCTTGGTTTTAGTCAATGGCTGGAACCCAAAGGAACCGTGTTAATGTGGAATGTGATGGGAAATGCAATGATTGTCTCCCTGAGCAACCAAACATTATGGGAAATGGAATGTAACATCATGTAGCCATGCACACACAACTTTCTCAAGCTATGAATCATGCAGGACTTCCAAATGAGCAAAGGAAGGAGCAACATTCTGTTGAATCCTTCATGAGGCAGCGTCCACCCTCATTCAGCAGGTCTACTGATCCATTAGTTGCTGAACAATAGATCAGTACTACTGAAAATATATTTTCAGTTCTTCAATGTTCTGAACATGAAAACGTCATCTTAGCATTGTATCGTTTGGAAGGTGATGCTGATCAATGGTGGAATCTTATCAAGAATACGAGTCCAAGAGATGAAATTGAGTCAATGGAATGGGACGAGTTCAAGAACATATTTTTCAACAAGTACCTCCCTCATATTCTCCAAACAAATATGGATAAGGAGTTTCTTGAACTAAAGAAAAATTATTATGAATCTGTTTGTACCTATGAAGAAAATTTTACAAGACTTGCAAGGTATGCTTCTAGTATTATTATCCAACCTGAGAGTAAGATCGATCGATTTTTTAGTGGCTTAAAACCAAGTCTTCGAAGGGCGTTATCCATAAGGGACTTCAATAGCTATGAGTAAATCGTTCGATGTGCTCTCAAAGTCGAGATGGAGATTGGAGTAACCCATCAGTCATATTGGTTTGATAAGAAGATGAAAATGGAATTCAAAGGAATATCTAAAGGGTATGCTGAAAAGAATATGAGTTTTCCCTTATGCTCAAAGTGTGGAAAGAAACATGGAGGGATTTGTCTTAAAGGAACAAGTAAATGTTTTAAATGTGGAAAGGAAGGTCATCAGGCATTTGAATGCTGCAATGATGGGAAGAAGATGTCTAGTGGTGCAAACAATGAAAAGGATACACAAAGTGCACCTTCTACACTTCAATGTTACAAATTTAAGGAGATGGGGAATTATGCCAATCAATGCCCAAATCCAATGGTTGATGATGATAGTCGACATCATCAACTTTTAAGGCTAAAGACAAAGGAATGTCACATGCAATTTCTATCAGCAATGTGGAGTACGATAACGATTTGGTGAAAGGTAAACTTACCATCCACTCTAAAGTGGAAAATGTTTTATTTGATTTTGGATCCACCCGCTCTTTTATTTATGAAGAATTTTCTAAGGGTATCACCGTATTACCTCAACAATTAGATGTTGAGTTAGCTGTGACAACCCCTAATGGCACAACAGTCACATCAAAAGCTTATAATTATTCTCCGATTAATGTTTGTGGGAAAGTGCTCCCAGAAAATCATGTGATCCTTCCTATAGTGGAATTTGATGTGATTCTTGGCATGGATTGGCTTTCTTTATATGGAGATCATATCAATTCCCAAAGAAGGGAAGTCACATTTCATATTCTAGATCAATCTAAGAACGTCTATCAATGCAAGGATGAACATAACCTTCCAGTGGAAATTTCTTCCATCTTATGGGTCTTGATTCCACTAAATGAAGGTCATTTATCTCAAATGGTTGGTGAGATACTCATGATTAATAATATTCCCATTGTACCGTAGTTTTATGATATCTTTCTGGAGGAATTGTCGGCTCTTCCACCAAATTGTGAAGTTGAGTTTTCAGTAGAACTCGTACCGGGTGATTTGCCTATTTCAAAGACACCTTATAGAATGGACCCAATTGAGTTGCATGAATTGAATAAGAAAATCCAAGAGAATCTTGATAAGGGATTCATATGCCCTAGTGCGTCACCTTAGGGAGCACATGTTTTGTTTGTTATGAAAAAAGATGGATCAATGGGACTCTGCATTTATTATCGAGAACTTAACAAGATCACTATTAAGAACAAATATCTTCTCCCGCGCATTGATGACTTATTTGACCAACTAACCGGAGCTCAATACTTTTCCATGATTGATCTTTGTTTAGGGTATCACCAATTAAGGGTCAAAAGGGAGGATATACCAAAGATGGATTTCCGTACAAGATATGCACACTATGAATTTATAGTGATTCCATTTGGTCTTACTAATGCCCCTGGTATCTTCATGGATCTGATTAATAGAGTCTTTAGAGACTATCTTGATCAGTTTTTGGTAGTCTTTATAGATTATATTCTTGTATATTCAAAGACCAAGGAAGAAAATGAAGATCACTTGAGAATTATATTGAAGACCCTGAGAAAGGAGAAGATTTATTCCAAATTTACCAAGTGTGAATTTTGGATTGAAAGAGTTTCATTTTTGTGTCACATTATCTCAAAAGAGGGGATATCTGTGGATCCATCAAAAACAGAGGTTATAGAAAGATGGTCGAGACCAGCAATAGTAACTGAGATCTGAGGTTTTCTTGGTTTGGATGGATATTATCGACGTTTTGTGAAAACATTTCACGATTATCTAATCCACTCACCAAGTTGACTCAGAAAGGAGTTATGTTTTTCTAGATTGATGAATGTGAAGATAATTTCAAGGAGTTGAAAAGAAGGTTATCCAGTGCACCTATTCTCACACTACCTTGTAGTGGAGAAAGGTTTGTGATCTACAGTGATGCATCCAAGAAGGGACTGGGATGTGTTTTCATGAAAAATGATATGGGGATAGCATATGCCTCACGACAGTTGAAAATCCATGAGAAAAAATACCCAACTCATGATTTGGAGTTAGCTGCAGTAATATTTGTATTAAAGATTTGGAGTCATTATCTTTATGGAGAAAGGTGTGACATTTATACTAATCATAAAAGTTTAAAGTATATTTTTCCACAAAAGGATCTGAATATGCGCCAGAGAAGATGGTTGGAGATGATTAAGGATTACGACTGCTCAATCCATTACCACCCTGGGAAAGCAAACAAGGGGGCTGATGCATTAAGTCAACAAGACCAAGCCAGTTTATCCATGATGAGGATCACAAAAGATCCAATATTTATGGATTTATAAAGGATGGATCTTGGAATTATAATGGAAGGGGAAAAATCTTATCTTTATCAAATGAATGTGCAACCATTTATACATATGAAGATTAAAGAGACACATAAAGAAGATGTCGAGTTACAAAAGAAGGTAGGAAATCTTCCTGAATTCAACCTTTATTGTGATGGGATAATAAAGTCCAAGAATCAGGTTTGTGTTCCTCCCATCCCCGAATTGAAGAAGGAGATGCTGGATGAGGCTATTAGTTCTTCATTCTCTATTCATCCTGGAAGCACGAAGATGTATAGGGACCTGAAAGAGTACTTCTGGTGGGATGGCATGAAAAGAGATGTTGCTGAATATGTCTCTCGATGCTTGGTTTTTCAGAAAGTTAAATATGAGAGACAGAAGTCTAAGGGGATGTTACAACCATTACCCATGCCAGAATGAAAATTGGAAAACATCACTATGGACTATGTCACAGGACATCCTAAAACATCCAAAGGCAATAATACTATCTGAGTCATAGTTGATCATATTACAAAGTCTGCACACTTCATTGCTATTAGAGTGGATTTCTCTCTAGATCAGTTTTCCAGGATATATGTAAATGATGTGGTAAGATTGCATGGAGTACCACTTTCTATTATATCTGATCGGGATTCGAGGATTACCTCAATGTTCTGGTGAAGTCTTCAGCATACTCTGGATACAGAGTTGAGTTTCATCACTACTTATCATCCTCAGATAGATGGTCAGTCTGAGAGAACAATTCAAAATCTAGAAGATATGTTGAGAGCATGCTCTATGGATTTAAAAGGAGGTTGGGATCAACACCTACCTTTGGTAGAATTTTCTTATAATAAATTCTTTCACTCCAGTATTCAGATGGATCCTTATGAACCTCTCTATGGAAAGAAATGCATGACTCAACTTGCCGGTATGATGTTTGGGAAAGAAAGCTGTTAGGACCTGATCTTGTTGATGAGATGGCAGAAAAGGTCCAATCTATTCAAAAACACATAAGAGCAGCTCAGAGTAGACATACAAGTTATGCCGACAACCGAAGAAAAGACCTAGAGTTTGAAGTGGGTGATAAAGTGTTCTTATGAATATCTCCCTGGAAGAGGGTCATGTGATTTGGGAAGAAGGGGAAGTTGAGCCCTAGATATATCGGTCCGTTTGAAATACTGGACCATGTTGGGAAGGTACCTTACCGATTGGCACTTCCATCGAATCTCTCTCAAGTTCACGATGTGTTCTGTGTATCTCTCATGAGAAAGTACATACCTGATCCTTCAAATGTACTCAGCTCAGAAGTTGTACCGGTGGAGGAATATCTTTCTTATGAAGAACAGCTGATAGAGATTCTGGATCGTAGAGAAAATGTCCTACGAAACAAGACAACTCCCTTAGTGAAAGTTTTATGGAGGAACCACCAATTAGAAGAAGCTACAAGGGATCTTGAGGATATGATTAGGGAGAGGTATTCTCATCTTTTTGGTACAAAGTGACGAATTTCGAGGGCGAAATTTATTTTAAGGGGTGTAGAATGTAACACCCGAGAATTTTATGAGAAATATTTTGTTTTTATGTTATATAAATCATCAAAGGAATCTTTCACTACACACAACACATGCTTGACTTGCTTTACATGCAATCGTGACCTTCCTCAATAGCGTGCGTCGTACGCAATACACAGTTTCACTAAACAACAATATGCTATTAAAATATTATTAAAACTATACTTTATGAATAGTAATAACCACTTTTTGAAATATTATGAATTTTATTTTTCAAAATGGACTTCATTTTTAGATTCCGAATATCGAAATTAGCCTACGGTGAAATTTTTGTATTCTTCTGAAAACATTAATTTTTTGATGAATAGTGAAAACACTGGGTTACTATTTAAAAACCGAATTTTTATTTAAATAATAATTTTTTTAATTAAATTTATTTTAGGGAAAAATTGATACATAATACCTATAAGTTCAATGCAATTCATTGGAGTCATTTTATAATAATTTTAGATATATACAAATTTTATTGAACTTTTCACCGTCTTTTACCCACCTCCTAGGAGAATTTGCAAATTTACATAAAACATAATTTTACGGCTTCTGTGACTGGAATTTAAAATATCCAAAAGGCAAGGTTGTTGTCAGTAAGTAAAATGTGGTTCCATGAGATGAAAATAATTTTTGGTGAATAGTAACTTTTTTCTTTTCTTTACCACGGTTAAAAGTAAATACGGTAATTAAGGTTAAAAATGATATTATTATTACCCTAACACATGTCCTAATTCTATTGGATAAGTTTAATTCGACCAAAAACAAACTTAGGAATAAAATATGACCATTTAGGCCCACTTGGATTAGATTAGAACATTTATTATTAAATTATTTAAAGAAGGGATAAAATAGGTAAAATCATAGTTTAATAACTAAATAATTTTTAATATAGGTTTATACATAAGATAAATTCGACTATAAATAGTGATTAGAAAGATAAAAATATTTCCTACATAATGGTATTTTATTTGTAAATTTTAGACACTCAATAGTTTAATTTATTTATTACACAAAGATGATGCAGTAATTATCCAATTAATGAAATATTGACATAATTTATGTTATAAATACCCAAATAAATGTAATTTCAGACTTTTTATGAATTCCAATAATTCTATAGGTTAATATGTCATGTTAGTGTTTATTAAATTAAATTTTTTCGAACTAATCATTCGGTTATGATTTTCACAAAAATTAATTTCTAAATAGTGTCAAAATTGACATAAAATAGTTTTTAAAACAAATATTATATTATTAATTGTTATTTTATTTCTAAAAATATATGGTTCTGCCAAACTACAAATATAGGGTTATATATATTAATAATAAACAACTTGGGGTTCGTTTGGCTTGTTAAAGTAAGTTTATTATCCTAATAGTGTAAGAAAACAAAAAGACACGGTAAAAATAAAATTATCTAACTTAAAGATAAATATAAATGATAAGGTTATAATTGGAACCTAAAATTGTATAAATTCTATTGGATGAGATTATTTCGACCCATACCCACCTTAGCTTCGAAATAAATCATTTGGGAGCTATTTAAAACCGAATTTGGCTTCATAATAAATTAATATTTTTAGTTTTTTCAAAGGAGCGCCTCTCCTCCGTTATAAAAGGGCACCTCCTCCCCCTCTTCCTCTCACCACTTTGAGCCTTCCTTCTCGGCCAACCCCTGCCACATTCACCTCTCCACTTCCCTAGAGACATCCTAGAGGTTTTGGTCTTCTTCAAAGACCAATTTTAGTGCCCTAAAAGGAGGTCTCAAAGAATTGCTTCAAAGAAGAGGCAATGTCTGTTACCGATTCTTTCAACTTTATTTCTTCTTCCACTTCTTCTTCATTAGTTGTTTCATTATGAAGTAATAACATCAGTATCACTAATATATGTATATGTCATTATAAGTATGAAACAACCCTATTTCACTATCTATCCATCCTACAGAAAATGAAATCATCGCGCGTGCATACGTACGGAATACCATCTCCACGTCGTGGTGTAAACTATTTTCCACCACCACTTTACTTGTATGGGTATAATGGTGTAAATAATTACTATATACGATTATTTTAAAGTGATATTGATTTTTAAATAGTATACATACACTCCAATACAATTCCACGATCATGGGAATGATATCATCACTCATGCGTACGTATAGAATACCGTCTCCACAATGTGATGCGACTCGTTCTACATGATCTTCATTGCATAATTATTATATAAATGAATTGAATGAATTGAATGAATTAATATGATATATATTACACTAATAACATTCTATAAATGAGGTATCTATAACCAAAAAATAAAAATAAAAATTTATTCAACAAAACATGCATAAGAACAAAAAGTAATAAACACCCGAATAACAAGTAGTAATGAAATATTAATAATAAGTAGCTAAGAATATGACCATATATGATATCATAAAAATACGTATGATTCTGGAATAAGTCAATAACATTATTTAAATCATTATACATGAGGTTTGGACACTTACGAAGAAAATCGGACCTAAGGTAAGGGAAATATCACAATCTCATTTTTATCCGAGATTGTTTGTACTTTGAAATTTACTGGGGTATATTTTATCATCCACATCCATGTTTCTTCAATATGTAAGATTATTTCCATCCACCAAAAATTTTATAAATCCAATTTTACCCTTCGGTGAGTTTTTATTAAAAGATATGAAAGGAATCTTTTGTCCTTTTTCCTATGAGGTACTTTTTGACTTTTCTGACAAAAGTACGAGAAGAATGTTTTTTAACTTATATGGCATGAATGGATTTTTAAAACATTATTTCCAAGAAGAATCCTTTACAAGATTTCATGTTTATTTTTAATCAACTTCTTTTAGTTTAGAATTGTATGACATGTTAAGAAAGGAAAATTGTTTTTGAAGTAGAAATGATATTTTCCTCAAGAATGGAGTTCAAGTGTTTTATCAAAATTATTTTCCATATAAGATAATATAGGGTTCTGTTTATATCCCTATTATAACATTGATATTATTATGTTGTGATGGAAATATTTTTATGAATTCCATTATCTTATATGAATTCTTTTATGATTTCATGATGTTTAAGATTCCCATTTTTATTACACGGGTTATGCTATGATATATGGTTATGATTTGTGTCACACATAAGAATGATATAATTATGAGATGGGTGGTACCTATATCTCCATCCAATGAATTACATAATGATTTTATATCTCATGAGATAGACATGGATGGAATGGTAGGTTAAACCGGTTCAGTGAAACAGGACTGAAACGAGGAGTGAACTCGGTTCAGAAATGGACTTTGTCCACTAAGATAGTCTTAGAAATGAGTCTTTACTAATAAGAAATGATTCTCTATAATTATCTGTGTATGCCAAAAAGTTTCATGTTTTATGTTATGATTATTGGGATTACATTTCACTATTATGATTTATCCCATGTTATGAAATTATGATCTCTTTTGCGGGTTAAGATTTCAAAAAGTTATGTTCTTATGTATATGATGTGATTGATATTTTGTTTGTTTACCCTTACTGAGAATTTGAGCTCAACCTTTTGTTTGTTTTATTTCCCCAGGTCAGGAAGAAGGTTATTAAGTAGGATATTCCAAAAAGGGACTCTAGATATGATAAAATAAATGGGAGGAAAAGTAGATGCTTTATGAACCAGTTGTTTATGTTTCCCAGTTTCTAATGACTCTATACCTATATGGTCCTTTCCTGGTTTTGTTATATGTTGTAATAAGTGTGCTTCAATTATAAAGTAATAAAAATGTATGTAAAGTATAGGATGTTATACTTTCTTAAGGATCAAAAACAAATAAAACATATATTTCTTAAATTTATCGTAATGCAAGATCAACATGCTGATATTTATACAAAATTATTACACTCCAATAGATTTGAATCCATTGAATAAGAGATAGAAATGATAAATATAAGGTAATATTCCAAATTAAATTCATGTTAAAACCTATATGCTTATAGTAAGAAAATATGTTTCATAGGGGGATTACATTTACATCTTAGTCAATTGTTTTTCTAGAATCCAAATTTTCGTAATCAAAACATTTAGTAATAAAAATTATCATCGAAAATATTTTCATAATAAAAATATTTTTAATCAAAATTTTCATAATTTTAATTTTTATAACCAAAATTTATATAATAAAAATTTTCGTAAGAAAAATTTCGTAATCAATTTTTTTATACTCATATTTTTTTGTAATCAAATTATATTTTCTAGAATATAAAGTTATTCAATAAGAATTATCCTCATTACGGATAATTTTTCCAAGTAATATGAAAGGTATTTTTCCTTTCTTAAATTTTTGTAATTAATTTTTTACATGATGGAATTTTCATTTTGTATAAAAAAATTTGGATTCAAATTTCCTTAAATATGAATTTTTGATCCTAAAATCTTTACAAGATCGGAACCTGCCAAATTCCTTCTTCATTTATCAACTCAACCATCATATATTATAAAATGTTTTTCAACTATTAGATCAATCAATAAAGATGAAATATCACCACAAACGCCTATATAAGGACCCCTGACTATTGTCCCACATCGGTCTTAAAAGAATTTATGTGCTGATTTTATGCTCCCCTACTTAGGGTGGTTCAGAATCATCAGGTTTTCCTCAATTTCGAATGTCTATGCATGCTTCTCCTCTGAAATAAATTCTGTTAGTAAAGGAAATATCTAAATGGAAGACATACATAGAAAGGTTATTGGATCTGAAATTATTTGCAAAGTATGATTCTATAATTACAAAAAATATCACACTGAATAACTGGGAGAACCTTTGTATATCCAAAACGAAGGCACAAGATTCGGTTAATCCATAGTTTTTGGTTGAATACCATTAATCAGTAAGATTATTCAATTATGGAGGGAGATACTTGTTTATCTTCAAGAGCTATGTAAATAAAAACACCCATTCCAATATTAAGGCTGCCAATCAGGTTGGAATAACATATGAGGGTGAAGAAGAATGTTTCACCCAAAAGATACAAGATGTAGTGGGATTTGATTGATAAGGATAAAGATATATAATGTCTTGGTCATTCAGCAGTGAAAATTCCAAAGATTTTTCATCCCTATACAAACATCTATATTCTTGAGTTATGGGTTCATGGTTTTGTCATTCTGAAAAAAGGGGCTAAGGATTCCCTGAAGAATTGTGAATCTATATTTTGGATGTCTTGGTGAACCTCAGGAAGAAAAATATGGTGAAGTATGTCTTGAACACAACTGATAACATAAAAAATGTAACTCTGAAATCTCGAATCATCATGTATCTCTATATTCTTTCTACAATTATAGTTCTTAGTCTTGATTCATTCTAAATCCATTGTAGTTCTAAGAATATGAATTTCAAAGTAATTTTGTTGAGTGATGATACTCTAAAGACAATGAAGGTTAGTTTTTTGAGTGAATCTGGAGAAGTCAATGATCTTTCTGACCCAAAAATTGAATCTCTATCAATGATACTTTATGTGGGTGAAGCATCGAACTAGGTTGTAAAGAGGAGGGGGGGAAATAACGGGAAGAGACAGAAAAAACTCATGGGGAAAAGGAAACTCAATCATACCCACCTATGCCAAAGAAGAAAAAGACTTATCTAAATGAAGTTGTTGCTAAGTGGAGGGAAGATAAAAATAATAATAAGGAAGGGGAGCCTATATTTTTCCTTGACTATACTACAGAAACAAAATTGATGTTGATGACTATTGAGAATCATGAGAAGCACGAGAAAGAAAAGAGACAGATGAAGAAGATGTCAGAAGATTAAATCGTTCAATCCCTTCTCAAAGATGTTGAGAAATCTTTTAAGAAAATACTAGTACAAGAATACCTTTTCCAAGAATCAATTCATCTGACTCTAGGAATTAATATGTTGATTTTGCAACTAGAATAATAACATGAAATAGTTTAATAGGAAGAAGTGGAAGAAGTTGAAGAAAAAGGAAGTTGTGATACCGATGACTTGATTTGACAAGGGGAGGAATATCAAGAGAAGAAGAGTCTTCTAAAAAACTATCAATCCAAACTTCAAAAACAGTATCTTCAAAATATTATTTTCTATGAAAAGAAAAAAATTGCCATAATGATGTGAATAAAACATCTGATGAAAAGTGTAACAATCATTATTTCATTCATCTAGAGAGCGTGTGGCAAGAGCTGAGAAAGAAAACCTTGAGGAATATAAGATTGTTCTCTTACCAGATAATGATGATTAATAGCCCAAAGAAAAATATATCATTCTAATAGATGAAATGGAAAAGATGTTGTTGGTTCATACACCTATGAAATTTGTTTTGAAAAAGACTGATGTTGGTGGTTCGTCAAAGAGGAAATCCGAATAGATAGAAAATGAATCCTCAGAATAAAAACAATCTGATTAGGAATCACTCATCCTTAGACATGATTTTTTAGTTCAATATTTGAAAAATCTTTTTTAAAATATTATCTTACTTCCAAGTATAGACTTTCAGTTTTAGCTGATTCATTATTCATTGAATCAAAAATCAGATTCACATATTATGCTTATGGATAAGATTTTTAGGCTTTAGAATGATTTCAAAACATTTTTAATTGTATATGAATCCCAAAAAGATCATGCAAGGAAATAAACAAATGTTCAAGGAATACAATCAAAGAGATGATAATCCCTGATAATTTTCATGAATGTGTGAAGAATACTTTTTACACCCAATATGGGATGTTCAATGATCTTACTAAGTGTTTTGAGGAAAGGCTATGTATTGAACAGACAAATCAGAAGTAAGAAGTCAAAGGCCTAAATGAAAATCTTAATTCAGTTTATATGAATTGGAAGAGTGAAATGGATCTCATAATATTGTTTGAAGAAAATATTTCAAGGCATGAAAAACATTTGAAGGCTCATTCAGATATTCTTAGGGCTCATGAAGAAAATATCAAAGCTATAGAGAAAAACATGAAGATCGGGATCAGCTACTTAAACAAGTCGAAAAAGATCATAGGGACATAAATAAGATTAAAACCATTGCAAGGAAGTTAATTCCAAAGGAGAATTAATTATAATATTTTATAAAATCTAATCGTTTGTTGTATTTACTTCTTTGTATAAATTTTTCCCATCAAAATGAAATTTTGTTTTTTCATCATGTGCTTTGTTGTATAGTACTAATTTTTTTAGTACCATATTTTTTTCATTATCTTTATTCCTTTTTGAAAATCACATAGGGGGAGAAATAAATTATAAAAATAATACTACTTAAAGAAGTGAATTCCCTATGTATGGGGGTCTAATTAAGGGGTAGTTATATCAAATAAGATTTTCTTATTTAGGAAAAAGCATAATCTATTTATTGATGTCAGGAATACGATCCTTATGTATTTAAAAACGTAAGGGAGTGTTAGTTGTATTCATCATGATTCATATGTAAAGTGAGACATGATTCTTTTTATTCATGTCCATAAAGAATAAATTATATGTTATTATATTATTTTTCGTAAAGATGTTTGAACTTTCCAAAGTGGGTGAGATTGTTGTGTCAATACAGTTTCCTTATGAATTTTTTATTACTCTATGTTTGGAAAATACCAAACAATCTATCTTAAGGAAAATTAAATTTTCCCTAATAATTATCTAAATATGGAAAATTTTCCTTCCCCATGGAAATTTTATCCTTACATATTTTTTCATTGTTCATATTATAGTTCCTCTAAGTATTACTCAATTTATTTCAAATTCATAAAATAGGTTTCATATCTAAAGCCTTAGAATCCTATAAATTCTTTGTGATAGATTATTCTGTTTTCAGACTCCAAATTCACTAAAATTTAGACATCGAATTCTCTGATATTTTGACTCTGAATTATCTAATATTCAGACTCCAAATTCTCTAAAATTCAGACTCTGATTTCCCCAAAAGTCAGACTATGAATTCATTAAAATTTAGACGCTAAAATAATTAAAATTTGGAATCCAAATTATTCATAATTTAGATTCTGAATTCCATAGATTTCAGACTCTGAATTCCTTTGAATTCGTACTCTAAATTTCTCATAATTATGACTCTCATTTCCTAATAATTCAGACTCCAAATTTTTCAGAATTCAGACTCTGAATTCATTGAAATTCAGACGTTGAAATGAATAAAATTCATATTTCGAATTCTTTGGTAAAAATAATATGAATATCCATGGTCTATAGTCTCCGAATGTTTATTTTGATAATCTATGAACGTTATTTTTCCTTAGACATAGAAAAATTGATATGGTTAAGCATCAATATTATTCTTAGACTTGTTATAGTCATGAAACGATGTCATAAAATCTGTTTGAAACTCACCATTGTTTGAGTGACACATGTAGGGGACCCTTTGGGATTCAAAGAAAAATATGATTGTTGGAGGAGGGAGTTAGTCATTAGAAAAGTTCCTATAAATAGGTTCTCATTTGAACAAGCACAAAGACTATTGATCACTCAAGATATTTCATGCATCTGATGTTATTTCTAGAGAGAGAGATTATCATGCCTTGTGCATATTAAAATTCTTGATCATATTTCTTCATGAAACTCTGATTTCTGTTGTGTACAATCGAGTACATTCATTGCTAGAAAGACAGATGTTCTGACTACCTTAATGTTTAATTGCTTATGGGGAAAGTAAGACAGATTCCGATATTACTAACAAGTTCTTACACTAGTGTGGGTTACATAGACATTCATGAATGTATAATTAAATGTCCCTTTATCCAAGGCTGTTTGATACCCTTATCATTGGGTTAAAAAATATCGTACTTGTTACTTGTTGGGTTTCAAGTTTATTTCCATTGTATTTTCAAAATAAAAGATAGTATAACCTTTTTATACATTCTTGTTCTTTTTATATACTCTGAAACGTAAGATTCTACATGATTTAAGGTAGAATATTTTCCTTATAAACATTCCTTATGTTTAAATTCTAGAACCATATTTTCATAACCTAGTAGGTTAGTATAACTAAAAGGGGTCTTGTGAATTTACCTTGTTTAACCTTGTTAAACATTGTTTTACTTAAGTTTAAAAATGAATGTTTTTAAACTTACAATTCACCACCTCTTATAATTTATCATCTAAATTTATATTTTAATCCTACAGCCTACCCAGATCCTCCACATCCTCGCTCAGACCCTACCTTATATAATGAGTTGTATGCATGGGTTCCTGAGGAACATTTTTTAGTGTTCAGAGTTGTGAATTTTCTGTGGGATTCTACACATCACTATACAATTCATATGATCCATGTTTGAATATTGACAGATCATATTATTGATCATAGTTCTCTACTATGATTCCTTATTGTTAATGTTATTAGATTTGGGGATTGTATGGGCCAATTTTTTACATTTCTTTTATCTACCCTTCATCATCTTATTTCATATGAGCTAAGAATTTTTTTTAATATTAATTACATCTAATTGAATATGAATTATAATTTCTTCTAAAATTTTACTTTTATATTAGTATCATAAATCCAATGAAATGGAATAATGGAAACAAAAGGTTCAGTAACAAAAACTATTGATATGTCTGATGATTCTATTGTGATAGAAATATTATCTTAATTTCTTCTTCCACAGCTAATATCTTTGTTTCATATTTTATACAATAAATGTAGAAGATAATACAAATTTTGAATACATATTAATTACATCATGGGTATAAATAATTTGTAAGAGCTCAGAGTGCTTGTGTTTCAGTTTTTTTCCATGTAAGTAAGTTTACATTTCTGTTTTTTTAAATTAATATGGTTTAACATGATAAAATATATTCCTTTTAAATTTAGGTATATACATATTAATTGTGATCAAAATGAAATCCCATGTGTTTATTGTTTTATAGATCCATAATTTAATTCATCCACTATTCTATATGTGTCAACAGAAAATAGATATGCATATATATATGTGAGAGGAGATTAATGAGGAATATTGTGTGTTGGTTTATTATTTTTCATGATGGGTAAGAACAGAAACATAATAATTCACTAATGTTCATTATAATTTCATTAAATGTGATATTTTTGTATTATATAATTAATTGGATATTAGTTGTATTCCTATGTAAGAATGCAATATATTGATTTTTACCATTATCAAGGGGTGTTCATTGAAACTTTTCCACAATATTAGAAAAAAAATATAATTTGTTTTTTATAATATAATTAGATTTCATTCTAATTTTTTATATATGTATTATTACATAATATATATGAAAATGTATGTAATGGAAAAAACATTAACAAATATCACTTTCCAATAGATAATCCAATTGCAATGAAGGATGTGAATTCAAATTTAGTATTTTTAATATTATATTTTATTTTGATTATATATATATATATATATAGATTTCATTATCAAGTTAATTATTTATTAATAATAGTTTCATCATCTACTAGGACAAATGAAATATTCTTATTATGTTCTATGATTAATGTATGAGATTATCACAACTATGGTAATGATTAATTTTTATCAAGTTAGTCATATTAATTATTTTATATTTTCTATCATCATATTCTATTATTTAATCTTATAACATTCAATATTATTTAAGATGTTCAATTATATCTATTCATACCAGAAATATGATCATGACTGTCTTCGATCATTGTTTTTGAACTATTTTTTTAGTGTGATTATGATTCATGGTATCTATTTATAATTATTTCTGATTAAAATTACATTCTCCTAATAACAAGTGTTCACAAAAGAATTATTTTTTTAATAGTTGTTTGAACATAATTATATCAACCAAATTCTTTAAAAATGACTGACCATGAATTTTTTTAATTTTACATTAGTGATTTTTATTTATACTATATAATACAAAGGCATAGATAATTTTTTGATTGCCTTGTTAAAGAATGTATTTTTTATAAATTTGTAGTCATTAATCCTTGTTGTTTAATGCTACAAATTCTATTTCACTAATATTGATTTTTATTTTTTATGGGGTGTGATATTTATATATTTCTAAATTTATTTTTATACAATCAACATCGATTTTCCAAAAATCTGATGGTGATTCAAATTAAAAAAAAATAATTGATTTCAGAATTAGTTTTTTTAAGAAGCTGATGCCAAAAACTGTGTTTTTCACCTCTTTGGCATTAGTTTACTTGAGAAACCTACACAAAAAAACTCAATCAGAGTGATTTTCTACATCAGTTTCGATGATAAACGGATGCTGAAAATGAAGATGTTTAATTTTTTACATTAGATTCTAAAATGAGGACACTGAGAACCTTATTTTTAAAGTTACCTTTTAGATTTCATTTAAAAACCAACATTTAAATTCCAAAAAATAAACTGACATTAAGTCGTGTATTTGCACTAGTGGATTAAAATTGAATTCTTTTATTTGTTATTAAAATATATTAGTACATAGAAATTTGGTCGGTGGTCACATGATAAATCATTGTTGGTTGGTCTATGATAAACCAAGGACTAGTGGTTACATTATAACCATCCACGTAATGTGTATGGGTTTTAACAGTATGGATATTCTGTTTGAATTAGTTACATTAATCGGCGTCAACATCATGGTTATTCAATTTATATTCATGAAAAGTATAATTATTTCTTAATATAACTTTTGGTGTATCAATTTTTGATATGGGTTATATGGTAATATTATGATTAAAATAATTCTAATCAATGAACTTATTTTCATTGGAATTTATTTAACAATTTTTAAATGTGATTTTTTTTACTTGGTGATGATGTTTTCACGGGTTTCATGTTTTCACAAGTCTAATTATTTTCCTTCTTTGGGTATCCATTACTATTATATTTGTGGTCTATATTTTTTAAACTATTTTAAATATTTTATAATGATGTGTATGATAAATAGGGAATTTGAGATGAATATTGTTATGATTTATCATGAGAAATAAATCATGTTATATTTTAAAAGTTATATATTATAGAAGAAATGGATATAGTTTGTGTTGTATCGACATTATATTAATGTGAAATGTCATATATGTATTATGATGTAAATATATAAAAATATTAAAAATAGAAGTTCTTTCGTGTAATATAATTTAAATTACTAGAGTAGATATCAATATTATGTAATTTTTAAAGTCAGGACCATATATAACCCATTAAAAAAAGAACATTTCATAAAATTTTAATCATAGATAGAACTATGAACAATAAATTCTTAAACATATTTTATCATTGTGAAAAAACTCCTAGAGCAAGAATATGGATGGTATTCATGTATTATATACCCAATAGAACATAAGTAAATTTAAGGGGTATTTTCATTGATGAAGTGAAATTAATTTCAAATATCCTTAAAACATTTTATGGAATATAACCATTCCACATTGAAAAGTGACATTTTGAAACTAAAAATTCATAAAAACCAATAAAAATATTATTTCATTGAAAATAATGTTTTAAATTAATGGTGTGTTTTCAGTGTTACATTGAAATGTTTCTAAGAATATTGTTATATACATTCATACACATCAATCAAATATATTGGTAATAAATTTCACATTGAAAAAATATTTTAACGGTATATCACAGTTCTTTTAATCCTGGGCTTGCGTGTGATAAAATATATCAATGTTAATAAATTTCTTTTAAAAAAATATTTTATAATATATTGGGTTATTTCTATACCCAACAATCATACACATTTAATAGAATTGGAATAATAAAGGAAAAATCATCTTACCTTTTTTTAATATATTCTCAACCATCCATATAATGACTCATACACTTATAAATAAAATTTTTCTTGTGATATAATTATATGAATTATTTTATAATATGGTTATAAAATTTCATGAAATAAATTGGTTTCATTATATAATTTTTCATTTGAATGATAGTTAATAATATTTACAATTTATAATATAGTCATTGAACAATTATCCTCGGATTAGTATGAACATATGGTTTTATTAAGTCTATGTAACATTGAAAAAGGAATATATGGCCTCAACCAGGACGATCATTCCCTATGAAGTCCATTTATTTGAGATTTTTTAGGAGATTCCATCACTTGGATTTTCCCTTGACAATGACCATGCTAATATCCACAATCATTAGCAAATAAAAAAATTTTACAAGACACTCTGAATCTCATCCATATCATGAAAAAAACTGTTTATATCATACCACCCCATGGATGTGTCAACCCTGAACACCTTACCCATTAAAGTTATTCTTTTTTATTAAAGTGATATGTATTACAATCATAATGATATGAATATTTATGATGTATTTTCAATAGAATAATGTTTACCTTTACTTATTATCCTCAGAAAAATTATTTTTATTTTAATACAACATAACACAAATTATATTTTAAATTAACATTAAATTTAAGAATATATTTTGATTAGTTAATATTAATTTGAAATAAATAATATTTTAAGAAAACATTATTGTTGAAAAAAAAATTCAAACTTAAATAATCATTTTTTATGAAGTGAAATATTTTTTCATATATTTTCAAAAACTATTACAGTAAAAAAACACAGACAATTTTTTAATAAATGTCAATATTATTTCTAAAATGAAAAATTGATATATTTAGTAAATTTTTTAGATAAAATGAATATTAATTTTGGAATCATAATTTCATATTTATCAAATGGTGAATTTTTCATAATTATCTTATTAAATCTATTTTTTTCATAAAAATTAGATACCGAATAGATATACAGTCTTTATTATGATCCATAATGACCTAAAAGTGATTTAATAAATACAATCAATTGTATCCATTACAAAATAAATGTTTTGAATTTAAAATAATGTAATTTTATTTTTATTTTATAAAATTTTTAAATCTATTTTATATCCTCCAAAACCATTAATATAAATTAATGTTTTAAACTAATTTTATTATTATTTGGACTCACATCTACATAATCAGGGGTGTTATTTTATTATTTTTTGACCTTTTCCTTATAAAATGATGAAAAATACTACCATATGAGTGAAGAAATGGGAAAAAACCAAAGTATGGTTTTTTGTTTTGGTTATTTTATTATATAGTGTCCAAAACATATTTTTAAAAATAATAAAAATAATAACCCACTCATTCCACATATAAACCCACAATAGATACCATTTATCCTCACTCAAAATCATTGGAACACATATTTAATCTAAACTCACCTCTATATAATCCTTCAAAAGTTCACCAAATCTCAATATAATATTTTATAAATCATTTGGAGTCACTCACTGAACTGTGGTATTTCTCTCCTCACATTTTTATTCAACCACACTTTATATGTAATGAGTCATAAATTCAGTTTGATAATGTTGGTATATATTATTCCATATCTACCTTATTATTCATTTTATTAATAAATAATGAGAAACTCCTTTCACTCTCATTTCCCTTTTCCATAGACCATTATGTACACTTGTTACCATGATAAAATATATTATGGTATGTTTTTATTTCTCCACTTAATTCAATATCTACTTTGTCTAGTTTATTTTTCCTTTATTAACATATGATTGGATATGTTATTCCAAATCCCTGTTATTGTACAATAAATTATTAAATTATGAGACACCCATTTCATTATATATAATAAATTTTATGAATTTTTTAGCGATGTTGTTATGATACCAAAATTTCAACATAATTTTCCATGCCCAAACAATTTTGTAATGAATACCATACCTTGTTGTTATAGAGGTTATTCACCATTATACACTTATAATTCTTTGAAATGGGACATAAATGTATTTATTTCACACTATATATTCATGGAATAATATATGATGATGAATGAATCGATGTCATATCATCTATGTGGAACACATAGGGATGATAATTGAATAAATGTATCGAGTGTTCTAATAATTATATAGTGCTCCATTATATTGGGTAATGGTATATAAAGCATGATACATCATGCTGGGATAGGCAGTGAACAAAATTAAGTTATGTAAATTTTTCCATCATGATGTATCATCTGTTAGACATGACACATTTTTATCCGGATATGTTTTATGATGTTGCCATATTTAACATGTTATCATGCTATTTTTTGTTTTATTGTTCATGTTAGTGATTCTCACACCTTTTATACTCGATTAAAATTCATATTTCCTCACATGTATGATTATCTTAATTTTTCCATGTTCATTCACATAATGGGAATTATAGCTGACCCCTATTATTATGCATGTCAGTAGTTTATCACATGTTGTTATATGAATGAGCTTGTTGTGTATTTATTAAATGAATATGATGTATTTTATGTTTTAAGTTGTCATGTAACATACCTAATTTCCAAAGTAACTACACTTATCAATATTCTAGTTTAAATAAAGTGTAATGTTATTTAATGATTCATTAATTAATGTGTAATGAGGATTAGGGTTCATATAATCTATTCTAAAATGGATCATAGAGGCCCAACAAGATAGCTAGGTACTACGTATAAATGATGCAAATATTATAATGATCAAATTTGATAAAGTCATACATATAATTATTTCATCATAGGTATGTCACATATAAAAACCAATGTATATATATATTCTAGATTAATCACATAGATCATAATTATCTATTCATCCAATAATGGTGCAGATGTATTGAAATATGAAGAAAATCATCAGGTTGGATAACATGAGTAGAGACATTTCAAAATTATCATATTGATGATTACTATAATGAAAAGTAAAGGGAGAATAAAAAGAGCCAAAGGGAATGATTTTTCACATCCTAGATTTTATAATGAGGTATTATTTTCATTGTTATTAATCAGGTTTTTATCCAATAGTTTTCCAATTTGTTTGAGAGAAAATGAATAATTTGTGCTTTATAGTAGGTGGTGTTTGTTTGGCACATAGTAAGGGAAAACAATGTTCCCTCCTCAATGTAAGAATATAAAAAAAGAATCTATTTGGGATAGTGGACACGGCCTTGTTGGAGCATGGTTTTGAAATATGTTCATGCCAACCATGTAGCATATCCCTCTTGGATGGGAGGGGAACATGATTTGGGAAACTGTGTGGGAAAATTGTGCGACATGTCCAAGACTTTTAAAAATTGAAAATTACCTTTGGTTAATCCTATTATTTGACAATAAATCGCCGCTATTAAACCATAGTTTTGATTTTTATCCATGGTAGGCTCTTGTAAGCCCTCATGGACCATTTAAACTCTAATATTTGTGGGGTATATAATGGTAACAACAATGAGTCATAAATTATGTCATTTTACCCTTGATTACTCTTTATTTCTAGGGTTATCCCCCCCTCATTATTTAGCTCTTATTTTATAGTGGCGTTTTTTTACCTAAAGAGGGTTAGATAATTTTTTAGGGAACCTATGGATTGATATTATTCAATCATTCCTTTATAGGGTCATGTGGTAGTGCAGTGTGTGGTTTCACAAAGATTTCTAGATGTTCAAAGAGTGTGGTATGTGTTTTTATGGTCCTACATTATTAGATGATTATATAATTTATTGTTTTCTAAATTGTGTGCTTTAAATTACGTGTGTCGTGTAATGTATTTTTTAGAAAGGTTTTTAGATTCATATACAATGATTGTTGGTTTTTGAAAGGAAAGTAGTTATATTTATAATTTTATTATTTCCAGTGTTTCATGAATATGTTACATTCATTGTGTTGATGGTTTTAAATGTCTACTGAAGTATATTTATGGTTATAGTGCATTGACTATGTATTTTCCAATGAAAATGGGTTATATTTTATTTTGGTTTATTTTATGTTCCCGTTAAATGTGTATTTTGATTTTGAATTTGAGGTAAAGCATGTTATAAAATGATTTTGAGGTGTATATGATTTTGAAATGGTATTTCCTTGAAATGGTATGATTATATATATTTTATTCTTATTGTGTTTCTAAAGTGGATTCATAAATTTAAATGTGGTGTGAAATTTATTTCAAAATGGTTTAGGTGTGTGAAATGGAATGTTTTTTTTATGAGAAATAGTTCTTTCAATGTTGATTTTTGTATTGGACCAATTTGAAAATTTGTTGAGGGATATTTCTTTTTCTTATTATTATTCTGGGAATTTATATGTGATTGTGATGATTTATGTCATGTGTGAAATGAAATTTTAGTATAAAGGTAATGTTGGGTATCTTGGTGGTTGAACTAGAAATTACATACATGTTCAATTAGAAGTTGTTGAGGCATATAGTCCTCTATAAGGATTGGTGATAACAACACTAGATAAACATATGATATGATCAGAGACCACAAGATCTTGGAATGTTCTCTCCTCTAGTAGATCGTGCAGGGGGGTGTTATTCAATTTGGTTTATCATGTTGAGAAAATCAATCATTAAGATGAGATACCCACTAATGGCCCATTCATAGGAATGATGGTAGTTATTTGTTGTGGGATTTTGATTACTAATGTACAGTGTTCATAGTTCTACTTTTGTGCTAGTTTCCTATATGTATTTACCCATGCTGATAACTTGTGACATGGTGTTTATGTTATTTTGTGCTAGATTTTAGCATAAGATAGAACTTGTGTAAATATAAATTTAAAGAAAGATTATCTTAATTTATTTTATTAATAACTATTTCATGAAAATATTTTAATTAAAAATCCTTGGAAATCTTTCAAATATTCTTATAAAAATGAGCATGTAAATTTTTATTCTATTTTTTTATCATGGAATTTATTTTTTTTTGTAATAATTGTTCTAGGATTTGGATCACACCCTACACTCACCTTTTACTGTATATAGGCTTAATAATGTATAACCTAGGTAAATGAATTATGTTTTGTATGGTGATGGTATATTTGGTTGCATTTTTTCATATCTATTAGGTGTTTGTGTTGGGGGTATTGAGAGTGATGTCCCACTTATATCATGGAGGTTTTAGGACATTTTGGGTTTGTCATTGTAGTAATTTTGGTTTTTGGTTAATGTTGTAAACAGTAAATCTAAAAATTGTTTCACCGCATTTGGTTATGTTTATTACTTATTGTGATAAATATTATAGATTGTTTTTTATTATTATGTAAATGGGTCAAATTATTCTCAAAAGATTTTTTTAATACTATGGATCAAATTTCCTTCTTGGGAGTGTTGGGTAAACGTTTCGGGCCCTAGAAGGGACTAGGTTAGGTGTCATATTGGAGGGATCTTCAGATTAGTTCTTGAAAAAATGGTATCAGTGCAGATGAAACACATTTTGTGTCAAATTATTTGGATCATTGTAGATATACAAAAGTTTGTATTTTTAGGGCATGAGGTATTGGTTGTCAGTGGGGTGTCTAGATAACACACCTCATAATAAAACTCAAATATCCATGGGATGTTGGAAAATATTGATTGAATTCTCCTCCAGGTGAGATGTGTAGGCTATAGACTGTATTTGGAAATTGGGTGGGTTGGAGTTGGTCAGTTTAACTTTTTATTAATATCGATTTGGTTATGTGTTGATTCGTAGAAGTGTTTGTATTTTTTGTTGTTTCTGATAATATTCATAATTGTTGTATTCATGGTTTTCCAGGTGGTAATTGCTTGTGGTTTCATGATTCTTCTATAGAGACTTCATTTGAAACCATACGAAGATGTTAAGATTATATCTCTATAAAAAATGATCTGAGATTAGTGGAATTATATTTTTTTTGTTGTCTATTATTTGGAACAAGGAGAGAGCTCTCGTTTATCTCATGTAGGGAAACATAACCTGGCCCATGAAAGGAAAAGTGTTATAAGTTCCTCAAGAACATGAATCATAAATTTTACGACAGCGTGGAATGTCATGGAGTATATGAGTTGAATGAGATGATATTGATAATATTCAAGTTTCATGATACTCCAAAGGTAATTAGTGTGATAGTTTCTCATATTATATTAGAAGTCCTAGTTTGAAGTCGTTATAATTAGTGGTGCAATATGGGATGAATGAGAATATAGTATTGAAAGATTAAAATGTTTTATTCAAATAGATAAATTTCCCTAATAATTTAGCTTTCTATAAGTCCTAGGAGATTTTGGAGCATAGTTAGAGAAAATGGTCCTTTGTGGAGTACACTAACTATATTTCATAGTTCATTTTGTATGCACTAGATATCATTTCTAATGAACTGACGAGGGATCAAAATATTGAGATAGGGTTGTGGCCAAAGATTTGACCTCAAGGCTTCTTGTTAATTACAAAAAATTGTACTACGGTGGTTAGTCTCGTGAAGATTGTCGAAATCATTCATAGAATCCAGCCTAGTTTCCCTTTATCAGTATCAGTAGCGGGTATTGGAAGTTCATTAGAGAAGAAGAGGAAGTTGGATGATAATTGAAAGAAGGGAGGTGGTAGATTAGAAGATCCTTCCTTGCTACCTTTTTTTGACCTATTATTCTAAGATGGTTAAGATCCATTAGTTTGGGAATGTAGGTTAAATCCCATTACTGTGTTCATCTCTACCCATAACTTCTTACTGGTGCAGAGCTATGGGGAACTTGAAGCAATTTAAAATGGTGGCATACCCATATAAGATTGGTGAATTATATGTATCATATAATGGGATTGCATCCAATTTAAAACTATATAGGATATTGGGTTCTTGTTTTGGAGGACATGGTGGTAGAGATGGATCATCATCCGGTAAGAGTTTGTTTAGAACAGAGCCGCATTCTAGTGGTTGTTATTGGGTTTAGGTAGAAATTATGTAACTTCTTGCAGTTGATAGAGCACCAGTGGAATTATATGCAGGTCCTATAATTGATTGAGGCACTTTCATATTTCATAATTTATAGTTTTGGTCTTGTATTATTCTTGTTCTTCTATTTCTATTATTTCTACCTAGTTATTGGATGATTTAATGTTTCCAATGAATCATATGTCATATGTGATGGAGTTGGTAATGCCTCTTGGTATGAATTGGGAGAATGGGTTTAGGTGTCTATCATGTAAATTCTTCATGTCAGGGGTCATGCTAGAATGTGATTTTCTAGTTTTTGAGGTGGAACTCTTTGATGTGATCTATGGTATGTACTGGAAGGTGGCTGTTTTAGTGAATATTGATTACTATCGATGGTGAGTATGTTTTGTGGAACCTAATGGAAGTACAAAGTCTTCTCAGGGTGAATGTGATTCTTAGTTGGGTTGTATTAGAACTCTACTTTAGGAATTGGGAAATCTTTTTTATCAGATCTCATTTATCTTGTTTTTTGGTGATAATGGTGATCCTGAGAGTGGTTTACCTAATTTGATGTATGTGTTCCAAGAGGTTTTTATATAGGATTTATCTGGACTACCACTAGATAGGGATTTAGAGTTATCTATCGACTTGGAAACCCGAAAAAAACATATATATTTTCCTACATATCATATGGACCCCACAAGTAGAGGGAATTACAGGTAAAGATTAATGATTTGGAATATATAGGATTAATTTTCCTTAACATCTGAACATGGGCCACCTAAGTTCTTTTTTTGAAATTTTTTACCGATATCTCTAGTTATGAACTAATAAATGGATTCTGAATAAGTTTATGATTATGATCAAATTTCATTTTACTCGCATTGATGATATTTTTATCATCTTAGTGTAAATGGTGGTATTCTAATATTAATTTGAATCACATGATTCATAAAGGTAGTGTTAAAGTATCATATGTTCAAAAAATTTCCTTCCAAAGAAGTTACAAAAACATGGGGAATATGATCTTTAATTTTGGGTCAACAAATGATCCAATAGTCTTAATATTTATTATTAGTAGAATGTTACATAAGAATCTTGATTAATTTTCACTCTATTTTTGGATGACATCATTGTATGTTCAAGGACTAAATATAAGAATGAGATGAAATTGTAAAATTTTCATGTCACACTACGAGATCATTATTATTATCATTAGTTTCTAAATTAACCTTTAGGATTGAGAAAATAACGACTCTATGACTTAGGATCTTAGAACAAGGGGATTAGATTGACCCCAAGAATATCACTGAATTGATTTCATGGGAAACCCCAAAAAAAAATTTAGTTCAGGAGATTGTTAGGCCAGGATGGGTATTATAAGTGGGTTGTTGAAGATTTTTCATTACACGCTTCATCCATTAATATTCTAAATCATAAATGGGGCATGTTTGAATGGTTCCCATATAGTCAAGCATCTATCGAGGAGCATAATAGGTGGTTGACCACAACCCCAATTTTATTATATTCATAATCTGGATTGGGATATGTGGTCAAATGTGATTCTTCTAGTGTGGGTATTGGGTGTGTTATAAATATTGATGAGTATTTTGTGGTTTATTGATCACGCCTTTTCTAACCACGTGAATATAATTACCCAACCCATGACCAGTTTTTGGTGGTGATTCATGCTCTAATGACATGGCACAAATATTTATTTTTTTATAAGTGTTAGGTTTATTCTAATTATAAAGGAATATTATATATATTCTCCTATAAATATTTGTATTTTAGGCAAAATATTTGGGTTATTAATCTTTAGGGGTTCAATTTTGGTATATTATATACCCCATGAAAAGGAAAGGTGATTGTGAATTCCTTGATAAGGAAATTGTTGGTTCAAGCATTAAATGTGACGAGTGTTTAGTTGATGATAATGGGACCTTTCTCTCAGATGTATCTCTAGACCATGGAACACGTAAGAGGTGTGTTCTTGTCCACTGTTTAGATGAATCCACCCATTATAAAATTGATTCCACAGGAGAATCACAATGTTGAGTTATTCCAGTGGTATATGTAGTTCCATACTAGTGGGGGGCTCCTTATGAATTCCCATTTTCTCTTGAAGGATATTTCATATTTAGTGGTATCCTAGTTGTGTCATTGTCATTGATGATGGTTGTGATGCAGGATATCCACAAGTTGTAATGAGTTTTTCATGATGGTGCTACCACGATATACTATGATGTGTGTTAGAAGTTCTCGTGTTCGTGTATGAGGTAAGATATATCAAAAAATTTATGTCAGAGTTATTGATGTTATCTAGTTAAAGTAGAGAATCAAAGGCCCTAAAGGATTCATTATTTTCAATGTATTCCAACATACAAGTGGGATGATATTGCCATTGATATTATTTTTTTACCACATATACCCGGGGAGGAATACTATTTGGGAATTGATTTTCATATGACCCCATTAGCCTATTAAATTACATTCACGTATTCATCCAATGTGGTTCAATTGGTATGGTTGCATGTTTAGGAGTTTATGAGGCTTTATGCTGGTTCACATGCATTTTTTTTAGGGAACCTGATTTTAACTTTTGGTTTTGGGAAGGTCTTAATATAGAGATGGTTTTATAGTTCAAGTTGATTAATACATACCATCCTCCAATAGCTAGATTTAAGGTTAAGGAAAACTAAATCATCAAAGGCATGGTCCGAGAATGTGTTTTGTATTTTAGTGGATTATTGTATATCCATTTGGGGTTGGTTGAGTTTTTATATAACATTAGTTACTAATCATTAATTAGAATAGCTTCCTTTGAGAATATTTATAGTATTTCATGTTGGCCATATTAATATTGGGTAGAGGTGGGTGAGACCTCATTACTAGGACTAAACATTGTGCACCCGACGTATAAGAAATTCATGATAATTAAGAAGTATTTTTTGATAGATTAGATTAGTTACATGTCCAATATTAATCAGAGGCACCGAGCTCTGGAGTTTATTGTTGGTGACCAGTTGATCTAAAAAGTGGAACCTCTTTTGGGTCATCAACATTTCGATAGAAAGGGAAGAAAGAGCTGATGTAGGTTAGACCGTTTGAGATTGGTTATAGATTTGTAATGGTGGCTCACATGTATTTTTTTCCTTATTTTTTTATTCCAATCCTTATTGTCTTCTATGTCTCTCAGTAGAAAAATTATAGTCCATATGTATCCCATGTGTTGACATGGGAGGAGATGTAGTTGGAACATGATCAAGATGTGTTTGAGTAGCCAGTGCTAATTGTGGATTTTTAGGAGAATGTGATTATTATGATGTCTATTGTACTTATCCATGTTTTTTGGAAGAATTATTTTAATTTTCATGACACATGGGAAAATATTTCTTCAGTTGACCAGGAATAGGGATTTTTTTCTGTGATCAAGCTTCATGTTAACTTTTTGGGTCTAGAAAACTATCATAGATGGGGGAATTATCACATATTGGATTTAATTTTGAATTATTTTATTTATTCTCTATCCAGTATTTATTATATATATTCCACATGAGTGTTTGGTAAAAATAGAGTTTTCTGGTCGAAATAAACTGTCTTATAGTTACTGTGGAATCTGGGGAAACTGTGTGCACTCCTTTAAGAATGTTTTCGGCCAAATTCAATTTTTAACAGTAAAAATAACACTGTTGTTGCTTGTTTAGGAAATCCATGTGGGCTAAACATGTAGTATGTCCCTCTTGGAAAGATAAGGGTGTGTAGTTTCTACATGTTTTAAGAAAATATGGATCATTTCCTTGTAATAAAAAAGTGGAAAATTACCATCGTTTCCTCCTTAGATTTAACCCTAATCACATATCTTCCGCCCCATTAAGGATTTTCAATAATGGGAACGTCCTCCAAACGTTCATGGACCACATAGACTCTAATCCACAGGTTGTTTTGGTGTGGAAAGATGAAGGAGTCATTATGTATGTCCTTCTCTTCTATATTTATTCATGTTTCTTTGGTTATCTACAACTCTTTCTTGAGTTTCTATTTTCTAGTGCATTTTATGACCTAATGACCAGTTGATCATGTGTTATTGGGTGGAATATTGATGGTTATTTTTCAATATAAAAATTATTGTCTAATATAGAGGTTTGATTGTAGTTTCACACCTATTTATCTAAGTTTCTATGAATTTGGTATGTTTTATTGGTTTCTTAATTGTGTTTTTTGGATTATTTTTGAGGTGTGAATTTTGTTTTTGAAAGCATTTGAGATGAATATGTAATGACTGTTTGTTTTTGAAATCATGTTTTTTAAATTTATTGTGTACATTCTTTTTAGGTTTTTTGAATATGTTTATTCCATGTGTGGGTTATAAGGCCCCAGCCTTAAACCTTGCTTAATCTTGAGTTATTACAACATTACACACTGAGGATTTTTCGGGTTTAGAGTTTTAGAGAATTAGATCATAAAACTTGCATTGAATTCCACATATAAACAAAGTGGTTACATAAAGATATTATTCTTCATTCCCATCAATGGAAAAACATTTAAAATAAAACATGGATTATTTCTTGACACATCCTTGACTCTATCATCTTATCATGTACCTTTCCCTTGACCTATGAAAAACATTTCAAAAACATGGGATGAGCATAAAAACTCAGTATGGGTTATAAAAAAACATGGAAAGGAATCATGAGTTCATATATACATAAGAATGAAATCATACTTTACCCATAAAACATATGCACTTTAACATACCTCATAAAATCATGAATAAATCATAGAAAATCATAAGACATAAAGGTAACTTGAGGCATTCATAACATTCTTAAGTAGGGAGTAACCCTATTGGTTACGTTTGGAATACCCATCACAGTATATTCCCTAAAATCTTTTCGGAGAAAACTTAACGTTTCACTCCTTCGCGTTACCCAATGAATTGGAGAGCTATAATGGGCTCCCTCGCCCTTAGTTTATCACGGAACCAACCGTCTTCATAATAATGCCCAAGAACCATAACATAATCATATCACATAGAACATGCATAAAGGAAACATAAAATTTCCACATTTCAATCATGAGATATCAATACAACAAATTGATATAAGAACATTATGAAAACCATTTTCAATACCAAAATAAAAGAAAAGTAAAACATGGTATTTATTTTTCTTTTAAAAGAAGGTATGGCTTGTAGAGGAAGCTGAAACTCAAATAACGGTCACGACGGCGGAGAAGTCGTTGTCGCTACATACGTACGACAAAAACATTCCCTTTTGTCGTTTAGTAAACGATTCGTATAAAAAAAGTATCCTTTTGAATAAAATCAAAAGTCAAAGTGGTTTATACATCGTATAAAAGAAAGTTGTGTATAAAATAAAATATGCCTCAACGAAAGGAGATTGAGACGAAGTCCCATACCTCGTATCCGACTTGACCCGACCGTTCTTTAATCTCCTGAATAATAAACATGAGTTAATCTATACTTGCTTATGAATCTTTTTCAAGTTCATTATTCCTTTTATACCATGTTATGAACATCATGTAATCAGTTAAGTTAATAATGTTCATTTTGTCAGTATTTGGTTCTTAAGTCAAAAATAGACATCTTACACTTACATGTTGTTAATTTGGTCAAAGTTTCATTATATCCAGAATGGTTTCATGATTTATATATCATATATGTCATATATATCCAGTAAATACATGCATTTATAATATTAAATAATCATTTAGAGGTAAGAAATGAAATGCACCGTTCATGGAGACGGTAAGCCGTACGTACGCATGAACGCTACTTTCATTTCTATTTCGTATTTTATAGAATGGAATCATAATTATATAAAGGTATATTATAATTCCATTATAATATCATATATAATATCATATTTCCATCCTTTATATGTCCCACATATGGTATTTAACGAATCAAATCACTTTGAGGGGGTGGTAGTCCGCACTTCCTAAAATGAAGATATCGTGTTTACCCATAATGGAAACCATAAAGGAATGCCCAAAATTAAAAAAACAGAAGCTTAAGGAAAACATAAACATATTATATATCATATATAAAAATAGTGACATCATAATGGCCACCTTTTGAAGGTGTTAAATGAGTATTGAACAATCATCGTTTCGGGAGGCAGAATTTCGCCATCCACGGAAACCGTATGTTCTTTTACCATTTGATGTCGTTGTGTGAGATTTTAGCTCAAATAAATCTTATAAAAACATCCTAGTATATTGAAGATACTGTTGTTTTTACAATATAAGTAAATAAAAAGAGTTTAGGGGGTTGGAGAAGCAAAATAATACAAATGAACATGAGAGAATGAATTACCTTTAAAAGTGTAACTACTTTTGAGTTGAGCCTAAAGGCTTCCTTTGAAAGGATTCTGCCCAAAGGGAATCCTCTAGGAAGAGTAGAGGGATTTGGAGAGAGTAAATGGGCAGGGGTTGGCCGAGCCAAAGGCTTGAGGTGTGTGTGAAATGAGGTAGAGGTGGGGGCCTTTTATAAGAGGAGAGGAGGGGCACTTTTGGAAAGTAAAGAAATATTAATTTATTTGAAAATGTGTTTCGGTTTAAAAAGGTCCCACATTGATATAATTCGTGGATACGGTGATAAGGCTTCGAAATCCACTCATCCAATAAGTTTTGGACAGGTGTAGTTCATAGATTTTACATTATCTTTCCATTTTATTTAAATCATCAAATAATGATGTCATCGCTGCATCATTATTATGTCATAAATAATTTAATTTATTTAATGTCTAAAAATCATAAAAAAAAACTACTATAATGTAGGACATCGTTTTATCTTTCCAATGACTATTTATAATCAAATATCTGATCTTTATAACCCCATGTGAAATTTGGTTTTGTAAAACATCTCCTGTTTGTGTCATTTTTACTTTAATATTTAATAAAAAGTTATTTATGTCATTTCCAAACCAAAGTGTCTCCATGGGGTCCCCAAGTTAACCCATGGATTTTCTTGGTAGGCCATGACACAACCAATAAGGTTGGGACATGTGTCTAGGTCATTTCCTATTATTAAAACATTATTTATACCTTAAACTATCCTAATTACCACTAATCGCGATTAAGAACATAATAAGTTACTATTCACCAAAAAAATTATTATAATCTCATTGAACAACATTTTACTTCTTAATGAAAACCATGTATGTCGGATTTTCAAAATTCAATACACATTAGTGGTAAACTTTCATTTAACTGAAAAATCAGTTTGCTTGATTACCACTTAGTGGTTTCACTATTCATCAAAAATTGAAGTTTTTCAGAAAATTACCAAAAATTCAACCTAAGCTATATTTGATATTCCGAATTCAAAAATGAAGTCCATTTTAAAAAATTCAAATCATATAAGTCACATTAATTAATTCAATAATTAATTCCCGCTGCCAGAGAAAATAGCGTGTTTTTACAAAACAATAATTATCAAAATATTGACACCAGTTTAAGTCTAATTTCAAAGTGAAATTGATTCCAATGACCACCATTGGATAAAATGGTAAAAATATATTCTAATTTCACTTCAAAACCAATTCAAAACAAAATATAATCATATAAATAAATTAGATTAAAAAAACAGTTTTGATGTAAAATGCAATATTTTTCACTATTCATTAAAAAATGAACATTGTCAGAAAAATACCAAAAATTCACACAAGGTAAATTTTGATGTCCCAATCATAAAGAATAAGTTTATTTTGAAAAAAATAGTTTATAAAATTTTCAAAATATAGATTCAAAAATGGTTTTCCATCAAAAGGCAGTAAAACAATCTTTTAAGAACATTAGTGTATTCCATGCATAAGATTGTATTTATTTTCATTTTAAGCCTCTATAACACTATCTTAATCATTAATAGACATAGATAAAAATATATATTATTCATTACTTACTTGGGATGTTACATCCTTCCCCCCTTTAGAAAATTGTGTCCCCGCAATTTATTTACTTATCGAATAAATGGGGGTACTTATCCCTCATTGCATTTTCAGATTCCCATGTTGCCTCTTCAATCATGTGGTTTTTTCCACAAAACCTTTACCTGCTTAATCACCTTATTCTGTAACACTTGCTCCCTGTGGTCAAGAATCTGGACCGGTTGTTCCTCATAAGATAGGTTCTCTTCCAACTGAACTACCTCTGGACTCAAAACATGAGATGGATATGGCACATACATTCTCAACATCGAAACGTGAAAAACATTGTGTACCTAAGATAAACTCGGAGGTAAAGCCACTCGGTATGAAACTAATCCAACTCTTTCCAGAATTTCGTATGGTCCAATGAACCTTGGACTCAACTTTCCTTTCTTACCAAATCTCATCACACTTTTCCAAGGAGAAACCTTGAGAAAAACATGATCACCTACCTCGAAAGATAGTTCCTTCCTCCGGTTATCCGCATAACTCTTCTGCCTGCTCCGAGCTGTTCTCATGTGTTTCTGAATCAGCTGAACTTTTTCTTCCATCTCTTCTACCAATTCTGGTCCCATCAACTTCCTTTCTCCCAATTCATCCCAGAAAGCTGGAGTTCGACACCGCTTCCCATATAATGCCTGAAATGGTGCCATCTGTATACTGGAATGAAAACTGTTATTATATGAAAACTCAACCAATGAAAGATGTTGGTCCCAAATTCCCTGATAATCCATAGAACAAGCTCGTAGCATATCCTCCAATGTCTGAATTGTTCGTTCTGACTGCCCATCTGATTGAGGAGGAAAAGCTGTACTAAAATTTAATTCAGTACCCAACGACTTCTGAAGGCCTTTCCAAAAGTTAGAAGTAAACCTGGGATCACGATCCGATACAATGGAGAGTGGAACTCCATGTAACCTGACTATCTCTTTAAGATACAAACGGGAAAGTTGATCAAGAGAGAAAGAATCTCCTATAGAAAGGAAATGAGCAGATTTGGTCAAGTGATCAACAATAACCCAGATTGCATTATTACCTCGAGATGTCTTCGGTAATCCAACAACAAAGTCCATTGATATATTCTACCATTTCCACTCTGGCACTGGTAAAGGCTAAAGCATCCCTTTCGGTAACTGCCACTCTGCTTTAACCTGTTGACATGTCAAACACTTCACAGAAAAATCAGCAATGTCTCTTTTCATTCCATCCCACCAATAATACTCCCGCAGATCTCTATACATCTTAGTACTGCCCGGATGAACTGAAAACGGAGAACTATGAGCTTCACATAACAGCTCTCTCTTTAACTGTGAATCACAAGGCACACACAATCTCTTCCCAAATCTCAAAACACAATCACTATCAATTTTGAATTCAGGAAACTTACCTTTCTGAACCAGCTCTACCTTTTTCTGCAACTCACTGTCTTGTTTCTGTGCTTGCTTGATTCTATCTGATAGAGAAGATCCCACTGATACCTGAAACAAAACAGAAGGACTTCCTGCACCAACAACTTCTATGCCAAAGTTCATCAAATCGTTAACCAAAGTATCACATTCCAAACGCAACATTGTTAATGAAGAATTACTTTTTCGACTCAAAGCATCAGCCACTTTATTTGCTTTTCCCGGATGGTAATGAATTGTACAATCATAATCCTTGATTAATTATAGCCATCTCCTCTGTCTCATGTTTAACTCTTTCTGAGTGAATATATACTTTAAACTTTTGTGATCGGTATATATTTCACACTTTACTCCATACAAATGATGCCTCCAAATTTTTAAAGCAAAAACAACAGCAGCTAATTCCAAATCATGTGTAGGGTAATTTACCTCATGAGTTTTCAACTGTCGTGAAGCATAAGAAATTACCTGATCATTCTTCATTAGGATGCAACCAAGTCTTTTCAATGAAACATCATTGTATTTAACAAACTCACCATTCCTGGAAGGTAGTGCCAAAACTGGAGCATTCACCAATCTTATTTTCAATTCCTGAAAACAATCATCACATTCTTTTGTCCAGATAAACTTAACACCCTTCTGATTTAGCTTAGTCATTGGACTAGATAACCGTGAAAAATTTCTAACAAACCTTTGGTAATATCCTGCCAAACCAAGGAAGCTACGAATCTTGGTTACATTTGTGGGTCTTGGACATTCTTCCACAACTTTTGTTTTTGCGGGATCAACAGTTATTCCATCTTTAGAAACAATGTGACCAAGGAAAGAAATTTGTTGCAACCAAAACTCACACTTGCTGAATTTCCCATACAGTTTCTTTTCTTTTAAGGTTTGCAAGATAACCCTTAAATGTTTTTCATGCTCCTCTTTACTAGAAAACACCAAAACATCATCAATGAAAACCACCACAAACTTATCCAAGAACTCATGGAAAATTCTATTCCTTAAGTCCATGAATACAGAAGGTGCATTGGTTAGCCCAAAAGGAATTACTACAAATTCATAATGGCCATATCTCATACGGAACACGGTCTTCGGAATATCTGCCTCCTTTACCTTCAACTGATGGTACCCCGATCTCAGGTCAATCTTTGAAAAAAACTGAGCTCCCTGGAGCTGATCAAACAAATCATCGATATGAGGAAAAGGATATTTGTTCTTAACAGTGATATTATTCAAGGCTCTATAATCAATGCAAAGTCTCATAGAACCATCTTTCTTTTTAACAAATAAATCAGGAGCACCCCATGGTGATGTGCTAGGTCTAATGAAACATTTCTCTAATAAATCTTGCAATTTCTCCTTAAACTCTAAAAGCTCAATTTGTGTCATTCGATAAGGGGGTTTTGAAATTGGCTTAGCATCAGGAACTAAGTCAACAGTAAACTCAACTTCCCGATCTGGTATTATTCCAGGCAACCCATCAGGAAAAACATCAGGATACTCATTTACCACTAGCACATCATTAATCTGAACAGTTCCGTTATTTTCAACGACGTGTGCAAGGTAACATTCATTTCCATCTTTCACAAGTTTCTCGGCCTCTTGATATGTTATCAAAAGTAAGGGTTCATTCTTGTAAACAAAGTGAAAGTCTTTCTGAAAAGAAACTTCTTTAGCTCTACAGTCAATCTTAGCATGGTAAATAGAGAGCCAATCCATACCCAGGATAACATCAAACTCTACTAGAGGTAGAACAATAAGGTTTTCAAGTAGCTTCTTTCCACAGATAAGGATAGGAAGATTCTTATAAATTCTATTTGCCTCAACATTCCCCCCAGGTGTTTTTACCAAAAGTTCAGGAGTCATTTCTTGAGATGGTATTCCCACTTTACTAGAAAAGGTTTCAGAGATGAAAGAATGTGTAGACCCCGAATCAAACAACACACTGGCATAATTTGAAAAAACAAACAAAGTACCTGATACAACTTCATTTGATGGCCCGACATCTGCTGAAGTAGTTGCAAAGGATTTCACCACCCCTTTTTGCTTGTAGTCTAACTGCTTCCCATCACTCAAGCTCTTTGTCGGACACTCATTTGCATAGTGACCCATCTCATTTCACTTATAACATTTCACTAACTATAAATCAACTTTGTTCTTACCTTCACCTTGATCCTTTTCAGTGCAATCACGAGCCTTATGTCCCATCTTACCACATCGGTAGCACTTTCCAGAATTCAGAAGACATTCCCCAGCATTCCTTTTGCCACATTTATCACAAACTGGAAACGTAGTTCTCTTACCATCAGACTTTTTTGAAGAATTCTTACCTTTCTCCTGCCACCTCGGTCTCTTCTTCTGCTGGTTGTTATAGAACACTTGGTCATCGGCAAACTCCATTTCCACCTTCTCAGCACATCGAACAAGCTTTTCATAACTTTTAAACTCACGAGAAGCTAATGCCCTTCGATATTTTGGATTTAATCCTGAGTAAAAACGATTTATTTTACTATCAAGGTCCCAGATAAAATTTGGAGCATACCTTGCCAATCGAGTGAACCTTTCTTCATAGGCAGCCACTAAGTCTTCCTCTTTCCTCAATTCCAAGAATTGTTTTTCCATCCTAATTCGAACAGCCTTAGGATAATACTTCTCAAGAAACATACCTTTGAATTCATCCCAGTCAAGAGCATCAATCTCATCGGCGTCCCTGATATTTTTAACCATAGACCACCACTGATCTGCTTCACCCTCCAAACGGTAAATAGCAAGACTAACCTTTTGATTGTCTGAACACCCCATGACATCAAAAATATTCTCCAGTGCTTTAATCCACCCTTCAGCTAGCACAGGGTCAGATGATCCTCTGAATGATGGTGGATGTGGCCTCATGAGATGTTCCACCACTAACATGTTCCTCTGCGGTTGATCTGGATGATCTCGTGCATGGAAACCACCGCCATTTATCGCTTGAGTCAACTGTGCCATCACTGCAACAAAATATTCAGTTCCAATTCCGACCATCTCAGGATGCTGATTCGGAAGGTTATTTCCTTCTTTATGCCTTCCTAGCACTGCTTCCCTGTTTCCTCTGCGGAAAACCATTCTGAACAAACATGTCTTAGATAAAGAAACATGGTAATCTTTAAATGCTATATCATTTCAAAAAAAATATTTTTGGATAATCATTTAATAGAATTCTAACTCCTAAAGTTATCTAAACTGACCTCTGATACCACCTATAAGGCCCCAGCCTTAAACCTTTCATTATCTTGAGTTATTACAAGATTACACATTGAGGATCTTTTCGGGTTTAGTGTTTTAGAGAATTAGATCATAAAACTTGCATTACATTCCACATATAAACAAAGTGGTTACATAAAGATAGTATTCTTCATTCCCATCAATGGAAACACATTTAAAATAAAACATGGATTATTTCTTGACACATCCTTGACTCTATCATCTTATCATGTACCTTTCCCTTGACCTGTGAAAAACATTTCAAAAACTTGGGATGAGCATAAAAACTCAGTATGGGTTATAAAAAAACATGGAAAGGAAACATGAGTTCATATATACATAAGAATTAAATCATACTTTACCCATAAAACATAGGCACTTTAACATACCTCATAAAATCATGAATAAATCATAGAAAATCATAAGACATAAAGGTAACTTGAGGAATTCATAACATTCTTACGTAGGGAGTAACCCTCTTGGTTACGTTTGGAATACCCATCACAGTATATTCCCTAAAATATCTTAGGAGAAACCTTAATGTTTCACTCATTTGCGTTACCCAGTGCATTGGAGAGCTATAACGGGCTCACACGCCCTTAGTTTATCACGGAACCACCCGTCTTCATAATAATTCCCAAGAACCATAACATAATCATATCACATAGAACATGCATAAAGGAAACATAAAATTTCCACATTTAAATCATGAGATATCAATACAACAAATTTATATAAAAACATTATGAAAACCATTTTCAATACCAAAATAAAAGAAAAGTAAATCATGGTATTTATTTTTCTTTTAAAAGAGGGTATGGCTTGTAGAGGAAGCCGAAACTCAAATAACGGTCACGACGGCGGAGAAGTCGTTGTCGCCGCATACGTACGAAAAAAACATTCCCTTTTGTTGTTTAGTAAACGCTTCGTATAAAAAAAATTCCTTTTGAATAAACGCAAAAGTCAAAGTGGTTTATACATCATATAAAACAAAAGTTGTGTATAAAATAATTTATGCCTCAACGAAAGGAGATTGAGACGAAGTCCCATACCTCGTATCCGACTTGACCCGTCCATTCTTTAATCGCCTGAATAATAAACTTGAGTTAATCTATACTTGCTTATGAATCTTTTTCAAGATCATTATTCATTTTATACCATGTTATGAACATCATGTAATCTGTTAAGTTAATAATGTTCATTTTGTCGGTATTTGGTTCTTAAGTCAAAAATAGACTTCTTACACTTACATGTTGTTAATTTGGTCAAAGCTGAATTATATCCAGAATGGTATTCATGATGTATATATCATATATGTCATATATATCCAGTACATATATGCATTTATAATATTACATAATCATTTAGAGGTAATAAATGAAATGCACCGTTCATGGAGACGGTGAGCCGTACGTACGCATGAACGCTACTTTTATTTCTATTTCGTATTTTATAGAATGGAATCATAATGATATAAAGCTATATTATAATTCAAGTATAATATAATATATAATATCATAGTTCCATCCTTTATATGTCCCACATATGGTATTTAACGAATCAAATCACTTTGAGGGTGTGGTAGTCCGCACTTCCTAAAATGGAGATATCATGTTTACCCATAATGGAAACCATAAAGGTATGCCCAAAATGAAAAAAACAGAAGCTTAAGGAAAACATAAACATATTATATATCATATATAAAAATCGTGACATCATAATGGCCACCTTTTGAAGGTGTTAAATGAGTATTGAACAATCATCGTTTCGGGAGGCAGAATTCCGCCATCCACGGAAACCGTATGTTATTTTACCATTTGATGTAGTTGTGTGAGAGTGTAGCTCAAATAAATCTTATAAAAACATCCTAGTATATTGAATATACTGGTTTTGTTACAAAATAAGTAAATACAAATATTTTATGAGGTTGGATAAGAAAAATAAAACAAATGAACATGAGAGAATGAATTACCTTTAAAAGTGTAACTCCTTTTGAGTTGAGCCTAAAGTCTTCCTTTGAAAGGATTCGTCCAAAGGGGAATCCTCTAGGATGAGGAGAGGGATGTGGAGAGAGTAAATGGGCAGGGGTTTTCCGAGCCAAAGGCTTTAGGTGTGTGTGAAATGAGGTAGAGGTGGGGGCCTTTTATAAGAGGAGAGGAGGGGCACTTTTGGAACGTAAAGAAATATTACTTTATTTGAAAATGTGTTTCGGTTTCAAAAGGTCCCACATTGATATAATTCGTGGATAAGGTGATAAGGCTTCGAAATCAACTCATCCAATAAGTTTTGGACATGTGTAGTTCATAGATTTTACATTATCTTTCCATTTTATTTAAATCATCAAATAATGATGTCATCGCTGCATCATTATTATGTCATAACTAAATTAATTTATTTAATGTCTAAAAATCATAAAAAATATACTATGATGTAGGAAATCTTCTTAGCTTTCCAATGACTATTTATAATCAAATATATGACCTTTATAACACCATGTAAAATGTTTTTTTGTAAAACATCTCTTGTTTGTGTCATTTTTACATTAACATTTAATAAAAAGTTATTTATGTCATTTCCAAACCAAAGTGTCTCCATGGGGTCCCCAAGTTGACCCATGGCTTTTCTTGGTCGGCCATGACACAACCAATAAGGTTGGGACATGTGTCTAGGTCATTTCCTATTATTAAGTCATTATTTATACCTTAAACTACCCTAATTACCACTAATCGCGATTAAGAACTTAATAAGTTACTATTCACCAAAAAATTATTATATTCTCATTGAACCACATATTACATCTTAATGACAACCATGTATGTCGGATTTTCAAAATTCAATACACATTAGTGGTAAACTTTCATTTAACTGAAAAATCAGTTTGCTTGATTACCACTTAGTGGTTTGACTATTCATCAAAAATTGAATTTATTCAGAAAATTACCAAAAATTCACCCTAAGCTATATTTGATATTCCAAATTAAAAAATGAATTCCATTTTACAAAATTCAAATCATATAAGTCACATTAATTAATTCAATAATTAATTCCCGCTGCCAGAGTAAATAGCGTGTTTTTACAAAACAATAAGTATCAAAATATTGACACCAGTTTAAGTCTAATTTCAAAGTGAAATTGATTCCAATGACCACCATTGGATAAAATGGTAAAAATATATTCTAATTTAACTTCAAATCCAATTCAAAACATAATCTAATCATATAAATAAATTAGATTAAAAAAATAGTTTTGATGTAAAATGCAGTATTTTTCACTATTCATTAAAAAATGAACATTGCCAGAAAAATACCAAAAATTCACACAAGGTAAATTTTGATGTCCCAATCATAATGAATAAGTTTATTTTGACAAACATAGTTTATAAAATTGTCAAAATATAGATTCAAAAATGGTTTTCCATCAAAAGGTAGTAAAACAAGCTTTTAAGAACATTAGTGTATTCCATGCATAAGATTGTATTTATTTTCATTTTAAGCCTCTATAACACTATCTTAATCAATAATAGACATAGATAAAAATATCTATTATTAATTACTTACTTGGGATGTTACATGGGTGGTGTGGAATGTGTTTTCAAAGAGATAGAGAGGATCAAATGTGTTTAAGTGTATATTCCAAGGGTTATGAATTTTATTTTAATTTGTCTTATTTCTTATTCACCTTTAATGTTTCTACGAATTTCTAAAGAAAATTGAATCATGTTATAAATTTTTTTATGGGTATATGATTTCTAAAAGGGAATTATACAATCAAAACGGTTGTATTCTATATATGTTCTTATTTTAGTGTTTTAAATTGGTTTTATAAATTGTGAATGTTGTATGGAATATATTTACAATTTTTTTTTGTTCAATGGATTGTTGTTTTTTTATGAAAAATGTTTTTTTCATGTAGATTTTGGCCACGGGACCATTGTGAAAATGTGAAAGGGTTTATTTACATGTCTTCCAAAGAATCTTCAAATTTTTATATGAAATATTGGATTTAAATGACACGAAAAATGGAATTTTACATCAACAGAACTCTTAGGTATGTCGGTGAGTGAAGAAGAACTAGTATGCTTGTTGATATTGAAGTGGTCATGGCCCAGATTCACCTAAAAGGTTTGACTATTACAAAAATAACTAAACATGTGATATGATCAAATAACAATAGACCATGGAATGTGTTCCCATATAGTGGCTCATTCATTAGAATGTTTTTTGTTTTAGATTATCATACCAAGACGATTGGACCATGGGATAGGATCCCCTATAATTTCACATGCTATATAATTGTTTTGGACAATTAGTGGTTGATTTTGGATCACCGAGGTATGAGGATCACAGTGTCAAATTTATGGTTGTTTTTTATAGGGTCTTACCCATGGATCAATATTGTTAAATAATGATTATTTTATGTGGTTCTATTTTTCAGTATTTGTTAGACCATGTTTACTATTTTATTTCTAGAAAAAAATATGGAATTTTGTTTCCTTAAATGCGTTTCATGAGGATTTTTTCCTTAAAAATATTTAGTTGAAATGTTTCAAATATTTTTATAGATATGTGAATGATTAATTGTTTTCTACTAATTTATCATAGAATCATTTCATGTGGGTGTGATTATTCTTTGATTTGGATCACACTATAATGACCATGTTTTTACACATATTAAAATTACATTACATTTGAGTAATACTTAATAAATTAAAAAAACATACCACCAAATATTATATTATTCTATTGCCATTAAAAACATGGAAACATAATACATGGTACAAAAGTGAGTTATATAATACCCTACTATGTTCTTCATTACTGGAACCGTTATGTGACACATCAAAAATAGTATATATATTAATAAATTGGGGGAAAATAGTTTAAAAATGTTTGATCTCAGATGATCGGTATAGGTAAACTAAGGAGACATGTTTGTTTAAATATTAGCATATGAGTATAGTAATGTGATCAACACATTAAATAATAATACAATGCATAGAAAAAATGATAAAAAGGATTCATGCCATAAAGCATGATTATTAGTAAGACGTGAATAATAATGAAATAACAAAATATGAAATGAAATCATAACATAAGAATAAAAAATTGAATTGTGGAAAACATATAAGTATATAACATAACATCCATAGTATCATTTATATCACTTACAAGACTAGCATTGAAGTGAAATTTTACTCCCCCTGGCATATTATTAGTCATAGTCCACTCCCATGGCTATATTTGTGTCCTGAGTTCATGCTTTATACCATCACGGTTTTCATGTTTCACTACCTTGTCTATCTTAGTAGTCAATATTCACCCCCAATACCATCTAAGTCTATATCATGAGATATTACTCTTTAATTAATGAATTGTATTGAGATATATGTCACAAAAATCTCAAAATGAAATCATACATAAATGTGTCACAAAATCATAAAAAATATTCATAACATTACCCATGAAATGAAATGGGTGTTATAAAAATGCAATCGTATCATAACATGTGAAAAAAAGGCATGTTTCCTAAACATTTCATAAAAAATATTACTTCTGAAAAGAAATGGATTTAAAAATCATATAACTAGTTATAGAGAAATGGGATTCATAAAAATCACGCTATCAAAACATATATCATTCAATGAATGATTATAATAGGAAACATTAATTAGATTCCTAATAAAGGCATGATTTAAACCAACTACTATTATCATCGATGGGTAATAATTTTTAATGATCTGTTAAAAACATTTAACGATGAAAATATAATTATAATTTTAAAATTTATATTAACAAAAAATACCTTTTGAAACTATATTATTTGAATATAAACATTAAAATTTATAATTAATTCTTGAAAGAATATTGACAACCTTTTTCATGATACTTATAAACAAGATTGTAAACCATTTCAAAATAGTTTTCCTTGAAAAAATTTAATATTGTATTGAAGCAACATATATAAAATTGACCATATTAAATAAATATCACATAATAGATATCTGTATACCAATAAATTTAATAATAAGAGTCATAGAATACAATCATGAGTATTATAAATACCACACAAATGAAATATATGGGTATATATAAATATATATAATTATTATCAATATTTACTATATCATATATATTTACTAAACCATACATAATATAGTTCATGTAGTGTATTAATAAATCACATCTCTTTGAGGTGGTAGTAGTCCACACTTTCTCAAAAGAAATTATCATATTTTTAAACAAGATGGAAGGTATACATATATGTGTTTTAAATTAATTATATATGCCTAAATACAAAATAAATATAATATATAACATATATAAAAATTCATTTCCAAATAATTTCTACCATTAGAGATGGTAATGTAAAAAATTAATAATCATAGTTTAGGGAGGCTATAGTTCGTCAAACACGTAAAGAGTCGGTTCATTACCCATAAGAGTAGAATGTCATTAATTTTATGTGGAAACTATTGAATAAAAAATACTAAAAATATTTTGGATAATGTTGTTTTTATAAAATAACGTAAAAAGAAGATTTGGGGAGTGCAAAAAGAAAATAAAATAATGGAGTTTGAGGGGGGGTGTTACCACTTAATCGGGTAACATATTTTGTATTGAACTAAAGGGAATCCTTTTAATGATTTATTCCTAAGGTAGGGTTAAATGAGTATGTGAGGGATATTTTTGAGTTATGTTTTCATATGTTATCCAAATTATGGGTCTTGATAGTTGTACGGATGTTGGAAGAGGGGAGACCATTTGAAATTGAGGAGGAGTGGCACTCTTATAAAATATTGGAAAATGGAATCCTAACACTCTTTCTTTATTGAAATTAGATCCAATAATGTTTAAATGTAGATAAATGGGATTATAGGGTTAAAATAGTTCCAGAAAAATAATTTGGGACTTGTGTATAGGTCATTTTCGAAAATTTGGTTATGGATTAGTTTCTTATTTAGCATAATTTGACCTTAATCATTGTAATTAATTATAGTTACATTGAATAATATTTTTAGAGAGAATGAAAGTTTATATTATTTTTAAATTTTATATTATTCTTATACCAATAGGGAATCCATTTTTGTAAATTCCAAATACTTATTTGGAGGAAATTAATTTAAATCTAATCCTGTAGATAGGTCGATAATGCAGGGTTTTAAATTAAAAACGTCCACAATTTTGCTATGTTTGTATATTAAATTTCTAAGATAATTTAATTATAATGACATAAATTGGATTAATTATAACAATATTACATAATAATAGATTTATACTATTTTTAAATTAAATTCAACTTAATTAATAAACATTGTAAAAGTGTAGTTTTGAATTGAAATCTAGTTTTTAACTATTCATTAAAAAAATTAAATGATATAGAAATGTACAAAAAATTTATCCTACCCAGATTTCTTTGTTTTTATTATAAATGTGATGTTTATTTTGAAATATTTCATTATAAATATTTAACAAATTTAGATTTAAAATATTTTTTCCATTAAAAAACAGTAAAACAACCTTTATAAAAATATAGGGTTTTAAGCATAAAATAGGGTTTGTTTTTATCATATGTCTATAAAATATATTGGATTGATATCAAAAATATTTATTCTAACAATATCAATTAATAATGGTAATTGATATAATTGTTAAAGACAAAACACCTTTGGGAGCATAAAAATAGAAATAAATACTTTATATTTAATGTTTTTTTATATTTTCCTTTCAAAATAATTGGTAACATATGAATTAAACTTATATTTTTGTAATCCATATATTTTTTATATGTTAATACAAAAAATTCATAATATATAATTTAATAAAAAGCTTATATATTATTATATAAAATAATCATATTTTAATAATATATTGTTGTACTATAATCCTTTGGCATACATGTTATGTAAGACATCATGGAAACTAATTGATTCTTTTCAAGAAAGTTATAATTGGTGTTCCATATAGAATAAGATAAATTTTTTAAAATTAGATTGGAAAAGGTCATTAACCAAATCTCAGGGTGTTACATTATTCCCCCTTAAATTGAACTTCTCCCTCTAAATTCACCTCTGTTATCAATGGTTTAATACAGGAAATATTGATTCGTATAAGCCTAAATTTTAATAATAAATTATAAAACGTCAATTAAAAATGGAATGTAAGAACACTAATGGATACCTAAATTAATATATAACTAGGATTCCACATAAGATAAAATAGGCTGTATTTTAAGATTTGACATCAATGAAAAGCGTAAATATTTATAGGCACTAATTGAGGTCATCAATAAATATAAATTGAATGATCAAAGTAATGTTCAGGTATGAAAATTAATAAATCACTAGTGATTTCAAATTCCACTGGTTAAACAAACATTGTGAGTTAGTATTAAAACATTCTTCTCTTTTAATCACCATCCAAACATTGAGCAATTATTGATATATTTATATAAAATAAATTTCATACTTTGTATTTCATTTGATAAATTTATAATACATCCATTACCTCCATGATTGAATGTCTTAAAATAATATTTGATGCCTAATGCACAAAAATAAGCTTCTAACAGATCTTATGAACTATAAAATAATTAAAAGTATATAAATATATCTTCAAAATGAATATTCATTAATGTAATATCATACAAAGTAGAACCAGTTATTCACCATTAATATTTAATCGTTTAAAAAATTATACATTAACAAGAAAATCACATAGGTTAGTGGTAGGTATGAAACCCTAATTATCTTTCTGTCATGTGTTTAAGATATGAAGCATTTCCAAACATTATTGGTTGTCACTTGATGTACATGATGTCCTTTTATAAAACCAAACTAATATAATATATAAAATTAATAACATAGACATCATTTTAATACAATTAATCACTATATATCCTCTTATCTATGGATTTTTATATAATATTATTACATAAATAATTTATCTATTGTTTAACATAAACATTTCCGGACTGGTTAACCTTATAACCCTTATGAAAGATGAAGATTCAAACTTGTATAAACAATGTCATGAAATCAACTTATCATGGATCACCCATTAATCAAAAATTATATTTTGGTTGTCTCATTCTAAACATGTGAATTACATCATCATATATTCACTTGAAACATTTAAATAACATAAATTATGATAAATAAATTATGAAACCTTGTATTATTCCTTATTAAAAAGTTTACATGATGTCTTCTATAAATCCAAGAAGGAGTAATCTACATCCATGATAACATAGACTACATTTTCAACTTATCCTATATCATTACTGAGGTAATCAATAATGTCCAATTAACTTTTTATCATTCATTATTTCTTGATACAATCAAAATTATATTCACATAAGGACCATATTTGGAGTTATCTTCCCTTAGTAAAAATATAACATTGTCATTAAATAGATTATCCTTCCCATAAAAAATATTTAACATAATCTAATAAATCATTTTCTAAAAAACAATACAAGAATATATCACTATTAATATAACATATGTTTTCTATTCCAAATACATAAGACATCAATTATTACACATAATTCATAATATATAAGAAATCAACCTCATTATCTTATTTAATACATATTTATTTTCACATTTCTTCTATTGTATCATAATCATCATAAATGAAACCGTTACATGTACCACCTTACTAACTCAGTTTGGGACATTTCCCCTTAGGAAATATATTTTCAAAATGACTATTCAATATTCATATTTTTTTTTAATATTGATTATTTATTAGGGATAAAAAATTTCAAATTGATCTAGTTAGAGAAATATTTCATTCCTTCTTGGCAGTTACACTCTTCGTTTACTTCTTTTAAAAAGTAAATACACCTTCATGTTCCACTAAGACATTAAATTAGGTAATTCATTCCACATTATTAACATAATGGAAACCATATATCTTTTCTTTTATGGTATTATTTAACTTAACTCCAAATGAAATCCTTTATTCTATTCCATGTTGATCCCGAATGTTGATTAAGGTGCGCGTTGTTGATAATGTTCCTCGAATATTGATTAGGGATGATCAAAATATTCATCACTCATGTTATCATCTCTTTTGAATTCACATTGATAAATTTCTTACCATATTCGTCATTAATCCATTTCATCCGGGTTTCACCCATTGACTAAAACAAAGAACAAATGAATAAGAAATTATTCTCATTGAGAATAATAACATAATCATGATAATTCACTGATATTATGTCAAACATATGAAACCTTATATAAAATATGGAAACATAGGTGTATCTAATGTTATTAATATTGATATTATATTAGAATAATTTATTATTATTTAAGAACTATTTATGGATTTCTAAACATATCTCAAGGGAGGGAAAAACTAGATGTACAACAAGGCCAGTTTTAATGTTCTAGATTAACCCCAATCAGGCCTGAAACATCATGTTAGAGTTGTTACCTCTAGTTATATCTCATATAGAGAAACATTTCCTTTTATTGTCTAGACATGGATTTATTTTATGTAAAATATTCAATAAATCCTTTACTAAAATGGGATGAAACTTTCTTATACTTTTCCTTATCATTAGACTTATCCATATACATGTCCTTAGAGTTATCACTAGGGTTTTATAATGCTTGTTTTATAATGAAAACAATTCCTTTAATATGATACCAAATATAATGTCCATGTGTTTACATACATTAATATTACATAAATTTGTGCAATACATAAAATAATTCAAAAATATTGGCCCAAATATAATATTATTATAGTGCCTTTGGCAACATGGAAACATAATCACTGGTACATATGTGAGCTAAAGCTTCTCCCAATAGGTTCTTCATGAATATAAATCTTATTAGACACATTAAACATACTATATATCTTCATAACCTAGGGTAAGTAATCCTAAAAATAAGTGATCTTAGATTCTCAGTTAGAGTAAATAAGGGAGACATGTAAGGAAAAACATTAAAATTGTATTATAATAACATGATCATAATAGTTGATTATTATACCCTAAATATCAAAGATCATAAACATTTATTTTGTAATAAATAATTATATTTCATATGAAATTAATCACAAGGAAATCAATATCATTATCCATGAAATCATAACATATAAATAAAACATGTAATTGAAGGAAACACATAAGAATATAATAAGATTTTAATAGTATCCAAGTAATCGATGCCAGACCATCTGAATAGTATTTGTTCACTACTCAAATATTCATGGTGTTCATGGTTCACTTTAATTTACATCATATAAGAATTATTTTACTCCTCACACCATATTTGTAGAGATGGTCCACTCCCATGGAAATCTTAGTAGTCAAGGTTCACTCCCATGACCATAGTAGTCTGTCTCATGATATATAAATAATTTCCTAATTCTATAGAGGGAGATATAACATCCAACAATCTCACAATGAAATCAAAAATAAATGTTACAAAGAAGCATTAAAATTATTCATAACATATCCTTAAAAAATAAATGGTTATTATAGTCATGTAATCATATCATTGTCTGTGGAAAAATATTAGTTTCATAAACATTTCAGTATAATCATAAAATGGAAAAAGAAGATTGAAAAATAATATAAACTTTTAAAGAGAAATTAGTTTCATAAACCTCATGAAAAAAAGATAAACCATTAAAAAAAGAATATTAATGAAAAAATTTAATCATTTCAATAATAATTAAAAAGTAACACCTATAGATGCTATCATTGATGGGAAATTCTTTTGAATGATCTTTTAATAACCTTTTATGAGGAATATATTATTTTTCCATCAAATGGATTTTTAAAGCATAATTCGTCTTGAAATATATTTTACTCGATAATAAATATTAAAACATATAATTTAATCTTCAAAAAAAATTCAACCCATTATCTTATATTCTTATAAAGATTATTGTAAACCATTTCAAAATAATTTTCTTTAAACTGTTATAAAAGACTGTTAAATCACATTTTTATAACAACCCATGTTAATGATAGATCATATAAAATATATATAAATACTAATTAATTTCATAATATTAATCATATAGTATGTCATTATTAGTATATACAGTAAACAAAAATAATATATTGGATAATAGGGAACGTTTCTCTAAGATATAAACAGAGGTATAAAATTATATTTCAGTGTGTATTGACACTATTAATAATAGTAAAATATTCCAATATAGTAAATTTAACAATATTATACAACCTATAAAGAATAATATTCTTATATCTAATACCCCATATTGTTTTATTATGACTTTATATTTCTCTTTTGTTAACTATTCTATAGTAAAGAATCCCTTTAAATAATATGCCCTTTGTTTTTCGCATGTGTCTTAATTTTGTATATATTTGGTCCTTATACATATATAATGATATTAAGAATACAAAAATTGATATAATATAATAAATATTTAGTTTATTTTTATCATAAAAATCCATATAATATAGTATTATTAAACAAAATACACTATTAATACAGCAGGTAGGCCATACATACACATGAATGCAATTTTTGTTTAATTATAGTGTAGAAATAATGAATATAAAAGAATAAAATGTATATATATATATATTTATATCATTATTATAATAGATACATAATATCATATATATCATATATATTCCTAGACCTCATCCTTAATACCTTCCATGTACTATATGAATGAATGACATCACTTTGAGGGGGTGGTAGTCCACACTTCACTAATTGAAATTGATGTATTTAAACAAGATAAATTTAATGATATGGGTTCTAAAATAATTAAATATTAATAAATAAATAATAAATATAATATATAATACAAATAACGATATTTTACAGGAAAATGTCCAACATGATCAGTTGTAAAGGAAAGACGAATAATCATCATTTACTGAGGTAGTAGTTCACAATTCACAGAAACTGTATGTTTGTTACCCATTAAATGGAAGTGTGGGTGTATGTAGGTAGAAAAAGATATTAATAATATAATATTATATTTAGGTTAATTTTTTGATATAAAATCATGGAAAAAGAATATTTTTGTGAGTGGGGAATGAAAATAATATAAAGGTGTTTGAGGGAGGGTGTTACCTCTTAATAGGGAAACTCCTTTGGGATTGCACCAATTGGAATCCTTGTATGGATTTATGAGAAATGGATGGTTAAAAGAAGATTTTTGTAATGATGGGGAGATATTTAGGTATAGTTTTTCCAAAACAAATGTGGCTTGAGAGGTATGTTTAAGTGGGAGGAGAGGATGCTTTTTATAATAGAGGAGTGACAAACATGTAATATTTTTTAAAAGGTAAACCAAATTTTTTTTATATTCAAAGGTGTTTCAATAATTTTCAGAATTATATAAAGGGTAATATAGTTTCCATATATTTCCATCCACGGAATTTCATAAGTGTTTATATTCCATTTGTGTCTTTAAGGTTATGGTTTGGTCCATTATTAAGCATTATTTAACCTTAATTTCTACAAATAATTTTAATGATGTTCACTATTAATTTAAATAAAACAATTGATAAAATTATTAGATATTATATATTATTATAATTACAGATATGGAACTAATTTTTCAAAATTAAAAACATATAATATTCCATAATTAATTTAAAATTAATCCCAAAGTAGGGTCGATAATGTGTGTTTTTATTGTCAAAACAATCAACGGTTTACTAGGTGTTCATACTCAATTTCAAAGTGTAATTAATTATAATTTCATAAATTGGATATATTTTTAAAAATATTATATAATAAAACTTAAAAAATTATTATAAATATAATTAAACTCCCTCATTAAATATATGATTTTTTTTATAATTTCAATCCACTATTTCTAAATTTTGAATATAAAATGAAACCTTACAGAAAAATGCCAAAACATTATCATAACCCAAATTTTATCATCCCATTCAAATAGTTATTTAATATTTACATATATAATCTATAAAAGTTGTTATATTTTTATTTAAAATGTGTTCCCCATTAAAAGTTGGATAAAATACCTTTATAGAAATATATTTTTTTAAGAATAAAATTTGTTTTGTTCTTAATTATTTCTATTAACTATAGTTGATTAATATAATATATATATATTATAATAAAATTAATTAATAAATTTTTAATAATTAAATTTATCATTTCAAAATATCTTTTGGATCATAAAAATAAAAATATATCATTTATATTAAATTGTTTCATATATTTTAAGTGTTAATTAATTGGAAACATATGAATTTTTATTACTCTTGTGTAAACTATATATTTTTCTCTATGATATTTGACATTTATCATAAACTCTAACTTAACATGACGGTTATATATTAATTTATTAAATAATCAAAATTTAATTATATATTATTATTTGGTAAATGATGGATATGCATGTTACGAAAGCCTTCTAGGAAAGTCATTGTTGCGTGTAACAAAAGATAACCTCAGTGTTCTATATAAAAAAGATAATATTAATTTTTTTTATAGTGAAGATTATCAAAATTGAGTTATTTAATATAAAATAGACTATAACTAGTTTTGCGTGAAATAATATATAAAAAAAGAATAAATTAGATTAAAACAAATTCATAAAATCTTGGGGTGTTATAGACACCATGAATACAACATTACGTGTAAGTATAATTTTTTATGTATTACCCATGTAATGTAAATATGAGTCATAGAGGTGATGGAGAAACTGGTTTCTAGTGTTCCACATTTAGAAACTTTTTGTGGAGGTGGCTTGATGGTGATGTCCCTATTGTTGGATGGATGTTTTTGGGATAGTTTTTTTCATATAAATTTGTAGTGTGTTTGGTTTTTAGTTAATGTTGTAAACATAAAATCTGAAAATTTATGTTTCTTGTTTGGTTATTTTTATCAATTATTGTGAGACTTTTTTTATGATTATTTAAATGGATGAAATCATTCCCAATTATTTTTTTTCATACCTATGATCAAGTTCCAAATTTTTGGGGATCTCAAATTGCTTTTAGCCCATTCCACAGACTAGGTTAGGTGTCACGTTGGATGAATCTCTAGATTGGTTCATGAAATTCTCCAAAAATTCCCGATACTAGAATATAAATGGGAATCGTAACCATAAATTTCATCATTTGAATCCCAAAAAATTTAATAGGAAATACTAATATATTGGTGGACATAAATCACCTTATAAGTTCAAGACATTTAATTTATTCATTGAATAATTATATCTTGAAAAAATATCCATGATATATATAATATAAGATGTATTTATATATATACATTTAGTATTCTTTTTATCTGGTCAAAATATGAGAATTACCTCAAGGATATTGACAAACCTCCATATAAAACTAGATATTGAGATGAGTTTCTATACTAATTTAGACCAAAAAATAAAATGGTCAGTTAGAGAGAACAATTAAAATTATATACATATTATTTTGATAATTTTCAATGTTTTTACATGAATGTTGGGTTAAAATAATTCCCCGTGTAAAAATTCATATCACAGTAGTCTCCATTTTTATAATTTAATGGTACCTAATATATCTTTATATAGAAGGAGGTGTCAAAATATAATATGTTGGGATAATGGTCTATTATAGATGCTAATGGGAATTTATATTATCTATTATATTATAGATAATGTTATTCCCATTCAACATTTCATTAATTCAACAAAATATTTAATGAAACTAAATGAATAAAATCATTAATGATATTTATCCTTTGAGCCTAGAGATTAATGTTTCCATCATATATCAATGTGGTCATAATTCTTGAGTTTTGGGGAAAAGGGAAGTCTTCTTGAAATACAAGTCAATCCCTCTGAGATTTATGAATGAATTGAAAATGTGGAATATAAACTATCAATTCATAGGTAAACTATCCCATGTACATGATATGATCTGTGTCTCCCTCTTAAGGAATTAAATATTTGGTCCCATAGATGTACTAAATCTAAAAGAGACACCATTATAGAATGATATTTCATACAAGTATCATTTGCTGAAGATCCTCGATTACTGAGAAAAAATTCATGGAAACATGAAAAATCACCTGGTCATTGTAAAGTAGGGGAATAGCAATTTTTATGAAGTGACATGTTAATTGGAAGAGGTGATTTAACAGAGGACCTTTATATATATTAATTTATGAAATAAAATTTTATGGAAAAACAATTATGAAAGGGGAATAATGTAAAGGCTCTATGTTTTATAGATGAAATTCCACTCTAAAATAAATAAATTCCCTATTTTTTAATGCTTTTATGGAAAATAAAAGCCATAATTTGGTTATATTTAATATCTTATTTAATTTTAATTTCCATTAAGCATCACAACAATTGATTACATATACTTATTACAATGACCAATAGTATTCGCATATATTAAGGGTTATGTTAATGTGGAAAATATATATATATATATATGGAATAAATGATGGCCACAGATTTCATGATCAAACCCTATGAAGCCGATTTAGAATATCTTATGAGGTATATGGAATTACATTGATTTTCACTTTACAACACACAAGATAATATTCTACAAGTAAAGAATGAATGAATCAATTTACCAAAGAAGTTCATGATTATTGAGTTCATGAATGAAAACATTTTCACTAATCCACCCAAATATATTATCATAATAACACACCATACCCTTGTGGAATACCCTAGTTTATATATGGGATATGTATCTTGACCATAAATGTAATATTTTTTATATTTATTTTTTAATGAAATAAATATTTCAGTTGATTTTTTTATTATTGGAATATAATTCGGTAAATGAAGTGATTTAGATATGAAGAAAAAAAATTGAATTACTAGGAAATATAATGTTTTAATCAATATACTATTTTTGATGAAATCATAAACATTTGAAATAAATTTTATTTTAACAAAATATTTTTTCTGGATAATATTTATTCAAATAAAAATGATAAAATTAATTTATGAATTTAAGTGTAATTTTTATGAGGGAGAAAAACATTTATATTTATAAAAACACATTTATTTCAATAAATTTTGTTATTTATTTAATAGTGAAAATTTTCATATTTACTGACATATTTTGTTGAAATACAATTTAATTTTATAATCATTACACTAATATTATCCAATAATGAATTTTTAATAATTTTCTGAGACAGTCAATTTTTTTTAGAAACTTATATTTGGTATACATATACAGTATGTATTGTGAAATAATATAATAAAATATGTTATTTAATAAAAATTATAAATAGTGTTTCTATGAAAAATTATGTTTCCCATATCAAATACTGTATTCATGTTATTATTATATTTAATTTATAAACTCTTAATGATCTAGCAAAACATATATTATATTTTATAGTTTAACGGTTATTTTTTTATTCAAATGACTCACTTCCATATCACCAAGGGAATCATTGTAATTAAAAAAATTATTATGCTTAAAAAATATTAAAATTAACATTATTAGGTATAAGAATGGGAAATCCCAATGCTATGGTTACTGGATTTGGTTATTTCAATATATATAGTTGAAATCCTATCTTTTGAATTAAATAAATAATTCCCCCCCAGTTTTTCGTTAGGTAAGGCCAAAAATTCCATTCATATTAACTCAAAACAATTGGGCCATGGGGATACACTTTCTTTCCCTCTATATATCCATCAAAAGGTACTTAAAATCTCATAAGATCCTCCCCTTGAGCATTTAGGAGTTCCCACTAAAGGAATGGGATCATTTCCATCTTCTTTTAACTAATGAACCTTGTTAATATTTTGTATTCCAGTATTCAATTAGTCATGTTAGGATATTTTTTTTAAACCCTATTACTAACCTCATAATTTACAAGTTATTATATACTTATTTATATATAATTAAACCATTCGTTCATTATAAAATATTTTACTTTTTCCCACAATGGAATATTTATTGGTAAAATAATATTTTCTCTTTGAAAAAACTTTTATGAATAGATATTCCCATGTAAGTAAATTATTTGTAAAAACATAGTTTTGATAAATTTTATTGTAGTAGAAAAATTGATTCTAAATCAATTTAGATAACAAAAATAGATAATGAATATTTTGGTCAACAAGGTTGCAAAAAGAATTATACATAAAATATATAATATCATAATTTTATTAATATTTATAATCAATACCAACAATAAATAAATATTTGGTAAATTATTTATTTAATGTTGGAATTCCAATATTTTTGTAAAATGTTATGATATATTTATTTAGATAATTATATTTATTAAATATAATATATAATTATATTCATTTTATAAAATTATAAAAATTCATTTTATGAAACATAAAAAACATGATAAAATTTTTTATCATAAAATACATTTTAAATTAATTTTCAAACATAATGAATATACCAAAACGTTAAAAAAGTATTTTTTTTAAAATAAGTCCATACACTAAGAGGCGTTATATAAAACATAATGAAACATCATTGAAAATCTATTTATCAAAAACATCGAACATTTACATCGTGAAATAGCAATGAAATCACATGAGCTATTATATATATTAGTGGTTATGAACAGGGAAAAATTAATCATCATACCTTTGATTTATATAGAACAAAAGTTTGTGTTTGAATCTACACCTGTCCCATCTCTGATTGGATAACAAACAAGGTTTGATTTATGAGGACCAGAATCATATGAACATGCACAGAAACTATGTTTTCTTATAGTGGACCACCATCATACCTTCTCTGATTGTCCTTCACCAGCACCAACATCCCCATTATCCATTTGGTATATCACCATTCATGCCACATAACTAAAAAATAATTATACAATCAATTTGAAAATTAAATCATCGAGTGAAAAATAATATCAACAATATTTACATCAAATTTTTTAGAACTCGTTATAGAACAGTAAATGTATCCCCTATTGGATTCTAGGAAAAAGTTTATTATATAAAAGAAAGTCACTTTAATGAATAGTATAATCCTTTAAACCATTAAATTCATATTAAATTCATGATATTATTCAAAATTAATGAAATGTTTTCTGATCATTACGTGAAAATACCATTTATAAAAATTTAAAAAACATTAATAAATCAAAATATAGATATACTACAAAAATAAAGAAACAAACATGAAAATACATTTTATAGTCATTCATGGATACAAATATATTAAAAAGAATTCAAATAATTAATTTTATATTTACAAAAAACAAATTGTATTAGTTACCCATATAAAATCATATATGATCGATGATAACTGATAATATAAACACTAAATAAAATTGAATAAAAAACTATAATATAATTGGAATAACGTTCCTTTATATTTCATGTTTAGCAATGATTTGGGATAGTTGACCTCCTTTTCATTAGTTTCTATGAGTACATATCACATGATAAGAGAAATATATTAAATTTTAACGTAATGTTTTATTCATCTACTAACATACAAAATGTGATCTACATGAGTTTTTTTTGAGAGTTGTGTTTTTTCAATGTTTATTCCATGTAGTAGAAATGAACAAACAACATGTAAGTGAAGAAATATTATAGTTGTAGGGGTGAAGTATTTTTATGAAATATTGATGTTTTATGAGAACATGGAACATATGTTAAAGCTCATTATAATAAAATAATTAAGGTTTTTAAAAATAATATTAGTTAAAAATATCCCATGACATTTTAAGAACATTATTATATTAATAGAGAAGGAATCATATGGGTGGATGGTGAAATCATTCAACTATTTTTATATCAGAAATTTATATGATCTTGTGAGAGAAAAAGACATTAATTTCAGAATTGATCACCTCTCTTGAAAATCAAATAGTTCTATATTTTTCATTTTATCTCAACGAATAAAAGACAGAATTTGGTTGTGTGACTGTTCAGAATATAAAAAATTTCATGAATTTATATCATCCAACAAAATTTAAGCTAAACCAGTAAGTTTATAAATCATCCCATTCAATGATGTATGAGGGTGACTAATAATAATACCCCTTTCACATTATATCTATATCAACAAAACAACTGTACGAGAAATTGATGTTTAAATTAAAGTAACATAAAAAATTGATACTACACAATTGATGATTGTCATAAAGATGTAATGATGATTAGTATGGTATTATACCCTTTTTTATCCATCAAATAATTATTAATTTAATGAATACACTATTTGAATAACTAATCGCATGAAGAATCATTTAACGAGATCATATATTATAAATTTATAAATAGTAGGAATAACAAAATATTTCACATAATAATATACTATAATTTGGAATGTTTCTATTTTATTCTCATATTGAAAAACTTATTAATTGGGTGAATATCCTGATTATCCCATTGAAATTATATAAAATAAATATCAATGAAAATTTTAGAACAATTATTATATTACACACAATGAAAACTGTGAAAAGTTACACAAATTGAGTATTTGATGAAACTGTAAAAGTTAATATAAGACAGATATTAGTATAAAATACCATATAATATTTGTTGAGTCATATAAATTTATCATAATATTCATGGACTGTATAATGGGGAATTTTAATGAAAGATATGATCTGGAAGAACATTTTTGTGGATTAATGCATATATAATATTAGTTTATATATATATATTCTATGAAATTATATTACCAATGCATATATTTTAATATTATCTCTGATATTGTAAATTCATATCTAATATTATGATTATATATATATATATATAACTATTTGAAATACATATATGTAATACCTATTTTCTACGCATAACAGTTCTAACATATGTCAGATCACAATGTTAGATATAAACTAATATATAGTGAATAAAATATTTTAATAAACATATTTATAAAAATTATTGATCAAAATACCTAATGGTTCTTAAAAAATACTTTTTCTAATCATATATTAGTTCTCAAAAAATATTGTGACTAATAAATATTTATCTAAAAAATAAATATCAATAATGCATATTTTAAATTAGTTTTCATTTGAAATACCTAATGCGATTTGTAACATTAGTTTAGAACTAAAATGATATAGTATTTATTATTGAGATAAATTAATATTATTTTTAAATATATATATTGATCATAGTTTATGTAATTTCTTTTTGATGTTTTTTGTAATACATGTTATATTATAATATTACATCATAAGTAATATGTAGTGATCAAAATATATTGACATAATATATTTTTTTCAAAATATATATTTGTTAAAAAAAATATTTGTTCTAAAACAAATATTATGATTGATATATATTATTTAGGATACATACATATTTGTTTTTCAATTTTGATTTTTTATTCGAGCTCTAGGGGTTTCATGAAATGACATGTTTCTTTTAGTGCACACAACTCAATTAAAATTAATGAAATCATATATTATTCACATATATGTGTATTTTTTTCATAATGTCACTTTATTTGATAATGGACTACCAAAAAGAGGGACTATTATCCTTTTTTGGTGAAAAAATGGAAAATAATATTGGAGAATGCCTAATAGCTTACACAAATGGATAAAATATTATACACAAATTCATGTATATTCTTAGATAATTTATGAACGAAAATGTATTTTTTTAATTATTTATGATAGTAACCTTGACATCCTTGATAGATACAACCAACTAATTCAATTAATGATTCATAGTTATATACAGATTAACTGATACTTATTTATGAGAATGTATTAAAATATAATATGATTTGAAGATAGATGATTTCAATCTACAACATGATAATGTTTTATATTTGATGATTGTTCCCTGGCCCAAGTATCATGATGTTTACCATTGGATATATTTTTATTCAAATCATTTTAAATAAAATCCCAATTATTAAATATATGTATAAATTAGTGAGTTTGAATTATTTATGGACAAAATTACTTCCATGTGATGCACACTATCTATGTTTAACTAAGATCATATTTGTATGAAACTTGTTGAGAATTCATATAGATCCAATCTATAAGGGTTTATTAATTTTAATATATTTAATAGTTTAGGATATAATTATTTCCTATCAATCCATTGTAATCAAAGATAATCTTAGGTTATAAATATGTGAGTTTACAATTTTTTGGGATGTAAAACTATATCAATTTCTATTAATAAAGTAATTGGGGAGAATAAAATGGGTATATTTTGTTGTTTGAGACATATAATGAATATTTTTTGTGAGGAAGCCAATCTTCAAATAAATTGGATTAATGATGTTCGCTGGTATCGTAATAGGGTTTTCTTGGATTATGGTACTAATTATACTTCCCATTTATATTAAACATGTTTTCAATATATAAATGAATTTGGTTATATTACTTAATACTAAATTTTTGAAATATTTCAATGATTTATTCATAATTAAGTACATTGAAAAGAAAATTATCTTATTTTTTTAACAAAATATATTATAAACTCTATTAATTATTAAGATTTGAGTGATTTAATTAACCATAAAATGTTTTTATATTTTAAACAAATTTATTTAGAAAATAAACCTTCTCAATTAATTGTAACCATAATGAGTAAAAATTTTAAGTTTCATTAGACTTAATTATACACCCAATAACAATGTTCATATATATTGGACAATATATCCTTTTGGATTTTAGGGTTATAGGTTGTCCCCATGTTTTTATGAACTATATTATGTTAATATATGTGGTCTTTGTATTAGTTATGATTCACGATTTTTGTAGGATAAATTTAATGTCTAATTTACTTCATTGACTCCACCAAGGTATATGGTAGTTATGGTTATTATTAGTAATAATATGATATTTACCTATGATGTATTAAAGGAACACTTGATTGGGGAAATCATCCCATATCAGTTGATGATAAATCAATCCAAAAAGTATAGGGAAACCCAATTTGAATCATTCCTACAATGGACTACAATACTCCTTTTATTAAAATTTTATCTTATAAATTCTTATTGGCAAGGTGTATATTCAAAAATTGCAGTAGTTATTTGATTATCCTTCAATGGGGTTTGAGGTCGTCATTTGGTATGTTAATCCAAACATAATAATATCTTCTGTTTTGTAATAATTTTAGAATTGATAAGGGATTGAGGTATGATAGTATAAATGGATCCCCTCATACTATTATAATATTATGTTGTTCCCTACCTTGAGGTGTTTCAAGTTCCTATATGAGTGGTTAGATTAAGGGACCCAAATGACATATTCTAGTGTAATGATTGTTAGCTAATCTAGGGAAGAGGTTTATCAATTCCTCTCTTGGAGTATCATGCCTAATGTATTTAGTGCATTTGAATAGTATATTACCATGTGTCTTTTACTTAGTGATGAAGGATTTTTCATGAGTGTGGAAGGATGTGAACATCTAGTTATTTTTATATAATAATGTTTTTTAGCATATATGGATGGGAGTTTGGAGGGTCTTTGAATCCCATGAAGTGTATAGGGAACCTCCATATCATATTTGGGGTTTGTTTATTAATTTCGGCTAAGAATCTCTAGTAAAATATCAAGGGTTAACCCGGGATTGGATAACTAAATGGTCAATTTATAAAGAAACAATGTAATCATCGTATATGAGATGCGAACTCATTTTTCATATGGTTTATGCTTTTTTCATGGTTATATCTAATGGAATAGATGGTATTTTTATCGTAATATGTGTGGTTCATTTTCCTTTTATATATTTAATAACTCTATTAGATATAGGATCCATTCATTCTTTTATTTTTGCATGTGTTTCATTACGATCTAGGATAGATATAGATTACTCTTTTCTTCTGTTAGATCATGATACTGCTCCAAAACATTTATTGGATCACATTTAGATATTCCCATTTGGTGTAACAATCTATGAGGGGATATAAAACTTTTTTAATTTGTTATTTTTATATATGTGTTGTTTTGATAATACCATTATGATAGATAGGATAAGTCATTTATGGGATTTTATTCGTATCTACTTGAGTTGTTTGTCATGCACATCTCTATTATAAAAAATAATGTATTCATTAGTGAAGTTGATGTAGTGGCATGTAGAGTAGGACATAACTGCATTTCATTAGCATTTATTATACTTTTTATATTTGGTATTTTTTATGAAGTTAATGTGGAGATAGTCCCTTCAATAGTCCATCAAGTAGAGTATTATTTATATGATGTCATTCATGATGATATATTTGGATTCCCTCATTATTGGGAGAAAGATATCACTATTGTTATAAAACTGGGGTAGATCCCATATCAATATATTCATATTTTTTTGAACTATTTTATTTGAGAGAGATGAGGGTAAAACTCAAGGATCACGAGGTGATGGATTTTTTCATTCCATCACCACAGCTTGAGGCACACCTATTTTGTTTTCAATAAAATAAGACGATAGACTCATATTATTCAAATATTACATGAAAGTGAATCAATTCTCGGAGAATCTCATTTATCCAATTCTATATATATATGGACTATTTTACTATTTTATACATTCATAATGGATTTATGAAAATGATTTTTTTGGAAATAATCAGTTGTTGGTCATAGAGATCAATATGCCAAAAAAATGATTATGATCATTTTTATATTTTTCAATTGTGATGTGATTATATTTGTCCATATGAATGTTTATTTATCTTAGTATCTAGTTTTTACATGCCTACTTATATACCATTATCAAATTTTTTTATTCATGATATTTTAATATATTTATATACTCAAGAGTTTACTACGGAGAACATATACATTTTGTATTTAAATATTTGAAAATATTGACATTATGAAGAGTATTTACAATGAAACATTTGGATTCTAAAGTTGTGTATCTATGATTATTTGATATTTGAGACAAGTAAATATGATGAAGAAAACATGGTATGATGCTAATTTATTTAGGTGATGACATAGAACTGTTTTTTTTTATTTTCTGACTTATTTTCACACAATGTTATTATATATATTTCATCTTTATAAAAACTCTTTTGGTAGTACATCTAATATAACGACAGTGATATAATTCAAATGGATTGAGATACGACTAATAAAACTCATTATTTTTAATGGGAGGTTTAAATTTTCACTGAATATGATATTAATGGTCAATGATAAGGGATATGAAATATATTATATTTGTAACACCCCAAGCTTCTATGGTACGCTTCTCTTTGAATAATGTGATAGCGTGTGTTGTACGCAACATCGAGTTCTAACACACCATAACCAATCAAACAAGCCGTTATGAATAGTAATACCTACTTTTTGAAATTATATATATTTTATATTTTAAAATGGACTTCATTTTTGGATTCGGAATATCGAATTTAGCCTAAGGTGAAATTTTGGTACATTTCGGATAGCTTTCATATTTTGATGAATAGTGAAAATTACTAAATTTTAATTAAAAACAACTTTTTTAATAAAAATAATTAATAGTGATAAATTATGAATTTGAGTGGTTTTAAAGTATATTTAGAATATATTTTTACCATTTAATATAATTTTGGTCATTGGACATAATTTTACAATTAAACCGAACATAAACAAGTGTCAATCTTTTGATAGTTATTATCTCTTAAAAACACGCTTTTTGTTTTGACAGCGGGAATTAATTTTAAATTAATTTCTGCCACTTCTGTGTTTTGAATTTAGAAAAATGGATTCCATATTTGGAATCAGGATGTTCAAATTGTGTAAATAGGTAACTTTTATTTTTATACATTTTGAATAATTACTGCGGTAAATATTTTATTTACCATGGTTAAGGGTAAATCCGGTAAATAAGGGTTAAAAAATAATATTATAATAATACAAAATTACCCTAAAACGTGTCCTACCATTATTGGATGATACATGTTCTACCATAGGCATCTTTGAGTCTATTTTGGGACCCCATGGTGCCACTTGTAGGTGATAGGGACACTTTATTTTAATTATGTTAAAATGAATAAAAAAATGACACAAGCATATATCTTTTAGCAAAACAATTTTTACATAGGGATATATATGTTGGATTTTAGATTATAAAAATTCATTAGAAAGATAAAAAGATTTCCTACATAGAGATAGTTCATTTATAATTTTTAGACAATAAATAATTTAATTTATCTATGACATAGTGATGATGAATTAATTACTATAATAGTGAAAAATTAAAATAATTGATATTATAAATACCCAAATAAATATAATATGAACCTTTTAATTATTTAAACTACTTTTCTAGGATAATATGATATATTAGGATTGATTTAATTGACTTTTTTCGAAGTAATCAATCTTGTATGAGTTTCAAAAAAATCAACTATTGAATAGTGTCAAAATTGACATAAAAGAGTTCTTAAAACAAATATTATATTATTAATTGATATTAAATTCCTAAAAAATCTAAGGTTCGGCCAAGAGACTTATATCATGATAGGTGCATCATTACTGGACCACTTGGGGGTCGCTTGGATGTATATAGTATGTTTATTAACCATATTATATAAAAATACAAAGAGACATTGTAAATGTGAAACTAATTAACTTAGAGTTAATACTTAAAGATAAGGTTAATATACATACCCAAACCTGTCTAAATTCAATTGGTTTAGTGGTATTAGATCTATCCCCACCTTAAAATTTGAATAATAAACTTTGGAGCCATTAGAAACCGAATATGAATTTATTATAAATTAATATTTCTAGCTTTTCCAAAGGTGCCCCTCACCCCTCTTATAAAAGGGCACTCCTTCTAATTTCATCACACCTTCAAAGCCTTTTGGTTCAGGCAAACTCTGCCCAAATACTCTCCAAAATTCCCCCAATACAACCTAGAGGCCTTATTTTGATCAGAAAGCCAACCTAAGGAGCCCTTTTGATCAAATCAAAAGGAAGAACCCGAAGAAGAGGTAATGTTTTCACCACCCCTTTTCAAGTTCCTTTTTTCTTCCACTTCTTCTTTATTTGTTCTTACCATTCTAAAATAATAACTCCAGTATCTCACATATAATGTGATGTTATTATAAATATGGTACAACCATATTCAGTATTCTATCCACCCTTTGAATAACATGTCACCATACGTGCGTACGTACGGCTTACCATCTCCACGTCGTGGTGTAATTGTTATTCAATATATTATTATTTGGATGGGTATAATAATGATGTGTAACTCATGTAAATAATAAATATAACATTTTAATGATTCTGTATATATGATATACCATCCATTTATATATTATTTTAATATCAAAAGAATGATATTGTCGCTCGTGCGTACGTACGGACTACCGCCTCCACGAACGAGATGAGATTCATTCTCCATCGTATCCATTAAAGTATAATTATCATTTGATGATTTAAAAATGATGTTTAAGGACTTGATATCATTCTGGATATGAATAAGATACAACAAACATGGCTTATGTAACAAAACATATAAAAGAAAATGAGTAAGTTAACACCCGAAACGACGATAATTCTAAGATATTATTAACAAATCAATGTTAAAAGATCATATATGATATCATATTAATATATATGATTCTTGTATAATTTAATAACAATTATTTCACCATTATAGAAGAGGTTAACCTACCCCAAACAATTAAAAGTACAAGTTAAGGGTTATTTCACAATCTCTTCATTATCCGTGGTTGTTTATACGTAATAATCTACTGCGATCTCTTTATCATCCACATCCATGTTTCTTAAAAATGTATTTCAAAACATTTTTACTATTTACTAGAATATGAGTTAAAATCATTTATACCCTTTTTGACTTTTATAAGTGGTTTATAAAGGAATCTTTCCATCATTTTCAAAACAAGGTCCTTTTAACCTTTTCGACAGAATTAAGGTTAAGAATGCTTTTTTTAACTTATATGGTGGGTGCGGCTATTTTCTTCCGTTATAAAATCTTAAAAGCTTCCCTTACAAGATTATAAGAATATTTTCAAAGAAAATGTTTTATTTTATATGGATCTTAAATGATTTCAAAATAAAAAGAGATATTTCTTTAAAAAGAATTTTGATTTCATCTATGTCAACATCCTTTGATGGATTTAACGCTTATTTAAAGTTTATTTGTTATGATACAAAACTTCTATTGTATATTGAAGGTTTTGTGATTTGTTTTACTGTGGATGTTCTATTTTTATACCATTCATGGTTTATGGTGAATGTATTGACATTTCGTATGCTAGTTTTAATACGGATGTTTATGTTATGTTTAAACCTTTTCATATGGGAATGCATTGGACTTAATATTTGACGGGTGGAGCCCGCTATAGCTCCTCGATGCATCGGTAGGTCTCATGAGGCAAACTAGTGTCTTGGCACAAGGCCTTGACAAAATCTTATTTGTAGTCTTGGCACGTGGCCTTGGATATGTGGTTATGATAGTCTGGCATTATGCATTCCATCATTATGAAAGTGGTTATTGATTTTGCATGTGATTATTCGATTAGTAGAATATCCATGTGAATTAGTAAATGGAATTATTTCATTTTATTTATTCCATACTATGTTAAAAGTTCAATATTGAAAGGCTTTTGTTTTAGTAATGCATTTCCTTAAATGTTTATGCTTATTATAAAAGTTTCCGCTATATTGTTATCCTTACTGGGCATTTGAGCTCACCCCTTTTCTATGTTTTATTTTTCCCAGGAAGTGAAGATGTAAATTATGAATGACCTGCAGGGATATTATGTGGGGATATGAGTGTGGATTATGGAGACAATATGTTGTTGTAGTAGTTTTTCATTTTATGATGTAATGAATATATCTAGTGTTTCCAAGGCTACTAAACCAATCGGTCTTTCGAGATTTGATCTTTCTTGTGATCATGCCAATGTTATGTAATAATGAACCGACTCTGGGTAACTAGAGTCGGGGTGTTACAGTTGGTATCAGAGGAAGTTTAGTACAAACCTTGGAAGCTAGATTTAGATAAACTCTGATTAGAGCACGTAGACCTAAGATGAACTTTGAGGATTAGTATAGAATAACTTCCTAGAATTTTGGTATTGTAGAGATTTTGTGAGTTTTCCGAGAAATACATCCCTGTCTGGATACGAGTAGGTAGAGGCGGCTCTGGCACAGATGTACCTAGGGGTAAAACCCGAAAACACCGCTTTAAGCTAGACTCGAATGGGAACTAGTGCACGACAACGGGCCTTGCTGCACTCTTGGTTACGACACTCCCGGGGGATATGCTTAGGATAAGTCTCATTTTCTTTACAAATAATTTTGAAGGGATTATGAGTATATACTTCCTCAAAGAAAACATTCTTATGATTATGGATTATATCCATAAATAGTTCAATTTATGTTAAGTATTTTATAAGTATGGGATTATGTATTTTGATTCATAAACTAATCTAGTTTATGCCATTGTTTAGAAATGGAACCTAGTGGAAGAAATGGAAACTGTATCAATGCACGCACTCCATGTAGGGATTTCCCTCCTTCTCAAGATAATTATAGTGGAGCTGGTGATGCAACTGGTGCCGATCAGCAAATCACCATACTTGGATAACTTACTTAGGTTATGAATAATAACCTTACCCGTATGGAGCACCCTGATCCGCATCGTGGAGGATCAATGTTAGATCGATTCATGAGGCAACAACCACCAACGTTCAATGGGAGTACAAATCCCTTAGTAGCTGAGCTATGGATATTTTCCCTAGAGAAAACATTTGAGGCTTTGGGGAGCAGTGAAAGGGAAAAAGTTATCTTGGCAGTTTACCGCCTCACTGGATATGCTGATCAATGGGGGTCATTGATTCAAAATACAAAGGAAGATGATGAAGTATCAAATATGGAATGGAGGGAGTTCAAAGATCTGTTTTTAGAAAAATACTTTCCTTGAGACCATCGAGCAGATATGGAAAGGCAATTTCTAAGTCTGAGACAGAAGGAGGATGAGAATGTCACAAAGTATGAGGCTAACTTTACAAGGTTAGAAAAGTATGCTGGTGATTATATATGTAACCAATGAAGTATGATTGATCGTTTATTTGATTGGTTAAACCCATTTCTCCGTCGAGCATTAGTCTCACAATCCTTCTCGTCATACGAAGACATTGTCTCATGTGCTATCAAGACCAAAAAGGAATTCTATAAGTCTTATGACTTTAAAGAAAATCAAGAGAAGAAGAGGCCTGCTGATCAATCTGGGAATGGAAATAAGGGGAAGAAAGGAAAGGTTGAATATCCATCCTGCGGTAAATGTGGGAAGAAACACCCCGGTACTTGCTTGAAGAGAATGGGAGTCTGTTACAAGTGTGGTGAAAAAGTCCACCAAGCTCGTGATTGCAAAGGGAAGAAGGAAATCACCAACGTTCAGTGTTATAATTGCAGGGAGATGGGGCATTATGCAAATGAATGTCCTAAGCGTCAGGAGAAATTAACTCAGAAAAGGCCAAGGGATCAAGGCCAGGCTTATGCTATCACAACTGCTGAGGTAGAAGCTCCAAAAGATGTGGTGGCAGGTAATTTAATGGTTTCCTCAAGTTTAGAAAATGCATTATTTGATTCTGGATCATCTCATTGTTTCATATCTTCCCAGATTTCTAAGAAAATTAGATATTTCCAATTTGATTTAACAAGGGAGTTGTCAGTTAAAACTCCTAAGGGGAGTATCATTGCAACAAAGTTTTGCGAATCAGTCCCCATTAGAGCACATAAATGTTCTTTATCTGCTGATCTCATCGTCATACCTATGATTGAGTTTGATATAATTCTCGGTATGGACTGGCTTTCGGACTATGATGCGAAGATTTATTGTAAGAAGAAAGAGGTTACGATTCTTTATGATAATGATAAGGAACACCTTATCTTTAGAGAAGAATCGTCACCACCTAATTCTTATTTAGATCCACCCCCAGTAGCCCAACTTAATTCAATTATTGGGGAGGAAGACAATGAAATGACTGTGGGTGAGGAAAGGAATATTCAAATAGAGGATGTACCTGTTGTGAATGAATTTGTAGATGTATTTCCGGAAGATTTACCTGGACATCCTCCAGAACGAGAAGTTGAGTTTTCCATTGATTTAATTCCTAGATCAAGGCCTATATCGAAGACCCCTTATAGAATGGCCACTGTAGAGTTAGTCAAACTAAAGAAACAACTAGAGGAGTTGAGTAATAAAGGATTTATACGCCCTAGTGTTTCCCCATGGGGAGCCCCTGTTCTTTTTGTTAAAAAGAAAGATGGATCTATGAGGTTATGTATCGACTACAGGGAGATCAATGCTATAACGATAAAGAACAAGTATCCCCTACCTCTTATTGATGATTTTTTTGACCAACTACATGGAGCTCAATACTTTTCAAAGATTGACCTTCGATCTGGATACCATCAGTTGTGTGTAAAGAAGGAAGACATTCCAAAGACAGCATTTCGAACCAGGTACGGGCATTACAAGTTTACTGTAATGCCTTTTGGATTGACTAATGCACACTCTATATTCATGGATATGATGAATAGAGTTTTGAAGGAGTATCTCGATGAATTTGTGGTGGTATTTATTGATGATATCTTGGTATACTCCAAAACCTACGAAGATCATGAAAATCACTTGCGCATTATCTTGAAGACTCTGAGGAGGCATGAATTATATGGGAAGTTTAGCAAGTGTGAATTTTGGCTTCAGGATATTTCTTTTCTTTGCCATATTGTCTCTAATGATGGAATCTCTGTTGATCTTTCTAAGACCAAGGCAATCCAAGAATGGCCAGCACCTATGAGTATAAATGAGGTACGCAGTTTTATTGGTTTGGCAGATTATTATCAACGTTTCGTCCAGAATTTTGCCCGATTGGCTAACCCATTAATGAAGCTCACACGTAAAGGGGTTAAATTTGTTTGGACAAGAGAGTGTGAAGAATGTTTCGAAGAACTGAAGAAAAGATTAGTCAATGCTCCTATATTGACTCTACCATCGGGGAATGATGGGTTCGTTATTTATAGTGATGCATCGAAGAAAGGACTTGGTTGTGTCCTTATGCAGAATGATAGAGTTATTGCCTATGCATCACGACAGTTGAAAATTCATGAACAAAACTATCCTACTCATGATCTCGAGTTAGCAGTTGTGATCTTTGCTTTGAATATATGGAGGCACTACCTCTATGGTGAAAAATGTGAGATTTATACTGATCACAAGAGTTTGAAGTATATTTTCTCACAAAAAGAACTCAACATGAGGAAAAGGAGATGGCTTGAATTACTCAAGGATTATGATTGTATGATAAATTACCACCCGGGGAAAGCCAACAAGGTGGCAGATGCTTTGAGCAGAAAAGACCATGGAGTTTTGAACAATATGAGAATTGAAAGGGATCCAATTTTCTTGGATCTAGTGAAGATGGACATGGGAATAACCAGGGAAGGTGAAACATCAATTCTTTTTCAAATGGTTGCCAAACCATATTTACTAGAAAGTATTAAGAGTTCTCAGGCCAATGATGAAGAATTTCAAAAGAAGATTAAAGCTGTGAATGATGGGAGACTGAGAGACTTTGTGTATGAAGATGGAATTTTGAAATTTGGGAAGAGACTTTGTGTTCCCGATATACCAGATCTAAAAAGGGAATTGCTGGATGATGCTCATAGTTCCAATTTCTCTATACACCCTGGGAGCACCCAAATGTATAGAGATTTGAAGGAACATTTTTGGTGGGACAACATGAAGAGGGAGATTGCTGATTTTGTGTCAAGATGTATGGTTTGTCAACAAGTGAAAGCTGGAAGGCAATAGCCTGGAGGAGTCATGCAACCTCTTCCCATACCGGAGTGGAAATGGGACAATATTACGATGGACTTTGTCATGGGGCTACCAAAGACTCCTAGAAGGAATGATGCAATATGGGTTATTGTTGATCATCTTACCAAGTCAGCATATTTTCTTGCTATAAGAGAAGATCTACCCCTGGAACGTCTAGCAAGACTATATATTAATGACATTGTGAGACTTCATGGAGTACCCCTATCGATTGTTTCTGATCATGATCCCCGTTTTACTTCAAGATTCTGGAAAAGTCTTCAGAAATCCCTGGATACTGAACTTCATTTGAGCACTGCTTAACACCCTCAGACAGATGGAAAATCAGAATGGACTATTCAGACCTTAGAAGACATGTTGAGATCTTGCTCACTTGACTTTCAGGGTATGTGGGATCAATATTTACCTCTGGTAGAATTTTCCTATAACAATAGCTTCCATTCGAGTATTCAGATGGCACCATATGAACCGTTATACGGAAAGAGATGTCGTACACCAAACTGTTGGGATGACTTTGATGAAAGAAAACTTGTAGGCCCCGAACTGGTGGAGGAAACGATGGAAAAGGTGAAGGTAATCCAAAATCACATCAAAGCAGCTCAAAGTAGGCAGAAGAACTATGCCGATAATCGAAGGAAGGATTTGTAATTTCAAGTCGGTGATCATGTTTTCCTGAAGGTATCTCCATGGAAGGGAGTCATACGTTTTGGTAAGAAAGGTATATTGAGTCCCAGGTACATCGGGCCTTTCGAAATTCTAGAATGAATTGGGGCTGTAGCTTACCGATTGGCAATGCTGCCAAGTATCTCCAAAGTTCATGATGTGTTCCACGTATCTCTGTTGAGAAAATACATGCTTGACCCAACGCATGTACTCACATACGAGGAATTAGAACTGGAACCCGACCTGTCTTATTGCGAAGAGAACTTCAGGATTCTTGATAGGAGAGAACAAGTACTGAGAAACCGGACGACGCGTCTAGTAAAAGTTTTGTGGAGAAACCATAAGATGGAGGAGGCAACGTGGGAACCCGAGGAACTTGTGATGAAGAACCACCCGAGTCTTTTCATGTGATAAGTATTCTAGAAATTTCGAGGATGAAATTATTTGAAGGAGGGGAGAATGTAACACCCCAAGCTTCTATGGTACGCTTCTCTTTGAATAATGTGATAGCGTATGTTGTACGCAACACCGAGTTCTAACACACCATAACCAATCAAACAATCCGTTATGAATAGTAATACCTACTTTTTGAAATTATATATATTTTATATTTTAAAATGGACTTCATTTTTGGATTCGGAATATCGAATTTAGCATAAGGTGAAATTTTGGTACATTTCGGACAACTTTCATATTTTGATGAATAGTGAAAATTACTAAATTTTAATTAAAAACAACTTTTTTAATCAAAATAATTAATAGTGATAAATTATGAATTTGAGTGGTTTTAAAGTATATTTAGAATATATTTTTACCATTTAATATAATTTTGGTCATTGGACATAATTTTACAATTAAACCGAACATAAACAAGTGTCAATCGTTTGATAGTTATTATCTCTTAAAAACACGCTTTTTGTTTTCACAGCGGGAATTAATTTTAAATTAATTTCTGCCACTTCTGTGTTTTGAATTTAGAAAAATGGATTCCATATTTGGAGTCAGGATTTTCAAATTTTGTAAATAGGTAAGTTTTATTTTTAGACATTTTGAATAACTACTGCGATAAATATTATATTTACCATGGTTAAGGGTAAATCCGATAAATAAGGGTTAAATAATAATATTATAATAATACTAAATTACCCTAAAACGTGTCCTAGACTTATTGGTTGATACTTGTTCGACCATAGGCATCTTTGTGTTGATTTTGGGACCCCATGGTGCCACTTGTAGGTGATAGGGACACATTATTTTAATTATGTTAAAATGAATACAAAAATGACACAAGCATATATCTTTTAGAAAAACAATTTTTACATAGGGTTATATATGTTGGATTTTAGATTATAAATATTAATTAGAAAGATATAAAGATTTCCTACATAGATATAGTTCATTTATAATTTTTATACATTAAATAATTTAATTTATTTATGACACAGTGATGATGGATTAATTACTATAATAGTGAAAAATTAAACTAATTGATATTATAAATACCCAAATAAATATAATATAAAACTTTTAATGAATTAAACTAATTTTCTAGTATAATATGATATATTAGGATTTATTTAATTTACTTTGTTCGAAGTAATCAATTTGTTATGAGTTTCACAAAAATCAACTATTGAATAGTGTCAAAATTGACATAAAAGAGTTCTTAAAACAAATATTATATTATTAATTGATATTAAATTCCTAAAAATCTAAGGTTCGGCCAAAAGACTTATATAATGATAGTTTCATCATTAATGGACCACTTGGGGGTCTATGGGATGTATATAGTAAGTGTATTTACCATATTATATAAAAATACAAAGAGACATTGTAAAAGTGAAACTAATTAACTAGAGTTAATACTTAAAGATAAGGTTAATATAAGTACCCAAACCTGTCTAAATTCTATTGTTTGAGTGGTTTTCGACCTATCCCAACCTTAAACTTTGAATAATGAACTTTTGAGCCATTAGAATACGAATATGAATTTATTATAAATTAATATTTCTAGATTTTCCAAAGGTGCCCCTCACCCCTCTTATAAAAGGGCACTCCTCCTTCTCATTTTTTCACACCTTCAAAGCCTTTTGGTTCGGCCAAAATCTGCCCAAATACTCTCCCAACTTCCCCCAATACAATCTAGATGCCTTAGTTTGATCATAAATCCAACCTAAGGAGCCCTTTTGATCAAATAAAAACGAAGAACCCCAAGAAGAGGTAATGTTTTCACCACCCCATTGCAAGTTCCTTTCTTCTTCCACTTCTTCTTTCTTTGTTCTTACCATTCTAAAATAATAACTCCAGTATCTCACATATACTGTGATGTTATTATAAATATGGTACAACCATATTCAGTATTCTATCCACCCTTTGAATAATATGTCACCATACGTGCGTACGTACGGCTTACCGTCTCCACGTCGTGGTGTAATTGTTATTCAATATATTATTATTTGGATGGGTATAATAATGATGTGTAACTCATGTAAATAATAAATATAACATGTTAATGATTCTGTATATATTATATACCATCCATTTATATATTATTTTAATATCAAAAGAATGATATTGTCGCTCGTGCGTACGTACGGACTACCGTCTCCATGAACGCGATAAGATTCATTCTCCATCGTATCCATTAAAGTATAATTATCATTTGATGATTTAAAAATTATGTTTAAGGACTCGATATCATTCTGGATATGAATAAGATACAACAAACATGGCTTATGTAACAATACATATAAAAGAAAATGAGTAAGTTAACACCCGAAACGACGATAATTCTAAGATATTATTAACAAATCAATGTTAAAAGATCATATACGATATCATATTAATATATATATGATTCTTGTATAATTTAATAAAACTTATTTCACCATTATACAGGAGGTTAACCTACCCAAACCAAGGAAACGTACAAGGTAAGGTTTATTTCCCAATCTCTTCATTATCCGAGGTTGTTTATACATAATAATCTACTGGGATCTCTTTATCATCCACATCCATGTATCTTAAAAATGTATTTCAAACCATTTTTAATATTTACTAGAATATGAGTTAAAGTCATTTATACCCTTTTTTACTTTTATAAGTCGTTTATAAAGGAATCATTCCGTCATTTTCAAAACAAGGTCCTTTTTAACCTTTTCGACAGAATTAAGGTAAGAATGTTTTTTTTAACTTATACGGCGGGTGCGGCTATTTTACACCGTTATAAAATCTTCAAAGCTTCCCTTACAATATTATAAAATTATTTTCAAAGAAAATGTTTTCTTTTATAAGGATCTTAAATGATTTGAAAATAAAAAGAGATATTCCTTTAAAAAGAATTTTGATTTCATCTATGTCAACATCCTTTGAAGGATTTTGCGCTTATTTAAAGTTGATTTGTTATGATACAAAACTTCTATATTATATTGAAGGTTTTGTTATTTTTTTGACTGTGGATGTTCTATTTTTATACCATTCATGGTTTATGGTGAAAGTATTGACATTTCGTATGCTAGTTTTAATACGGATGTTTATGTTATGTTTAAACCTTTTCATATGGGAATGCATTGGACTTAATATGTGACGGGTGGAGCCCGCTATAGCTCCTCGATGCATCGGTAGGTCTCATGAGGAAAACTAGTGTCTTGGCACAAGGCCTTGACAAAATTTTATTTGTAGTCTTGGCACGAGGCCTTGGCTATGTGGTTATGATAGCCTGGAATTATGCATTCCATCATTATGAAAGTGGTTATTGATTTTGCATGTGATTATTTCATTAGTAGAATATCCATGTGAATAAGTAAATGGCATTATTTCATTTTATTTATGCCATACTATGTTAAAAGTTCAAGATTGAAAGGCTTTTGTTTTAGTAATGCATTGCCTTAAATGTTTATGCTTATTATGAATGTTTCTGCTATATTGTTATCCTTACTGGGCATTTGAGCTCACCCCTTTTCTATGTTTTATTTTTCCCAGGAAGTGAAGAAGTAAATTATGAATGACCTGCAGGGATATTATGTGGGGATATGAGTGTGGATTATGGAGACAATATGTTGTTGTAGTAGTTTTTCATTTTATGATGTAATGAATATATCTAGTGTTTCCAAGGCTACTAAACCAATCGGTCTTTCGAGATTTGATCTTTCTTGTGATCATGCCATTTTTATGTAATAATGCACCGACTCGGGGTAACTAGGGTCGGGGTGTTACAATATTTCCCCTCTTGGATATATTTTTATGTAGGAAAATCAGGTTGTTGCTTATAGCTGCTTCAATATTTGACCATGTGAGTGGAACTACCAAACATATTACGCTAACCCGTCTTATATGGATAATTTTTCTGTGTTTCCATTATTATCCCTCTTGTTTCTAAATTTTCATCTACCTCAATATTAATTTATAGATGTATATATTCTTCTAGTTGTACTTGAACCTATAATAGAGGTATTTGGTAATGTACGTATAGTCATATGACATTGATATGGAATATGAACCAATAAAGGGGAATTTAGTTGTATATCCTCTCAAAAATAAGATACACGAGATGGTTTTTTGGTAATCCAATATTGAATTTAATTTAATGAGCATGTTTTTAGTGTACCTGATATAAATTAAAGATGGTTGGGAAGCCCTAAATTTAGATTGATTAACTATTATGTAACTATTAATGAAATAGGTAATGACTTATTAGGACATGGATTTGTATTATCATGTGATACAAGAATGACTCATTAGAGATGAAATAGTACTGATATGGTCAAAAATTGATAAATATGGTAATATATGTCTATTGGAAGGTGTTGGTCCATTCTTCTTTGACTGAGAAGGTCATAGGGACTCCCATGTTTCACACTATGAAGTGTACCATAGGCTATGGAATATTTACTTTGATTTTGTTAACTATTTATGGTGGACTATTTTGTTGAGGGAAGTTATGGGATTCATAAACTATTAAGTTATCATTCCATGTGTAATGGAGGATCCGTGGTGGCTAGGATGATATCATTATCCTATTCAGTTTGGATATAGAGATGGGATAATGTGACCACATAAATTAAGACTAAACCCCTATAGAATATGATGGTTTTTAGTATTACATTGGTAGTAGTATATTGGTTACCTGTGGCCAAATATATCTTTCACAGATGGATGAATCAGTTAGTGGATGAGATATGTATTATTTGTTTTCATGATATAGTGTGGTTTCATTGGGAATTAATCAGAATAAATACATATCAAGATTAATATTTCGAGTGAGTATTCATAAAGGAAATTTTAATGGACATGGGTTACAACTAAATATATTTATTGGAAAAGTCACATAGATAGATTTATACTATAAAATGAATAATTTAATAGTAAATTACATTTATAGGACTATGTGTTTGTTTTGGGGGGGGGGTATGGGATGACCACATCCCAGTGGAAGAGTTTTTCATAAAATTGAATTTCATAACTCCATCCAAATGTCCTTTTATATGGACATATATGGTTGAATTTTTTTTTCAAACATGTATTGGTATGAGCAATGTGATTCAATAGTGGTTTGTGTAAGCATAGTGTATGAAAGCATTTTTTAGGTGAAGAATGTAATGAAGATATTGGTTGCCACTAAGAGTAGAGCATTATTTCATACATAATATAATTGATATACACTTGAGTTTTAAATGGAAAATCAAGTGTTCATATGGGTATAACCTTGACTAGTGAATCAACTTATTATGATGTTGTGGAATTTTACATCATAATTTGTAGTCAATTTGAGACATTGGAATGTATTAAAGATGAGGCTTACTAACCAGATATACTTTTATTTAATCATGAAATGTATGATTTTCTCATAAGCCATAACTATGGAAATATTTGTTAAAACTCATGTAAAATATTGATTTTGTTGAATTTGTGTAATTGGAAGATTCCTCATTCGAGGCGGGCCCAATTAATAATTTGGTCCAGAGTGGAAAGGTATTATAATGTAATTTAGTAACTATTTTCATGGTGTTGTGAATAAAGAATAATATTTATGAGAAGACGTAGTAGTGGGATTTATATGTAAAAGACTATTCAAAATTTCTATTTATAGATGTTCTATATATATTCTTCTTGGATTTGAAATTCTATTAGTGAGGGAGTTTGTAATGTGACAATAAATTTAGACAAGAATGTTTCTATTTTTGTTAAATTTTTTATATATTCATGGAAATTTGATATATTATTACGGTTAATAAGGATTGTAATTTTAATGGAGATGGGTACAAGGATACTGCATATTGAATTATTATATGATGATAATGAGTTCTGAGTGTAAATCCATTTGGTAATAGGTGGGATGGGGAGTAGTCTTATATAGAACGGAGCCCCACCAGGTGGTTGGTGGTGGTGGAATGAGAGCTATGTAAGTGTACTGAGTTATCATTATTATTTTACCTAGTTATTGGTGGACTCTAATGCATTTCATTAGTTGAAACAATGTAACTCCCACTTACCCATTAAAGGACTTATCTATTTCTACCTCATCCCCCACTCACCATGGACATGATTTAGGGTTCCCCCATGCCTTTCAATGAATCTTCCCGATCATTTGTTCATCAATTATGTTTTTATTCAGGATGTTCTTCTCGGTTGTATGAGTGTACCCCTTCCTAATCCATGAATATATCTTTCATTCAATATTTCACTATTTAATGTTATAAATTCCTAACATGAATGGATTATCATTAAATTATATGTTTTGTGGATTGTTCTTAATAAAAGTGACATAGCATAGTGAGTAGTTTCCCTTTGGACAGGGTATGAATTTCATTTCATGTTTCAATTGTTATGCATGGTTTTAAGATCATTGATTCATAAGTATGTTTTTTTGTATTATATTTATTCCATTGGTATTAATGTAACCATGTGGGAATATATTGATGAAAGTGACCCCTTAAGGGTTGATATGTATGACGTTTTTTGTGTATTATTAATCCACGACCATAAACAAAGATTGAGGAAGGGTTTTATGGCTTGTGTTACATTTTTTTTATTGAGTTTGATTTTCTTTTTTGTTACATATATGATATTTTTGGATAGAATATTATTATACTTATTGAACTCTTTTATATGTGTAGGTTTTGATATAATGGACATCATTGTATCATAAGTTTTCATGGATATAATTAATGGGTGCCTGTAGAGAAATTCCAATGAGTTTTTTGATATGAAATTCATATTTTGATATTGTTTTTAATCACAATAAATTGGGTATTTTCCATTATTAAATTACTGTAAATAATTATGATAAAAAGTGTGATATGTCCAAGTGAACATACCCTATAGAGGATATTGATTTGACACACATGGTAGGTCACCTATAGTAATAACTTCCTTATAAAACATACATGATAAATGCCATATGAGGTATATCCATAGGACCATACCCGAATATAGTAGATTTTAATTTATAGGAGGTTGATTATTGAGATCCACTCTATATAATACCTTTTACAGAATATATTATATGAAAAACACTATAATACAAAACACTATAGGGATTATTTTACTCACCTCAAAGGTTATTCATTATGATGGCCTCCTCATATCAGTCCTTGTGTTATAATTATGTTATAAGGTAATATATTCTATACCAAATTTATTAAATTAGGTACTGTTGGGGTTCATAGTGGCTTCTTTTGTGCATATTTAATAGACACATATGATTTTTATTAGTTAATTTAATTTTCAATCAGGGAATCCACTATTTTATATTTTCCATCATTAGACTAAATATCCATCATTGGATCAATACTAGTACTACAAATATTACAATAGATGGTCTTTCAAGTGATATTATATAATTATTTATTAGGGATCAAGACAAGGGAAATGGATAAATGTATGGATATTGAGTACGTAGAGCAGATTATGGATATTGGTGATACTAATACAATTAAGTGATCCATTTTGAGGATATTCCAGAATATTCGTTTGTTTATTTTTTAGTTCATATGTACGATCTACCTCTTTTTGGTATAAATATTTATATGATGTATAAATTCCATTTAGATATTTTGATTCTGAAAATAATGTGGTTTATGTTGATATATCACTACTATTATTCTATGAAATTACTTCATTAGTTATTGATTATTCTTTAGTATGCTTGTTTTATGATTACAAAAAATTTAATCCCTTCTCATCCTAAAGAATTGTATAAGACCTAATAACTTGTTTATATACTCATTATCATGCGTAGGTATGCATGAGTTGATTAGGTTTTTTAAAATATACTTGGTAACAGAGTTATCAATATATCAATCCTAGAAATATTTAATAATATAATAATCCTTCTCTTATGACCCTCAATGTGGTAAAGTGACTTAATATTCATTCTGTAAGAAGGTATCACTAAAATTTAACATCTCTATGTCCTGTTTTATATATAATTTCTCATTTATTATTAATGATCATTAAAAAATCATAAAATATTCCATAATTATGACTTAAAAAATATATCATTAGCGTTATAATATCTAGATGGGATCTATATCATAGTGCAATGAGTCCCACTATGACATAACATTATCCATGTATATTTACTAGCTAACAATAATTTTACTTTATTAATAGATATAATTATTTATTGTGTGAATATCATTTTTTTCATGATAATTTATATTTATATAAGCCTAATTACCAAAAATTTATTTATTACTTCCAAATAACTTTAATGAGTTTCAAATATTCTAATTTAATGAAATAAGTCACCAGACTTATTATATCATCTAATTTTGAGTTAAATACACCCAACTAACAATAATTTCATCACTCTATAAGTTGAATAATCATTTCTCCAACAAATGTTCTTGATTCATCTTTAATTGTTTGGATGCTAGAATTATTCTAAACCATTAAAACATGTTTCACCTCTTATCTAAAGACAAAAAAATACATAAAAATTATTATTTAATAATTTATGTTCTAAACAAAAATACATTCAATCATTATATAATTTTATTGGTATATAATTGTTATAATTAAATAAATAGATACTTTTTATTATGTATGCAACATTGAATATATGATAGAACTAATTTCCCATGTAAGAGAAATACAATGCAGTTGTTTCCTTTTAAAAGATATAATGGAAATGTGTCTTCATAAGACACAATCCAAGTAAAAATGATAAATAAAATTTAATATACATATTCTGCAATTCTTATATATAAGATATTTATTATGGACATATATCACATTGTTTCGTATTGGTATATCACATGGTATAACATGCCTAATCCAAAGACATATTATCTTCTTAGTTAGGTAATATTTTAAGGAGAAGTATTGATGTATAATTTCATTCCCATATATTTAGATTTTTATTTTATGACATATTTGTGTCATTACTATTTTTAGATAGAACATTAATTTTGGATAATTAACCATGATTTTAATCGATATGTGTTAAAAATAAATCCTCTTCTATGTTAGATTTCATTTTTAAATAATTCATTTAATAAAACCCAATGGAAAATTATATTACCTGAGATAATTTTGCGAAACATTGAAAATTGTTCTAGTAAATATATTAAATCCATCCTGGGAATCCTCAAGTCCTTTATAATGCGTTTGAAATCCATTGAAATGGCATGTAGGCCCTATATTGATTCTCTATGTTGTTTATCATTGTCACACTCATCATTTTCTATCATTGATAATTAAATACCCTAATTCATAATATAATCCATCAGAATAATTGGGATATATGGATTTTCTCATGGATACCTCGTCGAGGAAGGATTTCATTATTTTAAAATTAGTGATATTCATCATACTCATGTTGGGAGATAAAATATGTGTCCAATATTATTGTAATATTCACAAGAAATTCCTTTTTACTATACATGGGTTCATTTTCATAGACAATCTACTTTTTTAGGCTTTATTATTTACATTCATTACATCAATTAATTTAATTAGATTTTAGAAAAATCATATGTGGTATCATCGATTTCCATATATCAAATATGTCATCACCCGTCCCCCAGGGCATGTGTCGTGACTACCCCAAGCCTGCCTTCCATAGGCCAGGGGAAGGCGACTAGCACCGAAAGGCAAATTACCTATAACTGGGAAGGCATTTCCTTTATAACATTTAAACACACGAAACAAAGCATGAAACAAGATACGAAAAAATTCAACCATATAGAAAAAAGAGTGTGGTGAAAGTAAAAAGGTCCAGTGCTAACCCACACCTGGTCGCTCGGTGCTGACCCACACAGTATCGCTCGGTGCTATCCCACATAGGATCGCTAGGTACTGACCCACACAGTATCACTATTCATTCTTCATGTCACATCCAGCTACTTGGATCTCGCACAAAGCATGCTCGTCTCTGGGAGGGTCTGCTACTCAAGCCACTGGTCAATACTCCAACTGCCACGAAGTCCCATGAAGAATTATCACAATGAACTAACATGCAATAGGGGTCTCAATGCAATAGACTATTCATCTACCAGACACATGGTCTATGAGTAATTAGCCTTTTAGTCCCGGGGACCCAGTTAGATTCGTGCTCAATCCAACCCGACCATACTCCAACTTAATCCAAATCTATAGTGGGGTATACTCAAAGGGAACATCTCACTCGAAGGTTTCTATTGTTGTTGAAGATTCCTCAAATAGATGCCTAGTGAAAAAGGTATCGCTGATAGAGTGAAAAGTTCGAAGTTGTCCTGGGTCTGGTCTGACCCGGTTGGACCGACTCAATTCGGGTCAACCCTGCCCACTGGGTCCGGCCCGGCATGTTGCGCCTGGACCGACCGTGATGGGCCCCCCAGCCCGCGCTAGGCGCCACCAAGGCCTTGAGGGATGTGTGAGGTCGTGGGGGCAGAGCGAGGCCATGGGGGGGGGGGGTGGCGAAGGCCGTGAGAGATGAGGAGGGATGTTGGGCGGTGGGAGGCCAAGGGGTGGGGGAGACCGCAGGAAGCATGGGGTCATGGGGTAGCAAAGGCCACGGCTGGCGCGAGGTCACGGGGTGGTAGAGGCCGCAGGGAGGAAGGGGCCCTAGGCTGCGCGAGGCCACGGGGCAGCAGAGGCCACGGGGTGGTAGAGGCCGTGGGGCGTCATAGGTCAAGGGTGGCGCCAGGCTTCCAGGCGGCAAAGGTTGCCGACGATGTAAGGCCACGGGGCAGCGGAAGCTACGAATGGTGAGAGGCTGCCATGGAGGCAAAGGGGGCGGGGCAGCAGTGGCTGTGGGGGATGTGGGGCCGCAGGGGGCACAGGGCCGTATGGGTGGGGGTAGCCATGGGCAGTGGAGGTCGCATGCTGAACGGGGCCGTCGGGCAGTAGAGGCCGTGGTAGGCTGGGGCCATGGGCGGCGGAGACCGCGGGCGGTGCGGTGGCCATGGGGTTGCACCTTTGTGCGGTCGCCTTCATCATGTCGGAAGGTGGTGTGGGCCACTGTTCTAATGCCCCACTAATGTTGGTTTCTGTCCTCATTCATCGAAAATAATACAACAATTAAACACAATATTTGTGGAGAGGTCGGGCCTTGTTTGTTTGGCCTGCACTCTCCATGTTAGAGCGGTAGCTAGCTAGTATAATCTCTTCCTAAATTTACGATGAATTTTCAAGAACGGATAAGGGGACGAAATTGAAACAACCACCCTACCTCATTCGTTTTTTGACTTTATTAAGAGGGAATAAGGGTCGTCAATTGAAGACGTCCCATGATGGAGGACGTCTCGATGAAGAAGTCGAAGACATTGGAGTACGTCGGCATTGTAACACCCCGAGATTTTTTGAAAAATATTATTTTTAATTTCATTAATGTCTTGTGTTGTACGATACCCTAAAAAAAGCTTGCTCAACATGCATCCTTGACTTGACTTGCATTACACGCAATCACAACCTTCCTCGATAGCATGTTTAGTACGAAATACCGAGTTTCACTAAACAACGATATGGTATTTACATATTATTAAAACTAGCCGTTATGAATAGTAATAACCACTTTTTGAAACTTTTTGAATTTTATTTTTCAAAATGGACTTCATTTTTAGATTCAGAATATCGAAAATAGCTTAGGGTAAAATTTTGGTACTTTTTGGATAACTTTCATTTTCTGATGAATAGTGAAAATTACTAAATTTTAATTAAAAACAACCTTTTTAATCGAAATAATTAATTGTGATAAATTTTTAATTTGATTGGTTTTAAAGTATATTTAAAATATATCTTTACAAGTTAATACAATGATGGTCATTGTTTATAATTTCACATTTAAACCAGACATAAACAAGTGTCAATCTTTTGATAGTTGTTATCTCTTAAAAACACACTATTTGTTTTGATGAAGGGAATTAATTTTTCAATTAATTAATGCAACTGATATGTTTTTAATTTTGAAAAATAAACATCATTTTTGAGTTCATAATATAAAATATATCTTAGGCCAAATTTTTGTTATTTTTCTGGAAACTTTCATATTTTGATAAATAGTGAAACCACTAAGTTGTAGATAAAAAAAATGAATTTTTCATAAAACTTAATTTTACCGCTTCTGTGAGTGGAATTTCAAAAATCCGAGACACATGGTTTATGTCACTATGTAATATTTTGTTCAATTAGATAAAAATAATTTTCGGTGAATAGTAACTTTTTTCTTTTTTTTACTACGGTTAAAAGTAAATAGGGTAATTAAGGGTAAAAATGATATTATTATTACCCTAAAACATGTAATATTGCTATTGGATACGTGTAATTATACAAAAAACAACCTTAAAAATAAAATATGACCATTTAGGCCCACTTGGATTAGATTAGGATATTTATTATTAATTTATTTAAAGAAGAGTTAAAATAGTTAAAATCAAAGTTTAATAAGTAGATAATTTTTAATATAGGGTTATACATAAGATAAATTCGACTATAAATATTAATTAGAAAGCTAATAATATTTCCTAAATAATTATAATTTATTCTTAATTTTTAGACATTATATAATTTAATTTTTTTATGACCAACGATGATGCAGTAATTATCTTATTAATGAAATATTGACATAATTGATGTTATAAATACCTAAATAAATGTAATTTGAGACTTTTTAGAATTCCACTAATTTTATAGGTTAATATGACATGTTAGTGTTGATGTAAGAATTTTTTTTTGAACTAATCATTCTGTTATGATTTTCACAAAAATCAATTACTAAATAGTGCCAAAATTGACATAAAATAGTTTTTAATAAAAATATTATATTATTAATTGTTATTTTATTCCTAAAAATCTATGGATCAGCCATATGACTTAGATAAGGTTATATATATTAATAATAAACAACATTGGGTTCGTTTGGCTTGTTATAGTAAGTTTATTAACATTATAGTGTAAGAACACAAAAAGACACGGTAAAAGAAAAATTATCTAACTTAAAGTTAAAACTAAATTATAAGGTTAAAATTGTAAACTAAACTTGTCCAAATTCTATTGGATGAGAGGATTTTGACCCATCCACACTTTATAGTGTAAGAACACAAAAAGACGCGGTAAAAGTAAAATTATCTAACTTAAAGTTAAAACTAAATTATAAGGTTAAAATTGTAAAATAAACTTGTCCAAATTCTATTAGATGAGAGGATTTTGACCCATCCCTACCTTAGCTTCGAAATAACTCAATTTGGAGCTATTAATAACCTAATATGACTTTATAATAAAATAATATTTTTAGTTATTCCAAAGGTGCCCCTCTCCTCCCTTATAAAAGGGCACCTCCTCCCTCTCTTCCTCACACCACTTTGAGCCTTAAAGCTCGGCCATCCCCTGAAATATTCTATTTTCCACTTCGCTAGAATCATCCTATAGGTCCTGGTCTTATTCAAAGACCAATTTTAGTTCCCTAAGAGGAGGACTCAAAGAGGCGCTTCAATGAAGAAGTAATGTCTGTTACCGATTCTTTCAACATTATTTCTTCTTCCACTTCTTCTTATTAGGTTGTTTCAATATGAAGTAACAACATTAGTATCACTCATATACTGATATGTTATTATATGTATGAAACAACCCTATTTTATGATCTATCCATCCTACATAAAACGAAATCACTGCACGTAAGTACGTACAGAATACCGCCTCCACGCCGTAGTGTAATCTATTTTCCACCACCACCTTACTTGGATGGGTATAATGGTTTACATAATAACTATATATGATTATTGTATAGTGATATTGATTCTGAAATAGTATACATACACTGCAATACAATTCAACGATCATGAGAACGATATCATCGCTCGTGCGTACGTACGGACTACCGTCTCCACGACGCGATGAGATTCATTCTCCAAGTTAACCAATAATGAATGATTATAAAGTATACATAATAAGTAATCATGAAATATATGACATAATAATGATACTGGATTTATGTGTATATATATGTATGTCATCTACTAAATTCCATTCAACTCAATAAGGAAACGAATACAACATTCATGCGTACGTACGGCCTACCGTCTGCATGAACAGTGTATTTCGTTCCATTTTATGATCTATTATATATATGAATATTCTGAATATATATTATATATAAATTAAGTTTTATATTCTATAATTAAGTAATCATGATCTATGTGATCATATTAATAATTACAAGTCAAAACACGGACAACAAATGAAATGATTTTACCCAAAACGCTATTTAACATGGAATTTACAAAAGAACGGATAATATAAAGTCATAAGTTAACCATATATGATATCATAACAATGAGTATGATTCTGAAATAAGTCAATGACATTATTTAATTCATTATACAGGAGGTTCAGACACTTACGAAGCCAATCAGACCTAAGGTAAGGGAAATATCACAATCTCATTTTTATCTGAGATTGTTTATACTTTGGAGTTTACCGGGATGTATTTTATCATCCACATACATGTTTCCTCAATATTTAATATTATTTCCATCCATCTACAATTTTTTAAATCCAATTTTATCCTTCAGTGAGTTTTTAGTAAAAGATATGAAATGAATCTTTTGTCGTTTTTCGTACGAGGTACTTTTTGACTTTTCAGACAAAAGTACGAGAAGAATGTTTTTTTAACTTATATGGAATTAATGGATTTTTAAAACATTATTTCCAAGAAGCATCCTTTACAAGTTTTCATTTTTATTTTTAATCAACATCTTTTAGTTTATAAATTTATGATATGTTAAGAAAGGAAAAGCATTTTTTAAGTAGAAAGGAGATTTTCCTCAAGAATGGAGTTCAAGTGTTTTATCAAAATTATTTTCCATCTAAGATAATAAAGGGTTCTGTTTCCATCCCTATTATTATAATGATTTTATTATGTTGTGATTTATTTATTTTTATGAATTTCTTTATTTTATATGAATTTTTTTATGATTTCATGATGTTTAAGAATCCCATTTTTATTACATGGGTTATGCTTTGATGTATGGTTTATGATTTTGTAGAACACATAAGAATGGTATCATTATGAGATGGGTGGGACCTATATCTCCCACCAATGAATTGGGTAAAGATTTTATATCTCATGCGATAGACATGGCTGGAACGGCAGGTTAAACCGGTTCAGGTAAACAGGACTGAAACGAGGAGTGAACTCAGTTCAGAAATGGACTTTGTCCACTAAGATAGTCTTGGGTATGAGTATTGACTAATAAGAAATTATTATCTATGATTATGTGTGTATGCCACAAAGTTTCAGGTTTTATGTTATGATTAATGGGATTAAATTTCACAACTATGATTTATCCCATGTTATGATATTATGATCTCTTTTGCAGGTTAAGATTTCCAAAATGTTATGTTCTTATGAATATGATGTGATTGATATTTCTTTTTATTACCCATACTGAGCATTTGAGCTCACCCTTTTAGGTTTTCTATTCCACAGTATATAAATAATGGTTTTAGGTAAAAAAAGGAAGATCTTTATGGGAGATGTTGATGATCTTTCACCACGATTAGAAGATTATATTCCGAGTTTCCAAAGACACTAAACTAATACGGTCCTTATGTGTGTGTGTTTTTTTTATCTACTAAGTATTCCACAAAATTAATGTAATTTCCATGTACGTTTATGCTTCGGGTATCTACAGTTGGCATTAAAGCAAAGGTTTAGTCAACCTTTGGAAACTAGGATGCGAGAACTTTAGTGAGATCCCTAGAGATATTTCTAAGGTATGTATAGGGATTTCCCTAAGGTTAAGTATAATTATAGGTTATAGTACTAGAATTACAGTAACCCAAGATGTTAGATATTGAAGGTACTCCCACTTTATTATATTGTTTTACCTAGCGTGATTTTTTCCTCTCACACTATTCTTTTTGGGTTTTAGACGATGGCTGGAACCCGAAGGAACCGTGTTGATCAATGTAATGTACAATGCAATGATTGTCCTCCTGAACAAACAAATGATATGGGAGATGGAGTAAAAAATATTATTTCTATACATACACAAGCTATGAATCATTCTGGATTTCCAAATGAACAGAGAAGGGAACAATATTCTATTGAGTCCTTTATGAGGCAACATCTACCTTCTTTCAGTGGGTCTTCAAATCCACTTGTTGTTGAAAAATGGATCAGTACTACTGAAAAGATATTTTCAGTTCTTCAATATTCTGAACATGATAAAGTCGTCTTAGCAGTGTATTGTTTGGAAGGTGATGCTGATAAATGGTGGAATCTTATCAAGAATACAAGGCCAAGAGATGAAATTGAGTACATGGTATGGGACGAGTTCCAGAACTTATTTTTCAATAAGTACATCCATCATATTCTTCGAAAAAAGATGGATAAGGAGTCTCTTGAACTAAAGAAAAAGGATGATGAATCTGTTGGTATATACGAAGTGAATTTTACAAGGCTTGCAAGGTATTCATCTGGATTTATCATCCAACCTGAAAGTAAAGTTGATCGATTCTTCAGTGGATTAAAACCAAATATTCGAAGGGAATTATCTATAAGATACTTCATTAGCTATGAAGAAATTGTGCATTGTGCTATCAAGGTAGAAATGGAAGTTTGTGTTACTTATCCATCTCATAGTTTTGACAAGAAAAGAAATATGGAGTTCAAGGAGAAATCTCAGAATAATGTTGAAAAGAAAATTAATGTTTCCTTATGCTCAATGTGTGGAAAGAAGCATGGTGGAGATTGTTTTAAAGGACCTAGAAAATGTTTTATTTGTGGAAAAGAAGGTCATCGAGTAGCTGAGTGTCGATGTAATGGAAAAAGGGTTTCTAATAATGTGAATAAAGAAAAGACTGTAGAGAACACAACACCAACACTTAAATGCTTCAAGTGCAAGGAAATGGGGCATTATGCTAATAAATTCCATAATCCAAGGGTTAGTGATGATCGACATGAGAAACCATGTAAGGTAATAGACAAAGGGATGTCACATGCGATCACTATTGGAAATGTTGAATATGACAATGATGTGGTGGAATGATTAAGTGTTTATGTAATGGGATTCCAAAATAATGTTGTATATAGTATCGTGGAATATTGGAATATTTATGTATTGGTCTATTGTGGTTTTCAATGGTACCGGTAACCATGGAAAGTGATTGAGATATTTTTGGAAAAAATATGATATGCGCATAATGAAGGGAAAACGAGAAAATGAAATTTTTGACAGTATTCATCAGCTCATGATTGATATAAGGACTATGTGATATCATGGTTTGAGTATATAAAATTTTGAGGATTTTGGTATGTGGAAAGAGTTAACTTTTAAAAGCATTCATGTTTTCAATAAGGTTCAATGAGTATTCATTTTTTTCAAGAGAATACATGATTAAGGCCTTCGAATGTTTGGAATGTGACCAACAAGATATATCTCAAGATATATGGGGATAAACAATGGTATTAACATACTAGTTGTATGAACTCTTTGGTAATCATTTTCAGTATAATATGAGATTAGAAAAAATTATTTTGGATAAACCTAAAGATTGGAATGGATTATGTTGGAAATAAGTTAGTATTGTTTATGTAAAGAAGTTTTTTTCGATATTATTTATGGGATGGTATAGTAATGTAGTTTTATAAAAAGGAAAACCTGCAAGATGGGTGACAGCCCATTGAATCGGACAAGGCTATGGGAATCGAACCCACAACCGAAGTGCGACTGGCCTTTACTGCCTACCAATGACCTACCAGAAGTCCCTGTTTAGTAGAAACTAGTTTTATTATATTAAAAAGTATGATACATGAAGTATAAGTCCATTTTAGGAACCATATATGATTAATCTCACTATAGATGGACTTATGTATTTTTTTGATAACTTTTCTAACCTTTTGTTTGAGACTGATGGAATGACCCATCATTCTATCACATGATCTACTAACACATCACGAATGACAATTTCAACTTCATTTCATTAAGAGATGAAGTGGAAATTGTCCAAAGAACGACCAATGGTGAGACTATACCAAAATCACGAAAGTATTTCTTATAATTCCAATTTCATCAACATTAGGGAAATGATCTTGAAAACCAAAAATGTTGTCATAGTGCTCTTATATATGATGAATCAGATGGTACCTTAGATCGTCACAAATTTCTGGCTTTGTGATTTCTGGCTTTTCCATAGCCATGTTCTCTACCACTCTCCATCAGAACATGATGGTTAGATTTCTCTTCCATATCCATATTTTCACCTATATGGGAACCTAGTGATTAGTTTATTTGGGTAACCGTTACGTTTCATACTATTGTTTTTAAATATTGGTTTTGGTATTCCATTTTACGATTTGGGTTTCTATTAAATAATCTTTCGAGTAGTAAACCATTTATAACCACGACGAATTTCGAGGGCGAAATTCATTTTAAGGGGGTAGAATGTATCACCCCGAGATTTTATGAAAAACATTCTTTTTAATTTCATTAATGTCTTGTGTTGTATGCTACACCAATAGGAGTTTGCACAACATTCATCCTTGACTTTCCTTGCGTTACACGCAATCACGACCTTCCTTGATAGCGTGTGTAGTACGCAATACCGAGTTTCACTATACAACGATATGCTATTAAAATATTATTAAAACTAGCCGTTATGAACAGTAATAACCACTTTTTGAAATTTTTAAAATTTTATTTTTCAAAATGGACTTCATTTTTGGATTCAGAATATCGAAATTATCATAGGGTGAAATTTGGGTACTTTTTGGATAATTTTCATTTTCTGATGAATAGTGAAAATTACTAAATTTTAATTAAAAACAACCTTTTTAATAAAAAAAATTAATAGTGATGAATTATTAATTTGAGTGTTTTTAAAGTATATTTAGAATATATTTTTACAAGTTAATAAAATTATGGTCATTGGATGTAATTTCACATTTAAACTAGACAGAAGCATGTGTCAATCTTTTGATAGTTATTTTCTCTTAAGAACACGCTATTTGTTTTGAGGACAAGAATTAAATTTCAAATTAATTTATGCAACTGATATGTTTTGAATTTGGTAAAATAGACATCATTTTTGAGTTCATAATATCAAATATAGCTTAGGACTAATTTTTGGTATTTTTCTGGAAACTTTCATTTTTTGATGAATAGTGAAACCACTAAGTGGTAGTTAAAAAAATGAAATTTTGATAAAACATAATTTTACCACTTCTGTGAGTGGAATTTAAAAAATCCAAGAGATATGGTTGATGTAACTAAGTAAAATTTAGTTCAATGAGATGAGAATAATTTTTGGTGAATAGTAACCTTTTACTTTTTTTACCACGGTTCAAAGTAAATAGGGAAATTAAGGGTAAAATGATATTATTATTACCCTAACACATGTCCTAATTATATTGGATAAGTGTAATTCGACCAAAAACAATCTTAGGAATAAAATATGACCATTTAGTCCCACTTAGATTAGATTAGGACATTTATTATTAATTTATTTAAAGAAAGGTTAAAATAGTTAAAATCAATGTTCAATAAGTAGATAATTTTAATATAGGGTTATACATAATATAAATTAGACTATAAATATTCATTAGAAAGATAAAAAGATTTCCTACATAATATTATTTTATGTGTAATTTTTAGACATTAAATAATTTAATTTATTTATGACACAACGATGATGCAGTAATTATCTTATTAATGAAATATTGACATAATTGATGTTATAAATACCTAAATAAATTTAATTTGAGACTTTTTATGAATTAAAATAATTTTTTAGGTTAATATGACCTGTTAGTATTGATTTAAGTAACTGTATTTGAACTATTCATTCTGTTATGATTTTCACAAAAATCAATTACTAAATAGTGTAAAAATTGAAATAAAATATTTTTTTAAAAAAATATTATATTATTAATTTTTATTTTATTCCTAAAAATCTACGGTTCGGCCAAATGAGTTAGATAAGGTTATATATATTAATAATAAACAACTTGGGCTTCGTTTGATTTGTTATAGTTAGTTTATTAACATTATAGTGTAAGAACACAAAAAGACACGGTAAAAGTAAAATTATCTAACTTAAAGTTAAAACTAAATGATAACGTTACAATTGTAAACTAGACTTCTCCAAATAATATTGGATGAGAGGATTTCAACCCATCCCCACCTTAGCTTTGAAATAACTCAATTTGGAGCTATTAAAAACCAAATATGACTTTATAATAAAATAATATTTTTCGTTATTCCGAAGGTGCCCCTCTCCTCCCTTATAAAAGGGCACCTCCTCCCTCTCTTCCTCACACCACTTTTAGCCTTCATGATCGGCAAACCCCTGCCTAATTATCTTATACACTTCCCTAGAAACTTCCTAGAGGTCCTGGTTTTCTTCAAAGCCCATTTTAGTGCCCTAAGAGGAGGACTCAAAGAGGCGCTTCAAAGAAGAGGTAATGTCTGTTACCGATTTGATTCAACTTTATTTATTCTTACACTACTTCAACTTAGGTTACTTAATTATGAAATATTAACATCAGTATCACTCATATACTGATATGTTATTATAAGTATGAAACAACCCTATTTCGCCATCTATCCATCGTATGGAAAATGAAATAACCGCGCGTGCATACGTACGGAATACCGTCTCCACGCCGTGGTGTAATCTAAATTACACCACCACCTTACTTGGATGGGTATAATGGTGTAAATGATTACTATATATGATTATTGTAAAGTGATACTGATTCTTAAATAGTATACATACACTCCAATATAATTTTAGGATCATGAGAATGATATCATCGCTCGTGCGTACGTACGGACTACCGTCTCCACGATGCGATGAGATTCATTCTCCACGTTAACCATTCATTAATGATTATAAATTATATATAATAAGTAATAATGAAATATATGACATAATAATTATACTATATTTATGTGTATATATATTTATGTCATCTACTTAATTCCATTCAACTCAATAAGGAAATGAAAACAGCATTCATGCGTACGTACGTCCTACCGTCTCCATGAATGGTGTATTTCGTTACATTTACTAATCTAATATATATATATATATATGTATATTATAAATATATATTATATATAAATTATGTTTTATATTTTTGAATTAAGTAATAATGGTCTAAGTAATCATATGAATAAATACAAGTCAAAACATGGACGACAAATGAAACGATTTTACCCAAAACGCTCTTTGACATGGAATTTACAAAAGAACGGGTAATATAAATTCATAAGTGAACCATATATGATATCATAAAAATGATTATGATTCTGTAATAAGTCAATGACATTATTTAAATCATTATACATGAGGTGCAGATACTTACGAAGCAAATCAGATCTAAGGTAAGGGAAATATCACAATCTCATTTTTATCCGAGATTTTTTATACTTTGGAATTTACTAGGGTGTATTTTATCATCCAAATCCATGTTTCCTCAATAGGTAATATTATTTCCATCCACCTACAATTGTTTAAATCCAATTTTACCCTTCGGCAAGTTTTTAGTAAAAGATATGAAAGAAATCTTTTGTCGTTTTTCATAAAAGGTACTTTTTGACTTTTCCGACAAAAGTACGAGAAGAACGGTTTATTAACTTATACGGCATGAATTGATTTTAAAACATTATTTACAAGAATATTCCTTTATAAGTTTTCACATTTATTTTTAATCAGCTTATATTAGTTTAGAATTGTAGGATATGTTATGAAAGGAAAAGTGTTTTTTAAGTAGAAAAGATATTTTCCTCAAGAATGGAGTTCAAGTGTTTTATCAAAATTATTTTCCATCTAAGATAATAAAGGGTTCTGTTTATATCCCTATTATTACATTGATTTGATTATGGGGTGACGGAATTATTTTTATGAATTGCTTTATCTTAAATTAATTGTTTTATGATTTCATGATGTTTAAGAATCCCATTTTTATTACTTGGGTTTTGCTATGATGTATGGTTTATGATTTTGTGGCACACATAAGAATGGTATCAGTATGAGATGGGTGGGACCTATATCTCCCTCCAATGAATTGGGTAAATATTTTATATCTCATGAGATAGACATGGCTGGAACGGCAGGTTAAACCGGTTTAGTGAAATAGGACTGAAACGAGGAGTGAACTCGGTTCAGAAATGGACTTTGTCAACTAAGATAGTATTGGAAATGTGTCTTTAATAATAAGAAATGATTCTATATGATTATGTGTGTATGCCACAAAGTTTCATGTTTTATGTTATGATTATTGGGATTACATTTCCCTACTTTGATTTATCCCATGTTATGATATTATGATCTCTTTTGCAGGTTAAGATTTCCAAAATGTTACGTTCTTATGAATATTATGTGATTGATATTTCTTTTGTTTACCCTTACTGAGCATTTGAGCTCACCCTTTTATTATTTGAAGATCATTCACCACGATTAGAAGATTATATTCTGAGTTTCCAAAGACACTAAACTATTATGATCCTTGTGTGTGTGTTTATGTTATGTACTAAGTATTCTGAAAAAGTAATATAATATCTATGTATGTTTAAGATTAGGGTCTCTACAGGCATTCTTCATTTGGAGAAGCATGCTTTATGGAAGAAGTTCATCATTGGAGAAGTGTAATCCTCCCAAATGCTCTTCCTTTCTAATTTTCCAAAAACATTCCCCAATCCCCTCAAAAAATGAAATAGCCAACATAATAGAATATTTTATCTATTAAGTTTATTGGCATAATTTCAAGTTGGATTAATTAATTAATTGATGAGTTGGTATAATTAATCAAAGGGGGTGGCACAATTATAGTGTGGGAGTTCAAGAGGTTTCTCACCATTAAGAGGGGAGTTTAAGGGGGTTTTAGTCTCAGTTGGTCCCCACCACTATAACCCATAAGAGAGGTTTTTGTTCTGGCGGTCCCCACCTTTTAAACATCCACATGGGAGGTTTAGGTTCGGGTGGTCCTTACCACCATAACCCATGTTGAATGTTTCCAAAATAAAAATGTCAGAAATATTTATTTTACTTTATTCATTCAATAAATGCACAAAATATTATCTTTCACTCATGACCCACTATGAACAAGGTGAAGCTATTATGAAGTGAATATTGGCGCTGTGAGTTTAATGGTGCCCTTAGATTTCAATTCTGAGCACCGGTTCACATTTTTCAAAAACCCAATCTCATGTTTACTAATCGTACCATAAAAAATAGTTGAGAAAATTTTTTTGGGCACACCGAGCCTCTGAATCATGCGCCATCGAATTTTGAAAACTCGTAAAATTCCCATATATTTTTTTTAAAAAATTACATTGAAATTAGGGGTTATTACATTCTCGCCACCTCAGATAATTTACATCCCTGTAATCCATAACTCAAACTAAGGGAATATGTGGGGATACTGAATAGGTATCTGAGCCTCCTGCTCCCATGTTCTCTTCTAGTGGTCCCGATGCTACCAGCTAATGGGCACCATAGGTATCGACGACCAACAAACGCTCTTGTCGATCCTCAATCTCTACTATAACCTCCGCAAATGTAGCCCCATCATCGATTTCCAGCTCGATGTGGTCAATGATGTTAGAAGGGTAGTGTACGTATCTCCTCATATGGGATACGTGGAAGAAGTAGTGCACCTGGTGCAACTAAGGGGTAGGTTCTAGGTGGTAATCCACGTCTCAAAATATTCTAAGGACCTAGAAGGGTCCGATGAATCTCGTAGATAACTTATCGCCTCAGCCAAATATCTGCAACTCTCATCGGGGTGATACCCGTAGAAAGACATGATCACCATCCTCGAACTCTAGAGTTCTCTGTCTCCTATCGGCTTAATACTTTTACCTACTCTGTGTAGTCTTCATTCACTCCTATATGATCTTCACATTCTCTATGGCAACCCATACCTTCTCTGGTCCCACTAGTGAAGACTCCCCTGGGTCAGTCCAGCACAAAGGTGATCTACAAGGTCACCTGTACAATTCCTCAAAAGGTGCCATCCCAATGGTGGAGTGATAGATATTGTTTTTTTCAAACTCCACCAAAGGAGAGTGATCCTCCCATCAATGACCAAAGTCAAGGATAGAAGCACACAATATTTCATCAGGGGTCTGAATAGTTTGCTCAGTCTGGCCATCCATCTGCGGATGGAAGGCGGTGCGCAAATGAAGCTATATCCCGAAAGCCTCCAAAACCCCCTTCTATATCCTCGAAGTAAAATGTGAATCATGATCAGAGATAATTGTCATGGGTAATCCATGTAGTCGCACAATCATCGCAACATAGAGGCATACCACGCTCTCTATCGAACCCTTCTCTCTGATCAGTAGGAAGTGGGATGACTTGGTGATTCGGTTGGAAATCACCCAGAAAGAGTCATGACATCTGGATGTATGTGGAAGTCTGGTAACAATTTCCATGGATATCCCATCCTACATCCACTCAGGAACCTCCAAAGGCTAATCCAAGCCTGCTAGTACCTGATGATCTGCCTTCATTTGCTGACATGTGATGCACCGAGAGAAAAACTATGTGACTAATTTCTTCATTCCCGACCACCAGTTATATCGTTGGAGATCCTATGACATCTTTAACACTACTCGTTGTTCCTCTATAGATTATGTGTGGAAATCCCATATCATTTTCTCCTGAAGCGACTCTGGTACTATGGTATGTCCTCTGAAGAGAATGATGTGCTCCCCACCATTAGAAAATCCCTTAGGTTCCTGCACTGTGGATATCTGATCATGTTGAGCCTCGCAGTCAGTGCCCCCCTTTTGTGTCTCCCTAACTATCTGAAGAAGTGGGGGAGTGATTGTAAGATACTGTAGAGAAACTGCACCATCTCCATCCATAAATGATCTATGCAAAGCGGCCAGCTACTCTATACCCTCTCCTAGTAGTTGTATACTAGACCCTTTGCAGAATGCATCTGCTACTAAATTCCCCTTCCAAGAAGTGTAGACTCTCTCGAAGTCATAGTCCTAGACGAACTCAAGCCAATATCATTGTCTCATGTTCAGGTCCTTCTAAGAGAAGATATACATGAGACTCTTGTGATATGAGTAGACCGTAAAATGTGAACCCATCAGATAGTGTTTCCACATCTACAAAGTGCGAACCAATTCTTCTAACACCCGGTCATGTGTAGTATAGTTCTTTTCATGTTTCCCCAACTGTACATAACCATATGCGATCACATATCTCTCCTACATTTGTACACATCTGAGCCATGCCTTGGATGTGTCGCATTAGACAATATACCGTACACCCTCCTATAGAAGCTTCAAGATGGGGTCACTAGTCAGCCTCTGCCTCAGCTCCTGAAAGAATTGCTGGAATCTCTCCAACCACACAAAGGGTTTCCCATTCTTCATCAAAGCTAATTTAGGTGATTAAACTCTCGAGAAATCTATCACAAATCACTAGTATTATCCGGATAAACCTAGTAAACTCCATACCTCCATCACACTCTTGGGTCGCTCCGAAGAAAGTACCGCCTCAATCTTCATGGGATCCACTACCAATCCTGCTTCTGAGATGACGTGTCCCAGAACATGAACATATTTGATCCAAAACTAGATCGTTGAGAGCTTACCATATAGTTGGTTCTCTTATAGTGTGTCCAGTACTAACTACAAAAGATAGGCATGCTCCTCCTCATTAGTGGAGTAGATCAAAAACTCATCGATTAATACTACTACAAATCGATCAAGGTATGGCTAAAAGATCCTATTCCAGAGTCCCATTAACACTAATGGAGTGTTGGTCATGCCGAATGGCATAACCATGAACTCATAATGGTCATACCAACATCTGAAAGCCATCTACAACACATCCACATCCTTTACTATGAGCTGGTGATAGTCAGATCTGAGGTCTATCTTCGAGAACCATTGATCTCCCTTCTGCTGATCAAAGTGCTCGTCAATCATTATGAGTGGATGCTTCTTCTTCATGGTCACTTGGTTCAGGCACCGATAGTCGACAGAAAGTCTCAAGCTCCAATCCAGTTTCTTGGAAAACAAAATAGGGGTTTCCCAAGGGGAATCATTGTCCCGAATGAACCCTTTCCCATGTAAGGCCTCTATTTGTACCTGCAGATCACGATTCTCTATAGGAGCCATCCAATATGCTGGTGTAGATATCAGTGTCATCCCGGGGTACATGTCAATGTAAAATTCCACCTATATGTGAGTAGGTTGGCAAGGAACATCATCAGTGAATACATCCTCGTACTGTTCCACCACAAAAGGATAACGTGGACTCTCCACATCAACTGCTTCGAGGGTACGGCTAGCCAACTAATGAGTGATCAGCTTCACTATCCACCAGTTAAGTCCATCCTATGATGCAATGGATCCCTTATTATTAGTGAAGGTAAAAATGGTGTCATCTGTATGAACACACCACACTTTTCACCTAATACAGTTTATCTTAGCATGGACTGTTGATAAAAATTCCATACCCAAGATGATGTCGTAAGGCCTTGACGCTGCTACTAGAAAATACCAATAGAATCTATTTCATCCTAGAGTAAGCTCAAACTGATGGAACCAGTGTGTAATCATTGAATCCTATCCCTTAGGGGTCTCTTGTAGTAAGGATCGAGCCAAGGACTCAGTCATAATCTCTGAGCTCCGAACGAGGATAGTGGCAATAAAAGGATCACTGGAACCAGTGTCTAAAAATACTCTAGCTAAGGTGGAGTAGTCATAGATCGTGAATTGTATCATCTCCGGAGTTCCGTGATCGTAGCCCTCAGCTGCCTGGAGCTGAGGTCGCCCCTCTCATCCTACTCCTTGTGGTCAGGGTCGACCTCCTGGTAGTGGTGGAAGTAACATATCGAATCGTCTCCCCCCATTAGTTACATGACCAGCTTCTCTGCCATGTCTTCATGCTCCCTATAGACCTCCTCGGTCGAACCTCTCTCTCTGCCTAGGTTGTCCTTCCACCATCTGTTGATCATCTATACAGTGGGTCAGATAGTCACGATCCAAGTCACCCTAGCCACTACAAGTGTATCACTTCCAGATCCTGGCATTACGAGTGTTTCCTCAGGTGCCCCACTCAACCTAACCCGAATCATGCGGCCGTCCACTTGTTGGTCTGGTACTATTGGACCTCTATGGAATATGTCTACTACCAGCTGCAAATTACTCTTCTACGTGATGTCTGGTGGTGGTTCTCGCTTCTTGTGACTGCTTAGCAAAAAGACTATCCTCTAAGAGGGCTCTCTCTAACACCCCCGCCAACGTTAGGATGCTGAGAGAAATCATTGAAGCTATTATCTCTCAACTGATCCCCTTATCAAAGGATTGGGCCATATAGAATGGGTATTGAACCATATCAGTGGAGTAGCATGATAGTTTGCTGAAGCTCGCTGAGTACTGAGCCATGGTCATGTTGCCCAGCTGCAGATGAAGAAGCTCTTGTATGTGCACTACACGAAGAATCACTGGGACAAACTCTGCCCAAAATAGGCTCTCTAAGTCTGCCAAGAGAAGCTTCACCTCATCATGAATCTGGGGAATTATTCTCCACTATCTTCCAGCAGCTGCCTATAGAGAACAAGTAGCAAGGATGACCATGAGATTAGCTGGTGTCTCCACTATTCGGAATACTCTCCCCATGGCCTCCAGCCAAACCTCAACTGCATATAGCCCTATCTCTTTCACGAACCTGGGTGGCCTCTATCATAGGAACTCATGCAACAAGCTGAAGCGGTGTGTACCCTCTATTGTTGGGGCTGGTGGAATTAGTAGACCAACAGGTAATGGTACCGCTGGAGCCTCCGATGGTGCCACTACTAGAAGAGGGACATGAACTGAGGCCTCGTCGCTCGGTGCGCTATCAGTGCGTACTATATCCATAACCCTAGCTGGTTGTCTGCATGTAGGCACCCTGTAATGAAACAGGTGAACCATAGTTAAAAATTTATACCTGGTGAGCTGATACCAAAAAGATCTCAAAGAAAACTATTGGAAAGACACACTCAATCAGTGTTTTCATGCAATGAGTCAGAAATCATAAGTTAGGGTACAAGTGTATGGATACATCAGTCGCCGCACCAACACTGGATTCCCTAAACAGATAAACACACTCACTACACATAACAATATTTACGTTAAAAATAAAGACCACATTCATATGTTCTATTTTAGAACTGACTCCTCTGATACAAATTTGTCACGAACCATCCCCCGGGGACCATGTTGTGACTACCCCAAGCCCATCTTCCATTGGAATGGGGCTGGAGACTGGAACAGAAAGGCATATTCCCTATAACTGGGAAGGTAAAGCCTTTAAAACATGTAAACACATGCAACCAAGCACACAATAAGATATGAACACAAGTCATTTGTATAACAAAAAGTGTGTGTTGAATGTAAAAAGGGGTAGGGATACAAGCCCAACTATAAAGGTACCAATACAACTTAAATACAATACAACTAAAGAAAATGAAATACATCTAATGGGCCATCCTCTGTAATTCCTACCTGAAGGGTAGAAACAGATCACCTCCTCAGCACCCCATGTCCACTCATCTCCTATGCGTTCTAATTCAGAGTATGGTCCATCTCCGAGAAACTTCTTTCCCTTGTACCCTTTGCCTCAATAAATTTTGTCTGTCATGTTCACAAAACACATAAAGGTGTGGGAATAACCTATTTATGGGTGAGTATAATGATACTCAGTAGGGATCCCGAGACCCTCATGGTCTCACAAAATCCACAAAGGATAAACTAAAAGTCATGAAATCAACTGAATCCCCTACATAGGTATATTCCCATACATATACATAAGTTATCTTGTATACCCATAATAATCATGAGGAATCACAGTGTGTAACTTAAAGTCCCAAATCTCAACTGTTTCACAAGGGAAGTATACCACGATGGTAAGTACCACTCAGGTACGCCACAGAGAATAATATAACCATGGTATTACCACAATGGAATGTACCTATCAAGTACGAACTCAGCTCACAACAAGTATTTCTTAGGTACAGTAGTAGAGATTATTAAATGTAACTACTAAATCATCTTACTCTATTAAGAGGCTCTGCTGCTGACCCACACAGGATCGCCCGGTGCTGACCCACAGATGATCGCTCGGTGCTAACCCACACAGGATCACTTGGTGTTGACCCACACAAGATTTCTAGGTTCTGACCCACAAATTATCTCTCGGTGCTGACCCACATAAGATCATTAGGTACTAACCCATAGAGGATGGCTATACATTCATCACATGACACCCAACTACTGGGTTCCCGCAGTAAGCATGCTCATCTCCGGGAGGGACCACTCCAAATTCCACTAAATGATACTCTATATTCAACTAAGTCCCATGGAGATGTATCAAAATTGACTTCTATGCCATAGGGGTCTCAATGCAACAGATGGTGCATCCATCAGACACCCGATTTTTGATTTATTAGCCTTTTAGTCCTTAGGACCCGGTTGGATTCGTGCTCGAATAAACATGACTGTACTGCAACGTCATCCAAATCCCAAGTGGGGTATACTCAATAGAACTTCCTCACTACCAGGATTCATGTACCACTAAAGGTTCTTCAAACTAATTCATGGTTCCACTGTTATGGTCGATAGAGCAAAAAGTGTGAGTTTAGCCAGGGTGTGGTACGACCCGGTCCGCAAACCCGGTCTGACCCGGCCAGGGCTGACCCAACCTGATTCAAGTCAACCCAGCCCACTCGGTCTGGTCATGCCCATCCCACGCAGGGCAAAGTAGAGGCTATGAGGGTGGCCAGAGGCTGAGCGGGGTGCGCGGGGCGGAAAGGCTGTTGGGGCAGTCGGGCAGTGCGAAGGTAGAGCGAGGCCGCAGGTGGGGTGAGGGCAGTGTGAGTCCATGAGGGCGGCATGAGGCCACGTGGGCCATGGAGGTTATGATGGAAGTGTGAGTCCACGAGGGAAGCACACGACTGAGGGGGGTGAGGGTCGTGGGATTGTGAAGGCCACGAGGGCCGTGGAGAGACGAGGAGGGCCACAGGAGGTCACAGGTTGCACAACGCCATGGGGTAGCGGAGGCCGCGGATGACACAAGGCCGTGGGGTGGCAGAGGCTATGGGGAGGCAGTGGTCGTAGATGGCACAATGTCATGTGGAAGAAGAGGGCGTTGGAGGCGGAGGCCATGGGAGTCATGGTGCCGCGAGATGGGGGAGGCCGCGAGCGGAGCGGTGGCCATGGGGCGGCGCCGTTGTGTTGTTGCCTTCATCACAGTCGACGGTGGTGTCGTATGCCGTTATCATGCCCCACTGATGTTGGATTCCATCCTCCTCAATCACGAAGAATACAAAAATTAAACCCATGATTTGCGGAGAAGTCAGACCATGTTTTTTGGCCAGCACTCTCCACGTTAGAGTGGTAAAAGCGGATATAATCTTTTCTTAAATTTACGATGAATAATCATGAACAGGTAAGGGTATGAAATTCAAACAACCACCATACCTTGTTCGTTTGTTGACGTCGATGAGGAGGGAAGAACAATCATCGATTGGAGATGTCCCAAGTTAATGGATGTCCCGAGGAAGAAGTCAAAGACACTGGAGAATATCGACGTTCATCGTTTGGAGAAGCATTCTTCGTGGAAGAAGTTCTTCATTGGAGAAGTGTAATCCTCCCAAAAGTTGTTCCCTTCTTTTTTTCCCAAAAAAATTCCCTCAATCCCCACCAAAAATGAAATAGCCAACAAAATAGAATATGTTATCTATTTGGTTTATTGGCATATTTTTAAATTGTCATAATTAATTAATTGAAGAGTTGGTATAATTAATCCATTGGTGTGGCACAATTAAAGTGGGGGAGTTCAAGAGGATCCTCCCCATTAAGAGGGGATTTCAAGGGGCTATTAGTCTCATGTGGTACCCCCCACCATAACCCGTGTGATTGGTTTTAGTTCATGTTGTCCACACCTTGGAAACATCTACATGGGAGGTTTAGGCAAAGGTGGTCCCTACCAACATATCCCACGTTGAGGGTTTCTAAAATAAAAATGTTAGATATTTTTATTTTATTTAAATCTTTCATAAAAATAAAAAAATTATTATTCACTCTCGACCCACTACAGTCGAGGTGAAGGTATCCTTAATCTAATACCATCATTGTGAGTTCAGTGGTGCCCTTAGATTTCAATTCCATGCACCAGTTCAATAGTTACAAAATCCAGATCGCACATTTACCAAACTTACCCAGAAAAAAAGTTATGAAATTCATTCCAGTCACACCAGGCCAGGAGATGTTGCGCCGTCAATTTTCATAGACTCGTAAAATTCCCAAAGATTATAAAAAATAAATGTAAATTCTGTGTTTTTACAAAATAAATCAAAAAATATGATTAAAATAAAAGATTAAATGATATTTCATCCCCAATCATAAGAAATATTATATATAGTGAAAAATGGAAACTATTATTGTATGGGATATCCTAAGAAACTATATAGATTCTATTATTTAGACTACTATACAATGAGGGAAAACATAAGATTAAATATGTCAACAACTTAACCTAGAGGAAATCTTTAAATGAAAATTATTTTAAATATTCTTTTTAATTTAATTGTTGCGTATGATGTGGGGAATTAAATGATGATGAAAATTCCCATTTACACACTTTTTGTGTCAAAAAATTGTGAACTATATCACCCTATTATTAGAAATGCATGTAAAAAATATTACTTTAGCCACCCAAAAGTTATATCATTACATATAATCAGTTTATTATAAAGTAATTAATAATTAATAAAACATGGATAACTTATCATTAGACTCTTAATAACATTCATATCATACGATATAATTTATAAAATAACATATCTTTTGATATAATTTATATTATTAAATACGATATGTATAAATCCTTCATTTTAATAGTTTCTCATTTATGATGTGAATTAAATTATTTTATATTGTTTATAAATAAATAGATATTTTTTTATTAGATCATTATTAAATTTAAAAGGTGTTACAAAATTATTTATCTTCATAATTCTTATGATAAATTAATAAATTTCATTGAAAAATTATTTAAAAAAATATAATTGATACTAGAGGTTAATATTAAAATTTTATTTAATTAATATGTTAATTTTTTCAATTTTCAAATACTATGTTTATAATAAAATTATGATGTAATTTATAAAATCATTATAAACTATAAAAATATATAAAAATTTAAATGATTTTATGTTAAAATTATAAAATGATCATTATAATTTATTTTAAAGCATTTAATTTAAATTCTATATTTTAATACATTATTTAAGGCATGCCAAAATGATCATTTACAGTTCATATGATCATTTCTCAAACTACCTAAATATAAGAAATTATGATTATTTAATTTATATATAGTAGAAATAAATTAAAAAATGGTTTCTTGGTAAAGATGTAACATTTACATAAATTTATCATAAAAAATAATATTAAGTGTTCTTAAAAAATATAAATAAAAAGATTAAATTTATTTCATTATTGAATTTTAAAAAACCATGTCTTTATTATAATTAGTGGATATAGGATTTATTTTCGAATTTTTCATGAATGTTTATCTCATTATCATATTTATGCAATGCACATTTATTTAATATTATTTTTTGATTTTTGTAATGATATACATTATTTATAATATACATATTTTTCATTGTGTTTAATGTACTAAAATATTTTTTTAAATAATTTGACAAGAATATAATGAGATTCATGATTGGTTTAGAAATTGAAATCATTTTTATCAACCATGGTATTGAAATGTTCCAGGTCTTGATATTGAATTTAAATGTTATTTATATTATATATTTAATTTTTACTTGTATCATGGTTGAAATAAGTTATCTATTGTGTAATCAATAATGAGTAAAGAGTTACACTTTGGATTGTTTTTACAAAAAAAATATTATTGCTATTTTGAAGGAATAATGGATCAAAAATATAATATATTTTGAATTGTTGTGGATATGGAATAATTTTATTTTTTATATCACATAAGGGGATGCTTTTCTATTTATTTTGAGGCATTACCTCATTATTTTAACCACATTTTCCTAATTTACAATTACTACGGTGACAAATATTCTCCAAAATTACTATTCTTAAGGACAAAAAATAATATATTCTTATTTATAAAATTAGAACAGCCAATTTTAATTTATGGTGTCAATTTTTCATGACTAAATCTCTATAAGTGCTATATATTAGTTTTATTTAAAATACATCAAACAAAATGGAATAAATTTTAAGAAAAAATTTATTCTGTTGCATTACATTTTATATATACCATAACCTTTAATATTGATGATTATAATGGAATTATTAAAATTATTAAAAATATAACGGATTATATGTATCTTTTCAGAAAAATCCAATATATAATAAGAAATTTAATTTTTTTTACTAAATGATTATAAATTAAAATATAGGATAAATTAGTATTTTTAACTAATTATGAAAAAAATCAGTTATCAAAAAACTTCAACATTTAAACCCTTGTTTACTTGGATATGATAACGTATAAAAAATATGGTAGTTATATATAATAAAATTTCATAATATAGAATAATGTAATTATAATTTCCATGCACAAAATGCTATAAAATCATTTTTAATGATAATCTATTTTTGAATCATAAATTTAAGTCAATATATATTGTGTTCTTATTTCATTACAATTCATAAATAATGTTATAATGATATATACCATTATATATATATATATAATAATAATAAGCATACTCTAATTCTTACCTTATAATTGAATAGATATTCTACAATAGCCACATTTAAATTATAAAATTTTTATAATATAAATCAATTTAATTAATGTTATATGTTTCATGTTAAGAAATAAATCAATATATTAATTTATGATATATATTTATGTGAATATGTTAATGAAAAAACATATTTTGTTTATGATTTCATTAATTTTTATTTATGAAGGTACACATAGTCATTGAATCATAGTGTTTTTAGGGAGGAGTAGAGATTTCATATGATTTGTTATCATGATATATGGAAGAGTTTAATAATACTCCATATATTGTCTATTAGGTATATAATTTATATATATAAATTTATTAATTTAACAGAATATTTTATATCATGTTTCTAATTAATTTCTTTTCTGAATATATATTTCTTCCAAACCATTCGAAAAGTTTCCAAATTTTGTATTTTATATTCAAATCATGAACTAAATTATTTATATAATAATTATTAAATTGTAAAATGATTTATAAAGATCTTATGATTTTATTTCATGGATGTTTTAATTAATATTATTTCTTTAATTAGTTTAAAAAAATTCATATATTTTATATGAATAAAATGAAATTATTAAATATATACAAATATATTTTTATTTTAAAATTAAATAATATTATTTTGAAAATGATACGTGGATAAAAGATTTTGTCCAAGACCAACTTTTATCAGGTTTTCTAAAATATAAGGAAATTTTATTCTAACCAAATTTTTGAATATTTTAATAATGTCTACTTTTTAAATGAAAATAATCCAAACTATATGAATAAATTAAATGATTTAGAAACAAATTTTTATAAATGATATAATTAGAATAAAATAAATGTTTTATTCCTAAAAATAAATTTTTCTTTGTCCCCTATCATGATATTTAAAAAATAAAATATTGACTAATATGTTAGTGGGATATTGAATAATTTTTTAGATGTCCAAAGTTAACCAATAAAAGATTATAATAATTTATTTATAGTATATATTTCACACAATCTCATAATATTATTTTATTTTATGGGATTGTAAATATAATTGATATGTATTGCATTTATATTCTATTTATAATATGAATAACACTATTTCTAAATGGATTCTAGCAGTTTATAGTTAATGTGTTCTTCACATAATATAATATTGATTCTAGGATATATGATTTTAAAGAATAATGTAAATTATTACATTTTGTAATCATGAAATTTTGGATATAATAACAGGTTTGAATTAGAAAAATTACAACATGAATTAAAGTTGAAAAAAATATGTGTTTATGGTAATCTGGTTAGGAGAAATGTATATTGACACATTAGATTCCATAAAAAATTAAATGTCAATTTATTAGAAATGGGTTTATAATATTTTCTTAATGTAGTAATTTAAATAGTAATATTAACTAAAAATAATAATGAAAACATTTTATGGAAATATTTCTTTGGATGTTGGAGAATAACATAGAATGACCACTAACCAGAAAAAATGGTGTAATCGTATCATTTGATGATATAAATTTATTTATGATTTCTTCCATAAATGTGAAATGTTATGAATATGATTCTTAAATCTAATAAATAATTAAATAGAACTAATTTATAGTAATATTTCATAATGAGATATTTGGAGTGTTTTATTAGAATGTAATATAGCGGTGTGAATAAAATTTCATTTTATTTAATGAGATAACAAAACCCATAAAAGTGTATTATAAATAAGGGTGTCAAGATATTTATAATACATGATATAATAGAGTGGTTATAAAAACATTCATGAAAAATATTCTTAAAATAAAATTTTCATATAATAAATGATTCACAATATAGGAAAATAAATCCATACATTATTATTCATTAAAATTAATGGAATATATGTATATATTGAATTATAATTATTGAGGTGTAATTGTAATTGGACTCCCAATGAATGAATCATAATTTTACCTAAATAATGATTTTCATGTAGTATTTTATTTTATGAGAAAATGTTTACGGTATTAAGAATATTAATCTTATACAAAGATATATAATATTTTCATAAGGTAAGAAATAATTGGGTTTTTATACTGGATAACATACTAAGTATACAACATAGAGTTTCATAAAAAAAATAATTTGTATAATATTTGTGTTTTGATCATATTTGAGTCACCACAACTTGATATTTCTAGGATAAGTGGCACGATAAACATTATAATTTATTCCCCTAGAAACCTAAGTTCATATATTTACATTTCTAATCTGGTAGTGGTTGGGTAGGTTTTTGATCATTTTGTAGGTCTGATATCACAAACTAATTGAGATATATTCTCTTGAATAAAAGATATGTTGTCATTTTAATACCATCCAAATGAGTATCCAAGAGTTAGTGTCTGAATTATTATATTTTTATATGACAAAATATATAAAATCACTATAAATAATTTAGTGTAGTATTCTTATGGAACCATATACATAATTCTACCCCACTTCACTTATGATATAAAATATAAAAACATAAGGTATGAAAATATTATAAATCCTTCAACTCATCAAATGATTTATTATTAAAATCTTTGGGATATGAAAAAAAATTTGGTTGTTTGGAAATTCCCTATATGATTTAAGTATAACAATAATTTATCATTAGTAAATAAAGAATAATAAATATTGGAAGACATGTAACAGAAAATAAATAAAACGTTTTAAATAAATTGAGAATGAAATGAACCATGGATAATATAAATTAAATAATATTATAGATAATAAAAAATAAACAATAAATAAATTAAAATAATAATATTATAAATCATTATCTTAGACATCCTGAGATCGTCATCACCAAGGAATTGCTACATGAATGTTTAAACTATAACTATGTAAACAAAAAATACCTATTAAATATTGGTAGATAAAATTTTTTCTCATGAGACCTAGGAATTCATGGAGGGGATATATTATTCTTGGCGTCACCAATAAAATCTGGTCAAATTTAGTAATCACACATTGAATTATAAAATTAATTGATAAATATAATTCCTCATCAATAATTATTTATATTGAGTACATGATATATATTATATTTATTTCCCTAGACAAAATCAATCATAGTAAGAACCCATTATTGAAATAGTATATGGATTTTGATATATAAGCATCCACTATATGTTGAATTTTTATATTTAACTAAGATGTATTGTCCATTGAATGGTGATCACAAATATGTGAATTCTTCAAGAGAATATTAATGACCATAAAATTAACAAAGGATAAATATTACCATAATTACATTAGAAATATATATTTTTTAAAAAATAAATGCATTTTTTAAAATAAAACACATTTCAGTCAAATTTTTGAAAGAAAATTTCAGTAATGAGTTTTATTTTCTAATACCATCAAAAACATATATTAGAATTTAAATATAATTAAAAGTTAATTTTATCAGATTATAAAAATAAATCTCCATCCATTTAAAAAGTCAATTATTACATAAAATTCCCTTAATAAATAATTTGATTAAATAAAAATTGATTTTAAAAAATAGTTATTATGATGATTTGCACATGGAAAATAATATACTAGATCAAAAAGAGAAATATGATTATATTTTCTTTCAAACATTTATTTTATTATTTCAAGAGATAATTAATGGAAAATTTAAATGAAAATATATTATCATATTAAAATTAAATATTATAATAAAATCAATTATTTTTATATATTATTGTTTATTGGATTACATAAATAAAAAATAAATATTATTCAACAAAAATTAGACTGTAAAATATAATCATTCCTCTTTGGTAACATTTAAATTAGAACGCTTTGAAATAATAAACCAAATTTTGAACATTAATATTCGTGAATATATATAAATAATTATTAAATACAGAAATGGGTGATTATATAAACCTTTTAAATATAAATACCTTCCCAATGATAAATTTTTTTTAATGGAGTGGAAATTTAGTGGATATCCATTACAATGATCAAAACATTAAAATGATAATTAATCTATGAGCTGATTATATTTAAAAAATATAAATCCAAAAAAGAAGTTATAAATACTACATCATACTATGCGAGTTTATTTACTGCATAATCATTACTTAAATAATTCAATGATATATAATTACAACCCATGGAAAATAAATTGAGATAAAATTCCATTGAATCACACTTCCACATTGTGGAACATTATTTGACATCTTTTATAATGGATTGATTTTTTATACTATAATGATATAAATATTTATGATTTCATATATCACAAATTTAAAAAAAGTTTTCATCTGGTCATAATAATCTTTCATTAGGATTATTATTTTTTCTGTAAATGCTTAGTTTTTTAATCTTTATTTCATTGATGATGTTCTTATTATTTTTAATTTCATATTAGTTCATAATATATAGAATTATATTAATTTTATAAATATAATAGTTATTCATTATATATATTTTCATAATCACACTTTAATGGTGTACATTCAAAGTTTATTTTTTTACTTCGTGGAGACAATAAATCGTTTGTAACCAAGAGCGACACTATCTTTTTTAATGGGTGAATGGTTAAGAAAGTAGATGATATATTAAATTTAATTACTCTGTATTAAATTATGAAATAATTAATTATTCAATAGTTATGTCATTATTAATTGTTGTGTTGGTCGGTGAGGAATAGAAAATTACTTTGATTCTCAAGGTGGTAGCCCCTTTTACATCGGATGGATGGATTCATTTCCAATTTTATAAAGAATGGGAAGGATAAATATTATTCCATCAACATAATAACATTGAAGTAAATAAAATATACTAGTTTTATTATTTATGAATATTTAATATGTAATTCGAGGTGGAAAATAAGAAGTAAATAATAAAGACTATATTGAAGACCATTATCTAATCACACAGAGACCGCAATTAGATATCTTCTTTGTGATTGTAGGGTTATACTTTTTTTTTAAAAAAACTACAAAATCATGGTAATAGATTTTTGGTGGATATTGTTTCAATGGTTTTCCAATATAATTGGATATAATGGTCTGAAAAGGTTAGTAGAGAAGGTATCCTTTTTTTATTTAGGTCATTCGAACACCTGCAATATTTCAATTATTTAAAATATAAATAAGTCAAGTTATTGGGAAAATGGACCCCAATTAGCTCATATTTTGTCATTATAAGGTTATAATAATAATAAAATCTACCATTTTGATGAAATACATTTTTTATATCCTTTTATTGTTTATTATTTTGGTTAACACCTTTGTTAAAATAAATAGACTTGATAGTGGTAACATCTTTTTCTATGTAAAGTGTAAATTTTTCACTTATAAGATAATAAATGGCTCCTAAAATGATATAGTATGAAATTTAAAACTATTTATCATCATATATGTCTTATTTAATTATTGTTTCATAATTATTTAATAATATATTATTTCTATAATATATCCTTAGTTTCATTTTTTGCACTATATATATAACGAGAGTGAAAAGACATCTTGATAAAAATGTAGTTTGAAAATAAACCAATTAAGAATAAATTATAAATTGAAAACTACGATATTATTTGTGTGAAATAATAATTCATCAAAAAATAATACTTTTGATATTTTATAATAATTTTTTTAACTTTCTATTTCATCCATAAGAACAATTTGATCATCATATAATATTTTAATGTAATTATACCAATACTAAAAATTAAAATAATTTAATCATATTAAATCTAAATTAATCATGTTAAAAAAATTATTCATACAAAACCCAATCATATCCATTTTTAAACATATAAATGAAATTAAAACCAAGAGAATTTCAATATGGAATCATCGTTACATAAAATATTAGAAATGTAAAAATTAATGAAATATAACAAAAAAATGTCATGTAAAACAATTTTAAATGGGTATTGTCTGTGTTCTCAAATTAAATGTTATAAGAGAATGTTTTTTATTGGTGTTTTAACATTATTTCTTATTTTTATTCATGGTTTACCCATTCCGCTCTTAACAAGGTGACAAATACATACAATTATAACAAATCATAATGGTAAAATTTTTAAAGGAAAATGATTACAAAATTTGAATGTTATAATATTTAATATGGTTTAAATTATCATTTTTAAATCTCTATAAGTTGTAAAAAATACATTTTTTATAAAAATGTGTAAACTACAACAAGAAAAAAAAGATAAAAATGTGTTTCAAGAATAAATATTTTGATATTTCAAAATCATGAATATTTATAATTATAAATGAATCAATTCTATTAATAAAATGAAAATGGATCATTTGTAAAATTATCACTATGATAAAAATTTATTTTCACTCTTAATTTACATGAATAACATAAAATAATGAACATTGTATGAAATATCAATACTTTTAACTATTCATGAATAGTTTATTATTCAAAAAATCATTCATGTTCATCATATTTTATTTTTTATTTTCTTATTTAAGCCGTTATTTCTATTTTATCAAATATAATTTCTCAGTGTTGAAGAAATCATTTTTAATTTTAAGACACCCAATGTAATGAAATAATTTTAGAAGGATATTCATTTTTGAGGAACAAAGTTATTCTAATAAAAATTATTTCCTTGCATCCAATTAATTTATTAATATATTATTATTTAGTTTGACCATTTTCAATAAATTCCATAATTTTTTACCCATATCAATACCCACCACTTCAATGGTTTGTGTATAATAATAACCATTAAATAAAAATAATTTACAAATATATTTGAATCTTATTAATGATTGGTGTTCCATGTAAATATAGCTTCCAAGATTACTATTTATTTAAAATAGATTTTTGGGGTGTTACATTCCCCCACACCAAATAAATTTCACTATTGAATATTTGTCTCCACTATAAAATGTGTGATATTTGAAAATACCATTGTTGAAAACACACATCATACTAATGAATAAAGTACTTATTTTGAATAGGGGAAGTTTCCTTGACATAGGCTACATAAAATAACATATAATTGAGTTCAAAAATATTAATAACATTTAATGGAAGATAAAATATAAAAATTGGTATGAAAACTACCATATAGTGAAACATTATGTGTCATGTAGAATTCGGTCATGAAAAATTTAAGGACCAAGAAACCATATATCCTTGATGGGTGAAAAGACTATAAATTTATCATAAATTATGTTTAAAGGATTACACATTTATGTAAAATTCATATTCATATAGATGTTGTATTATTTTACTATCTGGATATAAACCATGTGAAAATTTACATTGGTAACTTGTTTTCTTTTAATAACAACAATTTCACCCATTGGATTAAATATGACGACTTTACACTTCTTATACTAGTCCATGAAATGGATTCTTAAGATAAATTTTTAATTATTGAAACACTATAATTTACTTTTAGATTATAATAATATCATCACAATATGTTTTATTATTTATTTATGTAAATCATTATAAAATGAAAATTGGTTAGCAGAAGTTATAAAATAAGGAAAAATATGATACATTAATTTATAAATCCCCTACAATATCCCCCATTTTTTAACATACTACATACTATAAATAGTTAACCTTTAGACTCCATAAAATTCGTCTCGCTAAATTAAAAACCTCAAAATCCAAATGAACTAATAAAAAATTTATCCTAATTCATTAAATTCTATCATATGATGTAACATACTAAACATGTGGATACCTTGATAATATATTATCCTAAAAAAATTTTGTAACCCCAATGAACAAAAACACCCATATTTTCTAATTAAACATTAACACAAAAGTTATTCCTAAAATAAAATCAATAATATTTGAATAGACTCTATAAATCCAAAAATGCAATGAATATCATCTAATATGGATTAAATATCGTTATCATAAAATCACAATCTAATTTCAAGGGTACTAATTATACCCCATTTACATTATCAATTATAATAATATCTTTATCCAAACTAAACATTAATAACTCTACATTTATGACTTGTTAGGGGCATAATTCCCTTTATAATATATTCCATAAAAGTATCTATATTCCCATAAACAATTTTTGGTTATTTTAACTATTGAATATACGTATTAATATTATTTTATATATCATTAATCTTTTTTCTAGAATGTTTTATTTTTTTATAGGTAGAATAGCTTTTCTATTTCCCTTGTACAACATAATTCTTGAATCTCAATACAATGAAAATTTAATAAATTGATATCATTGATTATCATATGATTGTTAATTTCATGGGATAATATTTAACCCATAGATTAATGAAATAACTCAGATAATGAACCTGTTCCACACACATAAGGAATTGATAAATAAATGTAACCTTGGGATAATAATTATATAATTACATTAAAAAACATTATTTTTCATCATTAATTACATTCATGGTTACATTATTTTACAAATGTATAACATAAAATGACCCATGAAATTAATAAATGGATATTACATCATTTTGTTAGAACATTTCACACATTAAAGAAACACACACATGAAGACCAAATTAGTTTAGTGCCATTAAAATCACAGAAATAAAATCTTTTGTACGTATGTTTGCTACATCATCTCTCAATATATTATTCATAAACAAAAACCTTATTAGACAAATAATAAATAATACATATCATTATACCATGGCTAAAGGAGACACAAAAATGGGTGATATGAGATTATTAGTTTGGTAAAACATGGTACATATATAAGAATATCATAAGAATAAGGGTATGAGAACATGATCATGAAAACATAATATCATACCCTATATAGAATATATCATAAAAATGAGTCATTTTATAAATATTGATAGTTCATGTAAGAACCCGGTTCTTATTTTTGATGTACGGGTTTCTTATTTTCACCTTTCCTTAAGTGTTTTTTAGAAAATAAGGAAATTGGGGAAATCCCAAAATTTTGTAAGTGCATGTTTTTTACTTTTCCATACGTCATGTACATTTGTCTGAGTGGAATGATTACACATGGTCTGTAGCCATATCGGTGATGAATGTTGTAAAAAACAACTAAACGATGTGTAGTCATCCGGAAGGAAAATAGTAAGGTGGTGGAAGCAGCCACCAGCTGGACGACAGTACACGCCATGTACTCTAAATTCACATGCCATGTACTCATGTCCACAGATGAACAGTGCCATGCTGGCGAGAAGCCGCCGAAGGAACAGTTAAAAAAATGAAAAGTATACACCATGTACATGAATGTACACGCCGTGTAGTCTGTTGTTTTCACTTAAGACGAGCAGTATCTTCCTCATTTGGTAGAGGAGGCTTTAGACATGTTTTTGATCCAGAAGAGGACACCCGAACTTTGAATATCTCCCAATCACACATCGGGAAATGCATTCTTCCACCGTCGATCATGTTGTTACCACACGGGTAAGAGCTTCCTTCGCCTTGTGTGTTTCTTGCCAATTATTCCTCTAAGGGATGTTATTTGAGGTTGAACGAGAATTATTTTACCACAGATCTACAACGTTGTTGGATGTTTCAGAAGGAGTCATTTGGGTATATCAATCATGGGTGATCAATGTAGTTGTCTTGGTGTTTAATTTACAGCTGATGTGTATTTTTGTGTACCTTTGTGATATGTGCCCATGAATAAGGTGTCGTATGGCTGAGGCCTTGTTTAATTAAATATCTATAATTGTTTAGGTGATTTAAATGTGATTATAAACTATTGTTTGGGGTCGCTGCTTGGATCCAGGACCACCCCGGGGGTGCGTTCCTCTGTTTAGCCGTTTGGCAAGGATACCCGAGGGTATGCATTTATAATAATGATTATAGAATTTCTTTGAGGGGAATTTCATTTGTATTGCATGTATATTTTTTGTTTACATATTGGGAAAGGCCTGATTACTTGTTTATCCTGAGGTAAGTGTTGTGATTTTCCCATGGGAAATGTACTACATAGCTTGTGGGCAACATCTTTCGTTCCTCTGTGTAGTCGACTCTGTGCCTATGGGTGAAACCTCGTACGCCTGTGGGAAATATTCGATATGCATGTGGGAAAGTTCCTATGTGTGGATTCTCTTTACCTGAGGGTAAGGGTTTACATGGCCGAGGACACTGGCTATCTTACCTAGAATATCCACTGAGTTGATATTTTAAAATGAATGTGTAAAAGAAAAATAAAATGGAAATATAACTGGTAATGTTAGTTACTTACGAGTACTGCTTAGTTTATTGATTTTTTTCTAATGCACATTGTTGTTGCATATTTTTATACATGTGGGAATGTGCCTATGGTGGGTGCCTAATGGGATTTTTTTCTCACACCCCGTTTGGTTCCTGTCTTCGGCCCAAACAGATTACGTTTCTGCAGGTGTGGATAAGGGAAAGGGACCCTATACAGGTACATGATTGTTGCTCGGATGTAAGAGAGCATGGGACCGAGCATGGGCTCACGATGCCACTGGCTATTCTATTTTTCTTTTCTGAACTTGTACTTCAGTTGTATTGTGTTGTAGTGTAACATGTTTTGTTTGTTTTATAAAATAGTGACATGATGCATTTTCACATATATATGACTGCCGGTTTCCTTGATATTTGTAGTTATCCATTTCTGTTATATATATGGTTTACCGCTTCCGCTTGTTCCATGTTATTTATCTATTCTATTGCGTTGCACATTGAAAAATGAATGCATTGTTTCCTCACTATCAGAAGTGGTCCCTCATTGCTAGTCGACAGCCTCTGGTGTTTGGGTAAATGCACTTGAGGTCACATGGTGAATCGTTGTCGGGGCCCACGTTGAGTGGCACCCGGAACCAAGACGTTACAAAGTGGTATCAGAGGAGTTCTTTTCTATGACTTTCTATTTGGAGCCTTAGTCAGGTATAGGACGATAATGGTAGTTGGTAATAAGTTGTTCCTGGGCCTAGTTAACCAGTGTATAGGGAAAAGCCAATTTACCTCGTGTTTCAATTATTCTTATTTTTCAATTTTACAGTTGTATTGATTTTCACCGAAGGGGGACAGACTTGTATTGTGCTATTTATATTTTATTTATGGGTTTTATTTATTTTTTACCCAATGAGATGAGGGTATGCCATGTCATGCATCATTTCGGAACATGCTATAAATCACATGCCATGCATAGTTTCTATGTCATGTAGGTGTATTAGAAATTGCATGTTGTTGTGATAGATTTAGTGCTAGAAAAATCATGCTGTTGTGATAGCTGCGTGGATAGATACATGCTTTTTGATAGGGTATTATTTTGTGAGCCTATTTATAGAATGTATGCCAAACATTGGTTTTTGGAGAGTATGGGTCCTCATTGACTGAAATCTAGTGGATCATTGGCTGTTTCTCCGGTTATAACACATATAAGATGCCAAACGTTAATTCGTGGGGAGTATGGGCCCTCACGGATCAGAATTTGGCACTTAGGTGTTTTTTTATAGTATTTTCAGGGTTTCAGAGAATTTTTTGAGGCATAATGTCAGGAAACACAGTATACATTCCTTGTAGTACCTTAAACACGTCGCGTATGTTCTTCTATTCGGGAAGAAAAGAAAAAAAATTGAGTACATGACATGTACCCTAAGTACACGATGTGTAGTCTCTTCTTATGTCACAGACCATGTGGGTGGGGACACGGGGAAGGGAAATTCTGGAGGCGAACACGACGTGTACCGGATGTATATGCCTTGTAGTGTTGATGAAGAGTTCTCCCGTGTAACTAACAACACAGATGAGGGAGACCTTAATATATGCACGTTGTGTCCACTGTGGAACACGTTGTGTAGTCTGACATTGGATCCAGCCGGGTAACTAACAACACGAGTTGGAGTAATCCTTTCGTGTACACACCGTGTGTATATTGAACACGTCGTGTAGTTGGAGACGTGTATCCGGCTGTGTAACTAACAACACAGGTCGGCGAATCTCTTCTAGTACATGCCGTGTACCTGCGGGACACACCGTGTAGTCATGACCAGTTCCAGACTGTGTGGACCTGACCGTGTGGCTAGGAAACGTTGTAGTGTACCCACCATGTGCTATTGTAACTCATCGTGAAGTATCTTTCCGAGTAGTCGGCCGTGTCACAAACGACATGGGAAGATGGAAAATTACACCATACACACTATGTAGATTATATACATGGAATGTATTTTTGTTTAACGGGGTTCGTGTGGCTTGGCCATGTAGAAGGACCCAGGACAGGGAATAAAAGATAGGTATACGTTGTGTAGTTAGTATTCATGTAGTGTAGTCTTGTTGTGATATCCAAAATTCCTTTTTCCTCATATTCCCCTTTTGGTTCCTTCGTTTTCAGACTATGATAATCTTGATCTAAGGTTTGTGATTGACCTTGTAGTGTCAGTCCGCTGAGACGTTCACACATTGTTTGCCAAGATAGCGACAACGTGTGTACTCTATAGATGGTGGGCCACGGGCTACCAGTTGACCCTCCAGCAGAGCCAGATGCGACCCAGCCATAATACCAGGCACAGCTGCAGAGGTGTAGTTTAGTGAAGGCATTATGCAGTTCATGCAGACTTTTCAGGGAGCACTACTGGCTGCAACGTCTATGGCCGAGCTGACTCGCATCTTCCAGTAGCAGCATCCGCTTACATTTTTAGGGGATGGTGGACCAAAGGCTTCAGATTCTTGGCTAGGGTCAATGCAGACTATTTGTGATCACCTAGAGATGCCTCCAGGGTGGAGGGTCAATCTTGGAACTTATATGTTGTGTGATTCCGCCAAGAGGTGGTTGGATGTTACCACCCAGTCAGAGTATCACAGAGACACGACGTGTGAATATTTACAAATAGCCTTCTATTAATTCTCTTTCCCATAGACGCTAAGTGTAGATTGATCTTGAGAGTTCATGAATCTGCAGCAAGGTGCTATGTCAATGATGGATTATTCTGTTCTCTTCACTGATCTTCAGCGTTTTTCACCCATTCTGGTGGGCGATGAGATTCTTAGATCTATACGATGATGGTTTTTTATATGACATACAAGCACTGGTGATTGTTTTCAGGTTGCCTTTAATACTTGCTATTGTGAACCAGACGCTGATTATAGATAGTAACCTGCGGTACGCTAGTGGTGTGGGCCAGGGCAGTTCAAAAACAGTTTCTCATTCTATTTCTACTAGTAAGAGGAAGAGACAGATGGACTTCTCTAAGGGTGGAAGTACCAGCTAGAAGAATGTTTCAGGTGGCTAGGTCATGTGATGCCAATGTGGTAAGGAAGGGCACAAGCCACCTCAATGTCCACGTGACCCTGTGGAATGCTTGTCTTACGGCAGGATGGGTCATCAGCAATGCTTTTGCAGGGAGTTTACACTAGTGGCTAGTGAGAGTGTTTCTGGGTAGACTCTTCATGTGGGGGTAGGACCAACAGCTTCTTACCAGTCGGGGAAATGCAATACATCAGGGTGTGCAGGCAGGGATGGTGGACGTGGCCGTGATAGCCAGAAACCAGGATCTTAGTGGCAGCAGGGCAGGATAGCTTAGGGAAGCCAAGCTGTGTCACAGGGCCGCAGCACTATACAGACATATGCAGTGCAACAGACCCAGTAGGAGCAGGATCTCAGACCTTCTACTGTTAGAGGTACTATTCTAGTAGATTTTGTTTTATGGATAGTACTTTTTGATATGGGTGCTACACATATATTTATATTTTTACTCATTATGGAGAGCCTTGGGCTATGTGTTTATACATTCTATGACGTTATGATGTTAGACACTCTATTGTGAAATAGAACGGCTAGTGTGCGTCTTTGGAAGGAGTTTCCCCTTGAGTTTGGTGGGTGTCACATTCTCTGGGACCTCAATGTCATAGAGATTATGAGCTATGATGTCATTCTCAGGATGGACTGGTTGGATCCCTTTCGAGCCTTTACAGATTTCTATCGTCGTAGGGTGAGTTTCACGTCACTAGAGGGCAGAGAGTTTCTATACAAGGGAGAGTGGAATGTTTACGTGAGTCGAGCAGGACCAGAGCATCATGGCCGAGGTGGTATCATAGCCCAGACTGCGAGCGTATATCTGGACGACCAGGGGACATATCAGAAGGAGTTACCTCTAGTGGTTGATCATTTAAGGGATGTCTTCCTGAATGAATTTTCTGGTCTTCCTCCAGAGCGTTAGATGGATTTCTCTATTGAGCATGTTCTAGGAGCAGCAACGGTGTCCATTCCTCCTTATAGGATGGCTACACTAGAGTTAGAGGAACTCAAGAGACAATTATAGGAGTTAAAGGAAAAGGTTTTTATCCAACCATGTACTTATCCATGGGGTTAACCTGCCCTTTTTGTGAAGAAGGCGGACGATACTCTCAGAATATGTGTGGATTATTAAAATCTGATCCAGTTGATGGTTAAGAACCGATATCCCTTGCCAAGGATTGATGATCTTTTTGATCATCTTTATAGAGAAAAAGTGTTCTCGAAGATTGGCTTGAGATCAGGATATCATTAGCAATGTGTTAGACCATCTGATATACCTCTCACAACTTTCAGGAGAAGGTATGTTCTATACGAGTATATGGTTATTCCATTTAGACTCATGAAGGCACAAGAAGTTTTCATGGCTCTGATGAATCGTGTGTACCATCCTTATTTGGATTCCTTTGTGGCAGTATTTTCTGGATGATATCTTGGGGTACTCTCACACTCGACAAAACCATGCCACCCATGTTGAGAGCGTATAGAGTACACTGATAGAGCATTAGCTATATGATAAGCTCTCAAAGATCCACTTTTGGAAGGACCAGATACACTTCCTGGGTCATATCATCTCAGAGGCATGAGTTGCAGTAGACCCAGAGATGGTGAGAGCAGTAGTTTACTGGGATCAGCCTAGGAACGTTTTTAAAATAAAGTGTTTCTTGGGGCTGGCTGGTTACTACAGACGCTTCATACAAGAATTATCTCGCTTAGAAGTGTCGTTGATGGGTTTGACTTAGAATGGTGTGTAGTTCATTTGTTTATAAGATTTCGAGACAGCCTTCCAGGAGCTGAAGGGAATGTTGACATGAGCACTGATCCTGATACTCCCAGAGGAGGGGAAGAGCTATAAAATTTACTGTGATTCATCATTCATTGGTCTAGGAGCTGTGTTGATTCAGGTCAATCAAGTATTTGCGTACAGGTCTCGGCAGTTGAGGCCATATGAGAGGAATTACCTTATGCATGGTCTCGAGTTGGCTGCAGTTCTACATGTGTTGTGATGTTGGATACATTATCTCTTGGGAAAACATTTTGTGTTGTTAATGGACCCAAAAAGTATCAATTACATCTTTACACATCGTGACTTGAACCTGAGACAACGAATGTGGGTTTAATACCTACATTACATCTATTTTGAGTTTGTATATACACCTAGTATAGGTAATGTAGTAGCTGATGCAATGAGCAGGAAGGCTCATATACTGGCAGTGTCGGAGGCCAGTGGTGAATGGAAGCATATGGATTTGTTCTCTAAGATGCATTTGGTGGTGCACGACAGTCAGGGGCAGACCTATCTTACATCTTTAGTTGTGAATTCTATTCTAATGGACAGACTGAGGATGAGATAGCTATCGGATCTAGAAGGCCTAGTTCTACGGGAGTCGGTGACCAGTAAGGACTCTTATCTTGGTTTGATGATAGGTGATGAAGAAGTATTGCGATTACATGGACGAGTGTGGCTTCCTAGGGATATACATGAGGAGCTGATATGGGAGTTTCATGCTTCTGCTTGAACAGTTCATCCTGGGGTTACCAAGATGTACTGTGAATTGAGACGTCAGTATTGGTGGTCAGGTATGAAGTGAGATGTAGCCAGTTTTGTTATGAAATGTTCCACATGTCAGCTGGTGACGGTAGAGAATCAGAGACTAGCTGGACTGTTATAGAAGTTACACATCCCAGAGTGGAAATGGGATGATGTTGTGATGGACTTCGTGACTGGGTTTCCAAGGTCACCTCGAGGCAATGATGCCATGTGTGTTGTTGTGGACAGACTCAAAAAGGTAACACAAATTTTTCTGATCAAGGAGACCTTTGGAGTTGACAAGATCAGGATGTTGTATATCCAAGAGGTCGTACGTCTTCATGGGGTCCCCTGTTCTATCATTTGAGATAGGGACGCCCGTTTAACATCTCATTTATGGAAGAGTTTTCAGAGGGCACTGGGTACATAGGTGGTTTTTGACCATTGTTTACCACGCTCAGACCGATGGTCAGTCAAAGCGTGTGATACAAGTGCTTGAGGACATGTTGCATGCATGAATCCTTGACTTTGGGGGCTCTTGGGAGAAGCATATACCCCTAGTCGAGTTATCCTATAAACTTAGTTTTCAGGAAAATATTGAGATGGAACCGTACAAGGAATTATATGGTAGGCCATTCCGATCACCCTTGTGCTGGTTAAATGCAAGTGAGGCGGCTTTACTGGGACCACGTCTCGTGATGGAGACTTCTGAGCAGGTCCTGTTGATTCAGAAGCAGATGACTATTGCACAGTCTCATCAAAAATCTTATGGTAATTGTCATAGATGACTATTGGATTTCGTGGTTGGGGATCAATTTTTCTTGTGTGTTTCACCGAGGATGGGACACAGACAGATAAGGATACAGGGTAAACATTCACCGAGGTATGTGGGGCCATTTGAGATTCTGGGGAGAGTCGGTCCGGTTGACAATCGGTTACAGTTACCCCATAGGTACCTTGAAATTCACTATGTCTTCCATGTATCTCAGTTGCATCACAATCATTCAGACCCATCTTACATCTTTCAGCCCGATGAGGTTGAGCTTGAGGTAGATGCATCCTTTGAGGAGCACCCTATTCGTATCGTCTATAGGAGCACGATGATTCTCTGAGGATGGTCAGTTCCTCTCGTACAGGTGCTATGACCGCATGGCATAGTATACGACAAAACATGGGAGTGGGAGACCGATATATGTGCTCAGTGGCCAGAGTTGTTCAGGGCTATATCTTCACCACCCATGGAAGGGAAATTTGGGGATGAATTTCTTTAAGGGGGGATGTTTGTAAGAACCCGGTTCTTATTTTTGAGGCACGGGTTTCTTTTTTTTCCTTTCCTTACGTTTTTTGAGAAAATAAAGAAATTGGGGGAAAATCCTAAAATTTTGGATGTACACGCCATGTAATTTTCCACACGCCATTTTCTTTTGGCCGTGTGGAATGAGTACACATGGTGTGTATCCATGTCGGCGACGAAGGGTGTAAAAACAGTCTACACACCATGTAGTAGGTTTGTACACGCCGTGTAGTCATTCGATAGGCAAATAGTAAGGCAGTGGATGCAGCCGCCAACCAGACGATATACACGTCATGTACTCTAAATTCACACATTGAGTACTCATGTCGACAGATGAACAGTGCCACGCTGGCATGAAGCCTCCGAAGGAACAGTTAAGAAAATGATAAGTACACATTATGTACTTGAATGTACATGCTGTGTAGTCTATTGTTTTACGCTTAAGATGGGTAGTAGACTCCTCATTTGGCATAGGAGGCTTTAGACGTGTTTTTTAGCCGGGAGAAGAGGTCAGAGTTTTGAAGAGCTCCCGATCTCATGTCATGAAACAAATTCTTCCACCGGCGATCATGTTGGTACCACACGGGTAAGAGATTCCTTCTTTGTGTGTATCTCTTTCCAATTATTCCTATAAGAGACATTATTTGAGGTTGAATGATAATTATTTTACCTCAGATCTATAATGTTCTTGGATGCTTCAGAAGGCGTCATTCAGGAATATCGATCACGGGTGATCGAGGTAGATGGAATGGTGTTTAATTTTCAACTGATGTGTGTTTTTGTGTACCGTTGTGATACGCGCCCATTAATGGGGTGTCTTATGGCTGAGGCCTTGTTGAATTAAATACCTAGAAATGATTAGGTAATTTAAATGTGATAATAGACTATTGTTTCAGATTACTTCTTGGATCCAGGACCACCCCGTGGGTGCATTCCTCAATTTAGTAGTCTGGCCAGGATACCCGAGGGTATTCCATTATAATAATGAATATAGAATTTCCTTATAAAGAATTGCATTAGTAATGCATTTATATTTCTTTTTTACATATTGTGCCTGGCCTGATTACTTGTTTACCCTGATCGCAGTGTTGTGATAAGCCTGTGGGCAATGTACTACTTAGATTGTGGGAAACTTCTTCTGTGCCTATGGGCAGTTGACTCCGTTCCTGTGGGTGACACCTCATACGCCTGTGGAAAATATTTGACATTCCTATGGACAGATTCCAATGTTTGGATTCACTTTACCTGAGGGTAAGGGTTTACGCTTCTGAGGACACTAGCCATTTTACATAGAATATTCACTTTGGTGATATCTTGAATTGAATGTGTAAATGAATAATAAAATGGAAATATTTGTTTTGAAGGAAAAGATAAATTACTAATCAATGAAGCCGGGATTAGAAAGACAATCAGGGAATGAGTTAATCCAATAATGATTACCCTAATGTTTCCCAAAACAAGCCAAATGATGGGCCATTGAATTACCATCACATTTGATGAAATAAAATTTGCATGCATCGAATCCATTGGTTAGGGACCAGATCATTCTCAAGAGGCATCCATAAGGCTGGGAATCCTCATCTTTTGTTGAGAGAGAATTCACAACTTCAAGGCAGTTAGATTCCACCAGAATCATAGGCCATGTTTTTGAACGGAAAAAGCCCCTGAACGATAGCCAAGGCCTTTACCACCACAGGGCTCCATAATTTAGGCACTGCCCTACACTGGGTGTCCACAATCAGGCCCAAATAGTTATGAGGAATGAACCCAATACCGAACCTTGAATTAGCATAGATGGAATCATAAATATTAATCTTGATGAAACCCTCAGGGGGGGGGAGACTAAAAGGGAGTCGCTCGTCGAGTGTGGCTCAAAGAATACCCTCCATCGCTTTTCTTCCACAATAAAATGGAAATATAACTGCTAAAGTTAGTTATTTTTGAGTAATTCTTGGTTTATTGCATTTTTTACTAATACACACTATTTTTGTATGTTTTCACACAGTTGGGCACGAGCCTTTGTTGGGGGCCTACAGAGATTTATTTCTCATGCCCTATTTGGGTCATGTCTTCGGCCCAAACAAATTACGTTTCTATAGGTGTGGATAAGGGAAAAGGACCCTATATAGGTACTTGATTGTTGCTGGGAAGTAGGGGATCATGGGAACAATCTTGGGCCCATGATGCCGCTGGCTTTTTTGTATTTCTTTTCTGTACTTGTACTTTAATTGTATTGTATTTCAGTGTAACATGTATTGGCTGTTTTATAGTATAGCGACATGCTGCATTTTCACAGATATATGATTATTGGTTTCCTTGTTATTATCAGTTAATCATTTGTATTATATATATTGTTTACCGCTTCTGCTTTTTTCATGCTATTTATATATTCCGCTATGCTGCACTTTGACAAATTAGGGCATAGTTTCCCCACTATCAGACATGGGCCCTCGCTGCTAGTCGGCAGCCTCAAGTATTTGCGGAAATGCACTTGAGGCTAACTGGAGAACCGGGATCGAGGCACCTGGAACAAGGACGTTACAGTTCATAAGACATAAAATATGGAAACCATGATCATAATCAATGAATATAAAACATAGTAATAAGACCTAAAATTTGTGGGAGACACATAAATATAGAATATCATTTCCTATAAGTCAAAGTCCATTTCCCAAACCTAACGAGACAACTAATAGAGACTAAACATACTTAGTGGGATACACCACTATACCCAATCCTATTACATTCCTTTTATATTATCATGTTTCTAGCATAATATATTCATTGACTATGTTTCTCCCTCATTTCATTGTGGATCAAGCTTCTACATTATCCCATAGTAGATCTGGGTAACCCTTCATCCATTATTGTTCAATCCTGTCGAATTTATTCCCATAATTATATCATGAGACATTACTATTTACCTAATTTAATAGAAGGAGATATATTTCCCATGAATCACATAATGAGAACCATACATTTTTTTGTCCATAATATCATTAATTATTCATCATATCAGAACACATTTAATGAAATAGATTTCATAAACATCATTCAATCATAAAATAACCCATGGAAAATAAATTGGTTTCATAAATATCATTACATCATAAAAATAAACCATTAATAGGGGAATAATAATGGTATCGTAGAATTTTATACCTAGTAAAAAATAAGTAACATCGAATAATGATATCATAGATGGAAAATATCATTGATTGATCACATTGAAATAATTCTTGAGGAAACTATAATTTCTTCTTTGAAAATGTTTCCTTTCCGTAAAATGTTTTAAATTATAAATGAAATTATTTTATTATAAAATAAAAATTTCAGATTGTAATGGAATCAAAATGTAATTAAATTTCTATAAAGGTGTAAAATTATATCCATTATGTATAATTTAAAAAAATTATTTCATTCATACATTGGTAGGAAAAGTCCAAATGTACCTCATTTGTAAAATAAAAAAAAAGATTTGTTTGAAAAAATTTATTAAGAAAACAAAAAATGATTAAAAATGACACCAAAATTATATAGTTTAATATTAAAATAATTTTTTTATAAAAAATTTATAATTCATAGACCCTGAAGATAACTGTTTTTCATTGGAGACTTAATAGTGAAACTATCACAGTTATTGATGAGATTGTGAAATTAATACTCGTCACATAATATTCAGTAAAATTGTATTCCCCATGAATGCCATTATATTTTATAGATATTAAAAACCCATACTATTCTAGATTATACTCATAAATTTCATTATGTGGTATTATATGCACCACGTAGAAGAACAAGTAGCGTATAAGGCATGTGTCCCATAGAAAACAATAGGGATAAATAAATCCATTATCACTTTAGTAAATTTATAACTATAAACCCCTTGAAAGAGATATCATAAAATGGATAAATATATAACCATAAATATAAGTAATATGGTAATTTATTAAATTCCTATTTAGTGTATACACTACACTAAATAATGAGTGGTAAATATGGCATATGTCTCTTAAAAATTAAAGTGAGACAAGAAATCCCCTAACCTTATGTCTTGTATTCCTTCAGACACGTTAAAAACACCAATTCAATAAATATTAGTTTATTAAATATCCACCACATAATAATATATTTATATTTAATAGAATATATAATTTAATTATGACATTTAATTAATCTACTATTAACAAATCAACGTTCAAGTTATGTTTCATGTAATAACCATTTTAGTTGTTCACACATGTTTTGACTTGTTATTTTGGGTCCTATTATATAGACTATGATTTAATCATCTAAATAATGTTATCCATAATATATATAATAAATAGTTATTCATTTTCATTAATAAAATTTATAGATAAAAAAATACACCATTCATATGGATGTAAGGCCATACAAACACATGACCATTGATTTCATTTTGTTGTTATATTAAAAAAAGAAATATGTATCAAATATTATAATTATAGAATAATTTTTATTATATATAAATCAAATATATTAAAAAAATTTCTATCATTTCCATCCATGTAAAATATCTTTGAAAAACTTCACATCACATCATGGAAATTGTAAGGCATACATACACATGAGCGATGTTATCATTTCTAATAGATTAGACGGTAAAAATGGTAGATATGATATTATTATTATATATGTATTGTTAAATTATAAATAAAATATATATAATAAAAATATTTTCCATTATAATTCACACCATTAGTGGTGGATAAGAAAAAAATTAACAATCATTGTTTCCCCTGGTAGTAGTCTACCCTACTCACGAATGATAAGTTCATTAGACATAAATGGAAGTCTGTGAATGTTTAGGTAAAAAAATATCTTAAAAACTTATTTGTGTATTTATGATACTATTTTAATTATATAACCTTGAAATTAAAATAATTAATGTGTTTAAATGATGAAATAAAACAAAATTCTATTTTGATAAATGGTACATCTTCATTGTGTGTTTTATTCTGATTTGAAATAAAATGACTTCTTTAGTTGCATAAATGAAATAAATGGATTATAGTATTAAATAAAAGATGGTGGGAGGATATTTGGGTATATTTGGTATGATTCAAAATGAATTGGAGTTATTAATATAATAGAGTGAGAGCTGCCCTTTTACAATAGAGAGGAGGGGAACGTCTAGAATCTCTCCAAAAAAATTATTTATAAGAAATCAAAACACCATCCAAATACCACAAAAGTTTCATATATTGTAATATATGATAATATAGTGTTGAAATATAATCAAAAAATAAATTTAATATATGTTTTATGTTATTATAGTCCTTATATTATTGATTAAACATTAGATAATCATTTTTAATTTTAACTATGGTAATACATGTTTTAATATTAAGAGAATGTAATTTATATATATAAATATTTAATTAGAAAAAAAATTTAAATTCATTATATTTTCAATGTTATATCATCCCCTTATACTTATTTAATATTTTTATGTTTTTTTATTATATTATAATATTTTATTTTCATAAAATATCAATTGTGTCAATTTTAAAAATATTAATTCCTTTGACTATTAAAAACTTTATAAAAAAAATATAACTTAAAAATAACTCATTTAATACACTGGTAAATTTTAATAGTAACCTATAAAATTATTTAATGTCATTAATTAAGTGAAATAATATTTATTCGAATATTTGTAATATCATATAACTGATTCTTTCATAATTACTATTTACTACATTGTCATTTTGTAACTATTTATGATAATAAAATCATCTCTAAAATTTGAAAATAAATTTCTACAATGTCGGTATTAATTTGATATTCTAGAAAAATATGTATAGTATATTATATCTTCAATTTATCCCCAAATTAAAAATATTATTCTTATAAAAAGTATGAGTGATATCATGTCATTATATTTGATTTTAGTAATATTTAATCCATTTTCATGGCCATGTTTCTATTAGATTATTATATTTCGATACTTATGTGGAAAAATATTTATTAAATTCTCCCAATAATATGTTGGAATTTGTTAAGGTAGTTTTATAAAAATTTTAATAGTATGTTTAACTTTAATTTCTCGATTTACCTTTAACCATCATAAAAAGAATGACCTATATTACTATTCATATTGTCCAAAAAATAAGAACAGAAATTTTTATTAAATATATAAACTATTATAATAAATATGGAATTAATGTTTCATAATTACAAATATATGATTTTATAAAATTAAAAAAACTAATCATGATGATGGAAAGATAAGACATGTTTTTTAACGTGAAAGCGTTCAAAAGATTGAAATGTTATTACATCCAAATTCAATGGAAAAATGGTTACAATTAACTAAATTGAATTAAATGATTAAAATTTAATATAATTATACTTTTAATCAAATAAATAATAGAATTTAACAATATCATTAATTTAGATTTAATAATTGTTTTCAATCAAAATGCAACATTTATCACTATTCATCAAAACAAGTAATATAACCGAAAATAAAAAAATTCAACCAACGTAAAATTTGATATCATGATTTCAAATAAATATTTTATTTTCACAAATAAAATTTATTAAATTTTCAATAAAATCAGTTAAAAAAGTGTTCCATTGAAAGGAAGTAAAACTATCTTTTCTTAAAAATATATAATTTATTGTAAAATTTGATTTTTCTTATATCATGTATAGAAAACACATAGGATAAATATTAAAAATTAAATCCAATATATATATCATTAATATATTCTGAAATTATTATTTATTTATTTATTTGTAGAAAACATAGTGTTTAAAATTTAAGTACTTTATAAAAAAATTCATTTTAATTTAAAAAGGGTTCATTCGTTCATTTATAATTAATTGGTAAAATTATTATATATAAAAATTTATACCGTAATTTCATAATTATATTAATCAGGTTCATGTTCTTTATTCTAACAGCAATGTTATAATTTGATTTATAAAATAATTAAATTAATAAAATGTTATTCCGTTTAAACACATTGTGTATTGTTACAAAAGCTAAATCAGTGTGGCTTGTTGCGCATGCATAACATGGTGTAGCCTGAAATGAAAAATATCAAAGAAATAAATTATTTAAATATCGATATCATAATAATCTCTTTGTTTTACAATACATATTATCATTCACTATAGATGTTCCCCTAGTTGATTATTCCAACATTCTTGAAATGAATGCAACTAAATCTGCTTACCTCCAAAAGCTTCATCAAATTCAAACTATTATTTTTAGGTGTGTCATGAAACTCAACCATGTTTATATTGTTAATCATATAATAGGATATATTAGTAGGTGGGATCATGAATTTTCACCATCTAACACCCATATCATTCAGATATTTATATGAAAAATCATTCTATTGTCTATCACATTCACCATGAACACAGTTCCTTCTATTTTCAGCCATTTTCTAAAACAAAAAATTAATTCTATAATTATTAATAATAAATGTGGGAATCCAATTAATAATGAATTTCCAATAAAAATGTTGAAATTTGGACACTAATTTTTAATTATAAGTAATTATGGGTTTCATACTATTCATCCATCTTCATTATATAATCAAATCATTCATAATGGTTCATAAATGAAATATGGTCAAAAAATAAATATCACCTAGTATTGAAAATTGGGCACATTTTAAGGAAACACTCACCTTTTACAAGTATACTATCTGAGATATATTTGACCAACTCAATTCTAGATGCATTGGTTCCAAAAAAATGTCCACCTGTAATAACATGTCAGAGGTTTTTTATAGTGATTAATATAATCAAAATGTTACAAATTCATAGATATGTTAAATAATACATATAATTATCACCCATGTATTTAATATTTCTATGATCCATAACATATTTCCACACACATCTAGTTTCTAATGATTATTCTAAAAATTTTAGGATAACAATATTACAAACCCTAACTATAGTATCACAAAGTCGTTGTCCACATTATCACATTGGAATAAGAATTAGGGGCTCATATCATAAAGGATCTATCATTTTATTAGTCACGATGGAATAAAAACAATCTATATTCTCATTTTTTGAGAATCAATAAATATTAAAAATGTTGGGAGAATATATATTTTGTATTTTTCAACTCATTCAATAATTCATTCTTCATATCGCCTAGTAAGTAAAACATATGGGTTTGGTAAAATGAATATTCATAGTTATTTATAGTGGAATATATTAAAATAAAATATAGAATAAACCAACATGAATGGTAGATAACTAAAATTATATTTCATTTTGTGAATAACTGGTTTATTAATTTCATCCATGTACAATATTGCTGATATAATATCTAATAAAATATTGGATTTATTTTAAATTATAGATATGAAACATTTTATATAAAATGACCATATATATCATGAAATATCCACAACTATAGACTTATGATAATACATTTTAAACATCCTGTAGGTATACCCAAATACCATGTAAAAAATGAAAAACAACATGTTTTCTTTTTAAGACCTATCAATTAATTGAGACGATCTATAATTATGATCCCACCCATCACATAATTTAAAAATAATTTCTTATATATTGAGTTATAAATTTAATTCAAAGTATTATTATTTTGTAATAAATATACCAATTGGGAATATAATATGAAATATTAATATTTCCCAAATCAATCACATTACGTTCACAATAAAATATTGTTTTTTGAGATGGTACACATTTCTTTTCAAATAAGTATATACATGATAAAAAGAGTAAGTATATTTAATATAAGATTCTTTCCCGATGATGTATGATCATATAAAAGTGAATTATTAAAGAGAAATATATATACTATAAAATCAATAATAGATAATGATAAACATTAATTAATATATGATATATGTTATTTAATTCATTATTTATTTTTAGTAATAACTGAAGATCAAAGTTAAATAATAGAATATTTTATCATTAAACATTTTTTTTTTCAAAATCACTGAAAAAACATAGAATAATCAAAATATCATAAAATAGTCACGGTGACATGAAATCCACCTGGAATAATATACAATAAATGGATACATTCATTATGACTATTTATTAATAAAATTAAAAAAACCATTCATAAACAATTATATGTATTCCATTATTATTATTTTAACATCAATGATACTAAAACATGTACTTAATAAATTAATGAAAAAAATAATTTCATAAACCAATTTTGAAAAATATGGCCACAGATGAATAATATACCCAATAATAATGTGAAATTTGGTCATTTTTATTTTAAAAAATGCATAGAATGATATTGTTTTGAAAAATACAAAAAGTTGAAAGAAAACAGGGGAACAAAATAAATATACATAACATGAGAAAAATATGATTTTTATGAAGGATATACTATAATATTCCATCATTGAAAAATATAATCAATCATTGAAAAATAATTTTGTACAATATATTCTTATATCTTTGGTATCATTTCAATTATATCCTCTAGAATGTGTAAATTGGAATATGAACATTAATATTCATTAGTTAATATATATTTTCTTAAAAAATATATAATTGGATTAATATATACCACACAATATTAAATTGGAGTGTTATATCAAATATGTCTTAAAGTAGTTGAAATTGAGCTGAAACCCCATAGAAATATCATATCATTGATGTTGAATTTTTTCAATGAGCTTTTTATGCGTTAAAAATATTAATCCACATTAAACTAATTGAAATACAATACAATAAAGTTATAGGAAATTTCAAACATAATCATTATATTGACTCATTCCATTCATAAATAAAGATTACATATTATTATACAAATATTAAATACTTATCTTTCATCTACATGACAATATCGTATTAGTTTTATAGTATTTATATCATTGATAAATTATTTCTTTTGTTAAAGATATACATAGTTTTTCCTAATGTTATATATTACTAGAAAACTTATTATGCAAATTGCACCTAAAAACTTCATTTATAGCGTAGGGAATGTTAAAATAATAAGAGGTGACCTCAGTTTCCCAATAAGGGTGATAAATGGTTATAGTAATGACTATTTAAGTCCGAAATGTGAATAAAAGTTTTAAAAAATGATCTAAACATTTGGGAACCATACCCTAATTTTAAAATATCTAAAATATTGAGTCATTGGATAATGCTATGAATTTCATAATAAATGAATTATAAGGGAATAAATGAACATGCATCATGAGAGATAATATCACAATGATGATGTAATTTTTGACATAAAAATAATCATATAAAAGAATTCCATTATCAGGTCTCACTACTAATAATATAATAGTGTATTTGATTTAATACTCCAACATATCATTTCTGATGGTTAACTCTCAAGACTATTATAGTAGCCATAGAACCTTACTAAATATAGTTTAATCCACAATATAGTCCATACTATCTCATAAGATATCCATATTTACCCAATGCATCGGAGGGTATATAAATCAATGGAAAACCATTACATAATAAAAATCTATTAACACATGTTTCAAATGATTATAAATAATTCATCTTATATTATAACCAATGGGATGAAAAAGGGTTTCTTAAAAATATCAACATTTCATTATAGAATAAGCCATAGAAAATAAATGGGTCTCATAAATATGGAATATCCTTCACCATAAACCGTATAGAGAAATAAATATTATTGATTCCTTATATCAAAATAATATTTAATAATTAACCTCAATAGAGGTTATCATAGATGAAAAATACATATTTAAAGGTCCCTTCTATAATAGAGAATGAAAATACCCCTTTCAAATTGAAATAACATTTTTAAAATATAAAACTTTTCAAGATATAATTAAAAAAATTCCATGAAAAACAATCCTTGAAATGTAACTTTTACTTTTTTAGGGGAATATTCGATGCATTTATTGTTGACGATGGTTATAAATTTTTTAATGATGTTAAAGCTAAAACCGAATTTCTAATAACATTTTAAATGAAATTTCAAATGAACCTCAATCAAAAAAAGAGAAGAAGGATTATTTAAAAACATTTTTTAAAATTTTAAATCATTGTTAATAATGAAATTAATAAACTATAGGATAATGTTATATCAATTATTTTAAATATTTTTACAAACAATCATACAGAAGAAATATTATGTTTAACTTAAGATAGAAATAATGTTGGCCTTTCGTAAGAAAATTTATTTTTGTATCTAGAGTTTATAAAAAGAAGAATAATAAAGGAAAAACTATTAAATATAGAAATAATCATAGGTGAAGAAAATAAAGGGGATTATTTAGAGATATGTAACAAAATTTTCCACTTTAGTCTTATTCATAGTCAATCTAAATAAATAATGAGATTGAAAAATAATCCGTTACCTCATGATGAATTTATGTGAAAGCACAATATCCTCATATATAATAAATTTAATTTCAATATAAATATATAATAGAACCAGTTACATACTTATAATATTATATCTGATCAATTATTTCATTTTATCAAACATTTAGTAACAATTATATATTGAAATATTCATTTCTGGTTTTTAAATATTTCATATTTAATTTGATTTTTTAATCAGTATTTTTTAAATATTTTAACATTTATCATGGTCTCATAATATTCATAATGCTAATAATTATATATATATATCATATATATTTCATATATGTATAATAATATTCATCCATAAATGGTATAAAATGAAAAATAATTAATATTACTCATGGATATAGTAAGTCATTAATATTCATGAATTTTGTTTTATCATTTCAAAGAATGGAATGAAAGAATGGAAAGTAATAATTTAACATCATAGAATAATTATTATATTATATATATCATATATATTCGATAAATATATAAGTATTAACAACTATGTAATGATTAAAATAAGAATGAATCACACAACTTATTAGAGGTGGTGGTCCACATGTATCGAGGAGTGACTTTATCATTTTCTAATGGATTATAAGGAAAGAAGGTAGATGTGAGATAATAGTTACAGAATCATTTTTATGAATAATATATGATATATAAATTTTAAATCCATCATAATAAAAAACCATGTAATTTGGTAGTGTAAAACGAAATGCATCGCCATGTGGAGAAAATAATTTACACAAACACACAAGTGATAACTTCAAATACCTTTTGATGGAATATATGGTGTCTATTTGTGGTCACAATATATTGGAACTAAAATATGTTCAATGGGAATAGTGGTAGAAGATGTAGATTGTTTGAATCCAATCTGATCCAAAATGACCCAAAAACCCTGTTAAGAGTGTCCTTCGAGAGGACCTACTACTTCACGAATGGTCTTTTCTTGTGGTTCTCATGTCTAAGAATTATACATCACAAATATGAGAAGAATTTATTATTCCCTCCATGAGTCCAATAAAAATTCATGGTCACCTAAAAGATTAATAGTCTCCATCACAAGTCTGATGGAGTAGTGCATAGTCATGGAGCCCAATTTTTTATCACAAACTACTTCCCAACATCGTGAAACCCATTTCATATAAATTCACACATCATTCCAAAGGTTTTAGGGATAGTTACCTGATCCTTCAACATTCTAGTTTATCAAAATTTTCAAACATCTTGAGCTTGGGGAACCTGGTCAAAATGGATTATACAATTAACCTTTTCATAAAAAAAAACTTATTCATGTGTTCTTGAAATACGCCTACCATGGTGGAGATTATTTTTTGGAACCCATACACCCTTTTGTGAATAAAATTGACCCTATAGTTAAGATGGTGCATCAATAAGAATTAAGATTCCAAGATCCACTCATTTCCCGATCCAATGTATCATCTTGATGTTGGTTCACCCTGTCTCTTGAATCCTCCTTTTTTAATCTCCCGACCTCTGTGAAGAACTCAATATTTGTAAGGATTGTCTATAAGCGACCCTATGCTTTGGAAAACCCCTATCACTGGACTTTACATGATTCTACCCTATTACAAACACCTTTTCAGGAAGCCTGAGTTCCCTTAGACCATATACCCATCCATGATAAGTTTAACTAGACCTTGAGTCATTATGTGACCAATCACACCCATTATTGAGGCCCACTACAAATCATGTGTGGCTCGATAATCCCAGTGTTCATTTTTATTTTCTGCATAGGAACACTAATGTGGATCTCGTGGGTTACAATTACACCCTACTTTTGTACCATGAAATTATTAAATCCATGCCTCTCCCATGAGGTCATGACCCATGGACATGTATGAACATGGTTTCTAGGAGACTCTACCACATCCGAGATGCATGATGTTAAACTGTATAACACCAACATCCTAAAAACTGGACATTAGAAAGTGTCATTTCCATGTGAAATAAGCATTTTATGAACTGTGTGTCTGCCACATGGGGTGGTATCACCACCACCAACCCTCATATGAAATTAGATCCCCCTCACATATAATTAGATCGTACACACTAGGAATGACATCCTCTCTTGGAATCATCCATGAGTATTCCCCACACCATCCCTCATTGGAGCCTGCTTTATAAAAAGAGTATTTTTTCATCTGCATCCTCTTTTTTCTCACATCGAGCAATACTAACATGATCATAGAGGTTATTAGTGACCTTCACATCTTCTAAATCAACTCCAATGGGCACATTGCTGAGTATAATATGTGATACCTACGTCCATATATGCATCTTTAATTTGTACACACCAACCTCAAGAAACCATGAGACTCCTATTTAAGTATAATCCAAATCCCATTTTGAAAATTTTGCAATTTTATTTCCATCAAACTAGGTCACAATGGAAGCATTCTTAAGGAAAAAATCCAACATCCACATTCATACTGGTATTTTCTAGAGAACATACCTAATAAGTCCATGCCACATACATAGGATATGATATCTCTTATGAGTCCCTCGGTTAGCTATACTGTGTAAGTCCCACACCAAAATCCATCCATGACCAATCTGCATATAAACAGAAAATTCCATTTATAAGCTACCAAACATCACCCATTAGTTCAGAACATGGGATACAAGAAACCTTACCACATGACGTTGTGATACATGGATTTTATTATCATGGGTTTTTATCTCAATATTTCAAACATTGTATAAAAGGTTCATGTCTAGAAAACAATCCCAAACAATGGTTTATCAAGGTTCCCTCTCCTAGGGTTTCACCTCCATGATCCACATACAGGGGTGTTCCGATCAACCTAAAATGAATAACACCTCCCTATTATGAGATATACCTCATAGATCTGTCTCTATTGGATTTTAAAATCCATCAACATTCAGGTTGTGACATCATCCATTTTTGGGACACACCTATCAGATCCCCCTCCATCGGTGTTATATTCTGTCAATCAATGGTTTTCTTATATTAGGAATTCTCTTACCTTAATCATGTGATGTATTACATTTATGGGACACACATCTCAAATCTCCATCATCATTCTTTTCTTATACATATTCCTTTAAGTTGTGATAACATCCCTTTATAGGACACTACTCTTGGGTTTTACTCCAAGGGATGTTATAACCCTCTACAATTGTAAAAATTATGGTGTTCAATCATAAAAATATTCCTTATTGGTCCACCTATATGGGACATGTGATCAATCATCACATCTCTAAAAAATGGTAAAATCGTTCTCAGATCTATATTTTGAGGAAATTCTGATCTATCTCCACAGGATGTTAAACATGTGACCCCATATACACACCCTATTCATAATCATGGGATTCTTGAGGTGAAATACATAAAAGATATATGGTCAAGTCTTAATCAACATTACAAAAAACATGGGATTCATAATATGAAATACTTTGAATATATACACCTTCTGCATCAGATACCTCGTCATCTTCCTGAGATTTATTTGGATTCACACCCATTATGTATCCATGCAATTCCCTCTTATAAAGATGAATATAGGAATGCAATATTTCATGAATCTAGATTTTCTATTGATTCAAAACCATACTAATTTACTAATATAATGTTATTATACTATCACGACCCACTAGAATGCCCATAAAGAAGAAGTTTAATTATCTTGAATCCACAGAAATATAAAATTTTGAATGAGTTCTACGAACATGACTTAACATTATGAGGGAGACCCAGAATATTTGATGACTATCGAAGATGGAATCCATGGAATCTGGAGATGACATCCTATCATCTTGTTTAAATTAAGAAGTACTCATCACTTTCATAATGTATGAAATCCATAATATTTTGGAAGTGTTAATGAGGGATAAAAGTCTATTCCATTTCATGTTAACGCACATAAATTTATCCCCAAAGAAATATAAGAAATACACATGGTTTGACCAATGTGAATATATTCTCCTCAAAATTGGTGGCTAATGTCATTGAAGACATCAGTAAGTTATCATATCCATAGATATAACTATTCAGTTCTATGACCCAATAGGAAAATATTGGTCCCATCATGGAACTCACTAGATATTAGGATAGTTAAATGTTTGGTATTTTGGTCTGTTAAATTATCAGTGTGACTATCTATCCTCACTCATTGAGAAATGTTAAATGTTTTGGAATTGGGAATTTCTTACCATGTATATATACTGGAAGATAAACCATTCTTCTTTTCATGTCACATGGTATTGTAAATAAGCTACCCAATGCCCATAATCATCGGGGAAGGAGAAATGTAAATGTTTAAGTCCCATCAAATCCCACCTCCTCCATGGCTTCTTTGGTGACCACACCTACTTAGTGTCCATGCCTCATATCACCCTTATAGAACATCAAGATATGGGTATTGGACACCATTGTACATTGATATGAGTAGGAGGAGGTAATTACCATAATTGATTGACCCCCATAACCTAGAGGGTTCGCATCCTCATCAACTTTGTGCCCCCAAAGGGTCATGTAGGTAGATGAAACTCCCCACTCCAACTACAAAATTCTTTTATAGTCTCTCCACGGAGTGATCCTATGACTCACTCTACGACATCGATGATTTGGGGGATACATGAGTCACCATGTGTATGAATACCACCCAAGTGATTCTATGGAGGGATACCACTATGATATACAAATGAAAACCACAAAATATCTTATAGTCCAATGAATTAGCAGATTATACACTTTCTCTACCATCCCTTGTATAGAACACTAAATTTCATTTTCTATAAAATTTATAAGAGAATGACTGTTAAGGGGAATCTTCATCTACAAGTCTTGTGGCCCCTTAAACCATTACACATTTAAACATGATTCCTGAGGAAAATGGGCATAGATTCATCATATTCAATCAGGATCATGACCTCATCTTCCCTATAGAAATTCTAGGTTGAATATCTCAATCGCTGACACAAAGTATAATCGTTATAGGACACCCCAAGATGATTATTATCAAGGTGTAGGTCCTCCCATCAGCAACTCCATACCTTTTATAGGTCCTAATCACTCTCAAACTTAGTGAAAAGGTCATCCCCATTCCATTACATAATAAGGCAGAGGTCTATCTCAATTCAAAAACCAGTACAAAGGTACTCCATGTGAAACAACCACAAGTCCACATGGAGGCCCTCTCCATATCATAGCTAATGAATGTGATGGTTCTCTTTTTTCCATCTCTAGATGAAGTAGAGTTCCCCCCCAGTCTATCAGCGATCTTATAAGAGGTCATACATAATTCTTCGACAATAAAAATGATGATCTGCCCCATGTTCCCATGAATAAAATTAGAGGTCTTCCCAACATCATAGCAAATCATTATGGAGGTCCTTTTCGTACTTATTTTTCACATCGTGGAGGTCCGCTCTGTGGAAAAATGAACCTGAATAATGTTCCTCACCACTCCTAAACATTAAATATCAAGGCTCCACATATGCTTATAATAACCATAGTGAAAGTCTGCTAAGTTCACTTAGCTACAAAAAATGGTTTAACTATCCATTTCATTACTTCCTGCCAGTCAGGAGGTACTCCTCGTGTTCTAGCTGACTAAATTAAAGGTACTCTTAGATACATCCACAACCAGATAAAGATCCTCCCGAATCCTACACTAGTCAACATGAAGGTCACCCCCTTTGAAAAAAATAAATAAATATTTCCTCCATGTATCACCGCTAAAAAAACAAGTGTTACTCTTTAAGAAAACCATAACAATATGGACATCCTACCTGTACCGAATAACTACCATTCACTAAAAAACCATACAAGGGTAGAGATAAAAAATGCTACCATGGAAGGGAAATCCCAAGATGCAATAACTCATCATCAATCCCTTTCACCTCTATGTTTCTATGGTCGAATGCAAATCCATGATAGATCCATCACCCGAGTTGTAAGAATCAGAGTATAATGGAGGATCCCAAAAGCTGATATTTTTATACTATATATTGAGAGTCATAGAATTCCAAAATCCATCCATAGGTTCATATTTGTAGAGGAATATTTGGCTTCCTTCTAGTGGCTCATAGTATAGCCATCTCAATCTACCCTAGATTCCATATACACTTGTACAAAGGATAATGAGGAATTGTTCTATAATGGGATAGATGACAAGTATACAGTTGATCCACCATGCAGAACTACATCCCCAACACATGAGGTAGTGTTGAACCCTATTCATATAAGGATGTGACTATGTTATAAGTAACAGTCCCATGAAATGACCTAGCAAGTTGTCAACATTCAACTCTCACTATAACTCATCCACCAGATAACAAATTTTCATACCAAAGCATTCCAATTTCGCCACCTATATCATTTCCAGTGTCAGTCGAAGCATAAGACAACAATTATAAGGGACCCACTTATTATAAAAAAAATCATATGAAAAAATGTGGATTATAATCAATTTTTAGTGGTATTCTAGATTAACAAAACATCCAACTTAGATATTACATGGTCCCTATACTAGGACCAAGTCACATATCTATAATTTACTATATGGGTGATGTATCACCGCCTCTGTGATCTACACTTGTACTGCTAAATGATTCCAAATAATTACAACAAAATTGATCATAAGTGCAACATTGATGAGTTGTGAGCATTCAATGTGGCTCAGTATCCTTTATCTCCCAATTATTACCAGATACTCCAAAATAGATGCATCAAGATCATCATAGTGCTTGATGGAATCATGGTATTCTCATCCACACACGTGTAGATATAAGGATGTGTACAATACAATGTTCTTCACTTTATCCCTAGATTGTGAAAACATTTCACATATTTTGTTATTGAAGATCTTCCTTCGGGAATCGATATGGTGAACAAGGATGTCCCTGACATATAAATGGAAGGGGGAAGCGATAATAGGTCTAGTAGTGAAAACATGCCAATTGGAGTCTCACAATACCAGGTAGACTCTCATATAAGTTTCCACACATGATAGAAAATGAATTCATTCCTCCTTGGAGATACCTCTACCTCATTGGATGAGGGTATGAATTTAAAAAAAGTAAAGGGACCTCTCGATCACTATAATCCATCTGATATTGATTTGAACTTAACGTTCGATACCTTGACTTTTTCCTTTCTCCAAATGGACACATAATAAAATAGGATCATTGATGATTATCTAGATGAGAATAAATTGGATTTTGGTTCTTCGTGAAATGATCTAATTACCCCTCTTATGGGGAATTAACATGTTCTACTCAGCCAATTTGTCCCAGATGAGCATGATAATCATACACATCATGAAAGAGAAAAAGATGTTGCTTATAGAAAAATATTTCTAAATGATTCATTGAATACATATGAGAATCCAAGTAATCTTCCTTATGACTAAGATCAAGCCACTCCATGATCCATAGATCATTCTTAATGAGTGGACGAACCTTTCAATTCTCTGGTGGATATAATTCTTCATCGTGATTGGAACCCTGACTAAGATGTTTTGATAGTCGCTCTTACTCCAAAACTCAAATCCCTATAATGGTAGAATGTGGAGACCCCATGTAATGTAAATCTATATCTATGATTAGTGGAATATATGTGAGAACACCTAGTTTTTTGTAATCCTAGATTTTATACTTCAATGGGATGGGACACCATCTCTAATAATGAGACGAAGTCATCTCCAAAACATATTGTACGGTACTAATTGTTTTGTACATCTAGTTACCCATCAAGTTAATAATTTGTTGGGAGGAACTCTTTTGGCGGTTTGCCTCTGATTTATACTGCACCACGTGCAAGATAAGAATTTTCAACCTATCAAGTTGAATAAATTGCATAATGAATGTGTTGTAGACGTTTCCACCCAGTGGAAGGTTCTATAATATTAAAGCAATATTCCAAGAACCATGATTAGGTGGTGATGATGTCCATGGGAATCATTAAATATGATATTCTCCCTACCCTCATCACTCAAAACATCCCAGATATGTTCTTTGATTTTTGTGAAAATGTTCAAAGACTATAAGAATCCCTACAATATGCTATATAGGCATGTACACTACCACATCCAACTCATACATGAATTAACAACAAGGTAGAGACTGCAATATTCGTCAAATTAGAGTCCCTGAATCCTCTAGAAATGTTGCCCCCCCGCCTGAATATCATCACTAAGTGCACAAGCCTCATCAAGATCATCCTCTCCATGTGTAAAATTTCTTGGAACCGTCTCAACAAGTGATTCTCCCTAGATTAGAAAATGTGGCTCCCACTTATCGTTTCAGAACCATCTGCCAATTCAAGGCTACACTACCATAGTTTCCTTCTCGGAATTGGACAAAAAACATATTATTTAAAATATGTATGTGCTCATAATTATTTCTTTAACACCCTATAATAGGGGAGTCTAAATCATCCAAAGTTCAAAAATCCCCATGAATCTTAAAATACTGATTTCCTAAATAATTTACATTACCACATAATCCATGAATATACCATTTAACAATATAATGCATTCATGGATTGGTTCTAGGAAAAGTGGAAAACTATTAGGCCAAACTAGGAAATATCTTGTCATATGATGACTTTTAGGATCATGAATAACTCACTCACAACCATGGCATCATGCATGCCAACATATAATGTTGAAAAATTCCTGAAGTCTCTATTACTCTCCCATCTATGACTTTTTCATCCACCTCACAACCCTATATCCTTTTAAAGGGAAGGCTCCAATGGTGAAATGGAAAGAAATATAACACACTGATGTCGAATATAACCTTCAAACTCAGTGACTTAATGCCCCTAGAGTGGGTAATTATTCCTAGGGTTAGCCCAGTATTTAAATACTCATTTGATAATGATTGGGAATATGACTTCATGAACACCTTCAAATTGGTAGATCCCTTTATGGTCACTATAGAGTGTGAATTTTTAGGAAATTCCACAACGTGCCTCAGGAAGACTCCATAGAAGAAGAATTCAAGGACATGAAAATCACTATAACAATCAGGCCTGTAAATCTTGACATGATATACATGTTACCCATACCAGGAATTAGGTGTTGTGAAAATCTTAGAAGGAACAATCCTCCGAGACTAATTGGTCACACACACCACCAAATATATCCTTGCAAACTGAATTAGTAAAAAATCCATAAACACTTCTTAATCAGCCACATCATGTTAAATCAAGGACTCAACAAGTTTACAACTAGTAGATAGTGTTTTTGGGTGATTTATTTGATGAGTAGACGGATATTACCAACACCATCTATAGCATAGTGGTTAATCTATAAGCACCAGTCATACCACCTTCTAATGAGTGCTCCCATGTAGGAAGAAATGTGGATTTTTTACAGATAGATGATTTTTTTATGAATGTATCCATGATACATAATGGATATTGATCCAAAATTAACTCAACATGTTAAAAAATATGAGATAGGATCCCATAGAAGCCTTGAATCCCCGAAATCTTCAATTTAAAATAGAGGAAGCATACATAGAAGACTACTATGCATAGGAAGGTGGTAATTTTTTTTTCATGAATTCATTTCACTATCATGATAATATAAGGTGTCCCTCATGTATGGGTACTTATTCACACATTACATCATATGAATGGTCAATGGCATGGAGATCCGCTGATTCCCAATGGATAAGTGTTCTAGTAAAAACCTCATCCCGACCCAAACTCTTTGAAATATTTTATAGACTGTTGTTGAAATCAGTCCCACTAACCTGAAGATTATATGTTTTGATTTAATTGATTAGTTATGGTGTGATATAATTTAGTTAAAGTCATAATTTACTATCCTATTAGAATGGATTTATTTCATGGTTCTCTCATAAGATACCATAAACAATGCATTGATGGCTAGGACATACCTATATATGTACCCATTACTTCCCTCCACGCATCACCAATGTCTCTAGTACTCCCCTAATGGCTGCGTATGTGTGATTCAAGGTGATTTATCTCCCATTGACTCATGTGGAGGTTGATATCGATATAATGTCTATTATGAGATGATGTAAATGCTGGTTTAGACCAATGAGGTTGAGAAAACCTCCATTGCAACCAATCATTGGGTAGAAAATGATGAAATATTCATCCAACAGATTAATCAGTTGGGAGAAAAGATGCTGGAAATCGTATGTTTCTTTATAAATTTAGAGAGTAAGGGTAACTATGTCCTAATATAAAGGTAAAATCAAAATATTACCTCATAATACTAAAATGGCCATGCCCAGTTTATACATGAAATCCCTACCCCCTTGGGGAATCGATATGTTATCTCTATGGATGCCATTATACATAATAAATACCATTTTAACTAATCTATAATGACTAGAAAGAAACTAAAACACAACAATTTAATTGACTTAATATATGGAACCTATAGTTGATGGAAAGTTGGAATTATTTTCACTACATCTATCAATATGGTTTTAGTAGAGCTAAAGTCCCTTAGTAGGGATTCTACATCAGCCCAAGTGGGAAGTGACATTACCCCTATGTTATTTAGAATTGAAGCACCATATCTTCCCATTGATTACCCAACCTCATAGAATAAAGAATATTCAGAAGATTCCCCTACAACATTTTTGGAGGGAATTTACACCATTTTTTATGAGTTGGTTCAGGTGAACCATGATACAAAGGAAGAGCTGAGACTAATATTGATCATTATAACCATATCTATAGAGGCCAAATCATGGTATTTATAATTATATAATCAAAATGTAATATATTTTGCATAATATTTGAGTAGATACTTGGTCTAGATCCATAGATCTGGATCCCCAATCATGGTCTCCGAAGGAGTTAGAAGGAATTGAATTTGCCTCTCAATAAAATTCATCCTTATCAAGGTATCCTTATAAAGGTTTAGGATGATAACATTATCCAATATAACATCATCAAGGATGTTCATTACCTCATGTCGATAGCCAATATAATCTATGATAGAAAGAAGAATGGGATGATCTAAGCCTCTATTTTCAGTAGGGACCAAAAATGTCATTGTATTAATGTTGATTTTCCACTTTTAGTTAATGAGATGTGGATCGATTCCAGAACTATTTTCCCGGATCTCTTTTTCAAGGATTAATATTCCTAGTAAATTCCAATCCGTATGGACCATTATGATTATGATTTTACATTCTTCAGAGTGCCAAATGGAACAATATAGTGTCATGTATTTCCTTTCATTTTGAATAATGAGGAGAAATATAATAATGAGTAATACATCCCACATTTAAATCAATATCCATGATTCTAGTGGAATGTTACATGGATGAATTACTTGAAAAATTCCTCTAGCTTCAAATAACTTCTCAGAGATTTTTATAATTAGTTTGGATTCTACTGCTCTTAAAATTTAATTATGAACCCCTCTATGTTTGAATTAGGGGTCATCTCTGGGATGTTTCTTAGCTTCGTCATCAGATACCAGGTATCGAGATCAACCCAGATAAGACCAAAAACAGCTGTCAAATTCCAACACTAATCTTCTTACGGGGACTCCAAGTCCACTAAGCATACATACACCGATTCATTGAGAATATGGAATGAAATTGTAATCCCTCTAATAAGATCATTAAGAAAGCTACCATAAAAAAGGGATGAAGTGTTCAAGGAAGAATTCTTGGAAAACAAGTAGTGTATACTACATACTCTAGTTATGGTTCCAACCATAATTAGAAAGCCTATTATCCCTTATGTGTCCACCATGGAATGATCCTTCAAATCCATAGTCTCACAGATGGAAAATTATGGTACAAAGAACAATTTATAATATCTTAGTCACATGTTCCCTGACACGGATTCCATATACTCCCCTATAATGATGAAATTCCTCATGTTGGTTTTCACAATGAGGAAGTTACCACATTATCATCAGAATCATGAGATACATATGGTGTCTCATGTTGATCTACAGATCTGTATCCTATATATAATCTTGTTGAGAAGATGTATAGAATTCTAGGTAGCGATCCTTTGTAATTTCTACATTATATTTTTTCAATAGATATCCATTATGGGTTAGTAATTGGAAGAATTTATAGACACCCATTCGACCACTGAAGAGTTATCCCTAGATTTTGACATCCCATACGAGGCTATAATTTTGGTGGACTATGATATGCTATGAAGGAAAATGAATTCTGAGGGTTACTCTTGAATCCGATCTCTAAGAAGGCTCATTGATCCCAAGATCAATACAGTATGATTGGAAATTTTCATTATCAATCCTTCATAGGATGTTCGATCATAGTAACTACTAATTTCAAAATTATACACCAACAATGATGTTGAGTATTAGTCTTACATTACTAATCTCATGTTATCCCTCAACATTGACATCCCACTATTTAATTTGAATGGAGAAAATGAGTTAATCATCAATAAAATCTATGGGGGATACATCATTACAATGACGGAACTGCTGCCCTTGTTTGAGTGCACCTGCCAGATGACAGAGCACTTCCCTTGTCATCTAGAGTTGAATCATGTTCCCAAGACATAAAATGGTTGGGACGATGCATTAGAAATTTATTTTAACTCTATTAAAAGTATTTTCTAAGATTACATGTTCATTATTATGGTTCTTTTGAGATTCATCACTCATGTAATTTCAGATTATGATGACAAAAAATTGTTAAAATTGTTTTCCATCGGTGGTTATACGTTAGGACCCCCTCCCCACTCAGAGGAGGGAACCCCTGATTAGACAACCCATTTTATCAAGTATCTCCTTCATGGTATCCTCCCACCAGACAAATCCAGCTGTACATGAGTATTTTGACATATGGAATATTTCATGCTCTATTGTGTGATTATCCTTTACCAGACTCTCACTAGACATGGATTTTGTTGTGGAATTCTCCCATATAGCATCCATGATGAAGATATTTAATATGTTATAAAGAAATTTAATTCTTGGTCTTGTGGTGCTCATCAAGTAGGATGTAAGTTATCCCTCCATATTTTAAGATTAGGATACTCTTCCCTACCATGTTTCATGACTACATTGAGTATGAAAATACGTTTCATGTTCGTCAAAATAATACCAATGTTTTTCATATACCCCATAAGCCACTCCCCGCATCCAGGTATTATTGACCCATTTTAGTGTGGGAACTTGATGTTATGGGACCCTATATCCAAAAAATATCACTAATATAGGATCATTATTACCATGATTTATTTCTTCTCCATGTGGGAATAATTGATTCCTCTTTATGAATTCATGTACAAAATTGTGGTTGAATTCGTTAACTTCCACATCATTCAAAAATTAAGAGTTTGTCATGCCATTCTCATGGGAAACATCACAAAAACCAGGGCTAGTGATATAAAAATAATATACAACTAGTTCAACATCTGTTATAACCATACATAACATTATCAAACATAGAAGACTGTGTTAATGTAGGTGTTTAAAATAATCACCAATACTCTATAAAAGATTGTGGGACAAAATAAAATTCATTGTTGAGAAAAGCTCCCATCAACCACTGCACCTATCGGATGATGAATCATAATTTCACCAAGGTGACTCCATATTCCATGGCCTATGGAATAGATGAATTCCATTCCATTGAGATATATTTTCCATCACTCCAAATATATTTCTATGTCTATAAGATGTCAACCAAAATGGTAGAAGTTTAAGTTTTAATCCCACAAAGTGAAAAAGTCTTCATTCTTTGTGTAATTTAGAGAGTAATTGGAAGAAGATAGAAACAGAATTCACCAAGAAAGATTACATCCACTTCATCATCAAGTGTGAAAGAATAATGTCTCTAAAATTACCAATGATACTATGAAAGGATCCACAAAATATGGATCCCAAGATGAAGGACCTTATCCCATTGACAGGGTTTAATCAAATAAAGCATACTCTTTGATCACTGTGGATAAGAGCATATTTATCCTCCTAACAACACCATGTTTCATTATAAATACACTTTGTGAGAAGATATAATGTCATTACATCATGAAATTTAACATCATGGAGTAGTCTGGAACACATCCTTAAACTGTGGAATTATATTCCTTTCTAAATGATTATAACCAATGGAGTGCCAACATCCTAAATTCATGATGTTGAAATGCATAACAACCTATGTTATAGTTTCATGACATTAATATAACAATTATTATTCCAGAAGCATGAATATGAACTTCACAACACTATAATTTTCTTTCCCAAGAGAACGTCACCTAGACATCATTAATATGAAATTATATTTTAAAGACTATGTATATCTTGTTTTTTCTCTCACTGGGTATGTATAAATTATTGGATTTTACATCTAGCCCCCCCCCAAATGCCTTTCTTTGTGTACAGGTCAGACATATATAGTAATATTTCCCACAAGAACTATGTGAGTCTTGTTTCCTATCCTTATATGAATCATAGTGATTCCCATATATATGTTTGTGGGCCCAAACACTATGATTCTTCTTTCATGTCATGTGACCCTATTCTGTACTGTATGATGATAAACTATATAGTGCCATCATTTTATATGCATGATGTTAATATTCTAATATGTGGTGGACCCCTTGGCATTAATGTAAATGACACATAATAGATTCATTACCGCACAATGATAGACAACATACTACCCACAACTCAAGAAGATAACATTAAACCATGATCTGATTCAAAGAATGACAAATCTAAAATGTATACAAGCCACCAAAGTAATGTGTATTTAGTGTATGGGCCTTCATGGTCTTCATATATATTAGGATTTTTATGAGACCGTATTATATGTATTCCTTTTTAAGTGATTACACTATGGCCCGAGATTTATGGCCTTAGGCTAATAGCCACCACAGGGTCTACGAACCATGACTTTAAACTATTATCAAAGTTCTAAGATATATAACCATAAACAAGGAGCCCATATTAATTCATCATGACATTAAATTGCATGTAATTTTTCTTCAAGATGTTTTTTTGTATTCCCCCCTTGGACTTCATTAACACTAGTTTTTTATAACACCAAACTACACATACTCAATAGACACATTCCCCAATATGTTCTCAACTCTATGGACCTAATCAATGAGTTAACATCATCAATGCATGATGATAAAAATTTATCATTCCATGAATTAGTATAGGATGAATCTTAAATATATAATATATGATTCCTACTCTATGCACCTCATGATAATCATGGGACGCCTTAGTTCCCTCAGTATAGAGGATTTGCCCAGCAGTGTTGGTCTTTCACAATGTCGTGATTGAGTACTATGTGCAACTTGATTCCCATAATTAGAGGATACATATAAACACTTTGACTTCTCACTACCAGCCCCAACTACAAATTTATTTACCATTTATCCTATTTTCATTAGTCATGATTGGGGAATATTGACGTCAAACCATACAAAAACCCTTTCAATGTGTGGATGTGGTACACGAGTCTCCTTTGATTCATTCATGATTTTTATTCCTTCCTCATGCCACACAGATGCCCTAGAAATATACCTTTCCTAGATCATATTTCATATATTTAAAATGATTTCACCTTTTTTTTCCATATCACATGTTATTATACTATGCACAACGAGCTCCATTGTTGCTTCACATGGTGCACAACCTCCTTGGCTCATTCACATATTTTTTTAACTGTCCCGCCACATGGACATCCTTAAAATCACCATTTTATTTTTTTTACCAGACTATATGACCTTAAAATGTATTTTTCTATGTTCCATAACAACTTGTGACTTGATCCCAATCCTTATGGGATATGTTATGACGCTCAGATGTTTCTTATTTGGGAAAATCCATATATTAGTCAACCCTTCATCCCCTTATCCCCACCAATGGTCTAGAAAACATGTTGATAAACTATTTCAAAGTCCCAGATTCGTCACATTAATTTTTTTCTGAGTTACTCTCAATTTATTTTTTGGTGCGGGCCTCCATGGACCATATTCAAATCAGTTTTGTCATTTTATTTCATTATACATGACAATTTATGATACCGGACCATATTTATCCCAACCCTATGACATTAAACTAGAACCCTACATCCCCAAAGTATGATGATAAATTGTAATCATACACTATATAAAAATTTTAGGCCTCTTACGCTTAAAAAAAGACATGATTATTACCATCTTTTAAACTAGGTGCCTTATATGATAATAATTAGTTTTGATCTAATTTTACCCATTTCTATAAACATGGGATTCCTTGCAATAATCATTAGTTTCCTAAATTCAATATCTATAGGGGATCCCCCCTATGAGCATTGATCTCTTACCACACCATGTTCTAGAATATGTTTTATCTTTATTTCCATACTTTTGAGAAATGGAGTAATTCCTAGACATGTCATCAACAGGATCAAATTCAAATTCATTAAATTCCTTGGTCCCTTGGCCTCATCCTCTGTCCAAACTATATAACTATAAACTAACATATCATGATATATGATTAAATATAACAAACAAGATCTATGGCCCCCCAATACGAGCAAGATCTGTTCAAAAAACCAAAATTTGAGTCTCACATTCTGATACACCACATTGAACACTTTAATTATATCTCAGTTTTAATATTCATATTCTTTTAAATTCAGATGGACTGTAAATCATCGGTGTTGTTTGGCCAATTCCCATGATAATACAAAATCTTAAAAATATTTTTCTATCATTTTATTAATTATTTTCTTGGATTTATTTGATAATTTCACAGGTATGTGTTTTTTATTGTAGTAAATATGATTTCAAGGTTTGAAAGGAAGAAAATGAATAAGAGAACAAAAATTAGTTATTAAACATTGTGATTCATTATTATATAACATATAGTATTATTTCACAATGTGATGAAACTCATGATGTAATGTGATGAAGAATTATAATTTACGAATCTATTACATGACTTGAGTCACCGTTACACTTTGAGTAACCATTGGATTGAATTCCCACCAACAGGATAAATCTAGAGGAATATACACAATCTAATAGCTATATACCCTTCATGAAAAGAGTAAATTTTTTGAATTCATAGTTGAGATTCATATGGTATTCAAGTCGATTGAAAAATCCAAAATGGAAAATATAAATGGAATTACATGACATGAAATAGAATTACATGTTGTGTAATATCTCCATGTTTAAATAAAACTGGGTAATCCTAAAAATTTATAAAAATCCTTCTTCATTTTCTCTCATTTCTTATCTCATTCTCCGGATTCTCCATTGACATCATCTTTACAAACACACATTTTTTTCAAGTGTTTTCATTGTTTCACATCAATATAATCCCCATGGATTGATTTCAATAGCATTATTCATCACTTTTTTCATTGTCAATACCATTTCATGGGTTCTCTACCTAGATCAATAACCTACAACAAATCAATGATGCACTTGTTCTTTTTCTTATTGAATGTATGTAGTTTATTGAAATTTTTTAGATTTTATAATTATATTTATTATTATTAATTAAATTATTTATTGTTTTTAAATCTAAATCATTTCATGTTTTTTAATCACATAATCCAATCCTCTATTGGCATGTTAATCATGATTTCAATTCATTATATAACCTCAATCGATTTTACCAGGAGTATATAAACTATATAGGGTGGTCGATAATGGGGGTGTATATATACAATTAATATTATATTCCCAAATAGGTAACCATAAGGATTTTTAATCAGGGTAAAAAACATTTCCTGTCAAAATCATTTGAACAACCGTACCCATTGGATTTCTAAATGAACGAATCCATCAAGTTTGAATAAAAATAAGAAAAGGAAACTTTTTACATGATACATTCTAAGATAGAAGATACATTTAATGTATCTAGTAAAAGTTAAATCTAGACCATATAATAGATTTCTCATAGATAGTGATAGTTGTCTTGATCATGATCTGTTAGTGACCTCTACATGCTTTACAGCCTAAATCCTAGGATCATACCAAGATATAATTATGATAATACTTTCTACAAAACCCCTGAATTGATCACAATACATTCTATATCTCTATTCCTAATCCTGGCTCTCTTATATTTAGTCTTTTTCTCAAACATAACCATATTGAGAGGAATTGTACCCCAAATAGTTCTTAACACAGTTCCTTCGTTCCAATCCAAGGCCCTCTTAGGACCGACCATGTACAATCATTATATAGTGTTTGAGTAGAAATTATTTGTTGGGAAATATTATTCTTATCCGACCCTAAATCATGTGAATTAAATAACACATTCCAGAATATTGAATTTTTTCACCATTGTCGGGGACTAGTGATTATGAGCAATGTGTGTCCGAGCGAGAGGAGAAGAGTGGCAGGGGGTGATCCCATGGTTCATATTCTATTTTTTATAAATGGATTCGATGGAATAGAATTCGTGTATTGAGGTTTCACATGATGTATTTGGGATTTTTGTGAAATTTTTAAACGTGAAAATACATGTTATGAGTAAAAAGTTCACGACTTGATTTCTCCTTTCTCATATTGAAACTAGAATATGATATTAAGCTCCCAAATTTCCATAATATTTTATAAGGATTATTCTATCCTTGTATATCGTATGATCACAGTTCATTGGTGGCCTCAAAGCCTACGCTTCCATAAACATCGAGTGCATGAATCATTAAAATTAAGATGGATTTCTGGCTCACAACACATCCTTCAGAAAAGGGTTCTTGCAATGTTTTTAATCATTGAACATTTACTTTGAATAGTGGCCCCCTTCCTTATAAATTTTTATGGTCCCAAAAGGGAATACATGAAAAACTACAAATGGCCATGACCATATTGATTTTATCTTCCCAAGGAACAATATTAATCAAAATTTGAACAAAATGACTTTTTTTTCTTGGAAGATAATGTGTCTTGCAATCCGCTAATCATGAAATTTTTTATTTTTTAATTTTTAGATCTTACCATTTTCATATGAATATTTTTTAATTTTAATAAATTCATCTAATTGTAGCATCTAATCTTGTACAGATTTTTGAGAATCCAAATTCATCCTTTTAATTTCCCAATACGAGTTATACACCAATACAACTAGTAGATGACATGGTTTTACATAAACTGTTCAGAATGATTTGGTGGTATTTGTTTTTTTGTACATGTTGTGGAACACCCATAGTGTTTCATCCAATTTCCGACTCCAATCACTAAAAATTATGTTCACAGTCTTCTCCATGACATTTTTTTTATTTCCCTATTTGAAAATTCAACGTTCACACTTGTTTGTGGGTGGTAGAGAGTTCTAGTGTTTTAATACATTCTATATTTCTCCATGATTACATGAAAAACATGATTAGTAAAATGTGTTCCTCTATCACTACTGAGTATGCTATGAGATCAAAATCATGAAAACTCATATTATCAAGAGGTCCATAATCACTTATTTTGTGTCATGTGCTGTACCCATGATTTCTACCAATATGGACATATAGCCAGTGGAAACTAGAATATATGAAATTCTAGGTAAATTGGGAAATGATCCAATGAAATCTATTCCCCATATGTATAATATATATACATCCATGATATTTTTTTTGAGAATTTCATTTCATTATCAACCGGTTCAAATCCATTGGTATCTATCACAACTTTGATATACTCCCTTGAATCATGGGATAACGTGGGCTAGAAAATCAATTTTTCTATTATATTTTCTACCATGTGTTTTGGCCCATTATTTCCTCTAGTTGGTGACATATAAAACATGTGATACATGTTTTTTTCATCATCTTGAATCCAGTATCACAAAAACCAATCAGCGCAACACATTAACAGTGGTGGTTAATCATAGTAGTAGTGTGATGATTCAGCTAAAAATCATCTTTTTCACTACTGTGAGAGATATTATTGTAAAAATATTCTGAATATATAAATTAAATATATTAAAACCACAATTGTACCCTTATGTTGAAATAGTTTTCATCAAGAAATTTGACTTTAATGATATCATTATCACCACACAATAATAGTGGTAGTGGATCTCCAGATACTAGATCAATGATCACATTATTTAATCCTTTTGTATCATTTATGAAGATTCAAAACTCTTAGATCAATAATATCCACCATTTTATTAGAGTCTTGGTATCCATTTTATTCACCATATATCTCAGGACAATAAGATCGGTTTCAAAATTACCTTGGTAAAAACAAAATAGGAACAAAATTTCTCAAAAGAATACACAAATTTTAAGATATCGTTATTTGTATTTGTGTAGTTGACATTGTGTTCATTTATCATGTGACTTGTATATTATATAAGAAAATATATCTGACCAACTCATTTTCTAAAAAATGTCATTAGTGAAAATGATGACATTGCACATCAATTGAAATTCTTTTTTCTAATCTAGTGAAATATTTATAGGAGAAATTACTAGGATATTAATTAATTAATTGAAATCCTATTGACATTATTCAATTAATTCGAATGGATTTTCCTTTTATAAAAGTTTCATTCGTGGTTGGGAAACTTTTTCAATGTCTCTTATAAATTGCTTATAGAATCTTATAGATACTAGAAAGACCCTTTTACACTAATTATTGAAGGATCAGTTACTTCACTGAAAAATTTTATCATAGAAGGATCGATTTATAATAAATTCATGGAAATTTTATGTCTCAATGCATCCTTGGACCATAATGACATATTTTTTCAAATTTAAAACTAGACACTTATCTTCACATTGTTGCAAGACCAGATCAATAGTTCTTAGGTTGACATCAAAGGTTGTATAATATAGCAAAAATGATTACATAAAAATTTCTATGAAGTAATCCCCTATGTCATGGAATATATAATGCATGTATCTTGTAAAATATTATGGTGTATCACACATACTTAATGATATGTTCTTATAGGAAAAGGTGGAAAATGGACACGTAATTGTGCTTTTCAAATAATATTATAGAGTAAATGAAATTATATCTTATCTATAGTATCCATAATGGAAACAATAGAATTCATGTCATGTGACTACCAACAATAATTTATCCATGAAGTGTAATGTAAAATTACATTTATGGGTTTCTACATTTAGATATTTTAGTCCATGAATATATTCCATCTTGTTATACTATGAGTTTTGATTAGTTCATCCTTTCCATTTATTTTCGACCATGAGACAACATTTCGTATGAACTACATGTTGTGGAATCACCCAACCACTATCATAAATCGAAAATATTATTATAATATCTAGTTGTTTCAAAACATATTTTTTAGAAACCTCATTAAATAGTGGATTAAGTCTCCTCTTCTGTTCATGCTTGATGTTTTCACTTTACTCAAATATAAAATTAATGGTGAATAAATTAGTTTTGATCCATTAATATCATCCACACCCTAGGAAATTGTTTACTTATTCACTTTCATTAATTCATTCATTTTTTACTATTGCGACTAGGAATGATCAGAGTTAATAATAATTGTTAGTCCATCATTAATGTCTATAATGGAATACATGACTACACTAGGAAGGGAATTTGTACTGGTTTTGGTTGAAGAATGACTAATGGTATGAAAGGTAGAATTATTTATTTTTTATAGGTTATATGTATTTTAATTATTCAATACCATATTCATCATTTTCATCATGGGGTATTTCGTCACTCTCTACTCCCATATTGAAGTAAGATTTTCTTTAGTCAGAGAGAGTGATTGAAAGGTAGTCAATGGAGTCATCTATTTTATGTGCAGTGATTTATAGATAAAAAAACATGGTATTTTCTAAATTGAAATAGTATTTTTCCATGCATCACATCATTCTATACCATTCCTATGACTATGAGTTTTTATCATAATATGATTGGAATGTCTCCTTCTTCAACAATTTCCAAAATGAGAATGTCCAAATGGAAGATAGTGTTTATAAATTTTAATAATAAATCCATGATAATAACCTGGGGATACTTTACTGACCAATAATCTAATTATTGTGCCCCTCTACATTTTTTTGAGCACATCTAGTCCGAGCTTGGGGAATACACTCATCAACATGAGGTTGATGTTGACTCCTAAATCACACATTTCTATTATAGACATATATTCTCCTATTTTTGATGATATTGAGAATCCTCTATGTTCTCTCATTTTTTTATTTAAATTTATATTGAAAAACATCATATCATTCTTCATTTATTGAGACAGCTCTTAGGACCTCCATTTTTCTATTGATTACTTTGTTATCATTGAAGAATTTTCATTATGTGAAAATTTGAGTGATTTCATCCACAATTGGGATGTTGATGTGAAATGGTTTGAACATTTATATGAAGTTCTTGTATTTCACAACAATTATTCCAAGACTTTCTCTTAATTGAAAAGAATGTGGTGGTTTTTATGGTGCTGGAGGAACATACATTTTCACTTTTTCAGATTAGGTGATTGGGCTTCTTCATGTTTGGTGGTACATTTTAGGGTGTTTCTTGAGTGTTCCCATAATCATATTCCCATAATACTAGTATACACTCTGGTTCTTCATCGTTCCTTTCATATCTGCCACATGGTTACTAAACATATATAAAATGTACACTCCACATACCAATACCTTTCCCTATTCTCTTGGATACATCTCTATATAACCAGGTTGGGTTCCTTGTAATCTGTCTAAAATTTCATTGAGATTATACACATTTGATTCATTAGGATTCAATGAGCATCCCTTTGATTTAGAATTTTAGTTTCCAGGGTGGAATTCCATCAATATTCATTTTGGGAAAAGTCTGAAATTAGTTTTCCATGATTTGTTTGATGTGGTAGAGTAGGTTTTTGAGGTGTTGGTGGAGCTGGATAAAATTATTTATTGTACCCTTGGAGGGAATAATTTTTTTTCTTCATATTTTTATGGTCAGGGCACATGATTCATTTTTGGATATCATTTTTTTCCATTATTAATGAATGGTTCCTAACAATTTCATTGTTAGCAATACAAATTATTTTTTGTTATTTTTGTTGTATGGGACTATGTTGAAAATATTGTTGCTTCTATTGGAACAATTGATTTTATTTATTTTAATTAACAAAAGTATAATTTGGTTTTGGTTTTTCATCAACAAATTATATATCACCTTTTTATAGATGTGGGAACCACATATTTTTCCTAATGAAACTGCCATTACATGGGAAGGATGGGTGTGGTATGATTTTGAAAGGGTAAATTCATTTCATTGAAGACTTACCCTTGGGAAGCTAGTTGGGTATTTTATTTAACATGGTGGATACCACATAGAGGTGGTCTAAGATCGATCTTCCACATGCTGCCATTAGGAGGATCTCTATATATATGTGTTCATCCAACCCCAGGCATCTTAAATTTTAGTCCACCATTAGTTGTTGCATCAAAAAATGTGAAATCATGTTTCTGGAGGTAGTGATAGAATGTCTAGAGAATAATCCACATGTCTTGTCCATGATGTGGTCACTTCCAGCTGAGTTATTTAAAAAAATAGGATGTGTCCCATGCAGACCCTCCATCTACTTGAGAAAAATTCTAGATTTTGATCCACATTTTCCATGTAGATATTGGTGGAAATTACTTGTCAATATATTTCATAGCTATTTAATCCCTAGTTTTCATTAACTTAGGAGATTCAATTTTGATCCAATCCATTGTTTATTTTTATATACAGAAGTGAATGATTCATAGTCTTATCGCATTAGGGGACCCTCCCTGGGTATAGAAGGTATCAAAAAATTCAATGAAATTCGAAATGTGTATATGGGGATATACACATTGATTTATGTTTTGTGTCATAAGAATGAGTCATGGTTTCATCTTGATGGTATGTTCCCAAATAAGAGGGCGCATAATATTTGTAATACCATCGTGTATTGATATAAATCCAAAATCCAAGTGATGCATTCAGGATTTCTATGATGATCTTCATGAATTGAAAATTTCATGTAAGGTTGGTTAGGTTGATTCAGACCGATATGATTGATATGGTCAACCATTTTCCAAAAAAGGCAAGAATAGATATAACTACTGATTTTTGGTTTTATGGAATGATTTTGTCTGCATCAAGGCTCTTTGAATGATTTTGAATGCCCTAATACATGCACTAAGACTTATGAATTAGAAGGAAGAAGTGGAATAATAATATAAATGAAAACCCGAGAAAAATTAAAATTGTGGAAGGTAGAGGTAATCCCAAGTTATTATAGTATAATTCCATGAAAAGAACACCAAATTCGTTCCTCAAAAATGGGGGGGGGGGAATTTGATACACCCACTAGCGTAGTTTAAATAAACCGTCTATAGAAATTATATGCTATGCTCCCAACACCTCATCTTTCAATAAGATATATATATTAAGTGATTGTTAAATTTTATCATGTTCATTTTTTTCTTTTTAAATTTTAATTTTATGAAAGTATTGTCTAGGCAGGTAGTTGGAGTTTGGCTTAGTGGTAAACACCCTGTAATCCTAAATGAAAAATAGTGGTTGAAAACCCATTGATTGTATGGTACTGTAGCTGTACTATAGAGTAATGTAGCGGCAGTAGGTGACTGTAGAAGTGGCAGGCCACTATAGAAGAGGTGGGTACTATATCATTATTATTCGTAGAATGGGCCTTGGACCATAAATTTGGGCATACTGGCAATGTAATGGGCAATGGGCCCACTAGGTCATCGATCTATGTAATGGGACTCCCTATACCCAAGTTAAAGAGGTATTTGATTTTCATTGATAATAAATGAGGCATCATCCCCAACCATTTAAAAAAAATCATCGCTATGCTAGATCTCATATGAATCCTCTATGCATATATGAACCTTCATGTGATTCATCGGTCTGGAAATGGTGATTTTGACCTTCCTAATACAAAATAAAAATGGATTCCTTTTCCTTTTGTATTTGGGAAAAGAATAAGATATATGTGAACCCCCCCCCAATGTACACATGGATCATAATAAAATATTATGGTGAACAACACCATACATATCTGTAGTAAAAATCATCTTCGTATGGATGAAAAATTAATGTACTGTTGTTCAATGTAAAACCATGCATTATTAAAAGAGCATGCTAGGATGGGATAATCCGCATTGAATAGCTATATATTATATGGTCATTCATGGAAATTGTGACCTTAATTATGAAATTATTTAATGTGGGCCTTATAAAAGAAATAATTTTAACAAATATTGCCTCAACTAGTTTAAAATTTCATTTTTTCACTCATATACTCTGTATGATCTCAATAAAAGTACATATTGGTTTATATGTTCTAGGCGTCACTAAAGAAATATTATCAAAATGGAATATGATATTTTAGGCTAATATTTATATCAGGAATTAGAGTACATAAAAAAACCTAGAAGGCACCAATCGTATAAACCAAGTAATAAAACTATTAAATTTAAATTATTATATTTGGTTTGAGTTAATTTAATGAACTCAACAATAATTCTATGAATCTAAATAGAAACAAAACAAGGATTTACAACATTTTACAACATAAAATTTTATATAATTTAAATCATTGTAATAAGATTTATTTTTAAAGATTGTTTCAAAATAAAAAAAGACTTCTTGAAAGTGGATAATTTGAAAAAATTAAACTCTATCAAAAGTTAAACTCATGAGAAAATAACATCTGATAATAATATTATCAAGAACCATAATATCTACAAAGGAATAATATAGAAGATGTGCGGGGGAAAACTTGCAGAGGGTGTTGAACACTACAATAAATATTATAGACTACTTTTCATGTCAATCCAATTTTATTATTATTTTATTAAATTAATTATGATAATTAAGTAATTGAATTAAAATGGAGAAATATAATAGAGGTGAATCAGTTTGTAGGGATGGATTTTCCAAATCAATTAATTCAGCTTCACATGAAAACCGATTAAATCAAATAGTTATTCAAAAAAACAATTTTTTCAATAAATTAAAATTTCATTTCATATCAAACTACCTTGGTATACATATTCATCATGGTCATATGAATCAAAATCAATATTTTGAATTATGTTCAGATATATATTGTAGATGATTAATTACATTCAATGGTAATGAATAACTAATATTGATCATGGTGAGGTTTCATCATTATTGAAAACATATGTCCAATCATTAAATAATGAATATATTAGATGTTCATTAAAAAACATGATACTATCAAATAAAATAATCATTATGAGTGAAGAAAAATCATTCTACATTGGAATTCTCGCCTTTAAACTGATCCATCTCTCTGTTATGTGTTTTAGAAAAACATTATTGGGTGATCACCAACAATGACTAAAACCAAATAAATATGACATACTAATAAGTAAATAATGAAAGTGGAATTTTTAAATACAAATATATTGGAATTTAATTTATAAATCACCCAATGATTACATGAAATAAAGAAGAGACAAGCATACACAAAAACCTATCTATGAAAAAATATGGTTCAAAATCCTCTAACTGCCTCCTGGTTGAAGATAATCTCCTAGCTTATATGGAATGGATTTATTGTATAATATCCCATAAAGGTAGGCCATGATGTGATCAATAGGGATTTCATGTGTCAAATATTGAGTTAAATGTCCACCGAGGATTCAAAGATATGAAAATCCGGGTAGAAGATACCTAGGAAATAAATGTTTTTTATGTATTCGAAAATTTCATGTCATTCAATGGATTACACAATATTTAATTTACAGTTATTTCCACAACATGATAAGTATTTACATGAAGTTGATATTCATCTCTAGCATCATAAACTGCATTTCATCCCACTTATTATGTGTTTTCCCTATCATTTCTGAATGCACATGATCAAAATCAGTTGTCATGCTACAAGAGAAGTTTGTGGCCTGATGTGCCTTGTTGTTTCTTACTATCCATGTTTTCATTTTTTTCTCCAAATATAAATACATTATAGGAACTCACAAAACATTAGTATCATTCAGTTTTAATATATTATATAAATTATTATACAATGAAAACACATATAAAAACACATCAAAATATTTATACAAAATATAGATAGTGCCGGTCAGATGGATGTCCTTATACTCATTGCATCTATGGGTGGACCTACTTTCAATAAGGCATCTTAGTTCCCATTATATTATGGAACTCGTACCAAGAATATATGAGGCATTATAATGGTAATATATTCCATTACAGTGCTATCTTTTCATCACAGTGTTTTTGATGTGGCCCTACCACTCACCTTTCTTGGCCCTATAGAGTATGTCGACATCCAAATGCTGTAATAGATGTGGCTCTTTATCATTTATGATAATACATATTGATCGTTACCAGGAGATATAGACTCTATAAACAAGGCCCTAGGATATCATGCTGCAGATCATGTGCCCGCTCCACCACCGCTTCACCTCTATCCCAACATCCCATTTTCCACTCTCTAGTACAATGTAACCTACAGCCCCGCCCACCATATCATATACAATTTATCTCTTTGTTATGAACCTATAATTACTATTGAATCTACAATTGATTTCCAAACACCTTTTAATCCATTTATTATAGTTATCCGTGTTTGCTATTTCTTACTCAGCCTCACTATCTTCTGTCAGTCCATCCTCATCTACCACTCCTACCCCTTCCACCACCTCAGCCCACATATGATTAGATATAACAATCAATGTTTCCCTTCAAGAATATCTGGTAGAGAATGCCCGTAAGAGAATGAGACCCACATCCACTCCATCCACAAAGGTACCATTCATCGATCCCATTTCCTGACCCATGACCACAATACAGATCTGTACCTCCCCACTACACAACACTCAGATAGATACCAACACAACCACACCATCATCTTTAGTTAGCCACTTAGATCTTTTCACCATCACCACCATTTCCCATGTTAGGTAGTTGAAACAAAAACTATTCATGTGTGATATTATGATCATATAAATACTATGATGTATTTTTTAAGTGTACCCCAGTCCGCTCCACTCAGTATTTGTATACTACATTATGGTGATCAATTTTTTAATACTATAGTTTCCCTTCATGATTTTATAACTTCACATTACATATAGATAAATTATTTGAATCTTCCACATTGAGCATAAATACCATTACATCCACAACATATACTTTCATTGTACATGCTCAAAGTGATCAATTGTTGAAAAAGTGCCTGAGAGATGGAGGACACTTCCATGAGTACATGCAGATGACAGAGAACATATAGAGATTATTGTAGATACATCCTGATACTTTTCTCCATCCATTAGGATGATGACATCATTTTTTATCTCATTATGGATGAAAAACATATTCCATATGTTTTCTCATTCATTGTAGTTATTCTTTCATCATAGTCAACCAATTATTGTTGTATCATTTTTTACCCATGTGTCACTTTTATCCTTATTCTGCAAAAATTCCTACATTTTATTATGAGTCTTTCCTAACCTTATAAAATGATCAAATTTCTATTTTACATCTTACAAAATGCTTCAACACATTGGACTATCGTTTTATACATTGTGAGATTTGTATTTCTGATAAATATGTCAGCCAACCCAATTCCAAAAAATCAAGACAACTCATCATCCTCAATTTAATACCACTCTATAATGTGAGATTTCAATTCCTTAGAATATCATTTTTGAAATTACCATTTCAATAATATAACCTTTATATAACATAACCCTCCCATAGTACATCCATGAATAATGGAAAAATTATCTTCTTTTAATCTTGGGGGAGTTTTTTTAGTTTTACTTTTTAAAGTAATAAATTTTTTCATATTTCCATATTTTTTGGTTAAATTTTAAAATTCGAAGCTTGGTTTGAATAATAAACTGAAAATACCAATTTAAATAAATTATAAATTTATGCTGGATATTGTTGGAAATCAATTTTATGTTACCATATATATTTATAGTTCAATTTCTTAGTTTAGTAATTTTAATCAAAAAATCATATTTATGAAAATAAGTTTAGTTGAATTCTTAACTGATTTTATACCCATAGTGACTTCCATTTTTCATTATTTACTATCATTTTCTAGATGATTCTAATTCTACGTTTTCATATTATTTTCTTATAATATTTCCTTAGTGTCACTTGGGACATGTAAACCTATCAGAACATTCATTGCGATATTATTGTGTCTAGGATTGAAAACATTATATTTTATAATGTTTGAGCAGTGATTTGGTGATATTGTTGTTTTTCTTGAGATTCCCCCAACAACTGTACATACTTAACCTCATATATAGAATTAATGAACTTTTTGGATGCAGTTATTCTATGATAATTATCCCAACTTACCCTGCTCTTTGTATAATGTGTGACATTACATTGAACAAGTGTTGGTGATTTTTTCTACCTGCATTGGATGATTTTTACTATGGAGATATATTGTGTTTCCCAATACAAATTTTGATCACGAACCGTTTTTAATAAGTGGTATTTCATTACGATCCTATTAAATTAAAAAATACAAATTAAAAATAAAAATATTTTGGTTGTGTGTTAAGAAGGTAGATAATAATCATTTTCAGACCAATGGACACCTTGAAAGATCATATGTGGTTAGGGGATGGATGTTATATCAATCACAAACATGACTTCTAAAAAATAAAAAATTCTAAAAGGTAAAAAATGATCATCGTATCTTTTTTCACTCACACAATATATATACATGGATCCAACTTGAGTTATCGGTCTCGTGGACATTACTAGATCTAGATGAGCAATTAACTTAAACCTCTCATGAAATTAATCTATAATACTATAGGGAATGCCCTCCTTTATGATCATGTTTTTTATATTTATCTACCTTCCCATATCCTCATTCATATAAGAACCAAATTTTTTAATCCTTTATCATTTTTTCATTTGACATTATGATTTGGTAGTGACAAAAATAGTGGAAGCATATTGTTAGGATAATGAACTTCAGGTATGATCCTAACTCCAATTTCATTGTACCTTATTTAATTCTAGGAAATTAAATTCTAGGTAAATATTAAATATGTATAGAGTACATGAAATTATTTAGAAATTTTAATTAATGGATTATGAATTTGTTTGAAGAAATTTTCTATGATGCATGACTAATAATCTATGCATGGATGATTCTGGAGAATGATAAATTTCCATAAACATACTTTTATTTACCTAGATATGATGACTATTTTTTGATTAAAAAATTACATACATTTTGAAATCCATATCGATATCTTTTTTCTTGAGTACAAGAAATAGTTCAAGTGAGGGGGAATATGATAAGGTGAAATCATATATATATTATTATATTTTATTATTATATATTTTTATTTATTTACTTAGAAATTCCCCAAATAGGTTTTTTACATTATAGGAAATAATATTTTAAGGATCAATGGATTGAAATGAAAAATAGAACAAAATTTTGTTGTTACACATCATGAAACAACATTACCCGATGAGTAGTATTACCTCCAAACATGTTGAGAGATACAACGAAAAGTAATGATTAATTTTAATTCACGAAGAAATTATGAGATGTGAATCACCATTAAACATTTTGTAACCTTTAAATTTAATTCAAAACTACCATATAAAGCCAAAGGAAGCTACATGTAGTGTAACCTAGATATATGTTGTGAAAGGTGTGAAATATCGAATCCTGTTGTCGAAATTCAAGTGTGATTGAAAGAGATTAAAAAATCACATAAAAAACTAAGATCAATATTACATGACATGAAAAACCATTAAAAATCATGTAATATCCTAATACATACCTATAGTGGGTGCACTATAAAAAAATGGACGGACAAACTTCATGTTTTCTTCTCTTTTTCACTATCATTTCTCTTGAATCTCCTTCAACTCCCTATCCCAAAACTAGAATTTATTCAAATATTTTCATTTTTTATCTTACATACAAGCACCATGGTTCAACTTCAACCACATTCTTCATCCCATTTTTTAATATCCAATAAAATTTCATGTGTTCGTCAAATTGATCATTGTACTAAAATGAATCTGTTTTTTTCTTGTTCATTGTCTTATTGTAAGTAAGTTGTTGGTTAAAATTGTGTCAGATTAGTCATTTATATTGATTATTATTAATTGAATGTTTACTAGTTGATTAATCTAAATTGTTTCATGTTTTTTAGTCATTTAATCTTATCCTCAATTTGCAGTTTGATCATGATTTCAATTCATTTTTTATGTGTAATCAATTCTACTATGACTTTCTAAACATCATAGGGTATGGATCTAGTGTATGGGATTCAGAATCCAATGATCCTTAAACAATGAACTTATTAACCTTAACGAATAATAATCTAGTAAAAAAATTATCAATCCAATTAAATTTAACCACCGTCACTATGGGAATTCTGAATGAATAACATCATTCTGTTTGAAGTAGAAAAGACCATAACCATTATCTTTTGAAACCCTCTTCCATATAAGATATTTTTAATTAATTTAGGTTATATTTATCTATTGACTAAATAATATTTTCCTCCTATGTATATCTAGTTCTCTTGACCAATGTCAATGAGTAACCTCTTCTTACTTTATTGTCTAAACCATTGGATTGTATCAAGATATATTGATGATCATCGTCTCTACTATACCCGAAATTGATCCTGATAATTTTTTTATCTATAGTCGTAAAACCAATTATGGTATCTTTATTATCTTTTCTAAACATAGCTATCATGAGTGGAATCCTACCACAAAGTGTCTCGAACATAGTTCTTGCATACAGATCCAAGATCCTATTGGGAACAACCTATCACAATCATTGTTATATTTCTGAGTACAAAAAATAATTTGGGTAATATAATTAAATTATTAATGAATCCCACATGAATTAAACAGCACATTCAGGCACATCATCCAAACTTATTACATAGGCCAATTCCTTGATCAATCTCTGGTAATAAAAAGAACATCTTGTGTTTTCAATATAGTTGAGAGTTGATCTTTTATATTCTCACTTCATTCTGGACTAGTGTGGTCAAGATTCTTATATTTTTAATACATTCAATAGTTTATCCATACCCATCAATCACCCTTGATCTTGATCATAGAAATATCAGCATATGTCCTTTCCAATTACCTATATTTTAGTGAAATTATAAACCCATGGTGTAAATTCCAATGTGTGATTCCACATGTTAGAAACTCTATTACAATTCCTTTTTCCCACATAGACCATGGATCATGTGGGATATGGATTTCTTGTAGGCTGTGTACAGACGTTATCAACTAGTGAAAAATGTTCCATTGTTTAAAACTACATGTCCTTAAATTAGGTGTTTATGTCTAAGAATCATGAAATTAAAATATACATGTGTTCAATTTCTCAAGATATTTTATGTAATTACTCGGTATCCTAGGACCTCTGTCATTATTGGGGTTTCACTCTATCATGCTATACATGACTATTTGAGATATTAAACCCATGGTCTAGATTGTATAACCTTATTCTACGTGAAAACACCCAGCCATGTGAGGTAAAATTTTGTGATGCATTATAATGACAAAACATTAAAATATAAAATGAAATGTACTTACCATATAATATTAAAAAATGATTCCATTATTGATATCGTATGACATATTAATATGTATCAATTATTATTTTTTCATTAGGTCAAATTTTGGGTAATATAATTCCCTTTCATGAGACCCCTTACTTTTGTGCTGGTCATCAACTGCAATTATCATATTCCTTTAAACCTTTCTAATAATCCTAGATAGTTGTAAACTAGAATATGGGTTTGATTATTTTTTGACCAATAAAATTGTTCCCAACTTTCTGTATACAATGTTTTTGTAATTTTGAGAGTGTCACAATCCATTCTAACATTTAATCTATCAATTTCCATTCATTGTGTGACCTTTATTTAGATCCTTATCCTATCACATGTCTAATGGGACCCCCTATTAGAATGGTATCATTCTATTTTGGATCACCTACCATTATAAGAAGTCATCTTGGAAGACATTGGAATACAATGTGAGATAGGTTCCATGATTAAAATTTTATCCTTGGTCGACCCACATTTATTGGGACACATTTGAGGATAACGATGCAGATGTTCTATTTCGAACATTGTTAGTAGTTTTCCTATATAAACAATACCTCTTTCCTTTTGTTCTTCATTTTAGGGAAATTTGATTCACTCTTGTGATTACCCATTTGTTTGGTCGAATTCAATGGCATTTCATTATCATGTTTGTGCTTAATATTTCATTGAATAAGTTGGTCAGCGATTAAGATGGACTTATTCTCTTAACACAACCTCACTCTTCCATGACACTATCAATGTGATATAAAAAATAATAGACCCCAATTATCTTATGATTGTTTAGCATTCTCATATTAAAAAAGTTTAACACCCTAAGCTTCCACGGTACACTTCTCATTGAATAATAAAATAGAGTGTGTTATATGCAACATTGAATTCTGACACACCACAACCAATCAAACTAGCCGTTATGAATAGTAGTACCCACTTTTAGAATTTTATAAATTTTATCTTTCAAAATGGACTTAATTTTTGGATTTAGAATATTGAAATTATCTTAGGGTGAATTTTTGGTATTTTTCTGAATACGTCCAATTTTTACTGAATAGTGAAATTTACAAATTTAAATTAAAAACAAAATTTTTAATAGAAATAATTACTAGTGACAAATTATTCATTTGAGCGGTTTTAAATTATAGTTATATTATATTTTTACCATTTAATCCATTTTTGGTCATCAGACATAATTTCACATTTAAACTGGATATAAGCAAGTGTCAATCTTTTGATAGTTATTATTTCTTAAAAACACGCATTTTGTTTTGACAACGGAAATTAATATTAAATTAATTTATACCACTAATTTTATTTTAATTTAGAAAAATAGATTCCATATTTAGAATTAAGAGGTCTAAATTGTGTAAATAGGTAACTTTTATTTTTAAATTTATTTGAATAATTACATCGGAAAATATTTTATTTACCACGGTTAGAGAGAAAATCTTGTAAATAAGGGTAAAATTTTATATTATTATAATATTAAATTACCATAACACATGTCCAAACCAAATCGGATGATACATGTCCGACCATGGGATTCATTTGGTTGGTTTTGGGACCCCATGGATCCACTTGTAAATGATAATGACACTTTATATTAATTAAGTTATAGCAAATACAAAAATAACATAAGCATATATCTTTTTGTAAAACACTTATTAAATATATTTATACATGCTATCTATTCAACTATAAATATTCATTAGAAAGATAAAAATATTTAATAAAATAATGGTATTTTATTTATAATTTTTAGACATTTAATAATTAAATTTATTTATGAAACAATGATGATGTAGTGTTTTATTTATTAATGAAAGAATCAATTAAATGGTATTACAAATATTATTATAAATATAATTTGAATATATTGATTCCATAAACGAATTTTATAGGTTACTATGGCATGTTATTATTGGTTAAATAAATATAGTTTTAATTAATAATGTACTTTTGCCAATATCAATTATTAAATAGTGTCTAAATTGACATAAAAGTGTTTTTAAAACAAATATTATATTATTAATTGATATATAATTCTTAAAAATATAAAGATCAAACAAATGACTTATATTATAATATTTATTTCATTAATTAACCACTTGGTGTTCGCTTGGCAGTTTATAGTACGTTTATTAACCAAATACAATAAAAATTCAAAAATACATGGTAAATGTCAAACTAATTAGCTAAGCGTTATATCTAAATGATAAGGTTAATATAGTGACCCAAACCTATCGAAAACATATTGGATGAGTATATTTTGACCCATCACCACCTTATCCTAGAAATAAATTAGTTTGGAGCCATTATAAACTGAATATGAATTTATTATAAAATAATATTTTAAGTTTTTCCTAAATGCTCCTCACCACTCTTATAAAAGGGAACTCCCCCATATCACAAATTAATACATTCATGGCATTTTGGATCATTAAAACCCTAAACATATATCCCTTAAAGTTACCTCACTTCATCCTAGCGGCTTTACTTTATTCAGAAAGCTTACCTAAAGATCCCTTTTGATCAAATCAAAAGGAAGAACCAAAAGAAGGGATAAATATTTAATCACATACTTCAACTTCCTTTCTTCTTTCACTTCCTATTTTTTTGGTATTTCCATTCTAAAATAATAACTCGAGTATCTTCTATATACTGTGATGTTACTATAAATATGGTACAACCATATTCATTATTCTATCCATCCTTTTAATGGAATGTCACCATACGTGCATACGTATGGCTTACTATATCCAAGTCGTGGTGTAATTGTTATTCAACACATTATTTTTAGGATGGGTATACTAACAATGTTTAATTGAAGTAAATAATAATTATAACATGATAATGATTCTATATATATGATATACCATTAAATTATATATTCTTTTAATATAAAAAGAATGATATTGTCGCTCGTGCGTACATACGGATTACTGTCTCCACGAATGCGATGAGATTCATTCCCCATCATATCCATTGAAGACTAATTTTAATTAAATGATTAAATATTATTTTCAAAGACATAATATCAATCTAGACAAGAATAATATACATCCTGTTTATAAGAAATATGACTCACATAAAAATGATTATAAAGGAAAATGAATTCGTTAACAACCGAAATGACGATAATACTAAGATATTATTAACAAAGTAATATCAAAAGATAATATATGATATCATATTAATGTATACTATTATTTTATAATTTAATAAAAAATTATTTAACCATTATATAGGAGGTTAACCTACCCTCTATCAAGGAAAATTTCATGTTAAGTGTTAATTATACAATATCTTCATTATCCGAGGTTGTTTATAAGTAATTATCATATGGGACCTCTTTATCATCCAAATCCATGTTTCCTAAAAAGGTATTTAATTTTTTTTACTATTTTCTAGATAATGGGTTTAATTAATTTATACCCTTATGTATTTTGAAATTAATCTTTCCTTTGTTTTCCAAACAATGTACTTTTTACCTTTTCGACAAATTTAACGTAAGAATGGTTCGTTAACTTATACGGTGGGTGCAACTATTTTCTCCCATTATAACATCATCAAGGATTCCCTTACAAGATTATAAGAATACTTTAAAAATAAATTTTTTATTTATAATTATGTGACTCTTAAATGATTTCAAAATAGAAAGAGATATTTCTCTAAAAAGGGGTTTGATTTCATCTATGTCAACATCCTTTTATGGATCTTAGGTTTATTTGAAGTTGATTTATTATGATACAAAACTTGCATATTGTATAGAAGGTTTTGAAATATGTTTTATTCTGTATGTTAAATTTTTATTCCATTTATGGTTTATGGTTAAATTATTGACATTTGTTATGCTAGTTTTAATACGGATGTTTATGATGTGTTTAAACACTTTCATATGAGGAATATATGGGACATAGTAAGTGATGGGTGGAGACCTCTATAGCTCCTTGATGCATCAGTTGGTCTAATGAGACAACTAGAATTGAAATTGGCCGAGGCCCATTCCCAATTTGATATATGGTTTTTGATGAGGCCTTAATCAATTTTATAAGTCTTGGCAGAGGCCTTGAAAAAATGTTTCAGAATTTCTGGCATTTTACATTCACTCATTATGAAAATTGTATTGATGGTTCATGTGGTCATTAAATTTATAGAATACCCATGATTATGTTTTATTATGGAATTATTTACTTATCTCATATTTCTTCAATACAATTTTTCATGTTTATTATTGGTAAAGGTATATGGTTTAGATTATTCACCATGCTTAATATTCATGTTATCTTCTATTTTTTTGCTTACACATTCTAAGCGTTTGAGCTCTCCCCATTCTATGTTTTATTTTTCCCAGGATTCCAAGAAGTGTATAATGATTGTTACGCAGGGTTAAGTAATAGGGAAAAATGGAATTCTAAAAAGATTATTTATGTTATGTTGTATTTTAGAAAGTGTAATGTAACATTCATGTATGTAATCTATTCTCCTATACTGCTAAACTGTTCAGTCCATTGGGACTTGATTCCTTGAGATCATGCCAATGTATAAAAATAATGCAACGACTCTGGGTAACTGGGGTCTGGGTGTTAAAGTTGGTATCATAGAAAGTTTAGTAAATTCCTTGGAAACTAAATTTAGATAATCTCTGATTAGAGAACATAGCCCTAAGATAACTTTGAGGATTAGTATAAAAGAATGTCCTAGAATTTTTGTATTGTAGAGATTTTGTGAGTTTTCCAAGAAATATATCCATTTCTGGATACGAGTAGGTAGAGGTGGCTCTAGCACAAATGTACCTATGGGTAAAACCCAAAACCCCCTCTTCGAGCTAGACTCGAACATGAACTAGTGCATGACAACGGGTCTTTATGCACACTTGGTTATGACACTCATGGGGGTTATGCTTAGGATAATTCTCATTTTCATTATATACCATTATGAAGGGTTTATGAGTATATACTTCATCAATGAAAACAATTTTATTATTATGGATTATATCCATAAACTATTCAATTTAGGTTAGGTATTTTACAAGTTTGGAATTATGTATATTAATTCATAGACCAATCTACTTTAGGCCATTTATTAGAAATGGAACCTAGTGGAAGGAATGGAAATAGTATCAACGCACGTATTCCATTTAGGGATTTACCTCCTACTCAAGATAATTATAGGGGATCTGGTGATACAATTGGTGTTGATAAGCTTATCACCATATTGTGACAACTCACTCAAGTTATGAATAATAACCATACCCGTATATAGCACCCTGATCCACAATGAAGAGGACCAATGTTAGATCACTTCATGAAGAAAAAACCACCAAAATTCATTGGGAATACAAATCCATTGGTAATTGAGTAATGGAAAAGTTCCTTAGAGAAAATATTTCAGGCTTTGGGGAGTAGTGAAAGGAAACAATTTGTCATGGTAGTTTATCGCCACACTAGAGAAGATGATCCATGATAATCATTGACTCAAAACACAAACAAGGATAAAGTGGTATCAAGTAAAGAGTGGAGGTAGTTTAAAGATATTTTCTTAGAAAAATACATTCCTTGTGACAATCAAGCAGATATGGAAAAGAAATTTCACAGTCCGAGGAAAAAGGATGATGGGAATGTTGCAAAGTATGAGGATAACTTGACATGGTTAGAAAGGCATGCTGCAGATTATATACATAACCCTATAAGTACGATTGATCGTTTTTTATGGGTTAAAACCATTTCTTTGTTGAGATTTAATATTGCAATCATTCTTGTCATACGAAAATATTGTCTCATGTGCTATCAAGACAGAAAAGGAATTCTCAAAATATTAGGACAATAAAGTAAAGAATGAAAAGAAGAGAACGATGGGGAAAGAGACATGTATTGGTAAAAAAGGAATGGATGATTTTCCATTATGTGTTAATTGTGGGATGAAACACCCTGTTACATGCCTAAAAGGAATGAGAGTCTATTCCAAGTGTGGTGAAAAAGGCCACCAAGCTCATGATAACAAGGGAAAGAATGTTTCTGTAAACGTATAATGCAATAATTGTAGAGAAATGGGTCATTATGCAAATGAATTTCCTAATAACGAAGGAAAATTACCTTAGTAAAGGCCAAGTGAGCAAGGCCAAGCTTATGTTGTTACTATAATTGAAGTTTAATAGTTATTGTATTTGTATTTTTGGATTCAAGAACTATATTCTAGTTAAATGAATAATGTGATATATATAAGAATTTTACTACATTACTTTCTTTTTCATTAAGGTTTTAATATGACTAAGGTTATCGTATTTTCTGTATGTGACAATAAGAGACACCTTAATTTGTATGGGGAATCTAATGATACAGTTAATTTTGGAATTTAGATGCATTTTACAGAGAGTCTGTATGGTGGAATTTTGGATAACTATAATGTTTGTAATGAATTGAGTTGAACGTTGGATAATATTGTTTCAGGATAAAACATTTCTTACGATTAATTTTGTAATATTATAATACTATAGTCTTGGGAAAAAGACAACCTACAGGTCGGGTGATAACACGTCGCGTCGGACAATGTTGCAAAAATTAAACCCACAATCATAGTGTGACATGCCTTTATTACCTTCCAGTAGCGTAAAAAAATTAAATGGTTGTTAAAAAATAATTTTCATCATTTAAATGATATGTGTTTATATTCATAACCCTAAACGATTAGTATAAATAGAGATTTTTTGAGTTCTATTATGTTTTTGAGTGAAAGATGAGTCTGTGGTAGATATTTATTAATGGATAAAGCTGTATTTATAAAGTAAGTATATATACTTATTATCTTAGTCAATACCATAAATAAATCCCTCCATATTAAGAAATGGAACTTAGAACATAAACATTGTCTGTTTACTTTTTCTATAGGGTAATCAAAGGCCTTCCAACGCATCACAAGTTTATGTCATTCTGATTGTTATTTTTCTCGTAATAATATTCTTGATCACTCTCCATCATAACTTGATGATTATTTTTTTCTTCCAATTCCATGTTTTCCTTCATTGAACTATAATATGTGTTATTTTCGGAAACCTTCATACCTACCATTATTTATTATAAAATAGAGGCCACAGTAATCCATTTTTCAATGTGGGATTTCATCTATGATATTTTGAAATGTCAACCCCATGTTTCCAAAACCGAGCATAAATTATGAGGACAAAATTTATTGAAAGAGGGGATAATGGGACACCCCAAGCTTCCATGGTATGCTTCTCTTTGAATACTATAATAGCATGTGTTAGATGCAACTACGAGTTCTAACACACCACAACCAATCAAACTATACATTAGCAATATTAGTACCCACTTTTTGAAATTATATAAATTTTATCATTTAAAATAGAATTTATTTTTTGGATTTGGAATATTAGTGTTAGCTTAGGGTGATTTTTTGTTATTTTTCTGAAAACATCCAATTTTGAATGAATAGTGAAAATTAAAACTTGTAATTAAAAACAAATTTTTTAATTTAAAAAAATAATAGTGATAGATTTTGAATTTAATTGGTTTTAAAGTATAATTAGTTTATATTTTTACAATTTAATCTAATTTTTTTCATTGGACATAATTTCACATTTAAACTAGACATAAGCAAGTTTCCTCCTTTTGATAGTTATTATTTCTCATAACCATCTTTTTTATTTTGACAATGAGAATTAATTTTAAATTATTTCCTGCCACTTCTGTGTATTGGATTTAGAAAAATGGATTCCATATTTAGAATTAGGAGGTCCAAATTTTTTAAATAGTTTACATTCATTTTTAGAAATTTTGAATAATTACTTAGGTAAATATTTTATTTACCATGGTTAAAGAATAAATCTGGTAAACAAGGGTAAAAAATAATACTATAATAATATTGAATTACCCTAACACGTGTCATAACCTTATTTGATGACACATGTCCAACCATGACAATCTTTAGGTCTATTTTGGGACCCCATTGAGCCACTTGTAAGTGATAATCATACTTTATATTAATTAAGTTAAAGTAAATACAAAAATGACATAGGCATATATCTTTTAGTAAAAACAATTCACATAGAGTTATACATGTTATCTCTTCGAATATAAGAATTCATTATAAAGATAAAACTATTTCCTATATAATGGTATTTTATTTATAATTTTCAAAAATTTAATAATTAAATTTATTTATGACCCAATGATGATGTAGTGTTTTCCTTATTAATGCAAGAATCAAATAAATGTTATTATAAATGTTAAAATAAATATAATTTGAATATTTAGATTCCATCCAAGAATTTTCTTGGTTACTCCTTAATTTTGGGGTTTATTAAATAAATTTATTTATAAATAATGAAGTTTTTATGACTTTAACCAAAATCAATTATTAAATAGTGTATAAATAGACATAAAAGTGTTTTAAAAACAAATATTATATTGTTAATTGATATAATATTCTTAAAAATCTAAGGTACAAAAAAAGGACTTATATTATGATATGTATGTCATTAATGATCCACTTGGTGTTCTCTTGGCAGTTTATAGTATGTTTATTAACCAAATGATATAAAAATACAATGAGACATAGTAAATGTCAAACTAATTAACTAAGAGTTAACTAAAAACGATAAGGTTAATATAGTGACCCAAACCTATCTAAAACCTATTATTTGAGTGGAGTTCTTCCAATACCCACATTAGACTCTAATTAAATTAATTTTCAGCCATTATTAACCGAATATAAATTTGTTATAAAATAATATTTTATGTTTTTTCTAAGGGGCCTCTCACCCCTCTTATAAAAGGGCACTCCCACTTTGCCCAAATTCATCCCTTAAAAGCCTTTTGGTTAGGCCAAACCCTGCCCTAAAATCCTCTCAACTTCTTTAACTTCATCCTAGAGGCCTTCATTTAGTCAGAATGCATACATAAGTATCCCTTTGATCAAATCAAAAGGAAGAACCCAATGAAGAGGTAAATATTTCATCACCGCTTTCAAGTTCCTTTCTTCTTTAACATCCTCTTTCATTGTTATTTCCATTCTAAAATAATAACTCTAATATCTTCTACATACTATGATGTTACTATAAATATGGTACAACAATATTCATTATTCTATCCATCTTTTTAATGACTTGTCACCATAAGTGCGTACGTACGGCTTACCGTCTACACGACGTGGTGTAATTGTTATTCAACACATTATTTTTTGGATGGGTATAATAATGATCTGTAACTGATGTAAATAATAAATATAACAGGATAATGATTTGGTATATATTATATTCCATTCAATTATATTTTATTTTAATATCAAAATAATCATATTGTCGCATGTGCGTATGTACGGATTATCGTCTCCACGAAGGCGATGAGATTCATTCCCCATAACGTCCATTCAAGAGTAATTTTCATTTGATTATTAAAAATAATGTTTAATGACTCAATATCATTCTGGATATGAATAATATACATCCCATCTATAACAAATATGACACACATAACAATGAATATAAAGGAAAACAAATCAGTTAACACCCAAAATGACGATAATACTAAGATATTATTAACAAAGCAATATCAAAAGATTATATATGATATCATATTAATTTATATGATTATTTTATAATTTAATAACAATTATTTCACCATTATACACGAGTTTAACCTACCCTCAACCAAGGACAATTACAAGGTAAGGGTTAATTTTACAATCTCTTCATTATCCGAGTTGTTTATACGTAATTCTCTATTGGGACCTCTTTATCAACCACATCCATGTTTCATAAAAATGAATTTCAATACATATTTACTATTTACTATAAAATGGGTTAAATTAATTTATACTCTTATGTGTTTTGAAGGGAATCTTTCCATCGTTTTCTAAAGAAGGTACTTTTTACCTTTTCGACAAATTTAAGGTAAGAATGTTTTTTAAAAATTATACGGTGGGTGCAACTATTTTCTACCATTATAACATCATCAAAGCTTCCCTCACAAGCTTATAAGATTATTTTAAAAATAAATTTTTTCTTTATAATTATTTGACTCTTAAATGATTTCAAAATAGAATGATATATTTCTCAAAATGGGTTTTGATTTCATCTATGTCAACATCCTTTGATGGATCTTTAGTTTATTTGAAGTTGATTTATTATGATACAAAACGTTCATATTGTATTGAATTTTTTTTGATATGTTCGACTATGAATGTGATATTTTTATACCATTCATGGTTTATGGTTTATTTATAGACATTTCATATGCATTTTTTAATAATAATGTTAACGATATGTTTAAACCCTTTCACATTAGGAATGTATTGGACTTGGTATGTGACAGGTGGAGCCCGATATAGCTCATTGATGCATCGGTAGGTCTCATGAGACAACTAGAAGTGGAATTGTCCGAGGCCCTTTCCAAATTTGATATATGGTTTTTGCCGAGGCCTTAATCCTTTTTAGACGTCTTGGCTGATTCCTGGAAAAAATGTTTCAGAATGTCCGACATTATAAATTCCCTCATTATGAAAATAATATTGGTGGCTCATGTGGTAATTATACTAGTATAATACCCATGATTATGTTTTATTGTGGCATTATTTACTCATCTCATATTCCTTCTATAAAACTATTCATGTTTATTATTGGTAAAGGCATGTGGTTTCAATTATTCACCATACTTAATATTTATGTTATCTTACGATGTATTTCTTACCCTTACTGAGAGATTGAGCTCACCCCATTCTATGCTTTATTTTTCCCAGGATTATATGAAGTTTATTATGATTGTTACACAGGGTTATGCTAAAGTGAACAATGGCGTTCTCAAAGGATTATTTATTATGTGTTGTATGTTTAAAAGTTTAATGTAATGTTCATGTATGTAATATATTTTCCAAGACTGCTAAACTGATCGGTCCTTCCAGACTTGATTCCTTGAGATCTTACCAATGTATTAAAATAATGCACTCACTCTGGGTAACTGGGGTCAGGGTGTTACAAATGTTACATGGACATCACTTGATTCCCACAGCAGTCATGACGTACGTGAGATTATGAATTAGTTGTTAGTTGAATCAGGATTATAATCAATCCATGATAATAAAATCAAGGAAATATTATTGAGAATTAAAATTATGAAAACCAATTTTTTAGAGGGATACCCTTATATTAGATCTTCCCTTCTGAAAAAATGTTCCTCTATGGCTCTGCCTCAGCAATCAAACAGTAATGCTCAACTAGCCTCTATCGAGTGGCATTGAAGAACTACTACCACATTTTCATAAATTTGTTCCCTACATTTTCTTTGGAATCAATATCATAATTCATGATCCACTATTGGCCATATTTTTCTATAAATGCTGCCAGTTGATCACTTAGATTATTAGTGATCTCAGCCTAAATATCTGTGGCCATCATGAGCTCATTCTTTAGCCCATCTAGATGGGGAATTTCATCCCCAGACATCTGAAGCACCTAGCCACTCATAATAGTTTTTCCATACAAGAATGATTAAAACCATTCCATTCTTCATGTTCCCACTTGATGAGGTTGTCTCGGGCTAGCACATGAAGTGTGATATAATACACCACACAAATCGAACAAAGGAAAAACCAATGGCTGACTGACACCACCCTTTTTCCAGTTGAACTATCCAGATTTGAGTTATGTGATTCTACACATTCTACCATGCCTTTCAGTGTCTATCCCATTTATCGTTAAATCAATTGGAAATTAATAATAAAAAATAATCAAGTGGTGCAGGCTCATGAGAAGGAATGATCACTTGTATATTTTCACGTTGATCATCCACATGAAGATCAAAAGTGTGATCAAGTTGTTAATTCGTATATCTGCAGACATGAGTAGTATGATAACTATCATAGGTAACCATGATTATTCATCTTATCAACGGGTCTCATAATCATCTTCCACACCATTTATTATTATTGAGGTGGATTTCATCACCCCACCATTCTTTTCTAGTTAAATTTGTTGTACAACCACAATGTATTCTGGATCATGTACCTACAGTGGTAAACTCAGATTAGGCACGCAGACTTCATCATCCTCCATTTCCTTTTCAATGATTCCATTTACACTTCACTAATCAACATATCATATCTAGCATTCTATTTCGGGGAAAACATTACTACTTGTTCAACCACTTCAGTTCATCTTTCCAACCCTTACAAAAACTGTCTAGACCCCCTCCATCACAAGTGAAATATCGATAGTTTTTTCCATTGGATCCTCTATATCCCACCCAGTTTACATGGCCCCTCAATCCATTTCTACAAGGATAGAAGATTATTCACTCACCACCTAATCCTTAGGTTCATTTAATGTCAGTGTTGGTATTTGTTGTTGAATCTCTAGAACTATTCAAACTGTAATTCAAAAACATGTTAAATAGAAATAGGATTGAAATTTTACGATTCAAAGACATAAATGTGGAAGTAACAGAAGTTAATTTAATATTCTAGTGAAAATATCTTAAATATTCATGGCTAGTCCCCCAATGACAGTCCCCTCTGCTGTCGCAGCCTCAATTGTAGGCCCTGATTTTTGTCATATCATATCTATGATATCAGGATAGTACCCCAATCATACCTATTCATGGAGTGAGGTCCAATCAAAATTATTTTTGGGTCCATCTCATTCCCACCATAATCATTGATTTATTCTTATAGATGTGAATAAAATAGATATACATTAGTTCTATGGAACAGGTTATCTCGAATGAACAAAATATCCAAACATTTACCCATTTAGCTATGTCTCTTCCACATATACGGTATCCTCAAAAAGTATAACTCCCAAAATAATCATATGAATTCTCAGTAAAAGGATAACACACATCAATTTTAAATGTTGACAGTAATAGAGAAGTGTTTTTTTTCTAGGCACACATTCACTCGATTAGTAAGCGGTCAAATAGTGACCTAAGAATGCCCCATGTCTACCATCCCCACCATGTTTTTCACCTCTTCACCTAAATAATCATGATACTTTTTCTTCATATGAATGATCAAAACTATATGAATCCAACATCTTTTAAGATTCTTTCACATCCCATGAACATGAGAAACAAATCATGAAAACATCCATTTTATTCCCTGTATCCCGAAAGACAAAATCAAAAGGAATTGAAACATGGCATAACCACTTACAAGGATCTTGGAAAAACATTATAATTCATATCTAAAATGTATCTCTTTGTTCTTGAGTTAATTTTTCAGGGATGAAGGGCCTGGTGCGGATATTCCTCTACCTTGACCTCTTGCTTGTATGGGTCCATTAACATCTAGTTCCTCCACTATATCCTATTCCACAAGGATATTATTACCGCAATGGTGCACTATGGTCACCTCTATACCTCATCCCCATTATGGAGGGCTCAAACCCTCACTTTCTCAAGTGGCCTGCTATCTAAAAATCATCATAGGATATGTGTTTTTGAATCTCTAAGCATAGTCATGTGTATAGTTGTATGTAGTAGTTGGTGGATATTATTCATTACACATATTTCCATATTTTTTTGAAAACATGTTCCGTATTTTCATCATAACTAAGGGTGAAACTCATGACACACCTCTACATACATATTCAGGGTCACCCTCTACATGATCATGAATTTCCTTGAAAATCTAAGTGGATTCTATAACTCAATGAAAATGTTACAAATGAATATTTTTACAAGTACTACACATCAAAAGTACTATAGGTACACTCTATGATCATTAGTCCCAACACTATCATTAGTCACAACCCCATTCATTAGGGAGAAATGGTCAATGATGATGTGATCCAACAACCCAACCAAATCCAAAACATCCATCGGGCATAATATGAATGGGTTACACCAAAATATGTTTATGATTTCCAACTGGATGACTATTAGGGGAGGAGAAATAAGTTTTACATACTCATAAAACCCCATGTGTGGAGGCACCTAACTATACAAGAAACTCTAATGGCCCACACACCTTCAACAACATCTTCACTTCACTAACGTCTTAATGTACCGTGTATAACTTCTTCAGTACTAGAAAAACATGGTTGAAACACTAATATCATTCCAACATCACTACCATTATAAATCTTCATGGCTACACCCACATGTGCATATACATCATAGGGTTATACAACTAAAAATGATCATCAAGATGAACTGTTTAAGTCTGACAATGGGATGAGCCTTTATATTGATATTATATCCCCATAGCTGCCACTGTACTGCTTCCACAATAGGCTCCTCTAATAGTCTATTCAAGAATTTTCTAAACCACTACATGAAGAAAATTTCCATTATTACTGAAATATCCTAACTTTTCCTTGCACCACAAACCAAATATCCTTTTCCAGATCCAAAATCTACTCCCAGTCTGCACATACATTCTCTATGGAATTTTTTTTCATAAATAAACCCTAGGATCAAGTTCTTAGAGAACTTATAATGGTCATAGAGGATGAAAAATGATTCCTTGTGATGCAGGTGAAATGTATTAGTCTATATTGAACATCTTATGATCACCTTAGGCATTTCATTTTTTTATAAGTAATAAATTTACAATTAAGCCCCTGATTCTTCATACATTCCTACCCACTTCATCTGAACCTCAATATCTCATCATGACTATCATGCCCATTAGGTCCAGTTCCATTCAAATTTGATGTTACCTCTCTAACACAAATCCCGTCCATTTTTTCATTTCTTATTTGGGTCCACCAATCCAACCATGAGAATTCAATGATACTATAGTGGTGATGCATTATCCTCCATCCAATTACCTCCAATATAATTAATATTATTTAGAGACATTCTACAGTGATGGGGACAAGGACATTCCAAATATGGCCTATACCATCCCTATACCATTGTTACTACCCTAGTATGTCCCCGAAATAGTATTTATTCTCTTCCCTACCCACTGACGGAATTAAAACACAATCCCTCAAACCAAATCCATAAACTAGTAGCCTCTTTGACAAATGATATTCCCTTTGATCCTCTAATAGTAGTCCATGTAATGATTTGTGGTCTAAGGAACATAAAACACATTCCCCATTCATGATGTTTTCTACTATATATTCCCACCAAGAAACTTCTACATTTAATTCCCAAGACACTTCTTTAGTATACATTGGAATCCATATTTCTTCATTTTATGATTTTATTTTTCAAAGGCCTTTCTCAATACATTATCACCAATCCGGTTCATAGATATCAGGTTCCCAAGGCTTCATTCACGAACAGGTGGTCCATGATGTCTAGATTGCTAAGAATTTTCTAGGGAGAAAATGTTCTTAATGTCCCCTTCTATAAAGAATCATTCATGATTAACATTCAAGGAGGCTTATAACTTCATAATAAGAGTCGAAAAATGATTTTCCGCACATGGAGCCAATTGTAATTGAGGGGACCCGTGTATTATTTATTGACAGACAGTCAAGGAACACTTCACAATGTTATTCGTAAAGAAATCATCATGAATCATCATCGCAATTGATCATTGTGAATAATATTCAATAATAAGAAAATATTTATAAATATTTAGTGATTTTCTCAAAAAATATGTCTCCTTATATTCTTGTAATCCCTTTATAGTTGGGGATTTGTTGGCCCTAGATAAAATTCCATGGGAATATTTGATGATGACATGGATTGTTTGATGAAAACATGAGAAAAATGCCAAAAACCCTCTTATGGATCTTCTTTATAAAGCCTTATTGCTACATAAATGGATGGAATTATGGGTGATCCTAGACAAAATGTATTGTCCACAAACACATGAATCCATGATTGTACACTCCACAAGTCTAACAGTTCTCTGCTACTATGTTATAGATCAGCAATTTCCGTCATGAGTCATATGAAGTTTCTCCCATTCATAGGGTAGTTAATTTCTTCGTAAACCACTTCCCAACTCCATAAAAACCATTTATTATTAATAAATTTCTCATTATAATATTTTAAGGAATGTTACTCAACCATTCCACTCATGAATTTCTCCCAATCAGAGAACCTAATATGAATCATGAACCCACCTAAAAATAGATCATCCAATTTACATGATATTCAAGAAAAACCTTATTAAGTGTTCTTGAATGCCTCAATCAATTGTGGATATTACTTTTATGAAGGAATATTCACTTCATGATGGAATAATTAAATTTAGGGTACTTTAGGTTTTTAAAAGTAATAATCCTTCAAAAATCACTCTTTTCTTGATCCAAGAGGCCATATTTAGGTTGAATCACCTTGGGTTTCAACGCCACCCACATCGTAAAACCCTTTACATCAATGAGGAAACTGGTCTTACTAAATAAAATCTATGCAAGGATTTAGGCTTCACCAAAACCCTCTAATGGGTCCATCCATTCTACCTCCCATCCATTGACACCTTTTAAAGAAGGTTGAGTGCCACGATCCCCAAAACTGATCTAAGATCAGTTCAACTACCCATCATGTTCTTATGTGACTTTTTCCTAAAATTAATGTGGTCCACTACACATCATTTGTTGCTTGATACTACATATAACCTTTTTATTCATAGTATAGGTATGATAATGATTAGTTATTCTTAACAAAGGCATGATAAAGTATACATCATGAGGGACCATTCTTCCCTACCAACATATGATGGAATTTATAAAGACATGCCACTCCCATGTGTTCAAGATTAATTGTACTGTAAGCATAATGTGTAATTAGAGAGTCCCCCACATCCTATTCATTTAATGTACCACATTATAGTACCAATTTCTTCAACACATGATATATAACAGATTCTGTAACCTATTAAATATAGACATGATTATCCATTTTGAAAAACTATGGGAAGGTCCCTACACCACTTATTCAAATAGGGAATGAGATCCTCCTCATATGAAATTGGATCCCCCACATGGAGTGACATAATCCTCAAGAAATAGTCATTGGTAAGCCACACAACATATCTCGTGGGGTTCTTATTTAGTGACAAGATCATCAAATCAACTAGTTCATCTTGTTTGTCAAACCTATACTGGGTCACATGGGCTTAGGGGTCAGAAGATAGCTTGAAATCATGTAAATTCACTCCAATGTGAATCCTCCTAAGTGAATTACCCAAAAACATCCATTAATTTGGTTATATTTCATGCCTATGGACAAATGAAACACTCTAATGTGACTAATAATTTGGAATAATCTCCAAAACATTCTGAACTGTGTGGGGTTGGATTCCTAACCAACTGGGATACAAATTCATCCTCCTTCTTGTCCAAACCCAATATTAAAATTCAACTTGGTCTTCACCAGTGATTCATTTGACTCAAAGGCATATGTGAGATTCACATTATGGTTTCATTAATTTTTGGATTTTGAGGCCTTGTTTTGTCTCTTATGTCATTTTTTCCATTTGTCCAATTTTCCCATGAAACTCAGAATGGTTCCCCCATCTATAATTGGGTATGATATGTTTTCCCAATTGAAGGGGACCTCCTAGGTCTTTTAGGCCTTATGGAACTTAGGGACTCACATTAGTAAATATGATGGTAGGTGAAGCTCATATCACCCTTTTTTGGGGAGTATTTGACTACATCAAGTTTCCATTAATGGTTTATGATATTTTTGTGATTATCTTCATTATCAATTTTCAAGACCAGTTACCCTATCAAATCAATTATAGGTTAATTATCTCTCTTTTTAATGAAGATGGGTAACCCAACTGTGAATCCGTTTTATGTATATGAGGATATTAATCTTTTTACATCAATGGGAAATAAATTATTTGTTAAAGATGTATATATAGATTCTTCATAATTTCTTACCACACGTGGATGTTTTTAATATTCTGAATAGGGGGTTGAGCCATTTTGATGCATCCAACATATCATGATTAATTCAGGAATAAAAAACAATGTATTTCATTACAACCATTACATTTATCATCATAAGAAATGACATTCATGATTGTTATGAGAAATTTTCTGTCCAAGATCGAGAGAGGTCCATCATAACCTGGGAATGATTGGGTCCTAATGTTTTTTTATTCAAGAGACATGGGAGGAAATTCACTATAATGGGTTCCTATTCGATCTCAAGAATTATAACTGAGTCCTACATATTTTTCTTAATATAGGAATCTACTTTATCAAGGTTTAGTAATTCCCTTAAGACTAGATCCAATGTATATTATCTTGAGTTGTGGTGAATATATAATGTCACTCATTAGGGATTACATGGTAACATTAAACTAGTTGGTTGAAATTTTTAATATGTATGTTATGACTATTGAAACTCCTTAAGACCAAATGGGCTATGCTAAGTGCGATAAATAAGGGATAACAAGTAACCAATATCATTGAATAAAAATGTTGGTCCATGCCTTGGGATGACCATTGACCTGTTTAATAATGAACTCATGCATTAGGGACACATCCTACATATCCATATTGTGGATAGAATCAAATATCTCGTAGATGACATGATATAATAGTACTCTCAAGGATGAGGTAGAATGTTCATCCCATGGGAATGATTGGGTCCTTATGGTTGAAATATCTGAGATATTATAAGACCCACACTGAGTTGGATGCCCATTTAGAGTTCGGTCTCAAGCCTTAAGAATCCATAATATTAATATTTGTTATTGAAGGAATCGGAGTCCTCATATTTCAAGATATTTGGATTTATAGAATACTTTTTGCCTTGTATTTGTGGAGGTTTATGGTGATTATGAAGTGACCCCTTCAACTTCCTAGGCCCATGTTATCCATGATCATTTTTAGAAAAAAGGATGAATGTAATCAATATCATTAATAATGTATTCAGTACTTATATAATGGGAAGAACCTTGGAAGGTTAATATAGAGATCACAATATTGGGAGGTGTCCTATGTATCACAGTTATGTATGGAATCATAATAACCACAGTTTCCTTGATCGGGGATTACACACTAAGGTTTCCATTATAATTTGGACATATCATATTATGTCTCTTGATGGGGATTACACTATGAGGTTTCCCTATTAATTGGGGCATAACCACTAAGGATGGAATCAATCTATATGATTCCCTTACTGATTTTAGCATATTATATTATTCCATAGATTTGGGATGAGACTCTATGGTTTCCTTTCTTAATTTGGAATGTAATAGTATGATGCTAATTGGGGATGACACTCTTATGGTTCCACTGTATTCGAGGCTTACCACTGAGGATGAATGTGGTTATCAAATCATAATATGGACTTATTTTCTAATGGATTATGATGTAAATGGTATGATTATATCAACTCCCTAATCCCATATGAGATATGTTTTTTATTGGAAACAATGGATATAATATTATCAATTTTGATGCTTATGGATGTGGGATTATGTACCATGATGGACCATTGGGGTTTTGGTATGGATATCAGACATAAGGTTGTCATCATATGTATCCTAGTAATGGTATCAAACAGATTTCTCATAGTTCACTCAGGCGGGGCTTACATGCTAAGGTCTCCCTTATGATTGGGTCTTACACACAGAGGATTAAAAAAATTATAAAATCCTTGTATTCCTTTTTTGAGCTATCCTACTTGTCATCATTAAGCACATTAATTTTTCACCCCACACGTCTCAATTTCTTACTCAACATATCGATGAATTTTTACATAACATGACCCAAGAGAATATATTGATCCACCTATCTTGTTCAATGAACATCACATATCCTTGATTTCATGTCTAAAGTTTTTCGCATGACCTAGGATGAATCATCCATGGCACATCATAAGATATTGATGGTTTGATTTGGAAGACTTAACATGACCATGCTTGGAATTTCTAGATGATGTCCCTTGATCTGGTTGAAATGCCCTATTTTCATCACAAGAGAAGGAAGAAACCCTTGAATGGAGTCCCGTGAGTCAGTGTTCCATGTATTTAAGGGTGTCGCATCTCCCAAATGACATGTCTGGAGGACATTTCATAACCTAGATGGAATGTTTTAGTTTTATCACATGATCAAGGGTGTCCTTTCAAGAGTACATCATAGGACCATGACGTTGTGTCTTGGAAGAATCACATGACCTAGCTAGATCGTCATGGGGGTGTCATATGGAATAGCTAATGTGACCCAAGTGTAATTTCAAACGATGGATAACACATATAGAGGGTTTCATGAGATTCAGTCCGACACATGCTATAGGGAGTCTCGTGACTTGGATGACATGTTTGGAGGGTATTTCATATCATGGATAACATATATAGAGGGAGTGTGAGTCTCACCAAACAATCATGGATGGTTCATTATACCTATATAACATGCCCATATGCTATAATGAGACTTTGTAGATAGGCGATGTGTCTAAAATACATCTCATGGAATGAGAAACAAGCCCAAAATGTGTCATGAGACTAATGTTGCATTCCTAGGATAACCACGTGGCATTCTATGACATGTTCATAGGACATGAACGAATGTAAAAACCATAGAGAAGGAGCGTCATGGGATTTGGTAGACATGTATTGGTGTTATGACATGTCTTGTATGGTTCATGTGAGGCACATAAGGGCCAGATAACTTGTTTTTCATTTCATTCAATCACATTTATTATTATTACCCTATATATAGATAATTCCATATATTTATTTTGTGTGAATATTGTTTAAGTCTCATGCGATCTAAAATCCATGTAGGATGTTTTTCGCATGTCCTTCTTGAATTTCATTACTTGATCTATAAATGATCACCCGAAAAAAAATTGGTGCTTGATCGATTCAGATGCTTGGTGATATATTAAACAGAATAAGACATTTTAATTATGATATTAGTCTCTAAGAGAAATATCTTCTAGTGCTTGGGTGTACCGATACACCTAGATGTAAAAATCCAACCCCATATTTGAGGATGGGATGGGGGGTTTATAGGATCATTCACCATGTAGATTCTCAAAATTAAATGTTTTATATTTCCCATATATAGGCTAGAACTATTAAAGGATTATAGAACCATGTGGCTTTATGATGAAATAACATGGACCCCTTCTGAAGTAATCCATTGATTTTCAGTGACATTGAGTCCCTCTATTCAACACATCCATTATTGGATTATTTTCAATTAATGAGGACATTGTACAATAATTTGGGAATGTATAAGGACTTCCATAATTTAATATTGATATGAAAAAATTCCTTATTAAGATAATAATTCTCAGCCTAAGGTGTTCATGAGAACATTTATACCTCACCAGGGACATTTTCTGAGGTAATTATGTCTTGCATAGGGATCCTTGTGTGATCTTAGTGGATTTACCAAGAGTCTTGTGAATCCATAAAATTAACGTCATTGATTTTTTTAAAAAATTTACTTCCCACATGAGGCATCCATCTCAACTTCTCATTTTTTAATTGGTTTATTTTCCAAATATCGAGTTTCAAGATATATTACATGAGTAATGTCAAGTACAATTACTCTACATATTTTTAATGCCTCAGGTGACTAACAAAGTTATTATATATAATTAAAGAAATTTTATGGATAATTCCTTATGTTTTCCGGATGGAACCAAATGGGGGTGGGAGAACGGTCTACATGAAATAATGAGGAACATTACACGTCACTGATAACAAGCTAATGGGCTTCTGTATGATGACGCAAGAACATTACCAAGGACTCTAATTGTATTGTGGAAAACCATAGGAGTGTGGAAACATTTTTATGTTGGTGAGGAGTATCTGCATCCCCAAATTTTGTTTTACAATTTTATTTATAGCATATCATGGATATTGAAAAAATGATCAGATGTTGTCAAGGAAAATAATTTTTCCCATCAGTGACCCATCACGTGAATTTAATGACCACATGGGTCCTTTAATTTGTGGATATTTTCTTCTTATTTCTATAGGATAATTGGATGTCTCTTAGGGGATCCCTAGTTAAATAACTGCATGGACTAGGGGTATTTATCCATATACCACAATATAACCACTTCATGTCTAAGACACCTTCAAAAGATCATATAGTCTCATTTTTATGATGTCCACGAGATCTAATTGTTTCTATGTACTACACGTGTTTCCTTCACATGACCCTAATATAGTCACATGATTTCATGTCCCTTAGAGTAGAATGCAATCTGGGAGTATCATACACTTTCTCATTGCATTTACTTTGAGTGGAACATAATACAAATATTTGGGAATTTCACTATTTTGATGTCTTTGAATCTCATTTTGTGGGCATCAAAAAATCCACCCTCCCTGCAATGTGATTTATGCCAGGAAATGGGATTTGTTTTAAAGAAAATAGTAGTATGCATATGTCTTTTGTAGTTGTCATGAATTGGTGTCTGAGGAGATATTGGTCTACTAGGTGATAAATGGTATCCCACAAAATTCCCAAAATATGTGTGATAATAGATTTACATTATCCACCGTCATCTATTCCAATAGATCTCCCTTGTTTTTTTGCATTCGCCTACCTTTTTTCACAAGAATCTTCCATAAGACCCAATCACGAGGAACCATTGTGAGCCATCATTATGAGCCTATATTAGGATAAACCATTCGAAAGAAAACTTTCTTATAAAAACATATTGAATCATACTATGAAAAACAATTTTTAAATTTCATTAACATAGGGATGAGTATTGTGATAGTGTTGAAAGGTTGGTGAGATCCACTTGCTCGTTCAATTGATCAAATTAATGTCATGCAATTTGTGTGACCAAGATCTAGTCATGTGATAATGAGATCAAAAGGATATTGTGATTTCATAACACCCTATATGATTTTGGGACTCTTGAGACCTTTAGGGGTTAAGAGAATAGCAAAAAACTTATGTGATTTGAGAATCCATAGACGATTTATGTGATATACATGATAAAATATGTTTATTATGTGTTTTTATTTGAAAATATTTTAGAATAAAATATTTTGTAATATGCCACTTTCTTTTATTCATATATGTCATAGGACTCTTAAATATTCATTAGCTACAACCAATCAATTTCCATGATGTTTGAAAATTTTATTGCTAACCATCATTATAATGTGTATTCTGATAAGGAGTTTATAAAGACGTTCCTCCCATATAAACATCATTCATTTCCTCCATCTCAAAAAAATACAATATATGGGTTTAGTCTAAGAGATATTGTTTTCATCCCTCTATCGAGATTCAATATTCCACCTCACTAGATTTTACCTGCTTCTATTTGTTTTGATGTGACAATTGTCGAGGATGGATGTATTGTATTACTATTATGATTAATTCTAACATAAATTCTAGCATAATATACTTTGGGTTCAAATGAATACGATTTCATCAATCAGCCAATCGATCATAATTTTTCAAGTATATTTTCTTCCACTTTGGGAAATTGTAGAAGCAGGTAGATCTCATAATTGGATCTCTTTCATAGTGTAATATTTTTTAGAAAGTGGGAAAGATATTTTTGGTTTAATTAGTGTAGTATAATATTTTATGGTCCACTAAACAAGGTTAATATTGATGTTCATGTGTGGATTTACTAGTTCATTATTTATCTCCTGCTCTAACTTCTTTGAGATATGGTCAGATGTTGGTGCATGGGTTCCAACACATTTTATCTATCCCATTGAAAAGTAGGAATTTTCCATCTGGGAATCTTTCAACTATGATGAATTCCTCTACTTATACTGATATACGATGAATTAATCTATATTTTAGTTTTTTGGGATGATCTCTTTTGGAACCGTAATTTTTTTAATGATATTCTTATTTTTATGAAGAATAAATTGAGGAAGGATTTTACAATTCATTCACTCATTTCATTAAAGGATTGGATATTTTTATATTGAAACTGGGCCGTAAAAATGTCATACACCTTCCTTAGTGACCTTTTTAAAACTTCCACGATAATATTGGAATGTATTGGTCTATCATGGTAGATGGGGATGATACCTCATGGTGATTCTGAGGGAATTCAGAGATCTCCCCAGACCATATATTAGAATGATTTATTTCCCTCATGATAAATGGTTGGACATTAATTCGAATCTAATTTAATACATTGGTGATGGATGTGCGACTTATTGAAGGGCTGAAACATTATTTTGAATTTCTAGTCATTGAACATATTTATCATATCTTGTTCCACAATAAACAAGGTATCACTCCACGTAGAATTTTTGGTCCTATCTAGTTTTTTTATTTGATAGGGGAGAACGTTCATTGTTATGATTATTAGAATACCCCATGGATATCTAATTATTAATCCCTCTCAATTATATTGAATATATGTAGGGAATGATACAATTTAATGAATCCCCAATGATTTAAATAAGCACTAATCCAATCTGGTCATTCCAACATTACTCATTTTTGTGAAATGGAAATATTGATTATCGATATTGGTGGTTCTTCCATTGATGGAAGTTCGTACATGATATTTCTTTAGGACTAGGATCACATGGATAGGGTAGAAAAGCTAATTATCGGCAAACTGTATACAGCCTATCGATTCACTAAACAATTAGAATACAACCAATGGTATCCCCTCTTCCCTTGGTCTGTGGTTGAGTGGAACGACATATTGGGGAAATCCTTTAATTTTAGAAGATCTGTTCATGTGAAAATACTATTGATGTGATTATAATTCACTTACTAGTGACTCCACATTCCGTAACTAGGATTATACACTCGCATGGGTAGTAGCTTATCTAGGTGGTGTGCTAAAATAGATGGTCTATATTGCGGATAGTCATATTTCCTCTCCAACTCCTCTGTCTATAGTGACGATGGAACTGATTGATGATTTGTGCTAGACACCAAGAAAGAGACCTCATTCGAGTGATTACTATATTTATTGTATTATATACTTATTTGAGGGTATTTGTCCTGTAGTAATTGATATAGATGATACACCTAATAAAAGAAGGGAATATCAATCTTCCACTACTGTATTTTTATTCAACAAACTAGTTATTCAACCCCCTTCCACACCATCTTCATTGGTCTCTATGGCTCAGGTGCAACCTATGATAATCTATCCACATATACATTCGTTGTTCAATAAAACACCCTTGGATGTATTCCATGATAATGTGGACAACCTTCATCCCAAATTTTATTATTTAGAAATATTTTACAAATAGCTTGTGTATAAAATCATGAGATAAATCATTGTCACTTGGAATTATCTTTCCATGAGTGAAAGATATTTTCATGATATAATATTTTAGACTCCTCTTGATAGGAAAATGAGAGAGTCTTGGAATGAATTGGAGTAGGGTTGTTAGTTGATACCATAATTTAAATCCTAGATCAATGTCTGGAAAAAACTGAAATAGAGAATATTGGAAATCAATGTTCATCTATGGTATGATCATTCTACATATTCATCTTCATTTCACACATACAGAAACAAGGTTGAAGAGTTTACGGATTCGGTAAAGACTCTTAGTCCTAGAATAGTAGTTAAATAAGTGGGGATCGAGGCACATTTTTATTCTATTGAGGGCTCATTAAAACTGTTTCCATCCATTAAAGTTTATCCAATTGAATTTTATCATAGCTAATCCCTTGTGGTCAATTATGTTTCTAATGAGACATTAGAGAGACACCCCAATTTAGAGATTTCTCCCTTTTCTCATACTATTAATTCATGAATTTTTTATAAATTCATCATCAGTATCAAATTTAATTTTATCCATTACATGACAGATTATCTTATACTCTAGTATTACATAAATATAATATCATTCCTTTATGTTATACCAAATTAACACAAAATCCTGGAAGTGATAGTTGGAATTCTAACAGATTCCCTTTCAGATATTCCCATGAGTACCCACCTCTAAGAGATTCTTTATTGGTAATCCATTTTAACTATCTTGCGATTAACTGATTTTCAGAATTATTTCTTTTGTATGATGTATGTTCCAGATTGATGGTTTTCTTATTTTTTTGATGATGATAGACTTGTCTAGGGTAGCGTGATTTTGGAAAGGCTATATGATGGTCCTCAAAATCCAGTTATTACTATTCATATTTATGACTACCATGATATAGATTATAAATTTTTTATCTCGGACCTAATATCTCATTAGTTTAAAAACTATTAGCTTTGAAAAAGTGTTGTTTTTGTTTTTGGTCCTTTAGATTATGCTTACTATCTCTTTAGATTAGGGTAATTTTTATCGGATATTGTATTACATTAGTTATGGTTTTCTATCTCAAACATGGTATCCATGTAGTTTATGGTATTTTAGCTTAGACCATGTATTTCATTATTTTAGGTTCTTTTATCTCAGATATCCTATGATGCCAGTTTAGGGTCTTTTAGGATAGTCATTTAATGGATTTTTAATAGGTTATTTTAGCTGAAACCTGATATTAGTATACATTATGTTCTCTTATATCAAAAATCTATTTAATTTGTTCATAGTATTCTAGATCAGACCTAATATTAGTTTAGGATAAGGTATTTTTTCTCAAAAATGACTTCACGTTAGATAGATTTCGTTTATCTTTTACCTAATATGGATTTATATTAAGAAAGTTTACCATGAACATGATATCATTTTTGATTAAGGTGTTATAGGTCAAACATAATATAACGTTACTTTACATTTTTTTAACTTGGACCAGATATTGAATTAGTTAATGTCTTTTATGTTTGGAACTAATGTCACTTTAATTTATGTTATTTCATCTCAGACCTTATATTTCAATAGTTCAAAATCTTTTAGCTCGTACCTTCCATCACATTCTATTATTATCATTTAGCACAACCTTTCTATTTTTTTCAGGGAATATAAAATGGACATTCTAGGAATGAACCAAAACATGATGAGGTACTGGGTTCTGTCATAGAGTTTCTAGGAATAATGAGGATTGGATTTTCATTCTTTCAATGAGGACCTTCATATTTCTAGGGATTCAAATCCCTTATTCCTCAACAACATGTGAAAACCAAGCCGATCTACATGTCTTTCCAAGTTTCTTGGAATATTTATGGACCCAACAAGGTTTTTTGGAGAAATACAATGGATTATAGTTCTGATTAAATATTTGAAAAAATGGTAATGTAAATCATAAATAAAAATTTGATTATGTGAAAAAGGGATGGATATATCATACCATTAATGACCCACAACAATCTAAGGTTCTGAAATCCATCATGGAATTAATGGGTCCCAAATGTATTGATTCTCTATTCTTGAATGTAAAATATTCTCTTATTTCGGGGGTAAAATAACTTATGCATCTATAACTTGTCATAGAAATGTTGATATCCAATTATTTCAGAGTGTATTTAATAATTTTAGAATAATCAATCATCAAGATGACATGGATGTGTATGGAATGACGGCTATCTAGGAAGGGTTCAAGAACCACTATGGAATTTATCTTCTAATGTGAAGATCAATCTCTATTACATATGGTTTCGAATCATGAGGCGTGGGCCATAAAACGATTATAAATGGAGTGACATAGTCCTAATTTGATATTGGAAACAAAACAAGGTGTTATAACATCATGAAAGTCAAATCTACATAGATATATTTGTACAAGGATTGTAAACCATGGTCAAAATGGCCTAGTTCATAAGGGTGATATGTGAGAGTCATTTTTGGAGAATTTCATATCACACAAAGGTGATGAGTTATTCTTTAGTGATTTCAGACTCTAAATAATTATAGGGACCTTTATATTGATCCAAGAAGTTTTCAGTTGGTGGGTCCAAGCACATCTTCATCAATAGTTAGGCTTATCTGATAGAAATATTTTTCTTTTTAAAGGGATATGGGGGGTTTTCAGTGACCTAATGTGCTCAAATAATGATGTGGTATTTATGTGTATAGAATGTTTAGAGCTCGCAAAAAGTTTTGTCCCCACCTAGAGAATACATTATCATGGTGACGAGGTGTATAAAATAGTTTCTATAACATTTTATTGGACTAGTGGGTATAATGAGCATATCATGTCTTTCATTAGAACTATAATGTAGTGCCTATGATAATTATTACTTATTTATTTATTCACATAAATATTCATCAACTCTAGTGATGATGAATTTAGCGAGAAATGATATTACATTTTCCCAGGCCGCCAATTATAGGTTTTTAACCTGGAATGTTTGGTGTTTTTTTGCAGTTTATTTTATTGATATCTAGACCATCATTGGATAGACATTATGGTTATAAAAATATAAAAAAGATTAATAATTTTATAGTGGTCTCATAAATGGAACTAATATGGGGGACGATGTACAAGATCTTAATTAGGAAACCCATGGTCTATAGCACTCTAACCATATTTTGAGTGGTATATGGAAATGTTAATAATATATTGAGGTTCTCAAATCTGGAGAAATTATATTGTATATTCGTATTAGAGACGGTCCAATGAATACTATGGTGATGGGTTCATCCATGATGATACCATGCTCACAATAATTAGATATCCCATTATACCGGGAGAACATGTAATCAGTTGTTGGGTCTGAGGAACCTTTTCATCAATATCACGGTCATATAGAGAGAAATATTTTTTTATTCAAATTGGTACAAAAGGATTATTATAACAAGAGGTGTTCAAGACATGATATGTGGTAAATGGATTGATGTTGTTATAAGGAATAGAGGAATCACCTCATAGTCTAGATGATTGAGGTAAGTCTCTTGTGGTCCCTTGATAGGTGATGAAATGTGGGTGATGTCCTATATAGTTAATCATTATTTATATGGTACACACTTTCTTCCCATAAAATTTGACATCATGTCATAAGGACATATGTATTGTGCAATTTTTACGTCATGCGACCTGAAAATATTCCCTAAATTTTTATTTCAAGTGGTAAGGACGTATTTCAATGAAGTGTATAAATGTTTTGGAAAATGATTTACTCATAATAAATTTAACATCCTAGTGTAAGGATAAATTTTTTCAATATTGTTTATGTCATGAATCCATGTTTTTTCTTTTTATTTTAACATCTTGTGGGGAGGATGAAGATGAACTGATCTAAAAGAAAAAAAAAATTAGCGCATGGGCCCAATGGTGTAATCTAGTGAATCTCTATGTATCTCATGAAAATGAGAATCAAACCGCACATTTTCAATTTGGTTTGTGATTTTTAATGTATTAAGGTGAGGATTTGGGTCCCTTTATTTGAAATGGCGGTATTACCGCTTATCCCACTGAAGGAATGATTGGTGTCACTTTTCACCCAATGGTGATGGGAATAAATACACACATAGTTATTAATATGGTACCTATTCATGTATGACCCGTACAAAAAGAAGGGGGAATATTTATTCCCATATATTTTGAGTGGGACCATATTTATAAAATTGTCCATCACAATGTATTATGTGGGGAAAAGAATCTTGTTATAAATAGTACTTGGACGAGAAACTATTTCATTGCAGGTCTAGCCCATATAGAGAGGTCGGTATTTTTTCCATATATTATAGTATCTGGCCTCTTGATTAGAGATTCAGGTGTCACTAATTATCCTATGATGATAGGAATCAATCCACACATGGTCCATAGGGGACCATGCAGTTTTTTGTTAGTTATTAATGATGTTTACCATGGAGTTTATCATCATGTGACAATGAAAAACGGTGTGCCCTTTATGGTTGTTCATTAAGGTCCATGATGAAACCATAATGAATATTCATTGATTATTAGGGGGTTAATCCCTTACCATAATTCCTAGGCTCAGGTGCGCTATCAAGGTTGTGATAAATAATGAATAGAAATTTTTTATCTGATAGTACATATGTAGATGAGTGTACACAAATGGTTTTTTTATTGTGTAGTTGATGCACCAAGATATATCATCAAGAAATCCCTACATATACCATTGAAAAATTAGAATCATGTCTTATTTAGTTCTACATGGTTCTTGATATATAACATCCAGTGGTATGGATATTTATAGTGTTGGTTAAGGCCTTGTGATATAGACATTATTCATATAGTTTAACGTCATGTTGTAAGGACATTCATCATGTTGATTAACATCTTATGGTAAGGACACAAAAATCCCAACATTTTGGGAAATTGATTTTTGTCGGGGAACACACATTAGTTGTTTAAGAATCACTATTCCCCCGCTATCGGAGGAATCAAGCAATTTGTATATATTGGTGAACAATCTATTTTATCATGCTCCATACATTTTGTTGTCATGTTGTTAGGAAAAAGTATACCATGTATTTTAAGGTAATTTTATAATGAATTAGGATAAAATGTAGATTAAATTCTTGTTTATAGGACATCAGAAGCTGCAAAATTTATCTTTTTGCAACTAGTATGGATAGCGGTACGTACAGTAATGGGGACTCTAGTCTTATGCTAACTATAAAAGGTATTTCTTGAGAAATATCAAATTGGTTGGAGGTGTAACATTCTCTTTGTCCATTATGACTTACGAGCAAAAACCATTTTGATATTCCTTATGTTTTACATAAGGACCTTCCCAATTGGGTTAAAATATTGGTAGCTTATTTCTTTACATCATTGGGGTTTTGAGAACAAGAACCAGTTCTCCATAGATGAATGAATGGAGGTGAAATTACTTATTAAAGGCTCATGATATCTAATTATGATGGACTTAAAGTTGGGTAGTGTGAAAATCCTTTTCTCTTTTTATGATCCAATTAATATAGAATCCTTATAAAATTTTCATCATCTACAGGCATTCTAAAAATGACTATTCATACCGAAGACAACTGGACCTCTATGGGTGAATGTACCTCGACTGCGTACACAAATAACTATGGTTTTGAATCTGTGGCAGTCTTCATGGATGTATGGTAGGACCACAAAGTAGAATGAGCTTTTCCAGCCAATAGAGTTTTTCCTTGTACACCATCATCTATAGTACATTCAAAAAATACTTATTGAAGTTCTTTATCTATCCATTTTCCACTATATGATATTGAGAGGAGTTATTCGACATGGTACTTTCCTCTTGGAATTGTTTCATCAACTTAGAAGAATGAACATTTCTTCCATTTTTTCAATATTGTGCAAGGGACCCCTAACTAGGTTATGATATAATACTTCATGAAGTAGATTATTTTTGTTATCCCAAAATCATTTAGGGGTATTTCACTAGCCAATTTGAAAATGATGTCATTATTGGCATGCCTGTACTAGAACATCATAATTGTGGCTAGGGGATATGGACCTAGAACCTTTATTCTGCAAATTGTAAATGGAATCTAATATTTAGTTGTATGTATACATTTTAGGGGTTGATGGATGAAGTTTACAGTGAATCGGAACCCATTAAATTTCTTAGTTAATTCAATATAGACATGTATCATGTTTTTCAAGTAATATTCCAATCTCTTGATTTGGTGGTAGAGCCCGGTCCTGGATTTATGGGGGCCATAGGAGCATGAATAGACTTCTTCCATAAATGAGAAAATATCTCCTATGGATATTCAAAAATGTTTAAATATATCAAATACAAGTTTTTTGAGTAATTTCTTCTCATTTGGTCTATTATGTCGAGTGATATTCACTAAATTGTGTTATATAAGTTCTCTCTCAGCTTATTCTATTGGGAGAGTCTTGTATTAGACATAAAAAATTATGTGTTCCATTTATATATGAGTGGTCATCGGTTCATTAAGACCTGATATGGCAATGACCATTTCTTTCTTCAATATCATAGATAATGATTGATGATCCAATTATTTGATGAGTGATATAGATGATTGCTTCCTCACGATCTATGAATCCTAGTATAGTCGCAAAATTATCTACTGCAAGTGCAAAATCATTATATGTTCATGGAACATAATGAAATGTGGGATCAAATGGAAAATATGTCATCAATTCCTAGACATTTCTAATGAGATGGTCCAAATCATCCTTTTTTATTGCATATTATTCATGGTTTTCTTTATCAATCATTCTAAAACCCCTTTGATATTCAGGTATCCTATGTGTAGATCCTGGGCAAGATCAAAACTAGTGATGAGGATTGGTTTTCTCCTCATTATTTGTGAAGCATTCATATAGTGTGAAAGAGTAGAGAATATCCTCTTTTTCTCAAGAAGAAAACAAAAACCCTAGACCAAGATGATTGAGTCTCAGGTTTTCCATCCTTATGGTGATGCGACACTGATAAGTTCCATAAAATTACATCCTCCATGTACTAAATGTTTCATGAGCTATAGATGACCTCATCATCATGGTTATGAGTTACTTATTGTGTATATTATTAGGTAGGATGTTCATAGAGTCAATCATCCAAGTTTTGAACATTCACTAACTTCTGTTATATGAAATGAATTTCATATTTCTATAGAATGAATTACTATCGGGAAAATACCCCATTCAACATAAGTAGGATGAGGATGTAATTCAATAGATAAATAAGAGAGACCAGTTGGAATTTGGGGTGATACATGTAACTACTCATCATTTTTACTTCATAGATTTTTGAAAGTAAATTTTCCTCAAACATTAGAATATCTTGTATAAATACATAAAATCGATAGTATAAAGTTGTAGAGACTATTACCAGTCCCCGAATCATTTTTCTATTCAAGGAGGTCATCTAGTGAATTCTCTATTATGGAAACATATAATATTAGTTTCCTCCCTTCCACCAAAGGCATCAAAAATGGTGGGTGAAGTATGTACTGCATGATACATTTGAAGTATTATAGGTACTAATCATTCCATTGATATGTGATTCCTTAAATAATTTTCATGGTGGAAGAAATATATTTTATTTCATGGTAGGATATGAATTTTCCAATGTTGGTAATATTTTCTTGGATTACCCCCAGCTATTTGAGATTTCTGAAGTGTGACATAGCTAAAAGTTCACTAGTTTTTTCTCGGTCAACCTCAATTCCACATAGCAGTAAAAAAATTCCATTTGAATTTCTTTATGTTACCCTAAATTCACAGTTTATTTTAATTTATAAAATGTTCTGTCACAACCTCTTAAACATTGACTGATGGTTCGTGATGTGATCAAGTCACTATCAGGACTTAACAACTAGTCCATCAACATAACACTCAGTTTTACTTCCCATGAATATCTTTAATAAGTGATTCACGGAAAATTGATTTTTAAAGCTTTAATTATTTGATCCAAATGGGAAGACATGATAGAAGATGATCCACTATGTAATTATGATGTTGAAGGCTTCCTTTCCTTTAAGGCCCATCTTTATTTGATTGTACCCTAAGTACTTGTCCATAAAGGAAATGGCATGGAATCTAGAAATTTCATCAATCAAGATTTCTATGATCATAAGTATGAAATACACTTTTAGGAAATGTTTATTAGGATCCCTAAAATAAAAGACGAAATGAATTTTCTAATTATTATTCTTGATAGAGATGATATTGGTGAGCCATCTTGTGGATTTTACTTCCTGGAAAAAATTTGGATTTGACGATTTTTTCCACAAATGCCTCTATATTGGTTGAATGAGCAGGTTGAATCCTTTTCAAATCATGATTGAAGCCTCAATGCTCACTAAGTAGTCCAATATGGTATGTATCCATATATAGAGTCAATCCATGCATTTCTATGTAGTTCAAAGTGAATACATATCTGAGATTCATTAAAACTATGATATACATCTCTTACTCTTATAGGGGAATGGAAGAACTAATTAGAGTAGTCCATAAGTATTTTTTTATTCCCAAATTTATATGTATAAGCACGTTGATGGTGGTAAATATTCCATCCCGGAATATGGGAGGGGATTTCCTATAGTTATCCTCATCCTCTTTCACTTCTGAGTATGTGGAGATATTTTTAGGTGAATATGGAAATATGGGGGCTTTTCATCAGTATCAAGATGAATAAGGCCCTATGAAGAGACATTATCATTCCATTATTCATAAGTTATTATAGATAGATTTAGGAACTGAATATATTTTACATTATCAATGAGGACAAGAGGGGATTGATTGACATGGATAATATTGGTCACATAAACCATATTTTAGGGGAGTAAATATTTATTGTCGATCATACTCTATGAATTCACCTGGGTTGTCCCCCAGCCTTTGGGGGACACACCCTATATTTCAACATCCTCCATTGGTTTGTTACCTCTTTTCTTATAGGAATATTCTTCAACAAATGTTTCTCTATATTCATTTAAGAGGGAATTATCACCATGTAGTACGACGACCATTCCATCAATGGGATTGATTATACATAAATGTAATGTTGAAGGTATCTACTTGTGGTTGTAGATTTGAGGCCTTCAAATTAGGACATTAAATATGGTTTCTTACTAGATAAGTATTATCTCACCATGAGATGTCATTTAACCATACCATACATTGAGTTTTATCATCTAATAAATATTTTCCCCATTTCAATCATGCCCTTAAATGGAGTTCTTTGTGAGATATATTTTCCCTTCGTCACATCCAAAAAAATATGAGGGTTCGAAATGGGATGTGGTTGGTCACACAACCATTATCTTTAAGATTCCTATAGATGATGGCATTAATGATTCATCCCAAAAAAATATATTGGAATGATGTGTCCTTTTATGATCTCTTCCTCAAATTGGTTATTGAATGAGAAGACAAGATGTAATTATTTGGAATAGTGTCCACAGGATAAACCTCAGCGGTGTCAACTTCTTTCTCAACTTTTTATAGATATCTAAAAGGGCCTAAAAATGTTCCACAGTGAGTTGTTTTGAAATATTGAGTGAATCTAGGATTGAGAGCATGGCTGATGATACCACCATCTATTTCATAATTGTTTGCCAGAGGTAGACACTTCATGTTTTGTGTTTTCTCCATAAAATATGGATATGGATCTATGATGTATAAGGTAGATTATCCTAGTACTTTTATAGAGTTCATTGGATCATTTTCTTCCAGCAATGCTAGTAGTCCCATAATTCCTCATTGTCTGAGCTTATAATATAATCAATCCCCCTCTAAGTGTTCATGAATAATGATTTGGTAAATATGATTTTTGGAAAGTTTTGTGAAATGTTCATTCCATTGATGGTTTTTAGGTTCTTTTCCATGACCCTCATTGAAATACATATTCTACATGGGTATATTATCATAATATTATGTATGTTAACATCTGTTCGATCTCTTATATCCTCAGTTTTGGTGTATCTGGACTCTTAATCACCAGTTATATGTGGGGGAATAATATTTTAAGGAATATTGATCATAAAATATAGGTTATTTCTTGTTTTTAACAATTAAAATACATATGATGAGATATTCATCTGATGAGGGTACTGTTTGGTGGGACAATGCCCATGATTTGGATGTATCATGGATGAAATCTACAAGGATCAGAGCTTATGTGGGTGTATAATGTGATTCATCTATTTATATTTCTTCATGATTTCATTGATCAGGCACACCATTTGGAGGAAATTCTAATTTCTCCTTATTAGGTAATGTAGCTATTGTGTTTCTTCCAAATTGTTGCTCTGGGGTGGAATGATATCAATTAACCATTTTTCAAATCATCTAGATGTCAAAATTTTGTGCATTCCAGATAGAAATATTATTCAATATATCATTTTCTTCTGAATAGGAGATGGTGGAAGAATTATATTATGTCAACATCCCACAGGAAGAGTCAAAGAAAATGGGAGGAACTATTCAAGTGGTGGTCAACAACGAGTATGAAAACTGGATTCTTTTTAGAGAAGAAATCACCAATTGGATGAGCCTTTTCTTAGAAATATTTTCATTCTCCTATGAGGCCTCACCTACTAATTAACTGGACTGGTTTCTCATTTTTCCTAAAAAGTTAGTTTATAATTAAAAGGTAATTTTCATTCAGTCAATCCACCTACTCTAAATAGTTATTTACGAATACCTTTCTATAATTCACCATGATTTGAAATTTTTCATTGAAGATGAAGAAGTATTGTAGGATATGAACTAAACTACTATGGTAAGGGAATAAGTTGGGATAATCTGTGAGTTTAAATTCATATGGATTCTTAAGAGGTGGAAGTTTGATGAGTTTATTAATCAAGGCTACCAATAAATAACTGGGGACATGTTTATTTTAGAAGGAGTATTTATTTTTTCTTGTACTCCTCAAATATTAGGAGAACCGGATTACATTTTGCTTCTAGAAAAGGAATATTCTGTGGTTTCTACCACTCTATGGGAGGTGTTGGATGGTTTGGGGGATTCCTTGGTTTTGAGATTGGCACTGCTAAATGTGTGGGATTGATAGATGAAATTTCATATCTTCTTGAACTTTTCCCTTAGGATGATGTAATGAGTCATGTTTTGTATTATGTTCCAAAAATGGTTCTTCAATTAATTTTTCTTTTTCTATTAACTCATTGAAACCACTTGGATCAATCATTTGAATTAGGCAGTTTTAAAAATTATCCCTAGGATTTTTATCACTGTGTTCTAGTAGTTTATATTTCCAGAGGTTCTTACTATGTGATTACGTTAAACCTTTCCACCTTACTATGAATCCATAAACCCTCTCATTTTCATGTCTATGCTAGTATTTGGGTGAATTTTTTTTTTCTTTAGTGTCTTTCTTTACTGAAAATATAACATAATAATAACATTATACCACCCTAAAAATGACGCTTTTAGAATATAATTATTCCAATAAAAAGCTAAACCTATCATATTCTATATAAAAGACCACATCTTTGTGGCATCCGATCAATCTTAAGGGATAAAAATGGACCCATATTTGGATACGATATAGGAGATATGTTGTTCGGGGTCTCCAATATTGTCAATTGTATAGAAGGTGGGATTTCCAAAATTGTGTGGAGGAAATGAGTCATCCACATATTTGAGAAGTGGCTTCCCCTGGGCTATGTTTGTTCAGGTTGTCCTTCTATGGATTCAATTTGACTATCTAGGGAATAATTTATGTTATGTAACTTCATGGATACAGTGGTTTGAGCTACCACCCATATGTATGGAATGGTTGGGGTTCAATGAGGAGGACCATATTTCACCACACGAAGATTCACAATTAGACCTAATATTGAATTATTTACCTACTAATTGAGAGGATATCTTGTTACACATGAAATCCATGATCTATTTTGACATTCTCATATATGTATATTGGTTTCCTTGATCCAGATCCATTCTATCATTCATATTCCACTTTTGTTGGAGGATCAAATTTTATGGGAGGTGGGATATTTTCTCCAACATGAAGATGATATGTAGTGGGGAGTTTTTCAATGAGTAGCTATTAGTTGAGTTTTCTGAGTATTTATATTTTACCCTAATATTTTGACAAATATATTTCAGTGGGAGGAAACTCAAATTTTCTGGGTGTTGATTGGGATTTGGTCACAACTATCTCTTTTTCTTTGGAAGTGTTCATTTTGAGAGGTGGATACACATTATTCAGAGTTTTTGGATTTCGGAGCATTATCTGGTTTCATGTGTGTCTAGCCTAGTTGGTGCTTCCAAATCACACTCTTCTTTGTGTAGATTTTTCTTGTTGCACACCTCTACAATTTCATTTTCATCCATATTGACTACCATATTGACAGTGTAGATATTTATTGAGACATATAATGAAATTTTGGTTCTTTCATTACATTCTACACAATTTGATGATTTATCATTATCTTCATAAGGGAGGTTACTGGAACCCTTGGAATTATTGGACCATTTCAATATAAAATCCTAGAGGGGTCTGATCACCTTTGTTGTACTTTCCTATTACCCATTCCTATAAATAATGACATTGCGTGAGTTTCTAGTCATAATTACTGAATATGCCCTGAATAGTATAGGTTTTTCTTGTGATGGGAGGAATAGGTGGGACTTTGACCATTGATCTTCTCCTCCCGTATTGGATTTTTATAATCCCCACTTCTGTAATGATGATGATGATGACTATGATGATGAAAATCACCATAGCCATGTGGTATAATGTTTTTTTGGTATTTAATTAGCAATGTCCAACCCTGTATTTGATGTTCCAATGATTCCAGTTATTAATTTTTTGATTCATAAGATGGAAATTGATAACTAAATGATCTAATCAAAAGGGGATTGGTTTATATGAAAACACCAATAATTTACCTAGGACCCCTCATGGGAAGATGACCCTAGTAATGGTGATTGAAATATAAATTCCCCTAGCCTATAGAGATGTGGTGTTAATGAAGATATTGAGGATATGTACTGAATCCTCTCAAAAATTAATGGTTTGACATGTGTAGGTAGTGGTATATATTCCCCTCGGCTAGTGGGGAAGATTTCATAATGAAAACTGTTATGGAAGATGCTAATGTGGCTTGTTTTGATGAAACATATCTATGATCGCATAATAAATGGGTGAAACAGCAACCCTTGATGATAATTATTCATTAAGAGGAGTTTTTTCAAATGATCTCAACTATGGATTCTATGCCAAAAATGAATTATCATCACTTCGAGGGGCCCAATTAGATGTTATATTGGATATCCTTTGTCTCATTTCATGATGTGTGGGTATCATTGAAGTAGGATAATTCCACTGTAGTGACCATCTATCCTACAAATTACCTCATACCTTAATTTCATCTGAGGCTATAACATTACAAGACATTGAATCTGAGAGATCATGTTGTTCCAAGGGAGACAAAAAGTATAAATCCACATAAAATAACCATCCTCAAATACAGATGCATGACATGGTTTCAGAGATCTACAGTCAAATCGTTAAAATGTTATAACAAATCAATCATGTTGTATATTTGTTTTGTGATTTTCTAGTTTTGGATCTTAGTCAATAGAGATAGAATCCAAATCTAGGAGACATTATTTTATGGTGATGGTATGTAGGTGACACTCATATCCTGGATATGGGAGACGTCAATACATCATTTTTTTATGAGTAAGCCACATATTTTTTTAAATAATACATGTAATCTCATTCTAGATCATTTAGAACTCATTTTTAGAAGTAGAGAGGACCCGATGAAGATGAGTAGGTTCATTCTAGATTACTCTCTTCATTTTTCAATCTTGGTATCCTATTCATTAGACACATAGTCTTCCATCCAGCCAGTCTATATAAGATGGTTCTAATGACCGCCTTCTAATGGGAGTGTAGATAGGCTAGATGTTTATGGGAAGAATATTCAGTTGACCAAAATGTTATGAGAACCTCTCTATGTGTAGGTGTCATAATTTTGAACACCTCTCTATACATTGGTGTGTGATAAGGGTATTGTTTCCTTATTCGTGGGAGATACCTTTGTGGTGAGGTACACCATAATAGATGTCATGAGTAGATTCAGAACTATCATTATGCATGCAAAAGTGAAAAGAAATGTCTTATTAATGAGAATATTCTTCTTCAGTACAATATTTGATGGACCGTTGTGGTGTTTTGAATGCCTATAAAAATGCATAAAGGTTACTAGAATTAATAATATTGGGAAAATCAATGATATGCATCATGTCTTTGATATGCCGACCTGCATTTTAGAATTACGCAAGAATATGAGAAAATTGTATGATGGTTTTCAAACATACCTAAAACTATCAAGTATTTTGGGAATATGCGCCCACAATTGAGAATCTATTGGAATATGCATATAAGATGTCTCATTATTAATTGGATTATGCACCTGTCATGAGGCATGTTCCTTCCTCACTATGTGATCCACATTCAAGAAGTTAGTATGATCATGATCATAGTCCTTTGTGATATGAGAATAATATTTCATGGAAGGAGCATGATCCTTCCTCGAGGCTTGTTCCCCTCCCACCTAGTGTTACCCATTTGGAATTGTAATATGATCCTAGTCTTAATATGATTTCTTTAATGTAATATGCCAAAATACATTTGGAATTGGAGAAGGGATATTTCACTCCCCCTATAGAGCATAAGATTATTGATGATGTCATTGTTCATTTCTGTAAGTAGTAATATGTGTTTGACTTCTGGGATTTGTTGGAGAATGCTAAGAAGATACACTAATGATAATATAAGCCTTCACCAATGCTTTTTTATTACCACATGATAATCATGGGGTACAACACTGATATGTTCCCAATCCTAGGCCTTAGATTATGTCGTTTTACTCCTTTAATGATAATAGGAGCCTATCACAAGGCTTATACACCTCTAACAAGATGAGTTATGGAAGAAAATGGGATATAATCCCAATCATGGGCCATTGGAATATGCCATCAGACATTTTATATGGGCACATGACCCTATCCTGAGGCTTTTCCCTCCCCCACTTGGTGAACCCCTGTGGGAATGAGAGTATGAGATTGATCTGACACGTCATACATTATCGAATTATTCTAACAATAATCCAATATAAGAGTTGGAATGTGCACTTACTCAGGAACAACAACTTATTGATGATAATCAGAGTGGTTATCTATTACGGTCATAGAGATAGGAATATTCACATATACATTTATTTTGAATAGTTCTAGAATATGCCATTGGAGTTCTTTTGGTGTTTCTAAAATATATAGGCATTTAAGTGAATTTTTGATGGGTATATAATACCTCAAAATTTATTTCACCGATATATACTATATGATCACATCAATTGAAGTGGGGATACAATCCCAATTCAATCAACTTTTTTCTATCCATATTTATATAATGACTTCATTTAAGGAGGTTGGGATTTTCTCCCACCTCATGTATATTGTATTAATATTCACATATAATTGTTCCAAGAGAGTTGGGATATGATCTTATTTACTATTTGTGACTAGAATATGTTAGTATACCTCATTATCAAGAGTTAAGATATGATCCCACTCTTGGGAATCATGAAACATCCTCGACTGATTTTCCTTCCTTGTCACTCATGAGTGGGCATTAGTGGAGGAAGTGTGTTGGGTGAAACCATCACTGGGATACTAGTGGGTACAATTTGGATGATAATGGTAGAAACATTTGAAATATTCCCTCCTTGGTGGAACGTGAATAGCACGAGAGTTGTATTTGGTTCCCTGGACCCCAATTATTAGATATTTAACATGGAAGTTGTCTTGATCTAGAAAAAAGCTCTCAAAGTGGGTAGTCATGCCAAAAAGGGTCATGGTATTAGTTACTGCTTTACCTTGGAGTTGCATACTTGATGGTTCCTATGCATAGCTATTATCATGGGATGCTTCCATGGATGGAAGTGTACCATGTTGATGGCACAACCAAACCCCCATTTTCATAGACTTTCATTGGAGTTGTCGGGTAGGTGAGATTATTTTGTGACATGTCGGGGTTGTAGTCGTATGCAATTTACCATAGCTATCACTATAAAAATATGAAGATATCTCAGGATGGGGCTCTATCGATGATATTAGTATCTTCATTCATGAAGAAAAGAAGGAAGAAGGTTACCTATCAGTGCAATATCATATGTATGATGTCTTCAAATAGATATTAAATCTTAACCCAATTTTCATGTTTTATGGATCTATCCATTTTGATTGTGTGGATTTTCCAACATGAGGATGGACATATAAAAACATCAGTTATAGAGGATCATCTAAATATCTTGTCAGTCTTTCTGATTTTTTTTCTATAGTAGAAACAAAGTGTGGCCTAAAGCATGATTATTCTGCCATTTGATACATTCACATCAGGGTTGTATGTTTCTTTTGTTTGATATGTAGATAAAATGGATTAATAGATGATAACCCAGTCATTTTTTATTATAGTGATTTTCATCAGGTTCTCGTTTTTTGTTTTGTCGGGGATCAAAGTCATAGATAGGATTTTCCCAATGGTTTGATTTATTTCTGGGGTTTAAGGCCTCGTTCAACCTCTTACATCTGTATTTCCATTTGTCCTCTTTTCCATAGAAGAACCCTATGGTTACCACCACTTATAATAGGTTAAGGATATACATTCCAATGGTAGGTAGTCACATGGGTTTTTAGGCCAGTTGGAACATAGGGATTGACATTGGTTGAGATGATAGTAGGATTGGCTCCTCACACCCATTTGTGGGGAATTATTACCAAATATGGGACTATCTTATACATTTAATATATGTTTTTAATTTAATACTAATCATGATATAACACGTCTAACCCAAAAAATGATTATATGTTAAAGATATCTCTTTCAATAGAAGATGTGGTTCCCATATGTGAATCCATATATATATATATATATATCTAAGGTCCTTCATCTCATTCCAAACATGAAAAACTACTTATGTTCTATATCCGTATAACTAGAGGATTCTTAAAATATATATATATATTGATAGGTAGTTAAAATTCTGAAGAGGGGATTTAGAAATTATAACGAATCCTATATACTCTCAATAATTTTAGATTCAAAACCCATATAGTTTTCTAAAACCCTACAATTTATCATCATTCATAAATGTCATACATTTGTGTTCAGAGACAGCATGTGTTCATTATTGAGTCCTAGGGAGACAACCTATGTATCCTAATCATAGAGAAAATATGAGTTATCATATAAAAAATATTTTTCGTAGAAAATTAGAGGATAATATAGAGTGATCATCCCAAGGGAACGATTAAGTCCTTATGGTTGAAATTTCTGAGACATTGGAGGACATGCACTGAAATGCATGCCTATTTGAGATATGGTCTTAGAAAGTCATCCTACAAAACCTAGTTTTAGCAGGAATTAGATTTCTCATATTTCATTCACTCCCTTTGGACTATCCCCAAGGTATATGTTCTTGTGTTTATGTTAATATATCATGTAAAATATTAGGGATTACAAGCTCAAATTACTCTATAAATTATATTTTCATGATTTAATTGATATGAATATTGAAGTTACTAATCCCACGTGTGATTTGGTCAGTGTCAGAAATGAGGAATATCATGTAATCAGTCTCATTGCATACATATGTAGGTCTCATTCATTGGTATTACTCTTAAAATGATTAATATTTAGTATGGGCCTATGGAAGGCTTCTTACATATCATAATTATATAATTAATTACAGTTATCATTGGTCACTAGATTTATCATTCCTTTGAAGTATATAATAGAATGGTCAGTCCATAGGAATGATTGGGTCCCAATGTTTGTAATATCAAAGTCATTATATGAATCAAACATATGTGGATGATCCTTTTGAGTTTATGATCAAGCCTTAGGAAGGTGTCCTATGAATTTTTTATGGAAGGAAGTAGAGTCCTCGTACTTTAATAGATCGATGCATACAATTTTATTTTCCCCGACCATTCCCATGGTTTATGATGCACATGTTTTAAACATTACAAATACATAGTCCCATGTGTGATATACTCATTGTGAAAATCAAGGAATAGAAGGAAATCAATGTAATTTACTATGAATTTGGAACTAATATGTAGGGATTTCCCTTGGAACGTTTATATAGAACTCATACCATTGGGAGGTGTCTAATGTATCCTAGCTATGGTAGGATTCATATTCATTGCAGTTCCCTTGATATGTCTTTACACAATAAGGTTTCACTTGTAACCGATTCATATCATATTATTTTATTGTTTGAGGATTACACTCTGAGGATGACTATTTGTCAGGGCTAACACACCAAGGATAAACAAACATATCAAGTCATGGGATTAACATACCGACTGGGTTATATATTATTAAGCTACTTATTGGTTCTAACTTTATTAGGAATCCCTTATAGAATAAGTCATGTTGTAGTATTCCACTGATAGGATCTCACTATAAAAGGATTCCCATGTATTTAGGTGTACACATCGAGGATAAAAAATGATATCAAATCCTTGGATACCATTGTTCTCGTAAATATTTTTGATGAAAATGATATGATCAATGAAACTCTATAAGTCCACATGATTGTGATTAATGTGGGAAACAAGGGATGTAAAATGACCAGTTTCACTACATATGGATGTATGGCATATATACTAGGATGACCCTTTAGGGGGTTTTGTATGGAGATCTTTACTATGGAAGGAATCTTACATATATTGGTTATGGATGGAAGAATAGTTCACATAATTCACTTGGTCAACTCCCACACCCTAAGGTCACCATTATTTTTGTGGCCAACACACTTAGGATGTATAAAATTATCATATCCCGTTGATTCCATTTGTGACCTGGCAGAATTTTATGCCCGATATGAATTGATTTTCATTTTGACATGCCTCAAATTCCTTAGTAACATGTTGGGGAATTTCTTCATGAAATATCATAGGACAATATCCAGATTCCACTAGAATACCTAAGGTACTTCATGGATCCTAGATGGAATATATCGGGATTATCGCAAGACATAGGCTGACTCATCTGGGGGACATAGAAAGACCAAGATGGTTTAATCTTGAAGCCTTCACATGACATCAGATGACATGTCTAGGGTATTCATCATGATCCAATTAGAAAAACCAAGTGAAATCATGAGATCTAGATGACACCTTAGGTGGGTGTCTAATGAGTTTGTGTGACCTATCTAGTATAGTGTATCATGTTGTTAGGACCAATAGGGGCCTATATACCTTGAGAGGGGGTGGTGAATCAGGGTATGAATATTATTTATCTAAATTATTCCTACCCCACTGGATCTTGTCCTCTTTATTACAAGGGTCACTTTGTTTTCACTTTTTTTTTTATTATAATAACTTCTTTTTTTCTTTATCTGATGATGATGCATTGAATTCAATTCAAGGAAGCGGGCATGCAGACACAAAGATTTTTACTTGTTTCACCCTCACTAGGCTATTTCCAATGAGCATACAACGGCTATGTGCACTGTACCAAATCCCCTAAATCTCGCTACCAATAATGATCAGGCTAGATCACTTTCATGCCCATGCTCACTGTCTTTACAATTTTTAGGGTCAGCTCCCTGCTTTCCCAAGGGTCACTCCCTTTTCACCTCTCTCTAGCTCACTGCTGGTAGAAATGATAACTGTCTCCTCTTCCTTTGCTCACTACACATGGAAGGGATCCACTCACAGTGTATAGACCTATAGGTCTCTTCATTATCACTAATGAATGCATCCTCCATTCTATGTAGATGCTCTATTGAAATACGGATTTCATCGACTGATGAACACCCATTTTCCCCTGAACATTGGGTAATTCATTTTTTAAAACCATTGAAAAGCACACTACTTAGTGATGCTCCCAATATCACAATGCTCAAACAAGACTTCGCGAAGCTCCTACCTTATCGCGAAGCACTCACGCAAAGAACTGTCGCGAAGAACTATTGTAAAGCTCAAGCCTTCTCAATGTATAGTCTATCGCGGAGCTCAAGTTGTCGTAGAGGGACTTCCCTTGCGAAGGTCATTGAGCCAACGCGGAGCACACAACTTTTTCAGAGCTTGATTAGCCACCGCGGAGCACTTATTTCGGGAAGCACAATACCTTTGTGAATCACATTCACGAACCAATACCAAAATATTTTCTCTGAAAACTCTCTCTTATCTTCTACTTCTCTTGAAGGATTCAAGGCCTATTAATAGGATATTCCACCGACCATCAATCTTTCCATGTGAAGGAAACACTACGTCATCTCAAATCGCATTGCCTCGAAGTTCCCAATGAAATAATCTCAAAATCACAAAGCATCATAGAAATATTATGATCGCTGATCTTGATGTAATCGTTGAGCATCACCATCAATCCCTTCAGATATTCGTTGTGAATCTCCCTCACAAATCCCTTCACCACCGCAATGCGCTCGAACCCCAGCTGTTCGCAATTCATGACGTAATCGTGAAGTATCACCATCAACACTCCTCTTGTCTTTGAAAATTCCAAAGAATGAATACTATCTTCACGAAATTCATGCCTTTTCCATATTAAAATAAAATCTTCATGCAATTCCTATTTTCACGACCTTGTACTGCTCTTTTGTACTACCTGCAAATCTTATATTCCTTTTTCATTGTTCTTTATCATGATATTTTGTAAACAACTTCTCTGGAACACGTCAATTCACCATTGAAACTTGCTTTGTCAACAAACACAATCAACCAAAAAATTATGCAATATTACCTTGAGGGGTTTTTCCCAATACATGTCCTACATGAAAAGTTAGTATGACTTCAAATAACCAGTATGGAATGTTTGAGGGTTATCACATAATCAAGGATGACATTTTGAGTGGACAATGAAAGACCGTTGTGGTTTGTTCTAGAAGCCATCACATGACCCATATGACTTCTCCTCAAGGTGTCAAAATATCTTTGTTCTCGCCCTATTTTTCATCTCATGATCTGGATCACACATATGGAGGGTGTCTCTAGAGGTAGTGCACCACGTCATAGATGGATTCCCTTGTCATGGATGACATGGCTCGAGGGTATAAATTTATAAGAAAACATGTATAGTGGGAAGTGTGAGTATCAACTAACATTACCAAATGATATCAGGAGATCTAGAAAATATTCATAGATGATATTGAGAGACATGGATGAAATTAGGGTCCACGATTATATGATTCATGTGATGTATCTAGATTACATCACATGTATTGGTTAACAAGACCATAGGGCTTCGTGAGACTAATCTGGGGCACCCAGGAGGATCATGTGGCATACCTTATCATGTTTATATAAATTTTCATGACCTGAATTGTTTATTAATGGATCATTAAGAGAACTATGTGAAATGTACTCATGTAGTCTCATGTCTTGGATGGTTCAGGAAAAGAGAATGAGGTTCAACAAACATGTATTTTTTTTAATCCTTTCAGCATTAGTCTTTTATCATTCCATTATATAATGAATTATCTAAAATAATTTTGGTTCAGTTTATTTAAATTCGTTCATGGTCTAAAAGACACATGAGAGGTTCTTCATATTCACTTCTAGAAGAATTTTTCATGGTCTACAAATGATCACATGAACTGATTTTATGCATGGTGCATGATCGCCATGACTGTTCGCTAGTATATAAACTTACGAGATGCTTTTTGGTCTTGAGATCAGCTACTCTAAGAAATATAATCTAGTTCTTTTTTGTATTGATGCACCTTGATATAAATAATCCAACTCCTCTCTTTGAGTCAATATAGGGTATTTATAGTCCACACAACCCCATTTTTTCAACGGATTTCATGACATATCTTACATGAATCTTATATATATTCAACAAATGGTTTTGGAATCAAGCGTCTTTATATTCCTATACTATGGATCACTTTTGAGGGTCTCACCTTATTTTCATAATCTGCAATTCACTCCCATCAACACCTTTATTATAGGATTATTGTCAATTAATGAGGAATTTGTTGAATTTCATGGGATTTTTAGTAATTCCATATTACTATATTGATATATCCAAGTGATTTCATGATATCATAGGGCCTATTGAAATGTGTTCACAAGATGATGATGCCTTTCTTAGGACATTTAATGAGGCATTTATGACTTGTTTGAGTGTCTTCGCAATATCAAGGCGGCCTTTCCAAAAGTCTCAGAAATCTATAATATGGAAAACCTTAACATGTCACAATATTTTTATAACAACAAGACGATCTATAATACTTTTATTTTTATTTCCACTTTTCATTTTACAAAGGTCTAGTGTCATGCGATATTACATGAGTTATGTCTAATATATTTACTGTACCCAATGATAATGCATCATGTGACCAAAAAAACTTCTAATGGGGATGTGGGAATATTTAAGAGAAAATTCCATCTGTTTTCCATTAGGGTAACAAAAGGGGGATTCTGAGGTCCCATGGATATACCCAAGTCCCTATGCACAATGTTAAAAGCATGGAATATATATTTTATGAGATGACGCAATCATGTAATTCGGGTCTGGCGTTGTCTTATAGACCGCATGTGGCACGTCACAGGTTTTTTGTGACCGCAAGTGGTATCCAACTCAACATATTTTATTTATTTGGTTTTATTTTACAAAGGCTTTGTGGTATTAAAATAGTTCTCCTATTATCTAAATAGAAGTCGTTTTCCACCTATGGAACCCATATTTGTGAGTTTTATGATCGAAATACCCCTAAAACGTTTTAATTGCTTCTCTTAATTTCACGTGTCTTTAAAAAGGTGTTTTAGGTGCTCATCGGCTAAAAAACTGCATAGCCTTGGGGTGTTTATCCCTATACCACCATGAAAATAATTTATTTCTTAGATTCCTTCTCAAGAGTAGAATTTTATTCCCTGATGGACTCTGTGGGATCCTTATCATGTTATGTGCTCTGTTTGGTAACCACGTATGACCTTATGATGTGCACACAATCACATGTCTCTTAGTGGCTTTCACAATGAATTATATTTGACCCCCTTATCCATCCTTTTTCATTATGTGGAGTATAATACGCACATCCAAGTATTTAATCTAATGTGAATTTTTTGATTCTCATTTGGTGGGTATCAAAAATGAGACATCATCCCCAGTAAAATCATGCCACTTACCTGGGAGACTACATCTCTCTCGGTTCCATTGGGAATCTTCAATATGTAAGCCCTATGCGAATTCAAACCAAGATAAATCCCCTTGAGAATGGAATTTTCCATGTACATGTTTCATGACATACATAGTCAGGACACCACTTCTGAACCCATCATCATTACTGCACAATGTAAAACTGTAAGGATCAATCCATTTACATGAACATAAATTTTTGGAAATAACTATGTGGGTTTTGATCCCTTCCTTCTAAAAAAGTGGATAGGATGCCTCTATGAGGTTCACTTCAAATGAATTGTAAAACTAGCTGCCCCACACTTTGGGTGATCTTCCATGTACCACCTATATTGGTGTTCCATTAAACCTTTATTGTTTGTCTCCTTCCATTTATATGATGCACTTCCTAGATCTATCTCTATTGGACATTATAATCTATATGCTTTCAAGAGGTGACATCATTTCTTTATGGGACACACCTTCCTGATTTTCCTCCGTCAGAATTATGATCCACACATAGAGAGTTCTACTCTATGATTAATTCTCACAAACCTTCATTGGGGGACATCATCAAATTATTGGATAATCCTCATGGAACTACCTCCATAGGCCATTCTGATCAATACATCTCCACAATGAGATATATTCCCTATCTAAGACACACCACTGAGTCTACTTCCAATGTTAGTTATTATTTGATACAATGGGATTTTTTTTGTTTCCCCTTAATATGGGTACAACTTCGTTTCCTCCCTCTAGGAGGAATTATGATCAATCATCAATTTTTAAAATGATTTTATACTTGTTCCCCGATCGATTGTTTCTTGAAATTCTTATCTATGTCAATGGGATGTTAAACATATGACCCCAAATAAATATCATATACATAATCATTAGATTACTGAGGTGAAAGACATAGAATATATATTTTCATAGTGTTATATAACTCATGAAAAAAATGAAATGCATGTGGTGAAATCCTTGGAAGATATATGAAATCGGAATAAGATACTAGATGATTGACATGAGATTCATTGGGTAGCATGAACATATGCCTCCACAAGAAGACCTATGATGAGGTATAATACAAATCAAATGTGTTCTGAGAGTCCAAATATTCAAGTGATTCCTAACATGACCACTATACTGACTGGAGGTTGATTCCCTATCAAGAACCACATGAATGTCTAGATATATGTTGTTCAATTAACATGCATCCACACAGTGATGGCACCGAGAATGTGTTCCATGAATATTATTTAACTATATAAGGTAGAATAATAATAAGAAACATCATTCAAGTAAGAATCCATATAACGATGAGGTGAAATCCCATCATCTTATATCAATCAAGTAACAAGCATCATTGTTCAAATTGATGAATGTCACCTGCCATTGGAATGTGGGAATATAGGGTAACAATGCATTCCAAAAAACATTAACATATAAGATGGGTTACATGAGGAAATTTATAGAAACCAAATTTTAAAAAACATATTATTATTATATGGATACTGGAGGTATTATTATATAATTAATACAATAAATTTATTGGAGGTATAAGAATAAATAAAAATAAATAAGTAAAGAAAAAGAATCACATCTTCTTCAATTATCATACCTTATATCCTTTCTAATGGTCTTATGGAATGGTATTTTATGAATATAATAACTCCTAACCCATGGATGTGGATTATTAGAGAAAAAAAAGATAGTCTTTGGCTGACCTAAACGGAACAATGTTGTGTAATGAAGATAAAGGACGTTTTTCATTTTAAAATTGAGGAAGAGGATACACCCAAAATTTATTACTAGATTAAAATATAAATTCATTTATAATCAATATTTATCATAATGGATTTATTTTATACGGCGGGTTTGTATAATTTCAATATATATCTATACAATTGGATTGATGAATTTTAAATTTGGAATAATTACACTTATTTCATGGTTTAACCCTTGGTAATCGAATTTTAACCATTTACTCAATAAAGAATTTGTTCAATATTTATTATTTATTGTGACAAAAAATTAAGTATCCATTTTTATTAAATATTAATAGTAATAATTCAAAATGTGTAATCCGTTCTAAATAATTAAAGTCATAGAAGTTGAATAATTTAAATTTAATTGAACCCATAAGACACAATGAAAGGTTATTTTTTCAAAGAAAGTGTTGTCAAATATAAAACATGTTTTTACAAAAAAATATATATGAAATTTATTCCAATGACTAAAATTTTATTATTAATAATATAACTAAAATAATTATTTTTATTCTCTTATTAAAAATAAATTATTACATTTTAAATTAATTACATGAAAATTAAATTTTCAATAATAATAATTATTTTTCAGTATCCATCAAAAAACCTATACTTTGAGAAAATTATATAAAAATATCTCTAAGATGACATTAAAGATATATTTAAAAAATGAATTACATTATTTTTAAAAAAAATTATAGATTCTTTTAACATTAATTAAATTATTTTATCACATGATGAAATAAAATTCATTTTTGAATAAAACGTTAATTTTAAAAAAGATAATAAAATTAATAAAAATTCTCTAATTATTTTTCTATATGATTTATTAATATAAAATATATTTACATAATTCTGAAAATGTTGCTATTTATATCTAATTTTCCAATTTTATATATATTTTATATATATATATTATATGATAATTTAGTTATATTTTGGGTTTCATGTATCATAAGCTATCAATAAAAGATATTTAATTGAAGAAAATTATTTTATTAAATATGAATGTATTACATTATTCCCACTTAAATTGGGTTATACATAAATTTACATCTCATAGATATAAGTAAATGATGATATAATAAATCCATCTGATAATATGTATATTTTTTTGAAAAATTATTCCAATATATAACATTACTTAGTTGAGTTAGGCAGTTCCATAACACTATATTTTTGATCCAAGATTAATTTATCATTTTATCCCTAAATACTATCATCCATTAGATTTTTGTTTTATGATTTTAGTACATTTTAAGGATTTGATATGTACCTCTCAGGTGAGACATATATAATACACCTTGAAGATGAGAGCAGTTAGGTGGAAGTACCTAGACATAATATACCATCGCTAACAGATAAAAATCATTAAGGGGAAAATATACCTATGATTATTTTTCCATTATTTAAAAATATAATATTGTTTGTTAATTGATAAATTGAATAGAAAATATACTCCCCGTCATAAAATTATAAATTTCCCTAATTATTCTCAACATAACTTTTCTATAAACTCAGATATTCCTTCATATTATTCTGAATAAATCTAACATTATATTTTGTTTCCTTAGATTACAGAGGTCCCAAGCATAATTTTTATAAAATTATCCTATAAAATTATATTTTTGTAATTTTTTTCATTGAAGGATTCATAAAGTGAAATATATAGTTGTATTAAAATTAAACTAGGGGATTTTGTTGATCATTTACACCTCTATAATACATATAGAAATATATTAAAATGTTCTACATGGTTTTAATAAATATCTTATACTAACCATCAATATGAAGATGGTATGTGGGTTGGATAATAACACTGAATACTGAGTTTTTCAAAGACTTTACTAAAATATAGAGATAATCCTTGATTCACAATCATATACCATTTAATATGGTTCTCTATGAAACATTTATACTTCATTTATTTTATATTCTGGAATGATTATAATTAGTGAAATCATCAATAATTGATGTTCATTATGCTAACATGTAAGTAAATGAAATCAGTCTGAAATACCCAAAGTCCTTTGGACCATTTTTTATGTTTGATGAAAAAATATATTGAGATGTTTTCCCATTTCTAGTCTAATATGGGTAATGGTTTTAAGATACCCATAAACTTATATCTCTTATAAATAACTTATTGACATCCCTAAATGAAGATATATACCCTCTTATATCACTCTTCATGTTGTTTCCTCAATAATATTCTTCAACATATCTATAAGTCATCATATGTATAAAATTAATAGAGAATGATAAATTAGTATCTTCATCCAATATCTCATTCTTGAAAGATATTGTTGAGACATATACCAGGTTCTAGAAAATTATTATTATTTCAAATTGAATTTTTAACTCAAGTACATTTCTCTCCATATTTTCTAACTCTACATATTCCATTTAAACATATTTATTCTTCCATTAGATAGATTATGGAATAACCATTTGAAAAAGAAATGGTTTACCCCCTTTAATAAATATTCCCATATCAATCATTACTAATTTAAAAATATTGGATGTTAAATTTTATTAATTATACATAAGATATCATGATGATTTCAACTGAAATTATCTACCAACCTTTTCCTTTTCCTCGATTGATAATATATTTATCTTTCATAAGAATTGTTCAAATTCTTCCATCTTATTTAGTGAATATTCAACTCTATCTGAGTTAATATATAAATTTATCCTTTACTATTTGTATATATGTGATAAATTTATTAATTTTGATAATTTTTCAATATATTTAATGTAAATATTTTTATATTTAATGAAAAATCAAGAGTTGGGTAATTTTTCTTATGGACCTTCAACAACCATAGGATAAAGTTATCAATATATCAATATACCAGGGGACTCATCTTAGTCCCTTTTGTTGATAAATAAATAAATATCAGAAAAAATTATCCAATATATGGTGGTGTATAAACAATTTCATGGAATAACATTCCCTTTAGTTCCTTGAATGTTTCTCATATTCATCATTCTGAAGAAACATGTTCCTCTTCATCGTTAACATGGTTCTTGTACCTAAAATCCGTGATTTTTTCCAAATAACATAAAAATGTATAGAAAAGAAAGGAAAATAATAGGTATCTATCATTGTGGTTGGATTGGGCTATTGATCAATGAAATATATATTTGATTGATCCACTTATATTCTATTTTGTGAGATTATGTTACCAAAAAATGACACTTTTAATGGAAAAAACATAAATAGGGTAAATATTCCATAGAACGTTTCCTTTCATGGGGTATATAGAACATTCTTAAAAATGTCATCATTCCCTTTATTTTCTCCTTCAATATACAATAACATCATATACTATGACTACCACTCACTGAACATGGTAATCTCTAAATATATTATTCATTAAATCAATAATGATATATAAATAATTTATAAGACTAATCAACCACATTATCTATTCATTGTGTCCATAACATGTAATATTATTTTCGTAGGTATATCATTCTCTTGGTCCCTTAGTTGATGATATTCATAATATAATTAAATAATAAAATGGTTTTGAGATTCATAGATTTGATGGAGTATTTTTCCAAAATGTTTTATAGTGTAAAAATTAATGATGATGATCTTGTAAAGTACACGATAATCAATATAGAGGTTCATGGATCCAAAATACATTTTATAAAAAAGCACTGGCAAAGCCAATGCTCACACACTTAACAAATTTAATACCTTATCATGATTCTTCTCTTGTTACTTCTTTATTTCCTACAAATTAATATAGTACATTCATTATGGAGTACATTAAATAAGAGTGGCACAAGGTATCCATTAAATTGAAATGTAAACTTTATGATTTCATGTATAACAAAGAAACTCTTTTGGAAAGACATCAAAAATTCCCTACACGATAATCATATCCTTGATTTTGAGTTCCTCCATGAAAATATGAGAAAAAACACCTTACTAATAGGAATATAGACCAATAAAATATATGTAGATTTTATTTTAATGATATAATAATAATAACACAAATACAATATAATAGTTACGTTTTTAATATCAAATGTGACTAACCATACATTGTAATTGATGTCGATTTTTGTAGTGAATAGAAATAAATGCCTAATATATCATTAAATTCAAATATAGTAAAAATAACACGGTTTGATGAATCAAATTCTAATAAACATCAATTAGATAAGAATCATTGACTTGAGATGTTATCATCATATTCATGGGTGTTTTCACTATTAATTCAATATCTAGACATTCAAGAGTATTTTCCATACAAGTAGAAAATTCATTAGATATAAAATAGTTGGTATATTCATAATCAATATTTTGTTATTTATCTCTATAATTACCTAATTAATTCTTCCCATCACACTATTATTGAATTTATAGATTAATATCCATTCTATACATAAATCATTTACAACCACCTTATGAAAATTTCATATATACTTCCTTATTAAAATTGGAAAAAATAAAATCTAACCATATTTCCTCCACAACCATTATTATTATAATTTAGTTTGAATTATATCATTATAATTTTATCCAGACCCCTATATTTTCCAGAAATTTAAATGTCCAATTTATTCAAAAAACATTATCTAGGTGGGTAGTCTTATTTTGTAGAATGGTCACACTACCATCTAGAATCTGAACCATTTTATGGCAAATATCAGGTTCCAATGGAATGAAAATTGATTTCAATAAAAGAGAAGGGTCAGGCATATTACTAATCGAAGGAGATACACAAAAGATATTATCCAATTAAGAGAGGTTTTGTGGAAGTTCCAACTAATAAGATAGCATATTTATATGATCAATGATATCAAAAGCAATTAATTATCATGGTTTTAGATTATCCTCATTACCAAATCTTAAAAACATCGTCCATGGATGTGATATTTGAAAAATCTTTTCACCAATATAAAATTCCATATCATTCGGTCGATATTTAGTATGACTTTTGAACATTGTTTTTTCGTCCCTTGTGTGTTCATGAATAGACCTAACCTTACCTAACATTTATTCAGATTGATTAGGTCCCAATATCAGTCTTTCTCTAAATTATCTAGATATATGGTAGTTATACACTTATTTCAATTTTGGTATAGATAAGGGGACATATGAATGTTTGTGTGGAATATATTTTCCTATAAAAATTCATCTAGAAGAATGTGTTTATCCCAAAGACCATAAAATATACAGAACATGATATCATCATTCCTTATAGAGTTTTAATTTTTATCTCATACTGGCCATATTTAGGAGGAATATACATAAGGTAGAAATGTACCTCCATATCTATATCCTTATAAATAATTCTCAAAAATGATGACGTAATCCTCATAGATAATTCATACACAATATAATGTGGTACTCCTTGAAATCATACCACTTGTTTAATGAATATCTTAGATTTCTGAACCAAATAGTAATCCTCTCTGATAGCATTTAATTTTGTATAAATTTTATGGAGATCTACTAAATCACATATATCATTATGTAAATTATATTTTTTTGGGAGTCTGATGAAAAAATACAAGGTGATGTTTTCCTTTATTAATTGTTGTATGTGTTGTGGTTGTAAAAACCACTTAGAATTTAGTAACCCAAAAACAAATTTCTGATATACCAAGACTGGTATTTGAAAAATAGTATATATCTCTTCATTCCATTTAAATAAAAATATTAATTCAAATCCCTATACATATTTATAAATCTATGATTAATATGGAATGTTGAACTATGATCCTCTTCAAACAACTCCTCCAAATCCTACATATATGAATATAATAGATGGTTCCTAAACCTTATCATCCCAGGACAATAATTGTTGAAAATAGGAACATTTTTCACATTCTTATCTAGAACCAAATCCTCATTCTACATCACTTTTATCCTTCCATGGATAGATAAGTGCACACTTATTTGAAGAAGATAATATTATTCACCTTCCATCTAGATTTCAGGATTCATTCCTTGGAAATAACATAAAATTGGATATTTTATAATTATATCATGTATAAGAAATATAAACCCTTTAGACTCAGTGAATATTGAACATATACCTTTTTTCTAGGGTAGTAGTATATTGAATAGTCATAATATATAATCAGTTGTATTAATATTTTTTGGTACATATTAAACCTTTGTAGGGGAGAATATATACATTTAAAATTTTAGATCATCATTTATATCACACAATTCTCTATAATGATAATTCTTCAATATATATAATGAAATAATTAACGAGGATAACTCCAAATTATGATTTGGGTAATTTTATCAGGATCTATTATTTTTTTATGAAGAACATGTTATAAAAAGCCTTTATTCATGATATCACATCAAAATCAATCCTTGGATGAATATATATTAATTACAAACCATTCTCCACTACATGGTAATTTATTTATAGATGGTATGACTAATATTCTATTATGTTCATTGAAATTTTCTTCCCATTCATTTATCTATGGTAAATTGCATCCATTTTGAGTCAACATGGTGATTTTATTATATATTCATGAGAAATTATTCAAAATCCATTGATAATATCCATCCAATCCATGATACCTTAAGATAATAGTTATCATAGTTGGTCTAAGACAATGTTAAATAGATGTATTCATTGATGAATCATTAGATATACTGTCAATTGAAATTATATTACCCAAAAATAAATCTTTATGTATCAAAAATTGACTTTTTAGATTTATTCATGAATTTTATCCTTCCATAGGGTCGATAATAAAACTCTCTTGTTTTATACTTGGTAATCCATAATATTTCAATATATAATAATATAATCTATATAGACTAAACCAAACTGATAAATGTAATATCTAAAGACACTATAAACTAAATTCATGAAGATATTGAGGATTTAGTTAGATAAAATGGTTTCACTAAATACTCATTGAAACAGTAACATGTATAAAATATTTTCAATATTATATTATCCTTCAGTTCCCTCATTTTATGATATCTAAAATGATGTTCAATCTCAAAAAACTATTGACCTATTCACAATTAATCAAATATATCCTCAATATGACGTAGAAGTTACCCTTTCATGAATGCCATGATTTTCTATTGATGGTAATCATTGAAGAGTCACATCTATCCGTATTTATTCATAACAATAATTATATGATAACCCCAAGGAGACACAGTTGTATTGATGATTCCATTTTAAATGTTATACTAGGGTTACTTCTTTAATTTCAATATATGAACCATTGAAATTATATATGGAGTCTTTGAAATAGGTGTGGAACTAGGTATGAGTTCTAGTGTGAAATAAACATTATGGAATGGTTAAAGACTATGAATATATTATTTAAATTCATAAGACCCCTCCAAATATGAGAAATATCATGTATTTTTAGTTTATCCCCAACAATATGAGATAAGTACCTATATTGAATACAAATTAACATTCATAAAATAGAGTTGATCTTAATCAAATGTCAATATCAATCATGTCACATATAGATGTTCATAGATTTCTATGTAATAACAAATGTTACTTCCATTCCTTGTATTTAGATGTTTGATTTATATAGGAAAAAACAATACATTACTAAGATATATTAAAAGTGAAAAAGAGGTAGACCAAAAAGGTTTGTAGGAATCAATTTCCTAGAATAATTTATTAGAGGAGAATCATTGACAATATATGAGATAATAATAGTAGTACTAATTAAACATTGAATAATTTGTGATATTAATTAATTATAATAAATAGTTTTCATGATACAAGTTAATTTGTATAATTAATCCTTAGAGTAATATGTTAATATTTTAGCATACATACAACCACACTAATATAATTATTATATCATTAATTCCATAATGAAACCAAAAATTGTCAGCATGATATTTAGATGTCTTTTGATCAATGTTAGCAATAATAGATGGGATTTATAAATCATGAAACCTTATTTTCAATCTATTACATTTAAAAAATATCCTATAACATTAATGGTCCTCAAAATTTCATATCCTTCATGATGGTTTGTAAAAAGTTCTATAATTTAGAATGCATATCCACTAGGGGTGCCAACCAGTTTTCAAACAAATCCCCTTTTCATGCACCATTTAATAATCAAGTCAAATCCAAATACATCATTTTTAGTTATTACCTATAGTTTAATAGGTTATTGAGTCATATCATCGTGTATTATCCTGATCAGGATTTATATTCATTAAAACAAATCACTCCATCCTTCTCCTAAATCACAAGAAATTTTCTTATACTTTGAATTTTTATTGACTTATCCTATCACATATCCTTATACATATCCTTATACTTATACCTAGATGTATCACTAATGATTTAGTATCCCATTCTATAAAGGTAGAATTATCCTTCTATTTTATACCAACTATAAGGACACATGCATTTCATTCATATATATATTACATATTATTAGATGTATATTCCATACATTCCACAATTACACTCCCAAGTTTAATAAATTTTTTATTTTAAAAGGATACTTATTATAAAATCTTCTAATTTAATGAATGATCATCAAATTATACCATAATGATATTCATATATTTTAATAATCATAAAAATTAATATCCTCAATATATAATCATAACCTATGGAAAGAAAACTTTATAATGTAAGATCATATGCTTTGTAAGGGTAAAAATGTAGGTTATCAGTCAATAATCATCTAGAAGAATATGATAGTAAAAATGTAATGAAATTTAAATTTAACTAAAAAATTAAAAAACCACTATATTATAGATCCTAAAAATGATAATTCATTTAAAAAATATCATATAAAAAATTCATGAACTATAAGAGTTAAAAAATAATTATAAATCAATCAAGAACTATATGTTAGTTTGAAACAATTGTGACAACATCATTAGTATAAAAACCATTTCATATTACACAGTTAAAATAAGACACCATATATTCATAATGGATTTAGAACCAATACATGTTTCCAAATTAAATTATGATCATGAATCACCACATGTTTCCCATAGTGAATCTATTACATCATAATGTTTCCCATAGCGAAATAACTACATCAACTTGTTTCCCATAATTATAAAATGAAATATAAAAAATTTCCAAATTAATTGGTGGGATATATTGCTACCCACAATCATACAATCTATAAATTTTTTTAACAAAGTATCATAAAACATCTATCATTTCATTAACCAGGAAAATGGAACTGTGTTTCATAAGAATTTCATCAATGGAAAACCTATAGAAAAGAACCTCATTTCAAAAAAAAATTATTAGTTAAATATTTTATAATCCATAGAAATAGAATGGGGTTCAAAAATATAATTTCATTAAAATAATAAATATAAACCACAAAATTAAATAATAAAGATTTTACTATTGTATTATATCCCCATTAAAATATTATTAGCACACAATATTCTTATCATTTAAAAATGTAATATTTTTAAACAAATTCTTGTGGAAAATATATTTTTCATTTGAAATAAATTCTTTCAAATCATAAAATTTCAAAAATCATGAATAAAATTTTTTCATTGCAATTTTATTGTTTAAATATTGTGTAATCTTTAAATAATTGAAATTTAATAAAATCATAGTGTTCTATTTAGGACATAATTGTTAAAACAAAAATTCAATTCCCATTTTCAATAAAAAATAATAACTAACTCAATTTTACAAATGACAGGAGTATTTATTTTATTTTATTTTTTAAAATGTAAATAATGGGTATAAATGTTTTAAAAAAATAATTTGAAAATATTAAATCATTCATTTAAATTTTTTACAAAAAAATGATAAGGAATAAAAAGTGTTTTCTATGGATGGGTGAAACAAGTTTTGTTTTCCCTAAACAAATTATTTTAGAATGATGAGTAATTAATTGTGTAATGTGAAATTAATTAATTTAATTTAGAGAAATCACTATAAGAGAAAAAATATCATTATATTAATCATATATGGATCATAAAAGTTCATCATTGGAAGCATAGTTACAAATAATCCTGACAAACAATTAGATTTTAACATAAACCCACTACCACATTGGTATATTTGGAATAGCAATACTAATGAAATAAACAACAGAAGATACATATGTGAATACAATAATAATAAATATATGAATTTTAATATACATTCATAAATAGTATATATCTAGCATAAAATAAAACGTGGTATATAAGTCACGTGTCCTCCTAAAATAAAAGTTATTTTAAAATCCATTACTTTATGTATCAAATTACATAATATTCAATTGAAATAACAATGTAATAAATAAATGTATATAATATATATTATAGAATCATAAAAATATGTATCCTACCATATATTAATCAATTTTTACCATGTATTACATGTTGATTTAAAATTAATTTTTGAAATCATGTTTCGTGAAATAACTACTTCATTTTTTAGGTAAGTATTATTATTTGTATTTTGGTTCCTTTTAAATTTTTCACTGTTCTATAATAAATAAAGATTTATAAATAATTGAATAATAATATAAAATAATTATATATATATATATATATAAGTATAGTAATCCATTAATGATATATTTTGAATATGTATTACAAAGCTCATAGAGATGTTTTCCCATAGATAAACATGAAAAATGATTACATTTTCCCAATGCAAGAAATGAAAGAAAGGTAAAATATATATTACCTTTACCACATATTTTTTATTTAATTTATAACAAATATATTCATTATAACTATCATAATTACATATTATTATAGCTTAATATAGAATCTTATTGCTTTGGGAGGATGTAGAGCATTGTAGACATGTTCGCTGTTATCATTTTCCAATGGAATAGAAATAAGTATTAGTTTGACATATTAATATTTTAAAGTATACTTGACTCATAAATATATTTTTACAATGTTAAATCCATTATTATATACATCTTTGATTTTTTGTTATGAAAACAAAACCTCTGGTTCACAAGGTAGTGGTCCACAATAGAAACACTCGACTATTTTATTTACACATGATGGATGAGGAGAAAGATACAGGTTATTCCATCAGAATAATTAAATATCATAAATTGTTTGAAAATTGTGTCATTGTATTATGTTTATTTAGATATCAATGATGGTGGTAATAAAAAATGTAAAAATAAAATATATAGTGAATGTTATTACCATTTCATAAAACTAAATTATCCGGATTTTATATCAAATACCATATGATTGGTCACTTAAGAAGAAAATAATATTTATAATAGTGATAAGTAATTTTGACAAAAAAATTTCATTTAGTTTAAATGAAAATGTGTTCAGACGTTTGATGATGTGAGGAGAGTTTTTCCCCTATTTTAATTTAGTAGATGTGGTATTTTTTAAAAAATGAAGGAAAATTATTTAATTGGAATTCAATCTCATGTCAGGTGCCTACAAACATGATAAATAATTTCTATTATGTATGATATGGTATATCTATACCTCCATAAAAAATAAATTATTTTTTTAATAATTTATTACATAATTTATAGGTTCACTCATTTTCAATACTTTGGATTCCACCAGAGTAACTTCTCTCTTTTAATTTACCTCTGTAATTTATTACAAAACTGTAAAATTAAAATAGTCAATATAAGATAAATTATAGCCACTGATTGTATAATTTTATTCCTATTTAATAATTAAATATCAAATGTTCTTGGAGTATTAATTTTATCATATGCCTATAAAATGTAAAAACCATGTTAAAACATTATCCACCATAATTATGTTTTTTCATTTTCACTCATATTTACAAACCAAAATAATTTTTTTAATATTTTATATTATAAATTTTTAATATTTCAAACAATTAATTAATTTTATAAAATTATATAAACAGAAGTGGTAGAATTTAATTTAAACTCAAACCCCTAAAAGCGATGAAACATTAGTTTTCAAAAGATTAAAAATTCATATGTATAAATTGTTTTAGTATCAAAATTCATTATGAAATTCATTCAAATGACACAGATTGATTAAAAATAATTTACTAAAATTATTTTCATTTAAAAATAATATTAAATAGAAAATGGATCCAATAATTTTAATTAATTAATGTTAATTTTTTATAATGATCTATATTTATTAATTTTCATTGGTAAAGTAATGGTTTCCAAAAAATTTAAAAAAATCAAACTATGTTAATATAGAAATTATTGAATCAAAAATCATGTTTTTTTCAAAATAAATTTTACAAATGTTATGAAATTACATTAATTATTTGTAAATAGTATTTGTGAATCATATTACAACTTTACTAACATTTAAGTATAATTTTCATCATTATATTAGCGTTATATAAAAAAAGTATGTTTAATATTTTTACAGATATTATTTTATTAAAAAATCAAATGTTATATAGGTGCCTTAAAGAATTTTGTTAAAATAATTAGTTTAATAGAATACCATATTTCATTTAAACATGAAGTTTCATGTAATGTAAGCTATCTGATTAAATTAATATGTTGGAAAAAATATTTAATAAAAAATCAAGGTGTTAAAATATGGGTATATAAATTTTTTCAAAATGATTCCAAGTTTTCAAATTCATTGAAAATTATGAAATTTTTATTTACCATAATGTTTTTTATTTAAAAAATAAATATATTATGGGAAATAGAAAATAAAAAACGAAGAGGGAGAAAGAGAGAATATGGTATTGAGAGTGTTGGTGAGTTTGAGTAGTGATTTCAATATTGTAATGGCACATACCCTCCTACTCTAGTACATTGCCAAAATCTCGGTCCCATCAAGAGGTTCCACCGAGGCAATGGCACCATTAGTGTGGCACTAGTTATAGTGGCACCATGACGATGGCACTGTGGATGTTGCACAATCATAGTTTCTAAACAAAATGGAGACCCCGTTAATGTGAATCAGTAACGGTGGAACTGTAATGGTGGCCAAGTGAGGGTGGCACCGTGAGGGTGGCACCATGACCATGGAAAACTGAGGGTGGAACCATGACCGTGGAACTATTACAGTGTCTCACCAAATAGTTTCACACCGTTGTTATTTTTTTCGTTTATGGATTTTTCCACTCTTACAACGTATATTTTGACATAAAAGTATTTTTATACCCCTTTAAAATCAATTAGAATCCCATAAATGAAACCAAAAATACCCCAACAATTAGGAGACCGTTGACATACAAAATGTGTGGCTTTATCCTCGGTTCCACACCCTTTTCTCATACTTTCTAGATCCATCCCTATTACGTGTTTTCCACTAATTAAACAAAATCCTTAAACAAATAGCTGTAATGGAAAACTATTCAATGAGAATTTTAATATTACAATTTTTTCAATCCTGTGTAACCATCCAACCATGTGGTGAAACCATGATCCTCATTTAAAGCTGTTCAAAATTCATATCCTATAACTCGAGGATCTTTTCTTTTTATCACATAGGAATTTATTTTGGATTGCCTCTTTTTATTTCCTTGGGGTTTTTGGAGTCCCCCTTACTATGGCTAGTGGAGCGCTTGTGAATGTGCCTTTCTCACTCACTCTTGGAGTCCCCGAAGTTCCCCTTACAAGGAGTGCATCCCTTGTTCTTAGTGTGTGGAGAAAAACATTTCTCGTTGATCATCCATGTTTGATTTTCCTTCGTCTCTCTTTACTATGTATCTTATAGAGTGGGTATGCTAATTTTTCCAACATGGATGGATGAAACCAAGCCACAAATAAGATAATACAAATACATTTAAAGAATGAATTGGTGTTTTTTATTATGTTGTTATACTCTTTTATAAATGATTACGTGTTGGGAATTGTATGGGATTATGTCCCATGAAAATCATGGTGAATTGTGGTCTTTCCTTACACACTAATATACCCTTGTATCATGTGTTGATATTAATTTCTATGACAAAGATATTGGTTTATCCCATAACTCAATTGATTGAATGAATGTCTAGTGAACAATAATCTTCGTGGGATCACCCTGATTAACCAAATGAATGATTGAATTAATAGAATGGTGAGTTTGAATCTTGAAAATAAGTTACTATATCTTAGAAAAATTTGTGGTTTTTCTTCTGGTTTCTAGGGAGGTGATATGAATGGGGATGGGTTCCCTTGTAGTTGTGAGGTTGTTATATTTTGGATATGAGGCCTTGTGGCGATGTATGTTGGAGATTGGTTTGGCTACAGTACTTCGAGGGATCTCATAGATCCCTTTTGATGTTGTATCTTTACAAGAGAACCGAATTTGAATGCTTCAATTAATGCCTAGGGGTTTTTCCTTACCTTTTAGATATGCCTATTAGTTTCCTGATAGAGGAGAATTACCTTAAATATAATCACTTTAATATGAAAATAATTATGGGTCCAATGTGGAATTGTTTTCTGGGAGTGAGTTGTGCCTCGATTGTGGGTGATGTGTTTTTTTGAAAGAATAGTAATGAGAGAGTTTGTGTATGGTATGGTTTCGGAACCCCTAGGTTGGAATGAGTGCTTGTCTACCTGTATGTATAAGTTAGTTCTTGTGTTTGTTATTCACGGAAACCCAAGTTAAGAACTCCGTGCCAAACACCCCCATTACATGGGGGAGGGTGTTTTTTCCAATACTCATATGAGTGGTAGGTTATTAGATCATTTTCATATCCCTTAAATATATATCCCAATTCTCTTTGGGCATTATTTCATGGCCTCAAGTCTATTATAGAACAATATTCTTCGGTAAGGGTAGGTTGTTTCCCGAGTGTCTTCGGGATGATGCCCATGTGTCTTTGGGAATTGCAATAGTTGTTTAGGACGAGGTGTCTTTGGTCGTGGTTGTAGTTGTTCTGGCCCAGGTGTATGCGGGAATGGTTTCATGTGTTTTTAGGTGGGATATGGGGTTTTGGTTGCCTAGGCATGTGTGGGTGGCGTATGGAAGTGGGACTGTAGTGAGAATGGTGGGAGAAGTGTAACACATAGGTTGTCTTCTATAACTAGTGGGAAAGTGGTGTGGGGTACCCAAATGTCGATGTTCTATTACTAATACTTTACTTTACTTTCAATATTTTGGGAGTGTGACTTGGTGAGGTTGGGTGGATATTTTTCATTTCAAGGTGCATTGGTTATCTCCTTTTTCTCACATGGCATTATAATGCCTCCCCACTTGTGCATTAGAGCATTTTCTTTTCTTTACTAAGTATACCTGAATCCTCACCCTACTTATATAAAACTGGTTTCAGCATTCGAGGAGGATTTCGAGGACCATGCTGGACCATACTAGTAAGGTCGTTTGAACTAGAGACGCTGCTATTTTTCTTTCCTTCTGGTACATTTCATTAGGTTTTCTTGTATTTTTGTAGCACTTATTATTGGAACTTGAGTATGGGAATAGTTTGTTTTTGTTTTACTTTTATTTCTAGTTTTTGTGTTGTTTGGTTTTTTCATATCTCCCACCCTACTAAATAAATTAATTGATTCCTCCCATATTGTGTGTGATTCTATATCCTCTGTTCTAGTCACCACTCTAGGACTTTTTAAAGGTGGGTATTTGGGGTCGTTATCTCTTTTTCAACCTGAGGAAGGAAGAGTCTGTAAATCTGTTGTCCCTTCCTTCATCTTGGTGAAGGAGAGTCATGGAAGAATTGTATCAAAAGTAAATGGATGAATGATAATATGGAGTTTGGAGTTAGGAACAATTAAAATTGCATGCGATGGTAGGGAAAAAATATTAGGCAATCTTGGTTCGTGAAATACGGCAGGGAAGACCAACTAGGATGCGGGATTTTAGGGCCCCTAGTGATCTGACGGAAGGACTCAGGACCTACCGAACAACAATGTGATGCTATACTGATTGTAGGGTAGAAAACCAAGGAATAGTACATGAATCATAATGACTTGTTTTCTTATGTTTCATTAGTATTTTTGAGTTTAAATAAAATGAAAAGTCTAAGAAAAATTTAAAAGCAATCTTCTTCAATACTAAATCTTGGGAATTCCTTGTTTACCTTGAAGCTAGGGAACTCGAACGATGACTATGGGTTCTGCGGGCGATCAAGGCCTATGAGGCTGATTTGACATATCAGTAGAGGGATGATCGAGGGGAGCAGGATGGCCAGTGGCAGAATATTATTCATTCCTTTCAGTAGAACACCCTCGAGAAGTATGATGGAAACGTCTCAGACATGGAGATCAATAGATTTCTCGAAGATATTATGACATCATTCATCTTGATACGGGCTTCGACGGAGTACTAAGTTCCTCTATCTATAAAGGCAGTTGTGGGGAGTTTCAATTTAGTGCTGGATGACCTATATTTGGGAGTAGAAGGAGGCTGAGGTTTCATGGATTGATTTGGAGAGGGAGTTCCATGTTGCAATTCCTCTCTTCCATGATGAAGGATGAGAATAAGAAGAAGCTACTCTCCCTTTATCAGGGGAGTATGTTTGTGAGGAAACTGAGTACCAAGTTCAAGGATCTCCTTCGTTTTTCTCAAGACCTCTTTTTGGATGAGGATTCACAGGAAATACGTTTAGAGGAGCCATTTCGGCCTTCTCTCTAGTATTATGTTACACCCTTCACTATACCAACATACTTGGAGGTCTAGAAGAAGGATGACTTGGTGGAGAGGATGAATACACATGGAGGTGTACTATAAGAGGGGAGATATTTGGGATCATCAGAGGGGAAGGTCGTCTTCATCAGGGCTACTATGTCAGGGAATTCTAGGTTTTGGCCAGTGGGGAGCACGCTCCCGCAGTTCTAGTTTCGATCTCCCATTCGTCGCCCTTTCTTTACGGTCCTAGAACCAAGATGCATCATTTATGGCAGTCGTGGGACCATCAGAATCAGTTCTTGGATCAAGTGTAGTACAGTGGGGGTGGGTAGGTTAACACCCTATTCAGAAGAAGTAATATCCAGGTAGGACCTTTTTGAATCAGAAGCAATAATATTGTGATCCTTCTCCTCCAAGACAAGATGTTGCAGGAGGAGGCCACCCTCGGGGTTCTCCTTAGGGAGCTCCTCAAGGACCTCAAACATGGCATGGTTGGGGAGGCTTCTATCATCCAAGGGTTATAAGAGCAAGGCGTGGGATGTTTTGCGTTGTAGATGAAACAGTTCCAACATGGCCATAAGTCGTTCGAGGTACGATCATCATGTTTGGAACCCTTTCATGTGCCTTGTTTGATTCATGAGATTCCCACTCCTTTTTACACCCATCCTATCCCAAACATTGGTTTTAGATGTAGATAGACTTCTCATACACCTGTTGTTCAGTACACCAGTCATAGGACATACCAGCTTGTCTCATGTTTTTCGGGGATGTAGACTGTTGTTGGGACCACATCAGTCCAGTGGGGATCTTCTTTTGTTATAGATGCCATTTTATGATGTTATATTAGGAATCAATTGGTTTTTCACTGTGTCTTCCATTACCTAATTCTTCTTTAGAAGGGTCATGTTTTATGATATAGGCAGACAATGTCTGACCCTCATCGGTGAGTGGGTTTTCCAGGAGGGAAGCCGAAAAGTGGATCCCCATCATTCCATGTTAGAAGAGCTATTAGTGGTTTTAGCAGACATAGAGATGGTGGATGTCCTGATAATCATCACTAACTTAATGGACATCTTCCCTGAAGAGGTGGTGACTCTAACCCCTCGATGTGATGTTGAGTTCAGAATAAACTTGAAACCTGTTGCATGTCGGATTCTGATGGCTCCCTATCCGATGGTGCCTTCTAAGTTGTGGGAGTTAGGAATTCATATTGTTGATCTGATGAAGTAAGATTTTGTACGACAAAGTATGTCACCATGGGGTGATCATGTTTTTTTCACAACGAAAGAAAAGGTGTTCTCAGGCTGTGGATAGACTACCAGAGATTGAATGAGGTAATTATCATGTATTGTTACCCTATAAGAATGATAAACAACCTTTTTGACTAGTTGAAGTGAGAAGGGTGGTTCTCCAAGACATAAATTCAGTCAGGATATCCCCAGTTGAGGGTGATAGAGGTTTAAATCTCTAAGACTACCTTCAGGCGAAGTTATGGTCACATTGAGTTCGTGGTCTTGTCATTTGGAGTTTTGGACCCACCAGCCGTGTTGATGGGGCTCATGAAATCCATCTTCTGGAAAAATATAGACAGATTTGTAGTCAATATTATTGATGCCATCTTAATCTACTCATAATTAGAGGAATGACACACTAAGAATATGATGATGGTTTTAGGGGTCCCCTAACAACACCATCTCTATAGAATGTTGTCCAGGTGCATGTTCTGGACACAAGAGGTGAACATCCGTGGATACGGGGTGTCTGAAAAGTCGATATAAGTGGATCCATAAATGTTCTAGGTGGTTATTTTGTGTGAAGAATCCAATAATGTGGCATATATTCCTAGTTTTTTTGGGTTTAGTGGGTCACTACCCAGATTCTTGCCCAATATTTCTCTAGTTGAAGATCCCTTGATAGCCTTGACCAAGAAAGATCAGGCTTTGATATAGAGTGACCAGTGCTAGGATGCCTTTTGTTATCTAACGTGGAAGCTGGTTAGTGCCCTTGTACTGAGGTTTCCAGAATATGGAGTGATGTTTGAGTTATTCTGTGATGATCAGTCCAAGTCTTGGGGTGTGTGTTGATGCAACAACATGGGTGATCTATTATGGGTCTAGGAAGTTACGTCCCCATGGGTGTAACTATTCAACCCACGACTAGGTGCATGCAGCGGCCATGTTCTCACTAAATTTATGGTGGCATTACCTCATCGAGGAGCGATTCATGGTCTACATGGATCCCAAGATCTTGAGGTATAATGAGATATGAACTTGAAATGGGGGAGGTGGATAAATTTTCTCCTAGGAATATGATTTCAAAATCTCTTACACTAAAGGTAAGAAGAATGTGTTGGTCGATGCTTTGAGCTGGATTTTAACGAAGTATGCGGTTCGATGGTTTGCATATGCTTGGAAGGCGACAGAGGAGTTGGCATCCCTACACCTGTATAAAAAGGTGGATGATGGAAGAGGCTATCTATTCCAGATGAAAGTGAAGTACTCTCTATTGAATTATGAGGAAGTGTCTCTATGGGGGGACTTAGAGGCTGAAGTGATGCACCATCGTATTAGTCAGGGCAATGCATCGGGAGTATGATCAGAAGATAGGCAGAATCAGATGTTGTTTCAGGGAATGCTTTTTTCCCAATGGGAATGCTTGAGAGTTTTCTTGATGAGTATACCAATTCACCCCTAGAGGTATACCTTAAAGTTTCCAATATTTACCAAGGCTTGAAGGGTCAGTTTTGGTGGCCATGGGTGAAGCATAAAGTGGTTGAGTTTGTGGCAATGTTCCATGTGTTTTAGGAGGTGATGGTTGAACAACGTATCCCATGAGGTCTGTTACAACATTTTGATGTTCCGTAGTGGAAGTGGGATGACATATTAGTGGATTTTTTCACAGGAATATCTTGGTTTAAAGGATTTTTTGATTCTATCTATGTAGTGGTCGACCGATTGATGAAATTAGCTCACATCCTAGCAATCAAGGAGTTGAGTGATGTGGATGCCTTAGTACAAAGGTATATGGACGAAGTGGTGGAGTTTCATAAAGTAACAAGCTCTGTATTCTCTGATTGGGACACAAATTTTACTTCACGAGTCTATAAAAGATTGAAACATGCTTTTGGCCCCCCAGTTATGCCTCAACACTACTTTCCTCCCCAAGAAAGATGGGCAGACAGAGCGCACCATCCATACATTAGAGGATATGCTACGGGCATTTTTTTGTACTTTGGAAGATAGTGGTTATGAAACATGCCTTTGATAGAGTTTTTCTAAAAAATATTTATCAGTCTACCATTGGCAAGGATCCATTTGAAGCCTTGTAGGAGAGGCACAAATGTGCTCCCAGTATACAGAGCTGTTTTTAGTTTTCTTCTATTTTGTTGTGTACTTATTTAATATGAAGTGATGAACTTGTTAACTATTAGATGGTCTGTTTTCCATATTTTATGGATGTGTGTGAAGAGCCTTGACTGTGGGGTGGTGAGTACCTGATCCCTAATTGAGACACATTAAGGTGGATGTTGATTAAACCAGTGTAGGTGAGTCAATACTGCTCAAAGAAGATAGTATTTTAACATGCAGGAAAGGGGTTCCCTAATCCATATGACTAGAAACGGATACCATTATATGTTTTCGTGGTTACTTGAGGCAGATGTGTTCCATTATTGTTTATTATGTTTACATCTGAGACATATCTTAGAGGTGGTTGATATGACCCCTCTCTTTTCTTCGTGTTTATCCTTGAATTCTCAAGAACTAGAATTCATTGAGAGGTATTTGAGGTAATTTCATGTATCCTCCTAGTTAATTATTTTTCTAAAATCCTGGTCCCATCAAAATTTTATACCAGGATAGTGGAACCATGATAGTGGAACTTTTTACATAGTCACCATGATGATGGAACTATGGTGGTCGCACCATCACTTTCGCTCAAAGAAATAGTGTCACTATGAGGGTGGCACCGTGAGGGTGGAACTATGAGGGAGGCACCACGAGGGTGGTTGTGTGAGGGTGGAACCATGACTGTTGCACCATTACAGTGTCTCACTAAACGGTGTTCCACCCTTGTTCTTTTTTCTATTATCTGACTTTTTCTACTCCCGCAACGTATCTATTGACATAAAAGTGTTTTTATAATCCTTTCAAATCCATAATAATCCTATATATGATATATAAAATCCCCAAAGAGGTGGATGACCCTTTACATAAAAAAACGAGTGGCTTTTTACCCAGTTTCATACTCTTTTCCCGTATATTCAGTTCCACCCCTATTATGGATTTTCCACTAATTAATGGAATTAATTTAAAGCACAACTGTTATGGCCACCTCTATGATGGGATTTATATAATAACCATTACATCCATCATCTGTAACTTTCCAACCGCATGACGAAACCTTGATATCCCTTTAATGCTATTGAAAATTCTAATCCCATTACACTAGGATATCACGTTTCTATCCATTGGTAATTCGTTCTTCTTCTTGGTTGGTATCATTTTCTTTACCCAGTCAATTTAGATTCCCCTTTATTGAGGCTAGTGGTTCCCCTATACTGGTTCTTTTCCTACTAACTATTGGAGTCCATGACTATCCTACCCTACATGTCGCGCATCCCCAGTTCTTGGCGGGTGGAGAAAAACTGCAATCATTAATCATCAAAGAAATGTTTATTCCTTCATATCTAATTACTGTGTATCATGCAGGGTGGGTATGATAATGTTTCATTCATGGATGGATGAATCCAAACCATTATGAATATAATAAAAGGACTTTTTGAGAATTAAGGGGTGTCTATAACAATGTTGTTGTACTATTTTATCAATAATTACATGTTGTGAATTGTATGGGCTTATTTCCACACAAAATAATAGCCTTTGGTGGTCTTTCCATGTGCATTAATGAACCCCCATAACATTTAATGATATTAATTGTTGTAAAATGTATATTGTTTAATCACGTAAACTAGGTTGATTAAATGGATGTCCAGTGAATAATAATGCTCGTGTGATCACACTGGTTAACCAAATAGAAGATAGAACTAATGGAATGGTGAGTTTGAATATGGAAACTCCATTACTCTGTCTTGGTAACATGTTTTTGGGTTCTACTAGTTTCCTGTGGGGTGACATGGATGGGGATGAGATCCTCAGTTGTTAAGTAGTTGTTATTTTTTGGATTTGAGGCCATGAGGGGCTGTATGTTAGATTTCAGTTTGCTTCCAGTACTTCTAGATATCTCACAGATCCCTTTTGTTGTTGTGACTTTAATGGAAAACCAGTTGTGAGTGCTTAAATAGATTCTTGGCTATTTTTCAATGGATATTGGTCATCCTTGTCAGTAACCGGTGGTGTATAACTACCTTAAATTTAATCTCATAAATATGATAACAAGAATGGGTCCAATGGGGAATTGTTTTCTGGGAGTGAGTTGTTCCTTGGCTGTGGGTGTTGTGCTTTTTATGAATGATTTTTAACAGAGGTGTTTTTGTATGGTATTGTTTTGGAACCCCTAGGTTGGTATGGGTGATTTTTTACCTATATGTATAATTTAGTTTTTATGTTTCTTATTCGCGCCCCACGCATGTTACACAATCCATTCAAAAAACCATTATTTCCTGGCGGATGTTTTTTTATCCAAAACTCTTATTAGTGGTTGGTAATTAGGTCCTTTTCTTCTACCTTTCCTGAGTATCCCAAGACTCTTTAGGTATGTTGTGATGCCCTGAGGTCCATTATAGAAAAATATTTTCCACTAGGGTAGTTACGGTGTTTGGCCTAGTTGTGTGCGGGCATGTAGTTTCCCAAATGTCTTCGTGATGAGGCATAAGTGCCTTTAGGTGTGGTAGTAGTTGTTCAGGCACAAGTGTCTTCGGGCATGGTGGTAGTTTTTCTAGACCAAGTTTATGTGGGCATGGTATCATGTGGTTTTTAAGGCCTCAGTTTTTGCGGGAAGGATGTTTTCTTGTGGTAGCCCAGGTGTGTGCGGTTAGGGTATGGCAGTGGGACTGTAGTAAGAATGGTGGGATAGTTCTGATGTATAAGATGTCTTCAATAACAAGTGGGAATGTGGGGTTGGGTACCCAAATATTGATGTGTTATTTCTATTACATCATATGACTTGTGTTATTTAGGGATTGTGCCTTGGTGAGGTTGGGTGCATAATTTTCCTTACTAGGTGCTTTAATTATCTCTGTTTTCTCATGGGGAATTAGAATGCATCCCCACTTGTGCACGAGAGCTTTTGGTTTTCCCTACCGAGTATACTTGTATTCTAACCCTATGTATATAAAAATTCTTCCAGGTATCCAGAAGGATTTCGAGGACCATGTCTCACACTACTATTTCAAACATTGGGACCGTAGAGGAAGCTTTTGTTTCATTTCTTTTTGTAATTTAATTTGAATTTTTTAGTTTTTTGTAGCACTTATTTTTGGAACATGCATATGGGAATGGTTTTTTTGTTTACTTTTTCTTCCAGTTTTTGTGTTGTTTTGGATATTATTATCTCTTGATCCAACTAAATGAAAAGGGTAATTAATTCCAATTTGCACGTGATTCTATACAATTGGTGCTATTTTCCACTTCGGGACCTATTGAAGGTAGGTTTTGTCTGATATAATACCTCATTCAACTTGAGTAATTGAGGGTCTATCAATATATTGTCCCTCCACTCATCTTGGTGAAGGCAGTTCGTGAAAATTCTTCTCATTGAAAGTATCTTTCTCCCATCTTTTGAATGTTATTCCAATTATAAGTGCCGAAGAATAACATATGTTTATAAAATAACAAAAAAACGTTAATTGTTTATATAGTATACAATCATCTATAAAATATTAACTATGTTACCACTCACCGTTCTCCCAAAAATTAATTCAAAAATTTGATAAAAAGTTTATTATCATGCTATATTGATTAAACATTTAAAAATATTAAAAACTATTGTATTGTAGAAATAATGGGCCATTATATAAGGGATTATGAGTTTTGATATGATTTTTTTTTCATTTAAGTTGCATGGTGTTGAAAATGGTAATAATTAGTAATATAATATTTATGGATGAAAGTAGGTTACAAATCATGTTTTTAATATCATGGTGAGGTTATGAAATAATGATGAATTTTTTGATATCATCATGTTTTAAAAATTTTCATATCAAACTAACATCATATGAATGATATATCTAGTTCATGTTTCCATCTAATTTTTCTTAGAATCAAATTCGTTATGAAAATATCAATATGATTCCTTATGTAATATGTGAAAAGTTCATCAATCCATGAAATTGTACTTGTATTAAATCCTTAATAATACATGGATGAAATCAATTTCATGAAAAATGATAATAATGCATGACATTCTAGAGGAGGGATGTGTATTGTTGAAAAAATAGTCATAATGATATATTATGCTCCATTACTTATCTATATGTTATCCCAACACCACACTGAGAGTTAGGTCTTCCCAATCCTTATTATGATTTTATAAAACAATTTTGCAATTAATTAATAATAATAAAATAAATTGTATAAGATGCAATTATATGAAATATTCTAAAATACTATAAAATATTATAAAATATTGAATTAAATTTAAATGAAAAGTCGATATTTTAAAAAAATAAAATTTAGTTCTAAAAGAACATATAACTAATGAAAAAAATGAAAATTGTAAAGATATATCAATAGAAAAGAGAATGTTAAGTACCTCACCCAATAGTTTTAACCGTTTTAGTACACTAACCATATAATCTATTAATTGGTCATTAAGAGTAATGAGTTTTCATAAACGTATACATCATACATTATCTTTCAATGATTTCAATACGACCTTTTGAAATAGCCAATCCCCACCTAGATTTTCAGTATTATCTACTAGCACATAATATTTTATGCTACAATTCATGAAATTAATCATTGTCCTTACACACCAACACAAAATGCCCATGGACACTATATTTCCACATTATATAAAATAGGATAGAACAAGGGGTAATATTTTAATGAAAAAAACTATGTAATTTTATTTATTATCCAAATAATTATCAATGTGTGAGTTTTTCAATGAATTCCTAGAATATATCGAAAAATATTTAGTTAAATATTTTATGTTAAATTATATATAACTTATATTAAATAGATTTTTCCTCAATATAAACACCATAATATCGCACAAAAATCCAGATAATCCATAATAAATCAAATTGAATATAATGTGATAGATTACTTCTATGTAAAATCATTGTCTAGAAAATGATCTTTAACTATGGATGACCCTAAACATAGAATAATAAAATATAAATAAAATATAATTATTCCTTATGTGGAATTTTACATCGATCAACAAATAGTTATAGATGAAGAAATAGAAATATTTACTGAAGGATTTTAATCATCTAGTTGGATTCATCTAGAGCCCAAGAAATATGGATATCATTTAGAAAATTATGATAATGTGAAGTCTGAGATGATGAATCTATTTACAACCATTAGGATATTGATAGTTTAAATTTATAGAAATAGATAGTGGAAAATATAATGTTGTATTCCTTATATAGTATTTTTTTTTGAATCTGTTCGATGAACCTAAAGTTGAGAGACCCATTGGGAAAGTAGGGTTTTATAAATGATAAAAAAAATCAATGGTATAATGTATACCTATAGATCATGTTTCAGAGGTAATGGATATAAAAAAATACATAATTTTTTATAGAGAATAAATTTCTCTAGTGGTTATAATGTATATCATTTACAAATTTTATTCCTTATCATCTCATTATTTAAAAAATATATCTATTTTTTAAAAATTTGAAAATCCTTAATCACATTTTTGTGTATGATGTTTTTATTATTCAAAATAAATGTTATGAAATTTAAAATGTGAATTTTAAGGTTTTTTATGTGAAATATCCCAATTATACATTCTCAATATTTAAAACCTTATTTTTTGATATAATCATACTGTCTGGATTCATTGAACACACAAATTAATCTAATGTATAAAAGTTAATTAGTTGGATATTTTGTAAATCTATTGTATTATTGAGGATGAATTTCCACATATCATAAATTTTGTCAGAAATTGTTTTCATGTGTTGAGGTGGTTGGAAAATTCCTTTTGAGAGAATAAAATTTGCATCAGATCCTATATAATATGTTTAGATATCAATATAGCTAGATCAGAGTGGTCATTTGGAATTAGTTAGAACATATATATTGTTATATTTTTAAAAAAATTAGCAACAAAAATTCCAAAATTGGAATTAAAAAAATCGTCATGGATATTATCCTAGGATTATTTTGGATTCTCAAATGAGTTAGAAAATGTATATTAGATTCCATATAATTTCTCTATATGACCTATCACGTATTAAAAAATTATATTAATCCCTATATCACATATACTCTACGTGTACAAAATATATAACAATATAATCCAATTGAATTACATTGTTTCACTATGATGAAAATTTATATATACATAAGAAGAATAAACTATATGATCATAGAATTTGATGGTGATGATGGGATCATTTAACGTAGTTACACTAGGGGTATTTTCTAATATAGAAAATATGTTATGAGATATAAATCCATTTTTATTTCAATATTTTTCATATAATATATCATTGTGGTCCATCTTTCTAAAGGAAGATAAACATTAAAAAAATTTCGTTTATGCTTTGAATATTATCTTGCCAAACTTATCAGATGATATATTCTAATTCATGTTAGAAGGGATTTTCTTATACAATTTAGGACTCTCTCATTTATTTATGAAACATTTTAGAAATTATTATGGATAATAATACCTTATGTATTTAAATAAAATAAGATCTTAGTATTAAAAATAAATATTTTATAGTAATATCTATAAAAATAAAATCAAAAATTAGTATAATATATGTAAATTATCCTATAATTACTTCTCAGAAAACTATATTGTTTATATATATGTGAGATTTTTTCTTTATATTTTAAAACACTCGTTCATGGTGATTAATGTGTGTGATCATATGAATAAAAAATAATTCATACTATATGACTAGGAAATCAAGGATTGATGGAACATATCAGTTTATCATTATATTATTGAGTTGATATCACACTCCAATAATTACTGGATGAATAAATAAGACCATCCAGTCTCATGTGGTTTGGATATAAGACATATTCCAATCTCCATTAGATAAGTAGATTCAAATAGAACATTATTAGAATATTAATAATAGAGATATATGATTAACATTAATGGATATTAAATCACATCTAAAAAATATTCATTAAATTATGTAAATGTATACTAGAGGACCATAATAGTTTAGTTCCATTGGAATCATGGAACATATTCTTCTAATCTAGTGACTGGACTTCCATATTTTTCACAAAAATATTCCACTTAATCAATATTATATAAAACTATTCTCCATGACCATGGGGAAGGAAATATAACAAAGGGAGATCTCCAAATATCAGCAAGGGTAAATAATGGATATATCTTAGAATAACATGAACATATGTTTATGATAACAATATCATATCATTTGTAGATCATACACAATATAACATAGACCACAAACATGAGTCAGGGCATAAATATTATCAAATAATAGGACATGAGTCATTATGGAATCATGATAATAAGATAAGAGAGAAAAAAAATAAAACAAATAATTTTTATCATAAAAATAGTCATAGTAAACCATTCCAAAATATTCAGGAATTAGAAACACTACCATAATAGAAGACAAAGCGCTTTACTAAACCTGGTTCAATCCTTCTTCTAGCTCTTTAAAACTAAATTGAGTTATCTTCCAAGTAAATAATTTTATTACTAAATTTATTTCACTTCTTATTTAATTAATGTATTATTGTTCTGAGTTAACTCTCTATTCAATTCCAATATATCAAATAAGATATAAATAGTTACCCAATATATTGAAGGGACTGATAGTTCCCAAAATGAAACCAAATTAAATCATGTATATGTCTACCATACGATAAAAAAGATAAATCATATCAAAACCCTTTAAATTAAAAGCTTATAATATTCTTGTAATCATATCATAATTTTTTTAAAGATATAGATAAAAAATTATTACATTATAGAAAAAACTATGATGAGAATCAGTATTGTAGAAGTGTTTTAACATGGTATAACCTTTAGAATAGAAACAAGTCTCATATACAACTTTCCATCATTGATATAACTCACATAACTAATGAATAATAATGGTGTTTTAAGATCATATCACCAATAGAGCATAAACTATACAAAATTATTTTATCTTAGGGATATATTTTGAAATATCACTTGGATCATTTCATAATTAGAATATCCCCTATTTGAAAATTAATTTTTAATTCATAAAATATTTTCCAAATTATTTTCTTCGAAATCAACTTTTTAATAATATTATATATGGTTTAAATTCATTTAAAAAAATTCAATTGGAATATATCCTTTTTTATCTGTTTTAAATAAATTAAATCATAAATAAATTTGAAACTAGTTTTCATTGAAATCAAATTTTAAAACATAAAAAAAATATTTGAAGAAAATACTCTTTTTAAATAATAAAAACATCTAAGAATTACATTATTTGATTATAAATTTATAAAAAAATAATTCCATAATATTGGACAAGAAACTTTTATTTTAATGTATTCTTTGAAAAATACAAAGTAATCATCAACTAAGGGATTTTTCATGATAGTAGAGATTTACATACATGACATATGCTTAAAACAAGGATTCATTTCACATTTTTTGTAGTAGACAAAACATTCTTCATCGAAAAATGATAAGAATATTATTTTAATTTATTTTTTTATTAAGCTAAAAAATGGTTAGAAATTCCTTTTAAAATTACTATCATAATTTTATAACATTTTTAGAAACATTTATGAACACATTATTTTTAAATAATACAAATATCCAGCAAAAGTGAGATATAAAGTACTGTTTATTTAAAACAATTAATATAATACCTAAAAATAGTAAAAAAGTTTATTATTACATGGAGATACAATTAATAATCATTGTATATAAAATTTAATTATTTTTCCGGGGAGATGGATCATAATACATCATAAATGGATGTATATTCATAAAAAATCATGATAAACAATTACATTGAAAAGATAAATTCTAATAATTTTGGTAACATTGATTTAAAATACCCATGAATTAATAAAATTACATGATGCTTAAAATATCACTAAATGGTATATATTAATGAAATTAAAATTCAACGAGATATTTTATAAAACTGATAAAATAATATAGGTGAAAAAAGAAACATGTGTCTCTAAGAAAAAAAATCCAAACAAAAATCTCTTACAAATTTGGTATATTTTAAATCCAAAACCTCAGTAAGGGAAATCCTAAAATGGATTTGTATGAACCTAGATTTTTTAGTATAAGTTTCATGAATTTCATTCATTTGTAGTTTATAAACCACCTTGAATAAATCATTGATGAATATAGAATGTGTCTCACAAAAATAAAAAGTGGGACACAAATCTCTTACCATAAGTATTTAATATTATACTATATTTTCAAAACAAGTATTTAATAAGTATAATTATATTATAAATCTATCATGGAAACATTTCCTAAATATAATACCATAAATATTTTTTTGGACATTATATTACATTTTAACTAAGAATTCCATGTTAAAGTTATGTTTCTTATAACAACCGATTTGATTTTCACTCATATTTTAACATGTTGTTCATGGTACACCTACAGAGATAATTATTTAATAATATAAATAATGACAAAAAATATATTAAAAGAATATATTTGATATATATTTATTAATATTAATCCATAAAATTTATTTATATAAAAATAAATACACCATTTATGGTGACAGTTGTTTGTACAAATGCACAATCACTATCTCAATTATCAAATCTTTTTGAATAAAATAAATGTAAACTATTTATAAATATATATTATCACCATAGTATAATTTTATTTTATATTTATATATATCACATATTTCTTTTTAAAACCATCCATAATACATTCAATGTAATGCGTAAATGAATTACATCGCTCCATGAGGTGGTTGGCCGCCACACCAATGAAAGACATTATCTAATTCCAATAATACAGAGAACATGAATGTATGTGTTATATAATATTTAAATAATAAAAAATAAAAAATAATTATCATATATATTATATGAAATCTATAATCTTGTTTTTATTATCAATCTTGAAAGGTTGTAGTTGAAAAAATACATTCAGGTTTTGAGGCAGTAGTCTCTCTCTACACATGAACTTTGATTTCATAACATATTTGATGGATGTGTGTGATTTCTTGGGTCATATAATTAATATGAAAACATTTATTTAGAATAAATATACATAGGTTTTTATATAATCATGATATAAAAAAATTTATCAGTTTTGATGATGAAATATAACAAAATATTCCACGATGAACGTTACCTCTTCTTCAGGTATCACATTATGTTCTGCACCAAAAGACATCCTTTGAAGGATATTTGCAAACATTGAGGCATCAATGATGAGGATAATGACTAATATAATTTATTGGTTTATGTATTATATGATTCGAATTGATTTATATGTGTGATGAATGAGGGATAGTGAGAACCCCTTTATTGCTGATAGTAGGGTACATTCTTGTAAATACTCAAAATTATTTACTATTGGGAGGTAAACATTACCTCACATTTCTTCTAGATTTATAAATAAATTTTTGGTTAGATAATATATTCAATACATAAGTCAACCAATCATTTATACACCTTTTTTAAACATTTGGTTCCTTAACTATTATGTTTCCTAATTTTTCAATTTTTTTTTACTATGATATATTTTATTCTAGCCTATGTAATTTATTATATAAAACATTGTTAAAATGATCCTTATTACTGAACCGAGTGAAAATGAGTATAAATACAGTAACTAAATTAATAAATTAAAAAACATATATGTGGTGGAAATTAATTTTAACACATGCACAACTAATAGGAAAATACATTACATTAACCCTAATCGCTCTAACAATGTTATTTTACTATTATATAGTAAATATTGTCATTATAGTATAAAACTTAGTTCATGAATGAATCATATTTTATACTAATTAATATATAAAATTAATTATACTAAATATTGTACTTTTATGAATTTTAAATAAATTAATAAAATTATATTTTTTATAAAATAATAATAATTCCAATTTTGACGTGGTTCATTGAACTGGTTTAAAAAAATATCATTTCAATTATGGGATTAAAATATACTATGTTAAAACCTTTGAAATATTGTTTGTTCATTGAAAAATATTTTCACAACCTATTTAATTCAATTTACTTCACCTCTCATGTTTTTAGTATGAGTTTCTTTATTTAATTATTTACTAAAAAATTCTTATGTTGGGGTTTCATAATAATTTAATTTAATTATATCATATCGGAAAATATAAAATAATTTATCATGATAAAACCTAATATTTATTCCCAAATAATATTTATAACTTCAAATATTTAATTTTTTCCTTTTATAAATCATTATAGAAATTAATTGCATGAAATATAATTGTTGGTTTTTTTCTTTAAATTACATATCATTTGGGTCAATATCATAGAAATGTTACCAAACAAACTCCTTAAAATATTGAATAATTTCATAAGGATAAAATATTTTTTGAAAATATTTTTTTACAAGTGTTAGGTAATTATATACTTTATATTCTAAATTTAACAATAATGTAAACTATTTTTTTCATACTTCGATGAAATTAATTTCAAATAATTTGAATAATTCATTGGGTAAAAACTTTATTCAGACATATATTTCAATAAAAAATTATCTTTTCTAAATATGAAAACTATTTTTCGATATTCAAACAACAAATGTGGATGAAATTAATATAATATTAACCTCGTAATATTATTGAGAATGTTGGATTTTTAACGGAATAAGATCCAAAGTTTATGATGCTCTTATATTCATTATCAATATAAATTTTTTTACAATGATATAAATTGATTTTATTGATTTATAATATAACTATTGCGACATTAAATCAAATTTAAAATATATTTTACTATTAAAAATCATTTAAATGAATAGGAAATGTTCAATTAAGAATCAATATTTTTCACAACTCATGAAAAACGAAGCATCTCAAAAAATTTAAAAAAACACCATAATATTTTCTTTTATATCTCTTTTAAATATGAAGATGTTTTTTTTTCAAAAATAAATTATGATTTTTTTAATTATTAACTTTATATAATGTGTACTATGCCCGATTAACACATCAATTACAAAGACACTACTTTTCAAAAAGCATTTCATTTGATATAAAATGATTCTCAATTTATATAAAATCAATAGATAACTAATAAAAATTTTATGTAATTCCCTAACACTAGAAGACTAGATATTGTGGATTATTCTATTACATTGTCATGATTTCAAGGAATAAAATACCAAATTTTTGATCAGTTTATTAGTCTTTTAAAGTCAAATTACATACATTATACCCATAATACATTGCTATATATGAAATAAAAACATGACAAATAATAAAAATAAATAATCAAAATCATTGAAACTCATTCAAATTATTACCATTCAAAACATGGGGAGAGTAAAATTAATAAGGGTGTGGTCAAATGTTCATTAAGGGTAAGTAAATTGGATGTAATAATTAAAATATAAATAATACAAAAAGAAAGGTTAATAATGGATAAAAGAGGGAAGTGAAATAACTATAAAAAGGAATAATCATTATGTAATGGGTCTAAATGGAAAAATATTCCAATATATCAAAAATATGAAAATAACATGCATCCATAGATATATCAATGAAAAGTCATATGGATATATATATACTAAGTCAATATTATAGAAATTCTTTATTATTGGCCACCATGTCTCAGGGATATGAAAACCTATACCATCAATAAATTCTAAAAGATGATTCCAAACTAAATATTTAGACATGTTTAATTTTGATAGATTATTTTTCATATGAGAACCTATTGATATATCAAGGGTTTATATAGAGTACATGCTCTACTAGTCATTTTCAGTCTATAGAATTCATCATATAAAAAATTCAAGTAAATAATAAAAAAATATTTTTTATAATAAAATATCAAAACTGATAAAATAATATGTACTTACACATAATTTCCCAGTCATGGATAAGTAACAATCGTGGTTGTTTATATTAATGAATGGAAATACCATTAAAATATCATTAATGATTTTTTATGTTAAAAATCATTAAACATTTCAATGTGTCTCATACCACATGGTTACATTTGAAACATAATATGAAATAATTAAAAAATAAATTTATATTATAATATAATGTTAATAAGAATATCCAAAATTTAATTTTTCATATTAAACTGAATTGGAAAACAACAACAAATAATTCCAAGTAGAATGTAAATTGAGACGAAATCCCTTACTATTTATTTCATTTTTAGTGTCATCCATTAAAAAAATTCTAATGGTATTAAGAGAGTTGAAAACTTATTAAATAACCATATTAATATTTATGATATAATATATGCCCCTCTTATAATATATTATTACCCGTTTGATAATATTCAATCATTATTGTCACAATTTTGGGTATTAATTTCCTATTTTATTGAGTAAGATTTGACTTATTTCTGTTATTAATATCACTTAGATATTTATTTCATCATCTCTAATATATGAAACATGATTTTACATATCATAAATTTTCATTGAATATGTATTTAAAATAATCTCTAATATTAAGATATATGAAAAGAAATGTAACATTTATTGAGATGATAGGCTGTATATACGTCTGAAAGTTACTTTTATTTTTTGTTTGGTTAATAGGGTCATCAGTAAATGATAAATTTTATATTATATTTCTGTTATAATATTTTTTAATTTATGTTACATATTTTTATTAAAACGATCCGTAATATGCTACATGTATATTGTAAACAAATTACATCGCTTGTGGGAGGTGGTGGTCCACAATTCCACAATTGATATTATCATATTTGTATATAATGTAATGCATATGGTTATGTGTTATAAAATAAATAATGAAGAATAAATTAATAATATATATCACATATAACATATATATATATATATATATATATATAGATTTTATACGATAATTATCAACCACAAAAGTTTGTAAATGTGATAAAAAGAATCTCTGTTTCATGAGGTGGTAGTTTTCTATTTATACAAACATTATTTTAGTACCCCATTTGATGTAATTGTATGTTTTTGTGGGTAAAACCATTATTATAAGAGAATATATATAAATTTACAATACTGATCTTAACAGATAAAAAACAAATTATAATATTTTAATGGGTTCTATGGAATAAATAAAACAAAAACCATTATTGATGAATTTTATCTATTCACTGGATATCTACTTCTAAATTTCAAAAAACAACTTATATAGATAGATTTATGCCCAATGTCAGGGTTATATAAATAAATGAAAAAATAATTATAAGATATGGAGAGTATTTGTATGAAAAAATAGATTATGAAGTGTTATTAAAATAGAAGATGATTTTCCTTTTTATAAGAAATGAGAGTGGAACTCTTTGAAATTTTCAAAATATAATGTTAAGATAAATTTAATATAAAATAAAAATGGACTGAAAGTGAGTTATATCTAATATAATATGGGTATGTGTAGAAAAAATGGTTTTTTGCAATTTAATGGTTAATATAGTTACTGTTAAATACCAAATTAATGGAAAATGATTCATTGATGATATTTTTTTCATTATCCTTATCAATTAGTAGAATTATATATTTTTATGAATTTTATATCATCTAAAAATTAAATTTATTTAATATTTCACTACTATCGATTTTGACAGTATTCATTACTTTCCTTTGTAAAAATATCAGAACAACAAGGAAAAATCAAGAAAAAGATTAAAACATTACTAACCTTTAATATATAACTAAATATGTCATTTATGAACAAAATTATATCAAATTATATTTATTTTAATTTTTTTAAAATCATTTATTTGATAGTTCTATTAATTAATCAACTATTGTATTATCAATATGTCCCCATTTAAGGTACTTATTTTATAACTAAATTTTTTAAATAATCTACGATAATGTTTATAAAATTATTTTCTTTCCAGATACTGTTTATATTCAATCATATCCCTAACATAACACTATATTAAATACATATCCCTTTTAAAAACATTATTTCAAAATAGTATTTCCTTTGAATATATTACTAATAAGGTTATATTCTCATAAAAAAGGCCATAAATGTCCTCTCAACTTATATTTTAATTACTAACATTGAAAATACTCATGTAATAAAATTTATGGAATGTAATATCGTAATATTAAAATATTAATTCAACACTTTGTTAACCAATTTAATTTTATGTATGAATGTTAAAATATTACTAAATTTACTATTCGTATGACCAAAATAAATAAAACTATTTAAGTAATTTAGATCAAAAAATTAAATATAGGAAATTTGTTTTTCTAAATTTGAATCATATATTTTCTTGTAATTAATATAAAAATAATTTCATCTATGGACAATGAAAATAGGTATTGAAAGATTAAATGTTCAAATGATTGAATTGTTCTTCTGCCAAAAATCAATGTGAAATTTTTTCCAAATAAATAAATGGAATTAATTGAAAAAATTGATCTAATTATACATTAAACTCAATTATAATTATAATATAAAACATTAAATTATTTTTTTGAAAACGATTTTTTGAATTATGGGTTTGTATTTTTCTCTATTCACCAAAACATTAAACTTATTAGAAAAATACAAAATATTATGGAAAATTATATTTTTACATTCTAAAATAAAAGAGGAATTTTATTATTTCTCAAATTTTATATTAATTTTTCAAAAATTGGATTTAAAATAGTTTTTCCATTAAAAGGTAGCAAAACGTCCTTTAGAGAAACATATGTGTTATTGGTTAAAATTAGTTTTGTCCATATATTATTCTTATAAAATCAATAGGTTGAATATAAAAAAAATTTATTTTATATATAAAATATATATTTCATTAATATTATTTTCAAATTTTAATTAATTTAATTTATTATGTGAAAACGTCATTGAGAGCATAAAAATGTTTTTATTATATTTCGTTTGTTTATTTTTTGGTTTATAACTAATTTATAACAAATTATATCGTATTTTAATTTATAAAACCTTATATTTTCAAAAGATACTTAATAGTTTTCATATATAATAATTACACAGCATGGTTATAATGGTAAAATTTAAATAATAATGTTTGGTTGTTTGTCTAACTGTATCGTGGTGTATATTGTAAGTAATCAAATAAAGAGAAGTTAAAAAAATAAAATATAATAAAAATATTGGGGGTCAAATTCTACACTACAAGAATAAATTTTTTCCTCTAAATTTTTTATTTCATGTTTTGTAATGAAGGTTTTACTATTAAAAACACTTTTCTTGAAATCTGAAATCAGATTAACTGTCAAAAGAACTTAGAATTTCAAATATTTAAAGGTAAGTACAAAGGTCACCTAAGATAACACATACTGGGGTTTTTTGTGTGATAACATTGATATGGAAGATAAATAAACCATAATGATCAGATATAGATTGATAGGGAACATGTTCAGAAGAATGTTAATAATCAAAAAGCTATAAATCATCGATGATCTATGGGACTTGATTCATCATACAATAAGTTAGTGGAATAAAATATTTGTTTTTAAGATCCTTTCCCTAGAGTTGATGAATAAATTTACGTAATAGTCTGAGAACATAAGGGAAATACACACTAGAAATTTAATGTTATTTCTTATAATCTATTTATATAATAAAATCATCTTTCCCTCTCAAATGATAATAAAAATCAAAATTATTTTATTTATATTAATTTAATAGGGTTACTAAAATTATTTTTTACTTGATCAATTATACTATTAAATTATTAAAACAATTTTATATTGACCACGAAATCACATAGGCTGGTGTTAGTTGATTCTCCCTTTTCTCACTTCGGTTTTGTGTCCTATTATTGTGGTTATGCTCGATGTAATGGATTTTCACCGACCTATAATTTTTCCTTTTTATAAAACTATATCATTATCAATGTCAAGAAATTACCTTACTAAAATCAATATAAAATGAATGTTTTAACAACTAAAAATAAGAACCAATTTTAAAATTAATTCATCCCAATAATAAGTCCCATCCAAAATACTTCATTCCATATTAACAGTATGAAATGGTTTCTATATTTCCAAAATCAAACTAGACATAAAATTCTCTAAACAACATACTGTATCTATTATTATCACATTCAAAATATTTGGTCACCTTAAAATCTTTTATATAATGGTTCATTCATACAAATCATTAATGAAAATGTAAAATAATAGAGTCTATATTTATTTTAATAATTCATATTACCTTTATATCAAAGTAAAATTACTCAATATTCATAATTATTTACTCCAGGAATAATTTTTTTATGTATGGTAAAAGCATAAGATTTATCCTCATCTATTAACTTATTTCAAGTAATTATCCTTTTTCACCAAGGGAATTCTCTTGCGTACTTCCATATATCCCAATAGTTTATGCATTTAAGCTTGAAAAAATAATTCCATCCAAAGAAATAATGATAATAGTGGATTTTTCCTAGTATTAGTAGAAAAATCGTGTTACTCAAAAACAAATATTATGGTGCCTTATTCGGAAATTATTACTTATAGAAAAATCCAAATTTCCCATCTTCCCCTTATCCACAACTTTACCGCATCATCCTCTCAGTCTCATTATTCATTTTATTGTGATAATACTTATAAAATTCAACCTATTCATAGTTATAATGTGAATATAATTTCCACATAAAAATAGTTTGTTTGGGAGGCTAAATCTCTTAGAAATATTGTCTTAATATTTAAAATGATGTTACCACTATTATAATTTTGATAATGTATATTGTTAATGCTTGAATTCCTTACAATATGATGACTTTCAAAATAATGGCATACACTAGATTTGGATATGAATCATAAATCATAATTTAGAACTAGAAATACCAAAAAAGAGAAATTTAAATTTTAATACATAGTTAATCTCATAATGATTAACATAATTTATTTGGAGACATACTTACTTTTAGATACTACATATTTGTTTTTAAATAAAATATTAATTAACCTAAGCATATCCCTTGGTAATTTCAGACTTGGTGTGCAGTAAGGCATGTTTTCATATACTAGGTTCTATAAAGTCATGCATGGAACACCTTATTGTAGATTTCACTTCTATGTACATCTATTCCAAAACCAAATCCACTTGAAGTATTCAATAAATGTTTTATTTCTAGAAATACCCATATAATCACTACCTTAAAAATATCTACAATATTCTTCTATATATATCCTCAAATCCAATCTTATCATTATGTTTCATAATCTAATTTATCAAATCTAGTTTCTATGGTATCTTCACAATGTTCATTGATACCAACTATAATGTCCTAACCTCATAAGTCCAAATTTGGTGCTTTATTTTATTACATTATCATTATTACGAGGAATAAAATCCTTAAAGACCAATCAGATTAGTATTATTGGAAATATATATTACCTTCACGATGGTGATTTTAAATTTGGAAATATGATTTAAAAAAATTACACATAATAAAAATAAATTATCAGCATCACTAGAACTCATAGAATGGATTCCACTTCATTTCCAAGGGAAATGAAACATAATAAGGGTGAGATCAATTCCCCACTAAGTTTAAGTAACATGAATGAAATAATAAATAAGTGTAAATAAACCAATGCCAAAGGTAAATAACTAATAACGAATTCCATTAAAATAACTTGATTAAAAAATAATCAATATGGAAAGGTAAAAAACTAAAACGCATTACACATAATAAATCAATTGAGAATATAATTCATCAAAATATATGTTGATGAAAAATCTCGTTGATATCTTATAATTGAATTAATATGAAGGAAATTATTAATTATATGATGTCATGTCTAAGACGAATGAAAACTAATACCCTTAAAAGCATTATATAGAAGGGGTAAATATACAGATAGATTCATGTTTAATTTTGAAAACATATTTTTATCATGATAACCTATCCATTCTTCTAGGAAATATATAAAGTGTGATCTCCACCCATCATTGCATGTCCAAATAATTTATCATACAATATTATTTAGATAAATAATAGACAATATGCCTTATAAAAAACTACTCATATTGAATGAATAAGATGGAATTTACAATAATTCCTTATTAGAGGATTAGTAACCAAACATGTTATTGATGTTGATGAATGGATGTAAAATTCAATGGTTATTAAATGATCTTGAGGAAAAAAAATAATTCAAGATTGAAAGGTTTCAAATAAAAAATTGAAACATTCAAATACTAATTCCCATGAAAAAATGACATTAAATAAATCATATAATATAATGATAATAATGAGATTACTGATTCCAAATTTTATATTAAAGTGAATTGGTTCATAACAAAAAGTATGTCTCATTGGAGTGTAAATTCCGACGATGTCACTTACATTGCATTTACTTTTGAGTGACTTTACTTTAACCTCCTATATAATGATAGTATAAGTGATAATATATTATTATAGAACCATACTAATATTTATTATGTCAAGTATTATCCTATTATAATAACTTATTATACATTAGAAAACATTATATCATCATTTTAAATATTTTTTCTGTTCATTTTCTCGTTTCTCAATTATGTCTTGACTACTTATTTGTTTTTACTGTTATGTTGATTATGATTTCATAATTACAAAAATTTAAAACAATATATAATAATTATATATATTCATCAAATATTTATTTACAATAATCCATTATATTTGGAGACAATGAATGAAATACACTATTCATGGAGATGGTAAGCCAAATGTACACATTAACAATACTTTCATTTTATTGTCATATTAAAATGGCGATAAGTAAATTGTGAATGTATATATTATAATTATTTTTTAACATTAATTTTATTTATGTCACATAGATTTTATTAATAATATATTTAATATGTTCCATATATAGCACGAACCAATCACATCACTTTGGGTAGGTGGTAGTCCACACTCCAAAAATTTATTATATCATATTTATAAAAAATTGAAAACATAAGCATATCTGTTAGAAAATAATAAAATAATAAAAAATAAATAGTTAATATCATATATTACTTACATACCTTAGTGTCTATCATAATTACTAACCATTAAATGAGGTAATAGAAAAATTACCAATCATCATTTCGTGAGGCGGTAATTAACCCAAAACTAAAATAGTATGTTTGTTTACTAATTATATGGATGGGTTTGTAAGTGTGTTGTTAACCCTTAATATCAAATTATATTAGTATATTGAGGATACATATGTAATTATATAAACATGAAATCTGTGTAATTGAATTTATTTTTAGGATGAAATAATACAAAAACATTCGTTGATGAATGTTTCCTCTTCCTTGGGTATCTCTATTTGAAATGGAAAAATGGAATTATTTTGTTGGATTTATACCCAATGTAAGCAATCTAGAATGAATTGATATACTCTTTTAGGATATTTAGAATTTTTATTGAAAAAAAATGTTTTAAATAGTGAATAAAAAAATAATATGTTCCTTTTGGTATCAGAGGGGAGGGACACTGATAAAAATAATCCGAATTTTAAATTAATATATATTGAGATTAAAATAAAAATGGATAAAAAGTGATTTATTTAGAATATTTTATTATTATATTTTGAAAAACTATTGACCAATAATTTTTAGATACGTTTATGTCTCATTATTAAAATTATATTTTCGTCTTAACCTTTATTTATACCTTTTTACTCATGCTGTGACATCTTGAATTTTTTACTATTTAAGGATTAATATATTAAATCTAAAATTATAGAAGAACCTTAAATTATTCATGTATGACGTTTTTATCTTTATCCTAATAATTTGGATTAATGTAAGATATTTTTGAATGTAATATCTTTAAATAAAATAATATTAATTTTAAAATATTGTTAGGGTTAATTTTGGTAGTATTCATTACTGGATGTTTTAAACATATCACAACGACAAGATAAAATAGAAACTATTATTCTAAAACAACAATAAAACGTCAAATAAATCTAAAAAATTCATGTATGACTTTAATTATATCATGATATATTTATTTAAGTATTTTTAATATCATTTAATTGATTCTTCAAATATTTACAAAATTGCTACAATATCATTGTGTCTCAATTTAAAATAACTATATTATCACCAAAAATGTTATATAACTTATTACGATTTTGATAAAATTTTACATTTTCAAGAACTATTTATATTCTAACATATCCCTTATATTATCGCATATTAAAAATAATTATCTTGTTAAAAGAAAAAGTATGACACAATTGACATTCAATTGAAAATAATACTAATAAAGTAATTTTTTTACCCAAAAGGTTATAAATGGTCTCATATCCAATACATTAATAATTAGGGATAAAAAACTAATTATCCCTTAAAATTATGAATATTATTACTGTAATTTTATAATATGATTGTTACCCTTAATTAAAAAATTTACTACTAACCGTTAGAATTTAAATATTACAATTTTTTTTGATATGCCAAAAAGTTAAAAGAAGAATATTTACATATTTTAGACCCACTAATTTAAAAGTGGAAATAAATTTTTAAAAATTCAAAACATGGGTGTTATAGTAATTAATATAAAATTAATCTTATTAATTGAAGGAGAAAACATGTTTTATATGTGAAAATGATTAAAATATTGAAATGGTGTCATATAATGTTCAATGTCAAATTGATTCAAATTATATATAATGAATTAAATGATAAAAATTTAATATATATATATTAAAAGTAATCATAATTATATATTAAACCAATAAATTATTTTTATGAAAAAGATGTTTTCAATTAAAATTTATTATTTTCACTTGTCATCAAAACATGAAAATTATTATAAAAATACCTGAATTTAAACCAACGTAAAATTTATATATTATTACATAAAATAGTATATATAATTTATTATATATAATATAAAAAAATTTCCTAAATTGTATTTAATATAGTTTCTATATTAAAATGGGGAAAAGATACTTTTATATAAATAGTGTAATTTTCAAATATAATTGGAGTTTTCATATCTTATACATATAAAATATATTGGTTCAATTTAAAAAATATCCAATTAAATATATAACATGTTTATTTCATTAGGTTCATTGACTAATTTTTTTAAATTTAATTTATTTAAAAATTGAATTCGGGAGCATAAAATTGATAATATTTCATTTATATTCAACGTGATTGCATTTATATTTCTAATTATATGGAAAAAAATGTATTCATATTATTTTTTTTATAAACCATATATTTTATTATGTTTCACAATACAATTATTATTTGTTAATTTAATAGTCGAGTTATAGTTGTAAAATTTATTTAATAATATTTAAATGTTTTTAAGATCATTTTTTAAAATATAATCTATCAAAGAAAGTTACGATAAAAAATACATTCCATAAAAATATTGGGGTGTTACATCTTAAAAATAATTATTTTTATAATTTTGTTAATCATATTCTTTCCATTCAATTCAATAGCTATGGGATAAAAATTGTATTAAATAATATTATTAATAGTATATTATTATTTTGTTTAACACGGTCTTATGTGTGATGAAAGATATCAAGGGAACTTATTATTTTGTTTTACATAAGGAAAACATAGTGTTAAATGTACTAAAAAATATACTAAGTTTCTCATATAATGAAATTATATTTTTTTTGTAGTGTACAAAAAAACTCAAAATATTATTTTTTATATATTCTGAAAAAAATAATTCATAATACTCGGAGTGTTACATTAAAACCCCATTAAAATATATTTGACCCTCAAAATTAATCTCATTCATAAAATTATTCAATAATGAGACGTTAAATAATTGAAACCCAAAATATAAAAAAGAATACGAAATATTCAATTCAAAATGGAGTGGTGGAATCATAATAGTTACCCAAAAATATCATAACTAGGTTTCATAAAATGCGAAAAAAGGTTGGAACTGAAATTTTGGATATTGAATAAATCAACAAAGGATAATAAATAATCATATAGATGATTGATCATAAAAAATTTGGTGATCTTGAAAAGTTTTATAATTTAAAAACCCAAACACCTTGGTGATCTAGAGGGACTATTTGATTCATTAGAAAGACAAGTACCATGATCAAATTTTTATTAAAGAACCATTTTACTAAAAATAAATAATTTTCACAAAAATAAATATAAACCTATTTTAAATTCATTTATTAATAGAAATATCATACATCGGTTGTGCCTTGATCAATTTCAACATCATATCTTACTTTATGAAATAATTATTTTTTTTTTGTGTCTGAAGCACTTATAGATAATAAGATCCATAAATAAAATAATAAATCAATCCTTATACCTCTAGTTATCTTCATAACAAGATTTTTAAGAAAATATAACCAATATAAATAAATCATTATATTTTTAAACAATAATCTCTAAATTATCATTCAAATTTCATTTATAACATTTCCAAAAATGGTTAAACAAATTGAACCTTATAAAAGATGAAAATATTAAATATTTTAAATAAGGTCAATAAAGTCTCAAGAAAAATTAACTTTGATCTAATATTGTAATGTCCCAGAATTTCCATGTAATTTTTTTATATTTGAGAATTTTACAAGTGCACAAAAATTGACTTTTCTTTATTCCGAGGGCCGGTGTGCCATGAATGAATTTCTGAAATTTTTTTCGGGTACCTTTAGAAAGCGTGCAAGTAGGTTTTTGTAACATTTCAACCGATGCTCAGAATTGAAATCAAAGGACACCATTGAACTTGCTTCACCAGTATTAGCTTAAGGATACATTCATCTTGACGACAGTTGTTCGTGGATGAAAGTTAGTTTTTTGTGGTTTTCAAGAAAGAATAAAATAAAATAAAAATGTTTAACATTTTTTTTGAAACATCCCACGTGGATGTTTTAAAGGTGGTCACCAACTGAAATAAAACCCCCTAACATCGGTGAGAATTTATATTAATCTGTATGTTTAATCATTATGTTGAATCATTATCTAGCCCTAATGAGAAATATCCCATATGGATGTTTTAAATGTTAATATTTATGTTGAATATTTATCTAGCCCTAATGTGAAACTCTATAGGAATTACCTCATATCCTTTGAGGATGGAAATTAAGCTACAATTAGTTCTATAATAGAGGTGGAGGCACAATGTTGATGAAAAGAAAACTATGTTACTGTGGTGAGAATTGACATTGTTTAGGGTCGTAGTTCATCGACTGGGGCTGCTAGTTGAGGTCTTAGATCATGGACCAACACCCAAAAGATTATTGTCTTGTTGTTTGGATCATGAAAAATCATATTAAAATTTAGTTACTTGAACTATGGAGAGGAATATTTATCCCAAGGGTGTATGTGGGGAACAAAATATGTAAAACCCCACATTAATTTAGCTAAATGAGAGTTGATTACCACATGAACACATTGAGGTGGAAAACATGCATTTTAGGGTTGTGATGATGGAAATGTATATTTCCCCATATGTATAAAGGGTTGATAAATTATTGAATGTGCCTATATACATAATTTCCTAGATCTTCTACATATCTCACAATGATGGAAATTAAGCTACAATTTTTTATGTAAGAAAATGCGGTGTAATAGAAACATCGGTGGGGAAATCTTTTTTATAGATGGAAATGATACATTTAATTATTTTCATGGGGCCTCTCATTTTTAGAAATATACTATATATCATGAACATCACTTACATACCATAATTAGAATCCCAATTTTAGGTTTGGTAAATTATCTCTTGTTAAAAGTCATCATGATTTTTAATTTTATAAGATCGTAGTTTAACATTCTGTGTTAGGGACATTGGGATGTGCATTCTGAAGACCTAATACAATTACTAGAGGATACAAATTTATTAAGGACAAAAACCATGCACCTGATGTGGGTGTTTTATGTCTATAATAAAATTATAATGAGGCAAGATATTAGTTTATGATCTTGAAGTTCAGAGAAATGGTGAGAAACTCAATTGTATATGTGTACTATGGAAGATTATTAAAACTAAAATGAATTAATGGGCCAAGAATACCTATGGCACATGAAAAATTTCATTAAATACTTCCACGTAGTATAAAGTCGGGATACCTGGTCATTTTCTCCTGGTATATGGTCATTTATCTCTGAAACATGATTTTTATCCAGAAATGTACTATTTAAGAATCATTACTTTTGTAGGTGGTGTGATAAACTCTATATCGATGGTGATAAAATAATATGATCAATTTTAATAGAACATAAGAATTGTTTATGAAACCTTGTACATGGGATCAAAAATTAGTTGTTTATATATTTTTATGATTATAATTCTTATATTATGTTCCACATCACCCATGATGAAGGAATACAGATGAACCACCTTATTCAATGCTCTTTTATCCTATTTTTGTGCCACTACAATTAGTGAACTGGTAAGATATTATTCTCTTCAACGAATTCCAAAACATCTTAACAAACTTTATCCATTCATTATGAATTCTTCTAGTAATAGGTATCTATTCTAAGTGAAAAAATGTGAATGTCGATGATATTGACATCCTCTATTCCATACACTATGGAAGATGGTGTTTCCTAGGTGGAATTCTTAGTCATTGTCTCAAAGGTCCATAGGCCAATTTGGGGATTGTCTTCCATAATTATTTGTTTTTATTAACCATATTCTGTAGAATATGAGAGAGGGATATGAAAATTTCCTTATTCTATCCACATTCATAAATATGGTTTTGGGAATGATGGTTTTACATGATATTTTACTTGTTGCAATATTTATTATACTCATTTTCACAAAAATGGGATCTATTTTTATTGAGAATATGGTGTTAAATAGTAAATCATTTGATGGTGTGGGAGTTATTGACCTTGATCATGGATTAAACCTTGAATACCATGAGGGGAATATATTTGGTCCACTTATAGAGGGAATCTATTGTGGTGAGAATGAACATGAAATGATGAGTGGTTTCTAACAGATATGGCACCACAACAATGAGTCCCCTTATTGTAAATGGAAAATTATACTTTGGGGGTGCGGAGAATATCTCTAGAGTGATTCTCAATGTCAGAATTGATATGACACAAGTATCACCACTTAGATAAATCTTTGTAGTCATGTCCTATGGAAGACTATGAGTAGCCCAACATTGGAATAAATAGGAAAAAATTTACTCATACCCGATGGAAACTATACGTCCCAACATGAACCTATTCAATGAAATGTGGTATCTCATCTCCATTATTTCATGATAGGATAATTTAATGAATCCCATTTCTTTAAAGAGAATTATTAAGGTTTGAACCTCATTAAATGGTAAAAAATGATACATGATTGTGGATTTTTTATACATGGAACTCTCTAGTGGTAGACTGACACATCTGAGGTAATCAAAAAAATTATTTTTCCAATTGTGAATTTTATAAACCATGGTGGGACATTATATTCATAATATGACGTATAAGAAAATACTTGGTTTACCTGATACATGTCATCATCATCTGAAATGTCTAGAGCGATGAACCTCCGATGCTCTATATGAATGAACAGGGAATCTTCATCATTCTCTATTAGGGATGTGTCTTAGATAGACAAGGTGTATTGTCATCCATTATGTGATTGGGAATCATGATTTACTTCTATCATAGAAGGGAACTAGGATATCTTCTAATTGGTACACTCTATAAGGGGAATTTTCTCATATGTTCTAAAAATCTAGTAACTATTGATATATATTTTTTGACTAATTTTGATTCCCCTTCATATGTACGTAGTGGATATTATTCATGAAAGATGAATCATAACAAATATTGAGATCCTAATATACTTCCTCATTAATAGTGTAGTCTTTAAATAGAAAGAATGAATATATAAGAATGATTTGTGGTGGAGTGATGCATATGATTATAATGAAAACACTATTGATCATGAGATTATCGTACCATCATAGGGTTAGGCTTTAGGGGCACAATCAAAATGGATATTTGAGATAGACATGGATTGTTCCATTGATATTATATCCTCATCGAAGAAATATACATCTAATGAGAATTCTTTTGGGGATGGATGTGGAGAAATGAAATTTTACTGTTCATGATCCTTGATGAAATTATGAAAAATAAAACAAATGGCAAACTATACAAGAATAATTTCCCAAAAGTCCAACCATTGGATCAACATGGAGTGATTAAAAATATACATAAATAAGAATAATCAAGACACCAGTTTTGTCTCAAAATTAGATAAATAATGTCGCAACAATTACACTTCAAAAACCAACATGAACCATCTCATCTATCTAATAATGTATATGGTTTCCATGTTGTGTAACTTTAAAAAAAGATAATATAAATAGCTTTCTATATCCAAAATATTTTTTGGTGATAATGGAATGATGGTATTACTCCACGATATTCATATAAAGGACTAATTCGTTTTCTAAAAAAAGTTGTCATTAGTATAGAGGGATGTATAAAATACTGCGTGATATTATAAAATGTGGACAAGAACACTTTATCACAATATTAGTTGGTAAATTTAATCATGAGAATCGTAAATGGAATACATTTTCTATTTAGATGCATAAAAATTCTGCATATGTATACTATGTGGCCATGAAGGCCATATAGCTGTTAGAGGCTACTCGATGGAGAATTTGATTGTTGTAATTAATCTTCTCTTTTGTATTATCAATGGCTCTATATCTGATTAAAAATAACAGAAATGTTCTAGATATAACCCAAAATTAACACTTAATGGGGTTCGTCATCAAATTCCTAGTGTAGAGGAAGTGAAAATATCTCTGAATATATTAGATATGAAGTTAACACTAGAGGTTTTTTACCACCATTTAATCCAAATAGAATTCAAAAAATGTTTAGAGGATTGGATTGAAGATAAAGTACATGGACCTCTAATACGTTGGACATTTATTGTTCATGATGAAGGGAATCAAATGAGAAATGAATTTACCTTGTCGGTATATGAAGGAGATGGGCTAGAACCCGACTATATCATCGACCAAAATCTCAATCACTAGAGAGAGAAAATCATCCAAAAAAAATAGATATTGGGGTCACAAAATTTAACAAAAACTATGTTCTTTTTTCCAATATTCTTGACTAAATTGATGTTTGTTAGAGACATAGGTTATTGAGCCATCCTGATTAATTATGAATTAATTATATTATCAACATTGACCTTGACAGTATCATTATATGAGGTGAACATATTTCAAAGAAAATTTATGGAATTGAGAAGATTCACTAGGATAGTGATATGACAAATAAAAACCATATTTCCTAGCCATGGAATCTCATCATAACACTTTGAGAATACAACATGGTGGTATTTTAGGAAGGAAAAATATTATAGCTATTATTCTAGAGATACTTCCATATTGATTGTTGTTAGCAATTAATTTTTTTGAACTAATGTTCACATGAACTAAGTCCTGATCGGTGGGTGTTAAATATACATTATATTTATTAGTGGGCTTCATCCAAATCCTGAATTTCATCTTAAGAAGGAGAATATAAAAGATTATTGTCTTCATTATATCTATCAGTCTCAAGTGAATAACGAGTTCATGGATGGGTGTACATAGAATATTGACAAAAGTACTTCTCATGGATCAAATAATAGTGAAAGAATATATCTGTTTCATTCCATTAAGGAATTAATGACATTCTCCATTCATGACGCCAAAAAAATAGGGTCCATTTGGTTTTCATTTATTCATCCCTTTTCATTGGAACATTAAATAGTACTTCAAAATAGTGGACCTACGGTAAACCTCTTGGTATTTAACATGAGAAGGGGCCTTTGGTATCAACCGTGAATACGCTTTTTAAACATACAAGGTAATCTATGAATGTTACATATTTTAGGGATTCCATTCCCATCATCTAGGTGATAATAATGATGCCTCCAAGGTCTAATGTTGTGGGATCTAATTGAAGCACAACAACAAAAATGGGAAACGGAAGCCCAAACTCTTTATCAATCTCTAAAAAAAGCGCTGATAAAGGGGACCCCTTTATCAACGCATTTTTTAGTAGTGCTGATAAAGAGTGGATTTATCACTCCTTCTTCTTACAGATGAAAAATTTTATGTTTAAAGAAAATCATGAAAAATAAATTATTGTTATAAAAGTATATTTATATTTATATAAAGAGAATATATGTTTTTTAATTATGGTCTAGATACATATAAATGGACTATTAAATTTAATATATAAAAAATTTAATGAAAATGGATTTGAAATAATTAAAAACTATATTATTAATTAATAAATTTATAATTATTATCAATTGAAATTCATTTAAGAACATTTTGAAGGAAAAAAATCAAAATAATTACTAAAAGATCGAAAATAATTTGAAAATGTGTCTCAAACTTCAAACATCCATAACTTTTGATCCTGGGGTACGTTGGATCTCTACAGAATATCAAATCAAATCTTGTGATGAGCTCTACGCGTTGGTGATCCAGACGAAGACTCTTTCTTATTGTTTGAGGCCAAAAAGGATCTATAAGGCTTTCAAAACTGATTTTTTAGTTCGGATACCCAGATTTGTTAAAATTCAAATAGGTATAACTTTTGATCTGGATGTTTGTAAGACTTGTACTACATATCATATCGAATATTGATTCAATTTCTTCGATTTTAGTTTTTTTGGAGTTAAAATAGACCTCTATATTACATGTTATGATCATTTTAACATTCTATGGATTTTTAAATACACATATATATGTATTTATTAGTAAATATATATGTGTGTGTGTGTGTGTTGTATATATGTTTGTTTGTATTTATTTATTTAATTATAATCACAGATAAAAAACATATCTCATAAATTTATTTAAAACTAATCTTATAAGTTTATATTAATATACAAATAAATATACGAATAAAAAATTATAACTAAATTTATATATATATATAAATATATATGAATATATAAGAATATATATGAACATACAAATGAATATATATATATATTAATATATGAATAAATAAATCCATATTAATATGAATCTATATCAATAAATTAATAAATATAACTATATATATATATATAGATATATCATTAAATAGAGAAAAAAAGAGCTTAGTAGTAAAGGTGTAGCCGCGAAAGGGGGAGGTTGTAGGTTCAAGTTCGGGTGGAAGCACAAAGGGGTGCAAGTGTGTGAGGATTCATGGGAAGGGAAGCGTTATGGAGACCTCCTAGCACTGATAAAGTGGTGTTCAGGTGCTTTTAAAATCTCTCACTACATTATTTAATTCTATTTTATTTTTAAAATTTTTAATTTTACTTTTATCAGATATTTTTGGAGCGCTGATAAAAGGGACCCCCCTATATGAGCGCTAAGCTATAAAGCACTTTTAAGTGCTGTTGAATACCATTTTGAGCATTGATATAGTCCATTTCCTTAGTAGTGATGGATAATGACAATGAGGCAATTATCTATATATAAACATTGATTGGCCACTTTAGTCATCATATCAATGGTGCACTCAAATATCTTTTTTAGAAAATGCATCCCTCCCCACATTTATTAACTGGAGTCAATTTTTAAATATTCATATGATTAGAAGGGGAAGAATATCATTTTAAAACCCCAAACCTACCATTGAGAGAGTAATTGAGGAACTAGTGAAATGATGATTGGACTGATACATACAGATGAATCCAGGGATGAATCACCAGAGTGTTGTATATGGTATTTATTGAGACTATAATAAATTAGTTACTTTCTTTACATTATGTTTACAATATATTCATATAAAAATTTCCATTATTTTTCTAATCTCGCATACCATAACCATAGATTTTCAGGTTATAGGAATTTATTATTTCTTCATTCAATTCCAGCCTATGCAATTTTCTCATTGGGATAAGGTTGATCCTGAATCCTTTTTACCCTAGGAAATGATATATCTCTAGACCATTGAACTAGAATAAAATTAAATTTGTTGGAATGTTTACCAACATGAGGGAAATATTTTATTCTCTTGATAAAGATGGCATGTCCTATAATTCCTCATACTCAGCATCATCCAAATAGTATACCTATGAGAAAGCTACATGACATCTTGGTTGTATGGGTTCAGACCCCATACCATCTAGGTAGACATGGATTACTCCAATGACCATCTTAGTAGCATGAGTACAATCCTTATACTATCTTGTTATTAATTCCTCACTCCCAAGTTCATTTTAGTAGTTACATTTATCTCCCAAGACAATCTTAGTATATTTAATAATATATAAAACTTTACCCAATTCATTGGAGTGAGATATAGGTCCCACCCATCTCTTAATGAAATCATACACACAAAGAAAGAATGATCATAAAAGAGGTATGTGTGCAGCCAAAAATTTAACTAAAATATACAATGAAAAATATAAATGGCTATATATACACCATAAAAAATGAATTAAGGGAGAAAATTATATATATCACACAGAAATAAAAAGTGAGATGAAATCACTTTGCATTGTTTATTTACTTCCATCGTACTCATTCAAACCTCTTATATAATAAATATAATTTTACTATAATTCTACTAAAGAACATATTATTAAATCAAATACCACATATGTGTAGATTATGACCTTATATTACCCTTTTATTTAAAATTTCATCTTAATGTTACCCCTGGGGTAATATTTGATTTGTTTTCTCGTGGGTCCTAATTTGTTTTATTTTTTGTTCCTTATGCATATATAATGATTCTGAAAATGTAAAGAGTGAAAAAAATATAATGTATATAATTTATTGGTGTATTATATTAATATATATAATATATATAATATATAATTATGAAATGGAATACACTATTCATGGAGACGGTAGGCTGTATGCACGCATGGAAGTTCTTTTCCCTTAAATGTCGTCTTTAAAGAAAGAATGTAAAATACCCACACAAATAAATCATTATTATAGTCACTTTATGATATCATATATATCATATATATTCAGTAAAAATATCCTTAATACAATCCATGTTTCATATTAATGAATAATGTTTCTTTGAGGGGGTCTTTGTCCAAATTTATACAAAACAAATTATCGTACTAACAAAACATTAAATGTAAAAAAATATATGTGTCACAAATGGTAATATAGAAGCCAAAAGACATAATGAATTTAACATATTACATAAATCAATATATTTCCATCCATAATTTCCACCATGGTAATTGTTAAATAATAAATCAATAATCAACATTTTGATTGGATATCATGGATGTTTATTGGGTAGGTATTGGCTGAGGTTAATATGTTTTAGAGGTTTCCTAGATAGGGAGTGTTGGTGTCCTTTTTAATGGAATGAAATTGACTCACTTTAATTTTTTTTAAAAAAAATTGAGTACACATAATCTTACCAAAATTACTCATATGAAACAAAAAAACCCAATAATGTGAGGATTATAGAATAATCATGTCCAAACAATGGGTTTTGGACTAGTTTTTTGGTAATTTGATCCCCTAAGATCGAGGTTTAGTCCTTAATTAAGTTTAAATTGACCATAATCATTGTGGTTAATTTTAATCACATTTATAAATATTTTTTGTAACAAAATAACCTAATTTTATTAGAATCAAAATATTATATTGATTATAGGGGTGGATGTTGGTTTGTTGAAATTCAACTCAGTAAATCCGAAAAACTAAGATTATAGGTAAGACTTTAGATGATATGACATAATGGTGCTTTAAAGCATAAAAATGTTAACAAGTTTGATATTATTTTATAATTAATTTTTATGTTAAATTGACTATAATTATCTAAATGGTATTAATTTACCTATAAAATATCTAATGACACATTTAACCAAATTTAAAATATAATTTAACATTAATAATTATTTAAACATGAAGGTAGTAATTAATTAAAATACAATATTATTTCTATTCATCAAACAATAATGTTTCTCCGAAAAATACTAAATATTAACCATAATATAATTTATTCATTCTAAATTATACCATAAATTTTACTTTTTCTTATTCAATATAAGAAATGGAAGAAAAATTAATTTCATTAGTAAAAGAAACTCATTTAAGAATATTAAATTTGTAACATAAAAGGACATTACCATAAATTATATTTATCATTATAAATATATTTTATTTATTTTAAAAAACCACAAACATCATTTTCCAAGTATTTATCACTATTCCTATGTTTAAAATATATGTTATTAATGTCTTTCTTAAATACTTATATAGAAAATATTTTTTTGATAGTCATTTTTGTGTGCGTCATACGCGTCATCATTATTTCATGTAAAGTATGCCAGGTCAATGATGTTTGTAATGGACGTCACGATCGTTCCATATGAAATGAATGATTAAATTAGTGAATTTACAAACATACATGAAAACTAAATTTATTATGTTAATGTAGATTTGGTATGATAACTATTTTTCCTTCTATATTCAGTCGGTTATCATATTAATTTATAATCAATTAGTTGCTTATTAATTATAATAATGTCAAGTAAACTATATATTTTGATTGATTAGTTAATACTATTCATACTCTATAAATTAAATTCATGATTTTATGTTATTATATTAATTAATTATATTTTGGTAATATATAAATTTTTTGTAATTAACAGTCTTGCATGTTATGAATGTCATTGAGGAAAGTCATTATTGTATATAACACAAGCTAACCTCAATATTCTGTATAAAAAATCCAAAGGTTATCTTACATATACAGAATTGTTAACATGGTGTTGTATATAATTCAATAAAAACATTGTTAATTATTTGAAAATAAACTATTATTATTGTTTCATGAAATGTAGATATCAAAAGATTAAATTAATTTTAAAATAAAAAAAGAATTCACAAAATCTTGGGGGGTTACATTCTACCATCCGTAAAATTAATTTATCCCTAAAAATTCATCTTGTTTATCAATGGATTAATACATGAATGTTTCATTTATAGAATCCCATATCAGACAAATAAATAATAAAACAACCCTTAAAAAGGGAAATTTTGACCCATAATAGTTACCTAGAGTGACATATTTTTTGTTTTCCACATAAGAAACACATGGGTTCGGAGTGATGATTGGTCATTGAGGAAAAGTGTAAATAATTTTATGGAGTGATTGAAGTCATCAATCACAGAATTGTTAATTATCAATGAAACTTTGAGGGCTTTATGTGATAAATTTCAAATGATTTTAAAGGAATTTAGTTCAATATGATTTAGTATATTTAAAAAAATCATTATATTAAAATTGATAATTATTTTTATTGACCACGAATATAAGGAAATGTTTATATTTTATGTGATTTCATTTCTCATACCCAATCCCAACCATTGGTTATGCCTTGATATCTTTCCACTTCATATCATACCCTATGAAATTGATGAGAATTCTTTTTTCCTTTTCTTGTAACAGACCATGAGACATATGATATGTCAACCCATATATAATTAGTTAACATCAACTAAAATGTTTTATGCAATATGAATAATTCTTCATGTGGTGGGATTATAAATTAATCCCAAAAGAAAATCATGAAAATTTACTAGACCTTTAATAAATGGATAACATTATAACCCTTCCTAAATATAATTTCGCCTTCCTTAAATAAGCTCTTATCTTACACAAAAAATATTTTTATTGAATAAATGGGTTCATCCATGAGATGATAGAACATTTAATGAGATTTTATCCTTCTAAAGTCCTTTTAGTGTGATATAATCACTTGAAGAATCACCAAATTTTGAACAATAAAATTTTCATATGTTTTATTCATACCAAATTCAAACATGAACTTTTCATAAAATGGGGGAAAGGGTAACTTTTAACCTAATTACTTAATTCAATTCATGCATTATGTTTTCATAATCCTTCCCTTTTTCATTTTCCTCAATGGTTTTTGTGTCTTATCTTCTATATTAGACCTTATATTGGGGTATTTATTTCCATAAAGATAAAACTTCATTCACATGAAACCCTAAAGTGTGGGTTTTTAATTCAGTTGAGAAATATTTCAATTGATTTGATTAAATTTCCTACTATCATAACTTTTATAATAATTTTCATGTATCTTGGCTTCCCACTATTGAAACTAATTCTTAATCCTTTTGGTAATTCAACAAAATGGTCTTTACCATAGTTTGGAAATGTGGGAGATTGAATAATTTTTATATACATGTGAAGAATCCTTGGATTTTCCATGGAACCCCATTTTTATTTTATTTTCACCTGAACCAAGAGTGTTTCAATAATTATTTACCACTTTTAGTGCTCATTGAATGATTTTATCATAGAATTCATATTTCTTTATAGATAACTCTAATATGAATGTTCCATTAAATACCTAAATTAATCATTCAATCTTTCATTCCTGAATAATTATAATACTAGATGATTTTGTAATGTTTTATTCATAAGAAAAAACATATTCAACATCCCATCACTTGAGATATAAGAATTCATTCTCAATTTTTGTATGAATAATACGAGGAATTTACTTATTTAAAAATATGTACATGAAATTCCTCAAAACAATAGATTTAATTTCATCTTGTGACCATCTATTCTTGATAATATTCTACCATTGATCAGCCTCTCCTTCTAGATATTAAATATCTAATGTGACAGTTTCTTGATATAAACACTAGAGAATGAAAAATTTTGTTTAAGTGGTATAAATAGATTTGTTTATAAAAAAATAAAATAATGGAACCACTAAAATAACTTGGGTGATATATCAATGGGGACTCTCATAGTGTTGTTACCTTCATTGCTCGGTTGGATGTTCACCTTGAATGAAGGCATGAGAAATCCCAGTGATAAGGTTTCTCATTTCAAATACCATTACATTTTGTTTCTTAGGAGGACAACCATTGCAATTTTTTGCATTACTCATTAACACAGTTCTATCAGGATCAATACATTGACAAACTAGAAATAAATGTGTGTGAAATAATTATCAATGAGAAAAACTATATTATCATGAAAAATTACATATAAGATTCCTAAATACTAGAGAAAACATCATTAATATATGACACTAATGGTTTATCCACGGTTATTAATAATCGAATTCAATTTGAATCATTCATTATGATTTATGAAGAGTTTGTAAATTTCCAATGAATATCCTCCCAGGAGTTTCTAAACATGTGTGCATAAAGGACCATTTTCTTGTACCATATTACCCTATGTGAGGCCCAAGATATATTTTTGGAGTTGTTACTTACAAACATCTTTTCTAGATCCACATTGTAATGACCCGCCAATTCTCAATGGCTTGAGATCTCAAACAGTCATTAATAGGACATAAGATACATCCCCAAGGCGCCAAAGCCTGGCAATAATTGCCAAAGGGTATCAAAATACATGGGGGACAATTTAACCTTTTACATAAGAAAACCAAAAAACTTTGTAAACTAGATAAACATCTCCAAGAAACAACTATATTATGCATGATTTAAAAAAGAAAACTAAACCATTAATTTTATCAAAAACCAACCAAAATTACCACAGTGAAAACCAAAACTAAACATCAGAGTAAACAGCGAAAATACAACTCAAAGACAACAAGACAACAATCCAACTCCATGCTCCACAAGCTCCAAGCTCCAACATAACAAACCAGTCCAAGTATCATAAAGCAGCACTCTAAACATTTGACACATTACCTTTCCCAACTTCCCGGTATATGACATCTGCAAAAGCCCCAATGTTCCAAAGCAGGGGGTGAGTAAAGAAACTCAGAACATTTTACCCAATGACATCCCAACCCATTTCTCTTGGATAAAACATGTTTGAACATTTATATAAAACAATTTATATAAAACAATTCCAAAAATAGTTCACAATATAACAAGTTCCATGTCAAAACCATTTTCCCACAAAACACATCTTTCTCAAGAAAAGAAATCAAGCAAAGTTCCCAATTCCATTCACATTTCCATTTGTAACATTCGTTCCATTTAACCAATCCACACAACCAACCATGCATGCAACATGGACCTCCCCATACTTGCGAGTGGTGAGTTATCCTTCCACTAATCAATCACTAAGTGGATTACCTTAACGGGGAATTCTCACCATTATCCATCCCAATGCACATGAACACACACCATAACCCATGCAATCCATGCCCAAAACCATGTGTGTTCAAAACCTTTCAACAAATCATTCCCCTATTATTGAAAACACTTATTTCCCGCAACCTATTTTCCAAATCCTGCAAAACCATATTTTAAAAATCACTATTTTAAATTCATGAAAACAAAACACTTTGCCCAACCATTCTTTAAATTTCCAAAATTTCATCAGAACTGATAAATCCTCAATAAAGAAGATTTATAAAATGTTTTTCACCACAATTTCACAATACAAACCAAGCGATAAAATCAATTTGAACTAAGCCTTCAAGTTCTATAAATTATGAATCAAGAGTGAAGCCACCTACCTTAACATAATAGGAGAAAACAACCATGAACTGGGTCAAAACACCACTAAACCCCATTAGATTCATTCCCCTATCACCAACAAGACTAAAACCGGACTTAAAAGTCATCCACTCCCTCAGATATACCCACCATGGGCATAGATCTAAGGATCCATCAAGGGGGAAGAAGGAGATCTAAGAAAACATAAGGGAACGAGACTTTCCTTGATCAACCGGCCTCTAAACGCCAAGGCAAGCCTCCAGATCGCTTCCAAAATTCATGGTATGTGTTCTCCCACCTTCACTAGAGAGAAATATCTAGTTAGGGCCGTCTAGAAGCATGAACTAGTGGTTTTAATGATAAAACAGATTAGATCCTTAAATATAGTATCTCAGTTGAATTCGCGCACAGTTAGTCCGCATAGTTATTTTATCCGTGTGCTAACCCTGTGGTAGTCACTGCCAGAGAGGGGCTCTCCGCACGGCCTACTCACATGGATTTCCCAAGCCGTTCTCACACCGTGCGGTCTACTCTATCCAACAGACAACCACCTGCATGGCTTCCGCATAGTGTGGCATGCCGTTTGTAGCCCGTGCATCCCCATATTTTTCCCTTTTATCCTTTAAAAGTCTCCCAAAAATTCCCCAGTCATCTCCCATATGATTCATTCACCTAAAAATCATAAACAAAGGGTTACTTACTATAACCCGGGGGTAATATACACATTCAAATGTATTATCCCAAAGGATATGTATTTCAAGGATACCACCAACATGAAACTTACCACATTTCGAGGGAGTTTTCTTGAATGTAAACTCATCCTTAAACATATACATAAATACATCTATAGATATATCCCTAGAAATATATCAAGGGATGTCATTAAAAATTTCCCATCGATGTTTCCATTGGATAACCAAACCTTTTATATGATATCAACTCTTGAGACCTTGGCTTAACATACATGGATATTTTAAATTTTATATGAATATTTAATACATTATAATAATACAAACCAGGGGACTGTAATAATTTACTATCGTAGGAAACAAGGAAACAAAATCTAATATCTTTGTGAAATATCTCAAAAGTCCCCCAAATAGATCTCCACTATTAGAACTTCTACCAAAAAACTATTATTCATAACCTAGGGGAAGAAAACATAAAAATTGTGTGAGCTCAGATGCTTATTAATAGTCAATAAAGGAAATGCATAACTATAAAATTAAAAAAAGGAAAAAATATTGAATGATTATAACATTTAAATTTAGTTATCTTTGTAAATAATGCATCTTCATAAGATATAAATCATAAGGAAATAGAATACACATACCATGAAAGCATAAAATTGTTAGAAAACATGGAATTAATACAGACACATAAGCTTATAATGTTTTAAACATATATAAGTATAAATATATTGACTTATTAGGTTAAGGACATGAAATCAAGACCTCACATTATTTTATAGGCATGAAACCATGTCCGTGAATAACATTCTTCACATTTAATCTGGTTCACTCATAGTATCCAATTAATTTCAACAAGGCCACCTTGGTTGTATGGGTTCACTCTAGATAACATCTTCGTAGACATGGATTATTCTCATGGATATCTAAGTAGCACGAGTTCACTATTTATACCATATTGGTGGTCATTGTTTATTCTCACAGCCTTGTTAGTATTCATGTTCATTCCCAAGACCATAATAGTTAATCTCATGAGATATAAATCTTTTTCCAAAGCATTTGATAGAGATATAGGTCCCACCCATCCCATAATGAACACGTATATACATGTTCTAAATTATCAGAAATAATCATATCATAAACAAAAAATTTTAATTGAATTTATAAACATGTATTAAAATATTATCATGCAGGAATAGATAGGTTTCATTATCATTTCCTTATAAACATTACCCATGAAGAGAAGCAGGTTTCAAAATATTAAATCTTGAGAACGGGAAATGGTTTTCTTAATGGAAATGAAATTAAGAATAACCCATTAATAAAAAAATATGAATAGAGAATTAATTTAATTTCTTAAATGGTAATGAGTAACATAAACATATTTCATCATAAATAGAAAATAATTTTGAAGAATATTCCAAAAAAAATTATTTAGGAATATACCCTTTCTTTTGTGAAAAATTATTTTGAATAAATAATACAATTTTATAATAATTTTCATAGAAAATAAATTTAATTATAATAAAGTATATTTTAAATCAATTGAAAATATTTTTCCTTGAAACATTATAAAATAGATTTTAAAATATTTTAAACAAAATTTTCTTTGAAATTATTTTCAATTGTTATGAAGAAATCATGAAAAAATTATAGAAACCATTTCATTGAAAATACATTAAAAAATATAAATAGTTCTTAAAAATGATTTGAAATAAATTTCATGAAAATTTTATTAAAAATGAATCTTTATTAAAAAATAACCCTTTAATCTTATAATGTAATATTCAAAAAAATTATTGTGGGATAAGTTGTACATGTATTACAGGGTAAAATAAATATTCATTTTTCATAGTAAAATTGTTATAGAAAATCATTAATTAGAAAGAGAGAATAAGATTCCCTTGAAAATTGGTAAAATTAATAAATGGTAAACATTTATATTATTTATGAGAGGAGATTATAATAATATTCTTGAACACCCTTTTTAAGAAACATTATTTTTATAGAACATCGATTTCCGACCGAAGATAGGGAGAAGTCGTTATTTCTTAAAAAACACTTTATTAACAGTCTAATATACCCAATAATGGATTATATGTTAAAAATATTATAATAAATTATTAATAACTATGGTTTAAAAAAATTAGTGAATGTTATTGAGAGGTGGATCCAAATATTTCATCTAATGAATCATAAAAATAAATAATTAAGAATAATGTTGAGATTGTCTCAATAAACTCTTCTAACTTGGTAACATGGGATCATAACATCCATGTATGAAAAGTAAATTAAATGATGCTTAAAATATCACTAAATGAATTAAATTATTTATATAAATTTTAATATTTAAGTATATACACCTCTAATGAGAATTTAGTTTTATAATAACACACGAGTCTAAAAGAAGGTAAATTGTGAAAAAAATGTTGTAAGCATTTTGTTGTTTTTAAAATTTAAAAAACATGAATGAATGATCAAAAAATGGATATTTTAATACATAAAAATGTAATTATAATATATATTTAAACATTTATGGTAAGTACATGCATCACACAAAAGGAAAGAGTGGTGAACATAGAATGTAGCTTAATATTATAAAAAGTGAGTTTAAATCTCCCTAGCGTTTGACTTTAATCTCATTAAACTCATTGAACCTATATATATAAAAATTATAAATTTATTTTAAATATTATTAATAACTGTATTATTATATATAAATCCATATATGGATTGATTTTTACTTTATAATAAACTCTTATCATAAATTTCATGTTAATTTTATGATTCCGGAAATATTTTCATTCATTTATACGTGTTTCATAATTTGTTATATTTTTAGTCCTTGTATCATATATTTTTTACCCGAATAGAGAAAATGATATAAATATCAATTATATACATTATATTTGTATTATAATAACATATATAATATATAAGTATGAAACTGAATACACTATTCATGGAGATTGTAGGTTGTATGTGCACATGAACACTATTTCCATTTAAATGTCATGTTGAATGAAAGTATGTTATATATATATAACTATTAATATATATCTATGATACCATATAAATGATATATTCTCACTGAAATAATAATTAATATAGTACATATGGTGTATGAATATATCATATTATTTTGAGGGGGTGGTATTCCATGTTTCCTCAAATGAAATTATAGTATTACCACAAAATGGAAAGTATAAAGATATGTGATGTAAAATAGAATACATAATATTAAATTCATAATAAATATATTACATGAAATATATAAAAATATTTTCTATCATAATGTCCACCATGGTAGGTGGTAATCATAAAATAAAAATTCATCGTTTTGTGAGGGAGTACTTTTCCAAACAAAGAAATATTATGTTTGTCACCCATTAGATGGGGTTTTGTGTATGTGTAGGTCAAAAAATTTACATAAACAATACTAGTATATTAATGCTATTGGTAATTATATATGTATAGAAAAAGTAGTGTTGTAGGGGTAGGGGATAAAATAAATGAAAGTAAATGAGAGAAGATGCTACCTCATAAATGGTTAACTTCTTTTGGTTTGTGCCAAAATTATTCCTTGGATTGCCTTTTTCCATGGTAAGGATTATAAGGAGAAGAGAGGTGTATATGAATGTGTATTAAATAGATCATGGTATAAAATAATATGATTTAGAGGTGTGAATAATAGGGGGAGGGGATGGGATTTTATAAGGAAGGAAATGAACTCACAAGGAGTTTTTGAAAAAAAGATAGTTTGTTACAAATTATTTCCAAACAAAAGTCATACCAAATAAGAAAAATAAATAATTGAAGTTTTATGGTAGAATAATGATGATAAAATTGGTTTTGGAAATGTTTATCTGTCATTTGGGCCCCTATTATCGAGGTTTAGTCCCTTATTAAGCGTAATTTGATGTTAATTATTTTGATTAATTTTAATCATTATTAATAATAATTTTTTAAAAAAAGTAGTTTTATATTATTAAAATATAAATATTATAATAATTATAATAATTAATTTTGGTTATTAAAAATTTAGTTCTGATAAGTGGAAATATTTGGATTATTGTTATTCCTGCAGATGGAACAAAATAACGAGGTTTTAAGGTAGAAAAATATTCAAATGTTTTTTAATGTTTTTATTTTCAATTTCAATTTGAAATTGATTTTAGTTTTTTAGATGGTATTATAATATTTAGAATTTTTCAAATGTTACCCTAAAAAAATTAGAGGCATAATTTATCATTAATAATTATTTAAACAGAAAGGTAGTCATTAACAAAAACACAATATTTTTTACTATTAATCAAAGAAATATTTTGTTCAATAAAAAATAAAGAACTTCACCATATCATAATTTAAATGTTTTTAATAAAACAAATAATTTTATTTTATCATATTCAATTTATAAATGTTTATAAAATTAATTTTTGTATTATATGTGGGTTATTAATGAAAATGATATTATAAACATAAAAGTACATTACCAAATATCACATATTTCATTATCAATATGTTTTATTTATATAAATAAATTACAAAAAAATATTTTAGAAATATTTATTACTATTCTTATATTTAATATCTATATTATTATTATCTTATTTAAATAATTTTACTAAAAAATAGGTTTCACTGAAACTCAATGTTGTTTGCATCGTACTCCATAACAGTGTTGCATGTAACATATGCCATGTATTCTGCCTAGTCGATTCCATATAAAAGGAATTTTTGACATAGTGCATTGTTATATATAAATGAAAATTTAATTTATTAGGCTAACCATATAAATATTTCCTTTTATATTCAATCGTTTTTCATATTCATTTATAATAAATTTCTAATCCATGAATTCTTATTATATTGTTTAAACCATGTATTTTCATTGATTAGTTAATCTAATTCATAACCACTACTTTAACATCATAGTTTTATCTTATTATATAGAATGATCCTATTTTAATAATGTATTACTGTTTTTTAAACCTTGGTCTCTAATTCTATGCAATTCATCAAGGGTATTGCTTGCTGCATATAATACAAGTTAACCTTGGTGTTTCATACAGAAGAAGCCAATGATTATGTTGCATGTAGAGCAAGATTAAATTTTTGTTTCGTATAACTCAAGACAAACATAATTCTATAATATAAAAAACTAATATAGTGTATCATAAAAAATATAATATCAAAAGATTAAAATAATTTAAAAAAATTATTCAAAAAATATTCAGGTGTTAGATTCGACCCCCTAAAATTGAATTTCACAATTGAAATTAGTTGGGTATATAAATGGTTTAATAATTGAATGATTCATTTATAGAAACACACAAAATAAAAAAATACGAACAATTCCCTAAAAAGGGAATCTTGGAACCATAATGGCTTGCCAATGTAACATATAACTGGGTTTCCACATATGAAAAATATTTTGTGAGTAAAGAATGGACATTGAGGAAAATAGTAAATATTTATAGGCAGTGACTGATTTCATCAATCAGAAAAAATTGTATGATCCTTGAAATGATTAGGACCCAATGTCACAACTCATTCACTATTTAAAAGGCCATTGGTTCAACATAAATTAATGTATTTGGACAAAACATTTTTTTATCATTATCTTTAAATTGATTAATTATTTTTATTAACCAAAAATATAAGCAAATATACTTACATGGTTTTTTTAACATTCTTATACACTATTTCATCCTTTTGTTATCCCTTTATAGGTGTCCACTTTAACTCTTACCCTTTGAAATTAATGCGAAAATATTCTTTCTTCTTATGTACTATTATATCCCGAGATCTTTGATCAGTCAACCCATATATCATTAGTCACCATGAAAAGAAATATGTTATCTAAAAAGCATATGTCTTCAAGTGGTGTGGTAATAAATTAATCTCAAAAATATTATATGAAAAAATTACATAAACATTCCCTAAATGGATAACCTTATAAACCATTCAAATTTTAATTCTCCCTTTATTCCTTAAATATTCTCTTATATTATACAAAAAACATTTCTATCAAACAAATTGGTTTATCCATGCAATGATAGAATATTAAATTCGACATTATTATTCGAAAATCTAGGTTGAGGTATATAATCAAATGAAACATCATTAAAGGATCAACAAAAAAATTATAATAAATCTTATTCAAATAAAAACCAGACATGAACTTTCCAACTAATGGGGGAAAGGATATATTCTCCCCTAATTTTCATTATTCACTTCAACCATTGTGTTTTAATAAGATTTCCCTTTTTAACTTTTCCCAATGAGGTTCTTGTGTATTATTATCCATATTAGAAATTATATAGGGGCATTTATTTTCATAATCCCTTAACTCCATGCTCTTAAAACACTGAGTTGTGTGTAGTTCATAATGTTGAGCATTCACTCTATTCATTTAATTGAATTTCATCTTTTCATCACTTATAAAATATTTTTTTAATGGGCATCTTTTCAAAACCTGAAACACCAAAATATTCATTTTAGGAATTCACCTAAATACTCTTTCTCATAGTTTTGAAAAGTGGGAGTTTGAACCATTTTCATATCTCCATCATAAAAATAATTGTACTTTCTAAGGAACCCCAACTTCTATTCACTATCACCAGAACCTTGAGGGTTTCTAGATTCCATTTTCTTTTTTATTTCAAATCCATGGATTTCTTCATAGAATTAAAAGTCAATTATAGTAAGAACTATTCATATATTTGGATTTAATCAACCAAATAATTTATTAATCATACTTATTGTAGAAATTATAATACTTGAAGAGTTCCATGAAAGTCTTGTAAAATTTCCTATAAAACAAATAATAGATTAATTATCCCACTACTTATGATCAAGAAATTAATTATCCATATTTGTATGAATGATACGAGGTATGTACTTATTAAAAAATATGTTGTTGAAAAAATCCCAATCCATGTATTTAATTTCATCTTATCACCTCATATTATTTATATGATTCCATAATTGCTAAGCCTCACCTTATAAGCCATAGACATCTATTGTGACCTTGTCATGTTCTAAAGGCTGGAGAGGGTAATATATCATTTTAGTTAAATTAATCAATTGATTAAAAATGAACAGATCAATATAAACAATACAAAATGATGGGAATTGCCTCATGAAGAAATAAACATTTCATTATTACCTCATTTTATCGGTTGGATGTTCACCATGATTCCAGTGTTGAGAAAGCATAGTGACATGGTTACTCATTTCAGCTCCCATAACAATTAGTTTCTAAAGAGTAAAAACATTTAATGTTATATTTCATTATTCATAAACATAGTTTTTTTTATTATATCCATTGAATAAAACCAGAAATCATTGTGTTAGAAACACTCATCAATATGAAAAACCACATAATGATTAAAAATTTATTATAGGATGCATAAATCATGGATTGTTATTATTTAATCTATAAAACATACATTTAATCCTGGTTTATTCACATTCAAATTCTATTTTAATCCTTCATGACTATTTGTGAAGAGACTGAGAATTTCCGAAGCAATACAACAAGTGTTTCAAACTAGATTTGCAGCAAGGCACATTGTCATCTACCCGATTACCTAGAGTCCATGACAAAAAACACATTATAGTTGTTATCCCTAGGTACATATGTACCGGTGTCATATCCATTTGTATTATCTAGATACTGATGTCTTACTAGGAGACCACACACTATATCCTTTACCAAAATTTCACCTCATCTTCCTAAACGTTAACTCATACTTATAATTTTCATTACAGACATATATAGGAATATACTTATAAATATAAATAGGGAACTCACTAATGATTCCTAATAAAACTTTAAAAAGGTTTAATAAACATTTCCTTTGATACAAACCATAGAGACCTAGGTGTAACATAAATGGATACTACATCATTTTATATAAATATTCATCACATTAAAAAAATACATGCTAGAGGATAGTAATAGTATAAGAACTTTGGAAAGATGGAAACAATATCTTATATCCTTGCGAGAGATCTTCAAAATACCCCATAATGATCTCCACCTATAGTACTTCTACCTAAAACATTTCTTCAAAAAAAAGGGGAATGGAAACAATATAAAGGGGTTATCAAAGATGATCAGTAAGGGTATAAAAATTAAATGCATGTTCATAACATGAACAGAAGTGTATTCCATTTTAATAACATACCCATCGTAATTAGATATCATAATAAATACTGGTAGTTTAGAGGTCATGAAAAAAATAGAAATAATAAACATAATCCATGAGAGAAATACATAGGAATAAAATATGGAATTATGGAAGAAAAATAAAAATATAATATTTTCAATATGTATAATTATAAATAGGGTCATTGAATAGGTTAAATAAATGATATAAGGCCCTTACATAATCATATGTACATGCAACCAGGTCCATGCATAAAATATGATCATTTAATTAGGTTCGCACATATCATTCAATGTATTGCTGCTAAGGTCATCTAGGAAGTATGGGTTCACACCCCATACCATCTTGGTAGTCATTGTTTACTCCCATGGACATCTAAGTTGCTTGCATTCACTCCACATACCATCATGGTAGTCCTAGTGTACTCACATGGGAAACATTATAGTCATTGTTCTCTCCCAAGACTATCTTATTCTATCTCATAATACATTAATATTTAGATAATTCATATGAGGGAGATATAGGCCCACCCATCTCGTAATGATATAATTTATACATGTTCCATAAAATCCTAAAAAATCACATCACAACCTATGGAATTAAATGGGTAATATAAACATGTAATCATATCATATCATGTGGAAAGAGATAGGGTTCATAATCATTTCATCATAAATATAACCCCTAAAAAGAATCTGGTTTCAAAATTATATTACCAATTAATGAGAAAATGTTTTCAAAATACCATGACATTTAGACTAGCCCATTATTAGAAAGAATATGAATATAACCTTTATATCATCTCTTAAAAGGGAATGAGTAACATTAACAAATGTAATCTAATATTTAAAATTATTTTTAAATATCATTCAAAAATATTTCATGAAGAAAATAACTTTTCTTCTATGAAAAAGTATTATTAATACATTGAAACATTTTGAATTAATTTATATAGAAAATAAATTTATTTATTTTAAAGAAGACCTTAAATCATTATAAACCATTTATCTATGAAACATTATAGAATAATATTCAAAACATATAAAAAACCATTTTCATTTATATAAATTTGAAATCCTGTAATAAAAGATTGAAAACATTTTGAAATCGATTTCTTTGAAAATACTTTGAAAACATATAAATAATTCTTGAAAATTGTTTGAAAACATTTTCTACAAAATATTTAAAACAATACACATTATAAATAATTAACTATTTAATCATATAATTTATTCCTCATAGACATGATTGTGGGTAAATCCATACGTTTAATATGAGGTAAATCCAATATTTCTTTTAAATGGAAAAATGGATTGAAAAATTACATGATTATATAGTTTAAATAAAATTCATTTGAAATTTAGGTAAAATAAAAAATGGATAAAAATTTATTTTTTTGATCATAGGATATTGGAAGATTATTCTTGAAAATCATTTTTATTAAAAACTATTTTTATGGAATGAATATTTCCAACCGAGGAGATGGTAATGTCAGGATTTCTTAAAAGCACATTTTTAATTATATTATATGACACTGATTTTAAGGAATGGTACCAATATATGAATAAATCATTAATAGATATAGCGTAAGAGATGTAATTAATTTTTTTAGATATGAATCATTTGTTTTTGTCTAAGGAAACATAAATAGAAATAAACTTAAAAAATGTTGAGATTTTCTAAATAATCTCTTTTAAATGGTCACATGGGATTATACACTCCATGTAAGAAAATGAAATAACATGAAAAATAAAATATCATTAATTGAATTAAATTCATGATATAAGAATTAAAATATAATTATATACACCTTGAATGATAATTTAGTTACATAACAAAACATGAGCCTCGAAAACGAAAATTGTAACAAAACAATTATAAGGATTTTTTAAATTTTCAAGCTTAAACCTCATGAAATAATGATAATAAAATGGATATGTGAATACAAAAAAAATATTTATAAGATAAAATTTAAAATAGTCGCAGGTATTACTTATTGAAAATATAAATAATTTTTGGCGAACATAGTGAGTATCTCACAGAAATAAAAAGTGAGATGAAATCCCTTAACCTTGTTTCACAGCTCTCGTTGTACTCATCAAACCCTCCTGTATAATAAAAAAAAATTATTATAAATAATTTAATGAACCATATTATTTATATAATACCAAATATTGATTTTTTATGGCATAATATTTCCTACTTTTATCAATTTCATGTTAAGGTTACGCTTTACGTAATAATTTTTTTGTTTGTTTTCACATGTTTCCAAATTTGTTATATTTATTGTCTTTATTAATATATAGTGATTCAAAGAAAGAAAATAATTAAAAAACAATAATTTTTATAGATTATATGTGTATTATAACAATATATATAATATATAAGTATAAAAAGAAATACATCGGTCTTGGAGATAGTAGGTCGAACATACACACGAATGATATTTCCATTTAATTCTCGTGTTGAAAGAAAGAATGTAAAATAAAAACAATTATATATATATATAATTATTAATGTATAAATGTGATATCATATATATAATATATACTAATTTTACCAACCCTTAATACAATCCAGGTTGTGTATGAGCGAATGTTATCGCTTTGAGGGGGTGGTAGTCCACACATCCTCAAACGAAATTATCTGATTAATGCAATATGTAATCTAAAATCATATTTTCTGTAAAAAATAATAAACAAGATGAAATATATAATAAATTTACTAAATTGACTATATAAAAAAAATTCACCATATTGCCCACCATGGTAGACGATAATGGAAAAATGATTAATCATCGTTTCACGAGGCAGTAGTTCACAATACGTAGAAATAGTATATTCATTACCCATTTTATGGTTGTGTTTGAAATATTAGGTTAGAAAATGTACATAAATAATACCACTTTTTTAGGATAAATATTTATTATATACGAAAATAATAAAAATAGTTTGAGGGGTGGAGAAGGATAATTAAATAAAGGTGTTGAGAGAAGTTTTTACATCTTTATCGGGTTAATCCACTTGGTTTGTGCCAAATGGATTTACAGAGTTTCCTTCTTCTAAAGGGATGTATTCTAGTTTTAATGGAGGATTTATAGGAATTGGATTGGGAACAAAATATCCAAACTTATGAGTTTTGATATGCATAAAGAAGAGGGAGTTGTGATGTACTTTTTTAGGGAAACCAAATAACTCAGTTGGAAATTTTAAAAACAAGTTAGGTGTACCCATGTGGTTACCTAAAGAATTAATATAAAATATAAAAAACATGGGAATGGATGATTTATTGAAAAATAATTCTCATTAAATGGGTTTTGGTCTTGTTTCTATGTAATTGTTTCCCCTGCGATTGATGTTTAGTCCCTAATTAGGTTTAATTTGACCTTAATCGTTGTGATTAATTTTTATCAATTTTACTAATCTTTTTCTTATAAAAACATTATTATAATTATAATGTAAATATTATAATTATAATAGTTTTTATTTAAGATATTTTGAAATTAAATTCACTGAAGTTGAAAAATTATGATTATTGTTAATCGTGCAGACAGAACAAAATAATGCGATATTAAGGTAGAAAAATGTTCAAATGTTTGTTATGTTTTTATATTCAACATCCTAGTAAAATTAGTTATAATGACCTACATAGTATTAATATATATACACTTATTAATCCTTAACATAAAATAGATCTAAATTAAATATTAATATTAAAAATTATGTAAAATAAAAGTGATTTATTTACAAAAATGTTGTATTTGTCACTATCCCACAAAAATATATGTTTCTCAAATAAATATGAAAAATAAATTGTAGGCTGATTTTTATGTTCTAAATTCAAAAATCAATTTCATTTTATCATTTAGATTTTCTAAATTTTTCTAAATCTATTTTATTTATTAAAAAAATTAATTTAATAATGTGATATTTTAAACAAAAAGTACTTTACAAAAAACATATCATTCATTATCAATATGTTTAATTTATGAAAAATAACTAAAAACTTATTTGAGAAGTATTTATTACTATTCCAATGATTAACATATAGGTTTTGATTATCTAATTTTTATATTTATAGAAAATACGTGTTCTATTGAAATTTGGTGTTGTGTGAATCGTACGCCATGTCGTTATTACATGTACCATACACCAAGTTAAACACCATGTCAGTTTTACATGTATCATATTCCAAGTCGGTACAATGTAAATGTAATGTTTGACTATGTTCATTTCTTGAAAAAAATGAATATATAATTTATTATTGTAAAAGTCCTTTTTGACCAGAATAATAATTCCTTTTATATTGAATCATTTTTCTTTTAAAATTATAATTAATTTGAAAAACAAAAATCCATATTTTTATTATGAAATCCAAATATATTCCTATATAAAATTGTAGTATTCATAAAATCTAATTTCATTTTAATTTTATATATTATTTTATTAAATAATCACATTTTATAAATATTTTATTTTTTTGTAAATGACCATACCGGGTGTTACAGAAGTCATAAAGAAAGTCATTGTTGCATATAACACAAGAAAAAATTATTGTTCGGTGTAGAGAAATGAAAAATTAAGGTCACATGTACACAATATTCACACAGTGTTGTTATAACACAATAATAACGCAGTGATTTAATATAAAATAAACATTATTTAGTGTTGGATAAAATTTTGAACATCAAAAGAATAAATTAATTTGAAAAAAGTAATTCAAAAAATTTCACGGTGTTAATGATTTACTTTGGATGAATATCCCAACTCTGGAAGAATGAATTCACGTAGAGTGTGAGATGGATTTGAATCAAATATGGGACCGTAGTTCCTCTTGCATCATTGGTGCATGTTCTTGTGAGGATTTGAAAACAATGACACATATGTGGTGGCATAGTCGTAGATCAGTTAATATCCAAAATGGATTATGGAATTACTAAATGATCATAGATGAGGCTGTTGGAATGCGAAAACACCCTATGAGGAATGAAAACATCATACTTCTATGTCAATCTGTTGGTGGGTAGCTTCTATTCACTTGAGTCCTCATCATCATTGTTGGAGTCATCCTAATCATGTGTCACGTATGCCAAAACATAACTCAACTTGGCCAAACCAAAATATATTCTCTCTTATATTCAATCCATTAATAAATTTAATTATTTGTAGGTATGTATAAGGATCATGTTGTATGATTAATGGTTGAGGCATTCAGTGAGTCTGACCTTCGAGGTCATCTATCACTCTTGTAGTTTATGGATTCCATTCATCAGGGGAAAGATGAAGTAGAATGAATCTTGGGAATCCTTTTATTAATATGTCTGATTCCTTCTAACCAGGAACGGTCCTCTAGGTTCTTTTTCAATATGATGATCTAGATAATATTTCTCTCCTCCCGGTGGATGTTCCTAGAAAAACAGTTCCTAATGGTTCTATGTGGGGTGAGGTTGTGTTTGATAAGGTGGAATAGGGAAAGGATTCACTTGATAAGGCTCTACTCTAGGATTATAATATTTCCATTATTTCAAAACTCTACCAACATAGAGCTTATGCCAATATAAAATCATAATTCACTTAAATGGAAGGCCTTTTAATGGGATTTTGAAGGGGAAACAAGCATAATTTTATAGTATACTGTATTGGTTCATCTAAATATTGGGTCTTACCCAAAAACTCCATGAATATATGTGGATTGTTCTGGGTGATAAGGGTATGGGAAAATTAGTTTTTTACCTTCCATTAAAATATTTTAATCCATTTATCCTGAGTCAGTCTCATTTCGAGTGAGTATGTGAGGCCTTTCCACTGGGAAATATTGTCTAAAACATTCTCATGAGGGATCTACATACATATGAAGTGGTCTACAATACTTGGGATGTGTGTGGTGGAGTTGATCTTGTAGAGGAACTGTCCATAGAGGTCATCCCATCCTGCAATGGATCCTATGGGAATCTAGTTGTACCAGATGGATACAAATCCTTCCAGTGTCTACAAATATTATCAAATCATTATAGCCCCTACTTCTCTAGGGTTACCAAAACGTGTCATACAATAAGATGTATTTGAAAAAGTTATTTTGTAGGTAATTCCTCCCATTTCAGGAGGAAAATATAGGATTTCTATGATTTGATGGTTCTCAGGTTATGTCCACCCATTCTAGATACAACATTCCATCATTTTGGATCACCATCTGTCGCATTTATAGGGCCCCATGGAGAGTGGTGGGAGTTGATATCACGTTATTTATATGAGGTTCCCTATACTGGTGGGGATACCTAACCCCCTATGTATTGATGGACTCATCAACATGGTGATATGTATAATTGACTTGTGGAGGGTCATGGTCGGGATCCTAAGTAGGTTCATTTTCTTGCATGGTCTGATTTAGCATGTCACAACATAGTCACATTAAATATGCTTATTCCTCTGTTCTGGGAGGATTTACATGACCACCATGCTCTAATAGTAGGATCTCGATAAGGATGAATTTAGTTCCCCACTATTAGAGAAATGGGTTCCATGGGGGAATTTCTGTAATTCAGGCATTAATCAACAATGAGTTTTTATATAATACATTTTTCTCCTATGGCTATTGCTGTTAGGTGGATATCATGTGATATACTTATATTTCTGGAGAGACCTTGAATATATTAGAGGTATCGACATGATTCCCTCCCCTATTAAGATGTTATTGGGGGAGGAGTATTGTGTCATTAGAGGAATTTTCAAGGTCGAGTTCCATCCTCTCTTAATGAGTTATGACACATGTAAGATGTTGTTTCTAGTTCTATATTTCCTCTTGAAGAGGATTTTTCTTATTAAGACCTATATTTGAGGCCCTTTTCATAGGCATCATAAGGAAAACTACATACAACCTAATATTACACATATGAGGACTATCATCATTAGTGGATTGGAAAAGTTATTCCAAGCTAAGGATATAGTAGAGAGCATCATATTACCCTCAACCAATGATTTATACATGAAGAGATGATTCTTCAATAACATGATCGAACACTATGTGGCTGTTGACACATCTATGTGGAAGTGTATAACGGTATCCTTATGAATTAGGTTTCTAATCCACTAGGAAAACTGCCAACTCACCACTAAGGTACCTCTAATCGAAAGCCTCATGATTCTCTTTATTGTATAGGTATGTCATATATGATCATTGATGTTATATAATGTTCCATAGATGATTTGGTAGAAACAAATGACCTGAACCTTATTTAGGGACTCATGGATATCAAAGTTTGTAGTTCTCTAATGGTGGTTGATTTGAGTAAAAGTCAACATGTGATTCAAATGTTTGCTTCATGTTGGGGTGTCTCTCGGGGTAGTTACATCTATATCATCACATCCCTATAAAAATGTTGTTCAATACTACCACATCTTCAAATGTAGTGTTGATCATCTATGACTTAATTGAATGCTAACGTTATGAATTCATTAGCCAATACTCCATCGTTTATCCAGTGTATTGAGTAAAGGATGAGAGAAGGGAAAATTAGTTGGCAATGATGAATACACAGTGAGACTATGGAAGGGATCGGAAATTTCCTACACTTTGATGCATGTATGGAGGGATATAAGGATCCTGTGGACCTCGACTTTTGGGAGGGTTCAATTTATCTACCTAGATCCTTACACAAAATCTCTAAGGAAGGGTGAAGATTCTATTATTTATTCTTTTATATCCTTTAAGTCAAAGTGTTCGATGAGATCCACGACGACCTAGTTCTTACCAAGGATTCACCATCAACATCGAGTATTCACCGGTCTGACTAGAGAATGTTCTTTAGGGAAAGGTAGGCTTTCAGCTTTAGTATTCCATATATGCTAATTTTTTTTACCATGCAGAGGACCTTCATATTGTATAATAATGCATTGTGCATTAAATCACAAAATGTTTATAGTAATGAATTGAGGATCACCATTTTGAATGTACATGGATCATAGAGGACATATTCTCTATTATTTATTGGAGTGGGGAGGAACATTGACTTGTATGGTAGTGGATTAATGAGTACCTCCATATTATCTAGTTTAAATATGATAATTACTTACATGTTGGTTTTTGAAGGAGTCGAGAGGACCACCAATATGGTTAATATTAGAATATCTATAACATTTTCTTTGGTGGTTGAAAGAGATGAGTTCACTACTGCTTGGTTTAATGATGGTGTGGGGGGACCTCCTTACATTGTCTCAAAATCATGGGTAATCTCATAAAGGATATTATTGTTACCAAGGATTACAATAGTCATAGCAACATGTATGTGAATTGGTTGGGTCTCGATCCAAATTGAGTGAAGATAAATCACCATTCCCTTATTTAAGGTGTTGGGAAAAAATCCCTCAAGGTATCATTGAAGAATTTTTGAGGTGATTGTGTTTTTTGACAAACTGGACATCTGAGTGGTGATTGTTGACAAAGAAAAACAATTACATAAAAATTTGTTGAAAAATAGAATTTCATGAAGGAATTTCAAGTTCATGAACTGAGTTCAAAGATCCATGTTTGATTCAAGAATGTCAAAAAAAGGAATATATGATCTAGTGGCGGTACAAAAGGAAGGAAGTTTGTGAATATTTGGAAGTGGGTCGCGCAAGTGACTTGCATTGGAAGAGACCTACGTGCTGAAGCTTGACTTGCACACAATTCTCGTTGGGTGGTCAATTTTCCTATAAATACTGGACCACCCCTCCACATTCTTTACCAGAGTTCAACACTTTGAGAAATCAGACCTCCCGTCGCGCAGGTGTGGTGGTCACGCGAGTGGTGTGTGGGTCGCGCAAGTGAAGTTGCGCACCGGTGGTTGAAGTTGTGTGCCAGTGTGAGAAGTTGTGCACCGGTTGGCAGTTGCGTTCCAATATCGGTTTGTGCCTAAAAGGAAAAGGGTCGCGCAAGTTTGGAGTTGGGGAAGATTGTGTCGCGCAAGATTCTAAGGAGGACTTGTGTGCCAGTTGTGGCTTGTGTGCTGATACTTGTGCACCGAGGTAGACTTGAATGCCAAGTAAGGTTTAGTTTCGGCAGTGATTTTTGGGCTGCGTGGAAGCTTGAAGATTTCCTGATACCTTCAGTGAAAATATGGATTCATCTATGGGTGAAAGCTGGACTTCAACAGAGCATCTACATACAGAATAAGATGCATTCCTTCATGAAAAAGAAGAGACCTAAAAGTCTATAAACTGTGAGTGGATCCTTTCCAGAGCAGTGAGCAATGGAAGAGGAATAAGGTGATCCTCTCCACTGATAGTGATCCAGAGAGAGAGAAATAGGGAGTGACCCATGGGAAAGCAGTGACCTGACCCTAAACATTGTAAAGGAAGTGAGCCTAGGCATATAAGTGATCTAGCCTGAACATTGTATCATCATCTAGTGAAGAATAGTGGAATTTGGTACGACCAGAAACTTGTCGGGGTATGCTCCTTGGACGTATCCCAGTGATGGTGAACCAAGTAAAAATCTCCGCGTCTGCATGTTTAGTTCCCTGCATGGCATTCAAAGCATATTCATTAGATAAAGAAGTAAAGAAGTTATCATAGATTACACACAAGAGCAAACAAAGTGACCCTTGTAATAAAGAGGTCAAGATCTAGTGGGGTAGGAAGAACTTTGAAAAAGAATATCCATACCCTAATTCACCCCCCCCCCCCTCTCAGGGTATATAGGCCCCTATTGGTTCTAACAAATGGTATCAGAGAGAAGGTTTATTTTATCAGATTTTTTTGCTCCGACTTGGTGTATTCTGTCTGTGTGGTAAAAGAATCAGTCTACTCATATCTTGGTGAGCCACGGCAAAGGGAAAAACATCAAAGAAGAATCAAAAGTCAGGTGGTATTCTTCAATGTGGGAGTGTGTATGGAAAAAGTGTGATTTAGTTAAAAGAATCAAACAGATTACTGAAAAAAGGCCTGGATGAATCTGACAGAGAAAAGATTGATTCAATCAATCATGATACAGGAATGAGTGATGTACTCAAACATCAAAGTGATACCTAAACAACTGATGATGAAGAAATTTCAAGAAGGAGGCCTGCAGTAGATGTTGTCAACATGACAAAGATATTGGACCATAAGTTGGATGAAGAAGTCAAATCTAAAGATATCCAGATCAAAGTATTGGAGATTGAGGTCAACAAGATAAGTGGCTTAAATCAAAGGATTATTGATGTGGTTACTGACCTAGTAGAGAATAATGATTCTCAAGGTGATAAAACAAAAGAAATGGAAATAATGATAGGAAAACAAAAAGCTGGTGGTTGTGAAGAAAATCAAAATTCTAATGAAGTTCAAAATATAAAAGCCAGAATTGATGATCTAGCTACACAGCTGTCTGAGCTAGTTCAAAAGAATCAAAGGCTACAACAAGAGAATGTATGTTGTTAAGATTCTGTTGAAGAAGAAAATTTTAAAGTGAAGGAGAAAAGTGACATGGTGGAAAAGCTCAAATACGAACTAGAATATGAGATGAAAAACAGAAAGAATCTCAGAAGAGAACTCAATGCTCAAATTGAATCATGGGATATTCAGATTCAAAAGTTGGATGAAGAACTCGAATCATTGAAGAATGTAATGGAGAAATCCAATGCTAAAGGAAATCCAAAAATGAAGTATGTCTTACACTTTCTATTTGATTATCCTTCGAAAGTTGATGACGAAATGAACAGAAAATTTGCTATTTCTGAAAAAAGTCAAGAACAAATTTTCATAGCTCAAAGACCATACATTCTAGAAAAAACTTCTATAGGATTCAATGAATCCCCTCCCGTGCAAGATAGAAAGAGAGATGTGAAAAGTTCCAGATGTGAAACAAATCATATAGGTGCTGCAGATAGGCCTAAGAGGACAGTTACAAAAAGTAGTGCTGACATGTTCTATTTCTGCGGGATTCATGGCCACACATCAAGCTTCTGTTTAGATTGTCATGAATACATTTCAGGCTGTGAAAATAGAAACTACACAAAATATGAGAATATGATTAAGCGTCAGGGGAAATTAGAGGGAAGTGTCTCTCAGAGGAAGACATTCATCATATGCTACTACTGTGGTATAAAGGGACACACAATGAGTATGTGTCAGGAAGTTCAGGAGCTAAATGTTAGAGGAAGAACTCAAGCTACATCAACATTTCGACATAGAAATGATTAAATGAGTTTTGTATTTAATAGAAGATGTTTTATATGTTTTGATCATGGGCATTTGGCCAGACAGTGCAGCAAAAAGAAAGTAGGGAATGAAAAGGAATCCAGAAAGAGAATTTCAACTTCAGTGACACATAATGAGAAATTATACAGTGGAAGACAAAGTGGTAAGGTGAAGAATAGGCTTAGAGCCTCAGTGGAATCACATGGAGCTGAACGAAAGGTGTATCTGTAACCTTCTGTATCACACTCACAACCATCCTATAAGAATGGAAATGAACATATCAGGAAGAAAAAGGGAGGAAACACTACAGCTGTGAGTAAGGAGAATGTACTTTCAGTGGAGGACCCACCACCAACACAAAATATGGTGGTGACTCTAAAAACTGATAAAAGGCAGACAAACAATGAATGTGTTGAAAAAATCACATGTCATGTTCCACAGAGAGGACTGGAAGAAAAAGGAAAATCTATGCAATGGTGGAAGAAACAAGGGAAGATGACAATCAAGGAGATTCCTACTCAGGGAACTAATCAAGGAAAATGGAATTTTGGTAGTTCCTCAAAGAAAGAAATGTGTACTAGTGATTCTATACCCCATGTGATGAGAATGGATGGGCCTACAGAATATACATATCAGAAAAATGCTCAGAATGTGAGTAAATAATGCCTAGTCTTATGGATAGAGTTGTTAAAATTGGCTAGATAGATAGAAGAAGAAAGGAAAGAGTGTGATGCTCTATAATAAAGAATCAAAGGGTTGACCAATCAGGATCCACCACAATCCTCATCCAGGGGATTCTATAAGAACCCCTCTCCCTATGTATATAAATGCAATTAACTATGATTCATGTGTTTCAGGTTTTAGGGAGATACGATCCAAGGGGGAGTGGCATAGAAAGATGCAAAGTGGAAATGTGATGTGCCCCATATTTTGAATTGGCTCAAATCAGGTACAATAGTTGAAGAGGAAAGGGAGCAACAGAGCACAATAGGAAGTGATTGTGTTATCAACTTTTTCTCTTGTTTCCTACACTGAGTTTCAACTCAGTAGGTTTATAGATTTTGTTAATGGCTCAAATCCGATTGGATTATGAGAATAAATGATGCATGAGGAAAAGAATGATTATGGGTCTATACAGTTGGGCCTAATAGATGGAAGTGTTGCATAACACAAGGGGAGAATTATATATCCTAATCAGATGCAAGATCACAATGCGATATGAGGGATGAATGTTTATTTTCATGATGAATGATTGGGGGCCAAGCAGTAACACATAGGATTTCATGATTATCTATTCTATTCTAACAATGTGGTATCAGCTGACTTCTTTCAGGATACGAAGAAGCTGTGAGAGAAAATCCAAGGGGTGTCAACAAAAATCTAAGAGAATATGTTCAAAGAAATGATGTCATGGAACAATGACACAGAGAAAATATGTTAAAAGAAATGATGCCACTGAAGAATTAGTCAGTGAAAAATTTCCTGACGAATGTGTTGAGGAATAAAGTAATACAAGGGAAGAAGAAGTGGATTATGATGATTTAGAAGAAGACACTGATGATGAACTAGAAAGTGTCTAGTCCGTGCCTACAAGGAAGCCAAAGAGATGAGCAGAAATTGATAGACCGAATATCATTGGTGATCAGGCAGCTCCTGTTCAAACACGAATAATGAAGTCGCTACAGCAGACATCTTACTATCTCAGGAATAGATGAAATGATTTTCTGATGCAGCTAGAGATGAAAAATGGGTTCAGAACATGAATGAATGGATAAATAAGATTGAGAAGAATCAGACGCGGGATATTGTTTTGAGGCCACTAGACAAGAATGTCATCGGGACTAAATGGCTTTATCCCAACAAGATTAATGAATATTGCGAAGTGATTCAGAACAAAGCACGACTAGTGTGCAAGGGATACTCCCAGATTGAGGGAGTAGATGTATATGAGACATTTGCACCGGTTTCAAGGCTGGAGACAATCTGATTATTTTTTTCCATAGCGGTGCAAAGAAAGTTCAAAGTGCTCCAGATGGATGTCAAATATGCATTCTTTAATGGTGTTCTAGAGGAAGAAGTGTGTATCGAGCATCCAAATGGTTTTCTCATTCAGGTGGATGAGAAAAAGGTTTGTCGTCGGAAGAAGGATTTGTATGGGTTAAAAAAAGAACAGAAAGAATGGTATTGAATGATGAATCAATATTTGCAGAATCTCTAATTCAAATGAAGCATAGTGATGTTGGTTTTGGGAAATATGTAAAGAAGGTTCTAATGAGATTTGGAATTGAAAATTCCAAGGAGTTGAAGACTCTGGTTGCTACCCGGATGAAATTATCAAAATATGAGGATGGTAAGGAAGTTAATATCACATGATACAGGAAAATTATTGGATGTTTGTTGAACTTGACCGCGACTAGGCCTGATATTGTTTTCACCACATTCTAAGCAGCGAGATATCAGAGTAATCCAAAGTAAAGCCACATGCATGTAGTGAAAATAGTACTTCTGTATATCCGGGGCACAGTGGATTTCGGCCTGACATATACTGAAAAATCTCAGATAGCGCTATAGGGATATATTGATGCAGACTGGGCCAGTTCAGCAGATGATAGAAAATCAACGTCAGGTGGTGAATTCTATCTTGGTGGATTGTGTATTTCTTGGCATATCAAGAAGTAAGATTGCATTTCATTGAGCACCACAGAAGCTGAGTATATTAAATCCACTCAAGCATGCACACAATTATTGTGGATGAAGCAGCAACTTGATGATATGGGAGTTTAAGTGAAGTCTCCAATCAGAATACAGCTTGAAGATATGGGAGTTGAAGCAGCAGTTCAGTCGATTCCCCACACTTAAAATTGTGCGGATGTGAAACCCCCCCTCTCCCCGAGGTATGATGTGTTTTTCACTAATGTGCTTATTTGTTCTATATTCTGCTACAGACTACAAAGGAGTGACCTTTGGGTTCATTGACAAAGGGGGAGAATATAGTGATTGTTCAAGGGGGAGACAATGTTGAGATTTGATAATTCATGAATGATATGGGGAGGAGCTGACAAGTGGAGCAGCCAGATAGGGGGAGTTGAAGGTAGTTGAACGTGCTTAGCCATAGCTTAGCTTGGGCAACATAGGAAATAGGGATAAAGAGGTTTGGAAGCTGACAAGGAATGAAGCTGTGACCAGAATGGGGGAGCGTATAAAATCTGACTATACTAGAATTGACCGATCAAAGATTTCACATCACGATAGCTAATGACCGTGATAAAATCATAGAAGTGGTGCAAAAGGGTAGTGTTGGAATGCTCTAAAAATATTTCAAACAATTGGTATTTCCAAAAATTGGTATCAGTGAAGTATCAAAAATTGGTATCAATTTTGAAATTTGTATCAGTTTGGTGTCAATAGTGGATGTCAAAGTTTAAGTGATTCATTGATGAACTTTTCATTTACTCTTGTTTCTCACACCAAGCATTGCTCATGTGGGCTTAGAGTATGTGTTGAGTAAATCCATAATTGCTATCAGAATCGCAATGAGGCGATTGGTGACTAAAGATTCAACGATGTATCTTTTTATGGAAGTGTTTTCAACAAACCCAAAGGGGGAGATTGTTGGGCAAAAATCTCTCAAGGTATCATTGATGCATTTTTGAGGTGATTGTGTTTGTTGAAAAAGTGGAAATCTGAGTGGTGATTGTTGACAAAGAAAAACAATGACATAAAAATTTGTTGAAAAAGAGGATTTCATAAAGGAATGTCGAGTTCAAGAGCTGAGGTCATCGATCCATGTTTGCATCAAGAACATCGATAAAAGGAATGGATGATCTGGAGGTGGTACAAAATAACAGATATATGGTGGCGCCATTTTCCAGTGTTTGCCATATTTTTGGGCCTGAAAATTGAAAAATGAAGAAAATTGGTTTTTGGAAAATGGACTTGCGCGCAGTGTACATAAAGGCTTGGAAACATACATGCCATATGTTTTTCATGATCAGATCATCAAAATATGGCAAAGGGATTCGGGTCACGCAAGTTTTGGTGAGGTCGCGTAGGTGACTTGCGCACTGTGAAAGATACTTGCGCGCCGATGCCTTGAAAGCTTGAGAACTTGCGCGCCTATTGTTTTCCAAGATCTAAAGATTAAAATATGGAAAAGGAAGGAGGTTTTTGCAAGTTTGGAAGTGGGTCGCGCAAGTGACTTTAAGGGGAAGAGACCTACGTGGCGAGACTTGCACGCCGAGGGTTGACTTGCGCGCCGTCGTGTAGGGTGGTCAATTTGCCAACAAATATTGGACCACCCCTACTCATTCTTTACTGGAGTTCAACACTTTGATAAATTAGAGCTCCCTTCACGCAGGTGTGGTGGTCACATAAGTGGTGTGTGGGTCGCACAAGTAAAGTTGCACACCGGTGGGCCAGTGTGAGAAGTTGTGTGCTGGTTGGAAGTTGCGTGCCAATATTGGTTTTGGGGAAAACGGAAGAGAGTAGCACAAGTTTGTAGTTGGGGAATCTGGTGTTGCGCAAGTGTCTAAGAGGGACTTGCGCACCAGTTGTGTCTTGCACACCGATACTTGCACACCGAGGTTGGCCTACGTTCCAAGTATGTTTTAGTTTCGGTAGTGATTTTCGGGCTGTGTGGAAGCTGGAAGATTGCATGATACCTTCGATTCAAAGAGAGACTCATCTACGGGTGAATGCTGGACTTCAACAGAGCATCTACATACAGAAGAAGATTCATTTCTTCATGAAAATAAAGAGACCTACATGCCTATAAACTGTGAGTGGATCCTTTCTAGAGCAGTGAGAAAAGGAAGAGGAAGAAGGTGATCCTCTCCACCGGTAGTGAGCCAGAGAGAGAGAAACACGGAGTGAACCTTGGGAAAGTAGTGAGCTAACACTAAACTTTGTAAAGGCAGTGAGCCTGGGCATAGAAGTGATCTGGCATGAACATTGTATCCAAATCTAGTGAAAAAATAGTGGAATTTGGTACGACCAGTAACTTGTCGGTGCATGCTCCTTGGATGTAGCCCAGTGAGGGTGAACCAAGTAAAAATATCTATGTCTTCATGTTTTCTTCCCTAAATTGCATTCAACTTAACATCATTAGATAATTAAATAAATAAGTTATCTCAGTTTACACACAAGATAAAACAAAGTGACCCTTGTAATAAAGAGGACAAGATCCAGTGGGGTTGGAAGAACTTTGAAAAACAATATCAATACCCTGATTCTCCCCCCTCTCAGGGTATATAGGCCCCTATTGGTCCTAATATAAGGGATCTGATAGGAAGCATTGATGGTTGCGGGGGCCAAAAATGATGTAGAAGATGTCCCTTTTGAAGCAGTATTATGGTAATTCCACTAACATTAGAATTTGGTGATTTGTATTGTGGATGTTCGAGTAAGGATGAATTACATATTCACTTCATCCATAAGGGAAAGATCAATTCTCACAGGGTCTCTTGTTGTGGTGAAGAATGCGCCCCATGCACCTGATGACTTTATAATTCATTAAAATTTTGGACCATCAAAGCCTCAATCACTGGTGGTGTTTCAAACACTGGAGAACATAGAATCGTGTTTTGATCCTCTGGCTATCAGGTTTTCACCACTGATTGGTCTTCTGGAACAATATTCCAAGTATAGCAGACTGGTTTATTCCATCCAAGATTCTTTCTCATGATCTCCGCGCATCAATCCTCAGGATTTATTCTTGGTTATACAACTGGTGTCTTCTTTGTAATCATGAGATGCATTGAGTATTTAATTGGTATTTAGTTATTCATCATTTGAGGAGGTGAAGTTGGGAAATATGTGGACCACAGTGGCTCACTTCAGCTCTTGCTCCCACCCCTTCAGGCTTTGAAGCGTTTTGTGGATTCCTGGGGGATCCAAGAACCGACCTACATATCCACTCATCATAGGATTTCATTATATCATATTTTTTCATCAAAAGATGATTTCATCCTGGAATGTTGTAAACCACCTCATAGCTGGGGTCGCTGGCATTTCAGCCTTTCTCGTTGGTCCATGGGGTGCACAATGGGAATGAAAGTTCGCTTGCTGCATTCTGTAACTGTCTTATAGGTCACCCTTTTCAAATTAAGAATGGAACATTTATCAAGGCTATTAGAGTTTCTCTTGGAGGATTTTTATGTGCTGACTAACACACTTTTAGGGTGGTGGAAACATCAGTGGAAAATATTTGCATCGATATAGATTTAACGATTCCCATTCTGGAGAAGTTGTCCCCAAGGGTGCAAGGCTCGTTTGTATGGAACCAGGATGTCAGTTACCCAGTGCTTCTCAGATACTATTCTACCTACCCTCTTAAAGTTCATTCATTGAAATTGTGAAGGAATAATCACAATGACTCTCGATGCCAGGTCAATAGTAGTTCTCTAAGAGGGGTCCCTTCTTCTTCTATGGGTCCTTCCTCAGGACTTGATGAAATGGTGTATGGGACAGGACCCTCATCTTTTTTAGGTATTCCCCCCTATATCTAGGGTGTCCTATTTCATGCTCCATTTCCCAAGTAGAATCATCCATCTTTACGCTTGTTTCATACAGTATTTGTGTTTCTCACCCAGTGCATCCAGGATGCCTATCTCACTTATGAAAACCCTCGTATCCGATTTCGTATATCCCCCATAAAAATTGGATTCTTTGTTCACATGTTTTCTTCCTATGGACCCTACCTATCCTACTATATTTACATGAGAAACCTCCTAATCATTGTGATGTTTCTCTGACAATGGTTTTGAGAATCCAATAGATTTTTACCCACACAGATATGCCAATGTCTAGGGACATGTAGGGGTCATTTCAGCTTAGGATGTTACATAATTGAACCTTGATGGGGAAATCTATTCTCAAGATATTTTTATAAGAACTCCCATTATTCATGTTCATAGGAGGAAAACAACTTTTTCTCACTCCCCTATCAAGATGGTGAAATGGATTACTCGAAACCCACTTCTCTCCTTCCACAGACAGTCTTGAATTGTCAAAACAAAGCCTGGGGATCTTCATAAGGATAAAAATTATGCATAAACAGATCCAAGAGAGTTACTTGCATTCATCTCATACCATTTTCCAGAATATTGGGTCCATATCCAGATTCACACATTTCAATTTCTAATGTTCTTATCTTGAATTCCATTAGTGTATGGTCCCGTGAATAATTTGACTTCATTATTAATGAGATTTTCTAAAACTATTTAGCTATGGTAGAGATCCTCGAACCTCAAGCGGTTTCAATAAATGTAAAGGAGTATCCAAAGAGGCTCAGAGTAATTGTTTTCATACATAGTGATCCTCTTAAGTCTCATATGTGGTTGTTTTGTAATCAATACATAAATATTGATTTTTTTCAGTGCGTCAGGTTAGTATTTGGATAAAAATGTCTATGTAGGTACTCAAGAGTTATTAATATACTTCATCTATGCCATGAGTAATTCATAGGAAATGGTGTATTTGTGGAATGAAATTGATGAAATTATCTAAGATATCACCACTAGGATTGTTGGAGCGATCTCCACACTTTCACTCACTCATTTAAGAAACAAGGGGGAAGTGCCTTTCCCAGTAGTTCTAGTCAATATTTTGTTTCATTTGCAATGAGTAACCCGATTATTTATGTTGGATATAAGGGAGACTTTTCTACATAATGTAGTAATTAAAGAGGCATAAGATGAACCTAGTGTCATCTCGATCGTTTGTTGATGAATGAGGAAAATATTTCTCTTTACCCAAACACCAACCTTTCACACATGGTTCGGTGCCTTTCACATCATTCTCTGTTGTTCCATTCCTTTTATTCAAGAACATTGAGAGTGGATCATCTGTATTTCTCTAAAATATGGGACGAGGAACCTAGTTTCTATGATCAGGTTACGGAAGAGTGGAATTCCATCAACATTAGTAACCCATGCATTACTATCCAAAAAAGTTGAGGGGTCTAAAACATTTATTATGCAGAAAGAGTAAATCCCTCCCAAGCCATGATATGTATCATTTATAAGTACATAAGAAGGTATAAATCCTCAGGACAAGTCTAAAAATGAATGGGATGAAGGCAGGATTAATGATCTAAGGTTTAATAAGACCCCCACATAGATATCCTTACGAGGTTGGAATGACTGGAATGAGAGTGAGACATAGTCCATTTGCTAAACTAGGGGGATGGGAATACATGTTTCTTATATGCATGTATAAATTAATGAAGATGATTCCATTGGTACAACATCCTTATGGTTTATAGAACCTAGGATCCAGACAACGTTAACATTAAATCTCTCATGGTAGGCCCCAATCATAGGATTAATGGAGGTTATTTGAGTGAACTGCTGAGGTGTTTGAGGGAATTCCTGGTTGTCTATCAGAGGAAATTGATGAGAGGTTAAGTGGGCATATGGATGAAGAAGAATTGTGTGAGGAGATCTGGTCATTAATCCTAGATGGTGCACCAAAGCCCGATGGCATACCAAGATCTATTTATATAGCCACATGGGATATTGACATAGGGGATTTTGTGAGAGGAGTGAAGGACACCTTTGAAGGGGGAAACATGTGGCATATTTCCTGTGAATCTAAGAAGGTGCTGCTACCATAGATGTTTAATCCCCAATCCATTATGATGTATCAAACTATAAGTATATGAAACATTCTATTCAATTTATCGGAGAGTATTCTCATTACAAGGATGGGTAGTCACATGAATAATTGAATGGCTTTAGAACATCATTGTTTTATCAAGGGGTGTTCTATATTGGGGGTGATTGGATTAGTGAAAGAAATGGTTAGTGTCATCAACAAAATGTATTTAGGATTAATATTGTGATTATATTATACATGGTCAAGGCCTATGTCATGCATGAATGGGGTTTTATTATAAGGGTCTTGGCATGCATGGGGTTCTCGAATAGGACGAAGGACCTTCTTTTTCACTTCTTCATCTCAACATAGATCACAACATCATTTATGGGAAACTAATTTGGATTCTTCAAGGACTGTAGATGAATTAGGCCAGGGTATTCCCTATCCCACACTATCTACAACCTCGCTCAATGTCATCATAGCTAACCCATTAACTGGGCCCTTCGCACAGAAAAAATTCTCTCGTACAAGAACTAGCAATCATCTAGGGGCTCCTCACACCTGATGTTTATGAATGAAATTTTTTTTTTATTCATGGAAGTGGGAGATCATTGATGGGGATGAATGAAATTCTAGGTGATTACTATAAGTGGACTAGGAATGGGGTTAACAGGGAGAAAAAAATTTATCTTGCATCCAAAAAGATATCTGGTAGGAGGGAAAGGGACATGGGCATCAGCCTAAACATGAAAATAGTGGCATTCCATATAGAGCATCTTGATCCATCTATTAGTCCTACCAATATTCTTGTGAATTGCCTTGAAATTTTTTAGAAAGATCACATGGAACATTTTCAATTTGATGAACAAATTTTTCTCTTTTAGTGGACTCATAAGTCCTGTGAATAGTTTACTGATATCCATTCCCATTTGTATTATTTCCACACTAAAGGTCCTTAAATGTGTCATAATTAAAATGAAAATAAATGTGGGGTACTTTTGATGGGATTGTAAATTGGAAGGAAGGCATCCCAGGGCCTCTAGGGAGCATCTTTCATGACCATTATCAGAAGGATAATCAATATGAGGAGCATCTCCACAACCTTGATAGGGTTTCACACTAAACTTGTGTGGGAGGCTATAGAAGGATGAAAACTATAGGTTATAACCATAAAAGACACATATTTCTTGGATGTGTGCATATAGAGGTCATGAACATAGAACATATAGAAGATGATCCTTCCATATGTAGAGATCTTGATACCTCTATTTTGATGGATGCTTGGTAGAGGCGCTATTAACTTGTGGCTAAAGGACTGGGGGTGCATGTAGGTTGCGGTTTTTGAGTTTTCCCACTCCATCCATTTCTGTTAGAGAGGCATGTGATCACCCTGGTTTTATCTATTCAATCCTAGATGAGATCCAATGAGCCACTTTCATCAATATCATTCTTAGATATGATTCAGATAATCTCATTTTTACAGGTTCTAGGTCGGTAGAATTCTCACTCAATGACTATTCTAGAATGAGGATGGCTCTAACTAATGGAGACCCCTGGGGGAGATGCTGTGAAGAAAATAGGTGATTTACAAAATCAATTTATAATTGTGGAGAGTGAGGCATAGTGATTTTTCAACTATTTATAAGATTCAACACATGGGAGTGAGATTGGCTTGCAAATGTTTTTTTTTTGCAGTGATACCAAACATTAAACTGTGGGCCCCCTTGTTTTCCATAAGGATTGGGGGAGATTGGTTTTTAAGTAACAAAGGGTCATCTCGGGTAGAAATTCTCATCCTGGCATGAATTATAGTTTTTTTAGCATTTGGTTTTAGGGGTCAGGTGATCGAGGCCTCGAGAGGAATGTCCAGAATGACACTCTCCTGGTGAGATGTTAAACCATATTGAAGGCTCAGAATGATTCTTTCCATAAAAATACAAAGGATCTCATACCAACATCATCTTTAAAATGTGTAATTATTTACTGAACCTGATAATCTTTTTCACAGATTTCCAGACCACTACTTTCGTTAAGACTATTCTCTTGATTCATTTTATTTATACTCAAACTAACATGTCGGGGCAATGGAATTAGGTCTGTTGTCATTATCCTAGTTGTAGGCTCAAACTAAACTCGGATGGGTCTCTTCTCAGTGGGAGGATGTGTAGATGAGGTGTTATTAGACATAGGGAGGTTCTTGGTTTTGCAGCCTTCTCTTCCTTTTAGGGGAGAGATGACGTATTCCAGGCAGAGGCCCTAGCTCTAGTCACCAGCCTGGAGTTAAGCAAGAAAAGGAACATTAACCTAAATGAGTTTGGGATGGAATCATTGATCCTCTACAACGAACATTTTGGAATGGATAATTTTTCATAGAACATTGAGAATATTATTAGGATGTGAAAATAGCTCATAGGAAACCACATAGAGATCAGTCACACATAGTGATAGCGGAAAATTGTGGCTGAGTTCTTAGCATACACATCTCAAACGAATCAAAGTAAATCATACTTCCTAAACATAGGTTATTTTCCCACTAAGGGTATCAATTTTTTTTCTAATTATTCTTTTTGAAAATAACTATTTTAGACCCCCGTGATGTATCTTTTTCACCTCATGTATGAAAACATCAATAAAAAATTTTGTGTTCATTATTTCTTTAACTAGAGCACCATTCATTTCTAGTGTTTATGATGGTGTATAAGGGCCTATGAAAAATATCCAAGGATGTAATTACTGGGAAGAACAATAATGGATTCCCAAACTCATTATCATAGGGGATAAAATCATAAGTGAGATAATTGTAGAGGTTCTTGTAGAGTCTATATTCCAAAATAGTGGTAGTCCTCCCCCCCCCCCCCGTGTGGCCCTTATGAGCAGAAATTTCATCGATCTGATGAATAATTTAGGTATCTTTGGACTATGCACCTCACTGGAACTACCCCCTTCTACTCATATCAGCATAATAGGGTGTTGATCAACCTCTTATGAATTATTTATGCTGTTGATAGTGGGTGTGGTCTCTTAGAATCTAATTTCATGTTAAAACTCATCGCAGAAGAACAAATGTATGAGATCTCCAAATCACTATTCTTCTTGAATTGGAACCTATGAGAGCTAAGTTACTGATTCAAAATGGATTGATTTCTATAAGTAATTTTAAATTAACTATTAGTAAAAGTAAACCAAAATTGATTGTCAATTTCCCAAATGTAGTCCAATATTTTGATGTCGAGAATGAGCTATACTGAAAATGCAACCGGCTAAGGATTTCCAACAATTACTAACCTAATGTGTAGGTGAGTTTCACATTATCCCCATCATTTCGGTAGTGGAATGTGGAACATAATTTCTAAATATAGTGATGTGAAATCTATGTATTCCCCAAATTATACTAAACTTATGTTGAGTATAATAATTTCATGTTGGGTAATCCCTTTTAGTTACAAATTATTTTGTTGGGGCATGAATGTGTATTAGATTTCACCCTGATGACTTATTGTACCCTACATTTTCACTTTTTAAGGCGAGAAACATTCATCAATTCCATGGTGATGTATACTACATGATAAAAATTTGATAATTGGATTTAATCACCTTCTTCGATGGATTCCTCCAAAGAGATAGTTTCCAATTCCAATTTTCTATAATAGAATAAGTCATGTCTACACAACTCATTCATAGTGAAATTGTTTTTTGAATATGGGTAAATTACACTTTTTTTTTGTATTGATAGGGATGAATCCTTAAGCTAGTATATTATTCACATTGGGAATCTCATGGAATTTCATGATTTGGGAGCATTGATAAGCATTAAATCATCATCATAGGTAGGAATCTCATATGAAGCATATTAAGTGTGAATGAAAATGAATATTGGGTTTATCAAGAGGTAATTCTTAGAGGGGTATAAGTATTCCATGATTTTGTTCCTCAAGAATTCCATATATTTTTCATATTTTAATTATTATTCATTAGATATCGTGTTATATGATTGGAGTAAATGGATCTTGATATTTTATTGAGATGAATCAAGGCATGAGTTTAAAAAAATTTCATTAATGGTAGGAAGTACTAATGGGATGGATCGAGAGGTTTACCGCAGAGGGAAAACACAGATATATTGTTTACTAATGGTTTGGACCACCTCATATAGGTGGATCTGGGTGGTTCATATCTAGGAGGGATCACCTTTATAGTTTACTAATGGATCTGAGCACCACATAGAAGATGATCCGGGGATTTTTCTAAACACCTTATGTAGATTGGATGAATATATTATTTGGATGTATAGATAGGTATTTTTTAAAGATGTATGATTTCACACCGATATTGTTTATCAATGTATAAGATAACCACATAGAGGCTGATCTGGTATGCTCATTCTATTGAGAGAGGACCATGATTATTTAGTAGTGGACCCAAATACCTCATAGAAACAAATATAGGGCCCGAGTTTGTCATCGTTTGGATGTTGGTTTAGTTAATAGGTTCCCCCATAGAGGAAGATTATTGACATTTATCCCTATGAGGGAATATTTAATCCTTGGATTGTTTAGAAAAGTTAGAAAAGACCCAATGGTGCCAAATCTGGGAGGCGTGTCCTTAGGAAGGAATGCCTTAATATTTTACCATTTTTAGAATTGATCCTTTGGGAATAATCCTACGTATAATTATTATATATAGGGCTAAAACACCAAATAATTTAATGACTCAGTTGAATATCATGTGATATGGACGATCCCGAAAATTTAACATCAAGGGTTAAGAAATATTCTGTCACGAAAGGAGAATCGATGAGGGGTCATGTGGGGAATATGTGAAAAATATGAATGTCTTAAGATGATCACTCTAGGGGTAATTGTGTGGGGAATATGCATGGAATTTTACCATGAGTGAAGCTGTGTGGCCCATGGTGGAAGAGGGTTGCATCTAATTATGATCATACATGGGAAATACTATACACAACATGTAGGGAAGGGAAATTGTTTTACATAATTTTTTGAGGTTATTTTATTTCATTTAATCATCATATTAGGGGATTTTGAACTCAAAAGGATTATGTCATGAATTACAAATGTGGGAGGACTCAGTCCTCACCCCTAGTATTACACCCATTGATTTTGTGGATTATTTTTTCCTAATTAATTTAATCATTTTGATATTTTCACATATTGATACACCAAATATAGATTATTTTTATTATATAGAATAATTATTTTTTGATTACATTGTACACAACACCAATGGATGTTTGAACAGCACGCAACATCGACTTATTTTTCCTTACACCCAAAACCATGTGTCTTTGAAACATAACTTTTCTATTATAATTATTTATACTAGATTGTTATAACTAAACAATTAATCGTGATACATGAATATTGATATCTACATTTATTTTATGTATAATGGCTTTGATAAAACAAAATATAACTTCTTGTAAAGTGTTTATATGTTTAAAAATAATATACTATCATATGATATTATTTTTATGTCCTTCTATAAAAAACAATAATATTGTTTTTATAAATTATTATAAATATAAATTTATAACAAAAACATAAATTATTAATTGGGAATTTATAAATTAATATAGGTTGAATTTTTTGTATTTTTCTAAGATGTTACATTTTTTAATAAATAGTGAAAAATATTTTATTATAGAGATAAATAGTCATTTTTTTAAAAAATATTATTACGCATTTAATTTATTTTTAAAGTCACAATAGATTAATAAAAAAGTATTAATATAATTTAGGTCATTTCAATAATTTTTATAATGAATTTAGATAAAAAATCATTTGGAACTTTTGAACGACTGTTTTACCCACCATCTCGCCACATATGCAGGTTTACTGTTAACCAAAAATTAGTTACATATATGATTAGAATTTGAAAATTGGATATACATTGTTGAAATTCTTATGAAATTTTTCATATAATATGATCAACATAAATTTTTATGAAAACAACTTTAGTATAGTATTATTTACCATAGTTAAGGGTAAATTGGATAATTGAAGCTAAAAATAATATTACAATTTTATAAATTTACACTAAAACATATCTAAATTTCAATATATATGCATTTTCCGACTAAAATAAAACTTAAAACAAAATTATAACCATTTTAAGACAATTGGGTTTGAATATAAATTTTTATTTTATTTTTTTAAGTTAGGTTAAAAATGCTGAACTCATAATTTTAATAAGTAAATAATTTTTATATAGGGTTATACTAGAGATAAAATATAATATAATCATTAACAAGAAATCAAAAATGTATACCTACATCACTATATTTTATTTACTATTTTTATTCATCAAATAATTAACTTAAATTGTGACACGATGATGATGAATTATTTTTTAATTTGTTAAAGGATCAAATAAATGATATTAAAAATATTAAAATAAATAGAATATGAATTAATTAACTTGATAGATGAATTTTATAGGTTACAATGACATTTTCTAAGTGTATTGAAACATTTGGTTTGTATTTATCTTTATATTTGGATTTTATAAAAATATGATGTCTTAAAAGTGTCCAAATTTACAGTGACAATATTTTATAAATTTTTTTTATAAAATTTGATATAAATACAAAAAATAAATAAAAATACAAAAATATTATTTTAAGGCCGAAAATATCATTATTTTTCAATTTATGGAATTTTGATAACAAATAAGTTTTTATTTATAACCTCTAAATATTCAAAAAAATCAATATAATTAACATTACAATAGAATAATTAACGATAAATAAAAATGATAAGGTTTAAAATAAAAACAAAGCTGGTCTAAAAACTATCGAATGAACATTATTAGACTCATAATCCTTTATGATATATTTTATATTTTTTAATAGAACCATTTCCAGAAATATTAGTTATATATTATTTAAATCAGAGATAGTTACAAAGTATCACTCCTGTGTATTTAATAATTTTTATGTTGTCACATCGGGATGAAATCATGATATGAATGAATATAAATGTCTATGATGTTATAAATGAAGTTACGTTCATCATAAAAATTTATTTTTAAATTTTTTAAGTTATATAATTAACATATAAAAATATTCAATGATTGAAAAATATTTTTTTAATTTAAATAAAAATAGAATAAATGAATTTATTAATATTATTTTTCATTAATTTTGGATTTGTTAGTGTGTCTAATAAATTTTATAGATTTATAAGATATATTATTGATTTTATAAATCATTACATTTTTATTCACACTTTCTTGTTATGTATTTGTAGTCAAAATAATTGAATAATATTAAATTTTAAAATAATGGTATCTTATTTAATTATTTTATTATAAATTATTTTAAAATATTAAAAAAAATTAAATACTAAAAGGGTGTAAGTATATCATATTAAATTTATTTTAAATTTAATTTATGGTTCATTTGATTGTATTTTGATCTAAATATGTCTTATTATATTTTAATATTTGTGGGACTTCTAAATGTACTTCCCACCTCAACTATAAAAGGGAGACAATTCTCTCACTTCATCATATCAAACCGAGCCTTAAATCTCATCCATACTCTTTAAATTTTTCTTTTTCAATATATCTAGTCACATTTTTGTGGTTTTGGTCTTATAAAATTACCATCTCGAGTGCCTTTAAGAGGATATGTATAGGGAGAACATCAATGAAGAGGTAGTATCCTCTACTAATTCTTTCAAAATTATTTCAACTGATTCATCTTCTTAAGGGGTTGTTTCCCTTATAATTTAATAACACAAGTATCATATATATGGTAAGATGTTATCATGATTATAGAACAACCATATCCCACTTTATATATTTCTTATTATAAATTAAATCACCACTCATACTTACATACATTTTACCATCTCCAAGATGTAGTATAATATGTTTTTCATAAACTTGTTACAAAGAAGATTATAATTATATAACCAATAACTATGTATGATTATTATAATATTAAATTTATTCTAGAATAACAAATAAACCATTATTTTCAATAATATTTTATAATTAATCGAATGATATCATCAATTGGGCATACGTATGGCATATTATCTCCGCGATGCAATACCAATCATTCACCATGATCACTATTATAAAATGATTATATAATGGTGTATAATTAATAGTATGATTTAGTTATGAAAATAATTGAACTATATTCTCTATGAAAGAACCAAAACATATACTATAAGACGTGCATAATAAAATAAAGCAGTTAACACAAAAAAGTATCATAATAATTAAATATTATCAAATAGTTTTTAATATTATCATATATGCTATATTAAATATACATATGGTTTTTTAATATTTTAATAACTTTATTTAATCCCTTATACATTATTTTCTGATACATATGATGAAAACTATAACTAAGGTAATGGATAATTTCTCAATCTTATCATTATCCATGATTTTTTATGTGTAAGTATTTACTGCTTTACATTTATGATCCTTGTTCGTGTTACATTAAAATATATTCGAATATATTCTTACCATTAATATAAAAAAAATTAATTTTTTTCCCATTGGTTTAGTTTTTTACAAAGTAGAATAAAAGAAATGTTTTTTCGTTTTCTCTACAAGGTAATATCTGAATTATCTAGAAAAATTATGTGAAGAATGTTTTTTTAACTTATATTGAATGAAAATATTTTTCTTCTTCAATAATTTCATAATACCATGAGGCTTACGTTATAATATTTAAAGGATATTTTTAATTTAAATGATTTATTGAATTATTGTGCAACATTTAAATAAAATAAAACCATTTTAAAGATGAAATGGTATTTTTTTCAATAAATATTTTATGTGAGTTTCCATAATTCTTTTATATGTTTTTGAAGTGTGTCTAATGTAAAATTATTCAAATTTCTTTATGTTTTAAAATTTCATTTTTATATAAAATTCATGTTTCATTTAATCTTGAAAAATACTACGCCATCTAAATGACATATATTATTATAGATCAATAATACCAATAAGTTTATTTCTAAAAATGGTTTATTTTTCATGGAATGATGTTTCAGAAACCATCTCATTTTCATGGTTTTTTATTTAGATGAAATGTATCTAAAACCTCTGTCTTTCCAATAGGTTATGATAATATTATATGATTATGAAATCCATTCCATTTAATGGGTTATGAGATTACGTTTGATGATCATTTGGCACATGTATGTATGATTTCATAATGAGATAGGTGGGACCTTTACCTCCCTCCAATTCATTGGGTAAAAATGAATAACTCATTATGTATATATTTCATGTGTGGACATGATTTCATGATCACAATTCTATCTATGATCCTATTTTTCATGCCCATAATTTTACCTGTGGACCAGGTTTTCATGTCCAGTGGTTTATGAAAGGTTGTGATTTCATGTCCTCAAACTAGCTATTATTTATACATGTTCATAAAGTTACAATTTTATTAAAATAACAAAATTTCATTAATTTTTTGATGCTATGATTTCATGGATCATCTTCTTTATTTCCTGATAATTCATTTCTTATGAAATTCCAATAATTATGTCATGACACATAAATTTGATCTTTAGACATGTAGGGTATGATCTTCAAATGTTATGACCATTCTTTCATAAATATATGTAATTTATATGGTTACAAATCTTCTATGTTTACCCACACTTGGAACATTAGATCTCCCATTCTTATGATTCTTTACTTAGGATATGAAAAATGGTAACAAGTATGATGTGTTAAAAATGGATCTAGTTATGAAAAAATATGTGTGAGAATAATTTGATGTGTTATGAACAAATTGTTTATTAATCCATGTTTCCAAAGACAAAAAACTAATATAGTGATGTGGCATGTGTTTATGTATTATTCAATTATAATGTATTATCCATGTACTTCTACTGTGGGTCTCTAAAGTTTTTATTAAAGTGAAGGTTTATTTAACCTTTATAAATGAGGATGATAAAACTTCGTGAGATGCCTAGAGATATTTCTATGTATATTTCAATGACGGACCACAAATATAATCCTATTTTTTGAATATTTAAAATGAGTTGTGATTCTTTTGGTATCCTAGAAGTTATATGTCATGACTATTTGTTTGTAAATGTGATAATTATTGTTCACACAAAGATTTCTTCTCTTAGTCAATAGTTAAAACTATAAAGCAAATTGTTAAAATTAAATTATTAAGATGAGGAAAGTATGTGTATTATAAAAATTAATTTCCTAAATGGAAATCCCATGAATAGAATCAAGAATGTTTTACATGTATTGGTTACACTTCTGATGATAAAGATACCTCGTATGACAAGTGAATAGTATGATAATTTCTTAATGTGTTATTTATATTAAAAAAATAATCATGACAAGAATGAGGTTGGGGAACCTTAATTCAAGATTCAAATTTCATATTCATGTAATTATTATGATTATAAATCCTTAGTAATGGTTTAAAATAAAGTTGGATGATTGAAGTGTTTATGTAATTGTATTGAAGAATAATATTTTTAATTCCTCTTATTGTATTATGGAATATGGTAACATCTAAAGATTTTTCCAATATAGTTTTTATTTAATGATTTAATAGCATATGATGAATTGTACTAGTATCTATGAAAATTGATTGCGGTAATAAGGTGATTTATTTGAGAACACATGATTAAAGCAAGGATAAACCTTAATATTGGCATCATGATGAGATAATGTTATTTGGATAATTAATTATTCAATATGATAATGTAAATTGGAAGGTAATGATTTCCTTTTAATTTATTGTGGATTTATTGAAAAGTTGTTTATTATATCATTTATGAAATTTATATCTTTCTAGACATAAGGAATATATTCAATAACAATTGGAAAATGGTAAATGAATGTATAGAATAATATTTTATGGTAATTTAGGTTATTAACATGTTTCAAGATAATGAATAATGACATTATTCACATTATTGGAATCTGAAAACTAATAACTACCTTATAATATATGCGAGATAAATGTTAGGATGATTTATTGAAATGTTTTCTTATTTATTAGGATATTTATCTATTAGAATCATTTTAGGCCTTTATAATTTGGTAATTTTTATGTTAAACATTGGATATGTTTTTTAGATTAAATTATAATCTCATAAATGGTTTATTTATATATATTTTATTACTTGAGATAATCTTTTTCTCGAAGATACATGGAATAACCTACTGTTCATCATAGGATCTTTTAATCCTTATAGAATTAAAAAATTCAACTTCATTTCATAGAATATGAGATAATGTAAAAATTGATATATGAACAAAAAAGGGTAATGTTATGATAAATTCAAGTATGTATATATTCTCCAGAAAATTATTCAACATTAGCAATAATATCGTGATATAAATGGTTATCTTGTTATGTATATTATTGATGATATCAATGACCTCATTTAGGTTTCATTGGTTAATGAATTTTTTAAACATTCACTAGATCACCCACATACTTTTTATTAGTGGTCATTGTTAATATCTATGATTATTTATAAATTTCACCCATTCCCAAATCTTCAAATATATTGTCCTATGTGGAAACCTTGTTATGAGTTACATTTCATAACTGTTATGTTTTTTTGATTACATTTTAAAAAGAAGTTTTATAATTTGTTTGTACATTGTGGGATTCTTTTAAAGGAACGTTCAATTATTAATCATTGTATATCCCAGATGATTTTCAAGGGAAAAGTAATTTTAAGGGGTAAAAGGTAACACCACATGATTTTGTGAATTATTTTTTTAAATTAATTTAATCTTTTTTATAATTTCACATTATTAATCACTGAATATAGAGTGTGGTTATTATATAAAATCAATATTTTTGGATTACATAATATGCAATAGATCCTGGAGTTGTCACTACACGCAACACTGAGTTGTCTTGCGTTTCACGCAACATTAAATTTTTGTGAGAAAACACTTTACTATTATAATTTATTTATTAATATAGTTATAACATAAATGTTAAACATGTAACAGAAATAACAATAATTGATATTAAAATATTATTTGTAACTATTTTCATAATGCAAGAAATAATTTTTGGTAAAGACTATGTTTGTCTAAAACTATTATTTACTCAAATAAACATATTTTGATATCGTTCAATGAAAAAAATTTAATTTGAGAAACTTTTTAAATTATAATTAGATATGAAAAACATAATCTTCTTCATTTGGAATTTAAAATTTTAATTAGGGTGGGTTTTTAGTGTGTTTATGAGAATATTCAATTTAATATGATTAGTGAGAAATACTATATTGTAGATAAAAACTGTATTTTTTTTGTTTAAATACTAATTATACATTAAAAAGAAATGTTTAAAAATACTAAATATATATTAAACATATTATTAATGTCTCATTAGGTCAATAATATATATATTATTCCAATGTATTCCATTTTTATAATTTTTATAATGAATATTTATATAAATTCAATTTGATCTCTTGCATGTCTCGTTCACTATCCTCCTTGCCACATCTGTTGGATTACTGTTAATCCTAATTTATTTACATCTGTGAATTGAATTTGAAAAAAAATAAATACGTTTGTTTCATCTATATGAAATTTTTTAACTAATCAGAAATAATTATTTGTTGGTGAATTTTTTTAGTATATTTTTTATGCTCTGTTAATGGTAAACTGGATATTTAAATTTAAAAATAATATTAAAATATATTCAAATTAAAATAAAACAATTTCTAATTACATTAAATTTGTTTTTTAGATAAATATCAACCTTCCGATGAAACTCTATTATTTTTTCTCAAAATATTTATGAATATGACATTTATTATATTTTATTAAAATAAATGTAAAATATATCATTCTTATAATTTTAATAATTAATTAATTTATAATGTAGATTCATATAGAAGATAATAAAATATATAAATATTAATTTTAAATTGAAATTATTTTTCTACATCATGATAATTTATTTCAAATTTTTTGGGTTAAAATAATTAACCTAAAATTTGACACAATGATGATGTTCAAATTGATTAATTAACAAATGTAAAAAATAACTGATATTAACAGTATTACCATAAAAATTATTTTAATTAATTAAGATTATCCAAAAATCTATTAGGTGAATGTGACATAGTATGTGTGACTTAAATTGTTTTTTCGAAATTATCTTACTGATTAGATTTTATATAAACACACTATTTTGAATAGTGTCAAAATTGACAGTAATGATATTTTAGAAAATAATATCTTTATTAATTAATTTAAAATAATAAATACATTTAAAATGTAAATATAGATTATTATAGGTATAACATTTTATAATTTGTCTATTTATGGAAAATTTAGCTCATATAACTAATAATTTATAACCTCTTAACATTTTATATTTTGTTAAAAAAATTGATATTATAAAATATCCTTAAGGGTAAATCAAAATGGTAAGATATAAAATAAAATAAAAACATATAAAAAATTGTTGGATGAATATTATTCAACCTTAAATAATTAATGATAGATTTTTAGTATATTAATGGAAACTTGTCCTTAAAAATATATTATGTTTTATTATAATTGTTTATAGATACATTATATCACTCAATAAGATATAATATGTTATATGTGTTCCTAGATGTATTAAATCAATTTATGAATGAATATAAAATTTTAGTTTGATATAAAAAATATAATTTCTTTATAGAAATAAAATTTTAATTTAAAAATTCATATAATTTCCTTAAAAACATCTTCAATGCAAGAAGAATATTTATTTAATTAACATAAAATGTGAATTATTATTTAGATATATTTTGGATTAGTTACTATGTCTAAAGAAATTAATAAATCTATATGATATATTATAGATTTTTAAAATCATTATATTTTAATTCCAAAATTGTATTAATGTATATGAAGTCAAACTAAATGAATATTATTAAATTTCTCAATAATGATATCTTATTGAATTAATTTATTATTAAATTATTTAGAAATTAAAAAAATTAGATACTGATAAGGGGATATGATATAGTCTAAACTAACTTATAATTTTAATATATGGAGATTTTTAGGTATTTAGATATAGAATATGATTATTATATTTTAGTATTTTGGGGATTTAAAAATTTTCTTCCCACCTAAATTATAAAAGGGTTCCTCTTCCCTCACATAGTAACTTAAAATTGAGAATTCAAAATAATTTATCCACAAAACATTTTCCCTAAAAACATCCATAGTCATATTATATAGTTTTTTATATTCTCAAAAGAGTAGTAATATTATCTTTAAGACAATATGCAGATGGAGCTCATCCATGAAGATGTAATCTCCTCTAATGATTCATTCAAAAAGATTTCTTCTAATACTTCCTATTCATGAGTGGTATCTATTATAATGTTATTAATATAGTATAAATCATATTATTAAATGTTATTAATATTGTTTAATAATAATATTACACCTTCTATCCGTCCTATGAAAAATGAAATCACTACATATGAATACACATATCTAACTGTCAACATATTATGGTGTAATCTATTTTTCCTCTCCACTTTACTCTGACGTGTATAACTATGTAAGTAATAAGTAAATATGTTTATTATATCATGATATTTATTCTAGAATAATATATACACCATTAATTTCAATACAATTTCAAAATTAAGGGAATAATATTGTTTCCCATTCATGCATAAAACAACAATCTATACAATGAGATTCAATTTCTTGTCCATAATCACCATTAAAGAATTATTATATATATGTTTAGAATTTATAATATGATATCATTATATAAATTATTAATATATATTCATTGTTTCCAGAACACAAACTTATATAACAATACATACCTATGAAAATGGAGTTGTTAACACCCAAAAGAACTATAATAATGAAATATTATTCACTAGGTGTTAATAAGATCATATATGATATCTAAATAATAATATTCTTATGGAATTTGTTAATAAATTTTTTTAATCCATTATAAATCATATTATGATACATATGATGTAACCCAAACCTATGTAATGTTATAATTTGAAAATCATATAATTATCAAAGATTTTATATATTTATGTCTTCATTAGTGTATATTTATTAACTATATCCACATAATTTTAGAATTTATTCAATAATATTCTTATAAATCTTCTAAAAATGATTAAATTAATTTTCAACCATTAGTATATTTCATACAATGATCCTTGAATGGAATTTTTTTGTTTACCCTAGAACGTAATTTTTGACACATCTGGAAAAAGTACGAGAAATATAATTTTTAACGTATAGGGAATTAACATATTTTTACACATTATTTATTTCATAATGCCTTTAGTATTCAATTATAATAATGAAAGGTTATTTTTAATAAAAATCACTTCTTCTAATATTTCATTAAATTTAAATAAAATAAAATAATTTCAATGAAGAATGTATATTTTTCCCATGAAATGTTTTAAATGAGTTTTCATGAATCGTTTATATGTTTTAAAATTGGAATCAATGAAAATGGGATTGAAAAATTTTTATGTTTTAAAAAGTCAATTTTATGTAAAATCATGTTCCATGTTATATTTGAAATTCCTTCCCCATATAATATGTCATACTTTTAAATAGTTCAAGAATAACATTCATATTATATCATTAAATGGTTTATGTTTTGATTGCATTATGTTTACAATAATTACTTTTTTTCACATGTTATTTATTGATGAAATTATTATTAAACCTTTACCTTTTCCATATGTTATAATATATAATTACTTATTTATCAAAAAAATTAACTTATTTGGTTATGATATTATTTTTTATGATCTTTTTGAAAATGTATGTATGATTTAATTATAAGATGGGTGTGACCAATATATCTTTCTTGTACATCTATTAAAGTTGAATAACCCATGAGGTAGTTATATTATAAATGAACCTGATTTAATGTTCACAATCCTATGTGTGGACCAGATTCTCATGTCCATAATTTTATGCATGACCACATTTTCATGTTCATATGTTTATGAAATGTCCTGATTTTATTTCCATAATTAAATGAGTGAACATAATACTATTTATACATTTTTATAATGTTACAAGTTTATTATTATGAGAAAATTTCATTATTTTTTTAGTACTAAGATTTCAGGGATTCTACCCTTTATTTATATATAATTTATGTCTTATTAACTTCCAATATTTATTATATTAATCTTGAATTTTATCTTTTGACATGCATAATATGATCTTAAAATAATAGTTCATGTTTTAAAAAAATCATGTACTTTTTAATTCTACACATCTTCCATGAGCACCATTACTGAGCATCTAAGATCACCATTTCTTATGATTCTTTTCCAAATGATTCAACGAATTATAATAATTATGTTATGTATAAAATGGTTCTAGTTATTAAGAAAAGGTGAGAGAAAAAGTAGATGTGTTATGAATATGTTTTTTATGTTTCAATGATTCCAAAGACACTAAAATTTTATGGTCTTTGGGAGTGTTTTATGTATTCCAAAAGTATGATGTAATATCCATTTACATAATGTGTTGGTTACAATATCTAGGGCTTATACAACCACCATTAATCCAACTTCTAGTCTGGGAATATTATTTTCATTGTTGTTGAGGAGTGATGATCCACAAGGATGATGATAGAGTCCATATTAATAGAAGTAAAAGGGGAAGAGTACCTATGTTTATAATAAGCATGTATCCAATAGGAAAATCAAGAACATGTAAAATGTGGGTGGATACAAAAGTGGGAGGAACTAGTCTTATAGGGACTCGAGGTACTATCATACCACTCATGGATTGGTATAGGGGCCTTATGAAGGCATCCATTCTAGAAGGGGTATCAACTAAAGGGAGACACCATGGATAGGTAGAGGAGAGAGTTTTTGTGATGTTGTGGGCATCATAAATAATTGACTTAGGCTTATCAGGTGCCCTATAGCAGTTAAATAGATCAATAATGAGTATTCAATATTAAACATTATTCTCATGGATCATAGTGGATTCATGGTTAGTGGGGCCTCTTCATAATTAAGGAAAAATGGTTTTAGGATCCTCATGTACCTCAAAGGCTATAATTCTTATATTAAGGTCCTAGGCCTTCATGAAAGTCATCTCCACCATAGTTTGAGGCTCTAAAGGGAACATGGGATGCCATTTAATAAATATTAGATATCGTTGGGAATACATTTTTTTGTTCATGATCCTTATGTGGTTTTCAAACATAGAGAATTTTTTATATGTCAAAAATTTTACATCCCATTAAATTTTTTATTCATGGTGGTATTTATTTGGGTATGTTTTTACAATGATAGGAGCCCTCTATAAATTTTTAGGATCTTTTTTATTTGTATAGTATCTACAAATATTAATGTTGAAATCAATGAAATTATCATCAATAGTTCTTTTTATTGGAAAATTACACTATGAATCTGAATGCCACCATTAATTGGTTATCGTCTGGATTTTCAGAGTTCGTGAAGGACAATATGAGCTAAGTACACTAATGAGTTAATCCATTTTATATGCCATTGAGATGTGTGAAATAGACCATTTTTAGTTATTCTTTTGGGAATTCCATCTCTAATTCACCTAGAAACGGAAATTCCTTACTTGAATATTGTTGTGGAAATTTCTTTTCCGTGAGAAAAACTTGAATAATTCTATATATAGTTCTACAGATAAATCCCTATTCAGTTCATGCCTATATATAGAGATTGATTAATATTATTCTATTTTTTTCATTATAGTTGGGATAAAAATTTGTGATCTATGTGTCACTATGTATTCTCTAGTAATAGGAGTCTGGACATATGTTTTTCGTATATATGATTTATATACAGATCATTCTGAGACATGGAGAAGTGGAACTAGAATTTTTCTATTCTACCTAAATATGAGTCATGTATAGTGAAGCCAAATACAAGTTTCTAAAGTAAATCCATTCCAAAAGTTAATACTTACATTCATAAACACATTCTAAATGACATAGTTTTATTTTTAATCCCTCATTTGAAGAATTGATTTATAAAACTAAATAGCTTCCTCGATAAATCAGCAAAATTATTAAATGTCGTTTTTTGTTTAATTTTATCTTCTAAAAATTTAAAATCATCTTAAACTATGATTATATATTAATAATATTATCCCTTATATATTTAAGTTTAATATATAAATATTAAATCCCAAATCCATATCCACTTACATAAATTTCGAAACTAAGCCACCAATCATGTGTATGGAGGCCTACTACATTGCAAAATAATCTACTCCTTTTTCTAGAATCAATTTGAAAAGATAGATATAATTATTTATTTAACATATTTATGTGATATTTAAAAACTTATTATATTTATGAGATTATTATATCATATATACCATATAAAATACCATTACATTGGAGGACATGACAATGTCACCCATGTGTATGGGGAAAAACTACCTCGTGAAGTGATGTGATTCATTTTTCTGTTATGTGTTACATGGAAGGTAGTTATGATAATGTTAGTGAATATATGTGATATTTATGGCTCAATAATACTTATGTAAATATAAAATAACATCTATCATCTTACCTTAAAATACCATGGAAAACAATAACATCACGCTTTCCAAGGCGTTGACTACCACCTCCAAGTAGAAATGTGAAATTTTTTATTTTGATTTTTATATAGATTATATTAAGTGAGGATTTGATTAATAGAACATATATAAATAATAAAATAAATTTTAAATAATGACTAATTAAAAAATAATTTTCTTTTATTCCATCCTTCATGAAAAATGGAAACAACATTGATGTGTACGTACAACCTTCCATCTCCATGAAATGTGTAATAAATGTATTGTCTCTAAATTATATAGATTACACTAATTAAAAATGTAATAATATATAAGATATTTAAATATTGTAAAAAATAATTTAGAATATGGAATGATGATCATATAAAATGTAGTAAAATACCAAAACCAAAACATATATTAAAAAAACCAATTATCACCCAAATTTGTGATTTTTGTAATGAAATAATTATTTTTATGTCACAAAAAACTATAATAAATAATATAATGAATAAAATTTAGAAATAAGTTTAAATAATAGATTTATAATAATCCATAATTTATTATATTTTAGTTTCAACCATGTATGATACATATCATACATGAGGTAAGGGTTTCTTATCCAACTTTTACTACCGTAAGACATAAAATATATAAACATATTATTCATTTATTTGGTTTATATACTTCCACTTTAAATATTTTATTTCATTAATATATTTAATTTAATGTTATATATGGATTTATTTGAATTTATATACATTAGGTGTCTTATTGTTCAAAATATACCTCTGTGGTAAGGGTTTCTTTTACAATCTCATAATTATTTAATACTATGTTAGTTTAAATATTAATAATCCCTTTTCATAAAAATACATCTTTTCTTTAAAATTTTTTTAAAAATATATTAACCTTTTTGAATTGATTTATTATATTATATTTTACCCATATTTACTTTTATAGAATCGTTTATCAAATGATAATGTCATGTTCATAAAAATGTCCATTTATAATTTTACTAAAACTGTAAAAGGAAACATTGCTTTAATATTTATGAAATTGCGACAATTTTAAACTGAAATGACAAATATTTGATTACTTTTAACTTTTCAGATTATATTTTGAAAATATTTTTTTGAAATTAATGTTTTAAAAAAAATAAATTTCAAATGAATATTTTCCTCAAAAAATATTATTTACATGAATAAGTTATATTTAATTTTTAATTATGTTAACATTTATTTTACTTATTATACAATGGTTATAAGCGGTAATTATTCTATCCTTTATAATTATATATATCTTTTATGACCATTTTTACTATGGGTGATATATTTTATTATCATTGACCAATTTACATTATTTGGATTATGATTAAGTTTATTTACTGGGGTGAGCAATAACATTTCATATTATAGTTTTTCAATAAAAATTCTTTTGTTGATAACGAATCACCCCATTTATATGGGGAAATTTTTATACTTATTAATTGAATAGTTTGACTAAAGATACATATCACCTTTATGAATTAGTAGGTATCCTAAGACAAATCTGCTGTCAAAATTTAATGTCTTTTTCCAATATATTTAAACAGTCTTCTAAAATGTAATGACAATATGTTTCTTAATTATTACTTTAAGAACTCCCATATTATGAAATCATATTATCATATCAATTTGATAATAAGATATGTTAATGAATCCATTTAGAATTTTTAGGCTTAGGTTATTATTTATGTGGATTTATTTGAACATCTATTTTTTCCACAATATTATGATGACGTTATTGTTCAAATGTCAAGTGATTTTTGTTATTTATCTTTCTATATTGTTTATTATTTTATATTAATGATAGATTCTATTTGTAACTATACTCTTACTGTTCATCTGATCTCAGTCCATTCTTACTTTTTATTTCCCTATGATCTCAGGAAGGGTTTTATAATAAATATGTAGGGATATGATATATTGAAATATGTAATTAACAAATAAATAATGTTTTCTATTATCGATTATCAATAGCAATGTGAATTTGAATTATAAATATATTTTGAAAATATTATTAAACTAATTTATCATTTAAGATGTGATTGTGTGGTTTAATTGGTTATTTAATGAATGGACCACAATGTCTAGCCTATTAGGATTGGTTTCATTGTAATATTTATCATGGTATATTTATTATAAGCATTGGGAAATATATATAAGAAAATATAGATCATGAAAAATAACCCTTTGATCAACAATGAGGATATGTATAGAATAACATCTTAAAGTTATTTTATGTTATAGATTATGTGTGTTATTTTATCAATACATCCATTTCTGCATAGTACAAGTGGATGTGGTTCTGGAAAAGATATACCTAAGGGAATTTTATTTTCAAAATGCACATTCATCATGAATGATTCATTACATGGTATAGGAAAAAAATTTATTAGGCACCTGAATTCACACTCTTGTGTGATATGATCTAGGTAATTTACATTTTTTCTTAATACTATTTTGAAGGATTTGAATATATTTTTATTATTTGAATACATTTCCAACACAACCATTTTTATTATTATTAGAAAATCAATCAATATATTTATTAGTTTATTTTACTTGTTTCACTAATTTTTGGGAATATATATAATGATTCATAGTGTTATGTTCTATTCTAGTGTACTACTTTTTTGAAAAATGGATCCTAGAAGATGGAATGGGACCATATCAATACACATAATCCATAAATTCGAAATGATCATTTCATTTCTGGGCTTAAGACAATTCATTAATTATAACTAGTTTCCTTACCATTCTCATCAAAAGTGCATATACTATAATTTTTTATCAAGACAGAGGAATAATTCCATTTGAATTATGACCTCAAAGGGAAGCATGACTTGAAGAGGAGTAAAGAGAGAAAATTGGGTAAGATAAATAACACAATTAATGGTTTTCCCCATATGTAATAATTATAAAGACAATCCCAATGGTACTTCATAAATGTGTACGAGTGTTTTCTAAATGTGTGGAGAGAATGAAAACCATGCTTGATATTTGAATATCATGAAATAATAATGCAATGTGAAAAAATTAAAAAGCAAGGATATGGGGAACTATGGTAATTAACACCCTTTGTGTTAAGAGAATATACTTCAAAATATGCAGAGGGATCAAAGATAAGCATATTGTATTATAATAGAACAATGGAATGAATAATATGCTTTTTTTGAATATATAATTCCATTATTTGAGTATTTTTTCAATTATATTATGATTACAATATTAATAAAACATATAAAGATTATATCGTTTTATAATTTGTTATATTATTTTAGAGTATATATTAAATGGATAAAATGAATATAAAGAGTGATTTAGGGGAATGTTGATATTTATGGAAGACACATTATTGAGGGATGGTGACCCATAATAGATTATATATGATGAGATAATAATTGTAAGTATATTCATAAGGGATAATATTAGTGAAATAGTAATTGACTAGTGATTTGATTATTTTTTATTTTAATTGTAGGAGTTTTCTACATATTTGGATTTAGGTAATATATTTTATAACTTGATATTTTATTTTTAAGATAATTAATTTTTTTTCATTTAGGTTTTTTGTAATGTTATACACACTTTTTTTACTATAACATTAAGTGAATCATAATATATTATGTGGAATGTAACGAATATTTAGTAAAATTCCATCTAAATTAGTTATCTTTGAATTTGGTAAGACATGTTTAATATTAGTATTAAGGTATACCATTTTAGTCATAGATTAAGTGGATTTTTGGTAGTTAATATTGAGTAATTATAGATTAGTGTATTATATTATTTAATTTTTTCTAATTATTTTCTTTTTATTAATGACATGATGTGTAACACAGAACTCTTTTATGGATTTTATAATCTATTAAAATGAAATTTTAGAGACTCATTCAAAATAAATTATTTTTGGATATTCATTTAATTGTGTAATAGATTAAGTGGGAATTTATTTAAGTAAAACTAAAATTTTAAATTTTTATTGAGAAATTAAAAGATATCAAGTTACAAAAATTCCTTGTATTCTCGGATAGTAATATGACTCTTAATGTCTTGGAAAATTATTTTGAAAAAAACTATCCTAATAAGTTCATTTCTGGTGAACATAAAAACTTTAAAACCTTTAAATATATATTTTCTACTATGGAAGATAGCCTATTCTATATCACAAACTTTCATGTGATCAATGATCCATATCACATTAAACTATTATTTATGTTTTCCTTTAAAGTCAATATCTCTATATCCCACCTTTTGTCTAGTACAAGGAGACCTAGTTATGTTTTATTCTTGATTACTATCATATTTACACATATCTAATATAAATTAGATGATTAATTAACCATATTTATGATACAGTTTTACAAATATTTTATTTTCGAAATTCAAACCATTAACTTATGATATCAAGATTTAACATTGAGGAAACCATATATATATGGTGGTTATTATGTAACCCACATATAATTAAAGAGAGGAAGATCACATTCAGTCGAATATATGACACACAAAACCAAACATATAATAGAATGCCACACACAGCTATCTTATACCTGAATGGTCCAAAGGCCTTCATTTTTATTGATTTATGATAACCCCCTATCAATGGACGAGGGGGAACCCTTACAAGGACCATAGGCTTAGAGATTACAAGGCCTTTAAACTTAGTAGATTACATGACCCGAAGGTCTTTGGGAATTCTACTAGATTATCTACAAGGAACTACCCCACCCCAACATCTGCCTCATGATAGTAGCTCTCCACCTTTCCATGGCCGTCTAGTTAAGCTCCACGTGCAAGCACATGCTGGTCCTAATAGCAAAGCCAAAACCTCTCATTTTGACAAATCCATTTGAATCTGCTATAGTATGTGCACTTACACTGATACCTCTTCTGGGGATCCAACTTTTTTGTAGTGTGTCTGGGACTACTGCATGTGACCCGATGGCCTTGAGGTGGCCCGAGGTCCTTATCGGTGGCCTGAAAGCCATACTCACACGAAGTCCTGGTTGGCCCAAAATCCTTAAGGACTCCTAGCCCAAACCGGGGGCCCAAGGTGAATAGTTCCAACTACTATAGTACTGAACAATACCGGCTATAGTAACTGCTACAGTGCCCACTATAGTACTCTCACAGTGTGCGGTTCTCCTATAGTACATGTATAATGTACAGTCTGCTACAGTACCCACACAATGTACATTACTGCTACAGTAACTGCTACAGTACAGCTGTAGCACCCCATAAATATGCCTCTACCTGGTTTTTGAACATGTGTCTTGTGGATGCATTTAAGGATACCTCACCAACTGGGATGAGGCTCATGTTCCACAAATACATTATGATATGTTTAATTTTAGGTAAATTCAAACTCTTTGATAGCTTATCCTCCTTGTAACACCCGGTTTAAATGGAATAAGATAGTCAAATTATACCTTTTTATTTAACCATGACCATTATAAAAGGTCAACAACATCATCTCATATTTACACATTCCAAATAATGTTTTTATAAAATACCAACCCAAATAAAATCATTAGATTCATCCCCACAACATAAAGTAAGATTTTTTATTCTTAATCCCTCTAACAAGGAATATAGGTATAAAAATAATGGGGTTTTCTGAACAAGAATATTTTTTTAAAAGTGATCAATTTTTTATTTCATTACCCACCTACATCAACTATAAGACATTTAATTTTAAATATACATAATATTATTAATTCAACTATAATTTGAATTTATGAAATACCAAATATATTGTAGTTTTATAGGATTAGATAATTAGTTCATAACAACACACCTTGATGTTTATAGAAACTAGGTTTCCCCCCTGTTGTCACCGCTATCATCTCCGGATTCATCTTGTGGTGTTGTCCCTTGGCATCTCATTTCGGCGAATCAAGGTGTGGCTCGTGACATTGGGGCTCTTCTTTCATTGTTTCCACCATTCTCTGCCGGTCCCCTTGACCTATCCTGGGATTTGATAGGGATTTTCATGGTCTTATAGTGAAGGATCAGAGGCATGTTATGGGTCTGTTGGTTACTTCAGTGGCTACTATAGGTGCTTTTAGAGGTTCACAATGGGGTTCGAGTTCGGTATTGGATGCGGTGGTGGGATTTCAGAGTGGTCTTTCCTTGAATCTTTCATCTGGCGTGTTGGTGTTCGGGGGACTGGTTGAGGTAATGGTTCCTATCAATGGTATTCTAGTTTCGTGATTTTATGTGTTATTCTTGACCAGTTGTGCACTGCGTGGTTTTATGGATATTTTTGGTTTGTAAATTTGATATGTAATGGTATGCGTTATGTGATTTTGGAAGCTCAGTCATGGTTATTGAATTTTTGTTCTGCGATGAAATGGATTTATTTTGGTTCGTAGATTTTGGTGTGAGGTTTTGCTGGATTTTTGAAATTGTGATTGATGAATCTTTGAATTTTCAGTTTGGATGTTATGTTGGAATGATTGTTTTGGGGAACTACGGTCTGCATTCTTAGGTCAAGGAATCCGGTTCTTGTTAAAGGAAGGCATCATAAGAGGCTCATAGAAAGAATCTTTAACAGATCATGGATTTTCAGATTTTGATTTTTGATAGGTTATGGAGTTTTCAATCAGTTATGTTCCCATGAATTCATGAATGGTACTGCCTTCCCGACAGAAATATGAACGTGGATGCTCATCGTGATGATTTTTATTTTTGTGAGGGGATCGTCCTGGTATATTTGAATTGTTTTTTTGGGTTATGGGACTGCGGACCCTAGGTCTTGATTGTTTTAATGTTTTTAAAGTCGTTTGGGTTCCCCCTTACCCCATAAAAGATGTCTTATCATATCTTAATAAGAAACTTTATTTTCATTTAGTCTAGAAGGTTATACATTACAATGTATACACTATTAATCAATATTAATATTTTTCACAATATGGAACTTTTAAGGAAAAACATGATTCATTCCCATTAAGAACATCAAAACATTAAACTAGAATTATTAAACTCATTTACAATCAAAAAAACTTATGAAAAAAATTTATACCATTGTATAAGTAAAAAAACATTTTAAGGTACATTAAATGGGAAAAGGAAACTATTAGTTAATCAATGTATACATTTCTACAATGTAAAAATAATTTATTCAAAAACAAATTGATATTTATCTTATATTATTAAATAATATTTTTTCTATAAAATGCATAGCATCAATAAGTCATATAAATATCTTTGGTATTCATTTTCATATCACTCTTATATATAAAATACCTCTCTATGATACACGGTGAGAAATCATCCTGGTTATGCTTGAAATAAACATTAAAGTATATTCAGAAAAATATCATCGAAGAACCCCAATCGATTAACTACATCTCATTACCCAATGCATTGGATGTTATAACAAGCTCAGCCTCCCTTAGTTTATCACATAACTACCATTCATCATAACAAATACCATGAATCCTAACAAGATCATAACATATAATTATTTTATAAAATGAACATTTTTAGGAAAATAAATTCATTATTTTGAATTAAATTATCATTTTTACAACCACAAACTCATAACTGGAAAAATTTTATTTGAAAAAAAATTGTTAACTTATAAATGAATCTTCAAATAATTAAAGCATAATGAATGTTTGAAATTATATTCATTCATTATATTGGTTATAATATATTTATTGAATTTTTTAATAAGATAAATTAATTAGCATTTTAAAATGAGATCCTTTTATATTAGCTTCGACTTCATTCCAATAAGCCAAAACATTCTCTTGAATACTATCTCCCCCATAACCACATTAAGGAACCTGGAATAAGTCTTTTGTGAGAGAAACAACACTATAATTCTATATTGGGTGATTATATGAATATTTCAAAGTGTGTGGTTGAGCTACACTGATCAATGTAATGACATTATGTGGGGGAAAGAGTCTCCATATAGAAATTAGGTTAGAATATATAATTTAATTGAACAAAATATTAAATTATAATAATAATATTATTGGGTTAAAGACTAAAAAACGTAAAAATATCATGGGATTTAATATTTGGTAAAATATTATCCCTGATTTCCTTATTCGTGTTTTTTTAAATAATTTAACAAAATATTATATTGATGACATATCATTTTTTAATATAACTCTATTTATACTATGACATTAAAAATATCATTAAAAATTCAAATTAAACCAAAAAAATTATTATATCTTGGACATTTCATTTTTATCTCGATATTTCAATGATTATCATAATTATTTCAAGGGTTATTTAATTAAATATGTGTAATACCATTTATTTTATTTTTGTAGTAATTTAATAATTACTACATCATCATTGAGAATGAATTTATGGAATTTATGTTTTACTTAATTTCATAAAAAAATTACCATGAAGAAAAAAAAATATTTTATCATTTCAAATATTTCTTCTTGTTAAAAATATGTTGAGGAAAATCATAAATTATAAATTTATACTAATAAAAAAACATAGTGTGAACATTTATACTTTTTTTAAATAAAATATTATAAGGGGATTTAAATCATCAATGTAGATACAAAATGACCCAAATTATAATAATAGAAGATTATGGACAACACTCAATCATTAAAAAATATTTTATTTTTTTGTGTGTCAATTAATAGTTTGTTGAATTTTAAATTAAATAATTTAATTGATTTTCCTTTTTATTGCACTTGAAATTCATCAGCATTTCGTAAGCATTAAACTTCATTACATAATATATAAAAATTTTATATAAATTAATTTCATATGAATATATTAATTAGGTTCGTGATAATATTTTCGATTCATTCATAATGTATATTTACTCATATGCAAGTCAATAAAACATATTTAATTGGTTAATTTTACTTTTTCTCTTCTGTAAGAATAGCACATGAATATAGATATGAGTTATTTTACATAACTCTAAAATTATAAAATATCTGGAATCAAAATCAATTATACATCAGAAATATTAAAAAATCATTAATATTATTTTTCATAACTCGATTATTATAAATAAGGCACCAAACAATGTTTTTTATATTTATCATGGAATAATTTATAATTTATATTTTATGTTATATTTTTGTTTAATATTTCAATTATAATATCATTATTTTTCATTAAATACTATTAATGATTTTTATATCATAAATATTTCTTAATGAAATCACAATATATATTGTAATTTTAAAAAAACGTTTGACTGTTCATCATAAATTTAAATTTTTAAAAATAATTAAAAAAATCATAGTATGATACTTTTGACAAGATGAATTCAAATATAATTTTTTTCAAATTAAAATTATATAATTTCATAATTATTTTTTTAATTATAACCATATAAGAAATTATAATAATAAAATTATTTATTTTAATAATTACAAAATGATATTATTCATGAATATTAGTAAATAAGATAAAACATATTATATTAGAATCAATGTTGTTACATTATCCCCATTATTTGAAATTGTTTCATCTCTATTTATTTAATTATTAATCAAATAGACATACATACCACTAAAACCATTTTTTGAATCCCATATTTCTTCTTCAACCATGTTTTTTCTCTAAATAACCTTATCCTGGTGTATTACGGTGTTCCGTAATATATTCTCTATAATCAACAACACGAATGTGATTTTCCTCATATGAAAGGATATATTTAAATTTATGTTCTATAGGGCTTAAAGTATGATATGAATCTAGAACATACATTCTTAACATCAGAATATGATAAACATGGTCTATATGGGATAAAATCATAGGAAAGACTAATAATAGGAAACTTGTCCTAATTTCTCATTTATTTCATATGTCCAATGTACTTGGTACATTACATTACCTTCTTACCAAAACACACACTAATTTTACATAGAGCTATTTTTTGAAAAATGTGATCACCTAGCTCGAAATAAATGTCTTTACACATATTATTATTATAAATGCCTTCCTTTTATGGGCATTCCCCATGGTTTATTGGATCATTTTCACCATCCTAGGCACTTAATATACTAATTTAAGTCACATTTCATTCTTTTAACACTTCTTCCCAAATTAATGTATATTAAGACTGCTTTCCATATAATTCCACAAATGGTTACATCTATATATTAGAAAGAAAATTGTTATTAAAATATATCTCAACTAATGTGAGATGATAATAAAAATAACCAATATTTAATATTGAACAATAACCTAGCATGACTTTTATGTTTTGAATTTTTCGTTATTACTATCCATCACATTAAGGATTAGAGGTTGCTTGAAAATTTTATTCATTGTCCAATGAAATCTAATGGTCATTACAATAAATATAGGTGAACCTGAGATAATGGTCAATTACATTTTATAGAGGAAAAATATATAATCTAAAAATATCTTTGAGGTAAATCCTGAATTTTTATCTAAATATTGAATATCATTAATTGTATGGAAATGAGAATTATTAGTTAGTCAATAAACAATAACCAAAATTGATTTTTTTAATATGAGATGTCATTTGTAGACTCAAAAAAATCCATGGAAATATTACCTTTTATACACTAGCACTGGAAATGGAGAAATGATTTAATTTAGAATGTGACAACTGGGCCCTAGTTACCCAGAGTCGGTGCATTATTACATAACATTGGCATGATCACAAGAATGATCAAGTCTCGAAAGACTGATTAGTGTAGTAGCCATGGAATAACTAGATACATTAATAAAGTTTACATTACATCATAAAATGAAAACTACAACAACATAGTCTCGATAGTCCACAATCATATTATCCATGCAGGTCATTTATAATTTACTTCACAATCCTGGAAATAATAAACATTGAAAGGGGTGAGCTCAGATGCTCAGTAAGGATAACAATAAAGAAGAAGCTTTAGTAGATAAGCATAAACACATAAGTCAATGTATAATTAAAACAAAATCCTTTTAAACTTCAACTTCAACATAGTATGGAAAAAATAAAATGAAATAATGCCATTTTCTTATTCTCATGGATATTCTGCTAAACGAATAATCACATGCAATATCAAAAACCAATTTCATAATGATGGAATGCATAATTCCAGACTATCATAACCACATATCCAAGGCCTCATGCCAAGACTACAAATAAGATTTTTTCAAGGCCTTGTGCCAAGACACTAGTTTGTCTCACGAGACCTACTGATGCATCAAGGAGCTATAGTGGGCTGCACCCATCACTTACTAAGTCCAATGCATTCATCATATGGAAAGATTGAAACATAACATAAACATTCATATTAAAACAACATACGAAATGTCAATACTTTAACCACAAACCATGAATGGTATAAAAAGAGCACATCCACTGTCAAACATAACTCATTCAGTAGAATATAGAAGATTTTATTGTATCATATTAACTTCAATCGAGAATAATGAAGGATATTGACATAGATTAAAATAATCATCAAACTATTGAGAGAAATATAACCCTTTTTCTTGAAAACATTTAAAAGTCACACTATTTGTCAAGAAGCCATTTAAAAATAGATTTTTGAATAAAAGTGTCACATACAACTTTGAAAATTTTAAAAGGAATTTTGATTTGAAAACTTTAATGCCCATATAAATAAATTCTTAAAACCATTTTTAAAACATGGACATTAATGAGAAATATTTAGAATAATATGTCTTTAAAACATTTTAAAATGGTATTTCAGTTCTAGTTTCTAACCAAAAGAGAGACACTTGAATACGAATAATTGAGGAAATTAAAACATTGTAATATCATGAGAATAACGGGATTTATTATATACTATGTCAAAGTACATTATATACCCCCACATTAAAGTGATTTGGTGTATCACAACAAAGAAGTCTCAGTGGAATGTAAATTGAGATGAAATCTCTCATAAAGGTCATATCCTTAGGTTAAGGATAAATCAATGACATAATTATGTGTGAAAAATATAAATACACTAAATATTATTGGATATTAAGTGTAAAAAAATCAAATGAAATTCACACATATTCTTGTAAAAACAACACCAATGAATTCGATTTTCATCTCAACAAATCGAGATTGAGTAAAAATAACTCTTATCGAGTTCATACTAATGACCTGATAATTTATCACTAGAGTGCTTATGTGTATCAAAAGTATATCCACATAAAGGGGATTGGAATTTATGACATAATCAAAAGAATATAGATTCTACCCATAATCGTGGAGTAAAATAATCAATGAAGTATGCGTAAAGCCGAATGAGTGGAAATTGAAATTTAAAATTCCCTTATCGATTAGGTAACTTATGAAAGATACACCCATGAAAGAAAGATCATACAATGATGATGTAAATACCCATAAATTAAAATATATTACACAATTAATACAATCATGGGCAGTACACATACACTACATGTAATAAATAAGTGGCGAACTATGGAATTCTCACGAAATTAAATATGATATAAGAAACCCCTTACTTTGTACTTTTTCGTTGGTCGAAGGTAGGTTAACCACCTGTATAATGGTGAAATAATTTTCATTGACTTATAAAATAATCAATTACATTAATATGATATCATATATGATTTTTTATCGTTTATTTGTTAATAATATCTTATTATTATCGTCATTTTGGGTGTTAACTTACTCGTTTTACTTTATATACTTTGTTATGTAAGCCATGTTTGTTATGGATAGGTTGTATATTATTCATATCCAGAATTAAATCAAGTCCTTAAACATTATTTTTAATCATCAAAATAGAATTATACATGAATTGATAAGATGGAGAACGAATCTCATCGCGTTCATGGAGACGGTAGTCCGTACGCACGCACGAGTGACAATATCATTATTTTTATGTTAAAATAATATATAATTGGATGGTCTACCATATAGACAGAATAATTATCATTTTATATTTATTATTTACATTAATTACAAATCATTATTATACCAATCCAAATAATAATTTATTGAATGACAATTACACCACGACGTGGAGACGGTAAGCCGTACGTTTGCACGTATGGTGACATGCTATTCAAAGGATGGATAGAATAATGAATATGGTTGTATCATATTTATAATAAATCAAAGTATATAGAAGATACTGGAGTTATTATAACTGAAATAACAACGAAAGAAGAAGTGGAAGAATAAAGGAACTTGAAAAATGGTGGTGAAATTATTACCTCTTCCGCAGGTTCTTCCTTTTGATTTGATCAAAAGGGCTCCTTAGGTTAGATTTCTGATAAAACTAAGGCTTTTAGGTTGTAGTGCGGGAAGTTTAGAGAGTATTTGGGTAGGGTTTGGCCGATGAAAAAGGTTGTGAAGGTGTTAATTAATGAGAAGGGGAGTTCCCTTTTATAAGAGGGGTGAGGGGCACCTTTGGAAAAACTAGAAATATTATTTTATAATAAATTATTATTCAGTTTATAAAGGCTCCAAATTGGATTATTTAAAGGTTAAAATGGTTATAGGTATAAAACCACTCAACCAAGAGGATTTAGAAAGGTTTGGGATACTATATTTTCTTTATCATTAAGTATTAACTCATAGTTAATTAGTTTCACTTTTACAATGTCTCGTTGTATTTTTATATTATATGCTTAATAAACCTACTATATACATCATATAGACCCCCAAGTGGTCCGTTAATGATACACATATCATTATATAAGTATCATTGACAAACCTTATATTTTTAGGATTTTAATATCAATTAATAATACAATATTTTATTTAAAAACTCTTTTATGTCAATTTTGACACTATTCAATAATTGATTTTTGTAAAAATCATAACAGAATTATTACTTCAAAAAAAATATATATAAATCCTAACATGTAATACTATCCTAGAATAATATTGGTATTTATAAAAATCCTCAAATTACATTTATTTGGGTATTTATAATATCAATTATTCAAATTTTTCATTAATTTATTAATTACTGCATCACCATTTTGTCATAAATAAATTAAATTATATAATGTCTAAAAATTATAAATAAAATATCATTATATATTAAATCCTTTTATCTTTATAAATAATATTTATAGTCGAAAATACAACATATATAACCCTATGTAACAATTGTTTTCCTAAAAGATATATGCTTCTGTCATTTTTGTATTCATTTTAACTTAATTAAAATAAAGTGTCCCTATCACTTACAAGTGGCTCCATGGGGTCCCAAAATCGACCCAAAGATTCCCATGGTCGGACATGTATAAACCAATAAGGTTAGGACACGTTTTAGGGTAATTTTTTATTATTATAATATTATTTGTTAACCCTTATTTATCGGATTTACCCTTTAACCATGGTAAATAAAATATTTACCGAAGTAATGATCCAAAATGTCTAAAAATAAAAGATACCTATTTACACAATTTGAACATACTGATTCCAAATATGGAATCCATTTTTACAAATTCAAACCACAGAAGTGGTAGAAATTATTTTAAAATTATTTCTTGTTGTTAAAATAAAAAAGCGTGTTTTTAAGAAATAATAACTATCAAAGGATTGGCACTTGTTTATGTCTGGTTTAATTGTGAAATAATGTCCAATGACAAAAATTGAATTAAATGGTAAGAATATATTCAAAATATACTTTAAAATGACTCAAATTCATAATTTATCAATATTAATAATTTTAATTAAAAAAGTTGTTTTTAATTAAAATTTAGTAATTTTCACTATTCATCAAAATGTGAAAGTTATCCGAAAAGTACCAAAATTTCACCTTAGGATAATTTCGATATTCCAAATCCAAAAATGATGTCCATTTTGGGGATAAAATTTATAAAATTTCAAAAAGTTGGTATTACTATTCATAACGGCTAGTTGGATTGGTTGTGGTGTGTTAGAATCTCGAAGTTGCGTACAATGCACGCTATTGCATTATTTTAAGGGAAACGGACCGTGGAAGCCTGGGGTGTTAAATTTTTCCCTTCTTAAATAAATTTTTTCCTTGCAATTTTTTAAAATTGGGCTTCATAATATAATGTAAAGTCCCACATCGGAAAAAGAGTCAATAAAACTATCACTTTAAAAGAAAGGAAGAGAGGTATAAAGGTCACCCAATATAACCCATACTAGGATTCCATGTAGGAAATCATGGATATGGACGATAAACTAAGTGTTCAGTTCTGATGGAGAGGGATATAACACATGATCAGGAGAAATTTAACAATAAGAAAATCACAAACTTCTGTTGGAAAAAACGGTCCTTAGTCTCCCAGTAGAAAAAGTAAATGAACAACATTTTTTTTTGTTTTAAGTTACATTACATAAGGACTAGGAATTAATTTATGATATTGACTAAGAAAATAAAGGGATATACTTAATTTTTAAGTAGATGTCAATTCTGTAATAACTTTTTACCACTAACTCATTCTTTTTCAACAATGAGTATTCTAGAAGACTTGGTCACAATAGAAGAGCTAGAATAAACATCTATATAAATACATGATCCACGTAGGATAAACTATATATTTACCTTGTCTTTAGAGATTAATCAAAACCAAAATGGTTAGTATTATATCTGATGACCCCCTAAATGGATATTCCATTAGAGAAAAAAACAGTAATCATAATTTCTAAAATTAAACCATAAATACCCCAAAGATAAATAAATACCATTAAATAATAAATTGTCTTTAAAATCCTTCAATATAATCCAAACTAATATTGAAACTCAAAATTTATAAGAATTTAGTCTGCCATGTTAAATTGTATCTCCAAATGAAATTAATTACTCTTAATGTCACATACTTAAAAGTTATTAACCTAATCATTTCCATAAACAACCCAAATAACTATAAATCCACAATAAAAACATAGATAAAAATCCACCATTACTCATCAAATGGAATACCATACTATTCTATTTTAATTGTGCATATCATGTCCCCAACAAAGTGAACATCTTCCAAAATAAAATTTATCACTTAATCCCCAAATCATTTTCCTATACTAAGGGTATTCACTTGATAAGAAATAAGATCCCAAATCAAATTATTATTGATCAATAAAATCATGTAACTAAAAATAATAGTCACATTAACCACGGACTTCACGTAGTCCAGTGGTTGGCGATAAATCCCAATCGCACTTTGGTTGTGGGTTCGATTCCCACAGCTTTGTCCGACACGACGGGTTGTCACACGGTCTGCGTGTTGTCCTTTTTGAAAAACTATATTTTACAGCATTACCAAAATGAGATAATTTCCTAAAAATAACCACAACATAATTTAACCACAAATGTTATCTCATACCTTTCATTTTCATCCCAAATTATAATAACTTGTAATTTTCTCAAACCCAATGATCATATAAAACCAAATGGTTATTTATAACTATATCCACAAGAGAAAATATAATTCTTCATAAAATATCATTCTCACATGGTAAACTGTAGGGTTACAAATACAAGAGAAAATTAATCCAAAGTAAACCCATCAAAAAGGTGCACAAATACCTTTTAAACATTTCTCCAACCATTTATTTCCACATAGCTTATTCTTTGTCCAAGATAATATATTATAGAATAGGGAATCCACTCGGGTAATGGCTAGGTCCCCTATATTTACGGCAAATGACTGTAAATGGATTCTTGGGACCAATTTAATCTTCTTCAATAGTACTCTTCAGTTTTATTCGGCAATTATTCACTTTATGTCATTCCTTCCCGCACATAAAGCATTTCTTTGTCCCATTGAGACACATTCTTGGGTGTCTCCTTCCACATTTCTTGCATGATGGAAATTGAGGATTTCTTTCTCTATGGTCTCTACTACTGTAGGTCTTATCATTCATCACCTTTCTCTTCATTATTGAGTCTGAGAATTGGTTAATATATATATTGTTGATCATATTTTTGGAAAATTGATTGGGAATCAAGACGATATCTTTTACACCTATCAATATTACATTTTCTTGCTCATTGCCACCACTGTTCCCACCATGTACATCATTCTCAAAGTCACTATGGCTTTCTTGGAATCCAGCCATTGACTAAAACCAGAAATCATTGTGTGAGTAACAGTAGTCATAAAATAATTTAGATATTAACATGTCACCATATTATCAATTTGAAACACATTAGTATTAACCAAGGTCAGTTACTCTCATCTTATATATAAAATACTTCAAATCGGTTTGTAAATAAAATGTAAATTATCCTAATCATATTCCTCGGGGGTGTCGTAACCAAGAGTGCATCAAGGCCCGATGTCGTGCACCAGTTCCCGTTCGAGTATATCTCAAAGCGGTGTTTTCAGGTTTTACCCCTAGGTACATCTGTGCCAGAGCCGCCTCTACCTGCTCGTATCCAGATAGGGATGTATTTCTCGGAAAACTCTCAAAATCTCTACAATACTAAAATTCTAGAAAGTCCTCTATACTAATCCTCAATGTTCATCTTAGGTCTACATTCTCTAATCAGAGTTTATCCAAATCTATCTTCCAAGGTTTGTACTAAACTTCCTCTGATACCAACTGTGACAACCGGGCCCCAGTTACCCAGATTTGGTGCATTATTACATAACATTGGCATGATCACAAGAAAGATCAAGTCTCGAAAGACCGACTAGTTTAGTAGCCTTGGAATAACTAAATACATTAATAAATTTTACATTAAATCATAAAATGAAAACTACAATAACATAGTATCCATAGTCCATACTCATACTATCCCTGCAGGTCATTCATAATTTACTTCTTCACAATCCTGGGAAAAATAAAACATTGAAAGGGGTGAGCTCAGATGCTCATTAAGGATAACAATATAGCAGAAGCCTTAATAGATAATCATAAACACTTAAGACAATGTATAACTAAAACAAATGCCTTTTAAACTTCAACTTCAACAAAGTATGGAAAAAATAAAATGAAATAATGCCATTTTCTTATTATCATGGATATTCTACTAAACTAATAATCACATGCAATTTCAATAACCACTTTTATAATGATGGAATGCATAATTCCAGACTATCATAACCACATAGCCAAGGCCTTGTGCCAAGACTACAAATAATATTTTGTCAAGGCCTTGTGCCAAGACACTAGTTTGTCTCATGAGTCCTACCAATGCATCGAGGAGCTATAGAGGGCTCCAACCGTCACATACTAAGTCCAATGCATTCCTCATATGAAAAGATTGAAACGTAACATAAAAAATCATATTAAAACAACATACGAAATGTCAATACATTAACCACAAACCATGAATGGTATAAAAATAGCACATCCACAGTCAAACATAACTAATTCGATACAATATGGAAGATTGTATTGTATCAGATTAACGTCAATCGAGAATAATGTAGTATATTGACATAGATTAAAATAATCATCAAACTATTGAGAGAAATATCCCCCTTTTTCTTGAAAACATTTAAAAGTCACACTATTTGTCAAGAAGCAATTTAAAAATAGATTTTTGAATCAAAGTGTCCCATACAACATTGAACCATTTAAAAGGAATTTTTAATTGAAAACATTAATGACCATATAAATAAATTCTTAAAACCTTTTTTTAAACATGGACATTAATGAGAAATATTTAGAATAATAAGTCTTTAAAAAATTTAAAAATGGTATTTTTGATAGAGTTTCTAACAAAAAGAGAGACACTTGAATACAAATAAATGAGGTAATAAATTTTTTTTAATATCATGAGAATAAATGGATTAATGATATACTATGTCAAAGTACATTATATACACCACATAAAATTTATTTGGTGTAAAACAGCAAAGAAGTCTCAATGGAATGTAAATTGAGATGAAATCTCTCATAAAGGCCGTATCCTTAGGTTAAGGATAAATCAATGGCATATTAATGTCTCACAAAAATAAATATAATAAATATGATTGGATATTAACTATTAAACAATAAAAGGAAATTCAAACATATTCTTGTAAAAACAACACCAATGAATTGGATGTTTATCTCAACAAATCGAGATTGTGTAAAAATTTCTCTTATCAACTTCATAGCGATGACCTGATAACTTATAACTGGAGTGATTATGTGTCTCAAGAGTATATCCACATACAGGGGAGTGGAATTTATGACATAATAAAATTAATAGATATTCTACACATAATCTTGGAGTAAAATAATCAATGATGTATGCGTAAATCCGAATGAGTGGAAACTGAAATTTCAAATTCCCTTATCAATTAGGTAACTTATGAAACATACACCCATGAAAGAAGGATCATAAAATTTTGATGTAAATACCCATAAATTAAAGTATATTACACAATGTATACAATCATGGGCAGTACACATACACCACATGTAATAAATAAGTGCTGAATAATGGAATTCTCACGGAATTAAAAGTGAGATAAGAAACTCCTTACTTTGAACTTTTTCCTTGGTCTACGGTAGGTTAACCTCCTATATTATGGTGAAATTATTGTTATTGAATTATAAAAAAATCATTTACATTAATATGATATCATATATGATCTTTTAACATTGATTTTTTAATAATATCTTAGTATTATTGTCATTTTGGGTGTTAACTTACTCATTTTCCTTTATATTATATATTACGTAAGCCGTGTTTGTTATGCATAGGTTATATCTTATTCATATAACGTATTACATCAAGTCCTTCAACATTATTGTTAATCATCCAATGAGAATTATACTTGAATTGATACGATGGAGAATGAATCTCATCGCGTTCGTGGAGACGGTAGTCCGTACGTACGCACGAGAGAAAAATATCTTTCTTTTGATGTTAAAATAACATATAACTGGATGGTATGCCATATAGACAGAATAATTATCATGTTATATTTATTATTTACATGTATTACACATCATTATTATACCCATCCAAATAATAATTTATTGAATGACAATTACACCACGACGTGGAGAGGGTAAGCCGTACATATGCATGTATTGTGACATGCTATTCAAAGGATGGTTAGAATAATGAATATGGTTGTACCATATTTATAATCACATAAATGTATATAGAAGATAATGGAATTATTATAATATAAATAACAATTAAATAAGAAGTGGAAGAAGAAAGGAACTTGAAAAAGGGTGGTGAAATTATTACCTCTTCATCGGGTTCTTCCTTTTGATTTGATCAAAAGGGATCCTTAGGTTGTCTTTATGATCAATCTAAGGCCTCTATGTTGTAGTGATATGTGTTGAGAGAGTATTTGGGCAGGGGTTGGCTGATCCAAAAGTCTCTGAAGGTGTGAACTAATGACAAGGGGGGGTACCCTTTTATAAGAGAGGTGAGGGGCACCTTTGGAAAAGCTAGAAATATTAGTTTATAATAAATTAATATTCTATTTCTAATGGCTACAAAGTGGATTATTTAAAGGTTAATTTTAGTATAGGTCTAAAAACACTCAAACAATTGGACTTATACTGGTTTTGGTTACTATATTAACCTTATCATTAAGTATTATCTCTTAGTTAATTAGTTGAACTTTTACAATGTCTCTTTGTATTTTTATATTATATGGTTAATAAACTTACAATATACATCCAATAAACCCCCAAGTGGTCCATTAATGATACAACTATCATTATATAAGTCTTTTTGCCTAACCCTAGATTTTTAGGAATTTAATATCAATTAATAATATAATATTTGTTTTAAAAACTCTTTTTTGTCAATTTTGACACTATTTAATATTTGATTTTTGTAAAAATCATAACAGAATGATTACTTCGAAAAAAGATAATTAAATAAATCCTAACATGTCATATTGTCCTATAAAATTATTTGTATTTATAAAATGTCTCAAATTACATTTATTTGGGTATTTATAATATCAATTATTCTAATTTTTCATTAATTTAGTAATTACTGCATCACCATTGTGTCAGAAATAAATTAAATTATATAATGTCTAAAAATTATAAATAAAATATCATTATGTAGAAAATATTTTTAGTTTATAATTAATATTTATAGTCGAAAATCTATCATATATAACCATATTTAACAATTGTTTTACTGAAAGATATATGTTTGTGTCATTTTTGTATTCATTTTAACTTAATTAAAATAAAGTGTCCCTATCACTTAAAAGTTGCTCCATGGGGTCCCAAAATCGACCCAAATATGCCCATGGTCAGACATGTATAAACCAATATGGTTAGGACACGTTTTAGGGCAATTTTGTATTATTATAATATTTTTTTAACCCTTATTTATCGGATTTACCCTTTAACCAGGGTAAATAAAATATTTACCGAAGTAATTATTCAAAATGTCTAAAAATAAAATTTACCTATTTACACAAGTTGAACATACTGATTCCAAATATGGAATCCATTTTTCCAAATTCAAAACACAGAAGTGGCAGAAATTAATTTAAAATTAATTCCCGTTGTTAAAACAAAAAGTGGGTTTTTAATAGATAATAACTATCAAAAGATTGACACTTTTTTATGTCTGGTTTAATTGTGAAATTATGTCCAATGAAAAAAATTGAAATAAATCTTAAAAATATATTCTAAATATACTTTAAAACCACTCATATTCATAATTTATTAATATTAATTATTTCAATTAAAAATGTTGTTTTTAATTAAAATTTAGTAATTTTAACTATTCATCGAAATGTGAATGTTATCCGAAAAGTACCAAAATTTCAACCTAGGCTAATTTCGATATTCTGAATCCAAAAATGAAGACAATTTTGAGAGATAGAATTTATAAAATTTAAAAAATTAGGTATTACTATTCATTACGACGAGTTGGATTAGTTGTGGTGTGATAAAATCTTGAAGTTGTGTACAATTCACGCCATTACATTATTCAAAGGGAAATGTACTATGGAAGCTTGGGGAGTTAAATAGAATTTTATGTTGTGCATGAAAAGGTAGAAAATTCAAAAATGTCATTATAAATTCCACAATATCTATTTTCATTCCATCACACCAGTATTATGCTTTGTGGTCTCAATATATTTTTTTATTTGGGGATTTACAAAAAAATGACAACTATATGTTTTACTTAATAACAATTTTTTAGTTAAGAATCAAAATGAACAAAAAATCACAATCCAAATCTAAATTAACCTTCTATATAAAAATTAAATTCATATAATAACACTTCATCACTAATTTGACCTTTTTATGTAACTCACTATATTCATTCTGATCATGCATATGTTTTTCGGATATAGAAAATTGCACTGACACAATAAATAAAATATAGGAATTTCGTACTCCCATAACATCTTTGAAAAAATTAATAAAATCATTAATTAAAGTGTAATTTTCTACATGTAATATGGATAAGGATTCCTTTTGTTTTTTACTCATAGATACTGCCATATTATTCTCTTTTCCTAAAAGACATTTGATCGTGCAATCAAAATCTATTTTTAATTTCACATGTCTTATATAACTCATGTTCAAATACATCTCAGTAAATATATATATTAAACTTTTACTGTTAGTATATATTTATATTTTTTATATATAAAAATTATGCTTCCAAATTTACAAATAAAAAACCATAGATGCTAATTCCAAATCATTAGTATGATAATTTTACTCTTGAGGAATCAGTTCTCTTAAAACATATTAAATTAAATAATCATTATAATGAGAAATGAACCATGTCCCTTCACAGAAGCATCACCCAAACTTAAAAATTGATCATATCTTTAGGGAAAGTCAAAAAAATAATAATAAATCATTTTTTTAATTCATCAGAAAAAACATAAAAATATTTTTTTAAAATAAATTTACACTTTTCAGATTTAAATTATTCGATGGGCTAGATAACCATGCAATGATTCAAATATTAGAATTTAATAACATATTAATAATAAAATAAAAAAAATCAAATTTTAGTAACATTTTTATATCATATTCATTAATTAATAAATTTTAGTTTTGCGATATAAATTTTTATGCCATATTTCTTGACAATGATTCAATGGATATAAATTTATTGTAAACAAAAATCAAAATTACTAAAATTTCCATATTACATATTTTTATTAAGGGTCTTCATAACAATACACATATGTTATTTTATTCCTTCCAAATTTTTAGAAACCCCAAATACAATTATTAAAAACAACCAAAAACATTTTTCTATATTCACTGATGATTCTATTCTTAAGGATCATAAATAAATTTGGTTCATTTTTCATCCAAACGATAATATCCAAATTCATAATTCCATAAGAATATTGAAATTTTATCTTTTTTTAATGTCATACTCCATCAGCATTAGATTTTAGTACCCAAATCTCATTTCAATTTTAGAAAAAAAATATCCCCATTAATCTGATCTTACAATTCATCAATATGATGAAATTAATACTTATTCTTAATATTAATGTTATTAAAATATTTACAATAAATGAAAATACTCATACAACCATGTTTCACTTCAAAAAAAGTATCACCTCATAGTGATATTCTTTAATGGATGAATCAATTATCAAGAAAGTACTACAAATGCCTTTTTAATTAAATGGAATTTACTTCAATAATTTAATAAGGGGGCTTTAAAATTTAGAAAGCATTATAAACTATGTCAACAAAAATTCAAAATCGTGATTGGTTATAATACCAAAAAATTAATATTGAAAAACATCCAGATATTCATTTACCACCAACAATATCATTAATACGAATAAATAACTTATTTGCAATAGTTTGTGTGTGATTACATTAATTTCCATATTTCAAACATTTCTCAAACTCCTGATGTATTTTCAATGTTATGGGTTCATTATTGTATGAACAGAGAAACTATTTCTAAAATAATAATTTTTTGGATATGTAATGAATCAATGAATGGTAAGAAAATAAAATTCATTCCAATAATAACATAAAATTTTACCAGGGTAATGATAACACTATTTTAGGTAAATTCATTGCAAATACATTGAGTGGAATATTCTCATTATTTATTTTACCTTAATATTTATGCAGGTGGTGTTACCATTAGTTGTGTATTTATTTCTTAAGGTGGAATTTCAATGTTACCAAACAATATTACAGAAATAAATTAATGATTAGACCCTATTTCAAAAAATATATTCTCATAATCAAAATAAATTGACAATGTACAAAATATAAAATTATTTAATGGAAAACATTTATATAAGTAGTTTTATTTTTTTTCACTATGCCTTTTGGTTTATACTCTAGATACTTTCCATTTTTGGCATCCTCTTAAGACACTAATTTTCATAATCACCTATATCATCACATTTATAATCTTTTAATACATGCATTATGTAATTTTTTGGCCAGTATTTTTATGTTTTTCATTGTATTAATGATGCATAATCCCAAACATACAATACTAGAAACACTTATCATGATTAAAAAAGGCATTAACCATTATTTTTTAAAACAAAAGTCTAACAAACTAGAAACAATACATTCTTCCTATTAAACAACATTGATTAATTATTTCTTTTTTCCATAAACCTCAACCACTTTTTCATGTAGTTTTTAAATAACACATGATAATTGATATACTAGATTTCCTCCTTCTATTCAAATCGATCAAATTTTTCTTAACTCTTCAATTTTTGAGAATCTAATGGAATTTGATATTTTGGCTCCAATATCGATTAAAGTGTATTGGTTTCTTCAATCATGACCTTAGATAACATTATAAGAATACATTTACAATCGAGTGTTTTTTATTTGTATGTAGCAGTTGAATCCTCCTTCGATCTGAATTCAAATAATTACTTTTCCATAATAAGACGTAATTACTTAAAAAGCTCTTCTAAATGAAAATATTTTTGAATTATACCCATTACAATGTATCAATATCCACTATATCCCAGATATTATAGACCATTAACAAACACTGGTTGGATTCATCTTCAAAATAGTAAATATAATGATTAACCATTTGATTGTTTGAACACCCCATGACATTGAAAACAATTTTTAGGGATTTAATCCACCACTCAGCAACCACTGTGTCAGATGATTCACTAAAATATGGATGATGTTGACTCATAAAATGTAACAGAACTATCACATACATATTTGGTTGATCAATCTAATATCATGCATAAACAGATTTATCGTCTATTAACTATTTGAAATGATCAATTAAAATAAAAAACAATTGGGTTCTAATTCCACCCATCGATGTTTAAAATTTGGAATGACATCAACCTCTTACTTTATTCCTATATTATCTTCTGTTATTATACTATGGATAACCATTGTGAATAAAATTGTCGTTGATCAAGAAACTTGGTAATCTTTTAATTCTATACCTTTTTAACTAAAATATAAAGTAAAAAAAATTATGGGATTTATATTAACATTATCCAAACCACTAATGTTATCTAAACCGTTCTTGGGTACAATATCCTAGGACATAGAATTTAAATGATACATTATATATATAATTCAACTATATTTATGTTTGGTACATTTGTAAATATCATTTTGGATTAGAGCATAGATAATTATGTCATAACCTCATACATAAAAACTCATACATTAGAATGTATAAACTTCTATTCAATATCATTTTTTATGAGAATAAGATTATTTTTTAAAAAACAAAAATTATTATGATAAAAACATTCACATCATTAAACATGATTTGGTCTCTTCATCTACTCATAAACAATCACTTTGAAAAATATATTAAAACATTGAATGAGATTATAAATAATATAATGATACAAAAAAAGGATGTAATAAATTGTTTATAAATAAATGATAACATTTCCAAAAATTTATAACTTCTATTCATAAAACATAAGCTCTATATCTTACATTATGAAATAATAAATTTCCTATAAAATATATAATAAGTATATGTTATAAAGGTGTCTTGTGGAATAATTTTCTTGTCACTCTTACGTATTAGGTAACTCTCCATGATACACAAGGAGTAACCATCTGGGTAACACTTAATAACCATCACAATATATTACCATATTCTCTTAGGATAAACATAACTGGTTAAATCTGTCCCTAAACATAATGAATTAGAGATATATAAAGATCTCACCCAACCTCATATTATTAACAAGTATTTTATCATCGTAGTAATTACCAAGAACAAAAAAAAATCATAACACCAAAATAATTCATTATAGAAACATTCTTGAGGAAAATAACTTTTTCATTTTAAAAATCCATTTCATTTTTACATGTCATACACTCATAAATTAAAACATTTTATTTTAAATTAAAATTTTAAGATGTAAATGATGTGTTAATGCATTAAAGATCAATGAACATGGGAAATTATATTCATTCCATTGATATTAAAAAACAATTTTCAAGGATCATGTTAATGAAATTATGTGAGGAAATGGGTCCCCTATATAATTGAGGAGAGAAAAAATTTAGGAATTACATAAAATATAAAACTATTATTAGGCTATTATAGTGGAAAATAATTCTGAAGGCCCATAACTTTTATGGTATTACATTGTCATCCAAATATTTTCTCAATTGGCCTGATTTTTGATTTTTGTGATTTTTTAATAATTTAATATGTTATTAAATTTATTAAATTTCATTTTTTCAATATTCATATTATTCATTACCATGACTTATATAAAAAAATATATTAAAATTTAAATGAAATAATTTATTATATCATATACATGTCATAGCTTTCTAGATAATTTATGGATCAACATAATCGATTAAAATTATATTTATTATAATATTTTTCACACCATTTATTTGATTTTTAAATTAATGTACTAATTATTGCATCATCAGTGTGATATAATTTATGAAATTTTTAACCTCCATTAAAATAAAATCTAATTATAATGATTAAAATAAATATTTTATCTTTCTAAATGATATTTATGATATAATTTGTCTTCAAGAAAATCATATATAAAAAGTTTATACCTATTAAAAGAATAGTATGACCAACTTTCTAGTTTATAAAATAAAATATAATAAGGGGCTGAAAGTCATCCAAGTTGACACAAAATCTCTTGAATTTTAAACAACCATGATTATGGGTGGTACCCAGTCATTAAAAAATATTTATTGAAACATTTGGAGTAATTTAATTGGTCTTAAAATGTTAGTAAAAATAATTTTATTTATTTTCCTTTAGTTTGCACTGTTACTCATCAAAGTTTCATAATAATTAATGTTTATTATTTTACAAATAAATACTAAAAATAAATTTCTATCATATTAATAATATAATAATGTTCATGATAATACTTTATATGCATTAATTGTTAATATTTAATCATATACATGTTATGAAAACATCATTTTTATGATAATTTAACTTTTCCTTCCTTGCAAAAGCATTACACATATATATAGATAATATTATTGTTATATATCTAAAAAAAATAATTCAAAAACATCAATTATATATTATAATTAATAAAAAAATACATGAAATGTATTTTTATCACTAAATTATTATATATGATTAACATATGTTATCTTTTGAAACACTACACGGGGTATGCTTTAACAGTACCATTTTTTTCTATATTTATCAAAAAGAAATTATTAATTTATTTTTTAGTACTACTTTAATAAGAAATATTAATTATTAAATCATTACATTGACATTTAATAGGGATAAAAAAAATTTATATCATAATTTTGTCTTTATGACATTCAAAAAGATACATTATTTTTAAAATATGTTAATTTATTACTTTAAACAAAAAATGTATATTTTTCATAAATTTAAAAATAATCATACATTGATAATTTATAATTGATGAATAAAAAAATTAATTTTTTTCTCAACAAAATTAAATTATTTTTTTAAAAAATTAATCTTTTAAAATATAACTATATTAGGAATTTTATTAATAAAACTATTAATTTTATGATTTCCGTAACTATTGTGTTCGTGAATATTAATTTAGGTGAAAAAAAAATTATATTAATAAATCGGTGGTTTCATAAAATAATATTCTAATATGTTAATATAATAACCATATTTTATCATATATATTGAGATTTTATTATGTTTTTTTTATAAATCATATCCATCTCATCTTTAATCAAATAGGAAGGGAACTCATCGATCATGTGTAAGATAGACTAGCACCTTGCGAATCGATGTTATACATTTTCGATCTCCATTATTTTGGGGTCAATATAATGATTATTTTAACATATTCAGATAGTATTTAGTCCATCATAATAATTTTTTAATTATCATACCCCATATATCATCTTTCATACCATTATGTGGGTAGGATATGATAAAAAACTTCATGTGTAAATATTATTATCTCCTCGAAAAGGAATATTATTTATGATACACTTATGATATACATAGATTGTAGTACGTATATTTTTAAGGTATATGTGTGATAGTTTTTAGAAAAAAACATCTATATTTTAAAATTGCATCTATGTTTTTACCCATAAAACATATGGAATTAAAAAATGTCTCTCAGGTGTACATGTGAACTATTGCCTCCCCAAAATGATTTTAAATATTTTTCATGTTAATTTTGTGTAAGAACCCAATTCTTATATTTGAGGTAAGAGTTTCTTCTTTTCTCCATTCCTTAAGTTTTTTTGAGAAAAAAAGGAAATTGGGGAAAAATCCTAAAATTTTGGAAGTACATCCATGTAATTTTCCACATTCCATGTACTTTTATCTGAGTGGAATGAGTACATATGGTGTGTAGCCATGTCAGTGACGAAGGGTGTAAAAACGAACGACACGTCGTTTAGTGGTTATGTACACGTCGTGTAGTTAGTCCACAGGAAAATTGTAAGGAAGGGGAAGCAGCTTCAAGCCGGAAGACAGTACACGCCATGTACTCCGAATTCAAACGCTGTGTATTCATGTCGTAAGATGAACAGTGCCACGCTGGCGAGAATCCACCGAAGGAACAGTTAAAAAATGAAAATTACATGCTGTGTACTTGAAATTACACGTCTTGTAGTATGTTTTTTTCTCTTATGATGGGAAGTAGCCTCCGCATTTGGAAGAGGAATCTTTAGACGCGTTTTGGAGCTGGTAGAGGAGGCTGGAAATTTTAATAGCTCTTGATCACCCGTCAGGAATTACATTCTTCTATCGTCGATCACGTTGGTAACACACGGGTAGGAGCTTCCTTCTCCTTCTGTGTTTCTTGCCAATTATTCATCTAAGGGATGTTATTTAAGGTTGAATGAGAATTCTTTTACCTCATATCGATGATGTTCTTGGACGTTTTATAAGCCTGCGTTCGCGTATACTGTTCAGGGGTTTTTAAGGTAGGTGTCTTGGTGTTTAATTTACAACTGATGTGCATTTGGTGTATAGTTGTGATATGCGCCCATGAATGGGGTGATGTATGGAATAGGTCTTGTGGAAATAAATACCTATAATTGTATAGGTAATTTAAATTAAATAATAAACTATTTTTTGGATTGCTTCTTGGATCTAGGACCACCTCGGGTGTGCGTTCCTCTGTTTAGCCATTTGGCGAGGATACCCGAAGGTATGCCCTTATAATAATGATTATAGAATTTCCGTGAGAGGAATTGCATTTTTTATGGATGGGTATTTCTTGTTTACATGTTGGGCATGGCCTAATTATTTTTTTATCCAGAGGGCAGTGTTGTGATTAGCCAATGGGAAATGTACTACTTAGCATGTGGGAAACTTCTTCCAAGCCTGTGGGCAGATGACTCTGTGCCGGTAGGTGACACCTCGTATGCCTGTGGAAAATTTTCAATATGTATGTGTGTAGATTCCTGTGTTTGTATTCTCTTTACATGAGGGTAAGGGTTTATGCATCTAAGGAAACATGATATTTGACTTAGAATATTCACTGTGGTTATTTCTTAAATTGAATGTGTAAAAGATTAATAAAATGGAAATATAACTGGTAAAGTTATTTACTTTTGAGTACTTCTTAATTATTGCATTTTTTACTATTTCACACTTTTGTTGAATATTTTCACACAATTGGGCATGGGCCTTTGGTGGATGCCTAGTGGGATTTATTTCTCACACGCTATTTGGGTCATGTCTTCGGCCCAATAGATTTCGTTTCTACAAGTGTGGATAAGGGAAAGGGACCTTATATGAGTACATGATTGTTCCTGGGAAGTAGGGGAGCATGGGACTGAGCTTGGGCTTACGATTCTGTTGTCTGTTCTTTTTTGGTTTTCTATACTCATACTTCTGTTGTATTGTATTTTAGGGTAACATGTTTTGGATGTTTTATAGAATAGTGACAGGATGTATTTTCATATATATATGACTGCTAGTTTCCTTATTATTATCATTTATCCATTTCTGTTATATATATTGTTTATCTCATCCTCTTATTTTATGTTATTTATCTTTTCCACTGTGATGGAATTCGAAAAATGAGGGCATAGTTTCCCCACAATCATACTTGGGCCCTCACTACGAGTCGGAAGCCTCTGTAGTTTGTGGAAACGTGCTTGAGGTCATGTGGCAAACCAGGTTTGGGGCACCCGTTGAGTGGCACCCTGAACTGGAATGTTACATAGTTGTATCAAAGGGAGGTTTCGATCCTCCGACCTATGGGCTTTCTTTTTGCCGATCAAGGAGACCTTCGGAGATTAAGAGCTTGGGAATTTGTATATCCAAGAGGTTGTACATCTTTATGGGGCCCCCCATTCTATCATTCCAATTAGGGATGCCCATTTTACATCTTGTTTCTAGAATACTTTTCAGAGGGCACTGGGTACACAAGTTCTTCTGAGCACAACTTACCACCCTCAGAACGATGGTCAGTCAGAGCATACGATACATGTGCTTGAGGACATGTTGCGTGCATGCATTCTAGACTTTGGGAGCTCTTGGGAGAATCATACAACCCTAGTCGAATTTTCATATAATAATATTTTTTCAGGAAACTATTGAGATGGAACCTTATGGGACTTGTTAATATAGGCCATGACAATCACCCTTGTTCTGGTTGGAGGAATATGAGGTAGAATTACTAGGACCACACCTTGACCAGGAGACATCTAAGAAGGTCTAGTTGATTTAGAAGCAGTTTTCTACCGCACAGTGTAGTCAGAAATTGTATGTTAATCGCCGCAGACGACCCTTGGAGTTCGTGGTTGGGGATCATGTTTTCTAGAGTGTTTCACTGAGGTTGGGACACAGGCCGATCAAGAGACAGGGTAAAATTTCACCGAGGTATGTTGGGCCATTTGAGATTCTAGAGAGAGTCGGGCCAGTAGCGTATCGGTTACAGTTAACACATAGGTACCGATCCATGCACGACATCTTCCATGTATCTAAGTTGTGTCACTATCATTCAGACCTCTCTCACATCATTCAGCCCGATGAGGTTGAGCTTGAGGTAGATGCATCCTTCGAGGAGCGCCCAATTCGTATCATCGATAGGAGCACAAAGGTTCTCTGAGGCCAGTCAGTTCCTCTCATACGGGTGGTATGGCAGCATGGCCGAGTGCTGGAAGAAACCTGGGAGCGAGAGACTAACATACATGCTCAGTTTCTAGAGTTTTTCAAGGCTATATCATCACCACCATTGGAAGGGAAATTCGGGGGAAATTGAATTTAGGGGAGAATTTTATAAGAACCCGGTTCTTATTTATGAGGTACGGGTTTCTTCTTTTCTCCTTACATTAATTATTTTTGAGAAAATAAGGAAATTGGGGGAAAATCCAAAAAAATTTAAGTACACGCCGTGTACTTTTCCACACGCCATGTACTTTTGGTCGTATGGAATGAGTACACATGGTGGGTAGCCATATCGGCGACCAAGGGTGTAAAAATCGACTACACACTTTGTAGTGTGTATTACATGTCGTGTAGTCAGTCGGCAGGCAGATAGGAAGGTGGTGGAAGCATCTGCCACTTGGATTAGAGTACACGCTGTGTACTCCAAATTCACACGCCGTGTACTCTTGTCGACTGAAGAATAGTTCCACGCTGGCGAAAATCTGCCGAAGGAACATTTAAAAAAATGAAAATTACATGCCATGTGTTCTATTTTTTTGCTTAATATGGGAATTAGAATCCTCATTTGGCATAGGAGGCTTTAGATGTGTTTTGGAACTAGGAGAGGAGGCCTGAGTTTTGAAGTGATCCCGATCGCACGTCGGGAATCAGATTCTTCCTCCGTCAATCACGTTGGTACCACAACGGTAAGAGCTTCCTTCTCCTTGTTTGTTTCGTGAAAATTATTCCTCTAAGGGAAGTTATTTGAGGTTGAATTAGAATTATTTTAACTCAGATATTAGAAATTCATGGATGTTTCTGAATCTGTTGTCCTCGTATACCATTCAGGGGTGTTTAAGGTTGGTGGATTAGTGTTTAATTTCCAACTGATGTGCATTTTGTGTACCATTGTGATACACACTGATGAATGGGGTGTCTTATGGCTGAGGACATGTTTAATCAAATACCTAGAATTGTATAGGTAATTTAAATGTGATAATAAATAATTTTTTGGGATCGCTTCTTGGATCCAGGACCACCCCGGGGGTGCGTTCCTCTATTTAGTCATTTGGCCAGAATACCCGAGGGTATGCCTTTATAATAATGATTATAGAATTTTTTTGAGAGGAATTGAATTTGTATTGAAAGTGTATTGCTTGTTTACATGTTGGGCATGGCCCGATTACTTGTTTAGCCTGAGGGAAGTGTTGTGATTATCCTGTGGGCAATGTAATAATTATATTGTGGGAAACTTCTTCCGTGCCTCTTGGAAACACCTCGTACGCCTGTGGGAAATATTCGATATGCCTGTGGGAAGATTCTTATGTTTAGATTCTCTTTTCCTGAGGGAAAGGGTTTACACATCTGGGGACAGTGGATGTTTTTCTTAGAATATTCACTTTGGTGATATCTTAAATTTAATGTGTAAAATAATAATAAAATGGAAATATAACTGGTAATGTTATTTAATTTTAAGTACTTCTTAGTTTATTTAATTTTGTACTACTACAAATTGTTGTTGTATATTTTTACATAGTTGGGCAGGGGCCTTTGGTGGGTTCGTACTGGGATTTATTTCTCACACCCTGTTTGGGTCATGTCTTCGGCCCAAACAGATTACATTTCTGCAGGTATGGATAAGGGGAAGGGACCCTATAAAGGTACATGATAGTTGCTGGTATGTAAGGGAGCATGGGACTGATCTTAGACTCGTGATGCCACTGGTTGTTCTGTTTTGATTTTCTATACTCGTACTTCAGTTGTATTGTATTGCAATGTAACATGTTTTGGCTGTTTTATATAATAGTGACATGCTTAATTTTCATATATATATATGACTGCTGGTTACCTTGTTATTATCAGTTATCCATTTCTGTTATATATATTGTTTACTGCTTCCGTTTGTTGTATACTATTTATCTATTCCACTATGATGCACTTTGAAAAATGAGGGCATCGCTTCCCCACTATCAGACTTGGGCCTTCACTACTAGTAGGCAGCCCTTGACGTTTGGGGAAATGCACTTGAGGTCACATTGCGAACCTAGTTCGGGGCACCCGTTGAGTGGCACCGGGAACCAAGACGTAACATTTTGAATGGATGGTAATGAGGATAAAATAGATTAATATAAGTTTTATATATAACATAATTAATACTCTTGAAAGTGTAATCATTTTTTACTTTTATTCCATCTTTCTATAAAAATAAAAGCAATGCTCATGCAATAATATATATTTTGGTCTCCATGGATAGTGTAATTAAATTTATATCCATAACATTTATAAATTAATATAATTTAATAAATAATGAATATATATCATATTTAAACAATCATAAATATTATAAATATTATGGAATCATTTTCAATGAAAAATGGATGAAATTACCTAACCAAAACATACATGAAAAATAGAATAATAATCACCCAAAATAGTGATTTTAACAAAGAGATTATAATAAAGATTAGGTAAAAGACAATATGTAAATCATATATGGTATGGAATATATTAGTTTTGTTTTTTTAATATGCTTATTTTAATCTTATAGTTTTTATTCATCATGTTAGAATATGTTTTATGGAAATTATAAATGTGGTAATGGTTTCTTGTCTCACATTTACTCCTGTGAGACATAAACTATATTCACCACATATTAATTTTTATAGACTATATAATTCCCATTTTGAAATTTTATATCAAGAAACTATTTCTGGAATTTTTATTTATTGTTTCATTATATTTTATAACTTTTATTGCTCATATTGTTCAAAAAGATATCAAAAGATTATAGGTTATGTTAATAATCCCATCATTATTCAGTATTGTTTTTTAGTATGGATTCCATGTGAAATTATATTATATTTCTATCTCAAAAAAATTAATATATTATTTTGTGTTTATTAATTAATTATCCCTTGTAATATTAAATGTATTTTAGACGTTACTACATAAAATGAATGAGAAAATTATTTAATAGAATTTGATATTACTCATAACATCTATCGAAAATATTATTTCATCAAGATCAATGTTTTCTAGAAATCAGTAAATATTATATTTAACCCATTATAAATTATTAGTTAAATTAATTTTAATCCATTTTATATTTTATATTTCTTGAAAGGAATCTTCATGGGTTTTTCAAAAAAGGCCAATATTTATTTTTAATAAAATTTGAATGGAATATTTGTTTTTACATATATGACATGAATTGAATTACACAACTTCCTAAAAACTAATTTTTTAAAATATTACATTATAATTATAAATGGGTTTTAAATGAAAATATTTTAAAAATTATTTTTCTAACTTTTAATTTAAAAAATACTTTCATAATGACAGGTTTATTTTCCTAAGAAAATTTGATGAAAATTTGATGTTATTTGTTTTCCTTATGTGAATTTACCCTTTATTCTACATATGATCCACTAGTGAATGTTGTATTGATATTATACTCATTATACCCTTGGATTTTGTTTGATTAGTTGGATTGGTACTATACAATTTTTTTACCATTCTCCATTTTATTCTGGATGGTTTATGAATAACCTTGTTTATTTGGGTAAGTATTAAAATTTTCCATGACTGTTTTTCAATATGATTGTTAATGTTAATTATGATTCAACCATTTATTATGAGTAATAAAGTAATATTATTAATTTATGGGTGGGGTAATTTCATTACCTATCCCTTTGATGCTTCAACACCACTGAAGAGAAAAATTGGTTTTCATAATTTAATGTGTTTCTAACAATTGAATTAAATTGTCCAATTAATGGCATTAAATGTATATATAATATTTTATATATTATGAATTAACTAATTATGAGATCATTTAGTAATGTCTATATTATTATAATATAATACATAATATCAATGTATATGTTTCAATATCTATGATTATATATATATTTTTTAAAATTAGTTATTTCTTCCATATTGTTCTCAAAATACTATATCAGTAATGTTTTTTGGTAATTACCTTTGTAAAATGATTATTCATGTTTGTTCATGATTAATTATTCTGTTGTTTTAACCTTTCTAATAATGTGAGCTCAACCATTTCTTATTATTTATTTCCCCAAGAAACAATGATTTTTTTTACATAAATGATGGGATATGTTAAATGGAAATATGGAGTTATCATAGAAAAAAATTTATCTTATGTTTTCAATTGTAATGTGACATAATATTATATATGTAGTTTACTAATTCCATTAAATTATATGTTATTTTGGGATTATATTCATTATATTTTATTCTATTGAAAAAAATTAACAACCAATTATAGACTATTAGGGTCGATGTTATTACAGATATTATATACTGATGGGGCTCAGATACATTGGTTTTATAAGGGGTATAAGCCTGATCTATAATTTCAATATTTTGATACACCTGATGGGATCTCCCATTAGACACACTAATTTGGTTTTTTAGGCTAGGAAAACATATTTTATAACTTTTTGTGGAATTGTGATCATATGTGGATCATTATAACTAGATTATATAGAATCCATTATAAGAAAATCCATTTTGGTTGATTTGATGTTATGATTATTGTAACTGACCTCTCCAATATAGGTCATATATATGTTTCTATACTCTAGCGATAGTATCCCTTAGTGTTTGATGTGTATATGGGGTCTATAGTTATAGTGGTGCTAGAGTGGTTGATAACCCTCTAAGAGTTCTATAAGTTCACTCCAAAATTGGGATATAGCCAATAAAATTGTAATAAAAGTCCATGAAATTCACCAATTGGTCATGTATCATCTTTCTTTTTTTCCTAAGAGAGGATTGGAAATGATCATCTCAAATGATAGTTTAGGTTATATGATATTTCAAAATTGTAATTTGTAGAGACATACACCTACATGGAATCCAAATAACATATTGACTCATCACATTCTAACGGAATACGAAACACATATTCTTTATCTGCCCACTAACATATGAAGAAACAAATATTCACTCATTATCCTCTGATGGATTAATATAGATGATAACCAAAACGTTCTATCAAATATTTTATGTTCAAAATGTGGCATGTTTGATGGAATTTATAGTATAATATTATTTGAGTGCATTATTATTGACCATCAAGGACAGTAGATATAAAAAGTATATTATCATCAAATGTTTCATTTTAAAAGGTTCACATGGTACATTATAATTTATTCTTTTTTGAAAAGTTTAACATGCATCACGAATTCTTCCTGATAAAGATAACAAGTCCATGGGTATTTCACCCATGGATGACATGTCTGGGGGGGTTTAGATCTATGGGATTATATTTCTAAGGGATTTGAATGAACTAAGACACATTTCTAGATTCATTTTCATCCAGATAGATGACATGTGTACAGATTTTTACCTGAAATGCTTGAAGATGTCTTGAAATCTATATGTTCTCTAACTAACAAGGATGGTATTTTTTAATGTGTCTTCCTGACATTCTTGAGGACTAATTCCTAAAATGGATGATGCAAATGGGTCATTGAGTGACCAATGATGACACATAAAAGGTTATCATGTGATCAACCCAAATATTTTTTATGGATGCCACATGAAAAAGATGACATTATTGGGGGATAATTTATATCAAGGATGATATTTATTGGGGATCAAAAGAACTAGTATACATGTCTTTGTGTCTTAACTTGTTCTAGAGTCACAAATCCATGTGTTTTACATGATCTATGATTACATTTCTATGGGAAAATGGATAGAACCCATAGATATTGTCACATAAGGCCATCAACTAAATTATTTTAAAGTCCATAAGAGGCCTAAATGATCATGTGATATTTTGGGGATCACATGCTTATATGGTGGAACATGACATGGTGTGTATTATTGGTGCATTACATATGAAATGATAATGTTAAGGATACATTTAAAGGTATAGTAAACTATTTTTATATAAATTAAACATATATTAATCATTTTGAGGAAATAAATAATTATTATATTGTAATTAATTGTTAAAAATAACGAGTGTTCATTATCCAATTAAAAAAATATATTTTTAGAAGATAGTTTTTTAAACTGAAATTCATTTTTTGAAATTAAAAAAATAATAAAAATAATGAAAATATATTTTGAAAATAAGAGTAGGGATATATGATTTTTACATGACGTAAAACGTAATTAAGGTTCCAATTAAAATAATGAACATTACCAATTTGTGAAATTATGTACACTGAGGGGAAACATTCATTTAGAAGGAAATGAATTATTATAAACATAGATTCATTTTTTCAAATGAAGTGAACTCCAAAATATAGAATATTTTTATTGAATGAAAACAAATAAAAATTTAAATATTTTATACCCTATAAAATTAAAATACTAAAATACAGAAGAAACATTTGACCTCATGAATGTTGATTGAGCTGTACTAAAAGCATATATTATTGGAATATATCAATCATAGACTATCAAAATTATGAAAATGAAAGGAAGGGAATATTTTTATCTCCATAAATATTTTATGTTATATTATCCCATTATAGTAGTATTTACTCTATTTAAGTAATTACTTGTGGATAATATCAAATCACTCGTTAGTGAAGGGTGATTAAGGAGAAATACTAAACATGTTCCAAATTAATTTTTTGCAATCATATAACATAATAAATGATCAAATTATATTTATTAGATACCATATTAGGATCCATATTTTACATTGTTTAACTTAATACAAACTATTTATAATCATATGATGTTTATTAATTATATAGTTTTTTCATTTCTATGTGATAATTGAATCAATTCCAGCTTATTTACATAATTTTTCCAATCAAAGATAATATTTTTATAAGTAGAAAAATACATAATATAACCATTCATGAAATTGGTTACATTATAATTAACTTATAATGTAGTTATTTTTTTCATGGTTATACATGTTATAATTATTTACCATTTACATGTAGGTAGTAAAAGAAATAAAACATGATCACAATATATCTCTATATTAAATATGGTTATAGAAATATATAGTAATATTATAAATGATTAATAATATTATTATTTAAAAAAATATATGATCAATAATTTTTTTGTGTTTTTTATAGATAATGAAAATCATTATTAAAAACACCCTTATATAATGGAAGATATAATCCACACAATGAAAAATTAATATTTTTTTATGTGGATGAAATGTAATAGCTAGTGGTGGTTATATTCATGTAATAGAATATCAGAATAATCATGATACTATGTTAATAATTTTTTAATGGTAAGGGTATGATAGGAAGTGAATGATTTAAAAATGAATTAATAGAGTGAGTAATATTCACTGAGGTAAGTTGAATTTTCTCTTGAATATCTCAATGGAAATGATTTTCTCAAGACAGTAAAATTATTTCATAAAATTAAATAAAAATTGAGAGTATTATTTGAGGAGAAAATGGAAAATATTAGTGAAGTGGCTATATAAAATGGGTTTTAAATTATGTTGTTTATGTGTCCACGCATATACTTGATGAAAACATAAGTTTTGTGAATACCATCTATATTTTAAGGATATCTATACACTACTAATGTGTCTATAAATAAATTATTTACAATAGGTATTTCGATTTATATTTTTAATATCTATCATCAACCATGTATTTCCAATAAATTTTTATCTTTTAGATTTAATTATTTGTTTATTTTTTTATATTTTGGTTTATAACAAGGTAAGTTGTTTTTACCAATGTAAAATTTGATTTATTTGAAAAACAAAATAAAAACAACTAATATTTTTATGATGAACTTAAATTTACTCTAAAATTAATACAATCCAACTTATAATTAATATAAAATTAATGTTTAGATTTAAATATTTTATATATTACAAAATCATTTTGTAGATAATTGTTCATTTCAATATTATGATATCTTAATATTAATTATTATTAACAAAAAACATCCTGGGTGATAATTTATCTAAATATAGGATGAAAAATTATGGTAATGTAACATTTATAAATAGAATAATTTATTATATACGATAATATTACACAATATTAATCAAATCATTCTATGAAAATAAATATTTACAATTATCATCACCATTAACTCTAATCATAGTAATGATATTTTTTTATCCAAAATAAAAATAACTCTATTAAATTATATGATCATGTTAAAATAGAATAATAATAAAAAAAAATTATATATTTTATATAAGCGATAAAATTATTTTTATTATAAGTAAATAAATCTATTTTTAGACAAAAATATTCCTAATTATTAAAAATGATATATATGGGAATTATAAATAAAACCAATTAATTTTAAATGAACTATAAAACTTATAATTATATATTAATTATATAAACATCTTATAAAAAATAATTAATTCTGGTTTTTTGATAATTTTGTAAATTTTATGTATTTAGAAGTTTTTATATTTTTTGACTAATTAGATATGATTCAATTTTTGATAAAAAAACATAAAATCCATATATTTTTAATATATTTTCTATATATAAAAATTGTGATATATTTTAATTAAATTTATTATATTATACTATTAACCAACCAGGTCTAGCAAGAAGTGGATGATTTTTATATTATATTACATATGCAATATAAATTAAAAAATGAATCATGATGGGCCAGAAAAATGTAATTTCCCTCATTAATAATACAACGCAGTTAAATATAATAATATGATTCATCATTCTCATATTCAAAATCATCAATAGGTTTCCACTTAGACTGAGAATTATATTTAATGAAGGCCCTAATAATCTTTTCATTGGAATTTTTTGAACATTATTAGATAATCATCCAGTCATGTTCCATAGAATGTTCAAATAATATTTTTGTTTCATTCTCTTATAAGGAGAAAGAGTAAACCCAACACTGGAAACAAAATTTTTATTTTCTATTATGATTTCATCCTTAAATGAGGAATAAATACTACTTCCAAAATCCATGAGTTGAGTATTACCATTAACACCAATATAATCAATGATGTTTCCTAAAAAATCATATATTCTTGAAGAGTGAAGATATTATGTATATCCTGAGGAAAATTAATTTGTTGTTGAGAGGCCCATTTCTTAAGGAAACCATCAGGTAGATATTTCTCTAAATGATCAAAGGCCCTGACTTTATAAAATATTTCCAAAAACTTTGGTGTTGTGTAGAAGTTTCCTCTAATACCACACATTGTACATACTCATGAGAAGATTGTTCAGCACAATGAACCTTAACATTCAACTCATATTCTAGATGAATAGTGTTTTGGTCTAGTGATTCCCCTGTTATTTCCTTGTATGAATCCAAATTAACATCCCATATACTCATGAGAAGATTGTTCACTTGTCTTGTTTCTTTTATGAATTATTACTACGGAATTTCCATAAACAAGAGGAACTAATATCCTCAATGATTAAATTTTAATATTGTGCCAAATTATATTGAATCTCTAATAAAAATGATCAAATATATCATATAATAGATTGAGATTAATATAATTATTCATTATTTAATGAAAATATTTTATTGAATATATAATAGATATATAGGAGTTAATTGATCTTTTCAATGTATTAAAAGTGAGAATCCTTTGTATAATTATCCACTTTTATGGGTACTCCAATCACTGAGGTGATATCGAACAAAATTATAGGCTGTCAAAGAATCAACAGAAACATGGTGTCCCAGATCTACACATTCTCTCAACTATTTCTTAAAGTAAGTGTTTAAAAATTTAAATAAAAATCTTAGATGATATAAATACCTATTTTCCAATATATTGACCCAAACCCCATTCCTTCTCGCTCAAATCCTTATATAGGAATAAAAATGAAAAAACATAGTAACTTATTGGAATGAGTCTCCAGAAATCAAAGCCCCAAAATTTCATAAATGGGGGATGAAGGTCATCCACCCTCAATGGTTGCATTTTGGAAGTTAATAAAACCATATCAATAATATAAAACATATAAATCATTAGCCTATTTATAATTTCTTCCTAGTTTGAAAGAATATGAGTAGTCAATTTCCATTTGATAATACAATATAAAAACAATTATTTAATAAGGAAAAATATATTTTATTTCCATTGACCTGAGTCATAGACTCCTTCGATGAATATATAGAGGCAACCGTCCCATACATTGACCGATTCCTTTTGAATATGCGTAATGTGGTTTCTTTCCACCATAATCTCAATGTCCATGTCTCATGAAAACGAAATTAAATATTCAAAATCTTTTCACCTAGAATTCCATGAAATAACCATTAGGGGTCCACCGGAAGAGTCATCTCCAATTTTATAAATAAATTTTTAAATAAAATAAATTATTAAAATTGAGAACATAGTTTTTTTAATATATATTTTCAAAGTATTGACCATTATATATCATAATTACAATCAATTATAAATCACATTATTTTATTTATTTATTTTCATAAAAATTTATATTATTAATATCAACAATTTGCATTATCTATAATATATTTATTTTTGTAAAGTAATTAACATATAAATATATTTTTTAAAAATAAATTTTAATGTAGAAAAATTATTAATTTATTAGATATCAATATAATTTAATTGAATTATAAAAGTTAAATAGTATTAAAAATGATCATTATTTCTAATTATATTTTATAATACAATTTCCTAAAACAATACACACTATATGAACAAATACATTAAATTAGTTATATATTTTTATGGTTTGTTTGGACTAGATGTCACGTTTGAAAAAAGATGTGGAACAGAAAATGTTTTAAAGGGAAAAATTATATACTAAAAAATCAGGGTGTTAAATTCTTTTCAATTAAATATTATTTTGTGCAGAATATTAATTATTAAATAGAAATGAAAATATTTGGGGGATTAAAATATATATGAAAATTATGATATTATTTTTATTGAGTTATAACCCTTTATAACATATGAAATATTCATTTTTCATCCAATTAGTTGTATTATAAATTAAGGATAATAAGATTTTCAAGAATCATAATTCCCCAAATCTTGAAGTTGATTCATATATTAAGATAATTCCACTATGATATTTTAGTTATAACTCAATTGCTGGTAATTGGGGAAAATATGAAATACATAATACATATTATAAAATAAAGTGAAAATTATTGAGCACCACATAATTATCATGGTCCACTTTAGTAGTATTATTTTCGTAGTATTTTAATTATTCCCATTATCTAGGAAGTTCTTAGTATTGATTTTTATCATAATACCTTTTATTGGTGCATCAGTTTACATTATTCCAAAATTAATCAAATCTAAAAAATAAAATTTCAAGTGGACCTAGATGGATAAAATTAATTTTACTACTCATGTTAACAAATTTCATCATTTTCATAAGAATAATGTTTCTTGATTCCATATTAACCATAGATAAAACATATTTGAGTCCATTTTCGATATTTTACTAGGATTATCATTCCACGTTCTAGAAATGAATGAAATTTTATATTCATCTGTCATCATATTCATCACATGAATATCATTAAATCATTATAATTATATTTTTTGGTATGATTACAAACTCATATATATTTACATTGTTAAGAGAAATTGTGAATATTTGTTTTAACATATTTATAATACTTCATTATATATCTCATATCCCTGTAGGCTTATCATTGGGAAAACAATCACATTATCAACAACATCCACTACTAACTTTGTTCCTTCTATCACCATCAATTAATAAAACTAATAAATGATAATGTGGGAGATTTATAATTATAATTATTGTAGAAATATAATAAGTTATTTCCATAACAACATTTAATAATAATTCCAAACACTTTAAAACCACCACACAAAATAATTGATCAAAATATTAATATTTGTTCAATCTGGGTTTCTTTATATTGTAATATCTCAATCATTTTAACCAAATTCATCACTATAATAAATCATTCATAAGGGATTTTAAAGACAATGTGATTCATAACAGCAATAGAATTTAATGTGTATTTATTTGAAACATATTCAATCTCTTCTATAGATTGTGTTATGTGTAAACATTTGACTTTATGATAAGAACATTATGTTCGACTATGTATATGGGACACCACATCGATCTTAATCGACCAAAAAAATATGATCATTATAACCATGAAGATGAATTTTTCGGTCCAAACTAGAATAACCAAATAGTAATTTTTCTATAAATATTTATTATTAATAATAAATTTATTGATAAATTATTGTTAAATAGTTACCTAAATTTTTTAGTAAGGTCATCTTATGTTAGAAAATACATATTCCAGAAAAAATGTTTTCATTCATCATTTTCTATAACTATAAATTTTTACCAATATTATAAATATTTTATTATTAATAGAATTTAATTTCTGAACTAAATATTTCATAATTATCCTTAGGTGATTTTCTTTGGAATTTCTAAAAATGGTTGTTTTCAAGTGAATAGTTAAAAATACAAGTTTTTTCAATACTGTAATGTCTTTTAATTAAAATAAGTAATTTCAAAGACCAACTAATTGATCATATTGATTTGAATGTAAAAAAATATTCTATTCAGTTACATTTAAAATAATTAATTACATCTAAATTATCATTATATTCAATTTTGTTATAAGTTCATTTTTATCCTTGAAAACGCATTTTTCATAAAACTAATTTAAAATGGTTATTATTCCATGGTATTAATAAAATTAAATATACATTAATAATTAATAATTCAAATTAGATATATTGATTATATATGTAACTATATGAATTAAAATCCATATATTGATGATTAGTAGCCATAGAGTTATGTTCATATAATCTTATGCTTGAAAGATAAATTTCTAAATAAATAATTTTTCGAGAGTAATAGCTGGTTAATTTTTAAATAAAAATTCTAAATTTAAATGAAATGATATTAAAAAAAATTGATTCCATAATTTTAATAATCTGGAGTAATATTATATAATAATTAAAAAAAAATTATAATGATTAGTGAATGCAATAAAATTTATTTATCATAGTTACTGATAAAATTAGGTTTTCTAAGTTACATAAGCTTATATTAAAACCAATTTTGTGCAGTTATATAATTTTTAGGTAATATAATTTAATCATATATATGAACTTGGGGTAAAAATTATTTATTATTTATCTTGTTATCTTACACATTTATTAAAAAAATTATATATTTAAAAATTAATTACCATTGTTGATAATTGAATGGTAAAAGTATGTAGTCAATTGGGATAAGGGAATAAAATATTTAATGAAAGTCTTTTTATTGATGGTGTGTGTCTTCAAAATACTTTCCTCCAATATATTATTTAAAATTTATTTTGTAACATTGGATTATAGTTACATCCCATTATTTAATCATCTTAGTTATTTACAAAAGTGACACTCCTCTTCAATTATAAAAAGAACTCCGTCCCATCACTTATTCACGCATCCCAAGTCATTTGTCTCAACTAAAAAATAAAAATATTTCTCCAAAAACATCCATATACACATTATATTTATTCATTTAATCCCTATATACGACCCCCAAAATCATAAGGAAGAGATCAGAAGGAGGTTTCTTCAACATAACGTAATCATCATAACATATATCTATATTTCTCAACATTTCATTACAAAAAAATATTATACATTTTCTCATAAAATATAATTAAAATTAATCTCACATATACATATATTTTATTATGCTCATGAAATATTCTTCTCCATTAAATGGATACCAAAGCCATCACTTGTGTGTAATTCGGAAAAAATACCTCGCAAATTTATGTAATGGTTTCCCCAGATTGACTCACATGGATAATCATAATGATTTAGATAATGAGTATATATATTTATATATTAATTTCAAAATAATATTGATGACGTAAAATTAATATAACATCTACCTCCTTACCCTTTCACCAATTGCAAGAAAGATGTTATCAATTTTGTGTATGTACGACCAACCATCCTCACAAATAGATGATATTAATTTTACATGTAAAAAATTAATTATTGTAAAAAAAATATATTTAATTATTAAATTTGATGTTAATATAATTATTATAATTCTAGATAGTATGGACCTATAATTAATAATAATTAACCAAAACAATCATGACAAAACACACAAGAGGTTATAGGTTAATTAACACATAAAACAATTGTAATAATGATATATTACTAATAAACATGTTGTAAGACGTTTTATGTAGATTCTAAATGATATATTCAATATTAATTTGTTTCTCTGGAAAATTCATAATATTCTTAAAACCATTATACCGATAGTTAATGATTGTTTATCTGGAAGGAAATATGAGGTCTGGGATTTTCTCTCAATTCCCTTTCTGTGAGGCATATTGTAATGTTACACACATAATTTATTTATATGGTGTAAATAATTATTTATTTGATGTAATATAGTGAATCATTCAAACATCATGCTATTTTATTTTTTAGATTAATTTTTTCGTCCAACTATATTTGAATTCAAAATTTCTATGTGGTAAATAATTTCATTACTCAATTTCATTGTATTAGGTTAAATTTCATACTCATTTTATTTGTTATTTTATATTATATTTGTAATAAGTTTTTATTATAATTTATTTTACACACTGTTAATTTTTATATAAAATTGATGCACAAAATTGAATCATTTCTGAAATCTTTTAACAATGTTATTTTCATTTTTAGGATTTCCCATCAAAAATAGTTTTTTTGGGACATAAGTCATGTTACAAACCTAACTTATTTAATAAGGATTATCTACATATAAATTTATATTTAATATGATAAAAATATTTATATTAATTATAATTATTTTTTATTTGATGTTATTATTCATATGAGTATTACAATTAAATTTTTAATAATGTGGGAAGTGATTTTTGTTTCAATCTCATTTTAATCAAGATTATTTATCCCTGAAATTCCATTGAAATAAATTTTTTAATAATTGCATAAAAACCATTTATTTTATTATCCTTTAATTATTCATTAATTTTTCATTTATTAATTTAATTTTCCTCTCTTTGGTATTAAAATTATTGAAAAAATGTTTTTAATAAAATCAGACTTCATTTATATCATTGGTCGAAAATCCTTATATTCCAAATGTATGTATTCCATAGATTTTTTAAATTTTTTGCACTATTAATTTTTGAAGTACTATTTTACAATTATTGACTTCATACTAATATTTTAAAATAGAATATTTTTATTATTTTCTTTATAAAAATCATTTTTATTTGTAAAGAAAATTTTCCATTTCATAAAAAAATATAAATTGATTATTTTTTTAACAAAATTGGAATAAATTTAATTTTATTACAATTGTAAGTGAAATTTAATTTAATAATACTTATCATGTTTAAATATTTTAATTTTCAATTAATCAGTTTTCATAATATTCTGGATATTTATATTTTTTATAAAATTTATTTCCATAAATAAAATGATATTTTAAGGTTAATTGTATTCATAAAAATAAACCACACATACAATTAACTATACTCCCATAGACATATGTTATAATTATAACATAATTATTTAATATCTGGATGGATTATGATCAACTTGGTAGGGAATCTATTTATATTCCCTTTCTTGATTCCATTTTTGTAACAATAAATGTGTCTTTAAAATAGTCATTATTTTATATCCGTTGGACATTATAAATTTCATAAATATACACATTATTAATCAGGGATATTATTATTACATAAATATTACATAGTTTATACATATGTTTCATTACTTTAAATTTAAAATGATTGATAAGGGAATATTTTTATTCTATATTTTTTTATTCAATACTTCCATTTCTTGATAGTGATTATTTTTAATAAATTGAACAGTCATTTAATATTTGAGGAAATACTTGGAAAGAAAACTATGGGAGGGACAATAATTATATATTAAATCAATTTATATATAGACTCAGGAGGTGAATCAAAATGTTATCATTTAATGGGTTTTTTCCAGTACTTATTTAACATCATGTGAATGGTGTTATTGGTATAGATATAATAATGTATGGGATCATGACCTTTCATACTATGAACTTCTTATATTAATAATTTAGTTATTTATTGATGAGAATATTTTATTCCAATTATCCATGGATATTTTTTATGATCATGTTATTAATTAATTGAAACATTTTCTAGTTAATTACCTTTCCGTATTGGTTATTTGTTATCTAATCATGGTAGTCATGTTATTGAGTATATATCTTGTGCGCCCAAATATTTACCTAGTGATAGTGATTATACATTTGTTTATTTATTTATTATTTATATTTACCACTATACATTTATTATTCTATGATTCTGATCTGACACTTATTTTTTCCCTTCTTGAGGATATGAAGACAGTGTGTTTGAATGTGTTCAAGGATATAGAATTATTAAATGCATCGAGTTGTATATTTTTATTTTTAGTGTCATTAAAGAAATGCATAATACTAGGAAAAATATTTTAACTAAAAATAAACCTATAACCATTAAAATTATATTTTAATTAAATTAAAATCTTGATGGTATGTAATTTAATACATGTTATATAGGTTAAAAAGGATATTCCTTTTTAAATATACATGGTCTGAAAAAAGTAACCTTTTTAGAAGATGATATAAAGATTACATGTAAAACACTTCTTAAAAAATTTAATTTATTTACTATTTATTTAATAAATAATTTCAATATAAAAATAAAAGCTATTTAAAATATAATTTTATAAAAAACATGGTTTTGGTAGAAAATTGGATTTCTGGCCGAAGTGATTAATAAATTCAGATTTTATATAAATCATTTTCATAATTGTTATAAATTACATAGTGTGGAAAATAAAAGTATTAAATAAAAATATATCTAATAATTAGTGGATAAGAAAATAAAATAAGTTTATTGGTAAATTTTTAAATAATATCTCTTAACTAAAGAAAAATAAATAATATTATATGGAATGGGAGTGTGAAATAAACACTTACAATTATCATAATGTTGAATAAAGAATTCATCAATGAGAAAAATGTGTATAAAAATTTAAAATACATATATACAAATACGGAAATAAATAAGATAATGAAAACTCATTAATTTATTAACCATATAATATCAATGTTGATGAAGAAGTAATATCAAAATTTTAAAGGATAGTGAGTATTCAAATTCTATACCACTTAGTAATGCTTTTTCAATCCCCAAAAAATTAAATAATTAATTATTAAATATTAAAATACTATGAAAAATTATTTATTTATTATATTATATGTCAAATGGCTAGTATATACAATATATAAAATAATCTTTGTGTATAACATTATAATATTACTTATTGAAATGAAATTGAGATAAAATCCCTAACCTCACTCTAACATTTAATTTAACATTCTTCAAAATATTTTATAATGATCATAAAAATAAAATTTACTTAAACCAAAACCATTTTTAAATCTATAATATCATATATGATCCTTTAAAATTATGATATTACCTCTTGATTAGTAATATTTTATTATTGTCATTATATAATGTATTAACTTCATTTTTTTGTATGTGTTTTTTCTTATTATAGAATAATTAGATTAATTTATCACATTGAATCATTATCTACAAATTATAATAATGAATAAAATAAATTTTTTTAATTTTATTATTATTTATCCCAATTAAGAATAATAGTTATGAAAAATGGTGTACGTTATGATCCTAGGGATGGTAGGTCATATGTATGCAAGAGTAACATTTCCATTTAGCTATTATAATTATGGAAATAAGTCGAGTAACATCTTATAATTACATAAATATAAAAATTCAATACACACCATGCTATATACTTATATACATCACTATTTTGACATGTTATTGAAAAGTGAGTCACAACACTTCATGGTGTCGGTAGTCCTTATATTTATGAACAATGATATCATAATTATGTGAGTGAATGTGTAATTAATAAAATGATATATTATTTTCAAATAATTATAAATATTTCATTTGTATCATAATTATTTCATTTATATCGCCTATAATCATTAAATTCATTCTTATCTCTTTCCATGTACATCATTAGTGAAAAATGAATCACATCACTTCACAAGATAGTAGTCCATCATACACATGGGTTATATTTTAGTATCCACTATGGAAAAAAATTTAAAAAACATATATATTAAGTAATTAATCATTGCATATATTTATCTTATAAATATCTAGTATATACATTATATTTTTCATAATAACCAACCATGAGAAGTGTTAATGAAAAAATGAATAACATCGGCTAGAGAGGCGACAGTCTTCCTTACTAATAAATAATAATTATGTAATCCATTTTATGTTTTTGGATAGGGATGCTGGTCATTACCATGACCCGACAAAATATATCTTTATTCAAGACAATCAGGTTAATCTATCCTCAAATTTTAAGAAAAATAGATTGATATTAAAGTAAAAAATAAAATAAAATAATTCATTTAAGTATTTTACTTCTTCTTTGCATATCCCCCAATAGGTTTGCAATAATGCCTTCCAGGGTTGAATAACAAATTTATATAAAACATCAAGTATGATAGGAACAAATTTGGATGTGATTTGGGGTGTTTTACTCCAATCCAATGTAGTAAGAAGGATTGATGAAGTGAGGTGAGGGGGTGGCCTTTTTATAGGTGATATGGGTTTCACACATTTAATTTTTTAAAACAATTGAATCATACATGCATATTTATCATGACACATGTATTCAAATTTAGCTATTATAGAACCTATAATATCTGAGGTGTATGTATCTACGTACAATGGATGGGGTAAAATTTCGTAGGTCATTTTTAACCATTCAAATTTATTTTTACGATAGTAAATCCATTTTTACCTTAACCATTTTAATTAATTAGTTAAGGTTTAATATTAATTTTATTAAAATATTAATTTTATCTTATTATAAATTCTAAATTATTCTGATTCCATATATAAAATATAGTTTTTTTCAATTTCATCTTAGTAAATTTGGATAATTTACTTTACAATTAATTCCATAAAAAGGATGAGAATGAATGTTTTTAAAGTGAAAATGTTCACATGTTCGCAATGTATTTATATGACAATTTAATATGAAATTTATTAATATTAAAAAAATGGAATAATTTATTAACAATTGAAACATTAATTTAAAAATAATAAAAAATATAATTTATATTTATAGTTAATTTATATTGAAAGGCCATTCTAATTTAAAATTTATTATTTTTCACAATTCATTAAAAATAGAACATTTTAGAATAATTCAAAATAATTATTCTATGATAATTTTTATATTATTATTATTAAAATGAATTCTATTTTATTAGATAAATTTCCTAAAAGTATTAAAATTATTTTTAAATTGTGCACGAAGATAAAAGTAAACTCTTTTTTAAAAAATATTGTTTCTCATAATTTTTTAATTTAAATGATTCTTATTTTATTTATATATATTTTTTGGTGTGTGGGGTACAATTATAATAAAATTCACAAAGACAAACAGAAACCACACAGACTGGCTAGAAAGTCATTCTGTAGCCCCACTATGGGGATATATCCCCAATAATTCATTTTTTATATAATACATGGCTCTTAGTCCCAGTGGGAATGAACCCCATGACATGGTCCAAATGTCTAATGCAACATCATTAATACATCATACAACTTACATAACAAAGACTGAATCATGCATAAATCACCACCTCTATGTGTCATTATCATTATAACTGACTTCACTGTATTGTAATAAATTATTATGTTTCATTTAAACATGATGTTACATGTAATGATGGATAAATTTTGTGTTGTCTGTAATGACAGAAAAATTGAGTATCAAATGTAACACAAGATAAACACAATGTTATTTTACATACACACTATAAAATAAAATGGTCTTATTAAATTTTTTTAGTCTTACATATAATTTATATACTTCATCTTAAAAAACAATGAGATGTGTTAGTGGAAGAACGAATGAATGTGGTTCATAAAGCAGAAGTCTACCATTCACACAAAAGATGATTTTGAAAACCATATGATGGAACTAGGTATGGATTATTGAAAATTAATTATAATAAAAAAATATTCATTATATGGAAGATACATATGTTATTATATGATCATAGTTCAAAAATAAATATAATACATGGACGAAGAAATAATAAAACCACACTCATTGAATAATGTCACCGCTTCATCGGGTAACTTCTATAGGTTTACACCAAAATCAGTCCAATGATGGATTCAATACAAATGTTGGGAATCTAGAATGATTAGGAAAAAGATTTAATGATATTTATAATGGTCTATAATAAAATAATATCATATGAATTTGTGAAAATAAACAGGAGAGTTGTGCCCTATATTAGGTGAGGTGAGTGGCACACATGAAAAGATTTTGAATAATATTGTGTATTATCATTTTTATAAAATAAAAAAGAAACCAGAACAGATTTTCTTATATCAATATAATTTATATGGTCTAAATGGTGATATAAAATAGATATTATAAATGTTTTGGATTCATTTTAAGCTATATTAATTTAGATTAACCCCTTGATAAATCTATATTTAAATTTACAGGTGTAAATATTTATTATTGTTCTCATAATTAACAATTATAACAAATTACAGTTAATGTATAAGTTAATATTTATTTTGACGAATGAATATATGAAAAAAAAATTGAATTAAATATGCAGAAGATGAAATTTTTATTTTAAATGTAATTCAATAGTGATGATATGAAAGCGGATTTTCAAAGATGAAAATATTCAAACGTATTATAAGGACCAAGCCTTAAACAATACATAATATTTAATTAAATGAATAATTCACATTGAGGATCTTTTCAGGTTTAGAGTTTTAGAGAATTAGTTTATTACATTTACATTACAACATGAATGTTACTTGTAGAAATTTCTACCCGGTATCATTTTTTTCATGAAATAAAAACTCTTGAAAAATAAATTCATGTCTTGTTCTAGTTTTTCGACAACAAGACTTTTCCTTGATCCCATCCTTGACTGTATTCATCTTTAAGTCCTGGGAAAAAATTTCAAAACCTTGGTATAAGAATAAAAAGCTCAGTAAGGGTTATAATACAAAGGATGAAAGCATTAGTTTACAAATACATACAAAACATAAAATCTCTTACATAACTCATGAAATCATAAGACTTATGAAAGACACATCAAAATCATATATCATAAAGGTTACTTGCGACATCCAAATCATACATACATTGTTGTTATCACAGCTACATAGGGAGTTATATTGGAATACCCATCAAGATATATTACCTAAATCTCTTAGGAGAAACATTCACGTTTACCTCTGTCATGTTACCCAATGCATTGGAAAGATATCTTGGGCTCACCTGCCCTATGATTATCACAAAACCACCCGTATACATAAATAAATCCCAAAATCATAACATGATCATAAAACATAACATAAGCATATAGGAAAGGTAAAATTTCCACATTACTATAAAAAAATATCATTTCAAGATATTAAAATAATAAATACATTCTCAAAATAATTATCAATTCCAAAATACGCTAATGGATTATATGGTATATATTTTTACTTTTAAAAACATCACGACTTGTTATGGAAGCAGAAGATCAAATAATACTCGCGACGGCAGAAAGGTTGTTGTCAACGCTTAAAAAACATTCCTTTTTTTCGTTTAGTTAAAAACATTGTATAAAAATATTCCCTTTGAATGAAATGAAAAGTCAAAGGTGTTTATACATCTTATAAAATAATATTATGTATTAAATAAAAATATGCCTCAATGAATGGAGATTGAGACGAAGTCCCTTACCTCGTGTCCGACGTGACTCGATCGTTCATTAATCTCCTAAATAATATACTAAAGATAATTTCTACTTACTTAAGAACATTTTTAAAATTTATTATTCCATTTATATAATTTATTACCATGTTATAATCATTATTTAACCATTTAATTTAATAACGTTCGATTTGTCGATATTTGGTACTTGAGTCAAAAAATGGACTTATTATAATAACATGATGATCATGTTGTCAATGGTTCTTTATAAATAGAATGATATTAATTATTGAGATATCATATATATAATATATATTTAGTATATACATGTATTTATAAAAGTACAAAACATTTAGTGGTAAGAAATAAAATGCACCGTTCATGGAGACGGTAAGCCGTACGTACGCATGAACGCTACTTTCATTTCTGTTTTTTATTTTAATGGAATTAAAACATAATGATACATAGGTATATTATAATTACAGTATTATATCATATATAATATCATTAACTTTATCCTTTATACATCCCACATAAGGCATTTACAATCCACATCACTTTGATGGGGCAGTTGTCCGCACTTCCTCAAATGAGATTATCGTATTTACCCACTATGGAAACCAAAAAGGCGTGATATAAATGGGAAGTACAGAAATATAAGGAAATAATAAATATAATATATATCATATATAAATACAGTTCCTTTATAATTTCCACCATGAGAGGTGGTAAGAGGTAATTGAACAATCATTGTTTCTTGAGGCATTAGTTTGTTATCCACAGAAACATTATGTTCTTTACCCATTAGATGGATGTGTGTATAAGTGTAGTTTGAATCCTTTTCATAAAAACATCCTAGTATATTTATGATACTTTAGTTACAAAATAATGTAATGAAAATATTATCGGGGTTGGAGAAGTAAAATAAAAGAAAAATATATAAGATAAACTATTACCTTTAATTTGGGTAACTCTTTTTGGTTTGAACCAATGGACTTCTTGAAGTGCCTTCTTCCTATGGTAAGTCTTATAATGGGAGGATAGGGATGTATGGAGTTTAATTGGGATGAGTTTGGATGATCCAGATGGCTTGAGAGGTCTGAGGAATTGGATATCAGAGGTCTCATTTTATAAGTGGGAGGAGGGGCTCTTTAGGAAAGTGTGAACCTGTTATTTTATTATATAATTATATTCTGTTTCTAATGGTCAAAAAATAATTAAAAATAAATATAAGATGAATCATGGTCTAAATAAAATAATCCAATCAGAATTGGACATGTTTGGGATAATATTTTAATCATTATATTCTTTTTTTTAAATAATTTAATAATGAGGTAAATACTGCATCATTATTATGTCATGAATAATTTTATTTATTCGATGTCTAAAAATTATAACAAAAACAAAATGATGTAGGAAATATTTTTAAAATTTCAATTAATATTAATAGTCTAAAATATGACTTATATTACACCATGTAAAAATTAACTTACAATGTGATATTTGTTTATGTCATTTTTGTCTTTACTTAAAATTAATTAATCTAAATTCTCATTATCACTCCCAAGTGGGTCAATGGGGTCCCAAAATCGACCCAAAAATTCCCAGGGTCTTAAATGACTCAACAAAAAGGATTAGAAAACTTTTAAGGGTAATTTTATATTTGTATAATATTATTTTTTACCCGTATTTACCTGATTTACCCTTTAACCCCTATAAGTAAACTATTTACTAATGTAAATATTAAAAATGTCTAAAAATAAAAGTTACCTATTTTCACTACTTGGACCTCATGATTCCAAATATGAAATCAATTTTTACAAATTAAATACCTAGAAGAAGAAGAAATTAATTCAAAATGTTTTCCCACTGTCAAAACAAAAAGCGTTTTTTAAGAAATAATAACTCTCAAAAGATTAACACTTGTTTATGTCCAATTTTATAGTGAAACTAATTATAATAAAAAAAATTTGATTAAATGGGTAAAAAATATTTTAATTACACATTAAAAAAAATTAAAAAGATAATTTAACCATATACATAAATTAGATTAAAAGTCAATTTTGAATTAAAATACAGTATTTTTCACTATTCATTGAAAATGAACTTTATCAGAAAAATACCAAAAAATTACCCAATGTAAAATTAGATGTCTCCATTTTAAAGAAGGAATTTATTTTGTCAAATATAATGTATTAACATGAATAAAAAGATATTTAATGAGGGTTCGACATTATTATGCAGTAAATCGACCTTTTAATGTAAATTACGCTTAAAATTATATTCATTCACAATTTAAGCCTCTAACTTTTATTGAATAAATTTAAATACATTTAACAAACATATATAATCATATTATAGTTAGTGTTTTTCATTACGGGCAATAAAACAGCTAGGAGTTAACTACCTTTTAAAATAATAATATTATATTATTAGTGTGCATCATAAGATTTCAAAGAAACTCGTTTTTATGTATCGTGTAAGCTACAAAACATAGGAACCCCATTGAAGTAAAATTAATATTTAATTCACAGATATTAATAAATATGAAATATGTCTTATTCATCATTTACTGGGGATTTTACACGTATACTATGTTTTTATATCAAGTTTTAATATGAAAATCTTTCCAATTTCCTAAATTTGTCTAATAAATATTTAAATTTACATATTTTACCTGAAAAAAATTATAATATAAACGTTACTTATTATTATTTTAAATTAAAAGATAGTTTTAAATTAATATTATTTATTTTTCATTTCTTATCAAATAATTAATCTTTTCATTAAAACGATTGACCATCATATAATTTTGGATAAAGAATTTAAAACTCAAGCTTATTTTTTCCCATAAAATTAGAAAAGGATTTATTAGTAAATTATAAATAATGTGTTTAATGAGTGACTAATCCAACTATTAGAGCTAATAATATTTATCTAAAAGCATTATATTTAAATTCAAATGATTGGTATTTATTTACAAATAAATATATCCTCACAATTTCAATAATGTTGTTATAAATATTTTAAAAATCAAATTTAACAACTATTTTATAAAAGGATATGATTATAGAGTCCATTTTGACTTGGGTTGCATGTTCCTCAAGCTATCTATTATTTTGAATTGAAAGAAATATATATATTTTTATATTGTATAATCAATGTTTCATGGCCCATAAAATTTCTACTATAGTTTTATTAATTAAAAATTTCGATTTGTTACATTCTCCCAACAATTAATAAATTGTGTCTTAACAATTTAAACTTGATCTCAGTAATAAATGGGTTCAAATTTGGAAATACCATTGTTGAGAAAACCCACATTATTAAAAGAAATAATGAAACATCATATTAATTAAAGAGAAAGGGAAGTACATTGTTCATACATTATAACACATAACTATGATTTTAATTAGGATACAGTTCTGGTAATTCTATATATATACATGGATTAAATGAAAAAATAATTATACTGAGTGATTTATGACATTGAACATAACATTGAAATTGATCAATGAAATGTTAAGTGCCTAAAAACCATAAATAGATGATGATTTGAAAGGCCATATCATTAATTGGATTTTAATAATATAGGAAAAAATATTTTTTTTATTACAGTTCTTATAATTTTGGGTAATTAATTTACTGTATAAAAATATAAAAAATATACATACATTACATATTTCAATTTCATAAGAAAAATTTATTACTTTGGTTGTACATTGATCAATTTCCAATTCATCCCTTACTATATGTAGTGAATATCAAATAACCAATTTTTCATACCCAAATTACTAAAATTATCTTTTAACATGACATTAGATCCATATAAGAGCGACAAGTATTTCTTTTTTCCTGAGGCTGTTTTTTGTAACCCATATGGTTTGCATAAATTATCTAATAAAACAAGTTAAGCAATAAACCACAAAATTAAAAATAATATTTAATGATTAATATGTATTTTTCTAATTATCTAACCAAAAAAATGAAATATTAACTTGTACATATGAAAAATCCCTATATTCGAATTGGAAACATTCAGTTTGATAACTTACAAGATAGACATTACTAAGGGTAAAAAAATGTAAATATTATTATTTAAAATGTTATTATTATACCATAACCAATAAATTGGTGGGAATAAATCAGAGTTACGTATTTATGATATATATATATATATATAATACTCAATATAGGTATATTGGTATATTATTTTAAAATAAAAACATAATTATTGGATTATTAAATTTTCTTATCAAAAATATGTTTTGGTCAAAAATGTTAATTATTACCTTTTATGAATATCATAATTACTTTCTATAGTTTTTAGATAACATAATTTAAAAAATTAACTTTATTTTTAGATAATCATATCAATATTTTTCTATGAATAAATATTAATTTGTTTTTTGAATATGAAAAATATTTTGTGAATAGTTATAAAGATCATTTTTGTAAAATATAATTTCTTTTTTCTTATTTTAATGTCTTATTTCTGATATAATTTTTTTAACATCTATAATGACTAAATTATGATATTATAATTTATATATTGTAGAAAAATAATTCATAAAATTTAAATTATAATATATTTCAAGATAAATACAAAAATATTTTTTAGTGATAACTTAGTGCATGAAGAACATTGGAAAACTAAAATAGGTTTCTTTAAAGATAATAATAGAGAGATAAAAAGAGATATCACAACCATATTATTAATAATTAATTATAAATTTTGATTTTGAATTTTATTTTATTATATTTTTATTATATATCAAGAATCATATCCAAATGATTGTGCAAAGTTTGCAAAGGAATGAAACTCTAAATAAAAAAATAATAGAATATGTCTTTAAATATATAGGAGTATATATAATTAAAATAATATAAATTATTATATTAAACCATATTAGTTTAATTTTATTATAATAATTTATTTTCTATTTTTTCTATGATATAAATTCATATAATTCTTTTGCAACACTTTCAAACTCCTTCTAAATGTAATGAAAAATCCTTAAAACTATTCTAATAAAATGATGAGAACCGTTAAATTGCAAAATAATTTTAACAAATCTTATTTTATTAGTAATTCACTACCATATGAATATGTGGCCCATCTTTCTGACTTTTTTATCTACATGTTTGACATTAATTACCTTATAATATTGTATTTAAAATTATATCATGTTTTTCACACATAGTTTTAATGAATAAAAACATTTTCAATATATGATTTTTAGTAGATATATTCAACATCGAAAAGTATTTAAATTTAAATTATTTATATTTTACATGGATTTTTTTAGGGTGGGGATTAAGACCATAAATTCTTACACAATAACATGGTAGTAATTATTAAATTAATGAAAATATCTATTAAATGAAATACAAAATGCTAAAATAAATATAATTTAAGATGATCATGGATATAAACAATTTAAATAATAATGATTAAAGTTAGAGGTCATACTAATAGTGTTGGTTCAAATTTTTACCAAGGGTAGGTGGTTCTTTAATGTTACAGTAATGATGAGTATTAAATTTTACAATAATGTTATTTCATCAATAAAATATGTTATTATTTTATTTAAAACCATAAAATCTTCAATAATAAATGAGGGTATATAATATAATTCAAAATATAAATATAGGTGATTTATATGCATTATTGATGTTTTTATCAGTAATATCCATATTATATCATAATATTATATGATATTACTAAAGTTCCCCTCACCTCTTTTATATAATGGCACCCCTTCTGTCATTTAATTTCATCCCCTTGAGCCTTATATCATCACCATACTCTTGCAATTTCTCTTACAAAGTTCCTTATCGTCATTTTAGATGTTATTTTCTTAATAAATTTCCAATTTTATGTTCCTTAATGGATCATTCAAGAGGTGATATTCAAGTAGCGACTTTATTAAACAACATTATAAATTTTTTCTTCTATTTATAGGTCCAAACCTCTATCAAACATCAAAGAATAATGAATTCAATATCATGTATATACTAAAAGTTTATATTTATTATTTAATACAATATATCCATATTTTTTCTCATATCCTATTATTCAATGAATCAAAAACATTGTCCAAATTATGGAAATTAACAATATTTAGGGATAAGGAGTTTTTGTTTTCTACTACAACCTTCATGGATGGTCATAAAAATATTATCTTGGTTAAATATATTTTAGTATGTATATTAAAACATATTAAATGGTATGAAACCAATATATAGCCATTATATTAAATGAAACGAAACTAATTCACTATAGTTGGAAAACATGCGAATGCAAATTAATAAATTATTAATAATGTCCTATCAAATAAATAACACTATTGTCAAAAATAAAAATGATATATTGGGAAATATAATCCAATTTAATTCAATAAATACTAAATCTTCTCACTTCTATAATACATTTCCCATATGAAAAGAACATCCATATAAATAAACAAGTTAGACAACCACGAAACCATTAGATCAATGCTCCGAGATAACAAAAATTGATATTAATAACTAATCAAAATGGATATAAATGAACATTATAAAATTTTATTATGAAAAATACATGTGAATATATTTCTGAATTAACTAATTAATAATTATAATTTTATTATCTTGGTTTTTACGTATGTGTGAAGAATACATTTAGACATGTGGTAAGGGAGCCTTTAAAAAACCACATTTAAAATGTTTTAATTAATTATTTCCTAATTTGATCACATTAATATCCATGTTTTAAAATATATTTTTCTATGAATTTTTTTATTATTGGGAATAATATTATAATTATAAATTTTCAAAAATATCTAAATAGATTTAAAGAAGAATATATTTGAGGTTTTATGTACGTGACTTTATTTTGAAAATTATCATTATTGTACCTTTTTAAATCATTAAAAAAATTAAACATATATGACATTAGATGATATTATGAAATCAATAACTCCTTATTGATTCAATGATTAGGATACAATATTTCATACTTACATTATACATTTATTTTCTTTACAAGGGCACAAAAATCATTCAAAATAATGGATTTAATTCAAAGTATATTTTTATGATGCGAGATATCATTTTTCAGGATTATTTTATTGTTATTGGAAACTATTTTTTATGATATATGTTTTTTATAAACCAAATACTTGTTGGTCATTTATAACTCTCAAATTAATGGTAATTTAGGATGTATATCCATATTCTTATTCTAAATGTATTTGTAATACTTATATCATATGGTAGTCCTCAGGGTTGTATCATAAGGTATCCATGAAGGTTGTAAGAAAATGGATGTTTCTAGGGTTCTATAACATATATTTATTATATGAAAATGATTACCCATGATACATGTATGATATATTTATTATTTCAATGATTATGTATAAATTTCATGTCTTTACAAGGTATGTTTTTATTTTAATGTCTAAATAAAAAAATTATAATTAATATTGGAGTAATGATTTCATTATCTATTTTTATGTTTCCCACTAATATTATGATTACATCCAATGTTTTAAAATTTTTATTCTTACTATTTAATATTGAAAAAGAAGAATGATTATGACATGATTAAATTATGGATATTTATCCTCAAGAGAAATAATGTTTTATTTTTAATGAATTATGTTTAAAAAAACAAATAATCTTTATAACCATCCAAATGTAATATATGGGGTTTGATTTTACAATTTTCCCTAATTTTATAAAATATAAATGAAAAAATATATTTTAGAAAGAAATTAAGTTAATTTTAGTCTAAAGTCGCTAGAATATGTAATTTTTGTGGGTGAGTAATTATAGTTGGTATTAATGTAGGTTTAAGACATTCTTAGAGCTTTTGATGTCTCCAAATAGGGTTTTCCTTTGTTTTATGAATACCAATGTAGTATTAGAAAAGATAAATGTAAATGAAATCTCTTTTTAGGATTTATGTTATGCAATTTTATACAGAAAAATGGTATTTTAGGAAGAATATTTTATAGGAAATTCTGTGATGAAAAATTAATTGTATAAAACATCCTTTGTTGTCAAAATATTTAATTATTGTAAAATATATTATGGTTATGTTGAGTATGTTTCTCACCGATATGAAATTTTTATAATAATTATTTGTTTTGAAAAAAAGGTAAACTCACATGTCAGGTGAAAACTCATCTTGTATGGTAAGGTTGTTGTAATTGAACAGAAAATCAAAGTGAGAAAATTGTGTGGAAACTACAACTCACCTATGTAATGTAATAGTTTGTATGGATTCTATGTTTAGATAAAATATTTTATATATAAATATTATGTATTTAGGAAATTTTTATCATCATATAAAATACAATGGGATTGAAAATTCATTTTTTGATTAACTAATAAATGTTTTTATCGGATATTTAATATTTTGTAAATCCTATAAGATTAATGTATATAAAATTTTATAGTTTATTATTTTATGAATAAAATTTTATTCTTATTTTGGGGGAAAATATGATTTTATTATTTACTTATAGTTATTTCAGTTATTTATAAAATTGATTTTCATATCGTTGATATTATTTCATTAGATAAATTATATTTTGTGATTAGACTTTGTGAGTAATTAATTAAATTTGGGGATAAATATTAGTATTACATTGGATTCAAATCATTAATATTTTTCTGTTTTTAATATATTCTACTATTTGTTATGAATTTAAATTATATAGACTTGATTAATGATCTATATTGAAATTTGCGTACTAATGGTGAATTTTGAAGAGAAAGTAGTTTCTCATCATATTGAGGTTTATTATTTTAGGATTATTTTACTTATATAATAATAACCATTTATAGTTTTGTAAATTTATAATGACAATACAAATATATACATATAATTTTTTTTTGGATTTTTTGTGATCCGTATAATTTGACACTAGTGCTTTTGACATAAAAATATTCATACTCATTATTGGTATAAAATTATGAGTTTATGGATGTGATTTATTACAGTATATAACACTTATTTTCAAGAAACTATTTTTTATTTTCCATTCAGAATAGACAATAAAAAAATCTGCAACTATAAGAAAATGTTATTTAAATTGAAATATTATCTATTTATAATTCTTACACTACTGCAAAAACCGGAAAAGGAAGCGCTACCCCTTTATCAGCTCTTTCTTTAGTAGCGCTGATAAAGGGGGACATATCATTGCTCTTTCATACCGGTGATAAATTTTAAGATTTAAAAAAAAATCAAGAAAAATAAATTATTGTTAAATAAGTATATTTATATTGATAGAAATATAATATATATTTTTTAAATAAGTTTCAGATATGTATAAATAGACTATTAAATTTAATATATAAGTAATTTAATGAACATGATAATAAAATATTTAAAAAATATTATTAATTAGTAATTTCCTAATTATTATTGATTAAAAATCATTTAAAAAAAATTTGAAGACACAAAAAATAAAAATAATAAATAAAATATCAAAAATAAGTTGAAAATGTAACCCAAACTTCGAACAACCATAACATTTGATCCAAGTGTCCATTTGTGCTCTACAACTTATAAAATCGAAGCCTTTAACGAGCTCTACACACTAGTGACAGAGGAAAAGTCTGTCGCATTTTATGAGACCACAAAAGGCCTAGAAGACCTCCAAAACTGAGTTTTTAGTCAAGATACCCCGATTTTTTAACATTAAAACAAGTATAAATTTTGATCTGGATGTCTGTTATCCTAGTACTACATATCATATCGAAGATTGTTTCATTTTCTTCTATATGAATAGTTGTTGAGTAAAAATGGGCTATTAGATTTTAAGTGATGGTCATTTTAACATTCTATTGTTTTTCAAATATATATATATATATATATATGTATGTATTTATTCATAAATATCTATCTGTATGTGTGTGTGTGTGTGTTTTATATATGTATGTATTTATTTTTTTATTTAATTATAAACACACATAAAATGAATTTTTCATAAATGTATTTAAAACTAATCTTATAAATATATATTAATATACAGAGAAATATATTGATAATAATTTATAACTAAAAATATATATATATTTTTTAAATATATATTAATATATATTAATATACGAATTAATATATATATACTTATATATGAATAAATATATTTATATTATAATGAATCTATTTCAATAGACAAATAAAAAATACTGTATATATATAAATAGATGTATCATTAAATAGAGGAAAAAACAAAATAGATTTGTGGTAATGGTGAAGCTGCGAAAGGGGAAGGTTTCGGGTTCGAGTTCGGGTGGAAGCGCAAAGGGGTGCGGGCATGTGAAGATGTGCATGAAGGGAAGTGCGCGGGAGAACTTCGAGCGCTGATAAAGGGGGGGTCAAGAGCTTTTAAAAGCTCTCCCCACATTATTTAATTATTTGTAATTATTTATAATTTTTTTGACTTTTATCATCACTTTTTAAAATCACTGATTAAGGTCCCTTTTATCAACGCTAAAAAAAGCATTGATAAAGGGGTATTTTATCAGCCCTTTTTTTAACGCTGATAAAAGGGGCCTTTATCTGCACTTTTCAGAGCGCTGATAAAAGAGACCTCCCGATATTAGCGGTGAGCTTTACAGCGCTTTCTTAGCACTGCTAAATCCTTTTTTGAGCGCTAATATTGGCCATTTTTGTAGTAGTATTATTGTGAAATCAAAGTCTTCATAACAGATCAAAGACTTATGATTTTGTGCTTGTAAAATTTCACCTGAGAATTTTATGAATCACTATAAAATAGTGTTTTAGGGATATTTTTATCTTATAGTTCATGTTTTTCTACATTAGAATATAATATGTGTTACCCCATATGATTATAGATTCTTTTCTCTTGTAATAAATGAATATTTGAATAATACTTTTTATAATGATGGATTTCAGCGAAACTATTTTAGATATTTAAAACCTAGTTACCAAAACCATACTCAAATAGTTTGGGAAATTTTTTATTGAAACTGTGATAATGTTTCATTTATAGTTTAAAAGTAAGAAATATGATCGATAGATTACAAGATAAACAACAACCAAGTATAAAACAAACAACTAAATATTATCATTTAAAACATGGTGTTCATAACCATTACATTATATAGTCAATCATGAATATGAAAAAAAAATATTTATGAAAGAAATATATCGATCTTTATAAATATAGATATATTACTAAATGATATTAAATAAAAACAATAATTTAAGTTAATTTAATATAGTCCTTTGCAATACTTTTCCCTCAAAAATGATTTTTATTTTCTTTCAATATCATAATTTATCTCTATATATTTTTTATAATTTATTTTATAAAAATAACTTGATTATTTAATTTAATATAAAAAAATATGTCTTTGGTGAAATTTTTATAATTTTCTGAAAATAGATCATTTTTTTTGAATAGTTAATAAATACTATTTTTATAAAATACAATATCTTTTGGGATGTAATCATTTAATAGATATTATATAAAATTTATTAAAATTATTTAATTAATAATTTAGGTTATTATAATATAAATATAGTAAAATAATAATTTAGAACAGGTTATTTATAATTATTTTCATGATAATTATGAAAATAGTTCTAGTGCCGACACATTTTCTAAACAACATTAGAAAAGTAAAATTTGGTACATTATAGATAATAATTGAGATATAAAATTTATTTTTATTAATTTTTTTAATTAATATGTATAAATCATAATTTTTACTAATAATTCCTAATTTTATTATTATATAACAAGAATCATCTCCAAATGATTTTATTCTTCTTATCCAAGGCAGCAAATATAAAATTTATAAATTAAATAAATTTACAAGATTTTGATATGAGTGATTATAAATAATGAAAATTTTAAAATATTATATTTAACATGAAAAAAATATTTTTATGATATTAATTTATTTATATTTTTTAATATGAAATAATTACCTTCATTTCTTATGAAACACTAACACAATTCTTGTGCATCCGAAACAGAAATTAATAAATTTTTTTATAAACATTTTAGGACGCAATAAATTACAAAACAAATTGAATAAATATTAATTAATGAGTATTTTTTAAATATAATCATTCTTGGGCCATGTTTAGGACCTTTTGGATCCAAATATTTGACATTGGGTCCCTTGTAGTATTTTATATAAAAGAATGTAAATTTATCACACTATCATTTTTAATAAGTAAAAAAAAATATATTGTTAAATAGAAGTTATATTAAACAATAAATATTATCTATAAAGGTAATGACTTTATAATATTCATGGAATTTTATTTTGAACAATTAGATGAGTAATAAATACCTACAATCCATACACAATGATGATGGATTAATTATTAAATTAATTGAAAATAAAAAATATTATATAAAAAATATTAAAACAAATGAAATATCAGATTTCAAAGGTGATATAAGTGTGATATAGATATCTATTAAAATGTTTGGATATAATAAAATCGTTTTATCTTTGTCTAATCTTGTTTTGGATTTTTTTCATTGTCATAGTAATTAATATGAATAAAGTTTATAACACTAAAATTTCATAAATAGAATATTTCATTAAATTATTTTAAAAACATAAAAATTTAACTAGGTAAAAATGTGATTAAATAAATTTTATCCCATGATATTTATAAACTTTTTGGATATATATGTATAAATAGCATCCTAATTATATTATAATGGTTAATGAAATTCCAAAAGTCCCCTTCACCTCAATAGTAAAAGGGGTCACATCCCTTCACATAATTTCATATTATTTATCCTTTTGGATAGACCAGAATATAAACAATTCACTTATCCAATTCCCTATACATATTTTATAGATTTGAGTCTCACCATGAGACCAATTATATTATTATTAAGGGATCCTTCAAGGGGTATTTTCATGACATTACATTCTTAAACAAGAAATTTTAATTTCATTATTTTACTTTCTTACCATAACCTATTTCATCAGTTAATGAATAATAACTCAAGAATCATATATATAATAAAATTTTATAATTTAAATTTAATATATTTTATCCACAACTTTTTTCAATATCATCTTATTTAATGAAAACAAAATCATTGCCCCATTTATGTATATTATTATCATTTGTGGAAAAGGAGTTTTTGTATTCTATTACCCCCTTCATGGGTGTTCATATAAATAGTATTATGGTTTAATTTGAATTTAATAATTAAATTATAAATTAATCCATGTTTTGAAACTAATATATATATATGATATTAAATCAAATGAAACCAAGGCATGTAGTTCGGTTAAAATACCATAATAATTTAAACATCTGTAAACAATTTATTGTCAAATAAATATTAGGGTCAAAAAAATATAAAAAGATATATTGGAAAAATTAAAAAAAAAATTAAGTTCATTAATACCATATAATATCATTCTTGGAATACTTTTCCAATTTTACAAGAAAATTTATTACTATATACAAGTTAACAAACCCTAAAACCATGATATGATCCTTCTGATATTGATGAAATTGATCATTATAAATCATCACAATTGGTATAACTCATCTTAATAAAATTATATTATATAAAATATATGTGTAATACGTTCTATGTTAGGTAATTAATTAATATAATTTTATAATCCATGAAGTCATGTACAACTGATGAATACAAAAGACAACAGAGAATGGACCCTTTAATAGAAATTGACTTTTTAAAATTTTTATTGATTTATATCCTTTTTCATTATATTTAATTTATTTTTTTAAAAATGATATTTAAGAATATATTTATTATGTGAAATATTTTTTATAGAATTAAATTATTTAATTTCTCTCAAATGTATTATAAAATGAATCATTTTATGGTTTCCTTAAAGGGATTTCCTTTAAAAATATTATTTAATGTATCCTTGTACCGAATTAAAAACGAATGTTTTCTTAAAAATATAGTACATTAGTTTATTTCCAATATTAAACATCCAATTTTCATGAGTCCTAAATTATTTTAAGCTTCCATTAAAATATTATAAGGTTACATTCAAAGAAAAATTTTTCCTTTGTGAATGCACATATTTCTTTCAAAATTAGAGGTGTTTTTGAAATAATTTTTGTATGATTAAATCGTTCACATTTTATGATTCATTAATCACTGAAGGCTATTTTTTCTATTTATTGGTGGTTCTAATATAAGTAAAAAAATATGGTAGGTTATGTGTTATCCCTGCAATACATAGGGTAATGTTGGAAGTTGACTATAATAGTTATTCTATGTGTAATAGATATTTTTACATCAAATGGTATCCATGATGTTTAAATCAAAAGGCACCGTAATAACCTATGTATTTATAGAATAATACTTTTTAATTTCTATTAATATTTCTGAAGAAGATATTATTTTACATTAAATGGGATGTTTTTTCTGATAGCATACTTAACAGGCAACAACGAGTTTCTTTAATATCATACATCACACAAAACATTAAGTTATACATAAAAACAATATACTAATATTATTAATTTAAATTATTTTTTTGCCCATAGTCATTGTATTGGAAGGAATGAACAGAACTAACTAAAATATGATTATCGATATTTTTTGTTTTTTACAAAGAGAATTAATTTTAAATTAATTACTACCAAATCCTTCATTTGAATTTCCAAAAATGGGTTGCATATTTTGAATTAGGAATTCCAAATTGTGTTAATATGTACCTTTTATATTTAGACATTATGAATAGTAAAATGAATAATTATTTTATTTACAATGGTTCAAGTGTTAATAGTGTAAATAAGGGTAAAAAATAATATTATAATAATATTAAACTACACTAACACATGTCCTCATACTATTTGATGATATATGTCTTGCCATGGAAATCATTGGGTTTATTTTGGGACCCCATGGAGCCACATTGAAGTAAAAATGAAATTTTATATGAATTAATTTAATGTAATGAAAAATATAATATAAATATGTCTTTTAAAATAATAAAATTTTTATATGGGTTTATATAAGAGATATCTCAAACTATAAATATTCATTAGAAAGATATAAAAGTTCATACATCACAGTATTTTATTTATCATTTTTAAATTGCAAATAAATAAATTTATTTATTAAAAAACGAAAATGTAGTGATTACCTTATTAATGATTGATCTAAATAAAAAATATTATAAATATTAAAATAAATTTATTTTTAATATTTTTAATCCATCCATGAATTTTATGGACGATTAATAATTTTTTTTCTTTTATGTCAAAATGTTTCTGTCTAAATAATCATGTTTTTATGGATTAAAAATAACATGTTATGAATAGTATAATAATTGACATAATTGAGATTTTAAAAAAAATTCTATTTTGTTAAATGATATAATAATCTTAAAAACATATGATTCGGTAAAATGAAATAGATAATTATTTACATGCCATTAATGAACAACTTGTGGTTATATTTTCATTTTATACTAACTATATTAACTATATAGTATGAATATACATGAAAACAAAGTAAGATAAAAATTATTTAACTATAAAATAAAACTAAAATATATGGTTAAATATGTAATGTAAAGACTCCGAATTTCCATGTAATTGTTTTTAAATATATGGGATTTTACGGGCCCGTGAAAGTTGATGGCGCGTGATTCTGTGGCCCGGCGTGCCTGGAATCAATTTCTGAAGTTTTGTTTAGGTGAGTTCAGTGAACGTAAGAGAGGGTTTCCCTAACATTTTAACTGATGCTCGGAATTGAAATCTGAGGACACAGTTGAACTCTCAGTGCAAGTATTCGCTTAAGAAGACATTCACCTCGATCGTAGTTGGTCGAGGGTGAAAGATAGGTTTTTGGGTTTTTCATGGAAATAATATAATAAAATCAATGCATGTTTTATTTTATTTTTATCTTTTAATATCACCCTTGCGGAAGATGGAGGTGAGGACCACCACACCATAAATTCCCATGAGAGGTTATGGTGGTGGGTCCCACCCGAACCTAACCTCCCAAGAGAGGTTACGATCTGGGGACCACTCGTGACAACCCCCCCCCCCCAAATTAGTTGAGACAAACCTCTCAACTAACCCATAAATGAGGGAGTGTCTCTTGACATCCATTATCTTAATGGTTCCATCACCCCCCTCTTTTAATGGTTTCAACCCTCACACTTTAATTAAATGAGACATCCCATTTAATTAAATGCAACAATTTGAATTTTAAACACATCAAACTAAATAATAGATAATATTTTAATTGGAGAGGCTATCTATTCATTTGATGGAAAACGGTTAGAAAATGAGGATTATGGCTCTTGAGAGAAAACTCTCCAACAAAGAATGCATCCTCTATGACGAACACTCCACTGACAATGAATGTCGACCCTGACTTTGACCATCTTCTTCAGGACTTCCTCCGACATTGGACGTCTCCGATTATGATGAGTCAGCGCAAAAACCGATTATTGAGGAAAATGCTGACGTCCATATTTTCCCAACGATTCATCTTCTTCCCCGCGACTCCATCAGCAAACAATGAACTAGTTAGGTGTTTAATTATTATTAAAGTATGGTTTATTCCCATGTTCTTTAATTCATTCAAAATGAAGAAAGATGACGTTTCCCTTCTGTGGGAGGATTATGGTGCATTATTCTTGATGAACTGATTTCTAACAACTTAATTGAGGAGGGTTTGGGCCAAAATAACATGGCTTGACCCCCCTCAAATATTCTTTATGGTGTTCATTGAAATGGAAATGAAGGCGACATAGTGGACGAAGGAACCAGTCATGCCACCTTTGGCCTCAGCGACCTGCACCGCCCCTATGACGTTCGGACCGCAGACCGAACCAGACCTGCGCCCTGGACGCACCGCCCTCATCGGTCATGCTGCCCTCACCAATCGCACCCACACACCCCGTCCATGATACCCTAGGTCGAACCATCCGCGTCCTCAAGGCACCCCGGCCGAACTGACACCTCACGGCACCCTATCGATCCAAGCCGCCCTGGGCCGGGTAGAGGTACCTCGCGCCCTTGCAGCAACCCGTGACCTTGCTACATACTTGGACAGCCCATACCCAATGGGTTAGGCCACCCCATAGGCTAGCCCAGACCCAACGGTTCTGGCCGGGTCACCCTGAACCTGGTCGGACAGACCCGGGCCAACTACGACCCTTTATATTCTATTGGAAATATCATTGGCACCAGACATCCGTTTGAAGAACAGTCAGCGACAATGGTAATATTAGAGCATGGAAATTTTCTTGAGTATAACCTATTTGAGTTTGAGGTATTGTTTTGATATGGTCAGGTTGGATCATGCACGAATCCGATCGGGCCCCTTGAGACTTTTTGGCTAATTACTCACAAACCAGACGTCTGATTGATGCGCTGTTAGATGTGTTGAGACCCATATGATGTGGAGGACCTTTGGGATACTTCTTCATTGGAATTCATGTCAGTTGGAGCATCAATCATTAGCTTGTGGAGAGGATCTCCTAGAGACAAGAGATCATTTGAGTGGAAACCTAGTAGCTGGCTGAGTCATGATGACTTCTAACTGATTGACTCGGAGTGACTCAACTAGACCAGTGGGGAGTGCCTTGATGTGGTGGCAGACTCACGATGGAGGAGCACTTGGTTTTGGCAGCAGACCCACGGTACTCGACAGGGGGAGTACCTTTACAGGCTATGATGGGGAGCGCCTGGTTGTGGCCACAAACCCACAGTGCAGAGAAACTCTGTGTGACGCAGCATACCCATGATACTTGATATGAGGAGTACCTCACTAGTACAATGTTAGTTTGAAATTTCTGGATGTGGCGGTAGTCCCATTGTACTCAATAGAGGAGTAGTTCTCCTTCAGCCGAGGGTCCAAAATATTATACCCCTAGAATAAATCCTGGTTGGAGCTGAGTCAATAACTTTTGTGATTTCCTCATAATTGAGGTTGATTACTTGATAATACACATATCTGTATGGGCAAATACCTATGTGGGGTTATCTGATGATTTCAAACTTTTTGGTTTATCCTTGATAGATTTTGTGAGAACTTGAGGGTCATGGGGTCCCTACTGAGTATCGTTATACTCACCCTTGAAAGAGATATGCTCTCACCTCAATGTGTTGGATAAAGATGACAGATAGTGATGAATGAGGTTGAGAGTACCAAGAATGGACTATACCCAGAGGTGGACCATACGGCTTATCGGTACACAAATAAGACAGACGAATGTGGAGTACTGAAGAGATGATATTTACCTACCCTTAATATAGAATCCTTGGAGGAAGATCCATTAGCTGTCTTTTCTTTTTCTTCAGTTTTATTTCATTTCATTTATAATTGTACTTTCGAGTTGGGCTTGTATTCTAGCCCCTTTTTCATCTAGCACTCTTTTGTTATATAGTTTACTTGGTGTTTCATCTTTCTGTGTAGTCTATAGTGTTTTTTTATAGTTTATAAAGGATATTCCTTCCCAGTTTTAAGGAATTATTACTTTGGTGTTAGTCTTCAGCACCTGGCCAATGAATGGTGGGCTTGGGGTAGTCACGGTACGTGCCCCAGCGGACCGACCTTGACAAATTGGTATCAGAGGAGTCGATTCTATAACAGATCTCAAGCCTATGATATTTTCTAGGAAGTAATAGTGTAAATGGTAATGAGTGTGGTTTTCATATCTGGGGGTCCAGTGTTCGTGTGATGGCTGAAATATCTATACACCAGGACCCTGACTTCTGATTTCTGACTCAGTGAATGAAAACACTAATTATGTGTGTGTTTTCAGAAGATTGCATTATGTCATCTCAACATGGTCAGATCACCAGGTATAACTTTTTGACCACATCGCACCTGTTTATTTTAGGATTCCTCTATGCAGATGACCAGCTAGAGTCCCAAGAGTTGTATGCACAAATAGCCCACCGAGCGACGAGGCCTCGGTGTAGGTCCCTTTTCCAGTAGAGGCACCAGTGGTAACTTTACCCATAGTGCCACTGATGCCACCAGCCCCAACAGTAGACGATGCATGCCACTTGAGTGCATTGCATGTGTTCTAGCACCAGATGCCACCCAGTTTTAGGGGATAGATGGACCCACAGGCAGTTGAGGATTTCCTAGAGGATGTGGTGAGAGTTTTCTAACTGGTAGAGAAACCAACCGATTTCATGGTGATACTTGTCGCTAACTTTCTACAGGCAGCAGAATGCTGATGGTGGATCTTGATACTCCATGTTCACGTTGAGATTACACTTCTCTAGGCAGATTATGATAACCTGTTTCAGGCAGAGTTTGTCTTGGCAACTCTTTGCGCAGTGTGCATACATGAGCTCGTTCATCTGCAGCAGGGCTGCATAACAGTAGCTCAGTACTCATATAGGTTCACATGCCTCTTAGGATACTCCACTGATATGGTGTGGGACCCATTATTCTGGTCATAGACCTTTGATCAGGGGCTCAGGAAGGAGAACAGAGATTTGATGATCTCACTTAGCATCCCGACGTAGGCATGGGTGTTTGAGAGATCCCTCGTTGTAGAGAGTTTCCATGCTGAGCAGTCTCCACCATCGAGATCCACCACCAGTCAACACGTAGTAGAGTCTTCTACAGCTGGCAGAATATAGTTGTCACAGAGGTCTAAGAGAACTAGACCTATAGGTGGATGACAACATGACTCATGATCGGTTGTGCGGGGAACCCGAAGCGGAGACAGACAAGCCAAGAGTGGGCAATGTTACTCATGCAGCGGGAAGGGTCACATGGCTCATGACTGCCCGAACCGTCGTTTAGATGATCATCAGACAATTGAAGGATCACCCAGACAGAGACAGATATTCAATCGAGGCGGTACATAGGGAGGAGGTGGACGTGGAAAAGGAGTTGGTCGAGCAGCTGGTGGTGGGAAACATTTCGAGGTGTTACCACCACCACCACCAGGAGGTCAACCCCGACTGTAGGGAGCCAGTGGACAAGGGAGATCTCTATTCCATGCATCTGAGGCCTACGATCATGAAACTCTGGAGATGATACAAGGTATGATCTGTGTTTTCTCTACCTTAGTTGCAGTACTTATAGACACAGGCTCCAGTCACTCCTTCATTTTCACTGCCCTCATTCAGAGCTCGTATATTCTGATAGAGTGGTTGGCTCGATCCTTACGTCTAGAGACTCAAACGGGGGAATATTCGATGATTACACACTAGTGTCAGCAGTGTGAGCTTTCTCTAGGTGGTGAGATCATTGGCTATGATCTCTTAGTAGTGGCGTTGAGGCCTTGTGACATCATCTTTGGTATGGAGTGGTTAACTACATTCTATGCACATATTGACTATATTAGGCGCAAAGTGTGGTGTGTCTGCATGGATGGGACCAGGTTTACCTTCATTGGTGAGAAGGGAGCCTTTGTAGTAGAGTATGGACTTTATCAAAGGAGGGTGCAGTCGATCACTCATTAGTTGGCTAGCCTTACCCTTAGAGCAGTTGATGTAGAGAGTCTGAGCTATCCAGTTGTGGTGGACCAATACGTGGATGTCTTCCCTACTGATGTTCCAGGCCTACCTCCTCGCATAGAGGCAGACTTTTAAATTTACTTTTACCCTGTGATGACACAAATATCTAGTCAAGCATATCGGATAGATCCCGCTATGCTACGTGAGCTGCGGGTACAACTAGAGGACTTACATCGGAAGGGATTAATCCGGTCCAGTGTTTCCCCATGGTCATCCCTAAATCTGTTCGCTAAGAATGTGGATGAGAGCTTGAGGATTTGGGTTGAATATTGGTTTCAGAACGAGGTGAAATGTGACAAAACAGTACCCACTCTTTAGGATTGAAGACCTCATTGATCAACTAATGGGAGAACGGTGGTTCTTGAATATAGAACTCAGATCATGCTATCACCAGCTTAGAGTTCTAGATGAGGATGTACAGAAGACAACTTTCAGGTGTCATTACAGACATTATGAGTTCCCGGTTATGCCATTCAGTGTAACCAACACTCCACCAGTGTTCTGGGGACTTATGAATTGTATCTCTTAACCATACCTCGATTGCTTTTTTGTAGTAATAATCGTTGACATTCTGATTTACTCGACTACAGAGGAGGAGTATGCCTACCATTTGAAGGTAGTTCTGGAAACACTCCTAGAGCACCAAAATTGTTGTATGCTCTTGATGTACTAGTTATGGATTCGAGAGGGTCACTTTCTCAGACATTTCATCTTGGATTCTAGAGTTGTAGTGGATATAGTGAAGATTTAGGTGGTACTTTCTTGGGAGCCACCCAAGAGTGTGACAGAGGTGTGATGATTCATGGGATTGGCTGGATACTACCATATATTTTAGCAAGATTTTCTCTAGAGTTGTTGCACCACTATCAGAATTGACGAAGAAGGGCCAACCCTTCATTTGGTTAGAGAAATTATTGTGGAGTTTTTAGTAACTGACGTAGAGGCTAACTAGTGCCCCCATCTTGAGGAATCCAAAGAAAGGCGTAGGGTAAGTAGTTTACTGCAACGAATCAAGGACTGTACTCAGATATGTCCTGATGTAGGACCGAGCAGTGATCGCATATGGTTTACTACAGATAAGACAACATTAGTAGAACTTTGCTACCCATCACCTGGAGTTAGCAGCAGTGGTCTTCACCTTGAAGATATGGCGACACTATCTAATGGTCGAGCATTTTACCATGTAATCTGATCACAAGAGTCTTAGATATATCTTCTCTTATCATGACCTTAACCTGAGATATCAATGTTAGCTTGTGTTCCTCCAACACTATGACTTCGAGATAGTCTATAATCCTGAAAAGAGGATCATTGTTGCAGATGCACTCAGTAAGAGATCTAGTATACAACTGTTAGGTGAGGTGATTGAGAAGCTGGATGCTTTACGGATATCCTTTTTGTATAGGGATGGAACATCTTTTCTTCAGTCTCTTACATTTACTCCCCCAATTATTCAGCATGCCAGGGAGGCGCAGTGTGAAGATGCTGACTGCAAGGCATGAAGTGCTAATATATCGGCAGGATAGGCACCTGAAGGAGTTTCTAATGGGGTAGAGAATGTCATCCTTTTCGGAGGGCGCACCATGGTACAAGTGTCACTTTAGGAGGAAGTGTTGAGATAGTTCCATACATCCCCTCTAGTGGTTCTTCCAGGTGTGGCAAAGTTGTACCAGGATCTCAGACGACAGCACTGGTGGCCGGAAATGAAGAAAGTAGTCACAGAGTTTGTCTCTTGATGTCTTACTTTTCAGCAAGTGAAGGCAGAGCATCATGTACCAGAAGGCTTGGTTATTTCTTTACAGGTCGCAGAGTGGAAGTGGGATGGGATATAAATGGACTTCATGGCGGGTCTTCGATGTACATCTAGGGGACATGATATGATTTGGGTGTTTGTTGACTGACTCACCATGTCAACCCACTTCCTACCAATAATGTAACATGGATTAGTAGATATATTGGGACACCTCTATGTGAATAATATTGCATGGATACATGGAGTAACTTCGACAATTGTCTCTGATCATCAGGTACGTTTTACATCCCGGTTATGGAAGGGTTTGCAGGAGGATTTCGGGACGTAGCTTCGTTTGAGCACAGCCTTCCATCTGCAGACAGATGGCCAGACTGAGCAGACCATTCATACCCTTGAGGACATGCTACGTGCTTGTTTTCTCAACATTGTTCATAGCTGGGAAGATCACTTACCTTTGGTGGGGTTTGTATACAACAACGACTATCACTTCACCATTGGGATGACACCATTTGAGTCATTATACGGGCAAACATGCACATTACCTTTGTTCTCGACAAACCCAGGCTAGTCAGAACTAGTGGGACCAGAGTTGGTATAGGATACCACAAAGAAGGTTCAGATCATCCAAGAGTAGATGTAGACTGCACAGAGCCGGAAGAGTCGTATGCCAATAGGGGATGGAGACCACTGTAGTTCTAGGATGGCGACCACGTCTTTCTACGGGTCTCACCCCAACATGGTCTAACGAGATTTGGTCATGGTAGTAAGCTATCTCTGAGATTCATCGGACCTTTTCAGGTTCCCAGTAGAGTTGGCAAGGTGCTTTACCACTTTGTTATTCCACCTCAACTGCACCGGGTGCACGACGTCTTCTACATATCCCAACTGAGGAGATAGGTGCACGACCCTTTCCACATCATCGACCATGGAATGTTGGACATTGATGATGGGGTGAATTTTACGGAGGTTCCAGTAGATATTGAGGAACGACATTAGTGGGTCCTTCATGAATGGTCGATACCTCTGGTGCATGTTTGCTAGTATCACGAGAACCTCCAAGAGATAAAATATAGCGGGTGGCTTGGATGCGTTCTCAGTACCCCCATATGTTTCCTTAGTTATGATTTGTGGCTTACGAGGACATAAATCCCTAAGGTGGGTAGAATGTAAAGACCCTGAATTTCTATGTAATTTTTTTTTAAATATTTTTGAATTTAAGGAGTCCTTGAAAATTGACGTCGTGTGATTCCAAGGCTCGGTGTGACCGGAATAAATTTATGAAGTTTTGTTTGGGTACGTTCAGTAAACGTACGAGCTTGTTTTCTTAACTTTTGAAATGGTTCTTAGAATTGAATTTTTAGGAAATCATTGAACTCTTAGCACCGATATTCTTTTATGAAGACTTTCACCTTGAAGGTTGTTGGTCAAGGGTAAAAGTTAGTTTTTCGTATTTTTCATGGAAATAATAAAATAAAATAAACACATGTTTAATTTTATTTTATGTTTTATTACCACTCATGTGGATGTTGGAGGTGGGGACCACCACACCTTAACCTCCCTTGAGATATTATGTTGGCGGGGCCCACCCTAACCTAACCTCCCATGATAGGTTATAGCGTTGGGACCACCCGAGACAACCCCCCCCCCCAAATAATTGTGGAAAACCTCTCAACTCTCTCATAAATGAGGGAGTTGTCCTATCCTCCCTTAACTTAATGGTGACAAAACCACCCTATTTTAATGGTTTCAACCCTTCCCCTTTAATTAATTGATCCACCTCATTTAATTAAATGCTACAATTTTAATATTAAACCCATCATACTGAATAATATATAATCTATTATTTAAAGGAGCTATCTATTCATTTTTTGGAAAAAGGTTGGAAATGGAGGATTGGAGCTCTTGAGAGAAAACTCTCCAACAAATAACACTTCCAACATGAAGAACGCTCCGCTGATAAAGAACATCGAACCCAACATCGACAATATTTCTCAAGACATCCTCCAATGTAGGACTTATTCGACTAGGACGAGAGGGAACACAAACCGAAGATCTAAGAAAATGCCAACGTACATCTTTTCATAATGACCCGTCTTCTTCCCTATGACGCTGTCAGTGAACATAAAACAAGGTAGGGGTGTAATTTTTATTTAAGTATGATTTATTCTCATTTTCTTCCCTTCATTCAAAATGATGAATGATGATGTTTTCCATTTGCGGGAGGGTTTTTGTGATTTATTCTTGATGACTGATTACTACCACCCTAAACGTGGAGGGTGCGGGCCAAACTAACATGGGTTTACCCCTACTGCAATATTTTTTTGTGGTATTATTCAAAACGATGGTGAATGCGATGAAGGGAACGACCGCACCACCCGTGGCCTCAATGACCTACATCGCCCAAACAGCATTCTGAACACTGACCGAACCGGCCCCGGCTGCGCCACCCTCACCGTCTGTGACCCCAGACCCCGACCGCCCCCTCACAACACCCCATCTGAATCGACCCCTCACGGCACCCTTCCGGGCCGAGCATCCCCGGGCTGGGCTGAGCCACCTCGGGTCGGGCCGAGCTGCCCCATGCCCTTGCAGCTCTTCGCGCCCTCGCGGCCTACTAGGCTGGGCCCAATGAGCTGGGCCGAACCCAACGGGTTGTCTCGCCTATCGGGTCAGGCCGAGTCGATCCAAACCGGGTCGGACCGGACCTAAGCCCACTATGACCCTTTACGTTTTTGGACATATCTTTGTCAATGTACGTCTATTTGATGTACCATCAAAAACACTGTAAATATTGGAGTGTGGAGATCTCTTTGAGAATATCCTATTAGATTTTGGTGTGTATTTGATATATGGTAATGTTGGATCGTGCAAGAATCCAACTGGGCCCTCGGGACTTTTAGTCTAATAACATCACATACCGTGCATCTGATTGATGCACCATCAGATGCGTTTAATCCCATATAATGTGGTAGACTTTTGGGATACTTCTTCATGGGACTTCGTGGAATTTGGATAATCGGCAAGTAGCTTGTGGAGAGGATCTTACGATGACAAGAGAGTATTTGAGCAGCAACCTAGTAGCTGGATGAGACTTGACAATTATTGACTGATTGGCTCAGAATGACTCGACTATCCCAGTGGGGAGTGCCTGATTGTGGAGGAAGACCCACAGAGGAGGAGTACCTTGTTCTAGCGGCAGACTCATGGTACTCGATAGGAGGAGTACCTCTACAGCCTATGACGGGGAGCTCCTAGTTGTGGTGGCAGGCCAATGGTGGGGAGCTCCTCTGTGTGACGCAGAAGACCCATGGTACTCAACATGTGGACTACCTCAATAGTCCAAGGATAGTGGGAGGCACCTTGCTGTTGCTGCAGGTCCACTATACTCTATAGAGGAGAAATTATCCATAATCCAATGGGTATAAATGTTTTACCCCTATAAAAAATCATAGTTTGAGCTGAGTTTGTATATTTTTGTGATTTCCTCATGATGGATATGGATTACTTGATATCTTAGGTATATGTATAGGCATATGACTAAGTGGGTTTATCTATTGATTTCATGATTTGTGGTTTATCCTTGTGGGATTTTGTGAAACCTAGAGGGTATCGGGGTCCCTACTAATTATCGTTATACTCACCCCTGCACAAGTTATGCCTGCACTACATTGTGTTGGATGCACATGACGGACAACGCTGACTGAGGCTGAGAGTATCATGACTAGAATCTACCCTGAGGAGGACTATATGGCTTGTTGGTACACGGAGGAGACGGATGGACACAGAGTGATGAGGAGACGATCTGTACCTACCCTTCAGGTTGGAGCCCCAAAGGACGATCTAGTAGTTGTCTTTTCATTTTTTCAATTGTATTGCATTTTAGTTGTACTTTTACTTTCTAGTTGGGATTGTATTCTGGCCCCTTTTTCTTCCAACTCTATTTTTTATACAGTTTCATTGGTGTTTCGTCCAGCTATATACTCTATAGTATTATTTATAGTTTATAAAGGAATTTCCTTCTTAGTTTTAGGGAATTACGTCTTTGCCGCAAGTCGCTATCCCCTGGCCTATGGAAGGCGGCCTTGTGGTAGTCAGAGCATGGGCTCTGGGGGAAAGGTTGTGACATGTAACCTAGAATTTTTTAAAACCTATTGGTGGAGAGTTTTTTGACAAAAAAACATCATAAATTTTAAATAGATGAAATTTGGACATTTTAAATGTGAAAATTATTTTACAATAAAATAATACTTCAAAATATTCCTCAAGTTCCCCTCCTCCCACTTATAAAAGGGAATCACCCCAACCCATATAATCAAAACTATCAAGACCATTTACACATTCATCCTCTACCCAAATAAGCTCCCGACATCCCACTCTTCATCCTTGAAGCCTTACCTAAGGCAGAAGTCAATTCAAGAAAGCCTATTGCAAAAAATCAAAGGGAGGTGCGCATTTTAAGATGTGGCATCTTCTCTAAAGTTACTTTCTATTATTTTACATCATGATGATCTATTATATTCTAAGACATTGATTATATAACAAAAAAATTATCCTTAATATTAAAGTATTTTCTTATGAGAAGGATTATAACTACACTTACACACACAACTCCATCTAATGAATCTGAACATATTGTTTCTGTGGACGGTGATCTACTACCTCATGAAACAATGATTGTTCAATTTTACCCTACCAACTATCAAGGTGGACATTATGATGGAAATATATTTATATATGATATGTATTATATTTATATTTTCTTTATGAATTTTCTTTTTTTAAATCTGACCATTATGCTTTCCATAATGTGTAAATACAATAACTTCGTTTGATGAAGTGCAGACTACTACCTCCTCAAAGTGATATGACTCGTTCATGCCATACATTGAACATATGAAGGGTAGAATTAATGAAGTTCTATAACATATATAAAATATGATATTTTATAATAATTATAATATACCAATGTATCATTTAGTATTCATTCATTTAAATATGAAAAAGAAATGAACTGAGCGTTCAAGCGTACGTACGGATTACAGTCTCCATGAACTGTGCATTTCATTTATTATCTCCAAATGTTATGTACTATTATAAATATAAATATAAATATATATAGTAGATAAATGATATATATATATATATGTGATATCCAAATCATGAATAATATTATAGAGATGATGGAATTTTGACCACATGGACAATTTATATCAAAATAGTTTATTTTTTATTCAGGTATAGAATATCGACCAAATGACTGATATTAACATAAATAATTGTTAAATGTATATAGATTGGTAATAAGTGATATATAAATAATAATCTTCAAAAATTTTCTTAATCAAGAATAAATTAACTTAAGATTATTGTTTAGGAAAAACAAACAACAAATGTGATGAGTCAGACTCAAGGTAAGGGAAATTGTCTCAATCTGCAATAGTTGATGCATATTTTGGGATATACATGAAATTAATTTATAAATCATGTAATTATTTATATTAAATTTCATTTTATAATTTTAAAAATAAATATATTGTTTTGTGAATCATTTTCCTAAATGGTAGTGGGAATGATTCTTTTTAACGTACCTGGTGACAATGACATATCTGTCGCCGTGAGTATTTATTGATATTTAGAATCCTTAATAAGTCTTAATATTTTTAATTGGAAAATAAATTAAATATACCTTTTTTTGTATTTTGGTATTGAAAATGGATTTTTGAAATCATTTAATATATGGAAAACATGAAATTGTATATTTTGATTGAAATGTGGAAATATTATCATTCCTTTATTTTTATTTTATGTGTTATGCTTATGTTATGGTTCAGGGTCAATTTAATATCACCTCCAAGGATGGAAAATCCCACGCAAACGCCAGAGCCTCCACCCCCAAGCGATCATTCAAGAAACCCTATGGATGACCCTCGATCCTTTGCGTGCATGGTTGTTGGGAGACCTTGACGGACTAATGCTCCGTCATGCGTGGGAGGGGTAACAGAAGATGAACATCAGGTTGATGTGAAGAATTATCATCATAGAGGCAATTTGGCGATTTTATTTTCTTCCAATGAGGAAAATCTTCTATCTTCAGAATTTTGCTTCACGCTTGTTGGAAAATTTATTAGGAAAATACCCTCATTAATATTTCTATGTAAATCTCTAGAAGCTATAGGTTTTGTTTGATTTAACATTGGATTGATTAATTCCTCCAACTTTGTTCTATGGTTCACATCTGAAATTGAATACTATAGATTATGGGATAAGAGATTGTGGGATTTTGGTGGTTGTAGGATAAATGTTCTGAAATGGACTCCTGCCCTTAATCCTAAAATTGAATCACTGATCGTCCATGAATGGCTTGGTTTTTCAGGATTGAAGATTCATCTCTTTATGAAAATTTCCTTGTTTCCGATTGCCAGTCTCATTGGATATCCGTTGAAGATTGACCTTTCATCAATAAAACATTCTAGACCTTTGGTTTCTAGGATCCGTACTGAGATCGATGTGTTTAATCCTCTTCTAAGATAGATCTGGATTGAAAATGGTAGCCATGGTTTCTTTCAAGAGGTTTTCTATGAAAGACTACCTGATTATTGTAAGGATTGTTTTAAAATTGGACATTCATCTAGTGCATGTGGTAAAACAGTATTTCCACCATCTCATATGTTAGCTTAGGTTGAGAGGGGAATGATGAAGGTGGACCTTGCAGCTTGCACTGGAGAGATTAAGGAAGCGACGACACTTGCTGGACCCTCTAGAACTAAAGAATCTCGGAATGTTCAAAGAGAATTTGTTGAAATGTTTGTTAAAGATCGGCCAAAAGTCATCTACAATGTTGAGAATGGATCTCAATCTCAAATCTCCCAAGGTCTTGTTGATGCTGTACAATGCGCTCAAAATGACACAACTAAGGAGGGGGATCCGAATGATCTTAGTGGCGCTCTTAAAGCCTCGAAGTATGTACATGATATGACCTATCTGCATCTATCCAGGAGGATGAGGATCAATCTTCTCAAATTGAGTAAGCATACTTTAATTCACATGCTAGGAAAGGGAAAAAATTGATGGTGGATGCTGATTGGTTCATTACCCTAAAACCCAAAAAATCTAGGAAACGTAGGTATTACTCTAGTAAGGAATGAACTATAGTTACAAGGTATTTTGTTGACTCTATGAATTTTGAACCTCAAACAAACCAAACTATGGAGGACCATTCGAATTTGGTCATGGAGAGTGCGGAGGAAGATGAAAAAAGAAACAAGTATCATATTTTCAGAGAAGCTTACCTGATTGAAGAGCCTGTGGGTAAAGAAGTTGATGCTTGGATGGATGATCAAGATAAAATTTCACATCTGAAATATTTTAATAATGAAATTTATGAGGATAAATACCTTGAAAACCGAAAACAAATGTTCATGAGAATGGTGGAAGAATACAATAAAAATCCTGACTTCAATTTTAGAGATATTCCTTGGGAATGATCTTTTCTGTTACTCGTTTTCATTGTTTGAGGTTGTTGGAAAATACTGCTGTTGCTTTTGTTGGATCTTTGAGAGACAATGTTCTGCAGGCCTGGACGTACCCATGGCCAGTAGGACTAGTTGATAACAACTTTTTATTTGTTGCTTTGTTTATTTCTCTGATGGATCATCTGGTGTGGACATCCTTCCTCTGTTGGTATCTGTTTTTTGAGATGGATTTTTCTTCAGACATTATGGAATCACTGACCTGATCCAAAAGTGGGTTGCATTTGATTTTCCTAACTCTTCACAAGTTTGAGGTTGATTCCATGGGCTTCATGGGTTCTGTCACTAATGCTTGTCTTTTTGCCTTTTCTATAATTTTTCTAGATTTCAGCAACAAGAACAGAATGATGGTTCTCCAGTTTTTTATAAGATTTGAGAAGGATCTTGAATGTGGTGTTTGTTACATTTTACTTTACTGTAGATATAAAGAGTGAAGGAAAATCTAGATTCTTTAAGCATGCTGGTGTAAAATGGTCGGGTGCTCCAAATGACAAAGGTATCCAGACAGCAATGATGATCAGAAAAGGAGGCTAGAGGTCTCATAGCATGAGCGGGGAGGATGACTATATGGGTTTTAATGAAAAGGTTTTATTTTTCATGTCGATTGATCTTACGATGGGAGGCCGTGAAGTTTTCAATGCATGCATAGGAGTCTTGGCCATCCTAAAACTTCTGAGACTACATTTGAAGGTGATCACTGACGGTGCTATCTTTTTGCATGTTTTATTTCTGTTAATCTTGGCCGGTATCCCCTAAATCCCTATTGGTGTATGTTCTTTTCACCTCGTGTCTGTATTGATGCTTTTGACTTTAATAAATTCTTTTTGGGGCTTGAATTGAGAGAACAATTTATGTCACCACTTTTATTAAGAAATGATATGGTTTTGGGAAATTATTTATGTATATATTTTGTTTCATGATAAATTGAGGATAGGTGAGCCAGAGATAGCTCTCCAATGTATTGGGATACATGATAGAGGTAAACGTTAATGATTCTCCTTGGCTATTTAGGGAATATAATGAGATGGGTTTTCCAAACATAACTCCCTATGTAAATATAAATGCTAAAATTTATGTTTTTATGGATACTAGAAGTTATCTTTTTTATTTAGTATTTCAATATGTTAAACGTAATCATATGATTTTATGATTTATGTATAAGACCGTATGATTTATTATTGAAAATAATTATTTATTTAATTTTTATATATTCATGGGGTAAAGTTATCTTTTCTTATTTTATTACCCTTACAAATATTTTAATTCTTATCCCAGGATTTTGAAATGTATTTCACAATGTATAAAGAAGGGTAAGAGAAATAAAGAATTAAATATGATTTATGACAAGACATTAATTCTCATTTTATTTATGGTGTTTTATTTTTGTGAAAAAAATAGATAGATTAAGTGTCTCTAATTTTTAATATTTGAGATGTAAGGTAATTTATATGGCCTAATAATCTAAAACTCTATACCTGAAATGATAATTATTATCATATTACTAACACAACTCAATATTATGTAATGATTAATTTTGGAGCACTATTCTCTGTATTTGAGGTTGGTTTAGATAACTTTAGGAGTTATTATATTGTTAAACTAATATCCACAAATTGTTTTATGCTAAGATTGAAATGATATAGAATTTAATGATTATGATGTTGCTTTGCCTAAGTTATTTCTGTGTTTTGAATGATTATCCATAGAGGAAACAATGCAGATATATTGGTATGCCATCACGAAGAAAACAACCTTCAAAATTAGTAACTTGAGATGGTTGGATTCAAAACAGATGAATTTTTTGCATTGATGGCACAATTGACACAATATATAAATGTTTGTGGTATCCATAATTGAGATCATTTAGATCAACCATAGAGGAACATGTTTGTAGTGGATAATTTCATGAGGAAACATCCGACATCATTCAGAGGATTATCTATCCCTGTTCTAGCTAAAGAGTAGATTAAATCACTGGAAAATATTTTCAATGTAATGGGGTGTTTTGAATAAAAATGGATAGTCTTGTTGTTTACCATTTTGAAGGTGAAGCCGATCGGTGGTGGTCAATGGTTAAAATATCGGGGATTATGAAGAGATGTATTCTCATGATTAGGATGAATTCAAAGTTATGTTTCTGGAGGCATATTTTCTTAAGGAAGATCGACGTTGGATAGAAAACAAATTCATGGAATTTATGTAGTAGGATGAAATCATTCCTATTTATGAAGAAAAATCATTCGACTAGAAATATATTCTCCACATTTGATATCAGATACTAATTGTAATGTTAATCATTTTTTACATAGGATTAAGGCCAAAGTATCAAAGGGATTTAGATTCTCATGAGTTCATAGGTATTGAAAAAAGTGTTCCATGTGAATAGAAGGTGGAAATGGGTTCTTCAAAAAATCAGGTGTTCCTTTACAAAGAACAGAATAAGAGGTCAAGGGTCCTCATTAAAGGGAAGAACTCTTCAATAATGTCTGATGGTAAGGAACATATATTATAGTTTGTGAAAATTGTGGTAAAAATCACACTAGGGATTTAATTATGAATTCTGGTAAGTGACTTCGATGTGGTAAAATGTGACATAAGGCTCGAAATATGACTGAAAAATATTAGGGTAATTTTAAAACACAATCTAATTTACAGTAAGTAAAATACCTTAAGTGCAATGAAATGGGTTATCATGCAAATAAGTGTCCAAAAAAGAACTCAAATAAAGTAAATAATGTGAAATAATAGAATAAAGTGGTGGTGAATACCTTTAAAACCAATTCTGTAGATATTGGGGCATAAAATGATATAGCATCAGGTATATTTTTTATTTAGATTATCACAATGTGTTTTTTAATTTTGGGTCTAAAAATTTATTCATTTCGGATAATTTCTTTTCTAAATTTTGAATTCCATCTCATGATATAAATCATAAAATTGGAGTAAAAACAAATGGAGGTAATGTTGAGACATAAAGAAATTATAATAACAATCAATTAGTTGTGTGCAGAAATAATATACATGAAAAACTAATTGTTTATACTCTAGTATTTTTTCATTATATATTTGGCATGTATTGGATTTTTATTATCATGTTTATAATGATTGTAGAGTTAAAGAGATTTCTGTTTAGAAACAATTTCAGTTTGTGTTCAGCAATGAACAATTACTGTTTATAATGTATTAGGAAGTTGAGAAACATTTAAAATATAAAAATTAATGTTAACTTGCATATATTGTTGAAAAAATGGAACTATTAATATTATTTATGTACCAATTATAAATGAGTATCTTAATGTTTATCATGATGAATTTCCTAGAATAACCTCTAATTGGGAAGTTGAATTTAAAATTTACTTAGTTGTTGATTCTATGCAATTTTAAAACAACCTCATATAATGGACCAAATTGAACTATTAGTGAAAAATATTTTATTTCAAGAGTTATTAAATAATGGATTCCTTGAAAATTGTACATCACCATGGTGTTCTTAAATATTGTTTGTTAAAAAGAAACATGATTCAATGAGACTTCTCATTGATTATAGATCCTTGAATAACATTACATTTATGAACAAGTATCATTTTACTTGTATCAATGTTTTTTTATCAGATCGAGGGAGCATAGTATATTTCGAATATTGACATGAGGTCAGGGTACCATCAGTTGAATGTAAAGGAAGAAGACATTATGAACACTTCATTTCTTACTAGATTTGACCATTATGATTTTTCAGTTATTAATTTTTGGTAAAAACTACACCTGTTGTATTCATGGATCCTAAAAATAGAATTTTATGTGAGTTCCTAAATTAGTTTTTCGTTGTGTTTGTTGATGATATTTTAGTGTATTTTAAATGTAAATAAGAGTATGAAGTTAAATCAGGTTTTTCTTGAAAAACATTAATTAATTGAAACTTTTTGAGAAATTAAGAATGTGGGAGTTTTGGTTACAACAAATTTTATTCCTTGGTCACATTTTTTCTAATGGTATCATAACTAATGAACCAATTAAAAAATGTTGTTAAATAATTTCTAAGACCCATAAATACAACTAAGATTAATAGTTTTAATGGTTTAGTAAGTTATTAAAGGAATTTTGTAGAAAATCATTCAAGGTTATCAAGCCCATTGACTATGCTAACTCGAAATGGTGTTTTGTTAATCTAGATAAAATAAGTTAAGGAATGTTTTCAGGAATTAAAAACAATATTGGTGAATTCTCTTAATTTGGAACCGCCTTCTAGAAATGTTGAATTTTTTTTCTACAGTGATTCTTCATTGAAATGACATGATTGTGTCCTTATGCAGAATGATCATGTAATTTCTTATGCATCATGTCAGTTGAAACCTCGTGAGTTAAATTGCCCTACACATTATTGGTTATTAACAGCTATTTTTTTGCGTTAAAAAATTGGAGTCATCACTTGTAAGGTGTAATGTGTGAAAGAAATACTAATAAAAAATGTTTGGTGTATATACTCACTCATAAATAATTATACATGAGTATGTGGATATGGATAAAATTAATCACAGATTATGATTGCACGATCCATTAAAATCGGGGAAAGGAAAAAAAGTGGCTGAGCCTTTGAATCGAAAAAGGAATGACATGTTAACCATGATATGTATGGAATTAGATCCTTTGATTTCTAATTTGATAAATTTTTAATTTGAAGTTTTTGGTGCATGAAATTCCTCTATTTTGTTTCAGGTGGTAGTGAAATCATATCTATCATACATTATTAAAATATCAAAGAATAAAGATAGTGAGATGCTGAAAAAGGTATAATTAGTTTAGAAGGGTGATATAACTATATTTTACATTGATAAATATTGTTTTTTTTATTTGGAAGGAGACTATATGTGGCTTGTGATTCAATGTTGACGAAAGAGTTGTTATGTGAAGCTCACAGTACTCTGTTTGCAGTTCATATTTGTATTACAAAATTGCTTAGAGATCTTCGGTAGTATTACTAGTGGGATGGAATGAAAAGGTATATTGCTTACTTTACTATGAAGTGTTTAACATGTCAACAGGATAAAGAAGAATGAAATTCATTTAAAGGAATGATTTAGAATTTTTTAATGGTATAGTGGAAATGGGAAATGTTTCCATGGATTCATTAGTGGGTTTACTAATGACCTATCGAGGTAATTATGAAATTTGGGTTTTTTGATCAATTAATTTAATATACTCATTTTATTAATATTTTAGATATAGTGTCTCTATATCATCATTCTTGATCATCTATTAAAGAGAGATTCAGGTTACATGGAGTTACCCTCTCCATTGTATTTGATCATTGTCACAGATTCACTTTTATATTTTAGAAATTCCTTCACAAGTCCTTGGGTACTAAATTAAAATTAATTATAGATTTACATGCACAATAATAAAGATAGTCTAATGGACAATTATAACATTGGAAGATATGATATTTGCTACATTAATTGATTACCAGGGAAGGTAGGACTGACTTGTTCTTTGGTTGAGTTTTCATATAATAATAGTTTTCATTCAAATATACAGATCACACCATTTGAGGAATTATATGTAAATATGTGTCAAGCTACATCTTTTTGGGATGAAGTGGGTGAAAGGATGATGATGTGACCTAAATTGTAAGAAGATATGGAAGAAATAATTCATTTGATTTAGAAGCACATGAGAATAGCACAGAATATGAAGAAAATTTATGTAGGGAACCATAGAAATGATCTTTTTCTTGTGGTAGGGGATCATGTCATTCTCAATGTTTCTCCATAGAAAAGTGTGTTGTGTTTTGGTAAGAATGGAAAGATGAGTCCGAAGTTCATTGGACTTTATGAAATCATAGAGAGAGTTGGTTCAATTGACTACAGAGTGGCCTTACCTCCAATTTTATCACAAGTACACATTTTTTTCATGTTTCAAATTTGGGAATGTATATTCCAGAACAATCTCATGTTTTTAGTCTAGATGTAGTTCATTTAGAAATTAAAATTTTTATGAGGAATTACCAGTATAGATTCTTGAACGAAGAGACAATGTGTTGTAGAATAATGCAGTTCATTAGTTAATGTTTTCTGGAAAAACCAGATGGATGAAGAGGCATAATGGGAATCCTAAAACTCTATGATGGATAAATAATCCCACTTATTTGATTAGTGAATTTAATTGTGGGTATGTAATTCCTAATAGCGGGGATGGTTGTAACAACCCATATTTTTATAGAATAATAATTTTTCATTTATATTAATATTTTTGAATAATATATTATATTTACTTTAAAGGGGATTTTTTACTTATAGCTTACTCAACATTCAATAACGGTTTTTTTAAATCTTATTTAGCATATAACATTGAATTATACCGAAAAATAATATAATAATGATCCTATTTTAATTGGTAGTTAGTCCCTAAGTGTTTTATTGGCATTAATGAATCTAAATAACTAAAATATGAATATATTTGTTTGTTGAATGTATATAAATTTATCCGATAAATTTTAGAGGCTTAAAATAAGAATGAATCACATTTTAAGCATGAAATACTCTAATATTTTTAAAAATACATGTTATCATCTTTTGGTAGATAACCCTTTTTAAATGTATATTTTCTAACTTTTAATGGTTCTATTTTACAATATAACCTTATTCTATAGAATCAGGACATCAAAATTTATGTTTAATAAATTTCTTGTAAATTTCTGATAAAGTTCATCATTTTAATAAATTGTGAAAAATAGCACATTTTAAGACAAAAATGATTTTAAATTATATTTATTTATATAGTAATATTGTACAATTAATTGGTTTTAAAGTGTAAATAGATATTATTTTTATCCTTTAATCGAATATTTCTCATCGATAGTAATTTCACATTGAAATTGGCATAAACACATGTTAATATTTTGGTACTTTTTACTTATTAAATAAATTTTTTTTTGGTTTTGATAAAAAAAAATAAATATTAAATTAATTACTATAAATTCTGTATTTTTAATTTGGAAAATTGGATTACATATTTTGATTCAGGAATTTAAATTTTTTTAAATATGTTCATTTTATTTTTAGAGGTTATGAATAGTAACATAAATAATTATTTTATTTACCATTGTTAACTGGTAAATCTGGTAAATAAGGGTAAAAATAATATAATAATAATATTAAACTTCTCTAACATGTTTACTAATACTATTGGATTAAATATTTCTGACCATGGTTATCCATGGGTCAATTTTGGGACCCATGGTGCCACAATGATGTGAAATTGACATTTTATAATAATTAATTTAATGTAATGAAATATAAAACAATAACATGAAATTTTCAAAAAAAAATATATGGGGATATATATGTGTAATCTAAATCTATAAATATTAATTAGAAAGATGGAAATAGATCATACATCATTGTATTTTAAATATAAATTTTAGTCATAAAATAAATAAATATATTTATGACATAATGATGATGTAGTGATTTTCTTATTAATGAATGATTTAAATAAATGATATTAAGAATATTGAAATAAATTTATTTAAAACATTTAATAACATAAATGAAATTTATTAATGAGTATGAATTTTTATATTTTAATTAGTGATGTTTTTTCAAAATAATCATGTTGTTATGGATTTTTAAAAAGGTCATGATATTAACATAATAAAAAATGACATAAATGAGTTTTTAAAACAAATACGATTTTATTAAATGATAAAATAGTCCTAAAAATATTATATTCTGAAAAATAACTTATATAATGTTTTAAATTTCATTAATTAACATCTTGAGGTTCTATTGGAATTTTATTGTAAATATATTAAACATATATTCTAAATTTACAAGAAGACATGAAAAGAGTTAAATTAGTTAACTAATGTTTAATGAAAAAAGACATCCTTAAATTTCAGACCAAGAATTGTATAAAACATACTAAATAATATCTTTTATACCCAAAATCTTCTTAGCTTTTATATAAATGACTTTGGGACCTTTTCAAACCAAAAAAAAATTATAATAAAACAATACTTCAAGACATTCCTAAAGTGCCCCTCCTCCCTCTTAAAATGGGAATCAACCATACCCATTTAATCACAAATCTCAAGTCCCTTGGATCATCCAAAATAATCCAAAATAATCTCCCAACATCCCTATATTCCTTCGATTAGCCTTACCAAAGACATAAGGTAATTCAAGAAGTCCATTTGGATCGAATCAAAGGGAGTTATACGTTTTTAGAGGTAGTGTATTTTCTAAAGTTCATTTCAAATATTTTACTTCTTCACTCTATATTATATTTTTATTCATTTATTACATAAACAAACCAGTATTGTAAATATAATAAGATTTTTTAATGATATATATTATAAATACACTTACACACACTCCTCTATCTATTGGATTTGAATGTACTGTTTCTGTGGACGGTGAAGTTCTGTCTCACGAAATTATGATTATTCAATTTTCCCATACCACCTCTCATGGTGGCCACTATTATATAAATATATTTATATATTATATATATTATATTAATATTTTCTACATTCTTATGTTTTTTATTTAATACAAAACTTTATGCGTTTTAACATGGGTAAATATTATAATTTCATTTGAGCAAATACAGACTACCACCCCCACAATGTGATGTGACTCATTCATACAATACATGGAACATATAAAGTATGGAGATAATGGACATATTTAAAATATATAAAATATTTTATTATAAAGAAATTATAATATACCTATGTATAATTTATTTATAATTCCATTAAATATGAAATAAATGAATGTAGTGTTCGTGTGTACGTAGGACTTACCATCCCCATGAACGGTGAATTTCATTTATTATCTCCAAATGTTATATACTAATATATATATATCTATATATAATGTATATATATGATATATATGATATATATGATATATATGATATATATACCAAGAATAATATTCAAGATATGAAGGAATTTTTACTACATGGAAAAATAACATCAAACTTTTTTATTTTTGACTGAAGTACCGAATATTGACATAACGGCCGATATTAACTTAAATAATTATGAAATTCTTATAAAATGGTAATAAGTGATATAAAATGAATAAAAAAATTAAAAAATAGTTCTAAATTTTGTAGATTTTTTTTTCTATAAGAACAAGGAACATACGTGATGAGTCAGACTCGAGGTAAGGGACTCTGTCTCAATCTCCTTTCATTGAGGCATATTTTGGATTATACACAACATTATTTAATACAATGTATATTTATATAATTTTAATTTAATTTATTTGTTTTTTAAAGGAATATTTTTATTCTACTAATTTCTTTTACTAAATGAAAAAGGTAATGTTTCTTTTTAAATTACATGGTGACAACAACCATTCTACCGCTGTGGTTATTATTTGATATTTGGATTCCCTAGAAATATGTGATTTTTTTAAATGGAAAATAAATAACATATATCCTTTTAACTAATTTTGGTATTGATAATGGTTTTGAGAGATCATCTATTATATCAATATCTTGAAATGATATATTGTGACTATAATGTGGAGATATAATCATTCCATTATTATTTTTATGTGATATGATTATGTTATGGATCAATGGAATTATTCTTCTATATGGGTGGTTTTATGATAAACCAAGGGAAGGTGAGCCAATTAACGCTCTCCAATGCATTGGGTAACCTGACAGAGGTAAATGTTAATTTTTCTCGTTATTGATTTATGGAATATTATATCATGGGACTTCCAAACATAACTCCCTATATTGATATGAAATCTACAATGTAGTTATGTTATGGATACCACAATTTTCCTTTTTGATTTATCATTTCTATGTGATATTCATAAATTTTATGGTATCATGAGGTATGATAAGGATCTTATGTTTTATAATTGAATAATATCATTTCGTTGATTTGTATGTATTCACATGGAAATGTTTTATTTCCATATTGTATAACCCTTAGTGAGATTTTTAGGCTCATCCCATGTTTTTGAAATGTTTTTCACTGGGTATAAGGAATGGTTATAAAATTGTAGAATTTAAGAATATTAACATGATGAAAATAAATCTTGTTTTATTTAAAGAGTTTATTGTTGTGAAAAAGTTGGACAGAGTATAATTGTTGACTATGTAATATTTTAGTCATAAGTAAATAGTTACGGACTAATTCTATAAAATAATAAATATGAAAACATTCTCAATGTAAAATTCTTAACACAACTCAATATTATGTAATGTTTATGGTTGAGGCATTATTGGTTACTGTGTGGGATATAATCATACTATAGTTTCTAGGGATACATCACAATTATGAATGATAAAAATATAATTCAATATTTTACCTATATGTTTTATTTATTTTTGATATGATTTTTATAAATCTCATATTTTCACAAGGAATGTTATTATGCATAATTTCTAAGGGATTTTTTAAAATTATTAAGGGACTAGTGGTTTAATTATTTATTTTTATTCCATTGAATGTTCTTTTTGTTCTCATACAATGTTTTAAATTTGGTTACATAGTTTTACGTGTGTATTAGAACAAGGATGAGGACATTATAATCATTTTGAAGAATTATAATTGAAATAAATCATGTTTATTATTTAAATTTATAAATATTAAAAATATATACTCTTTAGAAGTGTCCATATGTAATGTATGGGTTTAATCTATACCTTTTTATCTTTCTTATTTGAAACTATTAAACTAAAATAAAATTCTGAATGAAATAATGAGAATTATAATATAATGTCACTAGATTATCTAATGTTTAAGGAAAATTCCTTGGAGTACGAATTAGAGTAGGGTTTAGAAAAATAAATTGATCAAGATATTTTCATGTTTGGTTATATAATGTCGTAGGATTTATTTAATTGGATTTTCATATGTTCAATGTATTATAAATCTATATAGAGGTTTTATCTTATGATTATTTTGGTGAACATTTTTATTTTTAGAGAAATTTATTTTTGACGTAATTATGGGATGAAACAAGAAAGGTATGAAATAAAAGTTTTGTAGTAAAAAAATAATTACTATTAAATTCATAATTTATATTTCATGGATGTTTCTCAAATTTCTAAAAATGTGATAAGAATTATCAAGAGAGAAAAATTGGGCTAATCACAGGTTAGGAGACAACCTATCATGTCTGGCATGGTCATGGGAATTGAACACAAAAATAACTTGTTACAAGGGTATGCTACCAACCCAGGGACTACATGAAGTCCCAATTATAATAAGATTAAATAATTAGTTAAATGATTTTTTATATGAAGGATAATTTTATTTTTTGGTCATTTTATTATGGTATTAAATAGCACAGGATTGAAAATTGATTTCGTGATTTGGAGTTGAATGTTATTTCAGATGATGTCCACTATTTTGGAAATCCTATAAAATTATGGTAAATAAAATAATATGGGATCTTTTTTGAGGAATATATTATGAGTTTTAATTTGGGGACAAATATGATTTTATTGTGTATTTATATTCTTGCCATCTTTTTATATAATTCTTTGACAGATGTGTGTCCGATAAGTATAACACATAAAACAAACAGAATACAGTTTTATGTTTTGGAGTACACTCAAAATAAGATAATTTTTTATTTTTTCAAACAAAATAGATCATATATATTGTATAAAATTAGTTTGAATTAAAAAGGAGATAAGAAATGGTCTAAAAATAGTCAAGTAAATTCATCAGTTGAAATTATAAAATACTTCAATGAGGCAAAGTTGGATTGAATATCGTATCCATGACTTTCTAGAGATGTTGGACAAATAATGATTTTCAAATGTCTCGAAACAATGATATAAACATAATAATTTTCTTATATGATAAGGAAACAGTGATGTTTTTGAAGAAAATCATATTCAAGGAAAAATATATTCACAAACGAACAAAACAAGATTTGATAGAATATGTAATGGTTGACACCAATATCAAAGGAAAAATGAACGCATATTTGAAGTGAACCCCTTTGATTGTTGTACATTCATACACCAATAAAATAAAAACTAACATAATTCGGTTTAACGAATCTGAAAACATAATCGAGATGAAGCCAGTCAACTTCCAATCCTCCTCTTGGTGAGACCGTGATGACCCCTAAACCACGACCCAGTTACCTTATCTTTCTTGGAGAAGGCCTTGTTGCACATATTTCCTCCCACATAGTGGCTTCAGCTCAACTAGCTTTGATAATCGCAGTTCCCAAATGGAAAATTTTTGTTGCACCTCACATACCCCTATAATGAATACCCTAACAGCGATACCTCCATCTTCTTGACGTAGAACAAAACATGGAGCCTGACATGGAGACTCTAAATCCTTCTCCTCAGAAGAAACCCACAGGCTCACTAGGATCCCTTGTTGTGTGGACCAGAGACCCCCTGACTCCTCAATTAAGTTTCCTTTTCAATTTATTATTATTATATCAATACTTTATTATATTCAATTTATTTTATATAATTTATATAAATCTTAACATAACATAATTATTATATGTTTAATGTTTAACATAAAAAAAGGTATAAAATTATAATTTTTATTAATAAATTATCATAAAATTAATATTGTTTAAAAAATTAATCTAATACAAAATTTAAAAATTAAAACATTTTATTATTATGTGATATATATATCTTATTTTTGAAAAACCAAAATATATATATCCTAAATAATTTCAATATAAACATAAATATGATAGACTAAATATTTATTCTCTTAATCAAAAATATGAATATAAATATTACATTTTTGAAAAAATAATGTAACTTAAAATATTGACATCATTATTACAACATATAATATTTTAAAATTATAATTTTAACTATTATTTATAATCTCAATATCTAATTTAAAAATAATTATAATTTTTATTATTGTCTTGTTTTTATATTATATTCATAATTTAATATAATTCTAAACATATACATATACATATTATATTTTGTAAAATAAAATAAAATTTAACTATATTAATATAGAATTATTATTTAAATATTCTTTTAAGTAATAATTTTTAATCAGGTAAAATATATTTAATAATATTACTTATTATAAAATAATCATTAAACAAATTAAAATAATATTTTCTTTTTGAATAATATTGAAAACTATACTTTTAATAAGATAATTATTTTCAATTATTTTTTCAATGAAAATCATCATAATTTTTTATTAAATTATAAATAAATCCATTTAATAAAATATTTTCATAATAATATAATGTCATTAATTTCTATGAATTTACATTAGTCCCCCCTCAATATAGTTTCATCCTCGAAATTAGTTTGTCAGATTAAAAAAAATTATGAATTTTCATCTTCAGAATTTAGAAAACTATGACTACTAGATTTCTAAACACTACCTCTTAGAGGAAAACATATAATCTGTAGGGATAACTAGACCGTTTCTCTGATACCAATAATAAGGACTCATACTTACACATTACGTAGTAGAGGGAATTTTACTAGTCTATATTCCAGAGTGTTAGATTCATCATTATAAATCAATGTAACAACTGAAAAATAATTTTATAATAGTTGGTGATAATTTGAAATACCCCGTATGAGGTATCAAAATTAAATAATTGATAAATATCTCTTTTCTTTAAAACATTACATTAAAAGTCTATGCCTTAAGTCATGAAATTAAAATTTCTCATAACATGTTTTCATTATTTTTTTAAGAGATTCGAAAAGATCATTCAGGATAAACTCATCCCCAATGTAGCTAAACATGTATAAGAATTAAATATAAAATGCATTATAAAATATGAACACACTAAAAAAATGATAAAACAAAATTTATATGTTAGACTATAGCTACACTCAATTATCCTTGTTATACCAGGTGTGCATATACAAATTTACACGTGTTGATTTATTTAATCATAATTTCACAAAAATAATGACATTTATCAATATAGATTGGGAACTAAATATTATTCCTTCTTTTTAAATTAATTTCTATACATGTATATATTTAAATATAAAACATTAAACTATGTGAACGTGAAAAAAAATTGATTAATACTAGTTCATAAGAGTATGATCATTAGACATGGAATTATTACTAGTTTCATACTCAAATTGATTTTGAATTACTAGAATCATTATGAGGGAATGAAAAATGCATGACATCCTAAATATTCTATGAAAACCTCATTCCAAGACTCTCTATAACAATTTTTCATAGAAACATTCCAAGGCCATAAATAACGTAAGAACCCATATATATTTTTTTCAGGTATAGATCCTGTTATTCTGGTGTTTTTTGGAAAAGTGGAGAATCTCGAAATTTACGAAGTACATGTCATGTACATTTAAGTACATTTCATGTACCCAATTACTATGTGTGATCGGGTACTGGTCGTGTAACAGCCGAGTACATAACTGCGTGAGGTGACATGTAGACCATATAAATTGGGTGCTAGTTAAGGCATGTATGCCGCATGTACATTAAATTAACAAGCCTGGTACTTTTATTTTTTATTTGTTAAATAGGATTACGGAACCCCCTCGTTCAGAAAAATCCATTCTTCTGGTTCCCTCTCATCCAGAAGTGACTGAAGATCATCAATTCTCCTCTGATCCCCCGAGCGATCGTCCGTTCTCTGAATTAACTGTTTTTTATTGCGTTGGAATCACCATGGTGAGTTATTTCTTCTTTTAGAGCCTCTTCCCTTGATTTCTCCTATCATGTGAGATATTAAAGGATGAATTTTTTTATGACCTTTTTATAGACGTACGGCGTTCTAGGAAGATTCAATGGCCGAAATTTGAGAGTTTTCTCCATACAATACTGAGGTAGGTGGTTTGTGCCTTTTCGTAATTTTTTATTGAATTATATGTTCAAATTTTCTAATTCCCTAGTTTGGGTTATTGCATGTTTAGGTATTTTAACCCTGAATGCCTATAATGCCTTGATTTTTTTGAGTTAGGGACCTTGATTGAGAATATGTTTTATTTTCCATACTATAGATATATTTTCCATGTTTGATTATTTTGGTGATTGGGTCCAGAAATACCTGTTAGGATACATTGTTTTCCATGAATAGTATTTTTAGGATGGAGTGATATTATCTGATGAAATTATATTCTTTTAGTTGTTTATCCATGTTTCTTTTGAAATCTATTAGACAAGTAGCTCTTAATGTTTACTATTCTGTTGAACAGCATTTCAAATGATTGATTTATACAAGGATGTGGGATCCTGGTGTAGTAAACCATAGTGGAATGGATAGTGAGGGCCTCTCCAGAGTGTCTGTTTACTTTTATGTTGTGAGACCATAGGGGGATGGGAATTGTGCTCTATCAGAGTATCTATAGTTTCACATTGCTATAAAACATGTGGAATTGGACATTGAGTGATTACTTAGTGTGTCTATAGTTACCAATACATTACTATAAGGGGGAATTGATGGAGAGTTCTTCCTCAGAGAGTCTTTACTAAATCTGAACCAGATGGGTTAGACCGTGGGTTCTTCCCAGAGGGTTTCATGTGCTTGGTTTATTAAAACATTGGGGTCACGCTATGAGTACTTATGAGTAGGTTAATTGTATTTTATTTTCTTCTATATTGATATATGAAAATGAATGCAATGGAAACTACATGTTTTTTAACTATAGAGTACATACTTGTTTACGACTTCATTTTTTTATTGACTGACATATATATTAACTAACTATTAGGCACATATATTTGGGTTTTTTTCTACTAATATTCGTCTCACACACATTTTGGGTCATTATTTTGGGTCCAAAAATATTATATTGTTGCATGTACAGATATTGGAAAGTTCCCTACTACGTAAGGTACTTGACTGATGTGGAGCAAGCAAGCATGGGACCAAGATAAGGCTTTCGATGCTGCTGGAGTTTTTATTCTTTTTTTTACTTTGATTTATTAATGTATCCAATCATTGTTAAGTTTTTGGATATTTTTATGAAATATGTATTGGGAATCACTTATATATGTTATCTAGTTGTTTATTACTTTAGTATTCAACTTTTTACTTATTACATGTTATTACTACATCCACTATTGTAATCTATTTATTTATGTTGCACTACTCTGCCAATGAGGGAAAAGTTTTCCTATTATCCCTACTAAGGCCCTTGCTGCTAGACTACATCCTCTGGCTTTTAAGGAAATGTGCTTGAGGATATGTGACCAACATGGTGTGGGGAACCTGTGGGAAACACCAGGAACCAGGACGTAAAAAACTGGTATCATAGTATTTTTTTCATATTTACTTATTTTCTAGAGACTATAGACAAGGATTGGAAGGAATAAATACTTGGTAATAATTTATTCTTGGGAATAGCTAACTCTTGTACATCGAAAATCCAATTTACCTCATATATTGTGATTTTTTTTATTTCATTTGTTAGAGTTGATTTGATTTCAGTATTGGTTGATTCATAGGTATTGTGATGTTATTGATGATTTTTTTGAGGTTCTATTTTTATTACACCCAGAGGATATGAGGGTATGCCATCTCATGCATCATATTGGCACTTTCTACAGTCACATGTCCTGCATTTTTTCATTCCATTTAGGGTGCATTAGCGACTTCATGTTTTTTTAAAGATGGTGTGTTAGATATGCATGCTGTTGTGATAGATTCCTTGATAGAATATCATTTTTTTGATAGGGTATTTCTAATGTTTTAATTTTTTTTAATGAACATAAAACATTGGATCTTGATGTGTTATGGTACCTCATTTATTGTAATTTGGTGGATCATGTGACTGATTGTATTTTTATGTCTTGTGATGTACATGTATGTTTCCAAGATTTTATTTGTGGGGAGTATGGGCCCACATGGATCATAATTTGGCACTTTAATGATTATTTTAGCATTTTTCCTGTACCATAGTAGATTCTGAGACTTACTGTCCAGAAAAACCAAGATTACATAGTGTGTAATGATTAATACATGCCATGTATCCCTCTGTTTGGGAAGAAACAGTTTTCCATATTTACACATCATGTACTTTAGGTACATGCCGTGTACTTTTGAACCCACCGTGTAGTCTTTAACCATGTAACCGCCTGGGTGGAAAGAGACACAGGGTAGGGAAATCTCTAGTGGCGCACACAGTGTACCAAAAGTACAAGTTCTGTTGTATAGCTCGTGTGTCCACCCATGTGACTAACAACACAGATGGATGAAAAACAAGTTATACCCAATGTGTCAACCCTAAACATGTCGTATACTGTAACCCTTTATCCATTCGTGTGACTAATAACACAGGTTGGTGAAATATCTCTAGTACACACCATTTCTGGCACGAGCATGCCATATAGTCTTATTCTAGGAGAACATTGTAGGTTAGTTGTGTAAAATACCTCGGGCATGGGAAAACTATTCAAGTACACGCCTTTTCTTGGGATAACATGTTGTGTGTATGGGGTGTTACATGACCAGGGTTTGTAGAAGTACACACCCATGTAAAGCTTTAAAGGAACATGTTGTGTAGAGGTCATAGACATCTTGAGTCCCTTTTTTGAAATAAAATTAATTCTTTCATTCAACTATTCCTTCTTTCTAATATATGTTTCAGTCCAAGATTATCTTAATCTATGGTTTGTGCATGACCTTGTAGAGTCATGAAACCGCAACGTCCTCCAATTTCCCACAAAATTTAAGAAACAAGAAGACACTGTACATAATTGATCAGGGACAACCAAAATATTCTCCATTTGTGGATGCCCTTCCACCTACCAGTATCCCGAATACAGGTGGCAATGCATAGTTCCAAGAAGTATTAATCAGTTTTATATATTTCTTCAAGGGAGCACTGCATCCTTCCCCATCTATGGCATAGTTTACTTGAGTCTTTCAGCAGTAGCTTCCTCCCAGTTTTTTAGGGGATGGGGACCTTATGCTGCTGAGTCATGGTTGGAAGCCATTTTGTCTATATTAAAGCATCTAGAGATGCCTCCAGAGAGGAGGGTGATGCACGCTATCTATATGCTTCAGGATTCTTCCTAGAGATGGTGGGATGCTATCTCATATGTAGGAATCTAGCAGGTAATGGATTATGATGAGTTCCTGTGTGCCTTCTTATGAGTACTTATAACCGGAGACATTAAGGGTTGATCGAGCCTAAGAGTTAATGATTGTGGAGTAGGGTACTCATTCAGTCACGGAGTATTCTTCTTTCTTCAGAGAGCTACATGACTTCATATACATTCCAGGTGGTGATGAGTTATTTCAAGTGAAAAATTTTGTGGATGGTCTTAGGCATGACATCTGATCTTAGGTGAACATATTTATTTTTACTTCCATCAAATCTATATTCAACCATGATATGACACCAGATTTCATTATGATTGATTCTAGGGTTGTGAGAAAGGGAGGACCATCATCTAGGGTTGGTACCCCTCCGACTGACAGTAGGAAGTGCTGTAGGGAGTCAACAAGCAGAGATCCAAGTAGGTGGAACACTTCTTTTAGTGGCCAGGTGGTGTTATACCATTGTGAGAAGAGTGGAAATAAAAGAACACATTGTTTGGGGGACCTAGTGGATTGCCGATCTTCTGGAAATATGGGTCATCTTCTTTGTTATATTAGATATTATTACCAGTAGCTGGTGATAAGGGTTCTGTTTCATCTCTTTATACCAGAGAAAGACCACCAGCCCCATATCTACCTGGGAACTGGAGTTTATCTAGCCACTCAGGCTGAGGTGGAGGTCGCAGCCGTGGTAGCCAGTCAGTAGGCCTTCAAAGGTAATATGGTGGATTAGCTCAAATTGGTCAGGAATGGTCATAGGGTTACTGTACAAGCCAGACATTTGCAGTAAATCAGACCCAACAATAGCAGGATCTCAGACCATCTACAGCTCGAGGTACAATCCTATTTTCCTTAATTTTAGCTTCTACACTTTTCAATACAGAGGATTACCATATTTTAATATCTATTTTTGTTGTGGAGAGCCTTTGGATATGTATCTTTACTTGTGTTTATGTATTTACGATGGACACTTTGTTGGGGACATGAATGGATAGTCTAAGTCAGTCCAAGGAGTTCATTCTGGAGGTTGGTTGGTGTCACTTTTTATGGGAACACTATGTCCTAGAAGTGACAAGATATGATGTCATTCATAGAATGGATGGTTGGTTCTCAACCAGGATGTTGTTGAATGATATCATCATAGGATATGTTTTATGTTAATTGAGGGTTGTTTGTTTCTATATAATGGAAAACGATATGTCTATGCATGTAGAGAAGGACACGAGCTTCATGTATAGGTAGGATTTACAAACCATATTTCTAGCTTGTATCCAGATGGCCAAAAAAATTCACAGTTGGAATCTCCACCAATAGTCAATCGTTTCATGGATGTATTTGCAGAGAAATTTTCAGGTTTTCCTTTGGAGTGAGTGCTAGAATTTTCTATTTCGCTTGTGCCAGGATCGACCCCGGTGTCCATTACACCTTATAGGATGGCTACACCAGAGTTATAGGATCTCATTAAAATGTTGGAGGAGATGTATAAAAAAGGTTTCATCTGACCTAATACTTATCATTGGGTTTCTTCTGTCCTGTTTGTTAAGAAGTCAGATGGTACCCTTAGACTATGTGTAGATTATCAAAGGCTTAACCAATTGATTGTTAAGAACCAATATCTATTTGCAAGGATTGATTATCTCTTTGATCATCTTCTAGGCGATGGAGAGTTATTAAAGATATAATTGAGATCCAGTTATCATTAGTTAAGTGTTATACCATTATATGTACATCTTACAGACTTTCAGAGTAGGTATGATCTATATGAGTATGTGGTCATATCGTTTGGTCTCATGAACGCCCCATCAGTTTTCATGGCACTGGGGAACTTAGTTTTCCATCCATACATGGGTTCATTCATGGTAGTCTTCTTGGATGATATCATGGTGCACTCCTACAATGGACATGACCATGCCATATATCTAGAGTTCGTTTAGAATAAACTGATAGATCATCAGTTACATGCGAATCTCTAAAAATTAAACATTTTGATGGACCAAATTCACTTATTGGGTCATGTTATCTCAGAAACAAGAGTATTATTAGACATAGAGAAAGTGAGACTTGTAGTTTCCTAGGAGAAGCTGAAGAACATCTTTTCCGTGCTTTGTTTTGTGGGGAAGGAAGGATAATATTAACATGTCATACATGACTTTTCACACATAGAAACTCTTCTAACATGCCATACTAAGAATGGTGGGATGTACCTGTGGACTGAATTCTTATTAGTCATCCTTTCAGGGGCTAAAAGAGAGGTTGACTTCGACACCAATACTAGTATTTCCATAGTCAATGAAGAGCTTTATTGTATACTGTGATGCATTAGGTATCGTTCTTGGAGTAGTTCTTATGTCGGTGGATGGAGTCATTGTGTATAAGTCTTTTCAGTTAAGGCCACATGAGAGGAATTACCCAACACATTATCTTGATATGGGTGTAGTTGTTCATGCTCGACACTAATAGAGGAATTATCTTCTGTGAGAGAATTATGTGGTTTTCACCACCCACAAATGTCTCAAGTACATCTTTTCATAGTGAGATATGAATCTAATAGAGTGAGGGTGGGTTGAGTACCTTCGTTATTTTTACATTGAGCATGCCTATATGCCTAGGAAGGACAAAGAAGTGGCTAATGCGTTTAGTAGGAGAAGTTAGATACATGTTGTTCAGGAGGCCAAGAGTGAGTGGCAGCTTATAGATCTATTCACTGAGATGCATTTGGAGACAGATAGGGTCTTACATTTCATTTTTATTTAATTTTTACCTCTACTCTAAATGATAGAGTGAGAATGAGGAAGCTATTAGATTTTTAATCCCTAGTCCTACATGATAGAGTGTTAGGGGAGGCCCATATTTCTATATGAACCATAGGATATGATGAGATATTGTGGTTTTATTGGTGCATATGGGTGTCAAAATAAATACATGAGAAGCTGATGTGATATTATAATTCCTCTCATTGGGAAGATTAACCTGAAATCACCTAGATTTATCGAGATCTACTTTTTCATTATTGTCGGCCATGCATGAAGAGGGATGTTGTTGGTTTTGTGATGAGGTGTTCGAGCAGTCAGCTTGTGAAGGAGGAGCATCAGTGGCCAGTTGGGATTTTGCAGCAGTTATCTATTCCTATGTATAAGTGGAATGATATCATGATGAACCTAATGATTGGTTTACCAAGGTCTCCTTGAGGGAATGAGGTATTTTTGGTTTTCATAGATAGACTCCAGAAGGTTACAAACTTCTTGATGATCAAGGATTCCTTCATTGTAGATGACTTTGGAAGGTTGTACGTCCATGAGATTGAACATTTACGTGGAGTTCTGTACTCCATTATTTCAGAAAGAGATGCATGTTTTTCTTCTCAGGTCTGGAAGAGACTATAGAGTGATTTTGGTATACTAGTAATTCATATTATAACTTACCATCTTCAGATAGATGAAATGTATCAGCATACGATTCAGGTACTGGAGGAAATACTTTGATAATTCATCCAATATTTTGATAGTTCTTGAGAGAAACACATAATTCTTGTAAAGTTTGTTGTCAATAATAGTTTGCAAGAAACTGTTCAAATGGCACCTTATGAGGCTTTGTACGGTAGGCCATGTCAATCAACCTTATGTTGGTTGGAGGCAAGATAGGAAGCTATGTTGGGACCTCTTCGTGTTTAGGATATCACAGAGCAAGTGGAGTTGATTCGGAAGATGATGGATTATACACTATTACGATAGATGTATTGTGATGATCGATGTACATGACCTCTGGAGCTTGAGGGAGGAGATCAAGTTTTCCTATGTGTCACACTGATGTTGGGACACATGAGGATTACAAGAATGGGAAAGCTTTCGCCCAAATATGTTAGAACGTTTGAGGTTTTGGAGAGAGTCAGGCTAGTTTCCTATCAGTTGAAGTAATCATAGAGGTATCGGTCTATGAATGATGTCTTCCATGATTCTCAGCTACATAATTACATTTATGACTCATCTAATGTTTTTATAACTGATGAGGTTGATTTGGAGGTGTATGACTCATTTTAAGATAATCTTATCCAAATTTTTTATCATTGTGCAGTGGTTCACTATGGCTAGTATTTTAATCTTGTACGAGTGCTATGGAAGCACAAGTAAGTACAAGACGTGACCTGGGAGAGGGAGGTTTATGTAACCAGTATAGTGACAGGGTCTTTTCAAGGATTCTTCTTCTCCGCCACCTTCCTAAGGAAATTAGAGAAATAATTTATTTATGTGGGGAAGTTTATAAGAACCCAGTTCTTCTTTTTACGTATGGATCTTATTTTTATTGTTTTTTGATGTAAATAGGTGAATCTGAAAATTTATGGAGTACACGCCATGATCATTGAAGTACACGCTGTGTACCCTGTTTCCATGGATGATCGTGTAATGGATACATAACGGCTAAGTACATGGCCATGTGACTTGACCTGGAGAACGATTATTGTGGGGACCGATTAGGAAAAGTTAAAGGAGTGTACATATAATGAACATGCCACATACTTTACTTTTTATAATTTAAATCAAAATATGGTCTCATCTCATTCACATTAATCCCTTCTTTTGGTTTGGTCTCATCCAAGATAAACTGAAGATCATCAGTTCTTTTCCGACCATCAGAGCGACAGTTCTTTCTCTGAATCCATCATCGTCGATTGTGTTGGAATTTCCACGGTGAGTTCATCCTCTTATGGTGACTCTTCTCTTGATTTCACTTATTAAGTGAGATATTCAATGATAAATATTTATCCTGTTTTTAGATTGATGACATTCTAGGTTGATTCAAGGGCCGACATTTGAGAGTGTTCTTCGTACAATGCTGAGGTAGGTGGTGTGTCCCTTTCCATATTTTTTATTTGAATTATATGTGAAAAATTTCCCAATATCATAGTTTGGGGTATTTTGTTATTAGGGATTATCACCATGTAATGCATGCTATGCCATGATTAATTGAGTTAGGGATATTAATTGAGAATATGTTTGATTTTCCATTCTATGGATGTATTTTCCATGTTTGATTTTTTTGGTCGTTGGGACTAATACTTCCTGTTTGGCATGGTTGTTTTCCCTGCCTAGTGAAGTTATGATGGAGTGATATTATCTGATATTGTAATAAACTTGTATCTATTTAGCCATGTAGTTTTTTAAAGTTGTTAACCAAGTAGTTAATAAGGATTAATTTTGATGTTGAACATTTTTGGGAACGATCTGTTTACAGATGGCTATAGAAACATGGATTTGTTGACCATAGGGGGAAAGGATTTTGAGGGAATCTCCAGAGTGTCTGTATACTTTTACGTTGTGAGTCAATAAGGGGGATGAACATTGTGCTCATCTAGAGTGTCTGTAGTTCCACGTAGTGAGACCACATGAGGAATTGGACATTGACTGCTTCCTCAGAGTGTCTTTAGTTATAGATACGATACCACATGGGGAATTGACGGTGGGATATTAATCAGAGAGTTTTTAATAAAGCTAAACCAGAAGGGTTAGAATATGAGTACATCATAGAGGGTTTCTTGTCTTTGTTTGGTTTAACTAGTGGGGTTAGTCTTTGAGTATATCCAATAGGGTAAATTTTATTTTCTTATCTGCTTATTTGATATATGAAAATGAAAGCAATTGAAACTGTAGGTTTGTTTACTTTTTACTACTTCCTTGTTTACTGCTTAATTTTCCTTATTACTTGCCATATATATTCACTAACTGTTAAGCATATATCTTTGGGTGCTTTCCTTCTAGGATTATCATAACATCCTATTTGGGTCATGCTTTGGGACCCAAACAGATTATATTACTGCTTTTATATATATGGTAATGCTCCCTTTTATGTCAGGTACTTGACAGCTGTGGAGATGGAGAGAATGGGATCAAGATGAGGCTTGTGATGATGTTGGAGTTTATTTGTTTTCTTTATAATTTGTTTTATTATGGTATCCCAGCATTGTGACGTGTTAGGATGCTTTCCTAGACATATGTTTCATGCACAACATATATATGTGCTCTAGTTATTTATTAATTTATTCTTTCGTCGTTTACTTATTGCATGTTATTACTACTTCATCTATTGTTATCGGTTTATTTTCTATCTATTACTTTTCCAATGAGGTCATAGTTTCCGAAATGTCACACCCAAGTCCCTCACTACTAGTGGGAAGTCTATGGCATTTTAGGAAATTTTCTTGAGTCCATTTGACCAACGGGTTATAAGGCACCTCTAGGTGGAACCCGAAATCGGGACTTTAAATGTAACAATTTTTTCAAGGCCTCATGCAAAGACTATACATTTCCATTATTTCAAGGCCTCATGTCATGACCAAGTTTGTCTCATGAGACCTACCAATGCATGAAGATGCTATAACGGTTCTCACCCATCACATAATATATCATATGCATTCCTTATATGGATAATAAAAATAAGTATTCAAATCAAAATGTCCCATACCACTTTGATTTAATTGAATATGTATCATAGGTGAAATAAATTCATTAAACAAACCATTGTGACCCATACCACAATAATTTATTTAAATAATTTTCATAGATGAAATAAAATTGTGAAATGATATAAAGTGTCCCATACAACATTGAAATGTTTATTTCTTAAATTATATATTTTCATAAAAAGATTCATCTCATACATAAATTTATTTATTTTATTTTTATAGTAACAAAAAAATGAATAATTAAATTAATTCTCATTTAAACCAAAATGCATATATAATTATTTATTATGAAAATAATATTTTATAATAAATTAATATTATTTGTGTATATAATAACAAAAAATCATTTTAGTTCTTGAAGAAATCGATGTGTTTGATAATCTCAAAATTAAACTCTTAAAATTAATTTGAAATGATAATTTTTTTTGTAAATGAATTGTGTGTTGATGAAATGCCTGTTGTATATACATGGTCGAGTGAAGATATGAAATCCTTAATTTATGAAAAACACGACAATATGTTATGCTTATTTTTATAAAAACATGATTTTAGGATTTTTTTACATGTTAATAAACATTTTATCCTTGATGTACATATATATATATATAAATTTAATTTAAAAAATAATAGAATAGAATGTTTAGAATATATATATATATATATATATAAATATCACGAAGAATATAATGTTTCATTTAAACAAATATATAAAATGTTTTTCTATTTCGCAAGATGTATTCATATTTAATGTAAACATTTGTTTAATCAGAGGTAATACATAGCTCGATACCCATAAAAATAACTATTTTTTATAAGATAATAGTTAACATCAAATATATATATATATATATATTAATTACACATGAACTTTTATATATATATATATATAATTCATTAAAATTCTCTTATTCACAAATAGAATAATTAATAAAAACCATTCGCATAGAAATATGCTATTATATCTTATATTGATGTATATATAAATATTTTAATAAATATCATAATTTCATAAATGATTATAAATGGTTTCTATAATACCTATATTAGTATAACAACATTGTTGTATGAAAAATTGATAAATGAGAAATTCGCACTACACAGATACATTCATTAAAATGAATAATTTTTTAACATATAACTATATTTGAATTGTTTTGGTCAATTAATTAATATCTATGGGTATATATATATAAACACACATATAAATGCTTATGATATTATTATTACACATTTTTTAAAAATAAATTATTTGTTTTCAAAAACACTGATAATTGAGAATGTTCAAATGGAAGAACAATTATGATATCAAACTAAACCTTAATGACTGTTGATTATATATATATATTGTTTTTATATCGTACTTGTAAATACTAATACTTATGGATTTTAGTTTTAAAAATATTTAACCATAATTACATATATACATATATGTATATATATATTCAGGTATATGAATATCTGTATAGACGCATAAAAATAAAATTCAAATAGTTCTACTTTATAAACAGAAAAACTGTTTATAATCTGAAAAAAAAAAATTTAACAATCATACTCATTTGAAAATATACAATTAAATTACGATAACTAATAAAAAAACTGATCACTATTGTACTATCTTAGAATACATAATGAATCACTTACATAACAATAGATTGCTTCTTATAAATAGATATATATGTAAAAACACAAATTGAGAATTTTCAATAACAATAATTTCAGAACAATAATTGTGTTTAAAAGATAATAAATTCATAATTTTAAAAGGATTCAAGATAATTAAGACCCTAAGAGAAACAAGGTTCTCAAAATTCAATATCATTATTAATATTATATCCTTATTTATTTATATTTAATTTAATTTATATATATTTTAACATAAGATATATATTATATGTTTAACGTTTCATATTGAAATAGGTTTTCCATTATACTTTTTATTAAACATGAATCATAATATTAATAATTTGATAAAATTTAATCTAATAAAAAATATATAAATTAAAAAATATTATTTATTACTTCATATATATATATATATATTATTGAAAAACTAAAATATATAAAACACAAATAATTTAAATATAATCATTCATATGTTACACTAAATATTTCTTTATAGAAATTAATATGTAAATATTAAAAATTAAGTTTTTTACAAAATATTATTTTTTAAATATTAACATTTTTATTAGAACATACAATATTTTAAAAAAATAATTTTAAAAGTCATGTACAATCTAAATATCTAATTCAAAATGATTATAATTTTTATTAAAGTTCCATTATTATATTATATTAATGATTTTATATAGTTCAAAACTATTATGCATGTAACTATTATATTTTGAATAGTAAAAACAATTTAACTATATTTATATAAAATTATCAAGGAAAATATTCTATTAAATAACAATTTTGATAAAATGAAATTATATTTAATAGAAGTAATTATTATAAAATATTGTTTAAAAAGGTAATTAAATATGAAATTTTAGCATAAATTTAAAATATCAAAACTTTATTAAAACAATTATTTTAAATTATTTTTTGATAGAAAATCATCTAAAAAATATTTTAATTATAAATAAATCCGTTTAATAAAAAAATAGAATAAATCAATGATAATAATTTTTGGGCTACAACATGTAAATTAATAAGGAAAAATATTCTAAGATAATGATAAATAATGTTCACGTGAAGTTGAAAATTTTAAAAATATTATTTAAGAAACGTTAGAAATGAGAAACTTTAGTATGATTTCTTTTAAAATATTAAAGGGTCATTAAAGAGGAACAAACCATAATTTTTTGCATAACTACATAAAAAAAATAAGATTATTTTTCATTATAAAATATGTGATTTTATAAATATAATGGGGGAAGAAATATATATTCTGTATTGTACTTGAATATTGGAACAAAAATTGGGTTGTTCCCTTTAATCGGGCATGCTTATCAGGATAAACTGAAAAAGTAACCTTGTTGAACATGTGTTTTCATCAAATAAGGATGAATTGATCTGGAATGATATGTTTGGAACATACATATGTAATTTAGTACAATAAAATTAGAATAATAAAGAAATAAATTTCATTAATGGGAGCGAAAGCACAACCTAGAGGAAAAAAATCATGTTCGGAGAGAATCCCTTACTTAATGTACAAATGTGTTAAGCACTAGGACTAAATGTCCTGGATAATGAAATTTGATTCTAAAATAATTTAATTCAGAACCATTGAAATAAATATTTGTTTACATTACTTTTATTATTTTCATTTATTCAATTTCGAATGAGTTATAATATTCAATATCAAGGTTTGAGTGTTTTTGTTTCCTGGGTTTTCATGAATAGATCACTTGTTTACATGAATGAATGATTATGTAAAATAAGAATCATTACACAGAATTGAAAATATCAATAATTAATGAAACTAAATATTACCAAAATAAATTATATTTTTTTTAAGATATTAGTATGATACAATTGAAAAAATGATAATGAAAACAGTTTAGATTATTATTTTTTGTGTTTTTCGAATATCACAAGTAAGTTTTGTTTTATTAATTAATGTAATATATATAAATTAATTTTAAAAAAATATATAAGTAAACATATTTATAATAATATCTAATTTATCCATAATTATGATTTACTGACCTTCCTTGAATGAGGTAATGTAAAATGAAATTACAACATCCATAAGGGTAGAAAATCAACACATCACGGATGAAGTTTTCATTTTTAGAATAAAATAGATTGGGAATGTGATTGATGAAAAATATTCCATTAACATAATAAAATTATAGTATATATAATATAATAGATATTAACATGAATTTTTTAATAGAAGAGATAAGGAAAGGATAAGAAAAAAAATAAATAAACTAAAAATATAACCAAATATGATTTTACTTCTTGAATGTTTTTCCTTGTGAACCTCCATAAGGCATAGGAGATTGGTAATTTTACTCAGAATATAAGATAATGGATAAGGGGATGTGTATTTGGATATTAATTGACTGTAATATAATAATTATCAAATTCTTAGGAGGTGTGAGGAAATGAGGTGGTGAGGGGTGGTATTTATAGCGGAGGAGAGTTATGTTTTTTTCATTACTATATTAATTAGATTATTATTTTGACTCAAAACTACCAATATATATGGATTTTATGAATAAATAATTTAAATAGTGCATATTATTTCTTAAATATTGTTTTATTAAATTATCCCTGATGTTAGGATTCATGTATTTTTCTTAAAAGGGTAAATACCATAAATTTAAATTTTTCATTTTCGTAAAAAATTAAATAATTTTAGAAAAATATAACAAATTCAACATAACAATTTTATGATTTGTAGAATTAGAAAATGGATAATATTTTTGGAAATTAGATTCTATATTTGAATTATTTTATTTTTAATTAAAATCATTATTTATTAGAAAAATACATATTCTCAAATTATAACTGATTTTATAACACATTGAAAATTAATTAATGTCTCAAAAAATATATTATAATAATTAGACAAAATTATATTAATTTATGAATCTATTTTATGGTAACTAATTTATTTCATTAATTATATTAGTTATTAAATTTTAAATAAAAATTTATTTTTCAATGATATTAAAATACTTAATTTATGAATTTTAAAACATTAATTTACTTATTCTATGATATAAATATTTCATATTATCATTTATGAGATACATAAATTTTATTTATACATACATAGGTGATGTAATTATTATAATGGGAACATTATTATTCCAAACGGTCACATTAATATTCAATAGTACATCACAGTTTAATTATACAATGTAAACTATCAAATTAGTTGAATTTATTTAATAAGGTACATACCATAAAATCATATGGTGTTATATTTTCCTTCATTTTTAATTTTAACCGTTGAATGTTTTCATGAATATTACCTTCTATTTTGACGAGGATGGAATATCTTCATAACAACATTAGTTCTTATGTTGTATCTTCAATTTTATGGTATCACTAGATAAATTTTCCTGATCGACCTTTATGAATTATCAATACATGATCTATTATCTGAATAATCATGATAGGCTATTCATAGTAAAAAAAATCCTGTTCCAGTTATATTTATTCATAGTTGAGTACATATGTTGGGTCTAGAATGTACTTAATTATAAACAATATGGGGAAAACATCATGATCATTAGAGAGACATGGTGACATTTTTAATCAGTAATCCATAGATCCAATTCATTATTGACACTAAAATGGTCTAATGTATATTGGGATTAGATTCCCTTTCTTTACAAACCATATGATAACAATGTATGGAGATAATTTAAAAACTACATGATCTCTCACTTATAATTCCAAATTCTTCCTCTGATTATCAATGTAAATATTTTTCAAACATTGAGCTTCATTAATATGATCCTCAATTTTCCCTACCTTTTTAATAATTTCATTACATGTTTTTGGCTTATAAGTTTCCTCTCCCCAACATTACCTAAAAAATATTGAATATAAAAACTATTCCCATATATTTATTTATATGTGGACATTTAAATAATGTAATATAAACTACAATAATATGAAAAATGAATAAACGTCAATACATATGAATCATACATTTAATGTAATGTGAGAATGATATCAACATGTAATGTAATGTTTTAATAGTCATATTAGACTACTTGTTGGACTGAGGGTGGTAAAAACTACGCAAATGAAGCTCAATTTACATATCGTTCTGTAGAATCTTTCAAAATTTTGATGGAAAAAGGGGTGGCTGATCAGACATAGTCAATAAGGGTGAATCATTAAGACTTAAAAGATCATTAATATAGAGTATTTCATATCACACTAGAGGTAAATATTATATTATAGCAAGTAAATGTGTGAATTTTGATACATGATCAACAATAACCCATATCACATCATTCATTATAGGTGTACTTAGTCGTCATGATAAAAATTACATCTTAATGCTATCACACAAACAGATAAGAATAGTTACAGTTTTCATGACTCATCTAGGATGTTGTCTCAAAGGCTTCACATGTTGAAAAATGTGACAGTTGGACACATAAGCAGTGATATACGACCTTATATTATCCCACCATTAATATTTTTTTCAGATCGTTGTACATCATTGTAATGCCTTAGTGTATATATAAATTTGAGCAATGAGTATCATAAAATAGTTCCGTTTTTAGCTATGTAATTGATGGAACAAATAACCTCTGTCCAAATTTTATAACTCCATCCTAATTAAAGAGGCTACAAAATATTTCATCCTTAACATCATTATTTTTTCAGAAAATTTGAATAATCTAATAGAGATTTTTTATCTTCACAAATAAATATGGTTTTGAAATAATTTGACAAAGACGATATGTTTAATATTACATAAAAATAAAATATCCATCATTACTAAATTTGTGAACATAATATCTTTATCAATCCATATTTGGATTAGAAGTCTATGAACATTCTTGGTTAATGATTTTTCCACCTTAATTTTTTCAAGATGGTAGTGTATTTAGAAATCGTAATCATTTAGTAACTCAAGACATTACCAAGGCCTCATATTGAGTTCTTTCTGTAAAAATTAATATTTAAAACTCTTATGATCTATATATATCTCATATATTTCATTATAGTTGTTGTATCTCCATATCTGTAGAGAAATTATGATGGATTGTAACTCATGACCATGAGTTGGATAATTATTTCATTAATGATAACTAGCTTGATGCATATGTAATAACATTATAATTTTTCAAAGAAACATAACAAGATCTTTTCTTTAATGAAATAATTTATTTTTACAGAAACATAATATTATTATGCTACAGTAAAAGTTGGACCATTGACAAATCATTTCTTCAATTCTTGAAAATATTTTGCACATTATTATATCTATAATAACTTAACACCTTTACATGTGATAACTGTGTAAGGGTCAGATAACAAGGAATAATTACAAACTTATAGCCATCAGTAACACACTAAACCACTAAAACTACATACCTAGGTTCTGACCATTCATATATTCCATTCATTGATTCTATTTTTCCTTTATGATAAATTAATGTTCTATATGTCCATGAAATAAAATTTTAAAAATCCAGAATTCACACTTCATAATTTTACCATATAACTATTTCTTCTAAGTGTCTCAACAATAATATGCACATTATTCTCATTGTCTTAATATCTTATGAGATTGCGATACTTATTGTCGGTGAAATTGAAGATCTCAACTGTGAGAGAGATATTATTATTCAGAGCATAAGTGGTGATTTACAGCGGATTGATGAGCATCATCCCTTGTACCTTCCATTTTAATATCCACTTATTTTCACAAATGGTCAGGATGGATATGTTGACAACATTTTACATAGATATACATCTATGAGTACATGTACAATGGTTCAGAAAGTTACAATGCGTGAATACTTCTCATATCACTTGCAGTGTCATTCGAGTGATAGGTCAATATTACAATTTTCGTGAAGACTGTTGCAACAGTTTATTGTTGATGCATATACAATGATAGAGTCTCAGAGACTATCCTTCACTCTCTTCAATCAAAAACGCTTGAGGGTTGAGTTGTAAAATGGGTTGCAAGATGCGTTTCTACGAGGTGACCGTGATGGGTCTTCATGTGGGAAGTGTATCATTTTACCATCTTCATTTACTAGTGTTCGCAGATATATGATTCAAAATTACCAAGATGCTATGTCAATATGAAATTGGGCAGGTTATCCAGATTTTTTTAACGTTTACATGCAATCCACTATGGCCTGAGATCACAATATTTTTATCATCTAACAATCTTCTCCCTTCATATTTTCCGAACATTTTATCCAGAATTTTCAATATTAAGGTTTACCAGTTGATGAATGATTTACAAGACAGATGTTTCTTTGGAAAGTCATGAGCAGGTACCTGCTTTAATACCGATTATTTTATAATACATACTTTATCTTTACTACTGAATCTGTTGTTGAACTATGTAATTTATATCATTACTTTCTATGCAGTTGTTAATATAGTGTAATTTCAGAAATGAGGACTGCCTCATGTATGCATTTTACTGTTTTTATGTAGAGAGACCAAAGTAGGTACTCTGGCCTGCATTGACAAATGTGTTTCTGCTGAAGTTCCAAACAAATGTGACTTCCCAAAACATCATGAGGCTGTAAAGAAGTTTATGATTCATGGACCTTGTGGTGATGAAAATCATCGATCACCTTGTATGAAAAATGTCAAGTGTACTAAATTTTTTCAAAAAAAAATTTGATGAAAGTACAACAGTTGATGATGATGGGTATGTTCTATACCAGCGACAAAATGATGGAAACACGATCGTGACGAATGGTGTCCCATTGGATAATTGGTTTGTTGTACCATATAATCCTTTCTTGCTGATGAAGTATCAAGATCATCTGAATATAGAAGTTTGCAATCAATCAACTTCCATCTAATATTTGTTTAAGTATATTAGAAATGGAAATGATCGTGTCATAGCAGCTTTGCATGAAACTAATAGTGCAGCACAGTCAAGAAATACTGTTGATGAGATTAAAATGTATTATGATTTCCAGTACATCTCTCCTTGTGAGGCTTCTTGGAGGATATTTACATATGATATCCACTATAGATATCCTGCGGTTGAAAGGATAAATTTCCATTTACCAGGCCAGAATATTGTTACGTACACTGACACTGATCAAATTGAGGATGTGTTGAGTAAGAGTAATATTTCTAATTTAATGCTTACGAATTGGTTTCAAGCTAATATTGCATACCCGGAAGGAAGGTGCCTCTCATTCGTAGAATATCCAACTAGATTTGTATTCCACCAATGAGAAAAAAGATGGTGTCCAAGAAAGTAGGGGTTCAGTATTGGTAGACTTAATTATGTGCCACCAAAAACTGTAGATCTTTATTTCCTATGATTAATGCTCTCAAATATCAGAGGTGCAACTTATTTTGAATGTATTAGAACTATTAACAATATTATCCATGGTACTTTTCGTGAATCATGTTTGGAATTGGGACTTCTTGCTGGTTACAGATAATTTATTGAAGTAATAAAGGAGGTTTTAACTTGGGCTACAGGATAGTCTATGCATAGACTATTTTCAAGCATTTTGTTCTCAAACAATATGTCCTGCCCAGACATTGTGTGGCATGAAACATGTGAGCTCCTCAGTGAAGACATCCTCTATGCGCAACAAAATAGGCTTCAAATTCCAGGTATGTGTTCTAAAATTTCTCGACTTATACCGTGTGATCTATGTAGCTGTTGGTTCGTTGAACTTTTACTTTTTTATGAATCCATTAAAATACTTGAATAACAATATTTCATGAATCTATATAGATTTGACACTCACGGATCATCAAAAACAAATGTATGCTTTGCATGAAATATAGAATACACTTCAGAGAAATTGTCGATCTCTTCATTCTTTTCCACCAATTCCGGTTCCAAATTCTGATATTGTCTCTCAACGAAATCATTTAGTAGCTGATGAGCTAAATCATAACAGAGACAGTCTTAGGAATGAGTATCTGACTTTGGAAAGTCATCTTAATGATGAACAGAACGACGTGATGACTACAATTATGTATTCGTTAACTGCATCTGCCGGTGGTTTCTTTTTCTTGCATGGTCATGGCGGCACAGGTAATACTTACATTTTGAAATTATTGACATCATTACTACGGTCAGATGTTAATATTGTCCTGGTAGTCGCATCCAGTAGAATTGCATCATTACTACTACCTGGTGGAAGGATGACACATTCTAAATTTTGAATTCCTATATCTATTTCTAAAAATTCTGTTTTCAATATTCAACAAGGCAATGATGTCACAAATATTCGACTGTTAACAAAGCTAATTATATGGGATGAGGCACCAATGACTCATACGAATTTCTTTGAAGCCCTTGATCATACATTAAAATATATAATGTCAATAAAAAACGAGAATGCTTCAACCTTTCCATTCGGTGGAATAACAATTGTGTTGGGTGTGGATTTTAGGCAAATACTACCTATCGTACCAGGTGGAAACAGAAATGATATAGTTTGTTCAATTATAGCCTCTTCATATTTATTACAACATTGTCGTGTTTTGAAACTGACAAGGAACATGAGATTGTTTTCCAATTCTTATACAATATCAGATGAGATTTTGTTTTCCAAATGGACTTTAGATGTTGGTGAAGGTCACATTGCAGAACCAAATTATAGTGAAACTTTAATTCCAATCCCATCTGCATATCTTCTTTCTTGGACTACAGATCCTATTTGTGCAGTTGTTGAGCATACGTATCAAAACATCATGAGTAACCATGCTGATATTAATTATCTTAAAGACTGTTCCATCTTAGCTCCAACTCGAGATATTGTTGAAGATGTAAATGGGTACATGATGTCCCTCACCTGTTCTGAATGAAAAGATTATTTCAGCTCAGATTCAGTTTTTGATGCATGTTTTAATACCGATAGGCCGGAAAACATTTTCACTTCTGTTATGTTAAATGGGATTAATGTTTCAGGGATGGCTGTCCATAAGATTACACTCAAAATTGGGGTACCTGTCATGTTTCATTGAAATGTAGATCAGTATATGGGAGTATGTAATGGTACTCTCTTGATTATAATGCATTTGGGAGATCATGTCATCGGAGAAAGAATATTATGTGGTTGTAGTTCATGATATCTTGCTTTCATTCCATGATTATATATGACACACTCCGACTATCGATGGCCTTTCAAACTAAAAATAAGACAATATCCATTGACTGTTTCTTATGCTAGGACTATTAACAAAAGTCAAGGACAATCATTATCTACTATTGGTCTATATAGTCAAAAACCTGTGTTTTTTCATGGTCAATTATATGTTGCTTTATCTAGAGTCACATCATCATTAGGTTTGAAAATATTAGTTGGTTATAATTATCCCACAACTCGTGAATCAACACAAAATATTTTTTATAAAGAAATATTTGATATATTGTGTTAGGTATATATCAAATTATATGTTAAATTGTCTATGATTGGTTCTGCTCAACTTATTTCTATAATATTTTATGAATCTCAATATATCTGATTATTATATCTTTCTATAGAAAAAACATCACATTATTACCAAGATGTCACAATCTATTACCCCTTTGAATGATATCACACCTGATACCGATGAGACATTTAAGATACAAGTGCGTATTCTGAATTTGTTGTCCAACACAACATCTAAGTACTCCAATGATGTTGTTCCGATTGATATGATTCTTGGTGATTTACAGTTGAATTTTAAATTAAAACTAGACTGCATTTTATATTTTTATTATTTCACTTATATTTTCATTTCCAGCATAGGACAAATTTTTCAACTACATTGATATGTCTTTATATTTTTGACATTATTAGATCATTATTTCTGCAGAAAACAACGATTCACTGTACAATTACTAGGCAAGTTCAGAATCATATTGCGTGAAGGCATGTGCTATTTCATACAGAACTGTCAGATAGTTGTTAATCAAGGTACATACTTAGGAATTAGACATGCATGTCGATTACTATTCACATCAACAATGCATGTCCAGCCTTGTGATGCACCGCTGCCACATTTCTGTTTCGATTTTACTTCCTTTGATGAAATAATTCATATAAGGGTTCCAGAGAAACATTTAATAGGTAGATATTTCGAAAGATTCCTGACACATAAGTTTAATGCTTTTATATACTATCTATTGATCAATACAGAATATTATTTATTGGTTTTATATATTATTATCTAACATTATCGTGATTTTTCTTTTTGTAATCTGTCTTAGAAATTATTTAATACTTACTTTGATAACATCCTCCTGAGGCATTGGGTAGTTCCAATTCGTGGATGAAAATTGTCTTACGAGATGCGAGGTTAGTTATTATGGACTTTTAATTTCTCTAAACTGCTATTTATATTTAGCATCATGCAGTACATATTTTTTGGGCAGTGGGTTACAACTTAAATGCAGTTTATTGGGTGACTCTACTAACCAGATTTCATCATAATTTGAAGAAAATAGTGGTCCACCAATTGTTTTAATATTGAAACTTTTCAAAGTTAAGAAATTGAATAGTATTCTACCTAATAACATAATTCCGTATTGCGGTTTATATTATTCAATTCATTGATGATTTTTAACCCAGTATTCCAACTAAGTTTGTTTTAAAACTATTTTTAGACTATTTCACACTCAAAACATCCATTAATGAGACGAAAATCCTTTTCAATCTTGATATCAAAGATGTTGAATCATTCATAAAAAGGTTCTCTGCATAATTTATTTAATTATGATTTTTTATATGATCTCCACTGATTACTATATGATAGATGTACATATTATTTTTTACATTTGAGTTGAATTTTTTAATATTCAGATGTATGTTTATAATGGATTCAGAGAATCGAAGTCCCACATCAGCTAAACCATCTTCTTCCTCTACACCATTTCTATTTTGGGAAAATAAAAAAACTCTTTCTGAAGTGAAGAATTGTGATCAGGTATGTAATATATGGAAAATTAACAATTAATTTCATGCACTTTATTAATCTGGGTGTACGAGTACAGTACTGTATAATTCATAATCTACATTTTTCTCAATGTTGGATAGCCTACAATGTGCGTGATTTCTGTTACAATAAAGAAAACTCAAACAACTCTCAATTTTTTCTATGAATCATGGAATTCTTTCATGAAAAAAGTGCATATTGATGATTGCAAAATTAAGTGTAATAATTGAAAAATATCTGTAACTTTAACCATTCCCAGGTTAATATTTGTTCTTCTCATTAACAGTTTATTAATAATTTTATATATCAATAGTAATTAATTTTAGTTATTTCATATTTATAAATCAACAGATTTAGAGTGCAGCTGCTTGTGATAGATACGACAGAATGCTTGTCATTTGTCATATTCGATAAACAAGTAATGAAATTTGTGAGAAACACTGCTTCAGATCTGAGAGATTATTTGATTCAGGTACTACCACGTAATAAAATAGCATACTGAAAAAATATGTTTGCTTCATTTAAACTAACAACAACTTTAGTTTTTTTAAAAAGGATGATGACGAGTACGGTTTTCCTTCCAAATTGACTGATTTCAAATCAAAAAGGGTTCTTCTGTCAATTGAAGTGTCGAATTTTAATATACAAAATCATCCCCGTTCAGTAGAACAAAACTCATACAAGGTACTTTTCATTACTGACAACAAAAAATACATCACCATGTTCAATTACAACTTCACATATTATCAGGTATATTCTATTACATTTTCCTGTTTTCTTTAATATGGATAGATTGCACAAAGTTATTTCTATTATTATTAATATACAGCATCGTCAAACTATATGTTTTACAAATGTAAGTAGTTTCTAAGAACATAATTGGGTATAATATAATCCATTATAACATTAAATACTTCCCTCTATGTAACGAACATGAAACCAGATTAATGATATATTGTTCTATAATATTATCATCAGAGTGCTGATTCATTTTGACTCTGTGAAAAGGATGACTCAATATTTGAAAAATCGTCTGCGGTATCATCACCTATTCATATATATATATATATATATATTCATCCTTAGAATTTTCATTATAAGGCTTTATTTTAAGCCTACATTGTTATTTCTCCTTCATCTAATTCTTCTTTTAATTATGTTTTATATGTAGAAAAACCTACTAACTTAATTTTTAAATGATGATCTTATTGAGAAATCTCATCATATCTCACCTGAAAGTGTCGGTAGAACATGTCAGGAAAAAAATGTGGCAGTCTGAATGACTGATATATGAACGGACAAAGCAGAGAAGATAGACTGATATGTACAACATATATGAAATGTAATACTAAATGGTGTACATGATTTACTAAATGTTGAATTTTCATTAGGTACGGAAATAGTGACTACGTCATGAAAGTATAATGTCTTTAGAAATTTTACTGAAGGCCTCTAGAAATGATACCAATGTACAAGTTCATGTTTATATATAGTTTTTTTTATTCAACACCATCGTATTGATGGTACTGCGGTCTTCCAATTCTCCTTTACTGTCTACAACTACATGATTTTTATGATATTATTTTCTGTTTACCCGCTAGAGTTTAACATCATTAATTTTAAGTGGGGGTGGGTAGGGGGCGGAGCTGGGTAGGGGGTTGGTGGGGGAGGGGTCTGGTGGGGGAGGGGGAGGGGGGCTGGGCAGGGGTAGGTGGAGGGGGGGAGCTGGACAGGGGGAGGGGGGAGCAGAGAAGGGGCTGGGTGAGGTGGGGGAGCTGGGCAGAGAGAGGGGGTGAGCTTGGCAGGGGCAAGTGGAGGGAGGGAGCTTGGCATTGGGAGGGGCCTGGGCAGGGGGAGGGGACTGGTCAGGGGGACGGGGGCTGGTCAGAGGGGACAGGGAGGGGGATGGGCATGGAAGGCGGGCTGGGCGGGGGGAGGGGGGCTGGGCAGAGTGGAGGGGGAGGGGAGGGGTTATATTTTATTCTTTTTCATTTAGTCCTATACGTTTCCTACGGTTATAAATATTTCATAGAAGTTTCTCTTTGTGTTTAAATATTACCTACCACTATCTTGTCTTTCTAACATATCATTTTGTTCTGTCTGTGTTGGCAGCTCATTTGTGGAGGTGCTTCTCAGTTTTTTTCCCTGGACGAATATTGAGGTATACAAAATATTTACTCCTTATCTTGCATCTGTCATCACTGTTTAAAGATTCATCAATAACCATCTTAGGAATTCATTAACTTATTTGGATATCTCTTCTTGTTGTTCATTTTTTTTAAATTTAAATAGCTTTCCACTGCTTTTCTAGGGGCACGTTTTAGTGGGGGTGGGAAGGGGGAGGGGATGTGAAGGGGAAAGGGGGAGGGATGGAGCTGGGAAGGGGGAGGGTAGGGGGGATTTAGGCAGGGGCTGGGGCTGGGGCTAAGGCAGGGGATGGGGCAGGGGCAGGGGGAGGGGGAGGGGGGAGGTGGGCAGGTGGAGGGGGGAGCTGGGTAGAGTCTGGGGAGGGAGGGGAGCGGGGCTAGGGCTGGGGGGGAGCTGAGCAGGGGTTGGGGGAGGGGGAGCTGGGTAGGGGCTGGGGGAGGTGGGGAGATGGGAAGAGGGAGGGGGCGAGCGTGGAAGGGCCAGGGGGAGGCGTGGGGGGGGGGGAAGATGTTCATGAGGAGGTGAGGGGGGAAGCTAGGCAGGGGGTAGCTGGACAGAGGCAGGAGGAGGGGGAGCTGGGCAGTGGGACAGGGAGGGGGCTAGGCATGGGAAGGGGGCTGGGCAGGGGGAGGGGGGTTGGGAAGAGTGGAGGGGGAAGGGGAGGGGTTATATTTTATTCATTTTCATTTATTCATATATATTTCCTACTGTTATTATGATTTATTATAAGATTGTATTTCTGATGAAATATTACCTACCATTATCTTGTCTTACTAACATATCTTTCTATTCGGCCTGGGTTTGCATCATGGTTGTGGAGGTGCTTCCCAGTTTTGGTCCTGGCTGATTATTTAGGTAAAAAAAATATTTACTCCTGCTCTTGCATCCGTCTTCACTGTTTAAAGATTTATCAATAACCATCCTAGGAATTCGTTGTAACTTATTTGGATATCTCTTCTTGTGGTTCGGTTTTTAAAATGTAAAAAGTTTTCCACATCATTTATAAGGGAACGTTTTAGTGGGGGTGGGCAGTGGGATGGGGTGGGCAGGGGTAAGGGGGACGGATTGACCAGAGCAGGGGGAGGGGGGATCTGGGCAGGGTCTTGGCAGGGGGAGTGGGCTGGGTAGGGGAAGGGGGGCTGGGCAGAGGGGAAGGGTAAGGGCAGGGCTATGAGAGGTTATCATATTTATAGTAATTAGTAATTTTTTGTTTCAATTTATTCCAACAGATTTCTAAATTTCACACCTTCAGAACTTCGCCTCCCCCATTCTAGCATCTTCTATTTTCATTGCCTTTAGTCTTAACTCCATTTTCTTCCATCATGTGTAACCCACTCACATCATTATGGTGTTAAATTTTTTAATAAATTTAATAATTATTTTTCTATTTTTAGGTGGCTATCTTCAAATCATGGTTTGGAGAAAGTCCATGATTTCCAAACAGGATGACAACACCTTTACAGTTGAACTACTCTTTAAAACAATGGCTAGGAAATCCATGTTTTCATTCTGCTCATTTTTTATTATTTTCATTTTTCTGGACTTATTTTCATTATTTTATGTTATATAGGTTTTCTCAACTTACCATATTTATTTTAGTCATTTTCACATTTTTCGGTTTTATTTTTACAATCACTGTCTTATGTTGGATTTAAATTTCACTCTTTAGTCAATATTTTTGTTTCTTCACAACTTTTATAAATACAAATTCTTTTTGAAAGTAAAACCATTAATCAATCCCTTCAATTTTTAGTCAAAATTATTGTTTCTTGTCAACAGTTATAATTATTAATTCTTATTAGCAGAACAGACATTAATCGAATAAGACGTGTTATTGTATGGGTGGGTACTAGTTTTTATAATGGGAACATTATTATTCCAAACGGTCACATTAATATTCAATAGTATATCACAGTTCAATTGTACAATATAAACTATCAAATTAGTTGAATTTATTTAATAAGGTACATACCATAAAATAATATGGTGTTATATTCTTCCATCATTTTTTATTTTAACCATTGAATGTTTTCATGAATATTACCTACTATATAGATGAGGGTGGAATATCTTCATAAAAACATTAGTTCTTATGTTGCATCTTCAATTTTATGGTATCACTAGAGAAATTTTCCTGATCGAGCCTTATGATTTATCAATACATGCTCTATTATATCAATAATCATGATAGGTTATTCATAGTAAAAAAATATGGTTCCAGTTATATTTATTCATCATTGAGTACATATGTTGGGTCTAGAATGTACATAATTAAAAAACATATGGGGAAAATATCATGATCATTAGAGAGACATGGTGACATTTTAAATCAGTAAGACAGAGATCCAATCCATTATAGACTTTAAAATGGTCTAATGTATATTGGGATTAGTTTCCCTTTCTTTAAAAACCATATGATAACAATCTATGGAGATAATTTAAAAACTACATGATCTCTCACTTATAATTCAAAATCATTCCTCTGATTATCTATGTAAATATTTTTAAAACATTTGAGCTTCATTAATATGATCCTCAATTGTCCCTACCTTTTTAATGATTTCATTAAATGTTTTTGGCTTATAAGTTTCCTCTCCACAAAATTATCCAAACAAATTTAATATAAAAACTATTTTCATATAATTATTTATATGTGGCCATTTAAATAATGTAATATAAAATACAATATTAGGAAAAATGAAAAATCGTCAATACAGATGCATCATATATTGAATGTATTGTGATAATGATATCAACATATAATGTAATGTTTTAATAGTCATATTAGACTACATGTTGGCTTTAGGGTGGTAAAAACTGCACAAATGAAGCTCAATTTACATATCGTTCTGTGGAATATTCCTAAATTTTGATGGAAAAAGTGGTGGCTCATCAGACATAGTCAATAAGGGTAAATCATTAAGATTTAAAAGATCATTAATATAGATTATTTATTATCACTCTAGAGGTAAATCTTATATTATAGCAAGTAAATGTGTGAATTTTGATACACGATCAACAATAACCCATATCACATCATTCATTATAGGATTCCTTAGTCGTCATTAGAAAAATTACATCTTAATGCTATCACACATACAAATAAGAATAGTCAGAGTTTTCATGACTCATCTAGGATGTTGTATCAAAGTCTTCACATGTTAAAAAATGTGATAGTTGGACACATAAGCAGTGATATACCACCTCATATTATCTCACCATTTTTTTTCAGATCGTTGTACATCATTGTAATGCCTTAGTGTATATATAAATTTGAGCAATGAGTATCATAAAATAGTTCCCTTTTTAGCTAAGGAATTGATGGAACAAATAACCTTTGTCCAAATTTTATAAATCCATTATAATTAAAGATGCTACAAGATCTTTCATCATTAACATCATTATTTTTTCACATAATTCGTATAATCTAATAGAGGTATTTTTTTCTTCACCAAAAAATATGGTCTTGAAATAATTTGAAAAAGACGATATATTTAATATTAATTAAAAAATACCATATCCATATTTACTAAATTTGTGAACATAATCTCTCTCTCAATCCATATTTGGATTAGAAGTCTATGAACTATCATGGTTAATGAATTTTCTTCCTTAATTTTTTCATGATGGTAGTGTATTTTGAAATCGTAATCATTTAGTGACTCAAGACATTACCTAGGCCTCAGATTGAGTTCTTTCTGTAAAAATTGGAATTAAAAACTCTTAGGATCTATATATATCTCATATATTTCACTATAGTTATCATATCTCCATATCTGTAGAGAAATTATTATGGATGGTAATTCATGACCATGAGTTGGATAATTTTTCAATTAATTTTCACTACCTTTATTCATACGTAATAACATTTTAATTTTTCAACGAAACACAATAGGGTATTTTCTTTAATGCATTAATGTATTATACAAAAACATAATTTGATTATGCAAATGTAAAAGTTGGACCATTGACAAATCATTTCTTCAATTCTTGAAAATATTGGGTACATTATTATATCTATAATAACTTAACACCTTTACATGTGAGAATTGTTTATGGGTCAGATAACCAGGAAAAATTACAAACGAATAGCCATCAGTAACCGACTAAACCACTAAAACTACATTCCTAGGTTGTGACCATTCATATATTCCATTATTTGATTCTATTTTCCTTTCATGATAAAGTAATGTTCCATATGTCCATGAAATAAAATTTTAAAAATCAAGAATTCGCAATTCATAATTTTACCATATAACTATTTCTTATGAGTGTATCAATAATAATATACACATTATTCCCATTATCTTAATATATTTTAGGATACACCAGTATATCATCAATGTATACTACAATAAAATTATTATGATATTAATTGAATTATCATATCATGAGATTCATAAAATCATAAGATTTATTAGTCAATCCCAATGGAATTACTATAAATTCAGAATGTCTATACATTATCTAAAAATCATTCATCAGATTATCTTCCTTTAAATTAAATTGATAATAACCAAAACATATTTCAATCATTGATAATTAGTATGATCTGCGAATTTGATCAAATTAATAATCAATATGGGGATTTTTAAAAATGATATTTTTTGAATAACAATTATTTCCCTATAGTAAATTCAAATCCACAGTGGTCCATCCATCTTCTAAAAAAAGATAATAGGGGATCCCCATGGAATAAATATTGGTAGAAGAAATATCATATTGATCAGCCTATCTTGTTTTTTTAATTAGATAAACTAATTCCATAGTGTCCCTTCTTTATGGAGTATTTTATATTGGTCTTACATGAGGGATTAAATAAATGATAAACTCAACTTAATATTATTAAAGGTTTCATGGTAATTCCATAGGAAATAAATCAATGTATTGTCATATAATTTGTACTTATCGAATTTAAAGATGACATTTATTTTTCACTATTTGTCATTTTATCTTCCTACCAATTAATTTCATCAATTCGAGCTATTCGAGATAGAACGAGGTAAAAATTTGATGAAAAATTTTCTTCTCTATTGATAAGGGATTCCACATCCTTTTATAAAATCATAATTTCAATCATCAAAAAATAAATTCCCTCATAATATTTTAGAAGATAGTCCTTACTAATTATTATATTAATGTTTCCATTGGTATGATAATATGTTCAAAAATAAATCATTTTTGTATGACACAATGAGATATTCTAGACAAATATTTTTGTATAAAGATACATATATAATGGTTTTTGAATGAAAAATATCGTATTAAATTAACAGATAAATATTTAAATTTCATGTAAATTTTGGGTAAATATAAAAGAGCGTGATGATCTAGAATAAAATAATTCATAAACTAAATTTAAAGATAGGGATATTATATATGCCACCAAATCAATGGGATCATCTACTTCAGCTATCATAATCACATATGATTGGTTGTCAACCATCAACCTATTCACTAGAAGATTCCCTTGGCCCATGGGAAATTGATTTGAATAATTTTCAATTTTAGTAATATTTAATCATTGAACATCATTTTCATGACTCTTCCCCTGTTATTCATTTTCTTAATGGACCTTTTTCTATACACTTAAAATAAACTCCATTTAATTTCATGCATTTCTGATGATAGTTCTTTCAAAAAATTATATATATTATAAATTTCATCATTCAATTCTAATAATTTTATTATTCACATTCTCCATGTTTATCAGAAGACATTTTCTTCTCCTAATTATCCTTGAACTTATAGAATCTATAAAATTCCTTATCTATTTGCATGACATATAATATTATTTCCTCATCTGATGAAAACGTTAGAGAAGCTTGTTCCCTCCAATGACTTGGATTAAGGCCTTATAATATATATTAACTAATGTCTTTAAAATCACATATGTAATCAATAGAATACTGGAACAGTCTTGTGAAAGATGTTACATACTCTGTTACACTCTCTTCCTCTATTGGCTTTATTGTAACACCCCGATATTTTATGAGAAACATTCATTTTAATTTCTTTGATGTATTGTGATGTACGCTACAATAAGATTATCTTTCGCTATATACAACACCGTATTGGCTTGTAGTATACAAAAACACTATTCTTGGCTTGTGTGGCATGCAAGAGAGACCTTCCTCAATTGCTTGTGTTATACGAAATACCAAGTTTCACTAAACAATGATATATTGTTATAATATTAAAATGAATGAGATGATAAGAATATTATTAACCACATTTTTAATTTTATAAAATTATCATTCATCTTACACATATTCTAGATCATGTTATGAGAACAAAATAAAATTTTCAGGTAAAATAAGTATTTTTTCAAAAAAAGCAGTTTTATCGCATTTTGATGGTGCACCCACATTAAATATATTTTTAGAAACGTTTATAAGTTCAATTTTACAAAATAAACTTATTTATTTCAATAATTATATAAAAATTAACTTTGGATAATTGTTTTATATTTTTTTGTTAACTTTTATATTTTTATGAATAGTAAAAATACGTAATAATTTAATTTAAAACGACATTTTTCATCAAGATAATGTAAATGGTTAAATTATAATATTTAATGGTTTTAAAGTATAAATAGAATATAATTTTACGATTTAATATTATTTATGTCATTGTAATTAATTTTACATTGAATTCATAGGAAAAACGTTTTAATCTTTTCCAATGTTATAACTTTTAAAAACCATTTTCACAACAGAGATTTTAATTTTAAAGCTAAATACTTAGACTTATATGTTATGAATATTAAAAAATGGAATCCATATTTGGAATAATTAGGTACAAATTATGTTAATAGGTTAATTTCTTTTAGACATTATGAATAGTTACTACAGTAAATTGTATTTACTATAGTTAATGGTAAATCTGGTAATTAAGAGTAAACAAAATATTATAAAATTACCATAACACTTGTATTAATATAATTGGATGATTATATTTCGTCCTAAAATATACTTGGGTCTAAATGGTATCTTTTGGAACCCACATGGATGTGATTAATTCCTAAAATTTATTTTATGTAAAAAACAGTGATATACGTCCCACTCAAACATTATTAATTAAAATATTCTTAATATAAGGTTATAAAGAATATAAATTCAATTATAAATACTCATTTAAAAGTTAAAATAATTTTATTCATCATGTTAATTTATTTTTGATTTTATAAAATATTTAATTATCTTATTATCTTATACAATAATGCTGAAGAAATTATTTATTTAGTGAAAAATCAATAATATAGTTTATATTAAATTATTAATACCCATAAAAGGACCAAAAACATTCCCAATATTTATTTGTAGAGTATATATATACCCCAATCATCTGTGAGTCTACTTTGGGTCCATTTGGATCCTTATAAAACAGATTAGGGCATTTATATTATTTTATTTTAAATGATTTCAAAGTTGTCACCTTCATACTTTAATAGAGATATAATTTTAAAAGATGGTTGTTTTAGAAGATAACATTGAATAAAAGTATTATTATAAAATATATTAACTTTATATTAATCATATAATTTTTTTTAATTTTTTAGTCACAAATAAGTATATTAAATAATGATACAAAAATGTTGTAGTAATTATTTTATTAAGATAAATATCAAATAAATGGTTTTAAATATGTCAAAATAAATATTATCTGAACTGATTAGTGTTATCCACAAATTTTCAAGAATAATATGAAATGTTAAGAATCTATTATATACTTTGGTTTTGAAATATCTTCTGTGTGTATTTTATTTAAATTCAAATAAATTATTAGTGTCAAAATTGACACAATTGATATTTTATAACAATAACATATTTTGAAATTGTTTAAAAATATTAAAAATACTTAAAAATTGTAAATTGAAATTTAAATTGTCGAAAATTTCTTAAAGTATCAAAATTTATGATAATTCACAACACATAAGTAATAATTTATAACAATTTAAAATTTTGAAAATTATTACCCCAAATTAAATTAAATAGATTAAATAATGATAAATCAAATTGAGAAGGTTTAAAATAATTTCCCAACATGTATACTTTTCTTTGATGATGATATTACAACCCTATCTCATCTCAAATTATAATTTCAGTTATTTTGGAACTTTTTATGTGGGTTATGATTTTATTATAAATTAATATTTTTGAGGCTTCCAAAAGGCCCCCTCTGCTCTCTTATAAAAGAGAACCTCCCACCTCATCTCTTCACTCCATTTTAATCCTTCAACCTTGTCCAACCCCTGATAATTCTTCTTCTCAACCTCTCTAGTTATATTATAGAGGTTCCGGTCTTCTCAAAAGACCAACTCTGGTGCCGTAAGAGGAAATTTAAAAGAGGAACGTCGGGGAAGAGGCAATCTCTTCTACCGATTCGTTCATGTTTCTTTCTTCTTATAATTACTCTTCATTAGTTGTTTCATAATAAAGTAATAACATCAGTATCAATAATATAATTATATTTTATCATAAATATTAAACAACTCTATTACAATTTCTATCTATCCTACGAAAAATAAAATCACCGCATCTGTGTACGTACGGCTTACCATCTCTACGCCGTGGTGGAATTTGTTCCCCACCACACCTTACCGTGATGGGTATTATGTTGGAAAATGAAACTATATATGATTACTATAACATCATACTGATTATGTGATATTATATAATCCACTCTATTTCCGTTCAATATTTATGGTAAAGATATCATCGCTCGTGCGTACGTACAGATTATCGTCTCCAGGACATGATGAGATTCTTTCTCCATGTTAACCATTCCAAGAATGATTATAAAGTACATATAATATATAATAGTGAAATATATGACATTATAATTATACTGAATTTATTTATATTTTATTTAATTACTTCCATTCAATTCAATAAGGAAAGGAAAATAGAATTCATGCATACATACGACTTATCGTCTCCTTGAACAGAGTATTTCATTCCATTTATGCTTCATTTATATTCTGAATATTATATATATTTATATCATTTTTTACATTCTGTAAGTAAGTAATAATTATATAAGTAATCATATGAATAATTAAACATCAAAACTCGTACGATAAATGAAACAATTTTACCCAAAACACCACTTTAACATGGAATTGACAAATGAACAGGTAATATAAAGTTGTAAGTGAATAATATATGATATCAAAAATATTGTTATGGATCTATTACAAGTTAATTATATTTTTAAACCCACTATATAGGAGTCGCAGACACATACTGATGAAATTGGACAAAAGGTAAGGGGTATCTTTTCCAATCTTGTTTTTATCAGAGATTGTTTATTCGTAAGTATTTACTAGGGTTATATTTATCATCCATGTTCTTTTCTTAAAAATATATATTCATAAAAGTTTTACTATTATTCAATGTGTATTTAAAGTCATTTTTACCTTTTCTGTTTCTTACCACATATTATGGAAGGAATCATTAATTTTTTACAATATGAGGTACTTTTTGACTTTTCTTGGAAAAGAACAAGAAGAATTTTTTTTAATTATACATCATGAATAGTTATTTACGATTTCATAATGACTTATTTACATGAATATTCCTCTAAAATATTTCATGAATATTTTTAACTAAATTATTTAATTTAAAATTGTGTGACATGTTGAGAAAATAAAATGATTTTGGTGAAGAATGAATATTTTCCTCGGGAATTCATTTAAAGTATTTTATCAAAACTATTTTACATCGAAGATGTCATTCCATAATAGGGATATGTTTCAGTTATAATTTCCCTTTTATTTACATGGTTTTTTTGATGAAATTATATCCATTTCTTATATGTATTATTTTATTAGGGGATGATGTATATGAAACCCATTTTACTCATTGGGTTATGATGAATGATTTATTTTGTGGCACACATAAGAATGATATCATTATTAGATGTGTGGGACCAATATATCCCTCTAATTCATTGGGTAATGATTGATATCTCACGAGATAGACATGGATGGAATGGAAAATAAATCTGGTTCTGTAATACAGAGCTGGAATGGCTAGTAATCCCGGTTCAGTAATCAACTTTCTCTACTATGATGGTCTTGGAATAAATTCCTTGGATACAATGGAAATAATATGATGTGCTTAATGGTTTTCCACAACTCCATGTTTTATTACCATGATAATTTATCATTATTAATGTTCCATTGTGATCTATTCCTTATGTACTTCCACGATTTATGTCAATAAACTTGCTTTTTGTTCATGTTTTTTTATTCAAATATTTATGGATTGTTTTATGTTCTCCATGTTTCACCTTACTGAGAATTTTAGCTCACTATTTTTATGTTTTCGTTTCCCCATGATTTAAAGAAAGGTTTTAGGTAAGACAACAAAAGGGGAAGATTTTTTTGGGAGATGTTGAAGATCTTTCTCCATGATTATAAGAGTATATTCTGAGTTTCCAAAGACACTAAACTAATACGGTCTTTGGGCATCTTGTTTTGTTATGTTTTTAGTATTCTGAGAAAGTAATCTAATGTCTATGTGTGTCATGCCTTGGGTCTCTACAGTTGGTATTAGAGTGAAGGTTTTGTAAACATTTGGAAACTAGGATGGGAAAACATTAGTGACATCCCTAGAGATATTTATAAGGTATGTCTAGGGATTTTTCCTAAGGTTAAGTATAAGTATAGGTAATAATCCAAGAATTATGGTAACGGTCATAGGGTTAAACATAAAATGTTGATATTGAAGGTACGCCCCCTTTATTATTTTGTATTCCTAGCATGATTTTTGCTTCTAAGAATTTTCTTTTTGGGATTTAGACGATGGATGGAACCTAGATAAACCGTGTTGATCAATGTAATGGACAATTCAATGATTGTCCTCTTGAACAAACCAATGTTATGGGATATGGAGTGAAATTTTTTTTATTATACTTATAATAGATAGGAATCATTCTGGTCTTCCAAATGAGTAGAGAGGGGAACAATATTCTATTGAGAACATCATGATGCAACATCCACATTCTTTCAGTGGGTCTTCAGATACACTTGTTGCTGAACAATGGATCAGTACCACTGAAAAGATATTTTCCGTAGTTCATTTTTTGGAGCAAGAAAAATTTATTTTGAATATTTACCATTTAAGAGGTGAATCAGACCAGTTTTAGACTCTAATTACGAATACAAGGCCCCATGATGAAATTGAATCCATGGAATGGGATGAGTTCAAGAACTTTTTTTTCAATATTTTTTCCCTCATATTCTTCAAACAAATATGGGAAATGAGTTCCTTGAGCTTAACAAAAGTCATGATGAACCTATTGGTATATAAGAGGTTAATTTTAAAAGATTTTCAAGGTATGCATACATCTTTATCATCCAATTTACAAATAATGTTGATAAATTATTCAGTGGAATAAAACCTAGTCTTCGAAGGGAACTAGCTATAAGAGACTTCATTATCTATGAAGAAGTTGTGTGTTCTACTATCTAGGTAGAACGAGAAGTTGGTGTTACATATCCATCCCATGGTTTTAACAAGAAATGAAAGATGAAGTTCAATTAAAAATATAAAAACAATGGTCAGAAGAAGAAAAATGTTTCTTTATGCTCAAAGTGTGGAAATAAGTATTGTGGAGATTGTCTTAATGGGACTAGAAAATATTTTTATGTGTGGAAAATAAGGTCATCGAGCTGTTGAGTGTCGAAGTATTGGGAAAAATGTAGGTAATGATGTGAATAAAGGAAATACTACATAGAACGCACCTCCAACACTTCAATTATACATGTGCATGGAAATGGGGCATTATTCTAACTAATTCCCTAATCCAAGGGTTAATGATGATCAACATAAAAAAACTCTAAAGGAAAATGAAAAAGGAAAGTCACAAGCGATCCCTATTGGTGATTTTGAATATGACAATGAAGTGGTGGAATGATTAATTTTATATGTAATGGGATTTAAAAATAGTGTTGTGGAATCTCATTTATAGTTTTATAGAATATTAGAATATCTATGAATTGGTTTATAAAAATTTTGTGGTACTGGAAACTATGAAAAGTGATTGAAATATTTTTGGAAAGAAGATAATATGTGCATAATAACGGGATAAAGAGAAAAAAATAAGTTTGATAGTATTAAAGAGATCATGACTGATATAAGAACAAAGTGACATCATGGTTTTAGTATACCGAAATTTTTGGATTTAGGTATGTGGAAATAATTAATTTTTGATATCATTCAAATTCTCACTAAGGTTCTATAGTAATTCATGTTTTAAGAGAATACATGATTAAGGTATTAACATATATAGAATATGACCAATAAGATATACCTTATGATATATGGGGGATAAATGGTGGTAATCACATGCTTGGTAGATGTCCTCTCTAGTAATCTTTTTCATTATACTATGAGATTGGACAAAAGTATTTTGGATAAGCCTAAATATTGGAATGGATTATGTTATACATCAGATAGTATTGTATAAGTTTAGAACATTTTGATATTATTTTTGAAATGTCATAATAGTATAGTTTTAGAAAAAGGACAACATATAAGATGGGCATTAACCCGCCGTGTCGGATAAGGATACAGGAATCGAACCCACAACTGACGTGCGACAGAACTTCATCACGTACCACGGGCCTACAAGAAGTCCCTTGTTAGTTTAAATTAGTTTTATTTTATTATGTGGTATGATATATGATGTATACTTCCATTTTTTGGGCCATATATGTTTAATTTCACCATATATGGTCTTATTTATATTTAATAACTTTTTTTAACCTTTTGGTTGAGATAGATGAAATGACCCATCATTCTATCACATGATCTACTGACACTTCACGAATAAAAAATTAAACTTCACTTATTTAAGATAGGAAGTTGAAACCGTTCAAGGAACGACCAACAGTGAGATTGTACCAAAATCAAGTAAGTATTTCTTCTAATTAGAAATTTTCAAATTTATGGAAAGGATCTTGAAAACCAAAATTGTTGTACTAGTACCCTCATATCCGATGAATCAGATGGTAACATAGATCATAACAGATTTATGGTTTTGTGATTTTTGGATTTTTCATATCCATGTTCTCTACCACTCTCCATCAGAATATGATGGTTAGACTTCTCTTCCATATCAATGTTTTCACCTATGTTCTCCAATGTGGAAACCTAGTGATGAGTAAATTTGGGTAACTATTACATTTATTACATTAGTTTTTTAAAAAAAAGTTTTAGTATTCCTTTTTACAATATGGGTTTCTATGAAAGAAAAATTCAATTAATAAAAAATTTATAACCCTGAAGAATTTCGAGGGAGAAATTCATTTTAAGGCGGGTAGAATGTAACACTGCAAGATTTTATGAGAAAAATTATTTTTAATTTCATTGATGTATTGTGTTGTATGCTACACCAAAATAAGCTTGTGCTGTACTTAAACAATATATTATCTTGTAGTATACACAAACAGTATTCTCGGCTTGTCTTGCACGCACAAGCGACCTTCCTCAATAGCTTGTGTTGTACGTAATACGAAGTTTCACTAAACAACGATATATTGTTAAAATATTATTATGAACCAGACTTTATGAATATTATTAACCAAATTTTTAATTTTATAACATTATCATTCATCTTACACATATTCTAGAACATGTTATGAGAAAAAACAAAATTTGGGTAAAATAAATAATTTTTTAAAAAATGTTGTTTTGCTGCCTTTTGATGGCGCACCCAATATAGATCTAGTTTTTGACCTGTTCATAAGTTCAATTTGAAAACATAAACTTATTAATTTCAATAAGGATATGAAAATTTACTTTGGATATTTTTTTTTTATATTTTTCTGTTATCATTCATATTTTGATGAGTAGTAAAAATACGCTAAAATTTAATTAAAAACAATACATTTCATCAAGATAATTTATATTGGTAAATTATAATATTGAATGGTTTTAAATTATAAATAGAATATATTTTTATGACTTAATATTATTTATGTCATTATCATTAATTTTACATTGAATTCATAGGTAAAAAATTTCAATCTTTTGCAATGCTTTAACATTTAAAACGGGTTTTCTCAACAGCTGGATTAATTTAAAATTAAATAATACATCTTCTATATATTGAATTTAAAAAAATTTGATTTCTTATTTGGAATCAGTATGTCTAAATTTTTTTAATAGGTTAAAGGTAAATCAGGAAATTAAATGTGAAAACAATATTACAAAATTACCATAAAATTTGTATTAATATAATTGGAGGACTATATTTCTTCCTAAAATATACTTGTATCGAAATGGTATCTTTTGGAACCCACTTGTATGTGATTAAGACCTTTAATTTATTTTATATAAACAAAGTAAAATATGTATCACTCAATCATTAATAATTAAAGTATTTTTAATATAAGGTTATACATAATTTAAATTCAATTATAAATAATCTTTTGAAATATACAATGTTTTTCTTCATCATGGTAATTTATTTGTGATTTTAAAAAATATGTAATTACCTTATTAGCTTATACATTAATGATGTACAAATTATTCATTTTGTGAAAAATCAATAATATAGTTTTTATTAAAATAATAATACCAATCAAAAGGACACTAAAATTGAAAAAACCTTATCGGTCGAGTATATCTATACCCTAATCATACAAGGGTCGAGTTGTGGACCATTTGGAACCTTATAAAATAGATTATGAAATTTATATTATTTTATTTCAAATAATGTCAAAGTTATCACCTTCATAATTCAATAAAGATAAAATTTTTAAAAGTTGGTTGTTTTAGAAGATATCATGGACTAAAAGTATTATTATGAAATCTATTAAATTTATCTTAATCGTAGGATTTTTTATAATTTTTTTTAAAAATAATCGGTATTTTAAATAATCATACAAAAATAGTGTCGTAATTATTTTGTTAAGAGAAATATAAAAGTGATGGTTTTAAAAATAATAAAATAAATATTATATTAACTAATTAGACTGCTAAAAAAATTTATAGATGTAGAAAACATGTTATGAATATATTAAATATTTTTTCTCGAACATATATTCTGTTTGGATAATATTTAAATTCAAATTAATGAGTAGTGTCAGAATTTACACTATTGAAACTTTATAAAAATAATATTTTATTAAATTGATTAAAAATCACAAAAATATTTAAAAATAATAAAGTAAAATTTCTATGGTAAAAAATGTCATAATGTATCCAAATTATAGACAAATCACAACATATAATAAAGTATTAATAAAAATTTAAATTTTAGAAAATTATTACCACAACTAATATTATATAGATTAAATTATGATAAATAAAATAGATAAGGTTTAAAATAATTTCCCAAAGGGTCTAAATTTTATTGGATGATGAGATAACAACCCTATATCTTATAATCTATGAATTTGAGTAATTTTGGATGTTTTTAAGTTGGAATTGAGTTTATTATAAATTAATATTTTTGAGGATTCCAAAAGTGCCCCTCTCCTCTCATATAAAAGGGCACCTCTTCCCTCTTCTCTTCACTCCATTTTAAACCTTCATCCTCGGAAAAACCCGGAAAATTACACTTATAACCCTCTGTATTTATATTATATAGGTCATTTTCTTCTCAAAAAACCAACTCTAGTGCCCTAAGAGGATTTTTAAAAGTGGCAGGTCGAGGAAGAGGTAATCTCTTCTACAAATTCATTTAAGTTTTTTTCTACTTCTACTTCATCTTCTTCAGTTGTCTCATTATAATGTAACAACATATGTATCACTAATATACTGATATGTTATTATAAATATGAAACAACCCTATTTCACCTTCTACACATCCTACGAATAACAAAATCACTGTGTGTGCGTATGTACGACTTACCGTCTCCACGCCGTGGTGTAATCTGTTTTTCCACAACCACATTACTCGGATGGGTATAATGGTAGAAATAACAAAAATATATGATTATTATATCATATTAAACATAGTGAGATATTATATCATCTACTCCAATTCTATTTAATAATTATGGGAACGATATCATCGATCGTGCATACATACAGATTACTATCTCCACGAAGAGATGAGATTCATTCTACATGTTAATCATTAAAAAATGAATAAAATGAATATATAATAAATAATAATGAAATATATGACATAATAATGACACCAGATTTATTTATATGTTATTTACTTACTTCCATTCAATTTAATAAGGAAATAAAAATAGAGATCGTGATTACGTACGGCCTACCGTCTCCATGGACGGTGCATTTCATTCCATTTATTGATCTACAATATTATGAATATATATTAAATATAAATAATGTTTACATTCTAGAAGTAATTAATCATGACCTATGTAATCATATGAATAATTAAAAATCAAAACACGTAAGATAAATGAAACAATTTTACACAAAATATTGATTTAGCAAGGAATTGACAAAAGAATGGGTAATATAATGTCATAAGTGATTCATATATGATATCATAAGTAATATTATGGTTATGTTACAAGTTAATAATTTGTTAAAACCCACTATATAGGAGTCTCGGACACATATGGAAGAAATTGGATATAAGGTAAGGGGTAACATTACCAATCTCATTTCTACCTAAGATTGTTTATTTGTATGTATTTACTGGGGTTATATTTATCATCTATATCTATTTCTTCTAAATCTATTTTCATAAAATGTTTACTATTATTCCATGTATGTTTAATGTCATTTTTACCTTTTTTGACATTTACTACATGGTATGGAATGAATAATTGTTTTTTACCATACGAGGTATTTTTTGACTTTTCTGGTAAAAGTTTGAGAAGAAAGTTTTTTTATATTATATGGCCTGAATGTATTTTTACGATTTCATAATGCCTTATTTCCATGAAGCTTCCACTAAAATATATCATGATTATTTTCAACTTACTTCTTTAAATTTAAAATTGCGTGACATGTTGAGAAAAAAAATAATTTTGAAAAAGAAAGGATTTTTTCCGCGAGAATTTATTTAAAGTGTTTTATTAAAACTATTTTACATCTATGATGACATTCTTTAATATGTATATTTTTCATGTATAATTTCCCTATTGTTTAAATTTTTTATTTTTTATGATGAAATTATATGAATAATTTTATATGGATTATGTTATGATGGTATGATGTATATGAATCCCATTTTATTCATTGGGTTTTGATAAATGATTTATTTTGTGGAATAAATAAGAATGATATCATTATGAGATGTGTGGGACCTATATCTCCATCCAATTCATTCAGTAATGATTTATAACTCATGAGATAGACATGGTTGAATGGAAAGTAAATCTGGTTCTGTAATATAGGGCTAGAACGATAAGTAAACCTGGTACAGTAACAGACTTTGTCGACTATGATGGTCTTAGCAGAAATGCCTTGGATTCTATGGAAATCATATCATGTGCTTAATGGTTTTCCACAATTACATGTTTTATTCCCCTGAGATTTTATCATGATTAATGTTCCTTTGGGATCTATTCCATTTGTACTGCCAAGATTTATGTCATTACTCACTTTTTATGTTCATGTTTTTATATTGAAATGTTTATGGATTGTTTTATGTTGTCCATGATTACACATAATGAGAATTTGAGATCAACCTTTTTATGTTTTTCTTTTCCCTAGGATTTAAAGAAAGGTTTTTGGTAAGAAAACAAAAGGGGATGATCTTTATGGGAGATGATGAAGATCTTTCCCCATGATTTGAAGATTATATTCCGAGTTCCCAAAGACACTAAACTAATACAATCTTGGGGAGTTTTTTTATTTTTTTAGTATTTCATCAATGTAATGTAATTTATATGTACGTAAAGCTATGGTCCTCTACATTAATGGTATGAATTTATATCTTAATTTCAGTTTTCTACTCAGGGGGAAATTATTTTTCGAATACCTTTAAATTAAAATTTCACTATTCCATGTATTATATTTCATCTTCCACCATAGTATAATATATGAATGGCTAGAATTGAATATAATATCCCTTAATAAAAAATGCATCCAATACTACCTTTTCATTTTCAGTTCATCCATATTATAAAATTTATTTCGAGTGACTTACCACTAGATTAGTTGTCCCACTAAACGATGGGGGATTCTACAAATAAATATGATCCAACATAGGTTCATTTTGGATATTAATTATAACATAAATAATCGGTCTTGATAATGTTATTATCTTTGTATCTCCTACAATTAATGTGTTGACTTCCTTAGTATGGAAATACTAACATATTTATTGGGTATTGATTCCAATAATAATATTAGTCACCATAACTAAATAATTTCACACACTATGTAAACTCGTAATATTATTGGGTATTGATAAAAACTTCACTATATGTAATTATTATAATTATCATGTTAACTTAACAACTTGTACCCAAGGATTCTACCGAACATGATCAGATATGAATTTTACAAAACCTAACACTAGTAGCCTAGAATATTTTGTTAATTTATTATAATCCCATGGATACAAAATATAATATATCCAAAGATCTATTATTTTAGTATTCTTGAAAAAAAAATATACACACATGGTCCCATTATTACATTTGTAATTGAATATAGAACACAACAAAGATAGTAAACGAATTCCTTGGAACATATTCTATTATTTCATCTTTTCAAAAGGGGGAAGGGAAGAAATAAAATGGTGATATGTAATTCTCATTAAGTGTTACAAGAAATAATAATAATTGAAGTCATGTAAATAAGGGATAATCATTATGGAATGATAAATAACTCGAATAAAACAAGCCATCATTAAATCAAGAATGAAAATGAATCCATTGATTTTTTGTGGTGAAAATATTATGGTAATTGATAAATAAATATTGAATAAAGAAAATTATTTATTATTGGGTTACATGTATTTAAAATATGAACCATTTCACCATCAATATGGTTTATGTCTGTGTGTAGAAAACCCGTCTTATTTGGCATAGAAACAAACATGTAGGGTTTAACACCATCTTTTTTGTCTTATGAGACATATCAATGCATCATTGGTCGATCTAAAATAATTCCCCACCCATCACTATATTTCAAAATAATTGTCCATAAATAGATTTAATTCATGAAAAATGTAATTATCAAAATATCCTTATTGAGTAGAAAATATGATTTCATTAATATTCACTGATTAAAAAAAACACTCAAAGAGAACAACGTATGAAAAAATGGAATATTTTTTAGACTATAATAATTTATATGTTATAATATATATATGGATATTTAATTACATATGTATTGAATTAGGATAATAAATAAAATGAATATATAGTACACCATACAAAATGAATAAGTCATTAATATTGCATAACCAATGAGTATATCAAAATGGTTTCAATGACAGAATGGATTTAAATCATACATGGAAATTCATTATGGAAAATATGAATAGATCACAATAAATAATTTTCAAATAAATTGAAAACACATAAATTAATTACTTGTGTATCTTTATAATGGGATTACAATATTACGGTTCTAGTTAATGTGTAAGCATAGTAAATCATAAAAAAACCAAAAATTGTGTGTATAAAACCAAAAATCAATAAAAATTTATTTTTATTATAATAATAGTAATTATAGAAAAATATTTTTGGATTAAAATATATAATATAGTGTACTTGAAATTGGGTAAGAAATTGGGAAATACCCATTAATTGGCATTTTTTATTTGGATAAATAAAGAAGGGAACCTTATAAAACATAAATTTTCCATCTAAGAATTTTGAAATTATTTTGATACAAATTTTTAGAACATTAAAATATTATATAGTAAAATTACATAATATAAATGATGAAATAATGTTTTTTAAAGAGAGATAAAACCTAACCCCATTGAAAAATTAATTTTTAAAGATGTTCCCTTACCTTGTGTCTGAAAATGTTTTTCACTAGCACTTAATGTCTTGGATAATGAAATTAGATATATTATTAATTTAACATAAAAAACATTTGAAATTTATTTTATTTTTTATAATTTTATTATTTTCATTTATCACTCTTTTGATTATTTAGAAGATTCAATTTCATTATTCAAATGAGGTTGTTTCCTTGATTTTAATGATTTGTTATCATGTACATATGAATGAAAGATCAATTAGAATAGGAATATTTTCCCATAATTAAAATAATATGTTATTAAATAATAATAAATAATACAAAATGGTCTTACGTATATTTGTATATCAATATATGATGATGATTCATTTGATAAAACATTAATAAAACCCATTTAGATTACTTTTTTATCATCATGTAATAATTTTGTTCTATTAATTAATATTATATATATATATTCATATAAAAAATAATATATACATTATTGTTTGTAAAAAAAGTTTATTTTACAATAACAATGGTTTTCTAATCATCCTTGAATTGTGTAGTTGAAAATGAATGTGCATCATCCATAATGGTGGAAAATCGACACATCGCGTGCAATATTTTCAATATTTTGATAAATGGGTGAGGGGAAGGGTTTTGATGATGTATATTGTATTAAACTAATAAAATTACATTATATCTAATATTATGGAGTTATGATGAATTTTATGATATATTATATAAGTAGTGTATAGGAAAATAGAATGAAAAATAATAAATTAAAAGATAATAAAATTGGATTTTCCTCTTGAATTATTCTCCTCGAGAACATTATTAATGCAGTTGGGGATTGGTATTTTATTGAAATTGAAATCCTTATGGTGTGTGTATGATATTTGTCAAATCAATAGGGATTAATATAATCAAGTAGCAAGTGATAGAAGGTGTGAGGGGAAGAGATGGTGATGGGTGGTATTTATAGTGGAGGATAGGGGTGTTTTTAATTATCTAATTCTTAGATTATTATTTTAGATCATGACCCTCCATACTAATGATTCTTGATACTAAATATAGTAAATAGTTAATGATAGTTCTAGATAATACTTTCTTACATCATGTAATATGTTATAATTCATGTATTTGGATTAATAACAAAAATACTATAAATTAAGGTATTTCAAAATCCTTCATCAATTCAACTATATGAGAAAAATATGAAAACATATCCCTAACCATTTTTTGACATGTAGAATTAAAATATTTACTCCATATTTTGGAATATAATAAAATACCTGAAAAATTTAATTTACCAAAAAATCATTATTTATTCAAAAAATACCTCCTCTAAATTTATAAAAAAATATGAGAGATTGAATAATTAATTAAGATGTTATAAAATAATCGTATAATCATACTAGAAAAATATTAAATTGCGAATCAATTTTTTAAATATTATGTTTCTTTTAAATAATTATATTATTTATAAAATGGTAAATAAGAATTTCCATTTCTTTAAAATAATAATACATAATTTATCAAATTTAAAACAATTTTTTCTATGTTCAATGATTTAAATATATCATATGTTTTTTTTTGAGATACCAAAATTTTATAAATACATTCATAGGTGAGTTTATTTTTATAATTTCAACATCATAATTCCAAAAGGAATTATTAATATTTAATAGTATATCATCATTTGTTTTTATAATGTATAAATAGAATAAATTTAATTTATTTAAGCAGATACATACCATAAAATATTACATCCTTATAAAGAATCTCTCCCTTTTTGGGGTGCTTTTGTACTAAAATGGGTTTTCAAATAAATTATAATTTAGGTACTGAAAATAAGGTATGAATGAATTATTTTCATGGTATTGAAAATTATTTTTCAATGAAAAGGTTGTGTTATTGAAAATTGGTTTTTTGATAAATGGATTATTTTTATCCAAAACTATTTTTCATATGAGTTTAAAATAATTTTCAAGAACTTTATGGTGATTGTTTTAAATCCATGACATGGTACATTAAAATTTAATGAAACCACTATGATAGATACATCTTATGGTATGGGTCAAGCTCCATTATATCTCACTCGTGATCACGATATAGCTTATATGAAGGTTCGAGATACATTATAGATCATGAGAAATGTGTGATCTCGATATAGATTGTATGAATGGTGATCCCCATTATATCTCCCCACTTCATTGTGTAATTATTACACCAAATTTTTTTTATATACATATTTGAATTAAAAATTATTGAAATAGTTTTATGAATATTATTTACTATGATAGAAAAAAGGATTTTGATTTCTTTCATTATACGTTCGTGTAATTCATTGAGATAATCATGTTTTTATTTTTCAACTTTTTTTTATTTTTCCCTGAAAAATTGATGTTTAATGTAAAAATTATATGAGTTATCCTATTTTTCACATGAATTGTATTTTTCTTTCTTTTTTTGTTCGTTTCTATGTTTTCTATTATCACAACCTTTTTTAAAATGTTTTTATAGGGATTATGTATTGGTTAGTGAAATGATGAAGTCACAATGAATTTCATTGATTTTTTAAATGAAAATGAATCATGATTTTTTAAATGATTTATATTATTTTAAAACATTTAATAATTTATTATTCCAACATTTAAAATTAGGGTTTTGTTATGTTTGATTTATGTCCCAATTCTCTAATTATAAAAAACCCAAAAAGTTGATAAAATGTAAGATAATGAAATATTGGCTTAAAACTCAGGATTTTATAATGATTAAGTATGGGTTAAAAATTTGGTCTTAGTGGAATGTTTATAAAACATTAGAGGTATACGATATTTTTAATAGATTATCCTTAGATAGTTTTTCATTGTGGTTGTGATAAAATTATATAAAATATTAATATTACAATTTTGATTAATTAAAAATATTTTACCTTATGAATGGTTTCCATAGTTGAAAACCCATATATTGGAAATTTATAAAGAGGAAAATATCTATCAAAATCATCATATTTAGATGGTTGGAATTGGAACAAAATAGTTCAATTCATTACATGAAAATTTCACAAAATCTATAATGGGCATGGTATCAATATTATAGAGAAAATTAATCAACCATAAAAGAATGTCTCTATTGTTGATAATTACATGTTGAAACAACCAACATAATTCAATTGATTATATGTCCTAGTTATAAATAAAGGATGGATCAATTCCCTAGAGAATATATATTTAGTCATGGGATATTCAAAATATCAATACATAAGTCTTTTCATTTACGATTATGAAGGTAATTTAGATCACTGATGGTCTATGGTTTCTAATTCCATATAGATAGACTCTCTTGATATTATTTAATGTTTAATATTTATTAAAACTTTATCTTGGGAAATACATCCCTATGTTTCTTTATAATAGGATGGCGTGAAAATTACTCAAATTTCAGTAAAAGGATGAAGATTATTTGTATACATATAAAGAAAATTTTACATTGTTGACAAGGTATAAACTGGATTTTATTGGACATTGACAATAAAACAAATATATTTATATCAATATAAAATCCAAGATTGCAAAAATATTTGTCCACATAATAATTTCAACGTTATGAGATTTTCGGTAATTGTTATAATAAATTTGTGATGGTTTTTTCAGAACATATATTCCTTGAGAATAAAAGAGTAATAAATGATCAATTTTGATGGAAATATTTATGAATAAAATAAGAATCATGTTGGTAATCCCCAAATTAGTTTGAACCACAATAAAACAATTTTTTGAATTGCGTGTAAGGATGTAGAATTTTTTAACAATGGGGTATTTAATTCACAAGGTTTAAAACTGCATAGAAAATAGTCATGATCAATAAATGAGTGAGATAAAAGATATCTAGTTTAGTGAATCATATATTCTGGTTATTATTATTGTATATTATATAAATTATATTTTAGACTATGTAGTAAGACAATATGAAATTATAAGGCCTGGTGTCCCTGGTGTTCCTTGAATAAATGTCTGAAATATATTAAAAATTTAAAATCTCAAATAAAAATAGTTTTCCAAAAATAATATGTACTACTCCCAAATAAAATCCTAGATCAGAAATCTATTGGAACCTTTTAGTTTATAACATGGTTTTTAACCTTGGCTCTACATTACCATTATCAAAGAAGACCATTTCTAAAATTTTATCATGGGAATAAATAAAAAAAATAAATTAAATAATTATTTTGTTTTAATATTTAGGACATGACTACTATATTATCCTTCATATATATTGTTATGATATTTATTTATCATTGAACATTAAAACCTTGTAGATATAGACAACCATTAGAGAGATTTATTTGAAAACAATAATTGATTATAGATAGATCATAAATCATCACATCGAAAGAGTCCATGGATCTTATCAATTACAAAAACACAAATGTTACCCATAAAAAATTGATCTAAAATCCATGTAGGATTGTTTTTTTGATTTTCATTCTATATTTTAATCATCTAAAAATAAATAAATTGCATTAACATAATTTATACATTTATAATTTCTGTAGTTAAAGTGAGAGAATTATAAATTTTATTAGTTTTTATTTAATCGTCTAAGTTTAACATCTTCTATGAAGATGGATTGAGTTCAAATGAAAACATTTAGAGGTTCTTTCATCACATATTATGGTTTATGGTTTTGCTTCACATTTTTTACAAATTCAATACAGACATGTATTTTTTTGACTAGTACAATGAATATTTAGTATTTTATCTTTGTGCGATGGTATTTCAGCTCAATGAATCAATATAATGGGTCTGGTTCTTGATTTCTTTGTGAAATCATGGGGCAATGATTGTGGAATATGATCAGAGGTGAATTATATTGATTTTTTTGTTCTATTATTCACAATTTTACGTCTTGGTAGTGGATTTCTAATAGGATGGATTTTCGTGTAGTTTGAGGGCACAGATTCCAGTCAGTGGTGATATAAAGTCATGGATGACACTATTTCTACAATATCTATCAGGGAAAATAGTGAAATTGTTTTTATAGGTGACATAGAAGATAGCCCTCTTGATTAGGAAAATACTGGGTTAGGCATCATATAATCGAAAATTCGATTCCATGTGGTCCCTATGGTAGTAGTTTTATGGGTTCCGAAAAAAGTTAAATATCACACACCATGTTACAGCTCTATGATGGATTTTGGTGTACTTTGGGATGTACATGGGGATGTGAAAATTTAAATAACTATTTTCACACCATGTAATCAGAAAAAGACATGACTAAGTGTACATGGGTTAGTAGATGGAAACAGCCGCCATATAAAGACAAATCCAGTCAACAATGGTAGGGTGTTTTGTGGCTGTAGATTCTGTTTATATCTTCTAATTTTCATGAATATGGATTTATAAATTATATGTGACAATTTTTGACATGGGAAGATTTAGGGATAACTTTACATGATGTCTACCCAATATATATGTTGGGTACCCACTCCAATAGTGTTTGCAGCTCTTCATTTCCCTAATTTGGACCAGTATAGATTGTTTTTATTCTCTTAGTTTATTCCCTTAATGGGGTAGTATGGAATTACATCAACATAATAGGATGTTGATCCACTATAGAGGCCAAGTCGCACAATGATTTTTAGGGCCCCTTAATGATAATGTAGTGAAATCAATTATCATCATTATTCACTAGATAGGGTTTATGGAATCCTTGTGACCTCCCAGAGTGGGGAATTTATTGTCGATTATTATGTTCATATCTAAAAACACAAAAGTATCAATTGGAAATAATATCATACATAGAATAATGATTCATATTGGGTTTTTGGTGTTCCCCTACGGTTTTTATGTGTGATCCCTCTTTTAGAATTTGGTTCTTCCTTGACCAGTGATATTTCTTGGTCTAGTACAAATCCTATACAACTTTTTGTCAACTATCACTAATTATATCATGTCTTCATGAGGTGAATAAACTAAAATTATTGTTTCATTGAGTAGAATTGATTAGCTAAAATATGGTTAAGACAAGCTCGTGGCGTCGTTTTAGTGTATATCTGTGTATTTCTATTATATATTCAAGTTTATATTATTTTGAGATGTACATACATGGTGTTTCGTGTTTAGTGGTTTTGAGGTGTCCAATTGGGTATTATTATAATCACCACATCATGAAATTTTCCCAAACATGTTGTGTCTTATGGAAAAAGAAGGATTTTGAATATGTACTTTGAGGATAGGTAGTGGGTGGATATTAGATGGATCATTTTAGACCAAGGTGTTCTACATAGAGATTTCATTTAAATTTATTCCTCAGACATCGAGCCAGATAGAGTCCTTAAAATTTTTATGGGGGTTTTTTTCCCATTTTCCACTTCTAGTAATATATTATCATACACTCTTATGGGATCATAGATGTATGAATTCATTACTACAAATTTTCTTACATTCATTTTTTTTTGTGCATGGATGTGTGTGTGTAGGTGCATTATGATAATGCCTCCCATTTGTGGGATATACATACTTGGGGATGGTTACCAGCACATGGTCTACTATAGGATGGAATAGTCTCGTAAGATGTGAGACCTAAATGTGTCATGTCATGAAAGAATGGTATCAAAAAATATCATTTATATCATAGGCCTGTAGTGGGTGTGGTTTTCTTAGGGAAACAACGTATAATTATTTGATTTCCACTTTCATGTCGTGGACTCAATCGATGGTGTGTAGGATGACATATCAATACACAAGGACTCTAATCACAATTATTTCAAGTTAGTACATGTATGAGTTTGTAGGGGAGTAAATTTTTGGTACATGCATCCTATAGGAATGTTTCAATTTTCTATGTTATTTCTGAGTTAACTCTAAAGATATATTATTTTGAACCTGGTACATCTTTTTTTAATTAATAATTCATCCATTTATAAATCGATCCATGTTTCACCTATGTGATCATGAATTTGATTAGGCAAGTGATGTTGCAACCGTATAGGGGCCTATACCGGAGTTACCACCTCTAAGTGGTTTACCAACTATACTACCACCCATTGAGCAGTAGTTATCATTTTAAGTACTAGATTATTAGGTAAAGATGTTGAGTATGTTGCAAGAGTTTTATAAGAAATAATCTCCTTGGATTTACGGTGTTTCAGGACCCAGGTGGATGTGGAACAATAATTGGAATTCGGCCACATTTTTTCCTCATCACGATGATGGAAGTCCATATGGAGGGAGTTCATTATGGATCTGGTGGGGGGATGGTGGATATTATTAAATTTTTCACATGTCTAGAAATAGCTCTCAAGTTCAGAATTTTAGTCTCTTTAGGTATTAATTCTATCCAAACATGATTCAGTTGGTACACATACATGAGCTTCGCTATATATATCTAGGTAGTTTAACCATGGAGGAGTACCCAACGAGGTATATTGATCACTCTAATTAATCCTTTGATATGTCGAGGTACCAGTTCTTCAAAGAAAAAAATATTAGGTAGATATTAGGTCATTACATCAAGGGGTCCATGGAATACCTTTACAGTTCAACCTATGTTGGGATTCTAAAGTGATCCTTGGTGGTTGAATGACATCTAGAATAGTAGGAACCATTATTTAGAGTTAGTAAATGGAATATAGTAGATGAGTCTTCAACATTAGGTATCCAATGATAATCTCATGAATTCAAAAATTCCACACAATATAAGAGGTAATCATATGATATAGTTTAATAGGTTTATGGATATTAGGGTTTCTATATTCAACCAAGGGAGAGGAAGAGATTCTCTTAAAATGATAGAAGAAATATATGTTGGGATTTTCGGACCCATTGTACAAATAAATATGGGAGAGTTAATGGAACAATAGGATATAGAGGCAGGTTGAAGGACTGTCGACTATAGGGCCATATAAGTGGAAGACGGGTTGGTAGGTCATGAGGAGGTGGGTAGAGGATTGTCTTATTCCACCCCACCACTAGGTGTCATGTTCCAGTCTCATGGACTATGTGGACTAGGAAATGGATAGTTGTAGGCTATAGAGGCGTATGACCCCAAGAAACTCAATATAATACACGGTATGATATTTTTATTTTCTAATTTAGATGATTAATTGATAGACATGGGTGAGATTCATTCTGACCATTCAACATATTTGGTTTGATACATAGAGATTTTGGTTGATCCATTATCCTGACCTTTGAGGTAAGAGACTCCAACAGGTGGTGACTCAGGGATTGAGAACTGGTGAAAAAAATGAAAAATTTGATGCTTGAATTTAGGATTTTTTTATGAGACAACATTTTAGAATCCATGAGTCATTACGGTGTGATATTATGTTTGTATTGACTATATATAGGTAATACCATGATTAATTATTTTGGGTAGTGGATTATGTGTTTTTATAGTTAAGGGATGAGGATTCCATTTGTGCGTGAAAATGAAACCTTGACAGAGTATTTTGAACCTTAGAAAAGGTCATTTCAGTAGATTACTCACCAGTTTTCTAGCTTGAAACATGGTAAAGTGTGTTGGTTTGGATAATGAGATTCCTATTGAGGTGGCAGAGTATGATGTTGTATTTAATGAGGTCATATTTTTTTCACCATCTTGTTAAGATCATGAATTCTAAAATGACAAGGTTATTGGGATTTCATTGGTGTCTACAGTAGCATATCAGATGTATTTGGTTGAGCTTTAAGAGCTAATGGTGCAGTTTAAAGTCATGCGGGAGAGTGGATTTGTGAGACCAAACATTCTCCGTAGGAATCCCCAGTTTTACTCCAAAAGAAGACGGTCTAGAGCTTGAGGTAATCTGTAGATGATATGTTTTTGAATTAAGTGACCATGAAGAATAATAATCCCATAGAAAGGACCAAAAAACCCTAGATCAGTTGAAAGGGGAGTGATGATTCATGAAGATTGACCACAGATCGGGTTATCACAAGCTATAGGCATGAGCTGATGTTATGTCGAACACAGAATGCAAATTCTGTTATGGTCACTATGTGTACTTGGTGATTTATTTTATCATGATTAATTCTCTAGAAGTGTTTATAGTAATCAAGAACTAGATCTTTCATCCATTCATGTGTCCATTCATGGGGGTCATCATCAATGGAATCTTTGGGTATTTGGACTCTAATGAGAGCTTATGATACACATGAGGATGGTCCTAGACACACTCTCTATGAACCAACATTACGGGAATATCACAAAGTGTCAATTTTGTATTCAAGAATATTAATTTATAGATAACAAAATATTAGACATTTTTGTAGCTGTAAACCTAGTGAAGGACGAGAAAAATCTTTCTGGTGATCCACCTATGACTATTACTAGTGTACAATGTTTCATTTTAATGTTTGTGTACTATCAATGGGTTTTACCCAATATCTATAGAGAGGAATCACCCTTAAAGAATTTAGCTTGACGGGGATGCCTTTTGTGTGGATGGAAAGGTTCCAATAGTGATTTTAGGGGATGTGGTAATGGATGAATAGAAGTTAAATCATGATATTTATAGAGGATGGTGTAGAGTATGTCATGATCAGTGATGAATTCGGGATCAAACGTTTTTGTGTTTCGATGTAGTGGTTGGACGTTGTTTCTTATGGTTCTCACTGGTTGAGAACGCAAGAGAAGAAATATGCATCTTGTGATCTAGAGTTAGCAGCATTATTCTTCTCACTAAATATATAGAGACACTACATTATGGATGATATATTTATTGTCTAAAGTCACTATAATAGTATGAGGTATATCATTTAAAAGATTGATCATAACATGAGGATGAGGAAATATCTATACTTAATCTACAAATATGAAAAAAATATTTTCTATATTTCTCGAAAGAGGAATGTTGTGGTAGAAAATAATTGTAGAAGGTCTTGATATATGTTGTTGGTAGAGGCATCATAGGAGTAACCATCATTGAAGTTTTCCTCACTAGACAAGGATGGTCCTTCTAATTTTCAATCGACTATTTTTCGAACAGCTGCAAATGTTATCAATTGAAAATTAATTCATAATGCTATTATATAGAGTATAAATCAAATAAAATGACATAAAGGACATAATCAAAACATTATAAATGCTTAATTAAATTAGGAAATAATATTTCGAGATGTTAAAGAACCAATAGCTTTAGAATAGTAACATGTCTATTGGAATAGTAATATGGCCATTTAGCATAGTAATCCACCCAGTATAATAGTAACGTCATCTGGGAATGTATAAATAAAATTAATGTTTCTTATAAATGATAATATAATTTAATTATATCATTTTATAAGTAAGTAAATGTTTTCAAAATTAATCATTAGTTGTTGGTATTTTTATAAAACATAAACAAATATTTTTTATTTTATAAATAATACAATTTTTTTAATTTATTTATTGTAAAATTATATTTTCAAATTTATATTTCCTTTTCATAAAATTATAAATTAATTTTAAGAGACCATTAATTTTTAAATATATTATAGAATCTGTAATAATTTTAAAATTGGTATTTTCCAAGAAAAATAAAATTTCAATTAGAATTTAAATTAACCATATTTGGAAAATTATTTTTATAAAATAGAGTTCATTTTTAATTCTATAAATTGAAAATGGTCAAGGAATATTATTGGAATTCTTATAAAATAGTTTATTTTTTGGTGAATAGGGAAATACAATCATTTTTGTAAAATTATTATCATTTTACATGAACCTCCATACATCTACACAATCAATCGATCCTAAAAACCAAGAAAATTAACACTCTATAATAATGAAATTGAAATATATAACCAATAAAAATTTCCATAAATGGAATAATAAAATTATAATGACTTAAATAAATGGATAATTAGTTATGTATTAATTATTTATTGACTCTAATATGACTATATAAGATATAAATGTGAATAATGAATTTGGACTTATGGAAAGGGGATGCTCGAACCTAATTTCCGTTATTTGGGTGATTATTATTCTATAGAAAATTTCATTAAGGATAATAATTTAATATTACTAAAATATAATTTCATTGTCATTCTATTTTAATTTTTGTGATATACATTCATCCCATCTAAATTAATGAAAAATTAAATGTATTTTCAAAAAACAAAATCTTCATTATTATAACACAAGTTTTATTTCCCTTGAGATTGTTTATTCTTCACTTAATGTTTATTATTCTTATAGGGAGTCTGTTATAACCTTTTTCTTTGAACATTGATATTTTTATTGAATGTATAATTTTTATTCTTCTTAGGAAACCCATTTCTTTTACATGGGATATATTTTTTGGAAATGATTGTTATCATTTTATGTGGCATGCATGATTATGTCAATGTTATAACTTGACAAGTATACCTAGAATTATATGGACCTATAATAAACTAGGAATGGTGCTATATCTCATGAGATAACGTGCAATTTTCAGGAACATGATTCCATATTTATTCCCAATCGTGATGTTATGATGATTCACATATGATATTCATGAACATGAAGCTACCATTATTCAAAACTATATATGAAAGTTGACCAAAAAACATGATGTTTCATTTTTGTGCATTACCATATTCCATGACATTATATAATGATTCCTCTTATAATTATGACGATGATCCTATGCTTATTTAATGATGATTGTGATTATTGTACCCATTTTTATATTTATTCTTGTTCCTATATTTCCACTAAATGAACATTTATCTCCCACATTTCATTGATGTATATCCCTACGTGACTACATGAACATAGAAGAATATTATGGGAAATAATATTCTAGATATGAAGGAATTAAATTAATTTTATTGTTTTAATGTAGTCTTTGATCCAAATTTTCCCAAGACATGAAACATTTGGATCTATGTTTGGTATCAATATTATATTTTTAATCGTTAAAATGAAGTAATAGTAATGTAAGGAGAAAAGTTCATTGTTGTCAATATTAGATAATGGTTTATTTAATTTGGGAATTAATATTAGAAAAAATTAGTGAAAACACATAGTATGAGACTAAGTCCATGTAAGAACCAAAAAATATTTGTTTTCGAAAAGTAATATACATAGTGATCCCACATTACATTCCATTTGAGTTAATTTTATAATGGATTAAATTATTTATTCATGAATTATTGACAAAGGTTTTTTGAAACCTGTTATATTTTAAGAAATGTTGGCAACCAAGAGAAACTGATCCAACAATCCATTTTAGGGGCAATGAAATGAATTCTTGAATGAAATCACCAATTATTTATGAGGTATAGTGTAAATAATTTTGGGGATGATTACCGAGGTATTTTACCGCATGAACAATAACATGTAAAATATGTAACAACCTACGTTACATATGTTGAAGTAGCTATGTATTGAACCTTTTATGTGTTAATAGCCACTGACATTTTGTGGATATTCTAACCAACTAGTCACATAATATTTGGTCAACTTAATAGAGAAGATCTTTTTGGGGCTTCCCTATTCTAAGATTATGAAGGTGACACTGGACTTCAATCATTTAGATAGATATGTCAATAAATGGTGGTCATTGATTATGAATACCATGATGATGGTTGGAAATAAAGATATAGAGTGTGATGAATTAAATAAAAATTAATTAATAATTAATTCCCTCAAATAGATCATACAATGGTAGAGAGATAATTTATAAAGACTAAGAAAAAGGAATATATCATATATTTTGAATAAAATTTAAAATTATTTTATGGAATTCCATGATATTTTTTATATACAATGATATGAAAATTGACAGATTATTTAATTCATAAAACAACACATTTTAAATGCTCTAAAAATTTGATTCACTGAGAGTTATGAAGAAGTTATTCGATGTGATCTCAAAGTGAATATAGAGTTTGGAGTGTGCTCCCATGGATATGATGAAAGGAAATTAAAGTTGCATTTTTAATCTACTGGATCTAACAACAAAGATTGAAATAAAACCCAACCATTCACATGTCAACAATGTGGGAAAAAACTTCATGGTAATTTCCACAAAGGGATGGAAAAATGATTCAAGTATGGGAGAGAAGGGCTCCAACCCCATTTATGACAAATAGACATGAGGAAGCTTTAAATGGTTTCATAGTATTGGATAAAACCACATATGGTAAAATTCTTCAACTGTAGGAAGCAAGGGCAATATGCAAGCCAATGCACTATGTCCTCGAGGGTCATCAAAGTCAATATCCACCAAAGCTACAGGATGAAAGAAATTATTATTCCATCACTACTATGGAGGTGCATCATAACAACAATGTCTTGATAGATTAAATTTTTATCCATTTTAGAATAGAAAATTTACTATTTAATTGTAGGTATTCACATTCTTTCACATCGTTCATGTTTTGTAGAAAAAAAACATCACCTAAAAATATGGAGGTTGAGATACATATGAGAACATCAAATGGGTCAATTATATCATCAAAATTATATATCTCATAACCAGTTAAAATTTATTGAATAATCCCCCCTTCAAATATTATCTTTCATCCTTTTGTAGAATTTTATGGAAAATTGTTCATATATTTTCTATCTTTATAAAAATGAAACATTTACTATCAAGAAATGGAGTACACTCTTCACAACCCAAGGAATCTTATGATTATATAATCTATATATAGGGGGAATAATATCATTCAAAATAATAATATCAAGTGTGAATATTATTTCATTATGAGATATCATATCTATGTCAAATGGTTATGAAAACGGAGAGGATATATTTTCAATAAATTCCCATTATAAAAGAATGCAATGTTTTTCCCTAAAAATTCATTGTCTTCCACATGACCGATTGTATTTGTTTCTAGTTGAACTTATTCATAGATCTCTACATATATAAAATTCTCCTTATTGAATTTCCATAATTGAGTAGGAGGAATTAGGGAAGCCATTACAAAATAATATGGGCATGTGTTTTAAACACTAAGTGCTTCATCATGGTTTCACCACTCTAGTTCATCAAGAATAAGTAATGATCAATGCACCTTTCCTTTGATTATATTTATCTCAAAAAAATATGGATACATAAAATATATCCACATTCTTTCATATATTAATTGTTCTATCAACTATATGCGGTCAAATATATCTCTAAGATGGATATTTGTCCATGATATCACTAATTAAATATATGAATGGAATATATATCCAAGATGTACTTTTTTAATGAGTTATGGAAACTATGAGACCTTAGTGATGGTTTTTAGAGTCAATAATTATCTAGAAACAATAATGTACATAATGAATAGATTCATTAGTGATTACCTTGAAAAGTTTGTGGTGGTATTTATTGATTATATTTTGAAATAAGTTAATTAAAAGGAGAAACATGAAGATACTTTGAATACTATTATATTTAAATTGAGAATGGTTAAATGTTTTGCAATGTATAGTAAATGAGGATTCTATAAGGAAGAAGTATCTCTCTTAGGGAATGTTATCATAAGAAAAGGAAGATTTTTATACCATTATATGAAAATGAAAATCAAATAGTGGCTAAGTAAAACATATCTAACAGAGAACTATAGTTTCCTTGGTCGATTTGGGTATTTTTGGTGACAAGTTAAGAAAATGAAATGATTTTAAAACTCTCTAAAAAATATTTCAAAAAAGGAACAAATGATTTTCTGGACTAGTGAATGTAAATATTTCTTCCAAGATTAAAAATTGAGGCTTATCATGACACAATTTCTCACCCAACCGACGGGTAGGGAAATATTTATTATAGAAAAAAATTATTCAAAGAAGGGCTTCAGTTGTGTAACGAAATATTATAAAGTGATAACCCATGCCACATGTAATTTTAATCTTCTAGAGAACAATTATCATACTCAAAATATGGAGTTGGTACTAGTAATCTTCACATTGAAAATATTGTGACATTATCCCTCTAAGGATTGGTTTATGATATATACTGATTATAAGGACCTAAAATATATATTCACATTGAATGATAATAATATTAGACAACTAAAATGGTTATTGTTCATCCAGAATTATGACTCTGTAATCTACTACCATAAAATTAAAGCAAATAAAGTGATGGATTTTAAATGTATAAAGTAGCATGTATCAATATCAATGTTTATATTTCAAAAGAATCCAATATATGGAGACACGAAAAGTATGGAAATGGGTCACATTATGTAGGGAACATCAAAAATTCTCTCTCAGATAACTTCTCAGGGATCACTCATTGGAAAAATAAGGGATTCTCAAACATATGATGTGCAAATTCAAAAACTGTGGATGAATTCAGAAATCAGAAATCTATAGAGTTTAAAATGAATAAGTAATGTGTCATGAGATATTGGTCAGGACTATGTTCACCATATAATTTTGAGATAAATAAATATTAGCTAAATGAAACACATACTCTAATTCCACTTGATCCATGCACTTCATGAGAAAATGGAGTATAATGTAAACTGCATCAATGAATCACTTAATTTCATTCCAAAATAACACATATACCATCATCACAATCCATAGCTATCGTGATATGAATCCTATGATTGATCATGTCAACAATCGTCATATTTAATAGTTCCTCTATGTAGACACTCCTTCTAATATCTTTAAATCCCCCTATCTCAATGATCCTCCAAGAAACTTATCCTCATGTCTTGATTAATCCAGTTTCTCCCCTTTTATAGAAAAAAATTCTACCCTAATTGAAATATATTCGAAGGTCATTCCTGTTATGTTTGTAATAGGGAAAAGAACACATATTATCACATTAGAGAAAAATACACCATAACTCCAGGAGAGGGGGTTCCACATCAATATTTTTTCATGTGTGGGGAGTTGACTAATCCTTGAGAGCCCCTCAATGCCTCTCAAATAATTCTTGGGGTAAGGCCTTTTTTGAATGATTGCAACTTTTCCTTCTATTGGCACATAATCTAAATTTACAACCCCTTTCTAAACCTTCACCTTGATAAAATAATATTATTTTCTATAGGCTTTTTCCTGTAGTGATGTACTATATTTTTATAATATTTTTAGAACGTGAATTATCATAATGGATTCTTATTGGAGACTTTACTTATACAGTCATATCATAAAGTATATTATTTATCCTGAATTGTTGTGTTAATTCTAGAGTCACCTAAATATACATAGCATCTATGGTGATCACTAAAATTAAATATTTTTTCTTTCATAGAAAAGAAATAAAATTCAACAAGATAAAAAGAACCTCATGACATTGATTTTCTTTTATTTACTGATCTGGCCCCAAAGGCATCTGTACATCCTTGTAACTCTTGTTTAGATTATTCATTGTATGGAATGATGAAATACATAGTCCCCTTGATATAATAGATTATTCATTATTACATTGAGAATTTGTATTTCCTTATAATTGATATGATATCATGTTGAATGGAATGTGGAAAGGAAATTGTTATATATGGTGGATGTTAGGTAAAATATACTGGAAATTTGTTTTTTTATTCAGTGATATTAAATTCATTTTCCTCAACATCCCTTGATAGTTTGTTCTAGGAAGCCACCAAATCCTTCATCTCCTTGTAATTATAAATTCCAATCATTCTCAAAACATCATGGGATTATTTATATTGAGAAATGAATGTGAAATTATTTATTTTAGTTACCTTTAAACTAAAGAAAAAGACCAGTTCATCAATCATTGATATTTCAAACTATCTTTTCATGAATAAATAAAAAAAATTTCATTACACATCAACTGATCCCTTAAATATTATTTCATCGACATATACCAGCCCCATAATCCTTTTTTACTATCATTGCTGACATATTTATAGTAATCAACTCAACCATGCTGAAAACCATGATTTTTTTAAAACTAATCTATTGTCGAATACCACTATTTTGATGCTTACATTAAACCATATAAATCCTCCATCAAGAGACAAAATATTTTATCATATTCACGAATGAGAAAAACATATGTCTGCTCAATATAAACATCCTTTCCTAAACTCCATTCATAAATTCTGATTTGACGTCTATATGGAAAACCTTGACCAGTTATTATAATTTTGTGGACAAGAAAAATCTGATTGTCTATAGCATTGCAATAGGTTTAAAATGTCTCATAAACATCAATTCCCTCTACGTGGTAGTACACTTTTCATAATAATCATGCTTTGTTTTAAATAAAAACAACATATTCATTCATTGGGTTGTGAAAGACCCATTTTGTATTGATGACATTATTATTTATTTTGCTCAAAACAATCTCCAATGTTTTATTCTTCTCAATTATTTCAAGTTATAAATTCATGTATTGTACCCAATTCTCATCTCATGTTTCTTCACTATAAATGTTACTCTCAACCTAAGATAATTATGATGCCTGGTGAAGAGTATTCATAATCCTTTTTGAAACTAGTGATATCTGATCACCAATTATGTATTGTATGTCAACATCATATCTTCTTGTCGGTTTCTATGTAGATACTAATTTATCAAAAATTTTATCTTCATATAAGTCATCTAATAAATTATCTTCTATAACTAGATCATACCCGGATATACTTATTTCAACATCACTATCCTCTTGATGCGGATTATATATATTTTTTATTTTGTTCATTATCCAATATGTTTACATAATGGTGTTTATAAAAAATTCTTATCCTCTTTTGAATAATATATATTCACTTATATTTATTGAGTAACCAAAAAGTATCCATTCATCTCCACAAGAATCAAAAATCGTGTGTTTCTCCAATTTATGAATGAAATAGTTACTTATCAATAATTGTAAGTATGTTAATTATTTATTGTATGTCTACATCATATATTCTTGTTGGTTTCTATGTAGATACTAATTTATCATAATTTGTATCTTCATATAAGTCTTCTTCTAAATTATCTTCTATAACTAGATCATACCTTGATATACTTATTTCAACATCACTATCCTCTTGATGCTGATTATATATTTTTTGAATATTTTGTTCATTATCCAATATGTTTACATAATGGTGTTTATAAAAAATTCTTATCCTCTTTTGAATAATATATATTCACTTATATTTATTGAGTAACCAAAAAGTATCCATTCATCTCCACAAGAATCAAAAATCTTGTGTTTCTCCAATTTATGAATGAAATAGCTACTTATCAATAATTTGAAGTATGTTAATTATGGCTTCATTCCACAACATAGATTAATTAGAGTCATATTTTCTTTCCGACATAGTAATTCTCTATTCACTTATATTTATTGAGTAATCAAAAAGTATCCATTCATCTCCACAACATTTGTTTTGGCTATGTTGTTGACAATCCAATTTCTTCTCTCAACTACTCAATCCTATTTTGGAGTTCTTACCATGGATACTTTTTGCCTTATCCAATGTTTCTTTAGATAATCATTTACATGGAAACTTTGGATCTCTATTACATTAAATGTTCAGATAATTTATATTTTTCGACCTTTCATCTCCTCAATTTCCCATAAATATATTTTTATTCAATTAGATACCTCACATTTGTGGGTGAATGTTGAAACCCATACCATTATTCTTTTATCATTAATAAAGATAATAAAATATATCCTTCAATCAAGAGATCTTCATGATATTGGTCCACACACATTAATATGAACAAAAAAAATTACCTTTCTACTTTTCATTATGTGTATTTCATATGATCTTCCCTTATTGGAGAATCACGTGTATATGTATGATCATGTGATAATCTAAGGAGATATCATGAAAAGACATATTTGACTAGATAATTCAAGTAAATTTGGATCACATGGACAATATTCTTATTCCACATTTGATTTTAAATCTCATTAAATATAAAGCACATATCTTCTTCTCCACTCATTAGGTAGAGAAACCCATTTATAAACATTCCCTCCCACACCACATCTCCATATTTTTTCATGATGACACATAATTTAATGGAAAATCTTATGGAATGTCATGAGTCACCCAATTGACTTTCACATAACATGTTTTCACTAAGATCATCAAACACCAATACAAATGCATGTATTATGTCATTTCCCATAATAATTTCTTTCCAAAAGCCAATAATTTTCCATCATTCATCATTTACAAACCATTCAATACCATATTTATCATACCTAAATCTTGTCACTAGATCCTTTTTTCCTATCATATGGTGGTGCATCCGCTATTTGTGATCCATATCCTAGTAATATCTGATTCCTTGAATGAAATTTTGGAAACAAATTCTATCTGAGTTAGTTTAATTTTGATCCATGTTTTTGACATCATACATTGTATGGATTGATACTCATGACATTAATTAGAATTTGATACATAGAATTCATCTTGAAGAGATGAAAATAAATTTTTCTTTTTTCTGACATTTTATGATAAATATTGCTATTTCATATAACCAAACTCACTCTACTTCAACACATTCCTCTATATTATTGATGAGAAATATCTTTCTATGATTGCGAATCATGTACACTTGATTCAATAACCATCAAATGAAGACAATGAAAATCATGCTCTATATGGCTGCCTCTTTGGGTCCTGTTACCTTTGATATTGCTTTGTTGTGGAAAACTTATTTGGTGTGTGTATCATCTTTCCGCAATAATAAAATCCTATGTGGGGTACATTCCAACCTGGAAATACTGCACCACTATTTATCCCTTGGGTTAATTTAATCTTTTAATTCAAATTCATACCCAAATAAATCATCAATATAGATGTAGGTGCATGTGGTCTAACATCAAATATTACTGCTTTATATTTTAAATCAATTCCCATACATGCCCTGTAGTTGAATTTTGTTGTTTCTTCTGCTCTGTTGGGCAACCATTCTCCATTTTCATCTTTTTGGTTTTCTATGTTACCTTTTTTTATTATGATTATATGTGGGTCAACATGTTTTCTTGATCCTTAACACTTAGTCCTATACTGATGAATTCTTATATAAATTATTCAATACATTTGATTAGATATTATCAAAATTCAGTTAAACTCTCAAACTATATTTTATGTTATTCAATTTTAAATTTGTACCCAACGTCCTTTTCTGAGATTTCTATCATTTAAGACATTAGTTTTAAAATTTCACCATTCAACATAGAATTATTTTATTGTTCCTACTAATACATATAGAGTTGGTCATCATGAACCACTATGTTAGCTTAATTTTTTTGTGGATCTATAGACATCAATCTCATTAATAGAATTTTCTAATTCCTCTTTAAGTTTAATTATTTTTTCAATCATAACCTTCTTAATTTTCGCATTTTTTTTATTATGTGATTTATGAAAACATCTACTAGATAATACACTTCATGAACCCTACATTCCTTCTACTCTTTTACCTCAAATTAATCTGTAATTTTCTCTTCTTCTGAAAGGAAAATATTCATTTTGAACAAATTTATCATATTGCTTTTTTCATTGGATGAATACCTCTTTTTGTAGATTTTCATCATTATCTTCATTGTAATCTTCTATATTCTTAAAAAAAACATTGAAAAATTACCAATCATTTCACATAGAAAGAATGAAAATGGATTCCTACATTGAACATTCCTTTTCCTATTTTTGGAATTGTGGGGGAAAATGAAATGAGACCATCCAAATTGTATTCGTCGTGACTATCATCAATAGAGCGATTATTCATGGCCTCAAATTCCACATCATAGTATGTCCCATTTTCCATTGAATTGTTATCATCATTGGTAATTTCATATGCAATGACAGTAATATTCATGTTTTCAAGTTCCAACTCCTTTAGTTATTTGTCATCCAATATAGAAACCATCAGATTAAACCGAGGTGGATATTTTCCCATGATTCCCTTAAAAATAATTGTATCGTCAATGATGTCTCAAAGACCACACATCTGTTTGAAATAAACATTCAACCTATCAAATAATACGTCAACATATTCATTTGAGTTCGTTATCGTATCTTCATATTTGTTCCACAAAACCTGTAACTTTTCCTCTTTGACCTCAAAATCTCCATCATAGATATTCAATCACTTTTCCACATAGAATGTGATGTTTTACAATAAATCACCTTCTTATAAATTTCAGTTTATAGATACCCCACCTAAAGCATTGATCCATTTAGAATAAGCATCGAATTATCTACTTTCAGCTTCTGATAAAGCACTACTATTGACATCAACTGATATTACACACATATTTATTGTGAAGAAATCAATTCATAATGATCAAATCTAGTGATTCATCTTATTCATCAATAATTCAAATTTTTCCCCAATGATCAGAAATTCCTTTTTCTTTGACCACACCCATTTCTTGGACTGATAAAGAATGACTAATTTCTATTCTTTCACTCAAATACCAATTTTTATCTTCATTAGGTCAAGTACCATGAGATGGGGGGATCATGGAGTGGAATATTAAAGCTCTTACCCCTTTGGATCTTTTTTCATCATTAAAAAAACCATTTATCTCTTTACCGCACAAAAATATATGAAAATCAATGAAATTATGCACATGACACAATAATTTTACTTGGTTAACCCTCAATGGGAAATTTCAAGGAGCATACAACAATGATGTGCTGATGAACCAAATCCAATAATTCTTACTGGTAAATTATAATGTTTGGGAAAGATCTTATATACCCAAGATTACTTAAATTACATGTTTTAGCGTATGCTCACTGGGGTAACTTTCTATGTCTCATCATCTGACTCACTACCAGGGGGAAGGATCATTGTCCTCCTCTTCCTTCAATCACTTCTCTTATAAGGGATCCACTCATAGATTATTGACTCGTCCATCCCCTCATTTTCAAGAAAGAACACATCCTCAACTATGAGTATAAGATCTATTGATGTGCCTTTTACACCCAAAAATGTAAAACATTTGTTCAGGTACTGTTAGGTTAGAATAATTTTCTTTTAAAAAATAATTGGTATCTTTATCAGGCTTCTTTGAGTCTTATGTGAATCATATTCCTTCTTGTATGGATATGTAGAAAGTATACTATATGGATTGCCTCTTCCATGTAGTTTTCCACATATATGTACTACATCCATGTACAACCTCTTTCTGCATATCGCATATGGCTTCTGGGTTCCATTCTCCTTCCGCATACCCCTTCCAGCTTCCAGGTGCTCTCTTTTCATCTGTATACTACCCACAGACTTCCGTCTTCCACATACCACTTAATCAATTGTGCGCTTATGTTACTCAAAAAAATAATTCACCTAATAGCTTACATGAACCTCCTCACCATTAATGGAATCCCTTTCCCCATAATCACATTTGCTTCACGAACTACCTATGAACTGATTCAGTATAAACAGAATTTCATCCATGGGAAAATATTTTCTCTAATAAATATTTCTCTACCTTAATGATGTGATTATAACATTTTATATAGGTAATATATACACATAATTCTCTAATCCATGATTTACTAAATCCTTAATGTTGTATTTCCTTTGCAGGATATTGTGTATGTTCTATAAATTGTAATCATCTTATAAACCATTTTCCCTCCACGGTCTGCATACTTCCTCTCTTTCTTCTTGACGTTCAAAATCCACATCTTAATTTCTCCAATTATTCCCTTCAAGGATTATTATATCACCACATAATTTCCATGAATTTCAATCCATCCTGTGTACTGAAATCCTCCCATGAACGTCATGTCATCCCATGAACAGCTTTCGTGAACTGTTCATCTTCTGTGATCCACGATACTCCCCACGAAACATTTTTCCTCCCAAAAACCATTCCAAGATCCTCCTTTTAAATCCAAAATATATACATCATGGTCCACGTATTGTACTCCCACAAGTGTAAATAATACTTGTCTAGAAACACAACCACACCAAAAATAAATTGATAAGACACCATGAGTTATTTATCCCAACACTAGTGTTTCCAATTAATGGTTATAAAATTGGGGTTATTGCTAAATAAATGTTTTCATAGTGATTTATTTCATTTAAATGGAATAAAATGGTGATTTTTAAATGGATTGATTTTTTTTGGTTCTATGTAAGATGAAATGGGAAAAAATTAATTAGGTATTTCATGATTTCCTAAAAATTATGTATTATTTAAATAATTTACTTGGATTATATTTTCCTTGAATGGCTAATTAGATCATTGTTCATACTTATGTTACATTTTATCGTCATGATTTTATTTTGTTCCTAAACTCTCTAGGACTGGACTGTTATTTCTTCATTGGAGGTGAGAATTATATTTATCACATTAGTATATTTTAATTTTAAAATTATATAGATGAATGTTTGGCAAAATTTTAAATTTAATTTTATATAATTTCTAAAAAATTATACCTTTTAAATAAGTTTATTATTAATCGTTGTTTCGATTGTTGGTGGAAAAATTTATTTGTTTGTAGACTAGGTGATTTAGTTATGATTATATATTTATAGGGATTTAAGGGGAATTGAAGTGAGATACTTATATTGATGGTGTATAGAGGGTATGAGAGGGTCTTGAATTTACATCTAAAATTTCTATGTAATTTTATATTATTTATTCTACAACATGTTATGTATTTATAATAATCTGATTTTCTAAATTAGGGATGGGTCATTGTATATTTTCAAGCCAAAATCCATTGTGTATTAACTCTGATTTAATGGTTAAATCATTCTCAATTATTTCTTATAATTACATGGAAATTATCTATTTCCCTTGTGTAATAGAATTTTTATTTGGACCTATTGGTGCACAAAATCGACTTCCATTAATATAGAATTCAAAAATATATTGTTACAAATGTTCTTAGAGGAGGTTAATATAATGTTATATTAAATAAATAAGAAACAATTTTGTATATGGGTGTATCAAGTTATAATTTTGTTATAACGTTTCATTTGAATATGAGCAGTTGTTTTGCGTAGATTCTATATATCTCAGTCATTCATTGAGCCTCAAATTTCTCAGTGAAATTGAATTTTTTTGTGTATTGAGTTTTGAATTTTCGATTTTTATATTGATTGTTTAGCCACCCCCATTGGAATTTTTGAGTTCATATGTGTATTTGTATGAATTTTATATTGTAATAGAAATACTATCTGGAGTGTGATTATATTTTAAATGAAATGATTATCAAGGCCGTGATAATATAGTCAATCATGATATTTTTTTAATTTATTTGTTTCTTATATGTGGTCCCTTAAAACCTAAGGTTTAGTAAATCACGGATTTACATATTTATTGAATTAGAAATTTCTGATACCATTGATCATCCCCTGGTGAAGGGAGTGATTTTGTAGAAGTCATTTGATGGGATTATTATTTGTATTGGGTTTTGGTATCTCATATCATGTGTATGATTTGTGATTTTTTTTCATATTGAAATCATTAAATAATAAAATATATGTTTTTAAAATGGTTTCTGAAAAATGATTAAAATTAATTAGATGGATTGTAGGTCCAAAAGAGGCATAGCTACCCTAAGAGGTGGTGGGGTGAATCAGTGTTTGTATATTCTTTTCTAAATTACTCCATACTTAATATATCTGGACCTCTTTATTGTAAGGGTCAAATTGATTTCACTTAAGAGTTAATGGTGATATTAAACATTAATTATTTATCTGATTATGATGCTTTGAATTTAATGCAGGTAATAAAGTATAAGGATGCATTGATTTTTACTCAGTTCAGCTTCGTTGGGCTACATCCCAGGATAATACAATGGAGATGGTCCAATTGTACCAAATTCACTAAGGTTCACTTGCAATAATGGAGGTTCTATATATATCTCATCTCTACCTAGGATCACTTTATTTGCAATGGTTAGGGTCTTCTCACTACATTCATAGGCTTACTCCCTATGTCTCTTTCTCTGGATCCCTGCCGGTCGAAAGGATCCTCTACTTCGTTTTCCTTCATTGGATTCTCTTGGAAGGGATTCACCCACAGCTTATGGATTTGTTGGGAAATTTGTAATCACATATGAATACATCCTCAATTGTATATAGATTCTATTTTCAAGTCACATTTTCATCGAGTAGATGAATACCACTTTAAAATATGTGTACTGGGAAATTCCTACTGAACCAATTTTTCAATTATCATTTACTTCATGAATATTATTTCATGTAAATCTCATATAGACTTTTATAACACACCTCTTTCATGAGGCTCAAATATCCTTCAGGAAACTTCATCCATTCACTTAGATTACATGACCGTAAAAAATCTTCTTACATTAATGATGCTTAGAACACTCATATGTCTATCCTAGCCATCATAAACATATTTTCATGAAACTATTTCATGAACCACCTTTATGAACCAATTTGCTTAAGATATTAATTAATCCTTGGGGATTTTCTAACGGGGGTCGAGGCCAATTTATAGGGGTTTCCACTTATTCGAGGATCTTCTAGATATATCAACATCATTTCACGATGTTGTATCTTTTCATCCATGAGTATCCCTTTTTCCTTATGCTCCATAGAAATTTTTTATTCATGATTCATGTAATAATCACAATGATCACTATCAAACTCCTCGTTCCACTAAAATTATCCACTCGTGATACTCTTAAACGTCTCTATTCATGATGCTTTCATACATGTGGAGCACATTGTCAAACTCTACATGATTTCATGAAGCGCCATTTGTAAAGACCATTCTTAATGAAATTCATGAATTTTACATATTTTTAAGGGATTTTGGGAAAACCACTTTTCATGATTCCAATCAGAATCCAAATTTTAGAACCTAAAATTTTGGCAAACACTAGGAAACAACATCATCTTATGTATGAAAATTCATGTACCGCTTCTAGGATATTAATTACTTCATCTTAGATCATTTTCAATATATTTTGTACCGAATATTTATAGAGTTCCACAACATTCCATGGAAACCCACTTTGTCAGCAAACACAAACAACCTAAAAATGCTTCAATATTACCTTTATGTAATTTTTCCCAAAATTGGGAATTTTTTTAATTTTATTTATGGGGGGTTTATAAAAAATTATATGTTTTCAAATAACTCAAAATTTATTTGTTATAAAAATTTATTGGTTCCATTAATATATTTTTGAATTTTTTGTTGAAAATCATTTATTTCATATTGATCTTATTAAAGTTGATTGAAATGGAAGTGGGTATCGAATGTGTGGTGGGGGATTTAAATGATTGTTCATTTGAAATGAGTTATATTAGTGTATTGCGTTTTCAAAATATTTTGATGAAAATATATGAATTTAAATGAAAATTCATTTTTTGACAACTGATGGGTGTGAAATGTATTTCTAAATTAATATTTTAGTAATTTATTTGTACATTGAATATGAGGGTCTAATAGATCCAAAATCTAGTAACTATGGAATGTATTAATTTCAATGAGCATTCGAGGGTTGTAATTTATTTTGAAATAGACATGGAATTTTACAAATATGGTTAGGTCCATAGTTTTCATTGTGGATCACTATGAATTATTGATGAGTCAACTTTTTTATTAATATTTTTTTGGGTTTTTTTCCCAATCTTGATCACTTTTTATGAAGATCCTCTATAAGGATCTATACTTTTTTTTTTTGATTGGTATGGATCCTATTGGTGGATCAAGGCTTACTATAGTTTCCATACACTGTATTTGTGTCTTCATAATTATAAATTAGACAATGTATGTGATCAACAATGGAATTATGTTTCATTTGGATTCACAATTTAAGGGAACACTTTTAGAGAGTGGTAGTGATTTTTACAGGACATTTTAAAAGATGATAAATAATGGGGTGAAACTTATAGGTATTTGGGTTTATTAGACTATCTGTCTTCTATTTTATATTTGGATTCATTTAGGAGATATTGGATGTTATATGAGGATGTGATGTTTTTTTCATGATGTATTTTTATAATTAGTTTTCTCTCATATTAGTATCCATTTACATTTCATCATATTTCATACATATTTTAGGGAAATTAGCATTTTCGGGGCCTTATTGTGTTCCATCATTTTAAATTTATTTTTGGAGTTATATTATGATATGGTGGAGATATTGTAACAACTCATCGATGATTCTATTAAAAAATAAATGATTAATGCGTATCAGATTGAATGAAATCTCATTATCTATGAATGAAATGAAGAGTTTGTTTGTATTGAAATCAATAATTTGGGTGTCACATCATCTGGAATTAGGCACATCATGGGGTATATTATTAGAATATGAGGTCATGAACACTATCTAATAGAAGCACCATCTTGGTGTCAAGTGAGTATATAGAAGCTGCCTAAATTGTAATTGTCATTAATAAAATCTTAGTATGATCATATTTCAAAGGGGATGTGGTGGATATGCATTATATGAAAATTTATGAAACCATGTGGATACCACAAAGTGGATGTTATGATATATATTGTAATGGGAAATGGTACAATATAAAAAAATTCAATACATTATGGTTATTATTATCAGGTGAAGTTGGTCAGTTAGTTCTGTAGTTTATGAATTATATAAAACTATTATAGATAGGAAATTTCTTTTCATGAAATTTGGAAAAAAGTTGTGTAGATTAATTCTAGTTAACTGAAATTGTGATAGACTTTTTGATGTCATACTATCTGAGTGATAATAATATGTGCAATTTAGAATCATGATACTAAATATATGAATATTTTTCTAAGCATATAATTGTCTTTAAAATTAATATGTTGTTTAACATTATAATTTCATTATGAGGTCCTAAATAATTTAGCTTCATTCAGCATCTACATGGGCATACATGAAGGTAATATAAATAAAATTTTGGGAAAAATAAATTTAGTGGTTGTTGTGATATACTACTTATCCCTAGTGTTTATTGAATACACACAATTGTAGTAGAACTAATGAATTTATAAATCCCCCTCCCATATTTGAATCCATTTGTGGTTTCTTCCATACATGTGCAATCAACATTCTCAATTCCATAACCAAGTCACATTGGATGATGGACAGAGGACAGTCCTTATTATTGATATCTCAGAACTATTGAGTTTGATATACCTCAGGTTATGTAGAGCTTGAATACTATACTCATAATGGTATTTGATATCATATATGTGACTTCATACATATTTTAGGAATCCACTTATTTTTAAAATATATCAATATTGTTGGAAACTAGATCTCAATGTATGAATTACATCTTCTCCTTATACCAAGGAGAAAAGAGTCACCTCTATGGATGTTGGAGTAATCATAAATTATATAAACAATACATTGGGGTGTTTTTATTCAAGATCATCTTATTGTGTTCCACCATCCTTAGAATAATTTTAGCAAGGTATTTACTGAATTCATTGACTTATTTTGAACCATGGTAGAGGAAAGAGTGATTTTACTAGTTTGTGTAGATTCTAAATGTCTAAATCAACATAGTATATTTTAATATGTATTTATTTTCCATGATAATGGTATGATACATTCCAAACTAAAGAATTTTGTGATATTTAATAATCATGATACAAATCTTATCTATACAACAATGAGTTCAGTATCCCCAACAAACCTTATAAAGAAATTGACAACTGTAGAGATGGACTTATAATGTATGGGTTCCCTTATAGCTAGGTACCCAAGATATCATGTCCCCAAATAGAAAATATTTAACAATAATTTTTTATTCAGTGATGATATTTTGAAACATTAATAAATATTATTGTAAAAAGAATGTGATCCACTTTTCATTTAAATCCATGAAGTTAAGAACCATGTTGAGTTAAATGTTTCTGACCATTAGGATCTAATGAGAGATATTAAATCATAATTGATGAGTCCTTTATGGACCATCTAATTCTTCCTAAGATTTTAAGGTATTTTCTTTTGAGGTAATAAATAGTGAATAATTAAATTAATGAAATTCTGGTAGATGTCCTTCCATAAGTTGGGGTTCCATAGAGGATGAAATTCCATAGATACTAGTGGATTTTAGCTTTGTGGAATCAAATGTATTGAATTGTTTCATGTTAGAGGATATAAATAATAAAATCTTTCACATTATATATGTTTTAATTATATGGATGAATTATAGGGACCTACCGTTTATGATTCTATGTGAATTTTATTCAAATATCATTCATCCTCATTATTAATTTTTAGTGAAATCACATTCCAAAGAACCACCTCGATGACTAGTTTATCATGATATGGATCTATAAGACATGTAACCATTATTTATCTGGAAAAAATTGATTGTTAAGATACGATGGAATATTTATATCTTTAATCATTGAGTTAAATATAAAAATAATTATATGGGTATGTATAATTATGGGAATGGAGTCCTTTTTCTAGACAGTGTAATAACCATTCGCTCTCTCTAGGATCTAATAGGAGTTTAAATTAAATTTAAATAGTAGAAAATAATCCATGAAGGATAATTCAATACCATTGATGATGGATCTTCACTCCAAATCACTTGTTGTGAATAAAATTTATATTAATAATGATAATTTTAAGATATATTTTGACAAAGTGATAATTAAAACTCTATAAATGACTATATAATATTTAGGGTTATTGATCCTTCTTCAAATATGACTCATAAGGTAACCTTCATATTGCATAATCTATAATGGGTTTTCTTGTTAAAGTTTGGTAATGAAATTTAATATGATGTTGAAATATAGGTGATTTTCTTGAGATATTAGGTGTGTGGATTGAACAATTTCTATTGGTTGACCCATAATTTCCATTTGAGTGACAAACAAAATACAGACATACTAAAGGATAAAAACCCACAATTCAAATATTTTAAATAAAATTATATGGTTGACTACATGTTTCAATTGTACTATGAGGTATTTCAAGTATATCACATTATGTTTCAAATGCTGAGGTATATTTTGGTCCATCAAAACTATGTAAATGTAGCTCTTCCTTATGGGATAAAATCTATAATATATAATAAATGTTATGCAGGTCAGATATCATAGACTAATGTTTATTCATATTTTATTCCTCCAATCTAAGAATGATTTGAGATATTGTTCTTGGCTGGTCACCTAGATGAATAAAGATTTCCTATGTACAGTTGGGATCAAGAAAAAAAGTAATAATAGATATTAATCAAATTAAAAAAACATGGTATGTAATTCACCATCCCACAAATATTGAAAACCATTCATCTTAAATAAAGATAATTGATTACATTATCCCACATGAATGATGAATAACACTATATATAGGCTAGATGTTCTTAATGATTAAAAAAATCGTTGAAATTGAGTATAGGATTCATTACAATAATGTCTTGGATTTTTTCCAGGTTGATCTTTAATCCCAGGAATTAGAATTAGTGAATAAAGACTAACTTATCGGAAAAAATGAAATTATTTTTAATGGGATTTATCTATAGGATCTATGAATTTAGTATGTCTGTCAAATTATAAAGGACTATAAGATGGTTCTATAGATTGAGGAATTTAAACTTCAAATATTAAAACTATAATCCATCATTGTTATGAGGATAGGAATATATATTTGATGTGTGACACACTAATAATATATTCCAGTGTCATTTAAGATAAATCTAATCAATATAATGTATAATATTCCCAAAGGATCCTTGATTATAGTTTGATCATCATCTTTTCGAGTTTTCATAATTTGATTGAATCTTGATATGGGTTATTTAAGGATATTTATATAAAATAGAGGTTGTATCTATCTATTACTCTATAAAAAATAGAAATCGACTTTCCGATCGTGAGAGTAACGATTTTTAAAGAAACTCAAAAAATAAAAATTTTATGTACTTAGTCTTGACATTGATAATTTTGTTTATACCCTTTATAAATTGGTTATCCAGGAAAACATTGGGCTTGATTAGATATTATATTCCTCCTCATCCATGTCACTATGTAAAGGGTGTAACATTATAAATTCCTTTATTAAATCATGGTGGAGAACTATGTGTCATTATGGTGGATAGAGACCTTGGAAAATTTTCATTATATATACTTATAGTTCCACACAAATATTCCATGGATCGAATTATTAATCATGAATTGTCTTTTTTCTAATTGTGACACAATAAAAAATGGATAAATTTCCTCTATAGAACATCTGTGCTATTGAGTATCACATGAATCATCTCAAAAATCATGGTGGAGACTCCCTCTTCCATTGAGAGAGTAAAATCATCAAAAAAGGCTTCATAAAAGAACATAGAGTAGTGGAAGGAAATGTAATTTTGGAAATATATGATTACGGTGTGGAATAAACATCCAACATTGGGGTGGAATCTCTAGAACAAGATATATTTCTATTAATAAATATGGAAAAAAATAACAAAGGATAATGGAAAAATCCTTATTGGCCTCCATTGTTATTTTAATCAATTTAAATAAAATCCATATCGAATTGTAGGCCACAAATGAATACATCCATCTCTATAGTAGAAATTTTGAAAAATATAATTTTTTAACAAAGGTCTTATCATACAGTATGTGTTAGATGAATTCATAGATGAGTGTAACCTATCCTTTATATGAAAATGTTGTGATATTATATCACTCATTATTGTATGTAATGATAACATGGTATTTTAGGTCTAGAGTTTTTGCTTTTAGATGGGGGGTATGAAAGATGAAACTGGTCTTCAAATCATTATTTGGATTTATTAATACAGGTTCCATGAAATTTTAAATAATTTAATTCTCATGATCATAGATATATTTTTAATATCTATTAATATTATGAAACCCAATAATTGAAAGTGGTATTTACATGCATAAAATATAATACGATCAAAATGGAAAACACACACTAAAACATTAAGTGGGGTATTTGCGGCATTGTTATATGACTAGGGGATGAATTCATGAAAGTGGATTTTGAGCCTTCCAAGGTTGGTGGTATAATAATAGTATTATGAAATGACCATGAAATCAATTTTCCATTCCAAATCAACAAATATGGTGTTCAAATGAATTTATTGAGTGGATTTTGTTACCAATATTCATATACAAAAATGTTTTTTCCAGATGTGTCTAGAGGTTTATCAATTTTCTAAATATTATAAGTCATCCATGTCATGATGATATTGATCTTTGAACATGCTTCCACCTTACAAAGTTGAATATATTCTCTATTGAGATTTGATGAAATTAATAGGTGGTGTATATTCCCCTTAATGTTTTCTCCTTTATCTTCTATAGAGAATAGGATAATGACCTAATAATCCTCATGATCGACTTCTATTTCACTATAGACATCAATACAATCCATTTTATTTTAACTACAAGGGGATATTGAATCCCATTATGATATACTCAAAAAGATAAATTGAAATACATATCAAATTAAGGATTGAGAAAAATATTTCAAATCTAGTGAGGAACTTGATTAGGTCATATTTCATAGCAAGGGTCATGAGTTTTCCCTCATGGGGACACTACAAGAAACGATTTAAAGAGGGTAGAATGTGAGGATGTGGATTTTCATAGATGCTATCAACATATTTCCTCAGTCTATTAGATGATTATGATAGAGAATTAGATGGTTTAATTTTATCTGTATATTAAACTAAGTAGATGTCTTGTAATGGAATAATGAAAGGATACTATATAATATTTTTGTTTCAACTAAGACATTAAAAATTCTTGAATTTTATTCTTATAATTATAAAAAAAATATCATGATTAGAACATTATAAACTATTATTGTTCTAGGGAAGAATAAAATTTCATCAAAAGTTGTGATGTTTCATCAAAATAGATGTATATAGTGCTTCATAATTATTCTCTTCATATTCGTCCAATAACTTATTTGAATTGGTAGAGGCATAGCCATGATCTTTATCATAGGAGCATTGTAGTGTAATTTGGGTCCCAAAATATCTTCTCAATTGGGGTTGGATTAATTTTATGGTTGTTAGCTATGTATTTTACATGGAAAATAATTACTTACAATCACTACAAAGTTGAATGTGAATATTTTGAACCTTACATTGTTGTGAATCTTATAGTGTTATAATAATAACTGAAATGATCATGGAGTGTTCCCATTGAATCAACTAGGAATGAATGACTCTAATTTATTGATTGATAAAATTGTAATCATTCACAAAACTAATATTATGATATCGCATTTATCATACATGATGCTAATATCAATTGTCTTAGGAATTTTTTTTGTTTGTAGAAAAACATGTAACATTCAATGAAGGGTATCCCAATTCCACTATGAAAAAATCTAACATTTCCTATATATGGTATTTGATGATAAATAAATTAATGAAAGTGTTTTCGAGTAATATTTGGAATGGGATAAAATAGGGATTATTACCTAATTCACCATATAATAGCTTCATAATCTGTGGGGGTTTTGTGCAAGTTATTCTCTATGTAAAAAATGAAGAACCGAGGTTAATACCCATCCTTAATTATGTAAATAATTTTATTACACTCTATGATGTAGATTATAGGTGTTTGGAAGAAACTAATACCATATGAATCATTTTCAAGGCGAAATTGTGCTAAATAGTGTCTCTTCTAAAGGGATGACTAAATTCATGTAAGTGTGTAGGACAGACACCATGTGAAAATGGTCCCTTATACTATAGAATTATTTATCATAATATAATTAGGTTATGAGGGAGAATTAATATTGGTCCATCATAGTCTTCTACATCCCACTAATCTATATCAATGAATTCCCAAATCCATCTAAATCGGTTTCTTAGATGAGGGATTGAACCAGCTTACACCAAACATTATCCATGAACATCATTGAAAAATATTCTTGTAGAATTTTTATATTTAGGAAATATATTAATACATTGAGCCAATCAATTAATTTAGGAACATGTTTATTTTATAATAGTGTGAATATGATGTCATTGGTGATAGTCATCATATGTAAGGTGGATTAAAAATAGTAGCAGAACTATTGATTGAGATCCTCTTATGTGGTGATGGATAATAGTTCCATATAGTTGTACCAAATCCAAGAATGGACTTCTATAGCATATGAATAGATCTAGGGAATAGCTATCTCTTTCTGTAATGGTGTTACAAATATTAGGAATCATTGATTGATGAAATGGTAATATTTTTTCCCTAGGTCCCTTATAAAATTGAAGTATGGGAATCGTTGGCCTTTTTAGATTGGGGTAGAGGATAATAAATTTATAAATATATGTATATATTCTATTTTTTGGAGTATTAATTTCAATTTTTTTCCTATATATTCTAGTAGAGTGGTGAGATCACTAAATATTTCATCATGGGGCCTAAGCATTTGTATCTAATGAAAAAAATGAATGACTTTTTTTGATTGGATGAGCATACCCACCATACTATTATTATTTCAATTAGACAATGACTAATGTTTTTGTGTGTCTATAATTGGTATCGAAATAGATCATCTGGATTGTAAGATTTATGAGGATTTTATAGTCATGGGATCTCACCATTGAGCTACTTTGGGATATCCAACTACTTGGGGAATGTGAAAATTTAGGTATCATTATTTCTCTCCTTTGACTTTTTAGAGGATCTAAATTATTCAACTACACATTTCCTTAATAATGGTGTCAATGGATAGTAAATATAATTTTTATTTCATCAAGACATCCAATTCCCCTAGATGGTATTTACGTATGGATGTGAATTATTTTTGTATGTTCATGATGCCATTATTTTTTCTCTGGTGGTGGATTTTCTTCATGTGTCTTTCCAAAATCATTTACCTCTATTTATAGGGGTTGATTGATGGTGTCTATATTCACTATGGTAGCGGTCAGTGGTGAAGAGTCATTATAATCATATAAAAGGGAAACTAGGGGAAACTAAATTAGAATGATTCTTAACACCCATAGTCTCTGATATTCATATAAGGAAATGCGTCACGAATGATCCAGTTTAATTTTGTTTTACTTTCTATATAAGATAAATGGATTCTTTGGTCGTACCCATTTATATCCAGATTCCAATCCCTACAATTCATATGAGGTCATAAATTCTATACATCTGTTAATGTGAATAATGATGCATGGTCCTTCTATGGTTGTTTAGTTGATGACTATAAACATGGTCAAACATCACCCCAAATATTATTTGCGCTATATATTGTGTAAATTGAACCAGCCGCTCTATGGAAGAGGTTTTTTGTTTGTATTTTATTGATCATAAATAAAAAAATTTATTATAAATGACTTCCCTAATTTATTCTTCATAATTCTCTATATGACATGGGATTTATTTCTCATGATCACCCAATGATTTCAAGGTATATTGTGAGAAATACAATGTAGTAAATTATGGAAACCTACTATACTAATGGTATTTGAATAGGAATGCATCATTTGATAGATAATTCAATTAATAAAGTATGATTCATGACGAAGTTATGAAAACATCAACATCATATTCATGTTAGATGGAGATTATGAAGTCACTTTTTAGTGATGGATTTCACCAATACCTCATATATCAATTGAATTTTTTTCTTCATCAGAGACTACAAAAATAAAATGAAATGTATTCCCTAATTCTATTTATAATTAAGATAAGGGATTATATTAGTTTTATCTATTTAAACATATCTAGTCCCCAAAAAGATTTAGTAATGTCGCCAATATATAACTGTTTTTATAGTAAACATAGGACCATGTAGACCTATGATTGAGAAATATACATTCTCAATATATAGGTTCATGTACGGATCAATTGTAGTGATGAAAGAATAAATATATAAATAATTATTATTCCTATCAAATTATGATGTAACAAGGTTTAAAATATTTTCCCCCTCATTATTTATCAATGGAAAATTTTAGTGTTTCATAAATTTCATCTTTTTAGAGTACCTAATAGATTTACTTATGACTTTTGTATTTTTGGAATATATAGACCACTACCACAACTGATACTCCCACTATAAATAAGAGGATATTTAGGGTAGTAGTATTCATCGACATGACAAATAAATATATAATGGTAAGTGATGGGGATAGAGGTTTGGAGATTCATCCCATCACACTATGTGTAAGGATAGGGTTTCGAGAGATTTATAGGGAATAATATACCTATATTGTGGTATGGATGGAAGGAAATGTGTTGACTGTGAATGGGGCCATAATAGATATTTGAGTGGTGCTAAATATTGTACGGTGGGTTACATATCCCAAAAATAGGTTTTATATTATTCTATCTATATTTGTTGTAGTAGGGATTACATTGGCATATTCTTCTTCCAACTACACCTCCATATGGGTTTAATAATGTGGAGCGGTGGTATCCCCCTTCGAATTATCCAAGTGACCACAAGGGATTTCCCAATATTTGGGTACCATTCTATTGTATTATATTGAAGTGTACCGTAGATGATTTTTAGGCGAAATCCCTTGTAATGGATAGCAGTGGGAATGATGTGTGGGGTTTCTCCATATGTTCTCTATATTTGTGTCATATTAGATGTGGAACAACAGATTTTTAGTATTCAGGTGAATTTAAAGTTTGATAATAACTCCATTAAACCCTAAATTATGGTAAATGTAATTGATTACCTTATGGTGTATAGATTTAACATCTAGATTTGATGATTAAAACTAGGGTCCATGAGAGATGTAGTTATACTTATATGGGTGGAGTTGTGTGTGATCATCATAATGTTAGTTTTTTTTACTCCACTGTCGGTGTTATATCTTGGAGTATTTCAGTGAACATGACCAATGGATGTAAATGTATATGGAACATTTCTAAGAGAAGTATAATTACATGAATTATGATGGTGATTCCCATAAGAATCAATTTCATTGATGGATCTTCATGGTAAAAAAAATGTTACTCATCCAGTCATAGTTAAAGGTGAAGGGACTAATGTTATGTTCATATTCATGTTTCTTTCCTATTTTTGTTATGAATATAATGTTATAAAATTCATCAATGGTCACAATTATTTAAATTCACATTCAAACTTTTCAAAGGCTAATAACATGTCTTATTTAAAATTATATTTTTGTTATTTTCACACACCATTTAAATTTTTTTGAAAACTAGAATATACAAACCAAAAAATATCATGAATCATAATAAATATAGAAACCATTAATGTAATATTTGATAATATTACAAGAATTATCATAATAATATTTCCATTTGATACTGGTTACCATTTTATTTGGGTTATCCTTCTTTGGGTCATCGAACCAATAAACCATCTTGTCTAACGTTTTCAAGAACTCGTCCACATTTAATAGAATTTAGTTGAATCCTAATGTCAAAATAAGTTCTATCTTATAGATTAAATGAAACATATCGTTATTAATGTTCATTATAATCAATCTCAAATATATCTTTCTCACATCCTCTATGGCAGCATTAATCCAAATGGCCTCCTCTAGTATTTCTAGAAACCAGTTTGGCATGTGACCATTAGAGATGATGTTTTAATATAAATTATTTAGGATGATGGGATATTAACCCCATATTTCATATATTCCTCTATGGATCTCATTTTCTAGTTTTAATATCAATTAATGATTTAAGAAATTATCATGAATCTTGTACATATTCAATCATTACGTTGACACTCGTAAATTAAAAAACATGATGCCTTATCTAGGTGAGGAAAATATTTTGAAAAGATGATTCTTGATGCCCATTGAGATATATTTGAAGTTTTTTAAAATACATAAAAATATTTTCATATGATGGGTATTGGGTATTGTATGTTTTTCATATAGATAGTCATATGATTATAACACATTGTAGATTATTCTCATCCCCCATGAAAAGTTATAGTAGTTGATTAAGAGATCCATGGATCATTACCTCATAAAAATTAGCTTATCACCAAGGTGAAATCACACTCATCACATGGGGAATTCAATTCATCTAATAAAAATTTAATTTTGATTATCACATAAGGAATCCTCATCTCACTACCAAAGTAATTCATTAATAATCACACATGTTAAGAATCATAGGTTAATCACTTAACAAGAGAATGAAAAAATATCATTATCTTCATATTTTCTTATTATAATTATCATTCAATAATTCACATTCTCATCACATAAATCAACCAATTATCACCACATTAGGTAATTATTATAATACTTTCACCAAGGTAATGTGTAGGATTGATCCCATGATCGTTTCATTGGATTCTTATGATTTTTAAAAAATCAATCTTAGGATCCTTTCGATAGGAAACCAAGGATATTTAAATTTTGTTTCCTAATACTACGGGTGTGGGTTTCCAAGGATCATCCCCTATGATCTCTTAGGATTGTGACATAAGGCAGGGTCATAGTTTAATTTCCAATGGGGACACTTACCCATACACTCATTACATGTGGGATTGTCATAGTTTAATTTCTTTTTGAAAAAATCTACAAACACTAATAACATAGTAGATTAAACATATTTTATGTTTGGGTGGAGTTGAATTATAATATAAAGTCAAACAGGGACCTGTGGAATGTTTTTTAGTGGTGATGTGCACATAATTAAGTTGATCATCCTTATGAGATACCACCACTTTAGGTAGAGCTGAAGTGACGATGATGCCTAAATTGATTCTCAAAGAGACATAATAACTAACCTTCTAAAATATGTGTATCAAACCCATCAACGTTCGTCGTATATAATTTATGGTCATGTGTGAACACAATATAATGTTATTTAACATCATGTGGTAAGGATTTTGGTGTCATGAAGTGGTTCAAAACAAGGTATATAATGGGTCATATGCATTGGGTTTCATGTAAGATAGAGGTTGTCTCACACTCATCATATGAGGAACCTCGTGCTCATCACAAGGAAAATAATGGGCTCCTAAAATATTTAGTCTAATATGAATCACATAGGTTAAGTCACATTTTAATGTTGTTTATTAAAGACACTTTTATTGTGAATAGGGGTGGAATGATAGGTAGAATATGGAATAAACATTAACCATCACATTGAAATAATTTATCACGGGGGTAAGGGAGACTTCCCTAAATGTTATAATGGATTTGGAATAAATCTTTTGGGATGTCCATGTTAATCATTAGGATCTTGGATAGAATTATTGGGGCATACACTTTCACTATCTGAAGGGTGATGGCCATAGAACTAACCCATCATGCACTACAGAGAAACTATTTGGGATATTTTCAGTACGTTTGTAATTGAAAATTCATGGGAATGAAAAATAAATATAAGATGTGTGACATTAGAATTTGTATGAGTATGTATGGATAAAATTTATTCCAGTACCTTGTATACAAAAAAATCATGAATCTATGCATGGTGATATGATGTATCAAATTGGATCCCATGATACAGGGTTCACACTAGTCTAGTATAACTCCACTAACAAAAAATCTAAAATATGGTTCTGAAAACATAATCTTAATATGATTTCTTTAGTAATAATTACAATTGACCCTAAATAATTAAATTTAAAAAACCATTAATAATTACTGAGTCACTAAAATCTAATGATGTTTTTTTGGATCATTACTGAATTAGGAAAAATTAATACATATCAAAACCTACATTTCATCTTTGAAATAATTAAGCTTCATATTCTATAAAAAAATAATGTAAATATATACATTAAAACTATAGTAATTGATCCAACTAATCCTAAATAATGTGGATAAATTACATTATTTGGTGATAAATGGAAAAAATAATTAATGTGTTCTAAAAAGGTATGAATCACTTATATATTTGACATTCCTATGAAATCCCACAATGAAGTGTTCCATATAAAATAATAAAACATTGGGGTTTTAGAACTCCCATTTAAACATGAAATAACATTTTCAGATGAAAATTCTTTCTAAATGAATTTCATAAATACTTACTATAGAATAATTTTCTTGATCCCTTTATTTAGAAGACATGGAAATCCTAATTTGACCACTAATTTCTTGAAACAATTTTTTTTTAATTTTTAATACCATGAATATCCATGATGATTTAATACCATTATCCTTGGAAGGATTTAAATTCCATTTTCCTCAAACCCATTATATTTTTGTGAAAAAAAATTAAATAAAAAAAATTCAATCATAGAAAATAATAATTGCAACATGAGTCACTATATTTTTATTTTTATAGGAATGGAATCCCCTAACTAGGTAACTCTCAAGTCATATCATAACTGAATAACCTAAATATATAATTCCAGAATTATATGTTCAACTTATATATGTTTAACTCTATTTTCATAAAGGGAGTAAAATATAATAAGTTCATTTATCGGACTTCATAAGAGTAACTTATTATTAGTATAATCCATCCACATTAAACAATGCATTTGTGATTTATAATGGACACAAATGTAACATAATTGAAAAATTCCATTCCATACATGGGTTTTATCCCATTTCACTATATCATCAATAACATCAAAAAATGAAAAAATAAAATTATAAAACATAATTCCATTCACTTATAACATTAATTCTCATAATTTTATTCACAAACACGATCATTTTGAAATTAATATATGAAATTGAAATTAACTAAATTAATGAATAAAAATCACTAAAAAATAATCTTTTCTAAAAATTTATACAATATAATTTTAAATAAACTCATAAGAATGACATTATTTAAGTATCAAAATAAATCATTATAAAAAAATACAAAAACTTTTCCGTAGAGAACGACATTATAACATAAAAATAAGAGTATCTCTATTACATTGATTTAAACTAATATAAAAAAACAGGATTCATTTTTAACAAACATTGTCTTTAGTGTGTATACAATGGATGAGACTTGGATAAGAACAATTCAGTAGAAATCCTTCTGATATTTATATACAAAATATAGAATTCACAACCACTAATCCTTTCTCAAACAGAGTAAATGTAATTTCATGATGCATGTTGTGTCACTAGTTTGAGGAGTATTTTTAGTACGATACATTATAGGACGAGCGAAATTATATTTTTATTTTCTTATTTATATAATGATTATTACATAAGTGTGACACACCATTTAAACACTTTCAAGTGTCCTTACATATTTCACCATGCATATATCTTCATATAACATATTTAAATTCATCTATTATTACGTGCTACTCTACTATTATTAAATATGTATATAATAGAAATAAAATAAGATACATAGGTAGTAAATATCTAAATGTTAACATAAAGTCTCTATTTAGGGGTAATAATTATCCCATTTAATGGAGTTTGGTTTACACATTCGGGTCATACAACTCTCACGTATGGGTAACCTATATTTTGAAATGTCTTAATCAAGTGTATTACTAATTCTTCATCCAACATGCATAGATATGATTGGATCCTAGAAATAATCTCTATGTTTATAATTAAATATTATATTATAAATTTATTTAAATTATAATATTCTATAGATAATAATATTCTGTGTATATATTATCATTGAACATTTTAATATTTTAAGAATATAGATGCAAGAACATGAACAAAAATATAAGATACCACCTTATGTTTCATAATTTAAATCTATATATGGTTTATTTAATATTTTAATTTTTTAAATTCAATGAGTATAGATCTCATGGGGGTGTCTCCCCCATCATCTTTTAGTATCAGATGGGAAATTGTAAAATTTTACGCAATGATACTAAATTTTATCATTCTTACCTATGTGAACATATAATACACTTGATCTATTTCATCAAAAACCCATATGAATTCCTAGTAATGTTACTTATGAATGTAAAATAGGAACTATATATATATATATTCATTTATATTTATTTATATCCATTCCACAAGGAATAAGGTTGCGACATGTACATCATTTTAAATGGAAAAAGGCATCATTTTTACGATCATAAATAATTTATGAGTAATGAAATCCAACATCATTGGTATAATATCATGTCCACTCCTTCACATATAATGATGTAGATTTCCAAACATGATGATATGACTATAGATTTGGGTGCTTCCATCATCCTCCCAGGACTTCCCACGCAGTAAGAGTCTAAAAAACATTTTTCCTATACTATTTACTAGTACTCTACTGATTTATGTCTTCCTATATCACCCCAACTATTAATATGGCCAATTAAAAAATTCCCACCTATTTTGATCAATATACCACTCATTGAGATAGGTTGGTTTGACCCTATTTAATATTTTTTTTCAGAATATCAAAGATTCCCATTGATAAAATTTATTATTATTGGTTATTATAATATAAATTAAATTATAACATCTATAATTTTAATATATCTTTATATTGTTTCTCTGATAATTATTTCATTGTGGATAATTAAAAATTCACTACAATATTTAATTATCATTAACAAGTTTTATTCATTTAAATTTTTAAATATATTTCATATATATAATTTTGAAATATTTTTATTATCAAATATGTAAATTATAATTATTTATTATCACCATAATTGTATCATAACCACTAAAATTAGTAGTTATATTTTTTTTATTTTTTTCATATATTATTTAATTGATAATAAAAAAAGTTAATTTAAGTCACATTTCATTGAAATATTAAACTATATAAAATTATTTTAATTATAGCTTATGAATAAATATGGTTAAATTATAATTTTAGATATGAAAACATATTATAGAAACATAATTTTAGTTATTATTTTTAATGATGATAAATAAAAGTATATTTGATGAACTGTTTCTATGACAAAATTATTTATAAATAAAAAAATAATTACTTATATGAAAATACTAATTCCTCAAAATGAAATATAACTAAAATAAAAATATTTTATCAAAATAAATATTTTTTATAATAATAAGCGACAAATACACGGTGATTAATTATTTATTATGATTTACCTAAGGATTATGAAATAAAAATGAAATAAACCCATAGTTATTATAAATAATCATAATTGATACCCCAAAATATCAATATACATTTCTAAATATTTATTAAACATATAATTAAATTCATATATTTATAATTATTTCCAAGTATAATATTCCATTAATCTAAAGGATAAGACACTCATTAAAAATATAAATCCATTAAACGATAATATCACCACCCTCTTAATATATTACTTTTATATCGCTTCACATAAACAAAAAAATGATTAATATATTCCTTGTTATCTATATTTTCACATAATTTTTTTTTAAATGAGTCATATTAAGAGTGACTTGCAGTTAGCCGTTCTATAATTTCATGGTTTTATATCTTCCTTTACTTTCATACTTTAGTTATATCAAATATTATTAGTATTATATTTATTTATCCTCACCAAAAAAAATTGTGTTTTTCATTATAAAACATGGTTTATCATGTTCTCCTAAAATGTATTTCCTCTTGTTTTAACTCTTTAATTTTTTTCAAATTACATTTATTTTATTTGGAATATATAACATTAAAATGGAATGTTATATTCTACCCCAGCTACAGATATTTCATTGTCATAATTATTTTCATATAGACTTCATTAATTATGAAATCCAAGTATAAAAATTACAACATTCAATGTATCTTAAATATTCATTACTATATTTGAAATAAAATATTATCAAGATAGTAGTTATAATAAAATTAATACCATACAATTATTGAGTAATATGGGTTTCTTTCCTTTGTTTCTTTTTTGTAATCATATTTCTAAAAAGAAAGGGTCCAATAATTTTGTAAATATTTGAAATATTTAAAATCCTTTTACTAATCTGGTCTAAAAAAATTTATACACTTTGGTAATATTTGATGACATAAGTAATAATTATAGAAACATATTATATGGAAATTATTATTTTAAAACATCTTACTAGAACAATGTTTTTTAAAATTATATGATAAATTTATATTTTATTCATTCAAAATATGGTTTTTATAAAAAATAAAGTTTTTCCTCAAAACAGAATGGTTTAAAATGTGGTATATATACTATTCAAACACATATCCCAGATTCAAAAATTATTTAACGTTATTTGATTCCATAGTGGTTATTCTAATTTAAAATTTTTATAAATTCACCAATGATACCAACATTGTCAAGAAAAATATGAAAATTTACTTTATGATGTAATTTTGAAAATATCATATAACCCATAGAAATTTTGAGGTATAGTGGTTGTGTTTGATATATCATATAATTGTCTATATGTTACTTGAAAATTTGAAAATATTACAATGTCACATACTCATGTCTTTCTAATAATAACATGAAGTATTACATATGGAAGGGATAATAATGTTACATATGTTCCTTTTACTACCATATTGAAAATGAATATTATATTTATTGAAGAATTGAATCATAAAATTATCGACCTCCATATAATCACCCAACATCAATTTTGTTTATGATCCACAAAATAATTACCACATTCCAAATTATTCTTACTTACTTTCTGTTTTTAAAATAATAATAAAACATTTGGGGAAATTTAATGATAGAATAAATTTTGTCATGTTATATATATGTTATCTAAGAGTTATAATCAATAATAATAACCTGCATGTCACAAGTATAAATAATTTATCATTATAAATTCTATGTAGCCTACCAAATCATTATACAAATTTTTCTAAACATCAAAAATATTATCTTATTATATAAAACCTCAACATTTCACTAATAATCAAACAGACATTTCCATAATAATATAACAATGTAATTCTAATTCGTACACATATTATATCATAAGAATGATATTTTTTAAACATTAATTTCTACATCCTTCAATGAAACTGCAACCTTTTAGACACCATATACCATCTAAACATTACTCACTATGAATAATATAATTCATCAATATTTTTTAGTCACATAAATTCCATAATGGAAGTTATGCCTATTTAAATGAAGATGATGCATAAAATTATTACATCTAAATAATCCTCAATTAATAGTGACATAGTGTATAATTGTTTCTAATACCTTATTATTATAGAAACTATAATTATAAAATTTCATACACTTGGATCTAATACCAAAATTAAACCATTTCCAAAAATTATACGATAGTTATAGAAATTAAACTAAACATATAACATTTATGAAATATGAAATAATTATGGAATCAAAATAGCCCAAGGACCTTTTTAATGATTGGATAATATGAGAATTATGAATAAAAAATTAATATAAAAAATAATATATATTTTCTAAAATAATTATTTCTCTAATGAAAACTATAGAGATTATACAATTGGACAAGATATATCTATAAATCACAAAAAAGATAATATAGAATACCAATCCATAAAACTATAAAAATTACATAATATTAGTGGTATGAAATTAAAAATATTACTATGGATTTTTTATAATAAGGAATCTATCAATCCATTGTAAAAGATATGAAATCCATTAATTAAGTGTTCACTTTAAATAAAACAATCACTGTATTTTATAAAACATCACTTCAAACATTAAATAACCTTCTCATCTAGATATGTTTTGCAATTATGATTCAAAAACCATTATCAAGTTTGAAATATATTATTGAATCATTCTTGTATAGAACATGAATATTAGGAAATAATAATCCTTTCTTAAAACTCAAATCATTGAATTTCAATAATAATCATTTTAATTTAAAAATATTGTCCATGGAATATTCCAAACAGTACTCTATTTTTTCAAATTTCCTTTTTAATGATTAGAATATTTTGTCATAATAATTATTACATGCATGGAAGAATAATAATTTCATATTGAGGAATTATATTCATAAATATTTCATCCCAACTTCATTTAACTAGATAATTCAACATTATATATTAATGGAATGTAATAACATGATAATTTCATATTTATATATTTATGTAAGCAACATATATTGAAATCAAACATCATAAGAATAAATTAGCACATGAGCCTCATTTAACGCCCCAACCCCAGTTACCCAGAGTTGATGCATTATTACATAACATTGGCATGATCACAAGGAAATCATGTCTTGAAAGAGCGATCCGTTTAGTATTATTGGAAACAAGATTCATACATATGTTCAACATTACAGCTTGAAGAGAAATACAACACAAATATATTTCATTACAACATACATGCCTCCTAGATTATGCCTCCTGGTCACTCGTAACTAACTTCTTAATATACTAGGAAAATGAAACATAAGAAAAGGGGTGAGCTAAAATGCTCAGTAAGGGTATGTAATACAGTGGAAAATGACCTACATATTAAGCATGGTAAATAATTCAAACCACATAACTTTACCAATATTAAAAATGTATAATTTTAGGGAATGAATATGATCTGAGTAAATAATGACACAATAAAACATAATCTTGCGTATTCTACTATTATAATGACCACATGAACCATCAATATTATTTCCATAATGAGGGAATGTATAATGCCATACATTCTGAAACATTTTGTCAAGGCCTCATCCAAGACATCTAAAAATGATTAAGGCCTAGAAAAAAACAATAAATCAAATTGGGAAAGGGCCTCAGCCAATTCCACATGTAGTTGTCTCATGAGACCTACTGATGCATCGAGAAGCTATAGTGGGCTCCACCCGTCACTTACTAAGTCTAGTACATTCCTCATATGAAAAAGTTTAAACATATCATAAACATTCGTATTAAAACTAGTATACGAAATGTCAATACATTAACCATAAATCATGAATGGTATAAAAATAGCTCATCGACAGTCAAACATCTCACAAAACCTTCAATACAATAGGGATGTTTTGCATCATAATAAATAAACTCCTAATAAACATAAAATCCATCAATGTATGTTGACATAGATGAAATCATAACTCTTTTTAGGGAAATATCTATTTGTATTTTTAAATAATTTAAGAGTAAAATAAATATAAAATAAAAAATTTACTTTGAAAATATTCTTATAAGCTTGTAAGGGAAGATTAGATGCATTTATAACAGTAGAAAATAGACACACATGCCATATAAGTTAAAAAGGACATTCTTACCTTAATTTTGTCGAAAAGGATAAAAAGGACCTTTTTTGGAAAAAGACGGTACGATTCCCTTATAAACATCTTATAAAAAGTCAAACAATGTTATAAATGATTTTAAATAGTATTCTGTAAAATAATAAGAATGTTTTGAAATACATTTTTAAGAAACATGGATGTAGATGATACAGAGGTCCCAGTAGATAATTATGTATAAACATCCTCAGAAAATGAAGAGATTGTAAAATAAACCCTTACCTTTTACTTTTCCTTGGTTGAGGGTAGGTTAACCTCTCCTATAATGGTTATATAATTGTTACTAAATTACACAAGAATCATATACATTAATATGATATCATATATGATCTTTTAACATTCATTTGTTAATAATATCTTAGTATTATCATCGTTTCGGGTGTTAATGGATTTGTTTTTCTTTATATTATTTGTTATTTGAGTCATATTGTTTATGGATGGGATGTATATTATTCATATCCATAATGATATTTAATTCCATAAACATTATTTGTAATCATCAAATGAGATTTAGACTTGAATGGATTCGATGGTAAATGAATCTCATCCTATTCGTGGAGACGGTAGTCTGTATGAACGCACGAGTGACAATATAATTATTTTGATATTAATATAATATATAATTGGATGTTATATAATATATAAAGAATAATTATCATGTTATATTTAATATTTACATGACTTACACATCTTTATTATACCCATCCAAATAATAATGTTCTTAATAACCATTACACAATGACGTGGAGACCATAAGCCTTACGTACAAATGTATGGTGACATGTCAATCAAAGGATGGATAGAATACTGAATATGGTTGTCATATATTTATATTAAAATCACATTATATAGAATATACGGGATATATTATTTTATAATTGGAATAACTAATAAAGAAAAAGTTGAAGAAGAAAGGAACAAGAAATAGGGTGGTAAAAACATTACCACTTAATCGGGTTCTTCCTGTTGATTTGATCAAAAGGGCTCCATAGGATGGCTTTATGATAATCCTACGGCCTCTAGGTTGACGTGAGGGTAGTTTAGAGACTATTTGGGCATGGTTTGTCTGAGACAAAAGGCTTTGAAGGTGTAAATCAGAGAGAAGGGGGAGTTCCCTTTTATAAGAGGGGTGAAGAGCACCTTTGGAAAAACTAGAAATATTATATTATAATAAATCCATATTTGATTTATAATGGCTCCAAAATGTATTTTTTAGAAGTTTAGGAGGTTATGGGTAGAAATCCTTTCAACAAATATATTTTATATTGGTTTGGGTCACTATATTAACCTTATATTTTATATTTATCTCTTAGTTAAATAATTTGACATTTACCATGTCCCTTTTTATTTTTATATTATATAGTTAATAAACATAAAATATATATCCAAGAGACCCCCAAGTGGTCCATTAATGATACACATATCATGATATTAGTTCATTGGCCGAACCTGATATTTTTTGGAATATAATATCAAATAATAATATAACATTTGTTTTAGAAACTATTTTATGTCAATTTTGGTACTATTTAATAATTGATTTTTGATAAAGTCTTAAAAACATTATTAATTCGAACAAAATTCATTTAAGCAATCCTATCATGTCATATTATTCAATTAAATTCGTGGATTACATCAAAACTTTCACATTATATTTATTTTAATATTTATAATACAAATTATTTGATTCAATCATTAATGAGGAAAATACGGCATCATTATTGTGTCATTAATAAACATAATTATTAAATGTCTAAAAAATATAAATAAATTACTATTATGTATGAAATCGTTCTATATTTCTAATGAATATTTATATTAGAAAATATAATATATATATACCTATGTATAAATTGTTTTTTATAAAGATATATGCTTATGTAATTTTTGTATTTACTCTATCTTAATTTATATAATGTGTAATTATCACTTACAAGTGGATCCATGGGGTCCCAAATTCGTCAAAAAGATGCTCATGCTCAGACATGTATCTAACAATAGGGTTAAGATACGTTTTAGGGTAAATTAATATTATTATAAGTTTAATTTCATACCCTTATTTACTGGATTTACCCTTTAACGGTGGTAAATAAAATATTTACTAAAGTAATTATTCAAAATGTCTAAAAATATAAGTTACATATTTAAAAAATTTGAACATAAATATTTCAAATATGGAATCCATATTTCTAAATTCAAAACACATAAGTGGTAGAAATTAATTTAATATTAATTCCCATTGTCAAAACAAAAAACGTGTTTTTAAGAGATAATAACTATCAAAATATTTACAGTTGTTTATGTCTGGTTTAAATGTGAAATTATGTCCAATGACCAACATTGTTTTAAATGGTTAAATTTTATTCTAAATATACTTTAAAACCATCCAAATTTATAATTCATCACTATTAATTATTTTTATTAAAAAAGTTTTTTTAAATTAAAATTTAGTAATTTTCACTATTCATCAAAATATAAAAGTTATCCCAAAAGTTCTAAAATTTTACCCTAGGATAATTTTGATATTCTGAATCCAAAAATGAAGTCCATTTTGAGAGAGAAAATTTATAAATTTTCAAAAAGTTTGTATTACTATTCATTACGGCTAGTTTTATTTGTTGTGGTGTGTGTTATAATCGAAGTTGCATACAACACACGCTACTATATTATTTAAAGAGAAGCGTATTATGGAAGCTTGTGGTGTTAAATTCTCCACTTATTAAAATAATTTCTTCCTAGAAATTTCTATAATACTACCACTTGGAAAGACTTGGGAGGTTTTTCATCATGAGTTCCTGAGGTTCCTACGTTGCTTCTTCCATCTTATGGTTTCACCATAGAACTTTTACCATAGGAGTCATCCGGTTTCTCAACAGTTTTTCTCTCATATTAAGAATCTTGAAAAGATCTTTGAAATAAGAGAGATCAGTTTCCAATTATAATTCCTCATAGGTGAGTACATGTGTTGGGTGAGACATGTATTTTCTCAACAGTGATACATGGAACACATTGTGAATATTGGAGAGACTTGGCGGCATTTCCAATCGGTAATCAATCTTGAATGGTTAACATGGATAATGAGTCGCATCGCGTCGTGAAGACGGTAAGTCGTACGTACGCATGAGCGATTATATCATACTAAGGATTTTGGAATTATATTTAAGTGTGCGGTGTATAATATTTATGTATCAATATTACATTAAAATAATCATATATAGTAATTTCTTCCATCATTATACCCATCCATGTATGTTGGGGATGAAGAATGATTACACCACGGCGTGGAGACAGTATTCCCTATATTCGCATGCGAAGTGATTTCATTTTTCGTCAGTTGGGTAGAAAGGAAACAAGGGATGTTTAATATTTATAATAAAATATTAGTATATTATTGATACTGATGTTATTACATTATAATTAAATAACTAAAGAAGTGGATGTAGAAGAAGAAAGAAACTTTAATGAATTGTTAGAAGAGATTACGTCTTCTTCGACGTGCCTCTTTTCAACATCCTATTAGGGAACTAGAGTTGGTCTTTTGAAAAGACCATAACATCTATAATATACCTAGATTGGTTGATAAATGTAATTTTAAGGGTTTGTTCGAGCTTGAAGGATTAAAATGGAGTGAAGAGAAGAAGGATGAGTTTCCCTTTTATAAGGGAGTAGAGGGGCACTTTTGGAATCCTCCAAAATATTAATTTATAATAAACTCAAACCCCACATAAAAACAGTCAAAGTGACTACAATTATAATATGAGATAATATAAGGTTGTAATATTATCATCCAATCAAATTTATACATTTTATGATTTTATTTTATACCTTATCATTTTTATTTATCCTGATTTTATCTATTTAATTTAATTTGTGGAAATAATATTCTAAATTTTAAATAGTTATAAATACTTACTTATGTGTTTTTAATAATCCATAATTGGATACTTTATGAAATTTTAGGCCATATAAATTTCAATGTGTAATTTTTAATTATTTTTGTGAGTTTTTAAACAATTAAATAATATGTTATTTTTATAAAATATCAATACTGTCAATTTTGAGACTATTCATTTATTTGATCTTAATTAACATCCACACAAAATATATATTTTAAAAAATATATTTAATTGATTCCTATGATGTCTATATCATATAAAAAATTCATGTAGAACACTAATTAGTTCCTATAATATTAATTTATTATTTTTAAAAACATTTATTTTATATTTCTCTTAATAAAATAATCACTACATCATTTTTTATAATTATTTAATATAAATATGTGTTACATAAAAATTAAAAATAAAATACTATGATCAATATCAATATAATATCTTTCATAATAATACATTTAGTCTATTTTTTCTTCTAAAACACCCTTATTTTAAAATGTTATGTTTATTAAATTATAAAGGAGACAACTTTGACATCATTGAAAATAAAATAATATAAATGTCATAATCTATTTAATAAGCTTCCAAATGTTTCAAAAGTGAACACATGGATGATTTGGGTATATATATACTTTACCAATATGGTTTGTTCATGTTTCATGTGATTTTGATTGGTATTCGATTTTAAATAAAAACAATATTATTGGTTTTTTACTAAATAAATAATTTTTGAATCATTAATGTAAAATATATTAAGGTAATTATATATTATTAAAAAATCACAAATAAATTACCATGATGAAAAAAAATTATCTTTCAAATGATAATGTATAATAGAATTTATATTCTGTATAACATTATATTAAAAATAGTATAATTAATTAATGTTCGAGTGAGACATTCTTCACTTTCTTTAAATAAAATAAATTAATGGTCTTAATCACATCGAAGTGGGTTCCAGAAGATACCATTTAGACCCAAGTGCATTTTATGACTAAATATAATCATTAAAATATATTAATACAATTATTCGGGTAATTTTATAAAATTAATTTTACCCTTCATTACCTGATTTACTTTTAACTGTAGTAAATTAAAGTTACCGTAGTTACTATTCATAATTCCTAAAAATAAAAAGTATCATATTAACATAATTTTTAACTAATGATTCCAAATATGGAATCCATTTTTCTATATTCAAAACAAAGAAGTTTCGTTATTTAATTTAAAATTAATCCCACTATTGGGAAAACGAGTTTTAAAAGTTAAAACATTGCAAAAGATTGAACTTTTTTTACATATGAATTCAACGTAAAATTAATGCTAATGACATAAATTATATTAAATGGTAAAAATATAATCAATTTATACATTAACTCCATTCAATAATATAATTTAACCATATAAATTAATTTGATGAAAAAAGTTGTTTTCAATTAAATTTTAGCATATTTTTACTATTCATCAAAATAAGAATCTTATCATAGAAATATCAAAAATATATCCATAGTAAATTTTTATATCCTGATTCCAAGTAATATTATTAATTATTCAAATATAACTTATAAACATATAGAAATTTATATTTAAATTGGGAACACCATCAAAAAGCTGCAAAGCAATATTTTTTTAAAAAATAATTATTTTAAACAAAAAATTTATTTTATTCTCATACCATGTTCCAAAATATGTGTATGATGAATTATAATGTTATAAAATTCAAAATGTGGTTAATACTATTCATAAAAGCTAGCTCATAATAATATTATAACAATATATTGTTGTTTAGTGAAACTTGGTATTGCATACAACACACGCTATTGAGGAAGGTCGCTCTTGCATGCAACACAAGCAAAGAATAGTGTTTGTATATACTAAGAGCTTATACAGTGTTGTTTATAGGGAAATCTAATCATTGTGTAGCATACAATAGAATATATCAATGTAATAAAAAAAATTCTCCTAAAATCTTGGGGTGATACATTCTACCCCCTTAAAATGAATTTCTCCCTCAAAATTTATCGGGGTTATAAATTGTTTTCTACTTGAAATTTTCATTCATAGAAACCTAAATCATAAAAGGAACACTAAATATTAATTTTAAAAATAAAAGTATGAAATGTAATGGTTACCGAAAGTAACTCATCACTTGGTTTCAACATAAGAGATCATATGTGAAAACATTGATATGGAAGATAAATCTGACCATCAAGTTCTGATGGAGATTGGTAGAGAACATGGCTATGAAAAAGCCAACAATCACAATGCCATGAATTTGTGATGATCTAAGGTACCATCTAATTCATTTCATATGAGGGTACTAGGAAAACATTTTTGGTTTTCAAGATCCTTTTTATAAATTTGTAAATTTTGAATTAGAAGAAATACTTACTTGATTTTGCTACAATGTCACCGTTTTTCATTCCGTGAACAATTTCCAATTCTAATCATAATGAAATGAATTTTAATTTGTCATTAGTGAAGTTTAATTAGATCATGTGATAGAATGATTGGTCATTACATTTTTCTATAACATAAGGTTAACAAAAGCTATTAAATATACATAAGTCTATATATGAGGATATTAATCGTATATAGCTCAAAAAACGGACTGATACTTTATATATCATACCACTTAATAAAATACAACTAATTTCTACAAACAAGGTATTTCATGTAGGCTAGGGGTAGGTGATAAAGGCCTTTCGCAATTCGGTTGTGGGTTCGATTCCCGCAACCTTGTCTGATGAGACGAGTTGTTTCCCTTCCTACAGGTTGTCCTTTTTCTAAATCTATAATATTATAACATTCTAGGAAAAAACTTTTAGCCTTAAACAATACTATCTGATGTTCAACTTAATCTATTCGATTCATTAGGCTTATCAAAAATACCTCTTTCAAATTTCATAGTCTGAAAAAACAATTACCAGAAAGTTCATATAAAAACCATGTGAATACCATCATTTATCCCTCATATATCATAACAAATATATTGTTGGTCACATTCAAAACATGTGAATACTTTACTCATTTTTTCCCTTGAAAAATAAATTACCATTGAAACTTAGAGATAACATGAATGTTGTCAAAAGTTAATTATTTCCACATACTTAAATCCCGAAATTTCTATATACTCAAACCATGATGTCACTTTCTCCTTATATCAGTCATGAACTCATTAATACTATCAAATATTTAATTTCCTCCTTATCAATTCATTATGAAAATATCATATTCATTCAAAAAATATTTCATTCACTTTTCAGGGTTACAGGTACCTTACAATTATTGAAAACCAATACATAGATATTCTAATATTCCATAATCCTATAAATTAGATTCCAAAACACTATTTTGGATTCCCAATACATAAACACTTAATCATTCCACCACTTCATTGTCATATTCAAAATCGCCAATAGTGATTGCATGTGACTTCCCTTGGTCATTTTCCTTAGGATGTTGTTGATGTTGAACATCATTAACCCCTGGATTGGGGCATTGGTTAGAGTAATTCCCCATTTCCCGGCACTTGTAGTATTGACGTGTTTTTTGGTGCGTTATCTGTAGTCTTTTCTCTATTCACATCATTTGCTACTTTTTCCTATTACATCGGCACTCAGCTACTCGATGACCTTCTTTTCCACACTTAAAAAATATTCTAATCCCTTTATGACAATCTCCACCATGATTATTTCCACAATTTGAGAATAAAGAAACATTCGTCCTCTTTTCACCATTGTTTTGAGATTTTTCCTTGAACTTCATCTTCTGTTTCTTGTCAAAACCATGAGATGGAAATGTATCTCCAACTTCCAGTTCTACCTTGATTGCACAACACTCAATTTCATTAGAGTTACTAAAGTCTCTTATAGCTAATTCCATTCGAAGACTTGGTTTAAGCCCCTGAAGAATCTATCAACTTTACTTTCAGGTTGGATGATAAATCGAAATACATACCTTGAAAGCCTTGTTAAATATGCATTGTATATAACAATAGATTCATCATCCTTTTTCATAATCTCAAGGAACTCCTTTTCTATATTTCATCAGTGAATACAATGGATGTACTTATTGAAAAAAAAGTTCCTGAACTTGTCCCATTCAATGGATTCAATTTCATATTGGGGCCTTGTATTCATTATTAGAGTCTACCACTGGTCTGCCTCACCTTATAAATGTTAAATAGCCAAAATGTCTTTTTTATGTTCTGAACAACGAAGTATGGAAAATATCTTCTCAATGTTAGTGATCCATTGTTCAGTAATAACTGGATCAAAAGACCCATTTAAAGAAGGCGTAAGTTTCCTCATGAAGGACTAAGTAGAATATTATTCCCTTATCTGCTCATTTGGAAGTCAATAATTATTCACAACTTGTGTATGTACAGCAATAATATTTTTCACTCCATCTCCCAAAAAATTGGTTTTTCCAGGAGGACAATCATTGTATTGTCCATTAAATTGATCAACATGGTTCTTCGGTTTCTATCCATCGTGTATAACCCAAAAAAATAGTTTGAGGGGAAACAATCATTACAGGAAAATGATATAATAAATGGGTAGTACCATCTGTTGTTCGGAGTGGATACTCAAGAGGGGGGTGAATTGAGTTCCAATTAAAATTTCTGTTGTAAATGCTTTGTCTTAAAAATCCCAAATAAAATATTGAATTAAACTGTAGTGAATTTATATCAAAGTAAGGGTTCAGTTGGGTTCTCAAGGGATTGATTATTTCCCAGTTAATCAAAACAGAAAGGTTGATTAACATTTGAAACCAACTTACTGATTTAAAACTGATATAAAGACTTGCGAATTTAATTATCAAAGTGACTTTAAAAAAGTTTTGGTTTTAAAGAGATTAGCAGCAGAATAAATGAATAACTTTGAAAGATATAGCACAGCAGATATAACCAAGAGGTTCAGTCTGAAGCCGAGACTTAGTCCTCTCAAAAGCTTTTATAAAAAGATGATCCACACCCTGGATCGGGGATAACAACAGCAACTAGCTGTCCACGTTCAAGACCTCTACCACAGTTATTCGTGGGAACAAAGACAATAGCAACCAGCTGTTCAGGTCAGACGACCTCTACAACTATTTCAGTGGGAAATAAAAGATGTAACAGTATTGAGTGAGGATTTACAAATCCTCCAGTCATAGTACAGGAGACAGTGTGTGTGTAAAACAGATAACACACACTACTCAATATGTAAAAGGATAAATCACAGAGCAAATATTTAGAGGTTAGAAATTGCTCTACTGATTTGTCGTGCAGTTCTGGACTCCTTTGATTGATCAAAATTTGCTCTGAGTCCTCTTCTAGTTTTTGTCTGGAAAACAGAGTATCGTCTGTTTCCTTGACTTCCAGGTTCAGATATGGAGAAGAAACAGTCGATGAAGATCTTTTTTTATGATCTCATTCTCAGCTCTTCACTGGTTTTCATTGATGAAAGAGTTCCTCATGTAAGTTCAGTCGTCTCTGTGCATTCACACTTTGGTTGTTCTCCCAGCACACCTCGTGGTATCTGTATCTCTCTGTGTATTCGCCTATATGTCTTGCGCCACTCGCAGTAGCACATCCTTCCTTTATTTAAAGCATGAGCTCCGGCAAAAGATGATTTACTTTTTGCAGGTACGAGGTACGATTCCCTAACATCCAACAACACACATTAAATAAATGATAGAGAATTTTAAAATATTCCTCATATGACTGTTGGTTAGATTAAATAAAGATAAAGAAATTTAAAAAGCTTTTTATGACTATCAGTGTGTCAAGTGATCGGTGGGTCATCAGCATTAGTTAGACATCTTCGGTGACTCATTTGATCAGCATCGGTGAGACATCTTCGGTGACTCATTCGATCAGCATCGGTGAGACATCTTCAGTGACTCATTCGATCAGCATCGGTGAGACAACTTCGGTGTCTCATTTGATTAGCATCGGTGAGACATCTTCAATGACTCATTGGATCAGCATCGGTGAGACATCTTTGGTGACTCATTCGATCAGCATCGGTGAGACATCTTCGGTGACTCAGTCGATCAGCATCGGTGAGACATATTCGGTGACTCATTCGATGAGCATCGGTGAGACATCTTCAGTGACTCATTCGATCAGCATCAGTGAGACATCTTCGGTGAGATAGTAGTCCTTTGATATGGATCGGTGCGACTGTTTTCCTTTGATATGGATCGGTGCGACCGTTGTCCTTTGATATTGATCGGTGCGACCGTTGTCCTTCGATATGGATCGGTGCGACCGTTGTCCTTTGATATGGATCGGTGCTACTGTTGTCCTTTGATATGGATCGGTGAAACCGTTGTCCTTTGATCCAGAGGACTTCCAGAATACTTGTACATCAATAACAAAGAGATAAAGACATAATCCAAACAATATACATAGATTCATTAAGAGATTGTGATTATGTATATGAGAAATCCAACCGGATTAAGTAATTTATGATTTGTGATTATTAAAACAGCAATCACAGGAAGAATTAAACAATCTTCCAGAGGGCTCAACAGTCTCCCCCTTTTTTATAATCACAAATCTTAGCCAATCACAAAACTTATCCATTAATAAATATAAGATATCATCAATAATAAGGCATAATAAGAATAAAAACATAATGAGATATAAATCTCCCCCTGAAATTAGGCCTGTTAAATACTTATGCAAGCATTGCCATACAAAGTTATAAATCTCCCCCTGAAATTGGGCCTATTAAATACTTATGCAAGCATTGCCATGAAAAGATATAAATCTACCCCTTTAGAGATGCATCTCCCCCATATCTCCCAGAGATCCATAGATATACATATTTCTCCCATCTCCCCCATATCTCCCATGGATCCATAGGTAAACAGATTTATCCCCCCTTGGTATAATAAAAAAGGAGGGAAAACAGATAAAGAAGAGATTAAAAGAAGGCACCAGTGAGAATAAAAAGAAAAGAGAATAAAGTTTATAAGACATCACAGTACAATCATAACAGGGTTCACCCTATCAACAACAATGCACAACTATTACCGGGGGTGTAACGGGGCTTTTCCCTTGTCGGAAGGATCAATGGTGGGTATGTTGGAAGGCCTGGAGGAAGGTTGAACTGGGAGAATTTGAAATGGTGGTAAGATGAATCTGGAAGTTGGAGAAGAGTATGCCACCGGGATTTTCTATGGAGCTATAGGAGAAGGTTGAGAAGATTGCTGAGGAACTGGTCGGAGTTGATAGAGAGCTTGAGCAACAGAGATCTGATTTGGAGCAACACCAGAGGCACCGAGAGGGTCAACAGTAGGAAGCACACTGACAGTGGCTTGTGCATTCAGAGAGGGCTTCAAAAGATTTATGAAATTCTGAATAACTTCCACACCATACTGCATAGCCTTCTCAAAATCATCCTTATTTTCCATGAACCGTTCCAAGGAAAGAGTAAAATATTGTAATTGTCAAACATGAGTCTTGAAAGCTTGAGTGACTGGAGGTAGACTCAGATTTTCAGCTAACACTTTGAAATTCGCAGTCATCTCATGCTTGGTATTGATTTTTGAAAAGTATTAATCAACCTTTTCCTTGGTCTCTATCTAAGCATTAGTGGCATCTACTGAATATACTATTACCATCTTATGAATTTGATCCATGTGCTCCTTCATCTTCCTCAACGAGGCCAAATCAAGAACTTTCCAAATGGCGGCCAATTCATCATGAACAAATTGCTTTAGAGCCTCTAGCTCACGAGTAGTGATCTTGGTTACTTGGGTTGTACTGGCTTGAGAAACTATCTGAGTTATCTCAGCCTTAAACGTTCTCATATCAGACTTCTTAAGATGTTCAATCAGATTTCCCAACACTTCCATCATACCAGAGATGGTGGATCTAAATTCGTTGGATAAAGAAACTAACCCAGATTTTAGATCCTTTATAATATGATTTAGAGAGGCTATGTGTCTGCCAATAAACACACAAGTATTGAACACGTCTGGTGTAATAGAATTTGAAATTTCTTCTCTGACTCTGTCTCTCACCGCAGTAAGCAACTCCCTTTTGAACTTGTCAAAATCAGACTGATAGACAGTAGAACTGTGTAGATGAGCACCACCAGCATCAACAACATGAGTAGACCTTTCCCCAACTGGTTGGCTTTCCATCATAACCGCAGTAGATTCTGATTCTTCTTCTTCTTCTTCCTCAGAATACTCTAACCCCGAAACACCTAAACCAGGGTAATCATCCCACACAGCAGCACACGGAGTATATTTCTTTTTATCCTAACTAGTTTTCCACTGTTTTTAAGAGATTCTCTCTTTCCATTGGCATCTGTTTTTGGTACAGTTTGATGTGTTTCCGTTGGAGGTACAGCAAGACCATCCACCGGTCGGTTATCACCATCATCATCATTATCATCATCATCGTCATCTCCATTATCATTTCCATTCTTCACCGAAACATCCCTGTCAGATACTTCAGTGTCACTAGCTTCTTCATCACCAAGAACTGGTTCTGATTCAGGTAAGGGTAAAGGTGGACTGGCAGATCCAAAGTCTATTCTTCTCTTAGGAGTCACAGTATCAGGATCACTCCTATAATCAAGAGGTTACATACTTCCTTCTTCTGTTTCAGCGTCTTCCATCCCTTGTTTACCAGAGTCTTCAGTGTCTTTATTCCATTCAACATTTACTTCTTCTTCATCATCAGAATAAACTGGTTCCTCATCGGATTTCAAACCAGGTTCTCTCAAACCCTTCGTCCTCTTTCCATGATCAGTGGGATTGTAGGATTTATACAACGTTTCCTCATCCGCAACCCATCATTTTTTCCATGGGTTCCAGTTTATTTTCATCCATTTACAAATTTCATTGTTAATACAAAAAGAACTATCAGATTCAGCTACCGCATCTACTTCATCAACACATTCCAGACTTTTTAACATAGTAGAGATCATTTTGGGATAGAACAGGACAGTGCCTTTCTTAGAAGGTTTCACCATTCCATCTATGTGCACCATTAGATATCTACTCAAATTGATCTTCTCGTGGGTCTTTAGTAAAAACAACAGAAAAACATCCTGGTATCTTACAGAAGCAAAATCTCCTTTCCTGGAGCAAATTTGGTGCTGAATAAACTTAAAGAGAAGTCTACATTCACCATCCATCTCTGATTCTATGATTCTCCTTGACTCTCTGTTTCCAGTCAAAAGCACTTAATTCTAACTCATAAGAGAAATATTCAGTGGTTGGGGGAATGTTCCCAGCATAATCCCCATACCGACCCTCATGGGGTACATTCAAACATTCAGCCCATTGTTTTGACGAAAAAGATATTTTCATTCCTTTCACTACCAAAGAAATTCTGGCAGCCTCGACAACATCTAAAGTAACTTGAAAATTTATATAAATCTCATGCACTAGCTTTGGGTAGTATACACGAGTGTTGTCTGAGAACTAGGCTTTCCATCCTTGCGAATCTAAAACTTGTAACAAAAGCGACATACTTGTCAAAAGCCAGGCGGAGCTAACTTCCATTTCTATAGCATCAATCCGAGTTTCCAGGTTCGGATTTACTGATATTTCAGTTGTACTACTCGACTTGCCTCAAGCACGCTTTGAAGGTTCAGGACATTCTGATCCTTTGATCGGTCTCTTCTGCTTAGCCATTTGATGATTCTGAGGAATGTAAGACTTCGAAGGATCGAAGTGGTGTAGAAGAGAGGAAATAAGGTTTCACGAGAAAGAAATGAAAGGTTGATGGTTTGGGGAATAGGAATAGTCGCGTATCATTTATTTCATCATTTAGGGTTCCCACAATAAAGATAAGAGTAGTTAATTAATCACAAAATAAAAAGTAATATAAAGAAAGATCGGTTTCACAGATCGGTTTCACAGATCGGTTGCACAGATCAGTTTCACATATCGGTTTCACAGATCGGTTTCACAGATCAGTTTCACAGATCAGTTTCACAAATCGGTTTCACATATCGGTTTCACAGATCAGTTTCACAGATCGGTTTCACATATCAGTTTCACAGATCCGTTTCACAGATCGGTTTCACAGATCAGTTTCACAGATCGGTTTCACAGATCAGTTTCACAGATCAGTTTCACAGATCGGTTTCAAAGATCAGTTTCACAGATCCGTTTCACATATCCATTTCACAGATCAGTTTCACAGATCGGTTTCACAGATCGGGTTCACAGATCAGTTTCACAGATCAGTTTCACAGATCGATCATACACAATTCTTGTTTAATAAAATTCATTCTTTCAGAGCATAAAGGCTTTGTAAAAATATCACCTAATTGATGTTCAGAACTAATAAATTCTAGAGAAATATCACCTTTTTGATAATGATCTCTTAGAAATTGATGTCTGATATCAAGGTTCTTAGTTCTAGAGTGAGACACAGGGTTCTTAGATATGTTGATCGCACTAGTATTGTCACAGTTAATTGAAACTTGTTTAAAATCAAATCCATAGTCCAATACGGTGTGTTTCATCCATAGAATCTATGCACAACAACTACCAACAGTGATGTATTCTGCTTCAGCAGTAGACAATGAAACTAAGTTCTATTTCTTACTACACCATGATACTAGCAATTTTCCAAGTAAATGACATGTTCCAGATGTGCTTTTCCTATCTAACTAGCATCCAGCAAAGTCAGCATCTGAATAACTAGTTAGTTCAAAATATTGTCCTTTTGGATAAAACAAACTTAAATTCACGGTATATATAAGATATTTAAAAATCATTTTAACAGCCAATAAGTGTGATTCTATAGGATTAGCTGGAAATCTAGCACACATACACACACTAAACCTAATATCTGGTCGACTAGAGTAAGATAAAGTAAACTCCCAATCATACCTCTGTAATTAGTTTGATCTACTGGTTTACCAGTTTCATCAATATCCAATTTACAGGTGGTACTCATAGGTATATCACTTTCCTTAATACTATCCAAACCAAAAAAAATTAATAAATCCTTAGTATATTTACTTTGATTTAGAATAATTCCATCCTTATTTTGAAAAATTTGAAAACCAAGAAAATACTTAAGCTCTCCCATTGAGCTCAATTCAAACTCATTTTGCATAACCTGTGAAAATTTAGTACATAAAGAATTTTTAGAAGATCCAAAAATAATATCATCAACATAGATTTGTACTATCAATACATCTTTTGAAATTCTTTTTATAAAAAGAGTTGGATAAGCTATTCCTTTTGTAAATCCTTTTGAAATACGAAATTTTGAAAGTCATTCATACCAAGCTCTTGGAGCTTGTTTTAAACCATATAAAGCATTAGAAAGTTTAAAAACATGATTTTGAAAATGAGGATTTTAAAAACCAGGTGGTTGTTCTACAAAAACATCTTCAACAATAAAACCATTTAGAAAAGCACTTTTCACATCCATTTGATATAACTTGAAATTCAGATGTGATGCATAATCATGTAAGATCCTAATGGCCTCTAATATAGCTACAGGTGAAAAGGTTTACTCATAGTCAATTCCTTCTTCTTGATTGTAACCTTGTTCTACTATCCTTGCTTTGTTTCTAATGATGTTTCCAGATTCATCAACTTTGTTTCTAAACACCCATTTTGTGCCTATGGTGATAGTGTCCTTAGGTCTTTCTACTAATTTCCAAACTTTGTTTCTTTCAAATTGATTTAGTTCCTCTTGCATATCCATTACCCAAGATTCATTATTGATAGTATCATTGATATTTTTAGGTTCTAACTGTGACAAGAAGGCTTGATGTTCAACCTGATTTCTAAGAGAAGCTCTAGTCCGTGTCCCTCTATCAAGATTTCCTATAACAGCATCTAAGGGAAGATTCTTCAGAATTCTAGTTGGTCTAGAAAAGGTAGTGCTTGAGATTTCACGTTCATCTACAGGTTGAGGTTCAACAGAAGAAGGGTCTGGAAAATTTCCAGAAATGGATGTTTTAACTACAGGTCCACTGGTTTTATCATTAAGGTTTAAACTAGAGAGATCATCTTCAAGATTTTTAAGAGAGGTCATTGGTTCATGTAGATCAGTTTCATCAAATTTGATGTGAACAGCTTCTTCCAAACATTTGGTTCTCTTATTGAAAACACTATAGGTTTTACTGGAAGTTGAGTAACCTAGAAAAATTCCTTCATCACTCTTGGATGCAAACTTATCAAGATTATCTTTAGTATTAAGAATAAAGACTTTGTAGCCAAAAACATTGAAGTAGTTAACCATAGGTTTCCTATGGTTCCATAACTCATAAGGGGTCCTCTTAAGAATAGGTCTGATCAAGACTCTATTGATAACATAACAAGCTATATTTACAGCTTCAGACCAAAAATAAACGGGTAGGTCATACTGATTAAGCATAGTTCTAGCAATTTCTTGCAAGGTTTTATTCCTCCTTTCTACTACACCATTCTGTTGAGGTGTCCTGGGGGCAGAGAAATTGTTATTATAGCCACTGTGTGAGGAGTAAGATTCAAACTCATGATTTTCAAACTCACGACCATGATCACTTCTCAGGGTTTTAATCTTAAGTCCACTAAGGTTCTCTACAGACTTGTAACATTTAACAAAGTAAGAACAAGCTTCACTTTTGTGAGCTAGAAAGTATACCCAAGTATATCTAGAAAATTCATCTAAAAGAACATAGACATAATGCTTCCCATTTAAACTATAAACTCTAGAATGTTCAAATAAATCCATGTGAACCAAATCTAGAGGTTGAGAAGTTGACACTTCTTTCTTTAATTTAAAAGAATCTTTAGGTTGCTTTCCCTGTTGACAGGGATTACAAACTTTGTCTGCTGGAAATTCAAGTTTGGGTAGGTTTCTAACTAAGTTCTTCCTAGAAAGTTTTCTATGTGATGCACATTTCCGTGTCTTAATCTTCTGTTCCAAAGCAAGACTCTTTATGAAAAGCATTTAAACAAGTAATATTTTGCTTATCTAAAGAATTTAAATCTACTGCATAAACATTATCATTTCTTAAAGCCGAAAACACCAAAGAATTTTTAGAATTAAAAACATTGCAAGAATCATTTTAAAATTTAACGTAAAAACCATCATCACATAACTGAGAAATACTCAATAGATTGTATTTATGTGCATCAACAAATAAAACTTTAGAAATTAATACTGAGTCAGTGTTACCAATCTAGCCTAAGCTGATGATTTTACCTTTAGAATTATCACCAAAGGTGACAAAACCTCCATCAACTCTGACTAAGATTTTAAAGCATGAGAAGTCTCCTGACATATGTCTTAAACATCCACTCTCCAAATACCACGGCTTTCTACAGGAGCTCTTTAAGCAGGTTCCCTACAAAACAGATTTATATAGGAAATGATTTTTGTACCCAGATCTTCTTGGGTCCAGACAGGTTAGCAATCAGAGCATTTGGTACCCAAATTTGTCTTATGGGTCTCATGAGAGTTGTAGAGTCAACAAACTTTGAGAGATAAACTTTATTAGATCCATAAATATGAATATATCTAGTTGAAGCATATGAAGTTTCAGAACTAGCTATATTCTGTTCAGATTTAGGAATAAATTTAGTTTTGGTAATCTTCCTTTGTCCAGGTTGGTATCCTATACCAGTAGTATATCTGGGTGCTATTTTCTTACCTAGAATCTGAGTAAGAGTATCTTTACCATTTGTAAATTTCTCTAAGTCTTTCTTGAGTTTATCATTGGATAATTTTAGTTCTGTATTCTCTTTAAGCAACTGATCATTCTTTTCCATTTCAATATCAAGATCAGATTTATGTTTAACAGTTAAAGCATACTGTTTCTTTAAACCATTGTATTTGTCTTTCAGCTCATTACAGGTTTTTTCTAACATATCACAATTTTCAAAAAGATCATATTTATACATGTTATCACATTCAGAATCATCTCCAGAATAATATGAATTAAAAGCAGGAGTTTATGAAGTTACCTCAGAAGTGTTTGTCATAAAACACATGTTTTCCTTGTTTCTGTGTTAAGTTATAGAAACTTCAGATTCACTAGAACTGTCCTCAGAAGCACTCCATGTAGCCTTCATGTCTTTCTTATACTTTTTATCCTTGTATTCATACTTCTTCTTGTATTTCAGCTTTGGATAGTCTGCTTTTATGTGTCCCTTCCTTTTGCACTCATAACAGACAACTCCATCTGATTTGTCAGATTTCTTCCAATCCTTTTTCCAATGTCCCTTGATGTCATACTTACCTTTGTATTTTGAATTTATGAAAAAGTTATTCTTCCTATAAAAGTTATTAAACCTTCTAAAAATGTGAGCCATCTCAGCATCACTGTCAGAGTCACTCTCACTGTCTTCACAGCTTGAACTTTCCTTGATAGCTTAAAGCTTTTCCTTATCCTTACTCTTTGAGGTTGTAGTTTTGAAGGCAGCAGACTCCCTTCTAGGTTCATCATCTTCTTCTTGGTTCACTTTGAGTTCTTCTTTATACATCATCAACTTGCCAATTAGTTCCTTGATAGGTAGTTCACCAATGTCACATGATTCTCTAATGGAGACAGAGGTTCCTCTCCATCTTTCAGGTAGACATCTCAAAATTCTCAGGATTTTTTCCTTTGCTAGAACATCCTTTTCCAGAGAAGTCATTGTGTTGATAATTTCATTGAACCTGAGATACATATCAGAAATGGGTTCATCAGGCTTCATCTTAAAATTATCATACTTAATAGTATAAATGTTCAGTCTCATCTCTTTAACATTAGTTGTTCCTTCATGAGAAATAGCTAAGGTATCCCAAATTTCATATGCAGTTTTACAAGCAGATATTCTATTAAATTCCTCATCTCCTAGAGAACAGTATAAAGCATTCATAGCTTTACAATTATTATTGTAGGCTGTCTTAGTAGCTTCATTCAAAGTAGTTCTAACAGTAGTAGGAATTTTATATTCAGATTCTATAAGAGTCCAAATATCAAAACCCATGTTTTCTAAATGAATTTTCATCTTTATTTTCCACTGAGCATAGTTAGTGCCACTGACAAATGGTGGTCTATTGGTAGCAACACATTCAACTCTATTATCCATGATATATTACATAAGGAAAAGATTTTGAAGAGATAAAAATTTAGAAATAACAAAAAATTTAAGAACTTTAAAATACAACTAAAATCACAGTTAAAATAAAACTTTTGGAAAATCATTAAAGCAACCACTGATACCAATTGTTGGTTGGAGTAGATACTCAAGAGGGGGTGAATTGAGTTTCAATTATAATTTCTGTTGTAAAAACTTTTTCTTAAAAACCCCCAATAAAATACTTAATTAGACTGTAGTGAATTTATATCAAACTAAGGGTTCGGTTGGGTTCTCAAGGGATTGATTACTCCCCAGTTAATCGAAACAGAAAGGTTGATTAACTTGTGAAACCAACTTACTGATTTAAAACTGATATAAACACTTGCGAGTTTAATTATCAATGTGACTTTAAAACAGTTTTGGTTTTAAAGAGATTAGCAGTGGAATAAAAGAATAACTTTGAAAGATATAGCACAGCAGATATAAACAAGAGGTTCAGTCTCAAGCCGAGACTTAGTCCTCTCCAAAGCATTTAAAAAAATATGATCCACACTCTGGATATGTGATAACAATAGCAACCAGCTTTCCAGGTCTAAGACCTCTACCACAGTTATTCGTGGGAACAAACACAACAGCAACCACCTTTTCAGGTCACACGACCTCTACCACTATTTCAGTGGGAAATAAAAGATGTAAGAGTATTGAGTGAGGATTTACAAGTCCTCCAGTTAGATTACAGGAGACAGTGTGTGTGTAAAACAGATAACACACACTTCTCAATATTTAAAAGGATAAATCACAGAGCAAATATTTAGAGTTTAGAAATGGATCTAGTGATTTGTCGTGCAGTTCTGGACTCCTTTGATTGATCAGAATTCGCTCTGAGTCCTCTTCTGGTTTTTGTCTATAAAACAGAGTATTGTCTGTTTCCTTGACTTCCAGGTTCAGAGATGGAGAAGAAGTAGTTGATGATGTTCTTGTTTTATGATATCGTTCTCATATCTTCACTGATTTTCATTGATGAAAGAGTTCCTCATGTAAGTTCAGTTGTCTCTATGCATTCACACTTTGGTTGTTCTTCCAGAACACCTCTAGGTATCTGTATCTCTCTGTGTATTTGTCTATATGTCTCGCGCCACTCGCCGTAGCACATCCTTCCTTTATTTAAATCATGATCTCTGGAAAAAGATGATTTACTTTTTTCATGTATGAGGTACGGTTCCCTGACATCCAACAACACACATTAAATAAATGACCGAGCATTTTAAAATATTCCTAATATGAACGTTGGTTAGATTAAATAAAGATAAAGAAATTCAAACAGCTGTTTATGACTATCATTGTGTCAAGTGATTGGTGGGTCATCAGCATCGGTGATACAGCTTCGGTGACTCATTTGATCAGCATCGGTGAGACACCTTCGGTGACTCATTCGATCAGCATCGGTGAGACATCTTCGGTGACTCATTCGATCAGCATCGGTGAGACATCTTCAGTGACTCATTCGATTAGCATCGGTGAGACATCATCGGTGACTCATTCGATCAGCATCAGTGAGACATCTTCGGCGACTCATTCGATCAGCAACGGTGAGAAATCTTCGGTGACTCATTCGATCAGCATCGGCGAGACATCTTCGATGAGACAGTTGTCCTTTGATATGGATTGATGCGACCGTTGTCCTTTGATATGGATCGGTGTGACCGTTGTCCTTTGATATGGATCGGTGCGACCGTTGTCCTTTGATATGGATCGGTCCAACCATTGTCCTTTGATATGGATTGGTGCGACCGTTGTCCTTTGATATGGATCGGTGCGACCGTTGTCCTTTGATCCATAGGACTTCCAGAATACTTGTAAATCAATAACAAAGAGATAAAAACATGATCCAACCAATATACACAGATTTATTAAGATATTGTGATTATGTATATAAGAAATCCAACCGGATTATGTAATTGATTATTTGTGATTATTAAAACAGCAATGACATGAAGAATTCAAAAATCTTTTTGAGAGGGCTCAACACCTTCAATATCTAACTTCATAGGTTTAATTCTATGAACGTTACTATAATTCTAGGACTATAACCTATACTAATGCTTCGCCTTAGGGAAATCCTTAGACATACATTAGAAATATTTCAAGGTATCTCACTAATGTTTTCACATCCTTATTTCCAGAGGTTGATTAAACCTTTCCTCTCATACCAATTGTAGAAGTCTAGAATTATTTCCGATGGACAAGAATTGATACTTTTCAAAGAACTCCGTGGGAGGCTACACCCCCTAGGTGGGACACACCACCATCCCTAGTTGTATCCATTTCCTCTTGAAGCCCTTGGGTGGAGATCCATGCATCGTCCAACACTCACACGTGAGACTTCCCAAGGATCAGATACATTCATACCTAATTTTCTCTAATACCAACTGTAGAGACCCAAATCTCTACATATAGAAACAATATATTACATCTGTGGAATAATTAATACATAACAAAAAAATATACCCAAGTTCCATAGTAGATTAGTGTCTTCAGAAACTCAGAACATAATATTCTAATCATGGTGAATGATCATCAATATCTATCACAAAGGTCTTTCCCTTTTTTTTCTTACCGGAAAACCATTCATTGACTCATGGGGAAAAGAAAACATATAAAAGGTGAGCTCAAATTCTTTGTAAGGGTAAGCAGGGAGAAAATAAAACAAAACATATACATTTGAACTTAAAAAATGAACATTATGTTTAAACATCAAAATCTTGAGTTGTGAAATAAATCTTGGCAGTACGCAAGGCATAGATCATAAAGGAACATAAATCAGGATAATATATCATGCGAAAAAAACATGTAATTGTAGAAACCATTAATCAAATGATATGATTTCCATATTATCCAAGACATTTCTTCAAAGACCATCATAGTGGATAAATTTCACTACTAAACCAGTTTTACATGATGTTCCTACCATGTATTGCTGAACCGGATTTACTTTTCGTTCAATCCATGTTTTTCTCATGAGATATAAATCATTACATGGTGAATTGAAGTAAGATATAGGTCCCAACAATATCATAATTAAATAATTCTTTTGTGTTCCACAGAATAAACATAAATCATTCATCATAACCCAAAGAATAAAATGGGTTTCATAAAAATCATCCCATCATAACGTAATCTATATAAAACTGTGGATATCATATCATCATAAACAAAATCAACAAATGTAAATAATAATAACATTATACTTGAAACATAAACATAATAATTTTGAATAAATACTTGAAATGAATTCTTGTGAAAAATATCATTTCTTCTTCAAAATCATTTTCTTTTCTCCAAATTCCATGGAATTTTAAAATGAAATAATTTTGTTGAAAATAATCATGAAATATTTTAGAATAATATTCATGTAAAGAATTTGTCATGAAACAGTAAAAATCTATTCATGCCATAAAAGTTAAAAAAAACATTCTCCTCATACTTTTTCCAGAGAAGTCAAAAAGTACCTCATATGGTAAACAAAAGAATGATTCCTTCCATACCACATAGTAAAAGTCAAATATAGGTAAACATGACTTTAAACATACATGTTTGAATAGTAAATACGTTATGAAATTTTTTTTATGAAACATGTACATGGTTAATAAATATAACCCCAGTAAATACTTACAAATAAACATTCTCGGATAAGAACGAGATTACAGTAATTATCCCTTACCTTAAATCCAATTTCATTTGTACGTGTCTGAAACTCTTGTATATAGGTTTTAAAAAATTATAAACTTGTAATGTAACCATAAAAATATTTATGATATCATATATGATTCACTATGACTTTATATTTCTGTTCATTTTCCAATTCCATGTTAAAGCAGAGTTTTTGGTAAAATTGTTTCATTTATCATATGTGTCTTGACTTGTAATATTTTTCATATGATTACCTAGATCATGATTATATACTTCCAGAAATTAAAACATTATTTATTTATCATATGTATTTTATATATTAATGCATATTATTGATCGATAAATGGAATTAAATACACCGTAAATGGAGACGGTAGGCCGTACATACGCATGAATGTTGTTATCATTTCCTTATTAAAGTAAATGACATATATATATATACATAAATCCAGTAAAGTTATTATGTTATATATCACATGATTATTTATTAGATATAATTTATAATCATTCTTGAATTTTTATCATGGATAATGAGTCTCATCATGTCGTGGAGATGGTAAGCCGTACGTATGCACGAGCGATGATATCATTCTCATGATTTTGGAATTTTATTGAAGTGTATAGTTTATAATATTTAAGAACAAATATAACATTAAAATAATCATATATTTTAATTTATTCTATCATTATACCCATCTATGTATGTTGGTGATGAAAAAACGTTAACCCACGGCGTGGAGATGGAATTCCGTATGAACGCACGTGCAGTGATTTTGTTTTTCGTCAGATGGGTAGAAGGTGAAATAGGGTTGTTTAATATTTATAATAAAATATCAGTATATTATTTATATTGATGTTATTACTATATAATGAAACATCTAAAGAAGTGGATGTATAAGAATCAATAAACTTGAAAGAATCGATAGAAGTGATTACCTCGTCCTCGATGTGCCTCTTTTAAACTTCCACTTAGGGCACTAGAGTTGGGCTTTTGATAAGACCAGAACCTCTATAATATAACTTGAGAGGTTGAGAAGAGTAATTTTCATGGGTTAGATGAGATTTAAGGGATAAAGTGGAGTGAAAAGTAGAGGGAGGAGGTGCAATTTTATATCAGAGTAGAGGGGATCTTTTGGAAACCTCTAAAATATTAATTTATAATAAACTCAAAACCCATATAAATACATCTAAAGTTACTCACATTAGAATATTAGTTAAGATTTGGTATTAATATTATCAACCAATTAAATTTAGACTTGTTTTGAGTTTATTTTAATCCTTCTCGTTTTTATTTTTCCCAATTTATTATATTTAATTTTATTTGTTGTAATAATATTCTAAATTTTAAATGGATATAAATACATAATTATTCATCATAAAATTTCCATAATTGGATTATTAATAACACTTTATACAATATAAATTTCAATGTGTAATTTGTAAAAAAAAATTGTGATTTTTTAAACAATTTAATAATTTGTTATTTTTATAAAATATCAATAGCGTCAATTTTGACACTATTCATTTATTTTGACTTATATAAAATTCACAGAAAAGATATATTCAAAACACAATATTTAATAGTTTCCTAACATGTTTTATTCACCTATAAAATTCATGTAGAACATTAATTAGTTCATATAATATTTATTGGAATATTTTTAAAACTACTTATTTGATATTTCTCTTAATAAAATAATTACTAAAATATTTTTGTATAATTATTTAATATAAATATTATTTCCACAAAAATTAAAAATACAATACTATGATGAATATAAATATAATATATTTCATAATAATAGTCGATTTTATCATCTAAAACACTCAACTTTTAAAATGTTATGTTTATTAAATTATGAAGGTGATATCTTTGAGATCATTGAAAACAAAATAATATAAATGTCATAATATATTTTATAAGACTCCAAATGGTCAACAAGTAGACCCTTGGATTCTTAGGGTATTTTTATACTCTAAAAATAAGGTTTTTTCAGGTTTATGGTCTTTTTGATGGGTATTATTGTTTTAATAAAAACTATATTATTGTTTTTTCACTAAACAAATAATATCTCCATCATTAATGTATAAGCTATTAGGGTAATTATATATTACATAGAAATCACAAATAAATATCCATGATGAATAAAAACAGTATATCTTTCATATCTGAATTTTTAATCTAATTTATATTTTGTATAACCTTATATTAAAAAATGAATAATTATTATAGTTTGAGTGAGACATATTTCTCTTTGTTTAAAAAAATAAATTAAACATCTTAATCACATCCATGTGGGTTCCAAAAGATACCATTTCGACCCAAGTATATTTTAGGACATAATATAATCATCTAATTGTATTAATACTAGTTTCTGGGTAATTTTATAAAATTATTTTTACCCTTTATTACATGATTTACCTAAAACTGTAGTTAATAAAATTTACCATAGTAACTATTCATAATGCCTAAAAATAAAAACTATCTTATTTACATAATTTTGACCCACTGATTCCAAATATAGAATCCATTTTTACAAATTCAAAACAATGATGTTGTCATATTCAATTTAAAATTAATCACACTGTCGAGAAAACAGGTTTTAAAAGTTAAAACATTGCAAAATATTTAAATGTTTTTACCTATGAATTCAATGTAAAGTTTATTATAATGACATACATTATATTAAATGGTAAAAATATATTCTATTTATATGTTAATACTATTCAATAATATATTTTACCCATATAAATTATTTTGATGAAAAAATTTGTTTTCAATTTAAATTTAGCATATTTTACTATTCATCAAAATAACAAACTTATCTGAAAAATATGAAAAATATATCTAAACTAAATTTTTATATCCTTATTCAAAGAAAGAAGTTTATTTTGTAAGATTTTACTTATAAACATGTAAAAAAATATATTTATTGTTGGTGCGCCATCAAAAGGCACCAAAACTATATTTTTTAAATAATACTTATTTTACCTGAAACATTTATTTGGTTATCATACCATGTTCTAGAATATCTGTAAGATGAATGATAATGTTATAAAATTCATAATATGGTTAATACTATTCATAATGTATAGTTCATAATAATATTATAACAATATATCATTGTTTAGTGAGACTCAGTATTTCTTAAAACACACACTATTGAGGAAGGTTGCTCTTGCGTGAAACACAAGCCAAGAATTGTGTTTGCGTATAATACAAGCTAATATGGTGTTGTATATAGTGAAAGCTAGTCTTGGTGTAGCGTTAAACATAAGATATCAATGTAATTTAAATAAATATTACTCATAAAATCTTCTGGTGTTACATTCCTATCGATGGATTATGTACAACAATGGGTTGATTATTACCCCATAGGGATACTCAAAGAACCAGTTCAGTGAGCATAGAAACCCTTGACTATTTATTATCCCATTCTAACTCAAACAAAAACACCACACATTTAATTTATCTTGAGAGGTTCAACACCCACAACATCTACTTCTTTCCATTCCACAACCATGATGGATACACCCCCTGCTCCTATTCATGTGGTGAGAATGTGCTCGATCTACTATTAGAAGCGTAAGGGAGGGGTTTCATCAGTAAAAACCATTTCAATGGGTTGTGATTCAAACTACCCCCTCCTGTGGATATTTCTTAATATCTTATTGATACTGGAACCATTCAAGTGTCACCCATCATCTTGGAGACCACAGTTATTCCTCCACAAACGGATCCAAGTGCTGAGCCATCTGAGGGGAAAGAGAGTCTCCCACCTTGGGTGACTAGACTTATTTCAATCTCCACTAATATGGTGACGCTTCAGGCTTTTAAACATGTGGCATCATCGGTGGGTCGAAGTATCGATGCTGTCGTGAGACACCAGGGATTGTTCAAAGAGGCATGGTTCCAATTATTTTATCTTGCAGGAGAGAAACCCTTGTACAATTTGACCGACAAGGGTGACAATTTTCGGCATTTATTTACTAAGATGGGTTCTGGAGTCTATGATTATCAGCACCTTCACTTCCTTATTTACAAAAATCATCATTTCCCAAGAATACCTCACCCACTGCAAGGAGTATCCGGACTAGTTTAATTCTTCCAATCACTAGGTTGAAACCTTATCTGATATTTCAGAAGAATTTGATCATTAGACGAATAAGGAGGTAAAGGCCTCCAACTTGATGGTGGATTGAGTGGAGGATATGTAGGATTGTGAACCACACACATTTAGATTGTGGGAAAAACTATCCTCTTCACACTCAAATTATGAATTCGTCCAGAAGAAATGGTGTGGCCTTAAAGCTATCCAAGAGCAGTTGCATCTAAAGGAAAAAGGCGAAATAGAAAAATGAACATCATTGGAACATACCATCGATAGATTGCGATAATCACTTTCCATCCTTTTTGGAAAAGGGTGAACTAGGCCCTGTTGTAGTTCGGTCCCATATTATGGCGTGTACATTACCCATTTTTAACTCTAGTTAGACTCTTATTTGGGGATGTGCCTCCATTTTTATCAATCCCAAAGAAATAGATTTTTCTTTTAAATATATGTTCTCCATATCTTCCTGTCAACATCATTTCAATGACATGTTAATTTTAAACCATGACTTGAAATTAGTAAATTGATATAAACGAATCAAGCTCTAATTTTTATCTGAGCCAAGGGAATCAGTGAGAAAAGTTTTACTAATACTACTACGGTTTTATATAATACCTCATGAATATTTATTTATTTTTCATTATGATCCTAATTTTTTCCTAAGCATTCTTCACATAGTCTTAGCGGGAATATATTTCCTTTTTAATAGGCTTCTCATTGTGGGTTTTCGACCTAACAAGCATTGCGACTTTTATGATGGCTAAATGTGTTTTTTAGAAAACTATTACTCGACTTTAACTCATAGTTGTCGTCAGATGATTTTACCTCTGGTGAGTATAGATTTTTTTTGGGAGATCATAGTCCAACCAATCAAATTTAATACTGATGTTTTAGGTTGATCATTTTTGACAAAATTTAATGGGATTGGGCCCCGAATCCGGACAGTTAGTCGATAATGTTCTGGTATCCTTCACACATAGGTTAGGGATTTTTATCAACAATTGATTTATGGATTATGGACATGCATGAGGCTCAGGAGCCACATTAGGCATTCAAAGGTAGTAAAGGAAACTTCTAATGGATAATTTGCATTTTATTTATGGCCATTTTTCAGAGACTTATACAGAGCCACCAGGGCATGATGTGCATAATCAATCAAAGGTGTACCTACGAAAATGACCTTCCATTTATGATGGCCTAGTGGGATTTTCCACATATAAGACTTATCTAGATGTTGGGAACCACAATAGGTGGTTGGCCTGCATAGTGTTGTCTGGGAACATTATTAACATTCATATCATCCATGAGTTAGAAATTGTTCCCACACATTTCCTAAATGCGTGAGAGATAGATGGTTTGTGTTCAGTTCAGTTATGAGTCTTTTCTATGTCTGGGGATCTTGGGAATAATGAGGTACATAAGCCGTCATCCATGAGTATTTCAAATATAGGGGGTGTGACCAGATGTGAATGTCATTTGATCATATAGATGTAGTAAATGACTCTCATGGAGAATAATTTCCCTCTAATTGATGACAATTTGGGGGGGCTATGCATGCAAATCCACGAGAGTATGGTATGCATAGTCCAAAAAAGGTATCCACATTACATTAGCCTTCCCCCTCCTATAGCCTTTTAGGACTATGGAGATTGGGATCTTTCTGAATGTGGTGGGTGACCATTGACCCAGGGTTCCCGTAATCACAAAAGGCGTATTTTTAGTATAATTTCTTTAGAGAAACTCGGAAATTTGTTGGGTAACTCTTCATTTTCATGCAGATCAACATCGTGCATGAAAATGGGATATATTTTAGAAACATCATAAGTGAACAGAGATAAAATCGGCCCATGTGTTCTGATATATACAGGATGTGTGAATGGAGGAGAATATAAAAAATGAATTTGAGGGCCCTTGAAGCAGGAGGGTTGTAATGTGGATTGGAATCCATTGGGTGTACTGAGATAGGAGAGGACTCTCCGAGGGATGAGCTTTACTTTGATTAATGACCTTTTTTGTGCGATGTATGCAGAGCCATTAGGGCCCGATATGCATAGTGAATCAATCGTGTCTGTAGGACATTGTCCTTCCATCCCAAATAGAATTTGTGTGTTATGGGTATTCAAGATCTCTCAAAGCACAAAGTTTTGAATAAGATGAAAGTGTATCCAAACATATAAGTGACATTTATGTTTTGATTTAATCATGTAATAATGTCCCATATCTAGATTTGACCAATACACAGGGTGAGGTATTTCCTCTATCTTTATGATAACTAATCATTTAACATCAAATTTCCTGGACCCAGGGCTCCTCTTGGGGGAGTGAACCATGAAATTCCTTTTATTGTTGCGTTTCTAGGACCAAATTTCTAGGCCGGTATTCCATAATGTCCCAGTGGATGCCTTGCTATAATCAATAAGATCACGTGAGCTATGCTCAGTGTGCCAAAAAAAGGGTCACAAGGATTCAATGTCAATATCGAAGAATAGTGAATTCAATATTAAGGGGCATATAAAGCTAAATCCATTACCTTGTAGTTTATCATCATGTGGTGAAAATGATTTTGGCATTTCAGTTCAATGTCATGCAGTGAGGATTATTTTGGCCATGCAGTTTAACATTGTACAATTAGGACGATTTTGGCCTTGTATTTTAAAGTCATGAAGTAAGGATGATTTTGACCTTTTAGTTTAATTTCGTGTGTTGAGGATGATTGGTTCCTTATAAATGTCTTTAAACGATTCAAGTTAATCGTAATCAGTGTGTTATGACATTCTTTAGACATGAGTGATTATAGAAGGTGTAAACCATAGTCTTTGGGGAGACATGAATCTGGAGGGATGACATGGGGCTTGAAATACATTGGGCATATTGAGGTAAGAGAGGACACTCCGAATGGAAGAATTTTCCATTTCTTTATGTCCACTTATGTGGGTGAAAAATGCATAGACATTGGGCAATGATGTGCATTTTCAATCAAAGGTTTCCATAGGACACTGTCCTTCCATCCCAAATGACATTGGATGATTATGAGGATCAATGTTTTCCCACGGTATGGAGTGTGAAAAATGGGAAATGTGTTTTGGGAATGTGAGAATACCCAGGCCATGATTAAACATGACCTCCTTGGAGTTTCCACATACTTCATACCCATGCAAGGGGGAAAGGGTATTTTTTAGTGGTGACTAGACTAGGATGTCAAATCCGAGCATCAACACGTATAGTGCGAGGGCAGGAATCACGACACACATATTTATAGATGTTCCCAACCAACATTTGTTTGATGTGTTATGGAAACTTGAGGACATTTTGGTTTTATTGATATGGGTTTCTGGCCTACTATACACCCCTAAGAGGGAAGGAATAATACCTTATTTAGTTCATTGCATAGGGAAAGATTGCTGATCGAGGCGTCGCTTTGTATCCTTTGAGGGAAAAAATCAAGTAGTACATAGTTCATTTCATGCTCTGTACCGATTTGTCTTAGTCCCAAGGGTTTGGGAAATTAAATTCTACACTTCATGGTTGTCAGGTATTCCATTTTCACCATAGAGTACCTTTTCAAGATATCCTCTATCACCATTCTTATGCTCATAGGTTTTTCACTCAATGTGATGAACAAAGAGTGTTAATAGTTACCTTTACGAATATGGGTATTCTGGGGGCATGATAGGGGCATGTTTTATGGGGGTTGGGCTAGGATAAAAGATTGTGGAATTCCAATGTATCCTGAAAGGGCGGGAATCACGCCACGAATAATTCTATGTGAGATCATGCATTTTATTTTCATGTAATTAGGACGTTTCATGCTACGTAGTTTAACATCATATGGAGATGAAAAGTTCCTTCCAGTTTAACATCATGTGTAAAGGAGGATGACTCATAGATTAAGTTCTTATAGTTTGGACCAAGATATGGGGTGATTTTTAAATCATTATTTATGGTTATAGATTTTAGACCATGATATTGGGGAATTTGTTTTATGATTTTTTACTGATAGTATAACATATTAGAGCTCGAACCTTGGTATGGGATGCATTATTTATTACTCATAGTTTAGGGTTATATAGCTTGGACTGTAATATTGGGGGAATTTTAGATTAATTTCGGGTTTCATAGACTAATACCGTACAGTTTAACGTCATGTGTCCTGGACGATGACACATAATTTATGGTCATAGATATTGGACCCTGAAATTGGAGGCATCCTTTATGACTCATATATCAGGGTCATAGAGATTGTAATTTTTCATATGGGTGATATAACTCATAGTTTAGGTTCATCCAGTTCAGACCATACATAGTTAAATTTTTATGCGATGTGTTTCTTCAAGAACTTCCCATTTGTGGTAGCCGTGATGATCTCTTCGTCCATTGATATTAGGGAACATGTTCTATTATAATAGACACTATTTATGACATATGGTCCTTACCACATTGGTTCAATCTTTGGGGTCTTCATCCCTAGTATAATCAGGTTTCTAAAGGATAACCCCATTTCTCCATCGAGAAAATATCGGAGGAGAACATTTTTATTGATGGCTCGTGCAATCTGAATTTCGTAGATTTTCAAATGGTGGAGAGAGGGAATCCTTTTTTAGTATTACTTCTCTAACTCATCAAACTCTCTCTCATATTTCTCTTCTATGGACAGTTGATCGCAAATGGCCACACAAAGTGAATAAACATGGATTTCGATAGGTAACACTACCTCTGCCTTGTATACTAGTGAGTATGGGGTTACATGAGTGAAAGTTTTGGTCGTGGTCCGGTAATCCCAGAAAGCATGAAGGTGATTATATGGACAGTATTTCTTATCCTTATAGACCTTCCTTTGAAGTGTGTTGGACAGAGTCTTGTGATATCTTGTATCATACCATTGTCCTCTATGAACTAGTGGGATGACCAGTTGGCCTTCATTCCATATTCATGGTACAACTTATCTAGCTCAGTAGATAAGAAGATGGTGCTATTTTCTGTTAGTATTTTATGAGGGACACCAAATACAGTGATGATTTTGGCCATCAAAAAGATGATAATGTTTTTCACCTTGGCTTCATTAAGGGGTGTGGTTTCAGTCCATTTAGAAAAGAAGTCAATTTTTGTGAGTATGAACTTTATTTGTCTTGTTGTAGTATGAGGATATGGTCCCACACCATCCATCCCCTAGGCAATGAATGGCCAAGAGTAATTAGACGCATGAAGAAACTAAACAAAGGAGGTATATAAAATTATCATAAACATGGAAGGAATGAAACTTCTTAGTGAATTTGGAACAATCCTATATCATGCTTGGTCAGTAATACCCAATCCTCTGGATTTGGTAAGAGATCTTGGTTGCTAACCGGTGTGTTCCACAGGCTCTTGTGTGCACTTCTCTCATAACGAAATCAGTCTCTTCTCCATCAATTAAATTGATATGGTATTCATCAAGGCCTCATTTGTAGAGAACATTATCTTTGTCTACCACATTATATATGGTAAAATTGACTACCGGTCTTTGGACCTATTCCCTTTCATCCCTAACTGATGTTATTTTTCCATTCTGAAGGTAATTTTTAATGGGTGTCATCCAACAAGTGGTATGATCATAAGTCTCAAGAACATGGCTAATTTCACCCATTTTTTCTTTATTGCTCTGGATTATTGGAAATTCCTTTTACGATGAGTGATGCTAATGATTGTTTCATCACAGTCAAGATCGGCCAAGGCTGTGGATGCATTTTCTAATGTGTCAGCTATAGGATTCTGTGACCGGAGGATATGTGTCAACTATGGTATCGATGGGAATTATTTCATCAGTGCTTGAACATGTTTCATTATGGACACCAATACTTCTTATTCAATAGGATAGTCACTATTATCCAGTATTATGAATATCTCTGAATCACCCTTTTTTTCAAGGTGTTTTCCTTACCCTGGGAGTGCCCATTCCAGGCCTTCAATGAGGGCCTGATACAATTCTTCGTTGTTCAGACACCCTTCCGAAAGAAATAATTAGTAATTCAAGGTTTCCTTTTTTGGTATATACTAGTAAGAATCTCATCCCCACATTTTTTTATATTGGGATCCTATATTCTATTTCTTCTCAGGCTTCAGGAAGCACTGTAGAAGTACATTTCCCACATCTGGGGGTTCCCCTGGATGAAAACACTTCTTCATCCGGATGTTCGGTATTCGACAGTGATTTTTCTTCCTAGGATTTCTCAGCCATGATGTCTACTAACCTATAGACTTTAATGGCCTTCTATGGAATGTACCATTTGTCAAACTATTATAGGATGACCTTTCATCAAGATAGTCGCCCATTTGACATGGGACAATTGAGTATATACTAGACTGGGTAGCAGCAGGAGACCAGGTGTACTTCATGGTGCTGCAAGTAATGCCTAAGCTTATGATCTGTGAAGATTAGGGCTAGGTAGATCATTTAAATATTCTAATACTGAGTTTCGATGTCAATCAATTCCCGACTAAGGGAGTAGAGGCTGTTCTAAATACTGACATCATTTTTCTGTATGAGGAAGGTGACTAATGACTGTTCAAGGGTAGTTACATAAAAAATGACCGGTCTCCCATCAAATGGTGGCTAGAAAATTAGCGGGCTTAGGAGATATCTTTTGAGGTTTTCAAATGCTCTTGACAGTCATTATCCCATTCATAATTAACTCCTTTCTTCATGAACTTGGTGAAAATAAAAATATTACTCGCTAGTTTGGAAATAAAGTTACAAATGTAGGTGAGTTTATCCTAGAGACCTCTCATGTTAGTGAGGTTGTGAGGTTGGGACATTCCATGAATGGTTATTGTTTTTTCCGGGTAGAATTTCATCAAAAAATGGTGTATGAAAAATATGAGAAATTTTCTCAAGGTAATGCCAAAGGGGAATTTTAGGGGATTCATCTTATACTATGATGTCTCAATTTGTTAAAGACATTTTCAAGGTAATCCATGTGATTTGAACATTGTCGCGACTAAACCACCAGGTCCTCAACATAACACTCAATGAATTTTCCCAAAACAGGCTTGAATATACGATGCATGATGCATTGATATGTGGCACCAACATTTTTTAGACCAATGGAATCACTTTATAATAGAACACTCCCTGTGGGGCCCTAAAATTGGTAGCTTCTTCATCTCCTTAGGCCATCCAGATATGACTGTATCTATAATTTCCATCAATGAAGGAGAGGGATTCATATATAGTTGTTGCATCGATCATTAATTCTGTGATTGGGAATGAGAAGTCTTCTTTTGGGCAATGCAGATTAAGGTCCTTGATTCATTGAATATCCTAAAATTTCAATTCTTCTTTTGGACAAGGACTATGTTCTCCACCCAGATCAGATATTGGACCTCCCATATGAAGTTTTCATTTATCATTTTTTCAACAATAGCCTCTATTTTTGAATCATGCATTAGGTGAGTCTTTCTAGATGCCTTCTTATAGTTCCATTGATCTTCTGGTAAGACCAGATTATGGGTGGTGACTTCAAGATCGAGGCCTGGCATTTATGTGTGATTCTAGAAAAACATGTATCAATTATTCATTTGGAAGGATGCATAAGCCCGCTGTTGCGCAAGAGGCCTATCCATACTAATTAAAGTGGGACGCGGTTCATTTTCAGTACCCATATTTATCTCTATAAGATCATCTATGGTGGTGGAAACACCTTCTTGAAATGGGAGAGTGGAATATTTGAGGTCTTCATCCTCTTATTCATCCTCTTCGTCATCTTTTCAATCTTACTCTTGTAGAGAAGAAATTATTTTTGAGATAACTTCTCAAATATTGGGAAATAAATCATCTTTTTCCTTGGTGTGTGATGTAAGGGAAGTTTGATGTCCTAAGAATGGGATGGGAGCATCTTTGAAAAGGATTTTCCTGACAACATGGGAGTTAGCCTGCTATTTCGTATCTTCGGACTAGGGTCTTTAATAGTGACCACGCAGACAAATAACTCTGTTTCAAAACTCATATTTACACATTCAACTTGGTTGATTGGTAGTACATACTCCTCTACAAGAAGCTGGAAGGGGTCGATGGGAGCAATCGTTAATCCAGTCTGGGCATTGATCTAATCAATGCCATCGACCGAATGATATATTAATTCTGACTCATAGAACCCTGGGTCAATGTAATTTTAGTCATAGAACTAAAATGAGTATTTATAAACTTGAAACGTACTACTCTTCCCATTAGTTAAATATTTAATTCATTGATGGTATGAGGACATAATTGAAGCATGATAATGCAGTGAAGGCCTCCCTTAAAAAACATGAATGTCATAATTTTCTGCACCACTATGAACACGAAATCTTTTATGAAATCTTCATGCCATATTTTAAGAATGATTCATCCCAATGGGTTTTTCTCACTTTTTTCATATCCCAGTAGAGTTTTAGTGTAGGTTGTCATGTTGTATTCATGATATCATAGTTGATGAAGCATTCTCAGAGGGAGGAGGTTAACTCTAGAGATGTTTTCGATGAATATCCTCCAAAAATAAATTCCATTTATCTTGTTGGAAACATATATGGGTTTTATGTTCACTTGCATGATAGTGTATTCATTCATATATATGAAGCAGATGATGGTGTGACATTCTGTGGGACTATTATCAATTATTGAGACATCATCCACTGCTACTTTATCCTCGAATCCTTGGGGACATAATAAGACATTGATTAGTGCCTCTCTAAGATATGAAGACAAACTCAACACTCCCATAATTGACAGCTATGCTAGTACAAAGTCCAACTGCTTTAAAATTTCATTCTTTTTCTATAATTTTTTTCTCTTCTCGACTCAAGGTATCTTCTTCACAGACACTTTAGAGATTTCTATGGATGTAGATGGTTCATCCTCTATAGTAGGGGCTTCCAGGAGCATCAACCCATTCCATGATTGGTCGGACTGGTATGCCTGTAAACATTTGGATTTTTGGAACATGTTCATCCCATGATGGATAATCCAATATTATTGGGATTGGATTTTATATGATGGGGGTGAATGAGAACTACGGTTCTTGTTGTGTTTGTCTAAAGGTAAATTTGTGAGATCCGGTGATGTTAACAGTTTGACTTTTGGCGTAGCTGGGAATTTGACTCCAACCACAATCATGTTTTTGGGGAAACCTCCATCCTTTGTGTTCTCTCCATCCATCCCCTAGTTGGGTATGGGGAATTCAAGTTCATTGCCATATTTTTCAACATATATGGGGTAAATCCAATTAATGAAATTAATGGAGCTTCAGATCAATTCTTATTCTGCTATTTTTCTTGTCTAAATTCCTTCTTCTGATGGTACCTTTTTACTGGGAGGTTCCAATTTTACCATTTAGAGGGGTGGTTCCCATTGTACCATATCTCAGGGTGGTTCCCATTGTACCATATCTCAGGGTGGTTCCCATTGTACCATGTATATTTTAATGAAGACCAAAAGTGACTATAATGACTTTGGATTTTGTTCAATCTCATATTCTTGCTCTTTCTTTCTACCCTTCTGGACTTTAGGGGACTTCAGGGCTAAGGAGGATGGTTGTACTATATTATTAGATTTTGGGGGTCACATTTTGATGGGGGCCTCGCAACTAGGGCTGGTGTCGAGTGTGGATTAAGAATGATCGAATCCATTTCATATTTTCCAATTCTTTTCCAAATGGTCGATGGGTCTTTTCACAACATAAGATTGGTCCTTTAAAAGGATTCTTTCATCCTTTGGTAAATGGTAGAGAAGTCTCTAAACCCACTAGGGTACTTCACACAGATGAGAGGCATTCTCTACTCATCCATAGCGTTATCCATGCGCATGGGGAACATCTCATCCTGGGGGAGTGGCTAGTTCAGGGAAAGTGTCAAGCCTTTCCATCTACAAATGAATTTTGAGACTCTCTCATTATCTTGATGTTTTCTGTCAGGAGGTCACTGACCGTCTTCTTGGGAAGATTCGAGCTGATCTTAAAGATAAACTGTCTTCCGAGCTCCTCCTAGCCAGTAATTGAATTGGATGACATACTAGTATAGTATAATAAATTCTAGCCTTATAGGGTTCATACTAAACACATAAGTTTTATGGCTTCTTGATGCTCTAGAGTTCCCATCATGGGGTAACAGTAAGAGGCATAGTGTGTCATATGATTTTATGGGTCCCCCAAGCCACTGAATACTGGGAATACTGGGTTTATGATGTTTGGTGGTGGTAAAACATTGCTCACCAACAGGGGGTAGCATTTCTGTTCTAGTTTAATCAAAGCGCACCGACAATCCATAGCTTCTAGTTGGGTTGTTAGTTAAATTATAGTGTTTAATATCCCTTGATGCATATCATGTCGGGCTTGAGCATGAACGGGTGTGTCATGAGCCTAGATTAGGCGTGACAAGGATGCTATAATTTGGGGTGGATACCTCGTCGGGGGAATCATTTGTGGGTTTACCTAGATACATTCTTGCTACCTTCCGAATGGGTGGAAGTTTTGATGTCCTTCAATGGCCCAGTTGAATGGTCCTTCGGTCTTGTCTTCATTCATATGGATGAGTTTCAGTGGTACGATCACCTCTTCTAGGACCACCTGCTGATGTTCCGTAGTCGGAACACATCTGGGGGGATAACTCCCTCGATGTAGATCGACATTAATTTGTCTGAGGTCTTTCATTTCATTCTCTTTCTTGTAAAACCATTCCCTGTGGGTGAGGGATGCACTCACATGGCTATTATGTGGTTCATAGATGACCTTGGTTTTTTTTCACCTTGTTGAAATATTTTGGGGGAGGTAATGTCAGATTGAGAGAGGGGCCACATAGATTTCGAACCACCCCTGGTTCCGGGTATTCACACAATCAGGCTCAGTGTGGAATTCCTATTAGAGGGAACCATATTTCTTTGAATCGACTCCCCGTGCATCATTTCGAGTGAGATTAGTGGGGATGACATTCACCAAGTTCACAGAGACATACCGTATTGGGGGTGGTGTACCCAGTACTGAATTGTAAGAAGGTTTCATGCACCCTTTATTGGAATTTGTACCTCCATTATGTGGTATTCTTCAGGCTTCATGAATAAGATAGATCCAAATGGAGCCCTGGTATTACCCTGTAACATACCATTGTCTCAAAGGGTGCTAACCAAAAGAAGGGGTGGAACAGGTAACTCTTATGCCAATTTTTCTTCCTTGATGGTGGAAGACAGGCTCCCTCCGTGTGGGGATTTGAGGCCAAAATGCCCCTAGTCATGAGGGCTAGGGTTGATCTCATTCTAATGTCAATGCGCTATGGCCTAGATTGGTTGGTCTTATGGGGGTATATTGATTTAAAAATGCCCCATACCTCTAGGATTGTGTTGTTCCCATATCGTGGCGGTAGCTTCTTCTATTTCCACTATTTTAATTTCACATACTCCCATGCAGGTGTAAGCCGAGTGTGGAATTGGGCATGTATGGAGTCATTGTTCTTTTAAATACATTATCACTACTAGCTGGTTGGCTTCCCTTAGGTGGGAGGCTTGGTCGATGTTATTGGTCTATAGACATAGATGTTTTTCGATGGGTTGATCTCTTCGGCCCTAATGCTTTTGAGACTTACTCCGAGCTGACATTTTTTGAGTATACCATATTTCATGATCATGGGTTTTAATTTTATTTTGCCTCTAGGTGATGTCATTGTAGTATGGGATTTCTATTAGGGCATGTTGGCCATGATTTCAGGTGAAGTGTAGAGCTCCATGTTCTCTCCACCTAGAAATCTGAATTTCAGCTGGGGCATTTCCAAGAAGGAGACACAATTTATGCAATGCATGAAGGAAAACGAGTTCAAGTTTTTCATTTTGTCTTTTTGATTGGTGATGCCATTCCAAATGGAGGCATCCCAAGTCAATTAGAAAGAGAAGCTCCCCTATTGTGCTCACAATGTCTATGCACCATTTATATGGTAGAAATGTTTCATTAATTTTTTGATGATAAGTCGATATATAGAGGTGAATGTCATGTGAGAATTCCCAGAACAATTCTCTTATTATGTTGAAGTGAGCAGTGGGCATAGGCCAATACCTCACTGGTATATTATTCCTAACTACTTGTATTGTCACAAGAAACATATCATGTTGTTGTTCTTATGGAGGATCGTCTACTAGATATGCCCAGCTCAACATCTTCTTGATAATTTCATTCCAATCAATCGGGCATCTGGGAGTCTTACCGATTTGCGGATGCCGTAGGGGTGGCTTAGAAGAGGATTGTGGCCTCAGGAAATCCTCTAGTTGAGAAATAATATCTCTCAATATAGATGGAATTCCCTATGTGTCTGACTCCCTTTCATGTGCCTCTACATAATAGGGATTTCTTATATTTGTTCCAGAAAAGGGAGGACCATCTTCTCAGCATGTATTTTGGTTTTGAGGATGACCATCACATGTGCTATGGTGATGGTGAGGACTACCATGGAATCTTAGATCTCAACCGTAGGAGTTTTTTTGAAGGCATGTACCCTGGTGAGGATCTTCATAGAGGGATCTAGTAAGGTTATGAACTTCCTGGTGCTTGAATTCACTTTGGGGAGGGCCATCACAGCAGGTGCCATTGCGGGGAGGTCTTTAGAAATGACTGTAATAATGTAGAGGACTACAATCAGGACTTGATATCTATCTAGAGGAGGAATTTCTGCAGTTTACATCTTGGTGAAGACCTTTGGGATGCACATTAATGAGGTGAGGTCTTTCTCGTTGTATGAAATTTCTATGGGGAGGACATTTACATCAACAGTCATTTCGGGGAGGGCCTTCACAATGACCATCATCATGGAAACGACTACCATCATGACTTGATATCCTACTATAGGGAGAAGCATAAATGCAGCGTATACCCTAGGGAGGACCATTGGGGCAGATGAAAGCAAGGGGAGGACCTTCTTTCGGTCCGAACATCATGTCGAGGGGAGGGATACCCTGACGCGCATCAGGAGATAGGTTCTCATGATTGAGTATTCCGGACCCCTGGAGTAATCCCCCCCCCTGGGTTCTTTGTGGAGGACCTTCAGAGCTACTGGTAGTTACATTGCGGGGAGGACCTCGACAACTGCTACTAAAACATCCATAATTTTTAAATGGATTGACAGGGTTTTAGCCTTTGTTGATATATGTTTGAGGTCTTCAAGAACACCAACTTCCAGCCAAGCATGATCATGTATGTGCTCTTTATTTTGGGGTTTCCTTAGATGAATTTAATTTTTGGGAACTCTATTGCAGGTAACCAGTGGAATACACTATTTTTAATGGCCTACATATACGGTTTATAGTCCTGTTGGGTCCCGTGATGTCATCAGGATACGCCGGTGGTCATCTATAATTATGGAAGAGATATATCCCTTCCTAGGAGCGGCCACCACGTAGGACCGACATCCCCCTGTTGGAAAGAGTAGTTTTCTCCAATCTAGTAGTTAATATGTTACAGGATATAGTCTTTGATGCTCATGGACTGAATCAATGATGAATAACTACTCCAGTGTGACTAAATCAATTTGAGAGTGAGTCATTATGTTCAAGGAAATGCGTTCGTGGGCACGATTTATCACATTTTGTGCTGATGTATTGAAATCATGGAATGTTTAGAGGATATGGTATGGAATCTACATTTGATCATACATAATTTCTTGAATATGATGGGATACTTCTTTGGCTGGAATGAGTATAAAGGCCCATTCTGATGTCCGAATAAGAGTTTGTTCTTGCTTCAGTCCTCCATCAGTTTCCTGTAGATACTGGAAATTCAGTAGTGTCGGGACAGATGAATGACTATGTCACTAGTTGTCTTCTCTAGTTGCCAATGTATTTGACTAGGGGTCTTCATATTCACAAGAGGTGATTTTCATCTGCTCTCTTGTCACTGTATTCATATCACAAGCTTCGAATGCATCCATAGGAAAATGACTCTGCACATATTTATTATCCATCCTTCTTGGATGTTATGCATGGAATGCATCGACATGTATTTGTACATGGGTATAGACAATTTCTACCCTATTTATAAGGTAGTCTTGAAATGCATCGACAAGTGTTTTTGCCTACATGTATCAAAGTTCCACCCTATTTGGATGGTGGTATTCTTGTGCATTAGAAGGTATTTGTGACTGTGTGTAGCTAAGATCCACCCTATTTGGATTGCTTACATGTTGTGTCTCGATAGATATTTTTATCTTCCTGTACCTTGTCGCTCTGTCTACACGGTGGTACCAGCGAGAACTAGATAAATTGTGTGTGTGCTCATATTGTGCAACCCTATTTCCACAGTGGGATTGAGTGGAGAGGGGAAGGTTTTATGTCTACCCATTGACCATTTTTGTGTTAGTATGAAAGAGATAAACTTCAAGAACTAGGGTAATAACATGGTCTTTATTATATCCTCCACCATTGGTGGGTAACTCGAGGGCCCTGGGTCTCTTGGACATTAGCTGGTGCATTCGGTATAAGGTCCTCATCAGTTGGAGGAGGTCTGGTCATTCGGTGTCAGCCACAACGCTCTCTACAAGGGGCCCATGTATAGGTCCCTTGTGTAGCTGGGATGAAGTCGTCATCATTGACTTCATCTTCCACCCTGAGGTAAGGTAGGTAGTCATTTTTTCATTCTGGGGTGAGGCTCTCAAAACGGTTTCACACGACCACCAAGGATGTAATGTGCTGGGGTGCCTGCTGTGGCGGAAGGGGCAGCTATCAAACATTTGTAGACTGGAGGTCTTGTCTTGTAGCCTCCACCATGGGGAGAGAACCATTTCAGGGGTAATCATTAATCAGTGAATTGGATACACAACATTGATGACCCTGGGTAGGAGATGGGGTCCTGCACTTTATTGAGGCCCTAGAAGCCTACGAGATCACTGATGTGCATGTCTTCAGGGATTATGGGTATACCATTTGGATCAAAGGTATCTCTTTGGGAACCCCGAAATACATGTATATGACATACATACCACAATACTTTATCAAATCAGCATTCCTTTAAACATATGCTTATTTTGAGATTCATCCAATCTCCCTTCCCCTTTTTTGGTGCAAGGCGATGGGTCCTAAGTATGGTGAGACCACCACCTTGGTTAACGATTCACGTCAGGATCATCATTTATGTTCCAACTCTTAGGTGGTTCATTTTTCATATACCAGGGTGTAAAAAATGGTTTGACATACAGTTCCCTTTTGTCTTATATCACTGTGGTATAACCTCCACATTGTTTTAGGATTCAAGTTGAGTTCACCATTTTTGATCCACCTCTAAGGTGGCGCATGTTTCCGTACTGAGGAAGAAAAAATGGTCTAATGTGTAGTCTCTTTTTTCTTATTTTAATTTTGGTAGAACCAGCACCTTGGTTATGTATTCACGCTAGGTTCACCATTTTTATTCCGCATCCAAGGTGGTGAATTTACATGGGATGTGGATATGGCATGATGAGGATCATCACCTGTCCCTTTTTTCATATATACGGGTTCCTATCGAGATTAACACTCATGTTTTTCAATCTTTTAAGCAAAATTATCCTTTAAATAATGTGGAATTAACCCAGTGGGGAACTATTGGTCCTAGTTGGTGATTATGCAGGGGTTAAGAACTCATGAAATAGGCCTTTCTCAGATATAACATTCTCCGACGGTCGCCAACAGGTTTATTTTTGGACCCAAAAATTCCCAATGGCACTGGTATCCATGGTTATTAGTCCCTCTTTCCAAAGTCATGTGATTTTCAGCTGATGATCGGGCCAACACCATTTAAGGACTCTATTTTTCAAGAGGATGATATTTTTGGCTCACCACACACTTCCGAGGGCGGAATGTTGCCTATTACGGGACTCTTTTATATATATAAGTTGTGCTCATATGTTATGGAATTAGTGGTTCATTCTCGAATAGTGTGTCTAAGTTATACCCTTTGTTTTCAAGATCTCCATGAGAAGGCATATGATTGATTCCATGGTGGTGATTCCAAAATAGACATATTATAAGGCACTCTAGAGTTTATCATCATATTGAGAGGACATAAGGTGACTAGATGATGGGATCAGGTCCACAAGGAGATATATTTAATTACCCTCATGAGTGGAATAAAATTCCAAATTGTTTTTAATTTTTTAGGGATTACAAATGGGAGGTTCCCATTTGATAATCATGATTTCGTTTTTTCCTTTATGGATGGGAAAACTTTTGAACTTGGGCATTCTAGTAGGTTTCCTACGTATCCTGATTTGATCTGGAATCAAAGTTCTCATTATTCAGAATGGTGTGATAATGTTGTAATCCTAAGAAACCCATAAACCCATGTGATCCATATTGTTTTTGAGAATCAAGAGTATTTGAATGATTCAACAATGAACATGACTCCTCCCCTACTAGTGGGGATGGTGGAGCTCGTGATAGAAGAGGTCGAGGCAACCGTGGGTGAGGGCGTAGAGTGTCGAACCCTTCTATGTGAAATGGAATTAGAGGTCATGAGGCCTTTCCAAAAAAAAATTAGGGATTTACTTTAGTGGGAGGGTACCCGGTGAATGTTCTGGTAAGGGGAGGAGTTTCTTCCTCCTCAATGGGGGCGTGGGGGTGAACATAACCCCTTCAACTGATCATTATTCCTCATTGAATTGAAAACCATGTTATTATTCCTAATCCCAATAATAGGAAGGTGCACGTCGGCATCCCAAGGATGGACTCTAGGTTACCATGGGAATGTAGCCTTACATACATTCTCTATGCCCACACCTTTGTTGGGTGGGACTTTGTGGCACTGTATACTATGTGTTTGTAGACTCAATGGGGCACACTGATGCACCCAATTGCCTGATCATACAGGTTTGGTGGCTTTGTAGGAGGCTTTCTCCTAGTTCCAGAAGACAGGTTAGTAGAGGGATCTCGGAGCCCTAGACGGTAATGGAGGGGTGAAGTTGGAACCGGTTGGAATATTACTCGAAAACACTTCGTTCGGCGTACTGGTTTCTCATGCGGGATGACTAAAGCTCTGCACACAATGGTGGTATGCAGATAGAAGAGACATACACATACCAATGTGGTATGAGAGCATTGGTATCTCCAACCTTGTACCAAAGTGGTATGTGGTTCATGATTCCACTTTGGGATACATCCTCATACTTATTAGGTATGCGGCACGGGTTCAGTCCATGTAGCGGTACTCTACATGGAGCACCCTATTGAAGGAGGGTCTGGGGGATTAACATTCATGGAAAACTCATCCATTATAATTAATTGGATTGTGGTTTACCCATTGGGTTTTCTATTCTATTATTATTATTCAATTCCCGCATTTTATAGTTCAAGGCCGGTTGTACATGCGGAGGAAGTGGATTATAGTTTATGATTTGATGGTGAAACAAGAAGGAAGATGGAGAAAAACCTCTGAGTCTCCCTCAAGCCTTCGTTTCACAGCAATCCCTCTATATATTTTCTCATTTTTCATCTCTTATACTATAATAAATTTATTGAACATCAGTGCGCTCATATCTACTGGTCACACGTCACCATTTGTAGAGTGAAATTAAAGAAATATCATGATCCACAAAAGACCCAGTCAACCGGGGTTTGTGGAGGCTTCTGTTCAGAGTAATGGTTTGTGGAACCCTATTCGTCTGCATAATCCATGAACTGAGGGGTTCTTTTCATGGTATGTGGAAGATATTCCATGAAAAACTCATTCGCTTGATGTGGTTTGTGGGATACCTTTCTCACTGGCCATCACATCAAGGACCAGTGGTTTACGGACTGTCCCACATACCTAGAGGTTCACGATCCATCTTCTTCTCATACCTTTAATAATGATGGTACACGAGGTACTCAATAACATGAATTCCTTTATGTTCCTTCAATGAAATGCAACTCAATTTGAGTCCCTTCACCTAGATAAACTTATAAAAGTTCTTGATTTCTTTCACCAATGTGATTGAGGGGGTATTTCTTCTTCTTGGAGGATTTTTCATGACCCTACAAGATGTTAATGAAGGAGTGAAATTATAAATTATTTTGTGGAATATTCATAGTTTGTTATAAAAAATTTCTACTATAGTTTATTGTTAAATATAATGAATCAGTTTTAAAATTGAGGGGATTATTTGTTCTAGGCATGGATTCTTATATGTTTTTTATATTTGGACATGAAATATGTATCAACATTAGAGTCATTAGTTTTTTATGAACATATTTTTAACATTGGAGGACACTCACACCTATTAACTCGTAGTTTCATTCACTGAAGTGATGCTTAAAAAAGAAAAAAATAAAATTTCACTATGATTGATAGTGTGTCTTAACAAAACATTGTAATGTTGTTGAACCATGGAATAAAGTTTCCATGGCCTAAACCGATTTCTCCATTGAAAATTGATATTGTCTATTTTTTGAATATAATTTTGTGTGTTCTTGTTGTATTTTCCCTTACTGGTGAACCAAGTAAAATTATTGTAAATATATATTTGATTTACTCAGTTACATATTCGAGATTAAAGTTTGGAGTGATTGGTATCAAAAATGATAAATTCAATGAGTTCTAAGAAATGTGTAATCAAAATACATACATTATAGTGGACAATATAAATAGATAAAATTTAAACATGTGTGCATCCAAATTCACCATAGGATGCATTAGGTTACCATGTACCCTAAATTTATACATATATATTTGTGTGAGTGAATATATTTATTTATTAATGATCAATATTTTATGACAATAATAACAGAAAAAACAATATTTTTTTTGTTATTTGTAACATTTTTATTACAATTTGGAATTTTTTAGGTTGATTATTAAATGAAAAAACATGTTTTCTCTATGATCTCCATATGGTTTTATATAAATATTTATATTCACAATGAGACTATTTTTGGATAATAATTATATATATATATATATATTATTAATCCTAAATAGGATATATTTTTATTGTTAAATAATTTAAAAAGTATTAGTAGATATAATAAATTATTTAAAATTAACATATTTCATAATGACATTTTGAAATTATAGTACACACACTAGAATCATTAGTAATATGGAATAAATATATATGATAAATATTTAAATTATTAAATATTTAAATGACAATATATTTTTTATGTTACAAAAAATTGAAAGTCCATATTTCTATTCATCAATATAATAACAATTTTAAAACAATAAAAAGTGGATATTAGTCAATGAACGTGTAAATTTATAAATATTATGAAGGTAATTTATTTATTTATCCTTTTTGTGATAATAATAGTTCCATATATGGTGACCAGATGATGTTGATTAATAATTTCATGGTATGAAAACAATGGTGAAGAACAATTATAAGGAAATCTAATTACTTATGTATAAGTAATTAGTAAAGAAATAATTATTCTAATAGTCCTTATAATTGTAGTGATGATAATTTTTTATAACAAGATATTAATTTAAAACATTATTCTTCCATTTATAATTTTATTTATAAATTTGAAATAATTAACTATATCATAATTAAATATGTTTAAATGAGATTAAAAGTTAAGGCACATAACATAGACAGTGGTGATGCTTCGAAGTTCACATTAGGGATATCAAGATTGATGATAAATTAGAGTAGAGAGAAAATATGAAAGTATTCATTGAAATTATTTTTATAAAATAATTACTGAGTTATCTATAAAATTATTAGTTATTATCATTTATTAACAAAAGATATTGAATGAGTCAGTAAATATATATTATAGTTGATAAAAATTTAAAATACCCAAACACCTAAATATATATCGTTAATCGTGAAATTTATTTAGGAACAACAATATACATAAATGGGATGAATAATAGGATGAAAGAAAAAACTGAAAAAATAATTATCATCCTATAAATGAATATTTATAATGTGTTCTAGATTGATTAAGTAATATGATATTAATGAAAAAATGACATCTTAATGGCATTCTGTGTAGTTAATGAATATGTTTTAATTGATTTAATTGTAGAAAAACATACTGATGTAATTATGAGAAAGTATAGGGGTATAATTTGTCATTTAACTATTATGATATTATATGAAAATGATTTGATATATTTTGAAACATCATAGGGTCATAATAGATAACATGAACATAACATTGAATGGGATGATTTATATTAGTCGAGTAACGAGGTGGTTAGTATATCATTAAAATAAATATTTTTTAAAATTTACAACAAATTAAAACTATTCTTATATTTAATATCTTCTAAATGAAAAAGGAAATAAATAGAAAATTGATTCTTATATGATAGCATAGTAGTATTATTTAGAAATTTATATTTATATTTTAGTTAGATATAGTATTTAATATTTATTAATATTATTATTTCTATTTATAAGGTGATATAATGTTTCCCAGTTGTGGACATAAATCATTTTAGTTGGTAAAATACAATGAATTTCTTCACTCTCAGAAACAAGATATGGTTATATAAAGATTATATTTTCCCCTATTGTTTTTATGAAATTGTAAATATTTTATTTTTTTGACTCATACTCGTATTATTTTATATTCACTAATTGATTTTTTTAATAAACCCAATAATCCTTAGAACATTAGTGGATAAGTTGTATTCCTCTACAATCATCTAATATGGGATAGATAGAGAAGACTAATTTCATTAAAATCATGTATAGGAGAATGTAATGGATGATAATTTATCGATGTATTGAAATTTATTATCCAATAAATTCCTTGGATCTTAGGGTATCATGATTCTCCCGATATCATCTCTCATACTACCCACAAAACTAGGTTTAAGAGAATATTTTATATATAAATAATTATGTAGATTTTTATATCCTCTTACCTTTAGTTATATTAACATCCATAGAGGTTTATATTCCATCTCAAATTCAGATATATAGTTACTCCTCATGAAATATATTTACTCAAGTGACCATGTTAGTTAATGGATATTGATATATTGGACTGTAAAACCATGAAGGGATATGTGAGAAATATAATATCCTCATATTTTATTTCAATTTCATGAATAATAAAAAATATGGGATTGAGGAATTTAATCCATGATAATGTAGGGGGAATTGATGCTATTGGAAGAAATATTTTCATTGGTGAAGGTATAAAATATATTACTAATTATAATGGTAATTCCAAAAAATATTATGGATGAAATTTTTAGCAAAATAATGTAATTTTTAGTCTTTTGTCATCAATTTTTTAACTCAATTCATTCTGATAATGGTATTTTAAGTCAAATTGTAAATATTAATTAATGTTTTAGAATGGTAGATATATTTTTTAAGGGATAATTATAATGGATGTAAACTTTCACAAATTGTTTAGAGATCACCAAAAAATGGTTTTGGACTATTGTGGGGTATTTAGGGAAATAGAGGCACCTCAAAATAGAGATTTTTCTCCAAGATGTTAGTTTGAAGATAGGTTTCATGAATTAAGTAGGTAATTGAGTGACAATAATTCGTATTTTTACTAAAATATTTCTACTTATATTTTTTTTATACATAATATAGTTGTATAAGGTAGACATTAAAAGAAAAATGTTCCCATTTTTCTCCAAATAACGGGTTTCACTTAATTATTATAAAAAATAATTTTTTCATCTGGGGACTTTATGATACAATAAATTTCATTAACACATTTTATTCATAAACATTATATATATTAAATGGATGGATTAAACGATTGAAAGTAATTTGAATCAGTTCATGTATATAATGTTATATCTATATACTTATGTTAAAAATGTTTCATGAATGTAATCATTTCAGATTCAATATAAATGAACACAATTTGGATCTAATTTAAAATCATTAAAGAGTTGTGTGTGGTTTTCAATGGGAAGCTAACAGAAGTTAGTGAACCTAACTGATAATAAATTCTTATTTTGGATTTCAAGTCAATGTTTAACTCTTCTTATGTAGAAATAAAAAAAGTGGACGTGTGTAGCTACCCATGTTATGCAGGGAACTGTCGATAACTTTTGATAGGTGGATTAACAATATTCATGGAATATAAATTTCAAAACCACCAAATAGATGTGTATTAGTTGAATATGGTAATTTAAAAGGTTTTTATTATTTATTTCTGGACAATCCCATTGTTTTATAAATGAGTAAAATTAATGTTCATTTTATATTCCTTGTATTTTTATTTATATAGAGATAAAATTTATCCATATATGTTTAATGAGTTACAACCAATGTCAGAACAACACCCAAAATGTCCTAAAAATTCACAATCTATAAAAATCCCCTCTATTGATGTACATATCACTACTTATTGAGTGAATTTATATTAGAAACATTGGTTAATAACATTAGAAATATATAGCATTATGTTAATCATTATGGAGAATAATGTTACTAAAAAAGGAATAACCATTTTCGATGTATTTAGTTTCCAAATCACTAAGAATATAATTATTAATCACTTACTATATCTTGGGCTTGACATTTCCACTACCAATATATGTGGGATATATGAAAGTAATGTTTTTGAACAATCGATGGCTGAATAAGAATAAATGCTATGCTATTTTTATAGAAATGATTAAAATTGAATATTTATACTACTTCATAACTAAATTTTCATTTTTGTGATGTGTTTTACTAGTAACATGGATATATAAAAAAAATTTGACAATATATTTTTGTGTTTGTGTGTGTGTAAATACATTTCTATGGAGACTAAGCACCATGTTTTATATAATAATTTTTTTGATTCAATAATATACCCATAGATATATATTTGTTGATTCATAAAAAAGATAATTCAGTTTTTGGATTTATTGTATGAAATATAAAATAATTAAAATATTTTTATGATATAAAGAAGTAATTTTGAATGTTTTTCCTCTTTATAATACCATGGTATTATCTATTGAAGAGGGTAATTCATTATAACATTCAATGGGAAAACTATTATGTAGTTTGGATGTGTATGAAATTTTAATGATGATTTAAGGGACTTAAATTATCTTAATTATGTAGATTAAATTTAAAACAATGAAAAATCATATAATTTTTGAACATATAATTATTGGATATGTCATAAGTGAATAATTATTATCTATTACATAATGTATATTCAAAAGATAAAGGGGAATATTTTAACTCTGTCTACCTATGAAATTTTTTGGTGTGATAATGTTTGGAAGATTTCATTGGAGTGTTGAAGAATATTTTGTGATGATAGAGGTTTAGTAATATCCATGCTGAGGAAAATGATAAAATACATTCTTAAAAGACTCGTTTTATCTAGAATTATACAATGAATGATGATTCAAAAATGAAATTGTAAACAAGAAAAGAATAATATAATGAAAATTGTTATGATGAAGTGAATGATTAATTCATTTCTAATATAAAATATTATATAATAGAAACAATTGATGATTAAAATCTTTAATAATGGACGGTAGTAAAATAATATGTATTATTGATCTTTATATGGAACATGAGAGGGATATTTATGAATTCAACGTAAAACTTTTTACAAATTAATTGATTTTTGGGTTATTTAATGAATAATATAAATATAAATATCATTTCAATTATGTGACTAACCAATTTGAAATGGATTTTAAAGTTCAATTATCATGTACTAAAAAACAATGAGATTATTAATACAGTATGTTAAAATTTATATAATCATATAAGATCATTTTTGACATAAATTATTAATTAAATTTACAAAAAAGATAAAATTCCATGATGAAGTGGTGGTTATTATGAGACATACATTCAAATAGTACATGAAATCATTTAATCCAATTTTGAAGTATTTTTCAAAAATTTCTCAGTATTAGAATTATTAAAATGTCCAAAACATAGTGTTGTGGTGTAGATTAAATGATTAAAGATCAAATACCCAAATATTTGGGTACTTTTGGAGTTAGATTCAATGATATGAAAAGAAAAAAATATATAAAATCTAAACAAGTGGGATTATGACGATTAGAGTTATTATATTCCATAGTGATACATATAAAGAATAGATAATTTCACCATAATAATGTTTAATGTAAAGTGTTAATGATAATCCTAAATCATCAATGATTAATCAATAAATTAGGATTCTATTAAAAGGTTAAAAAATGTAGATAATTTATGGTAAAATAAATTCCCCTCACGAAGTGCTATTTTTTCCTCTCATTTCAAAAAAATGTCATATATGGAAGAGAAGAATAATTATTTGAATGGAGAAGGTCACTGATGTTGTAATAAAAAATGCGACAATATCCTAAATCCTTAAGAGGAATATATTTTTATTTTTATTTAATTCATTGATATAATTTTGGGAATAATTATGTTAATTGAATGTAACTACAAATTAGAAATTATTTCCATGGACATCAATACTAGATGAATGATATAACATTTAACATTATTTTGTTGAAGGATATTTGCACCCTTTTAGGAGATGATGATGAATAATACATGTATGACTTGAATTCGAATGGTTTATGTAATGAGGAGATTACATCATATGTATAAACTTGAGTGGGAATGTTTTCGAAGGATTAAAAAAATAATGAGAATGATATTATAGTTAATATCACACTCATAACATCAAATAATAATAAAACATTTCCCTTTGATAGTGGTTATCTATCGAACATAAGTGGGAATAAGAACCATAAAAAATGTAATGGTTTCGGAATGGTTCTATTTGAAAATTAATGATCTTTAAATATCATCACCAATGTTAAGAACCTGTCATCAATTATTGACTTAAATAATACCAAATATATCTATATGGATAGATTATATCACAATATCATGAGAGTCAATTTTGACCACCCTACTTTTTATTACACACATAGACCTAATTTTTTACATAAAATTCAGTTGATATAACATATAATATCGAGAAGTCTAGTGTCTTTGGTAATTTGGAGCATTACATAACAACTTTGATCATAAAACAGAACACATCATTATTGTAAACTTCATTTACATGAACACTACATTCCCTCGTACTCAACCTTTAATGGGATAACCTGAAGACATTCAAAAGAAAAGGGTGAGCTATAAATCCCAGCCAGAGAGGAAATAAGTCATAACATGAAGAATACAATACATGATAGGATATAGGCATATCAATGGAGGATAAAATACATGAAAAAAAGGCATGATAAATCATGATTATCATAACATGGAAATGTGGAAACAATATTTAACATGGAATTAGCATGATCCAAGTCTCATTTCACATGTAGCATGATTAAACCTTCATTTCACATGAAGCCTGAGTAAACACTCGTTACAGATGAATTAGAATGATTAAACACTCATTTCACATGATGTATCATGATACTATACATTACCCAGTGCATTGATGTTCTATCCGAGAGCACTCTAGATAAACATTTCATTTCATGCATAACTGTGCCACATGGATCATACGACATGGCTTCATTAAACTACTTCATTTATTCCATGACAAAGGAAATGTGGAAGTCATACATGAAACCCCATAAACAATAAGTAAATATTAATAAATTTTAATATCCTTGATATTTAAATGGGCATGGTATTCACTACACAATGACTTTGTCTAGTAAAAACACGGTGCAATTTCGGCAGCATAAAGACGTGACATAAGAATTTATAAAAATGATTGATGAGTGGGAAAGGGTTTTCTCGTTATATTTACATGAAATTAAAAATAATGGGTCCATATAGATACATGTCTCAACAAATTTAATGGAATTTATATTAGTGATACAAAATAAATACTTGAATGTAAATGAGGAGAGTTTAATTCCTTAGGAAATTTTGGCATTGTAACAGGTTTACTTGGAAGGAATCAATGAGAGAGAAAGGATTCTCTCATTATTCAAACATAAAATGGACAATACATGGGTGGTGAAAATCATACCCTAACATTTATAATTGAAAATAAAAGGGCATTACAATATATGGAAACATATCTTAAAATAGAATGGAAGGAATCCCTTACTTGGAAGTGTAATCTCAAAGGCATGGAAGTGGATTGAGAGAGGCTTCATGGGAGCTTGGGGCACCCTAGTAGGAATCTAGAGAGATAAGTGAGAGCTTGTGTGGGTTTATATAGGAAAAGAGGAGGAATTCTTTATTATTTTGGTTTGGGACACCACGCATTAAACTAATCAAAACTACAAACCAACCCATGGTTTTTGGACCTAGTTTTTGCCAATGGGGAGTGGAAAATAATATTTTATAAGGACAATGGAAAAAATTCTTAAAAAAATTTGGTTAATTATGTGGAGGTGAGTGACACTCTCAAAGAAATAAATTTAAAAAGATAAAATGTTTTATAGGAATAGGGGGGTCCACTAAGGCATTGTAAAATAAATCAAACAAACCTAAAATAAAATTATTTTAATGTTAAAACATATATTGTTATAAAATAATGTTTATAGTATTTTATTACAACACTATTTGGTCATTATGATGTCATAAAATGCATTATATAATTAAACAGTATTTATTTATTTTTTAAAATCTGTTGTCTCATAAAATTATAAAAAATTCAATGTCTCTCCTAATTCCAAAATTAATATTCATTTTATCAATATAAGTTTCTATATATATGACTTTCCAATTTTAAAATAAAAACTGACATTTATCAAAAAACATGGGTTTTGACAAAAACAACTTTGAAACCTCAAAAAATTTACAATTGCATTTATAAAATTATACGATCATTTATATTTAATAAAATATAATTTAATGATAATAATAATATTATATTAAATTGTTATTTAACTCAAAAATCCATTAATTAATCAAAATATATTTCATAGTTAAATATTAACATAAAATACTACTTGCACTTTAAAAACTATTTATAAAGTTACAATAATAAAATGGTGGTGTATTCTTTATTCTAGTGACATAATCATAGTTTTAGGGTGATATTACATAACCCCTTAAAACACTGGCATATGAACATAGGGTAAGGTGAACAATGGTGATAGACTCTTGTGGTGGCTCAGATAACATCACTTGAGTGGTAATATATATCAACATCCACTTCTCCTATAGGTGGTTCTGCTCAATATTAACGTATTCAAGCACATATTGGTCTTCGTAAAAGAGAATCCCAATGGCACCACCTCCTTTTAATGCTCTGAAAAATGAGATTCATATGGGGTATGTCTACTTATGAGGCCATCAGTACCTTTGTTTGAGTAAATTGGATTTGTTAATGCCCGATAGTTATACTAATCATGTGATCACTGTTCATCAACTATATTTAATATGGTCACAATTCATAACTATATTTAAAAAATCCAAAATCATAAAACCAAATAAGTACATATGTTATATAATCATTTCACATAACAATACATTTAATCACATAATGAACAATTTTTTATTGATAGAATATTGGATTTTTACAATCACCCCTAAACAAATTCTCCCTCAAAACATCCTTTTCTCACAGTAAAATTGATTTCGGTAACTCTGCATCATCATTTCCTCTAGTTTCCATGTCAATTCATTAAACATGTGATTTCACCACTACACCTGGACGAGGGGAATTATCTTATTTCGTAGAGAGTTTAATTAACGATCTATGATCACCACTAGTCACACCTCGTAAAAAATAGCATACTCTAAATGTATTACCTTTGAAGAGAGTACATATCAAGGGTCCTATATGTACTTTAATAAGAGGGATACATGAAAGACATCATGTACATTGGCCATGGTAGGTGTAACTGCTAGTCGATAACCCACAACCCTGGCACGATCAAGAGTCTTAAAGAGGCTGATGCACATAGTACTTGACTTCCCTTTTTTTCAAACCTCATGAAATTTTTCCACAGATATATTTTAAGAAATACAATGTCTACAACTTTTAACTCCATGTATCATCAATAGTTATCAGCATAACTCTCCTATTGACTTTGAGCTACCTCGATATGCTATTGAATGGTTTCCACTATCTCCACCTTTTCTTCGACCATTTTTAGACCTAGCAGCTTATGCTCACCAACTTTTTCTCAAAACGCATGTGTTCTGCACCATTTCCCATAAAGGGCTTCATATGGTTCCATTCATATGATTGAGTGGAAAATATTATTTTAGGAGAATTCAACCAGTGGAAGATGATTATCCCATCCTCCTTTGAAGTCCAACGAACATGATCTTAACATATCTCCTAGTGTTTGAATAGTTTTCATAGATTGGTAATCAGATTGTGGATGATGGGTAGTATTAAAGTCCATTTTATTTCATAGAGCATGTTGGATACTTTTCCATAACATCGAGGTGAATCTTGGATCACGATCAGATACAATAGATAGTTGTACTCCATGAATCCTTACCACTTCTATTATATATATCTGTGCAAGTTGATCCAATGATAAGTCCTCTCAAATCTTGATAAAGTGAGTTGTCTTCGTAAGACGATCCACAAAAAACCCATTTAACATTATTTCCTATGAAAGTCCCTAGATGTACAGTGACAAAGTCCATGTTAATGTTGTCTCACTTCAATGTTGGTGTGGGTGGTGGTTGCATCATCCCCTTATACTTTTTCCTCTCATCTTTCACTTATGGACAAACCAAGAACATTGTTCTATATTCAGCAATATCGATTTTCATATTTTCCCACTAAAAGTTTTCTCAGAGATCTTGATACATCTTTGTGCTCCCTGGGTGAAAAGAGATGGTTGAGATATATTCTATATTCATAATCACCTTCTTTATCTCTAGATCATATGGTGCACATAATTGTGACCTAAATCTCACAATTCCATCTTGTCAACCATGAACTCTGAGAATTTCCCATTTCTGATAGCTTCAACATATTTTATAATTTCCACATCCTTTCATTGGTCATCCACTTTTTTATCCATGTAGGATGGTTGGGAAATCATTTCAGAAAGGATTCACAATGTTTCTACCTTAACGATTCCCATGTCCATCCATTTCAAATCTAAGATGATTTGATCTTTCTCAATTCTCATTAGTGACCAAATCATTGGATCCTTCTTAATTATATCATTTTCCAAATTGTTTGATTTCCTAGGTTGGTAATGGATTGAGTAGTCATAATCCTTGTGGAGTTCTATCTATCATCATTGGAACATATTAATCTCTTCCTTTGTGAAAATATATTTAAGGATCTGGTGATCTGCATATATCTCACACATCTCCCCATATAGATAACACTGCTAGATTTTCAATGAAAAAAACATAGCCACCAACTTCACATCATGTTTGGGATATTTTTGTTCATATATTTTCATTAGTATTGATGTGTAGACAGTCAATTAATCATTCAACCCAGGCCCTTCTTCTAAGCATCACTAAATACCACAAAATTATCTCCACTCATGGGTAGTGTGAGAACAGGAGCAGTGATAAGCCTCCTTTTCAACTCCTTGAATCACTATTTTCATGTATCACTACAAGAAAACATTTCTCCCTTCCAAGTTATCATGTTAAGAGGGCTGGACAATCATAAAAAATTTCTCAAAAATTGGAGATAATACCCAGCAAACCCCATGAAGCTACAGATATCCGTTACTAATGTTAGCCTCATCCATCCCTCAATTGTAGCTATCTTGTAGGAATCAACTGATATACCTTTTCATAAGATTATATGACCCAATAATGATACCTCATTCATCCAAAACTCACACTTTATAAACATATCATTGATCTTCTCCTTTCACATGGTCTCTAGTATAGTTCATAGATGCTCTTCTAGATTCCCCTTGGTTATGTAGTATATTAGAATATCATTTGTAAAGACTAATAAAAATTTATTGAGGTAATCTCTAAAGAATCTATTCAGAATGTCCATGAAGATAGTTGAATAATTAGTGAGTCTGAATGGAATTACAATGAATTCACTGTGCTCGTATCTTGTACGAAAAGCATTCTTTGGGGTACCATCCTTCTTCACTCTTACTTGATAATATTCCGACTGCAAATACACCATTGAGAATTATTGTGCTCCCCACAGCTGATCGAACAAGTCATCAATTCGTGGAAGAGGATACATGTTCTTTATTTTGATTTTGTTTAGATCACAATAATCAATACAAAGGATCATTGACCCATCAATCATTTTAACATAGAGGACTTGTTCACAGCATAGTGAAACACTTAGGCAGATAAAAACATTATCTAGATACACTTGTAGTTGTTTCCTCAGCTTTTCAAGAACTAAAAAAACCCATTAATATGGAGTCTTGGATATTGGAAATTCCCCAGGTATATGATCAATTGACAATTCAACATATCTTTTATGAGGAAGACCAGGCAATTCCTTGAGAAATACTTTGGCGAATTATCTCAAAAATAGGCATGTCATCAAGGATGGTAGACTCCTTATACTCAATCATATGTGGTAGATACGTGTGATCAAAGGGTATTAATATCCACACTTGAGATGATGGAGCTATGTAAGAGTCATTTTCTTTATTTTACTTGTATATAATCAGGGGTTGATTCTCCACATGGAGATTAATTTCCCTCTCTCATAAAATTATGTTTGCTATATATATGTAAATCCATTCCTTGCTAAAAAATTCATCAATTTCCACCATAGGGAGTGTGATGAGGTTCACTGGGAGGTTCAATCCACTGATTATGATAGGGGAGGAATTATATTCATGGGATGCAATGATGCCCCATTTTGCGTACTAATTGACATCTTCACTTCCATGATTTTTTTGGGTTTGGGTTTGTTCTTCTAAACATTTTTGATGTAAAATAATGCGTATAACTAGAATCAAAAAGTATATTTGATATTATTGAATGAATAACGTGAATACCTCCCACCACTTCATATCCAGGGTTTTCTTAGGTAGTAGTGATGGAAAATTCCCGCCCATTCATCCTTTGAGGTTGTTGTTTACCTCCGAAAAACCTTATCTTAGGGCACTATTTTGTAAGATACCCTGGTTCTTCATAGTTGAATTAATGAAAAAATCATTGTGATTAAAATGAAGCATTCCTCTCCTCTATCGTAGTCGTGGGGTTTTCTTGCCAAATCTTAATGGCTAAGTGTCCTTTTCTTCCAAACCTAATGTATTTTCTTGTGGCCATCAGAAAATTTTTAGGTTTCTTATTTATGCACCTTTGGTAAGTGGGGTGCTTGATTTTATTATCACCATTGGATTTCTCCATCAGACAGCCAGAATTAAAGTTCACATTATACGTTTTAACCCCATGATACTGCTGAGATTTTCCGATCTCCATTTCATGCATGAGGGAAAATCAGAGAATTTCTTCACAGCTGTTGAAGTCATGGATCTACAAGGATTGCCATAGGCTTGGATTTAGCCCACCGAAGAAGTGTCCAACCGTGAATTCAGGGGTAACAACAAATACGGAGGCATATAATTCAATCCTTGTAATGTTTTCCTCATACGCTCTGATGGATTCTTCATCCTTTTTATTTAGGGAAATAAATTCTACCTCCATCTAAATCTAGAGGGTGTGAATAATATATTTATACAAAAAATCATTCAAAAATACTTCCATTTTAATGCCTTGATCTGCTCCTTAGGCTTCATATTTTTTATTAGTTTCCACTAGATATTAGCTTAAACCTCTATACGAAACTATCTAGAAGAACCTTCTCTTGTTCAGAACATTAAAGGACGAAGAAGATCATTTCAATGGATTTAATCAATTATTCGGAAATTGAGAGATCAGATGATCCTTTAAAAGTAGGAGGCCTTTTTCTCATGAAGCTCTCTATAGCAACTTGATCTTTCTTAGAGGGGGTTGAATGTTCTTATTGACCCATGTTTCTATTCAATTCATGATTTTACTGAGATATTATCATGACAAAGTTGAAGATTCCTGCTCCTATTAGATTGGGGCTCTCATTAAAACCTTCATCAGATTGATCTTCACATCGGTTTTTAGCCCGAGTCCTCCTATTACCGGCCATTGGATGGAATAAAAGGAAATTTAATGGTAAAAAATAAAGGTTAATCAATAGACAAAATGGATAACTTATAAATAACTTTTATTTCCTTAACATATGAATCTATAAACTTCAATCAATGTTATCCATGATCTACTTTCTAACTTGTATTCATAGGGGTTTTTTTAATTCTATTAATAAAGGTTCATACGTAGCTTCTTAATGTATCAAAGTATATCCCCCGGGAGTGTCATAACAAAGAGTGCAGCCAGCCCTGTTTTCATGTACCAGGATACCCCGGGTAAAGACCGAAACTCCTTGTTAGACTTTTCCACCTGAGGTATATTTGTGCTAGAGCCACATCCACCAGCTCGTATCGAGATAGGGATATAAATGATTGATATACCATTTAATCAATACTCACCAAAACATAGGTATGTTTTTATTATACACTATTTTATCTCTAATTCTTTACTATGGGTTTTTAATCCTAATCCCAAAAATAACTAATCCTATCCTCTAATACCAACAATAACAAGCCTAATTTTTTATTATACACTTAAAACTGATTTATTACATAAAATTAACAAGATTAAACATAGATGATTGAGTTTTATAGTGTCTTTGGGGCTTACTAACATTACATAATATTATAGAACATAAAAATGACAACATTATTATTGAAAACATATTTTACCTAACCACTACATTACCTCGTACATAGAATTGCATCGGATAACCAGAGGACGATAATAAGAAAAGTGTGAACTATAAATCCATGTATGGGAGTAGAGAAGGCATAACATGAATAATAAAATACATGTTAGGAAATATCCATATAAATAGAGCATAAAATAACATGAACATAATTTCATGAAAAACATGATTATAATAACACGGAAATATGGTAACAACATTTAACATGGAATTATCATGAGCCCAGGCACATTGCACATAGAGCATGAGTAAACCATCATTGCACATGAAGCATGAGTAAAACCTCATTTCACTTGAATTATAATTATTCCACACTCATTTCACATGTGATACCATGATACTATTCTATCCCAATGCATTGAATCACTATCTGGGTGCAACCTTCTTAAAAATTTCATTTCATGCATAAGTGTGCCACATGGGTTATAAATCATGGATCCATTAATAATCATAATTTATTCCATGATAATGGAAACGTGGAATTAATACATGAAAATACATAATCAATAAGTAAATGTGGATAAATGTGAATACCCTTGATATTGAAATGGGTATGGTATTCACTATATAATGAATTTGGCTTGGAAAAACACTGTGTAATTTTGGCCGCATAACGTCGTAACATAAGAATTCATAAAAATGGTTGATAAAAGATAAAGGGGTGTCTCATCATATTTACATGAAATGGAATGTTAGGGGGTAATATATATACATGTCCCAACAATTTTAATGTAATTTTGAATCATGATTCAAAATAATTACTTAAATGTAAATGAGGATAGAGAAATTCCTTAAGGAATTTCAGCATGGTAACATGTATACAAGGAAGGAATAAAAGAGAGATAAAGAGGTCTCTAATCAATAAAAAATAATGAGGAATGTATAGGTGGAGGTATGAAATCATACAAAATCATTTATAATTGAAAAATAGGGCATACCAATATTAAGAACCTTAGATAAAAAGAGAAAGGAAGGAATATCGTACATAGAATTGTGATCCCAAAGGCTTGGGAAAGGCTTCATATAGGCTTCATCAGAGATTGGGGTTCCGTGGGAGGATTCTATAGAGAGAGGAGAGAATAGGTTGGATGAATATAAAGGCATTGAGTGAAGAGGAAGTGAGATCTTGTGTTGGTTTATATATGAATGGAGATGGAATTATTTATTATTGAGGTTTGGGACACCACACATTAAACTAATCAAAAACACAAACCATCCCATGGTTTTTTTTCAAATGGAAGTGGAAAACAATATTTTATTAGTCCAATGGCTGAACATCTTAAAATAATAGGATTTTTTATGGGGAGGTGAGTCACACTGTCAAAGTATTCAATTGAAAAAGATAAAATGTCATATAAGTCTTGTAGGGTCCACTAAGGATTTTTAAAATAAATCTAAATAACCTAAAATCACATTATATATTGGTAAAACATATATTAGAATAATATAATGTTTATAGTATTATATTACCTCACTATTGGGTCATTATGATATCATAAAACACATTATATAACTAAACGATATTTAATTTTTACCAAAAAATTAGACTGTTTCATAAAATTATTAAAAATTAACTGTTAGATAATTTTGATGTCCTGATTCGAGAAAAAATATTAATTTTATTTAAATAATTTTCCAAAAATTTTAATTTTCACATTTAAAATAATAAACCTACATTTATCCAAAAATAATGGTTTTTACAAAAAAAGCTTTCAAACCTTAATAAAAAATACAATAGAATTCAGAAAATTATAAGATAATTTATATTTAATATAATTTAATTTAATAATAATATTATTATATTGATAAAATATTATTTAATTAATTTTTTTAATTCATAAAAATAGATTTCTTAGTAGAATATTAACTAAAAATACTATTTTCACTTTAAAAACTATCTAGAAAATAACAATAATAAAATAAATTTTTTATTTTTTATTCTATGCACAAAATCATAGTTCTAGGGTCTTGTTACCTAACACCATAAAACAGCTGCATAATCCCTTAGGGTTTGGTGCATGATGTTGATATTCTCTTGTGGTGGCTTAGAGAGCATCTATGTAGTGGTAATCTCTATCAACTTCCACTTCTCTTGTATGTGGTTTTTACAAGCTTAACGTATTGAAGATTAGCATGGGCATGTTCAAGAGAGAAACTCAGTGATGCCACCTCCTTTCCAAGATCAGGTAAATGGGATTTGTATGGAGCAAGTCTACTGGATGAGGCTATCAGTACCTTTTTTTTGAGTAAACTGGATTTGTCCAATCACTATATTCATACTATTCATGTGATCTATGTTCAATGACTATATTAAAACAAGTAAAAATTCATAACTGTATTTTTAAAATCCAAAATCATATAACCAATGATTTAAATATGTTATATAATAATTTTACATAATAATTAAATTAATTTGATCAAGAGGGACTTTTATTGATAGATGTTTGGGACGTTACAACAATAAACTATATGTACCTCAACTTAATGGCACATATAACTGAATGTGGATCTTGATCAATGGAATGACCAGTGACTCTATCATGATATGATGGGTTAAAATTGTTATATATATCATTAATATAGAAAAGAAAATAAATTCCACCATATGAGGTGATAAGATAACAACGTATATAAGTGTATGATATGCTATGTATAACAAAAAATAATACACATTATATCTACGATATAACATATGGTGTAAAATACACACCAAATGCTCTCGGAAATAATAGAAGAATCATGCTAGTGGAAAATAATGAGTTTTTATTAAATTATATGGATAATATTAAGGAAATTAATAAACAATCACCATATAAAAAGGGTAAGGAGTCATTAAAGTTATAAACACAACCCCATTACTTTTTAGAGAGGATCTATCATTTTTTTTATAATAAACATTAAATAAGTTTTATCTTGAATGTAATAATACATTATTATATTTGGATCAATCTAGTTTCTACTATTGTAAAATCATTTTTATAGTCGAGATTCCAAAAATAATATTTCCTCTTACTGTATCAACATATACTCCATGAATCATTGAATAATTCTCTTTGTATTATGTGTTTTATCAAAATGGAAAAAAATTCGGTATGTTTATCATTGTTGATATCAATAATGATTTTATATTAATCCCTAACTGTTCTTAATAAATGAGTATAAGGACACTATAATGTTTGGTATGATTAATAGAGAGGGTCAGTTTTGAAAAATAATATTATTCTCTAAAATATTATAATAATTTATTTTTACATATGGTAAAATAACATATAATTATATAATCTCAATTTATCAAATTATTTATTTTATTTAAAACACATTCCAAAAAATAATACTATTGTTATAATTATAACACTCTCATGATATATTCCAAAATCATAGATTAATAAATCATATAAATATGTCTATTAAATCTTCCCATTAGAACTCTATGAAATTTATTAGGTCTCGAATATTAAAATAATTATAAGTAGAAAATATTATTCATTCAATAAATATATATCTTTTAAATTCAATAAAATTTTTAATAAATATTTATTTTAAAATTCTCTTTACTAAAAAATTAATGATAATCTATATGATACCCAATTTAATAAATTAATAAATATTCATTACCTTTGAAATAATAACAAGAGATTAAATAAATATTTAGTTAATGAATAATGAATCTAAGTATTCATTATAATTTTTGAGATCACATATTCTAAAATTGAATATATACTAATTGAATTTATTTTATATATTTTTATAACATATATTGGATTTATTTAGTGTGTGGCCCTTTAGGTAACATTATCAATGGAATTGGGTGAACAAACATGAAGTCCAACCTCAATATCTATTAACACATCACCACAAACATAGATAAATAAGTTGGTGATTCTGTTACCAAAACAGTCATATGAAATCTAGAATTAAATATTATACCATTTTATCAATATCACAATAAGAATGATACATACAATTTTCATCAAAATAAATGTAGGGTTATTTTCATTTTGCATTTCAAATTTACTCGTCACCAACAAACTATGGCCGTTTTTTTAATTAGGTTATTCTAATTCAATGAATGATCTAGGGAATCCTTTCTCTGATTAACATAGAAAGTAAAAATCATTTTTAACTAGTTGAAGTAAATTAATATCCCTTATTATGTTCCAAGAATATATTACCTCACCATGATAATTGTTCATCAATTTTTCCATCTATACATTAAAATATATGATTCATGATATACACTACTAACAATATCAAATATATTAAACGATAAAAATATCCCAAGGTGGTAATTTCCAATGACACATACAACATTTTTAATTTATACTTAGTATCATGCCTATATAACATCCCTTCATGGAGATTATCATGATTGAAATTTATGATAAGTAATATCAATGTATTATGATCTCCCACAACATGATATTCAAAGATAAATTTGGTCCCCTCACATAGATGTTATCCAAACTATAATAAAATTATCTTAATAATATTTTTATAACATTATATCTTCTTATTATATTAGAGAACTTTTATATCTGCTTCAATTGAACTATTATATTAGGAAACTATTATAATAATTTTATATATAATAATAGTAAGAATGTTATAATATATTTATTAATATAAAGGTAATATTAAGTATAACTTCAGATGGTTCTATGGCATGAACTCCAATAGGCTCACATTTTCAAAAGATCAAAATAAAAACATATTTTAGTGCGACAGTTCTCATATACTCATATTATATCAAATAAATAGAGGAATTATTTTTTCGGTATACAATATTTTATTATGTGTATACTCAATATATAATGACCTCAACCATTTAAGAAAATTTCCACAAATTAATGATAATTTTGGATTATATAAAACATATGTTGATGTGACCTTGGATCCTTATATAAGACAAATGTTGTAGTTTTGACTCAATATGGTGTTATAGGATATTTTATACTTGTAAAAAACCAATCACATAGAAAAAGTCATGTATCGATACTAATTTTCAGCTACATTAAAATTAGTGAAATAGTAATATTTTTTATAGAATTAGTGCCAACCAGCTTCATAGAGAGATTAAATCTCAAAACTCCACTATTAATGAAACAGAATTGCTCAAATTATATTTGAGCACATTATAATAACTCTATAAAATATTATATATTTCTTCCCTCACAAATACATTACCATCTCCTCCATGAACTAAGATAATAATAATTATAAAACATAGATAACTCAAGATTATATTTCTAATCAATAAATCTGGTTCTCCTATTTGTTTGTGACATCTTCCTAACATGATTAGGAAATATTAAACATCATTAAATCTATATCGTATTTATTTCACAAGAGATATAACTTGTATGCAATTTGGAACCCTATTCATTTATTACTTATCGTCATATACATGGGAAAATACTTTTTTGAGATATGTAATATATGTAACAAAATAAAAAATTGTTTCTTAGATTATTACATACCAAATATATTCTATACCTTGTCAATTTATATATGTTAACATAGTCCATTAATCCTCGTTAAATTATAATGATTGATCATGATCCCTATATTGTAGTCAATTTCAAAAAATTCACTCACTAAGAAGCATTTTTGTAAACCTTTCTCATCAAAAATCCCACTAATCCTATACCATTATCAAAATATTATAATAAGAAAATAACTACATTACCACTAAATCTTTTATATACACAAGGATATCTTTTATTATTTATGAAAAAAATTAAATTTTAGATTTATAAAAAAGGATACTTGAATTTGATGCTTCCATCAAACTAGAAATGGATCACTCTATTTTTTATACCTTAATCTCCTTTGATATTAGTAACCCTTCTAGTTGTGTCATATATATATATGTGTGTGTGTTTATATATATCCAAATTTAATTTTATTAATATATGTTTTAATAAATGCTATTGTTAACATCACATATTCAAATAATGATGTTATGGAATGAATAAATCTAATGGATTTCATCAAACCGCCTAGTGAGAAGTATAATCTATAGTAAGTTTTATTGTGTTTACTAAACTGATTAGAATGATGTTTTTATTTCTAGGTTCATCATTACTATAAATATCCAAATTCATCCTCAATAACCATTTAAACACAATATTTTTAAAATTGACTACATGATCTCCCAAAACCTAGTCACTGTTTTTCTACATGGATTTAATTTTAGAATTCAATGCTTTCTTAAACATTGAAACATATAAGATATTTAAATAATCCTTATAGACTATAGGATTATTATCTTCAATAAAATATTGGTTCAACATCCCTGATGACTAGAAAAATATAATATAAGCAAATAGACATTCTAGTACCCCATTGAAATAATTGCGTCTTTAGGAAAATATCCCACACAAATTATTATGTAAATTGTTCATGTTCATAATATATAGTATGTTAATGATCTACAGTATCAAATTCACCCTTTCTCCAACTCTCTCTTTTATTAACCTGTTTTCATTCAATAAAGGTCAAATTTTAAATGACTATGAACATATATTATAATAGATTGTATAGATAATATCCTTCAATTCTAATTTAGTATACTATAAATATGAACATTGCATCTCATAATTCTAGTTTTCTTATAAGATTATCCTTAAAACACCTCTCATCCCAATACATTAATCTTTGAGAAAATTTGTTTGTTAATATTCCAAAACACATACAAAATTTTAGTTTTGACATTAGTTTGAACACAGTTTATTATAGATATTGTATTTTTCTAATGCATATATAAAAGGATAATGTAATAATTTCAAGAAAAATCATTAATCTCCAAAATTCCAATAATACATGATTAATACATTCACTTTAACTATTACTCTATATATCATAAATATTCACTCGAGGGAATATTCTAGAATCTTGTAAATAATCAAATAAATCATAATATAGATACACCTCATCATAAAATGAGAAGATTTTATATTTATTCTTACAAATATATTCATTTTATTCATTCATTTATTTCATATCATTCTAATATAAATTAAAATTATCTCATATTACATTGGTATATCCATTTATGTAAATTCATGATTAAAAATTATGAAGGAAGTGTATCCACCTCAATATTATACTGTAAAACATACAAAACAATTTTAATAATTTATTTATAAAATATGCATAGCTTCATTAAATTTTATACTAAATATATACTTCATTATTTTCACTTGAATAAATATAGTACAAATATACCTGCATTTATGATCAATAAAATCTAATTATAGTTCTTTACATAATTCTAAAAAATAATTCATTTTTACATGATCATTTTGTCAATTCTAAAACATTGTGTAATATGTGTCATTTTAGCATGATTATTAACCTATTTCCAACACTTTTTTTTTTCAAATTCAAGTATGTGAAGAATATTTTTCAAATGTGTAATCCCATAAAATATTATATCTTTTTAAAAGTAGAATATTCTAATTCCAATTTCACAAATTAAACAAATTTTTTTTTTCTTTTTCACCCTAGTGATATTGTAACTATTCATTTAAAATATAGTCATTGTAGTATACAATGTGGTATTATAGTCTCTTATATTCCATATTACTAGTCATTCTCTTTAATAATATAAATTTACCACCTCACATCTAATATTCTTTTTTAATTTACATTTATACAATATTTGGATAAAAATATTTTAACTACATGATATATGAAATACCTAAAATGTATAAATATATATATTTTATTGGATAATAAACATATATAAAACATAATTTTTCATCATCATAGTTGAATATTTTTCCTTTCATTTCCATTTATTCCAATAATAAAAAGAATTTTATTATACCACATTATCCATGGCCTATATATTTCCCATGTTCTATGGTCGGTGTATAGGTTACATATACATGTATATAGAATTATAAATTTTTAACTTTTTTCTTATGTTTTTAATAGGTAAGGTTTTTTCTTTATTTTCTCTAACCCCTTGGTGAATCATGGTTATGAGATTCGGGAGAATATTTAGAATATTTTTAATATATAAAAGAACTATAAAATATTATAATCATAGAGGATGTATGTAATTCACAAATAATATGAACCATTACTATGGTGGTATAAAACATAGAATTTTGAATCCCTCAATATATACAATAATATTAATTATATGTGGTATAAGAGGAACTTATTGTCCTATATTTCTTGAAATGTGTGTAGTGGAGATCTCACACCTCCTTTATATTATTTTCTAAAAAAATAAATCATTAATGTTTGATATAATTTTCTCTTAATGCATGAATTCAAAAATCATATAGATCTCACTAGTCATAAATGATAGCATGAGGAAATGGTAATATGATACCACATACAAATGTTTCTAAAAGGCATTTGGAATCTCCTCACATTCCCCCTTTAAGAGATTAATAGGAATTGAGGATTATAATATATATTATTTCTTAAATTTGAATAAAATCATACAAAGACTCATGTATTAATCCAAGAAGTTATCATTTATCCATATATTATCAGTCTCTACTATGGATAACATGTATATTGTCATAGTCATATGACATTCAATTTTTTATAATATATAATACTAAATTTAAGTAAATTATCAATATTTATTAATGAGACATGATAAATTAACATCATTAGTCACATAAGATTTTTATTATACCCAAATAATCTTCACCACTGTATTTGGAATTTCATGCCCCTTATACTTTTATACAAGGATCGGTATTCACCATCTCAATATCTACAATATGTCTATATAAAATATTGAACTATATTTATGACATATTTATATTCTAACTATAATAACATATTTTTCCTTGATCTGTTTATTAGAATACATAGTCATGAAACATGAAAATTTTATTTTCACGAAGACTTATTCCATATTTTATTAATTAAAATATAGTGGGTACCCATATTTTTATTTATCTATGTCAATAAACTATCAATGTTAAATATTTTGTGGCATTTGATAGGTTATCTTATCTATGGATTGTCTAAATCATTTTTTATGATTGTATCTTAACATAGAATATGAATGGAATTTTCTATGTTAATACATTTATTTGAGGTATATTAGTGTAACAAAATAATAAGCGTAGATCATTTTACTCGTAAATTTATTTTAAATATTTTTTTATTTACATACTCAATTAACCATATACAATAAAGTAATTTACTCATAAAGATTTTTTTCATTATAGAATAAATTTCAATTTATTTAGATAATTTGGTTTTTTATAAAAAAATAAATATATCACTAATCACACTATAAAATACTATTAAACATTATAATATAAAAATTATATCATATGATAATAATCAGTTATCTACATGTTGGTTTATTGAGTGGATTAAGTCAAATTTTCATTCATACAAATGTAACTCAGTGATACCATTACATGGATGATGTTTTATCACTATTTGAGGAAGGTTATTGTCTACTTTTTTCATTTCACCAATTCTATATTCTGGAACCACCTACACTCAATAGGGTATCAATTATATAAAAATTATTACCCACTAGTAGACATGGGGAAATAGGTTTTCCTGTAAATGTTAATAAAACTAGGGAGACACAATGAATTATATGATAATGGATGAATGGATTATATACTGATCATCATATTTAATTTTATAAAAACTATATAATAATAATAATACTCATAGCAAATGAATAAATAAAATAAATTCTATTTCCTATAGGTCATTCAAGCTCATGATCAATCAAAATATCCAATAAATATTGATTTAAACCATTATATAATTTATTATAAATTTTTATATGTTTTATAAATATATAATAATTAGTAAATTAATCTAATTATTAATTAAATTATTATGTTAATTTCGAATATAAATATTCATGGACATATTTTAAGACACCCATACATTGTTAGTTTTATATAAATTAATGATATTTAATGTAATTATAAATTATTAAACACATGATATATGATGAAAATATCACAAAATGTATGTTAGTTATACAGCAGATTAACATAAAATTTCTTAATTAACAAATAAAATGAAATGTACTAGAGTTTACTTAATCCATACACTTATTTGTCTAATAAAATCCAATTATTAAATTAAATAAATTTAGCTATTGTTATATAACTTGATATGTTATGGGACTTTTTATTGTGGTCCTATTGGGTTAATATATATTTACAATGCATGTTTTCATACAAGATGTGTCATAATATACATTGTGTATTGTTTCATGGGTCTAACTATGAAGCCTAAATTATATTTTGGCCACATGACATCGAATATATTAGAACCAATTTGTGTTTTTTTCATTAAAAAATAAAAATTTTGTATGTTTTTGATATATTTCAATGTTGTATGACATAAAAGGTACATGGAGTTCCCAATATTGTTTATAAAAATATTTTTTGAGTTATGAAAAAATCCATTATTATGTGTGGTGAGTGTTTAATATTAAATAAGGATTAAAAACAACTAGAATTCTTTTATGTGAACTGTATTGATGCCATTGTTTAGGTGGTAAAGATGGTTAGTTGTGGTCAATTAAAAAATTGATGGGTTACTATTTTATATTTTGGGACATTAATTCATATATAAAATGAAAAGGTTCGATATGGAAGCATTGCTTTCAATATATATATTTTTTTCAGTAATTCTTTCAAATTGGGAATTTTAATTTTAGTTACATGGATTATATAAAATTCTTTATATAAAATACATATGAAGAAGTTATGGATTTTGGTATAGATGATTCATCATTATGTATATTAAAAATTCAAAAGAATGAAAAAGGAGTTCATAAGGATCACCAAGATGAAGAATAAATTTAATGTAATGAACTTTTTATGATTCATTAAAAATGATTATAAGGTTTAACATAACATCATAAAGATCACAAAAAAAATTTATGATTCATTCAACGAATGATACAGTTCATATGATATTTACATAATGTGATCCTCGATATATAGACAGGTTGATCATGTGCATGTTATTGTTGAAATGAAATTGTTATATAAATTTTATGGTTGTTATATAGTCCATTGTGAATCTCTCTGCAATCCGAAATTACATATTATTATAACATTCTCTATCGAAATTTTGTAATGTTACTATTTGTAGTAGTATGGTTCATAATTAATGTTCATTAAATTCATTATAGAGTTAAACATTACTTCATAATTTTCATATATTACATTTCAAGGTTTATTCTTGTAATTAGAAAGGAAATATACTATAGTTCATAATGATCCATAGATTAGAGAAAAAAATCAATAGAGAAATTTCATATTGTTTAATGAAAAAAATATTAGGATGCAATAAATTAAAATAAATAAGTAAACAATGAATAAATTTTGGTTGTGAAATTATGATTCTAAATGATCGAAGGATCATATAATGATATGAAATCATTATTCCAGTTATGGAATTTTTTTTATAAAGGATTAATATGTAAAAACCATTTTACATAAAAATATGATTATTTTATGATGATTATTTTTAATATTTATGAGTTATATGTGGATGGCGATTTTATGTGATGCATTTCATCATCATACGGGAGAACCAAGACTTAAATGCCTAAAAATGATAATTATTAATGAAATATAAGCTAAATAAAATGTAATTTCATGAACATTATTTCAATATTAACTTTTTAATGAACCAAACTATTTTGATTGAAATTCCCTTTTGGGATTTAATTAAATTACATATGGCTATAGAAAACACCCGAAAATTTTCTATTTTATTATATCTAATTTGATTTAAATTAATATTGATTATATTTACCATTGATAATTTATACATTTAATAGTAATCTCATGACTTGTAATAATATTAGTTTTAATAAATCATTTTGGAATTAAAAATGTGATTGCCTTATCCAGTAGGATCCAGCCCTTTGATGACCATTTATATGAGATTTTGAGGGGTATATCATTTCTAGGATTTTCCCTACACCAAGTCCAATATGATAACTAACATCTTCAGAATTATCGAAATTTATTACAGGAGAAGTTAAAGATCCTTGAGATCACGACCCAGACCATGTTCACCGAATGACCCGATGAAACCCCATCATCGTACACCTTACTCTTAGGGTGTATGTTGTTGTATTAAAGTTATCTGTATCAAGACCCTAAAAATAGCGATATAGAAATTATTTTTTATATAATAATTCATTTATTTTCATTCAATTATTATTACTTTATAAATGATTATAATTTTTTATTCAATAAAGAATAAAATTGTATTTTTGTTTAATATTAAAATCAAAGTAATTAATTAATGAATTAATAGATTTTTAAAATATAATATTATAATAAAATATCATCATTAAATAAATTTTATCACATATAAATTATTATGTAATTTTTATGAATTCGAATGCAATTTTTATATGTGTTCAAAAAATAGTATTTTTCAAATACGAATCATTTTCAATAAATATGGTTTTTTATTTTCAATGTAAAAATTCATATATATAGAAAAAAAATTTATAAAATGAATATTATTTTTTTAATTATATCATCAAAATTATCTAGTAGTGAGTTTTTCCTAATTTCCAAAGACCGTCAAATTTTTGGGAAATAATTAAATACCATATATATATATACCGTGAGTTTTATAATATCAAAATGCCCCAATATTTATATAATAAGTACTATAAAAGGTATCCCACGAAAAAATATGTTTTACTTTTAAAATAATATAATTTCATTTATTTATTTATTTTATAAATCCATATTGAATTATCAATGACTTATATTATATTTTATGATTTTGAAATCCTTTATTTGATAGTGTGATCGACATCCACATTTCTACTGGAATTATTTTATATAAATCACTCGTATTTGTTATAAAATAAGGTATACCACAATCATATGGATAAAACCATTTTAAAAATACATTGTATGATTTGTGGTTTTGAATATTTTATTATATTGTTTCAAAAACCAAAATAATAAAGGGATCCCCATATATTCCTATATAAAACCACACAATATCACATATACCTGCACTAAAACTAATCAGTGCATGAAAAATAGATTTCCACTACTCCCTAGTGTCGTCCCAATGTTCCCCCAATATTTTTATAATCCCTTACCAATCCCTTAGAGTCACACACACATGTAAGTGATCCTTCCATTCTAGCTTTTTTTATGAATAAACTCTATTTTATGCAATTTTATTTTTAAATCCTAATTAAGGGGGATATTTTTTAACCTCCAGCATACATCCCTTATTATTTATAAATTATGATAACCCCTTTTTATCCCATTAATCCCTCCCATGTTCATCTGTTACCATGTCCAAATTTCATAAGGGTTCTTTCTTTTGTCATCTTTATTCAAGTTTATTTATTATCGTACTCCTTCTATTTCTAATTTCATATATTAGGATATTTTATTCCATGTCAGTATTACTATATAATATTTTAAAAAATTATGAGATACCACTTTATATGTAATCATCCCATTTTATAAAATTTTATGTAACAGAAATACGGTGCCAAAATTTCCCGATGAATTTCCATTCCAAAGAAATTGTGTAGTGAATACTATACCCATATTCTATCAACGGTATTCATATTAATACAGTAATACCTAATTGAATTTGGTCATAAAATTCTCTATTACACACACCCATATCACGGAATAAAATATGATGATTAATGAGTCCATGTTCTATGTTATATGTAGAACAATTAGGCATGAGATTTGAATTAAAGTGAAATGTGCATCCAAGATTATTTAGCACTCCTATGTATTGGGTAATCATAATTGTTAAAATAAATCACATTGGGACATGCGTTTTACAAGATTACATTATGGTAATTTGTCGTCTATTATGTATTCATGGTTTTAACCTGGACTTATGTTTATGATGAAATTTTTTTAAGTTATAGGACATTTCATATGTTATGATTATCATGGTATATCTCACCTCACTATAATCATTAATTTTATTCTATATTGATATTCCTATTGTCTAAAATATATTTTCTTCCATAACACATGCATTTATTATTCCCTAATAAGGATTTATATCTCACCCATTTCTATGGTATTCCCTCAGGTTATCCAATTCATTGTTAAGTACAAAGAAAAGTTTTGGTCATGTTAAATACGTTTTCTATAAATATGGTTCTTTTATTGATTTATGATGTAATGTAATATACTAAATTTCCCAAATTCATTAGAACTATATATATTCTAGGATTTATTAATTTCAAAATTACATGTATTAATATGTAATAAAGAGCATGGTTTTTATTGTTGTTACCAGAGAATATGTTTAGTTATTTATTAGACTAGGATTAGAAAAATCTAATGAAATCCATAGGATTATAGGTATATAGTTTATGATTTTGGAATTCTACTTAGTATAGTAAAACATACACAAATTATATTATGTATAGAGTATGTGGTTAACCAAAAAATACATCCCTGTCTGGATACTACATGTGGACGTGGTTCTGGAGAAGATGTACCTAGGGGTAACTACACTGACATTATGTTACGGGTCTAACCAAGGGTAATCTGGAACATAGCTGTGATTCCTTGTATGCCCCTATTTTGAAACTACCATGGGATATTATTAGGAAAATATATAAGATCATTATAATTTTTTTAAGGGATAAAAAAATTTCATAAGATTATATGTTTGTAAATAGATCGTGGATAACATTGATTTATTCCTAGATTCTCATATGTTAAGGATATAAATTTAATTTTATGTAATAATTTTAATGTCACTCAATTCCCTTTTCTTTGTTAAATTGTTTTGAAGTAATCAACTATATTTCAATATGGAATAATGTAGAACCAGAATAAAAAAAATGAAACGTATTTTTATCGTACATAGTTTTATTCATTACATCATATCGTGAAAGATTAATATAACTATTCAAAAACCACAAAAAATGGAGGAAGAGTTGTAGATGAAATGGAATATGTGAAAAAAAGTTTCATCCAATTTATATAACTCCTCCCCACGATATGTTTTCTGGATGATCTTCCAAAGAGAACCATTTTATACTTTACTTGGTTAAATTTGATTAAATTGTGGGAATTGATTGGATTTACCTATATAGAGACTACATAAATTTTAGAGAGTGGGGAATCACACTATATATGTTGAATTGAAGCCTAAATCTATACAAGATCAAGTATAATGATCAATATTCATTAGTACCATCATCTCTAGACTAGATATGTTACCCTTCAAGGGAGCGTATCTACCACAAATGATTGAGAATACAAAAATTAACATCCATTAAGACATACCTACGGTGAGGGAATGCACTGATTTTTTTTGGGTAATTTACTGGTCTTCCCCCTAGTGAAAAGTCAAATTTCTAGTCGAGCATATACCAGGCCCATTTCCAATTTCCAATACTTCTTGTAGCATTGCTACGGTGGATCTTGAGGAACTGATGAAAAAACTATAGGCTAATTATAGATTAACGATTCATATGACATAGCGATCCACCATAGATTATACCAGTACACTTCATCAAGAAGATTGATGTGACAATATTCATTTTCATTTTTTATCACGAGTTTAACACGATCAAGATAATGAATGTTTATAATTTCTTGTGGATTGATGTATTGTTCTATCTGCTATGTAGAGAAAAATACATATCCAAATTAGATATATGGTTGGGATGTTACCATTTTATTTTCAATAAGGAGGATATACCGTCTTTTTATATGATCTATGGGCACTATGAGTTCATATAGATTCCATTCAGAATCATAAATACTCTAATCATAATCATGGATGTGTTGAATAGAGTAATTAGAGATTATATCAAAAAAATATTTTTAGTCCTTATAGATGATATTCTAATATATTCCAAAACTAAAGATGTCCTTAAAAATCATCGGTGACTGTAGTAAGGATCATAATAAAAAAGAATCTCTAAGAAGAGTTCAACAAATGTGACATATGGATAAAATAATTATCCATCATTGGGAATATAATCACAAGAATTGTAATATATGTGGATCCTTAAGAAGAATAAATAAAATTAATGGTCGATAAGGCCAAAATCAGTGACATATAACGATGGGTTTTTTTAGTTAGCTAGATGTTATCAGTGATTTGTGAGAAATTTCTCATGATTGTTAAAAACTATTACCGAACTAACATTGAATGGAGTCGTGTTTTCAGGGAATGAGGAATGTGAAGAAAGATTCATGGAGTTGAAAAGTTGGAGTATCCCTACCCATTTTTTAGACCACCCATAAGTGGGAAACTTTTTATAATTTTTAGTGATTCATAAAAGAACGGAATGGGTTGTTTGATGATGAAAAATATAAAATTCATATTCTATTCTTAATGGAAATTGAAAATTACTGAGAAACAACTATCCCACAAATGATCTATAGTTGGATGTGATGATATTCACTTTCATGATTTGGTGGAATTATCTCTTTGGGGGGATTTGTGAAATATATACAAATTAAAAAAAGTCTAATATATATTCACAGAGAAAGTTCTTAATGTTCCCGAATAAAGATGGTTAGATATCATCATGGATTATGATTTCTCAATCCAATAACATTATAGAAAAAACTATCAGAGGAGGATTATCTATGTATAAAGGATCCAAAAATTCTATCATTAACGAGGATTCAGATGAATTTAATTTTCTTATACTTGGAAAGGATGTACATGTAAATCATCAAGGAAAGAAAATAATCAATCATTTCAAAAATGAATTCTTAACCTTCTCTTCATGAATTGTTAAAGGCTGTTATAAAAGATGATACAAAAATTCAGTTGAAATTTTAAACTATAATTAAAGGGAAATTCTCTGATTTCAATGTTAATGAAGAAGGAATTGGGAGATTTTGGCCTAGAATATTCATTACATAAAATCCTGAATCAAATAGGGAACTATTTGTTTATTTACATAGTTCAACAATCTATATTTTCCTATGAATCACAAATATTTATCAAGATCTCTGATATTACTATTGTCAGAATAAGATGATGAATGATATAGAAGAGTATACATTAAAGTTCTTGGTAAATTAGCAAGTGAAGGCCAAAAAGTATAAGTCATAAGGGATGATGTAACAATTTACAATACATACATGGAAATGGGAAAACGTCACCATGGACATTGTCACTGGACATCCAATGAAGTCTAAAGGAAGCAATTATATCTAAGATGTTGTGGATCATCTTACAAAGACTGCACACTTTAATGTGATTCAAGTGGATTTCACACATGATAAACCTTAATGGATATACATCAACAAATTTGTAAGTCTTCCTAGAGTACGATGATATATTTTTTCTGGATGAGATCTCAGATTCACCTCTATATTTTTTAATATTATAAAACATTCTATTATCAGTAAGATAATCATTACTACATCTTTTCACCCACAAAATTATGGTCAATCTGAGAAGACTATCCAAACACTTGATGTTATGTTGAGATCATACTCAATTGAATTCAAAGGAGGATTGGAAAAAATATATATGTTCTTGGTTATATTACAAAAATAGTTTCCACATGATCATTAAAATGGCTCCCTACAAAGCCCTTTCTATGAAGAGGTGTAGTGCACTTAACTATTGGGATGTTTTTGGGGAACAAAAACATATATGACTTTAAACGTTTGATTAATTGGTGGAGAAGTCTAAGGCCATTCTAAAGAACATCTGAACTACCCAGAGTCGATAAAAGGTTTGTTCTAAAAATCATCTATATGACCTATAGTTAGATGTTGGGGATTTGGTATTCCTCTACATATATCCATGGAATAGAGTGATGAGATTTATGAAGAATGGAAATCTTATTCATGGAACATTAGTCAATTTAAGGAACATAATCATATCATTGTAGTGGCCTATCAAATAGCACTCCAACCAAACCTATCACAAATAAATTATGTATTAAATTTATCCCTATCAATAAATTACATTACTTACCCAACACATGTACCATCTCAATAGATGGTACTATTAATGATTGACCTTTCCAATTAGGAGACGCCAATGAAGATCATAGATCATAGTGAAAAAGATATATGAATGTAAAACATTCTCCTCATTAAAGTGTTTTGGTGAAACCACACTCTTGAAGAAGAAACATGGTAACCATATGAGGGGATGAAGTTGAGATGTCCTTTTTTTAGAGTGTTAATTGATAATTTTAATGGAGAAATTTCAGAAGTGGGTATAATTGTAACAATCAAAACAATAATGATTAAAATTACAATTTTTTATTAAATTAAATTCCTTATGGTTAAAGAAAATACATGGAATTATTTTCATATATTATATTGAGTAGGATTTAAATCATTTTTATGTATTATTTCCATTTATAATATAGTCGTTCAACATTGATCACCTGAATTTTATAAATATAGGGTTTTGTGAATTCTTTTTGGCATAGACTGAGGATGTGATGACCTCAACATGAAGGATTGTACCCCATGAAAACCATTTATCAATGCATCAAAGGGAGAAAAAATTTCTAGGATTTTCCCTAGACCAATACCTAAATATTTTCCAACAACAAATTCATATATAAAACCACATATGGGAGAATTTCAGGCTAATAAAGATCCCAAACAAATCCATTTTCACCGAATGGAAGTATGAAATACACACCATCACAAACCTTACTCTTTGGGAATATGATGTTGTATTAAAGAGATATGTATGAAGATACTAGAAACTACAATTTGTACATTATTTTTCTTTTTAATAATCAATATATTTTCATTATAGTATTATTAGTAGATAGATGTTTTTTGTTTTTTGTTCAATAAATAAAATATTATATTTTTTGTTAATATAAAAATATAATAAATTAATTTATAAATTAATGGATATTTTAAAAAAATAAAATATTAATAAAATATTATCATCATTTAAATATTATTGAACATAAATAATCATATAATTTTTAGGAAGTGAAATTTGATTTTATTAAGGGTTGATAATTTGTTATTGTCGACAAAACAATTATTTTCAATAAATTACCATTTTTATTTTAAAAGTATAAATTCAAATATTTATAAAATTATTTACAATTTTTTTGAATAATATCTTTGAAATTATATAGCATTTTTATTATCATAATTTTCAGAGACAACTGAATTGTGGTGTGAAAATTGAATACCATATAAATAATGTTGTTTTTTATGACATCATAATGGACCAATAGTGATGTAATAAATAATATTAATGGTATCCAAGATAAAATATATATTTTCCCTTTAAGATATTGTAATTTTATATTTTATTTATTTATTTTATAAGTCCTTAATGTATGTTTCGAGACTTATAAAATCTTTTATGACTTTAAAATCATTTATTTGAGAGTGTGACTCACCTCCACATAAGAATGATAATTATTTTATTATCTATATACCATTGACTTATAAAATAATTTAAACCACTACAATTTTTCAGAAACTATGGTAATGAACCATGGGATGCTATTTGGTTTATAATATTTAATTATATAGTGTCCAAAAGAAAAATAAAAAAAATTACCATCTCTTCCAATATAAACAAACCTAGGATCCCATTTATCTTCACTAAAAGAAATTATAAAATGAAAAAACTCTAATATTTAATCCCTTGTGTACTATCGATGTTAGACCAAGGTTTAATGAAGCCCATTCCAAACCTTTGGATTCACACAATCAAGTAAGGGATCCTTTCCTTTTAACATTTATTGAAGTATCTCTTCTCTGTTATACCCTTTTATTTTTAATTCCTAAATATGGAATGTATTTTTTAACATCTATCATAATTAACTTATGAGGTATAAATGATTGTAAACACCTCATCTCTCACTAATACCTCAAAAGTACACCTGTTACCATTCCGAAATTTTATAAGGGTTCTTTTCGTTCACCACTTTAATCATGTTTCATTATTATGTTACAAATTAAATTTCCAATTACTTATGTTCGAATATTTACATAACAATAACTGTTAATATATAAACTATTTTCAAATGATGAGAGACACCACTATCTCTCATTAACCAATTTTATGAATTTTTATTCAACACGGTTACATAGCCGAAATTTCACTTCAAATTTCTATTCAAATGAAATTGGGTAGTGAATTCCTATCAATTTCCTATGATTGATATTCACATTTATATACTTATGCCCATTTAATTTGATAAATAAATTTATGTATTCCACGGTTAAGGATATTTGAGTAAAAAATGATGTTTTATTAATCCATGTTGTCAGTTTTATGTGGAACTATTGAGTGTGAGATTGAATTGAAAGTGATGGGTGCGCACTGAATTATATATCACTCCAATACATTGGTTAATGATTAGAATCCTGAAATGACACATTGGGATAGGGTGTTAACCCGATTGTTTTATGGTAATGTGTCCACAGTGTTGGTTTAGGGGACATATCCTTGACCCATTTGTATGATGTAGTTTTTTAAGTTGATTACACATTTTCCATGTGAGGATTATCATTCTATATCAAGCCTTATTATTCACATTCATTTTATGCTCCATTGATATACCTACTGTCTATCATGTATTCTACTCATCTTGAAAGAATTTTTTTATTCCCATACATTCCATTATAGAGATCCCCATTATTATTTATGTACATAGTTTATCCCATGTAGTGTTAATTATGGAGGAATATTTTGGTCATGTTGAAGATGATTTCAATAAAGATGTTTCTTTTCATGTTTGAAGTTGTTATGTAATTTACTTAAATATCCAAATACACTTGACTTCCCTATCATTTTTGTTTTATTAAGTGTAATAAAACATGTATTAATGTATTATAAAGACTAGGATTATTATAAAATGAGATCCCATAAAATCAGTCGTTAATTTAATGTGGGTTTTTTATAAAGAATTATTAATATATTGTTATTCAATATTTGAAGAAGATAAATAGAAAAGTAGTCCCAAGCCTCCTGGAGACTCAATTTAATTATCTTAATTTTATGGAAAATATAATTATTAATGGGATAAACCATAAAAATTATAGAATAATTCACTATTTTAATATATAAATAGCATTATGTGACCTTATATATATTATATGAAGATAAATAAGTGATAGGGCATATACATCGCTATAACTACAGAAATATGTGGTGTTTAAAGATAAGATAAGAACCAATACTACTTTTATTGTCGATATTCCGTGAAATTGAGTGAAAAATAACCTTGTACTCATCATAAAGATTTATTTTGTTGAAACAATAGAGATATGATGATACTATGTGGGGTGTATCATAACTAATAATTAATAAGAAGAATAATATGATGATGAAGGTGGGTTATAAATTAAATTCTTGTTTTTCCATAAAAAGATTATCATATAGGTTATCAGTGAGATAAAGAGATTATAATATCACTATATTGTAATTAAAGATAAAAATACGATTAATTGCATGATTACTTCATATATGTGGTATCCCATTAACATCTGTTCATGAGTAATTCAGTATGGTTTTAGAGGTCGAAAAAATCCCATAATATTAGACATAACTTTTGTTCTTCATCAATATACAATATATCATTCAACCATTTTAATTTATTTGATATCATTTTACATACTTAGTGTCATGAATACACATCTAGTAATATTCTAATTATAACATTTTTTCATGGTTACAAATGTCTATAGGGTGAGAGTTGAATAATAACTACCATACATCATAGTTGTAGTTGTTGGTCATAGAGGTGATCCTTATAAAACCCCTTCTATTTGTTTGATATTTTGAAATGATTTTTTACATAAAATGAAACTTAATACAACTCATAATATTGAAAGGACCTGTGTTTATGGGACTTAGGAACATTAAATAAAAACATAAAACCTGAAATAAAAAAATTTATTGAAAAATTCTTTTATATAACCACAAAATTAATTCATTCTTAGCGTTTCAGAGGATTTAGGGTGAGATATAAATCCTAGTAAGTGAATAGACATAGAATAACATGATTATGTGAATAAATTTTATTCAAATGGAATAAAAATAAAGTTAAAATGAAACATGAACATAAAGGCATGATATTTCTTGATTTTCAAAACATATAAATGTGGGAACACCATACAACATGATACTAGCATGAGTCAAGGATCATTTCAAATATATTAAAATGAATAAACCCTCATTACACATGAACTAGCATTAATAACCCCTCATAGAACACAAATTATTGTTATTATACCCTCATTTCACATTGTGTATCATGATATTAAGCATTTCCAAATTCATTGGAATGCTATTAATGTGCACCCTTCATTATCATATTGTTTTCTTCTACAAGTGTTCCACGTAGATTATAAAACATGGATTCATTAAACATCATAATTTATTACATGAATTGGGAATATGTAATAAATAAAAGTAATTACTCAATAAACATGTACATGATAATAATGGTGAATACCCTTTTTAGGGAAATGGGTATGCTATTAACTACCTGAGGATTTTGGTAAAAAAATCGTGGTGTAATTTTGGTAGCATAACGATGTCAAATAGAAATTAATAAAATGGGTTGATGAAAGATAAAGGGGTATCTCATCATTAATAAATTAAATGTAATTTATGTGGATCATGTAACATAATATCACATCATATGAAATGGAATTTATAATCATAATATAAAATAAATTCATGAATGGAAATGAGATGAGAAAAATCCTTTACGGAATTTCAACATAGAATAAGCATAGGTAAGGGTCCAAATTAGGGGGAATAAATGATACCTCATTCACATAATATACAAGGTATAGTAGGTAATTGATTATAAAATGTTGGAAAAATAAGAAATTGTAATTAAAAATTGAAATTTCAAATAATGTTCTGGAATTGAAAGGAATAGAGAAAGGTGATGATCCCTTACATGATTGTGTGATCCCAAAGGCTTGGGGAGGCTTCATGGGAGATTGAGGATTCCTTGAGAGGACTCTATGGTTTAATAGTCATAGGTTGGTTGAGATTCAATGATATTGTGTTAAATGAAATGAGAGCTTGGGTTGGTGTATATTGGAATGGTGGGGGAATTCATTATTCTTTTGGTTTTGCACACTACAACGTAAAATATTCAAAAGAAAAATCCATCCCATGGATCTAGGAAAATGAGGGTGATATAAATTAATTTATAAGGCTAATATCCAACTTTATTAAAATATTTCCCTAGATTACGTGGAGGTGAGTCAAACATTCTAGGAAGTGATTTTAAAATCTGAATATATTTTATATGTCTTGGAGGATTCACTAAGGATTTATAAATTAAATAAAATAATCCTGAAATTATATTATTTTAAAGTAAAAAAGAAAATATTTTTATGAATATACATTTTATATTATTTTATTATATCATTATCGGGTCATTATGATTCTTGTAAAACACATAATATATTTATATTATATTTAAACATTTACACACAAAAAATTCTCTCTTCGAAAATTATAAAGAATTCAGCATTAGATAATTTGGACATCTAGATTCCAAAATTAATATTCATTTTATATAAATAATCTTCTAATTTTTGTAATTATTTCTTTTAAAAGAAAACCTGATATTTTTTTTAAAATTGATGGGTTCTGACAAAAACACTTTTCAAACCAAAATACAAATTATATTTGACTTCAAAGAAATTATACATTCATTTATATATAATAAAGTAATGTAATAAATTTATTTTTTTAAATATTAGTTAATTCAAAAATATATTAATTCATCTAAATATATTTCTTATTTGAATTTGAATATTAACAAGAAAAGTATTTTTTCCTTAAAAATCATTTACAAATTAAAAATAATATTATGAATGTTTATTAATTGTCTATAAAAATAATAAACATAATCTTAATTCTAGTTTCTTGTTACTTGTATATTTATTACACCAATCAAACATCCTATTTGTATGTTGTATGATGTCGGGGATTTCATGGGGTCGTTTGGTGAACATGGTTTGTACTATGATCTCGATGGGCTTGAAGATCTCATGTAAATGGTTTCTATAATTCTTAGGTTTTAGGATTTAATATTGGGAGTAGTCTAGGTACAAGCCTATAAATTATATCTCCCTCAAAATATCTTATAAATGGGCCTTATTTAGTACTATCCTAATTGTTGAGGCCATCACTACCTTTCTCTATGCCAAATGAAAATTTTAAAATATAATATTTATTCTAGACATGTGATCACTATTCAACAACTATATTATCAATAGAAATGATAATTAATGGTCATTTAAATCAAAATGGTAACAATAAAACAAAATAAGTGCATGTGTTCTCAATATTCATAATACAATTAATTAAAATAAATGGAATTTAATTATTCAATGTTCAGATCATTACAACCTTCCCACCATAATAAAGTATTCCCTAAAAATATCCTTTTAAAATACTAAAATAGACGTGGGTAGCCATACATCATCACTTCCTCTGGCTCACACATTACTTCTTCAAACATGTGGTTTCTCCTCAAAACATTGACGAGGGTCATTGAAATATTCAGTAGAACTATTTCTCTATGATCTAATATCTTCCCTGACTTCTCCTTGTAGGAGAGGTAATTATCCAATAGTACCACATTTTGATTGATTACATGTGATTTATATAGTATGTACATCCATTGGAGTGACACATATAATACATGATGGACTTGAGATTGGTTCAGTGGGAGTTCTAGTAAATAGGCCACTGCTCTGATGCAATCAAGGATCTCAAAAGGGTCAATGTACCTTAGGATAAGCATTGATTTCTTCTCAAATCTCATAAATCCCTTCCATGAAGATATACATAGTATGAAAATATCTCTAACATCAAACTCTAGGTCTCGTCTATGATTTTCATCATAGCCCTTTTTTCATCTCTGGGCTGTTTTGATGTTCTTCTAGATGGTTATAATGTTCTCTATCATTTTGTTGACAATTTTTTTCACCTAGAAGATATTATTCCCCACACCATCCTATAATGATTATGTTCTACAATCCTTCCCATAATTGTCTATATAAGTTTCAATTTGGATTATTGAGTGGAGACTATTTTTCTATGATAACTCCATAAAAGGAAGATGTTGGTACCATCTTCCTTTGATGCCCATTGGGCAAGATCTAATCATGTCCTCATGTTTATTGATATTTTACTCATATTGGACTTCAGTTCAAGGGCTATTAGAAACAATTAAGCTAAACTCATTGTTCATAGTATATTGGAGACTCTTAAAAAATATAAGTTAATCTACGATCTCATTTGGACACAATAGATAGTGGTTCTCGATGCAGCATTACTAATTATATGATTTATATCTGTGTTGGATGATCCAATGAGAAATATTCTTAAATATACTGAAGTTTTAAGTATTTTTAAGATGATATAAATCAAACCACGTAGCATTGTTTCGTTTAGATGTCACTATATGTCTGGTGAAAAAGTACATGGTGAGGTTTTCCCATTTCCATCTTGGTTTGGGTAATGGTTTCATCATTCCCTTAGACTTTTGACCCTCATCCTTTACCTGCTAACATACGAGGAAAATTTTTATATTTATAGTGATCTCATTCTTCATATTATTCCACCAATAGTGCTCCCAAAGATCTCTAAACCTCATCATGTTTCCTAGGTGAATGGATAAATTTTAACTATTTGTATCATACCAAAGTTCCTTATTTAACTCTAAATTGGATGCAATACATATTCTTGACTAAAATCTCCCAATTCCATCAATATTAAAATATAACTCCATGTATTTCTCTTTTTGAATAGTTTCCACTTTATTTTGAATTCCCACATCATCATTCTCTCTAACCTTTAACCTTTCCAAAAGAGACGATTGAGAAATCAATTGTGAAATGATTGATGATGTTCCATTATATACGATTCCCATGGACATCATTATCAAATCTAATAAAGCTATATCCACATAAACTATCATTAGTGATATAATTTTCATGTCCTTTCTGCTTAGAGATTCTTCCACCATGTTTGATTTCCCAGGGTGTTAATAGATTGAGAAGTCGTAATACATGATGAGCTCTAACCATATATTTTGTCTCATATTCAACTCTTTCTATGTGAATATATATTTGACACTTTTATGATCCATATATATCTCACATTTAAACACAAAGAGATAACTCTGCATGGATTTCAAAAATAATATCATAGATTTCAACTACATATCATAAATGGGATATTATTTCACATAAATTTTTGAGTCCCGTGAAGAATAGGTAAATACTTTTCTAATCTACATCAGTCCATAACATATTCCCTTCATTAATGAATTGGTGAAGATTACAAAATTATTCCCACTTATGGGTGTTGTGAGAACAGTGATAGTGAATATCCTCTTCTTTGACACGATGAAGTTTAATTCACATTCATCATTCCAAGAAAAATAGAGACCCTTTTGAGTTATATTGATTATAGGGTTTGAAATTTGTAAGAAATTTCCCACAAAAGAAAAATATAATACAGGCATCCCAGGGATTCTAGTGATATATATCACATATGTTGGCCTCAATAATTATCCAATTTTTTTATTGTTCCATAGATATCTCACTACTTGAGATGATATTCCCCAATAATGTCATTTTCATCAACCAAATATCACACATGTTGTACATTTTATTAATCATATCCTTTCACAATGTATCTAGAATAGTATTTAGTTTCTCCTCATGCTCCTCCATGGTTTTGATGTTTATTAGAATATCATCCTTAAATTCTACCAAAATTTTTCAGGGTAATCTATAAGGACTCTATTCACAAGTCTGTAACAATTGTTGGGGAATTAGTGTTTCTGGAAGGAATTATTTTGAATTTATAGTGCATATACTATGTATGAAAAGTAGTCTTGGGGATATCAACCTTCTTCACAATTACATAGTATTATCATTACCACAAATACACCTTGTATAAGTACTGTGATCCATGTAATTTATTGAACAGTTCATACATTCATGGAAAATGATATTTTTTCTTTAACATGATATTTTTGAGCTAACGATAGTCAATTAAAAGGTACATTTACCCATCCAACTTCTTGATGAAGTAGACTAGTACACCCCATGGTGAGGAGCTTGGGAGAATAAACCCTTTATCCAGATTCGCATGTAGTTATTTCATTGGCTTCTCATGTTACACAAACACCATTCTATATGGAGTCTTAGATATTTGAAAATCCATAGGTATAAGATCAATAGATATTTCAATATTCATTCTTGGAGGTAGACCACGAAGTTATTCTCTAAAATATTTAAAAATTCCATCACTATAAGAATGTTTTCAAGGATGGTTCATTCCTTGGACTCAATCATCTAATAATGATATGAATTCCCATAGATAAGAAATATATTTTCTTGAGATAATGGAACTAATGATGATTCATCATCTACCTTTCACCTATGTAGAATTTAGAGACTATTCACCATATTTGGAGTGATTTCCCTCTCTCTGAAATTTATTTTGGCTCTATATAGGGAAATCCAATCCATGACATTAATTTTATCAAATTACACCAGAGTACATTGTGGTTCTCTGGAAAGATCAATCCAAAAATTGTGATATGGAAGGAGTCAAATTAATTGGATGTTATAATTGTACCATTTTTCATTTTTGACAGACATATCTACTTTCATTCATTGTGGTGTTGTTTGGATTGTTCTAATAATCATTTGGGATATAAAATAATGCATAGAACTATGCAAAATAACCATAACATTAACTATTAGACTCTATTTATACATTTTATAATATAGACATAAGGATGAGTAATTTTAAACTAATAAACGCATAATGGAGATTTTAATGTTATTAAAGGGATACCTTATAAATTTCATTTGCCTCCTAAACTTACGAGTTTTTAGGATTTAGTCTAATGGATTCATGATCAACATCCTAAAACATATCCATATTGAAAATTTTGTTTTTACCCTTAATAATGGTTCATAAAAATATTATGAATTTACCAAAGCATATCCCCTGGGAGTATTGATCAAATTGTGCAGTAAGGCCTTTTTTTCATGCACTAGTTAACATTTTATAGTAGCTAAATTCCGTGTTTTTGGTTTATACCCTTAGATACATAGGTGCCAGAGCCAACTCTACTTTTTCATATACAAAAAGAGAAATATTTCTTTGAAAAATAACTTACTCTATACTCTCCAATTTTTAGACATTATTTTCTAATATATATCCTTATATCTAAGGATTTTAGTATATTTTTCTAATCCTAATCAAAAAAATTACTAACCTATCCTTTGACATAAACTATAACAACCCTGCTATTTATATGATATTTAAACATGATTTTTTAAATAAAAATGCACTTAATAAAACATATAATATCAAAAGGTATAGTTTCATTAGGGATTAGAAAAGTTTATAACAAATTAAAACATGAAATTATCATCGTTATTGAAAACTTGTTTTTCTAGACCACAAAATTCCTTCATACAAGTCATTGCTTGGAATAACCTGATAACACACATAAGAAAAGGGTGAGCTATAATTCTTAGTAGGGGAATAAACCTGGAATAACATGAGGAATTCAATAAATTTTATTCAACAGGATTATCCATTGAGTGATAAAAAAACATTAATATTAAGGCATGATATAGTATGACATTAATAACATTGAAATGTGGAAACAATATGAAATATAATATTAGCACGATCTAAGTCTCATAGAACATGGATTAAGATGTGTAGTACTTCATATCACATGAAATAATATGAGTAAACCATCATTTATTATTAATTATAATGATTAAACCATAATTTTATATGGTGTATCATGATATTAAACATTACCTAGTGCATTGGAGAGCTATTAGGGAGCACTCTTCATAATATTTTCGCTTTCATTTCAATGTTTTCTATATTAACCATAAAACATGGATAAATTAAGAATAAAATTTTATTCAATGAACACGGAATGTTGAATACATACATGTATGTCCCCAATAAATATATACCTGAGCATAATATTAAATACCCTTTATAGTGAAATGGGTATGGTATTCACTACCTGTTGATTTTATCATGGAAAATGATTGAACAATTTCGGTAACATAATGATGTCAAATAAAAATTCATAAAATGTGTTGAAGAGAGAAAAGGTACTCTCTGATATTTTTTACATGAAAAGAAATTAAGGGTACCATGTAACATAATATCAGAACATATAAAATGGTATTTAGTTTCATAATATAAATGAAATAATTGAATTGAAATGAGAAGAGATAAATCCCTTATAGAATTTCAGAATAGTAACGGCTTGAGTAAGGGTCAAATGGGTGGGAATAAGTTATACCTCATTCAAATAACATTAAATTGTAATTAGTGAATTTATTATAAAATGATTAAAAAATAACCAATTGAAATTAAAAAGACTAATTTCCAACTAGGTTATTGACTTGAACAGAAGAGAGAATGATGAGGATCCCTTACTTGGATGTGTGATCCGAAAGGCTTGGGGCTGGCTTCATAGGAGATTTGAGATTAATTTGGTGGACTTTAGTGAGTAATAGGGAGAGGATGGTCATGATAAAAAGAGATTTTGTAAATAAATATTGTATCTTGGGTGGTTTTATATAAGAAAGGTGGTAAAATACTTTATTATTTTGGTTTTGGGAACTAAACAGTAAAATATTCATAAATAGAAACCATCCCATGAATTCTTGAAAAGGGGAGTGCTATAAATGATTTTACCAGTATAAGGGTTGAATATATTAAGATATTTCCACTTCATGTGTGGAGGCGAGTAACACATTCATGAAAATGAATTTAAAATCTATAAATATTTTATATGTCTACAAGGATTCAGTAAGGCTTCATAAGATAAATAAAATTAAATTAAAATAACATTATTTTAAATAAGAAAAATATATATGGAAGAATATACCTTTTATTGTATTTTATTAAATCACTATTTGGTGGTTAGGATGTCATAATACAAATTATATATTTATACAGTATTATATTTTTAAAATAAGATTTGACTGCCAGATAAAATTATGAAAAATTCATCATTGGATGATTAAGACATCATGATTCAAAAAATAATATGTATGTTATCTATATAATTTTTTTAATATGTGAATTTTCACATTAAAAATAAAAACCTACATTCATTAGTAATTGATGGTTTTTGAGAAAAATAGTTTTCAATCAATTATAAAAATTAAATTTGACTTCATAAAAATTATACAGTCATTAACATTGAATAAAAGTAATTTAATAGTAATATTTTACTAGAATATTATTTAATTCAATAATTCATTCAATCATCAAAATATATTTCATAATTGAATTTGATTATCCACCAAAAATATTATTTTTAATTTAAAAATTATTCACAAAGTAACAATTATAAAATAAAATTATATTTATTATTTATTAAAAAAACAATGTACAAAATCATAATACTAGGGTCTTGTTACATATCCATTTATTACACTAGAATAAACCCTAATGTTATTTTGTTCGGTGGTAAGGATTTCATGGGGCCTTTTGGTGAAAAGTGTTTGGGTAGTGAACATGATGCTCTTGAAATTCTCCCATAAAGAGTTTCTCTCATTATTAAGTTGTTGGATCTCAGGTTGGGCTTGGTATATGGAAAATACCATAAATTCCACATTTTAATGCTCCGATAAATGGGATAAATAGGGTATGATCTTAATGGGTGAGGCCATCACTTCCTTTGTCTTTTCCTAAAGTATTTGTTAAATCCCTATATTTATATTTGTCATGTGATCACTATTCAATGAATATATTATAAATGGATGGATATTTAATGTTAATTTTAATTAAATTTGATATAATAACACAATATGGGTTCATGTGTTTTATATATCCACATGAAATTTAATTAAAAGATTTTGTTTTTATTCATAAATGTTCAGTTCGTTACAAAACTTTTTGAAAAAACATAATGTCCATTGAGGTTTAATTATTTATTTATCATTACATACACAATAACTGGATGTAGAGGAAGTGAGAGACAACCATTCAATGAATAAGTGGATTGGTAATGATGTTATAATTAATAAATTGGATATTTTTTATACAAAAAAGTTTCATCCCTCCCCAGTAGATATTTTTCCATATCAAATTTAGTCATATTATTTTATATTAGAGCCTAGGGTATTACTATTATTTGAATAATAGTTATATCAAACAAATATTAATTCATTAGTTCCCCTTTCATATATATTTATGAATACAATATTTGAAGAATCATACATATTTAATATTAATATAACAATAAATGTAATGTATTCTATTATAATGTACAATTAATATAAAAGAGATTCAAACAAGTATGAAATTGATCACCAAATAAATATGTTAATAATAACTCTCAAAAACATTAATGAAATCTTCAAAAAGATATTTCAATTACATATATTGAAAAAAAAATTCTTATAAGATATTTAAATTTGATGGAATTGTAATAATACATAGAAAAAATAAAATTTTTAATCACATGTTTTAATATTAATTTTAACCAATATAGAATGGATGAAGGAAATATACACATTGAATCCACTATTACTAATATTAAAAAATATCCTTCTACAGATGTATTAGAGAATTTATCTGATAATTTGATGACTTCAATATCATTAAAAAATTGGTATATTTATGAACTAAGAATATGTGGAAAAGATCATTATTGAATGTATTTTAATGTTGAATTAATAAATACATTAATTTACACCATGTGTAGAAATACCAATAAAATATTTACCTTTATTGATAGATATAGTAAAATCATACATGTGGAAATAACCCTTGTTGATGATTTGATTAAACGAATGGAGAAGGATTTGTTAAAAACATTGATGACTTATATAAAATTATATTAGAATGTTAAGGATTTGTGTAAAATAAATATATAGTTTGATGAAATATACCACATATTTTTGAATTAGTGGACTATTAAAATATATTATATTGAACATAAAAAAGAAATTTTTTAATCTGATGTTCCATGAAGTGGAAGAATTTATTTCTACCTCTAATATGTATAATTCCCAACCAAAAATCAATGTAATGAAATTAAAAAACGTGAAAATAATTTATAATATAAAAGTAAATATCTTATGTTATAAATGAAACTAGTGGTGTGGATTAAAAGAAATTGTGATAAAAATATAAAATCAATGAAGGATAATAAAATTTCCATCAATACAAAATGGCTTTAATTTGAATTAGGATTTATAAAATCTAGAAGTTCATGTAGAAGTGTTTTCAAAAAAATATAAAAGAATGTTTCCTACAACTTATAATTAAAATAAATATTCATATTATAAAATAAATATATTCATTGGAAACAATGTATTTTTGATATCTAATGATCAAGGGTTTGATTTTTAAATTCAAAAATTAAAATCCACATAAGATAATATTAAATATTATAATATTAATTTCATAAATACTATATTTTTTAATTCAAAAACTATAACAAAGTTCAGAATGTATAATAAAAATAAATAATTTATTATATATATATTGGTTCTGAGGAATTATAGTATGAGTTTTCCCCAAATTCTACCTATGATACTGATGTTTTTACATTTAGGGAACATGGAATAAATTTTTTCAATATTATAAATCTTGTGAAGAAGTCATTGTGTATTACTACATTTAGGATTGTGAATAGTTTGTGGTCAAGTATATTCATTTTTTATAATAACATATATTCTAATGGAATGGAATGTATTTCAATGTCAATACGTATGATGACTATGTATTTTTTAATTTTCATAGAGTAAATTTAAAACAAATCATATCTAATGGATATAGAATTAACAATAATATCTTTAGTATCTACAATAAGAGTGGAAATGGGGAAAAATTAGAACTATAAATCCATATAATATGATTCCAAATATATATAATATATAATATCATAGATTATAAAAAAATGGAGTCTTACTTGGGAAATAGGAAGATTAAATTTGTTTCATCAAATACTACAAGGATTTAAATATTAATTATTGCGGTGTCATCCATAATTTATAATAAAACATTAATATTTGAATAAAGAAATCCAATAAATATTAATTTGAATTTCTCATCACAAATAAATATATCCTTTTATTATGTTAAAAAACGTAACACCATGAATGTTTTCAAAAAAACAACTCTTTTTGGAATTATGGTTTTCAAAAAATATAGGAATAAATAAACAATCCATGAAACGATTAAAGGAAGTTCATTGGTGAAGATCATTCTTATATATCAGTATGGAATATCTAATAATTATTTTCATGCTTCTAAATAATGTATCATATTATGGAATACCTGATTGGATATGGAATGAAAGATTAATAAAATAAATGTAAATGGTTCTTAAAAAGGAAAATATTTTATTATACATGAATAAAAATTCAGTATTCATTTGTGGGTATCATGAAATTATGAACTATTAAATCCTGAGGAACAATGTTGATGTTCAATGTGAGTTGCACACATACATAAAAACATATCAAAACTACAAGCTTAATCTAAAATGCTAATGAATATTAAGATAGAACTAAATGGAAAATTTTATTTTATGGAAAACATTTGAAGGATATTCCACAAAATGTAATTTTACATAATGATACGAAACCATGTTCCCATGAACTATTCATGGAAATTATGAAATCCAAGGATTAAAATATTAAACAAAATTGGATTAATAAATATAGAATTATCTTGCATAATATTTAATTATCAACATTTATACCCTCATTAAATAGAAAGGATGATCTATCATATACAAACATATTATGTTTTTCTCTCTAAAAGGAAATTAATTTTGATACATGGGTAAGGTGTAAATTAGAAGACCACAATAAGTATGAATAACTATTATATTCATGGAGAAGATTCCATCATGATTAATGGTAAAACATTTGGTATCTTTAATATCATTTGATGATTATCCATGGTTATGTCAAGGTAGAATGTCTTTATAATGAAGGGAACATAGAGAAATTTGATAAACTACCAAAAATATTTAAATTTGTAGATCAATTTTTTAAATTGGTTGATATTATGTTATTGAACTCATTAGTAATCAAATTTTTTCATATTTATTTAGAAAGAATAAATTGTGATATTTATGGAAATATTTATCATTTTAATAAAAATAAATATATATTGTAAAGACCCGGAAATTTCAAGGAAAATGTTTAATTAAATTTCATTGAAATTTTATAAGAACGCAGTTTCTGACGGCGCCTGATTCCGAGGCCCGGTGTGCCCGGAATTAATTTCTGAAATTGGCTCATGTATGTTCAGTGAACGAACAAACTAGTTTTTCTAACTTTTGAACCGGTGCCCAGAATCGAATTCTGGGGGCACCGATGAACTCGCAAAGCCGATATTCTCTTAAGGTGACCTTTTCCGAGGTTGCGTTTTATGCGGGTTGAGTTTTAGTTTTGGGAAATTTTAAATTAAGTTAAATAAATTGTGGAAACACAATTTATTTAAGACATGTTGGTTATATCCTCCCAAAGGGAGTTAGAGGTGGGACCCACATCCACTTAACCTCCCTTGAGAAGATTAAGTGTGGTGGGGCCCACACGAACCCTAACTCTTCAGATCCACTTTAAACTGCCAATAACTCTACTCAATTTAATTTTGAAAACATGAGTTATTAATTTAGTTGAGTGGCTTAATTTCATACTTTCAAAATTCAAGTGGTTTAGTTGTGTAAATAAAATAAGCCTTAGACTTATTTTATTTGGGTTAGTTTTCTTTTGTCTCCTTGAGAGAGTTGGGAAGTCTTCTTCATCTTCTTCGACCTCGACGAAGAACGCGAAGAACACCGTTCTTCGACGACAAACTTCTCCGCCGAAGAACGCGGTTCTTCCGCGACGCCATATCCGCGACGCGACGTTCTTCTTCCACGTCGTCTCTTCCGCGACGGTTTTCCGCGATGGAATCACCATCAACGACTTTGAATCCCGCTTTGTGACGTCGATGTTCTTTCACCACGACGCCCGACCTCCGCGATGCTCGTCTTCCATGGGTCGTTGACGAACACCGCTCTTGAAGCCGAGGTAGGGGATTGTTGATATTTTATTTAATTATTTTTCCATTCTTGATTCTAGAATGTCAAACTTCGAGGATAAACGAATAAATGTTTTCGTTTAACATGAGGGGGGACGGACCGCAAAAACACGGCCGAAACCCCCCTCCTATGTTCATATTTGTTTCCTTGCGGATGGAACGGGATGGTGTGGTGTCGTCGCACCACACTGGAATCACACGGAAATTATTGCGCGGTGTCGTCGCGACGCCGTCGCGCCATGTCGAAGGAAACCGAGGACGCCGCGGCCGGAACGGGACCGCGGCGGAGGGGACCAGTGCCGTCGCACCACGTCGGACGATGAAGTCCGCGGTGCCGTCGCACTGATCCGGACGATGAAGTTCGCGGCCGGTTCCAGGCCGCGGCGGAACAAGATGACCGGCGGCCAACCGGGCCTCCGGTGTCGGAAGCCGGAAGGGGACCGGCCTTTGCCTGTCCCGTTGAGGAAGAACCGGCCGGCCAGGTTGGGCCGACAGGAAAGGAGAAAAACCGGGGGAATTTAATTCCCCCGGCCAGCAGCTCGGCCCCCCATAAATGAGGGGGGGGGGCTATGGTTTCACAAGGGGGGGCAGGTGCCCCCCATTTTTCCAGCAGCTCGGCCCCCCATAAATGTGGGGGGGTCGCGGTTTCACAAGGGGGGGGGTGGGCAGGTGCCCCCCGTTTTTCCAGCAGCTCGGCGCTGAGCCGGACCGGTGCCTGGCCGGTCCACCAGGCCGTGCGGGCCGCTCCGGGCCGGGCCGACCCTGTCTGGGGCGGGTCGACCAGGTTCGGGCCAACCGGGGGGTCTCGGGCCGGGTCGGCCCTGGCCCGAAACTCTCGATACTGAACGGTTTAGGTTCAAATGCCCTTAACTCGGGATACGGGCCTCCGAACAACGCACCGTCAGCAGAAATGCGATCTTTGGATCGAGACGGTCGTTTCAGTATATGGTACTCAAGGTTTCGGATTACTTTGAGTTCGGCTAGGTTGGTTCTTACACGAAACCAATTGGGCCCTCGGAGCGGAAACACTCATATCTTGAGCTCCGAACGTCCGAATGACGTGCCGTCGACTTTTTTGATTTCCTCTAAGAGAGACGGATCTTTTGGCTTACTCCGCTCGAGGTTTGGATGCAGTCGGAGTGCGGTCGGGTTGGTTCGCTCACGAAACCAACCAGACCCCTGAAACGAAAAAGCCAATAACTCACAGACCGGGCGTCCGATTGACGCACCGTCTGTCTCGTTGTTTTCCTCTTGTTGAGATGGAACGTTTGGCATGATTCGCCTGAGTTTTGGATGCAGATGAGATACGGCCGGGTTGGATTGTACCCAAAATCCAACCGGGCCCCTGGAACGAAAAACCTGATATCTTTCTGGCCGGACGTCCGTTTGACGAACCGTCTGCGGCGTTGTTGTTCACGTTGTGAAACGGTCCCTATGAGTATACCCTATGAGAGTTCGGGGTACAACTGAGATAAGGCCGGTTTGGTTCGTACATGAAACCTACCGGGCCCCAGGGACGAAAAGGCTAATAACTCACAGACCAGACGTCTGATTGACGCGCCGACTGTTGCGTTGAGACCCCTATGACAAGGAGGTCCTTTGAGATACTTCTTCTTGGGACTTTGAGATACTTTGAGTATCGACTTGTAGCGCGTGGCGTGGACCCTCCCAGAGACGAGCGTACGGAGTATGGAGACCTTGTAGCCGGTAGAGACCTGAAGACTGCTTGTCTGATTCGATTCGGAGTGACTTACGTAGCCCAGTGGGGAGCACTACTTTGTGAGGTGGCAGACCCACAGCGGTGGAGCACTACAATGTGAGGTGGAAGACCCGCAGAACTCGATAGGAGGAGTACCTCTGTAGGCTATGAGGGGGGAGCACTACTGTGTTGGGTGGCAGACCCCGGTGGGAAGCACTACTGTGTGATGTGGCAGGCCCGCGGTACTCGACAGGAGGAGTACCTCAACAGTCATAGGTTAGTGAGCAGTACCTCGGAGTCGTGACAGGACCAATGTACACTCCAGAGATGGAGCTCTTCAGCAGTTACGGATTCGATAATGAAAATCCTGGTTTGAGCTGAGACTTTTGACCTTTTTGTTTCCTCATGATTGATATGGGTTACTTGATAACTTAGGTATATGTATTGGCATATACCTGGGTAGTGGTTATCCGTTGATTTCACAATCCTTGTGTTTCCTCATGATTGAGATGGGTTACTTGATTACTTCAGTATATGTATGGGCATATACCTAAGTAGAGGTTATCTATTGAGATCTTCTTTGTGGTTATCCTTGTTGGTTTTTGTGAGACCTTGAGGGTCTCGGGATCCCTACTGAGTATCGTTATACTAACCCCTGCACGGGCTACGCCCGCACCTCGTTGTGTTGGTTGTAGACGACGGGCAGTGCTGACAGAGGCCGAGTGTTCAAGGACTGGTCGGTACCTGGAGGTGGACCACACGACGAGTCAGTACCCAGAGGTGGACTAAACGACGTGACGACTCATAGAGGAGGTTGACGGACGAGAGAGTGGAAGAGGCTATCTGTACCTACCCTTCAGGTAGGATCCGTGGTGGACAACCAGGAGCTGCGCTATCTGTACCTACCCTTCAGGTAGGTTCTGAGGAGGACGACCAAGGAGCTGCTTCCTTCTTCCAACTATTTTTCTTTTTAATGTTGTACCTTGTTCAGTGGTAGTCGTACTTTCTTTTGGGTTTGTATTCTGTCCTATTTACTTTTCAGCATTTCTTTTGTACTTAGTGTTTTTCTTCCGCTTGTACTATGTGGTGCTTGTTTCCTTTTATAAAGGAAATGCCTTCCCAGTTATTGGTATTTTACGCCTTTGGTGCTAGTCGCCAGCCCCTGGCCTATGGAAGGCGGGCTTGGGGTAGTCCCGGCACGGACCCCGAGGACGGGTCGTGAAACATTGGTATCAAAGGAGTTGTTTCTACCACAGAACTTATAAATCTGATATTTTCTTTCTTTGAAGAAATAGAGTTAAGGGTACCGAGTGTGGTCTTCAGTTCAGGGAGTCCAGTGTTGGTGCGGGCGGCTGACGAATCCATACACCAGGGCCTTGACAACTGATTTCCGACTTTGTGCACGAAAACACTTATTGCATGTGTGTTTTCAAAGGTTTTCCCTTAAAACAGCTCAAACCAGGTCAGCTCACCAGGTATAATCGTTTGACCATGTTACGTTGTTTCTTTCAGGATGCCTTTTCTCGGACGACCAGCTAGAGCCCCGAGAGTGGTTCGTATTGACAGCTCACCGAGCGACGTGGCCTCAGTACAGGACCCTTTTCCAGTTGAGGCACCAGCGGAGGCACCAGCGGTACTACTACCCATTGGTCCACCGATGCCACCAGTCCCAGCAGCAGAGTGTGCACGTCGCTTGAGTGCACTGCATGAGTTCCAGCGCCAGAGGCCACCTAGGTCCCAGGGAGGGACAGACCCGCAGGCGGCTGAGGATTGGATGGAGGTTGTGGTGAGAGTCTTCAGGCTAGTGGGGATGCCAACAGACTTCATAGTGATATTTTCTGCCAGCCTTCTTCAGGCAGCAGTAGGAAGGTGGTGGAGCCACTTGTTCCAATTTTTAAATGGGATGGCCTTCACAAGGGAAGACTTAAAGACCTTCTTTAGGGTGGAGTTGTGCCAGTATCTCTACACCCCGAGCGTGTTCAGGAGCTGCGGCCTTTGCCGCGTGTTTTTCGATCAGTAGGCGAGTCATATGTGAGCAGTAGACAAATGGTGCAGAGATCCAGGAGAACCAGACCAGCAGTTGGGTGATCTCGGGTTTTAGGACCGGTGGTGTGGGGCACCCGGGGTGGGTTAGAGCCAGGCATGCCAGAAGAAGACTGTGTTACTCGTGCAGTGGAAAGGGTCATCTGGCACGTGATTGTCCGACTCCTCGTACAGTTGACCCGCAGGCTTTGGGGGAGCCACCGAGGCATAAGTAGCGGCGAGTGCTTGAGAAATAGCCGAGCAGTGGACAAGGAAGTAGAGCTCTTGGAGTAGGTGGACAGGAGCGGAACTAGTAGATATGTCCCTTGTACTTCTAGTTCCATTTTGCTGTTGTATTCGTGTCTTTGTACTATGAGCTGCAATAATAAAAAGACACTTGTCTTTGTGATGTTTGCTTTCCTGTCCGTTTTGTTTGGTTTATACTGAGTGGTCCTGGTTAAGACTGTTAACTTGACCCTCACTTTCGAGATTCCTACTGGAGGAGACCCAGTGACCTCACACTGATGCCGACAGTGTGACTCGACCCTTGGAGGCGACAGTGACAGTTGGATCTCTTAGTAGTTACGTCGAGGCCTTACGACGTCATCCATGGCATGAATGCATCCTTCATGTCAGGATTGACTGTATTAGGCAATGGGCGTGGTTCATCTAGGGGTGGATGAGACCAGGTTTCTCTTTTCGGTAAAGGAGAAATTTTAGCAGCTCTTCTAGATCGTATGCAAAGGAGGTGCAGTTCATCCAGGAGAGGATGAAGACTGCACAGTGTAGTAGGAAACAGGAAACCGGTGCCAGTCATAGAGACTCAGGCGTGTTAAATGTTTCAAGAGGAGGAAGCTTTAAATAGAGATGAGTCCGCGAAGCGGCAGACGTGGAGGCAGAGCTAGGAGATCAGCATGAGGTGGTTTACATCTTAACATTCTACAACCACCTGCCTTAGTTATCCCCGCCAAGCTCAGGGATCTGGAGGGCGGTGGAAGAATGCGGCTGCATGCGGTCAAGGAGTGTGACCCAATGGCTCTAAAAATGATTCCAGGGACCGTTTGTGTCCACTACTAGCTGTTGTAGTAACAGACGTCGATATGAATCATTCCTCGCTTTCAAAAATCTTTTCCCAGACCTAGTGTTTCTGGTAAGTTTTGGACTTGACCCTCACGTCTGGAGATACCTTGGAAGGAGACTCGATACTCACACTCACGCCGATGGTGTGGTCAGACCCTCGAGGCGAGAGTTTTGGTTGGAATATCTTGGTGGCAGCGTCGAGGCCTTACGACTTTGGTTTGAGTATGGACTGGGCAATCACAGTTCATACACAAATTGACGGTATTAGGCAAAAAGGTTGTAGTTTAACTACGACATCGGGATGGGTTTTCCTTGGTCGGTGAAAAAGGAAACCCCAGGCAGCGAAGGGTAACTCTTTCACAGGAGGGTGCGACCGATCACTCTTGAGTTAGTCAACCATACACTCGTGGAAGCAGCCTTTTGAGTTTCAGTTCTCTCAGAAAATAGAGACCTCTGGAGTTCGAGGATGACGATCACGTTCTTATACGGGTCTCACCTCGACGAGGTTTACGGAGATGTGGCCAAAGCGGCAAGTTATCTCCAAGGTTCAGCGGACCTTATTAGGTCCCCAGCGGGGTAGGAGGGGTGGTTTACCGCTAGACTCATTCAACGCAGTTGCGCCAGGTGCACGACGACTTCCACGTATCTCAACTGAGGAGATACGTGCTCGACCCTCTACATATCATCGACCATGAGGAGTTGGACGATGGCGATGGGGTTTCTTTCACAGAGGTTCCAGTGGGGATCGAGGATCGATATGAGTGGATCCTACGAGGATGATGGATTCCTCAGGTGAGATTTCTTTGGCAGTACGGGAACCTCCAGGTAAGCAAATGGGAGCGGAAGGCTCAGATACGTGCTCTGTACCGCTTTTGTGACCCTAGTTGTGTTGAATCTTTACGGAGATGTAAAACCCTGAGGTGGGAGTAATGTAAACACCCTAAATATTCAAGGAAAATTTTTACTTAATTTTCTTTTGAATTTTACAAGAACTCAGTTTCTGACGGTGCCTGATTCTAAGGCCCGATGTGCCCGGAATTAATTTCCGAAGTTTGGCTCGGGTACGTTCAGTGAACGAACGAGCGGGTTTTTCTAACTTTTGAACCGGTGCCCGGAATCGAATTCTGAGGGCACCGATGAACTGGAAAAGCCGATATTCGCTTAAGGAGACCATTTCTGAGGTTGCGTTTTATGCGGGTTGAGTTTTAGTTTTGGGAACTATTAAATAAAGTCAAATAAATTGTGGAAACACAATTTATTTAATCCATGTTGGTTATATCCTCCCAAAGGGAGTTAGAGGTGGGACCCACATCCACTTAACCTCCATTGAGAGGATTAAGTGTGGTGGGGCCCACACGATCCCTAACTCTCCAACTCCCCTTTAAACTCCCAATAACACCACTCAATTTAATTTTGACAACTTGAGTTATTAATTAAGTTGAGTGGCTTAATTTGAAACTTTTGAAATTCAAGTGGTGTAGTTGTGTAAATAAAATAAGCCATAGACTTATTTTATTTGGGTTGGTTTTCTTTTGTCTCCATGAGAGAGTTGGGAAGTCTTCTTCATCTTCTTCAACCTCGATGAAGAACGCAAAGAACACCGTTCTTCGACGAAGAACTTCTCCGCTGAAGAACACGGTTCTTCCGCGACGTCGTATCCGCGACGCGACGTTCTTCTTCCACGTCGTCTCTTCCGCGACAGTTTTCCGCGATGGAATCACCGTCAACGACTTTGAATCCCGCTTCGCGACTTCGACGTTCTTTCCCTGCAACGCCCGACCTCCGCGACACTCGTCTTCCGCGGGTTGTTGACGAACACCAAACTTGAAGCCGAGGTAGGGGATTGTTGATATTTTATTTAATTATTTTTCCATTATTGATTCTAGAATGTCGAACTTCGAGGATGAACGAATAAATGTTATCGTTTAATGAGAGGGGGGCCGGAGCGCACAAACACGGCCGAAACCCCCCTCCTATGTTCATATTTGTTTCCTGCCGGATGGAACGGGATGGCGTGGTGCCGTCGCACCATGCGGGAATCGCACAGAAATTATTGCGCGGCGCCGTCGCGCAGCACCGTGGAAAGAAATTCAAGGACGCGACGCCGTCGCACCGCGTCGAAGGAAACCGAGGACGCCGCGGTCAGAATGGGACCATGGCGGAGGGGCGTCGTGCCGTCGCACCGCGCCGGACGACGAAGGAAACAGCTGGTTCCGGGCCGCGGCGGAACAAGATGACCGGCGCCCATCCGGGCCGCCGGTGTCGGAAGCCGGAAGTGGACCGGCCTTTGCCGGTCCCATTGAGGAAGAACCGGCCGGCCAGGTCGGGGCGGCCGGAAAGGAGAAAAACCGGGGGAATTCAATTCCCCCGGCCAACAGCTCGGCCACCCATAAATGAGGGGGGGCCGTGGTTTCACAAGGGGGGGGGGGCAGGTGCCCCCCGTTTTTGCAGCAGCTCGGCCCCCCATAAATGAGGGGGGCCGCAATTTTACAAGGGGGGGGGGGGGGGCAGGCGCCCCCCGTTTTTCCAACAGCTTGGCCGAAGGCCGATCTGGCAGCGCGCCCAGCGGGCTGCGCTGAGCCGGACCGGCGCCGGGCCCGACCGACCCTGTCCGGGGCGGGTCGACCCGGTTCGGGCCAACCGGAGGGTCTCGGGCCAGGTCGGCCCGGGCCCAAAACCCCCGATATCGAACGGTTTAGGTTCAAATGACCATAACTCAGGCTACGGACCTTCGAACGACGCGCCGTCAGCGGCAATGCGATCCTTTGATCGAGACGGTCGTTTTGGTTTATTTCACTCAAGGTTTCAGATTACTTTGAGTTCGGCCGAGTTGGTTCGTACACGAAACCAACCGGGCCCTCAGAGCGGAAACGCTCATATCTTGAGCTCCAGACGTCCGAATGACGTGCCGTTGACTTTGTTGATTTCCTCTAAGTGAGACGGATCTTTTTACTTACTCCGCTCGAGGTTTGGATGTCGTCGGAGTGCGGTCGGGTTGGTTCGCTCACGAAACCAACCGGGCCCCTGGAACGAAAAAGCCAATAACTCACAGACCGGGAATCCGATTGACGCACCGTCTGTCTCATTGTTTTCCTCTTATTGAGATGGATCTTTTGGTATGCTTCGCCTGGATTTTGGGTGCAGTTGAGATACGGCTAGGTTGGATTGTACCTGAAATCCAACTAGGCCCCTGGAATGGAAAAGCTGATATCTTTCTGACCGGACGTCCATTTGATGAACCGTCATCGGCGTTGTTGATCACGTTGTGAAACGGTCAATATGAGTATACCCTATGAGAGTTCGGGGTACAGCTGAGATACGGCCGGTTTCGTTCGTACACGAAACCAACCGGGCCCCGGGGATGAAAAGGCTAATAACTCGCAGACCGGGCGTCCGATTGACGTGCCGACTGTTGCGTTGAGACCCCTATGACGAGGTGGTCCTTTGAGATACTTCTTTGTGGGACTTTGAGATACTTGGAGTATAGACTTGTAGCTCGTGGAGCGGACCCACCCAGAGACGAGCGTACGGAGTACGGAGACCGTGTAGCTGTCAGAGTCCTGAAGACTGCTTGTCCGATTCGATTTGGAGTGACCTACGTAGCCCAGTGGGGAGAACTACTTTGTAATGTGGCAGACCCACAACGGAGGAGCACTACTATGTGAGGTGGCAGACCCGCGGTACTCGACAGGAGGAGTACCTCTGTAGTCTATGAGGGGGGAGCACTACTGTGTTGGGTGGAAGACCCCGACGGGAAGCACTACTGTGTGAGGTGGCAGGCCTGCGTTACTCAACAGGAGGAGTACCTCAATAGTCTTAGGTTAGTGAGTAGTACCTCGGAGTCGTGATAGGACCACTGTACACTCTAGAGACGGAGCTCTTCAGCAGTTACGGTTTCGATAATGAAAATCCTGGTTTGAGTTGAGACTTTTGACCTTTGTGTTTCCTCATGATTGATATGGGTTACAGAATAACTTAGGTATTTGTATGGGCATATACCTGGGTAGTGGTTATCCATTGATTTCACAATCCTTGTGTTTCCTCATCATTTAGATGGGTTACTTGATAACTTAGGTATATGTATGGGAATATAACTAAGTAGAGGTTATCTGTTGAGATCTTCTTTGTAGTTATCCTTGTTGGTTTTAGTGAGACCTGGAGGGTCTCGGGGTCCATACTAAGTATCGTTATACTCACCCCTACAGAGGATATGCCCACAACTCGTTGTGTTGGTTGCAGACGACGGGTAGTGCTGACGGAGGCCGAGTGTTCGAGGACTGGTCGGTACCCGGAGGTGGACCACACGACGAGTCAGTACCCGGAGGTGGACTACACGACGTGACGATTGACAGAGGAGGTTGATAGATGAGAGCGTGGAGGAGGCTATTTGTACCTACCCTTCAGGTAGGATCCATGGTGGACGACCAGGAGCTGCGCTATCTGTACCTACCCTTCAGGTAGGATCCGAGGAGGATGACCCAGGAGTTTCTTCCTTCTTCCAGATATTTGTCTTTTTACTGTTGTACCTTGTTCAGTTGTAGTCGTACTTTCTTTTGGGTATGTATTCTATCCCAATTACTTTTCATAATTTCTTTTGTACTTAGTGTTTTGCTTCCCCTTGTACTCTATGGTGCTTGTTTCCTTTTATAAAGGCAATTCCTTCCCAGTTATCGGGATTTTACGCCTTTGGTGCTAGTCGCCAGCCCCTGGCCTATGGAAGGTGGGCTTGGGGTAGTCACGGAACAAGCCCCGAGGACGGGTCATGACATATTTAGATTATTTTTTACCTATTTTTATATGTATACATGAATCTTGTTTGAATGTTTCTAGCCCATGTGTTAAGATGAGAATATGAATTACATGTTTGGAAAAACCACATAAAATATTACCTAAACATTGATATTAATGAATTAATTTTTCATTTTAAGATAGAATTGAGATATTTTCACATCCCCTAAAATTATTTTTAATTATTTTAATATTATGTATGTTTTTACTGCATTACTGTCTCATTTTGACCATCAATTTTCTAAAACAAATCATCGTTAATGTATATATTTAGTGGACTAATTGATATCACATATCATTAACTTATTAAGTAATATACATTATTGAGTTTGAATAAAATTTATTATAGAAAATAGGGGATATTAATAAAATGGATAAGAGAAATAACATACAATAGAATATAAGTTATTCAATATTGGTGTTGTAAACGAATAAAAAGAGGGACATTTTTTAACCTGTATTGTGTTTAGTTGTATTAGTTTTCAATAAACAACAAAAAGGTTTTGTGATGTTAATATGTGTGGGGTAATGATATATTTAAATATATATTGGGTTTTAAATACTGTTTATAATAATAAGGATGGAGTTCCCAAACATTAAATTACTATGTGAAATCATCTATTAATTTTGTATGGAGATTAAATAACAACCTTGATGATTATAAGTGAATCAGCTATGTTCAATTCATTATGTATCGATGTATATGAGATTATTTTTTATGGGGAAAAAGATATTACTCTGTTGGATATTCCAATAGATCCATTCACATGGAAAAGAAAAACGTAGGAAAAAGATGTGTGGTTCCTCATATAATATTTTTTAAATATTTTATTATAATTCTCATTGATATTGACATCTACAGAACGAAGATTATGTAGAATAGATTTTCAATTTGAATATGTTGTGGATATTTCCATGGATGGTCCATCATAATAATTACTATAAATGAGGATGAATTTTTGTTTATTTCGTAAGGATCAAATAGATGAAAAAATTTAAATGTAATGATCATCATAAGATTTATTTCTTAAGATTATATGGGTTATCGTAGAACCAAAAGGCACACTATAAAGGGTTTTCTAGTTAAGAATAAATACCACAAGTTTCATTGGTAATCATTATAAATTAAAGGTTGATAAATTATAAAATGATATTTTATAGTGTATTGAAACAATTATCAAAGGATGACTGCTTTAAGGATTATCTTTTGTTAAAATGGTTCTTCTCTGTAACTCCAAGAGATTTCATGAGATATATTATTTTCATATTTTCTGTTGTACGCTACACAAATATGACCTTGCGCTCTATGCAAAACCGTATTAGCTTGCAGTATACACAACACTATTATTGGATCATGTTACACACAATTTCCAGTTCGTTTGATAGTATTTATTCTACGCCACATTGAATGTATATATATATATATATTCAATTTAAAAATAAAATATGGTTGTATTCTGTTATACAAAAAAAAAAGGAGTCTTTAGCAACATGCATCCCTGACTTGGCTTGCATAACCCGCAATTGCGACCTTCCTCGATAGCATGTGTTGTACGCAATACCAGGTTTTACTACACAACGATATATGGTTATAATATTATTATGAACTAGCCTTTATGAATAGTATCAACTAAATTTTGTATTTTATAACATTATTATACATCTTACACATTTTCTAGAACATGGTATTTGAATATTATTAATTTTTCATTTAAAATTAGTATTTTTTAAAAAATGCAGTTTTTCCTCCTTTTGATTGCACACAAAATTTAAATCTTGATTTTGACATATTTATAACATTAATATGACAACATAAAATTCTTATTTGGAATCAGGATATAAAAATTTACTTTGGATAAAATTTTCATATTATTATGATAACTTTCATATTTTGACAAATAGTGAAAATATGATATATTTTAATTAAAAACAACTTTTTTCATCACAATAATTTATATTGATAGATTATGTTTTAAATTGGGTTTTAAGTGTAATTAAAATATATTTTTACCATTTAATACAATTTCTTTCATTGGAGTTGATTTCACTTTGAAATTGGATATAAACAAGTATTGATCATTTGATAGTTATTGTATCTTAAAAACACGGTATTTGTTTTAATAATGATAATTAATTTTAAAATTGATTAATGCCACTTATATGTTTGGAATTTTTCAAAATAGACATCAATTTTGAATTTTGATTATCAAATATAGCTTATGCTGAATTTTTGATATTTTTCTGTAAAACTTTAATTTTTTATGAATACTGAAACCACTTTGTTGTAGTTAAAAAAATGACACTTTCATTTAAATGAAATTTTACCAATTATATGAATTGAATTTAAAAAATCCGACATACATGGTTGTTATCAAAAGTAAAATTTCATTCAATAAGATGAAAATAAGTTTTGGTGAATAGTAACTTTTGACTTTTATTCACCATGGTTAAAGGTAAATAGGGTAATTAATGGTTAAAAGTATATTATAATAATTCACAATTCTCTAAAAACTTTTCCTATCTTTATTGGATAATTAGTGGACGACCATGGGAATCCTTGAGATGATTTTGGGACCCCATTGAGCCACTTGGTAGTGATAATGACAATTTGGATTTATTTATTTAATGTAAAGAAAAACATGACATTAAAAAAATATTTTAGTAACTAATTTTTATAAGGGGTTATATAAATTATAATTTCGATTAAAAATATTCGTTGGAAAGATAAAAATACTTACTACATTATGGTATTTTTTTTACAATTTTTAGACATCAAATAAATTAAATTATTTATGACACAATAATGATGCATCATTTACCTCATTAATAAATTATTTAAATAAATAAGATTATAATGATTAAAATATTTTCCAAAACATGTCGAATTCTGATTGGATGATTTTATTTCGACCACGGGTAATCTTATTTTTATCTAAAATGATTATTGGTTCTTTTGAAACCGAGTATTAGTTTATAATAAAATATTATTTTCACACTTTTCCAAAGATCCCCTCCTCCCCCTTATAAATGGAGACCATTTCTATCAATTCCTCATACTTCTAAAGTCATTTAGAAAATCCATCCTCTACAAGATTACACTCCCTACAACCATCTCCTTCCACTATAATCCTTACCTTAGGATGAAGACACTTCAAAAAGTCCTTTTGGTTCAAACCAAAGTACGTTACCCAAATTAAAGGTAACAATTTTTCATAAATTGTTTTCTTTTATTCTACTTCTCCAACCCCTAAACTCTTTTTAATACTTTTTTGGTAACAAAACCATTATCCTCAATATACTAGGATGTTTTTATGTGAGTTATTTTAACTACACTTAAAAACACACCTCCGTCTAATGGATGAAAAACATAATGTTTCTATGGATGGAAAACAAACGCCTCACGAAATGATGATAGTTCGATTTTCTCCTACTGCCTCTGATGGTGTCCATTATGATGGAACTGTATTTATATATGATATATATTATTTTCATGATTTACTTATGCTTATTTACTTTCCAATAATATCTAGCCTTTATGGTTTCTATTGTGTGTAAATACGATAATCTAATTTGAGTAAGTGCGGACTACCGCCCACTCAAAGTGATGTGATTCGTTAATGCCTTATGCGGGATGTATAATGGATGGAGTTAATGATATTATAAATGATATTATAATTGAATAATAATATAATTTTTTATAATTTTGTTTTAATTCCACTAAAATAAGAAATATAAATGAAAGTAACGTTAATGTGTACGTACGGCTTACCGTCTCCATGAACGGTGCATTACATTTCTTACCTCTGTATGTTATATACTATTATAAATACATGTATATGCTGTATATATATTATATATATGATATATAAATCAGGAATATATTTCTGGATATAATGAACCTTTGACCACATGAACAACATGTAATTTTAAGAAGTCAATTTATGACTCAAGTATCAAATATTGACAAAATGAATATTATCTACTTAAATGGTTACATAATGTTTATAACATATTAATAAGTGATATAAAAGGAATCATAAAAATTAAAAAGGTTCTTAAGAAAGTATAAATTATCGTTGGATTATTATTCAGAAGATTAAATAATGATCGAGTCATGTCGGACACAAGGTAAGGGAACTTCATAACCCAGTTTTCGTTCTTTGGGTTGATCTTCTCTTTCTTGTTTATGTCGTTCTTTGATTATGTGAGAAATTAATTTTTATATATTATCATGTATTTATACATTCATTATGTGACCTTATAGTGAATACAAATAAGTGATCTTTTTTATTTACTAAATGATTTTTGTCCGGGATAACTTTTCCAGTCTTGTTTTTTTCTGAGATAGTTTATTCATAAGTATTTACTAGGGTAATATTTATCATCCATTTCCATGATTTCTAAAAATGTTTTCCTATATGTATAAAGTCCTTTTTTACCCATTTTTTGACTTTTACTACATGGTGTGTAAGGAATATTTCGTTTTTTACCATACGAGGTACTTTTTGACATTTCTGGAAAAAGTATGATGATAATGTATTTTTAACTTATACGACATGACCGGATTTTTATGTTTCAAAATGCCTTATTTTCTTGAAACATACTCTACAAGATGTCATGACTATATTCAAAAAAAATCCGTATCTTTTAAAATTACATGAAATTTTTTGAAAAGAAAATGATATTGAATAAGGAAGGATATTTTTCTCAAGAATTAATTTCAAGTGTTTTATAAAAACCATTTTCCATCTAAGATGAAATTTTTTAATATGTGTATGTTTCAAGTATAATGTCTCTATGATTTACATGGTTTCACTTTTCTTATGATGAAATGATATCCACTTGTTTTATATGGATTATTTTATGAGGGGATGATGTATATGAAACCCATTTTATTCATTGGGTTATGATGAATGATTTATGTTTATGTTGTGCCACATGTAAGAATGATTTAATTATGAGATGGGTAGGACCTATATCTCCCTCCAACGCATTAGTTAATGATTTATATCTCATTAGATAGACATGGCTAGAATGGAAAGTTAATCTGGTTTAGTGATACAAGACTAGAACGAGGAGTGCACTCGATTTAGAAAGGGACTTTGTCTACTATGATGGTCTTTGTAATAATGCCTTGGTTAATATGGAAATCATAACATGTTATTAATGGTTGCCACAATTACATGTTTTATTCCCATTCTATTTTATCATTATTGATGTTCCATTATGATATATTCCTTACATATTTCCATGATTTATTTCATTTCTCAATATTTTGATATTTAAACATTATTTTCATGTTTTAAGTTCAAATTTATATGGTTTGTTTAATTTTATCCATTTATACCATTACTAATCATTTTAGCTCACCCTTTATATGTTTTAGTTTCCCCAGTATATAAAGGAAGGTTTTAGGTATGAAAAAAATGGGAAGATATTTATGGGAGATGTTGAAGATCTTTCACGATGATTAGAAGATTATGTTCCGAGTTTCAAAAGACACAAAACTATTACAGTCCTTGAGTGTTGGTTTTTTTTATGTATTAAGTATTCCGAAAAATTAATGTAATGTTAATGTATGTCATGCTTTGGGTATCTACAGCTGGTATCAGAGAAAATGTTTAGATAATATTTGGAAACCAGGATGCGAAAACATTATTGAGATCCCAAGAGATATTTCTAATGGATGTCTAGGGATGTCTCTTAGGATAATTATCTGTATAGATTATAGACTAGAATTATGGAAACAATATTAGAATTAAACCTATGATGTTAGATATTGAAGGTATTCCCCCATTATTATGTTTTTTTCCTAGCTATATTTTTGTCTCTCACAATATTCTTTTTGGGTTTTAGAAAATGGCTGGAAACAGGAAGATTCACGATAATGGATAATATTATGGATAGTGGAATTATATTATTTGTGAAAAAATATATAAAATTGGATCTGGAAGTCAATTTATCATTAGTATTCCTAATAAGAAATCTCATAATATGATCAATAATCTCAACTTTGGTATGTTTCTTAACTCAGCTAATAAGAGAAAGATGGAGTCTCATGATGATCATAGAGGAAATAATGTTCAGTTTTCCTCATGTAAATAATGTGGGAAGAGGCATCAGGGAGAATATTTCAAAGGAAATGGAAGATGATTTGGGTGTTGAAAAGAAGGACACAAATCCAGTAATTGTAAAGTAAAAGGATCAGTTAACACCATGGACAAGGATAATGGTATTTCTAAGAAATCAACAACGTCTAAATGTTTTAAATGTGGAATGTACGGGCATTGTACAAACCAATTCCCTAAGTGAATGTATCATGACAAGAATCAGCATGGTCGTATGTGTAGTATTTATATTGATGATGATGAAGAGACTACAAAGGATATGTGAGATGAAAGAATTGATCAAGATCGGTCAATGTCTTAAGAAGGTAGTGGAATGATTACATGTTTATCAAGAGTAATGTTGTATAAGTAATCTCATGGTACTATAGAATAATGAGACATCTAAGGATTGTTACACAATTGATTTTCCTTATTTATTTGAATGTATATGTTGAATGGTAACACTAACCATGAAAAGTGATTCAAATAATTTGGAATGCAGATGATATGCGCATAATGAAGGGATAAAGAGAAAATAAGTTGTTAAATAGTATTCATGAGCTCATGACTGATATAAGGACAAAGTGATATCATGGTTTGAGTATATAGAATTTTTGGGATTTTGGTATGTGGAAAGAGTTACCTTTTTATAGCATTCATGTTTTCACTATGGTTCTATGATAATTTATGTTTCAAGAGAATATATGATTAAGATTTTCACATTTTTGCAATGCGATCAACAAGATATATCTTATTATATATGGGTGATAAATGACGGTATTAACTTGATTATTATGTGGCCTTTCCAGTAATCATTTTCATTATACTATGAACATGGACCGATGTATTTTGGATAAGCCATAAGTTTGTAATGAATTACGTTAGACATAAGATAATATTTTTTGAAGATATAATTATTTTTCGATATAATTTCGGTAATGTTATAATAGTGTAGTTTTAGAAAAAATTACAACCTACAGGATGGGCAATAACCTATCACATCGGACAAGATTGTGGGAATAAAATCCCCAACTGATGTGTGACAGGCCTTAATCACCTACCACTGGCCTACAAGATTTCCCGGGTTAGTAGAAACTAGTTTTATTTTAAGCGGTATGATAGATGAAGTATAAGTCCATTTTTGAAATCATAGATGATTAACCTCACCATAGATGGACTTATGTATATTTGATAACTTTTTCTAACCTTTTTTTGAGATTGATTGAAGGACCCATACTTCTATAAAATGATCTTCTAACACTTCGCGAAAGTCAAATTCAACTTCATTTCTTTAAGAGATGAAGTGGAAATTGTTTGAGGCATGAACAATGTTGAGATTGTACCAAAATCAAGTATGTATTTATATTAATTCGAAATTTTTTCAACATTTGGGAAATGATCAGGAAAAACAAAAATGTTTTCCTAGTGCTATCATATCTGATTAATCAGTTGGTAACATAGATCATCACAAATTTATGTCTTTGTGATTATTGGATTTTTCATAGCCATGTTCTCTACCACTCTCCATCAGAACATGATGGTTACATTTGTTTTCCATATCCATATTTTTCACCTGTGATCTGCTGTGTGGGAGCCCAAGTGATGGGTTACATTGGTTATCCATTTTGTTTCTAACGTTCTATTTTAAAAGTATGTTTTATTATTCCTTTTTACGATGTGGGTTTCTATGAAAGAAACTCTCAATAAATAAACCATTTATAACCCTGACGAATTTCGCGGGAGAAATTCATTTTAAGGGGGGTAGAATATAACTCCCCGAGATTTCATGAGATATTTTATTTTCATATGTTTTGTTTTATGCTACACCAAGAATACCGTGTGCTATACGTAACACCATTTTAGCTTTCAGTACATGCAACACTATTCTTGGATCATGTTACACACAATTTCATGTACATTGGATAGTAGTTATTCTACGCAACATTGAGTGTATATATATATATTTAATGTAAAAATTAAATATGGTTGTATTCTATTATACAATAAAACGAAATAGTTTTGCAAAACACGCAATCCTGACTTGGATTTCATTACACACAATCACGACCTTCCTCGATAGCCTGTGTTGTACGCAATACCAGGTTTAACTAAACAATGATATATGGTTATAATATTATTATGAACTAGTCGTTATGAATAGTATCAACTACATTTTTAATTATATAACATTATTATTCATCTAACACATTTTCTAGAACATTTTATGAGAACAAACTAAATACTTCGGGTAAAATCTGTATTTTTTAAAAAATGCAGTTTTGCCCACTTTTGATGGCGCACCCACATTAAAGCAAGTATTTGACATGTTTATAAGTACAATTTGACAACATAAAATTCTTATTTGGAATAATGATATTAAAATTGACTTTGGATAAGTTTTTCATATTATTCTGGTAACTTTCATATTATAATGAATAGTAAAAACATGATATATTTTAATTAAAACTTTTTTTCATCGCAATAATTTATATGGAAAGATTATATTATTAATTGGTTTTAAAGTTTTATTAGAATATATTTTTACCATTTAATCTAATTTTGGTCATTGGAATTAATTTCACATAAACAAGTATCGATCTTTTGATAGTAATTGTTTCTTAAAAACACGCTATTTGTTTTAATAACTGAAATTAATTTTAAAATTAATTAATTCCACTTATATGTTTTGAATCTGAAAAATTAGACATCATTTTTAAATTCGGTATATCAAATATATCTTAGGCTGAAATTTTGGTATTTTTCTGAAAAACTTCAATTTTTGATGAATAGTGAAACCACGTAGTGGTAGTTTAAAAATGACTCTTTCATTTAAAAGAAAATTTTCCACTTTGGTGAATTTAATTTCAAAAATATAACTGACATGTTTTTTATCAAAAAAAAAATTGTTTCAATAAGAAGAAAATAATTTTTGGTGAATAGTAACTTTTGACTTTTATTTACTCCTATTAAAGGTAAATAGGGTAATTCAATGTTAAAAGGATATTATAATTATTCAAAATTACCTTCACACATGTTCAAACCTTATTAAATAAGTATTGTCCGACCATCGGCATCCATGGGTCTATTTTTTAACCCCATTGAGCCACTTGGAAGTGATAATGACAATTTGGATTAATTAATTTAATGTAAAGACAAAATTGACATTAACAACAATAGTTTAGTAATTAATTTTTATAAGGGGTAATATAAATTATCATTTAGATTATAAATATTAATTGGAAAGATAAAATGATTCCCTACATCATGGTAGTATTTTTATAATTTTTAGACATCAAATAAATTAAATTATTTATGACAATATAATGATGCAGCATTTACCTCATTAATAAATGATTTAAATAAATAAGATTATAATGATTAAAATATTATCCACAACATGTCCAATTATTATTGGATGATTTTATTTATACCATGAGTCATCATATATTCATCTTTAATGATTTTTGGACCTTTTTAAACCGGTGATATGTTTATAATAGAATAATATTTTCACACCTTCCAAAAGAGCCCCTCCTCCCCCTTATAAAAGGAGACCATTTCTATCCAATTACTCACACCTATATATTTATTTGGATCGTCCAAAATTGGCCCCAATACTCTCCCTAAATCCTTATACACCACCTAGAAGCCTCACATTTTGAAGGAGGCACTTCATTAAGTCTTTTCGGTTCAATCCAAAGGAAGTTACCCAAATTAAAGGTAACAGTTTTTCTTAAATTATTTTCTTTTATTCTACTTCTCCAACCTCTAAACTATTTTTAATACTTTCTTTTGAAACAAGACCTTAATACTAAATATACTAGGATTTTTTTATGTTATGGTTTCAAACTACCCTTGTACAAACCTCCATCTAATGGATGAAGAACATAATGTTTCTATGGATGGAAAACTAACACCTCACGAAATGATGATTGTTCGATTTTCTCCTACCGCCTCTCATGGTGGCCATTATAATGGAACTGTATTTATATATGATATATATTTTGTTTATGATTTTATTATTATTCTTTACTTTCCGATAATATCAAGCCTTTTTGGTTTCCATATTGTGTAAATACGATAATCTAATTTGAGGAAGTGCGGACTACCGCCCCCTCAAAGTGATGTGATTCATTAATGCCTTATGTGGGATGTTTAAAGGATGGATTTAATGATATTATAAATGATATAATACTGGAATTATAATTTACTTATGTATCATTATATTTTAATTCCATTAAAATAATAAATAGAAATTAAAGTAGCGTTCATGTGTACGTACAGCTTACCGTCTCCATGAATGGTGCATTTCATTTCTTACCTCCATATGTTATGTACTATTATAAATACATGTATAATCTAGATATATATGATATATATGATTTATATATCATGAATATCTTTTTGTATATAATGAACCTTTGACCACATGAACAACATGTAATTATAAGAAGTCTATGTATGAATCAAGTATCAAATATCTACAAAATGAAAGTTATCAACTTAAATGGTTACATAATGTTTATAACATGGTAATAAGTGATATAAAATGAATAAAAAACTTGAAAAAGTTTCTAATGAAAGTAGAAATTATCTTTGTTTTATTATTAATAATATTAAAGAAAGATCGAGTCAAGTCAGACACGAGGTAAGGGAACTTCTTAACCCAATTTCCATTCTTTGGGTTGATCTTCTCTTTCTTGTTTATGTATTTCTTCAATTATGTGAGAAATGAATTATTATATCTTATCATGTATTTATAATTTATTTATGTGGACTTATAGTGAATACATATAAGTGATATATTTTATTTACAAAATATATTTTTGTCAGGGATAACTTTTCCAATCTCGTTTTTATCTGAGATTGTTTATTCGTATGTATTTACTGGGGTTATATTTATCATCAATATACATGATTTCTAAAAATGGTTTCATGTATTTTTGAAGAGCTTTTTACCCATTTTTACTTTTACTACATGGTGTGTAAGGAATCTTTCTTTTTTACAATACGAGGTACATTCTGACTTTTCTAGAAAATGTATGAGGAGAATATTTTTTTTAACTTAAACGGAATGAAAGGATTTTTATGGTTTCATAAAACCTTATTTTCTTGAAACTTTTTCTACAATATATCATGAGTATATTCAACAAAATCCATTTCTTTTAAAATTGCATGGAATTTTTTGAAAATAAAATTATTTTGAAGAAAAAAAGGATATTTTCCTCAAGAATTCATTTAAAGTGTTTTATCAAAACCATTTTCCATATAAGATGACATTATTTAGTATGTGTATGATTCAAGTATAATGTCCATATGATTTACATGGTTTCAATTTTCGTATGATTAAATGATATCCATTTGTTTTATATGGATTATGTTATGATGAGATGATGTTTATGAAACCCATTTTATTTGTTAGCTAATGATAAATGATTTATGTTTATGTTGTGGTACACGTAACAATGATTTCATTATGAGATAGGTGGGATCTATATCTCCCTGCAATGCATTGGGTATTGATTTATATCTCATGAGATTAACATGGAAGGAATGAAAAGTTAATCTGGTTCAGTGATACAAGACTGGAATGAGGAGTGTACTCGATTCAGGAAGGAACATTGTCGACTAAGATGGTCTTGACAGTAATGCCTTGGTTACTATGGAAATCATAACACATGCTTAATGGTTGCCACAATTACATGTTATATTCCCCTGTTATTTTATCATGATTGATGTTACATTATGATATATGCCTTATGTATTTCAATGTTTTATTTCATTGCTCAAGATTTTGATGTGTAAGCATTATTTTCATGTTTTAAGTTCAAATGTATATGGTTTGCTTAATTTTCTCAAAGCATACCCTTACTGAGATTTTAGCTCACCCTTTATATGTTTTATTTTCCCCAGGATATAAAGAAGTTTTTAGGTATGATAAAAAGTGGAATATCTTTATAGGAGATGTCGAAGATATTTCACCATGATTAGAAGATTATGTTTCGAGTTCCCAAAGAAACTAAACTATTAAGGTCCTTGAGTGTTGGTTTTCGTTATGTATTAAGTATTCCGAAAAAGTAATGTAATGTCCATGTACGTCATGCATTAGTTCTCTACTGTTGGTATCAGAGGAAAGGATTTGATAACCTTCGGAAACTAGGATGCGAAAACTTTATTGAGATCTCTAGAGATATTTATAATGTATGACTAAGGAAGTCTGAAATGTTAATTATCAGTATAGGTTATAGTCCTAGAATTACGGAAACGATATTAGATATAAACCTATGATGTTGGATATTGAAGGAATTCCCTGTTTATTATGTTGTTTTTCTAGCAAGATTTTTGTCTCTCACACTATTCTTTTTGGGGTTTAGAAATTGGCTGGAAATAGGAAGATTCATGACAATGGAGGATATGATGGACAGTGGAATGATATTCTTTGTGGGAAACCAAAAAAAATTGGATATAGAAGTCTATATATCATTATTATGCCTAATCAGAAATTTAATAATATGATCAATAATCTCAACTATGGTAGGTTTCATGACTTAGTTAATAAGAGAAAGATGGAGTTTCATGATGATTATATAGGAAAGAAAGTTCAATTTTCCTCATGTAAATCATGTGGGAAGAGGCATCAGGGAGAATATTTCAAAGGAGCTAGAAGATGATTTGGGTGTGGAAGATAAGGACACAAAACCAGTAATTGTAATGGAAAAGGTTTAGTTAACACCTTGGACAAGGATAATGGTATTGTTAAGACATCAACAATGGATAAATGTTTTAAATTTGGAAGGTACGGGCATTATGCAAACCAATTCCCTAAGGGAAAGTCTCATAAAGAGAATCAGCATAGTCGTATGTGTAGTATTTATGTTGATGATTATGAAGTGACTACAAATGATATGTGAGATGAAATAATTGTTCATGATCGGTAAATTGTTTAAGAGGGTAGTTGAAGGGCTACATGTTTATCAAGAGTAATGTTGTATAAGTAATCTCATGGTACTATAGAATATTGAGACATATATGGATTGTTACACTATTTTTTTTCCTTAAGTTTTTGAAAGTATATGTTTAATGGTATTAGTAACCATGAAAAGTGATTCAAATATATTGGAATGAAGATGATATGAACATAATGAAGGGATAAGGAGAAAATAAATTGTTAGATGGTATTCATGAGCTCATGACTGATATAAGGACAAAGTGATATCATGGTTTGAGTATATATAATTTTTGGGATTTTGGTATGTGGAAAGAGTTACCTTTTTATAGAATTAATTTTTTCACTATGGTTCTATGAAAATTTATGTTTCAAGAGAATACAATATTATGGTGTTCAAATATTTGGAATGCGATCAACAACATATATCTTATGATATATGAGGGATAAATGATGGTTCTTACTTCCTTATTATGTGGCCTTTCTAATAATCATTTTCTTTATACTATGAAGTTGTACCAAAGTATTTTGGATAAGCCTAAATATTGAAATGAATTATGTTAGACATAAGATAGTATTGTTTATGGATAGAACTTTTTTTCGATATAATTTCTGTTATGTTACAATAGTGCAGTATTAGAAAAAAGGACAACCTATAGGATGGGCGATAACCCTTCGTGTCAGACATGGCTGTGGGAATCGAACCCCCCAACCAAAGTGCTACATGCCTTTATCACCTACCACTGGCCTACAGGAATTCCCTGGTTAGTGGAAAATAGTTTTATTTTAAGTGGTATGAAATATGAAGTATAAGTCCATTTTTGGAATCATACACGATTAACCTCACCATAGATGGACTTATGTACCTTTGATAACTTTTTCTAACCTTTTTTTGAGATAGAATGAATGACCTATAATTCTATCACATGATCTAAAAACACTTTTCGAATGAAAAATTCAACTTCATTTCTTTAAGAGATGAAGTGGAACTTGTTCTATGAACAAGAAACGTTGAGATTGTACCAAAATAAACTAAGTATTTATTTTTGATAAAAAATTATTCAACATTAGGGAAATGATCTTGAAAAACCAAAATATTGTCCTAGTGGTGTCATATCTGTTGAATCAGATAGTACCTTAGATCACCATAAATTTATGGCTTTGTGATTATTGGCTTTTTCATAGCCATGTTCTCTACCACTCTCCATCAAAATATGATGGTTAGATTTCTCTTCTATGTCTATATTTTTCACCTATGATCTCTTATGTGGGAGCCCATGTGATGGGTTATGTTGGGTATCAATTTTTATTCTAATGTTCATTTTTAAAAGTATGTTTTAGTATTCATTTTTACGATGTGGGTTTCTATGAAAGAAACTCTCAAATAATAAAACATTTATAACCCCAACGAACATCGAGGGTGAAATTATTTTTAAGGGGGTTGAATGTAACACCCTGAGATTTCATTAGATATATTATTTTCATATGTTATTTTGTATGCTACACCAAGATTACGTTTCTCTATACGCCACACTGTTTTAGCTTGCAGTATACACAACACTATTCTTGGATCATGTTACACACAATTTCAAGTTCGTTTTATATTAGTTATTCTACGCAACATTGTGTGTATATATATTTATATTCAATGTATAAATTAAATATGGTTGTATTCTATTATACAAAACAACTAAAGAGACTTGAACAACATGCAACCCTGACATGGCCTGAATTACACACAATCATGACCTTCCTCGATAGCGTGTGCAATACCAGGTTTCACTAAACAATGAAATATGGTTATAATATTATTATGAACTAGTCATTATGAATAGTATAAAAACATATTGAATTTTATACCATTATTATTCATCTTAAAATTTTTCTAAAACATGGTATGAGAACAAACTAAATATTTTTTGTGAAATAAGTATTTTTAAAAAATGCAGTTTTGCCGCCTTTTGATGGTGCAACCACATTAAATATAGTTTTGGACATGTTTATAAATTCAATTTGACAACATAAAATTCTTATTTTGAATCAGGATATAAAAATTTACTTTGGATAAATTTTTAATATTATTCTAATAACTTTCATATAATAATGAATAGTAAAAACATGCTATTTTTTTATTAAAAACAACATTTTTCATCGCAATAATTTATATGGTTAGATTATATTTCTAATTGGTTTTAAAGTATAAAAAAAATATATTTTTACCATTTAATCCAATTTTGGTCATTGTTATTAATTTCACATTGAAATTGGACATAAACAAGTATCAATCTTTTGATAGTTATTGTTTCTTAAAAACACACTATTTGTTTTAATAATGGGAATTAATTTTAAAATTAATTACTGAAACTTATATATTTTTAATTTGGAAAAACAGACATCATTTTTGAATTCATAATATCAAATATATCTTAGTCTAAATTTTTGGTATTTTTCTGAAAAACATCAATTTTTGATGAATAGTGAAACCACATAGTGGTAGTTAAAAAAAATAACTGTTTCATTGAAATTAAAATTTTCTATTTCTGTTAATTGAATTTAAAAAATCAAACATACATGGTTGTTATAAATAAAAAAATGTGGTTCAATAAGATTAAAATAATTTTTGGCGAATAGTAACTTTTGACTTTTATTTGCTGCGGGTAATGGTAAATAGGGTAATTTAAGGTTAAAAATATATTATAATAAATCCAAATTATCTTAAAAATTGTCCAAACCTTATTGGATAATTAGTGTCTGACCATGGTCATCCTTGGGTATATTTTGGGACCCCATTGAGCCACTTGGTTTTGATAATGACAATATGGATTATGTAATTTAATGTAAAGACAAAATTGGCATTAACAAAAATCATTTAGTAATTAATTTTTATTAGGTGTTATATAAATTATATTTTCATCTAAAAATATTCAATGGAATGATAAAAGTATTCCCTACATGATTTTATTTTTTTAATTTTCGAACTCAAATAAATTAAATTATTTATGACACAATAATGATGCAACATTTACCTCATTAAAAAATGATTTAAACAACTAAGATTATAAGGATTAAACTATTATCCAAAACATGTCCAATTCTGATTGGATGATTTCATTTCAACCATGAGTCATCGTAGCGTCATCATTAATGATTTTTGGACCTTTTTAAAACGAATATAAGTTTTTAATAAAATATATTTTCACACTTTCCAAAATAGTCCCTCCTCCCCCTTACAAAAGAAAACAATTTGTATCCAATTTCTCACACCTCTCAAGCCATTTGGCTCGTCTATCCTCTGCCCAATTAATCTCCCTACATCCCTCTCCTCCCCTAAGAATCCTTACCTTAGGCAGAAGTCACTTCAAGAAGTCCTTTTGGTTCAAACCAAATGAAGTTATCCAAATTTAAGGTAACAGTTTCTCTTAAATTGTTTTCGTTTATTCTACTACTCCAACACCTAAACTCTTTTTAATCCATTCTTTTGTAACAAAACCAGTATCCTCAATATACTCGGATGTTGTTATGAGATGTATTCGAACTACACTTACACACACCTCCATCTAATTGACAAAGAACATAATGTTTCTGTGGATGGAAAACTAACACCTCACGAAACAATGATTGTTCGATTTTCTCCTACCGCCTCTCATGGTGGCCATTATGATAGAACTATATTTATATATGATATATATTAGGTTTATTATTGCTTTATTATTATTTACTTTCCAATTATATCATGACATTATGGTTTCCATAGTGGGTAAATATGATAATCTCATTTGAGGAAGTGCGGACTACCGCCCCCTCAAAGTGATGTGATTCATTAATGCCATATGTGGGATGTATAATGGATTGATTTAATGAAATTATATATTATATTATACTGGAATTATAATAAACCTATGTATCATTATGTTTTAATCCATTAAAATAAGAAATTGGAATGAAAGCAGCGTTCATGCGTACGTACGGCTTACTGTCTCCATGAACGGTGCATTTCATTTCTTACCTCCATATGTTATGTACTATTATTAATACTTGTATATTCAAGAAATATATGATATATATGATATATAAATCCAGAATATTATTCTGGATATAATGAACCTTTGACCACATGAACAACATGTAATTATAAGAAGTCCATTGTTGACTCAAGTACCAAATGTCGACAAAACGAACATTATTAACATAAATGGTTACATAAAGTTTATAACATGGAGATAAGTGATATAAAAGAAATAATAAACTTGAAAAAGATTCTTAAGCATGTATAAATTAAATTTATTTTATTATTCAAGATATTAAGGAATGATCGAGTCAAGTTGGACATGAGGTAAGGGAACATCTTAACCCAATTTCCATTCATTGAGTTGATCTTCTCTTTCTTGTTTATGTCATTTGTTGATTATGTGAGAAATGAATTTTTATATCGTATCATGTATTTATACTTTCTTTGTGTGACCTTATAGTGAATTCCCATAAGTGATCTGTTTTATTTACAAAAACTCTTGGTAAGGGATGACTTTTCCAATCTCGTTTTTATCCGATATTGTTTATTTGTAACTATTTACTGGGGTTATATTTATCATCCATGTCGATGTTTTCAAAAAATAGTTTCATGTATATTTAAAGTCCTTTTTATACATTTTTGACTTTTACTATGTGGTGTGTATGGAATCTTTCTTTTGTTTACCATAGGAGGTACTTTTTTACTTTTCCAACAAATGTACGAGGAGAATATTTTTTTAACTTATACGGCATTAACAGATTTTTACGGTTTCATGACGCCTTATTTTCTTGAAAATTACTCTACAAGATTTCATTACTATTTTCAAAAAAAACCATCTTCTATTAAAATCACATGGAATTTTGTGAAATGAAAATGATTTTCAAGAAGAAACGATATTTTCTTCATGATTTCATTTCAAGTGTTTTATCAAAACCATTTTCCATCTAAGATGACATTATTTCAAATGTGTATGTTTCAAAAATAATGTCTTTATGATTTACATGGTTTCAATTTTCATATGATGAAATGATATCCATTTGTTTTATATGGATTATTTTAATATGTGATGATGTTTATGAAACCCATTTTATTCTTTGGGTTATGATTAATGATTTACGTTAATGTTGTGGCACACATAAGAATGATTTCATTATGAGATTGGTGAGACCTATATCTCCCTACAATGCATTTGGTAAAGATTTATATCTCATGATATATACATGGCTGGAACGGTATGTTAATCCAGTTCAGTGATACAAGACTGAAGCGAGGAGTGAACTCGATTCAGAAATGGACATTTTCCACTAAGATGGTCTTGGCAGTAATGACATGGATACTATGGGAATCATAACATGTGATAAATGGTTGCCACAATTTCATGGTTTATTCCTATGATATTTTATCATGATTTATGTTCCATTATGATCTATGCCTTACATATTTCCATGTTTTATTTCATTGCTCAAGATTTTGATGTTCAAACATTACTTTCATGTTTTCAATTCAAATATATATGGTTTGTTTTATTTTATCCATGTTTAACCTTACTTATCATTTGATGTCACCCTTTATATGTTTTCTTTTCCCCAAGATATAAAGAATGGATTTAGGAATGAAAAATGGGAAGATCGTTATTGTAGATTTTTAAGATCTTTCACCATGATTGTAAGATTATGTTCTGAGTTTCAAAAGACACTAAACTATTATGGTCCTTGAGTGTTGGTTTTTGTTATGTATTAAGTATTCCGCTAAAGTAATGTAATGTCTATGTACATCAAGATTTGGGTCTCTATATTCTTCATGATTTTGAGATATAAAATATAATAATATTCACTGTAGAATATTTACATGGCTTATTTATATCAATATAAGGTTAATTATTACATTTCATAAGGATTATTTGGTAGAATATTTTACTTTATATGGTTCATTTTTAACATAATAATGTTTATTATAGTTCATCATAATTTTATCCTTGTGATATTATATAGTTTTACATAGCATGTTATAATATTACATGACATTTGGAAAAGAATTGTAAACAAAAATGGAATTTTAATTGAATGGGATTCATAATGTTACACTTATATTAGAAAAATTATTAACATGATATCAATTGAGATGATGTTATTATTATTTAAATTGTTTTGAATATCACTATTATTATTGTAAACATAATTCCATATTTATGATTTTTTTATAAATGATCATGATGAATGTTAGGAATCTCATAGTATGTTATTATATTTATTGAAAAAATATTATTTATAAGATTATTTTTGAATAGAAGAGTGATGCATATAGGATTGTTGAAATTTATCCTTTTTTACTGATTGAATTTGTTGATAGGGAATCCTAATGGAAGGAAGATAGAAAAAACATGGGGGAGAATAGAATGGAAAGTAATTTATTATGAAAATATACAAATAATATCATCCATAGAATATCACATCACAATAGTGTCCATGTCATATGAATAAAGAAAATTTATTTGTGATCATACACATACCATAGTGTGTGTTCAGTGGGAAGTTCCAAAAATGGGAAACTAGAAATTAACTATACCATTGTGTCCACTATAGTGGAATTCCTAATTACATATGAATTATGATAGATGCCAATATGACCCTAGTGAATTCCATGTTGATTGATAAAATGGAAATAATCATTCACCACATCATTGTTTCAACATCCCATGTTTTGAGCCTAGTTAAAATTATAAGGGAATTTTATTTTTTGTATATGGTTGAAGGACCTTTATTTGACCCATGTTTATTATGTAATTATGAGAATTATAACAGTCAAAATTGTTTTTAAACTAAATTTATGGACTGAGAGGTCACTAAAGTGTTCTGTATAATTATGGGGGCATCCAACTTCAAATACTAAAAAACAACAAGAATTTGTCAACAAGAAAAATATATATAAAAACTAGTTTCCCACTAAATGAAAATGTTTTGTTATATCAATAGACATTTAGTTCTCACATAGTTAAATCAAAACATGTGAATGGAACATCATGGTTGGGGACCTAGATGTAGGATTATGAAAATAGGATTTTGAATGGGATGTGAATATTTATCCAACATGTTTAGCCATCCCATGCAAGGGGAGTTTTTAGTAGTTCATTAAGCATGGTTGTTACATAGTAAATCCAATACTACTACAAAAAACTATGGATATTAATGTTGGTTAACATTAGGAATTCCTCATTAATGAACTAAAAATATTAAAACATTGTTAATATTCCCATTACCAAAGTTTAGCCACAGATATTATTACACATGAGATCTCTCCCTCACCCATGGAAAGGATTTTATGTCATTTTCTATTTTGAAATTAAAAACAATCACTTTTTGTCATGTTGGAAATTCATGAGTAAAATCTCTAATTCCATTGATTCATTTTAAAACTTATATTCACTCCTCTTGTGCAATTTTGGTGTTATCACAATCACCCTATTTTTAGGGTAGATGTATATTTCTTAAATTTCTCCCTAACTAAACTTATTCAAGACCCTATTTCGGGAGACTAAAATGGCCTTTGTATATGGTGCATGGTCTATAGATCTTTCTTGAAGTTTCCATTGATTTATAAATATCACTTTTGTGCCGCATGATATGCATTCCAGGTGCCACCCCTAAATTACATAATACCATTAATTAAATGGTTATATCATGAATTGACTACCTTATAACCCATCACATAGTTATAAGAAATTACATTAACCCAAATCACCATATTTTGGTTGAAATTATTATATAAAAAATAAAACATTTGTTTAATAATGTCTAATCCTCCCACCCGGTGTGTGAAATTAAAATGATAATTCTTATAATGAACTACCATGTTTGGTAGAATCCAAAAATTCTCAATTTATATGAATTTAGTTCTTCTACATTAATGTGATTATTGGATGTGCTGAATAAATTGTTTGTTAATAATTCCACGTTTTATAATAAAACACCTTCAATTAAGGTGAACTATCTTCTAAAATAAAATGAGGTGATTAATGGTTTAAATATTTCTAGGATTTATCAAAATGATGTTTCTTATGACTTTTTGCCTATTTATAGATGTATATATTTCATATTACCTAGCCCTTATTTATATTCGTAAATGGATATTACATCCTTTTAAAAAAAATGAATAACCACCTTATATGTGGGTTTACTTGCATTGATAATAAATTACCTTTCCATGATAGATGAAGTGGATTGTTTGAATTTAATTGTTTGATTTCAATGGACTGTAATTGTGTGGTATTGAAAGAGGTTTTTCATTAAATAAATATACATGAATTATGTGAATAGTATGAACTGTGATACCCTTAGTTATGTGAGTTTTATGTATTACACCAGATTAAGTGGTAATGCCTTACTATAATAATTATTATTTCTCCCCAAACATTGGTTTTGACATGATGGTTAAGGTACTTGTTTAGCATTACAATTCAGTCTCCCTTATATAGGGTGTTGATCATGATGCCTCTCACCAATGGAACTATTTTCATAGTGGGAATGATACACTATTTCCCTTGTTTCGGGTGTTAAAATGATGATTCTCCCACCATATTGTGTGTCGATAATGATGTCTGAAATTAATTATTAAATGTGGGGAATGTACCATCTACAGGGGCATATAGCTTGTTTAGACAAGTTATGGATGCCCAAGATATTCCATGATCTAGCCATCAAAAATTTTCCAAGAATACAACTACTTATATTCTCTCATACATTGTCAATATATTTGAATACAATATATATATGACCTATATGTATATATTACAAAATATATATGTTTATAAATTAATGATTCATTCTAGAATGTACCAACATATGTAAAGTATTCATAGTGTTTTGGTGGAACATGAGATAACTATTATTTATTTATTTACCCTTGTTTATTATTATTCCTAACTACACAATGTTGTAACATATATGCACAGACTAGATTTATCTATAGACACCATTGGTGTGGACTTACTGACTATATCTCACGAACTACTCGGTACAATATAATAATGTGGGTACCAAACCATACATGATTTTCATAGGACAATGAATTATTACTTGTGTCCCCATGATTGTTCTACAGTTTTAGGATCATGGGGTTTTGTTGGATCTATGGATGCTCATGGAAATCACCCTCATGACATTTTATTCATCTCTTATTCATTCACTGCACTATATCATGTTTCCATCCAAATATATACTATGTCAGTCTGTGTATCATCATCCACATTTTCATACATTATTGTATATTGACATTATCCATCATTTATAATCAATAATATTATTCTTCCTATTCACTATGATTAATTTATTAATACTTAAACAGTTTTATGTTATTTATTTTATGATATAATATTTTGATACTCTGAACATGAGTGTATAGTCTCCCTAATGTACCATTACAAGACACTAATTTCTAGTCGAAATCATCCTGAATATGGAGATGGATTCCTAAGGTCATGTGTCAACTGGTTCAGCTACTAGTTTCATAGATAGCGAGTCTGGGATGATAATACGTGGTGTGAGAGTCATATATTGTTTCAAGGGATTTCTGTTTGGGGTCGGTAAATAGGATACATGCAATGTATCTGAACAATGTAAATGGGCATGTATGGGAGTGATCAAAAAACCCATTGAGAAGACATCCAAGTGGATATAGATGGGATTATTTTTCGTGCTATTCTCTATTATAGTTTAATATTATTTCACATTGAGTTGTTGGTGTATATTTCACTTCCTATGTTTTTAAAATTTTATGTCATTTATTTCATTTTCCTAGCAGGGAAAGGAATTATCATTTCATGAAAAATAAAAGTAATATAGATCTTTGCATTCCATTAATATTTCATGCAATGTACTTTTTTGTAGTTTGTATTCTAATTATGATGATTTGTTACATCCAAATTTGGGATCCACTTAACATATTCCCTGAGTTAATGGGGATAATTTCCTCAGGCATGACTCACTGTTTTCTAGAGGTTACCGACTATTAGTGAGGGTGTAACAATTTTATGGTTTGGAGACAATAAACTCTTAACTAAATGGAAAATTTTGTGTAACCAAAAATATAATATAATGGAAACATATATAAATGGAGAGAATTAATTTGTATTAGAATTATCAATTTCTAAAAAACTGAATGAAAATATAAAAACCCACCTAGGTGGTGTCATATATATGGATGCTTGAAATGATGAAAACCCAAAAAGGTAATTCATGGCATGAATTTACCATAATGCCATATAAGGTATACAAAATCCAAAAAAACAAAAATTATTCTCCTCTACCATCAAGATCATAAGCTCATCCATCTCTTTATAAGCTATTTCTATAGGCATGTATATTAATTACTAGTATATGGTAACATGTCCTTATCCGCACCTATAAAACAATTATCTTCTCAGGTACCCAATGAATCCTGAGTAGGTTGTGTGATAAAACTCATTGTATGCCATCACCAACAGTGTCTACATGTAATCCATAAATTGTGTAAAAGTAAACAGTATATAGATATAAATAAAATAATTATACAATACTGAATAAACGAATATCTATACCACTTAGGTTCATAATGTACACCTGATGGCTCTATCATCTTTAGATAATGGTTAGAAGATGATTTTAAGGAATAACCACATATATATTGTATTATTATCTATAGTATAATTTTATATATTGGATCCACCAATAGGAACTAATTACATGAAGATATCAGTTTCCATATACCAATAGTACTACTTCTGGATGGATAGGGGCATAACCCTGACATCTATGATTAGACTAACAATTTTATAAGCTAAAATAATATGGTAAAATCCATATATCTGATAATTACTAGGATACATGATTCTTTTCATCTGATATGGTGATCATCCCATCATTACAACAGTTTAACAACATATGTGGCATATAAATCCCAAGATCCAACACGTGTGAGTGGTTTGAGCCATTATTCCCAACACTTGATGTAAAGGAATGTGATACCATTGTTATTATCATAACCTTAATAATAGAGTCAAAACATATATTAGTGAATATATATGTTTATAATATAATACATGAGGAAAAACCCTCTCATGCATCTCATTATTCATGTTCCTTTACAAAAAAGGAATTACCAATATCAATGAGAATTTATATAATCGTAAAAGAATATGTGGTCTTACCAGCCTTTATAAATCATTACAAATAATCCATTTAATTTATTATTGGAAATAATTTCCGGACTAATGCATTCCATTCAATTTATTTCTATTAAAAATATTATTTCATTTACTAAAGGGAATCCATCATGTGTAGGGCGTAAAATATAATTGATTCCATTTTATCCATTTACCAATTACAACTCAATTTCTATGTTTCAATGTCATTGAAATAAAGACATGGTAAAATGTTTTATTTGATAGATGATAAATTCCCACCCTACACGAAAAAAAACTAGTAGGTTCCCTTGTCTCAATTTAAGCAATCACATTTCTGTGGAAATTCAATCAAAAAGCTAATTCAAAATACAATTAGGAACCCTTTGTATTTGACTTCGACTAATCTATCGAGTGATACAATGCAATTACCATTGAATTACAATAAATGGGATTATTGTTTCTAATATATTTTAGAAATTGAGGATTAAAAGTATTTCAATAGTACATAATTTTTTTCGAATGATAACTGTTCAGTTGGTTTATAAAATTTATAGATGTGTACTCAAATTCCACCTAAAGTGCATAACGGTTGGAAACATAAAATTATATTGAAATAGAGATTACTCAAGTGATAACTTTAATGAATCCAATAGATTAGTTTTTCTAGAATCATAAAATGTATGATGATGTTATCTCAATTCCTATATTGGATTGAGGGAGATCCATGCAAGAAGAGAAACCAAAAACGTCTTATAACAACCCTACCCTTTATTTCATATTTAATCCTAATTTATTACATAAAATAGACCCCAAACCATATATAATATTGATATGTCTAGTGTATTTACGATATTTGGAACATTAGATGAAAACTTAAAACATGAAAAACAACATTTTTATTGAAAAAATCATTTTTAATGACCATAACATTCCTTTGTACCAAACAGTGCATGGTTTAACCTGAGGACATCCATAAGAAATGGGTAGGATATAAAGCCTAGTAAGGGAATAAAAAAGGCATAACATGTGGAATATGAAAGAAGTTATACAATATAATTTCAATGAAACATAAAATGATATTAATAATATTACATGATATAGAATGATAATAAAAACATTGGAAATGTGGAAACAACATAAAATATGATATTAGCATTAGTGGAGGATATTTTATCATGGAGGGGCATGAGTCAATGATCAATGCATATGGTGGATAATGAGTCAATTATCATTTAACATGATAGATCATGAGTTAATCAAATTTCACATGACATATCATGATAAAAAACATTACCCAAAGTGTTGGAGCACTATCAGGGTCCATCCTTCATAATCAATTCATTTTCATGCTTATATTTTCAACATAGATCATACAAAATAGATGCATTAATCATCATAGTTTATTCCAATATCAAGTAAATGTGGAATTTATACATACATATGTATATATACATAACAAATTATATTTTTATAAAGGTGAATACCCTTGATAGGGAATTGAGTATTGTATTCAGTAAACAATGAATTTGGCATTGAAAAATCGCAGTGCAATTTCGGCCGCATAACGACATAATATTGAAATTCATAAAATGGGATGATGAGAGTGAAATGGGTATCTCATATTTTAGTAAAGAAATTGACAATAATATGTTCATGTAATGACGCTCCCCAAAATAGGTAAATGTAAATTTATGGTGTAACATAAAAATGAGTCTTGAAGTAAGAGTAGGAATAAAAAAACCCTTACGAAACATGGGAATTGTAATTGGTGAACCTAACATATTATAAATGGGGTTAATGAGAGTTAATATAAGATATAATAATTTATATATCAAATGTAAATTACAGGAATTACTTAAAATCATATCCAAAAATATATAAACAAAATTTAAGAATCATAATATAAAATAAGTCCTTGTATGAAAATGAGAAGAGAAAAATCATATAGAGAATTTTTTCATAGTAACAGCTCAGGTAAGGGTCCATATGATGGAAAATAATTGATAAATCATCAAAATAAACCAAATTTGATATTAAATTAATGATTAAAAATGAATTACAATACATTAAATTGATATTTAAATACAAAATCCCAAATAAGGTTCTTGAATTCAAAGGTGATGAGAAAAACCCCTTACAAAATTTTCCCATATTAATAGGTTTACAAAAAGGATCATAGGGGGGAGTAATTAGAGTGAAAGTAAGATATATGAATTTATAAATAAAATTTAATTTATATGGTTAATGAAAAATCATATCGCAACATGTAAAAGAAATAAGAATCAAAATATATAATAAGTTCTTAAATTGAAATGAGAAAAGATAAATCCCTTACTTGAATGTATGCCAACTAATGCATAGGAGAGGCTTATGGGGATCCTGGGGAGCATTGGTAGGAATATATTGATTAGTTATAAAATATATGAAGATCATGAAAGTGTTTTATAGAAGAGTAATGGGATCTTTGGTGGATATATATATATGAATGTTGGGGGATTTCCTTATTATTTTTGTTTTGGACACTACATAAAACAATATTCAAAACCAAAAACCATCCAATGGTTTTTCTCCATGGATTAAAAAAAAGGGCATTGGTATATATTATTTTATAATTACAATGAAATAAGATAATAATATACTACCCTTTATTATGTGGAGTTTAGTCACAGTTTCAATGAAATGAATTTAAAATCATAAAATATATTATATGTCTTAGAGGATTCACTGAGGCATTATAAAATAAATCAAATAAACCTAAAATATTTTTATTTCAATGGAGAAACATATAATTTTTCATATAAAAATTTAATTTATTTATGAAAACATTATTTATCCATTATGATGTCTTAAAACACACCTTATATTTAAACGATATTTAATATTTACCCAAAAATCCAACGGTGTCAGAAAATTTGGAAAAATTTACTATTTGATAATTTGGAAATAATAATTTCCAAAAATAATATTAATTTTATCTAAATAATTATATGAATATTTAAATTTTAACATTAATAATAATAACTGAAATTGGATGAAAATGAAGGGGTTTTTTACAATAACAATTTTTTATCTATAATAAAATTTCATTTAGCTTTATTAATATATATATTATTATTTATATTTAACAGTAGATAATTTAATAATTATATTTTTTTAAAAAATTATTTAAAAAATCCATTAATTAATCCACATAAACATCATAATTGAATTTGAATATTAAAAAAAATAATATTTGTGGATTAAAAATCTTTTTCAATGTAACAATAATAAATAGAAAATATATTCACTATTATATACAAACAAATAATATTCATAGTCTTGTTTCTATGGTCCTGAATCATATCTTTTTATTACATATTCATTTACACTAATAGTAATGTTCATGATGGTGGGGATTTCATGGGGCCATTTATTGAACATGGTTTGGGTCGTGATCTTGATGATCTTTAACTTCTCTCTTAAACAGTTTTGATCATACCTACATTATTATATCTCAGCATGGGGTTGGTATATGTAAAATCCCAAATATTATGTCTCCCTTAGAAGCTCTGATAAATTGGATTCATAGGGAATAATCCTACTGGATGGGCCATCACATCCATTTTTAGTATCCTAAGTATTTTCTTAAACCCTATAAATTTACAATTCATGTGATCATTTTCCAAAAGTTATATTATCAATTTTAATGATTCATACTATTCATTTAAATCCAATTGTATAAAATAAAACATAATAAGGGAATGTGTGTTCTATATCCCCTAAAACCTAAAAGGGGGAATTTTATTCATAACTATTTTGGTCATAGATACCTCCCCCCTTAAAAAATTTCTCATTGAAAATTTCATTTTCCCACACTAATATAGATGTGGGTAACCCCGCATTAGCAACCCCTCTAGTTCCTAGGTTTCTTCTTCAATCATGTGGTTTCACCACATATACTTGATGAGAGTCACTGTCTTATTTTGTAGAAACTTTTCCCTATGATCTATGATCTTCACAGACTAATAATTATATTAAAGGACATTATCTAGTGGTACTATCTCATGATTGAGTACTTTTGATGCTTCTAGGATGTACTTGTTTAAGTGATATACATGGAATACATCAGGTACTTGATACATGTTCAGTGGGAGTGCTAGTCATTAAGCCACTCATCTTAGGTAATAAATGGTCTCAAAATGGTCATTGTACATTGGACTAATATTTTACTTATTGCCAAATATCTTCACTCACTTGAACGTGGATATATTGAGGAACATCATCTCTCTAACATTTACCACTATTTCATGTCAATGATAGTCATAATATCTCTATTGGAAACTCTGAGAAGAGTTTTTGTGATGTTTTATGGTATTATCCTTCTCCACTACATCATTATCCATTTCCAAAACTAGAATATTTTGTTCCACAACAACATCCCAATATTCTTGTGTTCTGGAACTCTTCCAATAAACACCTTCATAAGGGGATATTTTAATGCTCACAAAAATTATTTTTGTAAGATAACTCAACCAAAGGACCATGTTGGTCCTATAATCATATAAAGTCCATTAATGAAGCATTAAAAATGTCCTCATATGTCGGGATGGTTCACTCATATTGGTCACCAGTTTGAGGTTGATAAGCCGTATTAAAATTCATCTTAGTGCTTTTAGAATTCTTGAGAATTTTCCAAAACATAGAGGTGAATCTTGGAACATGATTGGACGCAATAAATTGTGGTACTCCATGAATAATTACCATTAATCTAATGTAAATATCCGTCAGTTGATCTAGTGACAAATCCTATCGAATTATGATGAAGTGTTCATTTTTCATAATATTATCCCCAACAACCCAAATATCATTGTTTCCCTCATAATTTTTTGGAATTCCATTAAAAAGGTCTATTGTGATGTTTTACAATTTCAATTTTGGTATGGGTAATGGTTTTAGCATCCCCATATTCTTTTTCATTTCATCCTTCACATTATGTAAAACTAGCCACTTAGTTGTATATTATGTGATATCCTTCTTCAAATTATCCCAATACTAGTTCTCTTAGAGATCTTGGAACTTATTTTTGTTTCTTGAGTGAATTAAAAAAAGTCAAACTATATGAATAATGAAATAGTTAATTCTTTAACTCTGTATATGATGAAACACAAAATATTGACCCAAATATCTAAATTCCATCTTCATTAACATTGAGCTGTGAGGATTTCCTTCTTCTTATAGATTCCAACTTTTTTAATTACCACATTATATTTTCACCATCATTTAACCATTCTAAAAGATATAGTTAAGATATCAATTGTGAAAGTTTTGATGATGTTCCTTTAATTATGATTTCCATGTCCATCTTCTTCAATTCTAAGAAGATTTGATCCTTCTCGATTCTCATCAGTGACATAATGTTGGGTCCTTACAATTTAGAGCATCTTCTAGTTTGTTCTTTTTTCCAGGATGGGAGTTTATTGACGTGTGAAAATCCTTAATAATCTCTTACCATCTTAGTTGGTTCATATTTATATCTTGATTTGAGAATATATATTTGATACATATATGATCTGTATATATTTCACTATTCTCCCAAAAGAGATAATTCCACTAGATTATCAATGAAAATATCATAGATAGAAACCCCAGAACCTACATGGGATAGTTTTGCTAATGGATTTTAAACTACCATGTGGTATAGGAAATGTCTATTACAGTTTTCATTAACTTGCATCCTAATACCTTCTTTGAAGCATCACTGAAAATCAAAAATTATTCCCCACTTGTGGGTAGTGTGAGAATGGGGCAGTGACAAGCCTCCTATCCAACTCTCTAAAGCCTTCATCACATTCATCATTCCAAGTAAATTTGACTCCCTTTCATGTTACCTTGGTAATAGGGTTTGACAGTTGTGAGAAAATTCTCAAAAATCAAAAATAAAATCCAACTACCCCAAGGATGCTATGGATATAAATCCTAGATATTGGCCTTAGTTATCCCTAAATTGTATTTTTATTTTAAGGATACATAGACATCTTATTTCTTGTGATGATTTTCATTAAAAATGAGACTTCTTCCAACTAGAACTCACACTTACTGTACTTTTCCTAGAACTTATCCTTTCAGAAGTTACTTACAATGGTTCTTAGATTCTCTACACGTTTCTCCTTGGTATTGGAGTATATTATAATATCATCTATAAATACAACCAAAAATTTGTCAATGTAATTTATAATGTCAATATCCATCATTTTTATGAATATTTTTGATGTGTTATTGAGTCTGAAAGGCATAACTATGAATTCATAGTGCCCATAACAAGTAATGAAAGAAGTCTTGGGGTATCCTCCTTCTTCACCCTTACTTACTCATACAAATACTATTGATCCACCTTTGAGGATTATTGTGCTCCACATATCTAATAAAACAATTAATCAATATGTGGAAATGTAAATTTTTTTATTTTTCATTATTTAGTTCTGCTCTCGATAATAAACGCAAAGGTGCATTGACCAATCCTTCTTCTTGATTACGATGGACAGGTCACGCCTTGGTGAAGAATATGGGAATTTAAACCATTTATCTATATTCTCTTGTATTTATTTATTTTTCTCCTCATATTCCACAACATTAATTATATATTTAGTTTTGGATATTTGAAATTTCCCACGTACATGTTTGATAAAAAATTCTACGTGTTAGATAAGAGAAAGAATTGGTAAATACTTCGGAATTTTTTTTGTATTCCCATATAATATAAATGTATTCACGGGTGATCCGTTATTTATAATAAATCATTTGATCTTGATAATCCTGCTTATAGGAAAACACTATCTATTCATGATATGATAGTGATAAAGAATATACATCCTCCTACATTCACTTGTCTAAAATCATCGGTCTATTTTCCATTTGGAATGTGATTTCCCTTTTGTAGAAATTTATGTTTTCTCTATATAGGGAAATCAAATCAATTCCCATAATTACATAAAATTCCACAATGGTAAGTATTACAAGGTTATAAGAGATGTTAAATCAACAAATTAGGATAGTGGAAGGGTTATGTACATGGAATGAAATAATTTACCCATTTTCTATTTTCACCTATATATATACTTCTATGATTTTTTGGGGTTATTCAATAGTTCAACTAAACATTCATGATATAAAGGAATGCATAGAACTATGGATAATATCCCTACATTTCACTCTTTTGATTTTGGTTTTACATTATCCAATAGAATGTTAGGAATTATTATATTAAACTATTAAACCCATAAAGTAGAGTCTAATGAAATTAAATGAATAACATAAACATTAAATTAGTCTCCTTAACTTGTGAGTTTCAATGAATTAGTCTATGTTATCGATGATTTACTTCCTAACATATATTCTTATGGTTTTTTTCATTAATAATGGTTTGAAATGAGATTGAAAATTTACCAATGCATATCCCCCTAGAGTTTCAAACAAGATTCATAGTAAGTCTCATTGTCATGAACCAGGTTATCATGGGGCATGAATGAAACACATTTTCATTGTTATTACTCTTTGGTTCATCTGTTCAAGAAACAAATCCACAATTTTTATATAGACATGGATGTATTTTTTTAATAAAGGACATCTTATATACTCACAAGAAATTAAGTGGTTTTTTCATACCCATAATCTTATCCATATGTGATTTCATAATTCTTTTAATTTCTAACCCAAAAAACAACTAAACACATCTTTTGATACTAATAATAAAAACCCTTATCTTTTTTTCATACATAAAAAAGATTTGTTACATAAAATTGAACTTAATAAAACTCAGAACATCAAGAGGTCTACATTATTTAGAAGCTAAGAACATTATATAACAACATAAAACATGAAAGTAAGAATCATTATTAAAGACTTATTTTACTTGACCAGAACATTCCTTAATACATTAAACTGCATGGAATAACATGAGGGCATACATATGATAGGGGGGAGATATAAAACATGCATGGTAATAAAAAAGGAATAACGTGAGGAATAAAATAAATTTTATACAAAGAAATATCAAAGGAACATAAAGGTAAGATGAAAATTAGGGCATGATATACCATTATAATTATAACATGGTAAATGTAAACCAAACATTTGACATGATATGACATTTATTCAAGGATCATTACCCATGGTGGAGCATGAGTAAATGATCGTTAGACATAGAGCGAAATGAGTTAAAATTCATTTCACATGTAATGGAATGAATCAAGATCATCTCACATAATAGTGTGTATTTATAAAAGGGTAACTATAAATCGCATAATTCATTGGATCTCTATTAGGTTTCTTGCTTTATAATCATTTCATTTTCATGCTTATGTGGGCCACATAGATCATAAAACATTGAATCATTAATCATCATAGTTTCTTATATGATCAATTATATGTTAAACAAATAGATATAGATAAAAAATAAATAAGTATATGCTCATAAAGGTTAATAACATTGATATATAAATGGTTATGGTATTCATTACACATTGATTTTAGCATGGGAAAACTGCATTGTAATTTAGGCAGTAAAACTACATCATATAAAAATTAATAAAATGGGCTAATGCGAGAAAAAGGTGTATCAGATAAATTATACATGAAATGGAATTTTTTTTGGGACATCGAAAGACATTCCACAATATTATTTATTGGAAATATAATGTGTAACTTCATATAGAGTCTTGATGATAGAGGGTAACGAAAAAGAACTATTTTTAAATTTTATCATGGTAATGGGTGTACATAATAGATAATAGGGTTATTAATGAGAATAAAATGAATATATAATAATTTATACATACAAAATATTCTATGTTAATCATATAATATCACATCACAACAAATTAAAATGTTATTTTAGAGTCATAATATAAAAAAAGTGCTTGAATGCAAATGATAAGAGAGAAATATCTTATAGAATTTCATCATTGTAACATCTTAGGAAAGGATCCAAATGAGGGAGAATAAATGATACCACATAAAAAAAATGGATATTAATTTAATGACTAAATAATTAATGTAAATATATTAAATTTAAATTAAAATAACTAATCTAAAAAAGTTGCATGAATTCAATGGTGGGGAGAGAAATCCAATACATAATATCGATATTCTAACAGGTGTACATAAAGGTTAATAGGGGTATAATGAGAGTTAAACTAATCTATAATCATTTATAAAACAATTTTAATATAAGATGATCATGGAACATCATATCCTAACATATGAAAATGGAATTTAAAAATAGGAATTTAAAATAAGTTCTAGAATGGAAATGCGAAGAGAGAAATCCCTTACAAGGCTGTGTGACTCCAAAGTCTTATGAGATACTTCTTGGGAGCAATGGTGGGACATTTAAGACCTCTTGGGGTTAAAGAAAAGCCTTTTAGGGAGATTTAAAGAGTTATAGTGAATATAAGTTGAAGATTTGGTGTGGTTATATAGGAGAAGAAGCTAATTTATTTGTTAATTTTGTTTTGGAAACTACATAAAAAAATATTCCAAACCAAAAACCATCCCACTGATTTCCCATGGGTTATATCAAAATGGGGTGGTATAGGTTATTTTATATGGCCAATGGATAAAAAAATATAATAATATATTACCCATGATTATGTGAATGTGAGTCTAAATTTCTAGGAAATGATTTAAAAATCATAAAATATGTTAATGACTTGGAGGATTAACTAAGGATTTATAAAATTAATGAAAGAAACCTATGTATGATTTTTTAATGTAAAATAATAATTTTTTTGATTATACATTTTTTGTTACATCATTATTAACCAATTACAATGTCGAAAACACATAGTATATTTATATGATATTTAATTTTTACCCAAAAATTCCACTATCTGATAAAATTATGAAAAATTCAAATTTGATTAATGTCAATATATTCTTACAAAAAATAATATTCATTTTATCAAATTAATTTTCAAAATATATGAATTTTCAATTTAATAAAAAACCTGACATTTATTGAAAATGAGGTTTTTTGTTTAATAACAGTTTTTGAAACCTAAGAAAAATTACATTTGACTTCATGGAAAAAATATGATAAATTATATTTATTAAAGGAGACATAATACTAAAATTTTATTTAAAACTTATTTATTAAAAAACCCCATTAATTCATCAAAATGGATTTCTTAATTGAATTCAAAAATTAATAAAAATTATTTTGGGATTAAAAATTATGTACAATTTAAATATAATCAGAATAAAATATATTAAATATTAAATTAAAAATAATTTTGATAATATTATTATTAATGTCTTGATATATATTCATTTATTACACTATAATACACCCTAACATTACGTTTCAGGATGGTGGTGATTACATTGGACAATTCGGTGTATATGGTTTTGGTTGTGATCATGATTAGCTTGAAATAATCTCGTAAGTGATTTATATCATGCTTATGTTTTCAGATCACATCTTGGGATCTGTAAAGGGAAACAATTAGAAATTTTATCTCCCTCAAAAGCTTCTAGGGATTCATAGGGTACAATACTAATGGATGAGGCCATCATGTCCTTTTTCTATGTCAAAAGGATTAGTTAAAACCCTATATTTATATTAGTCATGTGATCACTTTTCAATGTTAATATTATATACTATAATGACACATACCAATAATTTAAATCCAATTTGATGAAATAAATCATAATAAGTTCATCTGTTTAATATTTCCATTCAATAAAATCATGGAATTTTATTTATATAAATTTTTATAGTTACATAGTAGATAGAGGGTGAAAATAAAAATAAAAATAGGGTTTTAAAATTATATGAGGGAAAAAATTATATTTCAAATCAAATTATAAGAGCTCAACATTTAGGTCAAGGATGGTAGATTGGATGGGCCTCCTAGTGGAACCCAATTCAACATGAATATTTATTTATTCAGAATTACATTTATATTTTTAAGTCATGGTGGTTGTTTTTTATATTGAAGAAAATGTATCTGTCTATATACTGTGTGTTGCGACCAATTAAGATCATATATCACACCAAATATATGTATGTGAATATATATACATGATGGAAAATTAATTGTCTAGTTCCCTATTAAATGTATATAAAATTTTATTTTATTTTGATATATAATTATTTGACACATTAGATAATTTTGATTCCAATTTAAATATAAAGGTTGTTTTCGTTTGTATATTGAAATTAACATTTTATTAATGTAATCCCAAATGTAAAAAACAATATAGATAAATAAAATGAAAAAAATTAATTTATAACAAAAAAATTCTAAATTGGAATAGAATATCAATAAATTAATATTCTTTAAAAATAAATTTTGATAAGACATACACATTTTCCCTTGAGGAGTTAGTTAAATTACACACCCCTCAATTTTTTATTTAAATTTAAACTCAATGATAATAATGAAATTCTTTAAAATTTCAAATATTAAATGTGTATCAATGTAATGACATAAAATTTAAGCTTTGGAGGAATCCTTATTTTAATACCTCATAAAAAATGGTTTTAATAACTCATTGGGTTTACTTAGAATGTATTCATGGGAATTTTACATATGAAAATTTCCCTTTTAGAAAATAATTATATGAAATTCATAGGGCCTAGTGAAATATTTTTTTCATAACCATGTGATTCATTCAATACTTATATTTCTTTATGAAGATCACCTGAGGTAAGTATCTATATGGCTCGAGCCTTAAACCTTACTTAATCTTGAGTTATTGCAAGAATACACATTGAGGATCTTTTCAGGTTTATAGTTTTATAGAATTAGATCATAAAACTAGCATTACATTCCATATTTAAACAAAGTATTTACATAAAGATAGTATTCATTTTTTCCATCAATTGAATCCTATTTGAAATAAAACATGGATTATTTCTTGACACTTCCTTGACACTATCATCATATCATGTACCTTTCCCTTGACATGTGAAAAACATTTCAAAAAAACATGGGATGAGCATAAAAAGCTTAGTAAGGGATATAAAAATATGGAACGGAAACATGAGTTCATATATACATAAGAATGAGATCATACTTTACCCATAAAACATAACCACTTTAACATACCTCATCAAATCATGAATAAATCATAGAAATCATAAGACATAAAGGTAACTTCAGGCATTTATAACATTCTTACGTAGGGAGTAACCCTCTTGGTTACGTTAGGAATACCCATCACAGTATATTCCATAAATCCTTTAAGAGAAACCTTAACGTTTCACTCCATCGCGTTACCCAATGCATTGGAGAGCTATATCGGGCTCACCCATCCTTAGTTTATCACGGAACCTCCCATCTTCATAAAAATTCCCAAGAACCATAACATAATTGTATCACATAAAACATGCATAAAGGAAACATAACAGTTCCACCTTTCAATCACAATATATCAATACACCACATTGATATAAAAACATTATGAAAACCATTTTCAATACCAAAATAAAATAAATGTAAAACATGGTATTTATTTTTCTTTTAAAAAGAAGGTATGGCTTGTTGAGGAAGCCGAAACTCAAATAATGGTCACGGCGGCGGAGAAGTCTTTGTCGCCGCATACGTACGACAAAAATAACATTCCCTTTTGTCTTTTAGTAAATGATTCCTATAAAAAAGGATTCCTTTTTAATAATATTAAACATAAAAGGGGTTTATACACCGTATAATTGAATGTTGAGTATAAAATAAAATATGCCTCAATGAAAGGAGATCGAGACGAAGTCCCATACCTCATGTCCGACGTGACTCGATTGCTCTTTAATCTCCTGAATAATAAACATGAGTTAATTTATACTTGATTAAGAACCTTTTTCAAGTTCATTATAACTTTTATATCACGTATTACCATGTTATAAACATTATGTAATCATATAAGTTAATAATGTTTGTTTTGTCAATACTTGGTTTTTAAGTCGAAAGTAGACTTCTTACAATTACATGTTGTTCATGTGGTTGAAGGTTCATTATATACAGAATGATATTCATGATTTGGATATAATATTTATCATATATATCCATCATATACATGTATTTATAATATTACATAATCATTTAGAGGTAAGAAATGAAATGCACTGTTCAAGGAGACGGTAAGTCGTACTTACTTATGAACACTACTTTCATTTCAATGTCATATAAATGGAATTAAAACTAAATGAGAGATATTTGTATTTTAATTCCATAATTATATTAATCATTTAGAAATATATAAATAATATATATCGATTATATATATGTACTTATAATAGTACATTACATTTGGGGATAAGAAATGCAATGCACCGTTCATGGAGACGGTAAGTCGTACGTACGCATGAACGCTACTTCCATTTATATTTTGTATTTTATTGAATGGAATCATAATGATATAAAGGTATATTATAATTCCAGTATAATATCATATATAATATCATAACCCCATACTTTATACATCCCACATATGGTATTAACGAATCAAATCACTTTGAGGGGGCGGTAGTCCGCACTTCCTTAAACGAAGATATCGCGTTTACCCATAACGGAAACCATAATGGTATGCCCAAAATGATAAATAAAGAATCTTAAGGAAAACATAAACATATTATATATCACATATAAATATAGTGACATCTTAATGGCCACCATTGAAGGTGTTAGAAAAATATTGAACAATCATCGTTTCGTGAGGTAGAAATTCGCCATCCATGGAAACAGTATGTTCTTTAACCATTATATGTAGGTGTGTGTAATTCTAGATCGAATAATTCTTATAACAACATCCTAGTATATTTAATATAGTATAGTTGTTACAAAATAAATGAATAAAAAGAGTTTAGGGGGTTGGAGAAGAAAAATAAAACAAAAGAACACAAGAGAAGACACTACCTTTAAAAGGGGTAACTTTTTTTGATTTGAGCTCAAAGGATTCCTTGGGAAGACTTATGCCCAATATTTGGCATCAAGGAGTAATAGAGGAATGTGGAGAGACAAAATGGGCAGGTTATGTCCATGAAAAAGGCTTTTTATGTGTGGGTAAGGTGGTAGAGATGGGGGCCTTTTATAAGAGGAGAGGAGGGGCACTCTTGGAAAGTAAGGAAATGTTACTTTATTTTAAAATGAGTTTCGGATTTAAAAGGTCCCATGTTCATATAATTCTAGGATAATGTGATAAGGTTTCTAAATATACCCATCCAATATGTTCTTTACAAGTGTAGATCTTAGAATTTACATTATCTTTTCATTTTATTTAAATCGTTAAATAATGAGGTAATCGCTGCATCATCATGATGTCATAAATAATTTGATTTATTTAATGTCTAAAAATTATAAAAAAACTACTATAATGTAGGAAATCTTTTTATATTTACAAGGACTATTTATAGTCAAAAATATGAATTTTATAACCCCATTTAAAAATTATTTTAGTAAAACAACGCATGTTTGTGTCATTTTAATTTTTATATTAAATAAAAAGATATTAATGTAATTTTCCAACCAATGTGGCTCCATGGGGTCCCCAAGTTGACCCATGGCTTCTCTTGGTCGGCCATGACACATCCAATAAGGTTAGATCATGTGTCTAGGTATTTTCATTTTATTATAATATCATTTTTTCCTTAAATTGCACTAATTACCTCTAATCGCGATTAAAAACATAAAAGTTACTATTAACCAAAAAAATTATTTTAATTACATTGAACCAAATTTTACTTATTAATAAACCATGTATGTTAGATTTTTGAAATTCAAAACACAGAGGTTGTAAAATTTCATTTAAACGAAAAATCAGTTTTTTAAGTACCACTTAGTGGTTTAACTATTCATCAAAAATTGATGTTTTTTAGAAAAATACCAAAACATCACCCTAATCAATAATTGATATTATGAATTCAAAAATGATTTCTATTTTAAAAAATGAAAAACATATAATTTACATTAATTAATTTAACAATTAATTCCCGCTGTCATGACAAATAGCGTGTTTTTATGAAACCATAAGTATCAAAAGATTGATACTTGTTTAAGTCCAATTTCAAAGTGAAATTAATTCCAACAACCAATATTGGATTAAATGGTAAAAATATATTCTAAATAAACTTTAAAAACAATTCGATATATAATCTAATCATATAAATAAATTAGATTAAAAATAGGTTTTGAATTAAAATACAACATTTTTCACTATTCATTAAAAAAATGAACTTTATCGGAGAAATCAAAAAATTCACACAATGTAATTTTTGATGTCCCAATAATAAAGAATATGTTTATTTCGAAAAATAGAGCTTATAAAATTGTCAAAAGATATATTTAAAAATGATTCGCCATCAAAAGGCGGAAAACCAATCTTTTAAAATTACTAGAGTATTCCATTCTTTAGGTTGGATTTATTCTTATTTTAAGCCTAAAAACACTATCTAATTCATAAATAGACATCGATAAAAATATCTATTATTCATTACTTACTTGGGATGTTACATACTTCCCCACTTTTAGAAAATTTAATCCCCGCAATTTATTTACTTATCGAATAAGTGGGGGTATTTATCCCTCATTGCATTTTCAGATTCCCATTTTCCTCTTCAATCATTTTGTTTTTCCAAAAAACCATTACCTGATGAATCACCTTATTCCGTAACACTTTCTCCCTTCGGAAAAGAATCTAGACTGGTTGTTCTTCATAAGAGAGATTCTCTTCCAACTGAACTACCTTTGGGCTCAATACACGAGATGGATCTGGCATATACATTTCTCAATATCGAAACATGAAAAACATTGTGTACCTGAGATAAACTCGGAGATAATTCCACTTGGTAAGCAACTGATCCAACTCTCTCTATAATTTCATATGGTTCAATGAACCTTGGAATCAGCTTTCCTTTCTTACCAAATCGCATCACACCCTTCCATGGTGAAACTTTGAGAAAAACATGATCACCTGCCTCAAAAGAGAGATCCTTCCTCATGTTGTCTGCATAACTCTTCTGCCTGCTCTGAGCTGTTCTCATGTGTTTCTATATCAGCTGTACTTTTTCTACCAACTCTTCTACTAATTCTGGTCCTATCATCTTCCTTTCACCAACATCATCCCAAAAAGCTGGAGTTCGACACATCTTCCCATATAACGCCTTAAATGGTTCCATCTGTATACTGGAAAGAAAACTGTTATTATAAGAAAAATCATCTAAAGAAATATGTTGGTCCCAAATTCCATGATAATCCTTTGAAAAATCACGTAGCATATCCTCCAAAGTTTGAATCTTTTTTCTGACTGCCCATCTGATTGCGGATTAAAAGCTATACTAAAATTTAATTCAGTACCCAATGACTTCTGAAGGCCTTTCCAAAAGTTAAAAGTGAACCTGGGATCATGGTCGGATACAATGGAGAGAGAAACTCCATGTAACATGACTATCTCTTTATGATACAAACGAGAAAGTTGATCTGGGAAAAAAGTATCTCGTATAGTAAGGAAATGTGAAGATTTAGTCAAGTGATCAACACTAACCTAGATTGCATTATTACCTTGAGATGTCTTCGGTAATCCCACAACAAAGTCCATGGATAAATTCTCCCATTTCCACTCTGGCACTGGTAAAGGCTGAAGCATCCCTTTCGGTAACTGCCACTCTGCTTTTACCTATTGACAAGTCAAAAAATTCACTGTAAAATCAGCAATATCTCTTTTTATTCCATCCCACCAGTAATACTCCTAAAGATCTCTATACATCTTAGTACTACCAGGATGAACTGAAAACGGAGAACTATGAGCTTCACATTACAACTCTCTCTTCAACTGCGAATCAAAAGGCACACACAATCTCTTCCCAAATCTCAAAACAAAATCATTTTCAATGCTAAATTCAGGAAACTTACCTTTATGAACCATCTCTATCTTTTTCTGCAACTCACTATCTTGATTTTGTGCTTGCTTGATTTTGTCTGATAGAGAAGATTTCACTGATACCTAAAACAAACCAGAAGGACATCCTGCACCAACAACTTCTATGCCAAAGATCATCAAATCCTTAACCAAGGGATCACATTCCAAATGCAACATGGTTAATGAAGCATTACTTTTTCGACTCAAAGCATCAGCCACTTTATTTGCTTTTCCCGGATGGTAATGAATTGTACAATCATAATACTTGATTAATTGTAGCCATCTCCTCTGTCTCATGTTCAATTATTTCTGAGTGAATATATACTTTAAACTTTTGTGATCAGTATATATTTAACACTGTACTCCATACAAATGATGCCTCCAAATTTTTAATACGAACAAAACATAAGCTAATTCCAAATCATGTGTAGGGTAATTTACCTCATGAATTTTCAACTGTCATGAAGAATAAGCAATTACCTGATCATTCTGCATTATGACGCAACCAAGTCCTTTCAATGAAGAATCATTATAGATAACAAACTCACCATTCTTGGAAGGTAGTGCCAAAACTGGAGCATTCACCAATCTTCTTTTCAGTTCCTGGAAACAATCATCACATTCTTTTGTCTAGATAAACTTAACACCCTTCCGAGTTATCATAGTCATTGGACTAGATAACCATGAAAAGTTTTTAACAAACTTTCGATAATAACCTTCCAATCCATGAAATCTATGAATCTCAGTTACATTTGTGGGTCTTGGCCATTCCTCAACAAATTTTTATTTGCAGGATCCACAGTTATCCCATCTTTATAAACAATGTTTCCAGGGAATGAAATTTGTTGAAACCAAAACTCACACTTGCTGAATTTCCCATAAAATTTCTTTTCTTATAAGGATTCAAAAATAACCACTAAATGTCTTTCATGCTCAACTTTACTTTTAGAAAACACAAAAATATCATCAGTAAAAAACAACCAACATTCTTCACCTGAGTCAACTGAGCCATCACTGTAACAAACTATTTAGTTCTGATTCTGACCATCTCTGGATACTGATTTGAAAGGTCATTTCCCTCTGTATTCCTTCCCAGAAAATCTGTTCTGTTTTCTCTATGAAAAAATATTCTGAACATAGAAATATCTTAGGAGAAGAAACATGGTATTCTTCAAATTCTATATCATTTCAATTTGACCATTAAAAAAATATTTTTGGATAACCATTTAATAAAAGTCTAACTCCTAAAGTCATCTAAACTGACCTCTGATACCAACTATAAGGCCCCAACCTATAACCTTACTTAATCTTGAGATATAACAAGAATACTCATTGATTATCTTTTCAGGTTTAGAGTTTTAGAAAATTAGATCATAAAACTTTCATTACATTCCACATTTAAACAAAGTGGTTACATAAAGATAGAATTCATTTTTACCATCAACAGAATCATATTTAAAATAAAACATTGATTCTTTCTTGACACTTCCATGAAACTATCATCATATCATGTACCTTTCCCTTGACCTGTGAAAAACATTTCAAAAAAACATGGGATGAGCATAAAAAGCTCAGTAAGGGATATAAAAATATGGAAAGGAAACATGACTTCATATATACATAAGAATTAAATCATAATTTACCCATAAAACATAAGCACTTTAACATACCTCATCAAATCATGATTAAATCATAGAAATCATAAGACATAAAGGTAACTTGAGGCATTCATAACATTCTTACGTAGGGAGTAACCCTCTTGGTTACATTTGGAATACCCATCACAGTATATTCCCTAAATCTCTTCGGGGAAACCTTAACGTTTCACTCCTTCGCGTTACCCAATGAATTAGAGAGCTATATCGGACTCACCTGCCCTTAGTTTATCATGGAACCACCCGTCTTCATAACAATTCCCAATAACCATAACATAATCATATCACATAAAACATGCATAAAGGATACATAACATTTCCACCTTTCAACCATAAGATATCAATACAACACATTGATATATAAACATTATGAAAAAAATTTCAATACCAAAATAAAATAAATTTAAAACATGGTATTTATTTTTTGTTTAAAAAGAAGGTATGCCTTGTAGATCAAGATGAAACTCAAATAATGGTCACGGCGGTGGAGAAGTCGTTGTCGCCGCATACGTACGACAAAAAAAATTCCATTTTGTCGTTTAGTAAACGCTTCGTATAAAAAAAATATTCCTTTTGAATAATTTTAAAGTTAGAGGGGTTTATACAACGTATAAAAGAATGTTGTGTATAAAATAAAATACTCCTCAATGAAATGAGATTCAGACGAAGTCCCATACCTCTTTTCTGACGTGGCTTGATTGCTCTTTAATCTCCTAAATAATAAATATGAGTTAATTTATACTTGCTTAAGAACCTTTTTCAAGTTAATTATTACTTCTATATCACTTATTACCATGTTATAAACATTATTTAATCTTTTATGTTAATAATATTTGTTTTGTCGATACTTGGTTCTTAAGTTGAAAGTGGAATTCTTACAGTTACATATTGTTCGTTTGGTCAAAGGTTCAATATATCCAGAATGATTTTCATGGTTTTGATTTCATATATATCATATATATCCTGCATATACATGTATTTATAATATTACATAATCATTTAGAAGTAATAAATGAAATGCACCGTTCTTGGAGACGGTAAGCCGTACGTACGCATGAACGCTACTTTCATTTCTATGTCATATTAATGTAATTAAAACTAATTGAGAGATATGTATATTTTAATTCCAGAATTATATTAATCATCTAGATGTAATATAAATCATATAAATCCATTATATATATGTACTTATAATAGTACATTACATTTGGGGATAATAAATGAAATGCACCATTCATGGAGACGGTAAGCCGAACGTACGCATGAACGCTACTTTCATTTCTATTTCGTATTTTATGGAATGGAATCATAATGATATAAAGGTATATTATAATTCCAGTATAATATCATATATAATATCATAACTCCATCCCTGATACTTCTTACATATGGTATTAACGAATCAAATCATTTTGAGGGGGCGATAGTCCACACTTCCTTAAATGAAGATATCGTGTTTACCCATAATGGAAACCATAAATGTATGACCAAAATGAGAAATACATAAGCTTAAGGAAAACATAAACATATTATATATCATATATAAATATAGTGACATCATAATGGCCACCATTGAAGGTGTTATAAGAATATTGAACAATCATCGTTTCGTGAGGCAGAAATTCGCCATCCACAGAAACAATATGTTCTTTAACCATTTTATGTAGGTGTGTGTAAGTATAGCTCTAATAATTCTTATAACAACATCCTAGTATATTGAATATATTGGATTTGTTACAAAATAAATGAATAAAAAGAGTTTAGGGGGTTGGAGAAGCAAAATAAAACAAAAGAACACAAGAGAAGACACTACCTTTAAAACGGGTAACTCTTTTTTATTTGAGCTCAAAGGCTTCCTTGGGAAGACTTATGCCCAATGTGAGGCTTCAAGGAGTAAGAGAGGGATGTGGAGAAACAAAATGGGTACGGGTTGGCTGAGCCAAAGTCTTTGGATGTGTTGGTAAGGTGGTATTGGTGGGGGCTTTTTATAAGAGGAGAGGAGGGTCACTCTTGGAAAGTAAAGAAATGTTACATTATTTTAAAATGCGTTTCGGATTTAAAAGGACCCAAATTGATATAATTCAAGGATAAGGTGATAAGGGTTCGAAATATACCCATCAAATAGGATTTGGACAAGTTTAGGTCTTAGCTTTTACATTATATTTTCATTTTATTTAAATCGTTAAATAATGAGGTAATCGCTGCATCATCAGGATGTCATAAATAATTTAATTTATTTAATGTTTAAAAATTATAAAAAAACTACTATGATTTAGAAACTCTATTTATCTTTTCAATAACTATTTATAGTCAAAAATTTGACTTTTATAACCCTATTTAAAAATTGTTTTAGTAAAAAAACACATGTTTGTGTCATTTTAATTTTAATATTAAATAAAAAGATATTAATGTCATTTTCCTACAAATGTGGCTCCATGGGGTCCCAAAGTTGAACCATGGCTTTTCTTGGTCGGCCATGACACATCCAATAAGGGTAGGACATGATTCTAGGTATTTTCTGTTTATTATAATATCATTTGTGCCTTAAATTGCACTAATTACCTCTAATCGTGATTGAAAACATAAAAATTACTATTCAACAAAAAATTATTTTAATCCCATTGAACCAAATTTTACTTCTTAATGAAAACCATGTATGTTAGATTTTTTCAATTCAAAACACAGAGGTGGTAAAATTTCATTTAAACGAAAAATCCGTTTTTTTGGTACCACTTAGTGGTTTCACTATTCATCAAAAATTGACGTTTTTCAGAAAAATACCAAAACATCACCCTATCTATATTTGATATTCAAATTTAAAAAATGATGTATATTTTAAAAAATTCAAAACATATAAGTTGCATTAATTAATTTAATAATTAATTCCGGCGATCATGACAAATAGCGTGTTTTTATGAAACAATAAGTATCAAAAGATTGACACTAGTTTAAGTCCAATTTCAAAGTGAAATTAATTCCAACGACCACTATTAGATTAAATGGTAAAAATATATTCTAATTTAACTTTAATATAAATTCAAAATATAATCTAATCATATAAATAAATTAGACTAAAAAAGGTTTTGAATTAAAATACAACAATTTTCACTATTCATTAAAAAAATTAACTTTATCGGAAAAATACCAAAAATTCACACAAAGTAAATTTTGATGTCCCAATCATAAAGAATAATTTTATTTCGAAAAATAGATATTATAAAATTGTCAAAAGATACATTTAAAAATGGTTTTCCATCAAAAGTCGGTAAACCAATCTTTTAAAAATACTAGAGTATTCCATGCTTTAGGTTGGATTTATTCTCATTTTAAGCCTCAAAACACTATCTAATTCATAAATAGACATAGATAAAAATATCTATTATTCATTACTTACATGGGATGTTACAGTATCACTGTTATAGCTTGAATGAATTGACAGTTGTTTTATGATTTTTTATGTTTGGTATCATTCAAGTGTCATTGTTTGATGGAGGGCTATTAAATTATTAACAACACCATTGTTTGGATGGGTGTTCTTGGTTTCCATGTTCCCTGTTATTGGTTTGAGAATCAAGGAATTCTTTTTTCCAATAGGTTATACATTCATATGTCATGGTTTTCCATTCACTAGTTCCTGTGATTCTCTTATTATTCCTTGATGGATGAATTGGTATTTTGAAATAAATATTAATAGTCAAATAAGGAAATATGACTCTAGGATAAATCTCTTGTATGAACCAGTTAATATTTTTATGCATGAGGAGGATTGAATGTGTATAGTATCAAGGATTTTCTTTGTTACTTCTTAAATATCATGGTAGTGTGTGTTTATAAAAGGGGTACATGTCAAGTTTTCAAATGATATAATTAATATATTGAGTTTAATATAATCATTGATCCTTAAGTTTCTAAGTGTTTCCAGGGTTCTTCATTGGTGTATAGTTTCCTAGGAAATAAAGGAATAAAATTCATCCCAACTCTCAAGATGATGTTCAAAGGTTATTAATTGTTTTAACATATCAATCATGATTTTAATCCATTGAGCTAGCTATTATGAATGACATGAGAGTGGATCGAGATTAGTCACATGTGCAACTAAATTTAATCAGAATCTAACACAATTATGAGTGGATATTCCATATTCCTTTCATAGATTATGATTGTCCTATTGTTGTGAGTGTTGATTCAATTATGATAAAAACATTCCAATACTCAAAAAAGTAACACAATAATGGAGGAATATTTATAAATGAGTATTCCATTAATTCCATGGAGGCAGGAGAGTGTTGAATTACATCAGTTCTTGCATGGAATCATGAAAATGAAATGGTTAGTTGTGGACATAACCTATTGAAACACAGTTTATCATGGTTGGACATTGGTGCTTATGTTGAGAAATCACGGGATGCATCAAGTTGTATAGTCATTATGAATGGTTGATGATGATGTGTTGGTATGTGAATTCATTCTTCTTCTAAAGGAATTTGACCAATCGTTTCTTGATTTCTCTTCAGTATAGTATATGGTTAATGTTGGTGGGAAACCCTAACAAGTACATTCTCATTATTCGGTGGGAGTGTCTTGGTTATTAATAGTAGTCTTTTATTTTATCATTGAGTGGTCCTTTTTTGTATGATCATGTAACCTTACTTGATAATGTATAGGTACACTAAGAGAGAATTAGTTATATGTTAAACTAAATTTAAATTTCATTGTTCATGTTAGGTAAACTCTTAGGGAGTTACGCTTCTACAAAGTGGATTTTAAAATAGAAATAAATGGTAATTATTGATACATGGATTCAGAAGAAGGAATGAATTTGTTAGAAATATGGACACAAGCCAGTTCTTGACATGGCTACTTCATGGATCAGTATGTTTTGTTGACATATCAGTATCTTGTTTGTGCACCAATGTTTCAAAAAAAAAATATTAGAGTGTAGTTTTTTTGGATGAGCACCTCAAATTATTGTTAATGATTTCAAGGTTAACTTGAACCTCAGTCTATCATATATATGATATTTTTAGGGTAATTATCTATGTATATCAAATTAAGTGTACACCCATGTTCGTGTTGATGAATGAAAACAGAAATGGGGTTTTGGATTGAAATGTCACCAATGATTAGAAACAATACATAGAAAACTTTCTAAAGACAAATGAAAAATTATAAGGATGATTAGATAATGTATTGGAATTTAATTCAACATCATAATCATATTAAAATTTTATGAATGGTTATAAGGAGTAGGATCGGCATATTTTCTTTTTTCTTATCCATTACGGTCTGGGAAGAACCATTTTGGGAATTTTGATAAGTGAAGACCAATGGAATACGTGTCAAATAATTCATTTCAAGAATTTTCATATCAAATTCGATAACAATTATTAGTGATGAATCACCTAATTGTCCAGTTAAATATCATTCCATGAGCATCGTTAGAACACATATGCCTTGTTTTAAAGAAAACCAGGATTGTGTAAGTATTGTGGCTCCAAATTGGCCCCTATTTATGTTAAAAACTATTATTTATAGTAACCCCTGCCCGAAATTTAATGATATGATGACATGATTTTATCTCTATATAAATGGTCTTAGGTAATCCACATTAATGTGTCACTATAAAAAAACTAGTGTTATAATGTCATGTTATTTGATCCAAGGTAGAATTCCAATGGAATATAAATTTTTTAATTTGGTGGATGATTCATTCTTTGAGATGCATTTTAATCCAAAAAATACATGTTTTGAAACACTGAAAAGTAGATTTTAAACATGGATAATGTTTCACAAGGTTATCTGAGTGTTCTGTTGATCTTTGGGAGCATCTGACAGTGAAAACAGAAAAAACATAATGAATTGGTCTAGGCTATAACACACCAATATTTTGTAAAATCTATTTTCAAATATTTTTTATAATTTTTATATTTTTAACTTCAAAAACCCTATATATATATTATATTATATGAAATAACCAAGTTATTTTTGTTTTATATTCTACTGTAATTAAGTCTTTTGTCACATGAAAAACTTATATTTTCTTGTGAAATATTAAACACTATGTTTGTCCTATTTTACACACAATTAAAAGTTCATTTGGTCACTTTTGTTGCATGTAAGCTTGAGTTTGATCAAACGATATAATATTACTAAATTATTATTATTTAAAATAAGAAGATACAAACTAGCTATTAAATTAGTTATTATGAATATTATTAAATAACTTCGTAAAATATTATGTTTATAATATAAATTAATTCATTACCATTTATTTAAATATAAAAATATAAACCAATTGATTATAAAGGAAAGTAAATTAATTTTTTACTCCCAAATTTATTTTTTATAAATAATTATTGTAATTGTTATTAGTGAATGATATTAGTGAATCAAGTTTTTTTTATATTCATTTGATAGATTTTATTGTAATAAGATATAAACAAATCCAAATTTATAAACAAAACCATATATTTTTCAAAAGCGTAATTTTACAATATTTTAAAATAGAACCCCCATTAAATATAATTCTTGACACTTATTGAATTTTTTATAAAAAACATGTCATTCAATTTAGGATATTATAATTTCATAGGATGAAGTTTGGGTTTTTTTGATGAGTTTCATATTTTTAATGAACAATGATAAATACTGAATTTTAATTGAAAACCTGTTTTTCATAAAAATAATTTGTATTTATTATTTATATATTTTATTTTTAGAAAAGTATCATAAAATAGAAATTTTATTAGTTAATCCAATGTATTTTAATCATATAAAACCCGTATGATTATTACAAATTAATAAATATTTTGACACACTTAATACAATATAAAATAATGAGAGGTCCAATTTCTGTGAAATTATGTACATTACATAACAACATTAAAAAATAAATGAATCATATTTATTTAAAACATCTTTAACATGACCAAAACATTCCTTCATATTTAACACTACATGGGATAAAGTGAGTACATGCATTAGAATGGGGGGATCTATAAAACTCATTACGTGAATAAAAAATTCTGACCATGGGGAATAAAATGCATGTCATAAAAAACTCAAATCAATGAATTATAATAGTAACATGAATAATAAGGCATGATATACGATGATAATCATAACCTTGGAAATGTGTAAATAAATAAAAACAGTACATCGTAAACATAGGTCATGTGAACATCGGTCTAGACATCACAGTGGAATATTTCTATTAAATGAATTATGTAAACCCCTTCTCCAAACATGACATATCAAGATACTAACCATTACCTAATTCAATTTAGTATAATAAAATTCTAGACGCACCAGTAACATTCTATTCAATCTTACTCTTATGTGCAGAACATATAAAATATAACATGGATTCATACATCATCATATTTTTTTAAATGGTGATGTGTTGGTATGTGAATTCATTATTCTTATAAAGGAATTTGACCAATTGTTTCTTGATTTCTCTTCAGTCTAGTATATGGTTAATGTTGGTGGGAAACGCTAACAAGGACTTTCTCATTATTTGGTGGGAGTGGCTTGGTTATTAATAGTAGTCTTTTATTTTATCATAGAGTGATCCTTTTTTGTATGATCATGTAACCTTACTTGATAATGTATAGGTACACTAAGAGAGAATTATTTATATGTTAAACTAAATTTAAATTTCATTGTGCATGTTAGGTAAACTCTTAGGGAGTTACGCTTCTACAAAGTGGGTTTTTAAATAGAAATAAATAGTAATTATTGATACATGGATTCAGAAGAAGGAATGAATTTGTTAGAAATATGGACACCAGCCAGTTATTGACATGGCTACCTCATGGATCAGTATGTTTTATTGACATATAAGTATCTTGTTTGTGCACCAATGTTTCAACAAAAAAATATTGGAGTGTAGTTTTTTGGATGAGCACCTCAAATTCCTGTTAATGATTTCAAGGATTCCTTGAACCTCAGTCTATCATATATATGATATTTTTAGGGTAATGATCTATGTATATCAAATTAAGAGTACACCCATGTTCTTGTTGATGCATGAAAATAGAAATGGGGTTTTGGCGTGAAATGTCACCAAAGATTAGAAACAATACATAGTAATCTTTCTAAAGAGAAATGAAAAATTATAAGGATGATTTTATAATGTATTGGTATTTAATTCAACATCATAATCATATTTAAATTTTATGAATGGTTATAAGGAGTAGGATCGACATATTTTGTTTTTTCTTATCCATTACGGTCTGGGAAGAACCATTTTGGGAATTTTGATAAGTGAAGACCAATGGGATACGTGTCAAATAATTCATTTCAAGAATTTTCATATCAAATTGGATAACTATTATTAGTGATGAATCACTTGTTCTTTCAGTTAAATATCATTCCATGAGCATCGTTAGAACACATATGCCTCGTTTTAAAGAAAATCAGGATTGTGTAGGTACTATGGCTCCAAATTGGCCCCTATTTATGTTAAAACCTATTATTTATAGCAACCCCTGCCCGAAATTTAATGATATGATGACATGATTTTATCTGTATATAAATGGTCTTAGGTAATCCCCATTTATGTGTTACTATCAAAAAACTAGTGTTATAATGACAAGTTATTTGATCCAAGGTAGAATTCCAATGGAATATAAATTTTTGTATTTGGTGGATGATTCATTCTTTATGATGCATTTTAATCAAATAATACATGTTCTAAAACACTAAAAAGTATATTTTAAACATGGATAATGTTTCAAAAGGTTATCTAAGTGTTCTGTTGATCTTTGAGAGCATCTGACATTGAAAAAAGAAAAAACCTAAAGAATTGGTCTGGGCTATAACACACCAATATTTTGTAAATTCTATTTTCAAATATTTTTTATATTTTTTATATTTTTAACATCTAAAACCCTATATATGTATTATATTATATGAAATAACCATGTTATTTTTGTGTTATATTCTACAGTAATTAAATCATTTGACGCATGAAAAACTTAAATTTTCTTGTGCTATATTAAACACTATGGTTTTCCTATTTTACACACAATTAAAAGTTCATTTGGTCACTTTTATTTCATGTAAGCTTGAGTTTGATCAAACCATATAATATTACTAATTTATTATTATTTAATATAATAAGATACAAACTAGCTATTAAATTAGTTATTATGAATATTATTAAATAACTTCGGAAAATATTAAGTTTATAATATAAATTAATTCATTTCCATTTATTTAAATATAAAAATATAAACCAATTGATTATAAAGGAAAGTAAATTAATTTTTTACTCCAAAATTTATTTTGTTATAATTAATTAGTGTAATTGTTATTAGTGAATGATATTAGTGAATCAAAATTTTTTATATTATTTTGATAGATTTTATTGTAATAATATATAAAAAAATTTAAATTTATAAACAGAACCATATATTTTTCAATAGGGTAATTTTACAATATTTTAAAATAGAACCCCCAATAAATATAATTCTTGACAGTTATTGAATTTTTTATAAAAAAACATATCATTCAATTTAGGATATTATAATTTCATAGGTTGATGTTTGGGGTTTTTTGGATGAGTTTCATATTTTTAATGAACAATGATAAATACTGAATTTTAATTGAAAACCTATTTTTCATAAAAATAATTTTTATTTATTATTTATATATATATTTTTAGAAAATTATCATAAAATACAAATTTTATTAGTTAATCCAATTTATTTCAATCGTATAAAACCCATATGATTATTACACATTAATAAATATTTTGACACACTTAATACAACATAACATAATGAGAGGTCCAATTACTATGAAATTATGTACATTATATAACAACAATAAAAAATAAATTAATCACATTTATTTAAAACATATTTAACATGAACAAAACATTCCTTCATACTTAACACTACATGGGATAAAGTGAGGACATGCATTAAAAAGGGGGGATCTATAAAGCTCATTAAGTGAATAAAAAATTCCTACCATGGGAAATAAAATTCATGTCATAAAAAACTAAAATCAATGAATAATAATAGTAACATGAATAATAATTCATGATATACCATGATAATTATAACCTTGGAAATGTGTAAATAACTAAAAATAGTACATCATAAACATAGGTCATGTAAACATCAGTCTAGACATCATAGTGGAATATTTCTATTAAATGAATTATGTAAACCCCTTTCTCCCAACATGACATATCAAGATACTATCCATTACCTAATTCATTTTAGTATAATAAAATTCTAGGCGCACCAGTCACATTCTATTCAATCTTATGCTTATGTGCAGAACATATAAAATATAACATGGATTCATACATCATCATATTTTTTTAAATGATATTGGAGTGTGGTATTCATACATGTAAGTCTCAAATAAATTTTTTATAAGTTTATAAATGTTAATAACCTTGATAATAAATATGTATGTTTTTCACAATATAATTTCTTCGAAAATGAAATTCATTGCGAAATTAAAGAATCCTAACTACGTTACCTACAAATTTATAAAATAGTTTGATGAGAGGTAAATGGTCTAACATCATTTTAAGTAAATTATACAGTAAGAAGACCAGGGGAGAACATATCCCTATATAAGTAATGGTAAATAGATTGTGTAACATAATTACGAAAACCGAAATAAAGATGAGAATAGAAAGAACCCTTGTGAAATTATAGCACACTAACAGGTGTTCATGGATAGTATTAATGAGAGGAAAGAGGTATAAAATCATTTATAAATTAACAATAAAAGGATAAAAATATATATATTATTTTATATAATAATAATTTACATATTAGTATTTTTATGTTATTTATACATATCAATTTAATACTCCAACGTATGCCTTAAGAGTAAGATGTGCTATGATGGGGCTTTGATGGGGCTGCTTGGTGAACATGGCATGGGTTGTGATCTTGATGAGCTTGAACTTCTCCCATAAATTGTTTCAATCATGATTATGTTGGACAATCTTATATTTGGATTAGTATAAGAGAAATCCCAAAATGTTATATTTATCAAAAGAAACAATAAATGGGTCTCGTAGGGTATGATCCTATTGGTTGAGGTCATCACATCATTTGTCTGTCCCAAAAAGATTTATTAAAAAATTATATTTATACTTTTCATCTGATCACTTAACAATCGATAAATTATCAATTGTAGTGATACTTAACATTCATTTAAATCTAAATAGATATAATATAACAAAATAAGTGCATGTGTTTTCTCTAACCATAAGACATTCTATAAAATAAAAAAGGATAATTTTTTTCATAATATTTGAGGTCATTAGAATCATTCCAATGTTAGAAATTTTTCCATCAAATATTTATTTTCACTCACTAAAAGAGATGATAGTAACCTTTCTTTATCAAATCCTTCAGTTTATAAGTTTCTTCTTCAAATGTTTTTTTCTCCACAACACTTTGAAAAGGGTAATGATCATATTATGTAAAACATTTTCTCTAGAATTGATAACCTTAACATGATTATCCTTTTAGGAAAGGTCATTATCCAATGGTACAACATCTAGATTTTGTACATGTGGGGGATCTGGTAGGTACTTTCTCAAGAGGGTTATATGGAATACATCTTGTACTTGAGACAAGATTAGTGGGAGTTTCATTCGATGGGCCACTACTCTGATGCGATCAAGGATCTATAAAATAGACAATGTACCGAGGACTAAGCTTTCCATTATTCCCAAATAACATCACCCTACTCCATAAATATATCTGGAGGAATACCAGGTCCCAAAAATCATACTCTATGTCAAGTCAATGATTTTCAACATAGCTCTTTTGTTGACTATGCACAACCTTGATGTAATGCTGAATCATCATAAAATTCTCCATTATTTATTTAACCATTTTAGTACATAGATGTTTTCATTCCCCAACTTCATCCCAACTTTATAGTTCTCTTCACCTATTACCATAAATGGATTCATATAGATCCATTTGGTTTCATGAATGGAAATTGTGGTTGTATGAGAACTCAACTAGAGGGATATTTTTGTCACATCCCCCTATGATGTTAATTAAGAATGCACTGAACATTTCCACATGTGTTCAGATAGTCCACTAAAATTGGACATCAGTTTGAGGGTGACAAGACATACTAATGTTCAGCTGAGTGTGGGGAGCAATGTGGGTACTTTTAAAAAATTGAGGTGAATCTTGGGTCTCAATCATAAAAAATCGATAGTGGTTCTCCATGAAGCCTCATGACTTATGTGATGTATATCTGTGCAAGTAAATCTAGTGATAAATCATCCCGTATCACAATTAAATGTGAAGTATCTATAATATGATCAAAAATCCCCATATATCATGGTTTTCAATGTATATGTTTATAATTCCGGTGATAGTGTTAATGGAGAAGTTTCTCATTTCTATGTTGGTATGTATAATGATTGTATCACCCCATTAGACATATGACATTCAATCTTTACTTACTTTCATACCATGCAATATTATGTATAATAAGCCTATATAATTCTTCATATTTCATAACTAATAGTACTCCTGAAGATCTCAAAAATTCTTTTTTTTTTGCGAATGGATAATGTCGAACAATTTACATCATCCAATAGTTCCCTCTTTTACTAAAGGTTTTATAAAACACATAGTCTTGACCCAAATATCAAAATTTCATTTTAATTGTCATTTAATATAGCTGATTTCCCTTTTCTTATAGCATATATTATCTTATAAATTCCCACATCATCTTTTTGGTAATCCTTTATCATTTCAAAAAGAGAGGCTTGAGAAATAATTTATAAAAGGATTAATGATCTTCATTCCCTTATGATTCAAATGTACACCCTCTTTAGATCGAAGATGAATGGATCCTTCTCAATTCTCATTGATGATTGAAAGTATGTATCCTTTAAACATAGAGAATCCTCCACCATGTTCACATTACTATAATGGTAGTGAATTGAGAAGTTATATTCCCTAATGATCTCTAACCATCTTCGTTAGTGAATAATAAAATATTTCTATATGAATATATATTTAATACTTTTCGGATCTATATATATTTCATAGTTTTACCCAAATATACAATAAAGACAAAATTTAAAATGAATGATCACCACTTCCACATACATATCATGAGTAGGATATATTTTCTCATGAATATTGACCTACATTAATCTATAGTCAATTATTTTTTGATTTAGCATCAACACCTAGAACAAATTCCTTCCTTGAAGTATTAATGAAAAATATGAAAATATCATTATTTTTGGGTAGTGATAGTATAAGGGAAATGATAAACATTCTTTTAAACACCAAGAATCATTATTCACATTCATCAATCTATTCAATTCTGACTCCCAACCATGTAGTCTTGGTGAGAGGTTTTGAAAGTTGTGAGAAATGACTGAGAAATTGGTGATAACATCCAGCCAACCCAAATAAACTATAGATATCTATTATAGATGTAGTCCTCATCCATCCTTTAATTTAATTTTTCCTTGTAGGGTCTACATATATCTAATTTATTTTGATGATATTCCATAGTAATGAGACTTGGTTAAACCATAACTCACACTTTCTACACTTTTCAAAGTTTATTTCCTTTCACAAGGACTCTAATATAGTGCTTATATACTCTTTATATTCCTCCATGGTTTTGGAATATAATAGAATATCATAAATAAATACTATAATTTTTTTTCTAAATAATCCTTAAAGAATATATTGATCAACTCCATGATACTTCTTGGGTCATTTAGGATAATTAATGGAATCACTATGAACTCACAGTGCCCATACCTCATACTAAAAGCAGCCTTAGGGATATCCTCTTTCAACACCCTAACATGTTAATATCCCATCTATAGATCCACATTGGAAAAGTATTGTGTTCCATGTATCTAATTGAATTTTTCATAAATAAATGGGAAATGATATTTCTTCATTATTGTGATCTTTTAGATCTCATGATAATCAATGCAATGATACATTTCCCAATCATTCTTATTGATGAAGTGGACTAGTGCACCACATAGTGAATCTGTTTTTACTAAGAATCCTTTATCTTGATTTTCATGGAGGTTTTTATTCCATTAGTCTTGATTTACAATATCCATCTTATATGGATTTTTAGATATTAGGTGCGACCTTGGTATAATCAGAAAACAATCAACATCTTTGTCTGGGGAAAACTAGTCAATTCCTTAGGAAACAAACCAACACATTCCCTCATAATAGGCATGACTTATAGGATAATTATTTACTTATAATAAATCATTGGTGATAATTACACATGATCGTGGGGAAATAATATTCATTTTTGATACAATGATTCTAAACAAGATTCATCCTCCTCATTGTACTTGTATAGAATTGGGGGTCAATTCTGTATATGGAGAGAAATTTTACTCCCATGGCCATTTATACAAGCTCTATATTGGGAAAGATAATTCATTAATGGAATTGAATCATATTCTAAAAATATAAGTATGAAAATGTTTCATGGGAAGTTCAATACACAAATGTTCACAGTGTGGGAGTTATGTACTTGGGATAAATAAATTCCCATAATTTCATTTTCTACAACATATCTACTTCTCAAATTTGTGGTTGTGTTTTAATAGTTCTAATGAACTTTTGTGATATGAAGGAATGTCTAGAACTATGTAAAATAAACATACCTTTCAATTTTTTATTCTGGATCTACATTATCCAATATAGACATAGGGTTGGGTTATTTTAAACTATTGAACACATTATGAGGAATCCAATGAAATTAAAGGGATAAATTGTATTACATATATCTCATTAACATTTGAGTATCTAGAATTAAATATATCTTATCCATGAGATTTTTCCTTACATATATTCTTGTCGAATTTTTTATGTTCCCATAATAATGTTTTTTTTCATATTATGGATTTACCAATGAATGTCACCCAGGAGTGTCGAACGAGGGGCGTAGTAAGGTGCATATTTATATACAAGATTTCACTGAGTTAGGATTAAAACATCTTTTCAAAGCTATTACCCTTAAGTACATCATTTCTAGAACAATGACTTTATGTAGTATCTATAAATAGATGTATTTTATTGATAAACTAATTACCCTAAACATACCAAAATTTAGGTATTATTTTTTAAAATTGTGTTTTTATATGGTAATCTCTAGTGTCCTCTAATCATAAGGCTTTATATATATTCTAAAATACTAATCCTGAAATTGACTAAACCTATCCTCTGACACCAACTATAAATAGACGTCAATTTATTACACATTATAAAATAGTTTATTAAACATTTAACAACCTAGAAGACTAAGAGATATAGTTTGTTTTGAAAAATAGGTACATTAGATAAAAAAATAGACCAATAAAAGAAATATCCTTATTGAAAAAATATATAACATGAATAAATATTCCATTGTACTTAACTGTGGATGGGATAACCTAAGGAAACACATAAGAAATGGGTGAGCAAGAAATCCTGGTAATGGAATATGTAATGAATAACATGAAGAAGAAGATATATTTTAAAAAATAGGCATATAAATGGAGAATAGTAGGATCAAGAATGATAAGTCCTGATATATCATGATGATTATAAAATTTGACATGTGGTACCAATATAAAACATTGCCTCATAAACATTGGAAAATGATATATCCACCAAAACATTATGAGGGAAAATTACCCAAATAGGAATCAGGTAAACCTCATATCAAAATGCGATGTATCATGATACTAACCATTACCAAATGCATTGGAGCACTATAAAATTTTTGGTTCACCTATCACTTTAAATTCATAATCATAATTAAATGTGCCACATAGAACATATTATATGTATCCATACATAAACATATTTTATTCAATGAAAATGGATTGTTTAATACATACATGAAATGAAAAAATTATAGAGTAAAATTTGTATAAATATGAATACAATTGATATAAAATCGGTATGGTATTCAATACACAATTTATTTGGATTGGAAATTTGTGGTGAACTTTTGACAGCCTAACTACATTCTCAAAAATTCACAATATGGGTTGATGAAAGTGAAATGGATATATAATCATTTTTATATAAATTATATTAGAATTATGACATGGAAGGAAGTATAAAAATATATGTAATTGTAAATTGAAGGCATAACATAATAAATAGACACGAATAAATGGGAGAAAGAAAATAAACCTTATGAAATTTTGGCATGGTAACAAGTTTACATGGGAGTGATTAATGGGATTGAAAAGGGCTTATCATAATTTATACATCATAAATGTATATGGGGAAGGTGGTAAAATATACACAATCATTTAGAATAAAAAATCAAATGGAATAAAATAGAATAGATTCAAGGAAAAAATTTACAAAAAGTGGATCCCTTACATGACTATGTGACTCCGAAGGATTGTGATAGGCTTCTTAAAATCATGGGGGACCTTAGGAGGACTATATGGAGTAAAGGGTAGAGTATAGCCATAATCCAAGTATTTTTATTGATGATGAATGGGATAATAGTTGAATTTATATAGTAAAATATGTGGATTTATTTAGTATCTTTGATTTCAAAACTATATATTAAAATATTCTCAACCATAAAACATCCCTTAGTTTTTATTGAATCATTCATTTTTATTTTTTAAATTTTCATAAAAATTTAAAAATTGAGGGTCTTGGAATGTTTAGTGACTTTTAAATATGGAACATAATACATGAAATAATAAAAAATTATGTTATTCGAAATGAAAGGATTATTCATCTTTAATTCTATGTTTGTTTATATCATCTCATAATCTGATGAAACACATAAATTGAAGTTGTGAGAATAATGACAATTAAGGGAACGAAGTGAGATATTTTACTTGTGATTTTGAGGAATATCAATAACAATATGGGGAATATTTAAATTCATTAGAAGTGGAAAACGATTCATATCATAATTAAATTAACATGATTCGTCACATGTAAATGTTGTTACAATATTTGATTGGGTCTTTAATAACCATATCACTGACATTTATCTCAGACCAATGGTCATCATAAAAAATGATTCTAATGGATGAGAGAATAAACATTTTATTATAAATTATTTAAAAATTATCATTTCTTTTTATAACTAATTATCATAACATTGAGATTATAAATTTCAATGGTCAATATTTATTAATAATCATATAACAGTTGAAACTCAATGGTGACAGTATAATGTACATACTTTATCATTAATACGATGTCGTTTAGTTTTGTAAAATAATATATATTATAAATTTTCATGAAAAAATAATTATAAAAAATTTCATGACATTATATTCTACCCCCTTAAAATATTTATTCCCTAAAATTTCAACTCATTTCCTAGTTGAGAAAAGGATAGGGTGCTTCTGCGTAACTGTTTCCTCTAGTGAAAACATCATTTCTTCCTATTTGTGGTTCCTTCACAACACATTAATATGGTTTGTTGTCTATTTATTTATATCGTTGTCTCTATGATCCATGATCTCCACCGGTAGTCCTCAATAGAGATTTAATGTTCAATTTGTATCACCTCTAGATTCTGTTTATATGAAGGGTTAGGTATGTAATTCTTCAAGTGTGACATCTTGAAAACATCATGAACTTGATCTTGTTTTGGAGGGACTATAAGAAAATAGGACACTCCTATGCACACAATGATTTTATAGGGGAAAATTACTTTGAGATAATATTCCCTTTATTCCAAAACCAAAAGAGTCTCTTCCATCGAAAAATTTGAAGGAATAAATTGTCACCAAAATCAAAATCTAAGCCCCATCACTAGTTGTAATCGTATATCATTTTCCAACCTTTTGAATCCTCTATGTGTTATTATATGGAATTAACCTTTTCACCCATATATTTCATGATATTAGGCCAAAGAAACCATATTTGACAAATATCCTTGAAAAAAGATGGAGTTCTACATTGGTTTCCATATAGAGATTTATAGGTATCCATTTGAATAATAAAATTTAAGCTATTGTTTTATGAAAACTCAACTTATGGAAGATTATCATCCAATATACAATTAAATTACATATATCATTCTCCTAGTATTCCCTCATGTGTTTGAATAGTTGGTTCTATTTTTCTACCAATTTCAGGGGGATACACCAGACTAAAATTTAGTTTGATACTATGATCATATTATAGTCTTCTACCAAATTTTGATAGGAACCATGGATCATGATAATATATGATAGACAATGATACTTATTGTAGACTCACCACTTCCTTCTCATATATCATTCCAAATTTGGTCTAGAAATAACTCTTATTTGATAGTGATAAAATGGGTTTATTAGTCTCATTACCAACAATATCCCATATCAAAATATTTCTATTGGATGTTTTTGAGAGAGCAATGAAAAAATCAATAATGATGTTATCCCACTTCCATAAAGGTATGGTTAGAGGTTATAATAAACCTTTATGATTTTTTCACTCTCTCTTCAGTTTTTGACACACTAGGCACCTTGCAATGATGTCGACTATCTCCCTTTGCATGTTATCCTTAAAAAATGATCATGAACATCCCTTTTATTTTAGTGCATCCAGGATGTATTGAGAATATATATTTTGAGAATCATCCATCATCACATTATTATATTCTAGAATATATGGATCACATATCCTTGTACAAAAATTCGACACTCCTTCATGACTAATATTAAACTCTGTAATCATCCCATCCATCACAGCCTCAAATATCTTTTGTAATAAATAATCATCTCTTTGACATTTCATGACAATATCTAGTAATTATTGTTGAAAAAATCATTTGGGATAGTATTGATAATGTACATTACCTTAAAATAACCATAACCAGTTTTACGATGTCATTTATCAGTAGTTCTTCTAAAATCCTCATCAATGACAAAATAAGAGTGTAACACCCAGAGATTTTATGATAAATATTCTTTTTAATTTCATTAATGTCTTGTGTTGTACGCTACACCAAAAGTATCTTGGACAACACGCATCCTTGACTTACCTTTCATTACATGCAATCACGACCTTCCTCGATAGCGTGTGTAGTACACAATACCGAGTTTCACTAAACAACGATATGCTACTAAAATATTATTAAAACTAGCCATCATGAATAGAAATAACTACTTTTTCAAATTTTGAAATTTTTATTTTTCAAAATGGACTTCATTTCTGGATTAGGAATATCGAAATTAGCTTAGGATGAAATTTTGGTACTTTTCGGATAACTTTCAAATTTTGATGAATAGTGAAACCATTAAGTGGTAGTTAAAAAAAAGAATTTTTCATAAAACGTAATTTTACTGCTTCTGTGAGTGGAATTTCGAAAATCTGAGAGACACGGTTGATGTCAGTAAGTAAAATGTGGTTCAATGAGATGAAAATAATTTTTTGTGAATAGTAACTTTTTACTTTTTTTTACCACGGTTAAAAGTAAATAGGGTAATTATGGGTAAAAATGATATTATTATTACCCTAACACATGTCCTAATTCTATTGTACAAGTGTAATTCGAAAAAAAACAACCTTAGGAATAACATATGACCATTTAGTCCCACTTGGATTAGATTAGGACATTTATTATTTTTTAATTCAAAGAAGAGTTAAAAGAGTTAAAATCATAGTTTATTTACTAAAACATTTTTAATATAGGGTTATACATAAGATAAATTCGATTTTAAATATTCATTAGAAATATAATACGATTTCCTAAATAATGATATTTTATTTATAATTTTTAGACATTAAATAAATTAATTTATTTATGACACAATGATGATGAAGTAATTACCATAATAGTGAAAAATTAGAATAATTGATATTATAAATACCCAAATAAATATAATTTGAGACTTTTTATGAATTACACTAATTTTATAGGTTAACATGAAATGTTAGTAGAGATGTAATTAGATTTGTTATAACTTATCATTCTGTTATGAGTTTCAAAAAAATCAATTACCATATACTGTCAAAATTGACATAAATTAGTTTTAAAAACAAATATTATATTATTAATTGTTATTTAATTCCTAAAAATCTAAGGTTCGGCCATATGACTTAGATAAGGATAGATATATTAATAATAAACTACTTGGGGTTCTTTTGGCTTGTTATGGTATGTTTATTATCCATATAGTGTAAGAAAACAAAAAGACACGGTAAAAGTGAAATTATTTAACTTAGAGTTAAATCTATTTGATAAGGTTAAAATAATAACCTAAACTTGTCTAAATCATATTTTATGAGAGGATTTAGACCCATACCCACTTTATCTTAGAAATAAGACCCTTTGTAACCATTATAAACCGAATTTGACCTTAATATAAAATAATATTTTGAGATTTTCCTAAGGTGCCCCTCTCCTCCCTTATAAAAGGGCACCTCCTCCCTCTCCTCCTCACACCAATTTGAGCATTCAAGCTCGGCCAACACCTGCCAAAATCTTTTCTCCACATCCCTAGTATCATCCTAGAGGTCCTGGTCTTCTTCAAAGACCATCCTTAGTTCTTTATGTGGAGGTTAAGAAACGGCGCGTCAAAAAGAGGTAATATCCATTACCGATCTTTTTCAATTTCTTTCTTCTTCAACTTCTTCTTCTTTAGTTTTTTCATGTAAAGTAATAACATAAGTATTTATTATATACTTATATTTTATTATAAATATGAAACAACTCTAATTAACCTTATATCCATCCTACGGAAAAAGGAAATCACCGCGCATCCGTACGTACGAAATACCGTCTCCACGCCTTGGTGTAATCTATTTTCTGCCACCACCGTAATTGGATGGGTATAATGGTGTAATGAGTAACTATATATGATTATTATAAAGTGATATTGATACTGAAATAGTATACATACACTTAAACAAAATTTCACGATCATGAGAATGATATCATTGCTCGTGCGTACGTACGGACTACCGTCTCCACGACACGATGAGATTCATTCTCCACATTAACGATTCATGAATGATTATGAAGTATATATAATGAATAATAATTAAATTTATGACATTTTAAATATACTGGATTTATGTATATATATATATATATGTATGTCACCTACTTACTTCCATTCAAGACAATAAGGAAAGGAAAATAGCGTTCATGCGTACGTACGGACTACCGTCTCCATGAACGGTGTGTTTCATTTCATTTATCTATCTATTATATATATATATATACTGAATATATATGATATATAAATCATGTTTTATATTCTGTAAGTAATTAAATGACTATATATGTAATAATAATGTCAAGAACAACAAGTCCAAACACCTACGATAAATTAAACGATTTTACCCAAAACGCTTCTTTAACATGGAATTAACAATAGAAGGGGTAATATAAAGTCATAATTGAACCATATATGATATCATAACAATGGATATTATTCTGTAATAAGTTAATGACATAATTTAAATCATTATACAGGAGGTTCAGATACGTACAAAGCATATCAGACATAAGGTAAGGGAAATATCACAATCTCATTTTTATCCGAGATTGTTTGTACTTTAGTATTTACTGTGGTGTATTTTATTATCCACATCCATGTTTCCTGAATATGTAATATTATTTCCATCCACCTACAATTTTTTAAATCCAATTTTACCCTTCGGTGAGTTTTTAGTAAAGAATATGAAAGGAATATTTTGTCGTTTTTCGTACGAGGAACGTTTTGACTTTTCCGACAAAAGTACGAAGAATGTTTTTTTTAACTTATACGGAATGAATGGATTTTTAAAAAATTAATTCCAAGAAACATACTTTACAATTTTTCAAGTTTATTTTTAATCAACTTCTTTTAGTTTAAATTTTTTTGACATGTTAGGAAAGCAAAAATGTTTTTGAAGTAGAAAGGATATTTTCCCCAAGAATGGAGTTCAAGTGTTTTATCAAATTTATTTTCCATCTAAAATAATATAGGGTTCTGTTTCTATCCCTATTATTACATTGATTTGATTATGTTGTGATGGAATTATTTTTATGAATTCCTTTATCTTATATTAATTGTTTTATGATGTCATGATGTTTAAGAATCCCATTTTTATTACATGGGTTATTCTATGATGTATGGTTAATGATTTTGTGGCACACATAATAATGGTATCATTATGATATGGGTGGGACCTATATCTCCCTCCAATGCATCGGGTAAAGATTTTATATCTCATGAGATAGACATGGCTGGAACGGTAGGTTATACCGGTTCAGTGAAATAGGACTGAAACGAGGGTGACTCAGTTCAGAAATGGACTTTGTCCACTATGATAGTCTTGGAAATGAGTCTTGACTAATAAGAAATGATTCTCTATGATTATGTGTGTATGCCACAAAGTCTCATTTTTTAAGTTATGATTATTGGGATTTCATTTCACTACTATGATTTATCCCATTTTATGATATTATGATCTCTTTTGCAGGTTAAGATTTCCAAAATGTTATGTTCTTATGAATATGATGTGATTGATTTTTATTTTGTTTACCCTTACTGAGAATTTGAGCTCACCCATTTATGTTTTCTTTCCCCAGGATATAAAGAAAGGTTTTAGGTAAGAAAAAAAGGGTAGATCTTTATGGGAGATGTTGAAGATCTTTCACCACGATTAGAAGATTATATTCCGAGTTTCCAAAGACACTAAACTATTACAATTCTTGTGTGTGTGTTTTTGTTATGTACTAAGTATTCCACAAAAGTAATGTAATTTCCATGTATGTCAAGCTTCGGGTCTCTATAGTTGGTATCAGAGGAAAGGTTTAGTCAACCATTGGAAATTAGGATGTGAGAACGTTAGTGAGATCCCTAGAGATATTTCTAAGGTATGTCTAGGGATGTCTCTAAGGATAAATATATGTATAGGATATAGTCCTAGAACTATGGTAATGATATTAGATTAAACCAAAGAAGTTAGATATTGAAGTTAATCCCCCTTTATTATGATTTTTTCCTCTCATCCTATTCTTTTTGGGTTTTAGACGATGGCTGGAACCCGAAGGAACCGTTTTGATCAATGCAATAGAAAATGCAATGATTGTCCTCCTGAAGAAACAAATGTTATGGGAGATGGAGTGAAAAATCTTATTGCTATACTTACACAAGCTATGAATCATTCTGGACTTCCAAATGAGCAGAGAAGGGAACAATATTCTATTGAGTCCTTAATGAGGCAACATCCACCTTCTTTCAATGGGTCTTCTGATCCTCTTGTTGCTGAACAATGGATCAGTACTACTGAAAAGATATTTTCAGATCTTCAATGTTCTGAACATGATAAAGTCATCTTAGCAGTGTATCATTTGGAAGGTGATGCTGATCAATGGTGGAATCTTATCAAGAATACGAGGCCAAGAGATGAAATTGAGTCCATGGAATGGGACGAGTTCAAGAACCTATTTTTCAATAAGTACTTCCCTCGTATTCTTCGAACAAATATGGAGAAGGAATTTCTTGAACTAAATCAAAAGGATGATGAATATCTTGGTATATATGAAGAAAATTTTATAAGGCATGCAAGGTATGGATCTGGATTTATCATCCAACCTGAAAGTAAAGTTGATCGATTCTTCAGTGGCTTAAAACAAAATCTTCGAAGGGCATTAGCAATAATAGACATCATTAGCTATGAAGCAATTGTGAATTGTGATATCAAGGTAGAAATGGAAGTTAGTGTTACTTATCCATCTCATAGTTTTGACATGAAACGAAAAATGGAGTTCAAGGAGAAATCTCAGAATAATGGTGAAAAGAAGATGAATGTTTGCTTATGCTCAAAGTGTGGAAAGAAGCATGGTGGAGATTGTCTTAAAGGGAAAAGTAAATGTTTCAAATGTGGAAAGGAAGGTCATCGGGCATTTGAATGCTGTAATGATGAGAGGAAGATGTCTAATGATGCAAACAAAGGAAGGTATACATAGAATGAACCTACTACACTTCAATGTTTCAAGTGCAAGGAGATGATACATTATTCCAATAAATTCCCTAATCCAAGGGTTAGTGATGATCGACATGAGCAACCACTTAAGGCAAAGGACAAAGGGAAGTCACATGCGATCACCATTGGCGATGTTGAATATGGCAACGATGTGGTGGAATGATTAAGTGTTTATGTAATGGGATTCCAAAATAATGTTCTATATAGTATCGTGGAATATTGGAATATTTATGTATTGGTCTATTGTGGTTTTCAATAATATTATGGTACCGGTAACCATGGAAAGTGATTGATATATTTTTGGAAAAAAAGATGATATGCGCATAATGAAGGGAAAACGAGAAAATGACATATTTGACAGTATTCATGAGCTCATGATTGATATAAGTACTAAGTGATATCATGGTTTGAGTATATAAAATTTTAAGGATTTTGGTATGTGGAAAGTGTTAACTTTTAACTGCATTCATGTTTTCACTATGGTTTAATGGGTATTCAAGAGAATACATGATTAAGGCCTTTTAATGTTTAGAATGTGACCAACAAGACATATCTTATGATATATGGGGATCAACGATGGTATTAAATATCTGGTAATTGTTTTCACTATATTATGAGACTGGACTACAGTATTATGGATACACCTAATGATTTGAATGGATTATGTTGGACATAAGTTAGTATTGTTTAAGGATAGAAGTTTTTTCGATATTATTTATGGGATGTTATAGTAACATAGTTTTAGAAAAAGAACAACCTGCAGGACGGGCGACAGCCCATCGCGTCGGACAAGGCCGTGGGAATCGAACCCACAATCGAAGTGCGACTGGCCTTTATCTCCTACCACTGGCCTACAAGAAGTCTCTGTTTAGTAGAAACTAGTTTTATTATGTTAAGCAGTATGATATATGAATTATAAGTCTATTTTAGGAACCATATATCATTAATCTCACTATAGATGGACTTATGTATTTTTTGATATGTTTTCTAACCTTTTCATTGAGACAGATGGAATGTCCCATCATTCTATCACATGATCTGCTAACACATCACGAATGACAAATTCAACTTCATTTCTTTAAGATATTAAGTGGAAATTGGCCAAAGAACGAAAAATGGTGATACTATACCAAAATCATGAAAGTATTTCTTCTAATTCCAATTTCATCAACTTTAGGGAAATGATCTTGAAAACCAAAATTTTGTCCTAGTGCTCTTATATCTGATGAATCAGATGGTACCTTAAATCGTCACAAATTTATGGCTTTGTGATTGCTGGCTTTTCCATATCCATGTTCTCTACCACTCTCCATCAGAACATGATGGTTAGATTTCACTTCCATATCCATATTTTCACCTATGTGGAAACCCAGTGATTAGTTTATTTGGGTAACCATTACGTTTTATACTTTTGTTTTTAAAGATTTGTTTTGGTATTCCTTCTTACGATGTGGGTTTCTATTAAAGAATCTTTTGAATAGTAAACCATTTATAACCCCGACGAATTTCGAGGGCGAAATTCATTTTAAGGGGGGAAGAATGTAACACCACGAGATTTTTTGAAAAATATTCTTTTTAATTTCATTAATGTCTTGTGTTGTACGCTACACTAAAAGGAGCTTGCACAACACACACCCTTGACTTGCCTTTCATTACACGCAATCGCGACCTTCCTCGATATCGTGTGTCGTACGCAATACCAAGTTTCACTAAACAACGATATGCTATTAAAATATTATTAAAACTAGACATTATGAATAGTAATAACCACTTTTTGAAATTTTTTAATTTTTACATTTCAAAATGGACTTAATTTCTGGATTCAGAATATCGAAATTAGCTTTGGGTGAAATTTTGGTACTTTTCGGATAACTTTCAATTTTTGATGAATAGTGAAACCACTAAGTGGTAGTTAAAAAAACTGAATTTTTCATAAAACTTAATTTTACCGCTTCTGTGAGTGGAATTTTGAAAATCCGAGAGACACGGTTAATGTCAGTAAGTAAAATGTGGTTCAATGAGATGAAAATAATTTTATGGTGAATAGTAACTTTTTACTTTTTTTTACCACGGTTAAAAGTAAATACGGCAATTATGGGTAAAAATGATTTTATTATTACCCTAACACATGTCAAAATTCTATTGGACAAGTTTAATTCGAACAAAAATAACCTTAGGAATAAAATATGACCATTTAAACCCACTTGGATTAGATTAGGACATTTATTATTATTTAATTCAAAGAAGAGTTAAAAGATTTAAAATCAAAGTTTATTTACTAAAACATTTTTAATATATGGTTATACATAATAAAAATTGTATTGTAAATATTAATTAGAAATTTTATAAGATTTCCTACATAATGATATTTTATTTATAATTTTTATACATTAAATAATTTAATTTATTTATGGCACAATGATGAAGCAGTAATTACCATAATAGTGAAAAATTAGAATAATTGATATTATAAATACCCAAATAAATATAATTTGAGACTTTTTATGAATTCCACTAATTTTATAGGTTAAGATGACATGTTATTAGTGATGTAATTAGCTTTGTTCGAACTTACCATTCTGTTATGATTTTCACAAAAATCAATTACCAAATAGTGTCAAAATTGACATAAATTAGTTTTTTAAATAAATATTATATTATTATTTGTTATTTAATTCATAAAAATATACGGTTAGGCCAAATGACTTATATAAAGATAGATATATTAATAATAAACAACTTGGGGTTTTTTTTTCTTTTTATGGTAAGTTTATTAACCATATATTGTAAGAAAACAAAAAGACACGGTAAAAGTTAAATTATTTAACTTAGAGTTAAATCTAATTGATAAGGTTAAAATAATAACATAAACTTGTATAAATCCTATTTTATGAGAGGCTTTTGACCCATACCCACTTTATCTTCGAAATAAGACCCTTTGGAACCATAATAAACCGAATTTGTTCTTAATATAAAATAATATTTTGAGATTTTCCTAAGGTGCCCCTCTCCTCCCTTATAAAAGGGCACCTCCTCCCTCTCCTCCTCACACCAATATGAGCATTCAAGCTCGGACAAACCCTGCCAAAATCTCTTCTCCACTTCCCTAGTATCATCCTAGAGGTCCTGGTCTTCTTTAAAGACCATCCTTAGTTCTTTATGTGGAGGTTAAGAAACGGAACATCAAAAAGAGGTAATATCCATTACCGATCTTTTTCAATTTCATTCTTCATCAACTTCTTCTTCTTTAGTTGTTTCAGGGTAAATTAATAACATAAGTATTTCTTATATACTTATATGTTATTATAAATATGAAAAAACTCTAATTAACCTTCTATCCATCCTACGGAAAAAGGAAATCACCGCGCGTGCGTACGTACGGAATACCATCTTCACGCCGTGGTGTAATCTATTTTCCGCCACCACCTCAATTGGATGGGTATAATGGTGTAATGAGTAACTATATATGATTATTATAAATTGATATTGATACTGAAATAGTATACATACACTTGAACACAAGTTCACGATCATGAGAATGATATCATCGCTCGTGCGTACGTACGGACTACCGTCTCCACGATGCGATGAGATTCATTCTCCACATTAACCATCCATGAATGATTATAAAGTATATATAATGATTAATAATAAAATATATGACATTTTAAATCTACTGGTTTTAATTATATATATATATATGTATGTCATCTACTTACTTCCATTCAAGACAATAAGGAAAGGAAAACAACATTCATGCGTACGTACGGACTGCCGTATCTATGAACGGTGTGTTTCATTTCATTTATCTATCTATTATATATATATATACTGAATATATATTATATATAAATCATTTTTTATACTCTGGAAGTAAGTAAATAATTATATAAGTAATAATAATGTCAAGAACAACAAGTCCAAACACCTACGATAAATGAAATGATTTTACCCAAAACGCTTCTTTAACATTGAATTTAAAAAAGAACGGGTAATATAAAGTCATAAGTGAACCATATATGATATCATAACAATGAATATTATTCTGTAATAATTTAATGACATTATTTAAATTATTATACAGGAGGTTCGGATACGTACAAAGCATATCGGACATAAGGTAAGGGAAATATAACAATCTCATTTTTATCTGATATTGTTTATACTTTAGTATTTACTGGGGTGTATTTTATTATCCACATCCATGTTTCCTGAATATGTAATATTATTTCCATCCACCTAAAAGTTTTTAAATCCAATTTTACCCTTCGGTGAGTTTTTAGTAAAGAATATGAAAGGAATCTTTTGTCATTTTTCGTACGAGGTACTTTTTGACTTTTCTGACAAAAGTACGAAGAATGTTTTTTTTAACATATATGGCATGAATGAATTTTTAAAAAAATAATTCCAAGAAGATTACATTACAAGTTTTCAAGTTTATTTTTAATCAACTTCTTTTATTTTAAAATTTTATGACATGTTAAGAAAGGAAAAATGTTTTTGAAGTAGAAAGGATATTTTCCTCAAGAATGGAGTTCAAGTGTTTTATCAAAATAATTTTCCATCTATGATATAGGGTTCTGTTTCTATCCCTATTATTACATTGATTTGATTATGTTGTGATGGAATTATTTTTATGAATTCCTTTATCTTATATGAATTGTTTTATGATGTCATGATGTTTAAGAATCCCATTTTTATTACATGGGTTATGCTATGATGTTTGGTTTATGATTTTGTGGTACACATAAGAATGGTATCATTATGAGATGGGGTGGGACCTATATCTCCCTCCAATGCATTGGGTGAAGATTTTATATCTCATGAGATAGACATGGCTAGAATGGTAGGTTATACTAGTTTAGTGAAACAGGACTGAAACGACGGTCACTCGGTTCAGAAATGGACTTTGTCCACTAAGATAGTCTTGGAAATGAGTCTTGACTAATAAGAATTGATTCCTTATGATTATGTGTGTATGACAAAAAGTTTCATGTTTTAATTTATGATTATTGGGATTTCATTTCACTACTATGATTTATCCCATGTTATGATATTATGATCTCTTTTGCAGGTTAAGATTTCCAAAATTTTATGTTCTTATGAATATGATGTGATTGATTTTTCTTTTGTTTACCCTTACTGAGCATTTGAGCTCACCCTTTTATGTTTTCTTTTCCCCAGGATATAAAGAAAGGTTTTAGGTAAGAAAAAAAGGGGAGATCTTTATGGGAGATGTTTAAGATCTTTCACCACGATTAGAAGATTATATTCCGAGTTTCCAAAGACACAAAACTATTACGATCCTTGTGTGTGTGTTTTTGTTATGTACTAAGTATTCAGCAAAAGTAATGTAATGTCCATGTACGTCAAGCTTCGAGTCTCTACAAAGAGGGTCATTACTACTGAATTTTTCAGTGGATTGTTTTCTTTTCTATAGTGATAGTGAATTGGACAATCATAATGTTTAAGGTGTTCCAATAACCTCATCAGTCTCATGATGAAATATCGTTTTTTGAAAATAGACTTAAAGCATTGGCATACTATGTATATATCAAATTTCCCCCCAAAAAGATAGTTTCTCTCAGAGAAAAAAACAATAGAATCTATCTCCATGGTATGAATTGGATAGATCTTCTCATTAGGCATTAACTATTGAGATGCATAACCGATCATCTTGTCATTTTTTAGAAGGATTATCCCAATTACATTCATTGATTAATAGTTAATAATACTGAATAATTCTTTGATAGAAGGTAGAGTAGACATTGGTGAATTAATGAATATTATTTTCAGATCATGGAAACATTTATGACACTCCTTTTTTCAAATGAACTTTAACCCTTTTTGAGTTAACTTGGATAGTGGATTAAAAAGTCATGAAATTTTTTTCACAACCCTATTATAATATTCTGCTAATCCAAGAATACTATGAATTTTAATTGTTATTTTTCGATGAGGCCACTCCTCTATATTCATGGTCTATATAGTTTTAACATGGATTCCTACACTGGTTACAATATTCCCCAAGAAAGGTAATTCTTTTTTCCAAAACTCATATTTTTTGTACATTCAAAATAACCACTCCATCGTCAATGTTTTTAGTATCACCCTTAGACGACACTCATGATTCTCACGAATTTCAGAATATATCATCATATCATCAATATACACGTCCACAATGTTATCATTGTAGTCCTTAAAGATTCTATTCATCAAATCCCAAAATATAGTAGGAGGATTGGTTAAGACAAAGAGTATAACAACAAACTCATAATTCCCATATCTTGATCTGATGGAGGTCTTTGGAATATCTTATTTATTCACACTAAATTTATGATAACTACATCCATGATCATGTTTGGATACGAATTTATCCCCATGATTTTGGTAAAACAAATCATGAATTCATCGAATATGGTACTTATTCTCCCCTATGATCCAGTTCAGTTATATATAATAAACACATATTAGTTAGAATCCATCCTTATTTTTTTAAAATTTTAAAAGATAATCCCCATGGAAAAAGAGTTGGACAAATAAGACTCTTATCTTAATGATATTTGAGTTTCTTTTTTAATTCATCCAACTCCACATTTTCCATTCTATAAGGAATTTTTTAAATTGTTCTAGAAGTAATTGTGAGTTTAATTGAGAACTATACCTCTCATTTCGGGGGTGGCCCATGTATGTAATTTTAAAATCTTTCATTTTATTCCTAAATTATGGGAATATTAAATATTCATATACTTTAATTTCCTTCCTCATCTTAATTGAGTGTTTTCAAAAAATAAATCTATGGTTGTTTCTTCTAGACAATGAACATGTTGATATATCTCACTTTAGAATATGACTGTTGGTTTTCCATTCAAAATTACAGATATTTCCTTTCTTTTTTAGTTGATTTTAGTAGTATACTTTGATAGGATGTTCATCCCAACTGTAATGTGGAATTATATCATGAGAATGACTACTATACATGGAATGAGGTTGTTTCCACCAAAGGTAATACTCGAGTTTCTATAATCTATTAATTATTGAATAATACATTTATGAGTCTTGAATAATAAATATACTTATAGATGATTAAGGATTGGTTGTATATTGTTTTCCCACTTTGAGTAAATAAAGGAAAACATTTAACTAGAATTAAACAATGTACTTTCTTTGTTTGGGAGAACAACAAGAGTATTAACCCCCACATCATTTTTATCATCATATTAATCTATCATTATCAGAAATACATGAACCTTTTCCATCATCCTATGTGGAGGTTGATGGTGATTACTCTATTTTTACCTTGGATTGAGTCAGTGATTGGAATAGTTTTTGAGTTATCCATGCTTGAAGCAATGGACATCTGTTAGGGAATGTACCATCTTCCCTTAGTCGTTATTATTGAGATGTTGATTTGTCACCACACTACAATATTTATGATAAATTTGGCCTTCACTTATATAATTTTAACACATCTCTCTCCTGAGTAGGAAATTACTTAAATGCTTTTTCCCTCATTTATTGCATGTGAAAATTGAAAATTATTTTCTCATATTACTAGTTAAAACCTTTTACCAATGTTTGGTTCTAAAGGTATCTTATTTTCATTAGATTTGTAACACTACTACGTCTCACTGAACCCCAGTTTGACTATAATTATAGTTAGTATGATTTCTTCATAGATGTTATAGTCTTAGTAGGCTAAATTATTCACCACAAGATTTTTTATTCCACCGAAGAATATATCAAATTTCCCATTATGATTCTTGATAATGATTTAAGTATAACATGAATGTATTTTGAATTTTATCTCATATCTTTCAATAGATTAATTCTCCTTCTACTTTATATTGAGGGATTAATTCTCCATTTATGTTCTTACTGAACAAGGAAAATTCGTAATAATGAATATTCCCATGAAGTATTCACACTCTGATGATTAAATATACCTTATTGGACTCATGTTTTTAATTAGTTCCCTCCACTGATCATCTTCTCCATATAAATAATATACAAATACATTGGCATTATCTTGTTCTAAAAAATGATGTGTTGAAAATATATTTTCTATAGATCTCATCCACTATTTCACAATCAATGGATCTATAGATCCACTAAATGATTGTTATAGTTTACACATAAATGGATCAATGGAATTTTGTTCCCTTCAAAGTGAAATTGGTCTCTTAACTTTATTCAAATTATTTCCCATAACAAGAGTGTGTTGATTCATCATTCTCATGATGGTTTGAATTTCGGATTACATCGGTGGTACGTCATCACATGGTCTGTTGTGCAAACTAATTACATAGTTCCTCATATTTCCTTCCATTTTTCTAAAATAAGAAAACACGTGTGACAAACATGTAACAATTAATATTCTTTTCATTATAGAGAAACATTAATATCATATAACATCATACATAAACATGTAATTAATTAAAAATATAATGTTTTAAATAAATCCTTCATCGTAATTCATAAAAAACATGATTAACCAATCATATCCCATGGGATTGTCAAACATGGAGTGAAGCAATGTCCATTTTCATGCACCAGTTCCCTTTTGAGTCTATCTCAATGTTTATTTAGGTTTACCCCTGGATACCTCTACGTTAGAACCACATCCACTTCTTCATATCTAGACATGGATTTATTTATTTAGAAACAATTTATATAATAATTCACCAAACTACAAAGTTTTTTTTAATATAATTAATTTCTTTTCTAGTTCATCCCATGATTTAATAATCCTAATTTTCAAAAATATCTAAAAAATCATTTTATACCAACTATTTAATCCCTCATTTTTATTATATATCTTTTCAAATCATTTTATAAGCATATGATACTTAAATATTTAGTGTCTTGGAAAATGAGGTACATAATAAATTAAAACCTAAAAATTATTTTATTTCAATTGAAAGGATTATTAAAGGTTCATACTAATTGAATTTATTTCATCTAATAACCTAGAAACTAACATAAAAGGAAGGGGGGAAGAAGGTGTAGTAAAAAATAGGTAATGTAATTTATTTATGATCATAAAGAATATCAATAATAACATGAGGAATTAGATAGAGGATTGATAAATAATAAAATAGGAATATAATAATAATAATAGTATTATTCATAACTCATAAATTTGGCTAGAACATTTAATTATGTCATTCATAAGCCTATCACCAAATTTTATCAGTACAGTGTTAGAAACAAACCATGGTTATTCACCAAGGCCTCATAAAATGTGTTATCTCTAGATATTAAATTATTTATCCAATACATTGTAGCACTATATTGGTTCACCATTTATATTAATTAATTAATGTGAGCTAAAATATAAAAATAATACATTTATGAAATAACCCTTGGAGAATAAAATAAATTAGTTTCATTTCAAATTTGTGGTGTGTTAGATAGTGCGCAAAAAATATACTTATGTCATTTTTATCCCATAGAATAGAAGATGGGTTTCATGTATGTCAATCCATTAATTTAATATTTCATTTTCATATCTATTTTAATTCATGTATATAATAATGAGTTTTGGGTGTTCAAAAAATAAAAGAATTTATATTCATGATAGAAATAGGGATTTCTTTAGATGAAAAACATACAACATAATGGGTACCAAACATGGTTATAGAAAAAATTAAAATGGTGGGGAGAAGGGAATAGAATTTATAAATTAATATTTATAAATTATAGGGATGTAATAAAATCGATAGGGGAACATGGTATGGAAATTTGAAATATATACCACATATAATAAAAACATTAAAAGAAAATGGAAGTTGAGGGTTCTGTTACATTGAAGAGTGACTCAATAACCATGATTATGAAGATCATGGTGGACTGGGGAAACCTTGGGAGGACTCCATTGGAGGTAACACTATCATAAATTAATGGTTGTTTAATTTTAAATTAATTTAAATGAAGGAATTATATATAATTTATAGAAATAATGAATGTTTTTTATATTAATTTCCAAGGACACCTAGTAGTGGTATTTGAAAAAAAATGGATTTCCCATGGTATTTTCCATATGGTACACCTATTAGTTTATTATAATACAAAAAATTATACATGAATTTTATATTAATCATTACATCATTATAAATTACTTATGATTTCATTATATACATTGAAAACTCAAAACTGTATGTAAACTATTCCCTCAAATTTCAACTATTTCTTAAAGATCCCAAAAATTCACTAAAAATATTTTTTTGGTATGTAGAATTAATAAATGAACTAAATTATATGAAAATTAATTTGCTTTTAAATCATTTTTCATTATAATTATTTTTATATACATTTATTTTTAAAAAAATATTAACAATTAACTAATAATTTCCAACACATTAATTTAAATATTGTATGGTATAATTATATCACATTTTTATCTATTGATTCCTAAATAATATTTATACTTCCATATGTGAGGTTAATTTTTAATTGGTAATATTACTATTCATACGCGTAATATTTCTATTCTAATAGGACAAATTACTATTCAACAAAAAATTATGTTGATCCTAATAGACTCAAAATATTATACCGATCGCAACCATGTGTGTCTATTTATGGAAAATTATTTTGTAGAATCAACTATTGGAATTATAATTATCAGTTAAATAAAAAATGAAACATTATTCACTACTAATCAATGATATGAAACATCATAGAAAAATACTAAAGATTAAGCCTAATTAATTTTAACAATTTTAATTAAAAATTGTTGTTTATATAACCGTAAAAATTCTATATGGATGAGAAATATCTTAGATGTACTATGTTTAACTGTAAAGTCAATATATCAAATATTTTTCAATTAAAAACAAATTTAAAATATAATTACTACTTTTAAAATTAAAATGATGAAATTTTAGTTTTACTAAAACAAATCGATTACAATTTTAGTTACTAAAAAATTGACACATAACCCCTTAATACACCTGCATACGACCTAAGGGTTTGGTGGGCGATGGTGAAAGACTTTTGGGGGTTGCTCAGTTAACATTGTCTGAGAGGTAATCTTTACTCACATTAAATTTTCTTATAGGTGATTGTTTTCAATATTAACATCTTAATTCTCATCTTGGGCATGGTCCAAAGCAAAGACCAATGATAGTATGACCTTCCAATGCTCTATAAAAATGGGCTTCATATGGCCTGATTCTATAGTATGACGACATCGACTCTTCTTTCTTCATTAATCAACCATTATCATTTCTATGTATGATTAATAATCAAAATTTTAAATTTATAGTTACCAATGTTCTCAATTGAACAGTAGTCATATAATTTTCAAAACCCGATTTTCACATTAAAATATACATACCTCATCTCGAGTGAGTTATTGTTTTCTTTTGTAAAATACTATAATAAAAAATTTCTGAAAAACATATATTATTAAATAGTGAAGTTCATTCTAGTTTTTGACCATAATTTCTACAACTGGGGTGTTGATTACATTATATTCTAAAGCCAAGGCCCGGTGATTATAAAATAATTCCCTTGCTTATGTGGAGGTGAGTCAAACTCTCAATGAAATGATTTTATAATCTTATAATATATTAAATGTCTTAGAGGAATAATTATGATATCATTAAATAATTAAAAAATAAATAAATTTTATTCACATTAAATGAATAAATATATTTATAGAAGGATAAATTTTATAGTATTTAATACATCACTCTTATCTCATTATGTTGTCATAGACACACTGAATAATCATATAGTATTTATTTTTTTCAAAAAAATTCATCTCTATTAGAAAATTATAAAAAATCAATATCAGATAATTTTAAAATAATGATTCCAAAAAAATAATCAATTTCTCTAAATATTTTTATAAATTTGGTAATTATTACTTTTAAGATAAACAAATAAATATATTGAAAATGATGGGTTTTGACAATATTTTTATTCGAACCCTAATAAAAATTAAAATTTTCTTCATAAAAAACTATGATCATATTATATTAATGAAAATTAATTAGTTATATAATTTTATTAAATTATTATTAATTTTAGAAATCAAATAATTCACAAAATATTTTAATTGAGTTATTATATTAACAAAAAACACTTTGTGATTATTGAATAAAAAATAAAAACCTTTATAATGTAATAAAAATAGTATAAAATTATATTCAATATTATATAAAAGAAATAATTTATATATTAATATAACTAATGTTTTTATACAAATCCCAATAATACACTATAATACTCCATAATATATTTTGTGTGATGGTGGGGCATTTATGGGGATATTTAGTGAATATATATTTGGTAGTGATTTCGAACCATAAACTTCTCCCGTAAATGGTTTCATTCATGCTTAGGTTTATTTATCTAATATTGGGCTTCATCTAGGGTAAATCTGTGAAATTTTATCTCCCTCATAAGATTCGATAAAAGGGTATTTCTATGGTTCAATCCTACTGATTGAGGCCATCACTTCATTTTGCTTTGGAAAAAAAGATATAACAAAACCGGTTATTTATATTATCCATGTGATCACATTTTTATGGCTTTATTATCAACTGTAAAGATACTCAATGGTCATATAAATCCAAATGGATATAAAAAACCTAAAAAATTATTGTATTTTCTATAACCATGAGATATTTAATTAAATCAAAATGGGAAATATTACTTCTAATAGTTTCGTTAGTTATGATTACAATCCATTTCAAATAGAATTTGGATATAAAAATTTGTCAATATTTTTAACATTATCACATTAAAAACTCATTTTCCCATTCCATCAACAAATATAATTTTAAATTAATTTTTGAAATTTATATGTTTTTAATTTTGAAAATATTATTTAATATTTGGAATCAAAAGGTCAAAATTTAATTAACATGTCCTTTTTGATTTTAGACAATTTGAATTGTAACTCTAGTATTACTTAAAACCATGATTATGTGTAAATTTAGAAATTAATGAAACAATGATATTATATATTTTATAAAACTACTCAAACACATTACTAAAGGATATTTTTTTAATATAATTAATCAAAAACACATAATTATCTAAATTGAATAATTTAATAGGCTCTATTTTACGTAAATGTATTAAATATTATTAAACTCAATGGGACTGAAACAATGAAAAACACATTGTTTTAATTATTAAAATATTTATAATATGTGGATTAATATAAGAAATTATAGACTAAATATATTATTATTTAATATTGAATTTTTCTCGACAACTTATTAATTAAATTACAGTTTTTAGAGAATAAATAATTATAAATTGATGATGTTGAAATTACTGATATAATGAATCAATTAATTAAATTATATAAAAAATAATAAAATAAATATAAGTTTACTTTATTATGGTGATCCAAGAATGGTTTTGGTTTATATGACACTTTATGGATGTGTTAAGTGAATTTTTCAATCATAATTTTTTATGTATTTTATTGATTTCAAATTTATAAATACTTTCAAAACTGACACTTATGATTCTTTTATGATTTTTTTTTAAATTATAAAAAAATAATAAATATATGTAATAAGGAAAAATGGTTATATAATGTATGAAATATCATTAAAATTCCACTTATGTTCCTATTTAAACTCTATAATTATAATTTTGATCTTGTTAATATAGAAAAACTGGTTATTATAGTTGAAATAAAATTGGGTTAATTGGTGGTTAATGAAAATGATAAGGAATAAAATAACACCAAAACATTTATAAAATCTATTGGGTAATTATATTTCAACCATATATGGTCCTATATTATAATAAATTTATTTTTTAGGTATTTTTATTGAGATTTATTTTCTTATAAATTAATATTTTTGAGAAATTTGAAAATTTCCCAGCCCCTCTCTAATAAAAGGGCACCTCTCCTCATATTCTATTAACACATCAAAAAAAATATTCCGTTGAACCAAATTTCACTAAATATCCTCCTAAAAAATGTAATTTCGGTATAGAATTATTATTTTGGGTATAATGTCAACCAAGGTAGTCATTTTGTGGAAATCGCAATGAGATACCTAAAGAAGTAGGAATGTTCATAGACGAATGTTGTTCATTTACATATTCTTTGAACCTAGTAATTTTTTATTAATTTGAATATAATAACCAAAATTTAAATACTATTGTAACACCCCGAGATTTTATGAAAAATATTCTTTTTTAATTTCATTAATGTCTTGTGTTGTACACTACACCAAAAGGAGCTTGCACAACACGCATCCTTGATTTGCCTTGCACTACAGGCAATCACGAACTTCCTCGATAGCATGTGTAGTACGCAATACCAAGTTTCACTAAACAACGATATGTTATTATAATATTATTATGAACTAGCTGTTATGAATAGTAATAACCAATATTTGAAATTTTATCTTTTAAAATGGTCTCCATTTTTTGATTCAGAATATCGAAATTAGCTTAGGGTGATATTTTGGTACCTTTCGGATAACTTTCATTTTTTGATGAATAGTGAAAATTACTAAATTTTAATTAAAAACAACCTTTTTAATCGAAATAATTAAATGTGATAAATTATTAATTTGAGTGGTTTTAAATTATATTTAAAATATAATTTTACAATTTAATACAATGTTGTTCATTGGATGTAATTTCACATTTAAACCAGACATAAACAAGTGTCAAACATTTGATAGTTATTATCTTTAAAAAACACGCTATTTGTTTTGACGATAGGAATTAATTTTTAAATTAGTTAATCTAACTGAAATGTTTTTAATTTGGTAAAATAAACATCATTTTTGAATTCATAATATCAAATATAGCTTAGGACTAATTTTTAGTATTTCTCTGGAAACTATCATTTTTTGGTGAATAGTGAAACCACTAAGTGGTAGTTAAAAAAACATAATTTTTCATAAAACTTAATTTTACCGCTTCTGTGAGTAGAATTTAAAAAATCCAAGAGACAAGGTTAATATCAAGGACTAATATGTGGTTCAATGAGATGAAAATAATTTTTGATGAATAGTATCTTTTTACTTTTTTTACCAAGGTTAAAAGTAAATAGGGTAGTTAAGGATACAAATGATATTATTATTACCCTAACACATGTCCAAATTCTATTGGAGAAGTGTAATTCGACCAAAATCAACCTTAGGATTAAAATATGACCATTTAGGCCCACTTGTATTAGATTAGGATATTTATTGTTAATTTATTTAAAGAAGGGTCAAAATATTTAAAATCAATGTTTAATAAGTAGATATTTTTTAATATAGGGTTATACATAAGATAAATTCGACTATAAATATTCATTAGAAATATAAAAAGATTTCCTACATAAGGGTATTATATTTGTAATGTTTAGACATTAAATAATTTAATTTATTTATGACACAACGATGATGCAGTAATTATCTTATTAATAAAATATTGACAAAATTGATTTTATAAATACAAAATTAAATGTAATTTAAGACTTTTTATGAATTACAATAATTTTATAGGTTAATATGACATTTTATTATTGATTTAAGTAACTTTTTTCGAACTAATCATTCTGTTATGATTTTCACCAAAATCAATTACTAAATAGTGTCAAAATTGACATAAAATAGTTTTTAGAACACATATTATATTATTAGTTGTTATTTTATTCCTAAAAATCTATGGTTCGGCCAAATGACTTAGATAAGGTTATATATATTAATAATAAACAACTTGGGGTTCGTTTAGCTTGTTATAGTAAGTTTATTAACCTAATTGTGTAAACACACAAAAAAGACACGGTAAAAGTAAAATTATCTAACTTAAAGTTAAAACTAAATGATAAGGTTAAAATAGTAAACTAAACTTGTCCAAATTCTATTGGATGAGAGGATATAGACCCATACCCACCTTAGCATCGAAATATATCAATTTTTAGCTATTAAAACCCGAATTTTATTTTAGAATAAAATAATAATTTTCATTATTCCAAAGGTGCCCCTCTCCTCCCTTATAAAAGGGAACCTCCTCCCTATCTTCCTCACACCACACTGAGCCTTCAATCTCAGCCACCCCTAGAAAATTCTCTTCTCCACTTCCATAAAAACATCTTAGAGGCTCTGGTCTTCTTAAAAGACCAATTTTAGTGCCCTAAGAGGAGGTCTCAAAGAGGCGCTTCAAAGAAGAGGTAATGTCTGTTACCGATTATTTCAACTTTATTTCTTCTTCCACTAATTCTTATTAGGTTGATTCATTATGAAGTAATAACATCAGTATCACTCATATAGTGATATTTTTATATATATATAAAACAAACCTATTTCACCATCTATCCATCCTACGGAAAACGGAATCACCGCTTGTGCGTTCGTACGGAATACCGTCTCCACGCTGTGGTGTAATCTATTTTCCACAACCACCTTACTTGGATGGGTATAAGGGTGAAAGTAATGAATATATATGATTATTGTAAAGTGATATTGATTATGTAATATTATACATACACTTTAATACAATACCATGATCATGGGAATGATATCATCGCTCGTGCGTACGTACGGAATACCGTCTCCAGGACGCGATTAGATTCACTTTCCATGATAACCATTCAAGAATGATTATGAAGTATATATATCAAGTAATCATTAAATTTATTACATAATAATGCTACTGTATTTATGTATATATATATATATATATATATATATATTTCATCTACTTAATTCCATTTAATTCAATAAAGAATCAAAAACAACGTTCATACGTACGTACAGCCTACCGTCTCCATGAACGGTGTATTTCATTCCATTTACCGATCCATTATATATATGTATATTCTTGATATATATTATATATAAATCATGTTTTACATTTTTTATGTAAGTAATCATGATCTAAGTATTCATATGAATAATTACAAGTTAAAACACGAACGACAAATGAAACGATTTTACCCAAAACACCACTTTAACATGAATTTACAAAAGAACGGGTAATATAAAGTCATCAGTGAACCATATATGATATAATAACAATGTATATGGTTCTGTAATAAGTAAATGACATTATTTAAATCATTATACAAGAGGTTTGGACACGTACGACGCATATCTGACCTAACGTAAGGAATAATTTTTCAAATATCATTTTTATCCAAGATTGCTTATTCGTAAGTATTTAATGGGGTTATTTCTATTATCCATGTCCATGTTTTATAAAAGTGTTTTCATGTATGTTTCAAGTCCTTTTTACCGATTTTTGATTTTTACTACATGGTATGTAAGGAATCTTTCTTTTTATTACCATACGAGGTAGTTTTTGACTTTTCCGTCATAAGTACGAGGAAAATGTTATTTTTAACTTATACGGCGTGAACGGATTTTTAGGGTTTCATAACGCCTCATTTTCATGAAGCTTACTCTATATGATTTTATAACTATTTTCAACAAAATACTTTTATTTTAAAAGTGCATCGCATTTTTTTGAAAAGAAAATAATTTTGACGAAGAAAGGATATTTTCCTCAAGAATTCATTTCAAATGTTTTATCAAAACCATTTTCCATCTAAGATGAAATTACTTCATATGTTTATGTTTCAATTTTAATGTCTCTATGATTTACAAGGTTCACTTTTCTTATGAGGAAATTTCCATTGGTTTTATATGGATTATGAAATTATGGGATGATGTTTATGAAACACATTTTATTCTTTGGGTTATGATGAATGTTTTATGTTTATTTTGTGGAACAAGTAAGAATGATTTCATTATGAGATGGGTAGAACCTATATCTCCCTCCAATGCATTGGGTAAAGATTTATATCTCATGAGATAGACATGGATGGAATGGAAAGTTAAACCAGTTCAGTAATACATGACTGGAACGAGGTGTTAACTTGATTCAGAAAGGGACTTTGGCCACTAAGATAGTCTTTGCAGCAATGCCTTGGCTACTATGGAAATAATTATATGTGCTTAATGGATGCCACAATTACATGTTATATTCTCATGATTTTTTATCATGAATTATGTTCCATTATAATCTATGCCTGATGTACTTCGACGATTTATATCTTTGCTCAAGATTTTGACATTTAAACATTATGTTCATGTTTTTAAGTTAAAATGTATATGGTATGTTTCATTTTATCCATGATTACCCTTACTGAGCATTTGAGCTCACCCTTTTTATGTTTTATTTTCCCCCAGGATTAAAAGAAAGGTTTTAGGTAAGGAAACAAAATGTGGAAGATCTTATGGGAGATGTTGAAGATCTTTCACCATGATTAGAAGATTATATTTCGAGTTTCCAAAGACACTAAACTATTATGATCCTTGTGTGTATGTTTTTGTTATGTATTGAGTATTCTGCAAAAGTAATGTAATGTCCATGTACGTTCAGCTATGGGTCTCTATAGTTGGTATTAGAGGAAAGGTTTGGTCAACCCTTGGAAACTAGGATGCGAGAACTTTAGTGAGATCCCTAGAGATATTTCTAAGGTATGTCTAGGGATGTCCCAAAGGTTATGTATAAGTATAGGTTATAGTACTAGAATTACGGTAACCCAAGATATTAGATATTGAAGGTACTCTCCCTTTTTTATATTGTTTTCCCTAGCGTGAATTTTTCCTCTCACACTGTTGTTTTTGGGGTTTAGACGATGGATGGAACCCGAAGGTCCCGTGTTCATCAATGTAATGGAAAATGAAATGATTGTCCTCCTAAACTAACCAATGTTATGGGAGATGGAGTGAAAAATATTATTTCTATACTTAAACAAGATATGAATCATTATGGACCTCCAAAATGAGTAGAGAAGGGAACAATATTCTATTGAGTCCTTCATGAGGCAACGTCCACCTTCATTCAGTGGTTCTTCTACTCGACTTGTTACTGAACAATGGATCAATACTACTGAACCGATATTTTCAGTTCTTCAATGTTCTGAACATGATAAATTCATCTTAGCAGTGTATCGTTTGGATGTTGATGCTGATAAATGGTGGAATCTTATCATGAATATGAGGCCAAGAGATGAAATTGAGTCCATGGAATGGGATGAGTTCAAGAACTTATTTTTAAATAAGTACATCCCTCGTATTCTTCGAACAAAGATGGAGAAAGAGTTTCTTGAACTAAAGAAAAATGATGATGAATCTTTTGGTATATATGAAGCGAATTTTACAAGGCATGCAATGTATGGAACTGGATTTATCATCCAACCCGAAAGTAAGTTGATCGATTCTTCAGTGGCTTAAAACAAAATCTTCGAAGGGCATTATCTATAAGATACTTCAGTAGCTATGAAGAAATTGTGCGATGTGCTATCAAGGTAGATATAAAATTTGGTGTTACTTATCCATCTCATAGTTTTGACAAGAAATGAAAGATGGAGTTCAAGGAGTAATCTCAGAATAATGGTGAAAAGAATATGAATGTTTCCTTAGGCTCAATGTGTGGAAAGAACCATGGTGGAGATTGTATTAAAGGGACTAGAAAATGTTTTATGTTTAGAAAAGAAGGTCATCGAGCAGCTGAGTGTTGAAGTAATGGAAAAAGGGTTTCTAATGATGTGAATAAAGAAAAGACTGCAGAGAACAGACCACCAACACTTCAATGCTTCAAGTGCAAGGAAATGGGGCATTATGCTAATAAATTCCCTAATCCAATGGTTAGTGATGATAGACATGAGCAACAACTTAAGGAAAAGGAAAAAAGGGAAGTCACATGCGATCACTATTGGTGATGTTGAATATGACAACGATGTGGTGGAATGATTAAGTGTTTATGTAATGGGATTCCAAAATAATGTTGTATATAGTATCATGGAATATTAGAATATTTATGTATTGGTCTATTGTGGTTTTAAATGGTACCGGTAACCATGGAATGTGATTGAGATATTTTTCGAAAAAAGATGATATGCGCATAATGGATGGAAAATGAGAAAATGAAATGTTTGAAAGTATTCATGAGCTCATGATTGATATAAGGACTAAGTGATATCATGGTTTGAGTATATATAATTTTGAGGATTTTGGTATGTGGAAAGAGTTAACTTTTAACAGCATTCATGTTTTCAATAAGGTTCAATGGGTATTCATTTTTTTCAAGAGAATACATGACTAAGGCCTTCGAATGTTTGGAATGTGACCAACAAGACATATCTCATGATATATGGGGATCAACAATGGTATTAACATGATAGTTGTATGAACTCTTTGGTAATCTTTTTCACTATAATATGAGATTAGACAGTATTATTTTGGATAAGCCTAAAGATTGGAATGGATTATGTTGGACATAAGTTAGTATTGTTTAAGGATAGAAGTTTTTCCGATATTATTTAAGGGATGTAATAGTAATGTTGTTTTAAAAAAAAGGACAACCTGCAGGATGGGCGACAGCCCATCGCGTTGGTCCAGGCTATGGGAATCGAACCCACAACCGATGTGCGACTGGCCTTTATCACCTTCCACTAGCCTACATGAATTCCCTGTTTAGTAGAAACTAGTTTTATTATATTAAACAGTATGATATATGAAGTATAAGTCCATTTTAGGAACCATATATGATTAATCTCACTATATATGGACTTATGTATTTTTTAATAACTTTTCTAATCTTTTGTTTGAGATAGATGGAATGACCCATCATTCTATCACATGATCTACTAACACATCACGAATGACAAATTCAACTTTATTTCTTTAAGAGATGAAGTGTAAATTGTCCAAATAACGACCAATGGTGAGACTATACGAAAATCACGAAAGTATTTCTTCTAATTCCAATTTCATCAACTTTATGGAAATGATCTTGAAAACAAAAATGTTTTCCTAGTGCTCTTTTATCTGATGAATCAGATGGTACCTTAGATCATAAAAAATTTATGGCTTTGTGATTGCTGGATTTTCCATAGCCATGTTCTCTACCACTCTCCATCCGAACATGTTGGTTAGATATCTCTTCCATATCCATATTTTCACCTATGTGTAAACCCAGTGATTAGTTTATTTGGGTAACTGTTAAATTTCATACTTTTGTTTTTAAATATTGGTTTTGGTATTCCTTTTTACGAAGTGGGTTTTTATTAAAGAAACTTTTGAGTAGTAAACCATTTATAACCCCGATGAATTTTGAGGGCGAAATTTATTTTAAGTGGGGTAGAATGTAACACCACGAGATTTTATGAAAAATATTCTTTTTTAATTTCATTAATCTCTTGTGTTTTAAGATAGACCAAAATGAGCTTTCACAACACACATCCTTGACTTGCCTTGCATTACACGCAATTGCGACCTTCCTCGATAGCATGTGTAGTACGCAATACCGAGTTTCACTAAACAACGATATGTTATTATAATATTATTATGAACTAGCCGTTATGAATAGTAATACCCACTTTTTGAATTTTTTTTTAAAATGGACTTCATTTTTGGATTCAGAAAATCTAAATTATCTTTTGGTGAAATTTTGGTACTTTTCGGATAACTTTCATTTTCTGATTAATAGTGAAAATTACTAAATTTTAATTAAAAAAACCCATTTTAATCGAAATAATTAATAGTGATAAATTATTAATTTGAGAGGTTTTAAAGTATATTTAGAATATATGTTTACAATTTAATACAATGTTGTTCATTGGATGTAATTTCACATTTAAACCAGACATAAACAAGTGTCAATCTTTTGATAGTTATTATCTTTTAAAAACATGCTATTTGTTTTGACGACGGAAATTAATTTTTAAATTAGTTAATGTAACTGATATGTTTTGAATTTGGTAAAATAAACATCATTTTTGAATTCATAATATCAAATATATCTTAGGCCTAATTTTTGGTATTTTTCGATAAACATTCATTTTTTGATGAATAGTAAAACCACTAAGTGGTAGTTAAAAAAATGAATTTTTCATAAAACTTAATTTTAATTCTTCTGTGAGTAGAATTTAGAAACTCCGAGACACACGGTAAATATCAGGGACTAAAATTTGGTTCAATGAGATGAAAATAATTTTTGGTGAACAAGAACTTTTTACTTTTTTTACCACGGTTAAAAGTAAATAGGGCAGTTAAGGGTAAAAATGATATTATTATTACCCTAACACATGTCCTAATGCTATTGTATAAGTTTAAATCGACCAAAAACATCCTTATGAATAAACTATTACCATTTAGGACCACTTGGATTAGATTAGGACATTTATTATTAATTTATTTAAAGAAGGGTTAAAATAGTTAAAATCAGAGTTTAATAAGTGGATAATTTTTAATATAGGGTTATACATAAGATAAATTCGACTATAAATATTCATTAGAAATATAAAACAAATTTCATACATAATGGTAATTTATTTGTAATTTTTATACATTAAATAATGTAATTTATGTATGACACAACGATGATGCAGTAATTATCTTATTAATGAAATATTGACATAATTGATGTTATAAATTCCCAAATAAATGTAATTTGTAACTTTTTATGAATTAAACTAATTTTCTAGGATAATATGACATGTTAGTATTTATTTAAGTAACCTTTTTTAAACTAATAATTCTATTATGAGTTTCACAAAAATCAATTACTAAATAGTGTCAAAATTGACATAAAATAGTTTTTAAAACAAATATTATATTATTAATTGTTATTTTATTCCTAAAAATCTATGGTTTGGCCAAATGACTTAGTTAAGGTTATATATATTAATAATAAACAACTTGGGTTTCGTTTGGCTTGTTATAGTATGTTTATTAACCTTATAGTGTAATAACACAAAGAGACCCGGTAAAAGTAATATTATCTAACTTAAAGTTAAAACTAAATGATAAGGTTAAAATAGTAAACTAAATTTGTCAAACTTCTATTGGATTAGATGTTTTAGACCCATCCCAACCATATCTTCGAAATATATCAATTTGGAGCTATTAAAAACCGAATTTCATTTTATAATAAAATAATATTTTTAGTTACCCCAAAGGTGCCTCTCTCCTCCCTTATAAAAGTGCACCTCCTCCCTCTCTTCCTCACACCACATTGAGCCTTAATGCTCGGAAAAACCCTGCCAAATTCTCTTATCCACTTCCATAAAAACATCCTAGAGGTTCTGGTCTTCTTTAATGACCAATTTTAGTGCCCTAAGAGGAGGTCTCAAAGAGGCGCTTCAAAGAAGAGGTAATGTCCGTTACCGATTCTTTCAACTTTATTTCTTCTTCCACTTCTTATTATTAGGTTGTTTCATTATGAAGATATAACATTAGTATCACTCATATACCGATATGTTATTATATGTATGAATCAACCCTATTTCATCATCTATCCATCCTACGGAAAATAGAATCACCGCACGTGCGTACGTACGGAATACCGTCTCCACGTCGTGGTGTAATCTATTTTCCACCACCACCATACATGGATGGGTATAAGGGTGAAAGTAATGAATATATATGATTATTGTAAATTTATATCGATTATGTAATATAATACATACACTTTAATACAATTCCATGATCATTCGAATGATATCATCACTCGTGCGTACGTACGGAATACCGTCTCCACGACGCGATGAGATTCACTTTCCATGATAACCATTAAAGAATGGTTATAAAGTATATATAACAAGATATCATGAAATATATGAAATAATAATGCTACTGGATTTATGTATATATATATTTTTTTCATCTACTTAATTCCATTCAATTCAATAAGGAAATGAAAACAGCGTTCATGCGTACGTACAACCTACCGCCTCCATGAATGGTGTATTTCTTTCCATTTACCGATCCATTATTTATATGTATATTATGGATATATATTATATATAAATCATGTTTTATATTTTGGATTTAATTAATCATGATCTAATTAATCATATGAATAGTTACAGGTTTAAACATGAACATCAAAATAAACGATTTTACCCAAAACACTACTTTAACATGAATATACAAAAGAACGGGTAATATAAAGTCATAAGTGAACCATATATGATATAATAACAATGAATATGATTCTTTAATAAGTAAATGACTTTATTTAAATCATTATACAGGTGGTTTGGATACATACGAAGCATATCAGACCTAAGGTAAGGGATAATTTTGCAAATCTCATTTTTATCCGAGATTGCTTATTCGTAAGTATTTATTGGGGTTATTTCTATCATCCATGTCCATGTTTTATAATAGTGTTTTCATGTATTTTTAAAGTCCTTTTTATCCATTTTTGACTTTTACTACATGGTATGTAAGGAATATTTCTTTTGTTTACCATATAAGGTACTTTTTGACTTTTTTGACAAAAGTACGAGGAGAATGGTATTTTTAACTTATACAGTGTGAACGTATTTTTACTGTTTCATTACGCCTCATTTTCATGAATCTTACTCTAAATGGTTTTATGACTATTTTCAACAAAATTCTTTTATTTTAAAAGTACATCGCAGTTTTTTGAAAAGAAAATGATTTTGACGAAGAAATGATATTTTTCTCAAGAATTCATTTCAAATGTTTTATCAAAAGAATTTTTCATCTAAGATGACTTTATTTCATATGTGTATGTTTCAAGTTTAATGTATCTATGATTTACATGGTTCAATTTTTTTATGATGAAATGTCCATTGGTTTTATATGTATTATGAAATGATGGGATGATGTTTATGAAACCCATTTTATTCTTTGGGTTATGATGAATGTTTTAAGTTTATTTTGTGGCACAAGTAAGAATGATTTCATTATGAGAAGGGAGGGACCTATATCTCCCTCCAATGAATTAGGTAAATATTTATATCTCATGAGATAGGCATGGCTGGAATGGAAAGTTACACAGGTTCAGTAATACAGGACTGGAACGTGGAGTTAACTCGTTTCCGAAAAAGTCTTTGTCCACTATAATGGTCTTGGCAGCAATGCCTTGGATACTATGGAAATCATTACATGTTCTTAATGGATGCAAAAATTACATGTTATAATCTCATGTTTTTTTATCATGAATTATGTTCCATTTTGATCTATGCCTTATGTACTTCCACGATTTATGTCTTTGCTCACGATTTTGACATTTAAACATTATGTTCATGTTTTTAAGTTCAAATGTATATGGTATGTTTTATTTTATCCATTCTTACCCATACTAAGCATTTGAGCTCACCCATTTTATGTTTTAGTTTCCCCAAGGATTAAAAGAATGATTTTAGGTAAGGAAACAAGAAGTAGAAGATCTTATAGGAGATGTTGAAGATCTTTCACCACGATTAGAAGATTATATTCCGAGTTTCCAAAGACACTAAACTATTACGATCCTTGTGAGTATATTTTTGTTTTGTATTAAGTATTCTGCAAAAGTAATGTAATGTCCATGTATTTCAAGCTTCGGGTCTCTACAAATATACTGAGATATTTTGACATTATTGTTTTTATGAACACTCACACACACTTCCATCAAATGTGATATGAAATCATTATTCATGTTTAAGGTGATCTTTGGCCTAATGAATTGTCAGTCATTCTTCTATTAAAACATTTCATGATTGGGAATATTGATTTAGGTTTTATTTTTATATGATATATTATATATTTATAACTTAATTATAATTTCTTAATTATAATATCATATTTACCTTTTTACCACATAATCGTTTGTGAAATGACAACGTCGCTCATGCGTACATAAGACTTTCCATCTACATGATGCGAAGTCATTATTTATCATCTATATTCCACATGGATAGTAATAATGATTAATTTAATTATTATATATCATATTTATAGAATAAAAAATATAAATTAATATTAATATATTATATAATTTCTCTGTCCTTTTATATGAAAAATAATTATAACAGCGTTCATACTTACGTACGGGCTACCGTCACCATGAACGATGTATTGTATGTTTTATATATAACATTTTTTATCACAATAAATATAATAATATATATATATATATATATATGATATTTAAATCCAGATTTATATTCTTTATATTATTAAATAGTGATATATATGTATATATGAAAAACAAGTATCATATGCCAAAACATGAATGAAAATCCAAGCAGTGATTACATGATTGGTTACTTTAATTTGAGTTGTTATTAATGGAGTAATATATAGTAATAAATAATTTATATAATGTATTAAATATAATAATATGGAACTTTACAAGATTTATAATAGATTTATATTTATTTTATAATATTTTTTAACAAGTATGATGATATCCATGACATCAGGTAAGGGATTTCAATCTCACTTTTATTTTTCATCAGATATAACCATCTTTAACACCTATTTATTTTATGTGGTGTATATACTACCCGTGAATGTATTATGTTATTATTATACTTAATTTTATGGGTATTTAAATATCCCTTTTATGATCTCTATTTCATATGGTTTTCGGTTCACGATATACAAAATTTTTAAGCTATTTCTTCTCATTATACCCTCTTGAGGATGCATTTTATGTTATAGATATATACTCTATTATGAGAGATATATAATTTTATCCTTCATGAATTATCATGAATATTAATATTTTCATGAACTTATTTATTTCATGTAATGTGAGTCTCTCTTTAGCCAGAAATCTATGTTTCTCAAAAATAATGTTTCCTTAAAATTATTTAATGGTGTTTTAAACAAACATTAATATGGTTCTCAGGAAAGTGGATATAAATTTTTTTCCAATTTTTATTCATTAGTTCCTCACATGTCTTCAAGGTAATAATTAATTCAAAATAATATCAAAATGTATTTCTATTTAAAAAATCATTCGGGAAAATGTTTACTCCTCAATAATTATTTTAAATAATCTTTTGCAACTATTTTCCATATAAGATAACATTAAATTTTTTTACTTATGTTTAATTGAGGTTATTGTTAAAGGATTATATTATTAATATTTGTTTGAAAAGAATATGTATATTATGGAATTATATTTATGAAACTCATTTTTGTTGTTGGTTATGTTATGATTATATGATTTTTGTAAGATTAATATATTATCTATGTCTTATGTTATGATTGAATAATGTTTATGAATATAAATTTATTCTATGGGCTTGGATATTGTGAATGATTTATTTTCATATAGGAAACATTTTTATGGTTTTCATGATGTCTTGGGTGTGACTTATATCTCCCTCAAGTTCATTGGGTAAATGATTATATATCACGATAAAATGATAGAAATCATGGTTATGGTCTTGATATACAATTGAATATATGGAAACATGATCCACTATGTGAATATGAGAAAACATAACTCACTATGTGATGATGGTAAAATTAAATCAAATATTTGAAAATGGAGAAACTCGATCCCTTACAATGAAAGGACTGTGACTGGGGATGGGGGTGTTTCTCTCTCAGTACATGTTGTCGCAAGGAATTTCCCAGTTATGTTTTGGAAATGCACCTTTACTTATAGGGAATGATATTACATGATTATGTATCTGAAATAATGTAACACCCCGACCCCAGAAGCCCAATTTTGGTTCATTATTATGTAACATTGGAATGATCACAAAATATCAAGTCTTGAAAACCCGGTTAGTTTAGTATCCTTGGAAGTAATAAATACATTCATAAGGTTTATATTACACCATAAAGTGGAAAAGTACAACAACATTGTTTCCATAGACAACATTGAGATCCCATAGACTATCCTTATAGGTCAGTCATAATATACTTCTTTGCATCCACAAAAAAATAAATCATAGAAAGGGGTGGGCTCAGATGGTCAGTAAGGATAAAAATATAATGGAAACGTTCATAAATAAGCATAAATTTTTTTTTTCAATTTATAAAACTAAAACAAAAGCTTTTTTATCATAAACTCTATCATAAAATGGGAAATATAAATCCAAATAATTCCATTTACTTACTAACATGGATAATCTACTTAGTCAAATAGTCACATGCAATATCAACAGCCACTTTCAAAATGATGGAATACATAATGCCGAACATCATAACCACAAAGTCAAGGCCTTGTCCCAAGATTAAAAATAAGATTTTTTCAATACCTTGTTCTAAGACACTAGTTTTTCTCATGAGACTAACTGATGCATCAAGGAGCTATAGCGGGCTCCACCCGTCACTTACTAAGTCCAATGCATTCCTCATATAAAAAGGTTTAAACATAACATAAACATTTGTATTAAAGCTAGCATATGAAATTTCAATACTTTATCTACAAACCATTAGTGAAATAAAAATAACACATCCAAAGTCAAACATATCACAAAACCTTCAATCCAATATTGAAGTTTTGTATTATAATAAATCAACTTAAAATAATATTAAAATCCATCAAAGGATGTTGGCATAGATGAAAGGAAATCCTTTTTAGAGAAATAACACTTTCTATTTTGAAATAATTTAAGAGTCGCAAAATTATAAAGAACATATTTATTTTGAGAATATTATTATGATCTTATAATGGAAGCTTATACGATGTTATAATAGTGGAAAATAGCCACACCTTCTGTATAAGTTAAAAAAACATTCATACATTGAGTATGTCTAAAAGGTCATAAGGTACCTTGTTTGGAAAACAACAGAAATATTCCATTATAACCATTATATAAAGAGTAAAACAAGGGAATAAATGAATATAACCTATATTCTAGTAAATAGTAAAAATGTTTTGGAATAAATTTTTAAGAAGCATGGATTTGGATGATAAAGAGGTCCCAATAGATTCTCACTTAAAAACTACCTCGGATAATAAAGAGATTGTGAAATAAACCCTTACCTTTTACTTTTCCTTGGTTTTGGGTAGGTTACCCTCCTGTATAATGGTGAAATAATTGGTATTAAATTATACAAGAATCATATACTTTAATATGATATCTTATACTATCTTTTAATATTTCTTTGTTAATAATATTTTAGTATTATCGTCATTTTGGGTGTTAACTGATTCATTTTCCATTATACGTTCTGATACGTAAGTAATGTTAGTTATGGATAAGATGTATCTTATTAATATTCAGAAATATATTATATCTTTAAACATTATTTTTAATCATCTAATGAAAATCAGTCTTGAATGGATACGATGGGGAGTGAATCTCATCGTGTACGTGGAGACGGTAATTCGTACGTACGTATGAGCGACAATATAATTATTTTTATTTTAAAATAATATATAATTGGATGTTATATCATATATAAAGAATAATTATCATGTTATATTTATTATTTACATCATTTATACATCATTATTATACCCATCTCAATAGTAATGTATTGAGTAACAACTACAACACGACGTGGCGACGGTAAGTCGTATGTACGCACGTATGGTGACATGTCATTAAATGGATGGATAGAATAATGTATATGGTTGTACAATATTTATAATATCATTACAGTATATAAGAGATACTGAAGTTTTTTTATAATGGAAACAACCTGAAAAATAATATATGGAAGAAGAAAAAACATGTAAGAGGTGGTGAGATATTTACCTCTTATTCAGGTTCTTTGTTTTGATTTGAACAAAAGGGCTCTATAGGATGGAGTTATGACTAAATTAAGGCTTCTAGGATGAAGTCAGGACAATTCAGAGGGTATTTGGGAAGGGTTTGGTAGAGCCAAATGTATTTGAAGGTGTGAATTAGAGTGAATGGGAAATTCCCTTTTATAAGAGGGGTGACGGGTACCTTAGGAAAAGCTAGAATAATTATTTTATAATAAAATAATTTTCAGTTTATAATGGATCCAAAATGAATTATTAAAAGGATAAGGTGCAGATGAGTCGCAAACCTCTCAACCAATTGGTTTTAGATAGGTTTGGGTCACTATATTAACCATATATTTTAGATTTAACTCTTAGATAAATAGTTTGACATTTATCATGTCCCTTTGTATTTTTATATAATATTGTTAATAAACATACAATAAACTTCCAAGAGAACCCCAAGTGGTTCATTAATGATAATTTTAAAATTATATAAGTCTTTTTTATGAACATTATATTTTTAAGATTATTATATATACCAATAATAATGTATTTGTTTTAAAAACTCATTTATGTCAATTTTGACATTATTTAACAATAGATTTATTTGTTAAATTCATAAAAACCCTATTACTTCAAAATAAATACATTTAATCAACCCAAAAATCTCATATTAACCTATATAATTATTTTATTTCATTAAAAATCTCATATTAAATTTATTTGGATATTTATAATATAAATAATTTTAATCTTTCATTAATACAATAATGATTGCATCATAATTGTGTCATAAATAAATGTAATTATTTAATTTATAAAAATTATAAATAAAATACCATTATGTAGGAAGTAATTTTATATTTCTAATGAATATTTATAGTATAACTTATATTGTGTTTAAACCTATGTAAAAAATGGTTTAGTTATTAAACTTTTAATTTAACTCTTTTAACTATTATTTAATTAAAATAATTATAAATGTCCTAATCTAATCCAAGTTGACCAAAGAGGTTCATATTTTATTAAAAAGGTTGTTTTCGGTCTAATCATACTTATCCAATAGAATTAGGACATGTATTAGGATAATATTAATATCATTTTTACCCTTGATTTCCCTATTTACTTTTAATCGTGGTAAATAAAAGTAAAAAGTTACTATTCACCAAAAAATATTTTCACCTTATTAAAAAAATTTACTTACTAATATAATCCATGTCTCTCATATTTTTGAAATTCAACTCACATATGCAGTAAAATGAAGTTTTAAGTAAATTTGAAAATGCTCCTAGGAGGTGGGTAAAGGACGGTAAAAAGTTCAATAAAATGTTTATATATCTAAAATTATTATAAACTAACCCCAATGAATTAAATTTAAATTATATAGGTATTATTTATATATTTTGACCTAAAATAAATTTAAATAAAATAAATTATTATTATAATTAAAATTCATTTTTAAACTATAACTCAGTGTTTTCACTATTCCTCAAAAATTGAATGTTTTGAAAAAAAACAAAAAATTCACCTTAAGCTAATTTTGATATTTCAAATCCAAAAATGAATTCCATTTTTGAAGATAAAATTTATAAAACTTCAAAAATTTGGTATTACTATTCATAATGGCCAGTGTGATTGGTTGTGGTGTGTTAGAACTCCATATTGCGTACAACACATGCTATTGTATTATTCAAAGAGAAGCATATTGTGGATTCTTGGAGGATACATTCTCCCCTCATTCAAATAATTTTGACCTCAAAATTTCTTGAATATTACTGCATAAAAGGACTTGGCTTGTTCTTTATCAAAAGTTCCTCGGGTTCCCACATTGCCTCTTTCACCTAATGGTTTCTCTATAATTTATGGTATATTTAATGAACATATCACTATACATGGGAATCATGGGGAAAAACATGTAACATGTCTCAATGATTCTGAATTGAGACCTTGAATATTATAACATCTTGAGTAACACATTAACCAATTAATCTAAATATAGTTCGATTGAGAATTGGAAATAAAATAAAAATTTAAAAATAAAAATTTTATATGATATCTAATATAAATATTATATTCATGAATGAAATGAAATTAAGTTCATCATAATGTACATGTACTAGTGAGATTTTTCTAATAAGAAAACCCTCATATCCTCCCTGATTCATTATACCCAAGAATCAAACATCCTAAATTATTAAATAATTTTTATTAAATAAATATACAATAAATTTATTCATAAACATATGCGTCTATACACTTAATTTTAAATAATTATATAAAAGTATATGTTGGATACTTTATTCCTATTATCATTACCAAGTGTATTTAATATTAATCCCTCTGAAATATTTTCAAAAAAGTGGTGTTTGAATATATTCATTTCCAAAATTAGATCATTAATTGATCATATAATGTATTTAAAATGAATTAAAATTTTGTTCTATGGGGTAATAATCTCATTTCATGGTAGGTTTGGTCAGGATTCATGAGGTCCAAATAGAAAATAAGTGAGTTTAGGTGAATTTTAACAAATGAACCCTGATTCCAAAATTAATTAGATACATACATCTATAATCCTACCAAAGAAAAGAAATTATTATTTATTAATTTAATTTCGCCTTATTAATTATTTTTTCATCATCATCCATCATATTTAAAAATAATATTGTTCAATTATGTTGTTAAAATGACGCAAACATGAACCTACCATGATTTATACTTCATTTTGAAAGTGTTTAGTTGTAATATTATTATATAAAATAAAAAATGGTTATTTTTACTGATTATCACTGTGATATAAAAAATCAGTGGGGATAAGAAAAGAATTAATTAATAGAGAAATATTATGTAGTATCAGTAAAAATATTTCCCACATAGTATTCCTGTTAGAGACAATTAATGTTACCCTAATTGTTTATTTAATATTAATTATAGAATCTACAAATTATATTTAAATAATGTAAATAATTAATTATAAATAATATTTATTCCCTAATACCATTTAATGTACCCTCTTTGATAGGTGGAAATGAAATATTGAATCTTTTCATTCATTAGGAGGTAGTCTGCACAAGTGCATGACCCATATTTTCATTTTATTCATTTGAATATGATAGTAATATTTATTTTTTATACCATATATATAACTATATATTACTATATAATTTATATTGATGAAATTATACCCAAATAGTTTTAATGGGATTAGATGAGGTTAGATCGGAAGTAAAATGAATAAAAGTAAAATATTATGTAATGCATATGTTGAGAATTTTGATCCTCTGTTGTTGTATCCATTGGAAATAAAAGAAATAAAAAAATATAGATGATATGGATTTTAAAACCTATATTTAGGCCATATATTAATAAAATTGGGCAATGTTTCATGGGAATTTATATTTATATGTGTTTCTTGATGTACGAGGATGTTATCTCCTTGTATTGGTGAGAAAGGGACAAATATTTGGAAATTAAACATAGGAATGGCGTAAGAAAAGAATTGAATTCAAATTTTGTGAGTCTGGTGTAGAAATAGTTTGTCGAGAAATTTGGTTATGAAATTCATACATTACAAGTATTTATAGAGTCTATTGGTGTCCTTCAAAAAATAATAAATTCTGGATACTTGATTTAACAATTTTAATATTATTAATTTCGAATAAAATGTAATGATTGAATGAATTTTATTAAAAAAATATACAATTATATCTCATAAAAAAATTTCTTGACATATCATAATTATTATTTAGTTTAACCAAATTCAATTTATAAAAATTCAGAATAGTCTTTTTAAATTAAAACATAACTACTGTGAATTAAAATTTTATATTAAAAATCATTTTATATATATTTTATTTTTACCATTATTTCAATTTAATTATCAATTTAATTATTGATTATTTATTTTTTTCACTTGCAAAAAAATCATAAATGTGTCACATTTTTTAGTTTATTAAAATAATTTATTTATATAAAAATTATTTAAATCCCGAATATATAGGCCTTGGAATTTTTTTTAATTTACTATGGTAATTAATATTTATAACAAATTATTTATATTCAATGAATAAAAATAATGTTGAAATTATTACATAATTTTGAAATAACTATTCTAAGGATGAGTAACATTTTTTAAAATAAAATTAATACCACTAATGAAAATTTATTATAATTTTTTTGTGCATAAATTTTGTTTTTTAGGAAAATATACAAAATTAGCCCTATGAATATATTATTATTATTTATCAAAAAATGAAGTTCATTTTTTCTACTATAATTTTTAAAATTTTAATTTAAATTAAATATTAATGTATAGTATTGAACTATTGAAATAAGAAAATAAAATATTAAAATGAAACACAATTCATTACTATTAGTTCCAAAAAACTAATAATTATTATAATGAAATTTGATTTTAGTAAATTATAAATATTTTTCATTATTATCAGGTTATTAAAAAAATTGTTTATTTGAATTCAATTTTTATTTCAAAAAGTATTTTTTATTCATAAAATTATTTTATTTGTTGTTTTAAATATTCTTGCATAATTTTACTCATATTAAATGTATAAATTATTTTCTTATTATAAATACTGCATAATGATGTAACCCCTATTCATTATATCTTATTCAATGTCAATGTTTTAATGTCCATAATTAATATTTATATTATTAAAATATATCTTTTTTATTTTATGTAATGTCTTGTGTGTGGAGTATGTTATTGAGCACATTGAAATACATAATGCTACACATGTATTTACATATATTTTTGTATAATGTTATGAAATTTATTATTTTCCCTCAATGATGTCCACAACTATGAAAGTTATTGCACTCATGATCTCTCTATTTAATGAAAGGTATATCAACTATAATAAATATTAAAATATTGAATATATATGCATTCAAAATTTTTGATAAGGCGGGGAGTTCAAGAGGAATGGATAGAAAAAACAAGAATGATTATATTAATATTTCTGTATGACACTTTTAATATAGTTTAAGATATTATTGTGAATGTAATAAAGAAAAGGGGAATTACATATTCATTTTTTAGGAAGAATAAGGTGTTTTATAGAGATATTCATTATTTATGATGTAAATTCCAATATGGACATAAACACAACATCCACTCATTCTGGAGGATCTGATCCAAAATTTTGATACTAGGGAAGGACCCAGAAGTCCATAAACTATGTCAAGTTGATCCCTTCCACCGATATCGAGTATCATAAGGACATCACTAGTGTAATGTTTTAAATTCTATAAAATAATCCATGATGAAAATATAACAGGAATGAATATTGGATTACGGGAGTTTTCAATAGTTTTGATTTAAAGATGATATTGTGTTCTCATAGTTTCATAGTATTTGGCTAATCAGTCTATTAATCATGCCAAAGGATGGACTTGTTTTGAAATAGTGGGAGAAGATAATTGATGATTAATTTGTCCAAATACTCAAAGAGGGAGATGAAGAACATGAGGAAACCCTATAATATGTTTAATACAGAGGTAGGTATGAGTCTTATTTATGTTTTCTCTCATACATCAATGTGTGGGAGGTTTGAAAATATGGAATACGGTGACCCCATTTTGGGGTAAATTGAGATTCAAAGGAAGATCCACACATTTTAATGGAGTATAATTTATCTTTTTAGTTAATTTCCCATATTGGGTGAATTATATTTGGTAATTCAAATAATTTGGATATTATCTTGAAATATACAAAGGGGGAAATTATTAGGATTCCCAATAGATGTTATTAAGGTATTTGAAAAAAAATTAACGATAATAAGATTTTAAAAAAGAAGATTTAAATCATATAGGAATCATAATATTAATATTGATTGAATAATAAATATATATATTGAAAAGGAATAATTATATATGAATTCCCATATGTATCCCATAAGTGAAGATAATTTAATGGAATTTCCTAATACATGCGTTAAATATGAAAAACAAAACAATACTATGTCGTAGTATTTTCCATGGGGTAGATTTAAAAGTAGATATACAGGTTATGATGCCCATACCAATGGGGATGTTGATAATGAAGTGGAAATTGTATATTTTTAAGGGAAAATGTTTTAGTGTTCACCGTAGTGGATTTCAAGTGAACATCGAAAAAATGATTGAGTCCAGTAGTATAGTAGTCCATGTCAGGTTTAGTGAAAAAAGAACAAGAATCCCACACTATGATTTAGTGACTATAATGAGGTGATTTATGATTATTATGAATAATATGTAATTCCAAAGAGGCCATGGTTGTTGAAGTATTTGAATATAACTATTTCATCGATTATATTAAATTAATATAGGTTATCATGAGGGTGGGTCCATGATATAGATATATACATGGTCATCATAGAGTATCCATGAAAAACATATGAAATAAAGAAACTGGGCATGTTTATGTATTCCCAAGGATGATAGGTGGATAATAAATCGAAAACATCCAACATCTTGTGAGGATGTAGTAGTGAGTGATGTTTTGGAATAAAAATTTGAAATGAATTTAACTGCACCGTATTGAAGTTTGTGTAGATGGTATCATCATATATTTTATGAGAAATAACCCATGTTATTCTTTAATTGTTTTAAAAAATTTCATATATTATCAATTATGATTATAAGATGTGATCCAATCTGGATTTGAAGGATCCTTCAGTGCCACACATTTGAATTAGATAAATGTTTAATTAGTGGGTTATGGAATGAAAAAAATCCACAATGTTTTTTTATTGACTAATAATAAAATTATTTTTTTGGTGTACGAGATGAGTTAGTATGGTTTTAATAAACCATAATGATACATAAAATTATCTATGAGATTAGTCAAATAGACTCTTTAATTCATGAATTCTGGATGAAATATAAGAAACAAGATGAATATCATGCATGGTTTCATATCATAATTTCAGGGAGGGGTAGGATTTACAAGATAGTGGTGAGAAATATTAAAAATAATGTAATGTCCCAGAACCTCCTGGTCAATTACTTTGCCAAAATTCTAAGTGTTGTGGTGTCCTGGACTCATCGATCAGTCCCACCAATCAGCTCCACAAAGCAGCTCCACTGATCACCTTCACAGATCAGATTCACGTATCATCTTCACAGATCAGTTGCACTGATTAGCTTCACTGATCACATATACTGATCCGCACCACTGATCCACTTCACCGATCAGCTGTAATGATCAGCTCCACAGATCGGCTCCACTGATCTGCTCCACTGATCACTTCTACCGATCAGCTACATTGATCAGCTCCACAGATCCGCTGCACTGATCACCTCCACTGATCCTCTCCACTAATAAGCTCCATAGATCATCTTTACTGATCGGTTTCACAGATCACTTTCACAGATCAGTTTCACAGATTAGCTTCACAGATCGGTTTCACAGATCAGATTCACCAAATCAGTTTCATAGATTGGTTTCACCATATCTATTTCACAGATCGGCTTCACCAAATATGTTTCAGATATCGTTTTCACCAAACCGGTTTTACCGATCGATTTCACAAAATCAGTTTCATAGATCAGTTTCACCATATCTGTTTCACACATCTGTTTCACCAAATCAGATTCACAGATCTGTTTCACAAAATCATTTTCACAGATCGGTTTCACCAAATCAGTTTCACATATCAGTTTCAACAAATGGGTTTCACAGATCCGTTTCACTAAATAAGTTTTAGATATCGGTTTCACCAAATCAGTTTCATAGATTGGTTCCACCAAATCAGTTTCAGAGATTGGTTTCACCAAATCGGTTTCACAGATCAGTTTCTCCAAATTGGTTTCACAGATCAGTTTCACCAAATTGGTTTCACAGATGGGTTTCACCAAATCGGTTTCACAAATCAGTTTCTCCAAATCGGTTTCACAGATTGGTTTCACTGATCATCTTCGCAGGATCAACTTCACTGGATCAGCTTCATGGGATCAGATTCACCCGATCACTCCACCAATCGGTTTCACATATCAATCTCTCCCATCGACCATAGATGGGTGTCGGATTTTCCTTCTCTAATTTTTTCGGTAACACTACTTTTAAGTCTTTTAGCCTTTTTAATGTTGTTCAAAGCCGTTTTACCACCATAAACAACATTTAAAATCACCTAGGAGTGCAGAGACCATAAATTGACTTGTTTTCCTCTCTTAAATGTAATCCTTTAACGCACATATGTTTTGGACACCCTCTGATGTGAATTATTAAAAATTAATTAATGTAATCATATGTATCTATATATCTTTGGGGTGAAACCACGATCCATCTTTTACCCCTCTCAGGATCCTCATATCCCATAATGCTGAGATATCACCTTTTTATCGCACAAGAATTATTTCTTCTCGGCTGGTTTCTTTTCTTTCATCTTCTTGGTGCGTTTGGAGTCCCCCATCCTAAGGCGAGTGGTGCGCCAATACTGGAGCCTTTACTACTCATTCTTAGAGTCTTTAGAGTTCCTCCCCTAAAATTAGTATATCCCCAGTTATTGGCACCATGAGAAAAACAACGATCATTGATCATTCAGGTAGGGTTTTTCCTTCATCTCTCCTTATTGTGTATCATGCTGGGTGGATATGCTATTTTTTCTTTGGGTAAGGATGAAACCAAACCCTAATGAAGATAATAACTGAAATTTTAAATAATTAAGGGGGTGTGCTTGAGGTTTTTATTGTACTCCTTATCCTTGATTATGTGTTTTGAATTTTACGATCTTATTCCCACTAAAAATCATGCCTGTTGGTGGTCTTTTCTTATACACTAATGAACCTATATTTTTATTGATATTTATGTGATTGAATGTGTGTATCATGGAAACTGGTTAATCATGTAAACTCATTTGATTAAATGGGTTCCCAGTGAATAAGTAATCCTTGTCTGATCACCCCGGTTAACCTAACAGAAAGACGAAACTGAATGAATAGAATATTAAAATTTGAATACTCCCTTGCTCTATTCTAGTGATGTTGGTGGTTGATGCTTGGGAATTGACGTGGATGGGGATGTGATCCTCTTTTACAGTGAAGTTGTTGATTTTTGGATCTGAGGCTGTATGGGGCTGCTTGGTGGGGCTTGGTTTGGCTCCAATACAATGAGGGATCACACAGATCCCTTTCTGTTGTTGTGACTTTACAAGAGAGTCGAGTTTAAATGCTTAATTTTCTGTTTGGTTATTGTCCTTTCCTTGGCTTGTGGTTATGCCTGTTAGTTGCCTAGTAGTGCAGAATTTACATAAATGGAATTACTTGAATATGAAAACATGAATGGGTTCAATGGGGAATTGTTTTTTGGGAATCAGTTATGATAGGGTTTTGGATTTTATGCTTCCTATAAATGAATAATAATGTGTGTGTTTATGTGTGGGATGGTTTTGGAAACCCTAGGCTGGGATGAGTGCTTATTTACTACATATATATTTGTAGTTATTATGTTTCTTATTCGTGCCCCACCCATGTTAAGCACTTCATGCCGAACACCAACATTTCAAGGGAGAGGGTGTTTTTTCCAACACTCATATGAGTGGCTGGTTTTAGATCTTTTTCTGCTCCCTTCCCTGAGAGCCTAGAACCCTTCGGGCAGGCTGTGATGGCATGAGGTCCATTAAAGCCTTAGATTCATCGGCCAAGGAACATGGTGGTGGTTGTCCCAGGTGTGTGAGGGATGGTTGTTTCCCAAGTGTCTCTGCGATGACGCCCAGGTGTCTTTGGGCATGGTAGTAGTTGTTCAGACCAAAGTGTGTGCAGGATGTGTGACAGTGATTTCCTTGGTGTTTGCAACTCGGTTGTGTGATTGTGGTAGTCCGGGTTTGTGCGGGCGGGGGGATGGTAGTGGGACTGCGGTGAGGATGTCGAGAGATGTTTGACACATAGGATGTCCTCAATGACCAGTTGGAAAGTTACACGGGGTACCCAAATATCTATGTGCTATTACTATTAATTTACTTGACTTGCGTTATTTGGGGAATGTGCCTTGGTAAAGATTGGGCGGATAGTTTCCTTGATAGGTGCTCTGGTTATCTACTTTTTCATACGGGGCATTATAATACCCCCGCCACTTGTATGTGATAGCCTTTGTTATTCCCTACTAATTATACTTGTATACTCACCATATGAATATAAACTGCTTTCTTGTCTCCAGGAGGACATCAAGGATCCTGTGAGATCATACTATCTTGGATGTTGGGACAATTGTTTTTGTTGTTTTTCTTATCTTTGGTAGTTTTCTTGGAGTTTCTTATACATTTGTATCACTTACTTTGGAACGTTCATATATGAATGGTTTGATTCTTCCATACTTTTACTTTTAGTTTTGGTATTGATTAGGGATCTTCCATCTTATATCTCGATTCTACTAAATAAAAAGGGTAATTACTTCCATTTTATGTGTGATTCTATACCCTTGGTACTACTCACCACTCTGGTCCCTATTGATGGTGGCTTTCAGGGGTCATTATTTCTCCTTCAACTGGATGAAGGAAGGGTCTCGCATTGATTTGTCCCTTCTCTCTTCATGGTGAATGCGGGTCACAACAAAATGGTATCCGAGTGAGGTTGAGAGATAGGATGGAGCTCGAGGTTAGGAGCAGTGATGATTTCATCGGATGGTAGGGAAACAGTTCTAGGAAATCATGGTGCGTGAAATAGGCCAGGGAAGACCAGCTAGGACAAGTGATTTTAGGGCCCCTTTTGATTCGATTCAAGGACTCTCGGCCTACCGAACGACCAAGTGAGGCTACACTTATTATAGAGTAGAGACACTAAGAAAGGTACATTCATTATAATTCCTTGTGTTCTTGTGTTTCTTGGGTATTTTGGGTATTTAAAATGAATAAGAAGTCTAAGAAAAAAATTTGAAATGAATCTTCTACACTACTCGGGATAAGGTATTTCTTGTTTACCTTGCAGAAATGGAACCTGGATGATGAAAATGAGTAGTGAGGGTGATCAGGGCCAAGGAGGTTCACTGGGCTGGTCAGCATAGGGCTGACCGAGAGGAGGAGGACGGTCAGTGGTGGAGGATGCTTCGTGCCTTTTAGCGGAAGACCCCCTGGAAATATGAGGGTAGTACCTTGGACATGGAGATAGAGAGTTGGATTGAGGATCTAGTGATAAATTTCATCTTAATCCAAGCTACGATAGAGTATTGGGTTACTCTATTTGTATTCCAGATTTGGGGAGAAGCCCGTCAATGGTGGACTCTATATCTTTGGGAGAAAAGGGAGGCTGATATTTTGTGGACCGACTTCGAGAGGGAATCGCGGGAGGAATTCCTCTCTTCCATGATGAGGACAGAGAAGAGGAAGGAGATACTCTCCCTTCAGTAGAGGAGTATGTCAGTGAGGGAGTTGGGGATCAAGTTCAAGGATATACTTCATTTTTCTCTAGACCATTTTCTCGATGAGGAGTCTCGGGCGAGACATTTAGATGAGGAACTCTGGCCTTCTCTATAGTATGTTATTACTCACTTCACCCTACTGATGAACATGGCTGCCCAGATGAAGGCTGAGGTGGTAGAAACGATTCACATACTGGGAGGTGTGCTATTAGAGGGGTGCCAATAGAGTTAGTCAAAGGGGAAAACCGTCAAGAGCATGCCTCCAGTGTCCGGGCCTTCTAGGTTTCGACCAGTGGGGAGCAGGCCCCAGTAGTTCCATTTTTGATCTACTGGTCTTTTCTCATTAATCACGAGCCTAGGACCAATGTTCTTCATCTGTGGAAGTCATGGGAACCTTCAGAATCAGTGCCCGGAGAGAGTGCGGTACAGTCAGAGTGGGTAGGTTCAGCCCCCACTTCAACTGCAGTAGTATCCAGCCAAACCCTTTCAGCAGCAGCAATAGGGACAGTGAGCTCCCACTCCTCTAAGAGTAGACATGGTAGGTGGATTCCTACCCCATGGTGGTCCTCCAAGACCTTCACCAGGGCATGGTCAGGGAGGCGGCCGACAACTAAGAGGTAGAGGAACTGGGCGCGGGCAGTTTCACGCCATAGAGGCAGTAGTTCTAGGTAGGCCGGAAGTCATTCGAGGTAAGATCATTTTGTTTAGAACCCTTGATTGAGCCTTATTTGGTTCAATAGAATCAAACTCCTTTGTTACACCCGGTATATCCGATTCCTTGATCCTAGACATAGAGAGACTCTCCATGCCCCTGGGGCTGAGTACGCCAGTTGGGGTCATACCAGTCTGTTTGATGTTTGACGAGGATGTAGAATGATGTTAGGTCCACATCAGTGTAGTGGGGACCTTCTTCTTCTACAAATGTAGCCATATAATGCTATCCTAGTCATCGAATGGTTGTTTTCTATGCACACTGTTATCGATTTATTCTCGATAATATTCATGTTCTTTGATGGGGATGGCCCACGTGTTCCTATTGATAGAGAGTGGATTTTTCAGGTGGGGAGACGGCGTGTGAAGCCTCTTCTTTCTATGTTGGCCAAGCATTCAGCAAAATCAGTGGATGTGGAGATGATGAATGTTATGAAAGTTTTTAGAGAGTTACTAGATGTTTTTTCCAAGGAGGTTGTGACTCTACCCCATCTAAGTGACTTTGAGTTCGGGATAGACTTACAACCAGGTGGCCATCGAATTTCCATGGATCCTTATTGGATGGAGCCTTCTACGCTACAAGAGTTGCAGATCCAGATTGATGATCTGATGAAGAAGGGTTTTGTCAATCCCAGCGTGTGTCCATGGGGTGCTTCGGTCTTGTTCGTAATGAAGGAATATGGTGGTCTCAGGTTATGAATAGACTACCAGAGACTGAATCAAGTAACAGTCAAGAACAGTAACACTCTTCCGAGGATTGAAGATCTCGTTGACTAGATGAGGGGACCAGTTTGGTTCTCTACGATCGATCTATGGTCTGGGTATCACCATGTAAGGGTGAAGGATAGTGATATTCCAAAGACTTATTTCAGGTGCAGGTATGGGATCTTTGAGTTCGTATTCATGTCATTTGGTGTTACAAATTCACCTTCTATGTTCATGGGCCTCATGAACTCTATTTTCTTCGAGTTTCATTCCATGTTTGTCATTGTGTTCATCAATGACATTTTTATCTACGCTAGATCCAAGTTGGAACATACTAAGAACCTCATGATGGTATTGTAAATACTTCGACAACACCAGCTCAATGGTAAATTCTCCTACTGTAAGATCATGACACGAGAAGTGCATTTCCTTGGACACATGGTGTCTCAACATGTGGTAGTAGTCGATCCTTCAAAGGTGGAAGCGGTTGTTTCATGGGAAGTACCAATGAATGTGATGGAGGTTCATAGTTTTCTCGGATTGGAAAGCTTTTATTGGAGGTTTGTACCCGAATGCTCTCAAGTTGCAGCCCCCTTGAAAGTAATGACAAGAATGGACCAGACCATCGTGTGGAGTGAGTAGTGCCGGGAAGCCTTCAATTATCTGAAAGAGAAGTTGGTTAGTGCCCAAGTGATGAGGCTACCAGAGGAAGGGATATTTTTTGAGGTGTTTTGTGATGATTCTGGAATTTTCATAGGGTGTGTGATGATGCAGGAAAAGAGAATGATATCTTATGGGTCTAGGCAGTTTCGTCCTCATGTGTGTAACTATGCCACCCATGGCCAAGAGCATTCAGCAGTAGTGTTCTCATTGATGTTGGGGTGACATTACCTCATCGGGGAGCACTTTGTGGTATTCATAGACCACAATAGTTTGAGGCATATCTTTACCCAGTGGGACCTGAACATGCGACAACAATGGTTTGTGGAGTTTATTCAGGACTACAACTTCGATATTTATTACACCAAAGGTAAGGGGAACGTTATGGCTGATGGCTTGATTAGGAAGTCACGGAGGGAAGCTGTTCATGAATTTTTGGATGCTTGAAAGGAAATGGAGGAGTTGTCTTCCCTACACATGGATGTAAGGGAGGATGGAGGTAGAGGTTGTCTGTTTCAGATGAAAGTGAATTCCTCCGTACTATAGTATGTGGAGGATTCTCAGTGGGGAGACATTGAGAGTGAAGTGATGGGCGATCGAGTTAACCAAGGAAATGCTCCGGAAGGGTGGTCGGAGGATGGTCAGAATCATATGCTTTTTAGGATGGAAGTTGTTAGTCCTAGAGATGATGTGTGAGGGAGGTCTCTATGATTTCCATAACCCACTCGTAGCGGTTCACCCTGGAGTTTCCAAGATGTACTGAGGCCTGAGGGAGTAGTTTTGGTGGCCTGGGTTGAAACGAGCAGTGGTGGAGTTCGTGGAAAGGTTCTTGGTGTGTCATCAATTGAAGGATGAACATCGTGTCCTAGGAGGTTTGTGGAAAACCTTAGATTTCCCTGTGTGGAAGTGGGATGACATATCAATGGATTTCATCATAGGACTACCCAGGGTTCAAGGAGACTGCGATTCTATCTTGGTAGTGGTAGACTGGCTGGCGAAATCAGCTCACTTTCTGGTGATCAAGGACTCAAGTGTGGTGGATGCCTTGGCATGGAGACTTGTTGATGAGGTAGTTCGGTTTCATGGAGTTCTGAGGTCTAAAGTCTCAGATAGGGATGCACGGTATACCTCTTGAGTTTGGAGGGGATTACAGCATTCTTTTGGCACCCAGGTACGTCTTAACACATCTTTCCACCCACAAACATATTGGAAAATAGAATGGAATATCCAGACATTGGGGGATATGCTATGTGCATGTGTGTAGGTCTTTGGGGGATCATGGGAATGACAATTTCCCTTAGTATATTTTGCCTAAAATAACAACTATCACTCTACTATTGGCATGGGACCATTTGAAGCCTTGTACCAGAGGTCGTGTCGTTCGCTTGTGTGATTGAACGAGGTTAGGTAGCAGGTGTTCTTGGGCAAGAGGTGGTGCAGAGAAAAATAGAGAAAGTTAAGATTTTGCATGAGAGGATGAAGGAAGCCCAAGACCAGTAAAATTCGTATGCCGATCGTAGGAGGAGGCCATTGGAGTTCATGGTCAGAGACCATATGTTCTTAAAGGTTTCCCCTCAACGTGGGCATCGAAGGTTTGGAAAGGGGAGCAAGCTCTCTCCTAGGTTCATTGGGCCCTTTGAAGTGTTGGGGTGAGTCAGTGAGGTGGAATATCAGTTGGAGTTTCCACCGTAATTGGAAAGGATCCATGATGTTTTCCACGTCTCCCAGCTTCATCGATATCTACATGAAGATTCCCATGTCATTGACTGGGGATAATAGGATATACGGGATGCAACTATGTTTGTGGAGCGACTAGTGATGATCTAGGATCAAAAGGAGAAAGTGATTAACGGAAGAAACATCCCTTTTCTTTGTGTGTTCTGGAGGCACGGTGGCCTCGAGGAGAATACTTAGGAGTGAGAAGCTCAAATGCATGCCCAATACCCATAGCTTTTTTGAGTTGATGTTCCAAGCCGTCCTTGTTGTTCTTGTTTTTGTGACCTACTATGATGTAATTCTGACCTTGTTAATTTATGAGATGTTTTGTATCCTTATGCTGTGAATGGTTATGAAAAGTCCTGATATGTGGGGAAGTGAGGACCTGATCCCTAATCCAGACGCAATAAGGTGGATGTGATTAAACCCGTATGGGAGAGTCAGTGTCACCCAGAGCATATAGTATCTTGAAGTGGAGGAAATAACTCCCTAATCCTTGTGTCGGGACAATGCGATCCATGGGATTTGTATGGCTGTTTAGGGAGGTTTTTCCGAGAGAGTTATCTTCTAGAGGGATTGATTGGGTAACTCTTGTATTATCAAGGCCGAGAATAATTTTGAGAGGTATCTGATGTAATGTCCTAGACCCTCCTGGTTAGTTTCTTTTCCAAAATTCTATGTTTTGGGGTGACCAGTCTCATCGATGAGTCCCACCTATCAGCTCCACAGATCAGCTCCACTTATCAGCTTCATTGATCAGCATCACATATTAGCTCCACTGATCACATGCACTGATCAGCTTCACTGATCTTCTCCACTGATGAGCTGTACTGATGAGTTTCACTGATCAGCTGCACTGATCACCTGCATTGATCAGCTCCACAGATGAGCTCCACTGATCAGCTCCCCTGATCGTCTCCACAGATCAGCTTCACTAATCTTCTCCACTGATCACCTCCACTGATCAGCTTTATTGATCGGTTTAACAGATTAGCTTCACTGATCGGTTTCATAGAACTGCTTCACAGATCAGATTCACAAATCAGTTTCACCAAATCATTTTCACAGATCAGTTTCACCATATTGGTTTCACAGACAAGTTTCACCAAATCAGATTCACTGAATCAGTTTCAGAAATCGGTTTCATCGAATTAGTTTCATAGATCGGTTTCAAAAAATCAGTTTCACAAATTGGTTTCACCAAATTGGTTCCACAGATCGGTTTCACCAAATCGTTTCCACTGACCGGTTTCACCAAATCGGTTTCACAGATCGGTTTCTTAAATCAGTTTCACAGATCGGTTCCACATATCGGTTTAACCAAATCGATTTCACAGATCAGTTTCACCAAGTCAGTTCCACATATCAGTTTCACTGATCAGCTTCACTGATCAGCTTCACAGGACCCGCTTCACAGGATCAGCTTCACAGGATCAGCTTCATAGGATCAGCTTCATGGGATCAGCTTCCCCCAATTAGCTCCACCGATCGGTTTAAACTATCAGTCTCACTCATCGTCCACAGAGGGGTCATGATTTTCCTTCCCCTATTTTCCCATAATGCAACTTTTAATCCATTTAACCTTTTTTAATGATGTTCAAAGTCGTTCTTAGTGCCACAAACAATGTTTTAAATCCCCTAGGAGTGTAGAGACCCTCAATTTTCCCATTTTCATCTCTTAAATGAAATAATCTAACGCACAACTATTTTGGACACCCACTGATGTGAATTATTAAATAAACAATTAATTCCATCGTGTGTAACCGTCTAAACGTGAGGTGAAACCAAGATCCACATTTAAACCCTCTCAATATACTCATACCCTATAACACTAGGATCTCACCTTTTTATCGCTTGAGAATTCATTCTTCTCGGCTGGTCTCTTTTCCTTCTTCTTCTTAGTGCCTTTGGAGTCTCCCTTCCGAAGGCGAGTGGTGCGCCTATACTGGAGCCTTTCTTGATCATTCATAGATTCTTCTGAGCTCCTCCCCTACAAGTTTTGCATCCCTAGTTGTTGGTGCGAGGAGAAAAACATCGATCTTTGATCATTCCGGTAGGGTTTTTCTTTCATCTCTCCATATTGTGTATCATGCGGGGTGGGAATGCTATTGTTTCTATGGGGATGGATGAAACCATACCCTAATAATATTAATAAAAATAATATTAAATAATTAATGGGGTGTGGTCGATGTTTTTTATGTACTTATTATCCTTGATTATGTGTTGTGAATTGTATGAGCTTATGCCAACTGAAAATCATGGTTGGTGGTGGTCTTTTCTTATGAACTAATGAGGCTATGTTTTTCTAGATATTTATGTGATTAAATGGGTGTAACATGGAAACTAGCTAATCACGTAAACTTGGTTGATTAAATTTATGCCCAGTGAATATGTAATCCTTGTGTGATCACCCTGGTTAACCAAATGGTAAGACGGAACTGAATGTATGGCATATTAAAATTTGAGAACTCCCTTCCTCTATTCATGTTATGTTGACGGTTGATGCTTGGGAGGCTACCTAGATGGGGATGAGATCCTCTATTGTGGTGAAATTGTTGGATTTTGGATATGAAGTTTTGTGAGGCTGTATGGTGGGGCATGGTTTTGTTCCAATACTTTGAGGTATATCACAGATCCCTTTTGTTGTTTTGACTTTACAAGAGAGTCCGGTGTTAATGTTTAATTTGTTGTTTGGTTGTTTTCCTTTCCATGGCTTGTGGTTTTTCCTGTTAGTTTCCCAGTAGTATAGAATTTACATAAATATAATTACTTGAATATAAAAAAGTGAATGGGTTCAATGAGAATTTTTTTTCTGGGAATGAGTTATGATAGGGTTATGGCTATTATGCTTCTTATGAATAAATAGTAACGAGAATGCTTGTGTATGATATGGTTTTGAAAACCCTAGGCTGGTATGAGTGCTTGTTACCTATATATATAATTTTAGTTATTTTTTTTCTTTTTCGTGCCCCACCCATGTTAAGTACTTCGTGCCAAACACACACATTTCATGGGGGAGGGTATTTTTCCCAACACTATTATGAGTGGCTGGTTTTAGCTCTTTTTCTAGTCCCTTTCCCAAATATTCCAAGACACTTCGGGCAGGCTATGATGGTCTGAGGTCCATTATATCCCTAGATTCATCGGGCGTGGTATATGGTGGTGGTTGTCAAAGGTGTGTGCATGCAGGTTGTTTCCCAAGTGTCTTCTGGATGGGGCCCTGGTGTCTTCAGGCATGGAAGTAGTTATTCAGACCTGGGTGTGTGCACGATGTTTGGTAGTGATTGCCTAGGTGTTTGCGTGTGGGATGTATGATTATGGAATCCCAAGTGTGTGTGGGCAGGGTGATGGTAGTGGGATTGTGGTGAGGATAGTATGAGAGGCTTGACGTGTAGGATGTCCCCAATGGAAAGTGGGTATGCGGCATGGGGTACCCTAATATTGATATGCTATTACTATTACTTTACTTGAATTCCATTATTTGGGGTGTGTGCCCTAATAAGGTTTGGCCAGATAGTTTCCTTTCTAGGTGCTCTTGTTATCTCTTTTTTATCATGGGGAATTATAATGTCTCCCCACTTGTGCAAGAGAGCCTTTGGTTTTCCCTAATGAGTATATTTGTATACTCACCCTACGTATATAAACAAATTTCAGGTCTCTAAGAAGACATCAGGGATCATGCAAGACCAGAATAGCTTGGAAGTTGGGACAATTGTTGTTGATTTTTTTCTTTTCTTTGGTACATACCTTGTATTTTTCTTGTACATTCGTAGCACTTACTTTTGGAACATACACATGGGCATGGTTTGTTTTTTCTTTACTTTTACATCCACTTTTGGTGTTGAATAAGGATGTTCCACCTTATATCACAATTATACTATATAAAAAGGGCAATTCCTTCCTATTTGTGTGTGATTCTATACCCTTGATGCTAGTCTCCACTTCGGGACCTATTAAAGGTGGGTTTCGGGGGTCATTATCTCTCCTTCAACTGGAAGAAGGAAGGTTCTAGAAATATGTTGTCCTTTCTCTCATCTTGGTGAAGGCGGGTCATGAAAAATCATGGGATCAATATATATTAGAAACATTTTCAATTAAAATGAGGACATTTTTAGTAAAATATATAACATAAGTGAAATTTATTATTCACTATAGAAGAAGGACTAATTATTGTGATGAGATATTAACAGATTACGAATGATTAAAAAATGTTGATATAAATAAATCATGTACTAATACCCAAGGATGAGCTCTAATAAAGTGATAATATAGAAGTGATTAGAACATCCATACACTCCTTAATGGAAATTCATTCCATTAGTAGTGAGCATTTTGTGGATAAATTTAAGGGAAAACTGTGAGAAGAAGTGATTTTTCCTTGAACATTTTTATTCACTGAGATTGGTAATGGAGTGACCTTGAAAAATACCATCATTAATAGATTGAATCCTTTTGAAATACATTGGTGATTTGTTATATATAATATTGGAGAATTATAATCCTTAGGATATTCCAGTGATGATGAACAATGTAAATCTCTATGCATTTGTTAATGTTTTCTTGAGTAATAAAAACAAAAAAAATGCTCATTTTATATTTGGAAAATTTTCCTAAAAATATATGCCAAGAAATTGTAGTTTACTATCCTTTAAGAAATGATAGATATTAATGAAACTAGTTTTCTTAATTTGTTGTGAATTTTCCATTCCCTTATTTCCCCTCATAGGGAAATCTCACACAATTCCCATGTATATGTAATTATAATGGTAAAAATACTTTTCATTTATTCAATATTTTTATATTTTGAATATTTTTGTGATTTAATAAGAATATTTAAACATATCATTCATTTGAGAAAAACTTTTTCAATATATGAGGGAATATTTCTAGACATCTATATAAAATACATTTTTAAAGGAAGGATTTGTACAAAAAAAATTAAGTGAACATATATAACATTAATATTGCATGATATCCCTTATATACATTGATTATTGATAAATTTATTATATAAAAAATTAATATAAGAAAATATTTTTAATATTTTTTTATGTTTACTAAAAGGATAGTCTCAAGTATCATATATTTTTAACTAAAATATTTTACTGTAAATAAAATACCAATTCTGAATGGGAAATTATACTTTAAATTTATTATATTTCTTTTTATATCAATGAAATATTATCATGTTATAATAAATAATGATGGTTTTTAATAGTAGGATGATATTGGAGATCTGTAATCCTCAATCCTATGAAGAAATTCTAGTGTCTAAATAGAATATATGAACCTATAATACCAAAATTGTTGATATTTTGTAAAACATTTAATGAAAAAATATTCTTCACATACGGATTATTAAATAACACAATTCTAGAGTGATTAAAAGATACTATAAAGGGTGTATAATTTGTATTATAGCAAGATAGAACAAGTAACAATATATTTTCTGGGATTGACTTATATAGATTTTCAATCAGGTAATAAAATGAGAAAATTATCATAAAATATCAATATATTATAATTTATAAAATATAAGAGGTAACCATTGATAATTGGATATGTAATTCTTATCAATTAATGGGTTTTTAAGGAAACCCATGTTGTTTTTTGTTTTTAGGAAGAACATCAAATATTTATTACCATGAAGAAAGCACAGTCTTAATTACAAATGTACTTCAATGTGGTATTATATAAGTGTTTTATAAAAAAAATATTCATGTAAATAACATCATTACACTGAATTTGTGATTATAATATTTTTCATTGTATATACAATTTCCCAATATTTCACATGATAAAATAGGATTTAGTGTGTGGGTGGGATAACAACCTCAATATACAAGGGATATAGTAATCTTTATTCATGGTTAACCTCAGTATCAAACCTTGATGTTATTTAATATATGATTTACTATTTATCAATACATGTATTCAATACAATCATATAAAATGAGTGATAAATCTATTCATTGAATATGTTTTTTGGTAATGAAAAGAAAATATTATATATTTAATAAGTGGTATGATATTGATTCACCCCCAACATTATGTTTTTTCATATAATTTATTGTAATATAACTATAAATAGAATATTCTTGTAATTCTACTAATGGTAATGATTAATATAGAATATACAAAAACCATACATGTCATTTAGTTATAAAATAATGAAGAAAATATTAATTAATTATTTTTTCTACATAACAGACTAAAAATCATATAGTGTTCACCATGAGATGAATAATACCTAACAAATCCTCTATACACCTAGCTTAATAATGTAGGGTTTTTATGGATTTATAATACATTTTTTATACTAAAAATACAATATAGTCATTAGGGTTGTCTTGCAAGAGTTTCCTTGTGTTCCATAGTATGTACAAGTCATTACATACCATGTAATTATCTTGTGAAATTTTATCTCAAATGTATTTAAATAAAAAACATGTAATGAAATGAACTAATTGGAAAACATGGAATCCAATTAATTATTTAGATTCAATGTTGTCTATGTATACATGGAATATACACTAGCTACACATAGTGTACTCTATTTAAGGATACAGTCGAGTTTACAGTCAATATATAATATATAACAAACCCATAAAGTAGACTCCATAGTCATTCATTGATATTTTAGCCCCATACTTTGTGTGGATGATAACATATAAAAATAACATAATTTAACATTACCAAAAAGTTCTCTATGTTATGAATCTAGAAGCCTTAAAAACCATATATATGATCATTTAGCCTTTTTTGCTATTAATGGATTTCAATTAGTCAAAATAAATTTAATGATCTAATTGACATGAACATCCATTAGTGTTTTGAATAAATTTAAATGAAAATAAAATTTATTAATAATTTAATAAATATATAATATTAATTATTATTTATAATGTGACCACATTTCATTCACATTATGGGTTTGGGGAATAATTGAAGTATTGTGTCGGTTCTCAACAATGTATTTTTGTTAAATTTATTTAATAATCCATTGTAAACTGATCCAAAATCATCCCATAGAATGGATAAATAATAAATTAATTTAGGAAAAAAATATTGGGATATGAGGATTTATTCAATTATATTTGACTAACAATTATTTTAAAATTTGAATTACGTAGAATGTGATAATTATTTCATTTTTTATAAAACAAGTGGCTCAAATTATTATATCCTAGATGTGGTGGTCAATTTTAACTGTATTTCATCTATATATTTCCACATTTTCTCTATGAATCTTGAAAAATAAATTAGGTATTCCATGTTCATGACTAAAGAAATCCAGTGCTTTGCCTTATATGTTGTCTATTATAATGTGGAATTTCCGTTGTTCCCTCTACATTATTTAGAGGGATGCACTAGTATAGCCACCCTAACATTTCTTACATTACTATTGAATCATTACAAAGATAAAATACATAATATTATTACACCACTAGTATCCATAGGTTTAGTTTTATGGGAGAACTATGACCAACCATAACATTTACAACACAAATATAAATATTTATTTAATTACTTCTTCTCTAGCCTCTTATTGGATCATAACCTTTCCATAGTACATGTATTCACCAAAGGATATACATAAGAATAGTGAAATATAAATTCATAGTAATAGGATAGATATGTAAAATATAATAATGGTTTACCATAAAAATAACATAGGAAAAAGGATCATTAACATGAAAGTAAACATTAAGAAAAGACTTGAAATTTGGCAATAAATAAAAATGAAACATCATGTCTTAGTGATTAAAAACCACACATTTTTGTGAGAAAATATATCATCATTTTCAAATATAATTTCAAATTAACTCATGTGATTCATTACTTTACCCAATGCATTGGTTCCCTGTAAACTTCTGGGAGCACCCATCACATCACAACATTATCATTTTCATGCATTCTACTTGGAAAATATACCAAAAATGAAAATAAATAAGCCATGGAAATTAATGGGTTTCATCTTATAAGAACACATTCATAAACTTCGGGTTCCCAAAAGATTGTTGGAATTACATACTTGATACAATATCCATCAAGAGAGACATAGAAATAAAAGGTGTGTTTTTGAAAGAGGATTTCATTTGGAAAACATTTTGTTGACATAAAATCTAGTGGAAATTTATTTATCCTATAAAAGTAATGAAAATGATGAAAAATTTATTTTTAATGAGTGACCATACCAATAATGGTGTGAAAGTATGACAACCTATATAATGAATTTAGGTTTCAAAGAATTTCATATTACCTTGTATCCAAATGATTTTTTCACAATAATTTCATTTATAAGCACATTTTATTAATTAATTAGATATTAAAATACCTTTTTAAATAAATATGGATCATTGTGGTTACATTTGTTTTTCATGGGCCATTTCATGTGGTATAGGGTTAAAATCTATTGTTTGGGGAATTTCTGTTTTATAGTTTTCTTGAACGTTTCACTTGTATTCTGGAATGGAAGTTCCTGTAAAACATAGGTAAATATAAAAAAATGATAATAACTGTTATTAATGCTATTATTGGAAATTATACTATATTATAATGAATTATTTTACATACCATGTGGATAAATCATTATTTAAAATTTAATAATGATCGTTTCTGTAAATTCAGGTGAATTTTCAACCACAATGAACTTGTTTTGTTTAATAATTTAGTAATATGTAAATAAAATAGTTCCAGAACATGAAATAAGATATAATACATAAAATATAATCGTGTGCAACCATAAAAATGGTTTCATGACTGTATCTGAAGTTGGAAAAGGTAAAATAATACTTGTCGTTCCTGAAGGGGATATATTAGCACCTCACGAACCATGTTTTCTTTTATAAAATAAAAGTAAGTGGAGAAGGTGATGGATAAAATATTATCCCATTAGTATCATATCAATAAATTATATGTGGGATAATTGTGTTAACATACCATGTGGATGAGGATAGTTGGGGATAGATTATGAAAATAACATTAAATAAGAAGAAAATTAAAGGAAAAGTTAGAGAGGGATGTTAACTCTTGACTCCTCCTCACGAGATCCTCCTTAGGGGACCTAGGCCTAGTCTTTTAATAAGACCGAAAGATTCTTGGATGTGGGAGAGGGGATACATATGATTTTTTTGCATAATTTAAACAAGGATTGAAGCTTGATATGCGTCAGGAAATGCGGGTGTTAAGCGCAGTATTTATGGTGGAGGGGAGAGGGGTTTTTTCAATTTAATATTCATTAATTATTATTTCTCCACAAGACATGTAATAGTGTCTTTTCCATGACCAATTATATTATTTTAATCATTTTAATCTGAACCAATTGGTCTTACATCTGCAAAACCTCATACATGACTCTATAATTTGTGTATTTAGATTATTTTCTAAATTATAGTATTTCACTATTCATAATAATTCATGTATTTCAGAAAAATCCAAATAATTAACCCTAACAATTTTTTGATGTGTAGAATTCAAAAATGAATTCCATTTTTCTAAAATATTTTTCTATTTATTATTAATTTTCTTTTTAATTATACTCATAATTTATATAAAAATTATATATTTTTTTAACATTTATTTACTCATTCCAGAACATAGGTACATCATGATTTCTCTTAAATCATACTTATATACTATCATAGGTGAATTTACTATTCATAAAGTTATATTAATATATATAAGGGTAACATTAGTAATCAATAAGGGTAACATAACTATTTATTATGTTATGTTTCCTTTCAATAAAAATTATTTTTTCTCTATTAGACTCAAACAATCTTACTGATCACAACTGAGAATGTCAAATTTTTAAAATTCAATACATAGAAGTGAAAAATTCATATTTAATGGTCACATATAATTTATTATCATGATATTTTATTTGTATTCCTAATGTGATTATGTTAAAAGGAATAATTATAATAAGTGAATTCCACTGATAAAACATCTGGTTGTTACAATCATCCCCCCTTATAAAATTTTACCCTTGAAATTTCATTTTACACAAACATGTGAGGGTATATCTCCTTCATCACCTCCTATAATTCCCATGTTTAATATTAAAACTTATTTTTCCTCTACAAAACTTTGAAATGATAGGTTGTCTTATTGGGTAGAGCCTTATCTCTCTAATCCTGAATCTATAATAGATGTTCCTCATATGAGAGATCATCTTCCAACTATCGCACCTATGAGTTCATTACATGTGAGATATCTAGTACGTACATACTCATTTGTGACACATGAAACACATCATGGACCTATTCAATATTATGTAAATGTTCAAGCCTATAGGCCACAATTTCTATGTGGTCAAGGATCTGAAAAGGGCCAATGTACCATGGTATTAGCTTCACTTTCATTCCAAACCACATAACTCTCTTCCACGGTGATATTTGTAGGAATCAATTATCTCCAACATCAATCTCCAAGTCCCTTAGATGGTTTCCAACATATCTCTTTTTCAAATTTGAGCATCTTTGATGTTTTTCTAGATGACTTGAACCTTCTCTATATTCTCTTCAGAAGATAAAGTCCATGTAGCATTATTTCTATAACTTCATCCTAACAGGTTAGAGTTCTATATCACTTTCCATACAAATATTCATATGGAGCTACCTGAATACTCTAGTGGAAGATATTGTTTTATGAGAACTAACCAATGGGAGATGTTGATCCTATCCACATTTGAATTCTAATGAGCATGCTCTTATCATGTATTCATGTGTCTAAGTAGTCATTTCTGATTGGGCATCAGTTTTGGGGTGATAAGATGTGATGAAATTTAATCTAGTACTCATAGAATATTGAAGGCTTCTCCATAATTTAGGTGTGAACCTTGGATCACAGTCAGAGACAATCATGAGTGGAACACCATGCAGTCTCACCAATTACTTCACATATATCTTTTCAAGTTTATCATGAGATAGATCTTCCCCAATAGTGATAAAATGGGAAATCTTGATGAGGTGGTCAACCATAATCCATATCGAATTATTTCCCTTCAATTTATTCAGAAGACCCATGAAAATTCAATAGTGACATTCTCCCATTTACACATGGGTATAGGAAATTGATGTATCAACCCATTAATTTTTTTTTCTTATTTATCTTTTTGACATAACATTCTCCATGAGATATATTTTGTGATCCCCATTTTCTTTTTATCTGATAAGATGTGTTTAGAGAGATATTAGTACATCATGGTGCTACCTAGATGGATAGAAAATGTTGAGCTACATGCACTGTCCAATTGCTCCTTCCTTATCCTTAGTGATGAAGGCACAAAAAGCCACATCTCAAACCAAATAACATCTTCATAATTGATGTTGAAATTGTTAATATTACCTTCATTTACTGCATTCACCTTCTTTTGTAACTCCATATAATCCCTTTTGTGACTCCATTATCATATATTGGGTTGATGGTTGCACAATAATTTGGGAAATATAGGGTGTATCCCCTGCCCTTATGATTTTCAAATCTATCCTTTCATATCCAAGGAGATATGATCTTTCAAAATCTACATCATGAATAGTTTATCATGTTGTTTTTATCATAGGGCATCAAATTCCTTGTTCACCTTTCTAGGATGATAGTGAATAGTGCAATCATATTCCTTGATTAGCTATAACCATCTCCTTTGACGCATGTTGAGCTCATTTTATGTTAATATTTATACTTTAGTATCTTCTGGTTGGTTTATATGTCACAATTATTACCATAAATGTTGTGTCGCCAGATTGTCTAGACAAAGATCATAGCTTCTAGCTCTTGATCATGGGTCGGGTAGTTCTTCTCATGGATCATCCACTACCATGAGGTGTAGACTATAACATTTTCATTTTGCAAGAGTACACAACTCATGAATTTTTTTTGAAGCATCACCGTATATCACAAAAACGTTCTCCACTTTTTTTTAATGTGAGTACAAGTACAGTGATCATCATTTTCTTTAGCTCCTTGAAGAATCCTTCACATTCTTCTATCTAGACATACGTTACCCCATCCCATGTTAACTTAGTTAGTGGGTTTGACAATCAAGATAATTTTTCTCAAAAAACGTCAGTAGTACCCAGCAAATCTATGAAAACTATAGATACCTTTGACACTAGAGGCCCTCATACATTCCTTAGTCACCTTTTTTTAAGGGTCAATAAGAATTACCTAACTTGTGATCACATTCCCTAATAACGTGTATTTCTTCATCCAAAAGTCAAAATTTTCAACATGGCATACAACATCACCTTTATCAATGCCGCCAACATAAGTCTTAGATGTTCTTCATGTTCCTCGTCAGTCTTGGAGTAGAATAGAATATCATTGATAAACAATACCAAATATTTGTTGAGTTAATGCCTAAAGACTCTATTTATAAAATCCATGAAGATTGTAGGGTAATTAGTAAGTCCTAAGGTAATCACCAGAAACTCATAGTGCACATACCATGTACGAAATGTAGTCTTCTTAATATCTTATTTTTTCTCCTTTAAGTGATGATATCCTGAAAAAAGATCAACCATTGAATAGTATTGAGCTCTTGTTAACTAATCGAACATGTCATCAATTCTTGGAAGACGCTACTTTTTCATTATGGTGATATTTTCGAGTTCTTGATAATCGATACAAAACTGAATTACTCCATCATTCTTATTCATAAATAGCACTTTCACACTCCAAGGTAAAGAACTAGGGTGTATGAACCCTTTGTACAAATACTCTTGCAGCTACTTCTTTTACTTCTCCATTTCGATAGTATATATCTTATAGGGATATATTGATATAAGAGTATCTCTGGGTATGAGTTCTATTGAGAAATAATCCTCATGATCCCAGGGAATTATTGGTAACACAACGAGAAATATGTCATCGTATTCCCTCATGATTGTCTTTTTAGAAAGCTTATAACTTTCTTTTGACTCATCCATTTAGTCGACATATGCTTTTTCATAAGGAATCAACACCCACATAGTTGATGGATTTTTCAAAGGACATTCATGATATTCTATAAATTTCTATATGAGCATGGGATGGTTCAAAATATTAAAATATATTTTCATTTCCCAGAAGCTGATATGTGATTTATATAATGATAGCCAATCCATGCCCATTATATAATCGAATTCCACCAAAGGAAGTGTTACGTTATTCCCTAGAAGATTATTCCCCCATTTTACAACATGAGAATAGTCAAACAATTGGGTTTCAATGATTTCACCCCTTGGTGTTTTTACAGATATATCTTCCTCAAGTTTCAGGTATTCGATACTATAGTTCAATCAATCTTTCGAGATATAATGGAATGCATAAAACCATAATAAAATAATTCTTTTCTATTATTTATTGAATAGGAAGTGTACCTTCTATGACTTCATTATCTTTCTCCCCTTCTTCCTTAGTGATGGCATAAGTCTACCTTGATACTTTGGCTTTGGTTGATAATGATGCTAATTACCCTTGAGAAATCATTGTTTAGGGCACTGGCTTGTATATTTCCCTTGCTCCCTATAGTTGAAGCATTGAACCATGGGTGGTTCTATCCTTTATTACACTACATAATCCTTCCATATCATGTCATTCTTCCACTCTTGAGCATGGTGTAAAACTTTACCACACTTAATTAATTTACACATTCCATTATGGTAGTTCCAATGATGTAACTTATCACATTTTTGGTATGTGGGTCATTGATTTTTTCCCCATGTTTATCATTAGATCCTCCAGCTTGAAACTCCATCTTTCATTTCTGATCACCATATTCATGGTAAAATTCTCAATGCTCCATATCCACTTTTAGATCACATATAAAAACTTCTTCATAACCCCCAATGTCTCTTATTCCAAGAGTCTTTAGATAGTGAGGTTTTAATCTACTAAATAATATATCAATTTTGATATCATTGTTGATAAAATAATCCTGAAGCATACCTTGTGAGCCTTGTCAAGTTCACTTCGTAGAATGTGACAGATTCTATTTCCTTTCTCAGGAGCTCTATGAATTCCCTCTCAACCTTTGTATGAAGATTTCATGGGAAATTCTTGTTAATAAAAATGATCATAATTTCTTCTAATTCCATCTCATCAATTTCATCTATTGGCTAGGTGTTCTTAATCAGATACCACCAACGTTCGGCCTCTCCATCTAGATGATAAAAATATAGTGTAACATTCTCTATCTCAGAACAGTGAAGCACGAAAAAGGAATTTTCCAAGGATTTTATCAATTTTTCCTCAACTAGTGGATCGATAGATCTACAAAAATTATTGGTCATTGCCACATAAACCACTCAATATCTAGTTTCTCTGTCTTTGGTAAAGGAGGACGTTCCTTGTTATTCTAGAAACTGCTCATAACATGAGATAGTTTACTAAACATCGCCATGATATTTTTAACTCCACCTCCCAAATCACTAGGGATGTCATTTGGGCACTCGATGCATCGGCCCTCATGTGATTTGTTGGTCAGTATTCTCCAGTTTCCCAACATTTTATAAAATATAAATTGTTAGATCCAAACATAAGTTAACAAGTCATGAATAACTTATTTATTTTTTCAATTTTCACTAATATAATAATGTATTCTATCACTATGTATATATTCTTAAGTGTATATTTATTCATAGTCTCATTCTAGAGGTTTTATCTAGGGTTCACTAATCCTAATTCACAAACTAACTAAACCTTTCATCTAATTCCAACTATAGAGACCCTACCTTTTCTGAAATTACTATAACATCATTGTAAGGATAAAAAATAATAATATTATTACACCATGAGGATCCAAAGGTTTAGTGACTTAGGAATCCTAGGACCAAACATATCATGTACCACATCAATCACACAATTGTTTTTAATTCCTTATTCTCTAGCTTCTCATTGGCACATGAACTCTCCTAAGTACATGTAGTCAGCTGAGGATATAATCATAAATGGGTTAGATAAATTCATAGGAAGAGTATAGATATAAAAAATATAATAATGGGTGATCATAATCATAACATTTTCAAAGGATCATGAACATGATAATAAGCATAAAAAAATACTTGAATTGTGGAGACACATAAAAATCAAACATCACGTAATAGTGGTAAATGACAAAAAATAGTTATTTAAAAATATAAAAAAAAATTTATACATCATTTAAATTTAAATCATGAGGTTCATCACTTGACCCAATTCATTGGAGCACTGAATAATTCTAGGATCACCCGTTACATTCAAACATTCATATTGCTCTATATAATTCTGGGTGCACCTGTCACATCATAACAATATCATTATCTTGCATGCCATATATAACATTTATAAAATATGAAAATAACAGACCCATAGAATGGAATGGGTTTCATCTCATAATAACACTTTCATAATCAATGGGTTTCCAATATAATGTGGTAATAACATACATGAAAAAATATTCATCAATCTTTAGTGAGAAATAATAGCTGAGTTTTTGAATGAAGAGTTCCTTTGAAAAATATTTGTTTGAAATAAACTCCGGTGGAAAACATATATATCCCTGAAAAGGTAATATAAAGATGATTAAATGATTTTTAAGGCGTGACCATACCAAAAATGGGGTGAAATAGGTAGAACCGGTAGATTGAAAGTTGGGTTTGAGAATTTCCCCTTACCTTATATCTGAACACTTTCTTCACTTTAAAGTCTAGTATAACCACATTAGATTAATTAAATAACAATTCCTGAACCTTTTTTAGATTAATAGTGTTCATTATTGATTCATTAAGTAATTTTATGGGTCATATGGTGAGTTATATGGTGTAAATCCTTTGCTTGGGGAGTTTCTATTTTTATGGTTTTCTTGAACGATTCAGTTGTATTCATGAATGGATGTTCATGTAGAACATGGGAAATCATACAGAACTGAAATTACATGTTATTAATTATATTAACTGATTTTATATGATCTTATAATGAATTATGTTATATACTGTGCAGATTAATCATTATTTAAAATTTAATTATGATTGTTTTCGTTAATTCAGGTGTATTTTCGACAACAATGAACTTGTTTTGTTTAATCATTTAGTAAATGAACATAAAATATTTCTAGAACATTAAATAGGATATAATACATATAATATAATATGGTTCAATCATAATAATGGTTTCATGACTAGATCTTTAAATGGTAATGGGAAACAGAAAACATGTCGTTTGTGAAGGTGATAAATTAACACCTCACAACCATCTTTTTCTTTTCTAAAATAAAAAGTATAGTAGAAGGGGTTAGATGATATATTATCCCATTATTTTCATATAATTCCATTATATGTGAGATATGAGAGTTAACATAACATGTGTATGGGGATTGGTGGGGAGATATGAAGAAAATAACATGAAATAAAAAGGAAATTAAAGGAAAACAGAGAGAGAGGGAAATTACCTCTTCGATCCTCCTCCTGAGATCCCCCTTAAGAAACCTATGATTGACCTTTTTATTATAACAAATATGTTATTGGAAATGATAGTGGGGATATGGATGATTTTTTAGGAGAGTTTTGGGAAATCTTGAAGCATGAGAGGTGTAAGGTAATGAGGGTGTGAATGGTGGTATTTACTGTGGAGGGGAGATGGGTTTTCCCAAAATAATATTCATTAATTTATTATTTATCCACAAGACAAGTAATAGTGAGTATTCCATGACCAATTAAATTAATTTTCTCATGTTCATATGAACCAATTAGGCTTAGAAATGCAGAACATCACACATGGATCTATAATTAGTGTACATAGATTATTTTGGAAATTAAGGTCTTCATTATTGAAATTTTTTTTAAGTATTTCATAAAAATCCCAAAAAGTCACCCTAACAATTTTTTGAAATTTATAATCCAAAAAAGAAGTACATTTTTAATAGTATTTTTATAAATATGAATTAACTAATTATTAATTATAATTATAATTATTTGAAAAATACAATTTTTAAAACATTTGTTTACTTATTCCAAAAAATCTGTACATGATGCTTTCAATTAAATCTGACATATGTACTATCATAGGTGAGGTTAATATTCATTAAGGTATATTACTATTCATAAGGGTAACATACTATTCATAAGGGTAACAATACTATTTCATAAGGGTATGTTACTATTCAACTAAAGTTATGATTGCACTATTAAACTCCAAACATCTTACAGATTGCAACATTGTTTGACAGATTTTTAAAATTAAAGATATAAAAGTGCAAAAATAATGTGTAATTGTCACATAAAATTTTGTATCATGGTATTTCATTGTGCTTCCTGATGTGATTATACTATAAGGAATAATGATAATAAAGGATTTCCATTAATAATACATAATGTTGTTACAATGAGGATCCTTCATTACTAATTTAAAATTTTCTTTAAGAGGTTATCGAATATATAATAACACTTATGCTCTTACGTTACATATTATGGACAATATAGATATAGTTAAAAAATTAATAATTATTTGAGATCCCTTTTTCTAATTGTAATTAATATATAATCCACATTTCTAATAATAATCATATTATTATTATTATATTAATCACATAAATGATATAATGTTACATTTGAATAAATATTCTCTCGGGGGCCCTTAAATATACAATCAATCATCTATTTATTTTATCAAAAGAATTGTTAATAAAAATTTTAAATAAATAAAAATTATTATTTTAATAAATAAATAATTGTTATATTCATTAAATTCATGACTAAATATCTATTTTAGTGAAAATAAAACAAAACTAATTTTTTTATTTATCTACTAACTAATTATTTTTAAAATAAATATTAATTTATTATATTACCCATCAAAAAATGATATAATACATTAAATAAATATTATATTCACTAACCACATCATTAAATACTAAATTTAATTCTCAACTAACATATTCAATAGATGAATATTTTGTGGGTGAATATATATATTTGATGATATATTATTAATTTTTATTTCAAAATCAACTATTTATTTTGATAATTAGAAATTTAATATATTGTAATTATATTTTATATAAAAAGAGTTTTCGAAACTTGTGGATGATTTCATCATAGACTTAACCGGATTTACTAAGTGTCCATGATGAAAATAAAATAGCACATAAAAGATAAAATATAGAATGACAATATTGAAATAAAAAAACGTCATTTCTAAGAAATAAATTATGTAATATGATCCCCATGTATTGAAATATTATAAAAACACTCATATAATTATGTTATTAGTCTCTATACATGATTTAATTTCCATTGATATTTAATATCACTCTGTTAAAATAATTCCATTAATATATTCTAACTATTCCATTTCAGTAATTTGGTTCATGATAAATCTTAATATTAATATTAAATGGAATAATATTTTGTTTACATATTAAATTATTTTTATATCACTAATATTACACCCATCATATGTTACTTATCAATGATAATATTCTATAATTGTTTTTGTCCATATGTCAAATATCCTGAATCATGATATACAATAATAATAATTTGATGTCCAAAGGAAAATACACATGCTTATTAGTAGGAAATTTAATTGGAATATATAACATGTGAAATTAAAATGGGTGATTATTTTCATAAAACCTCCATTACTAGCATAAAAAATTTATAAAATTATAGGTTAAAATTTCAATGTTTTATGAACCCCAAACTTTGAATTATAAAAATCATATTTTGACCCATTTGGATTATGTAATCTATAATATATGACTTATGTTTAAAAAATAATCACTTCACATTATAAATAGGAATTGATATAATATATTTATGTGGAATGTAATCCAATAATATTATCACATTAATGGTGCATAATATAACATTCATCAAGTGATAAAATAATTATCAATATTTTGATGAAAAGTTACAAACCCAAATGGTTAAAAGTCACCTACTCCAAAAATAACATGATGTAAGTCCATGAAAAACTTTTGATACATGTATAAAAATAAATATGGTTTAAATAATTATTTTCAAAAGAATTAATGGAAGTATATTCATATTTCTTTGGTGTACACTAATGTACATTGTGTAATGTGTACAACAACATTCCATATTTAGCATTGAGATTGGGTGAGGAATTGGGTTTCTTTATAAAATTTCCTTTCTGAATTCCACAACATTAACATCACAAGGTTATTGATCTAGTTACATATATCTCACAATCTTACAACATATAAATAAATAATAATAGAAACCACAAAAAATATTATTTAAAAGGTATAATATTAATTAACACTCCCTCCCATGATAGAGAGAATATCCAACTAAGATTCTCCAATATAATATTATCAATGATTAAAATGGATAAGGTAGAAAATGAATAAATTCCTCGTTATTCAATCTAGTAATTTACCATGGCTCATTATCCCAACAACAAACTCTTCTTCCTTGGGTTTTTAGACACCCCATAAAACATTGTTCCCCTTCTTCTATAATGGTTTTCACCCCTATCCTTAATACTCTTTAGTAACTGGTTATTCACATAATAAATAATCTTAATATTCTTCATAATGTTTTTATCCACAAATATAAATATCTCTATATGTTATTGGTTAGTTTTGCACCACTAAAATGTATATTATCCTACAAGAGTGCATTGGATATTCATTATTTGTGAAAAATGTCATGATCTTTAATTGCTACATCAAATATCCTTACTATCTTGTAACACATTCACACTATATCATCAATTATATAGTTCCTATCACTTTAAAAAAGGCATAGATATCCTATATTTTTATTCTGGATATAGTATTTTCAACATTTAATCTTGTGTGAACTTTTAGATATTCCTCAGTAAAAAAATTATAAAATAATTTATATTTCTTCTTTTGATTCATTTCCCTCAATAAATTGTGTTTTGGTAAAAAATTATCTAAAATATTATTTTAAGTCTAAATAAACATTTAATACATATAATAATATGGCATCAAATTATCAATTTAAATTATCTTATGTAATATTTTATATTGCAGAGACATCACAATATTGTTCTAGTAACTTCCTTTACTTTTCCAATTCATATTCCAAAAATAGTATGCCATTTTTTACATGTATTTCATATGATCATTGAAAATTATTATGATAAGTATCATTTTGTTAGTCAAATTTCATGATGGTTATCAGATAAATGCTCACATCATACAATACTTTAGTAATATATTCCATTTTTTATTACTCAAAAATAATTGAAAGTAATTTCTATTCTTGTAAAATTATCATAGAATATCATTCAAGATATGCTTCATATAGTATGAAAATATTCTTCATGTTTAGTATACTAATGCAAACATCATATATCACTTCACTTTTATTTTTCACATTATATCACTAAAATATAAAAAATATTGTGAAAATTCACATCATATAAATTAGAAAATAATATATTACTGATCACACATTGTTGGTCTACTGTCGTGATGGTTAGAGTATTGATTAATCAAAAAATATTATTATTTATCAATATTTTATCATGAATTACATAGTATGTGAAAATTAATTTTTTAAATTAACTGAAACTCTAATTCTCATAGAACATCATCTTTATAGCACATAATGTTTCACTTCACATTGCATAATTTTCTATTTTTTCTAAACGAATAAATTGTTTTGTGTGACATAATCAAAGAAAAGTAACAGCTTTCAATATCAATGAAATACTTATCCTAGTATTATTATTCATGATTATATTATTTTCTGAAATCATGATGAATTGTATCCTATCGATCTCTCAATGTACCGTTGCTCCGAAAATGTGTAAAGTATCACTCGGGTCGAATCCTCGACGATGATACTTTTTATAGTAAATAGATTTTAATTGATTGTTTTTTTATTGGGGGGAGGGGGGTTCAGATCTTATGAAGTAATTAATTGATTATTTTTTATTTATAAAATTTAAAATGATTCGGTTGAGTTCATTATTGGGGATTTAAGTTGATGATCTCATTGAGCTTCTCTATATATTGCATTAAATTCGTACCCACATCACAGGATAATTTTGACTGGAATTCCCAAGTGTTGACGATTTAATTCAATTTGTAACATAACATAGGGATCAAATACTAATCATTAATTATTAATGGTAGTGTATTTGTGGTTCCAATAATAAATGGAATCCACATATTATACAAAACATGTCATTTATCCATGACATATAAAGATCAAAAATCACAATATTAACATAATGAATACTCATCGAGAAAAATCTATCAATCACATAATATCCATGGACAGTCATTTCACTGAAGGTATGTTTTCAGTGTCCCAAATTATATTTACCCTAATAAGTATAACACCAGTAAGGGGTCCTCCCACAGGCAACTAAGAGGTTATTTTATTCTTCTTAACTTATTTGGTATTTTTGTTTTAAGTGAAGTATTCTAAATTTAGAGTCGATTTCTGTTGGTTGTTTGGGTACAAAAAGAACAATTTTTTTAATCTTCTTTTAACAAATTAATTTCCAGAATGAAAGTTAATATGATAAAGTCTTATTTTGATGAAAATAATGATGTAAACGCGTTGGGTTATGGATTTGTGATAATTTGATTATTAAATCACATTTCTTATGAGGCTGTGTTGTTCATGATAACCTGACTCTCTGGGTTTAATTTGTAATAATGATTCCTTAGTCTTGTAAAATTTATATTTAGAGTTGATGAAACTAACTCCTTTGTCCGATAGCTAGGGTTTAATAGGTGTTTATTTGGCTTAGTCCATTTTGAGCCGACAGATACTTCCTATTGTCATGGATTTATTCGTCATTATTCTTCTTTTGAAACCCTAAAAATTATTCCCTTGGTCTGGTACAGAATTTCCAGTGATAATATGATGTGATTTAAGAAGAATAAAAAGATATAATTAAATCAAAAAATTCAGAGAAACTTAATTCAATTGACAAATGATCACCTTCCACAACCTCAACACACTGGGTGTTTAGTTACATATATTGAAAATGGTTAACAAAAAATTGTTGATACCTGATGAAATAATTCTTTGAAATTCGAAAAATGAATGATTCCTTGGTAGATGGAAGAACGGTGGTAGTACGAAGGAAGAGAATAAATCCATTGGGCCTTCAACCTTTCCTCTATAATTTATCTCCACACCACCCCCTAGTCTAGAGGTCAAGGCCTCCTTTTATATAAAAAAAGTACACAACGTGTGGAAATGGTACACGCTGTATACTTTTTTCAATGTGTTTTGCCTCCATTATCTCTGCTGGTAGGTAGCCTAACACATTGTAATTGACTTGGAACATGATGTGTAGTGCCTCCATACAGGACGTGAAGTCTCAAAATTCGGCCACCAACTGCATTAGAAATTCATACATGACATGTAGAAATGGCACACGTCGTGTCTCCTTCGGCCGTCCACATGGGCGTGTTAATCTTCTCGCCCACCAACTTTTTATAGAATAGTATGCACGACATATAGATATGGCACACAATGTTTCTTGAATTCTGGTTACTTGGGCATGTACTTTTCCTGGTAAACTCGTGTCTGAGATTGAAAGTACACATCATGTATATAAGTACACTCCGTATAGTTGAATATTTTTTCTCAGTTCTCCTCCATGTTGTGCATTTGGCCTTAAATCTTCTGAAAATGATCATAATCACCGAAATCAATGTATTTTTCTACTAAGCAGTATGTAATTGCTGAAGAAATTGTTCTTATTTGTAAATAACGTATATGATAATTTATACACAAATCGGGTGCATCAAACTCCCCCATACTTATTAATTTTCTTTCCCTCAAGAAAATCTCAACAACTAATTAAAAGAGTCTATATTTTAAGGATGGAATGAAGATAATTATAATTGTAAATAATAAGTTATAATAGAAAATTTTAAAAAGAATAGAAAATAGTTCCAATTCAGGAAATATTATTTTCATGCTTCATATATAATTCAATTAAATACATTCATCCTCTTTTAACACATGTTTTAACCTTCAAATATAAGTAAGACACTTAATGATTTACCTCTCCTATAAAATATTCAACACTCAAGATAATTTTATTCAATGTTAGGGTCATTGAAATATATATACACTCTAACCATAGGTTTTCAAGAAATATAGTTCTCCACTTTAGAAATTTTGATTTACAAAAATCATGGGGGATTTTTAATAAGGATCAGATGTTTCTATGGCAAATGGTTGGTAGTTAAAGATGTGAAAATAACTCTGAGGCTTAAAGGAGGAGGCTAAATTCATTAAATAATAATGCATGATATTCAAAAATTAAGATCATTGTAAAAAAGACTTCCAACGAATTATCATAGAATCTCATCACCACCATTCCATTAGTTGAGTATGTAGGTTCACAAACCAACAAGTGAGTATAAGGTCCCTTTGTTTGTACCATTTTTTAAATACAAAGGGGACCTCTTAGAATGTCCATGAATAGAGGTTTGGAACCCTTTTTTCCTTAGATGATCATGAGGCTCTACACCATACTTAATTTCTTGGAAATTCACAAAATTATTCCATGAGTCACCAATCCCTTATTTTAATCTCAAATAAATAATCATGCAAAATCATAAAATATATAGGGTAGGAAGAAAAATAGGCTTGTATTATGGCTTCCTATAATGGATATTCATGGTCTCTAAATGATTCATAAAGATAAAATGTAGGGTATGTATCAAGATAAATAGGTTTAAACAATCTAATACCTCAATCTTTTTATTGAAATTAAACAATTCCTCATGTTTTTAAATGAAAACATGATAATTATGGTAGTTATGAATATTCAAATAATATCTCAAGAAAGAGGGTATTAGGAAGAAAATGAAAAAGGGTTTAGAATGATTCTAAGGAGTGGGAGAAACAAATAAAGATACAATTAGGTCATGACATGAAAATAATTGAGTAGACTAATTGATGTAATTATCCAAGGATTACTAGTTTCAATTTAAATTATATCATCAATCATTTTAAAACACATAAGGAACAAATGAAAATACAATTTTTTAAAATTTCATACTTTCGGCTTATTATTTTAAAATATGATTTAAAAAACTATCTTCACATATTAAAATATATCATCTAATAATTATGTCTCGTAGAATCAAAAAAGGGCAAAGACCAGAGAGGTCGAGAGATGCCCCACCATACATAAAACTTCATGTGGTCCACCAAATGCCCAAAAAGAGGAAGAAGGAAAGGTGGGGACACAATAGTGGACAAGAACGAGTGGATGTAAAGAAATATGTAAACTAAGAATGAAAAGGGATCAATGGAAAAAAGAATACTCCCCTCATTTCAAGGCATAGAAAAATGGAATTCGATGAAATAGTGTAGCCTAAAACGTGCCAGAGGACCTATGAGGGGGAATGAAAGAGAATACTACAAGCATACAAAACAAACACACGCACAAGATATCACAAATATATATATAAAATGAAAATAATGTGGCCAAAAAACCATTCAGGGAGTCACCTTTGAAGAGGCATCGTTCATTACAGGACCAGCTGTTAGAGACGGCTCGGGAGCCATGGAAGTGGGAGGATCAGACTCTGAATCTGGAAGGGAAGCTGAAGAATTAGGATCCGTGGGTGCTGGACAAAGAATATGATGCTCAAAAGCACTCCCTAGACATACAAATGTGGTGGTGGTAGCAGAAGTACTAGCGGGGCCCATAGTAAATATTATAATATAATCTGTGGCCAGCGCAATAAAAAGTAGTGGAGCAGTAGCAGAAGGGCATGGATCCAAGGTAGAGACAGGTGTAAGGGGAAAGGGAATACCAAGATGCTGAAGAATAAGCCCTAGAATATTATCCAGCCGGCTCTGGCGGCTGTTGAAATGAACATATTGCTTCTCCATTGCGGCTAGGTAGAGGGAAAGGGTGAGATCATCTGAGGGTGCATGGGTAGGTGGGGATGGTGGTGGTATAGAAGAAGGAAGGCTAGAAGAGGTGGGGTTAGAAGAAGGAGGTGTAGTGAGGAATCTAATGGGGGTGGGGAAGGAGGAGGTGGTGCATCGGTGGGTGGTGAAGGAGGGTTAGCAGATGGGCGGGCTGGGGCCTGGGCAAGGATGTTGGAACCCCGACCTTCCAAACCAATCCCATGCAAATAAGCATGAAATAATCCATCCGCTCGGGGGAATCTAACATGTCATGAGGTAGACAAGGCCTAATGATTCCGAGATGGTGGTAATAGTGGCTGGCATAAAACCTTCCGTTTAGGTTGCCATAACGGCCGATAATCATAGCATGGAAGTAGGAGGTGGCTAGGTAAGGATGTCTAGGTAGTCCTACCGAATGACACATGTAAGGAGATCCATGTCTCGATCGGTCCCAACCCCTATATCTTAATGGTAGGGGAAAAGAATGGCGCTAAAGAACCGGTGGGTGAAACGATGGATGGGGTCGGTGATGAGGGTACTCTTCTACAAGGTAGGGGTATAGCAGTGGTCAGGCCTAGTAATGTCCTACCACATGGCCATGAGCTCATAGCGCTCGGGTTTAGTTAGGGTCGAAACAGGGGGTGGGGTGATGGGATTAATGTAGAAACTTCACCTTCGGCCAAAATATGTCATGGTGAGGGAAAAGTGTATGTCGCCCTGCCGGAACCGAACTATGGGTACAACATCACCATGTGTCTCTCGGTTCTCAGCTCTATCGAACTTGAGCGAGGCAGCAAAATCCGAAAATAAATCGCGGAATATTGGAGTGCTGACCTGGAAAATAGCAAGCATTGGATTGTGTCCATGGAGATCCTCAAACTCTCCTGAGATGTATAGCAATTGAGGAACTCTACTACTGAGGTAGTGGATACTCAATGGAATCAGATGGAAATGGAAGAGATAAATCCTGTCATGTACTAGATCGGTGACTGGGAACACAATGTAGGGGTAGGGAACACCTGTAGGTCCAAGCCCAGGTGGAGGTGTAGTAGTAGGAGTTGGCTCTAGGGGTGGATCCACTGAAGTAGATAGAGGTCTTCTGGATGAATTGGTCGATGTGCGGCCAGCATCTACCAAAGGGGGCACAGTAAGTGCGCTAGGTGATGGAGATGAATCGATGGAGATTGAAGGTGCAGGACGGGGTGGTGAAGAGGCAAATATGCTAGGCCCAGCCTCTGCTAAAGTAGTGGGTGGTGGAAGGATGTCCAACAATGGGAGCTCATAAAATAGAGCATCTTGGTCGGGCTTTGTCGCTTGTTAGAGGCATATCCAATGATAAGTGGGCCTCTCGCCCTCAGTGGCGGAGGCGGGATGGTTCCCACGGGAAGGATCTCGGTTTGACATAACCTGAAAGAGAAAGAAAAATAAAATAAAAGAAAACAAAATACAATGTGAGAAAACTAAAAAAATAAAAGTACCTGGCTTGTACATCTAGAGTACATGGCTTGTAGTGGAATTTGGGTATCATAACGGGTCCTCTGGATAAACACACCGAGGGATCAGAAGATAGAACAAGTATGTTTACACGACGAGTACCAAATATAAATTCCATGTACATGAAAACTAGACATGGTCGTGTATGAGTAAAGACATGACCACATTTGTTAAATTTCTAATAATAAAGGACATGTTGTGTACTGTTCTGACAAGGTGTGTATATGAGTAGAGGAACATGGCTGTGTGGCGGGATAGAAACAGGATGACCAAAAGAAATGGTACACATGGTGTGTACCGAACACACACACCATGTCTATGAAAATGGTGTGTGTGGCCATGTACAATGGAACTCAGGAACGATCGGGGCTGGTACATAATGTTTACTGAATATAAACACCATGTATATTAAAATTTTGAAGTCTTTTTCATGTGGTCGTGTACAAAGTACACAGCCTGTGTTCTTCATTTGGTTGTCATGTACCGTGGAATCCGAATGGTTTGTTGATCCTGAAATCACCATAAATTATTATAATAACTGGAAAAAGAGGGTGTAGAAGGTCATACCATGACCGATGATCTCAATTCAAGAAAATCATAACCCGAAATGAACAAAATTGACGGATTTGGATGTGGGGAGTTTGGGTGTCATATAGGGGAAGAAACGGAAAGAAGGGGGCCTCTGTGAGACATGGCATGAAGTCGAGTGGCCGTAGATTATATATCTGAGGTACACAATGTGTACATCTAGACTAAATGTCGTGTATCTCAAATTTTTTTATATATTATATATATATATAATTATTATAGTAAACTATATAATAATTAATATTAATAATTAAAAATAATAATAATGGATATATATATATATACATAATTTAAAAATAAAACTAGACACGTATTGTAGTGGGAAAATACATGACATGTGCTTAACAATTGTAAAAAGAGAATTACAACCATTGGTCTGGTGCTCGGGGCAAGGTTCGAACTAGCGATCTGTCATTTCGAATAGAATACCTCAACCACTAGAGTGAAGGTTGTACTGCTACCCATTTTTTTCATTTATATACATTTAATATAAACACCCTATATACATGGGAAGAAAGTAATGCACAATGTGTGGTTATTAATTATACAATAAGGGGATGAAGCAGGGAGATTTTCTGTGTTTGAACTCTCGTCTTTTGCATCCAGGGCCAAGACATTGCCAATCTGGCAACATCTTCTACAAGATTTAATTTATATGGAAAGGTTTTTAATTTAGTAAGGGAAAACATGGAACACACGATGTATATCAAATGATACATCTTGTTGTTTTATTAAAAGAGTAAATGATGGAAATGGGGTGGTTTTTAGGATTTGAAATCGGGTCTTTTGAAGCTGGGTGATGATCATGGCTAACTGATCCATCCCCACTATGGATTTTCTTATAAGATAATATATATATATCTATATATATATGAAATTTACTAATTACTCCATGTATGAAAATATGAAAAGGAGGACCCCCGTTCTGAAGGTAGGTTGGGAGGATTCGAACATGTGACAGCTCGGATAAACAGCAGGGACCACACCATCAACAAAAACATCATACATATTTATTTATTAGTTAAACTATATATTTTTAATAGTTAGATAAATGAGAAGGGAAAAGTAAAAGCCGTTTAGATAGGTGGTACATGGCGTGTATCCTCTGGGTTACCTCTAAGATAGCGCCATTTTTTTAGGTCATTTTCTTGACCTACTTACCTTTGCTTACATGAGCTATATGGTAGGCAATGTTCCCCCCATGTTGTCTATGTGATAGAATGCCTTCAACCGTTGCCCGTTCACTTTGAATGATTGACCATCCTCTATGGAAATTTCCACTCCTGCATGATGGAATATGCGTATTATGTGGAATGGTCCTGACCATTGTGACATTAACTTTCCTATAAATTAGCTGAGATAAGAGTTAAATAGAAGTACCTGATCATTAGGTTGTAATGATATTGGTGAAATCATCCAGTCGTGAATAGATCTCTTATTCTCCTTGTAGGTCTAGGTGTTTTTGTATGCCTCTAATGTGATTTCATAAAGTTCCGATAGTTGGAAATTGTGATTCTCTTTAGTTTCACTTATATCAAAATTCAGGGCCTTAATGTCCAAGTATGATTTTTGTTCCAATTCCACTAGCAGATGGCATGGGTTTCCATATATGAGGTGGAATGGGGACTTTCCCAGTGGTGTTTTGAAAGCAGTCCGATATTCACATAAGCCATTATCTAACATCTTGGACTAGCCTTTCCTCGAAGTTCTCACTATTTTTTAAGGATATTCTTGAGCTCACAGTTGTATAGCTCCACTTTTCAATAGGTCTGTGGATGTTATGGTTTCTCCATCTGATGCATTACTCCATACCTCGACAGTATTCCTCTCATCAGTGTGTTGTCGATGTGGGTCCCCCTATCGCTGATCAGTACTCACGGAACTCTAAACCAGCTACAAATATTTTTCTTTAAATAGATCATGACTACATTGGTTGTGTCGTGTGCTATATCGATGTATTATACCCACTTGGAGACATAGTCGACGTAGACCATGATGTAAGAGTTCCAATAAGATGGGGGAAAACGTCCCATGAAATCTACGCCCTAGAAGTCGAAAATCTTGACATACATGATTCGGTGCTAGGGAATCTCATATCTATATTCCATATTACCGGTCCTCTGGCACCGATCACAACAGGAAACAAAGGTCTGAACATCTTTATGCATGGTGGGCTAGAAAAACCCAGATTGTAGGATCTTCGCTATTGTACGGTCAGGTCAATGATGTCCTCCAACTGGTGAGGCATGATAGAACTCTAGAACACTGTGAACTTCATTCTCCATGATGAAATGGTGGATCAATACATCTACACAGGATCAAAATAGTAGAGGATGCTCCCAAAAGTACATTTTTCACATCATTGAAAAATTTATTCTTTTGTTGGAAGAAGAGGTCAGGGTGAACGAATCATGAAACTAGAAAATTAGTGATATCATTGTAGCATGGTCTAAGTGTTTTGCTAACTAAAAAGAGGTGATCATCAGGGTAATCCTCCCTGACCACCATATCATCCTCCTACTCCGAATGAGGCAGCTCTAGGTGGGAGAGATGGTCAGCAACAACGTTCTCACTCCCATTCTCATCTCAGATCTAGAGATCAAATTCTTATAAGAGGAGTACCCAGCTGATGAATTGGGTAATTTAATATTTCTTTTTCAGTATGTACTTCAGTGGTTAATGGTTAGTATAAACAATAACATTAGACAACACTAAGTATTAACCAAACCTGTCAAATACGGAAACCACTACAAGCATCTCCTTCTATGTGTTGTTGTAGTTGATCTAAGCCTCATTGAGAATCCTGATGAAACAAAATATAAGTCAAAAAATATGATCAAATCACTGTCCCAAGACTGATCCCACTGAATAGTCACTGGAATTTCCCATCACCTCAAATTTTTCCTCCCAGATGGGAGAAATCATCACCAGAGCTTCCACCAGGCACTGCTTCAGATGCTCAAAATCTCTGGCGCATGTCTCATCAAACTCAAAAATGTAATCCTTTGTTATAAGATTGGTGAGGGGATGGGTTATTTTGGAGAAGGCATGGAAAAACCTCCTGTAGAAATCGGCATGCCCAAGGAAGCTTCGGATGGCTCTAATAGTGGTCGGAATAGGTAGTCGTGAAATGACTTCTATATTTTCTAGGTCCACCTCTATCCCCTTTTCTAAGATTATGTGGACGAGGAGGATGCTACTTTTCACCATGAAATTACACTTTTCCTAGTTCAAAACTAAGTTAGTGTTCTCACATCATTCCAAATATAGCTCCAGGTGTCGTAAACAAGTGGAATATGATATCCCATAAACAGAAAAATCATCCATAAATACCTCCAGAATTTGTTCTTCCATGTTGTTGAAGATAGCCAGCATTCAGCGCTGGAAGGTGGTGGGGAAATTGCATATGTGAAAAGTCTTCTTCTAGAAAGAAAATTTACCCTAGGGGAAAGTGAATTTGATCTTCTCTTGATCCTTTAGATCAATGGAAATCTAGTTGTAACCTGAATAATATTCAACGAGGCAATAGATGTTGTTCCCTACTAGTCTCTCTAGCATTTGACCCATGAATGGAAGGGGGAATGATCCTTCGTTGTGGCATTGTTTATCTTTCACTAATCCACACGGACTCACCAGCCCGTGTTAGTGCAGGTATGGATGAGCTCTTTTCTACATTTGAAATGATTGTGAAACCCCCCCCCCTTTTGGGTACCACATGGTGGGGACTCACCCATACACTATCTGAGATGGGATAGATGATACCGAAATCCTACATTTTAATCACATCATTTTTATAACTTCCTTCTTGGGGGGATTGAGGTTCCACTGGGGTTTCTGCGATTTCTTGGCTCCTTCTCCTTGAAGCACCTTATGGGTGAAAATGGTAGGGATGATTCCATTTAAATCAGAAACATTACACCCAATAGTGTGCGTTTATTGTTTCAAATTTGGTAGAATTGAATCTTCCTACTTCTGTGACAGTTCTGCATTATGTATGATAGGAAAAGATTGATTGGGTCCCAAATAACCATACTTTTTAGAAGATGGAAGAGGATTAAGTTCATGTTCAGGTGCCTCCAAAATTGAAGGTACAAGTAGTAGATGGTTTTCCCGTTCCAGACTATTAATAATAACTATACGGTGCCAATAGTGGCTACCCTAGAATTCTAGGAATTTCTAGTCCTCTGGCGCTTCATCATCTGGTACTTTTGGAAAAATAAAGGTATCTGAAAAAGAACAAACCAGATCATTCCCTTTTTCGCTCAACTGATCATCCATGGTGGTTATAGTGTAACAGTACTCATGTTCTGTCAATGATGCATGTTTAACATAATTTAGAGATTTATAAGATACTCTCTCATTGTCTACCTGGAAAATTATATCTCCTTGGGGCATGTTAATAAGAACTTTTCCAGTGGCTAGGAATGGTCTTCCAAGTATGAAAGGTTCCTCCTAGTCATCCTCCATGTCGAGGATGATGAAATTAGCTGGAAGGATAATCCGACCCACCTTGACGAGAACACCCTAAAGTAGTCCCTTTGGATGTTTGATGGATTGATCAACAAGTTGAAGGGAAACTTGTGTACGGTTCAAATCATGGAGCCTGAGCTTCTAGAAAACTCCAAGGGGTATGAGTTTCGTGCTGGACCCTAAGTCACAGAGAGCCTTCACAAACTCGCATAGTACAATGGTATAATGAATAGTGATACTACTTGGATCCTGTAGTTTGGGATTAATTGAGTGTCGGACGACTGTAAAACACTCCTTGGATATGGAAATGGTGCCAAGATCATCCATCTTTATTATATTCGAGAGTATGTCCTTCATGAATTTGGCATAAGTAAGCATCTGCATCAGTTCAACTGAAAATGGGTTATTTATGTGAATCTTCTTGAACACGTACATGAATTTTCTGAACTAGTGGTCCATCATTCTCTATTTAAATCTTTCTAGGAAGGGAAAGGCAGGTACAAAAGGATTACAAACTCCTTCACTTTATTCTGTGAAGACTCCATCTGTGGGAGTTTGGATGAGGAGGGGCTAGTACTGGTACCCTCTTCATCATCAAGGGGTGTAGATACACCTGGATGTGCTGGTTGGTTCTGTTGGATCTCATTTCCACTCCGGAGTATGAAAACATGAGCTTCCTCCAACAGGTTCTTCTCTGTATTCCCCGGTAGAGTACCAGGTTGCCTTCCTGAGATTTGCTTCACCAACTGGCCAACTTTGTCCTCTAGGACTCAAATTGAAGCCTCCTGATTTTTGAACATAGTCTCAACAGTAGATATGAATTTGTTCATAAGATCCTCTAACCTTGATGTATTCTTCTGTTGAGGAGGTAGTTGAGCTAGTGGAGGTGGTGGTTGCCTCGGCTGCTATGGGAGATGGTCAAAATACCCTTACTACTGATAAGATGCATGTTTGGGCTATTTATACCTCTGGTACTAGTTCTGATAGGGAGGTTGGTTGTAGCCGGATGGTTGCTGGGGTGGCGGATTTTGCTGTTGTTGCCCCAGCCTATGTTTTTCTGATCACGCCATGCCTGGTTCTAGTACTATTGGTACTGGTTGGTCCCTCGATTTTTGCAATATAACTTACCTCGCATGACGATGGGACTCCAGCTGAACCTGAGAATTATCCCATTATGTGGTTATCACCATATTCACTGCATCTTATATGGTTCACCACATATTCTTGGGACGTGCCCTTCAGATTGAGCACGGTGATCTTCTGGGATACTGTGTCCAACTGGTCAGCTAGCATTGTATTTGCATCTATGTTATGCATACCTTGTTTTTGTGTTCCCTATTTGGAATTCCACTAGAAGCTATTGGAAAACATATCTTCCAGTTGTTCGAATTGTTCTTTAGGGGACTTCCTCATTATTGTACCTCCAGCAGTAGCATCCCCCACTAACTTGGTATTAGTTATCAACCCCCAATATATGGTTTGTACTTGCATAAAATGTGGATGTCAATGGTGTGGGAACATGGGAAATATCTCCTTGAAGCGCTCCCAGGATTCTTACAATGATTCAGCGTCATGCTGCTGGAAATTGTGGATCTCATTCCGTAGTGTCACAATCTTTGAGGGTGGGAAGTATTTGGATAGGAACGCCTTGGCTAGCTCCTCCTAGGTGAGTATGGATCATTATGGAAAGCCTCAAATCCAATATTTCACCGAATCCCATTATAAGAAGGGGAATAGGTGAAGATAGATGGCGTTTGTGGATAGTCTTTGTTAACAGAACAAGTCACAGACCTCTTGGAAATTGGAGAGACGAGGATTGGGATCCTTGCTAGGAAGGCCACCGAATTGAATAGTGTTCTAGTTCAGTTTCATGATATCAAGATTGATCTCGAAATTTTGGGCTTGCACTGGCGGTCAGATGATGCCCGTATCAGCTCTCTAGATTGATGGCAAACCATACTCCATGAGAGTATGGCGTGGAGGTGGCAACTGAGGAAGGGGAAATGGCATGAATTTTTTTTCCTGGGAACTGTAGTATGTCCCCTGACCTTGGTTGAAATATGGCATCCACTCTGGTTAGAATTGTTGGAGCTTATGTGGGCCATATCCTAGAGAAAGTGGATCTTTCTGGTTCAGGATGTCATGTGGTCCTAACTAAATTCCAACTCATTCGACAACATCTAGATTTCCTTCCTCGTTCTGTGCTATTGGATTGGTTTGGTTGTGTTCAGCAATGAGTTCTCATTGGCACCTCAAAAACATCCGTTCGATCTCTGGGTCATTTGGGAAAATCCCTGATGACTCAGTTCTCTTGGAATGCGAGAGGTGTCTTTTTATACTATTAAATAACTACACAAAACTAAAAAAATGCCAAGCGTAAATGAGGAAAATTAGAGATAAAAAGAAATATGATTAGAAAAGAGATTTTGGTGAATTTATGATTTTTATTTTCACTAAAATTTAATACATATTTAATTAAATCAAGAATAAAATTAACACTATGGTTCCCCAGCAACGGTGCCAAAATTTGGCAAGTCGTTTCACCGAAGGTATGTTTTCGGTGTCCAAAATTATATTTACCCTAACAAGTATAGAACACATAAGTGGATGATCCACGGGGAACAAAGAAGTTATTATATTTTTCTTAGCATAGTTTTTATTTTTGTTTTATGTGAATTTGGTTGAATTTAGAGTCGATTTTTGTTAGTCATTTGGGTACAAAACGAAAAACTGGTTTTTAAGCTTCTTTTAACAAATTAATTTCTAGAATGAATGTGAATACGAGAAAATATAATTTTGATGTAAATAAAGATGGAAATTCATTGGGGTTTTGGATTTGCGATAAGTTGATTATTAAATGAAATATATTATGTGGTTGTGTTGTTCATGATAAGCCAACTCTCTGGGTATAATTTGTAATAATGTTTCCTTGGTCTGGTAAACTTTATATTTAGATCTGAAGAAACTAAGTCCTTTGTCGGATAGTTAGTGTTTAAAAGGTGTTTATTTCGCTTAGTCCATTTTGAGCCAAGAGATTATTCCAATGTTCATGGAGTTTTTTGTAATTATTCTTACTTTGAATCCCTGAAAATTCAGCCCTTGGTCCGGTACATAATTTCCAGTGATAAAATGAAGTGATTTAAGAAGAATGAGATGAGATTATTAGAACAAACACATTGAGAGAAACATAATTCAAATTACAACTCATCAGCTTCCTCAACCCCAACACACTAGGTGTTTAGTTACCCATATTGAAAATGATAAACACAAAACTACTAATATCTAATGAAATCATGATTGGAACATGAAAAAAGGAATGAATATTCGGTAGACTGAAGAATGGTTGTAATATGATGGCAGAACGTCAATCCTTTGGGCCTTCAACCATTACTCTATAATTTCTCTCCACACCACCCCCTAGTATGGAGGCCAATTCCTCTTTTAATAGAAAAAATAAGTACACATATTGTGGAAAAGGTACATGCCATGTAATTTTTTTCAACGTGTTTTTACCTCCATTTTCATCAACTGGTAGGCGGCCAAACACACCGTCATTAACTTGGAACATGTTGCCACCTGGTATGTGAATGTACACGGTGTGGAGTTCTTCCATACATAACGTGTAGTCTAAAAATTAAACCACTAAACACTTCTATAAATTCATAAAAGTCATGTAGAAATGGCACACAGTGTGTCTCCATCAGCTGGCTACATGGGCGTGTAGACTCATCTCGCACAACAACTGCTTCTAGAACGGTATATATGGCATGTAGAAATGGCACACCGTGTGTCCCAACATTTGGTTACTTGGGAAAGTACATGTCCTGGTCAATCCATGTCTGATCATGAATTTACATGGTGTGTATATAAGTACACACTATGTAGTTGGAAAGTTTTTGCTCGGTTCTCCTCCGTTTTGTGCATTTTTCCATAAATCTTATGAAAATAAAAAAGATCATCAAAATAAAAGTTTTTTTCCACTAAGAAGTAGGTAATTGATGAAAAACTTATTCTTATTTGTAAATAGAGTATATGATAATGTATACACAAATTGGGTGCATCAATCCCCAAATTATAACTTACCGCATTGGTAGATTTAGTCATAAATTTAAATGATTATTAATCTAGTTAAATATGTTTAAGGTGATGAATTATAAATAATGTGAAAATAATGAGATAAAAAATGATTAGTGTGTTGACCACACGCGCGATCATTGAATAGAGTTAAAAAACACTTTTAATTGAATGGTGAAGCAAAATATAAAATGGATTAATCTATATTTAAACTATTTTAAGACTATTAATATTATTTAATATAAGGTGGATGAGAATAATAGATAAATAAGAAGAAACATTTAAAATAGAATTTTAAAAAAACACTTACACGATTAGATAAGAAAAACAACACAAAAGTAAATAAAAACAAATAGAGGAGGAAAGGTATATTAGTGAAAACATGAGTATGGATGGTCATCCCAAGCCTTTGGAAAGTATTTTTTCAGGCCAATTATGCTCCTCCCTTCTGATATTCGATCCACTGGCATGGAGAAGAGGGGGCTTTAGTTATAGCCCAATGTTGTGGGCTATTTTCATTCCACAAGCACCCCTCCACTTGAATCGCAAATTTAATATTTCATATAGCCAAATATAGAGAAAACATATTGTTCAAAGTTTTATATATCATGGTTTTCAGTAGGATCAAAAAATTTGAGGGCATTTGGACTTATGAAGAAAAAGTAATGTTGGTTTTAATAAAAAATGTTAAACTGTCCATTTCTATCCAATCTTTTTCAATGGCCAAAATGTGAATGGGTTTTTGAATAGGAATATTCCCTCTAATTCTAATTATTTCTTTATAAAATTCAACTAAATATATCTCGTATTTCTCACTAAAATATTTCAACTAGATTTGATGAATAAATCATGAGAAATGTCACTAATGTCCGTATTTCAATTCCCGACCAGAATGGTGGGATGGATTCAAAGCACCAGTTGGGCCCTTTGTTTGTCTATATAGACCATAAAATCATTATCCATGATTCCTTTTGACAATCAAGAACATTTGTTGGAGTTTCATAAAATTTGGGATTTAGTATTTATTTTAGTAACTCATTCATTATGGATGGTCCATTTGTTTCACAGATTTGTATTCTAGTGTGGACTATATGACACTCTAAATGTATGACTTGGCCACATGTTCCCTCTAATGAAATGTTTTAATTTAAATACCTCACCCTAAAAAAGTAATCATGTCATTTTGATACGTATGGTAAGAGGTATTATTAAAAAATTAAACATACTTGAATCTCTATGAACTCAAATATTTCTCTAGAATTATATTTAATATTTAGATATTAATATTTCACAGAAATTATGAACATTTTATATAAAATAAATAAAGAGTGTATATAAGATTTCATGAAAATATTAATTATATAAACTCTCCCATAATTATTCTTGTGTATTTCCTCATGTGGAATAAATATAAAAATATAAAAAATTCATTCTTACACAACAACAAACATTAAAAACATGTCATTCCGATACAATGGAGGATTATACTATTTCATTCATCCACATTGAATTCCTTCGAAAGTTTTTATTATTTTTTTTCAAAACAACTTTATTTATGCTTAAATTTAGAAGTATAAAATTTGGCTCTCAAAACTTACACCTCTTAAGATGATAAAAATTTATTTCTATAAGTTAACTCATTCACCAACCAAATGTGAAAATCATAGAGTTTTAAAGAGAAATCTGATTAAATTCCCTATCCTAATGTGATAAAAAATCAAGAGGTATTTTTAGGATATTTTCTAGGGCTATGGGACGATGGGACAATGATATCCAAAAGATAGGAAAAGGGGGTAAAACAGTTACATGGAAAAACAAATGCACATTTTTTTGAAATGAGAAATGAATAGAAATGGAAGCACGTATTTATGAGGGAATGAAAAGGTAAAATAAGAAACAAAATAGGACAGAAATTTGAAAGGGATGAGAAGATGAAATATTTACAAATCATGAATCATTTCATAATGACATAAGTGTTCATTGTTTTTCTATTTTTTTTGAATGATAACGTGAAATATATATCACACTCATCTCTTAACCCATGTTTTATTTTCTCATGATACTAATATTAATAGTTATAAAAATATCAAAGGTTGAGTAAGAGTGATTTTTGACCCACCCAAGACACAACCCTTCTTATATTTAAATTTTTTGATGATTTTTCTGATTTTTTATTTGAACACATTTAAATATCATTTGTCCAACATAACCATACATACATTCCCAAACCCCACTTAAGGACAAAATCTCCCCCACGCATAAATTTATGTGAGCCATCAAACATATTACAACATTGTATGAATAAACAAAAGTGTTCCCAAAATGGAATCCTTCCACCCACAATAAAATTTCAAAAAATTATTCAATGAAAATACAAGTTGATATTGGGTGTGATATGTTATTCTGCTTTTAATGTGGATAACAAAGAAAAAAATTTCATAGTATTGAAGGGCAATTACAATGGAAGATTAATGTGGGTAATGGGTGGATATTTGGTTATTTTAATTCGAACGCGGTTCAGAAAACACCTATATCATATTAATGAAAAATAAAGTAGGAAATTCATATCGAAGCCCACAAACACAAGACTCAAAAATGGGTGTGAAAAAAAAAACATTTTGAAAATATTTCCATAATGGTAAAAACCATATCGAGCTTATGAGGCGACCTTCCCTTATATGCTGCCTAGGGTTTCCTTCTGTTTCTCCTCCTCCCCACTTCTGGCTATGCTCGGATGGTTCAGTGCCACGTACCTCGTCTGTGGGTCGGAATCATCTCAGAAAAAACTATATTGACAAAAATTTCTTCCCCGTCATCATTGGTTTTGATCGGGTGGTGTTGGGTTCCCTTGGCTCCTCAACGGTCGTCTCGACCTCGGTCGATGTCATATCTGATAAGTCTTGGATTGGCATTAGATCTGGTGTTAACCTCGGATCAGCTATGGATATGGTGTCCAAGGTTCCAATTTTGCGACAACTTGGTGATGGTTGGGCGACTACTCCATCGTGGTTTCAACATCACGATCATAGGTTCGTGGCAGTGCGGCCCGATGACAGCTCTTGTGTGCTTTATCACCCCAGAGTGGCTTGGCATTGGCTAATGAGTGAAAACGAGGGAGGAGGAATCATTTTATGATTTATATGGTGTTTTTTCTGATCAATTGTTTTTAGATTGGTTTTAATGGCGTTGATTTTGGAGGCATGATTGACATTTTTACTGTGTTGATGCACTTGTGGTGTGCATTTGATTTGTAAAGGTCCACTTGGTTGGAAGATGACTGTTGATTTGGTGAACTGTGGGTTGTTTTGATAATTTTATCAGAGTTGTATGTGTTGATTTGGTGGAATGGTCCCTTGCGGCCCTAGGAATCAGTATTGCAACATGGTAGTTTTTCCCTACTTGAATAGTTTATTTTTCAAAGTAGGGAAGTTTGTGAACTGTATGACATCATGAACAAAATTCAGAGAAGGTTTCAGAGCTGGCACTTTATCTTTTCATAGTTTTTTGGATTTGGTTGTTTGAGAGGGTATGGAATCAGCCGTCGGATTGGGCATGTGCTAGACATAGGACATTTGCTTACTTATTATCCCTGCAATGGCTGTGAGCTTCTTCAAATTCAAATGTCGGGGAGGATCAGTTCAGTGTTGTCTTTCAAGTTATTATTCATTCTATCCTTCGAGTTTATTTTCCTATGTCCATGATGTATTTGGGTTTTTACCCCCTTAATCCCTTAAAATCATTCTTTATCATATAATAAATAAATGTTTGAAGGCCTTCGGGCTGTTGGGTGGATGAATATATTTCCATAAGTTGCCTTTGAATGAAAAATATTGTGACTCCACATTGTTGGGGAATAATAATTTACCAAATCAAAAATTGAGCATTCTAATTTTTTTGGTTTTGACACAATATTCTTTAATAAACATTATAAATTAACCACAAAATATTTTAAATGAATCTATGTCTTTTGACTCAAAAAATGGTTGGACAAAATTTAAAAATTTAATGGTGAGTAAGTACGACTCATTTATTTTTATTTTTTTAATTTTTTTAGATTTTTAGTGTTTTTAATATACAAACTCACATAATAGAAAAAAGAATAAATAAAATGTTTTTGATGAAGTAAGTTCTAAAAATGAAAGAGAGAAGGAGATGAAGAAATATGGATAAATAAAGGGAAATAGGTGCCCCCTGGATTGGGTTTTGTGGGACACTGTCTCTATCCTCTAGTGGGTCAGTTGAAGTTGATGTTCCACATGTGGTATGTTTCTTAAAAATAAAAATCATTATTCCTCAAATGAAAAACTAAATAGAAATTAAAATTTCATAAAATTAATAGAAAACATGGGTTTCCTCCCACGAACTACTGCATTTATTTTGTCTAAAGTTGGAAAATTGCAATGGACTACCCATAGTCCGATGGGGGCAACCGTATTTTCCAAAATCCAGTATACAAATTGAAAAAAATCTCGTTTGGGATGCTTGATGATACATTGGATAATTTCATCCTTTCCTTGTTGTTTTGATCAAAATTTTATGGTGGTGGGAAAATAATACGACTATTATCTCATTGGTCTTTAATGTGATAAATTATTTTATCCATAATGTTATGGTTTTATATGCTTGGACATTCAAGAAGATGACTCATTATTTTTTTATGTATGGTTCAGATAACATGAAACTAGAGTATGAGAACCCAATTTTTTTCACTCATTTATTTCATCACGTAATGATGTAAAGTAATGAGGATCATTGGAGTCATAATACTAAATAATTTGTTCAATAAAATTTATATCAATATTTTTCACTAATGAATAGTCAATCTCAACCTCACTAGTGATCACTTTATTAACTTGGGAACAAATATCACAAACATCACTACCATCGAGACAATAAAAACACATTGGTTCAACATTCACCTCACAAATAATAGAATTTTTAAAATCATGAATAGAAAACAATGAATGTTGGATAATCTTATTTGAATCATAAAATGAAAATTCTTGTTCATTTTCCCCATTACCTTCCAAGATTGGGTGGTGAATGTCAGTGATGAGATGATATTTTAAAAAGTTTTCATGATCCTTTAGATCATTGGAGTTTTCAATTATAATGTCAACAATAACATATACATTTATGACTATTTAAATGAGGATGAAATATTCCCAAAATCCTCCATCAGTAGAACATTAAGAACATGATGTATTTGGATTAAACACAGCCTTAGAGAGACTTTCGGAAGCATTGACCGATAATACAGATCAATTCCTTAATGGGAATCATATGTATTAAAAATTATTGAACATGACCAGTTGGTCACCAAATTACATGTTTATTATGGTTGTATGGAGATCAATTTTGGGTTTAGATGTCATGAGGAACGGTCATAATAGAATCAGATTAGATTGGATAAAACTTGTATCACCTTCCATGTCAAGGACATAGAAGTCTGTTGGGAAGATAAGATAATTGACATGGACAAGGACAATGTCAATTATTCCCTCAGGATATGTTGTTCTTCGACAGGCTAACTAGATTACAACACATGTTGGATGTAAGGTACTTATACCAAGGTTAGTGAATATGGATTTGGGAATGAAATTAATTGAATATCCTATGTCTATGAGTGCATCAACAAGGTTGGGACTTCCTATTTTTCATTGAACTATAAAGGCCCGTGGATCATTTCACTATTAGAGAATATACTGTTGGGTGGAATATTTTTCGAAGGTCCTAAGATTCCAAATATGGGCGCGATTTTCCTTAAAAAACATTGAATACATATGGATTTGTTTTACGACCTTTATGTGGAGAATTTTGAATGAACACATTGAAACATGTTGAGTATTTTAGGATTAGATTCATAGGACATATTTGGATTAAAACGGCTTGAGGAAAATGAATCAAATTCCTATGTGAAATGGAAGTAGGTAATGGAATGGTTTCAGGTTCTTTTTCATGTTTCTTTTTCATTTAATTTAATATCTCAACATTTAAAAGGGATTAGGATGTCTCATCATGAGGCATTCGAATTTTCATTCCTGATTTAAGTAAAATTTCAGTAACATTACCCTTATGTTTGGGTGATGGTTGTGCTATTAGTTGGGATGAATTTGATTTTTGTTGCTGGAATAGGTGGGAAGCATGTGGCCCAATTTGGGTTTCAATGTTTTTGAGGTTTGAATGGCTGGACGAGGAATGATCTTCCACAACACTTTACTACGGTTTTTTGGAAGAAGAATCTTGTCCAAAATTGGGATTTCCCTGATTCTGGTTATTGGGAATGCAATTGTATTGGTTTGGGGATTGATAAGCCTTTCTAGGATAGTTTAATCTGGAAGGAGGATTGTTCCATTGAGGTTGAGGATAAAAAGGATAAAGTTAATTGAAGCTACCACCACCTTGACAATATTATAATTTGTTTGGGTTTTGATGAGTGTGTAGAGGGGATGAGAAATGGGATTAAGATACCTCATGTTAGGGGTATATGTTGAAAAGAAGGGATTATATTTGGATTGGTTGATTTTTCTAACAAACTGACCTGATTGTTGACTGTTGGGTTTCTACTGATCATATGCTGCATTGAGCTCTATTGGTCTAGATGAATCTGATAGATCCTATTGAAGTTGTGGAGATGTGTCAGTTGGATGAGATGGGGAGCTATAGATTCCTTAGTTCTTGATAGTTCCAAGGAGTAGAGATTGTGGAGAAGATGAGGATAAGGAATTAGATTCCACAACTAGTTATCATACAAGAACTGTAAGTTCATTCATTCACTTCGTCATCATGTACGGCTCTATCGACTGACTGTCTTGGGATTGTTAGACTTGAGAGTGTGCTAGAGTATGGAATTGTTGTGTGTTTGTAGACATGTTTCTTATGAGGTCTCTTGCAGCTGCATAGGTTTTATCAACCAGAGCACCACCACTTGTGGCATCAATGAGAGTTCTCTTCGTCGCCAATAACCCATCATAAATTATTGTATCAAGAATTAGATAGGGATTTGGTGACTTGGACAAGATTCTAAAATATTTTTTAACCTCTCCTAGAAATCATGGAGTTATTCATTTTTGAATTGATGAATACCATTATTTCCTTTTAAATAGAAGTAGTATGACAAGCAGGAAAGAAATTTTCTATGTAATGTCACCTCATGTCATTCCATTTAGTTATAGAACCAAGAGGGAGAGAGTAGATCCATTAATTATTAGAGACATATAGGAAAAAATATAATGCTCGAACGTTGATTTATTCCTCAGAAACCCCTTGAGGAATCATGGTTGAGAACACCACTTGGAACTCTTTAAGATGAAGATGTGGATCTTCACCAGCTAACCCATGAAAATGGGGTAAATGATGAATCAAACTCGATTTGAGTTTGAAGTTAGCCTCAATGTTTGGATATTGAATAGCAATGGGTTAATAATTTTTATTAGGGGAAGAAAGATCTTTATATTTTTTTCTGTAGGATTATCCATATCTAATTCAATTGGTTGGACAAGGATTGGTTCTTGAATTATTTGATTATCCCTAATGTTCCTCCTATGTTTGATAAAATGTCACACAATTTTATTGTCAAACAAATCATAGGTATTTTTTGGGAGGCTATATGGAATTCAGTTAGATTTTAGAATAAATAGGAAGGTGAGGTTTTCTCTGTGTGTTTATTGTTTCTGATTTTAAAGAGAAGGCGTGTTTTTATTTGTGTTTTATTTCCAATTTTCCAATTTTTTTCCAATTAATAAAAAGAATGACTAATTAATGAACCATCCCTAGCATCAATACAATTTGAAAGTGTAGCCGATTATTTCCCATCGACCGTTCAATTTTTCAGTGCTCTACTAATGGGAATATCAACACTCAGGTCGAATTCTCGACGATGATACTTTTTATAGTTAGTTTTTTTTAATTGATTTTATTTTGGTTGGGGGTTTTTTTCTAATATTATTAAATAATAAATGGGTTTTGTTTGATTAAACAAATTGATAATGATTGGGATGGTTTCATTATTGGGGATTTATGCTTATGATATCCTTGATCATTGTTATATATTTCATTATATTTATACCCACTTCACATGATGATTCTGATTAGAATTCACAAGTGTTAAGGAATTAATTGAAGCTGTAAAAAAACTTAGAATTCTAATCATAATCATCAGTTGTTTATGGTAGTGTTTTTTTGGTTCAAATAATACATGTAATCCACATATTAAACAAAATATGTCATTAATCCATGACATATAAAGTTCAAAATACACAATATTAACTTAAAAAAACTCATCGAGTAAAATATCTCAATCACTTAATATACCCAAATAAAAATCAACACAAATTGTATATTTACTCATCCATATAAATTATTATTAATTTAATTAAATAGTTTTAAGGTGAGGAATTATAAATATGTGAAAAGAATTGGATAAGAAATGAGTAGTGCATCGAACACACACATGACCATTGGAGAGAGTTAAAAAAGACATTTTTTTGAATGAGGAAGCAAAATAGAAAATGTACTAAAATGAATTTAAAATATTCTCATACCATTAATATTTTTTAACATACGGTGGATGAGAAAAATAGTTGAAAAAGAAGAAACATGCATTAAAATAGAATTACAAAAATAGAAACTTACATGATTACCAATGAAGGACAAAACAAAAGTAAATGAAAACAAAGATAGGAGGAAATATATCTAAATTGATAATATTAGTATGGAAGGTCCTCCCAATCCATTGGAAATTCTTTTGTCGTTCCAATATATTATCCTCTCTTTTGAAATGTCATCCTCCTACAAGGAGAAGAGGGGGAGATATTTTTGTTGACCAATGTTGTGGGTTGTTTGCATTCCAAAACTACAACTCCACTTGAATAACAAATTTGATATTTCATACAACCGAATATGGGGAAATATTCCTCTTCAATGTTTTTAATATTATGTTTTTCAATCGGATCTTAAAATTTGGGGGCATTTGGACTTAGGGAGACTAACATATACTTGTTTTAATAAAAATTGTTAAACTCTCCATTTCTATCCAATATTTTTCGATGGAAGAAATGTGAATTGGTTTTTGTATAGGAACATGCCTTCTAATCCAAATTATTTCTTCAATAAAGCCATCCACTTATGTATCCTATTTCACAGTGCAAAATTATAACTTGATTTGATGAATATATCATGAGAAATGTCAGGGATAGTGTATGTATTTTAATTTTCAGTTAGAATGTTGTGATGGACTTAAAAAAATAGATGGGCACTATGTTTGTGTATTTGTAACTTCATATTTTTATCCATGATTCCTTCAGATAATAAAGAACATATGGTAGAGTTTCATAATTTTGGGGCTTCGTGATTTAGCCCAGTAACTCAATTCTCCTCAGGGATCCATTTTCATCATAGATTCATTGGGTCTTATTGTGTTGACCATATTACCCTCCAAATGAATGATTTGGCCAAAGGTTCCTTCAAATGAAATGTTTTAATTTACCTGAGGAACCCTACAAAACATTAATCATATTATTAGAATAAATAGGGTGAGACTTATTATTAATATATTATATAGAATTGAATCTAGACGAATTCAAATAGTGATAAAAAATTATATATAATATTTAAAATTATTATTTCCAAAAAATTATGCACATTTCATATAAAATCAATAAAGGTAGTATATAATAATTATGAAAATATTAGTAACAACAATTTTCCCATAATTAGCCTTGTGCATGTCCTCATGTTCAATAAATATAAAAATATAACAAATCATTTCACTCTCCAACAAAAATTAAATTTTTGTTTCCACAACTTAGGGGTAGTTTAGAGTTTTTAATTCATCCATATTGAATTCGAATTCAATTTATTACAAAAACAATGTTCCAAAAAACACTTTTTTCATTCTCAAATTTTGAAATGGAAAATGTGGGAACTCGAAACTTACTATTGTCAAAATGATAATAATTTATTTCTAGAGGATCACTAATTCACAAAACAAAAGTAAAAATATTATATTTTGAAATATATCTTAGCTTTAATTCCCTATCATAAAGTGATAAAAATGAAGAGGTATTTTAAGGGATTTTTTTGTGGCTATGGGATGGTAGGAAGATGATATCCAAAAGATTGGTAAAATAGGGTAAACCACCAACATGGAAAAAATAATGCAAATTGTTTTTAAATTAGAAGTTAAAGGAATTGTAAACACATATTTATGTGGGAAAAAAATTGTGAAATAAGATACAAAAGAGGAAGGAAATTTGATGTGTATGAGAAGATAAAATATTTACAAACCATGATAGTTCACTTAATGACATAAGTGTTTTTTTATTTTTTATTCAAAAGTTGAACATGAAACAAATATCACACTCATCTCCCAACACATGTTTTATTTCCTTGAGATACTAATTATAATAGTTATAACAAGATCAAAGGATGAGTAATAGTGATTTTTTATTCCCCCAAGACACAACCATTCTTATCTTTTTTATTTTCATGATTTTTTTGATTTTTTTCAAACACTTTTTAATATCATCTGTTCAACATAAACATATATAAATTCACAAACCCCATTGAAGGACAATCTTTCCACCATAAATAAATTTATTCTTAACCTTATGCATATGATAACGCTATGAAAATAGACAAAACGGTACCAAAAATGAAATCCATTCCCCCCACAAATAAATTTCAAATACATTATGCAATGAAAATCCATATTGATATTGGGTGGGATAAGGTATTGGGCTTGTAATGTGGCTACCAAAAAAAGATTTTATTTGGCTCAAAGGGGATTTAAAAGGAGGATTAATTTTGGGTTATGGGAGTCTATTTGGTTATTATAATTCTCGTGTAGATCAAAGAATTCCTTTGTAATATTAATGCACACTAAAGTACAAAATTCATCTTGAAGGACCACAAACACAAGACTCTAAAATGGGGGTAAAAACACACATTTCTAGAAGATTTCCATAGGTTTACTTGGCATGAAAGATATTTTTATTCCTCACAGTTGGGGAATAATAATTTTACAAATCAAATGTTGGGAATTGAAATTTTGTGGGTTTGGAAAAATTATTATTTATCTAACATTATAAAGAAACCACAAAATTTTTTAGATGAATCTAAGTATTTTGACTCCCCTAAATGGTTGGAAAAAATATAAAAACTATATCATGAGTATGTTTGACTATTTTAGTTATTTTTAAATTTTTTAATTGTTTTAGTGTTTTTAAAACACACACCCATAGAAAAGAGAAAGAGTAAATATAAAGGGTTTGATGAAGGAATTCCGGAAAAATTAAAGATAGAGGGAGAAGAATAAATAGGGACAATTAAAGTGAAAGAGATTCCCCCTAGTTTTGATTTGTTGGGTCACCATCTCCAACTAGTGGTGTGTTTGTTGAAGTTGATATGCCTCATGTTGGATGTTACCGAAAAAATAATAAACATTATTCATCTAAAGAAAAACATAAAAGAAATTAAAATTTATTAGAAGTAAAATAAAACATGTTTTTTCTCCCATGAAGTGCTTCATTTTTTGAGTCTATAGCTAGACAATTGAAGTAGACTACACATATTCCGATTGTGGCCAATGTATTTTCTCAAATACAGTATGCTTCCAGTAAAATTTATCATTTGGGATTCCTAATGATTCATTCGATAATTTCATCACTTTTTTATTGTTTTCATTGCAATTAAATGGGGGTGGAAAGAGAATACGATTGTCATCCCTTTGGTCTGCAACATGGAGAATTATTTTATCCAATAATTGATGGTTTCCTATACTTGGAAATTTAGGAAGATGTCTCAATTCTGATTGTTCATTTATGTAAGGTTCAGATAACATGAAACTAGAGTGTGATATCTAAATTGTTTTTGACTCATTTATTTAATCACTTACTGATGTAGAGTAAAGAGGATCAGTGGATTCAAAAGACTGAATATTTTTTTTAATATCTATTATATCAATGTTAGTTTCTAAATAATGGACATTTTAAACATAACATGTGATCACATTATTAATTATGGAACAAATATCATAAACATCACTACCATTGGGACAATATAAACACATTGGTTTAGGTTTCATCTAAAAAATAATAGAATTTTCAGAATCATGTATAATAAATGTTTAATGTTGAATAATAATATTTGAATAAAAAAATGAACATGCATTTCGTTTTCTCCATTATTTTCCAAGTTGGTGTAGTGGATGTCAGTGGTGAGAAGGGATTTTAAAGATTTTTTATGATATTTATATTAATGGAGTTTTCATTTGTAATATCAAGATCAACGTTTTTATTTATGACTTGGTTAATGAGGACGAAATATTCAAAAAATCCTCTATCACTAGAACATGTAGAACATGATGTATTGGGATTCAATACACTCTCAGAGAGAAATTTTGAAGAATGGATAGAGAATATAGATTAATTATCTAATGGGTATCACGTGGATTAAAATTTTTTGAACACGACCAGTTGGTTGCCACATTCTATGAATAAGATACGAGCATAGACATCAATATTGGTTTTAGATGTCATGAGGTAAGGTATTTCTAGAATCAGAGGAGATTGGAAACATGTTGTATAACCTTTCATATCATGGACATAGAATTCATTTGGGAAGATATGATCATTTACTTGGAAAATGAAATCCTCAATTATTCCCTCAGGACTAGTTGTGCATTTATTGGATAACTTGATAATAAATCTATTTTAATGTAAGGGGCCATGATCAGGGATGGAGAACCTGGATTTGGGCATGACATTAATTCAATATACAATGTATTTGAGTGCATAATCAATATAGGAACTTCTTATTTGACATGTAACTGTAAATTTCCCAGTAGCATTTCACTCTATGGGAATATACTACACGGTTGAAACATTTTCAAAGGTCCTAAGCTATCACTTATGGGTGAAACATTATTTAAGAAACTAGGCCTAATTAAGGATATTGTTCTTATATCTAAGATGGGAATTTTGACTTCAACATGTCTAAAAATGTTTAGCATTTCAGGATCAGATTAAAAGATCTTATTTGGTTTAAAACGACTCAAGGAAATGGAATTAGATTCCTACGTGGAATTGAAGGAGGTGAGGGAATGGATTCAGATTCCTTTTCATGTTTCATTTTCATTTCATTTCCTAGGTTATCATTTAATGGGGGTGTGAGAGGTATCATCATGAGGTATAAATATTTGTTTTCCTGATCTAAGTGAAATTGAACATCCATTAACCATGTCATAGGTTAATGAAAAAGATGGGATTTTGGAATAATTTAATAGTTGTTGATGGCTTAGGTGGGTATCTAGAAGACCAATTTGGGTTTCAATGTATTAGAGGCTGTAATGGCTGAAGGAGGAAAGAACTTCCATTGCACATTCCCATGGTTTTATGGAAGATGAGTCTTGTCCTGGATTGGGATTTCCTTGATTTTGGTTATTGGGAAAGTGAACATATTGTTTTGGGAATTGAGATGGCTCACTAGGATAGTGAAATCTAGGAGGAGGATTGTTCCATTGAGGTTGAGGAAAAAAATGATAACTTTGATGGATATTAACAACTCCTCGATCATATTATATTTTCTTTGGGTTTTGATGAGGTTATTGAGGGAGATGAGAAATGGGATTCACATATCTCATGTTTGGGGTATATTTAAAAGAGAAGTAATCAGAGTGGGGTTAGTTAATGTTTCTAACAAACTTACCTAATTCTTGAGTGTTGGGGTTCCACTTAGGATATACTGCATTGAACTCCATTGGTCCAGATGAATCAGATATATCCACATGAAGTTGTGGACATGTGTAAGTTGGATGACAAGGGGAGCTACAGATTCCACGGTTATTGATATGTCTATGGAATAGAGATTTTTGTGAAGATGAGGTTGGGGATTTGGCCACCATAGTTAGTTATCGTACAAGACTAGTAAGGTCACTAATCTACTCTTTCATCTTGTTCGGCTCTATCGACAGACTATTTGTGGCCTGCTTGACTTGAGCATGTGCTCATGTAATGAATTGTTGTGTGTTTCATGCCATGTTTAGTATGATATCTCTAGCATCTCTATGAGTTTTATAAATAAGACAACCAATAATTGGGGCATCAATGGGATTTCACTCCATATCGAATAACCCATCATAGAATTATTGGATCAAGATTTAGTTAAGTATTTGGTGATATGGATAGGTTTCCATAAGATTTTTTAACCTCTCCCAATACTCCTAGAGTGATTCATTTTGGAATAGACAAATCCCACTTATTTCCATTCAGATAGAAGCAGTACGGAAAGAAGGAAATAATTTTTCTATGAAAAGTCGATTCATGGCATTCCTTGTAGATATAGAACAAGGAGAGAGGTAGTAGATCGATGACATGGAGAAGTCAGCTAAGGAAAAAGAGAATGCTCGATGTTTGATTTGTTCCTTAGAAACCACTTAAGGGCTCATGGTAGAACACACCACTTGGAACACTATCCGATGAAGATGTGGATTCTCACCAGCTAGCCTAGTGAAATGAGGTAGAATATGAATCATCCCCGGTTTGAGTTCGAAATGAGGATCTATTTTTGTATATTGAAAACTCTCAGGTAGGTAATTCGAATAAGGGGTAGAATGTTCATTAGGTGTTTTTTCAATAATATTGTCCATATTTAATTCATTTTTTTGGACAATGACATGTTCTTGAATTATTTGATTATCCCTAATGTTCCTCCTATGTTACATATGTTTTTTTATCATTTTTAGGGTCAAAAAAATATAAGATATTGTTTGCGAGGCTATAGGGAATTCATGTTGATTTTGGGAGATGTTGGAAGATAGGGTTTTCTCTATGTGTTTTCTGTTTCTTATTTTTAAGATGAGTAGAGTTTTTCTTTCTGTTTTTTTCTATTTTTTAATTTTTTTTATTTTGTTAAAAATAACAAAAAATGAATGACTAATTAATACACTATCCCTGAAACAAATCACCATTTTAAAGCACAACTGATTTTCTTCTATCGACTATTAAAAGTTCATGTGCACTGCTAATGTATATGACAACACTCATGTAGAATCCTCAGTGATGATTCTTTTTATATTTGACTATTTTTTAATTGATTGTATTTTGATTGGGGGGATTTTTTTACAGAGGTTATGAAATAATTAATAGATGATATTTGATTTAAAAATGTAATAATTATTATGTTGAGTTCCTTATTGGAGATTTAATATTATTATATCCTTGATCTATGTTATATATTGCATTAAATTAATACATACTTCACAAGATGTTTCTGATTGGAATTACAATGTGTAGAGGTATTAATCCAAGCTGTAACATAAAATGGGTTCTAATAATAATCAATACATGTTTATGGTAGTATGTTGGTGGTTCTAATAATCCATGAATTCACATATTAATGCAAATATTTCATTAATCCATGACATATAATGCTCATCATAGACAATATTATCATAAAGAATAATCACTGTGAAAAAGATCATAATCACTTAATATCCCATAATTAATACCCACGCAATGGTAGATTTACTCATCCATTAAAATTACTATTCATCAAGTCAAATATGTTTAAGGTGATGAATTATAAATAATGTGAATATAATGGGATTAGAAAAGTGTAGTGCGTCGAACACACACACGATCAATGAAGAGAGTTAAAAAAGACTTTCGATTGAATATGGAAGAAAAATAAAAAATGGATTAAACTATACGTAAAATATTTTAAGACCATTAATATTATTTGGTATATTGTTTATGTGAATAATATATGAAGAAGAAGATTCATTCATTAAAATAAAATTATCAAATCTAACACATACACGATTACAAATGAAGAACAACAAAAATGTAAATGAAAACTACGAGAGGATGAAAGGCCACTCAAGTTAAAACATGAGTATGGTAGGTCCTAAAAAACCGTTTGAAAGGATTTTTCATTCCAATATATGCTCTTATTTTCTGAAATACCATCCCCCATCATGGAGAATAGAGGGATGTATTTATTGCCTAATTTTGTGGACTATTTTCATACCAAATCTACCCCTCTAATGGAATCTCCAATTTGATATTTCATATACCAGAATATGGAGAAATACAGTTCTTCAATGTTTTAGATATTAAATGTTTGTGTTGGATCTCAATATTTGGGGTAATTTGGACTTATGGAGACAATATAATGGTGGTTTTAATAAAAAATCTTAAACAATCCATTTCTATCCATGCTTTTTCGATGGCCAAAATGTGAATGATTTTTTCAAAAGGGAGATTTCATCCAATCAGAATGCCTTCTTCTCCAATGTAGGCCATAAATATCCCCTCTTTGACCCTACAAAATGAAAATTTGATTTTATTAATAGATCATGATAAATTTCATGACTAGTGTCCGTATTTTAATTCCTAGGAAGAATGGTGTTCTTAAATTCGAAGTGCGAGTTGGGCCCATTTTTTAGGTAGTTGGGCCTTAATATTTTTATCCATGATTCATTTAGATAACGAAAAACATATGGTGGAGTTTCATAAAATTTGGGCTTTAGGATTTTTCCCAGTAACTCAATCATCATGGCTGGTCCATTTTCTTCACAGATTCTTTGGGTATTCTAGTGTGGACTATATCACCTTCCAAATTGGAGATATGGAAAAAGGTTCCTTCAAATTAAATTTTTAAATTTAAATAAATAACCCTAAAAAACAACATTACTGAAATTTGGATAGGTATTGTGAGATTTATTATTAAAACACAAAACATACTTGAATCTAGATGAATTCAAATATTGATATAAAATTATAGTAAATATTTAAACATTAATATTTCACACAAATTATGCACATTTCATATAAAATAAATAAATGGAGTATATATTATGTAATGAAAATATTAATAACATCAACTCTCTCAAAATTAGTCTTGTTAATGTCCTCATATACAATAAATATAGATACATTGAAAATTCATTTTGACTCACCAAAAAATATTAAAATTTTGTTTTCCCCACTAAGTGGAGGTTTAGAAAATTCCAACTACCCATTAGTAATTCTACCTTAATTTGTTACTGAAACAATGTTCCAAAAACAACTCTTTTTTCATGTTCAAATTTAGAAATGGAATATGTGGGCACTGGAAACATACTCAACTCAAGATGATAAAAATTTATTTATAGAGGTTCACTCATTCACCAAAAAAAGGGAAAATCATATGGTTTAAAGATCACTCAGCTTACATCCCTCTCCTAATGTGATCCAAAATCAAGAGGTATTTTTAGGGGTGTTTTTGTGGATATGGGAAAATATGAAGATGACATGCAAAAGATATGAAAAATGGGGTAAAACACAATATTGAAAAAACTAGTGCTCGTTTTTTTAAAATGAAACTAGAAATGAAATGGAAACATATATTTATGAGGGATTGATAATGTGATATAAGACACAATATAGGAAATAATTTTGATGTGGATGAGAATATAAAGTATTTAAAACCCCTGGATCTTCTCCAATGACATATGTTTTTTTCGAAAGTTGAAGATGAAACATATTTCACACTCAACTCTCAATCCATGTTTGATTTACTCACAATACTAATTTTCATATTTAGAACAACATAAATGGTTAATTAAGACTGAATTTTTAAACACCCTAGACCCAAACCATTGTAATTTTCTGTTTTTTCATAATTTTTTTGTTTGATATTTTTTTAACACTTTTCTATATAATTTTTACAAGATAAATTAATAGATATTCCCAAACCCCACTGAAGGACAAACTCTCCCCCGAACATAAATTTATTCTTTCTCTCAAGAAATTTATCACATGGTTATAATCAACAAAAGGGTACCCAAAATCAAATCCATTCCACCACACATAAATTTTCAAAAAATTATGCTATTAGAATCAAGGTTGATATTAGGTAGGACAAGGAATTAGACTTGTAATGTGGCTAATAAAGAAAAGGTTTTCATAGTTTCAAATGGGATTTCAAATGTAGTATTAATGTATGGTTAATGGTAGGATATTTGGTTATTATAAATCTTATGGTGTTTAAAAAATGCCTCTATGATATTAATGCACACCAAAGTAGGAAATTCATCTCAATGGTCCACAAAATCAAGACTCCCAAATTAGTGTGAAAACATACATATTGAAAATATTTCCATTGGATTCCTAGGAATGAAATATATTGGTATTCTCCATAGTTGGGGAATAATCATTATCCAAATAAAAAATTGAGCATTCAATTTTTTTGGGATTGACACAAAATTATTTGTCCAAATTTACGAAGAAACAAAAAAAAACATTTTAAATGAAAACGTTTCATTTGACTCCCCAGAATGGTAGGAAAAAGTGTCAAAACTAGATTGTGAGTAAGTATGACTCCTTTGGATTTTTTACATTTCATTATTTTGTTGTTTTATTTAGTGTTTTGATAATACACACCCACACAGAATAGAAAGAGTAAATAAAAAGGTTTTTTTGAAGTAAGTGGTTAAAAATAAAAGATATATGGAGAATAAGAAAGAGCGATAGTTAAAAGAAAAGTGGTCCCCATTGTTTGGATTTGTTGGGCCACCATCTCCATCCAATGGAGGGTTAGTTGAAGTTGAGGTGCCTCATTTGGGATGTTACATAAAAATGAAAAATTATTATTCGTCTAATGAAGTGATACATTTATTTTGTCTACAAATGGATAATTGATGTGGACTACCCATAGTTTGATGGTGGTCACCATATTTTCTCTTATCCATTATGCTTCCAAAAAAATATCCTTTGGGATAACTAATGATTCGTTGGACAATATCATCCCTTCCTTGTTGTTTCAATTGGAATCCAATGGGGGTTAAAAGAGAATACAACTATCATTCCTTTGATCCTAAATGTGAGTAATTATTTCATCCACAATGTGATGGTTTTATATGGTTGGAAATTCATGAAGATGTCTCAATTCTAATTATTTATTTTTGTACGTTTTAGATAACACGAAACTAGAGTATGAGATCCCAATTTTTTTCGGCTAATTTATTTCATCATTTACTGATGTTGAGAAATGATGATCAGTGGAGTCATAAGACTGAATAAAATTTTCAATATCCTATATATCAATTTTTTCTCTAATGAATGGTCAATTTCAACCTCAATTGTGATTACGTTATTAATATGAGATGAAATATAACAAACAACACTACCATCGAGACAATATAAACACATTGGATCAGGGTTCACCTCACAAATAATAATTTTTTTTGAATCATGGATATAAAACAAAAAATGTTGGACATTCAAATTTGAATAAAAAATTGAACATGCTTGTTCATTTTCAAAATTACTTTCAAGGTTGGGGTAGTGGCTATCAAAGGTGAGATGGGATCCCAAAGAGTTTTCATGATCTTTTATATCAATCATGTTTTTAGTTGTAATGTCAATAACAATATCTCAATTTTTGTCTTTGTTAATGATGATGAAATATTTACAAACTCCTCTATTAGTAGAACTGGAAGAACACGATGGATTGGGATTCAACACACACTCATAGATACTTTCAGAAGAATGGATATAGAATATAAATTTATTTACTAATCAGTATCACATGGATTGAAAAATGTTGATATTAATCCTTTGGTTCCATGAATAAGATGCCTGCATGGACATAAGTTTTGGTTTTAGATGTCATGAGGAAATTTATTCCTAGAATCTGATGATATTGGAAAAAAGTTGTATCACCTTCCATGTCAGGGACATAGAAGTCACATGGGAAGATAAGATCATTGACTCAGATAAGGAAAACCTCAATTTTTCACTCAGGACAAAATATGGTTTGATTAGATAATTGGACAAAAACACCAGTTGTTTGTAAGGGACCTAGAACAAAGTAATTGAAATGGATTTTGGAATGACATTAATTGAATCTCCTAGGTCTATGGGTGTATCATAAATGTTGGAACTTTCTATTTTGCATGGAACCGTAAAGGTACCTAGATCCTGTCACATTATTGGAATAGACAGCTGGGATAAAAAAATTTAAAAGGTCTTAAGCTACCTCTTTTGGGTTCAAAATTCTGTAAAAAACATTAAATAATTAGGGATTTGTTTTATGATATCAAAGAGGGGATTGTTGACTTCAACATGTCAAAACATGTCGACCATTTCAAGATCAGATTCAAATAAAATCCTTGGTTTAAAATTGCTTGAGGAAAAATAAATGGATTCCTATGTGAAATGGAAGAATGTGATGGAATGGTTTCAGGTTCATTTTCAGGTTTCCTTTTTTTAATTTTCATGTTCATCGTTTAATGTGGAGTGAGAGGTCTCATCAAGAATCATAAGAATTTTCTTTCCTGATCTAACTAAAATTGAGCTTACATTACCCATGGGGCTGGTTAATTGTTGAGCTGGGAGTTTGAAAAAATTTGATTTTTGTCCTTGGCTTTAGTGGGAAGAAATTTTACCAATTTAGGTTTCAATGTTTTTGAGGATATAATGGTTGAAGGAGGAATGATCTTTCACTCCACCTTCCCATGGTTTCTTGGAAGAAGAGGGTTGTCTAGGATTGGGATTTCCATAATATTGGTTCTTTGGAATGAGATTTTATTGGTCTGGGAATTGAGGAGGCTCAATAGGATACTGGAATCTCTGTGGATGATTTTTTCTTTGAGGTTGAAGTACAAAGGGATAAGGTTAATCGAAGTTACCACCACATTGACAATATTTTACTTTTTTGGGTTTTGATGAGGGTATTGTGGGGGATGAGGAATGGGATTACCATATCTTAAGTTAGGGGTATATGTAGAATATAAGCGCTCAGAGTGGCGTTGGTTGATGTTTATAACAAATGGACCTGATTATTGAGTGATGGGGTTCCATTGAGTATATACCGAATTGATATTCATTGGTCTAGATGAATATAATGGATACCCATGATGTTGATGAAATGTGTCAATTGGACGAGATGGGGATCTACATATTGTACAGTTCATGATAGGTCTATTGAATAGAGGTTTGGGATAAGATGAGTTTGGGGATTTGGCTTCCACAACTAGTTGTCGCACAATACCCATAAGTTCAATCATCCACTCTGTCATCTTGTTCGGCTCTATCGATGGACTATCATGGGATTTATTTTACTTGAGAATGTTCTCATGTATTTATTATTGTGGGTTTGAAACCATGTTTCTTGTGAGATCTTTAGCAGTTGCAGGGGTTTATCAACAAGATCACCACCACATGTGGCATCAATGAGTGTTCTCTATATATTCAATAACCCCTCATATAAGTATTGGATCAAGACTTGGTTAGGGATTTGGTGATGTGGGCAGGTTTCCTGATGATTTTTGAACATCTACTAGTTCTCATGGAGTGATTAATTTTGGAATTGATGAATTCCACTTATATCCTTTTAGATAGAAATAGTACCATAAGAAGGAAAATGTTTTTCTACGAAAATTCTCTTCACTTCATTCTATGTAGTTATATAACCATGAGAGAGGTAGTAGAGTCCTGACATGGCAGAGTTATCTATGGAAAAAGAGAATTCCTGATGACTAATTGTTTCCTTGGAAACCTCTAGAGGCTTTATGGTAGGGCATACCACTCAGAACTCATTATGATGAAGATGTGGATCCTCACCAGTTAGCCGGTGGAAATGATGTAGAAGATGAATCAAACCTGATTTGATTTCGAAGTCAGCCTCTATATTTTGATATTGTATACCAATGGGTTGTTAATTTATATAAGGGGAACAAAGTTATTAATGTGTTTATTCCCTAGGATTATCCATATCTAATTCAATTGGTTGGACAAGGGATACTTCTTGAATTAATTTATTATCCATAATGATCCTCCTATGTTGGGTAAGTGTTCGCTCAATTTCAGGGTCAAACATATCTGAGGGATTGTTTGGGAGGCTACGAGGCATTCATATATATTTTGGAAGAATGGAGAAGATGTGGTTTTCTCTTTGTGTTTTTCATTTTTTATTTTTAATAGAAGGTGGGATTTTGATTGTCCTTTTCAATTTTATTAATTTTCTTCTGCTTTTTAACAATGATAAAAAATGAATGAAGAATTAATGAACCATCCCCAGACACAACACAATTTAAAAGTGTGGCCAATTGTAACATATCTACCCTTCAAAGTTTCGGTGCTCTACTACTGTGTATAGTAGCACTCAGGCCAAATCCCTGATGATGATAATTTTTATAGTCAACTGTTTTTAATTGATTTTTGATTGATTTAGGTGTTTTTTTGTAGAGGATATGAAATAATTAATAAATAATATTTTACTTAAAATATTTATAATGATTGGGGCGAGTTCATTATTAGGGATTTAAACTTATTATATCACTGAGCTTTTCTATATATTTAATTAAATTAATACCCACTTCACAAGATGATTCAGATTGGAATTCCGAAGTGTTAAGGCTTTAATAAAAGCAGTAATTTATCTCAGGGTTCTAATAATAATCGTTACATATTTATTTTAGTGTATATATGGTTCCAAAAATCCATGGAATCCTCTTATTAAACAAAATGTGTCAATAATCCTTGACTTATAATGTTTAACAGAAATAATATTAACTTAAAGAATACTCATCGAGCAAAAGCACTAAATCATTTAATATCCACAATTAAAACCCACCTCAATAGTATAGTTACTCGGAAATTAAAATGATTATTAATCTAGTTAAACATGTTTAAGGTGATGAGTTACAAATAGTTTAAAAATAACAAGATAAAAAAAGAGTTGTGTGTCGAATACACACAAGATCGTTGAAGAGAGTTAAATAATGACTATTGATTGAATAAAGAGGAAAAATAGAAATTGGATTAAATGGTATTTAAACTATTTTATGACCATTAATATTATTTAATAGAATGGGGATGATTATAATAGATGATGAATCAGAAATTTTCATTAAAATATAATTACAATTACAAATACTGACACGATTATAAACAAACAATAACACAAAAGTAAATGAAAATAAATAGAGGAGTAAAGGTCCCTAATGTGAAAACATTAGTATTCCAGGTCCCACCATGCCTTTGGGAAGGATTTTTTCATTGAAATATATTATTCTCTATTCTGAAATTCTATCCACCTGTATGGAGTTGAGGGAGATGTATTTATAGAACAATGTTGTGGGAAATATTCATCCCAAAATAACCCATCCACTTGCATCACCTATTTGATATTTTAGACATCTGAATATGGAGAACTCTTATTCTTGAATGTTTTTTATATTAATTATTTCAGTTGGACCTCAAAATTTTGAGGCATGTGGACTTAGGGAAACAAGGTTATAATGATTTTAATAACAATTTTAAACTATCCATTTCTATCCATTATTTTTTGATGGATGAAATCTGAATGTGTTTCTCAGTAAGATGATGTCGTCACATACGAATGTTTTCTTTAACAAAGTGGTCATCTTATATCTCCTCTTTCACACTACAAAATCTTATCATGATTGATGACTAGGACTTGAGAAATGTTAGGAATAATGTCCAAATATTAATTCCTGGCCAGAATGGTGGGATGGACTTCAAAGCATCAGTTGGGCCCCTGGTTTGTTTATTTTGACATTCAATGCTTTATCCATGAGTCCTTTAGATAATCTCAAAAATATTTTGGAGTTTAGAAATATTTCAGCATCGTTACTTATCCATGTATGTCAACCATGATGGATGGTTTAGTTTCCTCAGAGATTCATTGGGTCTTCTTGTGTGGACCATATACCCATCAAATGGATTATATGGTCAGTGGTTCCTTCTAATGAAATGATTTAATATAAATAAGGAACCTGAAAAAAAAGAATATTAAATTTTGGATAAGTATGGTTAGAGTTATTGTTCAAAAATTAAACATACTTGAATTTGGATGAATTAAAATAGTGCTCTAAATTTATATTTATTATATAAACATTAACATTTCACACAAATTATTCTCATTTCATTTAAAATTATTAAAGGGAGTATATAATATGTTATGAACATATTAATAAAGTCAGTGTCCACAAGGTATTTATAGTCCACTGGAAATGTTTTTGAAAAGGGATAATCTCACCAAATAAGGTAATCTATTCGACTATATGTATCAAAAAAATATGTTTTCTATCATTGCAAGTAGAATTTCATTCACATACTAATTTTGTAACATTGCACATTGAAATAATTTATGCATGGAATAAGTGTTATGAAATTCCAATAAACATATGTATTACTTAGGAACTGCTTCTACAAATAAAATAAATATTTTTATACTAAAAACCATCAAATAATACGTCGATCACTACAATGATTTTGAACTTTCATATGGATGCCCCTTTTTCTAACTTATCTACACATGGAATCACTTCATAAAATCCTTTATATGATCACACATATAGTTATTTATCACTACAGTATAACCATTTATATAACCACATAAAAATTAAGTTATTATTATAATTCATATATTTTTAGTCTCATCTTAATTTCATATGTTTATGTAATTCCATTGAATAATATAGTCTATATTTTTGTCACCCTTCTTATATGGAAATCCATACTAATTCAACTTCCATAATCCAATCAATATCTAGACTCAATTTCATTATATCTAATATGTATGTTTTATTTATTCACCTAATATTCTCACTATCTACATATATTTTATATTCATAGAGTCTTCTACATACAACATAGTACCATTAATCTCAACATAACATAATATATTACTTTGAGAATAGAATTATACTTCATCATGTGATACCATCTTATAATACCATATAGTATTTTATATCGTAGGTAGTAATTTAACAAAAAACTCCTTATATTAAAAATATTTTTAACATCTCAATCTATTAAAAGATCATTAACATGATTAGATTAAATAAATAAAATCTATTTTATGACTCACCTATTATACATATCATTTAGATGAGTGAATAGTTCCCAAGAAGGATTCAATACCATATCGATCCACATAATGCATTGGACTTCACATTTTATTGAAAATGATACCTATAATATGTTAGAGTGGTGTAAGGGGTCCCTTCCAAGAACAATTAAATTTTATACTCCCAATACATTAGTGTATCCCACTTCTCCTTCATGAAAACATTGTGATTCCTAATCCTTCTTTTATTCTTTCTTGGGCAATTTATATTCCCTGCCATCCCTTTTGTTATAGGTTAGATAATTTATCCCTCCTCAATAGTTGATCATGGGATTTATTTCAAGCATAAAATTTTATAAACAATAATAAAATTTTCTTAGTATAATTACTTTGTATGTAATGTTGATGTCATTATCAAATAATAATGGAAATTTATAGTTTTCCTTCTATAATATTAATTGTTCTTATCCTAAAACAATCTTCAAAAAAGTAAAATTTTCATGGCCTCCACATCATCAAATTTCCCTATTTAATAAATTTTATATATCATGGTCTCCTTTAAATATTCTATATTTCAAACATTTTGTCATTATTATAATAAATCATTATCATGATGAACTATTCAAAAATTATCATTTTTATCGAAAATAATTTCTTGAACATGAAATCTTTATCATTGTTTTAAATCCATAAATATTCTCAGTGAATCATCATTATTTCTCAACTCACCAGAAATATATTAACACATCATTGAAAAAAAAGGAACCACTTGGTTCCACTTGGTTTAACATCCCTTTGGATTTTTTTTCAATATCACTCATCATTATAAAATTAAATATTTTTCCTTAATACATTATCCCACATATTGAATATAAAATGAAAATGATTTGTGGGGGTATTCTACGAAATCCATGTTTTCATCTTTTATATAATTTCTTCTTGAAAACATCAATGAGATGGATTATATCAGATGATTTTATTTAATAAAGTGCAAATAGATAATGAACTATAGGAAATTATTGGATAACCCTACTTAAAAATATAATATAGATATAAAAAAACTTTCAATGCTCCATATAGACTATCATGAATGTTAAATAATGCATATATAGTCACAATTTTCTTGTTAAAGGTTAATGATAAAAAAATTTATCAATTACATTATAAAGCATATTGTGTAAATTTATGAAATCAATTAAGATGTGCACCATTCACTTTGTTTTAATGTGTAACACCAAGAAAATAATAAAATTATTTCATTTTATTTAATAGTGTTTGTGAAGTGAATATATATGTTAACATAGTGCTACATAAAACCCCAATAATGGTTTGTGATGCACACAACACTATGTGGGATTATGTTACACGAAAGTCCATGTTTTGCCAAATAATATTTGTATTATAATTTAGAATTCCAATTATCTCCTAGATATTAAATTATTTTTTGGGAATATTATGAATTATAATTAGAAAATATATTGTTTACAAAAATATTTAATGAATACTTTTCTAATAAATTAATTATATCTAAAAATGATATCAAATTTTCTATAAATGAAATATTTCTATAAAAAATATTTTAGGCTCTCAGAGCCTTTTTTTTCTTAATATATTCAATTAAAATTTATTAGTAATTGAAATTAATGAAATTTATATATAATAAATTTGAAAATTTATTTTTTTTATCTATATAATAAGTTATATATATATATATATATGGAAAAATAAATAAAATTATATACATAAAAAATTTTTTCTAAGGGAAATTTTGCATCCTTTTAATGAAAACCAAATTTTAAAACAATATTTCTTATCTTGTGTAAATATTTTATGAAAAAAGGAACTTCATTTTTGAATGCAGAATTTCCAAATTAACATTGGGTGAAAATTCGATATATTTTCTATGAATATTAAATTTACGATGAATAATGAAAAATAATGAATTTTATAATTACTATTAAAGTAAACATATTTTTTGAAAAAAAATATTATTAAAACAAATTATAATAAATTACCACTATTAAGGTGAAAAAGAGTTTACTTGGTTGTTAAACACTAATCATAAGTGGTTAAATTTCATAGACACTTTTCCAAAACCCAATTTTTTGTATTTTGACTATATCCCCACATTCATTTAATTTTGTTTTTATAGGAAGAAAATGATGAAAAGGATACCTCCTTATAGTGCTTACATTTGTTATTTACAAAATGTACCACTCCTCTTCCACTATAAAAAAACAAACTCCTCCCACATATTCAATCATTAAAGTACCATTGGATCAACCATACCAAGATAAAATCACTTCCCAACATCCCTAACCTAATCATGGAAACATCTCTTTTGGATGCAATAAAAAATTGAAGTACTTCAGTGAAAACCGAAATGAGTTACACAAAGATGAGGTAACATTATTTAATGAGAACTTCTGTTTTATTTTTTTCTCCACCCCATAAATTATACCAACATAATTCTTATATAATAAAAATATAATCCTAACATTAATTATTTTTATTATAAGAATACATACTACATTCACACACACATCAATGAAAATGGGAAAATAATCAAAGTTTGTGTGTATGGTGAACTATCATCTCACAAACTAACGTCATTCTTTTTTTTGATTACCACCCTTATTTAATGTGAATTATTATTTATTGATAATTTATATTTTATTTATAAGATATTTTAATATCTTTATTCTTCTATAATTATTATATAACTCTTACCATTATGATTTTCATTTTTTGTAAATACGATAACATCAGTTTGGGGATGTGTGGACTGCCACATCATCGAAGCAATGTGATTAGTTGAAATTTTAAATTGAATATATTAGGGATGGTTGGAATTAAAAAAATGTGATAAATATAAAATAAAATTATATTGTAATTATAATATACATAAATAAAATTTAATTTTCTTTATTTTCATGTGAAATGAAAATAAAAGCATCGGTCAAGTGTATATACGACCTACAATCTCCATGAACGGTACATTCCATTTTGAATCAATAAATTTTCGGGATCACTATGAATACATATATATTGAATAAATATTGTATTTAAATAATAAGTTATATTATAGGGATTTGGACATCATGATCTATGAAAGAATGAAAAATTAACAAGTAGAAGCATACTCTAAAAACAAAATTAGTTAACACACTAAGGATCGATAATATTTTATTATTATTACTAAATAGCATAAAATATGTTATAAAAGGCGCATATATGATATTATAAATATGATAATGGTAATATTACATGTAAATAACATTATTAAATCCATTAGACATGAGTATTATGAATATATATCCAAATTAAATCCAATGATAAAGGATTATGTCTCCATTTCATTTCATGGTGGCATAATGTAATGTGATACCCCTAAATTATTTTATAGGGATTATAGAATTCCTTTTTAAAATATAATATAATAATATTTCATTCTTCATGGTATTTTATGATTCAATTATAATTAATCCATCTATACAGATTTGAAATTAGAGTTTCCTGGTAAAAAAGAATTTCATATGTCAATTCACTTTAATTAATTTACATAAATTCCTCATTATCGTTAATATACTATGATTATTTGTTTAATGATAGTGGATTATTTTATTTTGTTTATCTTATCTATATTTATATTTGAAAATCACATTCGATTCATTTTTTGATTCTCTCATTAACATTATAGTCCTTTCATGGGAAACCATCACAATATTGTTTTTGGATTGTTTATACCATGATTTAATATAAAGGATTTTATTTTAAAATTTCTAAATATAACTGTTAATTTTTTATCCTCTAGTTATTTATTATCTTTTTTATATAATAGTAAAAAAATTCTCTCATTCTTACATAAAATGTTCTATTTTTTTTTAAGAAACCCCAACTTCCTATCGAACTTTGATTGGAATTATGTTTATATTTTTTTTAATAACATGTTTTCTAATTTTTTAAAAAAATGTTTTTAATCTATAGAAGAGAATTTAATAATGGAGTTTTTACAAAAAAAAAAGTAATATTATTGTCATTTTACAATTAAGGAACATTTATATCCTTTTAAAATTCAAAAGGAATGTCAATTTAACCATGTACAACATGTATGAATTTACCAACCACCATATATTTGAAGATTCCTTTTAATGTTCAAAATGATAATTTTTCAAAGAAAATTCTTGTAAAAGTTGTTTTCAATTAAAATTATTTCTTAAAAAATTTCAAATTGAAATATATATTTTATAAGAAGGGTTTTTGATAGATAATTTTATAGTATTTATATTCATCAACAATAATGAACCTTTAAATTAATCCACATGTTATATTTTAAATTTATACCATATTTATTTTTATTTTAAATGGTATATGAAGGATTTTTTGACAACCAAGTTGCCAATATAATTATTTTTTTCCCAAATTATTAGTTTTCTTTAAATAAATTTATTATTATTAATTAATTATCATAATTATATTTATGTGTAATATATTATAGAATATATTTTAAGTTAATTCAATATGTTTTATATTATTAGGATAATTATAAATCCATTTTTAATCATAAAAAGTATATATTTCTAAAATGTAATTTTTTTACATTTTAATTTTGCACATCTTTTAAAACTCTATTTGGATAATTTTATAAATTTTATTTGAAAAACTAATCATTATTTTTTAAATATAGATATCATAATTATTTTTTGATTATTTTTTGACTTTTTTTGATATATTCTATTTTTTGTTAAATATTAAAAAATAATGATTTTTAATTAAAAAATCCTTTTTATAATAATGTATGTATATATATATATATTATATATTAATTTTTTTAATGATAATAAGTTCCATAATTAATTTTTCTAACCAATTAAGTTATTCCAAGAAATTTAAATTTGAAATTAGATAGAAAAACATTTCAATCCATTAAAACATTCCCTTTAAAAACTCCCTTTTCCATTCTGTTTGAGGGGCTAATTTATAGATCTAATTTTTTGGATTTAGTGTTTTATATTTTTTAAAATGGATTCAGTAAGTGTAATAACAAGCTATAAATAGTTTTTGAAGTTTAATTTCATTATATGTATAAAATATTATACATGGTAAAAAATTATTTATCACTGTATAGGTAAGATAATGTAAACAAATAAAGTCAAAAGGAAATGAAATAAAATACCTAATAAATAAAACATTTAATGGGTAATTCAAAACTTTATCATCCATAAAAATCCTTTAAAACATTAATTATAAGAAAAAATCATGGATATTATGTCCACCTCATTGTTGATGGATTTAAATTTTACATTACCATTATTTTATCACTTAAACCAACCCCTCATTGATTATAAATATCGTCCACCACCTCATCATTTCTTATAAAAATCCTTGAAACTCTTAGTTTATCTTCCAAATACACTAATACAAACACTCTCCACATTAATATGATATTTTCCACACCCAATGGCCATTTACTAAGACTTTAAGGGAACCACCAAGGACATGATAATTAAGAGGTAATTTTCTCAAAGAATCTATCTCAATTTCTTTTCTTTGTATACATTTATGTCACCTTATTCATACATAAATTCATGATAAATTAATAAAAAATTATATATTGGCTTTTTATGTTTCTATTGTAATATATCACCTCTATTTAATTACTTATATCTCTTTATTCACAAGAATAATGTTTTTTTTCAAAATTATAGTGGTTTACCATCTCTGTGAATAATGGTTTTTCATATTCCATTACCAACTTCGTTGTTGGGTGGTAAATATTTAAAACATGTAAAATCCAATTTAAATTTGTATATAATATATTATTTCATTTTCTCAATATAATATAAACATATATTATTAAATAGGGAAGGAATGGTTCTTGATGATATGAAAAAACACAAAAAATAAACTAAACATTAATCATTAACGTTTTATCTGTACAATTTTCCATCATTTAATAAATAATAATGACATATATGAAGATTAATAATAATATAAGATCATTAATACATTTAAATTCCTATTTTGGTGTTTTAGTACCATTTACCAGATCATCCATAATATTTATAATGTAAACTTACCAAAAAACCATGAAACAACAATACTCCAGACCATGATGAAAATGAAAAATTATTAATTTAGGGGTAGTAAGATGTTATTAAAAGGTAATATAATGTATTTAATATATTAATATATATATATGGAATAAATTAATATCATTATTTAAAAATGTATTCAAGCGGATTAATCATATTCTTAGGAAGTTGAGAGGTATGAATAGGAATTCAAAACACAATTTCCATACTTTTGGTTAATGTTCAAATTATTTGGAAATATATTTCTATGATAATTTGTGAAATGAATATTTATTTTATTATGTTTTATTTCAAAATTATTCATGTTTATTTATAGTGAATATAAAAAATATATTCTTTTTATTTACTCTCACTTCCAAGAGATGATATTTGTAAGGGAAATTCTTTTAAAAATACACATTTAATGTTTATTTTATATTAGAATTTTTTTATTAAATATAATAAATTAAAACAATTTCACACAATAATATCATTGTAATATTTAGAATGATATCATTAAAATTTATATGGTTACCTACAATGAAATATTTTTTGGTTGTATGTGCTTAGTTTTTCAAACTTAGTAATTTCTAGTAAAATAATTTTGATTTATTAAATATTGTTTTTATGATGCAATATTTCATAATTTATAAATGGTTTATGGCCTATGAGAATTATTTATAATAATTCATGGTTCTATGATAAAAAATTGTATTTGGATACATGATAAACAAATAATTTTTGGTTATGTGATAAATGTATTATGGGTGCTTCTATGATAAACCAATGACTTGTGGATACAAGATAACATCCAATACATTTGGCACACTTGAGTTGGAGGATGGGTATATTAGTCACTCCATTTTAAGAGTGATTTATAAAATTATAACCAAATTTATCTAATTATATTTTATATTCTTACTAATTAGTTTTCATTAAAATTGAATGATTTTCAATAGGTATGATAATATTCTTTTGGAATTTATGATTCCATATTCCTAATAAAAAAGAATGTTTTAAAGAAATATTTTTACCAACTTTTATTGGAATAATGTTTTCCCTTCCATTATATCCAATATTGAGATTTTTTACTCATCAAATGTTTGAAAATAATTTTCCTAGGATTTTACAGAGAATAAAATCTAGGTTGAGTTCAAGGGTCAAATAGTGATGATTGAAGAGGAACAAAAACCATGGTTTGTATTTAAATGATTATTTTAGTGAAAAATTAATATTATACAGAAGTATATCCATTTTAATATTTCTGTGGTTATTTATGATTTAGGACATTATTATCAAAAACATTAAAATGAAAAGATCCGTCATAATGTAATAACATAAATTCAACAATAAAACCAGTAGAATATGTGATGTTTAAGGAAAAGTCATTATCATCATTATAAAAAGATGATTTATATAAATTTATGTTTTAGAATAATAAAATATAATACCTATAAATGAATTTTATTTTATGTTCTTATTTAAATGATATTGCATTTGATCATTACCATGTTTCTTTATCTAAGAGTTTCTTATTCAGAATGGTTTGCCACAGTGGAAAATAGGAAGCTATCATGAGAATGAATCAATTTGAAAACATCTAAAAAAGTCAAAAACCAAATAGTGACCAAATAATAATTAAAAAATTTACTATAGTGATGGTTCAGTTTACAGAATCTATAAATAGTGGTGGTATCTAGGAAAGAGAGTATCTCGATCAATCATAGAGGAATATGTTAGTAGTTTATTATTTTATAAGGAATCAACCTTAAGATTTTCATGGATCCTTTGATCCGGTAGTATTGGATGTATGAATCATATATCATAAAAAATATATTTAAATTCATGGGATGATTAAATTTATAAATTTTAAACCTATCCATTTTTTATTTGGAAGGTTAAGTTGATCGCTGGTTGTCATTGGTGAAGAATGACATTAAAAATTATGATCAAGTTATTATGAAATGGGATGATTTTTAGAATCATTATATTGAAAAATATTTTCTTATGTATGTTCTACATAGAATAGAGAAACAATTCCTATAACTAATGGTGAATTAAGTCGATTTTATAGATTCATATGAAACCAATATTATATGAATAGATAGTTATGTACCAAAATTTTGTTTTCGACATTGATAGTAAAATGAATATAATATAATCCGGATTGAAACAAATTTTTTAAAAAGAACATTTATCTTTAATGATTAAATGATGTGTGAAACTTTAGAATTGTTCTAGTAAAAATCATATAGAATATTAGAAGATGTATCCACATTATGATGACAGGAATGCACCCTATTTGGAATGATTATGGGAATAAAGTTTCAATGAAATTTGGAGTTAATAAAATTAAGTTTCCTTATTTTTAAATTTCTGGTAAGAATAACCTTGGGGAATGTCACTAAAAAACAAGTAAATTATTTTTATGTAGAAACACTAGTCCCACGGAATGTGACTCTAAGTAAAATAAAATGAAAAATAATGAAAAGATGATGGTAATGTTCTTTACATTTTATTGGAAATATACTAATTTGTTACCAAAGATTGTTTCTCAAGGGAGAAACAAACAAGATTAAAAATAGAAGAGTTTGTAAAAATAATTTTATACTACTTCATTTGATGTTAGGGAATCACATGAATTGAAAACATGTATGTTAATTGTGCAATAATATTAATCCAATACCCAGTTTCATTCTGTATCATCACATTACATCATGAATGATAAATTTTTAAAAATTCCATTCATATAACATCATAAATTTATGATAAATCATTTTGAAAAAAATATGGTAGGATTTATTAACGAAACCATTTTTTATAATAACATTCATATTATTGTTAGAGAAATGGTATTTCTAAAAAATCTCATTGAACTATCCATATTATAGGAAAATATTATTTTGGGAATGGATTGGATTCCATTTTATCATTCTAAGATAGGCTATAGGTATAATAAAATATGTTAAATTATGGTCTAACTTTAATAACCTACCAATTAGGATATATATTTATTATAAATGATTGTAGAAGTTACATATTAAATATTTTTTAAAAAATAGACCATTATAGGTTAGTGATGTAGAAATTGTGAATGGATATATGAGTTTTTTTACTGATGATATTCTTGGTGTTATTCCTAATAGAGAGGTTGATTTTTCTATTCACTATTCCATGATTATAACCATATTTCAAAAACCCCTTATGGAATTGAAAAGGTATAACTCTTGGAACTGAATATTTAATTCCAAGAGATTTTAGATAAAGGATTTTTCTGACATAGAACATCACTATAGAGTTCTCTTTTTTTTGTTTCATTAAAATAATGATGGCTACCTGAAAACCCGTATTGATTATAATGCATTGAATAAAATAATTTTTTGGAACATTTTACCTTGGTATCATATTGATGATTTGTTTGATTATATTTTGGGAGTTCAATATTTTTCTGAGAGGAAATGGAAAGTTTCTAAGTTCTAGCATAATGACAATTTTTCGATATAACTTATATTCCATGGTTTTGTTTACCCATAAGTGTGTCCTTTATGTGTTTATCACTTAGAAAAAAAGTATTTATGAAAATTTAAAAATATTTTTCTGTAAAAAAATTAATGAATGAATACATTCAAAGGACTTGATTTCGAATTTGATATGGGAATTATGAGTTTGTAGTTTTGCTCTTTGGTTTGAAAAATTACCCTTATGTGTTTATGGATATTATAAATAAGGTTTGTACTGAATATTTTCATTCTATTTTGATAGTTTATTAATTATATTTTTGTTTATTCAAAAAAGTATTATGAACATGAGAAACCTATAAGTATTTATATTCAAAACCTTAATGAAAATAATTTGTACAGAATATTTACAAATTTTTTCTATCCAATAGATTTATTTCAATGTGAACATCATTATAAAATATGTATGTATAGTTGATCCCTCCAAAACAAATTTGGTTTATGAATTGATGAGACCTAAAAATGTTACTGAGATTTTAAATTTTATTGGATTACTTGGTTTTAATCAGTGTTTTTTTAAAACATTTCACAATTTTCTATCCTACTATCTATATTAACATAAAATAGAGGTAAATTTATCTAGAATACTTAATTTGTAAATTATTTTCAGGGATTTAATAGATGATTAGTTAATGGTCATGTTTTGGATGTACCATCATGTAATGGTTATTTTATTATCTATAATAATGTTTCATTAATGGAATGTGGTAGTATTCAGATTCAGAATTACAAGGTAATTTATTAAATTTCATAAAAATTATATTTATTTATGAAAAATTATCCTACACATTATTTAGAATTAGATGATGTTTTTTTTCATTAAAAATTGGAGGCTCCATATTTATGTAGTAATGCGTGAAATAGATACTGATCCAAAAATCATGAAGTACATATTCAGTCAAAAATATATTAACATGAGATATATATGCTGGACATAACTGATTATGGATTATGATTTTAAATAAATTTCCATCTTGGAAGATAAAATAGGGTGGTTAATTCTTTCAGTGGAAAAAATAATCTATTTTTATCCATGTTATGTTTGAAACATTAACCATTGGTTAATGATTAGATTAATTTCGTCTTAGATGTTGTGAATCATAGAAAAAAATCTATTCTGTTTCAAGTTTCTTTGTAGTAAAATTTGTTAGAATTAATTAATAAACCAAATAAATAAGATCACTCTTAGAATGAGAATGTAGAATCTACTTAAAATGTTATGTTTCTTTATGTTAATATTTTATAAAAAGTGATTTAGTATTTTTAAAAATATTACGTGTTACATATGATTCCCTATTAAGGAAGGATTATTAATTGATGCTCATTGTTCTCTATTTTCCATTTATTTGGGAAGATCTATGTTGTACATAGACCATTGGGAGTATTATTGGTGTGACAGAATGAAACTAGTTATTGTTAAATTTACCATGAATTTTTTAACATATTAGTAGGTCAATGTAGAACGATAGTTAAACAAGTGGATTGTTTAGACTTTTCTAGTAGTAGAGCAGAAAAAATACATTTATCATTAGATTTTGTAGTAGGATTTTGAAATATTTCTCATGGTAATAATTAGATTTGGTTATTTTTTTTATGGAATAAATATCCACATTTTCGTCCTATAATAGATAATATGCCTTTAGATAAACTTTATTGATTGTATGTCAATGATATTTTCAGGATACATAGAGATTATCTCTCCTTAGTATCTGATCATCATCCTAGTTTAAATATTAATTTTGAGAAAAGGAAGAAATTACATGGTAACTGAATTTAATTTTATTTCGACTTTCTGTCCTCAAATGAATAAAAATTCTCAAATAACAATTCAGACATTGCATGATATGAATCAATCTTGTTCGATAGTTTACTAGGAAAATTGGGATCAACATATTTCTTTGGATGTGTTTTCTTATAATAATCGTTATCATTTTGGTATATAGATGAAACCATATGAGTAATTATAAAGAAAGATGCGTTGAACTAAAACAATTTGGGATAAAGTAAGAGAGTGATTGTTTTTGTGACTATAATTTAAAGAGTAAACAGTTGATAAGGTGAAGATAATTTAGAAATAGATCACGTTAGCTCATAGCAGGTAGAAAATATATATGGATTTCTAGGGTAAGATTGTTCATTTGATATAGGGGATCATGTTTTTATTAAAATAACTCCAGAGAAAAGTGTTATGCATTTTTCTATGTAAGTAATGTTGAGTCTAATATTCATTATACCTTATGAAATTCTAGAGAATATTGGAATAGTTTCATAACAAGTGACCTTTCTTATGAGGTTATCGTAAATAAACAATTCTTTTAGGTTTTTATGTTAATAGTGGGTCATCCAAATTCATATCATGTTTTGATAAATAGAGTATTTCAGTTAGAAGAGATCCATTATCATGAGAAAACCCTATCATATTCTTGACCATGGAGAGTATGTTGTGTGGATTTATGTAAGTAACCATGTTATGGTTTTGTGGATAAACATATTATTGAAGTATGAAAATGTGAATATAAATATTATATGGGGGGAATTTTAACGCCCCGACCACAGCAACCCAGAGTCGGTGCATTACTTCGTAACATTGGCATGATCACAAAAGATCAAGTCTCGAAAGACCGATTAGTTTAGTAGCCTTGGAAACACTAGATACATTCATAAGTCTTTCATTAAATAAAAAAGCAAAAAAACTACAATAACATGGTCTTCATAGTCCACACTCATATCCTTTTCTGACTATCCCTGCAGGTCATTCATAAAATACCTCTTCACATCCTAGAAAAATATTAAAACATTGAAATGGGTGAGCTAAGATGCTCAGTAAGGATAACAATATTGCGGAAGCTTTCATAAATAAACATTAAAAATTAGGGCAATGTATAAATAAAACAAAATCCTTTTAAACATGAACTTCAACATAATATGGCAAAAGTAAAATGAGATAATTCCATTTACTTATTCACATGGATATTCTACTGGTCGAATAATCACATGCAATATCAATAACCACTTTCATAATGAGGGAATGTATAATGCCAGACATTCTGAAACATTTTGTCAAGGCCTCGGCCAAGACGTCTAAAATGATTAAGGCCTCAGCCAAAACCATAAATCAAATTGGGAAAGGGCCTCGGCCAATTCCATGTCTAGTTGTCTCATGAGACCTACCGATGCATCGAGGAGCTATATCGGGCTCCACCCGTCACTTATTAAGTCCAATACATTCCTCATATGAATAGGTTTAAACATATCATCAACCATAACATAATCATATCACATAAAATATGCATAAAGGAAACATAATATTTCCACATTTCAATCACATGATATCAATACAACACATTGATATAATAAAAACGCTTTCAAAACCATTTTCAATACCAAAATAAAAGAAATTTAAAACTTTGTATTTATTTTTCATTAAAAAATATGATGGCTTGTAGAGGAAGCCGAAACTCAAATAATGGTCACGGTGGCGGAGAAGCCATTGTCGCTGCATAAGTACGGAAAGAAAAACATTCACTTTTGTTGTTTAGCAAAATGCTTGTATAAAAAAAATTCCTTTTGAATAAACGTAAAAGTCAAAGGGGTTTATACACCGTATAAAAGAAAGTTGTGTATAAAACCAAATATGCCTCAATGAAAGGAGATTGAGACGAAGTCCTTAAAAAGATCATTTTTAAAATAAAATAGATCTATTATGTGTATTCACTATAAGTACACATAAATAATGTACAAATACAATATAGGACATAATAATATCATGACATAATTTGAAAGTAGGAGATTAACCCAAAGAATGGAAATTGGGTTAAGAAATTCCCTTACCTTGTGTCCGACTTGATTCGACCATTCTTTAACCTCCTGAATAATAAACTAGAGTTAATATCTACTTTATTAAGAACATTTTTCATGTTCATTATCCCTTTTATGTCACTTATTACAATGTTATTAACATTATGTAATTATTTAAGTTAATAACGGTCGTTTTGTCGATCTTTGTTACTTGAGTCAAAAATAGACTTCTTATAATTACAAGTTGTTCATGTGGTGAAATATACGTTATATCCAGAATTATATTCATGATATATATATCATATATCTCATATATATCCAGTATATACATTCATTCATAATATTACGTGACATTTAGAGGTAAGAAATGAAATGCACCATTCATGGAGACGGTAAGCCGTACGTACGCATGAATGCTACTTTCATTTCTATTTCATATTTAATGGAATGAAGTTATAATTATATAAAGTTATAATATAATTCCAGTATACTATAATATATAATACCATTTACGCCATCCTTTATACATCCCACATATGGCATTAACGATTCAAACCACTTTGAGGGGGCGGTAGTCCGCACTTCCTAAAATGAAATTATCGCGTTTACCCATAATGGAAATCATAAAGTATGCCATAAATGAGAAATACAGAATGGTAAGGAAAACATAAAAATAATATATATATATATATATATCATATATGAAAATAGTGTCATCAAAATGGCCACCATTATAGGTGTTAAAAGAATTTGAACAATCATCGTTTCGTGAGGCCGAAATTCGCCATCCAGAGAAACAGTATATTCTTTAACCATTAGATGTAGGTATGTGTAAGTGTAGCTCGAATCCTTATTATAACGCATCCCAGTATATTGAGTATACTGGTGTTGTTACAAAAGAAAAGAATAAAAAGAGTTTAGGGGGTTGGAGAAGAAAAATAAAACAAAAGAACATAAGAGAAAACACTACCATTAAAACAAGTAACACTTTTTTATTTGAGGAAAAGGCTTCCTTGGGAAGAGTTCTGCCCAAAGTGAGGCTTCTATGAGTAAGAGAGGGAGGTTGGGAGAGTATTTGGACAGAGGTTTGCTGAGCCAAATTTCTTGATTGTGTGAATGAGGTGGTAGAGGTGGGGGCCTTTTATAAGTGGAGAGGAGGGGCACTTTTGGAAAGTAATAAAATGTTACTTTATTAAACAATGATTTTCGGATTCTAAAGGTCCCACACTTATATAATTCGAGGCTAAGGTGATAAAGATTCTAAATCTACTCATCCAATAGGTTTTTGACAAGTTTATGCCTTTGATTTTACATTATCTTTTCATTTTATTTAAATCGTTAAATAATGAGGTCATCGCTACATCATCATGATGTCATAAATAATTTAATTTATTTAATGTATAAAAATTATAAAAAACTACTATGATGTAGGAAATCGTTTTTTCTTTCTAATGAATATTTATAGTCAAAAGTATGACTTGTATAACCCCATGTAAAAATTGGTTTAGTAAAACATTTCATGTTTGTGTCATTTTTTTTTCTTTAACATTAAATAAATATATATTAATGTCATTTTCCAACCAAAGTGGCTCCATGGGGTCCCCAAGTTGACCCATGGGTTGTCTTGGTCGGCCATGACTCATCCAATAGTAGTAGGACAAGTGTCAAGATCATCTCATATTATTAAAACATTATTTTTACCTTAAACTACACTAATTACCTCTAATCGCGATTAAGAACTTAAAAGATACTATTCAACAAAAAATTATTTTAATCTCATTGAACCACATTTTACTTCTTAATGACAACAATGAATGTCGGATTTTTGAAAATAAAATCACATAAGTGGTAATATTTCATTTAAACGAAAAATTAGTTATTTAACTACCACTTAGTGGTTTCACTATTCATCAAAAATTGAAGTTTTTCAGAACAATGCCAAAATTTCACCCTAATATATAATTGATATTCCGATTTCAAAAATGATGTCTATTTTACAAAATTCCAAAAATATAAGTTGCATTAATTTATTTTATAATTAATTCCCGCTGTCACAACAAATAGCGTGTTTTTAATAAACAATTTATATCAAAAGATTGGCAATTGTTTATGTCCAATTTCAATGTTAAACTAATTCTAATGACCACCATTGGATAAAATTGTAAAAATATATTCTAATTATACTTTAAAACCACTAAATAGTATAACTTATGACTATAAATTATTTTGATTAAAAAAGTTGTTTTTAAGTATTTTTCACTATTCATAAAAAATTAGAAGTTCTCAGAAAAATACCAAAAATTCAACATAGGCTAATTTCGATATTCCGAATCCAAAAATGAAGTCCATTTTGAAATATAAAATTTCTATAATTTTAAAAAGTGGTTATTACTATTCATAACGGCTACTATGATTAGTCGCGGTGTTTTAGAACTCGAAGTTGCATACAATGCGTGCTATTGCATTATTGAATGAGAAGCGTATTGTGGAAGCTCGAGGTTTTACATTATCCCCTCCTTCAATAAATTGCGTCCTCGCAATTTGAAATTTTTCTTGGAAAATAAAAGGTTGAAAATAGAAAATAACTTTGTGGAAAACCCACATCAGAAATAAGATTAATAAAATATAGCCTTAATAAGATGGAAAGGGAAATGAAAAAGTCACCACCCAATTGTGATCTCGATTAGGAGAACATTGGTGGAAATTAGAGACATATAATTGAAGGAAAAACGTAAATATTTGCAGGGAGTGATTGAGGTCATCAATCACAATCAACTGTCAAATTGAGGGCCTCAAAGCCTTCAATCCATGTTGATTTAAAATATCATCAGTTCAACAAGACATAAGGTATTAGGATAACACATTTTTTTGTTTTAATATCCCTTTACTAAAGTTTATGAATTAATTTATTCATAGAATAAGAGATAGGTATATATATTTATTCTTGACAAGTAGAGTTTTGACCTTCAACTAATTTCTACCACAAACTCATTTTTCACTCAAAAAGATAATAGAACTCAAAAATATTCTATTCATCCTAATTGTATAAGGTTCAAAATATTACCACATACCATTTAGATTAGGAAAAATATTTTGTAATAACTAGGGACTTCCTGTAGGATAGTGGTAGGAAATAAAGGCCTGTCGCACTATGGTTGTGGGTTCGATTCCTGCAGCTTTGTCCGACGCGATGGGTTATGCCCCACCCTACAGGTTGTCCTTTTCCTAAAAATATAGTATTATAGTATTCCAAAAATAATCTTCAGAAATGTTTTAACCTTAAACAATACTATTCAAAGTTCAAATTAATCCATTCCAACCTTTATAGTTATCCAAAATACCTCCGTCCAGACTTTCTCTAAAAGGACTCTAAATTCCAAAATCAATTATAACCTCGGATTCCCCAAACAAAGTAAAGTTTCTCTTATTGTCACATACTAAAAATATGATTACCTTCATCATATTAAATACATAATGAAAACAACATGTACTGCAGTACAATCCTTATATATATCACATTATTCTAATAACCAGAATATAATCCATGAGTTCAAAAGCACCAATACATTAATTATTCTACTTCAACTGTAGTCACAGCATAAGATTGGCCTTGATCCCTTGGCCTTTTCTGAGGTAAGTTTACCTGACGCTTAGGACATTCATTTGCATAATGACCCATTTCTCTACAATTGCAGCATTCAACTATGATAGCCTCTTTCTTTCCCTTGCAATCACGAGCCTGGTGACCCTTTTCTCTACATTTATAACAAACTCCCATTCCTTTTAGGCAAGCACCGGGGTGATTCTTCCCACAATTATCACATAATGGAAAATCCTTCTTTCCTTTTTTCCCTTTATCCGTCTTTTGTTCCACCGTTCTCTTCTTTTCTTGTTTTGCATTAAAGTCATGATAAGTAGAGAATTCATTTTCTGTCTTGATTGCACACGAGACAATATCTTCCTATGTTGAGAAATATTGTGATACTAAAGCTCGACGGAGAAATGGTTTTAACCCATCAAAGAAACGATCAATCTTACTTCTCGGGTTACGTATATAATCTGCAGCATACCTCGCTAACCTTGTAAAGTTGGCCTCATACATTGTGACATTCTCATCCTCCTTTTGTCTCAGACTCAGAAATTGTCTTTCCATATCTGCTCGATGGTCATGTGGAAAGTATTTTTCTAAGAAGAGATCTTTGAACTCTCTCCATTCCATACTTGATACTTCTTCATCTTCCTTTGTATTTTGAATCAATGGCCACCATTGATCAGCATCTCCATTGAGGCGGTAAACTGCCATGATAACCTTTTCCCTTTCACTACTCCCCAAGGCATGGAATATGTTTTCCAAGGATATTATCCATTGCTCAGCTACTAATGGATTTGTACCCCCATTAAAAGTGGGTGGTTGTTGCCTCATGAAGCGGTCTAACATTGATCCTCCACGTTGCGGATCAGGGTGCTCCATACGAGTAAGGTTATTATTCATAACCTGAGTGAGTTGTCCCAGTATGGTAATAAGTTGATCAGCACCAGTTGTATCTCCAGCTCCACAATAATTATCTTGAGCAGGAGGGAAATCCCTACACGGAGTGCGTGCGTTGATACGGTTTCCATTCCTTCCACTAGGCGCCATTTCTATACAATGGCATAAACTAGATTAGTTTATGAATCAAAATACATAATTCCATACTTATAAAATACTTAACATAAATTGAACTATTTATGGATATAATCCATAATTATAAAAATGTTTTCTTTGAGGAAGTATATAATCATAACCCTTCATAGTGGTTTGTAAAGAAAAAAAGAATTATCCTAAGCATATCCCCTGGGAGTGTCGTAACCAAGAGTGCAGCAAGGCCCGTTATCGTGCAACAGTTCCCGTTCGAGTCTAGCTCAAAGCGGTGTTTTCGGGTTTTATCCCTAGGTACATCTGTGCCAGAGCCGCCTCTACCTGCTCGTATCCAGACAGGGATGTATTGCTCGGAAAACTCATAAAATCTCTATAATTCCAAAATTCTAGGAAGTTCTTCTATACTAGTCCTCAAAGTCTATCCTTGGGCTATGTGCTCTAATCAGAGTTTATCTAAATCTAGCTTCCAAGGTTAGCACTAAACTGCCTCTGATACCAACTGTAATGCCCCGACCACAGCTACCCAGAGTTGGTGCATTACTTCGTAACATTGTCATGATCACAAAAGATCAAGTATTGAAAGACCGATTAGTTTAATAGCCTTGGAAACACTAGATACATTCATAAGTCTTTCATTACATCAAAAAGTAAAGAAACTACAATAACATGGTCTTCATAGTCCACACTCATATCCCTTTCTGACTATCCCTGCAGGTCATTCAAAAAATACATCTTCAAATCCTGGAAAAATATTAAAACATTGAAAGGGGTGAGCTCAGATTCTCAGTAAGGATAAAAATATTGCAGAAGCTTTCACAAATAAACATTAACAATTAAGGCAATGTATAAATAAAACAAAAGCCTTTTAAACATGAACTTCAACATAATATGGAAAAAGTAAAATGAGATAATGCCATTTACTTATTCACATGGATATTCTACTGGTCGAATAATCACATGCAATATTAATAACAACTTTCATAATGAGGGAATGTATAATGCCAGATATTCTGAAACATTTTGTCAAGGCCTCGGCCAAGACGTCTAAAATGATTAAGGCCTCGGCCAAAACCATAAATCAAATTGGGAAAGGGCCTCTGCCAATTCCATGTCTAGTTGTCTCATGAGACCTACCGATGCATCGAGGAGATATATCAGGCTCCACCCATCACTTATTAAGTCCAATACATTCCTCATATGAATAGGTTTAAACATATCATAAACCATAACATAATCGTATCACATAAAACATGCATAAAGGAAACATAATATTTCCACATTTCAATCACAAGATATCAATAAAACACATTGACATAATAAAAATGCTTTCAAAACCATTTTCAATACCAAAATAAAAGAAAGTTAAAACTTTGTATTTATTTTTCATTAATAAAAATGATGGCTTGTAGAGGAAGCCGAAACTCAAATAATGGTCACGGCGGCAGAGAAGTCGTTGTCACCGGATAAGTATGGAAAGAAAAACATTCCCTTTTGTTGTTTAGCAAAACGCTTCGTATAAAAAAAATTCCTTTTGAATAAATGTAAAAGTCAAAGAGGTTTATACACCGTATAAAAGATAGTTGTGTATAAAACCAAATATGCCTCAATGAAAGGAGATTGATACGAAGTCCTTAAAAAGATCATTTTTAAAATAAAATATATCTATTATTAGTATTCACTATAAGTACACATAAAGAAAGTACAAATACAAGATAGGACATAATAATATCATGACATAATTTGAAAGTAGGAGATTAACCCAAAGAATGGAAATTGGGTTAAGAAATTCCCTTACCTTGTGTCCGACTTGATTCGACCGTTCTTTAACCTCCTGAATAATAAACTAGAGTTAATATCTACTTTATTAAGAACATTTTTCATGTTCATTATCCCTTTTATGTCACTTATTACAATGTTATGAACATTATGTAATTATTTAAGTTAATAACGGTCGTTTTGTCGATCATTGGTACTTGAGTCAAAAATAGACTTCTTATAATTACGATTTGTTCATGTGGTGAAATATCCGTTATATCCAGAATTATATTCATGATATAGATATCATATATCTCATATATATCCAGTATATACATTCATTCATAATATTACATGACATTTAGAGGTAAGAAATGAAATGCACCATTCATGGAGACGGGTAGCCGTACGTACGCATGAACGCTACTTTCATTTCTATTTCATATTTAATGGAATGAAGTTATAATTATATAAAGTTATAATATAATTCAAGTATAATATAATGTATAATACCATTTACTCCATCCTTTATACATCCCACATATGGCATTAACAATTCAAACCACTTTGAGGGGGCGGTAGTCCGCACTTCCAAAAATGAAATTATCGCGTTTACCCATAATGGAAATCATAAAGTATGCCATAAATGAGAAATATAGAATGATAAGGAAAACATAAACATAATATATATATCATATATTAAAATAGTGTCATCAAAATGGACACCATTATAGGTGTTAAAAGAATTTGAACAATCATCGTTTCGTGAGGCCGAAATTCGCCATCCACAGAAACAGTATATTCTTTAACCATTAGATGTAGGTGTGTGTAAGTGTAGCTCGAATCATTCTTATAACAACATCCCAGTATATTGAGGATACTGGTGTCGTTACAAAAGAAAAGAATAAAAATATTTTAGGGGGTTGTAGAAGCAAAATAAAACAAAATAACATAAGAGAAAACACTACCTTTAAAACGGGTAACACTTTTTGATTTGAGGGAAAGGATTCCTTGGGAAGAGTTATGCCCAAAGTGAGGATTCTAGGAGTAATAGGGGGAAGTTGGGAGAGTAATTGGGAAGAGTTTGGACGAGCCAAATGGCTTGAATCTGTGAATGAGGTGGTAGAGGTGGGGGCCTTTTATAAGTGGAGAGGAGGGGCACTTTTGGAAAGTAATAAAATGTTACTTTATTAAACAATGATTTTCGGATTCTAAAGGTCCCACACTTATATAATTCGAGGCTAAGGTTATAAGGATTCGAAATATACTCATCCAATAGGTTTTTGACAAGTTTATTCCTTTGAGTTTACATTATCTTTTCATTTTATTTAAATCGTTAAATAATGAGGTCATCGCTGCATCATCATGATGTCATAAATAATTTATTTTATTTAATGTCTAAAAATTATAAAACAAATACTATGATGTAGGAAATATTTGTAGATTTCCAATGACTATTTATAGTAAAAAATATGACTTCTATAACCCCATGTAAAAATTGGTTTAGTAAAACATTTCATGTTTGTGTCATTTGTTTAGTTTAACATTAAATAAATATATATTAATGTCATTTTCCAACCAAAGTAGCTCCATGGGGTCCCCAAGTTGACCCATGGGTTGTCTTGGCGGCCATGACTCATCCAATAGGAGTAGGACAAGTGTCAAGCTCATATCATATTATTAAAACATTATTTTTACCTTAAACTACACTAATTACCTCTAATCACGGTTGAGAACTTAAAAGTTACTATTCACAAAATATTTTTTTAGTCTCATTGAACCACATTTTACTTCTTAATGACAACCATGTATGTCGGATTTTTGAAAATCAAATAACATAAGTGGTAATATTTCATTTAAACGAAAAATTAGTTATTTAACTACCACTTAGTGGTTTCACTATTCATCAAAAATTGAAGTTTTTTAGAACAATGCCAAAAATTCACCCTAAGCTATAATTGATATTCCTATTTCAAAAATGATTTCTATTTTACAAAATTACAAAAATATAAGTTGCATTAATTTATTTTATACTTAATTCCTGCTGTCACAACAAATAGAAAGTTTTTTAGAAACAATTTATATCAAAAGATTGGCAATTGTTTATGTCCAATTTCAATGTTAAACTAATTCTAATGACCACCATCGGATAAAATGGTAAAAATATATTCTAATTATACTTTAAAACCACTAAATAGTATAATTTATCACTATAAATTATTTTGATTAAAAAAGTTGTTTTTAAGTATTTTTCACTATTCATAAAAAATTAGATGTTCTCAGAAAAATACCAAAAATTCAACATAGACTAATTTTGATATTCCGAATCCAAAAATGAAGTCCATTTTGAAATATAAAATTTCTATAATTTTAAAAAGTGGTTATTACTATTCATAACGGCTACTATGATTAGTCGTGGTGTTTTAGAACTCGAAGTTGCGTACAATGCATGCTATTGCATTAATGAATGAGAAGCGTATTGTGGAAGCTTGGGGTGTTACAGGAATATATCCACAATTTTTTGTATGTTAATAAAAACTCAGCGATGCAGGTTTTAGAATTGGGAGATACTCTAATAACCAATGTACCAATAGAGTAATTTTTTTTAAAATATATTAGTATTAATAAATTAAATTATTATATTTCTAATGGTATTAGTGATATTTATATGTTATATTTTCAATATAATGATTTTAATATCATTCATTATTTTTTATAGGCTATTGATACGAATAAATCCAATTTTATTTTGAAAAAGATATATTTTTATGAAATAAAATTTTGAATCTTTTAAAACTCATACACATTAAAAATATTAAATTTCTGATTTTTTAAAAAATAAACAGAATTTGTTAAAGTGGGATATCAATATAATATGAGGGTGAGTTTATTATTCCTCTTAGATATTATTTTTTGAATTGTGAAAAATATTACATTTTAATTGAAACACTATTTTATTCCAATTTAATAATATAGATAAATTATAAATTAATTTTTTAAAGTATAATTATTTCAATAATCCATAAATGAAAACAATTGAGTTCATTAGCATGAATTTAAAATTGAATTTGGATTTAAAAATTTTTAAATATTTTTAGATTTTTACTTGAAAACCCAAATTTTTCATTGTGTCGATTGGATAAATCTATGGATATAATTTTGAAATTTTGGATCTGAATTTTATAAAATGGATTCCATAATTGGATAAATATTTTCTAAGTTATATTTTATTGTAAAATTAATTTTTATATTTAAAATTTTTATAATTGTAAAAAAAATATTTACCACGATATGAGTTAGTGAATGAAAAAGTTTAAAGTTTAAAGGTAATGGATTAAAAACCTAAAAAATACAATATATAATTCTAGGTTTAGGTATTTTTAGATCCTAAACTTCCATTAATATATTTAATATCATCCAAATTCTTGGAAATTATTTATACATTAATGTGGTTGGATTTAATTGAAATTTTTTATTTTTTAATCACGTATACTCAACTCTACTCTAGTATAAATACCACCCTTCAGTGCCCCATTTATCCTAACAATAATTGAAACTTTAAAATTCTTTAAACTCATCTCCCCATAAATCTCCCCATGTCCATATCCCACTGGTCTCACCCAAAGACCATTTCAAATATAATTAAGGGATCCTTCGTAGAGGTGATATTAAAGAGGTATGTTTCACAAAGCACATCTCTGAATTTGTATTATTATTATACTTTCTACAAGACTACATCATTTATAAAGACATAATAAATAAATAATGATTTATAAAATGAATATTTATGTTTATTGTAGAATATATCATATCAATTTAATAATTCATCTCCTCTTTTCAATAAAATGAAAACTTTTTCAAAATTATAGTAGTTTACCATTATTGTGTATTATGATTGTATAAGGCCCCATCCTTAAACATTACTTAATCTTGAGTTATTTCAAGAATACACATTTAGGATCCTTTCTGGTACATAGTTTTAGAGAATTATATCATAAATAATTCATTACATTCCACATTTAAACAAGGTGGTTACATAAAAGAAAATACTCACATTTCCTATCAAAGGAATCATATTTAAAATAAAACATGGATTCTTTCTTGACACTTCCACGTACCTATCATCACATCATGTACCTTTCTCTGGACCTATGAAAAACATTTCAAAAACTTGGATGACCATAAAAAGCTCAGTAAGGGGTATAAAAATACAGAAAGAAACCCTTAGTCTATGTACATATAAGAATAATTGAAAACATACATTACCCATAAACATAATCACTTTAACATACCTCATGAAATCATAAGTATTATTAATAATGCATAGAAAAAAAAAGACATAAAGGTAACTTGAGACGTTCTTACATAGGGAGTAACCCTCATGGTTACGTTTGGAATACCCATTACAGTATATTCCCTAAATATCTTCGGAGAAACCTTAGCTTTTAACTCATTCACAACACCCAATGCATTAGAGAGCTATCACGAGCTCACCTATCCTTAGTAAAACATCGAACCACCTGCATTCATAAACAATTTCCATGAACCATAACATAATTGTATCACATAAAACATGCATAATGAAAACATAGCATTTCCACATTTCAATCAAAAGATATCAAAAACACATTGATATAATCAAAACATTATCAAAAGAATTTTCAATACCAAAATAAAATAAAAGTGAAAATTTCTATTTATTTTCCATTTTAAGAAATGTTATGGCTTGTAGAGGAAGCCAAAACTCAAATAATGGTCACGATGGAAGAGAAGTCATTGTCGTCGCATATGTTAGAAAAAAACATTCCTTTTTGTCATTTAGTAAAATTATTTGTACAAAAAGATTCATTTTGAATAAAATTAAAAGTCAAAGGGGTTTATACACCGTATAAAAAAATGTTGTATTTAAAACAAAATATGCCTCAATGAAAAGATAATGAGACGAAGTCCCTTACCTCGTGTCCGACTTGACTCAATCTTTATTTAATCTCCTGAATAATAATCTCATGTAAATTTCTACTAGCTTAAGAATATTTCTAAAGTTAATTATTCCTTTTATATCACTTATTACAATGTTATGATCATTATGTAATTATTTAAGTTAATAACGATCGTTTTGTCGATCTTGGGTACTTAAGACAAAAATAAACTTTTTATAATTACAGGTTGTTCATGTGGTAAAATATCTATTATATCCAGAATTATATTCATGATGTAGATATAATTTATATCATATATATCCATTATATAAATTAATTTATAATATTACATAACATTTAGAGGTAAGAAATGAAATGCACCATTCATGGAGACTGTAAGCCGTACGTACGCATGAACGCTACTTTCATTTCTATTTCACATTTAATTGAGTGAAATCATAATGATATAAAGTTATATTATAATTACATTATGATATTATATGTAATACCGTTAACTCCATCCTTTATACGTCCCATATATGGAATTAACGAATCAAATCACTTTGAGGGGGCGATAGTTCGCACTTTCTAAAATGAAATTATCGCGTTTACCCATAATGGAAACTATAAATGTATGCTATAAATAAAAATTAAAGAAGAATAAGGTAAAACGAAACATAATATATATCATATATAAATATATTGACATCTTAATGGCCACCATGAGAGGTGTTAAAATAATATTAAATAATCACTGTTTCGTGCTGCAGTAATTCGCCACTCACATAAACAAAATGTTATTTAACCATTCGACGGGAGTGTTTGTAAGTGTAAATAAAATCACTCTAATAAAAACATCCTATTCTATTAAAGATATTGATGTTGTTACAAAAGAAATGAATAAAAAGAGTTTAGGGGGTTGGAGAAGCAAAATAAAACAAAAGAACATAAGAGAAGTCATTACCTTTTAATCAGATAACTCCCCTTGGTTTGAACCGAAAGGGTTTCTTGAAGAGCTTTCAGCCTAAGGTAAGGCTTATATGATGAAGATAGGGATGTTGAGAGATAAAATGATCAGATTTTGGCTGAGCCAATTGCTTGAGAGGTGTTGGTAATGGGTTATAGGTGGGGGCCGTTTATAATAGGGAGGAGGGGCACTCTTGGAAATTCAAGAAATGTTAATTTATTATATAATGAGATTCATATTTTAAAGATCCAAAAATGATATATTTCGAGAATAAGGTGATGAGGGTTCGAAATTAACCCATCCAATATGTTTTTGACATGTTTAAATCTTATACTTTACATTATATATTCATTTTATTTAAATCGTTCATTAATGAGGTAATCACTACATAATCATGGTGTCACAAATAAATTCATTTATTTAATGTCTAAAAATAAAAAAAGTACCATGATTTTGGAAAATACATTATCTTTCAAATGAATATTTATTGTTTAAGAGATCAATTATTTAGACAAAATTAATTTTTTTTACTTAGGTGTTATATACATTTGTTGTATTTAACTTTCTTTAAAAATATAAAGATAAAATTTCACTCTCACAAAAAAGTTATTCCATGGGGTCACAAAGATGGCACAAGGAATCCCATGGTCAGAAATGACACAAAATGTAGCATTAGGACACATTTTGGGGTCTTTATATATTGTTATGATATTATTTTATTACCCTTAACTAACCCGATTACTAATTAATCACGATAATTAAAGATAATTACCATCATTATTATTTATAATGTCCAAAAACAAAAGAGTGTTAATTATATAATTTGAACCATTGAATTCCAAAAATGGAATCAATTTTACCAAATTCCAATAATAGAAAATGTAGTAATTAATTTAAAAATAATTATCGTTGTCAAAACAAATGGCAGGTTTTTAGAAACAATATCTATCAAAAGATTGAAACTTTTTTATGCCCAATTCCAAAGTAAAATTTATTAAAATGAAAAAAATTGGATTAACTGGTAAAAATATATTATAATTAACCTTTAAAACAAATTAATAGAACAATATATCCATATAATTAAATTAGATGAAAAAGCCGTTTTGAAGTAAAATGTAGTTTTTTTCACTATTCATAAAAAATGAACATTGTCAGAAAAATACCAAAAATTTATCCAAAGTAAATTTCAATGTACAAATACAAAGGATTAAGTATAATTTAAAAATAGAGCTTATAAAATGGTCAAAATATAGATTTAAAAATTGTTCACCATCAAAAGGTGGTAAATATTCTTTTAAAAATAATAGATAATTCAATGCTTAAGATATGATTTATTCTCATTTTAAGCCATTAAAACACTATCTCATTCATAAATAGACATAGATATGAAAATCCATAATTATTTACTTATGTGGGATGTTACAACCTTCCCCACTTTAGGAAATTGCTTCCCTAAAATTTATTTACTTATCGAATAAGTGGGGGTATTTATCCCTCATTGCATTTTCAGCTTCCCACGTTGCCTCTTCAATCATGTGGTTTTTTCACAAAACATTACTTGATGAATCACCTTATTCTGTAATACATGATCATTGCAGTCAAGAATCTGGACCGTTATTTCCACATAAGTTAGATTATCTTCCAACTGAACTACCTCTAGGCTAAAAACATGAGATGGATCTGGAATGTACTTCCTTAACATTAAAACCTGAAAAACATTGTGTACCTGAGATAAACTCGGAGGTAAAGCCACTTGGAAAGAAACTGATCAACTCTCTCTAGAATTTCATATGTTCCAATGAACATTGGACTCAGCTTTTGTTTTTTACCAAATTGCATCACACTTTTCTATTGTATAGCATTGAGAAAGACACGATCACCTAACTTAAAAGAGAGATCCTACCTCCTGTTGTTTGCATAACGTTTCTGCCTACTATGAGTTGTTCTCATGTGTTTCTATATCAGCTGATCCTTTTCTGCCAACTCATCTACCAATTCTGGTCCCATCAACTTCCTTTCACCTACTTCATCACAAAAAGCTGGAGTTCGACACAGATTTCCATATAATGCATCAAATGGTGCCATCTGTATACTAGAATGAAAACTGTTATTATAAGAAAACTCAACCAACCAAATATATTGGTCCTAACTTCCCAAATAATCCATCGAACAAGCACATACAATATCCTCCAATGTCTGTATTGTTCATTCTGATTGCCCATCTGATTGAGGATGAAAGGCTTTACTAAAATTTAATTCAGCACCCAACAACTTATGAAGGCCTTTCCAAAAGTTAGAAGTAATGCTAGTATCATGATCAGATATAATGGGGAGGGGAACTCCAAGTAACCTGACCATCTCTTCATGATACAAACAAGAATGTTGATCTAGGGAGAAAGTATCTCGTATAGAAAATAAATTAGTATATTTAGTAAATCGATCAACAATAACCTAGATTGCATTATTACCTCGAGGTGTCTTCGGCAACCCCATAATAAAGTCCATGGATATATTCTCCCATTTTCACTCTGGTACTATTAAACGTTGAAGCATCGCTTTCAGAAACTGTCACTCTGCTTTAAACTGTTGAAGAGGCAAACACTTAGTACTGCATGGATGAACTGAAAACGGATAACTATGAGTGTAACATTACAACTCTCTCATCAACTGCGAATCACATGGCACACACAATATCTTCCCAAATCTCAAAACACAATAATTATCAGTGTTGAATTCAGGCAACTTACACATCTGAACCAGCTCTACCTTTTTCTGCAACCCACTGTCTTGCTTCTGTGCTTTCTTTATTCTGTGTGATAGAGAATATTTGACTGATACCTGAAACAAAATAGAAGAACATCTTGCAACTACAACTTCTATCCCAATGTTTATCAAATCCTTAACCAAACTATAATGTTACAAACACAACATTGTTAAGGAAGAATTACTTTTTTGACTCAAATAATCAGACACTTTATTTTATTTTACCGGATGGTATTGAATTTTACAATAATAATCCTTGATTGATTATAATCATCTCATCTGTATCATTTTTAATTAAATCTTGGTGAATATATATTTAAAACTTTTGGGATAAATATATATTTCACACTTTACAACATACAATTGATGCCTCCAAATTTTAAATGCGAAAACAACAGCAGCTAATTCCAAATCTGGTGTAGGGTAATTTACTTCATGAGTTTTCAACTGACATGAAGCATAATAAATTACATGATCATTCTAAATTAGGACGCAACCAAGTCCTTTCAATGAAGCACCACTGTATATAACAAACTCATCATTCCTGGAAGGTTGTGAAAAAACTGGATCATTCAACAATCTTCTTTTCCACTCTTGAAAACAATCATCACATTATTTTGTCTAGATAAACATAACACCCTCCCGAGTAAGCTTAGTCATTGGACTAGATAACCATGAATTTTTTTTAACAAACCTTCGGTAATAGCCTGCCATACAATGAAAACTACGAATCTTCGCTACATTTGTGGGTCTTGTCCATTCTTCATCAACAATTGTTTTTGAAGGATCAACAGTTATTCCATCTTTAGAAACAATGTGACCATGGAAAGATATTTGTTGCATGTGAAACTCACACTTGCGTAATTTCCAATACAATTTATTTTCATTCATGGTGTGAAAAATAACCCTTAAATAACTTTTTAATGGTCCTATTTACTTTTATAAAATACCAAAATATCATCAATGAAAACAACCACAAAATTATGCAACAACTCATGGAAAATTCTATTCATAAGGTCTATGAATACAATAAGTGCATTGGTTAACCCAAAAAGCATTAATACAAATTCATAATTGTCATATCGTGTACGAAACGTAGTCTTCAGAATTTTTGATTCCTTTACCTTCAACTGATGGTACCCCGATCTCAGGTCAATCATTGAAAAATACTGAGATCCTTGTAGATAATCAAACAAATCATCGATATGAGGAAAAGGATATTTATTCTTAACATTGACGTTATTCAAGGCTCTATAATAATTTAAAAGACTCATTGAACCATCTTTATTTTTAACAAATATGATAGGGGCACCCCATGGTGATGTGCTAGTTTGAATGAAACCTTTTTCTAATAAATCTTTCAATTGCTACTTCAACTCTTAAAGTCAAATTTGAGCTATTAGATAAGGGTGTTTTGAAATTGGTTTAGCATCATGAACTATGACAACAATAAATTCAACATCATGATCTGGAATTATTCCAAGAAAATCATCAGGAAAAACATCAGGATACTCATTTACCACTGACACATCATTAATCTGAACGGTTCCTTTGTTTTCAACAATATGTGCATGGTAACATTCATTTCCATATTTTACAAGTTTCTCAATCTCTTGATATGTAATCAATAGTAAGGGTTCATTCTTGTGCACAAATTTAATTTCTTTCCAAAAATAAACTTCTTTAGATCTACAATCAATCTTAGCATGGTAAAAAAAGAGACAATCCATGCCTAGGATAACATCAAACTCTATTAGAGGTAAAAAATAAGGTTTAAAATTTTGTTCCTTCCAAAGATGAGGATATGAATATTCTTATAAATTCTTTTTGACTCAATATTTCACCCAAGTGATTTTACCACAAGTTCAAGAGTCATTTCTTGATATGGAATTCCCAATTTAATAGAAACGTTTTTAGAGATATAATAATTTGAATACCATGAATCAAACAACACATTACCATAATCTGAAAAAATAATCAAAGTACTTGATATCACATCATTTGATAGGCCCAAAATCTATTGATGTAGTTATAAAGGATTTCACCACACCATTATGCATGTATTCTTGACTTCTTCCCATAATTTGAGCTCTTTGTTAAACACTCATTTGAATAATGACCCATATCATGGAACTTGAAACATTTCACTAGCTGTTAATCAAATTTGGTCTTACCATCACCCTGATATTTTTCAGTGCAATCACAAGTCTTATGTCCCATCTTACCACATCTGTAGGACTTTCCAAAATTCTAAAGACACTCTCCAGCATGATTTTTTCAACATTTATCGCAAACTAAAAACTTAGTTTTCTTACCATCAGACCTTTTTGAAGGATTGTTCCCTTTCTCATGCCACCTCAGTCTCTTCTTCTGTTTGTTGTTATAAAACACTTGATCATCGGAAATCTCCATTTCCACCTTCTCAACACAACAAAAAAGATATTCATAACTATTGAACTCGAAAGAAGCTAAATCCATGTGATATTTTGGCTTTAATCCTGAGTAAAAATGATTGATTTTACTATCAAGGTCTTAGATAAAATTTAGAGAATACCTTTCCAATCGAGTGAACTTTTCATCATAAGTAACAACTGAGTCATCCTCTTACCTCAATTACAAGAATTTGTTTTCCATCCTAAGTCAAACAGACTTAAGATAATATTTCTCAAGAAACCATTGGATTCATCATAGTCAAGAGCATAAATATCATCGGCGTCTTTGATATTTTTAACCATCGACCACCACTAATCTGCTTCACCCTCCAAATGGTAAACATCAAGAGAAACCTTTTGATTTTATGAACACCCCATGGAATCAAAAATCTTCTCTAGTTCTTTAATCCACCCTTTAACTAGCCCAGGGTTAGATGATCCTTTGAATGACAGGGGGTGTTTCCTCATGAAATGTTCCTCCAATGAAATGTTCCTCTGTGGATGATCTAGATGATCTTGTGCATGGATACCACCACCATTTATCGCATGAGTCAACTGCGCCATTACTGCAACAAACTGTTCAGTTCCAATTCCGTCCATCTTAGGATGCTGAATTGGGAGGTCATTTCCTTCTGTATGCCTTCCTAGAACTACTTCCATGTTTCCTCTGCAGAAAACCATTCTGAACAAATATGTCTTAGATGCAGCAACATGGTAATATTAAAATTCTATATCATTTCAATTTGACCATAATTTTTTTGGATAATAATTTAATTGAATTATAACTCCCAACGTTATCTAAACCGGCCTCTAATACCAAGTATAAGGTCCCAACCTGAAACATTACATAATCTTGAGTTATTTCAAGAATACACATTGAGGATATTTTTAGGTTTAGATTTTTGGAGAATTAGATACTAAATAATGCATTACATTCAATATTTAAACATGGTGGTTACATAAAAGACAATATTCACTTTTCCCATCAAAGGAAAAATATTTAAAATAAAACATCAATTCTTTCCTGAAACTTCCTCGACACAATCATCACATCATGTACCAATCCCTTGACATTTGAAAAACATTTCAAAAACATGGGATGAGCATAAAAATATCAGTAAGGGGTATAAAAATATGGAAAGAAAACCTTATTCCATGTATACAAAAGAATCATTGAAAACATACGTTACACATAAACATAAGCACAATAACATACCTCATGAAATCACAATTTTTATGAACAAATCATAGTAAATATAAGACATAAATTTATCTTGAGGAATTCATAACATTTTTACATAGGGTGTAACCCTCATGGTTATGTTTGGAATACCCATTACAGTATATTTCCAAAATCTCATTAGAGAAACCTTATCATTTAACTCCTTCGCATTATTTAATGAATTGGAGATCTATTATGGGATCACCCGCCCTTAGTTTATCATGGAACCACCTATCTTCATAAAAAATGCCCATGATCCATAACATAATCGTATCACAGAAAACATTGATAAATTAATCATAACATTTCTTCATTTCAATTACAAGATATAAAAAACACATTGATATAATCAATACATTATCAAAACCATTTTCAATTCAAAAATAAAAGAAAAGTAAAACATGGTATTTATTTTTTATTTTAAAAAATATTATGGCTTGTAGAGGAAGTCGAAACTCAAATAATGGTCACTGTGGTAGAGAAGTCATTGTTGCCGCATACATAAGACAAATAATTATTATTTTTATTTTAGTAAAAAGATTCATACATAAAGATTCCTTTTGAATAAAAGTAAAAGTCAAAGGGGTTTATACACCGTATAATTGAAAGTTGTGTATAAAACAAAATATTCCTCAATGAAAGGAGATTGAGACGAAGTCCCTTACCTCATGTCTGACTTGACTCGATCGTTCCTTAATCTCCTGAATAATAAACTCGAGTTAAATTTTAATTTCTTAAGAAACTTTTTTAATTTAATTATTACTTTTATATCACTTATTACCATGTTATGAACAATATGTAATTATTTAAGTTAATAATGGACGTTTTGTCAATCTTTGATACTTGAGCCAAAAATAAACTTCTTATATTTAAAATTTGTTCATGTGGTAAAATATCCATTATATGCAGAATTATATTCATGATGTAGATATCATATATATCATATATATTTAGTATATACATTCATTTATAATATTACATAAAATTTATAGGTATGAAATTAAATGCACCGTTCATGGAGATGGTAAGCTGTACGTACGCATGAACGCTACTTTCATTTATATATCATATTTAATGAAATGAAATCATAATGATATAATGTTATATTATAATTCCAGTATGATATGTTATGTAATACCATTAACTCTAACTTTTACACATCTCGAATATGGCATTAACGAATCAAATAACTTTGAGCGGGTGGTAGTCTGCACTTCCTAAAATGAAATTATTGTGTTTACGCATAATAAAAACCATAAAGGTATGCCATAAATAAAAAATAAATAAGCGTAAGGAAAAAATAAACATAATATATTTCATATATAAATATAGTTAAATCATAATGGCCACCATGAGAGGTGTTAAAATAATATTTAACAATCATCGTTTTGTGAGGCAGTAATTCACCACACAAAGAAACAGAATCTTCTTTAACCATTAGACGGGAGTTTGTGTAAGTGAAAATCAAATCATTCTCATAACAACATACTAGTATATTGAAGATACTATTTTTTAAAATAGAAATGAATAAAAAGTGGTTTTCGGGTTGGAGAAGCAAAATAAAAAAAGAACATACGAGAAGACATTACCATTAAATCAGATATCTCCCCTTGGTTTGAACCAAAAGGGTTTCTTGAAGAGATTTATACCTATTTTAAGGATTATATGATGAATAGAATGATGTGGATAGATAAAATGAGCATAGTTTGGCAGAGATAATGTCTTGAGAGGTGTGGGTAAGGGGGTAGAGGTGGGGGATTTTATAAGAGGGAGGAGGGGCACTCTTGGAATGTCAAGAAATGTTACTTTATTATATATTGAGTTTTGGATTTTAAAGGCCCCAAAATGCTATATTTTGAGGTTAAGGTGATAAGGGTTCTAAATCCAGTCATAAAATTGTTTTTGACAAGTGTATGTCTTATATTTTACATGATCTTTTTATATTATTTAAATTGTTCATTAATGAGGTAATCACAACATCATCATGGTGTCATAAATAAATAAATTTATTTACTATCTAAAATTTAAATAACAAATACCATGATGTAGGAAATCATTTTAGATTTCAAATTACTATTTCTAGCCTAATATATCATTCATGTAGACAAAATTAAATTTTTTTACTTAGGTGTTACATACATTTGTTATATTTAACTTTCTTTAAAAATAAAAAAATAAAATGTCACTATCACACAAAAGTGATTCCATTGGGTCCCAAAGATGGAACAAGGCATCCCATGGTCGTCCATGACACAAAACGTAGCATTAGGACACATGTTGGGGACATTTTATATTATTATGATATTATTTTATTACCCTTAACTACCCAATTACTAACTAATCACAATAATTAAAGACAAATATCGTCGTTACTATTCATAATGTCCAAAAAACCAAAGCGTTTTAATTACATAATTTGAACATTATGATTAAAAATATGGAATCCATTTTACCAAATTCTAAACACAGAAATTTTAGTAATTAATTTAAAAATAATTCTCGTTTCAAAACAGTTAGTGGTTTTTTAGAAACAATATCTATAAAAAGTTTGACACTTGTTTATGCCCAATTCCAAAGTGAAATTAATTACAATCACCAAATTGGAGTAAATGGTAAAAATATATTCTAATTAAACTTTAAAACCAATTAAAAGGGAAATCTATCCATATAATTAAAATATATGAAAAGGTAGTTTTGAAGTAAAATGTAGTATTTTTCACTATTCATAAAAACATGTACATTGTCAGAAAAATACCAAAAATATATCCAATTAAATTTAAATGTCCCAATACTAAAGAATAAGTTTATTTTGAAAAATAGTGCTTATAAAATTGTCAAAATATAGATTTAAAAATGGTTCTCCATCAAAAGGCGGTAAAACAATCTTTTAAAAATATAAGAGAATTCAATGCTTAAGATTGGATTTTTTCCCTTTTTAAGCATTTGAAACACTATATAATGCAATAAAAGAAATAGATATGAAAATCCACAATTCATTACTTACTTGGGATGTTACATATTGTTTGTTTTCCCTTACCTCCTTCATGGAAGGTAATGAAAATATAATTACTATTAAATAAGACTTATATAGGTATATTGTATCCTATTTCATATTCCATAACTAATATACAGACATTTTATCAAATAAAACAAAATGAGTCTGTGATGTTCAGAAAAATGAGAAATAATAAACTAGCATTTATCATTTACATTTTATATATTGAATCATCCACATATATGAAATAAAAAATAATATACAAGAACATTAATAAATATTTATGAGAATTATTATAATTTCATTCCACATATGGAGTTGTAATCCCATTTTACAAGAACATATATTTTATTACACAAGTAAACAAGCCATAAAACTAGGAAATAATAACACCCGAGACTAAACAAATAATCAATGATTATTAATGAATGAGTGGGGCGATGTTATTAAAAGGACATATAATGTATTATAATTATTAATATATTGTGGTAATAAATTAAAATACCTGTAAAAACAATTATAGAGTATGTTTACCAAATTTTGAGGAATTCGAACATTATGTAAGGGAATTCATATTCCAATTTACATTATTTGGGTTAAACATCAATATCTTGTATAATGACATAGTATGATTATATGTTTAATTAATAATTAATTTCTTGTATTTTATTTCCACTAAATTTTTTTATTTTATATTAAATATTAATAATAAATTATTTTCATTTATTTTCTCTTCCACAATATGATATTTACTAGGGCCATTCTTTTAAATAAAAATTTTTAAACCTCATTTAAAAAAATCAATTATTTTGTAACATATCTTAAATGAATGGAATTTTATATTTAGTGTCATTGTAATATTTTTATTCTTTAATTGAATGTTTTTATGGTCACATTAAAATTAAATATCTTCCATGTATGTGAATTTTTTTTCTCAAAATTTCTAATTTCCAATGTAAAAAAATTACTTTTTTTCAAAGATTATTTTTATTATGAAAATTTTATTTATTTATGATTTTATTATAGTTTATGATAGGTGCAGATAATTATTGGTTTCTATGTGATAAACCAATTACTATCATTTTCATTATAATCAAATGACTAGTGGTCACATGATAAACCAACGATTGGAGGTTCCATAGTAAACCATGATCAGGAGGTTATAAGACGACCTCTATTGCTTTGGGTACTCCAGAGATGGAGGTGATCCATATCGGTTAATCCATTTATAAGAGTGATAAAAAATTATTTTTCTAGATACTTATATTTTTTATTATTAGTAATGTTTTTTCATGAAATTTTTTACATTTTAATAAGGTAAGATAATAATATTTTTTAAAATATATTTCTTATTTTACAAATATATATGTTATGTATTAATGAAAAAAATATCATAAATATTAATTAGATTAATTTTTTCTATTAAAATATATCCATCATATAAATTTTGTGATGATACCCTGTTTTAAATAAAATTCATAGGATTTAAGGGACAATAAAAACAATAATGTGATCAAGGTGATAATTGTAAAGATTTAGAATGAAAATAAATAATGATGTATTTTTTTTTTGAAAAAATGAATTTGAGTAATCATGTCAACATTTTAATATTTGAGATGTTGTTTATGTGTTTTGATATAAATATCAAACATTTTAAACAAATATTTACCTCAAAATTTGATTATGTAAATTCTATTTAGAAATCACTAGAATATGAAATGATTAAGTCAATGTCTTTATATATTTGTCAAATTATTTTATTGAAATTCACTTCCATGATTTATTTATTTTGGGAACATAATTTATTAACATTAATCCAATTATTTTAATTTAAATTTACAATAATTATCTATATCAATGATTATGGAAATTTTTATTATTTAAACTATATAATATTATTAAATACGATGTTAACTTTGATAATTAATTTATTAACTGGGGGAAAATTGATAAATCAATATCCAATTTTCAAAAAATATATTTTATTATAAAGGTAAATTTTTATTAATTAAATATATTATTCTATATTTGAAGAATGATTTTGAATATAAATACATGGGTTGGGGATTGGAGTAAACAATCCACTTATTACATCAATTGTCCCATAAGACGAAATTAGTTAGAGATAAACACTAAGTTTTTGGTTCTATGATGAAATATATTTGTTTCTATCCAAAAACATAATATATCTTGATAAGAGTTATTGATGGTATCATTTTTCATGTTCAAGATACATGATGTTTGATAATTAAGCACTTCTTCATTTTAGTTATTATTTCCTAGAGGATTTTCAACATGAAAAAATATGTAGATGCATTTCATTATCAATATTTTGATGTAATTTAATGTGTTCTCAATAATTTACCTTCCAATAATATTGAAACACTTTATTATTAGATTATAGATTACATGAAATAATTGTTCTATAATTTAATTATCCATATTAATTATTATTATTGATTTATTATTTCTTCCCCTATACATAACCCATACCGATTAATTGATCTCAGCATTAATTTACTAACATTCCCTAGTATTCCATGAAAAATACTATGAATTATATAAAGGATACACTTGATGGAATAATGTTATTTTCAAATAATTATTTTTAAATTTTTAAATTAAAATTTAATGAAATACTAATTTATGCATATAGATTACCTATACTACTAAAATATTAGGTCATTTGGGATGTTATTTCTTTTTATCTAATGCTATTAAATTGAAATACGACATCATCTCCAAGAATAACAGGGTCATGGATGCTACAGTTCTATTAGAGAAAGCATAGTAAGAACTTTGGGAACTATATTTTGATAAATTTAATCTATAGAATATAACCCTATGAAATAATCATAGTATTAACATTAAATAATATATTTCTTAATTATCTTAAGTTTCATGGATACCATCACCAGAATATGAGATTAATGTTGATCAAATTTAATAAATCATAATCATTTAATTTTAGGTTTCTTGTAATTATATTATAAATAATTAAGGATATTTTTGAAAAAAAAATATCTGAATCCAGCTCATTAATTTAGTAAATGTTTAACTTTATTTTTCTTTTCGAATAAATCATTTAATTTTTAGATTCATAATATTAATGGTATTTCTGTCCATTGAAATTATTATAAGCATTAATGAAATTATAATAATAGTCAATTTGAATTGTTAGGACATGAAAAAATACATTGTATTCAAAACTACTGAGAAAAGGTTATTTAATGATTAAATTTCAATTATGTTCATAACATTTATGGGAAATTTGTTGGAATTATAAAAATGTAGTTTAGGATAAGGTTAACCTATATATAGAGTGACAAGCTATCGTATCCATCTTGGTAGGAGTATATTAACACATTATAGAAGGATGATATAGGTTTCAAATCGACCACTTTCTTAAAAAATGTCCTAGTTAATATGTTGTAGTTTTTAGTGATACTATTTGATGTTTAAATATTAATATTGGACCAACAATATTACTTTTTTGGTTTAGATATTATGTTATTATCCATATTGGATTGGTAAAATAGTTAGGGACAGATAGAAGGACCTGTTTTAGGGATCTTACAATCTTGTAAAAGTGAATTTTACTAATTCCTAAATTAAAGAAAATAATTTTTGTAATTTATTTAATCGAAAAAAGGGATAAATATTAATTTTACTAAAGAAAAACCAATTTAATAAATTATGTCTTTGAAATAGAAATATGTTATGTATGTATATTTCCTTATATAATTTTATAGTTAAATAATTACACAAATATAAGAAAATATTTTTTTATCTTAATACATTAATTGGTATCAACCAATGTATTTTAAATAAAAATTTATTTTTTTGTCTTAAATTCCTCAAAATTCCAATAATCATGTGCTTTTGTACGTTCTATGGACTAAATCACGCACTATAAATATCCTTTATTTCCTTCAATGACCATATCATCACTTTCCAATGATGATCTCCTACATGACAAAATAGATTTTTCATCCAGTATAACCCATTTACGTAAAATAATATCTTAGGAAGTGTGTATTTTGTAAACCCTTTTATGATGTTGGTTTTTAAACAATGAAATTTTCAAATATAAAATAATATTTTATGATGAACTAGGTAAAATATCTAGAATGAAATTTATTTAATGTTAGGAAAATGTGGAATCCAAAAAAATATAATAGGGTATCTTTCTATTTAATAGATTATTTTATATAGAAAACCATGTTATGAGAAGTCCAAAAAACACTTATATTTGATTGTGATACTATAAATACTAAGCTCTATTATGTTACATGCAGGACCATGTTTTACCGAATACTATGAATATTATTATTTGAATGGAAAAATAACATCCTAGAAATTAAATTATATGTTATGAATAGGTTTGATTATAAGATTAAAATTAATTTTTTACACAAATAATAAATAATCATTTCGTTACAAATAATTATAAATTGAAATGAAAACAATTCAATATGAAGGAACAGTTTTTATAAAAGACTTTTTTATGCACCCAAAGGTGATTTTTCAGAATACATTTTATTAATTTATATTAGTGAATGATATTAATGAAATACATAATTTATATATGCAATAAATTATAATTTACATTTATCCAATAGTTTTTATGGGCATGCGATATGAATAAATCAAATTTGATACATAAGTTGATATATTATTCTAATTTAGTTTGGTCTCCTTTTAATGATGTAAGTATATTAGAACAAAATATTGTAAATTTATTAAATATTATATAAAAATAGAAATATTTTTTGAAATTTTAGATTCATAATTATATTATGGTGAACTTTTGTTATTTTTCATTGAAGATAAATTTTTTGAGGAATAATGAATAATAATAAAATCTAATTGATAAAATAATTTTCATATATATATATATATATATTATAGTGATAAATTATATATGAATTGGTTAAAAGTATTATTATATCAATTTAAAATATATTTATACAATTTAAGTTATTATTATCATTTTAATGATGGATTTAGATAAGATACATAATGATATTTCGAAATTATTTTAATTGAAAAATTATCTTTCCCATCTAATCTAATAGATTTATTTTAAATTAATTTATTCAATATATGTGATTTGAATTTGGATAAATATATTAAATATTTAGAATATTAATAATTTATAATTTCTATTATGGTAAAATTAGTTTTTTAGCAATTGAAATTGTGAAATAAATGAAAATTAATTAAATATCTTTCAAAAAAAATTACTTTACATAGTGGTTAATTAATAATCTCAGGGGGACAACTGAGATATAAAAACATAATAAACAATTTTTTTTAAATATTTAGAAAATTTCATATTTTATATATAATTTTATTCTTTATTTTATTTTCATTTTTATTGTATATTACCCAATAGTTTTTACCATTTTATATTTACAAGAATGCAACTCCTCCACCATAAAAGTTTTTTCACCCAACCAAAATATTCGCACATCTAAGCCCATTTGGAATTACTGAAACCTTTAAAAATCATATCCCAAAATCTATCATATAAACTTATAATTCTCACCTCATGAATAAATTAATCCAAGGAATTACATTAGTGAAATAAAAATTTAGTTACATGAATATGTATTAATGTTCTTAACTACAAATGTTTCCTTATTTCATTCACCACTGCTTGAATTATTGTTACAAATTGATTTTATAATAAAATATTTATACATAATGGACATTTATTTTTTACTATAAGGTTATAAAAAATACCTACCCAAACATCCATCAAATGGGATATGAAATAATTGTTCTTGTGTTTGGAGGATAACCACCTCACGATGTGATATTGTTCGTTCCTTCATTAAAAAATTACAATGTTGGATATGTTGATGAATCTATATTTTATATATGATATATATTATATTTATAATGTATTTACTAGTTTATATTTTTTATATAACTCAAACCTTCATGCTTTCCATTTTTTATAATGTGATAACATCATTTTTGGACGCTAGTTCAACCACCTCCTCAAAGTGATGTGATTCGTTCCCGCATTACATGGAATGTATAATGGATGGTTTTAATTAAAATATTTGATAAATATGAAATAAAATTTTACATAAATAATAAAATAAATATATTTCATTTACTTTTCGTTCTTATAATACTACTATATAATGGAAGTAGAATTCATGTGTATGTACAACCTACCATCTCTCAGAATAATGCACTCAATTTAAAATCAATAAATTTCATGGACCATAATAAAAAAATATATAATGAATATATATAGAATTTAAATTAGGGATTAAATTATGGATATTTTTATATTATAATCATTGTAAGTGGAACAAATATAACAAGTCAAATCATACTCAAAAAACAAAGCAACTAACACCATAATTATCAATAATAATTAATGAATATTAATTAATATGTTATAATACATTATAATGTGATCATATGTTATATTATAAATATGATTATTTTTTACATGAATTTAATATAATTCTTAACGTCATTATAAAAGTTATTAAATAATGTTCATCCAAACGTGACATAATGTATGATATTCCATTGTAATTTCATTGTATTAATATATATTGTAATATTATGTACCTAAATTATTTTATGTGGTGTATAAACAAACCAATTGATATATAATATCATGAAAAATTAATTATTCCTGGTATTTTATTTTTTATTTTTCATTTTTTCATTTGTAGGTATTTGAATAAATAGTTTCCAATTGATAAATATTACAATTAATAAATTTCTTTTCATTGTGTTTTTAATCCCTTATTGTCTTTAATTTTCTATGTTTGTTTTTATAATGAATTTTGAATATATATTTATTTATTAAAACTTATTTTTTTTCTATTTATATTTGATAAAAAATGACTCCTTGTCACATACCCACTTCAACATTTTATCCATTTGTCTTGTTTAATTCACAATCTCATTTTATTTTTTATTCATTACAATTGAATTTACATTAATAGTGATTATTTGACAATTGTGTCATAAAATATTTATCTTTCTTTATATTTTGTTTTTAGTGATCTATTTAAAGTAATATTTCAATTTTTACACTTTTTTTACTTAAAATGTTTTAGGAATAATTTTAAGAAAACATGAATACATTTCTCTCATCGATCAAAAATTTATATTATTTTTTAAAAATATTTTATTTTAAACTATTTTTTCTATAAAAGTTTTCAAAAATTGTCATAAAATATACATAATTATTTATTAAAATAGTTTTTATAAAATGGTTTCAATGGTTTCTTCTTTCTTTTTCTGGATAAGGAACATTTATAATCCTTTTTTTCAAATTGAATATCCTTTTTATCTTGTACAACATGTATGGATTTACCCACCATAATTTATTTGAATCATTAATTTCAATAATAAAATTTTATTTTTAAAAAATTTATAAAAATTATATTCAATGACAATAATATTAAATATACATTTTAAAATAAAAATCATATTTCCCTAACTAAAATTTTAAAATTTTATATTTATATTATTTGTTTTCCTCATTGAAAAAGGATCATTATTTTACTCCACATTTGATATTTCTTCTTGGTACTATCTTTATTATTAAATTGGTTGGTTTTTGTTTTATTTGGCCAAGGGTATTATTAATATTCAATTCCTTGATTAATGTTTTTCATTTTGAAATATTTTCATTCATGTGATCATTAGAAATTAAATATTCCCTAATTTTTCATAGAAATTATCATGGATATATTTATTATATAAAACATATAACATTTTTCAATTAATTATTTAATTTTATAGTTTCTTGATGAACTAAGGATATATTGACAAATCTGTATCCTTCATTCAACACAAATATTTGAGGATAAGGAATTATTTTATTAATTAAAATTATTTGTCAATATACAAGGAAATCATTGGATTAAAATTACATGGGGTTTGGATCAATGGAAATAGGCTAATTGGTACATAAATAGTCTCATGATATTAAATCAGTTGGTGAAAAACCCTCGTATATGTTTCTAAAAAGAATCAAAGGCCATTCCACAGACAAACATAAATTTACTTGAGAACAGGTCTTGATGATATTTTGGTTCATGTGCCAGATAAACGATTTATGATAAATAAACCTTTAATTCCTTTTAGTTATTATTATCCTTAAGATTTTCACTATGGAAAAATATATGGATTTATTTCCTTATTATTATTTTTTTGATTTAGTGTTATGTGTGATCAGTTATTTTCATTGAAATTCAATTTAAACACTTACTTCTCAGTTTATTGGTTAGATTAAATATTTGTTCAATTATTTACATTTCCACATTGATTATGATCATTTATTCTTTATTTATTCCACAATACATAACCCTTATTGGGCGTTTGATCTCACCCTTATTTGGATTCTGTTCCCCTAAAATTTTTGAATTGTACTAAGAATGACATTCGAGAGTATGGTAAATATAAAAATATTATTTTTTTAAAAAAATATATGTTATAATTTTGGAATTAAATTGTTATAAAAGATGAATTTTTGTGTCTATTTAACCACTAATAATAAACTATTATGTCCTTTGTGTTGAAATTTACATGTATCTTATATGAATGTAATGGTATAAAAAAACTATATACATGATTACAGTGGTTGGGGATGATAAATGAATACTTGGTAGCATTTATCTCAAAAAATTATCTCCCTAAAAGGATTCATAAATATTATTAGAATCCCTAAATTTATTTAAAGATAAACATATATATATATATATAGAATTACATTGGAACCTTCTTCTCCATCAATAGATAAATTATTGTAGAGAACTCCTTATATCCTTGTCCATTCATTCTCAAAATCATAGTATGGGATGACTTATTTGGACACATCATTCTATTTTGAAAATATTTTTTTTGAATATATTCTTTCTCCAAATGAATTTCATTATTGTATGATATTAATTTTTTATTTATAGTTATTTGATAACATGAATCCTCATGTGATTTTATTTTAATGTTTAAAATATAAAACTATACTAGATGTCATTTCAAATATATGTTTTTTTATTTCATCACATCATGTACCATTCACCCAAGAAAAAATATTTCATTACGTTTATATTTTTAAATTACTTTTTCTTTTTATTTAGATCATCTACTAAGTCCACATGCATTATTTTTGGTTTATCATATTTTTCATCCTCTTCAATAGAATATACAATTTCAATAGAGTCATCTATTAAACTGAGAACTCATTCATTTAATTATTTTTCTTATAATAATCATAACATGACCTAAAAATATTTTAATTTTTTAAAACAAATCTATCATATCATTAGGAATATTTATATGATGTTATTTTATAAATTTCATAATTGTCTAACTTTTATGTATACATATTACAAAAATAGCATTGAAGGGAATGTATGTTTTCTAAATCATAATATTAAATGAATTTTTGGTCACAAATTTGTTTATTTGAGATCTTGTGATCAAGTTTTTATCATGAACCCCCTTGATAGATGCAGGTTTCCTAGTAGTGATTTTTTTTTTAAAAAATAATAGTATTTGTTCCCATACCTTTCACAACAGTAATAAATAACACTGACACTATATTTTCCACATTGATATGTATTATATCATATATTTTTTAACTTATTATTTATGATCTATAGTATTCCAAAGATTTAGTGAATTTTATAAATCATTTATCTATCCTTTTGATCTAGGAAATGATATAAATTTTCTATATTGTTGAAAATTTGATTAAGACTCTTCTTATTTTGATCACATCGCAAGAATGAGTTATCATCTTCTTTTATCAAATTACTATATTTTTATTTTATTTTCCATTCATTATTATATTTTTATTACTTGATTGGTACATGATATAATTAATTTTAAATTTGAATACATCATGTGAAAAAATAATACAAATATTTAATTCATTTTAATATGTTCTTTGTAGATATAAAAATTTTATTATAAATAAAATTATTTTATGTTGGTCATCTATTATATTTATAATTTATCCCCATAATTTTAGTCCTATGAAATTTAATTGAATTTTCAAGTTATAAATACATTCCAATTCCCTCTACAAAAACATCAAATAACACTAAAAATATCATATAAATCACCTTATATTATTTATTTTGGGTATTTCATCTAAATTCCATATATTGTGAAAATTTTAGTTTCTGATTAGAACCAACACTATTATGAAAACATCGTGGGAAACATATTTATATTCACCCTTTCTTATAAACCCTTGATTTTTTTTATTTATTATTATTTTTCTCCATCCATGCATTATAGGAATTTTGTGCTTATCTTGTACCAACATTTTAAAAATCATTATTACATCAAATAATTATTACGTTACGGTATACATTATTCCAGGATGGTATTTCTATTAGTATAAGGGATGTACTCATGTTATTTGGGTATTAATGAACCACAATGAATACATGTGTTGAAACATCTAATTTTCAAATAATTTTTTATGTTTTGGCATGTGGTTATTCCCATTCCCTTACTATCATCTCATGCTCTGAGATAATCATTCAATGAGTTCTATTTCTTCCTGAAATAATTTTTTTTATTTCATCCCATTCGTTCATAATGTTATTTAATTTTTTTTATTTAATTTTTATTATTATTGAAATTAATTTTTAGTATTACATTACACATTAACATTATCATCTATTTGAGTATCATTAACAACCCTAGAAACATTGTGCACTTTATTATATTCACGAAAATATTGAATATATATTATAATAAATATATCATTCAGATAAAAAATTATATTAATATTTTCAATTTCATTATGAAATCATTCATTGTAATGATAAAAAATATAATCATTTTACTTCACATTTTCATATAGAGTGTTGGATATTACAACCTTTTTATCCAATTCAACTTCTATAAAACTACCCTCACCATTCAAGAAATACATTTTCATCTTGATGATCATTGAAACCAGGAAAAATATATTTAATAACATTTTTGGAAATAAAGTCATACATTGTAAAATTTAAAAATGAGTATCACTATGTAATACATTATTATGGTAGCTTAAACCATATTCATTATTAGAATCATAATCATAGTAATATCTGGAAAAATATTCCCCAATAATTACCACAAATTGTTGGTATCTCTACTTTTAGTATGAGATTAGTCTCCCTCTTCTATAAATATATTTTCTTTTTATTATTTTGAGTTTTAGTATAAATATGTCAATTATTATAATCATGAGAAACTACCTTTTTTCAACTGGGGTAGTTATTTCAATTTATTAAACCATTAATCAATAAAACCAATCATTCACCATTTATATGAAACCTTTATCTGATTCAAATTTGAGTACTCTATGCTATATTGACCACTAAGATGGTGTTGGATTAATTTTTTACATTTTAAAATTTTCTTTCTTTTGAGTTCACCATCTTAAACATGTCATGGTTATCGATCCACTAAGTTATATCACATTATCTCACATCAAAAGTATAAATAATATATGAGAAAACATAACATGATATTTAAAAATTTATGTAAAAAAACCTAACCCCTTATTGTTTTTTAGACTCCCCAAAAAGGATTCTCTACTAAATAATTATCAATTATTAGAACAGATATGGAAACATGAGGTATTACACACCAGTTTTGTAGCCTCTAGTTAATCATGATTCTATACCCCCAAAACCAAAACTTTTCCATTTAATGGTAAGTAATCTCCTACATCATGTGATTTTATTATTCTAGACTAATTAGTAACCAAAGCCTTTGTCCATTTCAATAACTATTTAAACAACCAAATGAAAATCTCTTTCATCTTCACAATTGTTTTGATCCATAGATATTATGATCTTTTTCTACTCCTAGGCACTTCTTTGTATCATGAAATGGATCATCTACCACAAGATCATTAGATATTTGTTCACTTATGTATGACTTATTTATTTTAAAAATATTATTTTAAGTTAATATTTATCTTGAATGTAATCAATACTATATCTAAAATGATAATATTCTTCTCAGTCTTTTGCATGGATAGCCATGATAGCCTTTTGTTTTAAATTTATTTTGACTTTACTCTATTAAACATCTTAACATAGATGAATAGTAAAATATTCAATAGTAGAATTCTTTGGAAATAAATAATCATTTATCTGATGAAGTCCATGAGTAGATAATTGTGTTCACGTAAAACTCATACTGTATTCAATTTTATTTTCTCCCTGATCGAAATTTCAAATTATAGAATAATTTATCCTCAAATAAACAGCTCAATATTATCCTGGAATCATAATTATTTCATGGACATCACAATTCGGTTATTTTAAAATTTATAAAATCACTACTATATATATAAAAATAATATCTAAATTTTTCATATTCAAGTCAAATGATCATATTATTGAATTGATGATGATATATTGTGTAATGTTGGACCTTTTCATTTATACTTAGAATCATGATTCTTGAAATATATTAGACATCAGATTTAATTTCCTCTATATATTTTTCAAATTTTATGTATATTATCTTATATTATAATCAAATTAACATATCATAGAATATGTGATAAGTCATATATTGTTTTACACCTTCTTTAATGAATACTATACTGATGTTCACATTATATAGAACAACAATTCTGTTTTCCAATATATATTTCTCAAAATATGTGTGATATTTTTGAAATGAAAACCATATGATTAAAACATAAAATAAATGATATATCAGGTATGGTTAGTCCAATTTATTCATTTGGTCTAAAAAATCATGAAATCCATTTTTTATTCAATAATTTTCATTAAATTTTAACTATTTATCACATATATAATTCATTTACTGTGAAATGTAATTCACATATAATTACCATAATATATTAAATTTCATTGAACATAACTTCTTCGAATTTTTCCAATATGAACATGTATAAAAATGTTTTTGGAACATAATAGAAGTACAATAAAGAATCTTTTCGTGATGAAATACATCTTTAGAAAGTCATTAGAACAATACATGAAAGATAATGAGATGTTTTAGGTTACTGATCATTCCATTAACATGTGATTATCCTACAATATAATCTAATAAATTCAACACTATTTGAAACTAAAAAATACATCTCTAATATCAACAAATGAAAATCCCTTAATATAAAACATTTTTTATTAACGTTATCAAACAATATCTACATGGAATAGGAGGAAAAATAATCATAAAAAATATGTATCACATTGGAACTACATCCTCAAACCATATACATGATCATTTTTTGAAAACCATAATCACAAACCTCATTCATCAATGTTCATTTGATCATTCATATGCATGTCTCATTCACTAACTTAACTTCACATGGAATCGCCACATCACATCTTCATTATATAGATATTAACGTATAGAATAATTCATATATTCAGTGTTTCATATCCATTCCAGTATATCATGGGATATGTTATTCATGTATTAATTCTATAAATCTCATCTACATGATGAAAATATTCACAAAGAACGTGAACATCATAGTGTATATCTCTCTAAAACCATAATATGGGTAAATTCATATTTAATTGAATTCAAAAATCCCATCATTATTTTGAGTCTCCCATATGGAATCATGATCATATGGAATTCTCATTCATGTATTATAGCCTCCATGTGCATAACATTCATATTTTCATAGAGTCTTTTGTATAATGCATTACTTTCATAAACTCAACCTCAAATTATGTAACAATTTTTTCGATAGATAAATTTATGATCGTGTGAGATCAAAATCTAATCACATGTTGTATTTGATATCTTATGTGGTTTTTATATATAGAGGCCTAGTATTGTCATATAAGGATCATAAATATTTTTCAGTGAATGTTAATTAAATTAAATTAACAGACACATGGGGGGATTAATTGTTTTTGTCCATGAAAAATATGGAACCCAACATTCTAAATTTCTGAAATATCTTAAATATATCCTATAAATATCCTCCAATTTATTACTCTAACTCATAATAGATTTTTTATAACCTAGGTAATGATTAAATAATAATGTGTGATGTAAGATGGTCATTAGATCTAAACAAGGTAGATACATAAGAAAAAATGGAAATTTGGGTATGAGAACATGAGCATGACATCTGCAACCATAACACCCATATCAAAGATCAAAAACTTGAGAATTACATAAATATCCATAGTTTATAAGAAATATATCAAAATTATATCTCACAACATGATCCATAAGAGCATGTATTTTCCCTTAGACAATGATATGTGGAATACCCATTAGTTTATAACATTGTTAACATGTATAAAAAGAGATTGGTTCACCCATTTATATAATGAAATCAAATAAACCCCTCACATAAAATTGTAGACATATTAATATGTCCACTCATAACATAATAGATGTGAAATATAGTTACATAGATAACAATGTAAAAATGTAATCAAGATCAATAATAAAATTGGGAACGTGAAATCATGATTATGCATAATATGTTTTACATGTAATCAGGTTCACACATAACATTATGGAAAAATAATTTGGGTCACAAATAAAATATTTACTCAATAGTAATCCTTCTTCATCTTATTTAATGGATGGATATTTCATCCCACCCATCTCATTATCAAAACAATATTTATATGTGACAAAAGTTTATAAGAATTCATCATTTCAAAACTAATAAAATGAAATGGGTTACATAAACAATGTATCATATCATATCCTATGGAAAATGTACATGATTTAAAAGCATTTTATCTTTAATCATTTAAAAACATGTTAAATAGAGTATTTTTAATGAGTGTTAAATCATTCAAAAAACTATAGAAGAGAGGTGGGTTTAATACCAATCTTTTCATGATAAACCATTCATATAAATAATAAGAATGGAATATATGATTTATAATCCATGAAAATTATAAGATGCGGTAGACGATATCATCTTAGCTGGGAAAAGATTTTTACTAAACATTTTAAATGTTTCAGGAGAAAATTATACATTTTACATTGAGAAACACTTTTTAAAAAATAATAACTTTTTAAAATAATTTCATTTTAACTAACATTGAATACATTTCAACGAATATTAAATTAAAATAATTTTTAAGAAAATGGGAGGTTTTTATTTCCATAAACATTAAAACATTGACTTACTTCACATTTTGGGTAAAATCCAAATATAAATTATTTTCGAAAATTGAACAAAGATTACTTTTAAAAAATTAAATAATTCAAAAATGTGTAAAATATAATTTCAAAAATTATTAGGTAAAAATAAGACATTAATAATTTTTTTTTGAAAACAAAATTATTTAAGAAAACAGATTTCTGACTAGAGGGAAATAAAGGCGTATTTTCTTTAGAAAAATTAATATATTATTTTATGTTCAAATAAGAGGAAAAAAGGTTAAATTACATGAAAATATAATTTATAATTATAAGTTAATAAATTTAATGTTTTTCCTAATATATGGATTACTATATTTTATTATCTGAAATACAATCATAACCAATTTCAACAAATGACTATAATATAACATAAAATCACAACCACATTGGTAACATTAAATAATAAAACCAATGCCGTAATAAAAATAAATTCACCTAAAAATATCATTAAGACAAATAAATTTATGATATTTCATTTAAAAGGGACTATCTATATACCTCTTTAAGGAATATTGGTGCATAACATAATGTACTTCTCAACGGTGAAAAATTGGGACAAAAATCCCGTACATCTTTATTGATATTTAGAATACAAATAACCAGTAAATAATAAAAACACTATAAATTTAATGAAAATAATTTTATTCATGATATAATATTCTAATGTATCATTATATACATTAATAAAAAGTAAAAAGACGTATATTTTCATGTGGATCACAAAATAAATGATATATCAAAAATCCATTACATTTTGTCTAAAAATTTTATGTACATGTTCAAACAGCATATATAAAAATTTAATTTTTGTAAATATATTATAGAAAAATACATAATTGTTTTATTACCATATATTAATTACTTTGTGCCATTTCATATGATTTTTTTAATAATTCCTTATTAACATCATATTTCAGGTAATAAACGATTTCTTTATTATATATGTTTTTATTTGTCATTTTGTAGCCTCATAAAATGATAATGTTTCTATAATATCCTTCATTTCTAAATTATATAAATAGATTATATATTATTTATAAATGTATTTATTTTAAAATAAATTAATATTTAAATAAAAATTTAAATACACAATTCATGTAGATGACATGTTTTTCATATGCAAGATTATAGTATACAGTTTATTAACATATTGAAAAAAATAATTTTAATTTTTAAAACATAATTGATGAAAAAGTTATTAGCCATATATATAAACTTTTTTCATGAGATTCATTTTTATTACATTAATCTAAATTAAAATAATGAGTCACAATAGTTCATGTGGAGGTAGTCCAACGTACAGATGAGCGATGTTATCGTATTACTATAAATTGAAAAATATGATGTAATGTGTGATATTATAAATCCATAATAAATTTAATATCATATATGTAATATATAAATAATAAATCCATCATTATTTTCAAAAATTACAGGAGGTAATGGTAAAATAAATGACATTGATTGAAAAAGTTGTAGTATTCCTTACAAACGAGCAACATTCTCATAACCCATTGGATGCGATTGGAGATTTTATATGTAATTAACTTAAAATTAAACCACCTCATTTTAATATTGATAATATAGTTATTTTAGAAACATTTTCTAATAATCATTGATGAAGGAGTTCAAATACAGGAAACAAATACACATTTTGCTGGATGTTACATCTTCTTCTTATATCCTTCTTGGGTTTCAACAAGTAAATTACTATGATATATTTATGTCTAAAATAAGTCGTTCAGGTTGAGATGAGGGATGTTTTTATTTTTTCCATTACGACTTTATCCAGAAAATATGGTTTTATGTTTTAATGAATAGAGGAGTGGGGTGGACTTTTATATTTGTGGGAGATGATCTATTTGGTATTTTGAAAGTGAAAATTTGTTCTCCCATGATTTTCTACAAGTAAAAATGGTCAAAATTAATCATTAATGAACTATATGGGTTTATGGTAATATTCTATATTTTTTTCAGGATTGTGTTTAGAATATTTAATAAATTTTGTTTTTTTGATTATCCCAAACCCCCAATAAACCAATATTTAACATAACGTCGATATTTTATTTTCATTATTTTCTCAATTAATACTGGAAAAATATTTAACTGAACATATTAGATAAAATATATTATTCTGATACAAAATATTTAATCTACATTACCGAATTCTATTCAAAGAACAGGAATAATTAATGTTAAAAATAATCTCATAGAAATAACAAGAAAACATGTTTCTTGAAGTGATATTATTCAAGAGTACACTGTTTTTATTTAAAAATTCAATAAGTAATTGATTCATATGACCTAAATATAATTTATGTATGTTTTGTTAAACTTATATTACTTATAATCCAATTTAAAACATAAATTATACATATAAAATACTACGAGAAAAGAATTTATTAAATTATACATTGTTATTTTTCCCAAATAAAAAATAATGATAATTTTCATAAATGAACAAAATATCTCATTATAATAATAATAATATGAAAATTTAAAATTTAATTTTTTTAAAAAAAATTTAAAATATATGAATGTGATAAAAATTATTTTTTATATTTTATTCCCAATGGAGAAAATCAATTTTTTAGAAATTATTATTTTAATTGAATTTCTTTTATTCTTATCTCATGTTTAAAAAAACATTACCTGAATGTGAAATATTTAATAGAATATATTATATATAAAATTCATTATAATATTTCACCAAAATTTATTCATTTAATATAGTGAGGTCAAACTTGATTATGTTCTTAATAATGGTTTTTTAGAAAATGATTTCTTTTATTTTGAAACGTTTTTTAATTAAATTTTTAACTACATTGTCACAAAAATAAATTACTCTATATATGTGTGTGTTTTTAATCTATACAATTTTATAAATTATTTAATCAAATTCATACTCACTGTTCTAATGACTTACAATTAAATATGACTATAAATTATAATATTTTAATAGCATGTCACAATTTCATTAATCTCAGAGCTATATATATCGAATGTGAAAATCAGAATTTAGTTAAACAAAATCTACGTATTGTTTTAAATGAAAAATAATCTAAACATATTTTCACATGTAACAAAATCTAAACTCATTGTGTCATGTAGTGAAAATTTTCAAAAATATTAAATTATTTTGGTAAACAATCCCAAAATCTATGTGTGTTACAATCTACCACATGAAGAATGAATTTAACCTTCTAAATGTTTTTCTATTATAAATGGTTTATAAGCTGAAAATAAATTCATATAAATCCATATAGTTAATATTATTAATACCACATCCCCCAAAAATGAAATGTTGTATACATAATGGTTTCCTAAACTAACTCGTAATGAGGCTTCAAAATAAGAAAGCATGGTTAGAAGTGATAATTTAGCAATGAAAGTATAGAATAATAATATAATATTTTAATATAGATAATTTATGGTAAAAATGTGGGTAATCTATATATATATATATTTTCCACAAAACAATAAATCCTTGATGATTTAAGGGAATATATGATACATCATAAATAACTGTATTGCGGTAATTTTTTTTGTTTTAGTATCATTTTCCTAATGTTGAGGAATTATGTTACCAACTATCTATGTAATTGTTTATACATTTACACATCATTATACTTATTTGTAGATATATCACTTGAAAAAGACTTCAATTTATTACAAGGGAATTCACTATTGTTTTTTCATCCTGGTTTCCATAATTTAAATAAACATTTATTTTAATACAAACAATGGGGACCCAGTCATACCGTACATGTATGTTACATATTTTTTATAAATATTTAATACATTCCAAAAATAGTCATATAAGGACCATAACATTTTTTTTTAGAAATTTAGAATGTAAAATTCATAATTAAGAAAATATATTTAATATATCTAACAATAAACATAAATGTTATTACTGAAACATAATAACCCATCATTCATAACATAGAGAATGGAGACATAAGAAAAGTTTAGATAAATTTTCATTAAGTGTTATTAAAGGGATATAGAAATTAATATCATCTGAGTAATAGTATGAGAACATGAGAATAACAAATGAAAACCAATTCCTGTATATCAAAGATCATAATCATGAGTCATGGATTAAATAATAGTATTTCACATGACATGCATCATAAGGAAATCAAATAATATGATCCTTGATAGAATATATTTGGGAAAAGAAATAGATTTATATAATACACATCATACTATATCATTTTGAATCAATATAAATATAGAATGTTTAATTATTAATTTATTGACATGAAATTTTTCACTTTTTTAATGGATGGAAATTCAACCAGGTCCACACATAAAATTTTTTCCATGAAGGTTAGGTCAATGAATAACCTCATAAACATGTAATCAAGTTCACACATAATAGTAGGAATATATATTAAAGATCATTTATAAATTGTGAATATTTAATCAGTTTCATTCAAATTATTGTGAACATACAAATACGTTCATGTATAACATATTTGTAACGACCCAAAGTTTCATTAATGGAAAATCTCTCTTGATCCAGTTAAATGTCTCTTTATGAAAATGATTTTATAAGGTGTCAATTTCTTTGGATTCATGTTAAGAATTTTTACCATTGTTAATATAGTCGTTGAATAGTGATCACATGATTAGTATAAATGTAAGGCTTTAACGAACCCAATTTTTACTCAGACAATGGATGTGATGGCCTCATCCAGTATAATTGACCCATACGAAGCCCATTTGTCCGAGCTCGGAAAAGAGGTGGCATCTTTGGGCTTCTCCCTTGACCAATCCCAAGCTGAGCTTCATTATGTCAAGCTCGAACGTGACCGTCTACGAGAAAAGTGGAAGTTGATTGAAACTACCACTCGAGCGATGTTATCCGAGCCACCCCAAGAGTATGTTACCACTGCACACCTTACCCTTAGGTCTGATGCAGCTATTTTAAGGGTTTATGTAACAAATAAGTAGTGCTATGTTCATGTAAATTATTTTTTGTATATAATTATGAATATAATTTCTATTCATTTTTGTTACTTTGTAAATAGTTTTTAAAGTACAAATGGTGTTTTTAATTATTATTTAATTAAGAAATCTATTTTATTAAATTAAGGGATTTTTGAATTAAATAATATTTTAATAAAATATTATTATTAAAATTAAATTAATTTTTATTAAATATAAATGATCATATAAATTTATGAATGCAGTTAAAATTTTTATTAAGGTTTAAAAGCCATTTCTGTCAAAACCCGTGAATTTTCGATAAATGTTGGTTTTTATTTTAAAAGTGAAAATTAACATATTTATAATTTTTTAAGATAAAATAAATTTCATTTCTAGAATCAGGACGTCGAAATTATCTAACGGTGAATTTTTCATAATTTTCTGAGATAGTCCAATTTTTGGATAAAAATTAAATACCATTTAATTATATAATGTGTTTTATGACATCATAATGACCCAATGGTGATGTAATAAAATACCATAATCCTTATGTTCTGCCAATATATGTTTTATCATTAAAATAATGTTATTTTGGGTTTCTTTGAATTACTTTTCAAAGCATTAATGAACCCCTCAAGACTTATTCAACACTTTGCCTTTTTAAATTAATTTCCATGGGAGTGTGACTCACCTTCACATAAGCAACCCTAAATTTTTATTGAGTTCGGTCCTTGACCTTGTAAAATATTTTTTTCCTCTTTCCTTTTCTAGAAACTGTGGGAAAATACCATGGGATGGTTTGTGGTTTGGATTATTTTAATATAAGGTGTCCAAACCCTAAATAATAAAGAATTCTCTCACATTTCCAATATAAACCAACCCAAGCTCCCACTTCCTCCCTACTAAAATCCCTTTGAGTTCGTCCAACCTCTTCCCTACTCTCTCTAGAATCCTCCCAAGGTGCCCCATGCTCCCAAGAATCCTCTCACAAGCCTCTCTCTTGCCTTTGGAAGCACACTTCCAAGTAAAGGTTTTTTCTTCCTTTCTCATTTTTGTCAATTTTCTTTAAGTTGTATTGCCCTTTTAATTTCAATTATGAATATTAGGGTATGGTTTCTCACCTCCCTCATACTGCCCTCTTTATGTTTGAATGATGGGAGACCCCTTTATCTCTCATTAATGCCTCACATGTACACCCGTTACTATGCCGAAATTCCGAAAGGAACTTCTCTCTCTTCTTTTACATTCAAGCAATACTTTTGAATCATTAATCTAAATTCCATTTCAATTGTTGGGACATGTATCTATATGTCCTCCTTACTGTCAATTACATTTAAATATGATGAGGAACCCCTTTCTCTCTCATCAACCTTTTTTATGAATTCTTATGTCACGCCGTTACGCTGCCGAAATCGCACCGATTTTCTAAGCCAATGTCATTGTGTAGTGAATACCATGCCCATTTCTCCATTAAGGGTATTCACCTTTATGCACATTTACTTATTGATTTTAAAGTTTCATGTATGAATTCCAAATTCCTTTATCATGGAATAAATGATTATGTTTTATGAATCCATGTTTTATGATCCATGTGGCACACTTATGCATGAAATGAAATGTTTAAGAAAGGTGCGCCCTTATAGCACTCCAATGCATTGAGTAAAGTATAGTATCATGATACGTCATGTTCAATGAGTGTTGAATAATGCTAATTCAAGTTCAACGAGGGAATACTCGTGCATCATTTGCAATGAGGGTTTACTCATGCTCCATGTGCAATGAGCCTTGGCTCATGCTAATTCAATGTTAAGTGTTGTTGCCACATTTCCATGTTATGATTATCATGCTTTATCATGCCTTTATGTTCACGTTTCTCTTATTCTCTATTGACATTCCTATTGCCTAAAATGTATTGTACTCCTCATGTTATTTCATGTGTACTCCCTTTCTGGGATTTATAGCTCACCCTTTTCTTATGCATGTCCTTAGGTTATCCCATGCAATGCTACGTATGAAGGAATGTAGTGGTCATGTAAAGGATGTTTTCAATAAAGATGTTGTATTTCAAGTTTTAAGTTTTTATGTAATGATCCTAAGCCCCGAAGACACTAAACCTCTCGATGTTCTTTATTGTATCATGTGAAGTTTTATGTAATAAAGCATGTTTAAGTTGTAATAAAACGCAGGGTTGTCATAGTTGGTATCAGAGGATATGTTTAGTTATTTTTGGGATTAGGAAACCCTAGTAAAGCCTTGGATACAAGACTTAGTATAATAAAAACATCTCTAAGTTAGGGTAAATACTAAGTATGTGGTTTATCAAACAAATACATCCCTGTCTAGATACGAGCAGGTAGAGGTGGCTCTGGCACAGATGTATCCTAGGCGTAAAACCCGAAAACACCGCTTCGAGCTAGACTCGAACAAGAACTGGTGCATGAAAACGGGCCTTGCTGCACTCTTGGTTACGACACTCCCATGGGATATGTTTTGATAAATTCACAATCTTAGTATGAACCCTTATTAAGGGAAAAATTCCCCTAAGAATATATGTTAGAATGTAGATCATGAAAAGCCTAGATTGAATCCTATAGACTCATGAGTTAAGGAAATAAAAGTTTATTTATAAGTCATCAACTTTTGTCTTTGGATGAACCTTTATGTGTTACCCATAAGTTTCATTTTATTCCAGCCAATGGCCGGTAATAGGGGGACTCAGGCTAACAACCTTTGGTAAGATCAGTGTGATCATTGTACTAATGAGATGTCCAATCCAATGGGAGCGGGAATCGCGAAATTTGCCACGCTTCTCTCTCATCTAACTCAAGTTTTGAATATAAGCACAGGTCAAGAGGAAAGTTCAAACCCCTCTAACAAAGAACAAGTCGTTATCAAGAGCTTCATGAGACAAAGGCCTCCTACTTTTAGTGGATCATCCAATCCCATGATCGCTGAATAATGGATCAACTCCATTGAAAAGGTATTCTCCATCCTCCAATGTTCTGAACAAGAGAAGATTCTCCTAGCGGCTTATTGTATGGAGGGTAAAGCTGATCAATGGTGGACATTGATCAAAAATATGAAGCCTGAGGAGGAGATCGAGGCTTTGGATGGAAGGAATTCTGGAAGAGGTTTTTTGATAAATATTTTCCGCGCACCCTCTGTCTTAAGATGTAAAGGGACTTCCTTTCCCTCAAGAAAAAAGATGAAGAATCTATGAGAGCGTACGAGGAAAACTTCACAAGGCTTGCACGATACGCTTCCGGCTTTGGCGTTACCCCCGAATGTAAGTTTGACCACTTCTGTGGTGGGATAAAGCCTAGCTTGAGGAAAGCAATAGCGATCCGTGACTTCGACAGCTATGAGGAAATTGTCTGATGTTCCCTCAAGGTCGAAATGGAGATTGGAGAATCACTGCGGTATCATGGCGAAAAGAAGCATAAGGTGGACTTCAATGTTGGTGGTCCGATGGATAAATCCAATGGCGCTAAGAAGTTCCAGCACCCCACTTGCCAAAAGTGCGGAAAGAAGAACCCTGGAAATTGCCTTAAGGGGACAAGGAAATGCTTCAGGTGTGGAAGAGAAGGGCACCTAGCTATTAACTATCGGCAAGAAGGACTCGTAGCTGCGATAGAGGAGAGGAACTCTCCATTCGAACCTCAACACATTGTTCAATGCTATAAATTCAAAGAACCGGGTCATTTTGCACATCAGTTCCCTAATCCAAGGGTTATCGGATGCAACCAAAAACCTCTAAGACAGCAAGGAAGAACTTTTTCCATCACTTATGCTGAATTGAACCCTGAAAACGAAGTGGTGATAGGTACTCCAGTTATTCATTCATGAATTCTGAACTTACTTTTTGATTTAGGTTTTACGCATTCTTTTATATCTCGAATGTTTAGTTGAACAATCCCAGCACCACCACAAATCATGGAAGTGAAGATGTCAGTGAGTATGGAAAATGGGGAAATCATTCCATCCCATGAATATAAGTCCTTTCCTATTATAATATGTGGATTGAATTTCCCGGAGAACCTCGTCATACTCCTTTTGTGGAATTTGATGCAATTCTGGGCATGGATTGGCTTTCCTTATATAGAGCCAACATAAATTTTGGGAGAGGGAAATCACACTCCATATGGAGAATCGACCCCCGATTCATTACAAGTGTCAGGAGGAAGAAGAATCTACTTTAGCTCCATCATCTCAAGAATGGATATTATTTCCCTATGAGCACGCCTATCTGGCTCAGATGATTGAGTCTAACGAAGAAACCATCCTTGAAGAAATGCCCATTGTGAGGGAATTCACGGAAGTGTTTCCCGAGGAACTGCCTGGTCTTCCACCTAGAAGAGATGTTGAGTTCTCAATTGAACTTATACCTGGGGCGCTACCAATATCCAAGACTCCATATAGAATGGCTGTTGTTGAGCTTGAAGAGCTGAAGAAACAACTACAGGAGAATCTGGATAAAGGGTGTATACGCCCAAGTGCTTCACCATGGGGTTCCCCAGTCCTCTTCGTCAAGAAGAAGGATTGGTCAATGCGGCTTTTCATTGATTATCGTGAACTTAACAAAATCATTATAAATTACAAGTATCCACTCCCACGAATTGATGACTTGTTCGATCAATTGCGTGGAGCGCAATACTTCTCCAAGATGGACTTGCGATCGGGATATTATCAAGTAAGGGTAAAGAAGGAAGATATCCACAAGACTGCTTTTCGTACAAGATATGGGCACTATGAATTCATAGTAAGGCCTTTCAGAATCACCAATGCTCCAGCAATATTCATGGACTTGATGAATAGAGTCTTTAGAGATTAACATGGAAAATTTGTGGTAGTCTTTATAAATGATATTCTAATATACTCCAAAACCAAGGAGGACCATGAGGAGAATTTAAGAACTGTACTGAAGACTTTGCGTAAGGAGAATCTCTATGCAAAGTACAGCAAGTGTGAGTTCTGGTTGAAGGAAGTATCATTCCTGGGCCATATCATCACAAGCAATTGGATATTTGTGGACCCCTCCAAAACAGATGCAATTGAGGGCTGGCCGAGGCCATCATCGGTAACGGATATACGTAGCTTCTTGGGGTTAGCTGGATATTATCGACGATTTGTGAGAAATTTCTCATGATTATCCAACCCTCATACCAACCTAACTCGAAAGGGAGTAAAGTTTGCTTGGAGTGATGAATACGTAGAAAGATTCAAAGAGTTGAAAAGGATGCTTATCACTGTGCCCGTGCTTGCTTTACCCACAAGTGGGGAACTTTTTGTGGTATTCAGTGATGACTCAAAGAAGGGATTAAGCTGTGTGCTGATGCAGAATGATAAATTGATATCCTATGCCTCAAGGAAGTTGAAAATCCATGAGCGAAACTATCCAACACATGATCTGGAGTTGGCAGCGGTGATCTTTTCCTTGAAAAGCTGGCGGCATTATCTCTATGGAGAGAAATATGAGATATATACTGACCACAAGAGTCTTAAATATATATTCACACAGAATGAGCTTAATATGCTCCAGAGAAGATGGATAGAGCTCATCAAGGATTATGATTGTTCAATACATTACCACCCTGGGAAAGCGAACAAGGTGGTGGATGCCCTAAGTAGAAAGGACCCAGTGATTCTATCAATGATGAGAATTGAGAAGGATCCAATCATCTTAGACTAGATAAAGATGGATGTGGGAATCATAAAGAAAGGAACATCATCAATCCGTTCACAAATGATTGATCAATGATCTCTTTTGGAAAGGTTAAAGGATGATCAAAAGGATGATGTGGGAATTCAAGAAAAAGTGGAAGCTATAAAAATGTGGAAATCCTCGGAGTATAATGTTAATGAAGAAGGAATTGTGCGGTTCGGGAAAAGACTATGTGTTCCATCAAGTCCGGAACTGAAGAAGGAACTTTTGGATGATGCACATAGTTCAAATTTCTCTATTCACCCAGGGAGCAGAGAGATGTATCGAGATCTCCGAGAAAACGTTTGGTCGTATAATATGAAGAAGGAGATCGCTGAATATACATCAAGTGCCTGGTGTGTCAGCAAGTGAAGGCAGAGAGGCAGAAGTATAAGGGGATGATTCAACCATTACCCATACCAGAATGGAAATGGGAGAACATCACCATGGACTTTGTCACCGGACTTTCGAGGAAATCCAAAGGCAACAATGCAATCTGGGTTGTTGTGGATCATCTTACAAAGACTGCACACATCATTTCTATTCTGGAGGATTTCTCATTGGATAAACTGGCACGGATATATATTAGGGTAGTGTTAAGGTTGCATGGAGTACCATTATCTATTGTGTCCAACCGAGATCCAAGAATCACCTCTATGTTTTGGAAGAGTCTTCAACATGCTCTGAATACTGAACTAAACATTAGAATGTCCTATCATCCTCAAACTGAAGGACAATCAGAGAGGACTATCCAAAAACTGGAGGATATGTTGAGAGCATGCTCAATGGACATTAAAGTAGGATGGGATCAACATCTTCCTCTGGTTGAGTTCACTTATTATAACAGTTTCCACTCGAGCATCCAAATGGAACCATATGAAGCCCTTTATGGGAAAAGGTGCAGAACACCGACATGTTGGGATGAGTTCAGTGAACGTAAGATGCTTGGACCAGAAATGGTCGAAGAAATGGTGGAGAATGTGAAAACCATTCAGCAACATATCAAGGCATCCCAGAGTCAACAAAAGAGTTATGCAGATAATCGTTGACGAGACCTGGAGTTTAAAGGTGGAGACATGGTGCTTTTATGCATATCTCCGTGGAAGAAGGTCATGAGGTTTGGAAAGAAAGGGAAGTTAAGTCCAAGGTACATCAGCCCCTTTGAGATTCTTGATCTTGTTGGGGATGTGGCCTATCGACTAGCACATACACCTACTATGGCCAAGGTGCATGATGTCTTTCATGCATCCCTCTTAAGGAAGTACATACTGGACCCTTCACATGTACTCTCTTCCGAGGTGGTACAATTGGAAGATGATCTTTCTTATGAGGGGAAACCAGTGAAGATCTTAGATCGTAGAGAAAAAGTTCTACGAAATAAGGAATTTCCCCTCATCAAGGTGTTGTGGAGAAACCACAAGTTTGAATAAGTGACTTGGGAGTCGGAGGATATGATGAAGCTTAGTTACCCACATTTGTTTTATTGTGGGAAAAGGAAAATTTTGAGGGAGAAATTTCTTAAGGGGGGAATATTGTAATGACCCAAAGTTTCATTAATGGAAAATCCCTCTTGATCCAGTTAAATGTCTCTTTATGAAAAATGTTTTTATTAGGTGTCAACTTCTTTGGTTTCATGTTAAGAATTTTGACAGTTGTTAATATAGCCATTGAACATTGATCACATGATTAATATAAATGTATGTCTTTAATGAACCCAATTTTTACTCAGACAAAGGAAGCGATGGCCTCATCCAATATAATTGCCCCATACGAAGCCCATTTGTCGGAGCTCGGAAAAGAGGTGGCATCTTTGGGCTTCGCCCTTGACCAAGCCCAAGCTGAGCTTCATTATGTCAATCTCGAACGTGACCGTCTACGGGAAAAGTGGAAGTTTATTGAAATTACCACTCGAGCGATGTTATCTGAGCCATCCCAAGAGTCTGTCACCATTGCACACCTTACCCTTAGGTCTTCTGCGGCAATTTTAAGGGTTTATGTAACAAATAAGTAGTACTATGTTCATGTACATTATTTATTGTATATAATAATGACTATAACTTCTAGTCATTTTTTTTACTTTGTAAATAGTTTTTAAAGTACAAATTGTGTATTTAATTATTATTTAATTAAGAAATCTATTTTATTAAATTAAGGTATTTTTGAAATAAATAATATTATAATAGAATATTATTATTAATATTAAATTAGTTTTTATTAAATATAAATGATCATATAAATTTATGAATGCAATTAAAATTTTTATTAAGGTTTGAAATCCATTTCTGTCAAAACCTATGAATTTTCGATAAATGTTGGTTTTTATTTGAAAAGTGAAAATTAACATATTTAGAATTTTTTTAGATAAAATAAATTTCTTTTCTGGAATCAGGACGTCGAAATTATCCAACGGTGAATTTTTCATAATTTTCTGAGACAGTCAAATTTTTGGGTAAAAATTAAATACCATTTAATTATATAATATGTTTTATGAAATCATAATGACCCAATGGTGATTTAATAAAATACCACAATCCATATGTTCGGCCAATATATATTTTATCATTAAAATAATGTGATTTAGGGTTTGTTTGAGTTTCTTTTCAAAGCATTAATGAACCCCTCAAGACTTATTCAACACTTTGCCTTTTTAAATTAATTTCCATGGGAGTCTGACTCACCTCCACATAAGCAACCCTAATTTTTTAAAGAGTTCATAACATGGCCTTGTAAAATATTTTTTTCCTCATTCCTTTTCCAGAAACCATGGTAAAATACCATGGGATGGTTTGAGGTTTGTATTATTTTAATATAAGGGGTCCCAAACCTAAATAATAAAGAATTCTCTCACCTTTTCTATATAAACCCACCCAAGATCCCACTTCCTCCTCACTAAAATCCCTTGGAGTTCGTCCAACCTCTGCCCTACTCTCTCTATAATCCTCCCAAGGTGCCTCAAGCTCCCAAGAAGCCTCTCAAAAGTCTCTCTCTAGCCTTTGGAAGCACACTTCCAAGTAAGGGTTTTTTTCTTCCTTTCTCATATTTGTCAATTTTCTTTAAGTTGTATTTCCCTTTTAATTTCAATTATGAATATTGGGGTATGGTTTTTCACCTCCCTCATACTTCCCTATTTATGTTTGAATGATGGTAGACCCCTTTCTCTCTCATTTAATGCCTCACATGTACACCCATTACTATGCCGAAATTCCGAAAGGAACTTCTCTCTCTTCTTTTACATTAAAGCAATACTTTTGTATCATGAATCTAAATTCCATTTCAATTGTTGGGACATGTATCTATATGACATCCTTACTGTACATTAAATTTAAATATGATGAGGAACCCCTTTCTCTATCATCAACCTTTTTTTATGAATTCTTATGTCACGTTGTTACGCTGCTGAAATCGCACCGATTTTCTAAGCCAATGTAACTATGTAGTGAATACCATGCCCATTTATCCATCAAGGGTATTCACCTTTATGCACATTTACTTATTTATTGTAAAGTTTCATGTATGAATTCCACATTCTTTTATCATGTAATAAATGATTTTATTTTATGAATCCATGTTTTATGATCCATGTGGCACACTTATGCATGAAATGAAATGTTTAAGAAGGGTGTGCCCTTATAGCACTCCAATGCATTGGGTAAAGTATAGTATCATGATACATCATGTGAAATGAGTGTTGACTCATGCTAATTCAATTGTAATGAGGTTTTACTCGTGCTTCATGTGCAATGAGGGTTTACTCATGCTCCATGTGCAATGAGCCTTGGATCATGCTAATTCAATGTTAAGTGTTGTTGCCACATTTCCATGTTATGATTATCATCCTTTATCATGCCTTTATGTTCACGTTTCTCTTATGCTCTATTGACATGCCTATTGCCTAACATGTATTGTACTCTTCATGTTATTCCATTTGTACTCCCTTACTGGGCTTTATAGCTCACCCTTTTCTTATGCATGTCCTCATGTTATCCCATGCAATGCTAAGTATGAGGGAATGTAGTGGTCATGTAATGGATGTTTTCAATAAAGATGTTATATTTCATGTTTTAAGTTTTTATGTAATGATCCTAATCCCCAAATACACTAAACCTCTCGATATTCATTGTTGTATCAAGTGAAGTTTTATGTAATAAAGCATGTTTAAGTTGTAATAAAAAGCAGGGTTTCCATAATATTTCTTCACAAGATATCAAGATATAAATAAGGTGTTAAAGGGATATATAGGTTAAAACCATCACATAATTATATCTATATTTATTTATGAAAAAATATCATAATAATATTTATCATATAATAACCCATTAAATAAAATTAGTTTCCTAAAAATTTCACCAAATCATGAACTCTGTAAAATTGAATGATTTCATAATCATTTTATCATATAATCGTAGCATAACCAGTGAAAAAAGGATGTTTTCAGGTGATTTGCGTCATTTGAAAACCCAAAAAAATATGTTGTTTTCATAAATATTTTTTCATGATAAACTATTAAATGAAATAATTATAATGGTACAATTGGATTATATCACATACATAGCATCAAGTATATAATGTGATATCATCGCATATGTAAAATGATTTTTATTGATAATTTAAAACATGTCTTGAGGAAAATATCCATTTATATTTGAAAAAAATTAATAGATAATACCTTTCTAAAATATATGACATTAATAATATATTTGAAATAATATAATGGGTGATTTAATGAAAATAATTATCTTGAAAACTGGAACTTTTGTTTCTGTCCAATAAGTCAAATTTAATTATTCCATCAAAATTTTAGGTAAAATTTTAAATAATCTTACTTTTGAAAGAATCATAAATATGAATTGAAAAAATTAAACAATAAAACGTGAGTACATTTTAATTTAAAAAATCTTTGGATAATAACAAAAAACATTCTTTGATAAAATTTAAGAAGACACGGTTTTGGATGAAAATAAATTTCTAATCAAAGAGATTAATATAGTAATAAATTTTTGTAATAAATTTTTCAATTATATTAAATAAAAATTATAGTAAAAATATTAATATTACTTCAAAAAAATTAATCAACATTTTATAATAAGTTCTATGTTTTTTTTTGAGAGATGGGTCATAAGATACTTTCATTTAAAACATAATTATAAACAATCCTGATAAATTATTAAGAAGGTAGCGTAAATTCATTACCACATTAGTAACATTGAATTGTAATCCCCTTGAAGTAATAACATAAAATAAAATGTGGATAAATCAATTCTTGATATTATATGTTAATGTGACTTTATTTACACCTAGTGATAAAATATGTGTGTACTAGATAAGGTATCTCTCAATGAAGAAGAATTATGACAAATCTCCCTTACCTGTGTTGCAATATTTTGAATCATAACACCTAGAAAATAATAACATCATATAAAACATTATATATCATTAATATATTTTTATTAATGATATAAAATTCAAATGGTGAATTATACACACGACAATAGTGAAACTAGTTATGAATTTCTATATGTATCATAGAAATAAAAGAGAGAATAAAAATCGGTTACCACAAGTATAGACATCCATTATACACATTTGAAACTATTATATATAAAATATTAGCTTATTATACTTCTAATACATAACCATATCTATATGTATATCATAACATATAAGATTTAATTATAGATATTTGTTACTTTTTTATTAATAATTTCTTGTTAAAATCATGTTTTGGGTAATAAAAAGTTTATTTTTCATATATGTTTACATTTTTTATTTTTGAGATACATATAATGATAATTATTCCATAATTTATATAATTATATCAATTATATGAATATACCTTGTATTAATTATATGTTTATTTACATGAATCAATAAAATATTTTTATAGAAAATTAAATTCCTCATTCATGGAAACGATGGATCATATTATGCATGAACGTTGTTTCCATTTTCTCAACACATTGATTAAATAAAATATAAATGATATATTATCACTAAAAAATCAGGTTTATGACATCTATATAACATATTATCAAAAATTATACAATAATTACCTTGCATATAAATAAACATCAAATAACATTGATTCGTGAGGCAGTATTCCACCAAACACATGTATAGACTAATCATATTAAACAATGGAAATCATGAAGGAAGTTTGGATTTAATAATTTAAATAGAAATAAAATATAAAAAATCTCTTATATTTAACACAAATATATCAATATTTCCAATTTTTAGAGGTGGTAATGAAAAACCAAATGTTATCGATTTATAAGGTGGTAGTATATTGTAAAAAAAACAATGATTTCATGAAAAATTTGATTGAAGTTGAGTTGGTTGTATAAATTTTAATTAAATTAAAAAAATCATATATATGATACCGTTGTTATTATATTATAATGTTATAATAAATATTTAAATATGTGGAGGTAGAAATAATATCCTAATAACTTTTTTATAAATTTTACCTCTTCTTCAGGTATCATCTCTAGGATTACACCAAAAGATTTCTTAGGGTGGATTTATTTGGAAAATAATAATTTTATTAGAAGAGTAGGGATGTTGGGAAATTTTATGGGTTTTTATTGTTTAAAAAAATTGGTTTAATGTTTTAGGAAGTGAAGAGAGGGGATATATTTTATATGTGGGGGAGAGGACACAAATGATATTATTGAAAAGTAATTATTTCTCCCACCCTTTTCACGTGTATCAAGGATAAAAATTAGAAAATTATAGAACCATTAAGGTATAATGGTAGAAATTTGATCTAAAAAATCATTTATGAATAGTATATATGTCATTTTAATAACATCAATTATTGTAAAACCATTTAATATTTTTTTCCAGAACGGATGTAATTAATTATTAATCTTTTCAAAATCAATTTTGGTTAAAAAACATGATAAATTTTTTATAAAATAAAAATAATTATTATTAAAAATAATTAATTTATATTTAAAAATTCCATTAATATAATTTTATAATATAAACTGAAAATTAATCACCCAAACACGACGACAAATATGGTTATTTAAAGTGAAAATAATAAACATATACAATTTTTTTTATTTCCAATTTAAATATAAAACTGAAAAATTTAGATAATTTGGCTTAATAGATTTATAATTTAACTAATATTTATGGAAAACCTATTTATAATAAAATTTAAATTTTTAAATAAATAAATAAAAATGTAGTTTTTAATTAAAATTATATACTTTTCACTATTATTTAACAAAAGATACTATTTAAAAATTCAAAAAATGTATCCTAAGAGAAATTTGATATTCACATATCCAAAAACAATTATAGTTTTTCAAATAATATTTCTAGAATTGGTAAAAATTAATTTTAAAATAATTTCACATACTTTTACAAAACATTTTTCTATAATAAATAATTTTTAATATAATCATAAAATTATTCATATATATTTTCTACAAAAAAACAATATTAATTTTTTTCATTTTATTGAATTTATTAATTCCCAAAATATTATTTTTTTAATATATCAGGATAAATGTTTTGTTCTTTTTATAATAATTATTTTTTTAGAAAATTATATTCCTTTTATTGAGATTTGATTTAATTTTAATTTGTAATTAAATTTTCACAAAATTATTAATTATATATACATGTTCAAAAAATATATTTTCATACATTAGTTAGTCCTATGATATTTCAATAGCTATAAGATAAATATAATTTTAAATAATAATTTTTTAATTGTATGTCACATTTTATTAAACTCAATATTTTTTATAACATAAGAAAAAAATGGTATTGTGTGAAACATGTGACTAACATTGTTTTTTTATAACATAATATAAACAAAATTTTACTTAAAATGAAATAAAAACACAATTTTTCTTATCATGTAAATTATCAATATGATATAATTCAATAGAAAAAAAATTCAGTAAAATTTTGTGCGTTACAATTATAAATGAAATACCCTCATACAAAGAATCCTTTAAAATTAAAAAATTTCATGATAATGACAATCTTGATCATATAGATTTAATTTAATGTGTTTCAAAACAAAAAAATTTTGTTTAATTTATAGAAATAAATATTTATCATTATATAGTGTGTCCGAAATTGATCTAAAATATGTTTTCTTTACCACTAATGTAACATAACACCACCTATAGTATGACAGAATTGAGTACAAGATCATCTTCATGATATCATTAATCACTATACTATTACCCCGATAATACATCTATTTCTCCTTTACAAACCCATAGTGTATGATCATGCCTTCCATTTTGAACATCATAGTTATTTGAATCTCATTCCGTCTATTATTGGTTTGATTTGACCCAGTTTTCCACATAAATAGTGGAGAATAGTTCCCCTGACAAGCCCAATTGTTTTTATACAAACCATGAAAATAAACATTGAATAATTACTATTTATGGAATTTACAATCTATTCTCTACCCCTCATGATAAATAAATTTTTTATTGACTTTTTTATTGTGCTCATAAAATCATCTACATCAAAATTAATATTTTTATGTTTTTAAACACATCTGGGATACTGTTTTTTTTATATATTCTGGTTTTCTTTAAATATTCCTTTTTTATAAACATTCTTTTATTTTGATGAACATTCATTAAGATGATGAATGGTTTAACCATTTTCACATTCACAATGATAATCGCAAGATCCTGAAATCCAATTATATATTCAGTATATATAACAACTATACATGGATAATCACTAAATTTTAACACAAAAAACACATATCGATACATATTAACAAAAAATGAAACACTTATATCAACATTGTCCTATAAAATAAATCAAACATACAAACTTGGAGATGATTTATGCATATATTTTTATGATTATTAAATAATTTTAGGTATTATATTTTTTATTATCAAAGAATAGTTCATTTATTTAATTATGATAAATAGAAATATAATAAAATATGACATTAGATTCATTATAAAAAAAATTAATTTTGATCATAGAATAGAAAACTAATCCATTAAGGTAAAAAAAATTCTTGTAGACATAGAATTATGTATAAGGTATATATCCTGGGAACAACTCATAGAATGGATCTTTTGTATGGTGGCATTTAATAGTAACCAAAATGGATAATATATTTCTCATTATTAGTGTATCACCCTCATTTAATAGATTTTAGAAGTACAAAATGTGGTGTAAACTAATATTAGGAAATGATTATATTTGGAGAGTTCAAGACACCATATGAATTCTGTCATAGAAGGATTTACACATTAAATAAAATTATATCCCTTATAAAAAGATTATAGAATAATAATAAATCACTAAATACGGTATATTTTGATGATGTAGTTGATGAGAAATATTTTTTATATTCTAATTGAATATTATTCCCTAAAAAGCTTATAATTAATTTCTCCAAAAAATTATATTGAGTATGACTTATAAAGATATTAATGACCAATGTGAAAGAATTATATAAATTTAAGCATTTATTATTCATGTAAAAATGATGATGATGATATTAAAAATTATGATGATATAAAATTATCCCCCATTGATAATGATTATGAGGCTGATTCAGTTGTTGAGATAATTGTTTAAAAGGGTCTATCATTCTCCAAGTGAAAAATAGAAGAATGAATATTAATTCTTCAAGTATAACTGGATGTTGAAATATCAACATAAACATGATGTATGAGTAATGTTGATCAAGATACATTATAATAAATGTCATAACCTATATCATTTGAAGAACTAGTCAAAATACGAGTTATAGGATATATCAATTAATGTTGAATTGGTTAATATGGATATGAATAAATGATAATATTTTTTTGGATAGGTCTGCTAATAAAAAATTTATTGGAATATTCCGGGTCTCCAATAATAAATTTGATGAATATTGGTACATGGTTCATATTAAAAATTATTTTATAAAAAAGACATAATCCAATCACAAGTGTAAATTCTGAATAACTAATTCACTAGTAGTTCTAATTGTTTTGATGCGCTTATTTTGGTTTGTTGCCATTAAAAAAGTATTTGAAATTTTTTCAATGATTTATATAAAAAATATTCTTCAAAATATTTCTCTAGGAGAATGTTTATATTGAATAGTTTATCATAATATTGGTGTTTAATATTTAAACAAAATTTAAAATATTATATATATCCATTTATAATCTAAAACATTTAACTTCATAATGGAATGGATGGGTAGACTCAAATTTAATTAAACCAGAATCCAAAGGAGTGGTGGTTAAGAGAATATCTATATTAGTAAATCTAAGGAGAAATAGTTTGGGGATTTTGTTCATATGTATTATTTAATATGTTATCCAAACAAGAAGAAATATATTTAGGGGTTGTCTAATATAACATAATTATAATTTCTAAATTTAAATATTGGTGAACTCAAATACTTTTTTGGTCTAAATATTCCACAAAATAACAATTAAACCTTTGTATCTAAATATATATACATTATAGTTCTATTAAATAGGTTTTATATGATGGATTCCAACACAATATATTAATTTATTTTTATTAGAACCAAGATTGGTAAGAATGATGATTGAAAATCTATCAATAATGCCATATATAGATGAATAATTGGTATATTAATATATTTGAACCCAACTCAGATAAATATATTATATTAAATGACTTTTTAGTGTTTTTTATGTAACTTCCCATTAGATATATTGCCAATGATGAAATATAACAATGTTGTTAGGTAAATTCAATAAAAAAAATATTATAATTGTGACATTATGTGAATAATGGGGATGGAATTAGGGTATTTTTAACAAGTATATTTAGTTATGAATATTATAATTAAGGTATAGTATATAGCATTAATTTTAGTAGTTTATAGAATCTATAGGGAATTAAATTTACACAATCATTGTGATAGAAGGATTTTTGAAAAATTATGTACAATAAGTGATTGAATATTTTTTTCATAAGGCATATAACACTATCTTGTACTATTATCTTCCACATTAAAAATGTATAATGTATATATAGACTGATGGTTGAGCTATTCCTTTTCCATCAAAATTTTATAAAATGTTTTTCTATGTTTGAATTACACATTTTATTTACAAAAATCCTAGAGGTGGCAAATATTGGAAATATGACCCTTAATTATGAATGAATATGGACACTAGTCATTGATAAAGAGAATAATATAACACAAATATATAATTTGAAGGATGTTTGAAAATTTTGGTATTTGATTATGAAATTTCAATCACATTTTGTTTACAGTTCTCTGTTGGATATGTTTTTTTTAACTAAAAAGGTGTGTTTTAGAGAATTATATATTTTTTCAAGTAGTTTGAGATGAATAATAAAAAAAATATACATTATCTCACAAATAAATATTTTGGTTTTCATGAAGATGGAGTTGTGTAATTTTGGGGACATTATTTTAATGGAGGCACTATAAAATAGAAACTTTAGATAAGATATTTTTGTCAACAATGGTTTCATGATGGAAATATTTCACTAATATAATATGATTGAAATAAATCCAATAATTAGTTCAATATTCTTGTTATTAAGTAGAAATGAGTCGACCCTAGTTGATAAATAGAGTGTTATATTCTATAAATTAGCAAAAAGATTATTTATTTTACATTGGTACATAAAACCCAATGTTTAAATAGTATATTAGAAAACTTATTGAGTTAATTGAACACATTATTTATGAAATTCCTTGGTTAGTGAGGAGAATAACCATAAATTAGTTAATTGTTATTTGATCAGGTTCCAACATATACATTTAAGTATAAATGCCTATTTAATAAATTATCTATGAATGTATACATTTGGATTATCAATAATTTAATTGAAGTAATATATAATTTCAACTATTTAGAGAGTAGTGTTTGATGATCAACTAGAATATTCCCATACATGGTATAACATATAAAAAATAATCCATATCTTTTCATAAATTCAAAAGTATTATAGCCTCTTTATTAATGATAAATGTTGGGGAAGATGACCAAATAATGGCAGGGAACCTTTGTTATATTTTTGTAAGGAGATTAAATAATGATATGAGAGAACATTTATAAATAAAAAACTAAATTTAATATAGTTTATTATGGTTCCTTAGATAATTTTCATTATATTATCCTCGGATTATCATCATACATGTAGGAAGTGAGAAAATTTTATCACTCATTTTTTTTCACATTTATGATTTGGGTGGATATTTAATTCACTCTGATTTGTTTTAATATTTTAAACCTACATATTACTGAGATCCAACATGATGTGAAAATACTGACACCCAAATGCACCCTTCCCTCTGAGGACATGTTTTTATCCTATTGACCAATAATTCATAAGATTTTTTTTTGGATTCTTTTTTAATAAGAGAGATATTTGATAGATAAATATGATCCATTTAACAATTTATCAAGATAAATACAACATTGATCCTTTTTATTCATTGATGCATAACCATATATATATTATAAATGTTTAAATAATTATTCCATTAGTTTAATGAAAGGGAGATATATGTTTGTGGATATGGATTATTAATGAACAGTGAAATATACCATGATGATGTCAGTTGGATCAATAATTGATAAAATAATTTATTATTTATGATCACAAGTGATTTTAATATGGTTCACACAGTTCATGGGATACATAATGTTAACCACCACCCCTACATAAAAACGTGTGGTTTTTTCCCATATGACTATAAATATGTGATGATGGTGTTCTATTATGATATCAATGACTAAAATTGTATAGAATATACAAGGTATTTTAGAATATAATTATCATTATTATGATGATATTTATGATAATACTATTAAATATTTAATCATTTTGGAATGTATTGTTGTATCTGGTATTTTATTAATTTTACTTTTATTAAACTATCGAGTTATAGTTATTTATGCAGTTTTATAGTGAATGGGTGTTCTTTAATTTTTCACATAATGGTTTATTATTCATGTTATCACGTGGGATGTTTTATTACATGTAATCCCACCCATAATTTTAGAATATGAATCTAAATTATTCCTTTATCATGGATTATTGTATGTGGTATTATAGACTTAACATATTATAAATTAAAGATGTGATATATTTGTATCATTGTGTCAAGATAGGATTTCATTTTTGAAAAATTGATGTCTATTTGGGATATTTTACAATGTGTTTTACAACTCTAAATAATTAATCTAGATAGAGGATGTTACAATGATTGTTACTAACAGTGATAATTTCTTCTTGCTCTCTAAAAATATTTATTATTTTTAATAAGTGAATTATAGATGTGGTCCAAGGTAATAATCTATTTGTAGAATTAATTTTTATTAATCTATATATAAAATCATAATAATTATATTTTGGGTATCTTATATTTTTGGAAAATTGAATTTTAAATGGAGGTTTTTATTATTAGCTGTAGAAAAAAGTAATCAAAGAGATAATAACATTAAAAAATAGATAAATTACAATAAAATGATGATATAACATTCAAATTAATTTTTAATTTGTTATTATCTATACTATTTAAATCAACATAGTTATAGTTGACCAATTATTTATCCCATGAAAATTATCGATGAAAATAATAACAAATGTATTGGTAACAATATACTCTAATCTGCATAATTTTCAATTAGGACACCCTTTTTTTTATTCTCATCCCCAAAAAAATTGACCATTATAAAATTAAATTATATCCTCAACTATAAATATGATATTTATTTTGTGTTTATAGATTATATTAAATCTTGAGGAATCAATCACAGTTTTATTAGATATTAAAATTATAGTGTTTCACTCAAAAATCATAGAGGAATGACCTTAGTTGCTGGGTGTGAATATTTAGAGATATTAAATACTATGGAATAATTTCATTATCAATAATTATTGAATTATTAGTAGCTAAATTATCTAAAATAACTAATTATAGATCTTCAAATTAGATTGACCATAAATAGAACAACTCTACCATGTGTAGAATTGTCATCCTGGTGATAGTATTCATAAGAAAAAGTCTTATTGTGTATAACCCAATATCAACATAACTGTTAGAATCTTGTAGTGCCTATAATATAAATGATATGAAAATATATAAAAATAATTCTTCACTGAATTAATTCTTAATATTAAATAAAAAATAATAGAAATTGAAAATAATAATGGAGGACGATTCCTTTCATTTATAAAGTCGTTGATAAAATAATTTCTTCCCTCAAATGGTTACATATGTAAAAATGTGAAACTATTAACACCCTCTTAATCCAGAGATAATGAGAAACCCTCACCAAGATTACAATACATAATTAAATAGAGTTTTTTATTGTATGGGTATAAAATTTCAATAATAATACATGCTAAATGATGACTCTATAATTTACACTACATTGAACAAAATTATAATCGAGGTAACCATGTAAAGTAGATATTTCTATAAATTAATGAAATGTTTAATATTATTTTTTTATCATTGGAAAATATTTTTAACCATTCCATCATAGAAAAAATTATATCTCAAATGGAAATGAAATTTCTTGTATTTTAAATGTATTTTTTCATTGAATTAATAGATATTTTATACCTTAATAAAATTAACATCCATATAGAATGGTTTAAATGAAAATTATAGTAATGTTACTAAAAATGAGAAACAAAACCTCATGTTAAAATTCCTACTAGATAAATATAATTATAAAAATTCCAAACATACATTTAAATTGAAATATAGAATTTATATGGAATTTTAATATTCAATATCCAAATAAAAATTTAATTTATATTTTAAATAAATCATGAATGAGGGTAAATAATAAAAAATAAAAGAAACAAAATATTTAACAAAAAATGGTTTTTCATCTCTTTTTGACTGGCCATTTTCACTCCATTGAAATAATTATCTAATTTTTATATCATATACACACATAAAATAATAATATGTGAATTTATATGATTTATATCTATACTGAATTAATCTATTCCCATTGTTTAGATACAAATTCCATTTAACATTTCTCAGTATTTTGATTTTTTCCAACATCAGTAATCAATCAATGTTGATATCACTACATCTCAAAAATTGATTATTACACCACTATTCACTATTTCATTATTACATCCAGAGATATAGAAAAACATTGAAAATTTATGAATCATCATTTTTATTTTATGATTATCATCTCTTTACTCCAAAATTCATAATAATTGTTTCATTAATATTACCTTCTTGAAGATTATTTATTGGGATAAGGGTTTTTTTAAAGAATTGATGTATTAATGTCTATATAATGTCAGTAAGACACTTACATAAAATCATGCGAGTAATAAAGTTTAAACATTTGATATATACCTTACTAAATTCCCTTTTAATTATTTACACCACATACCCATTTTTAAGTCACGGTAAATGCGTTAAAAAATAAATTCACTAAAAAATACTCTATATATTGTCCTAATATTTAATATTTTCTATTGGGACATATGATGATAAAATAATGTAATAAAATATTTACCATTAATTCCTTATAATTTTAAAAGAGACATTACTCATGAAGGAAATAATAATGAAAAATTCAACCACACCACAATTTTTAATTTATTTCTTCTGATTTTCTATTAATATTAGTTTGTAGAAAAATAAGTGCATAAATGAACTAATTTTTTTAAAATTAAATAATTTAAATTCCTTAAACATTTCCAAAAATAGTTAAAAAAAATATCACATTGAAAACAATTAATATATTCCTATAGGGAAAAATTTAATTGGACTTCCCCCACACAAAAATATTAAAATACCATTTCAAAAAAATAAGAGTAATGGTAGGTAAAGAAAATCGTGACTATAATTTTTCTTAAAACAAAATGAAAATTCATGGAAACTAATGGCTACACAATGATTGATGAAACAATGTGATCATATGTTATAAATATTTTCATCGAAATAATAATAATATATAAAAATAATTTCATGAACTTCAACGTATATGAAATGTTAATGAATATAGTTAATGTAAGAATAGAATTGAAAACGTATTTTCTATAAATATATAATTAAAATGTATTAATTATTTAGAATGAAAAATAACATAAGTGATGAGTAAGACTGGAGGTAAAGGACATGTTACCATAAAAACATAATTCTATTGGATTTAAATATTTATATTCAAAATAAATTTATTTCGTGTTCATATTCATAAAATTATTTTATGGATGAATTTGTATTTACATAAATTAATTATGAAAGAAATTTTAAATCTATTTATTAAATTACTTCAAAATATTTTTATATATATATTTTTATGTATATTATACAAAAAATTGTGACAATAAGGAAATGTGATTTTATATTTTAGTAGATATAGAATCAACAGTATTCTTACTTCAATAACGTTAGTTTTTTGAATGGGATCATTTAGAATCTTGTATCTATTCTTCAATGTCAAATTACCCTTCCATTTATTCTAGTTATTTAAAAAAATGATAATTATGGAATGGATATTTTTATATCATAATATGTGTTTCTTATTGATGCAATGAATATTTTTGATTCTGATAATAGAAAAGATAGATTTCACCTATAAGGATTATGTTATATTTAATGAATAGATTTTTATAAAGATGGGTGAACCCTATATCACTCATGATGATGTGTGATCATGAAATATATATCCAATACATTGTGAAAAGAGATAAATTTAACCCATTAGGTTAATCCTAAGTGAGTATTATAGTTTATCTAGGTAGGATAATCCAATTTTACGAGTGATTATTTTTGTGAAATGAAATTGATTTCGTAGGATACATTAATGATTTATCTATGATTTTGATGACATTTTAAAGGATGTGTATGGTTTCACATGTTAATAAACTGATCTTATTTCTATTTGAATTTTAATACTATTTTAACGGTGTGAAATATATTGATTCGAAAGAAAGTCATCATTTCTGTGAGATAAAATGGAAAGCATGACATGTTTTATTTATTCGATTAATATTTTTATATGAAATGTATTCGAATAATAATTTTATATCAATAATAATAATATTTTTATTTAATATTAACAATATTTAGAAGAAAGAAATTTTTTATGTCTATTAATGGGATAAATTGATTTTTTTCACAGGTCCCTTTCTGATATTTTTTATGAAATCACATATTTAGAAATGAATTTCTATTCACTTAAAGCAGTTTTGGGGAAAATATTTGTTGACTATGAATGTTTTGAGAAAATTTCATTAAAATTAAACGTGTTCTATCTTAAATTTTGTTTTAGTAAAATTGATAAAATGATGAAGTATCCACTTGGTGGTGTGATATTTATTTCAGGTGTGTTAACCAAAATCTATAAATCATTACACCTAAAATTTCAATGGGAGTTCCTGAAACATTATTATTTTATAAAAAAATAATTCCTTGGATTTTATAAGGTCGGGTCTTTATAGTTGGAATTATAGGATGATATTTGATATTTTTATAGGATAAGATGATATAAGTAATCACATATAAGATATAATAATTTATCATTATCATGATAAGAAATTTTCATATTACCATATTTATTCATTTAAAATATATATATAAAGAATTTTTTTTGAAGATAAAATAGTTAATCTAAATTAGGAAGCCACAAATTGAATGATATACTTTTTACTAGTAACCTCGAATTTATGGAAATAAATTTAATTTTTTCTACATTGAATGATAAATTGAAAAGGGAAATAAAGGGTGGGGAATCCATTATAGTGAAATATATGCTCTTACATAGATGAAAATGCCAATAGGGTATCATTATATGAGATAACATCATCCAAAATTTAGTGTATCTTTTATGTCATTTGTAATGAGGGAAGAATTAATAATTTCGAAAAGACATTTTATATCAGGGGTTGTTTGACGAATCAAAAGGCACCTTTTTATATAAACTATTTTTAATGTGAAGTTGATAAATTGAGATAATGTTTTATTAATACATGAGACAGAGATGATATTGAATCCATGAAATGTGACGCTATGAAGAATATATTTGTTAAGATGTATTTTCTTATGGTTGGTTGACATAGGATGGAATAAAAATTTGTGGAAATGAGATAGAATGAAAAATATTTGGTGTTCATGTATAGTCAAAACATAAACCAATTATAAGGGTAAGAATCAAATTTTATTTGACATCTTGATAGGAATATTAATTCATTTTATATAGGATTAAATCTATTAAAATGAAGAGCAGTTCAGACTAATTAAATTACATGTTTTTAGATACTTTTTCATTGTGTTGAGATGGTGGAAAAATAATTTTTCGATGACTATGTGTTTTATGAAAATTATAACAACACCTGTTTTTAATTTATGTATCTTTATAAATAATTTCAATTTTTCAATATCTTAAATTTCATACAATATAGATCTCAAATGAATAGTGATATACTATTAAATATATTTGTTTTAACATTACCACTGGAATAGTAATGTGACTATTAAGAATAGTAATCTTTTCATTATAATAATATAATCATTTATAAATGTACACAAAATATTTAAGTATCTCAAGAATTGAAATATGAAACATCCATATCACTAATAAGTAAACAATGGATTTAAATATAATAAATTATGTGTTTTTTTGTGAAATATAAATGAGTGTTTAAATTTTTACAATTATTAAATTTTTTAGAAGAAATTATTCTTCCATAAAACATAATCATAATATAATTTTTTTTATTTCTCATAATTATAATATAATATTTTGGCCATAATTAATTTTTCATATTATCATAAAATAATTTGTAATATAAATATTCATATTTCTAGAATAAGTGAGGACTATAAATATAATTTAATTTATGGTATTTACAATACTAATTTGCAAAAATTTAGTGGATTTTTAAATTATAAAAATTGAAAAATCTTTAGGATAAATTTTTTATTTTTTCGAAAATATTTAATGTTTTTTGTGAATAGTAAAACATAACAATTCATGATATTTTTAATTATAAGTAAATAAATGAATTTATGAGTCTTGGTTGATCAATGGAAGGTGTATATTAAAAATATCTCAAACTCACATGCTATATTTACAGTACATATTCATTGGAATCAACACTATTGATAGCCTTGATTGAAAAAAATGCCCCTCTGCTCTTTTTATTGATACCACCCCTCACCACCACCACCTCACAACTCCATACACATGTATCTTGAATAAAATCTAACAATTACCTTACCAATCCTCTTCCCCACATCACTAGACTTCTATTATTACTATAATAACAAACCCAAGTGCCATATGGTGGTTTTAAAGGTGACTATATTCAATAGGTAAAATCTGTATTCTTTCTCTTTTAAATTCATTTAGTATTATACATTATTTGCACCACCCCTAAAAGATGTAAATGATAACTCCATTATTTTTAATATAATATAATGATAAATTTTCAATGGAATATCAATCATTATATACCTTATATTCTAAATTTATTCTAATAAATAAAACATCCTCTGTGATTTGTTGATTAACATCCTTTATTAATAATGATTTTTTTATTTCCTTTACCACCTTCAGGGATGGTTATAAATACATTTGAATAGATAAATAAGATTATAATATGTATATTAAGACATTTTATATTTTTTTAACAATTATATTTTTATAATTCTTAATGATAGGAAAAAACTAGTTCATGATGATCGATAAACTGCCAAAAATAAACTAAATGTTTATCATTGAAAATTTATTGAATGAATCATAATCATAATTAACAATTTGATAAATGGATCCATTTAAAACCAATGAATTATATTAAAATTATTTTACTCATCTTATGATGTTATTAGTCCATTTGACGTGAATTACCATAATTATACACAGGGAAACCAACAAAATAACCATGAAACCAACTCTTCGAGAACAACAAAAGTAAAAACTTATAACTCATTAAATATGTAAAAACTAAAATTAATAATACAATATAGGGTAAATATGTTCTTAATTAAGTAAATAATCAATCTCAATTGATTATATAGGAAATCAAGTAGAATTTTATAATGATTTTGGACATATTTTAAGGGGTTATTATGTCACCTTTACTTTTATCAGATATATTCAATATTCAACCCTTATTTATTTTGTGTTGTTTACATAACAGAATTTGTTATATAATATAGTTAATCTCGTTATATTATTGGTATTTATTTTTTAATTTAATTAAAATTACTTTTATGTGGAATACTATTTGATTGATTATTATTTGGTACTGGGTTTCTTAAACTAGCTTTCATTCATCAGGTTAAACATCTATTTCAATAATTATTACATGGTAAGGTTGGGTGTAAAATTTCTTTTGATTTTCTTACATTTTATTTCCACATTTTATTTGGATTTATATTTAATAAACATAATCTATTCATTTTGTTATTGATAATGTTATTTTAAGGGATATCATCAGAATTTCCATTTGTAGAAGAATATTTTTGATGTTTTGCACTTATTTTCTATTAGAAGATGTATTTCCCCTATTATTTGTGATCATTATTCAATCTATATTTCGTTGAATATTAAAATTTCTTTTTCCATGTATATAGATATTTCTTAGGCATGTATATCAATTTTATCAAGCATTTGCATTGAATATTATATTTTTTGGAAATATTGATAAATCGATATCATTTACTCAATACTGGTTTTTATTGAAATGGAATATTGATTCATGGATTAAAGTGATCAATTTAATATTTGAGGATTTATTTGGACATTTATACATAAGTGGGTCTCAGTTATAGATATCCCCTCGATGCATCAGTAGTGTCATTAGATTACAAATTTGGCTAAATTAAATAGTTTTTTACCCGTAAAAATTAAATTGTATTGTGACTAGACTATATAATAGTTGTACCATTATGTCAGAAATCATAAAATCTGTATTTTTAAAATTTTAATTCATTAATATTTTTTTCATTATTATCCATGATATTTTTACAATGATATTTTCTATGGCTTCAAACTATGCATGGGTTATTGATTAAATTTCATTCGATACCAATCATTTAAATTTCCATAATGATTACTCCTTATCATCTAAGGATCTAAATATTTTTTAATAAATTTCATGTATTTACAATTTATATACTATTTCATATTTATTATGTTTCATATACTATTGATTCATTAAATCTTCCATCATATTAAACCCTTACTAAGCACCTAATATCCAAATTTTATTTTTTATCTATTAAATTAGTTATGAAGATAAAATGATTAAATGAGTTCAAGGATATGATTTCATTAAATTGTTAATTTTAATACCTGATTTCCAATGTAATAAAAATTTCATGTATATATCCAGTTCTTCAATACCACTGAACTGGTCATTCTTTTGTGATTTGAATCTTTTGTTAACATTAGAGTAATAATCTAAGGCATAGACTCAAGGATATAATCCTCTGGGACTTCAAATTTGGTATCAAACCCTGTTTAGTAGAGAAAATTGGAACTAGATTTATAATGAACACCGCCAATGTGACAAATATAATAATTTCTTAGAGTATTTAAAATCTATTGCCTTTATAGAAACATTTATTCAATAGCTCTATGATCATGATGATTTTAGTATAACAAATCGTTTTCCATTATTTAGTGATGGTGCCTTATGGATGGAACTAAATAAATACCCGTGGAATCTGTACGGATTAACCTATTTAGATATTCAACATATTTATTGTTTAAGTTGATAATATTATAACCATATAAAGACAGCATACTATGGTTTTGATGAAAAAAATTAAAAAATAAAGAAACATGATGCATAATTACATGATACACCTACATTGTATCATTTAATGTGGAAGAATCCCTCAACATATAGGTGGAATACTAATCCAGTGGTATATCAGAAATAGATCATATTCCTTGAAGATATATTTCAAGAATTTGGATGCAATGAAAACAAAATTGTATTGAAAGACCTATAATATTTCAAGGGTGATTTTGATCAATGGTTTTAATTGATCAATAAATATACGATGTAAGATTAAATGAAACTCATGGAATAAGGATCTGCAAAGGAATAATTCATTAACAAATATTTACCTCATGATCAATGAATTTGAAAGAAGATAAAATTTCATAGCATTATGAAAATGTAACAATATTGTTTTGTGGAGTATAAGGTTATATTTATTGGACTTTTTGGATATTCTAATGATTACATGTGTAATTAATGGAGAAGTATTGATTATTGTAATCAAGTTTATAATCCAAACCTCTAAAAGAAACTTGTTTCCCAACAAAATCAACATATGATGAAATAGAACTATGTTCAACCAATAAAGTGAAATAATTTTTAAGATCATATATATTTAAATGTAAAAAATAGAAGAAGTGGGAAGCTGAGATCCATGAGAGGAGTAATTAATAAAATGAGTGAATTTAATAAAGAATATTGAATAATGTGGGAATAAAAAATATGAGAATAGTATGAATGGCACAGAAGTGTGTTACATGTTCTGAGGCAAGGGTCCTATATTTCATGATTGAAAGGTGAAACATAATAATTATATCGAATGATTAAATTGACAACTGATGAGTTATTGTTAAAAACATACAAACCATTAAGGGAATATATCAGATAAGAGGACTAGGGTAGAGGAAAATATTATGATTTCACTACAGCTGAGGTAGAAGTACCTAATGATTCGATGACACGTACATTAATCATATCTTCAAATTTGACCAATTATTTATTTTATTATGGACCATTTAACTATTTTATATCTATAATTATTTCAAATATAACTATATATATAAGATTATTTAATAGGTTATTTTCTATTAAAAACTCATATGGGATGTCCCATTGGAATAATATTGTGTAGAGAAGTCCCCATTATGAAACATAAACATGCCTTATTTGCTGACCTACTCACCATACGTATAGTTTATTTTGATATATTCTTGAACATAAATTGTCTTTAATTATATGATGAGAGAATTTACTTCAAGAAAATTGAAATTTCTATTTCTGAGGATAAGGTAGAATACTATATATTTTTGAAGAAGCATCATCATTGTAATTTTTTCTAGATCCTCTCCCAGTAGCACTACTGAATGAAATTCTTGTGGAGGAAGAGAAAACAATATCTAGATATGGATAATATAATCATAAACCTGATGATTTATCTATTTTATATCAATACATTAATATTTTTCTTTAGTAACTACCATGGAAGACACTATAATGTAATTTTGGGTTTTCTATTGATTTTATCCGTGATTAAAAATGAATATAAAAGACTCCATATAGAATGGAAGGAGTGGAATTAGTGGAGATAAAGAAACAACTATAGGATTTTATTAATATGGGTTTTATTCTCTCTACTGTTTCTCTAAGGGTTCATGATATCTTTGGTAATAAAAATGATTGATCAATGAGTTTTTTCATTTATTATATAAAAATCATTGAATTTTCTATAAAGACCAAGTATCATTTGCCTCAAAATAGTGATTTATTTGATCAACTTCATAGAACTCATAGCTTTTGAAGATTAAAAATCATTTTGTATATCAATAATTTTTAGTAATGAAGTAATTAAGATAGAAACAATTTGGAGGATGTATAGACAATATGATTTTATAATAATTTCATATGGATTGACTAATAGAACATTGATTTATAGGGAAATGATGAATATAATAATAAAGTGATATCATGATGATTTTGGTGTGGTATGCATTGATAATATTATGGTATATTCAAATACCTATGAAGAACATGCTAATCACTTGTATATAATTCATGATACTCTCTAGAATAATGTGTTATATGGTAAATTTATCATGTCTTTTTCCTATTTTTAGGACATAACATTTCCTGAGAATGTTGTCTCTAAGTATGGATTCTTAGTCGATCATGTGAAGATAAATGAATTTAAATAATGACCTATATGAACTAAAATAAATAAAGAATATAGTTTCATTGAATTATCATGTTAAAATGAAAATTTTATTCAAAACATTACCTACTTGTCTAACACGTTAACTAAGAACACATGTAAGGGGGTTATGTTCATATGAAAAAATTATTGTGAAAATAGTTTTTAAGAAATATAGATGATATATTTCAATGATACAAATTTGATTTTAACATAACTAGCTGATTTATTTTTGATATAAAATTATTAATGGAAGAAATGATTGTTTCGTGTCATTATGAAAAATGATAATGGTGTTACATAGTTATTAAGGCAATTTAAGACTTATGAAAATATTTATCCTACTAATTATATTCAGTTAATAGTAAAATTATTTTCTCTAGAGATATGGAGGCACTATCTCAATAGTGATATTTTTTAGATATATCTGGATCGAAGGAGTTTGAAATAAATTTTATCAAAACAAATAATACAAATTGATGAAAATACAATGGGTAGACTTACTCAATGATCATGATTGCTCAATACGCCACCCCTAGGAAAATAAACAAATGAAATATATGCATTAATTAGAAAATATCAAGGATTTATGACACAAATAAATATTTAGAGAGATATTATGTTCATAGATTAAAGAAATATAGATAGGGTAAATATTATGATAAGGGATACAACACTCTTTTTTCAAATGACTTCATGACCCTTTTTTTAGAAATGTTAAAATGATATAATTATGATGAAGATTATTTTGATATTAAAATTAAAGTTGTTAAGGATGGAATATTTGAAGTATTTTTTGTGAAGATAGTGCTCTAACATTTAGGAAGGGGTTATCATTTCCATCAATACCTGAGTAAAAATGGGAACTATTGTATGATTCTGATATCTCAAAAAAATTACACCTTGGTAGTACCATGATGTATATGGATTTTTAGGAACAATTTTAGTGGGTCAATATGAATTAGTAAATTGATTAATATGTCTCTCGATGCATAGTTTTTTAATAAGTTATGACTAAGAGGCATCATCCTAGAGGATTCATGAAACTTATACCTATTAAATTTTTGAAGTTGGATGACATTACTATTTAATTCAACATAGGATTACCAAATATTCCAAGAAAGAGTTATAAAATATGGGTTATTATTGATTTCATTACAAAATATGCAAATGTTTATAATATAAAAAAATATTTACCACTTGAGAGCCTATAATGGCTCTATATTAATGATGTTGTACAGTTTCATTGTAATCCTCTATCGATTATATATGATCGAGGGCCCAAATTTAAATTAAAAATATTGGAAGAGTCTTTAATAGGTTGTATATACTTTGCTTATTTAAATAATTTCAAACCATCCTCAAACATATAGATAGTATAAAAGGATTATTCAAACATCCAAAAACATGTTGCGATCATTCTCCCATAACATTTAATTTATTTGGTATATATAATTAATATTATTAAAGAATTATTACAATAATGTTTTCCATTCAAGTATTTTAATGGAAGCATATAAAGCATTAGATAGAAAGGGATTTTTACTTCAACTTGTTGGGATGAAGTTAGAAAAAGGAAATATATAACCTAAAACATAATTAAGAAAAAACAAAATAGGTAATAACTATTCATGATCATATTACAGAAAAAAATTTTGGAAATGATTTATGTAGATTACCGTAGAATAAATTGGGAATTTCATGTGCGAGATACGAACTTTATGAAAGTATCCCCATCAAGGGGTGCAATAATGATCATTAAGAATGTTAAAAACACCTTTATCTTTATTGAACCATTTGAAATTATGAAAATTATTATAGTTATAGAATATTGATAAAAATTACTTTATTTACATCCAATGTCCGTGATTTGTTCCACATTAACTTATTAAATAAATACATACTAGACCCCAAGCATATACATAAATATAAATAAATACACCAAGATCATGATTTTTATTACTATGAAAAGCCTAAAAATATTCTTGAAACTAGAGAGCATGTATTGAAAAATCAAATAACTAGATTTTTAAGGGTTTCTTGTAGAAACCATAAAATTTAAGAAGTAATGTGGGAACTTGAGGATGTTATGATGAAGAGACATTATCATATTTATTGAAGCCAATATTTATGAAAAATTATGAGGATGAAATTTATTAAAAAGATAAGTATATAAAATCCAATGATTTTACGATATGTATTATCTTAAATGAATTCAATTTATTCAAGAGATTATGTTACATGAAACACCAATCTTAAAAAAAATATGACATACTACTAAATATTATTATATTAACATTATCACTTTAATATTAATGTTTAATAAGGAATAATAATTTGTTAATTATAATAATATTATTACATATGAATGTTTAATAAATATTTTGGTTTGTTATTAATGAAAATATGAAATATTTATGTCATGGACATAAAATAAATCTTGTAAAAATTATAAATGAATTGTTTTCAATATTTCTGAACTTATTGTATATTTACAAATTATAATTAATTTAATTATTTAAAATAAAAATTATTTTCATAAAATAGATTCAAAATTAATTTTTGTGTGTGTTATAATTATAATATTATTTTATGATTCAATAATTAATTTTTCAAAGTGTTGTAAAATCAGTTGTATTATTAAAATCCTTGTTTTTTGAATAAATGATGTTTTTAAATAAAAATTATGTTTTATATATTTAGTAAATTACTTTATTAAAATTGACTAAAATTTGGTAAGTTACTTGTTGAAAAATTGTTTGAGTGATTTTTTTGGAGTTTTCTAAAATTGATGAATTATTTTGTGAATAGTGAAATATGGTAATTTACAGAATTTAAATTTAAAAGAAAATAAGTAAATTTTTTAGTCATGGTTCATGTAAGTTGCATCTATCTTGAACTAAAGTTCTATATATACTCTATATGGTCATCATAATCAACATTATTGATAGCCTTGATCCAAAAAATACCCAAATGAAAAAATAATCCAAAACACTCTTCTACTACCACTATAAATACCAATCCTCACAACACATTCTACTTACACATACATAGACATGTATCATTTCTAAATTATTAAAAATTACCTTCCTATTCATCTTCCACACATGCATAACCTACATTTATTACCAATATATTCAAACAATGTGTATTATGGTGGTTCCCAAGGAGACAATCTTCATGGGGTAAAATCATACATCTCGGTCGTTTAAATTCATTATTTTCTATACCACATCATCACCTACCCTATCCCATGTAAAATAAAAAATCTAGTATCATACTTATATGTGATTTTTATGGTGTTAATTAAATATCAATCATCAAATCTATTCTGTTCATTTTTTATTCTTATATTTAAAACAACTTTCATGATATATTGATTCACCGATTTCATGGATGATGGTTTTTAATATTCCATTACCGGCATTATGGATGGTTTTTAAACTATAAGTATTGATAAAAATGATTATATTATGAAAATTATATCTTGTATAATTTTCAAGAATATATATATATAATACTAAATAACGAAACAGAACTAATTCAGGATGACCAAAAAACTGCCTAAATGTACTAATATTTTTAATCATTAACATTTAATCAAATGAATCATCATCATTAAAGAAAAAAAATATATTTTTTAACATTTAAAATACATGATTCACATTAATTCAATTTCATTCAAATTATTTATTTTTTCTACTATTAAGAATGATCTCTAATAATTAGACACAATAGAACCTACCATTAAACCATGAAATCAACACTCTAAGAACAACAAAATTAATCATTATAACTCAAAGAAATGAGAATAAATGATCAAAATTAAATTTTAAAAACCGAAATATATATTTAAGATGGTCTAAATTAAGAAATTAATGAATCTATTTTTTTACACTACATACAAATTACATATAGAGAATTGTTTGAAACATAACATAAATATTTTACATCTCACTTTTATTTCTATAAGATATATTAATTATTCAATACATATATCTTATGTGTGGGGTAAATAATTCCCTTTGATACATCATATCATTAATTTAATTATCATTATTGTGTTAAATGTTCCATTTAATAAATATTAATTTAATAGGGGAATACTTTTTGACTAATTACCAAGTGGTAAGGCATTTATGAATTGAAATTTCATTAACTATGATAAGCCTATTTTTTAATGATAATGACATCATATGTTTATGTGTAAAATGAATATTTATACATCATAAGAATTATTTATAGATTTTATGTGGATTTATATTTTATAAATATAATTTAATCATTTGATTAATGAAATTTTCCTTATTAGTGACGTCATCTTAATTTTCGTTCCATTAGGCATATTTTTTATGTTATGTACCTATTTGATTTTATATATTGGGTATAAATCCACATTTACTTATTGTCATAATTAAATATATAATTCATTATATATCCATTTTTTATAGATATGAATATTTCATAATATGTATACCATTTCTCAAAATATGTTTGCAATAGATGTTTTTTTATTATCTGGTAAAATAATGTTAAATATATATCATTTAATCCAAATTTATTTTTGTTGATATGCAATATGGATTCTTGAATTAAATTGGTCACATTATTATTTGTGGACTTATTTGGATATCCCAACATGGGTTGGGAATGATTATATATATCCCATCGATGCATTGGCAGCCTCATGAGATGATAATGTTGGTCAAATTAAATAATGTTTTACAAATAAGGATCAACCCATCTTTTGATTGGTCTTGATGGTTTAGGTGTAACATCCCAGGTAATTAAAGAATAAATAATTTTCATATTTATTAATATTTGAGAATTAAATATTAATTTTAATTAAAAGGGGTTGCTATGTTCGATAGCGTACCCGATACGCAACGATGAGTTTCTTTGAAACTTACGTAGCACACTAGTAATATAATAATATTATTTTAAATGTTAGTTAATAAGTAGCCGTTGTACTGGCGGGAATGAATAGAAATAACTAAAATATGAATAGATATGTTTTTAGATGTTTTTACATTTACCCAATAAAAGATAAAGGCTTAAAATACGGAAAGAGTTCAATTTTAGGGCATATATACTCTAATTTTCACTAAAAGTTCACTTATCACCCTTTAATGGTGAACCGTCATTAAATATAGTTTTGATCACTCTTATAATTTATTTTGGATCAAATATAACTCTTCTTTAGAATCGGGACATCAAAATTTACTTTGTGTAATTTTTTGGAACCTTTCTGATAAAGTTCATTTTTTTTATGAATAGTGTAAAATGTTGCATTTTAATTCAAAACCTCTTTTTAATCTAATTTATTTATATGATTAGATTATGTTTTGAATTGGTTTTAAAGTGAAATTATAAAATATTTTTACCAGTTAATCCAATGGTGGTCATTGGAATCAATTTCGATTTTAAATCGGACTTAAACTAGTGTCAATCTTTTGATACTTATTGTTTTGTAAAAACACGCTATTTGTCATGACAGCGGGAATTAATTATTAAATTAATTAATTCGACTTATATGTTTTGAATTTTGTAAAATGGACTTCATTTTTGAGTTTGGAATATCAAATATAGCTTAGGGTGAATTTTTGGTAATTTTCTGAAAAACTTCAATTTTTGATGAATAGTGAAACCACTAAGTGGTAATCAAGCAAACTGATTTTTCAGTTAAATGAAATTTTACCACTAATGTGTATTGAATTTTGAAAATCCGACATACATGGTTGTCATTAAGAAGTAAAATGTGGTTCAATGAGATTATAATAATTTTTTGGTGAATAGTAACTTATTAAGTTTTTAATCGCGATTAGTGGTAATTAGTGTAGTTTAAGGAATAAATAATGCTTTAATAATATAAAATGACCTAGACACATGTCCCAAACTCATTGGTTGTGTCATGGCCGACCAAGACAAGTCATGTCCTAACTTGGGGACCCCATGTATCCACTTTTGTTGGGAAATAACATAAATTACTTTTTATTAAATGTTAAAGTGAAAATGACACAAACATAATATGTTTTGCGGAAACAATTTTTAAGTGGGGTTATACAAGTCCAAATTTTGATTATAAATATTCAATGGAAAGCTAAAAAGAGTTCCTACATCATAGTAATTTGTTTATAATTTTTAGACATTAAATAAATTTAATTATTTATGACATAATAATGATGCAGCGATGACATCATTATTTGACGATTTAAATAAAATGGAAAGATAAAATAAAATCTATGAACTACACATGTCCAAAACCAATTGGATGAATGGATTTCGATGCCTTATCACCTTATCCACGAATTCCATCAATGTGGGACCTTTTAAAACCGAAACACATTTTCAAATAATGTAATGTTTCTTTACTTTCCAAAAGTGCCCCTCCTCTCCTCTTATAAAAGGCCCCCACCTCTACCTCATTCCACACACTTCTCAAGCCTTTGGCTCGGCCAACCCCTGCCCATTTGCTCTCTCCACATCCCTCTCCTCATCCTAGAGGATTCCCCTTGGGCAGAATCCTTTCAAAGGAAGCCTTTAGGCTCAACTCAAAAGGAGTTACACTTTTTAAGGTAATTCATTCTCTCATGTTATTTTGTTTTATTTTGATTCTCCAACCCCCTAAACTCTTTTTATTTCCTTCTTTTATAACAACACCAGTATCTTAAATATACTAGGATGTTGTTATAAGATTTATTTGAGCTGCACTCTCACACAACTACATCAAATGGTTAAAGAACATACGTTTTCCGTGGATGGAGAAATTATGCCTCCCGAAACGATGATTGTTCAATACTCATTTAACACCTTCAAAGGTGGCCATTATGATGTCACTAATTTTATATATGATATGTAATATTTTTATGTTTTACTTATACTTCTGTATTTTTCATTTTGTGACTTACCTTTATGGCTTCCATTATGGGTATACGCGATATCTTCATTTAAGGAAGTGCGGACTACCGCCCCCTCAAAGTGATGTGATTCGTTAATGCCATATGTGGGACGTGTAAAGGATGGATTTAAAGTTATTATATATGATGTTATACTGGAATTATAATATACCTATATATCATTATCATTTATTTCCATTAAAGTATGAGATAGAAATGAAAGTAGCGTTCATGCGTACGTACGGACTACCGTCTCCATGAACGGTGCATTTCATTTCTTATCCCCAAATGTAATGTATTATTAAAAGTACATGTATATAATGAATATATATAATTAATGATATATCTAAATGATGAATATAATTCTGGAATTAAAATATACATACCTCTCATTTAGTTTTAATTCCATTAATATGACAAAGAAATGAAAGTAGCGTTCATGCGTACGTACGGCTTACCGTCTCCATGAACGGTGCATTTCATTTCTTACCTCTAAATGTGATGTAATATTATAAATGAATATATGTACTGGATATATATGACATATATGATATCTACATCATGAATACCATTCTGGATATAATGAACCTTTGACCAAATTAACAACATGTAAGTGTAAGAAGCCTATTTTTGACTTAAGAACCAAATACCGACAAAATGAACATTATTAACTTAAATGATTACATGATGTTCATAACATGGTATAAAAGGAATAATTAACTTGAAAAAGATTCATAAGCAAGTAGAGATTAACTCAAGTTTATTATTCAGGAGTTTAAAGAACGGTCGGGTCAAGTCGGATACGAGGTATGGGAACTTCTTAACCCAATTTCCATTCTTTGGGTTAATCTCGTACTTTCAAAGTATGTCATTATATTATTATGTCATATCTTGTATTTGTACTTTATTTATGTGTACTTATAGAGAATGCACATAATATGTCTATTTTATTTTAAAAATTATCTTTGTATGGGACTTCGTCTCAATCTCCTTTCGTTGAGGCATATTTTATTTTATACACAACTTTCTTTTATACGGTGTATAAACCCCTTTGACTTTTACGTTTATTCAAAAGGAATCTTTTTTATACGAAGCGTTTACTAAACGACAAAAGGGAATGTTTTTGTCGTACGTATGCGGCGACAACGACTTCTCCGCCGTCGTAACCGTTATTTGAGTTTCAGCTTCCTCTACAAGCCATACCTTATTTTTTTTAAAAGAAAAATAAATACCATGTTTTACTTTGGTATTGAAAATGGTTTTCATAATGTTTTTATTATATCAATGTGTTGTATTGATATCTCGTGATTGAAATGTGGAAATGTTATGTTTCCTTTATGCATGTTTTATGTGATATAATTATGTTATGGTTCTTGGGCATTATTATGAAGACGGGTGGTTCCGTGATAAACTAAGGGCGGGTGAGCCCGTTATAGCTCTCCAATGCATTGGGTAACGCGAAGGAGTGAAACGTTAAGGTTTCTCCGAAGAGATTTTAGGGAATATACTGTGATGGGTATTCCAAACGTAACCAAGAGGGTTACCCCCTACGTAAGAATGTTATGAATGCCTCAAGTTACCTTTACGTATTATGATTTATATGATTTATTCATGTTTTTATGAGGTATGTTAAAGTGCCTATGTTTTATGGGTAAAGTATGATTTCATTCTTATGTATATATGAACTCATGTTTCCTTTCCATGTTTTATAACCCATACTGAGTTTTTATGCTCATCCCAAGTTTTTGAAATGTTTTTCACAGGTCAAGGGAAAGGTACATGATAAGATGATAGAGTCAAGGATGTGTCAAGAAATAATCCATGTTTTTTTTAAATGTGTTTCCATTGATGGGAATGAAGAATACTATCTTTATGTAACCACTTTGTTTATATGTGGAATGTAATGCAAGTTTTATGATCTAATTCTCTAAAACTCTAAACCCGAAAAGATCCTCAACGTGTAATCTTGTAATAACTCAAGATTAAGTAAGGTTTAAGGCTGGGGCCTTATAGTTGGTATCAGAGGTCGGTTTAGATAACTTTAGGAGTTAGAAAAGTGTTAAATTATAATATGATTGAAATGATATAGCATTTACGGATTACCATGTTGCTTCGCCTAAGATATTTCGGTGTTCAGAATGGTTTTCCGCAGAGGAAACAGGGAAGCTGTGCTAGGAAGGCATACAGAAGGAAATAACCTTCCGAATCAGCATCCAGAAATGGTCGGAATTGGAACTGAACAGTTTGTTGCAGTGATGGCACAGTTGACTCAGGCTATAAATGGTGGTGGTATCCATGCACGAGATCAGCCAGATCAACCGCAGAGGAACATGTCAGTGGTGGAACATTTCATGAGGCAACATCCACCATCATTCAGAGGATCATCTGACCCTGTGCAAGCTGAAGGGTGGATTAAATCACTGGAGAAGATTTTTGATGTCATGGGATGTTCAGACAATCAAAAGGTTAGTCTTGCTATTTACCGTTTGGAGGGTGAAGCAGATCAGTGGTGGTCTATGGTTAAAAATATCAGGGATGCCGATGAGATTGATGCTCTTGACTGGGGTGATTTCAAAGGTATGTTTCTTGAGAAGTATTTTCCTAAGGCTGTTCGACTTAGGATGGAAAAGCAATTCTTGGAATTGAGGCAAGAGGAAGACTCAGTGGCTGCCTATGAAGAAAGGTTCACTCGATTGGCAAGGTATGCTCCCAATTTTATCCGGGACCTTGATAGTAAAATCAATCGTTTTTACTCAGGATTAAAGCCAAAGTATCGAAGGGCATTAGCTTCTCGTGAGTTTAAAAGTTATGAAAAGCTTGTTCGATGTGCTGAGAAGGTGGAAATGGAGTTTGCCGATGACCAAGTTTTCTATAACAACCAGCGGAAGAAGAGACCGAGGTGGCAGGAGAAAGGTAAGAATTCTTCAAAAAAGTCTGATGGTAAGAAAACTAAGTTTCCAGTTTGTGATAAATGTGGAAAAAGTCATGCTGGGGAATGTCTTCTGAATTCTGGGAAGTGCTACCGATGTGGTAAGATGGGACATAAGGCTCGTGATTGCACTGAAAAGGATCAAGGTGAAGGTAAGAATAAATTTGATTTACAGTTAGTGAAATGTTATAAGTGCAATGAGATGGGTCACTATGCAAACGAGTGTCCGACAAGGAGCTTGAGTGATGGGAAGCAGTTAGACTACAAGCAGAAAGGGGTGGTGAAATCATTTGCAACAACTTCAGCAGATGTTGGGCCATCGAATGAAGTGGTGTCAGCTCCAGGGAGCTCAGTATTTTTCGAAGATTGACTTGAGGTCGGGGTACCATCAGTTGAAAGTAAAAGAAGCAGATGTTCCAAAGATTGTGTTCCGTACTAGATATGTCCATTATGAATTTGTAGTTATGCCTTTGGGGTTAACCAATGCACCTGTTGTATTCATGGACCTTATAAATAAAATTTTCCATGAGTTCTTGGATAAGTTTGTGTTTGTGTTTTGAGGTTTGTGAAGAGGTTATGTGTGCCTTGTGATTCACAGTTGAAGAATGAGTTGTTTTTTTTTTCATCCTGGAAGTACTAAGATGTACAGAGGTCTGCGGGAGTATTACTGGTGGGATGGAATGAAAAGAGACATTGCTGATTTTACTGTGAAGTGTTTGACTTGTCAACAGGTTAAAGCAGAGCGGCAGTTACCGAAAGGGATGCTTCAACCTTTACCAGTGCCAGAGTGGAAATGGGAGAATATATCCATGGACTTTGTTGTTGGACTACCAAAGACATCTCGAGGTAACAATGCAATCTGGGTTATTGTTGATCGCTTGACCAAATCTGCTCATTTCCTTGCTATACGAGATACTTTCTCTCTTGATCAACTTTCCCGTTTGTATCTTAAAGAGATAGTCAGGTTACATGGAGTTCCTCTCTCCATTGTATCGGATCGTGATCCCAGGTTTACTTCTAACTTTTGGAAAGGCCTTCAGAAGTCGTTGGGTACTGAATTAAATTTTAGTACAGCTTTTCATCCTCAATCAGATGGGCAGTCAGAACGAACAATTCAGACATTGGAGGATATGCTACGAGCTTGTTCTATGGATTATCAGGGAAGTTGGGACCAACATCTTTCTTTGGTTGAGTTTTCATATAATAACAGTTTTCATTCCAGTATACAGATGGCACCATTTCAGGCATTATATGGGAAGCGGTGTCGAACTCCAGCTTTCTGGGATGAAGTGGGTGAAAGAAAGTTGATGGGACCCGAATTGGTAGAAGAGATGGCAGAAAAAGTTCAGCTGATTCAGAAACACATGAGAACAGCTCAGAGCAGGCAGAAGAGTTATGCGGATAACCGGAGGAAGGATCTATCTTTCGAGGTAGGTGATCATGCTTTTCTCAAGGTTTCTCCTTGGAAAAGTGTGATGAGATTTGGTAAGAAAGGAAAGTTGAGTCCAAGGTTCATTGGACCATACGAAGTTCTAGAGAGAGTTGGATCAGTTGCATACCGAGTGGCTTTACCTCCGAGTTTATCTCAGGTACACAATGTTTTTCACGTTTCGATGTTGAGAAAGTATATGCCAGATCCATCTCATGTTTTGAGTCCAGAGGTAGTTCAGCTGGAAGAGAACATATCTTATGAGGAACAACCGGTCCAGATTCTTGACCATAAGGAGCAAGTGTTACGGAATAAGGTGATTCATTAGGTAAAGGTTTTGTGGAAAAACCACATGATTGAAGAGGCAACATGGGAATCTGAAAATGCTATGAGGGATAAATACCCCCACTTATTTTGATAAGTGAATAAAATTGCGAGGACGCAATTCCCAAAAGGGGGGAAGGATGTAACATCCCAGGTAATTAAAGAATAAATAATTTTCATATTTATTAATATTTGAGAATTAAATATTAATTTTAATTAAAAGGGGTTGCTATGTTCGATAGCGTACCCGATACGCAACGATGAGTTTCTTTGAAACTTACGTAGCACACTAGTAATATAATAATATTATTTTAAATGTTAGTTAATAAGTAGCCGTTGTACTGGCGGGAATGAATAGAAATAACTAAAATATGAATAGATATGTTTTTAGATGTTTTTACATTTACCCAATAAAAGATAAAGGCTTAAAATACGGAAAGAGTTCAATTTTAGGGCATATATACTCTAATTTTCACTAAAAGTTCACTTATCACCCTTTAATGGTGAACCGTCATTAAATATAGTTTTGATCACTCTTATAATTTATTTTGGATCAAATATAACTCTTCTTTAGAATCGGGACATCAAAATTTACTTTGTGTAATTTTTTGGAACCTTTCTGATAAAGTTCATTTTTTTTATGAATAGTGTAAAATGTTGCATTTTAATTCAAAACCTCTTTTTAATCTAATTTATTTATATGATTAGATTATGTTTTGAATTGGTTTTAAAGTGAAATTATAAAATATTTTTACCAGTTAATCCAATGGTGGTCATTGGAATCAATTTCGATTTGAAATCGGACTTAAACTAGTGTCAATCTTTTGATACTTATTGTTTTGTAAAAACACGCTATTTGTCATGACAGCGGGAATTAATTATTAAATTAATTAATTCGACTTATATGTTTTGAATTTTGTAAAATGGACTTCATTTTTGAGTTTGGAATATCAAATATAGCTTAGGGTGAATTTTTGGTAATTTTCTGAAAAACTTCAATTTTTGATGAATAGTGAAACCACTAAGTGGTAATCAAGCAAACTGATTTTTCAGTTAAATGAAATTTTACCACTAATGTGTATTGAATTTTGAAAATCCGACATACATGGTTGTCATTAAGAAGTAAAATGTGGTTCAATGAGATTATAATAATTTTTTTGGTGAATAGTAACTTATTAAGTTTTTAATCGCGATTAGTTGTAATTAGTGTAGTTTAAGGAATAAATAATGCTTTAATAATATAAAATGACCTAGACACATGTCCCAAACTCATTGGTTGTGTCATGGCCGACCAAGACAAGTCATGTCCTAACTTGGGGACCCCATGTATCCACTTTTGTTGGGAAATAACATAAATTACTTTTTATTAAATGTTAAAGTGAAAATGACACAAACATAATATGTTTTGCGGAAACAATATTTAAGTGGGGTTATACAAGTCCAAATTTTGATTATAAATATTCAATGGAAAGCTAAAAAGATTTCCTACATCATAGTAATTTGTTTATAATTTTTAGACATTAAATAAATTTAATTATTTATGACATAATAATGATGCAGCGATGACATCATTATTTGACGATTTAAATAAAATGGAAAGATAAAATAAAATCTATGAACTACACATGTCCAAAACCAATTGGATGAATGGATTTCGATGCCTTATCACCTTATCCACGAATTCCATCAATGTGGGACCTTTTAAAACCGAAACACATTTTCAAATAATGTAATGTTTCTTTACTTTCCAAAAGTGCCCCTCCTCTCCTCTTATAAAAGGCCCCCACCTCTACCTCATTCCACACACTTCTCAAGCCTTTGGCTCGGCCAACCCCTGCCCATTTGCTCTCTCCACATCCCTCTCCTCATCCTAGAGGATTCCCCTTGGGCAGAATCCTTTCAAAGGAAGCCTTTAGGCTCAACTCAAAAGGAGTTACACTTTTTAAGGTAATTCATTCTCTCATGTTATTTTGTTATATTTTGATTCTCCAACCCCCTAAACTCTTTTTATTTCCTTCTTTTATAACAACACCAGTATCTTAAATATACTAGGATGTTGTTATAAGATTTATTTGAGCTGCACTCTCACACAACTACATCAAATGGTTAAAGAACATACGTTTTCCGTGGATGGAGAAATTATGCCTCCCGAAACGATGATTGTTCAATACTCATTTAACACCTTCAAAGGTGGCCATTATGATGTCACTAATTTTATATATGATATGTAATATTTTTATGTTTTACTTATACTTCTGTATTTTTCATTTTGTGACTTACCTTTATGGCTTCCATTATGGGTATACGCGATATCTTCATTTAAGGAAGTGCGGACTACCGCCCCCTCAAAGTGATGTGATTCGTTAATGCCATATGTGGGACGTGTAAAGGATGGATTTAAAGTTATTATATATGATGTTATAATGGAATTATAATATACCTATATATCATTATCATTTATTTCCATTAAAGTATGAGATAGAAATGAAAGTAGCGTTCATGCGTACGTACGGACTACCGTCTCCATGAACGGTGCATTTCATTTCTTATCCCCAAATGTAATGTATTATTAAAAGTACATGTATATAATGAATATATATAATTAATGATATATCTAAATGATGAATATAATTCTGGAATTAAAATATACATACCTCTCATTTAGTTTTAATTCCATTAATATGACAAAGAAATGAAAGTAGCGTTCATGCGTACGTACGGCTTACCGTCTCCATGAACGGTGCATTTCATTTCTTACCTCTAAATGTGATGTAATATTATAAATGAATATATGTACTGGATATATATGACATATATGATATCTACATCATGAATACCATTCTGGATATAATGAACCTTTGACCAAATTAACAACATGTAAGTGTAAGAAGCCTATTTTTGACTTAAGAACCAAATACCGACAAAATGAACATTATTAACTTAAATGATTACATGATGTTCATAACATGGTATAAAAGGAATAATTAACTTGAAAAAGATTCATAAGCAAGTAGAGATTAACTCAAGTTTATTATTCAGGAGTTTAAAGAACGGTCGGGTCAAGTCGGATACGAGGTATGGGAACTTCTTAACCCAATTTCCATTCTTTGGGTTAATCTCGTACTTTCAAAGTATGTCATTATATTATTATGTCATATCTTGTATTTGTACTTTATTTATGTGTACTTATAGAGAATGCACATAATATGTCTATTTTATTTTAAAAATTATCTTTGTATGGGACTTCGTCTCAATCTCCTTTCGTTGAGGCATATTTTATTTTATACACAACTTTCTTTTATACGGTGTATAAACCCCTTTGACTTTTACGTTTATTCAAAAGGAATCTTTTTTATACGAAGCGTTTACTAAACGACAAAAGGGAATGTTTTTGTCGTACGTATGCGGCGACAACGACTTCTCCTCCGTCGTAACCGTTATTTGAGTTTCAGCTTCCTCTACAAGCCATACCTTATTTTTTTTAAAAGAAAAATAAATACCATGTTTTACTTTGGTATTGAAAATGGTTTTCATAATGTTTTTATTATATCAATGTGTTGTATTGATATCTCGTGATTGAAATGTGGAAATGTTATGTTTCCTTTATGCATGTTTTATGTGATATAATTATGTTATGGTTCTTGGGCATTATTATGAAGACGGGTGGTTCCGTGATAAACTAAGGGCGGGTGAGCCCGTTATAGCTCTCCAATGCATTGGGTAACGCGAAGGAGTGAAACGTTAAGGTTTCTCCGAAGAGATTTTAGGGAATATACTGTGATGGGTATTCCAAACGTAACCAAGAGGGTTACCCCCTACGTAAGAATGTTATGAATGCCTCAAGTTACCTTTACGTATTATGATTTATATGATTTATTCATGTTTTTATGAGGTATGTTAAAGTGCCTATGTTTTATGGGTAAAGTATGATTTCATTCTTATGTATATATGAACTCATGTTTCCTTTCCATGTTTTATAACCCATACTGAGTTTTTATGCTCATCCCAAGTTTTTGAAATGTTTTTCACAGGTCAAGGGAAAGGTACATGATAAGATGATAGAGTCAAGGATGTGTCAAGAAATAATCCATGTTTTTTTTAAATGTGTTTCCATTGATGGGAATGAAGAATACTATCTTTATGTAACCACTTTGTTTATATGTGGAATGTAATGCAAGTTTTATGATCTAATTCTCTAAAACTCTAAACCCGAAAAGATCCTCAACGTGTAATCTTGTAATAACTCAAGATTAAGTAAGGTTTAAGGCTGGGGCCTTATATTAGGTACCATGATTCTAGAGATCATGGAAAATATTTAGTATTTACTTGATAAATATTTTTTCAAAAATATCCATTATATTTTTATTCTGATATTAAATAGGGATTCATAATGTTACAAAGTTAACTATTAAATGATTTTTTCCCAATCATTTATATTTTCACAATGATTATTCCTTTTCATCTCATGATTGACATTTTATTGATTGAATTACGTGATTTTAGTTATATATACTGTTTCATATTGATTTTTCAATTTATCATTGATTCATGAAAGGTTTTATTATATTTAAACCTTACTAATATTCTGATCCATCGTATTATTTATTCTATTTTACCAAGGTTATGAAGGAGAAGTGATTTAATGTGTAAAAAAATGTAACTAATTTCCTTTTTTTAATATATGGTTACCAGTATAATAAGGGTACCATGTATGTATCTTGTTCTTCAATAAAACTAAACTGATTGGCCCTTTGGAATTTGAATCGTGTATCTATGAAAATTTAATCAATTAAGTCCCCACCTCTAAGATAATGGGTTCTAGGTCATTAATAAAATAATCCAAAAAATATGTTCATTTGGTAGGAAAATGTATAGAGTAGATAAAATATATATAAATTTATAAAAAACAAATTTTAAATTTGTTGTAGGTTTGGTAAAAACCAAAATAGAATATTCATTATGAAATTTGGGATGTGTTTATGATGTGTTAATGTTTGGTAATATATCTTATAATTTTGATGAAAAATATCGTAGTAGTGGAAGTACCATTTTTTATTGGTGATATGTTTTTTAATGTAATAATTTCTGTCTAATGTTGATTCATGTCCACGGAAGAGAACAAATGATGGGAATGATTAATAATATAAGATGAAATGTATTGTTAAATCCTCTCCAACTAGCTCAATAGTTTTTATTCCATTTATGGATATTTTGACATGTATATAAAATTTTTTATTTCAATTATGATAATATGATTTTTTGGAGTTTAAGAATGAATTTATTATAGAAAAATTTACTGGTAAAATGAAAATTTTCTCCAAAATAATGACATTTGGGATTTAGAAGTAAAAAATAATTGTACTATTATGGAAACATTAATATAAAATTATATACATATTATAATGTGGGGATGAGTAATACTTTTATTCATTATAAACTATTACTTTATAAAATTTGATGTTATTATGGTAATAGATTGGGTTTTAGATTATCAACCTCAGATAATTTTCAAATAAAAAGGATTTATCTTTATAAATTATTTTTTTCATTTTAAAATTAGAATTAATTCATACTATTGATTACCTAAAACGTTTCTAGGAAAATATTTTGATATTGAAATGAAAGATGCATTTCTCGTGTTTTTAAAAATAAATAATATATTTATATTATTGATGTGTGGGTAGTAAAATAATATTTAGCTTTATTTTTTTTATGTATAATACCAATAAATAATGTTGATCTACTATTTTCTTAGAGTATGATTCTAATTAAAATTTAAATCCCCCTTATTGAATGTATGAAGTAGTGATTTTGGAATTGATATAGTAGTTCTATGAGATATATGATACATGATTCATTAATATTTATACTTCAATATATGTTGCATTTAATGTTTTGTAAAAATAAATATGGTTTTATTAGGACTTAAATATATTATATCTCATTTAATAAAATCATCGTTTAGAATAAATATTATATCCCTCACACATATGAGTAATTTAATATATTTTTCAGAGAATAGTGTTTTTAATGTATGATTTTGTGTCTATGTACAATAAACTAAAGGTAAACATATATTCTAATACTATAGTATATTTTCTTAATAGGTATATGTAATATTAGATTTTGGGTATTTTTATTAGATTAATAAATTACGTATCTATATATTTTTTATCTTATAAATATAATTTTCCAGTAATATTTGGATATGTTTTTGGTTTTCTTAAATGATGAGAGTATTCTTTATTAATTATTATTTAAGAAACATTAAATACTTATATTTGTTTCTATAAACCAAAAACGAAGAGAATTTATATGGATGTTATTGATACTAGGTTTTTTGTTTGTAAATAATTTCAGTCTTTATACATATCATAAATAAAGAGTCTATAAAAATTTATCCCTCTAAAACATAAAAGGTTGATAATGAGACAATACCTAAGAATAATATGATTATTTATAATTTCTTGGATTATCAATATATTATCAATGATATGGTGAAATATTTTTACAATTTTCTAGCATAAAAAATATTTAAACATGAAATAGAGTTATGTTCATCTTAAAAATGTAATGCGATTATTAATTACAAGAATTGAAAATAATATTAGTAAATTCTCATGTATATTCCCTTACATCCAAAAATGGGTCCTTTATGCTCTACCATGATTCTTCATTAAAGGGAATGGGTTTTTTTAATGAAGAATGGTTAGGTAAATTCATATACTTCGTTTCAATTAAAAAACAATATCTCACACATGATCTCGAAATAACAGCTATATTATTTTATTTAATAATTTGGAGACCTAATTTAGATGTATTTTGGTTTTAAATATATCCACATTAAAATTTATAACTATATAAATTTTCTAAAAACGTTTTATTAAAGATTATGTGATAATTAATTTAATTGAATTTGAATTACAACTACCCCATTAAAGGCCGTCAAGGTAATTTAAATAGAGTATATAAATATTTTAGTCCAGAATATAATGATATATTATCGATTTAAGTTCTCACATATGATACATTAGTTTATAATTTCAGAATTTTGGATTATAAATTTTTTATATAATGAAACGCTTTATCAATTTTTATAGTGTTAGTGTAGTCTTTTTTTAGATAATATTACAAATATTAGAATGATGATTTTGAGTTATTGGAAAAATTATAATTAGTTATTAAATATGAGAATTCATAATTTTAAATTGAATAATAATTTTTATTTTATATTTTGAATATTTTGATTTATTCGATGTGACCCTGGTTGAAGAATGAGTGGTTGAGTGGTGTTCATAGCTCTGCATTTTTTATTTATCTAGGAGACAGTAAAATTTTTATATATATTTAGAAACATTTCTAGTTATATGTAATGAATGAATATATTAATGATTTTAGTGTAAGATGTTTTACACGTCTATATGTAAAAGAAAAATGAAAATTACAAGTGGATTCTTTATCCATTCTTAGTTCCAAAATGTATATTGTTGAATATATAAATGTATTTAATGGTGGGATTATTAATGATGTAATGAGTTAATAAATAAATTTAGTAAATGTTTAATCAATTTACTAAATGCATACCTTTTTTTCTCCATATCGATATAATATATCCTTATATGAAATTTATTTATTCTATGTTAAAGCTATATTGTAAATTCATGTAATCAATCATTCCATTATATCATATTCTAAAACTATATTCTACACTAATTTCTGTAAAGTTCATCACAATTCAGTTCATTCTAAATTAACTTTTAGTGCATCCTTTTATCCTAAATCTGATACATAAATTTTTTTTAGAATTGAGTCATTGGTGGACAGTTATTTAGAAAGATTAATGGGTCTTCATAGAATTTTGGATCATTATATGAATTTGGATGAATTTTCATACAGTGGATATTTTGGTTCCATTATACAAATGGAACAATTTGAGGCTTTTTATGGTATAAAATATTATTTTATGCCTTACTTGGATGAAGTTAGGGGAATAACATTTTCAAAAGAAAATTTTTTTTGAAAATTGTTCAAAATGTGATCATGATTGAGCTTCTCTTTAGTAATACATAGGCTCATGAACATCATCCCAGATGGTGAGGTATTCTTATGTTAATCTAATTGTCCCATGTTCAAAACCAGGAAGAGGCATATTTTTGGGTTTCTATAGCAGGCAAGGTTGCAGGGTTGTAGCAAGCACTGTGTAGATACTGTAGCAATTACTATAGTTGTTACTGTTGCAGGTAATGTTCAGTACTGTAGTTGTCATAACTATTCCCCTTATGCCACCGGTTTGGGAATGGATTCTATAAGGACTTCTAGACAAGCCTTCATGCAATTTCATGGTCTCTGGGCCACATGTAGTTTCCACAGATAGACTCTACAAAAAAGGTGATGCCCTAAAGGAGGATTCAGACTAGGCGTACTCACTAGAGTAGAACCAATAGATTTATAAGAATTAAATAGTATGGATATGCCATCAGGTCCAGCATGTGCATGCATAAGAAGCATAGCCTATCATTTATGCGAAGATAGAGAGATACCCTTGTGATGAAGATACTGGGGAGGGGAAGTTCCTTGTTGTTATAGTTTGGTTGAATTCCAAAAGCCAATAGGGTCATGTAATGTCTCTTAATCATAGGGTTCGTGTAATCACTAAGGGTATGGGCCTTGTAAGGGTACCCCCACATCCTTCAAAAGTTTGGTTATCAAATATTAATAGAAAAAGAAGGCCTTTGGGCCATTCGGGAAGAGGAATACATAGTGTCAAATAGAATTTTTAAAAATAACAAAAATATATATCTTTCATAAATGGTGGGTGATCATGTTTTCGTAATGTATATCAATTGAAATGTGTTTTTATTCCTATAAAAAAATTAATGTGATGGCCATGGTTCACTAGATCATATTAAATCATAGGGAATAAGGAACTAGTGTAATACTTATTATCATTTCCACTAACTCTATATCAGGTACCAAATGTATTTCTTTTTTTTAGTTTTGATAATATGTAATAGATTCATCTCATATTTTGGTAAAAAATTAGTTTAATTGGATGGGAATAATTAATATGAGAAATATATTTTATATATTCCTAACAGAAGATATCTAGTGATTAAAAAAAATTCATTTACTAGGTTATGGTTTTCGAAATAAACTATATGATTGAATAATCAACACAAGAATCTCAAAATTCTATAAATAAATTATATACATATCTTTTTAAATTGTAGAAAAAATAATATGTTTACAATTTTAAAAAAGTGGGGATAATTAAACAACCCAATAAAATTTTATGATAAATCATTTTTGTGCATTACTAGTATTAATTAATTAGATTTCATATAGGTATATTGAAGATAACAATATTATGAAATTTTTTAGTCAAAAAGAAAAAATATTATTTGTAACAAATTTTAGTTTCCATGCATTGTATTGTTTTATTTAAAATAATTATTTAAAATTTCACAAAATTAATATAATTTGTTCATTCGTCATTTCATAATTTTCTTAAAATTATTTATTGTGTATTTTTTGAAATTTTCGATATCTCAGTGAATAATTAAAAACACATTTCTTAAATTATCTTATATTATCATATAATTAAAATATAAAATTCATATAAGGATTTGTTTTTAAATTTTACTATCTCCATTTGATTTTCCAAACTATAAAAAACCATATTTTAGTAAACAGTATAATCTAATATTGTATGAAAACATTTATATAATTAATGTCAAATTTTTATAAATAACTAATCTTTATCATATGTTTAGAAATTAATTTTAAATACAATTTTTCCAATTATATAAATTGAATTAGAAAAAAAACTATTTCAATTTAATAATCAACATATTTAATATTACATAATATGAATTACATAATTTTTCGTAACAAAATGTAGTAAAAATTGGTTACCACTGTTAATGTAAAAATAGATTTAAAATGAGTTAATGTAATGTTATAATGATAAAATTTTATTTAATGATTTTGGAATTAAATTCGATAGAGATAATTAAAGAAAATTAAAAATCATATACTCGAGTCGTATATTTTGAAGCCATTTTTTAAGAGAATGACTTTAATTAATATATTAATTATAAAATTCCATGTTTGTCCTCTCCTCCATATGTAAAGGGGACCACCTTCCCCTCTAATCTCAATACAAGATTACCTGTTTTTAGAAAATACATATGAAATTAACATTTATAAATGCATCTCAATGATTTATTATCGATAATCTAATATTAATACCATTCGAGTTAGACTTTATTTATAATATTGAAGAGGTTGTCCAAAGAATAATTATTTGTTATGAAAAAAAATTCCCTTCATTTTCTATTGTGGCACAAAAAATTTCAAACATGATTAAATAATAAAACCAGTATATTAAATACCATAATATATTCTATTTTAATCGAATAATGTATTTTTATCTCCATCATTCATCAAATTGGATATGAAAACATCTTTTATCTGAACAGAGGAAAACAACTTCATGAACTAATAAAATTCATTCTTAATAAAATCCACTCACATCTAATAATAAAGGTGGATTTAATGTGTATATATGAGATATTAATGAAACATTTATCAATATATACATATATTATAAAATATTATTTCTGAAAAATCCATCCATTGATGAATGATAATGTCGTTCACACATATATATTGATTACAACCTTAATGAACCAAGCTAATTCATTTTTTATCACCATATCAAATTGATTTTATATAGTTGTTTATTTAAAGAAATAATATTTCATTTATTGTATAATCATATGTTTTGGAATATAAAATTATTCGCATATCCATTATCTCATTATCTAAGAAGAATGAAAAACTTATTCACTCATTAATACAACGAACCATATATAGGATTGTACACTATTTTATTTCTCATAATCATCATTTATGATTGGTTCAAAATTTATAATTTATGTATAAAAAATAGTTATTTCACAACTATTATTGTATAGTTGATGGAATAATTACCATTTCACCATAGTCAAAATACAGAAGTCATTATGAAAATATTACATAAATATCATCAAATCAACTTACATAAACTCAATTGATTATGTTATTTCATATAACCTGGTAATAAATAAAATAATTATAGGAATAAAATTGGAAAAAAATTACAAACATAGAAACATTTAATATTAATTTACTATTTAGGTCTAAAAATATCATTTGTGAGGTATTGGACATGATGTTAGGGACACATTAACTTAAACCTATTTTTCAATATTTTAATGATTTATTTTTAAAACATTTTTCATCAATACCCATATTCATAAAATTATTTTATAGATAAATTTATATGGATATAAATTAAATAAATGTATCTTTTATGTCATTTTTTTATTTTGTTTTCATAAGGAAAATTTTTACATATTTAAGATAGATCATTATTACTTGATTTTAAATGGAATTATATATTTTAACATACGAAAAATAAATTCTTATACATTCCATCAAGAACACCATTTTATGTTTTTATATCATTAAAATATACAATATTTCTATCATTAAATACCCACCATCCTTTTTTTCACGTTAATTGAAAAATGTATTTATGATTAATGTATATTTTGATATCCCGAAATGTTTATGTATGGGTGAAAAAGCATATTTTTATGAGTTTGATGCTTTAAATGAAACACAATCATGTTCTGTGATTATGTTATGGTTATTATATATTATTTGAGAGCATGATATGCCAATATATATCTCAAGATAATGGTTTTTCTTGTTATATATATCTAATGCCCAAGGTAAAGTGATGTATTTAATCAGCTAGGATTCTCGTAATATAATAATGCAATTTACCAACAATTATAATCTATTATCAAAACTGATTGTAATAAGGATACAAAAATGGAACCCTAGTTTACCAATATGATATATCAATTCTTAAGATGTTATTTTATTCAAAAATTATTATTTTTATGTTTATATAAGGTGATTTTTTCAAAAGTAAATTTATGATACCTTTGAAAGGATAAATGTATAAATTTTTTCAAAAAAGATTCATGACTTTTTATTGATTAGAATAAACATTTCATTATTATTGTTTTCCGTTTATAATTTTTTGTGAGTTTTTTTTAAATTGTTTGGGGGTCATGTTTATTTCAATATTAGTAACATGTTTATTTTTTTCTTATATTTTATTTTGGAAAAAGAAAATTTCTATTATTATTCATTGTATATCTTGTTACATTATTTATTTAAATTTCAATTAAAAATTATTTCCAAATCAACATGAATTTTAAAATGGTCATCTAAGGATTTCCGGAATTATGAGAGATATAGAAGAGATTAATATGAGAATTTTTATGATATGTAATGAAGTCGATACATGGTATGTCAAAAATGTTGTATATTATTTGATAATAAAGGTAGTGAGTGGAATTTTATCTTTGTGATACAATATTTATTTTCTTAATGATTATTTCATGATTCTCTTAAACACAAATACATAATTAGAAAAGAGAATTCATAACAATTATTTCATTTATTATGATTTAAATTTAAGGAATTTTAATTTTTTGAACCTTATAAAACAGGTTTACACCAACTAAATTGTCATAAATTTTTACTAATATAATAGTGGATTTGGAATGTATTTAAATGTTTTTAAATATTCATAAAAAAATTTGAAAATAAAACTACAAGGTAACCAATGTCATCAAAAATATAATTAAAATATTTTTCTTCAAAAAAAATAAAAATCCATCAAAATAAATCCACGAGTGAAAATTAATAATAAATGTTCAGTAAAGCTCAATTTTCATAATGGATGATATAATTAGAGAAAAATAAAAAACTATTACATAGGTCGGAAATCCACCTGACACCCTAATTTAGTTACCCATTATTTCAAATAAATGGATTTAATATATAATTTTATAAAATTTAATGTTGTAGAATATGATAGAATTAATATATTTAGAATTGTAATTAATAATTTAAAAACATAACTATTGAAAGCATAAACGTACAAAAAATTATCAAATGAAATAAAAATTAATAAAAAGATAAATAGAAATAATTATAAATATCGGAATAAGAAATGGATAAATATTTACAATATTTGTGTAACACTTTTCATACAATATAAATTTAGATATTTTTTTAACATAATAACTATTCATAAGGATAAATTTGTATCCTGTATATAAACCATAATAGTTCATTTATCTTAAAATCCATTAGTTCTTATCGGGGGTGATCTCCCAAGAGAATTCCATAATGATACCAGAAAAATAATAAAATAAGGAAATATTTATGTAAGAAATTTAATTAAATTCAATTTAATCCATGTAAACATTTATAGTGACTGTTATTAGATGTTGAAATTATTTTAGAGGAGGTAGTTTCACAAATATAAGCTCAATGAGTAATTGTTTTCATCATCCATCTCCTCATGGTATGTTTCTAGGAAAATATCAAGTGTCTATTTCAATGTTCTGATTTCTAATAAAAATAATTTGTAGTATAACATAGAAATTATAGTATACACATTATTAAATATGAATACTCGAATATACATAATATTTCTAATTTTTATATTCTTTTAGGTCGTCTTTAATTACCACTATAACCTCATAATCATTAAATTCTAAAACCATAATCTTTACAATGTGGGTAACATAATACTAATATATATCTATCTCTAGTTAAGTCATATTCGATTCTTATTAGAGAAAATAATTCTTTTGTATTCGATTTGACAGTAATGTAAAATAATTTTTATGAGAATCTATTGATAAATCCACTCCATTCAATCGATCTGATTTATGTGTTGGTTACTCAGTAATTTCATCTAGGTGTGTTATAGAATTTTTTGGGAATAAAATTTTGTGATGTTTATTTTCCACCTATGTGACATATTTTTCAAAATTAAAAGGTTATAATATTTTTGTCCCATGAATACCCACATCATAAAAATGGGGAGTGTAGTGTGGTATTTTTTAATATCATTGGACAAGGTTATGAAAAACATTCATAGGTATTTTAGTATGTCATCAATGAGATCCTATAATTATTTTTCATTATAATTTTAGGAACACAGACCTTAAATCTTATTTCAAAATATTTTTACACTTCTATTGATTTTAGGGGTCTACTAGATGATGATTTATTTTTTAATATATTTTTATAAATAATATTTAATTTCGTGAAATATAATCATGGTGAAACTATATAATACATTATTGAATAGGATACCCATTATTGATAATAAATATTTGTGAATTTTTACATGAATACACAATATAAATATGTATATTTTTCTTTTTATAAAAATATAATAGAATTGTTTTTTTTTAAATGTTGAGAATGTGAAAAAGTAAAAAAATATATAATATAACATAAAATAGTTTATCTAATCTAATAATTCTTAATTTATTATTCCCCATATTTTATAATACTTCCAATTATTATTCCACAATTTTTTACTGTTTAAACATGGAGAATAAAACCCAACAGTAAATAATAAATCAAATCAACCTCAATCCAACATTGAAATTTGTTTTTCAGGATGGCCTTGTTTTATTATCACCATAAAGCCATTTTTTGGAAAACTCATGAAATAAACTAAATGTGTAAATGATACTATGGGTTGGGGATTACATTTTAACTCTATGAATAAATCCAAGTATTTTCACATGTGATAATTACAGTGTTGTTTTAAAAAATCTTTCATTTTTCGAATTCCAAGAAATCTGTGAAAAATTAGTTGATTTAAATAGTAAAAAACATTTTAGTAAATAATATTTTATGAATTATATGGTTAGAATGTCTTCAAAATACTTAAATAATGCTTTAATAAAATCAGTTACTAATTAAAGTACCACACTACAAGTATTTTAATTCACATCATGGAGATGATTTAAATTTATTTATAGTATAACCGAATATGATTTTCATTATTTTACTACAAAAATACGAATACAAACAAAATGAGGAAAATATGTAAAAAAATAATATTTATTTATGTCAATGTAGGATTATATACACATAATAAATAAAACGGTGAAATAGATAATGAAATTTATTTTTGAAAGAAATACTTTACATAATCTGTTTTTCCTTATAAATGTTTTGAGAATTTTATTCAGAAAAATATATTTACTTACCCTCTCAATAATAAATGAACAACCATAATAAATATATAAAAACACATGTCAATATATTTTTGGTAATTTAGAATATGAAATATTGAAAAGGTTTCATGTCAAATTTAACATCTGAACATTACCCAACCTTATAATTCCATTTCTATTAACTTCCATTAAGAAACAAAATTCACGCTAGTGGAATAAAATTTTATAAATTAAATTATATTTTAAATAAAACTCACCCAATTAAATATATTTTTTTGAAATTTAAACCCTAGATACTATTTTATGTAATGAAATATCAAATTTAATCCACCATTGCTTTAATAACCAAATTCCTCATTTAATAAATGACCTCAAAACTATCCTGGTATAAATTAAAATTTTAGTATAATATGTTAAAAATAGTTACCAAAATATCATTCTAGTATTAATACAATAGTATGTTTTTAAAAATAATACTCATCTTAAATTAAAAATGATGTAAATATAGTTATGAATATATACTAAAACATCTTTTTTAGTTTCTATTTTTTCTTCTTTTTAATTTTTTAAATTAATTATTATTATTTTATATAATTTTTTGATATGAGGATCAGATCATGTAATTTAAAATGGATGAATCTAAATCATGTCTATTTGTATCCCAATTTTATTGAATAGTAACACACCCCAAACACACCCAAAGTGAACTAATTTTGAAAGAATACTATAACAATGAAATTCCCCCAATCAGAAACATGAAATTTTAATGATATAATATTAAGGAAAAATGTCAATATCTATCTTATAATGTATTTTAAACCTTTAATAAAATTCATGGATTCTAAGGGTTAACAAGATTTAATGTAAATGGTGGGTATGTTCTTATAAATGTTTATTGGAATCAAAATAAGTATCGTAATAATTTCAAATAACATCACAAAATCTATATCATTTGAAGATTAATAAAAAAATTGAGTCTTAGAAAAAGCATGTTTTACAATGTAAATTAATTGTACTATAAATATTATGACAAATCTATTTAGAACTTATCAGAAAATTAGGACAAAAATTTTATCCACTATTTAATAGGAAATTATTTTCCAAAACTTTCATTCATATAAATATTTATTGAAATAAATTTCAAGGTAAATGTAAAAAATAAAAAATAACATAAAAATAGATTTCATTAAGAATAAAAAAATATATTAAAATAAATTCAATAGTTTTAAATGATCAGGAATACATAATTAAACAAATTGTTCATAATGCTTGAAATTTAATAATATAACCACAAAAACATTTAACTAGGGTGACACCTTCACTCCATTGACATATACAAATAAATTTAGTTTCCTATAATATCATTAAAACAAATTACAATGATAAGGATCGTAAACCCAATGATATAGAAATTCACTACCTTCGATTCTTTGGCAGTAGAAACCTTGTGTTATTCAATTTGGTACTGTAACATTAATCTTATAAGAAAATTTTGGAATCCAGTAAACTTTAATGAAGTACCCATAATGAAAAAAAAGAGACGAGATGAAATAAGATGAAAATTTAATAGATTAATTACCATATTGTTAATTTATTTTATTTTTCCCATAACTAGATTGTTTTATATCAAAATTCCAAATCTAATAGTGAATCAGATTTCCTGGATATATGTTAGAACATGTTATTTATCTCAATAACTATATTCAGATAAAAATTATGGGAACCCCCATGAAAAGAGAATATTGATTCCACCACTATTATATTAAATATAAGTATGTATAAATTTATGGGAGTTTAAATAATGAATATGTAAACCATCTAAAAATTCATGATTTCTTACTCCAGTTGAGGAATTTTTATTATAAAGAAATTAGTTTTTACACCTTAGGCAAAATGAGCTATTCTTCTTCCTTAAATACGTTGTTTTTGGTAATACATTTTTTAAAAATCATAGGATTGACTAAATATTTATTTTTTTCAATAAATATCATTATATAATTAATTTATAAATTATATATGATAAATATTAAAAAGATTGAATTTAAATCATTTTTATCGCATAGATTTCAATCACCTTTTTGGTTATCATTCATTGTTCCCAATGCATAATTATCTTAAAATTCCAATACTATATTCTCCCTAATAGTGGTTATCTTATCCTCATAATCATAAATCTATAATGAAATTGTGTGATATATTATTTTTTTGACAATAATAAGTAATGTTATGTGTAATTTTTATTATCATTATATTTATAAATGGTGAATCCTATGGTAAATCATCGCACTTCAATTTATCAATTTTCTGTGTTGATTTTACTTTTGGGCATCAATGAAGAATACAAATTTGTGTGATATAGAATAGTTGTAAAAATCTATTTCCACCACCATGGTTTATTCACCAAAATTAAGAATTCTATGGATTTTTTCCTTAACATAAATCTTAATGGAAAATCATAACTTTGTGTGATAATTATTCCCACTCATTTTCTGTGAATTCAAAAATTGGTTTATCTTGTCTCTCCTTTTGGTCCTTGATGAGATCCTACAAATACTCTTCCCTATAATTGTAATGACAAAATCCCATAATTTACCTTAAAAATTGTTATACCATTTATATATTGTAAGGGCTGATGTAAATGATTATTCCATTTTTTTTCAATAATTTTTTGAGAGAAAACTTGAACAAGAACAATATTTATAATGTGAAAATATTTCAAGTTTTCATTATTTGGATCCATAGTAATAACACCAATTTGATGAGGTTTTTGGTACACACTCATAAAAAATTAATTATATTTACTAACTAAAGCACATGCTCTGAACTTGGTTTTTTACCTTTAGGATCATTTATATTGGACACTAAATATTTTAATTTAAATTATTATCGATTTTGGAATCTGATATGTTATTAAAATTAAATATTTTAATAGTATATTTGGTAATTTAATTTTGGAGAAAATTATAAAAGACATGAATTAATAAAAAACAAATATATGATATGATATGATATGATAAATCAAAACTACCCAATAATTATTCATTTATAATTATATTTATGTTTATATACATAATAATTTGGGTTTTTTATTTTTTAACCTTTGATTCTTATGGATCTAGACATGAAAAAATATTAATTATATTGATGCTTATTCAATGTTTTTGATTTTCGATCAGTAAACCCAAATTTTATTGTCATCATAATAGAACATTATGATAATCGTATAATTAGGTTAGCACCAACACACTTGAAATGATATTTGTTTTGTTTGGTATAATATTTGATCCACGTGAATCGATCTGATGAAAATTATACTTGACCATTAAACTACATATCTTAGAAAGAATAACTTAATTTTCTAACATTATATGTAGAATAATTTAGGAGACATAAATAATGGAAAATTATATTTGTATGTATTATTTTTGGAAATAAATGGCATTAATGGATTCAATATAAATGATAAAAAATGCAAGAATAATATAAAAAATGAAATAACCTATTCTAAAATGGTAGGAAATTTCATCGTAGATATGATTATCATAATAATAGGTCTTAAAAGGAATAATATAATCTCATACTTGTCTTGAATTTTAGTACTAATAAAAAAATAAATTACGAAAATAGTGGGAAAAATAATATTTTATGACATAAATATCATATTATGTTAATAAAATATAACAATAAAAAAAGTATAATAAGAGGATAGGTTAATTAAAAAAATATATCAGTTACAAATGAAATATTTATTAATATATTTGGAGATGATTATAGGATGCATTTTTAAAAAACCCCATTAAATCTCTTAATAAATATCACATAGTTTAAATAAGAATATTTTTTGTTTGAGATCCTTGGTTTTAAATTTCCATAACATTAGATGCGTAATTATACCACAAAACATTACTCCACTTAAGGAATCCATTTTTTCTTAGTTTACCCAATGACCAGTTATCAAACTAGCTTAATGAAATATCACAATTAATAATGTTTTATGTTTTTTAGAAATTTAGCCCCATTCCCAAAATTGTTAAAAAAAAATTTGTCGAAATGGGGTGGTATGGTCAAATATAATGAATAGCATTTGTCATTATAATAATTTATACATTAATAAATTAAATAAAATCTTTTTTAAATAATTGAAGAAATAAAAAATAATAAAACATAAGTATATAATATTAAAATATAACATCGTGTCCTAATTTACACCATATAAAATATAACTATAAAAATAAACTATTAAAATTAAAATGAGAAAATATTGTTCAATTTTTATATTTAAACTAAAAAAATATTTTTATTATGTTGTTATACAATTATAAATGTTGGGAAATTATGTTCATTACAATCTAAAAAATATTAATAAAAACATGCCTTATTTGATGTGAAATTTATTCATCTATATACTATATATTTATAGAGTGTTTTAATGTCTTTGTATATGTTCATGGTTTATAAATGAAGGGTTAAACAGATTAAATTCAATATTCCCAATAATCACTACAAGCATTAAATTGTAATTCCTTTATCCTGGTAATGGGTAATAAATTCTAATAATGATATATTTCATTATACATTTATTATATTGATAATGATCAAAGATAGATATAGATGATAATATATTAAGGGATAAATCTATATAAATAATTATTGAATACTATAGAAATAAACTATTATAGGTTTTTACATGGTGGTATAAATTTTCTAGAAAATATTAGATGTATTCAAAAATATCTTATTATTTTATCCCATTTTTTATAAGTTCAATGATATTTTTAAAATTTTCATAAATTATATTTTACTCTCTATCAATTTATACATTATGTGTAAAATTATTAAATTTATTTTGTATTATTTAGTGTGCTTAATGTGGTACTTTTTAATATTATTAATGTTTCATGATATTATTATCACAATAATAGAGTAATGTAAGATAAAAAAAATTATTGGGATGTATCTGTTTTCTTGGAATATTTTTCCATGTAGAATAACTGATGATTAACAGAAATGTGAAGTCATCCTAAATTTATGTATATAATGTAATTGTGATATTTTTTATTGATATTATTATAAAGAGGGATAGACGATGATGTTTCTAATATATTCTATTCTTATTTTTATTTTTAGGTCCATTAAAATTTCCCTAAGTAACTATGAATTTTTTTCATCAGAATAAATATTGATTTTTTGAATTTTATTAATATAATTAACCTAACTCTACCAAATAATTTTTTCTTCTATTATCTAGAATAAAATACATATTCTTAGCTACATGGGTGAATGTATATCTTTTTCAGCTGTGTTAATAAAGTAATAAAATATTTTTATAAACATTTTTATTGAGGAATGTGTCGATATAGAACCTTATCCATAGTTGCTTCTAACATTTACTGGTAATTTATAAAATAATTTTATTCTAATAAATATATTAATTATTAAATGTTCAATTTATATGGTAATAAAATTATATATGGAATCATAATAAATGAGTTTGAAAAAAGAACATTAGAAATCATGGGTTGGTGTGATAATTTTATAAAATAAGGGGTTCCTCGTATTCCATAGATGGTATTTTAAGGCTTATTATTCTCTGTTTTAATAGTTGGCTGATTTAAATAATTTTAAATTAATATTTTGTATATTTGGAGTAATGTTACTATTTTGTTTCCTCGAGTCATTGTTATTGGGTGAAAATAATTATTATAGAGTAGAAAATCCAACTATTATGATGTTATTCATTGTATTTGGATTATTGATTTGGAATATGACCTAGAGAATATTAAATATCATTTCTTGATTGAGTATTAATTCATGTAATAGTGATTATTATGTGAAGTAAAATTGATGTTTTGAAATATTCAACGTGACTATCTATAATGGATTCCATTAGTAATAACCATCTATAATTGAATTATCCAATAAATATTAGGTTTCATTTAATATAGTTTTTTTGAAACACTAAAAAATACCAATTGATTTATAATTAATCAGTATAATAATATTTAGGATTGGGTAATACCAATTTATTCCAAAAACTATTGGAACAAAAAAAGTTAATGTTCATAAAAAATAATGCAAATATTTTAGTTTTATAGAAGAGGTATACCAAACGTTCCATGAATGAATTTTATTACTCCTCCACCCAAAATTACATTCCATATAGTATGTAACCCTACCAATAATATCTGAACCAAAAAATATGCAACCATTCAATATATATATATACCATAAATTGAAACCCAATTATATATTTTACATTAAGTAATATAATTAAAAATACCTATATAAAAACACAAATATATGACAAATTTATGGAAAATATGACATCCAAATGTTTAGATGTGTCGTTAATATTAAGTGTGAAATTTATTATATTGATATATCACTCAAAAGTACACCGCTATGATCCTGGTTATCACTATCATCATCATTATCTAGAACATTGCAAAAATAATTTTATAAATGAACAATATTATCACATTCATCAGCCAAATGGCCAATACCCTAATCACCACTATTATCATCATCTCCATTAAAAAATTATGATATGTTGTGAACATCATCGATATACATGTATATCCAATAAATGTATTATATTTTATATGTTAATGAAACATAGAAAACAATTCGTTTATTAACATCCTGCAGATTTTTGTTCCACTTCCATCCTCCTAGACTACATATAATTTTAAGCTCACCGATTTTTTATCGGTCATTCATAATATTTATGTGATATTAGTATAAGTTAATAAATTTTATGAAGGGGACCAATGCATAGTGTGAACGATATCCTTATTAGGAAAATAATAGACCCTTCGTTGGCGATCCTTATCTAATACCTATTAGAAATTACCATTGAGAGTGAATGTGTCGCATTTTTTTATGAGGATCATAAATATGATGTTTTATTACTACCAAATATATAATTATATAAGAAATATATATTAAAATAATAATTCATATAATAAATTTTATAACCTTTTTGTTCATAACTACACCCTCATCAATCATCTTGTTGGATTGGAAAGACAATTTTTTTACAATACACCCCATTGAATATTAAGAATCAAATATAGAAATAATGAATGAATTTATTAAATTAATATAACTTAACAAAATTAGTGTCCAAAATATAACAATAAAAACTGAAGCCACAATAAATTGATTATTATTCATTAGATCAAAATTAATGAAATCTTTATCATTTGAACTTGAAAAAAAATGGTTTCTCTAATTTAACGTCATGGTAATTCATCCCAAAATGAACATATATAAATGAAGTGTTTTTTTAATTATTTTGGACTAATAATATAAATTTAAAATATTATATTAAAAATAGTTTTTTTAATTGAAATCATTATATCAATATAAATCATCAAACTAGGGTGACAGTGTTGATCTGGAGGAGGGAGGCCTCACGCATGCATCTTTTTTTGTGAAGGATGACATCGCCTCCTCCTTCCCACTTATCTTGATTTATTTTCTTTTTCCAGATCTGTCATTTGGTTGTCTTCGTTAATCTTTATGTTAATTTGGTATCTTTGATGTTGGAAGCTTGGAAAGGGTTTGCATCACCATTTCATCATTGTTATATATCCCCATCGACAGTTTCTTCCACTTCCCTATTTCACACGTCATGGACCTCGGTGAAGGTTTTTCTACGGTTCAGATCTAACCGGATCCATGCATAGGGTGGCCTTTCTTGTTGAAGTCATCTTGGATCTCTTCTTTAGTGATGCTACCTCGGTGAAAATTCTAGCCACGGAGTCCAGGGTGACAGTGGTTCGACTTCGTGATCCGGGGTATGCCATCCTCTTTGTGTTTCGCAGATGGGATGTATGTGGATGTATCATGGATGGTGATGGGGTTTATTCAGTTTCAGTGTTAGAGTTGTTGTCAACAAGGGAGGCTAATGATTTGGGTATTACTCTAGCACTAGTATAGTCATTATGGTACATTTTTTGATTTTCATCAAACCTGCAAGTCATCTATTTCATTTGAGATGTTTCAGTCTCTTTGAGTGGTGATACTGAAGGAATGATTTGGTTGAAATGGATAATTGAGCTATTGATCAGGCTGATTCTCTCCAGCATTTGAATATTGTTGTGGTTCTGTTTCCTAAAATGCAGTCACCATGATGATAGGTTCTGGTTTTATTGATTTTTTTATGCTGAATGTGTGGCAGTAAGTGAACTATGAACAAGTATGTGGGTGTGAAATATCGATGATGTTGGTTTTATGGTCTCATGATTCCTGAATTTTGGGACACCCACACATTTTACTTAGAATTACTCTAGATGAGGATAGATCTGGTCACTTTCTTAGTGCATGGATATTCAGATTTGGATGATCGAGAGGGTATGGGGCTTCCATCTATACCAGGCCTGTGAATTTTTGCATGGGGCGTTTTGCTAAGAAGCCAAGATCTGGTGGAGGCGTGCCTTATCAACATTATTGCTGGGAGGGGGTACTTCTACATAGTCCTCTGATCATTTATAACCCTCATGTTTTTTGAATTTTGTTACTGTCCCTTTGTCAGTTATGTCATGGTTTTTCCCCTTTACCATTAAAAGGGAATTTTATCCAATCGCAAAAAAAATTTCGCCCTTCGGGCCATTCAGTCTGTCAATATAAATCACCAAATTACAATAATAACCAAAAATAAAAACCCATCCAATAGAAATTCTATTCATGGTACATTGTGACTATATAATCATTGAGAGATTATATTACAACTAATTTGATTCTTACACTATCAAAAAGAGTTTTATATTAAAAATGTTTATATTCTCACAATAGTTCAAGTAGTTCTTTCATTTGGTAGCTCTCATTGGATAACCATTAGAAAATTTAATTTCTTTCTACATCAAAAATAATTTTTCCAATTAATGAAATAATATGAAAAACTTTCTTCTATGAAATTTTCCTAAAAATACAGAAGCGCCAACATTATCATTAATTTTAACTCCAGTTTGTCCATAGAAGACCATTTTCAGGGAAATTATTTCACAATATATTGCAATAATTACCAAAAATATCCCACATCCTCTACCATGTTTACAAATTATTTAATTTAATTCACTATTTTCAAGAATTACTTCTATAATCTGGTTTTATACTTAGTTCATGTAAGTAAACCCACACTACATCGTAGTAAATAATTATATTAAAATTTTTAATGTAAATTTAAATATTAATACATGTTATAAAGGGAAGATATTATGGTTTCAAAATTTAGAAGATTTTTAAAAATAATCACAACTAGGATTATATAGAGTATTTTATGAATCCCTTAGTTGTGAAGAATTGGTTTCATGTGTACTATTAATGGTATCCAAATTATGCTCATATTTTTAAGTATTCTCAACATGATCATAATTTAATAGAAATGAATATGATGGATTATAAACATAAAATTATAATGATATTCGATAAATAAGAAATTTTAGAATAGAAGTTCATGGAAATGGATATTAGTAATGATAAACATGAACTATCATTATATAAATTAATAAATACTGAGAATAATATTTTAGTGGAAATGAAAAAAATGGTATATTAAAATAAATAACTATACTTCCTTCATGTGAACTATTATTTTAGAAATATTTATAAATAGTATATTTGGTGAAGAGTCGGGGTGTGATTGGGTATTATAAAAACATCAATAACATATTTTTCATCAATAATCATTCAATATGGTCATCACTATTACTAGACCTTATTGAAAATAATAATCTCTTAGCGGGCGATTTTTTATAAACATTTTTAAAAAATTTATGAAATGATAATATATGTTATATAATAGATATAAAAAGTTGATATAATATACTCACATTGGGTAGAAGAGGATGAGTTCTATTATGTACCACACATTTTTCGTTTTCACCCAATATCATTCTATATATATTTTAAATATTTTTTTATAATCATAATAAAATAAGATATAAATTTATTTTGGAATTCATTTTTCTTTAGTAATCAAAATATGATGAAATTGTTGAGATGGTATATTTAAGGAAAACCAATTTTCCTAGAAATCAAGATATATATATTTACCTAACATAATCCTGAAAAAAATTCTGAAAGACTTGTAAATAATAAATATTCCATAATATAAAAAAAACAAAATAATTAGCCAGAAAAATATGACATAATATAAGGTAAAAACTATTGAAGGATCCTATTTTAAAATTATAAATTATAAAAGTTTCACAAAAAACTAACCATACATATTCATTTTATATTTTATAAAATATTATGTTATCGGATTTAGAATTTTGTTTCATTATAATTTTAAAATCCCAAGATCTTATTTATGATTATATTATATTCTAAGAATTTATGACTGTATAATAACACATTTTTTATTATATTTGTATTTACAATAGTCATAATTTATGTATTTTTATCTCATAGAAGAGCTAAAAATATATATACCAATCATTAATCTATACCCAATAATTATAAAATACAGAATTCCTTTATAATTTTCTGGAATTTTTTTATTTTTACATACAAATGATATTTTTAAAAGTGATTTATTTAAAAAAATTATAGTATATTGTTGTTTTCTTATTTTAGTTTCATATAATTGTTAGTGAAATAATAATAATATAACCTAAATATTATTAACTGGATAAATGGTTTTTACATATGTTTCTAATGTGAAAGTTTTGTTTGATGATACTGTTAAATCAGTGTATAGGGGGTGTGTGGGATAGAAGCAAATTTTTAATCATATCATGATTTCTACCATTCCAGTTTTTACACACTATTTTAATTTATATAATGCTCTTACATACTAGTATTATTCCATTTTATAATTATTTTTCTATGTTCATAAATTTAGTTTAATCTAATTATATTAATTTTTTTTGGATAATTTATATTCTATTTTTTATTCCACTATGTGTAGTTGTGATTTGTTTCCATGCATTGTAAACTTCAGCAATTTGGATCATGTTTATTCAAATCATGTTCAATAATGTTGACATTATTTTTATTGTTAATATTTTTTTATTCATGTACCACTTGAATTAATTATTATTTTACTTGGATCTACATTTAATTATTTTATATCTTTTAAACTCGGTATAATGAGGGATTGTACGAATCAATTCATTATGGTTTCATTTTATTTTGTTTATATCTTCATGGGGAAAAAATTTATTCACATATTCTATTTGAATATAATTTTACATATATTTCTGTTAAATTTACTTAAATAACCAAATTTTATTGCTAATTATATCCTAATTATTAATGAGTTTTTTTATTGGTATATGTTTTTCCATTTTTATCAAAAAACATTAACCTTGTTTGATTCTATTCTATATTTGTTTTCATATTATATTATCTTCCACCCAATATTGAACATTTTCGGATTAGTATGATTTAATTTATTATTAAATTTATTATATTATGAAATATATTATGTGAGTTTAATTTTCTTATTTCCTATAGAATTGAGTTCATTTGGGTTCATAATGTTTCATTCAATTCTATTCGGTTTTTTACATTCTACTAAATTTAAATTTATTCTAATTTTTTTTATTTTAAAAGTTTTATTTAATTTGTAATAATTTTTTTCTAATTTTTCTCATTTTCATAATTTTTTTATTTCATTATCTTAATTCATGAAAATTTGGGATAATTTGTTTTATTTGGTGGTATATTGATTAAGTTATTTGTGGTTTATATATTTCTAATTTTTTTTATATCTACTAAAATTATTTTACTTTAGTTCACTTTACATATTTTCAAAATTTCTAATGTTGGTTCCCCTAATTTAGTATGATTGATTAATGATAGATCAATTTCAGGTAAGTTGGATTAAATAAATTATTATTTGGTTTTTATATTTAAATAAACAAAAGGTAAGTTTAATTGTTTTTAGTTATATTCAATTCAAATTTTCTATATTTGCATATTGTTTTATTATTCATTTTATTTAGGATATGATGAAAATAAATCAATTATTTTGATATCTTGTAAGATATTATTTATATAGTTATATTAATTATGGTTTAATCCATTCTAATACATCATGAATCCAAAAGATAAATTAGTAATAATGTGATTTTTGATAACATAAAAGAACAAGAAACAATCCAAATATAGCCAAATAATCTAATTTGAATTTAATTTACATAAAATAATTTGAAAATATATGTAAATATTTGACCACTGTTTATAAAATGATTACCAATCTATGTGAATTTAACTAAACCATATAATAAAAAAATTACAAAAAATTTACAACAATTCAATCAATTTGTGTGAAGACATATCATCCCCGAACAAAAAAATTGAATAACCTAATATAATGAAAAAAACATAAATAAATTAAACTAAACATTGTTTACCAACATTAAATGTATTTATATGAGCTCAACTAAAATAAAAAACCAAATAGTTGAGAATAAAAATGAAATGAAACTATGTGAATTGGACTAAAATGATTCAGATAATCCAAATTTAACATGATATAAGAAAATATAGTCTACATAACAAAAAACAATTCCTAATCCAAACATATAATTAAAATCATGAAATAACCTGAGAAAATATATACATTATAAGGATAAATATACTAAAATAAAATTAGTGAATCATTATTTTAACTATCCTAATATAACCCAAGTTGATATAAAAACTCATCTAAATTGGCCTAGATAGAAAATATTATCCAAAATGTACAAAACAAAGTAGAATAAACCAAACATAAATGTGAAATCTATATACATTTATATATAATTAAAATTATTACATATTAATATGAAAATATAAAATATAAATTTAATCAAAAAAGTTGTTTTTATTTTAAAAAAAATAACCACCATCAAACTTGTGGTTTTAACTCCCCATAAATATTTTAATTAAACACAAACATAAATAAATTATATAATTATAAATTCCCAAGAACATTATGTGTACTACTATTTTAGAATGATTATTAGTTCATTTTTTTGAAAACCACATCTTACCCACATAAAACCAAATTAAACAAATGATATTTCTATCATTGCCTCATCATCGATAATAAACACAAATTAATGTTAAATAAAAACGTGTAAAATTAACATAAACCATTATGGTTATAAAAATAAATGGATATATTTAGTACCACATAAATAAAAGGAGAAGTCTAATTATACCCATTGTTATTCCACAATAAAAAATAATGAATGGTTCAATGTTTATTTTTATGAACTATAAAATAAGAAAATCCCAAATCCTTTTTAAAATGATTAACTTCAGACTTATTTCAATCTAAAATATGAAATTATATAAATAAGTTTCCCTTCTACTATTATATTATAATATTGAAAAATATTCTATTTAATATCTTGATGAACCTCTGGGTATGAAGATGAGGGATTATGTTGTGGATAAGAGATTAATGGACACTTCTTTGACTCATTTTTTTTAACTTTTGACACTGTTGTGAATGTTGTGAAAGTCAAAAATTATAATGTAACATCAAATAAGGATACATGGTTATGGTATGACATTATTACTGAGGTAAAATTAACTACATCTCTGAAGTAAGAATGTCCTCAATTGGAATATTGAAAAGCAAGGCGATCAGGTGATCAGTCTAAGGGGCGATTTCTTATATCTTTTGAGAAGGTTCATAAAGGGAATGATATTTCTGATTAGATGATTATTGATTAATATTATTGTAAGTATTACATGAATGTGAACATGGAGTTAGTCTTATACATGGAGTAAATTTCTTATAGTTGGTAATAGTAATGAAAGAAATAATTTTAGTGAAACTATTGTAGTTTGAATCCAGTAAAAGGTTAAAGAATAGAGGTAATAAATTATTCTTATATGGAAGGATAAATAAACTATTTAGATATTATTAAATCACTAGTATCCATGCTAGTGATTTATTTGTGTCCTGATAATGGGAATATAGTCTTGGTTGAATAAATTTCCATCAATGCTAAAACATAATATTAAAATTTTTCCCTGAAATATATATATATATTAAATGGTTATCAATTATTTGTGAATGAAGAGGTATTCAAACTGGTGCACCCATGAAAATATAATTCATTTTTGTCTACACCTATGCTATTACAAAAATTTCATATTAAATATCCTTCCTTTTAGGTGGAAATTCTATATAGTGGTCTCTTAGTGGGAAGGGAGAATTTGGATTGATACTATCCATCCACATTTTTTGCCCTTATGAAAAATTATTATAAATTATTTTCCATGGAATTAAATTAGAAATTTGTCACCATAGAGGGAAAAAATCTTTTATTACTCATCATGGTGATGATGAGGATAAAATACCTATTGAATTATCTAGTATAGAGGATGTAGATTGGATTTTTTTTGTGGAAATTTTATTCCATAATCTAACATTATTTTGAAGGTTTAAATGCATACTAAGTTATGTAATGGTTTTTAGATATTTATTTAAAATATATACTTCTTTGTAATTTAGAGTCTTATTTTCAGGATATCTATTTGATGTTTAAAGCCATTATAACAAGGAAGAGTCCTTTAAATCATTAGAAAATTATCATTCTACACACATGTCAAGACATGATAGAGAATATTTCACCCAAAAGAAAGAGTAATACATCTTCAAAACCGTTTCACTGAAGGTAAATGTTGTAAAAAAACTTTTTGTTTTGATATGGGTATATCATACCTTGTTTTTTTCATTATCCTCTTTTTTTGTTTGTTTCTTTTAATAAAAAATTTGGATTCATGGACATGGTGCCCAAATCCATGACTGAGCCATTTTGAATAAAATAATACATAAAAAAATTATTTTGTTTTATATACCTTGTTTTAAAACACCATTTGTATTACTCAATTGGTATATACCATTTTATAGTATTTTACATTAAATTTGAGGAGGTAAATCTATTCTTCAGATGTCAATTATAGTTTTTCCATGGATTGTGTGATATTATTGTAAATACTCCTTTATTTTTAAATCAATAATTGAAACAATTTGAATAGGTATATTAGAAATTTTATTTGATAAGTAGATAATAGATTTACTCTTTAATAAGTTAGTACAGTTAGAATATTGATTTAAATGTTCCATAATATGGGTTTTCATTCGGTTTATAGACACACATATGAGTTGTTGTCCTCCATCTAAATTAGAAAATTAAAAGGAATAAATGTGTCAAATAGTCTATATATGGTGTATTTTCTTTTGAATGATGAAACATTTATAGGTGGGTAGAATGTAAGAGTATGGGTTCTATTTTCATATTAACAATGGAAATTATTTGATTGGAACACATATTTTGGTCCACTGAATTTATAAAAACTCAGAATAATTATTAACTATAAATCATAATTGATTCTAGAATATGGGGTTCAATTCAGATAATAATCTTTCAATTTTTAGAAGACATTTATATTTTTAACAATGTGGAATGAATTTTAAAATTAATTTATTATTAATAAGAAATATTTTATTTATACTAATAAAATTTTAAGTACATTAATTATTTAAGGGAATATAATGTTGAGATTTTTTTGTTATATTCCCTCATCAGGGATGTCACCACAAAAATAATGATCATTTTATTTAAAATGATATATCAATGTGGGCATGGTATGGTTATTTCATTATGGAACTAAACTTTTAAAATTGTATTCCCTTGAATCTATATTTTATCTTTTAGATAAATTAATTATTCATATAAAGATATATATATTTATTTATTTATTTATTATTATTCCTACAACGATTAATATAGTAATATTTGATCGGTTGAAAGTTAATTTTTGTATTTTGTCAAAATAAATTGTTATATTTGACCATACCAAACATACATTTGGTATATAAATCCAATGAAATATTATTCATGATTCTATTTTTACATATGATTTTTTTAATTTAAACATGTTTAAAAGGAATTAAAAATAAAATATATCTTTAAAACATTGATTAGGATTAATTATAGATAACAATTTTAGAGTTAAAAACATTCTCTTTTTAATTTGTATGACAAAATGTTTTTGATAGATTTAACCATTTTAAAAACACATTCTAAATTATAAATTTAATCCATTTGTTTTTTAATATATTTAGTATCCAATATATTAGATTTTAGAAATTATAGAGTGACATTTTAGGGAATTTTTCATTGAAATTTTCATATTTCATTTTTCTTAATGAAATAATATATTAAGAACATATCCAATGAAAGTTCTCAAAAATTTAATCTAATTGATTTGGAATCACTTTGAAATTCATAATATATTTTAATTTAGTTTTATTAAACTAGTATTGGAAAATTATATTCTCCATGTATATATTTATATTGTATATGAATATAGATCTTTTATAGCTATGAAAAAAATAGATCATGACATTGTTATTCTAATACAATAATTTATTATCATTCTAGGATGGTAAAATTATATATTTATATATTTAATTTTTGTAAAATATTAAAAAGGAATATATAAAATGGTTATAAGGGAGGGTTTTATGAGTTGGTATTGTGTATTAATTATACATTGTTATATTCATTTTACCATAATTAATAATTTAAATATTTTCAACTTGTGTCAAAAAATATTTTTTTTCAAAATATCATATATATACATGCATTATGGGTTTTTTATAATTAAGTGAGTGAATATATGTTTTTAATAATTATTAGTATACAATGAAATTTGAAAATGTAAATATAAATTTAAAATCTAATAGGAGTTATTATACTAAATGAAAACAACACACACCACCCTCAACAGTTGATTGAAAAATAAAAGGCAATCAAGAACATCCCACAAAAGCACCCAAATCTAAAATATAAATTCTTACACGGTTTCAGAATTATTCATAAAAACCTACAATTTAGTTTCTATTTCTTTGTGTGAGAATATATTATTACTCATTAGGGTCCTCATCTTGGCCTCTAAATTAAATTTGGAAGTATAATTATTACTCTTCAGTGAATATATAATAGTATCAACCAAAATCGACCAAGGTCACCTATCATCCAATCATTACATGTCTCAATCAATATATAATTCATTTATGGAAAATATTAATAATAATATTTATAATAAAAAGGAAGCCCAAAAAAACATTTCTACTAGTATTTTCTCTCAATCCCAAAAAATATATGTTCTGGAAATATCAGTTACATACATGACCATATTGTAACTGAATTTATATTTCTATTCATAGTAAAATCTCATACAACATTATAAAAACAAAATCATCACCAGAATATAGAAATAATAAAAAATCACATCTAATGCACACATCATATAAGTAGTATTGTTGGGTATCATGAACATGAGTAATAGTGATGTAGTTTCATCCTCTAACCATGCATGATCTAAACCATATGTTATCATCTTAATTCCAAATAGGGACTAAAAGCACCACATATATAATACATCAATAAAATTACACCCCCTAAGTAATAACATATTATGATCCATACCATCATGTATTATAAATATATTAGAGAGTGGGGGAGAGAGTGTAGTCAGTGGTCTGCCCCCTTTTTAACCTGGATTCTTAATAGAGAACATAGAACTCAATACTAGTAGGTGTTTAAATGGTTATCCATCTAAGGTGTGGTAATCATATAAATTAAAAGTAAAATATATAACATATATATTTCCACAAAATGACCAAACGTAAACGGGAATACACAAAATACATGGACACATTTTCACAACCATAATGCATCATTACCAAATGATATCTACATGGGAACTCCCTAGACTACTACACATGTCCCACATTAAATGAAAAATATGAAAAATGATATTCATGATTCACCTCTAAACCATTTAATAAAATTTCTCATAGATTTATAGAATAAAAAACCACATTAAAAAATCCATGAAATACAATATTTAATGACAACCCATTTATATCGAGGGCAAATTCTAGTTTTTTAAAATAAAATATATACAATTTTTAAAGAACATATTTATATATGATGATTAATTTATTTCAATCCAACTCCCTTTACGAGGTCGATTATTTATCATACATTGGACACCAATTGGAATTTATAATACAATACCATATCACACCATGATCTAAATACCACAAGATCCATATCAATTACATATCAATCAAATTAAAATAGTCCCATTAAAATTTTTCCACCCATAAACCATATTAAACTATGATGACCATGTAATATACCACATCTCATGCCACATAAAACATTCCCCTTACCATGAAACCCTAGGAAACAACACACAACAAATCCCATAAAACATCACAAATTAATTATAGTAAAATAGACAGTATTCACACCATATTCTAGAAATAATACACTTCCCAATTTTTATTTTAAAAGTATTCTTAATTTATTTAAATACACTTTTTTGAAAATCCAAAAGAATATTTATAAAATCACAAAATTGGTTTCTTATAGTTATTAAATTATATAAAATTAACGAATTGTTAATTTATTAATAAAATATAAAACATAAATATAGATATAAACCTTTAGAAGAAAAAATTATTTAGTAGGAATAATAATAAAATAAGTAAATGTCTGGAATAATGTAAAATATATTTGAATAAACACATACCATTAAAATTTTATAGATTCATGTTTGATGTTATCATTAAGTAAACTCTCAGTGTCAACTAAAAAGTAAGTAAGGGATGAAACATTTACATTATACAATTAATAATATAATGTCATTGAATCCATTTTTCTAATTAATGATTCACAATTCACTATAAATGGATAAAGAAATGAATAGTTGGTTTCTTGGTTAGATTAACATAATAAAATCCCTAAAAAATAAAAATAGAAAACCCCACTCAAAACACTATAGAAAAAATATAAAATAGGATCTCCAAACTACATCTAATGTGTTTTATAATGGTGAATAGGTTTTAAACATAATCTAAGAAGAATAAGGGAAATCATCTCACGTCTCCATATATCAATATCTTGATGTTGTGGGACTAATAAATTGAGTTTCATATCATGGAATCTGAAAGATTCACAATTAAAAAAATAGAGTTTCAGATATTTAAAATGGGATTTGAAATAGTATCAAAAGATAAATTTTTTCATTATTTAATAAATCATAAATTAAATGGAGAATAAAAACAATAGTCAAATAAATAATCACATTTGAAATTGTATTATCATTATTATTCCTTCCCTATAAAATCAAATTTAATTCCAATTATCTGATAAGGTAAATCATAATATTTTGACTTCAATTTATTATTTCACTCCACTAATCTAATTTATAGAGACTTTTACTGATTGATTATAATTTATTTTTAGGATAAGATCCCATGTTTATATTCGTGTATAAAAACTGTTTTTGGGTATAAATTTCATATTAATATTTCATTTTTTCTTCTCAATGTCCCTATTAATGAATCTAAATAAGTACATAACTATTGATATACAAGAAATTAATGAACACTGTATTTTATATTTAGAAGAATAAATAATTGGGACAATGTAAATACCACAATTGGTTGATTTATATTCATATTCCTTATAAAATCTCACTATATTAGTCCATGTCACATTTTATATTTGTTTAAAACCATTATATAATTTATTTTCACCATTTTTCCATTGGAGGAACATCATAAGTGTTAGTTTATTTATCTATATAAATATAATATTTCACATAACATCATGATAGTCTAAACATATCTTGTTTATTGGTCTAACTGATGAAATATTTGATATTTATTCTCATATTTTCAATCTTACTGAAATAGAAATAATAATTTTAAAATAGGATTTATATATGATTGTCACATATCAAATATCACCTTATGATGAAATAAAAATCATTATATTTTCTAATAAAATATTATTTTCTTATAAAACAAAATGTATCCATTATAAAAATATATATACACAAAGAACAATATTATTTATCAATCCCTCAACAAAGTGGAAAATCCTAAAAAATATCTTATATTATCTAGTTTAGGTGAACTCTCTGAATTTTTTGGTCCATGAAATCTCATTACATAATATGATAATACTCATGATATAATTAATAATTAATTTTGATATATTTTATCCATATGTGGTGGTAATACTATACAAAATATTTTCCATTATTTTATTATTTATATTAACCCTAAAATAGTATCACATGTTCTTCATCATTTAAATATTTTATAATTATAGTTTAAATGTTCCTTCATTTTATTAAGTTCAAATGATAAAACAACATTAGTATAATGAAATTTTTGTCTAATTAATCTATATATGATTTAAATTTCACCTCAATATTTTAATTTTAATTTCACTACACCAAATCTATATTATATTGGTTTCTTAGTCATGGTTTTTTTATATTCATAAATGTCTCCATCGTGAGCACTACCAATCTAATTGAGCCAAAATACAATGTGACCTCATGAATTCATCCACTTATACCTATGGATGAAAAAAAATTGTGAGGGTATGATAAAACTATATGGGTGAATATATTGTCAAGTTAATCACAAATAATAATTGATAAATAATTAAAGAATCTATAAAAAATAAATATCATACTAAAACATAGAGAATTTGTATAATAGTGAATCTATAAATAATAAATTTAATCAGTATATATTATATGACAATAATAAATATTTTACTAGCTACTTATAATGAATGATCACAAAATTATAAGATCATATAGAAAATAAGAACATGTTATTAATAAAATTGTATAGACACCCGCTATAATATGTATAATATAAAATCCTTTTATCTATAAATCCTTAAAAAGTAATTCCATCCTACTTAATCATACTAGGGTATGAACCTGGTCTTGTAGGTCCATAATATAGTCTTCATGTATAGCAAGGTGGATGGGCATGGTGGTAGAATAGAATTTAAAAAACCACTACTAATAATATCTATAATAATTAATAGTTTATATTTTTACATTATGGTACTACATTAAATAAATTTAGAAACATTCATACTCTTCAACCAAATGAATAGTTTTAATATTTCCCCAACAATAAAAACAATTAATATCATGAATAGAAACATGAAAAACAAATTGAAATAAACCAATTTCATAAATGGAATCTTTCCCAACCCATACACATGAAACTATCATAGTGGAAATCATACACACCATGTACAGATGAACAATCCCAGTTTTTATCAAACAAAAAACCCATGCACAAGAAAAATCACAATTGTAATCACTTATAACCCATATATATGGAATATCTTACTTAAATTCACGCAAAATGAAGATACATGAAACTATATTATTTTGTATTATATTTAACCCATAAAATAAAACTCTCTCTGTTAGCTTTATGATCAAAATATAAATAATTTCATTACTTTTTAAATAATTCATATCCAATAAAAATAAATATTTTTTTTTTATATCAAATAAAAAATATTAAAAAATTATCATAGTTGGAATAACTATAGAACAATACACTAATAATCTCTTGGTTAACAACATGTTGAACCCAATAAAATGATTCTATATTTTTAAGTATCACTACCAACTCATCAATACTAGTCAATGACCAATATTTCATTTTAAAACCCCAATAATAGAATCTTTACTAGAAAATGATATAGTCCAAACAATCTATGTTCATAAAAAACTCTTGTAGAGAAAATAGCAATGGAAATCACATACTATTAGAAGCACCATGTTCATATCCATCTATATTATATAATTATACACTAACCTGATAAAAAATAATTCTTCACTTAATTATTTCGTTTAATCACATAAATAAAAAAATTCAATTTAATTACAAAATAAGTATACTCACCTTTGTTAACCTAAAATTCATTAAAGAGGATCCATTATTTATAATAATAAATATATAACTATTTAAATAATTTTTCAAGTTAATCATAATTGCTAAAAACTCAACATGTGACATATCTTTATGGGAATATCATTCAACGAGTAACAAACAAACATCATCCCACACTCATTCCCTCTTTCAAAAAATTAACAGTATTATATCATTATTTCATCTATATATTGAGTGTGAAATTTATTAAAATATAAGATGTTGTATGGAAAATGATCAACTTCTGTGTAACAGAATGCAACCATTTCAATTACTCATTCCTCAACTCCTTATATTATATGTGTGTGTGTGTGTGAAATCCTCATTACACCGGTATCATTACAAAATTATTTTTGTTAAATTTTCATCAAAAAACTAAACTATTCCCATTCAAATAATACATTAATTAGATTGAAAAGAACCTAGGTAGATTTGAATAAGAAACTAGCCCCAAAACCACATTAGTTTTATAATATGAATCAATAGGTTGTTTAGTTAATTTGATAGTCCCTTAAATACCTTCTATATCATATAAGGTACCCATTACAGCACCACCTGGTACATAATGGTATTAATTTCCATTATAAAATATACCACATGATCAATTATTATGTCACTCCAAAAAAAATATTCTCTAAACCAATAAAACAATTATAAGAACACTCATAATTACATTCTTTTAATGAAATATTAAATCCAAAATTTATAAAAAGTAAATTTTGCATACTTGTCTTCACAATAGTGTACAATGTTCCTATAGATACATTTACGATCAATAAAATGATTCCTCAAACTCCCCGATAATACCAAATCAGATCCTTGAGATAACTCATTATGCATATCCAATATTTGGATCATCTACTATGACTTATTATATGCTCCTAAACCCAGATATGCCATTGTTTAACGGTATACCGAAAATGAACTGAAACCAAAATATTATATATATATATATATATATATTATTTTAATCATTATCATGTACCTTATAATTAATTTTCATATATTAGATGATTCATTCATGTCAAATTACACATCATCATTTGAATATCATGGGAGAATGTGCTATTAGATACATTGTAGAAATTCCTATAACCAAAAAATAAATTCTGGACATAATGCTACTAAAACTTGGTTCACAATATCAATAAAAAAAATAATCCCAATGAAATGTTTATATAAAACCAGTATTTAGAATCATTAAACAATGATTGGAATTACCATTCTACACATCACCATTATGCTTTTAGAGAGACATTATTTTATCATTTACAAACCATACATAATTTTTAGTACGTCTGTTTAGATTTGATTTATTTTAAAATCCTTATTTGATAATAAAAATATCCTCACACACCATTTGTATATATTTTTATAATCTATAACACTCCCCTATTGAAATTATTTAATATATTAAACAATCTATAATTGAACAAAGTATCAAGCCTGAACATAATAATTCCAAATCAAATTCAGGTGTTCTATAACATATAGAATACAACATTCTCTCATACATCTAAGCACAAAAAATTAACCTCAACCATATCAATTTTTTCCATTCCATATATTTCACCCTCTAGGATTACCATAGCATATCCCAAAATAAGTCATATAAAAAAATTATACTATTGTTCTGAACAACATAGGATTTAAATTATTCACCATCTTTGTGAACTGGTGTTATTTTGTTGAATCATAATATTAACACCGATACTCATGAGAAAACAAATATTGTAACCTGAGACATATATAGTAAAATACTTTCTCTATGATCTATATACATTATGGTTCCCGGTGACACTAGAGTATAATTTTATCAAAAATCAACCACCAAAACACTTAAGCCTTGACACATGTTTTTGTAATAAACAAACCCGTTTTCTATAATTTTACTTTTACATTATAAATAATTGGGGAATATAGGCCATTCTGTTAGTAGTTTTACCATTAGACCAGTGTCCAACTCACTATATTTGATGCACTCTCTAAATTCTCTATAATCACCTAGAGAATATAATTCCCTCAATGATCCAAATAAATCATCAGTGATCTCACTAGCTTCCATGGTAATGATGTGTTCATAAATTATAAACAAATCTAGTTTACTAATTTAGATTAATTATTATTCTTAATATCCCTTTTTTAAATTAGAATATCACTTTGTAGAGATGTTTCCACAACTCCATTGATAACTTGTTAATAGTTTTCCTTACATTAACCTGGCATAATAAACACATTAAATAGCTATTAATCTAACTAACGCCCCATATATTTTCATCATCATTGTTAATTGTTTACTTAAAAGATACATCCTAGAGGCTAATTACAAAAACATTGATAAAATAGCTAACAAGATGTAAAATAATGTATTATAAGGGAATTCCAGTGTGCTAATCTAAATTCAACAATAAGAAAGGATCCAAAAATAAAAAATAATTTAATTAAATTACCTTGGGGGAATTCATTGCAATGTAATCATCAAAATTTTTATGCTCATTGATGAAATGAAGAATCTCCATTAAATTATTGATAATCCTTCTACACATATGAATGAAGCAAAAAATATTCATTGGGTGTTATTATAAACATGTATGGAGTTCAAAATGAATTTGGAACCCATTTCAAGAACATACTAAGTGATGTTTTTCTTACCACATATATTGATACTATTTATAATAGACTTATCATCTACCCGATGTCTGTCTCCACTACCAATGAAAGAAATGAAATCTTGAACAACAGAACCATTGATATCAAGATTCACTCCACCATCTCGCATCATTCCCAAGAACCATGATCTATCGATAATTACTTTATAATTATTGTGGTGAGGATTCCATATTACCCAATGCCCCTTTATAGAATGTATTGAGGGAATTGGGATATTCTTATAGTTCAAGATAAATGTGAAGGAAGGAGAATATTTCTAGTATATAATAAGCTAATATAAATATATTAGTATAATCTTGGTCATGATAATGATATCCTTCCTAGAGCATGTATATACCTCAAATAAATATCCATGTTGACCGTCTTTGATACCCAAACACCCATCCACATTAATTATAATTCTCTCCTTTAACTATCTGTAATGACTCAGAATTTCCATGTAATTTTATTTAAATAAAAGGGAATTTTATGAGTCTGAGAAAATTGATGGCACGTGATTATGAGGCCCGAAGTTCCTAGAATAAATTTCTGAACTTTTTTTTTGGGTATGTTTAGTAAATGTGCGAGAGGGGATTTAGAAATTTTGAATGGGTCCTTATAATTGAAATATGAGGGAACTGTTGAACTCATAATGCTGGTTTTTATTTAAAGAGACATTAAACTCGACAGTAGTTGGTCGAGGGTGGAAGTTAGTTTTTGCGTTTTTCGCGAATGGATAAAATAAAAATAAAGTTGTGTAGCTTTTTTCAAAACATCCATCTGGAATTTTAGAAGTGGGGACCACCAGACCTTAACCTCCCTTGAGAGGTTCTGGTGGTGGGGACCACCCGAGCGTAACCTCTAATGAGTGGTTATGGTGGTGGGGACCACCCAAGGCCTAAACCTCTAAAATCGCTCATTAAATGTGGGAGAGACTCTTCAAATTCTCCAATATTAATTGTTCCAAACCTTATCCACAATAATTAAGCTAACACACTAATTTAATTGTGCCATCCTATGAGATTAATTAACCCAATTTGAATTATATGGAAACAAGCATAATATATCACATAATCTATTATTTTTGGGTAACCATTTCATTTTGGTGGTTTTTGGAGAGAAGGAGCTTTGGAATAAAAGTTCTCCAATGAATAATGCCAACGAAGAACGCCTCTCCTTCGATGTTTTTTCTCCAACTACGTCAAAGGAACTGCAATGATGCACGAACCGATAATCAAGGAAAATGCTGACGACTCCGATATCCATATTTTCCCAACAATTCGTCGTCTTCCTTGTAACCTCGTCCAAGTCATCAAGAGAACTAGGTAAGGGTTTATTTCTATTTTTTATCACTTCCCTTGTAAACCCCTTCTATTTCTTTTTTGGGTTGGGAAAAATTATTATGGGAGGATAGGATTTGATGATAATGTACATGTTCTTGATGTGCAATCTGCTACCACCATAACGTGGAGGGTATGGGCCAAACCAACATGTTCATACCCTTCCACAAATCTTGTGGTGTTCTTCAAAATGGAGGAGGACGGAAACAAACCATGGTTGGGGCATGAGAACGGCGGGCGACACCACTGTCGGCTGTGATGAAGATGACAGCATAACGACGTCGCCCCACGAGCACTAATGCCACCCCGTAGCCTCTATTTCGACCGTGGCCACTGCCACCATCTGCAACTCCGCACCACCCCACGATTGGACCACTGCCCCACAAACGGACCGCCGCCCTGTGGATGGAACGCCACCCCAGAGCCTAACCATCGAACCCAGCCGAGCCGCCCCACGACATTAGACCCTCGCAGCATCCTCGGCGGCCTGATAGACTCCTGCGGCCGCTCACGGCCTTCCAGGTCGGACCTAGTGAGTGAGTCCAGGGTGACCCAAACTGGGTCAGACCAGGATGTGTTGGGCCGAGTTGGTCCGACTGGGTTGGATCAGTCCCAGTCCCACTACGACCCAATTACATTCTTATGTCCATAACATTGGCACCAGACGTCCATTAGACGAACCGTTAGTGACGTTGAGCGCCTTGGAGCAAGTTGGTCCCGTTGAGTAATACCACACAATGTGTTGGATTCTGATGGGGTATGGTCATGTTGGATAACGCACGAAGCCAACCTTCCCCCTGGACAAAAAGCCAAAAACTGACAGACCAGACGCCTGATTGGCGTGTTGTCTGTTATGTTGAGACCCATATGATGTGTAAGTCCTTTGAGATAGTTTTTCATGGGAAATTGTGGTAGTTAGAGTATCAACATGTAGCTTGTGGAGAAGATCCTTCCTGAGACGAGTGAGCATAGTGCAAGAATCCAGTTGATGGCTGAGACTTGAAGACTATTGATCGTTTCAACACGGATTGAATTGACAGACCCAGTAGAGAGGACCTTACTGACACGACAGACCCACAGTTATCGACTGGGGGAGTACCTCAGTAGGCCACGATAGGGGAGAACCTTGAAGATTATGTATACCCATGTTGGGGAGCGCCTTGTTGACGAGGAAGACCCACGGTACTTGACAAGAGGAGTACACCAGTAGTCCAAGGTTATTGGAATGTGTCTCTGGGTGACCTGCCATTCCCACTGTACTCAATAGAGGAAGAGTTCTCCAATAGCTGAGGTGTTCAACGTTGTGACTTGGAATGTTACATGATACTACCCCTAGATTAATTCTTGGTGTGAGCTGAGTCCGTACCTCTGTGTATTCCTCATGATTTAGATGGATTACTTGATAACTTAGGTATATGTATGGGCATATACCGAAGTGTGATTATCTATTATATTTATACTTTTTGGTTTATTTTTTGTGATTTTGTGAGGCCTTGAGGGTCTTTGGGTCCCTAATAAGTATCATTATACTCACCTCTGCACGAGTTATGCTAGAACCTTTTCGTGTTGGATGCCGAAGAAAAACAATTCTGACTGAGGCTAAGAGAACAAAGACTGGATGATAACTGGAGGTGGACCATATGGCATGTCAGTATGTAGAGGATACAGGTGGATGTGGAGTTCCAAGGAGGTGATCAATACCTACCATTCAGGTAGTAACATTATAGGATGATCCAGTAGCTATCTTTCCCTTTCTTCAGTAATATTGTATTTCTGTAGTACTTGTACCTTTACTATTGGGATTGTATTCCGACCCCTTTTACATTCAGCACTCTTTTGTTTATATATTTTTATTTTGTTCATATCTTATTGTGTGCTTGGTTACATGAGTTTATAGGTTATAAATGGAATGCCTTCCTAGTTTTATGGAATACGCCTTTCAGTGCAAGTCTCCAGCCCCTGTCCTATGGAAGGTCGGGTTGGAGTAGTCATGGCATGGGCCCCAGGGGACAGGTCATGACACTATCCATTATTTATATTTGCACCATCAATCCAGTGATCGGAAATGGAAGCTACATACATGAACTCATCTTCCAGACTGGTGATCTCATTGAAGGATCTCTAACCTATACATGCCTAGTGGCCTTAATTTGTTTTCTAGGATTCCTATTGTAGATTATCATAGAGGAATATCCTAAATTCAAGATTGATAACAATAACATTTATGTCATAATAGTTGATAATGACATAATTATAATACAATTAAGTGGAAAATTTATATTAGTGGGGATTTCCTTTCACACTAGTAGATCTCCACATATACTTAGGTAATGTAGAGGAGCATGTAGCTGATGATAATCCTTCTTAATGAAATATTCTGATTATGAACCTATGAACATAAAACAATCTAGTGTATGAAACATCTCAATTAGATCAATTATATTTTTTATTTTAATCCAAGAAAACATGAGTGAAGTGTGGAAAATGTTTTGTATGGATACATGACATATCTGGATATTTTCATCCTGGAAAACCCATAGAGGTTATTTTCTAGTTATTAGTCCATAATTTGATATTTAACTTTCCAGAACTTCTCTGGGAATGGTGTAAAATAATCATTATGTGAGGGTGAAATGAAACCCACAAAGGTGATGTGATTCTTCTTGGTGGCTTTAAATTAGATCAATATTTCTATATTAGGAGGCAGCCCTTCAACCATTTTCTGATTAATATATCCAAAGATATCTTTTCACGCATGATATGTACCTCACTTGAAACACTTTGAATATTAATGGAAACCTTCATTGAAGTTAATTCCATTATAATCCATGATTCCCAATGAAATTTTCCATATGAGTGAGAATCCGATAATATGTAGTTTATATTGTTAATAATAAATGAAAAAACTGGATTCAGTGCTTTGAGAACCCAAATGTGGTCATTGGAATTTAGGTCAGAACACTACTTACCATTTTAATGAGACCTATGAAGAATAAGAACCATATTTTCCATTTATATAAAACTATTGTGATATTTTTAATGATAATAATGAATTTATTGTTTTAAATCATCAACAAGTATACTATATTACATTGAAAATTCATCAGGACGCTCCGCATGAAAATTCCCAAGAGAATTTCACAGGAAGTGTCCAACCTTTCCAATAACTGATATGAGAGATATATACTAATATCATCATTTTTATCCACTATAATAATCTATTACCAATAATATTCTTGAATATTGTTTCTTTAACTAATTGATTTCTTCTATCCAATTATAATAATTATTGTATAATAGTTGTACAAAAATTAAACAATTCAAAAAAACGGCTTCCCTCGACAATAGGGTATAATACATCCTCTGAGAAGGATCATGAAGATGAACGACTAGAAAGTGTCTTTCATAAGGAATATTATGTTAAGGAAAACATGTCTCATTATCAGATTCTGTGCACATGTATAAATAATATTTTTTCCTTACCAAATAATGATATGACTAGCCAATTAAAGATGAAACACATATAAAAAATATCAGAGGAAAATAGTAGAAAAGCCCATGTGGTTAATGACCATTAAAATGATCTTTCATTTAAGATTTTCACAAACATTATCCATATCTAGTTTGATAACTATATTATAACTAATACTCTTTAAGTCAATACATATAGACATTTCATGGTCGAAACAATGGATATTTGAATTGATACGACTTTACTGAAGCATAATTGTTCTTTTGATATCATGAATGGCCCGAGAACCAATAATATTATATTTATAATACTAGTAAAGAACATATATTATTAATTTCACATACATAGAGGTAAATAATAATGGATCAAGGACATATACTTAATATTCCTGACTAATACCAGAATTCAATCACCAGGAACACATGGAAGATATCCACTAGAAATAAAATTATGCACCATTTATACAATGTCACCCACAAATATTTTTTATGGATCCATGTAGAATGATCCTGGTAATGAAAAAAAGACCAAAAAATTTATTTGGGTTGATATTGTGAATACCCTCTTTGATTATTTCACGCATTTTTCACCAACTCAAAAGAAGTTTTTTAGACATAGACACCATGAAAGGAATAAAATCAAAAGGATCTGTACTACTTCAAATATCTTCAATCCATTTGAAGAATTTGAAATTATTGCTGAAATTTTAATGGATAATCAAACAAACCTCTCTTAACCTCACTGTCATTCATGAAGGATCCATCATCCATGGGGGAAATTGAATTAATGAACCTCCTACCTTCCATTACACATTCATTAAAAAAGTCATATTTTGATCACCCTCCATCAACAACTCTATCCAAGATTGTTTGTGCATTGTACATTACTATATCATGTATAATATTATTCAATGATATCTTTTTATTAACACATTCATTGATGATATCATCATTCGGTCAATTATTTAATTTGAGCTCCATATGTTTGATGTAGTACTTAATTGATTAAAATTATTGGAATCATGGGGGGAAGATTCAATACTTATGTATGAGGGTCACATTTAAGAAAATAATCATTCTTATAAAGAATGGTCCACCTGTATCCCAAAATCAGATTTCTCCAGGATTAACCCATCACATAATGGTACTCTAAATTTTAGGTCCACTACGTAGAGAAGGAATTTTTTTATGGTTATCTCTAGTATACATGTCCACAGTTATAGGAGAGTGATCTGATAGATCTCTAATAAGATGAGAGACCTCAATGCCCAATAAAGAATATGCATCCTTAACGTTGTCTATAAATGTTTCCAAATGACACCACATATGGTTTATTCCCCCATGTTCTTACAATAGGTTAACCGATCACATGAATATCGCATGCCTAAGCAACCCATATTGGAGAATAATAATGAAAAATAATCTCATTATTTTTTAGGATGGGTATTATTGTAACACCCTGAGATTTTATGAGAAATATTTTTTTATGTCTTATGTTATACGCAACACCAAAGGAATCTTTCACAGCACACAATATGGACTTGGCTTCCATTACACGCAATCATGAACTTCCTCGACTGCGTGTGTAGTACGTAATAACGGGTTTCACTAAACAATGATATATTATAATGGACAAGCCTTTATGAATAGTATTAACTAAATTTCAAATTTTATAACATTATTATTCAACTTACACATTTTCTAGAACATGGTAAGAGAACAAAATATTTTTTTCGGGTAAAATAAGTAATTTTCAAAAAAATGCAGTTTTTCAGCCTTTTGATGGTGCAACCACATTAAATATAGTTTTCACATGTTTCTAAGTTCAATTTGACATAATAAAATTCTTCTTTTGAATCAGGATATAAAAATTTACTTTGGAAAATTATTTGATATTTTTCTGATAGCTTTCATATTTTGATGAATAGTAAAAATACGCTAATTTTTTAATTAAAAACAACCTTTTTCATTGAGGTAATTTATATGGATAAATTATAATATTTAATGGTTTTAATGTATAAATAGAATATATTTTTACAATTTAATATAATTTATGTCATTAGCATTAATTTCACATTGAATTCATAGGTAAAAACATTTCAATCTTTGGCAATGTTTTAACTTCTAAAACCCATTTTCTTAACAACCAGATTTATTTTAAATTAATTACTACAACTTATTTGTTTTGAATTTTGAAAAATTGATTCCATATTTGGAATCTATGGGTTCAAATTATGTTTATAGGCTAGTTTTTATTTTTGGGCATTATGAATAGTAACTACGGTAAATTCTATTTACCATAGTTAAAGGTATATCGGGTAATTAAGGGTAAATATAATATTATAAATTCACCCTAACACCTTAAAAAATTATATTGGATGACTAAAAGTCTACCCACATCACCTGAGGGTCTTATTAGATTCATTTAATTAACTTTTGACATTAATAATAATTTAATTATTATTAAAACCAAAGAATGTGACAACATGTCACTTTCTTAAATCTTATAGGTATAATAATTTTAATTCTGTTATATATTTAATGAAACATCGAACCTGAATAGTCTCCAGAAAGATAATAAAATTATCTACACCGTAGAAATTTATTTATAATTTTTAGGGATTAAATATGTATCATTAATTATGACACAATAGTGATGTTGAAATTATTTTATTAATTAAAATATCAAATAAATGGTTTTAAAAATATTAAAATAAATATTATATGAACTATTTAATGTGATCCACTAATTTTATAGATACTTATGACATTATATTAATCTACTAAAGCTTTTAGTTTGAACATATATTCTGTATATATTTTATTTAAATTCAATTAAATGAATAGTGTCAAAATTGACACTATTGTTATTTTATAAAAATAACATATTATAAAATTGTTTAAAAATAACAAAAATATTTAAAAATTATAAATTAAATTTTATATGGTCTAAAATGTCATAAAGTGTCAAATTATAGAAAATTCACAACACATATGTAATTAGTTATAATAATTTAAGATTTAGAATATTATTACCACAAATAAAATTAAATTGATAAATAACTATAAATCAAGTTGACAATGTTTAAAATAAATACCTAACATGTCTAAATTTTATTGTTTGATGCTATTAGAACCCTATAACATCTAATTTTCTGATATGAGTCATTTTGGAAGTTTTTATGTGGGGTTTGGATATAATATAAACTAATATTTCTTATATTTCCAAAGGTGCCCCTCTCCTCCCTTATAAAAGGGTACCTCCTCCCTCTCATCCTCACACCAATTTGAGCATTCAATCTCGGCCAATCCCTATCCATTTAGCTTACCCACTTCCATATAAACATCCTAGAGTTCCTGGTCTTCTTCAAAGACCAATTTTAGTGCCCTAAGAGGAGGTCTCAAAGAGGCGCTTCAAAGAAGAGGTTATGTCTGTTACTGATTCATTCAACTTTATTTCTTCTTCCACTTATTCTTCTTTATTTTTTTCATTATCAATTAATAACATCAGTGTCACTCATATACGGATATGTTATTATTAGTATAAAACTACCCTATTTCACCATCTATCCATCCTATGGAAAATGAAATCACAGCGCGTGCGTACGTACGGAATACCGTCTCCACGCCGTGGTGTAATCTATTTTCCATCACCACCTTACTTGGATGTGTATAATGGTACAAATAAATAACTATATATGATTATTTTAATGTTTTATTGATTCTGAAATAGTATACATACAGTCCAATACAATTCCACGATCATGGGAACGATATCATCGCTCGTGCGTACGTACGGAATATCGTCTCCACGATGTGATGTGATTCGTTCTACATGATCTTAATTGCATAATGATTATATAAATGAATTTAATGAATATATATGATATATAGTACACTAATACCATTCTTTAAATGATGTATCTATAACCTAAAGATAAGAATAAGAATTTATTCGACAAAACATGCATAAGAACAAAAAGTAAAAAACACCCGAATAACAAGTACTAATGAAATATTACTAATAAGAAGATAGGAATATGAGAATATATGATATCATAACAATAATTATGATTCTGGAATAAGTCAATAACATTATTTAAATCATTATACCGGAGGTTCGTACACTTACAAAGCAAATCAGACCTATGTTAAGGGACAATCTCGTAATCTCAATTTTTATCCGAGATTGTTTATACATCAGAATTTAATGGTGAATATTTATCACCCACATCCATGTTTCCTCAATATGTAATATTATTTATATCCTACTAAAATTGTTTAAATCCAATTTTACCCTTCGGTGAGTTTTTAGTAAAATCTATGAAAGGGATCTTTTGTCGTTTTTCGTACGACGTACTATTTGACTTTTCCGACAAAAGTAAGAGAGAAATGTTTTTTTAACATATACAGAACGAATGGATTTTTAAAACCTTATTTCCAAGAATCATCCTTTACAAGTTTTCATGTTTATTTTTAATAAACTTCTTTTAGTTTAAAATTGTATGACATGTAAAGAAAAAAAAATTGTTTTTGAAGTAGAAATTATATTTTCCTCAAGAATGGAGTTCAAGTGTTTTATAAAAATTATTTTCCATCTAAGATAATAAAGGGTTCTGTGTCTATCCCTATTATTAAATTGATTTGACTATGTTGTGATGGAAATATTTTTATGAATTCTATTATCTTATATGAATTGTTTTATGATGTCATGATGTTTAAGATTCCAATTTTTATTACATGGGATATGCAATGATGTATGGTTTATGTTTTTGTGGCCCACATAATAATGGTATCATTATGAGATGGGTGGGACCTATATCTCCCTCCAATGCATTGGGTATAGATTTTATATCTCATGAGATAGACATGGATAGAACGGCAGGTTAAATCGGTTCAGTGAAATAGGACTGAAACGAGGATTGAACTCGGTTCAGAAATGTACTTTGTCCACTAAGATAGTCTTGGAAATGAGTCTTGACTAATAAGAAATGATTCTATATGAATATGTGTGTATTCCACTAAGTTTCATGTCGTACGTTATGATTATTGGGATTACATTTCACTACCATGATTTATCCCATGTTATGAAATTATGATCTCTTTTCCAGGGTATGATTTCCAAAATGTAATGTTCTTAGGAATATTATGTGATGAAATTTCTTTTGTTTACCCTTACTGAGCATTTGAGCTCACCCTTTTGTACGTTTTATTTCCCCACGTCAGGAAGAAGGTTATTAAGTAAGATATGCCAAAAGGGACTATAGATATGATGAAATAAATGGGACACAATCTAGATGCTTTATGAACCCATTGTTTATGTTTCCCAGTTGATAAATACACTATACCTATACAGTCCTTTCATGGTTTTGTTATATGTTGTAATAAGTATGCTTCAATTTTGAAGGATTAACCATGAATGTAAAGTATGGGTTGCTATAGTTGGTATCAGAGGAAAGGTATAGTCAACCTTTGGAAACTAGGATGTGAAAGCCTTAGTAAGAAACCTAAGGATATTTCTAAGCATAGAACACAATATTAGTGTTTTAGAAATGGCCATGAACACCCTATGACAATACCTTAAGTGTAAAATTTTATTCTTGATTATGTGGTTTCCCTATTATAATTAGTGTTGGTCACACTATTATTCTTAGTTTTAGTCAATGGCTGGAACCTGGAGGAACCATGTTAATGCGGACTGTAAAGGGAAATGTAATGATTGTCCCCCTGAGCAACCAAACGTTTTGGGAGCTGGAATGGAAAATCTTGTAGCCATGCTCACACAACTTTTTCAAGTGATGAATCATGCAGGACTTCCAAATGAGCAAAGGAAGGAGAAAAATTCTGTTGAATCCTTCATGAGGTAGCGTCCACCTTCATTCAGTGGGTCTTCTGATCCATCAGTGGCTGAACAATGGATCAGTACCACTGAAAAGTTATTTTCAGTTCTTCAATGTTGTGAACATGATAAAGTCATCTTAGTAGTGTATCGTTTGGATGGTGATGATGATCAATGATAGAATATTATTAAGAATATGAGGCAAAGGGATGAAATTGAGTCCATGGAATCGGACGAGGTCAAGAACTTATTTATCAATAAGAATTTACCTTGTATTATTCGAACAAAGATGGAGAAGAAGTTTCATGAACTAAAGCAAAAGGATGAGGAATCCTTTGGTACCTACGAAGAAAATTTTACAAGACATGCAAGGTATGCTTTCAGAATTATTATCCAACCTGAGAGTAAGATCGATCAATTCTTTAGTGGCTTAAAACCAAGTCTTCGAAGGGCGTTAGCCATAAGGGACATCAATAACTATGAAGAAATTGTTGGATGTGCTCTCAAGGTTGGGTTGGATATTGGTGTAACCCACCAGTCACATGGGTTTGATAAGAAGAGGAAAATGGAATTCAAAGGAAAATCTAAAGACCACGCTCAAAAGAAGATGAGTTTTCCCTTATGCTCAAAGTGTGGAAAAAAACATGGTGTAAATTGTCTTAAGGGGACAAGAATATGTTATAATTGTGGAAAAGAAGGTCATCGGGCAATTGAATGTTGAAATAATGGGAAGAAGATGTCTAATGATGCAATCAAAGGAAGGGATACACAGAATGAACATACTAAAATTCAATGTTACAAGTGCAAGGAGATGGGGCATTATGCCAATCAATTCCCAAATCCAAGGGTTAATGATGATGATCGACGTCAAAAAACTCTTAAGGCCAAAGGCAAAGGAAAGTCACATGCAATTACTATCGGCGATGTAGAGTATGACAATGAAGTGGTGAGAGGTAAACATACAATCCACTCTAAAGTAGCAAATGTTTTATTTGATTCTGGATCCACACACTCTTTTATTTCTGAAGAATTTTCTAAGGGTATCGCCGTATTACCTCAACAATTAGATGTTGAGTTGGCTGTGACAACACCTAATGGAACAACAGTAGCATCAAAAGTTTACAATTCTTCTCCTATTAAAGTTTGTGGGAAAGTGCTTCATGCAAATCTTGTGATCCTTCCTACAGTGGAATTTGATGTGATTCATAGCATGGATTGGCTTTCATTATATGGGCACATATCAATTTCCAATGAAGGGAAGTCACATTTCATATTCTAGATCAATCTATGATTGCCTATCGATGCTAGGATGAACATAAACTTCCAGTGTAAATTTCTTCTATATTTTGGGTCTTGAATCCACTAAATGAAGGTTATTTATCTCAAATGGTTGGATAGAAACATACTATTAATAATATGCCCGTTGTACAAGAATTTGATGATGTCTTTTTGGGGGAATTTCCATGCCTTCCACCAAATTGTGAAGTTGAGTTTTCAATATAACTCATTCCGGGTACATTGCCTATTTCAAAGACACCTTATAGAATGTCCCAAATTGAGTTGTAGGAATTGAAGAAGCAACTCCAAGAGAATCTTGATAAAGGATTCATATTCCCTAGTGTGTCACCTTGGGGAGCACCTGTTTTGTTTGTTATGAAGAAAAATGTATCAATGAGACTCTGCATTGATTATCAAGAACTTAACAAGATCATTATCAAGAACAAATATCCTCTGTCATGCATTTATGACCTATTTGACCAACTGCGCGGAGCTCAATAATTTTCCAAGATTGATCTTCTCTCAGTGTATCATCAATTAAGTGTCAAAAGGGAGGATATAACAAAGACGACTTTCCGTACAAGGTATGGGCACTATGAATTTTAGTGATGCAATTTGGTCTTACTAATGCCCCTGCTATCTTCATGGATCTGATGAATAGAGTCTTTAGAGACTATCTTGATCAGTTTGTGGTAGTCTTTATAGATGATATTCTTATATATTCAAAGGGAAAGGAAGAAAATGAAGATCACTTGATAATTGTATTAAGGACCCTAAGAAAGGAGTAACATTATGCCAAATTTACCAAGTGTGAATTTTGGCTTCAAAAATTTGCATTTTTGGGTCACATAATCACAAATGAGGGGATATCTGTGGATACAACAAAAATAGAGGTTATCGAAATATGGTCGAGACCAACAACAGTAAATGAGATCCGAAGTTTTCTTGGTTTGGCTCGATATTATCAATGTTTTGTGAAATATTTTTCATGATTATCTAATCCACTCACCAAGTTGACTCAGAAATGAGTTAAGTTTGTATGGACAGAGGAATGTGAAGATAATTTCAAAGAGCTAAAAAGAAGGTTAGCCAGTGCACCTGTGGTCACACTAACTTGTAGTGGAGAAAGGTTTGTAATCTACAGTGATTCATCCAAGAAGGGACTGGGGTGTGTTCTCATAAAAAATGATATGGTGATAGCTTATGACTGACAGCAGTTGAAAATCCATGAGCAAAATTACCCAACTCATGATTTGGAGTTAGCTCGGTAATCATTGCATTAATGATTTGGAGGCATTACCTTTATGGTGAAAGGTGTGATATTTATACTATTCATAAATTTTAAGGTATATTTTCACACAAAAGGATCTGAATATACGCCAAAGAAGATGCATTAAGTAGACAAGACCATGCTAGCTTATCCATGACGAGAATCACAAAGGATCCAATATTTCTGTATTTACAAAGGATTAATCTTGGAATTTTAATGGAAGGGGAGAAATATTATCTTTATCAAATGAATGTTCAACCATCTATACATGTGAATATTAAAGAGGCACAAAAAGAAGATGTCGAGTTAGAAAAGAAGTTGAGAAATGTTCCTGAATTCAACCTTGATTGCGATGGGATAATAAAGTTCAGGAATCAGGATTGAGTTCATCCAATACGCGAATTAAAGAAGGATCTGCCGGATGAGGCTCATAGTTCTTCATTCTCTATTCATCCTTGAAGCACGGAGATGTATAGGGATGGTAAATAGTACTTTTGGTGGGATGGCATGAAAATAGATGGGGCTGAATATGTCTCTCGATGCTTGGATTGTCAGCAAGATAAAGCTGAGAGATAGAAGTCTAAGGGGATGTTACAACTATTACCCATACCGGAATGGAAATGGGAAAACATCACTATGGACTTTGTCATTGGACATTCTAAAATATCCAAAGGCAATAATGCTATCTGGGCCATAGTGGATCGTCTTACAAAGTCTGCACACATCATTTCTATTAGAGATGATTTCTCTCTAGATCAGCTTTCCAGGATATATGTAAAGGAAGTTGTAAGTTTTCATGGAGTACCACTTTCTATTATATCTGATCAGGATCCGAGGTTTATCTCGAAGTTCTTGCGAAGTCTTCAACATACTCTGGATACAAAGTTGAGATTCATCACTACTTATCATCCTCAGATAGACCATCAGTCTAAGAGGACAATTCAAACTCTAGAATATATGTTGAGAGCTTGCTCTGTGGATTTCCAAGGTGGTTGGGATCAACACCTAACTTTGATGGAATTTTCTTATAATAATAGCTTTCACTCAAGTATTCAGATGGATCCTTATGAAGCTCTCTATGGAAATAAATGCAGGACTCCAACATGATGAGATAAAGTTGGGGAAAGAAAGCTATTAGGACCTGATGTTGTTTATAAAATGGTGGAAAATGATAGATATATTCAATGACACATAATACTAGCTCAGAGTTGACAAAAAATGTATGCCAACAACTGAAGAAAAGACTTATAGTTTGTAGTGGGTGATAAAGTGTTCTTACGAATATCTCCTGGGAAGAGGGTCATGAGATTTGGAAAGAAGGAAAATTTGAGCCCTAGATATATCGGTTCTTTTTAAATTATGGATCGTGTTGGGAAATTTAGCTTACCGATTGGCGCTTCCACCGAATCTCTTTCAAGTTCATGATATCTTCCATGTATCTCTCCTGAGAAAGTACATACCTGGTCTTTCACATGTACTCAGCTCAGAAGTTATACCACTGGAGAAAGATCTTTCTTATGAAGAACAACCGATAGAGATTCTGGATCATAGTAAAAAATTCCTACGAAACAATACCACTCTCTTGGTGAATGTTTTATGGAGAACCACCAATTAGAAGAAGCTACATGGGAACTTGAGGATGTGATGAGGGAGAGGTATCCTCATCTGTTTTTAATGAAGTGACGAATTTTGAGGGAGAAATTAATTTTAAGGGGGGTAGAATGTAACACCCTGAGATTTTATGAGAAATATTTTTTTATTTCTTATGTTATACGCAACACCAAAGGAACCTTTCACAACACACAATACGGACTTGGCTTGCATTACACGCAATCGCGACCTTCCTCGATAGCGTGTGTAATACGCAGTACCGGGTTTCACTAAACTACGATATATTATTATGGACTATCTGTTATGAAAATTATTAACTAAATTTTGAATTTTATAATATTATTATTCATCTTACACATTTTCTAGAACATGTTACGAGAACAAAATATTTTTTTCGGGTAAAATAAGTATTTTTCAAAAAATGTAGTTTTGCCTCCTTTTGATGGCAAACCCACATTAAATCTTGTTTTTGACATTTTTATAAGTTCAACATGACAAAATAAAATTCTTCTTTTGAATCAGGATATAAAAATTTACTTTGGATACGTTTTTGATATTTTTCTGATAACTTTCATATTTTGAGGAATAGTAAAAATACACTAATTTTGTAATTAAATTTTTATTTTCATTGACAAAATTTATATGGTTAAATTATAATATAGAATGGTTTTAAAGTATAAATAAAATATATATTTACCATTTCATATAATTTATGTCATTATCATTAATTTCCCATTGAATTCATAGGTAAAAACATTTCCATCTTTGGCAATGTTTTAACTTCTAAAACATGTTTTCCTAACAATGGGATTTATTTTAAATCAATTACTGCAACGAATTTGTTTTGAATTTTGAAAAATAGATTCCATATTTAGAATCAGTGGGTCCAAATTATGTTAATAGGCTACTTTTTATTTTTGGTCATTATGAATAGTAACTACGGTAAATTTTATTTACCATAGTTAAAGGTAAATCGGGTAATTAAGGGTAAATATAAGATTATAAAATTACTCTAACACCTGACAAAATCCTATTGGATGACTAAAAGTCAACCCATATCACCTATGGGTCGGATTAGATTAATTTAATCGACTTTTGTCTATGAAAATAATTTAATTATTATTAAAACCAAAGAATGTGAAAACATGTCACTTTGTTAAATCTTATAAGTATAATAATTTTAATTTATTGATAAACATAATGAAACATCGAACATGAATAGTCTCCAGAAATATAATACAATTATCTACATCATAGGAATTTATTTAGTATTTTTAGGTATTAAATAATAATCACTAATTATGACACAATAGTGATGTTAAAATTATTTTATTAATTAAAATATCAAGTAAATGGTTTTAAAAATATTAAAATAAATATTATATGAACTATTTAATGTGCTCCACTAATTTTCTAGATACATATGACATTTTTTGAATCTATTAAAGATTTTAGTTCGAACATATATTCTGTATATATTTTATATAAATTCAAATAAAACAATAGTGTCAAAATTGACACTATTGTTATTTTATAAAAATAACATATTATAAAATTGTTTAAAAATCACAGAAATATTTAAAAATTATATATTAAAATTTATAGTCTACAATGTCATAAAGTTTGAAATTATGGAAAATTAACAACACATATGTATTTATTTATAATAATTTAACATTTAGAATATTATTACTACAAATAAAATTAAATTGATAAATAAGGATAAATCAAGTTGACAATGTTTAAAATAAATTCCTAACATGTCTAAATTTTATTGGTTGATGTGATTACAACCCTATCTCATATAATCTTTATATAAGAGTCATTTTGGAAGTTTTTATGTGGGGATGGGATTTAATATAAACTAATATTTCCTATATTTCCAAAGGTGCCCCTCTCCTCCCTTATAAAAGGGCACCTCCTCCCTCTCCTCCTCACACCAATTTGAGCCTTCGTTATTGGCCAATACATGCCCATTTATCTTCCCCACTTGTTTAGAAACATCCTATAGGTCCTTTTCTTCTTCAAAGTCCAATTGTAGTGCCCTAAGAGTATGTCTCAAAGAGGCGCTTCAAAGAAGAGGTAATATCTGTTACCGATTCTTTAAACTTTATTTCTTCTTCCACTTATTCTTCTTTAGTTGTTTCATTATGAATTAATAACATCAATATCACTCATATACTTATATGTTATTATAATTTTGAAACAACCCTATTTCACAATCTATCCATCCTATGGAAAACGAAATCATCGCGCGTGCGTACGTACGGAATACCATCTCCACGCCATGGTGTAATCTATTTTCCATTACCACCATCCTTTGATGGGTATAATGGTGCAAATAAATAACTATATAAGATTATTTTAAAGTGGTATTGATTCTTTAATAGTATACATACACTCCAATACAATTCCACGATCATGGGAACAATATCGTTGCTCGTGCGTACGTACGGAATATTGTCTCCACGATGTGATGTCATTCGTTCTACATGATCTTCATTGCATAAAGATTATATAATTGAATTTAATGAATAAATATGATATATAGTACACTAATACCAATCTGGTAATGAGGTATCTATAACCTAAAGAGAAGAATAAGAATTTATTCGACAAAACTCGCATAAGAACAAAAAGTAATAAACACCCGAATAACAAGTAGTAATGAAATATTACTAATAAGAAGCTAAGAATATGAACATATATGATATCATAACAATATTTATTATTCTTTAATAATTAAATAACATTATTTAAATCATTATATAAGAGGTTCGGACACTTAAAATGCAAATCAGACCTAAGGTAAGGGACAATCTCGCAATCTCAATTTTTATCCGAGATTTTTTATACATCAGAATTTACTGGGGAATATTTATCACCCACATCCATTTTTCCTCAATATGTAATGTTATTTATATCCTCCTACAATTTTTTAAATCCTATTTTACCCAATTGTGAGTTTTTCGTAAAAGATATGAAAGGAATATTTTGTTATTTTTCATACGAGGTACTTTTTGACTTTTCTGGCAAATGTACGAGAGGAATGTTTTTTAACATATATGGCATGAATGGATTTTTAAAACATTATTTCCAAGAATCATCATTTAGAAGTTTTAAAGATTATTTTTAATAAACTTCTTTTTGTTTAAAATTTTATGACATGTTAAGAAAGGAAAAAAATATTTGATGTAGAAAGGATATTTTCCTCAAGAATGGAGTTTAAGTGTTTTATCATTATTATTTATCATCTAAGATAATATAGGGTTCTATTTTTATCCCTATTATTAAATTGATTTGACTATGTTGTGATAGAAATATTTTTAAGAATTCATTTAACTTATATGAATTGTTTTATGATGTCACGATGTTTCAGATTCGCATTTTTATTACATGGGTTATTCCATGATGTATGGTTTATGATTTTGTGGCTCGCATGTAAAGACCCATAAATTCCAAGGAATTTTTTTTTAATTTTATTTGAAATTTTACAAGAACACAGTTTCTGACGGCGCCTGATTCCGAGGCCCGGTGTGCCCGGAATCAATTTCCGAAGTTTGGCTCGGGTACGTTCAATGAACGGACGAGCGGGTTTCTCTAACATTTGAACTGGTGATCGGAATCGAATTCTGAGGACACCGATGGAATCGCAGTGCCGGTAATTGCTTAGAAACGCCTCTTCCGGTGTTGCGTTTTCTCGGGTGTTGTTTTTAATTTTCGGGCTTAAAGTTATGAAATAAAATAATTGTACGACAAACTTTATTTTATTTCACTTAAGCAACATGGAAGCCACCTGAAAGCCACTTAAAGCTGCTTAAGTGGAGTTGTTACGAATAGGGTGCTGTCCAAAAATATCCTACCCTCTTGGTAGGATATTTGTGAGGTGGGACCCGCATGAGCCCCACCGTTTCTTTTCCGCTAAGTAACGCACCTGAGAAAACCCGTCATTATGAAAGTCAACTGACGCGTTTTCTTAATTTCTTAATGCACCAATTAATTGGGCGGTTTTCTACATTGAATTAATTGGGCGGTTTATTTCGTTGAATTAATTCTACAAATTAATGGGTCGTTACTTATCTCTTTATTCGTTTCTTAACCGGTTTGAAATCTGTTGGCGTAGTAATAAAATAAGACCAACGCCACATCTTGAGGATTACACATTGGGAGACCTTTGACAGAATTCTTGTGCCTTCACCCTTCTTCACGAAGAACTCAAAGAATGCCGGCCTCCGACGAAGAACGCCGAAACCGTGGAAATCAACGACGCGACGCCGTGTGCCGCGATGCCGACGTTTCCTCTTCTGCGACGTTCCTTCCTCTGCAACGAAATCTTCAATCATCTGTTAGAGGTAAGAGATTTCGAGTTCCTTTTAGAACTCCTTTGTGGTTTTTATCAACGCATGGATTTAATTTTATTAATTAAATCTTTTTGTTCTTGAACCTCAGAGTTCGACGACGCGACACCCTTCCGCGACGACGCGACGTCCTTCCGCGACGACGCGACGCCCTTCCACGATGCGACGATCGCCTCCTTCGGTGGCGCTCAAATCCGTGAAGAACCGGCGTGCGACGACTTGACGAGGTAGGGATTTTATTTTGGAATACCATTAAATTCCCATGAACATTTCTTTAAAATTAAAGAACTAGTTTCATATAAACAATTTTAATTTATTAATATTGTTGTTTCATGTGTTGAATAAATTCTTCCATTGATATTATCTAACACGGAGGGTGCGGGCCAAACGAACATGGCTCGACAACCCTCCGCAGATTGTTTATTGATGTGTGGATCGATGGCCGACGAAAAACGAAGCCGCAAGGTGATTTTGAAGCCTCCGCAGTGAAGTTCGGGTTCCGAGAGGACCATAGGTGAAGACGGCAAGAGAAACGGACCACCGGAGCGCGTCCTTTGGTCCACGGAACGCGGCGGCGGTGCGCCGCCAGAAGGGAGGCAACCAGTGGTTCGCCGCCGGCCTCAATCAGCGGCGAAGAGTGGGGGAGCCGCGCACCCCGTCCACGGTGTCCGCTCAATCGCGCTGGCCGAGCCGCGGCCGGCCGGTATGGGCCGGACCGAACCGGACCGCTCCAGATCGGGCTGGGCCGGGCCCAGCCGGGTCGGACCCGGGTCGGGTCGCCCGGTGCGAGCCGACCCAGGGGGGGTCGGGCCGGGTCGGCCCGGGCCCAGAACCCCATTTTCGGACCACTTTCGGTCAAATGCCCGTAACATGAGCTACGAGCCTTCAAACGACTCTCCATCAGTGGAAACACGATCCTTGTATCGAGACGGTCGTTTCGGTATATCGTAATCAAGGTTTTGGATTACTTTGGGTTCGACCGGGTTGGTTCGGATACGAAACCAACCGGGCCCTCGGAGCGAAAACGCTAATATCTTAAGCTCCGGACGTCCGATTGACGTGTCGTCGACTTTAATGCATTCCTCTAAGTGAGACAGATCTTTTGGATTACTCTGCTCGAGGTTTGGATGATGTCGGAGTGCGGTCGGGTTGGTTCGCTCACAAAACCAACCGGGCCCCTGGAACGAAAAAGCCAATAACTCACAGACCGGGCATCCGATTGACGCGCCGTCTGTCTCGTTGCGTTCCTGTTGACGATACGGAACATTTGGCATCCTCCGCCCGAGTTTTGGATGCAGTTGGGTTATAGCCGGGTTGGATTGTACCCGAAATCCAACCGGGCCCCTGGAACGGAAAAATATGATATCTTTCAGACAAGACGTCCGTTTGACGAACGGTCAGCGGCGTTGTTGATCTCGTCGAGAAACGGTCCCTATGAGTATACCCTATGAGGGTTTGGGGGTACAGTTGAGATACGGCCGGGTTGGTTCGCTTACGAAACCAACCGGTCCCCTGGGACGAAAAGGCTAATAACTCACAGACCGGGCGTCTGATGGATGCGTCGTCTGTTGCGTTGAGACCCCTATGACGAGGCGGTCCTTTGAGATACTTCTCCGTGGTACTTTGAGATACTTGGAGTATCGACTTGTAGCTCGTGGAGAGAACCCTCCCAAAGACGAGCGTACGGAGTACTGAGACCGTGTAGGCGGAAGAGACCTGAAGACTGCTTGTCCGATTCGATTCGGAGTGACTTACGTAGCCCAGTGTGGAGCACTACATTGTGAGGTGGCAGGCCCACACCAGAGGAGCACTACTATGTGAGGGGCAGACCCGCGGTACTCGACAGGGGGAGTACCTCTGTAGGCTATGAGGGGGAAGCACTACTGTGTTTGGGTGGCAGACCCCGGCGGGAAGCACTACTGTGTGAGGTGGTAGGCCCGCGGTACTCGACAGGAGGAGTACCTCGGTAGTCTTAGGTTAGTGAGCAGTACCTTGGTGTCGTGACAGGACCACTGTTCACTCCAAAGACGGAGCTCTTCAGCAGTTACAGTTTCGATAATGAAAATCCTGGTTGAGCTGAGACTTTTGACCTTTGTGTTTACCTCATGATTGAGATGGGTCACTTGATAACAAAGGTATATGTATGGGCATATACCTGGGTAGTGGTTATCCATTGATTTCACAATCCATGTGTTTCCTCATGATTGAGATGGTTTACTTGATAACTTAGGTATATGTATGGGTATATATTGATGTAGAGGTTATCTGTTGAGATCTTCTTGTGCTTATCCTTGATGGTTTAGTGATACCTTGAGGGTCTCGGGGTCCCTACTGAGTATCGTTATACTCACCCCTGCACGGTCTATGCCCGCACCTCATTGTGTTGGTTGCAGACGACGGGCAGTGCTGGAGGAGGCCGAGTGTTCGAGGACTGGTCGGTACCCAGAGGTGGACTACACGGCGAGTCCGTACCCGGAGGTGAACTACACGATGTGACAACTCACAGAGGAGGTTGACAGACGAGAGCTTGGAGGAGGCTATCTGTACCTACCATTCAGGTAGGATCCGTGGTGGATGACCAGGAGCTGCGCTATCTGTACCTACCCATCAGGTAGGATTCGAGGAGGACGACCCATGAGCTGCTTCCTTCTTCCACATGTTTGTCTTTTTGCTGTTGTACCTTGTTCAGTTGTATTCGTAATTTCTTTTGGGTTTTTATTCTGGGCCATTTACTTTTCAGCATTTCTTTTGTACTTAGTTTTTTGCTTCCGCTTGTACTCTATGGTGCTTGTTTTCTTTTATATTGGATATTCCTTCCTAGTTATTGGGATTTTACGCCTTTGGTGCTAGCCGCTAGCCCCTGGCCTATGGAAGGCGGGCTTGGGGTAGTCACGACACGGGCCCCGAGGACGGGTCGTGACAAATTGGTATCAAAAGTGTTCGGTTCTATCGCAGAACTTATAACTTTGATGTTTCTTTCTGTGAAACAATAGTGTTAATAGTACCGAGTGTGGTTTTCAATTCAGGGAGTCTAGTGTTGGTGCGGGCGCCCGACGTATCCATACACCAGGACCCTGACAACTGATTTCCGACTTTGTGCACGAAAACACTGATTGCGTGTGTGTTTTCCAGATGTTTTATTTAAATGTCAGCTCAAACCAGGTCAGCTCACCAGGTATAATCTTTTGATCGTCTCACGTTGTTTCTTTCAGGATGCCTCCCTGTGGACAACTAGATAGAGCCCCGAGAGTGGTGCGTACTGACAGCCCGCCGAGCGACGAGGCCTCAGTACAGGGCCCTATCCCAGTTGAGGAACCAGCGGAGGCACCAGCAGTACTACTACCTGTTGGGACACTGATGCCACCAGTCCCAGCAGAAGAGGATGCGTGTCACTTGAGCGCACTGCATGAGTTCCAGCGCCAGAGGCCACCCAGGTTTCAGGGAGGGACGTACCCACAGGTAGCTGAAGATTGGCTGGAGGCTATGGTGAGAGTCTTCAGGCTAGTGTGGACGCCGGCAGATTTCATGGTGATCCTTGCTGCCAGCCTTCTTCAGGAAGCAGTAGGTAGATGGTGGATCCTAATGCTTCAGATGCATGACGAGGCGACACTTCTATGGGCAGACTTCGAGAGCCTGTTCCGGGCAGATTTTGTACCAGCCACCCTTTGAGCGGTGCGTATATTGGAGCTACATCAGCTGCGGCAGGGCAGCATGCCAGTGGCGCAGTACTCAGCGAGATTCACAGACCTCTCGCGCTACTCCGCAGATATGGTACGGGACCCGTTCTTCAGGGCCTGAACCTTCGAGCAGGGGCTCAGGCGGGAGATCAGAGCTTCGGTTGTATCATACAACATTTCGATGCAGACAGGAGTGTTGGAACGAGCCCTCATAGTGTAGAGTTTCCTTGCTGAGCAGTCTCCAGCAGTAGGACCCACCACTAGCCGGCATGTAGCAGAGTCTTCTGTAGCGGGCAGTAGACAGATGACGCAGGGGTCCAAGAGGACCAGACCTACAGGTGGTCGACCGCATGACTCAGGGTCAGTAGTGCGAGGCACCAAGGGAAGTGATAGAGCCAGACCTGCCATGAAGTGTTACTCCTGCGGCGGAATTGGTCACATAGCACGTAACTGTCCGACCCGACATGCAGATGACAAGCAGTTAAATGAAGAACCTCCGAGGTAGAGGCAGAGGTTTGATCAGGGCAGACCGCAAGGAGTAGGCGGCCATGGTAGAGGAGCTGGCCATACAGTTGGAGGTGGACGATGCTTCGGGATGTTGCCACCACCACCAAGAGTCCCACCCCGACCGCAGGGGATAGGAGGACATGGGAGAGCTGAGCTTCAGGCAGCTGAGGCCTATGGTCATGGAGCTCCATAAGCAGATGGACAGGAGTGGGACTAGCTTCTAACCTGGAGGCTATTGATCATGTTGCTTCTGGTTTTGTTGATGTTTGTCTGTAGTTTCTTTGTGTCTTGTACTATGAGCTGCAATAATAAAAAGACACTTATCTTTGTTTGCTTTCATATCCATTTGTTTGGTTGATACTGAGTAGTCCCGGTTAAGAATGTTGACTTGACTCTCACTTTTGACTTTTCTACTGAAGGAGACCTAGTGACCACACACTGATGCCGACAGTGTGACTCGACCCTTCGAGGCGAGAGTGACAATTGGATCTCTTGGTAGTTACGTCGAGGCCTTACGACGTCATCCATGGCATGAATGCATCATTCATGTCAGGATTGACTGTATTAGGCAGCAAATGTGGTTCATCCAGGGGATGAGACCGGATTTCTCTTATCGGCAATGAAGAAATCATAGCAGCTCTTGTGAGACTAGAGAAGGTCCAGGTCATCCAAGAGCATATGAGGATGGCAAAGGGCCGACAGAAGCCTTATGCTGATAGCACATGGAGGCCTCTAGAGTTCGAGGATGACCATCACATCCTTATACAAGTCTCACCTCGACGAGGTTTACGGAGATGTGGCAAGAGAGGCAAGTTATCTCTGAGGTTCAACGGACCTTTCTAGCTCCTCAGCTGGGTAGGCGAGGTGGTTTACCACTTGACCCATGCACCTCAGTTGCACTAGGTGCACGACGTTTTCCACAAATCCCACTTGAGGAGATACATGCTCGACCCTCCGCATATCATCGACCATGAGGAGCTTGACGGTGGTGATGAGGTGACTTCTACGGAGGTTCCTGTGGGGATCGAGGATCGGCAGGAGTGGATCCAAGGAGGACGGTAGATTCCTCTTGTGCACTTTCTTTGGTAGCACGGGAATCTCTAGGTGAGCACATGGGAGCGGAAGGCTCAGATGCGTGCTCAGTACCGCCTTTGTTTCCCTAAGTTTGTGGTTAAGCTTTACGGGGACGTAAAGCCCTGTGGTGGGAGTAATGTAAAGACCCGTAAATTCCAAGGAAATTTTTTTCTTAATTTTCTTTGGAATTTTACAAGAATGCAGTTTCTTACGGCGACTGATTCCGAGGCCAGGTGTTCCCGGAAGAAAATTCCGAAGTTTGGCTCGGGTACGTTCAGTGAACGGACAAGCGGGTTTTTCTAACTATTGAACCGTTGCTCAGAATTGAATTTTGAGGGCACCAATGGAATCACAGCACCGGTAATTGCTTATATATTCCTCTTCCGGAGTTGCGTTTGCTCGGGTGTGGTTTTTAATTTTCGGGCTTAAAGTTAAGAAATAAAATAATTGTACGACAAACTTTATTTTATTTCACTTAAGCCACTTGGAAGCCACCTGAAAGCCACTTAAATCTGCTTAAGTGGAGTTGTTATGGATAGGGTGTTATCCAAAAATATCCTACCCTCTTGGTAAGATATTTGTGAGGTGGGACCCGCATGAGCCCCACCATTTCGTTTTCGCTAAGTAACACACCCGCGAAAACCCGTCATTATGAAAGTCAACTGACGCGTTTTCTTAATTTCTTAATGAACTAATTAATTGGGCGGTTTTTTTCATTGAATTAATTGGGCTGTTTATTTCATTGAATTAATTCTACGAATTAATGGGTCGTTACTTATCTCTTTATTCGTTTCTAAATCGGTTTGAAATCTGTTTGCGTAGTAATAAAATAAGACCTACGCCAAATCTTGAGGATTACACGTTGGGAGACCTTTGACAGAATTCATGTGCATTCACCCTTCTTCGCGAAGAATGCGAAGAACACGAAGAACGCGAAGAACGCGAAGAACGTCGGCCTCTGACGAAGAATGCTGAAACTGCGGAAATCGACGACGCGACATCGTGTGCCGCGACGCTGACGTTTCCTCTTCTACGACATTCCTTCCTCCGCAATGAAATCTTCACTCATCTGTTGGAGGTAAGAGATTTCGGGTTCCTTTTAGAACTCCATTGTGGTTTTTATCAATGCACGGATTTAATTTTATTAAATAAATATTTTTGTTCTTGATCCTCGGAGTTCGACGACGCGACGCCCTTCCACGATGACGCGACGCCCTTCCGCGACGACGCGATGCCCTTCCGCGACGTGACGATCGCCTCCTTCCGTTGCGATCAAATCCACAAAGAACCCGTGTTAGGTCCACTAGGCTGGATACCCTGAGAGGGGGGGGGGGTGAATCAGGGTATGGATAATTGAAAATTAATGCCTGTTCTGATCTTGTTTCGCTATTAAGCAAAACAATCTTCTCTCTTTTTCCTACTGCACGATATAAACAGAAAGTAAAGCAAGAACAGGACACAACAATTTTACTTGGTTCACCGCTAAGGGCTACGTCCAAGGAGCATACGCCGACAGGTTGCCGGTCGTACAAAATTCCACTAATCTTCACTAGCTGTGGATTACAAGATTCGGGCTAGATCACTTCTATGCCCAGGCTCACTGCCTTTACAATGTTTAAGGTCAGCTCACTGCTTTCCCAAGGGTCACTCCCTGTCTCTCTCTCTCTGGCTCACTGCCGGTGGAGAGGATCACCTTCTTCCTCTTCCTATGCTCACTGCTCTTGGAAGGAATCCACTCACAGTTTATAGACCTGTAGGTCTCTTCATTTTCCTGAAGGAATGCATCTTCCTCTGTATGTAGATGCTCTGTTGAAGTCCAACTTTCACCCGCAGATGAATCTCACTTTGCACCGGATATACCGGGCAGCCTCAATTTTTATGCGCAACCCTTACGGTGTGTTGCGCGCAATTTCTATGATTTGCGCGAAATTCCTTTTTCGCGCAACCTCCAAATATTACGCGCAGCCTGGAAACTGCCTTGCGCACAAATCACTGATTTTGCGCGATATCCACTTTTCGCACAACCTTCCTTTTACGCGCCAACACCAACTTTCTGCGCAGCTTTAGCTTTTCGCGCAACAGCTGACTTTACGTGCAAACTTTAAGTTTACGCGCAACACCCTTTCTAACTTCAATTTCGCGCACCAGAGCTTGGGTATTTTCTATGTCTTGAACTCTTCTCAATGGAGGAGGGTCACTTCATATTTATAGGCAAAATCGACCCTGCGCGAAAAACCCTCCTTGAGCGTGTAATCCTCTTTGATCGCGAAATACAAATCTTCCGCGCACAAACATTTTCCGCGCACTGCTCCATAATTTCGCGCACCTCATGCATTTGCCATTTTCCGAGCTTCGGACCTCGAAACACCTCTTGCGCGAAAAACTTCATCCCTTTATTTCGCGCAATCCTCATGAATTTCGCGCACCGCGTAATTATTTCGTGCAATCCGCACGAATTCCGCACACCGCGTAATTATTTCGCGCAGGTCTCCAAAATTGCGCGTGCCTAATGCCTTTGCCAATTTTCAAACTTCCGGTCTTGAAACATCTTTTGCGCGAAATAATTCATCCACTCTTTCGCGCGCCACTTCAATTTTTCGCGCACGCCTCTTTCATTTCTCTCTCCTCAACCTTTGCCAAAAACATATCACTTCATTTTCCATTGGCGATTTTCAGGCCCATAAATTTGGCAAACACTAGAAAACGGTTCCACCTTGTATCTGCTCTTATTGTACCACCTCCAGATCATCCATTCCATTGTCAAGGTTCTTCATTCAATCATGGATTTGTTGAAAGCATCCCTTGAACCCGAAAAATCACCATTTAAACCCCCTTTGTCAACACACTCATTCACCATGGTTTTCATTGTCAACAAACACAACATTGATGTCTGCTTTGTCAACAAACACAATCACCTCAAAAATGCTTCAATGATACCTTGAGGGATTTTTTTCCCAACAATCTCCCCCTTTGAGTTTGTTGACAACTCTTCTATAGAAAGATACATCATTAATTCTTCATCCACCATTCACCTCTTTGCGATTCTGATAGCGATCAAGGATTTAATCAACACATACTCTAAGCCCACACGAGAAATGCTCGTCGTGAGAAACAAGAGTAAATGAGAAGTTCATCAATGAATCACTTCATCTCTGACATCCACTGTTGACACCACAATGATACCAATTTGTACTAAACTGATACCAATTGTCGATGGACTTGTTGGAAGACCAATGTTTGGTTTGGAAGTATTCTTACCACTTTCCAACACCTCTCTTCTGCTTTTATCACGATCCTCAGCTATCGTGATATCTATTCTTTGATCGATCACTTCTAGCATCGTCAGATTTTATAAACTCCCCCTTTCTAATTGCTCCCCCTTTCTGGCTACTACACCTGTCAGATTCTCCCCGTATCAATTAGGATATATCAAATCTCCACATTGTCTCCCCCTTGAACAATCACTATTTTATCCTCCTTAAACAAATTAACGAACACTTTTCTCCCCCTTTGTCAACGAACCCAAAGGACACTCCTTTGTAGTCTGTAACATAGTAGAGAACATATATCAGCATATTAGGGAAAAACACAACATACCTTGGGGAGGGGGGGGGGGGGGTTCCACATCCACACTATTTCAAGTGCGGGGAATCGACTGAACTCCCAGATCCAGTCGATGCCTCTCAAAAGCTTCCTTGGGTAAGGCCTTTGTCAGAATGTCTGCAACCTGTAGCTCTGTAGGCACATACTCCAACTTCACGATTCCCTGTTCAACCTTCTCCTTGATGAAATGATACTTGATCTCAATGTGCTTTGTCCTTGAGTGATGGATGGGATTTTGGCTGAGATTTATAGCACTTGAGTTATCACACTGGATTCCGATCGGAGACTTCACTTCAACTCCCATATCTTCAAGCTGCTGCTTCATCAACAATAACTGTGTGCATGCTTGAGTGGCCGCAATATACTCAGCTTCTGCAGTGCTCAATGAAATGAAATCTTGTTTCTTGCTTAGCCAAGAAATACACAATCCAACAAGATAGAATGCACCACTTGACGTTGATTTTCTATCATCTGCTGAACCGGCCCAGTCTGCATCAGTATATCCCAATAACTCTGTCTGATAATTGTCGTTGTATGTCAAGCCGAAGTCCACCGTACCCTTGATATACCAAAGTATTATTTTCACTGCAATCATGTGACTTTCCTTGGGATTACTTTGATATCTCGCTGCTTGGCATGTGGCAAAAACAATATCAGGCATTGTCGCGGTCAAGTACAACAGACTTCCGATAATTTGCCTATATTCTGTGATATTAACTGCCTTTCCATCCTCATCCTTTGATAATCTCATCGTGGTAGCAACCGGAGTCTTCATCTCCTTGGAATTATCCATTCCAAACCTTCTTAGAACCTCCTTGGCATATTTGTATTGGGAAATAAAAGTGTCATTACTTCCTTGTGTCACCTGTAGACCAAGGAAAAACGTTAGCTCTCCAATCATTGACATTTGAAACTCATTTTTCATGAATTCGGAAAACTGTCTGCACTGAGCTTCATCTGATCCGCCAAAAATTATGTCATCGACATACACTAGCACCATCATCCTTTGATTACTGTCATTGCTGAAATAGAGGTTGTAGTCAACTCCTCCACGCTGGAAACCAAGCTTCTTCAAGTACTGATCAAGCCTTGAGTACCATGCCCTTGGTGCTCGTTTCAGCCCATACAACGTCTTCTTCAGCCTGCAAACTTTGTTCTCATCCTCATGAATGAGAAAGCCATCTGGATGCTCAATATACACCTCTTCTTCCAGAACCCCATTCAAGAATGCGGATTTGACATCCATCTGGAACACTTTGAACTTTCTTTGCACTGCTATGGCCAAAAATAATCTGATTGTCTCCAGTATTGCAACCGATGCAAATGTCTCATCAACATCTATTCCCTCTATCTGGGAGTATCCCTTGCACACTTGTCGTGCTTTGTTACGAATCACTATGCCATATTCATTCATCTTGTTGCGATAGACCCATTTAGTCCCGATGACATTCTTGTCTGATGGCCTCGAAACAATCTCCCATGTCTGGTTCTTCTCAATCTGATCAAGCTCTTCGTTCATGGCTTGAACCCAGTTTTCATCTTCAGCTGCATCAGAAAAACATTTCGGCTCTACTAGAGACAAAAACGATGCTTGCTGTGATGATTTAATTCTTCGAGTCTGAACTAGAGCTGTTTGATCACCAATGATATTCTGCCTATCAATTTCAGCTCGACTCTTTGGCTTTCTCGCAGACACCGACTTGACACTTTCTACTTCATCATCAGTATCTTCTTTTGAGTCAGCTTCTTCCACTTCTGCTCCCCCTGGGTTGCTTACCTCATCATCACTTTCATCCAGGAACTGTTCACTGGATCGTTGAGTATTCTGCTCATTTTCAACTATAGTGACATCATTGCTTTCAATTATTTTTCCTAGCCTTTTGTTGAAACATTTATACGCTTTGCTTTTCCCAGAATAGCCAAGGAATATCCCTTCATCTCCCTGTGCCTCAAACTTCGTATGATGTTCTTTGTTGAGAATGAAACACTTACTTCCAATGATTCGAAAGTACTTCAACATTGGCTTCTTTCCGTACCACAGTTCATATGGAGTGTTCCCTTGCTTCGGACATAACAGGGACCTGTTTGAAACATAGACCGATGTCAAAACTGCTTCCTTCCAAAATTTCTCTGGCAAGTCCTTATCAATAAGCATTATTCTGGCCATGTAGTTGATGATCCGATTTCTCCTTTCAACTACTCCATTCTGTTGGGGAGTTCTTACTGATGAAACTTGATGCCTTATCCCATGTTTCTCGAGATAGTTTTCAACAAGACTGTTTGTAAATTCCGTGCCGTTATCAGTACGAAACTTCAGAATTTTCTGCCCAAGCATCTTTTCTGATTCCCTCCTGTTCTACTTTATGCAACTGAACACCTCTGTCTTATGGGTTCTGATGAATACCCAGGCCATTCTGCTACAGTCATCAATGAAAAGAGCATAGTACCTTCGCCCATTTATAGCTCGTGGTGAGATAGGTCCACATACATCTGCATGCCCCAATTCAAGTACTCTAGTTGATTTCTGTTCCTTTGGATTGTATGTCTTTCTGATGATTTTCCCTTGTTGACAAGCATCACATGTATGAGTGCGATCACGTGATAGTTTGGGAAAGTCTCTAGTAGCATCACATTTAACGTGATCCTCCATAGATGGTTGGAATAGATGACCATGTCGCTTATGCCACAGCTGGTTTTCTTCCTCTCTAGATAAAAGACGAGTATCTTCTTTCCCACCTACAAGATAGAGATTTCCCTTTGACCTTTTTCCCTGCAGAACAGCTGCTCCATCTTTTCCATTCACAACACACATCTTCTTGGTAAATTGGATAGAGTGCCCAGAGTCACATAGTTGACTGACACTGAGTAGGTTATGACTGAGACCCTCTACTACCAAGAAATCAGCACGTCTCATCTCTTTGCCCCCAAACTTTTCTTTCCCTAAGCCAACAATCTTCAGGCCTTCATCATTTCCAAATTTGACAACTCCTTCTTTGTCATATTTGATGCATGTAACAAGATCCTTATTACCCGTCATGTGGGATGTGCAACCACTATCAAGGATCCAAACACCAGATCGATCTGATGCTTTAAGGGCAATCTCCGCCACCACAACCTTTTCATTTTTCTTCTTCTTGGTCCATACTTTTTCTTTCACACTCGGCATGGATTGAGGCTTCTGTTCTTTCTCAGAGTATGATGGACCACCCTCATCTTGCAGAGCTGCAAATCTGTTTTGAACTTTTAACTCACTTGTTGGTTTATTGATCTGCTGCTTGCGAACATTTTTTATTATGATTTGACACATTTCTCTGAATGGTTGAAGTGAAATACCTAGCCATGTGTCCAAATCCTCCGCACCAAAAACAGTGTCCTTCAATATTTGTTCTGGAAAATCATTCTCTGTTTGGCTGCCATCTCTGTTCATGTTCCCTTCTGTATCTCTTGGCTATGGAACACACATACTGTGAATGTCCCATTTTCCCACAGCAATAACACCTGATATAGGATGAAATCCCTCGTGATATTTCAGCACTATGATTTCTCCTTTGGGATCTCTGAATATTCTGATTCTGTTTTGTGCCCAAATCAACCTTCACTTTCGGGATGAGTGCTTGCGGTTTGACTGCAATTGTCGCAAATTTTTGTTCTTGACTAAGCCCAGAAACAACCTTAACATCTGAGCTCAATTGCTGCTTCTTCCCTACTGAACTGCTAGGCTCCTCTTTCATCTTCTCTGTCTTCTGAATGGCCTGCTTTTCGGATATCACATTGGGGGTCAAGAGTTTATCTTGATCCTTAAGTTTTTTTCGTAGACTGACCACTTCTTCTTCAAGCTCTTTGATACATCTAACCTACTCCTTTCCTGTGTTAGTAAAACAATCAATTTCCTTCTTTTGTTCCTCAATTTTAAGCTTATACTCAATAATATTTTCTGAGCTCTCTGGTGTTGAGGATTTTAGTCTTCCAATTTCTTCTAACAGCTCAGACTTTTCTTCATCCTCTTGTTGCATATAGAGTTTGGAATCACTAACCACATTATTGGCTTTCTTCGTTTTGGCTCTCCAAACATCTATCTCCTCAAGATCTGCTTCCAATTCGGCTTCCATATCAATTCTCCCTTCAATTTCTTCTTCTTCTTTAGCATCAGCTTCTTCTACCTTTTGAGAACTACCAACAATTGCCACCAAGGCATTTACCCCACGATCTCTGCAATTTTCTATTTCCTCAACTTCTTCATCCTCAGACTCATCTGAACATTCAAAATCTTGTGAAAGAAGATTCTTTTTCTTGAAGAAATTTCTATTGAATTGTTTCTTCCCTTTTACAAAAGCTGAAGTCTTCTTTTTGGGAATTTCAACGTCATCATCATCATCATCTTCTTGAAGCTTCTTGGGGAATCATGCCAGAAGATGGCCAACCTTTCCACATCTAAAGCATGCTAGTGGAAGTTTACCTTTAAACTTTCCTCTTCCTCTTTGTAGATTTGAAGAAAGGAATGACATCAACTCATCTGTCTCTTCTTCTTCATTAGAATCTTCAATGGTGAGCTTCTTCATGGCCTTAAATGCCACCGCTTTAGACTTCCCCTTTTCCACAGCCTCATTATCATTGTTCCTCATTTCATATGCAACCAAGGTACTGTGCAAATTTTCCAATGTCATCTCTTTTGGATCTTTATCTTCTAGTACTGAAACTTTCGGATTGAACTGAGGTGGAAGTTTCCTCAAGATGCGCTTTACAATCTTTATGTCTTCAATGACTTCTCCAAGACCTCGCATATCTTCCACAACAATGTTTACCCTGTCAAAGAATGCGTCAACAGACTCATTCGGGTTCATTTTAATATCTTCATATTTGTTCCACAACACCTGCAGCTTTGCCTCTCTGACTTTTGTGTCCCCTTCATATATATTCAAAAGCTTTTCCCACATGGATTGTGACGTTTTTCATGACATCACCTTTGTGTAGATAGGATTGGAAAGGGCTCCCCCTAAGGCATTGATTGCTTTGGAATCAGCATCCAACTCTCTATGCTCAGCTTCTGATAAAACACCACTATTAATATCAGCTGTGATACCATGCATAGCTGCTGAAAACACATCCATTCCCAAGGATCGGAAATAGTGTTGCATCCGATTCTTCCATATCTGAAAATTATATCCGTCGAAGATCGGAATCCCTTTATGATAGGTTACCTCCATTGAGAGAAGAACAACTTTCAACCTTTCGCTCTGATACCACTTGTTAGGTCCACTAGGCTGGATACCCTGAGAGGGGGGGGGTGAATCAGGGTATGGCTAATTGAAAATTAATGCATGTTCTGATCTTGTTTCGCTGTTAAGCAAAACACTCTTCTCTCTTTTTTCTTGCTGCACGATATAAACAGAAAGTAAAGCAAGAATAGGACACAACAACTTTACTTGGTTCACCGCTAAGGGCTACATCCAAGGAGCATACGCCGACAGGTTGCCGGTCGTACCAAATTCCACTAATCTTCACTAGCTGTGGATTACAAGATTCGGGCTAGATCACTTCTATGCCCAGGCTCACTTCCTTTACAATGTTTAGGGTCAGCTCACAGCTTTCCCAAGGGTCAATCCCTGTCTCTCTCTCTCTGGCTCACTGCCGGTGGAGAGGATCACCTTCTTCCTCTTCCTAAGCTCACTGCTCTTGGAAGGAATCCACCCACAGTTTAAAGACCTGTAGGTCTCTTCATTTTCATTAAGGAATGCATCTTCCTCTGTATGTAGATGCTCTATTGAAGTCCAACTTTCACCCGCAGATGAATCTCACTTTGCTCCGGATGTACCGGGAAACCTCAATTTTTACGCGCAACCCTTACGGTGTGTTGCGCGCAATTTCTATGATTTGCGCGAAATTCCTTTTTCGCGCAACCTCCAAATATTACGCGCATCCTGGAAACTGCCTTGCGTGCAATTCACTACTTTTGCACGAAATCCAGTTTTCGCGCAAACTTCCTTTTACGCGCCAACACGAACTTTCTGCGCAGCCTTAGCTTTTCGCGCAACAGCTGACTTTACGCACAAATTTTATGTTTACGCGCAACACCCTTTCTAACTTCAATTTCGCGCACCAGAGCTCGGGTATTTTCTATGTCTTGAACTCTTATCAATGGAGGAGGGTCACTTCATATTTATAGGCAAAATCGACCCTGCGTGAAAAACGCTCCTTGAGAGCGTAATCCGCTTTGATCGCGAAATACAAATCTTCCGTGCACAACCATTTTCCGCGCACTGCTCCATAATTTCCCTCACCTCATGCCTTTGCCATTTTCCGAGCTTCAGACCTCGAAACACCTCTTGCGCGAAAAACTTCATCCCTTTATTTCGCGCAATCCGCAGGAATTTCACGCACCGCGTAATTATTTCGCACAATCCGCACAAATTCCGCGCACCGCGTAATTATTTCGCACAGTTCTCCAAAATTGTGTGCGCCTAATGCCTTTTCTGATTTTCAAGCTTCAGGCCTTGAAACATCTTTTGCGAGAAATAATTCATTCACTATTTCGCGCGCCACTTCAATTTTTCGCGCACGCCTCTTTCATTTCTCTCTCCTCAACCTTTGCCAAAAACATATCACTCCATTTTCCATTGGCGATTTTCAGGCCCATAAATTTGGAAAACACTGGAAAACGGCGCCACCTTGTATCTGCTCTTTTTGTACCGCCTCCAGATCATCCATTCCTTTGTCAAGGTTCTTCAATCAATCATGGATTTGTTGAAAGCATCCCTTGAACCCGACAAATCACCATTTAAACCCCCTTTGTCAACACACTCATTCACCATGGTTTGCTTTGTCAACAAACACAACATAGATGTCTGCTTTGTCAACAAACACAATCACCTCAAAAATTCTTCAATGATACCTTGAGGGATTTTTTCCCAACAACCCGCGTGCGATGACTTGACGAGGAAGGGATTTTATTTTGGAATACCTTTAAATTCTCATGAACGTTTGTTTAAAATTAAAGAACTAGTTTCATATGAACAATTTTAATTTATTAAAATTGTTGTTTCAGGTGTTGAATAAATTCTTTCGTTGATATTATCTAATGCGGAGGGTGCAGGCCAAACGAACACGGCCCGACAACCCTCCGCAGATTGTTTATTGATGTGTGGATCGACGAGCGACGACAAACGAGGCCTCAAGTTGATTTTGAGGCCTCCGCAGTGAAGGTCGGATTCTGGGAGGACCATAGGTGAAGATGGTAGGAGAAACAGACCACCGGAGCGCGTCCGGTGGTCCGTGGAAGGCGGCGGCAGCGCGCCGCCGGAAGGGAGGCGGCCGGCGGTTCGCCGGCGGCCTCAATCAGCAGAGAAGGGCGGGGGAGCGGTGCACCCCGCCCGTGTTGTCCGCTCGGCCGCGCTGGCCGAGCCGCGGCCGACCGGTCGGGCCAGACCGAACCGGACCGCGCCGGACCGCGCCGGGTCGGGCTAGGCCCAGCCGGGTCGGACCCTGGTCGGGTCGACCCGGTTCGGGCCGACCCAGGGGGGGTCGGGCCGGGCCTAGACCCCCGTTTCGGACCACTTTCGGTCAAATGCCCTTAACTTGAGCTACGAGTATCCAAACGACTCACCGTCAGCGAAAATGCGATCCTTGGATCAAGACGGTCATTTTGGTATATCGTACTCAAGGTTTCGGATTACATTGGGTTCGGCCGGGTTGGTTCGGATACGAAACCAACCGGGCCCTCGGAGCGGAAACGCTTATATCTTAAGCTCCGGACGTCCGATTGACGTGATGTCGACTTTAATGCATTCCTCTAACTGAGACGGATCTTTTGGCTTACTCCGCTCAAGGTTTGGATGTCGTCGGAGTGCGTTCAGGTTGGTTCGCTCACGAAACCAACCGGGCCCCTGGAACGAAAAAGCCAATAACTCACAGACCGGGAGTCCGATTGATGCGCCGTCTGTCTCGTTGCGTTCCTATTGACGATACAGAACTTTTGGCATCCTCCGCCCGAGTTTTGGATGCAGTTGGGTTATAGCCGGGTTGGATTGTACCCGAAATCCAAGCGGGCCCCTGGAACGGAAAAAGATGATATCTTTCAGACAAGACGTCCGTTTGACGAACCGTTAGCGGCGTTGTTGATCTCGTCGAGAAACGGTCCCTATGAGTATACCCAATGAATGTCTGTGGTACAGTTGAGATATGGCCGGGTTGGTTCGCTTACGAAACCAACCGGGCCCCTGGGACGAAAAGGCTAATAACACACAGACCGTGCGTCCGATTGACGCGCCGTCTGTTGCATTGAGACCCCTATGACGAGGCGGTCCTTTGAGATACTTCTTCCTGGGACTTTGAGATACTTGGAGAATCGACTTGTAGCTCGTGGAGCGGACCCTCCTAGAGATGTGCGTACGGAGTACGGAGACCGTGTAGCCGGCAGAGACCTGAAGACTGCTTGTCCGATTCAATTCGGAGTGAATTCCGTAGCCTAGTGGGGAGCACTACTTTGTGAGGTGGAAGACCCACAGCGTAGGAGCACTACTATGTGAGGTGGAAGACCAACGGAACTCGACAGGTGGAGTACCTCTGTAGGCTATTAGGGGAGAACACTACTGTGTTTGGGTGGAAGACCCCGGTGGGAAGCACTACTGTGTGAGGTGGCAGGCCCGCGGTACTCGACAGGAGGAGTACCTCAGCAGTCTTAGGTTAGTGAGCAGTACCTCGGAGTCGTGACAGGACAACTGTACACTCCAGAGACGGAGCCCTTCAGCAGTTACGGTTTCGATAATGAAAATCCTGGTTGAGCTGAGACTTTTGACATTTGTTTTTACCTCATGATTGAGATGTGTCACTTGATAACTTAGGTATATGTATGGGCATATACCTGGGTAGTGGTAATCCGTTGATTTCACAATCCTTGTGTTTCCTCATGATTGAGATTGGTTACTTGATAACTTAGGTATATGTATGGGCATATATCTAAGTAGAGGTTATCTGTTGAGATCTTCTTGTGGTTATCCTTGTTGTTTTAGTGAGACCTTGAGGGTCTCGGGGTCCCTATTGAGTATCGTTATACTCACCCCTGCACGGGCTATGCCCGCACCTTGTTGTGTTGGTTGTAGATGACGGGCAGTGCTGACGGAGGCCGAGTGTTCGAGGACTGGTCGGTACCTAGAGGTGGACTACACGACGAGTCAGTACCCGGAGGTGGACTACACGACGTGACGACTCACAGAGGAGGTTGACGAACGAGAGCGTGGAGGAGGCTATCTGTACCTACCATTCAGGTAGGATCCGTGGTGGACGACTGGGAGCTGCGCTATCTATACCTACCCATCAGGTAGGATCTGAGGAGGACGACCCAGGAGCTGCTTCCTTCTTCCATCTGTTTGTCTTTTTTCTGTTGTACCTTGTTCAGTTGTAGTCGTAATTTCTTTTGGGTTTGTATTCTGGCCCATTTACTTTTCATCCTTTCTTTTGTACTTAGTGTTTTGCTTCCTCTTGTACTCTGTGGTGCTTGTTTTCTTTTATAAAGGAAATGCCTTCCCAGTTATCGGGGTTTTACGCCTTTGGTGCTAGTCGCCAGCCCCTGGCCTATGGAAGGTGGGCTTGGGGTAGTCACGGCACGGGCCCCGAGGACGGGTCGTGACATCGCATAAGAATGGTATCATTATGAGATGGGTGGGACCTATATCTCCCTCCAATGCATTGGGTGAAAATTTTATATCTCATGAGATATACATGGTTGGAACGGCAGGTTAAAACAGTTCAGTGAAACAGGACTGAAATGAGGAGTGAACTAAGTTCAGAAATGGACATTGTCCACTAAGATAGTCTTGGCAATGATTCTTGACTAATAAGAAATGATACTCTATGATTATGTGTGTATTCCACAAAGTTTCATGTTTTATGTTCTGAATATTGGGATTACATCTCACTACCATGATTTATCCCATGTTATGAAATTATGATCTCTTTTGCAGGATAATATTTCCAAATTGTTTTGTTCTTATGAATATGATGTGATTGATATATCTGTTTTTTACCCTTACTGAGAAATTCAGCTCACCCATTTGTATGTTTTCTTTCCCCAGATCAGGAATAAGGTTATTAAGTAAGATATGCCAAAAGGGACTATAGATATGATGAAATAAATGGGAGACAATGTAGATGCTTTATGAACCAGTTGTTTATGTTTCCCAGTTTCAAAAGACATTATACCTATACGGTCCTTTCATGGTTTTGTTATATGTTTTAATAAATATGCTTCAATTTTGAAGTATTAACCATGTATGTAAAGTATGGGTCGCTATAATTACAACCATTATATTCTATTTCATCCTGAATGACAATGAAATACCAATACATGATCCAAGAATGGTTTACTCGGATTAATGTTCCACATATCATTCCATAGATCCCATAATTATTGAATATCACCCGTTTAATATTCAAATGTAATGAAATACCAATGCACCCATGTGCTGATATTAATTGTGATAAAATGGTATGAAGCATAAACATGTTTAAAATTATAAATTGTTTCAAAAAATCCATATATATATGAATTATGAATATCTTCTTGCATTAAATTATTCAATCTTATTCTATTAACAATGTATTCAATTGTTTATGGTTGTTTTTTCAACTCAGCTATGGCCTACAAGGAGGCGTTAGATTGTAAAATCCTTTTACAGATGAATTTAGTTTTAACACTTGATCAATGTCATGGGTGTTTCATTAGAGGAATGAAATCATTGAAGAGAGAATTTTTTTACATTAGTAACCACTAATGAGGGAGAAATTCGATTGAATTCCATGAAAGAATGAAAATATTTCGTTTGGGATATGTTATGAACACCATTGGGGGTGGATATAAGAGTATCACACATAGCCTTGGCCCATGGATGAAAGTAGAACTTTAGAGGATTGTCTAATACTAAAAAACAAATGGAGAGGGGATGAGGATGTTAATTAGTGGACCCTAATTCGGCCCTTATTGTAGTAGGAGATGGATTCATGATGTTTATTAATTGGGACTATGGATATGTGGAGGGAGAAAGAACCTATATGTATGGATGATAAAATACCACCAAATCATTAGTCAAGGTGAGATATTATGAGTGTGATATTTGGAGAAGATTTGATATTCTAGGAAAAAGGGAATTTGAGGAAGGTCTAGTGTGGGGAGTGGATTGAAGGGATGTCCTCCAAGCTGGACCATGGGGGGATTGAAAATAGAAGGAGGGGTGGAAATGGAGATATGTGCCTCAGGATCCGATAATGATGAGTATGAATAGAAAAGGAAAAAAGAACAACATGTTACTATGGAATCCCAAATACAACTACCAATCTCATTTTAACACATACCATATGTTTAATTCATTCACAAGAATATTATTCTCATGTTTTCCATCCTTATGGAAGTCAAGTGAATCTGTAAACCAATCACTATTGAGGTACCCAGATATATAAATACACATCACAATAAAAATAGGTAAATTATTCTCATACCATGTTAAAACACTAAATTACAAAATATCATTTGTTATATCTCATCATCTATAGGGTATCCAATATATTTTATAAATGATACTATATTTTAAATCACATCCCATGAAGTACTTCCCATTATTTGGTTACTATTAAATCAAAGAAACCATTACGTTGGAACCCACACTCAATAACCCCAATAATTTTGGGGCACCCTAATTTACATATAACCAACATCAAGGATAGAATCATTGGAAACAAGTCATTATAAAAATAATACCTCTTTCAAGTGGTATGGTTAAATGAATTTATGACATAATTTTCCTCATTAAGTAAATTAATAACAAATAGATTATCCAGTAAAACATAAAATATTATATTTGGAATTTTTTCTATAAGTAATTCTTATTTATTTTTTCAAAACAAATAAAATAAATTACATCCAATATTTTACATTTCGGTTCATTCTATAAGTTATGTATAACACATAAATGTATGAATCTTTCCACAGAAGGATAACAGAAGAACAAATATTATTACTCAATAACAAAATATATATCAAAATAAAATCACATAGAACCACAAAAATCTATAAATACAATCCCAACACTTGTGGCCCTTCAACTTCTATAATTACATATATATTCTGAGCACAAATGTTTATTTTAAACTTATTTTAGTACAATTCACTCTCAAACTATTGTATTGTAAATTATAGGCAATATGAAAAAAAATAATATGATTCCACTTTATTATATCCATATATTGATTACTTATTGTTGTCCCAAAATGGATCATTTAATGAGTTTAATTTTTCCTTATTTATGTAAGAGGGTATAAACTAGGGGTGAGTTATAGATATAACAATATCACGTGACTATAAAATTAAAATAATTTCAAACAATATTATTAAAAACTAGATGCATATATAACTAATTTAATACTAAATTGTGAAATATAAAAATAAATAAGAAAAAATTCAATTAATAATATTAATTGAAGTATTTAATACAATATTAATTTTCTAAACTAATGTCATAAATAATCATTAAAATGGTAAGTCATAATTCAAAAAAAATTAATATCATACTAGTTGTGAAATATATATACAATTTTATCATATCCATATATAGAAATTAATTTTGTCCTTTCCTAAAAAGTCATTTTTTGGTGGAAGGAAATGTGATATATGAATGAATCATACATAATTGATAAACTATAAAATAAGAAGTCAAATGTTAGAATTTATTCTATAATGTATTACAAATTATAAGGATTTAAATAATGAAATATTACAAATAAGAACTTATATATTTAATTATAAATTAATCCATGATTGGGTGAGGGGAAGATGATTTTTTACCCAAAATAATTACATTATAATATCATGAATTTTGAGATAAATCAATAAATTCATTCAGGTAATATATGTATTTATTTAGGAAATCATATAGAATATAATTGAAATTTCATATGATATTTAATATGAACAAATACCATATAGATATTAAACAATGTATTATTTTATGATATAATATATATTAATCTCTTACCTAATAATGACATTTGATATGTGATATTGTTGAATATGATTTAATGTTAATCTTACTTTTCATCACATCAAAATGTATTATGTGTTATATTTATATAAAATGATAATGGTAAAAAATCTATTTTTGTTTTCCAAAAAAGAGTTTCATATCATTATTATGTTATTAGAGGTTAGTTAAAATATTATTTCTATATATTTATAGCAATGTATCATATCCTGGATTGATAATTTTATAATTATATATAATAAATATAGTGATCCATGACTCATGATATATAATACATCCTAATCGTTCATGGCCAGTGCTCAAATTATTTATCAAAGGCCATAAAATAGTAAATTTTTTATATTTTTTGTAGTATATAATGACATATGATTAACAATTAAATTATATAATAAGTTATAAAATAATATATTATTTTTTATTTTTCAATTATTAATTTAATTATATACATTATAGACTACATAAAAATTATATAAAATTATATTTTGGGTAATTTATTTATCTAAAAAAGTTATTATAATAAGATTTCAAATGTTTTTGAACATAAAAAATTATGTTTAATATTATATATTGACAATTAATACTTTTAATCTATATGTATTTGATGAAAATCCATATCTCATGGGTTTAATTAAATATTTGAATTAATTTATAAACGATTAGAAAATTTAAAACTAAATGTAAATATAAATGAGTTCATATAAAATTATGTATTTTTTATAGTTATTATATTGAAAAAATTGAATTATAATCAATATTTTTTAAGTAATTTGGTTAATATCCAAACATGTTTTTAAATTTTTTGAAATGATTGTAGTGAATATAAATTCAATTTGTAATATTTATATTTTTATGAAAATCACAAATTATATGAATGTTTCATAAGATATATAATATCAATCTATTTATATTAAATATTAATTATATAAATAATTTTCTTAAATAAGGATAATTTTAATGTGCATAGGTTTTAATCAAACATAAAAAAATTATACTATTTTATTTATATATTTTCTTTATTATTATTTTAGTTATGATTTGGTAATAATTTTTTATTTATGTTTAAATCATATATATTTATCCCTAAACTATATTTATAAAATTCCCCTTAATTAGGTTTATTTCCTCGGATAATAGTGAATAAATTTTTTTATTATTAATTGATGTGATATTTAGATTGAGGTTTTTTACTGATTCAATACATTATCATCATTTAATTTAAGTATTAAAATTACAAAAGTGATAATTAAATTGGTTTAATTTTACAATTATATTTTTAATAAGTTATAATATTAAATTTTAAATTCAATTATATATTTGAAATATTATGGGTTATATTTATAATGGAAATGAGGTATCAGTCAAGTAATGAACCATGAATACTAAGTCTATATAAAATACTACTCTATTTCTTAAAAGCATGGGAAACATCTTTATAACTCAGAACTGGTTACCTCTCATACTATGCTTATGATTTTAGGGCTTAATAATTTTATATCATTATAATACTTTATAATAAAGGTTTTGATATAATATATGAATAATATTAATTATGATGTGTATAAATAAAATTATATTTTAATTTGTGGTAGAAAACATTTATATGTTATTTATAGAGTTACACATCGTTATAATTTTAATATATTTAATGTTTGAAGGAAAATGTATTAAATGTTAAATGAATATAATAAAAAAAAAATTACAATCACTAAGTGTTAAATTCTTTCTTAATAGTATTCTTCTCAAATCCATGATCATCTAAACACACATGTCTCTGTATGGTTTGTTCTAAATGGATTTTATCTTTTATGGTACGAAAAATATTGGTTTCCCTATTAATATTTTCCAATAACTAGAATATGATTTATGAAACACATAACTATGAAACTATAATAGAATTATCATAGTCGATGAATAGAGTAATGATAATCTCTATGATGAGTTTTCATAAAAAAAAATTTCACCTAAATGATAAGATTCTTATATTATAGGATTGGTAGCATTTTAAACATAAGTGTTGATTTTAATACCAAATATGAATGAATAAATAGAAACATTTTGTTAATTTCATAATAATATGTGTAGATAAATTTAACATCCATATTATATTAGTTAAAAAAAATTTAAAACCATCGTTATTAAGTGAATATATATCATGACACTCATGTAACTAATTTTTTTTAAATATATCAAAATCATAATAATTGAATACTAATAAAAATCAATGCTTTAATAGTATAATCATAATATTTTATTCAATATATAATGAAATAGAATCATTTTAATAAATTTAAATAAGGAAATAAAAATATATCCATTATTATAATCTCATCTTCAATAGATAAATATTAAAAAAAAATTTATAATGATAAACATGATACTTACTATAATTATTCAAGGAAACATTTTGTTTCAATGGTGTTGTTTAAATACAATATTACCTATGTAATTATATTTTTAATCATTTACTCTATAATGTTGTGTTGGATAACGATTTGAAGTGACTAGATATTTCAATTAATGGATGATATAAATAAGAAATTCAATATATAATTTTTTTAAAGGTTATAATCTAATGATTGAGTCCTTTTCAACAATAAAATGTTTCTATAAATTATTTGGGATAATTTATTAGGAAGTTGGATTCTTAGTATCTATTATTGTGTAGAAAATACAAAACGGTAATTTTAGGGGATTGAGGGAAAATATTGGGTGGTCCAATAGTAAGCATTATTTATTCGAACCTATAGAATAAAAGAAATGTAGTAGAAAAGATTCAATGTGGGATGTAATTTTCTTCTAGGTTACAAATAATTAATTTAAATTCTATATATATAGTCAATGATAATTTAGATACAAAAAACAATATAACCATCCATATAAAATAAAACTATGAGAAATAAAATAAAGAATATATAGACATATCTACTTCAATTCAAATATTACAACCTCAAATGTTTGATAGTGATAAATAATAGAATAAATAAATGTGTCTTACGCATCAGTTATATAAATGACATTCATTTAATTTTATAAACATTTTAGAAATGACACATAAATTCCTTCACACGAAATTATTTAATCTTGTTCATAAATAATGTAAGGTAGAGAGGGATATATTTAATGAGGATATAGATTCATCAAAGAATATAGAATAATGGTTCACCAATACTATTGTAATGTCTTGGAATACATTTTTTATAGGGATATTTCCATTACTAAGTGTTTTCTCATAAGGAAATATAATTTCATAGATATACATATCACAACTTATTATAGAATATTCATTTCATAAAATTATGATCCATGGATAAATCTTATTTTTCTAATACATATGGAATTATGGACACGTAAACAATAGGTTCATAAAATATCTATATCATCTGTTGATGATATCATAAAAAATAGAACCATTCTTAGATATATTATAATTCATAACAATGTTATAGGAAACATAAGAATTGTTAGTCTTATATAATCAGCTAGGGTAATCATGGGAGGTATCACTAATTACTTGAGAGTAACATGTATATGTGCATATGAGAGCGTGAGAATAACAACTGAAAATAATACCCTCAAATCATAAATCATATTTCTGAGATGTGACATAATTCATGGTAGTTCATAAGTCATGAATCATAAATTAATTAATGTACTTAAGGAATGTATGCATAATTGTTTCATAAAAAATATTATTTTGGAATACACATAAGAAAATAAATATATTTCATAGTATATAATGCATATTTCAAAACTTATCATATTTCAATCAGTGAAATCTCCATACCTTCATAAAATTCATGGTTCACTACAAATACTATCAAAGTGGAAAAGGTCACATTCTAAATAGGGTTTACTCCCAATTTCAATCCTATTCATGTCGTGATATGTCAATATTCAAACATGGAATTGGAGAGTGATATTTTCCCCACCCAAAAAAATAAAAAAATCATAACGATGTGTTTAACATGATCATATATCATTATCATCAAAGTTAATTTTATTTATTGAGAAGAAACACAATCATAAAAACATACAAAAATATGATAGAAAAAACCTAAGGAGTTCTAAAATAATGCAAGCCAATCGCATCCCCTCTGATAAAATTGACTCCTTCAGGATTAAAAGTAGAAAAATCGTGCAAGCATATCGGGTTAGAACAAAGAACATCCAAAGAAGTAAGGTGGTCCGCCACTTGGTTTCCCTCACACCAGGAATGACTGATTTTAGTTCAATCAGAGAGCATAACTTTACACTTTCTAATAATGTAAAAAATAGACCACGGTGGAGGGAATAAATCATCAAGAGTGTTATGAAGAATAATAGTATATGTTTCCGCCTCAATAATATCAAGACCCCATTGAAATCAAAGGGTAATACTCGTGAGTATCGCCTTGGCTTCCGCCTGAAGAGAGGAACCCTTGCCTAACCGAGAGGAGAAGCCCAGGAGGACCGATCCTCACGAGTCCCAAACCACCCCACCTCCTCACAGAACACCCATTGAACATGCCCCATCAGTGTTAAGTTTGATGCCGTTAGAGGGGGGAGACCAACGAACCCCGACCCCTCTGTTTATTTCAGCACTCGACTGTGCATTTCAATGGCTGGAAAATAACCATTTTAGGGAGGGAGCCCCCCTCTAGCTACTGAGAAGAAAAACTAGATCCGAGATTAACCATTTTTTCTTTCTAATGATGGTCTTCCCTGAACTAGGAATCCCCTCAAATCATCATTTCTTCTGGGCTTGCCATATCGACCAGCACCCATCCTGAAGAAGCAGCGCATGAGCCACCTTCTCCGGACCTCTCTCTCCCGATCCATGAAACCAGTTGGCCAAAAATAGGAAGGTCCTCGGAGAACAATCAAAATATTCTATGAAAGCCCCGAAGTAACCCCAGACTCTCACCTCCCACTTACTATAAAATAACAAATGATGAGTCAAATCCTCCTTCAAAGATGTGCGGTAAGAAAACCGAGAGGTAAGTGGAATACCACAATGATTAATTTTATCGTCAGTGAGAATTTCAAGATGCCTAATTCTCCAAAGGAGGAAATTGTAGTTAGAAGGAACTACATTGATCCATAATAGCTGGTTCCCTTCATTCAAAATGGCAGAAGAACTCCTTGCGTGATGAAACTGCCGAGCAGAAAAGGAAACCAAAGGGGAAAGTGAGAAAACACACCAGTCAGGTACCTAGGAAACAACAATCAATTTGAAAAGGGCATTATGCTCCTCATCCAGCACTATGCTAATAAAACAGGGGAACAAAATAGCTTCCCTGAAGGAGATGGAAGGATTCAGACACCCTGGAAAACCCAACACTCTCTTCGCCTAGTTTTGGTTCCAGAAGTATCACCCCTTCCAATAATCCCTTGCGAGTGGTAGGTATGCTCTGAAACCATAGGATGCATATTTTCCCCCCACCGAGTACTCTGGCCCAAAATTTTCCATGCTAGTTTTTCCTGCATTCTACTGATAGTGTCAACCAAACTACGCACATTAATCCAACATTCACTAGAAGGCCTTTCCATATTATTCCAAGAGGTCCACCAGTTTTCCCTTCCTGCAAGAGGATCCCAGATAAATCCAGTGATAAGTTTGTCAATGCTAGAGATCACACCCATTGGGGCCATAACTGCAGACAGGGCATGAACTGGAGTGGCCAAAAGCACACTATTAATGAGAGTGATACATCCACCAAATGATAAGTACCTTTTTTTCTAGTTAAGGATGCGATCTGTAATCCTGCGGGTGAGGAAGACAATGTCCGGAATCTGAAGTCTAACAGTGGAAATTGCATCCCCAAGGAAGTGCATAGGAAAACATCCTCTTTTCATGTTAAGGTTATTCTTAATATCAGATATCCGATTTGGAGAGAATTTGTTTTAAATGAAAAATAAGATTTTCTCTTTATTGAATCATAAATCATTAATCATATCAAACCACTTCCTAATTAATGTGTTTCATGAACATTTAATCACAATACTACCTATTTAAAACAAACATATTTCATTAAAATCACATCATTTCATCATATAATAAATCATAGAATATTAATTAGGATTATAAATATATTATTATCATAAATATAAACCTTTAATAAAATAATATTTATTTTATCCTTGGATAAAGCCCATATAACTTTAAAACTGAAATAAAATGTTATTTTCTTTGATCAATAGAAATTTAATTAATTTTTTTAAATCATTTATGAGGAAAATGTACTCTCCCTTTTGAAACAACACCATTAAAATACCAAAAATCCAAAACTATAATGGGAAAAAATTACAATACAAATAATTATGGAAACCTATAAATGATGTTTCATATCAATAAACTGTCCTGAAGGAGGGGTATTTCCTTCATTTTGTTTCATTTAAAAAAAACATTTTATCCATACTTTTAAAAACACATTAAAAATAATTCCCCTTCATATATTTACATTAAGACTCCTGTAGAAACAATCTGGAAAAAATGTATAATATGTAAAAAAAATTAAAAAAATTTCATTGTATAATAGTAAAAAGATTCATTAATTTTTTTTATATCACGGATATGGAAGAAAACGCATGTTCAATCTAATATAAAAATAAATTAGATTATATAAATATATATATTTTGAGTAATAAAGGGGATCAAAAAGAAGGAACCAAATTATTCCTATGTAAGAAGTCGTGGATAAGAAAATTCAAGATATTCATGTTATATATATCTGAGTAATTTATCATTGGGGTCTTAATGATAAATAATCAACATAAATAGTGTGATTTAAACTAAAAACTCGAACAACATTATTGGCATTGGAATTGTATTCCCCATAAAATATTGAAATGTATATTCTTATGTAAATCGATGAAATATAATTATATGAATTTTAAAATTTACTCATGGTTCATATACACACCATATAAAATAAACAAGTGGTGAATATGGTTGGTGTCTCTTAAAAATAAAAGTGAGACAAAAAAACTCTATCATTTTCCAGACTTCCGTAATAGGCATAAAAACCTACTATATAATAAATTTATATTAATTATATATTATAAAACCATTATAAAATATGTAATAAAATATATGATTTGCTTATAACATTTTATCACGGACCTATTAAAAGTTCTTAATTAAAACACTATTCGAAGTGATATCTGTAATGTTTTTCATGTATGTTCTCATTCATTAGTTTTGGAAAAATTATTTTGATAATCAGTATATAATCAACATAATTATGATAATGATATAAATATATTACATAATTATTTTTATAATATGTATTGTAATTCTTAAAATTACAGAATTAAAAATGAATTACACTATTCGTAGAGTTGGTAAGTCGTAAGAATGCAATAACACTATATCCATTTTTATAGGGTTGAATTATAGAATGGTAAATTATAACTCCCATATAAATAATATTTATTATATGATTAATATCATATATATAAAGTGAATATATAAAAATTACCATCCAAATTAAATAGAAAAGAAAAACGAATCTCATCGCTTCGTGGAAGTGGTAGTCTATATGTACGCATGATCTATGTTATCATCATCCATCAACTATGATAGAAATAAGGAATACATGATATTATTATTGTGGAATTATAATTATTCCATAGGTATCATATATAATTTATATAATCCATCATAATTCATATCCTGATTTATTTAGTATAAATTTCTTGAATCTATATGTGGTGATAGAAAATCATACATATGCAAGATAACTATTTTCACATCCCATTTAATGGATAGAGGGTTAATAATAGATGTTTTGAAATAATTATAACATCTTAGTTTATTAAGGATATCGAATTTACTATTTTATTAAAAATATACTGGATTTAAAAGAGATAAGTCAGTATTAAAAAAAGAATGTAATCATTGAAGAAAATTACCTCTTCTTTGAAATAAACCATTTATATAACCTCTTAGGGGTCTAGGGTTGTACTATATGAAGGAAAAAATATATAATGTGTCTTTTTGAGTGTATAAGTGAAATTTTAAGAGGTTGGATGTGGAGACCTGAATCTTGACGTAAAAGATATTACATTACTAATGTGGAATACTTATTACATAACAAAAAAAGACACATAAGGACCGTAATAGTTTAGTGTCTTTGGAAACTTGGAACGTAATCTTCTAATCGCGATGAAAGATCTTAAACATCTCCCATAAAGATCCTCCACTTTTTGTTTCCTTACCTAAACCTTTCTTTTAATCCTGGGGGAAAATAAAACATAAAAAGGGTGAGCTCAAATGCTCAGTAAGGGTAAGCATGGATAAAATAAAACATACCATATACATTTGAATTTAAAAACATGAACATAATGTTTAAACATCAAAAGCATGAGAAATGACATAAAACGTGGAAGAACATAAGGAATAGATCATAATGGAACATAAATCATGATAACATAACATGGGAATAAAACATGTAATTGTGGAATCCATTAAGCAGATGTAATGATTTCCATAGTATCCAAGGCATTGCTGCCAAGACCATCTTAGTGGACAAATTCCCATTCTGAATCGAGTTCACTCCTCGTTTCATTCCTGTAACACTGAACCAGATTAACTTACCGTTCCAGCCATGTCTATCTCATGAGATATAAAATCTTTACCCAATGCATTGGAGGGATATATAGGTTTCACCCATCTCATAATGAAATCATTCTTACTTGTGCCACAAAATAAACATGCATCATTCATAATAACCCAATAAATAAAATGGGTTTCATAAACATCATCCCATAATCACATAATCCATATAAAATAAATGGATATAATTTCATGATAATAAAAGTTAAACCATGTAAATCATAGAGACTTTATACTTGAAACATACACATATGAAATAATGGCATCTTAGATGGAAAAAGGTTTTGATAAAAACACTTGAAATGAATTCTTGAGGAAAATATCATTTCTTCTTCAAAATCAATTCCTTTCCAAAATACATCATTCTATTTTAAAAGAAATATATTTTGTTGAAAATAGTCATGAAATATTTAAATAAGGCTTTATAAAAATCGTAAAAATACGTTCGTGCCATATAAGTTTTAAAAACATTCTTCTCGTACTTTTGCCGGAAAAGTCAAAAAGTACCTCGTAACGTAAACAAAAGAAAGATTCCTTACATACCATGTAGCAAAAGTCAAGAATGGGTAAAAATGACATTAAACATTCATGAAAATACTTTTATAAAACATGGAAATTGATGATAGAAATAAACACAGTAAATACTTACGAATAAGCAATCTTGGATAATATTGAGATTTGCAAAATTATCTCTTACCTTAGGTCTGATTTGCTTCGTAAGTGTCCAAACCTCCTATATAATGATTTACATAATGTTATTGACTTATTAAATAATCATATTAATTGTTATGATATCATATATGGTTCACTTATGACTTTATATTACCCGTTCTTTTGTAAATTCCATGTTAAAGAGCGTTTTGGGTAAAATCGTTTCATTTGTCATCCGTGTTTTGACTTGTAATTATTCATATGATTACTTATATCATGATTAATTACATCCATAATGTAAAACCTGATTTATATATAATATATATTCATAATATACATAAATATAATAGATCGATAAATGGAAAGAAATACACCGTTCGTGGAGACGGTAGGCCGTACGTACGCATGAACGTTGTTTTCATTTCCTCATTGAATTGAATGGAATTAATTGGATGACATACGTATATATATATATATACCTAAATACAGTATCATTATTATGTCATATATTTCATGATTACTTATTATATATACTTTATAATCATTTATGAATGGTTAATCATTGAGAATAAATCTCATCGCGTCGTGGAGACGGTATTCCGTACGTACGCACGAGCGATGATATCATTCCCATGATCGTGGAATTTTATTGGAGTGTCTCTATACTATTACAGAATCAATATCACTTTACAATAATCATATATAGTTATTATTTACACCATTATACCCATCCGAGTAAGGTGGTGGTGGAAAATAGATTATACCCCGGTGTGGAGACGGTATTCCGTACGTACGCATGCGCGGTGATTTCATTTTCCGTAGGATGGATAGATGGTGAAATATGGTTGTCTCATACATATAATAACAAATAAGTATATGTCTGATACTGATGTTATTAATTCATAATGAACAACCTAAGAAGAAGAAGTGGAAGAAGAAATAACGGTGAAAGCATTGGTAATGGAAATTGCCTATTATTTGAAGCGCCTTTTAAGAACTCCTTTTAGGGCACTAAAATAGGTCTTTGAAGAAGACCAGGACCTCTAAGTTGTTTCTAAGGAAGTGGAGAAGTGAATTGTGCAGGGTTTGGCCGAGATTGAAGGCTCAAAGTGGTGTGAGGAAGAGAGGGAGGTGGTGCCCTTTTATAAGGGAGGAGAGGGGAACCTTTGGAATTCTTAAAAATATTAATTTATAATAAATATAACCCCACCTAAAAACCTCAAAAAATGACTCATTTTAGAATATTAGATGGGATAGGGTTTTAATCTCATCAACCAATCAAATTTATACATGTTTGGATCTTATTTGAAACCTTATCATTTTGATTTATCATTATTTAATCTATTTAATTTTATTTGTGGTAATAAAATTCTAAATTTTAAATTATAACAAATAATTTCTTATTTGTTGTGAATTTTCCATAATTTGTTACTTTATAACATTATAGACCATATAAATTTTAATTTATAATTTTTAAATATTTTTGTGACTTTTAAACAATTTTATAATATGTTATTTTTATAAAATAACAATAGTGTCAATTTTGACACTATTCATTTATTTGAATTTAAATAAAATATATACAGATGATATGTTCGAACTAAAAGATTGAAATAGATTTATAAAATGTCATATGTATCTATAAAATTAGTGGATCACATTAAATAGTTCATATAATATTTATTTTATTATTATTAAAACCATTTATTTGGTTTATCTCTTAATAAAATAATTACTACAACATTTTGTATAATTATTTAATATATAGATTTGTTGCATAAAAATTAAAAATAAAATCCTGTGATTCGGATAAATCTATTACCTTTTACAATAATAAGTTTACTCAAATTTATCATCTTAAAATCACAATATTTAAATTTTTATATTTATTAAATTATAAAGGTGAAAACTTTGGCATCATTCAAAATAAAATAATATAAGTGTCATAATCACTTTTATAAGGCTCCAAACGGTTATATATTAGGTCATTGGATGATAAAGGTGTAGATATAAACTACCAATAAGTTTTGGTCAGGTTTGTGGGCCTATTAATCGGTATTATTATTTCAATAAAAACTATATTACTTATTTTCCACTTAATAAATAATTTATGTATCATTAATGTATCACCATTAATGAAAATTATTTAGTCCCTAAAAATTCTATATAAATTATCATGATGTAGATAATTTTATTATATTTCTGGTGGCTATTCATGTTTGATGTTTTATGATTTTTATCACTAATTATTATACTTATATGATTTAAGAGAGTGACATGTTGTCACTTTCTATGGTTTTAATAATAATTAAATTATATTCATTGTCAAAAGTCCATAAAATTAATCTAATCTGACCATTAGGTTCTATGGGTCTACTTTTATCCATCTAATAGATTTTTTTTCATGTGTTAGTGTAATTTTATAATATTTTCTTTACCCTTAATTACCCGATTTACCTTTAACTATGGTAAATAAAATTTACCGTAGTTACTATTCATAATTCCCAAAAATAAAAAGAAGTTTATTAACATAATTTGGACCCACTGATTCCAAATATGGAATCCATTTTTCCAAATTCAATACACAAAAGTTGCAGAAATTAAATTAAAATTGATCCCGTTGTTGAAAGAAAATGGGGTTTTCTTTAAAACATTGCAAAAGACTGAATTGATTTAACCTACAAATTTAATGTAAAATCAATGCTAATGACATAATTTATATTAAATGGTAAAAATATATTCTATTTATACTTTAAAACCATTCAATATTATAATCTAACCATATAAATTATTGTCACGAAAAAAGTTGTTTTTAATTAAAATATAGCGTGTTTTTACTATTCATCAAAATATGAAAGTTACCAGAATAATATGAAAAATTTATCCAAAGTAAATTTGTATTTCTTGATTTGAAATAAGAATTTTATTTTGTCAAATTTAACTTATAAACATGTCAAATGTTAGATTTAATGTGGGTGCGCCATCAAAAGGCGGCAAAACTGCATTTTTTTAAAAATACTTATTTTACCTGAAAAATTTATTTTGTTCTTATACCATGTTCTATAAAATGTGTAAGATGAATAATAATGTTATAAAATTCATAATTTATTTAATACTATTCATAAAGCCTAGTTCATAATAATATTATAATAATATATCTTTGGTTAGTAAAACCCGGTATTGCTTACAACACACGCTATCGAGAAAGGTCGTGATTGCGTGTAATGTAAGCCAAGTCAGGGTTGTGTGTTGTGCAAGAATCATTCGTTGTTTCAAATAACAGAATCCAACCATATTTAATTTATACATTGAATATATATATATATATACTAAATGTTGCGTAGAATAACTATTATCAAAATTTTGTGGAACATGATCCAAGAATGGTGTTGCGTATACTGCAAGCTAATACGGTGTTGCGTATATCACAAGGTAATCATGGTGTAGCATAAAACCCAAGACATTAATGAAAATAAAAGAATATCTTTCATAAAATCTCGGGGTGTTACATTCTACCCCCCTTAAAATGAACTTCGCCCTCTAAATTCATCGGGGTTATAAATTGTTTACTACTCGAAAGTTTGTTTAATAGAAACACACATCATAAAAAAGAATACCAAAACATGGCTTTAAAAACTAATATATGAAATGTAACGATTACCCAAATTAACCCAACATTGGGTTCCATGTAGGAGAACATAGGTGAAAATATGGATATGAAAGAAAAATCTAAACATCATGTTCTGATGGAGAGTGGTAGAGAACATGGATATGAAAAAGCCAACAATCAAAAAGCTATAGATTTGTGATGATCTAAGGTACCATCTGATTCATCGGATATAAGAGATCTAGGAAAACATTTTTGTTTTTCAAGATCATTTCCATAAAGTTGATGATTTAAGAGAAATACTTACATGATTTTGGTACAATCTCACTGTTGTTCGGGAATTGAACAATTTTCACTTCATCCCTTAAAGAAATGAAGTTGAATTTTTTATTCATGATGTGTTAGCAGATCATGTGATAGTATGATGGGTCATTCCATCTCTTTCAAACAAAAGGTTAGAAAAAGTTATAAGTCCATATTAGGGTTAGATTAATCATATATGGTTCCAAAAATGAACTTATACTTCATATATCATACCTCTTAATAAAATAAAACTAGTTTCTACTAACCAGGGACTTCTTGTAGGCTTGTGGTAGGCGATAAAGGAAATTCGCACTTTTGTTGTGGGTTCGATTTCCACAGCCTTGTCCGACGCGATGGGCTATCGCCCGTCCTGTAGGTTGTCCTTTTTCTAAAACTATATAACTATAACATCCCATCAATAATATCGAAAAAACTTATATCCTTAAACAATACTATCTTATGTACAACATAATCCATTCCAATCTTTAGGCTTATCCATGATACTACAGTCCACTATAATGAAAACGATTACCATAGATTTAATACCATCGTTGATCCCCATATATCATAAGATATGTCTTGTTGGTCACATTCCAAACATTTGAAGGCCTTAATCATTTATTCTCTTGAAAAATGAATACCCATTGAACCATAGTGAAAACATGAATGTAGTTAAAAGTTATCACTTTCCACATACCAAAATCCTAAAAATTCTATATACTCAAACCATGATATCACTTAGTCCTTATATCAATAATGATCTCATGAATACAATCAAACATCTCATTATATTCTTATTCCTTCATTATGCGCATATCATCTACTTTAGAAAAATATCTGAATAACCTTCCATGGTTACTGGTACCATTCAACATATACTTTCAAATACATTTAGGAAAAAAATAGTTTAACAATCCTTATATGATTCTTTATTCCATAGTACCATTAACTATACAACATAACTCTCGATAAACATACAATCATTCCACTACCTTCTAAAACAAATGACTGAGCTTCAACACTTCTTTCAGCTCATATATCATTTCTGGTCTCCTCATCATCATCCACATACATACAACCCATATGACCATGCCGATTCTCTTCACGAGATTTTCCATTAGGGAATTGGTTTTCATAATGCCCGTGCATTCCACATTTAAAACATCTAATCATTATTGTAGGAATACCATTATCCTTGTCCATGGTGTTAACTGAACCTTTTCCTTTGCACTTACTGAATTTGTGTCCTTCTTTTCCACACCCAAAGCATCTTCCAGTTCCTTTGAAACAATCTCCATGATTCCTCTTCCAACATGATTTACATGAGGGAAATTGAACTTTCTTTCCTCTATGATCATCATGAAACTCCATCTTCCTCTTATTATCTGAGTCAGGAAACTTACCAAAGTTGAGATTATTGATCATATTATGAGATTGCTGATTAGGCATAATAACGATGTTTGGACTTCCAGATCCCGTTTCATTTGGTTTCTCATGAAGAATATCATTCCATTGTCTTTTTTATCCTCTATTATCATGAATCTTCCTGTTTCCAGCCATTTTCTAAAACCCAAAAAGAATAGTGTGAGAGGAAAAAATCATGCTAGGGAAAACAAAATAATAATGGAGGCGTATCCTCAATATCTAACATCTTAGGTTAAATTCTATGATCGTTACTGTATTTCTAGGACTATATCCTACATGTATACATATCCTTAGGGACATCCCTAGACATACCTTAGAAATATCTCTTGGGATCTCACTAACGTTTTCACATCCTAGTTTTCAAAGGTTGACTAAACCTTTCCTCCGATACCAACTGTAGAGACCTAAAGCTTGATGTACAAAGATATTAGATTACTTTTGCGGAATACTTAATACATAACAAAAACAGACACATAAGGACTGTAATAGTTTAGTGTCTTTGGAAACTTGGAACGTAATCTTCTAATCGTGGTGAAAGAACTTCAACATCTCCCATAAAGATCTTCCACTTTTTGTTTCCTTACCTAAAACCTTTCTTTTAATCCTTTGGGAAAATAGAACATAAAAAGGGTGAGCTCAAATGCTCAGTAAGGGTAAGCATGGATAAAATAAAACATACCATATACATTTGAACTTAAAAACATGAACATAATGTTTAAAATCAAAAGCTTGAGAAATGACATAAAACGTGGAAGAACATAAGGCATAGATCATAATGGAACATAAATCATTATAACATAACATGGGAATAAAACATGTAATTATGGCATCTATTAAGCACATGTAATGATTTCCATAGTAGCCAAGACATTGCTGCCAAGACCATCTTAGTGGACAAAAGTCCCATTCTGAATCCAGTTCACACCTCATTTTAGTCCTGTAATACTGAACCAGATTAACTTACCGTTCCAGCCATGTCTATCTCATGAGATATAAAATCTTTACCCAATGCATTAGAGGGAGATATAGGTCCCACCCATCTCATATTGAAATCATTCATACTTTTTCCACAAAATAAACATACATCATTCATAATAACCCAATAAATAAAATGGGTTTCATAAACATCATCCCATAATCCAATAATCCATATAAAAGAAATGGATATCATTTCATGATAAGAAAAATTAAACCATGTAAATCATGTAGAATTTATACTTGAAACGTACACATATGAAATAATGTCATCTTAGATGGAAAAAGGTTTTGATAAAAACACTTGAAATGAATTATTGAGGAAAATATCCTTTCTTCTTCAAAATCAATTTCTTTTCAAAAAAAGTCATTCTATTTTAAAAGAAATATATTTTGTTGAAAATATTAATGAAATAATTTGGAGGAAACTTTATGAAAATAAGGCTTTATAAAAATCGTAAAAACCGGTTCGTGCCGTATAAGTTAAGAAAACATTCTTCTCGTACTTTTACCGGAAAAGTCAAAAAGTACCTCATAACATAAACAAAAGAAAGATTCCTTACTTTCCATGTCATAAAAGTCTAGAATGGGTAAAAAGGACTTTAAACATTCAAGAAAATACTTTTATAAAACATAGACTTGGCTGATAGAAATAACCCCAGTAAATACTTACGAATAAGCATTCTCGGATAATATTGAGATTTGCAAAATTATCCCTTACCTTAAGTCCGATTTGCTTCGTAAGTGTCCAAACCTCCTGTATAATGATTTAAATAATGTTATTGACTTATTACAGAATCATATTAATTGTTATGATATCATATATGGTTCAATTATGACTTTATATTACCCGTTCTTTTGTAAATCCCATGTTAAAGTGTGTTTTTGATAAAATCGTATCATTTGTCGTCCATGTTTTGACTTGTATTCATTCGTATGATTACATAGATCATGATTACATACATCTAGAATGTAAAACATTATTTATATATAATATATATTCAGAATATAAATATATGTAATAGATAGATAAATGGAAAGAAATACACCGTTCATGGAGACGGTAGGCCGTACGTACGCATGAACGTTGTTTTCGTTTCTCATTGAATTGAATGGAATTAATTGGATGACATACATATATATATATATATACATAAATCCAGTATAATTATTATTTCATATATCTCTTGATTACTTATTATATATACTTAATAATCATTTATGAATGGTTAATCATTGAGAATGAGTCTCATCGCGTCATGGAGACGGTATTCCGTACGTATGCACGAGCGATGATATCGTTCCCATGATCGTGGAATTTTTTTTGAGTGTATGAATAATATCACATAATCAATATAAATTTACAATAATCATATATCGTTATTATTTACACCATTATACCCATCCAAGTAAGGTGGTGGTTGAAAAAAGATTACACCACGGCGTGGAGACGGTATTCCGTACGTACGCACGCGCGGTGATTTCGTTTTCCGTAGGATGGATAGATGGTGAAATAGGGTTGTTTCATACTTATAATAACATATTAGTATATGTGTGATACTGATGTTATTACATCATAATGAACAACCTAAGAAAAAGAAGTGGAAGAATAAATAAACGTGAAAAAATCGGTAATGGAAATTACCTCTTCTTTGAAGCGCCTCTTTGAGACCACCTATTAGGGCACTAAAATTGGTCTTTGAAGAAGACTAGGACCTCTAAGGTGTTTCTAGGGAATTTTAGAAGAGAATTGGGCATGGGTTTGCCGAGCTTGAAGGCTCAAAGTGGTGTGAGGTGGTGCCCTATTATAAGGGAGGAGAGGGGCACCTTTGGAATTCTTAAAAATATTAATTTATAATAAATCTAACCCCACCTAAAAACCACCAACAATGACTCCTATTCGATGATTAGATGAGATAGGGTTTTAATATCATAAACCAATCAAATTTAGACATGTTTCTATCTTATTTTAAACCTTAGCAGCTTGATTTAATATTCTTTAATCTATTTAATTTTATTTGTGGTAATAAAATTCTAAATTTTAAATTATAACAAATAATTACTTATATGTTTTGTGAATTTTAAATAGTTGGTTACTTTACAACATTATAGACCATATAAATTTTAATTTATAATTTTTAAATATTTTTGTGATTTTTAAACAATTTTATAATATGTTTTGTTTTATAAAATAACAATACTGTCAATTTTTACACTATTCATTTATTTGAATTTAAATAAAATATATACAGAAGATATGTTCGAACTAAAAGCTTTAATAGATTTATAAAATGTCATATGTATCTATAAAATTAGTGGATAACATTAAATAGGTCATATAATATTTATTTTATTATTTTTAAAACCATTTATTTGGTTTATCTCTTAATAAAATAATTACTACAAAATTTTGTATAATTATTTAATATACTGATTTGTTGCATAAAAATTAAAAATAAAATCTTATGATTCAGATAAATCTATTAACTTTCACAATAATACTTTTACTCGAATTTATCATCTTAAAATCACAATATTTAAATTGTTATATTTATTAAATTATGAAGGTGACAACTTTGGTATCATTTAAAATAAAAAAAATATAAGTGTCATAATCACTTTTATAAGGCTCCAAACGGTTATATATTAGGTCATTGAATGATTAAGGTGTAGATATACACTACCAATATGTTTGGGTCTGGTTTTTGGGCCAATTAATGGGTATTATTATTTCAATAAAAACTATATTACTTATTTTCCACTTAATAAATAATTTCTGTATCATTAATGTATCACCATTAATGACAATTATTTAATCTATAAAAATTATAGATAAATTATCATGATATAGATAATTTTATTATATTTCTGGAGACTATTCATGTTAGATGTTTTATGATGTTTATCAATAAATTAAAATTATTATACTTATAATATTTAAGAGAGTGACATGTTGTCACTTTCATTGGTTTTAATAATAATTAAATTATCCTCATGGTCAGAAGTCCATAAAATTAATCTACTCCGACCCTTAGGTTATATGGGTCTACTTTTAGCAATCCAATATAATTTTGGCATGTGTTAGGGTAATTTTATAATATTATATTTACCATTAATTACCCGATTTACCTTTAACTATGGTAAATAAAAATTACTGTAGTTACTATTCATAATTCCCAAAAATAAAAATTAGATTATTAACATAATTTGGACCCACTGATTCCAAATATGGAATCCATTTTTCCAAATTTAATACACAAAAGTTTCAGAAATTAAATTAAAATTAATCCTGTTGTCGAAAGAAACGGGGTTTTCTTTAAAACATTGCAAACGATTGAATTGATTTAACCTACGAATTTAATGTAAAATCAATTCTAGTCACATAAATTATATTAAATGGTAAAAATATATTCTATTTATACTTTAGAACCATTCAATATAATAAATTAACCATATAAATTATTGTGATGAAAAAAGTTGTTTTTAATTAAAATATAGCGTGTTTTTACTATTCATCAAAATATAAAAGTTACCAGAATAATATGAAAAATTTATCCAAAGTAAATTTGTATTTCTTGATTCCAAAGAAAATTTTTATTTTGTCAAATTGAACTTATAAACATGTCAAGAACTATATTTAAAGTGGGTGGGCCATCAAAAGGCGGCAAAACTGCATTTTTTGAAAAATACTTATTTTACCCGAAAAATTAATTTTTTTCTTATACTATGTTCTAGAAAATGTGTAAGATGAATAATAATGTTATAAAATTCAAAATATAGTTAATAATATTCATAACGGCTAGTTAATAATAATATTATAATAATATATCATTGTTTAGTAAAACCCGGTATTGCGTACAACACACTCTATCGAGGAAGGTTGCGATTGCGTGTAATGCAATCCAAGTCAGGGTTGCATGTTGTGCAAGAATCTTTCATTGTTTCATATAACAGAATCCAACCATATTTCATTTATACATTGAACATATATATATATACTCAATGTTTCATAGATTAACTATTATCAAAATTGTGTATAACACGTTCCAAGAATAGTGTTGTGTATACTGCAAGCTAATACGGTGTTGTGTATAGCGCAAGGTAATCTTGGTGTAGCATACAACACAAGACATTAATGAAATTAAAAGAATATCTTTCATAAAATATAGGGGTGTTACATTGGAGAATATATATGGTTCAATATGGTGTGATGTAGGGAATGGTGGTGTTCCCAATTATAATTGAGGGGAGGGGCACCATTTGAATTTATTAAGATATTAAAATATATTAATGTAATTCTAAAAAAATGATTCTGAATTCTTTATAAATGATAAAGGCTATCCATATAAACCATATCATATCCATATTATCCTTCAATAATATTTTAATGTTGTTTTATAATTTGGTAATGTGATATTTTCATAAAATATAATTATTTCCAGTTACGAAACTATACATTCGATTTTACTTAAATTAAATATATATGATATTATGAAATGGAAAAATTATTTATCTTATATATTATAATTCATAGTAAACTAAACATTAATTTTAATACAATCACTAATTAAATTTATATTACATTCATTATTTTTTTGAGACATCATTTATATGAATTTATTAATTAAATAAATTTTTTTTCCATAAGTATTTCATATCACTATATAATTATATTAAAATAAAAAATATTATTAAAAATACTATTTTATTCAGCTAAAACATAACTATTTTATTCATTAATTTATGGAATTTTCCTTATGTTTATAGAGATATTATATTTAATACATAGATAGAGGTATTATGTAACAAACATTATTTCAAATATTTTATATGTTATTTTAAAGAAATAGCTTTATTTAAACAACTCAAATATAGTAAAAATTTTATATGGGTAAAATTAAATTCATCCAATATTATTTTTAATGAAAATTTAAGGATACATATCTTATTATTAAACATGATTATCCTCATTTATCCTTTACCAAAATGATAAATTTCACCACGGTTATATTCGTTTTTAACCAAAATAAAGGGAATTATTTACCAAATTAAAAAAATCCGAAATCATAATAAGGAATTAATTTTATAAAATATGACAACATATAATTTCATGAAAAAGAATATTTTATTTGGGAAAAACATAATGAAATTTGATTTCTATAATAATTAAATTTTTAAGAGTAAAAATGATTTGTTATTATCCCATGCATTATAAAAATATTAGATGAACGTGTAAAAAATAATATTGAATATATAATATATTTTTTAATAATATATTTTAGGAATAGTTACTAATTAAATATATTAACATAAATACACATTATTTGGGAAAATAGTTTCTTCTTCAAAACACTTTTTTTGTCTAATATTCTGTTTTTAATGATAAATATTTATAAAAAATTTCCAAATAAAAATATTTTAATAATTTGATATAACATAAAAAAATTACATTAAATAAAATTTAAAAAAAATCCTTTTTAAATTCCTAGAAAATATTGTTTGCAATGTAAATAATTATTTGTCACTATTCATTGGAAAATCCGTCATTTCGAAAAATTCTCATAAGTACACAAAAAGATAATATTTTTATGAGGATTTCAGAAAACTGGTTAGTATTATGAAATAAATTTTTACATTTTAAAAACCATATGATATAAAACTACCTCACTAAAATCTATAAAAATGATTTAGATGAAATATATTTTTTAATAATAATATAAAATTTCTATATAATTGAATATTTATTTGTTATTATTTAAGAAAAAATTTTATTGAATATTATATTGGTTATATGAAATAAATTAATTATTACTATTCATTCTCACAAATTCAAATTCAATTTTATAGAGGTTACATAATAATATTATATTATAATATCAATATTATTTTAATTGTAGCGTTGCATGTAATTCAAGATATCCAAACAATTACATCTCCATGAATGTAACTGTATTTCCAAAAATTATTATATGTTGCATTATACTCTCATTCAAATTAATTTATCCCTTAAAATGTTTAAAAATTATAAAGAAAATTGGACTACATTGTTTCATTAAATCATTTGGTTCACATCTCATTTCTTTGATTTTGTGATAACTATATAGAAGTTTCACTAGGTAAGCTTTTTTATTCTATTGTACATTATAATTATTATTTTTGAATTCTATTGATTTCCCCACATATGAAATATTTATTTTAACGGGTATGGCCCATGAGATTTTATCATGTGATGGGTCAGCTATGTACTTCTACATGAGTGATACCTGGAACACATTGTGTGCATGACCGAGTTTCATTGTTAGTGCCTTGTAATAAGATGCCTTCCTTACGAGATCTAGAAATAAAAAGGGAAATATATATAGGGATTATTTATACATTATAGTTTAATATCATAAGATTATTACATGGAAAGATTCACTAAAACCCCTATCACTAATGTCATATTCTAGGCCACAAAAAATATTTTCATCATAAACATTCTATTGAATTTTAGACTAAATGAAGGGATCCTGAATTGATTTTAATATCACTATAATGTTTTGAACTAGCAGAGATCTCAATAGTTTTCTTCTTCTAATATCACTCTATTGGTATTAATTGATCATTTTCAAATACATATATTAATCCATGGAATTAATTTTAAATATTACTTTTTTAATGATTAAATAATTAAAAATGGTATTTAATAAATAAAATAAAAAATAATAATATGCTTATGCATCTAATTATTTACCAAAAAAATTATTATAAAACGTTATTGAGTATCATCCAAGGATTAACATAATGTATTCCATATGTATTTTATCTTGTGTCTACTTCAATATATGATTAACCAAAATTGAATCCAAAGTATTGGAATGATTTGATTTCATATCCTTCCAATACAAATATGACAATTATCTTGTAATAATTTTGATCAATCATAATGTATCATACCAAATTTAAATAACATAGTGATTGCAGAAAAATAAATTAGAAATAAATCGTATATTATACCAAATTTTTATTTACCTTTATTTACTTAAACATACTTTTTTCAATACAAAAAATAATTTCGTTGGAATTTATGGTATATCCGTACACAAATAGATCATCAGATTTTATTTTAGAATATAATATGTAAATAATTAATTACATAATATATATATATATAGATCTAGTAAATGTTATCAATCACATATAATTTCATATAGGGATGGACAATAATTATTTCATAGGTCTTATTGAAATAAACATCCACATGAAACCCACAACATTATTGTTGCTGATAAATGTGATTCAATTATCAAGGTGCACATTAAAATCTATAACATTCTAGCCTTTTCCTTTTTTATGTGACATCATTGGTTTTATGAATTATTTTCTATATTAGCCCATGTTTTAGGTAATTTACTCACATAATTCATCAACACCTTTCATTTAATAAAATGGATTTCGATTTGTGCATATAGGTATCATTATGTCAATTCACCTCATTGGATAACTTCTTCCCATCACATAGAGAATAAATTTCCTATTTAACATCTATTACACACTTAAGACACATACCTATTTGGTTATGAAAAGTCCACATATGTTTCGTTCCACTCATTGAGAAAAATATTAAAGGCCATCATCTTCTATCTATGGTTGTTAGAGTATCCTTTAAACTATATCATTATTTTTCAAATAAAACATAAGATTAGCTGTTAATTAAAATATCCACATCCACCTTCATGTAACATTGAACAATATATTTATATATTCTAATGAAATTTATGGTTAACACCCTTCATAAAATTTCTTTCATATGACTAAATAATTAGTAAAAAGAATTTATGTTGGATGATAATACAAGATATCTATATCACAAGTCATGTAAAATATTCCTTAGTTGAAACAAATAAATCATCATAATTAAGTTCAAGGTACCTGAATTCATTATTAATTATCTAAATATGAAAAAAATGAATATATATATATATACATATATAATCCCTTCAACAAATCCTACTACACAAAGATATGTTCATTTTATTGCCTTGAATTCTTAATAGGATTCAAAAAATTGATCAGATTCACCTTATAAATGATAAACATCACAAATAGTATTTTCATTTTAAAAACATAAATAATTTAAGAAATCTTGTTATGGATAATGTAAAATTTCTCAAAATCTATTTGTCTAATAGTACCACTAAAGGAAGGTTGATTTTGAATCATTGTGGAAAAACATAGTGTTTTCCCATCATATTCTCAATTGGGTGTCAATAATGATCCATAGAATAATTTTTTTTCATAACATGATTGATTTTTTCCATCATGTCTCCCAAAAATATTGGTTTATTAAGAGGATAATCATTTATTTTTACATTACATTTAGAATAAAAATGATTCATTCAGTTTCCAACCATAAATAAAAACAGAAGGGATAGTGTGGGAAATAGAAATTAGATTGGAAAATAGTATAATCATGAAAAATAATTTATTCGTTTTATAAATTGTCAAATATTCTTATATCAAACATTCGTTTTAACCTTGTTCAATTGTGATCATTACAAGAAATCAAATATATTAACCTATATATAGACTTATCCCCATGGTTCTCGCGCGAGAAATCTCATCCACATTTTCATTGTATAACTAATCATTACTATGATACCCACAATAATAAATAATTTATTTTACAAATATTTATCACATATTAGTATATTAATATTCATTAGATAACATTATGATCTAAAACATAATCATAATATTCTAGTGCCTTTGGAAACATGGACCCAAAAATGGGTTTATAATATATGTACATTATATGCTAAACAATTAATCATGTTTAGAATCCTTATTGAACATACCATATATAAAACCCCAAGTCAAAAAATTAGAAAGGGTATTCTCAGATGATCAGTAAGTGTAAATAAGGATTATACAATGATCACTTGAGCATAACATGAATATATGTGTATTATACTATGAGAATCACATTTAAATATCGTACACTCTATATAATAAGTCTAAATCTTTATTCACTGAAATATTCAAGGATGTTCATAAGATGGGAATCATAATGGAATCAAACAACATAATCCATGTATGATTAACACTATCATTGGAAAATGAATTGTGGAATAAAAATAAGCATATAAAATGATTTCTTTAATAGTTTAAAATCACTGAAAAGAAAATAAAAAAAGATTGGGTTCACTACCAAAACTATTATAGTAGTCAAAGATCACTCCCAATATTACCACTATGAAAATATTACATTATTGAACTGGGTTCACTACCCATTAATGTTTTAATTATATATTGAGATACCAGTATTTATAGAATTAATTGTGGGGTATATATAGGTCCTACAAATAAAATAATGAATATAATAGATATGTGTTCCATAAGATAATTTTTTTCCTCATTTCATAACTGATGGTATGGAATGGTTTTCTTAAACATTTCATCATTGTATAACCAGTGGAGAAATAATTGGTTTCCTAACCATTTTATCATTTAATCATTTCATCACATATAAAAAATGAATATGTTTCATAATCAAATTCTCACCATAATCATAAATCATCTATATAAATAATTAGAGTGGTTTATTTAGTCATATAACTTGTAGATCATAGATTAAATCACATATTTTTTCCATGAGAAATATAACTAAAATTAGATATCATTAAAGTATTCTTGAGGAAAATATTATTTCCATTTAAAAGAAACCCTTTAAAATACCATAAAATTCTAAAATATAATGTAAAATATATTATTTGAAAATAAAAATGTAAAATTTTAATTTATTCATTAAATCAGTGGGTTTTCATGATGGTGGTAAATTATGTTAATGTTTTATAAGTTTAAAAACCATTCGTTCAATAATTTAAAAAAAACGTCACAAAAAGTTCCTTATTCAGAAATTTAAAAAATGATTCATTCAAATGATTTTGTAAAAAAAATAATCTGTTAAAATGAATATAAATAATAATACAATTATATAAAACTATTTCATTAATATAATTATTGAAAATATCGTTATGTAATAAAAACATTTTGACTGAATTGAAAATTAATCAATATTTTAAATAAAATAATTTTTCATTTGAGTACTTATGATGATAGAAATTAAAAGAATATTTTTTATTTCGAAATAAAACAATTCGAAGAAAATTCACATGTTTAATGATACATTTATATATAATATTATTTTATGATCCAATACTTAATAATAAACATTTTTCTTAAATAATGATATTGAAATTCATAACCCTTAACACTGTGGTAATTTATGAATCATATGACCCCTAAAATAATATGTGTATATATATATATATTATTAAAACCCAATAAAAAACATAATACGAATCATCATATGAATTAATGGGTTATAAATTCTCCACATAAGAGAATCAAGAGGTGAATATGGAATTTGTATCATGAAAATAATTTTTACACAAAAAACACATAACTTAGGTCTAAATATATTCGTAAAAATATGAAAATGAAATAAAATAAATTGATATAAATATATTATATATTAATAAATAATTATATAATACCTTATATCTTTTATTTATACTATTTTATCACAATTTTGATGAAACGTTTTTAATAAAAACATTACTCTTTGTTACATGTACTTCATTTTTCTAGTACGTTATGGTTTAAAATTTCTGGACCATATATTTTTAATATTTATACATAAATCATGAAATTAAATTATTATGTAATTATTAAACATATTCATTGTATACTTGTTTAGTTTCATTTAAAATACTAGATAAAGGAAAATGAACAACATTGTTATTGGGGATAGTAGGTCGTACCTATGCATTAACATTGTTACAGTAATTCATCAGATGAAATTATATAAAGTTAAATAATAAATCACCAAAATAGAATCCTTTTGAAATAATATATATCGTATATATTAATGTAATCTAATGGTATTTCCATGAAAATAAAAATAAACTGAAAAACAATTCGCATCGCTTTTTGGAGATGGTATACAACACGAACTGATGATCGACATTATCATTTTCAATAGTTTTTGAATGTATTAATGTTAATATGATATTATAATTATATATGTATGATAATTTCTTACGTATAATATTTCAAAATTAAATCCAACATAATAACCATCCATAAAATAGGATGATTTGAAATGAATTGTATTACTATAGAGAGATGGTAAGTCATTCATACATAAAAGCGATATTTTCACATCCCATTTGATTAAAGTGGGTTAATAAATTTTGTTTCACAATAACAATAACGTTTATTTATATTGTGTATAATGAATTTATTTTTTAATTAAGAACATAATATAATTGTATGTGAAAAATACTAATTAAAATTAATGCGATTGGTCGGGAAAATTTTAACTTCCTTAAAATAACATCATTTGATATTCTTTTATGTGTTCTCGGGTTTTTATTTTGAAAAAAAACTCAATAATGTATCTTGGTGTGTATATAAGATAACATGGTGGATTTTTTTGAACTATAATTCTTAATGTGGTATAATGTATTGCAATGAGGGGTATCATTTATAAATGAGATGAATGGAACCCAACAAATTTCATAACACACTAAAATTTATTAAATTGATTCTCATGAAAAATGGTTCCATGTTACCATTAAATGAGACATGTAAGAAATATTATAAAATATTTTATCCGTGATTCCTTGTTTAATATTTTTTATTTTTTTAGTTAATATTATAAAATATTATTTCTATAAAATATCATTAATTCCAATTTATAAAAATTCAATAAAATTTATTGAAATTAAATAATAACAATATTTAATTCAAATACAATTAATTAAAATAAAAATTACATGTCATAAGAATCGATAAAATTCATTGTCCAATCATAAATTTATTATATTATTTGACTTATAATATTCTTAAAAATAATGAATAGTATTTATGATTAGTTGTAGAAATACCTAATTGGTGTTTTATAAACATTTAATTACATTATATAATTAATAGAAATTATAAATAAGTAATAATAATAAATATACTTTTTTATACTCACTATAGAAAATTATATAAATTTATAACATTCTTGAATCATTATGGGTGTCTAACAGAGATATGCAGATAATAGATGGTGTTATTTGGTAAAATTCATTGATTATATATTATATTTTCCATTTTTATGGTAAAGTGTCCATTAGACAACAACATTTCCATTTTATAATTATAGGGGATTAATTAAATTTATCAAAAATGAATTAGGATTAAAAATAATGGACTTATACATTATTTTTAACATTGATTGACTCGATTTATGTCTTATAGTTGTCATAACTATAACGATCATTTTTATTCTTATTTACATAAAAAATGTACCTATTTATAAATATGGAAAATTGATTGAAAATATGTATTCTATTTTAAAAAATTAAATACATATAGTTGTATGAAATGTTTTCAAATTAAGTTCAAAAAAAGAAATTTAATTAACTATTAGAATAATTCACTTTTATGCATATATTTGGGTTTATTATTATACATTGTATATAAAAATTGTAGATAAATGTCTGAAATATTATTTGTAATATTTTATATGTATATATAGATGTAAATAATGTTATTCATAATCTTTTATTATATAGATTTATTAATAATATAATGCATTGTGTCCATAAAAATATTTTTCATGAAATTTTTTTTGAATCCATGATAACATGAAATTGATTCCAATAAAAATAAGTAGATTATTAAAATAATTTATAATAAATTTAATTATGAACCTGTTTTTTAATTAAATGGACCATTGTAGATTTATGAAAAATATAGTTTTAAATAAAAACATTATTTTAGCGATTAACTAGAAAATCAATCCTTTCACAAAATTGCCTTAAATTACACCAACATTAATTCGGTTTTGATGAATTAAAAAAAATAATTATTTTGTGATATAAAATATTAAAATATTAGAAAAATTAGAATGATATTTTTTTAACAAAAATTATAATATAATTTTTGGAGAAATATTATTTTAAAGAATAATATATATATTGTAATAAATTAAATGTTTATTTCTGATGGATTAATATTCATGTTTATATTAAATATGATATTTTTATATATATAATAAAGTAAATTTAACATTAGATATCTTCTAATTTAAAATACATGTTACAATTGTAATATTAGTTTATTTTAATAATATATTATTGTTCGTTTAAACATATTATTGTATTTAGTGATATATATCAATTAATTCAAAAATATTTAAAGAATAATATTTTATAAACCATTTGTGTGTTATAATTAATAAAAATAATATTAATGGATTTAGATATATTTTGTGTAACAAACATCCATGAATCACTTGCTAAATGATAGATGATACATATTAGTCTTTGAATGTTAATATCTTTATCTTTGAGAGATTTTTAGAGTCATGAATGTTCCATGAAAATCATTATTATTCATTTATATCATGAAAATTGATAATTAATGTAACCATCATATGAAATTTGCCTACGATAAAATAGGAAATTTCTTTATGAAATTTTATACCGTCATGAATGATAGAACCATAACCTATATATTATACTTTACGTATATGCGTGACACACTCAATGACACATCTAATCAAAACATAAATTTTAGATAAGATACTATGAAATAATATGGTATATAAACCTCCAACAAAAATTTATATAAGTCATATCTTCCACTTCACATAATACCATATCAAATTTTATAAATTCTGAAATAATACCCCCAACTCAACTAAATATCATTAAGATCCTTTTTAAAACATTTTCCTTAATATCAATACACCTTACAATGTTCTTACTTACATAAGATAATTTCGTCGAAAAATATTGTTTGGAAAACAATATACTACAAATCTAGAGTATCCCTATGAATTAGACTCATTATCCTTTTTTTCAACCACATTGTTTGACCCCATTTTCCTTTGTAGCCATGAAAACAAAATATAGTCACCAAATCCATAATAAAACCATTTAATTTACACTATATAAAAATTAAATATACTCAAGTTTTAAAAGGACCTAGAATGATATCAATTTAATAGATGTATCAACATAGCTTGGTCCGCAAGGTTCATCGCATGTTGACATGCATTTTTTATTCCTTACCTTGGTTGAATAATTTGAAAAACCATGGAATATAGTGTTTCTAAATCTATGTAACCCTGATAAATATTCCATATTCATTTTGTAAATATTGTTTATGTTGATGAATCCATAAACTATAGATTATCTCAACCCAGCATTGGAAACTGATCATAACTGGGCGCGAATCAGACCATGAAAAGTCCTTAAGGGAATTCCTTATCCCCGTGAGATTCAAACCAATACATAGGCAACACGAAACATATAAATGGAATTATTTTTTCAACCCAAATCCATGATACATGGGATATATATGTGACAATGAACTGGAAATGAGAAAATCCATAGTCAACAGAATTCTATCGGTATCTTTACATCCAAATACTTTTATAAATAACCATATTACATATCCAAAAAAAACAACAATGGTCAATCCAAAACAATGATAGATACTCCATGTAATAACTGGAAAACAATTATTGTATCTTCACCTACTGACCAAGCATAGCTATCAAAAGCATCCCTTCATCTCTATAGATAATATAACATTCCTAAATTTTAGAATAATGGATTTTACACCTATGAGGGAGTGTATGGGGATGAATTTAAAAATAGTATTTAGATATCACCCATGTGTTCCACCATAAGTATAAAAAAAATAATCACATAATGAAAAATTTATAAAGACACATTACATGATATGATATTTCATATATTATATCAAAAATAAGGAAAATAGATTCCACATACCATATTTAATTTCAAAGATAGATAACACAATATTAAATTTGAATTTAAATATACAACGTAACATTTATCAAGGCATGAATTGTATCACAATAAATACAAAAAAATAATTGAAAATTACAAATGGAGATTAGTCCTTAGAATATGTTTTTCTTACAAAGCCCAGTCACTCATACTTCTAATAATAATATATTCTATTACAAAAATAATGTAAATATAATTAATTGATCTACAATCTAGGAATATAGGAACACCTATAATGTAAATCCCAAACAATTTAATGATCATGTTAACAGATCTAATGCATTTATGATTTAGGAAGAGAGGATCTCACAATAAAGTGAACCACATTATGTGTTAAATGAAATGATAACATACTAAAACTTTTCCAAGTTAACCAATTCAATCATGCATTGCTTTTTTTCGTTACAAAATTTATAGTCTATATTGAAAAACATTTTCCAAACAAGCAATTTCCAAAAAATCAAAATTCAAAACAAAATTCAAAAATTAATTCACATTTAATTATTATGCATATATACTTTTTCAAAATAAGATCAATAAATATTTTATCAAATTCCATTTATATAATAATAATAAAATTAAATGATAATTCCTATTATAAATTTAAAACCCATTTGAGAAAAAGAGCATTAATGGTTAATCTGGTAAAGGCAAGAGGCAAAACAACCTTCCCCAAACATGGTTCGTAAAAAAACAAAAATTAGATGTACACCCCATAATGAATGGAACAATAATGGAAAATGTGAAGAGGATATACACAATGATTTATAGGATTTAAAATAAAACTAAATTTGAATGTTGACACTGGAGAAGGTAGATAATTACATACCTCAAAGATAACATTCCGCACACCCTGACAAGAATGTTAGTCTTCCCCCAAGATACAAACACGTAATGAATCTATAATTCATTGAGATGAAATATAAAATTATGAATATAAAAAATAAAAAACTATATATAATGTCATCTATTTACATAATAAATCGAGGACATGAGATTTATTTTATATAACAATATATAATGCATATAACCAATTAATTCATAATCGAATCACCAAGTGAGTAAGATTGAAGAAAAATTGAACAAAAAACAATGATATATCCTTGTGATCTCGTTAAATTTTGTTTATCTAGGTGATTTTAAGGATTTAATTATAGTATTTACTAGTTTAAATGTATGTTTGAAGACATATTATTCTGTCCATGCCCAAGGAGATTAAATACCATATAGACACCATCGGGTAGACTATGGGTTCAGCCAATAATCCAAAACTACTAAACTGGCCACCTTCTAGATAGTCAAATTCATATAGTAACATTGATCTACTAGGATTCTATGAGCTCATATGTGTAGTTCTGTTTGGAGCTCTATTCTACCAGTAATCCACTGGCTTACTAGTGGATATAATTTATGGATTTTAGCCTCTCTCAACCCCATAAGAAGGATAAATCCTCTTGAATCACACATATGTATTTCCCAACACCTCCAAAACATGAAATACATACACCTAATCATAAATGGGAATCATCCTAAAAAATTATTTTAGAATTATCTCATATATAGGACATTCTATAAATAAAATATTTTATATAATATAGATAAAATATAATAATATAAGTTAAATATATCATCACTAAACATACATAATATCACATATCATGATAATATGATTTATGTTTCTATAAACCATTATCCAATTGAGTATACTACTATCATTGTATATTCAACTACAATAGAATAATCTCTTATAGTTGTTCTAAAAAAGAAATTTTTTGGTCTAACTGAATCTCCTCCAAATATAGAACATGACAACAATAACTATATTACTTATCAAGATAACTTCTGTTGAAACAAATGAAATACATATAAAACTTTCTTGTACTACCAATATATAAGATAAATTCCCAACACCCTCAATTTTCTTAATTTGTCCAACATACCACAGAGACAACTTTTCATGTTTACATTTCTAATGGTGACCCTATTGGGAAGACACATTAAAAAACCCCTACTCACCAATATGTGAATAAAAATAATTATTTTGGAAATACATATAATACATTTAATAATTAATATATATATCCATAAATTTATATATAGCCTAAATTTTCATTGATTTCTACGAAAAGTGACTTGATACTCTGGCTGATTCCTTTCAATCATCTATCCCAAAAACTGGTGACATGAATGGGACATCATATAAATAAACCAATAGAACCATTATAATCCCAGATAAGTAAAATTATTATTAGAAAAAAAACAAAATAAAAATGGTTATTCATTTTTATTTACAAATACTAGGCATTATGAACGAGAATATAATTTAGAACTTTGGTAGTATACTACATCTAGCCATCTGTCTATATGTGATATGCTAAACTTGATCTGACCTTAGTCACCATAAATACATAGATACTCTTATTTATTTTGGATGTAAACATGGGTTACCCATTATAGATAATGGTATTAAGATCCATATGAAACCACACAATCCCATGATTGTAAAGCATAACCATATCAACAACCTTATTTGTGTCCCTAATTGAAATAAAATTGTCTAATTTTACCAAAAAATCATTAACTACCTAGATAGAATCTAGTTTTCATTTATTATACGGTAATCCAAAAATTATGTCCATGTACACATTATCCCATTTATAATCTACACCAAAAGAGGTTGGATTAGGCTAGAAGCCTTTATATTGACTTCCTTGATCTGTTGGAATGTGTAAGTATGGGAAATGAAATCATCAATTTCATGATTCATATGTGCCCAACAAAAATTTTATCTAAGATTATAATATAACTTCTTCATTCTAAGAAGTAAAATCCATGATGAACTATGATATTAAAGAAACAAGAAATTCCTAATGTATGATGAAAAAAGGAACCATTTCCAAAATTCAATAATCATATAAAGGGGATATAATAAAAAGGAATGGTTTCCATAATCTATATGGATTAACAGATTCATGTGAACACATGATCCTTCTATTGATCATAAAAAATAGTCTCAATGAGATATGAGAACAATTGAGAAGTGGTAAAACCCATACCTATATAGTCCTCCTCTTATCAATATTTATTTGAATGAAAATATCAATGTTATTCAACTCTTATTTTGTTTATAAGATATCTTGGGATGGGATTTTACTATTAAGAGACATATTAACAACATTACCCTTCAATTGTGTGTAGGAAATATCAATTTAAATTATCTATAGGTATTCCACTAATCACATATTCATGTGGTATAGATCCTTTTGATAAAATATATAATATGGACATTAATAATAAACAGACATCGATAACCTATCATCAAAGAGATATTGTCTCCAATACTTTATATCTTGCATAATTGTGTAATTATAATTGTGAATAGTTAGAAGATTATTCTAATTTTGTGAAAGATAACATGAGTTATATATCACAATATAACAATCCTTTATAATCTAATATCAAAAATAATAATGAGATGACCTCAATATTCCATAAAACCCATACCATATTATGGTACGATCAGAATATGAGATGATGATAGAAATAATTTTAAAGAATCAATTGAATCATGAAATTTTCTATTCCACATAAATTTCACCCATTTATTTTTAGTATTAGTAAATGCTGATAATAAATTCAAAAATTACACTCTGATATAATGATAATATATATGAAGGCCTATGATGATTTATATCTCCAATATTTTTTGTCGATAACCTCATGAAATTAAATCCTAACATTTTCATTATAAAATAAGATTTTATGTACTAAAATAAAATTCCATATGAATTAAAACTCTTGAATCTAGATTCTACTATTTTATAGTATCTTATAAATGCAATGGCTCCTCAAGACATCCAAAATCAGACATAGGTGGTGCTATAATTGATTCCCATATCATTAATGAACATATATATCATACATTAATACAATAAAACTGATATAGATATTCTATTGGAATATATAGTTAATAAAATTAATAAACACTAAAATATGGCTTAGATATACTAAAATAAATCACATTCTTGACAAAATGGCCAAAACAACTCCGAAAAGTAGTCCCCGATATATCAATCATTCAAAACATGTGTTTAGGAAAACATGATTTAATATAAATTTTAAAAAACCACTTTTCTAGTTTTCTGAATCAAAAATTTCATCGATATGGTTCAATTGAATACTTATTATATAACTATATTAGGTTCAACATTAGATATTATATGAAAATAAGAAGATTGGCATTTAAATTCTTTGAAGAGATCATGACAGCTTCCCATGGTGGAAAACATGGATGAATAATGACCTTTCCTAATACTCCATCCAACTATATTCTGATATATAGTATCTCAAACTAATAAATTTTTAAATATGATAAATATTTAGACTATCTAATAGACAATAGATTAATCGATATATATACCTCCAAATCTGGAATAAGGCCAATGATTTTGTATGTGGAATGTTTGATGAAGTCCTTAACAACCAAGGGAAGATTAATATTGTACTGATCTCTAGGTAAGAAGTTCATTCATAAATCGACCTCTGGTACAACTCTCCATGAAAGAACAAAATAACTATGATTAGTATAAATGAAAAAAATACACCAATTATAAAAATTAATAAATTCATAATGAGAATGCGTCCTATAATCCTCAATAATATCATAAACAATTTGTATAATATTTACCAAATAATCCCATAAAGTCATTTAATTAGCTATAGAAATATGAAATTTTGTTCAATGAAGTACATATTCATTCTTTTTTTCATGAGGTATCTTCAGCTCCAAAACAATGGATATGGTTTACATTGTAATTTTAAAAACATTGATTAACTAGCTCAACATGAAATAGTATAAGAAACTATTATCAAACATAAATGTTTTTATAGAGGTTTCTAAAAAATTATACCTCTCACAATAGTTGTTTCGGCATTAACTTTCACTAGAAACTCAATTGAAGTATAGTTATTCCTGAATCTATATACCTATAGTTGTATCCTAAAATAAATTGAATCATCTTATTAAAACATATTTTTATATTGATCTTATGTGCCATAAAAATATCATATAATAGAGATGAAATTTTATAATATATGTTTGTTACATCAGTTCCCAAAAGAACTATAAGCCTTAAAAGGTGAAATATAATATCATCATGTGTTCCCCACATTTCCACACTGAAATAAATTCACTGGTGTAATAGAATACACTACTGATGGTTTTTATTATACTCACTGATGAGAAATAAATTCACCTCTCTTTTGACTATTAACATAATTCCACTTCTTCCCATGTGAACTACTGGAATTTATACTTAGTAGAAGGAAACTCCTAATAAATCATTATTTTCCAACAATATCAAATTTTAAAATCATGTCCCAGTTACCATCTTATCATTTGTGAAAATCATCAAGATATATACCAAGAATTAGATGTTAATTCATAATACATTCAAGTAGTTTGTAACATTTTGGTTATAATTATTTACAACCTATTGAGAAAAAAATGATATCATTGAAAAAGATGGTTACCTTGATGTCGAGAACTCTCCTAAAAACAAATATTTTTATTTCTTGGAGTTTTCTAAATTCTAGGATTTTAGGTTGATATATAGAATGAAAATATTTTTGAGTCCATTTCACTCTAATAAAAAACAATTATTTTATTGAACAATATATTCAAAAAAAATTTTTTATGATCCTTGATATTAATGATTATTCACTTATCCATGAAATATTTAATTTAATCCATGAAACTAAATACATGATTAGTGTTTTCTAGAATGTCCACTTACTCATGTGGGTAATTAGTTCTCTTCAAATATGGGATCTTCGGGTGCATGGAGATGTTTTCTAAATCCCTATCTCCTAAAACTCATTATCTAATCTCAATATATTTTTTCTAAACAGGTGGTGTGTTAAGGTAATTAGATTGAAAATCCCTCAAGCTAATCTCATTGTAATTCTTATCAAGCGAGTTAATTCTATCAGGATCATTTCTCAATGAACACATTTAATATACCCTTGAAATTCGTCTTAAAGGGATGATACAACATACCAAATAAAGAATAAAATAATCAAATAACTAGATAATCACATTTTAAAATTAAACTAACATAAGTGTAAAATTAAATTTTCCTCTAAAACCGGCCAATGAGATCCACAAAACAAAACACCATGGTGACTAGATCCTGGAAAAGTAATGGGTTGTTCAGTAACTCACCAAAACCTATATATCAAGCGCTAATAATCATATCTCAAGTCTATTAACTTATGATGAATTATATTCAACCTATTCTACTAACAAATGGTCACTATATGACTTGTATGTCTTGTATAACAATTCCCCAAACATAAAATGTCATGTGTTCTTCCAAACTACTGTTTTGAGATGAAATCCAAATTTTAGAATGTATATTCTTGTATAGGGTAAATGTATTTTCCCACTAGTATATGATTTTGAATAAAGCAATTTACCACTTCATTGGTCCATAAAATTTCAATTTACCCTTGGAAACGAGGAAGGTGGAAATCTGGTCCATTTGAATTTTATCACTATAATTAATAATAAATATTTAATAAGTTAGATATTTATTTCATTGCACAAGTTCGTTCGGACATACCATTTGAAAATAGGTAAATATTGATATTAATTCTCCACTATTGATTTTGGAAGATATGTTTTTTATTATGATGAACATAGACTCAGGTTCAGTGTTGGGGCTGGACGGGATCCTTTTTCTTTATCTTTTTTATATTTATTTTATATTTATTGTTTTTTATTGTCACATTTTCATTTCTTATTTTCCTAATTTCATCTCATGAATTCCTCTAGTAATCATTATAATCATGGATAATAGAGTAAATAATAGACAGGGATAGAGAAAAATACAGATATAGAGATGGATAAAGAGAGAGGGAGGTACCGTCATGGAGCTTGGGACATGCCCGATCATTGTGCTGTAACTATGTACTACATAAGCGGGCTAATATTCATTATATTCCACCGATATGTTGGCCTTTCTATGTTTTCATATTTTCTCACTATTGGTTTATTGATTTATAGTATTTATGAACTATTAAATTGATTAATTTCCCCTGGAACAATGGTTTTCTATTTTTTAGAGATGATGTCTTGATTTAAGTGTTTTAGAGGGTTTTCCATTTTGAAAAACCCATACACACGATACGAGGTCAAGGAAACACATGATTTTGTTTAAATTGTTCAAGGATGTTGATTTTCTTAAGTTCACAAAATTTATATGGTATACTAACTTTTTAGTAGTACTCATCTATTTGTATGATTACCCATAAAAGAATCTTATTAAGGAGCACATGGACATGTTAGTACACGAACAGACTATGTGAGGGTCGCACACAATGTAGTAGTATATCACCATGCCATATATATGGCCATTAATTTTGAGGGACATGGGTAGGCTCCCTGTTAAGGGTGCATTCAATGTATGCATCTTACACACCATGTTTTGGGGCATTTACACACCATGTTTGGACAGAGTTCCTGTACAGGTGGGGCTTTGGGAGTAGATGTCCTGTACTCATGGTGACACATCATGTACAATAAATTTTGAAAACCTTTTTGGTCTTTTAGTATCATTTAAATCACGACATATTATTGGAATATACATTTATCTATTTATAGTATCATTTCTCATTGATCAAAATAGTGAAACCCTTGGTGTTTATTAATGACTAAATGCAGGAATTCTTGGATTTTCCTAAATATAGAGGTTTTTTTCCTTTAGTAATAAAATACAACTATATCTTAATAGTGATACCAATTAAACTCATATGGTATACAATCCATATCATTTTACATATAATTTATTTTATTTCCATTTTGGATTTCTACCATGTAAGATGTTCCCATCTATCCGATAATGTTAGGAGACTAGTTGTTTTTGAGGATCCCTTGTATGATTCCTCTATTTAAGATACGACCTATATGATGAATTGTACGATTCCCTTATTATATTCATATAAATAATTATCAAATATTGGATTCAGTTTCTTTAATTATGACATTGGTAGTCCTTGTTGGATTCATTACATGTTGATTGTTTTCAGATTCTCGTATAGGATGACTTTTCTTGATTACCATTGATGATCCCGTGTAAGAGTCCTAAGTTACCTTATTCTAACTTAATATAAAATGTATGATTACTTTACATATTTTAAACATATATGATCTCGTATTGAATTTAACTTCAATTATTTACATGAGAAACATAATAGGGCCATATTTTTTCGCAGACCCTATGTAAGTATTTTGGGGTTGGGTGTAGATTGTAGTGGGTTCCATCATAGAACACATTATAAACATGGAATCTGATAGTGATTTCATAGTACTGTGGGGTATAGGAATTCAAACATCCTCTCTATTTTGTTTAAAAATTTAGTAAGATATTGTGGCTGTAGTGAATTTTTTCATCGGTTTCTACAGGTTTGAAGTTGTTGATCCTGTCAAGAGGCATCTTTATTTCACTTTGTGATGACATCATGTTCTACTAGGGATATGGATTTTGAGCCATTTTATTTTAATATGGTTATTTTTATACCAATAGGTACTACTTGGGATCTGGTTATTGATCATATATAATTTATTATTATACTATTGTAATTTCAATAGTTTCTTCCAATTATCTTTCTATCGTGACTATAATTACAATGTGCATTCATGGAATCCATAGTAATTACACACATGAAAAACTATTATATATCGAGTGATTATAATTATACAAATCTCATCAAGTTTATATGTGCTGAGGATGAATACGCTCTCCTCAACAGGTGGTATATAAATGATTATTAAACATTCCTTGGCCTAAGACATATGATATGGATGATTGTGCTCTCCTGTTAGTTGCATGACAATGGTGTTGGGAATAGAGACTCACATAATTGGATACCCTGAATGATTATCCTCTTCTCTAAGAGAGGTATGATTCCGATATCCATTATTAGAGACTCCAGGGGTGGTTAGGGAATCTAACTGGTAAAATCTCATTATAGATCACTGAGGGGTCAGACCCTTTGGGTTCATCTGAGTTTTGAATGTCACGATTCACTATAGACTAGGACCCTAGGATCATGAATTAAAATAATTTTATATTTAATTAGCAAAATGGAATCTAATTCAGTGGTTATTTATAGTATATCCAAATTTACATCACTAGAATCCTTTGTTTTAGTTATTATTGGAGACTACATGTGAACCCATATGTAGAACGTATATCCCCTATACCGACATCATTTTCATTTATATAATTTGGGCGTTGGATGAGTCATGTAAATGAATATTTTAATTTTAAAACCCGTTATTGTCATAATGAAAATTATATTTAGTGGAATAATGTCGATGGTAATTCCCTTTCATAGGATTTCCAGGAAATCAATATTATAGTACTAATGATTGGATTATGATTGGATTATTGTAATTTTATTCACATAGTCATGAATAATTTTATTTATGAATATATTTATAGGTGTAGTAATATACATGATTGAGCATATAGATATGGACATCCATGGAGGAACATTCCTAGTTGACCGAGATTATAGAACGAGGGTTCAGATTCAGTTTCGTGTTTTGGAATTACTTATCTTTTCAGTTATGTCTTCGTTAGACTAAGCATATTTCTTGTTAGTGATGTTATTATAGTGTATATATTGATTAGATGTTGGGGTGGCCTATTGAGATTTATTTGTCACCCTTCCATGCACACCTCAGATTGTGTGTAATCCTTATTTATTCATTTTTAATAGTTTACTGGTGGATATGGACAAGGCCTAGAGATTCTTGATCAAGGGGAGTTGATCGCATGGGTTCATCTCATCAGGCTGGTGTAGTTTGACAATGTCTGGAGACTATGTATGTGGTCTCTATTGGAATTAGAAGTAGATCTTAGTACATTTATTTCAGGTTCATTTTAACTCTTGTATACTTATAGTCTTAAAATCGGGATACCATTGTTTTATGTATGACATAGAGGTTTGAGATTTTATATCATTTTCCTTTATTATTATAGCGTGTCCTATTTTAGTTTATTCAATAATTTTGATTTTTTATTTACATCTATATATTATACTTATATATTTATATAGTCTTTTAACTATGATACATGTTTATATTATCTCCAAAATCAAACCTGACGCCATCACTACTAGTCCCCATCCTCCGTTTCCGGGGGATGTGCTCTTGGGACCTCATAACAAACTGGATCAGAGCCCCATTTTACTAGAATCTGCGTTGGAATGTTACAAATTGGTATCCTATATTTTATTTTCATTGTATTTACTATCAGTGATATGGTAAAAATGAGATTTAGAAATGTTTATTAAATATATATGGATATCAGACTTATTCATCGGTTACACTTCATCCCACTAAAAGTATCGTATTCTAGGGGTATAAGATGGATGTTTTGTTCTATTATATTACATTCATATATAATTTTTTCCTTGATAATCTCACATGTTTGGTGGGTTTTATGATTTGGTTTGTATATATGGATAATGAACAATTAGAAAGAGTGTAAGGATGGATTTTTGACTCTTGGTCAGAAATGGAATGTAGTCTCACATGCATCATATTTAGAATGTTGGATTCATATCATACATGCCTTATAGAGTGTGATTTCTACTGAACATTGATTCCTATTCTATTTCTCCTATATATATATATAATACTAAGGTTATGATATGTGGATCTATGTTGAGGTGTCGGTGTTGGGTCTAATGACTCATTCATCATGCACTAGTGGTGAAAAGGATCGTGTATGTATATAGGTCACGTGATTCCCTTACATTGTACTCATTTTATGCTTTTCTTCTCTATTAAGGGTTATCAAGTAAGATTGGTGATTGTGGGGATGATGGATACCATGAACATTATTGAGAACTGGACCACTATGGGTTATTACCGTATATGGATGCATGGTGTGTATTAGTTCAGTATATTTTTCAGTGTTGGTATGACGACCTACAATTGAGAAGTACCTTAAGAGGATTCATAGTGAATATCATGAAATTATATGCAAGGATTTTTATTACCATTGTATGTTGTCATGATCATTACCATATTTGTAGGGATTTTATCTTTGGACCTAGTTGGTTAGACCTTCTGAACCATTTGTGAGATAGGATATGTAGTTCAGGTTCATGGCCCGGTTGGCTAGTTTTTTCATTCTTGTTGATGTTTACAGAGTGTCTTTAGATTCCCATGACTAGAATTACCTTATTTAATGTGTAGTTGTAGAATAAAATATGGGTAAATTTTATGATATTGATTTTAAATAATACTTATAAGGTAGATTATGTAATAATGATACTGACGTAGCATATAGAAGGTTTTTAATATTTAAGTAATGGGTGACTTGTTGGAGTGTCAATCGGAGTGTAAAGCTACACGAAGGTTCAGTATTGTATCTTTAAAATGATAATCAATTAGTGTTTGGTTGGGAGCTTAAGAGTAGTGGTTTCATAGAATTCCATAGGTTTGGTTTGACATGAGTTGTGTTAAATTCCAAATGTACCTTAATTAAAAAGGTGAAATCGAGAAGGAATGTTGTTCCATATGACGATTGCCCTATTCATGAATCCTGGTCAAGTATTGATAAGATGGTGAAGGTGGATCAAGGATATTTGTAAATTGATTTATATGTAATCTTAGAGTACACCTGGTTATATGCCATCATGTAATATCTTCACTTCTTATTGAGTATGATAAGAGAGGATCATCACTACGATGACCTTGATTTATTTTAAATGTGCATCCAAATATGAGGAATGAAATATATTGAGGTTACACTCGGTGAGTGTAATATGGTATGATATATGGTGGGGAGTGTAACATTGATTAATTTAGGGAGGTGAACCTCATTTTCCATTTAAATTTGGCAATTTTGGGGGGCTTCGAATCTCAGGGATTGGTTTTGAGTAGATGATAAGGGTATTTCGATGGTGGGGTTTACCAGATGTGTCACAGTTAAAAGTCTCTCATGTCGGTTAATGCAATTGAACCAATGATGTTTTTCCATTGGACTATCTAGATACACAATTTGTGAATACAGACTAGTTTATAGAATTGATTCAACTCTTACAAACAAGATTCATACGGAATATAGGTTTTATTAATGTGATATTTTATGTTCCTGTGTTTTTTTAGAGCTAATGTTTTTAGTATAAATTTTAATTTTTACTACCAAATGATTTTGAGGTGTAAAATGGTTCTTTTTACCTAGAAGATAATCTTACATATTCTTTATGACCACACTGTTGGACGTAAAAATGATTATTTGCTGTAGTACATTATTTCTGGGAAATCATAGCCATCAAATTATAGTGGGATAATTAATATTTAGTATTTAATAAATTATATATTAATTTGTTCAAGTACTTTTTTTGGACATATTTTTTTCACAGATCATTATATTGGGATTCTTTATTTTACCATTGATTTCATAATTTTTTTTTCATATGTTGGGAATAAATACGAGATTGGGGAAAGGGCCAGCCCAGACCCCTTTTTCTTTTTTTTTCTTTTTTTTTTCTATTTCGTATTTTTCTTTTTCACCTTTTAATTTATTCTTTTCCTATTGGATTATTTACCAAAAAGATGTGGCTTCTCCTTCATGTGGAAGAGAGATAAAATTATAGATAGTTGGAGAGCTATAAGGAGAAGGATATATGGAGGTATCTCTTTGGATCATGGCACACACCGAATTGTTATGTAATAAACATGCACTAAAAAATTAGGTGATGTTTAAGCAGATTCCTCTCAATGTAAAGACTTTATGCTTTCTCCATAAATACACATATATTTAATTATTTAGTTTTAAGTTCCTATTATGCTATCTAGTGTCCCGTGGGGGAAAATATGATGTTTTTGGTCAAGAAACCAGGGGTTCATGCATATAGGTGGGTTTTCCATTTTGGAAAACCCGTCAACACGACATGTTGTTTGAGGAACACAAATCGTATATTCCCCTATTTTAGGGAAGATTACATTTTTTTTATTTATATTTCATGTCTGGGGTATACATGTCATTTTATAATAATTGGCCGAGTAGATGTGTACCAAAGAAGGATACCCATGTAGGGGCACATGTCTATGTACAGTACATAGTTAGACCATGTGTGGTTCACACATTGTTTTGAAGTACCCATCCATGCCAAATACATATCCATTCCATTTAATGGGCCTGATAATGTACCCCCTGTAGGGTACACCCCATATACTCTTCCTATATTCTTTGTACATGGGTGTCGACATCCAATGTAAAACCAAAGTACACACCCAGGAGGGGCTTTGGGGGGAAATTCCATGTACTCATGATGACATATCATGTACTTCATGTTTTGAAACCGTTTTTTGTTTTTTAATATATTTTATCCCATGAGTTGAAATAAAACCCATGATTATTCTATTATGAGTATCGTTTCACATATACCGTGATGTTAAAACCCTTGGGGTGTTTTATGGACTCCCAAGTTTTTTTTCAATATTTTTTTAAATGGATAGAGTCTTCCAACTGTTATAATATTTATCTATTTAATTAGAGGGATACCCTCAAAGGAATATTGTTAATGATCTATATCATGTTACATATTCCTTTATAGTTTTCAATGGATGATATCTCTTTTGTGATGTGTTTCTTTCTAGAATATGTGGTAGTGAGACTAGTTGATTCCATGTATCTCCTATTTGATTCCTCTATTTACATTTTGACATAGTGGATCCCTTGTGGGATGCCTCTTTTCTATTCATGTTACCAATGAACCCATATTAGATTTATTTTCATACATGTTGAAATATAGAGTAACTTATATGATTTAATACCTATTAAATGTTTTCATTATCCCGTAAAAAATACCACGTCTGGTTTACAATTGCATATTCTAAATATATAGGATTCCACATTTATGTTTTCTTCATATAAGGATCTCATTGAAGGAATTACATACAAATTCTTTATACCAGATGAACCCATATAAGATGAATTTTAAGTTTATTAAGTGAGTGACCTTGTGGGTTACCTTTTGTTTGACCGACCATGATTTAGTACATTGTGTTTGGGTTAAGATGTTAAGGGGTGTCTCCTTAGAATCCCTATTAAATTTATAATCCCAAGGGGTTGTGGTAGTGGTATTTGAATTATCCATTTGACCACCATAATTCATTTGTATGAATTCACTTAGTTTTTATTAATGTATCGATGATATCCCAAGGAGATTATTGGTTGGTGGCTTTTAAACCATATGTGATGCAACATTATCTCTCTCTGTGATGTGTAGAAATTATTTCTAGGATCTGACTTCATAGACATGTTATCTTCATATGATTATTATTATACCTATATGTACTACCTATGTTTTCAATTTTGATCATGTATATTTTATTATTAGACTAATGGGATTTCCATGGCTACATCCATGTTTTCAAGATGTTAAGCCTACTAATATGATATTTTCTCATGGTGTTTATTGTAATTATTCTCATGGAAGATTATGCTCTCCCGAGTGATGAGGATGATTCCACTCTCCTATGGTTTATATTTTATGATGGGTAATACACTCTCTTATAATTTTGGTTTATAGATTATGGTTACACACACCACGACTTGTGGCTTATGATAAGGATGATTACATCCCCCTTATCGGCTACTTGACTGCATTGTTGGGCATGGACTCCCACATCATTGGATATCCAAAATGATTATTCTCTTTTAAATGATAGGGATAATTCCTCTCTACCTTATTAGAGACACCAAGGGTTGGAATAGTGCAACACATGGATGTTTTTATTAAATATTTTCATTAAATAATTTCAATTTTTAATAGCTTGTTTTTCACACAATTATGTGTCTATACAAATCATGAGATGACATCATTATAAATTTTCTTTTATATGCTCTTCATTAGGTTATTAGAAAAAAAATATAACTATATTATGAAAATATAAGGTGATTTTATTGGCAACCAATTCATTATGTAAAATATAAATCACTTGTATATTTACAATATTGTATCAATAAATTATGTGAATTACTATTGGAAAATGAATTTAATAGAATATATAAGTTATATATTTAATAAATTATTTTTATATTCATCGAATATATATTTTTTTCCAAGCAAATGAAGAAACCCCATTTAATGTATAAAAACATATATTTTTAAAAAGGATAATTTTACCCCTTTGAATGGATAACACCTTTAAAATTAATATTTTGACATATTAATAATATTAATATGACAATATAAATATATTCATTGGAAATATGAAATTTAAATTAAAATTTAATTAAATTTTATTATATTTCTGATAACATACATATTTTTTAGTGAATAGTATAAATACAATAAATTTTAATTGAAAGTGAATTTTTTCATAGAAATAATTTATATTGATAAATAATAATATTTAATAGTTTTAAATTATAAATATAATAAATTTTAATCAATAAATATAATTAATTTCATTATCATTAATTTTACTATGAACACATATCTAAAAACATTTAAATCCTTTGTAATGTTTTCTCATTTAAAACTCGTTATATATTTTGGAAAATGGGATAATTTATTAATTAATTACTAAAATTTTTGTGTTTTGAATTATGGAAAAATAATTTTATATTTGGAATCACTATGTCCAAATTTTGTAAGTTTCTTTATCTTCTTTCTGGGAATTTGTGTAGCAACTTCTGTGGATTTTATTAATATGGTAAAGCGCTAAATTATGTAATTCATGGAAATAATACTATTCTAAAATTAACCTAACACTTTTTATTAATATCATTGTATTAGTGTGTCTAAACAAAAATATTAATTGGATCGAAATGGTGTCCTTTAGATACCATTTTGATGAGATTAACACAATTGATTTATTTTTATTTAAAGAAAAGATAAATATGTGTCACTTTATTTGTAGTTACAAAATCATTTTTATATATTGATATACTGAAGATAAATTGTATTCTAATTATTCATTTGAAATATAATTTTTTTTCATGGTAATTTATTTTAATTTTTAGGAAATAAATATTTGTCTGAAATACATATGATTTGATGATGTAAATATTAATTAATTGATGGGAAATTTTTAAATCAATTTACATTATAATTATAATACCTATTAAAAGATGGAAATTCCTGATAAAGTATTATTGGTCGATTATATATAGAACATAAGACTCCTGGTGTTGTGTTAGTGACCAATTGGAGCCTCTTATAAAAGATAGTGATAGTTATATCTTTTTATTTATGGTTATGTAAAAGATGTCACATTCATTATTTATAAAGTATAGCATTTTAAATTTTGGATTTTCCAAAAGATATACCTGAATAAAATATTATTAAAAATATAATATATTTATAGCCATCATATTATTTTATATTTAATTTTTATTCAAACTATAATTATAATAAATATTTATACAATGTTTGATGTATGAATTATTTTTTTCATAGAGATAAAAAATAAAAGTTATTAAAATATTAAAATGAATCTTTTTTTGGATAATTCAAAAGTCTAATGAATTTATAGATTACCATGTCCTCGTAATTATATAAAAAAATTAGATGTTATGTTGTTATATTAATATTTTTTAAAATTATTTAATCATATTGTGTCAAAATTTACAGTATTGATTGTTTATCAAATAACTATTTTACTAAATTATTTAAAAATTAATTTTTATCCAAAATAATGATTAATATTTATATGGTCTATAATGTTATAATTTATTTATTTATGTCTTAAATGGCATCAAAAAAGTTAATATTACCCCTTTTTAATATTTATGTATTTGTTATCCATGATAAAAATTAAATAATATAACTAAATATTAATTAATTTAATAAGGATTAAATTGATAGAAAAATGTATCTAAAATATATTGGTTGATGATATGAGAACCGTGTATCATCCGATATTTGAAATAGGGATATATTGGTGGTTTTTAGGATGGGGTTTTATTTTATTATATATTTATATTTTTTGAGATCCCAAAAGTACACCTCACCTCAATTATAAAATGATACCTCCTCCTTCACATCATAACATCACTTAGAGCCATAAATCTCATCCATACCATGAAAATTTTCTTTATAAAACTCGTTTTTTTACTTTATATATGTTCTGGTCTTCTTCAATCTCCGAATCCAATTTTCTAGGTAGATATTTAGAGGAAGCGTGTTGAAGAAGAGGTATTTTCCTCTACTGACTCATTCAAACATATTTTCTCTTCTACTTCCTCTTCATGAGTTCATTTATTAAAAAGTAATAAATATTTTTTCACTTATATAAAAAGATATTATTATTATTATATAATGAAAATTATTCACTTTCTATCAATCCTAGTAAAAATGAAATCCCCATGTGTGGGTACATATGATTTACCGTCTCCCGGCCATGGTGGAATCTGTTTTTTACCACCACCCTATTTGGATGGATATAATGATAGAAATGATTACTAAAAATTATTATAATAAGATTATATTGTTTTTTAAATATATAACACCATTCACTTCATTTCCATTCAAAAATTATGGGAATGATATCGTCGCTTGTGCATGTGTACGACCTATCATCAGAATGATTTCAGGTGATTCATTACACACGATCATCCTTAAAGAATGTCAATATAAATTTATATAATGACTAACTATGATTCATATAATGTGAATATAATCTTTTAATGATATAAATATGATTTTTTAATGATAACTAGGACTTATTCAATAAAATATACATAAAAAAATGTACCCGTTAATACCTAAATAACAAGTAATAATGAAATTTTAATAACAAATTGATGAATATATGATCTTATATGAAGTAAAAAAAATGAATATGATACTAAAATAAGTCATTGAAATCAATTAAATTATTATACAGTAGGTTTGGATACATATAAAGAAAATATGACCTAAGGTAAGGGATAATTTTTCAATCTAATTTTTATATGGGATTTTTTTTTCATAACTATTTACTAGAGTATATTTATCATCCATGTCCATGTATCCTAAATATGTAATTTTATTTATTGAGTGGATATTTTTAATATATTTTATCTACATTCCAATGATTTAATCCTAAAAAACGTGTCATTATGTGTGAAATTATATCATTTTTGCAATTTTGTTGTCTTTTGAGCTAAATTGTGATAATGCCCTAATTCTGGATATTTATCTTTTTTCACAAGTTTGATATTTGGGGAATTTATTCTACCATGATGATACAATTATAATGATTCCTTTTTTAGGAACCCCTATAATATTAGCTTCATCTTTTTCAACTGTACCATGTCCATAATAATCCATCTAGTGGCTCAAAGAAGTATTTCTTTGTAAATGGTTTTTATGTCCGGATATGTGGATCCCACCTCAATCAATGAATCATAACTCTGGATACAAGTGTCCAATGTCATTAATGACACATTTACATGCAGTAAGACTCCATGGATCACTTTCATGATGGGTTTCAAGATCAATTTCGATCATTATGGAACTATGTGAGTGAAACACTTATGTTGGAGATAAAGAGTCTCCTCGGGTAGAGAATGAGAGGTTGAGTAATTAATTCCTAACATTTTAAAAACGTCTCAAACGAGACTGAAATTAGGAGGAAATATTGAGGACATATTTTTTAACAACCCTTGAAAAGTGTCCATAGGTTGATTCATCTGGGAGGGATTCCGAATATAAGCCTACTTCGAACGGACAGAATCTGTACATAAATATTTCCATCCCTCCTCCCCTTATATTCCCATATCTTCTTTCATTTCAAGGGGGGTTTGGATTTGTATATCCCTTGATGAAGATGGTGTGCATTCATACTTGAATGGAGATGATGTGGGTAGCTAAAGTGATGCGAGGCTAAGCACCAAGTGGTTGCAGATGACGATAACTGATGGACATTCCCTTCTGAGTTTTGATCTTCATGTGTAATATATATTACATCTCTCTTGAACATATATTTCATGGATGATAGCAGTTTATTTTTTCTTGAATATATTTTCAACTTGATTGTTTTGGATGGTTTCGCAATCTATGAAATATAATATTCAATTTCCCTATTTAAATTTCTTCGGTGAGGTCTTTCCATTGAGCGTAGTGATTTCGATTAGGTATAATTATTTGGAGGTCTTCAAGTAATTAGATTACTTCTGTAGGAGGGGAAATAATAATACTGAGGTTTTAATATGAAATCCATGGAAAATATGGTGTTTATACAAAGGTATTTTTGTAGTCATTGAGAGATTCATTAGGGAGATAATTTTAAACAAGGAAGAGGGGAGTGTCTGGGGGGTTAATGCTTGTCTGTAGACACTATTTTTATTCTGGTTTTAAACTTATTTATTTCCTATAAATTTAATGGCTCATTTAAAAATTTTATTTATCTTTAGTGTATAAATATATTCTATTCATTATTCTTTAATCAAATCTCCAACTTTCTATTTCATGAAAATAAAAACAAAAGAAAAGTTACATTTTTGCATCTCAAATTGCAACCTCCTAGAGAGATAACCTAGGGACTGCAATATTGCATTGTTTTTCGGTGAAAATTTATTGATTGAGGATTTGTTGACAACCAATCTTCACTTCAACTGGTTCCATTTCCAGTGAGTTTTCTTGAGTTGATTTGTGTGGAAATTGTTTTTGTATGACCCAAAATTCTATCCCAAATAAGATCGCATTGGATTTTGAGATTGATAGAACATTTAACTCTAGGGATAGATCTACAAGAAATATCCTCGTCCCAAGTTGTGAATCATCCAATAATGCACTTAGAAGGAACCTGGTTGAAACTAAAATCCCAATGTATGAAAATAGAACTTTGAATGAATTGGATTCTTCATATGATGCAAATCCAGAAATCCTTCTGAATATCCTGATGCACCTGCTGGGTTTGAAATTAAATCTGGTGTCATTCACTAAATTCAAAAATTTAATGGTTCTCCAGGTGGAGATCCACATAAACACCTTCACGAATTTAGATATCATTTTGTCAACATGAAACCTCATGGGGTTGATGCAAATTAAATGAAATTGAGGTCATTTCCTTTATCGTTAGAGGGATATTCTAGAGAATTGATTTTCAATTCACATTCTACATTGATTAGGGACTTTAATGAATGGAAAAACAAATTCCTAATTTTTTTTCCCTGCTTCTAGAAATTCTTCCATTATAAATGAGATTTGTGTCATTACGAAAACTGAAGTTGAAACATTTCATTAGTAATAGGAATGCTTGAGTAGACTTTGTTTTAGCTACCCCTACCAAAAAATAAGTGACCAACTATTGATTCAATATTTCTATGAGGGATTGTGTCATACAGATGGAAGCATGTTTGATGCTACTGCAGGAGGGGATCTAGTTGACAAAACACCTATTGCGGTTAGAAAATTAATTGCAAACATGGCCCAAAATGCTCAATAGTTTGGAACAAGAGGCCTTCTTCATGTGAGATCTTCCAAAGAGTTCCCCATTTCTAGTCCTGAAAACAACATTATTGCAAGCCAAATTTTTCATCTTACCACCATGGTGAGTTCAACGATGTTATCCAACAACCCACCAACACCACCCATACCCGAAGCAACATTTCAAATAAAAGTACACTGTAGAATTTGTTCTTCCAATGAACATTTTAGTGACCAATACCCACAAATGCAAGAACCGTATAAGAACTGTAATTATATATTTCATAGAAAACCCTTTCAATCAAACCAAAAAAGGCCAGTTCAAAAAAATATAAATTTCAATCAAAGCTAGAACAAACAATATAAGGAAAACTTTTGACAACATGAACAACATAGAAGCTTCTTTGAAGGACAAAAAATCAATTCAATACCAAGATATGTCTCTAAGAAGGCTAATGATCATTCTAGGAGAAACATTCATTCTGTCCCTCCCACTAAAAATTTAGAGAGCAATATTGAAGAAGAAATCAGAAAAAAAACAGGTGGCAATCAAACAAACACAAGATCGACAACAAAACATGGTGAATACCCTGATGACTCAAATGGTTCAACATGACTCTGATCATAGTTGCATAAAAAATCAAATTATTGGAGGTTTTCCCTTATAGCCTCAAGTTAATCCGAGAGATAAAGAGATGGAAAATGTTAGTGCAATTGAACTTAGGAGTGGAAAACAATTGAATACCCCTTATATTGAGAAACCAAACCCTGCTGTTGAAACTGCAACTAAAAATCCCACCACTTATTGAAATGGTGGAAATTATGAATGTTCTTTAAAGGGAAAAACAATTTCAAGAAGAAGAAATGTTGCTTGAAAAAAAAATAGGTATTTGAAGAGAATGTCTAGTCCTTTTGTTTCCCAAAAAAGTTCATAGAATTTTCCAGAAACATCGAAACCGCCACTGCCTTACCCTTGGAGTGAACCACCTGTGAAGTCAGGTGCAGAAAAATAGTTAAATAAAGAGGTTTTAGAGACATTCAAGAATGTTCAGGTCAATATACCTTTGCTTTATTCTTTGAAACAAATTCCAAGGTATGAAAACTTTTTGAATGAAATATGTACCCACAAGAGGAAATTCAATGGAGTTGAAAAGGTCATATTAGGGAAGAATGTTTCATCAATGATTGAGCCTAATTTTCGTATCAAATGTAATGTCCTAGGAACCTTTATCATTACATGCAACATTGGGCATTTAGAATTCAAGGATGTTATCCTTGATTTAGGGGCCTCCATCAATGTTATGCCACATTCTATTTAATCATCACTTCATGTTGGAGAACTAAAACCCTCTGGGATCATCATTCAACATGCCAACTGAAGTACTACCAAGCCTACTGGAGTTATAGTGGATGTTCTTGTTAACCTGGGAGACATGATTTTTTTGTGGATTTCTATTTTGTGGATATGGAAGATGATCGTTTTAGTAACCAGGAACCTCTAATTCTAGGGATACCATTCCTGAAAATTGCAAAAGAAATCATCAATGTTCACAATGGAACACTTTCATTGAAGTTTAGAAGAGATATTGTTCATTTCAATATTTTTTAATCCATAAAACACACATTAGAGGATCAATCATCCCCCAAATTGAACATGATTGATTTCTTTTCAACTGAGATGTTCCCCAATTTTCCCAATGATGAGAATCCAACAGCTATATATAATGATGGTAATTTTTTTGTTACTGATAAAGATTAACAAGATAGGGAAAAGGAAACTTATGATGAATATTGGATTGTTGAGACTGCCTTGAAAAATTCTATTGATGTCAACATTGATGAGGATATATTTTTGAAAATCTCTAGTGCTGCTAGTGGTGTCTCGGGAGAAATTTAAAATTTTCCACTAGAAACAAATTTTGAGAACATTGAATTTTATCATCATGGTGAATGTCCATTAAAATCTGGATCCCCACTAAACAATCACATCTTTGAGTAATGTTCCTCGATCAATGAAAATACCCCACCTGATTTATAGATTAATCCACTTTTTAAGAATCTAAAATATGATTTATTAGGTAAAAATGAATCATTCCGTGTTATAATTTCAAAATATATGATGAAGGATCAAGATAATCAATTGTTAGGAGTCCTAAAAACCCACAAGAAAGCTATTGGATGGATTCTATACGATGTAACTAATGTTAATCCCTCAGTGTGAATGCAAAGAATTTTCAAGGAGGAAAATGTTAAACCAATGAGGCAATTTCAATGGAGGTTGAATCCAACAATTTTACATGTTGTTAAGAAGTAATTCACCAAAGTTTTGGCTGCTGGAATTATTTTTCCCATCCTTGATAGTGAATGGGTTAATCCAATCCATGTTGTCCCCAAAAATGGTGGCGTCATAATCTAAATTATTGAATTTGGTGAGATTGTTCCTGTTTGGCTTCCAAATAAATAGATAATGTGCGTTGATGACTAGAAGCTCAATGTTTCTACATAGAAAGACCACTTCCCACTACCATTCCTTGATCAGGTCATTGAAATACTAGATGGGAAAACCCATTATTATTTTCTTGATGGATTCAACGATTATTTAAAAATTCATATTGCACCAGAGGATTAAGAGAAAACCAAATTTACATGCCCATTTGGAACCTTTTATTATAAGAGGATACCCTTTGGTTTGTGCAATACTCCTAGAACATTTCAAACGTGTATGGTTAGCATTTTCTCTGAATTTCTTGAAGCATGCATGGAAGTTTTTATGGATGATTTCAATGATTATGGATCATCATTTGAGTGTTTTTCGGAAGGTTTGGATCAGGTTCTTGAAACATGCATTGATAAGAAACATGTTCTAAATTATGAAAAATGTCATTTCATGGTAGGTAAGGGAATTGTTATTAGTGATGTTTTTTCTCTAGATGGAATTTATGTTGATAATTCCAAATTTGAGGTCATTTCTTCATTTACATACCCAAAAGCAGTTAGAGATATGGGATCGTTTCTTAGTCATGCTGGTTTTTACATGATATTTATTAAGGATTTTATTAATTTTGCACTTGTATTGTTTTTATTTCTCCAGAAGGACACCCAATTTGTGTTTGATTAGAATTTTAAATAGGCCATTGGGGAGCTGAATCAAAAACTGATAACCCCTCCAATTATTCAACCTCCCAAATGGGACTTTCCCTTTGAAAACAAGACTAATGCTCTAACTTTCCTCATGGGCCAGTTTTAAGTCAAAGGATGGAAAATAAATATCATGTGATTGACTATACCTCTATACCATTAGATCATGCCCAATCAAAATACACATCAACTGAGAAGGAACTGTTTTCTATTGCCTTTGATTTTGAAAAATTTAGATGTTATCTGCTGGGATTTATGGTAATTGTTTTTACTATTCATTCTACAATAAAAAATTTTATGAATAAAAATGATCCAAAACCACACATTTTGAGATAGTTCTTACTATTACGAGAATTTGATGATGAAATAAATTACAAAAAAGGATGTGAGAACCTTATTGTAGATCATTTGAGTAGGATACCATCTGTTTTGAATGGGAATATTCAGATCTATCCACCAATAAGGGAAAATTTTCATGATTAGAAGTTGTATTCTTGTCAAACTGAAAGGCCATGGTTGGATGATGTTGTGAATTACATCGATTCAAATGATGTTCCAAACTATTTTTCCAAGAATCAAATTTCTGAAGTTGTGATTGATTCAAATCAATACATTTGGGATGATCCTCACTTGTGGCATGTTAGTTGTGATCAAATGATTAGGAAATGCATTCCAAATTTTGATTTTCAATCTATCCAAAACTTTTGTCACACATTGATCTATGGAGGAAATTTTGGTCCTCAAAGAACATCAAGAAAAGGTGCTAGATTCTAGTTTCTATTGGACGACTATTTTTAGAGATGTTTTTTATTTCTACAGGACATGTATAAATGATCAATTTCAAGGGAGAATTTCCAAAAGTAATGAGATACCACAACAACCTCTCTTGTTTTGTGATGTATTTGATGTTTGGGTTATGGATTTAATGGGTCCATTTCCCAATTCTTTTTTATATATTTACAACTTCTTTGTAGTTTATTACTTCTACAAGTGGGTGTAAGCTATTCCCACAAGGTATAATTATTCTAAAACATTGTCATGTTTTTAAATGGAAATCTATTTTCAAGGTTTGTATTTCCGATGTTCTTGATTACGAATCAAGGTACTAACTTTTGTAACAAGATGATGGAATCACTATTTATGAATTATGGAGTTCATAATAGGGACTCTACACCCTAACACCCTCAAACATATGGAATATATGAGTTTTCCAACAAAGAAATCAAATAAATTCTAGAAAAAACTGTGAAACTGAATATAAATGATTGGTGTATGAGAATTGAAGATGCATTATGGGATTATTGGACAACATTCAGAACCCAAATTGGCATGTCACCATTTATATTAGTCTATGGAAAGGCTTGTCACCTTCCAGTTGAGTTAGAACACAAATCTTTTTGGGCTGTTAAAACATGTAACATGAATCTGTTTTCTTGTAGAGAAGAAAGAAAATTTTGTTTTCAGGAGCAAGAGGAGATCAGAAATAATGCATATGAATGTTCTATGTTGTACAAGGAAAGAACCGAATCATTTCATGATGAGATGATTCTAAACAAAAACATCAAGGAAGGGGACAAAGTGTTGCTGTTCGATTCAAGATTAATGTTATTCCCAGGAATCTTTTGTTCCAAATGGTCAGGTCCTTTCATTGTTACACATGTTTTTCCTATTGGTGCAATCTAGAAAAAAGAACCAGGAAAAGGGACACCATTCACTATAAATGGACACAATTCGAATCAGATTAGAGAAATGATCAATATCCTCTAGGGGAGGAGATCCATCATTATGCAGCATAATACAATTGATGACATGTTGTGTTTTTCCTTCTAACTTTTTTTGTAATGTCTTTAATTTATTGAATTTAATATTCATTTTTTTACACAATGATGAAATTTCATAAAATAACTGTGGGGGGATGATCATGCTGGGTAGATTAAGAATTTTTGTGCTTTTATTTCAATTTTTTGTTTGTTTCCTATTCTCTGTCTTTAAATTTTGGGTGTGTCCTTTTAATTTTCAAATTTTTTCTGTTTTATTAAATATTTTGGAAAAAAAACTTTTGTTCTTACATGATTATCATTGTAATTTTTGAAAACCCTACCAATGAGTGAGCCAATTGATCCTTTGAAACTGGTTATAAATGAATGTTGGAAAAGACACTTCTTCAAGTTCAAAATGTTTAAAATTTAATGAAATGACCATTGAATTTTGAATTCTATGCCATGAATTCTATATAATATTTAAAATAAGTTTCCTTTGAGGATTTTTAACAAATGTTTCCTCTTCTTCACATTCACCTCTTTTCTTGAGTGAACTAATCAATGTTTTCTTGAACCAAAAGTTGATCTATTTTTGTATAACATGAGGGCTGAGTTGGGTGTGATTGAAATGATTGAGTGAATCTGTTTGTGATTAAAAGCCCCTTTTTCATGATTATCCATTTTATTCTAGCCCACCCTGTCCATTTTATCCCTCTTGAGACCTTAGTATCCAGGAAATTCCTTCTAGATAGCCACATTACAGTCCATTTTCCCTTTCCAACCTATTCTGGAAGTACAAATGCATGATCTAGTCAAACCAAAGTGTGGGGGAGATTAATTGTGATGTGCTGCTTCATCTGGTGTTTCTTTGGGTGGTTATCAAAACATTTATGAGATGTTTCTGCTACTGAATTGTTTTTTCAGGGAGCTGTTCATGTCTGGTGCTCTCAATGGAAGCAAGTTGTGCCTATCTGGAGCTCTTAATGGAATAATGTTGTACCCAATCTGGAGCTTTAAAAAGAAAAAGAAGTGAAATGTCACTATTGCTTAAAGAATATTTATGGAATGAGTTGGAAAATATATTCTCAATGATGCTCAAATATGACTTTCATTAGAGGATAGAAAAAAGGATTCCCAACAAGAGTGATGATTAGATTCATGCGTTGTTTGCTTAAAAAATGACCCAAACTATCCCTATTGACCTCAAGATTTTAGGACATTTGAAACCCACCAACCTTTAGCCATAGAACAGCCTTGATTATCCCTCATGTTGATCACGTTTTCGTGGCTCACATCGGGTTAATATTTAGATAATTATCATGGCTATGATGATTCTTAGATGTTTTTTGATGAGAAAAGCATTGTTGAAAATCAATATTAGTGTGTTGAGAGAAACTTTTTGTGAGGTAAGTTTCTTGTGTGAAAGATAGGAGAATATGAGTGTAAAAGGATTGAATTAAAATAATTTAAAACATGAATCATTTTTATAAGGCATGATATCGTTTGTATCTCAGTGGTTAATTGGTGAATCTCATTGGTGTGTGTTTTTAATATGTATTGATTTGATTTTTATGCTCACTTTTCCAGGAGCCCAAGTGTTATGTGTTGAGGAATTGATAGAGATGATATTTTCGATATATTCTATCAAACTTTCAATTATTTAATCCTCACTAATGTGTCACTATGTGTGAAATTAAACATTTTTTGAATTTTGTTGTCTTTTGTGCTAAATTATGAAAATGCACTAATTCTGTATTTTTAACTGTTTTTCACAAGTCTGATATTTGGGAAATATCTTTTTACATGTTGATCCAACTCGAATGATTCATTTTTCATAGGAACCCCTGGCATATTAGCTTCATATTTTTCAACTATACCAAGTCAATAATCATTCATCTAAAGGCTCAGATAAATAATTCTTTTTAAAAAGTTTTTATGTTCGGATATGTGGATCCCACCTCTATCATTGAAGCATACCTCTGGATATAGGTGTCCCAAGTCAATAATTCCACTATTACATGCACTTAGACTCTAATTATTGCGTTCATGATGAGTTTCATGGTCAAAGTCGATCATTATGGAACTGTGTGAGTGAAACACTTATGTGGGAGATAAAGAGTCTCCTTGGACAGAGCAAGAGAGGTTGAGTATGTAGTTCATAAATTTTACAACACCTCTCCAACGGAGATACAATTTTGAGGAAAAATAGAGGATATATTTTCAAACAACTATTGACAAGATTTCTGAGGATGATTAGGTAGGGAGGTAGTCCAAACAGATGCCAACTTCAGACTAACAGAATCTGGATAGAAGAATTTCCATCCCTCCACCCCTTATATTCTATCCTCTTTATTATTTAAAGAGGGGTTTGGATTTGTAGGGACCTTGATGAATATGGTGTGCACGCTTTCTGGAATGGAGATGATGTGGGTTTCTCAAGTGATGCGAGGCTAAGCACCAAGTGGTTGCGGATGACAACATCCGACATGGACTCCCTACCATGTTTTGATCTTCACGTGTAATCTCTATTACATCTCTCTTCAACTTGTATTTCTTGCGTGACAGCGGTTCTTATCATTCTTGAATATATTATATAATTCTTTTTTTTGGATTGTTTTCCAAAATATGATGTAAAATAATCGATTTAAATATTTAAATATTTTTGTTGAGGTCATGCTGTTGAGCACAGTGATTTCGATTTGGTTTAATAATTTGGAGGTCTTTAAGTAATTGGATAACTTATATATGAGAAGAAACTATCATATTGAGGTTTTAATATTATATCCATGATAAATAATGTGTTTATCCAATGTTATTTGGGTTGGCATTGAGAGATTCATTAGGGATCTATTTTTAAATAATGAAGAGGGGACTGTACGGGAGGTTAAAGCTTGTTCATATCCACTATTTTGATTCTAGTTTCAAACTTATTTTATTTCCTATAACTTTTCTAGCTCATTTTATAAAATTCATTATCATTATTTTATATATATATTCTATTATTTAGTCTTTAATAAAATATCCAAATTTTTATTTAATACAAAAAAAACAAAAAAAAAGTGATAGTTTTGCAACTCAAATTGCAACCTCCTAGAGAGACAATCTAGGGACTACTATATTGCATTTTTCTTGAATAAAATATTTTAATAGAGTATTTCACGACAAAAAATCATCAATTAAATTGTTTATATTAATGTAAATGTTTTTAAATTCAATTTTACCCATTGATGAATTTTTATTAAAATTTATTTAAGAAATATTTTGTCTTAATTCAATACGAGGTACTTTATGACTATTTCAGAAGGAGTAAAAGGATGATGTTTTTATAATATAAAAAAAGGAATTGATTTTGTTCATATTCATAATGACTTATATATATAAATCATCCAATAAAATACATCAATTATACTTTAATATAAATCTTTTTCCACTACAGTTTCATTTCATTTTGAGAAAATGAATCATTTTGGAAGAGGAACAGTTATTTTACTCAAGAATTTATTTCAATTGTTATATAAAATTTATTTTTTAGGTACGATGGAATTCATTAATAGGGTTTTTTAAGTATAAAATATTTATTATTCCTTTTTTTATGATGCATTTCATCTTATAAAATCCTTTTGATTAACATGGACTATGTTATGGTTGAATGATGTTTAATGAAATATATTTTATTCCAATGGGTATTAAGAATGATTTATGTTATTATGGAACATGTGATAATGATTTCATTAAGATATGGGTGGGATCAATACATGATTCTAATGAATTGGGTAAATATTTATATCTCATGTGATAGAAATGGCTAGAATAGGAAATGATATAAATTCAGTGATACAGGGATGGAATGAGGAGTAAACTCAGTTATGTAATGGATTTGTTTCACTATAAATGTCTATAAAATGATCCTTGAATAATATGAAACTATTTTATATGCTTATGTGTATTCTAGAAGCCATCATGACTTATATTTTGACTTTTGTGATTATGTTTAGTGATTCTTATGAGCTTTTAGGATTTATCCCCTGATATGATATCATGCTCTTTCATATTTTGTATAAGATTTTTGAATGTTATGTTATTAAATATTATGATTATGATATGATTGATATCTATCTTTTTTACCCTTATCGTGAATTTGATCACACCCTTTCATATGTTTCATTTCCCAATCTCATGAGGGATGCTATTAAGTAACATATATTAAAAGGGGGTCTTGCTATGTTGAAATAAGTAGGAGACAATGATGTTGTTTTATGTACTAGTTATTTATGATTCCCTATATCAAAAGGCACTATAATTATATGGTCATATAATGGATTTAATACATTTTTTAATGAATATTATTTAATTCTGAATTAATATCAATGTATGTAATGTGTGGTTCATTATATTACGTATCAAAGGAAGGTTATATGTATCCTTTGGATACTAGGATGAGGAAACAATAGTAAGAAACCAAAGGATATGTTGAAGTATATGATACAATCCTAGTGTTTTATAATTTTTCATTAATAACCGAGGATAAATCATAAATTATCCAAAATTGATATTTTATTCTTAATTATATGTTTTTTATATTATGATTATGGCTTCTCAGACTATGCATCTTGGTTTTAGTCAATGGATGGAACTCAAAGGATATACATTGAAGTTGAATGCAACTGCGAATTAAATGATTTTCCTATGAATAGAAAAAATGATATGGGAGTTGGAATAAAAATATTTTACCTTTAATCACAATAATTTCTCACAATATGAATCATATAGGACTTCCATAAAAGAAAAATAGTGAAAATATAATTTTGAGTATTTCCTGATGTTTCATCCATCATTTTTCACTTGGTATTCTAATCCCTTAGTTGATGAACAATTGAACACTAAAAATGAAATCATTTTATCAGTTCTCCAATTTTTATAACATGATAAATTTGACTTAGTGGTATTTATTTTAGATGGATAATCTGATCAATGGTGTAACATTATCAAGAATATGAAGCAAGGAGACGAAATCGAAACCATAGAATGGGATGATTTCAAGAGACTTTTCTTCAATAAGTAATTTCCTCTTATTCATCTAACAAAGATATAGATGGAGTTCCTTGATATTAACAAAAATGATGATGTATCTATTTGTGACATCGAAGAAAATTTTAGAAGACATTCATGGTTTTCTTCTGGAATTATTATCAAAATATAGTGTTAAATTCAGGAATTCATTAGGGGATTTCACCTAATTCATCAAAGGGAATTATACATAAGGTACTTCAATAGATATTAATAAATAAATCAATGAACTATAATGGTTGAGATTTATATTTGAGTAACCCATCGGTCCTATTGGTTTAATATGAAGATAAAATTGGAATTTAATAGAAAATCTAAATACCACACTTAATGGATGATGATTTTTTTCTTATGGTCTATGTTTTGAAAGAAACATGGAGGATATTATCTTAAAGGGACTAATAAATGTTTTATTTTTTTACAATAAAGTTATTAGGTAGTTAAATTTTAAAGTGATGGTGAAAATATGACTAATGATGATAATAGAGAGAAGGCTATACAGGAAGCACCTCCTATACTTCAATGTTACAAGATAAAGGAATTGGATCATTGTGCCAGCCAATAACCGAATCCAAAGGTTAATGATGATAATAGATATCTGAAAAATCATAATAAAAAATAAATAGGTATGTCACATGTGATCATTATCAGTAATGTGGTGTTCGATAATGATGTGGCGAAAGGTACACATACTATCCACACTAAAGTATAAAATGTTATATTTTATTCGGGATCCAACTACCCTTTTATTTTGGAAGAATTTTATAAGGGTTTCCACATATTATCTCAATAGATAGATGTTGATTTAGTTGTTATAGCTCTTAATTACACAATGGTCAGATCAAAAGTATATATTTCCTCTCTAGTGGAGATTTTTTGGAAAGTGCTTCTTGAAAATATTTTGATCATTCATATAGTATAATTTAATATCATTATTTGAATAGATTGGATTTTCTATGTAGATATAATATCAATTATCATGTAAGTGATGTCACATTTTATATTCTATATCATTCTATGATCAAATATCGATGAAGGGGTGAGTATAAAAATCTAGTAGAAATTTAATCCATCATGTGGGTCTTCATTCCTATAAATGAAAGTAATATATCTAAAATGGATGGGGAGAAACTCAACATTATGAATTCACTATTGTATGAGAGTTTGATGATCTCCTGACATACGAATTACCTGGTCTTCCACCAAATTATTATTTTTAGTTTTCAATAGAGTCATACTGGGTTGTAATCAAATTTCACAGACACCTTATAAAATGTCCCCAATTGAGTTTATAAAATTGATATAACAACTCCAAGTGAATATTGAAAATTGATTCATATTACCTAGTGCATTATCTTTGGAAGAAACTGGTTGGTTTCTTAGGAATAAATATGGATTATTAAGTATCTATATTGATTATAAAGTACATAACAAGATCACTGTCAAAAACAAATTTTCGCCCACTCATTGATGAATTATTGGATCAACTACACGGATATCAATACATTTCCATGAATTATCTTTATTAAGGATATCATCAATTAAGATACAATAATGATTATATACCAAATACAACATTCCGTACTAGGTATGAACCCTATGAATTTAAAGTGAAGCCTTTTGGTCTTTCTGGCTCCCCATCTATCTTCACGGATCAAATTAATTGAGACTTTATAGACTATCTTGATTAGTTTTTTGGTTGTATTCATAGATGATATTCTTGTCTATTTGAAAACCTATGAATATAATGAAAGTCATTTGATAATTGAACTGAATAAATGGATAAAGGTGAATCTTTAAGAAAAACTTACCAGGTGTGAATTTTGGCTTCAAAATGTTTGATTTTTGGGTCACATAATATCAAGAGAGGGGACATTTGTGGATCCAGAAAAATAGATGTTTTTGAATGTTGGCTGAGACCATAATAAAAAATTGGGATATGAGGGTTTATTTTTTAGATTGATGTTAACGATGATTTCGGACATATTTATCATGATTATCTAATCCACTCATTAATTTGACAAGGAATAGAGTTATGTTACGGTGGATGGAGGAATTTGGAAGGAATTTCAATGTTCTAAAAATATGGTTATAGAATGAACCTTTACTCACAAAACCTTGTATTAGAGAATGTTTTGTGATCTATTGTGATGATCTTAAGAAGGAGTTGGGTTTAATATTCATAAAAAATTATATGGTGATATATTATGACTCCCAACAACTGATAATCCATGATAAAAAATTCCCAACTCAAGATTTGAAGTCAGCTGCAGTAATATTTGCCTAATTAATATGGAGAAATTATCTTTATGGTGACTATTGTGATATTTATACTGATCACAAATGTTTTATGTATATTATAATACAAAAGGAGTTGAGTATTCATCATTTAAGATGGTGTATTTGATTAAATATTTTAACTGATAAATATATTACAACATTAAGGGAGTGTAGATGGTGGAAGACTATTTCAATCTAAAGGCCATGCTAGCCTATCCATGATGAGTATAAAAAAAGACCCAATATTTATGGATTTCCAAAGGATCGATCATGAAATTTTAAAGGAAGTGGAGAAATTTTACCTTTCCCAATTGAATTTACATCCATCTATACAGGTGTTGATTAAGGATGCAGAGAACTAAAATGTTATGTTACAATAGAAGGTGAAAATTGATCATGAATTCAACAATGACTGTGGTATAATAATATGTTTTTGGAATTGTGATTTTATTCCTCCCATACAATAATTAAAGAAGAAGCTATTTGAGGGGTCTCAAATTTATTCATTATGTATTCATCCTAGAAGCCAAAAGATGTAAATGCACATGAAAGATTATTTCTAGTGGGATGACATGAAAATTGAAGTTGCAAAACATGTATCTTAGGTCTTTGATTGTGTGTATGTAAAGGATGAGAGAGAGACATCTAAGTAGATGTTACATCCTTTACCTATAGCATAAGGTATATGGGAAAACTTCACTATAGACATTTTCATTAGACTTCCAAAAACATATAAAAGGTATAATACATTATGTGTTATAGTTGATCTCCTTAAGGAGACAAAACACATCATTTATCTTAGAGAGAATTTATCTCATGGTTAGCATGCTAAGATAAGTGTAATGTAAGTGTTATGATTGCATGGAGTACCACATTCCATTATATATAATCAAGATCTGGGGGTTATCATGAAGTTTTAGCGAAGTCTTCATAATGATTTAGATATATAGGTACGTTTCTATACTACTTTACATCCTCACACTGATAGTTCTACAGATTGTAAAATTCATACTCAATAATACATGGTGAGAGAAAGATCTATGTATTTCAAATATGGTTGGGATCAACACCTACCTTTGGTGTAATTTTCATACAAAAATAGATTTCAATGAAATATTTAGTTGGATCCATATGAAGCCTTATATGGAAAGAAGTGAAGAACTCAAACATGATGTGATTTTTTTGGGTGAAATAAATCTTTTAGGAACTAATCTTGTTGATGATATGGAATAAGTGTTCAGATCTATTCTACAACACATAATATATGCTCAAATTTGACAAAAAAATATATACTGACAACCGAAGTAAGGTATTAGAGAATGAAGTGGGGGAAAATAATTTGTAAGGAATATTTTTTTATATTTGAGATATTATATTTTTTTAAGAAGGGTATGATTATCCACTTGTATATTGATCCTTTTTAAATTCTTGATCATGTTGGGAAGGCAGGTTACCGATTGGTGATTCCACTAAATATTTTTCTATTTCATTATGTGTTACATGTATCTCTCCTGAAAAAATTACTATATCCTTCAGATGTACTAAACTATGATGTCTTACCTCTAGAGAAATATATTTCCTATAAATAATAACCAAGAGAGATTCTAGACTGTAGTGAAAAAGTTCTGCGAAACAAGACAACTAACTTTGTTAATTATTTTGGGAGGAACCAACAATTTGAAGATGAATTGTGGGAACATGAGGATGTGATGTGGTAGAGGTATCCTCAACAATTGTTAATCATATCGATGAATGTTGTGAGAATATTAGCTTTATCTGGTGTAGAATGTTACAACTAGATGATTTAATGAAATATTTTCTGTAAATACTAATAATTATTCAATAAATTGCATTGCCTATAATTGTTAGTTTAATAGAATTGTGAGAAACCATAATTATAAAATGAATTTTATAAACTAATATTTATGTTATCAAGAATAAACATAATTAACTAATGAAAATATATGGTGAATTCATTGGCAAACATTTATTTATTTAAAAAATAAATCAATAACATATTTCAATTTTTGAATTAATAAATAACAAAAATTACAATTGTTAAATGAAATTAAAGAAATATATATGTAATTATTTTGTAAAATATTTTTCATATTCATCTAATAAATATCTTACTCATAGGGTAGGAATAAACCTAATTCATTGTATAAAAACATATATTTTTAAAATGTATAATTTTACACTTTTTAATAGAGAACACGTTTTAAATTAAGATTTTGACCCAGTAATAATTTTTAAGTGGAAATATATGTATTTTCTTTTGAAGTAGTATATAAAAAATTATTTTGGATGATGATTTTATATTTTTTTGATAACATTAAAATTTTGATGAATCGTAACAATACACTAAATATTAATTCAAAATAAAATTTTTCATCAAGATAACTTATATAGAAAAATTAAAATAATGAATGGTTTTATTATATAAAAAGGAATTATTTCTACCATTATATAAAATTTATGAAATTAGAATTACTTTTTAATTAAATTAAGATGTAAAAACATTTTAATACATTACTATGTTTTTACTTTTATTACATGCTCCCTGTTTCCAAGAAACAAGATTAATTTTAAATTAATAACTATAAATTATAAGTTTTTAATTTTGAAAATTGGATTTAATATGTTAAATCATTCTTTCCAAAATATGTAATTAGATTTATTTTATTTTTGGGAATTATGAATAATAAGTTTGGAAATTTTAACTAATATTATAAAAGGATAAATTAGCTTATTAAGGGTAACAATAGTATTATAAACAACCTTAAAAGTTTTCCAAAAATCATTGCATTGGTGTTTTATGAGATAAATAATCCTTTTGTTGAAATGGCATCCTTTCGATTCCACATGGATGAGATTATGACATTTATTTGTTTTATTTAATGAAAAGTTAAATATGTGTCACTAAAATTTTAAAAAATAATTTATTTATTATATAATGTTTTTCAGAAGACAGATACTATTATAAATTATCATTTGGAAGTTAAATTATTTATCATTATCATGGGAATTTCTTTCTGAATTTTTATAAATAATTAATTACCAAAAATATATATACATTTTTTATGTAAAAAAGAATTAATTGTCGAGAAATCTATAAAATAATTTTTATTAAAATGATAATAACCATCAAGAGAACCAAACACTTGAAAAAATCATTGTGGTCAAGTATATATCTACCATAACCATCCAAAGGTCGAGTTATTGACCATTTGGATCGTTTTAGATGATATTCTGACAAATATATATTTTATTTAAATTGATGTTAAAGTAGTCACCTTCATAATTTAATATGTTTAAAATTTTAAATTATAGATTTCTGAGATGATATATTTGACTAAAAATATTGTTCTCAAATAAACTAAATTTATATCCATGATGGTTTTTATGTTTTAATTTTTATTCAAATAATATGTATATTAAAAAATTACAGAAAATTAATTTATGATTTATTATATTAATATAGATAAAAATTAACTATTACTAAAAATGTTAAAATAAATAGAATTTCAGGTAATTAATACATATTATTAATTTTCAAGATGACCCCCACCTATATTTAATTTAATAAAATATTTTCGTTTATGTTAACAAGTTAATGTAAATGTTTTTAAAAAAAAATGAATTGAATCATGTCAAAAATGAAACTATTGATTGTTTATCAATATAATGTTTTCTTAAATTTTTAAAAAATAATAAAACATTTTTTAAAAATATATAGTAATATTTATATGGTATATAATGAACTAATTTATTTATTTATATTCTAATAGACATCAAATATGTAAATATTTCACTTTATGAGTGATATATATGTTACCTTTATTATAAACATAATAGAATATCTAAGTGATTAATAAACATATAAGGAATAAATTGATATAAAACCGTGTTTAAAATATATTTTTTGATGAGATTACAACCCTATATAATCTCAAGTTATAAATTGGTCAATTGTTTGATCTTTTTGGATGGGGTTTGAGTTTATTATAAATTAATATTTTTTGAGATCTCAAAAGTGACGCACACCTCAATTATAAAAGAGAACATCCTCCATCACCTCTTCATGTCATGTTGAGTCACCACTCTTAGAAAAACCCTAAAATAGTCTCTCATAAAAAATTTTAGTTACATTTTAGACGTGAAATTCTTCTTTAAATACCAACTCTACTGTTCAATGAGGTGATTTAGAGGAATAACGTTGAAGAAGTAATCTCTTCCGATGATTTTTTTCAAACTTCTTTCTTCGTATAATTTATCTTCAGGATTTGATTCAATATAAAGTGATAACATTAGTATAACTTATAAATTGAGATGTTATTATGATTATGAAACAACAATACTCCACTTTCTATCCATCTTATAAAAAATCACCATGTGTGCATATGTATGACTTAGCGTCTCCACGTTGTGGTGTAATATTTGTTTTTCAGTGCAACCTTAATTTAATGGGTATGATTATGGAAATTAAAATTATTTATTTTTATTATAATAAAAATATACTTATCCAAGGTTTTTTATTTGTATGTCTTTACTGGGCCATATTTATGATCCATGCCCAGGTTTCTTAAATATGTAAAATTATTTATATTATTATAAATAATTTTAAATTAAATTTTACCCATTGGGGAATTTTTATTGAATGGATTTAATGGAATATTTTGTAATTATTTGATATGAGGAACCATTTTCCTTTCCTAGAAAAAGTATGAGGAGACTGTTTTTTTACATTAATGGCATGAATGGGTTTTTATGTTTTTATAGCACAATATTTCAAATAATATTCTACAATAAAATTTCTTATTTATTTTTCAAATAAATTATTTTCTTTTTAAATTGTGTGGAATTTTCAGATAGATTAATATATCATGAGATAAACATGGATGGAATGATAAATTATCTCAGTTCAGTAATACAGGGATGGATCGAGGAGAGAACTTGATTCTGTAATGGACTTTGTCCTCTCTGATGGTCTTTTATATCAACCATGACTGATATGAAATGGTTTTCTATGGTCATGTTTATGATAAAAATCATGTATTATTTCTTGACATTTGGTATTTAATTCCTTGATTATTATGATCTTTACTGATTTGTCACATGGTATGATAACATGATCTTTCATATGAAGGAAATAATTTTCCAATTTTTTACTCTTATGTCATCTCAATATGAAATGTTTGATATCTCCATTATTTAAAATTAATGATAATATGAGTTAACTCATTCATATGTTTTTTCCCAGGTCATAAAGAAGGGTACTATGTAACATCTATTAAATGGGGTATGGTTATGATGAAATAAGAGGGAGATAATAAAGATAAATTACAAATCAATTGATTATGGTTCCTAGTTTCAGAAAGAACTATACCCAAATAGTCCTATTGTCTCTTTGTAATATTTTGTAAATAATATTCCTTATATTTAAATTAATATCAATATATGTAATGTATGGGTTTTTATACATGGAATCTCAACAGTGATTTCTCCTAACACATCACAAAGGGGTTAAATACATAGGGTATAGCCATGTTTTGAATTTCATGACATATTATTGACCAATACATAGATCAAAGAGATTCTTATAGACGTGCATTGGATGTGTAGAATGTATTATTGCTCATTTATCATTTATTGGATGTTCAAACACACTTACCACAATCCTTCATTTTAGTAATTTTATGATGGTATGAGTGATTCTGGCTATTGGAAGAGTATAAACCTATGGTGAAATATCTTTCTAGGTGATATTATTGGCATTGGATGAAGAATGTATATGTTATTGGGATTATGGACCAAGATATTGAATTAATGATACATGGCTTAAGGGGCATGACATCTGTTGAAGTTCAGTTGCATAGGATTTCAAAGTGATGGGGATTACATACCCAAGGACCAAATAGTGATTAGTTTCATGTTATTTTACACACATACACATGAATATTCATATATATGTATATATGTATAGGTAAGGGACTAAATGTGTATGTGTTTATGGATATAGATATCCATTGTGTAACATTCCCTGTTGAACGAGATTACGGACAAGGAGTTTGGTTGTGGGTTCATGTTTTTACTACACCTATCTTTTCAATTATGTCTAGTCATGACTAATTATATTTATTTTTCATGTACTTATAGTATCCTATATATTATTTCATAATTGTGGTGGAATAATGAGATTAATATCTCACCCATTTATATGAACATCAGTGTGCATGCAGATCATATATTTGATTTTAATGTTATGCATAGTTTCATGGTGGATTGGGTTGAGTCCTAGATTTCAATATTAGGAATAAGTACTCATGTGGGTTTTTAGGATCATGTTGTAACAATTCATTACAAAGGGATTATGATATGTATCAGAGTTAGATTTAGATATTTATAATTATATTTTAGTTTCTTTTGTGACCTTGTAAATGTATGTTCATCCCAATGGGTGATGAGTATTGTATGTATGACAAAGTTGTCTCAGAATTTATAGAGTATTCAATTATTATTTAAAAATGTTCAATTTTAATTTATTTAAACCTTCCACACTTTGTTTATTTTCTATTTTTTACAATTCATAGTTATTTATTCTCATTTTTTACTATGATGTGATAAAATAGTCAACACACTATCCAACCCTAGGCCCTCACTACTAGTCGAAATCTTCCATAATACATGGTGGAATGCTTGTGGGATCATAACCAATTAGATCATATCACCATTTTAGTGGAATTCTTATTGTGGTGTTAGAAAACTAGACATTGAGACAACCCAAAAATAAATTCTTGATCTTGAAGGGTTTGAGAGAAGAAACTAGTAATCAAAAAGTACAAAAGCATATGATTTTCCCAACATGATATAATATGTATTTAAAAAAAAGACTCAAATAATGTGAAACAATTAAGTCTTAGTCAAAATAATAAAAGTGGTATCTATAAATATAAATTCTGTAATATGAAACCTAATTAAATGTCTAAAAACAACCAGAAACAACTACCAAAACAAATCATATATACTCCATGTGATTCAATGGAAACAACCGACAATATAACCACAAACTACCCAAACCCAGAAGATATAAAATGCATAACTTCAATGTATTTCCTTCAAATTTCATTAATTAAAAATAACTAGATGTAATCACCCCAATGGGATGGTAGAGAGTGATAGATAAGTTAGATCATTACGAACCCACAAATGTTTTCCACTATAAGACTCTTTCAATTATCTCACACAAATAAATTTATAACTAATCCCTTCATGATATAATTTTTAAAATTTATATATTATGTATAGAAAGAAATCATATTTTCACAATTTTTTTAAATTTTAGAGAACGTTGTTTCAAATATTATTTTATATAAACATATGTGTATATATCAAGTCATGAATCAGTTCAAATAAAATACACGAAAACAAAGTTAATAAAAATGGTGATCACCCATAGAAATACATATTTCCATGTTTTCCATATCACTTGTACATAAATAACCAATATAGGCTAGTGTGCACATAATGTATGAAGATACAATTGATATATAATATAGACAAATAGGACCACCCTATAATGTTAACATCATTTTTTTATGTTTTTGTTCTTTGAGCCAATGCATCTATGGTTATGAAATAGTTATCCACTCAAAAAAGTGAACCCACAATATCTTCCAATCGAAAATCCAAATACTAACCCCTAATTTTCCAAGGCCCCAATTTTACATATATAAAATCATTTCAATATGGATTATCATATTTTATTATTTTTCCCTGACACCATTTTTTCAACCAATACACTGATTCAATTTTTTTTTCAAAAATCATTTCTTAAAGATTTCAAAAAATCATTCGTTTAACAAAAATGAAAAACCACCAACCACCAAAATCCATTTAAATATGTTATCCAAAATAACAAAGATAAATGATAGTTTCATTCATCAAACCATTTTGAAAACCACGTATATTCATAGTTCATTATTAATTAGCTAGAGGAAGAACTACCTACCTCACACCCAAGTTTCAGGTTGAACACAAATGGATCCAAACACATGAAGGAAATGAAAAACAAGATCAAATGAAAGGATTACCTAGATAATGATTTCATAAAGTATAATATAATTCCATATAAAAATGGTTGAAAATATATTTCATCAACACATTCATCAATGATCAGATGTGCCTCAACACAACCAACAGAATATATGACATCAGAGAGAGAAACTAAAGATCAATATATAAGTGATTGATAATTATAACAACATGTTTCATATATCCAAACATCATAGAATATAAATTAAAATAAACTCATGAGAAATTTAGGAAATGATATGGATTCATTACAATATAACAAAATTATAGAAACTAATTAAAACATGATCAACACAATAAATTGATATTATCATAGTATCTCTTAACGACACATAAATAGTCTTCTGGTTAATTTATGAGATTATATTGGAAAATGAAAAATTATAGAGTTAATTAGAGTTTTCATGGGATTAAAATTATCTATCATTATTATTCAATACATTACTAATACCACTATCAACAATGTGCCTTTCACTATCTAGCCTATTATGTATAGAATTAATCATACACTATTGGAATTCCCCTAAAACGTTCAATGGACTTCTCCAAGTATGTGTGTGGAGTTATAGTAGGAAATATTGTCATCCATGATTCTACTAGTAAGTGAGTGGATTCTAGTAGTTGGCGTGTTGAGTAATTGTTGGATCTATATTCTTTCCGAATTCCACTAGCCCCTCAGTTGAACAATATAGCCACAAATCATGGTCAACACCTCTTGAAAATCCTACATGTCACATCTAAAACCTCTATAACCATATTTTTTTTATTAAATTGAATATATTGATACTGTAATGTTATATAATTCATTTGGTTGATTTTAACCTTATATTACCCTCATCTAAATATAAAACAACCTCATATATACCGTCAATTTATATCCATATATTTAGTCATTATAAATCAATCAATAGAAAAAATTTCATAAACATCATACATTATTATAACGATTTTAAGGTAAAATAAATTAAATGAAAATCATTATACTAAACCACCCTTATATTAGATAATCTTCTATAATTGTGTAAAAAAGGTTTCAATAATTTATTTTTTCATTATTTTTATCCTCTCACCCCCATGAAAAGGGAAATAAAAATAAAAAAACTTTTCACTAGTATACCAATGGCATAGTGTATTAAAATCAATTTGGTGTACATCATATATCACATTTTGTAAAAAAATTCTTGTATTTCACATTATTATATTACATATACTTATAAAAGATCACTACTCAGATGAACCCTAATATATATCCATAACCCATAATACTCCCTGGTGAAAATGTCCAGGTATAACTAATATTCATACATTGAGAGTTTAATTATCATTAAAATTTATGACATGCATAAATATATGAATCCAACTATTTGGAATCATAATGTTTAGATTTCCTTTTATATGAAAAATATCATATTCTTAAAAATATTTCACCAATTATTAAAAATCTACATAATAACTTGTATAACATATCATGAATGATAGATATAAAAATTCATATTATTTTTATTAAACATTCAGTGGTTTTAATCACTTATTACATATATATATGTAAATCAATAAATTTCCTTATCTATTCATCTAATAAAATATATCTACATATATCCATGATGATTAACATCTATATAGAAATCCCTGATGAAAAATTTTGAAACATAAGAATCATATTAAAAATTATAATATCTGTGAACATATTAAAACTCCTTAAAACTGTTAAATCATATATTATGTTTTTAATAACCTCAGTTATCTACAGATGAATATTCATTATTCATTTTTATTATAGTTGATTTTTTAATCAAATCTTTTAAATATACTTATTAAAATTATATATATTTATATCAAACCATTCCATATCATAAATGAATTAAATATTCTTGATAGTATCACCTTACTTTTGTTAATAAATTAATATTTATATTATCATTACAATAAAATCATTATCCATTTAAAATGTCATGGGAAATTTATTTTGACCTTTGACTTGGATAATTTTTAGTAAATAATGATTTTAACTTTACTATTGTAATAAAATATATCTCTTAAATTTTATTAAATACAAAAAATCAAAAATATTATGGATATTATATATGAAAAACATGTTTCAATTATATTTAAACAATTTATTATTCATTAAATTTGATCCTATTATGTCTAATCATATTACCAATACATTCATAAAAACTATATTCCTTTTGGGATGTTAATATAAGAAACAAAATATACATTTTCTATGAAATAACTCATGTTTCCTTTTTGATACATAGAATATTTTTTATGAAATAAATATTATTTTTTATTATGAATATTTAAAAAACTCCATTTTATTTATATCTTACTTGATATTTTGGGTATTTGTAAATTCTACATAAAAGATGATTTTATAGATATTTCAGAGATGGTGGTGGAATAATATAACATCATATATTTTTATAAAAGTATATCTTAGAAAACCCCATTTTTATTCCTAACCATTTTCTATTATTACTATAAAATTTAGATAAATAATAAACAATGTACATCCAACAAAGAAATCTCAATTATTAAACAATGTTTTAGGTATATGTAATAGGAAAAATGAAACAAAAAATTCACACCCTTATAATTTACATCTAATATTGACGTTACAATTTTATCAAAGAAATCAATGGATCATCTTTTTAATTCCTTACATGAAATAAAACCACTATATACTATCTAATACTCTTTCATTACATTTTGACCAACAAAAATATAAATATTTTTAATATAAAACTTATATCACAATCAGTTTAGAAAATAACATTTAAATTATATAACATTAATACATATATTAGATTCCCCATAGAGTTTTTTGGAAACATTTATGTATTCTACTTAATTATTCATGAAGTGGTTATGATTTATAGAAAGAAAAAAATATACATTCATCGTCTTCTTTTTCGGGTCAAAAAATAGAATCCCCAAAACCTATTTTTATATCTCTCTATATATAATCATTACCATTATCCCTCATCACCATCATGATGGAATATAAATCTAGATTACCGATGTAATTTTGTGTTATCCAAAATATAATAGTAATATTGGGTAATATTTTTATTAAACCTATACATATTATGATTAAAAAAACTATCGAAACATTTATGGTAATGATTTTATTGTGATGGTAGTCTCTATATCTAATCGTATATCTCTTCCTAGTGTAAAAAAAGACTCAATTAACTCATTTTAGATGGTTAACATAAAAATTTGGGACTAAAAACTTGTGATCTAATCCTAATGTATATATTTATTTATCTATATAAATATACTAGATATTGACATGATTTTTACATTATAATTGAATACATGAAATAAAACATAAACATTTATTGAGAAAATTTGTATATAAAATAGTATATCCTTATACAAATCATATATACGTACATAGTATCCATGGAAATGTATAAAATCATAAATGGTGGGTTTAAAATCCCACTATGGCAATGATTACAATAAAAAATATCATAGAACAAAAAATGTATATAATATTGAGGATGTAAAAAATATTTAAATATTACCTATAACTACTATCTGAAAAGGTTTCCATTTCCTAGTATGATAATGAAACAAATATTTTATCATATTGATAATAAAAAAAAATTAATTACTATATAATGAAAACATTAGAACATCAAAATCATATCCTAAATTATTTTTTTGAAGAAATCATATATAAATAGTTTTGGAGCATGCCAAATACTCAAGATATATTGTCTCGTGAAAATAAAGGTTGGACGTAGGGTATATAACATGCAAAAAATGTCACTTACATGGACTAATTAAATTATCATATGAGTGAAATTAAAAAAATTAAACACATAATATATATAAACATTCAAAATAAAATTGATATATGAAATATTAATATTTTCCATAATGAATAAATAGAAGAACATGATCATAATCCATATGATGAACTAATATTTATGGGATCATTGGATAATATCCTCAGTAAATCCTATAATTATTCAAGAAAAGATAATATAGTGATAATTACCTCTAAAATATCGATAGAAATTTCATGAGGAAGACTCGCCCTGCATCTAGAAATCACAAATTAAAAATAAAAAAAAATATATTTTGGAAAAAGATGTCATTAAATTGAACTGTGTAATAAAATAATTTAATATTTAAAACTAATAACAGGAATATTGTTTGGAATTTCATTATTGTAGTAAATATTAAGTCAATTATTTCATTCATTCCATTGGAAAAAATTAGCTTGTTTATAAATAAAAGTAAATATCAATTTTGTCAATTATATAGATGAAAAAAATGGGTAAAATGAATCTGATTAGTCATTAATAAATATTAAATACATTATTAATAACATTTTAATGAAAATATGTCTATGAAATAAAACTATTAGTGACCAAATTAAAAAAAATATGGTTTTCCACAAAAATGTTATTTTTGTATTTTTTAGGACAAAGAGAGGCGAAAATAAAAGGAATTTCATATCAATTAAATGAATTAAAAATAGTACATTAAAATTTTTATAACTGTATATATTTAGGTAATAAAAATTTATTATTGTATACATAACATTGAACTATAATTGTAAAGAATGAGATTGTAATATAAAACACTTAACGATTTTGTAACATTTGAATCATAACCTCTATAAAAGAAATAACCACAAGTGAAATTTAATTTACCGTTTATATAACAGGATTAATAATATATAATTTTAAATGGGTAGTATATACGCCAAAATAATGAAATATGTGGTGAACATAGAAAATGTTTCACATAAAAAATCTATATGAGAAACCCTTAAAGTAGGACCGAATGCTTCATAAGCACTCAATTCTATTATATAATAAATTTAAAATTTTTATTACTAATTAGATAATCTATATAAATACTTATAAAATATAATGTGATAATAATATAACATTTAATCTTATATAATTAAACATTTATAATTAATATTATTGTTTCCAAGTGTTAATTGTTTAGTATTTCATGTATTCATTGTTTTGTTTCTTTCTGCCCTTGATTTCATGATGGAGATACCATCATATATAAAAATTTAGAAATTTGAAAATTATTATATTTAAAAATTATAAAACAATTTATAACAATTCATATAATATGGTGATAAATATTTAATTATATCACATCTTGTATATTGTAGTCTATATGCATAGCAGAGTGATGTGTCGACTTTTTTGGTGAAGGAGAAAAGGTAAATAATAATTAATTTTTTGAAAATTATTATTTTATCATAGAACCCATATGTATTCCTTAAATCAATACATAATAAAAGAGGATAAAAATGATCATGATATTATTGAGTTATATATCCTAATAAATCATTACCAGAAATATAATCCTAAATAATCCAACTATAAAATAAGATTCTAGCATTGATATTTTACTAGTTTGAATTTATTTGAATCCTAAGAATCATGAAATAAATAATAATATTTAAATTTTTAAATAGAAAATATTCATTACAATAATCTAAAAATACAATCATTAGTAGTATATATATAACACACAAAATAAAAATTTAAGTGTATAAGGTGTGTGTCCCATAGAAATAAATATTATACGAAAATATCATAAAAAATTGGTAATTTTTTAATAATAAGAATCATTATAAATTGATATAAAATGAAAATTTTAATATCATAAAATTAAATTTATTTAGTTTTTTATATGTCAATGGGGATTTAAATTAACTAATAGAATATTCAAGTGGTGATTATGGTATATGTCTCTTAAAACAAAAATGGAGAATAGAAACCCCTTACATTAATCCTTTAATACCATCGTACTAGTAAAAATATAATTTATAATAAATATAATTTTATTATATATATATATTAAACAATCATTCCCACTAGTATAATAAAATATATGATTTATATATTACATTTTATATAATGTATATGAACAATTCTATGTTAAAACCAAATTTCATGTAATAACTACTTCATATATCATGTATGATTTGGTTTGTTTTTTTATCATTTTATAATGTTCATGGTTTCATATTATTCCTAATTATATCCATGATGTAAATGTAATATATATTCACTATATATATTTATAAATCCCTTAAGGTTATATTTATAAAATATATCACACCATTCATGGATACAGTCGGTATTGCGTACACATGAACACTGTTTCCATTTCCTCAACGAATGATACAAAATAAATTAAAATAATATTTTAGATTCAAAAAATAATTATTATATCATATATATATATGTATATTAATTTCATTAAACATATCCATGTTACCTTCAAGGTAAATTATTAGTGATGAAGTAATCACATTAGTTAACGAGGCGATATTCTGTCGTACACAAGCGTGATAATATCGAATTTTCCTAGAAAGGAATGTCAGATGTTTAATGCATTAGTATAATACAAATACATAATAATTATATAAATATAATAAAAATAACTAAAATCCATCATTATATAAAGTTTTTAGAGTTTGTGAAAACAAATGAATAACATTGATTCCGGAGGTGGTAGTCCTCCATTCACATTATTCACATTTGTATTTCACAAATGATGGAAGAGGTGATAGATATAGGTTATTCCATAACAATATTAGTATATCTAAATGTGGTAGATACTATTTTTAGTATATTTGAATTATTATTACTATAATTAAAGTGGTAAGAGATGATTTAAAATGAATGTGTTTTGTGTAGATTATTACATTCACTTATAAATAATCCTATATATCTATTATTAAGGACCCCTTGATTGGATGTTCTAGATGAAATAAATATTTAAAACAATTATATTTTTATTTGTGAAATATTTTCATATTTTATAGATATGGAAAATATATTATGAGGTGATATTAGGTGATGGGATTATTTCAACATTTATAAATGTTGAGGGGTAATATTTTGGTAGAAACCCAAAAATGTTAAATAAATGGAAGTCACTCTTATTTCATGTGAAATCCAATTTGACAATAATATGATTGAAGGGATGATATATTCAATCAATTATTCCACCACAAAAAAAGACACATGTATTCAATATTACATTTAATTATTTATATGTTTACTCTCACTTATTCTTTTATTTTCACCATGGTAACTGGTGTCTTTTAATTTATCTTGGTAAATAATAAAATAAGTAAAAAAAATTAACATTATTTTAAAATATGTAATAACTAATTCTAAATATTAAATCCAATTTTATAAATAATCATCATTTGTCTGTTGAAAAATAATTTTCATACATGTGAATGTAACACGAATACATCTATTTTGACCATTACTATAGTAATTTTTTTTATTATTTTTAATACTCTTTATAAACATAATTAATTTGAGAGTATTATATAGTTCAAATTATATTAAATTTTAATACATAATAAATTTTATTAATATTAAATTAACAATAGGGGCATAATTGTATTTAAAATTAAACCTCTAGACATAATTAAAAATCAGTCTTCAAAAAAGAATATTTTATGAAATATAAAATGTTTTAATATGAAAATTTAATATGAAATTTTTTAATGGCCCGGAACTCTCCGGCCCTTTGTCAAAAAGAAGGTCAAGAATTGTTCTAGAGGGTAAAATGTTCTTTTTCCACACGTTCCAAAATTTTGAAACTACACGCCGTGTAGTTTGAGTACACGCTGTGTACCCCCTTGCCGGGTATACCCCGTGTTACAGACTGTGTCTTTGCCATGTGCAATTAATGGGTGCATGCCGTGTGACCAGTTCTACACGCTGTGTAGACCTTCCCCGCGTACGCCTTACCATTCAACGGTTGTGTACTGTGTTGGAGCCGTGTCCTTTCCGTGTGCAATAAATGAGTACACGTCGTGTGTCTAAACTACACGCTGTGTAGTCCCTCCCCGCGTATGCGTTACCCTCAAACCGTGTGTTGACCAGTCAACGGCCATGGAGCCGTGTTGGAGGCCACGTGGAGACCGTTTGAAAACGGCCTAGTACACGCCATGTACCATAAGTACACGCCGTATACTTTTTCTTTTCACGCCTTTAAAAGGAGGGGTCCCCTCCTCCTTTCAACTCACACCTCTCCTCCCCTCTCCTCTGAGCAGAGCTCTCTTAAGAGACTCGAAGGCTCTTTCTTCCATAACATTTCCGTCCGAGCTCCGATTTACGATCCGTCAGTGGCCACGGGATCATAAAGACGAGGCGAAACTTCTGAGCCTGGGTCCGTTGTTTTTCCTTCGGCCTTTTCATTCTGACTTCCACCTGAGGAGGTTCTTCTGGGACCTGACAGAATTGATGGACGCCGACGGGCGTCTTCTAAAGTTGATCTGGGGGAGCGTTGTAACCATAACTTGTTGAGGTAGGTATCTCTACTTATCTCTCTAATTTGTGAATCATGCGGGGCGGGTATCCTTTTGTTTTCATGAGAAATGGTTGAACCTTTAAATAAAGATAATATCTTGTTTAAGAATGGGGGATGAGAAGTTGTGATTGCTGTTACTTTACCTTTTATATCCTGTGATATTATGTTGTGAAATTAATAGGCTTATGCCTATTGAAAATCACGGTCGTTGGGGGCCTTTGCTTGCGCAATTAAAAGTTTCCCTATCTTTCTAGACCGTTTTTGTAAGTGGAACTTTGTTGAATGTGGAAATTGGTTAATCACGTAATGTTGTCTATTTAAATGAAAATCTGGAACCCTTGTGTGGTCACCCCGGTTAAAAAAATGTAATAATGAACATGTGGATGTTGTATTTGTTACGTGGCATGTGTTGGGGGTGTTTTGTGGGTTATTGTGGATCGGGTGAGCAGTGGGGCTGCGGTTGACTTGGTTGTGGGAAGGTGTGAATTTTTACTGGTGATGGGTAGCGGGGCTGCAAAAAATGGTATTAAAGGGATGATGATGTGTGGTTTCTGTGCGGTTGTGGTTATGGTGGTTGGCAGCGGGGCCGCAGGGTTGGGTTTTAATATGAACGGGTTATGGGTTTTGATTAATAAATAAAAGTGGAAGAATTAATGAATGGTGGGGCTTGGTAATGAAATAGGAATAATAATTAATGGGTTGGTTGGTTAATAAGAAGGGACTAGTCGTGTTGCTGTGTTTTCCTAACTTTCTTTGTGGATGGGAGGGATATGTTTTACGAACGTTTGAAGTGGTTGGTTGTGGATAGTTGCCTAGTAGTTAAGGAACTAAATAATCTAATTTCCTTAATGGGGTTGGGGTTTTTTGTTGTAGGCATGATCTGTGGTAGCAATGCCGAGGCACGTGCTCAGTTTCTCTTTTTATGTAACACCCCTAGCTTCCACGATACGCCTCTCTTTGAATAATGAAATAGATTGCATTGTACGCAAGTTCGAGTTCTAACACACCGCGACTAATCAAAGTAGCCGTTATGAATAGTAATAACCACTTTTTAAAATTATAGAAATTTTATATTTCAAAATGGACTTCATTTTTGTATTCTTAATATCAAAATTATTCTAAGTTGAGTTTTTTGTAATTTTCTGAGAACTTTCAATTTTTTATGAATAGTGAAAAATACTTAAAAAAAACTTTTTTAATCAAAATAATTTTAGTGATAAATTATACTATTGAGTGGTTTTAAAGTGTAATTAGAATATATTTTTACAATTATATCTAATGGTGGTCATTAGAATTAATTTCACTTTGAAATTGGACATAAACAATTGTCAATCTTTTGATATATATTGTTTATTAAAAACACGCTATTTGTTGTGACAGCGGGAATTAATTATAAAATTAATTAATGCAACTTATATTTTTGGAATTTTGTAAAATAGACATCATTTGTGAATTTGGAATATCAATTATAGCTTAGGGTGAAATTTTGGCATTGTTCGGAAAAACATCAATTTTTGATGAATAGTGAAACCAGTAAGTGGTAGTTAAATAACTTATTTTTTTTCATTTAAATGAAATATTACCACTTATGTGATTTGATTTTTAAAAATACGACATACATGGTTTTCATTAGGAATTAAAATGTGGTTCAATGGAATTAAAATAATTTTTGGTGAATAGTAACTTTTAAGTTTAATTAATCGCGATTAAAGGTAATTTGTGAAATTTAAGGTAAAAATGGTATAATAAAAATATGAAATGACCTTTACACATGTCCTACCTCTATTGGATGAGTCATGGCTGACGAAGAAAATACATGGGTCATCTTGGGGACCCCATGGAGCAACTTTGGTAGGAAAATGACATAAATAACTTTTATTTACAGTTAAAATAAAAATGTCACAAACATAAGTTGTTTTACTAAAACAATTTTTAAATGGGGTTATAAAAGTCATGTTTTTTACTATAAATATTCATTAGAAATATTAAACGATTTCATACATCATGATAATTTTTTTATAATTTTTAGACATTAAATAAAGTAAATTATTTATGACACCATGATGATGTCGTGATTACCTCATTAATTAACGATTAAAATAAAATGAAATGATAATGTAAAATACAAGGCTTGGACTTGTAAAGAACCTATTGGATGAGTAGATTTAGAACCCTTATCACCTTATCGTCGAATTATATAAGTGTGGGACCTTTAAAATCCGAAACTCGTTATATAATAAAGTAACATTTCATTACTTTCCAAAAGTGCCCCTCCTCTCAACTTATAAAAATCCCCCACCACTACCACCTTACTCACACTTTCAAAGCCTTTTGGCTTGGCCAAACTCTACCCAAATAATCTCCCAACTTCCCTCCCTTACTCCTAGAAGCCTCACTTTGGGCAGAATGTTTCCCAAGGAAGCCTTTGGCTCAAATCAAAAGAGTTACCCGATTTTAAGGTAATGTCTTCTCTTTTGTTATTTTGTTTTATTTTTTTTTTCTCCAACCCCCTAAAATGTTTTTATTAATTTCATTTTTAAAAACAACAGTATCCTAAATATACTAGGATGTTGTTATAATAAGTATTCTAGCTACACTTACATACACCTACATCTAATGGTTAAAGAATATACTATTTCTCTGGATGGCGAATTTCTGCCTCACGAAACGATGATTGTTCAACACTGATATAACACCTTCAAAGGTGGCCATTAAGATGTCACTATATTTATATAAATGATATATAATATGTTTATCTTTTACTTAAGGTTTTCTATTTTTCATTTATGGCAGACCTTTATTGTTTCCATTATGGGTAAACGAGATATTTTTATTTTAAGAAGTGCGGACTACCGCCGCCTCAAAGTGATTTGAATCGTTAATGTCATATGTGGGATGTATAAAGGATGGAGTAAATGATATCATATATGATATTATACAGTAATTATAATATACCTTCGTATAATTATAATTTCGTTAAATACTAAATAGAAATGAAAAGTAGTGTTCATGCGTACGTACGGCTTACCGTCTCCATGAACGGTGCATTTCATTTCATACCTCTAAACGTTATAGAATATTATAAATGAATGTATATACTGGATATATATGAGATATATGATATCTATATCATGAATATAATTCTGGATATAATGGATATTTCACCACATGAACAACTTTTAATTATAAGAAGTTTATGTTTGACTCAATTACCAAAGATCTACAAAACGACCGTTATTAACTTAAATAAATACATAATGTTCATAACATGGAAATAAGTGATATAAAAGGAATAAAAAACATGAAAAAGGTTCTTATGCAGTTATAAATTAACTCTAGTTTATTATTCATGAGGTTAAAGAATGGTCGAGTCAAGACTGGATGCAAGGTAAGGGAACTTCTTAACCCAATTTCCATTCTTTGGGTTAATCTCCTACTTTCAAATTATGTCATGATATTATTATGTCCTATCTTGTATTTGTACTTTATTTATTTGTAATTATAGTGATTACACATAATAGATCTATTTTATTTAAAAAAATGATCTTTGTGAGGGACTTCGTCTCAATCTCTTTCATTGAGGCATATTTGGTTTTATACACAACTTTCCTTTATACGGTGTATAAACTCCTTTGACTTTTACATTTATTTAAAAGGAAACTTTTTATACGAAGTGTTTTACTAAATGAAAAAAAGGAATGTTTTTCTTGTCATACATATGCGGTGACAACAACTTCTCTACCGCCATGGCCATTATTTGGGTTTTGGCTTCCTCTATAAGCCAGAACATTTTTTTAAAATGAAAAATAAATTCCATGTTTTAATTTTCTTTTATTTTGGTAATGAAAATGGATTTGAAAGTGTTTTTATTATATCAATGTGTTGTATTGATATCTTGTGATTGAAATGTAGAAATTTTATGTTTCCTTTATGCATATTTTATGTGATATGATTATGTTATGGTTTATGATATGTTTAAACTTGTTAATATGAGGAATGCATTGGACATAATAAGTGACGGGTGGAGCCCGCTATAGCTCCTCAATGCATCGGTAGGTCTCATGAGACAAAATAGTGTCTTGGCATGAGGCCTTGACAAAATCTTATTTGTGGTCTTGGCACGAGGCCTTGGCTACGTGGTTATGATAGTCTGGCATTATGCATTCCATCTTTATGAAAGTGGTTATTGATATTTCATGTGATTATTCGACCAGTAGAATATCCATGTGAGTAAGTAAATGGAATTATTTCATTTTAATTTTTCCATATTATGCTAATGTTCAAGTCTAAAAGGCTTTTGTTTTAGTTATACATTTCATTAAATGTTAATGTATTTTTATGAAAGCTTCCACTATATTGTTATCCTTACTGAGCATCTGAGCTCACCCCTTTCAATGTTTCATTTTTTCCTAGATGTGAAGAAGTATATTATGAATGATATGCAGGGATAATATAAGGGGATATGAAGAGAAGATGTTGTAGTTTTGTTTTACTTTATGATGTAATGTAAGACTTATGAATGTATCTAGTGTTTCCAAGGCTACTAAACTAATCGGTCTTTCGAGACATGATCTTTTGTGATAATGCCAATGTTACGAAGTAATGCACTGACTCTGGGTAGCTGGGGTCGGGGCGTTACAGCTGGTATCAGAGGCAGTTTAGTACTAATCTTGGAATCTAGATTTAGATATACTCTGATTAGAGAACATAGCCCGAAGATAGACTTTAAGGATTAGTATTGAATAACTTCCTAGAATTTTGGTATTATAGAGATTTTTTGAGTTTTCCGATCAATACATCTATGTCTGGATACGAGCAGGTAGAGGCGGCTCTGCAACAGATGTACCTAGGTGTATAACCTGAAAACACAGCTTTGAGCTAGAATCGAATGGGAACTGGTGCACGACAACGGGCCTTGCTGCACTCTTGGTTACGACACTCCCGGGGGATATGCTTAGGATAATTCTCATTTTCTTTAAAAACCACTATGAAGGGTTATGAGTATGTATTTCCTCAATGATTTTTTTTATGATTATGGATAATATCTATAAATAGTTCAATTAGTGTTAAGTGTTTTACAAGTATGGAATTATGTATTTTGATTCATAAACTAATCTAGTTTATGACATTGTTTAGAAATGACTCCTAGTGGAAGGAATGGAAACCGTATCAATGCACGCACTCCGTGTAGGGATTCCCCTCCTGCTCAAGATAATTATTGTGGATCTGGAGATACAACTGGTGATGATCAACTTATTACCATACTGGGATAACTCACTCAGGTTATGAATAATAACCTTACTCGTATGGAGCACCATGATCCGCAACATAGAGGATCAATGTTAGACTGCTTCATGAGGCAACAACCACCAACATTTAATGGGGGTAAAAATCCATTAGTAGCTGAGCAATGGATAAACTCCTTAGAAAAAATATTCCACGCCTTGGAGTGTAGCGAAAGGGAGAAATTTTTCACGGCAGTTTACGGCCTCACTGGAGATGCCAATCAATGGTGGTCATTGATTCAAAACACAAAGGAAGATAATGAAGTATCAAATATGGAATGGAGGGAGTTCAAAGATATTTTCTTAAAACAAAATACTATCCTTGCGACCATCGACCAGATATGGAAAGACAATTTTTGAGTCTGAGACAAAAGGAGGATGAGAATGTCGCAAAGTATGAGGCCAACTTTACAAGGTTAGCGAGTCATGCTGCAGATTATATACATAACCCAAGAAGTAAGATCAATCGTTTCTTTGAAGGGTTAAAACCATTTCTTCGTCGAGCATTAGTCTCACAAACCTTCTCATCGTACGAAGATATTGTCTCATGTGCTATCAAGACAGAAAAGGAATTATCTAAATCTTATGACAATAAGGTAAAGAAAAAGAAGAAGAGAACTGTGGAACAAGAGACAAATAAAGGTGAAAAGGGAAAGAAGGATTTTCCATTATGTGATAATTGTGGGAAGAATCACACGGGTACTTGCCTAAAAGGAATGAGAGTTTCTTATTAATGTGGAGAAAAAGGTCACCAGGCACGTGATTGCAAGGGAAAGAAAGAGTCTATCAATGTTGAATGCTACAATTGTAGAGAAATGGGTCATTATGCAAATGAATTTCCTAAGCATCAGGGAAACTTACCTCAAAAAAGTCCAAGGGATCAAGGCTAATCTTATGCTGCTACTACAGTTGAAGCGGAATAATTAATGTATTGGTGCTTTTGGACTCATGGATTATATTCTGGTTATTAGAATAATGTGATATATATATAAGGATTGTACTGCAGTACATGTTGTTTCAGTAAGGTTTTAATTTGATGAAGGTAATTATATTTTTATTATGTGACAATAAGAGAATATTTACTTTGTTTGGGGAATCTGATAAATTGATTTTGGAATTAAGAGACCTTTTAGAGAAAGTTTGGACAGAGGTATTTTAGATAACTATAAAGGTTGGGATGGATTATGTTGAACTTTTAATTGTATTGTTTAAGGTTAAAAAAATTCTGAAGATTATTTTTGGAATATTATAATACTATATTTTTAGGAAAAGGACAACCTGTAGGGTGGGGCATAACCCGTCGCGTCGGAAAAAGCTGCAGGAATCGAACCCACAACCATAGTGAAACAGACCTTTATTACCTACTACTAGCCTACAGGAAGTCCCTGGTTATTACAAAATAGTTTTAATAATCTAAATGATATGTGTTAATATTTGGAACCTTACACAATTAGGATAAATAGAATATTTTTTAGTTCTATTACCTTTTAGATTGAAAGATGGGTTTGTGGAAAAAAATTATGAATGAAAGTATACATGGAAAGTATGTTTATTCCCTCACGTTCTTAGTAAATCCCCTAAATAAACTCCTCAACTTTATGAAAGGTAAATTAAAACAAAAACGTTTCCGGTTAACTTTTCCAAATAGGGATTCAATGATCGTTTAACCAATCACAAGTTTGTGATTTTCTTATTGTAAACTTTCTCCTAATACAGTTTTCTACAACTCTCCATCAGACCTTTATGGTTTGTTTTTCTTCCATATCCATATTTTCATAGAATCCTAGTATGGTCTATCTCAGGTGAACTTTGTACTTCTCTTTATTTCTTTTAATGATATATTTTTATTAACCTTATTTCCGATGTGGGTTTTCCACAAAGGTATTTTCTATTTTCAACCTTTTATTTTCAAAGAAAAATTTCAAATTGCGAGGATGCAATTTATTGAAAGAGGGTATAATGTAACACCCTGAGCTTCCACGATACGCCTCTCTTTCAATAATGCAATAGCTTGCATTGTACGCAAGTTCGAGTTCTAACACACCGTGACTAATCAAAGTAGCCATTATGAATAGTAATAACCACTTTTTAAAATTATAGAAATTTTATATTTCAAAATGGACTTCATTTTTGTATTCATAATATCGAAATTATCCTAAGTTGATTTTTTTGTAATTTTCTGAGAACTTTCAATTTTTTATGAATAGTGAAAAATAGTTAAAAACAACTTTTTTAATCAAAATAATTTATAGTGATAAATTATACTATTGAGTGGTTTTAAAGTGTAATTAGAATATATTTTTACCATTATATCCAATGGTGGTCATTAGAATTAATTTCACTTTGAAATTTGACATAAACAATTGTCAATCTTTTGATATATATTGTTTCTTAAAAACAGGCTATTTGTTGTGACAGCGGGAATTAATTATAAAATTAATTAATGTTACTTATATGTTTGTAATTTTGTAAAATATACATATTTTTTGAATTTGGAATATCAATTATAGCTTAGGGTGAAATTTTGGCATTGTTCTGAAAAACTTCAATTTTTGATGAATAGTGAAACCACTAAGTGGTAGTTAAATAACTGATTTTTTTCATTTAAATGAAATATTACCACTTCTGTGATTTGATTTTTAAAAATCCGACATACATGGTTGTCATTAGGAAGTAAAATGTGGTTCAATGGGATTAAAATAAATTTTGGTGAATAGTAACTTTTAAGCTTAATTAATCGCGATTAAAGGTAATTAGTGAAATTTAAGGTAAAAATGGTATTATAAAAATATGAAATTACCATTAAACCTGCCCTACTTCTATTGGATGAGTCATGGCCGACCAAGACAACACATGGGTCAACTTGGGGACCCCATGGAGCCACTTTGGTAGGAAAATGACATAAATAACTTTTATTTAAAGTTAAAATAAAAATGTCATAAACATAAGTTGTTTTAATAAAACAATTTTTAAATGGGGTTATAAAAGTAATGTTTTTGACTATAAATATTCATTAGAAAGATAAAAAGATTTCCTACATAATTATAATTTTTTTATAATTTTTATACATTAAATAAATTAATTTATTTATGACACCATGATGATGTTGCGATTACCTCATTAATTAACGATTTAAATAAAATGAAAAGATATTGTAAAATCCAAGGCATACACTTGTCAAGAACCTATTGGATGAGTATATTTAGAACCCTTATCACCTTAGCGTCGAAGTATATAAGTGTGGGACCTTTTAAATCCGAAACTCGTTATATAATAAACTAACATTTCATTACTTTCCAAAAGTGCCCCTCCTCTCCACTTATAAAAGGCCCCCACCACTACCACCTTACTCACACTTTCAAAGCCTTTTGTCTCGTCCAACCTCTGCCCAAATACTCTCCCAAATTTTCTCCCTTACTCTTATAAGCCTCACTTTGGGCAGAATGCTTCCCAAAGAAGCCTTTGGCTCAAATCAAAAGAGTTACCGGATTTTAAGGTAATGTCTTCTCTTATGTTATTTTGTTTTATTTTTCTTCTCCAACCCCCTAAACTCTTTTTATAAATTTCATTTGTAACAAAAACAGTATCCTAAATGTACTAGGATGTTGTTATAATAAGGATTCTAGCTACACTTACACACACCTACATCTAATGGTTAAAGAACATTATGTTTCTGTGGATGGTGAATTTCTGCCTCACGAAAAGATGATTGTTCAAAACTCATATAACACCTTCAAAGGTGACCATTAAGATGTCACAATATTTATATATATGATATATAATATTTTTATGGTTTACTTAAGGTTATTTATTTTTAATTTATAAAATACCTTTATTGTTTCCATTATGGTTAAACGCGATATTTTTATTTTAGGAAGTGCGGACTACTTCCCCCTTAAAGTGATTTGAATCATTAATGCCATATGTGGGATGTATAAAGGATGGAGTAAATGATATTATATATGATATTATACTGGAATTATAATATACCTTTATATAATTATGATTTCATTAAATACGAAATAGAATTGAAAAGTAGCGTTCATGCGTATGTACGGCATACCGTCTCCATGAACGGTGCATTTCATTTCTTACCTCTAAACGTTATGGAATATTATAAATAAATGTATATACTGGATATATATGAGATATATGATATCTATATCATTAATATAATTCTGGATATAATGGATATTTCACCACCTGAACAACTTGTTATTATAAGAAGTTTATTTTTGACTCAATTACCAAAAATCTACAAAACGACCGTTATTAACTTAAATAAATACATAATGTTCATAACATGGTAATAAGTGATATAAAAGGATTAAAAAACTTGAAAAAGGTTCTTAAGCAGTTATAAATTAACTCTAGTTTATTATTCAGGAGGTTAAAAAACGGTCGAGTCAAGACAGGACGCAAGGTAAGGGAACTTCTTAACCCAATTTCCAATCATTGGGTTAATCTCCTACTTTCAAATTATGTCATGATATTATTATGTCCTATCTTGTATTTGTACTTTCTTTATGTGTACTTATAGTGAATACACATAATAGATCTATTTTATTTAAAAAAACTGATCTTTGTGAGGGACTTCGTCTCAATCTCCTTTCATTGAGGCATATTTGGTTTTATACACAACTTTACTTTATACAGTGTATAAACCCATTTGACTTTTACGTTTATTCAAAAGGAATCTTTTTATACGAAGTGTTTTACTAAACGACAAAAAGGAATGTTTTTCTTGTCGTATGTATGCGGCGACAACGACTTCTCCGCCGCCATGGCCATTATTTGGGATTCAGCTTCCTCTACAATCCATAACATTTTTTTTAATGAAAAATAAATTCCATGTTTTAATTTTCATTTATTTTGGTATTGAAAATGGTTTTGAAAGTGTTTTTATTATATCAATGTGTTGTGTTGATATCTTGTGATTGAAATGTGGAAATGTTATGTTTCCTTTATGCATATTTTATGTGATATGATTATGTTATGGTTTATGATATGTTTAAACATGTTCATATGAGGAATTCATTGGACATAATTAGTGACAGGTGGAGCCCGCTATAGCTCCTCGATGCATCGGTATGTCTCATGAGACAAACTAGTGTCTTGGCACGAGGCCTTGACAAAATCGTTTTTGTGGTCTTGGCACGAGGCCTTGGCTACGTGGTTATGATAGTCTGGAATTATGCATTCCATCATTATGTAAGTGGTTATTGATATTTCATGTGATTATTCAATGAGTAGAATATCCATGTGAGTAAGTAAATGGAATTATTTCATTTTACTATTGCCATATTATTCTAAATTTCAAGTTTAAAAGGCTTTTGTTTTAGTTAAATATTGCATTAAATGATAATGTTTTTTATGAAAGCTTCTGTTATATTGTTATCCTTACTGAGCATCTGAGTTCACCACTTTCAATGTTCTAATTTTTCTAGGTTGTGAAGAAGTATATTATGAATGATCTGCAGGGATAATTTAAGGGGATATGAAGAGAAGATTTTTTAGTTTTGTTTTACTTTATGATGTAATGTAAGACTTATGAATTTATCTAGTGTTTCCAAGGCTACTAAACTAATCGGTCTTTCGAGACTTGATCTTTTGTGATCATACCAATGTTACGATGTAATGCACCGAATCTAGGTAGTTGGGGTTAGGGCGTTACATTTTCGAAGCCATAGGTTGGGATGAGTGGTTGCTATATATATATCTGTATCTTTTTCATTTTATCGCACCGCACCCATGTTGAGCACTTAGTGCCGAAAACTCCGATTTCATGGGAGAGGGTGTTTTCCCATAGTTTCTAGCTCCTTCCTGCTCCTCCTCCCCTAGGCTGTGATGGATTGAGGCGACGATACACCCAAGAATCTTCGGGTAGGATTCGATTGGGGTGATTAGGCCCAAGACTCTTCAGGCAGGCTTATTGGCTGTGATGGCTTGAGGCGACCTTACACCTATGACTCTTCAGGTAGGTTTCGATTTCCGGCCCATGAGTCTTCGGGCGAGAGTTCTGTTACATTTACTATTCCCAAGAATCTTCGGGATGACGCCCAGGTGTCTTCAGGAGGAGATGTGGTTGTGGTTGTGAGGCCCATGTATGTGCGGGCAAGATACGTGGTTATGAGGCCCAGGTGTCTTCGGGAGGGGATGTGGTTGTGGTTGTAAGGCCCAGGTGTGTGCGGGCGGGATACGTGGTTTTGAGGCCTAGGTGTGTGCGGGCAGGGAGAGTGTGACAGCGTTAGGACGTTCAACTAACTAATGGAAAATGGTGCGGGGTACCCAATACTCTTGTTCTTATACTACTACTACCTGTTGTGATTGTGTTTTGGTGAGTGTGGCTGGTGAGGTTGGGTAGATATACTTCCTTGTTAGGTTTCTTCTATTGTTCTCACGGGACATTAGGATGTCTCCCCACTTGTGCACGAGAGCTTTAGGTTTCCCTACTGAGTATACTTGTATGGTCACCCTATGTTTACTTTCAGGTTTCCAGGAGGACTACCAAGGCCGTGCGGGGCCCTACTAGTCGGACAGTTGGAGTTTTTGCTATTGTTGTACCTTTTTTTTGGTATTGTACTTTGAGCTCTCTTGTAGTTGTACCTTGTTATAAATTTGTTTAAACATGCATGTGGGCTTGGTTTGGGTTTATTTCTATACACTAGTTCTTTTTTCCTTTTTGTGGTTGACTTGTCCAATTTCCCGATCATTAAAAATAAAAAGGGTAATGCCTCCCATATTTGTGAAAAAAACTCATACCCTTGCTGCTAGTCGCCACCCCGGGGCCTACTAGAGGCGGGACTCGGGGGGTCATTATCTCCCTTTCTCCATTTCAAGCTCAGGAGGGGCATCTTCGGTGGGAGGGGGTCGTGACCGAATGGTATCAGAGCTGATGGTTGAGAGATAGGATAGAGTCTGGAGTTAGGCACAGTGAGGATTGCATGTGATGGTAGGGAAACAGTGTTAGTTAACCTTGGTGCGTGACATATGCCAGGGAAGACCGGCTAGGACATGAGATTTTAGGGGCCCCCCATGATCCGATGCAAGGACTCTAAGCCTACCGAACGACCAAGTGAGACTACATTGATTGCAGGGTAGAGACCCTAGGGAAGGTACATGCATCATCATGATTGTGTTTTATGTGTTTTGGGAGTTCTGGGAAAGAATTTGAAATAAAATGATAATTAAAACTTTGAAAAAAAATCCCTACTACTTGGGCTTAGGTGATCCTTGTTTACCGTACAGCTATGGAACCTGGACGTCATCCCAGGGTGTCTCAGACGGCCGAGGCCCAGCAGATCTAGTCGGTCGATCAGTTGAGGATTGACCGAGAGGAGGAAGATAGCCAGTGGCAGAAGACTCTCCATTCCTTCCAGCAGCAGACCCTCAAGAAGTACAAGGGTAGTACTTCGGATACGGAGATAGAGGGGTGGCTTGAGGATCTAGGGATTGCTTTCACCTTGATCTGTGCTCCGAGGGAGTACTGGGTTCCCCTAGCAGTCAGTCAGCTGAGAGGTGCGGCGCGATAGTGGTGGACGCTCTACCTCGGAGAGAGGATAGAGGCAGAGGTTCCATGGGCTGACTTTGAGAAGGAATTCCGAGAGGAATTCCTTTCTTCCATGATCAAGGCGGAGAAGCAGCAAGAGTTACTCTCCCTTTAGCAAGGGAGTATGTCGGTGTGAGAGCTGGGGATCAAGTTCAAGGATCTCCTGCACTTGGCTCCGGATCTCTTTCCGGATGAGGAGTCTCGGGCGAGGCGTTTGGAGGAGGCGCTTCGTCCTTCGCTCCAGTATGTTGTCACCCCCTTCACCCTTCTGATGTACTTGGCGGTGAAGAAGAAGGAAGGGGTCGTAGAGAGGAAGCACTCTCTGGGAGGTGCAATGCGTGAGGTGTTTCAGCCAGGTTCGTCGAAGGGGAAGGCAGTCAGCAGCAGGTCTCCTGTGACAGGACCTTCCAGGTTCAGGCCACTGGGGAGCAGGCCCCAGCAATTCCAGTTCAGATATTCGGGTCCTCGTCCCTTTTCCACAAGCCCAGGACCGAGGTGTTTTTCTTGTGGAGGTTTCGGGCACGTTCAGAGTCTGAGCCTGACCCGAGTTCCGTATAGTGGAGGTGTCCAGGTTCAGCGCCCACCGCAGCAGCACCAGTTTCTAGCGAGGCCCTTCCAGCAGCAGCAGGACCATGCTCCTCCAAGGGAAGACTTTGCGGGAGGAGGCCGACCTCAGGGTGCTCCTCAGGGTCCCCGACCAGGGCGTGGTCGTGGAAGTAGACGACATTAGAGAGGAAGAGGAGCTGGGCGGGGACAGTTGCACACAACAGAGTTGGCAGCTCCAGCGGGACCAGAGGTGGTACAAGGTACGATTTGTTTCTTCACCACTCTTGTTTCTGCTTTGTTCGATTCGGGAGCCTCGCACACTTTTGTTGCACCTAGTCTAGCCCATGATTTGGGATTAGATATAGAGAGACTTTCCGTGCCACTGGTACTGAGTACACCAGTTGGGGGCCAGACCAGCGTATCTTGTTTTTGTTGGGGATGTGGGCTGACTTTGGGACCACATCAACCTAGTCGAGACCTTCTTCTGTTATAGATGCAGCCATACGATGTCATCCTAGGCATCGAATGGTTGTTTTCTGTTAGTGCAGCTATCGAATGATTCTGGAGAAGAGTTGTGTTCTCCGACATGGATGGGAAGCGCATATCTTTTGTTGGCGAGAGGAGCTATCAGGCAGGAAGCCGACATGTGGAGCCTCTCCTTTCCTTGTTGAGCGGGTTATCGGTTGTTCCAGCTGATACAGAGATGATGGATATCCCGGAAGTTGTTGTCGAGTTACTTGATGTTTTTCCTGAGGAGTTTGTGACTCTACCCCCCCCCCCCCCCCGACGAGACGTTGAATTCGGGATAGACTTACAGCCTGGTTCCCGTCCGATTTCGATGGCCCCTTATCAAATGGAACCTTCGGAGTTGCGGGAGTTGTGGATTCAGATTGACGATCTGATGGAGAAGGATTTTGTTCGACCCAGTGTGTCGCCATAGGGTGGTCCAGTTTTGTTCGTGAAGAAGGCAGATAGTGGTCTCAGGCTATGCATAGACTACCAAAGGCTGATCGTGGTAACAGTCAAGAACCGTTACCCCCTTCCAAGGATAGATGATCTCTTCGACCAGCTGAGGGGAGCATGTTGGTTTTCTAAGATTGATCTACGATCGGGATATCATCAACTGATGGTGAAGGACAGTGACTTCTCGAAGACAGCTTTCAGGTGTAGGTATAGGCACTTCGAGTATGTAGTGATGCCGTTTGGAGTTACGAATGCACCAGATGTGTTCATGGGACTTATGAACATTGTCTTCTCGGGGTTTATGGACCGGTTCGTCGTTTTGTTTATTGATGATATCCTGATCTACTCAAGATCGGAGGAGGAGGACGTTGATCATCTCAGGGCAGTCTTGGAAGTCCTTCGACACCACCAGCTTTATGGGAAATTTTCAAAGTGTAAGTTCTTGACACAAGAAGTATACTTTCTTGGGAACGTGGTATCTCAGCATGGAGTATTGGTGGACCCATCGAATGTGGAGGCAGTTGTTTCTTGGGTAGCACCCAAGAGCGTGGCATAAGTTTGTAGTTTCCTGGGGTTAACAGGTTACTATCAGAGGTTCGTTTCAGACTTCTCTCGAGTTTCTACTCCATTGACAGCTTTGACAAGGAAGAATCAGGTCTTCCTATGGAGCGATAAATGCCAGAAATATTTTGACTACCAGAAGGAGAAGTTGGTTAGTGCTCTCGTGCTCAGGTTTCCAGAGGAACGTTTGTTGTATGAAATGTTTTGTGATGCTTCTGGCCTTGGTTTGGGGTGCGTGCTGATGCAGAAGAAGGGCGTGATTTGTTATGGGTCTAGTCAGTTACTCCATCACGAGCGTAACTATGTCACCCATGACCTGGAGCTTTCAGTAGTAGTGTTCTCATTGAAGTTGTAGCGACATTACCTCTTTGGGGAGAGCTTTGTGGTCTTCTTAGATCACAAGAGCCTGCGTTATATCTTCTCCCAGTGTGACCCGAACTTACGGTAGTGGAGATGGGTCGTGTTTTTCCAAGACAATGACTTAAAGATCTCTTACAATGAAGGTAAGGGCAACGTTGTGGATGATTCTCTAAGCAGGAAGCCACATAAGGAAGTGGTTCGAGAATCCGCTGATTCTTGGAAGGCGATGGGAGAGTATGATGCCCTGCACTTAGATGCAAGGGAAGAAGGTGTTAGAGGCTATTTGTTCCAGATGACGATGCAGTCCTACTTGTTGCAGTAGGTGGAAGAGTATCAGTGGGGGGACTCCGAGGCGGAAGTGATGTGAGATCGAGTCGATTAGGGGATTGCTCCAGAAGGATGGTCAGAGGACAGCCGACATCGGATGCTTTTCCATGGAAGGTTGTTTTTTCCAGAGGAAATGTGTGAGGGAGTTCTTCGTGAGTTCCATAGCTCATCCTTGGTGGTACATCTAGGATTTTTAAAAATGTACCAAGGCCTGAGGGATCAGTTTTGGTGGCCCGGGGTGAAACAGGCAGTGGCGGAGTTTGTGGTTATGTGCCTAGTGTGTCAGCAAGTGAAGGCTGAACACCGTGTTCCTGGTGGATTATTGCATCCTTTATATGTCCTAGAGTAGAAGTGGGATGACATCTTTATGGATTTCGTCACAGGACTACCAAGAGCTCAGGGTGGTTATGATGCTATCTGGGTAGTGGTGGATCGTCTGACAAAATCGGCTCACTTCTAAGCAATCAAGGAGTCGGGCCTGGTGAGTACCATAGCACAAAGGTACGTAGACGAGGTGGTGCGCTTGCATGGAGTTCCAAGGAATATCTTCTCAGACCGGGATACTCAGTTTACCTAACGAGTCTGGAGGGTTTTACAGCATGCTTTTGGAACCCAGCTACACATTAGCACTACTTTCCACCCCCAGACCGATGGGCAGACAGAGCGGACTATCCAGACGCTGGAGTACAAGTTGTGAGCATGCGTTTTGGATTTCGGAGGATCATGGTTATGGAACATGACTTTAGTATAGTTTGCCTACAAAAACATCTTCCACTCTACTATTGGCATGGCACCATTTGGGGCTTTGTGTAGAAGCCCATGTCGTTCACCCATTTGCTGGGCAGAGGATGGTGAGACAGGTGCTCTTGGGCCAGAGGTAGTGTAGATCACCACGGAGAATGTCCAGCTTGTACGTGAGAGGATGAAGGTGGATCAGGACCGATAGAATTCTTATGCTGATCATCTGAGGAGGCCCTTGGAGTTCGAGGTGGGGGATCATGTGTAATTGAAGGTTTCCCCTCGACGGGGGCAGCAGAGTTTTGGGAAGGGGTGCAAGCTCTCACCTAGGTTCATCGAACCTTTTGAGGTGTTGAGGTGAGTTGGCGAGGTGGCATATCAGCTGGCCCTGCCAACTCATATGGAGAAAGTCCATGATGTCTTCCACATCTCCCAGCTTCATCAGTACTTACACGATGACTCTCACGTTATCGATTGGGGAGAGTTAGATATGGGAGACGATACAACCTTCGAGGAGCGACTAGACAGAATCGAGGATCGCAAAGATAAGGTGCTCCGTAGATGAACCATTCCCTTTGTTCGTGTGTTTTGGAGGCATAGCGGTCTTGAGGAGAGCACTTGGGAGAGGGAGACCCAGATGCACACTCAGTACCCAAAGTTGATTTGACATTTTTTTCCCCTTGTTCTTCTGAGCTTTGTGTTGATGTTGTACTCTGTACCTTTGATATATGGAATGCTTGGATTTTCAGTTGTGAGACCTTTTGTTTCCTTATTCCCGGGTGATGTGTAACATGTACGGATGTGTGGGAAAGGGAAAAACTGACCCTTAATCGAGACGCATTAATGAGGATGTGATTGAACCCGTGCAGGTGAGTCAGTGCTGCCTAAAGTGGATAATATCTCAACATAGGTGAAGGAATTTCCCAAACCCACGTGTTCGGGCAGTGTGTTGGTTGTGTGGTGTTGGAGTTAGTGCGCGTTGAAAAATCCTAATGTGTAAAAGTGGGAAGACCCAATTCTTAATCGAGACGCATTAATTTGGATGTGATTAAACCCGTGCAGGTGAGTCAGTGCCCCCTAAAGCGGATAATATCTCGACATAGGAGAAAGAATTCCTAACACATATGATTAGGGTTGTTGGTTGGGTTCCTGTTATAACGAGAACCCTAAGAGGAATCTTGTTGGGTTCCTCAGGGTTGGTTTTTGAATTCTCGGGAACGAGAATGTATTAAGAGGTATCTGATGTAATGGCCCAGACCTCTCCGGCCATTTCCTTTGTCAAAAATAAGGTCAAGAAGTGTTCTAGAGGGTAAAATGGACTTTTTCCACACTTTCCAGAATTTTGAAACTACACGCCGTGTAGTTTGAGTACACGCCTTGTACCCCCTTGTTGGGTATACCCCGTGTTGTAGACTGTGTCCTTTCTGTGTGCAATAAATGAGTGCATGCCATGTGACCAGTTCTACATGCCATGTAGACCTTCCCCACATACGCGTTACCAGTCAACGGTCGTGTACCATGTTGGAGCCATGTCCTTTACATGTGCAATAAATGAGTACATGCCGTGTATCTAAACTAAACACCGTGTAGTCCCTCCCCGCATATGTGTTTCCCTCAAACCGTGTGTTGAACAGTCAATGGCCGCAGAGCCGCGTTGGAGGCCGCGTGGAGACCGTGTGAAAACGGCCAATTAGACGTCATGTACAATAAGTACACGCCGTGTACTTTTTCTTTTCATGCCTATAAAAGGATAGGTCCCCTCCTCCTTTCAACTCACACCTCTCCTCCCCTCTTTTCTGAGCAGAGCACTCTTAAGAGACTCGAAGGCTCTTTCTTCCATAACTTTTCCGTCTGAGCTCCGATTTACGATCCATTAGTGGCCACGGGATCATAACGACGAGGCGGAACTTCCGATACTGGGTCCCTTGTTTTTCCTTTGGCCTTTTCTTTCTGTCTTCCACCCGAGGAGGTTCTTCCGGGACCTGGCAGAAGTGACGGACGCCGACGGATGTCTTCTAAAGTTGATCCGGGGGAGCGTTATGAACAGAACCTATTGAGGGAGGGATCTCACCTTGTCTCTCTAATTTGTGTATCATGCGGGGTGGGTATCCTTTTGTTTTCATGAGAAATGGTTGAACCTTTAAATAAAGATAATAACTGGTTTAAGAATGGGGGATGGGAAGTTGTGGTTGCTATTACTTTACCTTTTATATCCTGTGATATCATGTTGTGAAATGAATAGGCTTATGCCTACTGAAAATCATGGTCGTTGGGGGCCTTTTCTTGTGCAATTAAATGTTTCCCTATATTTCTAGACTATTTTTGTAAGAGGAACTTTATTGAATGTGGAAATTGGTTAATCACGTAATGTTGGCTGTTTAAATGAAAATCTGGAACCCTTGTGTGGTCACCCCGGTTAAACAAAATGGAATAATGAACATGTGGATGTTGGGTTGGTTACGTGGCATGTGTTGGGGGTGTTTTGTGGGTTGTTGTGGATCGGGTGAGCAGCGGGGCTGCGATTGACTTGGTTGTGGGAAGGTGTGAATGGTTAATGGTGATGGGCATTAGGGCTGCAATAAATGGTATTAAAGGGATGATGATGTGTGGTTTCAGTGTGGTTGTGGTTATGGTGGTTGGCAGTGGGGCCGTAAGGTTGGGTTTTAATGTGAACGGGTTATGGGTTGTGATTAATAAATAAAAGTGGAAGAATTAATAAATGGTGGGGCTTGGTAATGAAATGGGAATAATAATTAATGGGTTGTTTGGTTAATAAGAAGGAACTTTATGTGTTGCTGTGTTTTCCTAACATGCTTTGTGGATGGAAGGGATATGTTTTACGGACGTTTTAAGTGGTTGGTTGTAGATAGTTTCCCAGTAGTTAAGGAACTAAATAAGCTAATTTCTATTGAAACGTGAAAACCTTAATGGGGTTGGGGTTGTTTGTTGTAGGCATGCTTCGTGGTAGCAGTTTTGATGCACGTTCTCAGTTTCTCTTTTTAGAAGCCATAGGTTGGGCTAAGTGGTTGCTATATATATATATCTGTATCTTTTGTGTTTTATCGCACCACACCCATGATGAGAACATAGTTCCGAACACTCCCATTTCATGGGAGAGGGTGTTTTCCCATAGTTACTAGCTCCTTCCTTCTCCTCCTCCCCTAGGCTGTGATGGCTTGAGGAGACATTACACCCAAGAATCTTCAGGTAGGATTCGATTGGGTTGATTAAGCCCAAGACTCTTCGGGCAGGCTTATAGGCTGTGATGGCTTGAGGCGACCTTACACCAAAGAATCTTAAGGCAGGTTCTGATTTCAGGCCCAAGTGTCTTCGGGCGAGAGTTCTGTTACTTTTATTGTTCTTAAGAATCTTTGGGATGAGGCCCAGGTGTCTTCGGGCGGGGGATGTGGTTGTGGTTGTAAGGCCCAGGTGTGTGCGGGAGGGATACGTGGTTATGAGGCCCAGGTGTCTTCAGGCAGGGATGTGGTTGTGGTTGTGAGGCCCAGGTGTGTGCGGGAAAGATACGTGGTTGTGAGGCCTAGGTGTGTGTGGGCGGGGAGAGTGTGATAGGGTCAGGACGTTCAGCTAACTAATGGGAAATGGTGCGGGGTACCCAATACTTATGTTCTTATACTTCTACTACCTGTTGTGATTGTGTTTTGGTGAGTGTGGCTGGTGAGGTTGGGTGGATAGACTTCCTTGTTAGGTTTCTTCTGTTGTTCTCATGGGACATTAGGTTGTCTCCCCACTTGTGCATGAGATCTTTAGGTTTCCCTACTGATTACACTTGTATGCTCACCCTACGTTTACTTTCAGGTTTCCAGGAGGACTACCAGGGCCGTGCGGGACCCTACTAGTCAGACAGTTGTAGTTGTTGCTGTTTCTGTACCTTTTTTTCTTTTTTTATTGTACTTTGAGCTCTCTTGTACTTGTACCTTGTTATAAATTTGTTTAAACAAGCATGTGGGCTTGGTTTGGGTTTATTTCTATACACTTGTTCTTTTTCCTTTTGGTGTTTGACTTTTCCTATTTCCAGATCTTTAAAAATAAAAAGGGTAATGACTCCCATATTTGTGAAAAAAACTCATACGCTTGGTGCTAGTTGCCACCCCGGGGCCTACTGGAGGCGGGACTCGGGGGTCATTATCTCCCTTTTTCCATTGCCATCTCAGGAGGGGCATCTTTGGTGGGAAGGGGTCGTGAAATGTTTTTTAATATTGACTGAAATGTATTTATACACATATATTTTAACTAATTTTAGTTTTAAAAACGTCTTATGCTAATCTTGGCGTTGGTAATTCTTTCAATTATAATGTAGTTTTCAATAAAAATTAATACTTTTTATTATTAATCGAAATATTTAACTTATCCTAAAATTATCAAAAAATATTAAAAAAGATAATTTTTAAATATATAAATATAAAGTAAATATTTTGTAAAAAATAATATTTCTATAGGTTATATAAATTACATTAATTTGATAAACAAATTTAGAAAGTGGCATTTCTCAAACATATATACGATGTAATTAATATTATATACTTTTCTAATAATTTTTTTATCACTATATAAGAAAATTGTACATATTATTTTAAATTTGAAAATTCATTTAATATCTAAAATTTTAGTGGCTAGATTATAAATACTATACATAAATAATAATATTAATGGTAAATTGTGGTTCATTAAAACTAAATGTTGTGTAGAACACATGATTTAAATGAAATTTAAGAAATTTTAATAACAAATTTATAAAATATGATTGTATTACATTCTAATAACACTAATATGTATTACAACCTAAAAAAATACATCCCTTTTGTAGAAAAACCCAAGGATACTTCTTACTCATTATATATGTAGTTCCCCATATAATATCCAAAAACAAGTGGTCTCGCCATAAATAGTTTCCATGTTGAGTGGTATTTTTTGTGGAACATTATCTATATGATCAAAAATCACAACTACTTTTTCATCATAAAAAATATCATGATCCATCATTATAACCATTGATTTACACACATTTTAAGGATCATATATCCACTTTCTTAGGGGAGTCACATAAAATATATCAGTGACATAAGAGTGTTCTGTGGAAGTGCCCATCAATAAGCAATCATCCCAATATGTTCAATAATTTCAAAATGAATGATATACATAGATATTGGTTTTTCATTCCTTCCAAATATAATTTCCTTGTTACATGGGAAAAATCATTGAAATACCTTTTTAGAAACTTCATATTCTTTATCACGATGTTGGTTATCAGTATAAATTTTATGATGAATTTTTACTACGGTTTAGTTTTTATAAATTTGGGTAATAGTTCTACCAATTCATAAGTTATCTTATGTCCATGTATCATTATTCATCAACGTAATACTAGTATGTATGAGTTATATACATCATATAATTAAGGTATTCATGAGAGAGAATCTAAATACATGAGTGAATACTACTGTAGTATAAATAATCAACCAGCAGAAGGTGTTGATACCAATAACCTATGAAATCCACTAAAAAATATTTCAATATATCCTATAGGGTTTTAATTTTTCTATTATACTAAACATTTTTCTATGTTTTATATGTAGTGATCAAACTCTACTCTAAATAACGTGCTTGTGGAGGAATTCACCTTAATATTTACATAATTCAAATATCCCAATCAGAAATAATATAATATTATACTCCATGAAACCTTACCGATTCCATAATGAATATCCTATAATCATTATTTGAGGAGAAATGTTATCTAATATAAATGGTGTTTGTATACATTGTAATGTGATCGACTACAACTCAGATATTGTTGTACCCTTTTGACACTTTGGGGATTCATTTAAAAAATCCCATGGTGATGTTTTCCAAATTTGATTTTTCGATATATTATGGTTATAATATCCACTAAGACTCTTATCTCCCAGTAATTTCTTTCTAACATACCAATAACCAAGATTAAAAATATTTTATATCGCTCTTCATTTAAACCCACAAAAATAGATTTCATATCACTATATACCATTCATCTTCCAAGATAACAATGAACTAAGAATTATGTGCCACTTGTAATTAAATAATCTTCAAAAAATATATGTATAGAACACATAAATAGTTCATGTATCTTAATATTCCATTATAATAGTGATTAATTCTATATATTTTCATAACTTTTTTTGTGCTTCTGATTTATTCTAATTTTCAACTTTTTTCCTCAAATGTATAGATGGTTGAATACTTATTTATAAAAGTTAATATTTCAACCATTCCTTCATTAATTAATACATTTATGTCCTTTTATACTATTATTAATATATCTTTAATATATTTATGAGTATTTATTCCATTTTTGATGAGTTATAATGTCCCATTTCATCATTAGAGTGTGTTCGTTTTTGTACTTTTCGTGATTGATTCACTTGTATTCGATTATCGAAGTCCATGTGGAATGGGAATAATTCTCAAAAACTGAAAATGTATGTTATTAATGACAAAAAATATGTGTAATTGATATTATATATTATATTCTTTTTCCAGATATGATGATGAATATCTAGATAACATGTTAATGATAATCATTTAGGTTAATTTTAGCAGTTTTCCAGTCCCAAAAAGTTGTTTTGTTATTTTTATTAATATCAGGTATAAATAATTGTTATAGAACCTTATATAAGATATAATTCATATAATATTATATATTTCTATCATATGAATGGTTTAATTACCATACTTTTATATTTTAATAGAAAATGAAATGGCATCATCCTTGAATGTGATTAATTAACTCATCAAAGATGATGTTGTCATTTTTTAACAAAATGAGATGAAAAATATTATATAATAGATTAATACATAAACATTATACAATTACAATATATATAAGTTATTGGATTAATCATTAAATTTTTATGAGGTTATGGGAGGATAGAATATAAAAATAATTAACTTAAATATAAAAAAAATACAAAAGAGGAATTTGCATCTTGAATTTATCCATTATGAGAGCATCCTTATGGAAATGGTGTTTGAATTTTCATGATAACAAGATCTATTATAAGTTTGGGTGATATTTAGGGAAATATTGGATCACAATTTCAATAATACTAAAAATAGGAGATGTTTTAGGATAAGAGGTGGTGATATTAGGTGTTTATAGTAGTGTAGATGAGTGTTTTTTCGTTATTTTACTCATTAGTTTGTTAGTTTTCTCAAGACAAGAAATACTAATTATTATTGTGTATAAATACAGTAATTAGTGAATATTATTCAAAACCAATGGTAACTTATTTCATCCATGACTCTAACATGTCTCCAAAATTCATTTATTTACTAATATTATAAATTTCAATTTTCACTATTCTCAAAAAATTCAGCTATTTTATAAAAATGACAAAATTTCACCATAACAATTTATCAATATAAATATTTCAAAATTGAACTCCATATTATGAAATTTATATCCTCTGTACAATAAATATAAATTTTAATTAAAATATCATTTACTTAGAAAATAAAAATGGTAAAGTGACAACACGTTTTGTAACATATTCAAAAATTAATTTAGATCTCATAAAATTATCTTATAATAATTAGATAACAAAATATTTACTATGAATTCTTTTTAAGAAAATATATTTTCTTTAAAATTATAAATTTAATCATAAAAATGTAATTAAATATCCATAACTTATAAAATACCAACACATAATTAATATGTTTTTAAAAAACTAGTTACTCTATACATGATATAATTATATCATATCATCATTTATAAGATACCCAAATTTTATTTATAAATTAACTGTCATGGATAAAATTATATTTTCTAATTTTGTATTCATAAGGGTCACCAAACTATTCCAATGTTCTTGTTACTAATTATTTAGTGTAAAATCATTAATATCTTAAAATAAATCTTGTTTCATTAATTATTAATCTGCAATGATTATATTGCGTTATTAATGTGATTTTTTCATTTATACTATATAACATAATTATATGAATGGTATATTCAATGAATAAATGTTGGGTCATTACATTCTTCTCCCTTAAAAAATTTCAGTCTCAAAATTTCAATTATAAATTAAGGGAAACAGTTGATGGTACTTACTATCTATCAATTATTCTAGTTCCCATATTTCCCTAACATACATATGGTTCTATCATATTACTATTAAAATGTGATCGGTCTTATGGTATGGAAATTTATCTCTACAATCCGAGCTCCTAGCTAGTTTCTCCTCATATGAGAGATCATTTTTTCATTATACCGCCTCTGAATTTTGTACATGTGAGGGATCTAGTATGTAATTCCTCAAGTAGGATACATGGAATACATCATGTACTTGAGACATAGTATGAATAAGTGTATGCGGATATTCCATAGTTCTGAGATGATAAAGGATATCGTAGGGGCTGATGTACCTAAGAATTCGATTTATTTTCATCTCAAATCTACAGATCCTCTTCCATTTAGATATGAGGAGGAATACCATGTCTCTATCTCTAAACTCATGGTGTCATCAAAGAAGATCTAGAAATGTATTTTGTTGAATTTGGGATTTCATAATGATCCGCTGAATTCTTTTTACCTTTTCCAAAATTTATTCAACCAATTTTTGTCCTAGCATATTCTGTTCACCAAACTCAACTCAACATGTCAGTGTTATACATCTTTTCCCATAAAGGGAATCATATGGAGGAATTTGGGGGCTTGATTTAATAATTCTGTTGTGGGATAATTAGACCAGTGGAAGATGTTGGTCACAAACACCATTGATGTTCATAGAACATTCTCATAACATGTATTCCAGTTTTTCAATGTATTATAATATTTTAATTCATTTTATGTATGATAGGACTTACTAAATTTCAACTCAATTCATATATAATTTTGGAGACTATTCTATACATGAAGGTGAATCTCATTCATCTAGATAAGATACAATTGATGTTGCTACTCCATACAGCAATTCCCCATTTTTTATGTATATTCATGCATATTGATCCAATAATGAGTTTTCTCAAATTTCAATAAATTGAAATGTCTTTGTAAGACTACCCACAACAACACGTATAGAATTTTTCCATGTGGATGTCATTGGATGTCAAGTGAAATGGCCCATGTTATGTTCTTATATATCCATGTTGGTATGGGTGGTAATTACATCATCCCTATTGGATTTATTATTTCATACATCACATTCTAACATACTAGGAACATTGATGTATATTCAGCAATTACCATTTTCATATTTTCATACAAATAGTTCTTCTGGAGATCTCAATACTCCCTTGGTGAATTGGGAATGTTGGGCTATGTGCGTCATTTAGATGTTATTTTATTATAGCTAGATCAGATCGTACACATAGTCATGACCCAAATCATATTACTTATTCTTATTCAGTTTTTAACTCGAAGGATTTCCCCTTTCTCAATGCTTCAACTTTCTTCAATATTTCCACTTCATTCCATTGACCATCTTTTATTACCTCTATAAGGGATGGTTGAGAAGTCATTTGTTAAAGTGTTTATGATATTCCTTCTTTAGTTATTCGCATCCCCATAATTTGAAAATCTATGAAGATTGGATCATTCACAATTCTAGTTATTGATAATGATAAAGGATACCTTCTATAGAGTTCATTAGCCAGGTTCTTTGTCTTTGCAATGAGTTTTGTGGACTGAGAAATCATAATTTTTGATGAGATGTAACCATATTAATTGGCACAAATAAATATATTTCATGGTAAATATATATTTTATACTCTTCGAATTAGTATATATATTACACTTATTACCATATTGAAAATTCCACCATATTTTTAGGGAACAATCCCTATTTAAACTCCAAATCATTAATATGATAGATTTTCTCATGGATTTTGAAATTCCATGAGATGTAGTATATCACTATATCATTTTTCATTAGTAAGCAACATACACCCTTCTATTAAGCATAAATGTACACCACAAAGAGTTCCCTAACTATTCTTAGTGTGAGAACTAGTGTAATGGCATTAAAAATTTTCAACTCTTTAATGAAGTATTCATGATTATTGATCCCAACAAACATAACTTTCTTCTAATTCAACATGGTTAGTGGGTTTAAAAGTCATGATAATTTCATCACATACCATCATTGGTAACTGACTATACCATGAATGTTGAGGATATCTATTACATATGTTTTAATGTTCCACTATTTAATAGCCTTTGTCTTGAATCGTTCCACAAATATCCTCTTACTACTAATAACATTATTCAAGAATGATACTTCCTCCATCCAGAGCTTGCATTTTATATACATTTCATAGATTTTCTATTTTTTCAATTTCTTCAGCATACTATTCAAATTCTCTTCATGCTCATCCTTTCACATGGTTTATACATGAATATCATTAATAAATACTAACACAAATGTTACTAGGTATTATCGAAATTATCTATTCATTAAGTCCATGAAAATTGTTGGAGCATTAGTGAGTATAAAAGGAATCACTATGTACTCATAGAGTCCAAAACAATTTTGGAGGGCAGTCTAGGGAATATTGTCCTTCCTCACATTTAATTGGTGATATCCCAAAAAAAGGTCCACCTTAGAGAAATAACTGGCCCCACATATCTGATCTTACATGTCTTATATCAATGTCATGGGATATTTATTCTATATTACGATTTTATTAAGCTCGTGATAATCAACGATGAGGTGTATTAATACATCCCTCTTCTTGACAAAGAGGACTGGTGCACCCCATAGTGATGCACTCAGGAATATAAAATCAATGTCCTAATTATAATTTCACGGCTTCTTCAGTTGTACCATCTCAAAAGTTTCCATTCTATAAGGTGTCTTTATATAGTTTTATATCCATTAGTATAATTGATAACTCAACCTCTCGATTAGGTGTATGACTAGGAAACACTTCGTGGAACGCATCATTTTAGTCAATCTCAATGGGATTTCCGTTCAGTATGATTTTATCTTTTATATTAGTCATTTCATCTAGATATGTTTTATCACAAGGAAAAATCATCCAAAATATAGAAAATGAATCTTATGTAGATTTACCTTCCACATTAAACCTATACAGAATAGAAGGATACTTCGAGAAGTGAGGTGTGATATCCTTTTTCTAATAGTTTATGTTGTATTTATTTAAATATAAACAATATATGCCCAATATAGAGTCAAACTCTACCAAAGGGAGGATGAATTTTATTTGGGAGGTTCATTCCAAAAATATTTATAGTGGATGAGATATAATGTATGGAATTAATAATTTACCCACTAGTGGTTCTCATATAAAACTCAAACTCTAAATTTTGAGGTGGTTTTTGAAGAGTTATACAAAACATAAAAATTATGATATAATGTGTAGAACTAGATTCAAATTTTCATTTAATATTTTTGGATGAATAATGAGTGTACCTATCGCTACATAATTTTTAGGATCCATAGTAGATATATTGATAAAATATTCCCTTCCATGAGGCATTGAAGGATGTTATTATTGATTTCCATCCAACAAAACTTGATTTATAGAAATGGATCACATAATTCCCATGATCCTTGTAGTTGTAACACTTCAATATATGATGATTATTGATATGAACATCCCCTTAATATTCAACATTCATGGGATTCTTCATATCCGATGAACAGTTATTTTCCATATGCCTCATTCTTTGACATTTGAAGCATTTAACGGTTCCATTTAGATTGTTCGAAAGATGGTACATACCATAATTTGACATGTCGACTATTGTGATTTCATCGGTAATGGTATTTTTTTGTTAATACACCAATAATATAATCCAATTTTATCATTTTATCATTGGTCCCACAAGACCACTTAGAGTCTCTAATCTCAATTTCAACCTTAAGTGCACGAAATAAAATCTCCCCATAACTATCATAATCTATAATTTACAAAGAGCTTCATAAACTCAGTTGTCATCTACTAAATATGAAATCCACCTTGCTTACTTTATCAGTGAAAAAATCAGATTTGTATCTTATAGGACTTTTAATGTTTTCATCATACTCCTAAATAGACTCATCTTCCTTTTATTTAAATATGATGAATTCTATAACCAAATTGATATGGAAGGTTTTGATAAAATATTTAATGAACAAATTATAATTTACTCCCAGTACATTATATTAATTTTCTCTTAGGAAATCATGTTTTGTACAGTTTCCATAACTGATTAGGTTCCCCATAAAAATAATATCCTTCTAACATAACATTATATTGTTATGAGAATTAGAGAAAATAAAATTTCTTTTTAATGGCGTTAAATCACTATTTAATGTGGAGGGAATCAAAATATCCAGTAAACATGGGAGACCGTTACCATATAAAGGATTTAATCACAAATTTATCTATTTTAGGAGAATGAAGTTGTTCCCCAAAATTATGTTATTATTCATAACATGAGGATGTTGAGAAAATACCATCATGATGTTTTGATAACCCATTCCCATCATATTTTCCATATCATTAGCGAAATAATAACATTTCAAATCCCATATATTATTGTCACATGTTCTTTTATTCCGATATATAAACTAAGTAAAGTAAATTAAAATTATTGCGGATTGAATACTTAAAATATATGCATAATAAAAGTTATATTTTAACATAAAATGAATAACAGGTAAAGTAATAGTATATACTAACTTGTGATTCCCTAGTTTTCAATCTAATTTATCCATGATTGGTTGCATAACATATTTTTGTAAGGAAATTTTTTTCTCTCTTTATAATGGATTTTAATGAGATTTGGAATTTACCAAAGTATATCACCTAGTAGTGTCAAACATGGTGCACATTAAGGACCATTGTTCTGAATGATGTTACCCCAAGTCAATCCTAAAATATATTTTTGTAGTTTTTATTCCTAGTTACATCTAGTCCAAAACCACATCAACATATACAATCCTAGGAGGGATTTATTTTCTTAATAAACTACTAACTCTATAGAATCAGAAATTTAGTCATGTTTTCTTTTATATAGTCTTATCCCTGGGGTTATTACTAATGGTATCAATTCCTACTCTCCAAAAATAAATATACCGTAATCTAATATAAAATATAGAAACCCTATCCTTTTACACATATCAATTCATGCTTTTAAGCATAATTAGACATTCAATTATATGTTATGGTCATAATGTCTAGTTTTCAAGAGATTAGGTGCATGAATAATCATCATAGAACCAAAATATAAAAATATTTTATTTATTATATCTAATGAGCTCATAACTCCATTTTATCCCTTATATCTTCATAGATTAACCTGGGGGAACACATGAAGAGAATGTTAGAAAAAAATTACATTATGGATGTAAACATAATAAGAAATATTAGAACATGCCATTTATTACATGACATGAAGATATAAAAAGGCATGAAACATGAATAAACATTTAGAATCTGAAAATATAAAAATGGGTTCATATAATATTGGAATAATAGAAATATGGAAGCAATATTAAACATGAATTTAGCCTGACTAATGTCTCATTGCACATAGAGGATTACGAGCCAAGTATAACAACCATGCCCATTTCACATAAAGCATGAGTTAATGAAAACCACCTATACCGTTGCACATGAAATCTATTGCAACTATACATTACCCAATTCAATCTAGAAAAATTTTTGTGAGTCCATCATAATATGTTCATTAATATGATTTTTCACATAAATAATAATCTATAATAAATGAAACAAAAACATACGAGTTCCCCATGGAACCAATTGCATATCCAAATCATGTCAAATGGCATAACATAAGAGAATATTTTGATTGTGTCCATGACATAAAATATCAAAATCATAAATTTAAATTCAGAAAGGAAAATATGCATAGGTAATGATATGTAACTTTAAAATTATGTGAATACATGTAAAAATGGGTTTTATTAAAACATAGAAATAAAACATTTTAGTGTAGTTTAAATAAAACATTAATGATTATTTAAAATGGAATTAAACATTTGTTTGCATTAAAATAGAAATGAACCATTAAATATTTTCATAATAAAATTAGAGATTTTATAAAAAAATATAATAGTTTATTTAAATAGAGAGTGAATTTCAATTGAAAATCAGAATCAAATCGGGAATTTAGATTTATTAGGGTTTTATTTTCGGGGTGATCAGAGAAGGTACCTTATTAAAACATTTAATACCCAATAAAATAAGGATGATATGCTTCAGATAGATGAGTTTTGAACATGTACACTAAAGTTAGGATAATTAAATGAAAAAAATGGGATTTATATTGGTAATATAGAGGAAAAATGTAACCTAAATGAAATACAGAAGTTTGAAAATCATCCCTTACAATAGGTCAGAAAGTGTTCTATACTTGATCTTATTACCCATAACAGTCATATTATATTTAGTAAATAATAATTCCATAGACATTTTACTCATTTTATATATTTATTAAAATTTAATTAAGGACATTTGTGGGTTTTTTATGAGTTATAGGTTTTGATTTTATCATCTGGTACCGTTCGTTTTCGTACCTATAATTATTGGTTCTCTTGTATATGAGTATGGAAGTTCATGTAGAATGGCTATAATTTCACATAATATTAATTATATTTTATAAATGAATAACCATAAGTGTAATTTGTATTATATAATATTTTTTCCAGAAAAGTTGATGAATCTATATTTAACATTTTAATTATAACAATTTAGATAAATTTTACCTGTTTTTTGATCACAATGAATTAATTTTGTACTATTATTTAATATCATGTATATGTAATTGTTCAGAACATAACATAATATATAATAATTATTTTATAATATATTTCAACCATAAAATTTGTTACATGACAATCCTGGAAGAAAGGAATAGAAATTGAATACCCATTGTCCATGAATATGATAAATTAATAAATCAATTATTATGTTTTCATTTTATTAAGAAAAAGAGAGGGGAATGAATATGTGATGGATTATTCCATAAACATTATAGAATAAATTTATATATAATATAAAACAAATATCATTACATTATTATGTTAGTATATGTGGATATAATAATAAAACTAAGAAATATAATATAAAATAAAATAACAGGGAAGGGGAATTTACCTCTTGAATTTATCCTCCTTAACAGCCTTGTTAGAAAACTGTTTGGACTTTTGATGTGGTAAAATGATACTGGAAATGGGGGAGATTTGATTGTGAGATATTTGAGAATATTTTCAACCAGGATCAAGGATTTAGATGTGGTACTAGAAGAGGTGGTGAGGGAAGGAATTTATAGTTGTGGAGAGGTGTGTTTTCTCATTATTTTAATCAGTAGTGTATTGTTTTTCATAAGATATAAAATATTGAGGATTACATGTTCTAAATTAAATTATTTTTATGTGATTTCTAAAATATTGTAACTTTCATCATCCATGATTTAATCATGAGTCAAAATTTCATTTATTTACAAACATTATAAATTAATGTATTTCACCATTCACCAAAATTTTAATTATTTAAGAAAAATTATAAAAATCACTCTAAATAATTTTTTATATGTAAAATTTAAATATAAATTCAATTTTATTAAAATAACTTTCCATTAATAATAAATTATATTTTCATTTGTAATCACCATTTATTTAGAAAATTCATATTTTAAAAAACAACTCACTTTTAACACTTTTAAAAAGTAATGAAAGTCTAATAAAATTATATTTTAATCCTTAGATAATAAAATTTTCATTTACCAATACGTTTTTTGAAAATAAAGTTTCATTTAATTTACAAAATGAGTCATAAACTTGTAGATAAATAATTATTAATTTTAAAATATGAACAATTAATTAAGAATTTTTTAAACAAATATTGCATAAACTATGATATAATTATATTTTATTTTTCATTTAAAGGATACCAAATTTAATTTAAACACATATAGTAAGGTTACTATATAATTGGTTTCTTTACTATTTAAATGGGTCACATTCCTATTCCAAAATTCATGTAACTATTTTATTGTTATATACATCTTCACTTCTATAAATAAATATTATTTAATTTATTATTCATTTATAATGTTTGAATTGAGTTTCTAATGTGATTTGTTTTTATTTATATTATATATCATAATTATAAGAATGAAATTTTCATTGATAAAATTTTGGGTTGTTTTAGGTAAAAATTTAGCGAAATACATCCCTTTTCAATGTTGTCCTAGAGTTTATTTTTCAATTCTTAGAACTCTTTTTGGTCTATTATATAGGGAGACATTAAATTAGGTGGGGCACTTATTATGAGTTATACTGAGAAATCAATATCATGTTTTTGTGAAATACTATGAATCTCATTATAAAAGACATCAATAAATGCATACACTATAGTGATATCATTTATTTCTATTTTATCCAAAAACATATGACATAAAATACACATTATAATTGGAATCAAGACCCATAAAATGGTTTTAGTTTTTATATTAATTTTCATATTTAGCTTCATAATGATAGAAGATCATAGGTCAGTCTGGAATAATAATCCCAACATCCATTCCACAAGATTGGATGTGGAATTTATATAGAAAAATCCAACCCATTCCTAGAGGACATAAAATTTGAAAAGTTTTAGAATAAATATATTTATTGGAATAAAATTCCCACAAACCTCAACAAGATAACACTAAAAGAGATGAAATAAGATCATTATACCAATTGTAATTTTTACTACTAATCGAACTTATAATAATTTTGGATAATAATGAATATCCATTGATAATTTTGAAGATATAAATTAATTTATATTAATATTTGAGCATAAAATTCTCTAAAAACAACATTAATCAATATTTATTCCCATACTAAAACCAAATTGGCTAGAATAAACAATAATGATCAATTATAAGATTAATTATTTATAAAGTATCCTTCATAAGATATCTAAGTCCTAGAAAATTCTCTTTTAGTATTTGTTACAGTATGCTTATAGTAGGAAAATAATTCTCACTAATTATTTATTTTATTCATGATGGTTTTTACATATTTAGATTTTTTACATCATATTCTTTGGGAGTGTAAACCTATATGTGTCACGAGGCCCATTTTCATGCACTAGGTTATGGTCCATTATAGTGAAATGCTCCCTTTTAGATTTTTAACCTATGGTAAAATAGTACCATAGCCACATACACATGTTGTATCCATAAATGGATGTAACTAATAATAAATCACTCTCTCCATCCTTCACTAGAATTCGATTATACTTTTCTACTCTTATTCATATCCAAGTACTTATATATATATATATTTAAATATATAAATATATATATCCCAAATGATCTCAATAATGTTTTCTCATCCTTGTTTCCATTGATTAACTAAATAATTCCTTCAATTGAAACTATAGTGTTTGATTATTATAACTAGTATTCTATAATTCATAACAACATGGAAATATAATTATGTCTACACGTTATGTGTGTGACTCATACCACAATTCCAAGTGGAATACATTGCTTCTTGATGCTCTTTGGGTGAAGATTCATGCTCGACCAGTGTTCACACGTGATATTTACCAGAGACTGGATCACTTCCTAAAAATCAGATACCACATATAGTGACCCTAGATTTTCATATATATATATATCATATTAAAATATGAATATTCATTAAATTTTAAAAATACAAGCTTAAAAAAAATAGTTTCATTGGATAGTAGTTAATCAATAGTCTAATTTCATGTAAAATCTTCGACATCTCCAATAAGGATCGTCCAATTTAGTAATCCTTATGGGCATACACTACATAAACCATTCATCATATACTATGGAGTAGAATACTAATATTGTTTTCCCAGATTCTCAAAAAGATAAATATTAAATACTTCAATCAATGAACATATAAAAGCATAAGATAAGAATTTGGGTATTTGATTATATGTATAACATACAATTTTTAGACCTTGTCTGTCATAGTTTTTAAATTTGAGGTATTAAATAAAAATTTATAACATAAAATGAAATTAACCATGTGAGGAAAAAATATTAATAAATAAATAATTAACTATAAGTTATTCTATTATATGTGTGGAACCGTCAAATGTATGATGAAAACATTTGATGTCACGGTTAATATGGATGATAAAAATATATTAATATATAAGTATTCGACAAACATTTCATATTTCACAGTGAAACAAGAACCATAACCTATTTCCCATTTTAAAATTTTTCCAGTATCAACACCGATTTCCAATAATGTATCAAGAACATCCGCCTATTAATCATTGTAGATCAATAACATACTTTTTGTAGACATTATCTCATGAAATATAAATCATTACACAATGCATTGTAATGAGATATTGGTACCACACATCACATAAAAAATAATTTTTTTCCAAAATAACATTAAATATTAATCATATCATAGTCTATGAAAATGAATTTGGTATCATATTCATTACAATATGTAATATTACACATAATGAATTTTGATTAATTTACATTTCATCAATTCATCTGAAAATAACCCACTGAAATGGAAGGAGTATCAAAAAATATTTTTATCATACTAATATATATAAAAAATCCATATAAAGAATAAAAATAATTATATTTCGAAATATAACATGTAAAATTATACCAACCCCAATAATTTATGATCAGATATTCTATCAAAATATTATTAAAATAATAATGAGTAAGACTTTCTTTCCATTTTAAATCAAATAATTATAATACTAAAACATACAAACTATTGAATGAAAACGTTTCAATGAATATTACCTTGGAAACATATAATGGAATATTTAAATCATTATTTTTTCATGATAGAGATAAAAAAGTTTTATCTAGTATAAGTTAAAATAAAGATTACTTCCACATTACTGATAAAATCCATGCATGCCTTCTTTGGAAAAGGACAAGAATATATCTATTAGACAATCTTCAAAATGTATTATATGGATAAATATTTATTTTAGTAATACATTCGTAATATTGAATAATTATGAAAAATATTTTTATAAAACTTTTACATAGAAGAAGAATGATTTTTGACCTAAGAGATAAATAATACTGATTTATAAAAACAAAATTTTTTCTTTTTATTTCAAGAGGAGAAATGAAATTATTTATTATCCAAAAAACTCAAAATATGATAAAAATAAATGTTTTTCTTGATTGGTTTATTAAACTATTTCCTCATCACAACCATAATCATAACAAAACTTATAAACAATTATATTATAAAATAAATCCCTTGAAACATTTATAATACGTTTATCATAAGAATAATGAATGAAAGAACCACATAACAATATTTATATCATATAATTTTCATGAGAATAATCATAATATGAATTCATGGAATGTACATACACACAAAAAATATTATGAAATTGTGTTAGAAGGAATGTGTCCCACAAAAATAAATGTGAGATGGAAATAAAATTCCTCACTATTAAATTTGGATTCATAAAACCTGTGAAAGAATAAAACAAAATAAATCATTAAAAATATTAAATATAACTTTATTCATGAAATAAAAATTCTATTGCGAATTATAAACACATAACTAAATAAGTGAGTAATGAATATGGACAATGTCTCTTGAAAATAAAATATTAACCAAATATCCCTTACTGTATGTCTCAAATTCAATCATACATGGTAAAACATACTATAAAATAAATATATGATTAAATAAATATATTATAGAATCATAATCATAAGTATTATAAAATAAATCATATTAATATGAAAATTTATTACCCATGTATAAACAATTATTATTTTAAATCATCTTTTTTTAATAATTTCTTTATTTTTAAAGTATGTTTTTGTTTTCTAATTTTGTTTATTTTAGTTTTATAATTTGAAAATCACATCTATAGCATGTTCAATGATATTAGTATCATATATATTAATTAATAATATATTTTTAATAATTTATTATAGTATGATATTGAAAATAAATTACCCCATTCCTAGTGACTGTTGGTCATAAATAATCATGAATGGTGGTTCTATTGTCTCAATAAATAAAAAAATATAAAATAATATAATATATTAGCTTAAAAAATATTTTATTTCATATATATCACATATTTTAATTAAAATTATTCTAAATAACATCCATGTAATGAGTGAGTGAATCATGAATCGGGTCATTTCATGATGTTGAAGTCCATCGTACACAGGAGTGATGTTATCAGATTCCCACAAATTACAAATTACTATATTCTCTATGATATTATAATTAAATATGTATAAATATATAATAAATATTTCATAAATTTGATAAATAAATAACTAAATCCTTCCATGATTATTGGTGATGTAAAACCAATTACATCAGTTCACGACGTTAGAGACTACTGTACACGTGATTGAAAATTTCATTTCCCACAAGATTGAATATTAGATGGAAAAAATTATAGAATAAAAATAATAAAATAGATGTATTCTCTAGATAATTGTGTTATTATATTTGATTTAGTTTTAAGTTAATGAATATAGAATATAGTAAGAGAACAGTTGGAATGAATGATTTTGGTGACGATAATTACCTTCTACTAGAGAAACCTCATTTGGATAAATTATTATGGACCCTAGGATTTTTTTTTGTATGAAATGTTTCTATAAAATATGGATAAATATTTTTTTTTATTAGAGGTTATGGTTAATCCAAATGTCTTATTAAGTATGAAAAGTTAAGGGAAGTATGTTCCCTTTTTAATTGAAGAGGAGGGGCATATTTGAAAAATACAAAATGTGATTCATCAATGGGAAGTCATTTTCACTCAATGTTCATAAAATATTTGATAAATAAATTATAGGAGTGATTATATTATAAATAAATACCTCAAAAATTGACATTTTGTAAATATGTTGATCCTTATTGTCTAATTTTAGTCACATTTTCTATTTTATTTTCCACCAAGGTAACAAGATTATTTTTATTTACAATAGAAATGTATCATTTCAAAAAAATTAATGTGATATTTATTTGATAATTTATACCAACTTATTAAAAATAAGAAATAAAATTTATTAAATAATGATTCATTATTTTTTAAAAAATAATTTTAAAACATTATTATATAGCAAAAAATGCTCATATTAACATTAACTAATATAAATATGTTTTATTATTTTTACCAATAATTAAGACCCAAAATTAAATTTACCTAATTCTCCAAAAATTATTTTTTATTCCAAATATGGAAGATATATTATAAAATTAAATAAAAATAAGTCTTATACTTTAATTAAAAATTAAACTAAAAGACGTGGTGAAATAGTTGATTTACAAAGATAAAACTAACCTATATATAATTTTTTTAATAAAATAACAAATTATTAAATTGATTATAATAACCAAAATTATATTATTAACTGTATAATATTACTAATATAACATTTATGAAAATATAAAAAACAATTTAAAAAAATATCATAAAATGAAAATGTAGTTTATATTTAATATTATTATTTTGTAATTTTCATGAAAAACATAATATTACAAAAAAATTATCAATGATTCACTCAAACATAATTTTGTATGTATATTTAAAAAATGTGGTGTATTATTCTACTAAAATTTCAATAAATAGGTGAAAATAAATTTCAATAAATTTTTTTGAAAAATTACTATTTTCAAAATATATAATTACATTTCTAAAATTATATTATACTTTTTTCATCAATATTTTTTATTTAAAAATAATTATTTAAATTAATTATAAAATATTTAATATAGATTATAATCGTCTTGTTTTAGTAATAATTTTAATAGTATAAATGAGTTCTACAAAACACATTACTGCGTGTAAAACAAGATATCAAACAAAAATAATTAATGAAAACGTTTTTTCAGAAATTATAAAGGTTTTATAGAAATAATATATTTTATGTATTAAAAAAGAATATAAATAATCATTTAAATTATTATTAAATGGTGTTAGATGATCATTTAGTGATATCCTTAGGATGGCTCTTTAATCCTTTATAGGATGGTCTTAAGTGAAAACCATAATATCAACCACATAAGGAAAGAATATATTAATGTTTTTGAGTATGTCTTGGAATACGTAGAGTGCACAATGATTTTTAATAAGGTGGGGGAAGAGGTTCCCATTTACAATTTGGGGGAGTTGTGAAATTTTAAATATAATTTTATTTAAAATACAACAACTATCATTATTGTTTAATCCGACACAAAGTGTTCAAAACGTTTTATTGTTGGAAATTATAAGATCTATATTCCATAAAAAATAAAATATAAGAATGTTTATATTGAATTTAAAACATTATGTTTTGGTTTAACCCCCATATTAACAATTTTTATCCATAACCATGATATCAGAATTTTCACATTTAAGGGTTCAAAAGTTTCTTCTAAGGTGTAAGGTGTCTCAAAAATGGTCCACAGATGAATCTCTAGACCTTTTCCCACCCCATTTAGTCTCTTTATGTAATTTTTTTAAAAAATATGTAATAATATATTAAAATCAATGTTTATCATTAAATAAATTTTTAGCACTATTAATAACATTTTACTTCATATAAATAAAGAATATAAATATTTAGAATATAAGTAAACTCATAATTAATTAAACATTATATTACTACTAGAATAACATTTTTAATAAAAACTCTTATGTGGAAAACGTGAGAAACCAAAAAGTAAAAACATATATAAGACTCTAAATAATATTAAAAAATTATTATGGACCAACTTAAAGTAATTATAAGAAACATCCAAAAAAATATTCCATGAAAAATGGGTTACCTCTTTATCCAGTTATTCTGAGATGCTCTCTTCGAAAAGGGAAGCAAATTTTTCCTCTACTTGTAAGAAGTCTTTCACTATTATATTTTTCCCATTGTATCCTTTGGTCAAAATTAGATGTTGTCTGTTAATCAAATCTGTTTTTGGGTGTTTGTATCAACTTGAATTTATTATCCATTCATCTAATCTACATCTTCCATATATAGAAGAATGTTCAGAAATATTTCCTGTATTTATTCCTAAGAATGAATTAAAAGGTCCCATTAATATTCCATTTCCATGGCATCTACACCCAGCTGTGGAACATTCGTGAGAGATATTGGAGATTCAATGATTTTAACCTCTAATATTGACAACACTAGCATCCCCTCCTCTCTATATACACCCTAGATCATACTCTTCAACCCCTTAGCTCGAACCACATGATATTTACAAACCTTATATGTGATAGTATTAAATCTACCAAAGAAAAATTACACATTTTGTTCAGAGAGGAATCCTATTAGTCTAAATCTGATAAATTACCTCTTTCATGTCTTTATGATTTGTTTACTATATTCTTTGGTGTAATCAAGTATTCCTTGAGGGTTCTTGGGTTCCCCCTTGATGATCGGAGGATTTCAAGACATGAGGTTCCCTTTCTTCCCTTTCCATTATCTAGGTCAAACTACAACCTCTTTCTCATAGTCTGAGTTCATCTCAAAGACCCCATATGGATTATTATTCTCCCTATATATTGATGGTTGACATCCAACCTACTTTTTTCCATCTTGTAAGTATAGTTTCTCATCCTTTTGGGTTCTACATTTCTTTCCCTTTAGCATTCTGGGGTGAGAAGGGATTATTCACATGAATATGCTTTTCATACGAATGCCAACGAGGAAGCCATTGACATGGAAATATTTCCTAATAAAAGTTATAGATGTAAGACTCACTAAGTACGCTAGATGAAGAATGGGATTAGGCACCTCTATGTTAAAATGGATGATCAAACACTTGAGGTTGAGCCCCCCCTCCTTCATGAACAGTCTCCGCTAAGTTGGGAAATGTCATATAATAAGGACCTAATAAGATTGGATGTATGGTCTTGGAAACACCCAGATCATGAACAATCTATCAATAAGATCTTTTACTCTCAGATAATGAGGCCTCAAAAAAATTAGATTATGAACGGAAGAGGAATGTCCCTCCATACTTCGCTCCAAAAGTTTTCTAAGCCCACACCCTACAGTGCAGTGGGGATCCTTTGTACATGCATATAAGAAGCTATCGAGTGACTCAGTTTATAAAAGATGGAAAAATTTGACCCACGATTCATACAATATAATCTATTTGAAACAAATTTCCTCAACCTCAATAGTCTTAACAAAATCATCAGGAAATTAGTAATCATCAACTTTTACACATACCCTTAGATAAACATGGTGACAGATTGATTTTGTTCTACCGTCAAATGAAATAAATATACCAACTAGTTTCCCTAGAATTATTAAAATATAAGGGTTTTGAAATGGATTTGGGAGTTTAGGATTGATTACCATAATATCAAATAAAGTGTAATTAGGATTCATGTGTAAGTCATAAGACCACAGGAAAAAATAAACGGGGTTTGTTGCAGCTGCGGGGTGTGGTGGACCCGACCTTCTTCAAGCCATCCTCCAATTCAAACCAAATTATCCTATGATTATTGTCAAACAATTACATAGTCACTATCTCATGTAATACCTAGTTCTTGGAAACAAAATGATCAAACGACCCATTTGAGGGCCACCTCTTCTTGAAAGGATCTGTCAGCGTAGGATTTAAGCAATCCAACATAGTATGGAATTCTAAGATATAAATCACTATATAATGATTTCCATCAAGTAGATTTGAATCCTTTGGAGATAGGAATGTGGTATATAAAGGGGGTGGATATCAATTATAGAGATGTTGGAGAAGGACCTATATATCACACCCTAAATAGTTGTCCGAGGTTCCCCCTCTATTAGAGCAGAAAACATCCCAATGGCCATCATTGTCATGGGATGGGAGCAACAATAGTTATGAGTGGAGAAAAAATATTCTATGTAACCACCTTAAATTTTTTATAATTAATCATTATATGTACTAATGAAATTTATTTCATATAATAATTCCTACGAGACATTTTAATTTTAATTTTTTAGAAATAATTTACAATGATTTTTCATCTACATTCACACGCTTTGTGGTAGTAGTGCGTAGGAATTTTTGGTTCTTATAACATTCCAAAAGAAATAAAATAAATTATTTACACAAAATTATTGTATTAATGTTATAAATATTTATTAATAAATAATATTAGATTTATTTTAAATAATTAAGAATATATTATTGATATTAAAATATTGATATTAGTATTATAAAATTATTTATGAATGTTAAATATATAAATCTTATAATTAATTGAAATTGGTAAATAATTTCAATATTTTTAAATATTTTTTATTTTTCATTAAATTACACTTGTTTTTTAAAATAAAAGAATGATAAATTGATATTTTTATGGTTATTTCACAATGGTTTAACCCAATTTATCCTGTTCTACTATTGTTGAGATGAAAACTATTAACCACTATTACAATTCAAGATGTAACATAGAAATATGTTCTTATTTATGAATTCGTAAATTTATATTTAAAAATTAAAAATTATTTTATAATTACTCAAAATTTATATTTTTTATAAATCTATTTTATTATAATTTCGTAACGCTCATCAAAAATTTGATTTTCAAAAAATGTGATTTTAATCATATAAATGAAATTGTAAAAATTTCACAGATTAGTGATTAATTTGTAAAAAATATGATAATAATTAATCGAATAGATCTAATTATACAATTAATATGAACCAAAAATATAATATAACTTTTATATTTCTTGATTCATTGAAAATTAATGTTTGATGATCACAAAGTAGACATTTTATCTATTAGTATTAAAATAAACACTTTTAGAATAATTATAATTTATTATCCAAATACTATTACAGTAATATGATATGAAAATATATATCCATATTTCCAATAAAATTTCTATATGTGATAGAGATTAATTATAATATTCACAGATACAGAATGGAATAATAATCAATTTTTTAAAGAATATTTTTTGAATAATTAAATGAATATAATCTAAAAACATGTATAATAAACATAAGAAAATGAGTTTTAATTAATTTAATAGTGTTATTATTATATGTATTTAGATAATATAATTTATATATGTAGTGATTAATTTCTCCAATTTTTGTGACAAATATGTCACACATAAAATTTGTTTTATGAAAACTATCGATTTTACCCTCAAAATATTTTATCATCATTTTAAAGAAATTGTTATTCCATTTTTATTGATTATTCATTTCATTATGTAAATATTTTCTACATTTAATTAATTATATTTTTATACATATTTATGCATTCCAATTAAATAGTCATTTCATAAAAATAAAATATAAATAACAATATATCAATACCTTTTATAATGGTTAACATAAACTTGGTGTTTTTTATACGACACTCTATAAAATACATTACATTGAGAAACATGTTATAAAATAATTGTGTATTACACCTAGTCTGTAAAATTCAATACATAAAGGAACAAATTGATCACATGAGTTTATATTTATTTTCATTCAAATAATTTTTTATAAAAAGGGATCATTTGATACATCAATCCATTCATGAATATATTGGACACAATAGCATCATTTCTTATTGTATATCATCATAAAAAGAACTATTGTCTGATGTTTTTTCTAACAAATATATTAAATGGTCAGAATCATGACATTAGAGACTTCCATTGAATATTTTAGATTATTAATGTAGTAATATAATTTCTTTTCCTGAATAGATTCATTAATTTTTTATTTTATAAGGGGTTCCTCCAACCAAGTGAATTTGACCACTTTCTTCTGTAATAATATCCACATCTTATAACACTCATGGAATTTAATATTATTTATTTTTTCCATATCCATAATATACTTCAAGGTAATTATTGATTATCACGATATCGTTATTTGAAAGAAAACGCTATTGTTAGGTAAATGACTAATTTTATATCATTTAATAAGGAATCATATGAAAGGGGATCCAAGAAATTTATGAACCCTATTAAGCTCATAACATCCATTCATAAAATCTTGAACATTACATATATACATATTATATATTTTTAGAATAATATGAAAATCAATTCCTAATATTACATTATCTATGACCAAAAATATCAAGATTGTATTGATACTGTGTAATTAATCATCTCAATTCTTAAAACATCTTTATTATCTACAATTATTTCTTCTAAAATTGTACACTTAATATTTTTACCCAACAAAATATCATTTTGAATAACCTAGGGAAATGAAACTCCAGAAATGGTGAGTTGAAAGGATCAGTATGGGTAAATATGAAAGATATAAAAAAAATCATACATTATCATAAGATAAAAAAAATGAATGAGATCATGAGATTATAAGTATAAAATTATATCCAATATTTCATAGATCATAAAAATGAATCATGGAATAAATATTTGGTTGATAAAAATATACAAATCATAAAATATTGAAAGATCATGATCCATAAAAAGAAATCGTTTTCTTGATAAATTGTCATAATAGAGTCAAATGACTGGTAGAATAATCATAATCATAGAAATATTATGTCAAGTCTACCCATAAGGTTATTCAATATATATTTTGATTCAGATTTCATCTTTTGTACCAAATTCAGTCTTTGGATAATGTGTTTTTTACTATCTATTGGTCGTGGCATTATCTCCCATGATCCCCCTTTTGGGATTTGGATAACCATTCATATACACTATTTTGGGCCTAGGTAACAACTTATGAACTCAATTTGGGATTGAAATAACCTAAAATAAACCCTTTGAGATCGTAAAACACTACTATTTACTAAATAAATTAGATATATATAATAATAATTGAATAAAATAATCTGATACATTTATCTGTATATTATATGATCATGACTAGATATATCATTTTATCATAACATAACTCATGTAAAATAATTATTGTATTCAATATATCAATTTCAAATAAAAAAACTAAAAAATAAATAACAAATAATATAACAATGGTTCATATCCCCATCTTTTGAAATTAATCATCAAAGGATGTAGTTTCAAATGAAAATATCATTAAATCAACACATGTGCCTTTCTTATATCTAATATAATATTTAATTTTAAAATCACTTATAGAAATTCTCAAAATTTGGACGACATTCAGAACCAATATTTCATTAAATTGAATCATGAAATCATTTAATTTATTTTCCAGGGAAAATAGAATTAATTACAAAGAGAAAATCTATTCAATAACTATATGATAAAAAAATAAATTTCACATTTTCATCGAAATATAAAAATTTACATTTTTAGTAAACAAAATGATGATACCATAAAAAATTTAATATATTGTAAACATGTGTAAAAATCAATTTTTTAATTCATTATGTAATGTTTAAAATAATCCTCAAAATGTTGAAATTAAAATATGCCTACAAATGAAATGGATTCTTAACCAAAGAGAGGAATTAATTTAGTTTTCCATAAAAACATTATTTCACTATAATTAATATATAAAGAGTGTAAAATTAAAGGAAAATACACACATATATTGATAAAAATAAAGTTCAATTAAAGAAGATATATATTTAGATATATATCATATAATTTCATTAATGGTAATTTATGGATATAAAATCGCAGTAAAAAATGAGATTATAACATAATGCCCTTACTAATTTGGAATCATTTATTTCGTAACCCCCATAAACTGAAATTCGTTCAGAACAATAAACCTTTCTGAATGTAATATTATTAAGATGAAGATCCATTATGTCAAGTACTACTTTCTCCGTAATAGCTCAAATATCTTATATAATAAAATAAAATTAATTATAAATAAATATTAGAAACGTATTAATACTTATAATACTATATGTGTTCCACATATAATATATTAAAATCCATTTATTTAAACTTATTTGAAATCAAAATTTTGTGGTGTTAATTATTTCATTTCTTATTAATATTTTAGTTCAACCGTTATGGTACAAGATCTTTGATCATGGTCCCATCATGCACAAAAAATAATTTTTTCATAATTATAATATTTAATAATTATAAAATCATTTTTCAAATTATTTATAAACTGTTAATAGAAAATTAATTACGTCACTTTGTGGAAGTAGTAGTTTCTACATATGGACGAGTGATATTTAAAATATTTTTATGTTGGAATAAATGAATGGAAAAAATAAATTAAACTATAAAAAATATTTATAATTTCAGAAATAATATATATATATATATATATTAAATTCAACATTATAACTAACAATGGATTATGATTATGTAAATTGAATCATATCACAATGTGGAGGAGGTAGTCTATATATGGACATGAGTGATACACTCATATCCCATTGGATGGGTAATTTGTGGAAATTAGTTGATAAAGCATCATAATAACATCATAGTGTATTTATTTTACTATATTAAACATGTTTTTGGGATATAATATATTAAGATATAGCGAACGAATAATGAAAATTTAAAATGTTTTTTTTATGATTTATATGTCTTCTTTGAGAGTTATATTTAGCATGATCCTTAAGCATAAAAATATTGGTATTAGGCGTAATAAACCTAAAACTATTTATTGATAATCATTAATTCATTTATTGAATTGGAATAAGATAAAAGAGATCTCTTCACATAGCACTGAACACTTTAGTAGTCTTGGTAAACTATATACATACTTGAAATTCTAATTACACTTTAAAACATGAAATACAAAAGAGTTAAAGTAAAAAACCCAAATCAATAAACTTATTCAATGATTTCTTCATCATATAATGGATAAGGGAAAAAAATATGATATCAAATCCTCATAAATAGATACATAATATGGAATCTATCACCAATAAATATAGAATAATCAATAAGTAATAATTAATATGGATATATTAATATCTACACACACATTACATTAAATAAGTAAAATATCTATGATAATTAGATGAGGTTAAATAAATATGGGTAGGTAAATATATGAAACAAATTCCATTTATTAAATAAAAATAGAAAAAAAAAAGAATACATGGATAATATAAATACAATAATATTTTGGATAATAATAACTCAAACATGAATAGAGGATATTATTAATAATGGATGTCATTTTCTAAGATATCATGATATCTTTATCATCATGATCTTTTAGAAAACATTTTAAAAATATAAATAAATCCCATTTAATGTTATCATACTAATTCTCATCAAGAGACTATCTATCCACCATGGGGATATATAATTCGATCCACACCAGACATTTCATTTCCAACTCATTAATTATATATCAAATGATTAATCTAAACTATGAATCTATATGCCTTTTAAAAAAATACCCATATTATAAAAATAATATGAATTTATTCATATTTTCAAGTTAAATGATATAAATTTCAATATAATCACTATATATAAATATTATATATTGTTCATGAAACAATCATATTCATGAAAAAAATGATATGGATAATTAAGGGAAATTTAATATCCAAAAATCATATCAAAGTGAACATTTCATAAGAAAGATAATCTACAAAATAAAAGTTCGGTAAGTGAATGTCAATATATTTTTGTGTCAAACTATTCATAAAACATATTAATAATGAATAGATATGGTTTCATGACATCATATTTAGAGTGGATAAAAGGTAATTGAAAGTGTTATTATCATTAATGAATACAAAAACCATAAAAATATTATTAAAAACATCTTGTGGAAAATAACATTCTTAATTGGAAAATCATTTTAAAATCTTGAAAATTAAACTATATTATGAAAAATAATTTATTATAAAATAACATCATATAAATGAGAATTGTGCATCAATGGAATGAATGGTCATGATAGAGAAAATGTTTTGTTCATTATGAATGTGTTAAAAAAATATTCCAATTTCATTTGTGTAACAATAGTCAAAATGTTAATTATTTGGAAAATTAAGGGTTGATTCCTTTTAAAAAAATTTAAATTTTTTTTGGGTATAATATATATTTAATAGTAATAGTAAATAATTTTTCAAAACATTATTTCAGAAACATGTTTTTGGATTAATAATGAATTTAGACCGAAGAGATAAATTATGTTGTATGTTATTAAATATATTATCATTAATTTTATGTTTCATTGAGAGTAACATTCTGTAATCAAATAAAAAAATAATTTATAACTAGTGGAAAATAAAATTAAATATATTTTTTATACATTGATAAAAAATTTTATATCTATAAAAATTTAATACAAAATAAACATTTTTAAAATGAGATTGAAACCTAAATCATTTATACATTTGGTAACTACTGATTCATTATAACTTTAATGCGAATTAAATGAAATGAAAAATTATATACCTTGATTATAAACATATTCAAAAAAAATATATCGAAGGTGTGGAAGATGAACCTCATAAAATATGATACGTGTTTAACACGACATAGGTCCAAAATAAGACAATTTGAGACTATTAATCCATACAATGATTATAACATTGAAATTATAATAATATTCCTTATTTCTGGCCCATGTAGATCTCATTTATATTTTTTAAATATATTGTGTCTCCGTCATTTACTGAGGCACCACCTTTATATTAAAAAAATTAATGAATTATTTAGGATTCTCAAGATTAAATCCATGAAAAATTGAAAATAAAATACAATAGACTCGTAATTTATTACACATATAATTATATAATATCAAAGACAATGAAGAAGTAATATAACACTATAAAAAGAAATATAATTGTGAAATTATTTACCACATTGTGATTTTCATGTGAAATACATTTAGATTAAATAATTACAATTAAAATATATAATATCATTATTTATTGATATTAAATTATATTTCATATAAATGTTGATGAATATACATAATATAATTAAATTTTTTGAATAACCTTACATTATGACTAATGAAATTAAATTGAGCCAAAATCCATTATCTAAATCTCACATTCATTTCGGTAAAAATCTTTATTTATGATTAATTTGGGAGATAATTAATTATTTTATCATATAGGTTTTTTATTTATATTCATGTTCTAGTTTATAGGATATGTGTACATATTTGAATAATGATATAAATTTTATAAATATATTATTTTCTTATTGGAATCAATTTTAAAAAAATTCTTGAATCAAGGAAGTGGAAAATGAAATGCATCGCTTCGTAGAGATGGTATGTCCTAAAAATGCACGAGCGATGATATCATTCACATAATGTTTGAAAGGGTAAAGATGTGGATGGTATATAATTTTTTAGAAATTAATATTATGTAAAATTTATTATATGTTCATTATTTAACTTATTATTCTAGATCATGTGATTCTGTAATGGAAGAACATTAAATAGAATCGTGAGGTGGTATTTTTTCATACAATGATATTTCACTTTATTTATCATTTACAAGAGGTTGTGATGGCAAATCTTTTGAAATAAAAATAATAAAATCATGTTATATGGGGAATATTTTTATTATTATATTGGTTGTTTGAATACATATGTCATGTTTTAAAGAGACTATTTAAAATGTATATCATTTTGAATAAAAATACCATCGCTGAGAAGAACCGCCTTTGAATCTCCTATTAAGGACCCTATCGTTGGTCAGTTTAGAGTAATAGAACCATTATAATGTAGATTAGGATGTTAGAGAGATATTATTAGGGTCTGGCAGAGCCAAATGTCTTGAGAGGTGTGATGAAATGATTGATGGTATTTCCCAATAATAATAGAGATCTAGTGATAATTTTTATGATACCCAAAACATTTAAATAATGGGAAGTGAAAAAAAAACCAATGTTCCACCAAAAATTACAATTAATATACATTATGGATGGTATATTAATTACACAAATCCAAAAAAACAAAAAGAAACATTTTATAAACATTTAATTTAACATACACAATGTTTCCATTCTTTTACATTTTAATATTTACACAATGGTAATTAGTTTACATATCTTTAGAAATTTATCAATGAAGGCTAAAATAAATAGACCATTATTAAATATTATAGAACCAATTATACTAAATATTAAAACCAATTTATAAAATTAAAATTCTATGACTGTGGAAAAATAATTTAAACATATGTACATTTGACATACACAACCAAGTTTTTATCTTATTTGTGTTAAATAATGTCCAGTTGATTTATTATTAGAGATGACCAAAAAATAAGATGAAAAATTTATATATTATTATATATTATTATTCAGAAAATTTAATCCATTTATTTTATTTTATTTTACATAAGTTTTATAACAAAATTTAAAAATAAACCCTCTATTTGGGTTAAAAATGGTTTTTGATGACATGAATGTTTCATGATTAAGATATTCATATATTGACTATATGAAAAGAAATAAATATTTAATTGTTTATAATTAATATGATTTGATATATAATTAAAATGATACCATATTATGATTTATATTATTTAATTTAAATAGCAGAACACTGTGTGATAAAAAATAGTATTTAAAAAAATTATCGTTAAGACAAAAAATAAACATATACCAAATTTAGTTATGATGAGGAATCAGATTTAACAAATTATTTAAATTTTAATAAATAAAAATTATTTTTCATTCAAATAAAATTCAATTCATAATTTTAATTTTAATTTTGTTAATTTATTTAAAATAGATGAGTGTTTTTCAAAAAGAAATATTATTAAATATTAACTAAAAATAAATTTTTCATAAACAAATTTCACACAAAGATTTTTTTCAAACGAAAATTTAAATACATATGTTAATTATGTTAAATAAATTTTCTAATGGTGGTAAAAATTTAATATAATATTTTGTAATAAAATAAAATAAAAATTTCAAATAAATTATTTTTTGAATAAAAAATTGATTTTACTATGAAATGAGTGATAAATATCAAAAAAATGACTCTATTTTAAAAGAAATGGGAATTTACTAATTTTTTAAATCTTATTCATACATAAAAATTCAATTTCTATGATATAACATCAAAATATAATTAATATATTTCTCTGGTCATTTATGATAGGTATTTTGTTTCATATATGTTATCAAACACAATGTTCATATAGTAAAATCATGGGGTTTTTGTAACATTGTATATTAAGAGTTTACATATATATAAAATATATATAATTTATAATATTATTGAGTAACATTATCTCCCCCTCAAGTAAATTTAATCCGAATAATTTGAACTTACAACATGGAAATCAAAGGTTTAAAATTTTAAAATTCCATTATTAAAAAATCAAACAATATTGTGTGTTAACAAAACATCCCCTTTAAATGATGAAATAAAAATAATATGGTTATTTATATAAACAAATATATGTTTGAAATTAAGAGAGATATGTGGGATTTAAATATATAGATATGAAAAAATGTTATTAATTATGTGGAGTGATATAGATCATTGGAAACAAAAATGTGAATTATCAAGAAAAATTCAATGATTAAAACCCAGAAATTTATTAGGAGTAAAAAATACATTGATTCATCTGGTATGAAGGTAATAAGTTTTTTTGTTCAATATCATTTTCTAATTGTTGAGGGAATTTTTACAATTTACACATTGAACATTATTAAATTCACAGGCTTAATATCTTTTTGATTTCTGAATAACAACTACATTCTAAGGTATTTCTAAAATAACATACCACATTATTTCATAATCCATGAATTTGATACCCTTATTTAATATTATTTTTCCAAATAAAAAAAATTAACATCTAAAATATCATAAGTTCCACAAAATAATATAATGTTATTCCTTGTCATTAACAACTACCCACAAAGGATACCCCTCCCAGGACATCAATTTGAGATGATATATAATGACTCATTAATCCCTCCCCCAGTAGGCCCCGAGATGGAAACTAGCATTGGGGTTTAGTAAACACAAAAATTAGAGGAATTTCCATATAATTGAACACATGAAAAGAAGAGATATAATACAGATACCAACCAACGTTAACATAGACTAAAATATAAAATAAATTCCTTGTACGCATATGTAATGTCATGAATGGACTACTACAATTGTATGAGAAAACTGTAAGTAATAAAAAAAAGTAAAATGTAGTGTCCATAAAGCCCGAACATTTCCTTAAACCCCTAAATATTTGTCACTAGACCAATCTTCTACATGATCCGAGTGACTAGAAAAATAGTTCATATATAGATAGGGTTAGTATAAAATTATACTCAGTAGGATCCTCTTCAGATCCACTTATGCAAAATTGAAGAAAGCATGTTAAAGCAAACTAAACAAAATATGAGACCAACTCATCTCCTAACCACGTATACTTTGTTCCCATCATCATATAGGATACTCTCACCAAGTATCTCATACAAGAGTATATAAAATAGTAAATAATATCATGGATACCCCGCTACCACTTCCCCCTTGGATTTCAACATTAACCCAATGTTCCATACCATGATTATCCCTCTCTAAAAAGTCATTCCCATAGACACATGGGTGAAGAACACCGAAATGAACCTCCTGAAACACAACTGCCATTTATACATTACCAATGTAACAATTTGTTTCCCGGTATCCACCACATCTCACATAACATGTATCATACATCATGTATTATACTAGAATCCATTACATCCCATACACTAAGTAAGGATCCTCATGCCAGTGCATCTTATACGCGTTAAACAAAGAGATTTCTATATAAATCTATATCTAGAATATATGTTTGTGAATAACCACAATCCATTAATTATTTATACATTCATATATGGGGAAATCTGTCCGCCTTGCCAAACTGTACAAGTAACCACCATGAGAAGAGAGCAGGGTCAAAGGGGGTAGTTAGCTATCCATAATCCCATCAAGATGTTGGGGAAAACACCCCTAGAGCATTGAATCCTTAGGGTTTTAGTTACACTAACCAAAATGGTGGAGTAGCGTATATAAAAAAATTATTAGAATATAATATATCTCACAACCACACTATGGCCATAACATAGTCTTGGAATCTACTACAGCTAACGTCTCTCAAACATTAGGCTTACACTATTAAGACATGGTATCATATATGAAAACAAAAATTTAAAGAGATATGTTAGATTACTGTATCCATTTTTATCAGTTGATGATTTTGTTAATTAATAACTTAACCATTAATTAAACATTAATATTTTCCACCTATCATTCGATTAGCATATCAACAATGACCCATGCCCTCCATGCAACACCTAACTGAGTACATGGATTATCATAAACAAAATAATAGTATTTCATTACAGCAATCTCCATCCCCATAGGTTTACATCATTTTGTCCAAAAATTATTAACAACAATATTACAATTCAATAATCCCATGTATTCTATAAAATCATTCTATGCGTCCAAACACAAGGGGATCACTACGGAGAGTAGATGAACTACCCATTGATTCAATGACACATATAGATGGTGTGAAGGATGACCCATACTCTATATTTCTAATTCTGAAATCATGTGGTATACCCCGCTTTTCTTCACCACTTTTGGAAGGAGGGTAAGAAATATTTTCATCCAATTGTAGTTATGAAATTGAAGAAGATAAAATCACATTAGATTCAACAAAATACACATTCATATCAGTGGAATTCCTGTCATCAAACCTATTCTATCATCCTCATTGTCCTCCCTGACACCCACATGTATCAATCGATGTATCTACCCACTATAGGAATCAATTACTTCCACCACCACTAGGCATATCTACCACCACATACCACAACAGCCATCCAGGATCAACCATCCCAAGCTCACACCACAATATATGTAGTATGAAACAAACAATATAGCAACTGGGAAATTGGATTTAAATAAGGTAATCAACATTCTATCACAATGAGAAATAAAATCACTAATGTATAAGGTGTATGACCTTTAAAAAATTGTTACTCATGACCCATTAATTCATTATATTTATCCCAATAGATTTACTTTTACACATATTAAATTAACTAATTCAATTTAATGATGTGTAACTATATCCATTTGGTTTATCACCAAGCACAAGAACAACCAAAAAATTTATTAAACATGCCGCTTTATATTCACTAAATTAATTTATAATTACCCATGGCCTTATGTTTTTTACCAATTTAAATAAATAATGACATTCTAAACAGGAAATGAATATATATATCATTATGTAGAAAATCAAGAGGGAATAAAAACACATTGAAATTTATATCAATTCATTAATCCAGTTCTATTATTAATTATGTAAATTTTATTGTGATATAGTTTCTAAAACAGACCTACACTCTGAATGCACATAAAAGAATATAGAAGAAATAAATCCACTACCCGAAATGGTTTCTGACATTATTTACATGAGAATGACTAACACAATGGTTCTCGATAAATATTCCTATAATGACTGCATCCACCTGAGGATGTCATGGAACAACCTCATCATCCATCATACAAGAAAGGTCTATTTAAAATATGTAGATCACATGTTTCAAAATATTAAGGATAAAAAGAAAAAAAAGATAGAGTAAACCTGAAGAACAAAGGTATAACATACCTTATATCAAAGATGGATTGACACTTCCTTGTAGCTCTATGACTGGGGGTGCATAGGCACGAAGAATAACTCTATGGAAAACATGTTTCAAGGTCCACACCACAATCACACAGATCTTTTTGTACAGATGTTATAGGGTTTCATGTACGATGTAAAATTGGAAGGATGAACAATGTGGAATGTATCTTGTACATTTAAAAATATAAAGAGAGTTTTTGGTTTAGATATAGATTATATTTTAACTTTAAAGGTTGATCACGTAATGACTATGTAGTTTGGACTATAAATTTCTCCCAGACACTTATAGAAATTATGATATGTGTTATGGGATTTGAATCGGACTGAAATACCATAAAAAACTCTATGAATTTATTTTATGTCAATGAAAACACCAAATAGGTGAAACTATTAGAATGTAGAAACATTGTTCACAGACTATTCTGGAAACACTGGGGCACCTACCAATAGATGACCTATTTGTTGAGGACATTCTGACAGATGACCTACTGACAGATGATATAAGGGAATATGACCTACCATTAGTCAATCGGCCCAAAATTGACAGACATGTTGATGATGTACATATAGAGAACCTATTAATTCATAAAATACTTAAAAATTACCTATCGATAGATCACCAATAGACTGGTGACCTACAGACTGATGATCTATTAGCAGATGACCTATTGACTAGTGGCACACTGACGCGATTCATAGATGACACTATTCACATTTGTATCACCAATAGGATTCTTCATATCTATATCACCAATGAAACTATGATCATCTATCTCATTGATGACATTGTTCACATCAGTATCACCGATGACACTATTTAGAGCCCTGGTAACACTATTTACAGAGTTAGTAATTTTAAAAATGATAGAAATAAGTCACCTTGATCTCCATGGACACCTCAAACACCATATTTTCAAAAATTAATGGACCAAAGCGGTATGGCCCATTATATCATAAACCTATCAATACATTATATTCCTAAAGATTTCAAAACCAACAATTATGGGAAACATAAAAAGGGGTTCGAACAACCACCCTTAAAGATACTTCTTAGGGATCTATCCCCCAAAGGAGCTCAACCACCTCACTTGAGGAATAATTGTAAAGCTATGAAACAATTTGAAGATGCTACCAAATAGACTCTCGATGGAGATACCTATCAATAGAGAGAAACCCATACAATGAAACAGGGGAAATCCATCTCATAAAAAAGAAAGGGTTATAACCCTGAAATGAAAATCATTGCAAGAAAAGATCTAAACATAAAATATCTTAGGGTACTGAGAAAGTATCTGTGACTATCATTCCCATGTACTATCCTCCATGCCACTATGAATCCATAAGACATGAACCAAGGGTATAACACGGCCACATAACACCTTACCCTGGAGGTCATTTATCTCCAATGGCTGCTCATTGAAGGTTTCTTCATTGCCAACATTGATCTCACCCCAATCGATGATTTGAGAGCCATCATGATGATAACAATGAAGCAGTCACATGTGAAAAACATCACTTCTCATGCTCATCTGTTGGAAAGTTATACATTATATACCCAGAATCTAACATTAGTGAACACCTCGAAAAGACCAATAAACTGGGAATAAAGTATAATCCCATGACCAAACCATTGATACCCAATATGGAGAGTCACCATCTAAAAAATTTGATCCCAAAAATCAAACTAAAAATGTCTCCTCTTAAGATTGGAATAATATTTATCAGGAAATTGTGCAAGATTCATCCTCTCATGAATCACTTGTACAATATTTATCATATTCTGTACTAGTTTCAGCCTGAGAATTGCTCACTATATGACCTCTATCAAGAAGAATTTAGAATGGAAAGGTCCTCCATAATTGAATTCAAATATCACCATACCAATGGTGGAGTAGAAACATATTTTATAGGATAATTCTACCAAGTGTAATTTCCTCATCAATAGATTTCAAAATTTCCAAACACAAGAGTGCAACTAATTTTACAGAGGCTAGAAGGTACGTTCTATCAGGTTGTTTTTTAGTGGATGAAAAGAAGTGTTAAGTCCTAGCTGTGAACCAAATTCATGCTGGAATCCTCTCATCACACTAGAGGTAAAACAAGACTCATGATATTAAATTATCAACCTTGGTAACCCATTGAGTATCACCACCTCCTACTGATATTTCCTTGATAACACATCTACTAATCTCGACTTTGTGATAACTATGATGTGGGATTCTTTCATCCGACAAACCAAAACTACCCATATAGAGTCATAGAATCCCTGATCTCAATGTAAATAGTTAACAATGTCCCTCGATATTTCTTACAACTGCAACTTAGAAACATCTAATGGATGGGGAAATCCACTGGGAACACGAGACATGACATTCACCTTCTGGAACACCAAATATTGACACACAAACTATGTGACTACATGCATCATCTCAGGCCACCAAAAATGAATCATCAAAGCTCGGTACTTCTTTTTCATGCTTGGTTGTACCACTAAGGGAGTACTATGGATGTTTCTAAGACCCATGTAATGAAACACCAAAGGAATGAAAATTCATCCCTGAAACAACAGTCTGTGTTGTTCATCCTCAAACCAAAAATCAGGGGCCTCACCACAGTAAACTCAGTGTCTTGAGTACTCCAAATCAATATCCCCTAAAATTTAATTTTTCACCAACATAACTGAAGATAAATCAACCATCATCTAAAAAATAAAACATTCTCCTCAATCTAATCCCATATCTAGATGTAATGCTAGATAAACTTTCATTACTCTCTAGGAATCACCTGATACACGCACTACAACACTATATACTTTATGATCAGCGGATCGGCTACATCATTACCCTAAATAGGTGTATACAATATTTTGAAGTCATAATACTATAAGTACACCATTGAATAAGGTTGTTTCACGTTCAAGACTCATTGGGAGAAAACATTCCTTATAATTTAATGATCAGTGGAGACAAAAATGTGCTCCCTCGTGAGGTAATGTCTCCAGAACATTAGATAATGTACTAATATAGATAAAACTAGAAAATGGGTTGCATAGTTACACTCATGGTTATGTAACTTCCAAGGAACATTTGAGATGACCATTCAGTACCGCATTAGAACACATCATAACCCTAGATGCGATGAGTGATAGAAAATCGTAAAACTGAACAACTTCTATTGGAAATCAATGAATTGGTGAACTAACAATATTCTCCTTCATGTACATGAATACTGACTCACACTAATCTGTCTAAACGATCAAATAATCTTTTCTGGTAAATGCTATTAGAGGAGTCACTACCCAAAAAATTATCTACTAACCTCTTGTAATAGCATGAACCCAAAAAGAGACTTCTAACCACTATCACTATCATGAGGGATACTGAAGCAAAAAAAGATTTCATATTCAATATATCCACAACTACTTCATGATAGGATACAAAATTCCCCATGAAACACAGTTGTTGTTCCCAAAATCAAACATCGAATGATTACAATATATCTATTTTCGACAAAGAAATCTAAAAATGGCATGGAGATGCTCTGAATTCCCCTCCTCAGATTTAGATTACATAAGGATTTAATTGATGAAACCCAGGTAGAACATGTCCAGAAACTCACAGAACATAGTTTTTATCAACCCCATTAAGATAACTGGAGAATTTTTCACACTGAATGACATCACCAAGAAGTTTTAATTCGCATTAAGACAACAAAAATCATTCTATGGGATACCCTATTTCTTTACATGCATCTGTTGATATCATGACAACATGTCAATATTCAATAATGAATTTGAAACCTTCATTTGATTGAATAAATAATCAATCTGAGGAAGAGGAAACCGAATCATCACTGTCAAATTCTTATCTAATGTTAATCAACACAAAACCTCAAAATTTCATCAGCCATTTTCAAAAACATAATTGGTTTACCCCATGGAGAGAAAAATGCCAAAAAAATCACTAAATAATTCCCCTGAGTTTTATTCGAAGCAAATGCAACACATAAGGCCTTGTCCTATATGGAGAAATCGAGATAGGAGACACACCTAGATGTAACTCAATCCCGATCATGATATATCTTCAGTGGGGTAACACTACAACCTATTCTCGAATGACATCAGGGTACTCTTTTATGACCCATGAAAACATCAACTGCTGAACCTACCACATAATTAGTATATGAACGAATATTGAATATGATATGAACAAAACATGACTATGACTCATCTAAGGGTATCAGTCTCTAACAAACAGTGATGGACCTCCATTAGAATTGAAGAACACAACATTCCCCAGGAAGAAATCCCTGATATCCTACAATGAATACAACCAATCCATGTTGAGGATGACAGTGTATGGTTTTTTATAAACATAGGAAATCTCCCCATGATTGGTGTTTACCCAACACTAGCTTATTGACTTTACATACTTCAAAAATTCAAATTAACCTACAACATGCATCATCAACACCAAGCGCACTGGAATACTGTCTACATCAAATCCTAATGCATTGAAAATGGTAATTGATATGAAAGAGTGTTCAGCTCCAGAATCTAACAAGGCATTCATCCAACAACAGAAAAACGTATAGGGTACCACGAAAAATGGTTGGATCTCCCATAGATTGCAATGACCATTCCTGAACCTTACCATGACGTTCTCCTTCGACTCTCTGACTCGACAGATAACCACCAATATGACCATGCTATGAACTATAAGGATGGGGAGCATATATTGTTTTTTTATACCAAACCTATTTGTTATCTACTGTTCCAAAGAAGGGATGACCTTCTAATGCTTCCTTTGCTAGAATTTATTCAATGGTTTAATTTAAAGCCGAAATCCTAATGCGCGCTAACTTCTCAGAATGGTCAGGAACTCTCCATGCTAATGAATTCCACCTCAATAAGAAAAAATAACATAATACATTGGAATAGTTTTGAGAGTCACTGCCCATGGAAAAACGAGATACTGTGGGCAGGGACCTAACCTATCCCCAAAAAAATTCTTCCATGAAAACCAAAAACCAAGAGTACATCTATACTTCATGTGGAATCATTATGAAAACACTCTCATGATAATCGAGTTTTTCATATCTTCTTCTCGATGGCCTCTTCCCATGACAAGACCTCATGATGTATCATCAACATAAATGAGTTCATGTCATACAGGATCACTAGATGAAAAACCTCCTCAAATGTCACTTCCGAGTATCTTCAACTAGAAACAGTTATGAATAATATTGAATATGGTTCCTAAAACTGATTCCAAACTCCCACCCATTGATTATATCATGTCTAAGGGTATATATCTCTTGAAGAATGGGCACCATTGCAGTCAAGAAGATAATCTAGAATTTAAACTGGTCTTAGAAAACCTCCCTTGAGACGGATGACTCCTTATGATCCATGAGGAATAAGAAAACCCCAGACCTCACTACCCCATGTACATTATCACAACCAACGGCACCCATTTCTCCTTCTGAGCATGGATCAAACTCAAATCCATCTCAAGATCCCTTAACCAGTCTTCTATGACTACACCTAAAATAGAGCCCTCATACTTCTACAGACTCTGGCACTGAAACTCACTGTGTGTCCCCATCTATTTGTAGCCTCACCAACCTGTACTCTGTGGTCATCTGCTAGCGCAACCTATTGAATATATTCTATGTGAACCTAATGAGGACATCGACCTAGAGGCATATCGTCAAAATAAAAAAATTGTTAGAGCTCCTAAACTTGGAATATATAAGACCTCAACATTAATTAATTTATATTTTTATTTACCTAATTTTATGTTAACCAATCCCAATGTCTACACATTCAACAATATTCTCCTATAGGAATGACGTATGGTCCTTTCACTTGTCTCAACCCTATATCAACTATCACCTCATTTAAAAGACAATTTAATCTTAATGATCTGTTCATCAGATCATAGGGGGCCCTAAATACCCATGTCTCAACTGGTCTCTCATGTTTACAGTGGTTTCTAGACTTATATTACACTGTTTCTCTACCATCACATGAAACATCACATGTGGATAACTCTAAAATCCATCATATCCCTCAACTAGACCTCTCATACCACTCTTTCATGTCATCCTCCCCTTAATGTGTAGCCATCCTCGGTCAAAAATGTGAGAGGATTCCCCAGTGTACAACCTCTAGTACCCCCCAGGCTCAAGACTAGAACCGAATGTATAATAAATACCGAAATGGATGGCATTATCATCTAAGAGAAGACATGAAAATTCATAGATAAGATAGACACTAAAAAATACTTCTTAGAATACAATATAAAAATAAATCTCAACTGCACATATGTAATGTTATGAAACAACTAATACAACTGAAATGGAAAACCATATAGACCAAAAAAAAAGTAAAAGAAGAGTGACCACAAAGTCCAAATAGCTCCTAAAACCCCATAATAGTAGTAACCGGTCCGATCTCCAACCTACACAAAGTGACATTAAAAAATATTTCATATATGTGTAGGGTGAGTACAATAGTATAGTCAGTAGGATCCATCTCAATGTCTGTCGTGTTAATGTAATGAAAACATGAAAAAGAACAATAAAATATAGGAGAAACTAATTTTTCACCTAATCATGTATACTATGTTCATATCCTTAGCATGGAATCTCTCAGCATGTATAATATAAAAAATTATATAATTTAATAAAGAACATATGGGCTACTCCACTACCACTTCCACATTAGTTTTCCTCTTTTCCCCAACATCGCACGTCCTGTGCATCTCCCTCCAAAAAGACTTGCCCACAAACACCTGCTTGAAACACCAAAACATGTAATTCAAAAAACCACCACATCCACATAACCAAACTAACCCTTTAGTTTTTAGAAGCCTCAACTGCTCACATAACATGTATCATACATCGGGTATTAAACCTCATGCCATTAAAAACCATACACCGAGTAAGGATCCTCAACCCATCACAACCTATACACGTTACTCATTTAGTAGTCCATAGGAAACTATATCCCAGATATGTGTGTGTGAATAACCACAAGGATTTAGATCCCTCTATAAACAAATATTGGGAAATATATCTGTCATACCTACTAGAACAAGTAACCACCTAGAGTATATAATGGGTTCAAGGGGGTATTCTTCCAACCCTCCTCCTATCAGGGTGTTGGGGAGAACACCCTTCATGGATCTGAATTCATGAAGAGTAAGATTCCCCAACCAATATGGTGGCGTAGTGTATAGAAATAAAAAATGTATAGAATATAATATAGCTCGCAACCACACAATGGGATTAACCAAATATTAAACTCAGCTGTATCTAACATCCATCAGACTCATGGATTCCACAGATATGAATAGGTATCATATAAACAGACTACCATTTAAATAGAAATATTAGATTTCATTGTCCATTTTTATCAGTTTCACTTGACATTAATTAAATATTTAACCATTTCCTAACCATTAAAAATTTCCACATTACATTCCATTTGCGTCACAATAATTTTTCATACCATCAATGCATAATTAAACTGAGTCCATGACTTTTCAGAAACATAACGTTAGCATTGCATCCTAGCATGATCCAACCACATGGGTAAACATAATTTATTCAATTATTTATTAAATAAATATCACTTTTCCAAAATACCAGGTATCCTAGAATAGAATTATATGCTTCCAAACTAAAGGGGAACAACATGGTAAGTATATGAACTACTCTTCGAGTCATTAGAACTTATAGATGGGGTGAAATTCCATCCATTCTTGAGATGCTAAACATAGAAATCATATCGCATGGCACAAGTATCATCACCACCTTTTTGTACAATGATATGATAGACCATCTACCTCAAGTAGTGGGTAAATTTATGATGATAAACAAACATCATATCAAATAGAAATCACATACAAATTAATGTGTAATCCCTGCATCAAACAATTCAATTATTCTCGGTGTTCTCCGTAAAACCAACAAACATAAACTGATGCATCTGAACTCTATAGGTATCATCAATTGTTACCACCAGTAGGCCTCTCTACCCAAATATACCACAACAACCCTCAAGGATCGAACATCACAAACTCACACCACAACATAAGCAGTATGAAACACACAACATAGCAACTAGGCTCTTTTCCCTAAACATGGCATTCATCCTTGAAAAACAAAGATCAATCATAGCTTTAAATCATAAAGATCGTGGCCATTAAATTGGAATGGGTTACTCAGACCCTTTATGAAAATATATTTATCGCAAAACCAATCCTCTAATTCATATTTAAATAAATAATTCAGTTTAAAAAAGAATAAATAAATCTATTTGATTTAACACGAATAAAAAAACAATAAACAGATTTTTTAAATCTTCCACTTTAACATTGACAAATTAATTTATATTTAATCAGGGTTTTACAAATTCTAATAATTTAATTCAAGAATAACATAACAATCAATCAAATCATAGATATATCATGACCTAGACAATCAAGAGTAAATGACATCGCTATGAAATTCATACAAATGCATTGCTCCTGTTCAAGTATTAATTATGTCAATTTAATTATGATCAAGATCCTAAAACATTCTAACTCTTTTTCTACAGATATAATAACTGAGAAGACAAAAATCCAATACCTAATTTTTTTGATGTTCTTTTCAAGAAAACAACCAACACAACGGATGACGATCACCTTTCCAAAAATGATGGCATCTACCAGAGGATGTTGTCATACAACCGCATCCACCAACACCCAAGAATGGTTCATCATAAACATATAGATCAAATTTCATAACATGGAAAGGATAATGGGAGGAAATAGATCGAGAAAACTATATGATTAGAGGTATAACATACATTAAATTGAAGACTGATCGACACTTCCTGATAGCACTGAGACATGGGTGCACAAGTAGTGAGAAGAACTCTACGGAGAAAATGATCCATGTTCAACACAAAAATCACACGAATTATTTGTAATGAATGATCTTTATTGTCCCATACTATGTAAGACAAGAATAATGAACAATAATGAATGTATCTCAGCCTTTTGAAAACCTAAAAGGTGATGCTGCTTATATATTGTTTAGATTTTCGATTCAAGGTGGATCTCGTCAAGACTATGTAGTTTGACAGAGTATAGTCCCCCAAACCCTTAGAAAAATTTAGATAAGAGTTATGGAAGTGGAATAAGCCTTAAATTCCATAATGAATAATTTCAATACTTTTTAAAAAAAATTAAAAATGGGAGAAACTATAAAAATTCAAAAACATTGTTCAACAATTGATTTGAAAAACTATAGAACCTTCTGATGGATGACTAACCGATCGAGGACCTAAAGGCAAATGACCTAAAAATATAAGACCTACCAATATATGGTCTACCAATAGATAAACTACCAAATGTTGACCTATCGATAGGTGACCTTTCAACAAGACTCACCAATGACATTTTTCACATCTTTCTCAACGATGAAACTATTCACATCTATCTCACTGATGACATTATTTACATCTGTGTCACTGGTGACATTTTTCAAATTTGTCTCATAGATGACACTATTAACATTTGTCTCCCATATGAAACTCTTTTTTGAAATGAAACATTGTTTAAAGAAATATAGAATTTTCAATTTGTTAAAAATAAGTAACCTTCACCTCCCTCAACACATCAAACACCATATTATCATAAAGGTATGGATCGGAGAGGTCCAGTCTATCACACCAGTCCTATAATTAAGTATTAACTAACATATAAATTGTAACCACAATGTATGATAAAATAAAAAATGTATAAAATTGAATATGAATAAATAAAAAATATATATATCATAAATTTAACTTAATATTAAACATAAATATTTCCACAAATAAGTAACCCTAAATCGAAATTAACATCAATATTATTAATATTAATGAATGTATTCACCTAAAAGGTGATATTATAACTTTTATCATATATCACTAAATCATTAATTGCAATACTAAAAAAATAATTCTTTATGTTAAACCTAGTGGTTATATATATCCCACACTAATAAAAGTTTTCCAATATTATCATTATTTTTCTAAAAATAAATATTAGTTGATCATATAATATATTTCCCAAAATGAAGATAGTAATTTATTTTAATATTGTTTAATTGTAAAAAATTTCATACTAACAACAACATCATGTAGTCCTGTGGTAGGGATCGTACCCTTGCCACCTTTTAATTATGGGTTCAGGTCCACTTCCTTTTAGGATGTAATAGTTTTTCACCTCGTAAGGGGGTAATCCTATTTCAAAAACACTATTAATATAATTCCTATATAATTAAAAAATTCCTGTAACACATAACTACCTCAACAACACATATATGATATTCCCTAAATGATTATAATACCTTTAAATGTATTTCTTCAAAAAATAAAAAAAGTTAGAAAAATAAACATTCCCCAAATATAGAATAATAAATGGTGTTTGTTTCCAAAAATATCTCCCAAAAAACCATAATCTTGATAAGCACTTATCAAATATTGTTTTAACATAATTCCTCCAGATTCTATTAATAGAGAAAAAAGTGTTAGAAACATTAAATACTAAAAAACAATAGGATGTATAAATCATGAAACCTTATTCTCAATTTATATTTCATTTATTTATATCCTAGATCATTCACTAGCATTATCTATTTATATAATACACTATGATTTCCAAATAAAATATTAATTATCCTACATATACCACCACAGAGTTTAAGACTAGGTGATTCGTACGCCCTATTTTCATACATCTAGTGATTATTGATTCATATCCCAATGCATTATTTTTGGTCTTATTACTGTTATGTATTACTATTAAAAACCTCTTCTACATTAATCATCTATAAAATGATTTATTTTTAGGGAAACCGTATATTACGTTCCTTAAATATACATGTGATGTTCTTATAAACTTATTCTCAATTTATATTATTGTGTTATATTACATAATATATGTTTCCCAAAATGTAGTTCCAAATTAATCTACTCAACTTCCTCTTATACAAATTATAATGATCCTAACCCCTATATACCATAGTCAATGGTTACATTAATACATTGTAAATGTATAAAATCAATCATAATGAAACATATTATCAGTTTATTAGTTATGGTAAACTAGATATATACAATAATCTAACATTATATTTGAAAACATGAAATATAACATTGTGGATGAATGAATTTTATATCCATAAACTCATTCAAAGATTCCTTCTACATATCCTGTAGAAGGGAATAAAAATAATTGTGAGTTAAGATTCCCATTTAGTGTTACATAAATCAAAATCTATTGTAAATAAATATATAATTATCATTTTGGCATTATAAATATGGATTGGTAAATACCTACACATGCCATCCATATAATTAGTAACATTTATATCCTGATTAGATAAGGCCCAATCCATATGGAAAGCTAAATATATGAAAATAACTCCCTTCAATGAATTCATTGAGAACAAAATGGATACCTAAATAATATGAATTCAACAGTAGCATATATATAAATAATTGAATAATTAACTAAGGAAGTTATTAATATGAGACATCTTGATATAATATATCATGAAAAATATACCATCAAGACCTTTCCCATGATAGTTTTAAACTATGTATAAAAACCAATTTAATTCATGCTTATGGATTTTAAACATGATCTGATTGTTTCATTAAATGTATATATAACTATAGGCCCCTCTCATCACGGTATGTACAACATAATCCCTATATATTGACTTATTTAATTAATTATGTAATTAATATCCCTTATTGAAACATATCCAAATTGACCAAATAATGATGATTTGTCAACATTTTCCCTATAATTCAAATAAAATTAAATCTTAAAACCATATTTAATAGTGTTATATGGTTTATTAAATAATAATATCTATGATATAAAGAATATATATTTAATGGAAATTTATTTTTCTATAATAACTAGAAATTTAATTCTCCAAGAGAGTGTTAATGAATACCAAATTAATAAAAAAATTGATTGTCAACAATTTCATTCATTAAAATAATAATAATACATCCGGAAAGATAATATGAATGTTATAATTAAAACAAATACATATTAGAGTCCAAATAAACTAAAGAGTTTGTATCTTTTATAAATAGATATACCATAAAAAATACTATTAGGTCCACTATGATAGATAACATGAGAGGGGGTGAATTAGGGTATGAAAAATTAAAACAACGTCCCCTTAGGATATTGTTTTGTTGTAAAAAACGTTCTTATCTATATATTCCCTATTGTAGAGTATCAATGAATCCTAAAACATGTACATGAAACAAAAATATCAATTGGTTCTCCCTTACTGGGTGATGCCCAAGGAGCATACACCGGTAATGTGTCGATGTACCAAATTCACTATAATCGCACTGTGGTTTACAAGTTTAAAGTGGAGCCGTTGTCCCTCTTGGTTTACAAGCATTCTCATTTTAAGAACTCCCTACACTGTCAATTGACATGGATCACTTCTTCTTCAAGAGATTCACTCCCAGTTTATAGGAATGTATGTATCTTCATTATCACTAATGAATACATCCTCCGTTGTATGAAAATGAATTATTGAAGTCTAAGTTCCATCCAATAATGAATACCCCCATTCCAAAAATCAATGGGCAGCAACCATTGTAAATCCATTCACAAAGCACCCTACTTCATGAAGATCCAAATTTCATGAAGCTCAGAAAATCCTTCACGAAGTCACTACCTCTTCGCAAAGCACACACATTCACAGACCTCGCTGCTTTGTGGAGCTTAATACTTCCTAGAGCTAAATCCTTGGTAAAGTGGAATAATTCATGAAATTTTATGCTACCACAGATCTCAATCCATTGAAAAGTGACTTCCTTCATGAATCTCCCTTAGTGTCAGAAAAAAGAGTTGTATGAAAATTTCATCAATGAATCATTTCATTTCTAAAACCAATTGTGGATACCATACTAATACTAATAAACTACATTCTTCACGAACCATAGCTTTCGTGATATCTAGTTTTTTTCAAAAACAAAAAAACATCATTATACATAAAACTCTCACCATATTTCATTGCTCCCCCAATCTCACTGCACCACCTGTATGATTCTACTTCTGGCTTTGAATAATAAATTTTCTCCCTTCCTTAGAAACAATTTCTCCCCCTTTAGGATTCACTATTTCTCCCCCTTTTTCAATGATCCCAAATTTCACCTCCTTGTGGTCTTAATCTTTGTAAAGAACAAAAACTAGCATAGTAGGTAAATACACACCATACATTGGGGAGAGGGGAGGGGTCCCCACATCCACACATTCTCAAGTATGGGGAGTCGACTAAACTCCCAGAGCATGTCGATACCTCTCGAATTCATCCTTGGGTAAGGCCTTTGTCAAAATTACTTCAAACTATAGTTTTGTATGAACATACTCCAACTTCATGATTCCCTGATCAACCTTTTCATTGATAAAATGATACATTATCTCAATTTTCATTGTAATTGAGTGGTGGATGGTAATTTTAATGATATTTATAGAACATGAGTTATCTAACTAGATTTCAATCATAGAATTAAATCATCTCCCATATCATCATGCTTATTCTTCATCCAAAGTAATTGTGTGCATGCTCATGTGGAGACAATATAATCAGTATCTGTGGTGCTCAATGAAATGAAATATTTCATCATGATTAGCCATGAAATACCATAACCACCAAGATAGAAATGACTACTAGAGATATATTTTATGTAATCTGCTGAACCGACCCAATCTGCATCTTTATATCTCAATAACTCATGATGTGATTTTTCATTATTTATCAAACCGAATTCCACAGTTAATTTGATATACCAATATATTCTGTTGACTATAATCATTTGGATTTCAATGGGATTATTTTGATATCATTCTTCTCGTCATCTGAAGAAAACAATTTCAGGTCTCTTTTTTTCTAGTATATTAAACTCACAATAATCTGTGTGTATTCTATGATATTAACTATCATTCCATTATTATCTTTTTATAATTTTATCCTAGTAAAAAGCAGAGTCTTTATATCCACGGAATTATACATTCCAAATCTTCCTAGAACATCTTTGGAATATTTTAATTGTGAAATTAAAGTTCCATTCCTTTTTTGTGACACCTGTAAACCAACGAAAAATTTCAACTCTCCCATCATGGACATTTCAAACTCACATTTCAAGAATTCAGAAAACTATCCTCACTAAGATTCACCCGATCCACAAAATATTATTTCGTCTACATAAAAAATAACCACCATCCTTTGAAAACTGTCATTATTTATATATAGTTTGTAATCAAATCCACCATGCTATAAACCAAGCTTCTTCACATACTGATCAATCCATGAGTACCATTATCTTATTTCTTTTTTTAGTCTATATAATGCCTTTTTAAGCTAAAAAACCATGTTCTCAACCTCATGAAAGAGAAAACCATATGAATACTTGATATACACTTAATCTTCCAAAACTCCTTTAAAAAATGTATATTTGACATCCATCTAAAATCAATAAATTTATATTTCACAACAATGGCACTAAATTGTCTTATTATCTCCATCCATAAAACAAGTGAAAATATCTCATTAACATATATAACCTATATCTAGGATTATCCATTTCATACAAGTTGTGCTTTGATTAAATTTATTGTTCCATATTTATTCATCTTTTTGTGAAAGACCCAGTTGGTCTCGATGACATTGTTATCGACTGGCATCGAAACAATCTCCCATAGTTGATTCTTCTTAATCTGATCGAGATCTTTATTCAATCATGAAGATTTTTTTAATCATCAGGTGAATCAGTAAAGAATTTGGGCTCTACCTGAGATAGGAATGATATATGCTGTAGTGATTTTACTCATCATGTATGAACTGGATCTGAATGATCCCCAATGATATTCTACAATACTTTTAGATCGACTCCTTGGCTTCTTTGAATATACAGATTTTACTTCCTCGAGCTCATCATCAGTATCTTTTTCTAAATCATAATCATCCACTTATTCTCTCCCTGTTTTGCTTTCCTCCTCATCACTTTCTTCAGGAAATTATTCACTATTCTATTGAATGGTCTCTTCATTCTCCACTACAGTGGCATCATATCTCACAATTACTTTTCCCATCCTTTTGTTAATGCATTTTAATGCTTTTATTTTTCTTGAGTATTCAAGGAATATCCCCTCATCACTATGTCACATTAATTTCCTATGTTTTTATTTATTGATAATGAAGAACATACATAGAAATATTCAAAAGTATTTCTATAACATCCTGACCCTAGAATCCCAAAGTCAGTACATTATTACATATCATTGGCATGATCACAAAAGATCATGTCTCGGAATACCAATTAGTTTAGTAGCCTTGCAAGTACTAGATACATTCATTAGGTTTACATTACATCATAAAATGGAAAAAATGACAATAATATTTTTTCCATAGCCAAAAATGAAATCCCATAGACAATCCATATAGGTCAGTTATAACATACTTCTTCGAATCCTGGGAAAAATAAAACATATAAAGGGGTGTTCTCATATGCTCAAGAAGGATGACAATATAGTGGAAACTTTTATAAATAAACATAAAAATTTAAGTCAATGTATAGAACAAAAACAAAAGCCTTGTCAACATTAACTTTATCATAATATGGAAAATATAAATCAAAATAATTCCATTTATTTACTCACATGGTATTCTAATTAGTCAAATAATCACATGCAATATCAATAGCCACTTTGATAATGATGGAATGCATAATGCGAGAATTCATAACCACATAGTCAAGGCCTTGTGACAAGAATACAAATAAGATTTTTTTCAAGGCTTTATCCCAAGACACTAGTTTGTCTATTGAGACCTACAAATTCATCGAGGAGCTGTAGCAGGCTCCACCTGTCACTTAATAAGTCCAATGCATTACTCATATGAAATGTTATAAATATAAAATAAACATTCTTATTATAACTAGCATACGAAATGTCAATACATTATCCTCAAACCATGAATGGTAGAAAAATAACACATACATAGTCTAACATATCACAAAACCTTCAATACGAAATGGAAGATTTTTACCATAATAAATATACATCAAACAAGATTAAAATCAATTAAAAGAAAATGAAATAGATGAAATCAAAACTGTTTGTGAGAAATATCTCATTATTTTTTTCAGTCATTTAAAGTAAAATAATTAAAAAATAAAACATTTATTTTGAAAATTTTATTATAAGCTTGTAATGGAAGCTTCAATGATGTTATAATGGCAGAATATAGCTGCACCCTCCATATAAGGTAAAAAATCATTTTTACCTTCATTTTGACAAAAAGTTCATAATGTAACTTATTTGAAAAATGACAGAAAGATTCCATTCAAAACATGGAATTACAAACAAGGGTATAAATTTCATTAACCCATAGTCTATGAAATAGTAAAAATGATCTGAAATACATTTTTAAGAAACATGGATGTGGAAGATAAATAGGTCCCAGTAGATAATTATGTATAAACAAACATGGATAATAAAGAGATTGTATAAATAACCCTTACCTTGTACTTTTCTTTGGTCGAGGGTAGGTTAACCTCCTGTATAATGGTGAAATAATTTTTATTATTTTTTTCAAAAATAATATACAAGAATATGATATCATATATGATCTTTTAATATTTATTTGTTAATAATATTTTAGTATTATCATCGTTCGGGTGTTAACTGGTTCGTTTTCCTTTATAAGTTTTATTATGTAAGTTATGTTTTTTGTTGATAAATATATCTTATTTATATTCAGAAAGATATTATGTCTTTATACATTATTTTTAATCATCTAATTAAAATTATTCTTGTATTGATACGATGTGGAATGAATCTCATCGTGTTTGTGGAGATGGTAATCCTTACATATGCACAAGCGACAATATCATTCTTTTGATATTAAATATATATATATATTGATGGTATATAATATATATAAAATAATTATAATGTTATATTTATTATATACATCATTTATAAGTCATTATTATACCCATATGAATTCTAATGTATTGAGTAACAACTACACCACGACGTGTAGATAGTAACCCGTACATATGCACGTATGGTGACATGTCATTAAAAGAATGCATAGAATAATGAATATGGATGTACCATATTTATAATAACATAAAAATATATAGAATATACTGGAGTTATTATTTTATAATGTAAACAACACAGAAAGAAGAAGTGGAAAAAGAAAAAACATTAAAGAGGTGGTGAGATATTTACAACTTCTTCGGGTTCTTCTGTTTTATTTGATCAAAAGGGCTCCGTAGGATGGCTTTAAGACAAAATTAAGGATTCTAGGATGAATGTAGGAACGTTGAGAGGAATGTTTTGTACGGTTTGGATGATAAAAGTGTCTTTGAAGGTATGAATTAGAGAGAAGGGGAAGAGCCCTTTTATAAGAGGGGTGAGTTTCACCTTAGGAAAAAATAGAAATTTTATTTTATAGTAAAATAATTTTCGGTTTCTAAAAGACAACAAATGAATTATTCATAGGATAAGGTGGTGGTGGGTCTAAAACCTCTCAACCAATTGGGTTTATATAGGTTCGCGTCACTATATTTACCTTACCTTTTAGATTTAACTCTAAGTTAAATACTTTTACATTTACCATGTCTCTTTGTATTTTTATATAATATGGTTAATAACAATACTATAAACATCCAAGAGAATCCCAAGTGGTTCATTAATTATACAACTATTATTATATAAGCATTTTGCCCGATCATTAGATTTTTTTGGATTAGTATATCATCCAATAATATTGTATTTGTTTTAAAAACACATTTATGTCTATTTTGACATTATTAAATAATTGATTTTTGTTAATGTCATAAAAACTATATTAATTCGAAATAAATACATTAAATCAACCGTATCATGTAATATTAACCTATAAAATTAGAGTAATTTATTAGAAGTCTGAAATTATAAGTATTTGGATATTTATAATATCAATTAGTTTAATATTTCATTAATATAGTAATTAGTGCATCATCACTGTGTCACCAATAAATTTAATTAAATAATGTCTAAAAATTATAAATAAAATACAATTATGTATGAAATAGTTTTATATATCTAATTAAAATTTATATTTGAATTTATATTGTGTGTAACCCTATATTAAAAATGGTTTAGTTATTAAACATTGAATTTAACTCTATTATCTATTCTTTAAATATAATAACAAAAAATGTCCTAATCTAATCCAATTGGACCAAAGAGGTTCATATTTTTTTGTAATGTTGTTTTTGGTTGAATTATACTTATCCAATAGAATTAAGACATGTTTTAGGGAAATAATAATATCATTTTTACCATCAATTAACATATTTACTTTCAAGTGTGGTAATTAAAATTAAAAAGGTACTATTAAAAAACATTTTAATCTTATTGAACCACATTTTACATACTGATATAAACCGTGTCTCTTAGATTTTTGAAATTCAACTCATAGAAGCGGTAAAATTATGTTTTCTGTAAATTTGCACATACTCCTTGGAGGTGGGTAAAATATGGTAAAAAGTTCAATAAAAGTTTTATATATCAATAATTATTATAAACTAAAACCAATGAAATAAATTTAACTTATATTGGTATTATGTATCTATTTTGACCTAAATTACATTTAAATAAAATAAATAATTATTTAAATAAAAATTCAGTTTTAAACTATAACTCAGTGATTTTCACTATTCATCAAAAATTGAAAGTTTTCAGAAAAATACAAAAAATTCACACTATGATAATTTCAATATTATAAATAAAAAAATGAAATCCATTTTGTAAGATAAAATTTATAAAATTTCCAAAAGTGGGCATTACTATTCATAAGGTCTAGTTTGATTGGTTATTGTGTCTTAGAACTCGAAGTTTCATACGACACATGCTATTGAATTATTCAAAGAGAAGCGTACCATGGATGCTTTGGGTTTACATTCTCCCCTCCCTCAAATAATTTCATCCTAAAAATATCTATTATGTTACCACATAAAAAGAATCATGTGGTTCTTCATCATAAGTTACTCGGGTTCCCACGTTGCCTCTTCCATCTTATTGTTTCTCTATATAACTTTAACCAGATGAGTCATCCAGTTTTTTTGAGTACTTGTTCTCTTGTATCATGAACCTTGATAGGATCTTCACAATAAGATAGATCGTGTTCCAGTTATAATTCCTCATAGGTATGTATATGTGTTGAGTCATGCAAGTATTTTCCCAACAGTGATACGTGGAACACAAGTAAACTTTGGAGAGACTTGGCGGAATTTCCAAATGATAAGATGTAGCACCAATTCATTCAAGAATTTCAAATGGTCCGATGTACCAGAGACTTAATTTTCTCTTCTTAATGCAATGTATAACACCCTTCCATAGAGATACAATCATGAAAACATGATCTCCTACCTGAAATCCCAAATCCTTCCTTCAGTTATCGTCCTAGGTCTTCTCCCTACTTTTATTTTCTTTGATTAGGTTTTGTATTACCTTCACATTTTCCATTGTTTCCTCCACATGTCCAAGGCCTACTAGTTTTCGTTCACCAACATCATCGCAACATGTTGGTGTGCGAAATCTATTTCTTTATAACACTTAATATGGTGCCAACTGAATACTTGAATGTAAGTGATTATTGTTGAAAAAATCTACCAGAAGTAAATATTGATCATAGATACCTTGAAAGTCATGTGAACATGATCTCAAAATTAATTATATGGTTTGAATAGTCAGTTGTGATTGTCTATTTGTTTGGGGGTGGTAGGCAGTGCTCAAACAATGTTCAGTATCTAGGGATTTCTGATAACTTTTCCAAAATCTTGATGTAAAATGTGGATCACGATCATAAACAATCGATATACTTACTCCATGATGTCTAACAACTTCATTAATATATAGTATTGATAGACGTTCATGTCGTAAATCTTCTCTTATAGTATGAAAATGTGATGACTTGGTAAGATGATCAAAAATGACCCGTATTGCATTGTTCCTTAAAGGATTCATTGAAGTCCCATGAAAAATTCCATCATAATATTATCCCATTTCCACTCAGGTATGGGAAGAGGTTTCATGAATCCTCCAAGATGTTGCCTTCTATCTTTCACTTGTTGACAAACCATAAATCTTGACACAAAATCAGAAATCTCCCTCTTCATGTTTTCCCAACAAAAATGTTTCTTTATTTCTCTATACATCTTAGTGATACTATGGTGTAAAGAAAAATTTGAACTATGAGAATCATCCAATAATTACCTTTTTATATAACGTACAACGGGAACACAATGTCTCTTCCCAAATTTCAAAATTCCATCTTCATTCACAAAGTCACTTAATCTCTCATCATTCACAGCTTTAATATTATTTTGAAACTCTTCATCATCGGTCTGAGAACTATTTATCATTTCTAGTAAATATGTATTTTTAACCATTTGTAAAAGATTTGATGTTTCGCCTTCTATGTTTATCCCCATGTCCTTCATTACTAGATCCTTTTATATAGGATCCTTTTCAACTCTCATCTTGTTCAGAACACCATGATCCTTTCTGATCGAAGCATCTACCACCATATTTACCTTCCCTGGGTGTTCGTTTATAGTGAAATCATAATCATTGAGAAGTTCAAGCCTTCGTCTTTTACCCATGTTGAGTTCTTTCTCTGAGAAAATATATCTCAAACTCTTGTGACCGGTATATATCTCACATTTTTTCCCAGAGAGACATTGCCTCCAAATATTCAAAGAAATGATTACAATTGCTAACTCAAGATTATTAGTGGGATAGTTTTGTTCATGAATTTTTATCTATCGTGATGAATAGGATGTAACTCTATCATTATTCATAATGACACAACCAAGTCCATTCTTTGATGCATCACTATAAATAATAAACCCATCATTCCCTGATGATAGTTTCAAGATAGGATCATTTACTAATATTATCGTCTGTTCTTCAAAACATTCTTCAAACTCCTTTGTCCAGTAAAAATTGACCCCTTTACATATGATCATGGTTAATGGGTTAGCCAATCGGGAAACATTCTGGAAACAACACCAATAATAACCTGCTAAACTAATAAAACTTTGTACCTCAGTTATACTCATTGTGCTGGCTATTCATGGGTTTCTTGTTCTTTAGACGATCAATAGATATTCCAAAGATAGAGACAATATGGCCAAGAAAAGAAATCTATTGATTCCAGAATTTACACTTTCTTAACATCCCTTATAATTCATTTCTTCTGAGGGTTTTCAGCACGATGCGCAAGTGGTTATCATGATCTTCATAGATTTTAGAGTATACTAGAATATCATCAATAAATACCACTAAAAATTCATCAAATATATTACTTGAAAACAATGTTCATTAGTTCCATGAAAAAAGAGGGTAAATTAGTCAACCCAAAAGGCATTACTGTAAACTCATAATGCTTGTACCTGGTTTGAAATGTTGTTTTCGGAATGTCTTCCTTCTCCACACACAACTGATGATATTCATATCGAAGTTAAATCTATGAAAAATATTGAGCTCCATAAATTTTGTCGAATAAATCATCAATTAGAGGTAGTGGATACATTTCAATTATTGTTATAGAATTGAACTCCCTATAGTCGATGCACAACCTCATAAATCCATCTTTCTTCTTAACAAAAAGGATTAGAGATCCCCGTGGTTAAAAACTAGGGTTAATAGATGCCTTATTACTAAATTCTTCTAGTTGTTTCTTTAGATCCACTAATTCCACAGTGTCCATTCTCTATGGGGTCTTTGATATGGGCCTTGAACTATGAATTAAATCAATAGAAAACTCAATTTCTCATTCTGGAGGATGTCCAGGTAAATCTTCTGGAAACACATGAGAATATTCATTCACAATAGGTACATAATCTATTTGAACATTCCTTTCCACACCCACAGATATTTCAATCTCTTCCTCCCCAATAATTTAATTGATTTGAGCTAATAGGGGTTGATCTAGATAAGAATCAGATAGTGACATTTCGGCTCTAAATAAAATGCACTCCTTATCATCATCAAAAGTCAAAACATCCTTCTTCATAAAATAAATTTTCACATCATGGGCCTGAAGAAAATCCATACCGAGGATTATGTAAAATTTAGTCATGGGTATGACGATGAGTTTAGCAGATAAATAACGTTTATATGCCTTAATGGGAATTGATTCACAAAACATGGATACAATGATACTTACCTTAGGAGTTTTTACTGACAAATCCCTTGTTAAATGAAATTGGAGATATCTAATTTTCAAATAAAAATGGGAAGATATGAAACAATGAGATGATCTATAATCAAATAATGCATTGGCTATACTTGAGGAAACTATTAAATTACCTGCCACTACGTCTTTCGAAGCTTCCACCTCAACAGTAGTGATAGCATATGTTTGGCCTTGATCTCTTGGCCTTCTCTGAGGTATGTTCCCCTAATGCTTAGGAAATTCATTTGCATAATGTCCCCTTTATCTACAATTTAAGAATTCAACATTAACAACCTCTTTCTTCCCATTGTAATAACAAGCTTGGTGGCCTTTTTCCACACTCTTTTAATAGACTCTCATTCCCTTTAGACAAGTACCTGGGTGTTTCTTCCCACATTTACTACATGATGGATATTCAAATTTTCCCTTATTCCCCTTATTTCCATTTCCAGAGTGTTCAAGAGATATCTGCTTCTACTGATTTTCTTTAAAGTCGTAAGGCATAGAGAATTCTTTTTCTGTCTTGATGGCACATGAGACAATATATTCATATGATGAGAAGGATTGTGAAACTAATGCTTGATGGAGAAATGGTTTTAACCCATCATATAAATGATCAATATTAATTCTTAGGTTAAATATATAATCTATAGCATGCATTACTAACCTTGTAACATTTGCATCATAATTTGTGACATTCTCATCCTCTTTTTGCCTCAGACTTAGTAATTGTCTTTCCATATCTGCTCGATGGACAAGAGGAAAGAATTTTTCTTAGAAAATTTCATTAAAATCCCTTTATTCCATATTTGATACATCAAATTATTCCATTGTATATTAAATAAAATACCATCATTGATCAGCACCTCCAGTGAGGTGGTAAACTGCTATAAAAACTTTTTGCCTTTCACTACTTCCCACTATGTGGAATATTTTCACTATGGAATTTATCCATTGCTCGGCTACTAATGGATTTTTACTCCCAATTAATGTTTGTGGTGGTTTCCTCATGAAGTGGGCCAGCATTTACCCTCTTCATTGTGGATCATGTTGCTTCATACGGGTAAGGTTATTATTCGTAACCTAAGTGAGTTGTCCCAGTATAGTGATAAGATGTTCATAACTAGTTGCTTCACCAAATCTAATATAATAATCATTAGTAGGAGAGAAATCCCTACATGGATTACATGCGTTGATACAGTTTCTATACCTTCCTCTAGGCGCCATTTCTAAAAAATGGCATACACTGGATTAGTTTATGAATCGCAATACATAACTACAAACTTGTAAAACACTTATCATAAATTTAACAGTATATGGATATAATCCATAATCATAAAAATGCTTTCATTGAGGATGTATATACTATTAATCCCTTAATATTGTTTTGTAATGAAAATGATAATTATTCTAAGCATATTACACATGAGTGTTGTAACCAAAAGTGCAGCAAGGCCCATTGTCGTGCACCATCTCCCGTTAAAGTCTAGCTCAAAGTGGTGTTTTTGGGTTTCACCCCTAGGTACATATGTGCCATATCTAACTCTACCTTCCCATATAAAGACAAGGATGTATTTCTCTGAATACTCACAAATTCACTATAATACTAAAATTCTAGGATGTTCTTCTATACTAATCCTCAATGTCTATCTTAGGGATATGTGCTCTAATCAGAGTTTATGTATTTCTAGTTTCTACGGTTTGTACTAAAATTTCTCCGATTCCAAATTTAACACCCCAACCCCAGAAGCCCATATTTGATGCATTATTATGTATCATTATAAATATCACAAAAGATCAAGTCTCGAAATACTGATTAGTTTAGTAGCCTTTCAAGTACTAGATACATTCAAAGGATTACATTACATCATAAAATAGAAAACTATAACAACATTGTTTCCATAAAAACAATGAGATCCCATAGAATATCCTTATATGTCATTCGTAAAATACTTCTTCGCATCCTGGAGAAAATAAAACATAGATTGGGGTGAACTCAGATGCCCAGTAAGGATAACAATATAGCAGAAACATTCATAAATAAGAATAAACATTTAAGTAAATAAATAAAACTAAAACAAACATCTTTTCAACATAAAATCCAATATAATATGGAAAATATATATCAAAATAATGTCATTTACTTACTCGCTTGGATATTATCCTCTGTCGAATAATCACATGCAATATCTATAGCCACTTTGATAATGATGGAATGAATAATGCTAGACTTCATAACCACATAGTGAAGGCCTTTTTCCAAGAATACAAATAAGATTTTTTCAAGGACTTGTGCCAAGACACAAGTTTGTATTATGATACCTACCGTTGCATCGAGGAGCTATAGCGGGCTCCACCGGTCACTTACTAAGTCCAATGCATTCCTTATATGAAAAGTTATAAACATAACATAAAAATTCCTATTCAAACTAGCATACAAAATGTCAATAATTTATCCATAAACCATGAATGGTAGAAAAATAACACATCCATAGTCAAAAATATTACAAAACCTTCAATACAAAATTTCATATTTGTATCATAATAAATAAACCTCAAACGATATTAAAATCCATTAAAGGATGTTGACATAGATGAAATCAATATAGTTTGAGAGAAATAACTAATTATTTTTTTTGAAATCATTTTATGATACATAATTATAAAATAAAACATTTATTTTGAAAATTATCTTATAATATTGTGAGAGAATCTTCAATGTTGTTATAACGGAAAAATATAGACGCACCCGTCGTATAAGTTAAAAAACATTCTGGCATAAATGTTTTCATAAAAGTCATAGAATAACTTGTTTGGAAAATGGAAGAAATATTCTTTTAAAAAAATCAACAATAAAACAATGGTATAATTGTCTTTAACCCATATTCTTGGAAATAGTAAAAATGTTTTCAAATAAATTTTTAAGAAACATGGTTCGAGATGATAAAGAGGTCCTAGTAGATAATTACGTATAAACAACCTCAGATAATATAGAGATTGTAGAATTAACCCTTATCATGTACATTAACATGGTCAAGGGTAGGTAAACATCCTGTATAATTGTGAAATAATTTTTACTAAAGTATAAAATAATAATATACATTAATATGATATCATATATGATTTTTTAATATTACTTTGTTAATAATATTTTCATATTATCGTCGTTTAAGGTTTTAAATGATTCTTTTTCCATTATATGTTTCGTTATGTAAGTAATGTTTTTTTTGAATAATATCTATATTATTCATATTCATATTGATATTAACTCTTTGAAGATTATTGTTAATCATTTAATGAAAATTAGTCTTGAATAGATACTATGGGGAATTAATTTCATCGTGTTCCTGAAGACGGTAATCCGTACGTACGAACGAGCGACAATATCATTATTTTGAAATTAAAATCTTATATAATTGGATGTTACATCAAATATAATAATAATTATCATGTTATATTTCTTATTTAATCATTTATACATCCTTATTATACCCATTCGAATAGTAATGTATTGAGTAACAATTACACCATGACGTGGAGACGGTAAGCACTATGTAAGCACTTATGGTGACATTTCATTCAAAGGATGGATAGAATAATAAATATGGTTTTACCATATTTATAAAAACATAAAATTAAATAGAAGATACTGGAGTTATTTTATTTAGAATGGAAACAACATGGAAAGAAGAAGTGGAAGAAGAAAAAACATGAAATAGGTGGTGAGATATTAACCTCTTATTTGGGATCTACCTTTTTATTTTGACAAATTGGCTCCAAAGGTTGGAATTATAACTGAATTAGGGATTATAGTATTATGGGAGGATAGTTGAAAGGGAATTTTGTCAGGGTGTGCCTGAGAAAAATTTCTTTGAAGGTGTGAATTAGGGAGAAGGTGAAGAGCCCTTTTATAAGAGGGGTGACTGGCACCATAAGAAAAACTATAAATATAATTTTATAATAAAATCATTTTCGGTTTATAATTGCTCCAAAATGAATTATTCCAAGGATAAGGTGGGGATGGGTCTAAAAACACTCAACCAATAGGTTATAGAAAGGTTTGGGTCACTATATTAACCATAACATTTATATTTTACTCTTAGTTAAATAGTTTGACATTTACCATGTCTTTTTGTATTTTTATATTATATGGTTAATAAACATATTAAAAACATCCAGGAGAACCCCAAGTGGTTCATTAATGAGACACCTATAATTATTTAAGTCTTTTGGATGAAACGTTGATTTTTAGGATTATTATATCTTCCAATAATATTTTATTTGTTTTAAAAACAAATTTAAGTCTATTTTGAAATTATTAAATAATTTATTTTTGGAAAAGTCATAAAAACATTATTACTTTGAAATAAATACATTTAATAAACTCTAAAATGTCATATTTACCTATAAAATTAGTTTTATTCATTATAATTCTCAAATTAAATGTATTTTGATATTTATAATATCAATTATTTTAATATTTCATTAATACGGTTATTACTTCATCATCATTGTGTCATAAATAAAATTAATTATTTAATGTCTAAAAAATATAAATAAAATACTATTATTTAGGATATAATATTATCTTTCCAATTAATATTTATAGTCGAGTTTATATTGTGTGAAACCCTATATTAAAAATGATTTAGTTATTAAACATTGAATTTAACTCTTTTAACTCTTCTTTAAATAAAATGGTAATAAATGTCCTAATCCAATCTAGGTGGACCAAAAGGGTTCATATTTTATTCAAAATGTTGTTTTTTGTCGAATTATACTTATCAAAAAGAATTAGTACATGTTTATGGTAATAATAATATCATTTTTACCCTTAATTTCCCTATTTACATTAAACTGTGGTAAATAAAAGTAAAAAGTTACTATTTACCAATAATTATTTTCATCTTATTAAACCAAATTTTACTTACTAATATAAAATTTGTCTCTTGGAGTTTTTAAATTCACCTCACAAAAGCGGTAAAATTATGTTCTATGTAAATTTTAAAATTCTTTTTGGAGGTGGGTAAAAGACGGTAAAAAGTTCAATATAATTTCAATATATCTAAAATTGTTATAAACTGACTCCAAGAAATTGAATTGAACATATATTATTATTATGTATCTATTTTGACCTAAAATAAATTGAAATAAAATAAATAATTATTTTTTGTAAAAATTTGGTTTTAAACTATAACTCATTGTTTTTCACTATTCATAAAAAAATTGATTTTCAGATAAATACCAAACAATCACCCTAAGCTAATTTTGAGATTCAGAATCCAAAAATGAAGTCCATTTTGAAAGATAACATTTATTTAATTTAATAAAGAGGTTATTATTTTACATTACAGCTAGTTTGATTAGTTGTGGTGTGTTAGAACTCGAAGTTGCGTACAACACACGCTATTGTATTATTCAAAGAGAAGTGTACCGTGGAAGTTTGGGGTGTTACAATTTCATTGTTTGATTGATTTTGTAAAACATCTCATATAATGAATTTCCTTATTTCAGACACATCAGATCTCTATTTAAAATATAGAATGATTTTAACACTGCTTCCTTCCAGAACATCTCTGGTAGGTCCTTTTCTATAACTATCATTATGGCCATGTCATTGATTATCCGATTTCTCATCTCAACCACTCTATTATTATAGGAGTTCTTACTGGGGATACTTAATGTCTTATCCCATGTTTCTTAATATAGTCTGCCACCTGACTGTTTGTGAATTACATACCCTTGTCAAAATGAATCATTATAATTTTATGTCCAAGCATCCTTTCAATCTCCCTATAGTATTTTGGAATCATCTAAACACAACATAATTTTGGTAAATTACAAATACTCATTCCATTCTATAATTGTCATCTATATAAAGAACATAGTATCTCTTTCCGTCAATTTCCCTTGGTGTGATATTCCCACAAACATCAACATGCACTAATTATATCACACTCGTTGTGTCATTTTCCTCTTCCTTATACATCTTTTTGAAGATATTGACTTTATAGAAAGCATCACACATGTGAGAACAATCTCGTGATATCATAGGAAGGTATCTAGCTGCATCTAATATTACAAACACTTCCAGGGATGTTTGTCATAGATGACCCAGTTATTTATGCCACAACATGTTTCCTTCGTTTGTGGATTAAAGGAACGTATCTTCTTCTCCACTTACCAGGTAGATATTTCCTTTTTCTTTTTTATGCATATAGGATGATTGTACCATAACTTCCCCTAAGGACACATTTTTTCTTGGTAAACTCTATAGAATGTCCTGAGTAACATAGTTGACAAACAATGAGAAAATTGTGATGGAGAAATTTGACGACCAATACATCAACACGTATTATTTCATTTCACTCAAACCTAGCCTTTTTCGATCCAATAATCTTCATTCCTTCATCATTTTCAAATTTGAAAACTCATTCTTGGTTATATTTTATGCCTGTAACCATATCCTTATTTCATATCATGTAATATGTGAAACCACTGTGAATGATCCACACACCCAAACCATTTGATGCTTTAAGGGTGATTTCAGCAACCATTTCCTTCGCTGCTCTCTTCTTCTTGGTTCATATTTTCTTTTGTTCACACACATAATAGATTGAGAAATATAATCATTTTTGGAGTATTATAGACCAGATTCATCTTACAAATCTACATATTTTTTCATTTTTAACATAGAAATTTGTTTAATTATATGCTACTTGTGAACATTATAAGTCTGCTTTGGCACATTACTCTATATGTTTGATGTATAGAATCAAGACATGTTCCAAAACCCTTCACACTAAAAACAATTCCCATAAAATTATTTTCAATAGAAACATTCTATATTTGGTTTTCACCTCTATTCATATTCCATTCAATATCATATAGCTATAGACAACAAATTTTGTGATTATCCCATATTTAAAAAACAATAACAACTAATGGAAGGCACATCCCTACGTGTCACTTCTATACATCTAGAATACCCTTGGTTTCATTGAATTTTAATGTTTTTCTTTATACCCACATCCATTTTCATTCTTGGAATGAGTTCTTCTTGTCCAACATCGACCCTAAATGCTTTGTTATTATGATGCACCCCTACATCAGCCTTAATATCTGAGCTCGATTTCTTCTTCTTTCCTACTGAACTAATATCCTCATCTTTCATCTTTTTTAGTCTTCTGAATGATCTCCTTTCTCGATATCATAATAGAAATCATATGTTTTTCTTCATCCATTAATTGTTTTCATAGACAGAAAAAATATCCTTCACATTCATTGATACTCTTGATTTTCTATTTAATTGTGTTATTCATGCCATCGATATCCCTTTTGTATTTTTCTATCCTGATTTTATACTCAATAACCGATTCTAAGTCTTTTACTATTGATACCTTTATTTTCTCAATTTCATCCATTAATTAATACTTCTCTTTTTCCTGTTGCTGCATATATAGTTTGACATCATGAACTACTTTGTTGGATTTCATTTTTTTGGATCTCCAAACATTGATCTCTTCATGAAAATCCCTTATATCCACTTTTATATCAACTCTTCATTCAAATATTTCTTATTTGTAAATGTGAGTTTATACCTTTTTCTGAGTACTACTAAAAACAACCACCATAGCATTTTTTTCATGGTCTTTGTAGTTTTAAATATCTTCAACATCCTCAACCTCAGGGTCATTTAAACTACCACATTCTTCTTGAAGGAGATTCTTATACTTAATGAAATTTGTTTTGAATAGTTTCTTACCTTTCACAAAGTCTAAAGACTTCTTCTTGGGAATTTGAACATCATCCTCAACTTTTTATTGGATATTCTTGAGGGGTCCTTGCTGCAATATTTCCAATCATTCTACATCAATAACAAGCTTTAGGTAGTTTCCCTTTAAACATTCCTTTTTCTCTTTGATGATTTGAGGAAGGGAACGACATCAACTCAAATATATATTCTTATTCATGATAATCTTCAATAGTGAGTTTCATTAATTACTTTAATTCCACCACTATGTATTTTCCATTTTCCACATCCTAATTTTAATCGATCATCATTTCATATGAAACCATGGTATTGTGGAAATTTTCCATTGTCAGCTCATCCAGATCATTATCTTCCAGTAATAAAACTTTCAAACTGAACTGAGGTGGAAGTTTTCTCATGATGTGATTTACGATCTTGATGTCTTCAATGACTTCACAAAGACCTCACATATTTTCCAAAACTATATTTACCCTATCAAATAATTCATCTACAGACTCATTCGGGTTCATTCACATATCTTTATTACAATTCCACAAAACTTGAAACTTTTCTTCTTTGACCTTTGAATCTCTTACATATATGTTCAAAAAAATCCCATAAGGGATGTGATGTTTTTCATGACATAACCTTTGAATAGATTTCATAGTATATGAATCCCCCTAATTAATTTACTCCCTTGTAGTCAGCATCCAATTATATTTGTTCATTTTCTAATAATGCACCACTATTACTATCAGCTATTATACTGTGCATTTTTGTTGTAAACACAACGATTCCCAATGAATAGAAGTAATGTTGTATCAGGTTCATCCATAAATAAAAATTGTCCCAATCGATGATTTGAATCTCTTTATGATTGGGAACGTCTATTCGAGAGAGAAACAATTATATCAATCTTTCAGTTTAATACCAATTGATAGTTTCACAAGGCTAGAAACACTGAGCAGGGGGAGGTGAATCATGGTATGGAAAAGTAAAACAATTTCCCATTTTGATCTTGTTTATTCATTAGACATAACATTAATCTCTCTATAATTCTAATTTCATAGAATTAATGATTCTTAAAGCATGAACATGACATAGAAATAATACTCGGTTCACCTTCCTAGGGCTACGTCCAAGGAGCATACACCAACGATGTTATAATGTACCAAATTCACTACAAGCATACAACTATTTACAGGTTTTAAGTGGGCTCATTGTAATTAATGGATTACAACCATTCTAAATTTGAGAACTCACCACTCCCTCAACTAAAGTGTTATCACTGCTACTTCAAAATATTAACTCAAAATTTATATAACTTTGTGTCTCTTCAATATAATTAATGAAGTCTTCTTCCACGTTATGTAGATTCACAATTGTAGTCCATGTTTCATTCAAAGAGGAATACAACTTTTCTACAAATAACTGGTATAAAACATTTGTAAATACATTCTCAAATCACCCTACATAGCAAAGCTCCCAATTTTGGTGAATCTCAAACAATCCCTCATGAAGTACCTACCACTTGGGAAATCACACACATCAGAGAGCTCAATACTTTTTTAGGGACACTGATTTGCAGAGCTCAAGCTTTCAAAAAATGAAATTCTTTGAAATACTTAGGCTTCCAAAGAGATCAAGCTATTTAATATTGACATCATTCACAAATCCCAGTAAGAAAATGCCTAACAAACCTCTTTTTCATAGATAGATTAGTCGATGTGAAGCTCCTTCTTTTTGCGAGGCACATTGCCTCTGCGAACCTACATTGTTATTTGAGATATGTAAATATCTCTTGAAAAACTCTCAACATATCTAGAGGTATTTGAGGCCTATGCATATAATATTCCACCGACTCAATAACCTTCTGCGCGATGTCAGCACCATGTCAACACAAATCGTAATGTTCTATAATTTCAGCTGATATTCGATCTGTTTCATGAAGGACCATGTCTATTTACAGGATTTGAAAATCCCATCAAAATCATGAAGCATTCTGTCAAATCCTTTTTTCACCATGATGCTTCACTCATAATTCTCTTCACCACCAAAATGATATCTTACAAAGCTTCTCTCTTCTGCCATTCATGAAGATCGTTATAATCGCAAAGAATATCTTCAACATTCTTCTTGTCTTCAATAAATCCACTTTAAATATCCCATATTTGTGAAACACGTGCATTTACCATATTTAGGTGATATATTCAAGGAAATCCAAATTTCATGATGCTTAGAAAACACCAAATTTTGGACCCCAAAAATTTGGATAGCAATGGAAAATGGTGCCACATTATATCTATTATTTTATAATTCCTCCAGATCAACCATTCCTTTGTCATGGTTCTTTATCAACATGGACTGTCCAAAACATATCTATAACTTGAAAATTCAACATGGAAACCAGAAATTTCAACAAACACAACCTACCCAAAAATGCTTCTATGTTACATTGTAGTATTTTTTACACTACAATAACAATAAAAAATTCATGAGGAAAATACCCTTATTACTGTTAAAATCCATTTTGAAAACAATAACTTTATTAAATATAAAGAATAAAATTTTATTTCAAAATAACATAATTTCATGGAAACAAATATTTAATGAAATGAAGGGTCACGATGGTGGAAATATCTTTTTCTTGTTGAATAATTTAAAAATTAATATTCCGTTCAAATTTTTAAATAAAAAGATAAAATGTTCATTGTTCGTAAAGTGATAGGAATATTTTTTAGAAAAAAAATTGTAAAAAAATCCATTTATTGGTAAAATGTATTTGAAACCATAATAATTAATCATTAATGAATAAATCTTTAGAAAACCCAATTTTAGAAGAATAAGGATTTTTTTATCGAAGGGATAAGGGAAGTAATATTTTTATAAACTAATTTGGGAATAAATTTAAATAAAAAAGTGAGAGAAAAGTTAATGTTATATTAAAACATCATGAATACACATTAGAGATCATATCTATTTGTATTGAATAGAAAATGAACAGAAAATTCCCTTTAATGGAAATTCAATCATAAAAAAACCTGATTAAAATGGGAATGATACCTAAATCTCTTACCATAATGGTATCTTTGGAATTGATATCCACATGAATGGAATATTTGAAAATGAAAATTTAGATACCATTAACATAACTATATTCATGATATAACATTTCAAAGCTATTTTAGATACACCTTATTAAATATGATAGGTTTATAGTATGATATAAATCGCGAACAATACCATTTGAGATAGAAAACTCATACAATGATCATAATGTTGATGTGGGAATTAATCAATGAACCTATTATGTGTATAAAATGGAAATACACATAACAAAAGATGAATTAAAAAATTATATAATAGAAATTTAATACAAATACAATCATAAAATATTACATACAATGAATAAGTAATATTTCCAAATGAAAATAAATTGGGTAGCGAAAATAATTACCCCAATCAACTAAAATTGTTATCAATGTAAATGATTAAAAATTAGTTTATTTGGGGAAGTGTATACTTATTATAAATTATCATCTTGTTAAGTTCCCAATAATCATTGAAATGTCTCATTGTACCGTAATTATTTTTATAAAAATAAAATATACACTCTAAGGGGATTACCTTTTAAAAATGAATCCCTTTGCATAATTCCACTAGGGTGGCTTCTGGAATTCAGATAACATAAATAGGGCCATTATATATGGAGTATTGGAAATAGGTGTATCAATTATTATGAGTTTTATTAGAAACTAAACATAAAAATTAAAATAATGATAATAAAAATACTTAATTATGTCGTATTAAAGATATCTTATAATATTCATGTAATTAATGTTGAGTATCACCCAAAAAATATGATAAAAATGATCTCTTTGATTAAAAATCATGAGATAAATACATTTTATATTTTAATTTCATTTTAATCCTATAAATTTTAGAAAAACAATGATTGTATAGAATGTAAAAAAAATATTCCCATATCTGATATTAAATATGATATCTATATTATAAATTTTGTTTAATAACATATTTTACTTAAACATTAAATAAAGAGATATTAATAACATTTATAACAATAATATTCAAAAAAATCAACTAGTGATTAATCACAAACAGGGGATGTGATCATTTTACCATTAGGTGTTTTTACATATAATAAAACATCTCATTATTATTAATGTAATATTATAGTCTGTGAAAATTTATTATTTATAAAATTTATTGTATACCCAGAGTTAAATAATATATTAGTTATTATTGAGTGGAATTTTAGTGTATATTTCACCACTTCATTATTTTACCTCACATTGAAAATAATAATCACCTATTATTTCTATTTTTTGGTGATTATGATGTGGATGCTATAAACCAACATCATTCACCCTAAAATTTGAGGACATTTTAGCATAATCACATACTATGTTAATTTCAACATTGGATTATGGGTGGATAATTCTTTAGTTATTTCTCTCTATTAACACAATTTGTAATCTTTTAACCATCAAATAGAAATTTGATTTCCTAATGAACTTCCCTTCCCCACATAAATAGTCTCTTTATATCCTTAACAAAATTTCATCCGTGTCTCTTTCTGTACATCTGGAATAATGAATGTCCCATCTTCTACCATTATGGATTTTTTTATTACAATTACATTTGAAAACCATTTTTCTATTATTATAAAAACTATGACTTTTATGGGTGACTTGAATCACCGTTTCCTCCTTCACAGTACATTAGCTTGTTTCTTGATATCCTTAAAATTAACATTTGGAAAAATCCATTCAAAAAAATGGTTTTAATATACATTATGGTTCAAATAAATTATCTTAATCATTAAAATAATGTATTTTAAAATTCTTATTATATGAAAAAATGGATTTATCACCCTTAAACATTAGATCATGAGATGAATTATTTATTTTTGTATGATTAATATGAGAAATGTATTTATTATTAAATTAAACCATTAACTAGTTCAACTCAATGGTGAAAATTTCTTCTCAAAACCTCATAATCTTAATAATATTACATCAATAATATGTTTCTCCTTAAAAATGATAAATATATACTTTATAGTTTTTATGATTCATGAATTCGAGATTAGAAAATGTCTTTCCCTTTCTATAAATTTATTACTCAACAAATTTGGGACTTTCATACCAATTTTATAAAAATTTATATTTCCTCATGATGGAATCAATTATATATTGTTCTCTACTTTTCCCATTTGGATTCCCAGGATAATTTGTGGATTGTTATATTTTAATAAGAAAATTATCAATATTTTATAGTTTTCCTCCCATAACATTATGTTTTTAATGAGGAAACCCATTTTATTTTCAATGACATATAGTATTAATAGAGTTCCTTATAGTTCCATCCATTTTTTGAAACCATAAACGAGAAATATGATACGTAATAAGTTTTGTGGGAAGTCATCAAATCCTAAAAATCGTTGATAATGAATTCATTCCAATCTATGACACCATAGGTTTAATACATGATATCCATAGTCATAATATATAATAAATATTAAATATGGGTTTTAATGAAAATGATGATTAACATGTGAATATTTCAATATAGTGTCATTCCATGTGTGCATTCTTATTCCCAATCATTTTCACCTGTTATGATTAGGTTAATACAAAATCTAGATTATTCAAATTCATAAAACATAAGATTATTTTCTCCATATACTAGTTAACATTTTATTGTCCATACATAAAATAATCTCCTAGGAATGCACTAGTATTTTCTTTACTATGATATAAGATAGTTTCATATATTTAGGAATATCACGTGTGTTATTACTAATGTTTTCTTATCCTAATTTAAAACTTTGACTAAAACACACTATAATTGAGAATATAGTGACCTGAACATTACAAATTAAATAATTATATCATTTTAGATTAATATTCTAAAAATTCAATATTATAAACACCTGATGAACATAAATCCTTAGTGCCTTCGGGAAGTCAATTTATTATCATCTAATTCTATGAATGATCTTAAATATATAAAAAATGGATTCAAATTAATTAAACTTATTTGTCATTACATTCTTAATACCATTCACAAAAACCAAGGGAATCAAAATTTATGAAATGATGAGTTCAAATCAGTAGTAAGGGTAACAATTAGAGGTATCATTTAATGATAGTAAGAGGGAAAATGATAATCATAAGGATTTTACTGAATGATATTAACTATATAAAAACATAAAAAAATGCCAAGATTCTAAACGTGAATCATCAAATATAGAAAATGATGTTCATAAGAAATGAATCAATAGAGAATCAGATACCATGCAAAATGAGAATAAAAAATTGGAAAAAAATATGTTATTAGAGAGTCATATAAAGTGTGTCGTAATCACAATCAGATAAATAACATGTAGTGACTATGCTCTGAGACATTGAACACATTTTAGACAGAGGATATCCACCAATGTTCCCACTTGGATCTTGTGTTATCATCCTCGATACCCACATTTTTTATTAGGATAACCACTTTGGTACCAAATTTTGGGATTATGATAACATCTATTGTACCCTATTTTCTGGATTTAGATAACCTCATGTTCACTTGAATTTAGGATTGCTATAATCTCCCATGTACCATATAAGAACATCAAACATTAATCATATGAGATTCATTGGAGGTAATTAATGGACCCACCCATTACATAATTTTACTCCAATCATATGTATACCCTTGGATAATGAAAATATTTATCCTTTCATCAAAATGTATCATAATGAGAATAAATTAGTTTCAATAAGTATTTCATCATCGTAGTCATAAATTACGGTCAGAATGAATGTATATGGTAATGGTGGATTATATAACCATTAATTAATAAAAGACACCAAAATATGTTGTCATAAAAAAAAATACCATTATAATATCACATGATTATATTTTCTTGTAAATAATCTATTCTTTCGAAAATTAAATATTAAAATTATAAAATTTATAATATTTTATATATATAATATCATTGAAATATAAAATTTCATCTTGTAATAGAATCATAAAATTTAAGGGGAATCATCATGGTTGAAAAATATGTTCTTTTAGTGTATTCAAATTAAAATCAATCACATTTTCATAAAAGTAAAAAATTACATATTTATAAAACTAAAAAATGTTCCTTTAAAAATAACATATTGAAATTCAAATAATGGTAAAATTAAATTTATAATATTATTAAGTAATGGAACAAGCATCCATGAAAACATTTTATATAAAATTTTGATATGGAATAGCAGTATTCTTGATAGAATAGAGATGTTTTGTGAGTTTTTTGAATAAGACTTTATTCCATTTAATAGATTGCATAATGAGATTAAAATAAAGGAATATTATTTTATCTCTATAAATAGGAACTTTAAAAAATTAAAATTATTTATAATAGATAAATAAATAAATTTTACAATAATCAAATAAAGAATAAACTATGTAGATTAAAAGTAAGATTAAATCCTTATACAGATAATATTTTAGAAGCTTTTGAATCCATGGCACAATAAAAGAAATAAACTAAAATAAATAAACTATTTACCATAAAACATTTTATAGATGTGATAAAACATTTTATAGGTCCATTATACCTAATAATCATTATTCAGTGCACAACAAAAACTTGTCTTAATGAATTAGGGTTCTTAAAAATAACCCATACATCAAGTATTAATTTATTTTTCAATGCTATAAAATCATCTGTGATAAAGTAAAATTTATTATAATACAATAAAAACCATAATATTAATATCATATTCAATATATTTTTATCATTTAAATAAACACTTATTATTTCATTATGAAAATTATTTTTCAAGATGTCATGTGTTTTATTGTCCATGAATTGTTTAGTTCGGAATTTCTAGTTCTTTCACTTTCATCATGGATACATTAAATCATTAATATCAATAATGTCTTAATTATATTGTTTGATCATTTTATATAAATTTATAACTATTCATATAATTTGGAGATTAAAATTTAATTACATCATTTTTAGTGATGGTTGTCTTTACGTTTGAATCAGTGTTGATTTCCACATTGCGATAGATGAAATGATTGAATTGAAACTAATAATTCAACTTTAGAAAAATATTTATTATTTAAAAAATATCATATATATGTAGACATATATACTCATTACATCTATTAAAATAACTAACAATTAATTTTGTTTAACAAAAAATTACAAAATTATAAAATTGACTGTGTAGTCGACACATATGTATATAAAATACATTCATTTACCATTAGATAAAAGATTGATAATTATATTTCATGAATATATTTTTAATAAAAAAGGTATATTTTAAAATATAGTTTCTCATTAATAATTTTATTTTTTATATATCATTTAGTATTATTCATGTAGAAAATATTATATGTTGAAAATAAGTAAAACACATATTAGTTTCATAATGAAAATGAAGCTCCGTGGATTGGGAACAGTAAAGGGTAAATATGAATGGTATAAATTTAATTATACATTTGAATCTGAGCTATTTGTTTTTAATAAGAAAAATTCCAATCATGAATTGTCCATTCACAATTTGAAACATAATGGGGGTGTTGAACACATAAATATGGTAGTAACATCGAATTATTCTTTTCATGTGCTACAATATTGAGGATCTATTTATTATTCTTTATTTTGTTGAATTTATGGGAATATTATTGTAGGATAACATATACTAAGTAATGTGACCTAAATCATAGGATAATTTTTATATTAATGGATAATACTTATAAATCTGTTATTTGATTTGATGGGTTCCCCAAATGTTTTGAGAAGGTTCTTAGTGATTCAGTTTTTTACTATTGATAATTTTATTTTTTATTATCTATTGGATGATTATAATCCTTGTAAAGGTATTTCAATCCATGTAACAATATTCAGGATGAATATATGAGTCTGTTATAGGACATGAATATTACACATAGTGTATTCAAAGTTTATACGATGTAATGTCTAGAGTTGGGTTTTTTTAAAAAGTGAAATTGTGTTCTATAATTACAATATTTTATTGAATCACATCATGCAATGGGATTACACATCTTGTAAATATCACATATTGGTCTTTTGGAGATCTATACATGTTTTTATTATTTCATTCCACCTAAAACATCCATATCTCAACCAATATATCACCCTAGGTGACTTTTGAGATCGCTTCCCCTTCTACATCATTCATTGAGAAATCAATCATCTGGGTTGTTGTGGGGAACTGATTCGATTATGAATTATAAATTAATCGTCTATGATATTTTATGTAAATTCAATTGGTTTTGTTTATTTTTCAGATTCATGATCATATATTGGATACTATTGTCCCTTTAAATTTCATTTGTGGTCTATGTATTCTGAAGGCTCTTCTCTTAGAATCCAATAATTATAGTTGAAATTGTCTAGATTTATATCATTTTGAGGAACAATTTTATATAAAATTGGTAAATTTATTAATTTTTTTATCATCGTTGTATATTTCATTTGGAGTGTTCATTTATATGAAGTTATTATTTAATGAAAATAGTTTTAATTGATGTTTTATTTAAAAATAAGGTTTTCCTGACCAAATATTTTCCTAAATTCATTTGTGGTTATTTAGAATTTGAAAATTTTTTTCTTAAAAAATATTAGATTTATGTTTCTTTGAAAATATTTTCAAAATAAAGATAATGTATTTGATATGTATTTTTAAAATATTCACTTTTGGAACCAAGGGTATGTTAGTAAATACACATGGGTAGCCTTCTTGACTGTGTAACCACTAAAAGGAAACATTTTTGATATTGAATGACTATAGAAGAAAACAATATAGTCTATTAAAAATATATTTTTATTTAGGTTGAATTATTTAATATATGTTTTTCTATATGATTTTGACCAATACTATGTTTTATGTCAATTTTCATTTATTTATAGAATGATGGTACGTATCATGGATTTTTCATCATAGAATATTATATTAACTTGTATCACATGGATTCAAAAGATTATATTTCATGTACATGTGTTTAATTGATTATAATATAATGCATGGATATGGTTTCCTTTTTATCCCTTATAATTTTGATATTACCATCATTCAGAATAATCAGTGAATTTATGAAAATCCTATAGGAAAATGATTTACAAATGGATTGGATATTTTAAAATGATTTGTAGAATTATTTTTTTCAAAAACGATAGGTGTTATTCAATATTTATATTTTACCTCTTATATACTCTGTTGTGGTATCCTACTAGGACTTTTTCTCAAACCTTATTTTTTCCTTTGGGAGGTTTCGGACGTTTTAATATAGAATTAGAGTGATTTTTATAACGACCCATACTTTACATACATTTTTATTACATTATAATTGAATCATATTATTAAAACATATAACAAAAACATGAAAGGATGGTCTATGTATAGTGTCTTTAGAAACTGGGAAACATAAACAACTGGTTCATAAATCATCTACGTTGTCTCCCATTTATTTCATCATATCTAGAGTCCCTTTTTTAGATATTATACTTAGTAGCCTTCTTCCAGACCTGGGGAAAAGAAAACATACAAAAGGGTGAGCTCAAATGCTCAGTAAGGGTAAACAAAAGAAATATCAATCATATCATATTCTTAAGAACATAACATTTTGAAAATCTTGTCCTGCAAAAGACATAATAATATCATGACATGGGATCAATCCTAATAGTGAAATGTAATCCAAATAATCCTAACATACAACATGAAACTTTGTGTCATACACATATAATCATAGAGAATCATTTCTTATTAGTCAGGACTCATTTCCATGACTATCTAAGTGGAAAAAGTCCAATTCTGAACCCAGTTCACTCCTTGTTTCAGTCATGTTTCACAGAACCGGATTAACCTGCCATTCCAGCCATGTCTATATCATGAAATATAAATCATTACCCAATGCATTTGAGGTAGATATTGGTCCCACCCATCTCATAATTATACTATTCTTATGTGTGCCACAAAATCATAAATCATATATCATAGCATAACCCATGTAATAAAAATGGAATTCTTAAACAGCATGTTATCCTAACATAATCAATACAATATAAAAGGACATCATAAAAATAATTCCTTCATAACATAATCAAATTAATGTAAAAATAGGGATAGAAACAGAACCATATATTATCTTAGGTGGAAAATAATTATGATAAAACACTTGAACTTCATTCTTGAGGAAAATATCCATTCTACTTTAAAAACATTTTTACTTTCATAAAATGTCATAGAATTATAAAAAAAAATAAGTTGATTAAAAATAAAATTGAAAACCGTAAAGGAAGCTTCATGGAAATAATGTTCTAAATTCGATTTAGGCCGTATAAGTTAAAAAAAACATTCTTCTCGTACTTTGGCCAGAAAAGTCAAAAAGTACCTCGTACTAAAAACGAAAAAAGATTCCTTTAATATCTTTCACTTAAAACTCACCAATGGGTAAAATTGGATTTAAACAATCCCAGGAGGATAGAATTAATATTAAATATTGAAAAAACATGGATGTGGATGATAAATATTCCCTAGTAAATTCAGAAGTATAAACAATCTTGGATAAAAATGAGATTGCAAGATTTTACCTTACCTTAGGTCCGATTTTCTTCATACGTGTCCAAAACTCATGTATAATGATTTTAATATTGTCATTGACTTATTCCAAAATCATACCCATTGTTATGATATCATATATGGTCATATTCATAGATTCTTAACTTCTTATTAGTAATATTTCATTGCTACTTGTTATTCAGATGTTTATTTCTTTTTCTTCTAATGTGTGTTTTGTAGAATAAATACTTATTCTTCTTTTTAGGTTATAGAAACATAATTTATAGAATGGTATTAGTGTAATATATATCATATTTATTCATTAAATTCATTTATATAATCATTATTCAAAGAAAATCATGTATAACGAGTCGCATCACATTGTGGAGACGGTAGGTCGTACGTACGCACGAGCGATGATATCATTCTAATGATCGTGGAATTTTATTTATGTGAATGGATACTATTTCATAATCAAAATCACATTATAATAATAATATATAGTTATTCTATACACCATTATATCCATCCAAGTAAAGTGGTGTTGAAAAACAGATTACACCACGGTAAGGAGACGGTATTCCGTACGTACGCACGCGCAGTGATTTCATTTTCCGTAGGATGGATACAAGGTGAAATAGTGTTGTTTCATATATATAATAAAATATAAGTTTATGACTGATACTGATGTTATTACTTAATAATGAAACAACTAAAGAAGAATATGTAGAAGAAGAAATAAATGTGAAAGAATCGGTAAAGGATACTACCGCTTCTTCGACACGCATCTTTGAAACCTCCTCTTAGGGCCCTAAAATTTGTCTTTGAAGAATACCAAAACCTCTAGAATGTTTCTAGGGAAGAGGAGAAGATAAATTGGCAGGGTTTGGCAGAGCATGAAGGCTCAATGTGGTGTGAGGAGAAGAGGAAGGAGGTGTCCTTTTATAAGGGATGAGAGGGGAAACATTGGAAAAACTAATAATATTATTTTATTATAAAGTCATATTCCGTTTTTAGTAGCTCCAATCTGATTTATTTCGAATCTAAGGTGGGTATGAGTTGAAATAATCTTATAAAATAGAATTTATACAAGTTTAGGTTTATATTTTAACTTTATCATTTAGATTTAACATTAAGTTAAATAATTTTACTTTTACCATGCCTTCATGTTTTCTTACACTATAAGGTTAATAAACATAATATAACAAGACAAAAGAACCCCATGTTGTTCATTATTAATATATATAACCTTATCTAAGTCATTTGGATGAACCATAGATTTTTAACAATAAAATTACAATTAATAATGTAATATTTGTTTTAAAAACTATTTTATGTCAATTTTGACACTATTTGGTAATTGACTTTTTTAAACATTATAACAGCATTCTGAATTCCAAAAAGGTTACTTAAATCTATACTAACATGGAATATTAACCTCTAAAATTAGTTTAATTCATAAAAAGTATCAGATAACATTTATTTGGGTATTTATAACATCAATTATGATAATATTTGAAGATGAAAATTATATCTATGATCCCATGTCAATTAATGTTGGAGTTATTGAATTCCATAAACGCTTATTTGTGGAATCCCATGATCCCACTCTCTCATTACCAATTTATAGGGGATGTAACGGTAATTCCATGGTCCTCCTCGAACAATTTACTAGGCAAGCTCACTTTCATGGCTGATGTTTGATCGATCTCAACAGCCCATCTCCGGATGACAGACATGACATCCCTCCACATGGCTAGAAAATAATGAACCAAGAAGGTATTTCCCTTATTTTAATCATAAATCATGATCCTCCCTAGGATGTAATTCATTAAAATACAACTCTTTACAATATTGTTTCACATTGTTATGATTATTCCCCAATTGGAAAGGTAGTGACATTATTTCCCTCCAACCAGGACACACTATATAATAAAAGTCCATACATTTTATATTCCTTTTCATTTATATTCTAAATCCTTATCAAGTAGAAAAAATCCCATGGTTATGGTCATTCTTTGAACTGCACTTGGTTCACATAACTTCATCTGAAACAGATGATAGCCCTACTAATCACCCTATGTATGATAAAACTATTGGTAAATGCGCAATATGATCAGACAAGGTAGAAGCTCCACTGTAGAAATATGAATAATAGATTCTAAAAATGAAGATACAAGAAGAGAACGATAGAATATGATTCCCATTCTAGCTTGTGGCCACAGTATAATGTGGAATTCCAAATAAACTGTTGTAATATTATGTGAACAACATCTGACTCAACATTTTTATAATTTTTAATTAGTGCAATGAAAAGAAATTACCCTACGATGAATATAAAATTCATGTCAAGGTAATATAAGTTTTGAAATTCCATTTTGACTGGAAATTGCTAATTGGATTATGATATCTAATGATTGAGATGCATCAAGGTTCCCTTCAATGTGAAATCCTCAATACATTAATGATATTTCAACAACTGATCACATATTCCCAAACTGGTGTTCGTATAAAGGGATTGGCTGCACACATGGTAATTTAATTTCATTGTGATCCCTAAAAATATTACAAAGATGATTGTAACATTCAATGTTGTATAATTAAATGGATTAAACAAATATAATCTGTTCATGAAAAATGAAATGCTAAAAAAACAATCCCGAGAAGGCTATCTCAGATGTTAGTCCAATAGAGAGCATGATATTGAGAGGATTTTACATCTGGAATATGAGAATATCAATAAAGCCTCTTGTTTATGTGATTCCTATTTTCAGATAATGAAACTATAGAAAATAACATAATGTTCCTCAAAAATATGTGAATTAACTATATGTTGAATTACACACCTATCCCATGTTAATAAAATTCCCATGAATCAGTGAAGTAGTTAAGAAATAACATCCACTATAGTTCATGGGCAACCTCATCCCATATGTTTGGGGAATTTGTTTATCCTAAAGCTCTTGGAAAACAATAAAAGCCTACATAATTTTGAAATATGAACAATAATAGACCCTCAAATCATAGATGGGGGATTTTTCACCAAAACCCCCTCTTTTGCGGTAAACAATATTCTAAATATTATAGAAGAGGATTCAGAATGAATCCTCCATGTTTTTTTCAATATAATGATCTAGTAACTTCCCATAGAACACACATGACTGAACTATATAGAGATTCTTGTCATATTACTGATAACAAAGTAGCTCCCACAGAATCAAAAAAGGATAGTAAAAGGGATATGGGAGGTAGTAGAAGAAGACAGTCCAATAAAGACACTTATTGAATGAAAAAAATTTCATTTTGCATCTATGAACATCATCAATGCCACACTTGCAGATTCTGTAGATCATGAACCCATTTCAAATGATTTTGAGGGGGAATTTCAATTTCAAAATACCATCCGCACAAAAATAGTTGAATGGGGTTTACATGCCTAGAACTAGAGGATTTTATTGAATCTGGTCACTCCCTCGAACAATCCATAATAATCTCTTTTATATGTGGAGAACAATGTGCATAAAATAGTACCTCATATTTATCTGTTAGAGGTTATTCCCCTTCCACTTGTGGAATTATTTTCTTGGAAATAGTAAGAAATTAAGGACTTGAGATAACTCAATGTAGAAAAACTCTATGGAATCATTCCTTATAGATATGTTCCACAATAACATCCTCAACTCACACTTCTAGTTGATTCACCACAATAATGATGGTTACTGTATCACTTGAAGAATATTTGGAATCCCCACATGATATGGGATACCGACCACCATTATACGTGGATCCCTTACTTTCAGATTGTAATGACCATCCATTTCTTGTACGACTACAATCTATTTAGAAACATCTTGATAGTACCGTACCAATTGGATACCCACAACAAGTACAAGCATTATAGCTGCCACTACCACATATCGACATATGGGTAGATCCATATTTTATTAGAAATAAAAAGAGGTACTGATAAAAGGGTTTCTCTTATCTGTGCTATCGAAAAGTGATAATATATATACCCTTTTTTATTGTTAAAAAATGCTGATAGATTTTCACCCTTCATCATCGTATTTCTTAACGATGATAAAGGGTACATTTATCCGTTCAATTATTAGTGTTGATTAATGTTTTTATTAAAATATATTATTATTTTATATAAAATTTTTATATTTGTATTAAAAAATATTGGTTTTTTATATATATTTAATAACAATGAATGTTTACAGTTAATATTAAATTTTTAATAATTCAAAAATTGAGTTTATAAGATTATAATTAAACAAATATATATTTATATTATTATAATATTATTATATATTCTATTATATAATAAATATATTTATTATATTTATACCTAAATATATATAATAATATATTTTAATTATAAATTTAAAATTAAAAATATTCTTGGACGCATCAGTATCGGCATTCAAGAGAGGGGTATGTTCAATCTTATTTTGATCAAAGTGAGAATGATCATTTTGTTTTTGGGAATGATGGACACTCTGAATGGATCTTTAAATGGGGTATTTGAGCCCTCATCTTATTGATCATTTTAGGACTTGTGAATTTTCATTGAATGGGTGGTTGGTGTTGTTTTTGAGACAACATACATGGACAACCACTAACCTGGATCAATATCTCTCTACTAATTAGGGGCTTCATGATTTTAAGTTTTTCTTATTTTGGTGGGGCTATTTCAAAAACGTTTTCTCATCAAATAATTTGAAGCATAAGGCATGGGATCAGGGAGAAATTTTCTTCAACCAGGTATTACGTATATAAAAAAATGGCATCCAATATTTAATCATCTTGCACCTCAGGAAACATGTTCCCATGTTTGGGTTTGCATTTATGAATTAATATGGGTCTTGTAGAATAGTTGGATAATTTTTTATATCAAATCATTGATGGGTCTCCAATAATATTGGATCACATGATAGAAGAGTAAAAATATTGTTTATTTTCAAATTTCTTGGTTGAAATTGATCTTAATTCATCCCATGTTGATTGTATGATGCTTTCCACTGCTGACTATAACATTTATCATACCATTTGTTTTAAAAATTTACCCCCATTTTTCTTCAATTGGAAGGCAGCCTAAATGGGATGGGATCATGTCTCTGGAGAAGGTTAATACCAACATCATCTCTCATTATATGAAGATAGTGATTTCGGATGATAAGTGAAACATTTTATAATCAATGACCATGGGGAACTTATTGTAGGGCCAAATAAGAATGTGAAGAATAAATCATGGGAATATATTTCCATAGAATCCTATATTTCTAATTAGAAAATTGATCCTCCAATATAAATGAGTGTTTGATACATCCATAGATAAGATTATTCTTTATTATCAATAAATATTCATTGTATTTTTTAGATCCTCTCCAAAATAGTAGAAGATAAAAGAGCCTCTATTGATGACTATTCTCAACCAGGGAAAGGAACATTAGATATAAAGCTTAATTTTGTTGAAGACTAAACGATTTTCCTATCTTTTGATGCTACTACCATTCAAGACTCTTCTTATCAACAGATTGTGAAGGGGATCATTATTATAATTAGATTAAATAATGGTAAAAAAAATAAACATTGAATATTTAATGAAGGTTAGATTATTAGATGATACAACTAATTATCAGTAGGTATTTTCAATGAATGTGGGTATCTAAGGGTCCTCGTAAAAATGTCAATTATGGTTATTTGGATTCCCCTTATCATGTACAATGTGATGATGGGGTATCATTATTGGGATTTCCCAATACAATGTTCATATAACTCAAATTAATGAGCATACCCACATATCAGTGAGGGAAGAGAAGTGAGGGGCTTTGAAACCAGTGAAAACATTGTAGTATTGTCGACATCAAAAATAATAGTGGCCTAAGTCATCTCGGTTATGATTGGGATGGTGCTCGCGGTGGCAGACGAAATTTTTCTACTAGGTATTCCAATGGAATTGTCATGGAGATGAAAAATATTAGGGTGAAGTACGAGGTACTATTCACCCAAAGGTACCCATTGTCTGAGTGGGAAACTGCTGATGATGATGATGATTCTGATCATGATTATGGGAATGATCTTATTATAGATTTGTATCTTTCCTTTTTTGATGGGAGAATTCTTTTTCTAACCATGTTCATCCTCATTCCAATTTCAAAATTTATCCTTTCAATAAATCATTTTAGGAGCATGCTCTCTTGTCTCTTATACCTTCAAGGAATATTTATAATTAAATATAAATACAATTTAATTATATATTTATAATTATAAATTATATGTGAATATTTATATATATAGGTAAATTTATGTTTCTAATTAATTTTTTAAATATATTTATTGATACAAGAGTATAATTGATGTTCCTATGTTATGTATTCATCCTGAATGTTTATTTATGCTTTACCCCATTTTTATTATTCATGTTTTTCTTTTAAGTGATGACTCTTTTTTATGGTCGAAACATTAAATGACATATGATTCATTCATGTTATACCCATTAATCTACTATGTTCTCCAAAATCCATATAAATTAAAATAAATATATTTATTATAATTATAATTATATATTTTTTTATTATATTTAAATAATTTTTAAATATATTTATTTATAAAAATAACTATAACAATATATATATATATATAATTATACAATTAATCTATAAACATCTATTAATATATATATATATGTTTATAATTATATACAAATATTTATAAATATATTTATTTATACTTATATATATATATATACATGTAATTAATTATAAAATTATAATATATATATATATATAATAAAAAAATAAGAAATAATAATTGTAATTCTAAATAAATTCAGATATATTTAAATAATTAAAAACATATAATAAATATATTAATTATGTAAATTATACAATTAAAAATCTAATAAATATATTTGTTATAATTTTATAATTATTTAAATAAATATATATACATATTTATATTTATACCTCCTTTTTGGAATCTCCCTTAGATTGACAACATGGTGAGAATATAGAACGATCTTGGAAACAAGAATCCTAGAGATGAGGGACACATCCAAAACGTCAACGACGATGATGTTGGTGAGATGATTGCATTATAGTACGGAGCAGTTGGTCAACCATATCATTCTTCAAGGAACATATCACACCGGAGCAGGAAAGGCACAAGGAAATGTACATTGTGATCCTAAATATATTTAATATAATAAAAAAATTATCAATTATTCACTCATACATAATTTCAAATGTATATTTAAAAAATGTAGTGTATTATTCGACTAATATTTCACGAAATATGTAAGATTAATTTCAATAAGTTTTTTGAAAAAATTACTATTTTTAAAATATATAAATACATTTATAAAATAATAATATACTTATTACGTCAGTAGATATTATTTAAAAACAATTATTTAAATTAACTATAAAAAATTTAATTTATAGGTTATAATCTTATTGTTTTAGTAATAATTTTAACAATATACATATGTTCTAAGAAACAAATTTTTGCGTGTAAAACAAGATATCGAAGAAAAAATTTTAATTAAAACAATTTTTCATTGACTATAATGGTTTTATAGAAACAATATATTTTATGTATTAGAAAAGAAAAGAAATAAACTTTTAAATGTCCATTAAATGGTATTAGATACTCATTTAGTGATATCCTTACGAACACTCATCAATCCATCACAAGATGGTCTTAGGTGAAAACCATAATATCAACCACATAGGGAAAAAATATATTTATGTTACCGATTATGTCTTGAAATATCAAGAGTGCACAATGTTTTTTAATAAGGTAGGGGAAGAGGTTCCCTTTTATAATTTGGGGGAGTGGCGAAATTTTAAATATATTTTTATTTAGAATATAACTACAATAATTATCATTTTATGCGGCACAAAGTGTCCATCATTTTTAGAGTTCGACATGATATGATCTAAATTCCATCAAAAAAATAAAATATAAGAATGTTTATAAGGAATCTAATACCTTATGTTTTGGTTTAACCCCTTATTAATAATTTTTATCCATAACCATGGTACCACAATTTACACTCTTTCAGGGTTAAAAATTTTGTTCTAAGGTGTAAGGTGTCTCAAAATGGTCCATAGATGAATCTTAAACATTTTCCCACCCCATTTAGTCTCATTATATAATATATTTTAAAAAATATTTAATAATATATTTAAATTTTTTTATATCATTAATGATATTTTTGGAACTATTAATAAAATTTGACTTCAAATACATGAAGAATATAATGGATCTAGAATATAAATAAACTCATAATTAATAATACATTATATTACTACTACAATTAAATTTTTAATAAAAACTCTTTTGTGGAGAACGTGAGAAACCAAAAAGTGAAAACATATATAAGACTCTAAACAAGATATCAAAATTATTATGGACAAATGTAAAGTAATTAAAAGAAACATACATAAAAATATTATAAGAGAAATATGTTACATTTTTACCGAGTTATTTTGAGATGCTCTCTTAGAAATGGGAAGAGAATTTCTCCTATGCTTGTAATAAGTCCCTCACTATTATATATTTCACATTTGAGCCTTTAGTCCAAATTAGATATTCTGTGTCAATCAAATAAATTTTTTGGGTGTTTGTATCGACTTGCATTGATCACTAATTCTTCTTATATACATCTTCCTTATATGCAAGAATGTCCAAGAACTGTTTCTAGAATTTCTTCCACTAAATGAATTAAAAGGTCCCTTGAATCATCCATAGCCACTACATCTACACCCAGCTATGGATCTTTAGTGATATATAGTGGAGATTCAATGATTTCAACCTCCAATATTGAGAACACTATAATTACATCATCTCTATATGTACCAGATATGACACTCTTCTGCACCTCAGCTCCAACCACATGAGATTTACAGACCATATAAGTGATCATATTCAATCTACCAATGACCAATTACAGATTTCTATTCAGAGAGGGGTCTCGTGAGTCTAAATTTGATCCATTACTGCTTTGATTTCGTGATTATTTGTTTACTATAGTGTTTGGTGTAATATAGTATTCATTGAGGGTTCATGGGTTCCCCCTTGATGATCATAGGATTTCAAGTCCTGAGGTTAACTTTCTTCCATTCCCATTATCAAGGTTGAACTACCACATCTTGCTCATAGTCTGAGTTCATCTCAGAGACCCCATATTGATTATTATTTTCCACATATTTTTATGGTTGATATCCGACCTACGTTTTTCCATCATGTAATGATAGTTTCTCACCCTTTTGGGTCCTCAATATCTTTACCTTCAGCATTCTAGGGTGAGAAGAGATAAGGTACTTGAGTAGGATTTTCATCCGAATATAAATGAGGCACCCATTGGCATAGTGATATTTCCTTATACATGATAGAGATGTGAGACTCATTAAGAACCGTAGAAGAAGAATGGGATTAGGCACCTCAATGTTATGATGGATGATCAAACACATGAGGTTGAACCACCCCTCCTTCCTGAAGAGTCTATGCTATGTTGGGATATATCATATAGTAAGGACTTACTAAGATTGGATCTATGGTGTTGGAAACATCATGATCATGAAACAATATATCAATAATATCTTCCACTCGCATCTCATGAGGCCTCAACAAAACCATATTAATAGTGGAAGAGGAAGGATTTTCCATACATTGCTCAAAAACTTTTCTATCTAATCCCACACCCTAAAGTGCAGTGGGGATCCTTAGTACTTGACTGTATTAAGATACCAAGTGACCTAGTTTCATAAAAATGGAAAAAAAATTACCCACAATTCGTAAACCACAATCTATTTGAAACAAAATTCCTCACCCTCTATAATCTATACAAACTCATCAAGAAATCAGGAAACATCCACTTTTACACAGACCCTCAAATAAAGATGGTGATAGATAGATTTTGTTCTACTATCAAATCAAATAAATATACCAACTAGTTTCCTTAGATTTATTATAATATAAGTGTTTTGAAATGGATTTTGGAGTTGAGGATTTCTTACCAAAATATCAAGTAATGTGGAGTCACAATTCATTTATAAGTTGTAAGACTACCGAAATAAAAAAAAACTGGGGTTTGTTGCAGCAGCGGGGTGTGGTGGGCCCAACCTTCTTCAAGCCCTCCCTCAATTGAAACTGAATAATCATATGCTTACTGTCAAATAAGTCCACAGTCACTAGATCTTGTAATTCATAGTTCATTGAAAAAAATGATCAAACGAGTCATTTGATGGCCTTCTCAGCTTGAAACGATCCATCAGCGTAAGATTTAAGTGATCCATCACCGTATGGAACTCTAATATAGAAATCACTAGAATAAGGTTTCCATAAAATAGATATAGAACCTTAGGGATGAGTAATATTGTAAACGTTTTCTAATTATTCATTATAATTGACAATGAAATTTATTTCATATAATAATTCCTACCGAACAATTTAATTTTTATGTTTTTGAAATGATTTCCATAAATTTTTCTTCTTGTTTCACACGTTTTCAGCTAGTGTTGCGTAGGAATTTGAGGTTCTTATTAATCCCAAATGAAAAAAATAAAATATTTACAAAAAAATAAATTATTAGTGTTAGAAATATTTATTAATAAATAATATAAGATTCATTTTAAAACATTAAAAATATAATATTGATATTTAAATAATGATATTAGTATTATATAATTATTTATGAATTTTTATTATATAAATCATATAATTTATGGAAATTGGAAAATAAATTGCATATATTTAAATATGGATTGATTCTCATTAAATTAAACTTGTTTTTTAAAATAAAAGAATGATATATTGATATTTTTATGGTCATTTCACAATGGTTTAACCCAATTTATTTCATTTTACTATTGTTGAGTTGATAAAAATTTCCACTATTACAATTCATGATGTAACAAAGAAATATGTTCTTATTTATGAATTCTTAACCATATGTTTTCCGATTCAAAATTATTTTACTGTTACTCAAAATCATTATTTTTCATAAATCTATTATTTATAATTGCGTAACTCTCATCAAAAATACAATTTTAGAAAAACGTTATTTTAATCATACAAATGAAATTGTAAAAAAAATAAATATATTACTGATTAATATGTAAAATATTAGATAATAATTAATCAAATGGATATATTTGTACAATAAATGTGAACCAAAAATATAATAAATCATTGATATATCTTTATTCAATGGAAATTAATGTATATTCATAATAAAGTCGACATTTTAACTATTAATATTAAAATAAACAGTTTTAGAATAAAAATAATTTATCATCCAAATACTATTACACTAATATTATATAAAAATATATCAATTTTTCCAATAAAATTTCTATTTGTGATAGAGATTAATTAGAATATTCATAGATACAGAATGCAATAATAATAATTTTTTTTTTGAAAATATGGTTTTTGGAAGAATTAAATGAATTTAATCCCATACCATGTACAATGAACATAAGTAAATTAGTATTAATTAATAAAATAGTATTATTATTGTATGTATTTGGTTAATATAATTTAAATATTTCATGATTAATTTATCCAATTTTGGTGAAAATACATGTCACTCATAATTTTTTTATTAAAAATATGAATTCTACCCTAAAAATATTTTATCATCATTTAAAACAAAATGTTAATCCATTTTTAATAAATTATTCATTTCAATAAGTAAGTATTTTGAACATTTAATTAAAAAAATTTATACATATTTATACATTCCAATTCAAGAGTCTTTTCATAAAAATAAAATTTAAATAACAATATATCAATACAGTATATAAGGCTTTATTTAAACTCGGTGTCTTGTATACCACGGTCTAAAAATTATATTACATTGATCAAAATATTATTATGTAATTGTGTATTACACATTGATTATAAAATTCCTTACCTAAAGGATCATATTGATCACATGAGTTGAGAGTTATGTTCATTCAACTATTTTTTATTAAAAGAGATCATTTGATACATCAATCCATTAATGAATATCTGGGTCACAATAACATCATTTATTATGGTATATCATCTTATAAAGAACCATTGTCTAATGTTTTTCCTAAAAAATAGATTAAAAGTTAAGAAACATGAGATTAGAGGCTTCCATTGAATATTTTATATTATTTATGTAGGAATATAATTTCTTTTCTTGTATAGATTCATTAATTATTAATTTTACAAGGGGTTCCTCCAACCCAATGAATTTGACCACTTTCTTCAGTAATAATCTCCACATCTTATAACACTCATAGAAATTAATTTTATTTATTTTTACCATATCCAATATATACTACAAGGTAATTCTAGATTATCACGATATCATTATTTGAATCAAAAGGCTATTGTTAGGTAAATGACATATTTTATATCATTTAATAAATAATCATATGAAAGGGGATCCAAAAAAAATGAACCATATTAAACTCATCATATCCATAGATAAAAGGTTGAACATTACATTCATACATATTATATCATTTTATAAGATTATTCAAATTAATTTCCAATAATACATTCTCTATAACCAAAAATATCTAGATTGTATTTATACTATATAATTAATATTATTATTTCATGAAACTTATTAATTATAAAAAATTATTTCTTCTAAAATAGTACAGTTAATAGTTTTACCCAACAGAATACCATTATTCATAACCTATGGAAATGAAACTCAAGAATGGGTGAGCTGAAATGATCATTAAGGGTAAATATGAAAGAAATAAAAAACAATCATAAATTTTCATAAGATAAGAAGAAATGAATGAGATCATGTGATTAGTGGAATAAAATTATATCCAATATTTCATAGATAATAAAAATGAATCATAGAATAATTATTTGGTGGATAAAAAAATACAAATCATAAAATATTGAAAGAATATGATCACTAAAAATTAATAAAATTTTTAACAACTTGTCTTAAGAGAGAAAAATGACTGGTAGAATAATCATAATCATAACAATATTATGTCAATGCTACCCATAAGGTTATTCACTATGTATTTTGATTCAGATTTCATCTTTTGTACCAAATTTAGTCTTGGGATAAAGTGTATTGTACCCTCTTTTAGTCGTGGGATTAACTCCCCTGATCCCCCTTTTAGGATTTAGATAACCATTCATATACACTATTTTGGGCCTAGGTAAGATCTTATAAATCCAATTTGGGATTGAGGTAACCTCAACTGAGCCCTTTGAGATCTTAAAACACTACTATTTACTATGTAAATTATATATATATAATAAAAATTGAATAAAATAATCTGATCCATATATCTATATATTATATGATCTTGAATAGATTTATCATTTTATCATAACATAATTCATGGAAAATAATTATTGTAGTCAATATTTCATATTCAATTCAAAAAACTAAAAAATAATTAACAAATAAGATAACATTGGTTCATATCACCATATCTTGAAATGAATCATCAAAGGATGATGTTTCAAATGAAAATATAATTAAGTCATCACATTAGAATTTCTAATATCTAATACCATATTAAATTTTGAAATCACATATAGAAATTCTCAAAATTTTAATCATATTCAGAAACAATATTTCACTGTAATGAACCATGAGAACAGTTAATGTAATTTTCATGGAAAATATAATTAATTACAGAAAGGAGATATATTCATTCACTCTATGATAAAAAAACAAATTTCTGATTTTCTATGAAATGTAAAAATTACCAATTGTAGAAAACAAAATGATGACAATATTAAAATTTTAATATATTTAAAACATGGGTAAAAATCAATTTTTAAAATTCATTATGTAATGTTGAAAATATTCCTCAAAACATTTAAATTAAAATATTCCTATAAATGAAATGGATCCCTAACCAAAGAGAATTCAGTTTTCCATAAAAACATTATTTCATAATATTTAATAGATAAAGTGTGTAAAATTAAAGGAAAAATGACACATATATATTGATATAAATAAAGTGGAGTTAAATAAGATATATATTTAGATATCTATCATATAATTTAATTAATGGTAATTTAAGGATATAAAACCCTAGAAAAAAGATATTTTATAACAAAATGCCCTCACTACTTTGGAATCATTTATTTCATAACCCACATTATCTTAAATTGGTTCAGAACAAAAAAAATTCAGAATGTAATTTTATTGAGATGAGGATCACATACCTCAAGTATTACATTCTCTGTAACCACTTTAATATCCTATATATTAAAATAAAATTTATTATAAATCAATAACATAAACATATTAACACTTATTATACTATATGTGTTCCACATATAATATTTCAAAACTTATTTATTTTAACTTATTTGAAATCATCATTTTATGGTGTTAATTATTTCATTTCAGAAGAAAATTTCAGATCAACTATTATGGTCCTTGAAATTTTCTCATGGTCCCATCATGCATAGAAAAATTATTTTATCATAATTATAATATGTAATCATTATAAATTATTTTTTAAAATATTATAGAAATTGGGTGTAGAAAATTAATTACATCACATTATGGAAATTGTAGTTTTTACATATGCATGAGTGATATTTAAAACATTTTTATGGTGGATAGAAAGAAAGGAAAAAATTAATTGAACTCTATGAAATATTCATAATTTAATAAATAATATATATATATATATATTAAATTCGTCATTATAACTAACAATGGATTATGATTATGTAAATTGAATCACATAAATATGTGGAGGAGGTAGTGCATATATATATATATCAGTGATACAATCATATCCCATTGGATGGAAAATAGGTGGAAAGTAGTTGATAAATCATCATAATAACATCATAGTATATTTATTATATTATATTAAACATTTTTTGGGATATAATAGATTTAGAAATAGTGAACGAATAATGAAAATTGAAAATGTTTTTTTATGATTTATATGTCTTCTTTGAGAGTTATATTTGGAATGATCCTTAAGCATCAAAATATTGGTCTTAGGTTTAATAAAACTAATCCTATTTGCTAATAATCATTAATTAATTTATTACATTTCAATAAGATAAAAGAGATCTCGTCACATAGTACTGAACACTTTAGTAGTGTTGGAAAACTATATACATACTTTGAAATACCATTACACTTTAAAACATAAATACAAAATAGTTAAATTAAAAAAAACCTTTCAATAAACTTATTCCATGATTCTTTCTTCATATAATAGGGAAGGGAAATTTTTTTATGATATCAGATCCTCATTAACTGATAAATAATATGGAATCTATCATCAATAAATATATAATGATTAATAAGTAATAATTAATATGGCTATGTTAATATCTACACACACATTACATTTAATAAGTAAAATAACTTTGATAATTAGATGAGGTAAAATAAATATGGGAAGGTAAATATATGAAAAACAAATCCATTTATTAAATAAAAATAGAAAAAAAACTAATACATGCATATTATAAATACAATAATCTCTTGGATAATAATAACTGAAATTTGAATGGAGGATATTATTAATAATGTATTTTATGTTCTTAGATGTCATGATATCTTTTCCATCATGATCTTTCAGAAATATTTTAAATATATATTTAAACCCCATTTAATGTTATCATACTAATTCTTCTCAATAGACTATCTATCCATCAAAGAGATATATAATTCAATCCATGGCAGTCATTTCATTTCTAAATCATTCATCATATATCAAATGATTAATTTAAATAATTAATCTATATGTCTTGTCCAAAACTACCCATATTTTATAAATAATATGCATTTATTCATATTTTCGAGATAAATGATATAAATTTAAATATAATCACTATATATAAAAATTATATATTTTTCATTAGACAATCATATTCATGAAATAAATAATATAGATATTTAAGGGAAATTTAATGTCCAAAAATCATATCAAGGTGAACATTTCATGAGAAAGATAATCTATAAAATAAAAGTCAGGTAAGTGAGTTCCAATACATTATTGTGTCAAACTATTCATAAAAAATATTAAGAATTAATAGAAATGGTTTCATTACAACATATCCAGAGTAGAAAATAGGCAATATAATGTTTTATTTTTATTAATTAATACAAAAACCATAAAAATATTATTAAAATCATCTTGTGGAAAATAAAATTTTTCATTGGAAAATAATTTAATAATCTTGAAAATTACACTCTATTATGAAAAATAATTCTTATAAAATAACATCATATAAATGAGAATTTTGAATCAATAAAATGAAGGGCCATGAAAGAGAAAATGTTTGGTTCATTATGAATGTGTTAAAAAAAATCCAGTAACATTTTTTTAAGAATAGTCAAAAAGTTAATTATTTGGAAAATTAAATAATGATTCCTTTGAAAACAATTTAAAAAAGATGTTTTGGGTAATAAATAGATTTCATATTAATAGTAAATAATTTTTCAAAACATTTCCTCAGAAACATGTTTTTGGATTAAAAAATAATTTAGACAAAAGAGATAATTATGTTTTATGTTATTAAATATATTATCTTTAATTTTTGGTTTCATAGAGAGTAATATTTTGTAATCAAATCAAAAAATTATGTATAACTAGTGGGAAATAAAATTAAATGAACTTTTTAAACATTGATAAAAAAAATTATATCAGCATAAATTCAATAAATAAATCATTATTAAAATGATATTGAAACATAAATCATTTATAGTTTTGGTAACTATTGATTCATTATACCCATAATACTAATGAAATGAAATGGAAAAATGAATTCTATAATTATATACATATTCATAAAAAATATATCCAAGGTGTAGAAGATGATCCTCATAAAAGATAATACGTGTTTTAGACGACATATGTCCAAAATTAGACAATTTGAGACAAGTAATCCTTACAATGATTATAAAATTGATTTTGTAATATTATTCCTTATTTCATAATCCTGTAGTTCTCCTTTTTCTTTTTTAAATATATTGTGGCTCAGTTATTGACTGAGGAACCACCTTTATTTTAAAAAAATTAATGAATTAATTTGGATTTTCCATTTTAAATCCATAATAAATATAAAATAAAATACAATCGAATCATAATTCATTACACATATAATTATATAATTTGAAATATGATAAAGATGTAATATAACACAATGAAAGGAAGTAGAATTATTAAATTCGTTACCATGTTGTGTTTTTCTTGTGAAATAAAATTAGATTAAATAATTAGAATTACGATATATAATATCATTATTTTTTTATGATAAAATATATTTCCTATAAATGGGGATGAACATACATATTATATATTAAATTTGGTGAATAACATTACATTATTACTAATTAAATTAAATTGAGACAAAATCCAATATCTAAATATAACATTCATTTGAATGAACATTAACTTCATGTATAATTTTTTTATAATGTTATTGATTTTAAATTGAAAATCTTTTCTGTATATAATATTATATATGAACTTTTTATATTATATTTTCTCTATTTCGATAAAAATAACTATTTATTATTAATTTGGGTGAAAATTCATTATTTTCTCATACGTGTTTTTAATTTAAATTCATCCTCTAGTTTATAGGAAATGTTTACATAAATGAAGAATTGTATAAATTTTATAAATATAATATTTACTTATTGGATTCAATTTTAAAAAAATTCTTCAAACAAGGAAATGGAAAATGAAATGCATTGCTTTGTAGAGATGGTATGTCGTACAAAAGCACAAGCGATGATATCATTTACATAATGTTTGAAATGGTAAAGAAGTTGATGTTGTATAATTTTTTAGAAATTATTATTATGTCTAATTTATTATATATGTTCATTATTTCACTCATTATTCCAATTCATGTGATTCAGTAATGGAAAAATATTAAATAGGATCATGAGGTGGTATTTTGTCATACAATGAGAGGTTAATTTATTTGTCATTTATTAGAGGTTGTGATGAATAAAAATTATACCATAAAAATAATAAAATCCTATTCTATGGGGTATATTTTTATTCTTATATTGGTTGTCTGAAGACATATATCAAGTTTCCAATAGAATATTTAGAAATTTTTTGCATATTGAATAAAAATACCTTCGGTGAGAATAACCACCTTTTAATCTCCTATTAAGGAACCTATTGTTTTGTTAGTTTAGAATAATAGAACCATTATAATGTAGATTAGGATGTTAGAAAGATATTTTAAAGGTTAGGTTGAGCCAAATTTCTTGAGAGGTTTGATGAAATGATTGGTGGGATTTCCCAATTATAATAGAGATGTAGTGGACATTTTTTAAATACCCAAAACATTTAAATAATAGGAAGTAAAAAAACTAATTTTCTGCCAATTTTTTTAATTAATATACATGATGTATGGTATGGTAATTCCGAAAATCCAAAGAACTAAAAAGAAACATTTTATAAAAATATAATTTAATATACCCAATGTTTTCATACTTTTACCATTTAATATTTACACAATAGTAATTAGTTTACAAATCTTTGGTAATTTATCGATGAAGCCTAAAATAAATAGACCATTATAAAATATTATTGGACCAATTATACTAAATATTAAACCCCATTTTTAAAAATAAAATTATATGAGTGTGGAAAATTAATTTACGCATATGCACATTTGACACACAAAACCATGTTTTTATCTTAAATGTGTTATATAATGTTCAGTGGATTTATTAATCATGATGTCCAAAAATTGAGATGAAAAAATTGTAAAATAATATGTAGTATTATTTAAAAAATTATTACATATATATAATTTTATTTTACAACATTGGTATAAAAAAATTTAAAAATAAATGATCGATTTGGGTTAAAAAATAGTTTTTTTTGACATGATTGTTTCATGATTAATATATTCATATAATGAATATATGACTAGAAATCATAATTTTATGGTTTAAAATTAATATGATTTGATATATAATTTAAATGATTCCATATTATGATTTTATTTAATTATTTAAAATAGTAGAACATTGTGTGATAATAAATAGTATTTATAAAATTTGAAGTTATGTCAAAAAAACATATACCAAATTTCAGTATGAGGATGATTCAGATTTAACAAATTATTTAAATTTTAGTAAATAAAAATCAATTTCGATTTAAATAAAAATTAATTCATAATTTAAATTTTAAATTTACTAATTTATTGAAAATAAATGAGTGTTTTTCAAAAATAAATATTTTTCACTTTTAACTAAAAAACAATTTCATAATAGAATTTCATATAAAGATTGTTTTCAAAAGAAAATTTAAATACCTAAGTTAATCATGTTAAATAAATCTTATAATGGTGGTAAACATTTAATATAATATTTTCTAATAAAATAAACAAAAATAATTTTTTTGAAAAGAAATTATTTTTTGAAGAAAAAATAAATTTTACTATGAATTGAGTGAGAAATATCAATAAAAATCACTTTTTTTTGAACAGATATAGGAATTTCATAACTTTTTTAATCTTATACATACATAAAAATTCAATTTCTAGGATATAACATTAAAATATAATATATATATATATTTCTGGTAATTTATGATAGTTATTTTGTTTTGTAAATGTTATCTAACTCAATGATTATATGTTAAAATCTTGGGGTGTTATGTAACATTATATATTAATACTTTACATATATTTAAAATATATATAATTTAAAATATTAGTGAGTAACATTATCCCTACCACAAGTAAATGGACTCTTAGTAATTTGTACGTACACAAGGAAATCAAAGGTTTAATATTTTTAAATTCCATTATTCAAAACTCAAATAATAAAGTGGGTTAACAAAACATCCCATTTAAATGAGGAAATGGAAATAATCTGTTAATTTATAAAAAAAATATGTTTCCAATTAGTGGAGATATTTGGGATGTTAAAATATAGATATGGAAAAAAATGTCATCACTTATTTTGAGTTATATAGATAATTGGAAACAAGAATGTGAATGATCAGGAAATATTCTATAATTAAAAACCAAAAATTTATGAGGAGTAAAAAATACATTGATTCATTAGGTATGAAGGTAATAAGAATTATTTGTTCCATATCATTTTCTTATAGTTGAGGGGTTTTTAACTGTTGAGATAGTGAAAATTAGAAAATGTACAGGCTTGATATATTTTGGATTTTAGAATAACAACTACATTCCAAGGTTGTTCTAAAATAACATACCACATCCTTTCTTAATCCATTAATTTAATACCCTTTTTGAATATTATTTTTCCAAATAAACAAAAAATAACATCTAAAATATCATAATTTTAATAAAATAATATAATGCTATTACTTGTCATTAACCAATACCCACAAAGTATACCCCTCCTAGGCCATCAATTCGATAATATATCTAATAACCGATGAATCCCTCCTCCAGTAGGCCCTATAATGGCAACTAGCATTGGGGGTTTAGTAAACACAAAAATTGGAGGAATTAAAATATAAGAGAACACATAAAAAGGAGAGATATAAGACATATACCAACCAACTTTTACTTAGACTAAAATATAAATAATTTTCTTGTACCCATATGTAATATCATGAACGAACTACTATAATTGAAAAGAAAAACTGTAAGTACGAAATAAAAGTAAAATGTTGTGCCTATGAAGCTCAAAAATCTCCTGCAACCCCTAGATAGTAGTCACAACCATATCTTCTTCATGCTTTGAGTGACTAGAAATATAGTTTACATATATGTAGGGTGAGTATAACAGTATACTCAGTAGGATCCTCCACGGATCCTCGTATACAAAAGTAATGAAAGCGTGAAAAATAACACTGAACAAAATATGAGTCAAACTCATCACCTAAACATATATATTATGTTCCCATTCCCATCATGGATACTCTCGCCAAGTATCTCATACAATAGTATATAAAATAATAAATAATATCACAGATACCCCGCTACCACTTCCCCGTTGGATTTCCACTTTACCCCAATGTCCCACAACATGAGTATCCCTCTCTAAAAAGGATTTCCCATAGACACGTAGTTGAGGCACAACAACATGAAACTCATGGAACAAAACTATCATTTATACATTAAAAATTTAACAATTTAGTTTTAATGATACACCACATCTCAAATAACATGTAGCATACATCAGGAAGTATACCAGAATCCATTACTACCCATACACTAAGTAAGTATACTCTTTCCAGTGAAACCTATATGAGTTAAACATTGAGATTTCCATAGAATTAAATATCTAGAATATATGTTTGTGAATTACCACAATAAATTACATCTATATACACACACACACACACACATATATATGGGTAAATCCAACCACCGTGCCTAAAAGTACAAGTAACCACCATGAGATGAGAGGAGGGTCAAAGGGGGTAGTCAGCTATCCATCATCCCATCAAGATGTTGGGGAAAACAACCCCAAAGAATTGTAATCCTTAGGGTGTCAATAACCCTTACCAAAAGTGTGGATTAGCAAATATAAACAATAATAAATTACAATATAGTATATCTCAAGAACACCCTATGGACATAACATAGTCTTGTAATCATCTACAGATAACGTATCTCAGACTCTAGGCTTCCACTATTAAGACATGGTATTATATATGAAAACAAAAATTTAAAGATATATATTATATTACATTAAACCTTTTTATTAGTTTAAATTTTTTTAATTAATTATTTAACCATTATTTAACCATTAAGATTTTCCACCTATCATTCCATTAGTATTACAACTACATTACATGCCATCATGCATTACCAAACTGAGTACATGGATTCTCAGAAACAAAATCTCATTATTTGATCACAGAAGTCTCCAACCCCATAGGATTACAACATTTTGTCAAACAAAATTTAACAACAATATCACATTTCAATAATACAATGTATTCTATAAAATCATTCTAAGCATCCAAACAGAAGGGGCTCACCAAGGGGAGTAATTGAACTACCCCTTGATTCATTGCCACATATAGATAGTGTCTAGGACGACCCATCCACTAGATTCCAAAATCAGAAAGCATGTGGTATACCCCGCATTGCTTCACCACTTTTGGGAGAAGGGTTAGAAAGATTTTATTCCTCTTGTAGTGCTGAAATTAATGAAGATAAAATAACATCAGATTCAAAAAAATCTGCATTCATATCAACAGAATTCCCATCATCAAAACTGTTCTATCATCCTCAGTGTCCTCCCTAACACCCACATGCATAAATCGATGCATCTCCCCCCTCTAGGAATCAATTACTTCCACCACCACAGGGAATCTCTACCCCCACATACCACAACAACAATCCAAGATCATCTGTACCAGGCTCACACAACAACATATGTAGTATGAAAAAAAACTTTAGCAGCTGGGAAATTGGAACTAAATAAGGTAATCAGTATTCTATCACAATGAGAAATCAAATCCCAAATTTTAAGTTGTATGGACTTAATATAAAAACTGTTACTGATAACCCTTTAATTCATTATATTTATCCCAATACATTTCATTTTACACATATTGAATTAACAAATTCAATTTAAAGATGTGTAACTACATCCATTTGGTTTATCACCAAGCACAAGAAAGACCACCCAATTTTTTAACCATGCCTATTTATATTTACCCAATAATTTATAATTACACATGGACGTATGTTTTTTACCAATTTAAATAAAGAATGAAATTCTAATCACGAATATAATATATATAACATTATCTAGAAAATCAAGAGGCAATAACATTGCATTGAAATTTATATCAATTTATTAATATAGTTCTACTATTAAATTTTTAAATTTCATTGTGATCGAGTTTATAAAACATGCTTACAATATTACTGCACATAAAATAATAGAGAAGAAATAAATCCACTACCTGAAATGGTTTCTAACATTCTTTCCATGAGAACGACCAACACAATAGTTCATGATAAAATTTCCTATAATGATAGCATCCACCTGAGGACATCATGGAACAATCGCATCATCCATAAAACAAGAATGGTCTATTAACCATATAGATATGACATGTCTCAAAAGTTTAAGGATAATAGGAGGAAACAGATTGAGTAAACCTGAAGAACAAAGGTATAGCATACCTCATATCGAAGAAGGACTGATACTTCCCGGTAATTCAATGACTGCGGGTGTGTAGGCACCAAGAAGAACTATAGGGAAAACATGATTCTAGGTCCACACCAAAATCACATTAATACTTTGGAAAAAATGTTCTAGGGTGTCTTGTACCATGAAAAAAAGTAGTAAGAAGATTGTGGAATGTATCTAGTCCTTTTAAAAATCTAAACGGTGCTGTGGTTCAGATATAAATTAGATTTTAAATTAAAATTTTAATCACAAAGACTATTTATTTTGAACTATTAATTTCTCCCAGACACTTAATGAAATTAATATATGCGTAATGGGATTTGAATAATCCTTAAATACCATAAAACAATGCTTGGAATTAATTTTATGTTATTAAAAACATCAAACATGTGAAACTATTAGAAGGTGGAAACATTGTCCCGGGTCTAATATGGAAACACTAGGGAACCTACCAATAGATGACCTATTTATTGAGGACATTCTTACAGTTGACCTACCAACAAATTACATAAGGGAAGATGACCTTCCATCAGACAATCATCCAAAAAATGACCCACTAATTAATGATTTATAGATATAGAACCAACTGACACATCAAATACATAAAAATTAAATACCTATAGATGACTTACAGACTGGCGACCTATAGACTAATGACCTACTAACAGATGACCTCCTGACTGGTGGCACAATAATGTGATTCATAGATGACACTAATCACATCTGTCCCACCAATGACACTCTTCATATCTATCTTTCCAACGAAACTATTCTCATTTGTCTCAATGATGAAATTGTACACATCAGTATCACTGATGTCACTATTCAGAGCCCTGGAAACAATATTCATAGAACTGGTAAATTTGAAAATGATAGAAATAAGTCACCTTGACCTCGATAGACACCTCAAACACCATATTTTTAAAAATTAATGGACCATATAGGTCTGGGAAATTATTTCATAAACTGATCAATAAATTATCATCCTTGAGAATTCAAAACCAACCAATAGAGGAATCATAAAAAGGGGTTCGAACAACCACCCATTAAGGTACCTCTTAGGGATCTTTCCACCAAATGAGCTCAACCACCTCACTTGAGGAATAACTGTAAAGCTATGAAAAAATTGGAAGAAGATACAAAAGAATCTCTCAAGGGAGATACCTCTCAATAGAGGGAAATCCACACAATGCAACATGGGAAATCCATCTCATAAACAAGAAACATTTTCAACCCTAAAATGAAAATCATTTCAAGAATAGATATAAACATAAAATAGCTTAGGGTACTGAGAATATATCTGATACTATCATTCCCATGTACTCTCCTCCATTCCACCATGATTCCATAATAAAAGAACCAAGGGTATAGCATGCACACATAACACCTTACCCTGGAGGTCATGTATATCCATTGGTTGCTCGTTGAAGGTTGCATCATTGTCAACATAGATCTCGACCAATTTGATGATGTGAGACTCATCATAATGATAAAAATGAAGCTATCACATGTGAAAAATATCACATCTCATGATCATCTGTTATAGAAGTTCTACCTGATACACCAAGACACTAACATGAGCCAACACCTCGAAAGGACCAATAAAATGGGGAGAAAGAATACTCCCACGACCAAACCATTGCTACCAATGATAGAAAGTCACCTTCTAAAAAACGTGATCCCAAATATCAAACTAAAAATGTCTCCTCCTATGATGAGAATAAGATTTATCATGAACTTGCGCTTCATTCATCCTCTCTTGAATCACTTGTACCATCTTTGTCATATTCTGTACCAGATTCAGCCTGAGAATTTCTTACTCCGTGATCTAAGTCTAGCAGAATGTAGAATGGAAATGTGATCCATAAAAGTATTCGAATTATACCATACCAATTGTGGAGTAGGAACTTATTTTATAGGACAATTATACAAAGTGTAATTTCCTCATCAACGAACTTCCAAATTTCCAGACACAAGTGTGCAACTAATTTTCAAGATTCTAGAAGGTACATTCTATCTGGTCATCTGTCTATAGATGAAAAGTAGTGTTAAGTCCATGCAATGACCCAAATTCATGTTGGAATCCACTCAACACCCAGGAGGTAAAACAAGACTCTTGATCTGAAATTATCTTCATAGGGACTCTATTGAGTATCACCAAATCTTCCAGATATTTCCTTCATAACTCATCTACTCATCTTGAATTTTTGATTGCTATGAAGTGGGATTCAATAATTAGACAAAACAAAACTACCCATATAACATCATAGAATCCCTGAGCTCATTGTAAACTTGTGACAAAGTCCCTTGATAAGTCCTCCCAAATCCACTGAGAAACATTTAATGGATGGGGAAAACCATTGGGAACACGATGTGAGACCTTCACCATATGGAGCACCAAATATGGACACACAAACTATGTGACTACAAGAATCATCTCACACCACAAAAATTTAATCATCAAAGTTTAGTAAAACATTTTCATGTTGGGATGTAACACTAAGGGAGTATTGTGGAACTTTCTAGGACCCATATCATGCAACACCAAAGGAATGAAAATTATTCCCTGAAACAATAGTATGTGTTATTCATCCTCAATCCAACCAACATGGGCCTCACCATAGTAAACTCAGTTTCTTGAGTACTCCAACTTAATATTCCCAAACATGGAATATTTCACCAACATAACCAAATTGACTACACCATCATCTGAAAAATAAAAAAATTTCTTCAATCTTATCACATATCTAGATGTAATGTTGAATGTACTTTCATTACTGTCCAGGAATCTCCAGATTCACGCACTACACCACTATATACTTCCTGATCAGCGCATCAGCTACATAATTACCCTAAATAGGTGTATACCAGATTTTGAAGTCATAATATTATAAGAACACCATTCACTAAAGTTGTTCCAAGTTCATTTCCCATTGGGAGAAAACATACCTTAGAATTTTAAGATCGGTGAAGACAAAAAATTTCTCCCTGATGAGGTAATGTCTCCAGAACATCTGGGAATATACTAAATTATAAATATCTAGAAAATGTGCTGCATTGTTACACACATGGTTATGTAACTTCCAAGTCACATTTTAAAGGACTGTTCACTACTACATTAGAACACATCATAACCCTAGATGTGATCAGTGATATCAAACAATAAAACTGAACTCGTTCTATTGGAAAACAATGAACTGCTGCACTGACCATCTTCTCCTTCAAATAATTGAATACTAACTGACAATAATCAGTCTATAAAATCAACTAATCTTTTCTGGTAAATGCTATTAGAGGAGTATCTACCAAAATAATCATCTACGAACTTCTTTTAATAGCATAAAATCAAAAAGAGACATCTAACCACTATCACTATCATGGGGGATAATAATGCAAAAAATTATTTTATATTCAATTTATCTATAGCTACTCCATGTTAGTATAAAATAATCTCCATGAAACACAATTTTTGAGCCTAAAATCACACATCGAAACATTACAACATAGCTACTTATGACGAAGAAATGAAAAAATGGTATGCAGATTCTCTGCATGACCCTCCTTTGATTTAGATTACATAAAGATTTCATTGATGAAACCTAGGTAGAACATATCCAGGAACTCAGAAAACATAGTTTTCATTAACTCCATTAAGACAACTGGAGAATTTGTCACATTGAATGACATAACCAAGAACTCATAATGCCCATTAAGACAACAAAAAGCATTCAATGGGATACCATATTCCTTCACATGCATATGATGATATCATGACCAGAAGTCAATATTCACGAACTAATTTGAATCCTTAATTTGATTGAGTAAATCATCATTCTGATGATGAGGATACCAAATCATCATTATCACTATGCTTATCTGATGTTAATCGGCACAAAACCTCAAACTGTCATCACCATTTTCAAAACAAAATTGGTACTCCCCATGGAGAGAAAAATTCCAAAAAAAACTAAATCATTCTATTGAGTTGTATTCGAAGCTCCTTCAACACATAAGGCACCATCCTATATGGAGTCATCGATTTAAGAGACACGCATAGATGTTACTAAATCCTAATCTTGATATCTTCTCGACAGGGTAACACTATAACCTATTCTCGAATGAAATTAGGCTACTCTTCTATGAAACTTGGAAACATCAACTACTGAACCTTACATATACTTATTATATCCTAAACCATTAAAGATGAGATGAACAAAAAATGACTATGACTCATCTGAGGTTATCACTCACCAGCAAACAATGATGGTCCTCCATTAGCATTGATGAACACCACATGCCTCATGAAGAAATCTGTTATAGCCTGCAATGAATACAACCAATTCTTGTTGAGGATGAAATAGTATGGTTTCTTTTATAAACATAGGAAATCTCCCCATGATAGGTGATTCCCCAGCACTATCCCATTGACTTTACGTACTTCAAAAATTCAAATTGGACTCTAACTACCTTAGTCAACACCAAGTGCACTGGAAGACAATCTACCTCAAATCCTAAGGCATGGAAAATGGTAGTTGTTATGAAAGAGTGTTCAACACCTAAATCAATCAAGGCATACATCCTATAATAAAAAAATAAATGGTACCTCGAAAAATGTTTGGATCACCCATTAATAGTAAGGATAAATCTTGAAGCTTACAATGACCTTCTCCATGGACTCTATTACTTGACAGACCACCACCACTATAGCCATGATATGAACTATAATGATAGAGAGAATATATGGTTTTCATATACCTTCCCTATTTTTTATGTACTAATACAAAGATGGGGTAACCTTATAATGCATCCTTTTCTAGAATTTCATCAATGGTTGAATTTAAAGAAGAAAACCTAATGCACACTAAGTGCTCGGAATGGTCAGGCACTCTCACTACAAATTAATGTGAAGTCAATAATAAAAAATTCACCTAATAACTTGAATAGGTGTGAGAGTCACTTCCCATGGAGAAATGAGATATTGAGGGCAGGGACCTAAACCATCCCAAAAAAAAATTATTCTCCCATGAAGACCAAAAACCAAGAGCACATCTACACTTCACGAGGAATCTTGAAGACTCCCCTCTCATGATAATTGAGTTCTGGATAACTTCCTCTCCAGGACCTCTTCCCTTGTCAACACCTCATGATGAATCGTCAACATAAATGAAGTCACGTCATGAAGGATCACAAGATGAAAAACCTCCTCAAAATGTCTCTTCCTAGCCTCCTCAACTAGAAATAGTTATGAAGAATATCGAATAAGGTTCCTAAAATAGATTCCAAACTCCCACATATTGAAGATCTCTTGTCTAAGGGTACATATCTCCTGACGAATGGACACCATTGTAGTCAAAAATAGACTCTTGACTCTAAACTATTATCAGAACTCCTCCCTAGATACGACTGACTACTTAGGATCCACGAGGAATAAGAACAACCACTACCTCACTACCCTATGTACATTATCACAACCAACAACACCCATTTCTCCTTCTGAGGATGGATAAAACTGAAATATATCTTAAGTTACTGTAACTATTCATCTATGACTACACATGAAACATATCCCTCATACTTCTAAAGACTCTGCCACTAAAACTAACAGAGTGTCCCCATCTATGCGTAGAATCACCAACTTATACTCTCTGGTGAACTGATAGTGCAACATTATAAATATTTCATATGTGTACCTAACAATGAGATCAACTTGAAGTCGTATCATCAAAATAAAATAATTTTTATAGATCCAAAACTTATAATATGGAAGACCTCAACATTACTTAATTATTTTTTGTTTTATTAACTTTATGTTAACCTATCATAATGTCTACCAATTCAAAAATATGCTCATAGAGGAATGAAGCATGCTCCTTTCATTTGGATCGACCCTATATCAACTATCACCTCATTTAAAAGACAATTTAAACTTAATTATCCGTTCATCAGATCACATGGGGCCTAAATACCCATGCATTACTTGGTATCTCATCTTGATAGTGTTTTATAGACTATCTTACACTATTTCCCTACCATCCAATGAATCCCCACATGTGGATAACTCTAAACTCCATCATATCCCTCAAACAGACCTCTCATTCCACTATTTATTGTGCTCCTCCCCTTAATGTGTACCCATCCTTGGTAAAAAAACGAGAGAAGAGAGATAATTACACCAGTGTATGACCTCCAGTAACCCCCAGGCTCACGACTAGCACCAAATGTATAATAAATACCCAAATGGTAGGCATTACCATAAAAGAGAACACATGAAAAATATATAGATAAGATAGACACTAATAAATACTTCATAAAATACAATACAAAACAAATATCAAATGAACATATGTAATGTTATGAACAAACTACTAAAACCGAATGGGAAAACTGAATGGACCAAAGAAAACGTAAAATAGGAGTGACCAGGAAGGCCGAATAGCTCCTAAAACCTAATGATAGTAGTAACCAGACCGATCTCCTACCTACACATAGTGACATTAAAAAATAGTTTATATAATCATAGGCTGAGTACAACAGTATAGTCATTATGATCCACCTCGATGATTGTGGTGTTAATGTAATGAAAACATGAAAAAGCTGAAAATAAAAACAGAAGAATCTAATTTTTCACCTAAACATGTATATTTTGTTCCTATCCATAGCGTGGATTCTATCAGCATGTATCACATATATAAATTTATAATATAATAAATAACATCAGGGATATTATGCTACCTCTTCCATATTGGTTTGCCTCTTTTCTCCAACATCGCTCATCGTGAGCATATCCCTCCAAAAAGACTTGCCCGCAAACACCTAGTTGAGACACCAAAAAAAATATTTCAACAAAACCACCACATACACATAAGCATACTAACCATGTATCTTTAGGAGGCCTCCACAGCACAAATAACATGTATCTTACATCGGGTATTAAACCTCAAGCAATTACACCCTGTACACCGAGTAAAGATCCTCAACCCATCACAACCTATACATGTTACACCAATATTAGTCCATAGGAAACTATATCCCGGATATATGTCTGTGAATAACCACACGGATTTAGATCTGTCTATACTAAAACAATAGAAATTCTATCTATCATGCCTACTAGCATAGTTAACCACCTAGATAATATATCGGGGTCAAGGGGTTAGTCTTCCATCCCTCCTCCCATCGGGGTGTCAGAAAAAACACCCTACATGGCTTTGAATTCATGGGCAGTCAGTTTACCTAACTAATAGGGTGGAGTAGCGTATAGAAATAATAAAATTTATAGAATATAATATATCTCACAACCACACTACGAGCTTAACCAATTATTAAACTCAACTACAGCTAACGTCTCTCGGACTTCTGGCTTCCACAGCTATGACTAGGTATACTATAAGATGACTACAATTGAAATAGAAATATTACATTACATTATCCATTTTAATAAGTTTCACATTACATTAATTAATTTTTTAACCATTTCCTAACCATTAACAATTTCCACATTACATTGCATTAGTATCACAACAATGTTTTATAACCTCAATGCATAACAAAATCGGGTCCATGAATTTTCAGAAACATACCGTTAGCATTGCATCATAGCAATATCCAACCCCATGGGTTAACATCTTTTATTCAATTATTTATTAACAAATATATCACTTTTCCAAAATACCATGTATTATAGTATAGAATTATATGCTTCCAAACACAAGGGGCATAACATGGTGACTATATGAACTATCCATCCAATATTTTCAACTAATAGATAGGGTGAAATTCCATCCATCCTTGAGAAGACAAACACATAAATCACATGGCATGGCACACACATCGTCACCACCTTTTGAACGATGATAAGAAAGACCATATAACTAATGTATTGGGTAACATTATGATGATAAACAAACATCATATCATTCAAAAATCTCTTACATATCAATTTGTAATCCCAACATGAAACTATTCCATTATTCTTGGTGTGATCCCTAAAACCAACATGCATAAACTAATGCATCTCACCAATATAGTTATCATTAACTGCCACCACCACTAGGCCTCTATAACCCAATATACCACAAAAACCTTCAAGGATCAAACAACCCAAACTCACAACACAACATAGGACGTATGAAACACACAACATAGCTACTAGGCTCTTTTCCATCCACAATGTATTCAAACATCAAAAACAAAGATCACCCACAACTCCAAATCCTAAGAAGCATGGCCTTTAAAATAAAAAGGGTTACTCAGAACCATTTAAGGAATTATATTTATCCCAAAACTGATCCTTTGATTCATATTTAATTAAATAATTCAATTTAAACAAGAATAACTAGTTCTATTTGATTTTACATGAATAAAAAAACAATAACCATATTTTTTAAAAATGCCTCTTTAACATTGAAAAATTAATTTATATTTAATCTGGGTTTTAAATATTATAACAATTTATTTCATGAATGACATGATAAAAAATCAAATCATATATATATCATGATCTAGAAAATCAAGAAGAAATGCCATCTGTGAAATTCATACAAATTTATTATTCCAGATCATGTATTAATTATGTGAACTTAATTATGATCATGCTCCTAAAACATTCTAACTATTTTTCAATTTATAAAAAAATAGTGAAGCCATAAATCCCGTACCTGAATTATTTTTATGATCTTCTCATGAAAACGACCAACACAATGGATGAAGATCACCACTCCAAAAAAGATGGCATCCACCTGAGGATGTTGTGGTACAACCGCATCCCCCAACATCTAAGAATGGTTCATCATAAACCTGGAGATCAAATGTTGTAACATGGAAAGGATAATGGGATATAATAGATCGAGTATCCTAGATGAATAATGGTATAACATACATTAAATCAAAGACTGTTCAACACTTCTTGGTAGCACTGAGACAAGGGGTGCACATGCGACGAGAAGAACTCTACGAAAAATTATCCATGTTCAACAACAGAGTCATATGAATTCTTTGTAAATAATGATCTTTGTTGTCCGATGTTATGTAAAAAAAGAATCAAGAACAAAGATTAATATATATCTACCTTTTGAAAATCTAAATGGTGATGATTCTTATATATTGATTAGATTTTCCATTCAATGTGGATCTCATCAAGACTATGTAGTTTGACAGGGTAATGTCCCCCACACCCTTAATAAAAATAAGATAAGATTTATGGTAATGGAATTGACCTTAAATTTTTTAATGAATAATTTAAATACATTTTTTTCAAATAAAAAGAAAAATGGTAGAAACTATAAAAATTCTAAAACATTGTTTAGTGAATGATCTAGAAAAACTATAGAACCTACTGATAGATGACCAACCAATCGAGGACCTACAGATAGACAACCTACCAATAGAGGACCTACCAATATATGTTCTACAAATAGATAACCAACCAAATGGTGACCTACCGATAGGTGACTTATCAATGCGACTTGCTGATGACATTGTTCACATATGTCTCACCGACGACACTATTCACATCTGTCTCACCAATGACATTACTTACATCGGTTTCACATGTAATATTTTTCACATTTGTCTCATCGATGACACTATTAACATTTGTCTCACTTAATAAACTGTTTTGTGAAATGAAACATTGTTTACAGAACTATAAATTTTTCAACTTGTTAAAAATAAGTAACCTTCACCTCCCTCGACACATCAAACACTATATTGTCATAAATGTATGGACCAGAGAGGTCCACTCCATTATAGCACTATTATAATTAAATATTAACTAATATAGAAATGGTAACCATAAAATATGATAAAATAAAAAATGTACAAAATTTAATATGAATAAATTAAAAAATTATATATCAAAAATTTAACCCAATATTCAACATAAATTTTTCCACAAATAAGTAACCCTAATTTGCAATTAAAATCAATATTATTAATATTAATGAATGTGTTCGCCTAAAAGGTGATATTAAAACTTTTTTTGTATATCACTAAAACATTAATCTCTTTCCTAAAAAACAATTCCTTATATTAAACCTAGTGGATATATATAACTCACACTAATAAAAGTTCTCCAAAATTATCATTATTTTTCAAATAATAAAAAATAGTTGATCATAAAATATATTTCCCAAAATAAAGATAGTAATTTATAGTAATATTGTTTAATTGTAAACAATGTCATACTAAAAAAACATCACGTAGTCCGGTGGTAGGGATTGTACCATTGTCACCTTTCGATTATGTGTTCAGGTCCACTTCCTATTCGTATATAACATATTTTCACCTCGTAAGTGGGTAATCCTATTTCAAGAACACTATTAATATCATTCCTATATAATTAAAAATTTCCTATAACCCTTAATTACCTCAAAACACATATACAATAATCCTTAAATGTTTCTAATATAATTAAAAGTATTTCTACAATATATAAAATAGTTATTATGAAAATAATCATTCCAAAAATATATAATAAAAAATGGGGTTTGTTTCTAAAAATATCTCCCATAAAACATTAATCTTGATAAGCTCTTATCAAATATAGTATTGACCTAATTCATCCAGAGTAAATTAAATGATTAAAAGAAATCAATGTGTTTGAAACATTAAATACTAAAAAATAGTAGGTTTTATAAATTATTACTTCTACAAAAAATGGTAAAGGGAAGCGCTACCCCATTATCAGCACTAAAAAAGTGTTGCTAATGGCATCCGCTATATCAGCACTTCTTTTGTAGAGCTGCTAAAGAGGGGATTTATCTGTGATTTTTCCTTCCGGTGATAAATTTTATGTTTAAGAAAAATGATGTAATATAAATTATATTTATATAAGTATATTTATATTGATATAAATAAAATATATATTTTTAAAATATGTTTTAGAAAGGTATAAATAGACTATTAAATTAAATATATAAAAAATTTAATGAAAATGGTTTTAAAATAATTAAAAAATTATTATTAATTAATAATTTTAAAAATGTTATTGATTAAAAATCAATTAATAACAATTTGAAGACACAAAAAACCAAAACAATTAATAAAATATCTAAAATAACATGAAAATGTAATTCAAACTTTAAACAGCCATAACATTTGATCCGGTTGTCTATATGAGCTCTACAACATATAAAATCGAAGCCTGTGACGAGATCTACACATCAATGACCTAGGCGAAGCATCTGTCACATTTTTTGGATTCCAAAAAAGGCCTAGAAGTCCTCCAAGACTGAGTATTTAGTCCGTAGACACGGATTTTTTAACATTAAAATAGGTATAAATTCTGATATGGATGTCTGTTAGCCCTATAGCACATATCATATCGAATATTGTATCATTTTCATTTATTTGAATGGCTATGGAGTTGAAACGGGCATCTAGATTATATGTTACAGTTGTTTTAACATTATATGTCTTTGAAAATACACATATATATGTTTTTATTCGTAAATATATATGTGTCAGTGTGTGTGTTATATATATGTATGCATGTGTTTGTTTATTTAATTATAAATGCACATAAAAAAAATTTCATAAATGTATTTAAAACTAATCTTATAAGTATATATTTAAATTCAAATAAATATAAAGATAAAAAATTATAAGTAAATATATATATATATATATATTAATATACGAATGAATATATATATATAATAACATATGAATAAATATGTTTATATTAATATAAGACTATATTAATATATGAATAAATATAACTATATATGTATATAATTAAATTGAGGAAAAAAGAAATAGATTAGTGGTATATGTGCAACCACGAAAGGGAGAGGTAGCAGGTTTGAGTTTGGGTGGAAGCAAAGGGGTGTGCGAGTTAGAGGATTCACGGGAAGGGCAACGCGCTGGAGACCTCCTAGTGCTGATAAAGCGGGGTGAAACACTGTTAAAATCTCTCCCCACATTATTTAATATTTTATTTTATTTTTATTTGTTTGACCTTTATCAGTACTTTTTAAAAAGCATTGATAAAGGCCACTTTTATCAGTGCTAAAAAAAGAACTGATAATGGAGTCTTTTATCAGATCTTTTTTTTTTGCACTGATAAAAGGGGCCTTTATCAGCGCTTTTCAGAGTGCTGATAAAAGGGCTCCACCTATATTGTCAATAAGCATTATAGTTATTTTTTAGCACTGTAAAAGCCAGTTTTGAGCTATGATATAGTACTTTTTTATAGTGCATGACACCTTATTATCAATATATATTTCCTTTATTTTATCCTAGATCATTCACTACCATTATCTATTTATATAATCTGCTATGATTCCCAAATAAAATGTGAATTATCCTACGTATACCACCATGAACTATTATAGTAAGTGATTCGTAGACCCTATTATCATGCATCTGGTGATAATTGATTCAAATCCAAATTAATTATTTTTGGTATTATTACTGTTTTGTATTAATATCAAAAAACATATTCAATGTTAATTATCTAGAAACTGATATATTTTTATGGAAACCATATAATATATTACTTATAAAAACTTATGATGTTCTTATAAACTTATGCTCAATTTAAATTATCTAGTTCTATTACATAATATATGTTTCCTTGAATGTAGTTCCAAATTATTCCACTTAACTTCCTCTTATACCAACTATAATGATCCTCACCCCTATATACCATAGTCGATAGATACATTAATACATTTTAAATTGATAAATTCAATCATAATGAAAGTTATGATCAGATTATTAGTTATGGTAAACTAGATACATACTATAAACTAACAATATATTTGAAAACATGAAATATAAAATTTTGGATGAAAGAATTTTATATCCATAAACTCATTCAAATAATCCTTCTTCATATCCTTGAGAAGGGAATAAAAATAATTTTGAGCTAATATGCTCATATAATGTTACATAAATCATAATGAATTGTAAATAAATATATAATTATCCTTATGGCATTATAAATATGGATATGTAAATACCTACAGATTCCAGCAATTTAATAAATAACATTTCTATCATGATTAGATAAGGGCTAATCTATAAGGAATGTAAAATATATGAAAAAAACTCTCTTTAGTCATTACCTTGAGAACAAAATGCATACCTAAATAATATGAATTCAATAATATTATATATAAAAATAATTGAATACTTATTAATGTAAGATATAAATATGAGACATATTAATTTCATATATCATGAAATATATACCATCCATACCTTTCAGAGGATGGTTTTAAACTATGTATTATAACCCATTTAATTCATGCTTACAGATTTTCAACATGATTCAATTGTTTCATTGAGTAGATATATAACCCTAGGCCCCTCTCATCACTCAATGTAAAACTTATTCCTTATATATAAATTGATTTAATTAATTAATTGGTTAATATTATTTATTGAAAAATATCAATATTGAGGAAATAATGATGATTTTTAAACATTTTCCCTATAAGACACATGAAAGTAAATTTTAAAAACATGTGTAACAATGGTATATGGTTTATTAAATAATCATATCTATGATATAAGGAAAACTTCTATTTAATAGAAATATATTTTTCTATAATAATTATAAATTAAATAATCTAAGTGAATGTTAATGAATTTCAATATTAATCAAAAAACATTTTGTCAACAATTTCATTCTTTAAAATAATAATAATACATCAATAGAGATAATATGAATGTTATAATTAAAACAAATACATAGTGGAGTACAATGAAAATTAATATTTTTTATCTTTTATAAATATATATTCCATTAAAAAACTATTAGTTCCTCTATGATAAATAACATAAGAGGGGGTGATTTTGGATATGAAAAATTAAAACAACTGCCCCTTATGATATTGTTTTGTTGTAAAAAAAGTACTTCTCTATCTCCTTCCTATTGTAGATTAGGAATTAATCTTAAAACATGTACATGACACAAAAATTTTAATTGGTTCTCCCATATTGGGCTATGCCCAAGGAGCATACATCGACAATGTGTCAAGGTACCAAATTCACTATAATCTCATTTTTGTTTACAAGTTTAATGTGGACTCATTGTCCCTCCTAGTTTACAACCATTCTCTTTTTTAGAACTATTTACTCTCTCATCTGAAGTGAGATCACTTCTTCTTCAGATGATTCAATCACATTTTATAGGCATGTATGTATCTTCATTATCACTCATGAATGCATCCTCCGTTGTATGTAGATGCATTGTTGAAGTCTAAGTTTCATCCAATAATGAATACCCCCTTTCCACAAATCACTAGTAAACAACCATTGTAAATACCTTAAAAAAGCACCCTACTTCAATAATATCCTAATTTCACGATTATTAGACAAGCCTTCACGAAGTCAATGCTTCTTCTCAAAGCACAAACCTTCATAGACCTTGTTGATTCATGGAGCTGACTGATTCATAGAGTTAAATCCTTGACAAAGATAAATAATATGCAAATATAAGGCTACCATAGATCTCAAGCCATCTCAAAGTGACTTCCTTCATGAAGCTCCCTGATAAAATGTGGAGCACACCACTATCACAGTGCTAGATTAGCGGTCACGAAACTACATCTTTTCATGAGGCACACTGCAACTGCGAACCTCCTTTCTGAATTGAGAGCTAAAAGCTTTTCTTGGAAATATCTCAATATATCTTTATGGGGTAATGGACTATTTATACAAGATTCCACCAAATCAAGAACCTTCACCACAATGTCAGCACCACGCCATCTCAAATCGTAAAGCTCAGAAATTTATGCCGAAATTCACTCTACTTCGCTAAGAACCATGTATATTTTCTAGATTTGTGATCATCATCATTATTGTGAGGCATTCAGTCATATCCTTTGGGACACCATGGTTCTCCACTCCCAATGCTATTCACTATCATAATTGTCTCTTAAAAAGATCCTCTCATCTACCATTGGTGATTCTCGTCATAATTGCGAAGAACACTATCAAAATTATTAATGTCTTTGAAAAATACACATTAAATGCCCATATTCGCAAATCTAATAGATTTTAAATATTTTGATGTGATATTTAAGGAAATACATAATTCATTGTGCTCATCAAATTCCATATTTTTGAGCCAAAAATTATGGAATACACTGAAAAAGTCCCCACCTTGTGTCTGTTCTTTTGTACCACCTCTAGATCATCCATCCAATTGTAGTTGTTCTTTTTCAACATGGATTGTAAACATCATATCCAGAACCCAACAATTAGCCATGGAAACCTTCATTTTCAACAAACAAAACTATCCCAAAAATGATGCAATGTTACCTTGAGGCATTTTTTCCCAACTATCCCGCCATTTGTGTTTATCAGCAACTCTTCTCACAATGATTCCAAGCACTTTTATACCTCACTAAATATTCTTCCACTATCTACCAACATTTGCCTCTTCCAATTCAGATAGCAACAACCGATTAACTCAACACAAACTCTATGCCCACATGAGAAATTCTCGGTGTGATAAAAAGGAGTTGTATAAGAATTTCATCAATAAATCACTTCATTTATGACACCAATTGTGGATACCATACTGATAATAATAATCTACTTCCATCACAAACCTTAGCTGTCGTGATATCTAATCATTGATAAAAAACATCAAGCATCGTCATATATAAAACTCTCACTGTATCTCATTACTCCCCCTATCTCACTGCTCCACCATTACGATTCTACTAGTGTCTTCAAATAATACATTTTCTCTCTTCCATAGACACAATTTCTCTCTATTTAGGATTCACTATTTCTCCCCCTTTTTCAATGAACCCAAAGGTCACCCCTTTGCGGTCTTAATCATTGGAAAGAACACAAATTAGCGTAGCAGAGAAATAAACAACATACCTTGGGAAGAGGGGAGGGGTCCCCACATCCCTACATTCCCAAGTGTGGGGAGTCGACTAAACTCTGAGAGCCAGTCGATGCCTCTCAAATTCTTCCTTGGGTAAGGATTTTGTCAAAATGACGACAACCTATAGTTCTGTAGGCACATACTCCAACATCATGATTCCCTGATCAACATTTTCCTTGATAAAATGATAAATTATATCAATTTTCATTATAATTGAGTGGTGTGTGGTAATTTTCATGATATTTATATAACATGAGTCATCGAACTAGATTTCAATTAGAGACTTCACATCTACTCCCATATCATCAAGCTTCTTCTTCATCCACAATAATTGTGTGCGTGCTCATGTGGGAACAATATACTCAGCATCTGTGGTGGTCAATGAAATAAAATATTTCATCTTGATTAGCTATGAAATACCCAAACCAACTAGATAGAAATCACATAGAGAAATATAGTTTCTATAATATGCTGAACCGACCCAATCTGCATCTGTATATCCCAATAACTCATGTTGTGATTTTTCATTATTATCAAATAGAATTCTGAAGTTCCTTTGATATACCAATCTATTTTGTTGATTGTAATCATTTTTATTTCCAATGGATTATTTTGATATCATGCTTCTTTTCATCTGAAGTCAACAATATCAGGTCTCTTTGTTTTTGGGTATAGTAAACACACAATAATCTTCATGTAATTTGTGATATTAACTTTCATTCCATTATTATCTTTCGATAATATTATCCTAGTAGAAACCAGTGTCTTAATTTCCTCAGAATTTTCCATTCCAAATATTCATTGAACCTTTTTGGAATATTTCAATTGAGAAATGAATGTTCCATTCTTTTCTTGTGACACCTGTAAACCAAGGAAAAGTTCCTGCTCTCCCATCATGGGCATTTCAAACACACATTTCATGAATTTAGAAAACTGTCTTCACTGAACATCATCTGATCCACATAATATTATATCATCAATAAAAAAAGAACTATAATCCTTTATAAACTTTTGTTGTTTATATGGATATTTTAATCAACTCCCCCATGCTATAAACCATGCTTCTTTCAAATACTGATCAGTCCTTGAGTACCATGATCTTATTTCTTGTTTCATCCCATATAATGACTTCTTCAGCTAAAAACCTATATTCTCAACCTCATGAATTAGAAAACCATATGGATACTTTATATAAACATAATCTTCCACAACCCCTTTCCAAAATGTATATTTGATATCCATCTGAAACACAATGAATTTCTATTCCACTATAATGGCACTGAATAGTCTTATTATCTATAGTCATGAAACTAGTGAAAATTTCTCATTAACATATATAACCTATATCCGGGAGTATCATTTTCACACTAGTCATGCTTTGTTTAAAATTATTGTTCCATCTTCATTCATCTTGTTGTGAAAGACCCAGTTAGTCATGATGACATTGTTATCAGCTGTCCTCAAAACAATCTCTCATGTCTAATTCTTCTCAATCTGATCGAGCTCTTTTTTCAATCATGATGCTAGTTTTTATCATCAGGTGAATCATTAAATAATTCGGTATCTACCTAAGATAGTAATGACATATTCTGTAGTGATTTAGTTCTTCTTGTATAAACTGGATATGAATGATCACCACTTTTATTATACAATAAATTTTAGCTCGACACCTTGACTTCTATGAATATACAGATTTTACTTCCTAGAGCCCATCATCAGTATCATGTTTTGAATCATAATCATCCACTTCTACTCCCCCAGTGTTTCTTTCTTCATCATATATTTCATTAGGAAATTGTTCACTGTTCTATTGAATGCTCTCTTCATTCTCCACTATAGTGACATCATTTCACTCAATTAATTTTTCCATCATTTTTTTAATTCATTTTAATGCGTTGATTTTTCTTGAGTATTCAAGGAATAGCCCCTCATCTCGACATGACTGATGTTTCTTATGTTTTTATTATTGATAATGAAGCACTTACTTAAAAATTTTCAAATGTTTTTCTGTGACGCCCACACCCCAGAAGCCCAGATTCGGTGCATTATTACATATCATTGGCATGATCACAAAAGATCAAGTCGTGAAAGACCGATCAGTTTCGTAGCATTGGGAGTAATAGATACATTCATTAGGTTTACATTACATCATAAAATGGAAAACTACAAAAACATTGTTTCCATAGACAACAATGATATCCCATAGACTATCCCTATAGGTTAGTCATAATGTACTTATTTTCATCTTGGGTAATATAAAACATAGAAATGGGTGAGCTCAGATGCTCACAACGGATAACAATATATTGGAAACATTCATAAAAAGGCATAAACATTTAAGGCAATGTATAGAACTAAAAGAAAACCCTTTTCAACATAAACTTCAACATAATATAGAAAATTTAAATCAAAATAATGCCATTTACATACTCACATGGATATTCTAATTAGTCGAATAATCACATGTAATATCAATAGCCACTTTCATAATGATGTAATGAAAAATGGCAGACTTCATAACCACATAGTAAAGGCCTTGTCCCTAGACTAAAAATAATATCTTTTCAAGGCCTTGTCCCAAGACACTAGTTTGTCTCATGAGACATACCGATAAATTTAGAAGCTATAGATGGATCCACCTATCACTTACTATGTCTAACCCATTCCACATATGAATTTTCTAAAAAATAACATAAACATTCATATTAAAACTAGAATACGAAATGTTAATACTTTATCCATAAACCCTGAATGGTAGAAAAATAACACATACACAGTCAAACATATCATGAAACATTCAATACAAAATGGAAGATTAATATCATAATAAATCTACTTCCAACAAGATTAAAATACATTAAAGGGTGTTGACATAGATGAAATCAAAACAGGTTGAGAGAAATATCTCATTATTATTTTTTAAATATTTTTAAGTTACATAATTATAAAAGAAAACATTTATTTTGAAACTAATCTTATAATCTTGTAAGGGAACCTTTGATGATGTTATAATGGAATAATATAGCCTCACCCACTATATAAGTAAAAAAACATTCTTACCTTAATTTTCTCAAAATGTTTATAACATAACTTGTTTGGAAAATGACGGAAGGATTCCTTTAAAAAAATGGAAGGTAAAACAAGGGTATAAATATCTATAACCCATAGTCCAAGATATAGTAAAAATGTTTTGAAATAAATTTTTAAGTAACATGGATGTGGATGATAAAGAGGTCCTAGTAGACAATTACATATAAACAACCTCAGATAATAAAGAGATTGTATAATTAACCCTTACAATTTATTTTACTTGGTAGAGGGTATGATAAAATACTTTATAATGGTGAAATAATTGTTATTAAATTATAAAATAATCATATATATTAATATGATATCATATATTATCTTTTAATGTTTCTTTGTTAAAAATATTTCTATATTATAGTCATTTAGGGTGTTAACTGATTTGTTTTACTTTATATGTTTTGTTACATAAGTAATGTTTTTTATGGATAAGATGTATCTTATTAATATTCAGAATGCTATTAAGTCTTTATAAATTATTTTTAATCATCTAATGAAAATTATCCTTGAATGGATACGATGGGGAACGAATATCATCGTGTTCGTGGAGACGGAAATCCATACGTACGCCCGAGAGAAAATATCATTATTTGGATTTTAAAATAATATATAATTGGATGGTATATCATATATAACAAATAATTATAATGTTATATTTATTATTTACATCATTTACACAACATTATTATACCCATCCAAATATTAACGTATTGAGTAACAACTTCACCACAACGTGGAGGCGTTATGTTGTACGTATGCACATATAGTGACATGCCATTCAAAGGATGGATAGTATAATTATAATTGTTGTTCCATGTTTATAATAACATCACAGTATATATTGGTACTGTAGTTATCATTTCAGAATAGAAACAAAAAGGAATGAAGAAGTGGAAAAAGAAAAAACATGAAAGACGTGGGGAGATATTTACCTCTTATTCGAGTTCTTCCTTTTTATTTGTTGAAAAGGGATCCTTAGGATGGCTTGATGACTAAAGTAAGTCTTTTAGGATTAATGGAGGAAATTTGGATGAGTATTTGGGCAGGGTTTGGCCAAGCCAAATTTCTTTAAATGTGTGAGTTATGGAGAAGGGGAAGTTCCCTTTTATAAGAGGGGTGAGGGGCACATTATGAAAAGTTTAAAATATTATTTTATAATAAAATCATTTTCGCTTTATAATGGCTCAAAAATGAATTATTAATAAGATAAGGTGCTGATGAGTGAAATACCAATCAACCAATAGGTTTTATATAGGTTTGGGTTACTATTTTAACCTTATCTTGTAGATTTAACTATTAGTAAAATAGTTTGACATTTACCATGTCTCATAGTATTTTTATATTATATGGTTAATAAACAAACTATAAACTATCAAAAAACCCCATGTGGTTCATTAATGATACACATATAATTATATAAGTCTTTAGGCCGAAACATAAATATTTATTATTATTATATCAACCACTAATATTGTATTTGTTTTAAAAACTCATTTATGTCAATTTTGACATTATTTAATAACTGGTTTTTTTAAAGTCCTAAAATCTTTATAACTTAAAAATAAAGATATTTAATAAAACATAACATGTCATATTATCCTAGAAAATTAGTTTATTTATTAAAAGACTAAAATTAATTTTATTTGGAAGTCTATAATACCAGTTATTTTAATCATTCATTGATACAGTAATTAATGCATAATCATTGTGTCATAAATAAATTTAATTATTTAATTTCTAAAAATTATAAATAAAATACCATTATGTAGAAAATTGTTTTAGATTTATAATGGATATTTATAGTCGAATAGATATCGTGTTTAACCCTATATTAATAATAGTTTAGATATTAAACATTGAAATTAACTCTTTTAACAATACATTAAATAAAATATTAATAAATGTCCTAATTTAATCCAAGTGGACCAAAGAGGTTCATATTTTATTCATAATATTTTATTGGTCTAACTAAACTTTTCTAATATAATTATGACATGTGTTAGGGTAATAATAATATTGTTTTTAACCATAATTACCCTATTTACCTATAACCACGGTAAAAAAGATACTATTCACTGAAAATTATTTTCATCTTATTGAACCACATTTTACTTAATAATATCAACCCTATCTCTCGGATTTTTGAAATTCAACTCATATAAGTGGTAAAATTATGCTTTATGTAAATTTTCAAATGCTCCTTGGAGGTGGGTAAAAGATGGTAAAAAGTTCAATAAAAATGTTATATATCTTAAATTATTGTAAAATGACTCCAATGAATTAAATTGAACATATATAGGTAATATGTTTCTAATTTGACCTAAAATAAATTTAAATAAAATAAATAATTATTTTAAAAATAATTTGTTTTTAAACTTTAACTCGGTGACTTTCATTATTCATCAAAAATTGAATGTTTTCAATGAAAAACAAAATTTCACCATAAGTTAATTTCGATATTTTGAATCAAAAAATGAAGTCCATTTTGAATGAAAAAATTTATAAAATTTCAAAAAGTGGGTATTACTATTCATAACGGCTAGTTTGATTGGTTGTGGGGTGTTCAACCTCAATGTTGCGTACAACACACACTATTTTATTATTCAAAGAGAATTGTATCATAAAATATTAGGGGTTACATTCTCCACTCCTTCAAATAATTTCTTCCTTGACATTTCTAGAATATTACTACATAAAAAGACTTGGGAGGTTCTTCATAATAAGTTCCTCGGGTTCTGACGTTGCCTTTTCCATCTTATTGTTTCTCCATAGATCTTTTACCAGACGAGTTGTCCTGTTTCTCAACACTTGTTCTCTTGTATCATGATCCTTGAAAGGCTCTTCGCAATAAGACAAATCAGGTTCCAGTTATAATTCCTCATAGATGAGTACACGCTTTGGGTAAGGCATGTATTTTATCAACAGTGATATATGTAACACATAATGAACTTTGGAATGATTTGGCGGCATTGCCAAACGGTAATCTACAGCCCCAATTCCTTCAAGAATTTCGAATGGTCTGATGTACCTGGGACCTAATTATCCCTTCGTACCGAAACTTATAACACCCTTCCATGGAGATACCTTCAAGAAAATATGATTTCCTACCTGAAATTCCAAATCCATCCTTTAGTTATCATCATAGCTCTTCTACCTACTTTGAGCTTATTTGATGTGGTGTTCGATTACCTTCAACTTTTCCATCGTTTCCTCCAAACGTTCTGGGCCTAGGAGTTTTCTTTCACCAATATCATCCCAACAGGTAAGTGTGAGAAATCTCATTCCATATAACTCTTCATATCGTTCCATATGAATAAATTATTGGAAGCTATTGTTATAAGAAAATTTTACAAGAGTTAAATATTGATCTCACATTCCTAGAAAGTCAAGTTATCATGATCTCAACATGTCTTCTATGGTTTGAATAGTCTGTTCTGATTGTCCATCAGTTTGGGGGTGGTAGGTGGTGCTCAATCGAAGTTCAGTATCCAGATATTTCTGAATACTTTTCCCAAATCATAATGTAAAATGTGGATCACATTAAAAAACAATCTATAGGGGTAGTCCATGAAGTCTCACAACTTCATTAACATATAGTGTTTCTGTACATTCAAGTGGGAAATCTTCTCTTATATCAAGAAAATTTGATTCCTTGATAAGATGATCAACAATTGCCCATACTGCATCATTCCTTCTAAGAGTCTTTGGTAGTCCCATGAAAAACGTCTATCGTAATATAATCCCATTTCCACTCACATATGGGTAGAGGTTTCTTGAGTCCTCCACATTCTTTCCTTCCAGCTTTCACCTATTGAAAACCCATACATCTTGACAAAAAATAAAAATTCTCCCTCTTCATGTTTTCCCACAAAAAATGTTCCTTAATATATCTATACATGTTGGTGCTACTAGAGATTATAAAGAAATTGTAACAACTAGCATCATCCAGTAATACGTTTTTTAGATCAGGTATATCGGGAACACAAAGTCTCTTCCCAAATTTCAAAATTCCATCTTCATGCATAATGTCACTCAATCTCCCATCATTCAAAACATTAATCTTATTCTGAAACTCTTCTTTATCGGTCTAAGAAACCATTATCCTTTCGAGTAAAGATGTTTTGGATACCATTTGAAAAGGTTTTGATGTTTCACCTTCTAGGGTTATACCCATGTTCAACATTACTAGATCCTTGTATATAGGATCCTTTTTAACTCTCATCTTCTTCAGAACTCCATGGTCTTTTCTGATCAAAGCATCTCCCACCATATTTTCCTTCACTGGGTGGTTGTTTATAGTTCAATCATAATATTTTAGAAGTTCAATCCATCATCCTTTCCTCATGTTGAGTTCTTTCTTTGAGAAAATATACTTCAAACTCTAGTGATCAGTATATATCTCACATATTTCACTATAGATATAGTGTATCTATATCTTCAAAGCAATGATTAAAGCTTCATACTCAAGATCATGAGTGGGATGGTTTTTTACATGAGTTTTTAGCTTTCGTGATTCATAGGAAATAGCTTTATAATTCTGTATAAGGACACAACCATGTACTTTCATTGATCCATCACAATAAATAACAAACCAATCATTCTTTGATGAAACAATCAAGATAGGAGAAATTAATAATCTTTTCTTCTGATCTTCAAAACATTATTCACACTCTTTTGTCCAAACAAATTTAACCCCTTTTTGTGTGATCTTGGTTAATGGGATAGAAAATTGACCAACATTCTGGACAAAACGCTGATAATAACCTGCTAAACGAATAAAACTATATACCTTAGTTATACTCGTTGGTATAGGCCATTCATGGATTGCCTTGGTCTTTGAAGGATCAATAGATATTCCATCCTTAGAGACAATATGGCCAAGAAAATAAATCTCATGAAGATATAATTCACACTTGATAAACATCCAGTATAATTCATTTTTTCTGAGGGTTTTCAGAATAGTGTTCAAGTGATTTTCATGATCTTCATAGCTTTTGGAGTATACTTGTCTTTCATCAATTAATACCAGTACAAATTCATTAAGATATTCTATGAAAGCTCAGTTCATTATATCCATGAAAACTGAGGGTTGATTCATCATCCCAAAAGGAATTACTGTAAACTCATAATTCCCGTACATGGTTCAAAATTCTGTTTTTGGAATTTTTTCCTTCTTTACAAACAACTGATGATATTCAGATCAAAGGTCAATTTTTTAAAAATATTGAGCTCCATGATGTTGGTCGAATAAATCATAAATGTGAGATTGGGGATACTTGTTCTTTATTTTTATAGCATTGATTTCCCTATTGTCGATGCACAACATAATTGATTTTCCTTTATTGTTAACAAAAAGGACTATGGCTCCCCATGGAGAAACAATAGGTATAATAAATCCCTTATTACTCAATTCTAATAGTTTTTTATTTAGTTCCACTAATTCCACTATGTCAATTCTATAAGGGGTCTTCGATATGATCCTTTATCTTAGAATTAAATCAATGGAAATATAAATTTATTTTTCCGGAGGATGTCCATGTAAATCTTATGGAATCATATCATCATATTCTTTTAGAATAGGTACATCCCCTATTTGAACATTCCTTTCCTCACCCATAGTTATTTAATTATCTTCCTCCCCAATAATTGAATTTAGTTGATCTAAATGGGGTGGATCTAGATAAAAATTAGATTGTGACGTTTCTTCTCTAAAGATAAGGTACTCCTTATAATTATCAAAACACGTAACCTCATTCTTCTTACAATAATTTTTCGCATCATGTTCTGAAAACCAATCTATAGTGACGATTATATCAAATATAATCATGGGTATGATGATGAGATTAACAGATAAATAAAATTTTTATTCCTTAATGAGAACTGATTCATAAAACTTTGTTGCAATAATACCCCCCTTAGGAGTTTTGACTGAAAACTCCCTTGTTAAATAAAATTGTAAATAACTAATTTTTTTATTAAACTTGGAAGATATAAAACAATGCGATGATCCAGAATCAAATAAAGAATTTTTTAAACTTGAGGAAACCATTAAATTACCTGCCTCTATATCTTTTGGAGCTTCAATCTCAGCTGTAGTGATAGCATAAGAATGGACTTGATACCTTGGCCTTTTTTGAGGTAAGTTCCCCTATTGCAAAAGAAATTCATTTTCATAATGTCCCCTTTATTTACAATGGTAGCATCAACATTATCAACCCCTTTCTTCCCATTGAAATCACGAGCTTGGTGGCCTTTTTCCCCACACATGTAACAAACTCTCATTCTGTTCAGACATGTACCTGGGTGTTTCTTCCAACATTTACTGTAGGATGGATATTCAACTTTTCCCTTCTTACCCTTATTTCCATTTCCAAAGTGTTCAGTAGATCTCTTCTTCTCTTACATTGTTTTAAAGTCATAAGACTAGAATTGTTTTTCTGTCTTGATAGCACATAAGACAATATATTCATATGATGAGAAGGATTGTGAGAATAATGATAGATGGAGAAATGGTTTTAAACCACCAAAGAAATGTTCAATCATAATTTTTGGGTTACGTATATAATCTAGAGCATGCCTCACTAACCTTGTAATGTTAGCATCATAATTTGCGACATTTTCATCATCCTTTTGCCTCAGTCTCAGAAATTGTCTTTCTATATCTGATTAATGGTCCTGAGGAAAGTATTTTTCTATGAAAATTTCATTAAACTCCATCCATTCCATATTTAATACTTCATCATCTTCTATTTTTTATTTAATCAAAGGCCACCATTGATCAGCATCTTTAGTGAGGTGGTAAACTGCCATGACAACATTTTCCCTTTCGCTAAACCCTATGGTGTGGAATTTTTTCTCTAAGAAATTTATCCATTTCGCAGCTAATAATGGATTTGTTCTCCCATTGAATGTTGGTTTTGGTTTCACCATTAATCATTCTAACATTTACTTTCTGTGTTGTGGATCATGGTGCTCCATACTGGTAAGGTTATTATTTGTAACCTGAGTGAGTTGTCCCAGTATGATGATAAACTCATCCATACCAGTTGCTTCACCATCTCCACTATAATTATCATGAGTGGGTGGTCAATCCCTACATTAATTATGCGCATTGATATATTTTAAATTCCATCCTATAGGCTCCATTTCTAAACAATGGCATACACTGGATTATTATATGAATCACAATACATAACTCCAAACTTGTGAAACACTAAATATAAATTGAACAATATATGGATATAATAGATAATCATCAAAATGTTTTCTTTGATGAAGTATATACTCATAAACCCTTCATAATGGTTTATAATGAAAATGAGAATTATCCTAAGCATATCCCTCAGGATTGTCGTAACCAAGAGTACAACATGGCCCGTTGTTGTGCACTAGTTCCCATTCGAGTCTATCTCAAAGCGGTGTTTTCGGGTTCTACCCCTAGGTTCATCTGTTCCAGATATGCCTCTTCATGCTCGTATACAGACATGGATGTATTTCATGGAAAACACATAAAATCTCTACAATACCAGAATTCTATGACGTTCTTCTTTACTAATCCTCAAAGTCAATCTTAGGGATATGCGCTCTAATGAGAGTTCATCTAAATCTAGTTTCCAAGGTTTGTACTAAACTTTCTCTGATACCAACTGTATCGCCCTGACTCCAAAATCCCATAGTCGGTGCACTATTACTTATAATTTTCATGATCACAAAAGATCATGTCTCAAATGACTGATTAAGTTTGTAACCTTGGATGTACTAGATACATTCATAAGGTTTACATTACATTATAAAATAGAAAACTACCACAACATTGTTTCCATAGACAACACTAAGATCCCATATACTATCCTTGTAGGTTAGTCAATATATAATTCTTTGCATCCTGGGAAAAATAATACATAGAAAGGGGTGATCTTAGATGCTCATTAAGGATAAAAATATAGTAGAAAATTTCATAAATAAGAATAAACATTTAAGGCAATGAATAGAACTAAAAAAAGCTTTTTCAATATATTCTTCATCATAATATGAAAAATATAAATCAAAATAATGCTATTTAATTACTCACAAAGATATTCTACTTAATCGAATAATCTAATGCAATATCAATAGCAACTTTTATAATGATGGAATGCATAATGTAATACTTCATAACAACATTGTGAAGGCCTTGTGCCAAGACTAAAAATAAGATTTTCTCAAGGCCTTGTGATAAGACACTAGATTGTCTCATGAGACGTAATAATGAAACAGGGAGCTATAGTGGGATCCACCTGTCACTTACTAAGTTCAATTCATTCATCATATGAAAAGATTTAGATATAAGATAAACATTCATATTAAAACTAGCATACAAAATGTCAATAATTTATCCATAAACCATGAATGGTAGAAAAATAACACATCCACAGTTAAGCTTATAAAAAAACCTTCAATACCAAAGAAAATATTTGTATCATAATAAATGAACATCAATCAATATTAAAATCCATTAATTGATGTTGACATATATGAAATCAACACTGTTTGAGTGAAATATCTCATTATTTTTTTTGAAATCATTTTATGTTACATAATTATAAAAGAAAACATTTATATTGAAAATATTCTTATAATCTTGTAAAAGAGGCTTTGTCAGTGTTATAACTACAGAATATAGTCGTGTCTACTGTATAAGATAAAAAAACATTCTTACCTTAATTTTGTCGAAAAGGTCATAAAGTAACTTGTTTGGAAAACTACCGAAGGATTCCTATCAAAATATCAAAGTTCAAAAAAGGGTATAAATGTATTTAACCCATATTATAGGAAATATTAAAAATGTTTTGAAATACATTTATAAGAAACATGGATGGGTCTGATAAAGAGGTCCCAGTAGATAATTACATATAAACAACCTCAAATAATAAAGAGATTGTAGAATTAACCCTTACCTTGTACTTTTTCATGGATGGTGGTAGGTAAAACTCCTATATAATGGTGAAATAATTGTTACTAATTTATACAATAATCATATACATTTAAATTATATCATATATGATATTTTAATATTTCTTTGTTAAAAAAATATTAGTATTATCATCATTTTGGGTGTTAAATGATTCATTTTCCTTTATATGTTTGGTTACATATGTAATGTTTTTTATGGATAAGATGTATGTTATTCATATTCAGAATGATATTAAGTATTTAATGGTTGTTTTTAATAATCATATGAAATTTTGTATTGAATGGATACGATGGGGAATGAATCACATCGTGTTTGTGGAGACGGTAATCTGTACGTATACACGAGCGAAAATATCATTCTTCTCATATTAAAATCATATATAATTGGATGTTATATCATATATACAGAATAATTATCATGTATATTTATTATTTAAATCATTTATAAATCATTATTATACACATCCAAATAGTAATGTATTGAGTAACAATTACACCACGACATGGAGACGGTAAGTCATACGTATGCACGTATAGTGAAATGTCATTAAAAGTATTGATAGAATAATGAATATGGTTGTACCATATTTATAATAACATCAAATTATATAGAATATACGAGAGTTATTATTTTATAATGGAAACAACAAGGAAAGAAGAGGTGGAAGAAGAAAAAACATGAAAGATGTGGTGAGATATTTACCTCTTCTTCGGGTTCTTCCATTTTATTTGATCAAAAGGGAACATTAGGATGGAATTATGAGTAACGTAAGGATTCTAGGATTAAGGGAGGATAATTGATAGGGTATTTGGTCAGGTTTTGGCCAAGCCAAATGGCTTTGAATTTGTGTATTAGAGAGAAGGGGAAGTTCCCTTTTATAAGAGTGGTGAGGGGCACCTTAGGGAAAGCTCGAAATATTATCTAATAGTAAAATTATTTTCTATTTATAATGGATCCAAAATTAATTATTCAAAGTATAAGGTGGATATGGGTCTAAAAACACTCAAAAAAAATTTTAGATAGGTTTGGGTGACTATATTTACCTTATCTTTTAGATTTAACTCTTTGTTAAATAGTTTGACATTTACCATGTCTCTTTGTTTTTTTATAATATATGGTTAATAAAAATACTATAAAATTCAATAAGAATCTCAAGTGGTTCACTAATGATACAAATATTATTAAATAAGTCTTTTGGCCTATCCATATATTTTTAGGATTATTATATCATCCAATAATATTGTATTTGTTTTAAAAACTCATTTATGTCTATTTTGACATTACAAAATAATTGGTTTTTTTTAAATACCAAAAACATTTATTACTTCTAAAAAATACATTTATTCATCCCTAAAAAGTGATATTAACCTAGAAAATTATTTTAATTCATTAAAAGTCTCAAAAAAAATATATTCAGATATTTATAATATCAATTATTTTAATCTTTCATTAATACTGTAATTACTACATCATGATTGTGTCATAAATAAATTTAATTATTTAATGTCTAAAAATCATAAATAAAATACCATTATGTAGGAAATATTGTTATAATTATATTGAATATTTATAGTCAAATTTATATTGTTTTCTACCCTATATTTAAAATGGTTTAGTTATTAAAAATTGACTTTAATTATTTTAACTCTTCTTTAAATAAAATAATAATAAATTTCTTAATTTAATCCAAGTGGTCCAAAGAGGTTCATATTATTTTCCTAAGGTTTTTTTGGTCGAATAATACTTATCCAATAGATTTAGGACATGTTTTATGGTAATATTCATATAATATTTACCCTGTATTTCCATATTTACTTTTAACCGTGGTAAATAAAAGAAAAAGTAACTATTCACCATAAATTATTTTCATCGTATTAAACAAAATTTTACATACTGATATCAACGATGTCTCCTGTATTTTTTAAATTCAACTCACAAAAGTAGTAAAATAATGTTTTAGCTAAATTTGTAAATTCTCTTTAGAGGTGGGTAAAAGACGGTAAAAAGTTCAACAAAATTTTTATATATCTAAAATTATTATTAACTTACTCCAGTGAATTACATTGAACATATATCGGTATTATATATCTATTTTAATCTAAAATAAATTTATATATTTTAAATAATTATTTAAATAAAAATTCATTTTTAAACTATAACTTAGTGTTTTTCACTATTCATTAAAAATTGAATGTTATCTAAAAAATACAATAAATTCACCCTAAGATAATTTTGATATTCCAAATCCAAAAATGTAGTAAATTTTGAATGATAAAATTTATAAAATTTAAAAAAGTTGGTATTACTATTCATAACAGCTAGTTTGATTGGTTGTGGTGTGTAAGAACTTTAAGTTGCATACAACACATGCTATTGTATTATTCCAAGAGAAGTGTACCATGGAAGCTTGGGATGTTAAAATTTTACAGTTGGATTATTTCTGTAACACTTCTCATATGTATAATTTCCTTCTTTCAGACACATCTGTGCTCTGTTGAAAATATAGAATGATTTTAACACTACATCCTTTTAGAACCTCTCTGGTAGGTCCTTTTCTATAAGCATCGTTATGGCCATGTTACTGATGGTCCTATTTATCCTCTCAAACACTCCATTGTATTGGGAGTTCTTACATAAGAAACATGATGCCTTATCCCATGTTACTTAATATATTCTTCCACCTAACTATTTTTGAATTACGTGCCATTGTTAGTATGAAACATTAGCATTTTCTATCCAGGCATCATTTCACTCTCCCTATAGTACTTTTTAAGCATCTAAACCCATCATACCTTTGGAAAATTACAAATACCCATGAAATTTTCTTATATTCATATATAAAAAGAATTTAGTACCTCTTTCCGTCAATTTCTCTTGGTCTGATAGGCCCATGAACATCAGCATGCACTAATTATAGCACTTTTGTTGTGCTATTTTCATTTTCATTATTCATCCTTCTGATGATATTCCCTTTATGGAAATCATTACACAAGTGATAAGAATCCCGTGATAGCATAGGAAGGTCTCTATCTACATCTAACAATACCAAATCTTCCAGGGATGTTTGGCATAGATGACCAAGTCATTTATTCCACAACTTGTTTGCTTCGTCTATGGATAAAAAGCATGTATCTTATTCTTCACATACTAGGTAGAGATTTGCTTTTTTTCAATATAGGATGTATGAACCATGACTTCCTATGAAGACACATGTATTCTTGGTAAACTATATAGAATGTCATGAGTCACATAGTTGACTAATATTGAGAAAATTGTGACTGAAAAATTCTACGTCCAATACATCAACATGTATTATTTCATTTCCCTCAAACTTAGCCTTTCTCGATCCAATTATATTCATTCCTTCATCATTTCCAATCTTGAAAACTCATTTTTGGTCATATTTTATCCCTGTAAGAAGGATCATTATTTATGTTCATGTAAGACGTGCAACCACTGTCAAGGACCCACACACCAGAACAGTCTGATGCTTTAAGGGCGATTTTAGCAACCGTTTCCTTCACTACTCTCATCCTATTGGTCCATATTTTTTTCTTCACACTCAGAATTGATTGAGACATATGATTTTTATTAGAGTATTATTTACCGGCATCATCATAAAAAGCTACATATATTGTTTCCATTTTTAACTCACCAATTTGTTTATTGATATGATACTTGTGAACATTCTAATTCTACATTAGAAAATTCCTCTGTATGTTTGATGTACAGAATCTTGCCATGATCCCAATTCCTTCACACTAAAACAATGTACTTCAAGTTATTTTCAAGAGAAACATTCTCAGTTTGGGTTATCTCTTCTATTCATATTCCTTTAAATATCTTATAGATATAGAAAAAAGATTGTGATTGTCCAATATTTCCAAAACAATAACACCTAATGGAAGGAGAATTCCTACATGTCACTTCTATACATTTAGTAGACCCTTGGGTTCTTTGAATTTTCTTATTCCCTTTTGTACTTGCATAAATTTTAATTCTTGGAATAGGTGCCTGTGGTCTATCTTCATCCCTAACTGCCTTGTGTTTCTAATCTAGCCATACATCAACCTTAATATCTGAGATCGATTTCTGCTTCATTGGTACTAAACTATTATCCCTATATTTTATCTTTTTAGTCTTCTGAACGATCTTCTTTCACGATAACTTACTAGAAATCATTATTTTTTCTTGTTCTATAAATATTTTTCATAGACCAAAAACATATCCTTCATGTTCGTCGATACGCTTGATTTTATCATTCATTGTGTTATTCAATACATTAGTCTCCCTTTTATATTCATCAATCAGGATTTTATACTCACTAACTGATTCTGAGTCTTTTATTGTTGATGTATTGATTTTATAAATTATATCCATTAATTCATAATTATATTTTTTCTACTGCTGCATATATTGTTTGGAATCATGAACTACTTCTTTGGATTTCATTTCATGGCTCTCCAAACATCAATCTCTTTAAGAAAAGCCTCTATCTAATATTTCAAATAAACCCTTCCTTTAAATTTTTCTTATTTATCAATGTGAGTTTCTTCCTTTTTTTGGGTACTACAAAAAACATCCACCATAGCATTTTCTCCATAATCTTTGCAGTTCTAAATATCTTCAACCTTCACAACCTTAGACTCATCTGAACTACCACATTCTTTTTAACTGAGATTCTAATTCATAAAGGAATTTCTTTTTAATAGTTTCTTACCTTTTACAAAGTCTAAGGACTTCTTCTTTTTAATTTTAACTTCATCCACACCATCTTATTGGATATTATAAAGGGGCATTTCCATAATATTTCAAATCACTCCACATCAAAAACATTCTTGAGGATGTTTCCCTTTAAACATTTATTTTTCTATTTGATGATTTGAGGAATGGAATGGAATCTTCTCATATATCTATTCTTATTAATAAGAATGTTCAATAGTGAATTTCTTTAATTACTTGAATATGACCTATTTGGATTTCATATATTCCACAACCACATTTTAATCGTTCATCATTTCAAATGAAACCATGGTACTATGGAAATTTTCAATTTTCAGCTCCTTCAAATCATTATCTTCTAGTACTCAACCTTTCAGACTGAACTAAGGTGGAAGTTTTCTCATGATGTGCTTTACGATATTGATGTCTTCAACGACATCACAAAGACCTCACATATCTTCCCAAACAATATTTACCCTATCAAATAATGCATCAATAGACTCATTTTGGTATATTCACAGATCATCATACTTTCTCCAGAGAAAATGAAACTTTTCTTCTTTAACCATTGAATCTCTTTCAAATATTTTCAAAAAAACATCCCATAAAGAATGTGAGGTTTTTCATGAAATAACCTTTGTATAGATTTCATTGTATAGGTATCCCCCTAATTCATTTACTCCCTTGGCGTTAGCATTTAATTATATCTTCTTGGCTTCCGATAATGCACCACTATTACTATGAACTGTTATTCGATGCATTTCTCTTGTAAACACATCCATTCATAATGATCGGAAGTAGTGTTGCATCAGATTATTCCATATCTGACAATTTTTCCAATAGATGATTTGTTTGGAAAACATGAGAGGGGGGAGGTGAATAATTGTTTGGAAAATTAAAACAACTAACCCTTTTGATCTTGTTTATTCGTTAGAAATAACATTATTCTATCTCTACTTCCAATTGCACAGTATTAATGAATCTTAAAGCATGCACATGACATATAAATATTACTCGGTTCACTCTCACTGGGCTACTTCCAAGGAGCATAGACCAGCAATGTGCCAATGTACCAAATTCAATACTACCGTACTAATGTTTACATGTTCGAAGTGGGATCGTTGTCCCTAATGGTTTACAACCATTCACAATTTGAGAACTCACCTCTCACTCAACTAAAGTGATCTCACTACTTATTCAAAAGATTCACTCACAATTTATATAACTATGAGTCTTTTCATAATCATTATAGAATTCACCTTCTACTGTATGTAGATGCACTGTTGAAGTCAATGTTTCATTCAAAGAGGAAAACTCGTTTTCCAAAAAAAGGTAAAAACCTTTGGAAATACCTTCAGAAATCACCCTACTTCACAATGCTCCCAATTTTGTGAAGCTCAAACAATCCTTCTTGAAGTCTCTACCTATTAGAAAATCACACACTTCTTAGATCTTGCAGATTTGCATAGAAAACTGCTTCACAGAGCTAAAGCTTTTGAAAATAGTAATTCTTTTCAATTGTTACACTTCCACAGATCTCAAGCCATCGAATACTGGAATCCTTCACAAATATCACTACGCCAACACATAACACACCTCTTTTGTAGAGATAGATTTGTCGTTGTAAAGCTCTTTCATTTCCCGAGGATCATTTCCTCTATGAACATACATTGTGATTCAAGAGATGTAAATTTCTCTTTGAAAACTCTCCACATATCTAGTGGTATTTGTGGCCTATTTATATAAGATTCTACTGACTCAATAACCATCCGCACGAAGTCATTGCCATGTCAGCTCAAATCTTAAAGTTCTAAAATTTCGGCTGAAATTCAATCTGCTTCACGAAGGACCATGTATATTTTCCAGATTTGTTAATCCCTTCATAATCGCAAATCATTCTGTAAAATCCTTTTTTCCACCACGATGTTCCACTCGCAATGCTCTTCACCGCAATAATTCTCTCGTACGAAGCTCCTCTCTTCTGCCATTTGGGAAGCTCGTTATAATCACGAAAAATATTTTCAACATTCTTCATGTCTCTATGAAATCCACCATAACAGGACCATATTTGGGAAACAGATGCCTTTTCCATATTTTGATGATATATTAATGAAAATCCACATTTCGCGATGCTCACAAAACACTAAATTTTGGACCCCAAAAATTTGGAAAGCACTGGAAAATGGCACCACCTTATGTATGTTATTTAATAAAACCTCCAGATCAACCATTCATTTTTCATGGTTCATTGTCAATATGTATTGTCCACAACATCTCTATAACTTGACAATTCTCCAGGGAAATTGGAAATTTCAGTAAACACAACCAACCAAAAAAATATTCTATGTTATATTGAAATATTTTTTTTCACTACAATAACAATAAAAATTTCTTGTCGAAAATACCCATATAACTTTAGAATCTATTTTAAAAACAATAAATTTATGAAATATAATGAATAATTTTTTTTTTCAAAAAACCAAAATTTCATGGAAATAAACATTTACTGCAATGATGGGTCGCATTGGTGGAAAGGAATCTTTCCTGTTGAATATATTAAAAATAAATATTCTTTTCAAATTTTTGAATGAAAATTTAAAATGTTCATTGTTTATAAAGTGGTAATAATATATTTTAGGGAAACAATTGTAGAAAAGTTCCAATTATTGGTAAAATGTATTTTAAAATATAATAGTTAATCTTTGATGATGAAATTTTTAGAAACAACAATTTTAACAGAACAATGATTTTATTATCAAATGGACAAGGGATGTAATATTTTTTTATACTAATTTTTGTATAAATTTAAATAAGAAAGTGAGGGAGAAGGTAAAATTATATTAATATATCATGAATACTCATTGGAGATAAAATCTATTCAGATTGAATATAAAATATAAAAAAAATTCCCTTTAATGGAAATTCAAACATAAACAAACCCAATTAAAATGAGAATAAAACCTAAATATCTTAACATAATGGTATCTTTGGAATTAATATCCACATGAAAGGAATAAATGAAATTGAAAATTTAGATACCATTAACATAATGATATTCATGATACAAAATTTCAAAGATGTATTAGATACACGTTATTAAATATGTCAGTTTTATAGAAAGATATAAATACCGTACAATACCGTTTGAGATGAGAAACCCATACAATGATCATAATGTTGATGTTGTAATTAATAAATGAACTGATTATGTATAAAAAAGGAAATACACATAAAATAGTTTAATTAAAACATTATATAATCCAAATTCAATACAAATACAATCATATAATATTAAATACAATGATTAAGTACTATTAAAAAATGAGAATAAATTTAGTTGGGAAAATTGTTAACAAAAAAAAAATTAAAATCTCTTTTGAAGAGATATTTAAAATTAAAACTAAAAATACCATGTTTTAATATTGAATCACGATATTACATATAAAAATGGAAATATATACATCATATAAGTCTTTTTAGTTTATGAAATTATAATAGTAAATAAGGGGAGGTTATTGGAAAAAAATACCTTACCTCACACTTCCTTTTTTGTTCAAATGGAATTTACCTAATTAAAATAGTTTTAAAAATGTTATTAATTCATATTAAAATAATATTTATGTTTATTATATAATATACTATCCTATTATAACGTTGTATATACCATTCATTAAAATCCTGTTATCATTATCATTGGTTTCACTGTTAATTGTCATGTTTTATCATCTGTGTTTTGTTGTGACATATTTATTTCAATTTTTTAGGATATATATATAGCCCAAATATAATGATAAAATTTTTATAAATATCCTATTTTCATATATTATTAATTTTTTAAACCATTATTTAATGGTTTACATTGAAATTTTCCCACATCACTTCTTAGATATGATTGGCCATACGTACACACGATTGACGATATCAATCCCATAAGGGATAAATTTGTAAGGAACTGGGCAATATATTAGGTTCGTATAATTAATAACATGTAATAAATATTATATATATTTAATCTATTCTATAATTATGACTATCCTTGTGTGTTGGTGATGGAAAATAAATTACAATGATTTGTGAGGTAGTTGTTCTCCATAACAATGATTGATGGTTATACTTCCCTTTTAATATATGATGCAATAGATAAAAATTATTCCAAAAAATTATGGAATGTATTTATATGTATTATATTTGGGTTATTTAATTTTAATTGTTAAGAAAAATTTGATGGTAGAAGAAAAGAACTATAAATGAACAGATTAGTGAGGAAAATTACCTTCTCTTAGAATAACCTTCATTGGATCTCTTATTGATGAACCATATGGATGGTAATTTAGAAATAAAACAAGTATAATAATTTTTATAAATTTATCCAACAGATATTATTGTAGGGATTTGTTTATCCAAGGGACAATGTAGTTTTGAAGAAATGAGGAGAGGGGGTTCCCTTTTATAATTGTTGAGTAGTGAAATCTTTTAATACCAAAAACTATACAACAATGGGTATAATTTATCATCTCAAGAAACAAAAAAAATTAAAAAATAATGGAGTGTATGAAGGATATGGTTATGATACAACTACACTGAGAAAATAACCAGGTCTTAAACAATTTTTTCATTATCATATATGTTTTCTTATATTTAACATTTTATTTCTCACCACAGTAATTAGTATTTTTAGGTTGGGTAATTTATCATTTGAGAGTAAAATAAATTGATACAAATTATATAACATGGAAATTATGATCATAAATTTTAATCCCAATTCATCAAAAAAACTCCATGTATTTGGAAATTAATTTATGACACAAGCACATATAATGCACAAACCTATTATAACATTAATCATAGTAAAAAAACATTTGTTGTATCATTTTCTATTAACTTAAAAATCACTCTTTCAAGAAAAATCAAAAAAATTAACTTTAAGATAATTTTGAAATGGTAATTTATAATATGATATTTATTTAATTAATATCTTATTATAATTTTTTCTAAAATTTAATTCTTCTATTTTCTCATAGTATCATTAAAAAAAAATTTCATGAAATTGTAATTTTTGACGAATAAATTGACATTACTATAAATTGAGTGATTATTATTAATAAATGTTTATTGATGAGACCAATATATATTTAAAATTTTGTAATCATATTTATATCCACAATTTATATAGAGGGATTGATATATTGAAAATTTATTAATATATTTCTTTGCCTATTTATGCTTGATGATCGATGTTTTATACACTATCAAGAAAAATGTTATTTTATTAAAATTTGGAGTTTTCATTTACCATATTCTATATAATAAATAAAAATTATTTAAAATAAACATATATTAAAATCCTGGGTTGACACATTATTAGAATACTATAAGATCACAGATGAATGAGAGGAATGTTGAAATACTTTGTTTTTGGTGTTGGATGATCAAGAATGCTAAATTTAATTAACAATGGAGGAGAATTGGTCCCATTTTATAAATTAATGTAGGGGCAGATACGGCATTACATAAAAACTTTCAAAAATATTTCATCAATTTTAGGTTAATGTGGAAAAGTGCAGAATAATTTCCTGATAATATAATATATGGCTGAAATATCTTCATCAATTAAGAAATATAATGTTTTATGTGGACTTATGACCGTTTTATATTATCACAACACCCGGTAAACAAATTTAAACATTACTAGTAGTAAGAAAATCATTCTAGTTATACATTTTTATATTAAAAAATTATTTTAAATCTATTAAATTATATAAAGTTTATTTTTCAAATTATGGAATACAATTTAATTTATCATAATTAAATAAATATAATTTTTTTTCAAATAATTACAAACAGCAATAAAAATCATTTTTAAATAAATTAAACTGTAAGCATAAAATTTATTTTACTTCCATTAATTTACAAGTGAAAAATAAATAAAAAAGTTAATATATTTAATGAAACATTTAATCAATATATTTAATTCAAATTATTAATTAGTATAAATTTATTTTATTTATTGTGATAAAAATACCTTCCATGTATAAAATCAATTTTTTAGGGATTTTTGTTTTTTATCCCAATATTGATCCTATACCAAAATCATGAGTAATATATATTCCTATGTGATATAACAAACTTATTCATGTATTGTTGAAAAAAAGCCCAACTAAATAAATTAATTAATTAAAGACAGACAAATTGGATTGTCCTTATGTTTTCTGGGAGAATTAAACATGGAAACAATCCATATGGACCAGACATATATGTTGTGATTCTACTATTCAATATGTGAATTATATTGGATATCATAAGTTTAGCCCCACAATGTACATGATTTGTAATACATTCAAAATTTTAAAACCACTAAATGACTAAAATTCGGTATATTTCGTCAGAATTAACATTAGATACCATTTTATGAGCTATGGATCACTAACCCCCCCCCCCACCAATGGGATTGGATCAAAACCATTTATAAAGGCCATATAATTATATTTATGTGATATTTATGCCTATAAATGGAGTTCCAGGATGGATGGAAAGGTGATCGACTGATGAGGTAATCTTGGGATAATAACATGCTACAACACAGCACTACTACTTTCTTTTATCATTTCCTTTTTTTCTTTGAAGTGATTTATCACCACTCTTAAATAAATACATATTCCCCATTCACAGATGGGTGGTTTTTTTAATGAGTTAGAATGGGGTAGGCAGGTAAAATTTGATTTTTTATGCTATAATTTTCTAAAATATATTATTCTACATATATCTAGTTACAATTCATAATTTTAATTTTAAAATACGAATGTGATTAAACTATGTTATGTTTTAGTAAATTTTAATTATCATGGTGGATGATCCATTTTAGCTATAACCTATGTACTTTTTCATATTGTGGAACAGATTGGGGATGTGTGATTAGTGCTGAAGATCATCATCATGGGTGTAAAACTATATTTTGTATATATTGGTTTATTAGTGACCAATAAATCAAGATATGAGAATTACTTAATTAATAAATATTTCCCAATTAAAATCCATAGACATATGATAGAGGGTAAAAAAACCTATTGTTTTAGTAATTGTCTCATCCTAAGTGTTTCCCTAATGTAGAGAGATGACTTGGAAGATGAATATCTCTCTCTTAATCTCCAATAAAATAAAAAGAGTTAACATTTAAAAACCATGATAACAAGACACTATGTATAGACAAACCCACTATGGTCACCACCTTTCTCCATGTCTTTAATATAAATTAAATAAAAATGATATATTGTCTCAATTGCTCATAATAATTTATAAAAAATAATAAAATAAAAAAAATACTTTTTTTATGTTCACACATGATTTAGAGTGAACATAAGGGATAACCCCTATACAATAAATATGTAGTAAAAAACTCCACACACCACACAACAGACGTGCATCAATATTTAATTAATTATCTTATTTAAAATATAGTTTTTCTTCTGTAAGATTATGATCATACTAAAAACATATTGGGACTTTTATGTTTCATTATTTAATGACTAGATATTAAAATTGTTCAAATATTGATATATTTTCTACTATTCCTTGAAAAATAAATATATTTGGAATTATTCAAAAAATTCCCCATACAAGAATATTGATTTATTTATTCTGTAAATGATATGAACTAAAATAAAAAAATATTAAATATATAAAAAATAATTGTAATTTCTGTTAGTAAAATTCTTTAAGAATATATATTGAGGAAAATATATTTTTTAAGCATAAAAAAATTAAATAAAAATAAGATCTTATTTTTTATGAAGTTGTCAATATATTTTAAATATTTAAAACATTAAGGAATTTTTACATAATATGCTAATTATCATTCATACAATCCAATTTATTAGTTGTTTTATAAGGGATCATTATATCATTGTTTAATAGACATGTTGTTGTGTTTATGGAAATATTTTACATACCTCACATATATTTCCAAATTAAAAATACACAAATATAGATTATCAAATTATATATCCTATTATTCACTAATTTAATTATCACATGGATAGATGGTTTAGAATTTACTACATAAAGATAATACTAATCACCTTCCATAAATATTTTAATATATATCTTTTAAAAATCTAGAAATATTATGCATATTTTTTCCTCATTATAGATTGACTGGCATGACCCATTGGACGCAAAGATTTATCCACCTTGATCACATTACAATGATTGTAACATATTAATTATTCATAATCGTGAACCAAATATACCCATCCTCTCTAGATTATATTCAACTCTTTCTTAGTAGATAAATAAATTAATATTTTATATTTTTTATAAATGACCAATTTTTACTATAAATACTATTCCTCCATATCTTTAATTAAAGGATTAATATTTATAACTCCAGATCATGAGTTGGATAATTTTTCTCCTAAATATTCTGTTAGTGTGATGAAAAATATATCACCATATAATTCTATATACAAAACCCCACCAAATTCATTAATTGAATTATCCAAATCACAAACCAATCTCCATTATAAGATAGTTGGAACAATTGTTCACTAACCGAGATTCTCTTCACCTCTATGAAATTTTATTTTTTATTTATTATTCCAAATGAAAAAACATTATTTATAACTTAAGAAGGTAATATAATTACATTTTAATTATAAATCCGTTTTAATGAATTTATATTATCCATATAATGAATGAAAACTATAAATATCAGTCACAGATTTTAGTCTGCAACAATAATTATTAACTTCCATCATTCATAAACTTAACGATATACCCTTATTTAAGATTATATATACTAAAATGAATAATTTTATATATATGTTATTTTAAAATGAAAAATTTAACATACAAATTCTCAATCCTTATTATCATCAATATAATCCTCATTTTATCTTTATGGTCTTCCTTAACATTGGAAAACATTAGAATATCGTCTATGTATACTACCAAAAACTGACCAATGTAATCTCTAAGACACAATTCATTTAAACCATGATGATTTTTGGGGAAATAGTAAGACAAAATTGAATCATTATAAATTAATAGTTTTCATACCTCGAACATATCGTTTTCCATGTATCCCATCACTATTGACACTCAATTGATCATATCCCACTAAAATATAATGTTTTACCAAAACTGATATCAATGTGAATGATTAAAAATTAATAAATTTTAGGAATTGTATAATTATTCTAAATTTTCTTATTTTTAATTTCTAGATAATCAATGAAAATTCTCAATGTAACATAATTATTTTTATCAAAACAACATATACACCATAAGGGGATTACATTTCCAAAATAAATCCCATTGAAGAATTCCCCTAGGGTGTCTTCTTCAATTCGGATAACATAAAAAGGGCCATTATATATGGAGTATTTGAAATAGGTGTAACAACAATTATGAGTTCTATTAGAACCTAAAAATAAAAAATATAATTATGATAATAAAAATATTTAATAATGTAGTATGAAAGATATTTTATAATATTCATTTCATTGATGTTGAGTTTCTCCAAAAAAATATGATAAAAATGATCCCTTTGATTATAAATCAAGACCTATGGGATAAATATAATTTCTATTTTCATTTAATTTTTAACTTTAATATTTTATAAAAACAAAGATTATTTAGAATGTAAAAATATTATTTCCATCTCTATTATATAATATGATATCTACATGATAAATTCTATTTAATAACAAATTTAACATAAACATTAAAAATAGGGATATTAATAACATTTATAACAATAATATTCAAAAAAAAATCAACTATTGATTAATCTAAGAGAGTGGATGTGATCATTTTACCATTAGGTGTTTTTAAATATAATAAAACATTTAATTATTGTTAATTTAATATTATAGTGTGTGAAAATTCATTATATATAAAAAATTTTGTATAACTAGAGTTAAATAATACATTATTTGTTCTTGAGTGGAATGTTTGTGTATATTTACACACTTCATTATTTTACATCACATTGAAAATAATAATTGCCTATTATTTCTATTTTTGGGTGATGATGACGTGGATGATGTAATCCAACATCATTCACCCAAAGCTTTGTGGACAATTTAGCATAATTTCATACTAATTTAAATTTAAACATTGGAGTATCGGTGGATAAATCGTTAGTTATTACTCTCTATTAACATAATTTGTTATCTTTTAACCATTACATAGGAATTTTATTTTTTAATGATCTTACCTTTACCAATTAAATAGTCTCTATGTACCCTTAATAAAATTTCATCCATGTCTCTTTCTGTACATCTAGAATAATGTATGTCCCATCTTCTACTTTTATGGATTTTTTTATTATAATTGCATTTGAAATAAAATTTCTATTAAAATAAAAATGATGACTTTTATGGGTGACTCTAACCACCATATCCTCCTTCAAAACACATCTAATTGTTTCTTAATATCTTTAAAATTAACATATAGATAAATCTATTCCGGCGTATGGTTTTAATATAAATTATGATTCATTTAAATTTTTTAATTATACAAATAATGTATTTTAAAATTCTCATTATATGAAAAAATTTATTTATCACCCTTCAACATTAGATCATGAGATAAATTCTTGGTTTTAGTAAGATTAATATGTTAAATGATTTTATTATTAAATTAAACCATTAACTAGTTCAACTAAATGGTGAAATTTTCTTCCAAATACCTCATAATCTTAAAAATATTACATCAATAATATGTTTCTCCTTCAAAATGATATATATATAAATTATAGTTTTTATGATTCATGAATTTGGTAAAAGAAAATGATATTTCCTTTATATAAATTCATTACTCAATAATTTTGGGACTTGCATACCGAATCTATTAAAATTGATGTTGCCTCATGAAGGAATCAATTATATATTGTTCTCTCCCTTCCCAATTGAGATTCCCATTATGATTTTTGAATTGATATATTTTAATTATAATATTAACAATATTTTATAGTTTTTTCCCATAACACTACGTTTTTAAGGAGGAAACCCATTTAATTTTCAATGACATACAACATTAATATATTTCCTTCTAGTTTTATCCATTTATTCAGACCATAAACGAGTACTACGAGAAGTAATAATTTTTCTGGGAAGTCATCAAATCCTGAAAATTTTTGTTAATGTATTCATTCCAATTTATGACACCATAGGTTTAATACATGATATCCATAGTTCTAATCTATAATAAATATTCAATATGGTTTATAATGAAAATGTTAATTAACATGTGAATATATCAATAGAGTTTCATTCCATGTGTGCATTCTTATTCTCAACCATTTTTTACCGATTATGATTTGGTTAATAGCCAATTTGGATTATTCAAATTCATTATACATATGTTTATTTGATCAATATATAATTCAACATTTTATTTTCTTTAGATAAAATAATTTCCAAGGAATTCCACAGTCCTTTATTTCATTTGACATAAGATAGTTTCCTATATTTAAGTTTATCATGAGTTTTATTACTAATGTATTCTTATCCAAAAATAAAACATTGACTAAAACACACTGTGATATGGAATATAGTGACATGAACATTACAAATTAAATAATTACATCATTTTAGATTAATATTTTACAAATTTTATATTATAAACTCCTGATGAACATAAATCATTAGTTCCTTTTGGGAGTCAATTTATTTCCATCTTATTCTACCAATGATCTTCAATATATACAAAATGGATTTGAATTAATTACAATTATTAGTCTTTCAATTCTTTAAACCATTCAAAATAACCTAGGGAATCCAAATTTATGAGTGGATGACCTCAAATTATTAGTAAGGGTAAACATTAGAGGTATCAGTTACTGATAATAAGAGGGAAAATGATAATCATAAGGGTTTTAGGGAATGATATTAACAATATAAAATTAAAACAAAATCATAGATCCTGAACATGAATCATCAAATATAGAAAAGGATATTCATAAGAAGTGTATCAACAGAGAATCAAAGATCACGAGCAATGAGAATATAAAATTGGAATAATAATATGTTATTAGGGAGTCATATAAAATGTGGTGTCATCATAATCAAATAAATAATATGTAATAACTCAGATCCGAGACATGAACACATTTTAGACATTGGATATCCACCCATGTCCCTACTTGGACCTTGTGATATCATCCCTGATACCCACATTTTTATTAGGATATCCAATTGTGTACCAAATTTTTGGATTAGGATAACCTCTATTTTACCTTATTTTGGGGATTTGGATATCCTTATGTTTACATGAATTTAGGATTGGTAAAATCTACCATGTACCCTAAGAGAACATAAAAAAATAATATTATAAAATTCATTAGGGGTAATTAATGGACCCACCAATTACATAATCATACTCCATTTATATGTATACCATTGGATCATGAAAACATTTATCCTTTCATAAAAATGTAGCCTAAGGAAAATAAATTAATTTCAATAAGTATTTCATCATCATAGTCAAAAACCACTGTCTGAATTAATATACATGGTAATGGTGGATTATATAACCATTAATGAATAAGATACACAAAAATATATTACTATAAAAAAATACCATTATAAGATCACATGAATATTTCTTCTTGTAAATCCACTTTTCGTTTAAAAATAAATTATTAAAATTCTAAAAATTTATAATATTTTATAGATATAATGTCTATGAAATATAAAATTTCATCTTGTAATAGAATCATTATATTTAAGGGGAATCATCATGGATGGAAAATATGTTCTTGTGGTGTATTATAATAAAATCCATTCACATTGTTTTTTAAAAGTTAATAATTAATTATTTATAAAAATAAAAAGAATCTCCCTTTTAAAATAACATATATAAATTCAAATAATGGTAAAATTAAATTTATAAAATTATTAAGGAATGGTAGAAACATCCATGAAAACATTTTATATAAACTTTTGATATATAATATGAATATTCATGACTGAATATAAATGTTTTTTGAGTTTTTGAATAAGAATTTATTCCTTTTGATAGATTACATAATGTGATGAAAGTAAAGGAATATTATTTAATCTCTATAAATATATAGTGTAAAAAAATAAAAAATATTTAGAATAGATAAATAAATGAATTTTATAATAAACAAATTAAGAATAAACTATGCATATTAAATGTATGATTAAATCATAAAACCGTTAATATTTTAGTAGCTTTTGAATCCATGGTACAATAAAAGAAATAAACTAAAATAAATAATTATTTACCATAAAATATTTTATAGTCATGATCAATCATTTTATAGGGTTAGTACACCAAATTAACATAATTCAGTGCACAACATAAAATTGTCCCAATGAAATAGTGTGGTTAAAAAGAACCCACACATCAAGTATGCATTTATTTTTCAATGCTATAAAATCATCTGTGATAATGAAAAATTTATTATAATTCCAAAAAAATTATATTAATAATAATAATATCATATACTATAAATTTTTAACATTTCTATAAACATTTATAATTTCATTATGAAAATCATTTTTCAATATGTCACATGAATTATTTTCCATGAATTGTTTAGTTCTGAATTTCTAGTTCTTTCACTTTCATCATGGTTACCATAAATCATTAATCTCAATAATGTCATAATTATATTATTTGATCATTTTATATAAATTTATATCTATTCATATAATTTTTAGATTAAAATTTAATTATACAAATTTTCAGATATTGTTGTCTTTATATTTGACTGGGGTTTGCTTTCCACATTGCAATGGATGGAATGATTTAAAAGAAAAATGATAATTCCACTTTAAAAAAATAATATATATATATATATATAGATACATATTTTCATTACATCTATTAAAAAAACTACCAATAAATTTTTCTTAACAAAAACATACCAAATTATAAAATAGACAATGTATTTGACACATATAGATATAAAATACATTTATTTACCATTACATACATGAGTGATAGTTATATTTCATGAATATATTTGTAATACAAAAATTATATTTTAAATTATATTTTCTCTCTAATAATATTTTTATGTATCAATTATTATTATATATGTAAAAAATATTAACTGTTTAAAATATGTTAAACAAAGATGAGTTTCATAATAAAAATGAAGCTTCGTGTATTGGGAATTATCAAGGGTAAATATGAATGGTATAAATGTAATAATAAATTAGAATAGGAGCTAGTAGTTTTTAATAAGAATAATTCCAATCATTAATTGTCCATTCACGTTGTGAAACATAATGGGGGTGTTTAACACATGAATATGGTAGTAACACCCACTTATTCGTTTCATCTGCTCCATTTTTGAGGATCTATTTATTATTCATTATTTTGGTAAATTTATGGGAATCTTATTACAGGAGACCATATAATAAGTAATGTGACCAAAATATTGGGATGCAATTTTTTATATTAATGGATAATACTTATAGATGTGTTATTTCATTTAATGGGTTCCACATATGATTTGAGAAGGATATGAGTTCTTCAGATTTTTTCTTTTGAATATTTTTATTATCAAATAGATAATTATAATCCTTGTAAAGGTATTTCAAGCCATGTAATAGTATTCAGGAAAAATACATGAGTCTTTTATAGGATATGAATATTACACACAGTGTATTCATAGTTTATACTATGTAATTTCTAGAGTTGGGTTTTTATTAAAAGCGAAAATCTGTTCTAGAATTATCATCTTTTATGGAATCAAATCATGAAATCGGATTAATCATATTGTAAATATCACATCTTGGTTTTTGGGGGTATGTACATGTTTTTATTATTTCATTCCACCTACAAAATCTATATCTCAACCATGATATCACCCTAGGTGACATTGGAGATTGCTTCCCCTTCAACATCATTCATTGTGAAATAAATCATCAGGGTTTTTGTGGTGAACTGCTTCGAGTATGTATTCTATATTAATTGTCTGTGATTTTTTATATAAATTTCATTGGTTGTGTTTATGTCTCAGATTCATGATCAAATATTTTTTTCTATCGTCCCATTAAATTTCATTTGAGGTCCATGTATTCTGAAGGTTCTTCTCATAGAATCCAATAATTATAGTTGAAATCATCTATATTTGTACCATTTTAATGAACAATTTTATATACAATGGGGAAAATTAAATAATTATTTTATCATCGTTGTATATTTCTTTTGGCTTGTTCATTAATATGAAGCTATTATTGAATAAAAATAGTTTTTATTGTTGCTTTATTTATGAATAAGGTTTTCCATAACAAATATTTGACTAAATTCATTGGTGGTTATTTAAAATTGGATTTTTTTTCAAAAAAAATACTACATTGGTGTTTCTTTTAATATAGTTTCAAAATTACGATAATGTATTTGATATTTATTTTCTAGATTTTCACTTTTGGAACCGAGGGTATGTCAGTAAGTACACATGGGTATCCTTAGTGACTATAGAACCACTAATAGGTAACATTTGTGATATCATTAGACTATAGAAGGATACAATATAGTATTTTAAAAACATATTTGTATTTAGGTTGAATTATTTAAAATATGTTTTTTCTATATTATTTGGACCAATACTATGTTTTATGTCAATTTTCATTTATTTATAGCATGATGGTACTTATCATGGAATTTTCATCACATAATATTATATTAAGTTGTATCACATGGATTAAAATGATTATATTTCATGGATATGTGTTTAATTGAATATCATACGATGCATGGATATGGTTTCCTTTTTTATCCCTTATAATTTTGATATTTCTATCATTTAGAATAATCAGTGATTTTATGAAAATCACATAGGAAAATGATTTACAAATGGATTGGATATATTTAAATGATTTGTAAAACTATTTTTTAAAAAAAGAGAGGAGTCATTCATTTTTATATTAGGCCTTTTATACACTCTATTGTGGTATCCTAAAAAGACTTGTTCTTAAAAACTATATTTTATTTTATGAGGTTTTTGATGTTTAAATATAGAATTAAAGTGATGTTAATGGAATTTAATACCATTATGGACTCTCAATTTTCATTTCCTTCATAATGGTGTTGTTTGGAGGTGATAGTTTTCCACATGTACGTTTTTCATACATTCTAATTTAGCCTATTTTTTCTTATACTTAATAGATTTTTTACCCCTTTTCCCCATCATTGTTCAATATTTTTTTAGTAATTTTTTTGTTATATTAAAGTCTCATTCTTATTTTCTTTGTTTAATAAATTTATATTGAATCACGATCAGATATATGGTTTTTGACATTGGATGGTCTGTTAAAATGTGTCATTAGAGAAAACACTCAACATGAACTGTGTCACCAATTCCTATATTTGGTCCCATTTCATTGTTATTAATAATTTAGGACCATCAATGTTTGGATATTATGTAAATAAAATGATCCTTGATGGAATTTATTTGTATCTAATCTCATGTTTCCACTCCAGGTCCTATATGTTTACATGGTTTTATATATTTGAATTATGGTAATTATAATGGAATATATGGGTTGTTTATTTAAATTGACCAATTTAAATTTAGTTAATACCATTCACTAATAGAATTCATAATTTTATAAATTTAATATTATTTTCAATCATTGATTTTAATTCTGAAAGTGGTTCAAAATTGTTTAAATTTAGTCAAGATTTAGATTATTATTGCTTTATCTTTATTAGACAATTCCACTTAAAAATCTATTCCAGATCATAGATAGGATATTGAGTGACATGTTTCATTGGAAGATACTCTAGTTGAACCTTCATTTTCAGAAGTAGTAATCCACACCATTCAGACACTTGGACATTCGGGAATCAAGAATCGAGGCTATGTGGTTGATTATGGATTTCAAGTACTACAAAGGATCAAACCATATATTATTGTGATATGGGACCATATGAATCTAAGTCATGGATTTAGGGGAATAAGAATATTATCAAAATTATTAATACATATGAATACATTGAGGTGGTTTTTACATGTATAGGAATAAGGGTAAACGAGGAGATTGTGGGAAATTATTGTTAAAGCTAATTTTCAGGTGGATCTTACCTGAGATACAATTTAGGAAATCATTAACCATCAGTTTTACCCTTATTTGTTATGTATGGAATTGTATCAAGTGTTTCTATTGTTATAGTAGGGGGTGTACTCTTCTTGGTAATTCCAAATATTTTTTTTAACTGGTCTATCTAGAATAAAAGATTTTCATTAATGAGTTTCTAAAAGATTAAAGGATTGAGTTGGGACTAAGCCATACTAATAGTCTGATTTTGATTCTAATGTTCCATAGGATCATTTTGGAGGTAGTTGAAAAAATAAACTTTGATTTAGATAAATGTATTAGGGAAGATGAGTTATGTTGGGGATTTATTTGGTGCCATTGATAACTGGTGTGTGTCTACTATCCAAAAGTGGAAATAAAAATCTACTTAGTTCAATTATGTTATATTTATAGGGGATTCTTTGGGATATAAAAAGGTCATTTCTATTAGTGTTTCAGGTGTAGTCATAAAAACCGTCAATATATGGAGGCTCTTATGATATTACATCATTGTGGATTATCAGGCCCTATTAAGCATTATAGTGAAGGGATACCCAAGGTATTAAGTCATGATCCACTCACACTAAGGGTTTTTTGGTTAATATATATATGCATTCATTTGTGGTGGGTTTAATATTTATTCCAATGGGGATGCTTTTGTGGCTATGACTGATAGTATTTATGTGACAGTTCTGGCACAATTGGAATCTAATGTAGGTTTATAAACTATTGTAGGAACGTTGTTTATTTAATCTTTTATAGTTCTATATTTGTTTGATACATGTTATAGTCATTTTTCTATATCTTCTATTTTAGATTATGTGATGGTATTGTGTTTGGATGATATCAAATACTTGTGTATCATTCTAATACTTTTGGAAATAGGTATGAACAAGGTTATAAGTATATTATGTGTCATGTGATGAAAGAAAACATAAATATGGTATGTGAATTTGCAGTTTATGATATTTGAAACATTTAATTGATTAGTAGCATGAATTGGATGATCCTTGTTATTTCTTAGACAAAATATTATCCCCATTTTTTAGTGTTATTATCTGCTAATTGGGTCACACATGCTTTCCAGGTGAGTGTGACTCCATATTGGGAACTCCATGAACTATTATTAATTATTCTAGGGAAATGGAAAGCAAATTTATATGATGCTTAATAACAAATTTGAACTTTCTTTGCGTGTTCTATATCATTCAATGGTTTGTGCATAACATTGGGTCTTTATTGATGAGTTTTCTACTTTACTACTCTAGAGAGAGGTGGATTTTATTATAAATCAGTTTCCCTATATGATGCTATTTTTCTCCCTATTTTTGTATTTAACCTAATGAGTTGGAGGAAATTAATTTCTTTGTTGAGGAACTTGGGGACAAAAAGTAAACCCCCCTAGAATTTCACTATTTTCCTTACATGTCCTTTTTATAAGAGGCTGGATGTGAGTCTCAAGCTTCATATTGACCATCAGAGGTTTAATTGGGTGACTGTTAATAACAAATTACTTTTACGTGGAAACATTTCACTATCATTTTGGGGAATGATGGTTATCAACGAGTCACTGAAGTTTTGGGTACCACTAGAATACGGCCCAAGAAGATGATATGAAAAATTGTAATGTTCAGTTATGGTATGGTAATTTTTTATTATTTATTCCATTATATCTAACTAATTATACAGTAGTGTTTATGGGTTTCATGAAACATATCATTCATTAGTAATTGGACTCTTTTTTTGTTGTTTTCATGGATGTAATATTATTGTACTCTATTTCATAGGAGGATCACCTGAACCATTTTAATTTAATTATTTTTACATTGAAATATCCTCATATATATAGTAATATTTACAATTGTAATTTGTGTGAATTAAAATTGAAAATTATGGGGATTTTGATTGACGATATGGGAATATCAATGCATCCTGAAATGATACATGTTATTAGGACTAAGTGGAAGCCCAAAAGTTTGTTTGATATCCAAAGAATTATTAATATTCTAGGTTACTATAGATTGTTTGTTTACGATTTCTCAAAGATCACATATGCAATTAATAAATTAAAAAATAATTGTTCAATGTTTTACTGGAATTAAAATATTTAATGATTATTTGATAAGCTAAATGTGGGGTTCAATTTAGTACCAGTTTTGATTCTTTTGAAACCATGTTCATTTTATGATATATTCTATTATTATTTGGGTATGGGATTGGGATATGTCCTGATTCTAAGGAAATACATTGTGCCATACATATTGAGTCGGTTATGAAATAATGAGAGGAACTACCCTACATAGGTTCTATAGTTGGTATGGTTTATGCACACACTCCAAATGTCACATCATTTACTATTTGGATAGTTGTTTGAAATTAATTCTGATCATAATAGCATGAAATATAATTTGCATTGAAGGACCTGAACGTGTGGAAAATAATATTGGTGGAGTACCATATGAATTATTATTTTGATATTTAATATTCCATTTATGAATGGAAATGTAGTTTATGATGTGTTGAATAGGAAATTATAGACTCATTCCATAATGGAATCTGTTGAGGATGGGCCTATGATGAACTTGTTTTCAATGATGTTCATTGGAGTTTAAAAGGTTGGATAATAGGGGTTCTTGGATTCAATGAATGTTTACACATCTTTTGATGAATGATTTCATCTCAAAAATATGAATGAAACTATCTGTAAATGCATGGGTAAAAACATCTTTGTTTGAGAGACCTTGAGTGAGTGGCCTTTGTCTCGCAATGGTGGATTGTTTATATATTATTGGTTATTTATTAATTTTTTCATGAGGAATTGGTTAATAAATAGTTTAAATTAGTGTTTTTGTTCCATTATCCCTTGAGATACCATGATTTATCTTGACATTAAATAATGGTACTGGTATAAGGGGATGAGAATATTGATGGAAGATTTTGTATAGTGGTGTATTACCTGTCAACCAATTAATGTGAGACAACAGAAACCATCAGGTTTGTTGGATCCCTTACCCATTATATTATTGAAATGTGATGATATTTTTATCTATTTCGACATTATGAATCATTGGAAATCTAGTGGGAGGGATGATATTTTGGTGATAATATATCGACTCATCAAATTAGTGAATATCCATCCAATTATTGAAATGATGACGGTAGATCATCTTAGGGAAATGTATGTCTGATAGATTGTAAGACATAATGCAGTTAATTATGTGGACTTATTTTAAATGGACATATGGTTCATGGAAATGATTTTTTATTGTTTCCAAGATGAAATGGGTTTGTAGATTAGATTGATCATGTCTCACCATCTATATATTGATGAGTAGATATGGTAAGATAATATGATTCTTGAAGATATGATCTACATTTTTGTTCTGCATTTTTGAGGAATTTGGGAAAATAATTTTCCCATAGTTAGTTTTTATTATAAAAATAGATTTAATGAATTAAATACATTGGATGAATTCTAAGATTATTATTGGTGGTCATGTAAAACATTATTTTACATGGGAGAGTTGTGAGAGTTTTTCATGGTTCAGATGAGTATTTTTCCGAAGATGAATGAGATAGTTTAGTTGATCTAGAAGAGATTTATTTAGACACGAATTCATCAGAATCCATATACGAATTTTCATCATCATCAGTTGGGTTTTAAAATTGATTATCTGGTTTTTTTGTGTTTCTCCTTTCTTTTTACATTATATGTTATCTATGAAGGATATGTTGTCACTAAGGTTTTCAGGGACCTTTGATATCACTGGATGAATGGGAATGAGATCCAATATATTGGAATTTAATTAGTATGACTTATATCTATGAAATTTATCAATTTTTCAAAGTAATAAGGTATATATCGGATCCTTAGAATATGATTGGATATATGTATTTTGATCATATTATAGAAACAACAATGGTTGAGTAATGAGATGTGATTATGGGTCCTCAAGAGAAGGTGTTATATTGTAAAATGATTCCAATAGTTTGGGATGTGTTATAGTATGGATGGGTTGTCCATGATCCATGGGAAACGTAATTATTGATGAGGAATTGGTGGCCTTTAATATTTGAAATTTCACGAATATGAGGACTTTCTTGTTCAATAAACCATTTGTTGTGGGGTGATTGGAAAAACTTATTACTCAATTATGTTACTCCCTTATTAATTCTATATTTATCATCCTAATTTAATTGATATTATTGGATATTGTGGATGGATATCCTTTTCATAGGAAAATGAAATAAAATTTTGGGATGCTTTTTTTATTTTATGAATGGAGCATAGGAATAAATTTTATTGGGGATTTCATGGGATCAACAGTAGTTTCCCTAATGTTATAGGTGGGTTGGTATTTTTTTACTGAGAACTAGCTAGTTTTCAGTATACTAGTTAATTACATTATATGTAAGGGTATTTCACATCATATAATAGTCCCTAGGTAGAATATATGAATCTAGTTTTCAGAATTAATTTTACACACCATGTATTCAAGTTTCATATTTTTTAAATCCAAAAATTTGGTTTTCATAAATAGGTGACATCTATTTATGATTTTTCTGAATTCATAGAAATCACATTGTGGAATGGTATTACACATCTAGTAAATATAATGGATTATGAATTTTGGGTTTATTAGGATAGTTTATTATTTGATTCTCTATACAACCTCCCTCTCTTTACCAATACCTCACGCTAGACGATTCTAGAGATATCTGGTCTATATGATTCATCGTATCAAAATAGATCTCTATGATTGTTGTAGAGTGCCTCTACAGGAATGAGTTTCGTATTGTCATTAATTCATTTGGTTGTGTCTAAAATGTTTTATGTATTTATGTTATAAATTCATGATCAGATTTTTTTTATGGATCATTTGCAGCTTCCTATCACACCATATCATTTCAATGATGATATCTTGTTTTCCAATAACTATTATTAGTGTTTTCTAGGATTATATGAATTTAGATATTTATTTTTATAAAATTGTATAATTGAATGATTTTTTTAATCATTATTGTGTATTTAAATTGGTTTTTTGATATCTTAGATGTGATTTGTGAATGAAAATGCGTTTTAATTTTGGATTTCTTTAAAAATTCAATTTTTCACAAAAAATATTTTATTAAATGACTATATTGTTATATTAATTGTGAAATGGGTTATCAAATATTTGAGTTGTTTTCCATGGATTTAGAAATAACTAAAAAATGAAATCTTTTTTTATATATATTTTGAAAAATTTCTCGTTAGAAAACATGGGTTTGTAGGGAAATAGATATGTGTAGTTTTATTGATTATAACACCACATAGGTGAAACCATTAGAATATCAACAGACATTAATAGGAATTGATATGGAATGTTATACACATATGTATGTTTTTTTCATTTAGGTATAGAACATATTCCAGTAGTCTTGGTCCAAAAATGATGAGAATTTTCAATTGTGATTTCTTTATCACATTATGGTTATTATATGGGATTTTTCCCCTATGTTTTAATTTAAAGTTATATCACATGGATTCACATGGTGTTATTTCATGGATGTGTATTTATTTTCATACATTCTATTTAATGGATTTTCATTCAAGTATTTTCACATCTATATTTCATATTGAAGGATTTCATAATTTTTTGTAAAACCAAAGGGAGAATGATTTACAAATTGATCAGATTTATAAAAATTCAATATAAACCAGTTGTTTAATTATGGAATTTTTTATTATTGATATTGGACAATATTTAAACACTTTATTGTTACCCTAATGTGACTTGTTATCACACCATAATGTTTTTCTTATGTATGTTTTAAATTTTGTTTTATAAGATATAGAGAAACATATGGATATATTATAGAATTTTGCTTCTATTTTTTCATTGTTTTTATATGAATGTTGTGTGGTTTTAACTGTTGGTGACATGGAGATTTAGAAAAAAAATTTGATTATCATGTTTTTGCTTGGATTCACTGGTTTTTATTGTATCGTTTATATTCCACATAGTACTGTAAATTTATAACAAATTTAGGTTATATTCATAACTCATTTTATTTTTCACTGTTTCATCTCACCATTTGATGGATGAGTCGAGTGAATGGTTATGTTGACCCAAGTTAGTGTATTATATATCCTTGAAATACACCTTTCTATGTTGGAGGCCAAAATTTCATCACATGACTACATATTACATGCTATGATTTTATTATAATTTGACTTGTAATGTGTGATATTGTTGGATTTTGAAATGACATCCTCTCTATAATTTCAATTAACCCTCATTTTCGACATGGGAATGTTTAAATTATAATTTTATTTCCACAGGACCTTCACACATATAAATAGAGGCCTCTGGATAACCATTAATTCATTCCATAATTAATGGTTACTTTCATGTGATGAAGATCATCAAAATTGAATACCCAATAATTTTTTTATTTTCTTTTTCTTTTTCCCTCTATCCCCATATTTTCTACCCTGAGTGGGTAACCAAATATGTTTTGGCTGCTAAAAATTTACAGGGAAATGATCAAGTGAGTATCATTCCTTATATTTGTTTAATTTTGGGGCGTTTCATTTAAATTAATTAATTGTAATTTTTTTATTTATTTTTCCCCATTCAACAAAACATATTATAGAGAAAATTAAAAGAACATGAGGCACATGAGCATGTAAATTCTAGAATTTACATTGTGTAAATTAAAATGATGTTGATTAAATACGGTACCGACATAACAGAATTATCAAAATCAAAATAAATCTATGATATGGAATATAATGTCTTTTGTAACAAATTTTATATTTAGGAAGAGTGTCATATTATATAAAAACTATGAAAATGAGTATAAATATAATAAATTAACTTGAAAAAATCACTTAAATATAAATTTTTTTAAAAAAACACATAACATATTATCATTATTCTAGAGAAATTATTACATTGATCATATTATCAATCAACGAGTGAAAAATTTAATTAATTAACTATTAAATAATAAGAAAAGTAATATTTTCTCTATCTCATTGATTCAATCATGAACCCAACACCTTATATATATAATTAATTATTTGAATTTTGTTATGATTTGATAAATTTATAAATTTTTTTATAACCATAAGAAATTAACGATGAATTGTGGTAAATCAGGTTTAAGACATAGTTAATATGAACGGTTTAAAAAATATATTTCTATATTTTTAAATTATTAAATTTCTTATTACTTAATTTATTATTATTTTTATTATTTTTTGTCAGTGTACTGTTTTATAATTTTTAAATTTATTTTTGCATGACCATTATACATGATTAATGTCTATAGAGTTTTTTTAGTTAAAAATAGCAGAGAAAAAAATACATACATGGAAAAACAATAGAGTATAACCGTTAATAAAATTGAATAATATCAAGTTTTTAGGTAAAAAAATTGACATAGGGCTAAGCACACCCACTGATTATGATCATTCACCAAACAAATAATACAATTTTGAATTATAGACCCAACATTATCAGTAAGTCATTTTGAGATACAATATACCATCATCAAACAATCTCCATCATTGTGAAATCAATCTCCATAAAACATTTAAATATAGATCCAAATAAGGATGTTTTCCCGAAACTCTTGGCCGATAATAAATTCAAAAAGGAATCATATTTCAATGTATGGGATTGAATTTTTAAATTAACATTAAGAAACAATAATAGATAATGAATTCTATGTTTTCCATCCAATCCCATCAACAAATTGGAAGAAATGGATATAAACATTATAACCCATTTCATCCATCCATAAAGTCCATGGGTATAAGGGAAATTTATTTTAACATTAATCAAATCAATGATTAATCACATTACAATTCATGTAATCATTTTAAATAAATGATTCAAAAAATCCATCTCCATGGCATCGAGTTGTGGATATTGACCCAAAGATCATATAATCATTTTTTCATAAGGGATTGGGTCCAATCGTATATGATGAAATATAAGGATACCTAATGAAGGAAACATAACAAGTACATTAGAATACACTCAATGAAATGAAATTTAATAGATTATAGAGGTAAGGGAAATGTGAACAATGAATATGCCTCCTTATACTGAACAATAAAAACATTCCTGATGATGAAAATGGAATGGATGATTAATATGTTTTACACTAAAAGGGAAAAAATTAAAACCCCATGGGATGACCAATGAAAAGGTTAAGTATTTGTACTTTAATAAATGACATAATTATAAAAGTTGGTTTCCACAAAAATATGGCAATTATATAAACAAAGGGAAATAGGGTTTCAGAAACAGAAAGTCCCATCACTCCAAACAAGAATTTAAAATCTTTTCGATACATTACACTCATTCAGGATGACCACATGATCATTCATAAATTAAATAATGGACATCTCAAAATACCATGTACTAGAAAAATAGTTTTCAAGGATGAATTTAGTGATTAAAAGATGACACTCTAAAGACTAACATTACTGGTTGGAAAAATTGTATGAAAGAAACAAGAGATTCCAAGAGGACTATTTCTTAGAAAAACTAAAGTCTAACCCTGTGATGATTTAATATTCATCATCCTATGAAGTTGAAACATAATTGAGGAAAAAATTATCAAATTATGGAATAATATGAAAATAAATAAGATAATAATGCAAATCATAATGTTTAAAAAGGATTTCAATAATAACTATCACCATTAATACTTGGACATCAATTTCTATAAATGATGAATTATATGGAACATGATTCACACTAATTTAATTTCATTGAAATAAATAAAAAATTGTTCATTGGTTTTCATTTTTTATATTCCTTATCCATTATGTCAATATATATGAAGTATAAGGTGAAAAGTGGATAGAAGAAACATGCATTATCATTCATACATAGGAGTATTTTTTCTTAATGTAAAATAATCTATTAAAAATTTACTGAACCGTGGTATTATTTCAATTAAAATAAGTATCAAGAATAACATATTTGAGATCACTCTCTATAACTTAGGCTTCAATTTGAATATAATTTCCTACCACATGTTCAATAACAAATTAATTGAAGACATTATTAACATTATGGTCATACGTCAACTAGATAACTCCAAAATAACATACCAATGAGGTATAATTGAATATATTATAGTCAAATTATACATTATTGAAATCTTATTTCACCTCTCATTCTCGTCCTAGAAAAGTAAGGTGAAAGTTATTCATTATAGGATACTATTAGTGACTGGATGATCATTGAGTGATGTATAGAGTTGGGATAATTTCTTGTGGATTTTAAATAACAATGTTTGAATCAATATACAACTTTAAATAAAAATGTATAACATAAGATATGACTAAATATATTAAAATTTCATGTCAAAGTTGGAAGATAATGATATCACCACTAATAATAGGGACACTAGAAAAAATTTGAAAACTATAGTAAACTACATGACATGATCATAAGCGATATTTTAAAAGATTCAATATACTTTTTTTCAAAATTTAAAAATGGTTTGGGTAGTCTATCATCATGACATTGATCATAAAATTTTAAATAGGTATTAGTGGAAATTCCCTATAAAGGATTCGTAGAAAATAACCACTAAAACAGTGTATCTAATGTTATAGATAAAAAAAGGATGCACATTTTTTAGGATGGAATTGTAATATCTCTTCACTAATCCAAACCAGTTAACATTGTGTGAACCACTATTTTCTTTAGCAATGTCTTGGTAACATCAATACAAATATGTTAAAAAATATCATATTGGAGTCCACATGAGTTTCTATTTTTAACTTTAATCTTTCCGAATTTAAAATGTACTCTCTATCAATATTGTAAACTTTAATTGAAAAGAATCATTTTTTAGGAGATTATACATTGATTAATACATAATTTCACTAGTAAAAAAATAGATTTGATGAAATGGAATGCACATGATTCATATCGTAAGATGTTGATTCATATTGTGAACCTATATAGGAAAACAATTATATCCCATTTTGATTTATTATTATAGTGGTTTTATGAGTCTCAATTAGTTATGTTAGCTTAGAACTACAATTTTAAAAACGATTGAGCAATAGATATATGAATTTCACTCCCTAGATCGTAGTTTCACATTAATCATTGATCCAGAAGACACACAATAGAAAATATAGTCGTCATAACATGTTCATAAATCTATTTTTAATACAGATTTATGGAATCATTTGTACAATAAAATAAGAAATATAAAACATTTTGTGTTTAATTTGAAACCCTATTATTAAAGAAAATTGGTATATTTAAATTAATGAAATATTCTCTAATTCATTCATGTCATTTAAATATAATTTTAATTTTTTATTAATTTTTTACACTACCATGAATATTATCTAAATAGCACACTCTCATACATAATTTGTTTTCTGAGTGTACATATTTTCATTATTGTTTATGTATACATCAAGATTGAAACATAGGTATGTGTACTTCTAGAACAATATGTACAACATGTAAAATCTATGTCTGTAAAAATTGTCCTTTTTTATGAATGATGCGATTTTTATAAGATCACTATAAACAGTTTATATTTTACATCCCATATTAACACTTCCATATAATTCATTATATGATATATTATATTATTATATATATTTCCATGAAATATAAATAATTTATATTTCCTTTTTTAATTATATAAATTTGTTTCATAATCTTAATGTCAAATATTAATTATTATTCTCAGCATTGATCATGTCATTTACATAAACCTATATTATGATGAACAAGAAATTAAAAAAAATAATCCTCTATTTAATTTTCATCATTTCAAAATAAGAATTATAAAGAATTAATAATTTCACAAAAAAAATTATATCTTTTTAATTTTCCTTTTTTTCACTAAGTAATGCATTATTAATGTCTCTTCTATTTTTATAAAAAAATTATTCATTGTTAAATAATAATATATGCAATATATTGATCATATAAATTTTTTATTTTTAAAACTAAATATATAGGGAATGATTCATCAAAAAAATACATGAAAACAAATCATTTATCAATAACAGAAATATTATAACTAATTATTTTATAAAACCAATATATAAAAAAATTAAAGTGTTTAATTTTCTTTTTTCTATTATCCCAAAATCATTTTATAATAATAAAATTCATCTATTAATTGAAAATAATTGAAATTTTTTTGTTATTGATATATCATATTTAAAATTTATATCATAATTATAGTATTCGATATGAAGCATACAATTCATAAAATAATTTACATGTCATAATTTTATTCCCTATCTATATGAAAGTTGTCACAATCTAACCCGGATCGACCCTGAACTGGTCACCCGAGCCGATCCTATACATGGCCAGAGAGGCGTTCCTGATCCTCTCAGGATGGAGAGAAAAAAAGAAAGTAGAACTGACCAAACACGACGTCCGAACTAACTCCGTGTGACCCCGCAGGTCACTCTCCAACTCAACGGTCATGCGTCGCCCCAGGCGAGCGCACTCAAGTTGTACCCTACACAAACACTAAAAATAGAAAATAACTATAGGCGTGAGTATTAAAACTCAATAGGCTAGCCCGATATCTATTTCCAATGCATTACCATTGAAATTAAAGAAACACCATATCAAGTTTGAATTACAATTTATGAAAGTAAGTTTTTCTACATGTTATTCAAAAACAAAGTACGAGTCATTGCACCTGTTCATTTCTCAAAAACCCATGTCATTTTTTTAATGAGACATTAGAATTTTCTCAATGGGGAAGTGATGTTTACATTTTCAATTTCCACAAAAATTATAAAAAAATTTCCTTGAAAATGGTTTTCATAAACCACTTTAAAACCACACATCACTTTCCAGTAAAAGCACTACATATGAAAATGCTACAGTAGTTAAATAGTAAGGGAAATGAAAATAAAATATGTACAAGTACCATATTCATCACAAAATGTAATTGAAATGTCACAGACATGGGTGAACCTAAGAGACCGAGAATAAATCAGAAGACACCAATACCTGAGAAATCATCCTCGTTGACATGTAACACGCGATGAAATCAAAACGCTCAATTAGCTCGAACATCCATTCTCAGGAAGGTCGAGGAAAAATTCCATAATAATAATCCCAATATATCCACCTACTATGGGCCACTGGTCAGTACCATAACCTACATGAGCAGCAATAATTCTTATAATATTCTCTCAATATGACAGATTCTCAAGTCTCAAGTGTCTGGAAAGTGGGTGTGTCAAACGATTCCAACCGAGCATCCAATCATATATATATATATATATATATAGCACAATAGAAATCGCCCCAAGTCTCTCCATGGGACAACCTCTAGACTTTAAACAACTCATGTACCAAGGATCCTCACAGCGCAGCCTCCCAAACAATCAATTGCATCCAAGGTAGGAGAGTTATCCTAGGAGGGTTTTTATCAAAACATTTTAATCATTTTTCATAAAGGTTGAAATAGGAATTTAATATATTTCACAATAACCACTTTAAAAAGAACCAAAACAATTTTTCAAGCTTCAGATAAAATCATTTATCATTAAAAACAAAACTATAATTGAAATTCCGTGAATTATGTTTAAAAGCCAAATGGGATTTCATTCACTATTGGGTGTTCGCTCGTCAAGAAAATTTTTCAAGTGTTTTGTATAAAATAAACGAATATTTTTACACCAAATAATCATTATAAAATTTAGTATCTTATATAAATTATCGTATATTAAAATTAATAAAATATTTAATTGAATAATTATCATGCGCAGTAATAACAAAACCACACCATTTCCACAAAATAAGAATTGAAATATAACTTTTCAAAATAAATGAATTAATATTAAGTTGAAAAATAATATTTTTCACCAATGTTTTTATATAGGGTGAAATTAGTAGGAAATAAAGTAACTAAATTTTAAATGTAGTGAAATGGGAACCTACCTCATCTCGCAGCTCGAACGCGACAACGCGACACGTCTCGCACAGGAGCAAAAGCATGCCCAAACTGATGATCGCGGTAACGCAGGGTTACCCTGCCAATATGTTATAATAAATGCAAAACAACAATGTTACATGAACACAGACCCAAACAAATACAAATGAATAACCAGCACAACAGAACCACCTCGACACATTTTCAAAACACAACTCACATCATTTGTACCATTTAATAAACCACTTTAATCTTTATAAAATAATTTCCAAATAGTAACTGACGGCTTACGCACCCAATAACCTCTTCAAACCTCTTTTTATGAACAAACCTACATAGCAATGCATCAAAAACATAATTAACCCCACTTGCATTGATTAATAAACTAACTACACAATTAAATAAACCATTTTCATAACTAACCAAACCACTAATAATATTGATTAAAAAATTTAAAAATGTGTCGCATGACTCCAAATATCAAGGACCCACTAAAAACATCTTTTATAACTAAACTCACTATGATGTCTCACCAAAAAACAATTGTAACCCCTGGACATTTTAATAAACCAACGACACAGTTCATAAAACAATGCAGATGGATCAATATGGGTTTCTAAAGAACAAAACACTTGTATCACAGAACCACGATGCTAAACACATCAATACATATTAACATCATGTAATAGTATACTCACTCCAATAAAACTAATCAACTACTAAGAAAAATTAATAAAATATGAAAATTAAATCATCAAACAAATCTTATATGCAGAAACACCTACCTTCGGTGTCAAAACACCGCAAACGCTGTGTGCAAACTCCACTGCACATCAATTGAACTTTAGGGGACCCAAAAAACAAAGGAATAAAGAAATTATCAATAATTTATGCCAAATATAATATCATATGTGCTCAAAACCTAAACCCCCAAAAAATGAACGAAAATCCTAACTAAGAAGAAGTAGGGGCTACCGGAGGCAATAAGAGGTTTCGGTAGGAATAGGAAATGGAGGTCATCGGAGGGCCGCTCGTCATTTGAGGGGAGAATGATGTTCGGCTACTAGCTTGGTTAAGGATAGCATGAGGCATGAGCGAGGGAGGTGGTGTGTGAGCGGGAGCTGGCAGCGGAGGGCATGGGTGAGCCGAAGGGGGAGAGGCGGTTAAGGGCCGGTTCACGGTAGGGAAAGGCGGCCGGAGTGGGAGAGGGATGGCGCAAGGCACGGGACACAAGTGCTGGAACACGAAAGGATGGTGGTGCCGAGGTGGCCGAAGGATGGTGGTGCCAGGGCACGTTGAGGAGAGGGAGTAGAAGGGAAGGGGGGAGCGTAGAAGGATGGAATGAAAATGGAGTAATCGGGGGGTGGGGGGGGTTGGTGCGTGCAGAAGGAGGTATTAATAGGGGGCGTAGCGCTAGACAGAGAAGGGGGATGGGAGGCCTGGAGTGCGACACGCAGGAGAAGAATGGGGAGTGTGTCACTCCGTGGGTATTATAGGTTTTGGGGTTGGATTAGTTTTATTAATTTTAAAAAAATAACAATATTAATAATAAAACTAATAATAATGATAAAAATAATAATATTATAAATAATAATATATATAATGATATAAATAATAAAAATATAAAACCAATAATAATAATACTATTAATAATAATATAAATAATAGTAATGGAACATTAATAATAAAATAAATAACCATAAAATTTATAATAATAAATATTATAATAACACAAATAATAAAAATAACAATAATAACAATAATTACAGCTTATTGATATTAACATTTTAATTTATATAATAAAATTATTATTATTTCAATTTCACCATTTTACCCTCTTTGTTTAGAAAAATGTTATTTAGTTTAATTTTTAGATACTTGCACCGACACCCGGCTAACGATGCAATTATTGCCCGTTGTGCGGTGACCGTGCATGGGTCGGAAACCCACGAAAGATATAAAAATACAAAAAATTTAATACGGGACCCAGCTCGGACTTCAGTGCGATGACCCAAATCCATGTAATGCTAAAATAAAAATTAATTAAAAAGACGGTGTGTGACAAAAATTGTTAATGATTATATATAATTATATTATCTGATAAAAAATATTTTTAAGTAGTGATAAAACTCTATATTTTTTCATCTCAATATAATGTAATATTTAGAGAAATAGTGTTATATCATAGGGTTTAATTTTTGAAAAATCTATGATTTTATATCATTCACATATTCTAACATCCCAATATTCTAGAATTCATTTTTATATTTCATAAAAATTAATCTATTATATTATATTAATGATTATAAGATATGGATTACAAAATGGAAAATATTTATTTCAAGAATGAATCTGTGATTATAAATAAATGAGATGTACTAGATAAAACATATATTTATATATACATAGATTAAAATTTGGCCTAAATAGATGACTCACATTAGTAAATCAGAAAAAACAACTCCATGCTATAGAAATGGAAACAATGAAATACTAACATAAGGAAAATGCATTCATTTCCCTATCTATTCGGTTTATAATATTTTTTTATAGTTATCACTATAGTAATATCCATATAGTCCCTCCCTCGAAGGTGTATCAATGGTTTTATATGAATTTTTCATTCACATTGCATATTAAATAATGCATCCATCATGATATAATTGAGTTCTTGGTAAAAAAAAGTGTTAGAAGGGATATAAATCATCAATGAAGAAAGGTTTTGACCTGAGGTATCACAAATATGTTCAAACACAGATTCCTATGAGATTGGACTATATTTTATAGTCTATAAAGACACTTCTTAATCCACAGATACTCGTTTTAAAATTACTGATATCATTACTAAATTTATGTGTAATGGATCAAGTTACATTGCTTATTTCATGTAGACATAACTCCTATATATGTAATAGTTTATTTATTAGAGGCCTTGAATGTCGAAAACAATTTTTTGGGATGTTATGTTAGTCCTGAATTTTCCATTACATTATATACATTGTGATAAAATTCACACATATAAAAAAAATGATAATAAAAAAAATGGGAAAAGTGGCTCTACGAACATTTTATTTTTTGAATAAAGAAATGGGATAGTCCCTCAAACATCTAAAATTAATATACACTAGATATAGAACCATGTTATGTTTTGTGGTTTTGGGTGATGGTGAGCTAATTCTATTAAAAGGATGAACTTGTGATGTTACAAGTCAGGAATGAAATAGTTATCATGGTAGTAACATTGATGAATTCAAAGCTGATATGGATTATGAAATAGGTAAATGGTCTACTAATAAAAAGGATGTGGAACAATAATATTATTACATTTATTCTATGGAATGGAATATTGTGAAGATGCTTATATTCTTAGCGGGCCTCATCAAGCATAATGGGAGGTCATAGAACAACAAAGACTAATCTCATTTAGCCAGACATCTAGTTACAAGATATTCTAGTAAAGAAAGCCACTTTTAAAAAGAAATATATTATAACTATTATGATAATTGTGAAAAGAGGAATTGAAAATGAAAAGTTGGATTTATAAGAGGAACATGAAAAATACCTAAATGACGAGGTTGTGGGGTGTCATCCTTGTAGGTTTTGATACTGCATTTTTTCTAGTGGAGTGAAAATATTATGAAGAATACCTTAAGAATGTTGAATCACTAATGAACTACATGGAGGATAAAATGTTCCTACCTAATTTTAACCACTTCATCCATAACCCATCACATTATAAGTTCTGCACAATAACCATTCATGTGCTTAAAAAAAGGGACAGACTTAAGTGAGATTCATACACCCGGAACCTATTCTAGGGATATGTGTCAAAAACCTCCTTCAACACGTATCCCCTATTTGATAATAAATTTGAGCTTTGGGTTATAAATTTTAACAACATGAATAACCATATGAATCCTAAAACACTTTCCACAAATCCCCTTCACCTAGTTCGCAAATAATTGTTTCGGTAACTCTCTAAAACATGGGTGAAGTGGGAATTAAGGGTGATTAGAGAGAGTAAACCCGTTTCAAGTTCTAAAAAAATTAAACATCAATGAGGATACATTCTAACCTAGTGATAAAATAAGTGTGTTAGATATTTTGCCTCAATAAGGGACCAATTTGGGGCTCTTCCAAGGACACCATAATACACTTAAGGTGATTTGGATAAAGTCTCACCTATGTGTTTTTCTCCTGTGGCCCTTTTCACATGGAATTTAAAGCATGTGTGTACCTTTAAAATCTATGCCAATCACCTCAAGTTCCTCCCAAGACCTACATGATTTACATATGTACCCTAAAATGATAACCTACATTATCCCCTCATTATGTCCTCTTTGAATCAACCAATGGAAACACTCCACTTACCTTGGTTCTATTTCGAAAAAGAAAAATATTTTCATACCTACACTAAAAAAATGGAACATGTAAAACCATGTAATGTGAAAAAATTATGTTTCTCCTATTTGGAGTTGTATCCCTTCATTTTGTGGTTTCCCCAACTGGTCCTACAACACATTTAGTATCATCGGGGTCCTTATATATTTGTATACATTCTTTCATGAGGAACTAAAACACTGTGATTCTTTCACAGTGTTTTTGGTCATAGATTCCAGGTTTAGGACCATGCCCTACCATTATAGCCTATATAACCTAGATCCTTTAGTTCCTAACAGGGTGGTTAAGTATTATTCTTAAAATTTTTATTCTACATGAAATGAGATCTTCTTGCCCAGCTATGAGACCAATATTAGTGAAACCCTCTAGAAGTAATCACATGAGAATTATTATAGTATGATATAATTTTTATCCTTTCAAACACCATAACACATGGTTAGAGAAGGGATATTCACTAGAGTAATATCCAATCACTCTTTCTCCCTTAAATCCAAAGTATCTATAGTCGGAACCCATTCCAGGGTAATGTGAAGAGTGATAAGTTCTGTACCCTCATCTTATGAAATAACTTGGGAATATAAGTGTAACTCCCCAGACAAATAAAGAATATGAAATTTTTATATTGATCATTTTTTGTGAATAAAATGTTAATATTCATTTATAGGGAATGCTATACTCGATGGCGTACCCAATACACAACAACGAGTTTCATGGAAATCTTACGTTACACTCTAATAATAATATAATATTATATTAAATGGTAGTTAACGCCTAGCCATTGTAATGTCAGGAGTGAACATAAATAACTAAAAAATGATTATATAAGTTTGTAAAGTATTTTTACTTTTATCCAATAAATGTTATAGGCTTAACATGTAAATGAATCCAATTTTAAGTGTAAATATTCTAATATTCTTTAAAAGTTTGATTAACTGCCTTTTGATAGTGAACCCTTTTTTAATCCATTTTTTGACAATTTCATATATTATATTGGACCAAATAAAATTTTTATTTATAATAGGGACATAAAAATTTACTTTGTGTATGTTTTTGTTATTTTCGATAAAGTCCATTTTTAATGAATAAGTGAAAAATGTTGTATTTTAATTCAAAACTTCCTTTTAATTTAATTTATTTATATGATTAGATCATCTTTTTAATTGGTTTTAATGTTTATGTAGAATATATTTTTACCATTTAATCCAATGGTGGCCATTGTAATTAATTTCACTTCGAAATTGGACTTAAACTAGTATCAATATTTTGATATATTTTGTTTCTTAAAAACACAGTATTTTTTTAACAGTAGGGATTAATTATTATATTAATTAATGAAACGTATATGTTTTGAATTTTGTAAAATAGACATCATTTTTTATTTCGGAATATCAAATATATCTTAGGGTAAATTTTTGGTATTTTTCTGAAATACTTCAATTTTTTAGGAATAGTTAAACCATTAAGTGGAAGTTAAAAAACTGATTTTTCATTTTAATGAAATTTTACCACCTCTGTGATTTGAATTTCAAAAATCTTATATAAATGGTTGTCAATAATATGTAAAATGTGGTTCAGTGGGATGAAAATATTTTTTGGTAAATAGTAACTTTTAAGTTTTAATCGTGATTAAAGGTAATTAGTGTAATTTAATTTAAAGATAATGTTTTAATAATATGAAATGACCTTGAAACATGACCTACCCTTATTTTATGGGTCATGGCCGACCATGAAAATACATGGAACATCTTGGGGACCCCATGGAGCCACATGGTTAAGAAAATGTCATTAATAACTTTTTATTTAATGTTGAAATAAAAATTTCACAAACATGTATTGTTTTACTAAATAAATTTTTAAATGTGGTTATATAAAACAAATTTTTTACTATAAATATTAATTAGAAATATAATAATATTTCCTACAATATAGTATTTTTTTTATAATTTTTATACATTAAATTAATTAATTAATTTTTGACACAATGATGATGCAGTGATTACCTCATTAATGAACGATTTAAATAAAATGAAAAGATAATGTAAAATCTAAGACATACACTTGTAAAAACCCTATTGTATGGGAGGATTTCTAACCCTTGTAACCTTATACTCTAAATATATAATTGTGGGTCCTTTGATATCCTAAAAGCATTTTATAAAAAAGTAACTTTTCAAGACTTTCCAAGAGTGCCCCTCCTCCCTCTTATAAAAGGCCATCCACCTCTACCTCTTTAACCACACCACTAAAGCCCTTGGATCATCAAAAATCTGCTCATATTGTCTCTCCACATCCCTGTATTACTCCTAGAAGCCTCAATTTGGGTAGAAGTCTCTCCAACGAATCCATTGAGCTCAAATCAAAAAGAGTTATCCGATTTGAAGGTAATGTCTTCTCTTATGTTCTTTTGTATTATTTTTCTCCTCTAAACCCCTAAACTATTTTTATTCATTTTTTTAACAACACCAGTATCTTCAATATAATTAGAAGTTTTTATGATATGTATTCAAGCTGAATTTACACACACCTCCGTCTAGTGGTTAAAGAACATAATGTTTCTGTGGCTGGTGAATTACTACCTCACGAAACGATGATTGTTATATCTTCTCCAGCCACCTCTCATGGTTTCCATTATGATGGAACTATATTTATTTATGATATATATTATATTTATTTTAACTCTATGGTTCTGTATTTTATATTTAATACATACCTTTATGCTTTTCATGTTGTGAAAATGTGATAATTTTATTTTAGGAAGTATGGACTACCGCCCCCTCAAGTGATGTGAATCATTCATGCAATACATGGAGTGTATAAAGAATGAAATTGAAAAACTTATGTGACCTATATAACGTAAATATTATACTTGAATTATAATATATATATATATCTTATCTAGTTTTCATTCCATTAATGGGCCAAATAAATGAAAGTAGCGTTCATGCGTATGTACGGTCTACCATTTCCATAAAAGGTGCATTTCATTTATGTTTATTTACAAATGTTATGGAATAGTATAGAATGAATATATAATTTATATATATGATATTTAAATCATTAATTATATTATATAGATGATTTACTTATAACTACATGGAAGATTCTTTTCCAACAAGTTCGATTTTTACTCATGTACTGAACATCGGCAAAAACGTCTGATATGAACTCACATTATTAAAAAGTTATTATAACATTATAATATTAGATATGAACTGAATAATAATATTTAACGGAGGTCCTTAATCAATTATTAATTGACCAATGTTTATTATTCCGGAATATAAAGAAACGAACAAGTCAAGTCTGACTTGAGGTAAGAGATCCTACCTCTCACTTTGTTTTTAAGTCCCCTATTTTATGTCATTCCTTTTAAGGTCATCTTTTTTATGTTGGGGGATGTAATTTAATATCCCTCTTACTGTAATTTTTATGTTCATATGATTATAGACCCTATTTGATCTCATCAAACCATTTTTTGGATGTTTTAAGTGGCATCGTTAGGCTGCGGAATTTTCGTAAGGGATTTCTTATCTCACTTTTAATTCTGTGATATTTTCATTATTCAACACTTATTTATTTCATGTGGTGTATTTTTTACATCACTATCTTATATATTATCATGATTCTATTTATATTCTTGGTATTATGTGATTCATTTGTTGTTTATTATCTTTTGGTCATACGACTCAATTGATCACAAAGGGGTTTTTATCTCACTTTTTTTTCCTATGAGATTAATGCTAACTTTTCCACTAATTCCATTTTGTGGTGTATATACTACCATTATTGTATTATTTGTGTAATATAATTTAATTTATTGGTATTTACATCTTCATTTAATGATCCTTCTTTCATGGGGTGTATGTTTCCAATGTTACCCAAAATATGTAAGGGAACCTTTCACCCTCCACTTTTTAAAAGACTTTTTTTGTTGGGTCTTATAATTTACATATTGTTATGTTTTTATATGTTATTATAAATCATTTTATAGATAAATTTTATGTCCATGTGATGTGATACCATTTTCTATCTCATCAACTCATTTTTTGAATTTTAATGTGTCGTGGTTAGGCTGTCGATTTTTTTCAAGGGAACTTCTTAAATCAATTTAAATTATTTGGGTTAAACTTGAATTCCATGAATATGTAATTCTACAAATATGTGTGAATTAATCTGATTTTTGTATACATAATATCCACTTATATTGGGTTTATTTATATTTTTCACACATAATTAAGTTATTGATTTATCCTTAATCTAAGGATACCGTCTTTGAAATGGACTTCGTCTCAATATCCTATAATTGAGGAATATTTTGTTCTAATACAGGAATTTGTTTTATATGCTGTATAAACCAACTTTGAATTTTCATTTCATTCAAAGGGAATATTTTTCTATGAAGTTTTTTACAAAATGACAAAATGTAATGCTTCTTTTAATGTACACGGTGACAATGACCTTTTCCGCCGCCGTGAGTATTATTTGGTCTCTGGCTTCCTCAACAAGCTGTAATGTTTTTAAATTGAAATAAATACCATATACTCTTTTATGTATTTTGGTATTGAAAATGGTTTTTATAATGGATTTTTTATTTTAATATATTTAAGTGATATATTTTCATTGAAATTTGGAAATATTTTCTTTCCATTATATTTGATTTATGTATTATGATTTTGTAATGGTACTTGGTCATTTGACAGGTGGTTATGTGAAAAACCATATAACGGGTGGTGTCGCGAATACTAGGATGGGTGGTTATGTTATAACCTCCAATTCATTGAGTATGGAAGTCGGCCGTATGGCTATTCCATGTAGTGATATGAGTGGAAGTCGACCGTATGGTTATTCCATTAATGTATGTTTATATACCGAGTTACATTTATATGTTATATGTTATTTACATGGTTTTTATGGTAATATTTAGGTTACAAAAGGGTAAATAATGATCTTTTATTCAGTGAAGAGTATTTACTACTTCATAAAGGTGAAAATTATTACTTTGATAAAGTATTCATAGTTTACTTGTTGTTTTGAAAAACTAACAGTTTTCTTTATTTTTGTATCATTTACGGGGATTTTTATGCTAATCCCATGTTTTTGAAATGTTTTCCATAGGACTTAAATATGAATAGGGTCAGGAATGGGATCAAGGAAAGACATGATATCTAAAACATAGAACTAGACATTTTCCTTTTTAAGAGTTTTTATTTTATGAAAACGTGTTAGAAGTTTCTACTTTGTAATATTTTGAGATGTAATAGTTATGTTCTAATTTTCTAAAACTCTAAACATGAAAATATCCTCTATGTGAATTATAGATTTAATTCATGATTATTTAATGTTTTATGGCCAAGTCTTTACAATAATGGTTTGGTTTATTGGATCTTCCAATTACTCTTGTATTCCATATACATACATGAATCATCCATCATTTTTTTCTTGTGGGATATCCCTAATAAAATCTTCCACATGGTCAAATGCATGTTTCATAATTGAATTATCCTGTCAATTTTATTCTCACCTTCCTTCAGAGTCGTCCCTCGTTATTATTACTCATGGACATGTATCCAACCATAAGTAAATTTGGATGGTGTGGTTTTCCAAATTATCTACTTGTTCATTTTTCTCACATCAATAATGACTCACGTTGTTTTAGAGTTTAGCAGTTGTCCTGATATCCACATGATCCCAAACATCAAGGGTACATTCCTCAGGGGAAATCAACAATTGAACCTATACAAAGAAACATCATTGTTTAATTCCAACACCGATTGAACTATGGGAACCTCAATTCCTTCTATAACTACAATACATTTATGCCTACCTATGGCCTATACTCAGTAGGAATTTTATTTGGTCTAAGCCCTAGTCAAATCCCATAATTCATCCAAAAAATCCTTTTTAGGAGTAATTCTCCACGAAATACTCTCGTAGGGTTGTACTCACCTATGTGAAAAATCTAAATGGGAATCCATTTTTTGTAGGTCTATATTAACAAAATATATACGATTTATTCATATAAAAATGGGATGCATAGGAAAAATACATGATGTCCAATCCCAATTCCCAAATTCAACCATATTATCTATAGGCCACACTCCCAATAGTCCCTAATTCAACATTAATATTCATATCCCTACTAGGTTTCCTAGGATTCATAGTAATAAGTCCAAAACTGAACGTCGACTAAAAACCATTCAAATATATGTCATCACCACATAATATTAAATTAAATAGATATTTCTATATAACATAACCATAAAAGGTATGATGTTCTCTAGTATGTGGCACTAAAATACGTGGGTTCATATTTCATTCACAAGGATATGTACAAATCCCATCCATTGGTTTGATCCCAACCCCAGGACAATTTTTCAATCCATGGATGATGATACACTTGGGAGCACCACACTATGTGGCTACAAAACCAATATCATCATAATAACAACCATTAAATACCTAATTATTACCTAAGAGGATACCATTGATATAGAAACACGAATACAATGAGATATCTCCCTTGATTAAGAACCACATATACATAACGATTTCTCTATATTTCATACATGCTATTATTTGATCAGTAATTCAATGATGACCTACATCATACATGGGAATTCTTTAGGGATTCATAAATATAACAAACATCTATAAGAGACATCCAGATTTGGATACAATTCATCCCAAGAGGGTTTTATGATCTTGTAATTCTATCCTCTTGACTAATGTGTGTTTTTATGCATTGTGGGCTTAACATACCAATATTCCCCTAAACTTTCAAGGCAGTTACCCATGGATAAAGAACTGATGTGTATTTATAGTTCTGTAATCAAACCTATTGGAAACTATTTGGATATTGTAAATGAAATTTGAATGGTTTAATATGGAAAAAAAGAAAAAATATAACATCATTATGACACACATATCTCTGAGGATGTAATGAAAATAGTGAACCCAACGTGAATAATTTACCCTGATTATAGTGTAACTTATATTTCAGGACCCTTCACATGATAAAAGTAGGCTTGATAAGACATCCTAATATGAATAATTATATTAATATGATGTTCTAATTTGAAGAGTTTTTATCATTCATGTTTTTCATATATTTAGAAACATACTGTCATAGTGTCCATCAATCTAATGGCATCAATACAACCTTCACTAATGATTACATGACAGCTACTTAAGCTAGATATGCATCCATGTAGTGGATTCCATCACCAACCCAGTGATGTCAACTTTTGGTCTCATACTCATTGTTCTGGGAGTACCATCATCGTGGTAAAATATTGACCAGGAGTCCACCCATCAATCCCTCCATCTCACAAAGACCCATTTTTTATCTTGTCAATGATGACCAATGGTCCTGACGTAGATAGTACCAACCACAATCTTTATCCATTTATAGATCTTGGAACTAATATGTAACAACCATTACCTTAAATATTTTATCTGTTTACATAAAGATGCCACATACTACCTCTTCTGGATGATTCATGGTCCCATATCAAGGGATAATACATGTTATTTATATTGAAAATGTCTCACAGTAGTGAGCCTTCTACATTATCAGAGTGAGTTCATCAGCTATCTATCCCAGGTCTATCAAACTCTGAAACATACAATGTGAAACCATGGGAAGTGATCAATAACCAGGGAGTAGGTCGTCTCCCTTATCTACTCAAAAGATTCCCACCAAACAAATTATATGGAAATAAATTACTGGGAACATACACATGTCCTTCTTTATTTAGTCTACCAGAAGACTGGCCTAGTGCCATCCAAGGAAGCACATCATTTTAGTCAAACAAATAACCGTGTGTAATAACATATATTTTATTCCCCCACAATGCCATCCAAAAGTATCTTATGGTATCACACAAATAATCATGCCGATTACATATTGTGAATACCCATATGATGGCTCACAAACCTATATATATTCACTAATCCTACATATAATGTTTTATGGAAGCACCAATGGAAGTTAGTCTGAAATCAACAATGATGAGAAAGGTGTTGAATAAAGACTATTCAGAAAAAATAGTACGATTAGTATCAATTAGTAGGAATAAGAGGAAATGAGCAGGTACATACACCTACTACATATATGGATATTTAATTTATCCATGTTCAATCACTAATGTAGCCACTCATATCCTAGAAATTGTTAAAAGGATATACAAAATTCCATTCCCACATCATAACAACATTTTCGGACATCATAATGGCTCATTAAACATGATTGGAAAATGAAAATTATATATATGATCCCATGTCAATTAATGTTGGAATTATTGAATCCCATATATCCTTATTTGTAGAATCCCATGATCATAAACTCTCGTTACCAATTTATAGGAGTTGTAACAGTAATTCCATGTTCCTCCTCGAACACTTTATTAGGCATGTTCACTTTCATGGATGATGTTTGATCGATCACAATAGCCCATCTCCGGATGACAGACACGACATCCCGCCACATGGACAAAAAATAATTAACCAAGAAGCTATTACCATTATTATAATCATAAATCATGTTCCTCCCCATGATGTAATTCACTTCCAAACTTCTCTCTGCAATAGTTTTTTACATTGATAAGATTATTCCCCAATTGGAAATGTAGTGAAATTAATGCCCTCATACCATGACACACTATATAATACAAATCCATATATTTGTATACCTTTTAATTTATATTTTAAATCCTTACTCAAGAAGAAAACATACCATGGTGATGGTCATTCTTTTAACTACACTTGGTTTACATACCTTCTTGTGAAACAGAGAACATCCCTTCTGATCTCCCTGTGTATGATAAAACTATTGGTAAATGCACAATATGGTCAGACAAGGTATAATATCCACTATAAAAAAATGAAAAATAGATTCTAAACATGAGGATACAAGAGGAGAAAGATAACATTGGAGTCTCATTCTAGCCTGTGGCCACACCTAAAATGTGGAATTCCAAATAAACTATTGGAATATTATGTGAACAACATCTAACTCAATATATTTAAAAAAATTATTTAGTGGAAAGATAAGATATTACCATACGATTAATATCAAATTCATGTCAGGGTAATATAAGTTTTGAAATTCCATTTTGACTGGAAAACCGTCCTTAGATTACAACATATAATGATTGAGATACATCAAGGTTCCCTTGAATGTGAATGCCTCAATGCATTAATGAGATTGAAATAATGGGCCACATATTCCCAAACTGGTGTGCGTATCAATGGATTGGCTGCACATGTGGTCATTTAATTTCATTATGATCCCTAAAAAGAAAATTACACCGATGTTTGTGACATGCAATTTTATATGCTTATACGGCTTAAACAAATATAATCTGTTCACGAAAAATGAAATTCTCAACAAACTGGACCTAGAAGGCTATCCTAGGTATTAAGCCAATAGAGAGCATGATATTGATTGGATTTTACTTCTGGCATCTGAGAATATCAATAAAGCCTCTTTTTTGTGAGAAACCTATTTTCAAATAATGCAACTATATGAAATAACAAAATGTTCCTCAGAATTATGTGATTTAACTATGTGTTTAAATAAGCACATATCCCATGTTAAAACAAAATTCCTATGAATCAGTTTGGTAGTTACGAAATAATAGCCACTATAGTTCATGGGAAACCTAATCCCTTTTTTTATCCGAAACCTATTAGATAGCCACCCAAGACTGAAGAATTTTTAAATCCATAAAATAATAGAACATGAACTCATGGATGGGGGATTTTCACAACAAAACCACATCTTTTGAGGTAAAAAATATTCTAAAAATTAGAGAATCGTTTTCAGAATGAATCCTCCATATTTTTTACAATATCATGATCTAGTACCTTCACATAGAACATACACAACTGAAATATATGGAGATTCTCGTCAGATTAATGATAACAAAGAAGCTCCCATAGAATCAAAAAAGGATAGGAAAATGGATCTAGGAGGGAATTGAAGAACACATTCCAATAAAGACACTTATAGAATGCCAAAAATTCATTTTGCATCATTGAACTTCATCAATGCCACCATTACAGATTTTGTAGAGTATGAACCCGTTTCAAACAATTCTGAGGAGAAAGATCAAGTTCAAAATATCATCCACACAAAAATAGTTGAAGGAGGTTTACATAACAGGAACTAGAAAATTTTATTAAATTTTCTCACTCCCTTGAAAAATCAAAAATTAACTCCTTTATAAGTGGAGAACAACATGAATAAAATAGTACCCCACCTTTATCTATTTTAGGTTATTCCCCTTCCACTTGAAGAAGAATTTTCTCAGAAATAGAAATAAATTAATGAATTTAGATAACTCAATGTAGCAAAACTCCGAGGAATCCTTCCTTATATTTATGTTCCACAATAATATCCTCAACTCACACTTCTGGTTGATTCACCTCATCAATAATGGTGACTGTAGCACCTAAAGAATATTTGGAATTTCCACATGATATGGGATACCGACCACCATTATACATGGATACCTTATTAGAAAATCTACATTTCCATCCAATTTTTCATGACTAAAATCTGTTTAGAAACATATTAATAGGCCCGCACCAATATGTTACCCATGAAAAGTACCGGCATTATGGCTGGCATTACCCCATATCTATATATGGGGAGAGTAAGATTTTAAGCGCACTAAAAATAGGTACTGATATTAGGGTGTCTCTTATCAGTGCTATTGAAATGTGATGATATATATACCCTTTTTCATTTCTAAAAAATGCAGATAAATTTGCACCCTTCATCATCTAATTTTTTAATGATGATAATGGGTAGATTTATCAATTTTATTATTAGTCTTGATTAATGTTTTTATTAAAATTATTATTAATTTATATAAAATTAATATATTTTTATTCAAAAATATTTTTTTTCCATATACATTAAATAAAAACGCATGATTACAATTAATATTAAATTTTTAATAAATCAAAAATATACATATTATTAAAAAATTGAATTTATAAGATTATAATTAAACACATATATATTTATGTTATTATAATATTATTATAAATTATATTATATAATAAATGTATTTATTATATTTATACTTACATATATATAATAATATATTTTAATTATTCAATTATATTTAAAATGGTTCTTGAATGCATTTTTTTCAGAATTCAAGAGATGGGTATGTTCCATCTTATTTTGATCTAAGTGATAATGATCATTTTGTTTTTGGGAATGATGGGGACTCTAAAAGGATCTTTAAATGGGGTATTTCAGCCCTCATCGTATTGATCATTTTAGAACTTGTGAATTTCCAATGAATGGGAGGTTGGTGTTGTTTTCGAGAAAACATACATGGACTACCACTAACGTGGATCACAATCACTCAACTGAATAGGGGCCTCATGATTTTAAGTTTTTTCTGATTGGGTGGGGCCATTTGAAAATAAATTTCTCATCCAATAATTTGAAGAATAAGGCAAGGGATCTTTGAAAAAGTTTCATCTACAAGTTATTATTTATATAAAATAGTGATATCCATGAATTAACCATCTTAAACCTCATGAAACAAGGTCCCATGTTTGGGTTTGTATTTATGAATGTATATGGATCTTTTAGAATCCTTGGATAATTTTTGATATATAGTCATTGATTGTGTCTCCAATTATACTGGTTGCATGACACAAGAGGCACAATATGATTTATTCTCACATTTCATGGTTGAAATTGATCTTAATTCAACACAAGATGATAGTATGATAATTTACACTACTGACTATAAGATTTATCCTAAAATTTGTTATACAAATTACCCCCATTTTGCTTCAGTTGGAAGGTAGCATGCATGGGATGTGATTATGTTTCTTGAGAAGGGTAATACCACCATCATCTCCCATTATGGCTAGATAGTGATTTCTTATGAGAAGGGGAACATGTCTATAATCAGTGACCATGGGGAACTGGTTGAGGATCCTAATTATAAAGTGGATAATAAAGTGTGGGAAAATATTTCCATTTAATCCATTGTTTCTGATGATAAGATTAATCCTCCAAAATAAGATGGGATCTTGGATACAACCCTAAATAAGAGTATTCCTTATTATAAATAATTAGCCATTGTATTTTTTAGATCCTCTCCAAAACAATAGAAGTTAAAAGAGCCTCTATTGATGATGATTCTCAACCAGGGAAAGGAACATTAGATATAGAGGTTAATTTTTTTGAAGAGTAAATGATATGTCTATCTCTTGATGCTACTACCATTCAGGACTCTTCTTATTAGCAGATTATGAAGAAGATTATTATGATAATAGGAGAATATAATGGTAAAATAAAACTAATCATTGAATCTTTAATGATGGATAGATTCTTAGATGATACATCTCATGATCAGTAGGGATTTTCAATGAATGTTGGTATTCATGGGTACTCGTCCAATGTCAATGAGGGATATTTGGATTCCCCTTATCCTGTGCAATGTGATGATAGGGTGTATTTAATGGGATTTCCCAATATATTGTGCATACAACTAAAATTAAGGAGCATACCAACATATCAGAGAGGGAAGAAAAAAGAGGGGCTTGGAAACCAGTGAAAACACGGTAGTAGTGTCGGTATCCAAAAAAATAGTGGCCCAAGATATAATAGTTATGATTGGGATGCTGCAAGCGGTGGCAGCCATAATGTGTCTAATAGGTATTTCAATGGGACCAACATGGAGATGAAAAAGACTAGGGAGAAGTACGAGGTACTATTCACTCCAAGGCACTCATTGTCCGAGTGGGAAAATGTTGTTGATGATGATGATGATGATCATGATTATGGGAATGATATTATTAAATATTTTTATCTTTCCTTTTTTATGTGAGAATTCATTATCTGACCCTGTTCATCCTCAATCCTATTTCAACCTGTATCTTTTTAACAAATCTTTTTAGGAGAAGACTCCCCTGTCTTTTATACCTTCTGAGAATACTTACAATTATATATAAACACAATTTAAATATAAATTTATAATTATAAATTATATGTGTGTATATATATAGATAAATATATGTTATTAATTAATTTTGTAAATACATTAATTGATACAGGAGTATAATTTATGTGCCTATGTTATGTATTCATCCCGAATGTTCATTTATTCTTTTCTCCATTATTATTATTATTCATGTTATTCATATAAGTGATGACTCGTTTTTAATGGTCGATAATTTAAATGATATATAATTCATTCATGCTATACCCATAAATCTATTATGTTTTCATAAATCCATATAAAATTACAATAAATATATTTATTATAATTATAATTATAAAATTTTAATTATATTTAAATTGTTTTTAAATATATTTACTTATAAATATAACTATAACAATATATATATATTTATAAAATTAAAAAATTAGTATATAAACATTTATTAATATATATATATATATATATGTTTATAATTATATACAAATATATGTAAATATATTTATTTACACTTATAATTATATATATATGTATGTAATTAATTAGGAAATTATATTATATATATATATACATAATATATAAATAAATAAATTATACTATGAGCTTGGCCGAAGTATTTTAGATAAGCCTAAAGATTGGAAGGGATTATGTTGGACATAAGTTAGTATTGTTTAAGGATAGAATTTTTTTCGATATTATTGATGGTATGATATAGTAATGTAGTTTTAGATAAAATAAAACCCGCAGGACGGGCGACAACCCATCACGTTAGATAAGGCTGTGGAAATCGAACCCACAACCGAAGAGCGACTGGCCTTTATCACCTACCACTAGCCTACAGGAAGTCCCTAGTTAGTAGAAACTAGTTTTATTTTATTAAGCGGTATGATATATAAAGTATAAGTTCATTTTTGGAACCATATACGATTAATCTAACCATAATATGGACTTATAACTTTTTCTAACGTTTTTTTGAAACAGATGGAATGACCCATCATTCTACCACATGATCAGTTAACACATCACGAATAACAAATTCAACTTCATTTCTTTAAGGGATAAGTGTAAATTTTTCAATTCACGAACAACAGAGAGATTGTACCAAAATACTGTAAGTATATGTTTTAATTCATCAACTTTAGGGAAATGATCTTGAAAAACAAACAAGTTGTCCTAGTTCTCTTATATACGATTAATCAGATGGTACCTTAAATCATCAAAAATCAATAGCTTTGTGATTATTGGCTTTTTCATTGCCATGTTCTATACCACTCTCTATCCGAACATGATGGTTATATTTCTCTTCCATATCCATATTTTCACCTATGTTCTCATATGTGGAAACCCAGTGATTAGTTTATTTGGGTAACCGTTATGTTTCATACTTTAGTTATTAAAGATACGTTTTGGTATTCCTTTTTACAATGTGGGTATCAAATAAAGAAACTTTCAAGTAGAAAACCATTTATAACCCCGAACAATTTTGAGGGCTAAATTAATTTTAAGGGGGGTAGAATGTAATAACACGATATTTTTTAAGATATATTATTTTTAATATTTTTCATATCTTCTTTTGTACGATACACAATGATTATCGTGCGCTATACACAACACCGTATTAGCTTGCAGTATACACAACACTAATCCCGGATCGTGTTACACACAATTTCATGTTTGTTTGATAGTAGTTATTCTACGAAACATTGAGTATATATATATATTCAATGTATTTTGTTATACTCAGCAACAAAGGAGTCTTACACTATATACAACCCTGACTTCACTTGCATTACACGCAATCACGACCTTTTTGATACCGTGTGTTGTACGCAATACTGGGTTTTACTAAATATAGGTATGTTCTTATGAACTAGCTCTTATGAATAGTATTAAATAAATTTTTAATTTTATAACATTATTATTCATCTTACACATTTTCTAGAACATGGTATAAGAACAAAATAAATTTTTCTGGTAAAATAAGTATTTTTCAAAAAATGCAGTTTTGCCGCCTTTTGATGGCGCACCCACATTAAATCTAGTTTTTGAAATTTTTATAAGTTAATTTTTACAAAATAATATTGTACATTGGAATCAGGATATAAAATTTTACCTTGGATAAATTTTTCATATTATTCTTATAACATTTATTTTTTAATAAATAGTAAAAACACGCTATATTTTAATTAAAAACAATGTTTTCATCGTAATAAATTATGTGGTTAAATTATAATATTTAATGGTTTTAAATTATAAATAGAATATATTTTTACCATTTAATATAATTTATGTCATTATAATTGATTTTACCTTGAATTCACAGGTTAAATCAATTCAATCTTTTGTAATGTTTTAAAGAAAAACACGTTTTCTTTCGACAATGAGATTAATTTTAATTTAATTTCTGAAACTTTTTTGTATTGAATTTGGAAAAAGTGATTCCATATTTGGAATCAGTGGGTCCAAATTATGTTAATAAGCTACTTTTTTTGGGCATTATGAATAGTAACTACGGTAAGTTTTATTTACCATAGTTAAAGGTAAATTGGGTAATTAATGGTAAATATAAGATTATAAAATTACCCTAAAACCTGCCAAAATTTTATTGCATGGATAAAAGTATACCCGTATCACCTAAGGGTCGGATTAGATTCATTTTATGGACTTTTTACATGGATAATAATTTAATTATTATTAAAACCAAAGAAAGTGACAACATGTCACTCTCTTAAATATTATATGTATAATATTTTTAATTTAGTGATAAACAACATAAAACTTAAGACATGAATGGTCTCCAGAAAGATAATAAAATTATCTACATCATATGAATTTATTTATAATTTTTAGGGATTAAATAATTATCATTAATTGTGACACAATAGTGATGCAGAAATTGTTTATCTAGTGAAAAATCAAGAATATAGTTTTTATTAAACTAATATTGACCATAAAAGGCACAAAACCCTGACAAAAACTTATTGGTCATGTAACTTTAAACTCTAATCATCCAATGGTAGAATATTTGACCATTGGAAGCCTTATAAAAGCGATTAGGACACTTATATTATTTTATTTTAAATAATGCCAAAGTTGTCACCTTTATAATTTAATAAATATAAAAATTAAAATATTGTGATTTTAAGATGATAAATTCGAGTAAAAGTATTAGTGTGTAAGGTAATATATTTATCTTCATCATAGTATTTTATTTTTAATTTTTATATTAATTAATTATACAAAAATGTTGTAGTAATTATTTTATTAAGAGATAAACCAAATAAATGGTTTTAAAAATAATAAAATAAATGTTATATGAACTATTTAATGTGATCCACTAATTTTCTAGATACATATAAACTTTTATGAATCTATTAAAGCATTTAGTTTGAACATATCTTCTGTATATGTTTTATTTAAATTCAAATAAATGTATAGTGTTAAAATTGACACTATTGTTATTTTATAAAAATAACATATTATAAAATTGTTTAAATTTTACAAAAATATTTACAAATTATAAATTTAAATTTATATGGTAGAAAATGTTATAATGTATCCAATTATGGAAAATTCACAACAAATAAGTAATTATTTGTTATAATTTAAAATTTAGAATATTATTACCACAGATAATATTAAATTGATTAAAGAAGGATAAATCAAGTTGATAATGTTTAAAATAATTTCCTAACATGTCTAAATTTTATTGGTTTATGATATTAAAAACCTATCGCATATTATATTTGAATATGATTCATTTTTGGAGGTTTTTATGTGGGGTTAGATTTATTGTAAATTAATATTTTTAAGATTTCCAAAGGTGCCCCACTCCTCCCTTATAAAAGGGAACCTCCCCCTCTTTTCCTCACACCAATTTGAGCATTTAATCTTGGCCAAACCCAGACCATTTTCCTTCTCAACTTACCTAGAAACATCCTAGAGGTCATGGTCTTCTTCAAAGACCAATTTTAGTACCCTAAGTGGAGGATTCAAAGAGGCGTGTCAAAGAAGAGATAATATCCGTTACTGATTCTTTCAATTTTATTTCTTCTTCACCTTCTTCTTATTTAGTTGTTTCATTATGAAGTAATAACATAAGTATCCATGATATACTGATATTTTAGTATAAGTATGAAACAAACCTATTTCACCTTCTATCCATCCTACAGAAAACAAAATCACCGCACGTGCATGCGTACGGAATACCGTCTCTACGCCGTGGTGTAATATGTTTTCCACCAACACCTTACATGGATGGGTATAATGGTGTAAAGAATAACTATATATGGTTATTATAACATCATACAGATTCTTATATATTATACCATCCACTCTAATTCTATAATTATAGGAACGATATCATCGCTCATGCCTACGTACAGACTACCGTCTCCACGACGCGATGACATTCATTCTCCATGATTAACCATACATGAATGATCATAATTTTTATATAATGAATAATAATGAAATATAAGAAATAATAATTCTACTAGATTTATGTATATATATATGTATGTCATCTATTTAGTTTCATTCAATTTAATAAGGAAACAAAAACAACATTCATGCATACGTACGACCTAAGGTCTCCCTGAACAGTGTATTTCATTCCTTTTATCGATCTATAATATATATGTATATGATGAATATATATTATATATAAATAATTTTTTACATTCTGGAATTATTTAAATCAGGATATAAGTAATAATATCAAGAAATTACAAGTCGAAACACATACGATAAATGAAATGATTTTACCCAAAACTCTAATTTAACATGGAATTTACAAAACAACGAGTAATATAAAGTCATAAGTGAAACATATATGATATCATAATAATTAATATTATTATTTATTAAGTCAGTGATATTATTTAAATCATTATACAGGAGGTTTGGATCCATACGAAGCATATCGGACCTAAGGTAATGGATAATTATTCCAGTCTCATTCTTATCCGAGATTGTTTATTCGTAAGTATTTACTGGGGTTATTATTATTATCCATGTCCATATGTTCTGAAAATGTTTTCATAAAATGTTTACTTTTCTTTCATGTATTTTTAAAGTCATTTTACCCTTTCCTAATTTTACCACATCGTGTGGAAGGAATATTTCTTTTATGGGGTACTTTTTACTTTTCTGGAAAAAGTACGAGAAGAATGTTTTTTTAACTTATACTACATGAAAGGATTTTTAAGATTTTATAAAACCATATTTTCATGAAGCTTCCTCCAAAATATTTCATTACTATTTTCAAACAAATATTTTTCTTTTAAAATTGCATGACGTTTTGTGAAAATTATTTGATTTTGAAGAAGAAAGGATATTTTCCCCAAAAACTCATTTCAATTGTTTTATGAAAACCATTTTCCATATAAGATGACATTATTTCATATGTGTATGTTTCAATAATAATTCCTCTATGATTTATATGTTTTCAATTTTCATATGATGAAATATAAATTTGTTTTATATGGATTATATGATGATGGGATGATGTTTATGAAACCCATTTAATTGTTTGGGTTATGATGAATGTTATTAGTTTATTTTGTGGCACAAGTAAGAATGATTTCATTATGAGATTGGTGGGACCTATATCTCCCTCCAATTCATTGGGTAAAGATTTATATCTCATGAGATAGACATGGATGGAACAGTAAGTTAATCTGGTTCAGTGTCACAGGACTGAAATGAGAAGTGAACTCGATTCAGAAAGAGACTTTGTCCACTAAGATGGTCTTGGCAGTAATGTCTTGGCTACTATAGATATCATGACAAGTGATGAATGGTTGTCATAATTACATGTTTTACTCCCATGATATTTTATCATGATTAATGTTTCTCTATTATCTATGCCTTACGTACTTCCATGTTTTATGTCATTGCTCAAGTTTTTGATGTTTAAACCTTATGTTCGTGTTTTTAATCTCAAATGTATATGATTTGTTTTAATTTATCCATACTTACCCTTACTGAGAATTTGAGCTCACCATTTATATGTTTTATTTTCCCTAGGATATAAAGAAAGGTTTTAGGTAAGAAAAAAAGGGGCATATTGATATTGGAGATGTTGAAGATCTTTCAACAAGATTAGATGTTTATATTTCGAGTTTCCAAAGTCACTAAACTATTACGATCCTTATGTGTCTGTTTTTGTTATGTATTAAGTATTCCACAAAAGTAATGCAATGTCCATGTACGTCAAGCTTTGGGTCTCTATAATATTCCCTTGAAAATTTATTTTGAGGTGAAAAATATGATTAAATTATGGTTGTGCCCTCAATTTTAAAAATTTTAAACTAGGCCTATTAACTAACTATAGACCAATACTGGCTACCTAGTTTCCAAATCTAATTGAACCAAAATTCTATCTGCCCAATCAGGTATATGGAAAATTGAAAAAGGGATCCAAATGAAATATACATTTTAATGTAGATTTTTTAAATCACACCATACACTAATACAACAATAGTATGTACATTATGGTACTTCGGTACAATCAAAAATGTAACAAATATTTCATTCATTTAATGGTCATAATAAATATCATTTATATATCAAAAATAAAATAAATTAAAAATATCCATTCAATAAGTAAAATATAAATTTTTTTTATAAATTCTAAATTTTAAATTTACACAAAATTCATCCGTATGGAGTCTAATAATTATCTAGCTCCACCAAACACCCACCACACAAGTTGTCACATATCCCCCATCATTCAAATACATTTTTTAATAATAAAATAAATTATACCAACAAATGTAGGAATAGATACCATACAAACCACAAAAATACCATCTATTATCTAAGGAATATCATCTCATTAGATAAAAGGGGAGATGACAATATTATTTTGTTCAATTTTAGAGTTTTTATCTCTACATATAGTTTAATATTTTTTGGTAATATTTTTCTTCCATTATAAAAAAATAATCAATTTGAAAATACTTTAAATATTTTTCATCAATAAAATATATATATTATATGATTTGATCTATATAATATTATGGAACAATATATAAACCATCATTGCTAAGAGTATAATTTATTTCCATAAAATATTATTTATCAATTTCATATTAATATCAGCTTACATTCTTTTTCATATGATTATGTCACAACTAATTGAAATTTTTTTCTTGTTTTTTTTATATTATTATATTTTGTGCAATTTAAAACAAAACCATACTCTTTCAATATGAATTTCAAAATTAAGATTAAAAAAAATGAAATATTTTTCAACAAAATTTTAAATTTATCGTGTGAGTGAACCACTTATTGTCTCATATATATGGAAGATTTTTAATTAATGATCTCATTTATTTTTATAATATGATTATCAATCGTCTCAATGGATCCTCCTTATATCCTAGAAACAATATTGACATTATGTGACTATGAAATATTATTAAAATATATCATATCTTTTGGAATATTGTTAATATAGGTATAGAACAATTGATAGATATTTACTTTCACTCATTCCATCTTTTAAATCAATAAAAATTACTCCATAGATTATTGTAATTTTATTTATTTTATTTAATAATTATTTATTTTAAATTTATAAACTAATTTCAAAATTTAGTGAAATATATGATTTTATTATAAATATGATATTATTAGTCTTTTTTTTAACATAATTGATGCTCAATCTGGGAGGTATACATAAGTGAGACTCAAAAATTCCAGATCATCATAATATTTTCCTTTAATTTTTTTTTATATAATTTCTTGTTATATAGTTATGAATTAAAAAATAAAAAAACCTTAAAAGATTAAAATAAGTGACATAGATGGTATATGATGTTGAAATATGGAGTCCAATTCCCATGTCTATTAGATTTATTAACCTTCTACCTATTTGATATTGAATAATGAATTTAAAATGTCATAAACTAATTATTTAATTTATTTTTTGTATAATAACATAGAAAATTATCTCATATTATATTTTTTTCATAATAAACCATTTATTTATGAAGTAATGATGACTAATAGTAGTCTTATAGTAGGAATATAAAAATAATAACGAGCTTCAAGATCAATAATATAAAATAGAACTACATTTGTATAGTTCTCCCATGTGATATACAATAGTGATTCATAGTAGCAGATAAAGAAAATAGTAAATATGTAAACCATTTATAGATAGAGGAATGAAAATGATTTACATAACAAATATATCAAAATAATTCCAAAAATATTATCAATATCAAAATCATGTATTCTAATCTGTAATAGAAACGATAAAAACTCAACGATTCAAAACTCGAGGTTCGTTTTCATTCAAGAAAATAAAATCTTCCCAACCACATTATAAAAATCATGAAATTAAATTGTTGTGATCAACATGATCCAATTAACATGAGGAATATGATGGTTCCATTACAATAACTATGAGATAAAATGAAAATTTTATCTCTTATGTACCTAAGTATCACATGTTTCATATCATCAGAACTCCTTAGATGCACCAACATTTCATTATATGCCTGTGTAAATAGTGGGGGTAAGATAAATCAAATATGTTGGGATTTATTAAGCATCTTTATAATACGGTTTGTAGAAATTTACTTTATAATATATATTTATACCATTTTTTTGTGTTATACAACCACTTTCTATGTAATTTACCATTAAACCTTATGTATGTATAAAATATCATATAAATAGGCATTATTACATGAAAATTACCCAGATATCACAAAATAGATCCCTAAGGATACCAACAATATGAAACATAAGAGTGGTTGTTCCCAAAACTATACCCATATTTATTTTTTGGTAAAGTACTTCAGACCAAGAATATTGTCCTATTGAGTGAATTCCCACAAAAAAAGGAGTCAAGGAAATCCACTTATTTCATATAATATAATATTTTAGACTCCAAAATTGAATATCCCCTTCCAATTTCCTTGAAAATTTAATTTCCATGGTGATTTAGTGTATTTCCATTACCGTTATCATATTGAAAATCGTTTGTACATGTTCAGAATTATGAAAATATACAAAATGTGCATAATAACCCTATATTGACTCAATAATACTCACCTAAAAACATGTCATAAAATACAGGTTACTTCTACAATATTATAATTATCAATTAATAGTTAAACAGTAATCACAAACTTTTTAGTAAATAGAAATTCCTAGTGTCCATTCTCATAGATATAGGATATATCCTCAGACATGTATTTGGGGCTATGTATGATTCCACATAGAAAAATTTCTTGAAATGAAGAATACTATTATATACATTGTTCATATAAAATTAGTGTGTTAATCTAGAAAAATTAATTGTCACGTGCTGGTGCATATGATTATATCTAAATAATACCATTTTTAGATATTTGATCGATTGATAAATGACATATTTTTGTATATATTTCCACTACATAGATAATAATTATATTAATATATATATATATATAATATTATTTATATAGATTTTTTAAATATGTAATATGTTAATTATTATATTTTTAGACAAATATATAACTAAGTCATAAAATGACTATAGATATGGCCCATTGTGTTTATCATTATAGGTATCCTATATTCAATGGAAGTAGTGAAACATGGAAATATGTTTTAATAGTGGAAACATATTTCATTGAGATATTGTGAAACATGTATATAAGTCTCATGTTTATATGATAATTCATGGATGATGGTAATATTATTTAAGGATGATGACATGTAGGCCTGTTCGTAGTTCCCTATAGATATAGCTTTGCTATTACACTGGAAAGTGGTGGACTATATAAACTCGTTGTCTTGAAGGTTTTTACATCAATGGACTATAGTGGAACATGGAAATTGGTATAATATTTATAAGTGATTTTGTACCAAGTTTAACAACCAATCAAGATGACATGGAATATCCACAAGCCACTGTGTCTTGTAGATATAGGTACCCTATTTACACAAGTATTGAATTATTCTTGGAACTAATTTTCATCGAACAATTTTATATCCATCAACCACTTTCAGTCATGGTTATAATGTTTTCTTGTGAATTTATCTCACACTTGCATGCTCTTCTAATTCATTTTCCCAAATTTGCAGTTTACCTTATAATAGTGTTTGGTCCCATCCTAGGATTTGGTTATATGGTAATAGCCTATTTTTATACAAATGAAATGGAATACAAAATTTTATAACACATATTTTTATGGATATTCATAATAACTTTATATATTGGTAGGATCCAATCTTGCTTACCTGTATCAAGAAGATCACCTAGAATGTATGGAAAACTAGTTAGGGAAACCATGATTCTCATTCCCATAATCTAGAGAGGTTTTTCTAATATATTTTGGGGATTATATATATAATCATATGCATCTACACTAATCATAATATTTATATAATGAATTTAGTGATCTATTGATCGTCCTAGATGTAAATGAGAATCTTGAATCATTCATGTAAATATAGAAACATATTTCATAGAATAAGAGAATTGGTATAAAAATCCAATTATTTTTATCCCATGTCATGTATATCCCATTAAAATTGACATGCCCCCGTAAGATGTTTTCAACACATTGAGCCACGTCACTGATATATATTACACCCACTATAACAATATTTCACCACTTTTTGGAATATCAGTAAAATAGATTATACAATATGTAATTAGATTAAACCATGTGTAATTAGATTTCACCACTTCTAATATTACACCACCTATAATTATATTACCCCACCTATAATCATTAATGATTATTTTTATTCGTTTTGTTATATTTCTTCTAGAAAATGGGAAATCAGATTAAAATAATTAAATGACCTAAAATGAGGATTCACGTCATGTATTTATCATGAGAATATTTTTTAAAAAACATCATCAACGCCGCATAACCTTATGAACCCAATTTTATTAGTTCCAGAAGCTCTGTGCACCACCACTTCCACCCCAATACATCTTGCACACTTCTTCGATGGACCCAAATTCCCACCAACACCCAAATCATCAATAGAAGACCCTCTTTGAACCTCGCTCCATGATGTGGATCTTCTTCCCTTGATTTTTTAGAGTCTTCTTTGATACATAAGGGATCTCATTTTAGATTTTGGACATCTGACCCTAGAAAATAATGTTATGCATCCTACTTAACAATATCCTTCAATATTGGTTGCTAAAATATTGTTTTTGTTCTCATTTAGCAGAATCTAAGAGATAATTTCTGATGAAAAATTTGGGTTTATGTCACTACTTCCTCCTCTATCAATTAGTAGGATCTAAATCATGTTCTATGACGTGTTCTTGGTTGATTACACTATGTTTATTGATATCCATTGGTGAATGTTTTTTATCACATATCAAAAGGAAGGTGGCCTAAATTCATATCCCAAAATATTGATTACAAATATGTATATGTAATTTCAGAATTGTTATTAGATGTTTAGTAATTTGGTTCTTCATTAAATTAATTAAAATTTTTAATTAACAAATTAAGGGAAATGTGGAATTGGGATAGTTGGATTTATAATCGTGGATAACAGATTAATAAATGAATTATGAAATTGTGAAATTGTGATTTTGTTAATTAATTATTGAATTAATTATATTGAGATAAAGACTGTTGAAATTGAATAATTAATGAATATATTATTTATTTTTATATTCAATTTGTTGAAAGAGAATAGTTAATTGATGAATTATTTATCAGATATTGTTATGATTATTAAAATTATGGAGATAGAAAAATTAATTTATGAATTAATTTGGGATATTTAATTGATTATGATACAACTATAAATTGATGAATTAATTTGGGATATTGATTTGATTAAGGTTCAATAATTTATTAATGAATTACTTATATGGGATTTTTTTATTGTGGATTTCTATTAATTAATAAATTAATTAATTAATTTGGTTAATTATATTATATTGTTTTTTAATTAAATAATAAGAAAAATAAATTGATTAATTAATTAAAATGAATATTGAGATTCAATTATTATTGAAATAAATAAAGGGATTAATTAATAGTAAATTAATTAATATATTTTGACATCAAGAACTAATTAGAGTATTAGTTAAAGGAGCCAAATAAGATTAATTAATTTTTAATTAGTAAATGGAATGTGATAGTGGAAATTAATTGGTGAATTAATTGATGGGATTGAATGAGATTAGTTAATTTTTAAATAATTAATGATTTTACACAAAACATTTATTGTTGAATTTATTTAAGTGTCTGTATGTTTTAATTTATTATAAGATTAATTAATGGAAAATGTGTTATATTAGTTAATTAGAGAAATAATAAATTGGAGTGTTGTGTTGATATAATTTAATGAGTTAGATTAATTAATTTGTGAATTAAATTAATGGGATTATTGTGATGATGTGATTGATTGAATTAGATTAATTAAATGGTTCACTAATTAATATGGATTTTTGGGATGATTTTCTGTTTATTTGAGAGTGTAACATTTTATAATTAATAATTTGATGTTTTTTAGATTATTATTTGTATAATTAATCAGGTGATGTTGAGTTTTTTAATTGAGAATATTAATTGTATAATGAATCATGTGATATTGAGTTATTTAATTATGATAATTAAAATAATAATTAATTATGTTATATTGAGATATGGATTTGAGATGAATAATTAATGAGTTTTTTATATTATATTGAGATAGATGATGTGATATAATTAATTGTATTAATAAATAAAATTTATTGACATAGTAAATGAGATAATTAATTGTATAATTAATTTAAAAATTTTATTTTTTTGGATTTTGATTAATTAATTGATCAATTAATTAATTTGAATGACATAATTAATAAATTAGTGAAAATAATTAGGAAATTTATATGGTAAAATAGATGTTTATTTTGTGTTGTAATTAAGGTGCTTATTTAATCGTTGGTTTGACTAATAAAATAGAAGAAATTAATTATGTTTTCAATTAATTAATTTATTATATCTGATTATTTTTTTTAATTATAATTATTGACGTGATTATTTAATTGATGATTTAACTCTAGGAGTTGAGTTTTTTAGTTTTTTGTCTAATTAAATAGACTAATTAGTATGATTGGTTAATTTATTAATTAATTGTTGAATTATTAAATATTGTTTTTATGATTAATCAATCATCGAGTTAACAAATGGAATTTTTGTGTTTATTTAATAGTTGAATTAATAATTTAATTTGTGTAATTTAATATTGAATTGTTAATATAGTATGGTAACATTGTCATCCAAATTTGGTGATTAAATTGATGGTTACATTGTCATTCATTTGAGAATATAAGGCTTATAGCAAGGTCATTCAAATTGTTTGATTAAATGGATAGTAACATGGTTATTCATTTTTGGATGGTATATGGTAAAATGGTTTTCCAAATTGAGTGATTTAATAAATGGTAACATGATCATTAATTTGGGAATATAAAGATAGTAACATAGTCATTCCAACTCTATGATTTAATTAATTTTAACATGGTTGTTGATTGAGAAATAAGGATTCTACCATGGTTATCCCAATTTTTGGAATTAATTAATGGTATGTTGGTCATTCATTGTGAAATAAGAATGAAAATATTTTTATTAGGTTATTATATTACATGGGGATCAATTTGGCTTTCAGCATAAGTTGAATCGTGTATTGAGGAATGAGTAACCTATAGAACTTTAGAATTAATATAGTTAAATAAACAACAAATGATAGTGTGATAAATTTTGTTATATACTTTTCTTTTTATTTATATAAATTCATAAAATTGATATTCATTAGATTTTTTTTATACACCATTGATGGTGACCTATTGATTTGGACTCACATCTAATTTGGGAGCATGATCAGTACTCGAATATACATTTTGTTTTTTGGACTAGTTTAGGGAAAATGATCTTCATTAGTTGGCTGATTTGGGATTGATTATTTATATGGGAAATCGATGTAGTTTAGACCTGATTGTGATTTGTTGGTTTCTTTACTTATGAGTTTGTATTTTGATACTAGTAACATACTTATCATGATAAATCAACTATTCGGTTTTCACATTGTATTTCATGTTTTTATTATTTTGAGGTATTGGTATTATTTTTAGTTATGTTTACAATTCCTTTATTGGTAATTTTTTCTGATTTTTTTAATTGTAATTAAGAAAGAGGTTATATTCTAACCATGATCAATAATACACCCTTTATACTAGTCGTCATCCTTTAGCTTTTGGGTAGGAATTACTGAGGTAATGGGATGGTCCAGCTTGGGTCACCGGTCCTGTGAACCTTTCGAAAGTTGTTACGGAATGAGAATTTATTGAGATTTTGTGATAGGTATCATAGGGATCAAAAAAAATTAATGTGATCAGTCTGTCACTTTTTTTTATCCTTAATAAGCCAACATGAACATTGAATTTGTTTTTATATGTCCATGAAGAAAGGCCTTATTATATTTATGGGATATCAATAATAATTTTTCTCACTTAATCTTTTTAGGAAATAATAATCAACTTGTAAGATAATATTGTTGAATCAAACAAAGTAATCCTTGATTATTCCCTCTTGAACTGTTCAAATTATCTTTGATATCAAGATTATTACACTAATTGGAGGAAAACCCATTATATAGGGTATGAAGATATGGATTTTGGAATCAACATGATTGAGTGTCTATGGTATATAAGAGTTTCATCAATAATGGAAGTATTTATTTGATATATAACAAAAAGGTCCCTAGATCATTATATTTCATTGGAATGAAATATCGGTTCAAAACAAATTCAAATATCTAAATATTTCATGTATGATTGATAATTTAAATATGAAACCATTCATAATTAAGAATTAATTTAATGTAATATAATAGGGGACTGTTAATATTAATATTCCTAACCATTATATGTATTTCAATATTCTGTTTGAATTGAATCATTGTCTTACTGATGGTTCAACAAAATGTAATTAGGTCCTCTTGAGGGATAGATGGAAATGAGGGATTATAATTCATTTATTTTCATATCATTTTATTCTCCTCTTTATCTAGTTTATCATTTGAAGGAGATTTATAGGATTTATAATGTGGAAAATATATTTTTAGTCCAAATCCATGTGAAAATCTTATTATCTTACCCTTATTGTAGGGAAATATTTTTCTCATGGAGTTTGGATGAATTGGTGTTTTTGATTGATGGGTTAAGATGAAGGTTGGAGAATTTTATTTCAATGCTAATTTGGATATAATGGGACAACTAGGATGTATCATCAATAGTAACATTTAAAGTTTTCATTGAGTTTTAGGAATGTCCCATATTGGGATTTACCATTTAAGTATCTTATGATATAAATTATACTTTTGTATTAAATAAGAGTTGTCATTAGTGTAATAGAAACCTTTTAGTGGAGTGTTGATCATTTGATGTTGAAGAAAGAATGGATATGGTTGTTGGTAGTTACTCTCAACATGACTATACTAAAATTGGTTTAGAATTTAAGGAGGTAATTGAGGGAACTATAATGATGGACTCTCATACCATAATCATGGATCCCCTTTCCATCTTGGGGTTTAGGTAATAGAGTTTTTATTAGATTGCGGTATATATAATTACAAGAATACTATCCTTGTGGCTGAGGAAATATTTTACAATGAAAAACTACTAAATCGACCTCCATTATCATCGAATAATATACAGAATAATCATGTACTTTTATTCATGTATCTGTGGAATGAGGAAGTGAGTGGGAGATATAAATAGTTTCCATTCAATAGAATTAATATTGAGAAGAATTATATATTAGGGGAATTGTAGAGACATATGGATGTTTCTTTATACTATGGTTTACACTTATCATTAATCATGTTTTGTATAATGGTACGAAGATAATGTGATACATTAACTAGATTGGTAATGGGGTATAGAACAATTTTTTATTTGTAGAAGTATTTCATATGATTTTTTCCTACAGGCACATGTCTTATATATATGTGTGTCGTTACTTGAATTATCAATGAGAGTTATCTTTATTATGAATAAACACTCATATAAAAATCATAATATAAATTCATTTAGGATATATTTGTGTGGGCTTATCACTACATGGTTTCTGAATCATTCCCAATATTCACTAATGGATTCATTTTTGGATTGCTGAATTCCACTAATTTCTATATTTATTGAGGAGGTATTGGTGGGGGAATTTTTTTCTCTATGATATGATTCAATTCATGCCTTGAGATCATAAAACTATGAGTTAAATAAGGGAGAAATAAAATTCCATAATATTTATACATATATCAGTAACCCCTTACGTTTTATTATTAGAGCGTATAATAGCAAATTACTTTTGAAAAAAATGTGGCTCTTCACTATTGATCCTAGAGAAATATGGTAACTGAGGCCTCAAAACATATATGAGTTCAAAACCTGAGTCTATATTTCGATATGGAATACCAAGGGTGTAATAATTAATACTTGGTGAATCATACTATTTTAATTTCTGATCTCTAGTGGATTCCATTTTATTTTTATGTGAATTTATAACAAAGAGAGATTAGTTTGTTTTTATTATCCCATGTATTCCTCTTAATTCGGCCAAGTGTTTTCCCAATTTTATGGTCACATAAATCTAAATGATAACATAAGAATATTTTTCTAAAACATGAAATAAAGATCAATAGAGAGAATTAATGTCAATTATTATTAAAAATTTACCATAAAAATATTATTTATTGATTGTTAATTCAAATAGGTCATCATCAATTTTTTCTATACCATTTCAATCATTACTATTTTACTATTAAATAAACATTTTGTGACTGACCACACAAATATTCATTAATTAATCATATTAAATAATACTTGGGTAGAATGACCTCTAGTAAACATAGAAACCCACCGCTCGTAGAACATACATAATATCTCAATCAAACACTGAAGTATGTTATTTAAAATTCCTAAATCAAATTATAGGTTATTCATATTGTATAACTAAATATTAACAAGTTTTATAAAAAACATATCACATGGATCATACATTTTATATTATGATATTTATTTTATATTTATATTCACCTAATTTTTGTGTGTAAAAGATATATATTATTAAATGGAAAATATAAAATTATTAGAATATTAAAAATTCTATTTTCATTTTATTTTCAAAACATCAATATAATTATTAGCACCTAAACCCCAGTAAATGTAATGTGATTTCAAATTATGTGAAGTGAACATAATTTTTTTAGAGTTACATAGATGTGGTTTTTGTTGAGATGTGATGTTTCTAATGTTCTTTTGTATATGATAGATAATCACAAAACATTATAATGTATCACATCATAAGTCATATTTAAATTTATGAATTTGGATATTTGAAAAGAAGTTATTCTATAGTGATAATGTTTACATATATATTTTTATCCTTAATTTAATGATTATTGAGATAATTTGTCCTTAAATATAGACTGCACAACTATATATTATACATGATTTTCTTTATTAATATAGATTTATGGAGGAATTATAAATATATCTTGATGTGATAGAATTATAATTTAGAGACATTGATAAGACTATAAAGTGTTACACCATAATACAGTAGATCCAAGAGGAAGAATCAGTTTGCACAGAACTATCAATTTTCTATGATGGGTTAGATTTCCCTATGAAGACTATAAATCAAACAGTAATATATGATGTTTTAATAAATTTGTACTCTGTTGTCTTAAATTATTCTAGGGCAAGATGAAAATGGACGATGATTATTCAAAAATTTCTCATATAGTTAAAATGTTAATGGATAACTAGTTTTAGAAATAATTTTATCCTACCAGGATATAAATTGTATCATTTTAAATATAACAGTCTTGTATTAATATGCATGGCTACACTATGATTGGTTTAAAAATATTAACTTCTTAAAAATTACAAATGTGGAATTAATGGATATTTATATTCTAATGAATCACAATCCTTAAAATTCCTAAAACAATTTATGTAAATCGATGTGGTCTATTTTAACTAGATAATATGAATTGAAGTGGAGTATGTTGAGAATGGTTTTTATACATATATATTATATTTCCTATTTAAAATTTTAATGTGTATGGATGCATCAATGTTATGAAAGGTAGGTGTATGGATATATAATAATCTATAGTGATTTTATCAAAAACATTGTAGTGTTTGGGGAAGGAAGATGAATAGGGGATGATAGAAATGATAGGAGAGATATTTAGATGATATTCATTAAAATCATATCTAAATGTATGAATATTTGGATTTAATTATAAGAGATTATATTTAATATTAAGAAGACTTTTATGATGAGAGTAATGTTTTTTTATGGAAATAGTTGTTAGTTTATGTATAAAAATTTCTATTTTATCAATATTATTAAATAAATAATAGAAATTATTGGGTTTTATATGAATGTGATCACTAGATGTTTGACAAAATAATCTATGTGTAAAAAGGGAAGAAGAGTTATTAATGATTAATATAAAATTAAATCCTCTTTTTGGATTCTGTATATAATTCTTATATCATGTTTTATTGTAATTTTTTTGATAGAGTGATAATGATTTATGTAATCTATGAAATATTTTTTATGAAACAAGAGTTCAAGGATAACACTTATAGTTATGAATTTATATTACTTTATTATTTGACCTTATTTTTTGGATCATGAAATGTATGAACCCATTAATTTTGAATACTGAACCATTTAAATTAATTGTTCCATTAGTTTTTTTATTAATGAATTACCAATTTTATGCTAACATACAAGTCCATCACTTTAATAGTTGGTGAAAATTGTTCTATGTTGAATCAAAATTGAAAATATTTGATAATTCACACCCTGTTCATCTTCATAGTAAATTAGATTTCATTCCAATGCCAATTATTATATTAATATCCTCAATAAACATTATAATATAAATCAAAAAATATTTAACCATCATAAATGAGACTAAACTACAATAATTTAGGCATAACCAAATATATAATAAACTCCATCGTGGATCTCACATTATATCTAATAATCATCCTCATTCTCAATCTCAACAAACATAATATTATAGGGGAACATGAGTAAGATCATAACCATAGACCCTTTAGGACATAAATAATTTCCAAAACAAAATTATCCCTAATGAATTCCACATAGTTCATACATGCCCACTTAGCAACAGCTTTATAGTACACAATATTTGACTTTTCATACAAGGAGGGTCATAATATAAACTACTACCTCAAACAATATGTATCCCTTATACTGGGATTCCTTTTCAATATAATTAAGATCACATCAACCATGATCTCCTTAACTATTCCATATCTAATGAAGTTAAAACCATAAATATCATTCAATGGCCTATAATTAGTTCGAAAAATTTATCTAATTAGGAATAGTAGTTGAAAACTCATTTGGTGTTATATTATTTATAAAATATTTCTTAATAAGTTGATGTAAATTTTCATCCACAATTCAAAACATACTAATAAAATAAATTAATTTTTACAATGATTGATTAATCAAATGATTTTTTAACTACTATAAATAAATTATTCATTTTTTAGTGGGTTATTTATTATGAAAGAACATGAAACCTTATGTTTCCATACTTACATGATTCTAACTAGAATCTATAAATTAATTCCCTAAAATATATTCATGATTACAAAACACTCTAGTAGAATATTCTTCAAATTCCTAAATCCATGTTAGAAAAATCATTGATGTAGAATATTATGATGAATGGAGGGATATTTGAAAATTAAGAACACCCAGAATTACCATTAATGAACAAATAAACTGACCATCATCAATGTGGTACAATGGGAGGGATTCATGGGTGGATATATAGAAGAATTATCTCACAGGATATTCCCATTGGAATTTATCTTGAGGTGGAAAATATGATTAAATTATGGTTGGGCCCTAAATTTTCAAATGATGAAACTACGCCTATTAACTACCAATACACCAACACTGGGCACCTAATTTCCAAATAGGATTAAAACAAAATTCTATCTGCCCAAACAAGTATATAAGAAATTTAAAAAGGGATCTAAATGAAATATACAGCTTTATGTAGATTTTTTAAATCACACCATACACTAATACAATAATAGTATGTACATTGTGGTACTTTGGAACAATTAGAATTGTAACAAATAGTTCATTAAATTCATGGGCCCGATAAATATCTTTTATATATCAGACAAAAATTAAAAATATCCATTCAATGAGTACAATATGGAATATTTGTTATAAATTAAAATTTTTAAATTTACCCTAAATCCATTTGTATCGAGTCTAATAATTCTCTAGCTCCACCAATCACCCAAACCACAGGTCGTCACATCTCCCCCAACATTAAAATAAATTTTTAATAATAAAATAAATTATACCACCAAATGTATGAATGCATACCATACAAACCACAAAAATACCATCTATTTTAAAAAGATTATCATCTCATTGGATAAAAGGGGAGATGACAGTATTGTTTTGTTTGGTTTTAATGTCATTATCAATATATATAGTTCAATATTTTTTGTTCATTTTTTTATTCCATTATGAGAAAATATTACATTATAAAAATACTATTACCCTTTTTCGTCAATAATATATATATATATGTTTTATTCTCTATAATATCATGGAACAATATATAAACCATCATTACTGATAGTATAATATATTTCCATAAAATATTATTAATCAATTTCATATTAATATCATCTTACATTCATTCCCATATGATTATGTCACAACTAATTGAAATTGTTTTCATGTTTTTTTGCAATTATTGTATTTAGTGCAATTTAAAACAGTACCCTACAATTTCAATATGAATTTCTGAATTAATATTAAACAGAATGAAATAATTTTTAATAAATTTATAAATTTGTCGTGGGAGTGAACCACTTATTATCTCATGAATATGATAGTTTTTTTTATTTAATGGTCTTGTTTGTTTTGATAACATGATTATCAATCATCTTAATGGACCCTCCTTACATCTGAGTAACCATATTGACATGACGTGACTAAGAAATATTATTCTAATATATAATATCTATTTTAATATTTTTAATATAGTTATGGAAAACTTGATGGATACTTTCTGCCACTCATTCCAACTTTTTAATCAAAGAAAATTACCCCATAGATTATTGTAATTTTATTTATTTTTTGTAAAAATTAACTATTTTGAATTTATAAATTAATTTCAAAATTTAGGGAAATATATGATTTTATTATAATTATGATATTATTAGTATTTTTTAACATATTTGATGCTTAATCTGGGAGGTATAAATATGTGAGATTAAAAAATTCCATGATCATCATAATATTTTCCATTAATTTTGTGTTATATAATTTCTTGTTATATAGTTGTGAATTAAAAAATAAAAAATCCTTAATAGATTAAAATAATTTACATAGAGGGTATCTGATATTGATCTATGAAGTCCAATTCCTATGTCTATGAGATTGATTAATATTCTACCTATTTGATTTTTAATGATGAATTTAAAACGTTATATATTAATTATTTAATTGGTTTTTTTAGAATTACATATTCAATTATCTCATATTATATTTTTTTCATATTAAACCATTTATTTATGAAGTAATTATGACCAATAGATGTCTTAAAGTAGGAATATAATAATAATATCAATTTTCATGATCAATAATATAAAATAGAACTGCATATGTATAGTTCTTCCACATGATGTAGAATAGTGATTCAGAGTAGCAGATAAAGAAAATAATAAAAATGTAAACAATTTATAGACAGGGGAATGAAAATAATTTACGTGAATAATATATCAAAATAATTCCTAAAATATTCTCAATATCAAAATAAAATAGTTAAATCTGGAATGGAAGGGAGAAAGAAACAATGATTCAAAACTCGAGGTACATTTTCATGAAAGATAAAAATCTTCCCAACCTCATTGTAAAAATCCTGAAATTAAATTTTTGTGATTAACATGATCCAGTGAACATAAGGAATATGATGGTAACATACAATGACTTTGAGATAAAATATAACTTTTATCACCTAAGTTACTAAGTAGCACATGTTTCATATCATCATAAATCCATTGATTCACCACCTAATAATTTATGCATGTGTAAATAGTGTGGGTTAGATAAAACACTTATGTAGGGATTTATTAACAAATTTTGTAACATGGCTAGTAGAAATGTACGTTATAATAAGTAGTTGTAGTAGTTTTTTGTCTTAGGAAACCACTCACTATGCAATTCACCATTAAACCTTATGTATGTATAAAATATCATAGAAATAGGCATTTTGACATAAAAATTACCTAGATATCACAAAATAGATCCATAAGGTTACCAGCTATATGAAACATAAGAGTGGTTGTTCATGAAACTATAAAAAATATTATTTTTTGGTGAAGAAAGGAGTTGAGACCAAGAATAGTGCTCTATTGACTGAATTAACAGAAAAAAAGTCAAAGAACCCCACTTATTTAAAATTGGATAATTTCTGAGACACCAAAATTGAATATCCCCTTCCTCTATTCTTGATATTTTAATTTCCATGGTTATTGAGTGTATTTCCTCTACCATTATCCTAATAAAAAAAGTTTGAAAATGTTCAGAATAAAGAATATATACAGAATGTGCATAATAACCCCTATATTCACTCACTACTACTCACCTAACAATATGTCATAAACTATAATTTATATCTATAATAGTATAATTATCGATTAATAGGTAAACATTAATCACAAACTTGTTAAAAAATAGAAATAGCTATTTTCCATTCTTGTGGATATAGACTATATCCATTGACATGTATTTGTGGCTATGCATGATTCCACATAGAAAAATGTCTAGAAATGAAGATTACTATTATATACATTGTTCATATGAAATTAGTGGTACAATGTAGACAAATTAATTGACATGTGCTGGGGCCTATGTTTATATCGAAACAATACCTTTTTAAAAAAAATTATCCACTGTTTAAAGACATATTTATCTATACTTTTCCACTACGAAGACAATAATTATAGTAATATATATTATGTTATTTATATATATTTTTTATATATTTAATATTTTAATTTTTATATTTTTAGACTAATATATAACTAATGTCAGGAAATGCCTATAGAGATGGCCCATTGTGTTTATCTTTATTGGTATCCTCTATTTAATAGAAGTAGTGAAGCTTGGAAAATAAGTTTTAATAGTGGAAACATATTTCATTGGGATATTGTGACACTTGTATATAGATCTCATTTTTACATGATAATTCATGGATGATGGTAACAGTTTTTAATGATGATAACTTGTAGGCCTGTTTGTAGTTCCCTATATATATAGCTATCCTATTAGAAAAGGAAGTGGTGGCATATAGAAACTCGTTGTCTTGATGGTTTGTATATCCATGGACTATAGTTGAACATGGAAATTTGTATCATATTTATAAGTGAATTGGTACCCAATTCGACAACCTATCAGGTTGATGTGGTATAACCACAAGACACTATGTCTTGAGGATATAGGTATCATATTTACATAAGTATTTTTTTATTATTTGAACTAATTTGCATCAAACAATTTTATATCAATCAGAAACTTTCTATCATGGTAATAATGTTTTCTTGTGAATATATCTCCCTTTAGAATGCTCTTCTAATTAAGTATCCCAAATTCGCACCTTACCCAATAATACATTCTAGTCCCAACAAAGGATTTGGTTATATGGTAATAGCCTATTTTTATACCAATGATATGGAATAAAAATTAATATAACACATATGGTTATGGATATTCACAATAACTTTATATATTGGGATGATCCATTCTGGCATACCTATATCACGAAGATCACCTAGAATGTATTGAAAACATGTTAGGGAAACCCTGATTATCATTCTAATAATCTAGACTGGTTTTTAAAAAATATGTAGGGGATTATATATATAATCATATGCATCCACACTAATCATAATTTCTATATAATTAATTTAGTGATATTTTGACTGAACATGATATAAATGAGAATCTTGAATCATTCATGTAAATTAAGATTCTCATATCATGGAATAACAGAATTGGTATAAAAATCTAATTATTATAATATCATGTCATGTATATCCCGATAAATGTGACATAAATCACATATTTTCATAGTTTAGTTATATAGGGTTCCTTCTCTGTCTGTTAAAACATGATATATATATAATAAAAAAAACCAATGAATATGATTATAAGACAAAACTTTATCATCGATATTTAAGATTTAATTTGTAAAAATTGCAATAAATATTCCTATATAACATTTGAAAACAATTTCTTCTATTAATACGATGTTATTATTATAATATAAACTAATGTTTACTTTATATTTTGAAAATACCAATTAATAGAGAATATAGGAAACATACATTCAAAATATTAAAATTTTCTAAGGTATGAAATGTGTATGAAATAAATTAATAACAACAAACTTTATTAATGAAATTTTTAATGAAAATCATATATTTATTAGAAATTATTATTTTAAATAGGGTTCACTCAATAGAAAATCATTTATAGGGTTACTCTATATAGATAAGAAATGAATGAGTGGTATCCCTATCAAAATAAATAATAAGTACCACATCACATTCTCAAAAAGAGGTTCATCCAAATAATAAAATTTAAAGGTCACCCTTTAGACACCATAATATGTGTTCCATGAACTTCTCTACAAAATTTCATCAACAGGGCTCAAGAAGTTGGTGGTGCGACTCTACATTTTTATGGGGCTTCAGTGATGGGAGAAAAGGCACCGGCCCAAAGGGACGTGACCGAAGTCAGATAGTGATCCCAAGTAGAGGTGATGGGGCGTATCCCCCATGGAATGGAACAATTATTTAGGTTAAGTATGAAAAGAGGCACCCAAGATACATATACACTAAAACCTTTGTTCCATCTTATTGGGGCTAATTGGACCATTTATTTTGGATACGTCCTCAATGTTTCACCTTAGTCTAGCCAAAACATCGTCGTCACACATCGTACATGCATGCCAAAATGTGGCATGTAGCCTACATGATCGCCCAAAATTGTTTCACCCAAGGGCCTATTTTAACCAATAAATATACCATTGGGGACATCATTTAGATAAAATGATTTCCTTGAATATAAATTGTGGCTTTGGTTGCCCTAGTATTTAACCCCAGTCTTCTGAAACATTCATCGTTGTTCATAAACACCATGAGAAGAGGATTTAAGGGCGGATCATTGGACATAAGTCATTTTACTATTTGAAAACCATAACACTTGCATACCTAAAGTACCCAACCTCACCAGGTCATAAAAGCTTGTGTTCATCCTATTCCTTTTATAAGAACATGTGCAGCCCACTTCTAGGACAACCTGTGAATATTATTGAGGCTTGAGAAAGGTCTCTCCCATGTATTAACATGCAGGTTGTTCGTCTCTTATGTGAACATTAGGTCACCCAAGTCTACTTGTGCACCCATATATGTGTGCCCTTACCTTCTTGGGCACCCCACTTTGATTAACACTCTATCTCTAATCTAAAATCCATCGAGACTTCTTCAAAGCCATTCATGGAAAGGCTTCTTCTTCCATAAATCCCTAGTCAAAAGGGATTGTATTGAGACCTCCAACAAAACCACCTGACTTATCAAACCATTTAGAAAGGAACAAAACCATGTCTCATATATGGGTTTGTATATCCACTGTCAGAGGTTTCCCACATTTGTTTATTAAGGGAATTTTGTTAAATGGAAATTATGTGGGTTTCTGTATCGATAGTCACATGGACCTTTCTGGCTGAAATAGTGTTGGGAAGATCTAAGTTTGTAAGAGGGTTTGGGTCTCAACCAGGCCCTTCCCAAAGGGACGACCCGGAACCTTAGGTCTCTAGTAGGGAAGGTATCGTTCATAATTTATTTTCAACACAAGTATAAGAGAACTCTCCCTCCCAAAACAGGATAAATTTTTGGAAGCCATCCTCAGGTAATCCACTAAAATTAATCCCATATTCCTTGCATTGGAACCTTGTGCAATATGAAGAGAATGAAGGGAAGGCTTGTCACCTCACCCTCTTCCCTCTTCGCCTCACCCTCTTCCATGGTCGATGCACCATCTTCAACCAATAGAGGAGAAATAAATTTTAATGTGTGAATTCCTTTATCGAATATTTGGAATCCTCTTGTTTCTCACACCGAGCATGACTCACATGGGCTACATATTTTTCATGCTCACAACTTTTTCAAAATTGAATGAACTACAAGAATACTAATTCCCACCATAATTTGGATATGTAGGAAGACTTCTCATCGCCCGTGGTCAATAGATATCCTCTTAACGAATCCAAACATAATCCCTTTAATTTGGCCATCCTTTATAGTAATAATCCCCGAATTAAACGCTCAAATCATTAAGCCATCCTTTTTTAGGATGTAATCCCAAACTCATTTCCCTCAAAAAATATACAATCCTTTTAGACTTATTGAACTATGTGGGATATGGTTCTCATTTATATGGGATACATAGGAAGCCACCATAAGGTTCAAACCCAATGTCTTAAATAAATATTATTCTAAATGGGCCACATTCCCAATAAGATCTGATACTACTTGAAAAGCCATGTCCCTTCTAAGTTCCTTGGTATGCTTCATCATAATTCCCACAAAATGTTTTGACAAAGAACATTTTTCTTATATGTCTATATCAAATGACATTAAACTATACGGGTTGTCTATATCACAAGACAATAAAAGGGATGATGCATCCCATTCAGTGGAACCGATTTACAAGGGTTCTGATTTCTTTCACAAGGATTCATAGGTAGCATATCTTATGGACGAGATCCCAAAATCAAACCAAACCATCTTCTCCCTGGATGATAATAAAATTGCAGAGTGTCCATTATGTGGCTTAAAAACCCGTATCAATCCAACAATGATTAAAAGAATCTATATGTAATATATTAGAGGATACCATTGATGGAAAACCTAGAATACATAAGGATATCTCTATTAATTAATAAACTTGAATACGTAATGATGATTAGAAATTTTACACTTGTTAATAAGTGATTGAAAATTCTAAGGGAAACATATGTCATGCTTGATGAATTAAAAAGGATCCATCAAAATATCATAAATATACAAAGGGAGTCCCGGGGTAAATAATAATTCCCCCCCCCCCAAGGGTAAGATGAGTCCTACATACCATCCTCTTGAAAAATGTATGTTCCTAAGTATCATGAAGTTCAAACATAACGAATGCCTTCCTTTGGAAAATAGTACCTCTTTGGATAAATAATTATTGGATGTTTTTGGTTCCATAAATAAATACATGGGAAACCCCCTGGAATTAGTAATTCTTAAAACTAGAGTACATGTTTCAAGGACCTAAGAAACACACCCAGATACCAAGATTCAATTATGGATTGTATTGATCATTTCATAACATAATAAATCGGAAAATGGGAATATAGATATAGATTACCATTTACAATTTTAAATTATTATATCATCTAAACTATATAAATAATATATATGTAAAAAATTTATACCAGACCTTTGTAAAGTAAAAGAATGGTCATAGTTTCCAATACTATGATTTCCCTTGAAATATGAGGCCAAAGTTGAACCTTGGACTTCTCAAGATATAATAAATATTTGATGCCAGTGAAATGATAAAAGGATTTGTGGAGAAGTATGATATCTATTATAAAACCTTAAAGAGAAGATAGAAAATGGTTTTAATGTCCATTGTAAGATGTTGATAATATTTCCATAACTATATTTCATTATTTTATGCGTATAAATAATCATAAATTGATGAAATAACCCCCAAATAAAAATTAATAGGTTATTTTCTTATTCAGTTTTCAATTAAAATTGCATAAGAATTACCTCTTCCCAGGCATTCATTTTTTTTGATTAATTAATCATAATCTATAATGGCCTCACTATTAAAATAGTGATTGAAATGTTTCATTAATTTATTTGTGTCCAGATTTTTGCTATGAATTACAAAATATCATTATTTGTTCATCATGTTCTAGTGAAGAGATATGGATCATCTTAATTTATTCCCCATTGATCTCAATAATATGTTTTTAGGTTGTGAATGAATCTTAATATTTTTCTTTTTTTCCTTATAAGGAGGATTATCATTTACTCTCATTCATGAGAATAATCAATTGAGATATTATCCAGGCCGAGAGAAAATTCTATAGAGAGAGTTATTTTCCAGAAATAGTCACATCATTATAAATATTAAATAAGTTGGTTTATATAGTTGGGTTTATAAAATAAGTAATTACAAAAAGTCTTATAACTAATTTCTATATTCTACTTAAAATATATATCAAATAATGATATTGTTTTTATATTCCATTATGTAACCAAAATCACATGAATTTAGGTATCATTTGTTAAATAATTAAATAAAAATTTCCTTAAATGATATTAATATATATATATATATATATTTATATCATTTTCAATGGAATCTTAACTCTATGATTTAACAATTCTTCGAATTTATAAAATCATAACTAATAATTATGTTTAAAAACATTAGAAAATAAAAAATAAAATACATTCAATAGGTTAGTAAATATTATGCTCACTAACATGTGGATATGTTTTCATTTATTATTCACCTGAGTAGATAAATAATTTGTTGACTAATAATAATTAGTTATGTAATTTTGTATAATAAAAAAATGATAATTATATTACATATATAATTTTCAGACAAAAAATACTATGTGTTTAATATTTGACTAAAATATATTCTAAAATGCAACAAACTGGTGATTAGAATAAATTTACCTACATATCATTAATATTTATTCTTCTTCATTGTAGAGATTATTATTTATTTAACAATTAAATGTTAATAGAACATAACAATAATTATTCTTGTAATCAACTTGAGACTCTATAAGAATAATTATTTTTGAAATTAAGAGATATCACCTATATTCTATGATCAACGTCTATTAACATGTTAGTGAACTAATAGAGATTGAAGTTAATCAATCAATGAGAATAACCTCATACAAACTATCGTAGTGTAACATAATATATTTTTCTCAATACATCATCATATGGATTTTTTTAACACCTTAATATTTTTTGTATGTATATTTTTAAATTAAATATCATTGATAACATACGTCGTAAGAAACATCTAACTTATGTTTACCAAAAAATATTAATATAACTAAGCTATTAAATTGGAGGGAATTAATATTATTTACCAAATTATAAAATTTATATTTTTTAAAATATTTTTACATTTAAAATATATATTATATAGGCATTAAATATTAATAAATATAGTATTAATCATAAAAACAACATGTTTCCAATGATAAATTTTTCTCATTATAATGGTTCTGTTGAATTAAATATATTTTTGACAATTTTATTAAAAAAAATTGAAAAGAAAATCTTTATTTAAAAGTGGAATATAAAAATTTACATTGGATGATTTTTTTTATGTTTCTGATAAGAATCATATTTTGATGAATAATGATAATATATTTTATTTCAATTGAAAATAACATATTTTATAAATAATTTATAATGATAAATTATAATTTTTATTTCATTTTGTGTATAATTAGATCCATATGTTCTCTATTAGTAAAAAATAGATAATTTTAAATAATTTAACATTGAATTTGGATATAAAAATGTTTTAATCTTATAAACGTTTTCACTTTAATAACTTATTTTCTCATTCCCTCTGCAAGATTAATTTTAAATTAATTTAATCTAATTACGTGTTCTGAATTTTTAAAAGTGGGTAAAATATTAGAAATCATAAACTCCAAATTTAGAAAATATATCCATTTTATTTCTAGAAAATATGTATAAAACATTCAACATATTTTTTATTTTTGTAACTAATGAGAATTTTATTAATTAAGGGTAGATATAATATTTTAGATATTATAAAATTTTTCTAAAACATGGCCTAATATTATTTAATGACTGTTTCTGACAAAAAAATCCCTTTATTTAATTTCTTATAGGAGCCATATGTATAACAATAATAGTTTTATAGTATTTTATTATATGGATAGTCAAATAGGTCATACTTTTGTTTTTAATAAGTATTAAATTTTTAATTCCTTTTCATTGAAATGAAATCATAAGCTATAAAAAATAATTTTAAATATATGATTGGTCTAATAATCGTGATAATTTATTTTCAATGTATAATAAATAAATCATTACCTTAAATAATTAAACAGTGATGTTGTTGTAATTGTTTAACTAATTGAGATATAAATTAATTACACTAAAAATATTAATATAAATATTTTCACAATGATAATGTCCTAAATTAAATTTATATATTGCTATGAGATTTTAGAGATTTATTAATGGTGTTTTTTATTTTGTATTGTGTACTGAATTTTTTTAAAAAGTCATGTAATGAATAGTGTCACAGTTGACATTAATGAAATTTTAAAATAAATAACATTTTATTAAATTATATTATATTTTTTAAAATATAATTTCAGAAAAATAGATTAATAATGTTGAAAATTTTAACCATGACTCATTTATGTGTTTTTTTTCATATTATAGTAAATATATTAACCATCGAATAATAAAAACTCATGTTGTCATGATAAGAGTTAAATGGGTTAAATATGTGTTAAAATAGACTAAAAGTGTAATGATGTGACCAAAAAGGTATAGAAATTATTTTTTGTTATTATTTATACCCATACTTATCTTATATTTAAAAAATAACTTTGAAAAAATTTCTAATTTAAAATTAATGTTTTTAAATTTAATTATTTGAGAGTTTCAATATAATTCCCCTAACAAAAATTATAAAATTGAATATCCTCCCTCACTTATTCACACGACATTAAGAATTATTGATCAACCAAATCGTCCCCATTTCTCTTAAAAATACTTTTTCATGTTCTCATGGTGATAATCTTACAAAAACCATCCATATATCCTATAGTTTTAGTTCTAATGGAAGCCCGCTGAAGAAGTGGTAATAATTGTTACCAACACATTCAAGTTAATTTTTTATTATACATCATCATAATAAGTTATTTAAACGATAATGTAGTAAATACAATATAATAGTTTTTCTGACATGTTATTATAAATATGGTACAACCATATTCCATCTTTAATCCACAAAATATAAAAAAATATACCAGACATTCTTACTTATGGAATACCATCTCCACACCGTGGAGAAATTTATTTTCATCGCCAATATACATACATGAGTATAATGATGTAAATAATTTATATATATTTTAATTATGACATGGTATTCATTTTTTAATGTTAATATACAAAAAACTTCCCTAATCATTCACCATACATGGAATTATACCATTGCTCATGTGTTTGTACAAAATTCCCTCTCCACAGTACAATGTGATTCATTTTCCATATCCAACATTCATTAATGTCTCTAAAAATAATTTATTGATTAAATTTGATATTTATAACATAAATATTTTTATTTATATATTAGATATATATCATATTCATGAGAACCTAGACATTCATGAAAAACATGCGTAGGAAAATGAAGAATTTAACACACAAATCAAGGGTAATAAGAACATATTATCAATAAAAGGGTGATAAAATAATATAGGAAGATCATATATGATATAATAAACAATAATTTTCTTCTATTATAAATTAATAATATTCATTAATCATTTATACATGACGTTAAATCAATCTAATCATAAGTAATGTGTATGTTAAGGAAATACATATCAATCCCCTTTCATTGAGGTATAGTTTGAAGTTATGCAGCCACCTTCTAATTTGAGGTGTATATAAACCCCATTTCATTACCATGTGATAAATTTATTATAAATTTATTTAATTTATTTAAAAATGTTCAATATGGATTGGTACACCTAGAATTATTAATTATTTATTTCTCCCAACTTTTTATCCATATAAATATTCACGATTTTATTTTACTTATTTACTTATAAAGATATAAATGGATTATAATGGAAATTTAATTTCCAATTTTAATAAAATTATTTTCAAAATGAATATTTTTAAATTATTTATATATGATGGTTTGAAAATGACAAAATTATTGTTTTAATCTAAATATACACTACGAAAATAAATTTCCTTGTACTGTGAATATTATTTAATTTCCAACTTCCCATGGAAGCTTACATATTTTAAAAATTGAAAAAAACCATTCCATTATTTTTGGGACATTTAGAATTGAAATTTTATTTTTTAAAATAAAAGATAACTTGTCTATGAAACTTATTTTCTCAATGTTTTAATATTATTTTTTCTCAATAAAGTTTCAATGATTTATTTATAGTATATTAAGGTATGAATAAACAAATTTTTAGTCATATGAAAAATCAAGGTTGGTATCATATGATATTATCTAAAAAATTTTATTGAATGGTTTTTGATAATTTGAACTATCGATGTTCAATTGTTATAACATTATGGGTTTATTGTTAATGTATTCACTTTTCAAATTGCAGTTTTTATTACTCATTTTACATTATTTATGTTTTACCCATTAGTATAATGTTAATTTTACATGATACATGATATAAAATAAATTTTATAGCCCCTCTATGCATCTATAGCTCTCAAAATACAAAAAATAATAGGTATTGTCTAAGGCCATAAACATTTTTTATAATATTGGAATGATTCTTGGATAATGATAGATTATTGGTATGAATGTTGGATAGTCTTAGATTCATGGGATGAATCCATGACATTATTAGACTCCTAGCACAATGACTTATTTGAATTTTATTCTTGTTTTGATGCCTTTATATAATTTTTTATATTTCCAAAATTATATATTACATCATTATGAACTTAGTTATAGATATTTCATGTGAATATTCAACTATTATGATATCCATTGTTATGTTTCCAATATCATGTGATATAAAAATGGCATGTGTTTCAGTAATTAACTTTGCCTTTATATTTATGTATATTTATTTATAAAAACATCTATTTTAATCTAAACCATCAAGAGCATTTGAGCTTACCCCTTTAATATGTTCCATTTTTTCCAAGATTCCGTGATGTATAATATGTCTAATATAAATGGTTACAAAATTGGGAATAGTGATAGTCTTAATGAAATTATTTGTCTATTTTTTGTTTTATAATATAATAAGAATTTCATATATATATCAAGTTTACCATGGATATTATACTATTAAGTCCATTGGAATGTCATTCATTATATATTAATCTAATATAATATTGTATTGCATCAACATGAGGAAAATGGGGATCCAGATATTTAAAATACGTATTAGAAAATGTTTTTTAGAATACAGGGGAACTAGATTTGGGAAAACAATTATAGAGTGAAACCTTATTAAATAATATGAAAATAGATCCAAATAAACTATTTTAATTATTTAGATATTATTTATGATATTTTTTCAAATTAAGTCTTTTGATTCACTAGTTCTGAGATAATAAATTATCTTTTATAATGTTATGATATAATCTACTATATTCCATTATTTCAAAAAGGAACATAATGTTTGGAATGGAATCTCTATCAATGAACGTACTCCATATAGGAATTTCCATCCTATGTAATATAATGATGTTGGACATGAAACTAGAAAATCTTCTAAACAACATATAACTATATTGGGATAGCTGATTCGGGATATTAGCAATAACAATACATGTATGAAGAATCCTAATTTAAAATTTAGTAGAAAAATATTAGAACACATCATGAAACAACATCCTCCATCATTCAATGGGTCTACAAATATATTTTTAGAAGTGAATTATATATGATCTCCTTAGAGAAGATAAATTTTACAATGGGGTGTATAGAAAGGGATATTGTTTTAAAGATATTTTATCTTCACTTTTGATATATGGATTACTACAGTCATTTAATCAAAACCTAAAGGTAGAAGATGAAATAGAAAACATTGAATATAATCATTTTAAGTAACTTTTCATAGAAAAATGTTTTCCTCACAAACAAATTGTGGATATGGAGATGTAATATCTATGTTTGAGGAAAAAGGATGAGAAGAATGTATCTAATTATGAAGAATTATTTTCATGATAAGAAAATCATGTTGTGGATTATATACGTATCCTAAAGAGTATGATTTCCCATTTAATTGATGGTTGAAGGAATTCAACTGAAATAAAATGGTCTCCCAAACATTATCATCAGTTGAGGATATAGTTCGATCATCTATAAAGATAGAGAATGAATTTTTAATGATTGACGAAATCCATGGGAAACAATAAAAGGAGAGAAGTATAAAGTAAGTGTTGGATAAATTTAAGAATAAAAAATGAATTAATAACATGTGATAATTGTGGAAAGAAACCCCAAATTACATGCATAAAAGGAAAATTATTTTATTTCATCTGTGGGGAAGAAGGCGTTCATGCCCATGAATTTAACAAAAAGAAATAATTTCCCAATGTTTAATGCTTCCACTATAAGGATATGAGGATCTTTGTAGTTGATTCCACCAAGTATCAATGAATTATATCTAAAAATAAGCAAAGGGTTACTGTCAAGATTATCATATTACTAATGTGGATGTAAAATAGTTAAATTATTTGTTTTTCTATTTATAATATTCAAATGACATAGAATGATTATATAGTAATTTATATTTTCCAATGATTGGTAAGAATTTATTTATACATTAATGATTTATGGTGATAAAGGTATTAATTTTTGTTGTATAGGAAAATAAGATCTATATTATCTAGTTTGAGGAATCAAATGTTATATTGATTATTGTAATTTAGATAACTCAAAAATATGTGGTCTTTTTATTTGGAGAGAGGTACTTTAGATGAATCTTACGAAAACTACTTATTGGATGGATTGAGTTGAGAATAAGATATTATTATTTGAGTATAAATTAAAGTTTATAATATTATTTATCTTATAATAACCATTTTTTTAGGAACATTTAAAAGTTCGATTAATGACTCATGGTAATTATGATACATAATTGTTATTCACTCCTAAAACAATCATCTTGAACATTCATTTCATGGTGTATTGGATGAAGTGAAAATAGATAAATGAACATCCAAGGTCATATATTATTATAATGTAATGGAAATGAATCAAGTATGTGATTTTATTTATAGTAAAATAATCCTTCAAATATAGTCAAAGGAGTTTGGATCAAAATCATTGTCTATTCAATATTTTTTAAAATTCATAGTCTTTTAAACATTCACATGTTTATAATTTTTTTATTGATAACTTTATGATGACCATGTTCTATATCACCCTCCATCTGAAAATTATAGTTATATTTCTCTTCCACTTCCATGATTTCACCTTCTGTTAATATTCTTCTATTGAAACGTATAATTTTGTGGGGACCTTTTCATTTCTCATTCCCTTATATGAAGGTGGTGTTTTATTAAGATGATTTTAAGTGTGTATTATCTATAAATTTAATTTTTTTCAAACATTTATTTCCGATCATCAATTTCAAATTGAGAGGAAATAATGTTTTAATGGAGTTGAGAATATAACTCATGAAGAATTTTTTATATCTCTTTTTAAATTTAATCTCTCTAATAGAATAAATTTCATGTAATGACTAACTTGACTCTATAATGTATCATTTTTATAATGTGGTTGTCAAAATAGAGGGAATGAATATTATAAAAAAAAATTTCAAATAAATATTTATTATAATGTTTTGAACTACAGCACAATGATTTTTTAGGAAAATAATAAGAATAGATTAATATTTAATCATCAAATTATATATTTTTATAAAGGCATATTAATCACTTTTTAGTGGTTCATTTGTTGTAAATATTGTTTTAGATCTTTTATAAGTTTTCATTTTTAAAGTATAATTCTTCTAATAAATATGAATATGATAATCTACATTGGTTGAATTTTTTTTATTTTTTTCTAAATTTCTTATTTTAATGAATAGTAATAAAATATATCATTTCAATAGAAAATTAAATTTTCATTAAAATAATTTATATTAGTAAATTTTATTGATAAATGGTTTTCTGGTATAATTACTACTATTTTTATCATTGAATCTAATGGAGTTCCTTGAAATCGATTTCAAATTAAATTTTAATTTAAATACATTAATATATTTTAAACATTTTAAATTTTAAAACATTTTTCTAGTTTCATATATAGGATTAATTTTATATTAATATTACTAGATTATTTGATATTAAATTTTAAAAATTGACTCTATATTTGAAATATTATGGTCTACATTTAGAATATATGTCCCTTTTATTTGTGTGAAATATTATTTGTAACTTCAGTTGTTTTTTAATGTCCATAGTTATGTGTAATTGAGGTAATTAAAATTAAAAATAACAGTATAAATATTTTAAAATTACCATAAAACAATAAAACAATTTTCTATGAGGGGTGTTTGACCAAAATCAACCATATTCAAATTATATGGCATCCTGGATCCACATGGAAACTTTATTACATTCAGAGTATATTATTTTAAGGAAATTCAGATATGGCATACTCTTGTTATTAATAAGAATTCAATTATTATTATGTCCTTATTATGAAGATATATTCGTGTATAAATATTCACTTATAAATCATGATTATTTTTTATAGTTTTTAGGAAAAAATTATTACATTAATGACTAATACAATGATGATGAAAAAATTTATTAATTGTTGGAACTATCAAATAAACGATAATGAAAATATTAAAATAATTATAATTTTATATAATTAATGTCATGAAAAAACCATATAAATGACCTGGACATATTATGGATATATTAAAGGTTTTCATTCTATTTATCTTATTTATATATAATTTCAAAAATCAAACTAATGAATATTTTCAAAATTTACATTAATGATATTTTAACATTAAAAATATATTATTACGAATAAAAAATTCTTAAAAAAATTTGGGCCAACATATTTTTATAAAATTGGAAATTTAATCGAGGACTTTTTTTTTCTCATGTTAGTATAAATATATCATCCTTTAAGTAGTAAAAACACAAGTTTTCACGGTAAGATTTAACTAGAATAAATATATGTAAAAACAAAATGTCAATGGTAATAATTTGACAAGCACATGTATAGAAATTATTATATATGAGTATTTAAACAAATAATCATATTATCATATGATTAAATCACTATCGATCCATTATTAATTGAATATTAATTTATATTAATTTAATATTTTGTGGGTTTCCAAAAATACACATCACCTCAATTATCAAAGGGCATGTCATCCCCCACTTCTTCACACCACATTGAGCATTATAGCTCAACATAGCCATTTTAGTTTACCCTAAAAAATTTCTTACCTATGTCTTATTGGTCTTGGAATTATAAAAAATACCAACATTAGATTTCTTAATAAGATATCTAAAGTAATCCTAGAAAAGATGAGGTAATCATTTTTACCAACTGATCCAAGTTGATTTATTATTCTACATACACTTCAGTAGTTCATTCCATACTTTTGTAATAAATATAGTATAATATATATAATGAGATGTAATTATTTTTATGGTTCAATCATATTAAACCTTGTTTACATCCTATGAAAAATATTCTTCTTGTAAGTACGTACTGCTTATTGCCACTATGCCGTGGTGTAATTTATTTTTCATAAACTCTATATTGAGATGAATATAATAATATAATTAATCGATATGTATGATAATTATGACATTAAAATCATTCTAAAAAAATTAAAATACGATCCACTTCCTTATGCTTTCCCAATTAAGGGAATGATTTCGTCATTCTTGCGAACGTACGACCTATCATCACCACAAAAAAATGAAATTTATTTTCCATATCCAAAATTAAATAATTATTATAAAAAATAATTTAATTATAAAATATTAAATTTATTACATAATATTAATTTAGGATATCTTGGTTCTATATATTATGAAAAATAACAGAGACAGTCATGAAAAAAACATAGGAAAACGAAGTGGTTAACACTGAAAACATGGTAATAAAAAATATTATACACAAAAGGGTGAGAAAATAATATAATATGTTCGTATAAGATATAATAAATGGAATAATGTTATTTTATTACTTAATAACACACATTATAGCACTATATAGATGGTTAAATCTCGGTCAAGTATTGGATGGTTCCAGGTAAGTGACCACATCTCAATCTCTATTAATTATGGTCTAGTTTGATACGATAAGAACACCTTCTTTTATGAGAGGTATTATAAGGCCCCATCATTAAACCTTACTTAATCTTGAGTTATTACAAGATTACACATTGAGGAACTTTTAGGGTTTAGAGTTTTAGAGAATTAGATCATAAAACGTTAATTACATTCCACATATAAACAAAGTGGTTACATAAAGATAGTATTCTTCTTTCCCATCAATGGAAACATATTTAAAATAAAACATGGATTTTTTATTGACACTTCCTTGACACTATAATCATATCGTGTACCTTTCCCTTGACCTATGAAAAACATTTCAAAAAAACTTGGGATGAGCATAAAAAGATCAGTAAGGGATATAAAAATATAGAAAGGAAACATGGGTACATATATACATAAGAATGAAATCATACTTTACCCATAAAACATAATCACTTTAACATACCTCATAAAATCATGAATAAATCATATAAATCATAAGACATAAAGGTAACTTGAGGCATTCATAACATTCTTACATAGGGAGTAACCCTCTTGGTTATGTTTGGAATACCCATCACAGTATATTCCCTATATCTCTTCGGAGAAACCTTAACGTTTCACTCCTTCGCGTTACCCAATGCATTGGAGAGCTATATCGGGCTAACCCGCCCTTAGTCTATCACAGAACCACCCGTCTTCATAATAATTCCCAAGAACCTCAACATAATCCTATTACATAAAACATACATAAAGGAAACATAACATTTCCACCATTCAATCACAAGATATCAATACAACACATTGATATAAAAACATTATGAAAACAATTTTCAATACCAAAATAAAAGAAAAGTAAAACTTTGTATTTATCTTTCTTTTTTAAAAAAAGGTATGGCTTGTAGAGGAAGCCAAAACTCAAATAATGGTCACGGCGGCGGAGAAGTCGTTGTCGCCGCATACGTACGACAAAAACATTCCCTTTTGTCATTTAGTAAACGCTTCGTATAAAAAATATTTCTTTTGAATAAATGTAAAAGTCAAAGGGGTTTATACACCATATAAAAGAAGGTTGTGTATAAAACAAAATATGCCTCAATGAAAGGAGATTGAGACAAAGTCCCATACCTCGGGTCCGACTTGACTCGGTCGTTCATTAATCTCCTGAATAATAAACTTTAGTTAATTTCTACTTGTCTAAGAACCTTTTTCAAGTTCATTATTCCTTTTATATCACTTATTTCCATTTCATGAACACTATGTAATTATTTAAGTTAATAACGTCCGTTTTAACGATCATTGGTACTTGAGTCAAAAATAAGCCCTTTATAATTACAAGTTGTTCGTGTACCCATTATATCCAGAATGGTATTCATGATGTAGATATCATATATGTCATATATATCCTGTACATTCATGCATTTATAATATTACATAATCATTTAGAGATAAGAAATGAAATGCACCGTTCATGGAGACGGTAAGCCGTACATATGCATGAACGCTACTTTCATTTCTATTTCGTATTTTATAGAATGGAATCATAATGATATAAAGGTATATTATATTTCCAGTATAATATCAAATATAATATCATAGTTCCATCCTTTATACGTCCCACATATGGTATTTAACGAATCAAATCACTTTGAGGAGGCGGTAGTCCGCACTTCCTGAAATGAAGATATCGCATTTACCCGTAATGGAAACCATAAAGGTATGCCCAAAATGAAAAATACAGAAGCTTAAGGAAAACATAAACATATTATATATCATATATAAATATAGTGACATCTTAATGGACACCTTTGAAGGTGTTAAAAGAATGTTGAACAATCATCGTTTCAGGAGGCATATATTCACCATCAACGGAAACAGTATGTCCTTTAACCATTAGATGTAGGTGTGTGTAAGTGTAGCTTGAATCCTTCTTATAACGGCATCATAGTATATTTAAGATACTAGAGTTGTTACAAAATAAATTAATAAAAATAGTTTAGGGGGTTGGATAAGCAAAATAAAACAAAAGGACTCAAGTGAAGACATTACCTTAAAATCCGGTAACTCCCTATGGTTTGAGCTCAAAGGCTTCCTTGGGAAGACTTCTGCCAAATGTTAGGCTTCAAGAAGTAATAGAGGGATTTGTAGAGACAAAATGGGCTGGTGTTGGCCGAGCCAAAGGTTTTGGGAGTGTGGGTAAGGAGGTAGAGGTGGGGGCCTTTTATAAGAGGAGAGGAGGGGCACTCTTGGAAGGTAAAGAAAAGTCACTTTATTTTAAAATGGTATTCGGATTTAAGAGGTCCCAAATTGATGTGTTTCAAGGATAAGGTGATAAGGGTTCTAAATCCACCCATAAAATAGGTTTTTGACATGTGTAGTTCATAGATTTTACATTATCATTTCATTTTATTTAAATCCTTTATTAATGAGGTAATCGCTGCATCATCATGATGTCATAAATAATTTAATTTATTTAAAGTCTAAAAATTATAAAAAAAATACTATGATGTATGAAATCTTTTTATCTTTCCAATGACTATTTATAATCAAAAATATGACTTGTATAATTCCATTTAAAAATTGTTTTAGTAAAACATCTCTTGTATGTGTCATTTTTACTTTAACATTAAATAAAAAGTTATTTATGTCATTTCCCAACCAAAGTGGCTCCATGGGGTCCCCAAGATGACCCATGGATTCTCTTGGTCGGCCATGACACATAAAATGAGGGTAGGAAATGTGTCAAGCTCATCTCATATTATTAAAACATTATTTTTACCTTAAACAACACTAATTACCTCTAATCGCGATTAAGAACTTAAAAGTTACTATTCAACAAAAAATTATTTTAATCTCATTGAACCACATTTTACTTCTTAATGACAAACATGTATGTCGGATTTTTGAAAATAAAATCACAGATGTGGCAAAGTTTCATTTAAATGAAAAATCAGTTTCTTTAACTACCAATTAGTGGTTTCACTATTCATCAAAAATTGAAGTTTTTCAGAAAGATATCAAAACTTCACCCTAAGCTATATTTGATATTCCAAATTCCAAAAATGATGTCTATTTTACAAAATTAAAAACATGTATGTTGCATTAATTAATTTAATAACTAATTCCCGTTGTCATTAAAAATTTCTTGTTTTTATGAAACAATAAGTATCAAAAGATTTACACAAGTTTAAGTCCAATTTCAAAGTGAAATTGATTCCAATGACCACCATTGGATAAAATGGTAAAAATATATTCTAATTTCACTTCAAAACCAATTCAAAAGATATTATAATCATATAAATAAATAATATTAAAAAGATGTTTTGAATTAAAATACAACATTTTTCACTTTTCATTAAAAACTAAACTTTATCGGGAAAATACCAAAAATTCACACAAATTAAATTTTGATCTACCAATCATAAATAATAAGTTTATTTTGACAAAAATAGCTTATAAAATTGTAAAAAGATATATTTAAAAAGGGTTTTCTATCAAAAGGCAGTAAAATTATCTTTTAAGAATATTAGTGTATTCCATGCATAAGATTGTATTTATTTTCATTTTAAGCCTCTAAAACACTATCTTAATAATTAATAGACATAGATAAAAATATATATTATTCATTACTTACTTGGGATGTTACATCCTTCCCCCCTTTAGAAAATTGTGTCCCCACAATTTATTTACTTATCGAATAAATGGGGGTACTTATCCCTCATTGCATTTTCAGATTCCCATGTTGCCTCTTCCATCATGTGGTTTTTCCACAAAACCATTACCTGATTAATCACCATATTCTGTAACACTTGCCCCTTGTGGTCAAGAATCTTGACAGGTTGTTCCTCATAAGATAGGTTCTCTTCCAGCTGAACTACCTCTGGACTCGAAACATGAAATGGATCTGGCATGTACTTTCTCAGCATCGAAACATGAAAAACATTGTGTACCTGAGATAAACTCGGAGGTAAAGCCACCCGGTATGCAACTGATCCAATTCTCTCCATAATTTCATATGGTCCAATGAACCTTGGACTCAGCTTTCCTTTCTTACCAAATCTCATCACACTTTTCCATGGGGAAACCTTGAGAAAAACATGATCACCCACCTCAAAAGATAGATCCTTCCTCTTGTTGTCTGCATAACTCTTCTGCCTACTCTAAGCTGTTCTCATGTGTTTCTGTAACAGCTGAACTTTTTCTGCCATCTCTTCTACCAATTCTGGTCCCATCAACTTCCTTTCACCTGCTTCATCCCAGAAAGCTGTAGTTTGACACCGCTTCCCATATAATGCCTGAAATGGTGCCATCTGTATACTAGAATGAAAACTATTATTATATGAAAATTCAACCAAAGAAAGATAGTGGTCCCAACTTCCCTGATAATCCATCGAACAAGCTCGTAGAATATCCTCCAAGGTCTGAATTGTTCGTTCTGAATGCCCATCTGATTGAGGATGAAAAGCTGTACTAAAATTTAATTCATTACCCAGCGACTTCGGAAAGCCTTTCCAAAAGTTAGAAGTGAACCTAGGATCACGATCAGATACAATGGAGAGAGGAACTCCATGTAACCTGACTATCTCATTAAGATACAAACGGGAAAGTTGATCTAGGGAAAAAGTATCTCGTATAGCAAGGAAATGAGCAGATTTAGTCAAGCGATCAACAATAACCCAGATTGAATTATTACCTCGAGATGTCTTCGGTAATCCCACAACAAAGTCCATGGATATATTCTCCCATTTCCACTCTGGTACTGGTAAAGGCTGAAGCATCCCTCTCGGTAACTGCCACTCTGCATTAACCTATTGGCATGTCAAACACTTCATAGTAAAATCTGCAATATCTCTTTTCATTCCATCCCACTAGTAATACTCCAGCAGATCTCTGTACATCTTAGTACTGACAGGATAAACTAAAAATAGAGAACTATGAGCTTCACATAACAACTCTCTCTTCACCTGTGAATCATAAGGAACACACAATCTCTTCCCAAATATCAAAAAGAAATCATTATCAATGTTGAATTCAGGAAACTTACCTTTCTGAACTAGCTCTACCTTTTTCTACAACTCACTGTCTTGCTTATGTGCTTGCTTGATTTTATCTGATAGAGAAGATCTCACTGATACCTGAAACAAAACCGAAGAACATCTTGCACCAACAACTTCTATGCCAATGTTCATCAAATCCTTAACCAAATGATCACGTTCTAAACACAACATTGTTAATGAAGCATTACTTTTTCGACTCAAAGAATCAGACACTTTATTTGATTTTCCCGTATGGTAGTGAATTGTACAATTATAATCCTTGAATAATTCCATCCATCTCCTCTGTCTCATGTTTAACTCTTTCTGAGTGAATATATACTTTAAACTTTTGTGATCAGTATATATTTCACACTTTACTCCATAAAAATGATGCCACCAAATTTTTAAATCAAAAATAACAGCAGCTAATTCCAAATCATGTGTAGGGTAATTTACCTCATGAGTTTTTACCTGAAGTGAAGCATAAGCAATTACCTGATCATTTTTCATAAGGAAACCTCCAAGTCAATTCAATGAAGAATCATTGTAGACAACAAACTCACCATTCCTGGAAGGTAGTGCCAAAACTGGATCATTCACCAATCTTCTTTTCAATTCCTAAAAAAAATCATCACATTCTTTTGTCCAGATAAACTTAACACCCTTCCGAGTTAGCTTAGTCATTGGACTAGATAACCATGAAAAATTTCTAACAAACCTTCGGTAATAGCCTGCCAAACCAAGGAAGCTACGAATCTCAGTTACATTTGTGGGTCTTGGCCAGTCTTCCACAACTTTTGTTTTTGCAGGATCAACAGTTATCCCATCTTTAGAAATAATGTGACCAAGGAAAGAAATTTGTTTCAACCAAAACTCACACTTTCTGAATTTTCCATACAGTTTCTTTTCTTTTAAGGTTTGCAAGATAACCCTTAAATGTATTTCATGCTCCTCTTTAATTTTAAAAAACACCAAAATATCATCAATGAAAACCACCAAAAACTTATCCAAGAACTCATGGAAAATTCTATTCATTAAGTCCATGAATACAGCAGGTGCATTGGTTAGACCAAAAGGCATTACTACAAATTCATAATGGCCATATCTTGTACGGAACGCGGTCTTCGGAACATCTGCTTCCTTTACCTTCAGTTGATGGTACCCCGATCTCAAGTCAATCTCTGAAAAAAAAACTGAGCTCCCTGGAGCTGATACAACTTCATTTGATGGCCCGACATCTACTGAAGTAGTTGCAAAGGATTTCACCACCCCTTTCTGCTTGTAGTCTATCTACTTCCCATCACTCAAGCTCTTTGTCGGACACTCGTTTGCATAGTGACCCATCTCATTGAACTTATAACATTTCAATAACTATAAATCCAATTTCGTCTTACCTTCACCTTGATCCTTTTCAGTGGAATCACGAGCCTTATGTCCCATCTTACCACATCAGTAGCACTTTCCAGAATTCAGAAGACATTCCCCAGCATGACTTTTGCCACATTTATCACAAACTAGTAACTTAGTTTTCTTACCATCAGACTTTTTTAAAGAATTCTTACCTTTCTATTTCCACCTCGGTCTCTTCTTCTGCTGGTTGTTATAGAACACTTGATCATCAGAAAACTCCATTTCCACCTTCTCAGCACATAGAACAAGCTATTCATAACTTTTAAACTCACGAGAAGCTAATGCCCTTCGATATTTTGGCTTTAATCCTGAGTAAAAATGATTGATTTTACTATCAAGGTCTCGGATAAAATTTGGAGCATACCTTGCCAATCGAGTGAACCTTTTTTCATAGGTAGCCACTGAGTCTTCCTCTAGCCTCAATTCCAAGAATTTATTTTCCATCCTAAGTCGAACAGCATTAGGAAAATACTTCTCAAGAAACAAACCTTTGAATTCATCCCAGTCAAGAGCATCAATCTCATCGGCATCCCTGATATTTTTAACCATAGACCACCACTGATCTGCCTCACCCTCGAAACGATAAATTGGAAGACTAACCTTTTGATTGTCTGAACACCCCATGACATCAAAAATCTTCTCCAGTGCTTTAATCCACCCTTCAGCTAACACAGGGTCAGATGATACTCTAAATGATGGGGGATGTTGCCTCATGAAATGTTCCACCACTGACATGTTCCTCTACGGTAGATCTGGCTGATCTCGTTCATGGATACCACCACCATTTATCACTTGAGTCAACTGCGTCATTACTGCAACAAACTGTTCAGTTCCAATTCCGACCATCTCAGGATTCTGATTCGGAAGGTTATTTCCTTCTGTATGCCTTCCTAGCACTTCTCCCCTGTTTCCTCTGCGGAAAACCATTCTGAACAAATATGTCTTAAATGAAGCAACATGGTAATCTTCAAATACTATATCACTTCAATTTGACCATAAAAAAATATTTTTGGATAATCATTTAATAGAACTCTAACTCCTAAAGTTATCTAAACCGACCTCTGATACCAACTATAAGGCCCCATCCTTAATCCTTACTTAATCTTGAGTTATTACAAGATTACACATTGAGGATCTTTTCGGGTTTAGAGTTTTAGAGAATTAGATCATAAAACTTGAATTACATTCCACATATAAACAAATTGGTTACATAAAGATAGTATTCTTCTTTCCCATCAATGGAAACATATTTAAAATAAAACATGGATTCTTTCTTGACACTTCCTTGACACTATCATCATATCATGTACCTTTCCCTTGACCTGTGAAAAACATTTCAAAAAAACTTAGGATGAGAATAAAATGCTCAGTAGGGGATATAAAAATATGGAAAGGAAACATGGGTATATATATACATAAAAATGAAATAATACTTTACCCATAAAACATAAGCACTTTTACAAACCTCATCAAATCATGAATAAATCATAGAAATCATAAGACATAATGGTAACTTGAGGCATTCATAACATTCTTACGTAGGGAGTAACCCTCTTGGTTACGTTTGGAATACCCATCACAGTTTATTCCCTAAATCTCTTCAGAGAAACCTTAAAGTTTCACTCCTTCGCGTTACCCAATGCATTGGAGAGCTATATCGGGCTCACCCGCCCTTAGTCTATCACGGAACCATCCGTCTTCATAATAATGCCCAAGAACCTCAACATAATCGTATCACATAAAACATGCATAAAGGAAACATAACATTTCCACCTTTCAATCACAAAATATCAATACAACACATTGATATAAAAACATTATGAAAACAATTTTCAATAACAAAATAAAAGAAAAGTAAAACATGGTATTTATTTTTCTTTTTAAAAAAAGGTATGGCTTGTAGAGGAATCCGAAACACAAATAATGGTCACGGCGGTGGAGAAGTCGTTGTCGCCGCATACGTACGACAAAAACATTCCCTTTTTCTTTTAGTAAATGCTTCGTATAAAAAAGATTCCTTTTGAATAAACGTAAAAGTCAAAGTGTTTTATACACCATATAAAAGAAGGTTGTGTATAAAACAAAATATGCCTCAATGAAAGGAGATTGAGACGAAGTCCCATACCTCAGGTCCGACTTGACTCGGTCGTTCTTTAATCTCCTGAATAATAAACTTGAGTTAATTTCTACTTGTTTAAGAACCTTTTTCAAGTTCATTATTCCTTTTATATCACTTATTTCCATGTCATGAACACTATGTAATTATTTATGTTAATAACGGTCGTTTTAACGATCATTGGTACTTGAGTAAAAAATAAGCCCTTTATAATTACAAGTTGTTCATGTACCCATTATATCCAGAATGTTATTAATGATTTAGATATCATATATGTCATATATATCCAGTACATGCATGCATTTATAATATTACATAATCATTTATAGGTAAGAAATGAAATGCACCGTTCATGGGGACGGTAAGCCGTATGTACGCATGAACGCTACTTTCATTTCTATTTTGTATTTTATAGAATGGAATCATAATTATATAAAGGTATATTATAATTACAGTATAATATCATATATAATATCATATTTACATCCTTTATACGTCCCACATATGGTATTTAACGAATCAAATCACTTTGAGGGGGCGGTAGTCCGCACTTCCTTAAATGAAGATATCGCATTTACCCATAATGGAAACCATAAAGGTATGACCAAAATAAAAAATACAGAATCTTAAAGAAAACATAAACATATTATATATCATATATAAATATAGTGACATCTTAATTTCCACCTTTGAAGGTGTTAAAATAATGTTGAACAATCATCGTTTCGGGAGGCATAAATTCACCATCCACGGAAACAGTATGTCCATTAACCATTAGATGTAGGTGTGGGTAAGTGTAGCTAGAATCCTTCTTATAACAACATCCTAGTATATTATAAATACTAGATTTGTTACAAAAGATATGAATAAAATGATTTTAGGGGGTTGGAGATGAAAAAAAAAGGACTCAAGGGAAGACATTACCTTAAAATCGGGTAACTCCCTTTGGTTTGAGCTCAAAGGCTTCCTTGGGAAGACTTCTACCCAAATTGAGGCTTCATGGAGTAAGAGAGGGATGTGGAGAGACAAAATGGGCAGGGGTTCGCCGAGCCAAAGGCTTTTGGAGTTTGGGTAAGGAGGTAGAGGTGGGGGCCTTTAATAATAGGAGAGGAGGGGCACTCTTGGAAGGTAAAGAAAAGTCACTTTATTTTAAAATGGTATACAGATTTAAGAGGTCCCACGTTGATGTGTTTAGAGTATAAGGTGATAAGGGTTCTAAATCCACCCATAAAATAGGTTTTGGACATGTGTAGTTCATAGATTTTACATTATCATTTCATTTTATTTAAATCCTTTATTAATGAGGTAATCGCTGCATCATCATGATGTCAAAAATAATTTAATTTATTTAAAGTCTAAAAATTATAAAAAAATACTATGATGTAGGAAATATTTTTATATTTCAAATGACTATTTATAATCAAAAATCTGACTTGTATCACCCCATGTAAAAATTGTTTTAGTAAAACATCTCTTGTTTGTGTCATTTTTACATTAACATTAAATAAAACGTTATTTATGTCATTTCTCAACCAATGTGGATCCATGGGGTACCCAAGTTGACCCATGGATTGTCTCCATCGGCCATGACACATACAATGTGGGTAGGACATGTGTCATGCTCATCTCATATTATTAAAACATTATTTTTATCTTAAACTACACTAATTACCTCTAATCGGGATTAAGAACTTAAAAGTTACTCTTCACCAAAAAATTATTTTAATCTCATTGAACCACATTTTACTTCTTAATGAAAACCATGTATGTCATATTTTTTAAAATCAAATCACAGAAGTGGCAATGTTTCATTTAAATGAAAAATCAGTTTCTTTTACTACCACTTAGTGGTTTCACTATTCATCAAAAATTGAAGTTTTTCAGAAAGATACCAAAACTTCATCCTAAGCTATATTTGATATTATGAATTCAAAAATGATGTCTATTTTAAAAAATTCAAAACATTTACGTTGCATTAATTAATTTAATAACTAATTCCCGCTGTCATGACAAATAGCATGTTTTTATGAAACAATAAGTATCAAAAAATTGACACTAGTTTAAGTCAAATTTCAAAGTGAAATTGATTCCAATTACCACCATTGGAAAAAATGGTAAAAATATATTATAGTTTCACTTAAAAACCAATTCAAAAGATAATATAATCATATAAATAAATTATATTAAAAATAGGTTTTGAATTCAAATACAACATTTTTCATTATTCATTAAAAATGAACTTTGTAAGAAAAATACCAAAAATTCACACAACGTAAATATAGATGTCCCAAGAATAAATAATAAGTTTATTTTGACAAAAATAGCTTATAAAATTTTCAAAATTTAGATTTAAAAAGGGTTTTCCATCAAAAGGCAGTAAAACAATCTTTTAAGAATATTAGTGTATTCCATGCATAAGATTGTATTTATTTTCATTTTAAGCCTCTAAAACACTATCTTAATCATTAATAGACATATATAAAAATATAAATTATTCATTACTTAATTGGGATGTTACAGGTATTATACAACCCATTTTACATATGATTTAATTAATTTATAATCATCTAATATAATGTTTTGTTAAATTCGTTTCCATCATGGGGGTTATGATTTAAATATTCAATTTTTTATGGGATACCATGAATGTTTAAAGATTTACTTATCAAGTATTTTTTCCCATAAAAAATTTCATGATAATAATTTATATATTTACTTATATGGAAATAAATAATTTATAATAAAAATTTTATGTCTAATTTTTATTATGTTTTTTCTCGAAATTAATCTTTTCTCATCTTTTATAAGGATTGTTTTGAAAACTGAAAAAAGGATTGTTTTATTCTTAACATACACATAAGAAAAGTCCCTCCCAATGACATGAATAATTTTTATTTATATCTTACATTTAGAGATTAAATATTTTCTTAAATGGAAAACATCTTCCCCAATTTTTGGGATATATTATTATTATAAATCTGTATTTTTATATGATGCCGTTTTTGTTACGGGTATAATAAGATTCCTTTTCGTTAAGAAATTTTCAATGATATTGTTATAGTATCTTAATCTATGTCAACACCCTTTGTTGAATCTTATGATAAAATATGGCTTATTTCTTATGATACTATCTACCATATTTTGTAGAATGAGTTGTGATCTGTTTTATTGTGGATGTTATATTTTGAAACAATTCATTTTTTTAATGTTAAAGTATTAATATGTCGTAATATTGTTTTTAATATTAATTCTTATGTTTTTTATGATTAACCCCTTTAATATGATGAATGCATTGGACTTCATAATTGATTGGTGGGCCCAATATAGCACCTTGATGCTTTAGTGGGATGTATGAGACAAAATCCACTATGTTGTGTCTATCGTCTTACACACTCATTATATTCTTAGTAAAAAAAATTCATAATGTCAAATTATTGGCAAAATTACTTGTCATAATTAGATTTTTATCATGTTATTTTTACAATATTTGATTCTTTACCGGAAGCCCTGATAGTATTACATTCATGGTAAGAAGTCTCAGTAGAATGATTTAAATGTACAATATTTTTCATTCTGTTATTATGAATTATGTTATTTGTATTCTATGTTATTATTATACTTGTATAATATCATAAATTATGTTTCATATATCATATGATTATTTGAATGGCATTTGTTTTATTTATTCACATTGACTTCATGTTTTTTCTTATTTATTTATACTTAATTCAACCCTGTGCTGGTAACACCTCGAGATTTTAGGAGATATATTATTTTTAATTTCTTTGATATCTTCTATTTTACACTAAACCACGATTATCTTGTACTATACGCAACATCGTATTAGCATGCAGTATATGCAACACTATTCATGGCACGTGTTACACACAATATCAAGTTCCTTTTTTGGAAATTATTCTACGCAAAATTAAGTATTGATTTTGTTTAATATATAAATGAAATATGTTTTCATTAGGTCCTATGCAACACCAAACGGGGATTTCACTAAACGCAACCCTGACTTGGATTTCATTGCATGCAATCAACACCTTCTTCGATAGCGTGTGTAGTACGCAATACCAAGTTTCACTAAATAAGATATTATTATAATATTATTATGAACTAGCCGTTATGAATAGTAATACCCACTTTTTGAAATTTTATAAATCTTATCATTCAAAATGGACTTCATTTTTTGATTTGGAATATAGAAATTACCCTTGGGAAAAGTTTTGGTATTTTTCTGAAAACATTCAATTTTTGATGAATAGTGAAAACACTGGGTTACTATTTAAAAACAGAATTTTTATTTAAATAGATTTTTATTTTATTTAAATTTATTTTAGATCAAAATTGATACATAATACCTATGTGATTTCAATGTAATTCATTTGAGTCATTTTATAATAATTTTAGATATATAAAAATTTTATAGAACTTTTCACTGTCTTTTACCCACCTACTAAGAGAATTTGAAAATTTACATAAAAAATAATTTTAACGATTCTGTGAGTGGAATTTAGAAAATCCATGAGACATGGTTAATATTAAGGAGTAAAATTTGGTTCAATTAGATAAAAATAATTTTTGGTGAATAGTATCTTTTTACTTTTATTTACCATGTTTAAAAGTAAATAGGGTAACTAAGGGTAAAATGATATTATTATTACCCATACACTTGTCATAATTCTATTGGATAAGTTTAATTCGACTAAAAACAGCCTTTGGAATAAAATATTACCCTTTAGGTCCACTTGGATTAGATTAGGACACTTATTATTATTTTATATAAAGAATTGTTAAAATAGTTAAAATCAACGTTTAATAACTAAAACATTTTTAATATATGGTTACACATATGATAAATTCTACAATAAATATTAATTGGAAAGATATAAAAATTTACTACATAATGAAAAATTATTTATAATTTTTAGACATTATATAATTTAATTTATTTATGACACAATGATGATGCAGTAATTACCTTATTAATTACTTATTAACATAATTGATGTTATCAATACCCATATAAATGTAATTTTACACTTTTAATGAATTACACTAATTTTATAGGTTAATATGACTTGTTATTATTGATTCAATTAACTTTTTTCGAACTAATAATTCTGTTATGAGTTTCAAAAAAATCAATTACCAAATAGTGTCAAAATTGACATAACATAGTTTTTAAAACAAATATTATATTATTAATTGTTATTATTTTCTTAAAAATCTAATGATCGTCCAAATGGATTAGATAAGGTTATATATATAATAATGAACCGCTTGTGGTTCGTTTGGCTTGTTATAGTATGATTATTAACCATATAGTGTTAGAAAACAAGAAGACACGGTAAAAGATAAATTATTTAACTTCGAGTTAAATCTAAATGATAAGGTTAAAATAGTTACGTAAACATGTATAAAACCTATTTTTTGAGAGGATTTCGACTGATCTCCACTTTAGCTTCGAAATAAATCAATTTGGAGCTATTATAAATCGAATATGACTTTATTATAAAATAATATTTTAACTTTTTCCAAAGGTGCCCCTCTTCCCCTTATAAAAAGGGCACCCCTTCCCTCTTCTCTTCACACCATTTTGAGCCTTAAAGATCGGAAAACCCCTACCAATTACTCTTCTAACCCTCTCTAGTTATATCATATATGATCTTGTCTTCTTAAAATACCAAATCTCGTGACCTAAGAGGAAGTTAAAAGAATGTGCGTCGAGGAAGAGGTAATCTCTTCTACCGACTCATTCAAGTTCCATTCTGCCTTCTTCTACTTCCTCTTATTTATTTGTTTCATTATAAATTAATAACATAAGTATCACTCATATAATGATAAGTTATTATAAATATTAAACAATCCTATTTTACCTTCTATCCATCCTATAGAAAATTAAATCACCGCGCATGCGTACGTACAGAATACCGTCTCCACACCGTGGTGTAATCCGTTTTTCAACCACCACCTTACTTGGATTTGTATAATTGTTTAAAGAATAACTATATATGATTATTATAAAATCATACTGATTCTAAGAATTTATATCATCCCCTCCAATTTAATTCAATAAATATGGGAACGATATCATCACTCGTGCGTACGTACGGATTACCATCTCCACGACGTGATGAGATTCATTTTCCATGTTAATAATTCAAGAATAATTATAAAGTATATATAATAAGTAATCATGAAATATATGAAATAATAATTCTACTAGATTTATTTATATATATATATTTTTGTCATTTACTTAATTCCATTCAATTCAACAAGGAAAAGAAAAACGGTGATCATGCCTATGTACGGCCTACCGTCTCCATGAACGGTGTATTTAATTCCATTTATTGATCTATTATATATGTATATTCTGAATATATAGTATATATAAATCATGTTTAATATTCTAGAATTAATTAATCATGATATATTTATTCATATTAATAATTACAAGTAAAAACACGGATGATAAATGAAACGATTTTACCAAAAACGCTTCTTTAACAAGGAATTGACAAATAAAAGGATAATCTAATGTCGTAAGAGAATCATATATGATATAATAAATATTATTATGGTTCTGTTACAAGTTAATAATATTTTTAAACCCACTATACAGGACTCTTGGACACATAAGGAATAAATTGGACAGATGGTAAGGGATAATTATTCAAATCTCATTCTTATACGGGATTGTTTATTCGTAAGTATTTACTGGGGTTATATTTATTATCCATGTCCATATGTTCTCAAAATGTTTTCATAAAATGATTAATTTTATTCCATGTATGTTTAAAGTCATTTTTACCCTTTTTTTACTTTTACCACATCGTATGGAAGGAATATTTCCTTTGTTTACCATACAAGGTACTTTTTGACTTTTCCGGCAAAAGTACAAGAAGAATGTTTTTTTAACTTATACAGAATGAACAGATTATTACGTTCTAATAATGCCTCATTTTCATGAAGTATAATCTACAATATTTAATGACTATTTTCAACTAAATCCTTTTCTTTTAAAATTTCATGGCATTTTGTGAAAAGAAAATGATTTTGAAGAAGAAAGGATATTTTCCTCAAGAATTCATTTCAAGTGTTTTATCAAAACCACTTTCTATATAAAATGGCTTAGTTTCATATGTGTATGTTTCAAGTATAATTTCTCTATGATTTACATGGTTTCACTTTTCTTATAATGAAATGATATCCATTTTTTTATGGATTATGTTATTATGGGATGATGTTTATCAAACCCATTTTATAATTTGGGTAATGATGAATGATTAATGTTCATTTTGTGGAACAAGTAAGAATGATTTCATAATGGGATGGGTGGGACCTATATCTCCCTCTAATGCATTGGGTACTGATTTATATCTCATGAGATAGACATGGCTGGAACGGTAAGTTATTTCAGTTCAGTGTTACATGACTGAAATGAGGAGTGAAATCAATTTAGAAAGGGAATTTGTCCACTAAGAAGGTCTTGGAAGAAATTCCTTGGCTACTATGGAAATCATATAATGTGATTAATGGTTTTCAATAATTTGATGTTTTTTTCTATGATATTTTATCATGATTGATGTTCCATTATGATATATTCATTACATACTTCCATGATTTATGTCTTTGATCATGATTTTGATGTTTAGATTTTATGTTTATGTTTTTGAATTCAAATGTTTATGGATTGTTTAATGTTCTCTATGTTTTTATTATTGGGCATTTTATATCACCCTTTTTATGTTTTCTTTTCCATAGGATTTAAATAAAGGTTTTAGGTTAGAAAATATAAGGGGAAGATCATTATTGGAGATTTTGCAGATCTTTCACCATGATTAGAATATTCTGTTCCATGTTTCCAAAGTCACAAAACTATTACGGTCCTTTGGTGTATGTTTTTTTATGTATTAAGTATTCTAAAAAATTAATTTAATGTCCATGTACGCCAATATTTGGGTCTCTACAGTTGGTATCAGAGGAAAGGTTTAGCTATCCATTGGAAACTATAATGCTAAAACTTCAATGAGATCCCTAGATATAATTCAAAGGTATGTATAGGGATCTACCTAAGGTTTATTATAACTATAGGTTACAATCCTAGAGTTATGTTGATGATCATGAATAACCTAGGGTGAACCTAAGTTATCATGGATACCTAAATGTGTGATATGTTAGACATCCTATAAGTTACTTTTAATGATTATGTGGTTCCTCGTTATTTTAAATGATTCTTACTCTATGGTTTCTGGTTTTAGTAAGTTGATGAAACAAAGAAGGAATTCAGTTACTGTTGATTATAATAGACAAATTGGTGACTATGATCAACAAAATCATGTAATGCATAGAGAGAATGTTATTGTGATTATGCCGAATTAATCATCACAATATATGATTAACGTGGTGAACATTAGTGGTATTCCTAAGTCATCAAATAAGAGTAAGATGAACTTTTATACATTTTCTCATGGAGAGAAACATAGATGAAAAAAGATGAAGCTTTTTACGTATCAATAAGAAGGGAAGAAGAACCTTGAGGAAAACCTCAAATGGAGGGAAAGACATTATCCGTGTGGAGAAATGGGTCATAATGTGACAGACTGTTATGGAGTTCAAGGTCTTATTTTTGGAGAACATGGGAATTTCCCAACTCAATGCCCTGACTTAAGAGGTTACATCTAAATCATGGAAGGACTTATTCCATGAAAATCATTGAAGAGTATGTATTGAAGTGTTTATATATTGGTATTCATGAATAATGTTGTTGAGGTACTTTTTTGATATATTGTTATATTTTTGGGTTAGTCTATTGTGGATTTAAATAATTTTATGGTACTGGTAACCATGAAAAGTGATTGAAATATGTTTGGAAAGTATATGATATGCTCATAATGAAGGGATAAGGAGAAAATGAAAATTTTCATAGTATTCATGAATTTGTGACTGATATAAGGACAAAGTGATATCATGGTTTGAGTATATAGAAATTTTGGGACTTTCGTATTGGGAAAGAATTAACTTTTTACATAATTCCTGTTTTCACTAAGGTTCCATGGTAATTCATGATTCAAAATAATACTTCATTAAGGTATTAAAATGTTTGTAATGTGATCAACAAGATATATCTTATCATATATGGGGGATAAAAGATGGTATTCACATTCTTGGTTGATAACATTTCTTTTAATCGTTTTCTTTATACTATGAGATTGGACAGATGTATTTTGGATAAGTCAAAAGACTGGAATAGATTATGTAGGACATTAGATAGTATTGTTTAAGACTAGAACCATTTTCAATATTATTTCTGCAATGTTATAATAGTGATGTTTTAGAAGAAAAGTCAACCTGCAGGACGGGAAACAACCCGGAGCGTCGGACAAGGGTGTGGGAATCGAACTCACAACCGAAGTGTGATAGGCCTTTATTTCCTACCACTAGCCTACAGAAAGTCCCTGGTTTGTAGAAACTAGTTTTATTATATTATGTAGTATTATATATGAAGTATAAGTCCGTTTTAGGAACCGTATATGATTAATCTCACTATAGATGGACTTATGTATTTTTGATATCTCTTTCTAACATTTGTTTTAAGACAGATGGAATGACCCATCATTCTATCACATGATCTGCTAACACATCAGTAATGGAAAATTCAACTTCAGTTTTTTAAGAGATGATGTGGAAATTGTCCAAGGAACGACCCACAGTGAGATTGTATAAAAATGAAGAAAGTATTTATCTTAATTCCAATTTCTTCAACATTAGGGAAATGATTTTGAACACCAAAAATTTTGTCCTAGTGACCTTATATCTGATGAATTATACGGTACCTTAGATCATCCCAAATTTATGGATTTGTGATTCTTGGCTTTTTCATATCCATGTCCTCTACCACTCTTCATCAGAAGTTGATGGTTATATTTCTCTTACATATCCATATTTTCACCTGTGTTGTCCTATGTGGAAACTCAGTGCTGAGTTACTTTGGGTGACTCTTATGATTCTAACCTCCATTTTTAAAATGATGTTTTAGTATTTCAATTTATGATGTGGGTTTCTATGAAAGAAACTTTCATGTAGTAAACCATTTTTAACCCGGATGAATTTTGAGGGTGAAATTATTTTTAAGGGGCGTAGAATGTAACACCCTGAGATTTTATGAGATATATTATTTTTAATTTCTTTGATGTCTTCTATTATGCACTACACCAAGATTATCTTGTACTATACGCAACACCAAACGGGGCATTCACTACATGCAACCCTGACTTGGCTTACATTACATGCAATCAATTCCATCTTCGATACCGTGTGTAGTACGCAATACCAAGTTTCACTAAACGAGATATTATTATAATATTATTATGAACTAGCCATTATGAATAGTAATACACACTTTTTGAAATTTTATAAATCTTATCTTTCAAAATGGACTTCATTTTTGGATTCAGAATATCGAAATTATCCTATGGTGAATATTTTGTATTTTTCTGAAAACTTTCAATTTTTGATGAATAGTGAAAACCCTGGGTTACTATTTAAAAACCAACTTTTTATTTAAATAATTATATATATTATATAAATTGTTTTTGGTAAAAATTGATACATAATACCTATATAAGTTCAATTTAATTTATTTGAGTCATTTTATAATAATTTTACATATATAAAAATTTTATAGAACTTTTCACCGTCTTTTACCCATCTCCTAGGAGAATTTGAAAATTTAGAAAAAACATAATTTTACCAGTTCTGTGAGTAGAATTTTGTGAATTCTAGAGACCCAGTTAATATCAAAGATTAATATGTGGTTCAATAAGATAAAAATAATTTTTAGTGAATAATAACATTTTGCTTTTATTTGCCACCGTTAAAAGTAAACAGTGTAATTAAGGGGAAACATGATATTATTATTACCCTAACACCTTTTTTAATTCTATTAGATAAGTGTAATTTGACCAAAAACAACCTTTGGAATATAATATTACCCTTTAGGTCAACTTGGATTAGATTATGACACTTATTATTATTTTATATAAAGAAGAGGTAAAATAGTTAAAATCGATGTTTAATAAATATACATTTCTAATATAGGGTTATACATAAGATAAATTCGACTATAAATATTAATTAGAAATATAAAAAGATTTCCTACATAATGGTATTTTATTTATAATTTAGAGACATTAAATAATTTAATTTATTTATGACACAATGATGATGCAGTAATTAACTTATTAATGAAATATTAACATAATTGAAGTTATAAATACACAAATAAATGTAATTTGAGATTTTTTTAATAATTCCACTTATTTTATTGGTTAATATGACATGATATTATTGATTAAATTCACTTTTTTAGAACTAATCATGCTGTTATTAGTTTCACAAAAATCAATTACCAAATAATTTCAATTTGACATAAAATTGTTTTTAAAACCAATATTATATTATTAATTATTATTATATTCCTAAAAATTTACGGTTCATCCAAATGACTTATATAAGGTTATATATATTAATAATGAACCACTTTTGGTTATTTTGGCTTGTTATAGTAAGATTATTAACCATATAGTGTACGAAATCAAGAATACACGGTAAAAGTTAAATTTTTTAAATTAGAGTTAAATATAAATGATAAGGTTAAAATAGTAACCTAAACTTGAATAAAACCTATTTGTTGAGATTATTTCTAGCCATACCCACATTATATTCGAAATATATCAATTTGGAGGTATTATAAACCGAATATGACTTTATTATAAAAAAATATTTTATTTTTTTCAAAAGGTGCTCGTCTCCTCCCTTATAAAAAGGGCACCCCTTCTCTCTTATCATCACACCCTTCTGAGCCTTGAATCTCAGCCAACCCCTGCCAATTCCACTTCTCACCCTCTATAGTTAAATCATAGAGGTTCTGTTCTTCTCAAAAGGCCAAATCTAGTGCCCTATGAAGATGTTTAAACGGGGTGTGTCGAGGAAGAGGTAATCTCTTATACCGACTCTTTAATGTTTATTTCTTCCTTCTTCTACTTCCTATTATTTAGTTGTATCATTATAAAGTATTAACATCAGTATCACTAATATTCTGATATATTATTATAAATATGAAACAACCATATTTCACCATCTCTTCATCCTACAGAAAATGAAATCACAGCGCGTGTGTACGTACGGAATACCGTCTCCACACCGTAGTGTAATCAGTTTTTCCACCACCACCTTACTTGGATGGGTATAATGGTGTAAAGAATAACTATATTTGATTATTATAACATCATACTGATTATAAGATATTATATCATCCCCTAAAATTTTATTCAATAAATATGGGAATGATATCATCCCTCGTGCGTACGAACGAATTACCTTTTCCATGACGCAATGAGATTCATATTCCGTGTTAACAATTCAAGAATAATTATAAATAATATATAATAAGTAATCATAAAATATATGACATAATAATTCTACTAGATTTATTTATATATATATATGTATGTCATATACTTAATTCCATTCAATTTAATAAGGAAACGAAAAACATCATTCATCCGTACGTACGGCCTACCGTCTCCATAAACGGTGTATTTCTTTCCATTTATCGATCTATTATATATGTATATTCTGAATATATATTAAATATAAATCATGTTTTATAATCTTTAATTAATTATTCATGATCTAATTATCCATATTAATAATTACAAGTCAAAACACTGATGATAAATGAAACGATTTTACCCAAAAGGCTGCTTTAACATGGAATTGACAAATGAATGGATAATCTAAAGTCATATGTGAATCTTCTAGGATATCATAAATATTATTATGGTTCTGTTACAAGTTAATAATATGTTTAAACCCACTTTATAGGAGTGTCATACACATATTGAAGAAATAAAACACAAGGTAAAGGATAATTATTCCAATCTCATTCTTATCCGAGATTGATTATTCGTAAGTATTTACTGGGGTTATGTTTATTATCCATGTCCATATGTTCTCAAAAAAATTTCATAAAATGGATACTTTTTTCCATTTATGTTTAAATTAATTTTTACCCCTTTTTTTACTTTTACCTCATCATATGGAAGGAATATTTCTTTTGATTACCATATGAGGTACTTTTTGACTTTTCTGGAAAAAGTACAAGAAGAATGTTTTTTAACTTATACGGCATGAATAGATTTTTACGGTTTCATAATGCCTCATTTTCATGAAGCTTACTCTAGAATATTTAATGAATATTTTCAACAAAATTCTTTTCTTAAAAATCCATGGCATTTTGTGAAAAGAAAATGATTTTAAAGAAGAAAGGATATTTTCCTCAAGAATTCATTTCAAGTATTTTATCAAAACAATTTTCTGTATAAGATAGAATTATTTCATATGTGTTTGTTTCCTGTATAATTTCTCTATTATTTAAATTGTTTCACTTTTCTTATGATAAAATTATATCCATTTTTTGTATGGATTATGTTATGATGGGATGATGTTTATGAAACCCATTTTATAATTTGGGTAATGATGAATGATTAATGTTCATGTTGTGGCACAAGTCAGAATGATTTAACTTTGAGATGGGTGGGACCTATATCCCCCTCCAATGAATTGGGTAATGATTTATATCTCATGAGATAGACATGGCTGGAATAGTAAGTTAATCTGGTTCAGTGTTACATGACTGAAATGAGGAGTGAACTCGATTCAGAAAGGGAATTTGTCCACTTAGATGGTCTTGACAGAAATGCCTTGGCTACTATGGAAAGCATATCATGTTCTTAATGGTCTGCCACAATTACATGTTTTATTCCCATGCTATTTTATCATGATTGATGTTCTATTATGATATATTCCTTACATACATCCGATATTTATGTCTTTTCTCAAGATTTTTATTTTTAGGTTTTATGTTCATGTTTTTGCATTCAAATGTTTATGGATTGTTTTATGTTATCTATTTTTTTCCTTAATGGGAATTTGATCTCACGATTTTTATGTTTTCTTTTCCCCATGATTTAAAGAAAGGTTTTTTGTAAGAAAATAAAAGGGGAAGATTATTATGGGAGGGGTTGAAGATCTTTCACCATGATTAGAAGATTATGTTCCATGTTTACAAAGACACTAAACTATTACATTCCTTTGCTGTCTGTTTTTTATGTATTATGTATTCTGTAAAAGTAATGTAATGTCCATGTATTTTATGCTTTGGGTATCTACAGCACTCACCCTTAATGATTATTTAAACTCACCCCTTTTATATGATTATTTTTTCTCCATGATTCCAATATGTATAATATGGTTGATATATATGGTTATATAAAGGTGGAATAATAGAAGTATCAATTACTTTATTTCAATATTTTTAGTTTTAAAATATAATATAAATATAAAATATGTATCTAATTTACCATGACTATAAAAATATTCTGTACTTTGGGATGTGATTCTTTATAAACTATGCTATTGTAATAAAGTAATCCACATGATCTATAAAATTTGGGTTGGATTTGTTACATGATTCAAAGTTGTTCATTCAATCGATATACAAGAATACCATTAGTTTGCATGTTGAAACAAGGTCATTAATTATACACCAAGTTTTAAATTTAATTTGATTGATATATTCCAATAAATAGTTGTTTGATATGACCCAATAGTTTTGAATGGAAAAATTAATTTTTTAATATTTTATATAATTTCATATCACTGATGATACATTGATCATATGCTACATTTCCATGAATGAAAATGTTGCCACTATTTTATCTAATTCAATACAGTATTTGATTCAGTGTATAAATAAATATTAATCTCTAGTATGTGGACTAGTACACATCTTATTGGATCAGAATTTCTAATGATGCATATAAAATAGGTAATTCATATTGTTATGTAATCATTCTATAGGTGAATCCTCATTCATTTAGGATTATCCGAAATAAGATTATAAAAACATCATCTATGACATGTTAAGAATATTTTATTCATAGAATAACCTATATGTTTTTCTAATATTTATATAAACTTTTAGGGTTTTAATTATAATATGTATCTATTGTATTAATTAAAATTGAAAAATAATATAGGGACATTATCAAATTAATGTTACCAATAAGAATAAAAATAATATAATAAAATATACACTTATATTAAATTATTTATTAATAGTTTTATAAAAGGTACTGGGTTAGTTGGTACTAGGGTACAATGTCAAATATGATCCCCCCTTCTTTTTAATCTAATAGTTAACTAAATAGTTCTCCTTGCATGAAAAACATGTTTCTGGTGAGTTATGGGTTTTTCTATTTTGAATACCATGTTTTGGTTGATTTTTATTTAATACAAACACACACCTCTGATCAAACCAATCATGAGGACACCTCCTTGAGTATTTAACTTTTATTATCTATAAAAACCATAAATCATGGTGATTTCCACATGCATTTAAAAATTATAGTCAAATAATGTCATAAGATGCATCCGAAGAAACAATATTCTCATATTATATAGATATTTAAATCACCTGATTTCACTAGTTTTTATAGTATATATTCATATAAAACTATGAATTTAAATATAACATATCTAATGGAAACTTGTTTCTATATCATTATAAGAAAAAATAATCATATTATATGGTAACCAAGAAAACATCGTTTGTAAATTTTAAAGTACAATTGGATACAATTAACAACATGTTTATATAGATCTATTTGTCTTTATATTAACTGTGTATTATTTATGTAGTATAAATATAAAATAATTATACATATCATTATATATGAGATATATACTCAATTACACTTATGTATATAAACTATATTAATAATACAAATATCCTATATTTGTTTAATATATATTCATGTAGAGATCTCATTTGATATGAAATAAATATTATTTCAACATGAAAGTTTTTACCATGTATTATAAAACCATTTAATTCTTTTACTATTACACTATTTAAAACCCTATTGATCTAATTTTTTAAATATAATTTCTAATAACATGGATTAACATTTTAACTCCTTCATGGTTAAATTATATTTATTCCATGTTAAATGTAATACTATTAATTACATTTTCATATGTTATAAACACATAATTCTTGTAATACCATATAACATCGAAAATAAAATTTTAGACATATGCCTCACATTTAATTGTTTAATAAAACACTCATTTTGGGGAGATTTTTCAAATTAATATTCTACAAATATATTTGGTTTCAATGATTTTTAAAATTATAAAATTTATTTCTAATGATGATTGCCAACAATTTTCTTCATAAACTATGTTCAAATATCAAATAAAACAATTATTAACCAATGTATATTTTTGACTTCCATATTATACCATTGATATTTAGTTTATATATAATTACCAACAATATCCCTACACTATTTAGAGAAACAACCATGACATGTGACTTATAGTTTTTATAATGAATCCATCCCAAAATTAAAATGAAAATCCAATTATAGAATATTTCAATTTATAACCTCCTTATAGTATTCATTATTCATATCTGATAACATATTTACAGTATTTGTGAACATAAAACCACCTCTTATATTTTATCTTTTTAATCTATTTGTCTATCTAAAATAAAACATCCAATTGAATATAATAGTGGCTAGTGTTATAATTCCATTACATGTTTTTTATGATAATTCCCTTTATTGAAGCCTATCGTTTTCCCACTATTTCATAAGATAAGTGTCTCAATCTTTTGAAAAAATAACCAAACTATAAAAATAAATATTTTTACTTATGGATAAAAATATCATTGGTATTTAAAGTATAATTTATCAAGATGCACATAATGTGTTTCTTGATTTATATTTCTAGATTATTCAATCATTTAACATAATGTTATAATATAAACACATTATGTTTTTACATAATTTATTTCATTTGTAAAATAACATATATTATATAATTAATCAATATAGTTAACAAATAGATTGTTGTTATGTTATTATTTGAGTATAATTTCTTGAAAGAACTTTTAAGAAACATGAAATATGTAGAAGAATTCTCAATTATCATCCTTATGAAATAATATTCAATTTATTTGGTTTTAAAAAATATTATCATTGGTGTGGCATCACTATAAATAATATTTCATTATGAATACTTGGTGTAATACTAGATTTTTAATTTTAGGTATTAAATATTTAATTCTAAATAAACTATAACATGGTGCACAATGCTTAATTGAAATCGATGATTAAAAAATAATTTAAAAAAATTACAATTTTAATGTTATGAAGTAGAATTAATTTTTGATTTTAAAAATTATAAATTATATTTTTTTGATTTTTTTTATTTTTTAAGAAATAGTTAATTTATGTGTCAATAGTAAAATATACAAAGTATAAAAATAATTGAACTAATATGAAATAATTAATATATAAAAATGTTCTGAATTAGTTACAAAAACATTTATATAAAAAATATATTTTAAATAAGTATTATGATGCATATAACAATATATTTAATAATATAGAAGTCTATTTTTTATATCTATGTATTTTTTTATTTAAATTAAAACTATTTTTTATACATGTTTCATTATATAATTTTTTCATGGATAATATAAATTTTTCATTAGATTAAAAAAAGATATATATTTTTTTATAAAATAATTCATTTAATTTAATATTAATTAGAAATATACATGTATTTTCTATAAAATAACTTGTATATCTGGAAGATGTACTTTTTATAACAAATAGTTAGTTTTTTATTATGTGATCATAAATTAAATGTAATATTTACCACAGGTGCAAATGGAATCATTTAAAATTCATCCAATAATTGGATTTATTATAATTTAAATTATAATATAAGGTCAAAAATATTTCCTCCATATTGAATATTAACCATAGAAAATATTTATGACCACATTTATGGGTAATAAGAGCTCAACATATTAAAATAAATTAATACGAATCCATGATAACAAACATAATTAAATATCATTATTTCATTTTTTGACATTATACATCTCATATTTTTTCAAATTATAATTTTGAGTCCTTTAAAATTTCTATGTAATATATTATATAATAACATTTTATGTATTTACATGTTCTCTACCCATATTAACTATAAGATGAAAATTTTATTCCTAAATTCTCTATGAATTGTTAGAATCTTAAATTAACCAATACCATCCCAAATTCACTGCAAATTTTATTTCAATCAACAACAATTTCTTATGCCCGCTAAGAAACCCATCATAAATGTTGATGTTAAATACAAATGGGATTATTAAACGTATACACATATGTTTGTATAGATCATTACTATGTTCATTTCTTCTTAAACATCTTACAAATATTCAACAAACATACTATATTAAATTAATTAGTATACATACCATGAATATATTTTTTTGGTACATCCACTTTTATTCTCCTTTTTATCCTATAGATAATTAAATCATCTCTCATGTGGACATACAGACCACCGCCTCAATGAAGTAATGTAAATTTCTTCATTAATTCCACAAATGGATGGTTATAAAGATGAAATTAATGAATATATACTATATTCATGATTTAATTATGAATATACTAATATAATATATAATTTATCATTTTTCGGTAGCATATATTGGAAAATGATTGCATCACCAATTTGTATGTGTAGATTAAAACATTTATGAAGTATTGTGAATTAATTTTATATTCCATATTCCCAATAATAATTATAAAATCATATATAATGGAAGAAATTATTTTTGTCAAATCATTAGAATTATATTGGTTATGGAACAATTTTATAACACCTATAACCTCGATCAAAATTCAAAATTAATCATTGAATAGAAAACATTAAATGACATTTAGTTCTCAAAGATAATGATATAATAAATGAATATATATAAATTAAATATAAAAGGAATATAAAATAAGAATATATATGAAATTATATCTATATAATGTATTGAGTAAATTTAAAATTTTCATTTTCAAGGAGATAATGTTTTTGATATAGTGGGAATCTATGTTTAGGTTTTTTTCTCAATTACACTCCACTATGAGTTATTTCATATTATGAACCTATTTTCCAATATATGATGTATATAATTCCCCACTGTTATATTTTATCATAAATTAATCATTATTAATAATTTTTAAGGTTTAAACTTAGGTTTTATCTTTTTTATGTCTTATGAATAAAACTATATCAAATCTATAAAGGTTTATCCTACAATCTCACTCTTATTTGGTATTATCGATGATTAAATTTATGTTTTAAAATTTATTTTATATTTTTCATCTTTAAACACATATATTTTATCCTTATCTAGTAATCTAGTGACATTCCATGTTTGTCTTCATTATTTTTCTCTATTTAGTACTCAATGTATGAAATAAAAATTTAATAAAAAACAACCTTTTTCCAACATAATTTTTTAAATTTTTTTCTTTCATTAATTATTATTTAAAATTTATTTTAAGGAATATTAATTTATTATTAAATTATAGGTATTATTTTTCAAAAAAATTAGTTTATTTAAATTAGAATAAATTTATTCATTTTAATAGTTTCTAAAGAAATCATTTTTTAATATTTCAGGTGTTCTTGAACCGTCAGATGGGAATGGATAACTAATATTGTTTTTTAGAATTGATGATTCTTCAATGATTTTTAAGCTTATAAATTCCATGATAAATGAAATTGAATTAATGTTTTATTAAATATTGTAATCAAGATCCATGATTCAATGTCATTTCATTATATATATAATTAATATAAATAAATAAGAACTACCTCACGATGAATTTTGTGTCCATTGATTGGTCTAACAAGTTCACTATGTAATACAATTATAATGTTATGGGATTCATCAGTAGATTTCCTCCTATGGTGACCAAAACCTCTTAAATGATCCTATAAACATTAATCAAGGAATATATGGTTTCTATTTTGGTATATCCTAATGATTATTTTGTTCTCCATTGATCTCCATGAAGATTTCATGAAAAGGGATTCTATTTGATCTATCATAAATCGATAGTTATGGGGGTGAAATATATCACTCTGTTTTATAGAGAATTCCTAAATATTGTTTATCTCTGGGGAATTATATTATTTTATCTATATTTTTTGGTGATAAAAATGAGATTACAAACCCATTAGAAAATAATAAAAATTGGTTTAAATATCACTACACTTAGAAAATAAAAATTTATCATATGCCTCTGTATTATTTATTTTATCCCTATAGAACCCTATATCTATGTTAATAATAATTTTCATTTATTTTTATTAACATTTGAAAATCAAGAGAATTTAATTATCATTTATTATAAAAATGTTCAATAAATAGTATTTCTCACTATGCCATTATTCTCAGCCTTCTATTCCTCCAAAATGTTTCTTGATCCTTGAGACATTAATATTTATATATTACATTTATATTACTAAATTATTTTTCTATAAATAAAAAAGATATATTCAGGAAAAAACAGTAAATATTTATTAAAAATTATTCTCACAAAACATGAATATTTATAATACAATGTGTGGGAATAATGTGTATTCAGCATGTTAATAAATAAATAATATTTTAATTTAACAGATATTCTATATACATGGAGTCTGTGAACTTCTTGGCAACTTTCTTAGTGTAATTAGATATAGTAGTACCAATCCAAAGATTAGAATCTATCAACACGCCAAAGAACCAATAGAGAAAGAAGTTGATGTCATAATGAAATAAACCATCATAATAACATTTACCTTGAACATTAATCCCATTTTGGAAATATATCTAATTATTCAAGTTTCATGTTGGTTTTATAAAAAAAATGTTCACAATGTTTCATTATTTTAATTTATATTAATTTTACTTACCTATAGAAAATTGTGTCCATTGATTTTTTTTGACATATGATCTCTATAAAAGGGTATGAGATATCAACATCCCTTATAAAAAATAATGAAAAAACAAGTTCATGAACTATTAATTATTTATTTATTCATAATGATGCACCCAATGTATCACACTTCATCATGTACACCAATATTAAAATATTTCATCAATATGTCAAAGTATGTGACTTATAATATATAATAATAATAACAATAATATCTATGGTACAATATAAACATATGAAAATAGGATTATAAAATGATGCATAAATTTTTCTATTTCGTACTCCCATGTCTCATTCTTATAATCTCATAGACTATAAATTACTGAGGGACTACATCATGGTAAGACACATCAATTTACTAAAATTATCCACTCATTAAAGGCCATATCCTTTGTGACTCTCATTTGATTTCATCTAGGTATTGAAAATATTTTTATGAATATTATCAGGTGTCTTCTAGGTTCTGGACATGGTGGGTAACTATTATGACCTTTATGTTCAAAAAATTACCCTTTTACATTTTATCATGGTATTGTACATTGACTAAAAATCATGATGTGATAAAATGTTTATTAATTTCAAAAAAATGACTATTGGTATTCATGTAGTATATAAATTTATGTTCTAGAGAAAAAAAACTCAAACATACTCACTCTTTTAATAGATACATCTATGAAAAACATTTATTATATTATATGTCACATTAAAATCATGATTATAGTGAGATAATACATTTGTTAATTGTTTTTTAGTCTATTCATCAATTTAAACAATTCTTACTAGAACTTCATAGCTCGATGAAATCCCTAAAGAGATGATAATTTCATAGTATGTTCTTTGTTCATCAGTTTGGACTTCTCTATTTTGATGTTTCCACAAATGTAGTGTTATAATAATAAAACATTATAGCTTCTTTACCAATATGGATCACAAAAAAATCCTAGAAATATTTTTTATACAATCAGCGTCCATTAATGAATCATAACACACTAAATACTCAGTATCTATTGTAGAATCTGTGACAACTAGTTTCATTGAATAGTTACATCACATACATACCATATTGAGACTGAAAAAATAAAAAAAATTGACATCCAAATATTCTGATCTATTTGAAATCTTGATTTAGTATAACCAAGAATTACAACCACCTTGTCTTATCCATAAATTAGGAACAAGTCCTTAGTTATTTTCATATACATAAATATTTTCTTAATACAATAACAATTAAGTTCACTATGATAAACATGATATCTCCCTATTATTATCAATTCATGAGAAACATCAAGTAGAGTAAAAACACGGAATTCCTGAATAACCCTATTCTCATTGCATATTTGATTTTACTCATTATCCATTTATCCATTTCTGTCTGAAGAGTAATGTTTTTGGATATTTGAATACAATGTAACTATGGAAATAATATCTTCTTCGATTATTCCATACTAAATATCTTTAGTATCATGTTAATTTTTATAAATTTACATTGTATACATTGTCTATTGGATATATCATGAATAATATTTATCCATAGTATGTTTGTTTCTTGAAACACATTCTTCATGGGGACATTTTTTTAACATGTTCTCAATATACTATAATAATTTTGTATCATTTCCAAATAGAAATATGTATTCAACATATATTTTTATGGAAAAGGCCAAATTCCAACTGAATCGCTTCTAAATATAACGATCACATCAATTTTTAATGGAACTAAATTCTTTTATATATTTATAAAATTGAGTGTTCCTTGACATAGATTATAGTTAATTGGATACATTTAGCATTGCATATTCTTTTAGTATCACATGGAGTGAAAATTTCTTTCTCATTGTGTCATATATAACTATTATAATTGTTTCTCATCATGGAGTGTTGTTTTGAAATTTATCAACCCTATATAATTATCATGTCATATAGTTTTTGAATGTAGAATTCTACTGAATTTAAATATCTATAATTAATAGAATATTTAATTATTTCTAATTACTTGATATTTTATAAATCGTTCATCAATTATACTTTCTATATATGTTTATATATTACTTATCATTTATAATTATTTTTTGAATAAAAATATTGACACAATAAGATTTAGGTCAACTAAGAGATGAACTAAAAATCAATACTTTGTTATGATATGTTCATTACATTTCAAAATTCATGGAAACATTCTATATTAGATATTTTAAACACTTTAATGACTACTTGTAAGAGGTTTGTTCATCTTTCTCAGCCAATAATGGTTCAATATGTTTAGAAAATTGGAAATACGACCTCCCTAGTTCACTTTCCTAACTAGTGATCCTATGGATTACTTGGGTTTCAGAAAAATACAATTTAATCGAGGCCTTTGTAATCTGTTCTTATACCAAATGTTGTGTATAATATTCATCAATATCATCGATTTCAATTTTTCCCGAAAAATGTTTCTTTATGTTTCACTCCCTATCAATAAAGATGCATTTTCATTGGATAATCACATTCTTTTCTAAGGGTTTTTTATAGTTAGTTTCCCTATTTTGATTTATTATATTGAATAGGGATAAATTTCATAGCATATGATATTATATTGTTTACTAAGATAGAGTTAATAATTCTTCACAACGTCATACAAGTGTATACAACCAAATTTGTTTCAACAAAATCTATAGGTAGAATGTGATTTTAACCCATTAATTTGTAATCGATTCACTATGTATACAACATGTTGTCAATTCATATCAATAAATTGTCAACTGATTATCTACATCACTCATCATTGACATTATTATTTTTAGAAAGGTATAATTTATCCATTAAGTATAAATATTTTAATATGGAGTGTATGGTGGAGTTATTTGTGATAAAATCACAGAACCTCATAGAATGTTGATATAAATTTGGTAAATATATTTAAAACAAATATATAATTGATTATTTATTACCTTATTTTCATGTTGATTCCCAAATACATTCTTGAATTTTTTGAATTTTCAAAAGTACCCATACTTAAAACAACCCATGTATATATATCCTAATATACTCAATTCATAAATTAATTTTATATTGTTAAAATATCAACCACTATATTCTACTTGAAATAGACCACACACATCAGTGTCTACAAATCCTAGAAGATCAGTGACCCTTCTCCCATGCCCCTGAAATAGTGGTTTCGTAATTTTTCTTTATAAATAATTCATCTTTCAAGTTGTTTTTTCTAAAATGAGTACAAATAACCATTATGATAGAGATTTGTCAATTTATTCTTGTTTACATGACCAAGATGGTGAATTCATATTTGGGTGTCATATGGGTCCTGTTAACATGATTTATTATCAATTTCAACTAATATGTTTCATTATTTACTAAATGAACAATGTTATTTAAATTTAAATTAAAATAAAATATGGTAACTTTATAAATTTAAAAACATTTATTTTAAAAATTATCAAATAAAACTATTTTTATCAAGGAAGGATTCAAAATTATATCTATGGTAACTTATGGTACATAATAAAAATCTCTTAAAACTAATTTATTTATAGTTGAAAATGGTGTATGATAGTCTCCAATGGATAGAGAATCCATTCCCATATATTTTATAGATCTTAAATCAACACCTCATGTGGTAATATTTAATAATCAACTTGTTTCCTAGATTTAGATTAATATTTGATCCCCACAAACTATTCAAAATACATAATCAGTATATATTGAAATATTACACTACTTAATGAATTAATCATTAGTATACCCTTTCTTTTTGGTTTTTTTCTAGTTCCAGTGGCCCTTCATACCACCTAAAAAAATACATCATTATCATTTCCCTAAAATTTTATATTTCTTTGACATACAACCATTTTAATACACAAATATTTATTTACATTGCACAACACATAATAAAATAATTAATATTTAATGGTTTTGTTTCAAATAAATTATGAATAGAATACCTTAATAGAATAAATTACATTCTAATACACATTAAAATATTTTTTAAATGTTAATAATATTTTTTATTAATTTTATATCATATCTTGTGGAAATATAACAATTTAATGGGTGATCATAAAGCCCAGTAAAAGATGAAAAGGTAATAGAACATTAATGATGGTCACTGTTAATAAATGAGTAATTTCTTGAGATTGTAATCATTAGTACATGATATATAACATGGATTTTGGATACAATATAAAAACATAGATATTCTTAATCACCTCAACTAGGTTTTTCACTATGGTTTCATATATCATAATTACAAAATATATTCAAAAATGTATCATAAAACCAATCATCTCAAGAAACTAATTCAATACCAAATACATTGGAGCTCTATCATGGGGTAAACATAATATGTATTTATTCATATATTCAAAAAATATCATAATAAAACATTTCATTAGTGATCTTTGTTGTTATTTTATGAAATTCTTATGTAAAACCATTGAGTATATATGTACATAACATCTTTAACATTACATCATTTATAAAACCTTAGAAATTGAATGTGGGTTTCATTAATTTTATTCCCAAAATTATTAAATTATTTTCACATCTAGGTGAATACCCATGGGTATTTAAGGGGTTTGAGTATTATTTATATATGAATATTTCATGTCAGATAGTGAAATTCAAAAAATGAAATTGGAAGCCTGGGTGTATACAATATGGATTATGAAAAAGAAATAATGAGGGGGATTTAAGGAATGACAATAATAGAGAATTATTTTGTAGAAAGTGGTGAATCAAATTGGAATAAAATTTATGAAATTCAACACATAGATATCTTACCCAAAAACAGGGGTGTGATTACAAAAAATAGAGATTTCTATTAACTTAAATCCCACATTATTTAAAATCATTTCTGCATCATGGATAATATACTTATTTTATAATAAAATAAAAACACATTTTAATTGTGTTCACTTTTTAACTATGTATAATTTATTATAATTTTATTATATTTATTATTTTAAATAATTAATGTTATATTTTTTTATATGATACATTCCATAAAATAAATTTCCATTCTTCAAGTCTATGCTCTTTCATTATTATTATTTTTAAATTCTTATGATTAACTCTGTAATATTTGAAATAAATATATTTATTCTAATATATTTTAAAAGTATCTAGTAATAATCATGTAATAGGATAGGGATTGGAAAATAATTTACAATATCCTTATAGGGAGATAATCTACCCTGATTGTGACGTTTTTAATATAGTATGATGATAATTAGAAAATATAAATACATTAAAAATGTTATAATTTATGTTTGTCAAATTATAAAAACATAATTATAATATAATATATTAATGATTATATAATATTATGTTTTTAAATGAATTTTTAAGAAGTGTAATACGAGTGTAATAATAGGGAATAGTTCATAAACCCCTACTCTTTTCTCAATGGTTATTTTCTGGTATATATTTAAGTACCCTAGATTCAGAGAGATGGTTTTCTCTATAATATTCATAAATATTTTATGGGGCTTTATATAAGGGATTTATATTTTTTAGGATTTTTTATGTGTGTGATGAGTGGTTTTCGAATTTCAGGACTATATACATTTCTCATTCTTCATATAAAGATAGTGTCTATATATCACCATTAAATATTTGACTGACTTTAACTCCAGGTCATGAGTATGATCATTTCATTCTTTCTAATTTAACTATCCCAATTCATAATTTATCACCTAATCTTATTCATCATTATATATCCAATATATTTCATAGAAACATCAAATAATATGAAAAACACATCCTTGTTATAAAGAAAAATTAGAACAAGTTCACTAATAATATTTATCTTTAGTTCATGGAAATGTTCTACACTCTCCAATGTCAATATAGTATTAACTAAATTTCTTGTAACATTATTATTTCATTATAATTCCCTGAAATTGTTTTTACATCCCTTACATAATATATTTTTATACTAAATAACATACAAATTTTGGTTATAGTAGTAGTAAATTGGGACTCGTCAACAAAATTTGATTTAAATATATCAACAAAGACTCCGTTATTTATCATAATATTCCCCAAGAATGAATCATGCAGTAAAAAACAATCATTTTATAAATTTAACTAATGAATTATATTTTCATGGAGTATTTAATATTACCCTTAAATTAACCTCATGCTTCTCATTACTAGGGGAATATATTAGAATATCATTAATAAGGAAAACCAATTTTTTTCAACATAATCATTTAATCTGATAGTCATCAAATATTTAAATATGGAAGGATACTTAGTTATTATATGTAAAAAAACTCATAACATCCATAAATTGTATATTAAAAGGTCACTATGATACCTTTTTAATCTTCGTTAATTGATGATACCTCGATCAGAGGTTAATCTCATAAGATATTTGATCCCCATCAAGATGGTTGATGAAATCATCAATCATTGGAAGATAATATGTGTTCAATGATATGAATCCATTACTTTCACTATAGTATATTCAAATATGCATTGATCGAACATTATTTTTTATAAATAGAAATGGTGTTCCCTAAGGATACACCTTTTGTCCAATAAATCATTTCCATAACATATCATGAAGAATCTTCTTTAATACTTATAAATACACAAAATTGATTAAATATGTTCTATTTTATATTGGATTGGCTCCAGTAATGAGTAGCATAGAGAACTCTAAGACTATTTGTGGATGATTTCAAGATAACACTTGTTGAAAAATATCAATGTATTCTAGAATAATGATATAATTTATAACATTAAGAATTTTCTTTATTATTTTTCTTCACTAATAATTTCGATTTAGAATTATATAAGATGTTCTTATAAATGGAGTTAAGGAGATGATATCATTCCATTAATACTAATGCAAGATTTTATAATCAACACCAATATTATTTCCTTTCTTCTTAAATTGATCATATATTTATACATTAAGATCCAGTACAAACCTACTATAATGTCAAATTCCACCATGTGAATCACTACTATATTTTGAAGATGTTATACACTCCAATGTTAATATTGGACTTTTTATAAAATTTTAATTCATGGATAATTATTCCATGAGTTATACCTCGTAAATATATGTATGATAGTTCAATTATTGATTGTATATTATTTAAAAACGTTTAAGTTACAAAGGAATGCATATAACCCAATTAAACGAATATACATGGTTGATTTTAGAGAAAAATGGTTTTACTAACCACCTCATCATTTATATCCTATACATAAGAAATTCTGATTAATATAGAGTATTATTTCTCCATTATCCTATTGTGAGGATGATGGTAGTTTCCCTCTGTTATCTTCTGATTTGGAAATTTATTTGAAACGTTCCTAATCTATCTGCAAATGAAGCATTAAAATTAAGCTAGTGATAACATTATGTTCCCATTGTAGTTTTCATTCTAATGATGAGGATTCACTTTACTATAGTATTTATGAGATTTATTTCTATTTATTCTAAAAATTTATATTATTACACTCCATGTAAATTAGTTCCTCAATTTCTTCCTCCCACATTTGTTGCATATGTGAAGTTAAAATTTCAATTAGCCTCTTCCGTGATCAAAATTATTCTATATCATTAGATTCATTTATATAATATTTTCATTTATCTTGATCAACCATTATGTATCTCAAAAATCCATTTCAATCTATCTATTAATCTTTATAATCTTTTCATAGTTGTCATAATTTCCATTTTCTAGATTCCTCTGGATATGGGATCTCATCCCACGAAAGATACTTCCAACCATTACCTAATTATCTATAACAATGGTAGAGATGTATCAATAAATTATTTCGAATTTAATTTCTTAGAATCTAAAAAATTATTTTTCGTTCTCATTCAGCTCAAAATATTTTGTCTGTATTTTTTTCAAATCGAATAGGGAATGTATTTATTGAATATTATTAACATGAACTCTTCCAATAACAATGCATCGTTATATCATCATATATTTGTGTTCTAAATGAGTTTCAATAACTAATTATATTCTTCTTACTGGGGGAATACATATATGGATTCTTTATTCCTCTATTAAAAAGGGAGTAATCAAATATATTTATAGAGGTATTTATAAGTTCATTAATTAATTGATCCACATATCCACTAAAAGATGTTATTTATTAATGTTTGAAGTAACCCACTTCAATTAAATCAATTTATTATGAATATGGATGATACACATGATTCATTTTGTCATTTAATACTAATGATATTTTATTCATCTCCCCCATGTGGTTTTCCATTCCATCAGACAACATGTTAGGAAGTTTGTCATGGTATCATCTATTTCACTTATTATTTACATGGTTTATCCAATATCATTCCAATTTTCTTAATGAATAAAAAATTCTTGTATAATTTGTTACATTAAAAAATATTTTAATTCTAAATAGTGTTTAAAAAACAACATTCATAAATATTTAATTCTTTTAAACACCATTAATAATAATTTGACCATTCATAATGGTTCATAAAAATAATGTGATTCAAAAAACATATCCCTTAGGAGAGTAAAATTACATATGAATCAAGAACCATTATCATTCTCTAGGTGTTAAATAATTAAATATAAATTCCAAATTTTTATATTTATAACATGTAGGCATCAGTTTTCTAGATCTGAATACCCTCTTAGTATTCATAAATTGACTTAGTTATTTTGAAACCACTGATTCAATACTTCACAAATATTCCTAAATGATTCCAATATTTTTCATTTTCACCTTGATTTATAATAATGTTTTGGAATAATAATTTCAACAAATAATAAACCATGATATGATACCAAGTGTAGAATTTGACTTTCTCAATACATAATGCCTTCATTATATAATACCACACTTAATTAAAAACATGATCTTTTATTTTTTTAGTCTCAACGAAATTAAGAACATGATACATGAATAAACTAAAAAATAATCAATCCCACCCTCACATATTCTTGATAGGTTCAGGCTAAGCTACTTTATTTACATCTCATGTCCTATAGACAGACATCAAAATAATTGGGTGAGAATAAAGCGTTGTGAGAGATTAAGAAAGGAAATAGTAAATGAACGATCATCAAGGGACAAACATGAGTCATAACATGAGATAATAATGATATGTATATAAAATATATAATGTAAATGTGGAATAAAAATATTATTCATTCATAATAATATAACTTGGGTTTATAATCAATGATTAATAAATCTTAATTATTAAGGTTATTCACCATGGTATTGTCAAACATGTTATCTATAATGATAAATTTTTTATCTAATGACTTATATAATTATTATGGATAACACTTCGTAAGTCATAACTGATGATTTATACAATATTATAATAATTAAATTCATAAATAACACATGTAAAATAATTAATGGATTTTATATGAACTCATTGGGTATATAAGTGCCTAATAAATTTCACATTATGTATTTTTCTTGACCCACAAAGATGTAATTTTGGTTTCATACATGTAAATAACTAAATGAATAAATTATGTTTTCATTTAGGTGAATCCCCATGGGTATGTGAAGGGGTTCGATAATCACTATATAATAATAATTTTCAAAAAACAGCTAAATTCGAGAAATCAATTCAGTAGAATTTTTGTATACAACATGGATTATGGATTGTGTATATTCAGTGGTATTAATGTTTATCCAAATGGAAAATTATTATTTGGTAAGTAATGGGATAATAAAAATCATAATGATAAGAATTAAATTCAATAATTATAAATCATACAACAAATTGTAAGTGATTTGAAAATGGGATATTAAGAATTCCTTTATCATAAATCCCAATTTATTTCATCTATCTTCGACATCATGTATAGAAGTCTCAGGATTAATAAAAAATAACATGATGTGAATTATTTACTTTTTTCACATGTTATTAATTATAATCATTGGGTTCTATTTCTATATTTGCATCATTAAATTTGAGATGTTTTCATTTGATACGTTCCATAAAATTTCATGTATTTCAACAATTTAAGGATCAAAATTAATTGATATATATATATATAATTAAGATTAACATCAAACCATAGAAAAATATATATTTAATATTTTGAATATTATAAATTATTCATTATAAATATATTTTATATTGGTAATAATAATAAAATTTTATTTACTCATGGGTGGTTAAACGACTGTTATCGGTACATTATCAAAATTGTAGGATGATAATTATGGAATATGAATAAATTGAAAATATTATTATTATTTTTAAAAAATAATTTATATAATGTGATAAAACTACTGAATCTATTTTTTAGTATTTTGGATTAAATGGAATTAGGGAAAAGAGAAAGAGAAGATGAAAATAAGAAAAGATTCTATAAAAATGTACACTATTCTATGTGTTTAAAAATTTGTATGACATTAAAAACCATTGATGTTTAGATTTGGTTTTCTCTATAATATCCATATTTATTCTAAGGTTACTCACATAAGGTATTCTGGAAAATATTATTCTTTGGTATGTATGGGTGGTGTGGTGTTCCTAGGTGATGTATAGGGTTTACTAATATATTCGAAGAGGGAAAATTTTATAATAAAAAAACTAATACAATGTAATATACAAGGGAAACCACGTAATAGTTATATTTATTATAAAATAAAACTATTTGAATAAAATTAGATGACTTAATGTCATTAAAATTGTAAACTCGAAGTCCTTATAGACTATTTTTTGAAAAAAAATTAATTTTTCATTTATATCATACAATCTACTATGTCAATCATTATATTCACATAGCACAAAATTATAATACAATACAAACAACACTAACTTTGAATATGTTTCACCAACCCCAACTTGGCGTACATTACAAAAAATCCAAATTTTTCTATAAAACATCATTTTATTATTATAATTATTGAAATGAGATAATGTTAACCTAGTCATTAAACATAGTTATATGAACAGTAATTACTACCTTTAAAATATAGATTATAAATTGTTTATTTAAATAATACATATTTTAAATAAAACATTGGATTTTTGGTAATGTCTATCTATGTTTATAAAAAATATTTCCTCAAATGAACAACATTTATTGACTTTATGTGTAAAATAATAAAATTGATTTTTGTCAAATATATATAATAAATTTGAGAATATAAACATGAGTTTTTGAATTTCAATGTCTAAATTATCATAGTAGGAATTTTTGGTATTTTTTTCTAACTAAAATCATATTTAGATGAATAGTTAATAATAACATATTTAAATTCAATTTTTTGAATTTCATTTATTAATAAGTTAAAATTGTTTTTTTAAATTATTTTATATTTTAGTTTAACTTGTAAATTGGAACAACGTTTCCATTGAAATTGGATATAAAAATATATCAAACGTTTTATCATTTTTACTTTGAAACCCGGCATTGTCTATCCGAGTGGGGGAATAATTATAAATTCATGTTTTCTTCTTATGTGATTAGAATTTGTAAAACCTTATTCCATGTTTGAAATCAAAATAATTTATAATGCCTAATATGGTCAACATTGTTTTTGACAAAAAATATTAGTGACAATGATTGAAATTATTTACATCAGTTAAAAGTAAAGTGTAGCTAATAAAGTATAATCCCATATATATAAGTCCCAAATCAACCTATTAAAATATAAAAAACCCATTGGATTTCCATGATTAGGCCATGAACCTTACATTTTTTATTTTTTTAGTTTTTTTATGAATTTGATTACATAAAAACGTGGGTACATCTCTCTTTTCATTAAAAATTTCAAGTATATCTTTTCCCTTAACTGTAAAATCCCATCACCTATAACCATTTCTTGACATCTCTCAAGCCACTTGGTTATTCCAAAATACAATAAAATAACTACCAACCTCCTTACATTCATCTAATAATCCTTCCATTTGGATAAAGGTAACTCAAGGAAGCTATTTGGGACAAAGCAAAATGAGTTACCTGATTAAGAGTTAATTTCCTCTCTCAGTCATTTCATTTGTATGCCTTCTCCACCCCCTCCAATATCATTAAAAAATTTACATTTTAAAAACACATTTTCCTATATATAATAGGTTTATTTATTCTATGGGTTATACCTACAGCTAAAAACACCTACATCTAATTGATATCGAACAAACTACTTAGGTGTTTGGTGGATTTCTACCTCACTAAACGATGGTTGTTCATTTCTTCTACACCGCCACTCATGGTGGAAATTATGATAAAAAATATGTTAATTTATTTCCTATATTATATTTATTATTCAATTAATCTTATTTCCTCCATTTAAAACACACATTTTTTTAATTTTCATTTGGTGTAGTTTTGAAAACATTGTATGAGGAAGTGTGGACAATCGCCCCCTAAAAGTGATTTGATTTGTTGAAAGACTATATGGAAATTATTAAGGATGGGTTTAGTGAAATTATATTTTATATATTTAATTGTAAATTATAAATTATCTATATATATGTATAAACTTTTATATAAATTTATTTTTGTCTTTTAATACGACAATTAAAACGTAAACATCATTCTTGCATACAAAGGGATTATCATCTATATTAATAGTGTATTCCATTTAAAACATTTTTATAAAATAAAATATTATAATCAAAATATAATATATATTGATTATATTTATATCATGATTGATATATTGAATTATTATATATGTATATAGAGAAATAATATAACGAATTAATATACATGCGAAGAACAAAGCGAATATTACTCGAAGTGAAACCTTTACATATGGTTGTTTACAAGAGGGTAATTTAAAGTTATAATAAAACCATATATGGTAATATGTATAATAATATAGTTTTTTATATTATTTTTATTAAATTTATATTTACTATACATGAATATTTACTGTGTAAATAAAGTGTTAAAACACAAGGTAAGGGGATATCATGATGCAAGTGGGATTCGTGAAATGAGTCCCCCTATTAGATTTAGTGTTATGTATATACTAGACATGATTGAATTATATGTATACAATACCTAAATATATGTGTATCTACATATATATTTCATCAAAAAATTTTCTTGTGTTTTATGTTTCAAAGGATATCGAATCGGTAAAAATGTATTGTCTCAATTTCCCTTCTTTGAGACTCATGATTTATTGTAAAACTGAACTCTTTTTTGGGGTGAATATGATTAAATTTTACATTTTATATCATGAATATAAATATTTTTATTATATATAAGGATTTATGAAATTCCATTTTCATACAAATAGTGTATGACCCCATGTTACTAATTTATAAAAGTTATTTTGGAAAATCTGGTGATTTGTTCCAAGGTTGTTTACGTTTATGAATGTTCTCGTGAAATAATTTGATAAATATCTCCAGAATAATCATTTTATTATTATTTATTGTTTTTTATATATAAACCTATTTTATTAACACTTTATGCACTACACGGTACTTAATATAGAGGTTTTATATTAAATTTTTTTTTCTCTCCCTCACTTCGGTCATAATTCTATTGTTTTAAAAAACCCTATTTTAAAAATGTTTTTAATAGATCTGTGGATATCATTTTCAAGTAAAAGTTATTTTTAAAATGTTTTACTAATTTCAAAGAATCCTTTATTAGTTTTTAAAATCTATTTTGAATGAAAATGGAATTTAATTGTCTTATGATATATAAATTATTTTTCAATGAAGAAATGATATTTTACTAAAAAAAAATTTAAAAATATCTTTCAACATTATTCCCCATATCAGAAAACATCCTTTTCTGTTACTCATTCCATTATTGAGATATTATTCATTGTTTCCATTGATATTTATTCTATAAATGTATTAGGATTTTATATCATTATTATTATAAAACATGTTTCTTTTTCAAGAGTTATTTTCTTTTCAAACATGCTTCTTTTCATGAGGTATGTTTATAATGATATGATTATGAAACATGTCTTTTTCATAGGTTATGATAGGCTTACATATTTATAATACCCATATAATTTCATTATTTTTTATATTAATATTTATGATCTTGCGTCACATGTGTTAATGATTTCACTATAAGATTGGTTGGACATATATCTCCCTCCAATACATTGGGTAATATTTATATCTCATGAGATAGAAAATTATGGTCTTGGGAATGATCTTTGACTACTAAGATGGCCATTGGAGTGACCCATAACTACCCAAATGGAATGAGGAGTGAACTTATGCTACTACAATATAAGTAGGAGTTAACTATGACTACCAAGAAGATATGGGTAGTGAAAACATACTACCCAGCGTGTTATGGAAGCGATGTCCTTGCTACTATGGAAATCATGTCATATTCTTTTGTTTGTTATATAATTTCATGTTGTATTCATATGATACAATTTCATGGATTATTCTCTTTATTTGTTTATTAATCATTTCTTCTAAACATCAAATTTTTATACCATGATTCTTATTATGATCCTGGATGTGCATGGTATGATCTTCAATTTTCATGATCAAAATCTCATACCCATATTCTCATGTCTATTCCAACAAGTCTCCATTGTTCACCTTACTGAGGATATGATCTCACCCATTTTATGATTCATTTACCCATGGATATGATTATATGTATAATGTTTGAGATTTTTATGAAGGGTGTTGGTCAAGAACTAAATAATGGGATATGATGTATCTAATTTATATATCAATTTTTATGTTTCCTGGCTTCCAATGGCATGTGGCCAATTATAGTCTTTGGAGATAGGTTTGTATAATTTTTAAGATTTCAATAAAAGTTATGTAAACAATTTTTTTAAAAATAGGGGGTTTCTATTATAATATTTTATATTCAAAATTTAGTAAATATTAATGAAAAGGAATTGTGTAAAATAAAGGAAATAATATTTTAGTAGAAAATATTTGACATTTCTTATTAGAAAATAATTATTATGTGTTAGAAACAAGTTTATTTTATTAAAATAATTCATTTATAAAATTAAATATATTTTTTTATGAACCCGAATTTAAAAGATTTACTTGGTGATTTATTACAACCTGAATGATGAAATTTAAAGTAAAAAAATTAAAAAAAAAACATTAATTAGACTATTTAGAAAAAAACTGATGTATTTAATATAATTAAAAAAATATTGGAAACTTTATTCTTGATAATTACAAAACTACCAATAATTATATATAAATAATTTTATATACATTTTTATATTATTTTTTAAAATATGAATTTTTAGTTTTTCCAAATACATTAAAATACAATTTATTGAAAATGTGTTTCAAGTTGGATTGTTTATTAAATATCATTATTTATTTAATGGTACATTAATAATTATATTTTATTAAATTTGTATACATAAATTTCATTTACATTAAATTATATTATTTGGAAGAAAAATTACTTCTCTATTGATCATGTTACTATTCCAAATGGCCTTGTTAAAATTCTCAATGTTCATGTTACTATTAGAATGGTCACATTAATATTAAAATGTCAATATTACATTATATAGATCCCATATAATTCTTTCATTCATTATTAAACTCAATTCCACCAAAATTTCAATATTTAGATTTAATGAAATATATATTTATTTACTACAATTCTATTTAATTAAAAATGAATTGTTCATTTTTTTTCTTTGTGTTGAGTAAGTGAAATATTATATAATATAAGACCCATTATTCATGAAATAGGGTACAAAAAAATTAGGTTCATTATACTTCCTCATACTTGATGGATGATATTTGGGATCTTTATAATTATTAAAAAAAATTGGCCCATTTCCTTTTTCATATTCTTCTTATTAACCATTAGGATAAGGATTTGTTTCACCCCATTTCCTATTCTACATGGGGAATCAATGAAGGAAGTAATGAAAGATTCTTATCATTACTGATCATGTTATAATTAATAATAAAAAATGGATAAGGATTTGTGTAATGAGGTAAATATAAGATCTATTCATAACTCATCAATGAATTTAGTCCCAATGAAGTTTAAGTGTCCGATATAACCAATAAGAATTAAAACATGAGGTCTAGCTAGAATTGATGCAAAATGAATGTATACAAATATTTAATTATATATATCTTATCTATCGTATCTCACCTTCTCTAGATAGTGATCTATAACGGGATACATCTTGTTTTACACATCTCTGATCTCATGTTTCCTTAGAAGGACATTTCTTATGGGTAATATCATGAAACACAGAACATATGTGGATATTTTCAAATGTTTCTCATTGAGAGTGTACTCTTCCTTAGAATCAACTTTACCATCGTATTTATGAATACGTTATTGTGGTAGATACAGTATATTTTCATGACATTGTAGGATGAGTAAGTGTTATTTTCATTATTAAATGTTAGATCTAGTGAAAATATTTACCATATCAGGTATTGATCATAGTTAAATGATTGAAGTCATATTTATTGCCATTAAAAAATAATAATAATTTCTCTAAATTATTTGATAAAATTAGATCATAAATAAATAATATATATATAAATCCCCCACTATTTTAGTAAACACAATATCCCTCATCATTTACATCAGATGATTATGTATCATGGATACTCTACATGAAACGAAACTTGGCGTAGTGACCCAAACATCACATACATTGTTATCGCATCTTAGTAGATCAATATTAATTTATAATTTAAAATACAAACGCATGGATTGTAATGGTTTAGGTACTTTTGATATTAGGTACCAAATCATTGTTTTTTTTGAAATATATTTAACATATCCTATAATGATCTACCCCTTTTCCACTCTTTTAAAACAACCATGCATATACATTTCTTCATAAGCTAGAAATAGAAACATATGAAATAGTGATAATATATGCTTATTTTGAGTGATCATGGAGAATACATCAACACAATGTGAGTCTAAGTGTATTAGAATATGATTATATAATATTAAAACCATACCAAGAAGATCAAAGAACAAAATCATATATCATTTAATAATGATTGAATGTTTATTAGAAATGAATCATAATGTAGTAAATGAAAATGATCCAAGAGAACATTACATTGGATGAATAAATAGATTATTTCCATACATATAAGTTTATACCATTGGGAACATATATAATTAGAAATATGTTTGCTAATTATTTTAATGTCCTAACATAAATACCTCACATAAACTCATTGAAATTAATATATATACATGAATAACAATCTAGGAATGACAAATAGGTTCAAAAATAACACTACGAGCATGTTAATCGGTTCCGACATAAAATTTTTAATAGTTCATCAAGTTCACGCATTGCATTGTGAACATGTAATAAGGTTCACACATATCACATGTACTCTTGAGTAATATATATTCACCAAATTAATTGGATGGATATTTATGTCTGATTCATCAAAGAATCCATACAACTATGTGCCAAAATATTTCCAAATATTCACCACATCATAACCATTGAAAAGGGTCCATGTGCTGTGATACTTTTATTTTGATATTCCGTATAGAATGTTTCATGAATAAATTTCAATCATAATTACAAATCACGTCGATAATGAATCAATATAGTATTAATTAATTATATTCCATCAAATACATAATTATGTTTCAATGTTATCATCTTAGATAGAATTTTTTTAAAAAACACCCTTCGAATATTTCTAGACAAAATTATAATTTTAATTCTGAAAATCAATATTTGAAAATATAATATTTATAAGATAACATTCCATAAATATTATCTTGATAAATGATAAAAATAAATTTAAAATAACTAGTGTTCATTATGGTAGAGAATGTCGTATAAGTTAAAAAATATATTTATTTCACATGTTCAGTAATACAAAAACAGGTCTTGTTTTGAAAATGATATGAAGAGTAATATGAAAAACTAATTTACAAAAAATTAATGTTAGGTCCAAATGAGGCATAGACACCCTAATATTGGGGTGAATAAGGGTATAAATATTCATTAATAAATTGTTCATTCCCTAATAGATAATGATATATTTATTATAAGTGTCACTTTTTCTGCACATAAGTGTTAATGATGAGAATTTTATTTCTTTCTTTATCTAACAATTATTATGTGATTTTAATACTAGAAATTAAGCACAAGGGAAAAAATCTTCTTAATTTGTTCACACTAAATTTCATATATCAAAGGAGCATGAAACAATGATGTTTAGATTGTACCAAATTCACTAAGGATAACTACCAATAATGATGGATCAGGATTGAACTCACATATACCCAGGATCAGTTCTTTTACAATGTTTAAAGTTTTCTCATTGCATTCCCAAGTGTCTCTCCATGTGTCTCTTTCTCTGGCTCAATGCTATTCGAAAATATCATCACCATTCATTCATTTTCCTGCTTCTCTTTGAAGGGATCCAATCAATGTTTATGGAATTGTATGTCCCCTCATTTTTAATAAAGAAATCATTATCAACTATAAATAGATGATTTATTGATGTCACATTTTCAGCCATATATGAAACCCAGTTCTCCGCATACTGTTAGATAGTAGAAATTTCTTTTGTAAACTATTAATGTTGCTTCATGATGAACTTACTTCCTCGATGAAATGTTTTGAAATGAATAGAATGTATGATTCATGGACAACCTCTCATCCACAGACATCCTCTGCTTCTACAGACTGTGTATCCTTATATGGATAACCACCTCTTCTCTTGATTTCCTCCCTTCCACAAACATTTTTCTTCTATGTGGATCGATTCAATTTATGTGGATTTCCATCTTTATATGGATTTTCACATATTCTACAACTCATATAACTTTAAATTAATAATTTAAATAATGATTAGTAGATCCCCACAAATAACCTTTCCCATACTTTCCCCTGAACCAATTCACCCTTCCTGGAATCCTCTCCCATGATCTCATTCCCTTCACAGAATCCGTCAAAGATTCTTTCACAATTATCCAAATTTCATCCCAGAGAAATTATATTTTCAAATAAATATTTATCTAAATAATTATGGTATTATAATTCCATGTATAGGAAAATATATCCTCAAAATTTGTTAATCTATTTAACGTGAATCTTCGATTCGGTAATGCCTTCACAGTGTGTTAAGAACCTCCTACAACTCGTTTTCCATCAATGGTTCACATATATCATTTATTCTATTTTGAAATCTGATATATATTGCAAATTAATCCCTTTATATATCTATAATAAACTTCCTCCCTTCTATAAGTGTTGAAAAATCCTGTGAACATCCAACCTTTGATGAACAACGTTCATCCCATGAATGACTAGTTTTCTCAAAATGATAACTCATTGAAGCTTCTTCCCTCTTCTACCCATATTGTCTTTTTGTGATTAAGATATGGAACATTTATTTACTCCAGGAATAATCTATTCCCAGATGAGAAATGGTTGGTCAGAGATTCAATATTTTAATGTAATGTAAATCATTGAATCACATCATTCCATTCCAAAACCACTTAGTGATATTCCTCACAGACTTCAATTATCATGATATATAATATCAGATTGATCACTTCTAAAATCATAAAATTTAATAATCTACCTATTTCAATGCTCCACCTAATAGATTCAACTTTCCCTATACCACTCCACCACCTATCAGGTTATGCTCTATGTTTATGAAAATATCATCTCCATTTGATTTCCATAATTTCAATCCATCTTTCAATGAAAACGAATGTCACTTCTTCAGTGTCTACCACTAGATGAAGAATAAATATTAACACATTTTGGAAAAACACAACATTCCATAGGGAGGGGGTTCCTATACGCACACTCATTAATTTTTAGGTAGTAAAATAAACATTCAAAGCCAATAAATATCATTAAAACACATTATTCGTAATATCCATTGCTAGAATATCTGAAAAACATTATAGACACATACTCCATCTTCACAAGCCCTTGCTCCACCATCTACTTAATAAAATTATATTTGATTTCAAATTGAATTATTCTTAGTTTATAGAGTATATTTTTTCAATGTTTTAGAACACATTAATTATCAGAATAGATTCCAAATGACGAATTAATTTAAACTCCCATAAAATTAAGCTTTTGATTTGTCCATAATAACTGCATGACAATTTGAGTAGCAATAATATATTCAATTTATGTAGTGACCAAAAAAAGGCAGTATTATTAAATGAATATACCAGAAATATGAAACCTTATATGATAAAATGCACCACCTGACATTGTTTCTATATCACATACTAATCCATCCACATCTCCATCTGTATAACCTAATATCTCTTTCTGTGATTTGACATTTTATATCAATCCAATATCCATTGTACCATTGATAAACTAATTTATAGTTTTCACTACATGAAATTTTATTTCGGTGAGATTAAATTGATATCATGCTTCATAGAATGTGGAAAACATAATAAAATTTTCGTTCCTGCTCAAATACAATAGAATAACAATGTTTTCTCTTGTATTTTATTACATTATCTACACTGCCTTAATCGTCTAAAGGAAATTTCCTTTTGGTTGCCATCTGAGTCTTCATCTCATTGTAATTATCCATTCCAAATCTTTTCATGACCTCATTTTTATATTTGGGTTGAGAAATTATTGTTACATTACTTCATTGTCTTACTTGTAAACCAATGAAAACATTAGTTCACCAATCAATTACATTATGAATTCACCTTTTAAGAATTTAAAATACAATATGCGCTATACTTATTCTAATCCACCAATAATTATGTCTTTGATATACACTAAAACCATAATATTTTTATTACCATGGTTGTTCACATTAATATTTCTATAAACTCCACCACATAGAGAAATGTGCATCTTCAAAAATAGATCAACCATTAATATCCTGCTCTCAATGCTTGATTTAATCCACATAGAGCTTTCTTCATACAAAAAATTCTATTATAATATTCATGTAATTAAAAACCATCTGTCTTATCAATATAAACTACTTCATCTAGAACCACATTTATAATTGTTCAAATAATATCCATCTGTAAGACATTGAACCGTCTTTTCACTTCAATGGAAAGTAATAATATGATTGACTCATTCCTTTCAATAGTTTCAAATTATTCATCAATATAAATAACACCAATTTGGGATAACCCTTTTCACACCAGTCATGATTTGTTTTGAAACACTATTAAATCTTTATTTATCTTATTGAAATATATATATTTATTACTAATTACATTCATATTTGATGCCCTCAAATTAATGTCCTAGAAATACATCGGCATAGTACTGACATAAATCATTATTACATATTTTTCTTCTGATTTCCAATGTATAATTACTGTTCAGAATGGGTAGACCACTTATTGGCAACACATTAAATATTCTCATATATATTCTTCATATCCTAAATCCTTCCAGAAAAAATGATATTGTTATAAAAAAATAATCATAAAATACATCAACGTTTCAACGTGTACCCCAATTTGTCATTAAAAAAACATTTATCCTTTCTGATCTATTGAGTTATTTCATCTGATAAGGAGATATTATTCTCCCTCTGTGATATGAAACTATTTTTGTTGTTGGGACCATAGTTTTTACCCAAAAATATCATTTTTCCCTAATCATTTATTCACATTTTATATGAGTCTAGAGAAACTTCTTCAGTTCAGTTTTATTTTCTAGTTGAAGATTCCTTCAATGAGATTTATATTAGAGGAACATACAACTTAATAATGTGACATCAAAAATATTTTTAGGCATACTATGTTGTAACTCTGTATATGAAGAAATAAATAATGTTAATAACTCCATAACTATCCATTCCAATAATTTACTCCCATATATCTCATCCATCCATTGAATATTAACTCCTTTCAAAAAATTATTCTTGATTTCTTCTTCAGATCATGTCATTGATTGGAATTAGTTGAAATCCTAAACAACATCATATCACCACTTTTAAAATATTGATGATACTTCCCCTTGGATAGTACCTCCACATGAACTGGAAAAATGTTAACATCAGCTAATAGAATTTATACTCATAGAGAGAGGAATATACTTGGAATCCTGATGATGATGATTTTTCATGATCATGATGGATCAACCCTTAGTTACTTTCTTTCAAATCACTATACTATTCATGTTCTGGTTCCAACTACTCAATCATCTTCTCCTACTCTAGATATGTGACTAATTATTCATTACCCACATGTTCTATCTTTTCCTTATATGGGGATTCTATTAGTTTTTATGTTTTCATAATTTGGGGTTTAGTAATTTCTTTCATTAATGCTTCACCCAAATTCCATTTTTCATGATTCTTTCCCTAATAAATAATCTCTCCACCGTAATTCATCTATTTTTTCTTCTCCCATTGTAGGGATATTTCTCATACCTTCTATTTTTTCTTTATATCCTAACATGTGACTTTATTGAGACATTATTTATTCATATATCTTTTAGATGTTACTCAAGTCAAATTACATCGATGTACGAGGAGTGAGTCCTTCACTTAACATTCATTCTTTTATCTCACAATGTGAGTAGTTCCTCCTTTTTCTTCCATGTATTTTTCATACTCATTTAAATAGTGATGTTGTGAATTCAACATAAGGGTTTATTGGTAGACCTTTTGTGAAGTTTTTTGGGTATACACTAGTATATTAAAAATAGTTTTTTGACATATCAATAAAAGATTTATCATTATAAACTAATAGATTTGGGTATCTCTTTTAGAGTTCTATTATCTTCCATACTTATCCTTGCTATAATATCTTGTATAATTCTCAAAATTAGATAATATAAAAAATCTCCTATATAATACATACAACATGTCATAATTTCATTTTTGAGATGTTGATATGGCTTGAGTTTTTCATCTGACGTTATGATCATATGCTTCCTCACACAAACTCATAGTGTGTCCTAATCTTCCATAATATTAGATTTTTAGGGATACATTATTATAATAAACACGTATATTAAAATTTTCAATACACTTATTCTTATTCTCATATTTAGAAAAATTTAGGACTCCAAATTATGAAAATATTCCAATGCTTTTGAGAAAATTTGACATATGACAATGAATAGAACATAAATTTCACATGCTATCCTAACATAATTTAAAAGACTTTGTAGATCCATTTTTTGTATCTATTGTAATTTTTCTATTTTTTTAATAATTCAAAACTCTCATCTATTCATGGATTAGATAGGGTTCATCATATCTAATACCGGTTTTCCCCAAACTGTATGACCTTTGAAATGAGAAACTATGTTCTGGATTCTCCTCAAAATAAAAACATTTATTAATTCCATTTCAGCATCACCTACCAAAGGATAAGCAAATAGTATGTCCAAATCATCCATCAGATATAGGATAACTATTGTCATTATATTTCTCCATTAATTCTTTCACTAATTATAGCTCTTCTCCATGTTGTTGAATCTTTATATCCCTTAATTCAATATGATCATTATGTTGTCTCTTATGATTTTTACCACTACACATCTATTCTTCTAATTCTTATGTGATCTTATCCAAAAATTCACTTATCTTCTTTATTTTAAATTTTTATAAGAAATAGAATCTGCACAACATGAATACTTTTATTGTAGGATTTGGTTCTCCTAAACTTTTTCACATAGTTGTGTATCAAGATCATCATTTTTGGCTTTGAGATTTTTAATTTCATATGAGATCATATTATTGAACTTGTAATCATATATTAGTTTTTATATCTTTCTAAACAACATTTCATGTTTTTCATATTTGATATCACTATTCCCCCACAGATCAGTAGCCACTTCTAAAAGTTTTTTCTTTAATCATTTGAAAAATTGTACTTAAATTTCTTGCACTTAGAAATGGATATCATTAGATTTATTTTCTTTATCTTAGTTTATATATAATTACATGATTTTTTGGACAACATATAGTTTTAGTATTAATTAATTTTTTTCATCATCAGTTGTTCTAACATAACTATGAATTTTAGTTTCTTCTACCTTTCCTTCAAAATCATTGAATGAGTGAATATTTTCAAGATGTTATTCATCCAATAATTTTTTATGATGTCGTTGGTTTCCTTTAACTAAATCAAAATATTTTCCTAGACACTCCCACATTGATTATTCCACTAGTCTTATTCTTCTTATTTGAAATTCTTCCCTTTTACATGGCTCACTATGGTATGAGAATAATAAATATTTAATATGAATAATCTACTAAACCATGTAAAAAAAATTGATAAAATAAAACTACGCTCTGATAATAATTGTTTGGCCCAAAATGGGCCAAGATATCCTTATAGGCGGGAGGGTGAATCCAAGAATGAATATTATTTAATAGATTATTCCTTCCCCAATATGTCTTGACCTCTTCAATATAAGGGTCATTTTTAGCACTTATTTGTTAATGAAGGTCATTTTCTTGTATTCTTTATCTGATGATAATGATTTTTATATAGTGTAGGAATGAAAGAATAAGGACACATTTATTTTTAAATAGTTCACCCTCACAAGGCTACATCCAAGGAGAATACAACAATGATTTACGGATTGTATCAAACTAACTATGGATTAATACCAATAATGATGGTTTGGGAGAAATATCTTTTATACCTAGGATAACTACCTTTACAATGTAACGGTGTTTCTCACTTCATTCCTTAGGGTCCCTCCCTATGTATCATTCTTAGGATCACTCCCAATGGAAAATATCATTATCCTCCACCTCTTTTACTCACTGCTCTTGAAAGAAATCCACTCACTAATATGGGCATGATGGTCCCATCATTTAAATGAAATAATGAATCCATGACTATAAATATATGTTATTTCAAAGTATCTTTTTCACACAAATATGAAATCAACCTTTATACATATAATTAGTTAATGGAAATTAATTTCATGAAATTTTTATTTCCTTCCCAAACAACTTTCATCCTCAATGTACTATGATGAACAAAATAATGCACATACCTTACAATCTTCCTATTCTACATGGACTACCATCTATTTTGTGGATTTTCTTTCCATATAAGTGAATTAAACTCTTCCATAAATTAACTCATCTTCAATGGACAGTTTTATCCTATACGAACCACTTTTACTTCCAAAAACCATTTTCATTCTACAAACTGTCACCACTTCTGTGAATATTCTCCCTCTCATGATCAATTTTCCATTCTGAGATGAAGATCCCAAAAAAGCACCTTTTCGGGATCGTTCTAGTGAACTAATTCATCGTTTGTGGAATCTTCCCTCATGAACTCTTCTCCTTCATGGAATCCCTTTTCAAAGTCTTTCGGATTGAGATGAATTTATTCTTGGAGAAATGATGTATTATAATGAAAATATCTCTCCATGATGATGGGATTAGATGTCCTTATATAGTAAAATTGATTTTTATAACATAATAATCTATTTTCCTAAACTATTCCATGTGTTATGGCCTACACTTTATATTGAGATCCTCCCACGAACCATTTTCTCATCCTGGTCCACATAATATATTTGTGCCTTCATGGTGTCTGTTCACTTCCATGATCAAATCCCTTTGTGGCTCCAAAAATCACCACCTCACTTATGACAATGATGTGCCATCACACAAGCCTCCATCCTTCCATGAATTAAATACCTCCCTTGAACTGAAGGCCTTCAAACGAAGCATTTTCCTTATGCGGACTGCATATCATGCTTCGTGGTTCGCATAGTGCTACTATATGGATGTCCAAACGTTTTTGATTTCTCAATTATGTTTGTATAGAACCTTTTATAGTCTGAAAATTATATTTATCTCTCAATATAATGTTCCCTCCTAGACAGAAATACTTACCATTCCAAAAAACAACTCTTTATTTTGAAGCCTAGAAATTTATAAATAAATAGAAAACTATGAAACCTTAAAAACCAACATCAGTATCACCATCCAAAGTTAATTGTGGTCATAATTTTTATTCAACAAACAAAATCACACCCAAAAACACGGTGATTACACCTTATTCTATTTTGTACAAATATTTAATCATGCAATTTTTTTATTTTATATTACGGGGACTGATCGTAAAATGTTTACAACATTTTATCAAACAATGAAAAAGTAATAAAATTTATTTTTGACCAATGTGGGAAATAATGTCAATTTATTTTACAAACATATTCCTAACTATTTATTATTTGATGAAAGGATAATGAATTGAAAAAAAGTATTCTCATTTAATAAACATAGGATAAAAAAATCACAAGTTTCGTGACATATGTATCACAATATTCTATCAATGGAATTATAGACTTAATCAACCCCGAAAAATGAATTATTTTATAATAAAATCATTACCACTTTGGTAATATTGTATCATAATCTCCAATAAAAAATTACGTTAAATGTGACATAAAATATTTTGAGAATAAATAACTTCTTGAAATTATGTTAAAAATTGGATCTATTTAACACTCTTTATATAATAATGGTTTATGGAATAACATATGCCCCAAAGAAAGATAATTTAGACCAAAATTCCTTACATCATCGTTTTCCTTAATACTATAAAACCCGGGAAATAGATATCATAAAATGGAAATGAAGAAACACTATTATTATTATTATTAATATAATATTCATTTAATATATTCATTTTAATTATATACACCACATTAAATAAATAAGTGGTTAACATATAATGTTTCACATATAAGTTAAAATTTATATGGTAATCTCTTACTTTATATCTTGAATTCATTTGTACTATTTTGAACCTCCTCTTCTCCAGAATATCATTATATGTTTAACCTAAAGTTATACAAGATTTGTTTTCTAATCTCAAAAATTAATCTTGGATTTAGTTAGGTATACAAGTAAAATAGTATTATTTGGATTATAAAATACAAAGGTTTTTATGTAGTGAAGTGAATTGGGGATGTTTTTCTATTTATAAGTGGGGGGAGAGGACACACATAGTGTTATTGAAAAAATAATATGTACAATTCTTTATCAAATGATATAATGCTCAATAATGGTTCATTATGGATTGTTAGTGGTTATAGGCTCGAAATATGTCCAACTATTGGTTATTAGACAATTTTTATGGTGAAGTTACCACCTTATCATTTTTAGTTCTCCCATAGTACACTTTATTTTACAATAACCATAGTAATTATTTTATTTAATATGTTTATAATTCAATTTGACCAAAAAATAAATTGAACGTATTATATAATATTAATTGTGTTAATTTTAAATAGGTAATCTTTTTTAAAAAATTCCATTGATAGATGTAGAAATGTTTAATTTAAATTTATACTCGAAATCGTGACAGGATAACTGTTTTATGAAGAGAAAATGTTCAAATATATAGTTATATTTTATTTATAAATTCAACACTAAATTATTAACAATTAACAACATTGTATAAATATATATATATATAATTGATTGAATGTTAAATTTAAAACCATTTTATTATAAAATTTTCCTTAGAAATTACTTAAATGGAAAATATGTGTTTGAAAAAAACCACTATTGTTAAGAACCTATTGAAAAAATAATATTTTCAAACAAAATCCCAAAATTTCATCCTAAATTTTTTTGACATAGATAAATCACAAATTTAAGTTATGTTATTGATTAAAATTTTATATAATTTATTATAAAAATTTATTATCTATTTAAAAATGTAATAAAAATCATTTATTAAGAATATTTTATTTTGGAAATAATAAAATTGTATAAAATTAATTACAGTTTATCAATATTTTTTATTCATCTAAAAAAATTATACATAATATTTGAACAAACTTATTCTTATTTATTATTCAATGTTTAATTAGTAGGTAATAACGACCATCATTAAATAACAATACTAATAGTTTTTCATCGTTTGGTAAAACTCATTGTTGTGTGTCACAGAATCTAGAAATGAAAATAAATATACTGAAATAGTATATTTATTGAAATATAATGGCGTAAAATTATAACCCCGTAAAATTAATTCTTATCTCATAATTTAATCACCTTGGAATAAACAAGTGGGGATATATTTTCCTCATTACATTATCAACATCCCACATATCTTCCTGAACCACGTGGATTCGTCACAATACATTAAACATGAGAGTGGTCTACTTTAAGTGAATATTCACTATATGATTATGGATATATATTTTTAATTCAACAAAAAAAATTATCATAGTCTACTGTTATGAAAAAATATTTCAATTCATGGGATTGATCAGGGTGGTCCTTCCCTGGGGGAGACATATAGTACACATCAAGAACATCTGAGTGGTTTGGTGGAAGAACCGCCTTCTAGAAAATAGCAATGATAAGATAATATTTTCAATGTTAATGACATAACATTTTATTATATTCCATTTCCCCCATAATCTCACAAAATTTACCTTACATGAATTCTTATAAATTTATTTTCAATATATTTTAATTCTAGATAGCAGTGCCAATTCTCAGCAAATATTTTCTATCTACTGTGTTCTGTCCTAATATTTTTTCAATAGATTTAACATTATATATCATTCCTTCATATATATTACATCCCAACATATTTCTTTATCTAACATAATCCTCTCATATTTTATTTCTACACTTCTTTTCATTTTTGTCTTCATAAGGTTCTATCTGAATGCCTGATTGAAATCTTTTTTTATATGAATACTAAACTATAAGAAGTTATTGATCCAAAAAAAACTTTGAAATATATAAAATGTGAACCTAAAAATATATAATAGGGCTTGAATTTTTCTCTTAGACTACTAAACATTCTGAGGTTTCTATATTGTTTTATAACAAACTATATATCCAGATCCCATTAGAGACTTCGCCAAAAGCAATTATTCAAACCACAGATCATGATCATTCATAATTGAAATTGGTAATCCATGTAACATTATTTCTTACAAAATTTATATAAAAAGAATATAATACATATTGAAATATTCTATACTAATTATTATGTGTTTTCACTATGTTAGGTGATCTATAAAAACACATATATCTTTATCACCTTTATAATTTTTGTGGAGTCCCATGAAAAAATCCATGGTCATTTTCCCCAATATCCATTGTACTATGGTTAATGGATGTGAAATACCCCCAAAATTGTATCTCTCTCCCTAGGTTACTGACATACCAAGAAGCCATAAAATGACACTATGTTATCTTTCTTCATTCCATCCCACTAGAAAGACTCTATAAAATATTTATTTATATTGATACTTCTAAGATAAATTGAGAATGAAAAATTATGATAATATTTTAAATTATCCATATATATATATATACGAAGACATACACTATGTTAATACCTAATAAGCATATCATGATAACGGTTAAAATCATGAAGAAACATATCCATGTTTTGTTGATCCACAACTTCCTTCTTCGCCTCTTTAATCATCTCTTGTATATATTGTGGAACACTAAATTGAGAAAGATAAGATTTATTCCATTCTATCTAGATGTCTAGATCAATCCATTACCAATAAAAAAATATGGAATCATTTTAATCACCATCCTCAATATTCATGAATGATCCTTTTAACTCAAACTAGTGGCCACCTTATTTACTTACCTATAGGGTTAAGGTATTAAGAATTTTCAATCATAGGTGCAGTCACTAATCTTATATTTTCATCATTGTAATTATCCCCACATTTATCCATCTATAGGATCTTGCAAACCATCTATTTTAACATGGTTCGTGGACTAATTTATAATAATAAATACAAAAAAATCCATTGATAATACCAAGAAAAACTATGAAAAATATAATTCTCAATTATTATTTTTTGTCTAGGAAAACTATCAATAACATCTATCATTGATGGATCCAATGCTACACAATTTATAGGATTAAATGTACCAAAAATAAAACATTTATAGAAAAAATTTATTATTTAGAATTTTATATAGAATTTATCCTTCCTTAGGGTTATTATTAAAATTATCAACTAATCATCAATCACTTACATATTCATTAAAAATTTATAATAACATCTATAAGTAATACGATAAATAGATCAAGGTTCTCTATATACAATCAATTCTATGAATCCATGAATATTGAGGGTCAAATTATAAGTCCAAATGGAATTACTATATACTCATAATTTACATAGCCTATATAAAACATTTTTTTTGTATTTATTCTTTTTTGAAACTTAATAGAAGGTATTCTGAATGAAGATCAAATTTGGAAAAGTATTGTGCTCTCTGAACAATATCACATAGGTCATCAGAATGAGGTAGATGATATTTTCTCATTATTATGATCTTATTCCAACCATGATAATCAAAGATGAGATGCATCAAAACATTTATATTTTTAATATATATATTAATTGCATGATAAGGTGACACATTTTGAGGAATGAATACCTTTTAAAGGATATAATATAGTACATTCTTAAATTTGTGTAACCCAATCATGGAAACTCTATAGGGTGAATTAAAAATAAGCATGGAACAAGTATGAGTAATATTGATAAATCTACATGATGTATTAGTGTATGAATAGTCAAATATTATACATACACATAAGAAATTCTCACATGATAGCCATATCAAAACAATTACTTTTTTCCCAAACCATCTAGGAAGAAAACCCTTTTTGAATATGACTTAATACCCATACAATGGATTCTATTTCCATTAAAGGTTCATATTTATCATTATAATAATATATGATAATAGGATGGTATATAATATAAATATTTAGAAATATTCCCCCGAAACTAATGTGATATTTCATTACATAAATCAAATCAATTCCCCGGATAATATCAATTTAATCAAAAAGATGTCTAAAATGATTTCCAATATGAAAATTATCACAACCACATATTTGAGAGGATTATATAATTTAAATGGGGTCATCATACCATTAAGGATTCTCACTTCCAATTCTATATCTATTTATATTGGTTTCATCTTGATACCATTAGAAAATTATTCAAATATGAATTAATGGGTAAATCAAATTTCAAATAATAAATTACTTGTTCTAGATTTGGATGGTAAATGAACCTTTCACCATGTCATTATCAAACCAATAATTAGAAATATAGATCGCATGTGATTTACCTTTGGTTCTCTACTTAAAAGTATACTGGAATTGATTACCATCACTAACCTTGATATTGAAGCATTGAATTTGGTAATGCCAAATCTCCGTGAATTAAAAACATTATATTGTGATTGGTGCATTCTATTTATATCTCAATATATTTATTTCATTATAAGGATTATATATAAAACTAATACATTTAATGACTATTTTATTGTATTCCCACACTTGAAGTCCTTATTATTATTTCTAATAATTCAATAAATTTCTCATTTCTATGGTTTTGGTTGTAACGAGTTTTAAGCTTCTTTGTTATCCCATAGGAAAGATCATTGGAAACTCTATAGAAACCCATATTTCCATTATTATTTCCCCCCCAAGAGGGTTTCTAGATTCTATATTCACTCTTACTACACATAAAATAATAATACACGAATTTTAGTTCACATGACATGTAAAAACTTCTTCATTGATTAAAACATATGCATCATCCTACTACTTTTGGTCATGAAATTAGTTGTCCATTTTTATATGAGGTATATGAGAAAATATTTATTGAATATTATGTCTATAATCACTTACCATTATAAGGAATCGATTTTTACTTGTGGACATGTATTTCTAATATAGGTCCACCATTAATCTACCTCACCTTTCAAAGGTTAGATAACAGAAATGATTTTTTCATGATAAAAATTATAGAGAATCTAAAATATCTTTTAGTGTTACTGATCCATTTTTTATCAACTTATATATCAGATGGAACACGTAACAAAGGGGGTGTTACCTCATTATTATCCCATGAAAATATTATTCCCTCCTTTGATAAATCTGATATTCATCATGATACAAAGCTTGGGAATGTTTTGTGAACATCCATATGATATTTTCCATTATATATCCCCTAATTTACGGTTTTCATATGAGGAATATAGTTTAATTATTAATTGCAAATACATTAAAATGCTTCCATCAGGTTCAGTCCATTCACTGAAAAATCATAATATGTGAAATAATAATCATAGGGGAGAAACACAATATCTTGAATAAAAATCATTTATATTATATCGAAATCAATACACCATATTTTTTTTATCTGAAACATATTATCTTTAACCTATATAATTAAATGTCACTATCTATTTAAATCATTCATGATGGTTTATAAGGATATTATAAACTTATAAATCATATCTCATGGAATTTCCAAAACAAGTCTGTAGTAAGGCTTGTTTTTGTGCCCTAGGTGATTGTTGATTCAAACACAATACACCCTTTTCAGATTTATTACCCCTATATATATCTATGTGATATCCACATTCACATATAGAAATCACATAGTGATTTAATTTATTGTATCCAACTAAAACCATCCCTTACTAAAGAATTATTTAAATTTCTTATATTGTGTCTCATTTGTAGAAATATATTTATAGATCTTACTAATGGTATCTCATACTATTTATGAATTGTTAAATAATCCTTTCCTATAACAACAAATGATGAGAACCAAACTTCTCATACATAAAAAACACATAATAATATATGAATATTGATTTTATATCAAAAATACACCCCCATGGACTCTAATAGTTTTGTTCATTTGGTGTCTAGGTAGAAAAACATTTTATTTAGTGAAAAATATTTAAGATACTCGATAAATATATCCCCTTATATGATATTATAAAAAACAACATACATAACCGCTTTATTAATATCTTTGGAAATGGAACATAATAAAGAGTGATCATAGATGTTCAATAATTATAAAAATGGGATACACGTAAAAATAACATTAAAATATGTGTATCAGAACAATAACATAACATTTTAATATCATACAATCATATCAAAGATCAAAATATTGTTTTATGGGATTATTATTGACCATTTGTATGATATGAATCATAGTAGAATTAAATACCATGATATATGGGAACATAGAACTAGAATAAGATATATATTTGTAGGATACACATAAGAATGTGACATTGTATACATATAAAAATTGAAACTAGTTATTTGAATAAGATAAGGTTGTGAAATAAATACCACACATAAACTAATGGACAAGTAAACAGGTCTATCAGCAACCTTATTCAAATGAAATCATTGTCCATGTAAAACATTTTTAACAATTAATCATATTCATGTATAATATTTTGATCATGTCATCATGTTTATGCAAATCATTATGAAAATGTATTCATATTCATACATATAATTGTTACTCATGAGATATAAATCAATACTCAATGCATTGGATAGATATATATGTCTAAATCATCACATAATCTTGAAATATGATTTCCAATAGATCGCGAAACATTCATAATATCAAAACAAGTTGAGATGGACCTAGTTTCATAAATAATACATTATAGTATGTTCCATAGAAGGAAATAGGTTTTATAAACATCTTATTATCATAATAATAAATCCTATATAGGGATAATAAATATTGTATCATTATATCATAAACACAGAGAATATTATGTAACATCAAAAAATTTCATCATAGATGGAAATTTTATTCTTAAAATATGCACGAATAATGTTTTTATGAATATAGTCTCTCTACATTGAAAAACTATATTAATAACATATTTTTTTAATCATTATATTAAATAATAAATATATAAAAAATTGAGGAATTTTGAAAAACATTAATAAGAAATCATAGAAATTTTTCTGAACATTAAAACAAATATTCATTTAATAGTGATTGTAAAAGTCCAATGGGTTGTGTATTGAAAATGAGATTAATATTAATTGTAATAAAAATTAAAAATAAAAACATGTATAAAAATAAGTTAATAAATCTATTGGGTATTTTTAATAAAATTTGAATACATTTAAAATAAATATATATAGATGATGTAGGATCATTGACCCAAGTGATAAATAGAGGCGATTATTATTAAAAATATTTATTTGAACTCTTCATTACCTAATGAGAGGAAAATCATTGTAGAATATGTATTATAATTAAATAACTATATTATAAGTAAATTAAATATATTTTTATATATGGTTCATTAAATTTCACCTTCAGATAAATAAACATTAACAATCTTGATGAATGATGAGACTATACCATAAAACATCTCCCACTTTGGTAACATTGAATAATAATCCTCACGATTGAATAACATTTATTAAATATTTATATATAATAATAAAACAATATTGATGATATTATAGAAAAAATGGGACATATATAAACATAAAAAAGAATATTTTTGGGAAAAATAACATATGTCTCAGTTAAGGAGATTTGAGAAACAAGTCCCTTACAACTTATGTAACTTTTGAACTATATAATCCATCAATGAAAGGTCATAAAATAGATATGTAAATCCCCATATTTTTTTATATAATAATATTACAATGATTTCCTAGTATTTATTTACACCACATAAAATATATAGGTGTTGAAAATTTCATCTTTAAAACTGAATTAAAAAATGGGAGATAGAGATCCCTTACCTTAAGTCTCAACTTCCTTTGTACACATTTAAACCTTCAATTCAACAAGATGACAATTTATGATTAACTAAAAGCCTTAATATGTAGTAATTATATTAAAAAAAAGTCATATATTATCTTTGGAGGGATGTATGGAAGATATTTTCATATCAATTGGATAATCCAAATTGTTTTGGAATTTTTAATATGAGAGAATAATGGATGGTCTTTACAATTATGAGAGAGGAAACACATAGAGTTTTTTAAAATAATTATTTTGAATATATTTTTTACATTCTATATGTCCTATAAATAATTCATTTTGGAATATTATAGGTTCTATGGATACTTTATTTAGATACAATGGGTCTTAGACAATTATTTGTGTTTTTTACCACCTATATTTTTATATTAACCCCAAGTAAAATCATTTAAACCTTAGCCATAGTAAATAATTATTTATTTTTTTTAAAATTCATTTTAAAAAAGTGATATTATTATAAAATAATTATTATTATTATTAATTATATATATTATTTTTTTTAAAAAATCAATTTAAATAAGTAAAAAATTATATAAATGTTAAACACACAGACATGATGAGAAAATAGTTTTCTAGTTAGAAAATGTTCAAAAGTGTCAAATATTTTTATGTATATATTAAGTGTTAAACATATTATGAGGAAAATAATTAGATTCATAAATTTATAATTTTACTAATATTAATTTTATACCCATTTTTCTACAAAAGGACTATTATAAATTATTTAAATTAAAATAATGTTTTCAACAAAAAATATATATTTCTCATAATTTATTCAAAAATTAATCATTTCTAATAAATTGAAAAAATTAAACCCAAAATAATTTTGATATTTAAATATTAAAAAACATGTATTTTTTAAACAAAATTTCTAAAATTATTATAAAACAATATAAAATATTTTTAGAAAACTAGTGAAATTTTGTTTAGAAACATATATTTTAAAAACATATAAGGTATTTATCCAAAATTAATTACTATTTAATAAAAATGATTTATTTTTATGGAACAATTTAAATTATTATTTATAATTTTTTATTCCTATTAATGATATCATATTTTACATCTATGATATCTCATTGTGTTTAAATAATATTATTAATATTTTTTCACATTTAGTTAAAACATTGTGTTGTGTATAACAGATGCTATCGAAAAAAAATAATTTATTAAAAATATTCATAAAATATGGTGTGTTTTAATTATTCCACTTATCATTTCTTTAAAATTGTAATGTTGATTAATTTAAATGGATTTAGGGAGGCATTCAAATTTACATTAGAAAAAACACACAACTCGATGATCTATTGAGTGGAATCCCCAATCATGAAATCTATATTTTGTATTCCCTCAATATTTGATAGTAACATACACCATGTAATACTATGGATGTCAATAATTGATTTTATCATAGTTATTATAACACAAAACATCATGTTAGACTTCCCATATAATTTAATTTGGCCTAACTTTAGTCAATTGAGCAGTTTCCACTTGGGTACAATTTTAACATAAGTAGTAGACGGATATACTGAGTTAATATATATTTATGTGATGTGTTATTAATTTTGAAGTAATAATTTCCCATTTTTTTGTTTATGAAGTTCGCATAAATTTTATGAAAATTTACATATGTGATCAACCATGTTTTAGATAAATTTACCCACATTCCCAATAATTTTATCTCAATCGTGAATTCCAGTTAATTTCTAAATTCAGTTGATCGCAATAAAACTTATGTATTAAAATTTACAATGAAGCTGACTGAAATAGTATATTAGGATGCTATGAATAAGTTATTTTTCTAATGGTTAGTTTTTCTATATAATTATAAATTAATCATCTAATTATGGGGAAATACATTGAACCATAATATAGTTCATGTTATAGATTTCAATAATCCCACCACAATTTGCATCACCTCACCTCTAAAAATGAACCACATCCTCTAAATTGGAAGCAATAATCATTAAAAAAATCTTTTACTGACATATATGTAAGGGGAAAAAATGTTTTTTATGGGTTTAAACAAAGGAAACCTTGGGATCTAATTATCATACATAATGAAAGGATGTATGACCCACATGAAATAAATTTAGATTAATAAAACATTAAAAGGAAATGAATCATGAACAATGGTCTGTTCTACAGTCTGGACAAGCAAAATACATAAAAAATTCATTTAAAAAAACCAAATTTAATTGTATAATATTTTATTTAATATAAATCTACATGAATCAATTAATTATCTTCATTAATTAATTATCTAATTTATTTTAACTATCATTTGTTATTTAATGTAATCCTTATCTATTATAATTATATTTAAAATAAAAAAAATTAATTAAAATTAACATTGTTCAAAATATTTATGTTAGAGGAAAAAAGGTGAGTACCCACTTATAATATGTTGCCTTAATTATATTTGTATAATATTTACTCATGTGAAAAGTTTCATAACTGAATTAACACATAATTTCATGGTGTGTAATATCATGATAATGACCAAATAAAAGAAATAATATTTATGTATAGGTTTATTGATTGGCCAAGAGGAAATTATTTTAAAACTATGGGACTATTCCAAAACAATATATTATAAAAACAATTATGAAAGCCAATAAATTAAAATATACATAAAAAGTAGGTCGATGTCGATCAATGAAGTTGGGGAAATTTGTTTGATTAGGATTTAAAAATATTTAATTTTACTAGATTGAAGAATGTGGGCATAAAATATTATTCAGATTTATTTAAATAAATAAAATATTGAAAGAATAATGATAGATTGGTTGGAAGATAGATTTTGAAAATAAAATTTGGGTTTTGTAATTTAAGTATTTGAGAAGAATTGGATTTAAGAAATTGGTTGATTAATTCATGATCAGTGTCGAATTCTAGATAAGGAAGATCCAATGGTGACAGTATCTCTTCATTAATATAGAAATACAATTTTTTCCTTTTTTTGTAATTTATTTTTTAAATGAATCATTTTTTTCTCAATACCTTACTTAAACTGGGTTTCTCTTAATATTGAAAATTTCATGCCTTAAATAGGTTTATCAGTAGTATAATTCTAGTGTTCTTTTCAGGTTAGAACACTGTTAGTCATATTAATATAAAAATATTTGGATTTGATGTTCAGGATTAAATATCCAAAACCAATTACATAAATAGAATAAATAAAATGAATATAATTCACCGTATCCTAATATTAAATAACCCTATAATAATGTTTGTTTCCTCCAAATCATATTGTTTATATGATAAGAGGGATGGTCACAAAAATGAAATCATGATAAAGCGGAGATTAAAATGGGGAGGACCCTTCATAATGAATCATCCATCTCTAATATTTGGTCTTCTTAGATCTCCTCATATAGTAGTATGAAATAACTCCATTCTTTGTCTCTAGATAGGCTTTAATATTAATGGGGAAAATTATGAATTTGATGGAAGGATTTACAGGGTGAGTCTCATGTCAAATATTGTTTTTCAAAAGTTGGAAATATGAAAAATATCGGTGTTAAATCCCAATCCCATGAATATAAACTTTGTTTTAATTATTAAAAAACAATTAAATTCTATTTTCGATTTTCATCATATCAGGATGTGTCATTATTTTCATGACTAGTTCCATCTCATTTTATGTAATGATTTAAACGATAAGTAAAATAATTTTTATTCTTTGGAACCCTTGTTTTTCCTCGGTTCTGTAGTTCAATACCCTTGATGTTCCCCATAATCATCCTTACAAATTTTGTGTCATGCTACAATAAAATCTTATGGTGAAATGTTTCATTATTATCATTTTTCAATAATCTTATCTATCCTTCGATAAAAAAAATAGTTTAAAAAATTAACATAATAGAAGAAATAATCAATTAAATATAGAAATATATAAATTTGAATAAAATAAATCTATTCCTGAAATTTAGATATCAATTATTTTTCGATGCACATAGGGTAATGACTATATTAAGAAATATACACGACATATAGTTTCAAACATTAACAAAAAATTATCAAGTCTTTATATATTTATATTTATATATATATATATATATCTCTTTACATGGTGTATAATTTTTAATTATTTACTACACAAAATACATGTTGTTCTGTTTTATATTGTATATTAAATTAATTTTTTAATTATATGAAATTTTTTAATATACCTAATGTGTATCATCCCACTACACAACATATATAGATTTCATCATCAATCTGAGGCACACTACTAGGGACATAATGTGTAATGATTATGAAAAAAAGGATTATATGAAATGTACATGGGCTACATGGAAAGTGTTCTCTTTATTACTTGGTCCCAAGTCATGTAATATGTGTAAGAGAACACGCAACCCATCATTTAATAATGAACTATACATCATGTATGAATTTTACACAACATGTAGTCTGACTAACCATGTCCCAGTCTATCACAATCAATTGGGGGTGTATTTGAATATTAAAAATGTATAATAAATTTTAATTATTTTAATTAAATAGAATATAATTTTCAGGCCATTTAATATTGTTACATTGTGTGTTCAAATGGGCTCTGTGGAATTTATTATTCTATTAATCTTCCAAAATCCATTTCACCTAAATAAGTGTTCATTTAATGTAATTCTTTCATTATATTAATAAATCTTATTATATTTGTGATAAAATAGAGAAATAAGATAAGATATCATTATTCATATTGAAGAACAATAAAATTTTAATAGAAAACAAAAGATAAATGAATAATTTTCAAATTTTATTGAAATAATTATAAATAATTATGTGACATGCTGAAACAAACCATGAAGGTTTTAAGTGTAGTGTTTGTGTCGTATAGGGAATTCCCAACATGTAATTTTACATAATCAATTATGTGTACATGATATATAGGAAAAGAAATTCCATGGTCTATGAAATTGAATCAATGATTAATTGACGATTGAATACTAGAAATGAGATCCAGTATCATCCCATATTATTAATAACTAAATAAAACAATACCAAATAACCCTGTGATGAATTATTTATTTTGAGCAATCGTAAAATGTCTCTACCTCACACCATCGTTACATAGTATCTATCAAGAGTATACTCCCTCAAGTGATCATCTAAAAATGTTCTGTGAACCACGAAATATAGACGTAGGAATTTTTGGGTTCCAATATAGTATATCTAAAGATTTGTGTCATTATACATTGAAACCCCTATGGATAAAGTGTAAATTACTCTATTTTATCCCTCTAAAGAAATGTTTTTGTGGTGGACAATGACCTATATCCATTTAGGGGATCTTTCATTGAGAAGGTATCCATCTAGGGCCTCGATATATTTTATCCATATATTTTCATAACCAACACAATGAAATTTAATCCATTATGAAAATAATATCATTTGGTTTATATAACACATGGGTTAGAGAATAATAATTAAAAATTAGCCAATTTATTTTTTATGTATTCATTTGAACCCCAAAAGATTGTAATAATAATAATAAAAGTAATATTTATAGACATGAATAAATAGAATAAACTAAATTAAATATTTAATATTTAAATAATATTTTTAATATATTTTGTCCGACAAAAAAAATTATTTTCTGTCATCCTTTCTATAATAATTTTTATTAAACCATGAATTATGAATATTTATTCATTAGGATAATATCCCTTCATTATTATCTCATAAATAAATATTTATTTCATTCACAAAATAGAAATTAAAAATTTGTTAAATATTGTGCTAAATTATTTTCACAAATAACTGGTTATAGAATTTATCAAAACATGAAAATATAAATAATTATTAAACATTATGCAGGAAAAATATTTAATCAATGTGTCAAATAAATAATATTTTTTTCATTGATTCTTGATACACATAGTGTGTGATGCTCTATTGATATTTCTCTATGGAATTGTAAATGCTTTCCCATGACCATGATTAATTTATAAAAACACACCATGGAACCCATATAGAAATAATATAATTCAATAATGAAATAAACCAAGTAAGAATATTTATTATGTAATACCATCCCATTATCAATATATCACTAATCTAGAAGTATTCATGTTGGTGGCAATAACATGTATGATTTAGGTCCCTCTATTTCAAATTTTGAAAATTGAAAATTCTTATAGAACATAATGTCCGTGGATAAATTTAGGCTATATCATTTCCATAAAATAGTTTAATATATCAACTTTAGTTAAATTACTTAAATGAAATATCATTTCTCTTATTATTCTGTAATGATGAATTACTCATGATGCTACCATCATATCATCCTTTATCACAAACATCGGTCTTCAAAGTTTTAATCAATATATAAATAAATGTTTCTAACAATATCCATTACTAAAAATATTATTATTCCTCAACCAGTACATGTGTCCAAAAATTATAACATCCAATTATGAATATATATATATATGTATTTCCTATTTATACGATTCGTTTTTATTGGTTCAAACTATAACAACCAAAAATTTTATTATTGAAAATTCCTATGAGTAAAATTAAATGTTTTATTATGTAAAGTGGTTATATAAAACATATACACTTCCTTAGTTTTATGTTTTTGGATTTTAAAATACCGTTATGAAATGTTACCTCTACTAATATTGACATTGAACAGTGATCACATGGTTAGTATAAGTATAGTACCTTAACGAATCCAATTTACATAGACAACGGAACTGATGTCCTTATCCAGTTGAATTTATCCTTATGAATCCAATGTTTCAGAGCATGGAAAAGAGGTGGTGTTATCGGGCTTCAATCTATAACATTTCCAAGTCGAGCTTCAATATGTTAAGCTTGAACCAAACTATCTATAGGAGAATTGGAAGTTAATAGAGATTACCAGTTAAGCGATGTTATCCAAGACACCCCAAGAGTCCGTCACTATCACACAGCTTACACTTAGGTATAATGCAGGTTTTATAAAGGTTTATATTACACGACCCTATCACTATGACAATTTTATTTATTATTATATAAATAATATACATTTATTTTATTTTTGTTAAATTGGAAATGGTTTTCAATGCACAAATAATATTTTAGTTAATATTCACTTAAAAAATATATCTTGATTAATTAATCGATTTTTTAATCAAATAACATTTTAATAAAATATTCTTGCTAAAAATATATATTAAACATAAATTATTGTATTTTTTTAATGTAATTGTAATTTCTATTAAGGGTTGAAATATTTTTTTTCCTATTCGAAGAATTATCAATAAATGATAGAATTTATATTTAATTAAAATTTCACATATATATTAAATTTTTATATAAAATAATTATTATTTCTGGAATCAGGATGTTAAAATTATCCAACAGTTAATTTTGTATAATTTTCATAGACAATTAAATTTTTGGGTAAAAATTAAATACCCTTTAAATATATATTGTGTTTTATAACATAATAAAGACCAAATTGTGATGCAATAAAAAATTATAAAAGGGATGTTGGGATAATATATGTTTTTCCTTAAATAAATATTATTTTATAATTTTTTTATTTATTTTACAAAGCCTTAGTGGAGCCACCAAGTCATATAAAACATTTTTTCATTTTAAAATGATTTACTTGGGAGTATAACTCAACTCCACAAAATAAATCCTAATATATTATTATGTTCGGTCAATGGCCATATAATATAATTATTTATACTTCCGTTTGTAAAAAACCATGGGAAAAAGGCTTGGGATGGTTTGTGGTTTAGTTTAGTTTAATGTGTAGTGTCCAAAACCGAAAAAATAATTAATTCTCTCTCCTTTCCTATATAATCCCACATAATTATTTCTCTCTCTTTGGGATCACACTTCCAAGTAAGGTATTTCTTCCTTTCTAATTTTTTATCCATGTTTATTTATATTATTATTCCTTTTTATATTTCAATTAAGAATGTTGTGGTATGATTTCTAAACCCACACCCATATATCTATTCTTATGTTTTAATGATGATATAACACTTTCAATCTCATTAATATATCAAATGTACAAATGTTACCATGCCAAAATTTCATAACAGTTATTCCATTTATCACCTTTCTTCACGTTCCATTATTAAGTTACACATTATATTTCCAAATTCTATACATTAGGAAATTTAACTTTTTTAAAAATTAACTCTCCATTTCATTTTCTTATTTTTAGATACCCATTTCTCTCTCATCAACCATTTTTTTGATTTTTTATGTCACACTGTTATGCTGTCAAAATTGCACCGCGATTTTACAGGCCAAAATCATTATGTAGTGAATACCATACCCTTGTATTTATCAAGGTTAATCAACTTTATGAAGACATACATACTAAATGGTACAGAAATGTATTTATTAAAAATTACTAAATCATGGAATAACGTATTATGTAGAATTATTTCATGTTATATGATACATGTTGCACACTTATGTGTGAAATAAAATGTTTACAAAGGGTGTTCTCTGATAGTGATTCACTGAATTGGATAAAGAATTGTATCATGATAGACCTTGTTCAATGATGTTTTACTCATTATAGTTCAATTTCAATGATGTTTACTCATTCTCCAAGTTCAATGTTCCTTGGATCATGCTAATATCATGTTAAATGTTGTTGTCACGTCTCCATGTTGTGATAGTCATTATATATAATGCATTTATGTTCTTGTTTCTCTTATGATCCATTGATATGACTGTTGCCTTAAATGTATTGTACTCTTCAAGTTATTCCATGTTTAATATGTCACTGGATATTATATCTTACCCTTTTTAATGTATGTCCTCAGGATATCACATGCAATTCTTAGTACAAAGGAATTTTGTTGTCAAGTAAAATATTTTTTCAATAATGTGTTTATGTTTTTTTCCTAGTTTGTTTTGTAATGTTCATATATGCCAAAACATACTAGAACTGTCAATCATCAATGTTGTATTAAGTTCAATTTTATGTAATAAATCATGGTTATGTTATTAATAAAGATAATGGTTGTTATAGTTGGTATCAAATGATAGGTATATTTATTTTTGGGATTAGGTTTAGAGAACCCTTGTGAAAGCCTTAGGGAAAAGACTAAGATTAATAAAAAAATCCCTAATTTTTTTAATATTGTGAAATTAGTTTATCAATAAAATACATCCCCTTTTGGATATGAAAAAGTAGTTGTGGCTCTGGCTTAAATGTATCTTGTGGTAATACTCCAAAAAACTACATTGAGCTGGACTCGAATGGGAACTGGTGCATGAAAACGGGCCTTTTTTCCATATTTATATTAAACTCCAAATGGATATGCTTTGGTAAATTCATAAGATTATTATGAAACATTATTAAAGGAATAAACACTTTCCCCTAAGAATATATTTTGGGAATTAGATCATGGATAACATAGATTGAAGCCTATAAATTTGTAATTTAATGGAATACATGTAATTTAAAATATATCCATTTTTGAAATTGGATAACCGTTTATGTGTTTCCCATAACATTTCTTTTATTTAATCTAATGGCTGATAATTGTAGGAATAAAGATAACAGTTTATGCGAAGATTAATGTGATGATTGTTCTAATTAGATTACCAATCATATGGGAGAAGGAATCAAAAACTTTTTCATGATACTCTCCTTGTTAAATAATGATTTGAATAGAAAGATGTGTCCTTAGAAATGTCCACCCCCCAAGAAATGACAATCCCAAATTGAGAGCTTCCAGAGACAAAGGCCTCCTCCTTTTAATGGATCATCTGATCTATCAATAATCTAACAATGGATCAATTCCATTAATATGATCATCTCCATCCTTTAATATTTTGAATAGGATAATGTTTTTTTAGTTGTTTATCATATGGAGGGTGAAGCTATTCATTGGTGGACATTGAAAAAAAAACCAAATGAAGTGATTGAGGCATTAGAATCAGATGATTTCCATAAAATGTTGGTCGATAAATATTTTACTCACACCATGCATCATAATATTGAAAGGGAATTCATTAACCTCATCCTAAAATATGAAGAATCTGTCAGAGCCTTCAAGGAAAGTTTCAAAAATTATGTACGATATAACTCCAGCTTTGTCATCACTCCCAAATACAAGAATGTTCTTTTATTCAATGGGTTAAAACCAAACATATGGAATTCCCTAGAGATCTGTGAAATCAATATTTATGGGGAAATTTGTATGATTTACCCTCAATGTTGAAATGGATATCGGAAAATCTATAAGGTATCATGGGGATAAGAAACAGATAGTTTACATTATTTCAGGAAATCTGATGGTAAAATCCAACGGTGTAAAGAAATTCCTTCTCCCCAGTTTCCAAAAATTTAGAGAGGGGTAACCCAGAAATTTCCTAATGGGGACAAGGAAATTATTTTGGAATGAATGATAAGGGAACCTGGACATTAACTACACACCATAGAAACCCACTATTGCGATAAAGGAGAAGAACACTTAGTTCGACCCACAATGCATTGTCCATTACTTCGACTATAAATAACCAATGAAATTTTATAATCAATACCCTAAGCCTAGGGTTTTTAGAGGAAACTAGAAATGTCCAAGGCAGCAAGGATGATATTTTTTCATCACTACTGCCTAAGATAACATCGACAACAATGTGATGACATGTACGCTAGTTATTCATTCATGAATAGTGAAAATACATTTTTATTATTATTCTATAAATTCATTTATATCCCAAATTTTTTGTAGAACAATTCCAACACCACCAAAAATAATGGATGTAGAGATGCTGGTGAGAATGAAAACTAGGGAAATCCATTCGTCCCATGAATATATCTCTTCCCCTATCACAATTTATGGTTTGAACTTCCCGGTAAACCCCATCATACTCCCTAACATGGAATTTGATGCAATTATTAGCATGGATTGTATTTCTCTACATAGAGCCACATAAATTACCATGAGAGGGAAATCACTCTCTATATGGTGAATTTAACATTAATTCTGTACCTGTTAAAGGTTGAGGAATAATATTATTTAGAATCGTCATCTCCAGCATGGATATTAGTACACTATGAGCATGTGTATCCTACTCGGATGATTGAGTGTATGTAAAAAACTATTATTTAAAACATGCATATTGTGAGGGAATTCACAGAAGTGTTTCTTGAAGAATTGTCTGCCTCCTCCTATAAGAGTTGTTAAATTCTTTATTGATCATATACATGGGGCATTTATAAAATCTAAGACTCTGTATATAATGGTTTTTATGAAGCATGGTGGCCTAAAGAAACCACTACTGGAGAATTGGGATTAAGGGTTTATATTCCCAAGTGCTTCACCATGGGGTGAACCAGTACCCTTCGTCTAGAAGAAGGATTGGTCAGTGCACTTATGAATTGATTACCGTGAGCTTAATAAAATTGTGATAAAGAATATGTATCCTTTTTCATGAATTGACAACTTGTTCGATCAGATAAGTGGAGCACAATACTTATCTAATTGGGATTTCCATTTTGGATATTACCATACTATGGTGAATAAAGAGGATATCCCAAAGACTTCTTTTCATAAAAAGTACGGGTACTATGAATTCATAGTAATTCCTTTCGGACTAACAAATGTTCTAGAAATCATCATCGAATGGATGAATAGATTCATTTAAGACTACCTCGAAAAATGTTTAGTATTATTTATAAATTATTGTATAATATACTCCAAAACTAGCAAGAAATATGAGGAGAATCTAAACATTGTACTAGAGTCCTTAAAAAAGGTGATGATATATGAAATGTATAGCTAGTGTGAGATCTAGTTGATGGAAGTCTCATTCCTGGGTCCTATCATTATAGAAAATGGGATATCTGTGGGTCCATCCAGGATAAATAAAACTTAGATATGGTTGAGTACAACATCTGTGATGGATATCCATAGAATACTTGGGTTAGATGAATATTATCAGTAATTTGTGAGAAATTTATCACAATTTTCAAACCCCCATAATAAGATAACCCGGAAGGAAGTCATGCTTACTTTGAGTAATAAATTTGAAGACATATTAAAGGAGTTGAAAAGGAGGATTATAATAGTGCCCATGCTCATACTATCCACAAGTGGTGAACTTTTCATGGTATTTAGTGATTCTTGGATGAAGGGCCTGGGATGGGTGTTTATTCAAAATGAAAAATTCATTTCACATGCTTCTAGTAAATTGAATATTCTTGAGAAATAATATCTAACACATGATATAGAGTTGGTTGTAGTAATCAACGCTTTAAAAATTTGTGATGTTACCTCTTTGGGGAAAAGTGTGAAATACACACAGATCATAAAAGCTTCAAATATATATTTTCATTGAAATAGTTGAATGTGCTCCAACTAAGATGGTAAGTGATAATTAAAGACTATTACTGTTCAGTCCATTACTACCATGCGAAAGAGAACAATGTGGTGGATTCTCTAAGTTGAAAGGAACAAGTGATTAAATCATAAATGATAATTTAAATGTATCCAATATTCTTATATTTGATGAATATGGACATGGGAATAATAATGAAGGGAGCACCATCAATCCATTCTCAAATGATTGCTCAACCACATCTTTTAGAATGGTTAACGAAATCTTAAAAGGATAATGTTGGAATTAAGAAGATAGTGGAAACTATAAAAAAGGGAAATCCTTATAGTTCAATCTAAATGAAGAGGGAACTGTATTATTTCGGTAATGAATATGTGGTACATCATGTTCATATTTAAATATATAACTTTTGGATGGTGTACATAGATCGAATTTCTCTAATCACCTAGGAAACACAATCAATTAACGAGATCATTGAGAAATTATTGGTGGGATAACATGAATAATGGTATCACTGAGTATAAATCAAAGTGAATTGTATGTTTTTAGGTGATTTATTATAGGTAGAAGTCTAAGGGGATGATGGAACCATTACCCATACCATCATGGAAATGGGAAAAATCCCAATGTAAAATGTCACCAAACTTTTGAAGACATCCAATGAAAAGAAAGATTATATGAGATGTTGTGGATCATCTAAAAAAGACAACATAAATCATTGAAATTTCGGAGGTTTCCTCTTTGGATCAACTAGAAAATATATACATAAGAGACGTTGTAAGGTTTTAAGGAGTACCACTATCCATTTTATCCGATTGAGATCCATGATTCACGAGTACATTTTGTAAGTGTCTCCAACATGCTATGAATACTGATCTGAATATCAGTACTGCTTTTAATCATCAAATAGATGACCAGTTTATGAGGACTATCACAAAATATGAGTATCTGTTGAGATAATTCTCAATGGGATTCAAAAAATTATGGGATCGATATCATCCTCTCGTTGAGTACTCATACAATAATGATTTCCACTCTAGAATCCATAGGGCAGCTTATGAAGCCCTTTATGGGAAGAGGTGCAGAACATTAGCCTATTGTGATGAAGATGGGGAGATAAAAGAACTAGGACCAGAAATGGTAAATGAAATGGTGGAGAAGGATAATACCATTCAACAACACAATAAACTTCTCAGAGTTAAAAAAAGAGTTATGGTGTTAATCATCGACGAGACCCAGAGTTTAAAGTTGTAGACATGGTATTCCTCCACATATCACTGTGGAAGGGAGTTATGATATTTGGGATGATGGGAAAGTGTAGTCTAAGGGACATTGGATTTTTTAGATCCTCGATCGCTTTGGAGTAGTGGCCCATAGACTATAAATCCCATGAAATATATCTCAAGTACATGATGTATTCAACGTATCACTCTTGATGAAGTACATACCTTACCCATTACATGTACTCAATCCAGAGGAGGTACTAGTGGAGAATGAACTCTCTAATGAAGTGAAGTCAATGATGTTCTTATATCACAGGGAAAAAGTTCTATGAAATATGAAAATTACCCTCATCAATGTGTTTTGGTGAAACCGCAAGGTTGAAGTTGAAACGTGGGGATCAGAGGAAGTGATTAATCATAGTTATCTGTATCTTTTTTAGTGTTGGGAAATTAAATTCTGAGTGGGGAATTTCTAAAAGGTGGATGATTATAACGACCCAAAATTTTATTAATGTAAAATATTCTTAATATAATTAACTATTTTATTATGTAAAGTGGTTATATAATACATATGAACATCATTGGTTTTAGGTTATTGGATTTCAAAATACAGTTAAGAATAGTTGTTATTACTAATATAGACATTGAAAAATGATCACATGATTAGTATAAATATAGGGCACAATAAATCCAATTTACTCAGAAAAAGTAAGGGATGGCCTCATCGTGTAGAAATTCTCTATATGAATCCCATTTTTCGTAGCTCTGAAAGGATGTGGCGTTATTATGATTCTTTCATGACCAAGACCAAGTTGAGCATCAATATCATAATATTGAATGAATCTGCCTATGGTAGAAGTTGAAGATAATAGAGATTACCACTCTTGCGATTTTATTTGATCCTCCCCAAGTTTCTATCACTACCACACTCCTTAAACTTATGTCTTATTTGGGTGTTATATGGGGTTATGTAACAATACCCTAACTCAAGGATTAATTTCAATATTGTTTTACAAATAATATTCATTCACTTTATTATTGGTACATTGTAATTTGTTTTTTAAAGAAAAAATAATATTTGTAGTTAATATTCAATTAATAAATCTATTTTGATGAATTAATGTTTTTTTGAATTAAATAAAATTTTAATAAAATACTACTTCTAGATTAATTTTTATTAAATATAAATTATCATATAATTTTTATGAATACAATTGTAATTTTTATTATAGTTTGAAAGCTGTTTTTTTAAAAACCAATTAATTTTCAATAAATGATATTTTTTATTTTAAAAGTAATAAATAACATATTTATAAAATTATTTAAATAAAATGAATATTATTTTTGGAATTAGGAAGTAGAAATTATCCAATGGTCAATTTCTCTGAATTTTATAAGATAGTCAAATTTTTGGGTAAAAGTAATATGTCGTTTAAATATATAATCTATATTATTACATCATAATTACCCAATTGTGATGAAATAAATTACTAATGTGATATAATAATTGTTTTATTTTTTTTACAAAGCCTTATTGGACCATTAATAACTTATAAAACATTTTGAAAATTCAAAAATTATTTCCTTGAGAGTGTGACACACCTCCGCATCGGAATCCCTAATATTTTAATAATTTCATCCATCTACCATAAATAATGTTTTCCACCACTCATTGGAAAAAAACTAGGGGTAAAACCGTGGTATGGTTTGTCATTTTGATTGGATTATTGTGTTGTGTCCCAGACCAAAATAATAATGAATTCTCTATCCCTTCCTATATAAACCCACTCAATCTCTCATTCCTCTTCACTAATACCATTTGGAACTCGACCAAAACCCTTCCTACTCTCATTAGATTCCTCCCAATGCACCCTAAGAACCCAAGAAGCCTCTCTCAAACCACTCTTATGCATTTGGGATCACACATTAATGTAAAACATTTCTTTATTTCTAATTTTTGTCCAAGTTTCTTTAGGTTTTTATTCCCTTTTATTTTTCTGTTAAAAATGTAGGAATATGATTTTTAACCATACCCATACATCCCCTCTCATGTTTTAATGATAATATACCTTTTTATCTCTAATTAATCCCTTCTATGTAAACCTGTTACCATGCCTAAATTTCATAATCGTTATTCTATTTCTCATCTAACTTCATGTTTCTTTATTATGTTACACATTCTACTTCCAAATTACATATGTCAAAACATGTATCTACATAGCCCCTTAATTTCCAATTAATATACATATAATTATATTATCCTTTCCCTATCATCAACAATTTTTTAAAATTGTTATGTCATGTTTTTATGTTGTCGAAATTTTACTGTGATTTTCCAATCCAAAATCATTGTGTAGTGAATACCATAACCATGTCTCTATCAATTGTATTCAACATTATGAACATATACATATTTAATGTTACTTAAATGTATGTATTACACACTCCTTAATCATGGAATAACATATTTTGTGGAATGATTCTATGTTATTTGATCCATGTGGCGTAATTATGCATGAAATGAAATGTTTATATTGGGTGTATCCTAATATCGCTCCAATGCATTGGGTAAATAATTGTATCATGATAATACACATAATATGTGGGTTTATTCACTTTAATTCTTGTTCAATGAGGGTTTACAGATGATAATTATATTTCAATGATGGTTAACTCATGCTCCATGTGCAATGAGCCTTGGCTTGTGCTAATATCATTTTAAATGTTATTTCCACATCTCTATGTTGTGATAATCATGCTACATTATTCCTTTATTTTCATGTCTCAATGATGTTTCATTGATATTACTATTTCCTAAAATGTATTTTATTCTTCATTTTATACCATTTTTACTCCCTTACTGGTCTTTATAGATCACTCTTTTCTTATATATGTCTTCAGGTTATCCCATGCATTGGTAAGTTTGAAGGAATGTGGAAGTCATGTAAAATATGTTTTCATTAAAGATGTTATGATTTATGTTCTATGTTGTTATTTATGGTTCCAAATTTCCCATTAAACTAGACCACTTGATCCTCAGAGTTTCCTTAATTGCTTGATTATGTAATTATTCATGTTTATGTATGTTTTAAATAGCATGGTAGTTATACCAACACTAGATATTACTAATGGAATACCACATGGAAAGGTTACTTATTTTAATATGATTCTTAATCATTGTAAAAAAATATCATTTGTGTCCCTAAAATTTTTTATTCAATATAATTGACATATATTTTATAATACTATCATTGAACATCTTGGTTCTCATCATGTAAGGGAACTTATAAGAAATTGCTATTGGACATCTACTATATGGACGTTATCACATGATATTTTACAATTAATAACCCTAATTATGTGGTAATTATTTTAAGAATATTAAAATCAATTACTATAGGAAATAATAAAGTAAACAATAGTTGTTTCTACGACACTGACTTCAACAATTTTTGAGTTTTTACAAAAGTGTGAATGTACTGATCTTTTTAATGAATACAACAGGAATCAATTTTCATATGTCCATGATCATTATCTGATATGTAGTATACTATATTTTTTTAAATTATACTAAATTAATATTTAATTACTTATTAAAATTATATCTTTTATGTAAACATAAAAAGCGGTTATTTCATAAATGGTTGAAAAAATTTGAAAATTATTTATATCTTTAATTTTTAATCTAAGATAAAAATTATTTAAGGCATCTTGATTTTTTTGTGTTTATATTCTATTTCACTCTCACTTTAAAGAATTTTTTTCTTTTCTTTAAATCATTCATTTATAATTATTTTTTTCTTCTCTCATCTTCTACTAATTTATAGATTATTTCTTCTTTTTAGATCAGTCATGTTATTGTGACCACATTTTTTATCACTCTCTCTTATTTAATAGAAAATATTTATTATCCTTCATGTAAATATTTCCAATTCCTTAAATATATTCTCTCCCACTTTTAAAACATTGATATTATCTTAATTATATTCCATTTTAATATATAATGTCTGTTAGAGGAATATTCATCATAATTTTATTTCAGTAATTATGGAAATAATGATATTATATATTCTTTATTCAATTTGAATATTTATTGATTGATAAGACATATTGATTATTTATGATATTAAAAATTCAATATTTTATAAATTAATTTCACATATTTATGTGATGGGTGTGGCCTGGTAATATATGTCCTCGTGATGCATCGAATTGTCACATTAGAGAACCAATCATTCAAACTAATTGGGTATTTTGATTACAATAACAAATTCAAGGAAGTTCTATTAAATATGGCCTTCATTGTATTGTTTATAATGAAATATAATTAGGAATATATAGAATGATCTTATTTCTTGAAAATATGAATTTAGTACAATTTTATTTCATTTATTATTTCCCATCTGGTTTTTATGTTAATATTTTCTATGGTTTATTTTTTAATCGCATGTTTTTGAGTTAATGGAATATGTTTTGATCATCCACAATAATAGATTTTGAATTCTATATCTTCTAATTATAGATAATATTATATTTTTTCCCTTACCAGTCATCTACTCTGACCCTATATTATGTTTTTATTTCACTAATATTTGATGGAGGGATCTTTAAAAAATCATTATGGAAATTTAAAAAACTTTTCATGTTATGTTCTATTTTTTATATTATAATATAGAAATAATATATTTATCTTGTTTCCAAAAAATAATAAACATATTGATCCAATTTTTTGTGATCCAATTTTTCTTGTACCATTTAAATAAAGTAAACATGTACTTTGGGTCACTAGTTTCAAAGTTACAAAGATTATATAGAATGTTGTTAAGAAAAACACATAAGAAAAATATTTTAGGGGAACATAGTTCACATAATAATTATGATAAACCACTATAATGTTTTTTATACATTATTTATTTTTAGGTTAATTATACATATTCTTGTTTATATACTCTAATTATATGTGTTTTAATATTTATATATGAATCATGGTGGAATAATGAGAAGTAATGTCAACACCTATAGTCAATTAGAAGATTTCCATTATGAAATAGTCAATACAGTGGGTGTTTGACTAATGTAGATCATGACCATATTATGGAAACTGACCCATGTTTAGTTAAATAAACATTCACATATAATGATATATGTTTTCTCTATTGAAAGTCACTTTTGATGGATCTTTTTATACAAAAAATATTTCATCAACTAATGAATCTTCTTAACCATTGGTAGATGATAAATGGATTTAGTCTCTTTAAAAGATATCCCCAACATTAGAAATTAATGAAATGTAAATTGTTATTATGTATGATTATATTTGAATGGCTATTTTTATAAATTTTGTTCACTCATCTAGAATAATAATAAATATGATAAAGTAGAGAGTAGTGAATAGTTAACATTTAATGTGATATTCTTTAAGAAACTATTTCCTTTATACTAATAAGATAAAATGGAGGGTGATATCCATAAAATAAATCTAACATAATAGGATAGTGTTTCGAATAAAATTATATCGTCTCAGGTTTATTATGGGATGAATTGGACTCTATATGTATTATTGAAATGGTTAAAGATCATTTCAATGATGGGATTGATATGAATCTTGAAATATCACTGCACTTTAATATTGTTTCAGCATATCATGATATAGTATGATATGATATAAATATATATATATATATATAATTTTAATAGTTTTAGAAATAAGTAAATTTCATAAAAGATTATGTCAGGGTAAAACCATGAAAAAATTATTGCGTCAAATAACAATAAATGAAAATTTTATTTTCATTATGTGATACATTTGGAAATAAATATCATGGTTAATTCTTAAATGGAATGGGATTTTGTTAAAATGTTGAAGATATGGTATATATGATTCATATATTTAAGGGAATGAAAAAAAACATTTTTATATAGATTGTATATTATATGGGGATTGGTTATTATTTTGATCATTTCATTAATAATTAAGGAAAATTATGTCATTGGAGGCCTAGGGGGGAAGGAAAATCATGTGTGTTTATTTTGACAAGTATTGATATCACTATACATGTGTTGGAATGTAAATTGGTCATAAACTAAATTTTAGGTAATGAATTATTTAGTTTATCATATTCACACTATATTATATCTTTAATTTATTTCGAGAACATTAATTAATTTATGAGTGCCTTAATAATAGTTTTTTAAAATCAAGAACTCCAGTGGAAATATTATTTCAATAAGGATATGTCAGTATGTCCCCATTATGAGGCATAGAAATATCAAATTTTAAAAAAGGCTATTATACATTGGATTATAAATATATATAAACATTATTATTGATCTAAAATCTATGTATAATTAAAAAATAATTTCACCGAGAAGTAGATTATGATTTCTGACAGAGTTATTGAATCACTAATAGTTAATGGTGACACTAAATCATCTATTTTATGTTTGGATCATCCAATTTTTACTCAAATTAATTTAATTATAGGATAATAGTAGATTCAACATATTTTTGAGATCATTACACTTTTAATATAATATGTACACATCATGTAGGAATACAATGATGTGTTTCCTAAATTGATACCATTAAATTCATAGAAGAATGATTATTATTTTTATGTTGAAACCATCACTGATTTAGAACATATATCTAAGGCTTCCTATAGTATTTCCATTGATTATTTTATATAACTAAATAACATATGGTACTTTTTTTATAAGAGACTCATTTTTCACAGTGTTTCACCTTTGGGAGCTAATATATCTCTTTGTTAATAAGAATTATTGTTCAATGATATTTTCCATAAATTATAGGGATTCCAATGGAATTTATTTAATGAAAAAGAATCATCTACCTCGTATTGATGATGTCATTTTTCAATTTGATGATTATCAGTATTTTTCAATGATCTATCCCGATTCATGGTTTCAAAAATTGTGAGTGAAAAAAGAAGACAATAAAATGATTTTATTTCATATGAGGTTTAGATATTATGAGTTGACATTAAAGACATATATATTTACTAATACACCATCATTTATAGGGGTCGGTAAAAGAGTTTTCAAATATATAATAATAATTATTTATTGGTATTTATTGATGATATCATGGTATAATATAAACTCTATGAAGCATAAAATCCATTTGATACTAATTCTTAAAACTATCCAATGTATGTGGTTATATTTTCATTTTATTAAGTGATAATTCATGATTTAGGAAGCATCATTCTGTTTCTCTACATTCACTACAGACTAAATATTATTTCATCCATGAATGATAAATATAGTAAGATAATTGCCAATAATATGGGAAACAAATTTGGTTTTTAATGTCCCAGAATTCCATGGATATATTTTTCATATTTAAATGGGATTTTTACAAGATTAGGCATGGAGAAAACATGTAATTCCGAGTCCTAGAGTGGCCGGTATGGATTTTTGAAGTTTTTATAGTTATTTTTAATTAAACGTATGATATTGTTATTTCTATATTTTGAACTAGTTATCAGATTGTAAATATTTGGCCACCATAGATATTAGAATTTTGGGATTCAACTAGAAAAGTCATATTGTTGGTCGGCGTAGGCCAACAGTGGAAGTTAGTTCATTACCCTAAATAAAATAATTAAGTAACAAGTATTTTATTTTAAAATAGTTATAACTCATAAAAAGTTACTTGTATTGATAATATGTGAGTATCATTGATCTCTTGAGGGTGTGTTTCACTTAGGAAAAGCATAACCTTGACAGACAGGGGACAAGGGTGAAATTTATTTTTTGATTTTTTTTAAGAATATTAAAATGTAATCGGTGAGAGGTATTGGAATCTTCTAAACTGGTGCCCGAATTGAAAATATGAGGGCATAATTGTGTCTGGAATGATGACATTACCTATAAATGGACTTATCTTAGACCGGCAGAGGTCGAAAAAAAATATATTTTTTCAAATTTTATGAAAAAATTAAATAAAATAAACTCTTTTATTTTATTTGTGTTTGAACTCTCAAAACCATTATAGAAAATAGGTGTTTAACAAAACGAAACTAAAATTTTGATTCATTAATGTTACAACATTATGACCATGAAATGAAATGTAATAGAAAACCCTGTATCATGATTTTCCACTTAACTTCTTAGTAAGGATACAAGGTCCAGGGTGGAAGATGATGACTTCTTTTGGGAAGGAATCCTTGGATAATTCATTAGTGAATGACCAATGAATGTGAGGAATCCCCTCTGACAATGAACGATGGAGAACTAATAAGTGGCAGTGACACCTTTGGAGATCAGAACCAAGATTGGAGACCTATGATTTCCAACAGATATTGGATCAGTCATAGATGAACTATGAATATGTGGAGGCGTTCTTATTCAGTGAATGAACTGAATAGAGGTAGGGTTTATTACATAAAAAATTTTCTTTTTTGCATTCTTTGTTATAAATTAATATCTCAGATCATCCAACGAATAGGAAAACTTGTGGTTCAATCTTTCATGTTGGAAATAATTTTCTATCAGGATTTTCATTAGGGGGTTTGAGGTTTTGGATGTTATAATATTAAACCCTTCTGATGGGAGTGGACTAACATAGTGATGAACGATGACAGTGGTTTGTTCCTAGAATTTTTTAAGGTGTTCGTATCCCCTTTCCACGCATACCTCATGTTCTTGATGGTTGAAAAATGACCTATCATTGGACAAGCTTCTTAGCTCATTAACAATGAAAGTGCGACGATAACAAACAATAATCATATTGAGTTAGAGAGAGAAAAATTGCAGATCATGTGCTTCAAGGTGGAAGGGATCACAAGGGTGTTTTGAACACCATGTAGTGAAGAACTCGACTTGAGGTCACTAGAACTCCATCTGGATCAAGGAACGGACAACCGGAGCATGTCTGGTGGCCCGCGGAAAATTATTTCAGGCCGTAGATGCCGACCATATACTAGACGGTGGGTCGGAGTGCCACGGTGGTTCCCAGTGGTGGAGCTAGTGGTGGAAACCACTTAGCTACAACATGAAGAAAGTTATTGCCTCTGGCCATGGTATATGTTGTACCCACAGATGCAGTTCTAGCTAGAAGACCCATCCCACTTAGCAATCCAGTTGGTGGATGATACGGTGCCAGATGGCGTCACTATGTGGAATGTGTATGCGGCTATTTTAAATACAATCTAGAGAAGTGGGCCCACTCCGATGCGGGCATGGTTGTGCTGGTGGACCATTCCCAGCCAGGAATATTGGTCCAACCATAGGCTGATCCCAGCCAGTTCGGATCGGGTCAGACCTAGGTCGGGTCGGTGGGCCCCTGACCATGTCAGGTCAGGTTAATTACATTGGGTCAGATAAAGACCCAGACCCAAATGGTTTCCATTTCGCAAACAAATCATGTAACATCCAATCATTTCTTCCTATTGATGATCCATCTACAGTGTTGGGACCCTTAAGACATGAAAACCATTTTAGTTACTCTAATTCTATTTTTGAGAATGTTAGATGATGGACTCTTTTTTTTGAATAGTATGCTTTCCCATTACTGGCAGAAGTAATTTATGATCAGGATTATTATTGCGTTGAGATGTAAGGACGGTTACTCCCATGATGACTCAAGGCTCTAGTACTACTTATCCCTCTTCATTTAAAGATATGAGGCTCTATATGTTTTAGGGAATGGGCTCTTAGAAAAGTTAATAATGGAATAGTCTGTACTCGCCTTCCATGCCATGGAGCGGGTCCTCTATCCATTGAGTTAGAACTCCGCTATGGGACAGGGGCATGAGTCCTCCATACCTACAACATATAGTGTAGGTACATCCCGACTAGAAAGAGAGAGGGTCCTCTATTATAGGAGTCAGTAGTCCACTACTGTTCCAGGGTGTGGGTCTTCATTACACAATGCTACGGTAGAGTTTGTACTCTCATACCACTCTAGGGAGCGAGTCCTCTAGCCAGGGGTTGGTACTCCACAATAATTCTTGGGTGCATGTCTCCAAAAAATAAAAAACTAGCAGAATCAATAATACCCTATTATTTTTGGTAATAGATCCTCCAAACAAGATCAAATATAGTTAGTACTCCCATATAAGGTAGGGTGCATGTACACTATTATAGGAGTCGATACTCCCCTATCATACCATGGTGTGGGTCCCCCACACATGAACTGATAGTGTTATTACACCCCTATCTCACTAGGCCTCGGGTCCACTTATCACAGAGTAGTACTCCCATACTGGGTAGGGTGTAGGTCCTCGATTGGAGATGGAGGTCACTATACTGATGGACACAGTTACAAGGAGTGGTCTCTTTGACATGATGAAAACAATACCTATATAGGAGTTAGTGATCCATCGGTGGACTGTGGCAAGGAAAACTTTTTACAAGAGTGACTTAGGTATTGTAGTTTAGGGTGGAGAAATGCTCCCTCAACTGAGGAAAGTGTCGTTTAGTGGTCCACATGACTTATGTTTCCTTAGTCTTGCATGGGGCACAAGGCTCTGACAACTAGACCTATTGTGTCAGGAAATATAGTTGGACCAACTATAATGTTCCCAGTGGATCATGTTCTCTCATACATACCATTTATAATGGTAGGATTATAATCGATGGCATGTATCCCTCAGATGGGTTCCATTAGGGATGGCTAGCTCATGGAACATGTAATAACTGTTTATGTGTTACACCTTGATCCTTCAGTGAGAATCCTGATACTGGATATAAGTTACCCTTATGCTTCAATGTGGTTAAAACAAGTATATTTGTAAGTTCATGCTATATGTATTGTCATATACCTACGTAGAGTATTATATTCATTCCTTTTTGGGTTTTCTCTTGTGATTTAAATTTTCATTTTGAGGTTCCCATACTAAGTATTGTTTAACTCACCCCTGCATGGGCTTCACATGTACGTGTTGAGTCTTGTGTAGATGATCGATGCCTCAATGGAGTCCAGGGAGGACTAGGACTAGATAGTGTTCAGTGAGATTTGAAAGATGATGTCTACTTCCATAGCATCTAGGAGTTACATTTCACCAACCTTCCAGGTATGCTTCCTTGTGGTTGAGCTTCATGGACATAGATTTTTTGTTTTATTCTATTTTTATTTTCATGGGCTTGTATACTGTCCTAGGTTTCCACCATGTACATTACTTTATGTTGTACTCTGGTGGTGTTTTATTAGTGGATTACATGTATGGATTCCTTGGATTTTACTTTCTATTACCTTTGGATGAGAGTTCTATGTGTGTGTACTGGTACTCAAAAAAATTCCTCTTACTTATGAGATAATGATTTTGGCACTAGTCTCCAGCCCCTAGACATTGGTAGGAGGTCTTGGTGTAGTTATGACATGATACATAAGGGATGGGTCTTGAAAAATTAGTATCAATGGTGGTAGTTTCCACCTCATGGACTAGGGGGTCTGTTGTTTTTGATTTTGGGAGACAGTGTTAAGTGTTTCGAGTTCGAATTTCAATCTAGGTAATCAATTATTGGTGTGGTAATTGATGTATCGATACACCTGGACTCTACACACCTAATTTCTAACTTGGTACTTGAAAAATCTAGTTGTGAGGAAGTAAAGGGTACATGCATCATGTAGGAATGGTTGTTCTTTTGATGTACATCATGATTCATCTCTCCATAAATATTCATTAACAATGGTTCATCTACGTATATTCTACGATTCCAACATGATGATAGCCAGATATGATTCTACAATGCGGTTGTGATGACAGTCCACCCCAAATGAAGGCTTTAGTATAGGGCACTGAATATTTTGTGTTACCTCTAGGTGGTGCACCAGGGATGCAATGACTCATCGATCAGCAGTTTCTACCAGTTATACCAGTGGAGGATGGAAACAGGCTGAGTGCATTACATGAGAACCAGAGTCAGTGACCTCCAAGGTTCTAAGGTGATAGAGATACTTAGTTAGTTGTTGATTTGCTTGATGTGGTTATGTGCATCTTCCGCCTAATGGGGATGCCTCCCAACCATATAGCAGAACTATCTTCGAGCCTCCTACTTGGATAATTAGAATGATGGTGGAGATTAGTTATCCAGATGCATGACAAGGTGTACCTCACATGGATTGATTTTCAACTCCTCTTCAAGGAGGAGTTATTTCCGGTGACATTATGTTATGTGCATATAAAGGAGATACTGCACCTACGATAGGGAACCGTGACAGTGGTAGAGTAATCTATGTGATTCACATATAATTATCACTAAACTACATGAATAGTGTGGGGCCATTATATTACGGCCCTCACCACTGAGCTTGGACTACACCAGGAGATCAAGGCATCAGTGATGCCCTTTTTCATTCTGATGTATACCGGGGTACATGAGCGAGCCCTAGTGGTTGACATCTACCTACTGGAGGAGAATATAGATTTGACCTACAACATATGTCACAATTTAGAGGCATCTGCTAGTGCTATAAAATGACTGGAGAAATGATCGTAGTGTATGAGGTCGTCTTAGCGAGGCATATAGAGTTGGAGGGCTAGCTGAGTATAACTACATCTGATCTGGGCATATAACCAAGAATCTCTAGGAAAAATCCATGGAATGATCTGTGTCATTTCTTTTGGTAATTGTATTTAAATAGAAATTGGTTTGAGTCATCCTACTTCTTCCACATGTTTTTTTTAGACTTCAATGTTCCGGTTAGAAAATGGACTTGACCCTCATGTTTAGAGACTCTTGTTGGATGAGGCCCATTGATCAGACACTAGCACAGATAGTGTGAACTGACACTTAGAGGTGATAGTTGTGTTTTAGATATATTAGTCTTGGCATGAAGGCCTTACGACATTACTATGGGTATAGATAACCTGATTTCATACCTATATTGGTGATATTGAACAAAGATGTGGTGTGTTCATGATGGAAAAGAAGTGTTTTCCCTTGTGGTAAAAGGGAATCCTTGACATCACATTGTGGACCCTCACCAAGTGTCCAGTTTTTCATCATTTTTTGGTCACAGAGTTAGACACTGTGATGTTTCTACATTATGAAATGTATACATATCATCCATTCTCAACTAGAACAACACTTGTGATTGTGAAACTGTTCTTGTTTTGGCATGCTGGGTTGTTGATAGGGGTTGTAGACATATGGCCTAATATGACCCATATTTCTCTCGTCGGTTGCTCTGTTTTGACCAAAAATAACCCCATGCATTTAGCATCATTATTGAATGCATAACACTTCTAGAAGAGTTAGCACATTTCATCTAGGGGAGGAATTATACCATGGGTTATTGTTTGTATCTAGTTTAGGTTAGCATAGAGGTGAGACGCAAGCCCCTTGACTATAAATGGATCAGTATGCTATTGCTTTTACTATATATTGAAGCTAAAGAGATGTGTGCCCTATTTTTCACGTTGTTTACCTTGAAAATTTTAGAAGTGAAAGTGGTCAATCTCTATGGTTCCGCAAGGTGCATATTATAAGGCAGCCTAGAGACCCCTGATGAACATAGTTTTCTTCCCTTAAGGATGGTCTTTTGATTCTCAATGACTAAAAGTTTTATATTGGGGACAATGTATTCACCTGAATTCTATGGAATATTTTTTTCAAATTTACATGAAATTTTTATGAGATAAGGCTCTAAGATGGAAAATAATTATGAGAACTAGACTGTCCAGAATGGATTTTCAAGCATTTTTAATATTTATTAATTAAACATGTGAATAGTTTTTTCTATCTTATGACCGGTGTTTAGATAAAAAATATGAGGGTACCACTGAACTCATAAGGTCAGAATTTTGAAGTAAAAGAGCTAACATTGGTCGTCATGGTCCAACAGTGGAACATTGTGTTTGTTCATAAATAAAATAATTATGTTATAATTGTTTTATATAAAAATATTTATATCACCAAAATGGTAACTCGGATTGGAAATCCGAGAGTACCATTGAGCTCATGAGGTTTTATTTCCCTTAGGCAGAGCTTGAACTCGATAGGCATTGGTTGATAAGTGAAATTTATTTTGCTAGTTTTTTAAGAAAATAAAAATGGTGTGGGTGTGCGGTTATGGTAAAATCTAAATGGGTTCCCATATTGAAAATAAGATGGAATTATTGTGTCTGGAATAACGAGATTACCAAATAATGAACTTAACACCAACAGGAAAAGGTCGAGCGGAAAAGATAATATTTTACATTTAAGATAAAATTAAATAAAATTAACTTGTTTATTTTGTTTTTGTTGAACACTCAATACTGTTACATTATAATGGTGCATAACAAAATGAAATTGAGATTCTTTTTCATTAATTAAATAGTGTAATGACTTTCTAATTCATCATAACAGAAAATGATGAATTTTGATTTTCTATTTAATGGCTTAGTACATATCCATGGTCGAAGGTGGACGATGTATAATTATTTTGCGAAAGAAGCCATAGAGAATTTTTGGATAATTTCCAACAGCAACAAGGAAACCCCTCCAATGTTGATCACCAGAAAACCAAGAAGCGGTGATGACACTGTTGGTGGTCATAACAGATACTAGAGATCGATGATCACCAATAACAAATTGGATCATGAATAGATGAACAATAACTACACGGAAAAGTTTTTCATTATTGAATTAACCAAATCAAGGTAGGGGTTGTTATTTAAAATATTGGTTTCCCTATTCTCGGACATAAACGATGAACAAGGATCAAACCATGAACAGGTTGGCATGTGGTTGGATCGTTCATTTAGGAGGGATTTTTCTAATGAATTTCCATTTGGTGATTCGAGGCTCTACATTTGATTCTATTGAATCATTCTAATAGTAGTGGATTATCATCGTGAAGACTGAAAACAGAGGTTCATTCCTCAAATTTGATTGTTTGGTTTTCCACTCCCTTGGTCATGTGTCATTCACATTCTTGAATGTCTATGGATAGCCAGTCATTGAATGAACTTATTGTCAAAATGATGATGATGGAGCGACAACAAAATACAACGATTGGATCGAGAAAGCTGAAGAAATACCTTTGATTGATCAATTTTTATTAGATGGGATCGCAAGTGATTCTGAGCACTAACCAGGGAATAACACTAACCAAGGGCTTCGGAACACCCTATGAATCAATGAATAGGATACTAGAGTACGTGTGGTGGTCCATTGAAAATTCATCGAGGACACTGATGGTGAAGACACCAAGTGGAACTGGCAGCCACTCAACTACTGCCTGAATAAATTAACAGGCTCTGGCCGCAATATGAGATAAACCTGCACGCGTGGGTCTAGCCAGATGACCCAGTCCACATAGTACACCAATTGGTGAATGTGGTTGCGCCAATAGGAATCTCTTAGTGGAAAGATGACAAGTCTATGATATGTTATATCTGGTGGATCTATCCCACTCTAATGCGGGCATGGCTGTGTTGGTGGGTTGTACCATGCCAGGTGTGCTGAGTCGGCAATGGGTTTGACCTGCTGCCTAGTGGGTTAAGCCCAATGATCCAGACCCAAGGCCAAGATATCTAGGCCCAATCTATTTAGGCTGGGTTGGACTCGTGGTGGGTTTGTGGGCCTAGGACTGGGTAAAACAAGGACTCAGACCCAACCATCCCTCATTTCAAAAAAAATGTCTGTAACTTTCAATAGAAGCATCCGATTGACTAGCTGTCTACGATATTGGGACCTCTGTGATGATAAGGTCCATTTTTGTGACTCAATGTGATTTTTTGATAAATATAGAGGGTAACCTCTTTTTATTTTAGAGTATGTTGTCTCAGTACTAGAAATTTTATTGTAGAATCTGGGTGATTCTTTTATTGAGATGTTAGGAATGTTACTCCCTTGATGACTCAAGGCACGGGTACTCCTTATCCATTTTCATAGGTAGCAGTGTGACTCCCCATGTGTTTGGATGTGGGATATCAAAAATATTTATAAAGGAATAATCAGTACAACCTTATAGTGCTTGGGAGAGGGTCCTCTATCCTAAGAGATGGCACTCCCATATATTGAATTGGGTGTGGGTCATCCATACTGAATGAATATATAGTCAGTTCTCCCCTAGTGGGTAGGGAGGATGCCCTATTATGTAAAATTAATTAATGCCTTGTTGTTCTAGTGTTCGGGTCCTCCTTACATAGTGCTACATGATATTTGGTACTCCAATTCCATGCTAGGGAGCGGGTCCTCTAACCAGGGCTCAGTAATCCCCTAACATACAAGGGCACAAATCCCCCTTAGTGAACAAACAATCAATGGTCGGTACTACCCTACTGTTTCAAGGTGTGGTTCATCCACATGTGATAAAATAGAGTTGGTACTCCCATACCGAATTGGATTTGAGTCCTCTATTATAGGAGTCATTACTCCCTTGTCAAACAAGGGTTCTGGTCCTCCATACCTAAACAGACAGAGTCGGCACTCCCTATATGCACAGGGGCATAGGTCATTCAGTCATGGAGTTGTACTCACTTCTTGGGTAGTTTTAATGTCCTCAATTGAATATGAAGATCCCTCGTCTATCAGACATAGTAGAGAGGAGGGTTCCATCCACTTGATGAAAACAATACCTAGATAGTTCTTAATGCTCCCTCAACAGACTGAGGTGCGAGACACTCTTGAAAATAGAAACTGAGTTATTAGAGGTTATTCAAGGGTAGTGCTACCTCAACTATGTGTAGTGACCATAAGTGGGCCAATTCACTTGGGTTTCCTTAGACATACCTTGGGCTCAAGGTTATGATAACTAGAACTCTATTATAGAGAAATAAATTTGGACCTATTAGGATGTTTCCGATGGAGAACCTTCTGTTTGATGTACCATTAGGAATAGTGGGATTATACCCGATAGAGTTTATCCCTAATATGGGTACCATATGGGATGGTGTGCTTAGGGAAAAAGTAGTCCAGGTTTACCTGTTACGTTGTGATCCTTCTGTGATGATCCTAGTACTCGCTATATGGATGGATCTTATTCTTCTTAGTGGATAAGATGAGAATATCTGGATGTTCATGGTATATGTTTGGGTTATTCCTATGTACAAATAAATTTTCATTGCTTTGTGGTTTTTTATTGTTCTTTACCTGTTTGGTTTTTGGGTCCCCTACTGTGTATTGTTTTACTCACCCCTGTAAAGTATTTTCCCACACGCGTTGTGTCTTGTGTTGATGGCTGATGCTTCAATGGAGTATAAAGAGGACCCTGACCTGGTAGTTCTATGTGAGATCACATAGATGAGTTTTACGTCCATAGCTTCAGGTGTCTACATTTCACCTACCCTCTATGTAGGATTCTCGGGGGACGAGCCTTAGGGACATAGAGTTTTACTTTTTTTCAGGTCTCCTTATGATGGGCTTGTATAGTAGCCCATGTTTCAACCATTTAATTTATATTATGTTGTACTTTAGTTGGTTTTTACGTAGTATATTTCATTCATTGTTTCCTTGGCTTGTACTTTCTCATACCTTTGGCTGGGGGTTTTGTGTTTGTACATGTACTCAAGAAAATGCATCCCGCTTCTGGGATAATGCCTTTGGCGCTTGTCACCAACCTGTGGCCTTTGGGAGGCAGGCATGGGGTTGTTGTGATATGGGTCTTGAGAGATATGTCATGGTAGTCTTGTAGTTTCTATGTAATCGCATGTTACTCTAATTGGATTGTTCAATATTGTCCCCAATTAAGAAACACATAAACTAAGTCTACACGTAATGGGTTTTTTATATAGTTATAATACTATAAGGAATGTTTTTTAAGTATAAAAGATGGAATTGTTCAGTACAATAATATTGGTACTAACTTCTTGAAGATTGGGTTTTTATATATAGTGATGCATCATTGATAGGACTTAGATAAATCCTTATGAATATTAATAAATATATTAGTTATAAATCATGATAGATAAGTATTGATGAACAAAACTATCCATCCAAGATATTGAGAGTGACTTCATTGTATATTCCATGATGATATAGATTCATTATTTATATGGTGAGATATTTGAGATATATAATGCTCGAAAAATCAATAATTAATCTTTGCACAAAAGTTTCTCAATAAGGGAAAAAATATTATGGATAATGATATGATACGATTATATTTTCTAAACACAATTCCGACTTAAAATGATAAAATTTTTGATTTTTCATTATGTATGAATGATTATAGATTTTTTATTAAAATGAAGACTAAAAAACAACATTTATTATTATATATAGTTACATTTTATGTCAGAGTCATTATGGAAGAAAAATTATTACTATTTTCTTCCATTATTTCCAAAACATGTTTACTTGTGTAGATAAAATATTCCTTGTATAATGAATCGAGTTTAAAAAAAGAAAATTAATATCACGGATGATATGAATCATCATGTAATTATCTATGAATAAAGTGATTTTGAATTTGTAAAGAACCTATATATTCAATAAAAACTTGATATTGAGAGGGAATCACATGATGCATAACATAGATTAAATTTATCTAATACCCTAGTAGAACCATGATATATTGTGATTTAATAGAAAATATTTTTTGGGATAAATGAAGTGTTAAATTACTATCTATATATCAAGATACATGGTTTATAAAATGGTAAATGTCGTGATACAACTTCATAAAGGATTCATGAAACATTCTGTTATTCATATGTTTATGTATATTGATATTACTATTGATGTTTTTATTGGATTTACAAATACCTATAAAATATATTATTCCATTTAGTTTATTGTTGATCACCATAAAAATTTATAACTTTTACTCACTATAAGGTATTATATATCTCTTGATCTGCTTTCAAAACTCCATATCAATGATGTTATGATACTTTAACGAAATTCACAACATATTTTATCTAGACATGACTCATGTTTTACATCATAATTCTACAGAATTATTCAAAGGCTCTCAACATTGTGTAATATTATAGCAGTGTGCATCATCCTAAAAATATAAACTGATATCAGGGAAAATTAAAAAATTAAAACACATGTTGAGGTATTTCAAAAGCTAGATTCAAGGATACTAGGATTACTATTTACGACTGTTAGAATTTTATTATCATAATAGCTTCTATTTATGCATTAAAATGGAACTATAAGAAGTGGTGTTCTAGAAAAAATGTTTTACACTAACAATTTTTGATAAATGTCATGAGTGAACGCATTGGGGCCTATTGAATGGTGATAAGATAATTATTAAATCTCATTCCTTACAACAATAGATTAGTTACTATTGATAAATTATGAGTAGGAATAAGGCACACATATGAGGCCATAAAATAAATTACATGTACACACAAACATCTCCAACCACCAACACAATGCTGAAATAAATAATTAAATTGATACGACTATGAATGATTACATCCATTTCATTTTATTAAAACATTAATAAAATTTAGAATGCATAATGGTTTAAACACAATCCCACCAAATCTATAAAAATAGTCAATCTTATGAAGAAACAATGTACTAATATAAAATGAAACTCTACAAACTAATCATAGTCAGTCTATATCAGCTATACTCATCCTTATCCTTGTCCACCTTGGACCCCAAAATATTTCCTATCATTAACGCACATCACTCAATCTTTAGAAAAATCCAATGTAGGTGTGAGTTTAATAATACCTAGAAGTGGATGCCAAAATCAAAAAACAAAATCTTTAAAGTCCGTATGAGGTCTTCTAATCATCATGAAAATATTTCAATCATAGTTTAAGACAACATTATAATAATAATATTTGATATAATCAGTCTAGAAACCCAGTATCAGGGTAAGGTCACAACCATAGAGCTATCCTATTATCCAACTTAGGGATTTAGGGTAATGGTCGTCCTTCAGAACTCACTTTTCGAGTGTGAAAACCCTAATGGTTTTCATCTGATAGGTTATGCACATTTTGAATCTAACAAGATAATATTAAAATTTTAATTTAGAGCACATGATGTACATATAAATCATCTCACCCACTCCCACTATGGGATTCAATAATCTAAAATTAGATTAACTTTAATTTAGGGGATCATATCCCCATGTGTGTTACTCATAGTGAACACAAAATGGGTAAGAATAGATAGAATGATATTGAAACTCACATTGAGCCTTAGGGATGGATTCTATATCTATATAATAAAATAACTTCATAAAGGGTATGAAATCCTATTCTCATGATATAATGCCCCACTGAACCCTCATAGGAATGGAATTAGGGTACACACCCTACTGAAACTCCTATAGATTAAGAAGACAAGGGTCTCAACCTTCCCTATGAGAAGAGACATATGTATCCTGGTTCAACCACATATTCCCAATTACTATGGCCTGTGAATGTGAATTATACCATAATTACACTATATTCAAGGTATTGCCATATAATCTATCCATGCCCATGGACTGGGATATTTTAGAGTACTAGGTTGTATATGACTATTAGGTTGGGCTTGTTTACTCTGGCTATTCCTTTTTACATAGTTGTGTTTGTTCCCATTTACAATCAGGGTACACTTCAATCCACTATTCAATTGTTTTATAACTTTTCTTAGGTTCCATATGGTGTGTCTTATATATGTTTACCAGAAACCATTGTTATCAAAGACAAGGAACTACATGACATGTTTTCTTTAGACAATATGTAGTAAAATGAAGTATTTTAAAAAAATTAATTGTCTTCACATGGATCCTCTCAACCAATCCCGGAAATTAGCCTAAGCACCTAATTTACCAATAAACATGACTATGATATTGAATAATACTTTCCATAACCATTCGTGGTATTATGGATATCCAATACACTCAAAAATGTTCTATCATTACCCCACATCATAAAATCTCCATGTCATGAACCAAAATCCTCTATACCATCACTATATCAACTCTTTTAATTTTTATACCTCAATCACACTATTGATCATTATCCTAAATCCATGGTGATAATATTTGGTGTCAATGAATTATTTTTCCATTAACATTCACTAGATTAATGTTGAACCACTGACCACAATTGTCACCAATTAGATAAATTTGTAAATCCCGTGATGAAATTCATGAATAAAAAAATTGAGGAAACAATTATACATTATTCATTTCATCCATAATATATTTTAATGTGAATGAATAATTAAGTGGAATAATAAAGAGATATTAAATTCAAATTTCAATAATGATATATCCTTACACTAAAAACAAGATCAATCTATGAATCAATATATTTGTTGAATTGATTGGTTTTATTCTTGGTATACAAAACAAAAATTAAACCAACATAAAAATGTACCTATCATGGAATTGGATTGATTGTTATAAAAATTTGGTTTCATATCATTGTCATTTTCAAGATCCATGAGTACCTTTGGCACAATTATTGATGCCCAACAATTCATTATGGTTTTTCAATGAAATCTCTTCCAATGCATCCTCTCAAATCCTCAGTTTTATAAATCTAACCTTATGGATTTCACATATAGGGATTAAATATATGATATTAGGTTTATTGATTTATCAAATAATAAATAATTTATTAATTTATTAAACTACTATCCCACACATGGATGAATGAAATCCAAACACTGAATGCACTGAAATCTTACGATGTTCTTTTTGTAAAACAAACACTCCTGATAGAATGGTAAGCTTAAATTTCCCACAAACGATATCATTAAACATTTATTCCATTTTACCAATAGATTCAATTTGTGTGATATATTATATTTAATATTTTTATCGTATCATTACTAATCCTCCCTGGGTCTAAGAATCTGATGCTGAAGTAGATCATATCCCGAGAAATACTCCATAATAAATTGTACACTACGGGAAAAAGGGGTTTTTGCGACGGGTTATTTGCGACGGGAATAAATCCCGTCGCAAATAACCGGCGGCGGTAAAAACTATTTTCAATGGGGTATATTCCCGTCGCAAATACCCGGCGGCGGTAAAAACTATTTTCGACGGGAATATACCCCCTGTCGCAAATAGTATGTCAGCAGGTTAATATTTGCGACGAGACCCGTCGCAAATAACTATTTAACCGTTGACCGTGGTAAATGTGGGATCAAGTGTTTGCGACGGGTCCCGTCGCAACTAATACTATTTGCGACGGGTATCCTGTCGCAAATACTCTCGTCGCAAATAATCTAACCTATAAATACCCCACCCGTTTTTTTCCAGTCATTCTCAACTTCTCTCAAAACTCTATTTTTAGAGTTCACAGTTTCTTAAGTTTAATTTTTATTTCCAGATTTGATATTGATGTCTTCAGCAATTATCGAAGATCAAACTCAGATCAATTTTAAAGGTATTTAGTTTCTTTTTAATTTTATATTTAATTTAAAATTTTTATTAGTTTTATTTATTTTTAATTAGTTGTAATTTAATTGTGTTTATATAGTTTTTTTATTTAATAAATTTAAATTATTAGTATTAATTGTTCATAGTTAATGGTAATTAGTAGTAATTAATAATAATTAGAAATAATTAATAATTATAAAGAATAATTAATAATAAATAGGAATAAACCTCCCTCATGCGCGCATTAACCTTTACAACTAAGTCATTTCATTTTTTTATACATTTAATGATCTATCTATATATATAGTTATATTTATTCGTATATTTATATAGATTTATATTAATATAAATATATTTGGTTATATAAATAAATATTTATTTATTTATTCGTATATTAATATATATTTTATATATATATATATATGTAGTTATAAGTTTTTATTCGTATATTTATTTGTATATTAATTAATATATATTTATAAGCTTAGTTTTAAATAAATTTATAAAATATGGGTTTTTATGTATATGTATAAATAAATAAATAAATAAATAAATACATATATACAATAGATACACACACACACACACATATATATATATATCTGTATAGTTATGAATGAATATATAGGAATGATGGGGTGAAAATCCACCGAGAATGTTAAAACGGCTATAACTTCTAATCTGTAAGTCTGTTACAACTCCACAACCAGTCAAATCGAAGAACATGAAACGATCTTCGATATGATATGTGGTACAGGCCATACGGACATCCGGATCGGATGTTATAGCCATTTGAATATTTAAATGACCATAACTTCTAATACAGAAGTCCGTTTCAGCTCCACAATCAGTCAAATCGAATAACATGAAACGATCTTCGATATGATATGTGGTAGAGGTTTATCGGACATCGTGAGCCGATGTTATAGCTGTTTAAATGGTGAAACACCGGGGTACCCCGACTAAAAACTCAGTTTTGAAGGCCTTCTGGGCCTTTTTTGGCATTGAAACAACCTTGGGCGGGTTTTAACTGTGCATTCCGCTGTAGAGCTCGTCGCAGGCTTCGATTTGATATGCTGTGGAGCTCAAACGGAGTCCCGGATCAAAAGTTATGGCCGTTTGAAGTTTGGGTTTCATTTTTAACGTATTTTCCATCTTTCATTAATTTTTTTTATTTTTTTATATTCAAAGAGTTATTAAATGAATATTAATTGATAAAAATAACATAATTACTAATTAAAAATATTTTTTAATTTATTTTATAAGCCTCTTTTACTGATCATCTTATACATTCATATTTGATTTTCATTCTTCCTTTCTAAAACATATTTAAAAAATAAATATTATATTTATATCAATATAAATACCCGCGTCGAAGCAACCATTTGCGACGGGCCCGTCGCAAAAGATTTTTTAAAAAAAAAAGAAAAACCTATTTGCGATGGGCCAATTTCCCATCGCAAATAAGTGTTTTTGCGACGGGCCCGTCGCAAAAAAAATTAGTTGCGACGACGTTTTCTGCAACGGGCGATTTGCGACGGGGCCCCTTCGCAAAAGGCTATTTGTGACGGGATCCCATCGCAAATGACCCGCCACAAATATCTATATTTCCCGTAGTGGTATAGGAATAAATTGGAAACATAGGGTCATTAAATTAACCCCACGTCATGTTTTTTTATTAAAAAATGATAATATCCTATTTTAATAGATGAAAGTACAAATATAACATCATGTTCTCCTACTCCTGGGAGAACTCTTGAAGATTAACATGATACCATCAAATACACACTAAGATAATCAATCACCCATAAAGGATCTTATCATGTCGATCCTTGATCACAAATATGTACTCCATGAAGGTATCTCTGTATTCCATAGCTATTTCACCCTAGTCGATAACATGAGATAGATAATAAACCTACCTCCTCATATTCCATACGTTGATGGAATATTATAACAGTTCAAAATAAGGTTTTTAGTATAATAGTTACTCCACCTATATAACCCTAAGTAATACTTATAAAGGGAAAATGAACCACAATGATATCATTTTGCTTCATAGGACTCATTGTATTCCCTATTGAAGAAAATGTTACTGGAACAGATGACCTCCCCCCTCGAACTCCTTAGGCCTCCATCATTGGTAAACATTAGACTTGATATTGCTCTTCTAAGATCTCATACAAACATATATGATATGTTGTTTTTTTCATGATTTCACCAACTCTGAGGCCATAATTACAGACTATACTTAATCAGTACAACATAGAGTTTATCAATATGACTTCCAATACAGGGACTGAAATATAATAATAATTATACTAGAGTTTTAATTTTAATTATAGGGAAACTAAGAATGTGGTATGTCATCCTCCCCACTATCAACCAAGTTCAATATTAATTCATGAAATATGTATTCCATGATTTTTATGCTCCCTTCGTCAGGACATAAGTCGAGGGGCGGAACACCTTGTTCATATGAAATTGTGTCCCAAAAGCCTGTAATAATATAATTCGTAATTTGGATTTGATGTGATAATTATGGTCTCAAATGAACATCGATGGAGATCCATTAATATGGGGTATCTCATGTATTGAATGGAATCTTATTCTCTCTATTGAACTATACTCATAAATATATATGATATGGTTGACTTGGTCAGTTGGTCTATGATCACCATGATATCATTGTGTCTTCTTGATTATTATTAAATCACTTTCATGATGTCCATATATATTTCAACATGAATCCCCTATGGAATCTGAAGGGGATGAGTTATTACTACAGGAACCTAGTGCATATCCTTCACTTGATGATAATTGACGCATTAGGGGACAAAATCTGATAAAATAGTCTTCATTCAAGACCACCAAAACTACTCTCAAAGTTTAGAGGGAATAATTTCTTCACAAGAATGTACCTTCATATAGATGTATGAATCTCCCTCAAATAAATCCCAAAATATCATCACTGATATAATGGTATACCCTCAAAAAAGGATGACATCCTCACCAGCTTAAAAATATTCATCATAATCATGTAATGTAGAAATATGACTATGTGAGGTCGGATGGTAAGAATATCCATGCCCAGAATCCCTAACACAAAATAAAATTATATAGATAATAACCATTATATAGAGGTAATATTCATAATCACTGTCATCTATGGAAAACATCAATGAGTAAAACTTCTTTGTCACCTCTCTCAGTATCTTCAAACATGATCTCTTACTGAGAATAGTTTACAACACATTCCACTTGTGGAGACTATAGGATATCCCAATGATATCAAAATGGTTTAACATTAGACACCACTAATACATAATATTTTAAATGATTATAAATAAAAATATATATGAGTCCCTTGTTTCGATATAGCATGATAAACAACTGACCCATAATTGAAATTCATAACATCATTATAGAAATGACCATAACCAACATCTCTAGATCATGGGCCATTTAGTTGTTCTCATCGGGTCTCAGTGAACAAGTCACATAGGATATAAAAAATACACTCTATATCAGAACACATCCAAGACCAATTTCATATGCATCACATAATAGTACATGATAAACACCCTCCACCATTAGATTCAATATGGTTGTTCTTGAAAAAATCTAAAATAAAACCAAAAAAATACTACTATGAATTATCCATTCAATGAAAATTATGAACATTTCATATCAAAGTTGTGATGGTTTCTCAATAACTGGAGAAATTGGGCATGAATCTCTAATAGTATCCTATAGCCACATGGAATCGTCACACCTTAGACACGATCTTGGAAAAATCCCAAATGGACACTACCTCAACATTTCCTTGGTCCACTAATACTAATTTTTCTAAGATGAATTGATATAGGATAAATACCCAATCAATAAAAAATTAACACATTGATGTATTGAAATAATGATAATGCCCTTATATTTTTTCCAAAACCAAAATCATATGTCTTATTTACTCCTCATTTCATGTCATGTTCATTAGGATTTCCCCGATAAAGACTACCAAAAAAATTGATAAAAGAAAAAAAAATTGTTTTATGAGCCCTATAGTCATTACAATGATATTCTTCATGCTGAAGGGTGTCACTATGTACTAATAGTTACCATATAAACATCAACATTTCTTCTTTCATATATCGGCATCCCTAATTTAGTGATGGTTATAGAATGTCCTATGATCAATATTTGAGAAGACCCTCACCCCTTTTATATGGTCTAAGAGTACATTGATTCAGGATAGGGGATACTTATTTTTGATATTATCCTGGTTTTTTTGATTTTAATAAAAAAGGAAAAGGTTTTCCTCCTTATTATGAACATCAATGAGGGTCCATATGGTGACATAATGGATCTTACAAAAAACCTTCCCTAAAAATACTCATGACACAACTTGATCTCTAAAATATCTAATGCGCCGTTAGATATGCTTCCAATGATATCTATGTAGTCCGTAAGTGAAAGTACATTCAAAAAAACAATCTCTTGGTGCAGAGGTTATCGTGAAACATAATTAGGGAACACATCCATATACTCTACAATAACTGTAGGATGATGTATGCTCATAACATCCACCTATTGTATGTAGGAGGTTTCCTCCTACATACTATCACATGCATATCTACTTGGGATTCTGTATACCTCTAGTAGGAAAAAAATCCCATCTTCACATACATACACCATCCTTCAAATAAAATAGTCAATATATCAATGAAAATTCGATAACTAGTTCATAACATGTAGGAGGTCATATGGCCTCATCGCTAAAATTATAATTTCGCATATGAATCACTCACGTCTATGTTTCAAGACAGAAATTTGGAAAACAATTGTGATAGTTGAATCCCATATTATTGGAGTCTCCAAGTGCATTGGCATTGGAAAAGTCTCCAAGGAATATTAATAATTAAAATAAGGGATTTGTAATTGAAATAGTATCTCTCTCTAGTGTATATAATTATCATATCTAATGCAGTGAAGATAATGAACATACCTAAAATAATCCATGAACCACTTGGTCAAATGACATCACTGCATGTAGTTATGCTTATCTTTAACCACCATATCCTTATTCCCTGTGTGGGACACTATGTAGTGGTTGTGGAAAAAAATAACACAATCATCCACCTCCCACTACTCTCTCATCTCTTCTTCTAAAACCTCAATATGGTAGACCTCCATACTCGAACTGCTCCATCATCTTGGGTGATCCATCGAATATATCCCATTTATTTGTATAATGGGTTATAAATTCCCAAATAATATTTTCTCAACCATCGTAAGTGTAGTTTTTCATATATCTAAGTTAACTACACCCATCATTATATCCCTAAACTGCATAACCTATATCTTAAGAAAACCATTGTATATCATGAGCTCACTTAGATCAATGGGTCTAACATTGGCTACCAGATTATGATTTATAATTTTTAATGTTTCTATAACCAGCACCATCAATCTTTAAATACATATCCATGATTCTCCATACTAAAAATCTTTAATAAATCTCTGTAACATGAGTATTAATTAATGGTGATATCACTGTTAAAACTAAAAATTCAATTAACACCATGATCAATGGTTTGTGAATGGAAGAACCCATCTTCAACCCTAATCATATAGTATCATGTGAGGTCATTGATCCACAATAAATAAAATATTACTATATTTCTCCCCAGAATAATCTATAGAAAGTATTTTATTTATACTAATCATAGTATAAAGTTATAGAACTCATATCTGACAATATTCGCAAACTCTATCAATGAATGATTTTTATCTTCATATATCTATGTCACTAGACTACCCCATCTCCCAACAAATACATGAAGAATGCTCATCTCTAGAACAACAATGTGAAGTGTAGGTGTACTCACATGGAACAAAACTACTTTGAAAACCTCAAAAAGGTCATTTATAGCCTATGGGTCTAGATTACTCTAATACATGAGGGTTCTCTACCTGTGAACCTCATATATAGTGATCAACCTACACTCATCCTCTATTAGTACTAAAATTTCAACCTAGAATATAATTGGTAGATGTAAGACTAGAAAACCACCCATAGGTACGACATATTAAATAGGACCATGTATCAAAGACTTTTCTCTATGAGCATATTCCTAATGATCCTGTTGTAGAATCATGGTTCGCTAGCCTGATGAAGCCATCATGAAAATTAAATATTTACCACTATTAAAAGATTATATATGGGGTGTTGATTGAAGAAGGAATTGGAGATCACAACCTATTCATATACAATACAATTACTACTTTCACTATTTTACCATATACTACTTATATTAAATCATCTATTATGTTATCTGCATTACTGTGAATTGGTACATCATCTTATGCACTATCATCTGTTTATATGGCTTGGGAACCAATGTTGTGGTACTTTTAAACTTTTTACCATGTTTCCAGACCAAACACCATGTGAAAAAATGTCAAAAATTTGGATCTAATATGACCACATACAATACCACTCTGTAATGACCCTACCAACTATGGAACATCCATTTTGTGATAAGCCTATTGTGACACTCCAATCTTACATCTAATAGGTGAGGGAGTGTAAATAATTTCAGAGTAGGTACATCATGCATTTGGGAGGCCATATATATAGGAATTAGTTTGCACAGTACGATTTCCAAATTTCATCCCAACATTGAATAGCAAAATTATACAAATTCTATAATGTATGAATACATCTATATCCCCAAAGAAGAGAATGAATAATTTCTAGGAATGTATAGATGGCCAAATGAAACCCCATCAATGAAATAAAGATCTTCCGACATTTTATGTAGGAGCAGACTAAGGAAAAAAATAAGGTAACCAAAAAAGGTCTATTAATCATAACTATGCCTAAACATCTTCAAGTCCATAGAGTACTCAATTTTAAGAAATGTCATCAGAATAAGACATTACATATGTATGTATATCATATATATGGGTGAGTATAAAAATGCATAGTAGGAAACCCTAAAATCACCAATCCCAATGTATCAACTGTGTGAGATATTATCTCATCATCATTATCAAAATAAAAATATAAGGCCTCATAATAATGATAAAAACATATATATAGAACATTGAAAATTAGAATCAAGGTCTGGACACAACCATACAACTCTCTTGGGATAATGCTTGTGGATAGAAGGTACTTCTAAATTGGTTGAACTCCCTCCTCATGTATGATAGAACATATGGTTTTCATCTGATAGGTTATTCTCATTTTTTCCCTCAAGAATAAAATGAACACTGAGAATTAATATATATTTACATATATACCATGGATATAATCTATAATTTGAAGGTGACTCTAAAACATTTAGAGGATTAAAATTCCTTTTTGGGGTCATATTAAAGTGTTCTTGGTTCTTGATGATTCATAAAACCCAACCTAGTGAAAAAGAGATACAATGATAGATTATGAAACTCTAAGACATGTGGAGGGATTCCTTAACTCTATAAACAAATCTCATAGAGGGTATGCCTTCATTTGATCAAGATGTAATTCCATGATAATCCCTCATAGAAATGGAGTTATGGGGAAACAATATGTATTATAATCTAAACTTACTAGAATAATGGAATCAATATTCCAATTGGGAAATATGTATTGTCTACGAAGGGTACACACCAGATCTATGCTGGATAATTCCTTCTCATGTCCTTTGTCATATTCCCACATACATTGTGCCCATTCCCCTATACACAATAAATATATATGTACACATGTATTTCCCATGTCCCTAGGGTTTTCTAGTTACCTAATATTATCACTAAACATGTTTGTGGCCATTTACCCTAGTTGAGCCCATAGACTTCGTAATTTTCATCTTTTTGAATCCCTCGAGAACATGCCATACCTGTACTGATAGGTTGCACATTGTGTAATAGGTAACACATGAATTGTGATATTTAACATTCCCAAAATCCCATTCTATCATAAATTTAAAACTACATATAAATTTTTATTTATATTAAATAATATATAATAGGGGATTTTCTAACACCAAATAGTCTTCACATTGATTAGTTAATTACATGAATACCTCTTCTCTAGAAACAAAATTATTTGATAAACAAGGACTTATAATTGATATAATTTTCCATTATTAGTCCATGTATTTTTTCCTGTCCAATTATATCAGAAATTAACATCTTTGGATTCACATAACCAAAACTCAAATCCTATGAACATTCCTTCTATGATCCATCATGAATTCATCTATCATATATGTCATGCCTCAATCACACCATCGACTACAAATACAAGCCCATGGTGGTAATCCATTCCACCAAATAATAGTGGTGGAAATATCATTCACTGCGTATTTTTTGAAATTGTAACCAAAATGGGTTTCCTAAGATGAACACATAATGAATGGTTGAAGAAATATAAAAAAAGAGTAACAATAATTATCTGTTGTTCATGATATCCTAAATTTACTTTTATTACAATAAATAATGTATGGAAACAATCAAGATAACATAATTTACTATTTTAAAAATGATTATTCTTTACCTATAATACATGATTGACACATGAATCAAATTTTTTGTGGAATTGATTTAATTTTTTTAATGCAAAAAATAGGATTAAAAACATAAAAAAATTCCTTACATTGATTTTGGATTGATCATTGTTGATGTATTATTCCACATCATTTTCAATGGTGACATCCATGAAATCATATTGAAAATTTATAACTACACCATGATCCACTATAATTCATGGAACAATTATCCTGTAATATTTCCTCAAAAATACCTAGTGTTAAACAACTAAACTTGGGGATTTTAAATAAGAGATATTAAATAAATTATTTTAAGTGTGTTAATATTACAATCAATAAATATATTATTTAATTTATTAAATATAAAATCCTACTACATGTCAACAAAACCAATACCACCAACATTCACAAAGATTATTTCACAACTATGGTAAAACAATAATTCGAACTTTATTCGATGTCTTGGATTACCCATACTATAATCCATTTTAGAATTATGAAAATATTGTGCATGTGATAAAATATATTTAATATTTGTTTATATCAATTCCATGTCCCCCCATAGAACATGATCCTATGATTACTCTGTGCATTTCCCAGAAACATTTTCAAAAATATAATTAATGTATTACATGGGAAATATATTCATTACATTACACCCACCTATGAGTTTTAATATTAAAAAATATTAATTCCAACTCAAAAAGATAAGGGTAATGACCTCTCATATATTTTCCGCATTATAAGTTTCATTCATGATATTCACATGCTTCAACTAAACAAGAACCAAGGGAATCTATTTTGATGAGGGATATTATATTGTATATATATTATCTATAATAGTAACTCTAAAAATTTATCATTATCAGCGATATCCATCTTTCCTTAGTTGATAATAGGGATAGGTTGGGTAGATAACTCTACATTTAGAAAATTTTGAAGACCACATATTCATAATCTAACTTTGGTGGTAGGGAAATGTAGTATAACACCTCACCAACCAAACTTTGTATCGTTAGTGGGACATCAACCTTAGAGATAACATGTTTTCCCAACTATGTCTTTTCATTCCTTACTAAGTTGGGGCCATTAAGATCTAATTATTTCACTCATTGTACTCTAAATGCATCCATCATCAGTCTACATAAGGCTTATGATGACTCTAGGAATACCTCATCCACTCCTAAATGATCACTAACTTCTCTGTCACTATTCGAACCAATTATGGAACCATAAATGCATCCTCCCTTGAATTATTCTAGAATAGTGGTGACATGAAGTGTCTCCCATAAAAGGGCCAATGTGGTTCCATACCTATAGTGTATAGGTAACTGATTTCATATAAAAAATCTATTAATGGTAGGAGGTTATATAAAATATGGTTAATGTCTATCTTGAATGATTAATTCATGACCTCCATGACCTAAATTTTCAAATAAATCTAGCAGCCACTATAGAGAAGAAACAAAATGTTCAAATGAAAATTAGTTCCAAATTCCTCCATCAGCTCTCTCTTAAGTTGTGACATGAAGAAATAATGATTTCTCCAAACAATAATCAATGTGACTCTATGATGATGTATTATAACCTAATCATAAATGCTCCCCAATCTCTCTAATCTATTCTACTCACAAATTTCAAGGATGTGTTCCAAAATAGAGTATTAGTGTACGATTGCCAATATATAATCATATACTCTAGAAAATTGTTCAATATCCATCATAATGTCCATAGAAATTTCATGTTATATCCCATTTTATCAATTTAATGCATTTTTACAAATGCACTTGATGTTGTTGTGAATCCTTCACTTGATGAAATATCAGGCATCAAGATAAAAATTATTCTACACACATCATCAATATCATCCACCAAAATAGATGTTTAATTTTTTAGTACACCTTTGGTAGACAATGATGTACTATAAAAGGGGATTCATTAAAATTTATAAAATCCTCCTCTTATAGAATCACATGTAATGAAATCGAACATTGTAAATTGATGTCATGATACCCACTTTAAAAAATCAATCATTTTTTTGTCTTGTGTATATCTTGATATGCAGTGTCTCATAGTAGTTATTACCAAGATGGGTCTCCATAACATGATGTATATATGGAGGTGTAGAAACCATTGATCGGTGGTAATTTTCACCACCATAATCTCTTATTGAATACTTTAAAAATATTAGAATCCTCACTCACCAGCTAAGAACATGATCACATATTGAGATATCTTTCCAAAATTTTCCACTGCATAATTCTAAATACTATATATAAGTCATAATAATATAGTAACTATAACCACTGCCTCTATTTAGATAGTATATAATTCTATAAAAATTCATAATTGAACCTCCTTTGTTTTTATAATATGATTAAAAACTTACCCATAATGTTGTCTCACCACATCATTAGAGAAAAACCCACCATAGACATATCAATATTGCCAGTTGTGTATTTAATCTTAGAGGGTATCAGATCTTATGAACCATAGTCGATCACCACTTAAATTTTAATCAGAACACGTTTATTCCTAGTTTTGTTTGCATCATTGAACTAAATATATTCAACACTCTCCTCTCCTACACTAGAGATGGGGGCAATTTTCAACCTCTATAACAACTACTGAAAAGATAAGAATATTCTCTGTAAAGATATAAATGGATTACCTTATTGTGTCAAATTAGTCAAGGGTACTGATAGGATGGAATAATATTTATGATTATCTAATAGTATAGTTAAAATTCATGGATAATTCACACCCGAACACACTCTTTCATAGGTCACAATTTAACACTATATCAATCATGGTAGGTTCCACTGCTACACATGTATTTGAGAACACGCATTATAGGAAGAGGAACAATCAAATCCATATTCAACAATTCAAAATCATCTTATATATTTTTTATCTTATATTGTGTCTTATGAAATATTCAATTGACCAGCAAGATCCTGATAAGACACTGAATACACTCTAATTTTATCGATGAAGTCTACCATGAACTGATCTATGAATGAATGAAACATCTACATCATGATCCCCATAAACACATAAAAATGCTCATCTCACCAAAGGGAATCACTATTTACTCATACTGACCATTCCTACATCATAATTATTTTATATTATAATTCTATACAGGGACCACAAGATAGCACGATATAATTTAAATCGTTATGATTAACGTATTCCCTTTCAGATACTATAAAAGGATTTTGATTACTATATGTAGAAACATATTCCTGATAGACACCTAATTCAGGTGATGTTAATCCAAAATCAATCTCATACTCCTATCTAAAATATTGTAGAACAACATTGGGGCTAACCTAATTGATAAAAATGGTCTAACAAAACACATTCCTCTATAAATCCTCTAACCGCAACATTAGCTCTTGAATCCCTATAGAGCCATACAATATTCATGTATATGAACTATGACTTTCCCCGTGTGAAAATCTATATATTAGATTTTATATCTGGGGGTCTATCCTAGAGATGTACCTCGGAAAAAATACTCATAATTCCCCACCAAAATAGGTATATGAACAATTATAACTTATATTTATATAAGGAAAATACAAATCAATGAATTGTTCATTTATAGTATCCTCATGTTTTTGAAACCATTGTTCACTTTTCAGGGTTATTTTTTCCGAAGATGGAAAAAACACTTCTCAATATCATGGAAAAAATACATCATCTTCCAAAAATATTTAATATAATCATGAATTGTTTATTTGTATTTTATACCTTGCAAACAATGACTTAAAAATATTTCATACAATTAAATCTTCTCTAATGTTCTGTCCACACTTTCAAAAATAACGAATTTCATCCACCTCTATTTATCAATACCAAAGATAATGTATCAAAGACCTTGATTTCACCTCAAATCATTCAATATTATCTCATTCATAGTAATATACTAACTATAGAAATCACAATCTATTACCACCATCGACCTATGCCCGAAGAGGAAAAACAAGTATTGATGGTGGTAGTGGATCAAAAAAATCAAGAAATTCATTCCTTTCTCAAATATCATCTACCACATCTTATTAACTATATAAATCCCTTCTTTATCCTTATTTTATGTTATTATGGCCCGTAAACTATCAATATATCAATATCATTTTAGGTTGGTTAATACCAGATGAAATATCCCTAACCCAATCAAGAGTATCACTACATCCCCCTCCTGGATTGAACCAATACCGAGTGTCCAAAAACACACAAACTATAACCAAATAATATCTCTAGAAATTTCAATCACAATTGGATCAATGAGTATGATTTTAGAAAATAACTATAAATTTCTCAGCTCCATGATGTCCTCTACCCTTACAAATATTTTGCAACATATCCCACATAAATCTTTGTACTACCAAATATCTCTATATCCATCCATTATACGTAAGAATGAAATGTGATATCACTCGAGTCTTGATATCTCTATTGAGAATGTGCTAGAAGGTCTATGATAATAATAATGAATCTCAAACCATATAGATGGTGTACTATGTGAGGTTAGTGAACCTCTATAAATAATATATTTCAGTTATAATACCCTTTTTGTGTCCTATAATCTCCTGGATGCATACATACCATAACACTATAGAATGGAACGTCTATAGGAATAGATTCTCAAATTTATTCCATGAAAAAATATATCATCATTTTTTTCTCACTAGATTCCATGATGACACGATAGTGTTTATAAAATAGTCACCATTTGAACCAACATCTTATCAGGTGTTGTGCTGACATGTCAAAAAAATTTGTAGGAGCCTCAATCCAGTCCTCAAATTCATGGAGATTTTTACCACCTTGAAATGATTCGGCACACTATCATTGAAACTCATTGTGTTTTCTTTTCTGGTGCACATCTTCAACTAATAATACAAGTAAATATTTAATGTCCATGGTTTGATGTGATATCAATAAATATCCTGTATTTAATCCCTCCTGAATATATCCCTATATGAAAATATCATGAGTAGGTGGATCATCCACATGGTCTAGTTATAGAATCTTATCTAGCTATCCCTGAGGATGAATCCTAAAATTTGTCAAATACAGTTGTCCTTATAGTATAATGAGGTATCTAACTCAAGAAGGACATGAACATCATAACACGTTTCTATATGATTAATTTACCAATTGTTTAATTTATATTTTTTATATACCATGTGATTAAGCATGTTTTCAAAGTCATGTGGAATTGATATATCATTTTCCACACTAATAATAGATTCTCAATCCCAAAAGAAGAACTCAGGGAACACCATTTCTCTAGTTCCTAGACAAAAAAATTTGGTATAACCCCAGAAAACATTACTCCTAAGGTGAAATCATATTATACCACTCGTTCAAGACCCCGTCATTGTGGGCCCCACCTTTCCATGGATATGTGTATTATTTCAACCAATTCCATCCTATAATTGGATAAAGACATGTTAAATGTGTTGATTAGACATATCCCACAAGTGGGAGGCAATATTCTAAGGTTCCTATATATGTGCATACATCACCAACTACCCAAGGAAGGTTTAATGATAAAATTAAACTCATAATATAATGCATTCATACATATATATCACCTAATCAATGTAAATAAAATATAGGAATGCATAAAAGCCCTTATAAAATCCCGCCAAAGAATAAAAAATATCCATCCAACTAAGAAAGAGGGGACTATTGTCTAATGAAACTTAATTAACTACACATAGTCTGTCTTCCTCAATTAATGTTCTCAAAATCAGCGTCCTCCTAGGACTCCCAAGTTAGTATTTTCATATTAAAATACATGAAATGTTAGTACAGATACCATATAGGGTAGAGTACAACAATACAATATAGTACACCTAAATATCACCAAATTAAATGCATATAGAGAGTGAGAGGTAATATTATCAAATAAGAGTTCTTTTAATTATAATATTTTCAATTATAATAACCACAAACACTGATATATTAATGATAAACACTCATATTAATGGTAAGATCATATTTATTCAAACATCCTTGGATCCTAATAAGAAGATTAAAGGTAACATATATCTCGGAGGACTCACTCCATGAGTCTAGATAAATTTACAATTATCAATTGAGATGTCATTATTATTGGGTATAAAAATATTGGAGGAGCAAGATAGACCTCAAGATATCTATATACAATGATAGTGGATCTCAACACACCCCTATTGGGGATTATTAAATGTATAATTTAATTATCATGATTGGTATAATATATCTATTATATCTATGTTGGTTGGGATGATTCGAAAAACAAAATATATGGATGAAAAGATATAATAACAGAGGATCACACTCTTGTCCTAGAGGAGGAATTTTATAGCTCTATCCAAAACTAATCCCATTTAGGGGAACATATCATTATCTTAGTTTGTAATTCTATATGAAACCCTAATAGGGATAGGATTTGGGGAAACACCCTAACAATAATTATGTACATGCACAATAGAAAGGGACTCATCATACCTTGGGAAAAGTACATAGTGTGTATTGGGAATAGGTAGTGTCCCTTGACTGTACCTGAATTGCATGAGTCCTCTAGCCCATGCCCATGTACTATGAGCTCGTGCTCATGTCATCTAGTCACACTAATTCATAGTGGTTGGGACTTTTTACTTTTTTAATTCATATTATCTATTCATCTCTGAGTATATGGGTGTCCCACTGTATTCTAGCCAAACCAATTTACCCTGTCATTTCAGAATTGGTGTACCCATGGGGTACACACTATGCCCATGTCTTGGTTCACACTACATGTTATAAGCCCCATACATTGTGTGATATTTTACACCCCATGAAACACTAGAAATTATTTACATAAGACAATAAAATATATTTTATTTGAAATATACAGTATGTAATTATGTATTTTTCAAAAAAAAACTACTCTATATATGTATACAGTCAATATACCAATGCCTCCAATCTATATTCATAATTCGTTGCTTAAAATAAATCTATATTTTTAGGGAATTTCCAATGATGGTGTTTATATTCTTACAACCCAATCCATTTTGGAGTGACTCAACTATTCAATGTATTGAAAAAATTCTAATCCCATGAACAAGCTTCCTCTGATCCACCACAAAATCATCCATTGTCCTTTTCATACCTTGATCTCACCATGAATCTGATATGAGAACTAACAGTGATGATCTATTATTCTGAATAGTTATTTTATAAGTATATTTTTTGGTTATTGTTTGCACTATTGACCAAAATGGGTTTCCAATGATGAATGTGTGATAAACATAGAAAAAATCCAGAAAATCCAAAATTGTGGAATGAAATTGTACTAATTTTTTGAGTTCACGTCATTATATTTTCTGTAGAATGATGCATGAGGAGGATCAATAAATATATAATCATTCTTTATTTTCATGAAGGTAAATCCATACTCGTAGAACATGACCATCTACAAAATTAATTTGTCGGTGAAATTGATTTTTTTATCATGGAATATAAAAAAAGGGATAAAACAAACACAAAAATAATAGCCTGCCGTGATTTTGTATCGATCGATAATGAACACATGTTTCCCCTTTCATTCACTATATATATCCATGATCTCTTTTGGATCATTTATTGAAGAACCATGGTCAATTAATTTATATTAAAGAATGGTCCTACAATATTGCCTCTCATATTCTAAATTATATATATATAAACATATTGAATTTCAGTAAAAAGGGTAAAATAAAGTAGATTAGGTTTGTATATATAACAAATAATTTAAAATTTTATATATTAATTAAATTAATAATCTAAAAAGTTCTACATTTATGATTGACTTGTGGCATGAAAAATGGTTATGCAGTCCCTAGGGTGAATCTGACATTACATATTTAAAAAATGTCTAAAATATACCATTTGGGACTCTAATCGAATGTTATTACATTATTTCTAAAAACATCAGTGCATATTATATAATAAATATAGTTTTTTTATTATATAAATACTGAGCCTCCCCCTGACCCTAAAATCATGTGTTGTCTCAAGTCCATGATTTGAAAATATTACATAAAATATAAAAATGTACTAAAAGTTAAAATAAAAGTAATTTTAATGAATTAAGTGAATGGAATTATTTATTCCCAAAACGTTTTTAGATTACAAAGAAAGAAGTAAGAGATGTCCTACCAATGTTGTAATATTTTAGAATATATATTTTCTTTTTAAAAACACATTGATTAAAATAAGTATACACACACATGGAATTGAGGATGTGTTGCAATAGTAATTTAATAATTTCTTATTTAAAAAATATGATAAAATATAATATATCTATTTATGAAATAAAATATTAAAATTTATTTAATTATAAAATTTTTATGAAACAGTTAATGTTTATCAAATTCCATTTCTATATAAAAGATGTTAAAATTTTTTTTTTCTCATAAAATTCTTGGATATATTTTTATGTGTATAAGTATATTCAATTGAATATATTTTTTAATTTATAATATCAATATAAAAAATAGTGGTTCAAAACCCATTGGGCGCAGCTTACTATAGCAGTACTGTAGTGGTACTGTAGCAGTGGCAGTACTGTTGATCGATGGGTACTGTAGTGGTGGTAGGGCACTGTAGCAGAGGCGGTACTGTACAGGTACTGTAGTAGATGGGTTACTATTCACATAATGGGAATTGGGAAAAAAATTTGATCCTACAAGCTATGTAATGGGGTACAAGCCTACTGGGCCTTCGGGCTATGTAATGGGTCTCCCTCTATGTAGTTAAAAGAGGTATTTGCTTTACTTTATTAATAAAAATGAGGCTTCGGCCACAACCTTTAAAAAATTTAGTTTTAAATTTTGATTATTTGTTGAAAATATTAATTTTTTGTCATTACTTTGTTATTAATTAAAATTGTTTTTTATTGAATTTATATATATATAAGAATGAATTAAAATATCATAAAAACTGGTGATAAAATATGAAATTAATGAATAATATTATTCATATTGAAATATTATTTACAAATAGAAAACACATAATATATATTTTTGGAACTACTGTAAATGTATAAATTAATAATGAAAATTATTTTCTATCTATTATTTAATGTAAATAATATTGAGGAAAATATATTTTATTGATTTATATTAATTTAATAATACCATAAATTCCATTTTAATAAATCAAATAGTTTCATGAGATTTAGTAACAAAAAAATAATCTTATGCATATTTTTAATATTTAAAAACACTACTTAAGTTATAAAAAATTACTTTTTGTTTCGATTTATTGAAAATATTATTTTATCGTATTTATGATATTAATTTGGATAAATAGATTCCAAATTTAGAATTACCATATTATCATTTTTGAAATAATCATCTACTTATATTTATAGTAACCAATTAGTTTCATGAAGAATATTTAATTACAATTATAAAGGAGCAAAAATGACTAATATAATATGGCTATATGTTTCCCAATTTAAAATGACCTGTATAACATTTAAAAATAATTTAATCAGTTTTAAGACTTATCTACATATATTTTTCACTTAACCTCACATATCTCATGATAGATTCGTGTTATTCACTTTTTAGACCATATATAACATTCATTTCTTTTTAATGTCCATATTTTTATTTATAAAATGGAGTTCTACCAAACCATCATGGTACAAACATGAATTTATTTTCCAATATATCACTATAATAATTTTTTATAATATAATTATCTCACATTAACCTATCCTTTTTCCTATATCATATTTTTTATTCCCATCACTTCTAAGGATAATTCCAAAGAATATCAATGTTACTAACATGAGTATTAATCTCTAATTAGTATTTTTGTTAAATTTAACCTTTCCATATCCTACCTAAAATTTTAAATTTAATGAATTTTATGTTATAGAGATACATAATTTATATTATATTATTGTAAAATTAATTATTTATTCCATGGAATCTAACAAGAAAAAATTCTTTAACTATGTGTATGTGATGTTAAACACCTATATGATACGATGTGGTGGGATTTACATACCCTAGTCCCATTGATAGTATAAAAAATGGTGTTGATGAACATTTATGTTTTTTTGACACTTATAATATTCATAAATGTTCACATTTTAAAATTATTGTCTTTTCATCAGTTATTTAGGCAATATGATTTGTAATCATGTGTGTGTGTGGACTACGTCCTTAATGAATGGTATCTATTATTTATCCTAAATAACTAATATGAATAGAAACAAAATTTTAGTTATCGATATAAAAATAGATCTATTACAATATTATAATTAAAAATGATAAATTATTATATATTTTCACACTATTTATTCATTGAGAAATGGGATTGTTTATCACGCATATATGGGGAATACCACCCACCGCCCAATGAAAAAACATAATTTATGAAAACTAGATATAATGAGTGGTTATAATAATGATTTTCAAAATGTTATATTATTAGAATTATATTTCTCAAAATATACAAATATTATATTAATTAACTGTTTGTAAACATTCTTACTCATTCAATCATTACAATATGATTTTGCTTTTCTTGGTTTTCCAATACATAAGTGATGTATTAATAATTAAATAGTGAATGACTACAGAATATTATATACTATTAATGAACATTAATAATAATTTGTTGTTATTTATTTTTTCTAGTGTTATAATATTAATATCTACACATATAAAAATAATTCCATATTCATTCATTAAAAACAATCGAAATTGGTTTTTCTTTAGCTTCATCATCAATTGTAGTAATTATAAATCACATGGGATTGAAGTATAAAATTATAAAGAATAAATGTACTTATATTTAAAACCATTTTTAATATTGTAATGATTAAATTGGTTTCCTTGATAAAGGATCAACATTATCATTGTAATGATTTTAAAAGAGAATTAAAATTATTAACCCATAATATTAGAAATAAGAAATAATGAACCAATATATAAATATTAAATGTAAATAAATTATTCATGAAGATGTTTCATAAAAATGAAAACATTCTGAAAGATGATACATATATTTAGAATTTTTTATCAGATGTTTGTGAATGAGAAACATAGTACTGAAATAATATAAGGAATTTTTTATCAATATCACTTTACAGAATCATATTTAACATTATAAACATTTTCACATTTATATTTTAAATATGATTCCAATAGGTTCTATATTCTTGAAATTTAATTTTTCATCTTATATTAATTTTATTTTATAACTATCCTTCACGATTTTCTATAAAAATTTTACTCTATTTGTAATTGTTTTCCTAACTCAATTTTTCTCTCCTATGAGTTGGAAAATAACTTCATGATTCAGATATTCTATGAATTTTTTCCCTAAAATTATCTTTTAAAATCATATATTTCTTCTATAAATGTATTTTAATAATATTTTTTAATATCATCCACATTGATGAAACACTTCCTAAAATAAAAGCCTGATCTTGAAAAGAATAACTCTTATAGTCCATAATTGATATTTTTTAGCAATGACCATGATTTGACAATATAAAGTGTTTTATATAATGCATAAATGTTTCATCATATATGACCTCCATGTTTCCAATTACTGCTTTTTTATAAAAAAATTATCCTATATTAAATATGTTTTAAAAAAATTTCTTAATGGATTATTAAGGTTTAATACATCAATTATTTTCAAAAATATTTTCCATTCGAGATAATTTAATTATTTTTTTTAAAATTTATCCACAAATATTATTTTATTTTATTTTCAACTGCATTGAATATCTAAAAAGTAATTTAAATAAAATCATTTTAAATTTATTGAAAGCGGTTTTTCAATAGAAGAAACATATTTTATGCTTCAATGTAAATGTATATTAATTCGTACATCGACTTTATCAAAGAGGGTTTCTATGTGTGATTTAATAGTTTACATGAAGGATAATATTATTTAGACATTTTAATAATATATAAATTTTAAAAATAATTAAATAAAAATGAAATTATTATTTTTAATAAAATTTCCCAATGCTTCTAAGAGTTTTATTCTTCTATGCCTTCTTTATAATCCAGGGTATTCATCAAATGATATAATCTCGGTTGAATATATTGATGGATTAGGAAATTCTATTTTACAATAATGGTATGATCTATAAATGGTTTTCTCTTTGAAAATATCCCATATGTATAGATATGACATATGTCAAATTATATTCCACTATGAATACCTTATATTCCATAACATTATTGATTGAAGTTCACCTAGATTAAGAAATATGTATTATTAAAATTAGTGTATAAATTGTATAACCATTTTCTATATGGGTTAAATACCTTATACATAATCATTAACATGAATATATAAGACTAGCATTCAATTGATTTGAACTTTGAATTATTCTATTCATCTTATAGATAGAAAGTATTTCACCTTCATTCCTAGTTTATAAATTAAGGTACTTTATTATTACACTATATATATTTTTATTTTCCATGGGTGTATAATGTTCTTTTGATGAAATAAAGATTACTTCTATATTGAACAAAATGGAAATGATATAATACCCATCTTATTTTCTTTATATTTAATTATATGTAAATTGAAATCACAAGGAACAAATGTGTGTTATTATAATTATGTGAAGGGTGGGACCTTAATTAAATAACCATCCAATGTATTTGGAAATATAAAAATATCAATAGATATCATGTTATATATTCATTGATCCTATATAACTATGGGTGTGTTATTAGCCTATAAATCCATGTTTTTTTAGAAATGAATTTATCATTTTATTATGATTATGATATCATGCTTATGTTCTATCTATATTACTATGATTCCATCCTATTATGTAATAGTGATTGATTAATACATGTTTTTATGAAATCATCTATTTATTACATGATATCATAATTATGATCATTATCATGGTGGTATCATGTTATGACACAAATATGACATGTTTTTCCTTATTATTATAACCACACTTATTGGGAATTTAAAATCGCATTTTTTAATTATTATATTATCTAATGTCATGAAGGAAATTTTTATTAATGATAAAAAATGAAGGGTATATTTTCTTATGTTTTTATAGGATACATTTATGAATAAATATGAATTTATTATTGTATTATATAATAAAAATAATGACAATTTTGTGAGAATATTTGATGTTAATTTCAGTTAGTGATTTTTCATAATTATCTATCACATCAACCTATGTTTTCCTTAAGACATAAATGTGTGAATGATATTCTAATCAAACATATGTATCGAAATTATAATTATGATGATATTAGTTGAGGATGATTTGATATTTAGAAATAATGTAACGGTTTGATGTGTATAAGATGATATTATGTAAATGGAATCAATAAGACATTATATTTTATGTGTTGAATAAATTTTGTTGATTGGGGATCCTGAAATTGATGATTTAGTGAAAATCCTATTAATAATTCTATGAATATGTGATCCAGCTGAAATTTTGGTTTAGTTATTTTGGGGTTATCAATGAAAATAAATCCCCATTTAGATAATTACAAGTGGAATCAGTTTTGGTAACAATGCTTCTAGGATTAAAAAACCCAAAATGGGTTTTTAGGTATATCTCGATTTTTATTCATGTTCATGGTGAATGGTAACATACAAAACATCAAGATAGAAAATCTTATGGGATATTGTATTCTTAATTAAGTTTCACTTTATAAACCATTATAATAAAAATGAACAACTAATTTTTTTTATAATAACTATATCAGAGAACCTGAAATTAATATAAAAATTGATAACTATATTTGGCTTTATTGACTCATAATTTATTTTATGATGAAAATACGTGAATTTTTTCATCTAATCCCATGGTTTTCCCTTTTTTAAATTTAAAAATTTGGGTATTCTAATTCATAAAAAGTTATTTAATATATTTGGTTGTGAAATATTAAATTGACCAACAAATTAATGCAACAGATAATGCCTTGATTTTTTTAACGTAATATATATTTGGAAAATAAAAAAGGATAATAATATTATCATTATTACAACTATAAAACAGGAAATAAGATATAAAATTTTAACATATTCTAATTCCCTAACAAACAAATGAAAATATCTTTAGAGTCTCATCATATTTCAAGTGATGAAGATGATGAAGTCTACAATGTTTGATTTATTATATGTCAAAAATGTGGGATGAAACACTCAGGGTGATGACTCAAATGAACTTGACAATGTTTTATGTGGGTAAAATGATAATATGAATCATTAATCTATCAAAGAAAAATGAATAATTAGTTTAACTTGATAGATGGTAATGAATTATTGTATTGTATTACTTATTATATTAATATTTTAATTTCTCTTGAAATTTCATCTTAAGTCATTATTATCTTTTCACATAATTAAATAATTGTTTTTTTTTAATTATTAGGGTCTAATTTAATTATGTTTTTTTAATTTTACAACCCTTGATTTATGTATGTATATATATATATATATTTGTATTCATTTAGAAAATACTATGTTCGATATATTTCCTCCCACAAAATAAAATGAGGTCCATGACACATTACTATAATTAAATAATAATATTTAATAGATCATTATGATATCATATAAGATATAGATATATAAAATAAAATCATAAATTCTATAAATTTTAAAATTTTAAAATTTTATATGAAACAAATAATGTTTAAGAAGGATATTTTTCAACGGAAACATTTATATTTAATTAATTTATTTTATGTTATATATTATATAATACATTCTAGAGATGTAATATGACAAAATTTCCATTATTATTGAATCTAGAATAATGAAATTTTCTTTTTATTAATTTTTGTTCATTTTCTGAATATATCAATTATACATTAAAAATGTGAGTTTTTAGGAAATTATTTAATACAAAATATTATCAATCTAACATAACGGACTAAATGGTAATAAAAAATTAATATTATCAAATAAAAAGTTAAGGAAAATATTATTTATTTAAACTAATATTTCAATTTAGAAATCCCACTGACAACATTTTTTGAACTAATATAAATGTTATATTTATTTAAAAACTATTTTTAATCCTTTAGTTTAATTTATTAATATGTTGTGTGGGATTCAGTAATTGTATTGAACCTAATACTAGTATCCCCATGTAAGTGGTAAATTTAATATATTTAAACTATATATAAATAATAGCATTCCAAATTAATAAATATTTTACTTATATTTCATAACTAGACACATAATAAAATTCAATAATACATTTGAAAAAAAACTTCAACAATAATTTTCAATTAGAACATCATTATTAAAATTATAATATCAGGAAAAATAATTCACAAAACACATACATATATACATGGTAAATTAGAAAAATATGAAAGGGGTGAGATTATATGCTCAGAAAATAATTCATATAGAGGATGTTCAAAAGGAATGAATAATATAGAGGGTAATAAATCATATTCAGATAATGCTATATAAAATAATCATATAATCTAATAACATATACATGGTTTTATAAACTATTGAAATAATCTCATTGACATAAATCATTTATTTTATAGTGTAAAAATTCATAATATTAGGCATTGAATCATACATGTGGGTCCTCATTCCCAGACATCATAAAAACCCTCAAGGACTCATGTCAAGGAATCTTACATAAATGAGTACGCCCGTGGAAAAACTACACAATATTGATATATAATGAAACTAAATATTAAATTAGAGGTGTATTCTATTTATAGACACCACCCATCACATAATAACTCCTATGAATTCCTAATTTGACCAAAAGAAAAACAAAAAAACTATTCCATAAAAATTAATAACGGCATGTATTAAAAGATCTAAGATATGGAATATCAATACTTTCCCCAGATAAAAAGATCATAAACCATCAAAAACATTATTCTGGATTATATTATAAGACCGTAATCTTGTAAAATCATAATATTTCCAAAATGATGTTGACATAGATAAAAATGAATTCAACAAATCCATGGAAATCCTTTTAAGGTAAATACACATTTTCACATTGAAAAATCTTGTTTAAAATGTAATGTTTTATCAAATATTAATAAACACATTTTACAAACAATATAATCTTGTATAATTGTAAATGTATAATCAAACAATAGATAAATCTTAAAGGATAGAAATCATAATCATTACATAAATTTTTAAAAACATTAAATTCATAATTTTATTAAATCTCAAAAATTACCTCATTAATAAAATTAATATAAGATTCCTTTTAAACCATTGTGTGAATAAAATCAACCATTGGTTTCAGTGAAATTCAAAACCCATCGTATAAAAGTATAAACATTTTAGGAAACATTAATCAAAAACAATGTTACGAAAGAAAACTGATTTTTTGAACTATTTTACTATTATTTATTGATTGTTTAATGTAATTTTTATAATGTATATATTTTTCTAAAAAGTAATTGAAAAGGAATCTTCTTTTAACTTTTTCTAACAATGTACATTTTTAACTTTTTACAAAAGTGTGAATGGAATATTTTATTATTATATGATGTGAATGAAATTTCTTATCATCCTGATTTAAAGTACATTATAATCTTACATTACATATTTATAAGGATATTTTAAAAAAACTCTTCATATGTTAGTAATTATTATATTTTAAAAAATATTTTTCTATTGAAATAGTTTATTTTCCCCATTAAATTTTCTATTTATATTTTGAATGTAATTTCATCTATATCAACATACTTTATTGAATGTCGTGTTTTAATAATATTAGTTTCTTATTATTCCATCTAATGTATTGCTATGGATGTTTTATGATATGTTTTTTCTAAGGAATGTAATGATAGTATATATTATAGTTCTTCTAATACTAATAGTAATTGATTTCATTGGAAATATAATTTAGTTTTATTTATTTATAAGGGGAATTGATTGAAATTATTAATTGATCAGTTTGGTTTATATTTACATAGCCCCTTGAGGCAGCAATAGATATTCGATGAAAAACTATATTGGTAGTTTATATGAGGTCATAGATATTTATGTAAGATGTATTGGCATGAGGCCATGGTAGTTTGTTTAATACGCCCTAGATAAAGGTCGTAACGGTCTGTTTTTTATGTTTTGAATTGTGTATTCCATTATTATAAAATAACTTTCTTTTTTTCATGTAATTATTTACTTAGATTCTATATCCATTAATATGTTTTTATCTTATGTAATTTATTTATGTTGAATTATTTGAATAAAATTTATTTACTTTGATATATTTAATTTTTTATTATCATCCAATATATACATACCCCTATTGAGAATCTGAGGTCAACTGTTTATTAGTTTTCCTTCCACCAATATATGAGTAATTGTTTTAGGACTGATAGGAATGGATATTAAATATGGAATAACAATTTTTCATGAATATTTTTTTTGTATTTTATTTTTAAATTTATTTTTAAATTTTATGTTTCTGTGTAGTTTTTCAAGACTACTAAATTATTATAATATTAGTATGTGATGACTTGTTTGTATTGGTAATGTAATAATATAACAACTAACTCTAGGATACTAGGGATGAGGAATTCATAGTTGGTATCACAAGAAGTTTATTATAATCACCATGAACCAAATTTTAGAAAACCTGTTTTATGGAACATAACCCAATTAATGACATTATGGATATATCTCTAGATTATAGAATAAAAATATTATATTGTATGTATGATGCTAATTTCTAATAAATATATACCTATATGGATACTATATGTTGATGTAGCTCTAGCATAATTTTACCTAGGGGGATAACTCCAAAAAGGGATCATTGATCTTTGAGTCAATCATAAACTACTATATAAAAATGTGTTATATCCCACACTTGGTTTGACAATATACAGTTATATGATTCGTTTAATTTAATTTTTATATTAAAAAATGTCATTTATTTAAAAATGCATCCAATTATTGGATTGTAAACCCAAAGAAAGAAGTTTATTATTCTTGGGGTTAGTTATACATAAATTTTTCTATTAATGTTATGTGTTTAACTATTTTAGATATTATAAATAATTATTCATAATGTTATGAATTATGATAGTGTATAAAAATTTCGAAATTGGGTACTAGTTAAAAGAATGGAAATAATCCATGATGTTATTTCCATTATCAGAAAGATAATGAATCTAGATATGGAGTTGTATTTGGAGATAGAGTTAAATGATGAATTGAAAAAACAATAACCATATTATGGAATAAAAATTAGGTCATGATTAATAACATTTCTTGTATGGAGATGAATGTAAATTCACAATGTGATGTAACATTTAATGAGCACTTCATTTATTAGCAACATCCATCATTCATTAAGACGACAAATCTTTTTGTACCCGATCATTAGATAAGTTCATTGTTTTATATATTTATAACATTGGGATGTAATAAAAGTGATATGGTATCCATGGTAGTTTGTTGTCACAGTGGGGATGAGGATCAATGGTATTCATTAATTCAAAAGACTGTATATTTGAATTAAATAAGTATTATTGAATGGGATGATTTTAAGAAACTTTCGATTGAAAAATATTGTCCATAAAAATAAAAAATGTATAGGTATATACAATTACAAAGACTTAGACAAATGGAGGAGGAAAAATTTTCAATGTATGAAGCTATAATTACAAGGTTAGAAAGCCATGCTACAGAAAATATATGTAATCCAAAGTGAATGATTTATTTTTTCTGTTATTTTCCTAATCCAATCCATCAACGAGATATTATATCAAAAACATTGTATTTATAAGATGATTTATTTCATGTTTTATTATGAAATAAAAATAATTCTCCAAATAATACTAATTTTAATGAATGAAATATAATAACAGCATAATAAAGTAAATGTTAGAAAATGAGAAAAAGAGAAATATAAATTTTCCATCATTTGATACTTGAAGAAATAAATTCCCTACTGCATGATTAAAAGGTAAATTAATTTTACTCAATTATAAAAAGAATGGCATTGTGATCATGAATGTAATGGTAGGGTATAAACTATCAAATTTTAGTTGTATAATTGTATGTAAATAGCATAATATTCTAAAAATTTCTCCAACCACCATGTTAACATTCCAAAAATGATTCAAATGAGAGGTGGAAAAATTTATGTAATTATTATGGTGGACAAAATAGTTTCTAATAACATTGTGAAAGGTAGACTTGTTATCCACTACTTGATTTCACACGTTTTATTTGATTACAATATTACCTAATCTCTAAAATAAAATGAATTTCTTAAATTTATTGCATCACCACCTCAATGATTAGAGATTGAGTTTCTGGTGAAAACTATTCATTTTTGTATGACCATATCTAATGTTCATAACTCCTCCTCGATATATTTTTATAGGAATTTTCTTCTAATGAATCTTGTTGTATTTGAACTAGTATAATTATATGTATGTTTGTGTACTGATTGAAACATTATGTATACATTTCATTTCAATTATGGAGGAAGGGAAGCTACATTTGAATTTCTGAATAAACCTCTAATCATCTATTTTTGTAAGGTTAATCCTAAATAATGAATGGATATTATATCTATTATATATATTATCAATTGGTTGGATCTCAATATTTTTTACAAGATTTATCTCAAATATAGATGTCATTAGTTTTGTATCAAGATGGAGGATATACATAAGGCATCACTTTATTTGAGGAATGGTCATTATGCATTTATTATAATTCATTTAGTCTTACCAATTCCAACACTATATTTAAGGATTTAATGAATCATATCTTTATTAATATCTTAGATTAGATTGTGATAATAATTAAATATTTTATTCTAAAATATTTAATGATCAATGAAGAGTATGTAGACAATTTGAGAATTATGTATATGACACTGAGGAGAATTTTTAAGATAAATTTTTAAACTATGTAGTTTTTCTTGATAAAGATTCATTCTTGGGTGATATAATATAATATTTGAAATTAAAATTGGATCCTTCAAAGGATGATGTTATTGAAAGATGGTTTAAACCAACCATTGTAACCAAAATATATAGTTTTCTTGGCTTATTAGTGTATAACATATTTTTTATGAGTGATTAATCAAAATTTCTAAATCCAATATCAATTTTTAACTATAAGGGGGGTATGTTCTTATGGAAATATAATGGTGAAATGAATTTTAAATCAGAAAATTTAAATATTGGTTTGAATTATTTTTCTTACACTACACGTTAGGGGAGGAGAATGTTTTATAATTAAAGATTCATCAATAAATGGATCGAGTGAATTCCCATAATGAATGGAAATGTGGTACATATACCATTGAATAATTAAAAATTCATGTGAAAATTTAAACAAATCATGATTTAGATTTAGCATCAGAAATTTTTTCATTAATAATATAGATTCAATATATTTACAGTGAGTGGTGTGATATATAAACATATATTAAATTCAAGAAGTATATATTTACATAGAAGAAGAAAAATATTTTTTAGTGAATATAGTTACATTTATTTAAATATTAAGATTGATAAAACAATTATGTAATGACTCTGACCCTATTAGTCTATATATGCGATGTCTTACATTAATATAATCTAATTAGAAATGAGGAATTGTATGGCAATGTAGTGAATAGTTAGTGGACTATATAATCTGGAGATACACATTATTACCATATTTTATTTAAAATAAAAAATTACAACATTATTTGAGAATATAATCATTTCCTCTATAATATCATTGAATATTAAATATATTACACTACATGGATTCCAATGAATGAAAATAGACAAGGGTGATCCCAAATGGTTAGTAAGGGTTAAGTAAAATGTAAGCTATCATGAACAAATACGTATAATCAATATGTTATGGTAAATGAAATAACACACATTCCATCAGAATAATGTGAATATAATGACAAGTTAATGCTTAATCAATAATGAATGGTAATTAATTAATATTAATTCCATTTAATCAATAACTTGGATCTTACTATAAGATAAATAATAATCAATATGGAAAGGTAAATAATTAAAAACAAAAGTCATTTAATCCATTAAGAAGAGTAAATGAATCAAAATTTATTATCATTGGGAAAATATCATGGATTATAATAGACAAATTCATAATAAATTAAATTATTATTAATTATATATCATGCAGTATGGTAAAAGAAACATCTACTATCAAAATATTTTCCATGATGGCTTAAAACTACAGGTACATACCAATTGAGTACTAGAATACTAAATTCCCTCCAGAGACTACTGATGCAATGAGGGTCTATCTATAACTTGCCCCTCCATGTATAAATGTCTAAATATTTCCTCATCTATCAAATACTTGATATAAATCATGAAAAATATGTATTACAATTTAATATTTGTATTCAATAAATAATTAATTAAATCAATATTTTCCTAGTCAGTAAAATGACATTATAAATGAGATACCTCATGTATAAATGAGATATGGTTTAATAAACAAACTTATCTCTAAAAATGTTATCAATATTTCGCAAAAATATAACTTTAAATTATTATATGAAAATGAATAATGAAAGGGAAACATGAAGAAAACAAGAAAATTTCAATATAGTGAATGTCAATTCTATCCTCGGTCAAATTAATTTAAACAATCCATAGGAATAATAAATATGATATCAATACAACGTATCCACATGATATTATATGTTTAATATTTGGTCTTCGTCATAAATGAAAAAAAAATATAATATATTTATCTTTAAAACATTATTGAGGAATATATCCTTTTCTTTTTTAAAATGACCTATTAAAACAAAACATTTACAAAAAAAATTAAACTAATATTATTTGAAAACAACCTATTAAAAAAATATTTTAATATTTAAAATAAATTTTTTCATTATTAAAGGAAATTTCGAACATTTCCAACAAACAAAAAATGATTCCTTTAACATTTTTAGTAAATGTTTACGAGGGATTGTTTGGAAAACCAAAATAATATTCCATTATGTTTTTTAAAATACTCACAAATGGGTAAATTTATATTTAATAAATAATTTATAAAAATATAATCAATTTTTTTGAATTTTTTTTTAAATATATACTTTTAAAATAAAATGGATTTCTGATCAAAAGGAGACATAAATTAATATTTTACTAATATAATTTTCGAAATCATTTGATGAACCATAAAGGGGAAACCAATAATATTATTTCAAAACATCATAAATAGAAATATGATAATAAATTTAAATGGATTAATTATCCAATTATCAAATAATATACGTCATTTTGAATTCATGAATAAAATATATTATGGAAAATAAGATTGTGATATAACCCTTACAAAGGTCCTAATGTTGACTAAATAATTAATCAATGAATAAATCTTTTTCAAAAAATGTATATTTTCATAAAAAATTTAAATAAAATTAATATATTCAAAATTCCTTACAGAAATAATCTATGAATATAAAATACCTCAGTGAATTAATAGACCCTAAAGAAAGAAAATTGAGTTGTGAAATTACTTACCACATTGTACTTTTCTTGTTAATTACATGTGGTAAAAATATGTCAAAGTCAAAAATAAAATTCTATAAATTATGCATGAATCATTATATTAAATTTAATAGGCATAATTTATGAACTATAAGAATGTAATTTGTGGTAGAATATTACAGTATGAATCAATAAGTTTAAATTTACTTGATATCCCTTTCCATAGGCTTCCTTTTTTGTGAACATAATTTAACCACATCTATGGATGTTTTAAATGAGTCATTAGATCATACCAAAACCGTATTACTTTTAAAAAATTAATATATGATAAATTTTTAACATCTTATCACCCATACTTTAAAAATATTTCCTAATTTTTCTTGATAGTTTTTAGTTGCATTGTCTTGTCATTTTTAATTTATATTGAATTTTCTTGTTCATGTGTGTACCATATAGATACATTATCTATTGAATTATAATTATGATATAATTATAATATTTATACAAAATTTTAATTTTATATTTAATAATGAATGTTATTATTGTTACATAATGACTCAGATTCTCTTTATATTATTTTTTGATATTGTATTAGTTATTTTTGAGACTGGGTGCTTAGATGATGTGTGTTTCTAAGGCCATATGTTCCTAGTATAACTTTTTTAAATATATTAAACATATAAAATTTCAAGGATTCATTCTTTTCATAGAATGAAGGATAACAAATAAATGGGGGTCAGTAATTAGATATATGAGGTCACCATTGAGTTCAGAACATAGGTTTTATTCATGAAAATAACTTTAACAGTATGCATCCTTTGTGGAAAATTTATCAATTGTGTGGAAATGAATAAAATAATAGAATATTTTTTTAATTTTTTCATTCATAAGAATATTTGAATTTATTTACGTAGTCAGTTATGTTAGAGTTATGGTGTTAACCACTTAACCATGGAGACATTGGAGAACCCTTGGATATAGTGTTTGATAATCTCTCTTGGGTGAACGACAATGAAAAAAATATTGATGATTGATGACAAACTAAATTAAAGTACATTAAAAAATATTCCACATTTTTCATCATATAATATAGATCTAAATTGAGGTATGATGTTTTTTATTTTTATTATTTCCTCATTATAAATTTATATGATGAAAATGAGTCAATCAATAAATAGATTGATCCATGATTTGATTATCATGAAGGATGTTTTATTTTAGGGTTATTTTTGGAATATTATAATTGAGATATTTTATTTTTAGATTCTCACGCTAATGGAAATGAAGCAAGAATGACATGAACATTTAAAATGGTTCATTCCACTTGATAGTTCATTTGGGTTTCTCACCCTTTTCATCAATCATCAGGGGTATCCTTCATATGGCCCATAGATCGATGGATACCAATGAAATTGATTATTTCACACACATATCTGGTTGTTCTGATCCAATATTTTTTATCTAGGATCAACATGATGTAATAAAGATGAGACATTGGTAGTGTTGAGCAGATCATTCTGGATTGGAAACCCTCAGTTTGAGTGGTGCAAGAGGAAAATAATCAAGATGAACAATATTAATTTTCGTAAAGGATTAGACGCTAGGTATGTGGAAAATAGGCATGAAAAGGTTCATCTGAGGAAGATCATTTTTAATTAATTATTATAGCATATATCCATGTAGATGGAGGTGTGGGTGTGTGATAATAGAAGAATGAGTTTTTTTGAAAAAACAAGACCATCATGTTTTGTAATCCGAGATAACACAACATATAGTCCCTCCCTTTTGGAAGCAATGGTTATGAGAAAATGTTAGAAATAACATTTAGTTTGACCCTATAACACATCATGTGGCCTCTCCCTGATGACTCCACCTATACCTCAGAGAAACACAGATGTAGGTTGGGGTACCTGAATTAGAGAACACAATGTACACCCCTACTCTTACAAGACATGGAAAATCATATTGGGTGTATGCCAAGTATTATTAAATGGGAACAAGTACAATGGATATGTTTTGTACTAAAACACAAGTCAAGAACACAAGAATCCTACATTATGTGTACTTCTTCACATACATGGTCCAGTAAAATGGTGTGTTTACACGGGAAGGAGTAGAGACCTCCTTAGTTAGGAGCCAATGTCAATCGTAGGCACATGGTCGGGTGATACATTTTAAGGTGTGGTCCTAGGATAGATGATATATTGTTAAAGGATAACATGGTGGGAACAATCACACCAATAAGAGGCGGCACAGCTTTTGTGACATTAGGGGATTTCTTTCTTAATATTTTCAATCCGATCATATTGTTGACAGAGAGGCCATCGATGGGTAATTGAGGAAAATGCATTGACTAAACAGGCAGTTCTGTATTGTTTAGGATATGAAATATAAGCTGTGAGAGCCACCAAATCCGGTAGATGCATTGAATTGTTACCACCACAAACCCAGGTGGCCCATTCCAGGCTTTGGGACATAAAGGATATGGACGGGGACATATTCAAGAATCTGAATATTTTGTCCCAGTGGGTCTAGTAAAGATACAAGATACGATATCTGCCTTTTATAGTTTATATATAGTACTGGTAGACATAGGTGATAGTCAATTCTCTATTTTCAACCATCTTTTAAGAAATATTTAAATATTGGTTGACCCTTTAGCTTGAAAATTGTGCTTTGAATATCCTACTATAGATGAATTAGTGATCACACATATGTGCTGATAGTGTGACAAAAAAATTTAAGGTGATGTTTTCAATTGAGATTTCATTATATCTACATTGAGGCCTTATGATGTAATCTTGGGTACAAACCTATTTTCAATAATTCATTCCAAAATTGTCTATTTAAGGAGGAGGATGTCTTGTTTTTTCAATGACATATCTAGTTTCTCCCTTGATGATGAAAAGTAAACCCACAAAATGTGGGATGGACACATACATAAGATAATCTAGTAGATTACTCATTATTTGGGGTGCCTGACCCACAATTATGTTTATTTTTGGAGTTTTCATTTTCCATTAGTTGTTGTGGATTTTGAGTACTCTTCCCCTGAGGATGTTCTAGAAATACCTCCCTACTGAGATATAGAATTCCACATTAGTCTACACCCTTATACAACACTTATATATATTCCAGAATATTGGATTGATACCATAGAGAGTAGTAGTATGTGTTTGTGTTTTGTTGACATGTAGAGAATGGGATTTCATATTCAAAGGATTTAACAAAAGGAACCCCTAGTGGTGTTTTTAAGAAGTAATATAGTAATTTTAGTTTTTTTTTTACTACCTATGCCTAATCCAGGTGAGTATTTAGTATTAAAATCCACTACAATGTATCGATGAACTATAGGATCAGTTTAGAGTGGCACGATGGTTCTCAAAGTTTGATATCAGGTGAGGCTGTAAAAAAATTTGAGTATAAGATGATGATATACTGAAAATTTCATTCAGATGTCGTTAAGGTAAAATTGAGTACATAGTGATATCTTTTGGTAAGATAAATTCCCCATCATTGTTCGTTGTACCTCTGAATTGGATCATTCATCCTTTTTTATACATTTTTTTTATTATTTTTCACTGATGATATCCTTGTGTGTTGATCATATGAGGTGCAGCATGTGAGACACTTGAGCCATAGTTCTGGACAAAGTATATGAGCACTATCTATATAGATAGATCTTGAAGTGTTTAATTTGGATTCAGTAGTCCATGTTCTATGAAACATTATATCAGCATATGTAGTGGTGGTGGGCCCACCCAAGGTTGAGGTAATGTTATATTTGGAGGCACCCATGTTCGTGGTGAATATGAAAAACTTCTATGGTTTGGCAAGAAAATATGGATGATTCATACATGGGTTTTCATCAAAAATATCTCTCATAAAATATTTTAATTGAAAGGGGATGCATTTATCTAGATAGAGAAGTTCCAACTAGGTCTTCTTCGTCTAAGACAATGTGTGGAAAGTGCACCATTCTTGATATTTCTAGTGGACGGTGTCATGTATGTAGTTTGTTTCAATGCATCAGGAAACTGGATTGGTTTTTAACAGATGTATAGGCATTCAAGGACTTCTTATATTTTGTTCAAAAGAGTCTCATGTACATATTATCAATGATGGATTTAACTTGAGATAGTGTAAATAGATATAGGTACTCTAGTGTTATGGATTTGATATTTTTATACTCCTCAAAAGGGGAGCATATTATAATATGATCTTATTGATATATTTTATTCACAGTTATTGAATGTAGTGTCAGAGTACTTGTCCTCGTTGTTGTTATCCTTTGTGGAAAGAGATGAATCTTCTTACCTCTAGTCGATATAAGTTACACCTATTCTCTTGAAATGTGTCAGTTCAGCATAGCTATGGGATATAGACTGTTATACTCTTTGTACTCAAATATCTACTATATAGGCTATTGATAAATTTCCTAAAGGTGGGAATAATGAAATTTTATTCAAAGGATGTATGATGGTACCCATGATGTAGCGGGAGATGGTTCTGAGAGATTTTAGAAGATATTCATTAGTAGTACATATAGGTGTCGAAAATATGTATCTGGGCCTCCGATATCAATATTGGTGTCGAGGGATGAAGAGAATAGTTCATGAGTTTATCTCTCGATGACTTATTAGCCAGAATATGAAGGATGAGCACTAGGTTACAACATGTTTGGCTCTACCCCATGAGGGGTTAGAATGAATGTGGTCTATGATTTCCATTTAATTCATGATGTTAATTCCATGTATTTCTTGGGAACATGATTCCATCTAAGGGATTATAGACCGAATCACCACATTATCCAACTTCATAGAAATTATTGAGTATAGTTTCTAATGACCTAGAACACAATCAATAAAATTTTACATCTTATTTTTATTTCATATATAATATATTACATAAAATCACATAAATAAAATAATACAAATATCATAAGTGAATAATGAATAAAATAAGTTGTACTTTTGAAAGTTATGGAACATATACTAATGATAATGTAACCCGACCTTATAAATATAAATATGACACTTAGAATAGTAAATTTTTCAAATTAATAGAAACCTCAACCATGATTTTATATATAAACTATAGGAATCTTATAAATTAATGTTTGATATAATTATAACATTTTATATTTAAATGAATATTCTAAAAAATTAATTATTATTTGTATTATTGAGAGTCATAAATGTTTAGTTACTATTTTGTTATTAATAATATGATTTAAAAAATTCAATTTTAGAAAATTTCTTCACAAATTAATATTTTTCCCCTTATGAGTTTTGGATATCTTTCTGAGACCTTAGTTTATTCTTGAAATTGTTATAAAATCATTTTCAGATTTAGAAGTTGTTTTTTTCGTGTAAATGATTGTTTTAATTAAAAATTATATTTATAAATTTAGAAAAAAATTCCTAAAATTTACTTCATTTTTAAATTATAAAACTAAAAAATTGTTATAATGAATTTTTGGGGTTTTACTAAAATACATGATTTTAATATGAATAGTTAATGCTGGTAATTTACGATAAATGATAAATACATGATTTATTGATTCATAGGTGACATATGGATGATTTAACCACACTTTGTTCAAACTAACATTAAATTATTACTTTATTTAGTCTGAATAATCAACATAATTTATTTTCTTGATAAAATAACAAATAATAATTAAAATAATGAAAATTTACCTCTCCCCTCAATAATAAATACCACTAATCATCATCCATTCTCCTCACAAATCAATACAAAGAATAATGTCAAAATTATTTCTTAATCCTCTTCCCTAGTCTCTACACCATGTCTAGTGGATCTAGTTTTTACCAAAATACAGAATCATATACCCTTAAATAAGTTCTCAAGGAGAAGTATTGAAGAGGTAAAATCCTTATTCTTATCCTTTTAATTTTTTTGATGATATTTTCTTTTAGTATTCTCTCTTGACCAACTATTTCCAAATGATCGTGAAAACGCTATTATCATCTATATAATGTAATTATATCATGTTAATTGAATATCCATCATTAACATCCTTTCTTTATATCTCTATTATTTTGAAAACAAAATCAACATCCATGAGGTGCCAATTTTCAACCCCTATGGAAAACATATTTTAATTCATTATTTTCTAGATGAATGTTTGTAATGAACCAATTCATTGGGTTAATCTAGAGTAAAATATATTTTTTATAACCATTAGTATGTTCTACATGTTTCATATTTACATAATAATAAATGATTAAACAAAATGTATTTTTATGATCAATAACTGCCATAATATTGCAAACAATTATCATGAAATATCTTATCAAATGTTTCATCCTCATAATATATAACCAAATTAAATATATTACCATATAACAATCTATATTTTCAAAATACAAAATAAATTAAATTTTATAAAAAATTCCCATTCCACACGAACTTCTATAATCATATACAATTATGATTACCGTGATAACCTATGAATCGAATGCTAGAAAGCAATAATATTTTAATTTATACCCCATCACAAACTCCATAAATGAGAATAATATATAAGTCCCAAAAATTTAAATATTACTTAATCTTGATATAAAACAAAAATTATCATTGAAGATATTTTCAGATTTAGGTTTTTAGAGAATTAAGCCATAACTGTTGAATTGCATCTCAAATATCACAACGTAGACACTTCTACTCTATCAATGTTTTTCAAAATAATAAAACTAATTAAAAAATAATTATTTAATCGACATAAATCTTCTGGATTTATTCACTTATCGTACCATTCCATACGCCATTTGAAAAACATTTCAACAAATTGGGATGAACATAAAAAGCTCACGATGAGTTATAAAACTGAGAAATAAAGCATTAGTCCATCAATACATACAAATAATTAAATTTTTAATTTTTAATCATAAAATATAATATCTTTAACAAATCTCATGAACTAAAAAATTAATTAATAAAACATAGAAATCATAAATCATAAAGGTATATTTTTTATCCATTACATACATTCATTATAGTTTTGATAGGTATATAGAGATGTTATGTTTAGAATTCCAATCACAGTATATTCCCTAAACCACTATGTAAAAATATTAATGTTTACCTCTTTCATTTTAACCAATTAATTTGATTTCTATCTCTGGTTCACACTGCCTAGGTTTATCTCAGAACCGTCCTTATACGTAAACAATTTCCAACAACCATAACATAATCAAAACACATAAAACAAGCATTAATGTAAGATAACATTTCCACAATCCAATCACAATATATAAATTAAATATATTGACATAATATATCAATTATAAATACAATTTTCAATACCAAAATATGTAAAATGGGAATATGGTATTTATTTTTCCTTTAAAAACACAACGGCTCGTTAAGGAAGCCAAATATCAAATATTACTCGTGGTAGCAGAAATGTCATTTTCACTGTATATGTTAAAAAGAAACATGTCATTTGTCATTTAGTAAAACAATTCATTGAGAAATATTCCTTATGAATGAAATGGATGTTTAAATGGTGTTATACAAATTATAAAATAATGTCATGTATAAATCAAAAATATTCCTCAATGAAAGGAGATTGAGACGATGTCCCTTGCCTTGAGTCTGAGTCGCTGCATATGTTCCTTTTTCATCATGAATAATAAACATATTTTAATTTTAATTTATTCAGAACCTTTATAATATTTATTATTTCTTTTATATCACTTATTACCTAAATATAATCATTACATAATTAGTTATGTTAATATCGGTCGTTTTGTTGTTATTTGGTACTTGAGCCAAAAATGAACATATTATAATTACAAGTTCTCTATGTGGTCAGAAGAACATTATCACCAAAATGATATTAATGGTTTAGATATAAAAAACATAATATATAGCCAATATATATATATGTATTTATTATAGTAAATAACATATGGATAAAAAATGAAATACAACATTCAAAAAGTCGGTAATTCGTACGTACGCATGAACGATACATTCATTTATTTTTAATATTTAAATGAATGAATGCTAAATGATAGATTTCTATAGTATAATTACATTATAATATCATATTTTATATATCTTACCTATTTTCATTATCTCCATCCATTATATGTTCCATGTATGGAATAACGAGTCAAATCACTTTGAGGGGGTGGTAGTCCACACTTCCTCAAATTGAATTATCATATTTACACATTAAGGAAATCCTAATTGTATAATTTCAACAAAAAACAAATGCATATTTAAAAAATAAATATAATATATATCATATTTACATATAGTTCTATCTTAATGTCCAACATGAGAGGCATTAGGAAATATTTTAACAATCAGCTTTTCGTGAGGAAGTAGTTCGTCGTCCACAAGAAATATTATGTTTTAAATCCATTAGACAGAAGTGTGTGTAGATTTAGTTTGACTCCTTCTTATAAAAACAACATAGTATATTAAGGATAATTATTTTTTATTTAATCAAATTATAAAAAGATCATAGGGAGTGAAGAAGTAAAATAATGGAAAGGAACTTTCGAGAAGATGATACCTCTTAAAATGTGTAACTCCCTTTGATTTGAGCCAAAAGGCCTTATTATGCATATGTTAAGGCTTCAGGTAAGAATATATAGATTTTGGGATGTTTTTTGGGAAGAGTTTTGATGATCATTGGCGCTTGAGATGAGTGTTTAAATACATTGGGTAGATTCCCTTTTATAAGAGTTAGGAGGTGCACTATAATAACGTTTTAAAGTATTATATTATTATAAAATGATTTTCGGATTAAAAGGATATAATGTCCTTTATTTTAATTATAGGATTATTTTGGGTCGAAAACCACTCAACTAATAGGTTTTAGAAAAGTCTAGGTTAAAATTTAAAGTTATCTTTTAGCTTCAAACCTTAGTTAAAAATTTTAACTATTAACATGTCTTCTAGTATATTCATATATTATGTAAAATATGGTTATAGTAAAATTCCAATCGAACATCAAGTAGTTCATTAATGAAAATTATAAATTATCTATTTTATTTGGATGAATCGATGATATTTATTACTCTTATATAATTTAATAAAATATAATTTGTTTTAAAAAATCATTTTTATCATTTTTATACTATTCATATCAAGACATTTTAAAAAAACAGAACAAATTTATTATTTCTAAAAACTTTATTAAATCAAAGATAAAATGTTTTTCTAATTAAAAAAATTCATGTATGGAATATAACATTTTAAAATTAATTTATTTTAAGATTTATAGTCTCATTATTTAAATCAATCATTAATTAGGTAATCACTACATTATGAATGTCTCATAAATTTATTTACTAATATGATGTATAAATTTTATAAATAAAAAACCATTATGATTTAAATCTTTTTATCATTATAATGAATTTTTATTATTGAATATATCACTTATATAATCCCATATAATAATTATTTAACTAAAAGATACATGTTTATGATATATTTTTCATTACATTAAATTAATTATTATAAAATGTCATTTTCACATCCAAGTTACTTCAGGGGGTCCCAAAATTAAACCATCATTTTAAAATGTATTAAATATCTCCTCTAATAATATTAGGAAGCATGTAAGTATAGTTTTATATTCTCATAATATTATTTTTACTCTTATTTAACAAATTAACCCTTTAACCATGGTATATAAAATAATTAATGAAGTAACTATTCAAAATTCCTAAAAATAAAAGGTAACTATTTACACAATTTAGACCTCCTGATTCAAAATATGGAACCCGTTTTTCCAAATTAAATTCCCAAAATTTATATTAATTAAATTAATATTATTTCAAATTTTCATAACCAAAAAGAGTTATTTTATGAAATAAAATACTACCCAAATATTGACATTTCATATGTCAAATTTCAATGTAAAATTATTTTCATTGAACGAAATTGGATTAAATGATAAAAATATAATTTAATTATACAATAAAACCAATTAAAAAGAACAATATAACTACAATAATTAATTAAATTAGAAGGTTACTTTAAATTAAAAAGAAGTACTTTTCACTAATGATTAAAAAATGAAAATTATCAGAAAAATATCTAAATTATCATCCACAATAAATTTTGATGTCCTGATTCTATAAAAAAATTATATTTGGTCAAATAGAACATATAAATGTAAAAAAAATTAGATTGAAAAAGCGTGTTTCATCTAAAGGTGGTAAAGAAAACTTTAAAAATATTTGAGTATTAAATATTAAAATTGGATTCAATCTCATTTTAAGCCTAGAAAATTTATTGGATAAATGTAATGACTATTTAAAAACAAGTATAATAATATTGTAGTTATTTATGTTAATTACCACCAATACTACAATAAGGTGTTAACCACCATTTAAAATAATAATAATTTATTATTTTAATTATTTTTATGTATGGCTCATCCTTCTGTGGAACATAAGATTTCAGAGAAACCCAATATTGTGTATCAGGTATTCCATCGATCATATAATCCCATTTAATGTAAAATTTATATTTAATTCACATATATTAATAAATATGAAAATTAAATTTTTTTTATTTAACTAGGATGTTACATCCTTCCTCTCTTTTTTAAATCATATCCCCACAATTTTATTCACTTATAAAATAAATCGGTGTATTTTTCCATTATATAATACTCAAATTATCATGTAGCCTCTTCAACCATATGGAATTTTCACTAAACCTTTACCTGATAAATTACTTTATTATGCAATCCTTTCTCTATTTAGACAAGAATCTGGACTAGGATATCCTCATAGGATATATTCACTTCTAACTGAACTACCTCTAACAAATAACATGACATGGATCTAGTATATACTCATTCAACATTGAAACATGAAACATTTGTGTAACTGGGATAAACTTTTAGTTAATGTCACCCTTTGGGAAACTGATCCATCATTCTTTAGGATTTCATAGGGTCCAATCAACCTCTCACTCATCTTTACCTTCTTACTAGAACACATCACACATTTCTAGGGAGAAACATTGAGACAGAAATTATCACCTACCTCAAAATAAATATACACCTTCTAAAATTATATGTGAACCTATGATCCCGATCAGATACAATGGGGATAGGAACTCCATTTATCCTGACTATCTCTTTAAAATACAATCAATAAAATTCATCTAGAGACAAATAATCTCAAATAAAAATAAAATTAGTATATTTAGTCAATCGATCAGAAAATACCTGAGATTTCATTATTATATTGAAATGTCTTCGGTAATCCCACAGCGGTTTCCATGTACACATTTTCCCATTTCCAATCTCGCATTGGAAATAGATGAAGCATCCATTTTAGTTACTACCATTCTACATTATACTATTGAAATGTAAAACACATCACAGTACCATCAATAATATCTCATTTCATTTCATCCTACTAGTAATACTCCCTAGTATCTTTGTACATCTTTGTACTTCTAGGGCGAACTAAAAATGGATAAATATGAGATTCACATAACCACACTTTCTTCAATTGTGAATCACTAGGCCCACGTAACCTCTTTCTAAACATAGGAACACAATATTTACCAATTATAAATTAATGTAACTTTCCTTTCTAATCCAATTATATATTTTTCAATAACTAACTATGTTCATTCTAAACATGATTTATTCTGTCTTATAGAGACGATTTCATTACAACCTGAAACAAAACAGAGTAATTTGCTTCACCAACAACTTCTAATCGAAAATTCATCAAATAAAAATCAAAGTATCTTGTTCAAAAGGTATCATGATTATTTTTGAATTTTTATTTTACCTCAATGTGTCATTCACATTATATACCTATCATGTATAATAACTGATCATGCAACCATAATCCTTCATTAACTCTACTCGTCTCCCATATCTCATGTTTAATTCATTCTGAGTGAATATATACTTTAAACTTTTGTGATCACTATATATTATGCACTTTACACCATAAAAATGATTCCTTTAAATTATTAAGGAAAAAAATGACAACTAATTCAAAATAAAGGGTATGGTAATTTTACTCATGAGGTTTCAACTCATATAAGAAACTGCCTGAGCATTTTGCATAAAGACATAACCAAGTCCTTTCAATGAAGCATCACTATAGACAACAAATTCCAAATTTCTGGAAGGTAGCTCCAAAACTGAATCATTCACCAATCTTCTTTTCAATTACTAAACAAATTCATCATATTATTTTGTCTTGATGAACTTAAAACCTTTTAGAGTTAACATATTCTTTGGGCTATAAAAACGTGGTAAATGTTCAACAAATATCTAGTAATTACTTGTTAATCTATGAAAATAATGAATATTGTTTATATTTTCGGGTCCTTCCCATTCATTAACAAATTTTACTTTATAAAGATCAACAGTTAATCCATTTTTAGGGAAAATTTGACCATGCAATGAATTTTTTTGTAACCAAAACTCACACATGCTGAATTTCACATACAGTTTCTTTTCATTTACAGATTGAAAGATAAACCTTAAATGACATTCATTTTCATATTTACGTTTAGAATAAACCAAAACATCAACAATAAAAACCACCAAAATCTTATCCATGAACTCACAAAAAATTATCTTCATAAGATCGTTGAATACAGTAGGGGTATTGGTTAACGCAAAAGGAATAACTAAAAATTCAAAATAGCCATATATAATATGAAACACATTCTTCATAATGTATGCTTCTTTTACTTTCATATAATTATAACCCGACCTCAAGTCAATATTCGAAAAATACTTAGCTCCCTGGAGTAGATCAAAAAATTCATCAATATGAGGCCAATAGAACTTGTTCATAACAATTATTTTATTGAAGGCGCTATAATGAATGCAATATCTCACTTAACCATCATTATATTAAACAATCAAGATTAGATAACCCCATGGTTATGTTCTAGGTCAAATTAAACCTTTATCTAATAACTCCTATAATTGCTTCTTGAACTCTAAAAGTTCTATATGAGATATTCAAAAATGGTGTTTTGAAATTGCCTTTGCATCAGGAACTAATTAAATCACAAGTTCAAATTCGCGATCTGGTATTATACCTGGAAACTCATCTGTAAAAACATCAAGATACTCATTTACCACTAAAACATCATTAAGCTAATTAATTATATTGTCTTCCAAAATATGTGAAAGGTAACATTCATTTCCATGTTATACATGTTTCATAGATTCTTGATATGTTTTCAAAAGTAAAGGTCTATTCTTCGACAAAAACTCAAATTATTTCCTAAAATAAACCCCTTTAGATTTTTATTTAGTCTTATCATTATAAATGGAAAGGTAATATAAACCCAAAATAACATCAATATCTACCATAGGAAAATCTACAAGGTTTTCAGGTAGATTCATTCTGCAAACAAGTACAGGAAGGTTCTTATAATTCATAATTTGTCTCAAAACTTCCTCTACATGTTTTTACCACAAGTACATGATTCATATCTTGATAGGGAATTCCCAAATTTTCTATAAAATTTATCATATATGAAAACATTTATAGCCCATGAATCAAAAAACACATTGGCATAATCTGAATAAACAAACTGTGTACGTGATACTACATCATTTGATTGACCAATGTATATTGAAGTAGTTACAAAGGATTTCACCACCACTTTCTTCTTGTAGTCTATCTAATTTTCCTCAATTGGGTTTTTTTGTTGGATACTAGTTTGCACAATTACCCATTTCATTTCCATTAGAACCTTTTACTTTTTGTATATCTTATTTTTTTCTTACCAATACCCAAATATTTTTCATTGCAATTTTGTTCTTTATTCCACATTTTACCACATCGGTAGCACTTACATGAATTAAAAAGGATTTCCCCGATATTATTATAACCACAACTCTCATAAACTTTAAAAATATGTTTCTTAACATGATAATTTGTTAAACGGTTTCTACCTTTAATTTTCCAACTTGACCACTAATTCTGGTGTTGGTCAAATAAAATACGATCATAAAAAAACAATATTCCCACTTTATCCTCACATCGAAAAAGTATTTCATATCTGTTAAACTCGCTTGAGGCTAAATCCCTTCAATACGTTAGAGTTATTCAAGATTAAAAATAACTGATTTTAATATCAAGATATCATATTAAATTTGGATCATACCTTTCTAGTCGAGTGATTTTTTCTTTATAGGCTACCGTGAAGTCATCCTCCTGCATCAATTATAATAATAGTTCCTTCATCATAAGTCAAACAACAGTAGGAAAATATTTCTCAAGAAACTTACCTTTGAATTCATCACAATGAAGAGAATCAATCTCCTCACAATCCTAGATATTTTTAACCATCGACTACTACTGATCAGCTTCACCTATAAAATGGTAAAAAATAAGACATACCTTTCGATCTTCTGAACACCCCATGACATTGAAAATATTATCTAGTGCGTTAATCAACATTTCAGCTAGCACAGGGTCAGATGATCCAATTAATGGTGGGGGATGTTGCCTCATTATGTTACCCACTTTTTACATGTTCCTCTATCATTGATCAGGCTGATCTCATGCATGGATACCACCAAAATTTATAGCCTGAGTTAATAGTGTCATCACTTCTACAAACTATTCAATTCTGATTCTGACCATCTTAGGTTATTGATTTCAATGTTTTTTTTTCTCTTGATTTTGTCTCGTCATATTTTCCATGTTTCGTTTCTTAAAACCCATTATGAACATAGAAATATATTAGGGTAAGCAACATGGTAATCGTCAAATTATATTTTATTTTAAAATTAACATTTATTAAAATATAAGTTATGGATATTTATTTTAAAATATACAAACGCCACATGTTGTCTCAACAGACCAGTGATGCATACTATAAGGCCTCGGCCTTAAAACATTACTTAATCTTAAGTTAAATCAAGAATTCACATTGAGGTTATTTTTAGATGTATATTTTTATAGAATTAGGCCATATATATTACATTACCTATAAAATATAACAATGTAGAAACTTTAACTCTATACAATATCTTTAAAAACATTTAAACTCCTTATAACAAGGATTTTTTTCTTGATATAAATATCATAGAATTCATCCTTTATAACAACCATTCTCTTTGATACATACTTAACCCTAATTTTTACATAAAATATTTACTTGTTATAACATGGAAGATGGAGAGATCTTGTGTCTTTGGGGCATATGAACATTACATAACAACATAAAACATGAAATAAAACATCTATATTGAAAACATCATTTACATGAACACTACATTCCCTTGTACTTAGAATTGCAATGGATAACCTGAGGAAACGTATAAGAAAAGGGTGAGCTATAAAGCCTACAAAGGGAATAAACATGGAATATCATGAGAAATATAATACATGTAAGACAATAGGCAAATAAATGGAGCACAAGTTAAACATGAACATAAATACATGATAAATAATGATGATCATAACATGGAAATGTGGAAACAACAGGTTAACATGGAATTAGAATGATCCAAGGATCATTCCACATAGAGCACGAGTAAACCCACATATCACATGAATAAATAGTATATTCTTGTTGCACATGAATTATAAGTATTCAACACTCATTGCACAAGACCTATCAATATACTATACTTTACCCAATGCATTGGAGCGCTATGAGGGAACACCCTTCTTAAACATTTCATTCCATGTAAAAGTGTGCCACATGGATCATACAACATAGAATCAATCATCATCCTTTATTCCTCGATAAATGGATTTGGAATAAATACTAGATATTGTATAATAAATATTTAAATGTGCATAAAGGTGAATACCAATGATTGATAAATGGGAATGGTATTCACAACACAATGACATTGGCTTCGAAAATCATAGTGAAATTTCAGCAACATAACGACGTGACATAAGGATTCATGAAAATGTTTTATGAGGGATAATTTGGGGAATCATCAGATGTAAATGAAAAAGAAATTAAGGGAGTCATTTAGATACATTTCCGAACAAACATAATTGAATTTAGATGCATAATACAAAATAATTACTTGGATGTAATAGATGAGAGGCAAATCTCTCACGGAATTTCAACATGGTAACAGGTGTACGTGGGAGGAATTAATGAGAAATAAAGGGGTATCTCATCATAAAATCATAAATAGGGAAATATAGCATATGTGTGAAATCATACACCAATATTTTAAATTAAAAACAAACGTTCATAACAACTTGATGAAAATTAGAGAAAAATGTGAAAAGAAAAAATCCCTTACTTGGAAGTGTGCTCCCAAAGGCTTGAGAGGGGCTTGAGAGAGGATTTTTGGGATATTTGGGAACCTTGGGAGGATTATATATAGAATAGGGCAGGGGTCTGTCGAACTCCAAAGGCTTCGAATGAAGAGAATGTGGGAGCATGGTTGGGTTTATATAGGAAATTAGAGAGAGTTCTTTCTTATTTTGGTTTCGGACTCTCAAATTAAACTAATCAAAAATACAATCCAGCCATTGGTTTTTTCCCATGGTTTTTGAAAAAGGGGAGTGGAAAAAAGTAATTTATAATTACAATGGACTAACATCTTAAAATAGCAGGGTTTCTTATGTGGAGGTGACTCACATTCTCAATGAAAACGATTTAAAAATAAAAAATGTTTTATAAGCCTTGAAGGGTTTACTAAATCATTATTAAATAAATCAAACAAACCCAAAGTAACATTATTTTAAGGTTGAAACATATATTTTATGAGCATAATGTTTTTATTATTTTATTACATCACTATTGGGTCATTATGATGTCATAAAACACTTTATATATTTTAACTATATTTAGTTTTTACCCAAAAATTCGACTGTATGGGAAAAATATAAAAAATTTACCAAAGGATAAATTTTATGTCCTCATTAAAAAAATAATATTAAATTTATATTAATAATTTTATAAATATGTTAATATTTACTTTTAAAATATAAAACTAACATTTACGGAAAATTCATTGGTTTTGAGGAAAACAGCTTTCAAACCTTAATAAAAATTACAATTGTATTCCTAAAATTTTATAATAATTTATATATAATAAAATTTATTTTAACTGTAATAATATATTATTAAAATATTATTTATTTCCAAAATCCAATAATTCATAAAAATATATTTCTTAATTGATTATTAACTAAAAATACAATTTGTTCATTAATTGTTTTTACAAAGTATCAATAATAAAATGATTGCACATTATTTATACAAAATAATTTATATAGTATTAGTGCTAGTGTCTTGTTACATAACTCCTCCTAACAACTATATAAGACCGAAGGGTAAGGTGTGCCATGGTGAAAGAGTATTGGTGTTGTTCAGATAACATCGCTCAGGTGGTGATCTCTATTAACTTCAACTTCTCCAATAGCCGGTTCCACTCAAGCTTAAAATGATTAAGCTTAGATTGGGATTTGTTATGGGTGAAGATCAATGATTCCACCTCCATTATGAGCTTTGAAAAATGGGTTTCTTATAGGGCATGTCTACTAGATGAGGTCATCTCTTACTTTGTTTGAGTAAATTGGATATGTTTAAGTCCTATATTTATACTAATCATCTGATCACTGTTCAATGACTATATTTGTAACAGTCACAATTCATAATGGTATTTTAAAATATATTAATATAAAACAAATGAAGTTCACCTTTTATATAATCATAATAATACATTTAATTAGATCAAAATGAATTTCCATTAATGTATGTTTGGGTCGTTACAATCTTCCCACAATAAAAACAATTGCATCCTCGCAATTTTATTACATCATGGTTGCTTACACACCACCATTATGCATTCCCCAACACTCATTATCATGTCAATCATGGAGATCTAGGGTCCAAATTGTGAAACAATACTTCAATACACATTCATAGTCTTCCTCTTCCTTGGTCCTGACGTAGTCCGTGCAACTTTGATCGTACTGATGGAATATATGATTAACTTTTAGAAAGAAAAAATTGTTTCTAACATATTGTTTCAAAACATCACAATGTACTCGGATTTCGTAAATTTGTCTGATAGAGTCAGATTTGAAATTTCTGAAATATGGTTCTTCTAATATGTTGGCTACTTTTCCAAAAAAATGGAAGACAAGACTATATATATATATATAGACTACTCGGAGATCTCCCTATTGAGAATCAATTCTAAAATAAAAAAGTTCATTATACTCTCTAGATAGGGTGAAATATTTGAAAATACCCCGATGGTACCGCCCTCATCGTAAAAGTTGGTAGATTTTGGAGCCTAATATTTGATCATAGGTGGGCCATGATCCTCGATGATTCTATGGTATAAAGGATGTGTTTGATACGTTGTAGATCATATTGAAAGAATGTCGGACATTAGAAAAGGTTTCGATGCATTACAATCTTGAATTCATAATAATTGTAGCTTGTAAGTCCTCATGAAGGGACAAGGGTGATGTATGAGGTTCTTCCCCTTCCATCTGGAAACTATCATTTATCATGCCGATGAAACATATCAATATTTTAGTTACCCTATAGTCATGATGAAATTTTGACATTAAAATAATTTAAGTATTACTATTTATTATTCTTTAAATAATGTAATGTTAGGGGTAACACATAAAGAGTAATCCAAGGACAAAACCAATGACTTATCAATAGCTTTAATTACGTTAACTTATGAATCTATTGGCTTCATTCTATGTTATCAATGATCTACTTTAGGTAATTTTTTATAGTCCCTTAAAAATGGATCATACTAGGATTGTGAATTTAACAAGAATTTCCCATGGGAGTGTCGTAACCAAGAGTGAAGAAAGGCCTGTTTTCATGCACCAGTTCATGTTCTAGTCTATCTCAAAGTGGTGTTTTCAGGTATAACCCCTAGGATACATCAATGCCCGAGCCACCTCTACCTTCTCATTTCCATTCAGGGATATATTTTCTTGATAAACGACTTACTCAATACTCACAAATACATTGGGATGTTTTAAATATACTTATTCTTGTCTCCATGTATTCCCTAGGGTTTTCTAATCCTAATACCAAAAAAATAACTAAATCTACACTCTGATACTAACTATGACAACCCTCTCTTTATTAAACACATAAACCTCATTTATTACAGAAAATATTCACTTTATAAAACATTGAATATCGAGAGTTCTACTGTATATCAGGATTAGGAAAATTACAAATCATCGTAAAACATGAAATACAACATCTTTATTGAAAACATCTTTTACATGACCACTACATTCCCTTGTACATAGCACTGCATTGGATAACCTGGTGACATACATAAGAAAATGGTGATCTATAAAGCCCCTTAAGGGAATAAACATAAAATAACATGAGTAATAAAATACATGTTAGACCATTGGCATATCAATGCAGCATAAAAGAGACAAGATCATAAAGGCATTAAAATGCATGATAATCATAGCATGGAAATGTGGCAACAACACATAATGTGAAATAAGCATGAGCCAAGGCTCATTGCACATGAAGCATTAGTAAACCATCATTTCTCATTAATCACAAGTAAATCATCATTTCACATGAATTATCAATGGTCAATAATCATTTCACACAATGTATATGATACAATACTCTACCCAATGCATTGGAGCGCTATCAGGGCACACCCATCATAAACATTTCATTTCATGAAAAAGTATGCCCCAGAGATCATACAACATGGAATCAATCATCATAATTTACTCCAAGATAATGAGATGTGGAATACATATATGAAGATTCATAATAAATTAGTAACTTTTCATACAGGTGATTACTCTTGATAGATAAATGGGTATGGTATTCACAACACCATGACATTTTCTTGGAATATCGTAGTGAAATTTCGGTAGCATAATGACATGACATAAGTATTAATGAAAATGGTTGATGAGTGGAAAATAGTTTTCTCATCCTGTAAATGCAATGAACATTAATGGGGTGATATAGATAGTTTTCCTAACAAACATAATGGAATTTAAGTGCATAATACAAAATAATTACTTAGATGTAAATGTAGAGAGAGAATCCCTAATAGAATTTTGACATGGTAACGAGTGTAAATGAGAGGAATTAATGAGAGAGTAAGGGTTCTCGCATCTTACGAACATAAATAGGGATGTATTGGGAGCTTCTAAATCATACCCTAACATTTGTAATTGAAACAAAGGGGCATAATAACTTGAATAAGGTTGGAAAAAAATGATAAAGGAAGAAATTCCTTGGATGTCTGATCCCAATGGCTTGGGAGTGGTTTGAGAGAGGCTTCTTGGGAGCATGGGGAACCTTGGGAGTATTCTAGAGAAAGTAGGTAATGGGTTGGCTAAACTAAAAAGGCTTTGAATGAAGAGTAAATGGGAGACTTGGTGGGTTTATATAGGAAATGAGAGGGAATTATTTATTGTTTAGGTTTGGGACACCTCACATTAAACTAATCAAAACCACAAACCATCCCACAGTTTTAGCCAATGGTTTATGCCAAAGGGGAGTGGAAAACAATATTTTATATGGAAAATGGCCGAAATTCATAAAATAATAGGGTTGATTATGTGGAGGTGAGTCACAATCTCACGGAAAACTATTAGAAAAGACAAAATGTTTTATAAGCCTTGAAGGGTCCATTAATTCCTTGTAAAATAAACCAAACAAACCCAAAATCACATTATTTTAATGGTAAAACATATATTGGCCAAACATAATGTTTATATTTTTTTAATACAACACTATTGGGTCATTATGATGTCATGAAACACATTATATGTTCAAACGATATTCAATTATTATGAAACATTTCATCTGCCTCGGAAAATTATGAAAAATTCACCGTTTGATAATTTGGACATCCTGATTAAAAAATTAATATTCATTTAATCTAATTTTTTTTATAAATATGTGAATTCTAACTTTTAAAATAAAAAACCGACCTTTATGGAAAATTAATGGTTTTTGTCAAAAAAACAACTTTCAATCCTTAATAAAAATTATAATTGTATTCATAAAATTAAATGATCATTTATATTTAATAAAATTTAATTTAATACTAATAATATTTTATTAAAATATTATTTAATTAAAATTGTCATTTATTCATCAAAATAGATTTTTTAGTTGAATATTAACTAAAAATACTATTTGTGCTTTAAAAACAATTTACAAAGTAACAATTATAAAATGAATGCACATTATTCATACAAAAATAATTTCAGTTTTCATAATGATAGAGTCTGGTTACATAACCCCTTATAACACCAACATCAGACCGAAGGGTAAGGTGTGCAATGGTGACATACTCTTCGAGTTGTTAAGATAACATCCCTCGTGTGATAATCTCTATTAACTACTACTTCTCTCGTAGTCGGTTCTGCTCAAACTTAACATTTACATGATCATCTTGGGCGTGGTCAAGTGTGAATCCCAATGATGCCACCTTATTTTTGAGCTCTGAAAAATGGGCATCATATGGGGAAAGTCCACTGGATGAGAACATTTCTTTCTTTTCCTAACTAAATTTTATTTGTTAATTCCCTATAATTATACTAATTAGATGATCACTGTACAATGACTCTATTAGCAATAGTCGCCATTCATAACGGTATTTTAAAATCCAGAAACATAAAACAAATGATGTTAACATTTTATATAACCATAATAATATATTTAATTAGATCAAGAGGAATTTCCCATAATGAATGTTTAGGTCTTTACATACTTTATCTAACCCTTCCTTATACCCTCTAAACAACATTTCAAACACTTGGGATGAGAAAACAAATCTCAAAAGGGTTATAAAATAAAGAAATAAAACATTAGTCCATCAATACCTACAAATAATTAAAATCATAATTTATAATCATAAAATGCAATATTTTTAACATATCTTGTTAAATCATAAGATTTATGAATATCACCTTGAAATCATTAATCAAAAATAGAAATTTTGGCATCAATAACATACATACATTGTTTCTTTTAGAGCAATATAGGGAGTTATGTTTGGAATACCAATCACAATATATTCCCTAAATCTCATAGGATAAACATTAGAATTTATCTTGGTCACATTAACCAATTAATTGGTGGGCTATCTCTGGCTCACCTGCCCTAGGTTTATCACCGAACCACCCATATACATAAACAATTCCCAAGAACCATAACATAATCATAACACATAAACAATCATAAAATGAAGAAAACATTCCTACATTTTAACCACAATTTATCATTGAAATATATTGAGATAATAAATCCATTTTGAAACCCATTTTCAATACCAAAATACATTAAAAGTGTATATGGTATTTATTTTAATTTTAAAACACTACATCATTATAAATAATCCAATTATCAAATAATACTTGAAGCGGTGAAAAGTTTTTTTCCACCTCATATGTCAAAACGAAACATCACTTTTGATATTTAGTTATACTATTAAAAGAAAAAGAATCCATTTTAATGATATGATAGTAAAATATTTTTATACACAATATATAATATAGTCATGTATAAATAAAAATAATCATAAATGAATGGAGACTGAGACAAAGTCCCTTACCTTGAGTCTGAGTAGTCGCATATGTTCATTTTTCATCCTGGATAATAATCTTAATTTAATTTATAATTGTTTCAAATTATTTTCCAAGTTTATTAATCCTTTTTGCCCCTTATTACCCATTATAATAATGACATTATTATTTATGTTAATATCGGTCTTCTTATTGATATTTGGTACTTTAGTCAAAAATAATCTTGTGATAATTAAAAATTGTCTATGTGGTTAAAGATCCCTTACCACCAGAATGAAAATAATGATTTAAATATCATATATATATATATATATATATTATAAATTATATTTATTTATTAATGACAATACATAAAATTTGGAGATAAGAAATTACATGCACCATTCATAGAGACGATGTGTTGTACGTATGCATGAACGCTACTTTCATTTCTTTTTAATATTTTATGTATATAAAAACTAAATCATACAATGGTATATTATAATTACATTATAATATCATATTTTATATATGTTAAATATGTTCATTAACACTATACTCTATGCATTATATGTATGTTATGAATGTGGTATATCACTTTCATAGGGTGGTAGTCCCCACTTCCTCAAATGAACGTATCGTATTTACACATTATGGAAATCATTAAGTTATTATTTAAAAACAGAAACATAATAATAGAGATTAAATAAATATAATATATATCATATATAAATATTCTCTCATATTAATGTCCACAATGACAGGCCATAGAAAATAATTGAACAATAGTTGTTTCGCAACACAGCAGTTCACCGGACATAGATATAGTATGTTCTATATCAATCAGATGAAGGTGTGAGTAAGTTTTTTTAGATTAATTCACATGACAAAAAACTATTATATTTAATATTCTTGTTATATTGTGTAATAAAATAATAATAAGATCATTTGGAGTGATGAATTAAAATAACAGAAATGAACATTAGAGAAGATGTTACCTCTTAAAACGTGTAACTCCCTTTGATTTATGATGAAATGAATTCTTGAATAACCTTATTCCTAAGGTATAGATTCTAGGAGGAATATATGTATGCTAGGGGAATATTTGGGAAAATTTTGGACAATAAAAGGGACTTTATAGTTGTAATTAAATGGGTATCGTTGATTCCCTTTTCTAAGAGAGAGGAGGGGAACTTTAGGAATGTTTTGATGAATTTTTTATTATAAAATAATTTTCTATTTCAAAATAACCTAAAGTAATTTATTTCAAATATAAGATGATTTTGGGTCAATATCAACTCAACCAAGTTGTTTTAGAAATGTATCGGTCCCAAATTTATCCTTTTCATTTAGCTTTAACAATTAGTTAGCTAATTTAACTCTTACCTTGTGTTTTTGTATATTCATTCTTTGTGGTTTATATAGTTACTATAAAATGAGAATATAACATAAATATGTCAATTAATGACATTTTGAACATTATATAAGTCATTTTTCTGAATCTTGGAAATTTAATACTGGTATATCATTTAATAAAATAGTATTTTTTTTAAGACTCATTTATGTCAATATTTGTATTATTCATGTCATCGCTTTTTAAAAAAATACCAGCTTGATTATTTCAAAAAAACATCATTAATTTAAATATAACAAGTAATATACATTTATACAATTCTTTTATAGAATAATAAGATTTAATATAATTTTATTTTAATATTTATAATCTCGTTTATTTAAATAATTCATTAATAATACAGTCACTAAATCATTATTGTGTTATAAATAAATTTATTTATTGTTGTTTATAAATCATAAATAAAATACCATGACGTGGTAAATATTTTTATCTTTTTAATGAATATTTATTGATTAATATATCACTTATATGATTCTATATAGAAATTATTTTACTAAAAGATACATGTTTTTGTTACATTTTTCATTACTTTAAATTAATTCTTATAAAATCAAATTTTCAAATCCTGGTTTCTCTTTGGTGTTCCAAAATCGACCCAAGGATGCCCAGGGTCAGATAAATCTCTTTAAATAGGATTATGAAATATGTTAGTGTATTTTAATATTATTATAATATTATGTTTTACCAATATTTACCAAATTTTCCCTTTAACAATGCTAAATAAATTAATTACTGAAGTTAATATTCATAATGTATATATTAATATTTACATATTTACATAATTTTTAATTTCTGATCCCAAATATGGAATCTATTTTTCCAAATTTAACACCCATATGTTGGAGTAATTAATTTAAAATCAATTCAGTAGTCAAAACCGAAAAGTGTGTTTTAAGATGTAAAAACTATCAAATGATTGACATTTGTTTCTATCCAATTTTAAATGTAAAATTATTCCCAATGCCTAAAATTTGATTTAATGATAACATTATATTTCAATTAAAATTTAAAAAATAAAAATTATAATATAAATATATTAATTAATATAATGAAAATGCACTTTTGAATTATAATTCAGTATTTTTCACTATTCATTAAAAATGATCATTATGTGAAAAATTATAATAATTAATCTAAAGTAAATTTTGATTTCCTTATTATATAGCAGAATTTTAATTTTTATCAAAAAGAACATATAAAATTTACAGAAAATATATTTAAAATTAGTTCTACACAAAAGGAAATAAAAATTCCTTTTAAAAAATATCAGAGTATTTATGTTTAAATTTGGATTAATTCCCATTTTAAGCCCCAAAAATGTATCAAATAAATGGAAAGACAACTATCAAAAATGTGTAAACAAATTTTAGTTAGTTATATTAATTCCCACCAATCCAACAACTAGCCCTTAACTACCATTTAAAATAATAATAGTATATTTCTTTCAGAATGACGCAACCTTGTATGAAAACTTTTATTTCAGATAAACTCATTTTTCTATGTCAGGTACTCTATCAAACATAGCATCCCATTTAATGAAAATTAATATTCATTTCACCAATATTAATAAATATGATAATTTAATACTCTTTATTTACTTGGGATTATACAAAATAAATTTATAAAAAATAAAATAAATGTAGATGATGTTTTCAATTAATTAATTTATTAATTATTTTTTTTATCTAGTACATTATGGTCACGTGCATAACACATTCAGACATATGGTAAGGGTTCTCTTCTATATCCAACATTTTCATTAACTTTATGATTTTTCCCCATTATAAATTTCAATTCTATATTTAAATTATATTTTGAATATATATTTTGAAATAAGGTTTCCTAGTTATTTAACCTTTATTTTGTGGAAAATACATGTTTTATAATGTCTGGTTCTTAATTATTGCTGATATGTAATCTTGATCAATGGTAACATCTCGATTTCAAAACCATTATCTAGTAGAATCCACAATCTATTTTAAGACACCATTTTTTTTCAAAAATCACTAATTTTTTCATAAAGAACTAAATTTTTTCAGTACTAGTTTTATACAAATAATAATTACAAATAAACATGATTTTTCTAAAATATATCTTATTTCAAGTGTAAATGGGTTATTTCACTCATGAATTCATTAATTATTTTATTAGAGTATTTTAATTTATTTCTATACCTATAGTGAATTTTAGGATTTATTTATATTGATAAATTATTATTATCATATACCATATGTTATTAAATGGTTGATGACTAGTTTGAATGTGTGTGTGCAATCTTGATATCATTCACTATGCTACTCAATTTTTTTTGTGATTGTGTTTATAGATTGGGTAATGTAATTTAGATATCTTATGCCCATTTGTTAATGTTTAGTCCCATTAATATGAAGAATTTATCAGACGTATCATGTGATGATTAGGTCCTTCTATAGCCCTTCAATGTAATAGTGGGTCTCATGAGACAAAAACAAATTTGGTTTTGGTCGAGGCCTTACCCAAGTATTTAATGATGTCATGGATGAGGAATTGAGGATAAGTTAGAGATACTCAAAATTATGCATTCCCTAGATATGATATAATTAAATATTAAACAATTTCATATTTTACTAGTAGAATATTCATTATTAAGGTTCACTCTCTTATGATCATTTATATGTATTCATTTACTCAAATTTCATTTGGTCCATATCATTCACATGTTTTTTAAAGGAACATTGTGTTAGTAATTCCCCATGCCAAATGTTAATGATTATGTTAAATTACATTGTATTAATTACAAATACTATGCTTCTGGGCTCACAGAATTCCTATGTTTATTTTTCCCCATAATGAAAAGATGTATATTATGAATGACATTCAAGGATAATATAGGAGTGTATGGGTGTTTCTAATATAGTTAATATGTTGTATATCATTTCAAGTTGTAATTTTTAACTTTTGAATGTATCTTGTCTTCCAAAGCTACTAAATTATTTGTTCCTTCATGACATGGCATCCATTTTTATTATTCCAATGTTATAAAGTAAGGCATGGGCTTCAGGATACTAAGGTCAGTGTCTTTATAGTTGGTGTAATAGGAAGTTATGTAGAAATATTGAAAAAAAGATTCTGAAAACATAGATTTGGGAATATAAAACAAAGATATACTTTTAGGATAAGATTAAAATAAAATCCTATAAATTTTCTATGATATAGATTATTTGGATATTTTTTGATGTACATCACTCTCAAGATACTACAAGTTTACATGGTTCTCAAACAGATTCCCCTTGTGGTAAAACCCCCAAAATGTGTCATGGGCCTGACCAAGGATAATATTGTAGAGGAAAATAGGCATTACAATGCACTAAGTTGGGAAATCCCATGAAATATTTTTATGATAAGTCACATTTTCATTACAAACAACTATGGATTATTTAAATGTAAATATGTCCCCAAATAAACCATTGTTATTATTATGATATTATCTATGCACAATCCTTCAATTTATGTAATGTTTTCCTCTTGTCTAAGATTATAAAATTCAATTTATAACCTAATATATTGTATTCAATAACATAGAAATGGTTCTTGTTGTAATGAATGGAAACCATATCAACACACATATACCATGTAGGGTTTTCACTCATATAAATGATAATGGTGTCAATATTGGATCTAAGACTAGTAATTACAAACTTAAAACTATACTGGGAAAACTAATTTATTCTATAAACAGTAACCTTACCTTTATTGAGCATCATGATACACAACATGGAGGAAAAAATTATACTGACTTATGCAACATCATCCTCTATCATTCAAATGAACCACAAACCCATTTTTGGCTGAGCAAGGGATATATTCCCTAGGTAAGATATTTGTCACTTTGGGAAGTAACGAAAGGGATAATATAGCTACAGAAATTTATCACTTAGTAGGGACAACATATCTATATTTATCAATAATCCAAAACAAAAGGGAGGAGGAAGAAATTAAAAATATCGAATGGATGGATTTTATGGATATTTTCCTACAAAACCTTTTTCCACACAAAAAAACCAGATATGGAAATCGAATTCTTATGTCAAAGGAAAAAGGAGGATGATAAAATTTCCATGTTTGAATACAACTTTACAAGGATACAAATAATGGTTTTAAACAACATATGTAATCCATGTAGTACAATTGATTGATTATTTCATGTAATAAAACAATTCATCCAAAGGTAAATTGTTCCTCAAAATTTCTCATCGTATAAAGATATTGTCCCATGTAATATCAAGATAGAGAATAAAATATCAATGTCATATTAATTTAAGGGAAATAATTCAATTAAGTGGGTATCCAGGGAAATAATAAATAAATGGAATAATAAAAAGGTAAATTTCTAACATTTATAGATTTGGAAGGAAACACCACAGATCCTGCATCAATGGAAAAGAAGTCTATTACATGTGTAGAGAGAGATTCAACCATGACCATGATTGTAAGGGAATAAAATAATCTATGAATGTTGAATCATGATATTATAGAAAGATGGGAAACTATGAAAATTATTATCTAGAAAATTAACGAATCTTTATTTATAAATTTCCATAGGAGCATTAACAAACGTATGCAATCAAAATTGTAGTGAATTATGTTCCAACTTATATGATTTCCCATTCATTAATCATCTCCTCAAATATAGATAATTATTTATATTATTCTAGATCATAAAATTCTTATATATATTCCTTGTTTTCATTATAAATTATATCTTTACAATTCTTCTAAATAAGGGAGTTATTAGTCAAAACCACTAAGAAAATACTCATTACTATAAAGATGTGTCTGGATGTTACCATTGAAGAATATAAATGTTCTTTATCTATATATTTTTTCATCATATCGATGGTCAACTTTGACATAATCATCAATATTTATTTTCATTCAAATTATGATGAAAAAAATATGTTACAACAAAAATGATGTTACACATTATTATAAATATTTAGAGTCCCTTATAGTTAGATAAAAAACATGTCCATCAGATTCGTTTCTAGATACATCCAAATTACACTACTGAATTTAATAAAAGGGGTAGAAGAGAACAAAATATCTATGGGTGAGGAATGAAATATTAAAATTTAGGATATACATATTCAGAAAGAATAAATCAATGTATTTCTAGAGAATATACATAGATAACCTCCAGAGTGGGAAATTGGGATTCAATTGATTTAATTTCTTGTTCAGTTCACGTATTCATGACTCCTTATTTAATATCCATAATTGAATTTGTGTATCTAAATATATAACTAGAGGAATTGGGTGATAATGTTTTTATTATCACTAGTGTCTCTCTAAGGGGATCCCATGTTCTCTTTTTCATGAAGATAGATGTAAACATGAGGTTGTGAATTAACAATAGAAAAAACATTTATGAAATAAAAATGAACTTGAATCCCCAACCTCATATTAGTGATTAATTGAATCAACATCATGGAGATCACTATTTTATATGGTATAATTTTCATCTCGATATCATCAGTTGCATATGAGGAAGGAGTATATTTTAGATAAAACATTTCAAAATAGGTATAGAAATTACAAGTTTACAAAAAATTCATTTGGACAGACTATTTCTCCTACTGTATCCCTCATTGTAGTGAATAGAGAACTCAGGGAATGTCTTCATAAATGTTTTGTGGTATTTATTAATTATATCATGGAATAATCAAAAATCTATGTAGACAATGAGAATCACTTGTGTATTTCATTTACGAAACATAGAAAAAATAATTTATATGGTATGTTTAGAATGTGTGAATTTTGTATTCAATCAGTTTTGTTTCATGGTAATATTGACTAAAATGTTGGAATCTAATTTGATCATTCAAGCACAAAGGAGGTTCATGAATGGAATACACTAAAAAACAAAACCAATGTACTTATATTTATTGTTTTATTATGTTATTACTTTTTTTTCTTTCATAATTTCTCTAGACTAGCTAACCTATTAACCAAGATTAATAATAAAGGGGTTTTGATAATATAGAAAAAATAATGTTAATAAGGTTTTGAAGAATTTAAATAGAGAATAGGGAATGATACCATCCTGATTCTACCATAAGGAAATGATGTATTTTTTATTTATATTGATGAATCAATGAACGGAATTGGATATTTCTTTAAGGAAATGATAAAGTTGTTTTCTTTTCTTTATGGTGGTTAAAATTCATGAACTAAAAAATCCAACACATGATCTGCAGTGAGGAAGTGTAATTTTTGGATCAACGATATGGAGACACTATACCTATAAGGAATGATGTGAGATATATAAAGATCACAAGATCATGAAATATATGAAAGAAATAACTTAACACGATATAATAGTGGTGGCTCGGGATAAAAAAAGGCTTATGATTATTCAATAAACAATCAACCAAAAAAATAAAATAATTTGGTTGATGTATTGTGTAGGAATGTTCAAGATTTTATAAATAAAATTAATATTGATAAGGATCCTGAGTACAAATATCTTACAAATATAGATATGGGAATTATAATGGAAGGAAAAACACTGATACTTATTCAACTGATTTCTGACCCATCATTATTGGAAAGAATATTTAGTTCACAACGTGGTTATGAGAATCGTCAAAAGAAAATTTATGTTGTGAATAATGGAAAATTTCTAAACTTCATGTGTGTGGATGGAATTATGAAATTTGAGAGTTGGCTATGTGTTCCCTCTATACCCGAGCTAAAAATGGAGTTATTGGATGATTCCCATAGCTCTAATTTCTCTATACACCTTGGTTTCACTATGATATATAGAGATCTAAAGGGATATTTATGGTTATATTATTTGAAGTGGGATTGTTTTGATAATATATCGAAAATTTTAGTCTATCTAAAAGTGAGTTTTTCAAGGAAACATCCTAGACAAGTCATGCTACCTCTCCATCTTCCTACATGGAAATGTGATGACATCACTGTTGAGTTTTAAACTAAATTTACAAAAACCATAAGAAAGAGTAACATAATATACATGATTGTGGGTTTAATTAACAAATGTTCACATTTAATTTCTATATGGGAGTTTTTTCCATTGGGAAAATTTTCAAAACACTATAATAATGATGTTATAAGGCTCCATGGTGCACCTCTAAACATTTTTTATAATCATGATGAATGATTTACCTCAAAAATGAGGAAATGTTTCCCAAAAGCATTGGATACAAAGCTTAATTTGACAATTACATATCACCCTTGATTTGAAAGACATTCCTAACTGTAGATCCAATTTTTATGGTCATGTTGAGATCATCCTCCCTCAAATTTCAATGTTTTTGGGTTCGATGTTTTATTTTTTAAAAATTTCTATACAATTGTAGTTTCCATTCATGTATAATGGATCCATATGAAAAGTTTTATTGAAATGGATGTTACACCCCAACTTTTTGGGGGTAATGTTGGTGAGAGGTATCTTGTAGGCCCAAAACATGTGAGGGAAACAACATCATAGGTAAATACTTTTCCAACCCATGTCAAAGAATCTCAGCGACATGGAAAGATCTGTACCAATAATCAAAGGAAGGATTTGTAATTTCAAGTAGGGGATAATTTTTTTTGAATGTATCAGCATGGAAGGGTATTATAAGATTTGTGAGGAAAGGGAATCTATTCCCTAAATATATTTTCAATTTTGAAATTGTGGAGAAAATTAGAGTCATGGATTATTATTTAGATATTCCACCAACAATGTTTAGGGATCACAATGTGTTTGATGTCTCTATGCTAAGGAATTGAATACTATACTTGAGACAGATAGTCACATATAATGGAAAATAAATAGAACCTAAATTATCTTACAATGAAGAGCCTATCTGGATACAGGACACTAAAGAACATTTGTCGAGTAATCATACAACTCCCAGGTAAAGGTATATTCAAAGAATCATTAAATTGAACATGGGAAGTGGGAGCATGGGGAACATATGAAGAAGAACTACCAAAATCGTTTTGTTGGGTGAAAAATATGGAAATTTTGAGAATGAAATTTTTATTAGAGGGAAGAATGTTACATGGCAGAACTCTATCAATGAAATTTAAAAACTTTTTTTCTTTACTATAGTATATTTCATATTAAATAACTTATATAACATGATACAAACATCATAAAAATACCAAATTAATTAAAAAAGATGTATTTGTAGAAGTTATGGAACATATGCCAATGAAATAGTAACATGAAAATAGAAATATTAATATGAACCTTATGAATAGTAAATCATTAAAATGAATAGTAATCTCACCCATATTTATTTAAATATAATTTAGTCATCATATATATTAATGTATTATATAATTATTTCATAGAATATGAAAATGAATATTTTCAAAATTATTAATTAAGTGTTATTATTTTTCCAGTCATAAATATTTAATAACAATGTTATAAATAATAAAATAACTTTAATGAAATATAATTTTCAGAAAATGTATTTATAAATTAGTATTAAATTTACTTCTGATTTGAGGATAATTTTGTGAGACCGTAGTTAATTTTTAAAAGTGTTATAAAAGCAGATATATATTTAAAATCATTATTATTCGAGTAAATGGTGATATTATTTAAAAATTAAAATTTTTAAGGTTATATAATGAATTTTATAAAATGGAATTTTTTTAATTATACAGGTCAAAAAATGGTCAGGGTACATTTTTGTGATTTTTTAAAAATACTTGAATTTTCCGTTAATATTAGAATACTATAATTTATGATAAATGATAAATAAATGATTTATTGATTCATATGTGATGTTGCAATAATGTAATCCCCCAAGGGAAAATCTCACATGAATGTATTACTGTATTTAGTCACAATAATCATATATATTTCATTTTTGAGAAAAATAATTAAATAATGAATAAAATATTGATAAATCACCCCCTCTCCTCCACTATAAATACCACCTATCACCACCCATTCTCCCCATACATCTATGCTAGGAAGTATGTCAAATTTCATCCCAAATACTCTTTCCTAGTCTATACAACACATCCAGGAGCAATTTTTCATACCAAAGACCAAAACCAATTCCTATTAGGAAGTTCTAAAGGAGGAGTATTCAAGAGTTAAAATCCTCTTCCTTTTCCTTTTAATATCTTTTGAAGGTCATTTATTTTATTATTCTATCATCACCAATTTTTTACATATTATTCTGATAACTCAAATAAGATCTATATAATGGAGTTATATCATTTATATGGTATATCCTTCATCAAACTCTTTTTCCCTCTATTTTATTTTTAAAATGAAATCATTGTCTGTGAGGAGCTGATTTATAGCCTTCATAGATGACACATTTTCATTCTTCAATTTCCCATTCAATTATGGTAATGAAAAAAAATTTATGGTTAGAATATACTATAATGTATATATTTCAACCTTTATAATCTTCTATAAATATGATATTTAAATAATACTACAGGATAAAAAATGAGTTCTCTATGATCAATAATCGCCAAAATAATGTAAATGATTTTCACTAAATATATTATCTAATGGTTCATCATCATAAAATTTACCTTATGATATACAGAGACATATAACATTATTTATTTTTATTAATACCATATAAATTCAATTCAAAACAATTATACTTATTCCACATGAACTTCCATACTCATATACAACTATACAGATCATGGAAACTAATAAAACAAACACTCTCAAGAAATTAAATTCTAATTTATAACTAATAAAAATAACCATAAATAAACTTAATAAAATTATAATAAATTACATATAAATATATAAGGTTATAAATTATTTAATTAAGGGATTCAATTTTTCGATCCTGGACATTAATGTCAAGTGATGAATACATTCCGACAAAAGGTAAGGGGTTTCTTCACAAACCTCCATTTTCATTTGGGTTATTATTTTATTCCTCTATAAACCAATTTAATTATTAATTTCATTTATATTATTTTTAATAATTCTTATTATATGTTCCAAAATAATTTATTAAGATCATTTAATCTTTTTTGATGTTGAAAATACATGTTTTAAAAGGTTCCATTCTAAATTCTTCCCGATACGCAACCCCGGTTAAAGGGAATATCTCGGTTTCCTACCCATTTTTAGGTACCATCCATAATATGTTTTAATAAACAATAATTATTCTTAAATAAGTAGTTTCATCTGGAAAATTATTTTTTCCATTATTGATTTTATTCAAAAAATTATGAAAAATATAAATTAATTTTACAAAATGAATATTCTTCTCAATGTAAAAGAGGTAGTCCACTCATAAATCCCTAATTGATTTTGTTAGAGTATTTTTCTTCTATTTCAACACCATTATTGAATTTTATTATTTATTGAGATTGATAAATTATTATTGTAATCTAAAATATGTTCTTAAATCATTTATTTTCTTTATGCATGTGGATGTGCTATACAGATACCATTCACCATATTACTTAGTTTGATTAGTGAATATGATTAAACATTGGGGAATGTTATTTACATATCATATATTCATAGTGATTATGTTTAGACCGATTCATATAATGAATTAATTATACTCATCATGGGGTTTTTATGGGCCATTTACAGCCCCTCAGTGGATCACATGGCTTAATGAGGAATAAAATAATTAGATTTTGGATGTGGCATTACCCTAGTATTTTCAGACATCATGGCTAAGGCCTTGACGGTATGTTTCAGAGGTACGACATTATGCATCCCCTCATTAGGATATTTTTTATTGATTACCCATTCAATATATGACTATTATAATATCCATTATTATGTTTCATTTTCTGATGAAAATCTTTATTTATTTATTTTCTCATATTTCATTCATTCCATATTATTCTCAAGTTTATTTTTTTAATGGCATGTGTTTTTAGTTATTAACCATGGATAAGATTTATGTTTATGATAAAATTCATTGTATTTCATACCCTTACTGGGAATTTGATATCACAACATATGTATGTTTATTTTTTCTCAGGATGCTATGTTTTATATTATGAATGACTTTTAAGGATTATCTAGAATTTTAGGGGTGTTTCCAATATTATTACGATGTCCTACTTCAAATCAACATGTAATTTTAAACTTATATATGTGTATTGTTATCTGAAGAAACTAAAAAAATATTTCCTTCATGATATGAATTCCTTTCGTATTATAAAAATTTAATAAATTAAAGAACCAACACTGGGATACTTGGGTTGGGGTCGTTATAGTGGTCATTTGAGAGCTTGTGACACCATTACATACATGAGATGGCTTGACTAAATTATGTTACATCTATGATCATTTCTAATAATGATACTTACATCACAAAAAAAAATTTAAAGTATTTTAGGATTCATTTGTGACTCAATTATTCTTGAGATCAACCTTCCATCAATAAGAATAACACATAGGTTCTAGAGTAAATTCTTTGATATTGTGTGCTTCTTATTGTCCATATTTAAGAGGATCATATATCCATGGTGGATTTTATTAAAAAACAAAGTACAATTCAACCACCAATATATTACCATTTTAGGATTTTTATAAGAAACCATACATGTGTCCACTTTCTTGGACTGTCCCAAGAGAGTTTGTAATTTCTTATTAAAATTACTATTTCAAGGTGTTAACTATTTTATCTATAATGAGTGTATCAATTTAGTACATCATGTCCTTGTAAATTTATCTTTTTTTCATATTCTTCCAAATATTGATAATTATATATATATATATATCATAAATATTAATTATATACATATTTAGAGTCATCCATACATGTTATAAAAATAAAAATGAATTAAATTTTTCATATAAATGTTTGGTGCGTATAAATGTTATTTTTATTTACCAACATTTAGTGTAAAAGAAAGGTAAATATTACATAAAAATTATAAGATCATTATTGAATCATATATATGATATATACACATATATAATTTCATTATTAAAATAAAATACAAAATATAAATGATGAATCAAATTAGATCACGGTGGTTGTTGTCCACACATACCCATGAACATTGTTATAATTTTCCAACTGTTTTTAATATAGGAAGTTAGACATGATATTATACTTATATATGAATAATTGATTCATAAATATCATATATAAAAATTAAAAATATAACAATACCCATCAATAAAATATATTAGTGAGATATTAATTCCATCACTTTGTAGAGATGGTATGTTGTACAAACGCTATGTGATAATTTGTCATCTCATTTCATGGGAAAGAGGATGACCTATAGTGATTAAATAATAATAAAAAATTTAATAGTATTAAGGTTACATTATTCATTAGTATATAATAAATAAAATTTATCTATAATAGATTAAACATGAGTATAAAAAATAGATTACATTAGTTGATTATCTCTTCTTAGAAACAGTTCCTTTAGATCTCCTCTAAATGGATCATGGGTTGTTCATTTTGATAATATAAAAATTATAAAATATTTCAATATATATTTGGATGAGAAATTTAATTATTTATATCAAGATATAATGATAAATAAATTATAAATAAGTGGGGGGTCCACGTTTATAATTGAGTTGATGGTTCAAATTGAATGAAATATTAAATTATAATAAATTTATTCTAAATGCAGATGGTCCCAAAATCCCAATAAATGGTTATGATATGCATTTTTCAACCATTTATCTTTCCACATTAATTTTCAAATAAATTTATAATTTTTTCCTAATTGAAAAAATTATTTCTCTCCTAAAATTTAATTAATTCCTATTTAGACAATATTCAATTAATTTGACTTTAAAGACATCGATAAAATGATTAAATTAGAAAATATTCTTTTAACATTACACTATTCTATTATATTAATATAAGAAATTTTTCTATGACATTAACTCAGTAAAATTATTTTTTATTTTTTATTATTAATACATTTTTTAATATTTATTATTAATTGAATAAATATTGTATCCACATTGCATCATCATTTATGGTGAAAAATAATTAATAAAAATTAGAAATAAATTTATAATATAAAAAAATATTATTTAGATAATGAATATTAATATTAAGTCATGAAAACATGTATCCCAAAATGAACATATATAGGATAAATAAGACAAATATAGTGACATTTTGTAATTTGTCTTGAGTTGTGTAATATATATGTAATTTTTATGGAAAAGTGTTCATTAAACAAGTCATTTTCGATCAAAATGTTATGGTTGTTGAATTATCTTAACCCATAAATAAATATAAATGATGTTGAATTTTTTTACCTTTATCATTCTGTTTTAACCAATCATTAACACTTTTTAATGTTACTGTGATAATAATATTTTTATTCATTGAGTGTTAATATAATTAAAATAAACTAAAAAATGGACCATACGTAAAATATATTTTATATTTTAAATTATATAATATTCATATGGTTGACTGTTAGATTTATTAAAAAATTTATATCATTCAGTAAAGTATTGATTATTTTAATATTTCAATAATGATAATTTTTAGAATGATCTATTACATTGATTTTATTAATTTCAAGAAAACTAGTAATATTGGAGCTGAATATCTGAATACATATATATCATGACATTTTAATTAATAAAATTAGTGTAGCACCTTAATTATCATAAATTATAATATTTTTAATATTTTTATAATCATAGATTTATTTTTCTATTAAGATAATATTTATTATATCAGCTTTGCATTAACATTTAAGTTATTTAATTTGTATCACAAAATTTAATTAATGATACATCATTAAAATCATTTTAGTATTCTAAATGTGTACATAAATATATTTTCAATATGTATTTTAACTCAAATAAATTACATTAAAACTAATTCAATATGTTATTTTGAATTTTTCAGCCTTTCCCAGGCATTAAAATATAATTTGGACACAGCACATGTTATATAAATCTAAAAAAATTTATATAACAATATATATAATTTATAATAATAATTATTTAATAAATAAATATACTAATAAGTTATTCTATTTCAAATAATATCTTTAAAAAATAGATTTGATTTTTTCTATATTGATGTGGCTTTAAGTTGGCATTAAAAATGGTTTTTTTTTGATAAATTTTTTACATTATTTTTTTTATTTGGGTATTTATTTTTTATATTTTAACAAGATTTTTTGTGTATAATTTTTAATAATTATAATAAATTCATGTCATAGAGATATAATAAATTTTTCTATATTTTATAAAAAATATTTTTATTACAATTCTAAAACAAAATCATCTACAGAAATAGCCTAATTAATAATCATAAAAAATGTAATATTTTTATTTAAAAATTTATATTATTTTTATTAAATAAAAAAAACAATTTCCAAAAATTATTTATAATTTTTTCTCAATGATTTTTTTTTCAAGAAAAATTATTTCTAAACCGTAAAATTACATTTATGAAGATAGTAAACTTATTTCAAACGAATTAATCAATGAATTTGTATTTTGAAAGACTATAATATATTTCATTAAATATTTACTACTATTTATACCCACTAATTTAATAGACCTCTAATAATGGTCATATTTAAATATTAATATTTTATCGTTCATTTAAACTCTAGGATTCATTTAAAAAATAATTTAGATCAAATTTTATTTATTTGTTTACAAACAGTTATGTAAATATTAGGGTTTTAAATTAACCACCATATTATAACATTTATCCTCAAAATTTTGTCTTGTTTATATAAATCTAATAGTTAACATTTTAAAATTCCCTTCTTGATATGTTATAACGGGACATATAATGGAAATCAGTAAAAAAAATCTTCCCAAATTGGATAATAAATGTTGGTTGTGATAAAATGGATGTGAAAGAAATAACAAACTCCCAATGATGGTTAAAGGCTGATAAATTACATGGCAAGGAAACTCTTAAATATCAAAAAAAAACCATAAATCTATAATGGGTTAAAGGACCATTGATTTCTCTATATGAAAAGTAAATGAATACATTTTTTTGAAACCCTTTTAATAATGATAAGGAATTCATTTACTTCCTAGAATAAGAATACAATATAATATACGTACTTTTCAATAATCATTAAAACTTGTAATTTTTCACTAAAACATGAGTATTCAAGATGATATATTAATTTATAGATAATTATAATAAACTTATAAAAATCACAAAATTGTATAAATGAATGAAAATTAATTAATTTTTTATTTAGAAATTAAGAGAAACAATATTGGTATAATAAGGTATGATAATTCCCAAAATGAATAAACCATTATATAAAGAAATACTATATTATTCAAAATTCAATAGAAATTCTCAAACATCAATCAAAATTACTCTACGAATAACTACACATGAAATTCATTAAAATACTAATGGATGTGTATAAGACCAAAAATATAAATGATTTGGTCACATAATATTCTGTGATTAATTTTTCATTTATCTCCAATCATCATTATTCACTCATAAATTCATATAAAAATATATAATACCTAATAACATAGTCATCATGATATATAGATTTTTTTCTATAAATAAATAACCTTATATACCCAATAATATTAATAAAATTAGTATTAATGAATGTCTTAACATCAATGGTTACCATATAACATATATTTTACAACCTCAAAAGTGTAATATCATTCTTCTGAAATAAATCAACACATTAAATTAAGGGGTCAAACATAACTCTTCCCAATAAATTTGTTCCCAAACTTTTATTTGTCTCCCCAAAATTCCATTACATAAAACCATATAATGGGGTCTACAAATTTGTTCTCAAGATCAACCTCAAATGTATAAACCCATGAGGGTATCCATAACTTAGAAACATATATTATTCTAAATATATAAATAATCGTTATTCCTCAATTAGAAAAATTTAGCATTGAATGTATTCCATATATAAAAAAAAGTATCAGCTATCATCTATGATAGATTAGGTAAATATTGTTGTCAGAAAGTTACAAACCAATTCTAAGGTGACAAAACTATCCCATTTAGTTTATAAATGTAAAAGATCACTTTATCCCATAAAAATTTATCATTGTACTCTAAGTCACATTATTGGGTTTTTTGTACCATTCATTATATGTTTACAAATCCATAAATAAAAAACTATATAATAATCCTTATATGTTGTCATGATTTTTATAACTAGGATATCAATAATATAAATCTTCTAAAACATAATTCTACAACTATACACCTAAACATGTATGATGTCTTTTTCCTAAATGTTATTTATTTTCTCTATGAGTAGACCATTTTATTAGAGCATTGGAATGGATAATTACAATATTCCACACACATGAAACATTGAACTATTAATGAAAACATATGATTACAATCATATAGCTCAATCATAATCTTATTTTTAAATTATAAATTGGATTCTCTATTACCATATTTTCAATATATAAAACAACTTATCATTTATTAAATAATTCCCTTGAGTTCTTCTTCGTTTATTCTCGACTTGTAGGAAGATTAATCTCCATTTAGAATTGGTCATCATGAAACACAGTCATTATATTACAAGGTTTTTCAAGAAACAATCTAAATATTTTATTTATAATCATATAACAAGTTAGTTTAATCGGAAAATAATAAGGTTTTCACTTCTAGATGAATTTTCATTTTTTCCATGTAGAAAATAATTTCACTTTCTGTCAGTTTTAAAATTAAATCTCATGGATCAAGACATTGAATAAAACCAAAAATGGATAATGTGAGGAATAATATTCATAGTAGAGGATCATGAAAAAATATTTATAGATTGTCTAAATAATGAAATATTATTCTAATATAACCTCATTTTAATATAGTTCATTCATGATCATTAAAAAACAAAGTGTTTTCATCATACAGTTAGAATTATCCCAAGTGTTCTAACTAACTATTTCACGTAATGGTTTCCCAACTTTATGTAATATTTTCTAAAATACATAATATAGAAACCCATAAAATTTCAAATATATATATATATATATATATTAAATCTGAATAGATTAATATTAATAACATAGAATTTTGAGTCATGACAATTTTGAATAGATCTAGTATATTTAGTAATGTGGAAATAGTAACTACAAGTTTATAATTATTCTACATAACATCCCAGATTATTCTTCCTAACTATAAAAAAATTTATACCAGTCATATAATGTAATTTCATCGAAACCTACTAGATATAAATATATGAAAATAGTGATATTAGATGTTATTTAAGGATATAATTGGGATATTTCAATAATCACATAAATTTAATATGTGTATAATAGTATGATAACATGAATTTACGATTAATAAAGAATAACCATCCAATGAAAGTGAATAATATTATGTCATGATATTAATCATGGTAGTTCATAACAGATGTACAATAAGGGATCAAATAACATGAGTCAATAGATACTAACTATGGCCTAATACATAGTATTTTGAACAAAAAATAGCATATAAAAATATTTACTTATTTTTAGATGATTATTTTCAGGGATTTAACTGTCTAATGGGTTTACAAACTAAATCATTAGAGTATTCATGGTTCTATCCCAATGAAATCATAGATTACAAAGTCCCTTAATGAACTTGGTTCACTCACCATTCATTTCTTATCTATATCATGAGAAGTCAATTTTTAAAAAAATGCATTGGAGGGAGATATATTCCCCTCACATCACATAATAAAAATAATACCGATTTTTGAAAAAAAAAATCATTAAAATTTCATCATATGAGAACCCATGGAAAAAATCGGTTCCGATTTTTTTTTAAAAAACAAATATCATAGAAAATAAATTAGATTTATAAGAAATTAATCATTTAATTATATTAAAATTTTAATTTGGAGAAATAATCAATATTTTATCATTGTATTAGATACCCATTAAATAATAATTTAAATAATGTTTGTTTTTCATTAATGAATATAAATATAGTTATGTGATCATTAAAACATTCAAAATGAAAAAAAAATTAACATTATGATATTACATATAAAACTCATAAAATATTAAGGAAATAATTCCCCTAAAGGAGCCATGTACAATTGATAAGTAAACATAAAATAAAAAAATTTAATTTTGATATAAAATATGATAATTTATTTTATGTGAAAAAACATTTCGTCAATACTTTTAGTAGAAATGTCACAAATTACCTATTTTTGAATATGAAAAAATGATTCTTGTTAAACCATTTCGTAAATGGATAAACATGAGAAATAAATTACATTTAATAATAATACAAGAATTCAAAGAATTTTTTTGAAATTTTTACAAAACATGGATATTTAATGGAAATATTCCAAAGTAGAATCATTATTATAAAATATCTACATCAATGTTGAGATTGTGTTATAATCTATGACCTCTAGTTTTCCATACATCAAATTCAATATAATATTTTATATAATAAATTTATATTTATTAAATTTATATATTATGATCATAATGAAACATATAATATCATTTAGGTTGGATTTATAAAATTTCAACCCCTTTGAATAATTCCTTACTAAAATTTATATTTCATGATGTCAACTATTTCATTTATAATGAGTATAAAATTTCATTAGTTCTAGTAGTGGTAAATTTATCATGGTTACATCATTTTTATAATCTTTAGCATGAATTATATACTATATATAATCATTATATAATTATATATATATATATATAATTTTTAGAGATATAAAAATTAATTACATCGATCATTGAGACGTTAGGTCATATGTAGAAATGAACGAGGTCTCCTTTTTTCAAACAAATTGAACATCATAAAGCTAAATAATTTTTAAAAATTCTAATTAGACTATTATATCATATATATCATTTATACTTAGGAAATAAATTATTATTACAATCCAATTAAAATACACATGTAAAACTAATCACATCGAATCTTGGATGTGGTAGTACATGCATATACATGAATGGAATTATCGTACGTACCTTCAAGTTATAATTTCACATGATATTTGATGAGGAATAGATTTAATATTGTTTTACCAATAATCATATAACATTTTCTTGTAATGAGTATAATGATATTATTATTTTATTAAAAAATTTATAGTTTTGTATTTAGAAAAGAAGATTAGAAAAAGTAACATATCAGTTTAAGTGATTACTTCTTCTTGGAAACGCCTCATCTATATTTCTATTAAAGGGATCTAGGGATTGTATTTTGGGAATAACAACCAGTTTATAATGATTCTAGGATAGTAGTTAAGATAAATTGGCATAGTTTAGGTGGGATAAAAGGCTCAATTTCTTGTAAATAATTGATGTAGGAGGAGACCATTTATAATTAAGGTGAGATACACTTTTTGAATTTTAAAAATATTAAATTGAAATAAATATTTTATTAGTTTAAATTGTTACAAAAGTAAAATAAATATAAAATGGATTCCTTTTTATACTATACCTTATAAAATTTTATTTTTCAATGTTTTTATGCTTTTTATGTAATGTTGTAAAAATTTTTTCTCAAAAGATTCATTTATTATTAAATTTGAAAATAATCACATAATTATACTTAAGATACATAATGAAAAGGTTTAAAAGAAAATATAGTACTTTAAAATAACACTAATATTTTAATATGACATATAAAATTTATATTACGAATTAACCCACTCAAATTATATTTCATTAAATATTATTTAAATTTATAAATATATTGTTTTATAAATTGAAGAAATATTTTTCCAGCGTTGAATTATAATTTATGTTAATTATATAATTTTTAAAAATTAAAATTATATTTAATCAGGAAAATAATTTAATTACTCACAATATTTTTATTAATATTCATTAATAAAAAAAATTTCTCTTATGTAATCATATAATGGATACATCAAACTAAGAGATTAAATTGTGGTATCTTTTTTGGTTTAAATAATATATTATTAATTATCATTGAAAATATTACATTACAGATAATATCATTTAAACTATAATGTTGAATTTTTAAAATTAATTCTACCATTGAAAATAATAAATGTTTTAGACTATATTTTTACAATTACTTGTTGGTATTAAATATTAATTAACACATTTAAAAATAACATTGGAAACATGGTTTGTACTGCTTGACGATTAGTATAGTTACTATAAATAGATAAACAGAACATAAATGGAATGAGGTTGAATTCATAAAATATATCGTAGTCACATTGATGAGTATAATTTTTTTTATTTTACAATATTTAATAAATTATTAATAATTTTTGATGATCAATAATTCCATTTTTTAGAAATATTCATTACTCTAACTACAATAAAATATTTAAAACATGTTAAATTCAAGTAAACAATAATATAATTCATCAATAACATTTAATTTTTTATCAAACAAATTCCTGTATATAGTAAAATTATACCCATTTATAGTACATTTAATATTTTTAATATAATTTATTTGATTTATCCATTGATTTAATATTTACTTTGTTGGTATTGTATGATGATTTATGGTATTTATTAACTGGATAAAAATTAAAAAAAATTAAATTCCTGAAATTAATTTAATTATTCTAAAAATACATACATATTTGTTCAATAAGTATTCTAACTCATATCTATGTGTGGAAATACTATTCATTAGGATATTTTTCCTTTTCTTGACTTCTGTAATAATTGAAAATGAATTTTAATAAGGGTATAGTTATATAACTACCATGATCAAGTATGACTAACCAAATCTACTATAATACAACACATTTAATAGCAATTCCATAATGCACTTCTTACATCTCAAATATTATCATTAGAAAACAATAATTTACTTTTCTAGTACACCACTTCCTATGTTATAGCATTAAAAATGATTATTATTTTTTCTAGGGAATAAAATATAATATAAATCTTTTTTATTATTTCTTTACCATATTTTTTTTAATTTTATTAGAATAATTTATTTTTATAAATTTTAAATAATTTATTATTTTAATGTATTTTTTATCCTAAATGATATCAAATTTAAAAAAAAAATATTTTTACTTTTCACTATAATAAAATAGTTTTTATAAAAATACTACAAATTAAATTTATGATAATTTTGATATTATGATATTAGAAATAATATTGTTTTTATTTAATATAATTTTTAAATTTTTTGATACATTAATTTTTATATTTTCTCTATTAAAATCAATTTTTAAGAAAAGAAACTATTTAAGCATAAAATACCTATACGTAAAATTGTGTACATATTCCTAATGTTTTAATAAAAAAATTATGTTTTTAGGTCCCATATATATTTCATAAATTATTTAAAAATATTTTTACAATCCAATCTAAGGTTTAGGTTATAATATCGTTATTTATATAATAATATTTGGTAGTTATTTTAAACTTGGTGTTGTGTGTAATGCATGCAAAAGATTAAATAAAAAAATTATATAAAAATTTTAAATATATAAGTGATATGGATTTAGATTTATCCATTTATTAAAAGATAAATATACAAATTTATATAAAATTTGGTGATAAAATAATTTATATCAATTTAATATTTTATGAATTCCTGAGAATTCAACATCCCTCCATTATTACAAGACAAATATCCCTTATCTTCTTTACTCCAATTAATGAATTCAATTTAAAAAATGAGGCTCATTCCTCTTTTAAATATCCTAAACCACTATATAGTGGTTATGTTTATTCCAAAAGACCAAATATAATTCCCTTATGAACATATCAAAAGGTGGTATACTAAATATGATGTAATCATTTTTATTCACCCTTTCATGTTTATTTCATCATCTTCTATATATTAAGGTATTTTATCCCTAATAAAATAATAACACTAATATCAAAAATATGATGATATTATATTATAATAATGGTTAAACCATTTAAAATCCCTTCTACATTATAAGAAATAAAAAAGAACAACATTTCTTTGTGTATGTATGTCTTAACATCTCCATATAGCGGTGTAACTCATTATTCATTAAAAATTTATATTTATTATTATAACGATGGAAATAAGGAATATATTTTACAATTATGAAATTACTATGCTTCTATAATTATTATATAACATACACCATCTTAAATTCTTATACATTGGAAAATTATATTATCGCATGATCATACATGTGAACTACAACCTCCATTAAGTGATGGGATCCATATTAATAATCCATTTTATATGGTAAACATAATTTTTTATATTATTAAATTGTAACAAGGGAAAAAATTATAAATCAAAAATAGGAAAAATGATTCAAAAGTGATAAATAATGGTATAAAGATTCAATATCACAAAGAAACTTTTAAATAACATTGGTTGGTTATATATTGACCAGAACCTTCTCACATTATTGAAAATGATAATTTATATCTACTTCAGTAATAAATATATTATATTTTAATTTTTCATGTATTTAAAATTTATCAAACCAACATAGATATTAAAAGGATCCATCTTTACACTCTTCTACAAACATCATCAGTTACTTTTGTCAAGAATTCCCTTCACAAATAGCCTCCCCAAAAGAATTTTTTCAACCTAGAGCTAGTGGTCTCGGAAGAAGACCACATCAACAAATATTATAGTGTGTATTAAATAATATTACTAATGGAATATTTATAATTTCTTAACTATATTTTCTATGTTCCAATACATTAAAAAAATAAAAAAAATATGCATATTAATAAAAATAAATATGTATATTTTTAATATTGAGATTCTTTCATTATTGAGAAAAAATGTTTTTCAGTTTCTGTTATACTGAGTAAGATTCTAGGTAACAAAAACAATATTTTACTTCTAATGTGTTTTTTATTGCATAAATTTGTTGAAAATATTCCTTCATATTTATAATGTTTCTTGATGGAATTTTATAGATATATGGAAACATAAATATATAGTGAAGTTTGATGTGATTTGATGGATGATGAGATAAATTGACGGTCTGAAAGAATTCTTAGGGACATCAAACAGAGTTTTCGAAGAAAAATAATGTTTTAGATAATTTTTCTTTAATAAAATTACAAATAAAATATTTATTCATTGATATATAAGATTCATGATAATTTTGCTAAAATAATGTATTGTTTTTATTATATATTTTTTTCAAATATATTCATTCAATCATAGTTTTCCAAAACAAAGTCTTTAAGAAAGAGAAACCCAAGGTGTTTGAAATAATGTAACAAAAATAATACTGGATATAAGATATCTTTAAATAGATGATTTAGTCAAATAATATCCTTATGAAGATATATTGGGTGCAAAATTATTATATAGATTTTTTTGGAGAAGAACAAGATATAGGTATGAATATATATCTATAATGAATTTTGAAAGACATAAATTTGGTTGATGTAGAGATTATTATTCAAATCATCATTAATAATAATGAATGGGTTGTGAATATGGAAAATATTTTTTAAACAATTATATCATTGAAATCAATATTTGTTAAAGTACATATGATGTTTTCTGGATCAAATTTCTTCATAGTCTTCGAATGAGGTCATATAAATAATTAATAGAGTTGTAAATTCATATTTATAATTAATTATCCTAACATATTTTTCAATGAAACAGTGAATGTTTGATAGGGTATATTAATTGTAAAGAGTTTTTGAATAAGTAATGTTCAAACTGGGAGTATTTGGGATACTCATATCATACAATCAAACACATGAAACTATATAAAGAAGTTCAAAACATGAGGTGCTAGATGAAAAAGAAAATAGATAATTATTCTGAGGTTCTATCCATAGTAGTTTTCTAATAACTATTGTAAAATGGAGAAGTGATGGGTGTATCAGTTCAGAAAAAATTTTTATAGAAAATGACATGGAATATACTATTCAAAAAATAGAAGAACTAGCATATAGAATTGAATGTGTGAATAAGCACTATTCTCACACTAATGCTGTGTTGAAACATATTAGTGATGTAAAAATATATATTTTAAAAAAAATATCATTTAATGTATTTATGAAGTACATATATGATCAATGGAATTCATTGTTATGAAATTGATTTATATACCACATAATCTATAAACCACTAAAAACAATTTTCTACAAGAATGTAGGTCACATATTTTTTAAAATCAGTAAATTCACTATCTAATCATATTGATGTGTGAACCTTATAAATTATTATTATATAGTTGGTCTACTAGGGTGTTGTTTTTTAATTGTATACATTTAATAAAATTGTCAACTATGGTAGTATTTAAATTAGAAATCAATAAATTTGAGTAAATTATTGATTCAATCCCCCCATCATAGTGATAAAACTCATTCTGAGTGACCAACACAAGTGTAATTAAATCATAACGTCCCTTTAGGTAGTATTGTCTATTTCTATAGGAACCCAACCCATTAATCCACCATAATAGTGATATGGTATGGTATTCCATTTGGCCTTAAGTGTGCCTACCAATATGATGAAGGATGATGCATATAAATATGTGTGTAATGAGATGAATGTGGGATGATTATACCCTCTAGTTGTGATAATGTTAATGTTAAATAAATATATAATTATTTTAGTAGAAGAAAATATCATAAATAGAATATAAGTAACCCATCGTAGAAGAAGAACAACCAGACAACATAAATAAAAATTCAGTAATCCCAAACTGAACACTATCAAAATAAAACACCATTTGATACCATTTGTAGAAAAAAATACACGAAATGTAATAATTAGAATAATTCAAGAAAGTATTTAATATATTATGATATATAAATATTTTCTTCCACGATTAACCTAAATACATTTATAAGTAATCACGCTGATAAAAAACAATGATAAAAATTAACTCCATCTACTTTTAGAATCGTTATGGACCATTCCTGTCAATTCCGTGAAAAAGGTCAGACAATGTTTCTAATTCCAAACTCCTAAAATTAGTTCCTTAGCTAATCATAGGTCTATAAATTATACATGTGATCCAATGGTCCCACGTAGAGTGTAAAATATTCTCTTAAATCCCTGATCTATGTGTTCCTATCAAAAATAATTGATTAGGAAGGTGTAAATCTAAATTAATTAAGCACCACATCAATCATTTTATATAACATGTATCCCCTATGATAAAAATTCCAAATGAATAAATCAATTCTCCATCCATTGATGGTATAAGTGTAATAAAGGGGATCCTTAGAATAAATCCCAAGCATCCACAAGTCCATGTGGACGCTTAGTTCTACCTATAGAAGAGTTAGGAAAAACCACATGCCAACAAACACCTCGTGTAGAAATCATCATATTACATTATGAAATCATTCCCAAATAACAAGAAAATGCTCCCTCAGACCCCTAATTGAAATCTTAGATTAGTTTGAAGCTCATCATCTAGATACACGTCGATATCAGTCCTCTAAATATGAACATTTTAAAATCGACAAATGATGTCCCAAGGAATTATGATATCCTTCTTCCCACACAATCATATCTAAATGGCCTCAAATATAGTGAGCATAATCCCCCCAACTAATGATCTATAAACTTTCAACCAATGGATCCTCACCATTTTTATGGATATCTATGGAGATCACCTCTAACCATATTATTTATCAACACTAAACTAATTAAAATCTTATGGATTCCTATATCAAAATTAGTGCCTCACACTACCTCATAATTTGATTCCTATATGTGTGCAAGAAAATCACAAGGTGCATCGGCTAATCACATTGAGCAAGAATCTATAAAAAATAACCAAATTAAAATCTTCCCAACACCTCATTCCCCTGTGAACACGTCTTTCATGCTGATGTTCAACACCATCCAATATATTATGGGTTGTTCCTATAACCTGAGGACCTCGTCACCACAATCCCAATATCATGTCTCCTTACCAGTGATCAACATTAGCTAATATATCTAGGCCAATACCATACTGAAGACCAAATTATCCTCAATCCATTAGATTATCATCATTCCAATCATCGGTCCTAAAGCTTCATATTCCTATAAAATCCTCACTACCATAATAATATATAAATAATTTTAATTTTCATAATTAACCACCAAGTCTGTATCATACGAAGGTTCAAATCCTCTCACTATGCCGTATCCATTTGTAGTATCATGAAATCATGCTCATCAATATCCCATATGATCGACGTAATTAATTAGAAGAAACCAATTTAATTATTCGTGTATCTATATGACTACCAAATAGTTACATGTACAATGAAAAACAAATAAATTATATAAATAAAAGAGAAAGCAAGTAACTACCAACCTCATGTCAGTATAAAATCTCAATGCAGCTACAAACCTATAAATCGAGCCGATTTGGATGAAATCATCATTTTATATGAACACCTTGAAAATAGATTAAATTAGTTTTAACATATTGATCACCAGATATGATGAGAGATAAAGAGAAATGAAGTAACAGGATTAGGTTTATTACCACTATGAATCTGACACTGTAAATGTTTTATGAAACAAAACTCCTATGAGGAGAGGATATATAAAGCTGGGTAATGAATTGGAAGATATCTATGGTGATAGGTGGAGGGGTTCACATAATGAATCAAACAAGAGGTTAATCCATATTAATTAAAATATGAGAAAATAGTCATTTAATAATTATTAATAAATCTGCATTGTTACCACAAGATTTTGAAAACTATGCAAAAATTGTGTGGTGACCACTTCCCAATCACCAGGCTCACACAGTTCATATGATCATTTTCTTATACCATGCGAACACTATGCATGAAGAATCTATACAAAATTCAATAGGTCCTTACATGGACATGTTCCCACTTCTTCTTGGCTTTCCAAATTTTATATTGAAGTGATGGGGGATCTCACAATTTCCCATGGGAGATATATGGTTTATTCAAATTGTGAACCCAAGTCTATGCACCCAAAAACTGGGGTTTTATCCTCTAAAATTCCTAAACCCAAAATAAAACCCCAATGTAATTCACTAAGGTTAAATCCAAACTAAACAATTCCTTTTAATCAATAACACTCAGAATTATGCTTTCATGATCATGAAATGTGTTTCTCAACCCACCAATCTCTGAAAACTATATTTTACCAAAACATTGACCCATTAGAAATATGGGATGTTAAAATATATGTACATTGACATTTCTCAACCCTGAGTAATAAGAAATCACTTAGATATAGTACTTAGCATAAAAAATTATGTAAATTGACATAGTCCACTCTAGACATTGTGTAAAAGGTAAACTCACTGAAGGAGAGTTTTACCTTAGGTGTTACGTAAACCAGTCACACGCATACCCAAAACTACAACATAAAATAATGGTAAACAAACCATCTATGGACTAAAAATTCCTCCTGTGATACAATATCACTCTTTCACCACATCTGGTTCTCTAATTGTACTAATGCCACATGGGATTCCATTGAGACACCATATATCATTGTATTCCCACCACGTGCTCAGGCCACACATGTTTCCGACAAGTTCTTATATCTCAATAGACTATCATAATAAATCATGGGCCCTCTCACCTAACATATATCATGAATTTCACCAATGAACTAAATACAATTCTCCCCAAAGAAAAAAATTCATCGATTCCAATATTCCATTACGCCTCAAATAATTCCACATCGCACAAACTCACATAAAAAATATCTATTCCATGTACATCATATATACATATAAATAATGTATCTGAGCCAATTTAAACCTAGTAAACAATTTTATCTTATCCCAAAAATAGCATCATGTTCACCTCATGCAATTAAAAATTGAAAATTACTATAAAAAGGTGCATGGAAAAAAAATAAACATGGTAAGTCCTTGGAATACCTTTAACTAGTTCAGACTCACTGGCCTGATCTGACCCTAGAAGCTCAAAACCATGCATCTAGCTTGAACCCCATCTTCTTAAATCCTTACTTATCTTTGGTGACACACCATCCACTGTCCATTGACCACATTGTTATACCCCACTAGCTCTACCATGACCTCCACGTGCAACTGAATATCATTTACGAATACCTTATACTACTAAGGATCAATATCAGTTTTCTGAGTCTACCCCCATCATGAATACCATCTATTTGATAATGATTCATATAGAACATCTCAAGATACTAGACCTGACTACCTTCTCAACACTCTGTCGATGTTCAATTAAAAATGTATGCATTTGACTTAGATGCCTACTCAAAAATCACATCTTCAAAGACCCACAACTCAATGGTCTACCTGAATCAACTTCCAAATTTTTCTAATAGAATTTTTCTTATCCCATATTCATATTATATGAAGAATAACAATTGAAATCACCTGACGCCACCACCCATCTCAGATATTTCTGGTTTTACAAGATTCCATTGGCAATGAGAACATCATTTACATCCTCTGAGAATGACGATGACCTAATGATGTTCACATCTACCCAAATAGTGTGTTGTAAATCTTCCTTAATATTCCTAACCCTATATTTGTCATCTCCCACCATAATGGGTGCTATGTAAAAAAAATTCATGAATGTTATTACATAGTCAATGACATCCATGTCTCAAAGTTCTAGGCTCAAGAGTAACTGAGATATATTCTCCATCAGAGACTCTGGAAAGAAGTGGTTGATGAACCTAGCCACAATGTCTTTTTATTCTAGTACATTGTGTATAAATTCCAAAACCTGAAATACCCACCAACACCGGTCTGGTCCTCTTATCATATTAGTTACCAACATCAACCATCAGTATGAGGGTGTCCCAAGATACTCAAAGATGGTCTTCACTAACGTGATCCAATTATCTACCTCATGTGTTCTAGTATCACCCTAAAAAGGTGATCAATGTTGTCAATGGTGTGCTTGAGTCATGTTCACCATAGAAATAACTACTCCCTGAGATCCCCTGTAAAATCCCTAGATGAAATGTACTAGGACCTATCTATGTTTCTCATCAAGATATTTCCCAAAAGATGTCATGTAATATGGAAGAAATACCTATAATGGGGCCAATAACGTTTCCTATACCTGAGGCTCAATTTCTTCACAAATATATAGTGCCTTATCTAGACACTCATGGATCTCAACCCATGCATGATCATCTGTCATAAAATAACCACCCACCTGATGGTCCACTAGAAGCCTCCTTGGTGGAAAGTAGCTAAATACCTATCATGATGGTCAAAAAACCATATTAACACACACACAGATATATATATATATATATATATATATATATATATATTAGATAGATAGATCTGTAATAGGAAGCACAATCAAGCATCCCTTACCCCCCATCAAAACCATGTCTCATGACATCTGACCTATTAGACCCTTAAGGTATTATATCATAGATAGTTATATCATATGAATTCATCCTAATTGACCTTCAACTTCCTACATCTATGTCACATATCACATATCAATATGAAGTTACTGAGTAAGATTCTACTATAGAATGGTATACGGGAAAAAAATGTGTACCTTTCTTTATATTCATTTTAAAAAGCTCACCGCCAATCTCCATCCATGCATTATCTTATAATATCCACCCCCCCCCCCCCCCACACACAGACAAACACACAAACATATATATTTTTCACATCATGTGTAGATCTCATTGGAACAATATTCTTTTGTTGTCTATGGATAATGCCTCCGAAAAGAGGCTACATAGGAAAACACTACTTCGACTCATATATTGTTGCTTCAAAAAAATCAACCATTCTCAGAAACAACTAGGTTCCCAATTACAATAACTATGAAATTATCACTATATAAATATATATTCTTATATAACTATCCTAAAATCTTATATAATCACCCGTTTCAATATCGGGTTATGTGTCCATATGTCTTACCTTACCCTGCCATGACAAGGGTCAATTTCTACTCCCATTCCATTCCATACCATGGGTCACATGTCATAAAAATAACAATAAAACCCCCTTTCATCACATTATGTGTAAATAATATCAACTGTAAAAAAAGTTGAAAAAAATTAATCACCCATTAAAACATGGTTTGGCCCCCCATGCATGGGGATACAGGCACCCTAACACTAGAACTCAATCATGTTTTGACTATATAATAATTTTCAGTACAAAATAACAAAAAATATTTAGATATAAATATTTATAATAAACTCCATTGATACCATGATTGGCTCCCCGACTCATATAGCCACCCAGACACTACTATGAGTTGGTGTTCCATTAGGCTTTAGGCATGCCTCTCTGTAAACCAAATACATCTGACTAGTAGAGAGGGGGTAAAGAGGTGATAGTGGGAACATTATACTCTATAGAGATTATTATAATAATGATATAAATAGATATAAATATAGTACCAGAAGAAAATACCACGAACACTCAACCAGTAACCCACCGTAGTAGAAGAATAATATGATAGAATCAAAATGACAATAAGCTCAATCATGAAACAGGAATAATAAAATAACACAAGATTCCATTTTTATAATAAAAATAAAATCATTATATTGGTATGATCAAACATAGATGTTAGGTTATAAATTATGATAAATAAAAAGGTTCATCCAAGGACAACCTTGGTATAGACATATATATGCATGTTGACACAGAAATGAAGATAGAAATTAACTCATATTGATTCTAAAACCTCCATGGTCCCATGACATCTATCCTATGAAAATAATAATAATAAAGTCACTATAGTAAATATTTTCAACTTTTCCCCTTACCAATTCTAAAGAGAATAATGTCTACACATGTCACGATGGGCTTGTGCATGGTGGGAGAGTAAATCTCAGTAGGTCACTACCAATAAATGCCTAATATACATCTATGATGAAGAATGAAGATATTAAAATAAATAAGGAAACACATAAATTCATTTAAAATAACCATCTTAAATTATGCGGAATTTAAATACGGAAGGAATCACATGATTCAATAGTCACTGGTATAACTATAGTAGAGAGTAATAGTAGTGTAAATCCCAAGAAATCCCCTAATAAAAATCAATCCTGGTGTACCCTTAGGTTCCACCATTAAAAGAGTCACTAAAAAATTATATACAAATTAATAATTTACATCCTAATGTCGTTCCCAAAAAATAGTAAATGGGTTTGTCATACCAAGGCTCAAAATCTCCCATCGACTCGAAGACTAGAATCGTGCAATTCAATTTTGTCCATACTACAAATAATTGGACCATAATATCAAAAAATAACAACCCGAGTAATGGTGATATCCATCCTACCAGCCAATATATGCTTAATGGCCATGAATGAGGCTAGCCACATCCCCAAACTGAGGATGTCAACACCATCAACTAATGGAAACTCATCATACCAATGGATTTAGACTTTGGGTATATATAACCATAGAGGTCATCAAAACAACCCTACACTGCATCTAATAGGGCCTCTACCAATATGATTGGTTAACAATACCCTATAATTTTAGTCATATAAATGTGCACATGACACCAATAGTGTGTCTTCGAATAATAATTAGCAAAAATTAGGAACAATATACCTAATCAAAAGATCATGTAACCTCATTCCCCTACAACTGTGTTTCTCAATAAGATAGTCAACACCATCATATATCACATGGGATTTTTCATTAACCTAAAAACCACATCACGTCAAAAATAATGACCATATCACCGAACCAGTGATCTACATCACCAAATGTATTAGGGTCGATGCTATCTGAATGACCAATGTTTCATCAAACTAGATGGTCATCACAATCTCATTCCTTGTTCCAACCCTATCATACTCACTTAAAACCATTAAAAGAATAATTATATGTAAATAAATTAAATTTAATTATTAAACACAATGGATTAATAATTCCATTGTCTAAATACTCTCACCATTAGTAAATAATTTGTATTATCGTACAATCAAGCCCATCGGCATCCCATACAATCAACTTAATTAATTAGAAGACAACTATTAAAGTTTTAGTGACTATCTTGGAATAAAAAACTATAAACTCCATGAAAAACTCCCATAACACAAGTTATATCAATATGAAATATATGTAAAACATACCTTCTTTTTCTAGATATATTCTCACACAATATTAACCTTTATCTCAAGCCAAATTTTAATAGATTTCCATCTTAGATGAATTCCATGAAAATTGGGAATATCAAATTGTGTGGATTTAGTGTTCTACATGGTGAAAAATTTAAAAATAATTGAATAAGAAGTATTTTATTCCTTACTAGTACACATATAATCCATTGAAGTATCAGGAAAAAGTGCTTATTTAAGGAGATGAACTCCATAGATATGTGAATGGGGAGGAGATCTCAATAAAGAGTGGATAATAATTACATTTGAGGGAGAAAAGAATACCGGAATACATATTAATGAAAATATGGTAAAATTTTATTTTTACACCTCTAAGGAGTCTCATGGTTACCAAGTAGTTTGGAAACCATGCACAAACAATGCATTACCCACTACCCTTGCACCAAGATCATACGGTTCATGGGAACAATTTCCTAATACATTAATAAACCATGAATCACACCTCAATTGATTATTTCATAGTTCCTCACACAACCATGATCCTTTATCACATGTGTTTTTTAACTATTCAGATAGGCAGGGGAGGACTGCAGTATTCCCCTTTTGGTGCTTCATGATTTTTCAAAATTGTACACCCTAGTCTATGCACCAAAAATGGTAGATTTTATGCTTCTGATGCACTCGAAACACAACTCGAATCCTAAGGATCATTCTATGGGTTATCAACATCTAAATTAAATCATTAAAAAATCAAAACTTTTATATTTTTGTTTTGAAGATCATTAAAAATGTTTTTTTCCAATGAGAAATGTTCAAAAATTCAAATTTATCCAAGAAATGACATGTTACAAAAAATGAGATGTTTCAATTTTAACATATGGGGAAAAATAATGACATGGATGTAAATAACTAAAGTAAAAGTAATATTATTATTATATTTTTTGTAATAACTATCATATCTAGAAGGAAAATATTTTTCCGTTTCTTTTATTTATTATGTATAATTTTTTGAATGTATAATCAGGTGGACTAACTACATATAGGGGTAATCCCTTAAAATTTACATAATAAAAGGATCTAGAAAATTATGGATGATTATGAAATGTTATAATTTTCCCTCACTACTCAAATATTAATCAATAATGATTAAATTTGTTAGAATAACTAAATGCATCTATTACAAGTTGAAAAATAAATATGATGGGAATAATTAAGTGAAGAATGATATGAATAATTTCTCAATAAGGATGGATACATATATTAAGATGAGTATTGAAGAATATAATCGGGGTACATTTAAATAAATAAATTATGTTTTAATCACTACAAGTTATTTTTGAATAAAATTGAATGACTCAATTATTATATAATATATTCTTTGAATTCATCATGATAAATTTGATTCCAATTTATCATTTTTATAAGAGATTGATCCTAAATATATTATTAAATATAAACATTATAATATTCACATTATAGGTGAAATGAGAAGACAAATAAATATTAATGTAAATAAAAGGGATGATCGAGAAATCCCTTTTAATGTTACTAAATTGGGAAATCCTATAAATGTTATTTTCGAGCAAAAAAATAGCGACTCTAGCAATGATGATCAATTGATTAATTATTTTTTATTTAAAATATGTATGTTAAAGAATTAATAATATTGGTACATGGATGTATAAATTTTATATTCCATTGATATTATTTAAATATATATTTATCCGAAATCTTATATGAAATAATCTTATAATATTGGAAAATGAAGATAGTGATGAAGAATATGTAATGTAATGAATAATCCAGAAGAAATATATTGAAAAATATTATTCCCCATCCAAACTAATGGATAATATGTTTTATAAATGTAAAAATACATAAAATATTCTTAATTGGATTAAAATCATAATTTTGAATTGGAAGTGAATAATTCAAATGATGATGGTGTCGAGAAGTTGATTATTATAAAATTTTAAAATGTGATTTTTACAAGTTATTATAGAAAAATATCTAAATAATAATAATAGTTAGGATATATGGATTTTATGATCAATTGTTCTAATTAATGACTAACAAATATTTACAAACAAATGAAAACTAATAAAAAGTTAAACAAATATAGTAACAAAAATTGGAAAATTTGGCGTATGAGGTTGTTTTAATTTTTTTTTATTTTAATGGGTCTATGGTTCAAATATTTAAGAAAATGGGTTCTTTGAGCGCCAGACCATGTGGCGCTCAAGGGTTTTGGAATTGGAGCGCCACTTCAAGTGGCGCTCCACCAATTTGGCGGAAGAAGGGTGCAGCGCCACTTGAAGTGGCGCTGAAAAAATAAATACAAACCGTGCAGCGCCAATTGAAGTGGCGCTGCACCCTTCTTCCCAATCAATTCGGCGCCACTTGAAGTGGCGCCGAAACACCCCCCCATCCTATAAATAGGACCCTCGCCCCCCACCCCATTCCTCACTTCCTACCTCACCCCACCCCCATTCCTCCCTCCCTATCCCTTCCTCTCTCTCTCTCTCTCAAACTTTTTTATTGCGTTCTTCGGTTACTGTGAAGCCTTGCCTCTTCGGTTACTCTGCCTGTGTACCTACGTCGTCACAAATTTGAGGTAAATCTTTCTTTAAATTTATTTAATAGTTTTATTTAATAATTTAGTTGTTTAATTTATAGAATTAGTATATAATATTTGTATTTTATAAATAGTATGGTTTTTTAAATGTAATTAGATAATGAAATGATTAGTTAGTTAAATAATTAATCATAATTAGTTGATTAATCAATGATAATTAAGTTATTAATTAATCATAATTAGGTAAATAGTTAAATGTAATTAGATTATTAATTAATGATTATTAGCTAATTAATTAATCATAATTAGCAAATTAATTAATCATAATTATTTAATTAATGAATCATAATTAGTTAATTAATTCATTATAATTAGGTTATTAATTAATGGTAAGTAGGTAATAAATAATCATAATTAGTTAATTAAATAATCATAATTAGTTAATATCATAACTAATTAATTAATTAATCATAACTAGTTAATTAATTAATCATAATTAGTTTATTAATTAATAATAATTAGTTAAGTAATTAATCGTAATTAGTTAATTAATTAATCATTGTAATTAGTTAATTAATTAATCATAATTAGTTAAGTAATTAATCATAATTAGTAAATTAATTAATCATAATTAGTTAAGTAATTAATCATAATTAGTTAAGTAATTAATCATAATTAGTAAATTAATTAATCATAATTAGGTTATTAATTAATCCTAATTAGGTTATTAATTAATCATAATTAGTTAATTAATTAATCATTAGTAGTTAATTAATTAATCATAATTAGGTTATTAATTAATCTTAATTAGGTTATTAATTAATCATAATTAGTTAATTAATTAATCATAATTAGGTAATTAATTAATCATAATTAGGTTATTAATTAATCCTTATTAGGTTATTAATTAATCATAATTAGGTTATTAATTAATCATAATTAGGTAATTAATTAATCCTAATTAGGTTATTAATTAATCATAATTAGGTTATTAATTAATCATAATTAGGTTATTAATTAATCATAATTAGCTAATTAATGAATCATAATTAGGTAATTAATGAAACATAATAGGTTAATTAATTAATCATAATTAGGTAATTAATTAATCATAATTAGGTAATTAATGAAACATAATTAGGTAATTAATTAATCATAAGTAGGTAATTAAATAATCATAATTAGGTAATTAAATAATCGTAATTAGGTTATTAATCAATCATTACTTGCTAATTAATCAATCATCACTTGCTAATTAATCAATCATCACTTGCTAATTAATTAATCCTAATTTGTTAATTAATTAATCATAATTAGTTAATTAAGTAATCATAATTAGCTAATTAATTAATCATAATTAGTTAATTAATTAAGCATAATTAGTTAATTAAGTAATCATAATTAGGTAATTAATTAAGCATAATTAGTTAATTAAGTAATCATAATTAGGTAATTAATTAATCATAATTAGTTAATTAATTAATCATAATTAGTTAATTAGTTAGTCATTAGTAGTTAATTAATTAATCATAATTAGGTTATTAATTAATCCTAATTAGGTTATTAATTAATTATAATTAGTTAATTAATTAATCTTAATTAGGTTATTAATTAATCATAATTAGGTTATTAATTAATCATAATTAGGTTATTAATTAATCATAATTAGGTAATTAATTAATCATAATTAGGTTATTAATTAATCCTAATTAGGTTATTAATTAATCATAATTAGGTTATTAATTAATCCTAATTAGGTAATTAATAAATCATAATTAGGTAATTAATGAAACATAATAGGTTATTAATTAATCATAATTAGCTAATTAATTAATCATAATTAGGTAATTAATGAAACATAATTAGTTAATTAATTAATCATAATTAGGTAATTAATTAATCATAATTAGGTAATTAAATAATTGTAATTAGGTTATTAATCAATCATTGCTTGCTAATTAATCAATCATCACTTGCTAATTAATGAATCCTAATTAGTTAATTAATCAATCATAATTCGGTAATTAAGTAATCATAATTAGCTAATTAATTAATAATAATTAGTTAATTAATTAAGCATAATTAGTTAATTAATTAATCATAATTAGTTAATTAATTAAGCATAATTAGTTAATTAAGTAATCATAATTAGGTAATTACTTAATAATAATTAGTTAATTAGTTAACCATAATTAGGTAATTAGTTAACCATAATTAGGTAATTAGTTAACCATAATTAGGTAATTAGTTAACCATAATTAGGTAATTAGTTAACCATAATTAGGTAATTAGTTAACCATAATTAGGTAATTAGTTAACCATAATTAGGTAATTAGTTAACCATAATTAGGTAATTAGTTAACCATAATTAGGTAATTAGTTAACCATAATTAGGTAATTAGTTAACCATAATTAGGTGATTAGTTAATCATAATTAGGTAATTAGTTAACCATAATTAGGTAATTAGTTAACCATAATTAGGTTATTAGTTAACCATAATTAGGTAATTAGTTAACCATAATTAGGTAATTAGTTAACCATAATTAGGTAATTAATTTATCATAATTAAGTTATTAGCGAAGTAGTTATATTATTCAGCGAAGTAGTTATATTAATTAGCGAAGTTGTTATATTAATTAGCCAAGTAGTAGTAAATTGCCTATGGAATATACCTTTGCATTACATTCTAGGAATGATAATGAATTTAGTTTTCAATCTACCATGACCTCGGTTTTTAATTGAAGTTATGAACTTGAATTTAGTAGTTCAATATATTTTTTGCATATTAAGTGTTAGAGTTATCATGAAATGATTTCTCTCTTGAGTAAAGTATCCCCGGGTAGAGGGGCTTTGGGTCGGACCACCTACTTTCCTGGAGGCTTTCCTTGTCTAGGAAAGTGAATGGGGTTGGCTATCTGTCGCTCCGGGCTTACTCATGTGGAGACTTTCAATTTCATATAACTCTATGCTTTTACATGATGTGTTCGTGTACCTCATGCATATAATGCATGTGGATATGTATAAATATATTTGACTTCTATTTTTGGGTAAGTAATACAAACTTGTGGGTTGTGTAAATAGTTACACATCAATATGGTTTGAACATATTGATTTGGTGGAGGGATTAGGATTCCAACCTAAATTACTAGAAGCATGCGTACATAAATTGATTCTTTAATCAGATTTAATTAATAACAGTGGTTTCTTTTAGATAAAAAAGATGGTCGCCGCTTATATTTATTTCAACGGTCAAATAATTGAGACAGAACAAGGATGTAGTTATAGTATACATCCAGAAGCTGTTGTGATGCTTGGAGGATGTACTACTTTGGAAGCTGTGCAAAGGAAAATTCATCGGAGGTTAAAACTCGCGAGGAATCAAGTAATAGAGTCCATTACATTCAGACATCTTCAATTTATAGATAGGTTTTGGCATGTGCCCTATCCGGTAAATGATGATGATGATTGGGAATATATACTTTCATTGGTTAAGTATATATCTGAGAATCAAATGATGGAGTTGTATGTCACTATAGCTACAATGGAGGTTCCATCGACATTGGAAGTTGACCCATCTCAAATTCATGAAACTATGTCATATGATCCTTCACATCAAGACGTTCCATCAGCATCAGTAGTTATTCCATCATTTCCATCAGCCACAGTTTCAATGGATAGTCCTCCACATACTTTAGATGCATTGGTTGATGAATTTGAGGATGATGACAATTTTGAACAAGAAGAAGAGGAAGTTGAAGAAGAAAAAGAGCATGCGGAAGATCAGACTGTACCAACTCATGCGTGGTTCAACCGACCATTGAACCATCCTCCACTATTGGCTTCTTGGTCGAATGAAGGCATGAATCGCTTGCCAGAATTTGATTATTCAGTTATCACTCCCAGTTCAGAATTTCCAGGAATCATTGGTGGCATAAATCGAGTGTCAGATAACGATGTTCTATATATTGGCAGAGAGTTTGAGAGAAAAGAAGCAATGAAAAATGTGATAAAACAATATCACATTGAAAGACAATACTCATATGTTGTAGAAGAGTCAAAGAGATCTTATTATTTGATCTGTTGTGACAAATCTGAATCGAACTGTCAAATGCGTCTGTGAGCTATTATTGATTACACTTTTCACAGTTGGCGCATCACTAGATTTACTCCACACACATGTGTGAACCCAAGCTTGGCACAGGAACACTCTTCATTAGATGTTGAGTTTGTTTCAACTATTATTGTTGAAATGATTAGAGCATGTCAAGATGTCCCCGTGGTTCTGGTCATTGAGCGAATCAAACTGCTTTTTGGGTATCGAATCTCTTACTGGAAGGCATGGGCAGCACGACAAAAGGCTATTGTGAAAGTGTATGGTGATTGGGATGACTCTTATCGAGTTCTACCACAACTGTTGGAGCTTCTACGCCACAATAATCAAATAGTCTATCGGTTACATATAGTTGAATATGTTAACCAACAGAACCAACTTGACCGCTCAATGGTTGTGTCTGATAGATTATTTTGGACATTTTTACCATGTGTGGCGGCTTTTAGACATTGCAAGCAGTTCATACAAATTGGTGGCACATTTCTGTATGGAAAGTATACCGGAACTTTATTGATTGCCACCACACAAGATAGAAATCGAGCCCCTCTGCCTATAGCATTTGCAATTGTGGAGAAAGAGAACTTCTCATCATGGAGCTGGTTTCTGGCATGTCTCCGAGAGTTTGTTACGGATGCAGAAGGGATTTGTCTTATTTCTGATCGCCACCATGCAATCAAGGAGGCGATACAGTCTGAGGGTCTTTCGTGGAGACCACCATATGCCCATTATCGATACTGTATTCGACACATTGCCAGCAATTTGTGAAATAAGTTCAAGAATGAGTCGATGAAAAAGGAAATCTTAAAAATTGGTATGAACATACTTTTCTGTTTAAAATGTTTTTGTCGTAGTTATTTTCATAACTATTCAGATGACTATTTGTATGATAGCATATGAGCCTCAACAACAAAGGATGGAGGAGCGTCTTCAAGATATCCACAGAGTGAATCCAGAAGTGTATGATTACATGATGCAAATTCCAAAGCAGCAATGGTCGTTGGCATATGATGATGGGAGGAGATATGGTCATATGACGACCAACATCGTAGAATGTATAAATGGAGTTTTCAAGGGTGTTCGAAAACTACCTATCACAGGTAAATACGAATATTTCAATATATGTTACTCAGAAGAGTTACTATTATTATATAATATTTGTATAATGTCGTAAATCTAAATTTCAGGGTTGGTACAAGAGACCTTCTATCGTAGTGTAAAGTACTTTCTGGAACGAGGAAAGCAAGCTGAAGAGGGCTTGAACAGAGGGATGCGCTATGGACACCATTTCCAACGCGAGCTAGATACAGTTCTTCAGGAGGCCGCAACATACCGTGTAACTGCATTTAATCGTCCAGAGCAACGATTTGAGGTCGCTGAGCCTGGTGATGCTATGGCATGTAGCAATGGTCCTGTGCGAGTTGTTTTATTGGAGAAGCGTTACTGTGATTGTGGCAACTTTCAGGCAATGATATATCCCTACGGCCATGTGATTGCTGCATGTGCTTACATACACATATCTTGGGAGCAGTTCGTTGATCCATCTTATCGACTCGAGAGCATCAACTCCTGCTACAATACTCCGTGGATGCCAATCGGGGAATATCAGAATTTTCAGCTGCCTGATGGAGCACCCACGCTTCTACCGAACAGCAATAGACTTCAACCTAAAGGGAGGCCAAAGTCGACTCGTATTCGGAATGAGATGGATTGGCCTAGTGAACATCCAGCTGGACGGCGGTGCAGCATATGCCGCCAGGAAGGTCATACGAAGACACGTTGCCCTAGACACATAGGGCAATCGTCTAATGGTTAAAATGAATCATGTACTCTATCAGTTACTGTAAAACTTTGTACATGTAATTATTTTTATCATTTCACCATTTTTAATCATATTTGTCTTACTTGTAAATATGGTAATTTTTGGAAAATGTACCACGATTTCACGTGACATTTTTTGTCTAACGATCAACATTACATGAGTAGCTTTAAACAAACAACACCAACTCAAAAAAAAGGAATGTACCTGTATAAGAAAACAAAACCATTTGAAGGGAGGTATTATACCATCAGGAAGAGAGATTCTAGAAATGTGAAATGTTATGAAAAACCTTTAGATGAAATGTGTCAGTTCCCCACTAGATGTGCATGTTTCTTCAAAATTTTCAGGCTGGAGATAATCCACCATAAGTTTCACATAGCCTTATGTCTTCCATGGATTAATGTCAAACACTTCAACCAATTTTTTTACTTTATGGGGAAGTAAAACCTCATTCCTTTGAATATGCACATTACCATGAACATATAAAATCATCATTTTGCAAGAAAAACTACTAATATCATGTTCACTGAAATACCCCTTAACGTAAGAATGATACAAATAGTTTAAGTACCCAATAGCAAGATTCCAATCCATTTTGAAGGATAATGGGGATGACAAGGAAACATCAACCCCCAGGCCCACCCCTTCCACCCGTTCAACCAACTTCGGTAACTCCTATAGAAGTAGCTTTTCAAAAAAATGAAATGTCACCCCACCACAGCTTTCTACATCCATATTAACCCCCCAATTCAGTTTCATTAAATGTGGATATCCCTCATTTTTACCAAAGTTAATGATGCACTATTAAACCACCACTTTTAACCCCCACCTCAAAAATACAGAATGTTTTGAGGGATGAGAAATGATTCGACACATTTCAATGTTCTAAAATGCACTGAATCATTTCTCATCCCTCAAAGAATTTTGTATTTTTGAGGAGGGGGTTGAAAAGTGATGGTTTAATAGTGCATCATTGACTTTGTTAAAAATGGGGACTGTCCACATTTAATGAAACTAAATTGGGGGGTTAATATGGATGTAGGAAGCTGTGGTGGTGTGACATTTCATTTTTTTTGAAAAACTACTTCTATAGGAGTTACCGAAGTTGGTTGAATGGGTGGAAGGGGTGGGCCTGGGGGTTGATGTTTCCTTGTCATCCCCATTATCCTTCAAAATGTATTGGAATCTTTCTATTGGGTACTTACACTATTTGTATCATTCTTACGTTAAGGGGTATTTTAGTGAACATGAGATTAGTAGTTTTTCTTGAAAAATGATGATTTTATATGTTCATGGTAATGTGCATATTCAAAGGAATGAGGTTTTACTTCCCCATAAAGTAAAAAAATTGGTTGATGTGTTTGACATTAATCCATGGAAGACATAAGGCTATGTGAAACTTATGGTGGATTATCTCCAGCCTGAAAATTTTGAAGAAACATGCACATCTAGTGGGGAACTGACACATTTCATCTAAAGGTTTGTCATAACATTGCACATTTCTAGAATCTCTCTTCCTGATGGTATAATACCTCCCTTCTCATCTCACCTTACCAAGAAAAATTATCTAGAGCTTCTGAGGTTGATTTATACTCAGGGGCATGTCAAAATTGCAAAGATGTTTCTATTGTTACTAGACACATAGGGCAATCATCTAATGGTTAAAATTAATCACGTACTCTATCAGTTACTGTAAAACTTTGTACATGTAATTATTTTTATCATTTCACCATTTTTAATCATATTTGTTGTACTTGTAAATAGGGTAATTTTTGGAAAATGTACCACGATTTCACGTGACATTTTTTGTCGAACTATCAACATTACATGAGTAGCTTTAAACAAACAACACCAACTCAAAAAAAGGAATGTACATGTATAAGAAACCAAAACCATTTGAACTATTAAATGAAAATGTCATCAGTTTTTTATAATGAAAGATGAACTTACAGTGACTACAAAACAAAAACGACGAAACTCTGAACGTCTTCACCCCAACACCCCAACACGGGAGACAACAAAAAACCCAATGTGTTTATGCTTCTTTCAAAATTATATGATAAATTACATATCTTACATGATAAAAGTCATAACTTACATGAAATTAATGTTTTATTGTTTGCACATTCAGATGGAGCAGCCACTTTTATCTTGCCAGGAGACGCACGTGTCACGAGATGTGTTGGCGCGACGACCTGTTTGACATCTTCATGTTTGGAGAGCGCACCGTTTCCATCATGAGGCACCGCCGGCAGCTATTTGTCCATACCTTAGACGTGCAGGCTTTTATGGAGTCGCTATGTGTGACTTCAAGACCATCGACCATCATTTGATAGCTTCATTGGTTGAGAGATGGCAGCCAGAGACACACATTTCATCTCCCAAAGGGGGAGATGACTATTACATTAGAGTAAGTCGCCTACATGCTGGGATTACCTATCCATGGAGATGCAGTCAATAGAATTATCCAAAAAATTCCATTTTCCCTTTCGTTTTTGGTTAACAACCACACCATTTATGTTTCTTGAATGTATCATTGAATATAAGGTGATTCCCTCCATGTAAAATTAGTATCTCTTTCTTTCAAAATGATATTGAAACTCGATGTGCTTAGAAACATAGTGTTGTAATCCTAAGAGTGCATAAATTCTTTTGAAAATTTATTCTGTTCATCCCCATTCTCTATATCTTACTAGATTTGGATACATTAAATCATTCACTTATTAATGGGTCCCTAAATGTAAATGTATCTTTGACACTATATCTCACCTAAAAAATAATGAACACACTCTAAAATACATTCATATACATTTTGATAGGTATCATGTTTCAAACATGGTCAGTGGATGACCCTTATTTTTGATACCCATCCATGATGGAATGATAGTGGAATTACTGTTTCAAACATGGTTTGAATCCATCATTTATAATCATATCAAACCTAACGTGTTCTATATCATTGTAATCTTGATTAAATTCATCCATCACATCCATTGTATGGGTAGAATTAAAAACCCCTTGAATTATCCCAATCATGCAAGTTCATGCATTTATAAATTAATTTTGTTGTTTTGAGAGTCCTGATACCCAACTGCTTTATTTTGTATCATAATAATCATTTTGGAAAATTAATAATTAAGAATATAAATGAATAGTCTATATCCAACATTCTCACATATATGTGGAATATTTAATTTTTCCCTTGTTTATCACACTATGCGAGACTCATGTGGGATAGGGATTTATTATTGGTTTTTATAAGGTGATTATGATGGAGAAAAAGAAAAATATAATTTAGTATATGGGGAATTAAAAACTAATAATTTCAAAATAGTATGTATGTTTTACGACATGCTGAATCCCCTCCTATTTTTATAACTACAATAAATCTCTCTAAGGTTCAACCCTATAAATTTAGAGTTCTATCTCAGGGATAATCTAATGATTAGACCCCATTATCTTCTTCCACTTGGAATACACTTCCACATCCTACTCATCCATGGAGTAGACCTAATCGGCACAAATATTTTCCCAACACAACTCAACTCGACATTTTGATTCCATATATTCTTCCCATGTGACCCTAAACATAGTCATTGAAAACTCTTTTATTTATAATTTTTTTATATTTCAAAATTAATGGTATCATTGAAATTTTACACTTTCCACTCCATCCATGTGATTTTATAATCAACTTTCTTGAGATCCTTCAAACATTTGGATTTATCTTAGTACTATGTAATCTTGATATCAGAAGTCTTTGAGTTCACCCTATTGGTAATATAGTAATGGTATACCTCAAATAGAGTATCAGTATCTTCATATTAGGGTTAGAGAATTAATATCCAGTGATTGAGGGACCCATAAAACTGAAAAGATCTTCCCATATAGTGTCAGATATGAATGTTTTCATTCTTCTCCATAACACACACCAGAGAATAAAATTTTCATCAGCAATATTGGACATGGACTCATCCATATCCTTTTGAAGAACATTATTACACTTGGTAAAATCCTTGATGAAAATTGTATTGGGACTCTCCTTAGGTAGTTTTATGAATGGTTAAGTCACTCTAATAAGGGGAGGGATGTCCCAATCCATCTCTTCATAAGTGGAAGCAACATCATCCCCGCTGAGTTTATCCACCCATAGTGTCATAATTTCCCCCAATTCCTATGATAATTATGGAAGAAAGCATCAACATCCATCTACACTAAATAACACATATTCTTCATGTGGGCCTCTCCAACAAAACTTTCTCTGTACATGATGTATCTTTTTCCACCTACTGTTGTTTATGTTAGACATATCCCCCAACATAGAATAGATTCATGGAATCCCCTTCAACTCATCCCACCATTAGTTCTCCTTGATACTTCAATGATCACCTTGAATGTTAATGTGAATCCTTCCTTCTACACTATATTTATGGCCGTTTTCTTGATGACACCTTCTTTCTTTCCAACTAGCACAAAATTTAGTTTGCATGTGTTTCTATGTACTTGTTATCATAGGTCTTAGTGGCGATGAATATATGAGTGACTAGTGCAATAATGATACCTTTTCAAGTACATTTATAAATAAATATCCACTAGAACTAATGAATGATATACTGATTCCTATCCCCAATCACACCCATGTATACTCACGTCACATATTGAAAATAAGATAGGGTTGGAGTGTATATATTTTAGTATGTTTTCCATCAATAATTTTGACCAAAATTTCTTTATAGAATTCTAGATGTAATTATAGTTGATTGAGTGAACCCTACGAGTTTTCACCCATCTCACCGGTTGGTTTTAGGAATGTTCTAATGATAATGCTCCTAGAATAATGAATAAAAAATGTCACAACAACTTCATTGAGTTTCATCAGTCTGAACCAATATTTATTGAGTTGAGATGGGTATAGTTTTATGTTCAGGGGGTGGGAATCATCATTATAATTCATACGAGATGTTGTGAGTTATGACCCATCCATGTTGAAATTTTAAGGGACCACAGGTGCTACTTGGCATATTACTCCTCACAACATGTACCGTTAGTGATTGATTTGGGATATTAGATAGATTCCTATGTTGAATTGATTCACAACATCTAGGATCTCCACCATTATCAAAAATTTTGATCACTCACTCAAACATGCTTCCCAATATTGGCGTATCCAACCAAAATGTTATATAATTATGAATGCCATATATTGATCATTTGGGAGCTAGTTCTTCATACCATATCTACACTCATTGTATCCTCCCCACTAAAATATCAACATGTATGATCCATGACACATACATTACATCTGCATCACACATTTATTTTTCCACCTAGAATCCTTCACTAACGGAATGATTGAAAATGTTCCCAACCATCTATTAAAAATGATATCTTTTTTGAATATAGTATGATGACGTAGACCCACTTAAAAAAATATAGAAGGTTATCCTCTGTTATTGTATTCAACATTTCATCCTGCAGGAAATGGATGTTTGGGTAAAATTTTCATACGACAAAATAGTTAGAGGAACCATGCTGATGATGTACAGATCCCATAAGCTAATCCCTACCTCCTCATGAAGGTTCTAGAAGGTGTTTGTATCTAGGTTCCAATTACAAATAATTTATTACGCCAACTATGATTGATGATTTTAATATAATTAGGAAGTCCATATTACACCATACTATTCTATATGGTTCAATTGAGCCTTATTATCTTTCTATGTGAAGTGTACCTAGTATGTTGACACACACTCATCAGTGATGTTCCCCCCAACTCACTTGTCCTGGTCTTCATACCAACCCAGTAAGTGGTTTTAATTCTAACCTGAATGACACATAGATAATATGAAAGGAATTATTTTGTAAATGTATATTCCCTTGTAGATAAGCATGTGTAACAACTCAATGTCTATATAGTTGTAACATTATTTTATTTGACTAATTGGTAGACAGTATTAATTTTCCAGTGGGTATGATCATCATGATGGAAAAACTCAGATCATTGGGTATTCGACTCCATGATTGGATTTGAAACATCATCTACTAGTCTAATGTTATAGAGTAGTATTAATTATCTTAATATAAACCCTCTTTGGGTGTCCATAAGTAATACCATTAATTTTAAAAATACCATAAAATCCTTCAGGACCAATAAATTTCATGGTTTCTTTCCATCACTCCCCTAATAGAACTAGTATCACTATAATGTTGTTCATCTTAATCGATTATATCCTTGTTATTTAGAGAAATAACTATAGGAGGAATCCACAAATATGTTTTTTTAAAAATAATGTAGTAGTTACATGAACTCATCTTGGGATTTCACAAGGATAGATCCCATACATGATGTGACATGTTTGAACATTGGGGTTAAGAGCTTAAGAGTTCATGCAAATGGATGGATTTTTAGAACATGAGATATAATTATCAGGGTAAACTATCTTTATATCTATTAAATAGTCCCACTTACCAATATATAAATATGATCCCCCCTATATGCAAGCTCATTCACCCCCATTTCCATAAAAAATTAAATAGTTGTGTGACTGGATGGAAACATATTACAGACTCCACACTTTTCCTCCAACATAAACCTTCTAGTCCCTCTATACATTAATGTTGAGAGTGGGGGTAAATTTGTTTCTAAGAACATATATAAACTCTAAAAGGATATTTATTCATCAAAACAAAGATACACTATATCTTAATGAATCGTTAATGGTTCATGATTTTATTAGATCTTAACATTTTTTTATTTCATGAAAATTCATTCTTTGTCGTGCAACCAGCATGTGCACAAAATAAGACATTTTAAAGAAAAGGTTTTATGGGATCACTATAGTGACCAAGATAAATAAAATGTGATGGTGTAAAATAGTTGATCAATATTCACAAAATTAAAAGTTGAGAAAACCATTTTATTGAAAAATTTATTGACTTACTGAATCCTACTATGACGTTATCCGAATTGAAAGTGTGTCAGAGTCACACCATAGAAATCTCATTATATAGATAGATATCCATAGAATAATACTCCAATTTAATCTATAAATTTATAACCCCCTCGCCATTTGAATAATAGATCTCCAAATTTCAATGAGTCAACTCTGTCTCACACAAACCCCACTTCCATGACATCATGCTACCCCGAACTCCAATGGATTCCAAAAGGTAGAGAACTTTTACAAAAAATATCACATGGGTGTATAAAATTATTTACATATGTATGATTCAACCTCAACTAACATCCCTTAATGGTAAGATGTGTTTAGTCATGATTACATTCATCGAAGAAAACCAAAGGAATCAAGAGAATCTACTTGTTTCACATATCTATTCCACCAATATAGATGTCATGTTATTATGATAGAACCAAAGTTTTTACCACCCCATTGGTGAGAAAAATTATTGTGTTGAATATAGAAACCATTGCTTTCCTGAACCAATGCCTCCATCAACTAAATACAATTCTGTGCATGCTAGGTTCACTCTGTCAAATGATCTGAGAGGGTGGCCAATAAGTGTATGATAGGTTAAATATTTTCCTATTAGAATATTTTTTACTTTCTAAAAAACAAAATTCTCTCTTCCTCTAATAGAAATATATGAATAGATATGAAATCATCCACATAACAGAGTGATATTTACTTGGTTCACCCTCACTGGGCTACATCCAAGGACCATATAATGACAATATGCTGATGTACCAAATTTACTATTGCTTACTGCCAATAATAAGTACAATGTTCAAGATAGATCTTTTATTCCATGTCTCACTGCCTCTATAAGTCTTAGGGTATGATCACTAAATTATCATGGGACCCTCCCTATGCATCTCTCTCTGGCTCACTATCGGTGGATAGGGTCACCGTCTTTCTCTTCCTTTACTCACTGTTATATGAGTGGAATCCTATAATAGTTCATGGTCGTGTAGGTGAAACACAGTTTATGGACTAGTAGGATCTTAATTTACATGAATTACTGTATCCTAACCTTTATTGAGATGCCCCGTTGATGTTTCGTTTTCACCAGTAGATGAAGTGCACCATCCCAAGAATAGCTAGGTATCGAAATATACTTCCAAAAAGTCATTTGCATCTTTCGAATGCTTTATTGTAAAAATCATGAACCTGCACCTCCCATGTACTGTGTACAAGTATAGGTACACAGAACACCTCATTTGCATACGGATGTCACTGTTGTGAATTTCCCTTCATCTGCAGACGGTCATCGCCTTCATTATTACATATCGCCTCGATGTAAAGATCTTGCAATCCTCCTCTGGGAAACCACTCCTTTCAGTGAACTGTTATTTCCTCGCAGACTTCCTTCACTAACCATCTATATACTACATATTCTTCCTCTTTGTATTGTCTCTTATGGGGGTTAAATCTCTCCACAAAAACATTTGGTAGAATTTCATCCACGTGAACCACTTTATCTATGGAATAATTCTTCCCCACAAACCTCATTCGACCATTGTTGAATTCTCAGACCAAAAATATTTTCCCTAATTATATTATGTCCCAACAGTAATTGGTGGGATTAGTGATTCTTATATAGGAAATAATTTCTAGAAAATATGAAAATATAAGATTTACCAAATATTCAACCGAGGCTTCACCACCTAACAACCCTATTGCCCCAAAAAACAGAAAGTCACCCATGAACAATTTTTCCTATTAGGTAAGAGTACTATATTTCTTCTTATATAGTCAATCTCTTACATAGAGGTCAAGCCACCTGCTTACCACATCATCATCTACTATGAACCATTTTTGGTTTGGTGAGCCACCCTAGCATACCATTCTTGCTTCTCCACATACAGTTCCCAGAACATGGTACGCTGTCCATGAATTGTGGTACACAATTCTCATCCTTTTGTACCTTTTCTTCAATGTTCTTCATAGTGTAAACTCTTATGATTTAATCCTTCCTTTTTAAACAAAAAACTCATTATTTTGAGGCCTGAATATTATGAAAACACTAGGAAACTATTCAACCTTAAAAAAATATATTTGACCAACACCAACCATTCTCATTCGCGGTCATCTGGATTTTTCAACAAACAAAATCACACCCAAAAAATAAAAAGTGGATATCTTGAGTGATTATTTTTTCAAAAGTCTCCCCGATGTGGTTTTTTAACAAATCATCTCATAACAATTCATCACTTTTTAATACATCATTAAAACTCCTTTCTTCTTCAGCCACTATTTGCTTTATGCGATTAAGATAGTGATCAAGGATTTACTGAACACAAACTATAAGACCACATGATCCATCCTCGGCGTGACAAACAAGCGTATAATGAAAATTTCATCAATGGGTCATTTCATTTTTAACATCAATTTTTGAATCCAAACTAAAACAAATAAAATACTTTAATCACGAACCTTAAATTTTGTGATATCTAATTGTTGATCAAGCACATCATGAATCCTCATATTTAATGCGCCCTATATGTGTTAGCTCCACTAATCAGCTTCAGCTCAACTTCAACTCCCCCTATCTCACTACTCCACTTAATATCTTCTCCCCTTGATTTTCTCCTCATTGAATAGTAACACATTCTCTCTCCCCCATCTTCAACGAACCTGAAGGGAACTTCCTTGTTTTCAGCAATAGGAAAAAGAAAACGTATCAAAATATTTGAGAAAAAACATCATACCTATGGGAGAGGGGGACTCAAATCCACACTTTTTCAAGTGTGGGAAGTCAATTGGAATCATAAACCTAGTAGATGCCATTTAAATTCTTTTTTTGGGTAATTACATTGTATGAATATCAGTAACATATTGTTATTTATTAACATTTTCCAACATCAGATGACCTTGATCCACCTTCTCATTGATAAATGATATTTTACTTCAATGTGCTTTTCCAATGAGTGATGGACTTGATTTTTGCTATGATTTATAAAAGTTGATTTATCACAAGGGATTCTGATCGTAGATTTCTCGTCAATTCACATATCCTCATGTTGTTGTTTCATCCACAATAGTTGTGGGAATGCTTGAGTAGCAACAATATATTCAGCTTCTGCAGTGCTCATTGAAATGAAATCTTGTTTCTTTATCAACTAAGAGACACAAAATTGACTAATATAGAAAGCAGCTCCTGATATTCATTTCCTATCATCCATTCACCTGGCCCAATCTGCATTTTCATGTCCCAATACCTCTGGATGAGATTTATAATTTTACATTAGGCCAAAATCCATTATGCTCTTGATATTTTGATGATTTTTTTAAATGAAATAATGTTTCATTCATTGGGATTGAATTGATATCATATTTCATGGTATGTGGAAAATAAAATTGCACACCATTTTGCTATAAAGTATTGCAAACATCCAATGATTTTCTTATATTATGTGATGTTAAATATCTTTCCCTCATCATATTTTGATTGTATCATCCGAGTAGAAAATGGGGTCTCCATCTCCATGGAATTATCCATTCAAAACATTATCAAAACCTCCTTATCATATTTATATCTATAAATAAATGTCCCATTTCTTTCTTTTGTCACTTGTAAGCTAAGGAAAACATCATCTAACCAAGAATTGACATTTTTAACACTTTTTTCATGTATATTGAAAACTGTCTGCATTGTGCTTCATCTGATCCACCAATTATTATGTCATCGACATAAATCAACACCATCATCCTCTGATTTTTGTCATTGTTGGAATACAAATTGTAATCATCTACACCACTTTGAAAACCAACCTTCATTAGAAACTGATTAATCCTTGAATACCATGCTCTTGGTTCTTGCTTCATAACATATAATGATTTCTTCAGCCGAAAAACTGTTTTCTCATTTTTATAAATGAGAAAACCATATGGATGTTCAATGAAAAAAAATATCTTCTAGAATTACATTTAGAAATGTTGGCTTATCAACCATATGAAAAACCTTAATATTTATATTCACTGTTATGGATAAGAATAAAATGATTATCTCTGGCCTTGAAACAGGTGAAAATGTATCATCAACATCAATACCCTCTATCTGGGATTACCCTTGGCACACTAGTCAGGAATTGTTTCAAATAACATCACCATCTTCTTTTATTCTATTGTGAAATAACCAGTTTGTTCCAATGACATTATTTTTTGTGGGCCTTGAAACAGTTCCCATGTATGATTATTCTCAATTTTCTCAAGCTCTTCATTCATTTCAGGAAATTGATTATCATCTTTAGTAGCTTCATCAATAAATTTAGGCTCCACCTGTGATATGTAAGATCCTTTATGTGGAGACATCATCCTATTTGTCTATACTGGTGTTGTCTGATCACCCAATATGTTCTTCCTGTAAATTTCAGATCTTCCTACTATTCTTTGGGCAGACACAAATGTATTTTAATAATTTGAGTCATCTTCTGAATCTACTTCTTGAGTTGGAGTGTTTCTGGACATGATCATCTCTTCATCAATATCCCATATGTCTGATCATGTATTTTATAATGATTATGCTCATTCTTCACTATAGTCACATCATGACATTCAAATATCTTTCCCATCCAATTATTAATGAATTTATATGATTTTATTTTCTTTTAGTAGCCAAGAAATATCCCCTCACCTCAATAGGATTAAAACTTATTATGTTTCACCTTATTTATAAATAAAATTTTTCTTCCCCAAACACGAATGTACTTCAGCTAAGTCTTCCTTCCATACTGTAACAAGTATCTAATATTCCCCACTTTCAATAAAATAAATTCTCTATTTGAAGTGTAGAATACATTCATGACAGATTCATTCCAAAAATTTTCTAGATGATCTCCCTTAATGAGCATTGTTCTGGCCACGTGGTTGACAATATAATTTCTACTCTCAACTACTCTTTTCTACTGTGGAGTCCTTAATTCTGAAACTCGATGCATTATCTCATGTTTCTCAACATAATTCCCTACTTAGAAATTTGGAAAGTCTATTCCATTATATTATAAAATCATCTAGATTTTTTTACAGATCATCTTTTCACATTCTCATGGATATATTGTAATATAACTTAACAATTCATATTTGTGAGTGATTATTGATACTCATGCCATTCTTCTATAGTTATCAATGAAGAAAAAATAATACATCCTTCCATCAATAGAACATGGTGAAATCGGCCCACACTCATTAATATGCACAAACATAAGCAATCATATTGACCTTCACTCCTTTTTCATATATGTATTTAGATTTATCTTCCCTTATTGATGAACATCTCATGTATGAGTATAATCATGAGATAATCTTGGTCGATTTCGAGCCAAATTATATTTTTCCAAATATTTAAAGGGAAATTTCTTTATGTGCCCAAAATGGTATTCCATAACTTTTTTTCATTATCCTTGAAAATAATGCACATATCTTCTTCTCTGTTGACAAGGTAACTACTCCCTTTTGAATTCTTTACTTGAAACTCAATAGCACCGTCATTTTCTATGTTGATTCACAATTTCAGGGAAATTATAATGGCTTATCCTATGTCACTCAATTTAATAACACTAAGCATGTTGTGACTATGACCTTCAATGACCAGAACATCTTCTCATCTCATGTCTTTTCCTCCAAATTTTCATTTCTTAAACCAATAATTTTCAATCCCTCGTAATTTCCATATATTACAATAACTTCATTATGATACTTAATTCTAGTAACTAGATTTTTTAATTTCTGTCATATGGGAAGTGAATCCACTATCAATGATCAATATCCTAGTGCGTTTTGATTCCTTCAATGCAATTTATACAACCATTTATTTCACTTCCCTTTAATTTTTGATGCGTGTATTTGACTTCATATCTGATATGGAATGATATTCTGGATCTTTCTACATATTTGATGATCTTTGCTCAACCAGCTGAGCTGCAAATCACTTTTGAATTTTCATCTCCCTTGAAGAGACTTTTGGATACTTCTTATAAACAAATTCATCCAGCCTTGGCACATTCCTCTTCATTGTTGATGTGCAATATCTTTCCATATTTCAGAGTCATTAACAACTGAAACATTTTCAATCAAATAATGTCCTAAAAATTTTCGCTTTGTGAAATTACCTCTATTGGTCTTATTGCATTTGGTACCTCTTATAAATGGAATATACATTTTCAAAGTGTCATAAATTACTAAAATAATAGAATCCTATGTGACTAATATTACTATGTGACAATGATGTACCACCAGTTGTGCCTTGGGTTCTCAGAATATTTTGATTCGTTTCCATACCATATCAATCATCATTCCTGGATTGGATGATTGTGGTCTGGCTTGAACCATAACATCTTCTTATTTTAGATCAATCTTCATGTTGGGCTTATCATTCAGAGTTTATAGTTTCTTTTGTTAGGCTGGCCCACTATTCTCAAATATTTTCTTCTCAGATTATTAAATGATCTTCATTCCTGATGTCAAACCTGGAGTAAACAATTTCTCTTGATCATTAACTATTTTTTGAAGAGTGAAGACTTCCTCTTCTAGTTATTTGATACATTTTATTTGATCGTTTCTAGTTTCAGTGACTCTTTTGATTCCCAATTTCTATTATTAAATTTTGAGTTTGTACTCAACCACCATTTCTAAACATTCTTGCATTGAAGAACTAATCTTGTAAATATCTATATTCATCTCAGAATTCTCTTCTACCTACTACTACATAGATATTTTGGCATCACGAACTGATTTGCTAACTGTCATTGTGTTGTCTCCCAAAATATCTAATTATTCAATTGAAGCGTCTAATTCAACCTAAATATCAAATCTTCTTCAATTTCTCCATTTTTTTTGTCACTTTCTTCTATTTATAGTTAATTTCTTACAACTACCACAAAATCATCTATTTTAGGATCCTTGCAGTCTCTAACTCTTTTACCTCAGATTCTTATAAACATTCATCCTCTTTTGAAAGCATATTCTTCTTTTTGATGAAAATTCTCATTGTACTTCTCATCCATTTTTCATTTTAATAATACCTCTTTTGGGTAATTTCACCATTTTCTTCATTTTTATCATCAAACAACTTAGGAAACATTGATGCCAACTCCCCAATCATTTCGCATCAAAATCATGAAAATAGAAGACTACCTTTGAACGTACCTTTTCCCCTTTGTAGATTAGATGAGAGAAAGGACATGAAGTTATCAATATTATCCTTATATGGACTATCTTCAACAGAGATATTCTTCATGGCCTTTAATTTCCATTCCATAGACTTCCCCTTTTCACATAATCATTATCATTGTTTCTCATTTCATATCATAAAAGGGTACTGTGTATGTTATCTAGTGTGATCTCTTTCGGGTTTTTGTCTTCCAACACTACAACTTTCTAATTGAACCATCGTGGATGTTTACTCAAGATACATTTCAAAATCATCATATCTTCAATGACTTCCCTAAGGTCCCACATGTCTTTCAAATTATTATTTATCATATCCATGAATGAATCAACAATCTAATTTGGATTAATTCTGAGATCCTCATACTTGATTCATAGAACCACCTGCTTTGCTTCTTAGACCTTTTTGTCTCTCTAATAAGGATTCAATAATTTCTTAAAAATTACATGTGATGTTTTACAAGACATCACCTTTCTATAAATTAAATTTTTATGGACCCCCATAATGCATTAATTCATTTAGAATGAACTTCCCATTATGTTATTTCAGCATATGATAAAGAACCACTAATAATGTCATATGATATTCCATGCATAGTTATTGTGAAGAAATCCATACCTTCTTATAGGATGTAGTTCTGCATTCGATTCTTTCATAGTTGAAAATTATTTCCATAAAATATAGGAATTTTATTTAGATTTACCACAACCATTTATTTTTCTAAAGAGAGTACCAATAATTTTCGACCTTCCCCTCTGATACAAATTGATATTTATAATAGTAGAAATTCCCTGAGAGTAGGGGGTGAATTAGGGTATGTGAGATTTAATATTTTCCTCTTCGGAGCTCATTTTCTTATTAAACAATAATCAATTATTCTAATACAAATATATGACCAGATATGAAATCATGCATAGGACACAATGATTTTTACATGGTTCACCTTTAGTGGGTTTCTATAACGACCCATACTTTACATACATTGTTATTACTTCAAAATTGAAGCACACTTATTACAACATATAACAAAACCAGGAAAGGACCGTATAGGTATAGAGTCTTTAGAAACTGGGAAACATAAACAACTAGTTCATAAAGAATCTACTTTTCCTCCCATTTATTTCATCATATCTAGAATCCCTTTTTGGAATATCCTACTTAATAACCTTCTTCCTGGCCTGGGGAAATAAAACATACAACAGGGTGAGCTCAAATTCTCAGTAAGGGTAAACAAAAGAAAAATCAATCACATCATATACATAAGAACATAACTTTTGGAAATCATAACCTGAAAAAGAGATTATAATTTCATAACATGGGATAAATCATAGTAGTGAAATATAATCCCAATAATAATAACTTACAACATGAAACTTTGTGGCATACACACATAATCATAGAGAATAATTTCTTGTTAGTCAAGACTCATTTCCAAGACTATCTTAGTGGACAAAGTCCATTTCTGAACCGAGTTCACTCCTCGTTTCAGTCCTGTTTCACCGAACCGGTTTAACCTGCCATTCCATCCATGTCTATCTCATGAGATATTAAATCTTTACCCAATGCATTGTATGGAGATATAGGTCCCACCCATCTCATAATGATACTATTCTTATGTGTTCCACAAAATCATAAACCATACATCATAGCATAACCCATGTAATAAAAATGGGAATCTTAAACATCATGACATCATAAAACAATTCATATAAGATAAAGGAATTAATAAAAAAAATTCCATCACAACATAATCATATCAATGTAATAATAGGGATATAAACAGAACCCTATATTATCTTATATGTAAAATAATTTTGATAAAACACTTGAACTCCATTCTTGAGGAAAATAACATTTCTACTTCAAAAGCACTTTTCCTTTCTTAAAATGTCATACAATTCTAAACTAAAATAATTTGATTAAAAATAAACTTGAAAACATGTAAAGTATGCTTCTTGGAAATAATGTTTTAAAAATCCATTCATGCCATATAAGTTAAAAAAATTCTTCTCGTACTTTTGTCGGAAAAGTCAAAAAAGTACCTCGTACTAAAAACGACAAAAGATTCCTTTCATATATTTTACTAAAAACTCCCCAAAGGGTAAAATTGGATTTAAACAATTGTAGGTGGATAGAAATAATATTACATATTGAGGAAACATGGATGTGTATGATAAAATAAACCCCAGTAAATTTCAAAGTATAAACAATCTCGGATAAAAATGAGATTGTGATATTTCCCTTACGTTAGGTCTGATTTGGTTCGTTAGTGTCCGAACCTCCTGTATAATGATTTAAATAATGTTATTGACTTATTCTAGAATCATACGTAATTTTATGATATCATATATAGTCATATTCTTAGCTTCTTATTAGTAATATTTCATTACTAATTGTTATTCGGGAGTTTATTACTTTTTGTTCTTATGCGTGTTTTGTCGAATAAATGCTTATTTTTTATTTTAGGTTATAGATACCTCATTTACAGAATGTTATTAGTGTAATATATACCATATTCATTCATTAAATTAATTTATATAATCATTATTCAATGAAGATCATGTAGAACGAGTCGCATCACATTGTGGAGACGATATTCCGTACGTATGCACGAGCGATGATATCGTTCCCATGATCATGGAATTGTATTGGAGTGTATGTATACTATTTCAGAATCAATATCACTTTAAAATAATCATATATATTCATTATTTACACCATTATACCCATACAAGTAAGGTGGTTGTGGAAAATAGTTTACACCACGGCGTGGAGACGGTATTCCGTACGTACGCACACGCAGTGATTTCATTTTCCGTAGAATGGATATATGGTGAAATATGGTTGTTTCATACTTATAATAACATATCATTATATGAGTGATACTGATGTTATTACTTCATAATTAAACAGCTAATGAAGAAGAAGTGGTAATAGAAATAAATTTGAAAGAATCGGTAACAGACATTACCTCTTCTTTGAAGCGCTTCTTTGAGACCTCCTTTTAGGGCACTAAAACTGGTCTTTGAAGAAAACCAGGGCCTCTAGGATGTCTCTAGGGAAGTCTAGAGGAGAATGTGGTAGGGGTTGGCCGAGCTTGAAGCCTAAAAGTGGTGTGAGGAAGAGGGGGAGGAGGTTACCTTCTATAAGGGATGAGAGGGGATCCTTTGGAAAAACCAAAAATATTAATTTATTATAATGCCAAATTCGGTTTTATATAGCTCCAAATTGATTTATTTCTAAGCTAAGGTGGGTATGGGTAGAAATCATCTCATCAAATAGAATTTAGACAAGTTTAGGTTCCTATTTCAACCTTATCATTTATATTTATCTTTAAGTTAGATAACTTTACTTTTACCGTGTCTTTTTGTGTTCTTACACTATAAGGTTAATAAAATTACTATAACCAGCCAGACGAACCCCACGTTGTTTATAATTAATATATATAACCTTATCTAAGTCATTTGGATGAACCTTAGATTTTTAAGAATAACATAACAATTAATAATATAATATTTGTTTTAAAAACTATTTTATGTCAATTTTGACACTATTTAGCAATTGATTTTTCCAAAATTCATAATAGAATGATTAGTTTGCAAAAAGTTGATTAAATCACCAATAACATGTCATATTAACCTATAAAATTAGTGTAATTCATAAAAAGTCTAAAATTACATTTATTTGGGAATTTATAACATCAATTATGTCAATATTTCCTTAATAAGATAATTACTGCATCATCTTTGTTTCATAAATAAATTAAATTATTTAATGTCTAAAAATTACAAATAAAATACCATTATGTAAGAAATCTTTTTATATTTATAATGACTATTTATAGTTGAATTTATCTTATTTATAAACCTATATTAAAAATTATTTAGTTATTAAACTTTGATTTTAACTATTTTAACCCTTCTTTAAATAAATTAATAATAAATGTCCTAATCTAATCCATGTGGGCCTAAATGGACATATTTTATTCCTAAGGTTGTTTTTGGTCGAATTAAACATATCCAATAGAATTGGGACATGTGTTAGGGTAATAATAATATCATTTTTACCCTTAATTACCCTATTTACTTTTAACCATGGTAAATAAAAGTAAAAAGTTACTATTCAAAAAAAATTATTTTCATCTCATTGAACCACATTTTACTTAAATCATCAACCATGTCTCTCGTATTTTTGAAATTCCACTCACAGAAGCGGTAAAATTATGTTTTATGTAAATTTGCAAAATCTCCTAGGAGGTGGGTAAAAGACAGTGAAAAGTTCAATAAAATTTTTATATATCTAAAATTATTATAAAATGACTCCAATGAATTTCATTGATCTTATAAGGAATTATGTATCAATTTTTCACTAAAATAAATTTAATTTAAAAAATAATTATTTAAATAAAAAGTCGGGTTTTAAATAGTAACCCAGGGTTTTCACTATTCATCAAAAATTGAAAGTTTTCAGAAAAATACCAAAATTTCACCCTAAGATAATTTTGATATTCCGAATCCAAAAATGAAGTCCATTTTGAAAAATATAATTCATAAAATTTCAAAAGGTGGTTTTTACTATTCATAAGGTATTGTTTTAATAATATTTTAATAGCATATTGTTGTTTAGTGAAACTCGGTGTTGCGTACGACGCAAGCTATCGAGGAAGGTCGTGATTGCGTGTAAAGCAAGCCAAGAAAGTTTTGTGTGTAGTGAAAGATTCATTTGATGATTTATATAACATAAAAACAATATATTTCTCATAAAATTCTCGGGTGTTACATTCTACCCCCCTTAAAATAAATTTCGCCCTCGAAATTCGTCACTTTGTAACAAACAGATTAGGATACCACTCCCTCATCATATCCTCAAGCTCCTATGTAGCTTCTTCTAGTTGGTGGTTCCTCAATAAAACTTTCACCAAGCGAGTGGTCTTGTTTCGTAGGACTTTTTCGCTATGATCCAGAATCTCTATCGGCAGTTCTTCATAAGAAAGATCTTCCTCCAGCGGTACAATGTTTGAGCTGAGTAAATGTGAAGGATTAGGTATGTACTTTCTCAAGAGAGATACATGGAACACATAGTGAACTTGAGAGAGATTTGGTGGAAGCGCCAATCGGTAAGCTACCTTCCCAACACGATCCAGTATTTCGAAAAGACTGATATATCAAGGGCTCAACTTCCCCTTCTTTCCAAATCTCATGACCCTCTTCCAGGGAGATATTCATAAGAACACTTTATCACCCACTTAAAATGCTAGGTCTTTTCTTCGGTTGTCAGCATAACTTTTCTGTCAACTCTGAGCTGCTCTTATGTGTTGTTGAATAGATCGGACCTTTTCTGCCATCTCATCAACAAGATCAGGTCTTAATAGCTTTCTTTCCCCAACTTCATCCCAGCAAGTTGGAGTCCTGCATTTCTTTCCATATAGAGCTTCATAAGGAGCCATCTGAATACTGGAGTGAAAGATATTCTTATATGAAAATTCCACCAAAGGTAGGTGTTGATCCAAACCACCTTTTAAATCCATAGAGAAAGCTGTCAACATATCTTATAGAGTTTGAATTGTTCTCTCAGACTGACCTTCTGTCTGAGGATGATAAGTAGTGTTGAAACTCAACTCTATATCCAGAGTATATTGAAGACTTTTCTAGAACTTTTTGGTAAACCTCGGATACCGATCAGATATAATAGAAAGTGGTACTCCATGAAATCTTACCACTTCCTTTACATATATCCTGGCAAGCTGATCCAGATATAAATCCTCTCTAATAGCAATGAAGTGTGCAGACTTTGTAAGACGATCAACTATGACCCAGATAGCATTATTGCCTTTGGATGTTTTAGGAAGTCCTGTGACAAATTCCATAGTGATGTTTTCCCATTTCCATTCTGGTATGGGTAATGGTTGTAACATCCCCTTAGACTTCTGTCTCTCAGCTTTAACTTTCTGAAAAACCAAGCATCGAGAGACATATTCAGCAACATCTCTTTTCATGTCATCCCACCAGAAGTACTCTTTCAGGTCCCTATACATCTCCGTGCTTCTAGGATAAATAGAGAATGAAGAACTATGAGCCTCATCCCGCAGCTCCTTATTTAATTCAAGGATGGGAGGAACACAAACCCGATTCCTGAACTTTATTATCCCATCACAATCAAGGTTGAATTCAGGAACATTTCTCACCTTATTTTGTAACTCGACATCTTCTTTCTGTGCCTCTATAATCTTCATATGTATATATGGTTGAACATTCATTTGAGAAAGATAATATTTCTCCCCTTCCATTATAATTCAAATGCCCGATTACCTTACTTTCCACATTTGAAACATTTACTTGTCCCTTTAAGACAACTCCCTCCATGTTTCATTCCACACTTTGAGCATAAGGGAAAACTCATCTTCTTTTCAGTGTGCTCTTTATATTTTCCTTTGAATTCCATTTTCCTCTTCTTATCAAACCCATATGACTGATGGGTTACTCCAATATCCATCTCCACTTTGAGAGCACATCGAACGATTTCCTCGTAGCTATTGAAGTCCCTTATGGATAACGCCCTTCGAAGACTTGGTTTTAAGCCACTAAATAATCGATCGATCTTACTCTCAGGTTGGATTATAATACCAAAAGCGTACATTGAAAGTCTTGTAAAATTTTCTTCATAGGTACCAACAGATTCATCATCCTTTTTCTTTAGTTCAAGAAAATCCTTCTCCATCTTTGTTCATAGAATATAAGGGAAGTACTTATTGAAATATAAGTTCTTGAACTCGTCCCATTCCATTGACTCAATTTCATCTATTAGCCTCGTATTCTTGATAAGATTCCACCATTGATCAACATCACCTTCCAAACGATACACTACAAAGATAACTTTATCATGTTCAGAACATTGAAGAACTGAAAATATCTTTTCAGTACTACTGATCCATTGTTCAGCAACTAATGGATCAGTAGACCCGCTGAATGAGGGTAGACGCTGCCTCATGAAGGATTCAACAGATTGTTGCTCCTTCTTTTGCTCATTTGGAAGTCCTGCATGATTCATAGCTTGAGAAATTTCTGTGAGCATGGCTACAAGATTTTATATTCCATTTCCCATAAATTTTGGTTGCTCAGGGGGACAATCATTGCATTGCCCGTCACATTCCGCATTAAAATGGTTCCTTCTGGTTCCATCCATTGACTAAAACCAAGAGGAATAGTGTGAGAAACACTAATTATAATAGTAAAACCACATAATTAACAATAAAATTTCACACTTAAGGTTTTATCATAGGTTGTTCATGGCCATTTTTAAAACACTATGATCGTGTTCTATGCTTAGACTTATCCTTAGGATTCTTACTAAGGCTTTCACATCCCAGTTTTGAAAGGTTGACTATACCTTTCCTCTGATACCAACTATAACGACCCATACTTTACATACATTGTTATTACTTCAGAATTGAAGCACACTTATTACAACATATAACAAAACCAGGAATGGACCGTATAGGTATAGAGTCTTTAGAAACTGGGAAACATAAACAACTGGTTCATAAAGCATCTACTTTTCCTCCCATTTATTTCATCATATCTAGAGTCCCTTTTTGGAATATCCTACTTCATAAACTTCTTCCTGACCTGGGGAAATATAAAATACAAAAGGTTGATCTCAAATGCTCAGTAAGGGTAAACAAAAGAAATATCAATCACATCATATACATAAGAACATAACTTTTGTAAATCTTAACCTGCAAAAGAGATCATAATTACATAACATGGGATAAATCATAGTAGTGAAATGTAATCCCAATAATCATAACATAAAACATGAAACTTTGTGGCATACACACATAATAATATAGAATCGTTTCTTATTAGTCAAGACTAATTGCCAAGACTATCTTAGTGGACAAAGTCCATTTCTGAACTGAGTTCACTTCTCGTTTCAGTCCTGTTTCACTGAACCGGTTTAACCTGCTCTTCCAGCCATGTCTATCTCATGAGATATAAAATCTTTACCCAATGCATTGTAGTGAGATATAGTTCCCACCCATCTCATAATGATACCATTATTATGTGTGCCACAAAATCATAAACCATACATCATAGCATAACCCATGTAATAAAAATGGGAATCTTAAACATCATGACATCATAAAAAAATTCATATAAGATAAAGGAATTCATAAAAAAATTTCCATCACAACATAATAATATCAATGCAATAATAGAGATATAAACAGAACCCCATATTATCTTATATGGAAAATAATTTTGATAAAACACTTAAACTCCATTCTTGAGGAAAATTTCCTTTCTACTTCAAAAACACTTTTCCTTTCCTAACATGTCCTACAATTATAAACTAAAAGAAGTTGATTAAAAATAAACATGAAATCTTGTAAAGGATTTTTCTTGGAAATAATGTTTTAAAAATCCATTCATGACGTATAAGTTAAAAAAACATTCTTCTCGTACTTTTGTCGGGAAAGTCAAAAAGTACCTCTTACGAAAAATGTCAAAAGATTCCTTTCATATCTTTTACTAAAAACTCACCGAAGGGTAAAATTGGATTTAAACAATTGTATGTGGATGGAAATAATATTACATATTGAGGAAACATGGATTTGGATGATAAAATACACCCCAGTAAATTTCAAAGTATAAACAATCTCGGATAAAAATGAGATTGTGATATTTCCCTTACCTTAGGTCTAATTTGCTTCGTAAGTGTCTGAACCTCCTGTATTATGATTTAAGTAATGTTATTGACTTATTCCAGAATAATACGTATTTTTATGATATCATATATGTTTATATTCTTAGCTTCTTATTAGTAATATTTCATTACTACTTGTTATTCGGGTGTTTATTACTTTTTGTTCTTATGCGTGTTTTGTCGAATAAATTATTATTTTTATTTTTAGGTTATAGATACCTCATTTCCTGAATGTAGTTACTGTAATATATATCATATTATTTCATTCAATTCACTTATATAATCATTATGCAATTAAGATCATGTATAACGAGCCGCATCACATTGTGGAGACAGTATTCCGTACGTACGCACGAGAGATGATATCATTCCCATGATCGTGGAATTTTAATGGAGTGTATGTATACCCTTTCAGAATTAATATCACTTTAAAATTATCATATATAGTCATTATTTACACCATTATACCAATACAAGTAAGGTGGTGGTGGAAAATAGTTTACACCATGGCGTGGAGACGGTATTCCGTACGTACGCATGCGCGGTGATTTCATTTTCCATAGGATGGATAGATGGTGTGTCACGACCCCCTCCCACCAAAGATGCCCCTCCTGAGCTGGAAATGGTGAAAGGAAGATAATGACCCCCGAGTCCCGCCTCTAGTAGGCCCTGGGTTGGCGACTAGCACCAAGGGTATGATTTTTCACAAATACGGGAGGCATTACCCTTTTTATTATTTTGGATCGGGAAATAGGAAAATTCAACCACCAAAAAGGGAAAAGAACAAGTGTATATAAATAAACCCAAACCAAGCCCACATGCATGTTTAAACAATTTTTTATAACAAGGTACAAGTACAAGGAAGCTCAAAAGTACAATGGCAAAGAAAACAAGAAAACAACAACAGCAACAACCCCGACTGCCCGACTAGTAGGGTCCCGCACGGCCCTGGTAGTCCTCCTGGAAACCTGAAAGTAAACGTAGGGTGAGCATACAAGTATACTCAGTAGGGAAACCTAAAGCCCTCGTGCACTAGTGGGGAGACACCCTAAGGTCCCATGAGAAAACAGAAGAACCAGAAACTAACAAGGAAAAACTATCCACCCAGCCTCACTGGTCACACTCACCAAGTAACACAAACAAGTTTAGTATATATATAGAACAAAAGTATTGGGTACCCCGCACCATTTCCCACTTAATTAGATGTTGTTCTTCCTAACAGAAAACGTCCTGACGCTACCACACTCTTCCCGCCCACACACACCTGGGCCAAACCACGCATCCCGCCCACACACACCTGGGCCACAACCACTAACCCGCCCGCAGACACCTGGGCCTCATCCTGAAGGTTCTTGGGAATGGTAAGCCTGCCCGAAGAGTCTTGGGCTAAAGGCTGCCTCAAGCCATCAGAGCCTATGGAAGAAGGAGCAGGAAGGAGCTAGTAACTAAGGGGGAACACCCTCTCCCATAAAATGGGAGTGTTCGGCACTAGGTGCTTGACATTGGTGTGGTGCGACAAAACACAAAGATACAATTATATATATACATATACCAAACACACAGCCCAACCTATGGCTTCTTAAAAAGAGAAACTGAGCATGTGCCTCGGTACTGCTACCACGAAGCATGCATCAACAACCAAACAATCATCCCCCAACCCCATTTAGGTTTTCATGTTTCATGCAATAGTTTAACAAATTTTTACTACTGGGCAACTATCATCCAGACAAAACCTTTCACAAACATATCCCTGCCATCCACAACCAAGGTTAGGTAAAACGCAAGCAACCACATGCCATTTCATTTACAAAAGATTATCACAACCATACAACATTCCATCATTCATTTATTTCAAAGTTCCACACATAAAACCCTTTCCACACACAAAATATTTCTGCATTTGAAAACACCTTTTACTTCAAAACACATTTCATAATCAAAACACTTTTCATAAATAAAGGCATTTTCCACAAAACAACCAAACCACCAACATGTTCATTATTCCAACTTTGTTCAACCAGGGTGATCACACAAGGTTTTCATTCTCATTTAATCAGCCAGTCTTTACGTGCTTATCCATTTTCCATGTTTTAACAAAACCAACCACAAACAATTCAGATATCAATTGCGCACGCAAAGGCCACCAACGGCCTTGATTTTCAGTAGGCAAAGGCCTTTCAATCCAAAATCACAATCAGAAGATAAAGAAACTGGAAGGCAACAAAAACAGCACAAAACCCCAAAACCTTCTTTATCCGGTTATTATCTTTATTTAAAGTTCAACTGCATCTCATGGAACAAAAGGAAAATATCCCACCCCTCATGTTGCACCAAAAAGAGAGACGAAGGTAAACCCCTACCTCAAAAGGTCCCGATCACATCGCTTCCGACGACGTCCTTCGGTGTCCTCCGCCTTCGCCAAACCCGACAAATGCCTCCTATGATGGAAGCTGGAGAAGGAAGGTTGGAAGGAAAGGTGACAAGTCCGGGCTTAGAAGCTTCATCTCGTCTCTACGATCCTGTGGCCGCTGACGGATCGTAATTCGGAGCTCGGACAAAGAAGATAGAGGAGGAATACTTCTCGATCGTCCAAGAGCATCGTCGTGCGACAAAGAAGCGATCGATCTGGAAAATAAAACATGACCTCGTTCTTATATAGGCAACGAATAGGTAAAATAGTATGCAGCGTGTATTGATGAATACACGGTGTGACCGTACACCCGTTACGCATTTTGACTGTTCAACACACGACACGTCACGCGGTTTCCACGCGTTTTAATAATAACGTCAATTTTATTAATATGTGTGTTTCGTTGACCCGAGACATAACTCATAAAAAGGTATCCATCACTGGTCTTAAAATGACCGTCTTAATTACAGGATTACACTGCTGCTGACGGTTCGTCATTCCGACACCATGTGAAGAAGTTATAGACTTTTTAAGTTTTGATCACCCAAAATAATAATATTATTATTTTATTATTATTATAATAATTTAATATTTTGATCAAAAGGGCTTGTGGCGTGAATCTCTCCCCTTACACCATGCGCACTCCCTTATTTTATTATTGTATTACTATTTTAATATATTAAATCAACATTATATAAAATATATGATATATTAAATCAAATTATATAAAAAATGATTTATACAAGGGAAAGGGGGCATTCACGCCTCCCCTCCCCATCTCATGCGCCTCCCCATAAATTTATTATAATTTATTAAATAAAACCATTTTCCTTTTAATTTTATTATTATATTTATTATATGATCAATGTTATTAATTTCATAATTCAATTTTTGGAGAACCTATGCACAACCATTCCATGCGACTCAAAACCATTTCATTTAATAGAATTAAATGACAAAACAAAATTAATATAACATACATATTCAACCCCATTTTAATACATTTAATTTTATTAACCTCTCACATATAGTTTTACGCCATCATTGTTATTTAAAACAATAACATTTCATCAACTTATTTTATTAACTCACCGACGTTATTGTTTTTAATAACAAAAAGATTTACGCTCGTCGCATTGACCACGTTAAACCACCATGTTGGATATCTGAATCCGACCATGCCACGTCAATGTCGCGTAACATCCATCAATTTAATTATTTTAATTCTATTTATTTTTATTTCACACTGATTAAATTAAGACCACATTTATTAAATAAAAACCATTCAATTTCATAAACCCAATATAACGAACTCACCTTTAATTTTTGAACGCACCACCGTGCTTCCAATTGCATGTTCATTTAATTGTTTGCAATAAATACCATGACTCATTTCATCAATTTCTAATTATTATTAATATTATGAATAATATTAATAACACAACAGCCATAACTATTATTCAAATTTAATTTCAACAATTACTCAATTAATAAAAAAACTGCATGTTTAATTTATCAACGTCTAATGGATCACACACCTTCCAACTTCACATCATTAATAATAATAACACCAATTAAATAATTTTATCATGATTATTCTTTTTAGTTTAATTAATCACACAATTTATGTCATCATCATTATTATTAACATATTTTTACGTTATCATCAGTATTAAAATTATCATTATAACGCGCGTCGTGTTGACCACATCGATTTCAACAAAGGAATGGACCGGAGGGTTCCGGTCCATTACATCAGATACCTCTTAAAACATTCTCGTCCTCGAGAATTAAAAACCAACCAACAAAAAGAATGGACCCAAACAACCACTCCGCAAGATACCTCTTAGGGCTCTTGTCATAACAAGAAACAACCGACAACCCTAATTATGTGAGTTAGGAATTCCCTCTCCTATGTTGAGATATTATCCGCTTTAGGGGGCACTGACTCGCCTGCACTGGTTTAATCGCATCAGCATTAATGCGTCTTGATTAAGGACTGGGCCTTCTCACTTCCATATATTAGGTTTTTTTTCCAACTTACACCGCACCCAACAACGTACAACCCACACACTGCCCGGACACATGGCTTGAGGAATTCCTTCTCCCATGTTGATATATTATCCGCTTTAGGCGGCACTGACTCGCCTGCACGGGTTAAATCGCATCCGCATTAATGCGTCTCGATTAGGGATTAGGTCTTCCCCTCCCCACATGATAGGAATCTTCACGTACATTTAAAGAAAAGCGGGAAACAACATAGCATTAAAAACTCACAAAAACAAGGTCCAGACCTAGAGAATGAGCAAAAGAGTTCCAACAATGGAGTGTAATGCTCCCAACAAAACATAAAGGAGATCATTCTAGAAAACCCAAACACATCTCTATCGATCCCTGGTCCTTCTAGAGATGTTGCCTCAAATGCATGCAACTATCCTCGCTGAGCTCATTTGCCTCTCTGTTGACGTCCGCCTCCTAGACCACGTCCCGATTAGGATCCTTGAGGAACTCCTTGTGGCTGGCCACCACCTGCTCCATCTCCCCTCAAAGGGATTGGAGCCTGTTACTGCTGGAAGGGTCTTGTCGGTGACTGGTGCTGCTGAGGAGGGCGTTGAACCTGTCCATCTCCACCGTACTGAGCATGGGTCGGGCACCGACTCTGAACGTGCCCAAAACCTCCACAAGAAAAACACTTTGGTCCTAGGCTCGTGAAAAAGGGACAAGGACCTGAAGATCTGAACTGGAACTGCTGGGGCCTGCTCCCTACTGGCCTGAAACTGGAAGGTCCCGTCAAAGGAGACCTCCTGCTGACTGCCTTCCCCTTCGACGAACTAGGCTGGATCCCCTCACGTGGTGCACCTCCCTGTGAGTGCATCCTTTCTACAACTTCTGCATTCTTCTGTACAGCTAAGTATGTCGGAAGGGTGAAGGGGGTCACAGCATATTGGAGCGAAGGACGAAGCGCCTCTTCCAAACGTCTCGCTCGAGACTCTTCATCTGGAAAGAGTTCTGGAGCAAAGCGTAGGAGATTCTTGAACTTAATCCCCAACTCTCGAACAGTCATACTCCCATGCTGAAGGGAGAGCAACTCCTAACGCTTTTCCGCCTTGATCAAAGAAGAAAGGAATTCCTCTCGGAACTCCTTTTCGAAGTCAGCCCATGGAATCTCTGCCTCCTTCCTCTCCCCGAGGTAGAGCATCCACCATTGGCGCGCCGCGCCTCTCAGCTGACTGACCGCTAGGGGGACCCAGTACTCCTTCGGAGTACGGATCAAGGTAAAAGTGATCCCTAGCTCTTCAAGCCACTCCTCTGTATCCAGGTCCGAAATACTTCCCTCGTACTTCTTGAGAGTCTGACGCTGGAAATAATGAAGGGTCTTCTGCCACTGGCTGTCTTCCTCCTCTCGATTGATCCTCAGTTGATCGATTGCCTGAACCTGTTGGGCCTCGGCCGCCTGAGCCACCTGGGAACGCCGTCCAGGTGCCATAGCTGTACGGTAAACAAGGATCTCCTAAGCCCAAGTAGTAAGGAAAAACTCAAAGTTTTAATTATCATTTTATTTCAATTTCTTTCCCAGAACACCCAAATCAAGTAAAACACAAACATGATGATGCATGTACCTTCCCTAGGGTCTCTACCCTGCAATCAATATAGTCTCACTTGGTCGTTCGGTAGGCTCAGAGTCCTTGCATCGGATCACGGGGGCCCCTAAAATCCTGTGTCCTAGCCGGTCTTCCCTGGCCTATGTCACGCACCAAGATTAACGAACACTGTTTCCCTACCATCCCATGCAATCCTCACTGTGCCTAACTCCAGACTCCATCCTATCTCTCAACCATCAGCCTCTGATACCATTCTGTCACGACCCCCTCCCACCAAAGATGCCCCTCCTGAGCTGGCAATGGTGAAAGGAAGATAATGACCCCCGAGTCCCGCCTCCAGTAGGCCCCGGGTTGGCGACTAGCACCAAGGGTATGAGTTTTCACAAATATGGGAGGCATTACCCTTTTTATTATTTTGGATCGGGAAATAGGACAAGTCAACCACCAAAAAGGGAAAAGAACAAGTGTATATAAATAAACCCAAACCAAGCCCACATGCATGTTTAAACAATTTTTTATATCAAGGTACAAGTACAAGGAAGCTCAAAAGTACAATGCCAAAGAAAACAAGAGAACAACAACTGCAACAACTCCAACTGCCCGACTAGTAGGGTCTCGCACGACCCTGGTAGTCCTCCTGGAAACCAGAAAGTAAACGTAGGGTGAGCATACAAGTATACTCAGTAGGAAAACCTAAAGCTCTCGTGCACAAGTGGGGAGACACCCTAAGGTCCCGTGAGAAAACAGAAGAACCAGAAACTAACAAGGAAAAACTATCCACCCAGCCTCACTGGTCACACTCACCAAGTAACACAAACAAGTTTAGTATATATATAGAACAAAAGTATTGGGTACCCTGCACCATTTCCCACTTAATTAGATGCTGCTCTTCCTAATGGAAAACGTCCTGACGCTACCACACTCTTCCCGCCCGCACACACCTGGGCCAAACCACGCATCCTGCCCGCACACACCTGGGCCACAACCACTAACCCGCCCGCAGACACCTGGGCCTCATCCCGAAGGTTCATGGGAATGGTAAGCCTGCCCGAAGAATCTTGGGCTAAAGGTCGCCTCAAGCCATCACAGCCTATGGAAGAAGGAGCAGGTAGGAGCTAGTAACTAAGGGGGAACACCCTCTCCCATAAAATGGGAGTGTTCGGCACTAGGTGCTTGACATGGGTGTGGTGCGACAAAACACAAAGATACAATTATATATATACATAAACCAAACACACAGCCCAACATATGGCTTCTTAAAAAGAGAAACTGAGCATGTGCCTCGGCACTGCTACCACGAAGCATGCATCAACAACCAAACAATCATCCCCCAACCCCATTTAGGTTTTCATGTTTCATGCAATGGTTTAACAAATTATTACTACTGGGCAACAATCATCCAGAAAAAACCTTTCACAAACATATCCCTGCCATCCACAACCAAGGTTAGGTAAAACGCAAGCAACCACATGCCATTTCATTTACAAAAGATTATCACAACCATACAACATTCCATCATTCATTTATTTCAAAGTTCCACACATAAAACCCTTTCCACACACAAAACATTTCCGCATTTGAAAACACCTTTTACTTCAAAACACATTTCATAATCAAAACACTTTTCATAAATAAAGGCATTTTCCACAAAACAACCAAACCACCAACATGTTCATTATTCCAACTTTGTTCAACCGGGGTGATCACACAAGGTTTTCATTCTCATTTAATCAGCCAGTCTTTACGTGCTTATCCATTTTCCATGTTTTAACAAAACCAACCATAAACAATTCAGATATCAATTGCGCACGCAAAGGCCACCAACGGCCTTGATTTTCAGTAGGCAAAGGCCTTTCAATCCAAAATCACAATCAGAAGATAAAGAAACTGGAAGGCAATAGAAACAGCACAAAACCCCAAACCCTTCTTTATCCGGTTATTATCTTTATTTAAAGTTCAACTGCATCCCATGGAACAAAAGGAAAATATCCCACCCCGCATGTTGCACCAAAAAGAGAGACGAAGGTAAACCCCTACCTCAAAAGGTCTCGATCACGTCGCTTCCGACGACGTCCTTCGGTGTCCTCCACCTTCGCCAAACCCGACAAACGCCTCCTAGGATGGAATCTGGAGAAGGAAGGTCGGAAGGAAAGGTGAAAAGTCCGGTCTTAGAAGCTTCGTCTCGTTGCTACGATCCTGTGGCTGCTGACAGATCGTAATTCGGAGCTCGGACAAAGAAGTTAGAGGAGGAATACTTCTCGATCGTCCAAGAGCATCGTCGTGCGACAAAGAAGCGATCGATCTTGAAAATAAAACATGACCTCATTCTTATATAGGCAACGAATAGGTAAAACAGTATGCAGCGTGTATTGATGAATACACGGTGTGACCGTACACCCATTACGCGTTTTGACTGGTCAACACACGACACGTCACGCGGTTTCCACGCGGTTTAATAATAACTTCAATTTTATTAATATGTGTGTTTCGTTGACCCGAGACATAACTCATAAAAAGGTATCCATCACGGGTCTTAAAATGACCGTCTTAATTACAGGATTACACTGCCGCTGACGGTTCGTCATTCCGACACCATATGACGAAGTTATAGACTTTTTAAGTTTTGATCACCCAAAATAATAATATTATTATTTTATTATTATTATAATAATTTAATATTTTGATCAAAAGGGCTTGTGGCGTGAATCTCTCCCCTTACACCATGCGGACTCCCTTATTTTATTATTGTATTACTATTGTAATATATTAAATCAACATTATATAAAATATATGATATATTAAATCAAATTATATAAAAAATGATTTATACAAGGGAAAGGGGGCATTCACGCCTCCCCTCCCCATCTCATGCGCCTCCCCATAAATTTATTATAATTTATTAAATAAAACCATTTTCCTTTTAATTGTATTATTATATTTATTATACGATCAATGTTATTAATTTCATAATTCAATTTTGGGAGAACCTATGCACAACCATTCCATGCGACTCAAAACCATTTCATTTAATTGAATTAAATGACAAAACAAAATTAATATAACATACATATTCAACCCCATTTTAATACATTTAATTTTATTAACCTCTCACATATAGTTTTACGCCATCATTGTTATTTATAACAATAACATTTCATCAACTTATTTTATTAACTCACCGGCGTTATTGTTTTTAATAACATAAATATTTACGCTCGTCGCATTGACCACGTTAAACCACCCTGTTGGATATCTGAATCCAACCATGTCACGTCAATGTCGCGTAACATCCATCAATTTAATTATTTTAATTCTATTTATTTTTATTTCACACTGATTAAGTTGAAACCACATTTATTAAATAAAAACCATTCAATTTCATAAACCCAATAAAACGAACTCACCTTTAATTTTTGAACTCACCACCGTGCTTCCACTTGCATGTTCATTTAATTGTTTGCAATAAATACCATGACTCATTTCATCAATTTCTCATTATTATTAATATTATGAATAATATTAATAACACAACAGCCATAATTATTATTCAAATTTAATTTCAACAATTACTCAATTAATAAAAAAACTGCATGTTTAATTTATCAACGTCTAATGGATCACACACCTTCCCACTTCACATCATTAATAATAATAACACCAATTAAATCATTTTATCATGATTATTCTTTTTAGTTTAAAATTTATGTCATCATATTTATTATTAACATATTTTTACGTTATCATCAGTATTAAAATTATCATTATAACGTGCGTCGTGTTGACCACATCGATTTCAACAAAGGAATGGACCGGAGGGGTCCGGTCCATTACATGGTGAAATAGGGTTGTTTCATTCATATAATAACATATCAGTATATGATTGATACTGATGTTATTTATTCATAATGAAACAACTAAATAAGAATAAGTGGAAGAAGAAATAAAGTTGAAAGAATCGGTAACGGACATTACCTCTTCTTTGAATCGCTTCTTTGAGACCTCTTTTTAGGGAACTAAAATTGGTCTTTGAAAGAGACCAGGGCCTCTAAAATGTCTGTAGGGAAGTGTAGAGGGGAAAGTGGCAGGGGTTGGCCGAGATTGAAGGCTCAACGTGGTGTGAGGAAGAGGGGGAGGAGGTGCCTTTTTATAAGGGAGGAGAGGGGCTCCTTTGGAAAAACTAAAAATATTAATTTATTATAAAGCCAAATTCGGTTTTAAATAGCTCCAAAATGATTTATTTCGAAAATAATGTGGGGAGGGGTCGCAATCCTCTCATAACATATAATTTAGACAAGTTTAGGTTCCTATTTTAACCTTATCATTTATATTTAACTTTAAGTTAGATAATTTTACTTTTACAGTGTCTTTTTGTGTTCTTACACTATAATGTTAATAAACATACTATAAAAAACTAAACGAACCCCAAGTTGTTTATTATTAATATATATATCCTTATATAAGTAATTTGGTTGAACCTTAGATTTTTAGGAATAAAATAACAATTAATATTATAATATTGTTTTTAAAAACTATTTTATGTCAATTTTGACACTATTTAGAAATTGATTTTTTGGAAAATTATAACAGAACGATTAGTTCGAAAAAAGTTCATTAAATAAACACTAACATGTCATATTAACCTATAAAATTAGTGGAATTTATAAAGAGTCTCAAAGTACATTTATTTGGGTATTTATAACATCAATTATGTCAATATTTCATTAATAAGATAATTACTGTATCATCTTTGTGTCATAAATAAATTAAATTAGTTAATGTCTAAAAATTAAAAATAAAATACCATTATGTAGGAAATCGTTTTAGTTTTCTAATGAATATTTATAGTCGAATTTATCTTATGTATAAACCTATATTAAAAATTATTTAGTTATGAAACTTTAATTTTAACTATTTTAACCTTTCTTTAAATAAATTAATAATAAATGTCCTAATCTAATTCAAGTGGGCCTAAATGGTCATATTTTATTTCTAAGGTTGTTTTTGATCGAATTACACTTATCCAATAGAATTAGGACATGTGTTAGGGTAATAATAATATCATTGTTACCCTTAATTACCCTATTTACTTTTAACCGTGTTAAATAAAAGTAAAAAGTTACTATTCACCAAAAATTATTTTCATCTCATTGAACCAAATTTTACTTACTGACATCAACCATGTCTCTCGTATTTTTGAAATTCCACTCACAGAAGCGGTAAAATTATGTTTTATGTAAATTTGCAAAATCTCCTTGGAGGTGGGTAAAAGACGGTGAAAAGTTCAATAAAATTTTTATATATCTAAAATTATTATTAAATGACTACAATGAATTGCATTGAACTTATTAGGTATTATGTATCAAATTTCACTAAAATAAATTTAATTAAAATAAATAATTATTTAAATAAAAATTCAGTTTTTAAATAGTAACCCAGTGTTTTCACTATTCATCAAAAATTGAATGTTTTCAGAAAAATACCAAAATTTTACCCTAGGCTAATTTCGATATTCCGAATCCAAAAATGAAGTCCATTTTGAAAAATAAAATTCATAAAATTTCAAAAATTGGTTATTACTATTCATAATGTATAGTTTTAATAATATTTTTATAGCATATTGTTGTTTAGTGAAACTCGGTATTGCGTACAACGCAAGCTATCGAGGAAGGTCGTGATTATGTGTAAATCAAGCCAAGAAAGTGTTGTGTGTAGTGAAATATTCCTTTGATGGTTTATATAACATAAAAACAAAATATTTCTCATAAAAGTCTCGGGTGTTACAGTTACGTCCTAGGAGAATATAGTGAAAAGATACCTCTATACCTAGTTCACTAAGGCATACAACCTATAATTACTACAATAATCAGGCTATACCTTCTATGCATATTCTCACTTCCATTACATGGTTTAGGGTCTACTCACTATATTCTCAAGGGTAACTCTCTATCCATCTTTCTCCGGCTCACAGCCAATTGAAGGTGTCAGCATCTTCCACTTCCTTTCACCCACTACTCTTGGAGGGTAATCCACTCATAATTTATGGACGTGTAGGTTAACCATAGTTCATGGAAATTTAAGAACCATTATTTTCATGAATTCATACATCCTCAACATTAGATAGATGATCTTTTGAAGTTCATATTCTACCCATAAATGAATTCTACATTCCCCAGTACTACAAGGTAATAGAAAATACTTTTGAAAACTACTTAGAAACTTTCACATGTTTCCTTGTGATAATTGCGAACCACCTGCTCCTGCCACGTACTATGAACTGAGTTTGGTATACGGGACACCTCATGTATGTACTACTATCACAACTGTGAATATCCCTTCATCCATAAATGGCATCTGCCTTCTCTATCACGCATTGTCTCCGCATACCAATCTTGTAAACCTCCTCAGCGAGACCCCTCCTCGTCACAAACTATTTCTCTCGCATACTTCCTTCAGTATCCATCCACATACTGCAGATTCTTCTTCCGTGTACCTTGTCTTATGCAGGTTACAGCTCTCCGCCAAAACCATTGGCAGAGTTTCTTCCATGCGAACCACTTTATGTTACATGAGATTCTTCCTTGCGAACCTCCTTCAGACTTTTTCGAAATACAGGAAAAACAAATATGTTCTCTAATGATACTAAGTCGCAACATTATTCCATTGGATTAGTGATTCATATATTGGTAATGATTCTTAAAAAATCTTCTTATCAAATTTTTACCTAATCATCATCCCAACCTTCACGACATAATGATCCATTTACTACAGTGAATGGCATGCCACTCGCAAACCATTTTTTTATCTGGTCCATGTACTTTCTTTGTTCCTATATAGTCAATCTCCTCCACCAACATCAAGCCATCCACGTACCACACAACCTTCTATCATAACCCATTTTTTTAGAACCACTCTGTTGTGTCATTCTCGACTCTCTGCGTACCATTATCAGAACATGTTATGTGTTCCCTAAATTATGGTATGCAGTTCACATCATTTTTCATTTTCATTCAAATTTCATTATTCCTTTCCCTCCTATGAATTTATCTTTACTTTTACAAAATCAATACCATGATTTTAGGGCCGGATGATTAGGCCAAAACAAGGAAATTATTCCACCATAAAAACTTTTCTTTGGGAAACACCAACCATTATCATTTGTGATCATCTAACTATGTCAAAAAAACAAAATCAGGCTCAAAACATACAGAGGGGACACCTTGAGGTAATTTTTCCCATCATTGAATGTTGATCTATCATGGTGCCTAAAACTACTCAATCCAAGTCAACCAGTTCCTCGAACTCCTACATGATCAGTATCATCAACCTTCATTTATGGTATATTTGTATGGATTGGATTGGTGCTTTTCATTTTTTTACAAATAATTGGAACCCAAATACCACTTGTTAATATAAATTGTGACATTGAGACCAATATATCTGATTTAGACTCTTCGATGGTTTTTTCCATGTCATGATCCACCCATAGGTGAATGATTAGTAGATTTGGAAGCCATAAATGTGGAATCAATAGGGGAAATGGTCAAGGTTTCTTTGTAGTGGGTCACATTTTTATTCTTCCCCTCCAACCTAAAAATGGTTTAACTATGTGTATCCCCCAAACATCAAATTTTGATGACAAAAATATAGATGTTCGAACATACTAACCATATTATGGTAAAGAAAATGACAACTCCCTATGTAGAGGACATTAAACTATTTCCTTAAATTGTGTGATGATCACATAATTTCCCATGTATGGTCGTCATGGGAGCACACATTATCCAAAACTATGTGAGTTACTCATCCTTTGGGAAGTAACTATGTGTATTCACCTTATTATCCTGCATTGATGCTCCTTCTATGGAATAAAGATCCTCACCACATGTCATTAAGCTTCATGGATCAGTCATATCACAAAACCTTATAATGGTTCATAAAATTATAATGGTTTTGATTTTATTGTCTGAATAGTGTATATAGAATAACTCTATTGTCTTCAATCATTGCATCTCAAAAACCCTATGATACCAACTTGTGGATCAATCAAGGCTCCCTAACACCCTTAAATCCATTTATCGTCTCTATGTGAGATGAAAACCCTCGAATGTGTCCATCATCCACTATAGGGACATAGTTAATCAAACACTCAAATGTGATTAACTTATACCATAGAATCTCATTTATGAAAACACTAGCGGGTAGTCATATTGTTTCCATAGGGAATACATAACCACCCTCCAATCCCTAGAGTATAGTAAACATGTGACCCAGCTATCCTAATATGAAATAAAAATTGTGATCCCCCTGAATTATCTACCCCTTATAATAATCATGGGATACCTAGTTTAAAAACCACTGAAATCCTATCTATTCGGGTTTCAACTACCAAATAATAACATTATATTCCATAGTTTTGATGAAAAATATTCGGCATATTAAATATTCATATTAATTAGAAAAGAAATTACATTATGTTTTCTCAACAAACACATCATATTGAAGTTCTCATTCATTCAAAACATTAAAATAAATTACAGTTGTATCTTGATGGATTGTCAAAACATACCCAACATATTTAACTAGTCCCCACTAATAGATAATAATAGGATTGATTTTCCAAAACATGACTCAAAAATATGATGTAGACCAATAATAAGAACCAATATCCAATTAAGAATCTAGGTAATGAGGTATTAATATCAAATCATCTTGTTTCAATCATGGAGCCAACATCACCAGCTACGGTAATGATGGTCATCTATATTTAGAATGGGGAAATACTGGGAATGAAATTTTTGATGTGTATGACCTGGTGATAATGCATTAAGAACCACATGTAAATTCAGATAATATTTCATCACACAGATTAGTGGGATCAAAATTTTTAATATCTAGTAATGAATGTATGTCAATAATGCAAAATGTTTAAAGATAATTGGTTGAATACAGAATATCACGGTTTAATGATTATATATACTGTGTCTTGTTATTCATTGTTACCGGTATGAAATTGTATGAAATGATTAAAATAATTTTTTTAGAAACTAATCTTAGTTATATTAATAGAATAATTTATTTCTTATTAAAGTATAAAACCACATTATATTTTTATTTGTTTCCTCATACTGATGTAGATTGGGAAGGATGTGTTGATAATAGGAGATCCACTTTATATGGAGTATTCATCATTTTTAAATGGTGTTTATTTTGAAAATTTTAGATTAAGATTTTATTTACATTAAAAAATAATGGTTAGTAGTATGTTTGTTCATATCATGCAAAAATTAGACCAAATTAAGAAATATGTAGTTAAAATATTTAATTGTTTTAGTGAAGCAACAAATTATACTTTTATGTGATAATTATATTGTGATAATTTTATCAAATAATTATGTTCATCATTAAAACAGAAATATAATTAATTTTAAATACCAATTTATCAAATAATTAAAAAAATGAACTATGTCAACAGTTATTACATTCAAAAAAGTAGGTATCTGATATCATCACTAAGACATAATCTAGTGAATCATTCAAAAATTTGTGGTTCATTATGGGCTCTCAACATCACCATCCTCAAGATTAATGAATGTGATTATATCTTCAATGTCTTATGGTTTTTTTATTTCATTTTCAAAGAGGATGAAATCTGACAACCTAAATCCATCCATTAATATGTGCTTTATATATTTGAGGGACCATATATTTAGGGTTATATTTTAAAGGGAAATGTTATCACATAATAAATTGTGAAACATTTTAGTAGATATATAAGTAATGGTTTGAAAATTTTCTTTATAAGTTGATGTTTTATTTTCAGTTTGGGATCATGAATTAATGATTTTAGGAAGCAGTTTAGAACAATTGTTAATCACTCTGTTATGGTTATCATGGTATTGTTGTGAAATGAATGTTTTTTCCTACACCATAGACTCTCGTATAGACTATGAATTATTGTATGGTGATCAATTTCATGGATTTATAGCTATATGGATTGATATAACGTCATTTATAATAATTTGTAAAAGAGGATGTGTTTTATACTAGGATTTTTTAGGTTTTTTCGAACATAAAAAGAAGCTGATTAACTGGAAGATGATTTAAATTATTATTTTTTAATTATATATATATATATATATATTTAAGTTTTTTATCATTCATTATAAATTTTTCATATATTTTGTTCTTAATATATCGATACATAACTACCTAAAAAATTACCATGTAATCGAATAGAATATAGGGAAACTGTTTGTTAAAATTTATTCTCAAGTACATTGAGGAATGTTTATTCATATAATGAACGTGGGGAAGTAATTTTATGTTCCTCAATGTACCAAACATTAAGTTCCTTCGAAGATACTAATAATTATAAAAAATTATATTGATAGTAATGGTGTTAATTGTTTTTCTGATAGTGTTTCCTAAATGAGTATTCTAGAAATATTTTCTTAGATTGAGTCTTATAAAAAATGTTTTTTGGATATAAATCACTATATAGATTCAAAATTAATTATATAAAAAGCACAACAAAGTGAATCTAAAAAAATATATACCAAAATATGAATATACTTATGTTGGAATATAATATAAATAATTAGTAGATAAATGAGTTCATATAGAGAATAATGATTAATTGGTTCATGGATCTTTTCAATCACTATTAAATCAATATAGTATGTCAATGATTTGATAGAAATTACAAACCTCAATAATCATAAAGGAGGTATCATTAACCAATCCAAAATTTAAGTATGTAGTGATGAATGTATAAACTAATATTTTATTACTATTTTTATATTGTTTCCAATCATAATTTTATTTGGAGGTTTTATGGATGAACTAATAAAAAAGGATTTTAGAATGAAATTAAAAATTCTAATTCATGATCATCCATTATTTTCTAGAAAAATATCATTTTCAAGAGGGTTTTCTTTGAATTGTGATGTAGTTTTGATGATATAAATTATGGAATAAGAATCTTATGATATCATTTTATAAAAGCATGAGACACATGATATTTGGAAGATATTTACTAAAATCATTATTCCAGATGAAAAGGGATTCAAAAAAATAAGGGAATGGATGAATCATTTTTGAAATAACATTTACACGATGGTTAGGTTCCACGTAAACATGTTAGAATAATTACTTTCTTGTCAAAGTTTGGTTTTTTGTGAAAGAAAGAGAATAATTAATAATATGTTGCAGTTTCTATGTGATTGAAAATTATTATCAAACTAATGATGTTAAAAATCCTTTTTGTGAAGTTAAATTCCAATATTTATTTCTACAATATATCACATTATATATTAAATAGAACACATGGATTTGAAAATGACTATAGTGTTTTATAACTGAGGGATATTCTACGCATTATATTAACAATATATGATTATTTTTTAGTGTATGTGTGATTATTAATTGTTTCTAAATCTTTCTAAAGAAATAATTATATTATTGATTAAGTAAACTTGTAGATTCAAATGTTCATGTGATTGTTCTTGTGTATTTTGTTTCATGGGTGTAAATTCTGTCAAATTATGGAGAATTATTTTATTTAAAGAAGAAAACATAAAAAAGATTATATTTATGATTCACCAAACCCCACAATCTTAGTGATCATATGGATACTGACTAACTCATTTAGATATGTTCATGGTAAAAATATTTGTTATCACATTTTAATGAAATAGAATATGAAAAAAATTGCATGTGTGAAAGTATGAACTAGAATATTCAGGTATTGATCTAACAATTTTTCATAACCACCTCACATGGTTGGTTTAAAGAATAAATTAATGAATTTATATGATATTTATGTAATTATTTTACTTCTATAGATATAGGATATCCACTACATTCTTACCATATCATCCATTTTAAGTTTATCATGAATTTAGTGTGTATAGTTGGAGTATAACCTACATGAAATGATGTGCTTTTTCGATATCATTTTATTCAATAGATGAATGTAAATATATCTATTGTTTATGGAAGTTATATTCATGAAGTCATTTCCATTATATAAATGATAATATAATTATATAATAATGTTAACCAATGTTAATATTCTAATGTAATTTGGTAAAAATTGAATACATAATCAATAGTGGTTGAGGAATATGAATTATTTAATGAATAGATGTAAAAAAATTTAATATAGGACCATACTATATTTTTAAAATATTAAAAAATTCTTCATAAACTATTTATAAAAATTATATTTATTATTCAATAGTATATAGTGGATCCACAGATGAATAAATAACATTAAATGAATTTTCTCCACAAATCTAGTCCAACGATTCATCTTAAATTTGGTGAACATAATTTAATTTATATAGTTTATATATATCACATTTAACATTATATAACATTAACTATTATTCAATCATCATATATACTTTTTTAATTAATTTTCTTATTACATAGGGTTTTTATTACCAATTTATCAATTCCTTAACATCTTATTTAATAATATCACTCTTAATTTTGAAGGATAATGTATACATTTTATTGGATTAAATATATAAAATTTATATTCTTGAAAACTATCTATTTTGGTACACTTTATATTTTATTGAGTTTTAAAGTTATTATATAGAATGTTTCTTCTCTTTTCGACTCAAATACTAGAATATGTTTTCTTTAATAAAAAATTGAATTACTGCTACTATTAGGCAAGGAATATTTTCCTTCCATTTCTATATACATTTAAAATTATGCTATTGATGTATTTTAATTTATTAAAATATTATTGAAGTGTTTTTTGGGAAATTTTTCTTCAGTAAGGAATATTATTAATTATTTCTAAATGTGGCATTTTTTAGTTTTTGATAAAGCATTAGAAAAATGTTCTATTTAACGTATATAACATGTATAGGTTTGACTAAATCCATGCTTTTAGTTCACTATATAGATTAATCTACTTATATATTTTTTTCAAATTAAATACTTTAAGATTATTCTTTTTATATTTATATTCTATATTAAAATGAAAACTAAATATTTTCAAAAATGTTCAAAAAACATTTGAAATGAATTATTTCTACATTTTTATTAAAATTTTACGAAAGAAATATTTGTAGTTATTTTAAAATTTTCATTTTGATATTATTATTTCATTATCAAAAAAAAATAATTCATTGTAAATATAAATTTTTGATGAATTTATTATCCTCTACAACCAATTACTGATTTATAGATCATATAATATTTTGAGATCATTCTCATTCTTGTGATTACGTCATCTTTTATTGTCATTTATTCATTATAAATTTATCACCTTCAAATCCATATATTATTTTTCATTGATTTAATTATTATCAATTCATTACCATATATATTCATGTAACATTATAAATTTTCAATTTAATATGATAATTGATTGAATGTTTTTAGGAAATTTATTTCAATTATTTAGTAAATATTGATTTTATGATTTATTGATTCAATATATACATTAATTTATTGATATGTAATGTTTATTGTGTATGATATACTATACTAAGTTTATGGTTAATGCATTGGACATATTTATAATAAGGGTGAGGTCCAGTAATATATAGCCCCTTGATGCATCAATAGGTCTAATGGGACATGTTTTATGTCCAAATTAGTTCTGTATTTTGTGTATACCAAACCATTAATTGAAATGAATTCAGAAAAAGGAAAGATGGTATGTTTTATGATGTATTTCAATGATATAATTATGTTAATATCATGGAATAAATTATTATTCTATTCCATTATTAATATTTTTGTTACTATTTTTCTTTTTTTTCACTTTGTTGATATTTTATATAGATACATTTTGAAAATATTATTTTATATTAACTTAAATATGTATTAATTATTCACAAATCAATATTTTTAATGCCATAGGTTGTCATTAAATATTTATTTTTACACTTTTCCTTTCTTAGAATGTGATATTTCACTTTATTTTTTCCCTCCACCAGTATATGAAAATGGGATCTCTTAAAGATCTTAAATGATCCGAACATGTCTTTCATGCAATGATTTTTTTAATGTAATAGTAAAAATAATTTATAAATCTATTATTTTAATATTTATTTAATTATTGATCTATTTGGTTTTAATACCTTGTAGTTACACCATTCTAATAATATAAACACTAGTTTTATACTTCTTGGGTGGATTTGTTTTGATTATTTTAAGAAACTCTCTAAAAATACGAAATAGAGGATCCTATAACTTATTAAATATTTGTCGAATTCTCTAATAAAAAAATCAATAAAATTTCTTATGGGAATCTAATGAAGAATTTTAACTGAAATATAACATCACCTTATAATAGTTTAAGTATCCTTTATAATCTTCATTAAGAGTTTTTTTGCATAACCTTATTTGTAGAGAATTCTTTGTCTAAAAGAATAAAATTGTGTTTTTCTAAAAGAAAATATTTTTATCTCTATCTAGTTATATCATTGAAAAATAAATTTATCCTTACAGGAAGAATAATTATCTTTCCATAAATGGATAAAATTATTATGTTATGTATTTATGATTTATTATTGATATTGAATTTATATGATTAAATTATTATTCATATAATTAATAATTTTAATAAACATAACAAAATAAATTCCAAACATAAAATAATTTATCATTGTATCTAAGATGAGATTAATATTTATTTTTTAGTAATACTCAATACAAAATTTAGTTTAAATATAATAAATCCAAGAAAATATTATTATTTCTTTACTTGTGGATGACCTAGGAAAAACCTTTATTAATAAATTATAGAGTTCACCCTACATCTTATATTGTTTTTTAACATTATTATTTCTTATATTTTAATACTAGTAAATTTATTCTTTATTTTATTTAATACCCAATAATTGAAAAACAATATTGCATGTAAAAGATAAATAATTATGATTCTATTGTTCTCTTATTTTAAAATACACTTCACTTTTTATTCCCAGGACTTTTCATTTCACATTATTAGAATATATATTTCACTTCACTATTTTTATATATTATTTCATTTATGAATGTTGTAAAGGAAGAATTAAAAATGTATTTGACATCAACTTTTTTAATAAATGAATAAATGCATTCACTATAAGTGATTTGGAAAAATATTTCATCCAATCATTATATCCAATGTGATTCATTTTCAGAATATTCTTGAGAGGCTCATAAATATTTATCATCCAATAATTTTTGTTTAATTAAGAATATATAGATGATAATGATAATAACTTGATAATAATAGATAATTTTTATCCAAATAGGTGCATAAATTTTCTAATTGATAAATATTATGTATAATTTGGAAGGAGAAATAACAGTATAGGTTACCATCATCATTCTTAACCTTGTATAGATAAGTGAGAATAACATTTGTCTTAAGAATATCATTCTATTGTAATTTTTAAGATCATGATTTTTAATATTGTATAAATACAAGTCCTCATGCTACATCATTATCTCTCTATAAACAGATAAACTTTGCATTCAACACACATGAGAGGTATCATCGTTGAATAAAATGTAGTTAACCTTTTAACCATTATTCACATGGTGAGGTAGTGGGTCTAGAAGATGGGATTCCATAATATATGATGAGTATTCCTTTTTCAATGTTGTGTATAAAAAACTATACCAAAATTCAAAATTTTGGTAGGAGAGGACATGATTGGTATCCATAAGTGATTCATGAGTTACTGTATTATCTATTTCAATTTTCAATAATAAGATAAATAATATTTTCTAACTGAATATAGGTCACAATGTAAGAAAAAATAAATTAAAATGAGTTAATATCTCAGTATTTTATAAAATACTAATAGCCCGTAATTTTTTATATTGATTATCTTATCTCAAGGATATTCTAGTGGAATGGATCCTTATTTTACATGGAATATTTCATATGACATCCATTTAAAATTACTAAAATGTATTTTCCAAGGTGGTCTGACCAATTATAAAAAATCTATGACTTCATTGAAAAAATGAGGGGAATCCCCATGACTAAAACTGTAATATAGATTTCCTAAAAATGGACTCTAAATTAAAATTATTTGTTGGAGGGAAACTACCCTTCATTCAAAAATTTTATGTCAATAAAACACATTCATTAGATAACTAGATAAATTAATGATGCATTATTATGGGAATACTAACACTTTGACCAATGAATTCAATATATGACATGTAATTTAAGGCATTTAAGGCATGAGTTTTCTATTGTTGGATTTTTTCTTATCATGTGTGTAAATATTCATCCTTTTATCCATTTAGTTTATTATTAATTTTATGTTGATTTTCCAAAATTTATTATCCTTATATAATACATTAAATGACACATATAAATATTTTATTTTTTATTCCCTCATTTCTATTTAATAACAATATTTTATAGTATTATAATAATCATCCATCACACAAAAATATTATCATTTACTAAAAAAACATTTCATGATAAAGATATTTTACTAAAGATATATTTTTCAAGAGTATGATAATCTAACATGTGATAATATTCAATTAACTCCATTATATGGGTGGGGGTAAAATTAGAGCATTCCCATGTTAAGCCGTGCATATCTTATTGAAAGTATCATCTCAACATGGTCTTGAAACAAAAAATAATAATTATTTGGATATCCTTCCTTTATGTATATATACACATACAATGTTGTGGGGAAGTATAGTTTTGGGTAAAATAAAAGAACATATAGGCATATATGACAATAAATTATTATAAGGCAGGTCTTATGTATATATCATCATATTTAATTTATTTTTAATTTTATCCAAAACTCGTATATAAAAAATAATTGAATTCGATAAAAACTGAACAGATACATAGGCTGACGTACCCCATGATTATAAATTAAGGTAGAAATAATTCATTTAAACAATTTATCATTAGTTTAAATTATTTCAATATTGAGATAAATTTATACGAATAATAATTAGTTAAATTTTTAATCATTTATTTTTTCATCTTAAAAATCCATCAAAATTGTATTGGATATTCCAATACTCTATACTTTTAAATAATAATAATTTTCTCATTTATAATTATATACAATGTTATGTGTATTTGAGTAGACAATACATTTTCTATTGTTCTTCTTTTTTTAATCCCATTTCTAAACACTAAATAAATCATGACATATTCTGTCAGATGACACGGAATATCCCTATATTTATGTATAGTCATTATAATGTATTGTGTCCTTACATGACATTTTTGCCAACAGATTCTTCCATAATATACATGATATATTATTCCATGAGTTAACATGTACTGTCTACATGAAATTTATTATAATATAACACACCTTATATATAAATGGTTTGTACCATTGAAAATACTCATGGGTTGTATGATATATATGATAACCAATCACATCATGTTACTGTATAATTTATATTAATAATTAATAATTATGAACTAAATGTTACACACACAAAACCAAACTTCTCACCATTTAATCCATGATATAAAACAATATAAAAAAGAATATATCAAAATATATTTGGTGTGTACTTTGTTTTTACATAATTATTTAATTTATTCATCATATTTACTCACATGATATAATAATATCAGTATGTATCATGCATGAGTTGGCTCAAATTAACTGATATATGCATCCAACTATATGGAATTCAATATCTCCAAAACCACATACATGCATAGGGACATGATTTGTATTTATTTTATAGTGTTCCCACATAATAAAGTATATACTATGAGGTAAATTATATGTAAATTGCATATTTTTTATATTAAATTTTAGTCACTAGTTGGTGTGTATTGATTTCATGTCATTTAATTTACCGAAAATATTTTTTTGATTCTCATGTGTACAAACCCTGTGGGGTAACACAATATATAAAATATATACATAAAATATACCCTTTTCTATCAATATGTTCTCATACATTAATATTCAATGTGTAATAATTCCTCACATTGAATCCCTACAGAACATATCATGATTGTAGTAGTTCTTAATTATATGTATAACCATAGGTACTTAACATATATGTTTTCATTACACGTTATATATCCATGTCATCTATCTTGATATGTAGAACCATGATAAGGGATCTTCAATTATTATACAAATTTTCATAGAAAATTCTTGGACATCTGAATTAAACAATAATTGTTTTATTATTTTTAAAATTGAATAATTAATTACTACTAATAAACAATTAAATATTGTTTGTGTATGTGACCAAAAACAAGTATAATCATAAAAACTAATATGTAACTTATCTTATTCCATATAAATGTTTTGGGGTTCCGTGAATATGATAAAGTAAATTCCAAAAAATAATTTTTTCTATATTCTTTTAATAAAATCTTCATAACTAAACTAAACAATTGAATATTATTTATGTAGAGGATATTTCAACATATATCTTATAAATACTTTAAGATAAGAATTGACTAATATTGAAAGTTGTTTATTTATTTATGAATAATCTAACCCTTATCGTATTATAATTATTTCAATGATGAACCCAAATTATAATTCCAGTATCAGTGTCCACATTTTCACATGAATATCATAACATCATTGATGTGTCATTTAGTATTTGTATGGATATAATGTTCGTTGTTTTTTTACACATTATTCACAAAAGAAAAACATCATACATAAAGGATTTTATTCCTTGTCCGACTAGTCTTTAGAGGGATGGTGGGAACACCTCTTATTGTTTAGGAATTTATTAGGAGATATATTATTTTTCATGATATAATTATCATAAGAATATTAAAATACGATAAATATTATATAGGGAAAAAAAATTTATTCTCTAATCAGAGAATTGACATTATGCTTTAAGAAATTTATTAATATTTTTTTCATTAATTTTATATATACTAAAATGTACACTATTAGTTTGTTTAAGGGAACTAAATCTATCAATATCAGAAATAAATTGGTGTAAAATGATGTATTTAGAATGAAATCCCAATCCACCATATTTTTATAAAATAATTTAACAAAATAAAAATTAAAAATTACCATTTTAATGATATTTTTCCAAGGGATATTTTGGTAAAAAAATTACTAAGTTTCCATTATCCCAAAATAGAGTTCCCTGGAACCTATAAACTCCACATGGTACTAGATCTCAGGCTTATGATTAACTTTTGGTCCAATATACCTAGACAGACTTCCCCTTCTCTATTTCACCATATCAAAACCATTTTATTTTTATTTTAACTTCCATTCTACTCAAAACACAAATCAAATTTTTTTTCAACACTGATGATATTGAGAATTACATTTTTCGAGATGGTATGCTATTTATATGTGAGGAATAAACATTCTCTGTACCTTTATTGAAAATAATATTTAATTAATACTAATTTTTTTCTATAATTTCATGGTGTTTCTTCCCATGATTTATACAACTATATAGTATTTACCATTGATTTCGATCTGATGAGAATAAATTAGTACTACATTTTCTAGGTTTAGGAAATTTTAATCTCATTCGTATTTTATATTAATTTTTAGAATTATATGATAACAAATTTTATAGAATAATTATATTCTTTAATTATTTATTCTTATTCACTAACTATGATATTTTTACTTAACATGTACTAAATTGCATTCACATCAATGATTATACACCACATTATGTATTTGAGTTTTTCTGGAGGGTTTCGTGTCATACCTGTTCAATATAAATTTGGGAATAATACATTGAAATCCAATGATTTAGTTTATCTCTATCGAGTTTGGATATGTCAAAGAGTGGGATAAAAAGGGTCACATGACTTCTCTGTGAATGTTGAGTGATTGGGAATAGTTAATATAAGAGTATACTAGTGGATATAAAGTCATGTATCTAACTTCTTTTGTTCTTAATATAGATAATTATTGAGTGGTTAATCAATTAATGATATTAAATTGGGACATTGAGTGAGAAGTAAATATAAAAATCCTATAAAGAACAATAAAGGAATTCTCCCATGGAATAACATAATACCTATAAGAAAATTTTATATTAACGTATTTATATTTTCACCTTCATCATACATTCATTATATTATAAAATATAAAAAAATATTATTTAATTTAATAATCTATATTTACAGATAAATTTATTTCACATAAAAATATTATAGGGAATTATTAAAATTATTCAATAAGGTATTACTTATTGTTTGATCATTATTATATTATTTTAGAATTATAAATATTATTTCAATATGTCCTATGATAATTGAATCCTAAATTCATCATCATAATTTTAGAAGAAAATTAATTCCCTCATAGTGATTTTTAATATTTTAATTGAATCATTTATTGACATATTTTTTTATGAATATTTTAACAATTATCAAACCTCCACAAAATGTCATATATTATCTAGAAATATTTTTTAAATTAATTATATGGTATGGAAAATTATAAATAAAATTATTGGAAGTGATATTTTCCACACTTCCAAGAATATGGTAATAATACATATTTACAACATTGAGATATGAAATAACAACAACAACCTCAAATATTATTTTATGGATGGTATGAGATTTTAAGTAACAATTATAGAAAAAAATATTAATAATTTTACTTATAATACTACGAAATAATTTATCATCTAATGAAATAAATTCTAATATAAACTAAAGATATATAACTGGAAAATATATTGGAAAATATTTGAGAACTTATACCAAATAAATATTCTATAATCTGATAACTAAAAATGTAATTGATAGATTATCCTCGGAAGAGAAATTATAGGTTGTGCTTATGTCCTTTGATATGGTGGAAATAAAATATAATATAAAATATTTTAATTACATAAATGTAAAAATTCCTTATATTTTAGATATATTTCTAGCGATGAAGAAATAAATATGTAATGTATTTGGGGGAACTAAATAAAAATAATAATGTGTTTTAAATGTTATAAAAAATATAAATTCCAATTAATCATCTCTATTTTAAATTTTTATATTCAACTCCTTTAATATGTGATCTAAATATATATATTAAATAATATTTTACTAAAAATGTGCTTAGTTATGTTTATAAAATAATAAATTGTAAAATATTTCTTATGATAATCCTCCAATTCTTCGATGAATCCAATATATATGAATTACTATATTCTTAATAATTCATACATGATTTTACAATCCGGTATAAATTTAGGTATTTTTTTAATGTTGTTAAGAAAATAATATCCCATAATATAAAAATATTAATTCATCTAAACTATTTCATGATTTTGGATAATAATAAAAAAAAATATTCTATAAATGGGGTGGTGAATCTTGAAGAGAGGATGCATGAGATTATAATGAAACTCACGGAGATAAAATTTGGAGTTTTCAATGCAATTAATGTATATGATTATTGATCTATATACGATAAAAAATAAGATTATCCACTCTCTATATTTGTATAAAATAGTCAGTGAGCTTGTATATGCCTAATATGTATACAATTAAAGAGGAACCAGACCCCTTTTACCCCCATGAATTAAAATTTTATCTTATGAAATGGGTTTTCATACATTATAATTAACTATGGTAGATTTAATCTGAATAGACGTTACTATATAGAATTAGATCCACATTTATGTTTTTATTATAATCAATAAATTTATTCGAAATATGGATTGGGGATAAATCTTAAACTACGTTCTCATACATAGTATGTGAATTACAAAAAAATTAAAATTTTGACATCAAGAAGGGGTGGATAAGTTATATTTTTTAGGTTATTATTAGTGAACAACATCATGGTGGTTTATAGAGAATTATAGGAATTATTTTTCATGGACGATTATCTTTCTGTAAGAAAGATAATTTATCCTAACATATGATATCATATTCTTTTCAGGAATACTCTATTTGACTAATAATATGGTGTTTACTGCACTATTGAGGTATATTGGAATTCATAGTTATTTAAATATTCATTGAATATTTAATATTAAATTAATAAGATATTCAAAAATTCAATTGTGTTTATTTAATGATATTTATTTATCATACTATTACTTTGAGATTCCTACTCTGATGTTGTGCCTAGAATTTGGGTCTTTTCTAAGAGAGATAAAAACCTATTATGGAGGTGGGGCCCATTTTCTCGGATTCATCTATTTTTATTACATTTATTTATCTTTTAATCTTTTTTTTCATCCTCTCCCATGTTCCTTATCATAAAAACTTTCCACTATTGGTAATACATGAATGATAGATATTGGGAAGTATATAATATGAATAGGTAGAAGATATTTCATCATGTATCCACTCAGGACTCAAATTTGAGCTCGATGGTGTTGTCTCATGAATTTAGGAAAATATTTGATGATTTTCACCAAATTAATGTCCCATTTTATGTTTTATCTAAAAATCCTCGTTTATTCATTGCATTAAATTTTCTACATCTATTTTCATGATGTATGGGGTGCCATATGTGCCCCTATGGGTTCAGTTTTGGTGAACCTAGGGTTTTGTGTTATCAAATTTGTATTTACATTCAGGGAACTCATTAATGTCCTATATAGTAAATTTCAAACATTCCATTTTTTATTCATTTTTGGTTCAAGGGTTTGATATATAGACTACATGGAATGTCTATTCATGACATGTCATGTAGAGGGGACTCAAGGTTTGGCCAGGTAATGGACAAGAGACGCCCATTGAAGAACTTTTCCATATAATGTTCAGGACCATATCCTTGTGAGGTACACTAACAATGGTCATTCATGATAGTTGGTCAGATCCTGTGTGGTATATGTTGATGCACATGGATGGGTCCCACATGTGGGTGAGGCTCTATTGAGAAGAAGTTGTTGTGAAATATATAAGAAAGTACACAGAAGGAAATATATAGGTACATGAATGTGGATGAAATATAGGGGTACATAATGTATACATGAGTTGTATTCTATATACATCCAATTTTTAGGAATATTTATTTTTTCTCATAGTAATATATGAATTAGACATACCAGAATTATGTTCTGAGCATTTTTTTCATACGAATCATGATGGTGGGGTTGTTTTGTATTTATGAGGCCATACCATTTGGGACAAGGCCTCCCCATTGAGATTTGTTTCTCACCCTGGAAATTCATGTCACTGTATATTATGAATTTGTGAATTATTTTAAGCTGAGAATAGGATGGAAAGTGGAATATAAAAAGGACTAGCGTTGAGTTATCAAATAGATTTAATCAATTTTATTAAGGTTTATATTGTAATAGTTTCACCATTCAGTATATTATGTATGTGGTTGAATATTAGTTTTTAGTGGAACCTCATTTATTTTATTTTAATTTTCATTTATTTAATTATTATATATGTGTTCAGAACATTTTCTTCATATATTTTCTATTTTTATGTCTTTATCATGATGATATTGATGAATTTAGTTTGATATAGATTGTTTTTTTCATTTATTATGGACTAACATGATGTTTACAGATGTATTTTTTAGGGGATTATTTCTACCTTTTATAGTACATTGATTCTGGGGTATAATATACCCAATGAATCTTTTAGACCCTATTGACTAGAAAAAAACCTTCTACGATATGTGGACGCATACTTGAAGACTTTTATGGAGTCGTGTCGAGTAATTCTGTGGCTCAACTCAAGTTATTTCATGAAAAAAGTAAATTATAAACTGTGAAAAGTAAGTATTATGAATTGAAGAATCGAAAAAATAAACTCTATTGGATTATAAAAATAAAGAATGAACACATTTACTATATATTTTTCAAAATTTTCACACCCATTTAAGGTGAATATAAAATTTTTTTACTACAATTATAATAAACTTATTTTATCACTTATATATGAAATGATTACATGAAAGGAAGGTATCATACTCATCTCTTATTAATCCATCTCCTAAAAAAATTTATCTATATATTGTTTTTTAATTAGTTCCCACCTATTTATTAAAAAAATAAAAAATAAAACAAGAGGATCCAATAGAACATCAATGTTTTCCAGTATACAATTAATTATATTCTCAAAGCCACCCAAATATTAAGAAATAGTTATATATTCCATTTCTTCAAATCATAATAATCATAATTTATAGTTAATAAAATTACAGACTATCATATTTAAACTACCAAAATAATTATATAATTCATTTAAAATAATATTCAACATAGATTTTTCTCCCTCTATACTAATATTTATCTCATATTATCTTATTTATATCCCCTAAAATCATATAAATTTATCAATAGTGATGAATTATTTAAATTTACTAAATAATGAAATTCCAAAAATATATACTAAAATCATAAACCCTCAATTCCTCACTTGGTTTTTCTTTTTCATAGTCACCAAATAAAAACAAATCACATGGTCCATTCTAAAAAAGAAGGAATTTTTTCATTATGTGATGATTTATCAAATAATATTCAAAAAACACTCTATATATTTTTTCACTTATACATCACAATGTATAGTGTTACAAATAATAACATTGAAGTCATATTTAACCATAAATTAATAAGAAGAATAATTCTATTTTATATTTAGTGTTATGATAATCGTCATCTAATTTATTCTCAATATCCTAAAAACTAGCATGTGACAAAAAATTATATGCATGTTAACATACAAGAAATTCAGGGTGACATGATTCAATATCTCATGTAATATATGTATAAAGTTATTATTTAGGTCTGAAGTCTTTGACTATGATAAAAAAATTTAATCTAATGAATTCATCTGACAAATTTTTTAAATAAAGATCATTTTCATGGACTCTCATCATTTCCTAAATTCTTCCCACAATAATCACCCACTTGTAAACTATGGAGTTGAGTTCTCTATGTTTCATTACTATTATATGTTTAGAGAAACCATTTCTCACTGTAAAATATTATTTTAATAATATTTAGTTTTCATTGTGTCATAATCATCTTCTCATAGGATATTGTATTTCTCACAAATATCACTTTCATCATGAACCAAAAAACTATTGTGATATTTGAATCAATAAATAATAATATAGAAAAATTTTATTTGAGGAATAAAATTTTTGGTAGAGTAATATTTAATATTCTAATATATTTTAAGTAATATTTTATAATTCTAAAAATTGTCATGATACATATATATAGTGTATAGTTAATCATATGTATCATTATGTTATTTTTTTCGCATTTTCCACTTCATTTATTCCCTGAATGCAATATTATATCATCTTTAATTCCTAGAATTCAAAATTATTATCGGATATAGTTTGGTACCCCCAATTTTAATATTTTATTTCACATAATTAATATTATATTTCCCTTAGAAAAAATAGATTAAAAATTATGGGACACTTGAGATTACATTAAATAGGTATAAAAAACATATTCTTTATTATATATAGTGTCTGAATTTACATGTTCATTGATTAAAATGAACAAAGAATCTTATGAACCCAATTCCATCCAACTCTAATTAATGTTTAATATCTTCCATATTTATTATAAATCTAAAATATTTCTTTAAAATTTTTAACGACGCTCACTCACAGTTGAGGAAAACTTATTTGATCAATAACCATTGAAAGGGTTCTTTAATCTCCCCTTTAGAATTTATTTTAATTGCCATCAAAACAAATCAATTTGTATCAAATCACATCATTTTTCAACTATAAATATCATGAATTAGGGTTTCTATATAATGAATCTTTTTGTGAAAATTCCATCACTCTTTGATAAGATATGCACGATGAATTTATTCGATGATCTTCAAATTAAAAAAGATAATATACTTCACTCACACAACATTCTATAATATGAAAATTTCAGAATAAAATAATTTTACATTATTTAAGATCCTTTATCCCTATTTGTTGAAAAACATATAACGTATTGTGGGGAGTAATTATATATTAGTATGTATGCGGGAAAATTAAAAAAATATTCTTCTTTATCAACTTAAATCTAGCATTTCACATGAAAAAATAGATAGTATTTGTAAGTTGATATTTTGAGGGAATATATTTTAGATATATAACTGCATTAGAAACCATAAACATTAATAAATGATATTTATTATCAAATTTTATTTATATATATTGTGTCACTATATTCTCCGATAAATGAATTTTATTAGTTTGTAACCATAAACTATCAATGGATTTTCAATTAAAACTAGTATGTATTAAAATTACACAATCAACCAAACCATTTTTGTTCATGTATGTTTAAAAACATTAGAGTCATTGACTTTGTTTATTTCATGTCCATCTCACACAAAATTTTCCAAAATTAAATTTCCAATCATATTTTTTCATATTATTGCAATATATATCCTAATTTGTTTTAATATACCAAAATAAGTTCATTGTTTCAAAACCTCTATACATCAAAAATTAATTTTATGTTTATTGGACATATCGGGGAAATATTTTTGTTTCGAAATATTTTTTCTTATTTTGGATCACTTTTTTAACCTACAAACAATTTTATTTCATAAATAAGAACTAATATAGATGAATTATGATAATCATGTATACCAATAAACATTCACAATTTCATCATATTCCCACTTTATCATTCATTATCCTTGCTCAGTTTTATAAAAAAAAATTATCTGTGTGTCTGACATATTAAAATATTTCAAGCCAAATTTATTGAATAAAAAAATTTCATCATATTTAGGGGATATAAAAAATATAACATTCATTTTTAGAACATATAATACATGAAAGATACACAACTCTCAAAGAAATGAAATTTAAAAATTCCACTTCATTTAATATAAAATTTTACAAGAATATCAATTTCGACTAATAAAAATGATATTTTAAACATATATAATAAAAATAAGCAAAGAAATTATCATCCCTTCCACACAAATTATTCGATCAATATTTCCATTATCTGAATTCATTTATTTCATATAGTCATCTACATTGGAATACAATTATATAGATGAATATTTTAATATATACAAATATTTTTTCATCCATCACACCATTGAGTAATATATTTAATGGATAAAACCTTATTGATTGATAATACACACTTCTTCTCCATCTTTTATAATTAAGATTGTTTACGTCACACCGATTTGATAATATTTTTTTATATTAGATCTAAAGTATGCTGAAGAAATATAATTGAATTAGGTCTTGGAACATGAGAAATTTTTCTATAAATAATACTCCTTAAAATTAATATTTATCTTTATTCACTAGTGTGTAATTGTTTATTTTTGATATCACCTTTTTCATTATTTTTATGTCATAACATTCACTTAGTTCCAAAAGTATTCTTCATTTTCTATATTTAAAAAAAATATCAACTGACATTATATTTAATATAATTTCACTAATCATTCATCTAATATATCCATGATTTTAATTAAATAGCCTCAATGAATAATGGATCTCTGTAGGCAACAACATTATATATCAACTCTAAATACTCATCTAGTTTATTCATGTTCCTTTTATTTTAAATTAATTTTTTATATTCTAAATGCTTTTATAACTACTATCACTTAAAATTTCAATTATATATAGCATAATATTGACCACCAATCAAATATAAATGATATTAACATTATTTTAGATATATATTTATTCCTCGTAAGTTGTCTTTCTATAATATGAAATGTTTTAAAATGTAGATATTATAAAATCTTATATATTTAATTAAATAATATTGTGTTTATTTTCAATAATAATCACAAATGTTTTGTCTAAAAATGATTTTACAGTTATTTTTTGAGAAAATTTAATTATATAATCTATTCGATAAGTAACCTATAGAAACACCTTCATTTTCATTTTTATTATGTTACCCCAATATTTGAATACTGGAAAAATACAAATCAAGTAATTTCAAAAACATTTAAGTACATCAGAGGTGGATTATTCTTTTAATAAAATTCATTTTATGTCATGTCTGATTCGGGTTTCAATAAACATCTGTTTTCAATATATATAGATATACTCATAAATATTATTTATAAAAATTATGATAACATGGCTTCTACTAGAATAGTTCTTCCAATATCAATCATTGTTTTTTTTATTTTATCGAACTAAATTATCTTGGTGTAAATATAAAACATTATAATAATTAATTATCTTCTTTATATCATGATATCATTAATGTTAAATTATAGTGAATGATTTTTAATTATCAATTAAAATCTATTCAATATAAACACCCCATTATTTATCAACTTCTATTAAGATTTATTGTTCATGAAACTCAATTTAACATTTTATTAAAGTTCATAAATTAATGCGATGATATAAATATCACCATTAGGAGATTTATTCCACAAGATAATAAATACAATTGGAAGAATTAATTAAACTGTCATCATGTATAGGATTTATAATATTCTAGGACATACTTGCACCATTTTCCCCTTTGGGAATGTGTCAAAAATTAATTCTTGTTATATATCTATATGTAGAAAGAAACATTCCACACATTATCTACAAATTAACTCAATATAATTTCAAAATTACTTCATATACTTATCTTCAAATTATGTTTTTCATCCATCTATAAAAAATAACCAAAATCACCTCAATTTGGAATTTTTAATTTATTATTACTAGTTCTATCTCCATTATTGGTGACACTTCCAGTATTTATGATCAGAATGATACATGGTTATCTGGTTAAAATGGCTTCTTCCACCTAATAAAACATTTTAAAAAATATTAAAAATAAATTTTATGATCCAATACACAAAAATCATAATTGGATTTCAATTTCAGGGACACATTCTTAGTTGTAACAACTCCTATAATATGCATGGAGATATAATTACATATTGTAATTCTACCTCCATCATGAAAATCTATATTTTTTTTATTTTTGTATCTCTATTAATTTAAGATCAAAATCCACTACCAGATATCCTTGTCTTACCATCTTTTCTTCTTTGACAGTCTACATTAAAGAGAAGTCACTTTTCTCATGTATCTCAAGGTTGAAATTTTACAACTCCCTTAATCTATTCTATTTTTTTAACATTATCATTAAATAATTTTCACAAAAACACTATTTATTCAATTATAAAGAAAAATTGTAATAAATAGAATCATTTTTGAGTTATAGACAGAGTAAATTTGTATTCACAACCTTATTCTTCGGCAAATTACTTGTCATCTTTTCATATTTTCTCCCCCCTTAATTAATACCTTCTGTTGACTCATATAGATTACATTTTTAACATAAAACCCTTTATTTATGTCTATAAACACTGTAGAAACAAAAATAGCCTCTAATTCCTGATTATAAATGAAAATTATCATCATTTCTATAAATATATAGTTTTTTTTGTATTTTGTTCCTAATTTTTCTTTTCCCACATAGTAAGTTCCTTCCCTCATCATTCTCACCACCATTTGATACCAAATTGGGTTTTAATGATTTATCAAATCCTAAAACTACCTAGTTTTTTCTATATGACATGTACTATTATAAAAAATAATTTTATGTTTTTTGAGATTTTTATAAGAATATTTCGTATAAATATTTAGACAACATGATTTATATGGGCAATACGTTATATTCATTGAATTTTAATAATCATATCTCATATTATTTTGTTTTCTATTAATGTATCACTTTTATTATGACATGTTTAAATCCACGTCATTAATAGTATAGTTATCAAAAACATATTTTAACATCATGTAATATTTTATAATACGCACCCTACAAATATTAAGTTCATTAATGCGTTTTGTTTCCCTATTGAGTAACTCATTTTTAAAATTTATTTTTATCCTCACCCACAATCTTAGTAAAATAAATAATGTTAGTTTGATGTTATTCTCATGAGAAGAATAAATCTCATATTCAAACATGTGTTCAATTTTTCTTCATTCATCATTCATGCCACTGGATGATGTAATTGTATGTTATTTAACATAATATATGATTATTTTTTGTTTTTTTTTAAATTCTTAACTAAATTATTTCTGCTAACACATCATATGTTAAATATTTTTTTAATAATATATCTTCTTTTTATAGGTTTAAACTTTTTATTTACAAAATAATACTTTTTTTCCTATTTCATTTCGGTCTCAACATTCTATTGGTCAACATACTATGTTTCATTATTTATCATTTCTTTGGAATCAAAGGTAATATTCCACATTCCACTATGCATAATTGTTTATAAATTAAATGATATTTTTATTTAACTCGTCATATTAAAAAATTAATAAGGTACATTACTCTGCTTTGATATTCGTCCCTTTATTAATCCTTTTCATATTAATATGAATACACAACTTTTCTATCTTTTATTTTTAGGTTTATCAAAGGATTTGAAATAAAATCTCATTTTACTCATTTATATAGTTCGTAAATACATGATCTATTATTATTTAATATGAAAAAAATTATATTATTAAAATATTTAAGAATAATATTACATATATATATATATTCAAGGGATAGAACCTCTATATAAAATTTATTAGTTATATTTACACTCCAACTCTCTTAATAGTGCTAATAACATAATTTCTGTAACACCCTAAGCTTCCACGGTACGCTTCTCATTGAATAATACAATAATGTGTGTTGTACGCAACTTCGAGTTCTAACACACCACAACCAATAAAACTAGTCATTATGAATAGTAATACCCACTTTTTAAAATTTTATACATTTTCTATTTCTAAATGGGCTTCATTTTTGGATTCAGAATATCAAAATTAGCTTAGGGTGAATATTTAGTACTTTTCTACTAAAATTCATATTTTTATTAATACTAAAAATTACTAAATTTTAATTAAAAAAAAAATTTAATAAAAATAATTAATAGTGATAAATTATGAATATGATTGATTTTAAAGCATAAATAGATTATATTTTTACCATTTAATCAAATTTTTCTAATGAGATATTATTTCACATTTAAACTGGACATAAGAAAGTGCCAATATTTTTATAGTTATTATTTCTTAAAAAACACTTTTTGTTTTGACAACAGGAATTAATTTTAAATTGATTGCTGCCACTTCTATGTTTTGAATTTAGAAAAATGGATTCCATATTTAGAATCATGATTTCCAAATTTCATAAATAGTTATCTTTTATTTTTAGTCATTTTGAATAATTACTTCGGTAAATATTTTATTTAACATGGTTAAAGGGTAAATCTGGTAAATAAGAGTAAAAAATAATATTATAATAATACTAAATTACTATAAAACGTGTCCTAAAAATGTGGGTTGATACATGTCCAACCATGGAAATTATTGGGTCTATTTTGTGACCCCATGTATCCACTTTTAAGTGATAATGACATTTTATATTAAGTAAGTTAAAGTAAATACAAAAATGACATAAGCGTATATCTTTTAGCAAAAAAAATTTACATAGGGTTATATATGTTATATTTTTGACTATAAATATTAATTAGAGATATAAAAAGATTTAATAAATAATGGTATTATATTTATAATTTTTAGACATTGAATAAGTACATTTATTTATGACAAAATAATGATGCATTATTTTCCTTATTAATGAAAGAATCAAATAATTGGTATTAGAAATGTTGAAATAAAAATAATTTGAATGTTTTGATGACATCAAAAAAATTTATCGGTTAATATGACATGTTAGGATTAATTTAATGAATTTTCTAACAATTAATAAAGTTTATAAGACTTTAAAAAATCAATTATAAAATAGTGTCAATATTGACATAATGGTGTTTTTAAAACAAATATTATATTATTAATTGATATTCTATACCTAAATATCAATGTTTCATCCAAATAACTTATATAATGATAAATGTATCATTAATGGACAACTTGGGTGTCTCTTAAAAGTATATATTAAGTTTATTTTCTATATAATATAAAAATACAAAGAGACATGGTAAATGTCAAACTATTTATCTAAGAGTTAAATAAAAAAGATAAAGTTTATATACTGACCCAAACATGTATAAAACATATTGGTTGAGTGGTTTGGGACCTCTCCCCACCATAACCTTTAAATAATCATCTTTTCATCTATTAGAAATCAAATATTATTTTATTATAAAAAAATATTTCTATCTTTTCAAAAGGTACCCCTCACCCCTCTTATAAAAGGGCACTCACCCATTTCTCTAATTCACACCATCAAAGCCTTTTGGCTCAGACAAACTATACCCTATTATCCTACCAAATGTCATATTTTCACTATGGAGTCCTTCCTTTAGTAATAAAGCCAATTTATGGAGCCCTTTTGGTCAAATCAAAAGGAAGATCCCGAAGAAGAGGTAGTAATTTCACCACCCACTTTCTAGTTCCTTTCTTCTTCCACTTATTCTTTCATTTTTATTTCCATTCTAAAATAATAAATCCAGTATCTTATATATATTATGATGTTATTATTAATATTGTACCACCATATTATGTATTATATTCATCCTTTGAATGACATGTCACCATACGTGCATACATACTGCTTATCGTCTCCCCGTCGTGGTGAAATTGTTATTGAAAACATTAATTTTGGGATGGTATGATAATGATGTATAATTGATGTAAATAATAAATATAACATGATAATGATTCTGTATATATGATATACTATCAAATTATATATTATTTTAATATCACAAGAATGATATTGTTGCTCATGCGTATGTACGGACTATATTCTCCATGAATGTGATGAGATTAATTCCCCATCATATCCATTCTAGTTTAATACTCATTTGATGATTAAAAATACTTTTTAATGACTTGATATCATTCTGGAAATAAATATGATATAACCTATCCAAAAAAATACGGCTTATGTAACAAAACATATAAGTTAACACCCAAAACGACGATAAAACTAAGATATTATTAACAAGGCAATTGTCAAAGATCATATATGATATCATATTATTCTATATTATTCTTGTATAATTTATTAAAAATTACTTCCCCATTATACAGGAGTTTAAACTACCCTCCACCAATTAAACGTACAATATAAGGGTTTATTTCACAATCTCTTCATTAGCCGAGGTTTTTTATACGTAATTATCTACTGGGACCTCTTTATCATCCACATCCATGTTTCTTAAAAATGTATTTCAAATAATTATTTCTATTTTATAAAATATGGGAAAAAGTTATTTATACAATTTGATGACTTTTTATAAGATGTTTATAATGTAATCTTTTTGTCAATTTCCAAAAAAGGTCATTTTTAACCTTTTCGAAAGAATTAAGGTAAGAATGTATTTTTTAACTTATACAGTGGGTGCAACTATTTTTTGCCATTATAAAATCATCGAAGCTTCCCTTATAATCTTATTATAATATTTTCAAATTAAATGTTTCCTTTTATAATTATGTGACTTTTAAATTATTTAAAAAAAAGAGATATTTCTCTCAAATAGTCTTTTTTTCATCTATGTCAACATCCTTTGAAGGATTTTAAGCTTATTTAAATTTGATTTATTATGATACAAAACATCCATTTTTTTAATGGTTTTGTGATATGTTTGACCGTGGTTGTGTTATTTTTATACCATTCATTTTTTATAGATAAATTATTGACATTTCATATGCTAGTTTTAATACGAATGTTTATGTTATGTTTAAACATGTTCATATGAGGAATGTATTCTACCTAATAAGTGATGGGTGGAGAACGCTATATCTCCTTGATGCATCGATAGGTCTAATGAGACAAACTAGTGTGTTCGCACAAGGCCTTGACAAAATCTTATTTGTAGTCTTGGCACAAGACCTTGACTATGTGGCTATTATAGTCTGTCATTATTCATTCCATCATTATGAAAGTGGTTATTAATGTTTCATGTGATTATTCAACTAGTATAATATCTATGTGAATAAGTAAATGGAATTATTTCATTTCATTTTTTTGATATTATGCTGAAGTTCATGTTTAAAAGGCTTTTGTTTTAGTTATACATTGCCTTAAATGTTTATGCTCATTTATGAATGTTTCTTCTATATTGTTATCCTTACTGAGCATCTGAGCTCACCCCTTTTAATGTTTCATTTTTTCCTAGATGTGAAGAAGTATTTTATGGATGACCTGTAGGGATAGTATGAGTGGATATGAGTGGGCACTGTGGAAACTATGTTGTTGTAGTTTTTCATTATATGATGTAATGTAAGACTTATGAATGTATCTAGTGTTTCCAAGGCAACTAAACTAATCGGTCTTTTGAGACTTGATCATTTGTGATCATCCCAATGTTATGTAATAATGCACCGACTCTGGGTAACTGGGGTCGGGACATTACTTTTGGTATCAGAGGACATTTATTACAATCTATGGAAGCTATATTTAGATAAAATCTGATTAGGGCACATAGACCTAAGATAGACTTTGTGGATTAGTATAGAAGAACTTCCTATAATTTTGGTATTGTAGAGATTTTGTGAGTTTTCTGAGAAAAAAATCATTTTGTGGATACGAATAGGTAGAGGTGGCCCTAGCACAAATGTACCTAGGGGTAAAACCTGAAAACACCGCTTTGAGATAAACTCGAACGGGAACTGGTGGACGACAACAGGACTTGCTGCACTCTTGGTTACGATACTCCCGGGGGATAATCATTGGATAATTTTCATTTCATTACAAACCATTATGCAGGGTTTATGAGTATATACTTCCTTAATGAAAACATTTTTATGATTATGGATTATATCCATGAACTGTTCAATTCAGGTTATGTGTTTTAAATGTTTGGATTTATGTATTGTGATTCATAAACTAATCAAGTGTATGCCATTGTTTATAAATGGCACCTATTAGAAGAAATGGAAATTGTATCAATTCATGCAGTCAATGTAGGTATTTCCCTCATGATCAAGATAATTAAAGTAGAGTTGTTGATGCAACTGGTTCGGATTAGCTAATCACCATACTGGGACAACTCACTTCGGTTATGAATAATATCCTTAGTCGTACGGAGCACCCAGATCCACAGCATCGAAGATCAATGTCAGAGTGCTTCATGAGGCAACAACCACCAACAATAAATGGGAGTACAAATCCATTAGTAACCGAACAATTGATAAATTCCTTAGAAAAAATATTCCATACCTTGGGGAGTAGTGAAAGGAAAAAAGTTATCATTGAACTTTACTGCCTCACTGAAGATGCTGATCAATGGTGATCATTGATTCAAAACACCAAGGAAGATGATGAAGTATCAAATATAGAATGGAGGTTGTTTAAAGATATTTTCTTAGAAAAATACTTTCCTCATGACCATAGATCGGATATTGGAAGACAATTTTTGATTTTGATGCCAAAGGAGGACGAGAATTTTGCAATGTATGAGTCTAACATTACATGGATAACAAGGCATACTGTAGATTATATACATAACCCATGAAGTAATATTTATAATTTCATTGATGGGTTAAAACCATTTTTATGTCGAGCATTATTCTCGCAATCCTTCTAATAGTATGAAGATATTGTCTCATGTGCTATCAAGATAGAAAAGTAATTCTCTAAGTATTATGACTTTAAAGAAAGAAATAGAAAAAGAGATCTACTTATCACTATGGGAATGAAATAAGGGGAAGACTGAAAAATTTGACTATCCATCCTACAGTAAATGTTGGAAGAAACACCCTGGTACTTGCTTAAAGGGAATGGGAGTCTGTTACAAGTGTGGTGAAAAAGGCCACCAAGCTCATGATTGCAAGGGGATGAAAGAAGCTACTGATGTTTAATGCTACAATATTAGGGATATGAGACATTATCCAAATTAATGTCCTAAGATTCAGGGGAACTTATCTCAGAAAAGGACAAGGGATCAAGGCCAAGCTCATTATATCACTACTGTTGAGGTGGATGTTCCGAAAGATGTGGGGGAAGGTACTTTAATGGTTTCCTCAAGTTTAAAAAATGATTTATTTGATTCTGGATCATTGCAATGTTTCATATCTTTCTAGTTTGCTAAGGAAACTAGATATTTCCAATTTGATTTAACAAGGGAATTTGCAGTTAAAACTCCTAAGAGATGTATCATTGCAACAAATTTTTGTGAATTAGTCCCCATTAGAGCACATAAATGTTCTTTATCTACTGATATCATCACCATACCCATGATTTAATTTGATATAATCCTTGGTATGGATTTCCTTTCAGACCATGATGCAAAAAATTATTTTAAGAAGAAGGAGGATACTTTTTTTGATTATGATGATAAGGACCACCTCATCTTTAGAGCAGAATCATCACCACCTTATTCTTATCAAGACCCACCCCTAGTAGCTAAACTAAATTCAATTATTGGGGAGGAATAGAATGAATTGATTATGGGTGAGGAAAGGAATGTTCCAATATACGATGTGCCTATTGTGAGAGAATATGTTGATGTTTTTTAGATGATTTACCTAGACATCTTCCAGAACGAGAAATTGAGTTTTTCATTGATTTAATTTTTGGATCAAGGCCTATATCGAAGACCCCTTATAGAAAAAAAAATTTGGAATTAGTGGAACTAAAGAAACAACTAGAGGAATGGAGTAATAAGGGATTTATTTTCCCATGTGTTTCTCCATGGGGAGCCCCTGTCCTTTTTATTAAGAAGAAAGATGGATCTATGAGATTATGCATCGACTATATGTAAAATCAATTCTATAACAATAAAGAACAAGTATCCCATACCTCTAATTGATGATTTATTTGACCAATAGCATGGATCTTAGTACTTATCAAATATTGACCTTCAATCTAGATACCATCATTTCTATCTGAAGAAGGAATACATTCCGAAGACAGTATTTCGAATGAGGTACGAGCATTATGTGTTTACAGTAATGCCTTTTGGATTTACTAATCCAACCTATGTATTCATTGATCTAATGTACAAAGTTTTCAAGAAATATCTAGTTGATTTTATGGTAGTATTTATTTTTGATATCTTGGTATACTCCAAAATCTACGAAGATCATGAAAATAACTTGCGCATTATCCTAAAGACTCTTAGAAGACAAGAATTATATTGGATGTTTATCATGTGTGAATTCTGGCTTCGAGAGATTTCTTTTCTAGGCCATATTGTCTGTAAGGATGGAATTTCCATTGATCCTTATAAGACAAGAGCAATCCAAGAATGGCTAGCAGCAATGAGTATAATCGAGGTATGCATTTTTATTGGTTTAGCAGGTTATTATCGACGTTTCACCCAGAATTTTCCCGATTGTCTAACCCATTACTGAATCTCACACGTAAAGGGGTTAAATTTATTTGGACAAAAAAGTATGAAGAATGTTTTTTAGAACTAAAGATAAGATTAGTCAATTCTCCTATTTTGACTCTACCATTGGGGAACGATTGGTTAGTTATTTATAGTGATGCTTTAATGAAAGGACTTGGTTGTGTCCTTATTAAGAATGACATGGTTATTTCCTATGCGTCACTAAAGCTGAAAATTAATGAGAAAAACTATCATACTCATGATCTTGAGTTATCCACTATAATATTCAATTTGAATATTTGGAGACATTATCTCTATGGAGAAAAGGGTGATATTTATAATGATCACTAGAGTTTGATGTTTATTTTCTCACAGAAAGAACTCAACATGAGGGAAAGGAGATTTCTTGAACTACTAATGGATTATTATAGCATGATACACTACCACATGTGGAAGGAAAATAAGGTGGATGATGCTTTGAGCAAAAAGGATCATGAAGTTTTTGACAATGTGATAATTGAAAGGGATCAACTTTTCATGGATCTATTGAATATGTACATGGGAATAACCATGGAAGGTGAAAGATCAATGATTTCTAAAATGGTTGCCAAACCATCTTTACTAGAAAGGATTATGAGTTCTCTGACAGATGATGATGAGTTTCAAAAGAAGATTAAAGCTGTGAATGATGGGAGATTGAGTGACATTGTGTATAAATATGGAATTTTGAAATTTGGGATGAGACTTTGTGTTCCTGATATACCTGATCTAAGAATGAATTTTTTGGATGATGCTCATAGTTCCTATTTCTCTATACACCCTGGGAGCACCAAAATGTATAGATATTTGAAGGAACTTATGTTGAAGAACCATCCACGTCTTTTTATGCAGTAATATTCTAGAAATTTTGAGGATGAAATTCTTTGAAGGAGGGGAGAATGTAACAACCCAAACTTCCACAGTATGCTTCTCATTGAATAATACAATAGTGTGTGTTGTATGCAACTTCGTGTTATAACACACCACAACCAATCAATCTAGCCGTTATGAATATTAATACCCACTTCATGAAATTTTATACATTTTATATTTCTAACTAGACTTCATTTTTGGATTCGGAATATTAAAATTATCTTAGGGTAAATTTTTGGTACATTTCGGATAAATTTTATATTTTGATGAATAATTAAAATTACTAAATATTAATTAAAACCCACTTTTTAATGGAAATAATTAACAGTGATAAATTATGAATTCGAGTGACTTTAAAGTATAAATAGATTATGTTTTTACTATTTAATCCAATTTTTTCATTTGATATAATATCCCATTTAAACTGGACATAAGTAAGTGCAATCTTTTGATAGTTATTATTTCTTAAAAACATGATTTTTGTTTTGACAATGGAAATTAATTTGAAATTAATTTCTGCCACTTCTAGATATTTAATTTATAAAAATAGATTCCATATTTAGAATCAGGAGGCCCAAATTGTGTAAATAGGTAACTTTTATTTTTAGAAATTTTGAATAATTACTTCGGTAAATATTTTATTTATCGTGGTTAAAGGGTAAAGCTGGTAAATAAGGGTAAATAAATAATATTATAATAGTATTATATTACCCTAAAACGTGTCCTAACCCTATTGGTTGATACATGTCCAATCATGGGCATATTTGAGTCGATTTTGGAACACCATGGATCCACTTGTAAGTTCTAATGACACTTTATATTAATTAAGTTAACTTAACTACAAAAATGACATAAGCATATATCTTTTAGAACAAAAATATTACATAGGGTTATATATGTTATATTTTTGACTATAAACTTTAATAAGAAATATAAAATGATTTCCTATATAAAGGGATTTTATTTATAATTATTATACATTGAATAATTAAATTTATTTATGACACAATAATGATGAAGTGTTGTTCTTATTAATGAAAGAATCAAATAATTGGTATTAAAAATTTTAAAATAAATATAATTTTAATGTTTTGATGACATCCACAAATTTTATTGGTTAATATAAAAAGTTAGTATTACTTAAATGAATTTGGTTATAATTAATAATTTTTTTATGAATTTAACAAAAATCAATTATTAAATAGTGTCAAAATTGATATAAAAGAGTTTTGAAACAAAATATTATATTATTAATTGATATTATATTCCTAAAAATATAATGTTTGGAAAAAATAATTATATAATGATAGGTGTATCATTAATTGACCACATGGGGTTCACATGGAACTATATAGTATGTTTATTAACTATATAATATAGAAATACAATAAGACATGGTAAATGTCAAACTATTTAACTAAGAGTTAAATCAAAATGATAAAGTTAATATATTTACCCAAACCTGTCTAAAACCTATTAGTTGAGGGGTTTCAGCCTATACGCACCATAACCTTTAAAAAATCCACTTTTGAGCCATTATAATCCGAATATTAATTTATTATAAAATAATATTTCTAGCTTTTCCAAAGGTTCCCTCACCCCTTTTATAAAAGTGAACTTCCCTTTATCTCTAATTAACACCTTCAAAGGCTTTTGGATTGGCCAAACTCTGCCCAAATATCATCCCAACTATCCTCCCTTCATCCTAGAGGCCTTACTTCAGTAATAAAGCCATCTAAAGGTGCCCTTTTGATCAAATTAAAAAGAAGAACCCAAAGAAGAAGCAATGTTTTCACCACCCTCTTTCAAGTTCTTTTCTTGTTCCTCTTATTCATTCTTTGTTATTTATATTACAAAATAATAAATCTAGTATCTTCTATATACTGTGATTTTATTATAAACATTGTACAACCATATTCAAAATTCTCTTTTTCCTTTGAATGACATGTCACCATTCGTGCGTACGTACGGCTTACCGTCTCTACATCATGGTGTAATTGTTATTCAAAACATTATTATATAGATGGTTATGATAATGATGTGTAATTGATGTAAATAATAAATATAACATGACAATGATTCTGTATATATTTCATACCATCCAATTATATATTATTTTAATATCAAAATAATGATATTGTCGCTCGTGTGTACGTACGGACTACCGTCTCCACGAATGTGATGAGATTCATTACCCATCATATCCATTCAAGTATAATTCTCATTTGATGATTCAAAAAAAAATTTCTGGAGTTTATATCATTTTGTATATATATAATATACAACCTATCCATAACAAACATGTCTTATGTAAAAAAACATATAATTTAACACCTGAAACGACGATAATACTAAGATATTATTAACAAATCAATGTTAAAAGATCATATATGATATCATATTAATGTATCTAATTCTTGTATAATTTAATAACAATTATTACACCATTATACATGAGTCTAAACTACCCTTGACCAAGGAAAAGTACAAGGTAAGGGTTTATTTCACAATCTCTTCATTATCTATGTTTGTTTATATGTAATTATCTACTCGGACCTCTTTATCATCCACATCTATATTTCTTAAACATTTATTTCAAATCATTTTTCATATTTTATATAATATGGGTTAAAGTCATTTATACCCTTGCCTGAATTTTTATAATATATTTATAATGGAATCTTTCCATCGTTTTCCAAACAAGGTCATTTTTTAACTTTTTGAAAGAATTAAGGTAAGAATGTCTTTTTTAACTTATACGGTGGGTGCGACTATTATGTGTCGTTATAAAATCGTCGAATATTACCTTACAATCTTATAATAATATTTTCAAATTAAATGTTTCCTTTTATAATTATGTGACTTTTAAATGATTTAAAAAAGTGGTATTTCTCTCAAATTGTTTTGTTTTCATCTATGTCATCATCCTTTGATGGATTTTAAGCTTATTTGAAGTTGATTTATTATGATACAAAACATACATATTGTATTGAAGGTTTTGTGGTATTTTTGAAGATCAATGTGTTATTTTTATACCATTCATGGTTTATGGAGAATTTATTGACATTTGGTATGGTAGTTTTAATATGAATGATTATATTGTGTTTAAACCTATTCATATGAGGAATACATTGGACTTAATAAGTGATGGGTGGAATCTGATATAGATCCTCTATGCATAGGTAGGTCTCATGAGACAAACTAGTGTCTTGGAACAAGGCCTTGAAAAATTCTTATTTGTAGTCTGGGTAAAAGGCCTTGACTATGTGGTTATGATAGTCCGGAATTATGCAATCCATCATTATGAAAGTGGTTATTGTTATTTCATGTGATTATTCCACTAGTATAATATCCATGTGAATAAGTAAATGGAATTATTACATTTCATTTTTTTGCCATATTATTTTGAAGTTCATGTTTAAAAGGATTTTGTTTTAGTTATACATTACATTAAATGTTTATGCTCATTTAGGAAAGTTTCTGCTATATTGTTATCCTTACTGAGCTTCTGAGCTCACCCCTTTCTATGTTTTATTTTTCTCATGATGTGGAGAAGTATTTTATGACTGACCTGTAGGGATAGTCTAAGGGGATATGAGTGTGGAATGTGGATACTATGCTATTGTAGTTTTTCATTGTATGATGTAATGTAACACTTACAAATTTATCTAGTGTTTCCATGGATACTAAACTAATCGGTCTTTCGAGGCTTGATATTTTGTAATCATGCGAACGTTATGTAATAATGCATCGATTCTGGGTAACTAGGGTAGGGGCGTTACGATTCTCTATGTTGAAGTAGTAATCAATAGTGTCATAATTATCGATTCAAGAATATTAACAATTTTATCTTCAAATATTTGGATTATCGTTCTTCACAATAATATTTACTTAAAAAATAGTCTTCATCATTTCTCATATTTCATTAATAGTTTTTAGTCATTTCATGTTTGAAAAAAATCTATATTAGGATATCATAATTATATTTCTTACATTAATACCAAGTACTATAATTCATTTATTATAAAATTTCTTGAGATAAAATCTCTCAATTAGTTTGAATTTCACAATAATAACAATAATATACTCTTTAAAAATGATGATAATAAGGAATAACCAAATTCTTATATCCCAAATAATTCATTCAAAAAAATATATTTATGTTTCTACTCTTGAAATGATTGATATTCTCTAACATTAACCTATATCACAAACAAATCCCTCGAAGGAAACCAAAATTTGCTCTGATTTGAACTGAAATGCCCAGTAAATCAATCGTGTAACACTAAGATTGGGGGTTGAATCATTTTAACTCTATTTTTTCAATTTCACCTAAATTCATTTCAATTTATTTGACTACTTATGATCTAGTTCAATTAAAATAATTACATAAACACAAAAATATGGTAAAAATGAAGAATTAATACATGGAATATAGAATTCATATATGGTTATCCCACAAGGTGATAGAAAATGTTCAGGTAATGTTCATGTTAAGTCAATGAAAAAAATATTTCAATAACATAAATACTAATTAATTGTAATAGGATGATGTATTATTTATACATTAAAAATATATCACTAGATAGTAGCTACCTCATGATAGATTATTTGTAATGATTCCCACCAGTTAAAAATATTTATAACACCTGGAACAATTGGATCTATATGGAAAATATATTTATGTTATCCTAAATGGTATATATTATTTAAGAAATTTGAATAATCCATTGTTGTTTTGGATTCCTAATACACAAATCATGATATTAATAACATATAGCATATATAGATGTAAATTAAAAACAATTAACTACCAAGACCCATACCCACTTGAACCAACTTTGGTCTTATAACTAAATCCATAATAACATCTAAAAGTTCACCTCTAATTATTACAAGGTTGGTTACTATAACCAAGGATATAAAAAATTAGTTGTAATTATCATCATAAAATATTAGGATTAATAAAACAAACTCTAATCAACGTCATAGAAGATCTTATGAAAAATATATACTCTGATAACCAAAATTATAGTTATATCTCAAATAAAATACATTTTAAAAAATATACCATCCACCTCAAAAGTCTCACAAGTCACTAGTTTGAATACATCTTGAACTGATAGCAAGACAAAAAAAATATTCAATCTCCAAATTAAATCGACATTGTGATAAATAATTCAAAAACATATTTCATTTTTAATCAGAAAATTAAATATGTATCCCAAAATTTTCATAAAAACATCCCCCATATAAGCAACCATGCTATAACACACTATAAATTCTAAAATTTTAACTTTTATATGACAGTGTGTATGAAAAAAACACCAAAAGTTAAATGTAATATAACCTCCCAAAACACTATGGAATATTTAATATTTTGAATAATTTAAAATATTTTATATATTTTAATAAATTAAATACTACTTTATCTTGCATCTCACCAAAAATGAGTTTCTTGGATTTCTTGTGTTACACTCAAAACATAGTTTTGTCAAAAATTAAATATATTATTAAAATATTTTTATTTAATATAATAAGTCTAAAACTATAACTTGAATTATAATTCATGAATGATATTAACTAAATTATGAAAATATATATCTTCTAAAAATATAATATGAATTCATTGGTTACTACATAATTAGAAATGAAAAGATAAACCAATTAAATATAAAAGGAATATTTTTTATACTCACAAATGTATTTTTTTCTAAATTAATTTAATTAATTACCAGAACAGAATGATATTAATTTAATTTATTTATTATATATCAAATAGAATATTATGTATATTAATCCAATATATTTGATATGTATAATATAATAACAAGCATAGTATTACAAATAAAAACAATATTTTCATAAAGGCACAATAATATGCTTTTAATGGTGAAACAATATTAAATCAAATTTCTAAGACTTTTAAAAGTTTAATATTTAAAAATTAATATCATTATCGAATTAAAAATATAAAAATCACATCAGGGTAAATTATTGTAATTTTTTTGCGGAGGTACATTTTTTGATGAATAGTGAAAACCAAATTGAATTTTATTGAAACTGACTTTTTTTAAAAATAATTTAAAAGATAAAATTATAGTTTTAATTGTCCCCACCGAATATTTTATCTTACCATTCTATGTTTTACAAAAACATGAATCTTAAATACCATACTCAAGTGATAAGTTGTGACGCCCATACATTTTTTCATCGAGTCCATCCACATGACTATCATTGTTTTTCCCTCTTGTACTTTGTTACGGTCCCTGAATTATAACCCTAATATTTAAAAGATTCAGCAGAATAAGTTTATATGGTATTTGGTCCTTGTTTCCATCATTCATGTTGGGTTTTATCCCATGCATTCGGCATATATACCCATAGTTTGATGGTTTCCCCTATAGTCTATGAGACAATTCATTAAACATATTTCTATAGTCTATGCATATTATCTTTTATCTATATTCATGAATGGATAGAGTTCTATGACATAAACTGAGTGATTATAGTATATGTAATATGACTCTGAAATATCAGTCTTGTTCTAAAAAATACATCATCTAACTATTCACAAATCTTAGTTTTGAATCCCACTCAATGATATTATTATTTCACATTCCACACTTTAAGCCTTTCTTGATTCATATTTCCCTCATCATTTAGGTATATCTGAAACTCTAATTGTAATGCACTCATCCCATTTTGGTTCACCTACTGTCCATGTAAATTTCCTAATGTATCATTGGTAGAAAACAATGGATCATGCTTTTCAAAATTGGTCAAATGATGATCCTACTTGTTCTGACTAGATTCTTGAGTAGTGTGTTCATGGTCCCAATTTTTAAACATGGTCAAAAGTAAATCCTTACTCACTATTGTCCCTTTCATCCATACCTTGAAAGTTCTGACATAACTTCTTCCCAATCATATGTATTGTGGTGGAATTCTAATGTCGGCTAATGTGTGCTTCCCATGTCAGTTAGAAATCTTCTACAATTCATTGTTTCCCACAGCGAGAATGGATCTTGTGAGCTTAGAAGTTCTGTTATAGTGTGTATTGATATGGCTGATCCACAAATGACACCATTTTGTCCAAAACTCTATGACCATAATCAAGAGTACTATATTTACTTGTGACTTCTAACTGCATATGAATTTTATAGGGATGTGTGCTGTGGCATGGGCCCCATAGTCTTCATCTATCTCATAACCCATCAGTTTCCTAATACATCAGAGGTATATAAGAATTTTTTGTCTCATTCATGTCAGGTTTATTTCCTCTATGACCCAAATATATACTTTGAATATACATTCCCATAGTCCATGATACATGGAATTAAACTATTTGAATGTGTCTAGATAGTATGACCTTAAATTGTGTATAGCATCCAATAATATGTTGATAAACAATTAGATATATATGATACAAAAGATGTTAAACTATGTATCTATCATCGTCATTTACATGAAATAAAACTAAAAAACAAATTACGCCCCCTCCTAAGATGTCCTTCACAAATTTTTTTCACCTACTACATAGTTAACATTTTCTGATATCGCTCGACATTCAAAATGACACCACATGGAAGATTTGATTGATCATTGTTCAGACAAATGCACATACACATGTTTGGTTCATTCCATGGTGGAATAATTCTGAAATTTATGGAATGATTGTTATCATTCCATCAATCCATTCAATAAATTCATGTTCCCCTTGTTCAGATCCTCATCCCCTTCTATGTTTGACGGGACCACCTAATAGCTTAGTCTCATGCCACTTTTGGCTCACCTATCATCTGGGTCCAACCAACTGAAAGTCATGGGATTACTTTTATAGATATATTTTATGTCTCAATCATCGTCAGTAGTCAAACCTCATTTGGTTGTCCATATTACAGTATTATAGTACGAATTCTATGTTTCAAATATAGTCATCAGTCCCCCTACATCAACATAGAACTCTCCATGTGATATATTTTTTTTGAATTATGGTTCACACTTGTCATTCCATTTTGTTTGAACATAATTTAACACCTTTAGAGTTATTTCTTTCTTTCACTATATCTCATTGGAAAGGATACGTTTGATATTTATGAGGACCTGGTTATCCATCCATAGCCTCTCTCTGCATGTACTCTATTAGTGGTATGTAAACAATAGTAGAGCCTGAATGTTATATGATTATCATACACTCTCTTACAAATTTTAAATCATATGGTCATCCATTTTTTCCACACCATGAATCATCCACATAACCATAGGGATTTGTAATTGGTTTTCTAAAAAATATTTTTGAGTTATACAAATTAAATAAAGAAAAGAAATGTACCCATAAACACAATAATGAATATTTAAATAGAGAGAAAATATAGGGAAATTAGAAAACATATTGGAACCTCTTAGGAGTCTTGGAAAAATTTCCACTCTCTCTTTACCCATACGATTTAGTGTCGCAATTCCACCATCCATTGGTGAATGGCCTCCATGGTCTACTACCACATCATGGGCCATCTTTCTGCCTCCTCGGTAGTCATATGATCATCATTAGACCATATTTTTTCCAGGTATCACTCAACTTGGAGATAATCTACATCATGGGCCACCTAACTTATATGATCCTTGGCCAAACCTAATTGAAGTCTCATTTGGTTGAAGAATTACATTTGAGTATTGACAAATGAATAATTCTCGTCCATTTTTATTCTTGGATATAAATTTCTAAATTGAATTACTATTGTTTTTGGCTACTGTAGAACTTCTTCTAACAAGAGGAGACATCCAAATGTTTGATTCCCTCCATCATATTTTTGAAAATAACATCATAGATTAATGTAAGATTTCCTCAATCTTCTTCCCCTCCAGTGAATAGTTTGAGTAGTCATTGGAGATGTTTCCCCATTTGGAAAACTAGATGTGGTTTGAAAATATGATAAATGAATCATTAGATGCACTTCTATCCCCCACAATAGATAATGTGATTCTTATTGGACACATTAGGGTCAAAGTCACCTAACTCTTTAGGATCTGCAGGTTCATACATCAAAAAGTATTAAGAAACAAATAGCATGATCCCCTTTAGGAATCATGTAAGATGTCCAAGGATATAGATCATGATTTTGAGTGTCCTTTATTGACATCAAATAGATAATTATGTCAATATCAACTATGAGTTCTTCTCTACTTGAGATGTCACTCACCTACTCATTCTTCTCTTCACTAGGGTCCATGCCATGATCATCTCAGATGACTAGATATGCATGGACTAGTGCCCATGTCAGAAAAAAAACCTAGAAAGCCTCCACCTATTCAAATTTCTGATCACATAATATCGATATCACTATTCAATAAAAAAACATATCAAACCATCTAGCCAACAAATAACATGTGTCACTTAGTGAATACAAGAGACTTATAAGGGTGATATGTTATAGATCGGGCTCTTGGTTCACCGCCATCATAATGAAAGGGTATAACCACACCCCCTCGTAGATGACTAAAATAATTGTATATTTTTATGCGGTTTCCCTAACCTTAAAAACTTTGGTCATCCCACCATCAACAAATATCCTGGGCATAGGCCCTAGAGTATGTCAAGAGACACCGGTTGGTGCACTTTAATCCCCTCCTAAAGGGGTCCGTTGTTTTATATTTTCCTTCCCAAAATAGGATTCAATCGGAGGATCTTTGTGAATGTGATTAATGATATAAAACAGGAGGGAGAGTTATAACATCACATAAAGAGTTCATCTAGTTCCCCCATGGGTCAAATGATCTCTCCACTATCTAAGGGGGTCCTTTCATTATAATATTATGTGGCTCCAAAAGCTTGAAAAGGGGCTTCATGAGATAATGGGTCACCTTGGAGGTATTGTAGAGAGGGGATGGACGATTATGGAAATGATGAAATTATTTCTAGTTAATAGAAGTGGGATATTGAGATGGTTTATATAGTAAATTAAAGGTGAATTCATTAACATTTCACAAACATAGGTTTTTGACTCTATATAATAACATATTCAAAACAAAAACCCCTTCCAAGGTTTTTTCCAATTTTTTTTATAAAGTGTGAAAGTTTAAATTGTATAATTCGTAAAATTGGCTAATAATGTAAAAATAAATTATTTTCTTATGGGGAGTTGAGTGAATATTTTAATGAGTTGGATTTAAAATCATAATGTATTATATATTTCGGACGATTCATAATCAGATTATAAAATTAGTCAAATAAACATAAAATCAAATTTTTTTAATGAAGGAACATATATTTTTATGAGTATTTTCATTATAGTATTTACTACATCAAATTTTGGTTTACTATGATGTCATAAAACACAATGTATATTTATAGGATATTTAATTTTTACCCAAAAAATCGACTGTCTCAAAAAATTATAAAAAATACATAATTGAATAATTTCAACATTTTTATTCCCATAATAATATTTATTTTATCTATATAATTTATTAAAAATGTAAATTTTCACTATTAATATAATATTTGATCTTCATTGAAAAATACTATGTTTTGACAATAACAGTTTTGAGCCATTATAAAAATTACATTTCACTTCATAAAAATCTTATGACCATTTATAATTAATAATCTTTATTTGCTTTAAAAAACAATATTAATCTATAAAATAAATTAATTCATAAAAATAAATCCATTAATTACTTATGAATATTACCTAAAAGTAAACATTGTGTTTAATTGAATTAAAATGATAATCATTTATAAACAAACAATAAAAATGAAAATAAATTCATTAATTTGTGAAATTTAAATATTCATAATACTAATTTTGTTATATATATCTTTTATTACACCGATGTTTTTCGTAGAAATAAAGTGTGTGACAATGATACTTTAATGGAGTCATTTTATACACATGGGTTGGGTCGTGATCTCGATAAGATTCAAAATCTCCTATAAACAAATTTCTTTAATGCTTATGTTGTTGGATCTCATCATGGGATTGGTAGAGAGAAAACCCTAGTTATGCTATCTTCCTTATAACCATAGATAAATGGGAATTATAGGTTACATTCTGACTAGATACGTTTATCACATCCTTTTTCCGGGCAAATTGTATTTGTTAAATCCCAATATATTTATTAATCATGCAATCACTATTTAAAATCTATATTAGAAATGTTAATTTTCTTAAATTTATTTCAAATATAAACATATAACCATGTATTTCCATGTGTTTTATATAACCTTATTACATAATAAGACATTTAATTAAGTCACAAAGTGAAACTTCATTTATAACAATTCAGGTTGTTGCAACCTCCCCCATGAGAAATTTTACACTTAGAATTTTCATTTCACCCCCTTAAAATATAGGAGGGTAGTTTTTTTGGACAAATGTCATGATCTAGATGGAAAAAATCAGTCACAACTAGTTCAAAGATAAACACGTTCCTGAGTGGCCTTGGAGTGGGAAATGAAAATCATCGAAGGAATGAGTTCTGTAAATCTCTTCTGTAAAGATGCTTCACAGACCATATCTCAAATGGATCTCTTATGTGTTGTAAATTCTCGTTCATGAACTATCTTACAAATTAATATCCTTCGCAACATCAACCTCCCTTCATAGGAAAGCTCACAAACAAATATCCAACATAGTTACCTGCTCCCTTCATGGATCATATCACAAATAGATATCCTATGTGGCATCGTGATACCATGTAATCTAGTTTGTAAATGGATCTCCTCTATGCGATCCAACTCCCTTCGCATACCATCTCAAAAATAGATCAACGTCTTGGTATCACACTCCCTTTGAAAACCCACTTGAAAATTTCTTCCCTTCCCGATGTTATATTTACTTCATGACACCCTAGTTATTATCTACGATGAGCTCTGATATCCGCATTGACCTCCATATCGTATAAATATAAGGACTCCCAATTCTGAGGTTGTTTACTATAACCTTTTTCTTTACCTCCTCATTATTAATTAATCTCTTCAGGAAACTAAAAATATAACCCAAACAGTAATTGTGTTGTGTGAGTTGGGCCTCCTTTGGTTCTTTATGGCCCCCACTGAGGCTATGGATTCCCTTTGTGAAGGCCTTTTCCCTTTGCACTTCCACGAAGTTCCGTTTGTTCCAGAATCCCCTCTTTGTGGATCCATATTCTTTATAAAACATTCTACCATGAGGCCCTATAGGCTTATACTGAGTGATTTCATGGTTCTGCGAGTGGTGCTTCATATTATGTTTCCCTATATTATTCTTCTTCGTGTAGACACACTAACAGCTATTGATTATTTTCATATATATACTAATGTGATCCCCTTGAGTGACCACTCCTCCAACCCATTTTCTTCATTTATTTTTTCTGCATTCCCTTCCCCATGTGTGGGTTGGTACATGTTAAGTAATAAAATGTGTGTGGAGTGCATCATCATCATCTGAGCTATAGGACATTAAACATCCAAGCACCCCAGGTCTCTAGTGCGTGACATTAAACTGTGAGTTTCTACATGTGTGTCACTCTATAGTGGAACAGATAGGGTATGATGTCGGGATCCTTTCACTCCCCATATTTTTTGTGTTCCTCCTCTTTCACTATGCACATTGTCGGTGTGCGTGCTTTTGAAATCCACAACATAACCCCTGACACACCACGATAGGGTGCTCTCTATACAATTTTAATATCCTTCTTGTACACCTATATAACCTACCTAGGATTCCCTCTTGGATTAATCCCTAATTTGCATCTCTTTATGCCTCAAGCAATGCAGAAGAACCACACCATCTCTCATGGCCACATTCCTCAAAACTCGATCTGTGGGTCCCTTTCTACCACTTGTTTCTCACACCGAGCATAGCTCACATGGGCTTTCAGTGGATATTGACCATGTCATACTTGTGGAATTTTAACCATGCATAAGTCCCACACCCCATAATAAACAATGTAGACTTCGCTTCTATGACATGGGGATATGTATTAAGCCATTTTGTGTTACTACCCAATCATCCACTAGTCTCAAAAAATTCACACCAGTTCACCTGCATCCCACGTGATGCAAAACTATATTATCAAAAAACCGATGTTCAAAACCATATCTTATACACGTGTTTTGTAGGAAGCCTCCTAGAGATTCAATACCAAGTAATTGTAATATTTTATTCTCCCTATTAGGAACTTAACCTCCTAAAGTGACACCATCACTTTTTGGGACACATCTCTTAATTCTACCACTATGAGGTGTTCTGTTCCATCAGGGAAGCTAACCACGAATAATCCCCACACACTCAATCCATAAACCTCCATGAAAGAATATCAATATTTAGATGGGATTCTAAACATGCATAATCCCTAGCTTGTATTTGGTTCATTGTCTTACGTGTACACCCCAATTATATGCCCATCCTGAACCATGTGGACATTGATTCTCTACTATGGGGATACGTTGGAAGCCTTTCTAAGATTCAATCCCATCGTTCATGTATCATCCAGATCACTCCCTTAGTCCATTGTTTTTTGGGAGGATCATGACTCATACTGGGGTTCCATTTCCATCAGTTTCCTCCATTCGTCCATTCCCATGATCCTCCTAATTAAGTGACTCATCACCCCACTCAAAAACTATGGAAACTTTGATCCCTGCATCCTAGTTAGGGTACATAGGAAAACTCCATGAGGTTCATTCCAAACACTGTAATATTTATTTTGGTTTCCCCGCAATAATCTCATTCAGTTCATCAAATCACCCCTCATCCATCATGATTCATGCCATGGCCACCACATCTCAGTGGGATAATTTCATTCATATGGGAATCCAACAATGTATATACCCCGATCATCTACTCCATCACACCACCCTTATCATGGTGGGGTCACGTCATTCACATTGATAATATTAGTTCATAATCCAAATTCATCCATGTGATTATTGCTCCTAGAAGAACCTTAGTTATTTCAATGTGTAATCCCCATTCATCCATATGATTGAGGCTCCCCGTAGCACCTAGTCCTTCTTTGTGTGTAAGCCCTAAATCATCAATTCGAATTATGTGGGTCTTGATTCCATTCCACGAAGATATATAAGAAGCCTCCATGAGGTTAAATTCCACAAAATTTTTATCCTCAATGTCCACCTCATTATGGTCCACCTCCCTAATATTCCCTTAGTGGTGTCACAATTTGACTTTACGGTGTGAAATATTCCCTCTTTGGGACACGACACCATGGGATTGTCATCATTGGTTGTTTTAAACCACCCATCTTTTAAACCTTCTAGGTGCTCCCTCCTAGGGTCTTACTTATCTGGTCTACTCCAGTTAGTGTTATGAACAGTCTTATATGTCTCCTCTAGATATTAAACATATGGAATAACCTATGTTAAGCATGGGAAGCCGAGGAAAACATTTGGAAAAAGCCTCTGGAATAAGATATCCAAAAATCAATGTAAGAAGACTCGGGTTTATATGTCATTGAAAAGACCTATATCAAGAAAAAATACAGGTGTTCCAATGTTCTCACATCATGAAATGCCACAAATGTATCACCGTGACAACTCCTCTAACCGACAGTTTCTTCCTTAGAAAGACCACTTGTAGTTTCCAAATAGATGTAGCGTAATTAGAAAAAATCCATGAAGATATGGAACATGTAATGGGTTACAAGAACAACATATTAATCTATAAGGGAGACGTGGACTAGGAAACGAGTTTTAAAGAGGATTTCATAGAAGGAGGAACAAACATACATTTATCATGTTTTAATCAAGGAGTAAACACCACTAATGAATAAAATGATTCATCCTGCCTTTGGAAAGAAGGAATACGAGGTACAATGTGACCATTAACAAATGTCTATACATCTACTGCAACATTCCAAAAAGGAGAGGTACCTGAAAAAATAAATAATGGACCCAACATTACATTATTCAACTCAAGATTTGGATTATTAGCATTCAATAAATCAGAAGTTATGAGTGATACCAGATTCATAAACATAATAATAGGTCCCATAGAGAATATAGTTGGCCATGTGTGGAACTCAACAGAGATTGGGGAAGTTATTTTCTGGGAAAACAGGTCTATGTAATTGTCTTCATGGATCATTCTCTCTGACTATGGTTGACTGAATAGTGAAAGGTAATTAGGGATTTATTTCATAATATCTATAAGGATGGATGAATCTTTTTTCTTTGTAGGACCTAGGCTGTAGTTATAGGGAACAAATCACCCCTAGTCCCTACATACAAGGGAAGGAGGAATGATGTAACAAATTTATCATATTGCTCCATCTCCACCCCATCAGCTTCCTCAACTATGACTATTATGCTCCCATGACCAATCATACCCCCAGAGATTATTCATAAGCAGATTATTGATACTCTTATTCATATATTTGAATACTAGGTTCATCTTGATTAAGGATATGATCTTACAAGCTCTATAGGCTTTTTTCCTCATCATCTCCACTTCCCGCAACAACCACACAGGGAGTCACTGCTCCTCACTATGAAATCCAACTGTTTTGAGAGTATCTACCTAGAATGGTCTTATGATTCACTCCATTAAACCAGTGAGGTATTAAAGGTTCAATTCATCATGGATTCGACTGCAAACTAGGAGTTAACAAGGAGGGATCCCACCATGTTTTGTAAGAATCGATATATGGTCTCATTGACTGAGGAGTAGATTTTATGTAGCCCTACACAGTTGGCCCTAGTTCAGATGGCCCAGTGACAACGTTGGGCACAACTTAAGAGGATACCTTTAAGGGGGCTTCATCTTCCACGGTTTCAATGGTCTATGCCACAATCGACAGACACTATACATCCCTTATTATAATAGATCAATGAAACCACTATTACTGATCAAGATTGAGGCCCCAACCACCCCTTGGGTGGTGTGAAATTACTCTACCATTCATAGGTATAAGCCGAAAACGGCGTGGGTCGACTCGCAGCAATAACATTTAGAACTATGGCCATCCCCACTCCCATGCTCAGCATGGATGTCCTCCCCATGCCACCATCACTAGTACATGTAGAGGTCCCCATCTACATCTGGATTCCCACCATGGATGTCTTCCTTATGACTATGATGCCATGTATTTCATTTTTCCATATATTTCAGTTCATCAAGGTGAGGATCCTCTTCGCATTCACTATCTCAGGTAGAGGCCATCCATATAGCAGCATCATCTTGAGAGAATTTCCTCCTTAAAACTTCATCTATTAGCATGAAGGTTCTCCCATTGTTCCATTTGACATATGCCTAGGTGCCCCTCACACCCTATCTCTTCAAAAAAAGAGGTACCCCCACTACAAAAATAGATGGTATGAAGGCCCTCCATATATCCTATCTAAATCAAGTGGAGGCCTTCCCCCACTATAGCACCAACCCATGCAGAGGTCCTCTACATGAATCACATTTGCCTTTTTCTTGAAGATAAATCTCATGGATGAAGGATAAAACACCACTTATAATGGATGAAGAGTATTAAGGGTGCAAGGACATGATCAAACTTGTCATATTTTAATATTATGATGTGGAAACTGACTAAATGATTGATCCTTTAACGTAATCCTCTATATTAGTGTCTATGTATGGAACTCGAAATGTTAGATTTGTCCTATTGGAAAGCATGATAGACAAGATCCCTGAGTCCCTCTGTAAATACATACTGGAGGAGAAGGATTTTACTCTTTTCTTGGGATTCTCTTTACAGAATTCTTTATTGTCAACCAATTAACTCTCTACCTCGAAATGAGGTTACAGATTGTTTTATTTGGTTTTATATATGATGAGCACTACCCTAGTCCACTACTAACGACTACCATCATGAGGCATGAAGTAGTGGTCAGCACCCCATCCTATAAGGATGTGGGGATGAATTTAGTACAATCCTCGAGAGACATCTTAATATGTAGTGGTTTTTCTGCTCGCACACCACACTCCCCATAGACCATAACACCACCATAGTGGTATACATCAGTATAGTTGTTGATTCCCAAACTATCCCAAGTTGATAACTGGGGAAATAATTCATCTTATCATGCTTCTATATGAAGGAACCAATGTGACTTTATCACCACTAATAACTTCTACAAGATGTTTTGGACAATTACAACCATGTAATTCAACATCCTGAAGTCCTTTGACTAGGAAGAGGTCAAGTTTGTACAAAAAACCCTAGGTAAGATGCATTTCTATCTCCTCCATTGTAACGTAGCTTACCAAAAGAGCTAAGAGCACTACGACGATACCATCTAGTAGTTCCACCTAGTCGAGTTATCCAAAATTCCTGTGAATTTACAACCTACATCATCCAGTTATCATTAGATTCTTCAACAATGAGGTTTCCAGAGAATCGGCATTCTCTGTAGTGTTATTGTTGAGGCGCCTCCACATGTGGAGATCCATGGTTGGTGGATATATGTTACATTCCACTTTATTCTGATTCTGCGACAACCCGACTCTCCTTGTGATATTAAGGACATTCCACCAAGAATAGTCATAGTCAACATGGATGGAATCCCATCCAATGAAAATAAGATTGGTTTCCTCAAAGTGAAATAACCCTCGGAGGAAGTACCACATTTTTTGGGTCATCCAGGCATTATCACTCACTATAAGAGATACTTGCTTCATCTAGCAGAGCCATCTAACTCACTACCTCTATGTGAGGACCCTATTAAGGTAAAATTCCCCTTGGAGGTGTCAAACCCTCTAACCATCTTGTAAAGCCCTAAAGAAAGAGGATGATCTCGATATTGATACATTGTATGAACAACTCATAGAACAGAGAAGTATCGTCAATGAGATCCTCACCAAGTTAACTACTGAATGGTTTCATGATTACGGTATCCCCTGATATGATCCCAACCATCCGCTACCAGGGAAGTAATGTTTGGTACATGTCATTGTCAGTGAGTTTCCCTCTGGTGATCTCGACAACCCCACCCATTTAGATAGGGAAATTTCAAGAGTTTATACATAGATAGCATTGAATTCATTTTATGAATCAACCTAAGATATGAGAAACATTTACATGTGATATGGATCTATAATTTGTTCCCCCAATAGCCCCTCAGGAAGCTCTACATGTTCTTCCCCTGGCCTTCAACCCTCTAGTAGCACTATAAGTTGTCCAACCAGCTACTCCAAAAGACACTACTCCCACCTATTATGTTGATGATCCTTCCAACGCGCTGGTGGTCTAGAATACTCATCAAGATTGGAATGCCTTCTATGGTTATCTCATGGATTATCTCGTAGCCCATCATGAGACTCTTGGAACATAGCATGTGGCAATACCACATGATAGCAAGCCATGTCTGCATGGGTTGATGATATTCAAGACCCCTCATATTTAAAAAACCCCATTTTATCCATTCAATAGGGTGGGAAACCCGCATTATCACCTGACATACTTCATAATAAGATGTTGAACTATGCTTGGGAATCCAGTGTAGTAGGAAGACACAATTCTCTATTGTTTTATATAGAAAATGGATGTTCATATGTTGTTCTAGTACATCAATTACCTATTGGTTCTATAGCTTGTTGGGATGATCGTCGTAGGTAGTTTTTTATCAATTCATCACCACTACTTTCCTAAATAGAATTTCCAACCACTTCATGTACAATAAATGGATTGATGACTGCATCCCAGAAATTATCATTAGGTGGAAGGGTCTCGCATATTCACTCGACATTCTTATATCTTAGGGGTAGTTTCCAACATTATGTGAGGTAATGTGGATACTGAATTGGTTCCATACCTCATCACATAGAACTATCCATTCGGATTTTTGTATATTTCTAACAAGTCTTCGCTCCTATAAGAGGATTTGACGAATGTTAGACATGACTATTTTTTGCCACTCGCAGCTCATACAAGGAGTAGTAAGGTCAATACAGCCGCTATTACGCATTTAGAGGCCCCAAGAAATTAGAATTATTGGCGGTAGAGATGCCTCTATATAATTTACTAGGTCCTCCTCCGTAGCCTTAGCGTCAAAATCAGTAGCACCTGCCTCAGAATCAACAATCGCCACCACATCATCCACCGCCACAAATGCGACATAACCAGGTCCCACATCCTCACTAAAATCCATCACCTTGTTAGGGATAGGAACCTAGAGTCCCATTCATGGATATGATAAAAAAGAACTTCTCAACTGAACAAGTTCATGTTCCTTATTATTTATATAGTTACATGTATTGAGGAATTATGATGTTGTAATCATGTTGAAAGCTATAAGAGGCTGATCTCATTGATCTCCCTAACAAGTACCCATATCACCAGCTCCTTGGGAACACTCACAAGAATTATTACATGATCAAGGATTGGCTCCAAGACTACATTCACAACAATATAGTCAGATTAGGTCTGGACCTGGCAAAGGTGGCTTGTGTTTCTGAAAATCCGGATAACATTGGTGAGGGTGAATGGCACCAGGTCTCTAGCTGCATGTCTCAAACGTATGATCACTAGATGGCTCGGAAGGCAGTCACCCATCCTCATGGTATCGTCCAAGTCCATTTGAATCAACCCGACCCTTTCAAGGTCCCCACTCCTCCCCATGCTAATAGTTTTGCATCTACATCTCAGCCTCTATCTTCCCAAAAGAGTAGGCGCCTGCAACACAAGGGAAGGAAAAGTCGCCTGCCAGTTCAAAATTCGTCTCATACACCAGTAATCTTCATTCCATGAGAGATTGGAATAACCTATATAATTCAATGAATAATTTAATATACATCCAGTGAAAACCGATAGTATTCAACACTGAACCTATTCTAGTAATTGGACCCTTATATGGTTCCTTGTAATGATGGTTGCAATGCATTCCATCCTAATGTCCCAATTCGGCGTCAGCTGCAACAATATCATGGAAATTTGAATTGCTAGAATTTATCATACAGTGATTCTAACCAAGACATACATTCCAATGAGACCAGATAGTAGGCTTGACATGGAACTTAGCACATGTTTTCCTTTAATTATATCCCATCATATTCACTCCTTCCACTATTTGTACAGTACGATCAAACTGAGCGCCACAACCACACTATAGTCATCTATATTTTGTTGTAGACATACATTATCCATCTGGTAGTCATTTGGGGGTCATTATGTGTTGATTAACATGTGAAACACATGATATCCCATGCACTAGTCAGAATCCTCTAGTCTGACCAAAAGTAAATGTCATACCACCTTCTATAAAGAAACATCTTTTCAGTACACACATACTCATGGAATGGAACTACGATTTTCATAAGGACCTCACTATATTTATTGTAAATATCTCATTTCATGAGCCATTAAACATATTGTTAGATATTCATGAATCCCTAACATAATATTTGAGAAACCCCCTCCAGTTTAAAAAAGATGTTGTGACCATAGATGCCATCCCTACCGAGGAGGTCAAGAATGCAGAGTGTCAATCCCTATTTTAATTATATAGAGAAGATGAAGGATCTCATATGTAAGTTCTCATCCACCCATTTTATATCAATGGATTGTTCAATGGTTCAGAGGTCTACTGCTGTATTTTTAACCTAGGTTCTGGGATCAATCCCATCCCAACTCAGACTCTCCGCTGGCTGAGTCTATCTGAATGCAGATATGAATCCCTATGACCAGAAGACTCATAGTTATGAAAAGACAGAGTAGACACCACTTGTGAATATCTACCTAGAAAACCAATTCAGTGCTTTGATTTGTTGGCACTATGTTTATAGTTTTTTCATAGTAAACATCCTAAAATGTATTAATGGGTAATCCTTGTCTCCACCTACATGTGGTAGTTCCTTCACCCTACCACCAATGATTCATGCACTCCCATAATGTTTTCGTGGGTTTTCTCCATGGTGATGTGTCTCCCATTTACTCTATTAAATTATGTTATTTGAATACTGATTATTATTGGAGAAAGGAAATTTTGGTTCATGAAAATTAGGTTGTGCATGCTACCACTCATTCCAACAGATGGAAATTCATAGATAATGCATTCATCCTCCAGATTCACTGGTTGTAGGCCACTACCTAGGACATGGGAAATTTCATTATTATATTAGGGAAAAAGGGAATGTTTATTCCTAGGTACATGTAATTTTGGAAGATCAATTCATAATTTTACATGAACTAGGTTCGAGTGATTCAAAATCCCATTACCCCTATGAGATAGTGGGATGTTCTCCCAAAGGAATTGGCAATGGACTGTAATTTCTTGTTCTGTATCATTGTGTTTAATTGTCTTTAAGAAACGCACCACCACTTCATTGATAATATCAATCACGGACCCTTGGGTCAATGACCTGATATAATTAGATCCCCAACTTTTTTCTCCATGGTTTCAATAGTGTGGGAGTCTCCTAATAACAATTCCTCTCCCATTGGGGTCAGCACCAGAATTTCATCAGTGTTAGATTACTCGGAATAATTCCCCTAATGATAATACTCTTACTGTATATGATGAAGAGGATTTGTGAAATGCCCTTCCCATGTTCTAAGAAGGTCTATCAACCACTTTCGATTAGTCGGTACATGTGAATCTTGGTACCAAGACTGACCCAAGACCAATGCTAATAAGTGCAGCCATTCTAGTAGACAAGCAATAGTAGTATGTGGATTTCATGAAAAATCACTGGGGTATATTTTCCCTAGAGCTATGATGAGATTCAAGGATTGAATCCAAAAATTTTCATTAACATTCTCATCCACCCATTAGGACATTTTGGATCCAAACATCCTCCCAGATAAATATACCACCATCATGGATCTTTGTTGAGGATGATGTTGACAAGCATAAAAAATCCAACATTATCGTGGAAGTGAAATTATCTAGATGGTTAGCCAAAATCATGACTATCAGGAAGAAGAATGAAAATATTGGAGTATGGATTGAATTCTAGAATCTCAAACATCATGGTATGAAAGATGAATTTCCCTTTCTTGTGACAAAATGTTGATCGATGCTACTGCTAGATTCTAATATGTCTCCTTCATGGATGGGTATTCTGAATACAATAAAATCTGAATGGAACCCAATGATAATTAATACACTACCTTCAGAGCCCAATAAGGAAGTTTCTATTATTAGTTAATGCATTTTTATCTGATGAATGTAGGTACAACATATCTGCATTCCATACACCACATTTTCAATATTATCCTTTTGGAATTAGTGGAATGGTTTGTGGGCAATCATGTAGTCAAATTCCAATAGCATATAGACCATCTAAGAAATATTGAGAAAGTGTTTTTCTTCTTCCATTACCTCAATCTGAATATGATCCCCATTATGTGTGTCTTCGGGGTCACCTATAGAATGTACATTACCTTTTTCATCAGATATAATGGCATTGATATCGATCTGGAGGATATTAAGGCTATCAGCCAGATGCCACCTTCGAGAAACCATAGATATCTCTAAGGTATTCAAACCCACATATACTACATATAACGATTGATTGTGAATGTGACCGGAATGTGTAATCAATTTCCCAACTCATGATGAAGGGTGTTGTTTATCCATTGGATGAAGTGTTCTAGAATTCCTCTGAAGAGATTATTCAGTAGTTGCTTCAACCTCTGGTTCGGATTCCACCCATATTCAACAATTTGTAGCTCATTTATCTGAATACGTATAACAATCCACTGTACCCTTCAAACACATAACAATAGTGACTAAATAGAGAACAATTTATACTAAATAAGTTTCATTCTATTTGACGCAAATAGCATATATTCGTCTATTTAGAGAAGCTACATCATGCTAGATATTTGCAGTGCGGACATTGTGACATTATTTATATCCCCATGAGATACCTCTAGTGGCCCATATAGAACCACTAAATTGAAGTATAAATATCCCCATGTTTAAATTATATCTAGTTAAGCAGAAAATAATCTTTCAAGATTTAGACATCATGTTCATTTCATAGAAAATTGACATGGGTTAGGTGCTGGTAGACTTCCTATGGACTAATTAAAACTTTAGAGATTAGCCTTTGGATCATGACTTGCTGTACAAGGCCATACTGTAACTAAATGAAGACAGTCCATATCGATAGATGCACTTTGATGGTGCCTCATGGATCCTGACCGACACGATACACAATGATCCCAAACACAGCAGAGTAATCATGGGTATCGTCTTCATCATGGCAACACAGGTTGTCACACATTATTCCTTAATTTTGTCAAAAACATATTCCAAAAATAAGGTGGATTATGAGGTCCTCATCACTAGTCTCAAGTCGTCCCTTGGTATTATTGTTCCTCACCATCATGTGAAGTAGGACTCTTAACAGGTCATCAACCATGTCACCAATGACAAGGTCATCACGAATCAAGACATCATGCCCTTTTTTGAGTGCACTTGCATGCTAATGGACTTTTTCACTTCCTTGATTGAGGTCATTCTACATCCTCAATCATATAATGGTTGAGAAAACACCTTTCCAATCCTTGAGACTTCTCTCATAGTGGTTGTCCAAGAGGATTTGATCATCCATGTGGTGCATCAATGTGACATTGCTCGCGCCACTCTGGAGGATGATGATAGCAAGAAAGTAGGAAATCTCACCATTGGTGCATCAACAACATGACCTATAGATTCCACTTATATAGAAGAAGAAACCCCTGATTGCATAACTCTTTTTGTTGAGTACCATCAAAAAGGAAGTCTCTTTGTAGACAGATCCAAGAATTAGTGAATCAATCAATGTGAAGTATAGTTCACCCTCTAATGTGGCCCCAGCCTTGAAAAAATCCTCTACTGTTGTGGGTTAAATGGAGTTTCCCTATGCTGCATTCAAGGAGATGAGACTACCTACATTATGTAGGAAGTTCATGATGATTCATACAGAGGTCATAGGGTAGGGTCAATGCTCCATTACCAGATCTGATGGTTGGGAAACTTCTGGTCCACCATGATCCATGACTGCATCGAGTTAACCAAGTGGTGTCAGACATTCATAATCGATGATCAATTTTTGCATCGGCCACCAGAGCCTCTCCATACTACCCAGTATTATAGGACCATTGTGGTATGCGTATAAATATTTTGGTACCATATACTGTAGTGAGATCTAAACAATACAGGTTCATCCTGACTACCATATATTTATTTTCCATGTGGGAAGAGGTGATTCCTCAAAATGAAGTCAAGGATAATTCTATCATCTAGTTCTTGAACTCCCACAACATTTAATGATTCATAGTCCCTCACTTCATTCTCACCGATAATTACACCAACTGCTAGGCATTAAAACTAATGAAATTGTACAAAAAGAACAATATCCTGTCCAACCATACTTCTCACTATCGTGTGCAAGAAAATTGGAAGATTGAGGAATTCAACAAGTCCCTCTTAAACATTTTTCAAAAATATGGTTGGATAGAATACTAAATGTAAGACAAAAAAGAACCTCAATGCACTCTGGGATTACATGATGAAAACTCATAATTCCACCTGGGTGACCCCATATTCCATATTTTATGTAACAGAGGTAGTCCTTCACATAGATATTCAATTTTTTTCACTCTATACAACCATCAATATTGAGAAAATGCCAGATAAGGTGGATGAAATATATCTATATGACCTAGAAACCATCGATGAGAATAAGATTCTGGCCATGCACAATATGGGGAGGCATGAGAATAAAATCCTTAGATATATTAAAAAGAATGTTCTTTTTCCTCTTTCCTTCATAGTGACGTGGTATTATCCCTAAGGATGCTGATTACACCTGGCTAGAATCCCCCAATAATGGAACCCAAATAGGAGGTACCTTACATCATCCTATGGTCTACCCAAATTTTGGATACTCTATGGCAGCCTTGAGTAGTGATCATATCACTCCTCCCACTAATTCCAAATTCCTTATTTACTACATCACATAAGTACCCCTTCTTCCCAGTTGATGGTAAACTACAAATGTCGAAGACACCATTCAATCTGAGAACTATGACCATACACTATGATCTCCCTCTAGGTCCTATGTGAATGAAAATAAACTTAGTTAAAACCATTATTCATTCCCGTATGGTGTTATACTATTGGATACCTCAATAAATATGTGTGGAATGATTCCCATCCTTATGGGTTACATAAGAATGACTAGGAATTTCACCTACGTCTTGCCCTATGTTTATCCACTATTTCATCCATTTGGCCCCATATGATCAACCTTGTTCTATGACCATAAAATATGATATCACCTATCATACATTATGTTAAACTGTTCTGATCTTCTTAATAGTCATTAAACTACAAATCATTCATGGTCATTTCTATATGACATTAAAATTTATTTACCCCTTCATCCCACAATATGTTAAACTACATGACAGGTTTCCAAAATTCCCAACTTCTAGCTCCTTGGCCTGAATCTCCTCTTGGGAGTCTGGGGAGTGGCGCAGACTCCTTTGGTCTTCATTCACACTTGATTAGTTTGACCACACCATGGACACCCCCTATGAGACATTATCCTTATATGTCTTAGCTACATGACAATAAATTACATTTCAAAAAAATTATTTATAGAATGATGTTAAACTGCATGGAATCTCTATAACTATGTAAGGATTCATTTCTATTCCCATAGTATATGTTGGAACGCCATGGAAATTTGTCTCTAGGTCCATCCCCATGTTCTTCCATTCTTTTTTCTCACCTCTTGTCATAAGTTGTCTCTTAGGATGCATGGTGTGGTGTAGACTATTATGTCATGATTCACATCGTGTATACAATTGTCGTACTATGTACCTCCTTACTCATGATAAATCACCATAACAGTATTCCTTAACACAATACATTAAACTACATTCCAACTTGAGAACTATCTATAGATTATTCATATTCTTTCAACATTTGCAAGAACACCCAATCGTTTTTTCTCAAGTTCTAGTCCCAAGATCTAGCATTCCTTTTCTCAAACTATTGGCTTGTGTTCCCCTTTTTATGGATTCATGTAGTGGTTTTGACTTCATTATCCTCTTTTACATAGTGTTTTCTTTATCACACCTTGAACATACTGTTCAGGACTATATTCGATAATATTCAACCATACTGAATGTTGTTAAAATGCATGAAATCTCAATAACTACACATCAATTGATTCATACCCTCGTATAATACATAGGAATTCCTAGAGTGTTGGTATCATGATACACTTACCTTCTCATATCCTTATGTCTATGATTTTTTTGATACCCTCTGTGTCAATCCTCAGTGCACCTTTATGTGTTGACTAGGAGAACTAATGCCATGGTGTCATCCTTAGCCCTAACACCTCCATTACCCGATCATGTTTTTATATGTGTTTTATAAATATGTTATTCCCCTTGTTTCACACACTAATCATGGGTCATGAGGTTTTAACAAGTTTTATAAGGGTTATACCCACATGGTGAGTCGCATACTCGTAGTCTAGACTCCATGACCATAAACAAGGAGTTCAAGTCCTAAAGCCCTAACATAATGACTATAAATTGTTTGTGTCTGTTATATTGAGAATTCCAAGTGCATTGTGGGACCCATTGGTCCTAATTCACATTTGATTGATCTTTGGTAATTTGATTCATACCTCATCCTTCCATTCCAAACTCTATGAAATCAAAAAAATAATTTTTACCATCCGTTTTTTGGAACAAATTAAACTACGTAATTTCATTGAATTCCACAGTTGAGAGAATATCTCCTCTTTTTAAAATATGTACCCATCCATTACACTTGAGGAACTATGTATGTCTTGATTCATGTCCATGAAAGATACATAGATACATCTAGACACCTTGTTCTAGGGTCCAGACATAGGGGTGTGACTCCCCGTTTTAGCCCTTCTTGGCCTCGACCACCCTTTTGAGAATGTTTGGTATGGAGTAGAATTATTTTTCCTCATTCACATCAGTTGATATACAACAGAATGCATCTCTCTATTGGTGTTCACATGTCGTCAATGCATGAAATTAAACTGTGACCCTACCCTAAAAAAAATTTTGGAAACCCCATGGTAATTATGGGATGCTTCAACCTCCACACCAAATAGAATTTCCCCCACCAGTGATGGTATCTCACCACGTTGTATCTGTAGAACTATGTATGTCTTGATTACTACAATCAAAATATATATAGGAATGCCTAGTATGTTTTCCATGGGACCAAACCCATGTTAATTATCCCTTGAAGCCCCTTCCCTACTATGGTGCACACTCTATGACATTAAAATAGTTGTCCCTAGTACGTGCAACAGGACACTACACTATTGAAAAACATCCATTTAATATTAATTTAAACTATGTGAAACATCCAAGTCATATAATGTTAAACTATTCCATACATCATCTATGCAGGATAATGCTAAACTATGTGCATATCATCTATATTTGTATGACATTATTACTATAATGTATTTTAGGTACATGGTAGAGAGGCCCTATCTAGAAGTTGTTTTGATCTAGATTCATTCCTATCTGCTCACCCAATGTTCTTTCATCGTGGTGGCCTAATTTGAATGTATTGGATATTATTAAAACAACCCATAAATCCATCACTATACTTTCTGTGACCATTATTTTAGATACTCATCCTCTTTCGCATCTGAATGGACCCTCGGGCTGCCTCGTCCCAGGCCACTTTGTCTCACCTACTGTCATAGGCCAATGTTCTAGACGATCACGGAAGAAAACATGATACAAATATCATATCTTGAATATGGACAGTAGTCAATCATTAGTTGGTTTTCCTCATCTTATGCTTTAGATATTTGGATACTATGTTTTGAACATGGTTAGATGTTATCCTCAATTGTCATGTCGGCCCCACTCTATTCCGATTTTTTGGGTATTGTCACTCACACTTCTCATCCCCCCTTCTTCATATGGTTTCTGAAGCCCCTAGAATTGTCATTCACATGTGGAAGAGCATGTTGGGAAAGGAGGATTAACTACTCTCAGATCCCTATTCTTTATTCACCTCACTCTATCATTCAAGAAACATTGGTTGGTCAGTCCGAACATGAGTGTTCAATGGCTGGTCGATGCTCTCGTACCCAAGTAAGAAGTTGTGTGGTAATCCCTTATTTCTCTCCCTAATAATAAACCATGTATGTGTAGGGATTGATTGTCAGCCATTTGAAAAATTTGCTGGAAATTTAGTAATAAAAAAATTAAAAAGATGTCCATTCACACATTTTATGTGAGAAAGTGGGTGAACAAAATGTTTCATAGTTTGGTAAAAACATTCCCCCTATGTGTTTATTATCCCAATGTAATGATTTAATTATTATAATCGATATTGTGTAGCTTTCATGGATCCATGAAACGTCAAAAGATCCTTCTCCACATCAACGGTTGTGGCTCGATGCTCTTTAGTATTGATATACATTCGGTCCTGTTCAACTTAGAGTTCATTTTCTTTATGATTCACCTATGCGAATTACTCCTGGGCCACTAAGAGTTTGTATTTCATTCATTCAGAGAGCCCTATCCTTTTAGTGATGAATGTGAAATTATCACTCATTTGTGCATTGCTCCATTTTGATCCCTTTATATTCCTCTTCAAAATTCTAGATATTTTTCGACTTTTTCTAGCACCATTCATCATCTAGGTGGTGACTACTCGCCCACATACTCTTCGCAATGTAGCCCCAAACCAATGAGTGTATATTTCTTCCATCTACCTCTCCATGAAATAGATCTCACAACCTTCAGTAAACCGTTAACATTTTTCCTATCCACACATGTTCTGAAACCACATTGAAGAAGTTCTTGATTAACATCCATGCTCGGTTCCGGGTCTTCTTACTATCTTCATCTACATCATAGTCGGACCCATTCGGATCAAAGGGTTCATCTAGTTCAAATTTATAAAATTCATCCAGGTACTTAGTAGTTTGATCTTCCACGAGCACCACATCGATAGGATTGGGTTCCAAGTTTTCTAGTTGATCTTCATCACTTGATTTGACCTCAACAATGCCATCCTGAACAGCTCTATGTTATGTTACACCAATGGATTCACCTATATCCATTATTAATTGACCCCTAGGAACTATTTCTTGGCCTGGTAGGGTCATCGTATAAACTATCACTCCTCCTAGTAAAGAGGCTCTAGGTCCTCTATACATCCATACCAGCATGTCGCCTGCCATTCTAATAACATTCAAGATAAAGATTTTGTTAGTCACATAGATTGAGCAAAACAATATGTGTGTATACAATAGGAATGATACTAAGAATGTTCAAACTCTTGTTCTTACCACTGGATTTTCATCCCTGTAATACAATGACGTGGACCATCATATATTGTGAAAAGATTTTTTTGTTCCATATATACTACCCTTACTTCCTCATAATTGAAAGATTCATCAGCCTTTGTTTCCCTAGATGTGAGTCCTAATGTTCAATACTCATCACCCATTGACACGTCTTCAACACAGATGGTAGGGGAGGACAGAAAAATGTCCCTCTGCACAAGTAAATGATGTTTGGGGTCCTACATTGATGTGGGAATGGATGATGTCAAGGAGTAAAGATGGGACTTACTTCTAGTGTTGCATCAGGTACTCCTAGAAAATCTCCTATACAACCATGATTTATCCTTCCTATGGAGAACCTCCCATAGAAGTTACTTCCTCATCACCTATATGAAGTTCATCAGGTTCAACCTCTTCCCCCCAAGAAATCTCTAAATCAGCAAATAGGTAACACTCTACCATTTGAGATGTCAACGATATGAAGAGGATAGTATTATTCAACAGATCCATCAGCAATCTTGTCAATGGTTGTGTATTTCCTCAAGTGTATATTACTTCTTCTAGTTCTTTAACAAACATTCTTCCCATAGACAGTCCTACCTCGAACCTAGCATTAGAAAATCTAATTTCCCCCTACTACATCCCATGATTATTTAGGTTTTTCAAATGTAATCAGCACTGAGTAAGTGTTTATTGAACTCCCAGTCTTTCTAGTCCTCTAAATAGACAATAATAGGAAAAATCACTACTTGATTCATGTACATACCAGGATCCTAAGGGGGTGCCTTGTAGAACCCCCTCGATGATTCTCTCATCTTGTAGGTTGTCCTGGTTGGAGCCACATAGTCTAGTACCACCACCTTTATTTTCAATGCTTTAAATAGTGTCGGTTTATGGCTTGATTCTATTACATATTCCACCACAATACCACGACCTGCGTCAGCACCAACCTTACAATATCCCTTTGATGCAGGATGACCATGACCTTGAGGATTTTAAGTTACCTCATTTCTTGTTTGGATTTTTGGCTTCATTAATGTCTCACCTGGGTAAGCAGCTTCCCAACACAGTACATATTTCTGAATAAATCTAAATTTAATAGTTATTTTTCATAGCTCGTTCCTCGTATTTCTATCCCCCCATGTGATCATAATCCATGTTTGACTCATCACACATGAGTGGTTCTCATGAAATACCCCCATATACACCTTTAGAGTTAGTATCTACATACAATTAAATTTCCTTGCAAAGCAGTGTGGAGTATTTGATTTCCATATGGGTTCACAGTCTAGTAGTGATACTCACACACCACCATGAAAGAATAATAGGTACAAACTCTTATCTATGTTGTTTTTTCCATCATCTGATTGGCATGGGAAATGGTTGAAAGATGAATATATTGGCTTGCACCACTTTTCTCAGCACAACTGTTCTACCACAATTTAGTGGGGATCTCCCTAAAACATTTAGAAATGCTGGGTGAGAGTGTATTGTAAGTGGATGGATGATATTATGTTGTTTGTGTTCTCTTATATGTAGAAGGATTCAACTATATTGGAAGTGGAATGGTCTGTAAATGTGCAATGACCTCCTTCTATCTCTAATTTGGCGAAGAATGTGATATGTATTTTATCGAAAATGTATTCCAATGAGGATGTGTTCTCAATAAGCTAGTTTTAAAACCATAATAAATGTGATTTGACACACTCCCATGTGTGCATCCCTAACTGTCATCATCCTCCCAATGAATAACCCAGAAATGAATCTTGCCAACTTGAATATTGGTTGCTGGCCATCCATGATACTATGACACCACAGATTCAACATGATATTGTCCAATATACACTACTAAGAACCTTCATTCCCATTTAGATCTCCCCTCAAGTAGGTTGGGGAAAGAGTTAGTAGTTTCCTTGGTGTTTATACCCATTCAGGATGAAGGATTTAAATGTAACCAAACTACTACTTGAATTGGATGTCTATGGTTTTTTTCTTATCATCATCCCTACCCAGAACAAGTTTCATCAATTCCTTTACCAAAGATGACATATGTTACACATCATCCAATACTTTCATGGGAGGAAGAATCTTATCACACACCCATCCCTGAATCTGGAAACTAGATATTTGGTGGAGGTCCCAAAGGCTGAATCCTACATCCCTGTGATGTAGGTGGAATGTGTTGGTATCATGGGACCACTGGATTATAAGTTACTATATGAATTCCTTTTGTTGGGAAACATGGAAATGGGAGGACCATGCTAGTTCATATAGTCCTACTCACTTCAACACATGATCAAACTCGGCACAGGATGTGCAATCCGAGATGGCTACGGCCCACTAATAAGTGAAGTTTCCACGCTGGTACAGATCCAATCTTTTGATCCACCCCTTCTATGGATTCCCAACCATTGCCTTGATGATAGTCTTATGCTAATACAGGGAAGACTCTTCTTCCAATTCCTTGCCATTGTTGTTGTTTACATGATTATAGAGTTAGTGCACTGTGATTGGAGTATGATCTTTCCCAACGCTGTCATCTGCATCCCTATACCACTGATATTGTGTTGTTATAACTGTAAACTAGTAGTTCGTCTTATCTCGGTTTTCCTCATGAATGAAGATATCATAACACAAGACAAAGTTAAGAACATGAAATCTCTTGCATCACAGGTAGTCATTCTAGGTATTTGACAGTAGTTTCATTAATAATTTATGATTGGTTGTACTCAAAATTTTCTCTCCTATTTTAATGTTGTCTAACATTTCTTCTATCTTGGTTGCATCAACATGAATTTCTTAAGAAATATCTTGAGAAGCCATCATCCTGATACTGAGAATATTTTATAATTCAATTCGAAAATATTATTTTTATAGCATCTATGCTCTTGGCTGACTTCGTATAGAAGTAATTGATCATGATGCAATGGTTCATAAAAAAGAATTCACAGAGCACTGAACTAAAAATTCGGTACCTATAAGAAAATTTTCTAGGTAATACCTTCACAAAAAGAGGGTGTTTGTTCATTTGTTCATGGATATATATTAATATAAAAAAGAGAACTATGACCTTATTTATAAGAAAGAGATGCTTTCCCTTTTTGGGTACCCCCAAGTGATCTTTTTTGTGATCATCACACATCCTTCATGTTATCCTCCATGCGCCATTCAGGGAGTACTCTATCTACACTTCACGGTGTCTTTCACCCTCTATAATTCTTATTTTCGGTCTAGTAGTCTTTCTCATTGAATTACCCTCAAAATATGACCCTTTATTCCCTCATTTACCATTCTAAGGGGGGATTTTTTATAGAGATATATCTACTCCAAAATCCATGAACAGGTTCACATCCGGTACAAATCAAAATTTCGAACCATGTGTCATTGGAGTCAGAAATAAAAATCATCAAATAAGTCGGTTCCAAAATTCTCCACCGCAAAACATTACATAGACCAAATCACAAACAGATTTCCTCTTTGGAGACCATATACCTTCATGGAAAATGTTGAAAATGGTTCTCCTTAATAGATTCCATACCCATTTTTGGACCATCTCAGAAACAAATCACCTCCACAATGGTTGGCTCCCTTCACATTCTAGATCGTAAATAAATCTCCTCAATGGTGTCTATCTCCCTTCATGGACCATATCAAAAATGGATCACCTTCATGGTGTCTAAATATCATCATATAACATTTTCAAGAAATATATCTGCTCTGGTATCTAGTACCCTTTGAGGACAAACTCGAAAATAGATCACCTCTACAGCGTCCAACTCTCTTCACATACCTACTCATAAACATATTCCCTTTGCTGGGTTGTGTTTACTTTGTGTAACCCTGTTAGTTCTCTATAATAATGTAACACCCCAATCTTATATGGTATGCTTCTCTTTGAATAATGTGATAGCGTGTGTTGTACGCAACACCGAGTTCTAACACACCATAACCAATCAAACTAGCCGTTATGAATAGTAATACCTACTTTTTGAAATTATATATATTTTATATTTTAAAATGGACTTCATTTTTGGATTCGGAATATCAAATTTAGCCTAAGGTGAAATTTTGGTACATTTTGGATAACTTTCATATTTTGATGAATAGTGAAAATTACTAAATTTTAATTAAAAAACAACTTTTTTAATCAAAATAATTAATAGTGATAAATTATGAATTTGAGTGGTTTTAAAGTATATTTAGAATATATTTTTACCATTTAATATAATTTTGGTCATTGGACATAATTTTACAATTAAACCGAACATAAACAAGTGTCAGTCTTTTGATAGTTATTATCTCTTAAAAACACGCTTTTTGTTTTGACAACGGGAATTAATTTTAAATTAATTTCTGCCACTTCTGTGTTTTGAATTTAGAAAAATGGATTCCATATTTGGAATCAGGATTTTCAAATTGTGTAAATAGGTAACTTTTATTTTTATACATTTTGAATAATTACTACGGTAAATATTTTATTTACCATGGTTAAGGGTAAATCCGGTAAATAAGGGTTAAAAAATAATATTATAATAATACTAAATTACCCTAAAACGTGTCCTAGCCTTATTGGTTGATACATGCTCGACCGTAGGCATCTTTGGGTCGATTTTGGGACACCATGGTGCCACTTGTAGTTGATAGGGACACTTTATTTTAATTAAGTTAAAATGAATACAAAAATGACACAAGCATAAATATTTTAGAAAAACAATTTTTACATAGGGTTATATATGTTGGATTTTATATTATAAATATTCATTAGAAATATAAACAGATTTCCTACATAGTGATATTTTATTTATAATTTTTTAGACATTAAATAATTTAATTTATTTATGACACAATGATTATGAATTAATTACTATAATAGTGAAAAATTAAAATAATTGATATTATAAATACCCAAATAAATATAATATGAAACTTTTAATGAATTAAACTAATTTTCTAGGATAATATGATATATTATTATTGATTTAATTTACTTTGTTCGAAGTAATAAATCTGTTATGAGTTTCACACAAATCAACAATTGAATAGTGTCAAAATTGACATAAAAAAGTTCTTAAAACAAATATTATATTATTAATTGATATTAAATTCCTAAAAATCTAAGGTTCGGCCAAGAGGCTTATATAAATATAGGTTCATCATTAATGGACCACTTGGGGGTCTCTTGGATGTATATAGTAAGTTTATTAACCATATTATATAAAAATACAAAGAGACATTGTAAAAGTGAAACTAATTAACTTAGAGTTAATACTTAAAGATAAGGTTAATATAAGTACCCAAACCTGTCTAAATTCTATTGGTTGAGTGGTTTTCGACCTATACCCACCTTAACCTTTTAATAATAAACTTTGGAGCCATTAGAAACCGAATATGAATTTATTATAAATTAATATTTTGAGCTTTTCCAAAGGTGCCCCTCACCCATCTTATAAAAGGGCACTCCTCCATCTCATTTCTTCACACCTTAAAAGCCTTTTGGTTCGGCCAAACACTGCCCAAATACTCTCCCAACATCCCTCACTGCAATATAGAGGCCTTAGTTGGATCAGAAAGCCAACCTAAGGAGTCTTTTTGATCAAATCAAAAGGAAGAACCCGAAGAAGAGGTAATGTTTTCACCACCCCTTTTCAAGTTCCTTTCTTCTTCCACTTCTTCTTTCTTTGTTCTTACCATTCTAAAATAATAACTCCAGTATCTCACATATACTGTGATGTTATGATAAATATGGTACAACCATATTCAGTATTCTATCCACCCTTTGAATAATATGTCACCATACATGCGTACGTACTGCTTACCGTCTCCACGTCGTGGTGTAATTGTTATTCAATATATTATTATTTGGATGGGTATAATAATGATGTGTAACTCATGTAAATAAAAAATATAACATGTTAATGATTCTGTATATATGATATACCATCCATTTATATATTATTTTAATATCAGAAGAATGATATTTTCGCTCGTGCGTACGTACGGACTACCGTCTCCACGAACGCGATAAGATTCATTCTCCATCGTATCCATTCAAGTATAATAATCATTTGATGATTTAAAAATGATGTTTAAGGACTTGATATCATTCTGGATATGAATAATATACAACCTATCCATTACAAACATGGCTTATGTAACAAAACATATAAAATAAAACAAGTAAGTTAACACCCGAAACAACGATAATACTAAGATATTATTATCAAATAAATATTAAAAGATAATATATGATATCATATTAATATATATGATTATTGTATAATTTAATAACAATTATTTCACCATTATACAGGAGGTTAACCTACCCCAACCAAGGAAAAGTGCAAGGTAAGGGGTTTTCATCTCACTCCTTATTCATGTGAGATTCATGCCATATTGCCACCATCACCTTTTGTGTGGTGTATGTACCGCCCATAATTATATTCCTTGTGTAATACACTCTAATTTATGTGTATTTACATATTCATTGTATGATACCTCTTTCATGGGTAGTATGTTTCATAAGTTACCAAATTGGTAAGGGTTATTTCGCAATCTCTTCATTATCCGAGGTTGTTTATACGTAATAATCTACTGGGACCTCTTTATCATCCACATCCATGTTTCTTAAAAATGAATATCAAAAAAAATTTACTATTTACTAGAATATGGGTTAAAGTCATTTATACCCTTTTTTGACTTTTTATAAGAGGCTTATAAAGGAATCTTTCCATCGTATTCCAAACAAGGTGCTTTTTAACCTTTTCGACAGAATTAAGGTTAGAATGTTTTTTTAACTTATACGGCGGGTGCGGTTATTTTCCACCGTTATAAAATCGTCAAAGCTTCCCTTACAAGCTTATAAGAATATTTTCAAAGAAAATGTTTTATTTTATAAATATATGACTCTTAAATGATTTCAAAATAGAAAGAGATATTTCTCTAAAAAGAGTTTTGATTTCATCTATGTCAACATAATTTAATGGATTTTACGCTTATGTGAAATTGATTTATTATGATACAAAACTTCTATATTGTATTGAAGGTTTTGTGATGTGTTTGAATGTGGATGTGCTATTTTTATACCATTCATAGTTTATGGTGAAATTATTGACATTTCTTATGCTAGTTTTAATACGAATTTTTATGTTATGTTTAAACCTTTTCATATGGGAATGCATTGCACTTAATATGTGACGGGTGGAGCCCGCTATAGCTCCTAGATGCATCGGTGGGTCTCATGAGACAAACTAGTGTCTTGGAACAAGGCCTTGGAAAAATATTATTTGTAGTCTTGGCACGAGGCCTTGGATATGTGGTATGATAGTCTGGCAGTATGCATTCCAACATTATGAAAGTGGTTATTGATATTGCATGTGATTATTCGATTAGTAGAATATCCATGTGAACAAGTAAATGGCATTATTTCATTTTACTTTTTCCATACTATGTTGAAGTTCAAGTTTAAAAGGCTTTTGTTTTAGTAATGCATTGCCTTAAATGTTTATGCTTATTTTGAATGTTCCGCTATATTGTTATCCTTACTGGGCATGTGAGCTCACCCCTTTTCTATGTTTTATTTTTCCCAGGATGTGAAGAAGTAAGTTATGAATGACCTGCAGGGATATTAGGAGGGGATAATAGTGTGGACTGTGGAGACATTATGTTGATGTAGTAGTTTTTCAATTTATTATGTAATGTAAAACTTATGAATATATCTAGTGTTTCCAAGGCTACTAAACCAATCGGACTTTCGAGATTTGATCTTTTTTGTGATCATTCCAATGTTATGTAACAATGCACCGACTTTGGGTAACTAGGGTCGGGGCGTTACAGTTGGTATCAGAGGAAGTTTAGTACAAACATTGGAAGATAGATTTAGATAAACTCTGATTAGAGAACGTAGACCTAAGATGAACTTTGAGGATTAGTATAGAAGAACATCCTAGAATTTTGGTATTGTAGAGATTTTGTGAGTTTTCCGAGCAATACATCCCTGTCTGGATATGAGCAGGTAGAGGCGGCTCTGGCAGAGATGTACCTAGGGGTAAAACCCGAAAACCCCGCTTTGAGCTAGACTCGAACGGGAACTGGTGCACGACAACGGGCCTTGCTGCACTCTTGGTTACGACACTCCCGGGGGATATGCTTAGGATAACTCTCATTTTCTTTACAAATAATTTTGAAGGGATTATGAGTATATACTTCCTCAAAGAAAACATTCTTGTGATTATGGATTATATCCATAAATAGTTCAATTTATGTTAAGTGTTTTATAAGTATGGGATTATGTATTTTGATTCATAAACTGATCTAGTTTATGCCATTGTTTATAAATGGCGCCTAGTGGAAGAAATGGAAACCATATCAATGCATGCACTCCATGTAGGGATTTCCCTCCTACTCAAGATAATTATAGTGGAGCTAGTGATGCAACTGGTGCCGATCATCTAATCACCATACTGGGACAACTTACTCAGGTTATGAATAATAACCTTACGCGTATGGAGCACCCTGATCCACAGCGGGGAGGATCAATGTTAGATCGATTCATGAGGCAACAACCACCAACGTTCAATGGTAGTACAAATCCCTTAGTAGCTGAGCAATGGATATTTTCCATAGAGAAAATATTTCAGGCTTTGGGGAGCAGTGAAAGGGAAAAAGTTATCATGGCAGTTTACCACCTCACTGGAGATGCTGATCAATGGTGGTCATTGATTCAAAATACGAAGGAAGATGATGAAGTATCAAATATGGAATGGAGGGAGTTCAAAGATCTGTTTTTAGAAAAATACTTTCCTCACGACCATCGAGAAGATATGGAAAGGAAATTTCTAAGTCTAAGATAGAAGGAGGATGAGAATGTCCCAAAGTACGAGGCTAACTTTACAAGGTTAGCAAGGTATGCTGGTGATTATATACATAACCAAATTAGTAAGATTGATTGTTTCTTTGATGGGTTAAAACCATTTCTCCGTCCAGCATTAGTCTCACAATCCTTCTCGTCATACGAAGATATTGTCTCATGTGCTATCAAGACCGAAAAGGAATTCTCTAAGTCTTATGACTTTAAAGCAAAGCAAGAGAAGAAGAGACCTGCTGATCAATCTGCTAATGGAAATAAGGGGAAGAAGGGAAAGGTTGAATATCCATCCGGTGGTAAATGTGGGAAGAAACACTCCGGTACTTGCTTGAAGGGAATGGGCGTCTGTTACAAATGTGGTGAAAAGGCCACCAAGCTCGTGATTGCAAAGGGAAGAAGGAAACCACCAACGTTCAGTGCTATAATTGCAGGGAGATAGGGAATTATGCAAATGAATGTCCTAAGCGTCAGGAGAACTTACCTCAGAAAAGGCCAAGGGATCAAGGCCAGGCTTATTCTATCACAACTGGTGAGGTAGAAGCTCCGAAAGACGTGGTGGCAGGTAATTTAATGGTTTCCTCAAGTTTAGCAAATGCAATATTTGATTCTGGATCATCTCATTGTTTCGTATGTTCCCAGTTTGCTAAGAAAATTAGATATTTCCAATTTTATTTAACAAGGGAGTTGTCAGTTAAAACTCCTAAGGGAAGTATCATTGCAACAAAGTTTTGCGAATCAGTCCCCATTAAAGCACATAAATGTTCTTTATCTGCTGATCGCAGCGTCATACCTATGATTGAGTTTGATATAATCCTCGGTATGGACTGGCTTTCAGACTATGATATGAAGATTTATTGTAAGAAGAAAGAGGTTAAGATTCTTGATGATAATGATAAGGAACACCTTATCTTTAGAGCAGAATCGTCACCACCTAATTCTTATTTAGATCCACCCCCAGTAGCTCAACTTAATTCAATTATTGGGGTGGAAGAGAATGAAATAACTGTGGGTGAGGAAAGGAATGTTCAAATATAGGATGTACCTATTGTGAAAGAATTTGTAGATGTATTTTCAGAAGATTTACCTGGACATCCTCCAGAACGGGAAGTTGAGTTTTCCATTAATTTGATTCCTGGATCAAGGCCTATATCGAAGACCCCTTATAGAATGGCCACTGTAGAGTTAGTCAAACTAAAGAAACAACTATAGGAATTGAGTAATAAAGGATTTATTCGTCCTAGTGTTTCCCCATGGGGATCCCCTATTCTTTTTGTTAAAAAGAAAGATGGATCTATGAGGTTATGTATCGACTACAGGGAGATCAATGCTATAACGATAAAGAACAAGTATCCCCTACCTCGTATTGATGATTTATTTGACCAACTGCATGGAGCTCAATACTTTTCAAATATTGACCTTTGATCTGGATACCATCAGTTGTGTGTAAAGAAGGAAGACATTCCGAAGACAGCATTTCGAACCAGGTACAGGCATTACGAGTTTACAGTAATGCCTTTTGGATTGACTAATGCACCCTCTGTATTCATGGATCTGATGAATAGAGTTTTCAAGGAGTATCTCGATGAATTTGTTGTGGTATTTATTGATGATATCTTGGTATACTCCAAAGCCTACGAAGATCATGAAAATCACTTGCACATTATCTTGAAGACTCTGAGAAGGCATGAATTATATGGGAAGTTTAGCAAGTGTGAATTTTGGCTTCAGGAGATTTCTTTTATTGGACATATTGTCTCTAAATATGGAATTTCTGTTGATCCTTCTAAGACCAAGGCAATCCAAGAATGTCCAGCACCTATGAGTATAACTGAGGTACGTAGTTTTATTGGTTTGGCAGGTTATTATCGACGTTTCGTCCAGAATTTTCCCCGATTGGCTAACCCATTAACGAAGCTCACATGTAAATGGGTTAAAATTTTTTGGAAAAAAGAGTTTGAATAATGTTTCGAAGAACTGAAGAGAAGATTAGTCAATGCTCCTATATTGACTCTACCATCGGGGAATGATGGGTTCGTTATTTATAGTGATGCATCGAAGAAAGGACTTGGTTGTGTCCTTATGCAGAATGATAGAGTTATTGCCTATGCATCACGACAGTTGAAAATTCATGAACAAAACTATCCTACTCATGATCTTGAGTAAGCAGTTGTGATCTTTGCTTTGAAGATATGGAGGAACTAACTCTATGGTGAAAAATGTGAGATTTATACTGATCACAAGAGTTTGAAGTATATTTTCTCACAAAAAGAACTCAACATGAGGCAAAGGAGATGGCTTGAATTACTCAAGGATTATGATTGTACGATACACTACCACCCGGGGAAAGCAAACAAGGTGGCAGATGCTTTGAGCAGAAAAGACCATGGAGTTTTGAAAAATATGGGAATTGAAAGGGATCCAATTTTCATGGATCTAGTGAAGATGGACATGGGAATAACCAGGGAAGGTGAAACATCAATTCTTTTTCAAATGGTTTCCAAACCATCTTTACTAGAAAGGATTAAGAGTACTCAGACCAATGATGAAGAATTCCAAAAGAAGATTAAAGCTGTGAATGATGGGAGATTGAGAGACTTTATTTATGAAGATGGAATTTTGAAATTCGGGAAGAGACTTTGTGTTCCCGATATACCTGATCAAAAAAGGGAATTGCTGGATGATGCTCATAGCTCCAATTTCTCTATACACCCTGGGAGCACCAAAATGTATAGATATTTGAAGGAACGTTTTTTGTGGGACAACATGAAGAGAGAGATTGCTGATTTTGTGTCAAGATGTATGGTTTTTCAGCAAGTTAAAGCTGGAAGGCAACAGCCTGGAAGAGTCATGCAACCTCTTCCCATACTGGAGTGGAAATGGGACAATATTACGATGGACTTTGTCATGGGGCTACCAAAGACTCCTAGAAAAAATGATGCAATATGGGTTATTGTTGATCGTCTTACCAAGTCAGCACATTTTCTGGCTATAAGAGAAGATCTACCCCTGGAATGTCTAGCAAGACTATATATTAATGAAGTTGTGAGACTTCATTGAGTACCCCTATCGATTGTTTCTGATCGTGATCCCCATTTTACTTCAAGATTCTGGAAAAGTCTTTAGAAATCCATGGATACTGAACTTCATTTGATCACTACTTACCACCCTCAGATAGACGGACAATCAGAACGGACTATTCAAACCATAGAAGACATGTTGAGATCTTGCTCACTTGACTTTCAGGGTATTTGGGATCAATATTTACCTATGGTAGAATTTTCCTATAACAATAGCTTCCATTCGAGTATTCAGATGGCACCATATGAAGCGAGATGTCGTACACCAACCTGTTGGGATGACGTCGGTGAAATAAAACTTGTAGGTCCAGAACTGGTGGAGGAAACGATGGAAAAGGTGAAGGTAATCCAAAATCACATCAGAGCAGCTCAGAGTAGGCAGAAGAGCTATGCCAATAATCGAAGGAAGGATTTGGAATTTCAAGTCGGTGATCATGTTTTTATGAAGATATCTCCATGGAAGGGAGTCATGCGTTTTGGTAAGAAAGGTAAATTGAGTCCCAGGTACATCGGACCTTTCGAAATTCTAGAACGAATTGGGGCTGTAGCTTACCGATTGGAAATGCCGCCAAGTCTCTCCAAAGTTCACGATGTGTTCCATGTATCTCTGTTGAGGAAATACATGCCTGACCCAACGCATGAACTCACTTACGAGGAATTAGAACTGGAACCCGATCTGTCTTATTTTGAAGAGCCCGTCAGGATTCTTGATACAAGAGAACAAGTACTGAGAAACCGGATGACGCGTCTGGTAAAAGGTTTGTGGAGAAACCATAAGATGGAAGAGGCAACGTGGGAACCCGAGGAACTTATGATGAAGAATCACCCGAGTCTTTTCATGTGATAAGTATTCTAGAAATTTCGAGGAAGAAATTATTTGAAGGAGGGGAGAATGTAACACCCCAAGATTCTACGGTACGCTTCTCTTTGAATAATGTGATTGCGTGTGTTGTACGCAACACCGAGTTCTAACACACCAGAACCAATCAAACTAGCCGTTATGAATAATAATACCTACTTTTTGAAATTATATATATTTTATATTTTAAAATGGACTTCATTTTTGGATTCGGAATATCGAATTTAGCCTAAGGTGAAATTTTGGTACATTTTAGATAACTTTCATATTTTGATGAATAGTGAAAATTACTAAATTTTAATTAAAAAACAACTTTTTTAATCAAAATAATTAATAGTGATAAATTATGAATTTGAGTGGTTTTAAAGTATATTTAGAATATATTTTTACCATTTAATATAATTTTGGTCATTGGACATAATTTTACAATTAAACCGAACATAAACAAGTGTCAGTCTTTTGATAGTTATTATCTCTTAAAAACACGCTTTTTGTTTTGACAACGGGAATTAATTTTAAATTAATTTCTGCCACTTCTGTGTTTTGAATTTAGAAAAATGGATTCCATATTTGGAATCAGGATGTTCAAATTGTGTAAATAGGTAACTTTTATTTTTAGACATTTTGAATAATTACTGCGGTAAATATTTTATTTACCATGGTTAAGGGTAAATCCGGTAAATAAGGGTTAAACAATAATATTATAATATTACTAAATTACCCTAAAACGTGTCCTAGCCTTATTGGATGATACATGTTCGACCATAGGCATCTTTGGGTCGATTTTGGGACCCCATGGTGCCACTTGTAGGTGATAGGGACACTTTATTTTAATTAAGTTAAAATGAATACAGAAATGACACAAGCATAAATCTTTTAGAAAAACAATTTTTACATTGGGTTATATATGTTGGATTTTAGATTATAAATATTCATTAGAAATATAAACAGATTTCCTACATAGTGATATTTTATTTATAATTTTTAGACATTAAATAATATAATTTATTTATGACACAATGATGATGAATTAATTACTATAATAGTGAAAAATTAAAATAATTGATATTATAAATACCCAAATAAATATAATATGAAACTTTTAATGAATTAAACTAATTTTCTAGGATAATATGATATATTAGTATTTATTTAATTGACTTTTTTCGAAGTAATTAATCTGTTATGAGTTTCACAAAAATCAACTATTGAATAGTGTCAAAATTGCCATAAAAGAGTTCTTAAAACAAATATTATATTATTAATTGATATTAAATTCCTAAAAATCTAAGGCTCGGCCAAGAGACTTATATCATGATAGGTGCATCATTAATGGACCACTTGGGGGTCTCTTGGATGTATATAGTAAGTTTATTAACCATATTATATAAACATACAAAGAGACATTGTAAAAGTGAAACTAATTAACTTATAGTTAATAATTAAAGATAAGGTTAATATAAGTACCCAAACCTGTCTAAATTATATTGTTTGAGTTTTTTGAGACCTATCCCCACCTTAACCTTTGAATAATCAACTTTGGAGCCATTAGAAACCGAATATGAATTTATTATAAATTAATATTTCTAGCTTTTCCAAAGGTTCCCCTCACCCCTCTTATAAAAGGGCACTCCTCCTTCTCATTTCTTCACACCTTCAAAGCCTTTTGGTTCGGCCAAACTCTGCCCAAATACTCTCCCAACATCCCTCACTACAACCTAGAGGCCTTAGTTTGATCCTAAAGCCAACCTAAGTAGCCCTTTTGATCAAATCAAAAAGAAGAACCCGAAGAAGAGGTAATGTTTTCACCGCCCCTTTTCAAGTTCCTTTCTTCTTCCACTTCTTCTTTCATTGTTATTACCATTCTAAAATAATAACTCCAGTATCTCACATATACTGTGATGTTATTATAAATATGGTACAACCATATTCAGTATTCTATCCACCCTTTGAATAACATGTCACCATACGTGCGTACGTACGGCTTACCGTCTCCATGTCGTGGTGTAATTGTTATTCAATATATTATTATTTGGATGGGTATAATAATGATGTGTAACTCATGTAAATAAAAGATATAACATGTTAATGATTCTTTATATATGATATACCATCCATTTATATATTATTTTAATATCAAAAGAATGATATTGTCGCTCGTGCGTACGTACAGACTACCGTCTCCACGAACGCGATAAGATTTATTCTCCATCGTAACCATTCAAGTATAATTATCATTTGATGATTTAAAAATGATGTTTAAGGACTTGATATCATTCTGGATATGAATAATATACAACCTATCCATTAAAAACATGGCTTACGTAACAAAACATATAAAAGAAAACAAGTAAGTTAACACCCGAAACAACGATAATACTTAGATATTATTATCAAATCAATATTAAAAGATCATATATGATATCATATTAATATATATGATTCTTGTAAAATTTAATAACAATTATTTCAACATTATACAGGAGGTTAACCTACCCCAACCAAGGAAAATTTCAAGGTAAGGGGTTTTCATCTCACTCCTTATTCCCATGAGATTCATGCCATATTTCCACCATCACCTTTTGTGTGGTGTATGTACTGCCCATAATTATATTCTTTGTGTAATACACTCTAATTTATGTGTATTTACATATTCATTGTATGATACCTCTTTCATGGGTTGTATGTTTCATAAGATACCAAATTGGTAAGGGTTATTTCGCAATATCTTCATTATCCGAGGTTGTTTATACGTAATAATCTACTAGGATCTCTTTATCATCCACGTCCATGTTTCTTAAAAATGAATTTCAAAACATTTTTACTATTTACTAGAATATGGGTTAAAGTCATTTATACCCTTTTTTGACTTTTTATAAGAGGTTTATAAAGGAATCTTTCCGTCGTTTTCCAAACAAGGTGCTTTTCAACCTTTTCGACAGAATTAAGGTAAGAATGTTTTTTTAACTTATACGGCGGGTGCGGTTATTTTCTGCCGTTATAAAATCGTCGAAGCTACCCTTACAAGCTTATAAGAATATTTTCAAAGAAAATGTTTTATTTTATAAATATATGACTCTTAATTGATTTCAAAATAGAAAGAGATATTTCTCTAAAAAGAGTTTTGATTTCATCTATGTCAACATCCTTTAATGGATTTTACGCTTATGTGAAATTGATTTATTATGATACAAACCTTCTATATTGTATTGAAGTTTTTGAGATATGTTTGACTGTGGATGTGCTATTTTTATACCATTCATAGTTTATGGTGAAATTATTGACATTTCTTTTGCTATTTTTAATACGAATGTTTATGTTATGTTTAAACCTTTCCATATGGGAATGCATTGGACTTAATATGTGACGGGTGGAGCCCGCTATAGCTCCTCGATGCATCGGTAGGTCTCATGAGACAAACTAGTGTCTTGGCACAAGGCCTTGGCAAAATCTTATTTTTAGTATTGGCACGAGGCCTTGGCTATGTGGTTATGATAGTCTGGCATTATGCATTCCAACATTATGAAAGTGGTTATTGATATTGCATGTGATTATTCGATTAGTAGAATATCCATGTGAACAAGTAAATGGAATTATTTCATTTTACTTTTTCCATACTATGTTGAAGTTAAAGTTTAAAAGGCTTTTGTTTTAGTAATTCATTGCCTTAAATGTTTATGCTTATTTTGAATGTTCCTCTATATTGTTATCCTTACTGGGCATTTGAGCTCACCCCTTTTCTATGTTTTATTTTTCCTAGGATGTGAAGAAGTAAGTTATGAATGACCTGCAGGGATATTATGAGGGGATAATAGTGTGGACTGTGGAGACATTATGTTGTTGTAGTAGTTTTTCAATTTATGATGTAATGTAAAACTTATGAATATATCTAGTATTTCCAAGGCTACTAAACCAATCGGTCTTTCGAGATTTGATCTTTCTTGTGATCATTCCAATGTTATGTAATAATGCACCGACTCTAGGTAACTAGGGTCAGGGCATTACAAATAAGATACTCTAGATGCACTTACCTCCATAACCTATAAAATTTAGACTACCCCCCTTTCGATGGTGGTTATATTTACCTTTTACCTTCCTAGATCTCATTCTTGATGCTCTTTGTGAACCCAAAAAACGGATAGCCTAAGGTATATAGTCTGTTTGATTTGTGCCTATGTTGGTTCATTATCATCCATAACTATAGTGTGGATTTTCATTATGAATGTCTTTTCCAATCGCAATGTTGGTAGCCCCAACAGTTTGCTCGATGCTCAATGAAAAATTATGCCTTTAGAGAGAACTCTCCAAATTAAGAGCTCCTTGCAAAGGTGAATCTCTGATCGACCCAATCATTTATTTTACGAAACCCCTCAATTATATAAATTCATATTCCATTGAGAATCCTCTCTTTAAGAGGTCATCTTATTCTTGATTCCTTCTCACGTACGGCCCTTTAGGCTAATAAAAAGTGATTTCATGGTCCCCTGATTGGTGTTCCATACTACGTTTCAATACATTATGCTTCATCTCATTTTCACAGTAAAATATATTGGGTCTTCACATAGCCCCTCGTAGTGATCCCCTTTAATGACATATCCTCCTCCATTTTTTTTCTATAATTTTTTTTTCTTCTAGTATCCATATATGGGTTGGTACATGTTATGTGAGTCCTAAGGTTGAGGAGTGAGTCCTCATCATCTGATCTGAAAGACGTTAAAATCCCAACCACCCCACATCTTGAATGCATAATGTTAAACTGTGAGTTGTCATATGTGTTGAAATATTGATTATACTTGGGTGGGGATGACACTAGGACACTTTCACCCCCCATAATTTAGATCCTCCTCCTCTTTCCCTGAATTCTTTGTCTCTGTGTGTGATTTGGGTATCCTTTTTTAATCCATGACACACCGTGACAGGGATCTCTCTGTATGATGGCCACATCCCCCTCATACATCTGGACACCTTCCTCAGACTTCCCTCCTAGAGTAAGGCATTTTTACATCTCCATTGACCTCAAGAACGAGGGTGGGAGAGTTAACCATTATCTCATCTGGTATCTCCAATATCACAAATAGATGTTCTACCATGCCCAACAATTCCTCATCATGTTGAGGATCTGTGGAGTTGTTGAAAACTTGTGGAATCATGTTTTGGAACTCTTGATAATAGTTTTAAGCAACAAACCCTTAAGGATCCATTGTTGGAGCGAGGATAGGGAGTGGAGTTGTTTCTTATCCTAGAGCTTGGATAGTTCACACAATCACTTCAACCAGATTTGGATCTGCAATAGAATTTTATTACAGAGGTTTAGTAGTTGCATATTCTAATATTTTATTCATAAATATTCTCGGAGGAATGATGCTACACATCATTATAAGAGAAAAAATAAATTATATTAGCACTCAAACTTAGAAGAAAGAGAAATTATTCCTAACTGATGGGGCAAACATGATTTTGATTTCACTATATCCAAATTAGAATATGGAATAGAGTATAACTAATCCACAAGATGCCTTCCCCTAACCAACCCAAGTGATATAAGGTACATTGTAGTGGTTTCTGTCTAGGAACAAAATTTCAACAACCACCTATGTCCCAAAAATATTTCACAAATTCATACTGACATTAATACTAGATCTCAATAACCTCCTCCGATGCCACATTGTCACAAAGGCCCTAGGTAACCTTGTAGCCTGTTAATTGAACATTACCTAACATAGCCCATTTGGAATTGAAAATCCCCATTGGTCGGCGAATAGCACATGACATCATATCACATGCAACTGGGATTAAATTTACCACAAAACATAGTGGAAGGGAAAGAAACAAGAAAGTATTCATTACAATGGAATCTCTATTTAGAGTAACATACAAGAATACAATATTTCATAAATGCACAAATTAATACAACCCAATTACCAAAATAAGAGAAAAAACTCCCCATGTCTCTCTATAAATAACTCACCTATTCTAAAGTTCAACAACTGGACCCACATCAAAGTGAACTTTTCCACTTGCTCAATCTTGAAAAAAATAATCTACAAACATCCAAAGGCCCAATTTGGGTGTGAGGTAATAATCCCAAAAGGGTATCACTAAGGAATCTATAATACTTTCCAAATATAGATTATCCAAATTAATGATTATGATTTTCAAATATACAGGAACAGAATTTTCATGAATTTATAAACAAAATCATGCTATATAGTTTATATTATGGAAAATTACATTACGAAAATTATATTTAAGTGATGGAATATTTATAAAAAATGGATTAAATAAATCATTTTTTGTAAAGTTTTTTATATAAATCTATAAGGACTATAATGTCGTTCCAACAACATTGGACAACATTTATATATCATATATAAATAAAATGAGCAACATGGACATTTAAAAAATGTCACAATAGTATTATTTTTTTCTATAGGTCTCTGCACTCTCTAATAGATCTCTGCAATATAGGTTGACACACGTCCACGTAACACATGCCATAGGTGAATTGTCACCCTCCATTGAGGGATGTCAACCGCTGCATGTATATTTCATAATGTTGTATTAGCATAGAGTGTGTCTAAAAAAATCACCAACAATACAAGGCTTCCATGTTATCTTAAAAATTCAATGATGCGAAATTTATTTTAAGGATTCATAAAATTAATTTAAATTTCATTCTCCAATTTCAAATTTCCAATTTTTAATTTAAAACCAAAATGATATTTAATAAAAAAACATGCCTCTTGATAATATAAAACCACTAGGTTTCTATCAAACATTTGTAGTCCATTTTTAAATGTTTGAAAACAATTACTATCCAATTATATCGAACTAAAAATTAAATTCTACAACTAAATTAACAATTTAAATGAAATAATTTTCATCCAAACAACAATTCAAATTAAACTATTTGTATCAAAAAATTCTATAATCACATCCCAATTCACTAGAATTAAGGGTTTTACAATTTCTCATTCCAAAACCATTTGAAATGACCCAATTCACATTAATTGAGTTATATTTATAACTTGTAACCAAGTTTGAGTAATTGAATATAATTCATAAATTTAAATAAATCAAAAAAAAATCGGTGTTAATCAACTTGGCTAATTGAGATAGAACCACCGACCTCTTTCCCAGAAAATGACACTAAAAACTACACACACCCATAATAATGATGTTGACAATGACATAAGAACCCATCATAGAATGAGAAGTGACGCAACATGCCATTAATCAATAAATTTATGTATTATCCAATGAATATAAATTAGAGGAAAAAGAGAGAAATGAAAATAATGGTGAAGAACGCTTACTTGGGTATCACATCGGAAGAGCTATGATGGTCAGAGGCTGAACGATATAACCCTAAATGTTTGGAAGGCTCCAACTTCACCTTGAAAAAATCCTTAGGTTGAATAATAATAATACAGAGAGAATCCACAAAGAAATACCAGTCGCATTTCCTATTTTAAAAAATAAATGTCGGGGTATTTCAAGGTGTGTAATACTAATAGACATTATTAAATATTTTAGTTTTCTAAATTTGGAAACTTTCACCATTTTACATTAAATTCAACACACCAAGATAAAAACCAATATATAAAAAATTCATGATGTGAAAAGTCATTTTGTGAATTTTAACTATCAAATCAGGTATCCTTTCATAACTTCTATCCTAAAATCGTGACACTAAGTGTATCCTAGTTACATGGCATGTAATCCAATGGATGTCTATAGAAAACTCTCATTAAAAAATAAAAAACATGTTTAAATATGAGAGTCCAAAAAAACTCGGAATTCATTATTATAGGTATCCTACCAAGTGAACCTCAACCCCACTAAGTCGATGAATATGAAATCCCAAGATAATGATTAAAGAATTTATATCATAATAATTATGGAATGTTACGTATCTTTTGAGTTCTAGAATCATGGAATTCATTTCTTGGGGAATATCATTTCCTATAATGATGTATCCATGGGACCATCATTGATCTAGGCAAGAATTGTTTGAAAATCCACCTAGAATTTTGGAAACATGGGTAGTTTCCTCAATCATGTAGGCAGTTAAATGAATTTCATAAGTGAATTATGTCATATTTTGACTACTTATATAGGATTTAAAATAAATTATTATACATTATTATATAATAGCTTATGCCAAGTTGTATTCAAGTATCATAAAAATATTTTTTCAATGCCCAATTTATTCTTTTGTTAGAATAGTGAGTTTAGTTTGTTGTGTACTATGATTCTTCAAATCATGTCTACGAACATGTACTGATACAGAAGAGGGAAATTGTTCATTTTGGGTATTGGTTGTTAGCACCCCCAATAAGTATACTTCAAACCCACCAATTTTGATTTGGTTGTAGTTTATTTCATTATGTTCCTGTAACAATAAAATAAAAACAACTCCTTTTGGATTCCATAGATCTTAATTGACTATGTAATATATTCTATTTTTTTTCCCAAAATATTAAAAATAAGAAGTGGAAAAAAATTTACCATTTAATGAATATTATATTTCATTCATTATGGAAGAGTATAAGGTTTTTGGAGATGTTCTATGTAGGAAGTCACAATTTTGTCATCTGTGCAAGCCCTAGGAATCTAGGGGAGAGGTGGAAGATGTCAAATAGATGAATCATGATATTTGAGAGGGTGGTGGGGAATTATTTCATTGTCAGATGATGGGGGTAGTCACCATTAGGGTGAGGGTGAGGGAGTCCCAACTATTTGATTCCATGGTGGTAGTATATAGAGATCGATTTTTATGTGTTGATAATACTAATTGTTGGTCAGAGGATGAAAAAGGTATTAATTTTATCAAGGGAGGCTATTTGTTCATTTGTTATTGTATGAGGTCATTATCTTAAAATTCCACATATCTACCTTGGTTGTATATCCTATTTTGATAATGGTGTAATGTACCTAGAAAGGATGGTTTTGGAATCCTGGTTTGAATCTTTCCAATATAAAGGTCATGTCATGATGCATAGTCTTCCAAAATGTGAGGGGGAAACTGTGTTATGAGTTGGTTTTGCTGGCTATTTAATGCACTTTAATGGATGCTGGAGGACATGTTGTTAACTTTTTCACAAATATACCATGATCTTAGGGAGACAATGATGATATATGGTTCATTTTTTTAGTGTTTTATTAAACTAGGTCCATTCCTCGTGTTCAAGAATTCCATCTTAGTGGATTTTTTATTGAGGTGGTATCTGGATAAGGAGAGGTCTCTTCACGCACTATAGACAAAATAGAATTTAGTAGAAGTTTTATCCTATTTATCATTTGTTGAAAGTGACACAAAATTTATTCATGATAGTTTTATGAAACCACCTCAAAAAGATGCAGCATGAAACATTTAGTGTCTATTTTCAAAAAGAAGCATGAAACTATTTAGCAATAGTTTTAATATATTTAGTTTACTTTTTCATATTTTTAAATATTTTCATTTAATTTTTTAATTTTTTATTTATTATTAATTATTTTATTATGAACTATTTATTAATTTCCTAATAATATATTTATATATTTTTTGTTTATTTTCTATTATTTATATATTATATTTTATATTTTATATTTTATTTATTATTAGTTAATAATTAATCATTAATCATTATTTTTTATTAATTATTTTATATATATTATTCAATATTTGAACTGAATCTAAATTGTTTCGTGCAATTTTTTCAAACCCATCATAAAATGTTTCATCGTGAAACATATAATGGTGATTTTCAAAAAGGAGCCAAAAAAGATATAGTGGCACTTTTGAAAACCATCACAAAATATTCAATAAACGTATTTTAAAATTTTTTAGAATTTTTTTAATATTTTCCAATTGTTTTTTGTTATTTATTATTATAATAATTATTTTTTATTTTTTATTTGTTATTTCTAACTTATTACCTATTTTTATTATTATTTAATTATTATGTAGTATTATTAATTTTATATTTATTACTTATTACTACTTTTTTAATAACAATATTAATTTTGTATTTATCATTTATTTTATTTTTTATTTATCTTATAATTCATAAATATCTCATGAATGTCTTGCATAAATTCAAAAAAATATATGTGTTCGGTGAGATTTGAACCCCTTACGTCTTGATCATTCTATAAATAATTTTCCACTACAATGAGCTCTTCATGTTGTGAGTCAACAGAATTTAATATACTTTTATACGCATTTATTTATATACATAATTAATAATAATAATAAATATTAACAAAATTATCTAACAACAAATAATAGTAAAATATATACAAAGTAATTAATAAATAATGAAAAATATTAAATATTAAATATTAAATATTAAATATTAAGGAATAATTAGACCAAAAATATATATTGAAAAAATAAATAAATAAACAATGGTGAATAACTATATAATAAATAAATAAATAATATGTTAATTAATTAAAAATATATTAAAAATAAATAATAAATAAGTAATTAATTATTAATTAATTAATTAATTACTAATATATGTTAAATTAATACATAATAAATAAGGGAAATATAATAAAAAAATTAATAATAAATAATAAAAAATAACTAATAAATAAGAAATTATAAATTATAAATAGAAAATATATATATAATTGTGTATAAATTTTTTTATGGTAATATATATCTTATAATAATATATAAATATAAATAAATTTATATAAATGTTTATGAGTACAAGAATAAATACACACATACAACAACAAAAGAATACATATAAATATATATTCCAACATTATATATATTATTATACATTATTGAATATAATTATATATTAATATGCACATATTCTTTTAAATATCAATGAATATATGAAATTATATAAACTATTTAAATAGATATTGGTAAATAAATATAAATTATATGTTTATTAACATCAATGTATTGAAATACATACAAATATATTTATTTATATAAAATATAAAACAAATAAAGAAAACATGGGAAAATTAAAATAAAGTATCACCATAAAATAAAAACGATTGTAAATCAATGGATTATGATCATAGAAAACCAAACAAGAAAATGAAAACTGTCATAACTCAAGTTGAAATCACATTGACTGTTCAAAAAGTCATGGTATTTGAATAAAATACTCTAGTTTTTGATGTGGTTTCTTATAAAAACTACTAATTCACAATGGGTTTTAAAACCCCATCTAAAAATAAATAAAAAATTTTAAAATAATTGAATAAATATTTATTGATTTTATTTAAATCACCATTAATTTTTTGTTGAAATATTTTGAGGCGGTCTTTGAAACTTCCCTGAAATTCAATATTTCATGTAGTGATGGAGTCTTAACGATGATCATCTACTATTTTGATCAATTTTTTGACATGATGTTTTATAAATGTCCTCAATATTCTATTGGCACCCATTTTTTCCTCAATAATTATTTTCATCCATACATGACCTATTAGAGATGTCGGGATTTGTAGTATCTTGAGGACATGTTGTGAGCTCGTGTCTATGATTTTGGTGATCTGTGTGTGAGGAACTTTGTAACAACCCTAAAAATGGTTGAATAAGGACTTTTAATATTTATTTATATTTATGAATTATATTTTACATTAAATACACTATATGCTAGATATCATACTAGACATGTAACAATGTGTTTCCTTGAAATCATAAGTTGCACACAAGACTAAGTTATACAGTAAAATAATATATTATTAATATCATAAAATTTTAATTTTTATTCTTTTCAAATTTGTTATAATGGAATAAATTAATGATATTAAATAAAATTTTAAAATAAAGGTTTTAAACATGTTTATATAATTATTAGTTGGATATAAAATTAATTATAAATGAAAATAAAGACCAATTCAATATTATAGATGTGTTTTTTTTTGAAAAAACTTTTTGAATGAAAATAATTGAGTCCATAAATTAATTAAATCACTCTTGATGGATTTTTTTATTGAATTATATAATTATTATATTAAATTTTTATTTTATTAATTATCATATATTTTTTCTATACATGATATATGAACAAATTCAATGTTTTTGATAAAATAATTATTTTTCAAAAAAATAAAATTTTACCAAATTTTGATGGAGAACCCATTTTAAATATGGTATTTGTCACTTTTAATTGTTATGTTTGAAAAAATAAACATCTTATTTAAATATGGGACATCAAATTTATATTTGGTTGAATTTTAGGTATTTTTCTTATTATATTCATATTTTAATGAATTGTACAAAATGATAAATTTTTAATTTACTTTTCCCTTTTGCTTAATTTAGTTATATTTTTAGATTATCATTTATCATGTTTTAAGTTATCATTATATTATTGTTTTAATCAGTTAATACAAATTATTTCATTATATTTTTTCCTAAATTTAAATTACGTCGAAAAACATTTTCAACATTTGAACGTTTTATTGTAACGACACATTTTCTCATTATATCAATGGGATTAATTTTCAATTAATTTCTTCTAATTCAATGTTTTGTATTTTTTAAAAAGGAATAAATATTTTGAATTATTTGGTTCATATTATATAAATATTCCCCTTCTATTTTTTGGAAATTATGAATAGTAACACTGTTAATTGTTTTTATAACCACGGTTAAAGGTAAATCTTGTAAATAGAGATAATAAATATTATAATAGTACTAAATTATCTTAAAATATGTACTAATTTAATTGTATGATTTTATTATGACAATCAGAATCTTTGGGTTGATTTTTGGGGCATATAGATCAATATAGATGAGTTTGATTCATTTGTAATATTATATTTAATAAATAGTAATTTTCATACAGTTCTGTTTTAATAGTGTTAAGTAATTTAATATGGAGTTAGATAGGTAATATCTTCAATGTTAAATAGTACTTAGAGATATAAAATTATTAACTAAATCTAGGTAACTTATTTATAAATTTTAGGAATTAAATAATTAATTCTAATTGTGACACAAAGATGATGCAATAATAGATTTATTAAAGAAAGAATCAAATAAATGATATTAATAACATTAAAATAAAAGTGATTTGATATATTTTATTCCATCCAAGAATTTTATGTATTACTATGAAATGTTAATATTTAGTTAATGTAGTTTTTTAAAGGTATCTTGTTTTTATGATTTTTGTAAAAGTCAAGTACTGAATAGTGTCAAAATTGACATAATTCAGAACTTAAAATATAAAATATCTAATAAAATGGTATAAATTTCTAAAAACCCATGAATCTACCAAATATTTGAGATATGTCCCCAAATTCCATTAACAGCTCATTAATTGGTCATGTGGAAATATTTGGTAATTATTTTAAGTCTCAAGGTATAGATTACATAATAAAATGGTAAAAGATAAATGGGGTTAAAACTATAATATATAGAATAAAAAATATTCCAAACTTGACTAATTAAAATTGGATGATTACAAATCAACCAAAAATCAGGCTATATTCATAATAAATTATTTTGGTACCATTTTTAATCGAAATTGAATTTATATTAATTTAATAATTTTAATCATTCCAAGGGTGCTTTTACCCACTCCTATATAAATACACTAATTCCACACTATTACTAAAACTTAAAAAACATATTGGTTCAGTTAATCTCTACCCAAACCCCTTCATAGTAAAACTCCATATATTATTTAAGAATTATTTTAGGTATAATATTATCTATATAGTTGTTAATGTGTTAAGAACTGAGAAAATTAGAAGGAAATGAAGAAGAATAAACATAAATGATGAATCGAACTCATGGTAACAGATATCCTCGAAATATAATTTTATAGAAAAATTACTTGATTATATGATCCTTTATTTTAATAAGGAGTATATATAGACACTATGAAATTTCATATCAATATTTTTTCTCAAAAAATGTTATTTAATGTTTTGGTAAATTTATTAATTCGTCGATATTATGATTTAAATGTCTAATGTAATATGGGACACATTGAATAATTAATGAATCAATTATAAAATCTGTTTCATCAGTATATTAATTTAGATATTTATTTGGAAGTTTATGACAGGATAATACATCAAATTTTATGTTTATCGTGAATTTCATTCAATGTATTCATAAGGAATCTGAGTATGTGAACCGTTTTATATTATATAGAATGTGACAAAATGAAAATATTTTAACAAATGCAGAGATAATGAATTCTCTAACACTGTTTCCATTATTTGATATTTATATTATTTTATAAGAATTAATGTTTTTTAAAGTAAAAGAAACCCATTATTTCCTTTTATAGTGATTTGGTATTGAAAATTGTTTTGATTGTGTATTGACTATTTCAATATCTCAAAATGATATCTTGTGGTTGAAAATGATATTTTTTATGAAAATATTGATTATTGAAATCTTTTATGTGTTATGATTATTAAATGATACATAGAAATTTAATGAGTGATTACGTGATAAATAAAAAATGGGTTGTTTCATGATAAAACATAGATGATTAGTTTTGTGATAAACCAAGGATAGGTGGTTATATTATAACCTGCAATGCATTGGGTATGGAAGTCATCCATTAGAATATTATTTTCAGTGATATGTGTATAAGTCAACCATATGGTCATTATATTTAAGAATAATTATATCCTATATTACCTTTATATGTTATATGTAATTCTTATGGCTATAATATTAATACTTTGATTAATAAATTGTAAGAAATTAAATTATATTTAGTTAAGATTTTTTACTGCTTATTAAAGGTAAAAAATATTTAGTTGTGATAATGTATTCATGTTTTACATGTTTTTTCATGGTTAATAGTTTTCCTTTTTTTGTGTCCCTTACAATTATTTTTATGCTGATACCGTGTTATGAATTGGGTTTCATAAGATTTAATGAAGAATAGAGTCATGGATGTGATAATGGAAAAGTTATAAAGTTTAAACCTGAAACGAATCCATGTTTTTTTTAAAAGTTTTCTGTTTTATGAAAAAAAATGATAGTCAGTAGAAGTGTCTATATTATATTTTTTTGTTATATATGATTTAAGGCCTCCTATAAATCTATAAACATGAATATATCCACGTTATGAATGAAACTAAATTTATGGATTTAACCCAAGATTAATTAATGTTTTTTAAAGGCCTTATAGTTGGTATAGGAGGATGGTTTAGAAAACTTTAGTGTTTTGAGAGATATTTATACATAAGTTACAAGTTATATATAAATAAAATATTTAAAATAATATAAAGATTTATAGTTATTTTATATAAATTTAATAAGTTTTATATAACATGAATACATATTTATTTTTTTTATCAATCTTATTTGATAGTATATGATGATTTTATCAATAAACTCACATTAATGTTTTTGGTTTTAGTAAATGGGTAGATAAAGAAAAATTTAAAGTAATAATGGTTGTGATGTAAAATGTGGTGGTTCTCTGAATAAGAAATTGAATGAAATAATATCTACAATGATTACTCTTATGATTATTCTAAACCAATTATCAGGGGTCACGATTAACCACTATAACCATGGTGATTTTTATAATGCATCATATATGAGAGAAATAAATCCTTAGGGAATTTTAGTTTTTAATAATAATGATGACTAAATTCAATAAAATATATATCAATGATGTGAAAAGAAACGCCATGTAAAATGTTCAAAATGGATTAGAATATGTTATAGATGTGTTAATAAAGGTTATAAAGCAATATCCATCCTTGAAAAAATAAAGCATTTTGTTGACTCTGGGAATGGGAATGAAGTTATTTCTAATTTAACAACGGATTGATTTTATAATTGAGGCATATGGTAACAAATAAAATTAATTTCCTATGAATAAGGTTCATGAATTCTATCAGGATGATCCTGAAAATAAATATTTATAAATCCCTAATTTCATTCAAATTGTAGATGAGGAAACTAATAATGAATTATGAATGGGACAAAAAAATCTCTCATGTTTTGAGATTATTTAATCATAGAACATGATTCATGATTATTTTGGATGGAGAGAAATAATAATGAATAATACGTAAAATCATGGATAAAGGATCACAGAGAACTATCACTGAGTAAAAAGTTGACATATAAATGATTTAATAGTTATGGTAGACTACAGGATAATGAAATATTTAATATTATTAATTATCTTTTTATGATGGGATTACATTGGAAGGATTTTTCTATTATTTATAACCTTAACATTTGTTATGTGAAAATTTTATTTGATGAATATTTATCGTTTCTTGAGTGGAAATTATTACAATGGTATGGATAGACATTAGGTTTTCTATGATCATCAATTTTTAGTTAATTGTTGTTTATTACATTTTGGGTTTCAAAATGAAATGAATTAGAAAATCACTGAAGATAAAACATGTTATGGTAAATTTTTAGGATTTTATCTCATTTTGGTAATGTGATAAAATTATATAATTTTAGGAAAAGTAAAACCTTCAGGATGGATGACAATCTACGATGTTGGATGAAGCTGTGTAAATTGATCCCATAACAAAATTATGATAAGGACATATCCCCAACCACTACCCTACGAGAATTCATTGATTAGTAAGTAATTTTTAGTTAAATGAGTTGATGAAATAAGAATAATTTGATGTTGGGAACATATTTTTGATCAAATGGAAATAATTGGTATTATAAAAAGAATTTGGAATTAAGTGATAAATGTCATTTTGGAAGACGTTCCCTATTTTGGGAACATTATATGATTAAGGTAAATAGAATAATATGTTATTTTATTTGACGAATAATTGTTTAATTTAATTTTATAACTATCTATAATTTAATTATTGATATAGAAAAATATTGGTTATTTGAGGAAATGATTTACCTATCTTGGATAATGTTTTATTTTGGAAATTACTTTTTTATATGAGAAAGTAATAGTGAGTTGTGTTATTTGGAGAAAAATGTTAAAATTTGTATTGCAAGACTATGTGATGAAATCCTTCTTGAATTTATTTTGCAGTCTTACATTAGAATATCATGAGTTATTTTAACGCTAATTACTTTTTGGATGGTATATGTTGGAATTTTGGTATTAATTTAGAATTTTGGAGGTTAAATGTAGTCATTTTTTTAATGTTTATGATATTTGAATAAATGAATTATTTAATATTAAATTTTTTGTTTGATTAATGTTTCAAGAAAGCATGAATAGAGACAAAATATTTGGTCGATTATGTAATTCCATGGAAGTTGAATCCAGTTCTTCATTTGTTAAATGATAATTTTAAATACTCATCGTTTGGAGAAAAAGAAGATTTTATATTGGAAATTGACAGAAGGATTAAAATCTATATCTAAAGTATATATATTTTATTATAATCATATTCTCGGTAATAAAATAATTCCTTAATGTTATGAAAAGGATCTCAAAACACGAACATTTTCTATTTAAGTTTCCTACTATGAAATCAAAGACTATTTAACACAACACAATTTGGTGGTTTTTTGATTGTTAAGTTTCTCTGAATCATGTTTTCCACTACTCTCTATAAGAACATAATGCTTACTTTTTTTGGCATGTCTATGTTTTCCCAAATGGAATCATAATATGTGTTATATTGAGTGACCATTATAGTTATCTTTAATTTTATTAATTTTCATGTAGTAATTTCAATTTTTAGGATGTGGGATTTCAATTAAGTTATTTTTTAAAAGTAATAACATAGTTATGAAGAAAAAATTTAAAATTACAAGGATAAAATTTTCAAAAGGGGGGGAAGGATGAAACATCCTGTATAATTATAAAATAGTGAACATTTAATATTTTTAAATATTTATTAATTAGTATTTACCATAAATATATTCTATTTTCAATAGCGTACCCAACACACCATAATGGGTGTCTCCAAAATCTTACATTTACCACAAGACTGAGTTATACCAAAATATAATATCTTATTAATATAATTTTTATATGTTGTATTTATCACATTACTTTTAGAATGGTTGGAATGAATGATTTTAACTAAATTATGAAAATATTTTTTGCACATGTTTTTATATAATGATTCATTGGTTATAAAATTAATTAGAAATTAAAATAAAACACAATTTAATATAAAGGATGTTTTTTTCTGAAAAAACTACATAAATTTAAGTAATTAAGATAAAAAAATTATAAAATCTATATGGATGGATTATATTAATGAAATATATATAATATATATTAAATGTAATTTTTATAAATCATATTTTTATTTTTTAGACAAGATATATGACCAAATTCAGTTTTTCGGATAAAAGATTAATATTCAAAAAAATGCAGATATACCTCCATTTAATAGAGAACCCATTTTTAATTTGGTTTTGTATTATTTATATGTTATATTTTAAAAAATAAAATTCTTATTTTAAATAGGGTCAAAAATATTTACTTTGGTTTAATATTTGGTATTTTTTTCTAATTGAATTAATATTTTAATGATAGTGAAAAATACTACATTTTAAATTCAAACTACCTTTTCATCTAATTTATTTATATTTATATATTATAATTTTAAATTGTTTAATGTTATAATAATATGATGTTTTTATCAATTAACCATTTGAATTTTAATGGATTTTTTTAAATTAAAATTAAATTTAAAAACCATGTGAACTTCTGAACATTATACATTAAAATACCATTTTCTCATTCAGTCAATAGGATTAATCTTTAATTAATTTTATCCCATTTTATGTTTTGAAATTCAAAAAATATATTCCATATTTTGAATCAAAGGGTCCAAATTATGTAAATTGATCCCTTTTATCTTTTAGACATTTTGTATAGTAACTTTAGTAATTATTATTTTTACCATCGTTAAAGGTAAATCAGGTAATTAAAGGAATAAAATATTAATAATATAAATCTATACTAAAACATGTCATAATTTAATTTTATTAGTGTGTTCTGACAATGATCATCCTTGGGTTGGTTTTTAGACCACTAGTATTCACATAGGTGAGTTTAGTGCATCTATAAAATTATATTCAATGAATATTCATCTTGTTACATTTATGTTTTTAAAAAGTCATGTGTGTTAATATAGATTTATAAAAGGTATCTATTAGCCTATAAATATTATTTACAATTTCAAAATTATTATCAATATTATTTTTTATTATTTGTACATTTTAGTAATTAAATATTTAAATAAAATTACCTCACAAAGATGATGTTGTAATAGATTTATTTAAGAAAGAATCAACTAAATTATTTGGATAATAATTAGGTAAATATAATTTTATATATTTGATTTCATTCGGGAATATTTTGGATCAATATGACATATTAATATTGAGTTAATTTTTTTTTTGAAAGCAATCATGTTTTAATAATTATTTTAAAACATGAAGTAATGAATAGTGTCAAAATTTATATAATTCATAACTTTAAATATAAAATATCTAATTAAATGATATAAAATTTAACAAAAACCAAGAATCCACAAAAATGTTTAGATATGTCTGAAAATTTAATTAATGACTCATTAATTGGTCATTTTTCAATAATTGGAAATTATTTTGACTCTAAAAGTGTTAATTAGTAAATAAAATTTTAAGAGATAAAAAAGGATAAATAAAAAATATAGGGATTAAAAAATTCAAAAAATTTATAATTATAATTCTATGGTGATAATTCGAGCCAAAATTATAAAATCATATAAATAATTAAGTTTTTGACAATGTGGAATGGAAGTTAAATTTATATTAAATTAATACTTTTAAAAATAACATTGTTTCCCCTCCCCTCCCCTACAAAATGAACTTATTCCTGCCTATTACCCACATATAAAAAATAATTTTGTTTAACAAATCTTTTCTGAAACCCCATTCTATAATCCCTCCCCACATTCCTGAGACCTTTTTTTGGTAGAATACCATCTTTGGAGGTGTTAAAGAAGTGTGATAATCAGAAGGAAAGGAAAAACATGGAAGGGATTCCATCTCATTCTATTTTCATTGAGTAATTTCATTATAGTATGAACCTTTATTCTTTTATAAGGTGTATATAGCACCGCTATGACATGTCATGTCCATATTTTATCAACACAAACATTATTAAATGTTTTCTTAAATGTATTACTTCATAGAGAATACGATTTAAATGTTCAATGTGGTATGGGACACATTAATCTTTTAAATAATTAATTATCAAATATTTTTCTCCATGATATTAATTTAGAAATTTATTTATATAGATATACAATAAATAAAAATTTCATTCTATTTCTATCTTGAATTTTATTAATTTTTTTAAAAGAATATTTTAATAAGAAGCGTTTTACTTTCTTTATAAAATAACAAAAATAATATTTTTTAACGTATGTGACGACAATGACTTCAAAACTACTATAACTATAATTTTATATTTGTATTACTCTATAAGACATAATTTTTTTAATTCTGAAAATTAATTCATTTTTTTGATTTGGAATTGAAAATGGTTTTGAACGTTGATTTATTATTTCAATGTTTTGAAATGATTTTTTGTTATTTCAAATGCAATTTTATGAGTGAAATGTTCATAATTGAAATCTCTTATGTGTTATAATTATGTAGTTGTACTTGGAAATTTGAAAAGTGGTTATGTGATATAGAAAAGATGGGTGATTATGTGATAATCCAAAGACAGGTGGTTCCATGATAAATAAAGGATAGGTGGTAACGTTGTATCCTCCCAAGCATTATGTATGGAAGTCTCCCATATGACAATTCAATTTAGTTATATGTGTGGAAGTGGATGGTATTGTTATTCAAATTATGTTTTATTATGTCACAATTATACATTATATGTTGTTTTTATTTTATATGGGTTTTATTATAATATTTTTATTACAAAAAATGTAATCAATTAGATTATAATTAGTGAGGAGTATGTAATACTTCTAAAAGGTGAAAAGTATTACTTTACGACAATGTATTCTTGGTTTATATGCTTATTTCCAGGTTATAAATATTCATTCTTTTTCAATCCCTTACTATTCTTTTTCACGTTAATACCAAGTTCTGAAATGTTTTTCATAAGATTTAATGAATAATAGAGTCATGGGTGGGATCAATGAAAAGTTATGAAGTTTAAATATGAAATGAAACCATGTTTATTTAAATTAATTTATTTTTGAAAAAATTGATAGTGAGTGTTGTTGTTTACATTTTAATTTTTGATTTGTTATCTATGATTTAAGGCATAATTATCTAAATATATAAACCATAAAAGATCCTCAAAATGAAACAAATTCAAATTATTGAATTAACGCAATATAAATTAATTTTTAATACTAGGGACTTATACACATACCTTTGGTTTAGTTTTCATACATTAATAATTTTCAGACAATATATGTTATAAACAATTAATGGAATTATATGGTTAACATTTTCATTTTCGGTTGTGCAATATATGCGTAAAAGAGTAAGTAATTATATGGTTGAAATAGTTGAATTGTATGACAGAAATGGTGTAGGTGATTCCAGAGTTGGTGAAGGTGGCCCTTAATGGTCATAATATCTATGTCAATAATAATAGGATATTTATGGAGTTCAAAATTAGAGTTCATGTGTTCCTAATGTTTACTAATCATCATGGTAACTGAAGGTTGGTGATTGGATTAAAATTTTCCATTAATATTTGGGCCTTTTGAAATATTTCAATGTATTGTTGCTATCATGTATTAGTTATCATTTCTTCTAGAGACAATTCACACTATCCTTTTATGTTCCTCATCTTTAACATTATCTTCATGATGATTCCCACATCATTTATTCTACCAAGATTTTCATTGATAATGAATTAAAATCAATAGATGTCCCATGGATATCTTAAACCACTATAATAAGTTGTTGTGTTGGAATGTTATTCTATTCGATCATGACCTGTCCTTACATAGTTTAGTATCCTATGTTGTTTGATTATTTGCACTTCTATTATAATTTTTTTCACAATTATTTCAATTATCTAGAAATTAAAATAATGATCTCATACTTTATACCTCATTTGTTTATTTTCTCTTATTTTAAATGCATCTCATTAAGTAAAATATTGAATATGTTTGTTCCTTATTCTGAAAATTGAGGAGGATGTATTCCAGTAGTGGTGATAATCAAGAATGGTATCTAACCAGCTTATCATTTAGAAAACTCATTCCATTATCTATCTCTAAAGTTAGTTTTTAAATTCTAAAGTGCGAGAATCATTTGATTTTTATCTAATAAAATGAATCATAACATTCTACCACATTATTTATCATATTTCAAGAGTTATGGGATCTAAGATGATCCCGAGTGTAGGTATGGTGTAATTTGAAAGCTATAATATAGAAGTATGAGGAACTCAAATTGTGGTGTATTTCTAATGGAATGACAGAGTTATTCATGGAAAAAATGGTGATTTGGGTCTATATTCAGGGAATATTGTTCTGTGATTCCTAAAAAATAATCATTAGTTGTGAAACTAATGGAATATTGGTCAGACCTAGTGAATCATTCCCTAAAAATTACAGGACCTCACTTATAGTTAAATACATCAGTTGATCCTTGTTTATAGCATATGATAATGTGTTTTTAGTAGGTCTTAAACTCACACCATTCTCAACATTAATGATACTTTCATACCCTAAATGGTTATATAGTAGAATTCCAATAAATCATATAACCCCATAAAACTATCTCAAAACCCTTTAAATTACCCTAGTAGTCCATAGGTGATCCTTATGTGTGTTTTGAATCCCAATCAAATGGGATTGATCCCTAGTTACCCATGTTTATTACATTATAATTTGAGGTTATTTTGAATCGTTATCATGTAATTTTAAATATATTCTGTTTTTCCTCTCATCCTTGATTTCAATGTTATTGTAGTTTGGATACATCAATTAAGGAAGATTTATTTTTATTTTCCTAATTAGGATTATAATGATGCACACATGAAGAAATATATATTCCATGTAGGGGAGGTGATTAATGATCTATTTGTGTTTTTATATACATGTTTGAGGAACATTGAATTCCTTGTGGTTGGAGATTCAATTCTTTTCTTATTTTTGGTGATTTTTTTAACTTAGCATCATTTATATCTATGGAATTTTGAGGAATAAAACATAATGAAGATTAAAAATAAATAAATTAATTAAACCATGTTCTGGGGTGTAGTTATTGACAATTTTTAGTCGTGATAATGATTTTCCTATCATATTACAAGATTGTGTTCTATCTATTTGTTGTTATGTGCTTTTTCATGTTTCTTATGCCTGATAATTTGATAAATTACATAAATATGGTAATTTATTATGACTAAAAATAAAGAGTAAATATTATTTGTATCAGTAAACTTTGTAATTTATGGGAATTTAAGTTATTTTTTAAGCAGGTTTAAGTAATAAATTATCTATTTATAGTCTATTCTTTATGTTACATGTGGTTGTAACCTATAATAAAATCATCCTTCAATTAACTATGTAATACATTTATTGATTCTTAAATACGTATATTTTGGTCAATGTGTCCCTATTTTCATATAATGGTTGGATTCTCTAGTTCTAGGTCCTATATTTAGTATTTTTAAAAAAAAAATTCATTCTAGATTTGGTGATTTATATATATGTGTATAATTTATGCAGGGCATGATTTGAGCATGGGATGGTTATTGGTTTGGACAGAAATGGGTGGTGGTTCTTATGGTTTTCAAAGTATTAAGAGCCTAATATGGTGAAATGGATATCCATATGAATAGTGGTTTTAGACTTGGCCTTAGGAGTGATAGGGTTTTTTGGATTTTTTGATATCCATTTGTTTATTGTGATGAAATGTGTATTTAATTTTTTTATGTAATTTTAGTTAGAGATTGAATTTCCGGGTTGATCGTTTCTATTTTCATTTCCACCTCACATGATGCATTTAGTTGTTCCTAGTTTATAAATATTTTATGATTTCATGGGATGGGTCCTAGAGTGTCTTTAATTGTAATTAAAAAATATATATTTATCCTTTGGGATCAGCAACAAGGTGTTTATGAGGAGATAAAATGTATTTGGGGTAATCCCAGGAAGTTTTATTTATTTTGGCTGTGGGATATATGGATATATTTTGTTTGTAATATAATATCATACACTACATCATTTATTTCAGAAATGTACGTAACACTCTTTGGTCTCTTAGGGGGTTTTTACAAAACATCCATATTTCTAAGGGAAGATGGATGAGTACAGCCTCTTCTCTACTCTCTTCTCTTTTTAATATTATTACTTGTTGGTATACATGGAATTTACCTCCATGGATATGTTTTTAGAGGTATTTAATGGATTATATTTATTTCATACACATTTATATATAGATATACAATCCTATGGATTATTATTTGTAAACTGTGTATGGGTTTTGAAGCCTTATGGTGTAGTAAATGTTTTACGAGATGTGGTGGATCTTGGAGAACATCTTGGATACTGTCTAGGGATTGGGGTGAAGGTAATGGTATTATGATATTCATTATCGTCTTGTTATTATATTTCATTCTTCGATTCATTCTTATTGGTGGAGAAAGAAGTATCAGGACATGTGATGATCGGTGAGACCAGAAAATCAGTACGGATGTTGTAGTAGGGTACAATCACTTTTATATTATGTTGGGTGTATATTTCTATTATATGTGATTTTAGGTGATAGATTTCTGTTGAGTTTTGTAAATTATTATACCATATTAGGTAAGGTGTTATTTTAAGATTTTATTCACTAGGATTTATTATGGTTTCCTTGCATATTTTGAAGAAAATTAGGTAGGATCCGTCTTAGTAATCCTTTTATGCTCACCCCAATATTTATTATAAAATGAGTTCAACCTAGGATAGTAGGGGATGAAGTTCTATATCACTATCTCATGGAGTTTTTCATGAGTTGGTTGGTCTTTTAGGCCACTGTTGATGATTCTCATTTTGTACATAGTGTATATTTTTCCATTTTCATCAACTGTATGATATTACAATCATGTATTCAGTGGTTGTTTTTTTTATGGAAAAGAGTTTATTAGTGGTTAAATTTTCCCTCTAGATCATCATGTTATTCTTAGATTGTAATGTATTCCATTTTTGACTATGATATGCCCTCATTCATAGTCTCCAACCAATGGCCCACTGGATGTGGGGTTCCAGGTTCATCAACCCTCTTCCATCATAGTCGACCTGAGGTGGTTTCCATTTGGGGGTAGGTCATTACGACAAACTACATCATCATTTGGAAAACATTTATCATGTAGAAAAATTATCATTACATTGATGAAATTTCAAGTATCTTTTATGTTGATTGTTTCCACTATTTTCTATTTTTGAATTATTTATAATAAAAAAGCAATTAATGTGAATATATAAAAAGATAATGTTGTTGTGTTGAAATAAAAATAATAATGGAGACACATAATTAGTCTCAATATAGTAATTTCGTCTTTGTCTTCTTGGAATAGTATTTTACTATTACATGCATACTTGTTTCACTAGTATCTATAGTAGATAGAATACATATAAAAGAAATAATGTTAGGATAAATAAAATGAGTAATAACTAAAATATTCATCATATGTGATGAGGTTTACTATATTAGAGGATATTAAATTTTTCTCATGGGTGGGTTATTCACTACTTATTTCTTGGTATAATTATTATCATTTATAATTAGTGTACTCTATGTATTAGGAGTTTAGATATTATCTTATTCATATGATCTACTCTATATTGAAAAATTAGAATGACTATGATGTGTTGTAGAGAAATTAACATCTATATATCTATTTTAATTTTGTATAGTGGTAAACAATTCTATTAAAATATGAAATATATTAAATCATTCAATTTAATTACAAATAATTTTATATATGTATATATTTTTAATTAAACTATAAAAAATAAAACTTATAATTATTATTATTAGAAATTCAACATAAAATTATTATTATATATATATAAACAAAATAAAATAGGCCTAAGTAATACTTAAGTAACTAATGAATAAATAATTCCTATTATATCTTATAATAGTTTCTTTTTCAATGTTATTAATTTTTTTTTGAGATTGTTTGACATTACATCTTATTCTTCTTATACACCTTCCATTTAATACTATCATTTGAATATCTTCTAGTAGAAACATTTTAATGGTATCATATTGGTGTCTTATACTATTAAATATGAGTTTTATTCATTAAAACATAAAAATTGATCCCTCTATTTAATGGGGACAGTGACACTCTAACCTTAATATTTTTAATCAATAGTAAAATATTCAATTTTTTTAGTAGCTAAAACATATTGGCCATGGTCTTCGTGGTCATCGATATCAATCAATTGATAAATATTTATTGATATAAATTGTAATGATTATTTCTGTATGGAATTATTAATATTGAAATTTATTTATATGAAGAAAAAAAATCATGATAATTTGACATGACAATATCGACTATCATTCCAAAGTTTCCCAGATTTAAAACTATAAATATAAAATAAATATATGTTTCCATACCTTCCCCATGACTGACAACATTATACATTAAACAACCAATAATATAATATTCAAACATCCTAGTTTAATTTACATAACCTTGAGATAATACTTCATATATTGTAAGAGTCGAAATTAATGTTTAAAAATGATTTTTAACAAAGAAGATATAAAATGTTAATTTTCATATTAGAAAAATAATAGTATATTGAAAATAAAAAATTGATTAAAAATATACCTGATATGTAAAGATGTTAATAAATCAATAATAACCATTTTTTATCTTTGGATCATTTACATCTCTAATATAAATTTTTTATTTCATTTTTGAACTCAAATTTTGATATATTAATTAATAATGTCAATATTTCATTTAATATATTTGTTTCATTTTATGAAATAGAATCATATGAATGAAGATGAAGAGAATCATCCATGCAACACCATGGGCTTTCACGATACGCCTCTCTTTCAATAATGCAATAGCTTGCATTTTACGCAAGTTCGAGCTCTAACACACCGCGACTAATCAAAGTAGTCGTTATGAATAGTAATACCCACATTTTAAAATTATAGAAATTTTATATTTCTAAATTGACTTCATTTTTTTATTCGTAATATCGAAATTATCCAAAGTTGAAGTTTTCGTAATTTTCTGAGAACTTCCAATTTTTTATGAATAGTGAAAAATACTTAAAAACAACTTTTTTAATCAAAGTATTTTATAGTGATAAATTATACTATTGAGTGGTTTTAAAGTATAATTAGAATATATTTTTAGTATTTTATCCAATGGTGGTCATTAGAATTAATTTCACTTTGAAATTGGACATAAACAATTGTCATTCTTTTGATATATATTGTTTCTTAAAAACACGCTATTTGTTGTGACAGTGGGAATTAATTATAAAATTAATTAATGAAACTTATATGTTTTGAATTTTGTAAAATAAAAATCATTTTTGTATTTGGAATATCAATTATATCTTAGGGTGAAATTTTGGCATTGTTCTGAAAAACATCAATTTTTGATGAATAGTGAAACCACTAAGTGGTAGTTAAAAAACTGATTTTTCGTTTAAATGAAACATTAACACTTCTGTGATTTGATTTTCAAAAATCCTACATAAATTTTTGTCATTATGAATCAAAATGTTGTTCAATGGGATTAAAATAATTTTTTGGTGAATAGAAACTTTTAAGTTTAATTAATCGCGATTAAAGGTAATTAGTGAAACTTAAGGTAAAAATACTATTATAAAAATATGGAATGACCTTTACACTTGTCCAACCACTATTGGATGTGTCATGGCCGACCAAGACAATCCATGGGTCAACTTGGGGACCCCATGGAGCCACTTTGGTAGGAAAAGGACATATATAACTTTTTATTTAATGTTAAAATAAAAAGGTCACAAACAAGAGTTGTTTTACTAAAACAATTTTTAAATGGGGTTATACAAGTCATATTTTTGACTATAAATATTAATTAGAAATATAAAAATATTTCCTACATCATAATGGTTTTTTTATAATTTTTATACATTAAATAAATTAAATTCTATATGACACCATGATGATGATGTGATTACCTCATTAATTAACGATTTTAATAAAATGGAAGGATAATGTAAAATATAAGTATTACACTTGTCCAAAGCCTATTGGATGAGAATATTTAGAACCCTTATCACCTTATCCTCGAAATAAATAATTTTGGGACCTTTAGAATCCAAAGAAGCATTTCATAATAATGTGTCATTTCAATCTTTCCAAGAGTGCCCCTTCTCTCGTCTTATAAAAGGCCCCCACCACCACCAACTTACTCACACCATCAAAGCCTTTTGGCTCGGCCAACCTCTGCCCAAATACTCTCCCAACTTCCCTCCCTTACTCCTAGAAGCCTCACTTTGTGCAGAATTCTTCCCAAGGAAGCCTTTGTCTCAAACCAAAAAGAGTTACCCGATTCTAAGGTAATGTCTTCTCTAATGTTGTTTTGTTTTATTTTGCTTCTCCAACCCCTTAAACTCATTTTATTCCTTTATTTTGTAACAAAACCAGTATCTAAAATTTACTAGGATTTTTTTATGATAATTATTTGGTTTACACTTACACACACCTTCGTCTAATGGTTAAAGAACAAACTGTTTCTGTGGGTGGCGAAATAATGCCTCACGAAATGATGATTGTTCAATATTATTTTAACACCTCTAATGGTGGCCATTTTGATGAAACTATTTTCATATATGATATATATATTATGTTTATGTTTTACTTATGCTTCTGTATTTCTCATTTATGGAATACCTTTATGATTTCCATTATGGGTAAACGCGATAATTTCATTTTAGGAAGTGTAGACTACCGCCCCCTCAAACTGATTTGAATCGTTAATGCCATATGTGGGATGTATAAAGGATGGAGTAAATGGTATTATGAATTATATGATACTGGATTTATATTATACCTTTATATAATTAAAACTTCATTCCATTAAATACGAAATAGGAATGAAAGTAGCGTTCATGCATACGTACGGCTTACCGTCTCCATAAACGGTGCATTTCATTTCTTACCTCTAAACGTTATGGAATATTATAAATGCATGTATATTCTGGATATATGTGAGATAAATGATATCTATATCATGAATATAATTCTGGATATAATGGATATTTCACCACATGAACAACTTGTAATTATAAGAAGTTTATTTTTGACTCAAGTACCAAAGATCTACAAAACGACCGTTATTAACTTAAATAAATACATAATGTTCATAACATGGTAATAAGTGATACAAAAGGAATAAAAAACTTGAAAAAGGTTCTTAAGCAATTATAAATTAACTCAAGTTTATTATTCAGTAGGTTAAAGAACGTTCAAGTCAAGACAGGACGCAAGGTAAGGGAATTTCTTAACCCAATTTCCAATCTCTGGGTTAATCTCCTACTTTCAAATTATGTCATGATATTATTATGTCCTATATTGTATTTGTACTTTCTTTATGTGTAAATATAGTGAATACACCTAATAGATCTATTTTATTTTAAAAATTATCTTTGTAAGGACTTCGTCTCAATTTCCTTTCATTGAGGCATATTTTGTTTTATACACAAATTTCTTTTATACGGTGTATAAACCCCTTTGACTTTTACATTTATTCAAAAGGAATATTTTTATACAAAGTGTTTTACTAAACAACAAAAAGGAATGTTTTTCTTGTCGTACATATGCGGCGACAATGAAATCTCCACTGTCGTGACCATTATTTGAGTTTGGGCTTCCTCTACAAGCCATAACTTCTTTAATGAAAAATTAATACAAAGTTTTAACATTCTTTTGTTTTGGTATTGAAAATGGTTTTAAAAGTGTTTTTATTATATCAATGTGTTGTATTGATATCTTGTGATTGAAATGTGGAAATGTTATGTTTCCTTTATGCATGTTTTATGTAATACGATTATGTTATGGTTTATGTTATGTTTAAACCTATTCATATGAGGAATGGATTGGACTTAATAAGTGACGGGTGGAGCCCACTACAGCTCCTTGATGCATCGGTAGGTCTCATGAGACAAACTAGTGTCTTGGCAGGAGGCATTGACAAAATCTTTTTTGTGGTCTTGGCATGAGGCCTTGGCTACGTGGTTATGATAGTCTGGCATTATGCATTCCATCATTATGAAAGTGGTTATTGATATTTAATGTGATTATTCGACCAGTAGAATATTCATATGAGTAAGTAAATGGAATTATTTCATTTCATTTTTGCCATATTATGCTAAAGTTCATGTTTAAAAGGCTTTTGTTTTAGTTATACATTGCATTAAATGTTAATGTTTTTTTATGAAAGCTTCCGCTATATTGTTATCCTTACTGAGCATCTGAGCTCACCCCTTTCAATGTTTTAATTTTTCCAGGATGTGAAGAAGTATCTTATGAATGATCTGCAGGGATAATATAAGGGGATATGAAGAGAAGATGTTGTAGTTTTTTTTTACTTTACAATGTAATGTAAGACTTATGAATGTATCTAGTGTTTCCAAGGATACTAAACTAATCAGTCTTTCGAGACTTGATCTTTTGTGATCATGACAATGTTACGAAGTAATGCACCGACTCTTGGTAGCTGGGGTCGGGGCATTACAGTTGGTATCAGAGGCAATTTAGTACTAACCTTGGAAGGTATATTTAGATAACCTCTGATTAGAGCACATAGCCCGAAGATAGATTTAAGGATTAGTATAGAAGAACTTCATAGAATTTTGGAATTATAGAGATTTTGTGAGTTTTCCGAGCAATACATCCCTATCTGGATACGAGCAGGTAGAGGCGGCTCTGGCACAGATGTACCTGGGGGTAAAACCCGAAAACACCTCTTTGAGCTAGACTCGAACGGGAACTGGTGCACGACAACGGGCCTTGCTGCACTCTTGGTTACGACACTCTCGGGGGATATGCTTAGGATAATTCTCATTTTCTTTAAAAACCACTATGAAGGGTTATGAGGATGTACTTCCTAAAAGAAAACATTTTTTATTATTATGGATTATATCCATAAATAGTTCAATTAGTGTTATGTGTTTTACAAATATGGAATTATGTATTTTGATTCATAAACTAATCTAGTTTATGCCATTGTTTAGAAATGGAGCCTAGTGGAAGGAATGGAAATTGCATCAATGCATGCACTCCGTTTAGGGATTGCCCTCCAACTCAAGATAATTATTGTGGATCTGGAGATACAACTGGTGATGATCAACTTATTACCATACTTGGACAACTCACTTAGGTTATGAATAATAACCTTACTCGTATGGAGCACCTTGATCCGCAACATGGAGGATCAATGTTAGACCGCTTCATGAGGCAACAACCACCAACATTTAATGGGGTTACAAATCCATTAGTAGCTGAGCAATGGATAAACTCCTTAGAGAAAATATTCCATGCCTTGGGGAGTAGCGAAAGGGAGAAGGTTGTCATGGCAGTCTACCGCCTCACTAGAGATTCCGATCAATGGTGGTCACTGATTCAAAATAAAAAGGAAGATGAAGAAGTATCAAGTATGGAATGGAGAGAGTTCAAAGAGATTTTCATAGAAAAATATTTTCCTCGTGACCATCGAGCAGATATGGAAAGGCAATTTCTGAGTCTGAGATAAAAGGAGGATGAGAATGTCGCAAAGTATGAGGCCAACTTTACAAGGTTAGCGACACATGCTGTAGATTATATAATTAACCCAAGAAGTAAGATTGATCGTTTCATTGATGGGTTCAAACCATTTCTCCGTCAAGCATTAGTCTCAGAAACCTTCTCGACATACGAAGATATTGTCTCGTGTGCTATCAAGACAGAAAAGGAATTCTCTAAATCTTATGACAATAAAGTAAAGCAAGAGAAGAAGAGAACTGTGGAACAAGAGAAAGATAAAGGGAAAAAGGGAAAGAAGGATTTTCCATTATGTGATAATTGTGGGAAGAATCATCCCGGTATGTGCCTAAAAGGAATGGGAGTTTGTTATAAATGTGGAGAAAAAGGTCACCAGGCTCGTGATTGCAATGGAATGAAAGAGGCTATCAATGATGAATGCTACAATTGTAGGGAAATGGGGCATTATCCAAAAGAATTTCCTAAGCGTCACGGAAACTTACCTCAGAAAAGGCCAAGGGATCAAGGCTAATCTTATGTTGTTACTATAGTTAAAGCGGAATAATTAATGTATTGGTGCTTTTGGACTCATGGATTATATTCTGGTTATTAGAATAATGTAATATATATATATAAGGATTATACTGCAGTACTTTTTGTTTCAATAAGGTTTTAATATGATGAAGGTAATTATATTTTTAGTATGTGACAATAAGAGAAACTTTACTTTGTTTGGGGAATCTGATAAATTGATTTTTGAATTAAGATACCTTTTAGAGAAAGTCTGGACAGAGGTATTTTGGATAACTATAAAGTTTGGGATGGATTATTTGAACTTTGAATAGTATTGTTTAAGGTTAAAACAATTCTGAATATTATTTTCGGAATATTATAATACTATATTTTTAGGAAAAGGACAACCTACAGGGTGGGGCATAACCCGTCACGTCGGACAAAGCTACAGGAATCGAACCCACAACCATAGTGTGACAGGCCTTTATTACCTACCACTAGCCTACAGGAAGTCCCTGGTTATTAAAAAATAGTTTTACTAATCTAAATGGTATGTGTTAATATTTGGAACCTTATACACTTAGGATAAATAGAATATTTTTGAGTTCTATTACCTTTTAGATTGAAAGATGGGTTTTTGGTAAAAAAAAATTTATGAATGATAGTATACATGGCAAGTATGTATATTCCCTTACGTTCTTAGTAAATCTCCTAAATAAACTCCTCAACTTTATAAAAGGTAACTTCAAACAAAAACGTTGCCGGTTAACTTTTCCAACTAGGGATTCAATGACCGTTTAACCAATCACAAGTTTGTGATTTTCTTATGGTTAACTTTCTCCTAATCCAGTTTTCAAAAACTCTCCATCAAACCTAGATGGTTTGTTTTTCTTCTATATCCATATTTTTATAGAATCCTAGTATGGGCTATCTCGGGTGACCTTTGTACTTATCTTTCTTTCTTTTAAAGTTATATTTTTATTAACCTTATTTCCGATGTGGGTTTTCCACAAAGGTATTTTCTATTTTCAACCTTTTATTTTCAAAGAAAAATTTCAAATTGCGAGGATGCAATTTATTGAAGGAGGGGTGAATGTAACACCCCGAGCTTTCACAATACACCTCTCTTTCAATAATGCAATAGCTTGCATTTTACGCAAGTTCGAGTTCTAACACACCGCGACTAATCAAAGTAGCCGTTATGAATAGTAATACCCACATATTAAAATTATAGAAATTTTATATTTCAAAATGGACTTCATTTTTGTATTCGTAATATCGAAATTATCCAAAGTTGAATTTTTTGTAATTTTCTGAGAACTTCCAATTTTTTATGAATAGTGAAAAATACTTAAAAACAACTTTTTAATCAAAGTATTTTATATTGATAAATTATACTATTTAGTGGTTTTAAAGTATAATTAGAATATATTTTTACTATTTTATCCAATGGTGGTCATTATAATTAATTTCACTTTCAAATTGGACATAAAAAATTGTCAATATTTTGATATATATTGTTTCTTAAAAACACGCTATTTGTTGTGACAACGAGAATTAATTAATTCAACTTATATGTTCGGAATTTTGTAAAATAGACATCATTTTTGAATTCGGAATATCAATTATAGCTTAGGGTGAAATTTTGGCATTGTTCTGAAAAACTTCAATTTTTGATGAATAGTGAAACCACTAAGTGGTAGTTAAAAAACTGATTTTTCATTTAAATGAAACATTACCACTTCTGTGATTTTATTTTCAAAAATTATACATACATGGTTGTCATTAGGAAGTAAAATGTGGTTCAATGGGATTAAAATAATTTTTTGGTGAATAGTAACTTTTAAGTTTAATTAATCGTGATTAAAGGTATTTAGTGAAATTTAAGGTAAAAATAGTATTATAAAAATATGGAATGACCTTTACACTTGTCCAACCCCTATTGGATGTGTCATGTCCGAACAGGAAAATCCATGGGTCAACTTGTGGACCCCATGGAGCCACTTTGGTAGTTAAAGGACATATATAACTTTTTATTTAATGTTAAAATAAAATGGTCACAGACAAGAGTTGTTTTACTAAAACAATTTTTAAATGGGGTTATACAAGTCATATTTCTGACTATAAATATTAATTAGAAAGATAAATAGATTTCCTACATCATGATATATTTTTTATAATTTTTAGACATTAAATAAATTAAATTATTTATGACACCATGATGATGCAGCGATTGCCTCATTAATTAACTATTTTAATAAAATGGAAGGATAATGTAAAATCTAAGTATTACACTTGTCCAAAGCCTATTGTATGAGAATATTTCGAACCCTTATCACCTTATCCTCGAAATATATAAGTGTGGGAACTTTAGAATCCGAAAAAGCATTTCATAATAATGTAACATTTCAATCTTCCCAAGAGTGCCCCTTATCTCCTCTTATAAAAGGCCCCCACCACTACCACCTTACTCACACCTTCAAAGCCTTTTGTCTCGGCCAAACTCTGCCCAAATACTCTCCCAACTTCCCTACCTTACTCCTAGAAGCCTCACTTTGGGCATAATTCTTCCCAAGGAAGCCTTTGGATCAAATCAAAAAGAGTTACCCGATTTTAAGGTAATGTCTTCTCTAATGTTGTTTTGTTTTATTTTGCTTCTCCAACCCCTTAAACTTTGTTTTTCCTTTATTTTATAACAACACCAGTATCTAAAATATACTATGATGTTGTTATGATAATTATTTGGTTTACACTTACACACACCTTCATCTAATTGTTAAAGAACATACTGTTTCTGTGGGTGGCGAAATACTGCCTCCCGAAACGATGATTGTTCAATATTCTTTTAACACCTCTAATGGTGGCCATTTTGTTAACACTATTTTCATATATGATATATATTTTTTTTATGTTTTCCTTATGCTTCTTTATTTCTCATTTATGGCATACCTTTACGATTTCCATTATGGGTAAATGCGATAATTTCATTTTAGGAAGTGCGGACTACCGCCTCCACAGAGTGATTTGAATCGTTAATGCCATATGTGGGATGTATAAAGGATGGAGTAAATGGTATTATACATTATATGATACTGGAATTATATTATACCTTTATGTAATTATAACTTCATTCCATTAAATACTAAATAGGAATGAAAGTAGCATTCATGCGTATGTACGGTTTACCGTCTCCATGAACGGTGCATTTCATTTCTTACCTCTAAACGTTATGGAATATTATAAATGCATGTATATACTGGATATATATGAGATATATGATATCTATATCATGAATATAATTCTAGATATAATGGATATTTCACCACATGAACAACTTGTAATTATAAGAAGCTTATTTTTGACTCAAGTACCAAAGATCTACAAAACGACCGTTATTAACTTAAATAAATACATAATGTTCATAACATGGTAATAAGTGATATAAAAGTAATAAAAACTTGAAAAAGGTTCTTAAGAAATTATAAATTAACTATAGTTTATTATTCAGGAGGTTAAAGAATGGTCGAGTCAAGACAGGATGCAAGGTAAGGGAATTTCTTAACCCAATTTCCAATCTCTGGGTTAATCTCCTACTTTCAAAATATGTCATGATATTATTATATCCTATATTGTATTTGTACTTTATTTATGTGTACATATAGTGAATACACATAATAGATCTATTTTATTTTAAAAATGATCTTTGTAAGGACTTCGTCTCAATCTCCTTTCATTGAGGCATATTTTGTTTTATACACAAATTTCTTTTATACGGTGTATAAACCCCTTTGACTTTTACGTTTAGTCAAAAGGAATCTTTTTATACGAAGTGTTTTACTAAACGACAAAAAGGAATTCTTTTCTTGTCATACATATGTGGCGACAATGACATCTCCACCTCCGTGACCATTATTTGAGTTTTGGCTTCCTCTACAAGCCATAACTTTTTTTAATGAAAAATAAATAAAAAGTTTTAACTTTTTATTATTTTGGTATTGAAAATGGTTTTGAAAGTGTTTTTATTATATCAATGTGTTGTATTGATATCTTGTGATTGAAATGTGGAAATGTTATGTTTCCTTTATGCATGTTTTATGTGATACGATTATGTTATGGTTTATGATATGTTTAAACCTATTCATATGAGGAATGCATTGGACTTAATAAGTGACGGGTGGAGCCCGCTACAGCTCCTCGATGAATCGGTAGGTCTCATGAGACAAACTAGTGTCTTGGCACGGGGCCTTGACAAAATCATATTTGTGGTCTTGGAACGAGGCCTTGGCTACGTGGTTATGATAGTCTGGCATTATGCATTCCATCATTATGAAAGTGGTTATTGATATTTCATGTGATTATTCGACCAGTAGAATATCCATGTGAGTAAGTAAATGGCATTATTTCATTTTACTTTTGCCATATTATGCTGAAGTTAAAGGTTAAAAGGCTTTTGTTTTAGTTATACATTGCATTAAATGTTAATGTTTTTTTATGAAAGCTTCTGCTATATTTTTATCCTTACTGAGCATTTGAGCTCACCCCTTTCAATGTTTTAATTTTTCCAGGATGTGAAGAAGTATATTATGAATGATCTGCAGGGATAATATAAGGGGATATGAAGAGAAGATTTTGTAGTTTTGTTTTACTTTATGATGTAATGTAATACTTATGAATGTATCTAGTGTTTCCAAGGCTACTAAACTAATCGGTCTTTCGAGACTTGATCTTTTGTGATCATGCCAATGTTACGAAGTAATGCACCGACTCTGGGTAGCTGGGGTTGAGGCGTTACAGTCCATCATTCTAACATGATGATGGAAAATTATATGAATTATTATTTTCACAAAACCTCTTTCTATTTTCATCAAAACCTTAGGTAAGATTCAATATTTTCCATATAGAATATTAATACCTTGGATTATTAATTTGACCCTCATTGAATAGGCATACTTCACTGACATGACCTTATGGTCGAACATTATTTTTTACATACATTCTTAAATGAACTACAATCAAATTTTATATAAGTATCAAATTAAATTATAAATATTATATTTATGGACATTAAAATTTAAAATTCATAATGGGGCAGAATATTTTAAAAAATATTTTTCATATGGGATTCATCCACCATTCCCTTATCGATCCTACAACATTATATTCATCATCCATATACATAATATGGATAACTAAAATGATGAAAAATAATAGGTGAATGATCACATACATGGGATATTACATCAGCACAATTAATTCCTAATGATTATCTAGTTAAATGTGGATTAAGGTGTTTTTACAATGTTCAATATGTGCCCTGAAATTTAAAATAACCTAATTTATGATAAATAATAGAAATACATCATTAGTTGTTTCTAGGATATCAGTAATCTACATAAAAATTTTCTGATAGTAAAAAAGTAAAAATGAATTTTATCAAGTTATCATTGAAAATATTACTACTCAACACTTCACATTATAATTTTCTGAAATACCATGCTTTATACGAGGATATTCTATGTCTTTATGAGAATTTTGACGTTCCTTTTATTCCCCCTTCTAATTAAGCAATGTTAAAAATGAAATATCATAATTGTTCATATCCATATTCATACAATTATGACTAAAAAATTAAAAATAAAATTCATAGAATAGATTTTTGAAAAATATGGTTTTTTCATCAATAATATTGAATTATATATGGTTGTTTTAAAAACAATTCCCTTCAATATTCCATTGAAAATATTTTCAATACTCTATAATAACCACTAATAATTATTCCTTGAAATGGGATCTAAATAATAATTTTTTTAAATAATTATATAAATTTTTTCACAAAACTTTTAATGGCTTAAATTAAATCAATGAGTTGTGTTATGGAATATATGATGGAACATGAAACACAAATTTCTCTTTACAGTAGTCATTAATCCCCAAAATAAAAATATAAATTTGGAAAAGTTGTACTATTGTGTATTTAAACTAAATATATTTCCTAATATATGAAATTCACTAATGTTCCACATTAGTGAAGCATTTATATTGATCATTTTCCTGGTAGATGTGTCATATATTTGTACATCAAAAATCTTTATCCTTGATATCTCATAGATATGAGATCGAATGAAAAAATAAATATCCTTACTAGGTAATTTAATATATGATGAATTATGTTTATTTTCTATATATCATGGAGATATATTATGAGGGTTCATGAAAAGAATATATTTGTTATATATAGTAATTAAATTAAGGTAATATTTGATTACCTTAGTTCATAATCTCATGTCCACATCCATTAGATTATAAAAGAAATGATGAAATAATGGAATAATGGAATTATTTAATTTTTAATCTATTGGATGTAACATTTACTCATCATTGTAAATATAAAATGATCTATCAATTGTATATTCTAAAAATTTAGGTAATATAAATAATTTTTTATTTCATAGTTTAAAAGTAATATCATTTAAAATTGTTCTAGGATTTTCATTTTTTAATTTTTTTCATGGTAGTACATTTATTCAAACTAGTATACATATTTACTTACATAAAACTAGAAGTATATAATCTTCTTCTACCTTCTATATTTTATTATTCTCCCTAATATAACATAAAATTATTGTGAAATTAATTTATCATTATATTTATAATAACCTTAGTCATCTCAAACAATGGTTCTAGGATCATTGCATTAGAAAATTCATAAGGAAACAATTAAAATGTTATGGATGATATATTTTTTATAATTCCACATAATAACACGATGTAATACAACATTAAAAGAATCTATATCTCTCTATAAATATAACATATTTTAAAAAATTGATTTTTTTCTAATTTTGATTAATTAAAACAAATTGTTTTTTCTGTTATGTTGTAACATGTATTATTCTTCACAACAACAATAATTATTTTTTATCAACATAACTTGGTTGTACTATTCTTCTGAAAATAATATAAATACTTATAACATTGAAATGTGGATCAGTTGATGGGTTTTAGTATTGATATTAATAACCTACTATACCAAAACCATAATTTATCAAATTTAAACATTCAAAATACACAATCCAAACATTATTGTTATATTATAATAGTGGAAATTATTATATAAATATTATATAATGGTCAATTAACAATTTAAAACCCATCTCACATATTGAATTAGAAATTTCTTCCATATCAACATCTCAAAATACTTCTCCACAGAACCAAAATCTACTAAAAATGTAGGACTTGGAAAATTTATTCATTAATTTATGGATTGATTTTGATTGAAAAATTAAACAAAATGTAAATCCATAACAAAATTAGGTTTTTTCATGTTAATGTAATCAACATTTTATCAATAAGATATTAATTTTCTAAACATCCAAAAAAATAATGTTATATATATATATATATTGTAATAAAATAATATATTTTATTTAAAATTTACAATATTTGTATGAATATTTTTTCCAATCAATAATTTATTTCCCACAAATTAATTGTTACTTACCCATACGTGATACATTTTTCCTTCTTAATCGTACATTACAATGTAAAAATAACATTTAGTTAAGTATTCATGTTGTATGTCATGATTATTTTAAATTTTGAAATATTCATTGTCACTATAAGTGTATTTATTTTTTTATGTAAAATGATCTTATCACATGATCCAAAATGTTATTAAAATATAATTCCCATAAAATTAAAAATATTTCACTCATTACCATCCAAAAAAACTCATATAAAAAAATTTATAAAAAAACATTTTATTAGAACAAAAAATTATTCTAGAAATGATTATTTTTATATTTAAAAAACTCAAACCTAATACAAAATTTACATGATCTAAAAAAAATCCTTTTAATGATTTGTTCAAAAATGTAAAAATATTATAATAATTTTTTTATCATATTTCATTATTAATAATAAATGTTCAATTCACACCAAACACTTTTCATAAGGTTAATTCATAAAATATAAAATAATATTTTTCTTATGAAATATATTTTTTTAATATAAAAGGAATATTTAATAATTTGAAACACATAAAATATATCTATAGGTACATAGGACCCTCAATCATGGATATTAAATCTTTTTAGAATAATATTGGTTTCATTAAGAAAATACATTCTTGGGGTCCACAAAACCATAGTTCCTTTGGAAACATTAAACCCAATTTTCTAATTTAGTGTATGAATATTGATTCTTCCCACAATGTTCATCTTAATTAGTACTTCTATGTCAATCAATTATTTATAACATGATGAAAAAAATATAATAAATGGTGATATTTGGTGCTCATTATGGGTAAATAAAGGAGATACAAAACCATAATACAAAGATAATGGAATGAGAACATGTTCATAACATTTCAAGATCATACCCTATATATCAAAGATAATAACATGAGTCACAAATTAGTTACTAGTTGATTATAAGACACGAGTTGTAATAATATCAATAAACATGATTCATGAGAGAAAAACATTGGCATATAACATAGACATTTGGAATACACATACACATAGAAAATAATTTATTCATTTGTCAAGGATCTCTACAAAGACCGTCATAGCATAAAATGTCCTTCAACAACCTAGGTTCACTCCCCATTCCATTTGTATGTTACAGAAGTAGGTTCTGATACTATTCTAGCCCTATATTATTGATCCAGTTTCACTTACAATTCCATTCATGTATTACTGAACCAGGTTCACTTTCCCATTCATCCATTATTAATGAATTGAGTTGATTTCCTATTATAGTCCGGTCTATATCATGAGATATAAATCATTACCCAATGCATTGAATGAATATATAGGTCCCGCATATCCTATAATAAAAACCATGTTTATGTGTTATCAATGATAATAATAATTTATCTCTTTATAACCTATTAAATGAAATGGAAATCCTAACCATTTATTCATATAATAAGATATGGAAAAGAGAAAGCATTCATAATCATTTAACCATAGCATTTCTAGTGAAAAGAAGTAGGTTTCATAATCATTTTATCATAGTATAACCTATTGTAGAGAAATAGGTTCCATGGAAAAAAATTCATCAAAAAAAGAGTAAACCATTTAGAGAAATAATAACAATTGTATCCTTATATCTTATCCTCGGTAACGAGTAAACGATATCAAATGATTTTATATTATATAGAGAAGGATTTTGATTGATAACATGGAGCATTTTTTTAGGAAACTAAACTGTATATGAAAATCAGTTTTTAAAACTAAAAATATTTTCAATATCATTTTCTTTTAATCCCACTTTTAAAAAAGATAAAATATTCTTTAAAAATCATTAAAATCATTTCTGGTGGAAAATAAATTTTCCACATTTAAAAACACTTTTTAAATCCAAAGAAATTTTTATATTCTTTTTAATTAAAAAATTATCATTAAAAACATATAAATGAAGGGTTGAAAAGAATTATAAACACATTATAAAAAATATAAATAAAATAAAGTCATATTCACTAAAATTTTACTTAATATATATTTTTTAATTTTTTATAAAACATGTTTTTTGAATAAAATAGATTTCCGACCTAAGAGATAAAAATACTGGATTTAACATTTTTTTAATATATTAAATACCAAATAGTGTAAAAATGCTACAATTACATGATGATATATTTAATAACCAACATATAGTTAATTTAATGATAAATTTTGAGATATTTATCATAATATTTCATCAATGGATGCATAATTATAAACATTATTGATAAACTATGAGATTGAAATAATAAACTATTACCACTTTAGTAAATTTTAATCACAATTCCCATAAAAAATAAAATTAAATATATTTTAAAATTTCATGTAAATAAAGATATTAATAATATATCTTTTCAAGGTGAAGTATTTACACCTCCCAAAATAATATAGGATCAATACATAACACATGTCTCAAATAAAAAATTAATTGTGAAAAAAATCTCATACCGACATTGTAACTTCTAAGCTGTAAACTACATGAAAGAGTGGAACTAAAAATGATTTTTTGAAACCCATATAATTTATATCAATAACAATAAAATTAATTAATGTGATTTATATATAATCCACATATAATTAATTGGTTGTGAATATTTCATGTGTCTCCCAATAGTAAAAAGAGACATGAAAATATCATAACATAAGTCTTGACTCTTATCGTACTCATTAAAAACTATAACATTAATAAATATAAGTTTTAATAAAATATATAAAATATCTATAATAATATATTTAATACTATATATGATTCAATTATGAATTTGTTTCACTGTTTCATTAACAATTCCATGTTAATGTTATCTTTCAAGTGATAATCACTTTTTTCGTTTAAGTTGTGACTTATAATTAATTTTAATTATATATATTTAATGATTTTATCATCTAAATAATTATATATTTTATATAAATATCATATATATTATTTTTATTTTTATTTATAATAATTTATCAAATATAGATATATGAAATGGATTACACGGTTCATGGTGATGATAGGTCGTAAGTACGCATGAACGATGATTCCATTTTCATTTCGTATTGAATAATAGAAAACTGTATGATATATTATCAAAAGACAATAATATTTATGATATATATATATAATCTATTAAACACCAACTTAATACATTCCATGTGTAGTGTGAACGAATCAAATCACTTTGTGATGTGGTTGTCCACTGTATACACGAACAATGATATTGTATTCCAAAAATTGAAATCAGGACGATTTAGATTTTGTAATAGTTAAAAAAATAATATCAACAAAAATATAATATATAACATATATAAATCTCATTTTGATCATTATTCTAGACCTTTAAAATATGTAATTGAAAAACTGAAAATAACATTTCGTGAGGTAATTTCCATCCATACACAAAAATGATGATTTCGTAACCCATTTAATTGATGTGTGTAAACGTTAGTTTGTAATAAGAATATAACAATATATTAGTATCTATTATATAATGATATTATTATATAATCATTATATAAAAATAATTTGAGTGGTTTCATGATGAAAAAAACACAACAATTATTGATGAATGTTGCCTCTTTTTTTGGTATCTCCTTTGGGTTTTCACTAATGGACTTCATTGGTCAGAATTTCTCCCATACATCGGTTTTCATTAGAATTTTAGGGACATTCATATATTAATTTTATATTTTCGGTCGATCCAAATTGTATTAGAGGTGTCATGAAAGGGGGAGATTGAGTTCCCTTTTATAGTGAGAATGGGTGGCATTCTTGTAATTACTCTTAACATTTAACTATTATGAGTTCTTGATTACCTCAATTTCATAAATAACTGATAATTGATGGCTTATATCAATTATATGGTCCCACCAAACCAAAAATGTTCATTTATACTCATGTTTTAAATATTTGGTTCCTTAACTCTTATGATTCCTTATTTTACAATTTTTTCATTATGTAAACTTGTTTTCTAACCTAAGAAATTTTTTTATTTTTGAAAATGTTAATGTTATCCCTATAATATAATTTAAAATAACTAATTTAAATTAATATATCTAATTTATATATTATAATTTTGATTTTTTATGGAAATTTACTTTTACACAGTCACATGTAATGTGAAAAACATTGCTTTAACTGTAACTATGCTAACAAAGTTTTTTCTATTTAATGTTCAATATATTATTATAATAGAAAAATTGGACAATCAATGTTTAATATTTATTATTAATTAATATTTAGAAATAACTATGGATAATATATTCTTTATTTAATTTTTTATCAATTAATAAAATAATATTTATTATAAAATATCAGTAATACCAATTTTGACATTATTAATTTAATTTAAATTAAACAAGTATATAAAAATGAAAAAACAATTAATGTTCAAATATATTCAATAGAATATATTCATATAAAAAAAATTACACAATAATTCATTCAATTTACCTCATTTTTAATGTTTTAATCTCATTTTATAAATTTAATTATTAGCTAAATAATTAATGTATTGGTATTTATTAATCATTTAAGGTAATTATAAAATATTTTAAAAATTAAAATAAATAATACGGCTAAAAACTAATTTATATACCAAAATAATACTTATAATCATTCTTATGATGTTTTTTTATTACAAAGCATTTTAGATATTTCAACAAAAAAATTTACAATTTTTATTTTTTTTCTTTATATTACATATTATAGGTATTGATTTTTAGTAATAGTGTACCAAAAACACATTAATATAGAGACTTTGCTAATAAATGTTAACATATGTCTATAATATGGTTTTTGGATATGTTTTGTGTCATTATTCCACCTTATGTCTTATGTTTTCCTAATAAGTAAACTCGCGTTTCCCATCAATGTAATTAATTTTAATTATTTTCAAAAAAAATTATGATAAAAATGATGGGTCCTATAATATAATGTATAAATTGATATTATTAAAAATATTTAATATATTCATCCAAATTGAATTCAAAAAATTTAATGAAATTAATTTATAATTAATCTATAGTCATGATAATATAATATGTTTTAAAATTGAAAGAATTATCAAAACTATAGAAGTATTTATATTCAATTTCAATATAAAATTGATTATAATGACATAAATTGGAATAATTTCTATCTAATGGAATTATTATAAATTTTAAAACAATTGAAAATATATTTTATCATTGTATATTATTAAAAAAGTGGGGTTTTAATTAAAATTCTATTGTCACGACCCATCCCCCTAGGCCCGTGTCGTGTCTACCCCAATCATGCATCTCATAAACAAGGGGCTAGGAACTAGTACCATGTACCCATATCACACAAGTGGGAGGAATTTTCCTAAATATTTTTATATGAACACACCTTCCTCCCATGGTATAGAAGAAACTAAAAACACTATGTAATCATTGATGAAAACCACTAAGAAAACCCACTCAGAATATGGTACAAAACTGAATGAAAAATTACAAGCTATTGTTTCTCATCATTAGAAGACTCAACCTAAATTGTAGGTGTGGTAATCTATCTTAATGTTTATGAAATGTACCATGTCCGTCAGGTCACCCTCAAGCACCCCATTATCCCGCCAAACACAGAATCTATCGAAGCTGTTGATCGTCTACAAAAGACAAGACATGTGCAAGTGAAGCCCATGCATGGATGGGTAAGAAAATGATCTTTAGGGACTCCAAAAAACAATTTAATTACACAAGGTAAACCATAAATAATCAACTAATGTATACCACAATGAATAGCACTAAAAAATACACCAAGTTGACTATTAAAGAGGAACACCATGTGTATCCACTAAGAGGTACAATCAAGAGAGTCACTTCTGTAAGATAAAACCAAGCATATGGCTATTGTATGTAAATAGGATTCTCATAATAATGAATTTTACCCTTGAGAAGTAACACATAGAGCATTGGTAACACACAAAGTGTAGGTAACACATAGAGTGTCGGTAACACATGGAGTGTAGGTGACACAGGGAGTGTAGATAACACATAGAGTGTTGTCAAAGATTAGAGGACACACACCCTGGTGGGAAAGGGGAGTAACGACTCAGGCCAAGTAAAATAAAATGTCTATATAAGACACTTATTATTGGTAATACATGAATACTATGTAATACACATTGTCTAGGTAATCACATTTCATATAGGTCGCATCCAGCGACAAGATTCCTTCCTTAAGATGATCGTTCCAGGAGAACCATTAACTCAAGAAAATATTTTGAACTCCAACTTCTATATAAACTCATTTAGATTTTCTCAAAGGTACCTCCTCATTATGAGGTTCCCATCTATTCAAAAAAATCATAAAAGGACACGTGGTTTGAGAGTTATGGGTTTTTTAAAAAAGGTTCAGTAGGGTCCTGGTCTAGTCTGACCAGGTCGGGCTGACACGGTCAATCGACCCAGATGGACCAACCCAACCCAGGTCCAGCATAAACGAACCTGATAGATCTAACCCAACCCACTAGTCCCGGTACTCTATAGTTTCCCAGTATGTCCACTTCCCATCAACGCAGGGAGGCCATTGCATGTGACACAATGGTCCACTGCATGACCACCCCGCGGTCACAGTCCATCTAGACCGCGAGACACGGCATCCTACTACCTCTCTTAAGAACCACCACTAGATACTTACAAATTGCCCCTACTCCACAACATGTGGCCCCTAAATTCCTTCTGTATACTCTATACATTAGGTTCCTCCACTTCTGGTTGTAGATGTGGCGACATCCTGCTACTGGGTGGTCATGCCGTAAGCAACGTCACTACAACTATGGGTCACCAAATGACCTCTAGTTCTATTATTTTCAAATCAGAAGTACTCATGAAACCATTTAGTATATTTCTTCATTTTCATGGGCCTGACCTCGTCTTTCTATAGATTTTGATGTTCGGTCACATTTTTATTCGCTCAACAAATCATGACATAACTATTAGTGTTCGTTGATAAAGAACGTATGAATGGGAAAGGGAGATAAGAACAAGATTACCCTTAGAACATAACATGGTATTGTTTGTGTTTTCCTTGGTCCATTCATGTTAATAAGATTATGAAGGAGGAAAATTATCAAATCTATTACCATTAATACCATTGTTTTTCATCCTGAAAGAACGACCGAACTGTGGATTAACCAATTTATTGAGTGGTCCATGTTTTTCATTGGAATCACAAACGGGGAATGAAATCACAATGAAATTAAATCCCCTACATGTATTTTGGATCAGTTGTAGGATATAATTCATCATTAAAGTTCAGCTGTCCATGAATGACTTTGATAAGTCATTTGAAGATGTTCATCGATCATCATCATTGACTTTAGGGCATCGTCGAGTTCCAGAAAAATATCAAGTGTAATATATTAGAATGCTAATACGTACCCTTTAATAAAGATATTTTACAATGATTATATTTCTCATTGAAACAACATTTCCAATCTATTTTATTTATGAATGAAAATAATTTCTTTGTCGCTACGTTGCAGAATTGGTGTGTTGTCAAAAAACGTTAAAAGAAAAATAAATTAATCATTTTATAACTATTTTTATTATTCTATAATATGACCAAAAACGATTTTCTGCCATTGAGCCAAGTTATTCAATGTTAGGCCCTGCATAGGAAAAACCCACTACTCTAAATGCAACGGTTCCCTCATATTGTAAATATAATCACTCGTTTAGAAGTTACTAAAACAATGCACGTGTGTTATTTTAAATAAACATAAAAATAGGTCAATCATTATTCTAGGGATCCTATTCCTTAGAATTGTGTGTCGATGTAGCTCCTAGTCTCAAAATTATCTAACATAATTCAAAAAAAATACATGTAAAAACTGGTACATTACAGTCTCACCGTCATAGGGATTACATCCCCAAAATCCAAAACAAGAGATAAAAAATTTGGGATAATGAGCATGAATCTACGCCTCATACATCCATGTGCTGGCATGGGGATTCCTATGTTTGTACTAAATGTGAAATAGAATAATTAATCACCCACATAATGTCCTCTCTTTTCAATCCTTGATCTCTATCAGGTACTCTACGATAGTCTCCTCGTCATCAACATCTACCTCACCCCAATCAGTGATGTGTGAAGGGTGGGGAAAGTATTTCCTCATATGGGATATGTGAAATATGTCATGCAACCACTCTAACTGTGGAATTATAATCAAGAGTTATGCCACCTCAAGCAATATACATAGTATCTGAAATGGTCTGATGAACCACATAGATAGCTTAATGAATCATCCAGATCCTTTTATCCCATGTCAAGGAGAGAACTGAAGGAACACATAGTCCCCCACTTGAACACCATGGTTCCTCATTGCATTTAGGGATATGAATTATTACAGATCTATGATGACTTCATCCAATCGTGTATTACCAGAACCATCTCCGTAGTGGCCTATCCCAACATCGGGCTCGTGAGTCCTTACTCTCCTTGGCCTGCCAACATGGTGTGGACCTACAGGGTCACCCGTACAAGGCCTCGAATGGTTCCTCACCCATGTTTGAGTGGTATTTGTTGTTTTAAGGAATCTCCTCTAGGGGTAGGTGATCTTCCCAAAAGTGGAAATATTCGAGGATGTAAGCATATTATATGTCTTTTAGGACCACAATGGTCTACTCCCTCTAGCCATCTCTCTGTAAGTGGAATGTTGTGCTCAAGCACAACTATGTCCCAAATTCCTCCAACAATCCCTTCCATAATTGGGTTGTAAATGATGTTTCTTGATATGATACTATCATAGATGGGAATATATGGATTCAAAATATATGAAACATGTTGAGGCATCCCACGTTCTCAATGGGACACTACTCCTAAATAGCTAGGAATTGGTCCAACATGGGGTGTCGAACAATGATCACCCAGATGGTATTATTTCCCCCGTATGTACGTGAAATACACACCACAATTTCCATTGATATTCTATCTCAAATCCACTATGGCACCTCAAGGGGTTGAGTTAAACCCACTATAACCTCATACCCAACCTTCACCTGCTGACAAGTGAGGCAACTAGAGTCAAACTCAGCCACCTTGTTATTCATCCCCAGCCACCAAAACTAACGTTGGAGGTCATAGTACATCTTATACATACCTGGATGTGCCTAAAAATGGGATATATGTAACTACCTTTGAAACCACTTCCCATAATGTCTTCGGTATAACTATCCATCCTATAAAGAGGATGACATGATCCCCACCTTTCGAATATCCGTGAGGTGAATTCCCTATGGACATATGAGCACGTGTATTTCCACAATTTTCGACTCTAAGATTTGACTGCAGCACAAACTATATGAGAGAGTAAATGACCATCGACAGAAGATTAGATACTTTATCCCCATCCATGATGGATATCTATAGTGAGGCCAACTACTCTAAGGCCTCATTCTGATGTTGTGAACTCGATCTCCTTCTGAGAGAATCTTCCACCACATTCCTCTTCCCTTGAGTATTTTTTATTTTGAATTCTGAGTAACATAGGAACCCTATCCCACACCATTGTCCCATGGTATGATATTTCTGAGAAAATATATACCTGATACTTATTTGTTCTGAGTAGATGGTAGAATTATTTCCCATAAGGTAGTGTCATCAAATCATGAATACAAAGACTACCACCTCCAACTCCAGATAATGGGTCATGTAGTTCTATATATTTGGTATCAACCAAAATGAACCATAGTAAATCCCCACTTTCTGCTACATCACGACACAATCAATCCTAGATACCTATGCATCAAGAGAAACATGTACTTGACACCCTCCTCTAAAAATCATAGGATGTGAGAGCTTTTCAAACACTGTTTAAGATGTTGAAAGTACTCCTGAAACTTCTTTATCCATATGAACGGTTTCCCCATTCATATCAAGGCTGTCATGGATCCTGTTACTCTAGAAATGTCGAGTACAGACATCTGATGGTACCCATCAAATCCAAGGAAACTCCACACCTGAGTGATAATTTTAGGTGCCTCCCAAGCAAGAACCGCCTCTATCTTCAATGGATCTACCATAACTCCAGCATTCGAAATGACATGTCACAAAATATGGAACTATTACATCCATAACTTACACTTTGAAATATTCCTTTAATGATGGTTCTCTCAGAGTATATCTAGGATCGTCTTTATTTGTATTTTTTCTCCTCCTCAGATGTCGATTGCACTAGGATCTCATCAAAGAAGATAACTACAAACCAATCTAGGTAAGGCTGGAAGATCCTGTTCTTGAGTCCCATGAACACCACAAAATAATTAATAATTCCAAATGGAATCCCTATGTACACAAAGTGGCTGTAGGAACATTTTAAACCCATCTTTAGAATGTCTTTATCCCAAAACTGAAGCTCGTGATAGCCTAATCTGAGGCCTATCTTCGAGAACCATCTTTATACCATTACCTGATTAATGATATCATATATTCTCAGTAAAATATACTTGTTCTTCGTAGTCGCCTAGTTTGTGCACCCTAACTACACACATAACCACAATCTCTTATCTACCTTCTTACCAAGAAATATTCAGGCTACCCATGGAGAAACATTGGGAATCATGAATCCCTTTATCTACAAGTCCTAAAATTTTACCCTCAACTCATGGACCACCACACGATCTATTAGATATATAGGTCTAGATATTTTTTCATCCTAAAGTACATGAAAATGAGAAAATCTACCTCCCCCCAACGAGGTAGTATTGGAACATCATTTTAAAATATGGCTTCTTACTTGTCCACAATTGCATGAATCTGAAGACTCATCTCATCCATGTCCCTTATTGTCATGAATTCCAACAAATTCTTGATAATCTATACCCACCTATGTGTGAGTCCATCCTATGATTAATGTGCTTTCAATTCATAGTATCAGTATACCTGGTCCCATCTAACTAGAAACAATGTATTTTTCACCAAAAATAGTCGATATGAGAATAAACTATGGATAACTAATCCATATATAGAATAACCACATAAGGCCTCGACCCTACCACAAAGATATCTCAACAGAAACCTTCACCATCAAGTGTAAGGGAATAATTTCAGCACCACTATGTGATCACTGAATTTTCTCTTGTATGATTCTCTGAGAGTAGGGCTCATGTCAACACTTCTATGGGAATCTATATTTCTCAAACAAGGGTCATGGTGAGAAAAGTGTGATGGACAACCATGTCTATCAATACTATATCTACGGTGGAAAATACATAGATGATACCTCTAATTATCATGGGTGTATCAGGATCATAAGCCTCCATCTCTTGGATATCACATTTCCCCTGTCCACCAGCTCCCTAAGATCGGGATGGACAACCTAAGGGTGGTGGTGGTAGTGCATCAAACCTTCATCCACCTAATGATGGTCATCCTACTCCACATCCACCAACATGAAGACTTCCCTATTCTATTATCCAATATTACCTTGTCAATTTCTCGACTGTCTCCTGGTCGGACGTACGATTGGTTGGACAAATCTAGATTGAAGACCCAACCACCGCACGAGTAGCACAATCTCTTCATCAGTTGACTCGCTCTGGCCTACAAGTCTCACATCAGAGATCCCATATTATAGAGTTTTAACCTAGAGTTATTGACCCTCTTCGGTCCACACATCATCTATTAGTTACCCATTGCCAAAGACTAAGTTATTTGTGGCCATGTGGTAGCACCCACCACCGGTTCATGCTCTGTAATAAATCTCTCAACCAGTAGTTCTATCTCCATCACTCAAGCATGTCTAGGGATGCAAAGGGTTCTTAGAAATTTCCTTATATATCTGTATAAACCATTCTCAGAGATTTGTGACCTGAATAACGGGTTCTGCACCATGTCTATATAGTAGCGAGAATGATTCGTGAATATCAATAATTACTCTACCACTGTCTAGCTTCCCTACTGTGGATATAAGAGATCATGTATATAGACAAGACATAATGGTGTAGGAAATAACTCATCCCTTAAGAGATTCTCAAAGTCTATCTAGGAGAGGGTCGTCTACTAGTGCTTCAGAGTCCTCAAGATCCACCAAATCCACGTTGATTGCTAAAGAAGGCTCACGGGTAGGACTTCCATATTTTCAAGAGGCATCCTCACTTTCATAAATAATCACATCCTCTCCTCTAACAAATCCTTAGATTTGTAAGGATCCATCTCACATCATAATCTCGGAGGTCACTACCTCTGGAGATCATGAAATGCATTATGACTCTGTGAATCCTCTAACAAAAACACCTATATGAACTTATGCTCTCCTGGTGGTGGTATTGCTGGTACATCATATGTTGGTTTTATCTCTAGAAACAATCCTTGAAATGAATCCTCATCACTCGGTGGACTATCCTCAAGGTCATGTCCGAGATTCCAGGATGGCTACCTGTATGCATGCATCCTTAAACAAACCAGGATGTACCATTGTCAAATGTATATACCTGGTGAGCTGACACTGACTCGAGAAGGGCATGATAACACACTAAATTATTATATGATGGACGAACCATTAATTTCCCATGTGACAAGTGTTTTCCTGTATTGATTTGGAATGTTGAAATCAATGTCCTAGTGTATGGGTACATCTACATCAACACAAACACTTGGGTCCCTGACCAGAAAATAAAACTCAAAAAATGTAACACTGTTGCCCCAAAATAAGTGTCAAACCAACATAAATCTAATATCGCTCTTTCATGAACCATCCCTCAGGGCCAATGATGTGACTACCCCATGACCACCTTGCATAATCCATGTGTGGGTGACTCGTGCTGACTAGGAATATCTCACAAGTGGGAGGCATTTTACCAAATACATGTATATGCACTCACCCTTCTTTGAAGAAATAGTTGAATCTAAATGCACTATGAAATCATGGATTCAAACTACTATGAAATCCCACTCAGAGTAAGATAATAAATTGAAAGAAAATGTAAAATCTTCGAGGATTCTTCCAAAAAACACTGCCTCAAGGGTAGGTACCATAAGTTGTCTAAATGTCAATATATAATACCACATCCATTCGGTCACCATAATAATACATAGGCCTCTATCCCACCAAGGAATCTATCAAAGCTGTTGATCATCCGCACAATAAAGAACATGTGAGGGTGAAACACGGGCAGGGGTGAGTAAAACAATACTTAATAGGGATCCCAAACCATGATGGAAATGTACAGTGTATACCACAAAAAATCACATAAAGCATACAACAAAAAAGAGAGCTAATAAATACTACAAGTAGGCTAAAAAGGATCCATAAGAAATGTATCCTCTAATAGGTACCTTCGATAGAGTCACTAGAGTCATATCATAAAAGGAATATTTATATATTATGCAAATAGGATTTTTGTAAGAATCCACATTACCCTCAAGTATGACCATTGAGAGATTTGGTTACACACATAGTGTAGGTAACACAGGATGTTTCGATAAAACAAAGAGTTTATGTAAGACATTGAGGGTAGATAACATAAGGATTTTCATCAAAGACTAGAGGGCCCGCACTCTGGTGGGATATGGGAATACATAATCAGTCTTTATAAGACACAATTTCTTGATAAGAAACATAGTCTAGGTATGATATGCAGTCTAGGTAATAACCACAGTATAGGTTATCACATAGCTTCTAGGTTGCATCCATATGCATGCTTCCATCCTAATAAAACTAATTCTAGGAGAACCTAATCCTAGAGAAAACTATATATACAACAACTTCCATTGAATCTTACTTTGATAATATCCAATTCAACACCTCGTCATGAGGGTCTCAATACTGAAAATTACTCAACAAACAAAACCACAGTTTCGTTGTATTGATATATTTTTTTGCGAAATGTTGTTGGTCGGGTCACTATTCAGTCCGACCCAGACGTATAGACCTGACCAACCCAACCCATCATGGTTCCTTCTTTTACTGACCCGATGGGGCTAATCTGACCCCTTGGGTCGATCCAGTCCAGTAATCCCTGCCCGTTTCCAACCCAAACACAACGACTTCTGAGTCTTCTCCCTGTCAACATGGTACAACCATCTCTTGAGACGTGGTGGTCAGTCGTTTGACCACCCTGAAATCTATTTTGACAGAGACCACTAGGCCACACGACGCATACTCCAGCCACGTTCGCTGAGGCCTGCAATAGATCACTTACTGGAGAACCCATTATGCCGCCCACGGCTTGCTGTATATATGGTGCCCTCATTTTAATAGGGGGCCACACCGCTATTGGTTGCCGAACACACTCCATTTCACTATTTTTTGAAATGTAAGAATTCCTATAACCCTTGGGTCATGTTATTCATCATCATTTTCTTAAACTCGTCTTACCATCGCTCTGATGTCTGGTCATGTTCTGATCCTCCCGGGAAAGTATCACGTAGCCACAAGGATCTGTCGACAAATAATACATGAATGGGGAACAACTATAAGAACATGAACACCCATAGAATAGATCTTTCCCTTGTTTGTGTGTATATGTTCCATTCATTTAAATAGGATTATAAAGGTGGAAAATCATCAAATATCTTTCCCTCAATCCCATAGTTTATCCATCCTCCAAGAATGATCGAACCACGGATGAACATATATGTGGGATGGTCTATGTTCATAATTAGAATTAAGAACATGGAAAGAAATCATAAAGAATATAAACCACCTACATGGAAAAAGGATCAAATTAATGATATCATTCATCATTGATGGTGATCAATACACTAACATACTAGATCCATTTTTTATCAGCATTTTGTTTTCGTCGTCTCCAATGAGGGAGGTTCCTTAGGTTCCAAAGAAAATAATTAGCATTATTAATTATAACACTGGTCCCTAACCCTGATTTATGATGTGTTAAACCATTATTATTTATCTTCAAAATAATTTCTCCATGTTGTTTATTTATGAAAGGAAACAACTGCTTGGTTGATGCATCGTAGCATTGATGTGTTGTCATGAAACATTAAGAGAAAAAAACTATTAAGTTTATTTTTATTATTCTTTAAAAATTCAGAAACATATTTTCCATAGTCGACCCACTAAGGTCAATGTTATGTCCTAACTAAGAAAAATCATCTACTCTGAATAAAATTGTGCCCTTAGACTTCAAATCTGAGCACTCATTGAAATGTTACTAAAACTAAGCTTGCATGCTATGTTTGATAAACATACCAATAGTTCAAAAATTTATTCCAGGCAACTCGGGCCTCAGAATAATGTTTTGTATTTGTGCCTAGTCTCGAAATAATCTCACATAATTGTCAAAAAATTTAAATGGAAAAGATGGGACATTAAATCTGTATTTCTTAATATTCATACAATAATGAAACTTCTTAGAAACATATCATAATTCAAACCAAATCAAAATTTGATATTTCTTATTCGGAAATAAATTGTATACCCTCAAATAAATTTTTATAAATTGGAAAAAATTTCTTTTAAATTTTGTTTTCCATTAAAATTGAACCCGACATTTAAAATAGATAATAAGGTTTAATGAAACATTTATTTTTTTAAATGATTATTATTTTACTTATAATTGATAGATAACTAAAAAAAATTGAAAACTATATATTGTTTTATCTGTGTTATACCTTTTAATTAATTCTATTAAAATGGATATCTAATAGCTATCACACTAAATAGTAATATTAATAGTGTATTTTTGTTTGTTAAAACAAAGATTTTCATTTCACATATGATATTTATGAAACTAGGTATTATGTGTAACATAAGATACACATAGTTTTACATATTGATGAATCTAAACCAAATGTTTTATATAGTGTATTTTTAACTTCATTATGTATAAATCATGCATAACATGGAGTATTAGGCAATGTACTCCATAAAAAAATGTTAATTATTTGAAAAAATAATTATTCAAAAAAATATTGAGTGTAAGATTAATGTCCCTATAAATTATGATTCACCCATAAAATAATAATTTATAATCAAAGGTTTACTTCTTGAGTCATTATATTATAGAAATCCATATAGTAAATTTTAATAATAAATCAAATTTTGAAAAGAAAAATTAGGTAAAATAACGGTTAGCCAAATAAATACATAATTATAATTCCACATAATAGAACATATGTGGGAAGTGATATTGTTGACATTAAAGAGAAAAATAACACAGAAAATCGGATGGGAAGTGTTAGGGAACATGACAAGGAAATATAAATGTCACAAATCCTTCATGAAAAGTGTCTTGGAAAAGTTCATTAATATAATGAAAAATAGCGATAAAAGGAAAACATTTTATTTACAGACCCTTTAACTTATGTTGAATAATTTTAAAAAGAAGATATACTTACTTGATTTTATTCCATTTCATACACACAGTAGTATCCATCATTTATGAAATGATGAATTTTCACTTTATCTTTTTCTTTAATAAAATAATGTAAATTTGTTATGTATAAATCACTAATTGATCATAAGGTCCATAAATAGAATGATAAGCCCTTCCATATATCGTTAGTAATCATCATGACAAAATTGTTCTCATAGGATATCCAATATGGATAAATCTTCATATGATGAAGTAATACCTCTATATATGAAACCTCATCTGATGATTAGAAAAAACCATTCCATAAATGGAACTATTTAACCCCTACATGATTATAAATTCATAATTAAGGTTACTTAATTTCTCAAAATCATTTTAATAGTGACCCCCCAAATATACTGAAGTGACTCTTTATTGTCACAAACCATATTGGTGAATACCTTCTCATGTACTCTCTTTAAACATGTTTATATCCTTAATTACACTAAAAAAATACTTAAACCATGCCTGATTCAAAATTCCTTACATAGATAAAAGATTATTTGATATAACCCTTTTATTGAATTTTTTTAAAACCGTATCCATGATAGCATAAAATACATTTTCAACAATCATTATATTTGTTCTGAGTTCATCAATAATATACAATTAATATTATCCATATTAATCATACAATTAACTAAACGAAACATCATATTCTCAACATCATGATAATTTTATAAGTTATATTACCTTAATCATGTGTTTTCCAAGAAACTATAACATTTTTATTAAATCATATTTCTAGTTCATCTGTACCGTTTATAATATTCATTCAAAGAATAAATGAAAAACTAATACTAAACAATCCTTATATATATTTCATACTTCCGATACATATTTATATTCTAATACATAAATACATCTTGCAACCAACAAATTTCAAAAATTAATAAATATATTAATTGTATTATACATTATCATTTCCTCCATTTCACATTTCATCTTTAATCAATTAATTATATGAAATATAACCATTTCACATTCCTCCTTGATGATTATCTTCAAAAGAATACCATTTATGAAATCCATTTTCTTAATTCCCATACATTTCCAATTTAAATTATTTAACATTTTAAAACTTATTAGGGAAGGAATTATTCACATCCAGTGCATTATCTATAAATTTTCTTTTTCTCATTGTAGTTACTAACATTGCGTTCTTTATTTATATAGTCAAAACATATTTATGTTCCACTAAGTCATCCACTGGGATGTTTATTTCCACATTACTGACATAAATAAAACTATATCATCTTTCCTATATTATCTACATTGAACTAATTCTCATAAAACCCTTTCATTATCTTCATTGGTGATTCTGAGAGTTGGTTAAGGTACCCATAGTTAATTAGGATCTATGAAAATGAATTAGGAATGAACACAATATCCTTTACTCCTATCATCATCCCATTTTTATTCTCATCAAAAGATCACCCATAACATTCAATGTTATGTTAGTTCATTATGGTTCATTCTAATAAATAAATCCAAAAAGTTTAGTGTGACAAACTCTAATCACAATGTTAAACCAAATAATCCTGAAAAATAACTTATCAGGTGTCTAAATCATGAAAAAAAAATTAATCAATTACATCATAGGTATATCATAGGTCATCAATTATCATAATCTATTTATATTAATCTTGATGGGTCGTAAATAGTTTTTGAATATACAATGGATATCCCCTATGTGTGTCAAACAAGGGGTATGTCAGTGCTCATTATCTTTCCCGAGTTCCCTATCGTGTCTATATCAACATGTTTTTTGGAGTTTGTTATCCCTAGATACTTCGATTATAGAGACACATTCACTATTATTATACAAGCATGGATGTTTTTCTAGGAAACCACTCACTATACTATTTACTAATATTCAAGAATATATTCATATGCATTTACTCATCCTTATATTTTTCCATAGATAAATCCCCAGACATGTCCATATAAATAACCATTGGGATCTTACTGATGCTTTCTCACCCTAGTTTCTAATGGATGACTAAAAATTTTATGTGATACAAATATAATCACCATGTCTTTGCATACATGGAAATTACATATTTTTAGATGAATGCTAATAATATCACACAAACACATATCCAAAGATCATAATAGGTCAGTTCCTTTGGACTCATATAATACAATATTCTAATCTGGTTATTGGTCTCTAAAGCATACAACAATGTTCTTCCTAATTCACACTCCTACTTGAATAAAAATTTTCATAACCTGAGTAAATGAAACATAATAAAGAGTCATCATAGATGCTCAATAAGGGTAAATAATAGAGATATATAAGTATAACATGTACAAAACAATATGATAACATAAGCGTGACATTTTTATATCATACGTGAAATATAATATATTATAATAACAATCCATTCAATAAAGGTTGATAGTTCATAAGACTTGTGAGACAAAAAAATCAATGATGATGGGTCATGTGATCATAATATGGGCAAAAGAAAAGGACATAAAACATACACATAATCATGGAAAATAATTTCCATATTAGTCATGTCTTCCCGCCAAGACCATCATAGAAACAAACTTCTTAACTGAACTACATTAAATCCTCATTCCATCCATGTATTACTGGACAAGGATCAATTATCATTACAGTCATATATTACTGAAACAAGATCACAACTCGTTCTAGACCTATATTACTAAATTAGGATAACTGCCAACTCCAACACCATATAATTAATTGGGAGAACATTCTCATTGAATGAAAGTATTACTAAATCATGACCACTCTATTTTTTATTCTTTCTTATGTCATAAGATATAAATCATTACCCATTGCATTAGAGGGAGATATAAGTCCCACATGTCATATAATGAAAACCATATTTATGTGACCAATAAGTTTAAAAATTTATCATATTAAACCCCATTAAAATTATGTTTTATCATAATAATGTCATCATATAATACCCTATGGAAATGTGACATGTTTCATAATCATTTCATCATTTCTTAATTAATGAAAGAGTCAGGTTTCAAAATAAATTTATCATAGTATAACCCATGTAAGAGAAATAGATTTCATAGAAAATAATTCAGATAAAACACAAATAATTTGAAGAAAAAATTATAATGGGATCCTTTGATAATATCCCAAATAAAAAATATAATATATCTAATTATGTCATCTTAGATGGAAAAATATTTCGAAAGATCAGTTGGAACATTTCTTCTGAAAATTAAGCAACCATTTAAAATCACATTTTCTGACATAAAAGTTTTCAAAAAAAATTTCCTTAATAAAATCTCTAAAAAAATATATTTTAATATTTAAAATTTATTTAAATCATATCTCTGGTAAAAAAAATTATTAATTGAAAAACTCTTTCTAAAATATAAATCTTTATGAAAACAATTTTCTTTGAAAATAACCATGAAAAAATATAATCGATGCATTGATAAACATTGAAACGAATTTTAAATAAATATTTTTTTGAATACTTATACATGAATATGTTCTAAAAATATCATCTGGAAAAATTATTAATTTTTTTAGAAGACACAATTTTTGAATATATTAGATTTCCAACCAAAGAGTGAAATAAATATTGATTTTATTAATAATATTTTTCTAATTATGTTAAATACCAATGTATATAAAAATGTAAACCTTAAATGAATATATCATGAATAAACATATAATAATAAATTTTATGAGAATTATTTATAAATGGATCTTATGATTTCATCAATGAAATCATACTAAAAACAATCCTGATAAATTCTGAGATTGTAGCAATAAACTCTTCACACAGTGGTAACATTGAGTTGTAATACCCATCAAATAACAACATTAAATTAAGATTAAAATATCATGAAAATTGCATGTTCATGAGATAACATATCAAGGGGCAGTATATACAGCTCATAAAAGAATGTAGATTTATAAGAAAACATGTTTCACAAAGAAGGAAAATTGAGACCAAATTCCCATACAAATTTCATTTATTTTGAACTGTAAATAACATGATTGAGTTCTCCTAAAAAGAATATTTAAATAATTAAAAAAATTAGTACAGATATTATAAAATACAATGATGGTAGTTATACACTCCATATAGAATAAAGAGGTGGTTAATATGACATGTGTCTCATACAAGTAAAAAAGCGGGACAGAAATCTGTTACTGTAAGTATTGATTATATTCATGTAAATATAAACCCCTTATATAATAAATATATTTTTATTATAAATTTATCATATAACCATATTCATATATATAGTTATTAATATTTTTTACTTATCCTTTTGTTTTACTCATGTATTACCCATTCTAGGTTTATGTTTTGTTCTAACTCTTTGTTTTTATACATAGTTTTACTTTATATTATTGGTCCTATTATATAGGTAATTATTTTATCATATAAATAATTATAATAATGACATATTTATAATATTATTTATATATATATTTATAATAATATATAAATGATTGATATAGGAAATGGAATACACCATTCATTGAGATAATAGGTTGTATGTACACATGAATGTTGTATCCATATTCTAATCAATTTTAAATAGAGAAAATCATATGATAAATAATGTAATGTCCCGACATGGATCACCCCTAAACCGATGGCCGGTTTGGTCACCACATGACCTGAAGCGTTTCTCCCCATTCACCAGAGGTTGTCGACTAGAAACAAGGGTCTAAGGATAGTCAGTGGGGAGAATATACTCTCTTACCAGAGTTTTATAGCGGTATATAAATGTAATTAAAAATGGAAATAAATAGTAGAAGCAGTCTAATAAATGATAAAGCAGTGGAAGGCAGATATTAAAAATCTTGTACAAACAAATCGACAATTCCAATTATACAGTATATGGATGCATGACATGCTAATGATACTAAAATGGGAAATAGGGAACAAAATAGCATTCTTTACATTCCATTACAAAAAATAAATAAAAAATTACTCCATCCCCCGAGGGAGGTCTCCTCATGCTTCCCTAGCATGTGATCGGTCCTTTTCTCCTATCATCCATGCAAATACAAACAACACAATCCTGCAACCACATAGAATCTACTCAGGTACCCCAGTGTAATGGCGGCCCGAGTAGGGTATGAGATATAAATCTCAGTAGGCTGGGACCACCGGTGTCTACCAAAAATCCAAACAATTAATAAATAAACTAAACTATGTGAAATCATGCATAAATAAAGTATTCATTATAAAGTAACTATTTACCCATGTACTTGCTACATCTCTCAGCTGGTGTATGAACCTTCATTATACATTCGTCTTGCAAACTCAACAATCCTAAATTAATAATTTTATTTTTTTCAATTATTCAAACCTCATTAAATTATGAAAGTCTCAAGATTCATCCAAAGCCCAACATCCCCCATAAAATCACTCCCCACAGATTTATTTAAAGTCTATCTAAGTAATCAATGTAAATAAATAATCCATGTTTATTCTTTGGATTGGATGATGAGTCATATATTATTCAATCTAATCTTCCATATACTATGTCCGTGTATGTACACCAATATTGTGATTCGCTCCTAGGTCCATCCACTTACAGTGATTCAACCAATTCATTAAAAATTCTGAACCCATTAATATATTAAATTAAAAAATCATTATGTGAAAAAAAATCATTAAATATTAATTCAGTTCATATATGACCAATTGTACTCATAGTCCAATGTAAATTAATGTGTGTAAAATATCATGTATAGCTCCCTCGTGAGAATTTAGAGCATTACTCCTTGTCTCAAAACACATGGGTATTTTGAGTATCAGTCCCTTACCCAAAAAGGAATATTTTCATGCAATCTGGGTGTAGAACACTATGTATAGCACCCTGTGAGTATTGGGATATTCAGTCCCTGTCTCACTACCCATTTATCAATCATATGTAAAACTTTATCATTGGTGTAGAACACCATGTCTTGCACCTCATGAGTAATTCAAGATTCAATCCTTATCTCATGTTCTGTTTATCATTGCACTGGGGTACCTAAGTAGATTCTATTTGGTTGCAGGATTGTGTTGTTTGCATTTACTAAGAAGATGGGAGGAAATGACCGAGAAGATGCTCCGGATACTCAGGGAGACCGCCCTAGGGACTTATAGTCATTATTTATTTATTTTTGTATTAGAATGTAAATAATTATGTTTTGTTCACTATTTTACATTTTTTAATCATTATCATGTCATGCATACATCTATTATATAATTGGCATTTTCCATTTGTTTGTACAAGATTTAAAAAATGTTCATTTCACTGATTTATCATTTTTTATACTAAATCTGCTATTTATTTCCATTATTTGTTATTTACTCTGATATACCACTGTGCAACTCTGATAAGAGGGTATAGTCTCCCCCACTGACTATCCATAGACACTCGTTATTTGTCGGTAGCCTATGGCATGTGTTGATATGGGATTTAGGTTATGTGTCCACCGGTTCGACCATCAGTTCAATGGTGATCCGAGTTTTGACGTTACAAATAATCATATATATTTAATTTATATCAAAAAATTCATTAATCCCATTCTTAATTAATTCTATTAATTGATTGAACGAATAGAATTACTTTATGAGGTTGTAGTCCATCACACACATGAATGACGTTATCGTATTCCCATAAAATGAAAATAATTAAGGTATGTGTTATATAATAATTAAACATAAATAAATATATAATTAATGTTATATATATATCATATATAGTATTATTTCCTATCATTACTCCCACCCTTGAATGGTCACAATGAAAATAAAAATGACATCGGTTTGAAATATAGTAGACGTCCATACACATGAATGATGATTTCATAATCCATTTGATTGGATTTTATGAATATGAATTTTATACATTTAACATAAAAATATAATTTGATGAATGATACAAAGTTGTTTTACAGAATATTGTTTTAAACATAATTTATGGATTTATATGAATAAATAAAACAAAATGTTTTTGGATGAACATTACCACTTCTTTGGTTATCTCTTTTTGTTTTACACAAAAGGACATCTTGGTAGGATTTATGCTTAAATTGGGGTTTCGTTTATGAGGGTGGGAGTTTTAGACATTATTTTGTATGATTTTTTTGATACATATTTCCTTTTGAGTTATAAATAAGGGGGTAGGGGAGTGAGTTCCCTTTTATAGATGGGAATTTGTGGCATGCATGTAAATAGTCCAAAATGTTTTCTATTGGGAGGACAATTGTACATCAATAGTATACAAACCTAATAATTAAAGGTTTTTATGGATTATGTGGTCGATATAATCCTCCACCAAACATTTATATACATTTTTAAACACTTTTTTCTTTAAATAATAAGATTCAATATTTTTCCTTTTGAGTTTCTCATTATCTTAACATGTTTGTTAACCTTATTTGTTAATTATTTATGTCTTAGTTAGAATGATACAGATTAAATAATCTAGACTCACTAAATTTAATAATTATATCTAATTCATAATTTATGAGTTGTATTTGGGGTGGAAATTAACATTAACACAAGCACATGTAATCCTCAAAACACTACTTTAACTTTAACTGTGGTGACTGTGTTTCTTCAATTTGATGGTTAATGTATTCATTATAATAGAACAATTGGCCCCTTAATGGGGGAATATATTATATTTATTAACATATAAAAATAAATTTATATAATATTGGGTGTTAAAAAAATTTAAATCAATTAACTAATTATGAAAAATTAGAAAATAAAATTAATGTGAATTTTGACGACATATATTTAATATAAATTAATAAAATTCAAAAAATAATAGAAATAGAAATAATTACTTTTAAACATTTTTAAAATTATATAATAACCTAAAAATTAATTTAACACAATATTTCATTCAATTTACTTCACTTGTAATGTTTTTAGTATCAATAGATTTTTTTAATTATTAACTAAATATTTTTTTTTGATTGCGTTTGATTAGCATATAATGATACTATATCATTTAAAAATATTTAAAATAAATTACCATGATAAAAAAACATTTATATTTCCAAATAATATTTAAAATCAAACTTAAAATGTTTTTTTAATCCAATACATTATGGAAATTAAAATGAAGAAAGGTACATTTTTTTCATCACTAAACATACATTATCAGTCACATTTATGGAAAAGAATCCAAAAATATATAAAATAATATAATAAGGTCAAAAGGGTCAAAATATCTCCATAAAATGTGTTTTTACATGTTTTGAGTCATTATTTCACCTTAAATTCTATGTTTAACCACTAAGTAAACTATTTTTTCAATATTTTCTATAATTAATTGTAAATGTTTTCACTATTCATTTTGGTATGAAATTTAGTTAACCTAATTAGTAATTATAAATTATGATTATTCTTGAATATGTAACCCATTATTAAAAATTATATTCACATAATTGGAATAAATTAATTTTAAATTAATCCCACAGTCATGATAGGAAATCGATGTTCTTAAAGAGAAAACTTTTCATGCATTTATAGTGCTTATATATTAAATTTTAGAAAAAACAATTAACCTAAATTGGAGTAATAGATTTATAAAGAAACTATATTTTCTTTAAAACCATTTCAAAATATTTTTTTATAATATAAATTATTTAAATAAAAATGTAGTTTTCAATTTAAATTTATTATTTTTTACTATTCATAATAAAATGAATCTCTCATAAAAATAATAAATATTAACCATAAGATAATTATAATATTCCAATTTCATAAATTATTATTACATTTACAAATAAATTTTATAAATCTGTTAAAATTTAACATTAAGCATTGTGTGCTAATCATTATTAACCTGGATTTTATAAAATATAATATTTTTCATAAGATATTTGTTTTCAATAAATGATTATTATTTTAATTTTATGAAATTGATAAATAATAAACATGTGAAAGTATATATTTTCCTAATTTTGTTTATAATATTCATTCCCTAAATTTCAGTGTCTATGAGATAATTATCATATGAAATAATAATTTAAGTAGTATATTGTTGTTCGGTAAAACTCGGTCTGTAATGTAACACTAATTGTTGAAAAAACCTTGTATTGTATATAACAAAAGGAAAATAGTGTTTCTTTTTCATCATGATAAACATAATGTTTCATGTACAGTATTATTAACTTGGTGTGCCATATAAACCAATCTTAACTTTTTGTAGTGTGAAACATAAGACATCATCTTCCTTAAATTTATTTGAACAAATATTAATTCATAAATTTCTATGGGTTAAAATATCCACATGTATTTAATGTTCAGATATATCTTATAAAAAACTTAAAAATATTTAAGCTAAAATCATATAAAAATATTTTTAGTTTCTATAAGAACTCAAAAAACAGGGACACATGTTCTTTTTGTTAATTAATAATGTTCAATTTCACATTGAAATTTCCACGAACATATGTTTGGTCAACAACAAAACACAATGAATCATATGTAATTAAACAAATTATTTTTAAAAATATATGAACTGTAATGTAAAATTGGTAATGAAATAATACATCATCATTTTAAAAAATTAAATAACTAAAAAAATCATTCATAAAAAGGGAACAAATTATTTTACTAAAATCAACTCAACTATATTATATTCAATTAATTAACATGAATAATTTTTTAAAAAAACATAAGAATTATTCGATATTTTTTTAATTCATCATATAAAAAAATACTATATTTAATCCATTAAATATTAAAAAATATATATATTTCTAAAAAACATATTATTTAGTGAAAAAAATGTATTTATTAAACTAAAAAAATTCCCCAAATGAATATACTATAAAATATTATACTAAAAAAAGAATAAAACATACAAATATTTGATAAACCTATCAAATATATATATTTTGTTAATAAAATACCTTTTGAGTAATAAATACCTATAAATGTTTCAAAATGAATCAATTCAAAATATGTTTATCTAAAAGTATATATTTATTATCAAAATGAATAATTATAACCATTTAATAGGTGAGTTGTGATTCTAGGAGGATAATAGTCATAGTAGGAGGAAATTGATAGAAGTTGAGGTGGTTAGTGATGGTATTCCATATATAATAGAAATTATGATGTTAATAGTGGATTTCAGTAAGAAATACAAATGAGGGACGGTACATACGGGTAAGGGAAATGTTTTTTCACTTTTTATAAATATTTAAAAACATATTTTAAAATACACGAATTCTTATTAATAATATATATATATATTAAAAAAATATCTATTTTTAATTACTAATGTTTAATTTTTATATTTTAATAAATATTTTTGTTATATAATTTATAAAAAATTTATGTGAATCTTTATAAACTCTGGTTATAAATTGTATTTATTTTATATATTTTCTAATATATTATCTTATATAGAGTCTCATATAGTTCCATATATAGTCAAGATATTATTTGATACATCAATATTGATGTCATACATGTCTTGAAACTTATGGGACGACATCTTTTCATCATATATATTATGAATAATTCACATATATTTCAGTAATATGTTTGAGTCTTCAATTGTTTTTCTATATCAGCGTGTGGTGATACCAATCATGTTCATCCATGTAACATGTTATTCGACTATTTAAACCACATCCATTCATTAGTCTTCAAATTGAGTATGTCATAATTTTAATGATTTTTATATGGCATTTTAATATCCTTCGTGAATACTATGGAGTTCAACACATATTTTCATTGTGGGATTATATGAAATTCATATTGGAAATTATTTTTTAATAAGTAATTAAAGAAACATGTTGTGAACTTTTACATCAACCATAAACATTACATTTATCCAATGAATAATATATTAAAGTTTATATGGTTTAAATAATTTCATTGGGAGTGATATCAATAATGCTTATTCCCAATGAAAGATAATATCGACTCATTCATTCCATCAGTGGATGAAATACCATTTTATTATGTTTTGGAAGACATAAAAATTATTAAATTCCTGGAAAATTATAAGATATACATGATTAGAAATACACATAAAATCTATAATTGTTAAAAAAATATCTCATACTATTTTATTTATTTATTGATGATATAATTTATTCCAATTAGATTACTTCGGGGAAGATAAATTTCAATTAGGTGGACTCCCATGGAACTCATTGAGTGGATCATTATCAAAATTTCATTAGGATGTCCTTAAAGATCAAAATTCCATTTGGTAAAGAACTATGACTCACATCATGATCAGATATATGTGTTCAAAAGGATTGGAAAATTGGAATTTACTATCATTCGCATCAATTTCAATGAAACCTATTTATATGATTATATGATTATTAGGATAACATATAGGGTAGAATTAGTGAACACAAAATTTTTTTCAATACAAATTGTTCCTCTTATTTTTATTTATTTTATTGGATCATCTCGATATAAAACTACACCATAACGAAATATAAATCAATAAATAAAGAACACTAATAAAAACAATATAATTAATTTATAAAATTTTACAAATTGTTTCGTAATGATTAATAGAAGTTATTATATTGTATAATGTTTTTTTATTAATGAGTAAATTTTAAGTACTTTTTTTTAACATGAACAATTTTAAATGAAATCTCACGATAATCACAATTTTCCACTTAAATTTCTTTGGAAGAAAAAATATGAAAATATCAATAATTAATAATAAATCAAATAAAAACGATCAACTTTTATATTCAAATGTTCCACTAATAAACCTTAATGTACTATCCTATGACCTTCTAAAAATATTGTTTCCTATTACTTAATCTATTATAAACCTTCCTATTGATAAATCATTTATTTTCTATATCAATCTCTATTTATTTATATAAATTAAAAAACCACAATATGTTTACCAAAACTATATATTATTTCTTATAGAAACTAATATATGAACATGTCAACTTATATATTTAATATATTATAAAATAACGACCATTTTCACAAAAAACAATATCTATAGAATACCATGATCTTTTCATGGAAATCATGTAATGTTCTTTATATTTCATCAAAACAATGATATTATTATATGATATATTTGTCTCAATATATTTACCAACATCATTATTGATCTTGGTCTTATCACCAATACATAATGTTCTTAACCATATTATGTTTCTTGTGGGATTTAATTCTAATTGATATATAAATTTCATCCTTAAACAATATTGAGAGGTCATAACATTTCTCATAAACCAGAATGTGTTAATTGGTACTCTAATTTAATTGACATTTTTATTTGATGCTAATAGTTCCATTTCCAATTTACTAATTTTTAGATTTTCATAGTGACTATAAAACCGGACCATCAAACCCATAATGTAGTATATGGAATTTTGGCTATACAATGGATAATAACATCCCCAAATGACACATTTTCTTATAAATTTACTACAAAAACATAAATACTCGTTTTTTTGAGAAACTTATCATGATTATAATAAATCTACCTCACAATATTTTTAAATTTTCCAAAAAATATTCATTCATTTTACATGAAATCAACTTCAATCAAATCAAACAACATCCTGAGTAAGTAAAAAATAATAAAATAATGAAATAGATTTCATATATTATGTATCTTCATAAAAAGAAAATATTTCATATTATATATTCATTATGAGAGTTATATAAGTACCCAATAACTAAATAGATTAATATTTATTAGATAAATTCATATCTTAATATAATAAATAGTGCAATATTTAAAAATTTTCATTAACTATATTTTAAAATATTTAAATTTGACATTAAATTCTTACTTCATAAGGAATAATAAGTCTCCAATGTAAAAATAAATATCATCCAAGGTATTTTAGTAAATATTTTTTATAGGTAACTTTACTATATTATTCAGGATTTATCTATTCAGAATTAAAAACATTCAACAATGATAAAATAATTTTTCATCTGGTAATCAAGGTATATTTAGAGAATTAACCATAATGAGTGATTAAATATTGAAAAACCCTCATGTTTTGAGTATATAAGATGGATTTGAGATGATAAATTTTGAAATTGGTCACTCTATTATTGATCTTCATATAGAGAGTTGTAGTTATCTCACAAAATTCATTTTATATAGGGATATGGTGTTTTGAAAAATCTCAAACTATGGGGTACATTAGGAATAATGTTTCACATTTATTAATTCTTGATTTTATATATATTACATAGATTATTTATTACAGAATAAGTTTATGGATGAGTTAAACCTTTATTGGAGGTGGGTTTGTAGAAACATTTAATTATTTTTCCAGCAATATTTATGTCACAACATGGCGTTCATTACTCCATAATAAGAAAAAATAATGAATTATTTTTAAAAGAATTTTATAATCATATCTCAATTTATATATTATATAATGTGATTATTTTTTGAGTTATATTATTATGAATAATATATATGTATTAAATTGTAACTCTATGTTGTGATTTATGTAGGATAATTTTACCGAGTGGCTGTAAACACTATCCATTCTGGGAAAATTATTATTCTCGAATAGAAAGTAATACACCACGATGATTGATATATCACTAAAATATTCTCTATCATAGAATATTCATTCCATAATATATTTTGGTTTATGGCATAATTCATTTTTTTAAATTAAATAAATTTTTAAAAAATAGTATTTGAGAACTAAGGGTTGAATGTAATGTTCCATTATAAATATATTTAGATGATAATTAAATTTAGAGACTTTTTATATTATATATATATATATTTATTTACATAATTGATTAATAGGAAAATAAATTAGGTCCTTGATTTTTGAATCTATGTTTGACTGCAAGATTATATTTTAATCCATGATGTTTTTACATATATTGGAGAATGGAAATTTATTAAAGAGAAAAGAAAAACAGAACAAGAAAAATACAAACAAAAAAAACCAAAACCATAAAAAATGGTTAAGGTGAAAAGGAAAGAAACCAAAGCAGACAACAGCCCTGGTCTTTATTATCCAAAAAACAGCAACCAAAAAACCTTCCTTCTACCAAATGAATCCAGCAACTAAACCTCCAGCCAAGAAAAACTCCAGCTGTCCGGCTTTAAAGCAGTAACCGCAGAAATCCAGCTATGTAACTGAATTATGATCACAGTACTGCCCAGCTTCAAGCCCTGTGGAAGTATCCAGGTATGAAGCAATAATAACAACTTATTTATCATCCTCTGAAACCAGACTTCAAACCAATCATGCCTCAAACCAACAACAACGTGAAAAAACATCTCCTGTAAAATGAAGAACCAGACCCCCAAAAAAAGAAACCAAAAGGGAGTCTCCTGCTGTGACAAAAGACAAAGCTGGAATCAAAAAGCCAGCATGATCCCACTGACTTGAATATTCTCAACTGAAGGAATCTCCTGATTCCACAAGTGCCAAACCAAAAAAAATCAACATCCAAGGAATACCCTTGCACAAAAGAAAGGAATCCCCCATTAGAATTGCCTCTAGAATGAAAGAGATCCATGAATACCCAACTCTGAAACCTTTATAAGAATGATCTGAAAAGAGTACACTTATTCAGCTCAATGACCAATCATAATTATATCAAACACCACCCACTGAACCATGAATAAAATTGCCTCCAGGAAATCCAAATAGTTTTCCACAGATTGATTTCACCACAACCAAAAAACACCGGCTTGAAAATGGAAGTTGGAAAAAGCTGTTATGTAAGAAGCCTGTTGCAAAAAAACAGAAAGCTGGGCTCCTATTACACAAGACTAAAAAATCAGAAAAAACTGATACTCAACCTCCTCAATCTGTGAGTCATAAACCAGAAACATTGCTAAACTCATAGAATAGGTGAAAACCACCTTTGAAACCTATTCAAAAACCAACTAAGTAAATAAGGTATTGAAACCAAAGCCATAAGTGACATGAACCATCCGAGGGAAAACTCATGGTAAATTATTTCCAGATTCAGTCAGCTCATCAAGACATGCTTTGTTCATGGTAATATGCTTTGAAATCCTAACCTTTAAAGCAAAATCCATGATTTTCCTGGCTTTAGGGGGTCTCCCTACTTTTCTTTTTCAAACGTTGGGGACCTTTGCAGCCTTGAAGCAGGTCCTCAATGTTAGAAACTTCAGGTAATCCACTATCCTTTGAAAATCTTTGTGAGCATCCATGGGAACCAGAATGATGGGCAGCATTTTGAGCATTTTTTTCAGAAACAACATTACTGTTAACAGTAGATAACATAGCCGAAGTATCAGACATGCTCTCCATGGAAGCTGGTAGATGAATCTGCAGGTTCTTCTGAGTATTGATGCTGAAATCCATTTCTGAAACTGAATTATGATCACATTTCTGCCCAACTTCAACCTCTGTGGAAGTATCCAGGTTTGAATCAACAAAAACATCTTCTTTATCATCCTGTAAAGAGATTAAAAAATCATTTATTTCAGTCTGAAAATTCAGAAAAAACTGATACTCATCCTCCTCATTCTGTAAGTCATAAACCAGAATACAAACATCATTGCTAATCTCAGAGAACAGGTGAAGATCCTCCTTTGAAACCCATTCAAAAACCGGCTGAATAGGCACAAGATTTAAAATCTTCTCTTCCTCCTCAGCTATATCAGCCCATGAAACTCTTTGTGATGAAGAAGAAACAGGATACATTGATAAAGATGCATTTTCCAAAGTAATATGAGGACTATTCCGTATATTTTATCATTTGAATGAGAAATACTATACTTCTATGAAAATGGTTTATATGTATTTGATATTATGAAAATAATATCATTAATAGATTTAATAAAAAATGTTAAATATGATGGGATATAATCTATTTTTTACACTCATCAATATATAATAACTCGTTAGAAAATGGAATGGGAATAAAAATAATGAATGGTATTTGGAAAATTCTTCATGATATTCCAAAAAGTGATAATAAATTCAAGTGTTCACGATTACAAACATGTTGTTCCAAATTTATGGATATTTAAATTGTGGAAGATTAAATTTTTAATGAGTTCTTTATTTGAGTTAATATATTTTTTTGGTTCGTTCAATGTATTATATGTTTTTAATGATTTAGCAATAGTAAATCAATTGATTCTAAAAAACATCGAGGAACCAATATCATCAATAATTAAATGATAAATCTGTTAGTTCAAAATTTATAATCACAATAACATATTTATAACCAATAATTTGGGAATGATATTGACCTTAAAAAAAATTCAATCCAAAAAAGATATAGCATCCCACGCTTCAACATATTATAATAATGATTAATATAAATGACCTCATTAGTGGGGAATTAAATTTGGAATTTATTTCATTCAATCAAATAAAATCATTATTTTCAAATCATATAACTAGTTTAATTTTTTTTATACTATGTTAAATATAACATTAAGGTATTTAAATTGGAGCTATATTGATCATTTTTTTGATATTTTCCAATATATATGGAATAAAAGGTGAAAGATGATGATCAAACAAACATTTAGAATATGAGATACAAGGTTGAATTCACTAAATGATGATGTAAAATCTCAAAATTCATTGGAAATTAAAATTATTAATATATAATTTATTCTAACTCCAAACATTATATAAAAACTTTTAATTAGGAACATAAAAGATAAAAAGATATATTATATAATACAACTTCTCAATATTTAAGAAAAAAATTCATTATAGTTAATTGGTACCACTACTAGAGAAGAATAAGAATGTAGTATGTAAGAGGGTTTAAGAGAATAAGAGATAACAAAATAGTATCAATTGGTGATCTATTTCATTAATTTTTTTAAATTAAATAGTAATATTGAATGAGAAAAGATAACATTACAAAAAAGATGAATTATGTATTTAAATCAATTGATATATCTTATATGAATGGGTTTTGAGAGATAAAAATGAAATTTTCTAGAAAGGTTGTTAATACTAATATAATCATCCAAGAGAGAGATAACATACCGAAAATCACAACAAAAAATATTCTTTCTAAGAATAATGTGGCGAATGTTCTTTGGATAATGTATATTGAATATGAAAAATTATTAAAACGAAATATATAAAATTTAGTTTAAACAGTTTTTCAAAGAAGTTGTTGAGTACTCTAAATCATTCAAAATAACATATAATGTCTTTTATACTGATTAAAAACATAGATAAAGTCATAAGGTATTAAATAAAATGATGTATGAAATAATGGGTGTAATGAAAAAGATATAAATAATTACAATAAGGGGAATAAATTTATTACATGATCAGTAAATGTAAAAACACACATTTTTACTTCATGTGTTGGTTTGAAATATAAAAATAATTGTGATTTTTGGTAAGAGTGATATTTCTAGGTTAAGCCTTGTTTTATATTTAATGTGAAATATGATGTGCAAAATTAAATGTTATATTTGGTCAATAAATGTTAGAACATAATAATGTATAACAAGAAATGTTTTGGAACATTTCTATTGATGATATTTCTTTAAAGGAATAAATTCATTTTTTGGAATCTATAAACATATTGAATTTTTAAAATAATATAATATGTCACCCCTAAATGCAATGAAAGCTTTTTATTGAGGTTTTTATAATATGTTAACAAGATATGACTATAAGGCCCCAGCCTTAAACCTTACTTAATCTTGAGTTATTACAAGATTACACATTGAGGATATTTTCAGGTTTAGAGTTTTAGAGAATTAGATCATGAAACTTGCATTACATTCCACATTTAAACAAAGTGGTTACATAAAAGACAATATTCATTCTTCCCATCAATGGAAACATATTTAAAATAAAACACGGATTCTTTCTTGACACATCCTTGACACTATCATCACATCATGTACCTTTCCCTTGACCTGTGAAAAACATTTCAAAAACTTGGGATGAGCATAAAAAGCTCAGTAAGAGTTATAAAAAAATATGGAAAGGAAACATGAGTTCATATATACATTAGAATGAAATCATATTTTACCCATAAAACATAGGCACTATAACATACCTCATAAAATCATGAATAAATCATAGAAATCATAAGACATAAAAGATAACTTGAGGCATTCATAACATTCTTACATAGGGATTAAGCCTCTTGGTTACGTTTGGAATACCCACCAAAATATATTCCCTAAATCTCTTCGGAGAAGCCTTAACGTTTCACTCCTTCGCGTTACCCAATGCATTGAAGAGCTCTATCGGGCTCACCTGCCCTTAGTTTATCACGGAACCACCCATTTTCATAACAATGCCCAAGAACCATAACATAAACGTATCACATAAAACATGCATAAAGTAAACATAACATTTCCACATTTCTATCACAATATATCATTTTAGGATATCGAAATAATGAATCCATTAAAAAAGAAACCATTTCCAAAACCATTTAAAACATTTAATAAAGAGATTTTTGAATAAAAGTGTCCCATACCACCTTGAAGATTTTAAAATTTTAAACCATTAATATAAATATAAATAAATCCTTAAAACCACTTTGAAAACATGGATATTAATAAGAACAAATAATTAAAACATTTAAAGCGATATTTTGGTTAAAGGGGTTCTACCAAAATTAGAAACACTTGAATACAATAATTGAGGAATAACATTTAGTCAGAACATTAAAATATAATGAGAATAAATGGATTCATGATATAATATTCAAAAGGATAGTATATACACCATATAAGAGTGAATTGGTGCCTAACAACAATGAAGTCTCAGTAGAAATGTTAAATGTGATGAATTCCCTTATAAAGAAGGTATCCTTAAATTAAGGATAATTCAATCTCAAAATTATGTGTGAAAAATATAAATACACCCAATATAAGTGGATATTAAGTGTAAAACAATAAAAGGTCATTCACACATATTCACAAGATGACATATTCAATAACTACATGTTGAAACCAAAGAAATCGAAATTGGGTTAAGAAGTTCCCTTGGTTAAACTCGACAGCCTATCGGTGTCACATAAAATTTTACAAAAAGGGTTGATGAGAGAGATAAAGGGGATCTCATCACTTGGAAATAAAATTTAAATAAATAAGGATATATAAGAACATATCCCAACATAATAGTATGTGAACTAAAAGACATAACAAAAGAAGTCTTTTAAAAAAAAGGAGGGTGAAAGGTCCCCTTACTGAGTTGGGTAACTTTCGAAACGTACACCCCATGGAAGAAGGGTCATACAATGAAGATGTGAATACCCATAAATGAAATTATACTACACAAAGTGTATAATAATGTGAAGTAAATACACCACTCAAAGGAAATTGTGGAAAATGTAGCATAAATCTCACGGGAATAAAAGTGAGATGAAAAATCCCTTACGAAAACTCAGCAGCCTAACGGCGCCACTTAAAACTTCCAAAATGGATTGATGAGAGGAAATAGGGTATCTCATAATATTACTATAAAATTTATATAGGGAGGAATATAAAATAACATCCCTCATCATAACAAAGAGGAGCTTAAAATAAGTGACATAAAGGAGAGTACTTAAAAAAAGAGAGGTTATATCTCTTACGAAAATTCGGCAGCCTAACGTCACCACTCAAAACGTCCAAAATGGAGAAAATAAGGTCTCTCATCACTTGAAAATAAAAATTAAAGTAAGATTAATATAAAATAACATCCCAAAAACAAGAAAGATGAGCTTTAAAAGGAATGACATAAAAGATTGTACTCAAAAAGAAAGAGAGGAGTAGGATCCCTTACCTCAGGTCCAACTTGACTCGATCGTTCTTTAATCTCCTGAATAATAAACTTGAGTTAATTTCTAATTCCTTAAGAACCTTTTTCAAGTTCATTATTCCTTTTATATCACTTATTACCATGTCATAAACATTATGTAATCATTTAAGTTAATAATATTTGTTTTGCCGATATTTGGTTCTTAAGTCGAAAGTGGACTTCTTACAATTACATGTTGTTGGTGTGGCCAAATTTTCATTATATCCAGAATTTTATTCATGATTTAGATATCATATATATCATATTTATCCAGTATATTCATGCATTTATAATATTACATAACATTTAGAGTTAAGAAATGAAATGCACCGTTCATGGAGACGGTAAGTCGTACGTACGTATGAACGCTACTTCCATTTCTATTTCATATTTAATGGAATTTAAACATAATTATTCATAATAGTATTTTAATTACAGTACGGTACCATATATAATATCATTAAATATATCCTTTATACGTACCACATATGGTATTAACGAATCAAATCACTTTGAGGGGGAGGTAGTCCGCACTTCCTTAAATGAAGATATCGCGTTTACCCATAATGGAAACCATAAAGGTATGCCATAAATGAGAAATACATAAGCTTAAGAAAAACATAAAAATATTAGATATCATATATAAATATATTTTCATCCTAATGGCCACCTTTGAAGGTGTTAGAAGAATGTTGAACAATCATCGTTTCAGGAGGCAGAAATTCGCCATCCACGGAAACAGTATGTTCTTTAACCATTAGATGTAGGTGTGTGTAAGTGTAGCTCTAATACTTCTTATAACAACATCCTAGTATATTGCAGATACTGTATTTGTTACAAAATAAAATAATAAAAAGAGTTTATGGGTTGGAGAAGTAAAATAAAACAAAAGGACTCAAGTGAAGACATTACATTAAATTCGGGTAGCTTCCTTTGATTTGAGCTCAAAGGCTTCCTTGGAAAGGATTCTGCCCAAATTGAGGCTTCAAGGAGTTAGAGAGGGATGTGGAGAGACAAAATGGGTAGGGTTTGGCCGAGCCAAAGGCTTTGGAAGTGTGGGTAAGGAGGTAGAGGTGGGGGCCTTTTATAAGAGGAGAGGAGGGGCACTCTTGGAAAGGTATAAAATTTAACATTATTTCCAAATGCTTTTCGGATTTTAATGGTCCCACATTGATGTGTTTCGAGGATAAGGTGATAAGGGTTCGAAATCCACCCATCCAATAGGTTTTGTACATGTGTAGGTCTTAGAATTTACATTATATTTCCATTTTATTTAAATCGTTAAATAATGAGGTCATCGCTGCATCATCCTGATGGCATAAATAATTTAATTTATTTAATGACTAAAAATTATAAAAAAATACTATGATGTAGTAAATCTTATTAGATTTACAATGAATATTTATATTCCAAAATATCATTTATTTAGACAAAATTAAAAATATTTTACATAGGTGATACATTCTTTGTCACATTTAACATTTTTTTAAAATAAATAGATAAAAAGTCACTTTCTCACAAAGGTGATTCCATGGGGCCCCCAAGTTTGGAACAAGGCATCCCATGGTCGACCATGAGACAACCAGTATCCTTAGGACACATTTTGTGGTCATTTTGTATTATTATGATATTATCTTATTATCTTTAACTACCCGATTACTCATTAATCAAAATAATTAAAGATAATTACCGTCGTTACTATTCATAATATCCAAAAACAAAAGAGTCTAAATTACATAATTTATACCTTATGATTCCAAATATTTAATTCATTTTACCAAATTCCAAACACATAAATTGCAATAATTAATTTAAAAAAAACTTCCCGTTGTCAAAACAAATAGCGGGTTTTTTAGAAACAATATTTATGAAAAGTTTGGCACTTGTTTATGCCTAATTCCAAAGTGAAATTATTCCCAATGACCATAATTGAATAAAATGGTAAAAATATATTCTAATTACAATTTAAAACAAATTAAAAATACAATATAACCATATAATTAAATTATATGAAAAAGCAGTTTTGATGTAAAATGCAGTATTTTTCACTATTCATTGAAAAATGAACATTGTCAGAAAAATACCAAAAATTAACCCAAGGTAAATTTCAATGTCCCAATCATAAATAATATGTTTATTTTGAAAAATAGAGCTTATAAAATTTTCAAAAAGAATATTTAAAAGGGGTTCTCCATCAAAAGGCGGTTAATCGACCTTTTAAAGAATATTAGAACGTTTTCGCTTAAAAACTAGATTCATTTGCATTTTTAATCCTCTAAAATTTATTGTAAAGAGTAAAAATATTTGAAAAACATATATAATTATTTTTTAGTTAGTTCCGTTCATTCTCGCCATTACAACTGCTAGGCGTTAACTACCATTTAAAATAATATTATTTTATTATTAGAGTGCAACGTAAGATTCCCAAGAAACTCGTTGTTGCATGTTGGGTACGCCATCGAGCATAGCATCCCTTTTAAAGTAATATTAATATTTTATTCACAAATATGGATAAATATAAAGATGTCATATTATTTATTTACCTGGGGTGTTACATCCTTCCCCCCTTTTTTGGAATTGCGTCCTCGCAATTTTAAAAATGAGCATGGAAACATCCTTGAAAGTCCCACATCAGAACAAGAGTCGGTAAAACAATCGCTTTAAAATAAAGAAAGATAAGTACAAAGGTCAACCAAGTTAATCCATACTAGGATTCCAAGTATGAAAATATGGACATGGAGGAAAAAACAAAGGGTCTTGTTCTGATGGAGAGTGATAGAAAACATGTTTAGGAGAAAGTTAACCACGAGAAAATCACAAACTTGTGATGGGTTAAACGGTATTTGATCCCCTAGTAGGAAAAGTTAATAGAAAACATTTTTGTTTTAATTTACTTTTTATTGAGAAATTTATTCACAAGGAAACATAATCACTTATCATGTTGACTTTCAACTTGTATTTGATTCCTTACACAAACTCATATTTTCTCCAAAAGACGAGTATTTAGAAAGACTTGTTCACATTAAGAGTACTATAATCAACTTCTATAGAATCACCTAATCCACAAAATAGAACTATATACCTCCCATGTATTTATAATTTAACCAAAACCAAAACCAAAAAGGTTAGTACAAGATTAGATAATCCGGAAAAGGATAATCCTTTATAAAAAGAAAATCTATACTTAATCTCCAAAATTTTTCCAACAAAACCCAAAGTTCAACGAGGACCATTCAATAAACAATTTGTCCATAAAATTCTTCAAAGTAAACCAAACTAAGGTTGAAACCCAAATATTTTAAGGATTTAGTCACATAGTCTTCCAAGTTAAATCGTAACATTTATCTCCAAACAACATCAGTTGCTCCTAAAGTCTCGTATTGAAAAGTAATTAACCTAATCACATATCCTCCATGATAGGTTAATAATTTCCATAGATAACCCAAAATCAGCTCATTCTAGATTCATAAGATCATATAACTAAAAATAATTAGTAAAACTAACCAAGGACTTCACGTAGTCCAGTTGTAGGCGATAAATACAAGTTTCACTTTGGTTGTGGGTTTGATTCCCACAGCTTTGTCCGACGCGACGGGTTGTCACACGGTCTGTGTGTTGTCCTTTTTCCAAAACTATATAATTCTTAAAACATTCCCCAAAATGAGATAAAATATTCAAAAATGATCATAACATATTTTAACCTCAAGTTTATCTCATGCCTTTCATTTTCCATCATAACATATAATAACCCATAATCACCTCAAAAGTAAGGATCATATAAACTCTAATGGTTACCTTTATAATTATTACCTGAACTTCCACATCGATCGGTCATCTCATACATGATTCATTACAGATCATACCAAGGTTCAAGTGGTTGATCATGACTCCTTTCTAGTTGGTTTAGAACAACCACGAGTTTCCTCATTGAATCCCCCATTTCATCCAGTCTCTTAATCAGAGAACCACCACAGTTTCCTTCAAACCTATTGTCACTTTGGTGCCTGCTAGATCCATCGATTTACTAAAACCAAAAAGGTCAGTGTGAGTATATCAACAAAACCATCATATACTAATGAGGAAGATAAACACTAAGATATACTTAGTCATTCACTTTATCTAAAACTAGGACTCTTTCTGAAATCCTATCTATTATGGTACTGTCACTTATGCTTAGAGAATACCCTCACCTCTGATGTTATCTAAACCGACCTTTGATACCAACTATAAGGCCCCAGCCTTAAACCTTACTTAATCTTGAGTTATTAAAAGATTACACATTGAGGATCTTTTCAGGTTTAGAGTTTTAGAGAATTAGATCATGAAACTTGCATTACATTCCACATTTAAACAAAGTGGTTACATAAAAGACAGTATTTATTCTTCCAATCAACGGAGAAATATTTAAAATAAAACACAGATTCTTTCTTGACACATCCTTGACACTATCATCACATCATGTACCTTTCCCTTGACCTGTGAAAAACATTTCCAAAACTTGGGATGAGCATAAAAAGCTCAGTAAGAGTTATAAAAAAATATGGAAAGGAAACATGAGTTCATATATACATTAGAATGGAATCATACTTTACCCATAAAACATAGGAGCTTTAACATACCTCATAAAATCACGAATAAATCATAGAAATCATAATACATAAAAGGTAACTTGAGGCATTCATAACATTCTTACGTAGGGAGTAACCCTCTTGGTTACGATTGGAATACCCACCACAGTATATTCCCTAAATCTCTTCTGAGAAACCTTAATGTTTCACTCCTTCGCGTTACCCAATGCATTGGAGAGCTATATCGGGCTCACCCGCCCTTAGTTTATCACAGAACCACCCGTTTTCATAACAATGCCCAAGAACCATAACATAAATGTATCACATAAAACATGCATAAAGGAAACATAACATTTCCACATTTCAATCACAATATATCATTTTAGGATATTGAAATAATGAATCCATTAAAAAAGAAACCATTTCCAACACCATTTAAAATATTTAATAAAGAGATTTTTGAATAAAAGTGTCCCATACCACCTTGAAGATTTTAAAATTTTAAACCATTAATATACATATAAATAAATCCTTAAAACCACTTTGAAAACATGGATATTAATAAGAACAAATAATTAAAACATTTAAAGCGATATTTTGGTTAAAGGGGTTCTACCAAAATTAGAGACACTTGAATACAATAATTAAGGAATAACATTCTATCAGAACATTATAATATCATGAGAATAAATGGATTCATGATATAATATTCCAAATGATAGTATATACACTATATAAGAGTTAATTGGTGCATAACAACAATGAAGTCTCAGTAGAAATGTCAAATGTGATGAATTCCCTTATAAAGAAGGTATCCTTAAATTAAGGATAAATCAATCTCAAAATTATGTGTGACAAATATAAATACTCCCAATATAAGTGTATATTATGTGTAAAACAATAAAAGTTCATTCGCACATATTCAAAAGATTACATATTCAATAACTACATGTTGAACCCAAAGAAATCGAAATTGGGTTAAGAAGTTCCCTTGGTAAAACTCGACAGCCTATCGGCGTCACATAAAATTTTACAAAAAGGGTTGATGAGAGAGATAAATGGGATCTCATCACTTGGACATAAAATTTAAATAAATAATGATATATAAGAACATATCCCAACATAATAGTATGTGAATTAATAGACATAACAAAAGAAGTCATTTAAAAAAAAGAAGGGTAAATGGTCCCCTTACCGAGTTGGGTAACTTTCGAAACGTACACCCCATGGAATAAGGGTCATACAATGAAGATGTGAATACCCATAAATACAATTATACTAAAAAAAATGTACAATAATGGGTAGTACATACACCACTCAAAGGAAATTGTGGCAAATGTAGCATAAATATCACGGGAATAAAAGTGAGATGAAAAATCCCTTACGAAAACTCGGCAGCCTAACGGCGCCACTTAAAACTTCCAAAATGGATTGATGAGAGGAAATAGGGTATCTCATAATATTACCATAAAATTTACAGAGATATGAATATAAAAGAACATCCCCCATCATAACAAAGAGGATCTTAAAAGAAGTGGCATAAAGGAGAGTACTTAAAAAAGAGAGGTTATATCTCTTACGAAAATTCGGCAGCCTAACGGCGCCACTCAAAACTTCCAAAATGGAAACAATATGGTCTCTCATCATTTGAACATAAAAATTACAGTAATATTAATATAAAAGAACATCCCAATAACAAGAAAGATGAGCTTTAAAAGGAATGACATAAAAGATTGTACATAATATGAAAGAAAGGAGTAGGATCCCTTACCTCGGGTCCGACTTGACTCGATCGTTCTTTAATATCCTGAATAATAAACTTGAGTTAATTTCTAATTCTTTAAGAACCTTTTTAAAGTTCATTATTCCTTTTATATCACTTATTACCACATCATAAACATTATGTAATCATTTAAGTTAATAATATTTGTTTTGCCGATATTTGGTTCTTAAGTCGAAAGTGGACTTCTTACAATTACAAGTTGTTCGTGTGGCCAAATGTTCATTATATCCAGAATTGTATTCAAGATTTAGATATCATATATATCATATATATCCAGTATATTCATGCATTTATAATATTACATAACATTTAGAGTTAAGAAATGAAATGCACCATTCATGGAGACGGTAAGCCGTACGTATGCATGAACGCTACTTCCATTTCTATTTCATATTTAATGGAATTAAAACATAATGATTAATAATAGTATTTTAATTCCATTATGGTATCATATATAATATCATTAAATATATCCTTTATATGTACCACATATGGTATTAACGAATCAAATCACTTTGAGGGGGCGATAGTCCGCACTTCCTTAAATAAAGATATCGTGTTTACCCATAATGGAAACCATAAAGGTATTCCATAAATGAAAAATACAAAAGCTTAAGTAAAAAAATAAACATATTAGATATCATATATAAATATAGTTCCATCTTTATGGCCACCATTGAAGGTGTTATAATAATGTTGAACAATCATCGTTTCGGGAGGCAGAAATTCGCCATCCACGGAAACAGTATGTTCTTTAACCATTAGATGTAGGTGTGTGTAAGTGTAGCTCGAATACTTCTTATAACCACATCCTAGTATATTGAAGATACTGGAGTCGTTACAAAATAAAAGAATAAAAAGAGTTTAGGGGTTGGAGAAGTAAAATAAAACAAAAGGACTCAAGTGAAGACATTACCTTAAAATTGGGTAACTTCCTTTGATTTGAGCTCAAAGGCTTCCTTGGAAAGGATTCTTCTCAAAGCGAGGCTTCAAGGAGATAGATAGGGATTTGGAGAGACAAAATGGGCAGGGGTTGGCCGAGCCAAAGGCTTTGGAAGTGTGGGTAAGGAGGTATAGGTGGGGGCCTTTTATAAGAGGAGAGGAGGGGCACTTTTGGAAAGGTATAAAATGTAACATTATTTCCAAATGAGTTTCGGATTTTAATGGTCCCACATTGATTTGTTTCGAGGATAAGGTGATAAGGGTTCGAAATCCACCCATCAAATAGGTTTTGGAAATGTTTAGGTCTTAGAGTTTACATTATCTTTCCATTTTATTTAAATCGTTAAATAATGAGGTCATCGCTGCATCATCATGATGTCATAAATAATTTAATTTATTTAATGTCTAAAAATTATAAATAAAATACTATGATGTAGGAAATATATTTATATTTATAATGAATATTTATAGTCCAAAAGATCATTTATGTAGACAAAATTAAAAATATTTTACATAGTTGATACATTCTTTGTCACATTTAACATTTTTTAAAAATAAATAGATAAAAAGTCACTTTCTCACAAAAGTGATTCCATGGGGCCCCCAAGTTTGGAACAAGGCATCCCATGGTAGGCCATGAGACAACTAGTAGCCTTAGGACACATTTTGTGGTCATTTTTTATTATTATGTTTTTATCTTATTATCTTTAACTACCTGATTACTCATTAATCAATATAATTAAAGATAATTACCGTCATTACTATTCATAATGTCCAAAAGGAAAAGAGTCTAAATTACATAATTTGGACCTTCTGATTCCAAATATGTAATTAATTTTACCAAATTCCAAACACATTAATTTCAATAATTAATTTTAAAAAAAACTTCTCGTTGTCAAAACAAATAGCGGGTTTTTTAGAAAATATATTTATGAAACGTTTGGCACTTGTTTATGCCTAATTCCAAAGTGAAATTAATCCCAATGACCATCATTGAAATAAATGGTAAAAATATATTCAAATTACACTTTAAAACAAATTAAAAAGATAATATAACCATATAATTAAATTATATGAAAAAGATGTTTTGAGGTAAAATGCAGTATTTTTCACTATTCATTAAAAAATGAACATTGTCATAAAAATACAAAAAATTAACCGAAGGTAAATTTCAATGTCCCAATCATAAAAAATATTTTTATTTTGAAAAATAGAGCTTATAAAATTTTCAAAAAGTGGATTTAAAAGGGGTTCGCCATCAAAAGGCGGTTAATCGACCTTTTAAAGAATATTAGAACGTTTTCGCTTAAAAACTGGATGCATTTGCATTTTTAATCCTCTAAAATTTATTATAAAGAGTAAAAATATTTGAAAAACATATATAATTATTTTTTATTTAGTTCTTTTCATTCCCGCCATTACAACGGCTAGGCGTTAACTACCATTTAAAATAATATTATTTTATTATTAGAGTGCAACGTAAGATTCCCAAGAAACTCGTTGTTGCGTGTTGGGTACGCCATAGAGCATAGAATCCCCTTTAAAATAATATTAATATTTTATTCAAAAATATGGATAAATATAAAGATGTAATATTCTTTATTTACCTGGGGTGTTACAATGACAACATAGATAACATTTAATATTATAACAAAAATTTAAATATTATCTTGAATTAGTTGACCAAACAATTGAGTTTTATGTATATATAAGATGAACGACTAATACTCCTCTTATAAAGAAACATCATTTAAAAATGTGTCATGAAAACATAACATATTTTAATAGTATAAGTAATTATTATAAATCAATTGTTGTTTACTAGGGTTATAAATAATTATATGGGTGAAACTATAAGATTTTTTTAAAATTTAAACATCATATATAAAGATAAATAAACATCTCAGGAATTATATGTAAAGTTATAATGGAGGATCTAAGAACTATTTAAATTCATGGTCTATTTTTTATTCAAATGTTGATAGATATTGGTTATTATAAAGAGTTTTGATTTTTGGGTGTGTTAGTGGAAGCCTATTGTTAAGATTTAGGGATTGAGGTGTGGTGTTGAGAAGGAGTTATACTATTATAATATCACAATTCCATGAAATATGGGATACAAATTGTGGTTTGTAGTTTATACAAGATAACATAATATATGGGTTGTACCACATCATGAGTCATGGAGGTTTTTTATTATTACATTAGTTGTAGTTAAGGGTTCACTATTATATATTGGATGTCATAGTGAGGAGGAGAGTTCCATGACATTAATTCTAGGATTTGGGGAGGCTCAAAAGGTAGAGATGAGGAGTCCCAACATGAGGTATCTCTAGGGTGGTCATTAAGGGAATGACTATAATGGACAAGTAGTGATTGTGACTATTTATAATTCTGATCTTTCTATTGGGATAAGTTGTTATTCCAAAGTTGATATGGTCCAGGTTGTAATGATGCACTAGGTGGATGAATCATTGTATAACAATTTGAGTCACAGCATGACTAAGGTGCTCCATTTTTTTTAAGGTGTAGAATATAAAATATTTCTATTGATCCCTTTAACCCTTCATCCATATATACCTCATCATGTCCATGAATTTACACAGTGTTATAGTTCCCTTGAATATATCTTATATCTAATACTATTTATTCTTACATATTTAAGGAATAATTAATTTTTAAGGTCCCCATTCGGTATGTTTAACACTATATAACTCCATGATGGATACAATATTTTCTCTATTACTAATTTGACATATCAAAACCCTAATGTTACAATTTTGATGTTTATTTTCAGGTTTCAAGGTATCTATTGTGAATTGGGAATAATGAAAGTGAATGTATTCCACATTAATTTTGGGTTAGGATGTTATTACCTTATTAAAGTATTCATATAAAACATTATATATGGAATTGTAATGTTGGTTCATGTGTTAGCATTTTGAAGTTATTTTTTTTGTATCATAGTTACTGAAGGGGTCTAAATTTACATAGATAACATCTTAGATGATATTTATGATTTAAATTAACAAGAAATTAGTGAATCCTTCCTTTATTTATAGTAATAGGTTTGGTGTCTTTCTATGTTAATTATGGGTAAATATGCTATTTTGGATCGATTAAGGCTATGTGGACCAAGTAATATGGTATCTATGTATCGGTAATGAAAAAATTAACATATTATTGTATTAAGTGAATGTTAATGGGGGAATGCAGGTCAATGATGAGTGGGAAAGGAAAAAAATAATGGAGTCATTCAATCAATGTTTTAACTTGGGAATGTGTCATTGGTCCTTTTTCAGTTACTTATACATACATATTAGTATTCTTGATATACTTATTTAATATTTAATATTAATGGATATAAACCCATATTATGTTAGAATATGGTGGATTTTTTTATAATGGGGTCTGATTATTGATATGTAGGGGAACCTCAATTGATAGGAATGAGATGCACGATCATAATATGGGGAAACCTTGATTGAGAAGGATGCCATTAAGATGATGGTACATTAAATATCATGACTAACATGGTTTTTTCTAATACGATTATATATGATCACATTTTTTTGTAATTCTATATTTTAGATAATTAATTATTATCATAGTTGAGTGATAAGTTGTGTTCAGGGATTTAGTTTGGGTTTTTTTGGTTGACCTCACCTAGTTGAGGGGTGTATGACCAAGTACCTGATATGGGATGTGAGTTGGTTCTAGATGAGGCAATATACATTGAGTGATAAAGGACAGGCCATATTCAAGACTAGTTTTTTCCATGGAGTGTCTTTTCCAACTGGTATGGATCCTAAATAGATATGGTTGGCGTTCATGTAAACTTAGTGCACCATGACCTAGTAGAGTTAAATGATTTAATTATTTACTCATGCCAATGAATATATGTATACTATAATTTTTATAATTGGGTTCTTAAAGGGTCTTACTCGGATTACTAATAGCTCACTACAATATAACCTTGGTTAAATGTGTAAAAAAATATAAGGATCCATCCAAGATAAAGGATCATCTCTCGGGAAGCTGAGCAGGTTGAGTTGTTTAAGATTTTATGTGACAACATCCCACACATTCAGTTAATTTTTATGTTATTTCACTAATATTATTTTATTTTTTAATAGATGTATTAATAGATCACATGTGGGGAATATTTTGAGTATAACTATGAACTGTTGTATCCAAATTGGATAATGAAAATTATGTTCTAATCTGTAGGATTATTATTTGTTCATTTGACTAGTTATTTATTTATTACTAATTTTATTATGTTAATTACTTATTTTATTCTAATATTTATGGAACCACCTCCATAAAACATGATATAGTCCCTCATTAATTTTTTATAGAATCTTGAGTGCATGGAGGTGTGAATGAGGTCTTGTCTCACACAAGATCAGACGTAGTTATCCAAATATGGGTGTTACAAAATAGAATCAATGAAAATTATTATTCATTATTATTTGGTTCATTGGCGAAATATGTCACGACATGGCCCCCGAGGCCCGTGCCGTAACTACCCCAATCCTTCCTTCCATTGGCCAGGGGCTAGCGACTAGCACCAAATTCGTATTCCCTTAAACTGGGAAGGAATTTCCTTTATAACCTATAAGCTCATGCAACCAAGCACATAACAAGATACGAACTCAGGAAAACTGTATAACCAAGAGAGAGTGGTGAATGTATAGTGGCTGGAATACAAGCCCAACAGTAAAAGTACAAGTACTTTTGGAATACAATACAACTAAAAAAGAAATAAAGTCAGCTTCTAGGTCGTCCTCTGAGGATCCTACCTGGAGGGTGGGTACAGATCGCCTCCTCAGCACACCACATCAACCCACCTCCTCTACGTACCGACATGTCATATGGTCCTCCTCAGGGTACCATCTAGTCCTGGTACTCTCAGCCTCAGTTATCATTGTGCATCGTCTTCATCTAACACAAAAAGGTTCAAACATATCCCATACATGGGTTAGTATAATGATACTCAGTTAGGACCCTGAGACCCTCAAGGCCTCACAAAAATAAACCAAGGATAAATCACAAAGTATGAAATCAAAAAATAACCCTACTTAGGTATATGCTCATTAATATATCTGATTTATCAAGTAATCCATCTCAATCCTGGGGAAAAAAAAGAAAACTTGACTAAGGTCAAACCATGATTTTATTCTAGGGGTAGTATCAAGTGATATCCCAATTCACATTTTTGAAAGCTCGGCTGCTTGAGAACTCCTTCCCTATAGAGTACAGTGGGCCTTCTGTGACACCAAGGCTCTTCCCACTAACCTTGTACTACTGAGGTACTCCTCCTATCCAGTATCGTGGGTCTGTCGTATCATAAAGTAGCTCCCCACCATGGGTCTTCCACATCACCAAGGAACTCCCTACTGTGGATCCTCCGGGACACCAAGGCGCTCCCCACAAGGCTAGTCGAGTCACTCCGAGTTGAATCAGTTAGTAGTCGTCAGGTATTATCCAGCTACTAGGTCTCTGCTGTAACACCCGATACTTTTATGAGAAATATTTTGTTTTTATGTTATATAAATCATCAAAGGAATATTTCACTACACACAACACTAGATTGTCTTGCTTAACACGCAATTGCGGCCTTCCTCAGTAGCTTGCATCGTAGGCAATACCGAGTTACACTAAACAACGATATGCTATTAAAATATTATTAAAACTATCCATTATGAATATTACTAACTGAATTTTGAAGTTTATAAAATTTTAATTCAACTTATACATTTTCTAGAATGAGGTATAAAAGAAAAATCAGTTTTTTTGTATAAAAGAAATATTTTTCAAAAAAATACAGTTTTGCTGCCTTTTGATGGCGCACCCACATTAAATATAGTTTTTGAAATGTTTATAAGTTAAATTTGACAAAATATAATTCTTCTTTTGAATCAGGGTATAAAAATTTACTTTGGATAAATTTTTGATATTTTTCTGATAACTTTCATATTTTGATGAATAGTAAAAATACGCAAATTTTTAATTAAAAACAACTTTTTTCATTGAGATAATTTATATGGATAAATTATAATATTGAATGGTTTTAAAGTATAAATAGAATATATTTTTACCATTTAATATAATGTATGTCATTATCATTAATTTCACATTGAATTCATAGGTAAAAACATTTCAATCTTTGGCAATGTTTTAACTTCTAAAACTTGTTTTCTTAACAACGTGATTTATTTTAAATTAATTATTGCAACTTATATGTATTGAATTTTTAAAAATGGATTCCATATTCAGAATCAGTGGGTCCAAATTATTTTAATAGACTACTTTTTATTTTTGGGCATTATGAATAGTAACTACGGTAAATTTTATTTACCATAGTTAAAGGTAAATCGGGTAATTATGGGTAAATATAAGATTATAAAATTACCCTAACACCTGCCAAAATCTTATTGGATGACTAAAAGTCGACCCATATCACCTAAGGGTCGGATTCGATTCATTTAATGGACTTTTGTCCATGAAAATAATTTAATTATTATTAAAACCAATGAATGTGACAACATGTCACTTTCTTAAATCTTATAAGTATAATAATTTTAATTTGGTGATAAACTTAATGCAACTTCGAACATGAATAGTCTCCAGAAAGCTAATACAATTATCTACATCATAGGAATTTATGTAAAAATTTTATGGATTAAATAATTATCATTAAGTATGACACAATAGTGATGTTTAAATTATTTTATTAACTAAATTAGCAAATAAATTGTTTTAAAAATATTAAAATAAATATTATATGAACTATTTAATGTTCTACACTAATTTTCTAGATACATATGACATTTTAAGAATCTATTAAATCTTTTAGTTCGAACATATATTCTGTATATATTTTATTTAAATTCAAATCAATGAATAGTGTCAAAATTGACACTATTGTTATTTTATAAAAATAACATATTATAAAATTGTTTAAAAATCACAAAAATATTTAGAATTTGTAAATTAAAATTTATATGGTCGAAAATGTCATAAAGTTTCAAATTATGGAAAATTCACAACACATATGTAATTATTTATAATAATGTAAAATTTAGAATATTATTACCACAAATAAAATTAAATTTATAAATAAGGATAAATCAAGTTGATAATGTTTAAAATAAATTCCTAACATGTCTAAATTTTAATGGTTGATGAGATTACAACCCTATCTCATCTATTATTCGTATATGAGTCATTTTGGAAGTTTTTATGTCGGGTTGGGATTTAATATAAACTAATATTTCTTATATTTCCAAAGGTTCCCCTCTCCTCCCTTATAAAAGGGCACCTCCTCCTTCTCCTCCTCACACCAATATGAGCCTTCAATCTTGGAAAAACCCTGACACATTCTCCTCTAAACTTCCCTAGAATCATCCTAGAGGTTCTGGTCTTCTTCAAAGACCATCCCTACTGCCCTAAGAGGAGGTTAAGAAGAGGCGCGTCAAAAAAGAGGTAATATCCATTACCGATCCTTTCAAAATTCTTTCTTCTTCAACTTCTTCTTCTTTATTTGTTTCATTGTTAAGTAATAATATCAGTATCACTAATATACTGATATGTTATTATAATTATGAAACAACCCTATTTCACCTCTTATCCATCCTATGGAAAACGAAATCACCGCGTGTGCGTACGTACGGAATACCGTCTCCACGCCGTGGTGTAATCTATTTTCCACCACAACCTTACTTGGATGGGTATAAGGATGAAAGTAATGAATATATATGATTATTGAAAAGTTGTATTGATTCTGAAATAGTATACATACACTCCAATACAATTCCACGATCATGGGAACGATATCATCACTCATGCGTACATACGGAATACAGTCTCCACGATGTGATGTGATTCGTTCTACATGATCTTCATTGCATAATGATTATATAAATGAATTTAATGAATGAATATGATATGTATTACACTAATACCATTCTGGAAATGAGTTATATATAACCTAAATAGAAGAATAAGAATATATTTGACAAACACGCATAAGAACAAAAAGTAATAAACACCCGAATAACAAGTAGTAATGAAATATTACTAATAAGAAGCTAAGAATATGACCATATATGATATCATAACAATAATTATGATTCGTTAATAAGTCAATAACATTATTTAAATCATTATACAGGAGGTTCGGACACTTACGAAGCAAATCGAACCTAAGGTAAGGGAAAATATCACAATCTCATTTTATCCGAGATTGTTTATATGTTGGTATTTACTGGGGTGTATTTTATCATCCAAATCCATGTTCCCTAAATATGTAACATTGTTTCCATCCACCTACAATTTTTTAAATCCAATTTTACCCTTCGGTGAGTTTTTAGTAAAGGATATGAAAGGAATATTTTGTCGTTTTTCGTACGAGGTACTTTTTGTCTTTTCTGACAAAAGAACGAGAAGAATGTTTTTTTTAACTTATACGACATGAATGGATTTTTAAAACATTATTTCCAAGAAGCTTACTTTTCAAGTTTTCAAGTTTATTTTTAACCAACTTATTTTAGATTAAAATTGTATGACATGTTAAGAAAGGAAAATTTTTTTGATGTAGAAATGATATTTTCCTCAAGAATGGAGTTCAAGTGTTTTATCAAAATTATTTTCCATCTAAGATAATAAAGGGTTCTCTTTCTATCCCTATTATTACATTGATTTGATTATGTTGTGATGGAATTATTTTTATGAATTCATTTATCTTATATGAGTTTTTTTATGATGTCACGATGTTTAAGATTCCCATTTTTATTACATGGTTATGATATGATGTATGGTTTATGATTTTGTGGCACCCATAAGAATGGTATCATTATGAGATGGGTGGGACCTATATCTCCCTTCAATGCATTGGGTAAAGATTTTATATCTCATGAGATAGACATGACTAGAACAGTAGGTTAAACCGGTTCAGTGAAATAGGACTGAAACGAGGAGTGAACTCGGTTCAGAAATGGACTTTGTCCACTAAGATAGTCTTGGCAATGAGTCTTGACTAATAAGAAATGATTATCTATGATTATGTGTTTATGCCACATAGTTTCATGTTTTACGTTATGATTATTGGAATTTCATTTCACTACTATGATTTATCCCATGTTATGAAATTATGCTCTCTTTTGTAGGTTAAGATTTCCAAAATGTTATGTTCTTATGAATATGATGTGATTTATATTTCTTTCGTTTACCCTTACTGATCATTTGAGCTCACCATTTTGTATGTTTTCATTCCCCAGGTCAGGAGAAAGCTTATTAAGTAAGATATGTCAAAAGGGACTATAGATATGATGAAATAAATGGGAGACAGTGTAGACGCTTTGTGAACCAGTTGTTTATGTTTCCAAGTTTCTAAAGACTCTATACCTATATGGTCCTTCCATGTTTTTGTTATATGTTGTAATAACTATGCATCAATTTTTAAGTAATAACAATGTATGTAATGTATGGGTCGTTATAGTTGGTATCAGAGGAAAGGTATAGTCAACCTTTGGAAACTAGGATGTGAAAGCCTTAGTAAGAACCCCAAGGAAAATTATAAGCATAGAACACAATCTTATTGTTTTATAAATGACCATGAATAACCTAGGATACGACCTTAAGTGTAAAATTTTATTCTTGATTGTGTGGTTTTCCTATTATAATTAGTGTTTCTCACACTATTCTTCATGGTTTTGGTCAATGGCTGGAACCCGAAGGAACTGTGTTAATGCGGAATGCGATGGGCAATGCAATGATTTTCCCCCTGGGCAACCAAATGTTATGGGAGATAGAATGAAAAATATTGTAGCCATTCTCACACAACTTTCTCAAGCTATGAATCATGCAGGACTTCCAAACGATCAAAGGAAGGAGCAACATTCTGTTGAATCCTTCATGAGGCAGCGTCCACCTTCTTTCAGCGGGTCTACTGATCCATTAGTTGCTGAACAATGGATTATTATACTGAAAAGGTATTTTCAGTTCTTCAATGTTCTGAACATGATAATTTCATCCTAGCAGTGTATCGTTTGGAAGGAGATTCTGATCAATGGTGGAATCTTATTAAGAATATGAGGCAAAGGGATGAAATTGAGTCCATGTAATGGGACAAGTTCAAGAACATATTTTTCAATAAGTACTTCCCTCATATTCTTTGAAAAAATATGGAGAAAGAGTTTCTTGAACTGAAACAAAAGGATGATGAATCTGTTGGTACCTATGAAGCAAATTTTACAAGACTTGCAGGGTACGTTTCTGGTATTGTTATCCAACCTGAGAGTAAGATCGATCGATTCTTTAGTGGCTTAAAACCAAGTCTTCGAAGGGCGTTATCCATAAGGGACTTCAATAGCTACGAGGAAATCGTTCGATGTGCTCTCAATGTCAAGATGGAGATTGGAGTAAACCATCAGTCATATGGGTTTGATAAAAAGAGGAAAATAGAATTCAAAGGAAAATCTAAAGAGCACACTGAAAAGAAGATGAGCTTTCCATTATGCTCAATTTGTGGAAAGAAACATGGAGGGAGTTGTCTTAAAGGGACAAGTAAATGTTTCAAATGTGTAAAGGAAGGTCATCAGGCATTTGAATGCCGCAATGATGGGAAAAAGATGTCTAATGATGCAAACAAAGGAAGGGACACACAGAATGAATGTACTACACTTCAATGTTTCAAGTGCAATGATATGGGACATTATTCCAATAAATGCCCTAATCCAAGGGTTGATGATGACGGTCGATGTCAACAAACTCTTAAGGCTAAGGACAAAGGAAATTCACATGAAATTTCTATCAGCGACGTGGAGTACGATAACGATGTGGTGAAAGGTACACTTACCGTCCACACTAAAGTAGAAAATTTTTTATTTGATTCTAGATCCACCCACTCCTTTATTTCTGAATAATTTTCTAAGGATATCCCCGTATTACCTCAACAATTAGATGTTGAGTTAGCTGTGACAACACCTAATGGCATAACAGTCGCATAAAAAGTTTATAATTCTTCCCCGATTGAAGTTTGTGGGAATGTGCTTCCTGCAAATCTTGTGATCCTTCCTATAGTGGAATTTGATGTGATTCTTGGCAATGATTGGCTTTATTTATATGGATCTCATATCAATTTCCAATGAAGGGAAGTCACATTTCATATTCCTGATCAATCTATGATCGTCTATCGATGCAAGGATGAACATAACCTTCTAGTGGAAATTTCTTCCATCTTATGGGTCTTGACTCCGCTTAATGAAGGTTATTTATCTCAAATGGTTGGTGAGAAACTCACAATTAAGAATATACCCATTGTACGGGAGTTTGATGATGCCTTTCCAGAGGAATTTCCGGGTCTTCCACCAAATCGTGAAGTTGAGTTTTCAATAGAAATCATACCGGGTGCTTTGCCTATTTCAAAGACACCTTATAAAATGGCCCCAATTGAGTTGCAGGAATTGAATAAGCAACTCCAAGAGAATCTTGATAAGGGATTCATATGCCCTAGTGCATCACCTTGGGGCGCACCTGTTTTTTTTGTTAAGAAGAAAGATGGATCAATGATACTCTGCATTGATTATCGAGAACTTAACAAGATCACTATCAAGAACAAATATCCTCTCCCACTCACTGATGACCTATTTTACCAAATACGTGGAGATCAATACTTTTCCAAGATTTATCTTCGTTCAGGGTATCATCAATTAAGGGTAAAAAGGGAGGATATACCAAAGACGGCTTTCCGTACAAGTTATGGACACTATGAATTTATAGTGATGTCGTTTCGTCTTACTAATGCCCCTGCTATCTTCATGGATCTGATGAATAGAGTCTTTAGAGACTATCTTGATCAGTTTGTGGTAGTCTTTATAGACGATATTCTTGTCTATTCAAAGATCAAGGAAGAACATGAAGATCACTTGAGAATTATATTGATGACCCTGAGAAAGGAGAAGATTTATTCCAAATTTACCAAGTGTGAATTTTGGCTTCAAAAAGTTGCATTTTTGGGTCACATAATCTCAAAAGAGGGGATATATGTGGATTCCGCAAAAACAGAGGTTATCGAAAGATGGTTGAGACCAACAACAGTAACTGAGATCCGAAGTTTTCTTGGTTTGGCTGGATATTATCGACGTTTTGTGAAAGATTTTTCACGATTATCTAATCCTCTCATCAGGTTGACTCGAAAAGGAGTTAAGTTCATGTGGACGGACAAATGTGAAGAGAATTTCAAGGAGTTGAAAAAAAGGTTATCCAGGGCACCTGTACTCACACTTCCTTGTAGTGGAGAAAGGTTTGTGATCTACAATGATGCATCCAAGAAGGGACTGGGATGTGTTCTCATGCAAAATGATATAGTGATAGATTATGCCTCATGACAGTTGAAAATCCATGAGCAAAATTACCCAAATCATGATTTGGAGTTATCTGTGGTAATCTTTGCATTAAAGATTTGGAGGCATTACCTTTATGGTGAAAGGTGTGACATTTATACTGATCATAAAAGTTTAAAGTATATTTTCACACAAAAGGAGCTGAATATGCGTCAAAGAAGATGGTTGGAGCTGATTAAGGATTACGACTGCTCAATTAATTACCACCCTGGGAAAGCAAACAAGGTGGCAAATGCATTAAGTCGACAAGACCATGCCAGTTTATCCATGATGAGGATCACAAAAGATCCAATATTTATGGATTTACAAAGGATGGATCTTGGCATTATAATGGAAGGGGGAAAATCGTATCTTTCTCAAATGAATGTTCAACCATCTATACATGTGAAGATTAAAGAGGCACAGAAAGAAGATGTAGAGTTACAAAAGAAGGTGAGAAATGTTCCTGAATTCAACCATGATTGTCATGGGATAATAAAGTTCAGGAATCGGGTTTGTTTTCCTCCCATCCCCAAATTAAAGAAGGAGCTGGTGGATGAGGCTCATAGTTCTTCATTCTCTATTCATCCTGGAAGCACCAAGATGTATAGGGACCTGAAAGAGTACTTTTAGTGGGATAGCATGAAAAGAGATGTTGCTGAATATGTCTCTCAATGCTTGGTTTGTCAGCAAGGTAAAGCTGAGAGACAGAAGTCTAAGGGGATGTTACAACCATTACCCATACCCGAATGGAAATGGGAAAACATCGCTATGGACTTTGTCACAGGACTTCCTAAAACATCCAAAGACAATAATGTTATCTGGGTCATAGTTGATCGTCTTACATAGTCTGCAGACTTCATTGCTATTAGAGAGGATTACTCTCTGGATCAGATTGCCAGGATATATGTAAACGAAGTGGTAAGATTGCATGGAGTACCACTTTCTATTATATCTGATCGGGATCCGAGATATACCTTAGAGTTCTGGCGAAGTCTTCAGCATACTCTAGATACAGAGTTGAGTTTCAGCACTGCTTATCATCCTCAAACAAACGGTCAGTCTAAGAGAACAATTCAAACTCTAGAAGATATGTTGAGAGCTTACTTTATGGATATCAGTGGTGGTTGGGATCAACACCTACCTTTGGTGGAATTGTCTTATAATAATAGCTTTCACTCTAGTATTCAAATGGATCCTTATGAAGATCTCTATGGAAAGAAATGAATGACTCCAACTTTCTGGGATGAAGTTGGGGAAAGAAAGCTATTAGGACCTGATCTCATTGATGAAATGGCAGAAAAGGTCAGATCTATTCAACAACACATAAGAGCAGCTCAGAGTCAACAGAAAAGTTATGCCGACAACCGAAGAAAAGACCAAGAGTTTGAAGTGGGTGATAAAGTGTTCTTACGAATATCTCCCTGGAAGAGGGTCATGAGATTTGGAAAGAAGGGGAAGTTGAGCCCTAGATATATCGGTCCTTTCGAAATACTGGATCGTGTCGGGAAGGTAGCTTACCGATTGGAGCTTTCACCGAATCTCTCTCAAGTACACGATGTGATCAATGTATCTCTCCTGAGAAAGTACATACCTAATCCTTCACATGTACTCATCTCAGAAGTTGTACCGCTGGAGCAAGATCTTTCTTATGAAGAATAGCCGATAGAGATTCTGGATAGTAGCGAAAAATTCCTATGAAACAAGACCACTCTCTTGGTGAAAGTTTTATAGAGGAACCACTAATTAGAAGAAGCTACATGGGAGCTTGAAGATATGATGAGGGAGAGGTATCCTCATCTGTTTGTTACAAAGTGACGAATTTCGAGGGAGAAATTCATTTTAAGGGGGGTAGAATGTAACACCCGAGACTTTTATGAGAAATATTTTGTTTTTATGTTATATAAATCATCAAATGAATCGTTCACTACACACAACACTATCTTGGCTTGCTTTACACGCAACTGCGGCCTTCCTCGGTAGCTTACATCATACGCAATACCGAGTTTCACTAAATAACGATATGCTATTAAAATATTATTAAAACTAGACATTATGAACAGTACTAAATTAATTTTTAATTTTATAACATTTTAATTCAACTTATACATTTTTTAGAATGAGGTATAAAAGCAAAATCAATTTTTTTGGACAAATAAATTTTTTTCAAAAAAATACAGTTTTGCCACCTTTTGATGGTGCACCCACATTAAATATAGTTTTTCACATGTTTATAAGTTCAATTTGACAAAATAAAATTCTTCTTTTGAATCAAGGTATAAAAATTTACTTTGGATAAATTTTTGATATTTTTCTGATAACTTTCATATTTTGATGAATAGTAAAAATACGCTAATTTTTAATTAAAAACAACTTTTTTCATTGAGATAATTTATATGGATAAATTATAATATTGAATGGTTTTAAAGAATAAATAGAATATATTTTTACCATTTAATATAATATATGTCATTAGCATTAATTTCACATTGAATTCATAGGTAAAAACAATTCAATCTTTGGCAATGTTTTAACTTCTAAAACCTGTTTTCTTAACAACGAGATTTATTTTAAATTAATTACTGAAACTTATATGTTTTGAATTTTGAAAAACTGGATTCCATATTCAGAATCAGTGGGTCCAAATTATTTTAATAGTCTACTTTTTATTTTTGGGCATTATGAATAGTAACTACGGTAAATTTTATTTACCATAGTTAAAGGTAAATCGGGTGATTGAGGGTAAATATAAGATTATAAAATTACCCTAAAACCTGCGAAAATCCTATTGGATGACTAAAAGTCGACCCATATCATCTAAGGGTCGGATTAGATTCATTTAATGGACTTTTTTCCATGAAAATAATTTAATTATTATTAAGACCAATGAATGTGACAACATGTCACTTTCTTAAATCTTATAAGTATAATAATTTTAATTTGGTGATAAACTTAATGAAACTTCGAACATGAATAGTATCAAAAAGGATAATACAATTATCTACATCATAGGAATTTATTTAGAATTTTTCATGATTAAATAATTATCATTAAGTATGACACAATTGTGATGTTGAAATTATTTTATTAACTAAATTATCAAATAAATTGTTTTAAAAATATTAAAATAAGTATTATATGAACTATTTAATGTGCTACACTAATTTTATAGATACATATGACATTTTATAAATCTATTAAATCTTTTATTTCGAACATATCTTCTGTATATATTTTATTTAAATTCAAATAAATGAATAGTGTCAAAATTGACACTATTGTTTTTTTATAAAAATAACATATTATAAAATTGTTTAAAAATCATAATAATATGTAAAAATTATAAATTTAAATTTATATGGTCTAAAATGTCATAAAGTGTAAAATTATGGAAAATTAACAACACATATTTATTTATTTATAATAATTTAAAATTTAGAATATTATTACCACAAATAAAATTAAATTGATAAATAAGGGTAAATCAAGTTGATAATGATTAAAATAAATTCATAACATGTATAAATTTTATTTTTTGATGCGATTACAACCCTATATCATCTAATATTCGGATATGAGCCATTTTGGATGTTTTTATGTGGGGTTGGGATTTAATATAAACTAATATTTCTTATATTTCCAAAGGTGTCCCTCTCCTCCCTTATAAAAGGGCACCTCCTCCCTCTCCTCCTAACACCAATTTGATCCTTCAAACTCATCCAACCCCTGCCACTTTCTCCTCTACAATTCCCTAGAATAATCCTAGAGGTTTTGGTCTTCTTCAAAGACCATCCCTAGTGCCCTAAGAAGAGGTTAAGAAGAGGCGCGTTAAAAAAGAGGTAATATCCATTACTGATCCATTCCAAATTCTTTCTTCTTCAACTTATTCTTATTTATTTGTTTCATTATGAAGTAATAACATCAGTAGAACTCATATACTGATATGTTTTTATAAGTATGAAACAACCCTATTTCACCTCTTATCCATCCTACGGAAAACGAAATCCCCGCGCGTGCGTACGTACGGAATACCGTCTCCACGCTGTGGTGTAATCTATTTTCCACCACCACCTTACATGGATGGTTATAAGGGTGAAAGTAATGAATATATAAGATTATTGTAAATTTTTATTGATTCTAAAATAGTATACATACACTCCAATACAATTCCACGATCATGGGAACGATATCATCGCTCGTGCGTACATACGGAATACCGTCTCCACGATGTGATGTGATTTGTTCTACATGATCTTCATTGCATAATGATTATATGAATGAATTGAATGAACTAATATGATATATATTACACTAATAAAATTCTGGAAATGAGGTATTTATAACCTAAAGAGAAGAATAAGAATTTATTCGACAAACACGCATAAGAACAAAAAGTAATAAACACACGAATAACAAGTAGTAATTAAATATTACTAATAAGAAGCTAAGAATATGACCATATATGATATCATAACAATAATTATGATTCTTTAATAAGTCAATAACATTATTTAAATCATTATACAAGAGGTTCGGACACTTAAAAAGCAAATCGGACCTAAGGTAAGGGAAAATATCACAATCTCATTTTATCCAAGATTGTTTTTATGTTGGTATTTACTGGGGTGCATTTTATCATCCTCATCAATGTTACCTCAATATGTAATATTGTTTCCATCCACCTAAAATTGTTTAAATCCAATTCTACCCTTCGTGAGTTTTTAGTAAAGTATATGAAAGGAATATTTTGTCATTTTTCGTACGAGGTACTTTTTGACTTTTCCGACAAAAGTACGAGAAGAATGATTTTTTAACTTATAAGGCATGAATGTATTTTTTAAACATTATTTCCAAGAAGCTTAATTTTCATGTTTTCAAGTTTATTTTTAACCAACTTCTTTTAGATTAAAATTGTATGACATGTTAATAAAGGAAAATGTTTTTGAAGTAGAAAGATATTTTCCTCAAGAATGGAGTTCAAGTGTTTTATCAAAATTATTTTCCATCTAAGATAATAAAGGGTTTTTTTTCTATCCCTATTATTACATTGATTTGATTATGTTGTGATGGAATTATTTTTATGAATTCCTTTATCTAATATGTGTTGTTTTATGATGTTACGATGTTTAAGATTCCCATTTTTATTACATGGGTTATGCTATGATGTATGGTTTATAATTTTGTGGAACACATAAGAATGGTATAATTATGAAATGGGTGGGACCTATATCTCCCTCCAATGAATTGGGTAAAGATTTTATATCTCATGAGATAGACATGGCTGGAACGGTAGGTTAAACCGGTTCAGTGAAACAGGACTGAAACGAGGAGTGAACTCGGTTCAGAAATGGACTTTGTCCACTAAGATAGTCTTGGAAATGAGTCTTGAATAATAAGAAATAATTCTTTATGATTATGTGTGTATGCCACACAGTTTCATGTTTTATGTTATGATTATTGGAATTTCATTTCACTACTATGATTTATCCCATGTTATGAAATTATGCTCTCTTTTACAGATTGAGATTTCCAAAATGTTATGTTTTTATGAATATGATGTGATTGATATTTCTTTTGTTTACCCTTACTGATCATTTTAGCTCACCCTTTTGTATGTTTTCTTTCCTCAGGTCAGGAAGAAGCTTATTAAGTAAGATATGCCAAAAGGGACTATAGATATGATGAAATAAATGGGAGATCGTGTAGACGATTTATGAACCAGTTGTTTATGTTTCCCAGTTTCTAAAGACTCTATACCTATACGGTCCATCCATGGTTTTTTTATATGTTGTAATAAGTATTCTTCAATTTTGAAGTAATAACAATGTATGTAAAGTATGGGCCGTTATATCTACACTTTGTTTTCACGTCTCCAGGATGATCTCCTCCAAGAGCTACTATTTGATACTCCAACTGCCACTAAGCCCCATGAAAAAAAATTACAAGGTCTGCCATGTTATAGGGGTCTCAATGCAATTGATGGCGTGTCAATCGCATGCCTGGTCTGTGAGTAATTATCCATTTAGTCCCGAGGGCCTAGTTGGATTCTTGGTCGATCCACCCTAACTTTTTCCCACCTCAAACCAAAACTCCAGTGGATTATACTCAATGGAACCATCTCGTTCCAAGATTTCCAGGGCCCTTGAAGCTTCATCAAAAGGACGTTCAGTGCCCATGATATGGACAAAAGAATGTAAAAGGGGTCGTAGTGGTCCCGACCCATTGTGTCTGGCCCCAACTGTGAGGGCCGCGAGGGTGGCGGACCGGCGGGGATGGCACGGACCGGCAGCGATGGTGGTGGAAGAGCTGCGAGGGCGCAGACCGGCCACCGATCTGTGGTCCAGCCCCGAGCCGTCGGGACCGGCCGCGGTTTGGCAGCGGTTCGGTCAGGATGGAGGAGCAGCTCGACTCGATAGCGTAGCTTGGCCTTGTGGTGCATCTTGGCTTTGAGGCGGTGTGGCTCGGTTCGGACGGCAGCGCGACTCGATGGACGGCGATATGGCTTGGCTCGGATGGTAGCGCGGCTTGGCTAGGATGTCTGCACGGCTTGGACAGCGGGTCGACCGGGGCAGCGCGGCGAGGTCATAGGTCGGTCAGGGCCACGTAGTGAGGCTACAGGTGGCGGCACCATTACCTCCATCATCTTCGTCACCTTCTTCCATTTCTAAGAATACACCGAAGAAAAATCACAGAGGGGTAGGGCCATGTTTTTTTGGCCCGCACACTCCACATTTAGAGTGGTAGCAAGCAGTTCAAAAAGAACGAAGCATGAACGTGAAACCGTAATCTTCTAAAATGTTTTTTCCCAACCCGCACAAGAAAATAATGGAATACATGGAAGGTGATAAACATTTATAAGTAAACCCCTACCTCATTTTCTTATATACGTTGTCGCAAGGAAGTAGTATGGTCGTCGATTCGTCGTAGATGAAGGCGTCCCATATCGGATGAAGTCCCAAGGTAGAAGCTCGATGTTGAGGTCAGAGTTATTCGTTGGCAGTGTGTTCTTCATGGAAGAACATGTTCTTCGTGGAAGATTGTGTTCTTCATTAGAGAGTTTTATCCCACCAAGTTCTCTCTCTCTATTTCAAAAGGATGATCTCAAAAAAAGAACCCACCCAAAAAAGAGATATCCAATATAATAAAAAGTGTTTCCCCAATTTAATAATTGGCACAATTAAAATTATATTAATTAAATTGGCTTAATTAAGTGGTTTATTGTGATAATTAAGTAGGTGGGTTGGAACAATTAATATGGTGGATGATCAAGAGGCTCCTTCACATTAATGATGGAGTTGAAGAGGTTTCCCTAAATTTATGAGGGAGTTGTGGTTTTTCTCCCAATTAAATGGGGGTTTCAAGGGTGTTTAATCCTAGGTGGTCCCCACCACTATAACCTCTCATGGGAGGTTACGGTCTGGTTGTCCACACCACCAACTTCCACAAGGAGGTTGGTTACAACCAAAATAAAATAAAACATGGGTTTATTTTGTTTTATTATTTCCAAGAACATCCCAGAAACTAACTTTCACCCTCGACCAACTTTCTTCAGGGTGAAAGTCTTCTTAAGTGATCACCAATGTTGCGAGATCAACTATTCCCTTAGATTTTAATTCTGAGCACCAGTTCAAAAGTTATAAAAACACCCTCGTATGATTACTGAACGTAACCGAAGAAAAGTTCATAAATTCATTTTGGGGACTCCATTCCTCAAAATCATGTGTCGTCAATTTTTGCGAACTTTTAAAATTTAAATAAATTTAAAAAAAATTGACATGGAAATTCTGGGACTATACATTATCCTCACCTTAGGGATTTACATCCCTGTAAGACATAACTCAATCCAAGGGAATAAGTGGGGGTAGTGAGCCTATATATGTTCCTCCCACTCCCATGTGCTCTCTTGGTGGTTCCCGTGTTTCCAGCGAATGTGCACCAGAGGTATCAACCGTCCTCGAAGTACATGCTCATGTCATTCCTCAATCACTACTAGAACCTTCGTAAAAGTCATCCCATCATCGACGTTCAGCTCACAATGGTGTATGATGTGAGAAGGGTTGTGCACATATCTCCTCAGCTAGGATACGTGGAAGACGCCTTGCACCCGGTGCAACTGAGGTGGAAGGGCTAAGCGGTAGGCCACCTCACTAACTCGGCTGTGGACCTGAGAAGGTCCGATGAACCTCATAGAAAACTTTTTGCCTCGGCCAAATCTCTGTAGACCTCTTTAGGGTGAGACCTATAAAAATATGTGGTCACCATCCTCGAACTCCATAGGACTCTGTCTCCTGACAGCATACGACTCATGCCTGCTCTGGGTGGTCTTCTTCCACTCCTGGTTGATCTGCACCTTCGTTGTGGTAGACCGAACCATCTCTGGTCCCACGAGTACTAACTCCCCTAGGTCAGTCTAACACAATGGTGATCTGCAAGTCCCCCGTACAGCTCCTCAAAAGGTGTCATCCCTACGGTGGAGTGATAGTTGATGTTGTATGAAAACACCACCAAAGGTAAGTGATCCGACCAACTAAAACTAAAGTTGAGGAAACAAGAATGCATCATGTCCCTGAGGATCTGAATTGTTTGCTTAGTCTAGCCATCCGTCTGAGGATGAAAGGTAGTTCTCAAATGAAGTTTTGTCCTGAAATCATCCTACAATCCCTTCCATGGCTAGGATGTAAAATGTGTGTCACGATCTAAGACAATTGTTGAAGGTACTCCATGTAACCTCGCAATCTCTTGCACAAAGAGTCATCCCAAGCACTCTACTAAACCCTACTATCTGATTGGTAGGAAGTGGGATGACTTGGTGAGTCGATCAACGATCACCCAGAAAGAGTCATTTTCCATGGATGTACGTGGAAGCCCTATCATGAAGTCCATGGATATCCCATCCCACATCCACTCTGGGACCTCTAAAGGCTGAACCTATCCTAATACTACCTGATGATCCAGCTTCACTTGCGGACAAGTGATGCACAATGAGACAAACTTTGCTACCGCTTTCTTCATTCTGAGCCACCAGTGCTGTCGGCGGAGATCCTGGTACATCTTTGCAACTCCTGGATGTACCACTAGATTAGATGTGTGTAACTACCTCAACACATCCTCATGAAGTGACACTGGTACTATGGTACATCCTCGTAAAAGGATAAAGTTCTCCCCACCTTCACAAAATCCATCAGGTTTGTGACCTGTGGATATCTGAGCATGTCGAGCCTTGCGGCCAGCACCCCCGTACTGCTCCTCCCTAACTCACTGAATAAGTTGAGGAGTGACTGTAAGAGATTGAATAAAATCAGCTCCATCACAATCTATGAAGGATATCTGCAAAGAGGCTAGATGATCCATCTCTTTGCCTAGAAGTTGTATACCAGACCTCCTTCTAAGTGAATTTGCAACAACGTTCCCCTTCCCGGGAGTATAGACTATCTCGCAGTCATAGTCCTAGAAGAACTCAAGCTAATGTCATTTTCTTAGTTTCAAGTCCTTCTGATAGAAGATATACCTAAGACTCTTATGATCAGAGTACATGGTAAAATTCCCTCCAGTCAGATAGTGTCGCCACATCTTCAAGGTGAAGACCACTTATTGTAACTGAAAGTCATGGGTAGCGTAGTTCTACTTGTGTTCTCTAAGATGTCAAGATCCATTAGCGATCACTGCTCTCTCCTTCATCCGAACACATCCGAGTCTAGTCCCTAATGTGTTGCAGTAGACTATGTACCCTACGCCCTCCTCTTGAAGCCTCAAGATGGGGGCACTAATCAGCCTCTACCTTAGCTCCTGAAAACTCCACTGGAATTTCTCCAACCAAATGAAGGGTTTCCCCTTATTTGTCAAGGATGATAGTGGTGCTACAAATCTGGAGAAGTTTGGTGCAAACCACTAGTAATATCCAGCCAATCCAAGGAAACTCCATACCTCTGTCACACTCCTGGGTGGCTCCCAAGAAAGTACCGCCTCAATCTTCACTAGATCCACTGCAACTCTAGCCTTAGATATGACATGTCTATGAAAGTGAACCTCTAGGATCCAGAACTAAAACTTTGAGAGCTTACCCTAAAGCTGGTGCTCTTGGACAGTGTCTAGTACAACTCGCAAATAATAGGTAGGATCATCCTCAGTAGTCGAGTAGATCAGAATGTCAACGATGAAGACCACTACAATGCTATCAAGGTATGGTTGAAAGACCCTATTCATGAGTCTCATGAACACTGCTAGAGCATTGGTTTCTCCGAATGGAATAACCAAGAACATGTAGTGGTCTTACCGACATCTGAAAGTCGTCTTCTGCATATCCTCATCCCGAACTCTGAGCTGGTGATAGCCTGATCTGAGGTCTATCTTCGAGAACCACTGTGCTCCCTTCAGCTGATCAAAGAGTTTATCAATCCTTGAAAGTGGGTACTTGTTCTTCATGGTCACTTGGTTTAGGTGCTGGTAGTCGACACAAAGCATCAATCTCCCATATACCTTCTTTTTTGAATAGAATTTGGGCTTCCCTATGTGAAACACAGGTCTAGATGAACCCCTTCCCCTGCAGGTCCTCTAGTTGTACCCACAGCTTGCAATGCTCAGTGAGATCCATCCAATACACTGGTGTAGATATCAGTGCCATCCTGGGGTAGAATTCAATGTAAAAGTCCACCTCTCTACGAGGAGGTAGACGTGGGACATCATCAGGGAAAACATCCTCATACTGGTCCACCACTACAGGATAGCTTTGAATCTCCACATCAATTTCACCGAGGGTAAGCCTAGTCAACTGATGAGTAATTGGATACACCCTCCTCTGAGTAAGTCCATACCATAATGAAATGGCTCCCTTCTAGCCGGTTATGTTAAACCTAGTCCCATCTATGCAGAAACACCAATAATTGCTCCTAATACTGTCAATCTGAGCATGGACTATAGATAACATGTTCATACCCAATATGACGTTGTAAGGCCTCAATGCCGCTAGTAAGAGATCACAGCCGAAGATCTCACCTCCTAGAGTAATCTCCCACTACCAAAACCAATACTTAATCGTCGAATCTTCTCCCGTAAGAGTATCTAGCTGTAAGGATTGAGCCAACGGCTGCTTCGGATTATCCGAGCTCCGAATGAGGGCAGTGGAAATAAATGAATGACTGGAAAATATATCTACTTATACTACAGCTAAGGTAGAGTATACACATATTTTACCTCGTATCAAATCCAGAGCACCATGATCGTAGGCTTCAGCTTCCTAGAGTTGAGCTCTCCCTTGTCCACCTACTCCCTACCGTCGGGGTGGACCTCCTGGTGGTGGTGGTGCCAACATCTCGAATCATCACCCACCTCCAGGTACACGAACAGCTCCTCTGCCATGTCTGGCTGCTCCCTATAGACCGCCTTTTTTGAACCTTTGACTCTTACTAGGCTATCCTTTGACTGTCTATTGATCATCCGTACAGTGGGTCAGATAGTCACGAGCCATGTGACCCTGCCCGCTGCTTGTGAAACACTACCCGCCCTTGGCATGTCTGTCTCTGCCTCAGGTTCCCCACACAACCGACTCGGAATCATGAGGTCATCCACCTATAGGTCTGGTCTTCTTAGACCTCTGCGACATCTCTCTGCTGACAGCTGCAGAAGACTCCACCAAGTGAAGACTGGTGGTGGGTCTCACTGATGGTGACGGCTCTCCAAGAAAACTCTCCATCTATTGGGGCCTCTCAAACACCCCTACCTGTGTTGGGATGCTGTGTGAGATCATCAAAGCCCTGATCTCCCACATGAGCCCCTACTCGAAGGTCTGGGACCTAAAGAACGAGTCTCGAACCATATCAATAGAGTAACATGAGATGTCAGTGAACGAAGCAGAGTACTGATCCACAGTCATGTTGCACTGCTACAGATGAAGTAACTCCTGAATGCACTTTGCACGAAGAGTCACTAGCGAAAATACTTCCCGAAATAGGTTCTCTATGTATGCCCATATAAGCGTAACCTCATCGTGATCCTGGAGCATCGAGCTCAACCATCTTCCTGCTGCTACCTGTATAAGGCTGGTGGAAAGGATCACCATGAGATCAGCTGGTGTCCCCACCAATCGGAAATCTCTCACCACGACCTCCAGCTAATCCTTAGCCGCCTGTGGGTCTCTCTCTCCCCTGAACCTTGGTGGCCTCTGGTGCTAGAACTCTTGAAATACTCTCAAGCAGCATGCACCATCTACTATTGGGGTTGGTGGCATCGGTGGCCCAATTGGGAAAGGTACTGCTGGTGCCTCCACTGGTGCCTCTACTAGAAGAGGTCCCTACACCGAGGCCTCGCCACTTGGTGGGATATTTGTGCATATGGATCTCGGAACTCTACTTGGCTATCTGCATGATGGCATCTTGAAAAAAAACTGTTGCGCTATGGTCAAAAAGTTATACCTGATGAGTAGACCTGGTGAGCTGACTTAAAGAAAACTTTTGAAAACACACATGCAATAATTATTTTCGTGCACTGAGTTGGAAATCAGAAGTTAGGGTTCGGGTGTGTGGATTCGTTGGCCACTGCACCAACACTGGACTCCATAAACTAAAAACCGCACTAACAGCACTTAACACTATTACTTCACAGAAAAAATATGTGTCCTAAGTTCTACAGTAGAACCAACTCCTCTGATTCCAATTTATCATGATTCGTTCCCCAGGTCCCATGCACTAACTAACCCAATCCCACCTTCCATGGGCCAGGGGATGTCGACTAGTACAAATGGCATATTCCCTAAAACTGGTAACGCATTGCCTTTATAACCTGTAAGCACATGCAACCAAGAACATAGAAAGATAAAAACTCTTGGAATCTATATAACCAAAAGAGCATGCCGATAGTAAAGGGGTCGTAATACATGACCAATAGAAAAAGAACAAGTTAAACTGAAATACAATACAACTGAAAAAAAGGAATTTCAGCTGATGGGTCATCTTCCAAGGATCCTACATGAAGTGTAGGTACAGATCGCCTCTTAAGCACACCACGTCCACCTATATCTTCTGTGTACCGGCACACAGTATGGTCTACCTTCGGGTATTGTTCAGTCCTGGTAAACTTAACCTCAGTTAGCATTGTGCGTCGTCTGCATCCAACACAACAAGGTGCAGGCATAACCCGTGCAAGGGTGACAATAACAATACTCAGTAGGGACCCTGAGATGCTCAATGTCTCACAAAAATCCACCAAGGAAAAACCACAATGTATGAAATCAACAGATAACACTACATAGGTATATGTCCATACATATACCTATGTTTTCAAGTAATCCATCTCAGTCATGTTGAAAACATAGAAAACTGAATCATCTCAAACCAATTTTTTATTCTAGGGGTAGTATCAAGTTATATCCCCGGTCACATTGTCAAAACCTCGGCTGCTGGAGAACTCCTACTATATCGACTACAGTGGGCATGATGCTTCACCAAGGCTCTTCCCACTAAACTTGGGCTACTGAGGTACTCCTCCTCTCAAGTATTTTGGTTCTACTGCATCACCAAGGCAGTCCAACTCGTAGCCTACTAAGGTACTCCTCTTATCGAGTACCATGGTTTTTTTGCGACACCAAGGCGCTCCACACTGGGCTAGTCGAGTCACTCCAAGTCGAATCGGTCAGCAGTCATCAGGTCTCAGCCATCTACTAGGTCTTACACTATGCTCACTTGTCTCGAGGAGGATCTACTCCATGAGCTACTAGTCAATACTCTTACTATCACGAATTCCCATGAAGAGGTATCTCAATGTTCCTCCACATTATATGGGTCTCAATGCAACTGATGGCGCATCAATCGGACGTCGGGTCTTTGAGTTATTATCCTTTTAGTTCTGGGGGCCTGGTTGGATTCATTTTCCATACAACCTAACTGTTTCTCATCTCAAACCAAAACTCTAGTGGATTATACTCAAAGTGACCATCTCACTTCAGGATTTCCAGCGTCGTTGGGGGTTCATCAAACGGACGTGCAGTAGCTAAGATATGGAAAAACGTAAGTAAAAGGGGTCATAGTGGGCATGGGTCTCGTCCAACCCGGTCAGACCAACCCGTCCCGACCTAGTCTGGGTCGACCTAGCTTGTATCGGCTCAGCCAAACCCGTTGGGTTTGGCCCTGCCCACAGTGCGGCCCATCCCGTTGGGTCCGGCCTGGCCTGTGAGAGCCTCAGGGGTGGCTGAAATTCTACGAGGGTGTGTATCATCCGTGAGGGAGCGGACTGGCTGCGAGGGCATGGACTGTCAGTGAGGGCAGAGACAGGACACTGGTCAGTGGTCTGACTGTGATTCATCGGGGTCAGCTGCGGTTTGGCAGCGCTGCTCAACTCAGTGGTGGTGTGGCTTAGCTCGGACGGTGGCACGGCTCAGCTGAGATGGAGACACGGCATAGCAGACGGTAGCACATCTCAATGAGGACGGCGGCAAGGCTCGGCGGATGACGGTGCGGCTCGATCAGGACGTCTGTCGGCCGAGGCGGCGCGGCGAGGCCATTGGTCAGTCGGGGTGGCACGGTGACACCGTCGGGGGCGGCTCTGTTATCTCTGTCGTCGTCTTCACCTTCCTCCATTTCGAAGAATACACCAAAGAAGAATGGCGGAGGGTTCGGCCATTGTATTTTGGTCCGCACCCTCCGTGCTTAGAGTGGTAGAAAGCGGATCACAAATAACAAATCATGAATTTGAAACCATTATCATCTGCAATGTTTGCTCCCAACCCGCACAAGAAAAGAATTGAGTACATGGAAAGTGATAAACATTTACTAATAAACCTCTACCTTGTTCACTTCTTGAATTTGGCACAAGGAGGTAGTACGGTCATTGATTCATCGTAGATGAATAAATACAACATCGAAATAAGTCCTGAGGAAGAATCTCGATGTCGAGGTCAGCGTTCTTCTTCAGTGTAGCATTCTTCAAGGAATAACACATTCTTCATTGGAGAGTTTTTCTCCCACAAAGAGAACTCTCTCCTTTTCCAACAGATTTTACCAAAAAAAGAACCCAACAAAATAAAATACATAGCCAATATAATAAAAATATTTTCTTAAAATTAATCAGTGGAACAAATCAAATTGGATTAATTAAATTCTCTCAATTAAGAGGTTCTTTGGCGTAATAATGTGGGGGAGGGTTGGCACAATTAATGTGGAGAAAGCTTAAGATGCTCCTCCACATTAATGATAGATTTTAAGAGGTTTCCCTACATTTATGAGGGAGTGGAGTTTTTTCTACAAATTAAAGGGGGTTTCAAGGGGGTTTAATCCCGAGTGGTCCCCATCACCATAACCTCTCATGGGAGGTTATGGTCAGGTGGTCCACAGCACTATAAAATCTCATGGGAGGTTATGGTCTGGTTGTCCCCACTAGGTACTACCACAAGGAGGTTGGTTACAACCAATGTAAAATAAAACATGTGTTTATTTAATTTTATTATTTACACAAAAAACCAAGAAACTAACTTTCACCCTCGACCAACTACCGTCGAGGTGAAAGTCTTCTTATAAAAACACTGATGCTGCGAGTTAAACGGTGCCCTCATATTTGAATTCCAAGAATCGATTCAAAATTTATAGAACCCATCTCATATGTTTAGTGATCGTACCTGAAGAAAAGTTCAGAAATTAATTTCGAGCACTCCGGGCCACGGAATCACACACCATCAATTTTCACGAACTCATAAAATTCGCATATATTTAAAAAAACAAATACATAAATGGAAATTCTTGGTCATTAAAAAATAAAATATGATATTTTGAACTCATGTTCTAAAAAATAATTTTTTATGTTCAACAATAATGTATTATAAATAATGCTTATATGGTAGTTGGGTTTTTTATTTCATGTTCTTGATTTTCATCATTAGATATTATATGATATAAATTTCTATATTTTTAACATTACTAATGGTAGATTGTGTGTTAGATCATGAATCATAGATATGAACATAGGTTCAAATGTATTTGAATCTATTTCATATGGATAATATAGATCTAATTTAATTAAATTTCAATAATAATTTATTAGAAAATTTATAAAATTATTTATTGGGGAAATATAATTAATATAGAAAAAACATGTTATAATACATATTTATATAATAGTAGAAAACATTTAGGTCCATGTAATATTGAATAAGGTATTGGGTGAGTACTGGATGTTTTTTCTTATTGGTTCTAGAAAATGTAAATTTGATGATGTCATATGGTTTCACCAATAGACCAAACTGAAAATGTCCAATTCTAAGAAATATTATTGTTTTACGACTATAATTTCACAAGGGTGGGGATAGGAATAATCATAATGATATCATATTAGTTTAGGAAGAAGAACCACTAAATGTAGGGGTATTTCATATGGTACCACTGGGATAGGGGTACTCATCTCAGCAAGCCAAATGAGGTAGACTATTCCGGGGATTTTGAGTTGTAGTGTCGTACATGTTTCTTATGTATTAATAGTCCTCTGGATTATTATAATTTTTTTTATAATTGGTACCTTCAATATAATTGAGACACACACTAAATTTTGGATAAAGTTAATAGATTCCCTAGGATGCTTCCAATAACCAATTTTTTAAATATTTCATCCCATAGTCATTTAATATATATTGATTTCTAAACATCATTATCCTCTAGTAAAGGATGGTATCTATAATAGGCGGTGAAATTTATATATCAGGATTTTAATTTTTTTAAATATTTTATGATGGTAATAATGTATAGAAGCAATGTATATGTGATGGATATTCAACCAGAGGTAAAACCCAGGTTAGTATCGTTAACATAAGGTCTTACACATATGTGGTTTGAAAGACTCTAATTTTAATCGTGTGTACTAATGTACATTAGGAAGTAGGTTTCTTCGCATTATATGTTATGAATTTAGTGACCTCTCTAGTGGAAATGTGGGTTCTTAATTTAGTAATAGGAAGAAGATATATAATGATATATCAAATGATAAATAGAGGTATTCAAGTTATATTTTGGGTTAATATTTCTCTTCTAGTAGAAGTGTTCCCCGTATGAGTTATCAATGTGATAAAATAAATCATCACTATAGATCATGTATGTTTCCACTGAAGGTGTTACATGATTTTGGTATGATAAGGAATATAATATAGTTATATATGATGATGAAATAGTATGGATATTTTAGATGTTCAAGTATGACATATTCATAAAGGGATTGGTTAGGGGGATCCAACTAATAGTAGATCCTCATTTATGAGGTCTGAATATGGACATGGTTGAGGGTCTTACGGTCAGAAGAATCAAAATTTTTTATAGGGATTATTTCCATAGGAAATAATATGGTTATAGGGACATGTTATGGGATATTATATAATTATAATATAACCATTGAGTATAATTTTGGATGATAGAGAAAAATTTCCTTATACCATAACATGTATAGTTCTAGTTTCTTTGACTCTTTATGTCAACTTAATCGATTTATGGATTTCTCATTCGTTTTTTCTACCTTAGTTGTGTATTTTTTTGGATATCAAAAGATGTTTTTTATAGGAAGAATCCATTTTATAAAATTATTATCAAGATGTTAGATCATTTTCATGTTTTCCAAAATATTTTTTAGTATAGGGGCGTAATGGGAATTAGGGGAATTCTATTTATTTAAAATATGATGTGTTTTGATGTCGTCTTTTATATATATTGATTTATACACTTATTGGGATGAGATTGATTTCTACAAGAGATGGGTTCCTTATCCCAACATTATAGGATAAAATTATGTTCTATTTATATAATTAGAGATGTATTTATGAATTGAAAAACCAATATTCAATATGATAGAATCCATTATATCATAGGTGGAAGGTATGGGTAATATATTATACTAGATTAAATTGAAGATAAATTTCATCCAATGATTGGAAATTTTCATAATTTTTTTTCAAATAGATTCTCATAACTATTTTATAAGAGGAAGATTGAGTTTTTGATTGATATTTTTGTAGTTGTAGATCCCACATCAATTTCTTATTATCAAATGAATCTTGATATGTTGAGAAATAGAAATTAGAAACACAATGACCATGATAAAATAGGACTTATTCACCAAATAACCTCTCCTTTAGATGTCCTAGTTTATTTTTCCAATATTTTAGATAATATCTTCATGTTGTGTGTGAATTATTAAAGGATTTACAAGGTTACAATGGTGAAAATTTATTTATTGGAGTGTATTGATGAAATTTTTGATTATTTACTGGAATTTGTGTGATTTCATAGTAATTTCATGTGATCGAGATACCATCAGTTGCTGATCAAGATGGAGGATATGTAAAATATGGTGTTTAGAATTATATATAGGATAATTTAATAACTTCTGATTCCACATGGATTAATAAATTTTTTGGGGTGTCCAATTCTTTCAGGAACTGAATATCTCATCATTTCCAATGCTCCTTTGGAATAGTGTTTGTTGATGATATATGGATATAATATGGGACATTGGAGTTTCATTATATGATACCTAATATTTTATTATGTATTCCTCTATAATATTGTATTTATTCTATGTACCAAAAGTGTTACTTTAAGATTTATGAGGTGAATATCCTTGTGAATGTTCACTAGAATCAATCTGTTTAGTTGATCTATAAATTTAACAGGTGGTTATTTATTGGGTATTTCATTACAATGTTTATCATGTATATAGAATTATTCGATTGGATGGATATTATAGAAGTTATTTCAAATACTTCTATCACTATGAAGTAACTATGATAGTGCTGAAGTAGAGGAGATCAATGTTCTAGTAGACTAATTAGTCTGAATAATACATTTAAGAGTTGAATGATATATTTTTATACATTTTAATATACTTATTAATTTTAAAATGATCATTTATAACATCTATTTTGATTCCATAGGAGTTATTGGTGGAGGTTTTGGGATATAAAGGGATGTGATGGTCACTTATGGGTACTGTGAACTTTTACCGCATGAGTAGAACTACCCCATAAAAAATTCAAATATATTTAACATTTTATTAATAAATTTCCTAGCATAACTACCCATTTGGGTATATATTTCCAATTAAATATACAATAATATCTTGTGATAGATATTCACCAAATGAGACTTGAACCTATGGAAAAAATATTGGGTTGAGTCCCTCAAGGCCATTTTTATTGAAATAGAATATTCCCTTGGAAAAAAAATTCACCAACGAATGTCTTAGAAAAAATTTATAGAGTAGGGAGTTTGATTTCCATAAAAATGTGGATGGTCAAAAACCTACTTATTAACTATTATATTTATTAATTAATTTTCTAAAATGTTATGACCTTTGATTTAGAGGTTATTACATATTCTATGGTTGATTTATAGGAGGATAGCCATGAGCCATGTTTTGATTGTCACATGATATGGTAAGGGTTTTTGATATATGATTTTTCCAAAGAAAAGTATTAACATGAGAATAAAAGGAATAAAATCTATAATAGGTTGGTTGTCCCTAATTTTATGAGAGAGGAGAATATGAGGGACTATACTAACTCATAGTGAGTAGGGAGTCATATGTTTACCACCATTTATCATAACATCAAGTGTAATGTCTACTTTTCTGGTATGATGAAGTATATCTGATGGTTGATAACTCAACAACATAGTGATACAATTATACAGGTGGAATAGAAACTACTATGTGGGTTATATCAACCCCTTACGGTGATAATATTGTAGTGGGATGATTTAGATATAGAATTCAACATGGGAATACCCATGACCTCAATGGTTAATGATTTAATAAGGGTAGTGGTTTACAGACTGATGAATGTCTATCAAATCATTTTTATTGGACCGAATACATCTAAGGATTATTTCTGCAAGCTATACATGAATAATATCAAGTGGATATAAAAGGTGGTTATTATCATAAGATTATATTGAGATTCATGATACATGTCCTAATTCTAGAGGCATATATAAGTCTATAGGGTTATAAGCTAAATCATATAACAACATATCTACCACCAATAGATAACTATTCTAAAAGGACAATCACTGTATTTGAGGATATGATAATGGAAATCATAAATAATGATAGTAGAGAATGGATGACCATTTTTACATGTTTTAAATTACATATAACTATAGTTTCATGTTAATATAGATATGTCTCATTGAGATTCATTATGGTAGATCATTATTCCCTTTGTTGTGTGGGTTGGAGGTTGGGGTTAGTAGGGATGGGATTGACCTTGGTGTTACAAAGAATTGAGTGAGTGTAGTTGACACTGATGTAGATTTTTACCACAAATAGAAGGAATTGATTATATACCATCTAATTTATATAACCCCTGGAGTCCATTTTGGGAGTCCAGGTACTATTTTTGGAATTTCCTTCGATTGGGAATCAAAATCCAATGATCCAGATAAATATCACACCATGACATATTAGTTTGTACAATATCATGGAACCAATATGGATGATGTCATAATATACATCCCATACTCAATCACATCATAGATATCATGATTTCTATCATTTAGCACATCTTTTGAAGTACAATATAGAACCTATATTTGGGATTAACAGTGAAATTTTTCGGCTAGAGATGGATGTATCATATAAGAAGTTCCCATTGTGATTATAGATCAGAGGGAGATGTTTTCTTGAGTGAGGTAATTTAGAATTTACTAAGTACTATAGAATCGTGGAAATATCTACAAGGTGAAGAATGAATGATAGTAAAATATGTAGTCATATGAGTCGAATATGGTTAGCATGTATCCCTATAGATGAGTATTATCGATTGGAAGGTTGTAAAGAAGGATTTTGTTATAATTTTTTCTTTTCATGGTGTGTTTTATATTAAATTTTATTTATTAATATTTATTTTGATGATGATTTGATTATTCTATTGATATTGGTTCCCATATATATTGATTTTTTTTAATGTGTAGTTTTGATATGGAATTCTACTATAGGTAGGCATCTAAAACATGAAATGTGGTATTCAAAGCATGCATGTTGGGTAATTGAGGATCAAAACATAACAAAGTTTCACCATAAGGTATGAATTTGAGTAGTAGAAATTTCAAATTCATGGAATTTAAGTGTTCAATATTATGTATTATAGGTCATGGTGTGGTGGAGGCTATTATGGAATGTCTTCTGGAAACTAGAAAGCTTATGAACTGGTTATTAGGATTTCTATCATGAGGCCTCTACAAGGTGGCTCATTTTGGTGTGACAATTATATTATTGCAATGATTGAGACCTAATAGAAACAATCTATAACTTATAGTTTGAGTATTCATGTCATGATACATAGGGTCCTCCCTAGAAAGATTCACTGGGTCGATGTGTCAAAATTTGGTCACGAAATACAATCCATGATGAAGTAGATAAAATGTTTTTAAGTGGAATAATTGATAATCCATTCTTAGACCCATTTTACCCTTCCCATTTTTATCCCTCACGATCTATGTCACCATAGTATATTTTTTGAACTCATTATGGATTCCAATTCTCCTCTACTCTTCCATCTATTACATTTGAACTAGCATTAATTTTATAGATTGTCTTTGGGTAATTATAATACTATTTATTTCTTAGTTCACTTCTCCTTTCACAATTCCAACATTTAAAATCATTCAATTATAATTTTGAGTTTTATATATGATTTTAGTATTTTAAATGATAAATTATGAATTATTGGTCATCAATTAATCTTATTCTAGGAAATAATGTACATATAATTGGATTTAAATATAGTTGTGTGTATTGAAATTATTATTAGTGTTAGAGTTGGCCCTATGAAGATTTACATTTGGTATCAATGTGAATAGTTGGTTCAATAGTTACATAGATTACCCATATATTTCTCCTATAATATTTTCTCAATTCAAATACAATTATTGGGATCCCATTAAGTTGGTGTCAAGGAATTAGTTTCCTACTGCATCACATGTGAAGGTTTTTTGAGCATTGTGACATGGAGATCCCAGAAGACTTTCCATGGGAGAGTCTATGGAACTATCCAATAATTATTTTATATTGGGAAAATAAAATGTTTATTTTTTTGTTTTTTACATTACATTATATTGATTCTTATTATATAATTTTGATATTTGAGAATGATAGTTTTGACCCTATAATTAGTGAGAATATTATTGATTTTTGCATGATGGTGTATGTTCATGGATATTAAAGTCCTCCATTATTGTGATTGTCATTGTCAGTAATGATTAAGTGGGGGTAAACATGAGTAATAGTATGGATCCAATATAATGATGTGTGAGAAACATCGAGATAAATGGTTGGATCCCTGATGACGAAAATTGATTAACATTGACTGAGAATGACGGCTATGGGAAAGTGACGTGTCACCAATAACGAAAGAGAATGTGTTGTCAAGTATTTAGATTATAATTTCATGGATATGATCCATTTATTATGAAGTACATGGTAGGGTTCAATAAATATAATGTGGAATGTACATTATATGGGTTTATTAGTTATGTTATAAGGAACTATCCATATTTTGAATTTTTTTGGTTCCTCAGCATGTCATACCCTTGGGAACATATCGAATATGGTTCTTTTCTAAAGTTATTTGTGGACTATTTAGTTCATGATGACTTAGTAGAGTTGTAGGATTTTTTTTATTTTTATCATTGTACATACTTTTATTTAAAGGATTATCTATCACTAATTACATGTTAGGGGTTTTTTAATAGGACTATTAATCACACCCTCTATGGAAACATCATGGCGCATTCCACCTTTTTATTCATGGATCCATTAAATAGAAAGGGTTAAATCAAAAGCTTCTTATTAGGTGGAGTGGTGTGGGATTTGAGGTGATTCCATCACACAATCCATGATCATTTTCTTATTATACCTATAATATTATTTTTCTATTTTTTTCATTAAAATTTTAAATCATCCATAGAGTGGTATTATATTTACTTTTATTATGATAAGATCTATAGAAATATCAAATTCAATTAGATTTACTTATCTATTTCCATTGGTTGTGATTCATTATATTGGTTAATAATTTACTACTTATTTTTTAGTGTTTATTAAGTATAGTTATATGATGTTGATGGATTTTCCATCCACAGTATGACTAAGTCCCTAACCACTATCTGACTACCTCTTATTTTATGAGAGGGACACATGATGTTATGTGTCATACCAATTCATTATGGGTGATTCTATTTTTTCAAGTACAAAAAATAATTCACATTGAAATATCTTGTATCACTAATTTTAAAGGGATTAAAATTCACCAATATATCTCAAAATAAGTTTAAATATTGTGATTCCCTCTTTAGTGTTTGGTTAAGGCATAATATCATGAATACATATCATTATTGTGATATTGTAAATTAGTTTATCATTAAAAATAATGTATGTTTCATTATAAGGATGATGGATAGAATAATAACATTAAAGGGAAAATAGACATGTGAAATCTAAGTCAATATTTATAATGAAGAAAATAGATTATGTATGAGTGTGAATGTTGATAATGAGAATCGGTATAATAGACTAGGAAATTTGGTTGAATGATGTATGGAAACACGGGCCAAATATAATGTTCTAGAGAATATTTTAAATAATAATCATGAATGGATATATACAAGTTCTATGTGTCATATGGTTATTATGTTTAACATAAGTCGCCAACATATGGTTTTTAAAACAATTAAGGCTCTCCAATCAATACTTTTAGTTATGTTTATCCTAAGGAGCTCATATATTCCATTAAGGAAATGTATTTCTATAGTTACTTGATAATTTAAGATGCACAGTTCATTTTTTTTATGTAGAGTAAATAAATAGCTTTTAAGAGGTTTAATATATTTTAGATATGTATTAAAACCATTGGGGTTGTTACATTGACACTATATTTAAAAACAAAAATGAATTTTTTGAATCATAAATTTAGAATCATTTAACAATTACTATATATAGAACACAATACATACCCCCAAAAAAATGAAATAGTTTAATGGAAGAATAATAGTTTATTGAAAACGTGGAGGACAATTTCATCCAAGAATTAAATATCAATAATCTATTAAAGACAAAAAACCAAGATATATGTATTCATTTTAAATCTTCCCCCATAATGAAAATATTTTGATAATGTATTTTATGTGATATAGTTTAGGAAGAATAAAAACATGTAGAGTTTGAAATTATTTTGTATCCAATAATACATGAAAATAAAAGCAAATAATCTGTAAATATTTGATGATTAATCTTATTGGGAGATATTCTATAGAAATACACTTGTAAGATGATTCTAATAATGATACAATAATAATTTAAAGAAGATCACAAAGTATTGGATAGAAAAAAAAGGATATATTTGAGAGTACGTTGGGAATCTCTAAATACTTAAATAATAAGGATTCTAGTGAAATTAAATGTCTATATTAAGGAGGAACAATTCTCACATAACATAAAATGGAATATATATTTATTAATATTTAATTATTGAAATTATTAATGGAATTATAACCCAATTATGTTTTCCAAAATACTATAATATATTCTTGCATCTTCATTTTGAACTAAATACTATTGATGAAGAATTCCAACCAGATATTTAGATCTTATTAATAAATTCGATATATGATATAATAAGAAAAACGAAAAATTGATGTTAGTATATAATCCGAAATATAATAACCCGATTAGTGTAAAGATTCATTTTTGGAATAAATTCAATGAAATGGTAAATTTTGAATGAAACAAATAATTTATTATTTGTAATATATTCTCTCCAATTGTGGTTATAATATTGTATTAGGTTAATGATCAAATCAAGAGGCACACAAAAATAGGTTTATTACTATTTTTATATGATTACATGTATTAAAAATAATTAAAAATGTATGTAAACTCATAGTTCTTCAATTGAGAACAAGAGGAGAATTTTATATTGAATAATTTGAGTTATTCATATAAAATAATGACGTTTCATGAGTTTCATGAAGAATAAATATTTTTATGATCCTTAATAAATGACTTGAAAATGTATTTATAAGCTAGAAAATAACATAAATAGATAAATTTTTTGAAAGGAATGGAAGTTAGATTTCTCAATGTTGAGGGAGATAGTATATAGTCACTCATTAGGATTTTTCATGTCGGTGATATAATCTATTCTATAAATAAATTAAACATTTTTTTAATTTTAAACCAAAATGGAATGCAATTCCGATTTATAGATGATTAATGAGATAATATACTTTTTTAATCTAAAATTCATGAACAAAATTATTTTTCCACTCATAAGGAATTGTTTATTAAGTGTGATTAAATAACATGAAAATAGAATTATCAAGTGAGGTATATAGTCTTACATTTCTTCAGGAAATTTCATTAATATCTATATAACGAATTAGATTTAATAAAAATGAGTTGTGGATGATTATCAAAAACATACTCTACTTTGTTATTTCAGATAATATATTGAATTATTCTTTACTTTTGTTGGATGATTATAAAGGAATCTAAAATATTCACATCATATGGAAGAAAAATGAATCATGTTCCATGTAAAAGGTAAATTTATATTTTTATTGTATTATGATAAAGAATCATTCTTTTATCTTTATGGATAATTCAATGATGATTCAGAATGAAATATTTTATATTATAAATTAACATCTAAAAGAGAAATATTTATTAGAGTAAAATCGCTTCATGTCACTATAAGAAGAAATATTTAATTAGATTAAGAACAAAAAATATAATTAATGATAGAAAATCATAATCATCATATACAATTATTTGGTAAATTAACAAATTGATAACATAATAATCACTATTTCATTCTCATCAACAAATGGTTATATAATTAAATTTGTAACAATTTTACAGAATAATTAGTTCCAAAATTCAACGTCTAATAATACTCAGATAGACTACCACATAATCAATTATAAATTAAAATATTGATAACAAGTAATATGATTTGTCAATATTTTATGTATTATATATCATGATTAAGCCCCAAATAATGTATTCTTTCATGTGGATGAGAGCGGTTATGGGTGACTACCCAAAGAGCATCACCACTTCCGGATGGGTAAGATAATTTAAAAATTTATAATTTCACTCCATCCACATCTATTATAAATAATTATATTTTGGATTTATTATATCATTCCCTAAATAGGCTAAAATTTGAACACTAATATTTAGTTAGCATAGATGTCGACTTGATTATAAGTAGGAGGATCGATCTTAAAGAAATAAATCTAAATTAATTGATGTAAAATGTTTTTTGAAAATTAAAATATTTTGATAAAATTGAATGTAATTATATAATGGAAATATATTTTCTCCTTCATGAATAGATTAATATAATTTTTTACCACAATGTTAACGAAATATTAATAACCTATTACATCAATTTTCATTAATTTAATATGATTTGGTAGAAATCCCTTGGTGAAAAAAGGTTCAATGTTATGCATGTATTGGGATGAAATCATAATTTCAACGAAAAATATTATTTATTGATTCAATCTTGATTCCCACAATTGATTTGGATTTCCTCACCATGAAATTCTATTGATTATATTTTCAAATAAATATTGAATTTATATTAACAAATAAAACTAATTCTTAACCAATATTACCTAAAATTGTAGAGTATAATAATCCATTATTACTGTATTAATTTTAATCTTGATCTATCACCCATTATGAAATTATCCACCAACGACATTGGATAACACAATCTTTGTGAAGAAAACATCATTACTAAATAATCCAGAAATGAAATATTGAAATGAAAAGGTTGAAAAATAAATAGATTAGAATTACCTTATTTGAAATAAGTTAAAAACCCACAACATCATTTGAATGAATCAAAAGAACATAAAATATTCTCAGAGCGGGAAAAAATTAGAGGAATTTGTACATAAAAAATGCTCCTCTATGAAAATAATTATAGGGTTCTCAATTTATACATAAACACTACTCATGGGGTGGCGAGAAATTTCATGGAATAAATAATAAATAGAGAATTTTTAAAATTATTGGTATGTGAACTGATCATGAAATTAATGGGTGTGTTATAGCATGTAGTACATAGAATTTTTTCCTTCCATATTACCTCAATATCTTTATAATATGTTCTAAGGCTTTGTGGATATGATCAGATATTTCTGAATATTAACGTGAATATCTCCTAAAGATCCTATAATGAAATTTCTAGTCAATAAGATGATATTAATTACATTGAATTGAAAAATAACATTTTTATATTAAGTATTCAATAACTTCATAGGAAATGACACATAAATCATTGGGATTCAAATATATAGCAATCATGTGATACATAGATTCCTTGAAAGTGGAACATGTCTCACATAACACATTTATAATATAAGCATCCACCCTATGGATTAAATATATTATCGTTGAAAACGTTTTAAAATTTAATATTTTGTGCAAAATCTCGCAAAGCACAATATCCTAGAAACAAAATGAAATTAGTGATCCTGTTTTTTATCTTTTAACACGTTTTTGACACATTTCATGCTTTCAAAATTATACTCTCTATCATCGATTTTTCAACAAATTGATGATTTGTCTTCATTTCCCTATAGTGGGATATACTAATCTCAATGTTTCCCAGTGCAATGGGATGTTTATTAATTATTAAAAATTCAATAATTATATTAAGATATTGTGGTGATGTAAAGAACTCAATATCATATAACCACAATGACACCACACTTATGTAGAAATATATAAGTGGATCATGTCTTGGTTCAACTTTTTATAAGTTACCCTGATATGGTTCACCATTCCCAAGAGTAAACGTCATCTAGAATCAAGCATAAGTATATCATACAATAACACATAATGGTTAATATATAAATTAAATGTAGAATTTGTATAAAAATTTCTGCTATTTTATATTTTTGGGATGGTAACCTTGAATCATTTATATAATTCCTTTTAAATTTAATATTGTCTTTATACTTTATCTCTATATGAGGATAAATTTTCTAGTTTACATAGTATTTAGTTAATCTAAAACAATTCCAATAACTTTAAGTGGATTTACAACATGAACAAACTTCAATTTTTATAATTTTCAATCAGAAGAACAAGTATCCTAATAAACCATAGATATTCATCTATAAAAAAAATCTCCACAAAATATATCCTCAATTTTAAATTCCCCTAGTAAATCAATATATAAAAATTCATTACTTATCATTATCAAATTATCCTACACTGGAATAGTTTGTAATCCCAAATAAAAATTAAATCTCACCAAGGACTCCTATTGGAGGAAAAAAATAATGAGAGTATAAATAAATCAGTAATTCCAATAGAACCATTTGTTAACTAAAAATATTTCAATATTAGAAACCAATTACTCTTGATAAAATATTCATTAAACATTTTTAAAATTCTATTAAACCATTTCTTCCACAAATTATTACTTCTCATCCTTCCTTAAGAAACAATTTCCATATTGTTATTTACATATGTAGAATACTTTTAACCAATAATCATTTTCATGTGAATCTTGATTTATTATAAATATCTTGTGCACAAACCATATCCCTAATCCTGTAATAAATATCAAACATCTATATAAAACAATATATAGATCACATCCATATATGAGGACTTAATTTAAGGATCAAGATAATTGGAAATAGTGGGTAAGATGATAATCATGTAAAAAAAATTATAGGCTCAAAAGTTTTCTAACTCTAAAAATATTGCAATATAATCAAATTTAAAAATAAATTAATGTTCTCCCCCTCAAAATTAAATCTCTCCAAATATACTCAAACTCATAGTATGGATCAGTAATAAAATTAAAATGAATGACTAACAAATAATTGTTTTTTAACATCCTCTTTTGGTTATTCAAAACTGTTAAAAATATCACACTCTTCCCCAAGCCCTTATTTAATCTCCTCAAAACACTAATAATAATAGGTATAGTAAAATAATAGTCTATTAAAGGGGTGATTTTATTTTGAACCATGATATAAAACACATTTTTCTAAATATTTCTATATTTTCTATTTTCCATTCCATATTATTTATTTTTTTATGTATTTTTTAAATTGTGTTTGAAATTATACAAAGAAAAATTTAATCATGACTATTTTCACCTAAATACATTAAAACAACACTATATTTTCCATAATGAATCATAACCCCTTCAGTCGTTAATACCTCTCCCATGTATTTATTCAATTAAATATCTTGTAAAATACCATGATTGGTCGTAAGAAGGTCAAAATGGGATGGTATTATGTATTTTCATTAATAAAAACCATTTATTTTTTTGAAGGACATCAAACAATATACAACTTAACTGAATGTTTCATGGACAGTGGGATAAAAATAAAAATAATTTTATCCTTCTAAATTTTACTTCATTAATTTATTTATTTCTGAAAAATCCCTCATGTTCTAGTAGTTTTTTATCTCCTGGGTAATCTTAATAAATAGAATATATTTATTGTAATGTAATAATTGGATTAGAGATACTCCAATGAATAGAATTGTAATACTTAAATAGCAACTCAAGAGATAGAAACCAAGTATTGGGTGAATATAAAAAGAACATTAGGAATTAAAAATGGATTTAAAAATATGAATTCTATAATCATAATATATTTTACCAAGTAGTAACAAGAAATTGATATAAAATAATTAAAAAAAATACTTTTATCTTTATTAATGTAAATAAATTATCAATCTAAAAATATGTTTTGAAAAGAAAGTATTTCATAGACTAGTGAACATATGAAATATTTAATGTGGCTTACCATGTATGTTCAATAATGTCCCCCATATTTAATATTCAAATAGTGTCAAAAATATTTTTGAAAAATATGAGTGCATAACAATTTAAAATGAATCCATGGATGTAATAAAAAATTGAAAAAATTTAACACTCTCCAATAGAATTTTTCACCCAATAAAATTAATTGTGTTGGAGTTAAGAAGGTTTCTGAGACTAATATCTTCATTGGTAATTTATAATTCCCAAACGGGTTAATTAATATTGAAATTAAAATAAAAAAGAAAAAAAGACCAATAAAAAAATAAAATATAGGAATTTCATATCTGAGGTTGAACATAGAGAGATGAGGTTAAAGAATAAATTAATTTAATTTAATGATCCTAAACTATTTTATTAGTGAAATCCAATTTAATTTATTGAGATAGGTGATGATGGTTGATTTTAATTTTATTAAATAGAAAAAAAATCATAGAAATAGAAAATATTGGATCCTAATTTCATTGTACATAAAATAATTTAAATAAATCATATATATTGGAAACGATTTTGGTTGAATCTAATGGTCATTCCAAATATCACATATGTTTCATTTTCACAATGATCATGTTACTTGGGATTTAATTATCATTTTAACTAGGAAATATTTTTAAACATTGTCAAAATTCCACATAATGGTCATAGTGAGTATCAATCAGTAGTCAGTGTTTTAAATGTATCACTCCCTCATGAATCACACAATGGTTTTTAATGACAAATAGAATAATAGATTTGATAAATTATAGTTGTGGAAAATAACTAAATTAATTACATAAAAAAATAAAATACATTAAATAATGATTCCCCCATCAGTATAACTACATAAAAAGTGTACCACCTCATTCTCTTCACAAGGGGTTAGGAAAATATGGAACCTATATTAAGAATCATGGTATAATTAGTACTTGGTCCCAATAATAGAGTAACCCTAATGAAAATATGGAGTGGTATCATAATCAATTATTTATATGCTTCCCTATGACTATGGATGCATTAAATTCCAATTAAAATTACTCAAAATGTGGTAATATGTGGGTCATGGGTCATAAAATAGGTCAAAATTTGAAAATTTGGTCGAATATAAGAATTTTTTGTCTGTCACGACCTTCACACGTCATGTAATGATTAAATAAAATTTAAATATTGAACTATTTGTACATAACTGATGACCTATAGTATTTTTTGTTACAATTCACCAGTATCATTGTGTTTATAGAATACAAAACATGTACAGAAACTCTTTAGCTCCTTAAGTCTTTTTTTTTCTTGGATATCCTATTTTGTGCCCTGGAAGTGCACTATGATCATCCATATTTTAGTAACACCTTCTTTTAATTGGTAATATTTACCATTTACACTCTTTTTCCTCATTCCCATAACTTATTAAATCTAGATATAATGATGAAAAAATCATGTGAATTGGAATGTATTAAAAATTAAATTATAGAAATACCAACATTTAATATCAAATTATGTATAGAATAGGTCCACTCACTAAACTCTCCCCCACACACAAACACAATTGAATTAATTTTTATCCATATAGGTCGTATCTCAATATACATCAATGGATGGTTACCAGACCATGATTCAAATTTAATATAAAAAAATGGCCAAATTGAAATTTAAATTGTTGAAAATCACATGTATAAAACATATCAATGCATCATTTTTAAAAAAATAAAGACTGAACAAGTATTTTACTATTCTTTTATTTGAGTAGAGAAGTTATTTTTTCATCCATACTAATTTTTCAATTCATTATTAATATGAATACAATTTTTTGTTTAATGAAAGTGAAGTTATTCCTCATCAACATGGAATAAGGGAATAAAATGATTCCCATACCTTATGATCATGTCAATTACTATAGGCATTCAAGTATTATAGAGTCTCTACCATGTAAAGAAATATTTCCAAATAATCCTGAGGGACTCACTGTTTTGAATAGAAATACTATGATGCCTAGGGTTGGTTGGTAAATTATGTAAGTCAAGTAAGGATAAAAAGGGGAGGGGGTTCTCCAATGTACGTTACATAATAATAGAAAATATCTAAAAAATTCTCATCTTCCCCATGTGTCTTAGATAAAAGTCAAAGAATGATGTAATGGCAAAAAATTAAACATCCAATTTTTAATATTATTTTCTGTTTAAATTTTTTTTTCTAGGTAAAAATCATATAGCCACCATCCAACCCCAACTTTTCTCTTCAAAACACTATATTTGATATTTATAAAAATATAATCTTTCATATAATAGTGATTTTATGAAATTACATTGAACAAAAACTATTTTTTTATTTTCCATTTTTTCAAGATGATGTGTAATGAATAAAATGAATGTGAATTCCAAAAATATCACAAAACTCCCCCAAACATTATTCACTGTTACATATGCTTCCATTATACTAGTCACCATATCCCCCACTCTTATATTTGATAATCCAGAAAAAAAATAGTGCAAGGAAGGAAACAATAAGTAGGGTTGGTAATATAACTCTTTCAAAGAGGGGTTGTTCATGGATTATATGATTTGTAAAATCGATTAATATAAGGCATGTCTCTTGATAAGGGAAAATAAAACATTCCAAAATCATATTAATTTAAATTCTATTCATTCATAGGGTTGATCATATGAAAGGAGTGTTCTATATAAGAACATGCTAATGTTTCAATGAAATATACTATACATATAATTGTAAATATTAGACATAAATGATGTATTTATAATGAGAAATGTGAATTATGAAAATCACTAATATAAATTCATACAAATAATTATGTCAATGGGAACACATATTAGAAATTGAGATCATTTCACTATCTCATAAAAATTCATCAACCAAATTTAAAATTCTACCCTTATCATGATTTATCAAATCCTAATCCAAAAGAATATAACTATAAACTGGTTTCACAATAATTATCATAAATATTTATTGATAATGAAATTTAAAATTCATGGCATGTTAAATTTCTTGATTTGTTTATATATCACAATTTATTTTACTTAATAAAGTATCAACAATTTTCATTCATTTAAATGTTAATACTTTATAAAATTAAATGTTCGGAATATGAAAGAATAATATGGAATAAAAAATAATTATACCCCTTTTATTGAGGTGTAGATGTTATTTGCACAATCTTACAACACAATTTTCACAATGTGAAATAGTCTTGAAAGGTGATATTTATTTCCCCTCCTGCTGCTTCTGGTGTCTTTCAATAACATGAAAATTAATAAAAAAAGTAAATGTAAATGTTCATTCAATATTCTTAAAAATTATTACGGGAATATAAATAAAATAAATAAAAAATAAATTCCTAAGAAATAAATAAATTTAAAATCCAATAATTTAATAAAATTCCAAACACCTCGCATAAGATACTAATTTTACTACCCATATAGTATGAACATACATTGGATATATAATTAGAGTGTGGTATAGAGCTCACTTTATTTTCAACCAATTATGAAACTGAAATCCACCAAACTCATCTCAACCTCTACATATTTAATTTTAAATTTAATTTAGAGTTGGTGACTAAAGTATGTATAGTAAAAATATTATCAGTATGATATATGCATCTATCTAGACTCTATAAATTGTTTTTCATTAATTTCTGGATATGTGTTTTTAAAATCACTAATGATTTCTCTAGTATCTTAGCCCACGTATAAATTTCCTCATCTTTTGTTTCTTCTTTCTATTCTATGTGTTGAGAATTTAGTGAATCTATTTATTGTTATTTCTCATTGGACACATAAACATTTTATAAAGATTATTTCTATAAGTGTTGAATTTATCTCATTCTTATCCTCCTCCTCATACTTTATATGAATTCGTAATTTATTGTTGAGGATTATGTCTATCAAAGTAGAAAATCTGTATTTTTATTATATTTCTTATTCTTGTTCACATTATTCAACTGTTAGTTTAATGAATTGTGATTCACCTCACTAGATTTCTTCCATAATATTAATATATTCTTTATCTTCAAATTCTACCAAAATAAAAGGAATCATGATTTGAATTAACAATTCAATTCATATGTGGTATATACCTCTACTTGGTTATCCATGCAACTTTACTCATAGCCCCCCTTATTAATTTCTAGATCTAGGCTATGGGGTGTTGTTAATTCAAATATTGGTTTTGGTTTTGAATGATCTTTATATAATTATTCAATATTTTAGCATCTCTAAAATGTTTCATCATATCACTAATTGAAAAACAGTTTATTACATCGCTGTTTTCATGTCAGTTTTCCATTTACCATTGTAAAAAATAGACATTCACCACTCTTTCACATAGGTTCTATAATTTAATAGATGTGAAAGATCAATTATTTATATCAATTATAGTATAATGTGTATGAAATAGTTGTGAATAACCAATTTTAATATCAGTTATAATATAACCAATAGAAAATATCTTCTAAAACTCTATGAATCGACCTAAGGTTTATTATGTGGTCTTCCATTAACATAGAGTAGGTCTCATTTCCCTCTCTCCAAGCACAAACTCCATTTTTCTTTTATATAGGGGTCCAAATAAAAATTATGATCATAGTCAATCCTTAGGTTTTTTGGTCTTCATGTTATACATCAATGATTGATCTGATGTAATCCTAAAACATTTTCATTTCTCTATGTTCAATCATTTGTTGGCTTTGAATATTTAACTAATGATTGTTCGATCAAGAGTTATTCATTCTCACCTTACCATATTAATACATTCTGTTTATTTTAGATTCATAATTTCATGTCTAATTACATATATTCTCATATCAAAATAGCTCTCATAAAGGTTTTAATATCTTTTATAATGTGTTAAATAATTATTCCCGATTTAATTTCTTGTATGAATTAGTTCTCCTCATGCAATATATTTTTCTTTATTGAGATTACATTAAATTAATTTATAGTATTGTCCATTTTAAAGATTATTATTCTATAAATAAGATAATTGGATTTTGTCTGTTTCTATATTCTCATGTAGGTCAATGAGTTGGGTTTGAAATTAATAAGGTGTTGATGTCATAGTTGGTTCATTTAAATTCTAATAATGTTTCCACATAGTTGAGTTGGAATATTTATTTTCATGTAACTACACATCATAATATGGTTTTTTAATGGGATTCCTAATATATACTTTTTTTTAGAGATGATATGTGTGTATTGTAGAATAGAAGGAGTGTTTTTGTTAAAACTTAGTTGAGAATTTGAAATAGGCCATTAGTATTGAAAACCATTTCTGGTGGATAATCAATATTAATGGGATCATTAATGATTCTTATTGATAAAAATACCTATGGTGTGGATTCTATTATGGGGTGATTTATTAGTGGTTAATAAATTTAGTGTTATTGAAATATTGTATGGAAGTTCGGTTTATTTGATAAATGGGAATCATATGAGAATTTTGAGACCATTAGAATCATTAGATAGTGTTTATGCACGGTCATGTGTCTTAGTATTACTATGAGGAATTTCAAAATGGTTGAAATGGTGATGGGTCTAATTTTTAATGTAACAATCCAACTAGGTACCCTATTAGAGAGTACTATATAAAATATGAAGTCCCATGAAGCATGTTTTTGATGTTCTGATGGAAAAAATAATAGCTAAGGTTGGTGAATCATTTGTTAAATTTTTATAAGAGTCAATTATTGTCAAAACATAACCCCTAAAAACAATTATAATTTAATTAATTATCATCTATTAGTAAATAATCTTGTATTATTATGTAGGAAACCATGTAAAGCACACCATATTTACACGGTTCGTCCTTAGTGTGAGTACTTACATCCTTTCCATAGCTACTCTCTTGGGTCTATAGAAATCCAATATTGTGAATAAGTGAATACAAGTTGTTCCATATCCCATTATGTGCCTTCTATCTCTGATAGGAATGACTATAATGACTCCCATCAGTTAAAATTCTTTCTTATAAAACAATTGATCCAAAAAATGTATAAATACTTTGTAGAGTATTCTGCAAAATTTCTCTGATCGAATCCTCAGTCTGGTGTGGTGGATTTGAATTTTTATAATATGATAAAGCATGATCATATTCTCTCAATTAAATGATGCTAGATCCTATTTTCGAAATACTATAATGATGGAGATGATTCTCTAAAAATAATTATGTTGTATATGATTCTCTCAGTATGATGAACACACTATCAATATGAAAAACATTAACCCTTATATAATTATAAATAAAATTATTATTCAATCAGATGTGAACTTTGACATAGAATTATCTAGTGCTCCACCTTTTTCACGTTTGTGAGTGATAGAAATGGATGACAGATCTGTGGAAGTATTTATTGGTGTCTTATAAAACAATGGTGGATAACATAAAAACATTCCCCACTTCCTAGAATCTTAAAATCACCGAAAATATCTCTATTTTAAAATTTCAACTTTCCCTTATTCAAATCTCCTTATATTTCTCATAGATTTGGGAAAAATTGAAATTCAATTTTCACCTACTAAACCCCTTATACTTTTACTATCTCATTACAATCTTCTTTTTATCATCATCATTATGATATTTTTCTTTCTCTGCTTAATATGATCTTTCACTTTCTTAGTTGGAACTCTTCATTATGAATACATAAGTAGGCATCTCTTAGTATAAAAAATTAAAATTAAATTATCAGTATAATTTTCTGAATTCAAAAATCCACAAATGATAATATGAGTATGAATATTCGTGTATGAAAATATCAATACAATTATACGTGTATGAATATCCCAGCACTAAAATCTCAGTATGATAATTCGAGTCTGAAGATATCAGTATGATTTTCTTAGTACGTAAATCCTAGTATAAAAATCTTAGTACTGAAATCCTAGAAAGATTCCAACTATGATTATCCTAGTATAAAAATCCCAGTATTAAAATATGAGAATGAAAATCTCAATAAAAAAATACACGTATGAAACTCCTAGTATGATTAATTTCTTCCTAAGACATAGTAACATATTTTCTTTTCTCTCTTCATTAGAATATAATTCCCATTATAATTGACATCAAATTATGATGGAAATATCATTTTTTAATGGCGAATTTATTCAGACTTATCCACCATTTCATCAAAAACTTTTATCAATAATTTTATGAGGATTTTTTCGAACTTCTTGATCAAAAAAGTATTGTATGATTTTTTTAGAAAGAATGAGAACATTCTAACTCTGAACTTAATAATCTTATTTAAAAAATCATCAATAATAAAATTACATACATAATTAACATAATATATCTTTTTAACATAGATACATCATTCATTATATGAATAAAAAAATACAAACCTCCAACAAAAAATATGCTTCATATAATTTTGAATATGATGATTTTCAATGACATATCAATATTACTGAATAAGATAATGTTTCTGATATAAAATTTACTCTTCATGAATTTTTTTTCTGTTGCATATCAATATGAAAACCTAAGTCTGGAAACTTGGGTCTAAGAAATATCCTCATTAGGATAGTCTGGTTCAGAGTCATGAATAAATAAACATTATTTAAAAAAATTAGTTGTCTACAAATACAAGATCTTTTTTTAATAAATTTAACCAAAAGTGTTCTTATATCTCCCCAATTATATTTCTTTATAGTTTTTGTTAAAAATATTTCAACTCTCATTAATGTTTGAAAATCAAAATTTGTAAATAGGTTATGTTTTTAATTTTATTAAACATTGGTTTTCTAAAAAGATTTTATCTTGATACCAAACTTCTAGATAATGAGAAATTTTTTGAATGAATTATTCCCTCGGTGACCTGTATGGTTTGAGACCATATAATTATAAACTCCCTATAAATTTTATATTTTCCTCTCTCATGTTTATATTTCTATGTCCCTAATTTTATTATATACAAAACATTCGATTTTTATAAGAAAAATAAGTAAAAATATCTTAAAATGTAAAAGTTATTAAATTGTATCATCCTTTATAATATAAATCCAAATCATGGTGGTAGTTCATCATTATTATGTTGATGAAGACAAGGGAAAAGTATGGACATCATGTTTCAGTCTCAATTACACAAAAATTTCTTTTGAAATTTCTTTTCTAAATGTATCAGCAATCTGATACTTTTTTGAAATGTATTCCAGACAAAACACTACATCATGAACATTATATTTTATAAATTTAAACATCATATAAATGTTTTTAATCCTTAATGTTGGATAATAAAATAATAATGATCAATTTGACTCATATTATCACAACATATCTTCAATGGATTAGATGCTTTTACTTTAAAATATTCTAGCTGATCTTTCATCCACAAAATTTCAGTGCAAGATTAAATATCTAATAAATATCTAGATTCATTTGTTCTCAAAATTAGTTATTATGTCTTCTTAATATGCAAAATCATACAACATTTACCCAAGAAAACTTATACACTCGGGGTTTATTTTCTATAATTAGAATATTTATCCCAATAATAATTTGTACAACCATGAATCACAATCTCATAATTTCTTTTGTTAAAACCCCATTAAGTTTTTACTTTGACATATCTTAGGATCTTATTTGATGCTAACATATGTTATTATTTCATATTACTTTGATACCTGGCACAAAAAGTAACATTATATTGAATTTCCGGCCTTGAGGCTATGTGGTAATGAAGACTTTATAATTTCTTCCAACATTATTTATAATTCATAGTTGTTTTACAATCATTTTTACTCAACATTGTGCTCAACGAAATAGTATTTGAATCATATATAGATTCACCCATGAAAAAAAAAATTAAAGATTCCATAGATTACTTTTATTGAGACAGAAAAAAGATTTGATCCTTTTGTTGAAACTTTACATCTTGGAAGAATGTTAATTCTCCCAATAAGTACATTTCAAAACATTTCTTTATTTCATTAGAAAATGTTTTACAAACATTTTATCTATCCCCATGAAAAATTATATCATCAAAATAAAAAATTTCAATTAAATATTCAGATTCAACTTCTTTCACTTATAACATTAAAAAAAACATTTAATTTAGAGAAGATCATCATTATTATGATTTCTTTTTTGTTTAGAATACCAAAAAGGTATCACTTATTTCATTCCATACAAATATTTCATCAATTTAGAGACCTGTTTTCATCCTAATCATTTATAAACCCACAAGGTTGTTCAATTTTAACCTCTTCCTCAATCAGAACATTTAAGAAATATAAATTTACCTCCATCCTATAAAATTTTTAATTCAGATGTGCGACCATATAATGAAACATTCTAATAGTTTCTAATATTATAACTAGGGAAAAGGATTCTTCAAAATTCACACCTTCCACTTGTGTGTGGAATTTACAAAGAATCCTTTCACAGTTTCTTGAAAAATATCTATTCCCGTTGAACGTTTTTATATAAAGAAACTTGGTTTTGATCACATTTGTATTTTATATCCTTGAAACAAGTACACATACTCCATTATTCTTAATCTGATCAGACACTTCATTAATAATATCCCCCATTCGTTGTATTGAATAGCTTCTAAAACTGATTCTGGTTAAATGTTTAAGATATGACTTTTCTTATTATATAATATATATTATATTTTTGTCTAAATTGGAGACATCTGATTCCAAATAATGTTTTTGCATTCAATATGTATTTTATAGTGCTAAATTTAAATGTTTCATTCCTGAATGAAATTTCCTCATCACATTATTTTATTATTTCTTGAAAATGATTTTTTTTAATTACATTCACTATTATTGGAATTTTTTTAATATTCTTCCTCATCATTCTCAACAAATTTTGTTAAGGGAATTTTATTTTCAATTACCTTCAAAAAATATTATTCCAATATCATTTATAAATATTTTTTTCCAACATTAGTAACATCTTCTATTTGTTGAATAAATCATAAATATTCCTTCCTCATATTTTTCATCAAAAAATCCCAAATTTGGATTTTTTATTTTTTGAAAAAATGGAAATCCAAAAAAATTTAGGTATATCAATGATTTTTTTTGTGATACAACATTTCATAAGGATTGATGATAGTTTCTGGTCCTAACAAGAATCTTATTTTGAACATGTACATTAGTACTAATATCCTCTCTTCGATTGAATTTTTAATTATTGTAATATAATATCCGAATTCTTACCATTTCCATAAAGCACCTATTATTTATTTATGATATTAGATTTTTTGGAGTATAGGGAGTACTATGTTGATGTTTGATACTATGCTTTCTCATATATGTTACTAAAGTATTCCTTGTGAATTTAACCAATAGTTGTTCTCAAATTCGTTATGGAAACCCCCATTTCGTTCTCAATATCATTCCTAAAGAATTTAATAATTTCAATCACCTATGACTTGTGATTCATAAACTTGTTTTTTATTCATCCGAGTAAAGTCATAAATAAAATTGATAAAGTATACATACCATTTTTTTGATTGATGTCTCATCGACCTAGACAAGTCAGAATGAATAAGCTCATGTGTTCTAGTAGATTGAATCCCAATTATAGTATGAATTTTTTTAATCATCTATATATTCTGGTATGTAATCCAAGTATCTCCATATATTCTTTTCTATTCTGGGAAACTCCAAATTGAATTAACATTTGAGTAATTATTCTTGTTCTTCTTCCTAAGGTGTAAAAGTCTTCAGAGTGACAAATTGATTTCACCTTTAGCACTCAAGTTGTATAACTAATTTAATCTCTTATTTGAAATATATTCCCATTGATTATTTCTCATTTTGTAATTTCTTTTCCATCTTTTACACTTTTTATGAAACAAAAATCATTTCGAAAAATTATTATTTTCTTGTATAACATAGTTTACTTACACAAAGAATGATATGTATTAACCCATAAAAAAATAAAACATCCTTAGATTTTAACTTTTTATCTTCAATATCATCCTTTCAAATTCCATTGATTTTCAAGGAACTATCATTACCAAAGGTAACTTTACTTCTATAATTAATTTCAACATGTTTCTAGATGTTTATATCACCTATCATATGTGAGTAAAAATCACAATAAATTATCCATGGTTTATTTCATTTATATGATTTCGAATCTATTGCCGCCAAAAAAGCTCTTACCATAAAATCTTTTCAGATTCCTTTTATTTCCGATCATAAGAAACTTGTTCGAGAAGGATTTTCATAAATATATCAGCATCATGATAAGTCTGATCGCATACTCCACAAAATTATTCTATACAATAAAATTAATTTGTTATTTTCATGTGTCTTACATATTGATAATACTCATTATATACTTTTTGTATGTTAGGAATGTTTTTCATTCTACTTTAACTACTTCTTCCATTACTCTAAAAACTTTTCTGATAAAGGATATGTTGTGACAATAATTATAATAATTTCTCCCATATGTTCAAAAACACCAACAATGACAACAAAATCTTGATTTTCTATTAAAATAATATCAATATCGATTGAAACATTATTGAATATGGTAACTTCTTTTAGATCTAACATACTTAGGAATTGGACTGCCTTATCTTTTGAGTTATTTATCTACTTTTTGAGATTTAATATGTTTCCCACATCCTTTATCTATCCATTATATCCAAATAATTTTTCTATAACTTGAAATGTAAGAATAATATGATGAAAAATTATTTTGGGTTGGATAGTATCTCAACTGATTCACATATTGATCTTACATAATAACTTTAGAAGTCACTGCTTTTCATTCCAAAGAATTACTAAAGTTATCATTCATCCTAATAAATTCATTTTTACACTGAATAATATTTGATTGAAACTTGTTAGCCTCTAATTCTTTATAATCCATATTCTTACTATGACTTTTATTCATTTTTTCATGTTCAGTAATTCAAATATTGTTACTTAAAATATCTGAAATGTATTAATCCCCCAATTGATGAAGCATTTTCTTCTATATGTTACTTCATTTCAATATTTAATCATTAATCTAATTTCCTCCTTGAGTGTTTTTATCTCTAGACATAAAATAAGTTCAATTCTAAGATGATACTCTCTATAAGATCCTTCCCCACTTCATCAATCTATAAGTAAACTTTTTTAAAAAAAAATTGTACAACAAATAAACTAAATTGTTCAAAAAATTCATTTATAGACTAATTATTTTCATTTGAATATGATTCAACATTATTACTCAACATAATTCTTTTTTATAGTAAACTTCATCTGGTATCTATTGGAAGACTTTTCTTATTTATAATTTTTTTCTAATTGTTCCATCAAGGTGTTCCATAAAAATCATATATGTATTCTCTAACTTTTTGCATTGGGAAATTAAAAAAATGTCTGATTCCATTATAGATAAAATAATGGTAAATTTTTACCACCATACTTCCCTATTTCTCTTTAATTGTTATTGGATATAAGAGACATGAATTTATTCCGTCAACTCATCATCCTCTATCTTCATAGTAACAGTGATCAATATCTTCAAAATCATTAATTATCAACATTATCGTAGGTTCAAAATCAATTTCATCTTTCATCTTTTCTTAATCATTGGATATTTATTAATTTCATAAGAAACAATAATGTTCTTCAATTTATTAAGAGATAAATCTTCTTTATCTTATATACAATAAATCGTATAATCAAACCATTCTAGAAAGTCTCACATAATATTCTTCATTATTATAAAATCTTCCAAATCATCGCTGAATCTTATAATGTTGAAAATAATTTCAATTACTCTTGTAAATTATTCATCAATTGTTTCTTCATCTATCTTTTTTATGTCATCATATAGTCTATGTCAGACACAAATCTTTTATTCCATAAATTTTTTATTCCCATCGAAAACTCATTCCAGCTTGTCCCACGTGGTTTTTGATGTTTTAAGACCCATCATATTTTGATGAACATTCTATGATAAGGACATAAAGATTGAATTTCTAACCAAACCATAAACTTCATTATTTTTTTATCAAAAAAAAATAATAGGATCATCATTCTTAATAGGTGTAAAACCAATTGTTTCAGACTCAACAACTTCATGGATAAGAGATAAGCATTTCTTAATCATCCTATTTTTTCATATATACTAATATTTTTCCTAAATTTTTTTAATTCCTCCACAATTTCAAGAATTAATGTTATCCATGATAAGGTTTTAACAAGGGATCCCCTCTTTAATACAAAATTCACCACCAAAGGATCCTATAAAAACGTAGAGGTGGTGAATCAATTGTTAACTATATATATATGTTTCAATTATATTTAAAACATAACCTCTGCAACTTGATATGATTTTTTTTCATTATCAACCATTCATAAATACTATTTCCTAAATTAATACGAAAGTAATAAAATAATATTTACAAGGTTTGACCTAAGTCTAAGAACTAACATCCATTCCATAACCACTACCATGGGTCTATAGAAATACACTATTATGAATAAGTGAATACAACTTGTGCTAACTCAAATTAGAAACCTTCTATCTCCAAATATGAATGATTATAAATAATCCCATCGATTTACAATTTTTTTTCAAAAATAAAGTGAATCAAACTAAAGAATAATGTCTTTGTTAAATCTACCCCATAATTTCTCAGTCTGAATCCCTAGTTTGATATGGATGGGCTTGAATTTCTTAATATAATAAATATGGTTTATATTCTCTCAATAGAATTTTTCTAGATCCAATGTTCTCCATATGATAATGATGGATCTGATTCTCTCAAAACACTGATATTGGATCTCATTTTCTAAGTATGATAAACTCACTATCAATCTCTAGAACTCAAAATCTAATATAATTATCTATAAAATTCTTTATCAATCAAATGGTAACTTTTACATCAAATTTGCTAACTCTTGGCCTTTTGTGCGTTTGTGAACGTTATAAATGGATGAATGATCAAATGATGTATTTATAAGTGACTCAGAAAATAAAAGTCGAGAAAAATGAAAAAAAAATCTCCAATTTTTCAAATAATTAAATATCTAAAATCACATAAAACTCAAACTATGATTTTTCAAACATCCATATACTTCCATGAGATTTAAGAAAAAATATAGTTCATGTCGGACCTATTTGATTCATTATACATTTATTAGTTTATTTTCATATTTTTCTTTCTAATCATCTTTATGATCCATTTCTTTCTCATCTCTTTGTGATATTTTTCTTTCTCAGTATTAACTATTCCTTATGCATACATCTATATGATTTCCTCAGTATGAAAAAAGAGCACAAGAATCATAGTACAATCTTCCTAGTATGAAAATTTGAATATTAAAATATCAGTATAAAAATATGAGTACAAAAGTATATGTAGGATTTTCCCAGTACAAAACTCCAAGTAAAAAAATCATAGTATAAAATTCAAACTATTAAAATTTTACTATGAATTTTCAAGTATGAAAATACCTTTAAAAAATATAAGTATGAAAATATCAATACGATTCTCTGTATGAAAATCCTAGTATAAATCTCCATGTATGATTTATTTCATCCTCTCGCTCAGCCAAAAGTTTTCCATTCTTAACTAATTATTTTTTAATTACCATTAAATTAAAAATACAATTAATATGGAAGTCACATTTTTCAATTATGAAAATCATCAATCCTATTAACAATTTCATCAAAAGATTTTAGCATGATGTTCTCATTTATTGTGAGTATGTTTTTATTATAATATCACTGCATGGTTATGTTAAAATCATATGAGAAATTTATAACTCTTGAAGTTACAATATTAACTCATAACTCTTAAAAAAAATCTACAATAAACAACTTTTTATTTTTGACTTTTCTACTTTTTATTTCTCTAAATAACAAATAAAAAACATTGTCTGTGATTATTTTGTAGCTGATGATTTTTAGTTTCATGTTGATAGACCTAAATGTGATAAAGTTTATGATCAAAAACTTCATCTTCCTATATATTTCAGTGTCTAGAGTAGCTCAATATGAAATCCTAGGTTCTGAAACCTTGGTCTGGAAAACATCTTCATTACGATTTACTGAGTCTAATTACTAAATAACAGAGACGTTCTTCAAAAAATGTTTGTTGTCAACATATATAGAAATAATTATTAAAAAATATTAACCACAATGGTTCATTAGTTTATATGTGACATTTTTTTAAAACTACGACTCATTTTATGATTAGATTATATTGTATGTTACAATATATTATAATTTTTTCATTATTATAAAAAACATACTATGAATTAATTTTTCACATTCTATGTTATTTAGTATATTTTTATGGGTTTTTTTGTACATATTTTTCTAATAATTGAATAAAATAATATTATTTTATTATAACATGAGACATTATTTAAATGAATCAATTTTTTAATTCAATCTGCATGAATTAATTTTATTATTAATATTCTTCATTTTCTTTCTAATGTTTTCATGCTTGGTTTTCTATATTTTTCTATGTCATTTATAATAATTATATTTCATAAATTATTAACATTGTTTATAACTTTTTTATATAAATATTGAATTGTATTTGGAATAATGCACTTCCAGGAGGTGATATATATATAAGGAAGGTTTTGATACATTATTTGGAACTTTCTAAATGAAATGTTCCATAAAATGACATTTTTGTTTCTATAAATTACTAATGTTATTAAATTTTAAGAAGTTGGAAAGCATATAGATATAATATCAATTAATTTATCATATTTTTAATTTTATTTATCGCCCATGGTTTTGGCAAGCTGAAATAATGAAGAATTTTAGATATATGGATGACGGTGCTTCCAAGATGATAAATCTAATGAAGATGATAAACTGACTCATGGTATTGAAGTGGATGAAATTGAGAAACAAATTACAATTGAGAGTTTATATGGTGATGCTAAAAATCCATTTTACCAAGGATATATGTAATATACAGTTTTATCAATAGCGTTAATATTGGTAAAACTGAAGATAAAAAATTGATGGAGTGACATGAGTTTTATAGAGTTTCTACAATTGTTGAAATTAATTCATCCTATAAATAGAAATATTCCAGATTACAATTAATATCTTGGAAAAATATTTTTTTGATGGGATTTGGGTAAAATAAAATTCGTGTCTTCTAGAATGAAAGAGTGTTATATAATAAATAATAGGAAAATATATTTGATTTTTTTAATGTGGGACATCATGGTATAAGTTGAAAAAAAATGATTATTTAGAAATTTTAGAGACCCATGACAATGAATTTTGGTATCTTACTATAATTCTTCATTTTTTATGTTTATTTGCTAATTCACATGCTGTAAAAAATATTATATGGCATGATAATGAGTGGATATGTGATGGGGAGATATGTCATCCTACTGATGCCCATAATGTTAAAACATTGATCACTAGTTTCCTATATTTGAAAATGAAGTTAGAAATCCCAGATATAGAGAACACATAGATGGAATGAATCCATATTTATCCCTTAGTAGCACACATAATTCATAAAATATTTTTTAAATTTAAAACAAATCTATTGTATTTATTATGATGTTAATATATTTCATATAGATTTTAATGATATAAAGACCAAAATTTCTTGGAAATGATATTTGTGTTTTCATTACACCATTAATTGATGATTTTAAATGGTTATAGGTGGAATGTATAAGGGTGTATGATTATTATAAAATGGGATATTTTAAACTAAATGAAATGATTATGTTCACTATAAATGACATCACAACAAATGGAAATTTTTGGTATATAGTGTTATAGGGAATAATACTTGTCCAATTTTTGAACTAAATTCTTTATATTATCAACTATATCATTAGAGAAAAATAGTATACATCATTTATAAATTTTTTTACCTTTGATACACTCTTTTAGATGACTAAAAAATGAATTCAAAATCTCACATGAATTTGATATTTCTCCAAAAAAAATCCACTGATCAATTTTTTAAGGGGGTGAAAAGAATTAATGTGACAATTCGAATGAAACTTAATTCTAGTAATCATAGAAATATTTAGTAAAACCTCACAATATATATGTGATACTATATTAGAGATATAATTAAGTGAAATATAATATTGATATCATGGAAGTGGATAAGAATATAAATGAATATTTTATTGGAACATATTTTTTATTAAATGAATGAATAAAAGAAGGTTTAATTCAATATTGGATTTACTATCAATGGGAATATGATTGGAGTTGTCTTCCACTTATAATGGGAGGTGAGAATTCCTACACTATTCTTGTAATACCTTTTCTATTAAGTAGAAAAAATTGTTTTTTCAATATCCTTATGATATCAATGTGCCACATGGTTATTCTCTAAATGTAAAAATTTTCTGTCTTTAAAGAATTTAATTTTCAGAGGTATAAAATCTCATGATTCACATGTCATGATGAAACTTCTCCTACCAGTTGAATTTTTTGGAGTATTTCCCACCTGTGTCCGAATGACTATGATGATGGTATATTTTTTAATTAAATTTTTAATATTTATATTGATTTTAATTCATTCAACAATTTGGAGAACTAAGTGGTTTCTATACATTATCAATTGAAAATTTAATTTACTCCATCTTCTCTGGTTATCATAGTGCATTTAATAGTTCATTTTGGTTTGAAAAAGTATTGCATTACAAACCTGTATATCTACGTTTGATGTATCCTTATAAAAAGTTTATGAATATACTAAAGGGGTATGTAAGGATGTTATTGGTGCTGATAAACATGATGAGGATGTTGATTTATGTGAGGCCCTTACATCCTTGGAATGATCAACAAATAAAATTGTTGATAACATAGAAGAAAAGGTTTTTTCCATATGGAATGATCATGGGGATTGAATTTAGGGAAAAAATATTTAGTACATTCCTAATATTATATGTATCATATTTTTAATGGTATAGGGATCAGATGAGAAATATAGAACAAAATCATAAATAAGGGTCAAGAGTCTTAGCTGATAATATTGTAAGATGTTTACTTATTCATTGATGTTAAATAAACAATTAATATACTTTTATTCATGACATATATTTTTAAATATTCTATACATAATTATCTTGAGGATTAGAGAACACAAGGGGTATTTATTTCTTAGGGTATATAGAATATTTCATCTACAACATTGGGAAATCCTAAACACTGGGGTTTTGTATAAAGATACTTAGCAGGTGTATCAATATGAAATGAATTTATGTGTTAAAAATATTCATTAAAGAAAAATGATTATAATAAATAAAAACACTGGAATCCAAAGTGTCAGATATTTAATTGATGAAAGAGGATAATAATAGACCTAAGATAGAGGCGATGTTTACATACATGGAAGCACAGTTTCAGCATTTCGATATGAATCCTCCACCTCCTCTAGTAGTTTCCAATCCTCCTCCATATCCTACTCAAACATCAATGTTTCCAGAACCCACTCCTTTATATCCTACCACATCACCAACTCATTTTCATCTTCTATGTAAATATGAGTTATATGTTGATGATACTCATTGTATTATTGTATATATGATGATATATTATATCAGAGATACCACTCATCCCTATTAGATTGAGATAGAGAAAAATATGGTCACTATATGGGATATTAAAGATAGAAATTCAAAAATACCAAGTTCCACATTTTAGGTCAGTACCATTTGACAAAGTATCAATCAATTTTTTATTAGTCTATATAGACTACTTCGTCATATTAACATAGATGTACATATATATGTTATATTTTATTTCATGTGGTATTTGTTTATCATTTTATGTTTTATATATTTCTCTAATTTCATAGAGGAATAATTTAAAGGTAAAAATATATTTTACAAAAAACAAAAAAAAATCAAAGTGTCGTCACTTCAGATATAGATTCCACAAGTCTCTATCGATTGCTAACATATTCAATTTTAATATTGGTTGTACATGAGATTCCAATTGATGATATTTTTTATGGGTGTTAAATGAATATGGGGATTTTGAAAAGTTATATACTAGAGCATGTAGATGGATATAAATTAGGAATCAATAAGATAAAAAAAATTCCTTGTATGTCAATTAAAAAATTATTTCATTCCATTACTTTATTGAACATTTAAAATTATGTTTTCATTATATTTGGAATCTATTTAAACGTTTTACAGTGCATAAATTGAAATGTGTATAATGATTTACAGACCCAATGCTTATTTCTCCTACAACATTAACAATGAATGATACTAAAAGAATAGTTTATATAGATGAATGATTTCAAAATAAGTTCATTATTCAGTGTTGAATGTTTTGATTTCATGAAGAGTATGAAGTATATTTTTTAATCACAGTGTTATATATCACATAAAATATTGTAAACACATATTAAATTTTCTTTTAAATCAGTCGTCATTAAATTTTGGGGTTTTTCTAAGAGAGAATACATTGAATTGGAAATTCTCTATCTATAGTGAAGTGACAGAAATATCATTAATGTATTAAAAACATAATTTTTATTATATTAACAATTGTTTATATACTATTGAATTAAATTTTCTATATTCATATTATTGATAAATAGGTCATGGAATTTCAAAAGTGAGACTATAAGAGAAAATTGAGAAAAGATCAAATATGTAAAATATAACATAAATTTTAATTTAAAATTACTCAATTTTGGATATATTAATTAAAAATTTCATTTTTAATTAAATTTTATTTAATAATGTCTCATTATCATCAAGGTAGAACTAAAAGTGGATATTATGTTTTAATATTTAGGTACAAAATAATTTCAACTAGGACAATTATAATGTTTGAAAAGGTTATATTCATTTGTAAATATTTCTGTAATATTTAATATGTTTTATTAGAAACATAAATCATATCATTCTATATTTTATTGTAGTGTTTGGAAGACGCATGGTAATATACTACAGAAGAGTTCATACATTTAGAAATTTAATGGAAAGATTATTTTACAGGTTCGATTGATTTTTAGTTTATTTGAATGTTTAATTTTATGTGTCTTCTACTTTGTTTTCAACTTCCTATTCTACATCTTTTTCTATATAATTTTTTGCAGCTCTATATTTTCTATTGTGGTGGAGGATTTATCACTGTACAATTTTTTAATAAATATTTTGTTTTCACATTGATTATCAAATAACCAACATGAATAATTGGTTTCCATGTCGGTTATAAAATTAATGATGTGAAAACAATTGTTGATATAATTTTATCACAATGGTTTTAGTTAACATATTTTAAAAGTTAATTAAATAGTCCTTGTTAATCACATATATTAATAACTTATTTGAGAAAAATGTTGCCAAAACCTATTTATGCACTATTATACTTTCTAATGGGAAGAAAAATATATCTGTTGTAGTCATCATTCTCTAAAACCCTGCTATTACATAAAAAATACTCTTTGTGGTAAAAATTAAAAAAATAAATAGAACAAAATCCATTCAGGGTATTAGAAAATAAAAAATATGATAATAGAGTGTCTAAATTATTTAACGAAAACAATTTGATGCACATACCCCTGGAAACCATGCCAAAAAATTGATTTCCCATAGGTGTTATTAATTACCACATACATGTTGAATTTATTAATTTAAAACATGAAACAAACATTCTAGTAAACAACATGGTAATATAATAATTCCATGTCTGAGGTCAAACCCACAAACACATTGTTGTAAAAAATATTCATTTAATAAAATAACCCAAAATTATTTAAAAATAAAATGTTAAACTAATTTATTGTTTAAAATATTATGACTGATTTTGAATTTAAAAAAGTGAAAATTGTGCTCAATAATTAACAATATTTCTTCATGATTTATTTGGTATTAAACTAATGGGTAATAAATCATAACTTTTTGGAACTATGTTTGGTAAAATATAGTGGTTATGGTAGACAACCCAAAAATAAATTATGTTCCTTTTTATCAATTGTAAGGTTACATCATTTATTCATTGACCATGTAACTCAAAACTTTTTAATTATAGAAACATTTCCACCCAATGTTCATGGTGAATTTATTTTATTAATTAATTCATTTAAATAATCAGTCCCTTATTCATCATGCAAACTCTATGAATGATAAAGAGCAGAAGAGATTTAATAAATTAGGGTTGTCAAAAATGTATCAAATGAATTGAATTCAAAAATAAAATACCTTTAAAAATTAAATCACTATTAATTATAGTTTCTTCACAAAAATAATTCACCATCATGATATTTCTATGGAGTTATGAGAATAGTTAACATATTTAATACATCAATACAACAATTTTCCATGAACCCAATGGTGATCACTCTCAAATGAATACATGTAGTTATACCCTTTCATCTTATTTATAATATTCACTTAGGCTTTGGTATTATTAAATTTTATTTATTATGGGATTAAATTTTCATATATATGGGTCTTGGTCCATAAAATATGTCAAAAATTATATATATGAAGAATCTGCAAATTATTTTTCCATCACAACATTTAAATGTTGTTTAATTATTACACCACATGTATATATTGCACTATTTTTATGTAATATAATGAAATCATGTTTTCTAGGAAAATTTCACTTGTGTTAGGGTGTGTACAAATTACAAGATGTCTAATGTCAATTTTCTTTTCTCAAAGGCTCTTTTTACTCCGTTATTCAGTATGTTTTCTATAATTTCTCCATGTTCATTTTAAATTGTGGAACACAAACATTTAAGTTTAAAAAATGACAATTTACTATATTATTCTTATCCCACACAACATATATCATTCAAACATAATTTATAAAATATTAGGTTCCTTGGAATGAAATAAGAAATAAATAATTAAAATCACTTCATTTTGATATAAAAAATTGTATATAAAATGATCACTTATCATAAACCTAAATTATATTTTTTCTGTAAATTGAAAATCCTGCGTCCAAAAAATACATATTCTCAATAATAAAATCATATAACTAAATTGGTTAAATCTTTTCATCCATGTAAATCACTAATGGAAAAAAATCTATCTCAAATAAAAAAATACGTTGGGAATCATAAAATTGGGTAAAAAATTGAAAATTTATAATAATAGAATCCTAAAACACCGATATAATATCCTATAGATCCTCCTTTTGAGAATTAAATTGTATCTAAATAGTGTATTTTATAGCCCTAATTGTGGACTGATTGAGAATATTGGTATCCAACACATCAACTGACTGAACAACTACAATATCCAAGCCTAGAATAATAGAATTCCAATCTGGTAAAGCAGAGTGGTATCCTCATCATCTATTGGTGAACATGATAATGTAGGTGTAGTATATTCTATATTATGTATTGATGTATTATTCATATAGTAATCTTATATCTAAAATGAGATTTTGGGTGTTTCAATGGTATTAAGAAGATTTGTCTTCACATTCTCGATGGTATTCACTTTCCCCTTGTGGTGGTAGACCAACATGAACACAGGGAAGAAAAGAATGTGATTTAAAATGTAATGTGAACATAGTCTCACCCTATTCGGTTAGTTATTTTTATTAAAAACAAAGGATGAATTAGTAATATAAGAGATATATGTGGACCTATATTTTAATTGAAGGGGTATGATATCAGTTTAAGAATGTATTGGGGGGAGAAATTTGGTGCACTTTTGGCTCAATGAATATAATCCTCCTATCCTAGAAAATCATCTAAAAGTTCACAATGTTTTTCAAAACATTAGAACTGGGGAAGTGAATCTATAACTTTTCTATATGGTGAGGGACAAAAAATGATTCTAGGTAGTAGCGACCCCCATTTTGGCATCATATTGGGAGGCCCATTATATTGATGATGTTGTAGGATGATCCTCTCTCCATATAATGATGTACTCATATTCATACTAATAGTTATCCCCCACCTTATTCAGCAGTAACATAATTAAATGATTATTCAAATAAGTACCCTTCATGGGGAAAAATATTAATGGGAAATGGATTCTGAAAAACTATAAGATGTGTAGCCATATAAGAAATAAATTTCCCCCACCATCAGTGTACCGTAATCCTTCCTCTAATTTCCCTGATAGAAAAATAAAAATGAACAACATGATAATAAACATGTCACATAAAAATATAGATTCATCCTGAACCTCGTTTTAGCTAATTGTAATAATACATTGAAATTCTGTGAAATATTTTTACCAAATAAATTTTATTTCATTGATATATTTCTTTACACACATCACCGCATTTAATCATACCACAACATAGTATTAAAATATTATTATTTAATGTGAATGTTACTGCCTAACCATTGGATAAGTGACTATTAAAAGGAAATACTAAATTATTAAAAAAATATGGTTACAAATGAATAAAAGGGACTCATTGGTTATCAATTAATAATAAATTAAAAATTTGAATGTAAAAGGGATATTTTAAAAAAATACAATTTATGAAAAAATGTACATTAATTTAAATATTATCAATTATTAACTATAAGTTAATGATTAGAAGTAAATATATATGTTATATTTAATAAATTATTATAATAATCATTAATTATTTTTCTAAGTGTATGAAAATAATAAACCATGTTTTATGCTTAACATTGTTTATTTATATAAAGCAGTGTTCGTTACGTGTTGCATGCTTATCTTATATTTAATTTCAACCACTTATATAAATTTATATTGAGAAATTGAATTCAATATTTTAATTATGGAGATTCAAATTTAGAAAATATATCCCATTTATTTTTCACCAAAATGAATTGTAAATATGCTAAAATTTATTACCTCAGTAATGGTTCATAGTTGTTAATATAGATTTAGAAACAGTGATAAAGAAATAATTTTTAATAATAATACTTCTTATAAATTGTTAATTTGTCTATTATCATTTTAGTCTTAAAATAAATATTTTTAATGGACACTTCTTCCATAAAATTACCAATATAATATTTAAATCAATGGAAGATATAAAAGATCACTCACATAGTTTTAAATAATTATTCTATGAAAAAATGGGTACAAAAGAAACATATGAATGAATATATGTTTTTATTTTTAGATAAATGAATATATATTAATAATAGAAATTTATACCAAATTTTCAATATCAGTATAATGAAATTAAATAAATATGCAACACTGATGTATTATTTCACTAATTAATTAAAAAAATATTAAATAATTTATAATCTATTAAATGTATTATAATTTTTATTTTCAAAGTTGTTCCATGATTTTTTTTAAATGATTATGACAAATAAGGTTTATGATAATGAATTATATTTATTTATGTTCTTTCAAATATATATTTTTGGTCAAAGAAAATGAATAGTGTCTATATTTTTAATAATGATATTTTAGGGAAATGATATTTTATTAAATTACTAAAATATCAGGTAAATATTCACATAGGATTACAAAGATAATATATGTTCTAAAATATCATCCCATTAAAAATTATAGTTCAAATTGAACTATTTGGATTGATAATTATTTTAATATATATTAATATTTTATGACATTACAATGGTTCACCTCCCCTCAATAATGAAAGGGAACCCATTGTTTCTCATATTTACACCACATTAATTCATCTAGATAGAACCAAATTCACAAAAAATCCAATATAAAATACTCGAGAAACACATTAAAGGTTATGGTATTCCAAAAATACTGACCCCAGATACCTTAAAAAGAGATCTATAATTTTTTTTAAAGAATATATAATCACCTTAATTACTCACTCTCTTTTTAGTTATTCAATTGCCTCATATAAATCTATTATATTAAACAAAAGATATCAAATTAAGTATGCTTGATATAATTAAATGTTATTATGATTATTAAACCACCATTATTAAATATCTTTCCAAAAAATGGTAGGTGAAAGTATCTGTCATCTTTAAATATGACTTACTATCTCCCCATATTGATAAAATTCATCTCTCATCACCATCTTTTACAGATGGGTAATATGATGGTTCAAAGTTTTATATATGATACTTTTTACATAATAATACATTCATATTTATAATATCATATCTAAATAATTACCTTCACCACCATTGTAAAATGATGATGTGGACTATGTATACATCCAGACAACCACGTCCACAAAGAAATGTGATTTATTTTTCATTTCTATTTAATTGTAATTGTAATAAATAAATACTAAAAAATTATATATGATATATATGATATAACTATTATTCTATAAATGGTGGTTTTAATTTACCTTTCTTCAGTTCCATCCCTTAAAAAATTGAAATATTGTCTTTGCATACATATGTCCTACCATCTCTATGAACGGTTTAATTCATTTTTCTATCCATATATTTTATGAAAGAATATAAAAATTTATATAATTAATATATATTATATTAATATAATAATTAATATTATTTATATCATTTAACCATGATCACAAAACATCGATAAATATTATCTAACGTTAAACATACATGAACAGTGAAGTATAAATCACCCAAAAGGGTAATTTTAATAAATAACTGTAAAAACTTTAGAGATAAAATGTTATATGTAAATTAATTATGATTATATATATCAAAATTGATATAAATATATTTTTAAAAAATAAATATTTATTATATAGGTGGTACCAACTTGTATGAAGGAATTCATAGGTAATGTAAGGGATTTTTGTCTCACTTTTATTTTTGTGGAACACATTCCTAATTACAAACTTTTTTTTTGCATCATATATAATACCCATGAATGAATTTTTTAATCTTATCATGAAAAATATAAGATATAAATATAAATCATATGTTATTTCTTTTACTGGTTTTATAATTCCAATGTTACAAATGGGTTACGTGTTTTTAGATACAATATCACGGTTTATTGAGAATTTTTATGATTAAAATTTGATGATGAAATAATATGATCTACATATCAAGGAACTCACAATTTTTCTTGACCATTATTTTCATGATAAGAATATTTTTAAAATTTTATTTTCCTCACCTTAGGCACCAATTGTAATAAAAATGTATTTTTAAAGAAAATCGACTTTATATATCTCTTTTGTAAAAAACCCTTTTTCTTTTATATCCATGTTTTTTGAATGAAAAATTATATAATGTTTTAACTATCATCCTATGATAATTTAAATTAAAATTGACCCATGTTTTAATTTTTACAAAATATCATTAAATGTGATTTCTTTTCATTTTCCCAATGAAGTATTTTTTTCTCCTTATTTACAAAAGTATAAAAGCAATTTCTTTTAATATTATACTGAATGAATAGACTTTCCCACTATTATCACATCTTAATTATCTTAAACTACTTTTAAATGATACAATGGTAATTTTAGAAAAAATATATTCCATAATATTTCTGAAATTATTGGATTTTAAAGGGGTGATTTCAAAATGGAAAGGATATTTTCCTCTCTATATATTAATGATAAATTTATGTTATTTATATTTATCACATAAAATAACCTATAATTTCACCTATTTTATACTATGGATTTTATTCAATGATTCAATCATATTATGTCAATGGATATATTATGTTCATAATATCAAGATACTTGTGAATACAAAACCATTTTCCACATATTATGATGTGATTAAATGTTAATGAATACCATTTCATTTCATGGGTCTATATATCATTAATGTTTTAGGATCATCTTGAACACATATTTATTATTTACATCATGCGACATTCAGGTACTATATCATCACCCAATTCATTGGGTAAATGATGTTATCTATTGAGTTCAATATTATTGGAATGGAAGGTGAACCCAGTTCAGTAAGGTATATTTCATAGTACGATACTCATGGGAGTGATCCCTGAATACGAAAATAGTTTAGTGATTCATCCCAATAAACAATGATATTCTTGGAAATTATCTTTGACTACTATGTAAATTATTTTATATGCATATTTGTATTCCACAATTCCATGTCTTATGTCATTGTGATGCTTCCACGAGTTATGTTCTTGGATAATTTTTTTATTATAATTTAATGAATTCTTAGATTAATTCCATGACTCTAGATTATGATTTATAATATAAATGACATGAATTTTAAATGTTAATATCATATACTTATAACCATATACTCTTTTTATGGTCAACTAATAATTTGATTATCCCTTGTTTATCCTTAGAAATTACCTGATCTCACCCTATGTTATAATTTCATTCCCTATGTTCTAATGTATCATATGTCCATTAAGGAAACCATTTATTATTAACGTAGAGTAGGAGGAGGAGGATATTTTATAAATTACTGGTTTGTGTGTCCATGATTCTTACAGTACTAGAACATTCTAAATTTTCCATGGATTTATATGTTATGCAATAAATATTAGTATACTATGATGTGATATATATGTATGAAAATTTTGGGTCATTATAGATGGTTGTAGCGATTATTTTTATTAACAATTTTAATTTATGATGATATAAATTTCATGAGAACCCTTGGGATTTGACTATTTAAAAGATAATATCCTATATTTTTTATAATGATCATGAATGAAATATACTAATCGTAACATGTTATATAAGAAGGCATGACTATTTATATATCATATAAATGAATATTATTGATAATATTATTTTCTACTATTATCATTATTATTCACACTATGTTATTTTGTTCTAGTAGATGGATGGAAGATAGAATAATCATGTTAATGACGAATTAAACACAAAATTCAATGACTATCCTCCTAAGAATGATGGTGTAATGGGAGTTATAATAAAAATATCGTATTGATATGCCCACACTACCTTTTAATTCCACGAATCACATTGGGCTTCCAAAAAAGAGGAGGGAAAATGACCATTTTAATCATACACGAGGTAACATCTACCTTATTTTAGTATGTTAGTTTATCCACTAGTTGATAAATAAATCATCAGTAAAGTTAAAATGATATTTCTTCTAAAATGATCTTTGAAACATGATAATGTTTTTTGGATGTTCATGAAATAAAAGGATATCTGGATCAATTGATTATTATTAACAATAAAATGAGGAAACACGATGAAATTAACTCCAAAGAGTGGGATGTATTTATATATTATTTTTCAATAAGTACAATCCACATATTATTTACTCATAAATGGAAAATAAAATTCCTTGATCATAAAAATAAGGATAATGAATTTGTTGGTACATATGAGGAAAATTCTACAAGACCAATTAAGGAAACTTTTAGCACTATCATTAAATATGAATTTCTGTTTGAAAAATTGTTAATTGGATTAAAACAATTTATCTAGTGGGTATTTAATGTAAGGTACATCAGTAGAAAAATATATATCATTCTACATCTCATTAAACAGGTGATGAATATTGAAGTTACCCATTAATATTACGGTTTTGGTAATAAAATAATGATCGAATTTCAAGGATAATCAATATTTAATTGATAGAAGAATATTAGAATTACCTTTATCTAAATGTATGGATGGTAACATAAAGAAAATATTATTATGTGAACTAGTAAATATTTCATGTTTTGAAATAATGTTCATTGGGAAAAATATTGTTGAATTGATGAAAATAAGTAATCTAAATATGTGAATATGGACCAAGAACCATGGAATGAATCACATATACTCAAGTGTTTTAAATTCAAAAATTATTTGAATTATATCAACCAATGCCAAAATATATAGGCTAATAATTATTATCCAAGTCAAAAATCTCTTATTAAAAAATTCTAAGTAAAATACAATGTCATCACTACTTCTAATGATGTGAATGATAATTTTGTGGTAAAAGTTCACTTACCATCTACTATTGAACTATTAATATATTATTTAATTTTGAATGAACCCACATATTTATATCCAAATAATACTTTGTGGGTAATAATATACCAAATCTAATATTATATGTTGACTCAGTAGTAAAAAATTCATAATGGTATTATAATAAAACCTAAATATTATTATTACACTTTGGTTTAGGTTTCTAGGAATTTATGTAATTTAAATCTTGTAATTATCCATGTAATTGAATGTGATGTTATTAAAGGAATATATTATATTTATTTACAAAAATACATAATCAATTTCTGAGGAAGGGGAGTCACATTTGATATTTCAAACCACCCAATGATAATCAATCAATGTGGAAATAAATATGGACTTCTGTTGGAAATCATATCCTTTATTTGGGTCTCCATTCATATTCAAAATGGGTGTTTATATCATATTTTTGGGTAGAAAGTAAACATAAAATATATTTCTACTGATTGGGAGTTTGTTGATGTACTTTGAAAATACATTTTTGGTCTTCCACCAAATCCTTATGTTAATTTATCAATAGAACTAATGTCTAGTCTTAAAAATATTTGAAATACTTCATATAGAATTACCCTAATTGAGTTATAAAAACTAAATATGAAAATCGAATGGGATCTTGAAAATGGATTAGTTATTATAATTGAATCACCTTAGGATCCTTCTATTAATTTTATTTAAAAGGATAATTGATGGATGAGATTTTTAAAAAAATTATTAAGGAAATAAAAAAATCACTATCAATAACATGTATCATCTACCCAATATTGATGAATATATTGATCAACTATGGTGATATACAATATTTACTATGATTAAAATACATTATGGATATCCATAATTGAGCTTCATGGTGACAGATATTCCAAATATCACATTCCATGAAAGGTGTGGAACAATATATAGTGATTCTGTTTGGTCTTACTTTGCCACAACTATCATTAATGATTTAACGAATATATAATTTTAGATTTTCATTATCAGTTTTTGGTTCTCTTAATAATTTATAGTTTTATATATATTCAAAGAGAAATGAAGAGCATAAATATCACTTGATAATTGTACTAAAGACCCTTAGGAACTAGTATATTTATAAACAATTTACCAATTTTAAATCATTGCATCAAAAGTTTCCTTTCTTTAGTCATATATTCTCATGTTATCGTTTTTCATTTGATCCTTAAAAAAATAATATATTATAAATTAGTGTATAATAACAACTATAAATGAGATCAATAGTTTTATGGGTTTAACTAGATATTATTAGTTCTTTTGTTTTTTGATTTCTGATGTAGTTTTTATATTAATTATATGGAGCGGTTATATTTTCTGAATTATATATATATATATAATAAAAATAAATTTTAAATGTAAAATTTTAGATAGACAGAGTTCAATTTTCACAAGAAAATAATGTTAGAGCTGAATAATATTATACATTCTCAATAAATTACTACCCTGTGGAATGGAATAGGGTTGAAGATTATCTGAGGTGAAAGGATCATGTTATCCTATTTGTGATGATGCTTAAAAAATATTCAGTATTATATCATTTTCAAATTTCTGATACTAAAATATTGATGGAACGATAGAAATATTATCTTTACAAAATGAGTGTTCAACCATTTATCCATGTGAATATTAAGGATTTGAGTATGGAATTCATGTAACAGAAAAAAAAATTAGAAATATTCATAAGTTTATCATTAATATTTATGTGATGATAATGTTTATAAACTATAAATTTGTTTCATCCATACCATGTTTACAAAATGAGATATTTTATTACGTTAAAATATCATAATTACCTATTAAATATTGATGTGAATATATATAGGGATCTAAAAGAGTAATTATTTGGGGTTTCATGAAAATAGATATTACTGAGTATGTATCTTTTTGATTTATTTTTTTACACTTGTATATGAGTTAAATATTTATAAGGGGTTGTTAAAATGATTTCCCATGTAAGAATAGAAATGGAAAAACAGCAACAAGAATTTTTTTTGTTGAACTTCCAAAAATATAAATATGATTAAATTCATTATGTATCAAAGTCAGGTCACATCAGTTCTATTAGATAAGACTTCTATCAAGATATGCATTCAATAGTGGATATTTAAAAAATGGTTTGTCCTCATGGAGTACCCTATTCTACTTTTTCTGATTAGGATCAGAGTTTCTGATGATTGTTTTGGTGAATTTTTTTAGTAGGATAAAGATATAGAGTAGAGTTTTAATATGGAGTTTCATTTATAGCCACAATTTTAAGCTAGAATAATAGTTCAAACCATATAGGGTATACTGATATCTTTTTTTGGTATTTCACTGGCTTTTGGGTGAAATACCATTTTATAGTTGATTTTTCTACTACAATAGATTTAAATTGAGCATAAATATAGTCCCTTATAAATATATATATATATATAACTAAATAAATCCAAAATTAAGGGTTGAAATTTTGTTGATTATTTTAATACTACATGAGCTAACAGGGGAAATGATTGTAAAAGTAATATATTTATAGTACCACATCAACAGATCTAGTAGAAAATAGAAACATTATACTGATAATCCTCGATGGGACCTGAAATTTAATGTTGTTGAATGTGTTTTTATAATAATTTTTTAATGGAATAATATTATAGACTCAATAACAAAGGGATTCTAGGAACTATGTGTATTATCCATTTTGATATTCTGGATCTAGTAAGGATTGTTTCTTATTAAACGGTTCTTCCCCCAACTTCTCTTACGTTTACAATATGTTTCGTTCATATATTCCAAGTATTTGTATACCTAAACGATCACATGTACTAAAAAATAGTCATGCTACTTGAAAATTGTCTTTTATAAGTAAAAAAGATGCTAAAAATTACATCGTAGAGATAATATACTATAGAACAAGACTACTCACTTGGTGAATGTTTGATGGAGAAATCTAAAAATTGAAGAAGTTAATTTTGAACCCAAGGATGTAATGAAACAAATATATCATCATTTTTTATTAATGTGAGGGTGAATTAATTTTTAAGGAGTAAGAATGTAACATCCTAGGATTCTATAAAATAAAAATATGTTTACAAAATATTATTTAATCAATAGCTTGCGTTACACGCAATATTGAGTTTAAAAAATGTGTTATACTGTTAAAAAGTTACAATATATTGATATTGTAATAATTTATCCATTGTATTGTTATGTATGAGTAGGGATAAATAAAATATTAAAAAAATAATATATTTATATGACTTTAATGAAATAATTTGTCATCAAGAAATTATAAATAAAACAAATATTGATACAAAAAATATATTTTTAGAAAAAACCTATCCCCATGTGCATAATGTACATTTAAAATAAAAAATTAAATTACTCACTACTAGTGAATTATTTTAATTAAAAATATCTTATAGTTAATATATTATTTTAATATTATTTTAATATTTTTCGAGTCATTTCATAAGAATAAATAATATTTTTTTCAAAAAAAATATATATCTAAAAATATTTTTCCTCAAGTGTTGAATTAATATTTTAAAATTGTTTTTTCCACTTATATAAATATAATTTTAGAAAATAAATTCAATATTTTTAATTAGGATTTAATTATTTGGCATATAGTTCTATTTTATTTTGGTTCAATATGATTACTAATCATGATAAAAAATATTTACCCTGGAAAAGGGTAAATATATTTAAATAGATTAAAAATAAATGATAAAGGAATTATTTTTTATCCAAAATTTTATTTTTTTGAAGTTAATTTTACCCATATTACCTTTTGGTTGAAAATTATTAGTTTAATGGACATTTTTACATGAAAATTTCTTATATAATATTTAAATTAATGAAAATTAAAAAATATCACTCTCGTTGTTTTAAATATATAATATGTAACCAAATATATAAAAACGGAAGATATAAATGAATATAAGTGTTTATATTGATATTAATTAAATTATTTTTATGATACAAATTTACATATAATTTTTAGAAATTTTATAATGACCATAAATGCTAATGAAGCACAGATGCGGTATTTCAAAAATTTCTAGAAAATATAACTAATCATTTATAAATAAGTTAATGTACTCTATTTTTAGTTCCTTATATTGAGATAGGAATTTTTAATATGATTATGATATATAAGTTTTATTTTAATAAATTAGATTCTAATTCCAACATTTTTTAGTTCTATTAAGATAAATTAAATGAATGTAGGATAAATTGGAATTACTGATATATTTTGAACAAAATATGATATTCAAATAAAAAAAACATAAAAAATTAAAAATAGGAAAATTTGGATAATATAATGTCTATAAAGAAATATCTTACCAATTTATAATCAATTTATAACCATTATTCTTGAGAATGGATTCAATATATTTTAATTTTTTATGAATATCCAATAGTTCCCCACTCCTTATATTAAAAAAAGAAACCCCACATTTATCTAACCCTCACAACATTTATCCTTTTAAATCAACAACCATAGTCATATTTCACTAGTTCACTCCATTATCCACATTATAGAGGTAAAGGTTTCCACAAAATACCAACTCTATAAGCATTATTTGGGATCTAAATGAGTTATTTCCAAAAATAAGTCGTCTAATAACTCAATCAATGTTAATTTAATTATTATTTAAAATCCTTAAATGTTTTATATTCTTTATAAAAAATAACTTTATTAAAAAAACAATACATATATTTTCAATTGATAATAAAAGCCTCCTCATCAATTCGGAAATGAAATTGTTTCCAATGTGTACGTATGAATTTCCATATCAATAATGTGATACAAATATTTTCTCATAAACATATTCTTTGGAAGGATATTATGATGGGTTAAACATTTATATGTTAAATTTTTTACATAATTATAATTCTATAATGATATTATCAATTCCCTCTTCTTACCTTCCAAATCATAGGGAAACGTTAATGTTGATCATTTGTACATTTAGAATACCACCTCTATAGAATGGTGTTATTTTGTAATTTATATTTTTATAGATGTTAATAAGGATTTATGTAATGAATATATGTTATATAAATCATATAATAATTATTTTTCATTTGTGATTTATTATTTACCATTCATTTCATTAATTTGTTGAAATGTTGAAAGAAAATTCTTGCGTACGTACAACCTATAGTCTCCATGAATAATGTCATTCATTTTTATATTCCTATATTTTAAGAATAACTATAATAATGAATATAATGACTATATATTATATGTATGTCATTGTTATAATTTTAAATATAATTGAACCTTGATCAAAATATATGGACTAATCCCACTAAACCAAAACATACATGAATAACGACGAAAATTTCACTTGGAACGAAAACATTAATAAAGAAGTGTTAATAAATGGGTGAAAAAAGATTATATATATCATATATGGTATTAAATATTTGAATTTGGTTTTTTCATTTATTTATATTAAATCTATATTTATTATATTTTTTCCGGAATATATATAATGGAATCAGAAACAATTTAAGGGACTTTATTCTATGATTTATTACAATAGAAATAAAACCTAATTCATCACTATTTTCTTTTTTCTGTTGTATATAATTTCAATTTATTTATTTTTTTATCGAATTGAATGTTACGGGTTTTACATTACCATATGAGGTTCTTTTTTCTTTGGGCATACTATTCGAAAGAAACCAATGTGGAAGGGGTTTTATTTTACACTCTCATTTTTAGATGGATTGTTTATGATTATGTCGTTTCTGATGAATCACAATGATCTATATCTTATGAAAATCATTAATTATTTTAAAATATTTTAATTTCATAAGAATATATATTTTACTTTCATTTTCCCCATCTTCATTACTCAATATTCTCAAAAATAAATTAATATGGAAAATTGACTTTATTTCACTCTTCAGTCAAAATGCTTTTTTCTTCCATATTCGTGTTTTATAAAAAAAATAAAAAGTTATTAGTTAATATCGAATAATTTTTTCAATTCATTTTTAATCTTGATTGAATTTTTACAAAATTTATTTGAAATTTATTTTCTTTTCATTTTCCAAATGAGGTAATTTTTTTTAAATTTATTTCCAAAAGATAAGAAAGGGGTATTTTTTTAACTGATACAACATGATTAAATTTTTTTGCTAGCATGACTACTCAATACTTTTATGAATCCATTAAATGTTCCAATAATTATATTCAAAGATATTATTTCCCTTAATATTATTGAAAATAATGGATTTTAAATAGGGTTTCTAATATAGAAATGATATTTTAATCATGGATATTTTAATTATATTATAATGGTATTTATATTCATCAAGGAAAACAACCCTTTATTTTAGATCTGTCATACTAGTTATATGATCCCTCTATACCATCCTTATTTTTTCACAAAATAATTTATTTTTCTGATGAAAATTTTATTTACGAAACTTGTTCTTTTTCCACAGGTTTTTCTATAATAAAATATATATTAAAACCTTTATATTGATGGGTTTGATATTATTGTTGATTTATGATAAAGTGGAATAAATATGTTTGAATTTCATTAGATCATGGGTGAGAAATACTTCATCATCAAATTTATTTGGTAAATATTGATATCTTATTAGATAAATAAAAACATGAATGAGGGTGAACCAAATTCAATAAGGGACATTGTCTACTATAATTGTATTGAGGGTGATCATGAATATTATGATGGTTTTGGGAGTGAACCTAATCCACTCTGATAGTCTTTGATTAATAAGTGGAATATTTTCAATGCTTATTTTCATTCCATATTTTCATTTCATATTCCAATTATATGATTCATGGTTTATGTTATTTGATGATATTATGATTCTTTCCTTATGACAACCCTGATTTTTATTACACACTTAAACCTGATTTATTACATAAAATCTTCAATTGATACAACATAGAAGATCAAGAGGTCTAGTGTCTTAGTGGAATATTAATATTACATAACATCTTAGAACATAAAACACAAAACATCTTTATTGAAATCTTTTTTTACATGACCACTATATTCCCTCATACTTAGCATTGCATGGGATAACCTAAGGACAAGCATAAAAAATGGGTGAGCTATAAAGCCTATTAATGGAATAGACATGGAATAACACTGGGAATAAAATAAATTTTAAACAATAGGCATATAAATGGATCAAAAATTAAACATGAACATAAAGGCATGATTAAGAATGATAATCATTACAAGGAAATGTGGCAAAAACACTTAAAATGGAATTAGCAAGAGCCAAGGCTCAATGCACATGGAGCATGGGTAAACCATCATTGGACATACTTCATAAGTAAAACCTCATTGAACATGAATTATAATGAGTCAACACCCATTGCACATGATGTATCATGATACTATACTTTACCAAATGCATTGGAGCTCAATCAAGGTGCACCCTTCTAAAACATTTCATTTCATGAATATGTGTGCCACATGGATCATGGAATCAATCAAAATCATAAGTTATTCCATGATTATGTAATTTGGAATATTTAAATTAAATTAACATTCAATTTTTATATGTTTATTTATGTGAATACCCTTGATAGATACATTGGTATGGTATTCACTACACAATCGCCTTGGCTTGGAAAAATGAAGTGCAATTTCGGTAGCATAACAGCTTGACATGAGGATTCATGAAAATGATTGATAATAGAAAAAATGGTGTCTCATAATATATACATGAAATGGATATTAATGGGGTCATATAGATACATGTTCCACAAACTTAATGGAATTTCAAGGCATAATACAAAAAAAACAACTTGGATGTGAACGGGGAGAGAGAAATCCCTCACGGAATTTCGGCATGGTGACAGGTGTAAATGAGAGGATTTAATGAGATTAAAAGGGGTCTCACATAATCCAAAAATAAAATGGAATTTATTGGGGATGTGTGAAATCATAACCTAACATTTTTAATAGAAAATAAAAGGGCATAACAAGTTAAAGAAAATTGGAAAAATGAAAATAGAAGAAATTCCTTACTTGGAGGTGTGATCCCAAAGGCTTGGGAGAGGCCTCTTAGGAGCTTCAGACACATTGGGATGATTTTAGATAGTGGAGGGAATGTTTTTGTAAAACAAAAAAGGATTTGATTAAAGTGGAAGTGTGAACATGGGTGGGTTTATAAATGAAAGGAGAGGGATTTCATTATTATTTAGGTTTTGGACACCTCACATTAACCTAATCAATACCACAAACCAGCCCATGATTTTTTCATATTGTTTTTTCAAAATGGGAATGAAAAAAATATTTTATAATGCCAATATCCATACTTCATAAAATATTATGGATTCTTATGTGAGGTGAGTTACACTCTCAAGAAAAACTATTTAAAAAGACAAAATGTTTTATAAGTCATGGAGGGTCCCCAAAAGCATAGAAAAATAAATCAAACAAATAAAAAGTCACATAATTTTAATTCTAAAAGATATATTGACTAAACATAATTTTTATAGTATTTAATTATTTCACTATTGGGTCATTATGATGTCATAAAACACATCATATATTTAAACGGTATTTAATTTTTACCCAAAAATTCGACTATCTTAGAAAATTATAAAAAACACATCATTGGATAATTTAAATGTCCAGATTCCAAAAATAATACTCATTTTATCTAAATAATTTTATAAATATGTTAATTTTTCCTTTTAGAATAAAAACTGACATTTACCGAAAATTCCTTGGTTTTGACAAAATCAGTTTTCAACCCTTAATAAAAATTACAATTGAATTTATAAAATTATATGATAATTTATATTTAATAAAAATTAATTTAATAATAATATATTATAAAAATATCATTTAATTTAAAAATCCATTAAGTCATCAATATAGTTTTCTTAGTTTAATATTAACTAAAAAATACTATTTTTGCTTTAAAAACTATTTATATAGTAACAATAATAAAATTAATGAACATTATTTATACAAAAATAATGTACATTGTCATAGTTCTAGTGACTTTTTACATAATCCCATATAACACTCACATTAGACCAAAGGGTAAAGTGTGTGATGGTGACAGACCCTTGGGGTGGCTCAGAGAACATTTCTCGGGTGGTAATCTCTATTAACTTCTACTTCTCATGTAGTCATTTACGCTCAAGATTAACGTGTCCATGCTCAGCATGGGATTCTTCAAGAGAAAATCCCAATGAAACCACCTCCTTTCCAAGCTCCTAAAAATGGGCTTCATATGGGGAAAGTCAACTAGGTGAGGCCATCGTTTCATTTTTCTGAGTAAATTGAGTTTGTTAAATCCCTATATTTATACTAATCATGTGATCTCTATTCAACAACTTTATTAGAAAAGGTCACAATTCATAACAATATTTTAAAATCCATAAACATAATGCCAAATATGTTCAAATTTTATATAATTATAATAATCATTGGATTAGATCAAGAGGAGTTTTTATTAATGAATGTTTGGGTCGTTAAAATCATCCACCATTAAATTATTTCATCCTCGAAATTTCCTTTTCCCACAATAAAATAGATGTGGGTGACTTTTATTCATCCCTTCCTTTGATTATCATGTCTCTTCTTCAAACTTGTGGTTTTTTCATAACACATTAACAAAGGGTATTGTCTTATTTCGTAGAACATTTTCTCTACAATCTAAGATTTTCACCAGTTTATCCTCGTAAGAAAGATCATCCTATAGTTGTACTACCTCAGAAGATAGTATATTTTAAGGGTATGGTATATACTTCCTTAAGGGAGATAAATGAAAGACATCATGTGCTTTGGACATGGTAGGTGGAAGTGCTAGATGATAAGCCATAGCCCCAACGCGATCAAGAATCTCGAAGGGGCCAATGTACTTAGGACTTAACTTCCCTTTTTACCAAACCTCTTGTCCTACTTCCATGGAGATATCTGTAGAAATACCATGTCTCCAACTTTAAACTCATGTTCTCGTCAATGGTTATCTGCATAACTCTTCTGTCGACTCTGGGCTTCCTTGATGTGTTGTTAAATGGTTTTCACCTTCTCCATCATTTCTTCAACCATTTCTAGTCCTAGTAGCTTATGCTCACTGACTTCATCCCAACATGCTTGTGTTCTACATCTCTTCTCATACATGGCTTCTTATGGTTCCATTCGAATGCTTGAGTGGAAACTATTATTGTATGAGAATTCAAACAGTGGAAGATGTTGGTCCCACCCTTCTTTGAAGTCCATAGAACACACTCTCAACATGTACTCAAGTGTTGGGATAGTTCGCTTGGATTGGCCATCAGTTTGAGGATGATAATCGGTACTGACGTTCATCTTAATATCTAGATCATGTTGAAGACTCTTCCCAAACATAGAGGTGAATCTTGGTTCTCGATCAGATACAATAGATAGTGGTACTCCATGAAACATTACCACTTCCCTAATATATATATGTGCCACCTGATCCAATGAGAAATAATATTGAATTGAAATGAAGTGTGAATACACTGTAAGACGATCCACAACAACCCATATTTAATTATTGCCTTTGGATGTCTTCAGATGTCTGGTGATGAAGTTTATGGTGATGTTCTCCCATTTACATGCTGGTATGGGAAATGATTTCATCATCCCTTTAGAATTATACTTCTTTTCCTTCACTTGCTGACACACCGAGCACATTTATGTATACTCAACAATCTCGTTCATCATATTATCCCACAAATAATTCTCTTAGATATCTCGATACAACATTGTTATTCTTGAGTGAATATAGAAATTGGAACTATGTACATCATCCAAAAGTTCTTCCTTTAGCACCGGTCATAATGGATCACATAGTCATTTCCCAAATCTCACAATTCCTTCTTCATTAACATTGAACTTCGAGGATTTCACTTTTCTGATAGCTTCCACTCTCTTTTGAATTCCCACATCATTATTTTGTGCATCCATTTACCTTTCCAAAAGAGACAGTTGAGAAATAATTTGTGAAAGGATTGATTATGTTCCATTCTTTATGATTCACATGTCAATATTCATTAAGTCTAAGAAGATTGGATCCATCTCAATTCTCATCAAAGATAGAATTGTTTGGTCCTTTCTACTTTGAGCATCTTCCACCTTGTTCGCTTTCTCATGGTGGTAATTGATTGAGCAGTCATAGTCATTGATCAGATATAATAATCTTCATTGGAGCATGTTTAACTCTTTATGTGTAAATATATACATGAGGCTTTTCTGGTCTTTATATATTTCACACTTCTACCCAAAGATATAATTCCGCAAAATTGTTAAAGAGAATATCACCGCATCCAACTTAAAATCATGTGTTGGATAATTATGCTCATGAATATTCAATGTCCTTGAAGCATAGGCAATGACTTTGTCATTCTGCTCATGAATATGCCTCCATTTTAACTCCTTAATTCTTCCTTCGCATGCATCACTACAAGAAAACTTTACAGCCTTCTATGTTATCTTGGTAAGGGGGTCGGAAAATCGTGAAATATTTCTCAAAAATCGTTGATAATATCTAGCTAACCCCAAGAATCTATAGATATCTTTTACTGATGTTGGCATCGTCTATCTCTTAATTAAATCTATTTTAGAGGGAACCGTAGATATCCCATTTCTTGTGATGATACGGCCCACGAATGAGACATCCTTCAACCAGAACTTACACTTGTAGTATTTTTTAAAGAGATTCTCCTTCCGTAAGGTCTCTAGTATATTTCTTAGATGCTCCTCATGATCCTCCTTGATTTTGGATTATATCAGAATATCATTAATAAAGACTAAAAAAAATATGTCGAGGTAGTCCCTAAAGACACTATTCATCATTTCCATGATGATTACTAGAGCATTAGTGAGTCTGAAAGGCATTAATATTAATTTTTAGTGCCTGTATCTTGTATGAAAAGTAGTCTTGGGGATATCTTCCTTCTTCACACTTACTTGATATTATCCCGACTACAAATCCACCATAGAGAAGTATTGTGCTCCACGCAGCTAATCAAACAATTCTTCAATTCATGGGAGATGATACTTGTTCTTTATTGTGATTTTGTTAAGCTAGTGATAATTGATGCAAAGATGCATTGACCCATATTTCTTCTTGACAAAGAGGATTGGTGCACCCCGTGGTGAAGTACAAGGGCATATAAACCATTTATCTAGATTCTCTAATAGTTGTAACAATGAACAACATGTTGAGGTTTGAATAAAGCATTCTTCTCCATTATTGTAGCTGCAATTTTTTCTCAATGGTAGTAAACAGCTAGTTTCCTTTCTCTTCCACTCCTAAAGAATTTCCTCGTCCCCTTCAAGAAATTTCTGAGATGCTTCTTTCTACAACTTTGGTGTATTGGGTGCTGGGTCATCATAGAACCATTGGATTTATCCATCGGACCACCATCATTGATGTCCACATTACTCTTCTTATATTTATGATACCCCTGAGATTATCGGATCCCCATTTCGACCGTGAGGTCACATCAATAAATTTCCTTCTAGCTGTCGAAGTCACAGATCACCAATGTTTTATGTAGGATAGGTTTCATCCCACCAAAGAATCTGTAAAACTTGTATTCTGGGTTAATGACAGATCTGTAACCGTATTGTGCAAGACTTGTGAAGTTTTCCTCATACACTATGACATATTTGTCATCTTTGTTTCTTGTGGGAAATTAATTCCCTTTACATCATAAGTCGGAGGGTGTGGGGAAAATATTTATCGAAATTTTTTTTATGGAAATCCTTCCATTCCAACGCGTCGATCTCTTTTATAGGCATCATATTTTTTATCAACATCCACCATTGATCGGCTTCACGTTCAATATGATAAGCATCAAGAATAACCTTCTCTTGTTCGGAACATTGGATGATGGAGATGATATTTTCAATAGATTTGATCCATTGTTCGTAGATTGAGGGATTAGACGATCCATTAAAATTATAAGGACTTTGTCTCAGGAAACTCTCAATTGTGTCTTGTTCTTACTTAGGTTGTGTTGAACATTCCTCTTGACCCATGGTTCTATTCAAATCTTGAGTTAATTGAGAGAGAAGCATGACAAAGTATGGGATTCATGCTCCCATCAGATTGGGCATCTCCTTTACACAGTCATCACATTGATCTTCATATCAGTTATTAGATCGATTCCTCCTATTACTGGCCATTGGCAGTAAGAAAAGGAAAGTAAGGGGTAACACATGAACGGTAATCCAGGGAAAATACTAATGACATAAAAATAACTTTTATTTCCTTATCTTATGAATCCAAAGGATTCAATCTATTTTATCCATGATCTACATTCTAACATATATTCTAAGGGGAATTTTTTTTAATTCCCTTAATAAGGGTTCATACTAATCTTATGATTTTACCAGATCATATCCTCTAGGAGTTTTGTAACCAAGAGTGCAGCAAGGCCCGTTTTCTTGCACCCTTTCCCGTTCGAGTCTAGCTCAAAGTGGTGTTTTTGGGTTTTACCCCTAGGATACATCTGTGCCAGAGCCACCTCTACCTGCTCATATCCAAGCAGGGATTTATTTTCTTGAAAAAACACTTACTCAATACTGACCAATACATAGGGTTGTCTTTATTATACATTTTCTTTTCTATAATTTTTTACTAGAATTTTCTAATCTTAATCCCAAATATAACTAAACTATCCTCTGATACAAACTATAACAACCCTGATTTTTATTACACACGTAAACCTGATTTATTACATAATATATTAAATTGAAACAACATAAAATATGGAGAGGTCTACTGTCTTTGAGGATTAGGTACATTAAATAACTTCAAAGAACATAAAACACACTATATCTTTATTTAAAACATCCTTTACATGACCACTATGTTCCCTCGTACATAGCATTGCATGGAATACCCTGAGGACATGCATAAGAAAATGGGGATCTATAAAGCCCAGTGAGGGAATAAACATGGAATAAGATGAAGAATACAATACATGTTTGACAAAAGGAATATCAATGGACCGCATAACAAACATGAACATAAGTACATCATAAAGTATTATAATCATACAATGGAAATGTGACAACAACACTTTACATGAAATTAGCATAATCCAAGGATCATTTCCCATAAAGCATGAGTAAACCCTCATTTAACATGAAGCACGAGTAAAACCTCATTGCAACTGAATTATCAAGAGTCAACACCCATTGCACATGACGTATCAGGATACGATACTTTACCCAATGCATTGGAGTACTATCATGGCACACCCTTCTAAAACATTTCATTTCATGCATAACTGTTCCACATGGAACATGGAATCAATCAACATCATAAATTATTCCACGATTAAGTAATGTGTAATAAATATATGAAATTACCATTACAATTTTATATGTGTATAAAGTTTAATACCCTTGATAGTGACATGTGTATGGTATTCACAACACAATGATCTTGGCTTGGAAAAAGGTGGTGCAATTTTGACAGCATAACAGTGTGACATAATGATTCATGAAAATGGATGTTGGGAGAAAAAAGGGTGTCTCATCATCTATAAATTAAATGGACAGTAAGAGGGTTTTATAGATACTTGTCCCAATAAATTTAATAGAATTTAGATGCATAATACAAAATAATTACTTGGGTGTAAAAGAGGAGAGATAAATCCCTCAAAGAATTTAGGCATGGTAACAGGTGTACTTTTTAGGATTTAATGTGAGAGAACGGGGTATCCAATAATCCAAACATAAATAGGATAGTATGGGGTAGGTGAGACATCATACCCAAACATTTTTAATTGAAACAAAATGGCATAACAACATCAATAAAATTAGAAAAAAATGAGAAATGAATAAATCCCTTATATGGAGGTGTGATCACAATGGCTTGGGAGAGGCTTGAGAGAGGCTTCTCGTGAACTTGGGTTACCTTGGGAGGATTCTAGAGAGAGGAGGGAAGTTTTTCGTCGAACTCCGAAGGATTTGAGTGAAGATGAATTGGGATCTTGGGTGGTTTTTGTAACACCCCGAGATTTTATGAAAAATATTCTTTATAATTTCATTAATGTCTTGTGTTGTACGCTACACCAAAAGGAGATTGCACAACACGCATCCTTGACTTGCCTTGCATTACATGCAATCATTACCTTCCTCGATAGTGTGTGTAGTACGCAATACTGAGTTTCCCTAGACAATGATATGCTATTAAAATATTATTAAAACTAGCTGTTATGAATAGTAATAACCACTTTTTGAAATTTTGTAAATTTTATTTTTCAAAATGGACTTCATTTTTGGATTTGGAATATCGAAATTAGCTTATGGTGAAATTTTGGTACTTTTCGGATAACTTTCATATTCTGATGAATAGTGAATATTACTAAATTTAAATTAAAAACAAATTTTTTAATCGAAATAATTATTAGTGATAAGTTATTAATTTGAGTGGTTTTAAAGTATATTTAGAATATATTTTTACCATTTAATATAATTTTTGTCATTGGATGTAATTTCACATTTAAACCAGACATAAACAAGTGTCAATCTTTTGATAGTTATTATCTCTTAAAAACATGCTATTTATTTTGACGACGAGAATTAATTTTAAAATTAATTAATGCAATTGATATGTTTTTAATTTGGTAAAATAGACATCATTTTTTAATTCATAATATCAAATATATCTTAGGCCTAATCTTTTGTATTTTTCTGGAAACTTTCATTTTTTTGATGAATAGTGAAATCACTAAGTGGTAGTTAAAAAAAACTGAATTTTTCATAAAACTTAATTTTACTGCTTCTGTGAGTGGAATTTCGAAAATCCGAGAGATACGGTTAATATCAAGGATTAAAATTTGGTTCAATGAGATGAAAATAATTTTTGGTGAATAGTAACTTTTTACTTTTTTTTACCACGGTTAAAAGTAAATAGGGTAATTAAGGGTAAAAAGATATTATTATTACCCTAACACATGTCCTAATTCTATTGTATATGTTTAATTCGACCAAAAACAACCTTAGGAATAACATATGACCATTTAGGCCCACTTGGATTAGATTAGGACATTTATTATTAATTTATTTAAATAAGGGTTAAAATTGTTAAAATCAAAGTTTAATAAGTAAATAATTTTTAATATGGGGTTATACATAAGATAAATTCGACTATAAATATTCATTAGAAAGCTAAGGAAATTTCATACATAATGGTAGTTTATTTTTAATTTTTAGACATTAAATAACTTAATTTATATATGACACAACAATGATGCAGTAATTATCTTATTAATGAAATATTGACATAATTGTTGTTATAAATACCCAAATAAATGTAATTTGAGACTTTTTATGAATTCCACTAATTTTCCAGGTTACTATGACATGTTAGTATTTATTTAATTAACTTTTTTGGAACTAATAATTCTTTTATGATTTTCACAAAAATCAATTACTAAATATTGTCAAAATTGACATAAAATAGTTTTTAAAACAAATATTATATTATTAATTGTTATTTTATTCCTAAAAATATAATTTTCAGCCAAATGACTTAGATAAGGTTATATATATTAATAATAAACATCTTGGGGTTCGTTTGTCTTGTTATAGTAAGTTTATTAACCTTATAGTGTAATAACACAGGAATACACGGTAAAAGTAAAATTATTTAACTAAATGTTAAAACTAAATGATAAGGTTAAAATAGGAACATAAACTTGTCTAAATTCTATTGGATGAGATTATTTAGACCCATCCCCACCTTAGCATTGAAATAAATCAATTTTGAGCTATTTAAAACCGAATTTGTCTTTATAATAAAATAATATTTTTAGTTTTCCAAAGGTGCCCCTCTCCTCCCTTATAAAAGGGCACATCCTCCCTCTCTTCCTCACAACACTTTGAGCCTTAAATCTCGGCCAAACCCAGCCAAATTCTCTTCTCCACGTCCCTAGAAACATCCTATAGGTCCTGGTCTTCTTAAAAGACCAATTTTAGTGCCCTAAGAGGAGGACTAAAAGAGGCGCTTTAAAGAAGAGGTGATGTCTATTACCGATTCTTTCAACTTTATTTCTTCTTCCACTTCTTCTTATTAGGTTGTTTCATTATGAAGTAATAACATCAGTATCACTCATATACTGATATGTTATTATAAGTATTAAACAAACCTATTTCACCATCTATCCATCCTACGGAAAATGAAATCACCGTGCATGCGTACGTACGGAATACCGTCTCCACGCCGTGGTGTAATCTATTTTCCACCACCACCTTACTTGGATGGGTATAATAGTGTACATAATAACTATATATGATTATTGTAAAGTGATATTGATTCTTAAATTTTATACATACACTCCAATACAATTCCACGATCATGAGAATGATATCATCGCTCGTGCGTACGTACGGACTACCGTCTCCACGACGCGATGAGATTCATTCTCCACGTTAACCATTCATGAATGATTATAAAGTATATATAATAAGTAATCATGAAATATATGACATAATAATGATACTAGATTTATGTGTATATATATGTATGTCATCTACTTCATTCCATTCAACTCAATAAGGAAACGAAAACAGCGTTCATTCGTACATACGGCCTACCGTCTCCATGAACGGTGTATTTCTTTCCATTTACTGATTTATTATATATATGTATATTCTGAATATATATTATATATAAATCATGTTATATATTCTATAATTATGTAATCATGATCTAAGTAATCATATGAATAATTACAAGTCAAAACACGGACGACAAATGAAACGATTTTACCCAAAACGCTTTTTAACATGGAATTTACAAAAGAACAGGTAATATAAAGTCATAAGTGACCCATATATAATATCATAATAATGAGTATGATTCTGTAATAAGTCAATGACATTATTTAAATCATTATAAAGGAGGTTTGGACACTTTCAAAACAAATCGGACCTAAGGTAAGGGATAATTGTGCAAATCTCATTTTTTATCCGAGATTGGTTATTCATAAGTATTTACTAGGGTTATTGTTATCATCCATGTCCATGTTTTCTAAAAGTGTTTTATGTATGTTTAAAGGCCGTTTTACCCATTTTTGAATTTTAATAAATGGTATGTAAGGAATATTTCTTTTGTTTACGTTATGAAGTACATTTTTGACTTTTCAAACAAAAGTCATGTAGAATGTTATTTTTAACTTATACGGCGTGAACGGATTTTTACGGTTTCATAACGCCTCATTTTCATGAAGCTTACTCTACATGATTTTATGACTATTTTCAACAAAATTCTTTTATTTTAAAAGTGCATTGAATTTTTTGAAAAGAAAATGATTTTGAAGAAGAAAGGATATTTTTCTCAAGAATTCATTTCAAATGTTTTATCAAAACCATTTTCCATCTAAGATGACATTATTTAATAAGTGTATGTTTCAAGTTTAATGTCTCTATGATTTAAATGGGTTCACTTTTCTTATGATGAAATCCCATTGGTTTTATATTAATTATAAGATGATGGGATGATGTTTATGAAACCCATTTTATTCTTCAGGTTATGATGAATCTTTTAAGTTTATTTTGTGGAAAAAGTAAGAATGATTTCACTATGAGATGGGTGAGACCTATATCTCCCTCCAATGCATTGGGTAAAGATTTTATATCTAATGAGATAGACATGGCTGGAACGGTAAGTTAATCTGGTTCAGTGTTACAGGACAGAAATGAGGAGTGAACTCAATTCAGAAAGGGACTTTGTCCACTAAGATGGTCTTGGCAGCAATGCCTTGGCTACTATGGAAATCATGACATGTGCTGAATGGTTTCCACAATTACATGTTTTATTCCCATGCTATTTTATCATGATTTATGTTCCATTATGATCTATGTCTTATGTACTTCCATGTTTTATGTCATTTATCAAGATTTTTATGTTTAAACATTATGTTCATGTTTCTAAGTTCAAATGTATATTGTATGTTTTATTTTATCCATGCTTACCCTTACTGAGCATTTGAGCCCACCCTTTTTGTGTTTTCTTTTCCCCCGGGATTAAAAGAAACGTTTTAGGTAAGGAAACAAAAAGTGGAAGATCTTTATGGTAGATGTTTAAGATCTTTCACCACAATTAGAAGATTACGTTCCAAGTTTCCAAAGACACTAAACTATTACGGTCCTTGTGTGTCTATTTTTGTTATGTATTAAATATTCCACAAAAGTAATGTAATGTCCATGTACGTCAAGATTCGGGTCTCTACAGTTGGTATCAGAGGAAAGGTTTAGTCAACCTTTGGAAACTAGGATGCGAGAACTTTAGTGAGATCCCTAGAGATATTTCTAAGGTAAGTCAAGGGTTGTCCCTAAGGTTAAGTATAAGTATAGGTTATAGTTATGGAATTGCGCTAACGATCTTAGAATTAAACCTAATATGTTAGATATTGAAGGTACTTCCCCTTTATTATGTTGTTTTCCCTAGCATGATTTTTACCTCTCACACTATTCTTTTTGGGTTTTAGAAAATGGCTGGAAACAGGAAGATTCATGATAATGGAGGATATGACATACAATGGAATGATATTCTTCATTAGAAACCAAATGAAATGGGATTTGGAAGTCCAAACATCGTTATTATGCCTAATCATAAATCTCATAATATGATCAATAATCTCAACTTTGGTAAGTTTCCAGACTCAGATAATAAGAGAAATATGGAGTTTCATGATGATCATAAAGGAAAGAAAGTTCAATTTCCCTCATGTAAATCATGTGGGAAGAGGCATTGGGGAGATTGTTTCAAGGGAACTGGAAGATGCTTTGGGTGTGGAAAAGAAGGACACAAATCCAGTAAGTGCAAAGGAAAAGGTTTAGTTAACACCATGGATGAGGATAATGGTATTACTACGACATCAACAATGGTTAAATGTTTTAAATGTGGAATGTATGGGCATTATGCAAACCAATGTCGTAAGGGAAAGTCTCATGAAGAGAATCAATACGGTCGTATGGGTAGTATTTATGTTGATGATGATGAAGACACTACAAATGATATATGATATGAAAGAATTATTGAAGCTCGGTCAATGGTTTAAGAAGGTAGTGGAATGATTACATGTTTATCAAGTGTAATGTTTTATAAGTAATCTCATGGTACTATGGAATAAAGAGACATCTAAGGATTGTTACACTGTTGTCTTTCCTTGAGTTTTGAAAGTGTATGATTAATGGTACCAGTATCCATGAAAGGTTATTCATATATTTTTGTAATGTAGATGATATGCGCATAATGAAGGGATAATTAAATGTTTGGTAGTATTCATGAGCTCATGACTGATATAAGGAGAAGGTTATATCATGGTTTGAGTATATAGAATTTTTGGATTTTGGTAGGAGAAAAAAAATAAATTTTGACAGCATTCATATTTTCACTAAGGTTTAATGGGTTTTCACTTTTTTTCAAGAGAATACATGATTAAGGTATTCACATGATTGGAATGTGACCAACAAGATATATGGGGGATAAATGATGGTATTCACATGCTTGGTTGATGACATTTCAAGTAATCGTTTTCTTTATACTATGAGCTTGGACCAAAGTATTTTAGATAAGCCTAAAGATTGGAATGGATTATGTTGGACATATGTTAGTATTGTTTAAGGATAGAAATTTTTTCGATATTACTGATGGGATTTTATAGTAATGTAGTTTTAGAAAAAGGACAACCTGCAGGACGGGCGACATCCCATCGCGTTGGACAAGGCTGCGGGAATCGAACCCACAACCAAAGTGGGACTGGCCTTTATCGCCTACCACTGGCCTACAGGAAGTTCCTGTTTAGTAGAAACTAGTTTTATTATATTAAGCAGTATGATATATTAAGTATAAGTCCATTTTAGGAACCATATATGATTAATCTCACTATAGATGGACTTATGTATTTTTTGATAACTTTTCTAACCTTTTGTTTGAGACAGATGGAATGACCCATCATTCTATCACATGATCTTATAACACATCACGAATGAAAAATTCAACTTCATTTATTTAAGAGATGAAGTGGAAATCATCCAAAGAATGACCAATGGTGAGACTATACCAAAATCACGAAAGTATTTCTTCTAATTCCAATTTCATCAACTTTAGGGAAATGATCTTGAAAACCAAAAATGTTGTCCTAGTGCTCTTATATCTGATGAATCAGATGGTACCTTAGATCGTCACAAATTTATGGCTTTGTGATTTCTAGCTTTTCCATAGCCATGTTCTATACCACTCTCCATCAGAACATGGTGGTTAGATTTCTCTTCCATATCCATATTTTCACCTATGTGGAAGCCTAGTGATTAGTTTGTTTGGGTAACCGTTACATTTCTTACTTTTGTTTTTAAATATTGGTTTTGGTATTCCTTTTTACGATGTGGGTTTTTATTAAAGAAACTTTCAAATAGTAAACCATTTATAACTCCGACGAATTTCGAGGGCGAAATTCATTTTAAGGGGGGTAGAATGTAACACCCCGAGATTTTATGAAAAATATTCTTTTTAATTTCATTAATGTCTTGTGTTGTACGCTACACCAAAAGGATATTGCAAAACATGCATCCTTGAATTGCCTTACATTACATGCAATCATGACCTTCCTCGATAGCGTGTGTACTACGCAATACCGAGTTTCACTAAACAATGATATGCTATTAAAATATTATTAAAACTAGTCGTTATTAATAGTAATAACCACTTTTTGAAATTTTATAAATTTTATTTTTCAAAATGTACTTCATTTTTTGATTCGGAATATCTAAATTAGCTTAGGGTGAAATTTTGGTACTTTTCGGATAACTTTCATATTCTGATGAATAGTGAAAATTACTAAATTTTAATTAAAAACAACTTTTTTAATCGAAATAATTAATAGTGATAAGTTATTAATTTGAGTGGTTTTAAATTATATTTATAATATATTTTTCCCATTTAATTCAATTTTGTTTATTGGATGTAATTTCACATTTAAACCAGACATAAACAAGTGTCAATCTTTTGATAGTTATTATCTCTTAAAAACACGCTATTTGTTTTGACGAAGAGAATTAATTTTTAAATTAATTAATGAAACTGATATGTTTTTAATTTGGTAAAATAGACATCATTTTTTAATTTATAATATCAAATATAGCTTAGGCTTAATTTTTGGTATTTTTCTGGAAACTTTCATTTTTTTTGATGAATAGTGAAACCACAAAGTGGTAGTTAAAAAAACTGAATTTTTCATAAAACATAATTTTACCGCTTCTGTGAGTGGAATTTAGAAAATCCGAGAGACACGGTTAATATCAAGGACTAAAATGTGGTTCAATGAGATTAAAATAATTTTTGGTGAATAGTAACTTTTTACTTTTTTTACCACGGTTAAAAGTAAATAGGGTAATTAAGGGTAAAAAAGATATTATTATTACCCTAACACATGTCCTACTTCTATTTGATAAGTGTAATGCGACCAAAAACAACCTTAGGAATAAAATATGACCATTTAGGCCCACTTGAATTAGATTAGGACATTTATTATTAATTTATTTAAAGAAGGGTTAAAATAGTTAAAATCAAAGTTTAATAAGTAAATCATTTTTAATATGGGGTTATACATAAGATAAATTCGACTCTAAATATTCATTAGAAAGCTAAATAAATTTCCTACATAAGTTTATTTTAATTTTAATTTTTAGACATTAAATAATTTAATTTATTTATGACACAACGATGATGGTGTAATTATCTTATTAATGAAATATTGACATAATTGATGTTATAAATACCCAAATAAATGTAATTTGAGACTTTTTATGAATTACACTAATTTTCCAGGTTAATATGACATGCTAGTATTGATTTAATTAACTTTTTTCGAACTAATCATTCTGTTATGATTTTCACAAAAATCAATTACTAAATAGTGTCAAAATTGAGATAAAATAGTTTTTTAAAACAAATATTATATTATTAATTGTTATTTTATTCTTAAAAATCTAATGTTCTAAAAAATAACTTAGATAAGGTTATATATATTAATAATAATAAACTTGGGGTTCGTTTGTCTTGTTATAGTAAGTTTATTACCCTTATAGTGTAAGAACACAAGAAGACATGGTAAAAGTAAAATTATTTAACTTAATGTTAAAACTAAATGATAAGGTTAAAATAGGAACCTAAAATTGTCTAAATTATATTGGATGAGATGATTTAGACCCATCTCCACCTTATCTTCGAAATAAATCAATTTTGATCTATTTAAAAACGAATTTGGCTTTATAATAAAATAATATTTTTAGTTTTCCAAAGGTTCCCCTCTCCTCCCTTATAAAAGGGCACCTCCTCCCTCTCTTCCTCACACCACTTTGAGCCTTAAGGCTCGGCCAAACCCTGCCAAATTCTCTTATCCAATTCCCTAGAAATATCCTAGAGGTCCTGGTCTTATTTAAAGACCAATTTTAGTTCCCTAAGAGGATAAATCAAAGAGGCGCTTCAAAAAAGATGTAATGTCCTTTACCGATTCTTTCAACTTTATTTCTTCTTCCACTTATTCTTGTTAGGTTGTTTCATTATGAAGTAATGACATCAGTATCACTCATATACTGATATGTTATTATAATTATGAAACAACCCTATTTCACCATCTATCCATCCTACGGAAAACGAAATCACCGTGTGTGCGTACGTACGGAATACCGTCTCCACGCCGTGGTGTAATCTATTTTCCACCACCACCTTACTTGGATGGGTATAATAGTGTACATAATAACTATATATGATTATTTTAACATGATATTGATTTTTAAATAGTATACATACACTCCAATACAATTCCACTACCATGAGAATTATATCATCGCTCGTGCGTACGTACGGACTACCGTCTCCACGACGCGATGAGATTCATTCTCCACGTTAACCATTAATGAATGATTATAAAGTATATATAATAAGTAATCATGAAATATATGACATAATAATTATACTATATTTATGTGTATATATATGTATGTCATCTACTTAATTCCATTCAACTCAATAAGGAAATGAAAACAGCGTTCATGCGTACGTACGGCCTACCGTCTCCATGAACGGTGTATTTCTTTCCATTTACTGATTTATTATATATATGTATATTATGAATATATATTATATATAAATAATGTTTTATATTCTGGAATTATGTAATCATGATCTAAGTAATCATATGAAGAATTAAAAGTCAAAACACGGACGACAAATGGAATGATTTTACCCAAAACGCTCTTTAACATGGAATTTACAAAAGAACGGGTAATATAAAGTCATAAGTGAACCATATATAATATCATAACAATGAGTATGATTCTGGAATAATTCAATGACATTATGTAAATCATTATATAGGAGTTTCAGACACTTACGAAGCAAATCGGACCTAAGGTAAGGGATAATTGTGTAAATCTCATTTTTTATCCGAGATTGGTTATTCGTAAGTATTTACTGAGGTTATTGTTATCATCCATGTCCATGTTTTATAAAAGTTTTTTATGTATGTTTAAAGTCCTTTTTACCCATTTTTGACTTTTACTACATGGTATGTAAGGAATCTTTCTTTTATTTATGTTATGAAGTACTTTTTTGACTTTTCCGACAAAAGTCGAGTAGAATGTTATTTTTAACTTATACGGTGTGAATGGATTTTTACGGTTTCATAATGCCTCATTTTTATGAAGCTTACTCTACATGATTTTATGACTATTTTCAACAAAATTATTTTATTTTAAAAGTTCATGGCATTTTTTTGAAAAGAAAATGATTTTGACGAAGAAAGGATATTTTCCTCAAGAATTCATTTCAAATGTTTTATCCAAACCATTTTCCATCTAAGATGACATTATTTAATATGTGTATGTTTCAAGTTTAATGTCTCTATGATTTAAATGGGTTCACTTTTCTTATGATGAAATGTCCATTTTTTTATATGGATTATGAGATGATGGGATGATGTTTATGAAACCCATTTTATTCTTTGGGTTATGATGAATGTTCTAAGTTTATTTTGTGGCACAAGTAAAAATGATTTCACTATGAGATGGTTGGGACCTACATCTCCCTCCAATTCATTGGTTAAAGATTTTATATCTCATGAGATAGACATGGCTGGAACGGTAAGTTAATCGGGTTCAGTGTTACAGGACTGAAACGAGGAGTGAACTCGATTCAGAAAGGGACTTTTTCCACTAAAATGGTCTTGGAAGCAATGCCTTGGCTACTATGGAAATCATGACATGTGTTGAATGGTTTCCACAATTACGTGTTTTATTCCCATTCTATTTTATCATGATTTATGTTTTATTATGATCTATTCCTTATGTACTTCCATGTTTTATGTCGTTGCTCAAGATTTTGATGTTTAAACATTATGTTCATGTTTTTAAGTTAAAATGTATATGGTATGTTTTATTTTATCCATGCTTACCCTTACTAAGCATTTGAGCTCACCCTTTTTATGTTTTATTTTCCCCTAGGATTAAAATAAATGTTTTAGGTATGGAAACAAAAAGTGTAAGATCTTTATGGGAGATGTTGAAGATCTTTCACCACGATTAGAAGATTATGTTCCAAGTTTCCAGAGACAATAAACTATTATGGTCCTTGTGTGTCTGTTTTTGTTATGTATTGAGTATTCCACAAAAGTAATGTAATTTCCATGTACGTCAAGCTTTGGGTCTCTATAGTTTTTTATAGGAAAGGATAGGAAATTCTTTATTATTTAGGTTTGGGACACCTCAAATTAAACTAATCAATACCACAAACCCACCCATGGTTTTTGACCGTGGTTTTTGAAAAAGGGGAGTGGAAAAAATATTTTATAATTCCAATGGCCTATTTTCATAAAATAATAGTTTTTATTATGTGAAGTGGAGTCACATTCTCAAGGAAAAAAATTTAAAAAGACAATATGTTTAATAAGTCTTGGTGGGTTGACAAAAGAATTGTAAAATAAATAAAAAAATATAAAATCTCTTTATATTAATGATAAAACATATTTTGGTCGATAATAATGTTTATAATATTTTATTACCTTACTATTGGGTCATTATGATGTCATAAAACACATTATATATTTAAACGGTATCTAATTTTTACCCAAAAATTTGATTATCTCAGAAAATTATGAAAATTTTACCATAGGATAATTTAGAAATCATGATTCAAAAAATAATATTAATTTTATATATATAAATTTATAAATATATGAATTTTTTCTTCTAAAATAAAAACTGACATTTACTGAAAATTCATGGGTTTTAACAAAAACAGTTATCAAACCATAATAAAAATTACAATTGCATTAATAAAATTATATGATCATTTATATTTAATAAAAATTTCTTTAATAATAATATTTTATTAAAATAATATTTAATTCAAAAATCCTTTATTTCATCAAAATATATTTCTTAGTTATATATTAACTAAAAATACTCTTTGTGCTTTAAAAATTATTTACAAAGTAACAATAATAAAATGAATGAACATTATTTATACATAAATAATGTACAATGTCATAGTTCAAGGGTCTTATTACATATCCCATTATAAAACCCACATAAGACCAAAGGGTTAGGTATGTGATGGTGATAGACTCTTGGGGTGGCTCAGATAACATTGTTCGGGTGGTAATCTCTATTAACTTCTACTTCTCCAATAGTCGGTTCCGCTCAATCTTAACGTGTTCAAGAATGGATTGGGATTGGTCGAGAGAGAATCCCAATGACACCAACACCTTTCCAAGATCTGACAAATGGGATTTGTACGAGGTAAGTCTATTGGATGAGGCCATCGCTTCCTTTGTCTGAGTAAATTGAGTTTGTTAAAGCCTTATATTTATACTAATCATGTGATCACTGATCAAATGCTATATTAGCAACAGTCACAATTCATAATGTTATATTAAAATCAATTATCATAAATCCAATTAAGATCACATCTTATATAACCATAATAAATATTTAATTAAATCAAGAGGAATTTTCATTAATGAATGTTTTGGTCGTTACATTTGTTATAAAATACAAATATTTATTTTAGGACTCAATATTTTGATTAAATATGTGCAAGGTATGATTTTCAAATGTAATTATTCTATTATAATACTCATATGTTAATATTATGCTCATGTGATAGTTAATATATCCCATTTTTACCCATACTAAATATACGGTCTCATCATTTCTTATATTCCCATTCCTCATATTATAAAGTATGATATATCTAACAAGGATGCTCAATATGGTGAACATCATGGGATATTAGTTAGATCTCTTGTGAAACAATTTTTTATCTTTCCATGTATCTAAAGTCACTATATATATATATGATTCTGATAGGTATCATTTTGAAATATTATTAATATTCATCATGTAAGATGTAATATTAATGTATGAAAATTATGGGTGGCTATACTCTCCACCACTCCCACTGCAATAATTTATGAATGAAAAAAATCATTTTAAAGATCCCAACAAAAAATCCAAATGAATAAACTTTTTAGCAGGAAGATCTTGGTGGTTATTACATCATGGTTTCTGATATGATTAACAACTATCTATAATAAGAACATCTACTTTTCTCTTATTGACCTCTATAGTCTTGATCATGTAGAATTCTACCTCAATAATTCCATAAAAATAAATTTATAGGATAACTCTAAACTCTATCAATATCAAAATTCATGTATAACTAACAAGATGAAAATTAATAACTTTTGAGGGGAACGTAAGGAATATAACCCTAAATATTTTTTCTATGATCTAAAAAACATTAAAAAAATGAATGGATTGGATGACCACCATTAAATCCACCTACATTTTAATATTATGTATAATTTCTAAGTATAATGTACTTATAGTTTTCATAATCATCTAATTTAATTTGGCTCAGTGATATATATTTTTGGACACACAGACCTGCATAAAGGGATAGATGAGTAACAATAATTCATCCTCCCAAGAATGTAATGACATCAACCACATTATACATGATCAATGTTTATGTTATTAAATTATATATATAAGGTATAATATCCTAAAAAACAAATTAGATTAGTAGTATTGGTGAATAAAAAAATCAATGAATTTAACATATAATTTAAGAAATTAGAAATATCCAATTATTTATTTCTATACCACCATTATCCTCTTTCACGTATACCTACATATCATTCATAAAACACTTCATATTATTTTTTGTAAAATAAAAAATAATAATGTGGATATATCATATTCTCAATAAAGGTAAGAAAATATTAAAAGATTTCATGAATAATTAATAATAATAAACATGGAATGGTAAATAAAATAAATATATTCCATATAATCAATAAACTGATAAAAATATATCAGGAATAAATGATGAATCCATAATGAAATATAAATAGTCACATGATTTGAATCTTATCCATATATATTCTTAAAAATTTAATAATCATTAGGACATTAAAAAAATAACTCATATTGAGGTAATGCATAAGAATGGATATTTGAATATATATTTACCTTCCATATTATTGTTTAAATTTATGGGTATAAACACCTCTAATTGAGAAAAATGATTTGACTCGTAACACCTGTCAATCTATTGAGGGGATATCTGTAATCAGTCCACACAAGTCACATAATATGTCTAATTAAGTCCTCATATTAAAGGGGTGAAATAAATTCAAAATATACATTCATATTAATTAACTTGATAACATAATTTAAATACCAACACCCACAAAATAAACATAATCATAAACAATCTAGTGTAATACATTGACTGGTAATGAAAATGTACATCCTTAGTCAAAATGATCATAAACATTCAAAATAATTGTAATTATTATATAATTAAAATGTATCCCCATTGGATTAAAAGTAAAATAAATGGTGTATGTCATTGATTTATAGAATTTTTATAAATAATTAAATATGAATGTTTTTAAAAAAATATCAACTTCCCATTGAATTTTTTTTATAATAATAATTTGAAAATTTATTTTTGAAATTTATTTTTTTTATAAAAACATTTGAAAACATATAGAACCTCTTTAAAATTTTACAATTTATGATGACCAAAAAATCTTTTCATTCCATACATGTTAAAACAAGGATCATTTCAAAACAAATTTAAATTAAAAAAGACCTTGATTTGAAAATGAAATTAAGATTCCAATTGAAATATTTTTTTAAAATCAAATTTAGTAAAACATCATTTAAAAATATTTAATAAAACATTAAAATAGTTGAATACATTTTTTGAAATAATAGATTCTACTGATAAAGGATTTTCAACCAATGAGATAAATAATGTCTAATTATATTAAAAATATTTTCTCATTTATTTTATATACCAATGATTGAATAAAAATAAAAATATTTGAAAATTTCAATAATATGTAGAATAAAAAATAGATTCATTTTATTATTTAATTATCAATTAGTTTTTGAAAAATGAAGATTTAATAAAACAATCCCAATAATGATGAAATTTTTATATAAACCCTTACCACTTTGTTAAAATATAAATCATAAGACCCATAAAATAAATAGAAATTAAGTGAAAATTTGAATAACATGAATATAATTATATTCATGATATAAATTATAAAAGGGTATATATATATACAATTAAAATAAATAATTGGTGAATATGGCATATATATCACAGATGTAAAAGTACGATGACCAAAACCTACCACCTATTTGACGTCCTTATTATATTACTGATACTCCATTATATAAAAGAAAATATCAATATGATGAAAATATATAAATATACACATATATATTCTTCAGAATTAATTTACTCAATGTTTATTACCAACTTTTTATTAACACTACTTTTTTTAAAACACAATCTTGGGTGATATATTATTTATTTTTCATATATTTTTTGGTTCACTAATTTAAGTACATTTATTTTGAACATGGTTACATCATATAATGTTTTTATTAATTATATAAATATCCTATATATTACTTATATTTTTTTATTATAATTAATAAAATATAATGATAAAAAATGGATTACAATGCTCATTGAGACGGTAGGCCGTGCATACATGTGAACATTTATGAAATTATTCTTGATGGATACGAAAAATGGAAAATATAAATTAATTAATCATTAAATAATAATTATTTTGTTATATAAATCATTTATATTAATATAATTTTTCCTTATTACTATAAATAAAAAATAAAAGTAAAGACATATCACATCACTACGTAGAGGCAATAGTCCATAAGTTCGCACCAGTGACAATATTGATTTTGAATAGATTGTGAGGTAAAAAGATACAAGTGATATCATATATCCATGCATATTTTTCAAAAAAAAATATATAATTTAATAATGGAAAAATTATTTACTACCATTCATGTAAATGATTAGTGAGAAATGATTAACATCACTTCGTGGGGTGGATGTCCACCGTACACATGAGCTACATCATCATACCCCCATGGAAGAAAAAATAAGTAGGTATATTGTATATCATAATCAAATTGTATAATAATTTCCAAAATATCAATTAAATATGTTAAATAAATCATTATATCCACCATTGAAAGGATGTGATGGATAATGTACAAATTCAGTTCTTGAGGAGGTGGTGCTCCAAACACAAGAGAAAATATTGCATATACCATTTGATGGTATTGGAGATGGATATTAGATAATACAATATTATAAAAAAAATATGTATAAATGAAATAGTTTTATTATTATTTTATTTTAATTGGAAAACATTTCAATGAGTTTAAAGATGATGTAAAACCAAAATGCATTGTTAAAATCATTACAACTATTTCAAACTACCTCATGAATTATTACCTTATTCATTAAATATAGTATTTCGAATCTCAGAATGGTTTATATTACATGGGAAGGGAATTAGGATGGTCATTTGGGTAGTTCATGGATGAATTACTGGTTTTTTAGTTTTTAAGTGGAATGAATACGCTGTTGACTTTTATAAGTTTTGTGAGTGGAACACTTTTAATTTCCGAAATGTAAATGATGTACACAAATTTTTATCATTAAATAATGGTTCCAAAATTTTACATTATTGAACCTTATAGTATATATGGGTTATATATTTCCATAAAATTGTTTTTGGACATATATGGATGTCATTTGATCCTATATATGGTTATTTAATCCCTATGAAAATCCATTTCACAATTAAAAAAGTAATTCATTTTTCCATTTTTACTATTGAGTATTATAAATAATTAAGGTGACCATGTAAGATAATATAATTAATTTTGATTCCAAAATTTTAATATATTTTCCCAATTCTATTCACAAAATTAGAAATTTATTATTTAAAATAAATACTACTAATGCAATTAGAATATAATTTTTACAAATGGAATGTTTAAAACCAATTGAATGATTTCATATTGATCATTAGTTTGAAATTTATTTCAATAAACTAAATTGGATTAAATTATATATAATTGAACTAATTTTTAATATTTATACCTTATTAACATAAAATTTATCTTTAAAATTATTTTAATTAAAATGATGTTTTTTATAAAAAATAGTATTTTCAATAGTGAAATATTTATCCTCTCAAAAATTTATAAAATATTTATCCACAAATAATCATCATAGGTAGATTTCATTAAATATTTTTATTTTCCCAAATACATTCTAATATTGTTTCAAATAAATTTTTTTATTTTTTCGGCGAAGATAGACTAGACATCCTTTTAGAAAAATATTAATTTTTTGAAGAAAAATTATTTAAAAAGGTTCTTATATTAATTATAGAAAATATATTACAATTAAATTTATTTTATAAATGAGTAAAACATATTATTTTTATATTTAATTTATCAATATTTATAACCACTAACTGAAATACTAGGTTACAATGGTCATTTTTAAAAAATAATATTTTAATAGAGTGTCATATTTCGTTTAAACTCGATATTGCTTTCATTACAACCAATCAAAGAGATTGAATTAATTTAAAAATAAATATTTCATAAAGCCTATGTTTTTAACATTATTTCCTATTGAATAAATTTATTCCTTTTAATTTAACTTTTATCTTGATAATCATGGGTTTAAAAATTTTAAATACCATTATTTAAATCCAACTATGTGGGATGGATTTATAAAATATCCTATTGATAAAATAGAAAACTGGTGTATAATGTTCATTTATAATAATAATAGAATTTGGTTTCAATATATGAGATAGCAGGTCAGAAGTGAATATATGGACACGGATGAAGATTTTAAATGAAAATAGAGATTGGTAGAAATACTCTATCACATGAAAATTTGTGATCTAGAGAAGGTTTATGACTACAAAACCCATAAATCTATTAAAAGTGAAAACACCATTAGTTCTTTAGAAATTAACATATTAAGATAAATTTTTTCCAATATCCTTTTCCTAGAGTTGAGAAATTTCATTACCTTGTTTGAATATAATTAAATTCACCCACATGTTATATTATAACTTTATAATAATAATTTCATATTATGGTTGTGCTTTTATAAATTTACACTATACCTCTAACTCCAAGAATTTAATATCCAAAAATGAATTTTTTATACCTGATATAATAAAATATTCTTTTAAGGAATTGTAATATCACTAAAAGTGTAACGATTTATTAATCATATTAACATTAAAACAAAAATGGTTATAATAATTTATCGAATATTACTCAATGTTCAACATAATCAATTCTATAAATAGTTGACCTTAAGGCTATCCAAACTATGTATGACCATATATAGAAGGCCACAGAAAAACATTATCTTCCCCAAACAATATAATTTATCTCTTATGGTCATATTCAAAAGAAATTGATACCTCTTTCACTACAAAACATTAACTGAAACTTTCATGCTTCCTAAAATAAGATAGTATGTTGTCAAATTTGTTCGAGAAATCCAAACAACTAGTAAACTCTTTTAAAGATAATAATGGAAATAAAATCACTATCCATTATCAGTGTAACAAAAATTATTCCATAAATATATATTTATCATTATTATCGAATCAGCATGAACAATTTTAGGGTTATCATCCCTAAATTATGTGTCTTCTAAAAAGATCATCTTAACACTAAAACAATTTTCCAATACATCATTACATTTTTAATATGATATCAAATCCTTAATAAAAATTTTATGTAGTATGGTCATTATACCTTTAATTATAATTTAAAATATAATACAATTTCTAAAAAATATATGTAAAATTAATATGGAATCTAAATACATGATTATGTTAATCTTCCAATTTAGACATAGTAAGAACATGAAACATTTCGTTATCCCTTATCTACCACATAGGTATATTATCTTGGAACATGGGAGGTTATTTTTCATAGTTCACTGCCTCCCAATAGTTTAAGAATTGTTAATTATAATATTCTTTAATTCACTTTCAATCATGTGTGTGGTGGAATTTCTCTCCAAGAATGTACAAACATTTATTCTAATTAAGAAATTTTTAGGTTGTTTCTTTCTATAATTATACCATGGATAAAACAATTATTTACATTCATGGATTTATCCACCATTTACTCTCTTTTCCTCTTCTTTTATTCATTCCATTTAAAGACATAGGATAATTAAAATTCATTCTCAATCTTTATAGTACAAGATATTATGTCTTTTTATGATGATATTGGTTCGATGAGTAGTTCCCATAGATGAATATGAATTATCCCATCAAATAAATAGAAAATATTGTTATTTATAATATGTACAATGTATGTAGCATTCCTTGATAACAATTTAATATTTTAGGTATTCTTAGAAACATTTTTATCATCCTTCTTTAAATAAAAATGTTCTCTCCAGATATAATAATTTATATTAAGGAAAATAATCACCTATGAAAAAAAATCATAAAATATATCTCTTCTAATAATGTTATATACACTACATATGTTGTGTTTTGAATCAATGAAAACCATTGACTTTAATATCATGAGTGATGAAAAATATCATGAAAACTTTATCACTTCCATTACTAATGAGAGAAAGAAAAATATTCTTTATGAATCATTTTCTTTGTTCAGGTAAAAATAGAAATTTAGTCTCATTAAATGATGGGGGTTCTTAACGTATGAAGTGGTATAACATTTGTGGACCATATTATGGATCAGTAGGATAATCTATATGGGAAATGTTATTTTTCATAACATGAATCATCTTCCCCAATATGGAAATATTGTTCCAGTTCCACCTATAGATCCATATCAATAATTATTAACATTACCATGAGGGAAATCCATACATGGGGGTATCTAAATTAATATATTTCATATTCCATTCCCTATTTTCCAATAATAAATAAGAGAATAAAATATATTGAAACATATTCTTATAAAACATAATATTGAATCCCACATCTGGTGATAAACTTTTCATATATTGTTAAATTTATGCATGTATAGTCTCATAATAATAAGAATGGACTACTTTGGAATTTTTTCATTTCATACAATTTTTTTAATTCTTTTATAATGATTAGGAATGTAATTTTGAATTATATAGAGCATATATACTAATAGTGTCAAACCATTTGTGTAATAAATCTAGTTTTCAAGTATTGGGTGATAATAGAGTCAAATCTCAATGTTCCCTTTTATATTTATTTCCCATTGGTACAACTATTCTAGAACCACATCCACATGTAGTATCTATACATGGATTTATTGATTGGAAATCAACATAGTATATACCTTACTAAATCTTAATAATATTCTTCTAAACTTATATTTAATGAATGTAATTGGGTTATATTCCCTATTTTAATGTTTCCTAAATCATGTTTTGATGGTTTCTAATAGGCTTAAACTAATACCAACTACTATTTCCCCAAGACCCACAACTCAGTGCCAAGGGTTACATTATAATATTGGAACTATATACAAGGCATCACATATTAAGGGACTGATTTGTTTATTAGTCTTAGTAAACTAAATAAAGGCATGAATTTTACCTACACATAAAATTATAAAAATATTAAAAATTATTTTTTTTAAAAGAATATTAATCCCATAACATATACCTACATATCAATGAAGAAAAATTCCCAGTATCCCAATGAAAAAACATTTGAAAGGGGTGAGATCAAAATCTATATATATGTAAGTGTATAGTGGTTCATATAATCAATATATAAGAATAATAAATATTGAAATATAAATAACTGAAAGACATTCCATTTGAGAAATAATCTAATCATAATATAGAAAAAATAAATGATATCCAAATAATTTCATATATTTAATTAAATGATCTTATAATGTATCCATTTATATTCCAACAAATATAATAATCACATGGATATCAAAAAAAGATCTCATAATGATTTAAATCATAATACCGAACATCTATAACTGATTATACAATCAAAAATATTTTTTAAATCTATGGGTATAAACCTATCCAATGTACCCTACTAATTTGATTCATGATTACTTTTGATGCATCAAGGGGATATAAATAACATATCTCCACATGTCACCAACTATGTATAATGAATTCATAATATAAAAATTGTTAAATAAAATCATCATAAATATTATTATTGAAAAACTAACATACTAAACATTAATACTTACCCCAATAAGTTAAACATAATCAAAAACCATCAAGAGAATTTTGATGAATGTTAATAAATCAATAAATCATCTATCAAATAGATCAAAAATCATCCATCTAAAAAATTAAGAAAATATATTTACAACATAAACCCATTTGATTAAAAGTACAATAAATTTATGATCATTTATGAATATAAGTATGATAAATATGCTATTAAAAACATTTCTTGTGAAAAGAAAATTTTCCGATTAAAATTACTTAAAAAAAGGGAAGATATATTATATAATTAATTTTATTTTAAAATATCCATGTAAAACATGTAAAATATTATTTTTAATAATGAAAGGTTTAGTGGTGAAATATTTCATTCATTTAGTAAACATTAAAACAAATTTTCCTTTAATGTTTTGGTAAAAAAGAAATAGGCCTTGTTTAGAAAATGAACTGAATATTCTTATAAAATAATTTTTGAAAATTTTATAACTTCTATAAATGATTTTAAAAAATAATTATTAAAAGGATAAAAAAATTAAAAACATATTAATATAACATGAATAGTTATGAATATTTATTTTTTATTGAAGAGATAAATACATTAATATTTTTATAAAATAATTTCTCAGAAGTTTTTAATTCCAAATTGTTGAAAATTTTACTATTATTTTCAAATGTTCATAAATATCTATATGTGAAGAAAATATATTATTTTAAAATATAATGAATAAAAATTTACACAAATGGAGGTCTAATCATAAATAGTCTTCAATAAAAATAGGACTATAAGATAAATATTTACCCCATTAGTAAATTTTGATTTATAATCCCCATAAATGAAATAATAATTAAATGAAACATTAAATATCATTAAAATAAATAGATTTGTGATATAAAAAATATAATTGGTATTATATATGTTATGTAATGTAATATGTGTTGAATATGGTGTTTATTTTAGAAAAGTAAAACTTTAACGGGAAACCCATACCACGTTTTAAAATTTCATCATACGTGTCTGAATAGCCTATATATGAAAGTTAATTTTATTAATAAAAAATTAAAAAAAAATTATTCATTTTTATAATACTATATATTATTTAAATATAATCTTTAATAACTCATTTATTTATAATTTTCTAGTAAAATAATTTTTTTCTGGTGATATTAGCTTTACTTTCCATGTATGTTTTGGTTTGTTAATTTTTTTCTTTTTCTTTTTTATAATAGTTATGTAATATCAATATAAATACCATTGAAATTAATATAATATATATTCCTTACATAATTATGTTTAGTAATATAGAAAATTTAGAGACACCCAATTGATTACAACATTCAAAAAGATGGTAGTTCGTGAGTACGCATGAACATTGTTTCCAATATTCTCGATAGAAATGTAAAATTATTATTAATAAACCCTAAAATAATAATAATTAATATATATATATATATATATATCATATATGTAAATAAAATTCATCATTAATTTAATCTATGTAAAATTTCAATGAAAAACATTTCACATAGCTATGTGAAACCTGTAGTCCACACGTATGCTTAAGCGACATTATTGTTTTCCAAACGTATTTGAACGTACAAATGTAGATGTGATATTATATTGAAAAAGTATTTCTTGGTCATATATATCACATATATTAATTAAATATATCCTTACTACCATCCACGTAATTAGTATACAACAAATGAATCACATCGCTTCATGAGGTGGTAATTCATCGTACACACGAGAGTTGTTATCATATCTCGCCTGAAATGAATTTTAAGAGGGTATAAGAAATATAATGACTAGGAAAATAAATTTATTCTATAAATATCATAAAAATATGTTAAAAAAATTATATATTTCTTTGAGTGGTGGTGATATAAAACCAACTACATTGGTTCGCAAGGTGGCAGTCCACCAGACACCTAAATGATGATTTCATTTTCCATTTGATGGATCCAAATGTGGATATTGGTTTTTAAATTTAAAAAATAACATATATGTGCATATTAAATACTTTTTTTTATTTTATAATTATATATAAATTATTTTATTGATATATAAGTATAATTAAAACAAAAACACATAGTTAAAATATTCACCTTTTCACGGGACAACCTCTTTATGTTAAACCGAAGTCCTTCTTAATATTGAAGTATTTTTAATCCAATGTATCTATTATGTGTGGAGGTATGTATTTAAGACATTTCAACATGCCTTGTCCATGAAAAATAATTTTTTATGTGTTCATAGTAGAGGATTGGTGGTGACCTTTTATAAGAGATATGAGTGGGACATTTTTTGTTTTGGAGAGGAAGAATATGTACCCACATTTTTCACATTTTAAAAGCCTATAAAATAGTCCATTATCAATTATTATTGGTTATAATGTGCAAATATTACCATAAATGGTATTTTTAGAGGTTCTATGTTTATTTTACAACATCTAATTTAATTTTAACCCCTCGATATACTAATTTTCAACTTAACCACAGTAATAAATTTTTAATACTTTTATCATTCATCATTCAAAAATATATAGGTTAAAAATATTATATAATTTAATATTTCCTCATTAAAAATATTGAATCCTTATTTTCAAAATTCATTTGAAAGAAATATATTATTTTAATTTATAATTAATCTAGTAGATTTGTTGAAAATGTGGTTTTCTAAAGTTAAGAGATTCCAATGTTTTAAATGTTTTTATATAAAAAATTGATATTTAATCAAATGAAATAAATTATATTTTTTGATATATAATTTAAATAATATTAATTTTATTACCAAATTAAAATAAATCTTATCTTCTAAATTGTTTTAATGAAATGGGAAAATTTTAGAAAAAACCCATATTTTCCACTATTCAGATAAAAATTTATCTTTTTAGAAAACTCTAAAAGTCTAAAAAAACAATAATTCTTACTTGTATATTCCTGATATAATTTTATTTTTTAAAAGAAATTTTAAATATGGAAAAAAATTATTTTTACATTATCTGATCTATGTTTAACAACACCTCTTTTTATAAAAAATATTGTTTTTCAGAAAACAATTATTTTTCATTAAAATTGTTCTGGTTTTATTTCAATAAAATAGATAAACATTAAATTTATTTTATAAATTTTTGAAAAATATAATTTTCTTAATTCAGTTAGTGGTTTTTATACCCACCGATATAAATACTATTTTATAATGGTCATGTTTGAATAAAAACATTTTAATAGATTATAATGTTTTGTTCAAAATTAATGTTGCATGCATTAAAAGTTATCATTGAGATTTTATTTATTTTAAAAGATATATATTATAAATTATTGGAGTGAAATAATATCATAGACTTATATATAAAAGGTGTGGGATAAGGGGTTTCAGTAAGAGGAATGTCGGGAATATATATGTGGAAGGTAAAATGGATTGTGTTTTATATTTTAGGGAAGGTTCTGCTTTTTTCATGAGATTATTAATGGTTGGGTATTTTAATAGGTTTTTTGTTAGGGATTTCATTGAATTAACCTTTTTGAAGTGTAATAAGAGAATGAAGTTTAGAAACAAAGTAAATCTGGATTTGTAATTACTCTCGATGAAAAACTAAAATGAATGAGGTGAGTAAATATAAGGAAAAAATGGTGATAGATGAAGGGAATAGATAAAAGAGATAAGGATTCATGAAATGTGATCAATCTCGATGAGTATTTATTATTTATTATGTTGTTATGGAGATCTATTGGAATATTATTGGGTGATTGTAATGGGATCTCTAGGAAATAAATATATAAAGATTTTTTGTGTGGTTTAATGGTACAAGATGAAATTTAATTTATATAAAACTTATCATGGAATTAATGGAATATTTTTAATGTGAAATCTCATTTAAATTGATAAAAATGTGGTTTGGGAATAGGGAATACTGCTCCATGGTACATGGACATCATAACATGAAATTGTAAACTAATCATTGAAAAACGAAGAAGAAATTTTCATAGGAAGTACTATGTTTTGATTAACATCATATGTGTTGTGACATATTTTATTACATTAACAATGTGAAAAAATACCATTACCTAGTATTGTAGTTCCCTGATTCCATTTAGGTGATTCCCTATTTAATTTTCATACATGGTAGTTTTTATATTTCCAATAGTTGGATTTTAGACTTCCCCAACATAGATTGATGTTTCATCTTACTTATAATATTCAAGGGGGTAAATTGTTGTGCCTTCTTTTGTGATTAAATATAAAAATTTAATTTCTTATATCCCAATGTTTTTTTCTTCTTGTATGCATTGTGGAAAATATTAGTTTTTAATACTCTACCCTTTCCAATTTTCTTTCTTTCTTGGGGAAATTCATAAACATGGTAATGGTTTCCCAAATATATATTACCCATAAATTATTTTTCAAATTATAAAAAAAATAAAAACAATAACTAGAAAACATATTTGGGATATATAACATTAATTGATCCATTTTAATTATAGAGCTAGATATTCTTTTTAGGATATTAAGGTAACATTGAAGACAGTGAATATCAATATTTAATGGGTATAAAATATCTATTTTGTCATTTTATGTTCCATATTAATAGATATTCATTCCCTATTTGAATTTTAACAACTCCATATAGAAATATATTATTCACAATCATTCACTCTTGCCTCTATTCCGATAATTTACCTATAATAAAATTATTATGTCAACCAAATATGTCTACTTTTTCTTGATGTGTAAGCATCCACTATTCAATTCACCAATCATTCTATTCTTTAGTTTCGTATGTGTATTTTTTATTTTTTAAGTATTATTTTATGGGGACCTCTAACACATCATGTTGTAAAAATATTCCCAATTTTATTATTTGGGCATCTGGATTCTTTTATTTCATTTCCCAATATGAGAAATGTTATATCTCTACTAGTAGATGGAATATATTTTCATAAATAAGTCTATATTTATTTATAAAAAGGGTATTTTAATGGTCGTCTGTTATACTCAATGGGAACCATCATATTTCCTACTCCAATATTTCCATCTTACATCAAAATTGTTTCCCAATATTTTCATTATTTTTTTGTTGAATAATTATACTTTTCTATTAGTTTATAGATTATATAGAGTATTATAATAGTTTCAGACTGTAAATTTACCACTAAATAAAATTATTAAGTTGTTATGGAAATGAGTTCAATGATAACATACATGAAATTAGGATATTCTAAACTAAAAAAAACATTTTTCTTCAAAAAAATATTTATCACCATATTTTCTATTTTGTGAATGGTTTCTTCTACTTCAAAAAAATTAATATGTATTCAATACATACCAAAATTTATGTGTTATTGAAAGGGTCAATGAAGGATACCATTACTCTGAAATCATGTTCTATTGAATCTCATTCTATTTAATAGTCTTTCCAACTATTAATTATTTAAATAAATTTATACAAATTAAAACAGAACCCAATACAATGTGGAGTAGAATAATCTACTAATAAATATATAAGAGATGGTATTATAAGATTCCTAGATTCCCCCACATTTTGATTCATGAAAAGAATTCAGGTTAAATAAGACTTCCTCCTCTCGTAAACATTATCATAGTAAAATACCACAAAATTATTTGTACTGAAGGGACTCATCCCAACAATATTTCACAACATTGTCCAAGAACAAAATATTTATTTATAAAGAAAAATGATCGAATAATGTAACAGTTCTCGAATTGTTTCTTATATAACAAAACAGGTTTGAGATTGTACAAATACATTAAAGAACATCTCTTCTATTAATTTTCTTACAATGTCCATAACTTTTTAATTCATTATATTTAGAAGTTCCATCATTTATAAATATCCAGTGACTAAATTCTCAAAACCCATCTTATCTGTTATTATAATGTTTAACTCTTGTAGAAGGAGGATTAATTTAAACATAATCATGTTGAAATTAATATTATTTAATAAGTATATTAATCTTGTATAGTAGGTAAAAAAACATTTATATATGATATGATATTAACTAATTTTTTAAAAATAAAAGATGACTGTAGAATCTCATTATCAGGTGTTATATAATTCAATTTAGAATAATTGAGTGTGTAGTGAGAAATATAAATTGGTAAAAAATATTATTACTCCAATTTATCAAAATATCTCCCATTGGTAAATCACTCCCATAACACATTATCTCCCAATTGATTTCCCAATCTGAAACTACAATGATATGGGTTGCCATAAAATCCATTCACATTAATAGAATATTATCAAAAATATTCATCATAATAAATTAGTTTCTCTATAATCAATTATCATTAAGTAGCTATGAAATCCAAGAAAAATATTTTATGAATCAAAGGTAGATTTTCATATAAACAATAATGATTCAAATACACATGACTACTGTATGTTTATGAATTTATTTATCAGCTTGATATTTTCTAGATCAACTAATATTCCATTGATCATATTCTAGGTCATGGGAAAATTTCTCTATAAAATATGAAATGAGTCTTCTCAAAATTTAGGACGACGAATTTTACTTCTCATATCTCAAACACATAATCATGGTTACTCAAGAAAATGTCATAATACAATTCATATTTGGAAATAAAATCCTTTAATATTTCAAGAAAGTACTCCAACAAATAAAACAAAATGTTTCATTAACCAATGTAGTGTGTCCTATACATTACACATCCAAAAAATTGTACTCTATTAGGAGAAAAACATAATGTTCCATGTGAATATGGTATGTTATTTTTCAATATGTTTCACTATTACATTATTGTTTATGATGTATTCATCAGAAAATAATTATAATTCATTCCCAACTATCCTCTACAACATATATTCTAATAAAAATAATAAGAAACAAATCTTTTTGAGTGGTTGTGTTTAGTTTCCAATAAATAACACAATTTACATCATGAAATCATACTTATGGATTTAAATGATTAATATTTCTCTATACTAATCACATTACACCATTCCTAACAATAAACGAATTTGGACTCACCCATTAAAATCTAATATAGAGAATCTAATTCTAGTATCTAATAATTTCATAACCTCATTTTTAAAATTAATTTTATTGGTGTATTGATCGCCATTGTGTTTGGTGGATCATATTTCCTCTATAATTAACTAAGCATTAATGGATGCACATTTTAGGACTTGTAATGAACAATGATTTCATCAATGAAATTTCCTTTCTAAAAATATAATTATTTTTTATTTCATATAAAAAACTTTTATACTTCAAATGGTCCACATGATAAATCCAAAAAAATATTATATTAATTAAAAAATATCAAATATGGTAAAAAAAAATTGAATTGAAATTATTACAATGGGTCAAATATAGAAAATACTATAAGAATAATATCAAAAATTTTATCTACTCAATACCCTAGAATAATCATACTCACTAAAAATATTTTAGAAATTAGGAAACATAATCATAATTAAATATTCTTTATTAAAATGCAAATTAATATAAACATGAGATAAATTAAATTTAATTATTCATTAATTAAATATAAATTATATATATAAAGTAGAGAACCTATATTATCATTACAGATCTGATTGGTAGAATTGTAATATGATCATTATATATTAATTATACTAGTAGAATTATAATTTTAACATTAAGAATTTGAAAATTATTGTTATAATAGTGTTATCTCATTTATATGTTTAAAATAATATTTATTTATCATATAAAATGAAAATATGATATTTTAAATCCAAGGTACTAGTAATTAAATATCAATAAAAATGGTAAATTAAGTGTTTTATTTAAGCATAACATAAATATTTTAATTTTAGTTTCATAATAAATATAATGATTTAAAAGAAATTACATTTTCATAAAATTTTAGTATTAATTAATATTATGTACTATTGTACTCATAATAAAATTTTATATAACCATATTTACTTTTTTATATTGTCTGAAAATCAATCATAATATTAAAAATTTCATTCCTTAGAAATTAAGATTTTTTTTAAATAACAAAAATAATCTTATTTATAAAATAAATTTCATAAAATAAATATCTACTATGCGTTCTATATGATTAAAAAAGTTGTTTTTAATTTTTTTATTTTTCCAAAATAGTTGAATTTGATGGTGAATTCTTAAATTTGCTATTTATCATTATAAGGAATGTACATTACTTTTGAGTCATGGATGATGTAAGAAATCATTAGTTAAAATTAAGATGAATAAATTAAAATATCGACACAAAATAATCAATTAAATTTATTGTATTTATCCACAATAGTAAAATAATAAATATATTTTTCAAAAAATACCCATATCATCCGATTATAGATACCACACCTCAACACCCATTTTCCTCAAACATTCAAAGCTATGGATCATCCCCAATTTCTACTGACTAACCTTCCAAAACCTCTACCTTGCATATTAGTGCTTCTTGTCTGATAATTGAACAATTCCAACACCATTAAATATTATTTCATGGATGAGACATTTATAAGTTAATTGTCTCAATTTACCTCTTCTAAATTATTTTTTTTATACCTTCTACTAACCTCCCTCATCCAAAAATACATAATGTAACAAATAATATATATATATATATATATTGTTGTTGTTATTTTAATGTTATATTAATATTCTACCCTCCCATCATTTGTTTCATAAATGAAAGTGTTGTTTACAGTATAGTTGTTTCGCCACCTGTGTGAATAAGACACATCAATTTTCAACACCACCTTCAATGATGGTAATAAAAATATTATTACTATTAAATAATATTATATTATTCATAATATAAATTATTTAATTTTATAAATTTTTTTAATAATCATTTAATTAATTAATACAAATTTATATTTTAATGTGTGGTAAATCCAACCAAATGAAAAAAGTGTATAACGTTAATATTATTTACCAAAATAACCATACCTATGTCTAAAACATACGGATAATTGGGAACATATGAATTTTTTAAATTCATGATTACCATATTATTTCTCTCTTGTATTTCTATTACTATTTGAAAATAATGTCTATAATTATACATTAGTGATCTGAAGTTCGAAACAGGGAACAGATGCTCCCAATATAATTAAACCAATAATAATATCTAATTGAAATAGATTCAAATAAAAATTAAGAAACTATAATAATGAAAATAAATTTGGATGAGTTTCTAAATTAAATAATTAAATAATTAAATTTTTTCATGGATTTCAAGTCAAAGCAAGAAATGATTCCGGAACATAAATTATTGTTCCTATCTGAACCAATGTATTGTGTCTAGGTAATTCATTATATATCATTCCCTAAACATGTCACTATATTTTTATAATTTTATTAGAATATATTTTTTTTATATATCTAACACATATATACCTAGTTAAATTCAATTTTCATGGATACTGATTTACCTATTTTTAAAGGATTCTTTTCATATTTTGTTTTTTCAAATGATTAAAGGGAACTTATATTTTTTTATTTACCCCGTTTAATGTATAGTTCGATGAGTTGTTTTAAAAATACAGAATTCTGAAAACACTAATTTATATATGGTGGAATGTTTTAGTATAATTTTTTAAAGAAAACTATTGTCATATAAAATTCAATATAGCCTATTTAAAATTATCCCCAAAACCCAACATAAAACAAATGTTAACAAGATATTTATTCACACATTTTCTTATGTATTGAATTTACATGGTCTTCATACCTTGTAATTTAATTATTTTTTTCATATAATCCCAAAATATTTATTTCATACCTTCTTTCATATATTTCATTATGATATTCCCTCCGGTTATTCTATAACACATTATCAATCAACCCATTTCATTCAATTATTAATTATATTTTTAATGAATTATTTTGGAATTAATTTTTACAGCACACATAAAAATGTACATGTCCCGATGGGTGTGCCTATATAGTGATACAATTAATGGGGTATTTTTTCTCATGAGATAGTGTGTATGGAATTGGGTTTATACCTGATCCATATTAGACTTTTCCACCATGAGATGTTGTCTTGGCATTTATCCATGAATTATACAAGCTTCATCTTATATGTTTCTCCCGTATCACTAAATTTCTATGATCTTATAAAATTATGAGACATTTATGATACACTTATGTGATTATTCTTGATAGTTCTATTTTATTCTGTTATTCCATGTTGTTTGATTCAGTAGATATATTTAATTTTAATGGTCATTCACTAAATGTGAATTAAATTCACCGATTTTCTCTTTATATTCCCCAAGTTATCATATATTTATTTATGAGATAAAATGGAGGTAAAAACCCATTATTGATATTAAAATAAATTTACATTATTTTATTTTCACTTTGATTTATTATGAACGTATACTTTATAAGGCATTAGTCCTTCATATTCATTTATTGTGTTTAATAGATATTTATGATAAAAATCATTTAATAGTTTTTTAAAAGGCTTGGTTCACCATATTTGATATCAGAGGGTAGTCTTTTAATATTTAGGTATTAATACTAGAATAAATTAGTGATAACGTGATCCAAACATATATGTATATCATATTATCCTTTAATTTTAGTGATATATATCATGAGTGGATTCTATAAAATTATATCCCATTCATGATACAATATGTAGACATAGATAGACATATTTTTACCTATGAGTAGTACCCATGAATATAGATAATTGGGATTTAACTCTATATTCACTTATTTCACCTAATTTTTTCTTTATTTCCCACCCTTTTTGACACTCCTAATTGAAATGATTCTTAAATTCATAGTCTTTTTATGATCCATTTTTATGGATTTGAACAAATATTTATTCTAGAAAACATAATACAGAAATTAAAATTGATAACCTATTTTGAAACCAATATTTTTATAAGTTACAAAATAATTTATATTTATATTTTATTTCTTCTATATTTATTGTTTATTTTTTATATGTGTATTAGTTAAATTATTATAGTCTCTTTGTTCTTTTATTTTAGTTTATGGGAAAAAATATAAGGAACCATACAACCAAAAACCAGATAGGTAGTGTGATGATTTACCTAAAGACTTGATTATAATTATGGTAGTATGGGCTAGGAACCTCATGGATATACAAGATCAAAAAATTCATTTTCTAAATTATATCATAAATCATGTCAAACACCATCGTTATCCTAAGAATAAAAAAGTTGATGTTTGGTACATTATGCATCAAAGGCCACCAATATTTTGATCCAAATTCATCGAACAATAGAATATTTTTCCACTTTTAATAACCTAGAATGGGTATTCAAATATTGGTTCACACAAATCTTGAACATTAATTAAAAAATGTTACATTGACTCTAGGAAATGAGAAAAATTCAAGGAAATATTTTTCAAAAAATATTATCCCCGGACACTCCATTGTAAAATTGAGAGGGAGTTACATAGACTAAATAAAAAGAATGATGATTCTATCAGAGCATATAAGTAAAGAATTACATTTCATTCATGATACACAAATAATGGTTTTATAAACTATGAAATTTTTGTGGCCACGATCATTTAACAATTAAATCCATGTATATGAAAATCCTTGTATATTAGAGACATTGAGCTATATACAAGACATTCCATTATAACTATATGAAAAAAATGGATGTGTGTGACCCTTAGTGGTCTCTTGGGAAATGAGATAAAAATCTCAAAATATGGTTTAATTTTATAGGATCACTAGATAAATCACATGGAAGAATGAAACTCAATATCCCACATGTGCAAATTATGGGAAAAAGTATCTTATAATATATCTAAATGGAACCAGGAGTTGTTTTAAATGTGTAAAATAAGGGCGTTGGGATAATAATTGTGGAGAAGAAATAATGAAACCCAATAACAAGAAATAATATGATAATTTTTATATCAATAGTAAGATTTTGTTAATTTTTGCAACTATAAGGATAATGTATATTTTGAAAACCAATTCCCTAAGCCATGGGTTATTGGAAACAATCAATGAAAATAATCTCTAATACCTGGAGAATAAGTAAGGGAATATGATATTGATACTACTATGCTGGATTCAAAAAATTATTTTGTGATTTTCTCAATAGATATTAATTCATGAATATATAATATACCATTTTATTCCATATTTATAAATTCTTTCAAATTAGGCATTCTTCGAAAAACTATTCAACCACCACCTCAAATCATGGGGGTCGTGCTAACTCTGATAAAATTTAATGGAAAAATAATTATGTCCCATTTATATAAATCCTCCCTGGTCTATTTTTATTTATTAAAACATTCATAAATTATTTTCAGACTTAAATTATTGAATCATGATGAAATATTTATAATTTATTTTCCATACTTATATAAATCCAACAAGAACTGTTGAGAGACAGAGATGAATCTCCACATCTTGAGTCATCCATTAATTCTGTAAAAGTGTTAAGAAGCTGATGAATCTCCCTACCAATATTATTCTCAATTGTGGATATTATTTATATATGAAATGCATATATATCATGATTGATTGAGTTAAATAATAAAACCATGCTCAATGAGATACCCATTGTGAGGAATTTTACTAATGCATTCGCTATAGTGTTTTATAGAGTTCATCTTAATTGAGAGTTAGTGTTACCAATGTAAATTATAAATGGATCTATAACTATATCTAGGACTCCCTACATGATAAACACTATTGAGGAGGATTAACTAAAGATGTTTTTATGAGAGAAAATGGAAGGGGGTTTTGTGTGTCTATCTATATCACCATGGGGTGTTGTTTTCATCTTCTTCATGAAGAAGGATGGATCAATGCACCTCTTCATTGATTATCACCATCTCAATAAATAAAATAAAGTACATCTATCCCCATCTATTTATGGATGATTTGTTAGATCAAATAATGATGTCTTAGTATTTCTTTAAGGTGGACCTTCGGTCCTGATATCACAAATTTATGGTGAAAAAGAACAATACTCCAATGTTTTACCTTCCAAAACATATAAGCAAGATGATTTCCTATTGATTCACTTTATACTCACAAATTATCTTGATGTATTTATGGTTTTTTAAATAGTATGTTTAATTATTACCTTCAAAAGTATTTTGTACCATTTGCAGATGATACTCTAATATACTCTAAATGAAAGGATGATCATCAAGATAATTTTAATACAGTGCAAAAGACAATAAAAAATGAGAATCTATGAAAATATTACTATAAATGTGAGTTATAAATGGAATAAGTATCATTATTTTTGCATGGTATCACCAATAAAGGGAAGTCTATAAACCTTGTAAGACTAAGAAAATAATGGATTTACCCATACTATCATATATTATTGATATCCATTGTTACCTTTTCCTAAATAAGTATTATTTATGATTATGAGAAACATGTTATGATTTTATAACCCACTAACTAAATAGAATTAGAAGGTTGTGAATCTTTTAAAGACTGATGAATGAATATAGATCATCAAATAATTAGAATATTACCTTATCACTATAAAAGTCATCATGCTTCCATAATGCTAGGAACATTTTAGGGATTTATAAATTTTTTTAATTAAGGTATTAGGATATATACTAATATAAAATAATTTAATAACCTACACAATAATGATGATTAAAAGTAATGATAAGAACTATCTAACACATTATTGGAATTGGATTTAATGTTATTTGCATTAAAAATATATTATAATTATCTCTATTAGAAGAAGTGTTAAATATGTACATATCATAAGAGAGTATATATATATATATTAACATATAATGATTTTAGTATATTCTAGTGATGAAGGGTATATTAAATCATGGACAATGACTAATTAATAGATTACTATCTTGGAAAAAATTGGTAGTTTGTCGGAGTTGAAATGATTATCTAACCTTATGGATGGTAAGAATTAATAATGATAAAATATCCTAAAAGTTGTATAGAAAGGATATGTATAATGGGTCATACTTTACATGTATATATTACTTCAAAGTTTAAGATTATTTAATATATAACATAACAAAAAACACACCAGGACTATATAGGATTAGTGTCTTTAGAAACTGGGAAACCTAAACAACTGGTTCATAAACATTCTACATTATCCCCCGCTTATTTCTTCAAAACTAGACTCATTTTATACATATATTACTTGATACACTTCTTCATGACCGGTGGGAAAAAACATATCAATGTATGATCTAAAATTCTCTTTATTGGTAGACAAGTGTAGTATCAATTATATCATTATCATAAGAACATTAAATTTGAAAATATTATCCTGCATAAAAAAGATCAAATTATCATGTCATGTGATAAATCATAAAAGGGAAATATATTCCCAATATTCCTTTCAAAAGACATGAAATTTCTTATAAAACACACATTATCTTTAATAACCATTTCATATTTTTCAAGGCTCATTACCAAGACCATTATAGGAGACAAAGCACACTACTGAACCAAGTTCACTCCTTATATTGGCACTATATTACTAAACCATATTTACTTGTCATTCTAGTCATGTATATCTCATGAGATATAAATATATACCCAATTCATTAGATGTAGATATAGGTCCCACCCATCTCATAATGAAATAATTATCACTTGTGCCACAAAAACATAAATCATTTATCATATAATAACCCATCAAATATAATGGTTTTTTAAACATCATTCCATCATAACATAATCATTATAAAATTTCATTCCATCATTAAAAAAAATCATATAATAGTAATAATAGGGATAAAAACATAACCCTTTTAAATTGTATCATGTTATATAGAAAATAATTTTGCTAAAACAATTGAAATTAATTCTGGATGAAAATATCCTTTCTTCATCGACAACATTTACTTTTCTAAAAATGTGATCAACTTTAAAAAGATAATAATTTATTTGAAAATAATCATGAAATAATTTATAGGAAGCTTAATGGAATTAAGGTGTCATGATGCCATAAAATTCTATTCATGTTGTATTATTTAAAAAAATTCTCCTTGTACTTTGTCCACAAAAGTCAACAAGTACTTAAAATTGAATAATGACAAAAGAATCCATTCATATTATTTCATAAAAATTTAACAATTGGTAAAATTAACATTAAATAATTTCTTATTAATATAAATAATATTAAAAAATTATGAAAAATTGATCGAAATTTTAAATATAAATCAATAAATACTTACATATAAATAATATCTTATAAAAATGAGAATGTAAAATTATATCTTACGTTATGTATTATATCATTCGTTTGTTTATGAAAATCCTGTATAATGATTTCACTAATTTTATTGACATATTCAAAAATCCTAATTATTTTTACAATATCATATATTAATATATTATCACCCATTTGATAGACAAATTTCATTGTTACTCTTTATTCAGATATTAACTTCTTTATATTCTTATGCAATATTTGTCAGATAAGATCATGTTACTCTTCTTAGGTTATAGTTAAATTATATACAAAATTATTATAGTAATATATATATCATAATTATACATTCAATTCATTTATATAATCATGGATTAATGAAGATCATGTAAAATGAATCACATCGAATCATGGAGATGTTAAGTCATACGTACGAACAATTGATGATATAATTCCCAAAATTGGGGGGTAAAATTGATGTTGATGGTGTATAATTTTAAATAATTAGTAACATATTATAATAATCATATATAGTCATTATTTCAATTATTATACTCATCTAGGTAAGGTGGGGGTGAACAACATATTACACCGCGATGTGGAGACGGTAAGCCATAATTACCCACGTGTGGTGATTTCATTTTTCATAGGATGGATAGAGGGTGAAATATTTTTTGTTTCATATTTATAACAACATATAAATATATTATTTATACTAATTTTATTAAATTATAATGAAAAAACTAATGAATATCAAGTAGGAGAATAATGATGTTTGAACGAATTGGTAGAAGAGATTAGCTCTTCCTTAATATAATACATCTAAATATCTTTTTAGAGCACTACAGTTGGTCATTAAAGGTGACCAGAATCTCTAGAATTAAAAATAGGATGTTTATAATGAAAAAGGGTAGCACATAGCAGATCTTGAAGGCTCAAAATGAATAGAAGAGGTGACGTCGAAGGTACCCTTTTATAATTAAAGTGAGAACCAATTTTCAAAACTCTATAATTAATAATTTATAATAAAATGAAATATTATCCAAAAACCAAAACAAATGTCCCATTTTAGAAGATGATATGAGATAGGGTTCTAATCTCATCAACCAACATATTTTTGGCATGTTACTTTGCCAATTTAAACATTATCATTTTAATTGGAACATAGTTATTCTATTTAATTTTTATTATGGTAATAACATTATAAATATTCAATGGTTGTTAATATTTTTTTATATGGTATTAATTGAACATAAATGGATATTTCATGACATGATAGAACTTATAATTATAACTTTTTGAATTTTTAAATTATTTTATGATTTTTTACTAATTTAATAAAAGTTTATTTTTATAAAATATCAATAGTATGAATTTTTGTCACTCTTCATTTATTTGGCATTAAATTAAATCCAAAAAATAATTAAATTCACTAAAAAAGTATTTAATACACTCTTAACATGTAATATTCACCTACAAAATTCGTTTAGAACATTAATTAGTTCATATTATATTTCATTTAATATTTTTATAACCAATATTTTTAATTTATATTAATAAAATAATTTCAACATCATAATTGCGTCGTCCTTATTGAAAATTCATTAATAAATAAACATTATAAATAACTATATATGATGTAGGTAATTATTTTATATCTTGAAATAATATCTATAGTCGATATTATCGCCTAGTTATCTTTATAATAAAATTAATATACTTATATGAAAAGAGATTGTGACCTTTTTTGCATTCATTAGTTTTTATTATATTCATGCCATATTCATAGGTACGTGGCCATTAAGTTTTTCCATTTTTAACAATAGATTATAGGGGTCGAATTTAGTCAACCAATAATATTTTTATAAGTATTAAGGAAATTTTATATTATTATTTTTTCCTTCTATTACCCGATTTACCATTAACTATGCTAATAAAAATAATTTACAAAGTAAATATTCATAATGTCCAAAAATTAATGTATCATATTAACATAAAGTGGAATAACGGATTCCAAATATGTAATAAATTTTTGAAAATTAAAAACACAGAATTTGTGGTAATTAATTTAAAATTAATCTATTTTTTGAGAGGAGAAAGTGGGTTTTAAAAGTTAAAATATTGCAAAAGATTGAAAAGTTTAAACATATGAATTTAATGTAAAATTCATTATAATGACCGAGATTATATTAAATGGTAAAAATGTATTATATTTATTTAATTAAACCATTAAATATTATAATTTAGCCCTATAAACTATTTTAATGAAAAAATTCAGTTTCAATTAAAATTTATCTTATTTTTACTATAAATCAAAACATTAAATTTATTAGAAAAATATCAAAAATTTATCAATATAAAAATTTTAAAATCCCACATCAAAATAAAATTCTTATTATTTCATATTAATCTTATCAATGTGTAGAAATCATAATTTTAAAGGTTTTTTCCATTCAAATTTGTTAAATTAATCTTTTAAAAAAATATATGTTTTTAAACATTACGTAGGGTTTTATTCTTAGACTATGACTAAAATATCCGTTAGATTAAAAAAATATTTTATTATGTATATAACACATATATATAACATTAATTTCATTGTCAAAAGTAATTCACTCAAAAATAAAAATACCTAATAGATTTATATTTTTCATGAATTTTTTATAGTCAAATAATTCTCAATGCATTTTCATAAATTAGTTATAATTATTAGCGCTAACCTAACATCTATACAATAATGGAATTTTTTTACTAAGGGAATATAGTGGATCATTTAAACTCCCAAATGTTTGCAACATAATATACTAAAAAATAAAAATTATTTAAAGAAATTATTTCACAAAAAACATACGGGTGTTACATTCTACCACCATTAAACTGAATTTTTTCCTCAAAATAATTCACTTAGAATCAAACATATGTGGATACCTCTCCCTCATCATATTATCAAGTTCCCATGTAGCTTCTTCAAATTATAGGTTCCTACATGTAACATTGCCCAAGAGAGTGTTCTTGTTTCGCAGACAATTTTGGTTATGATCCTCAATCTCTATTGGTTATTATTCAGAAGAAAGATATTTCTCTAGTGCTAAGAATTTTGAGATATGTACTTGTGAATGATTGGGTATATAATTTCATGGGAGAGATAAATGGAACATGTCATGAATTTAGAGAGATTCATTGGAAGTGCCAATTGGTATTCTGCCATCCCAATATGATCAATAATTTCAAAAGGACACATATATCTAGGGTTTATCTTTTCCTTCAATCCAAATCTCATTACTCTATTCTATGGAGATATTCTTAAGAACACCTTATCACCCACATCAAACTCTATTACTTTTCTTAGGTTGTTAGCACAACTTTTTTGGTGACAATTTTCTTCTCTTATGTGTTGTTGAATAGATAAAATCATCTCTACAAGTTCATCAACAAGATCAAGTCATAATATGGTTCTTTCCCCAACTTAATCCTAGCACGTTAGAGTCCTACACATATTTCAATATAGGGATTTATAAGGATCCATATGAATTTTGGTGTGAAAGTAATTATTATAAGAAAGATTCACCAATGGTAGATGTTGATCCTAACCACCATTGAAATCCATAGATCAAGCTCTCAATATGTCTTATAGAGTTTGATTTGTCCTCTTAGACTGACCTTCTATCTATGGATGATAAGCAGTGTCGAAACATAACTCTTTATCCATAGAATGATGAATACTTCACTAGAGCATCTAGGTAATCCCCGGATGCCGATCGAATATAATGGAAATTGGTACTCCATGCAATATTTCTAGTATATTTATATATATCCGGGCAGAATGATCAAGTGATAAATCCTCTCTAATAGTAGGGAAGTGTGACAACATCGTAAGGTGATCAACTATAACTCATATAGCATTGTGGCTGTAACACCGCAGGTAAATAAAGGATATGAAATTTTAATATTTATCCATATTTTTGAATAAAATGTTAATATTAATTTAAAGGGAATGTTATGATTTATAGCTTACCCAATAAGCAACAATGAGTTTCTTTGAAATCATACGTTGCACTCTAATAAAAAATGATATTATTTTTAATGGTAGTTAACGCCTAACCATTGTAATGGTGGAAATGAACATAACTAACTACAAAATGATTATATATGTTTGTCAAATATTTTTACCTTTTTCAATAAATGTTAGCGGATTAAAAATGAGAATGAATCCAATTTTAAGCGTAAACATTCTATTATTCTTTAAAAGGTTGATTAACCACCTTTTGATGGCGAACCTCTTTTAAATACACTGTTTGAAAATTTTATGTGTTATATTTTACAAAATAAAATTCTTCTTTAGAATCGGGACATCAAAATTTACTTTGTGTAAATTTTTGGTATTTTTCCGATAAAGTTCATTTTTTAATGAATAGTGAAAATGTTTAATTTTAATTCAAAACCCCTTTTTAATATAATTTATTTATATGATTAGATTATCTTTTGAATTGTTCTTAACGTGAAATTATAATTTATTTTTACCATTTAATTCAATAGTGGTCATTGGAATTAATTTCACTTTGAAATTTGACTAAAACTAGTGTCAATCTTTTAATAGATATTATTTCTTAAAAACACGATATTTGTTTTGACAGTGGGAATTAATTATTAAATTAATTAATGCAACTTATATGTTTTGAATTTTGTAAAATATAAATCATTTTTGAGTTTGTAATATCATATATATCTTAGGGGGATTTTTTGGTATTTTTCTGAAAAACATCAATTTTGATGAATAGTGAAACCACTAAGTGGTAGTTTAAAAACTGTTTTTTTAATTTAAATGAAACATTACCACTTCTGTGGTTTTAATTTCAAAAATCAGACATACATTTTTGTCATTAGGATGTAAAATGTGGTTCAATGGGATTAAAATAATTTTTTGCTGAATAGTAACTCTTAGGTTTTTAATCACGATTAGAGGTAATTAGTGTAATTTAAGGTAAAGATAATGTTATAATAATATGAAATGACCTTGAAACATGTTCTACCCTTATTTTATGAGTCATTTCCGACCAAGAAAATCCATGGGTCAACTTGGGGACCCCATGGAGCCACTTTGGTTGGAAAATGACATTAATACCTTTTTATTTAAAGTTAAAATTAAAATGTCACAAACATGTGTTATTTTACTAAAAAAATTACATGGGGTTATATAAGTCATATTTTTTACTATAAATATTCATTATAAAGATAAAAATATTTCCTACATCATGATATATTTTTTATAATTTTTAGACGTTATATAAATTAATTTTTTTATGACATCGTGATGTTGCAGTGATTACCTCATAAATGAACGATTTAAATAAAATGAGAAGATAGGGTGAAATATAAGTCTTAAACTTGTCACAAACCTATTGTATGGGTGGATTTCAAAACCTTATCACATTATACCCTAAATATATCCTTTTGGGACCTTTAAAATCCAAAAATCATTTTATAATAATGTAATATTTTATAACTTTCCAAGAGTGCCCCTCCTCTCCTCTTATAAAAGGCACCCACCTCTACCACCTTACACACACCTCTCAATTCCTTGGCTCGACCAAACCCTGCCCATTTCATCTCTCCACATCCCTATATTCATCATTTAAGCCTCCCTTTGGGAATAATCCTTTCTAAGGAATCCTTTGAGCTCAAATCCAAGAGAGTTACCCAATTTGAAGGTAATGTCTTCCCTTGTGTTCTATTGTTTTATTTTGCTTCTCCAAACCCCTAAACTCTTTTTATCACTTTTTTGTAACAACACAGGTATCTTAAATATACTAAGATTTAGTTATAAGAAGGATTCGAGCTACACTTTTACACACCTCCATCTAATGGTTAAAGAACATATTGTTTCTGTGGATGGCGAATTATTGCCTCACGAAATGATGATTGTTCAATATTCTTTTAACACCTTAAAAGGTGGACATTAAGATGTAACTATATTTATATATGATATATAATTTTTTATTTTTTCCTTAAGATTATTTATTTTTCATTTATGGCATACCTTTATGGTTTCCATTATGGGTTAACACGATATCTTCATTTTAGGAAGTGCGGACTACCGCCCCCTCAAAGTGATTTGATTCGTTAATGCCATATGTGGGACGTATAAAGGATGTAATTAATGGTATTACATATGATATCCTAATGGAATTATAATATACCTTTATATCATTATTATTTCATTTCATTTAATACAAAAATAAAAAGAAATGGAAGTAGCGTTCATGCGTACGTACGGTTTACCGTCTCCATGAACGGTACATTTCATTTCTTTTCTCCAAATGTTATGTACTATTTTTAGTACATATATATAATGGATATATATGTAATATATTACATATAAATTATGGATATCATTCTTGAATAATAATATATATATATATCTCATTTTTTTTTAATTCCATTAATATGACAAAAAATGAAAGTAGCGTTCATGCGTACGTACGGCCTACCGTCTCCATGAACGGTGCTTTTAATTTTTTACCTCCAAATGCTATGGAATAGTATATAAAGAATATATACTGGATATATATGATATTTATAACATAAATACTATTTTTTATATGATGTACCTATAACTACATTGAAAATTATTTTCCAACAAGTTCAATTTTTACTCATGCACCGAAGATCGACAAAAACATCTGATATGAACTCACTTTATTAACCAATTTTTATAACATTATAATATGTGATATGAACTGAATAATAAAAATAAAAGTAGATCCTTAATAAATTATAAATTGACCATATTTTATTATTCATGAGATTAAATAACGATCGAGTCATGTCGGACATGAGGTAAGGGAACCTACCCCTCTCTTTCTTTTTAAGTACACTCTTTTATGTCATTCCTTTTAAGCTCATATTTCTTATGATTGGGATGTTCTTTTATAATACTCTTACTGTATGTTTTATTTTCATATGATGAGAGACCCTATTTTCTCTCATCAATCCATTTTGGATGTTTTGATTAGCGTCGTTAGGCAGCCGAATTTTCGTAAGAGATCGAACCTCTCTCTATCTTTTTTAAGTACTCTCCTTTATGTCACTTATTTTAAGCTCCTATTTGTTATGTTGGGGGATGTTATTTTATATTCTTCTTTCTGTAAATTTTATTTTAATATTATGAGAGACCCTATTTGATCTCATCAATCTATTTTTGGAAGTTTGAAGTGGTGTCGTTAGGCTGCCGAGTTTTCGTAAGGGATTTTTCATCTCACTTATATTTATGGGAGATTTATGCTACATTTGCCACCATTTCCTTTGAGTGGTATATGTACTGCCCATTATTCTACTCTTTGTGTAATATACTTTCATTTATGAGTATTTAGTCAATGTTGTATTGTCCTTCTTTCATGGTGTGTATGTTTCGAAAGATACCCAAGTCAGTAAGGGAACTTTTCACCCTCTTCTTTTTAAAAGACTTATTCTGTTGGGTCTTTTAATTTACATATTGTAATGTTGGGATATTTTATTATATATCCTTATTGATCTAAATTGTATGTCCAAGTTATGAGATACCCTTTTTATCTCTCATCAACTCATTTTATTATGTTTGAAGTGCCGCCGTTAGGCTGTCGAATTTTTGCAAGGGAACTTATTAACCCAATTTTGATTCATTGGGATAAACTTGTACTCCTTGAATATGTCATTCTATGAATATGTGTGAATGACCTCTGATTGTTTTACACTTAATATCCACTTATATTTGGTGTATTCGTTTGTCACACATAATTATGTAATTGATTTATCCTTAATCCAAGGATATCGTCTTTGTATGGGACTTCATCTCAATCTCCTTTCATTGAGGCATATTTTGTTTTATACACAACCTTTTTTTATATGGTGTATAAACCCCTTTTACTTTTACGTTTATCCAAGAAGAATATTTTTATATGAAGTGTTTTACTAAACGAAAAAAGGTAATTTTTTTATCGTACATATGCGGCGACAACAACTTCTCTGTCGTAGTGACCATTATTTGAGTTTCGGTTTCTTCTACAAGCCATACCTTTTTTTTATGAAAAATAAAAATAATTTTTTACTTTTATTTTATTTTGGTATTGAAAATGGTTTTCATAATGTTTTTATATCAATGTTTTGTATTGATATCTTGTGATTGAAATGTGAAAATGTTATGTTTCCTTTATGCATGTTTTATGTGATACGATTATGTTATGGTTCTTGGGAATTATTATGAAGACGGGTGGTTCTGTGATAAACTAAGGGCATGTGAGCCCGATATAGCTCTCCAATACATTGGGTAACACGAAGGAGTTAAACATTAAGGTTTCTCCGAAGAGATTTAGGGAATATAATGTGATTGGTATTCCAAACGTAACCAAGAGGGTTACTTCCTACGTAAGAATGTTATGTCTTCCTCAAGTTACATTTATGCCTTATGATTTCTATGATTTATTCATGATTTGACGAGGTATGTTAAAATTCTTATGTTTTATGAGTAAAGTATGATTTCATAGATGGACTATTGTTTTCTTTTCGTACTTTTATATCCCTTACTGAGCTTTTTATGCTCATCCCAAGTTTTTGAAATGTTTTTCACAGGTCAAGGGAAAGGTGCATGATATGATGATAGTGTCAAGGAAGTGTGAAGAATGAATCCATGTTTTATTTTAAATATGTTTCTATTGATGGGAAAAAATGAATACTATCTTTTATGTAACCATTTTGTTTAAATGTGGAATGTAATTCATGATTTATGATCTAATTGTCTAAAACACTAAAACTGAAAAGATCCTCAATGTGAATTATTCATTTAAGTAAATATTAAGTAAGGATTAAGGCTGGGGTCTTATAGTTGGTATCAGAGGTCGGTTTAGATAACTTTAAATGTTAGAGTGTTGTTTAAGAAAAAGTGACAAGTTGTGTATAGCCACAATGGTTAGTATATTATATTGAGTCATTGTTATTTTTGAAGGTTGGAATGAGTTTGAGATAACTTGGATAAGTATATCTTAGTTTTTATATTCCTCTTTAGTACATAATTATTTTATTGATATACTCACACTAACATTTCTGGTTTTAGTAAATGGATTGATCTAGCAGGCACCAAAGTGACAATGGGTTTCAAGGAAACTATGGTGGTTCTCTGATTAAGAGATTGGATGAAATGGGGGATTCAATGACAAATCTCGTGGTGTCAGGATCAACCACTTGAACCTTGGTGAGTTCTCTAATGCGTCATGTACGAGAGGACCAACTCGACATGGAAGTTCAGGTAATAATTATAAAGGTAACCATTATGGTTTATATGATCCTTACTTTTGAGGTAATTATGGGTTACTATACGTTATGATGTAATATGAATGACATGAGATAAACTTGAGGTTAAAATATGTTATGATTATTTTTGAAGATTTTATCTCGTTTTGGGGAATGTTTTACGAATTATATACTTTTGGAAAAAGGACAACATGCAGACCGTGTGGCAACCCGTCACGTCGGACAAAGCTACGGGAATTTAAACCACAGCCAAAGTATGACTGGTATTTATCGCCTACCACTGGACTACGGGAAATCCCTGGTTAGTTTGACTAATTCTTTTTAGTTAGATGATTTTAGGAATCAAGAGTAAGTTTATTTTGGGTTATCTATTGAAATGATTAACCTATCATGGTTAATTACTTTTCAATATGAGAATTTAAGAGCAACTGATGTTATTTGGAGATAAAAGTTAATTTGTACCTTGGAAGACTATGTGATTAAATTCTTCAAATATTTGGGTTTCAATCTTACTTTGGTTTACTTTAAATAATTTTATGGATAATTTTTTATCAAATGGTCTTCGTTGAACTTGGGGTTTTTTTTGGACATATTTTGGCGATTAAGAATAGACTTTCATTTTAAAAATTATTATACTTTTGTGGATTATCTGATCTCATACTAACAATTTTGGTTTTGGTTTTTGTCTTAATACATGGGAAATATATAGTTCTCTTTTGTGGATTAGGTGATTCTCAAGAAGTTAATTATAGTACTCTTAATGGGAACAAGTCTTCCTAAATACTCGTCTTTTGGAGAAAATATGAGTTTGATTAAGGAATCTAGTAAAAGTTGAAAGTCTACGTGACAAGTAAGTATGTATCATTATGATTTAGTTAAGCTCAAAAATAAATTCCTCAATGTAGAGTAACTTAAAACAAAAATGTTGTTTCTTAACTTTATTTATTGGGGAAACGAATAACATTTAACCCATCACATGTTTGTGATTTTCTGGTGGTTAACTTTCTCTTAAACATGTTTTCTATAACACTCCCTCAGAACATAACCCTTTTTTCTCCTCCATGTCCATGTTTTCCTACATGGAATCCTAGTATGGGTTAACTCGGGTGACCTTTGTACTTCTCTTTATTTATTTTAAAGTGATAGTTTTACTAACTCTTGTCCCGATTTGGGATTTTCAATGATGTTTCCAAGCCCAATTTTTAAAATTGCAAGGACGCAATTCCCAAAATGGGGAATGATGTAACACCCCAGGTAAATAAAGAATATGAAATTTTCATATTTATCCATATTTTTGAATAAAATTTTGATATTAATTTAAAGGGAACGCTATGCTTGATGGCTTACCCAATACACAACAACGAGTTCCATTGAAATATTACGTTGCACTCTAATAATAAAATAATATTATTTGGAATAGTAGTTAATGCCTAGCCGTTGTAATGGCGGGAATGAACAGAACTAACAAAAAAATGATTATATATGTTTGTCAAATATTTTTACTTTTTGCTATAAATGTTAGAGGATTAAAAATGAGAATGAATCCAATTTTAAGCGTAAACATTCTAATATTCCTTAAAAGGTAGATTAACCACCTTTTGATGGCGAACCTCTTTTAAATCCACTTTTTGACAATTTTATGTGTTATATTTCACAAAATAAAATTATTCTTTAGAATCGGGAGATCAATATTTACTTTGTGTAAATTTTTAATATTTTTCCGATAAAGTTCATTTTTTAATGAATAGTGATAAATGTTGTATTTTAATTCAAAACCCCTTTTTAATATAATTTATTTATATGATTATATTATTTTTTGAATTGTTTTTAAAGTGAAATTTGAATATATTTTTACCATTTAATCCAATAGTGCTCATTGAAATTAATTTCATTTTGAAATTGGACTTAAACTAGTGCAAATCTTTTAATAGATATTGTTTCTTAAAAACATGCTATTTATTTTGACAGCGGAAATTAATTATTAAATTAATTAATGCAACTTATATGTTTTGAATTTTGTAAAATTGACATCTTTTTTGAATTCGGAATATCAAATATAACTTACAGGTAATTTTTGGTATTTTTCTGAAAAACTTCAATTTTTGATGAATAGTGAAACCACTAAGTGGTAGTTTAAAAACTGTTTTTTTTCATTTAAATGAAACATTACCACTTCTGTGGTTTGAATTTAAAAAATCCAACATACATGGTTGTCATTAGGATGTAAAATGTGGTTCAATGGGATTAAAATAATTTTTTGGTGAATAGTAAATCTTAAGTTTTTAATCGCGATTATAGGTAATTAGTGTAATTTAAGGTAAAGATAATGTTATAATAATATGAAATGACCTTGACACATGTTCTACCCTTATTGTATGAGTCATGTCCGATCATGAAAATCCATGGGTCAACTTGGGGACCCCATGGAGCCACTTCTGTTGGAAAATGACATTAATACCTTTTTATTTAAAGTTAAAATTAAAATGTCACAAACATGTGTTGTTTTACTAAAACAATTTTTACATGGGGTTATATAAGTAATATTTTTAACTATGAATATTAATTAGAAAGATAAAAATATTTCCTACATCATGATATTTTTTTATAATTTTTAGACGTTAAATAAATTAATTTTTTTATGTCACCGTGATGATGCAGTGATTACCTCATAAATGGACGATTTAAATAAAATGAGAAGATAAGGTGAAATCTAAGTCTTAAACTTGTCAAAAACATATTTTATGGGTGTATTTAGAGACCTTATCACCTTATACTTTAAATATATCCTTTTGGGACCTTTAAAATCCGAAAATCATTTTATAATAAAGTAATATTTTATAACGTTCCAAGAGTGCCCCTCTTCTCCTCTTATAAAAGGCCCCCACCTCTACGACCATACACAAACCTATCAAGCCCTTGGATCGGCCAACCCCTTCCCATTTCATCTCTCCACATCCCTATCTTCATCATTAGAGCCTCACTTTGGGAATAACCCTTTCCAAGGAAGCCATTGAGCTGAAATCAAAGAGAGTTACCCGATTTAAAAGTAATGTCTTCCCTTGTGTTCTTTTGTTTTATTTTGCTTCTCTAAACACCTAAACTCTTTTTATCACTTTTTTTGTAACAAAACCATTATCTTAAATATAATATGATGTTTTTATAAGAAGTATTCTAGATACACTTTCACACACCTCCGTCTAATGGTTAAAGAACATACTGTTTCTATGGATGACGAATTAGTGCCTCACGAAACGATGATTGTTCAATATTCTTTTAACACCTTCAAAGGTGGAAATTAAGATGTAAATATTTTTATATATGATATATAATATTTTTATTTTTTCCTTAAAATTATGTATTATTAATTTATTACATACCTTTATGGTTTCTATTATGGGTAAACACGAAATCTTTATTTTAGGAAGTGCAGACTACCGCCCCCTCAAAGTGATTTGATTCGTTAATGCCATATGTGGGACGTATAAAGGATGGAATTAATGTAATTACATATGATATCCTACTGGAATTATAATATACCTTTATATCATTATTATTTCATTCCATTGAATACAAAAATAAAATGAAATGAAAGTAGCGTTCATGCGTACGTACGGCTTACCGTCTCCATGAACGGTGCATTTCATTTCTTATCTCCAAATGTTATGTACTATTATAAGTACATATATATAATGGATATATATTTAATATATTGAATATAAATGATGTATATCATTCTGTAATTATAATATATATATCTCTCATTTTTTTTAATTCCATTAATATGACAAAAAATGAAAGTAGTGTTCATGCGTACGTATGGCCTACGTCTCCATGAACGGTGCTTTTAATTTTTTATTTCCAAATGCTATGGAATAGTATAAAATGAATATATACTGTATATATATGATATTTAAAACATAAATACTATTTTGGATATGATGTACCTATAACTACATTGAAAATTCTTTTCCAACAAGTTTAATTTTTACTCATGCACCGAACATCGACAAAAACGTCTGATAAGAACTCACTTTATTAACCAATTATTATAACCGTATAATATGTGATATGAACTGAATAATAATTTTTAAAGGAGGTCCTTAATAAATTATAAATTGACCAAATTTTATTATTCAGGAGATTAAATAATGATCGAGTCATGTCGGACAGGAGGTAAGGGAACCTACCCCTCTCTTTCTTTTCAAGTACACTCTTTTATGTCATTCCTTTTAAGCTCATCTTTATTATGATTGGGATGTTATTTTATAATACTATTACTTTACTTTTTATGTTCATATTTTTAGAGACCCTATTTTCTCTCATCAATCCATTTTGGAAGTTTTGATTAGCACCGTTAGGCAACCGAATTTTCGTAAGAGATCCAACCTCTCTCTTTCTTTTTCAGTACTCTCCTTTATGTCACTTCTTTTAAGCTCCTATTTGTTATGTTGGGGGATGTTCTTTTATATTCATATTTCTGTAAATTTTATTTTAATATGATGATAGACCCTATTTGGTCTCATCAATCCATTTTTTGATGTTTTAAGTGGCGCCGTTATGCTGCCAAGTTTTCGTAAGGGATTTTTCATCTCACTTTTCTTCATGTGAGATTTATGCTAAATTTGACACCATTTACTTTGAGTGGTATATGTACTTCCCATTATTCTACTATTCATGTAATATAATTTCATTAATGAGTATTTACATCAATTTTGTATTGTCTTTCTTTTATGGGGTGTATGTTTCGAAAGATACCCAAGTCGGTAAGGGAACTTTTCACCCTCCTCTTTTTAAAAGACTTCTTTTGTTGGGTATTTTAATTTACATATTGTATTGTTGGGATATGTTATACTATACCCTTATTGATGTAAATTTTATGTCCAAGTGATGAGATACCCTTTTTATCTCTCATCAACTCATTTTCTTATGTTTGAAGTGACGCCGTTATGCTGTCGAATTTTTACAAGGGAACTTTTTATCCCAATTTTGATTCATTGGGATAAAGTTTTACTCCTTGAATATGTCATTCTATGAATATGTGTGAATGACCTCTGATTTTTTTACACTTAATATCCACTTATATTTGGTGTATTCGTTTTTCACACAAATTATGTAATTGATTTATCCTTAATCCAAGGATACCATCTTTGTATGGGACTTCGTCTCAATCTCCTTTCATTGGGGTATATTTTTTTTATACACAACCTTGTTTTATATGGTGTATAATCCCCTTTGACTTTGACTTTTATCCAAAAGGTATATTTTTATATGAATCGTTTTACTAAACTAAAAAATGGAATGTTTTTGTCGTATGTATGCGGTGACAACAACTTCTCTGCCACCGTGACCATTATTTGAGTTTAGGCTTCCTCTACAAGCAATAACTTTTTTTAATGAAAAATAAATACCATGGTTTACTTTTCTTTTATTTTGGTATTGAAAATGGTTTTCATAATTTTTTTATATCAATGTGTTGTATTGATATCTTGTTATTGAAAAGTGGAAATGTTATGTTTCCTTTATGCATGTTTTATGTGAAATGATTATGTTATGGTTCTTGGGCATTATTATGAAGACGGGTGGTTCCGTGATAAACTAAGGGAGGTTGATCCCGATATAGCTCTCCAATGCATTGGGTAACGCGAAGGAGTTAAACTTTAAGGTTTATCTGAAGATATTTAGGGAATATACTGTGATGGGTATTCCAAACGTAACCAAGAGGGTTACTCCCTATGTAATAATGTTATGAATGCCTCAAGTTACCTTTATGCCTTATGTTTCTATGATTTATTCATGATTTGACGAGGTATCTTAAAATGCTTATGTTTTATGATAAAAGTATGATTTTATACATGGACTAATGTTTTCTTTTTGTACTTTTATATCCCTTACTGAGCTTTTTATGCTCTTCCCACATTTTTTGAAATGTTTTTCAGAGGTCAAGGGAAAGGTGCATGATATGATGATAGTGTCAAGGAAGTGTCAAGAAAGAATCCATGTTTTATTTTAAATATGTTTCCATTGATGGGAAAAAACGAATACTATCTTTTGTATAACAATTTTGTTTTAATGTGGAATGTAATTCATGAGTTATGATCTAATTCGCTAAAACTCTAAACCTGAAAAGATCCTCAATGTGAATTATTCATTTAATTCAATATTAAGTAAGGTTTAAGGGTGGGACCTTATAGTGGCCTTTGCATGTTTTGGGAATCTCGAAAACAATGTCTATAGTCATGTCTTTCCATTTTGATTCCGGTATGGTTAAGGGTTATAATATGTAATTAGACTTGTGTGTCTCTTCCTTAACTTGTGGAAAAATTATTCATCAAGAGATATATTCTGCGATATCCCTTTTCATACCATCCCACCAGATATACTTTTTCAGGTCCATGTACATATCTTTGCTTCTAGGGTGACTAGAGTGTGAATAAATATGACCCTCATCCAATAGATCCTTATTTAATTCTGGTATGGGATAAATACAAACCCAGATTCTGAACTATATTAGTCTATCACAATCAAGGTTTAATTCATGAACACTTCTCAAAATATTTTTATGCTCTACATATTTCTTATATGCCTCCATAATCTTCACATGTATTGATGGTTGAGAATTCATTTGAGAAAGATATGATTTTTACCCTTCAACTAAAATTTTTGGATATATACTTTTTAAATACATAAATATTGAATTTTTATTGATCCTCATCATGGATAACCTAGCATGAAATTTTAAACTCAAAGCATCTACCACCTTGTTCAATTTCCCAGGGTGGTAATGTATTGAGCACTTTTAATCATTAATCAACTCCAACCATATTCTTTGGTACATATTTAGATCCTTTTGTGTGAAAATATACTTTAAACATTTATGATTTATATAAATGTCACACCTTTCACCATAAAGATAATGCCTTGATATCTTTAATGAAACGATTAAAATAGCTAAATCCAAATCATGAGTTGTGTAATTTTTGTCATGAATTTTCAACTATCGTAAGGCATAAGCTATAACCATATCATTTTCAGGATAACACATCCAGAACCCTTCATGAATGTATCTGTGTAGATAAAAAACTTTTATCCACTACAAGGCAGTGTGAGCATAGGTGCACTGGCTAACTTTCTTTTTAGCTCTTTGAAATTCTCTTCATATTCATTTGTCCAAACGAACATATCATTATTCTATGTCAACATACTGAGTGGATTAGGTAACTGAAAAAATTTCACAAACTATCAATAATATCTATCCAAACCATGTAAACATTGTTTCTCAATAACCATTGTCAGTCTTGACCATCTTTCAATAACCAATTTTTTAATGGATCCACAGATATCCCCTCTCAGGAAATTATGTGACCTAGAAATAAAAAATTATGATGCCAAAATTCATATGTGGTAAATGTAGCATAAAGATTATACATTCTCAGGGTCTCCAGTGCAATTATATATTGATCAAAATGTTCTTCCTTTATGTATGAATAGACATGAATATCTTCTACATAGACTACAAAAGCTGATGATGATAGTACTTAAATACACTATCCATTAGATCCATGAAGATAGCAGGGTCATTAGTACGAATAAAAGTAATCACTATAAATTTATAGGGTCCATACCTTGTATGGAATGATGTATTTATTAAATATTCCATTTTGACCCTTAAATAACCGATATACTGAATGAAGATCAATTGTAAAAAAGTATTGAGTTCCACATACCTGGTCAAATAAGTCATCAATATAGGGAAGATGCTATTTTGTATGGATAATTATTTTGTTATGTTCTCAATAATCAATCTAGAGTCACATTGATACACAATTCTTCGTAACAAATAGAATAGGTACTCTCAAAGGTGACACACTAGTGAGTATGAATCTCTTACCTTGATTCTCTTGTATTTTGTTCTTAAATTCCTAAAACTCAATTGGTGCTATTATATAAGGTTTCATTTAAATTTTCACAACACCTTGTATGATTTCTATTGAAAAAACTCCTTCATAATATGGTGTAATACCTACCAATTCTTTCAGATATACATTATCAAACTCCCATAAAATGGGTGTATTCTTAATCATGAGTTTCTCTCAAACCATTTGAGATAAATAAATTCATTTATAGTAATCAAGACCCATAGGATGGAATAAAATTCTACTGGATGGTTATATTCTTCCTTTAATCGATATATGATCATAGATTGAACTCAAATATGAAATGTGACTTCACTTCCATGGAAATTGATATGATCTCTATATAAAGAAAGACATTCCATGCCAAGAATCACATCAAATTCTACCATAGGAAGGATAACAATATTTCTAGGAAGCACAATCCCATAAACATCATCCAGAGTAGAATTATAAACTTTTGATGTGATCTTATACCATTATGAGTTGTCACAGCTAACTCGATATATAATTATTGAGATTATAAGGTGATACCACTAAAAAGTTATTCATTAATAAAAGAGTGGGTTAATACCGAATCTAATAAAATATTAGAATATTTAGATTGAATGGTATGTGTACATTTCAAAACATCATTATCATACTCCACATCCATGATAGTGATTTCATGTGACCTTACTTTTTCAATGGACATTAAAGTTTGTTGACATCAATAATCTTAAATAACCACTATATTAGATAATTTATTGGCATAATTCCCCATTTACATGCACTAGTAACATTGATGTGTAGGAGGTGCATTCTGTGTAGCTTTCTATTTATTTGTATTATTAGACATATTTTTCCCATCACATTGGAATTCAACTACCTGATGACCTTCTTTTCCTTACATAAAATATTTACCAATCCCTTTCAGACAATCCCCTCCATGTTTATTTCCACACATTGAGTATAAGAAAAAATCAATTTCTTTTCAGTAGGGTTTTTAGATTTTCCTTTGATTTCATCTTCTTATCAAACCCATATGACTGATGGGTTACTCTAATCTCTATCTCATCATTAAGAACATATCATAAAATTTCATTATATCTATTAAATTCCCTTACTTTTACTGCAATTTGGACAATTTGTTTTAATCCACTAAAGAGTTGATCAATTTTACTCTGAGGATGGATAGTAAATCAAGATGCATACCATGAAAGTCATGTGAATGTTTCTTCATATGTACCAATGGATTCATCATCCTATTTCTTAAGTCCAAGAAACTCTTTCTCCGTCTTTTTTCAAAGAATTCGCATAATGTAATTATTAAAAAATAATTTCTTGAACTCATCTCATTCCATGGAAATAATTTCATTTTACGGCTTCAATTAATGATAAGATTCAACAATTTATCGGCTTCACTATTCAAACAAATATACTGCTATGATAACCTTATCACGTTCATAACATTGTAGAACTAAACATTCATTGCAGTGGTACTGATCAATTGTTCACACTAATGGATCAGAGGACCCACTGAACGAAGGTTGACGCTGCGTCATAAAGGATTAAACAAAATGTTGCTCCCTCCATTGGTCGTTTGGAAGTACGACATGACTCGTAGATTTATAAAGTTTTATGATCATGGATACAAGATTTTTCTATCCATCAACCATAAAATTTGGTTTCTTAGGGGGGAAATCATTACATCTCCCATCAGATTTAGTATTAATGTGGTTCCTTTGGGTCTCATCCATTTACTAAAACCAATAAGCAAATTGTGAGAAACACAAATCATATAGGTAAAAAAACATAATTCATGAATACTATTTCAATTAAGAACCATTTTTTATTTATCCTCCGTTATTCATTAATATATACAAAACACATGGATATGATTGTTACCTATACTTTAACATAACATTAGGGTTCATAATACGGTTCTCTTATACTAGTTTCCAAAGGATTTCTATACCGTTTCTCTAATACCAAATATAACGAACCATGCTTTAATTGTAAATATTAATTAAACATTTAAGAATATTTATTACATAAATTAACAAAAACCACTCTAGGATCATAAAGGATTATTTCATTTAGAAAATGAAAAATGTAAACAAATTGTTCATAAAACATATATATTTTCTCCAGTTTATTTATTCAAAAATAGACACTTTTTTGAAATATCATACTTAATACCCTTATTCATGGCCTGGGGAAAAGAAACATATGGAAGGGTTAACTAAAATGATCTGTAATGGTAAACAAGGTTAATATATATCATATCAATATCTTAAGAACATAAGATTTGAAAATCATATCCAGTATAAAAAAGATATAAATATCCAAGTGATATGTAACACCAATATTCATAACATAAGACATGAAATTTATTGGAATACAAAAATAATCATATAAAGTCATTTCATTTTAATCAAGCCTCGTTTCCAAGACCCTAAAAGAAATAAAATTTGATTAATAAACTGAGTTCACTCCTCTTTCCATCCTTGTATTACTGAACTGGATATACTTTCCGTTCTAGCCATGTATATCACATGAGATATAAATTTTTAATAAATGAATTTTAGGGAAATATAAGTCCCACCATTTCATAATGAAATAAATCTAACATGTTTCAAAAAAATATATAAATCATTTATCATAGCATAACCCGTGAGATGAAATTGGTTCCTTAAACATAATTCCATCATAACATAATCCATATAAAATATCATCACATCATTAACACAATAAAATAATATTAATAATAGGGATTGAAACATAAAGTTTTTTAGAGAGTGTCATCTTAGACAGAAAATAATCTTTATAAAATGCTTAAAATTGAATCTTGAGGAAAATATAATTTCTTCTTCAAAAAACATTTTATTTTTTCAAAATACCATAAAATTTTAAAATATAATAATTTAGTTGAAAATAATATTGAAATAATTTAAATTATGATTCATGGAAATAGGGTGTCTTAAAATTGTAAAAATCCATTCATGCCATATAAGTTGAAAAAACGTTATCGTCATACTTTTTCTGTAAAATTCATAAACTACCTCAAATCGAATAACATCAAAAGATTCCTTTAATACCATTTAATAATAATTTACCAAGGGAAAAATTAACATATAAGAATAGAAATAATATTACATAAAAATGAATTATGTTTTTGGATGATAAATATACCCCAGTAAATATTTATGTATAATCAATCTCAGATACAAATGAGATTGTATAATTAACCTTTACCATTGCTCTGATATACTTTGTATGTATCTGAAACTCTTGTATAATTATTTAAACAATGATATTGACTTATTAAAGAATAATTATTATTTTTATGATATCATATATGATTATATTATCATTTATTTTCTAGTTACATTTCATTATCACTTGTTATTCGGATATTATCTTCCATTTGTTCTTATGCAAGATTTGTTGGATAAGTTCATTTTCCACTTCTTAGGTTATATTTAAATCCATTAAATAATAATATTCTTATAATTTATATCATATTTATTCATACAATTTATATATATAACCATGTTTTAATTATGATCATGTAGAAAGAATCACATCGCATCTTGGAGACGATAGGTCATACAGACGCAAGAGCGATGATATCATTCCCAAAATTTTGAAATGTTATTTAAATGGACGGTGTATAATATTTAAGAATTATTAAAATGTTATAATAATCATATTTAGTATATTTCCATCATTATACCCATCCATGTAAGTTGGTGGTGAAAAACAGATTACACAACGAAGTGGATATGGTAAACTGTATGTACGCACGCGCTGTGATTTCATTTTTCATCGGATGGTCGAAGGTGAGATATGGTTTTTCATATTTACAAAAAAATATCATTATATGAATGATACTATTTTTATTATTTTATAATGAAATAACTAATGAAGTGTAATTATAATAAGTATAATGTGTAAAAGAATCACTAGAATACATTACCTCTTTCGTGATGTGCATCATTTAAATCACATCTTAGAGCACAAGATTTGGTATTTGTTGATGACCAGAACATCAATAATGAATATAGGAAGGTTTTAATGAAAATGGGAAGGGGATGGATGAGCATGAAGGCTCTAAATGATGTCAATAAGTGATGAAAAAGGTGCCCTTTTATAATTGATTTGAGGGATATTTTTTGAACCCCCATAAATAATAATTAATAATAAAAATAAACCCTACCAAAAATCTAAAAAAGTCCCAAATTAGAAAATTACATGAGATAGGGTTTCAATATAATAAATAAATAAATTCTTGAAATGTTATTTTCACATTTTTAAACCATATCATTTTAATTGACACATAGTTATTCTATTTAATTTTAATTGTAGTAATGGCATTCTAAATATTTAATCATTATAAATATTTACATATATGGTGATTACTAAAAATAAATTTATATGTACTGTAATGTTAAAACTTATAATTATCAATTTTTAAATATCTTGATAAATTTTAAATAATTTTATATAATTTTATTTTCAAAAAATATCAATAGTGTCACTTTTGACACTATTCATTGAATTTGCATTAAATAACATCCACACAGAATATAAATTTGAAATAGAATATTTAATACACTCATGAAATTTCATATTAAATTTGAAAATTCCATTATCACATTAATTAGTTCATATGATATTCTGTTTAATATTTTTAAAAACATTTTTCTTTGATATTTCTATTAAAAAACTAATTTTGACATCAATATTATGTCATCTTTAATGGTAATTATTTAATCTCTAAAAATAATAGATAAATTTATATGAATTATGTAATGATTTTATCATTACAATGAATATATATTTTATATATTATCTCAAAATTATATATATATTAAACTAACAATACTTATATAAAATGATATTGTGACATTTTGTCAAATTTATTAGTTTTATTTATATTAATGTCATATTCATAGGTATGTTTCCATTAATCTATTGCATTTATAACACTATATGATAAGGGTATAATTTATTCATCCAATATTATTTATACTATTGTTAATGTAATTTTATATGATTATTTTTACCTTTAATTACGTTATTTAGCTTTGACAATGACAATAAAAATAATTACCAAAGTCACTATTCACATTGTCTAAAAATAAAATTAGCCAATTACCATAATTTGGACCTTATTATTAGAAATATGGAATGTAATTTTTAAAAATAATAAACACAGATGTTTCATTAATTTAATTAAAATTAATCTCTTTGTTGAAATGAGAAAATGAGTTTTAAAAGTTAAAATATTGAAATGGACTGAAATGTTTTCACATATGAATTTAATGTAAAATTAATTAAAATGACCTAAATTAAATTAAACAGTAAAAATAAATTTTATTTATTCTTTGAATCCATTCAATAATATAATATATTTATATAAACTATTTCAATGAAAATATCTTTTTACCATTAAAATTTAGCATATTTTTACAATTCATCAAAAAATAAATGTTATCTAAAAAATATTATAAATTAATCCAAAGTAAATTTTAATATTCAAATAAAAAATAAAATGTTTATTTTGTCATATAAAACTTATTAATGTTTTAAAAAAATAATTTCTAAGGGGTTTTCCATTTAAATGTGTAAAATTAAACTTTTAAAAAATGGTTTGTTAGATCAAATAGAGTTTTATTCTTATTCTATGACTAAAATATTCATTAGATGGATATAAAAAATATTTTATTAAGTATATAACACATATATATTATATTAATTCCATTACCAAAAGTAATTCACCTAAGAATACAAATATCTAATTGATTAATATTTTCCATAAATAATTGATAACCAAAGAAATATCAATGCCTTTACATAAGTTTGTTATAATTATTCCTGCTAACCAAATGGCTATGATATAATGGTAATTTTAAAATAAGGGAGTCCCTTGGTTCATTTTAAAACATAATTTATTTTCATCACAACCTACTAAAGAATAATAATTATCAAAATAAATATTTCATAAAAAATATTTCGGTGTTACAATATGGAATCCTAATAGAATTAACATCATTATACATTTACCAATTGATTCTTATACCATTTCTTCTAGAAAAGATAAACGATTTTCACAGAGATTATGTTCAAATATTGAAGAAGGTAGAATCTATATGAAATTTCCACTCTTTATAGTTCATAATTATTGAACAATGAGTTGTACGATTTAGTTCATGACTATCTGTATAATCAAACATAGAGATAAATAATGTTTTTTAAAATATTCACATAAATCAACCCTTTATATCATCATATGGAGAAATATTAATTATCATGGGATTTTTAAAAAATATTTTTTAGAATATATGAATAATGACCTATTTGAATCCCCATTAAATTTCTTGGTATGTTAGAAAGTAAAGGATAAAAGGAAAAAACCCAAGGGGATTATGAATGCATTGCCTATACCTATATGGAAATGGGAAACAATTTCCATGGGAATTGTCACCGGGATTCTAAATAAATCTAGAGGATATTAATTTATATGGGTTGTAGTTAATCCTCATTAAAAGGCCGCTCAATTCAATGAAATTAAAGAGTACATCACACTGATATATCATAAATGTTATGAATCTATATAGAACATCACTATATACTATATCTAATTGATTCCCACGATTTATAAGTATATTATGGATGATTTTATAACATTCTTTGAAGAAACATTTGATGTTTAGTACATCATATCACCAATAAATTGATGAAAAATTGGGGAAGACTATCTAGACACTTTATGAAATGTGGATATCAAACTCAATCAACTTAAAAAAAGGATGTGATCAATATCTTCCCCTATTCAATTACTCAAACAATAATAACATTCACTCAATATTACAAATGGACCTATATGAATCCCTTTATAGAAAAAGATATAGAATACCATAGTCCAAGGATGATGTAGGAAAATGCAAGATGTTGGGACAATAAATGATTAGGAAAACTGTAGAAAATGTCAAGACTATATAGAATCACATCTGGAATGATCAAAGCTGATATAATATCAATGCTTAAAATAATTAAAGATATATATAGTTTAATGTTAGTGATAATTTAACACTCCAAATATATATTGAATATATTATTAATATTTAGCATGAAGGGAAAGATAATTCCCACGTACATCAACCCCTTTGAGATTCTTTATCGCAATAGAGTCATGAATTTTCAACAAAAACTCCAACCAAATTATACTTAAGTTCGTGTTGTATTACACAAATACCTCAAATGTACATACCAACCCCTCCCCCCCACAAGTAATGAATTTGGAGGTGTTATAGTAGGAAAATTAACTCTCTTGTGAGGGGTAGATGGTTAAGATATTGGACAATAGAGATAAATTTGTACATAAGAAGATCAATTACCATGTCAATGTACTATTGAAAAACTATAAGTATGAGGTGGTGCCATAGTAACCAGAGGAAGAAATATAGGATAAGTACACCAAGATTTCAACATTTTAATTTCCTATATAATTATATAATGTTTCCATAATATTATACAATTTACATTCCCAACATGATGAACCCAAAAGTAATTTATTATATTAATATTAATTTCACATTAGAATAAAAATTAAGTTTATAAGAAATTATATTAAAATAATTGGGAAAAATAGAAAATTAGGTAATTAGATAATATAAATACGAGAATATTGATGTTCATGATTTCTGAGAATAATCGCACTCATGAACATTTCAATAAAAATTAAAAAAAAATATAATAATAGAATATATATATTACCAATGGATGTTTATAAATCCAGGTTATAAATATAGGTGAATGAAGAATAAATAAAATATAATGTATTTATATGATGTAGGAACCCCATATGGCCATTATAAATTTGATTGTTGGAATAGTAATCTAACTATTTAAATAGTAACTAGGCAATCAGAATAGTAAGATGACTGTTAGGAATAGTGACCCGAGTTTTATAATAGTCTCCTCAACTATGTAAGTGAAATATAATGTTTAGGTATCATATAAAATGAAAATATAAAATACTTATACCACGATAGAATTTTTTTTTTAAATTTACAAATGATATATTATGGGTTTTTATTTTGGTTTATCATGAATGTTTTAATAGACAATTTGTGATAATTATAATTATTTAGAAGTAATTTCATTAAATAATTGTTTTTATCAATTAATATAATGATTTATTATAATGGTATGATAATAATATGACACAACAAATAATATTTTTAGGGCATAGAAAATCGATCATAAAATAAAAAATTTATTTTTTTCATAAATAATTATTTTATTTAAAATCTTTATTCACTAATATTTAGGGAAATAATATAAAATAAAATTTCTTGGGTTATTTGTTTATATTTTTCTAAATTATTTTAGTTTTTCAGTGATTATAAAAATATAATAAAATAAACTATTTTATATTATAATAAATAAATGAATTTATGAGCCATGAATGATGTAATAACCCATTAGATTGGACTAACATGCGTAAAATACTTTATAAAGTCACAATAATCAATACGATTTATAGTATTGGGCCATAATAATAAACTAATGAAAATAATAAAAATAAATACACATATCCTCCTATAATATATATCGTCCATCACTGTATATTCTCTGTAAAACTTCTAAGCCTTGTATATTTCAAAAATTATACCAAATGAAGTGTCCAAACCTATTGACCTGTCCAATTTATTCTTTATCACCAAAATTCGAATTCATTATTCAATAAGTAGTATATAAAAGATGTGACATTGAATATAAAATATTCGAAATTTACCAATTTTGAATTGCATATTTATTATACCTTATAAACTCCTCCCTCAACCATATTAAAATAATCGTTCATGTATTATTAATATAAAATAATGTTTTTAATTAATTAATTATCCTCCACCCTTTCTTTATATCATCATTAATGAATTTGTGGTTTACTATACGGTTGGTTTGCCGCCCCTATGATCATCACACATCATTTTTTATTACCTCCTTAAGGATAAATATAAAAATATTATTAGGGTTATATATGATGATGATATGTATAAAATATGTAATTTTATTTTAGTAGTTTTTAATAATCATAAAATAATAATCAAGAAATTTTGTTTTTTATGGCTAATTAATCATCCTAAATTATCTGAATAAATAATATTAATGTGTTTAATAAAATATGTTTCACTATTTTCGAAAGCATAAAGACAAATGAGACCATTTAAATTTATACAAGATATAAAATTAAATTTAGTATCACTTTTTTAGTTTTATTCACATTTAAAAAACGATAATTTTCTATGCGTGATCTGGCCTTGGAAACACAAAACGAATGCCCACGGAACACAAAAATTAAAAATTATATCTCAATGAAGTTACTATAAATAAATATAACATAATTAATATTTATCTAATATAAATGAAAATGTTTCTGAATTAGTTAATTCATACATATAATTTGATAATGTTCAATTTTAATTGAATGCACACAATTATTATAGAACACGAGGTAAGGTATATCTCTATACCACTATATATTCATTAACATATGAATTTCCTATCTCTACCTAAAATTATATCACAATTTTTCTTACTTAATACAATTATATTTATTATATGTATCTACAATATTAATACCTTGTAATATTAACGTTTTCTTGGTGGGGATATATATGTCATTAAAGTTTGTCTTATTAATTTCATTCGAAAATTCAATCGAAGGAAACTTTTTTTTCTATGCATCTATTAAAGTAAAAATCAATGACATGTTTTAAAAAAAATGGTTACTAAAAATACACAAATTTATATGTAATACCATTTTTCACTTCTTCTACAATGGAAACTATTGAGATCTTAAGCTATTTTAATACTCATTTAATGTTTTCATAAAACTGCACATTAAAAGAATATTTCAAAATTAGTTCTCCACTCTACTTTTATGTATTCAATTTACATTTTCGGAATTTCATGTAATATTCATATTTTTCAACTATGAACACCCAATAATGATTTAATACATTCCTTGATAGAAACCATTATTATATTCCCTATAGTTATTCTATAATATAGGATTATGGAATCCATTTCTTTTGACTAGTAATTCATTTGTTAATTCCATATGAGTGATTTTTTTCCCATATAATCATATATACAATTTTACAAGTGTTGCAAGATATTTTTCAAATTTATTGCCTAGTTTTTTTTTCAAATGAAACATTATGTATAGTTTTAGGGAGTAAACCTAATCCATAATGGGACTATGTTCACTATGTGATATTGTTTTATAATTTTTCCATCTCTTATTACTTGGTCATGTTTCACGTTTCTGCTATATTCCTATGTAATTATGATGTTATGATAACTTGTTCTTTATAACATACTCAAATAGGATTTTTTATGAGCCTTATTTTTATGACATCATATCCTTTGGTTTGACTCTCTAGTTACAATTCATTATCATGAACATTCCCTTGTGGGGAAGTTTAGAATACCCATTTTGATTATGTGTTTCCTAGGTTATCACAAAGAGGTTTTAAGATCCTATATTTAGTTAGGATCACATTATGTAGATTAAAATAATGATTCAATATTCTAGTTTCACATTTATGTACATTTAAACTAATCCTCCAAAGATGATATGTATTTTGATCCATTGGTTTTATTTAATGTCTTTTTAAGTTAAAAATAATTTATTAATATATCTAAAAGACATGATCCACTATAGTAACTATCCATTTAATATAAATTATTCAACATAAAATGGAAAGTATTTTTTCTAAAAATAATAAGAATTTATTTGTTATATTCCTTCAATATAACATAGTTTCCAATAATAGGTATTGTTTCATATGCCCCAAAAAATGAGTAAATTAATTTAATTTACCCTATCCAAAATTCAATCAATACTATATTTATAATTGATGATTTAAAATTTATTTTTTTGTTCCACTTAAAGGTTCTTTCCACAACAAATTGTTTATACTACATTTATCTATTTATTATTACTAAGTGGAATTTTTTGGCTACTATCTCTTATATGAGAACCATAATCATTCCTTATCATCAAATTTATGGTACTATTGTAATATATTCTCGAGATTGGATTCATATTTAGATATCAAAATAACTTGATATTAAAATAAATATGTCTCAAGCTCTTCTTCTTTGTCATAGTTGAACACGATTTTCTCTTCACTGACTCTAATAATAATTTTTACATGGTTCAAAATTGATTAGTTTCATCTGAGATCCAAGTAAGGGTCTATCTCAGATGATACTCCCAACACATTTTTCTTCCATGAGAATAATTTGAAAAATCAATATAGAGTATAATATTTCCATACATAATAAGAACATCCTCTAAAATACCAAAGAGGTACTTAAATAATTTTTCAATAAGCTGTAAGGATCCACTTTCCTATTGTGATTCAATGCCATCATTTTTATGCATGTGTGTAAATCAAAATGAACCTTCACAAAAATCACATAAAATGATAGTGAATTTACTAGAAAAATTATCAACATATCATATGTTTAGTAGTATTTTTCTATGGACAAACAATGAGAATGTTTTCTATGGGAATAAATACAAATACCTCTATATACATTTTTCTCTTAATAACATATTAAATAAAAATTTCTAAGATGATATATTATAGATGGATTCTATAAATAGAATGATGTTGTGGTGCATCATGAACACATCCAATAATCGTTTACATTGAGATTCATATTATCATTGCCTCATCCTCTCAATGAAAGAGAGAATAGGTTTGTACAGTTCTTGTGATATTTAGTTTTCTCCATTTTTTATTCTTCAATATCATCTGTATCACATTCATTTTTTATTCATTCTTGTTACACAAAATTATTTTTTCACACACATCTATATCATATTCTAGCTTTATTTTTTAAATATTCATTAATTTACTTAGTTATACATTGTTTTTCTGATTCCTTTACAAATTATTTTCAACCACATGTTCATTACAGTATTCTACTCTCATCCACTTATGAAAGTCACCATACAGGCATCCCCTTATACATGGGTCTCAATGATTTTATTTAATGTATTGATTAATTATTATAATTATGGATAAGATATTTTCCCCAACTGATAATTGAATTTATGTAGGGAAGGATGATGATTTTTCATCTTGTTCATCTATTTATTCATTTTATTCTCTGCCATATTATTTAATATTGTGATAAAATTCTCATATATGACTTGTTGGGGTTGAACATCTAGATACTATCTTGGCAGGAACTTCTACTGGTACTGTTGTTGTGGATAATTGTTTGATTCTTTAAAATATCTAAATAACCTTAATTTTTAAGCCTATTTTTGTTTTGGTGTTTCTGAAGGACATATTTCCCATATTAGGAAAATTTTCTTGTTTCCTATTGATTCTAGCATTTATTTTCTATCTATTGGCCTTGTTTATCTCTTTGTTGAGGGTAGTAATACTGAAATATTTTCTTTGCCCTTATTGAAACTCATTTAATTACAAACTATGGATTAATTTTCATATAATAATTCATAAAACTAATATTATATTCTCTTAACACTACAAACCTCATAATGTTAAACCTATATATTTCAGGTCAGTGGGGTGATTACTATGATAGGAATAATACAATTTTAATATTCTTCTTGAGAGACTCCACATGGGTAGTTATATTGGTAGTTTATTCGGCATGTTGAAAGACCATCCATGGGGTATGAGAAAAACTCTGTAAAGGCTATATTCATTGTCTATTATGTCATGATGAAAATTATCATCCCATTCATCCATCTTTATAAGGATGCCATTAGATGAATTTTTTACTATGGCTCTCAGATATTGTTATATTCCATAATATAATTCTTGAATATAGTATCCAGAAATTGATTTTGTGGTGTGTGATCATCCATAGAAACTCGTTGAATTGGACCGATGATTCCTATACACATTCTCAAATAATTTGGGGTATGTTCTAGTTTTAGTTTTATAATTTCTATATATGATTATATTGGTTTAAATATTTAATAATTTCATAGAAAAATCATCCCAATATGAAATTGATATAGTGGGTCTTCATTTTAGTAACAATTTATATCAGTACTATAATGAGAATGTGAGCATCCATAACTGAATCACATTATTTGATAATTTATTATGACATATAGTGTCACATATATCAAAAAATTTAAATAAATTTACATCATTCATTATATTAATTCTAATTTAATGCAATCATGTTTGTAAATTATATAAATACGTCTTGGATGTATCATATAATTATTAAAAAATATCATAGGTCTAATTATACTAACAAAATACCCATAAATGTATAAAAATATATAATCCATGATTTTTGACTCTCAAAGAAAATATTTCACACCATTTTCTTATGTGATGTGGGAAAATTAATCATTTAATCCATTTTCAATACTACGGATTCATATTAAATACATTTAAAACCAACGTTGTGAGAAACAATCTCCCTCAATCTCAAGCAAAAACTCTAGTGGCTCTCGGGCATCGTGGTTCTATAAATAAGTAACAAATTTTCATATTATACAATTTAAATCTAGTAATGATGAAAAAAATCTCATTCATGTAAAATAATAAAAATTCTAAAAAATAGTAAGAGAATATAACGAGTCAATGAACAATTTTTATTAACTACTAAGGTCACCATGCCTCCCATAATATGGCACACAATAAAATTTATTTCCTTTGTATCATCACTACCTCCTCATTGGTAACCTAATTTTAAAACATTAATGTTTAGGCATTCCAACACTAACTAATAATTAATATATAGTTTAATTACAAGCTAATACCATCAAGATGCTAATGTTTAATAATTCAGAGCTAGATCACATATATTTTAACTTTATTACAAGTCTAAAAAGGTATTTCAAATTAAGATATTTAAAATGATTAATAGAATACAAAATCCTATGATTCATTTCAAATGATTTTAAAAAAATAAGTATTCATTATATCTCACCCATCGATTATTCGAATTGTTATAAAACTATTCATCCAAAAATTATAAATTATATATATTAAATTTGGTTCATTATTCCTAATTTATTAAAAATAACTCGGTATAAAGATGTTTTCATTACTAGATGCATTAGACTAAACATTTTCAATTGAATAAAAATATAACTTATTTTTCCTAAATCAATCCACTAAATTAAACTATATTTCTACCCAATACAACATTATTATTCATTTAATTAAATAATATGGGATTTATATGATGTTCCAAAACCAATTTATAAAAAACTTTACTTACTATGACTGTGATTATTTATCTGAATTTCACTCATCATTTTATTCTTCTCCCCTCTCCCAATAAGATATTTGTCATGCATGAAATTTGATTTATGAAATCCTGATATATTTATGTAATATATTTTTGAATAATTGATTTCATTAAAATATGTAATTGTATGCTATTCCATGTTAAGCATTCGCTACAAGAAACATTGGCTTAACTTATGTAACACACAAAAATGAGTTTCTACAAAACATAATTCAATTATTGAAATTTTTTAAACAAGTAAATTATAATGTATCCATTTGAATGGAGAATATGAACATGATTAACAAAATTATAAAATTTTTGTTTACGCATGTTTATAAAATTCTTAGTCCAATTAGTTATAATGAAATTTAAAACCCTATTAAAATAAAAGGAATTATTTTTTCTAAGAAACTATTTAAGTGTGCGTATGTTTTTTTTGTGAAAACAAATAAAAAATAAATCTTGTTGGATTATATGAGTGATATATATATAATATATTCAATCTAATTTTAACCTTCATCCATATTGTTTTCTAGAAAGGATTTAAGACGAAATCAATTTTTACGTATAAAAGATATATTTTAATAAAAATATAATTTCATAACCATTCGATGGAGAATTTGATTTAAATATATTTTTTCACACTATTATATATTTTATTTTAAAATATATATATTTTTCATTCAAATTTTTATATCAAAATTTATTATGGATGAATTTTTCATATTTGTCTTGTTAAGATTCATGTCTTAATGAATAGTGGACAATATTGCATTTTAATTGAAAACCTCCATTTTAAATAATTTTTATACATATTTAACTAATAAATTTATTTTTAATAATTTAAATTTAGATAAATATTTTATTAGTTAATCTAATTTAGTACATTTGATTCAATATCACAGTGAATTTGAATATAAAAATATTTCAATCTAATAAACTTTTTTAGTTTAAAAACTCATTGTTTCATTCTGTCTATGGGAATAATTATATATTTATTTCTGAAACATTTTTCTATTGTATTTGGAAAAATAGAATACATATTTGGGTTCAATGGTATAAAATTTAATTATTAGGACACTTTTAATTTTTCACAATATGAATTGTAACTTTATTAATTTTATTACCACAGTGAAGGGTAAATCGAGTAATTGACGGTAATAATAATCATATGAATATTATAAAATACACTAACACATTATAAAAATTTATTTAATTAACTTAATACATCCATAAACTCATAATTAGGTAAATTTAACAATTTAATAGTTAATACTTCATGAAAAAGACATGTGTGTTATTAAAATTAAAGAGTGTGACAAAATTACACAATCTTAGTTTTATTATGTATAATATATTCAATTTAAGGTTAAATAGAATATCTTTTTTTTATAATGTAATCTAACCAGTTTATCTAAATCATGGAAATTTATTTTAATATTATAATAAAGAAATTGATATCATAAATAATTACACAATGATGATTCAATAATAGTTCATTAAATGAAAAAACACAATTAAGTGGAATGAAAAAAAATTAATATTAATATAAATTGAATTAAATATGGTTTTATAACATATTTTGGGGTTTAATAGTTTAATTGGACTGAATTTTTCTTGTTCGAATTATATTTTTAACACCAATGTAATGAATATTGTCAAATTTTATCTAATGATATTTTATGAAAATATTATTTTATTAAATTAGTGAAAATTTACTGTAATAAACCGAGATTTTATAAGATATATTCTTTTTAATTTCTTTTATATCTTCTGTTGTATGATATACCAAGATTATCTTCCGCTATACGCAACAACATATTAGCTTGCAGTATACGCAACACTAATCCTGCATCGTGTTAGACACTATTTCATGTTTGTTTGATAGTAGTTATTCTACGAAACCTTGAGTGTATTTATATATTCAATGTATTTTTTTATACGCAGGAACAAAGGAGTCATGCACTATACGCAACCCTGACTTGGCTTGCATTACACGCAATCGCGACCTTCTTCGATAGCGTGTGTTGTGCGCAATACCGTGTTTTACCAAACAACGATATGTTATTATAATGTTATTATGAACTAGCTGTTATGAATAGTATTAAATAAATTTTGAATTTTATAACATTATTATTCATCTTACACATTTTCTAGAACATGGTATAAGAAAAAAATAAATTTTTCGGATAAAATAAGTATTTTTCAAAAAATGCAGTTTTGCCGCCTTTTGATGGCGCACCCACATTAAATATAGTTTTTGACATTTTTATAAGTTCAATTTTACAAAATGAAATAATTCTTTGGAATCAGGGGATAAAATTTTACCTTGGATAAATTTTTCATATTATTCTGATAACTTTCATATTTTAATGAATAGTAAAAACACGCTATATTTTAATTAAAAACAATTTTTTTCATCGTAATAACTTATGTGTCTAAATTATAATATTGAATGGTTTTAAAGTATAAAAAGAATATATTTTTACCATTTAATATAATTTATGTCATTAGAATTGATTTTACCTTGAATTCATCAGTTAAATCAATTCAATCTTTTACAATGTTTTAAAGAAAAAACCTGTTTTCTTTCGACAACGGGATTAATTTTAATTTAATTTTTGAAAATTTTGTGTATTGAATTTGGAAAAATGGATTCCATATTTTGAATCATTGGGTCCAAATTATGTTAATAGGCTACTTTTTATTTTTGGGCATTATGAATAGTAACTACGGTAAATTTTATTTACCATAGTTAAAGGTAAATCGGGTAATTAAGGGTAAATATAAGATTATAAAATTACCCTAACACCTTCCAAAATTCTATTGGATGGCTAAAAGTATACCCATATCACCTAAGGGTCATATTAGATTCATTTTATGGATTTTTTACAGTGAAAATAATTTAATTATTATTAAAACAAATTAAAGTGACAACATGTCACTCTCTTAAATCATATAAGTATAATAATTTTAATTTAGTTATAAACATCATAAAACTTTGAACCTGAATGGTCTACAAAAATCTAATAAAATTATATACATCATATGAATTTATTTATAATTTTTAGGGATTAAATAAGTATCATTAATTGTGACACAATAGTGATGCAGAAATTGTTTATCTAGTGAAAAATCAAGAATATATTTTTTATTAAACTAATAGTGACCATAAAAGGCACAAAAACCCTGACCAAAACTTTTTGTACAAGTAAATTTAAACCATAATCATCCAATGGTATAATATTTGACCATTTTTAGCCTTTTAAAAGCAATTATGACACTTATATTATTTTATTTTAAATGATGCCAAAGTTGTCACCTTCATAATTTAATAAATATAACAATTTAAATATTGTGATTTAAAGATGATAAATTAGAGTAAAATTATTATTGTGAAATTTAATAGATTTATCTTAATCATAGGATTTTATTTTTAATTTTTATGGAACAAATAAGTATATTTAACAATTATACTAAAATGTTGTAGTAATTATTTTATTAAGAGATAAACCAAATAAATGGTTTTAAAAATTATAAAATAAATATTATATGAACTAATTAATGTTCTAAAATAATTTTATAGATACTTATGAAATTTTATGATTTTTTTTAAGCTTTTATTTCAAACATATCTTCTGTATATATTTTATTTAAATTCAAATAAATGAATAGTATCAAAATTGACACTATTGTTATTTTATAAAAATAACATATTATAAAATTGTTTAAAAATTACAAAAATATTTAAAATTTATAAATTTAAATTTATATGGTAGAAAATGTTATAAAGTATCCAATTATAGAAAATTCACAACAAATAAGTAATTATTTGTTATAATTTAAAATTTAGAATGTTATTACCACAAATAAAATTAAATTGATTAAATAAGGATAAATCAAGTTGATAATGTTTAAAATAATTTCATAACATGTGTAAATTTTATTGGTTGATGAGATTACAACCCTATCTCATCCAATATTCTAATATGAGTCAATTTTGGAGGTTTTTAAGTGGGGTTAAATTTATAATAGATTAATATTTTTAAGATTTCCAAAGGTGCCCCTCTCCTCCTTTATAAAAGTGCACCTCCTCCCTCTCTTCCTCATGCCAATTTGAGCCTTTAAGCTTGGAAAAACCCTTACCATTTCCCTTATCAACTTCCATAGAAACATCCTAGAGGTTCTGGTCTTATTTGAAGACCAATTTTAGTACCCTAAGAGGAGGATTCAAAGAGGTGTGTCAATGAACAGGTAATATCCATTACTGATTCTTTCAATTTTCTTTCTTCTTAAACTTCTTCTTCTTTAGTTGTTTCATTATGAAGTAATAACATAAGTATCTCTCATATACTGATATGTTATTATAAATATTAAACAACACTATTTCACCTTCTATCCATCCTATGGAAAAGAAAATCACCACGCGTGCGTACGTATGGAATACTGTCTCCAGGCTGTGGTGTAATCTGTTTTCCACCAACAACTTAAATGGATGGGTATAATGGTGTAAATAATAACTATATATGGTTATTATAACATTATACTGATTCTGATATATTATACCATCCACTCCAATTCTATAATTATGGGAACGATATCATCGCTCGTGCGTACGTACGGACTACCGTCTCCACGACGCGATGAGAGTCATTCTCCATGATTAACCATACATGAAAGATCATAATGTTTATATAATGAATAATAATGAAATATATTAAATAATAATTCTACTGGATTTATGTATATATATTTATTTCATCTATTTTGTTTCATTCAATTCAATAAGGAAACAAAAACAGTGTTCATGCGTACGTACGGTTTACCGTCTCCATGAACGGTGTATTTCATTTCTTTTATCGATTTATAATATATATGTATATGATGAATATATATTATATATAAATAATTTTTTACATTCTGGAATTATTTAAATCAGGTTACAAGTAATAATATCAAGAAACAACAAGTCGAAACACATACGTTAAATGAAATGATTTTACCCAAAACGCTACTTTAACATGGAATTTACAAAAGAACGGGTAATATAAAGTCATAAGTGAAACATATATGATATCATAACAATTAATATAATTATTTAATAAGTCAATGACATTATTTAAATCATTATACAGGAGGTTCATATCCATACGAAGCATATCAGACCTAAGGTAAGGGATAATTATTCCAATCTCATTCTTATTCGAGATTGTTTATTCGTAATTATTTACTAGGGTTATATTTATCATCCATGTCCCTGATTTCTAAAAATGGTTTCATGTATGTTTAAATTCCTTTTTACCCATTTTTGACTTTTACTACATGTTGTGTAAGGAATCATTATTTTACGAGGTACTTTTTGACTTTTTTGGCAAAAGTACGAGAAGAATATTTTTTTAACATATAAGGCACGAACGGATTTTTACGGTTTAATAAAGCCTTATTTTCATGAAGCTTCCTCCAAAATATTTCATGACTATTTTCAAAAAAATCATTTTCTTTTAAAATTTCATGACTTTTTGTGAAAAGAAATTGATTTTGAAGAAGAAAGCTTATTTTCCTCAACAATTCATTTCAAGTGTTTTATCAAAACCATTTTCCATATAAGATGACTTTATTTCATATGTGTATATTTCAAGTATAATGTCTCTATGATTTACATGGTTTCACATATCTTATTATGAAATGATATCCATTTATTTTATATGGATTATATGATGATGGGATGATGTTTATGAAACCCATTTTATTGTTTGGGTTATGATGAATGCTTTAAGTTTATTTTGTGGCACAAGTAAGAATGATTTCATTATGAGATGGGTGGGACCTATATCTCCCTCCAATGCATTGGGTAAAGATTTATCTCACATGAGATAGACATGGATGGAACAGTAAGTTAATCTGGTTCAGTGTTACAGGACTGAAACGAGGAGTGAACTCGATTCAGAAAGGGACTTTGTCCACTAAGATGGTCTTGGTAGCAATGCCTTGGCTACTATTGAAATCATGACGTGTGCTGAATGGTTGCCACAATTACATGTTTTAATCCCATTATATTTTATCATGCTTAATGTTTATTTATGATCTATTCCTTACGTACTTCCATGTTTTATGTCATTGCTCATGATTTGGTTGTTTAAACATTATGTTCATGTTTTTAAGCTCAAATGTATATGATTTGTTTTATTTTATCCATTCTTACCCTTACTGATATTTTGAGCTCACCCTTTATATGTTTTCTTTTCCATAGCATATAAACAAAGGTTTTAGGTAAGAAAACAAAAGGGGAATATCGATATGGGGGATGTTGAAGATCTTTCAATAGGATTAGATGTTTATATTCCGAGTTTCCAAAGACACTAAACTATTACGATTCTTGTGTGTCTGTTTTTGTTATGTATTATGTATTCCGCAAAAGTAATGTAATGTCCATGTACATCAAGATTTGTGTATCTACAGTTGGTATCAGAGGAAAGTTTTAGTCAACCTTTGGAAACTAGGATGCGAAAAACTTTAGTGAAATCCCTAGAGATATTTCTAAGGTATGTCGAGGGATGTCCCTATGGTTAAGTATACGTATAGGTTAGAGTCCTAGAAATTATGTTTCCAATCATGAATAACCTAGGGTGAACCTAATGTGTCATGGATTAAATAATTTTTTGATAATATAGACATCCCATAAGTGACTTTTTATGATTATGTGGTTCCTCGTTATTTTAAATTTTCATACACTTTGGTTTCTGGTCTCAGTCAATGGAGGGAACGAGAAGGAATTCGATTAACATTGATTACAATGGAAAAATTGGTGATTATGATAAACAAAATTATGTAACGCCTGGAGAGAAAGATATTGTGATTATGTCGAATCTGTCATCTCGATATATGATTAACAAGGTGAACTTTAGTTGTATTCCTAAGTCATCAAATAAGAGGAAGATGGAATTTTGTGCATGTTAGCATGGTGAGGAGCATAGACAAAGGAATATTGAGATTTCTAAATAAGGTAAGAAGAACCTTGAGGAATACCTCAAATGGAGGGACAGATGTTATCTGTGTGAAGAAAAGGGTCAGAGAGTGACAAACTGTTATGGAGTTCAATGTCTTATTTGTGGAGAACATGGGAATTACCAAACTCAATGCCCTGACCTAAAAAGTTACTTCTAAATCAAGGAAGGAATTATTTCCGGACAATCATTGAAGAGGATGGATTGAAGTTTTTATGTATTGGTATTCAAGAATAATGGTGTTGTGGTACTTTTATGGTGTATTAGAATATATTTTTATTAGTCTATTGTGGTTTTCAATAATTTTATGGTACCGGTAACCATGAAAAGTGATTCAAATATTTTTAGAAAGCAGATGAAATGTGCATATGGAAGGGATAAGGGGAAAATAATATAATAGTAATCATGATCTCATTACTAAAATAAGGACAAAGTGATATCATGGTTTGAGTATATAGAAATTTTGGGATTTGTTATGTGGAAAGAGTTAACTTTTGACAGCATTCATGTTTTCACTAATGTTAAATGGGTATTCATTTTTTATGAGATAACATGATTAAGGTATTCACATGTTTTTAATTTGACAAACAAGATATATCTTATGATATATGGGGGATAAATGATGTCATTCACGTGATTATTATGTGAAATTTCAAGTAATCATTTTCTTTATACTATGAGCATAGACCGAAGTATTTTAGATAAGCCTAAAGATTGGAATGGATTATGTTGGACATAAGTTAGTATTGTTTAAGGATAGAACGTTTTTTGATATTATTGATGGTATGACATAGTAATTTAGTTTTAGAAAAAGGATAACCTGCAGGACGGGCGACAGCCCATCGCTTCGAACATGGCTGTGGAAATCGAACCCACAATCGAAGTGTGACTGGCCTTTATCGCCTACCATTGGCCTACAGAAAGTCTCTGGTTAGTAGAAACTAGTTTTATTTTATTAAGCGGTATGATATTTGATGTATAAGTTAATTTTTTGAACTATATACGATTAATCTAACCATAAGATGGACTTATATCTTTTTCTAGCATTTTGTTTGAAACAGATGGAATGACCCATCATTCTATCACATGAACTACTAACACATCATGAATAACAAATTCAACTACATTTCTTTAAAGGATGAAGTGGAAATTGTTCAATTCACGAACAACAGAGAGATTGTACCAAAATAATGTAATTATTTCTTTTAATTCATCAACTTTAGGGAAATGATCTTGAAAACCAAAAATGTTGTCCTAGTTCTCTTATATCCGATGAATCAGATGGTACCTTACATCATCCCAAATCTATGGCTTTGTGATTGATGGCTTTTTCATAGCCATGTTCTCTACCACTCTCTATCAGAACATGATGGTTATATTTCTCTTCCATATCCATATTTTCACCTATGTTCTCATATGTGGAAACCCAGTGATTAGTTAATTTGGATAACCATTGCGTTTCATACATTAGTTTTTTAAGATAAGTTTTGGTATTCCTTTTTACGATGTGGGTTTCAATTAAAGAAACTTTCAAGTAGAAAACCATTTATAACCCCGAAGAATTTCGAGGGAGAAATTCATTTTAAGGGGGGTAAATGTAATAACCCGAGATTTTATAAGATATATTCTTTTTAATTTCTTTCATATCTTCTGTTGTACGATACACCAAGATTATTTTGCGCTATACGCAACAACATATTAGCTTGCAGTATACGCAACACTAATCCTGGATCGTGTCACACACAATTTCATGTTTGTTTGATAGTAGTTATTCTACGAAACATTGAGTGTATGTAAATATTCAATGTATTTTTTTATACGCAGGAACAAAGGAGTCTTGCACTATATGCATCCTTGACTTGGCTTGCATTACACGCAATCATGACCTTCTTCGATAGCGTGTGTTGTACACAATACCACGTTTTACTAAACAACGATATGTTATTATAATAATATTATGAACTAGAAGTTATGAATATTATTAACTAAATGTTGAATTTTATAACATTATTATTCATCTTACACATTTTCTAGAACATGGTATAAGAAAAAAATAAATTTTTCGGAAAAAATAAGTATTTTTCAAAAAATGCAATTTTGTCGCCTTTTGAGGGAGCACCCACATTAAATCTAGTTTTTGAAATGTTTATAAGTTAAATTTTACAAAATGAAATAATTCATTGGAATCAGGATATAAAATTTTACCTTGGATAAATTTTTCATATTATTCTGATAACTTTCATATTTTAATGAATAGTAAAAACACGCTATATTTTAATTAAAAACAATTTTTTTAATCGTAATAACTTATGTGTCTAAATAGTAATATTGAATGGTTTTAAAGTATAAAAAGAATACATTTTTACCATTTAATATAAATTATGTCATTAGAATTGATTTTACCTTGAATTCATCAGTTAAATCAATTCAATCTTTTACAATGTTTTAAAGAAAAACCCGTTTTCTTTCGACAATGGGATTAATTTTAATTTAATTTTTGAAAATTTTGTGTATTGAATTTGGAAAAATGGAAACCATATTTTGAATCAGTGGGTCCAAATTATGTTAATAGGCTACTTTTTATTTTTGGGCATTATTAATAGTAACTACGGTAAATTTTATTTACCATAGTTAAAGGTAAATCGGGTAATTAAGGGTAAATATAAGATTATAAAATTACCCTAACACCTGCCAAAATTCTATTGGATGGATAAAAGTATACCCATATCACCTAAGGGTCGTATTAGATTCATTTTATGCATTTTTTACAGTGAAAATAATTTAATTATTATTAAAACGAATGAAAGTGACAACATGTCACTCTCTTAAATCATATAAGTATAATAATTTTAATTTAGTGATAAACATCATAAAACTTCGAACCTGAATAGTCTCCAGAAATCTAATAAAAGTATCTACATCATATGAATTTATTTATAATTTTTAGGGATTAAATAAGTATCATTAATTATGACACAATAGTGATGCAGAAATTGTTTATCTATTGAAAAATCAAGAATATAGTTTTTATTAAACTAGTAGTGAACATAAAAGGCACAAAACCCTGACCAAAACTTATTTTACAAGTAAATGTAAACCATAATAATCCAATGGTATAATATTTGACCATTTTTAGCCTTTTAAAAGTGATTATGACACTTATATTATTTTATTTTAAACGATGCCAAAGCTGTCACCTACATAATTTAATAAATATAACAATTTAAATATTGTGATTTTAAGATGATAAATTCATGTAAAAGTATTATTGTGAAAGTTAATAGATTTATCTTAATCATAGGATTTTATTTTTAATTTTTATGCAACAAATAATAATATTTAACAATTATACAAAAATGTTGTAGTAATTATTTTATTAAGAGATAAACCAAATAAATGGTCTTAAAAATAATAAAATAAATATTATATGAACTATTTAATGTTCTCCACTAATTTTCTAGATACTTATGACATTTTATGATTTTTTTTAAGCTTTTATTTCGAACATATCTTATGTATATATTTTATTTAATTTCAAATAAATGAATAGTGTCAAAGGTGACACTATTGTTTTTTTATAAAAATAACATATTATAAAATTGTTTAAAAATCACAAAAATATTTAAAAATTATAAATTTAAATTTATATGGTAGAAAATTTTATAAAGTATCCAAATATGGAAAATTACCAACAAATAAGTAATTATGTTTTATAATTTAAAATTTAGAATGTTATTACGACAGATAAAATTAAATTGATTAAATAAGGATAAATCAAGTTGATAATGTTTAAAATAATTTCCTAACATGTCTAAATTTTATTGGTTGATGAGATTAAAACCCTATCTCATCTAATATTCTAATATGAGTCATTTTTTCAGGTATTTAAGTGGGTTTAGATTTATTATAATTTAATATTTTTAAGATTTCCAAAGGTGGCACTCTCCTCCCTTATAAAAGGGCACCTCCTCCCTCTTTTCCTCACAACAATTTGAGCCTTTACGCTCGGTCAAACCCTGACCATTTACCTTATCAACTTCCCTAGAAACATCCTAGATTTCCTGGTCTTCTTCAAAGACCAATTTTAGTACCCTAATAGGAGGATTCAAAGAGGCGTGTCAAAGAAGAGGTAATATTTGTTACCGATTCTTTCAATTTTCTTTCTTATACAACTTCTTCTTATTTAGTTGTTTCATTATGAAGTAATACAATAAGTCTCCCTCATATACTTATATTTTATTATAAATATGAAACAACCCTATTTCACCTTCTATCCATCCTACGGAAAACAAAATCACTGTGTGTGCGTACGTACAGAATATCATCTCCACGCCGTGGTGTAATCTGTTTTTCCACCAACACCTTACATGGATGGGTATAATGGTGTAAAGAATAACTATATATGGTTTTTATAACATCATACTGATTCTGATATATTATACCATCCACTCCAATTCTATAATTATGGGAACGATATCATCGCTTGTGCGTACGTACGGACTACCGTCTCCACGACGCGATGAGATTCATTCTCCATGATTAACCATACATGAATGATCATAAAGTTTATATAATAAATAATAATGAAATATATGAAATAATAATGCTACTTGATTTATTTATATATATATTTATTTCATCTATTTAGTTTCATTCAATTCAATGAGGAAATGAAAACAGCGTTCATGCGTACGTACGGCCTACCGTCTCCATGAACGGTGTATTTCATTCCTTTTATCGATCTATAATATATATGTATATGATGAATATATATTATATATAAATAATGTTTTGCATTCTGGATTTATGTAAATCAGGATATAAGTAATAATATCAAGAAATGACAAGTCGAAACACATACGATAAATGAAATGATTTTACCCAAAACGCTACTTTAACATGGAATTTACAAAAGAACGTGTAATATAAAGTCATAAGTGAAACATATATGATATCATAACAATGAATATGATTATTTAATAAGTCAATGAAATTATTTAAATCATTATACAGGTGGTTCATATCCATACAAATCATATCAGACCTAAGGTAAGGGATAATTATTCCAATCTCATTCTTTTCCGAGATTGTTTATTCGTAATTATTTACTGGGGTTATATTTATCATCCATGTACCTGATTTCTAAAAATGATTTCATGTATGTTTAAAGTACATTTTACCCATTTTTGAATTTTACTACTTGGTGTGTATGGAATCTTTATTTTACGAGGAACTTTTTTACTTTTCTGGCAAAAGTACAAGAAGAATGTTTTTTTAACTTATAAGGAACGAATGGATTTTTATAGTTTAATAAAGCCTTATTTTCATGAAGCTTCCTCCAAACTATTTCATGACTATTTTCAAAAAAATCTTTTTCTTTTAAAATTGCATGACTTTTTGTGAAAAGAAATTTATTTTGAAGAAGAATGGATATTTTCCTCAATAATTCATTTCAAGTGTTTTATCAAAACCATTTTCCATATAAGATGATATTATTTCATATGTGTATGTTTCAAGTATAATGTCTCAATGATTTACATGGTTTCACATTTATTATTATGAAATGATATCCATTTATTTTATATGGATTATCTGATGATGGGATGATGTTTATGAAACCCATTTTATTGTTTGGGTTGTGATGAATGTTTTATGTTTATTTTGTGGCACAAGTAAGAATGATTTCATTATGAGATGGGTGTGACCTATATCTCCCTCAAATGCATTGGGTAAAGATTTATATCTCATGAGATAGACATGGCTGGAACGGTAAGTTAATTCGGTTTAGTGTTACAGGACTGAAACGAGGAGTGAACTCGATTCAGAAAGGGACTTTGTCCACTAAGATGGTCTTGGCAGCAATGCCTTGGCTACTATGGAAATCATGACATGTGCTGAATGTTTTCCACAATTACATGTTTTACTCCCATGCTATTTTTTCATGCTTAATGTTTCTTTATGATCTATACCTTACGTACATCCATTTTTTATGTCATTGCTCAAGCTTTTGATGTTTAAACATTATGTTCATGTTTTTAAGCTCAAATGTATATGATTTGTTTTATTTTATCCATGCTTAACATTACTGATCATTTGAGCTCACCCTTTATTTTTTTTATTTCCCCTAGGATATAAAGAAAGGTTTTAGGTAAGAAAACAAAAGGGGAAGATCGATATGGGAGATGTTGAAGATATTTAAATAGGATTAGATGTTTATATTCTGAGTTTCCAAAGACACTAAACTATTACGATCCTTGTCTGTCTATTTTTGTTATGTATTAAGTATTCTGAAAAAGTAATGTAATGTCCGTGTACTTCAAGATTTGGATCTCTACAGTTGGTATCAGAGGAAAGGTTTAGTCAACCTTTGGAAACTATGATGTGAAAATCTTTAGAGAAATCCAAAGAGATATTTCTATGGTATGTCTAGGGATATCCCTATGGTTAAGTATACATATAGGTTAGAGACTTGAAATTATGTTGCCAATCATGAATAACCTAGGGTGAACATAATGTGTCATGGATTAAATAATTATTTGATAATTTAGACATCCCATAAGTGACTTTTTATGATTATTTGGTACCTTGTTATTTTAAATTTTCTTACACTATGGTTTCTGGTCTTAGTCAATGGAGGGAACGAGAAGGAATTCAATTAACATTGATTACAATGGAAAAATTGGTGACTATGATCAACAAAATTATGTAATGCCTGGAGAGAAAGATATCGTGATTATTCCCAATCAGTCATCTCGATATATGATTAACAAGGTGAACTTTAGTTGTATTCCTATGTCATCAAATAAGAGGAAGATGGAATTTTATACATGTTCGCATGGTGAGGAGCATAGACAAAGGAATATTGAGATTTCTAAAGAAGGGAAGTAGAACCTTGAGGAATACATCAAATACAGGGACAGATGTTATCTGTGTGGAGAAAAGGGTCATAGAGTGACAGACTATTATGGAGTTCAATGTCTTATTTGTGGAGAACATGGGCTTTACCCAACTCAATGCCCTTACCTAAAAAGATAATTCTTAATCAAGGAAGGACTTATTTCAGGACTATCATTGAAGAGGATGGATTGAAGTATTTTTGTATTGGTATTTAAGAATAATGTTGTTGAGGTACTTTTATGGTGTATCAGAATATTTTTGTATTATTATATTGTGGTTTTCAATAATTTTATGGTACCGGTAACCATGAAAATCGATTCAAATAGTATTGGAAAGCAGCTGAAATGTGCATATGGAAGGGATAAGGAGAAAATAATATGATAGTAATCATGAGCTCATGACTAAAATAAGGACAAAGTGATATCATGGTTTGAGTATATAGAAATTTTGGGATTTTGGTATGTGGAAAGAGTTAACTTTTGACAGCATTCATGTTTTCACTAAGTTTAAATGGGTATTCATTTTTTAGAGAATACATGATTAAGGTATTCACATGTTTTTAATTTTACCAAAAAGATATATCTTATGATATATGGGGGATAAATGATGGCATTCATGTGATTGTTATGTGACATTTCAGGTAATAATTTTCTTTATACTATGAGCTTGGACTGAAGTATTTTAGATATGCCTAAAGATTGGAATGGATTATGTTGTACATAAGTTAGTATTGTTTAAGGATAGAACTTTTTTCGATATTATTGATGGTATGACATAGTAATGTAGTTTTAGAAAAAGGACAACCTGCAGGACGGGCGACAGCCCATCGCGTCGGACAAGGAGGTGGAAATCGAACCCACAACCGAAGTACGACTGGACTTTATCGCCTATCACTGGCCTACAGGAAGTCCCTGGTTATTAGAAACTAGTTTTATTTTATTAATCGGTATGATATATGAAGTATAAGTTAATTTTTGGTACCATATACGATTAATCTAACCATAAGATGGATATATAACTTTTTCTAACATTTTGTTTGAAAAAGATGGAATGAACCATCATTCTATCACATGATCTGCTAACACATCACGAATAACAAATTCAACTTCATTTCTTTAAGGGATGAAGTGGAAATTGTTCAATTCACAAACAACAGAGATATTGTACCAAAATGATGTAAGTATTTATTTTAATTCATCAAAATTAGGGAAATGATCTTGAAAACCAAAAATGTTTTTCTAGTTCTATTATATCTGATGAATCAAATGGTACCTTAGATCATCACAAATCTATGGCTTTGTGATTGTTGGCTTTTTCATAGCCATGTTCTCTACCACTCTCTATCAGAACATGATGGTTATATCTCTTCCATATCCATATTTTTACCTATGTTCTCCTATGTGGAAACCCATTGATTAGTTTATTTGGGTAACCGTTAAGTTTCATACTTTTGTTTTTAAAGATAAGTTTTGGTATTCCTTTTTATGATGTGGGTTTTAATTAATGAAACTTTCAAGTAGAAAACCATTTATATCCCTGACGAATTTCAAAGGTGAAATTCATTTTAAGGGGGGTAGAATGTAATAACCCAAGATTTTATAAGATATATTCTTTTTAATTTATTTCATATCTTCTGTTGTACGATACACCAAGATTATCTTGTGCTATACGCAACACCGTATTAGCTTGCATTATACGCAACACTAATCCTGGATCATGTTACACACAATTTCATGTCTGTTTGATAGTAGTTATTCAATGAAAAATTGAGTATATATATATATATTCAATGTATTTTTTTATACGCAGCAACAAAGGAGTCCTTCACTATACGCAACCCTAACTTGGCTTGCATTACATGCAATCACGACCTTCTTCGATAGTGTGTGTTGTACGCAATAGCGGGTTTTACTAAACAACAATATGTTATTATAATATTATTATGAAATATCCGTTATGAATAGTATTAACTAAAATTTTAATTTTATAACATTATTATTCATCTTACACATTTTCTAGAACATGGTATAAGAACAAAATAAATTTTTCGGGTAAAATAACTATTTTTCAAAAAATGCAGTTTTGCCGCCTTTTGATGGCGCACCCACATTAAATCTAGTTTTTGACATTTTTATAAGTTCAATTTTACAAAATAAAATTATTCTTTGGAATCCGAATATAAAATTTTACCTTGGAAAAAATTTTCATATTATTCTGATAACTTTCATATTTTAATGAATAGTAAAAACACGCTATATTTTAATTAAAAACAATTTTTTTCATCGTAATAACTTATGTGGTTAAATTATTATATTGAATGGTTTTAAATTATAAATAAAATATATTTTTACCATTTAATATAATTTATGTCATTAGAATTGATTTTACCTTGAATTCGTAGGTTAAATCAATTAAATCTTTTGCAATGTTTTAAAGAAAAACCCGTTTTCTTTCGACAACGGGATTAATTTTAATTTAATTTCTGAAACTTTTTTGTATTGAATTTGGAAATATGGATTCCATATTTGGAATCAGTGGGTCCAAATTATGTTAATAATCTGCTTTTTATTTTAGGGCATTATGAATAGTAACTATGGTAAATTTTATTTACCATAGTTAAAGGTAAATCGGGTAATTAAGGGTAAATATAAGATTATAAAATTACCCTAACACCTGCCAAAATATTTTGTATGGATAAAGGTATACCCATATCACCTAAGGGTCGGATTAGATTCATTTTATGGACTTCTTACACTGAAAATAATTTAATTATTATTAAAACCCAAGAAAGTGACAACATGTCACTCTCTTAAATCTTTTAAGTATAATAATTTTAATTTAGTTATAAACATCATAAAACTTCGAAAATAAATAGCCTCTAGAAATATAATAAACTTATATACATCATATCAGTTTATTTATAATTTTTAGGTATTAAATAATTACTATTAATTGTGACACAATAGTGATGCAGAAATTGTTTATCTAGTGAAAAATCAAGAATATAATTTTTATTAAACTAATAGTGACCATAAAAGGAACAAAACCCTGACCAAAACTTATTGGTTATGTACATTTAAACCATAATCATCCGATGGTCGAATTTATGACCATTTGGAGACTTATCAAATCAATTATGACACTTATATTATTTTATTGTAAATGATGCCAAAGTTGTCACCTTCATAATTTAATAAATATAAAAATTTAAATATTGTGATTTTAAGTTGATAAATTCTAGTAAAAGTATTATTGTGAAAGTTAATAGATTTATCTTCATCATAGGACTTTGTTTTTAATTTTTATGCAACAAATAAGTATATTAAATAATTATACAAAAATTTTGTAGTAATTATTTTATTAAGAGATAAACCAAATAAATGGTTTTAAAAATAATAAAATAAATATTATATGAAATATTTAATGTTCTCCACTAATTTTATAGATACATATGACCTTTTATGAATCTATTAAAACTTTTATTTCGAACATATCTTTTGTATATATTTTATTTAAATTCAAATAAATGAATAGTGTCAAAATTGACACTATTTTTATTTTATAAAAATAACATATTATAAAATTGTTTAAAAATCACAAAAATATTTAAAAATTATAAATTCAAATTTTATGGTATAAAATGTCATAAAGTATCCAATTATGGACAAGTAAGAACAAATAAGTAATTATTTGTTATAATTTAAAATTTAGAATGTTTTTACCACAAATAAAATTAAATTGATTAAATAAGGATAAGTCAAGTTGATAATATTTAAAATAATTTCCTAACATGTCTAAATTTTATTTTTTGATTATCTTACAACCCTATATCATCTAATATTTGAATATGAGTCATTTCTGGAGGTTTTTAAGTGGGTTTATATTTATTATAAATTAATATTTTTAAGATTTCCAAAGGTGCCTTTCTCCTCCATTATAAAAGGGCACCTCCTCCCTCTCTTCCTCACACCAATTTGAGCCTTTAAGCTCGGACAAACCCTGAAAATTTCCCTTATCAACTTACCTAGAAACATCCTAGGGGTCTTGGTCTTTTTCAAAGACCAATTCCAGTACCCTAAGAGAAGGATTCAAAGAGGCGTGTCAAAGAAGAGGTAATATCTGTTACCGATCCTTTCAATTTTCTTTCTTCTTCAACTTATTCTTATTTAGTTGTTTCATTATGAAGTAATAACATAAGTATACCTCATATACTGATATGTTATTATAAATATGAAACAACCCTATTTCACCTTCTATCCATCTTACGGAAAACAAAATCACCGCACGTGCGTACGTATGGAATACCGTCTCCACGCCGTGGTGTAATCTGTTTTTCCACCAACACCTTAAATGGATGGGTATAATGGTGTAAAGAATAACTATATATGGTTATTATAACATCATAATGATTCTGATATATTTTACCATCCACTCCAATTCTATAATTATGGGAAGGATATCATCGCTCGTGCGTACGTACGGACTACCGTCTCCACGACGCGATGAGATTCATTCTCCATGATTAACCATACATGAATGATCATAATGTTTATATAATGAATAATAATTAAATATATGAAATAATAATTATACTGGATTTATGTATATATATATATGTATGTCATCTATTTAGTTTCATTCAATTCAATAAGGAAACGAAAACAGCATTCATGCTTACGTACGACATATTGTCTCGATGAACGGTGTATTTCATTACTTTTATCGATCTATAATATATATGTATATTATGAATATATATTATATATAAATCATGTTTTACATTATGGAATTATTTAAATCAGGATATAAGTAATAACATTATGAAACGACAAGTCAAAACACATACGAAAAATGAAATGATTTTACCCAAAACGCTACTTTAACATGGAATTTACAAAAGAATGGGTAATATAAAGTCATAAGTGAAACATATATGATATCATAATAATGAATATGATTATTTAATAATTCAATGACATTATTTAAATCATTATACACAAGTTTTTGATCCATGTGAAGAATATCGGACCTAAGGTAAGGGATAATTATTCCAATCTCATTCTTATCTGAGATTGTTTATTTGTAATTATTTATTGGGGTTATATTTATCATCCATGTCCCTGATTTATAAAAATGGTTTCATGTATTTTTAAAGTCCTTTTTATCCATTTTTTACTTTTACTACATGGTGTGTAAGGAATCTTTATTTTACGAGTTACTTTTTGACTTTTCTAACAAAAGTACGAGAAGAATATTTTTTAACTTATAAGGAACGAATGGATTTTTACGGTTTAATAAAGCCTTATTTTCATGAAGCTTACTCCAAATGATTTCATGACTATTTACAAAAAAAAATATTTTCTATTAAAATTTCATGATTTTTTGTGAAAAGAAATTGATTTTGAAGAAGAAATGATATTTTCCTCAAGAATTCATTTCAAATGTTTTATCAAAAACATTTTCTATATAAGATGACATTATTTGATATGTGTATGATTCAAGTATAATGTCTCTTTGATTTACATGGTTTCACTTTTCTTATTATGAAATGATATCCATTTATTTTATATGGATTATTTTATGATGGGATGATGGTTATGAAACCCATTTTATTGTTTGGGTTATGATGAATGATTTAAGTTTATTTTGTGGCACAAGTAAGAATGATTTCATTATGAGATGGGTGGGACCTATATCTCCATCCAATGAATTGGGTAAAGATTTATATCTCATGAGATAGACATGGCTGGAATGGTAAGTTAATCTAGTTCAGTGTTACAGGACTGAAATGAGGAGTGAACTCGATTCAGAAAGGGACTTTGTCCACTAAGATGGTCTTGGTAGCAATGCCTTGGCTACTATGGAAATCATGACATTTGCTGAATGGTTTCCACAATTAAATGTTTTACTCCCATGCTATTTTTCCATGCTTAATGTTTCTTTATTATCTATTCCTTACGAACTTCTATGTTTTATGTCATTGGTCAAGCTTTTGATGTTTAAACATCATGTTCATGTTTTTAAGCTCAAATGTATATGATTTGTTTTATTTTATCCATGCTTACCCTTACTAGGCATTTGAGATCACCCTTTATATGTTTTCTTTTCCCCAGGATATAAATAAAGGTTTTAGGTAAGAAAACAAAAGGGGAAGATCGATATGGGAGATGTTGAAGATCTTTCAACAGGATTAGATGTTTATATTCTGTTTTTCCAAAGATACTAAACTATTACAATACTTGTGTGTATGTTTTGGTTATGTATTAAGTATTCAGAAAAAGTAATGTAATGTCCATGTACGTCAAGCTTTGGGACTCTACATTTACAAAAATCTTAAATAATGATAAAGGGAACAAATTATGGTCTAAAGTAAAATTAATTGATCATTTATTGATTAATATAAAATTATAATTAAAAATATTGACCTTTTAATGTTGAAAGCGTTATTCTCTTAGTTAAAATTAAAATAGGTTAATAAAGGGTTTATCAAAAAAATTATGTTTCAAATTTAGAAAAAGATTTATAAAATATATTTTTAATTTTATTTCATAGTATCCCAAATTAGGTTTTAATTAATTTCCATTTTGAGGTATTTAGATTGATATTAAATTTAATATAATTTAATATTTTGAATAATTCCTGATGTATACCTCACCTTTCTTAAGAAAGGAAACCTCCTACATCATACCATTTTACAATTATTATCATCCAAGTTCAAAATATTTATATAATATTATATTCTTAACGTCCCTAGCCACATTATGGTGTTTTTTCCCAAAGGACCAAATCTAGAGTCCTTTAGAGGAGATATAAAGCAGTCATATTGAAGAAGAGGGTATTTCTTTTACAAATCAATCTATTTTTCTATTAATTTACACCACCTCTAAATATATTATATATATTATTAAATGATAACTTCATAATTAAAAATACTCTTATTTTTTATTATTATAATGAAAGAAACATTATATACCACATTTTCTATTAAATATGATGTGAATGTATCACTCGAGTATATGTACCACTTACTTTCTCAATGTTGTGATACAATTCATTTGCATCACTATCTGTTATGATGGGGAATTATGATTGGTTTATGATTATATGTTAAATTAATGACATGATTATTCTTATAAAATGATTTTCTCATATCTACCTTTTTAAAACCTAAAATTTTGGGAAATAAAAATGTCGCTCATGTGTGCGTATGGATTACCATATCTAGGATGTGATGTGATTCGTTTTACAGATATATTTCAAATGAGTATAAATAATGATGAATGTTATGAATATATATGATATATATAATATAAAAATTAATATTTAACTATAATATATTATATAATATCATTTATTTTAATTTGATGAGAAAATGAAAATAGTGCTTATGTGTACGTATGTCCTACCGTCTCCATGAATGGTGTATTTTTCTTTTATTTGCAACTTTTATTAGTCATCATAAATACACACACACACACAAATATATATATATATATATAATTATATCATGGTTATCATTATAGAGATTATGAAATGTCGATCCTTGTAATATAGAAAAGGATAACAAGTTAAATAATGAAAAAAACAAAGTGATTGTTACCTAAAACATAATAGTAGCATAGAATTGATAATAAAAAAGTAATATAAGTTATAATAAGAGAATATACTGAATAATATATATTAATATATTTTTATGATATATTTAAAATAAAATTAGATGTATTATACACAAGTTTTGAGTGTATATAAGGGAATTCAAGACATCAGATAATGGATTTATGTATCACTTTTATTTCTATGGGACACATGCCATATAAACTACTTGTTTCTTATACATGGTAAATATACATCAAATGAATGTATATTATGTGTCATATCTAGAAGATTATGGTATTTTTATAAACATATTATTTTCATTCATTCATGTGATATATGATTCTACTAATTTTAATGTTATATGTATTTATTTCATTATGTCATCAATATTTGTGATTGGTTTGTTTAATGTCTATATTAAAAAATATTTATATTTCATGTACATTTTTTGAAATAATATTTTTACTATTATGATATGGATACTTAAATTCATTTTTAATCCTTTTTTACTTTTTACTACATGTTTTTAAAAGAATCATATGTACCCAAACTACGTAATTTAAGGATTTTTAAGAAAAAAATATAAATGTGATGTTTTTTAACTTCTACATAATGATTTGAAATTTAATCAGTCATGAATTATTAATTACATGATTATTCGTTTACATTTTTAATTTTATTCTTTCAATTAAAATGTCTTATTTAAAAATTTCATTGAATTCTATGAAAAGAAAATATTTTCAAAGAATAAAGGTTACTTTTCTCATGATTTATTTTCAAGTTATCTCAAAAAATTATTTTCTATATAGGATAATGTTATATTAGGTCACCTATGTTTTACAAGGTATTTGATTAAATTATATAATTAATATTATTTCTATTAATGGATTATGTTTATTATGTAATGATATTTACAAAACATATTTCTTTTCCATTGGTTATTTTATGATCAAATTATGTTTATGAAACCCATTTCCTTCATTATTTTCTAAAATGATAATGATCCAAGTCTATGTGGAACAAATATATATGGTTTTAATTATGTGATGGGTGAGACCTATATATACCACCAATGAATTGGGTAATTATAAATATTCTATGATCTCAAAGGGTATATGAGAGGTCATCCTAAGCCCATAAACAAGAGGGTACACCGGAGGTCATCCAAAGCCCCCAAAAAGAGGGCGCATAGGAGGACATCTTAAGACCACAAAAATTAGTACATAGGAGGTCATACTAATCCCAAACGTATAAAGTGAATGGGAGTCCATTCCATGGCCAATGTGGGTACACTTGTGATTAAACCATGACTAACATACTATGAATTACTTAGTAGGAATCATTAATATACTATATTCTATTCTTAGGTTTATGTCACCATTTCCATGTCATATGCCATTTTTATAATCTCCGGATCATGTTCTTTGATTATTTTATGACAAAATTATTATAAATTTCGAATCATTATTCAATGACTCGTGTTTATGAACATTGATATGCAGGGTCTAATCATAAAATGTGATTCTCATATTTTCACAAGCATATATTGATGTAATTATTAGGTATATTCAACATTTACCCTTATTTAGAATCTGAACTCACCATTTATTATATTTCCCTTCCTCATTTTATAAGGAACGTTTTTATGTAGTGTAACTAAAGGGGAATATTATTAGTGGAGATGTTGAAGATATTTCCACAAATTAGTAGAATGATTATAAGGTTTTCCAAATAAATAAACTATTATAGTCCATGGTCATGTGTTTTTGAAATTTAATGAATAATAATCTAGATGTATGTAATATGAATCTACAAAAATCCTTGGTTTTTATAGTTTTTATAAGATATAATATTTAGTCAACCATTTTAAACATGGATGATAATATCCTAATCTAATCAATAATTATCTGTCTATGTATATGTTACAATCAAATAGTTTTCAGAATGATCATGTAGATCCTATGTTTAAACCTAATATGTGTTATATTGTATGTAATTTACATTTATTATGGGGATTTCAAATTATAAAATGTGTCTCTCACACTATTACTTTTTTGGGATTTAATTATTGGGGGTAACCTGAAAGTACATTGTTAAAGTTGAATGGGATGGGAAATGTAGTGATTGTCCTCATGAGCATGAAAATTGTTATGGTAGTTGGAATGGAAAATATTATCAATATACTCACACAATCTATGAATCTTACTATAATTACAATTAAAAATGGAGGGATATAATATCAATTGAGTCATTCATGAAAAAATTCCTATATTATTTCAGTTGGTCTTCTAATCAACTTGTTGTCGAACAATGTTTTTAACCACTAAAAATATATTTTTCATTTTCATTGTTCAGAACAAAAAAAATACATTTGTGATATTTTTCGTTTGTAAGGGGAATCTGATGGGTGGTTGAATCTTATTAAGAACACATGTAATCCAAAATAAATTGAATCTATTTTATAGGAATAGTGTTGGAAGATATTTTTCAAAGACTACTTCCCTCGCATTCTACAAAACAAAAGTTGGATAAATAATGACATTCACTTAACAAAAAGGATGGTGGATCAAATGGTACATATGAGGAAAGTTTTACAATACATTCTAGGTACAGTTCAGGGTTAATCAAAATTCACATATGAAAAATTGATTCATTCCATGGTGGTCAGAAACCAAGTCTCTAATAGGGTATAGTTATATGAGACATTTGTAGGTATGAATAATTTGTTTGATGTGAACTAATGGTAGAAATTGAAATTGGATATTCCGACCATTTATGAAACTTTTTATGTTAAATTTTGGATGATGTTCTAGAGGTTAATTTATTATCTCCCAATTTGAGCACTTATGAAAATTGGATAAATTGTGATAACTATTTTTTGTAATGTTAAAAAAGGTGGAATAAAATATCATCCTATGGATCTCATGACCTGAAAATGGTTTAGGAATGAAAAATTAACCTTCCTTTCTCGGAATAACATTTGAAGTAGAAATCGATCGATGAATAATAAAAGTATGAGATATGGTTATGAAATTTAATGAATCTTAGTAAATATTTTTTTTAATGAAAATCATCAAATCTCAGGGAAGGATCCTGAAACAAGTTTTTTTTCCTAGTTCCATTTTTTCTTATGAATCAAATATTCTCATAGATGATCTCATATTTATGGCATTTTGATTGTTATCATTATCATGACAATCTTCTCTATCACTCTCCATCAGAACATCATAAGTTAGATTTATCTTCCATGTACATGTTTTAAATTTCCTCATGTTTTCAACTATATGTAATCCTAGTTATGAGTAACTTTGGAAACTGTTATGTTTATGATTTTTATTATTTTAATTTGGAGATTCATTATTCATTTTTATGAGGACAGATTCTATAAATGAAACATTCATGTGTTAAATAGATTATAACCAATATATATTTAGGGGGAGAAATTAATTTTACGAGGGGGGGGGGCTATAACAATCGATATTTTTATAAAATATATTTTTAACTAATTGATTTATTTTATAACATTTATTGAACACAACACCATGATAGTCATAAAATACATGCAACACTAACATAGCTTGGGTGACACGCAACACTGAGTTTTTATGAAACTTAATTTTACTTATGTAATTATTTAGATAATAAAAGTATAACTTGTCAATTAGAATGGTTAATTTGAAAAATATTATATAAATTATGATATTATAGTTTAAACATGTATTTATAATTATTTTACAGCATAATTATAAAAATATATAAACCTGATTTTTTAATAAAATGAAATGGTTTTTTGAAAAACTATTTAAATGTGAAAAAGTTTATTTTATTAAAACAATTAAATAAATAAATATTCTTTTATTATATTAATTTAATATATATATATATATAATATATTCAATATGCTTATTAATATTCATTATATTTGTTTTCATGATATGATATAAGAAAAAAATCCAATTTTACGCATACAGGATATATTTTTATAAAAAGATAGTTTAACCACCTTTTGATGCAGCTCTTGTTTTCAATTTATTTTTTAAAACCATTATAAATTATATTTCCGAAAATAATCCCCTTCCTTGAAATTAGGATATACAAATTTACTTTGTTTGAATATTTTAAATTTTTTTGTTATGTTTTATGTTTTGATAAATAGTGGAAAATATTTTTTAAAATTGTAAAAGGAAATTTCATCTAAATAATTGATAGTTATAAATAATATTTGTTTGGTTTCTAATGTATAAAAATATATTATTATTAAAATTAAATTAATTTTAGTCTATTGAGTGAAATTTTACATTAAATGATAGATAAAAACATTTCAATCATTTGAAAATTTTTAATTTGAAAACCCATTGTTTTGACCCCTCTATGCTATTAATTTTTAAATACATTCTGAAAATTACTTGAAATGAATTCCAAAAAATAGATTCCATATATTGAATAAAAACTACTAAAAATATTAGTTATTATCCTTTTATTTTTTGCAAATATGAATTATAACTATAATAATTTTTATTACCACAGGTAAATATAAATCTGCTAATTGAAGGTAACTATAATATAAAAAATATTAGAAAACAATAGTAAAAATTCCAAAAAAATGTTATTAGATTAATTTAATTGGACCCTTAACTAATAAGGAAACAAAAGGTTTTTTTTATTGGACACTTTTCTGTGAACAATTCATGGATATTATTAAAATCCAAGAGAGTAAAAAAAATGTCACACTCATACTTTTAAAAAATATATTATTTTTAATATCGTAATAAATAGAATATATGTTCGACTATATATATTATTATTAAAATCAAAATGTTTATATAAATCATATTAATTTATTTTTAATTTTTAGTTAAAAAAAAATATCACTAATTATTACGCAATGATGATGCAGTAATTATTCAATTAATGAATAACCCAGTTATGTTTTATTAAAAATATTAAATTAAATATACTATGAAATAATTAAGGTGATATTAACATTTTATATCTGAAAAAAGAAATATCTGGAGAGTATGAAATTAATATTATTGATTTTATCTTGTTGGAGTTATTTTCTTATGGTCAATGTAATGAATAGTGTCAAAATAAACACTAATGATATTTTATGATAATAATATTTTTTAAAATTAGTTAAAAATCATATAAATATTAAATATGTACAAAGAGGAAAAATTATTTTCTAAAATATCAAAAATGGACCTTTTATGGTTTAATTTAATCCTTGTAAAAAAAATATACACCTTTTTATATTGTAAATGTAGTTATTGTAGTTAAAATTATAATAGGTTAGCAATGAGATAAAAAAGATAATGTTTAAAAATACAACAACAAATTTCTAAAATATATTAGTAGATGGTATTAAGCCCAATCTCATAATATCTTCTAATTATATTCTATTTGAAATTATTATGATTGATACAGAATTTATTATAATTTATGCTTTTGAGATATTCCCAAAGTGTCCCTCACAGGCATTATAAAACGTCACAACCTCCCTAATCTCATTTCACCCAATTTAGCATTATATATAAAACTATTTCTAAAAAATTCTATTATATAATTTCCTATGAACCTTATATATGATGTATACTTCCCAAAATACCAACTCTTGAGTTCATTAGAGGATGTCTTAATGAGTTGTTTCAAAGAAGAGGTAATCACGCTAACGAATAAATTTATTTTTTATTCTTTACTATAACTCCTTTTAATAAAATATTTATGTCATAAAATAAGAACTTTAGAATAATATATTTTCTTAAATTTTGTTATGATTTTGTACACAGTAAAATATTTCCCATTTTCCATCGAACAATAAGTGAACATATCGCTTTGGTGTACGTACGACATACCATCTACAGGTAGCGATACAATTCATTTTCCAACACCATACCTTATGAGTTTGAATTTTTATTTGTCTAATTATTATAGGTTATATTTATGAACGTATTATACTTCAATAATGATAATATCATATCTACATTTTACAACATATTTATTTGGGAACTGATAATGTCTCTTGAGTATATGTTTTTCTTACCATATGCATAATTCAACGTGATTTTTTCTTTATATATATTTTACATGGGTAGTAAAAAGATTAATTTTATGAATATATATGATATATATAACATAAAAATTATTTGAGAATTATAATATATAATATATTTTCCTATCTTTTAATATTACATCTAAATGAAGACAAAATTCAGGTGTACGTACGGCCTACCGTCTCTATAAAAAGTGTATTTTATTATTATCTCTAACTTTTATGAACTGCTATGAATACATATATAATAAATAAATATACAAATTATATTCATATTATTGTTATAATTCAATTTAGTGTTATATCATGATCTATGTAAGAGGACCAATGATAACAAGTCAGAACAAGTATGGGAATAACAGTTATTACCCTAAAAAAACATTAACATGTAAATGATAATAAGAGATTAATTTAATGTCATAAGTAAATAATATATGTTACTATATCTATGAATATAGTTCCATGATATATGTATAATAAAATTATATTTATTATACAGATGGATTGAAAATAAAAAAAAATCATCATTACTTAAGGTAAGGGATTTATGTCTCACTTTTATTTATATGGGTCACATGACTTATACCCTACATGTTTCTTCTACATGGTGTATATAATAACCCTAAATGAGTTTTATGAGACATATCACGATGATTATGGTATTTTTATATCCATATAAGTTTCCTTGAAAGTGAATATGATTCTAAATATTATAATGTGATGAGTATTAATTTCATAATGTCATCAATATTTGAGATTATTTTGTTTTAAGTGTCTCATTGGTAATATTTATATACCATGTCCATGTTTCCTAAGAATATTTTCTATCTTATATTATTGATTTATAATGTATTTTTTACCCACTATTTTCTTTTTACTACATGGTTTGTATAAAATATTTTTTCATTTTCCAAATGACGTACATTATGACTATTCCTAAAAATTTAAAAAGGAATATTTTCTGACTTATAAATATAGAAAAAATTCCTATATAATGAGACTTTAATGATTTGTATCTTCCTTTACATTTTTACATGTTTATTTTCAATTAAAAAATGTCTTTCAAAATCACACGTCATTTTAAGAACAGAAAACATTCTCAAAGAATAAAGAAATAATTCCTCAAGATTTATTTTAAAATAATCTATCAAAATTATTTTCTATCTAATATAACCTTATTTGTAGTTAATTATATTTTTCTAGGGGTATAATTAAATTATACCATAATTATTCACTCTAATAACATTCTATGTTTATGATTGAATTATATTTATGAAACGTATTTCTTTTCTATGGGTTATGTTATGATTAAATGTTGTTGAAGAAACCCATTTCATTACAAGGGATATGATATGATCAATGATTTATGTTATCATAGAACAAATAAGTATTATTTTATTGTGTTACTGGTGGGATCAATATGTCCCTCAAATTCATTGGGTAATTATAAATGTTTTATGAGTTGAAAGGGTACATGGGAGGTCATCCTAATCTCACAAACAAGAGGGTACATAGGAGGTCATCCAAATACCACAACAAGTGGGTATACAGAAGAAAATCCTAAGCACACAATAAGAGGGTACAAGGGAGGTCATCCTAAACCCAAAACTATAATGTACATAGGAGTCCATCCCAAACCCGAAGTAGGTATATGGTTGATTAACAAAACCCTAAAACACTATCAAAACTTTGGTAAGAATATTTGAAATAATGTATTCTATGCTTATTCGTATGACACAATTTCCATTTCTTGTTTTATTAATTATACCTTTATTCCTCATATGATTAGATTTTCTTATGATTTTTCTCTTATTAACTTCCAATATATATGCCTTGACTCATGTACGTGACCATTGAAATGTATGGTATTATCTTCAAATGTTATGCTCTTGTCTTCATACCATTATTTTCATGTTATTCATACATGTCATCCATGGTTACCCTTATTGATAATTTGATCTCACCCTTTCTTATAATAAATACACTCAAGTCATAAAGAAATGTTTTAACTAGGAATATTAAAGGGGATGTTCTATATGGGAGATATTGAATGTATTTCACAAAATTCAAAGACAATTTTCCAAGTTTCCAAGGGAACTAAATGATTTTTAACCTTAGGCATGTGTTTATTAAATGAAATGAATATTAATATTAAATGATGTAATATACTTTTATGAAAATCATGGATCATTATAAGAGAGCATAATATTTTTTGATGAAAAAATATAAATAAAATAAGACATAATGGTGAGACTAAAATACAAAATTAAAAGTAAAATGAATTGGAAATAAGAATATAACAATTAAGGGAAAACCCCAAATTAATAGTGTTGGTATCAGATAATCATGATAAAATCTCAGGTGGATCCCAAATCAGAGGGTAAACTATAAAATAATTTCTCCCAAAATTTATTTGTAGAGTTTTTTATTTTCAATTTAACATCCTTCATAATAAGACATTTAATTTCATAGAGAGACTAACAAAAAATTACTATAAATATTATTCAATCTTGAACCAATTGTGGAATGAATAAATATTTCATGACACAATTTACCCTGATTTATTTAATTTAATTCAACCACAAAATATTCTGATCCTGATCTTATTCTTCTGATAATGGATCACATATTTCACCATTTAAAAATTAATCTGTGGTATTGATCATGATATAAAGTCTTCATGATATAATATGATATCTCTTCATTTGATCAATTTAGATTGTGAAGAATCTGATAGTAGAATACAAAATAGCCCACGACTACCCAATCTATAATCTTTCAATCACATATATTTTTAATGATTTCTACTTGGGAAAGTATATCAATAGAAATTATCTTTTCTTCACCATGAACGGAGTGGCTTGTGTCCATAGTTTGATCATTCCTGCTCCAAGTCTAATATTTTCGGCACAGTGCCAATTTTCAATACTGAGTTTATTATACCTACATGATTGATGATGTTGGCTATATTTTTATCGACAAGATGATGTGATGTTGGATTCTCATTCCATTGATTCTTCCTTGTATATCTTTTCCAATTATAAGAATTCATCATAGTTTTAACTCATATATATGATGATAATTTTTAGTTCCATATTTAAATGCACACTGATTAATTATAATACTTTGTTCTGGAGAGGTAATACACTTACATTCAGATCATTTAGTGAAATTTAAAATATCTGCACATATGTGGAAATTTGTTGTGTTAGTAATTATTAATGTAATTCTATTTCCTATGAATCTCAATAATGATTCCACATAGTTGTAGACCCAGATTTATCTCATGTCATTCATATGGACACATGTTCCAATAGTGTAAGGAACTTAAGACTTGTTACCTTAGGCATCTCATGTTCATATCAATATCTAATGATTCTGATATATCAGGTGTGGTGGTGGGTTTAATGTTTTTTGGTCTCATGTTCATAGTTTTGAATTATTAAGGGGACATTATTGTGTGTAAAATTTATTATGGGGACATGGTAATATATTTAATGTCCCGTGTGGATGTAAAAACATGTTTAAACAATTTTTTGATCATTTTTATAGATTTATTGTCTTGTGGGGACATGGTCACAAATTTAAAGTTTTTTATTTATTTTTTCTTAGTATTATTTTTGATTAATGGGTTATATATTGGTCATAAAAAATATGTAGATGCTAAATCCCATTGGGAATATAATGATTTGGTTGGGTGGTTGATTTTGTTCTAAGGGGAATTTTTCACACTTTGGGGTTGTTGCCTCACATGGGGAGGACTTTGAGATTTAATAGTTGTCTTGGAATATTGATACGAGTGTACCCAATGGGGAAAATATGTAATACCACATTATGGTTTTCAACTACTATAAGGAGATATATATTTTTAATGGATATGTTGGGGTATCTGGATGAGTCTCCCCCAACCCTCGGGGTGGGATGTTTTGATAACACATTATAGTCCACACCTATATGGGACGATATATATATAATTAATAGTGGTTTAGAATAATTTTGATTAATCATTAGGGAGGTTTCCTAGGTACCATGTTAGAATATTGGGATAAGAAAAACTTAGATAATTTATTCAATTTGAGGACATCAGATAGGACCAATCCATGTATTTTTAAAATCAGGGGTTAAGGATTCTTGTGTCATATAAGGAGAGAAAAAAGGTATGATGTGGGGATTATTCATAGGGGAGAACTAGATGATAAAAGTAGTAGTAAATGTAAAATTGGATATTATTCATGGAAGATTCCATGAGGGTTTATTATTATCCTATGTGAGTCATACATGGGGTGACCTATGTTCATAACATTTGGAAAGGTTATAATTTCACAATAAATTACGAGAATGTTGTAATGCATTTTTACAACAAAACACTAGGATGTTTGGATATATAATTTAATATATTATAGATCAGACATTTGGGGGGTTTATACACATGGAGACCATTTTTATGTAGGAGATAAGGATACAAAATTGGCCCTACTAATAGGGAACTGTATGTGTATTCCCATGACAATTCTATAATTAGGATCTATTTCTCTATTACATAATTTCATTAATAATGAACATAGTGAATATATTTTTTCATTGGGTTATAGTTGGTGGTTCTATTATTAGGTTGCATATGTGTTAGAGCAAGAGGTAACACAGTTGTCCCGTACATGCTGGGAGAAAAAGTCCCAAACACATTCATTAATTGTAATGTGTGTGTAGATGACTACAACACAAAGGAACCTTATCTAGAAAAGTGAGGTTCATTTTGGCCCTCAACATTAATGAAGGTGTTTCTTCTAAAATGAGACATCATGTGGGAATCCTGAGGAGGATTAAATAAAGGATTAGTTTTTTTGTAAAAGAAATTTGATTCACAATGACGAGTACTTCAATAAAAATAAATTCCATCTTTTAGGATGATTTATTAATTCCCATCTGAATGGTTTCGTGAAAAGAGAGTTCCTCATGAAACACCTATAGATGCAATAGATTTTTCTATATCAGGGGTGGTTTGATTCTTCATGAAAATCATCTCCACTATGGTATTATGGTTAGATACTCATGGGATGTAGTTCAAGAATGATATCTATATGGAGGAATCAATCTTTTTATTAGCTTATAAAGGATATTTTTTCATGAATTTATAGTTTCAATGGGATGTCTAATGGTAGTGAACCCTAAAATTAGTGTTTAGGGGATGTATTTATTAGTTTTGTGTAGGTGGAGACATATGTTCTCCAAAATATTACCATTTTCACATATGATAGATTTTTGTGGTGATCTAATGACATACATGAAGCCCGTTTATTTCACAATGGATTCCACCTTTGAAAATATATAACCATAGGATTATTTTTATGTTATTTTATCCGATTTTCACTTCAGAACAACCTTGTGTTCCTTGACATCTCTATTTTAATTAGTTTTTCTATATAAAATAACCTCACATGCCCTCTTCCCTCATAATTAGACCTGTTGATGGAATGGAAGGTAACATTATGAGGGGAAATCACCGAAAAATAGTAATATGGAAATATAATAAAGTTATTACGTTGAGAAACATTCCGATAAATAAATACATAAGACTTAGGGTGGACCATGACATCATCATAAGAGATTATCTGCCAAGTAATATTTAAGAAACTCAAATCATTTGTTACTGTTCCATTATTATGATATTTAGAGCTCTTATAAGTTTCAATATCTATCAACTATAAATAAAAAATTCATTTTCTAAATAGAATTCACCCAATATTTATTTATTTTTTAAAAACATGTTTTTTACAAGATATAATACTGCAAAAGAGAATTAAAAAAGCTGAAAACTCTATAATATTTCAATTGATGGTGCTAAAGCTACTAATTCTCAAAAGAATGTTATTTTTTGGAACATCATTAAAGGATAAATCTACTAGAATATATTAGATACTTCCTCTAATTATAATTTTTTTATAGAGGATCAGAGTGAATATCCTATATGGTAAAGGATTTTATTCTATGTATTTTTACATATCAATAATATCTTCATCACTGACACCAACATAGAATCCCCCTATTTCTAGTTCAAAAGCCCCCCAGGGCTATATCAGGGGATTATAGATCTAGATAGTAACTACATAGATGAACACACATCAATAACTTCACATTAATTGTAAAACCCTTTATAGACCATCAATAGAGAGGTGTCGGCTATATAAACATTGCCACGTGATCTGAAAGTCTCTTCAAGGTGAGTATAGTGTAATATCCTCATGGATAGATAGATGTTTGTTACCTATTTCATGGAGAAAAATCATGGATCAATAGGTGTAGAAAAATTGGGTGTTACAGACTTCTAATGATTTTTATAGAGTTTTGAAGGAAATAGGGCTATTTGAAATGGCTTTTACCTCTCAGTTAAAAGTATACCACCATTAGTAAATCATGTGAAAATGTATGATTAGATGGTCAACATATAATAATACTCTTCATATAAATTATTGTGAGGTAAAAATTAATAAATGGGCCCTCTTAAATATCACTATAATCTCCATTAATGGGTAAATATTATGATAAATTCCCCATTTACCCAAGTTATAGGTTGTCCTTTAACTTTGTCAAGCACTGGATATATATATTTTGTGCCTATTGAAAGGAAATAAAGAGTAAAAACATAGGATAACAAATATAAAATAACAACAATGGTTCAAATACATACTAAATATTTTTATTGATTGTTTAGTAGGGACACCCCACCATCACCTGATGTCATCATAGTGTGTGATGGAGAACTCTTATTGAGTGATTCTTGAGGTAGGCCATTATCTTCTATGGTGATATCATGTGAAGACCCATTCCCATGGGTTAATGTTGGGGGGTTTAGTTTCATCTTCATAATGGGTTATTACCCACAACATATTTCATGTAATCATTAATTGTAATAAGAAAATTAATCATCCATAGAGTATCAATGTTGTAAATTTTACAAAAGTGGTTCATCCCGTTATTATGTTAATGAATCCACTCTTTGTGTGAATATTTTTCAATTTATGTTTGGCTTGGTCACCACACACATGGGAGGGTACAATTACCCAAATCTAATCTCTCCTTGTGATATATGTGTTTGAACGTCTATGATGAACACCTATGAGAGTACACCTTTATATAATATGAATGTTGATGTACTTGAGAGAGTAATAAAACTAGATAAATTCATGTTTAACATGTTCCATCTCCAGATGGGGACTGTCATGGAATATGGTGTCATTATATAGGATCAGAAATCATACCTCATGGCCTTTAAATGTGTGGGAATGTTGGATATGGTCGAATAAAATGTTCTCATTGGACAATACACCTTATAAAGCCTCCGCAATAAATATTAATAACTAACAGGGATGACCCCCAAATTAGAATTTGAAGCTATTGAAATATGGAGTACTTATGAGAGTCGGAAAATAAGATAAATTCAAAATTTATTTTCTTCATCTCCATATGGGGACTTTAATAGATGATGGTGTTATAACATAGGATCAAAAAAATACTTCATGTCCATTCAAGGTGTGGTGATTGTGAAAATGGTCAACATTTTCACTGAACCATACACATCATATTGGATCACCATGAATCCTAATACCCCCTGGGAATGACTTCTGAAGGTTAACCCTACAGAAAATACAGACTATCACCTTATGGTCATTCTCTATATGTGGGGCATGTTTTCATGGGATGTTAGTGAGGGAGGACAGTGTTTCCTCTATCCATTCATCGCTATGGTATTTTCTAAGATAATATTAATATATGGTAGAGTATATTTCCTATAGACTTGCTAAGGGAGGTAATAATCATGGTGGAATAAATATAAGGGTTCATATAGGGGTGGGGATGGGGGTTTTCTATGGCTTTTGGAACACTCCCATGAAGTAGATCTAGTTCTTTTGGTAAATAAGTTTCAAAAACATTGATGATTCTTATCCCGACAGAAAGTGAGACTTCTGATGGAGGGAGTCTGGTGGCATCACACTCCTAAGAATAAATATTCAGAAGGAAGTTAAACACTATGATGCGGTCCTAATAGAACATGTTGTGGCTCAAAAAAATATGATTCTCTATATCTGTGCAAGATGAAAATAATCCCTAACATATAGGTGGACTATGAGATATTTCGATAATTCCATTCCATCAATGTGATGTGGGGGTAACCCTTGTATGAGGGGAATTTACATACAGGTTAGTTTAATGATAGGATCATCATACTTATTGAGTTTGTGGTTGTGTAGTACCTTTAAGATCTGGAATATTTTATTCACTCCAATAGGTTTTCATTCCCCCTAACAGACTGGGTGAGGACTATAGTGGATATTTATTCTCTTGTAGACCTCCACAGGGGTCGATCGTCTAAATGAGAAACTAGGGATGCAGGATTGTCTAAGGAAGATTCTTAGGGAGGTTATGTTTATTTATATTCCTTTCATGAGGGAAAATTGACTATAGATCAATTAAAATTCATCATTTACTACTAATTACAGACATATTTCATTCTTTTTAGATATGCAACTAATTTTCCTTGATCATTGTAATTACAAGTTGATATGAAAGAGGAGAACATTCCTAATGAATCTTTAGGGGTGAATCCCTAACCCTTTAATGGGTTATTAAAATTACTCACACAGATGTAGTAATCACATAAAGATGGTTTTTTATTGTCCCATAAATTTATGTGGCTGAATCTATGACACAAGTTCTATATGTATCACCTTGTAATTTCTTATCCACTCACTTTCTTTATAGGTACAAATACATTCATAAAAAACATGTACTATCATTTTTTTCCTATTAAATATATCTAACATGTCCACCTCTGGATTATTTTTTGATGTTTTAGGCATTAGATACAGTAGATATGATGTCACCAGTAGTGATTTTGTTGAACAAATTGAATATATTGGATGGTTTTTATAATTCTATTCTTCCTAATTACAATTTTACCCATTCATTTTCTTAGTTAATGATAGTTTCTTTATTTACAACCATTTTACTTCAACTATAGTTCTTCCAAAATTATTGGTTTACCTAGTGAATGAAATTCTACAAAAAACGAATCCATAGCTAGGTTGGTGATTATAGTAGTTGCAACATCAATGGAGGTTATTGGGGGTGTTCTAAAAAAAATACCATGTTGCTAAAGTGGAACATGATGTTAGTGATTCTCCAACTATTATAAATCAGTTTGGTGGGGATGACCATCTTATATATAGGGATCTAGGTCCATTTGGTAGTTCTTACGGGGGACACCTCTACAAAATCCTTGTGGATTTACATGAGTTTCATATTTTTCCTCCCAAATACAAGGAAGGATCTGGACCAATAGTCACTTATGAGAATCACATCATCATGTTTAGGTTATGGAGAAGTGTGAAAAGCATAATCACATTCACTCCATCAGAATACATAGTGAAGATAATTTAATCCCTCCATCATGGGATATTGAACCTAGGGAATGGTGGCATGGATACCCAAGCCCTTGATGTATTGGGTCATGACTAATATGTTAAGTGGTTGTATAAACAATAGTGTGAGCTAGATAATTCCATGTATGAGTATGAATATTTAGGATATGAGGTGCTAGAGGTGGCTACTGATGATATTTCTCTACTATAGGAGTAAACACAATATCACATAGTCTTCACCAATTCCAAAGGAGTTATCATCAGATATCTAAGGGTATAGATAGTAGTTTTTAATGATGGGTGTGTGGGGGAAATTTATGGTGGTTGAGGGTATGGATTAACCAAACAAGTTATAGATCTATATAGATGATTCTTGCCTGGTAGCTAGTATGGAGGCAAAACTTATTTCCAAGAAGAAGTAAGACATGGAAGATTCATGATAGAGGCCTTCCAAACTAGAGTGCTTGATTATTGATGAAAAGATAAAGATTTATATTCCTCTCTGTTGTAATAAACGATAAAATCTAGAGGGAGAATGACCCTACATAGTTATGGAGGTAAATGTTTCAAATTCAATTTCTTATGTTAATATATATAAAATATATTCTTATACCTCGACCAAAAAACAAGAACAACATCTATATTCATCTACTCCAATGTGATTACTACTCATTATGAGAAACAAGTGATAAAAATAATATCACTCCCAATCAAGTGTCTATTTAGAACATTTTCTTCAATAGTGAGTAGGATATGGGTATATAGAAAATCATTAGGAGGGTCTGGGTTTTACCAGTGATTGTATAACATCCAAAGTAAATAAAGGGTAATAAATTTTCTTATTTATTAATATTTTTTAATTAAAAATAAATTTTACAATAATGGAGATTCTATTTTTGATGGCGTACACATTATGCAACAACAGTTTTCTTTGAAATCTTACATTGCACACAATATGGTGTTATACTGAAAAATAATAATATATTATTATTAATTTTAAAAGTATTTAATGCATAGCCACTTTATTGGAATGAATTAATAGAACTGACTAAAATATGATAATAAATGTTTGTTAAATGTTTTTACATTTATCCAATAAAATTTAGAAGCATAAAATGCGAATGAATACATTTTTAAGCATAAACACTCTAATATTATTTTAATGCTCGATTTACCACCTATTGATGTAGAAAACGTTTTATATATATTTGTTTTTCCACTTTTAAAGGTTCTATTTGAATAAATAAGCTTCTTCTTTGGAATTGGGAAATCAAAATTTACTTTGGGTAAAATTTTGGTATTTTTCTAAAAAAGTTCATTTTTTAATGAGTAGGGAAAAATACCGTATTTTTATTCAAAACTGCCTTTTAATCTAATTTATTTATATTTTATTTTTTATTTTTAATTGGTTATAAAGTTTAATTATATTATATTATTACCATTTAATCCAATTTTTTTCATTATAAGTAATTTCACTTTGAAATTTGAGATAAACAAGTCTTAATATTTTAATATTTATTATTTCTTAGAGACACGTTTTTATTTTTGGAATATGAATTAATTTTAAATTAATTTCTACCTCTTCTCTATTTTGAATTTGGAAAAATGGATTCCATATTTTTAATAAAGAATTCCAAATTGTGTAAAAAGTTAACTTTTATTTTTATACATTACGGATATTTACTTAAGTAAATATTTTATTTACCATGGTTAAAGGGTAAATCTGGTAAATAAGGGTAATCAGATATTATTATTATTATATTGAATTACCCTAACATGTGTTATATTCCTAAGGGCTAATACATGTTCGACCATGGGCATCTTGGAGTCTATTTTGGGACCCCATGGAGTCACTTGAGAGTGATAGTGACACTTTATATTAATTAATTCAAAGTAAAATAAAAAATGACATAAACATATATCATTTAGTAAATCAATTTTTACATGAGGTTATATAAGTTATCACTGCAACTATAAATATTAATTATAAATATAAAAATATTTATTACATCATGGTATTTTACTTATAATTTTTATACATCATATAAATAAAATTACTTATGACACAATGATGATGCATTGATTACCTTATTAATGTATGATTTAAATAAATGAGATTATAAAATTTAACACAACTATCAAAAACCTATACAATTCATATTGGATGACTTTCTTTCACACAAGAGTCATCTTATCTTCGAATTTAATGAGTTTATGACATTTCAAAACAAAAATAAGATTATAATAAAAACCAATTTTCAATCTTTCCTAAAGAGACCCTCCTCTCCCTTATAAAAATCCACCACCTCTAACACATTACTCACACCTCTCAATCCCTTTGGCTTGTCCAAAAATTTCCCAATTAAGCTCCCTACATACCTCTATTTCTTATAAAATCATTACATTATCGATAAGGCACTTCAAGGGAGCATTTTGGTGCAAACCAAATGGATTTACCCATTTTAAAGGATATTAAAGTACAAACGAGTCATGTCAGACATGAGGTAAGGTGTTTTCATCTCACTTTTTATTCCTATGATATTATACTTATATTTTAAACTATTTACTTTTCTTTGATGTTTATATTGCCCATTGTTTTATTAGTTTTGTAATATACATTAATTTGTGGGTATTTACATATTCATTGTATGCTTCTTCCTTCAGGGGGTGTATGTTTCATAAGTTACCAAATCGGTAAGAGAACCTTCCACTATACTCTTTTAGTCAAAGAGTTATTTTATCTCATGTATTCTAATTTATTTTTTCATTATGTTGGGATATGTTATTTAATATCTTTCTTGTTGTAAATTTTATTTCCAGGTGATGAGAGACCCTTTTCTCTCTCATCATCTCATTTTCTGAATTTTAAAGTGACATCGTTAGGCTGTCAAATTTCTATATGGGAACATCTTAACCCAATTTCCATTCTTTAGTTTAAACTTCTACTTTGTGATTATGACAAGCTATGAATATGGGTGAATGAAATCTTATTGTTTTAAGCTTAATATACACTTATAATGGGTGTATTTATATTTGTCACAAATAATTAGGTCATTGATTTATCCTTGATCTAAACATACAATCATTGTAAGGGAATTAGTCTTAGTCTCCTTTAATTAAGGAATGTTTTGATAATATAAACCTCTTTATTTTATACGGTATATAATAAACACCTTTGGATTTTAATTTCATTCAAAGGGAATCTTTTTTATATAAATCATTTTACTATACAATAAAAGGAATGTTTTAAGGATTGGGGCGACAATGACCTCTCCACTGTCGTAATCGTTAGTTGGCTTCCTCTATAAGCCTTAATGTTTTTAAAAGGAAAAAAGTCCTTTATTCTATTTTGGATGTTTTGGAATAAAAAAAATGGTTTTTGTAATGGATTAATTATTTCAATATATTGAAATTATTTCTTGTGATTTAAAATGAAATGTTATTAGTTAAATGTTTATATTTGAAGTATTTTATATGTTATGATTTTATAATGGTACTTAGAAAATATATGGGAGGTTATGTGATAAACCAAATGACGGGTGGTGTCATGATAAACCAGGATGGGTGGTTAAATTATAACCTCTAATGCATTAGGTGTATAAGTCTGTTGAATTGCTATTCCATTTAGTGATATGTGTAGAAGTCTACCGTATGGTTATTTCATTTAAGTATGTTTATTTATCAAGATACCTTTGAATGTTATGTTTTCTCTCTATTGGTTTTATGAAAATATTTTGGTTACAAAAGGGTAATAAATGTTAATTTTTTCATTGAAGAGTATTTATTAATTCATAATGGAGAAATTGTTTAATTATGATAAGGTATTCATGATATAATTTTTTTTTTTGAAAAACTCACAGTTTTCATTCTTTGTGTATCCCTTGCTGAGCTTTGTATACTCGTCAAAAGTTTTTGAAATTTTTTTCATTGGAAATAAAGTTGAATAAGTTAAAGGATAGGATCATGTAAAATTAATTCTATCTAAAACATGGAACTAGGAATCTTTTTTTAAGTGTTTTTGTTTTATAAAAAATTATATATTTAGTAGAAGTGTATACTTTGTAATTATTGAGATGTAATGTAATAGTTATAGCCTAATTATCTAAAATGTTAAACCTGAAAATATCTTCAATGTGAATTATTACCTTTATTCAAGATTATATAATGTTTAAGGCTGGGTCATTATAGTTGGTATCAGAGGTCTCTTTAGAAAAATTTAGGGATTATGAGTTTGGGTTAAACACATGGTTAGTCCCTGTGTCTATTATTTCATTGAAACCCTTGTTTTATTACTTTTCCCGATCAAGGAAAGTAGTTTACAAATGTAAATAGGAGGATCTCAATAAATATTCCTATCTCATCCTGATGAAAAGCTGGAAATAATTATTGAAAAGTCATGTTCAGATTATTCAAAAAAAATTTGTAGCATACAACTCATTTACAAGAAGTTGTTTGAGATTTCAAACACCTCCATTATACCTCGATATCATTTTGGATGATGGGTTGTACATAATCAAATCATATTTCCATAATATTCTCATATTTTCCTAAAATGTAAATATTATCAATGAATTTTCAAATATTTTACCTTACACAAGGTTTTGTAGCATATTAAGATTCTGAAAATGGTGCTGAATAATGATAACCTTGCGCAACCTATTTATATTTGCTTTTACAATATAGTCTCTCATCACATACATATGGTATTTTAAAAGTAACATTGATTGAAATTTTATACTCAAACTCGGTCCAAATATTTTATAAATATCGTGTTTAATCATATGTTTTTAAATTATATGTCTTACAAGATTTGTTTCCAAAACTATTTTTTTGTGAACACCATATGACTCAAGTGGTACGAGGTGTATTTCGATGATGGATGAATATGATTTTTAAGGATCTCTAAATAATTTTTGAAATTCATGGACATTCATCCTACATGAACAAGTTGACGATGAAACCATATGGACACCGTGATGAAGATATGATGTTCATTATATTAGGAATAGTTTTATTTTGTCATATGGACGTGAAATAAAAAAACAATATATATAAGGCTCTATGTATTAATATGTAGTGGCCTTAATGTATGAGGATGAAAATGAATGGTATAAGAAAACCTTTTAGGATGAAACATGTTACGATTATTTTTGAGTTTTATAAAATCTACAACCTATAAGATGGGTGACAACCCATTGCATCTAACATGGTCACAAGAATCGAACCCACAACCGATGGGCGACAAGGGTATATTGCCAAACACTGGCCTACATGAAGTCCCTAGTTATTATGACTTTTTCATTTAAGTTAAACGATTTCAAGGATCAAGAATAATTTGGTTTTTGGAACTTATGTTTTATCAAATGAATATCCTTATTATAAGAAATTTATTTGGTGATTAAATGAGAAAGGATATTTTATAAGTTGTTTGATCTTTTGGGATATTATATGCTTAAGGTAAATTAAATATTATGGGATTTTATTTGGGGAGTAAGGGTGGAATTTTATTTTGGAATAATCTGTGTATTTATTATTCACATATGGTGATTTGGGATATTTATCAGAATGATTAACCTTACATAGATAATATGTTATTAGGATAATTACACTTCAATATGAAACATTAAGAGTAGTCTATGTTATTTGGGGATAGATGTTAATATTTATTATGGATGTCAAGGTGATCAAATTCTTTATTGTTTTGGGATTAAATATTAGTTTGGATTATATTGAATAATTTTAAGGACAATTGTTTATTTAATGGTCTTTATTGAAATTTGGGTACTCTTTGTTGAATTTTGGAGATTAAGAGTATTATTTATTTTTATAATGGATTATCATTTTTTGGGAATATCTGATCTAGTAGTAACCATTTTAGTTTTGTTTAATGTCTAATAAAAAGGAAAATATATAATTTATCTTTTGTGGATTATGTGATTCTCTAGAAGTTGATTCTAGTGCTTTAGGTGTGACAAACTCATCTTGAGTAGTCATTGTTTTCAGAAAAGAATTGATTTTGGTAAAATTTTATTAAAGGATGAAACTCAACTTGAAAAGTAAGTATATTATTGTAGGGTCCTAAAAAATCCGCAAAGGAAATTCTACCCAATTCCCCCAAAGAATTGGGGGGAGGAATGGAGAAAATTAAAAGAATATACAAAGCTGAACCAGTCCAAATGATGGCACCACGCGGCCGGTTCCACGAAGCACCCCCTTCACGGACTATTGTCATTCGCGGAATGGAGGAGGAGATCCTCCGCGGGCACGAAGCATGACAGATGCTGAACTGGTCCACCTTCACGAACCGCCCCAGCATCGGACTGCCTCAACGGGACCAATCTTCATCTGCTGTCATTCACGGAATGGAGGCAGAACCCTCTACGGCTGCAAAGCACTCCCCGAGCTCGTTTGGTTAATGGGGGAGAAGAGCTCGATGCCCCCCATGTGTTGCAGATTGACCAGGTCATCCATGAATCGGGTTTCCGATCATGGGCATCTGCAAAAGGTGGTGTCTGACCATAGATACATCCTTTTACCCACTCTATAAAAGGAGATAGAGGGGAAGAGAAGAAGAGGATTCAGAATGGAGATCGATCAGGTTCAGGTGGAAGGATTTCTAAGGAAGGAGCTTAGGATTTCTCAAACAGTGAAGTTTCAATTTGCAAACCCGGACAGGTATGAACGAGGAAGTGAATTAATAAGAAACTAAAAACGCATAATAACTTGGTGTACCGAGAACTTAAAATAACAAAGGAAAGAAAACCATGAACCATGGCCCCTCCGCGGATGCACTTCCCGTGGAACCGTGAGTATATGCCCCTTTTTCGATCCGTCGTACCGCGTAGCACCCTCTTAAATGGGCAAATCCCCGACCAATGAACCCCCGACTGGTGTCGCCCTTGGCCGCCGCTACTCGCATGGATCCCACCACGTAACATCCTGGTACGTGGGACGAAACTGAAGCCACGAACCACCCTAGTTTTCGGGATGCCCACCAGGCCGCAAACCACCCTGGTTCACGGGATGCCCACCAGACCGCGAACCACCCTAGTTCACGAGGTGCCCATCAGTCCGCAGACCATCCTAGTTCGCAGATAGCTTCTCCGACCACATAGAACTTCCCTACATGAATTGTGCCACCACCCATAAACCAGTGTGGCCCGCCAAATTCTTCAGGGTTCCCATTCCCCTAGCCAGATAAAATCCTTCCAATCCAGCCTGAACCTCCACGGCTCCCTCATTGGCCCCGAGCCAAGGCCTCCACCGGAGCCAGCAGACTCGTGTGATATAACCTTCAGGTGCATCAGTGGGCCATTTTGAGTTCACATACCCACGGTATGCAGGGGTGAATGGGTTTCTCCGACCCTTGGGCGGATTCCCGAAGCATTCTTGGGTTCACATTCCCACTTTAATGCAGAATCTGAGCCCGAGAGCCCATTTTCTACCCCTCCACCTGTTTGGACTGGGTCACTTCTCCCCTCCCCGGGGCGTGGCAGGATACCCATCCGAAAGAATCCCCCATGCACCTTAGTACTTCCCCACAGCCATGCCTAAGGAAGGGTGTAGTGGGGAAGGGTGTTGCTCCGTCCTTCTTTGGGGACAAGTCTCTCTCCCACTGCACTTTGTTGCTATGGGAATCCATCTCAGAGTAATCCCCAACCTTATGGGCCACCCTTTGTGTAATCCCCACTTTACCTCCCAAGGATGCACCTTTCACGACGTGATTGTCTGGTCCCTATTGCCTCTTGTTCCTCACAACGAGCATGAATCGCGTGGGATTAGAGTAAGCATCAACCATGACATCCTCTTATGGGCCTCCTCAGAGTGTAAGCCCCAATCCATCACCATGGGCCTCCTCATAGATTAAGCCCTAATCCATCTCTTTGGGACTCCTCAGAGTGTAATCCCCAATCCATCGCCCTGGGCCTCCTCAGAGTGTAAGCCCCAATCCATTACCCTGGTCCTCCTCAGAGTGTAAGCCCCAATCCATTGCGATCTACGAGGACTTTGATCCATGTCAAGTCATGGTACGTAAGAAGCCTCCCCAAGGTTCAAGCTCGATCAACGTCGGACCCCTGGGTCCACAATCTTATCGGATCTCTGACAAACCATTTGAACTACGTGGTGTTTGATCCCTATCTTCTAGGAAGGGTACGTAAGAAGCCTCCATGAGGTTCAAGCCCAATAACCAGCTAATCTGACTATCTTCACATCAGTTCACCGTGCCACTCCTAGTGCCTCCTCAATGAGTCCAGACTCCTCGGTGTCATTAATCCTACGAGGGATGGTAAACCTCAGGTGTAAATGATTCTGAACCATTATTTCCAGCTGACCAATGACGATTAGGAGAATTCCATGGATACTATGTTTTGGTATAATCCAAAGATTCACAAACATATGAATACGTCTTAAATCTATAAGAGAGTCCCGGAACAGGAAATAATTCCCCCCAAAAGGGTGCGATGAGCCCGACTTCCCATCCTATCAACCAATGCGAGTTCTTAAGAATCACTGGTTAAACAACCCAGGGAACGTCTTCCTTTGGAAGGCAGTTCGACGTTTCATCAGATACGGAACCGTTGGGTGTTGCGAGACCGACCCGAAACAAAAAATGGTGAACCTGACGTGAATCATTAACCAAGCATGACGGATTTAACCTAATACCACCATGTTCCCCCTTTATAATCAGAAGGAGGGCCATGTAAGGTCATTAATTACGCATGGGATCATGAGATGCTGCTTTGACAGGTTTGGTGTTTTTATTTGTTAAAATATTTTACAGGTACCCCACAGAACTCCCTTAGATCCATGGCGTCACGAAGGAACTCTCAAGCGCGTGCTTCCAACAACGCAATGACCAGACGTCCTCACCAACGGAGGACCCCGTCACCTACCTAGTGTCTTCAACACTGGTTCTCAGACACATTAATCTGATAGTACCACATGAACGGTACTCTCCCGACGGTGGGAGTGGCCATGCACGCCCTCCAATCCGCCAGAACTCGCCGGTCGCCTACCCAGCCGTGGCCGCCAAGGAAGATCCAGACATCCCCTATTGATGTCTCCATTCGTTTCAGGAGTCAATCCCCAGAACAAGACTACATGTACCACCCTTACCTTAGGGAGGTGGATGAGGTCGACGTTGAGGACTTCATCCCCACCAAATGAGGGCTCTGTTCCAAGGCCCCTGCTGGAAGACGTCGTCGCAGTAACGTCGCGACACAACATTCTCATGCTCAGGAGGATGTAGCCCCGAGGATCCAAGCCCACACTCCCCATGCTTCGGCCCCTCGGACTGCCCGAAGAGGGTGGAAAACATACAACTGGGGACCAGTCATTACCCTTGTCCCTAAGGAGAAGCTCTGCTACCCAGTCATGGAGACGCATCACGAATAGGCACATACACTTGTTCGCTCCTCCAAAGCCCACCATCCAGATGTGGATGCCTCATACGAGTAGGCACACATCCCTACCGAGCTCTGTCAAGCATGTCTCTCACATAGGACGAAACTTATCGGGTAGGCACCTCTCCTTATCCCGGGTCGTGAAGCCCACCAACCAGACGTGGTGATGACCCAGCACCTATTGGACCAGCTCCTAGCAGATGATTCTGACGCCTAGCATCCCGATGTGGTGGCGATCACCAATGCCCTCCATCCAGATGTGGTGGAAATTCATAGGCGGGCACGTCTCCATACCAATAAAGGCCACCAACTCGATACGGTGGGAAACCAATATATGCAGGGCTAGCTCCCTACGGATGCAAGTAAAGCCCTTCATCCCGATGTGGCGGAAAATGGAGAGATAAACTGGCATATCCCTACCTAGGGGTATATTCTTTCACCTGCACCAACACAGGAGAATTGTCAATACCCACTGACCACCGGAGGACAAGAGCAGTATATTACTACTCCGAAAATGGAATGGGCCTTCATACCCATTCCAGCCAAAGATGTCTCTCTGCATATCCTGGAAATGATGGAGGAGCGGGTATTGATCCCAGATCATATCTTGCAGACCTTCCAGAATGTAATTACATCATTGGAAATAGAAAGGACTCAGGCCTGGGAGCCCATATCCCCAATTGAGGTGACTCATCTAAGAGACGAGATAGCCACCTCAGAGCAGATCTGCATCCCTGCTTCCGCCCAGGAGGGTCGCCGGTTATATTCCGCGATGAAAAGGAAACTGGATTGAGCAGATTCACTCGTTCCAACTGGGGGACACTTGTCCATCAAGGTGGATGCTCCAGAGTAGGCATATATCCCAGATAATTGTCAAGATGTTCTCTGGCGTATCCCGAAAGCATCATGGGACCCAATTAGACAAGGACACAAAGGTGAAGGCCATTTTCGAAAGCAGATGGTCCCCGCTGCCCGCAAGAAAGTGCCCCGAACGCATCGTAGGCAACTGGAAAATAAAGAGCGGGTTCATGACTCCACTCTGCTGGAATCTGTGGTTCCCGATGACACTAAGCGCATATCAAAGGCACCGAACCCTGCCCAACCATTACCATATTATGGGAGCGCAGTAGCAGCTGCGAAGGTCCTCTCTGCAAAGTCGCTACCAGCAGCTCTTAAGGTCCTCCCCAGAGCACCAACGGGGGCCTCTCCCACGGGCATATAACGATCAATCACGAGAGCTCCTCTTTTGATGCGAGTCACAGAAACCCTCCACGTGACCAGAAGATCGAGTAGCAAGAAGGCCCTCTACTTGCTGCGGTCCACCCTGAAGGTCCTCCCCATGGTATACGCTGCAAACACTCTCCATGCAGTGGGACCCCAGATTATGATATCATTCCTCGCTATCATAGTCACAATGGCGGAGGACCTTCTCGCAGTGATGTCTCATCGCGACAAGAAGGCCCTCCCCTTGTTGTGGCCTTCCCTAAAGGTCCTCCCCAGGGGTGATGCTGCAATGACACTCCGTGCAGCTCGACATCAGATCGCGATGGTAGTCCTCACCACCCTAATAATGAAGGTCCTCTCTGTAGAGACGTTAGGAAACGAGAAAGCCCTCCCCTCATTGGGTATATTCTGAAGGCCCTCCCCAGGGTGTACCCTGCAGATATTCTCCCTATGGCAGCTGTAATGGTAGTCCTTGAAATTATAGCATCTGTAATGGTAGTCCTCGCCACCACGGTTTCCATTGCGAAGGTCCTCCCCGCAGTGGCCCCAAGCAACATGAAGGTCCTCCCCTTGTCGCAGTGTGTCTTGAAGGTCCTCACTAGGATGCACATTGAACATCAAACCATGATGGTCATCCTCCCCATGATGTAAGTTGTTGATAAGGCCCTCCCCAAAACAACGCTACATAGCCAGAATGTCCTCCCCTTGCTGTGACATGCCTTGGAGGTCCTCCCCAGGTTATTCACTACAAAAGTCCTCTATGCAGTGAGACTTCAAGCAGTAATGGTATTCCTCACCATTACAGCCTCTATTGCGAAGGTCCTCTCCTAAATGACATGTCATATGGACAATAAGGTCCTCCCCCTGCCGAATCAAGCACAGAAAATCCATCGTATGATGAGGCACTGAGAAGGATGGGATCAAACATTTCAGATTCCAAGTTAATCACCAACAACATCCTTCTTCAATCAGGAGACGTTCCAGGGCCACGTTCATCTTTTGAACCACCTCAGAATCACCCACATGATGATTCAACACCAACCATTCCCACTGCCTCCAACCAAACTATCAGAAGGCGTCTAAGTTGGGCTAACCAGGTAGAGGAGTCACTAGCGGAGGAGTATGCCAACATGTTGCACATGAGAAAATGACTGGTTCGGGATGATATACCAGTTATGTTTTGGCATATGGCCACCTCTCAATTCGACATACCCAGAGAATTGTCGGATGAATAGGTGCATGACATCCGCCATAATATAAGGACTACCCTCCGCCAGCTAAAATCTAGTTCCTAACCTATGATGGGTATGTAGACCATGCCAAGACAATAGGATACCTCCTGCGTCAAATCTTCCTAGAAGCTCTTCCGTTGGCATGACAACAGCGACCCAAGAGGCGTAAAGGAAACATGGATATAGCTTGCCTCTGTGTGCTGCACCAGTTGCGTCGCATTATCAGTGATGCCCCGACAGGAGTCCATATCAGGGGACAGGGAGAACATGTATCTATGCATTTCAATCCGCTCCTCACCTAGAAGAACCCGTTCAGCATGGTTTCTTGCAACGTCATCACGTCAAGACATCAATCAAGTGGTTGCCCTGTTCGCGAAAGGAAACACACCCAACAGAGTCGGGCCTAGAGTAAGACCTAGAAGCGTCAGGCTCGACGGGAATGAGACATTCAAGAACTCCTGAATCATGCCACTAAAAGAATACAACATGCTTCTAGCCTAAGAGAGGCCAATCAATGATCTTTTTCTGCCTCCCCAGAAGAGATTGATTCACCAAAGAACTCGACACCAAACCCAATTCACCCCAGAATGGGGGCATGTAAGATCAGGCCGGTAGCGATAGTTTCAGCCACTACTGAAATCCAGGTTCAACCCCAGCCTGAAGGGCTGGGGGAATTTTAAAAAAAATTCCTCCATAAGACCAATAAAAACGGGAAGAGAATCAGCGTCCAGGGAATGGAGCCAACCCCAGCCCTCAGGCAGGCAGCATTATTAAACCCTCAACAACAACCTCCCCCACGAGAGACAGTATTATCTTGTCTAGAGAGGATATTTAGAAGAGGCAGTTCCCGTCCTATCCTGTCATTTGAATCAACATCCCCTCCAAGATGAAGGTGCACCATAAGGTCGCATCAAAGAACTATCTGCATCACCCTTCGTCAAGAAGTACAAAGGCAATCCCAGCACATGAAAGGGAAGGCTAGAAAAAGATGCAGTAGATCCTCTTCATATATGGAAGATGACATCTTCTCCACCCCGTGATACGCATCCATCAACGCCATAGAGGAAAACCCCATGGGTATCATTGAAGTTGATGCAAATTTGGATTGATCGAGAGACGATGGTTCTGGTCAGGCTGTGACTCACAACGAACCACCAGGTGTGCACACCCAGAATCAGAGGGCCGCTCTAAATATGGATGCCCCTTCAGCTAACCTTCCTCTTCTCCCCATATGAGCTTCCAACAAGGATAAGAATAAGTGACTGGTTACCCTTGACCTGTCCCCTCCTCCCGACAAAAACGATCCACTCACGCTCGAAGAGAGCTTCACTCGACAAGAAGGGGAAATGAAGTAATTGAGGCAGCTTAATGTCGAGCTACTCCAGAGGAACTGTCTTATTGAAAGAGCATCCCAAGAGTAGCCACATCTTGCACTCCCAGTAATTGCACCTCAAGGACCCAGGTTTACCCCACCCAATGAGGCGCCCGGTCTGTCCAACTACTTAAATGTGGATCTGGATGAATACCAAGACTTACCTCCACTCAGGAAGCAACTGGATCTGGCACACCTGAACCCTCTGAGGGTGTCCCAAACAACATATTCACCCTTAGTGCCAACTGAGATGGATCCTCAATCAATGCCTCGGCCTACACCTGCCCAGGACCGGGCCCAACAGGATGTAAACCAGGGACTCACCAACACCATCGAGGCACTAACGGCTTGATTGGAAGCAATGGATGGTCGGTGTGCTCCGATACAGCCAGAGCAGAAGCCCTACCCGTATTGGGTGAGCAACACGCCACCTCCACCCAATTTTGGGAGCCCTGTATTCCCAATATTCAATAGATCTGGCTATCCTGAGCAGTATTTTTTGCACTACACATCCTATTGCAACCCTATGATGGGGACTCCGGAACAACATGAAGCAGTGAAACGCAGATGCTTCGTATGGACCTTGCAAGGATCCTCCTTTGTCTGGTATACGAGTCTACCATCCTAGTCGATAAAAATCTAGGAAGAACATCGACAGCAGTTTATGTTCCACATCAACTCAATGTTGCCTAAGACAACGTTCAGTGACCTCATGAACTGCAAGTAGAGGGAGAATGATAGGGTCTCATATTTCATCGCTAGATGGAAAGTTCTAACCTACTCTCCGAATAGGCCAATTCCTCAAGATGATATGTGCACCATATGGAGTTCACCACTGGCTTCCTCCATCTCTTGTTCATTGCCCAGAGAATCGAGGACTCCCTACACTAGACCAATTTGAAGTCCCGAATAGCCTCGCAGGCTCCAACAAAGAGAGCGGCCAGAGCTGAAGCGTCCTCTATCACACTCAATCCAGCCCCTATGCCTGCTCCACCGCTCAGGCCTCCACAAAATCGTCAAAGGAACCCTATATATTAGTGGCCACCTCCACCGAGGTAGGACAATCAGAAAGGGGAGAAGCATAACCAGTTTTAGGAACGAATACATAAAGCATACTCGTTCTGAGAGGACCAAGTCTACGGCTACTTCACTACCGCCATGAATTGCAACTTGCTCCTCCTCCCGGAGCCGAGGAAACCCGAAGAAGTCAGCCGCAATGACAGGCCAAATTACTGTCCCTACCATTGAATGTTGGGGAACAATATTCAAAAATACTTCGTTTTTAAGGACCTCCTACAAATAATGGTAGACTCCGGGCAAGTCGAGCTGGGACCACCCCCAGCACATGTGACGTATATTTCTACCACCGGCTCCGATGAAGGGGAGGGTTGGCAGGAAGTCACCAGCAAGAAGGGGCCAGAATTTGATAGCTGGATGACTCAGAAGACTATCAATCAAGCCCGGGGCATACTCCGAGCTCAACTACAATAGAGAATGTTTCCACCAACAGCCCCTGATGCCGCACAACCAATAGTATCAGCCTCACAACCCTCCACGAGTCGGTCATCCAAGAGTAATCAAAAAGCGAGGAGACAAGCACCAAAGGAGAAGCCCACGACAAGTCCAATGTTAGCCCCAACGGTCACAGATTTCATGCCCTTGAATTTGGTGCCATGGGCACCAACCCACCAAACAGCACCATCAGGGATGAACGACCAGGTTGATATGTCAGAGGATTAAGAGACAATATTTGGTTCCATCAATGTCATCCATCTCATGGAATCATCCCCAGATAAAGGGTACGGTTATGAGCCCGAGTTCTCGACATGAGGAGCCAGGATGAGAAATCGCAAAGGCAGGGGATACTAGGGGAGGAGCAGTCACGGCTTAAACTAACCCTACGGTTGGACCTTAGCCCAAACCGTCAATATCGTCGAAATCCATGGGAGGGCTCTTCAACAGACTCAACGGGAGAAAGAATATCACCACACCTCCACAAGCAGCCACCGTGGCCCTGTTATTCTATGATACCAATCAGAGGAGGAATAAGCGTCTAGCTGCCTAGTGCGCACAAATAGACTGGTCGGGCCATGTCCCCAGAACTTGGGAACATCGTCGACACCTGACCCCGTGACCGGTCCCTCCTCATCACGCAACTCGGCTCTCAAGCCGCATGCTAGAGCTCTCCCACCAATTGAGAAGCGTCGGCCATTGGAGCAAAATCACGACATCCTTAAACATCTGGCGTCAGTACCAGCCAAGCTGTCAATCCTGGAGGCCTTGAGTTTGTCTACCGACCTCAAGGAGGCACTGATAGAAGCCTTTCTCAGCCCCCAGGAGTTTCAAACCGAGGTAGCTGCAGCCGAGATTTATCAGTCAGAGACTGGCTCGGCTGAATGCAATGCAGTGATTTCCTTCACCGATATAGATGAATATGTCATCATTGTAACACCCCGAGCTTCCACGATACGCTTCTCATTCAATAATACAATAGCTTGCATTGTACGTAACTTCGAGTTCTAAAACACCGCGACTAATCAAAGTAGCCATTATGAATAGTAATAACCACTTTTTAAAATTATAGAAATTTTATATTTCAAAATGGACTTCATTTTTGGATTCGGAATATCAATTATAGCTTAGGGTGAAATTTTGGCATTGTTCTGAAAAACTTCAATTTTTTATGAATAGTGAAACCACTAAGTGGTAGTTAAATAACTAATTTTTCATTTAAATGAAATATTACAACTTCTATGATTTGATTTTCAAAAATCCGACATACATGGATGTCATTAAAAAGTAAAATGTGGTTCAATGAGATTAAACTAATTTTTTGGTGAATAGTAACTTTTAAGTTCTTAATCGCGATTAGAGGTAATTAGTGTAGTTTAAGGTAAAAATAATGTTTTAATGATATGAGATGAGCTTGACACATGTCCTAACCTCATTGGATGTGCCATGGACAACCAATAAAATCCATGGGTCAACTTGAGGACCCCATGGAGCCGCTTTAGTTGGAAAATGACATAAATACCTTTTATTTAATGTTAAAGTAAAAAAATGACACTAACATAAAATGTTTTACTAAACCAATTTTTACATGGGGTTATACAAGTCATATTTTTGACTATAAATAGTAATTGGAAAGATAAAAAGATTTAATACATCATAGTATTTTTTTTATAATTTTTAGACATTAAATAAATTAAATTATTTATGACATCATGATGATGCATCGATGACCTCATTATTTAACGATTTAAATAAAATGAAAAGATAATGTAAAATCAAAGGCTTAAACTTGTCAAAAACCTATTGGATGAGTAGATTTCGAATCCTTATCACCTTAGCCTTGGATTATATAAGTTTGGGACCTTTAGAATCCGAAAATCATTGTTTAATAAAGTAACATTTTATTACATTCCAAGAGTGCCCCTCCTCTCCACTTATAAAAGGCCCCCACCTCTACCACCTCATTCACACTTTCAAGCCATTTGGCTCGGCCAACCTCTGCCCAAATACTCTCCCAAATTTCCCCCCTTACTCCTAGAAGCCTCACTTTGGGCAGAACACTTCCCAAGGAAGCCTTTGGCTCAAATCAAAAAGAGTTACCCGATTTTGAGGTAATGTCTTCTCTAATGTTATTTTGTTTTATTTTGCTTCTCCAACCCCATAAACTCTTTTTATTCATTTATTTTGTAACAACACCAGTATCCTCAATATACTAGGATGCTGTTATAATAATGATTCGAGCTACACTTACACACACCTACATCTAATGGTTAAATAACATACGGTTTCTGTGGATGGCGAATTTCTGCCTCACGAAATGATGATTGTTAAACACTCATATAACACCTTCAAAGGTGGCCATTAAGATGTCACTATATTTATATATGATACATAATATGTTTATGTTTTACTTATGCTTCTGTATTTTTCATTTATGGCATACCTTTATGGTTTCCATTATGGGTAAACGCGATAATTTCATTTTAGGAAGTGCGGACTACCGCCCCCTCAAAGTGGTTTGAATCGTTAATGCCATATGTGGGATGTATAAAGGATGGAGTAAATGGTATTATACATTATATTATACTGTAATTATATTATACCTTTATATAATTATAACTTCATTCCATTAAATATGAAATAGAAATGAAAGTAGCGTTCATGCGTACGTACGGCTTACCGTCTCCATGAATGGTGCATTTCATTTCTTACCTCTAAATGTCATGTAATATTATGAATGAATGTATATACTGGATATATATGAGATATATGATATCTATATCATGAATATAATTCTGGATATAACGGATATTTCACCACATGAACTACTCGTAATTATAAGAAGTCTATTTTTGACTCAAGTACCAAATATCGACCAAACGACCGTTATTAACTTAAATAATTACATAATGTTCATAACATTGTAATAAGTGACATAAAAGGGATAATGAACATGAAAAATGTTCTTAATCAAGTAGATATTAACTCTAGTTTATTATTCAGGAGGTTAAAGAACGGTCGAATCAAGTCGGACACAAGGTAAGGGAATTTCTTAACCCAATTTCCATTCTTTGGGTTAATCCCCTACTTTCAAATTATGTCATGATATTATTATGTCCTATCTTGTATTTTTACTTTCTTTATGTGTACTTATAGTTAATACACATAATAGATCTATTTTATTTTAAAAATAATCTTTTTAAGGACTTCATCTCAATCTCCTTTCATTGAGGCATATTTGGTTTTATACACAACTTTCTTTTATACGGTGTATAAACCCCTTTAACTTTTACATTTATTCAAAAGGAATTTTTTTTATACGAAGCGTTTTTCTAAACAACAAAAGGGAATGTTTTTCTTTTCGTACTTATGTGGCGACAACGACTTCTCCGCCGCCGTGACCATTATTTGAGTTTCGGCTTCCTCTACAAGCCATCATTTTTTTTAATGAAAAATAAATACAAAGTTTTAACTTTCTTTTATTTTGGTATTGAAAATGGTTTTCAAAGAATTATTATTATATAAATGTGTTGTATTGATATCTTGTGATTGAAATGTGGAAATGTTATGTTTCCTTTATGCATGTTTTATGTGATACGATTATGTTATGGTTTATGATATGTTTAAACCTATTCATATGAGGAATGTATTGGACTTAATAAGTGACGGGTGGAGCCCGATATAGCTCCTCGATGCATCAGTAGGTCTCATGAGACAACTAGACATGGAATTGGCCGAGGCCCTTTCCCAATTTGATTTATGGTTTTGGCCGAGGCCTTAATCATTTTAGACGTCTTGGCCGAGGCCTTGACAAAATGTTTCAGAATGTCTATCATTATATATTCCCTCATTATGAAAGTGGTTATTGATATTTCATGTGATTATTCGACCAGTAGAATATTCATGTGAAGAAGTGAATGAAATTATCTCATTTTACTTTTGCCATATTATGTTGAAGTTCATGTTTAAAAGGCTTTTGTTTTAGTTATACATTGCCTTAAATGTTTATGTTTATTGATGAAAGCTTCCGCAATATTTTTATCCTTACTGAGCATCTGAGCTCACCCCTTTCAATGTTTTAATATTTTTCCAGGATGTGAAGAGGTATTTTATGAATGACCTGCAGGGATAGTCAGAAAGGGATATGATTGTGGACTATGAAGACCATGTTATTGTAGTTTGTTTACTTTTTGATGTAATGAAAGACTTATGAATGTATCTAGTGTTTCCAAGGCTACTAAACTAATCGGTCTTTCGAGACTTGATCTTTTGTGATCATGCCAATGTTACGAAGTAATTCACCGACTCTGGGTAGCTATGGTCGGGGCGTTACAGTTGGTATCAGAGGCAGTTTAGTACTAACCTTGGAAGCTAGATTTAGATAAACTCTGATTAGAGCACATAGCCCAAGGATAGACATTGAGGATTAGTATAGAAGAACTTCCTAGAATTTTGGTATTATAGAGATTTTGTGAGTTTTCCGAGCAATACATCCCTGTCTGGATACGAGCAGGTAGAGGCGGCTCTGGCACAGATGTACCTAGGGGTAAAACCCGAAAACACCGCTTTGAGCTAGACTCGAACGGGAACTGGTGCACGACAACGGGCCTTGCTGCACTCTTGGTTACGACACTCCCGGGGGATATGCTTAGGATAATTCTCATTTTCTTTACAAACCACTATGAAGGGTTATGAGTATATACTTCCTCAAAGAAAACATTTTTATAATTATGGATTATATCCATAAATAGTTCAATTTATGTTAAGTATTTTATAAGTATGGAATTATGTATTTTGATTCATAAACTAATGTAGTTTATGCCATTGTATAGAAATGGCGCCTAGTGGAAGGAATGGAAACCGTATCAATGCACGCACTCTGTGCAGGGATTGCCCTCCTGCTCAAGATAATTATTGTGGAGCTGGAGATACAACTGGTGCCGATCAACTTATTACCATACTGGGACAACTCACTCAGGTTATGAATAATAACCTTACTCGTATGGAGCACCCTGATCCGCAACGTGGAGGATCAATGTTAGACCGCTTCATGAGGCAACAACCGGAAACTTTTAATGGGGGTACAAATCCATTAGTATTTGAGCAATGGATAAACTCCTTGGAAAAAATACTCCATACCTTGGGGAGTAGTGAAAGGGAAAATGTTATCATGGCAGTTTACCGCCTCACTGGAGATGCTGATCAATGGTGGTCATTGATTAAAAATACAAAGGAAGATGAAGAAGTATCAAGTATGGAATGGAGAGAGTTCAAAGATCTTTTCTTAGAAAAATACTTTCCAAAATGACCATCGAGCAGATATGGAAAGGCAATTTCTGAGTCTGAGACAAAAGGAGGATGAGAATGTCACAAAGTATGAGGAAAACTTTACAAGGTTAGCGAGGTATGCTGCAGATTATATACGTAACCCGAGAAGTAAGATTGATCGTTTCTTTGATGGGTTAAAACCATTTCTCCGTTGAGCTTTAGTATCACAATCTTTCTCAACATACTAAGATATTGTCTCGTGTGCAATCAAGACCGAAAAGGAATTTTCTAAGTCTCATGACTTTAAAGCAAAGAAAGAAAAGAAGATAACAGTGGAACAAGATACGGATAAAGGGAAAAAGGGAAAGAAGGATTTTCCATTATGTGATAATTGTGGGAAGAATCACCCCGGTGCTTGCCTAAAAGGAATGGGAGTTTGTTACAAATGTGAAGAAAAAGGTCACCAGGCACGTGATTGCAAGGGAAAGAAAGAGGCTATCAATGTTGAATGCTACAATTGTAGGGATATGGGGCATTATGCAAATGAATGTCCTAAGCGTCAGGTAAACTTACCTCAGAAAAGGCCAAGGGATCAAGGCCAATCTTATGCTGTGACTACAGTTGAAGCAGAATAATTAATGTACTGGTGCTTTTGGACTCATGGATTATATTCTGGTTATTAGAATAATGTGATATATATAAGGATTGTACTATAGTACATGTTGTTTTCATTAAGTATTTAATATGATGAAGGTAATCATATTTTTAGTATGTGACAATAAGAGAAACTTTACTTTGTTTGGGGAATCTGAGGTTATAATTGATTTTGGAATTTAGAGACCTTTTAGAGAAAGTCTGGATGGAGGTATTTTGGATAACTATAAAGGTTGGAATGGATTAAGTTGAACTTTGAATAGTATTGTTTAAGGTTAAAACATTTCTGAAGATTATTTTTGGAATACTATAATACTATATTTTTAGGAAAAGGACAACCTGCAGGGTGGGGCATAACCCGTCGCGTCGGACAAAGCTGCAGGAATCGAACCCACAACCATAGTGCGACAGGCCTTTATTTCCTACCACTAGCCTACAGGAAGTCCCTGGTTATTACAAAATATTTTTCCTAATCTAAATGGTATGTGGTAATATTTTTAACCTTATACAATTAGGATGAATAAAATATTTTTGAGTTCTATTATCTTTTTGAGTGAAAAATGAGTTTGTGGTAGAAATTAGTTGAAGGTTGAAACTCTACTTGTCAAGAATAAATATACATACCTATCTCTTATTCTATGAATAAATTAATTCATAAACTTTAGTAAAGGGATATTAAAACAAAAAAATGTGTTATCCTAATACCTTATGTCTTGTTGAACTGATGATATTTTAAATCAACATAGATTGAAGGCTTTGAGGCCCTCAATTTGACAGTTGATTGTGATTGATGACCACAATCACTCCCTACAAATATTTACGTTTTTCCTCCAATTATATGTCTCTATATGCCACCAATGTTCTCCTAATCGAGATCATAATTGGGTTGTGACTTTTTCATTTCCCTTTCCCTCTTATTAAGACTAAATTTTATTAATCTTATTTCCGATGTGGGTTTTCCACAAAGGTATTTTCTCTTTTCAACCTTTTATTTTCAAAGAAAAATTTCAAATTGTGAGGACGCAATTTATTGAAGGAGTGGAGAATGTAACACCCCGAGCTTCCACGATATGCTTCTCATTCAATAATACAATAGCTTGCATTGTACGCAACTTCGAGTTCTAAAACACCGTGACTAATCAAAGTAGCCGTTATGAATAGTAATAACAACTTTTTAAAATTATAGAAATTTTATATTTCAAAATGGACTTCATTTTGGGATTCGGAATATCAATTATAGCTTAGGGTGAAATTTTGGCATTGTTCTGAAAAACTTCAATTTTTGATGAATAGTGAAACCACTAAGTGGTAGTTAAATAACTAATTTTTCGTTTAAATGAAATATTACCACTTCTGTGATTTGATTTTCAAAAATCTAACATACATGGTTTTCATTAAGAAGTAAAATGTGGTTCAATGAGATTAAAATAATTTTTTGGTGAATAGTAACTTTTAAGTTCTTAATCGCGATTAGAGGTAATTAGTGTAGTTTAAGGTAAAAATAATGTTTTAATGATATGAGATCAGCTTGACACATGTCCTACCCTCATTGGATGTGACATGGCCGACCAATACAATCCATGGGTCAACTTGAGGACCCCATGGAGCCACTTTAGTTGGAAAATGACATAAATACCTTTTATTTAATGTTAAAGTAAAAAATGACACAAACATAAAATGTTTTACTAAACCAATTTTTACATGGGGTTATACAAGTCATATTTTTGACTATAAATAGTAATTGTAAAGGTAAAAATATTTCCTACATTATAGTATTTTTTTATAATTTTTAGACATTAAATAAATTAAATTATTTATGACATCATTATGATGCAGCGATGACCTCATTATTTAACGATTTAAATAAAATGAAAAGATAATGTAAAATCAAAGTCTTACACTTGTCAAAAACCTATTGGATGAGTATATTTCGAATACTTATCACCTTAGCCTCGAATTATATAAGTGTGGGACCTTTATAATCCTAAAATCATTATTTAATAAAGTAACATTTTATTACTTTCCAAGAGTACCCCTCCTCTCCACTTATAAAAGGCCCCCACCTCTACCACCTCATTCGCACTTTAAAGCCATTTGGCTCGGCCAAACTCTGCCCAAATACTCTCCCAAATTTCCCCCCTTACTCTTAGAAGCCTCACTTTGGGCAGAACACTTCCCAAGGAAGCCTTTGGCTCAAATCAAAAAGAGTTACCCGATTTTGAGGTAATGTCTTCTCTAATGTTATTTTGTTTTATTTTGCTTCTCCAACCCCATAAACTCTTTTTATTCATTTCTTTTATAACAACACCGGTATCCTAAATATACTAGTATGTTGTTATAATAACGATTCGAGCTACACTTACACACACCTACATCTAATGGTTAAAGAACATACGGTTTCTGTGGATGGAGAATTTCTGCCTCACGAAACGATGATTGTTCAACACTCATATAACACCTTCAAAGGTGGCCATTAAGATGTCACTATATTTATATATGATATATAATATGTTTATGTTTTACTTATGCTTTTTTATTTTTCATTTATGGCATACCTTTATGGTTTCCATTATGGGTAAACGCGATAATTTCATTTTAGGAAGTGCGGACTACCGCCCCCTCAAAGTGGTTTGAATCGTTAATGCCATATGTGGGATGTATAAAGGATGGAGTAAATGGTATTATACATTATATTATATTGGAATTATATTATACCTTTATATAATTATAACTTCATTCCATTAAATATGAAATAGAAATGAAAGTAGCGTTCATGCGTACGTACGGCTTACCGTCTCCATGAATGGTGCATTTCATTTCTTACCTCTAAATGTCATGTAATATTATGAATGAATGTATATAATGGATATATATTAGATATATGATATCTATATCATGAATATAATTCTGTATATAACGGATATTTCACCACATGAACAACTCGTAATTATAAGAAGTCTATTATTTACTCAAGTACCAAATATCGACAAAACGACCGTTATTAACTTAAATAATTACATAATGTTCATAACATTGTAATAAGTGACATAAAAGGGATAATGAACATGAAAAATTTTCTTAATAAAGTAGATATTAACTCTAGTTTATTATTCAGGAGGTTAAAGAACGGTCGAATCAAGTCGGACACAAGGTAAGGGAATTTCTTAACCCAATTTCCATTCTTTGGGTTAATCTCCTACTTTCAAATTATGTCATGATATTATTATGTCCTATCTTGTATTTGTACTTTATTTATGTGTACTTATAGTGAATACACATAATAGATCTATTTTATTTTAAAAATGATCTTTTTAAGGACTTCGTCTCAATCTCCTTTCATTGAGGCATATTTGGTTTTATACACAACTTTCTTTTATACGGTGTATAAACCCCTTTGACTTTTACGTTTATTCAAAAGGAATTTTTTTTATATGAAGCGTTTTGCTAAACAATAAAAGGGAATGTTTTTCTTTCCGTACTTATGCGGCGACAACGACTTCTCCGCCGCCGTGACCATTATTTGAGTTTCGGCTTCCTCTACAATCCATCATTTTTTTAATGAAAAATAAATACAATGTTTTAACTTTCTTTTATTTTGGTATTGAAAATGGTTTTGAAAGCATTTTTATTATATCAATGTGTTTTATTGATATCTTGTGATTGAAATGTGAAAATGTTATGTTTCCTTTATGCATGTTTTATGTGATACGATTATGTTATGGTTTATGATATGTTTAAACCTATTCGTATGAGGAATGTATTGGACTTAATAAGTGACGGGTGGAGCCCGATATAGCTCCTCGATGCATCGGTAGGTCTCATGAGACAACTAGACATGGAATTGGCCGAGGCCCTTTCCCAATTTGATTTATGGTTTTGGCCGAGGCCTTAATCATTTTAGACGTCTTGGCCGAGGCCTTGAAAAAATGTTTCAGAATGTCTAGCATTATACATTCCCTCATTATGAAAGTGGTTATTGATATTGCATGTGATTATTCGACCAGTAGAATATTCATGTGAAGAAGTGAATGACATTATCTCATTTTACTTTTTCCATATTATGTTGAAGTTCATGTTTAAAAGGCTTTTGTTTTAGTTATACATTGCCTTAAATGTTTATGTTTATTGATGAAAGCTTCCGCTATATTTTTATCCTTACTGAGCATCTGAGCTCACCCCTTTCAATGTTTTAATATTTTTCCAGGATGTGAAGAGGTATTTTATGAATGACCTGCAGGGATAGTCAGAAAGGGATATGAGTGTGGACTATGAAGACCATGTTATTGTAGTTTGTTTACTTTTTGATGTAATGAAAGACTTATGAATGTATCTAGTGTTTCCAAGGCTACTAAACTAATCGGTCTTTCGAGACTTGATCTTTTTTTATCATGCCAATGTTACGAAGTAATGCACCGACTCTGGGTAGTTGTGGTCGGGGTGTTACAATCATGCAGGGACACATCAAACCACTATATGTGTCTGGCACACTAGATGATGTTGAGATCTGCAAAGTCTTTATTGACAATGGCTCTGGAGTTAACCTCTTTCCCATATGAAAACTCCATATGTTGCGCTATAGTGAGGGTGATTTAATACCCTCGGCCACGACTCTTCTAGGTTACGACAAGAGTGAGCAGAAGCCGATGCGACAAATTAAGCTAAAGACCCATTTTGGCGTCCTCGTGGACTACTCGAAATTCCTAGTGGTTCGACAGAACACAGCATTCAATGCCCTACTAGGAAAGTTGTGGCTACATAAGCACATGGTCGTTCCTTTATCCTACCACCAGTTTATTAAATACTGCATCAATGGGAAAAGTGGAACATTGCACACTGATAAGGACCCATTCAATCTCTCTGAGTCACACTACATTAACGTCGGGTTCTATGAGAAAAAGAGGAATAATCCTTTGGCCGAGTTTGTTGTAAAAACACGTAAATTTCAAGGAAATTTTTTTCGTAATTTATTTGGAATTTTTCGAGTCTGTGGCTTCTGACAGCACCTGATTCTGAGGCCCGGTGTGCCCGAAATCAATTTCTGAAGTTTAGCTGGGGTAAGTTCAGTGAACGAGTGAGCGAGTTTTTCTAACTTTTGAACCGGTGCTCGAAATTGAAATCTGAGGGCACCGTTAAAACCGCAACGCCGATAATTTCTTAAGAAGACCCTTTCTAGAGTGGCGTTTTCTCGGGTGGTGTTGTTAAATAATTGGGTTAACTAAAGAGTGAAATAAAATTTGTGCTAAAATTTTTATTTCTATTCTAATAGTTATAACCGATACATGGGAGTTGAGTGGGACCCACTGCATCCTAACCACTTTGTAGGATATTTTTGAGGTGGGGCCCACATGAGCCCCATCAGTTCAAATTTCCTAAACCCCCTCTAAAATGATGGAAACCCCCCATAAATTTGTAACTCGCCCACTTTCCCTCAACCACTTAATTGAATGCCTACACAACCTATTCAATTAATTGAATGAGACCTTTTTAAATTTTTAATGAATAGTATTTGCATATGTGTGTGTGAATATTATAAGACAAGTCTTATTTTATTGTGGGTTGATTCGATGTGTGGAGTTTAGAGAAGAGAACTCTTGTGGTCTTGAAGATCTTATTCTTCCTTATTGAAGAATGCGAAGAACGCCGGAGCACCAAGGAGTGATCGACGTGTCGTTCTTCTCCTCTTCGCAGCCGGTGTGAGACGCCATCCACCATGGATGTACGCCGACGTCATCAACCCTGACACCATATTTGACATCGTTGTTGAGGTAGGGAATTGTTTTACGTTCAAGATTTATTTGCGATCTTTGTTGTTTTTTGTTAAGCCGCATGTTATCAGATTAAAGGGAGGGGGCCATCCCGCACAAACACGGCCGACCCTCCTCCCCTTTGTTGTTGTGTCTTATTGCGGATTGGAATGGAAGAAACGCGGTGGCCTTGCACCATGCAGGAATGACAGAACCGCAACCGGAGTTGGCCGCAGTGAAGAAATATGGTGTCGTCACACCGTAACGGAGTGGACGGAGAAGGTCTCGGCAGGGGCGGGCCGCGGTGGAGTAGAGTGGTGCCATCGCGCCATGTCGGACGGACAGGGGCCGCGGCCTTGGGTTGCCGGCGCTTCGGAAGGGCGGGACCACGGGGTCTCGCGGCGGCACACCGGCTGGCCAACCGGGTCCGCCATTTTCTTCTCGGAAGACTGGGGGTTGTAACCCCCGGCAGGTGACACAGGCAGGGCCCTCCACATGGGGGGCTGCTGTTTCATAAGGCAAGGGGGGCAGCCCCCTCCCCCTTTCTGCATTCGCGCGGCGCGTGGCGCCTGTGCCGGGCCGGGCAGGGCCGCTCGCGCCGGGCCAGACCCCCGCGTCGGGCGGGGACGCGCCAGTTGGGCCGGGCCACGCCGGCTAGGATGGGCCATGCCCTATTGGGCTGGACCCATACCCGGGTCGGGTCGACCCGGTTCAGGCTGGCCCAGGGGGTCTTGGGTCGGGTCGATCCGGGCCCAAAACCCCCTAAAATCAGACAACTTCGTTCAAAGGCCCATAACATGGGATACAGACCTCCGATTGACACACCGTCAATTGGGATGTGATACTTGGATCTAGACGGTCATTTTGGTATATTACACTCAAGGTTTTGGAGAACTTGGGGAACGATCGGGTTGGTTCAAACCTGAAATCAACCGGGCCCTCAGAGCCGAAACGCTTATAACTTGAGCTCCAGACATCTGATTGATGTGCCGTTGACTTTGTTGGTTTCCTCTTAGTGAGACAGACCTTTTGGCTTACACCACTAAAGGTTTGGACATAGTTGGAGTATGGTCGGGTTGGTTTTGACTTAAAAACCAACCGGGTCCCTCTAACGAAAAAGTCAATAACTCTCAGACCGGGCGTCCGATTGATGCGCTGTCTGTCGCATTGAGTTCCTATTATCGTGATGGAACATTGGTATACATCAACTCCGGACTTTGTGTAATTTTATGTATCAATCCCCTTGGCTCGTGGAGCAGACCATCTCAGAATCGAGCATGATGTGTGCGGGAACCCTAGAGCTGGCTGCGACGAAGATGACTTCCGTACTTGGATCCTACGTGGGTTCGACGAGGACGAATACCGTAATGGGATCCTCCGTGGGTTCAATGAGGACGACTACCATACTGGGATCCTCTGGGGGTTCAATGAGGATGACTACCGTACTGGGATCCTCCGTGGGTTCGACGAGGATGACTACTGTACTGGGATCCTCTATGGGTTCGACGAGGATGACTATTGTACTGGGATCCTCCGTGGGTTCAACTACCATGCTGGGTTCCTCTATGGGTTCGACGACGATGACTAATATTCCTGAATCATCCATGGGATCGGCAGCGACGACTACTATACTTGAATCCTACGTCAGTTCAGCATAGGAGATGATTCATAGGCTACATATAATCATCTCCATCCCTCTTCGAGAGTAGTATACATGTGTGAGATGAGTCTTAACTTACAATCAGAATAATCAATATGATAGTTGTTTTTTCTGTATGGATTGGGTTGTGAATTCCTATTTGGAATGGATTATGTTTTCCTGTGTGGATTAGGTTATGAATTCCTATGTGGAATTGATTATGTTTTCATGTGTGGACTAGATCGAACTTGGGCCCGGATGTTGGAGCCGAACAAGATTTGATGACTTAGGTATATGTATGGGAATATACCTATGTAGAGTTGGTTGTTACTTCATGATTGTATATTTCCTTTTTGGTTTATCCTTTGTGGATTATGGGATACCTTTGGTGGTCTCGGGGTCCCTACTGAGTGTCGTATACTCACCCCTACACGGGCTTCTCCCGCACTACGTTGTGTTGGTTGCAAACGATGGACATCACTAATCGTGGTTAGGGCTTGTAGAGCTGGACAGTACCCGGAGGAGGATCTCACGACTAGTTAGTTCCCGGAGGTGGATATCACGTCGAGTCGGTGCCCGGAGGTGGATTTCATGACGAGTCGGTACCTGGAGGAGACGGACGGATGTCTAGTACTGAGGAGGAGATCTGTACCTTCCATTTAGGTAGGAATCCAGAGGACGATCTAGGAGCGGCTTGTCACCTTTCAGCTGTTGTCCTTTGAGTTGTACATTACTTACTATGTAGTGATTGTTTTCTTACAAAAAGGCACCGCCTTTCCTTATATCGGGTTATACGCATTTGGTGTTAGTCGCCATCCCCTGGACTATGGAAGGCGGGATTGGTATAGTCAGGCACGGGTCCCGAGGATGAGTTATGACAAATTGACATCAGAGAAATTCTGTTCTACTACAGAACTCAGGACTCTGACCTTTCTTCTATGTGAAGCAATAGCGTTAAGGGTATTGAGTGTGGTTATCAGTCCAGGGAGTCCACTGTTGGTGCGGGGGCCGACGTATCTATATACCATGACCCTGACTTCTGATTTCTGACTCAGTGCACGAAAACATTAATTGCTTATGTGTTTCAAAGTTTCTTTGTGATTACTTTGTGTCAGCTCACCAGGTATAAACCATCGACCATGCCACACCTGTTTAGGATGTCTCCATGTAGACAGTCAGTTGGAGTTCCAAGAGAGTACTCGATGACGGCCCACCGAGTGACGAGACTCTAGTGCAGGGCCCTCTTTCTATGTTGGCACCTTCGGGTGGTGTACCATTAGCACCACCACCTATTAGGTAGCAGATGCCACTAGTTGTATTAGTGGATGGTGCACGCTGATAGAGTGCGTTGCACGAGTTCCATTAGTAGAGGCCTCTGAGGTTACGAGATGAGACAGATTCCCAGACAGCATTGGAATGGATGGAGCCGATTTCTGGAGTTCTACGCCTAGTTTAGACACTAGTAGAGCGGTTGGTGGACTTAGCTACTTGTGTTTCCTAGTGAGTGACCATGAGGTTGGTCTGTATAGTTAAGAGGCTTCAGTATGTGGACCGATGACTGAGAAAGTAATTTCGGGTAGTGTGTCAGCTACATCACTACCTGCGATACTGGTAGAGGACACTTGTAGGCTTAGTGCCTTACATGTTTCGGCACCAGATATCCCTCAATTTCCGAGGCAAGACCGACTCCCAGGTGACTAAGGAATGGCTTAAGGAGGTGGTTGAGAGTCTTCTAGGGCTTATATAGCTTTAGCAGGATGACATGTCGGTAGCTGAGAATTCATCGGGGCATACCAGACCATTCCTGGTACTCGATGACTACGAGGCGATCGGTGCTTCAGGGCTTGGACTTCTGAGTGAGGTGTGTCTAAAGGACATATGAGCCAGCACTTCTTTCTCTATGCATTCCTACATATACTAGGCTTCTAGGGAGAACCTTTGTGGTTGATAATTCTTTGGCGGAGTGGATGCAGCCAGTTAAGGTTAGCAGTGGGAAAACATGAACTGGTGCTAGTCTTGGAGACTTGGGCATGTAAAATGTTTCAACCAGAGGAAGGGAAAAGGATAGATGAATCTTCAAGGTAGTAGACGTGGAAGTGGATCTAGGAGAGCAGCATGGGGTGGTGAACATTTTGACATGTTGCAACCACCCGCCTTTGTAATCCCCGCTAGGCTCAGGGAGATAGAGGGCAGGGGAAAGAGTAGCTGCATGCGGTCAAGGAGTGCGACCGAAATTCCTTAAGGATGATTTGAAATACTGACGGTGTCTTCTACTAGCTATCGTAACAACATACAATGATACAAATCACCCCTTCCTTCCATGAATCTTGTCCCAGACCTAGAGTTTCCGGTTAAGTCGTTGACTTGACCCTCACATATGGAGATACCTTTGGGAGGAGACTCGACAGTCACACTTACGCTGATGGTGTGATCTAACCCTTGAGGAGAGAGATTCACTTGGAACCTCTTTGTGGTAGCGTCGAGGCCTTACGACGTTAGTTTGAGTATGGACTGGGCCACCACAGTTCATACACAAATTGACAGTATTAGGAAAACGTCGGTATGGGTTTCCCTTGGTCGGCGAAAAGGAAACCCCAGGAAGCACAGGATAAACTCGTCCATAGGAGGGTGTATTCGACCACTCTTGGGTCATTCAAACTAACCCTCATGGTTGTAGGAGTTTTGAGTTTCAGTTCTAATCAGGAAATGGAGGCCTCTAGAGTTCAAGGATGGTGACCACGTACTTATACGGGTCTCACCTCGATAAAGTTTACAGAGATTTAGCCGAGGTGGTGAGTTATCTCCGAGGTCCAACGGACTTTTCAAGGTCCTTAGAAGGGTAGGAGAGGTGGTTTACCGCTTGACCTTTCCACCTCAGTAGCACTGGGTGCACGATGTCATCCATGTATCTCAGCTAAGGAAATACGTACCAACCCTTCACACATCATCGACCACAGGGAGTTGGACGTCGATGATGGGGAGACATTCACAGATGTTCTAGTAGAGAACGAGGATCGACAGGAGCGAGTCCTACGTGGACGGTTGATTCCTCTGGTTCTCTTTTACTCGTAGCACGGAAACCTCCAGGAGAGCACATGGGAGCGGGAGGCTCAGTTGCGTGCTCAGTACAACTTTTGTTTCCCTAGTTTGTGTTATAGATTTATGGGGACATAAATCCCTGAGGTGGGAGTAATGTAAAGACCCGTAAATTTGAAGGAAATTTTTTTCCTAATTTCTTTTAAATTTTGCGAGTCTGTGGATTCTGACGGCACCTGATTCCGAGGCCCGGTGTGCCCGGAATCAATTTCCGAAGTTTATCTCAGGTACGTTTAGTGAACGAGCGAGCAAGTTTTTCTTACTTTTGAACCGGTTCTCAGAATCGAAATCTGAGGGCACCGTTGAAACCGAAAGACTGATAATTTCTTAAGAAACCCTTTTTGGAGCGCTATTTGATCGGGTGTTGTTGTTAAATAATTGGGTTAACTAAGGAGTGAAATAAAATTTGCGCTACAAATTTTATTTCTATTCTAATTGTTATAACCTATACATGGGAGTTGAGTGGGACCCACTGCATCCTAACCACTTGGTATAATATTTGTGAGGTGGGTCCCACATGAGCCCCAACCCTTCAAATTCCTTAAACCCCCTCTTAAATGTTGGCAACCCCCCATAAATGTGTAACTCACCCACTTTCCCTCCCCCAATTAATTGAATGCCGACACACCCTATTCAATTAATTTAATGAGACCTTTTTGAATTTTTAAAGAATAGTTTTGGAATATGTGTGTGTGAATAAAATAATACAAGTCTTATTTTATTGTGGGTTGATTCGCTGTGTGGAGTTTAGAGGAGAGAACTCTTGTGGTCTTGAAGATCTTCTTCTTCCTCGTTGAAGAACACGAAGAACACCGGAGCACCAAGGAGTGATCAACGTGTTATTCTTCTCCTCTCCGCAGCCGGTGTGGGATGCCATCCACCTTGGACATACACCGACTTCTTCAACCCCGACACCTTCTTTGACATCGTTGTTTAGGTAGGGAATTGTTTTACGTTCCGGATTTATTTGCGATCTTCGTTGTTGTTTGTTAAGCCGCATGTTATCAGATTAACAGGAGGGGGCTGGACTACACAAACACAGTCGAACATCCTCCCTATTGTTGTTGTGTCTTGTTGCAGATTGGAACAGAAGAAACGTGGTGTCCTTGCACTATGCAGGAAAGATAGAACCGCGGCTGGAGCGGGCCACGTCGAAGAAATTAGGCGTTGTCGCACTGTAACGGAGAGGCCGGAGAAGGTCTTGACTAGGAGCGGGCCGCGGTAAGGGAGTGCGGCGCCGTCACGCCGCGCCGGAGAACCAGGAGGTCATGGCCAAGGCAGGCTGCGGTAGTGGGGCACAGCATCATCGCGCTGCGCCGGACAGATAGGGGCCGCGGCCTTTGGCCGCGGCGGTGTAGCGAGGGGCGGCCGGATCTGCCGGCCGTCGGCGCTTTGGAAGGGCATGACCGCAGGGTCCCGCGAAGGAACACCGGTCGGCCAACCGGGCCGACCGTTTTCTTCTCGGAAGACCGGGGGTCCTAACTCCCGGCAGGTGACACAGGCAGGCCCTCCACGTGGGGGCCCGCCATTTCATAAAGAAAGGGGGGCAGCGCCCCCCGTCCTTTCTGCATTCGCGCGGCGCCCATGTCGGGCGGGACCGGTCGTGCCGGGCCAGGCCGCCCGCGCCGGGCCGGGCTGCCCGTATTGGGCCGAACCCTTACGCTGGTCCGGGTCGCGCCCTATTTGGCCGGACCCGGACCGGGGTTGGGTTTCCCGGTTCGGGCTGACCCAGGGGGTCTTGGGCCGGGTCAGTCCGGGCCCCAAACACCCTAAAATCGGATAGCTTCGTTCAAAGGACCATAACTTGGGTTATGTACCTCCGATTGACGCACCGTCAGTTGTGATGCGGTCCTTGGATCTAAATGGTCATTTAGGTATATTACACTCAAGGTTTTAGAAAACGTTTTGTATAGCCAGGTTGGTTTGAACCCGAAACAAATCGGGCCCTCGGAGTGGAAACACTTTTAACTTGAGCTCCGGACATCCGATTGACGTGTCGTTGACTTTGTTGGTCTCCTCTAAGTGAGATGGACCTTTTTTACTTACTTCACTCAATGTTTGGATACTATTGGAGTATGGTCAGGTAGGTTTTGACTTAAAAACCTACCGGGCCCCTGGGACGAAAAAGTCAATAACTCTCAGACCGGGCGTCCGATTGACGCGCCGTCTGTCACGTTGAGTTCCTATTGTCGTGACGGAACATTGGGATACATAAACTCCGGACTTCGTGTCATTTGATGTATCGACCCCCTTGGATCATGGAGCGGACCCTCCCGGAATCGAGTCTGTTGTGTGCGAGAACCCTAGAGCTGGCTTCGACGAAGATGTCTTCCGTACTAGGATCCTCCATGGGTTCGATGAGGAAGACTACCGTACTGGGATCCTCCGTGGGTTCGACGAGGACGACTACCGTATTGGGTTACTCTGTGGGTTTGACGAGGAATACTACCTTACTGGGATCCTCCGTGGGTTCGATGAGGACGACTAATGCACTGGGATCCTCTGTGGGTTCGACGAGGACGACTACTGTACTTGGATCCTCCGTGGGTTCGACTACCATGCCAGGATCCTCCGTGGGTTCGACGACGATGAAAACTATGCCAGAATCCTCCGTGGGATCAGCAGTGATGACCAGTATACTTGAATCCTAAGTGGTTTCAGTAGAGGAGATGATTCAGAGGCTACATCTAATCATCTTCATCCCTCTTCGTGAGTAGTATACCTATATGAGCTGAGTCTTAACTTACAATCAGAATCATCGATATGATTGTTGTGTTTTCCTATGTCGATTGGGTTGTGAATTCCTATGTGGAATGGATTATGTTTTCCTGTGTGTATTGGGTTGTAAATTCCTATGTGGAATGAATTATGTTTTCCTGTGTGGAATGGATCGAACTTTGGCCTGGATGTTGGATCCGAACTAGATTTGGTGACTTAGGTATATGTATGGGCATATACCTAAGTAGAGTTGGTTGTTACTTTGAGATGGTATATTTCCATTGTGGTTTATCCTTCATGAATTCTGGGAGACCTTCGGGGGTCTTAGGGTCCCTACTGAGTATAGTATACTCACACCTGCATGGGCTTCTCCCGCACTACGTTGTGTTGGTTGCAGACGACGGACATCACTGATCGTGGTTGAGTCTTGTAGAGATGGATGGTACCCGGAGGAGGATCTCACGATGAGTCGGTGCCCGGAGGTGGATATCACGTCGAGTCGGTTCCCGGATTGGGATTTCATGATGAGTCAGTACCTGGAGGTGACAGACAGACGTGGAATGTTGAGGAGGATATCTGTACCTGACCTTCAGGTAGGAAGTCGGAGGATGATCCAGGAGTGGCTAGTCACCTTTCAGCTGTTTTCCTTTGATTTGTACTTTACTTTCAGTTGTAGTTGTACCTTTCTTTTGGGCTTGTATTTCTTGACCCTTGTACTTTCAGCCCGTTTGATTTATAGTTTACTTAGTGTTTACTTTTACTTGTTTACTCTATGGTGATTTTTATCTTACAAAAAGGCAATGCCTTCCCTTATATCAGGTTTTACACCTTCGGTGTTAGTCGCCAGCCCCTGGCCTATGGAAGTCGGGCTTGGGGTAGTCACGGCACGGGTCCCAAGGATGGGTTGTGGCAGGTGTTGACTGGATCCCCGCTCCAAATGGTCTAGAAGTGGTTCCTGACGACCCCTCAGGTATCTTGGCATAGACTACATACTACCCATCAACCATATTGAGAGCAGGGATTCAAGTTCGGAGACACAATCAGTTGTCTTCATGACTTCATCCACAATAGCTGAGCATGAAAATGAGGGAACATCTGCCAACCCACAATCTGGGGAAGAATACTCGAGCGGAGATTCCCACGATGCCTCACCCTCAATCCCCTGAGAGCCTAGGCCAAAAAATCTCCCCCCATCGGATCAAGAAAATGAGGATTTGGGAGAAGAAGCGGTGGGAGATCACAGGGATGCACCTCCCGCATTTGAGTAAGGCATCTCCACCACTGTGGAGGAGCTCAGGGAAATAAACCTGGGTACCGAGGAAGATCTAAGGCCCACTCTCATTAGTGCATCCATGTCCCCCGAGGAGCACGAGGTATATACCTATTTCCTAAAGCAACATCAGGATTTATTTTCTTGTAATTACGTAGAAATATCGAGACTTGATCTCGAAGTGGCGACGCATCACCTGGGTCTTCCAGAAGACCACCAGGGCTATAAAAAAGTCCCCAGAAGGCGCACCCCTCGCATGCTACCAATATAGAGGCTGAAGTCAATAAGATCATTAAATCATGCTTCATTCGGGAGGTCCAGTACCCCATCTGGTTGGACAACATCGTCCCCATCAAGAAAAAGAACAGGAACATTTGCGTCTGCATTGACTTCAGAGATCTCAATCGGCACTGCCTGAAAGTTGATTTCTCGGTCCCGATCACCGAGTTATTGATCGATGCAATGGTCGGGTATGAGGTTTTATCCCCCATGGATGACTATTCTGGGTATAATCAAATCAGGATGGCCCAGGAAGATTAAGAAGACACTGCCTTAAATTCCCCCCAATGAGTATTCTGTTAGAGGGTCATGCCCTTTGGTCTCAAGAATTTCGGCGCCACATATCAGTGCACCATGAATTGTATTTTCAAGTCATTTCTGGTAAAATTTGTTGAATGTTACGTAGATGACTTGGTGGTTAATCCCAAGTATCACTCGGATCACCTGTCAGATCTTGAGATCGTCTTCAACAAACTTTGACAACATAGTCTGAAGATGAACCCCTTGAAGTGTCCCTTCAGGGAAATTTCTTGGCTTCGTTGTATGCCATCACGACATTGAAGTCGACCCTGAAAAGGCAAAGGATATATTTGGCATGCCAACTCCCCAAAACCTCACTGAGTTCAGAGCATTCCAAGGGCACTTGGACTATATCAGGCGATTCATAGCCAACCGGGCAGGAAAATGCTTGCCCTTTACCAGGTTAATGAAGAAACGGGTCACGTACCAATGGGCAGATGACTACCAAGAGGTGTTTGACAGCCTAAAGATGTACCTCATAATCCCACCGGTGGTCATTCCCCCGATCTAAGTAATACCTCTCATTAAATATGTGACGGCCCTAGAGCGGTTGCTGGGAGCCTTTCTCTCACAGAATAATGATGTCGGCAGTGAAAAAAGTCTCTATTACCTCATCCGAACTATGATAGATGTTGAGACTCGATACTCAAACATCTAGAAGAGTTGTTTGGACTTGGTCTTCGTAGTTCAAAAGTTGCGACATTATCTGCAGCATCATGAAGCCCACTTGGATTAGTGTAATAACCCGCTAAAGTACATCCTCAGCCGCCCGATGCTAACTGGGCGCCTATCTCGATAGGAAATCATCCTACAATAGTTTGAAATCCAGTTTGTGCCTTAGAAGGCCATCAAGGTCCTGGCATTAGTATATTTTCTGGAAGAGCACCCCTCAATAGGGACTACTGCACTGGACGTCGAGCTACCCGATGAAGCCATCTTTTCGGTTCAAGAGGAGCTCCCAACATGGAAAATGTACTTCGACAGCGCCTACCGAAGCCCAACCGGGAAAAGCATGAAAGATCCCAAATTTAACAAGGTTGGTCAGGGGATAAAACTCATGTCCCCAGAAAAGGCAGTCTTCTCGTATTCCTTTCTCCTGTCATAATGATTTATGAACAATGAAGCGGAATATCAAGCCCTCATTGCTAGCCTGGAGCTCGCAGTCCAAGCACAAGTACAAAACCTTAAGTTCAAAGGAGACTCGGAACTGGTCATCAAGAAATTCAACGGTGACTATACTATCAAAAAGAAGGATCTGATTCCCCTGTTTGACCATGTCCGAGAGCTAATGTCAGAATTCTCTACAGAACCCACATTGACCTATATTCCCCGGTCTCATAATGCCTAGTATGATGCATTAGCCAACGCGGCCATAGCCCTAGCCGACCTAGACCGGGATGAAACATTAATCAGTATTTCTCATCGCCGAATGGTCTTGCCATTTTTTCAGACTAAGATGGAAGAAATCAATTAAGTTAGTCATGTCTCTGAGTCGTATGCTCCCGCCACTGGCTGGATGACCCCAATTGTAAATTATCTCCAAACGGGAGAACCTCCATCAGAAAGGATTGAATGAGAGAAAATACGGATAAGGGCAATTAACTTCATTCTATATGGCGGCACGAGTCAGCAAGAGGTCCTCTAAAAATGAGACCTCGACGGAGTGCTCCTCATATGCATTGACGGAGAAGAAACAGTTGTCGTCATGACTGAAGTACATGCCGGAGTATCTGGAGCACATCAGCCAGGCACCATGCTTTCCCATCAGGTTTGGAGACTTGGGTACTATTGGCCCATAGTGGAACGAGATTGCGAGTGTTTTACTAAAAAATTCCACTCATGCCAAATTCATGCCAACTTCATACACCAACCTCCAAAGTTACTTCACCCGGCCAAGTACTCCTGGCCATTTGTCATTTGGGGAATGAACGTCGTGGGACCATATCCCCCCGCCATAGCCAAATAGATGAAGTATATCCTCACGGAAACTGACTTCTTTTCCAAATAGTCAGAATATGTACCCCTCAAGGAAGTCGGGGCAAAAAATATTGTCAGCTTTGTGAAAACAAATATCATCACCAGATTTGGTGTCCCTCATACCATACTGACGGAAAATGGCACCAACTTCTGCTCTGCTGAATTAGAGAAACTATACCAAGAATGTGGTATCAAGGCTAACCACTCATCATGTTACCATGCAGTGTCCAACGGACAGATAGAGGCTTTCACTAAGATCATTTCCAACAATCTCCAGAAAACGGTGGACAAATACAAGAAGTCATAGCCAGAAAAACTCCTCCATGCATTGTGGGCTTATCGAACCAAAAACTGTACCGCTACTCGGGATACCCCGTACACATTAGTATACGGAATGGAAGCGGTCCTGCCCATTAAGCTCTAATTACCCTCACTTTTTGTTGCCATCTGTGATAAGTTATCTGATGATGAGAAATCAGAAAAGCAGCTAGGTGAATTGGAACATATAGACGAGAAGTGGCTACACACTTTGCACCATCTGGCAGTATACCAGAACCAGATTGTGTGAGCCTTTAATAAAAAGTTCCATCTTCAGTCTTTCTAGGAAGGAGAATAAGTGTTGGTCCTCTGGACCCTAATGATACCTGGAAGGAAACCTCCAAAGCTGGAGCCCAATTTGGAGGGACCATACATTATACATAAGGTCTACTCCAACAGAGCATATGCCCTGATCTCCATGGACGGTCAATTCACCACGGCTCCCACCAATGTGAGATTCCTAAAGAAGTATTTCTCATAGAAACTGAAAGTACCCATCATCCTTACTGCATGATATTAAAATTCATGGATGTCGTCCTTACCACACAACATTAAACTGCACAGAGTCTAATAATACCCCTCGTCCTTACAGCATGACGTCAAACTGCACGGAAGTCATCCCTACCGTAAGAAGTTAAACAACACGGAATCTAATAATACCCCTCGCCCTTACCGCACGACGTTAAACTGCACGGATAAGAAAAAAAGGGGGAATCGTCCCTACCGCAGGACGTTAAACTGCACAGAATATAATAATACCCCTCATCTTGACCTCACGACGTTAAACTGCATGGAATCTAATAATACCCCTCATCTTTACCACACGATGATCAATTACACGGATAAGAGAAAAAAAATTAAGGAAAAATAAGAATTCTCCCTCCCCCCGTGTACGGACTAGACCTACACTGGGTGTATTTTACGTCCTTACCGCATGACGTTAAACTACACAGAGATATTCCTTACCGCATGACGTTAAACTGCACAGATTTTAGAGAACTATGTACGGCTTGATTTCGGCCCTCACAGGATTCATAGCGACGCCAGGGTCCCCAATCCTAGCCCAGCAATCCCCAAGAAGGTTTAAAAATGCCCTTTTCCCCCGTGTATGGATGAGACCTGTACAAGGTGTATCCTTCATCCTTACCGCATGACGTTAAACTGCATGAATTTTAGAGAACTACGTACTGATTGATTCCTACCCTTGGATGCTACGTAGCAACGCCAAGGTTCCCCGTCCTGGCTCATCCACCACCAAATTAAGTTAAAAATGTCCTCTCTCCCCTGTGTATGGCCCAGACTTGCCTGGGGTGTACCCATCATCCTTACCACGCGACGTTAAATTGCATGGATTTCAGAGAACTATGTATGACATGATTACTGTCCTCACAGGATACGTAGCGACGCCAGGTTTCCCCATCTTGGCCCATCCACCCCTCAAATATGCGTTAAAAAAATTCCCCTTTCCCCCAAGTATGGACCAGACCTGCACGGGGTGTACTTAGCATAGAACTATGTAAGGCTTGATTCCTACCTTCGCATGATACGTAGCGACGCTGGGATCCTCTATCATGGCCCAGCCACTCTCAAATGAAATAAAACAAAAGTCAACAATGTCCCCTTCCCCCGTGTACAGACCAGACCTGCACGGGGTGTATTTTTGCTTCCTTAACGCATGACGTTAAACTTCATGGATAATTAGATTTAAAAATGCTCTCTTTCCCCCATATATTGACTAGACCTGCACAGGGTGTATTTTTGCGTCCTTACCGCACGACATTAAATTGCATGGATAATAAAAAAATTCCCTTTTCCCCTGGTGTACGGACCAGACCTGCATGGGGTGTATTTTTGCATCCAAACCGCACGACGTTAAACTGCACGAATAATGAAAGTTAAAAATTCCCCTTTCCCCCGTATATGGACCAGACCTGCACTGGGTGTATTTTTCATCCACATCGTACGACGTTAAAATGCATGGACCGTGTCCTCACCACACGATGTTAAACTGCATGGATTTCATCGCAAACCACCTAAGATGTATGGAAAAACGACGTGGAAATACTCCTTGCGCATTTGGATGCATCCTCCACTTATATCAGACTCTACAGCCCGAATAATTATGGATCTTCATAACCATTCACGGCCATCGGAAGTTGAAAGTTATCAACCCGTCGACACCTTTGCATGACTATGCATACCATGCCCTCAGCGGCTCTGCATATTGATAGCCCCTGGCCCGTCTACCAAAGACAATATTTCCACAGGCGACACTCTTCCTAGATCTGTACGCTTACCGGCCTCAGATCCCCCATACCATACCTCCCGATCCATAAATTTATGGCGCAGTGGTTTACAAGTTAATCCCCATTTCACATCCAAACGTCACCAGGGTATCCCTACCTGGATAGCCTATATATCCTCCCATGGTTCACATGACGACCTGTATCTACGAACATCAAGCCATGACTATCCGACTTTGACTCAATGGAAAATTGCAGTGAATATGTTTCTTGTATGCTCGGACACCATTATCCCCACATGTCAAACTCTATAATGTGAGCAATCTCAGGTTCTCATAATCATTCATGTCCATCATAAGTGGAATGTTATCGACCTGGGGAAACCTTTGCATGACTATGCATACCATTCCCTCAGCGGCTCTGCATATTGATATCCCTTGGCCCGTCTACCAAAGGAAAGATTTCCTTGGGCGACAGTCTTCCTAGCTCTGTAAGCTTACTGGCCTCAGAGCCCCGACACCACATCTCCTGATCTGAGGAATCTCAGAGTTCCAGTTTACAACCTTCATCCCCCACCCTATCCAGAGTATATCAGAGCATGTTAACTTAGTTATCCTTCTTGTGGCTACAGCAATAGTCACCCAGTGGTCCGAGCTCTATGACCGTTAAACTAGGAGTACATCGTCCTTGCCACATGACGTTAAACTGAATGGGGTAGAGGTACACTCCCGCGCATAAAATAAATCTGTGCAGGGATCTCTCTAAACTTTTTCAGCAACCAGGGCCAAGTATGCCCGACATGTCCATACATTTTTTTACCAAATTAAAGGCTTCATGGCCCTAACAATTGTGGATCCTCATAACCATTCACGAGCATCGGAAGTGGAAACTTATTGACCCAGGAACACCTTTGAATTACAATTCATACAATGCCCTTAGTGGCTCTGCATATTAATATCCCCTGTCTCATCTTCCAAAGGCATGATTTCCTCAGGCGGCACTCTTTCTAGCTCTATACGGTTATCGGCCTCAGATCCCTCATATCATTTCTCCTGATCCATGAAGCCCAGGAACCACGATTTACACCAATTAATCCCCTTTCTACGTCTTGGTCACGCCGAGATATTCAAGCCCAGTAACATTATGATGAAGAGCAGCCTTTGCAACTACATCCTTACCGCATGATGTTAAACAACATAGAGCATCTTGGCCACTTGGCGTAAAGCTACAAAGACCGGGAATTAAACATCCAGGGAAATGCCTCTAACCACAAGAATTTTCACTGATTTAAAAATACCCCCCATCCTTACCGCATGATGTTAAACTGCACGGAATCTAATAACACTCCTCGTCCTCACTGGATGACGTAAAACTACACAACGCCCTTTAAAAATGCTCCACGTCCTTACTGCATGACGTTAAACTGCACGGAAGTTGTCTTTACCGCATGGCGTTAAACTGCATGGTCAAACCTGTCATGGGTTAAGTAAGGAATAGAGGTTTTTCCCTATCCCTCAGTGCACGGGTCAGACCTACATGAACCATCATCTCACACCATCGTGAGAAGAAATGACTTCACCCATTCTCGGTATATTTAGCCTAGATTCTTCTCCAGTATCCAGGCGCCCTCTCCTCATAAACCATACTCTGTAATCTGAAAAAAAAAGTTGAACCCTCATAAGCCACCCCTGGTGGTCTTGAATCTCAACTTCCCCGAAGTTGCTCGGCTATCGAAAGAATACAATCATTGACCCAAGGACACCATTGCATGTATATGCATACCATGCCCTCCGTAGCTCTGCATATTGATAGCCCCTGGCCCGTCTACCAAAGGCTATATTTCCTTAGGCAATGATTCTCTCCATATGCCTCTTGGCCCCTGAGCCCCTATGTTCATCCCAAGATTCAGAAACCCTATGAGATACGGTTTACCATCCTCTTTCACAACCCTACCTGAATATGGTGGAACGTCTCTAAAGAGATTACTGAGGACCAGGATAAGTTGTTCCATTCTAGATAATGTCCCAGCTACATGACGTTAATCTGCAACCATCTCCAACCATTCCTTACACTAGATAAATGCGTAGGATAGGAACCTTACTTCCACAATAATGATTGATAAAAATGCTCTCAAAACCTTTCGGATGTTACAAACCCTTTCCAAGCCAGCCCCGGTGGTTTTCAAAATTCTCCAAGCCACCCATGGTGGTTTGTTTCCCTAAGCCAGACTATCATGATGTCCTTAGGCCATCAGAAATGGAGATTCATTGAGTTAAGGACACCTTTGCATGACTATGCATACCATGCCCCCAGCGGCTCTGCATATCGATCGCCCCTGGCTAGTCTTCCAATGGAAATATTTCGTTAGGAAATGCTATTCCCACCTCTGCATGCATATACAGATCACATGCCTTGAGGCATGCCCTTAATGTCGTTCAAATCTAAACTTGCTTCCTCCACATGCATCTGAAGGACATTGAGAAATATTTTAATCAACCAAAACTCATTGGGGACCTCTCCCCACCAGACATGGTCAAAGTTGTTTTACCTAAAACATCAGTAATGATAGTCTTGACGGCGGGACTTTATCCTGCCCACAAAAAGAGGCACAAATCCTGTTAGGCCGAAAACCCGAAAAGGGCGACCAAAGCAAAATTCGGGCCATACCTGTTGGGCCCACAATAAATAGGCCCAGGAAAAATTATGGAATTAAAAGAAAAGGAAAAACTTTTGTGGGGATTTTCTATAAATCCATAGCAATAGTAAAACTATGCTTGCTGGATCCCATGGTCCAGGAAAAAGTTAGAGTTTGTTTTCCTAAGTTATGATTAATTCTGATTCAGTGAGTTGTTATTTACCCATCAATTGTTCTAGTAAAAATCAAATATTACAACGACAAAAGATTGATAGAGATTTTATTCTATTTGAATATAAAGGGAGGACGTCCACAATTTGGGGTCTCTCCCTCAAAAAAAAAGAGGGGTAAGTAAAATAGAGAGTACAAGAATGGATCTGATAGTCATAAAGGGGCCTGACTCGCTCTCTTTACCAGATCAACAACCGAGCAGTGAAGGTTGTTGCAAGTCTGCTCCAGCACGGCCTTCTCCCTGGCCTCAACCTCGGCCACCGAACGAGTATGCTCCACTGTTGTTTGGAGATCGTTGATCCCTTTCCTGGTGGCTTCAAGGCGACTAGTCGTAGTTGATAATTGATCCCCCAACATCCCTACCCGTTCTTCACATTCATGCAACTCGGAGGATAGGACGGTCGCCTGATCTCGAGAGATTTCCTCCTGTGCTTTCAGCTGATAGAGCTGTATCGTGGCTTCCTCCAGGGCTCGGGTCCCGCGATGAAAGGCAGCGAGGTGAGAAAATTTACATTCACTAGTAGCAACTTCCTCACGGGCCATGACAACTTGGAAAGTGAGATAATGGAACTACTGATAGTCAAATCCACCTAACCCCAAACCAAGGAAGAGCTGTCTAAGAGCTTTGATTTTAGTTATCATCTCAACTAGAGAAGTTTCAGCAAAAATCTCACAAATTTGGGTCCAGGACCACCTTCTCACTACTCGGTGGTCTGCCATGACACTAGGATCTTTGGTATCCTCACTGGATATCATGGGAGAAAAGTATGGCATTGGAATCAGCACAGGCATGTGCACACCAAAATACAGTCCCAAAGTTAGAAGGTTTGAAGATTTTAACCCCGGTTTGGGCTGGGGAATCAAGGTGCTAAGTCCGGTATCGGCCGACAAATCTTCAGGAATTGTCTCGCTAGGTTCCGAAGTCACATGGTCATTCTCATCCACTTCCAGGAGGGTTGGGTCCATCTAAACATTGTATGTGGAAGGGATGGGAGAGGAGAATCCCCTAAGTCGCTTTGACCGACGAGCCATCATTCGGTCCTCCCTCAGAGCTGATGAGGAAGGTGCGGTAGGCACAACAGCCACAGTGACTCTTGATTTGGGAACATGCTGGATATCCTTCCCCAGGATCCCATTAGGGTAATGCTTTACCCACATCCTTTCATACTACAAGGATAGGTAGGGACCCGCTCCAATATCAGGCAAGAGAATACTCGTGTCAGATCCCTCCCGCATCAGCATCAACCACTATTGACAGAGAGGGGCTGGGTGCAGTCCTCGAATCCAAGTAGGGGGAAGGGAAACATGGAGTTTCATACACCCAAACTGGCAGGAGAAATGGTGGGGGAAATAAAAATCACATAAAGAAACCCCGTCATCCCGCACGGCTAGAAAACCGTCCCGCAACGAAATGGTGTAAGAACGTTCCTCAAGGCTACCCCTTGTTGTTTTCAAACATGATGCCAGAAGGAGTGGGGTAGGGAGCGAAAGAAAACTGGGAGAAGTCACTCAAGAGCTCGATGATTTCATCAGAATTGAAGGACTTCAGACAAACCCCTGCTATATCAAGCAGGGTAGTCCGAAAAGTAGGAAGCAGGATGACTGTGATATGAAAATATTCATAACAATGATAATGATACGTGATAAATCCATATAAGAATTGAAATGGACCACTTAGACAGTAGGGTGACCTTCCCTCCTGCATGTGGCTCAGAAGTTCGTAAATACGAGGCAAAGTGGGCATGACCAAATTCACCGGATGACCCTCTTCCAGCTCAACTTCCATCATCAAGGTGCATGACCTGACATCTGGGTTGATATCCCGAGAAGGGAATAACCACCCACTCAAAAACATAGAAAATGGACCTGATAGCCTGAACATAGGTGGCACACTGGGGAGCACCTCATAACCCCATGAAAGGTAGTCACCTGCCTCTAGAACCGCCCAGTAGGAACTTGGGATGGTTCGTGACTATTGATAAGGATGATTCCTGGGGCGCTTGATCTTCGGCACATGACCAGTGATGTTCAGAAATAACCCTATCCATATGATATAGGCAATAAGAGAGCAGGCATGTAAGGCCTGGCCCAATGATTTCTCCTCCATAACCACCATATCCCTCGCCAATGAAGGCACTTGTTCGACATCATCCCAAGCACCAGGAGTGGGCAGAAAATCGTCGTAAATCTCACCGATAATTGGGATCCCTCCCAATTGATAGATGTCCCACAGACTAATGCAAACTTCTCCATGAGAAAGGTGGAAAGTATTAGTGCTTGAACACCAGTGACTGAGCAGCTCAGGCAGGATAAAAGATGGTGGGTAGGCACCAAACTGGGAGGCCCATACAGCAGAGTACAAATTGACTGCTTCCAGTGACTCGAAAGATTCCCAACAATCATGATGGACCAAAAAGTTTGAGGCCCAGTCATTCGAGAAAATCCCACCAGACCGCAGATCCCACCTAGAAATCCACCCCACGTCAGGTTCCACTCGATCATGGTTGATTATAGAGGGATAATTCTCGAAGACAGCTTTTTGAGAGAAGTTTTGAATGTACTGATCACTTTGGGTCCAAACAGAGCCTCTCAAAATGAAAGTGTCTTTCAGATCAGAATCAGAGGTTATCTCCCCCAATGGGGTAAGGTTCGCCTAAATTTACTTTGGTAACACTTCAAAGAAAGGTGAAGGAAGACATGAGAAAGTAGGTGGGACAAGGACGTCATCCTGTAGACTGAAACTGTAAAGTGGAAGCCGATTTTATAGTGGATAACCCAGGATCTCAAGAGATTGTTAGTCCTTCAAGACACCATCTTCGGGAATGATGTACTGACTAGGGTCGTCTTTGATGTTTTCCACTCTGCGAATCATAGATAGACATCCTCTTAAACCAATTGGGAGAGGCTCAGCGGCAGGTCTGGGTGCATGGTGAGGAAGAACCATATTTTCTCCCTACATTATTCAAACAAGGAAAATGGTTAGTCCGGAGTAATAAAACATGGACAAAAATATTGGCCGTATGGAAAAGAAATCGAGAAACCTTTGTGATCAGGCCTCATAAAGTGGTTCGCGATGATGGCATCCCGTGAACCAACCCTACGCGGAAGGGTTTTGTGGTATGTGGTCCCATGAGGCGTTGGATAGAAAGCCGCGAACCAGGTTGCTACACAGGATCCTAATCCCAGATTTATGTAATTATGTTCGGAGGATTTCAAAAAAATTTCTAGTCAGCAGGACCTCAGTCGGAGAAGCATCGAAACCACGAAGCGAATTCCTCTGCGGCCCGTCGTGACATACTTTTTAAATAATCAAAATTATTGGTTCGCGGTTGGGAAATTGGTCTGTGGGTGAAGCCGACCGCGAAGGAGGAATGGTTCACAGAAATAGTAGCTGGTTCGCGGATGAGGTGTTTCGTGATGGAATGAGAATGCGGAGACGAAAAAACAAGAGGGTATAGCTTTCGTGAAGAATCAAGAAAAAGAAAAAGGAAGCCCCCCCCCCCCCAGTATTTATAGGTGTGGTACCCTACTGGGTACACCCCTCTACTACAAACCATCCATGTTTCAAGACCGCTCTGCATCGGAATGGCCTCCTCTTCATTCCGATTGGACCCCATTTCGATGGGGGGAATTTGTAGGGTCTTAAAAACCCCGCAAAGGAAATTCTACCCATTCCACCAAAGAATTGGGGGGAAGAATGGAGAAAATTTAAAGGATTACCAAAGCTAAAGCGGTCCACAGTACGATCCAAATGATGGCGCCACATGGCCGATTCCGCGAAGCCCCCCCCCCCCTTCCCATGGACTATGGTCGTTCGCAGAATGGAGGCAGGGATCCTCCACGGGTGGGAAGCAGGACAGACGCTGAACCAGTCCACCGTCAAGAACCGCCCCAGCTGCGGACCACCTCAACTGGCCTAGTCCGCATCCTCTGTCATTCGTCGAATGGAGGCGGAACCCTCCGTGGTAGCGAAGCACTCCCCGAGATCGTTTGGTTCGCGGGTGGAGATGCGCTCGATGCCCCCCGTGAGTTGCAGATTGACCAGGTCATCCTTGAATCGGGTTTCTGATCATGGGACTCTGCAAAAAGTGACACATGACCATAGATACATCATTTTACCCAATCTATAAAGGGAGATAGAGGGGATGAGAAAAGAGGATTTGGAAATGAGATCGATCAGACTCGGGTGGAAGGATTTCGAAGGAAGGAGCTTAGGATTTCACAGACAGCAAAGTTCCAGTTCGCAAACCAGAACAGGTATGAACCTGGAAGCGAAGTAATAAGGAACTAGAAACGCATAATAACTTGGTGAACCACAAACTTAAAATAACAAAGAAAAGAAAACCGCGAACCATGGCCCCTCCGCAGATTCACTTCCTGCAGACCGTGGAGTTTAGGGCCCTTTTCTGATCTGTCGCATCGCGTAGTACCCTCCTACGCGGGTGAAGCCCCAATCGACAAACCCCCGATCGGCGTCGCCCTTGGTCACCGCTGGTCGCATGGATACCACCGCGTACCAGCCTGGTACCCAGGCTGAACCCGGAGCTATGAACCACCATGGTTCGTGGGATGCCCACCAGGCCACGAACCACCCTGGTGTGCGGGATTCCCACCAGGCCGAGAACCACCCTGGTCCGCGGAATGCCCACCAGGCCGCGAAACACCCTGGTTCATGGGGTTCCCATCAGTCCGCCAACAACCCTGGTTCGCAGATGGCTTCTCCAACCGCCTAGAACATCCCTACGTGAAGGGATCCTCCACCTATACACCCGTGTGGCCTGCTAAATCCTTCGGGGTTCCCATTCCCCGATCCATATAAAATCCTTCCAATCCAGCTTGATCCTCCTTGGCTCCCTCATTGGCCTACTCATTGGCCCCAAGCCAAGGCCTCCATTGCAGCCACCAGACCCGTGTGATGTATCCTTCAGGCGCATCAGCGTGCTGTTTTGAGTTCACATACCCATGGTAAGCAGGGGTGAATGGGTTGCTCCGACCCTTGGGCGGATTCCCGAAGCATTCTTGGGTTCACATTCCCACAGTAATGGAGATTATGTCCCCGGTAGCCCCTTTTCTACCCCTCCACTTGTTTGGACTGGGGCACTTCTCCCCTCCCTGGGGTGTGGTAGTATACCCATCCGAAGGAAGCCCCCATGCACCTCTGTACTTCCCCATAGCCATGTATAAGGAAGGGTGTAGTGGGGAAGGGTGTTTCTCCATCCTTATTTGGGGCCAAGTCCCTCTCCCGATGTGCTTTGTCACCATGGTCATCCATCTCGGAGTAAGCCCCGACCTTATGGGCTGCCCTATGCGTAAGCCCCACTCCACTTCCCACAAACGCACCATTCACGACGTGATCGTCTGGTCCCTGCTGCCTCTTATTTCTCACACCGAGCATGACTCACGTGGGCTTATAGTAAGCATCGACCATGAAATCCTCTTATGGGCATCCTCATTGTGTAAGCCCCAATCCATTGCCCTGGGCCTCCTCAGAGTGTAAGCCCCAATCCATCTCCCTGGGCCTCCACAGAGTGTATGCCCTAATCCATCGCCCTAGCCCTCCTCAGAGTGTAATCCCCAATCCATTGCAAATTATGAGCACTTTGATCCATTTCAAGGCATGATATATAGGAAACCACCCCGAGGATCAAGCCTGATCACCGTCAGACCCCCGGGTCAACATTCACTTCGGATCTACGATAATACATTCTAACTACATGAACATTGGTCCCTATCTCCTAGGCAGGGTACGTAGGAAGCCTCCATGAGGTTCAATCTCAATAATCGGCTGATCCGACTATCTTCACATCGGTTCACCGCGTCACTACTAGTGCTGCATCAATGAGTCCATACTCCTCGGGGTCATTAATCCAACGAGGGATGGTAATCCTTGGGCGTAAATGATTCAGAACCCCTACGTCCAGCTGACCATTGCCCACTAGGAGAAGTCAGTGGATACTATACTGGGGTATAAACCAATGTTTCGCGAACATATGAATACATCTTAAATCTATAAGACAGTCCCAGAACATGCAATAATTCCCCCCAAAATGGTGTGATGAGCCCAAATTTCCATCCTCTCGACCAATACGATTTCTTAAGTGTCACTGGTCAAACAACCCGGCGAACTCCTGCCTTTGGAAAGCAAGTCCACGAGTCATCGGATAAGGAACCATTGGGCATTTCGAGACCGACCCAAAACAATTACCTTTTGTTCTTATTCAATCTCATAAAATAATTTCTCATCATTATGAAAGGGAACCTTAAAAAAATCCATTTACTTTTTCTAATGGGGAATCAAACACCGTTTAACCCAAAACATATTTTAAATTTTATGGTGGTTAACATTCTTTAAATCATGTTTTCTATCACTCTCCATCAGAACATGATGGTTAGTTTCTCTAACATATACGTGTTTTTATATAATTCTATTAGAGTTTTTCTCAGGAAACCTTTGCACTTCTCATTCTTTCTTTTAATGTGATAGTTTTATTGACTCTTTTTCTGATGTGGGAGTTTTAATGATGTTTCTGAGCCCAATTTTATAATTTTGAGGGTGCATTTTACAAAATGGGGAAGGATGTAACATCCCAGGTAAATAAAGATTAATAAATTTTCTTATCTTTTTAATATTTATGAATTAAATATTAATTTTATCTTAAAGGTGATTCTATGTTCGATGAAATACCTGATACACAACAATTGGTTTCTTTTAAACTTTGCATTACATAAAATATTGAGTTATACTAAATAATAATAATATATTATTATTATTTTAAATGGTAGTTAACGCATAGCCATTGTATTTGAGGGATTCAACAAAACTAACTACAAAATGTTTCAATATATTTTAAATGTTTATTCATTTATTCAATAAATGTTAGAATCTTAAAATGTGAATGAATCCAATATTAAGTATAAACACTTTAATATTCTTTAAAAGATCAATTTAATACTTTTTGATGGAAAAGACTTTTTAAATATAGTTTTTGTCACAATTATATATTCTATTTGACATAATTAACTTTTTCTTTAGAATAAGGACATCAAAATTTACATGGGGTAACATTTTGAAATTTTTCTGATAAATTTAATTTTTTAATAAATAGTGCAAAATACTATATTTTAATTCAAAACTACCTTTTAATCTATTTTATTTATATGGTATTATTATATTTTTAACTTGTTTTAAATTGTTATGAAATTATATTTTTACTATTTAAACCAATTTTGGTCCTTGGATGCAATTTCACATTCAAATTGGATATAAACAAGTGTCAATCTTTTGATAGTTATTATTTCTTAAAAACACACTTTTTTGACAACGAGAATTATTTTTAAATTAACTTCTTCCACTTATGTTTTTCGAATTTGGAAAAATGGATACCATATTTAGAATTTGAAATTCCAAATTTTGTAAAAAGGATACTTATATTTTTAGACAATATGAATATTTACTTCAGTAAATATGTTATATACCATGGTTAATGGGTAAATCATTTAAATAAGGGTAATCCAATATTGTTATAATAATATAAAATTACACTAACATGGGTCATACTCTTATTTGGTGATACATGTCTGACCATGGGAATATTTGGGCCAATTGTGGGACCCCATGGAGCCACATGGGAGTGATAATGACACTTCATATTAATTAATTCAAAGTAAAGTGAAAAATTACATAAACATATATCTTTTAGTAAATCAATTTTTACATGGGGTTATATATGTTATCACATAGACTATAAATATTCATTAAAAATATGATAATATTTCATACATCATGGAATTTTATTTATAAATTTTAGACATCATATAAATATAATTATTTATGAAACAATGATGATGCAGTGACTACTGTATTAATGAATGATTTAAATAAATAACATTATAAAATCTAACAAATCTATCCAAAACCTCTCCAATTATTATTTTATGATATTATTTAAAACAAGAGTCATCATATATTAGAATTTAACAAGTTTTGGACGTTTTCAAAATTAATATTAGTATATAATAAAACATTATTTTCAAACATTCCTAAAGAGCCCCTCATAAAAAGCCATCACCTCTAACTCATTACTCGCACCTCTCATGCCCCTTGGCTCATCCAAACTCTTCCCTATTAAGCTCCCTACATCCCTATCTTCCGGATAGAATCCATTCCTTTGGCATAAGGCTCTTCAAGGAAGCATTTTGGTACAATGAAAAGGGGGTTACCCGATTTAATGTAAATTAATTAACGAACGAGTCAAGTCAGACATGAGGTAAGGGGTTTTCATCTCACTTTTTATTCCCAAGAGATTAATGCTATATTTTCAACTATTTCCTTTTCTTTGGTGTATGTACAGACATGATTTTATTATTTGTGTAATATACATTAATTTATTTGTATTTATATCTTCATTATACGATCTTTCCATCATGGTGTGTATGTTTCCCAATTTACCAAATCAGTAGGGGAACCTTTCACCATACTCTTTTAGTCAAATAATTCTTTTATGTCATATATTTTAATTTACTTTTTCTTATGTCAGGATATGTTCTTCTATATCCTTATTTCTTTAAATTTTATGTCCATGTGATGAGAGACCACTTTCTCTCTCATCAACTCAATTTATGAATTTTTATGCGACTTCGTTAGGCTGTCGAATTTCAATAAGGGAACTTATTAATCCAATTTAAATTCATTGGGTTAAACTTCTACTTCATGATTATGGCATTCTATTAATATGTGTGAATGACATATGATTATTTTACAAATAATATAAAGTTATATTTGGTGTATTTATATTTGTCACACCTAATCATGTCATTGATTTATCATTAATCTATTGGTACAGAATTTGTAAAGGGCATTGTCTCAATATCCTTTCATTGATACATGGTTTGATAATATCCACCTTCTTCTTTTATGTGGTATATAATAAACCCCTCTGACTTTTAATTTCATTCAAATGGAATCTTTTTTCAGCGAAGCGTTTTACTAATTGACATAAGTAATTTTTTAACGTTTGCGGTGACAATGACCTCTCTGCCACCATAATCATTAGTTGGCTTCCTCTATAAGGCATGACATTTTTAAATAGAAAAGAAATACCTTATTCAATTTTTTGTTCTTTGGGTATTGAATATGGTTTTTGAAATGGATTCATTAATTAAAAATCCTGAAATTATTTCTTGTGATTTCAAATGATATGTAACTAGCAAAATGTTTATATTTACAATATTTTATGTGTTATGATTTTATAATGTTACTGTGAAATTTTAAGAGTGGTTATGTGAAAGAACAAATGATTAGAGGTGTAGTGATAAACCAGGAAAGATGGTTATGTTATAACATCGAGTGAATTGGGTATGGAAGCCATCCGTATGGATATTCCATTTAGTAATATGTGTGAAAGTTGAATGTATGTTTATTCCATTGTAGTATGTTTATGTCTCAGGTAACATTTGTATGTTATGTTTTCTTTATATGGGTTTTATGGTAATATTTTGGATCCAAAAGTTTTAGAAATTATCTTTTAATCATTGGTGTGTATTTACTACATCATACAGGTTATAATTATTGATCATGATATGGTATTCATGGTTTACAAATTTCTTTGAAAAACTAATTGTTTTCCTTTATTGTGTATACCTTACTGAGCTTTTTTATGCTCATCCGATGATTTTGAAATGTTTTTCATAGGAAATATAGTGGAATAGGTCCAGGGATAGTATCATGGAAAATTCTTTCTATATAAAACATGGAACTAGAGAGGTTTCTCTTTTAGGGGTTTTTATTTCATATGAAAAATGGAAACTGAGTTGAAGTGTCTACATTGTAATTTTTGAGAAGTAATGTAATAGTTGTGGCCTAATTATATAAAACTATAAACTTGAAAATATTCTCAAATTGAATTACAACCTTAATTCATGATTATGTAATGATTTTGGTTTGTTCTTTATAGAGTGGGTAGATAATGTAAGATATTCAAAATATATGGTTCCAGGGGGAAATCAGACCGTGAAGGAGACCAACATGATAGACCACATGTAGTATGTGGTATTATGAGTCATATGGGAGTTAATTAATATGTTAAGGGATGTAAAAATATATTTTTACTTATTCAATTAAATTTGGGTTAGATCCCTTTTTGATGATTATAGTGCTTTATGACCCTGAAACTATGACATATCTTATATAAATATGACGATACGAAGGATTGTGTTGAGTTCAGAGGACAACATAAGTATAAATAATATGGATTAGTTGTGTGGGAACAATCCATTAAGTAGTATAAATTTAAATGTCATAGGATCCTATGTGGAACGGACTATGAGGGGTGGTGGGCCAATCCTTGATAGAATTAGTTCTGTTAAATTGGATTTTAGTTACTTATATGGTATAGAAAACTCAATATATTTTTAAGATATTCATTGATCAGTGTTTTACTTCTAATAATGTCATATAACATTAATATAATGGAGGTGGAAACAGTCTTTGTTATGCTAATAGAAGTTCTACACGGTATGAGTAGCCCCCCATGGGACCTAACATATCTCATCAGTAGCTGTATGATGATTTTCTACTAGGGTATGGTGATCAGTCACACATTGAGTGAAGGTAATATTATAACTATTGAATTCTCTAAGAAATGAGTTCTAGAAGAGGAACATATCTTTTATTCCGAAATGGGTACCTTTCATATGATTATACGCTAATAGTTCGATGTTCATATCTTGGTGACCATCATTTTTTTCCTCATAGACTCTTATTATTGTTCATTTATTGCAACATAAAAATATTTTTTACTCAATAAGATTAGAACCTTACATGAGAGATCGATACATGGAATAAATGAATGGGTTTGGAATGATCCATCGACCACAATGATTTTATTGAATTGGAAAAAATTTGTTTGATATGGTCTTTCCATATAGGACTTTTAGTCCCAACATGTGAAGCTGCAACAGTGGAGTAACAATATTAGAATTTAAATCTACCCAATAAAATGAAAATATGGATGATGTGAATTGAGATTCCCATGACATATAATGCAAGGAGGTATTACATGTTTATTGAGGATGACATTGGACAATGGACGAAAACAAGTTCCATAATATCCCCACCAAGAGTGAGAATATACAAGTTATGATTAACCGTTGACCATGTCAAAAAAATGAGCTATAAAATAGTTGTAAAAATTCACTAGATTTGGGTGACTAGTAAAAGTATCTATCCATTTTTTACACACTATCACTATTAGGGGGGCCCATTAATACATTGTGAAATTTGGGATCCATGTTAAGGAATACACGAATCTTGGTGTGAAATGAGGAAATATTTCAATGGAGTTCAATGAAACATGAATTATTCCATCGTGGCACTAAGAAAATTATTTTGGAAGGCCTGACTAAGATAAATCTAGGCTATCCGTTCATGGGGAGAGTTGTATATTTTTTATAATATATAGTCATGTAATTCAAGTGTTGTGGTTGGTAATAGTAACATTAGGGGAAAGGTGGAAGAAAACATTTTACTTTTTTATATCATGAAATTTTGATGAGAAGTGTGATGTTTGATATCTTGTAGAAAGGACATTGAATATAAAGTTTAACATTGTACTATATGGATATTGCATCATTGATTTTAATATCATCTGTACATGATGGTTGTAGAATAGTTTAATATAATTTTATCAAGATATGGATTGAGTTTCTTATTTCATCATATTGGGATTTATGATAGCAGAGCATATAGGGTAGTAACTTATGGAGGACACCATGAAGTAGAAATAATTATGGTTCATATCAAATTATTTCTTAAACTACTGATTCTAACGAGTGTATTAAGGATTTTATCAAGGTTCAACGATGAGTCATGTTGAATTTGTACCTCTCCCATCATAGCCCTCAAAATTTAAAATATTTAAGGTATATAAAATTGGTGAAATTTTAAATTTTTCCCTGATTTTACAAATGGGTTATGAAACTAAGAAACATCTATGCCTCTTTCCATTTGTAGTTTTAGGTCATTCCAATAAAATCTAATAGGTATTCATTAAGGGGAATATGCAAGGGTTATCACAAATAGTTTATGGTAATGACTTTTTGAAAATGTATACTATATTATAGTCATGTATCATGGAACACCATTATATGTGTTCCATTCCATCTTAGTTTATTGGATAGAGGTTAATAAATCAAGAGAAATGGGAAACAAAATGAGGTTTGGGTAATTAGAATATTTTTATATGGTTCTAAAATAGGATATCTATGAATCACTACGTATCCCATTAAATGAGTAATGAAGCCAAATATTGTTATGTATATTCATGTGCTAGAAGTCCAACACCCAATAGGGCTTTCATCCAGATTTAGGATGCAATCAGAAGGTGGAAAAAGTCTATGAAAATACCTTAGATGATGAAAATGAGACATGGATTGGGAGATATAAGGAGATGGATTCTCAGGGTCTAAGGTAATGATTCTTGTACTGAATATAGAACTCAAAAGAAATATAGGAATCAAGGGGTAATTGTATCAACCGAATTTAAATAGAGAGATAAGGAGGCCTCACACTATGAGAATAACTTTAGAATGAGTATCACACAGTTTAAGGTTGTTATGCATAGACCAAATTCACATGATTCCAAAGTGGTTTGTGTGGTGTCAGGGAGTTTTTAACCCAAAATGGATATGCGTTCTTGGAATCCACATAGCTTGAAAACAACTTGAGGAATGAAATGAATAGTTTTGGGTCATGATTATTAATCCCTTGTGGAGGGTGATATGGTTTTTTACTAGTTATTAAAAAACATATCATCGAAAGATTGTTACGGAGAGAAATTTCGTAAAAATAGTCTCAACTAACCAATGTAATTGTGAATGTTATATATAGAGGATTCATATGATTCCATATGTAAGAATTGGGAATCAAGAAACATATATTTCTGTGACATTGCATGGTAAAAAAACCAATGATGGGGATTTTTGGGGTTATCATCCAAAAGGATAATGAGATTATGATAATGTAATTTTAAATTTCATATAGGAAGATGATAGTGATGTTTTTAAGGAAATTGTCTTGGAAAAACAATCATGCGGTTTAACATTTTATAAAATGACTATTTCCATTCTATTTAACATCATGTGACAGGAATACTGGTTGGTATAGTTCAAGGTTACAAATCATTAACCAGGGGTTTGAACATTAGTTATATTTATAGTTCTCTGACCGAAACACTTTTTAATAGGTTAATATCATAGATCTTGGATCTTAGATTTGAAGAAATTTTGAGTAAATGATTCATTGACAATATGGGTGTGTGTGTCCCAGTGATGTCCATGACCCAAAAAAGAGTAAAGAACTCATATTAAGAGAGGTCCAATGATTGGTATTACCCTAAAGGAATCTCTATCACATGTTTCACATAGATTGAGGTCATTATGATCATATCATTTCTGACTATTTATTGTTTAATGTAATGGGGATTAGTCTAAAGTATGGGTGATATTCCATTTTTGAATGATTTTTCATCTCAACCATGCTTGGGAAAGTTACACCAAGACTCCTAATACCACTTGAGGCAAGATCAATTTGAAAAATATGTACTTTGGTGGACTTCACCTTATCATAGGGGAGATAATTATAATGTAAAAAAGGACATGACATAAAATAGATTCCAAGGATTCTAAATTTCATCATCACCACACATGAATACATTTTAGAATAAAACCATGGGTGTTATACCTCCACTAGAATAAATGTAGGAAAAATGGGAGGAAAATCATGACTTCTAATATCAATACCCAGAAAGGGGTTACCAATGGGTAGGAAACAACAATTTACCATTTCAGAAACACATGTTCCCTGACTTCAATAGAAAATATTGTTGTGAAAAAATTTAAAAATTTTCATTTTCCAAGTTCATAAAACTCAACCCTTCTTCTATTATTGATTATCCTGCATGGAGTGTTCCTAGGATGGTATATGAACATTTATTCTAGGAACCATTTCTCTTATAGGGAATTTTTAGACCAAAAGGGTGATGGAATTCCAAAATAATAATGGAATGAAGTATGCAATTTGACATGACGATATGATTATGGGAATGTTAACCACTCTAGGAGTTATTCCTCGTAATTAGATTCACTAGATGGGTATATCCATAAAAAAATTATTTTTTCTCTACCAAGGGGGAAGGCCCCATGAAAAGGTGTTTCGTTGGGCCCAACATGCATTTGAGATTTGGGAATCTATAAATATCTGATTAGAAATGGAAATCAAGCTAGATTAAGTTCTAGAATTTGGTGGGATTAAAACCATCACTATAAGGGGGAGGTTCTCTCATGAGTTTGGGATCAAGGAATCATGTAATTCTATATCATTAAATATATATCTAGAAGAATTAGTTTTTTATAGAACATTTTAAACACTATGTAATTTCATACAATGATGACATGTGGTTGATGATGTTTAAGGCTATGTACCATTGACAATAGTTCGATAGAATTTAATTTAGTATCATAATGATGTTTCCCCAAAGATTAATATCATGTCCCTGAGACAATGTCATATAGTTTTACATCATGTGAATGAGACATATTACAATAGTTTTATGTCATGTTACCAATACTGTTCCATATATTTTATTGTAATGGGATCAATATTTTTTCATATAGTTTCATATCATGTGATTAGGATGTAAGGGGATATAAATTTGTCTCATGTATCTCAGACTAGGGTGGTGTAGCTATTTTAAGAATGTTATGATTTTTCATAGTGGTTTTCAAGAGAATTTAATATGGACAGAAATATTTCATGAAACTCAAGTGAATAGAGGGAAATGGGGGAATTTTTCCATAAGAATTTTTTCCCCGAAAAGATTCCAATTTTTAAGGTCATTATTTTTGGAAAATCATTTTTTTAGAATTTTATCATGTGGTTGTAGCCCAACCATGATTAATATAACCATATAAGACATGATCATAATGATAAATACTTATTGGTGATGGAATTTCACTATCTCATGGAATCACATTATATAAAAATGTATAAGATGGTTTGAGAATTTCCTTATTACACTAACCTAGTTAATGAATAATCATATATGCAAAGAGGGGAAACACCAAGGGTGTTAAAATTAAACTAGATCATAGATAGATGGAAGGTATTTAAAAGTGGTCCTTGAGGATCTATTCCAAGAATGGAGGGTGAATTATGTTTAGGTAAAAATAGTGGAATATTTTAAAAATATAGGTTCCACTACTGTATTCGTCTATGATGGGTCATGTAAATAAATAATGAACCTTTTACCATGTTCATAAAACATTAAGTGCTATATATCACATGATAACCATCAAGGAAGGTACCTTTGAATGAATTTGATTCTATTTTTTCATGCACTATTGATGTTAGGGGATCCCACATGGGTGTAAATAATGATGGGGGTCAACATTGATGTTGATTTTATGTGTGGAATGAATTAGGGAAATTTATGGGGAACATAAATAGTAAATTTTCTTCACTACCAAAAATTTATGTAAACTAAAAGTAATTTCTACAAGTGAGAGTAAACTCATTCTTTTGAATGTATATCATGATGTGGGTCATTGATAGAGATGTCCCCATGAGTTTGTATTCTTGTTTCATTACTTATACCACTATAAAAGTTAATATAGATTTAAAATGTTCTACAACACATTATAGTAGACAATAGGATCAGGAAGAGAAGGACCACTATCAAATAATTGATCTAGGAAACCAATCATTTGAAATCATGTGATTTGGATGTGGATCATGTAAATCAACATATTGTGGAAATTATTTTTAACATTAATTTTATCAATATATAAGGTGGAAATGTAGTTATTAGAGATTACATTTTTATAGTCTTAAACATGTTTTTTTATTGTTTAATTTCACATGAATAGATCATTGGTATTTACAATTAGAATTTCTATAGGTTGGACATTTTTGGGAGATATACATAGGGTTTCCAATGTATTTCTAGGGGAGTGATGGTATTATTGTTGATTTCACATGGATTTTACCAAGGTGATGTGGGTATCATCTTATTTTCATCACATGAGTCATATCATTCTAACCACATGAGGCATCCCATGATTAAAATATATGGAATCCTATTTTTTTATGTAGGGTAAGAAGAAAATTTAATTTCAAGTGAAAATTTAGGGACTATCATGTTAAACATCTTATCGTGAGGACATTGTATATGTTATTAAACATCATATAGTGAGAAAGTTAGGTTGTTTTATTTTAAGATGGGAAGATTTTACCATGGTATCATATAGTTTAATTTCAAGTGCCTAATATGATGGTAATTAAAGATGAAATTCATATTTTATTGGAATATAACAAGGGTTCATGTGATGTACCAATTAAAGAAACTAAAAATTTCAGGAGGAATGATGTTCTCCCTAATAGCTGTGATCAATGATTATGCACCATTAGAGAAGACACAATGAAATATGTATGGTCTTTCCCATTTGGATTCCATATTTTGAAGCTTCTTCCTATTTATCTTCAGAATTTTTTGATCCAATCCAATATCACTTTGTGGAAGGAGTTGAGGTGGATCTTTTAGTTGAATTATCATTTCACCAGATCTGGATATCTTTTGAGATTATGCAATTTTTTGAGAATATTTTCACTATAGGGTTTATCTTGGGCAAAGAACTTATGCTCTCGTTTCTTTCATATAATTATATTAAATGGTTGTTCATAGTGATGAAAAATAAAACCAAATAGGTGGAACAACCTATTACATACACACTAAAAAGTCTAGATTTTCCGAGGTTATGTTTTGTTCATTATTTAATAGTCTTAGAGGGAATTGGAGAGATTCTTTAGACAACTATTTTTCTTATGGATGATTATTTCAACATGATTTTAAAGAGGGGTTTTTTTAAATTCCCCAATATATTAATTTTATCATGTGTGACAGTGGGAGGACCAGTTAGATCTAATGTGATACTTGGCATTTAAATTTTTTGGCATGGATGATAACAAATTACTTCATTTTTATTATGATAATGATGTGATGAAACACGGATACATGGATTCTTTCAAAATTCATAAACCCAATAATAAAATAATTCATGAATTATTTTATGTGGAATTTATTAACCCACTTTGAGAAGAAGTTATTGTAAGTAAAAATTATCATGAATTTTTGAGTTGTTCCTTGTTGGATGGACCCACAAAATCACATCCCTCTAACAGATAGGGTCTGAACTACATTGTTGTAGGGAGAAGCACTGGTGGTTGATACATAAATTTGGAATTTATATTGAATTGATGAAGCCTATTTGATAATTCAATGTATCCATCATTCATGGTGGGTGATAAATGCCCCATTATCTTGATCTGGTGATAAATTTTCAATATTGTATGATGGGCCCCAAATGGCATGGCATGGAACACTTGATGGACATCACTAATCTCATTTCCTTGGATATAGTGTAGAATTATTCAACTAAACTCACACTTATATAGGTTAATCACAAGGTTGTGTCTATACTGGAATGTTATTTTCACTACACACTAATAGATTCAGCCATTATTGGTTCGATCAAACTGGATAGTTCCATACTGGACATAATCAATGAATGGTGTAATCCAATTGTGTCTTAATTTTACAATCACCACATTTAAGGGGCCTTAAACATTGTTGTTGGAAGATATTTCAATTATATTTCAACCTTCATTGTACAAATTATTGGGGGTGTTGAACCACTGATATACCACATGAACAAATAAGCCATATTGGTTGTTCTCTATTAGAGAATGTGTCCAATAATTATATAGCATCATCTAGGTAATTTTGTAACTAGTGAACCTGAGTCACTTTATTCTTTGAAGGGAACTATTCAATCAAATCCCGAGTCCTCTCTAGTAGGGGGATGAGTTCATACATCCCGAGAACATAATAACCATTAATCTTCTAGATGAATTTCTTAATTTCTCCCTTTACAAGAAAATGAGGGACATCAATATTGGGAGAAAATTTGAGGCAAATTATATGAACCTAATACTCAACCTCAATGTTGGTGTATCCATCCCACAATAATAATGAATTGGGAAATACGACATTCATAGGGGTGATGGAAAAATACCAATTCCCATCCCATATTGGTTAGGGTTATTGAAACCTCCTGAGATTGGGCTGTAAGAGGAATTGATTATGTGAATGTACAGGCATGGCACAATATGATCCATAGAGGAAATGGATTTTTCTTCGATGTTGACATCCATTGGAATTTTATCCATTACTAGATGTATAAATAGTAAATATTCCACTTCATATCTCTTGGTAACATTATATGGTGTGGGGAACCTAAAGTAAAACTATTGTATAATTACCCCCTACCCACTAATCACCATGTTTTAATGGGGAAGTTAAATATGAACATTATAATATCCATATAGGATACCTATTGTATCATGTATTTCTAAAGGTAGTTTCAAATAAAATGTAAAATAATTATTTAATTGAGAAATATAATATTTATTGATGGATATTTGGTCTCTTTTTCAAATATCATGTGTCTAAGGTAATAGAGGTTGAATTATGTACCCTAATATTATGGGTTATGAGGTCACCGTGGGACCATTCCTAGGTGGTCACATAATAGACCAGAGGCTTCACTTCGATGAGTGGTGTTATGAATGTGGTATATTGAAGAGAATTTATAATTTATTCAAACATTACAAGGCAATCTTAATTAGACTTTTATGTTGCACATTTCCTCGTGACCCCTTATATGGAAATTTACATTCCTACCAAATTGGTGAAAAATTGTTAGATGTAGTTCTAGTGACCATAGAGGCATCAAAAAGCCCAATGGTTGCATGATAGTGTCACCCTACTGAGGGAATAAACATTCTCATTATGGTTTTTCATTTCATTATACCTAATGAATAATTCATAGAATATTTTAACGGTGACCCATAATCCACACTTCAAGGGGTTCATCACTAGGTGAAGCGAGTGGAGGATATTGAACACTTTCTCAAGATCAATGGGATAGTCCTAATATTGGTGGGATTTATCCACCAAATCAGACCTTCCCATATTACACATATATATAGGCTTTCTCATCATACAATTCCTTAGGATGATGTCTTGCATAAATTTGATATCTATCATTTCTCTCAATGTATTCTTTTTCACAAACATAGAGAGGACCAGAATCATATTTTTATTGGTCGTCCAACTGATCAGTTATTTAGAATGGAAGTTTAATTACATTTATCTATATGGACAACTCTTTTCTAGTATTAATTCCCTTTTACAATTATGTTCCTTTATCCTGTACTATGTGCAGGTGTATACAAGTTTTTATTACTTTGGATGAATACTTACACGCCATCTGGTGGATCTGCAGTGCTGCACTTTTTGACATGAAGGATATCATCTTGATGATAGTTTTTCGGTAGATCCTTGACACTATGAAGGATACAAATGTGTTTCAAATGGGATATTTTGATAATAATATTCCTGAATTTAGTAATTTTAGAAATTTGGGTATCCTTGGGAATGGCATACCTTCTATGCATGTGCTCGAGTTCTTTGGGTAAACTATTCTCCTTCATTGGACCAAATTTAACAAAAATGGAGCCTCTATAGGTAACCCTGACCCCATGGGGTGTTTTTATATTCTTTGGGATCGCATAGACAATGTCATTGGATGTTTTCAGGGGGCATATCGTTTGAATTATCCACTTGAATCAGATATGCTGGGAATCATTTATGATTTCTGAGAGGACAACATAGTTGTCGATGGGATTTCCATTATGGGCGTTGGTGTGACACTCACATGTTCATATGTTCTCCCAATTGTTTTAATTTTTTTCTATTAACATTAATATAATAAGATCTTTCATGTTCGACTTTTCTAAATTTTTTCATGAAGAAATACATTGTCCTAATGGTCGATGCAATTTTTTTAAAAGAAATAATAGCATAAGCTTCCACAAGGTTCTCTGAAGGAAATGGCATCATAATATTTGGGAACTATAATTTCCTAAATAAGAAGACACTAAGACTTTCCCCAATCTAGTTGGTCACATTTCCTCAATAGGGATTCCTCGTATTCTAAAGGTTGTTGACTAGTAGTAGGGCTCCAAGGTTGTACATCGGGAAACTATACCATCATATTCATATCATCACATTTGTGTACTAACTGAGTATATAGTGACATCATAACAAATTGAGACCAATACATTTAAAGTAAAACACACATATTATTATAATGAAGAATCCATCAATAAAAACATTCTGTAACATAGGAAAAGTTACGTTATGTCATGTATCTAATGAATGAGAATGCGAATACATAGAATTAGAATCCAGAAAAATACTTGTATCAAAATACCAAGAAGACTAAAGGGTAATCTCTAATATCTTCATGAGAAATATTCCAGTCATGTTCTACCCGACTTTGTGCTATACTCAATCAAAAAAATTCAACTAGGAACTTTAAACTATTCCCACCTACATCCATATATTTTGTCTTACTACCATCGATAACCTGTATTGGGTGTGAGATAAACTCTTTAGTACTCCTCTAATGGGGTCCATAACTAATCCATAATGGTTATATAAACCATAAACAAGTGTATATTTAACTAGAGTGACCTATATATAGATATGTAAATGTATATGTAAGTCACATGTGTCATACCTCAATATCCTTTATGGTTTCATATTGGGATACTATGAGTTCCATTCCTTTCAAATAAGTTGATTCCACAATAAAATATATAGGTTCCATACCATAATAATACTAGTTTTTATACCTTAATAATTAGTCAATTTCATATTGTCAACAAATTGGTGTCATAATATCAATAATAATTGATTACATACAATCAATAAATATGTTTCATACCTTTTATAATAGTTATTTTCATTCCATCAGACAATAGTTTCCGTACCTTTAATATTTTCAACGTCATACCAAGATGTAACAGGTGCTCTTCCCATTATAATATTTCGATTCAATAATGATACATCGATCATCAAATATGTAATAATAATGATATGGAAAGGGCTATTATAATTTCCATACCCATTTACAACTATCATTAAATCATCCATTTAACCATTTTAATAGCATTTAATAAAATTTCGATGAATTAATTTTCCTCAACGTGTTACGCATTTAATTTATAGAGGATTTAACTATATGGGGGGAGAGATCAAACATAGAAATGGTTGACTTAACATAGGGAAAATTAATGAACACACCTCATGGGTGGATTGGGTCAAGGTTTAAAACCTCCGACAATGAGTAAGTTCTACAAGGCCAAACCATAATATTAGTATTAATTAATTTTATTTTTATCATTTAATTGTAAGTAACATCCATAAATTCTTATTGGGGAGTACAATAAATCTACTCAAATATAAAATAAAAACATAAAAAAATAGTTTATACTAGAATCTTTAAGCATGTGGTACAACACTCATTAACTATCAACCTTTGTTTTTCTCCAAATTTGAAGAATAAAAGATGAATATATGGATTCCATGAAAATAGGGTATATAATCTCACACCCAAATTATAACTACCAAAACATTTATAAATAAAATTATCAATATGATTCAACAAAATGACATAATATGGATATATAAAACACATGAACTTGTTTTGTTATATTATATATATTTCGATTTAAAATACCATTATGAATCATAAAAATTGACATTATAGACATTTAATAGTGATCATATTATTATTATAAATAAAATATTTAGAAAATTCCAATTGACATAAACAATCGATGTGATGGACTCGATAAGTAGGATTGTACCCTATGAATCCCATTTTTTTTTATCCTCCAAGGGAGATATAATCACCGGTTTCTTTAGACAAATCCCAATACATGTTCCAATATCTAAAGCAGGAGTAAAACCATAACAGTATATGTTCAAGCTCATCGAGATCACAATCCAAACCATGTATACTGAACTGTCCCATCAAATTCTCACCATCATGCACCTTACACTAAGAGGGTATTATGGTGTAATAATGGGATATCTATCAGGACCCTAATAATATTAATTTTTATATTTTATAGAATAATTAATATATTTCTCCTAATTTTTATTACCTTGTTAATGATTTTTTATTATTAAATGATAAAACAAAAATTGTCTTCAACTACAATATAAAATTTCAATTAACATATTAATTTTGATCAATTAATGGATTTTTCAAACTAAATAATGTTGTAACAAAATATAGTATTTAAATTATTATTATTAAATGTAAATTATAATATACTTTTTATGATTTAATATTAAATTTCATAACAGTTTGAGAACTTTTATTGTTAAAATACCAATCATTTCACCATAAATGTGGATTCATTCCTAAAACTAGAAATTAAAATATTTAGAAAATTATTTTGGTAAAAAAAATGCTATTTTTTAAATAAGAATATCAAAATTATCAAATGGTTACTTTTTCATAATTTTCTAATGCAACCAAATTATATGGTATAAACTAAATACAGTATAAATATATGGTTTGTTTTATGAAATTTTAATATCACAAATGTAATGTAATAAATACTCTAAAAGTTTTTTTAGAAAAAAAATTTGTTTTCCCTTTAAATTATTTTGTTACAATGATATTTTATTGATTTTATAATTCCTTTATGAATCCTCCAAAATATATAATATATTTTATGGTTTAAAAATCATTTCATTAAGAACATGACTCACATACACATAACCAAGGATAGTATTATAATAAGTTTGGGCGTTGTATATATAATATAATGAAATATACAATTATTTATTAGAAACCATGGGAGAGAACTCTAGGATGGTTTTTGGTTTTGAAAAAATTATTACATAGAATCCAAAACATATGTTTTGGGAATTAAAAAATTACCCCCCTCACTATCCCTATATAAACCCACCAAATCCCCGCTTACACTTTATTAAAAATCCTTCGATCACATCCACACTAATCCCTTCTCACTCCATAGTCCTCCCTATGTGACCCGAATCTCCCGCGAATATCTTCCCATCGTTTTGGAATCATCTTTTCAAGGTAGGATATCTAATCTTTCTCCTCATTATCGAAGCATCTTCATTATACCATTCCTTATATTTAAAACTCTAATGTTAGGATACATTATTCCATATCCCCCATACAACCCTTATTATGGATAAGTGTTGTCATACACCTTTTAATAACATTAAACCCTCCCATGATTATTTATGTTCCGTGTCCAGCTCCCAGAATATTACTACAATTTTCAATGCCAAAAAATTATGTAGTGAATAACCATATCCATTTCCTATCAATGATGTTAACCATTATACACTTATACTACTTTGATTTTGGATATACATTTATGTAATCCACACTCCATTGTCTTGGGATTAAAATAGATGAAATATGTTCATTTTTATATATTATATGTGGAACACTTATGCATGTACATGATTTTATTATGATGGATTCTCATAGATCACACTCCAATGCATTGGGTAACGATTTAGTCTCATTAGGTTCCTTGTATGTTTCATTAGATTTTATCCTAACAACATTCTGTTATACTGTATTCGTGGGAAAACGGGACTTCTGTTTATTATTTCATGATTAATATTGTTTCAACATTTCCATGTTTCCATTATGGTATCAAGATATATCATGACTCATTATTGTTGTTATCTCTCTCATTAAAATCATTTCCACATAAATTCATATTGTCTAACTTGTAACACTTTCTTCATGTTATTACATTGTTTATTCCCGTAGTATGATTTATAGTCCAACCCTTTTTTATTTATATCGCTAGGTTATCCCATACTATTTTAATAATGATTGAATATTATGGGTATGTTAAGGATATTATCAATAATGATTATCTACCCCTGTATTATGTTGTTTTGTAATGAGACTAATTATGAAAATACCCTATACATATCAATTTAATAGTATGTATTATTTTTATTCGTATGTAATAAATTAGGAAGTAATTTGTAATAAAGGAAAGGGTTTAAAATGTTGGTACAAAAGGAAAGAATAGTTATTTTGGGTATTAGGATTATAAAACGCTATAGATGGCCTTAGGGATAAGAATAAAAATAAGAAAACATATCAATTTTCTTAAAATGTATAGTGTATTTGCTTAACTGGAAAATAAATCAAATTCTAGATACTATGAGTGGATGTGGCTCTTGAATAGATATACCTATGGGTTACACCCAAAAAAATTGCATTGATCAAGACTTGGTCAGGAACTAGTGTGATACAATGGGCCTAGATGCACACACAGTTTGACACTATAGGGTGATATTATTTAGTAAATTTAACATCTAATTTTAGTCCATTATTAATGAAAATATTTTTTATAATATTATAAATTATGATATAGATTGGGGACATCTTATGTTGAATCATAAAAATTCCTAATTTAAGAAATAAATGTCATTAATAAATTACCACTTTAATGTTACTAGATTTTAGTTTATGTGTTTAATAGTTTAATGATACTCATCAATAATATTCCATTATTCTATCCAATGGTCAGAAATAAGAGGAATTGATTAGAATCCCAATGTGAAGGGTAATTTAATGAATGGACAAATGGTATTCCCGCCCTAAAGGGTGTTTGAAACATGAAAATAGCAACAAAAATCTCGCATTTTTCTGAGGTTCTGAATATAAGCCTCAATTTGGAAGAATTAAAAAAATACTAAAATGATGTATCATAAGATTCTAACCATAAAAAATTAAAATATTTCTTATTTAAGTCTTTATGTGGTGCTACAAGGTGGCAAAATTCCTCAATGAATTGTCTATAATAACCTTCTATCCCAAATATACTATATATCACAACAATGCTCTTGGGATGATACCATATAACCATAGATCTCACTCTATGAATGTAAACTAGTACTCCTCCCTCTAATATAATGATACTATATAAGATGACCTTAATGATCCAAATGTAGCATTTACTAAGGTTATTATATAGCTAGTCCTCTCTTAGGGTATTCAAAATTTTAACAAGTTGTTTGGCGTGATCATTATGAGTATATGAATACACCTATGTATAATCTACATATATTGTATAAAAAATTATAAGTAGTGGAAAACCAAATACATTATAGCCATGAAAATGAAAATAATTTTTTAAAAAATTGAACAACATAACAAGATACTCATAAAGAAAATCTCTGTAATAAAATTTGGTAAAATGTTTTTCTAAATTTCTAAGACATACCTACTTATATTCTATCATAAAATAAATATTATAGAAAACATGTGCTCCATAGATATAATAAAATATATTATCTATATGCTGTAATAGATTCTAGTTCTTCAATGTATGTTTATTCTACATCTGAAAATCCTCCCAAATGCCTAGGGTTATATCCACCTTCAGAGAGATAAGGTCCAATGATCCCCAAGATAAGTTATTGGGAAATATAAAAAAATTATCTTCTATGTCCTATAGCTATATTTTGAGCTCCTAAAACTCAATAGTGGTCATTATATAGGGATGAATTGAAACAATTTTATATCCTAGACCCTCCCAATTGAGAACTCCACCTGTCACTCAGTAGGTATACCTGAATATTAATTAGATAAGACATACGTAAAATGATCTTATACTAGAGATAAGTCATTCTAATAAATTCATTAATAACTCATATAGAGCCTAGTAATTTTTAATGTCATTCTACTCAACACATGATGCCATGGCCTGGCTCTACCAACCTGAACATCCCATGTACCCTTTTGAAATGAATTACTACCATCTAGTGATGTAAATTATTACCTTTGATGATAGAAATTCACAAAGGTGTGATAAGGAACTAACCATTCCTTCCTAATAATCAATTCAAAACCAAACATATCAAAGATTAAGATCTTCCAAAGGAAATGAAATCCACCTTTATCATGGGGGGATTTACCAAATTGGCATAAACTCTTAAAATGTGTAACCAATGTTTTATTAGGGTTTATTATCTCATACAAGTAATGATTCATGAGTGTGAGGATTTACACAATATCCATAGAGATGAATGAATATGAATCCAATGTATTAGGTATAATAGATATTGTGTTAGATGCTACTAAAATAAAACCACTAACTATAGAAGGTTTAGAACTCTACTAATCTAACACATGATTTTCTACACAAAACTAGCCCATAATGTGCCCCTTTGATACAACTTGGATACCATGAGAAGGCCCACCCTACTGATATTGAAAATATTGTGTGTAGATTCCATATTAATGAATATAGCATCATCAATATTAGATGGTATTAGTCTATCTCGGTACATGATGTTGAGTTGTGGAACCTACCCTAAGACTTGGAGTTAGAGTTTATCCTCTCTCACTGACCACATTCTGAATGATCTAGAAAAAACACAATAAAAGGATCATATTCAACAGGATTGGAACACAAATATAGCCCTCTCACATTGATATTTCACATTACCCTATATTACGCACCTAGTAAAGACTAAAAAAATGCCTTTACATTCACTCTTACTTGTACTTCCCTCATGAGTGGTCTCGAAGTTAGGCTTCCTATGACCAAATACTACACTGTTGGCTTGAGAAGCTGATCCACTCTAATCAAGAACACCATCTTCTATTGGGTTATATTCTGTAATGAGAGACTCATTTAATATTTTAGACATGGTACTCAATTTAAAATACAACACCTAAGAGAGAATAGGACACCTAATTCCATCCACAAAACATCATGCTTTCTCTATTTCATCAGTAGTTCATGGAGGCACAAAGCATTGAATATATGAAGAATAATCTCATTAATAATTATTTGACATTCAACCCAACTAAAGGTTCAAGAAATCCCTAGTATTGTTTGAACTCAATGTCTCAGAAAAAAATTAGTCAGTGAATCTAAAATGAAAATCCATAAAAAATTCCCAATATTAAAAATAATGTTTTAGAATTTCCCACCAATGTTTGGAAGATCATGAAAGAATATATTTAGTTAGATTCACAATTCTCATTTGAGGCATCTAAATGTTCTTGAAGATAGATAATACAGTCTCATTACATTAATCTACATCCTCCGATCCACCATCCCCTAAATGAATAGGATTATATTTCTACTGAAACTCCAATGTCAACTCTCTTATAGAAGGGGTGGGTTGTGAAACAGCATGTACAATGTGCCTAAACAATATATTCCATCCATGTAACTTGGAATAATTGGTGATCATTGGAATAAATGGAGGTTCCCAAGTGGAAATACCGACGGCCCACCACCTGCAGAGCATTTTTATCACAACTATCCTAGAATATTACATGACAACATCATAGTGGAATAAATATAAATATTTTATGAGTGAAACTAATTTACGATTTGATAATAGAATAATAAAAAAACATGAATATTATGCATAAAATCCATCCTATAAAAAATTTAATCTCCTATTTCTATATAGATATCCAGATTCGGATTATTTGAAATATCACAGTGAACATGATAGGCACTACATGATGTCCACAACAGACGTTAGCTATTATTCAGGAACTATGTTTCTCTATAAGGATCCCAATATATAAGCATTCATTTTAAATTTATATATGAAAAATACGTTTAATTTTCAATTGGTATCCCTATTTGGGGGATACCGTATTTAAATTTAATATTTACAAATTCTTTCATTTAGATGAAATAGTATTTATCTGAAATGACATTAAAAATTTATACAAGTGCATGATTTATAAATCGTTATTAGAAGTTAATATAACTACATACAAACCTTTACATCTAATCAGGAAATGTGATAGGTAATATTCGATGATTTTACTAAATAAATCAATATTTCCATTATATTGAGGTAAAAAACCTTCACTAGATTACAAATGACATCGATGCATTGAAAATAAAATAAATATTAAGTCTATATAACCTCAATTACATAAGTAAAATATGTGATAATTTGTTTTTTATCGTCCCATCATTAACTTTTAAGGGAAAAAACTTTTTATATTTGTGAAGGAACATCAATAACCCATTATTTGTCCTCCTTTCTTCTACATGTATTCTATTTTGATAACATATATATCTTTCATGAAAAAAACTAAAAAGTATAATATAGTAAATCAATGGAACCGATATGGTATATAATTATTCATGACATGTCATTCAAATATGTTTCTTAAAATTACGCATGACTAGAGAATCATTGTCATATTGGTATGCGAATATAATTAAATCTACAATAATAATGACCACAACTTCACATATCCTGTGTGTTACCAACTGGTGGAATCAAATAAACTATATCAAAAATTAACCAAATCAAAATATCCCATCAATCATAATTGATATATTCCCCCATATTTTGGTTAGATAATCCTAATAACAGTATCACTAAGAAATTATTACATGTATTAGTCACATTTCAACCATCCCATAAGTGTATCAAAATTAAAATAAACCTCAAATAAAAAAATTTATGACCCGACCAATGATCCACTAAGAGGCTCCCCAATTCGATTGTTTACAAGGCCTCAAGTGAGCCTCCCTTTATTCTAGAGTCTACTGACAAACTGAATGTGTTTGAGGTGTTAATGTGGGTAGATTATACCCAAAAATTTAGAGGAGCTCCATGGTGTAATTTTATAGTATATCAAATAATCATAATAAATGAAAACCATAGTACAAGAAATAAAACATCAAGATAATAATAATATTAAACCATCAATAAAAACATCCGGTATAATTTATAAAATGATACAGTATCATTTATCTAGAAGAGATTACATAAAAACATGTATGAAGGCATCCATATAATACATGTATCAAAACAACAAAAATACCAAAAATGATGTCTCTAATAGCATCATGATACATAGCTTAGTCTTGTTCTCCCCAAATCCATGATATACGCAATCTAACCTTAGAAATTGGGAACTTTCCCTTATCCCTACCCATATTCATTTAATCTTCGCAGGCACTGTCATGGACTAAGATAGGTTGTGAGACAAAATCATTACACCACTACCAATGGTTTATGTTACAAAACCATCCTTTCCGTATAATCATAATTGTGATCTAGTATAAAATTAATGAACTAAATTAGAAAAAATATAAACAGTTATTGTCACAAGATATTGGAGGAGTTATAAATAACATATGTTCATGAATATATATACGTTTTCAATACTAGGTATTAATAATCTCGACATTAGCCAAATGTTATAATAATAACATGCCTACACGGACTGGGTCATATGACATATATTTGGAGATTTAAATTTATATTTAATTCATAAGTGAAATACCTTGATCCTCATAAATAGTATCATACCATAAATAATTTTACATAGGGGTCACAGGGTCATATCTCAATACCCCATCCAATTTCACATCGCAATTCCATAGATTTCATATCATTATAAAAAGATAGTTCCATATCGATGTGTATAGATTCCATAATATAATAATCATAGGTTCTATACTAGAATAATATGTTAGTGTCACCCCATAAATCAATAGGTATCATTACATTTCAAATAGTCATTAACATAAAATTATTCAATAGGTGTCATACATTTTGTAAAAATAGGTTCCATGTCATTAATCAATTGGAGTCATACCATTAATATATTCAAATTCATATTGAGATGTAGCAGGTTTCATACATTTATAACACAACAATTCCATACTGATACAACCAACATCAATTTGGTAATAGTATTAATATACAATGGTCTATGTTAATGTCCATAACCATTTATAATAAACATTAAATCAACCATTTAACCATTTTATTATCTTTTAATAACATAAAATATAATGCATGACCCTCTTCATATAACATATTAAATTTTATAGGATGAAACTATAATGGTGGGGAGATCACATAACAAAAGTGGTTGTTAAACATCGGGAATATTAAAAAGCACACCACATGGGTGTCTTGGGTCGATGTTAACACCCTCCAACCATGATTTGGTGCTATATGGGTGACCCATTGTAGAATAAATAATTAATTTATGGATTATTATTTAATTAGAAAAAAAGATCGTGAAATTATTACATGTTTCTTAATGGAAATTGTGTAATATAAAACAAAACATTTTCCAAAAGGTATAGAACACCTACCTTAGGCCTACGGTAGAACATCCATCAGGTAACATATAATTGTTTGGTCTAGATCAGATGAAAAATGAGGAACAGATGAAAAATGAAGAACAGATGACACCTAAAAAATAGATCAAAAGTGAATTCAATAAAAAAACTCCATTTATATACAAATAAATAATTTATGTAGATGGAGTATTTTATAGAATAGACATAGTGATTCGATGGGACATATGTAAGTCGAATTAGATTCTAAAGAAAAAATGATAGAAAATATTTCCTTCTGATTGAGGTGAAACTCTCAATGGGATATGAATGGGGTTTCTATACACTATAGGAAGAAAATAAAATTGGATGAGGCTTTTTAATGAAAAGGAGGTCAAAATGGAAAACATTTACCATCATTAAAAGTCACACAATGTTGTAGGGTTTTTTTCGAACCATGTGCCCCCTAATACATATGGATTAGACCACTAATGGCATGTAGTTCCCAATTATATAGACTATGAATATCCCTTTCACACCCTATTTAACTTTCTAACATTGTAAATGGACATGGTTAACTGGTTTTTCTATATAGCGTAGAACAATAACATAGAAAATGATCACCTTGTGTGGTGTTCCTAAAAGGTTTAAACTGGGTTACATATTTTCTATTAACCATGTGGGTTATTTTTACATAATAATATATGGATCTTGGATCATAACATGATAATGAAACCCTTGTTTCTTTTATAACATAATTTTATACATTTACTAGTGTAAATGTTAGAAGCACAATTGGTAATACAAGGTTTTATACCTCAAGTAAATGTTTTGATATTACATGGGCCATCCATATCTAGTTATGACTGATGTACACTTATATATTAGAGAGGGACTTAAAACTATATGAAGTATCAATTAGTATCAACATTTCAATATCGGAAAAATAATCCTCTTGGAAGTAGAGGTTCTAGTCTCAAAAGGAAATGTATATTCTAGCATGTATATTCTTATTCTTGAATGGGACAATGTTTTTTATATACTTTGGGTGTTGAAATTTTATGATGAAGTTTGAAATTATTTGTTTTTCAACATAGACATCAACCTTATCACCTTGTAATGGTTTTATATTTCTGATAGTTTTTTTTAACTAACATTTTCCTACTCGGACGCCATGGAAATGACAAAAGAACTGATGGTTGATCCCTGAAATTTATTTTTTCTTCAATTTAACAAATCATAGTATCAATTATAAGATGCCACATAATAGTAGTTCTATTCTGGAAACATGAATGCACTAGTAATTATTGAAAATATATTTTCCATTATTTTGAAATTTTCATTGTATAAATAATTTATTATAGTAGAAAAAACCTATTTCAATGTGTATGGGGAATCATTAGTATGATCTTCTATATATGGACATTGAGTAACTAAGTAAGGAGGCCACATTTTTTGAGAATAAGACTTGGGAGTGTGACTCACATTCATTTTATAAGGGTTGGAATCGCCCATCAAAAAGTTCTACCCTATATAGACCCTGGGTAAAATTATAATGAAACAATACCACATGGTTTATCACTAAACTTTCAACCATATATATCAAAACAATAGAGATGAGTGGATGTAAATTAAGGAAACCCACCTTTTAAGAACTTGTTGTAATCTTGTGATACTATGGTATGGGGGTTAATCTATCATCAACCATAGGATTTGGGAGTTCTATATTTTCTCAACCCTATCCCATGATGGAGAATAAGGTAATATGTTACCACCCATTCTTCATGCATAAAATGAAACTAAATCCAAGATACATGGTCTTGGCCTCCCTTGGGGGGAATGGAAGAATGAATCTATCTTTCATATGAATTTAGTGCTCCACTAATGTGGATGCCAGATAATTGTAGTAATTGATACACTTGATCCCATCGGTTTGTGGTTGTTTCACCTCCTTTTTGTACTACCCGAAAACTAATTAGTGGGAAACATATGTATTAAATAGAGATTCAACACCATAGAGTAACCCTACCTGGCCATTGATGGATTCCTTTAGGCACTTATTTACATAGAAACAACGAGGGGACCACTCAATGTATATAGACCCATGGTCTTCCAAAAAATCCATTGGAATTATTTCCTTGAGACAAGACCATGGACTCATTGATTATTACCATGACCCATTTTTGAGTCTTTATCCAAATCATATCACCCATATTTTCTCCCTCTCATTATTTCCTTGAACATTCAGGTTGGTTGGAGTAAAATTTTCTTTTATAATCTCTATCTTCTTGAGTATTGTGAATCAGATATGATTAATCTTGGAGATAGTATCAACTAAGAAGTGATGGGTTCAATTCCATTAAAATAGAATGTGACATAAAATGGGCATATATAACCCTATATAGTGTTACCCATATCCTCTTTGGAGAATGAAATTATGTCTTGTTAATATTCCCACTCAGATTCATTTGTGTGATAGGCATCAGCGGTATATACCTCAATCTGAAACTACAATGGTCTATTCAAGGTCATTATAAGTTCATCACACATCCCCATTAGCAACCAGAGTTCATAGTGTATTGAGACTCTAATTGGTTTAATATAGTGGTTCTTAATCTCTTAATACTTCTCATAAAGGGTAATTTTTCTACCATATTATAATTCCTCTTTAACAGGGAGAATAGTGGCTATCATTTGCTGAGGTACTAGGGTCTAGATATTGTTGTATGTGTCTCACTGTTGACTATATATTTTAGGATGGTCACGATACAGATTCAGATAGTTCATAGAGAGTAAACCCTGGCCATGTTGTTGTTGTGGATGAGCCACATGATCTATTAATAAGCTTATCTTCATAGTTGTACTTGATGGAGCATCCTGAGAGGGTTTTGCATATAGATTCCAAAAAGAGGCATTTTAAATTCTCAAGGTGGTTTGGAATGTCCATTCTGAAATTATTTATTAGACATCATATTTTCTATAATGGAATATTATTTTCCATTGATGGTGACATATAGTTAAGCATGAAGGTACAATGGATCATTCTTCATCACCCAGTACTATAATGCGACCGACTAGCATGAAAAAATTCACAGAAGAAAATTCATGTTACTCATCAATAGAATATTCTAGTACATTTCATATTATATGGTGTTTTTTATATTTAGAGGCGCAATTTCACCATGTTTTAATGTTAGTTTTAGATTTTATTGGGGACTCTTATCACCCTAGAAAGAATGGTTCCAATTATTATATGACTTAGAATGTTGGGATACAATTGTTGTGGCAAGAGGTGTTATGGAAACTATAATATTTTACTATCCACTCAAGTGGGAAACGATAATATTATCGGTCTAAGAGATCATCCATAGGTCCATCCAATCACTATACATTTTTTGTAACACATCTTGTAATGAGTTTCCATTAATAAGTGTCTTTATCACCAATATTGATGGTGAAATATATATATTCCAATAATGTAGGTATTTTGTAAAAATCAACTAGGAAATGGAATACCTAGTCTTGGATCCATTCTATGAAGGTTAGGAAATCACTTATATTGTGTCCAAGGATAATGCAATATTGTAAATAAATAGCATTATCAGTGAGATCATCCTCTGGGGGACTTCTATGTTCTTATATTTTTCAAATGGAATTTTCTAGGGAATATATTATGTACCCATGGATATACTCATATTTTAAAAAAATATTTCTTTAGATTCATCTCCAAAAATCTAATTATGTGTTCATAGCCCTACCATCAGGCTTGGGAAGCATATTCAATATGATTTTTCACTTGATGAGTCTGTTCTAGGAGGGGCCTATCCGGTGAAGGTGCTTGAATGTGGAATGGATATGGGCTATAAACCTATACAGTTGAATATATTCATTCCATAACTTGCCTCCATAGGGGAATATAAGAAGTAATTGTTGTGACCATTTATTTTTTTACATCAAGGATTATTTTAGACACTAATATCATTCATCCAATCCTAATAATCCACATGGATATCTCTTTGATATTATGGTGGCGATCATTTCATCCAATATATTCACTAAAAACATCCCCAATATCTATTCTAGAAATAGATACACATAAAGGGTATATGTGATCCCATTCCATTGGTCAATGAAATCTTAAACTCACACTTCAACTATTTTCATTCTCTTAGGAATCTCATTGAAATAGGTCTTACGTGTGGTGGTACTAAACATGTAGAGGAACAACCTAAAATGATCATACTAGTAATAAATAGATCATAGGGATAGTTGAATATACTAGAAATATATGTTCCTTCATTTTCTTGGATGAGACTAAATATATTGAACATTTTTTTTCATTGGAGATCCCAACATTGGGAAACATCATGAGGTGATATGGTCCAGATGCTGTAATGGATCACTTATCCCATTAAATGGGGTGAATCTTGGATTACCAACTTATGGGTTTGGGAAAACGTGGTCCATGCATGATACATGTGGTTTTTTATAATTCAATATTCGTTATTTCTTCATATTTAATTCCTTATGACGGGAATGAGGGTGAATATCTTATCATCCTAGTAAGGGTAGGTAGTCATTCAGGCTTTAACTGGCCTACTAGCTCAAGCAGTGAAGCGGTATTGGTCCAAATATGGGAACTAAAACTACTCATAAGGGTATTTAGATCATATCTCAATAATTTTAAATGGATCCCAAACTCTATATTGATTGGGTTTGTAGGACCACCCACCTAGGCTCTCGGTTCCTTGCAGAGGAGAACTAGTTTCTCTTCCAATGGAGCGATTAAGTCCCCTCTAAAATTTTTTCAGTTAGGGTTATTAAAATTGATGATATAAGTGGTCATTTTCTTGTATACATTCAGGTACTAGAGGAATTAATCCATCCTATAATATGATATAGTATCTAGTATGTCATAAGGTGGGAAGAGTAGCTGGGTGATCCAATTTCCTTTTTTGAGAGGCTGACATTTAGGTGGAAACAATAAATTGGGGAGACTTATAAGGCCTAACATATATCTGTAATAAAGAGTAAAGGAAACCACTATATGGGAAGATAGGTTTTCTCACTCCCAGTGGAATATTCTTTTCACTATTCCTTGTTTTATCAACCCAATTTCATTAGTCATCTAGATGATTGATCAAGATGAAATTCTTGGTGGAAGTTGATAGAATGGTTCATTCATTGCATGGTTGGATTTTAGCCTAAGATATCATGGTAACATTGGAATGTGACTTATATTAAAGCTATAATAATAACCCAAACTTTTTATCATCCCATGTATATAAACCTCTTCTTTAACTTACTAAAGTACTGTGAGGCTATTGATATAGGCATACTGAAAACGGAGTTTCCTTTCATGTGTTTGGGTGTTGAGACATTGGGATTCTGGAGATTACAATCCTCGAAAAATAGTGATGGATGGCCTCTAGGTGATCATAGATTCGTAGATATTATTTTTTGAAATATAAAGGGTTCTTAAATGTTTACCATATTTTCTAGTGAATGATAGGTATCTGTTCCTCATTAAGGGACTTTGGAATATATAAATGTAGCTCTTTAAGAGGCTAGAATGTGTAAATAGTTGATTTTTGTCTTGAATGTAACATAATTATTCACCATAAAAATTATAAAAATGGATTCTAGTTCTTTATTTCCATAAAATCCAATCAAAATTGGTCAGGAAACTGGTTGTGGTAGTGATAAAAACCTATTTTGCTACTGGATTTCTAGAAGAGGGAGCATTACATAGTCCAACCACTAAAAGAATAGTAAAGTGTCTTCTGTAGGATGTGACATCCTCATGACTATATACATATAATATTTTTTATATCTTACTTCTAAATTATTATGAATACAATACTCTATATACGACTCAATGGAGTCTTTACCATCATTATAGGGTTTTAATTAGGAATTTTAAGTCTCACCCACTTCTTATGTGGATATTGGGAGAACAAAAGCTAATGGATGTATGGAAGATTGAAAAAATTAGTCCTTACAAGGAGGGAAAAATATCCTCCTCATTAAAGTAACTATGTAGGTATTTTTCATCTTTATAGACCATATCCTTGGGAGTGGTTATCCTTAATCAATAGTCTTATACTCACAGCTCTGGTGGTGATGGAAAATGTGATTCCATCAATTATTTTGTCACCCAATACACATTAATGATGATGGGGATGTGGAAATTCCCCTATTTATTCCCTACTAACTTGAGATCTCCCTAAGAGATATGCTCTTTCTATTTAAGGGTTTTATTTTGGGGGTGATATAGATGGTGTGGCAAGTATGGACCCAACAAAAGTTCATTATCCTTCTACACCATGAAGGATATTCATAGTGGGGAGGATATTAATCATATGGAGGATGTGGGTGTCAATTGAATGAATTATGAGGAGGACCTCCAAGATGGGATTCTTTATCATGTTATGGTACATTCCTATTATCAGTGGGTTTTTGAACATTTTATAATCATTGAGCAATGTAGGTCCCATTTAGTAAACTATCAGTAAATGTTTGATAAAGATTTTTCCCAATGTGCCTAATGTTATAAACAAATTTAGACTGCGTAAAATATCTACATCAATGATGTCTTAGACAGATTATACCAAATGTTCATTGTTTTATACCATATATATAAGAATAGTTTCACATCATGAACATAATATCTTTTTGGTGAGGCAAGATACTAAATTCTCAAATGTAGTGAATTCAAATTCATGTAGTGTCTAATATATTTTATTGAATCAGAGATTAAGGATGAAAACCTCGCATTAGGTTCACTCTTAATTTATGATTCCTTCTATCGGGGCATGCATCGTGTGGTGAGACACATTTCTTCACTAATCATGGTGAGGCATGGATCCTTGGATAGGTCGTTCCATCTCTAGGGTGTCTAGTTTCCCTAAATTAAATCGTTATAAAGGTTTGTTTCCTTTATCAACATGTTTGATGATATTAACTCATTGATCGGAATGTTATTATAGGATGTTGATTCTTCCATCCATGGATTACACCATGGGGATTATAGAATTGTCATGGGAAACCTTATATATTTAAATATTTTTTATGTATCTCATTCCTAGGAACATCTTGAGGTAGAAAATTATTAATTATGATACTTTTATAATGATAGGATTGATACAAACAACCACATTTGGTGGTGATGTTGAATATATATATATATCAACTTATAACGGGTGTGTTAGGAATCTATAATTTTATCGTATATTGAAGTCTAAGTCATATCATTCATGATACATCATAGGTGTGTAACCTGTGGCATCCCAATTATAATATGAGGAAAATGTTCTAAAGGGATTATAGCTTATTATGATTATATCCTTAGGAATTTAATGTTTATTTAATTATATTGTGATTATTATGTATCTGGTGGGATTATGGTGTAAAGAATTATAGGGACATTATGTTATTTTTTAATACTTTTGGGTACATAGTCTTGGGTTTAATGTCTTATATGGATATGGTCACAGGTTTAAATTATTGTGAAGATGTTTTTCACGTTTTTTGTATTGTGGGTAGATAGTTACATATTTAAATTATTTTGGAAAAATTATTAAACATTTATATTACTATGGGAAAATTCCCAATGTATACTTTTTTGGTACTAGAAAATTTTTGGCTAGTATCACAGGTAATAGTCAATGTCTTTTGCCAACCTAAACATTTCGAGTTTTGGTTGAGTGTGTTCCCATGGGAAATGAAACACATTTGCGGGTTTCATATCCCAAGGGGAAGATTAAAATATTTAATGGCGTTGTTGGGGTATCAGGGTTAGTGTGTCATTCATGGGAGAAATTGATTTCACTTTTATATTTTCACCTCTAATGGGGAAGAAAGATATATTTAGCAATGATGTTACGGTATCAGGAAGAGTGTGCTCCCAGAGTGGGGGAGATAATCACACATTATGGTTTTTGTCATCTAGGGGAAGGAATACATATATAATCAGGGTTTTTGGTTATCGATATTAATCATTAAGGTGGAATCAAAAATGTTATATTAGGAAACTAGGACCAAATTCCATGCAATTAATGAAAACAGTGTAATTTCTTGTTACTTGATACCTCAGTGTAATTTAACATCACACTGTAAGGATGCTCATGTCATAGAAGGAGAAGAAATAAGGGACAGTGTGGCTATTATGCATTGGGGATTTGATGCTATGAAACAACACCTGTATAATTTGGGATTTAAAAATCGATTATACCAGGATGGTGTGATATCAAATCATACGAGTCATTCATGAGTAATCCAATGTTTATTACATAGGGTAATGCCACAGTTTAAAATTATGTGAATTTGAAATTTACATGCAGTTTAATATCATGTAACTAGGATATTGGACTATCGTATTTGAATTCTTATAGCTCAGATGTTGGGATGGGGGGTAAATTTAAGAAGATAAATTTAAAAATTAAGAGAATGGTAAAACACTAACACTCCTCCTAGTGAAAGTTATGATTTTTCTTATGATGTTTCTACCTTTAGTGGTATGTGTATATAACATAGGTTATTTTGGATAGAACAATTTATAGAAAAAGATAGGTTTTTCTAAAATGTGGCAGTCCTATCATTTGGGTGCCTATGAATATGTGAAATAGAAAAAATAATGGTTCATAAAAGTCATAGAGTAAAATTACTAAACAAAAGGGGTTGATGATAATGGTCATAAGGATGATTAAAGAAAAAATGATCCTATATTACCTAGATATAGGGGATTTTAACACTCAAAATTCCGTAAGGTATACCTGTTAAAATAATGCATCATATTGGGGCCCATGAGGATGATTTTATAAAGGTTTTGGGTTTTCATGAAGGATACTTGTTTCTTGAATGTCAGTCCTTCATGAAATATATATTCCATGTCTAGGGATGATATCTTGGCTCCCATGGATATGGTTTTCTAAAATATGAGTACCATATGAATTCAAAATATATATGGGATATATTCCTCTAGCTTGGAGGGAGTGATCCTTCAAAAATGACTTATCCATCATTGAATTAAGGCCAATTAATCAAGGGATTTTGTTCATATATGTTTACTAATTGTAGGAATCCATATTATCTTTGTCCTATGCAGGATGAAGTTTCATAAATTTAGATGATTTACAATAATTCCAAATGTCATTTCACCTTAAATAAAGGATGGGGGGACATATTTTTATGAATCATTAAGGCTGATACATAAATTTCATAAAGTAATTCAATTTTTTGGAAATATATTATTTCTCAGTGCTTATATGACCTTCACATAGACGTTTTCATTTGTGAAGGGTTCATCATTTTCCAATACAAAACCTTAGCTGGATTATGAGTCCATTTCTGCCCTAATTTTCTTGGAAAAACATTTTCATTCATCCAATTCTAATGTGCCCCAGGTTTTTATATGTCAACAATGGAATAGTATCCATTTTTCACATGTGATACAAAGAGCCTCCCACCATATATAAAACAATCCATCCTCAACCAATAATCTTCAATATCTATGGTCTGTAATAGTGGTTAATAATAGTAGCATCATTGAAGTCCCACATAATTTTTTCTTACACATAACCTATATAAATTGGCCACACCTATTTATAGTAATTATATCTTATTGCTGACAAGATTCATTCTCCTACAATAATCATCCCTACTACTGGCCTTACACCATCTTGTGGATTAGTAAGACTTCCCTTTTGATGGGATAGCTTGATTTTATATAGTTCTAAGATGAATTTTAAAAAATTACTATAAAATATTTAGTCACGTAATATATTTAGTACTATCATATAAAGATCCCAATAGTTGGGGATAACCCCTATATAAAACCTACGTAACACTCCACGAGAATATAATGTAGGGTTGAATTAGCCAAGAATAGATCCCATGTAAGTTTCACCACTCCCATGTTTAATGGTAAAATGGAATAATGAGTAAGGGTAACATTAAATCACACATATGAGAGATCATGGAAATAAAAAAATAAAAGGTAAAATCTATTTCTTACAAATTTTATGGGTACACCACAAACCCTATATCACGACATGAATATGTTTGATCTTCAATCTTGAGATTATTTTTGGTTTTTGAGGTGGAATATATTGTATGGTTACCTCTATATTATGGATCTGTAGAACTATTCTCACAATGGTCAGAGGATTCATGACATAATACACTATTAATTTAAACAATTTACGATATAAATCACTATAAAAATATAAAACCTCATAAATTCAACTATTGAAAAAACTCAAAATATATAATTACATTAAAAATAATTTGGAAAAAACTAAAAGAATATTCATGAAATATCAAAAAAATTGTGTTTCATTATTTCTTAAAAATATAGTAACATTATTTTTTTCATTGCCACCTTTTTTCCTTTTAATTTGTTGAAAAATGAGATAATAGTTTGGGAAAACCTCTTATGATGTTGGATAGACTCTTGTTACTTTGTAAAAATGGGAATGTGAGAGAAAAAGAGATAGTATTTTTTTAGTACATGGGGATACATGAGTTATTTATATCCAATTTTATTGAAATTTTTAAACATTTTTTTAGAATGTACTGATGATAATTATAGCAATAACTATAAAGAATGAAATTGTATCCAATGATATGGTGTTTAGATAACAGTCACACATGGGGAATGATATGATTAATATCATGAGTTGATTCATCCATGGATTTTGAAAATTGATTATTGATTTATTTATTTTCAACATGATCATAAAGGATTTTAAGGTGTATGGGTGTTGAATTAGTGAAAAATAATTAACTATTTCTTATGGTTGGAGAAAAAAAATTCAATATGGTGTTAATTAAATCATAATAAACTAAATCAATATAAGTTTTACTGATATATATAAATCTCCATTATGATGGTAATATAAGACAACATGAAAATTTCTTATGTTATTATGTTTTCAGTATTACATCAGTATCATAGTTCTAAACAATACCATGGTTTGTACAGCTTGATTAAGATGAGGTGGTGTTAAACAATGTCTGTTATAAACTGATGGTTTTTCCATAATCTAAATGGCCATACTAAAATAGTATAAATAATTATGAAATTTTATATTCCATATAATATTTATTCAATAATTAATTGAGGTTTAAATATCAATATTTTGGAGTAATATTTCAATACAATGGATACTTTAATGTACTCTATGGTGGTGAATACCATCAATCCATAATAAAAGTCAAATCTGATGTAGAATTTTCTGGTTTATGGGAAATATTTCTATATTTGGAAATCATTTTAGATGATCAATTATTAGATTTCATTTTTACTATTAAATATAAATACAATACATGTCAACACATAATTATATTTATAGGGCCTGTAAAATTGTTTACAATTAATCCAATGTCATAGGTACTTAAGGATTGTTTCATAATACATCATAAATATTTTAAACCTTTCTTGGCCTATCATTATCCTGGATTTCATTTCCATATTCAATATAATATAATAAGTTCCTTTTTATATAAAAATATAATTATATATACAATGAGATAATGTCTATTGTACACCAATGATTGTACACTAGATAAAAAATATTTTTTCATTCCCCTAAATATGACATTTGTTTTGTGAATTCTTACTCTCTCATTTTTTCACATCATCATTGATTAGTTTTATTAATTAAACCATGACAATGATAACATGAGAATAATTCATTTGAAAGGTTGTATTTAAGTTACCACTGATTCCCACCCCCATCTCAGTGGTCTTCATTACATCACTGATGCCTCACATAACCTCAAAAAATTATTTTTATTGCCTTATCAATTTTTTTCAAATACAAACTATTGGGTTATGTGGACTTGTAATATTTGTAGATGTATTAAAAAATCAATTTAAACATCAGTATTATAAAAGTTAGTTTTATAAAAATAAATGAAGTAAATAAATACATGTTTAGATCAATATTTTTTTGGTCTAAAAATACATTACTCATTTTCCTCTATGTGTAATACATGAGATATATAAATAACATATCACATATATAAGATTATCCTTTTTAACAATGAATTTATTAAAGGTTAGAGTATAGTAGATATCAAATAATAAATCTTCCACTAATAAAATATAGAACATGTTTAACTTTTCAATTAGGATTTAGATTCATTATATAGTTGACATACATTAAATTAAAGAATCCCCTAAAGATAATTGTTTCATAAGAGGTTTTATAAATATTTTTTAATTTGCTTTTATGTTGAATCATCCAAACTGTATCACTTAATTTTCATCCATTAATTTTTAATCTCATTATAAATTATTAAAAAAAATTCCAAATTCTCATAACTAATCATCTGAAGCATTATGGATGACAGAACATGTGTAATTAAAAATAATTAAGTGACCACTCTATATCTCACACGAAAATGATATCTCACATTGTAAAATATCTTATATCATAAACATATTTTTTGTTATCATGTGATGTATCCCATATAAAACTATTTCATATTGGTATTAGTTCATTTTTAAATTAATATCCCATATTCACTAAAACATCAAATAATATATATATAGTTCACATTATGTTATAACATATATAAAATATTTTGAAACAATATCTAATTTTATTTTGGATATGCTCTAAAATATTTTGGATAATATAACATTAAAATTATATTAATTATGGACAGAATTTTTATACCAAAAAATTCCTTATTAACATTTCAATTATGTGTGGCCCTATCAGACTTGGTAGTGTTTGTAATAATTATTAATTATAAATTAATAACCATAAAAAATATTTACCTCTAGATAAAATTATTGTAATTCACGGAATTAATAGATATCGAATGATCTCTATAAAAACATGTAAGTAATAGAATGAATTTCAAATTGATATGTCACTATAAACTATGAAAATTAATAATATTCCCCTTTGGAAATTAACTAGTACAACCATTAGACAAGGAACATGTTAATATTTATAGTTCAATTTATCTTTTCTATATTATCCATGTAAATACGGACCCATATTTATAAATATATCTCAGAGAATTAAACAGAGTATATGATAACATCTCATGTCACGCTACTACATCTGGATAAACACCTATTCATACATAATCACTAATTATCAATTGTGAAGAAGAAGAAAAATTTTGTTGTGTAAAAAAAATTACATGACTGGAAACATACCTAACCACCCCTGATTAGCTCAATCTTATGTTTGACATTATAATGGTTTAAATGTGTGATGTTTCACATTTATTCAGACTTAATAACCATATATAATGGAGACTACTATAAAATTGTCATCCTTAGGTGGCTAGTAACATATGTAGAACCAACACTAAGAAAATTTAAATCAATGTTATTAAAATTTCATATTTATTGAGATAATTCCTATAATTAGTTTTTTTTAGATATATTGATCTCTCTCTAAACCCTAATCAACTCATTTATAAAAAACACATAATATGTAAAATTTAAAATATATCACACTTTTATTATTAGTGAATTTGTATTTTTTAGGACTAGTATTATAAATAGAATTAGTTATCCCACTAATATATCAAGGAGAATTATAATGATCTATGGAATGGTTTCCTCATTGAAAGATTTTCTCATTTAAAATCTCTTTTTATTTTTGTAAATAACCATCACATAATATAATTTATAACATCAACAAATGATAATTTAATGGAATTGGGATATGATAGTCACTTCAAGATATAGAATATTGAAATAATAAATATCCATTTAATCATTATAAACCTAGTAAAAATATCAATAAGATAATATTTATAAATAAATTCATTTTATCACATTTATATTTTGTAAAAAAAATTAAAGTAATCATAAAATAATATGAAATTATATAAAAATAATGTCACATGGAATGTAAATACCATATTCTTTAAAAAAACTCCCACAATCTCATAAAATCAAATTCACGGTAATTTCCAATTAAAATATTAGAATATTATTTCAATTCATGCCAATTTAAAATAATTGTATAAAATAAATTTTATTTAAATTCATATTTAACATACCAAAATATATTTAATTTTTTATATTTTATACATTTTTACATATGTGTGTATACTAATTTGATGAATCATAGTGTATGAATAATATGGATGATAATACATGATATACATATGATTCATAAAATGAGATATGATAAAAAATCATTAAAACTTTTAAATATATACATTCCTATATCTTTTATTATTCATATTTCCATATGATATATCTATTCTATCACTATTTTGATTCTATATAAATAGTTTTCCATCCATATGAATCAAATATATGATTCAATTTTTTCTTGGAAAATGTAATAATAATAATTTTAGGTTAAAATGATTACAACATTCTAATTGTAATATTATATGTTTATATGTGCCAGATACCAAACCACAATAAATGGTGTTCAGCCTACTTCATTAAATTTATGGTGTCTCTATAAGGGATTGGATCATATCATTGGGTTGTTTTAACTGTTTTTAAGGCCATCTCAGATCTCTTATTCCATGTTATCCCTTAGTATTTGAGGATAAGGTTCCTGAACACCATTCAAGTCAAATGGACCGTATTAAGGTATATATGAATAATAGTGCATAGTGTACAACCATTATTATAGATCCCTTTTGTTATTTATCAATGATCTCCATGATATTGATTCTATTAAGATATATATTGAAGGAAATGAGGGTAAATTTATATTATGGAAATCGTTTAAAATTTCATTTTATGAGGATAGATAATGTTGATTATTGGATTTATCCCACTTTTATGAGCATTATATCTTCCATTAAAACCCATAAACTGTATCAAGGCCAACATAAAAATTAGTGGGATAAACATATTATTTTAGTGGAAGTAATATTTATAAAAAATTAAATCATTTGAGGAAACTATATAAAAATAAATAAAACAGATATAATAAAAATTTAAGGTGATGCACAGTTTATGGATTTAATAATTACATGATGTATCCTAAAATATTGTGACTAATAAAATTATTAAAACACTAATTGTGGGGTTACAACTATATAAAAAACATTACACGAAATCAATTATAATATAATGTAGGTTAATGAAAATGTAGGGTTCCAATAAATTATCTTGTGTAAGGCATGGTATATGCGGATTACTGAAATCATAATATAATATTATATCATAGTGATGATTTTAGGAATGTTAGCTAGGAAACCCAACATGTTAGGATTCTAGAGTAATAGTGCTGATTCATTTATATTAAATTGTTTTTCAACTTAAATATCATTGAGTTATATGTGTTGCAATTTGAGGAAAACCCCAAAATAATGAAGTGATGTTGTTCCATCCAATGATGGGTCATTACATATAGAATTTAGATATTTATCAACAAATTGTATGGATATATATGTCCATCATTTTATTAAAATTTATTTTTGTATATATCATTATAAAAAACATATAAAATATAAAACAAACCAATAAATGTATTATTGTTATAGATTATGACATACATCACTATTATCATTTTGATATTTCTTATAGATATGACCAATAAAATAATAATATATTAGTAGCCAATGTTTATAAGGGTTTGAAAAGTGAGGAATTCTAAAAATTTATATTTTAATGTTATTGAAATCAATTTATCCAATTATTTCATATGTTTATTTGATTATATGCTCCCATCACACATTTGTGCTAATATAAATAGACTCATTAATAGGAGAGAACATATGAATGGAGAAGTATATCTATATATTAGAAATTGGAAATGATTTATTTCATCGGAGGTCGTAACATAGTATCTAAACCTTTGATGTGAATTATTTCTAGTGTTAGATAAATATTTTTATCATCCCTATATATAAATTTGATTTATTTATATTATTTATATAAGAGTTGGTCTTTATTCTCTATCAACAACATAAATGGATTTAAATATCAGTTTTAATGACATTTTGAATTTGTAATATAATGAATGGTATATACATTTTAGATATACATAACCTTTTCAATATCATTTAGTATAAGAAATTGAAATTTTATTCTAAAATCACATATCTTGGGAATTGTTTCCATATACATAAAAATGATAAATAAATTTAAAAATTTAAACGTATTAATTGATTAACACATTTTATTATGGATCCATTTACATTTCTCAATGATTTTTATTATAAAAATTCACAAAAATATCTTTTAGTTGATAATTTCAAAGAGTTTGTGAAAAATTAGATCATATACACAATGATTTATATGGATTAAAGAGTACATAAAAAAGTGGAGGGTATGAGTAATTTTTACCTTTAGCGATAAATCTAGATATCGTTTTTAACGTTTCTATTGGGAAAATAACATAAAAAAATTAGATATATTTAATGTGTTTAAAAATGAGTTAAATAATTGGATAGGAAATATATATTTATTCTCTGATCAGACCGGGTTGGTGAATACATGTTCTTGTATTTTACTAATAACTTAAGTTACCTTGGTATTTATGCATAAAATAGTCCTCATAGAACAAAGTAATGAAATAGATTTTCTGATATAAGTAAATATACTATGATTCACAAGGTTAAATTAATGAAGTTTCAGTATGAACTTATTATATCATTTTTTATATATGTTTAGGAAACAATTTTAATATTTTGTTACTATATTCCATCCAAATTAATCAAAAACACTACATAAGATATGAACTGCGATACACCCATACATGTACACTAAAATATGGTGCTAAAACATATTCTTTACAAAAAAGATTTGATACTTATTAAGATAAATAAAATATAACTTTCTATGCATACGATATCAATAACCTTCATTGAGTCAATTACAAACCCAAGGCCTTTTAATTTACACTTTTTGGGAATTATAATAATTCATTAACTATAAAACCCAATATTTTTTTAATTGAATAAAAATTTATTCTACAATACTAAGAAGTCAATATTTTTCTATATAAATTCAATATCTCCCAAAACAATTAAGAATCCATAGATCCCTTCAATATGTATCTTCAGTAATACAATTCCTCAAAACATTTATAAATGGAAGCATAAGAAAAGGTGTGCTCAAATTCTCATATATGATTACATATCCATTAACAATATAAGGTCAAAAGTGATAATAAAATGAGAATAAGTGTTTGAAAATATAATTAAGTTACATGACCCTAAAAATGAAAATCACACACAATAATTCTTATATCATAAATAATGATTGATGGAATCAATATTTGTCATAAAATATAATAGGAGTTATAGGAGTATTGAAATATCACTCAATAACAAATGATAAAAAACATAGGGATAGTAATAAGGAGTAACAGTGTGGTTCATATATAAAAATAGAAAATAATTTTCATTGTTAATGAAAAATTACAATACCATTATCACATAGTGTAAATTGTCCCATAGTGGATTTATTTCACTCATTGTTTATTTGATTCCTTAGAAGATAGAGTCACATGTTATATTGGGTTTACTCACATGTCCATTATATTTTATCTTGTGAGATTTAAATCATAATCCAATGAAATTTAAGTTTGTGATACTAAATTCTTCACCATAACATAATGAAAACAGTGAATATGAGTGATAAAAGAATATAATAACATTCTTTTTTTTAATTCATAGATTAATTATACCTAGGAAATCAAATGGGTTGAATGATAATTTAATTAAGTATCAATTATAATTTATCCATAGAAAGAATGTGAACTATCTTATTTCAATATTCTATGTTCTTGTAACGTCATTTTTATCATAATTTTTTTAGGTCTTAGTTTGAGTTATCATTAGAGATTGTCAAAACATTTAAGAAGTTACAAGGGTTGTGAATGGTTTGAACACAGTTATAGAAAACCATTAGTATTGGAAGAAAAAACCATGTGGTTGGTTATGATGTTCTGGAGGGGATGCACAATTAGTACGAACTATGTGGACTCACCCTCAAATAATGTGTATCAGTTTTGTGGGGAGAGAATGATTAGGGGATTGTTTTCAAGAAATACATCCAAAACTTACACCCTTCTCTAGGGGCAATGTAGGGGGAAACTTTTCTATCTAACATTGTCACAAACCCATTAATCCCTTTCCATTATCCTAGTAAGGGTGTATGGTTTGGTGCACGGTTAGAAATAATCATGTAACATAAAATTGGAAAATGTTTTAATGGGTTCTTAACTGCCCAAATGTTTAATTAAAAACATTTGCCCCACAGTTTGATTTATAATATAATTATAATAAAACCTAATAAAAACCCTTTATCTTTTAAAGGCTCTTTTTAGAAAATTTTGATTCATTCAACCCTCATTTATTTTTATCAAAGTACTAGTAGAGGTGTTTGATCACTCTCTGGTAATTGTTCTTTTCTTGATTTGGAGTCCCCCATTCTTCCCTTATCTCTAACATTGAGATTGATGGATCCTCATATTTTATGTTGAACTAAACCATAAATTTATTGTTTGTGATTCTATGGATTATCATTTTATCGTTATCACTATTGGAACTCTATTGAATGTTCTTGTATCGAGTGATTTTTTATTCATGTTATTAAAGGTAGGTTGTTCACTAAGTATTTCTATATTTAAAACAAATATGTCTTTGTTGATTATAAATGAAACTCCCCATAATTTTATTATTTTTTAAAATATTTGAAACATAATTCTGAAAAGTATTGAATTAGAAGAAGAAAACCCATTTCCCAAATATTTAAATATATTTTGTGGAAATTTATTAATGATTAATAAAAATTATAAGTGATTTAATGAAAATATTTTATATTTATTATTAGATATAATAGAATTAAATTAAAGACAATTTCAAAAATCGGGACATTGATTAAAACATATGACTTGGTTGTGAAATTTTAATTTGTCGAAAACCAAGAATGTTGTAGTTTGAACTATAAATGAGTAATTGAGTTGGAATGAATTATATCCCTATGATTGATTGATTGATTGATTGAATGGACATGTGATCCTAGGTAGTGAATAGTTTATTATAGTAATAATTCTTGAAGTTAGTCTCCCTATCAATGTATTGTTTATTATAAATTTTTCTGATCTATGTTTCGTAAAGCATTACCATATGTCATTCTAATTAATTATATCATGATTTCATGATCCATATGTATTTTTTCACACACCTTGAGTCATAATGAACCTTGAGTCAAGTGGTTTTTTTTGGAGAAAATCATCCTTGTAAAACATTTTGATATTTCTCCAAACATGATATCTGTATTTTGAAATCCTAAACTATTGAATTTTATTTTTTGGATTTTATATACTCATACATATTGATAGTGTTGACTACCTGAGTATAATAATTAATTATTTCATATTACATTTCCATATTATGTAGTACCATTTCATTAATGAGACTTTTGAAAAGACCACAAGAGGGAGATATTAATGAACCATGTCAGGATAAACATATAGTTTTTTGAAACATAATTTATTTAGTAGTGGGTGTAAAAAAATACTTTCCATAGGTATAATCTATAATTCTAGTTAGAGTTATAGTATTTAATCCTTAATGAGATATAACTATATATCATGCTCTTTAATTTATCCTGTATAAACTACTATATTTTCAAGAAAAAAATGATTATAATAGGTATAAGATTTGTTAAAAAAATATTGATATTCTTTTTGAGGTCATGGAAATTTGAAGTGTTATATATGTAAAATGTGTTTCCTTAAATATTGAATAGATTATTAGGTGGAAATGTGATTTAGTGGTTATGATGATGAAAAATTAAGGATTATAGGGTAAACACTTCAGATTTTATTTCATGGAGTTTTTTTATCATGAGTCAATGGTCATGGAAAATTATATGAGGTTTCTTAGCCCCCAATAAGTTGATATAACCATGAATTGGTGATAATGAATCTTTACTAGACATGATAATTTTTATTCTTAGGTAATATCCAAGAAAATATGAATGCTTGATAATTTGTGATGGGTCATTGATCTAACATCAAATATCAGGTTTCCATATTGAAATTACCCTCCTATGATGATGTTTTTGATAGATCTTTGTTGGATGTGCCTGATCTGGCTGGTATGTCAGGTTTTATAGGAGTTATTCCAACTCATCTCGGTATTCCAGATAGTTCCTATAATGGAAATAGTAATTTGGTTGAGTCTCATGGAATATCATGATGGAATATTATGATTTAAATTATCATCAAGACCTTTTATAGTGTCTTAAAGAGGCCCATTTACGTTATTAAAATGTAGTTATATCTTTTAATTCATATGGGATTGTACGGAGGTGATAATGATTTATGGTTTTTGTGGTAAATTAGGCTACATGAAGAATATTTTTCATGTGTTCTATACCTTAATAATTTGTATGTGATTAAATATATCTAAAGTTATATTTTCTAGTCATATTCATCAAGAACTAATGGATTTTATCCACATACATCCAAAAAAATATTCATAATATTGTGGATTGGTCTCCAAAGGAAGCTAATGTAGGTCAAGAGAAAGTGAGTGGTACCATCACTATGAAATTATATTTACATAATAAATTATTAGATATTGGTTTATATATTTTCTTTATCTTGACTCATATTTTAAATGTTATAATCCATTCAAAATATATTATGTTTTATGGGATGGATATTGTAATACCCTGTACAATGAAGAGAGAGTAGGGTCCCTGATTCCATAATTGTTCCTTGATTTCAGAGGTTCAGATGATCTAAAATTTTCTAATTCTAAACAATAATCCTTTATAAATAATTATTATGATGAAATGGTTGATTTCACATAAATAGTGGATCAAATTTTATCTCTTATGGGTTTACATTACAATCCATGGTGGGGTATTGCATGTTTTTTAGTGAGAATGGATCCCTATATCATGTTAATTATTATATCCTCTTCTAGAGTTTGTTAGGTTGATAAAAATGTATACTATTGGTTTTGAGAGATATTATTTGAGTATTGATCTTCTCCCAGTGTTCATTGGGTTCTCTATATGTTTTAGTTTGAATTATCTATGTTGTGCCTGGTAAGGGATGTGGAGTTTCTATTAACTTGGTTCCAGGTAAAAAAAATTATATCCATTCATTTTTATCCAATGAAACCATATGAATCTAATGATTTCATGAAATTTTTGGTTAATTTGTGGAAAAAATGTTTTATTCACCCATGTGTGTCAAAATGGGTTGGGTCTATTCTTTTTACGAAGAAAGCTAACATAACATTTCTCTGTTTCATTTAACACTATAATAAATCATATTATGATAAATAAAATTTATTATTGCCTCATATTAATTATTTTTTTTATCAATTTAATAGGTATAAGGGTTTCTAAATGACTAATTATTGGTCTATTTTTCACCCACTATCAATCAATGAATCTGATATTCTAATGACCGCCTTTTGGAGTAGTTATATCAATTTAGAGTACCTTTTTATGCAAATTTTTTTGTTGAAAAATACTCCAAAAGTTTTATGGATATGATGAATTTGATATTTAGTATTATCTTGATTCATTCATGTTGGTGAGTGTGGATGGAATCATGGTTTTTTCAAATACGGAGGTGGATAATGTGAATCATTAGAGAAGTCGTCATGAAATTTTGAGAGATCACAAAAATTATGCCAAGATTAATACATAAAACTTTTTTTGGGAAGTTAATTTATTATAACATGTGTTCTAAGAGAATAAAATTTTATTCTATACTAATAATATTATGTTTATTATCACATTGTAACATTTACACAATGTTTTTAGATTTAGATATTCATGGGTTTAATGATATGTTATTAAAAAAATTAAATATTTTTCAAATTCATCTACCCATATGACCTTTCTCACTCAAAAATTAGTAAATATCTTATATGATTCAACATGTTATCATTTTTTATGACATAAGGTTTAGTTTTCCTATTCACATGTTATAACTCTTCAAGACCCTAAGAAAGGATTTTTCATATTTTTTAATGCATTAGGGTTGGTTTGGGGATGTTTTCTCACGTAGGGTGAACACATGATGGAATATAGTTACTGAAATCTTAGTCCACATGGGAATAACTATTATACACATGATCTCAAACTCATAATTGTGATGCATGCTATATTGATTTGGATGAATTACCTTTTTGGAAAAAGTTTTACCATTTATTCTAATAACATGAATCTTATGTAACATCCTTAAAAAATGAGTATTCATTATATGTTATGGGTAGTGTACCTAAGATATTTTGATATTTATACTTCCTATATTCCCAATAAGGATAATGTATTCATATATTCTTTGATCAGGAATAATCATAATCAGGCCATGATAGAATCATTAGAAAATTGGAATTTAATGGGTCAATTTTTTGTTATTCATTTAAGAGTTTAGGGGAATTATACTAGGATCGTATTTGAAGGCATTCAATTTACTTCCTCACTTCTTGTGATTGTTCTTCGTGAGAATCAATATGATGATGAGTTCCTAAACTTATAGACAATTTTTATATAACAACCCTTATTTTTTAACACTTAAATATGATTTATTACATAAACTATTTATCTAATATAACATGGAAAATTGAGATGTCTAGTGTCTTTGGGTCTTAGGAACATTACATAATGACTTAAAATGTAAAACACAATAGCTTTATTGAAAACATCCTTTACATGACCACTACATTCCCCCTTATATATAATTGCATGGGATAACCTAAGGACTTGAATAAGAGAAGGATGAGCTATAAAGAATATTAAGGGAGTTAAATAGTCACAAAATGAAGAATAAAACACATTTTAGGAAATAGGCATATCAACAGAGCATAAAGAAACATAAACATAAAGGTATGATAAAGCCTGATTATCATAACATGGAAATGTGGAAACAACACTTAACATGGTACTAGAATGAGCCAAGGCTCATTGTACGTGCATTATGAGTAAACCATCATTGAAATTGAATTAAAATGAGTAAACCCTCATTGAAAATGATGTATAGTGATACTAATAATTACCCAATGGATTAGAGTGCTATCAGGGTGAGCCCATCTTAAAATTTTCATTTCATGAATAAGTATGCCACATGGATTATACATCATGGAATCATTCAACATAATCATTTATTAACCAATAAAATAATGGGTAATACATACATGAAAATATTAATAAATAAGTAATTTTTCATAAAGGTGAATACCCTTTACAGAGAAATATATATGGTATTCACTATATAAAGAATTTTGCTTGGAAAATCGTAGTGCAATTTCGGATGCATAACGACATCACATAAAAATTCATAAAAATTCATAATAATTATTAATGAGAGAGAAAGGATTGTCACATAATTTTTACATGAAATGGATTGTATGAGGATTATATAGATACATGTTCAAACAATTCTAATGGAATGTATATTCATGAAACAAAATAATTCCTTGAAAGTAAATGATGAGAGAGAAATTTCATATGGAATTTCTACATGGTAGCAGGTATACATGGAAGGCATTAACGAGAGATAAAGGGGGGTCACAAATTATTAAAACATAATTAGGTATATATGGGATAGGTATTAAATCATACCCCACAATTTGTAATTTAAAATAAAAGGTCATAAAAACATAATAAAATTTGAACAAAAATGAGAAAGGAAGAAATCCTTAATGAATATTCGGCATGGTAACATATGTAAACAGAAAGAATTAATGAGAGTGAAATATGTGTGTCATTATTAAAAAAAGAGGGAAATATGTGGGAGGTTTGAAATCATACCCTATCATTTATAATTGAAAATAAAAGTATATAACAATATTTAGAAACACGGATAAACAGAAGAAGGAAGGAATCCCTTACATAGATGTGCGATCCCAAATGAATGGGAGGAGATTGAGATAGGATTATTGGGATCTTGGGTTACCTTGGGAATATTTTATTGAGAAGAGGTAAGGTCTTGTTCGAGATCCAAAGGCTTTCAATAGAGAGGAAGTTGGAGCTTGGGTGGGTTTATATAGGAAAATAGATGGAATTCTTTATAATTTAGGTTTTTGTCACCACATATTAAACTAATGAAAACAACAAACAAAACAATATTTTATTACCATGGTTTTGGGAAAATGGTAGTGGAAAACAATATTTTATAAGGCCAATGGCTTAAAATCATAAAATATTTGGCTTGAATATATGGAGGTGAGTCACACTCTCAAGGAACACATATTTAAAAGATAAAATGTTTTCTAAATCTCAGAGTGTCCGCTAATGATTTATAAAATAAATTAAACAAAACTAAAATCACATTATTTTAATAACATATATTGGATGAAAATATGGTTTATATTATTTTATTAAATCTCTCTTGGGTCATTATGATTTCATAAAACTCATTATATAATTAAACTGTATTTAATTTTTAACCAAAAAATTAACTATCTTAGAATATTATGAAAAATTACCCATTGGATAATTTCAACATCATTATTTGAAAAATAATATTCATTTTAAATAAATAATTTTACAAAAATGTGAATTTTTACTTTTAAAATAAAAACAGACTTTTATAAAAAAAATCATGGGTTTTGAATAAAATGGTTTTTAAACAATAATAAAAATCACAATTTTGTTCATAAAAATTATATAATCATTTATATATAATAAAAATTAATTTATTAATAATATTTTAGTAAAATATTATTTAATCCAAAAATACAATAATTTATCTAATTAGATTTTTTAATTTAATATTAACTAAAAATACAATTTTAATATTAAAAAAAATTGCCGAGTAATAATAATAAAATGAATGAATATTGTTTATTATATTCAAAAATAATCCACATAATCCTAGTGATATGGTATTTTTATATAACCCATTATAACACCTGCATAAGACCAAAGGGTAAGGTGTGCAATGGTGACCGACTCTTTGGGTGGCTCAGATAACATTGCTCATGTGGTAATCTCTATCAACTTCCTCTTCTACTTCCACTTCTCCCATAGGCGGATCTATTAGATCTTAATGTATTGAATCTCGACTTGGGTTTGGTCAAGAATAAAGCCCAATTATTCCACCTCCTTTCAATGCTCTGAAAAATGGGATTCATATGGAGTAATTCTACTGGATGAAGCCATCACCTCCTTTTTCTAAGTAAATAAGAATTTTTATAACCATATATTTATTATAATTATGTGATCACTGTTTAATGACTATATTATCAATAGTCACAATTATTAACCGTATATTAGAATCCCAAAACATAAAACCAAATAAGTACATAAGTTTTATATATCCATAACGAGACATTTAATTTGATCAAGAATAATTTTTATTAATGAATGTTTGGGTTGTTACAATATTACCCCCTTATGATATTTCTCCCCCAAAATTTCATTTTCCCACACTAAAATAGATATGGGTAACTCTTCTTCATCAATTCTGCAGAATTCGATGTCGCTTCTTCAAACCAGTGGTTTCACCACTACACCATGATGAGGGGCATTGTCTTTTTTCGTAGAACTTTTTCTCTACGATCAAATTTCTTTACCAGCTTCACTTCATAATAGTGTTCATTCTCCAATGGTACCACCTTTGTATTGAGTACATGTGATGGGTCAGGTATGTACTTCCTCAAGTGTGATACATAGAATACATCATATAATTGAGATAGGTTCGGTGGTAGTGCTAGTCGATATGTCATTGCTCTAATGTGATCAAGGATCTCAAAAGGGACAACATAAAATGGAATAATATTTACCTACATCATAAATATCATATATCTCTTCCACGGTGATATATGGAGGAATACCATTTTTCTGACATCAATCTCTATGCCTCATCGATGATTATCAATATAAATCTTTTGTCGACTCTGAACAACATTAATGTTTTGTTAGATGGTATTGACCTTCTCCAACATTTCATTGACCATTTCTAGATCTTGGAGTTTTCTCTCACCAACTACATCCCAACATGTATGTGTTCTACACGTCTTCCCAAATAGGGCCACATAAGGAGCCATTTGGATTCTTGAGTGGAATCTATTATTGTAAGAGAACTCATAAGCGGAAGATGTTGATACCATTATCCTTTGAAGTCCATTTAGCACACTCTCAACATGTCCTCTAGTGTTTGAATAGTATTATTAGATTTTCCATCACTTTGAGGATGATAATCAATACTGAAGTTCACCTCATTATCCTGATGCAGTTGAAGAATCTTCCCAAACATAGAGGTGAATCTTTGATCTCGATCGGATACAATTGATAGGGGTACTCCAGGAATCCTTACCACTTCTCTGATATATATCCATGCTAGTTGATTTAATAAGAAATCCTCTAAAATTAAAATGATATATGCATTCTTTATAAGATGATCCAAAAAAACCAGATAGCATTGTTTTATTTGGTTGTCTTTGGAAGTTTGGTGAAACATCCAATGGTGATGTTCTCCTATTTCCATGTTGGTATGGGTAATGGTTGCATCATCCCATTAAAAATTATCCTCTCATTGTTCACTTGCTGACATACCAGCCACATTGATGTATACTTAGTGATTTCATTCATCATGATATCCCACCAAAAAATACTATTGGAGATCATGATACAGATTTCTGTTTCCTGGGTGAATTGTGAAATTTGATAAATTCGTATCATCCTAAATTTTTTTCTTTAACTTAGGATTCGATGGAGCACATAGTCTTGACCCAAATATTAAAATTCCTTCTTCATTGACATTGAACTATAAGGATTTACCTTTTTTAATTATTTCGACCGTCTTATGAATTCCCACATCATCATTTGGAGCATCCTTTAACATTTCCTAAAGATATGGTTGAGCAATCATTTGTGAAAGGATTGATTATGTTTCCTTATTTATGATTCCCTTGTCCATCATCATCAAATCTATGAAGATTGAATCCTTTTCAACTATCATCAATGATAGAATTGCTAGGTCCTTTCTACATAGAGCATATTCCCCCTTTTCTACTTTCCAAGCATGGTAATGGATTGGGTAGTCATATTCATTTATTAGCTATAACCATCTTCGTTGGCGCATGCTCCACTCTTTCTTTGTGAATATATATTTTCGGATTTTGTAGTCTGTATATATTCCAAAAATCTCCCCAAAAAGGTAATTATGCCAAATTTTTATATCAAAGATCACTACATCCAACAAAAGATCATGAGTGGGACTTCCTTAAGACATAGGCAAGGTTTTTTTTACCATTTTCCCCCAATTTCCATCAAAGGGAGACTTATAAAATTTACAAATTGAAAAATCCCACAAACGTCAAAATGTGTTACAATTCTTATTGATGGTTTTTTCTTATAGATTTAAAATAATTTCTTCAAGGGTCTCAATGTTCTTATAAAACATAAAATATATACTAATAGGACATGCATCGAGATACTTTAAAACATACACTACATTAGAGTAGTGTTTACATGTAATTTATTCATCATTATCTATATTAGAATAGTACTTATCATGCTCCCTTGACCAAGGATATTGTTGATGCACATCATGATTCTTAGCCGTTGCAATAGAGCATTTTCTTGGGTAATTTCTGACTTCTCCTCATTTATAGCATTGAACTATGTAAGATGCCTTAGATGGGACTTTGTTTGCATACATCACATAAACCAATCTTTCATGGAAATTGGACACTTTTTTCCCTTCCTTTCCCCACTTAAAACATCTTCTAGTCCCTTTGTAAAATTTCCCTTGGTGCCTCTTTCTATATTTTTTTCACGAAGGAAATTGGTTCTTCTTTACCTTATCACCTTTATTAGATAGAATTTCATGAGATGTCATCTTCCTCTTCCTTACTGTCATTGGGCTTAAAAAAGTAATAATTGTTAATCATGATTTTTGATAGTTGGTTGGCATAATCATGATATATAGTACATGATATTTCATTTGATTGGTAATCTCACTGGGACATTCTTCATTTTTCCCTTCGCATAGGTTGTTAACCTAAGTCCTCCTATTACCGGAAATTGGTAGAATAAAAGGAATGTTAGGGGTAACACTTAGAGGGTAATCCATGGAAAAAATGGATGAATTATAAAAAAAATTATTTCATCAATTATTGAATCTGTAGACATCAATATATGTTATCAATGATCAAATTCCCAAATTATATTCTCTGCGGAAATGTTTTATTCTATTAATAATGGTTCATACTATGCTGGTAAATTTTACAAAGCATATCCCCCAAGAGTGTCGTAACAAAAAGTACAGTAAGGGTTGTTGTCGTGTACCAGGATACCCCAGCTGATGCCCGAAACTCTATGTTAGAGTTTTCAAATCTAGGTACATCTGTTCTAGAGCATCCTCTAACTACTCATATCCAGACAGGGATGTATTTTCTTGATAAATACCATACTCAATACTCACCAAAATATGGGGATGTTTTTATTATACTTAGTCTTATCCCTAAAGTTTTCACTTGGGTTTTCTAATCCTAATTCAAAAAATAACTAAACCTGTCCTCTGATCCCAAATATAAAAAACAACGATTTTATTTCACACATAAACATGATTTATTACATAAAATCATCACTTGATACAACATGGAAGGCCAAGGGGTCTAGTGAATTTGTGTCATAGGAATATTACATAATTTAATTAAAAGCGAAACAAAACATCTTTATTGAAATCTTCCTTTACATAACCACTACATTCCCTCGTACTTATTATTTCATGGGATAACCTGAGGACATGAATAAGAAAAGGGTGAGATATAAATCCCATTAAAGGAGTAAAAAATGCATAACATGAAGAATACAATACATGATAATCAATGGGCATATCAATAGAGCATAAAATAATCATGAACATAGAGGCATGATATATCATGATCATCACAACATGGAAATTTGGAAACAACACTTAACATTGTATTAGCATGAGCCAAGGCTCATTGCGCATGGAGCATGAGTAAACCCACATTTCACTAGAATTATCATGATTTAACCCTTATTGCACATGAATTAGAATCAGTAAACCCCCATTTCACTTGACGTATCATGATACTAATCATTACCCAATGCATTGGAGCACTATCAAGGTGCACCCTTCTTAATCAATTCATTTCATCTATAAGTGTTCCCCATGGTTCATTCAACATGGAATCATTGACCATCATCATTTATTCTAAGATAAATTAAAGTGGAATACATTAATGAAACTCTTTAATCAATAAGTAAATGATCATAATGTTGAATAACCTTGTTAGAGAAAATTATATGATATTCACTACATAATGACTTTGTCATGGAAAATCGTGGTGCAATTTCAGCACCATAATGATGTTACATAAAAAGTCATAGAAATGGTTGATTAGAGATAAAAGGGTGTTTCATATTTTTTACATGAAATTTATAATATTTGGATTATATAGATACCTATCCCAAAATTTTTAATGGAATTTAGATTCATTATATAAAATAATATCTTGAATGTAAATTAGGAGAGATAAATTCCTTATGTAATTTCAGCATGGTAACAGGTGTACATGGGAGGCATTAATGAGATAGAAAGGGGGTCTCTCATTATTCAAAAATAAAGAGGGAATAATTGGAGATTGGGAAATCATACCCAAAAATTAGTAATTTGAAATTTAATGGCTTAATAAAATAATGAAATTTGGACAACATGATAATGGAAGAAATACCTTACAAAAATTCGGTATGGTAACGGGTGTACACGGAAGGCATTAATGAGAGAGAAAGATGTCTCAAATCAATAAAACACAAGAATGGAAGTATGAGAGAAGGGATTGAGAGAGTCTTATTGGGAGCGTGGGATGCCTTAAGGGGATTCTATAGAAATGAGGGTAGGTATTCGTCATGATCCAAAGGGTTTGAGTGAATAGGAAGTGGGAGCCTGGATTGGTTTATATAGGAAAAGTGAGGGAATTATTTTTTATTTAGATTTTGGGCACCACAGATTAAACTAATCAAAAAAACCAACCCATTTTTTCCCTTTATTTTTTCCAAAAAGGAGTGGGAAACAATATTTTATAAGGCCAATGGCCAAAATTCTTTAAATATTATGCTCTCTTATGTGGAGGTGAGTTACACTCTAAAGGAAAACATTTTTAAAAGATAAAATTTTATATAACTCTTGGAGGGTCCACTAATGTTTTGTAAAATAAATTAAAAAACCATAAAATCACATTACGTTAATGGTAAAACATATATTGGATGAACATAATGTTTATATTATTTTATTACATCATTATTGGGTCATTATGATGGCAGAAAAGACATTATATAATTAAATGGTATTTTATTTTTAACCAAAAATTCAACTACATTAGAAAAATATAAAAATTCTCTGTTGGATAATTTCAATGTCAAGATTGCAAAAATAATATTTATTTTTTCAAAATAATTTTTTAAATATGTGAATTTTTACTTTTAATATAAAAATTGACATTTATAAAAAATTAATGGGTTTTCTTAAAAAACGGCTTTCAATCCATAATAAGAATAAAAATTTTCTTCATAAAAATTATATGATATTTTAAATATAATAAGAATTAATTTAGTAATAGTATTTTATTAAAATATTATTTAACACAAAAATCTATTGATTCATCAAAATATATTTCTTAATTGAATATTAAGTAAAAAGAATATTTGCACTTTAAAAAATACTTACAATGTATTAATAATAAGATGATTGTATATTCATTATTATACACAAAACAAATGAATATAATCATAGTGCTAATATCTTGTTACATAGCCCCTTAAAACACCCATATAATACGGAAGGGTAAGGTGTGCGATGGTGACTGACTCTTTTTGTGGCTCAAAAAACATCGCTTGGGTGGTAATCTTTATCAACTTCCACTTCTCCCATATATGGTTCTGTTAGAGCTTAACGTGTAGATTCTCGTCTAGTGAATAGTCAAGAATGAAGCCCAATGACGCCCCCTCATTTTTATTCTCTAAAAAATGGGCTTATTATGGAGCAATATTACTGTCAGAGGCCATCAATTCCATTTTCAGAGTAAATTGGATTTTTTAATTCCCTATATTTATACTAATCATGTGATCAATGTTTAATGAATATATTAGAAATAGTCAAAATTCATAATGGTATTTTAAAATTCAAAAACAAAAAAACAAAGAAGTACATTGTTTTTATATATCCATAATGATACATTTAATTATATCAAGATGAATATTTATTAATAAATGTTTTGGTTGTAACATTTTAAGGTGGGGAGACTATCAATGAGTAGTCATAATTTAAAAATCCCAAGTAAATAAAGAATATGACATTTTCATATTTATTAAAACTTTTGAATTAAATATTATTTTTACTTTAATTTTGATTCTATGTCTGATAACAAACTCAAAAAGAAACAAAGGATTTCTCAGAAATCTTACGTTGCACACAACGTTGAGTTATACCGAAAAAAATCTTATTATATTATTATATTAAATAGTAGTTAACATATAGTCATTGTATTAGCTGGAATGAACCGAACATACTAAAATATAATTATACATGATTCTTAAATGTATTTACCTTTATCAAAAAAGAATTAGAGGCTTAAAATAAGAATAAATCTTATTTTAAGACTTAAATACTCTTATATTCTTTAAAGGGTAATTTTACTTCCATTTGATGGAGGGACATATTTAAATCTAGTTTTATCAATTTTATATGTTCTATTTGAAAAAAAATAAATTCTTCGTTTACAATAAGAACTTAAAAAAATACTTTGGATGATATTTTGGTATTTTTCTGAGAAATTCATTTTTTAAATGAACAGTGAAAAATACAACATTTTAATTCAAACCTGCCTTTTAATATAACTTATTTATATAGTTATATTGTACTTTTTATTGGTTTTAAAGTTTAATTATATTATACATTAATCATTTAGTCAAATTTTGTTCATTTATGTAATTTCTCATTGAAATTTGACAAATATACTTGTCAATCTTTTAGTAGTTTTTATTTCTTAAAAACATGTTTTTTGGTTTTGACAACGAGAATTAATTTTAAATTAATTTTGAAAATTATGTTCTTTGAATTTGGAAAAATATATTCCATATTTGGAATCAATAGGTTCAAATTATTTAAATAGTTAACTTTAATTTTTAGAAATTATGAATAGTAACATTAGTAAATATTTTATTTACCAAGGTTAATTGGTAAATCTGGAAGATAAAGGTAAAAAATAATATTATACTAATATTAAATTACCTTAACACATGTCCTAATAATATTGGATGATATATGTCAGACCATGGGAACCATTGGGTCTATTTTAGGACCCCATGGAGCCACTTCTGTGTGAAAATGACATTTAATTAATTTTAATTTAAAGTTAAGGAAAATATAACATAATCATATATCTTTTACTAAAACAATTTTTATATGGGGTTATATAAGTTATATATTTGACTATAAATAGTAATTAGAAAGATAAAAATATTTTCTACAACATGGTATTTTATTTATTATTTTTAGATATCATATAGATAAATTTTATTTTTGACACTACGATGATGTAGTGATCAACTTATTGATGAATGTTTTAAATAAATGAGATTATAAAAATTAAAATAAATTTAGTTGGAAACATTTTATAACATACACGAATTTTATGAATGATTATAAATTTTTATATTTGAGTTAATGATGTTTTTTCAAAAGACTCAAGTTGTTATGGATTTTAAAAAAGTCATGATATGAATTGTATAAAAATTGACATAAATGAGTTTTAAAAAATAATATTTTATTAAATGATATAATAGTCTTAAAAATATAATAATAAACTAAATTACATATATAATTTTTTAAATGTCATTACTGAACCACATGAGGTTCGATTGAAAATTTGTGGTAACTATATTAACAATATAGTATGAATATACAAGAAGATATGGTAAAAGTTATATTAGTTAACTAAGGGTTAGATCTAAATGGTAAGTTTAAATATGAGGCTAGAACATGTCTAAAACCTATTGGTTGAGAGAATTATAATAGTTGTCATTTTATCTTAAAATTAAATTAGCTTTTCACCTTTTGAAATCAAAAATCATTTTATAATAAAATAATTATTCAAGACATTCCTAAAGTACACATCCGCCCTTTTATAAAAAGGCATCAACTGTATCCCTTACTCACACATCTGAAGCCCCCTTGGCTAATCCAAACTCAGCCCAAATATTTCCCATACATGCTTATCTTTCTATTAGAAGCATTAACTTGTTATGGAGACAATTAAAGAATGTATTTTAGCTTAAATAAAAATGAGTTTCCTGATTTGAGGCAATGTCTTCTCTCAAGCTTATTTTATTTATTTTCCCTTATCAAACCCCATAAACTCTCTTTATTCAATTATTTTATAACGAAAGAAGTATTTATAAATATAGTAGGATGTTTTTATTCCATGTATTTTACTTACACCCACACACACCTCTATATAATGGATTTAGAACATACTGATTCTGTGGACGGTGAACTAATGCCTCACGAAATGATTATAGTTCAATTATATCCTATCAACTACCATGGTGGACATTATGATGGAAATATATATATATTTTTTATATATTTTATTTATATTGTCAATATTATTCTGTATTTTTTCATTTATGGAATACCTTTATGGTTTCCATAATGTGTAAATACGATAATTCAATTAGAGGAAGTGCGGACTGCCGCCCTCTAAAAGTGATATAAATCTTTCATGCCATACATTGAACATATAAATGAAGAATTTAATGAAATTATATATGAAATTATATTGGAATTATAATATACCTATGTATCATTTAATTTTCATTCCTTTAAATATGAAAAATAAATAAAAGTATTGATCAAACGTACGTACGACTTACCATCTCCATTAATGGGGCATTTCATTTTAATATAAAACTATTATATAATATTATAAATACATATATATACATGATTTATATGATATTTAAATAATTAATTTCATTTTTTATATTATTTAATTTTGACAACATGGACAATTGTAATTTTAACATGTTCATTTTTTACTCAACTACCAAATATCAACAAAAGACTTTTATTCAGTTAAATAATTATGTAATATTTATAACATTATTAAAAGTAATATAAATTGAATAATAAAATTGAAAAGGGTTCTGAAGCAAGTATAAATTAACTAAAGTTTATTATTCAGGAATAAAATGAAACATACATGACTAGTCAGATTCAAGGTAAGGAACTTCGTCTCAATCTCCGTTCATTAAGGCATATTTTGATTTAAAACGACTTTATTTTATATAGTGTAAAAACCCATTTTAATTTTAATTTCATTCAAAAGGAATATTTTTTCTATGAAGTGTTTTACTATATGACAAAATGAATGTTTCTTTTTAACACACGCAGAAAGAACAACATTTCCGCCTCTGCGAGAACTCATTGATATTTAGCATCCTTAACATGTCGTAATGATTTTAAAAGGAAAATAACTAAAATATTCCCTTTTAGATATATTGGTATTTAAAATGGTTTGAGAATGCTTTAATTATGTCAATATCTTGAAATGTTATATTTTTATTGCAATTTGGAAATTTTATCTTTCCTTTACACTTATTTTTATGTGTTATGATTATGTTATGGTTCATGGGAATTTTTTTAATATATAAGTTTTTCCATGAAAAACATAGGGTAGGTGAGCCTGAGATATCTCTCTAATGCATTGGGTAACGTGATAGAAGTAAACATTAATGTTTTTCCTAAGATATTATGGGATTATAGTGTGATGGGTATTCTAAACAATGCTCCATATATAGCTGTGAATGTTACAATGTATGTATGCTATATATGATACACGTTACCATTTTTATTTATTATGTATATGTGTTATTCAAAAATCTTATGACTTCATGAGGTATATTAAAAAAAATTGTGAGTGAAAAGTATGATTTCATTGATTCGTATGTATTAATGGAATAACGTATTCTTTTATTATTTTATAACCCTTACTGATCTTTTTATGTTCATCCCATGTTTTTAAAAATCATTCATTGTGTATAATGATGGGTTAGAGAAACAAAGAATTCAAGAATATTTATATCTACAAAATAATTCTTGTTTATTTAAGTAGTGTTATTTTTGTGATAAAACTGGATAGATTATAAGTTTCTAGTTTGTAATATTTTGAGATGTAATGTAATATAAATGACCTAAATCTCAAAAACACAAAACCTAAAAAAGATCCTCAATGTCGAATTCTTGATTTAACTCATGATTTTTTAATTTCTAAGGATGGGTCTTATAGTTGGTATTAGATGTCAGTTTAGCGAACTTTAAGAGTCAGGATATTGTTAAATAAATATCCATAAATTATTTTACTTTATGGTAAGATTGAAATGATATATCATTTAAAGATTACAATGTGGCTTAGCCTATGATATTTCTGTGTTCAGAATGGTTTTCTATAGAGGAAACATGGAAACAATAATGGGATGACAAGAAGAGAAAACCAACCATCAAAATCAGCAGTATGAGATTGTTGGAATTAGAACTGAACGGTTTATTGTAGTGAACACACAATTGTCTTGGGCTATAAATGATGGTGGTCCCCATTCACAAGATCATTCAGATCCACCACATAGGAACAAGTCTGTAGAGAGTCATTTCATGAGGAAACATCCCCCATCATTCATAGGATCATATGACCATGTGCTAGAAAAAGGGTGGATTAAAGAATTGGAAATGTTTTTTGATATCCTGGGTTGTTTAGAAAAACAAAATGTTAATCTTGTGGTTTACCGTTTAGATTGTGAAGCCAATCAGTTGTGGTCATTCGTTAAATATATCATGGATGGTGAGGATATTGATGCTCTTTTTTGGGATGATTTCAAATTTATTTTTCTTGAGAAATATTTTCCTATGGTGGTTTAATGTATGATGGAAATAAAAATCTTGTAATTGATGAAATAGGATGAATTAGTGGCTACTTATGAAGTAAAATTCACCCTACTAGAAAGGTATTCTTAAAATGTCATAAAATATCATAATAGAAAAATAAATCATTTTCACTCGGAATTAAAGCTAATGTAACAATGGGGTTTAACATTTCATGAGTTTAAATGTTATGATAAACATGTTCAATGACCGGAGAAGGTAGAAATAATTTTTTCTGATGATTAGGTGTTCCTTGAAAAACAAAAGAATAAGAGGTCGAGGTTGTAGAAAAAATGGAAGAAATCTTCAGAAAATTATGATGGTAAGAAACTTAAGGTTATAGTTTTTGAAAACTACGGTAAAAAGCACAATGGGGAATGCCTTTTGAAATTAGGTAAGTGCTACCAATGTTGTAAAATGGGACATAAGGCTCATAATTGAAATAAAAAAGGTCAAAGTAATGGTAAGAAAAAAATCTGATTTACATTCAGAAAAATGCATTAAGTGTTATGAAATGGGTCACTATGCAAATTAGTGTCCGATAAAGAACAAAAATGATGGAAAACATCTGAGATACAAGAATAATGGGGTGGTGAAATATTTTTCAAGTTCTTCATCAGATGTTGGTCCAATAAAATAAGTAGTATCATGTCACTATTTTTTTATTTAGATAATTCAAAAGTTTTTTTCTGATTCAGGGTCTACACGTTATTTTTTTTATAATTAATTTTTTAACAAATTTGGAGTTCCGTCTTAAGATATGAATCTTGAACTTATGGTAAAAACATGCGGAGTATATTATGTGACAGAAATAAATTATAAGAACTATTAAGTACATTTGGATGGAATGAATCTACTTAAAAACCTTATTTTTTTCTTCTAGTAGTTTTTTATGTTTTTTTGGGTAAGGATTGGCTTTCCGTTTATCAGGCTAAAATTGACTATTGAGATAAAAAGGTTTCTTATAAGAAATAATTTTATTTTTTCTGCAAGAATGAACCATAAATTTGATTATATATGAGGAATCTATGAAACTAGTAAAATATGGAAATGAATGTTACTGTACACATCTTTTTGAAAACAAATGAAACTTTTTAGATTAATGATGTACATGTGGTTAGTGAGTATCATGATATTTGTTTGATGAGTTTCCTTGTAATATACATGATCAAGAAGTTGAATTTAATATTGAATTAGTTCTTGATACTAATCCAATTTCAAATCCCCCATATTGAATAGATCAAATAAAATATTTAGTGTTACAAAATCTATTATAGGAGTTGTTGGTTAAAGGTTTCATTCGACCAAGCACATCACATTGGGGTGCTCCAGTCTTGTTTTTTTAAAAGAAAGATGGTTGAATTAGGATTTTCATTGATTATTGAACCTTGAATAATATTATTGTTACGAACAACTATCCTTTTCCTCATATCGATTATTTGTTTGATCAGATACATTGAGCTCATTATTTTTTGAAGATTGACATGAGGTTGGGGTACCATCAGTTGAAAGTAATGGAATAATTCATTTCAAACTCCATGTTTCTTAATAGATATGTACATTATGAAGTTGTAGTTATTCCTTTTGGGTTGACCAATGGACCTACTATATTCATGGATCTTATGAATAGAATTTCCCTTGAGTTATTGGATATGTTTTTGGTCTTTTATTAATGAAATTTTGATTTATTCCAAAAGTAAATAGGAACCAAAAAATTATTTAAGGGTTTAATTTACTACCTTAAAAAAATGAAACTATATGGGAAATTCTGCTAGTGTGTGTTTTTGGTTACAAAAAAATCATTCCTTGGTCACATTGTTTCTAAAGATGGGATTACTGTGGACTATCCTAAAACAAAAGTTGTTAAATAATTCCCAATATCCACAAATATAACTGATATTCGTTGTTTTTTAGGTTTATCAGATTATTAATGGATTTTGGTTGAAAATTGTCCACGGTTATCTAACCGACTAAATTTGTTATATCGAAATGATTTTAAATAAATCTTGAAAAAAATGTGGTTATTGATTTCAGGAATTGAAAAAATGATTTGTGAATGCTCTAGTATTGGCATTACATTCCAGGAATGGTGAGTTTGTTATCTTTAGTGATGCTTCATTGAAAGGAATTCGGTGTGTCCTAATGCAGAATGATCAGGTAATTGCTTATGCTTCACATCAATTGAAAACTCATGATGTAAATTACCCTAGACAAGATTTTGAATTAGCTGCTATTGTTTTTTCTTCAAAATTAGGAGGAATCATTTGAATGGAGTAATGTATGAAATATATACTATTTAAAAAAGTTTAAAGAATATTTTCAGTCAGAAAGAATTAAAAATGAGACAGAGGATGTGGATAGAATTAATAGATGATAATTATTGCATGATCCATTACCGTATTAGAAAATCAAATAGTTTCTAATGAATTCAGTCAAAAGAGTAATTCTACATTAACCATGAAACATTTGGAATGAGAAACTTTGGCTTTTAATTTGATGAATTTTGGATTGGAAGTTGTTGGTGTAGGGAATTCCACTATTTTATTTTAAGTGTTAATGAAATCATCTATACCACATAGAATTAAGAAAGTGTAGGTTGAAGAAAATGAGTTGTAGAAAATGGTATAATTAGTTCAGAATGTTATGTTTCTTAATAATTACATTGATGAAGATTGTGTTTTGAATTTTGGGAAAAGATTATTTGTGCCTTGTGAATCAAAATTGAAGAAGGAGTTTTTATGTAAGTCTTATAGTCCTCTATTTTCAGTTCTTCTTAGCAGTACTAATATGTATAGAGATCTTCAGTAGTATTATTGGTGTGGTGGAATAAAATGAGATATTTCTATCTCCACTGAGAAATTTTTTACTTGTCAATAGTTTAGAGAAAAGTGACAATTACCAAAAGATATGATTCAACATTTATCGGTGCCAGAGTGGAAATGGGAAAATACGTCCATGGATTTCATAGTTGGGATACCAAAGACCTCACGAGGTAATAATGAAATCTGGGTTATTGTAGATCGATTGACTAAATATGCTTATTTTCTTCCTATTCGAGATAATCTATATCTCGATCGATGTTCATGTTTTTATATTAAGTATATAGTCAGGTTAAATGAACTTTCCCTCTCCATTGTAACTGAACATGATCCCAGGTTAACTTCAAAATTTCTTAAGGGCCTTCAGAATTTTTTGGGTACTGAATTAAATTTTATTACATCTTTTCATCCTTAATTAGATGGGCAGCCGGAATGAACAATTCATACCTTGGAAGAAATTATACATGCTTTTTCAATGGATTACTAGGGAATTTGGGACTAACAACTTTCTTTGGTTGAGTTTTCTTACAATAACAGTTTTCATTCAAGTCTACATATGGGGGCATTTGAAGCATTATATCGAAAGTTGTTTCAAACACCAATTTTTTTGGGATGAAGTTGCTGAAAGGAAGTTGATGGGACCTGAATTGTTAGAACAGATTGTAGAGAAGGTTAATTTTATTCAGAATCACATGAGAACTGCTCAGAGTTGGAAAACCGTTATGTGGATAACAAGAGGAATGATCTTTTTTTGAGGTAGGTGATCATATCCTTCGCAATTTTTCTCCACGTAAAAGTGTTATTCATTTTTGTAAAAAGGGATAGTTTATTCTGATGATCATTGGACCCTATGAAATCATAAGATAGTTGGATATGTTTCCTACATAGTGGATTTACCACCAATTTTGTACTAGGTACACAATTGTTTTTATGTTTCAATGTTTAGAAAGTATATGCCAGATTCATCTATTGTTTTGAGTCCATAGGTAGTTCAGTTGGAAGAGAATATTTTTTATTTGTAACACCCAGTCCAGATTCTTGACCGAAGAGAGCTAATATTGTGGAATAAGGTATTTCATTTGGTAATGGTTTTGTGTAAAACCCATATGGTAAATGATGCAACATAGGAATCTGAAAATGATATGAGGGATATATACCCCCACATAATTGATAACTGAATAAAGTTGAGAGGATGCAATTTCCAAATGGGGGGAAGGAAGTAACAACCCTGGTAAATAAAGAATATGACATTTTCAAATTTATTAATTTTTGTGAGTTAAATATTAATTTTACATTATAGGGGATGCTATATATTATATCGTAATCAACATGCAAAAACATATTTCTTTGATATCTTACATTGCACACAACATTGAGTTATACATAAAAATAATAAAATAATATTGTTATTTTAAATAGTATTTAATGCATATCCATTTTAATTGAGTAAAAATATACAACTAACATGAATATGATTATTCATGTTTGTTAAATGTCATTACATTTACCCAATAAATATTAGAGTCTCAAAATAAGAATGAATATGATTTTATGCATTAAATGCTCTAATATTCTTTAAAAGGTCATTTTACAGCCTTTTGATGGTGAACAATTTTTAATTATAGTTTTTTCACTTTTTTATGTTCTATATGAAAAATATAAAATTCTTCTTTAGTATCAGAAAATAAATTTTATCTTTGGATGAAAATTTGTTATCTTTCTAATAAAGATCCTTTTTTAATGAATAGTCAAAATACTATATTTTAATTCAAAACTCCCTTGTAATCTAATTTATTTATATAGTATGATTTTAAATTTAATTGGTTTTAAAGTTTAATTAGATATATTTTTATCATTTAATCCAATGTTCTTCATTTTATGAAATTTCACTTTAAAATTGGACCTAAAGATATGTTATTCATTGGTAGTTTTTACTTCTTAAAAACACTTTTTTTGGTTTGGACAAAGTGAATTATTTTTAAATTAATTTTTGAAAATTTTTTGTTCTAAATTTGGAAAAATGGATTTCATATTTGGAATAAGGTGGTCCATATTTTTTAAATAGGTAACTTTTATTTTTATACATTATGATTAGTAACTTCAATAAATATTTTATTTACCATGGTTTAAGGGTAAATTCGATAAATAAAGGTAGAAAATAATTTTATAATAATATTAAATTACCTTATCACATGTTCTAATCCAATTTAATGATATATTTGTTTTTATTGGATTCCTAAGGTTGATATTAGGCCCCCATTGTGCCACTCGTCTGTGAAAGTGACATTTTATTACTTTTAATTTAAAGTTAATTAAAATATAACATAAACATGTATATTTTACTTAATTGATTTTTATATGAGGATATATAAGTGATATCATCGAAAATAAATAGTCATTAGAAAGATAAAAATATTTCCAACATTATGTTATTTGATTTATAATTTTTAGACATAAAATAAAAATATTTATTTATGAGACAATAATAATGTAGTGATTAACTTATAACTAAATGTTTTAAACAAATTAGATTATAAAAATTAAAATAAATGTATTTTGAAATATTTTATGCCATCCACAAATTATATGCATCATTATGACTTGTTATATTTTAATTAATGATAGTTTTTTGAAACATTATGGTTTTTTGGGATTTTTTAAAAAGTCATGATATGAACAGAATAAAAATTGACACAAATTAGTTTTCAAAAAATGTACTATTTTATTAAATGATATATTTTTCCTAAAAATATAATATTCTTATAAATAACTTATAACATGTTTTAAATGTAATTAACAAACCACATGCAGTTTTATGGGAATTTTATGATAACTATATGAACCATATAGTATGAATATACAAGAAGACATGTTGAACGATAAATTAGTTAGTAAGGGATAAAGTTAAATGATAAGGTTAGAATTGAGACCAAAAAATTCTCTAAAAACTATTGGTTGATATTTTTTGGAAAAATAGTCATGTAATCATCGAATTAAATATGTTATGGACCTTTTTAAATTGTAATTCAGTTTATAATAAAAAAATCATTCAATACATTCCTAAAGTACACCTCCTCCCTCTTTTAAAAGGGCATCACATATTACCCTTACTCACACCTCTAAAACCCCCTTGGCTTGTCAAACCTCTAGACAAGTAATATCCCAACATCCCTATCGCACTCATAGGAGCCTAAACATGGGAAGAAGACAATTCAAGAAATTGTTGTTGGTTAAATCAAAAAGTGTTACCTAATTTGATGTAATGTCTTCTATGAAATATCATTCATTTATTTTACCTTCTCCAACCCCCTAATATATCTTTATTAAATTCATTTATAAAAACACAAGTATCATAAATATACTATAATTACTTTAATCCATGTATTATACATACACTAACACACACCTCAATCAAATGGATTTACAACATATTGTTTCTGTGGAAATCGATCTATTACCTCACGAAAAATTGATTGTTCGGTTATATCCTACCATAAATCATGGTGGCCATTATGATGGAATTATATTTATATGTGATATATGTTATATTTATATTATCTCTATGATTCTATTTCGCACTTATTTTAAACATTATGTTTTCTATAATGGGTAAATACGATAATTTCATTTGATGAAGTGCAAACTACCGCCCCCTAAAAGTGATATGACTCATTCTTGCAATACAAGGAAAGTATAAAGGATGGTATTAAAGAAAATATATATGATATTATTCTATAAATATATATACCTATGTATAATTTAGTTTTCATTCCATTGAATATGAAAAATAAATGAAAGTAGTGTTTATGTGTACGTACGGTTTACCATCTCTAGGAACGGAGCATTTCATTTATTATCTCCTAATGTTATGTAGTTTTATAAATAAATATATATATATTAGATTTATATGATGTTTAACTCATGAATATCATTTTGAAGAATGTGGGAATGTGACCCCAAGGACAATTTATAATTATAACAAGTTCATTTTAGACTCAACTACCAAATTTCCAAAATATGTCCAATATTAACTAAAATAATTATGTAATGTTTATAATGTGGTAATAAGTAATATAAAATGAATAATAAACATGAAAAGGTTTTGAATAAAGTATAAACTAAATTAGTTTTATTATTCTAAAATAAAAATGAACATACGTGATGATTTAGATTCAAGGTAAGGGACTTCGTCACAATCTCCTTTCATTGAGACATATTTTTTTTCTACACGATATTCTTTTATACGGTGTATAAACCCATTTTACATTTAATTTAAATAAAAGGGTATCTTTTTTCTAAAAATCATTTTAATAAATTACAAAAATAATGTTTTTTAACGTACCCATTGACAAAAACATTTCTACCACTGCAAGCATTAATTTATATTTGGATTCCTTAACAAGAGGTAATGTTTTTAAAAGGAAAAGAACTGCTATATTCCATTTTTTGTGTATTTTTTCATTGAAAATTCATTGAGAAATCATTTAATATGTTAATATATTGAAATGATATATTTTTTTCAATTTGGAAATGTTATCTTTCCCTTATGATTGTTTTGTGTGTTATGATTATGTTACTGTTGATTGGAATTTTTCATGAATATGGGTGTTCCCATGATAAAACTACAGTGTGTGAGCTCGAGATAGATCTCCATTGCATTGGGTAACATGAAATAGGTTAATATTAATGTTTATCTTAAGAGATTTAGGGAATATATTTGATGGGTATTCAAAACGTAACTCACAATGTAACTATGAAAGCTATAATGTTAGTATGTTATAGATGCCATAGGTTACCTTTTTTATTTATGATGTATATGTTCTAATCATAAATATTATGATTCCATGATGTATATTAAAGAACTTATGTTTTAACAATGAAAATTGAGATATTATTGATTTGTATGTATTGATGGACTACTGTTTTCTTTCCTTATTTTATAACCATTGCTATTATTTTTATTCTCATCCTACGTTTTTGAATTATTTTTCACATAGTATATGGAAGGGTAAGAGAATTGAATAATTCAAGAAGATTTCTATCAAAAAAATAATTTCTATTTATTTATGTATTTTTATTCTTATGAAAACATTAGATATTGTTGATGTGTCTACATTGAAATATTTTGAGATGTAATGTAATAGTTATGACCTTATTCTCTAACACTCTAAACCTGAAAAGACCATCACTATCAAATTCTTGACAGAAATCTAGATTATGTAATGTTTAAGGATACAGCCTTATAATTATATTCTGATGGTATAATATTCATTCATATTTTTTTATTAAACCTTTCCATATGTGGAAATATGTTATGGAAGTTTCCATAGTTTCTAGTGGGTAGTATTACATCGAACTAAAAATACATTTTGGGATATGAAGTGATGATTTTTTGTACAACCAAATGTTAATATATAACTGATTTTATTTATCATAATTACCCCTATCAATGGGTATATTTCAATCACTAGAAAACATTAGGTTTTCTCCAACCCTTCAAGTTCTTTTAGGGTGTTGGGAGATATTTTGAGCAATTTTGTAGTTGGAATTCCAGGTAACCATCTAGGCAATAATACGATGTGGGTAGTGATAGATTGGATATACAAAATGGGAATCATTATCCTTATTAATGATATAACCATAGTTGAGGACATATGAATTATTTATGTTTATGATATCATGAAATTTCCCATATTTCCATATAGTATAATATCAAATAGATAGCATTGGTCTACTTCTCATTATCAGAGATACCTTTAAGAGGTAATGGGACATCTTGTTTTTTAGCATCAAATGTCATCTATAGGTGTATGTATAAATAGATAGAGCTATGCATATCATGGAATACATGCTTCTTTGTTTCATTATAAATTTTATGGTGCTTTTGATGGATATTTAGTAATTATTGAGATTGTTTTAAAAAATAATTACTGATAACATATATATATTAGATGGGGAACATTTAAGGACTTGTATGGTCATATAGGTAAATATACTTTGTGATTTATAAATATTGGTAATGATTAATTGGTTGGGCCCTATTATTTTAAGATAGGATGGAAAATATTTAGTTGAATTATTGGAGAGTGGTGATGACATAAACCAGTTTAAATATTTTTTTGATGATTTTTGAAGTACTTTGGAGTGTTTAGTTGGTGACCCAATATAATTTAGTGTATCACCTCATTCTGGTAAAAAAATATTGGAAAATTGAGAAATTATACACTGATATGTGTGGTACTATTTTATATTTATTAGAATATTATAAAATTAGATTACAATGTGAATTTTCCACCATATATGACATCAATTCCAAACATGTTTCACAAATTGAATCTTAAAAGTTATCACTCTATCCATTATCATGTTTTGATATAGGATGAACTTGATGTGGAAAATTATTTATTCATGGTTTAGAATCCTGTTCATATTGATTATTCAATGGGCAATGTTCTTTATGGGAAATATATACCTTTGGTTTATGTTCATTAGTAACATTGTTATGATTCAAATGATAACTTGGAGCATAAATTACAGATGAGAGAGTTATAACATCATCAATTTGATATATAGGATTCATGATATGTAATCCAGGGAAGAAAATTTTTATAGTGTAATGAATTTAGCATTATGTTACTGTATCTAGGGTACTTGTAACCCATTATTTTTATCAACCTTTATTGGTTCAGAATTTGGATTATTTTTAGAAATATTTTGATAATTATCGATGTTTGTGGGGTAAATAATATTTGGAATATGGATAGGTAAATATATGTAGGTTCTCCAAGAAAATTGTGTGCCTCATTTTAATGTTCTAGAGTAGCACATGGTTATTCCAAACCATTATTTCACCCCATCAAACCTTGTGTGTTATAATAGTTTGGAGTGCATAGATAGTACAAGGTTCACTAAATATGCCACTAAACCATTCCCCTTTCTTTAGTGGTCTAGTAGGGAGTGTATAGTCAGTTCCACATTCGTATAAATATGATGTTAAACCACGAATCAATTTCCAATAGACTGGTTTAGGAATATAGTTACACATGATGTTCACAAAAACAATGTATCCTAACATAGGAATTCCTAGGAATAAGTTTTTTTAGCACCTTAATATTTTTATTACAATTTAGAACCCCTTGTTATAAATTCTAATCATACCCTAATCAAAAATAATATTACTCTTTGTCTATTATAGGATCTCTAGAGAGGATTTTTATACTCCTTTGACCCCCTTTTTCTTAGGTTGATATTTATGTAGATGTGACTGATCTCTCTTTAGATATTTCAATATCCATGATTGAGAATTATTATATCATCCATTATCTCTTTATTTTAGAGTGATAGAATCTCATGTTTATAGAGTTTCTAAACAATGAATTTATATATTATAATTATATGGATTCCTCTTTGATCTTCCTCACTATCGACTATTCATTGACTGTTCTATTTTCTTGAGATTTATTGATCATGTGATTCAAATTAAGTGGTTCCAAAAGGCTTTTAATATATTTGACACATTGACTTCCTAGTTGATTTTAAATTTTATTCCAAATTATTTACTTCATAGTATAATATTTTACAATTGATTCTAAAAATCCATAATATTGTGAAAGAAACCCATTTTTCAATGGTTTGGAAATCATTTCATGGAATTGGAGATAAAATGTCCAAAAATAACATTTTTTATTGTGAAAGGATATATTGATCACTATTGAGTAAAATATCATTTAATTAAATAAAATTTTGATATGAATGGATTTGATGAAAACCGTTTATTTTTCATTGAAATTGATATCGAATGTAAAACTAATATATGGTAATTTGAATTGTGAATGATTAATTTAAATATAATGACTGATTTGAAAATTATTGATTTATTAGTTGATATAAAGAACTTGTGAGCCTGATTATTTTGTGGGTGATTATTACAAGCACACATGGAATATAACATCATAGAAATGGATCGATGATGAAAAATATAAATAAACTATATTGTCCATGAAATTCCCTAAGGGGGTGTTGATTGGTTCAATGCCAATGGATTGAGACATAGGGATGGGTAAACACACAATAATCCATTGATGACTAAATAAGTAGTGTGAGGATATTATGGAAATTATCAAGTGAACCTATGGCCATAAGTACAAAACAATATTTTAATTTTCTTCATATGTTAGTGTTTATTTAACAAACTTATTAATTTCTTTTTCATTTTTTGAAAATGTCCTTGTATTATTATTTTAAAATTATTTAAATATATTTATTTCATGTTTATTTGACTATTAATTTTGAGAATTATCTTTCATGACATGTTTTTTTAAATTCAAGAATAAATGATTTATTATTTATGGAATTGCATATGGATAATTTTGTGAAATCCTATATGGATAGTTTTACTCACATCCCACAATTTTCTTATGGTTTTTTTCAGATTATGTTTTTCTGAATCCAGGATAAAGGAATTTTATACTTGGTGGTAGTGGGTGTTCTAGATTTATATGACCTTGGGTGATAATGGTGACTAGTGGAGCTATGATCTAATTGTTTCAGGAAAATTATATATTTTCATCTTGATCGATGTTTTATCATTTCATTGGATGATGTATTGCTTCATCCTTATATTTATTCTTTTGGTAATTTTCTCCAGAGTTGTGTTTGGAAGACTAATCATTAAAAAATGTTTCAACTATTTTTATTTCATTTAATGATTTTTTTCTTTTTGGGAAATAATTACCTATAACCCATTCAATAACACCCTAGTAATAGTCATTAGCTGGTGGTCATATGGAATTCCTTTCGGGACATCTTAGTGTGTTCTCATGTATGGGTGTACAATATTATACATGTTGTTTTATGATAATAGTTTAACTCTATTATTAGATAATATTCACAGTGAAGAAAAAAAATCATTAAAATATGTTGAAATAGTTCAAAAATAATTTAATAAAAGCATTATGAAGAAGATTTAGAAAATAAGAAAAATTATTATTTTTTTCATCTTAAAAAAATTAAAAAAATATGAGAATCATTATAATAGAACTTTTTTCAAAAACCCATGGAATAATGGAATGGAATATTAATTTTGATGAACATTCTTTATTGTAGGAGAATTTGATCCTAAAAAAAATCATTAAAAACATTCTTTTTAACACCATTATAATGAAAGATGAAAATTACTAATCAATAAAACTTTAAAAATATTCATTTCAAACCATATTAAATAAATTAAATTTTAGTTAAAAATTATATTAAATTAAAATTTATGTCTATATATGTTAATTCTTGGAGTGATAAAATGGTTATAGTTATTAGAGATAATTTGATGTGTAAAAGACTCCAAAACTTTTAAAATGGTTGTTTTAATTAAATCCCCTTATCGATTTGGTAACCCTTGGATAAAAATATTAAGAAATAGATAACTCAAGATAGATTTTTTAAATTCCAATAATTTTCCTGAAACATATTTTATAATATATTATTGGGAAGTATATACACCATGCAAAATGAAAAAAATTATCTGAATATAGAAAATATCTCAATAAAGTGAAATTGATATGAAAACGCTTATAATTTTTATAAAATTGGAATAAAAACACTTTTAAATAAATAACATGAAATGAAACAATAAATAAATTTACTAAATATTAATCATTATAAAATCTATCTTATATAAAATAAATACATGATATAATTGGAAATGGGTACATAACTCAAAACATGCACCAAATAAGGAAATTTGAGATGAAGAATCTCATATGGATTTTATATACTTCAAATAAGAACATAAAGAGAGTTAGAAATTGAATGTATTAATTTTAATCAGTTATTTTTCATTAAATATATCATAAAATATTTCCGTATTCAGTATTTAAACATAAAAAACAAGTGGTTGGTATGCATCATATGTCAAGAGAAGTTAATTGATATGATAAAATCCGTATAAATATTATAACATTTGAAGTAATAATAAATAAATAAATAGATTATGAGAAGAAATTATAAATGATAAAAAAATAAATTTATATAGAAAATAAAACTACTACTAGTCAGAACACACAAAATGTCGACATATCATTTTCAATGTATAAGTTATATAACCTCATTAAAGGAAATTCAGTTATGAATCCACTTACCTCAGACTTCCGATTGGTCAAACTTTTTTTCTGCACCTATATAATTAATTTAATTTTTTTATAAAACAATATAACAATCATATTTATTTTTATATTAATATGTAAAATACACTTATAATTTCTTCTCACCATCTTAGTAAAAATTCATTATCAATATAATTATTATTATGTCAACTATTAACTTTTCAAAAAATGATCTGATTCAGTGGTTCGAGTACATAATATTTGGCCATGAATTCATCATCAGTGTAATTTTAACAAAGGTTTAGGTTTTTTATTGAAATATATATGGATTCACATGGTCATTTAATTGGACATATTTTGATGATTCTTATGAAAATATAAAAAATATTTTTTAAAACAAGTATTTATTTTATAAATAAAATTATATTTATTTATATATATATATATATTTTTATTACCATTAAATAATATTCAAAACATCCAAAACTCATAATTTTTTATATTTCATGTACATAACATTCCTTATTCATTCATTATAACAATAATCATTTATGTGGTAAAACTAATGAAAATAATAACACATCATATAGGTTGAATGAGTATGAACATGTCTTTTTAAAATGATAGTATAACATATAAAAAAGATTAATAATTTTTTAAATATAATAGTTATTTGAAAAATCAATTTTTATTACCATCCATGTAATGTTCTGATGAAAAATGAAATATATAATTCATGGGGGCGGTAGTCTGCACAGACACATGAGAGAAATTTTTATTTTTAAATGGAAGGAAAGGAAATATGGTATATACTTATTTATCTTTATAGAATCATAATTATGCCATTGTTTCATATTTGTCCATTAAATCTACACACTAAACTAGCTATGTGAGGCTGTATTGAAAATGAACTATATCACTTATAGAGTTGTTAGTATGCACGTATACGTGGGAAACATTTTAATTTTCAAATGGATATAATTCGGGTTGATAAATGTTTTTGCATCAAAATAATAAAAATTTTGTATCCTAATAATTCTGACATAGTTATATTAAAATTTGAAATACATTTTCTGAGTAGGTGTAGGAAGAAATAAACTTCAATGAACATGATTAATTTGATCACCTCTTCCTTGGATATCTATATTTAGATCTCTCATTAATCCTTTTTGTATTGGTCTTTTTTTGGAAAATGAACACATAGACAAGGGATAATTCTATGAAAAGTGATTGAATTATATATTGGTGGAGAAACGTATTTAGAATTTGGTGGGTAAATTAGGATTCAGGTAATTCTTTTATAGTTGAGAGGTGAAATACCAATGTACATATTTATAACTTTAAAAATTTATAAATGTTGTTCTCATCGTATAGTAGAACCAAGTCCACCCAAATTAAAATATTATGTAGGATATGTTAAAATAAACTCATCAAATCAAATTGTAGAGTTTATTGTTTTATTTATTCCCCTATAAAATATTTTTAACGATTTATAAATCATTTATTTCATACCATACAGACTAACTAATAATTCGGTAGCATAATTTTATAAAAAACTTTAAAAGAAATTTTAAAAAAAAAATTATATTAAGATTCATAATATGTAATATATTTTATATGACTCATGTTCTCTAGGTGGTGAAAATTTATTTTAATATAAGTATATTTAATGATATAAACTATTTATAATAATAAAATTTAAAAAATAATAATTCACAATAATATAATGTATAGAATTGTCCACATGACAGTTATCAGTATATTATTAAACCGATTTTCTGTTTTTGTACACTAAATTTAATCAAAAATTAAATTCACCACTATGTATACTTAATTAATATTTGGATGTGAAATATTTTTCCTATTGGAATAAAACATCACTTTCGTTTTAAAATGTTAAATAAAGCTTTCAAAAATAAATATCCAATATTGTTAAATAGTTTATTTTCGTCCTAAAAATATATTTCATCCATAAAAATGATTCCTCCTCTTTTAATTCATTCATATTTAAGGATGATATCATAAATGTGATAATTTTTATAAAAACTTTATATTTACTTTTTACCTAAAAATCAACAGTTTTGGAAGAATTTAAAATTTTACATAAAAGATAATTTTGACATGTTCAAATTCAACAATTAAATTTTTATTCAACAGTGAAATAGAGTACAAACAGACAGAAAAAACAAAACAAAACAAACCAAAGAAACAGTCCTATGGAGGTCTAAAATACTAAAGACCGAGGGAATCCCCTCTAATCAAATTGACTCTTTCTGACTTTAAACTAAAAAGATCATGAAAAATAATATTGCCATCGTCAGGAGCAGTCACCTGGGCCAATTAGTCTGCCACCTTGTTGCCCTCCCTCCATGTATGAATGGCCATAATACTATCCCCCGTGATGCTACAACATTTCCTGATAGTATATATAATAGACCAAGGAACTGTACCTACACCTTGAAGTGCATTATACAGATGTAAAGAATCAGTTTCAGCTTCTGAATTTGCCAAGCCATGCTGTCTAAAGATAGTAAGACTCTCCAGAAAAATATTCGATTCATCATAGAAAGCATTCCCCTGCCCAAGAAAAATATAAAAGGTTGTAACCACAAACCCATTCTGATCTCAAACAACCCCTCATCCAGAAATTCTGCTGAAATACAAGATCCATCGCAGTTATGTTTCAGAAAAACAATAGTAGGTTGCCTCCTCACCGAGTTACACAGACTAGAACTGATACCCAGAGAAAAAATGTAACCAGAAACCAAACGCTACAAGGAAAGAGCATTCCTCCAATTTCCCAGAACCTTGAGCAGATCAGAAATCATACTTTTAGCCCTAACAACAATCTGAATACCCTTCAATGGCACCCCATAAAACACCCATTTATTCCTATCATACCACAAACACAAATAGCCCACCTGTAAGATCAAGGATCGGGCCTTTCATTCCATGCTCCCCTTGTTAGAACCATAGAACCACCTGTTAAGGAATTAAGAATCAGCTATACTTGGATTAAAAAAGGCATTTAACTCACCCAAATAACCCCACACCTCCTGAGCCCATTCACTTCTATAAAAAAGGTGATCAGAACTATCCTCTTCATGTACCCTGAAAAAAACGCATCTAGAAACAATACAAATACGACATCTCTTAATATTTTCACCAGTGGGAACCACTTTATTCATAATCCTCTATATAAGGAAGTTGAGTTTGGTTGGAACATTCCTAATCCAGATGATTTCATTCCAATCATCCCCAATCTCTTGCATGATGAAAGTACACTGATAATCCCTAACCATGAAGTGGTCAGATGAAGAAGGAGTAAAAATAGAAAATAGTATTAATTTTTTTTAAATGAACCTTTTAAATATTATTTTTTTAATCGTATTCTTTATAAATTAGTAATTAATATTTTATTTAATAATTTGAATAATATTTATTAAAAAATTCATCTTAGAGTTTTCAATTTGAATTTATAAATATAAAATAAACAATATATTTAACAAGTACATTGAAAAATATCCCTTTTTAGTATGTAATGATATTAATCATATCAAATTTATTATTTATCCACTAATGATTAAATTTCATCAATTAATTAATATAAAAACTTATAAAATTATTCCATGTAATAATAATTATATAAATAATTATAATGCATATTTTATAATAGATTAATTTTGTATATTTGTTCCCTTTAATTTTTTTCCAATTGAAATTTTCTTAATGGTATTTCATGATTTATACCCCTAATGTGTTATAGTAAACCAAGCATTATAATATTAATATATATCATGGGTAGTTTTTTGGCTGTAATTTTGTTCATAAAATATAATCAACATGATAATTATTTAAATGAAAACTTATACAACTATCATATAGTGATATATTCTACACCAATTATTAAATTTCACCACTGTAATTTTATTTCTTATTAAAACATATATAAGGGTATCCATACGATATACATGACTAAAGATATAATTATTGTAATTAATATCAATTGGGAGTTTATTTTCATTCGTGGATTGATAAAATAATTAACATGGTATGGGAAAGCCTTCAATGGATACAAGAACAACATTATGTTTTCATAATAACAATGATATACATGTATTATTTCCCTAAATAATATTAATAATTTGTCTCATGTATAGATTAATTTTTTTATAAATATTGGTAGGATCATAAGATTTGATTTCTTAAAATTTCATTAAATTTCTTCTTTATAATGGTTATGACATGTTTTATATGTTTTATATAGTTTCTCTAGGCCAAATTAGTTTCTTGGGGCCTTGAAATATTATTTGAAGATGTTTTTTTTACTATTATCATATTTCCAATTCACATATTCTATTTTTTCAAGTATCTAGTTTACATAGCCAATTCTCTCGATCAGGTGATTCGTGTAGTCAATTTTAAAAAATTGATTTTCTTATGTACGTCGATCATAACATGGGTTAAAAACACTAAATTAAGTGATTCATTTTGGGTGCGAAAAAAATATCTTTATTTTATTATAATACATTATTTTCTAGATAGATCATTAAAATGTACTAAATTTCAACATAATTCAATACATTTTTTCAATATGAATTCTACTGTCTATGACATGGGTTAAAAACACTAAATTATGTTATTCAAATATACTAAATTAGGAGTTCATTATTTAATGTTGAATTAATTTTTATTCACATGGGATTACACATGTATTGATATTCACAATGAAATTATATAAATTTAGACATCCTAATTCAAATCAGCTAAAATATGAAATCTGTCTATAATTTTTATGAGGAAGTATTCTAAGGATATTAATTTCAATTATCTATTACTATATTAATGATTTTAATGAATATCATTATTTAGTTATTAATTATATTACATGATATCAAGGTTAACCTATATGAAAACAAATTCATTTATAAAATATATATATGTCGAATATCATCTGGGAAATAGGCATGGAAAACATTGAAGTAGTTCATCGAAACTGCATCTGTGATTCATGACCCAAGAAAATAAAATATCCAATGGTATTCATATTATAGTTTTATTGTGCATAAATTAAATCTATTTATATATCTTTCAGGGATCCTGGGAAAGATATGAAGCATTTGAATATTCTTAAACTGTACAAGTGCTTTACTTCTATGGTGACCAACTACTACTACTAGAAGAACAAAATTTGATTGAATAGTTGTGGTTGGAGGATTTTTTTTCTACATAAACCCTAAAAAATTTGTGTTTTAGACTCGTTATAAGGGTTCTATGTACATATTGGAAATTGGTTATAATACACATTGAAAATAATGATTCTCACTTGTGAATCCCAAATAATATTTAGTCACTAGGATATAAATTTAGGGGAAAATGTGAGTTGTTTAGTTTTTGCAACAAGGTCGAAAAAGGTATATCTATCTGGTTTTAATCTACCTTGGGAAAAAATAATTTTTATTATATTGTGATTCCACGAGGGAAAAATTCATTTAATGATTCCAATATAATGGTTATAGTGTGTTCTATAACTCTCAGTTCATGAGAAGGATATAGAGTAGAGTATGTTCATTTCAATATTAACCACAATAAAATTATCTACAATTATTTTTCATTTATTTTACAATTCATTATGGTTATAAATGTTAAACATCCTTTATATTATTTATTTATATTTATTAAGAATACGAGTCCCCCCTCTTGGCTATTTTTTAATCTTAACTCCCAACAAAAAATTCGTATTAAAGGTAGACCCCCATGTCGATTTATAATTTCATTATTAGTTATAACTAGTTTCTGAAGTAACTATTAAGATGTAAATATCATACTTAATCTCACATGAACTAGCTTGAATAATGGATTGATACCCCAAACTACATCTCATTTCATGGTAATAATTATTAATACTTGCACACCCAAATGTAATATTTATTTAATCATCAATGAAATGATCATTTTATGATCATTGCAATTCCATACATGTTTCAGGAAGGTGAACATGAATCTCTATCAGATAATGATATGCTAAGTATGATCTTTATTTCAAGGTGATGAGTATCTTATATTTTTTTATAATAAGAAACACATATAATCATGTATCTTCTTCTATAACTATGTATGGAATCTAAATATTCTATATGTGAGACATATTGGTTTAGATAATCTTATTCGATCTATATTTTGAATCCTAAGAGAATAATATCTTGAATATAAAATTTTTTAAGGTAAAACTATTAATAAAATTATATATATTTAATATTAATGACATTTTAATGTTTTCTTTGTGTGATACACTTAAAATTTCATTTCATATTCAACGAGTGCTTATAGAAATTCATAATAATTTTCATTCTAAAAGGCTTTATATAAATGAATATAATAGCATTATAGAATATTCACTTTATGGAATTATTGAATCATTATTACAATATTTGTAAGAGATTAAAAATGATGTTGGGGATGAGAATTCAAATCAAAAGTGATATTCTTTTAAATAAAATATATCTACTAACTTTATTGATAAATAGATACTGAGTAGTGATAGGAATGATACACCCAATGATCCAAATTCTAAATATAAAATGATGAGTATCTACAAAAGGAAATATCCAAATTAATATACTAAGTATGATTATAATGAGAATAAGATAGGTAATTACATTTCTAATTATGATCAAGATGTAATTTGATATGTATGTAGAAAAAGAGGTAACATCACAACCGATTTACCAATACTAATGAAGGCTAAGAAAAATATGAATAAATAAAATAAATAAAACAAGGAAATGTCAACCTAATGGATAAGTTCAAATTATTTTTTTGATGAATTTGGTTTTTAAAAAGAAGCGGAAAACTAATGTTTGGTGGCTTCTTCATATAAATTAATTGAATGTACATATTATTCATCCTCTAAATCTGAATCTAAAAACCCACTTTTGATAATTTCTTTAAAAATTTTATATACATAAAAGTAAATTTTAAAATATCATCCATTTATACAAGAACTATAAGAGACAAAATTAGGATTTTCTTAACAGGGGTGAAAATTTGAAGAAATAGGTCTAGGAGAATAAAAAATATTCTCATTCATATTTCCAATTTATAATATAAAATATTAAAAATTCACTCACTTAAAAGGATAAATTAAAAAGATATTTTGATTTCATGTTTATGATTCATAAATATGAAATAAATTTTTTTGATACAATCCTTATAAACAATAAACTAGTCATGTTGATTGTTTAATGTGAAATCTATCCATTTTAATTTGAGGTATGGAACACATAGATAAAAAAATGATTTTAAATAAAATTAAAAAAAATGATAACAATTTTTGGTTATTTTAGAAATTTACCTAAAATGTAAATCACTATATTTTTTAAAATCATTAATTTAATATATCTACTACAATGTGTTTTTGATACAGTATGAATGGTTATTATGCTAATGAGTGTTCTTTTAAAATTCCACAATTTCATGGACATAATAAATCATTTAATTCTAAATAATTATCTACAATATTACTTATAATTTTTTTTAAAAACATTTTGGATTCACAATAATTTATATAATAATCCAAATAAGAAAAAAATTTCATTAGTAGAAAATATTTTTTAAATTTTACATATAGTAATTTTGAATTGGTATTATCAGAATAAAATATTTCTATCTAGATAGTGGATGCTTAGGTCACAAGGCTAGTAATGTTTCTATCTTTATATCATTCAATCTAATGTGAATAAGGTAATTTTTTTGACAAACCTAATAAATTGGTAAATGGTATTGTTTTGGTATGAATTCAAAAATCAATTATTATTTATAAAGATTCATATATTAAAGGATTGCAACATAATTTTATATGTATACCATGACATTTTAATGATTTAATGTTTTTTAAATTTCAAAATGAAAAATGATTTTTTTATGGATAAATAAATGTTTTATTCATATAGACTATATAACAGTTATTATATTTATTTTTTCATATTAAATGATCAAACGGTCCAATGTATCGTATCAATGTTTTTGGAATAGGAGGTTAAAAAATCCTTATTTGGGGTTGATCAACATGATTTCTATAAACCAAATGATTCTCCATTTTCTAAAACATAAAGTTGATGAAGACTATATTTATTAATCTTATTTCAAAGGTATAAACTAAAAAAGTAGTTTCATGTCACCCATGGTTGTAAATACTGTAAGGCATCTTCATCTCATTAATTTAGATTTATTAAGACCTTTTAAACATTCTATTTTAGGTGGTAAATGATATTTTTTATAATAGACAATTTTATAAGATAGACATGGGTATAATTTCTTACTCTAAATTCTGAAAAAATTTATATGTTTTTTATTATTTTCTAAAATTATAAAGTACTCCTAATATAGAAAATTAGAACTGATCATGGTGGTGGGTCTTATAATATAGATTTCATCTAGTTTAGTGAAGAAAATGGGTATTTAAAAAAACATTTGACCCCTATAACACCACATAAAAAAGGTACAGATGAAAGAAATTATAAAACGTTATTAAATAACTGATAAAACAATAAATGAGGTTAACATACTTAAATATTTCTGGTAATAAGATTTTAAATCGTTTATTTATGTCACATGTGTAATTTTCTTAAGACATTTATTGAAAATGAGACCATATATTGTTTAGAAGGGAAGAAAATTTAAAATAGGATATTTTAGAGTGTTTGTGTGTATTTTTTTATTCTTTATACTAAGGATATGTTATATAAGTTTGATGAAAATTATGATAAAGTTACTTTCGAAGGATATTCAAATTAATTGGGGGAATATAGTGTGTACCAATAAAACATCAATGGATTTTGAAGAGTCAATTTGTGTAATGATTGAAGACAAATATATGAATAAAAGAGGTAACCATATTGATCAAAATGAGGATGATTTAGAAAACATAATTTTGAATCACATGTTCCTCAAGATAAGGATCCACATATTAAAGAGTAGAATAGTTCATATCAATATGAGCCAATTCATGAAAAATATTGGAATACTTTGAGTGATCATCTCATAAAAATGTGATTGGTATTGTTGAATCAAAAGGTAAATCTAGAATATAAATATTGAATTCTTGTGAATATCATTATTTTATTTTTGAATTTGTAAAAAATCCCATTGATGAGGGTTTAGATGATTCTAAATAGATCAAGGCTATGTAAGAATAATTAAATTCATTTTCTACGTATAATGTGAGGACATTTTTGGTTCCACCATGTAATTATCTTATTATTGTAAAAAATAGAGTTTTAGAAATAAACATGATTAACATTTAAATATAGTTAAAACTAGTCATATATTAGTCACTCAAGTTTATTCTCAATAAGAATTCATAAGTGTTTAGGAATATTTTTTACATGTCACAAGATTTAAAGTAATTATAATATTATTTTTCTAATACTATATTTTTTGGATTCAAATTATCTCTAATTGTTGTAAAGTCCTCTTTTTAAAATAGTTTTATTTAAAATGATTTATATAATAGGCATCCCATTGTTTTGAAAATAAAAAGATTAATAATAATGCCTATATATTATCTAAGGCGTTAAGTAATTTTAAGCAAGCTCCATTATTTTTGTATGATGGGTTACCGAATTTTCTTTTAATTTTTTGTTCCAAATATATGTTTGATCATAATTTGTTTCATAAGATAAATCCTAATGATATTTTGATTATATATATTTATGATTATGTTGTTTTGTCTGTATATTAAAATGAAAGTATTTTTAATCAATTTTCAGAGTTTATGGCTTTATTATTTTATATCACTATGATGGGGGAATTGAAATTCTTCCCTGTTTTATAAATTTTTAGTTAAATGATTGTATTTTTATAAGTCAATCCATTTAAAGAAAATAATTAGTTATGATATTTTCTTTATAATAATATAAGAGTAAAATAATTTTATAAGTACTTAATGAAAGTTAGATATAGATAAAATTTAAAATTATATTATTAATAATCACAATAGAGGAATTATTTTAATTTTATTATATTTAACTACTTCAAGGAAAAAATTAATTTTTTTAGTTTGAATGGTTCCTAGATATCAAATTGGTCCTATGGAAAATTTTATTGAACCTATTAAAAGGATTATAATATATGTTAATGTATACTTCAATATTTGTTCGTTTTATCCTTGTAAAACAATCATTCAATTTATAGGCTATTATATTTATTATTTTATATAATACAAGATATATAAGAAGAGTGATTTAGGTATGTTCCATTCACTAGGAAAATAATTTGTTTCATTGGTCTCAAAGAATCCAAATTTTGATTCTTATTTAACATTTGAATATGAATTTAAAGTTATTTCATCATGTTTTGATCAATAATTATGAATTTACCAAACACTTAATATAACTTTTTCAAAATATTCCTATTTTATAGAAAATAATTCTACTATTTATATTTTTTATAAATTATTACAAAACTTTAGGACTAAGCACATTGATGTAAAATTTCACATTTGTAAATGTCCAAAACAAAAAGGGGAAATAAGTGTTGAATTTATTTATATAGAAAATCAAATAGTACATACCATTACTAAAACATTAAATTGTTTTAATTTTATAAAATATTTTTTTTATCTTTGTATGATGAGTATTTAAATTTACATTTATATATACAGAATAATTGGGGAGCCTTTGTGTATTTATATGATGAAATTTTATTATATAGTAAAATATATAAAATCTATAATATTTTTTAGTCTAATAATAAATTATTTATGTAATTTTTATTGTGTTATAATACTATTTTGATAATTATTATACATAATAAATGTTTTTAAATAAGATTCCAAAATTATAGTTTTCAAAATTTATTAATTTCTTAAAGGCTTCTTATTATTTTTAAAAACAATGTTTTAAAATTATTATCGGTTTATAGGGATCCTTTACATATTCTTTAAAATATACATGTTTAGAATACATTTTAATAATTTTTACAAAAAATATTTAGAAATATTGCATGTCTAACAAATAGTTGAATAAAATGCATTCATTATTAATAGGGTATAACTTTTATTTTCAATATTTTTCATTCTGATAATTATAAAATAAGAAATACATTTTTTAAATTATAATTGGTTTTGTAATTATAATAAATGGGGAGAATGTTTACTAACCCATTGAACCACATTATGTTTTGATAATTGAAATTATATAATTTTTCTATTTCCTTTCAAAGTATTAAAAAATTTCCCTATGTTGAGGTTAACATTTTTATAATCTTTATGAGATCATAATATTTATTTTCATAAAATATCATTAAATTTCATGTTTTGAATAGTTATAACATGTCCTAAAAGTATTAAATAATTTTCCTAGGTAGTTAAGTTGTTTGGGACCAAAAAATTTCATTTTTAATTTCATTTACTATTACCACTTACCCAATCAATCCATGTAGCCGATTCAAATATTTGATTCTCCCATGATGATGATCTACATCACTGAATTTCTATAATTGGTTAGCATATGTATTCTGAACATAACATTGTATAAAAAACACGACATTGACATTTTATAAGTGTATTATAAAGTTAAATAAATTATACAAATTTAATTAGAACATAAAAAAATATAAATTGATCATTAAGAGGTACTAATTTTGGTTATATATCATTTCACGTTCTAAGTCTATTTTAACTAATTTTAAAATGTATTTTGATAATTAAATGAGATATAGAAGAATTATAAATGTTATTATTGATTATATGTATAGATAAGAAAGTCTCTCACTGCAGCTGAGAGTTCCCTCTTAGGGTTCCCTAGGGACAGCGTCTCCTCCCTCAGAGTTCTGGGTCTACGGCGACGCGTTCTCCCCTTCTGTGTCCGCGTGGTCCTGTAGATCTGCGGCGTTTTGCGGCCTTTTTTGTTTCCCGTCTTCTGCGCCGTTCCTCATCCGTCCGCAGAGAAGACTCTGCTTCTGTCTGCCTCCGGGAGTCTCCGCCTGTTCCTGAAATATTATTTGGGCATCGAAGGGAATCAGACCTCCTTCTCTGTTCATCTTCCCCCCCTGGCGCTGTCCCGGGCTTATAGGGGACCGTACCTTCCTTCCCGACGACATCTTCCCCGTCGACTCCAGATCCACTCGCAGATTTCCTTTCCTTTTGGACACCATTCCTGCTTCGCGAAGACAATGGACGATTTGAGGATGGGTTCTGTTTTCCATGCTTGGGCGACGACTTCACCGATCTAGGGTTTTTCTTGCGAAGCACCCTCCGCTCGATTCCCCACGAAGAGGCCGATTCTCACTTTGCGAAGAAGCCGCGAAGAGTCTAGATTCGGAAGCACCTTCCACGAAGAGGCCGATTCGCGAAGATTCTGGAATCACGAGGCACCGGTGGCGAAGGAATCTTGAACCGCGAAGCACCAGCCGCGAAGGGCCGTGACATTGGTGTGTGCGCACTGCGTGTGCTTCATGAATCATCTTCCGCGAAGGGTGGTGGTACCGGGAGTGCGTTTTTTCTGGTTCGTGTAGTGTCCATGTCGAGGCCGAGTTGCTTTTTCCAGCCACGAAGGTCAGCGATGTTGTGTGATCTATCGGTGGTGAAGCCGCGTAGGCCCCCTGTTGTGAGTTGCTCCGCGAAGATTGGGGGGTGCACGACGCGGGTCTTGGGCGTGACCAATTTTTTGGTGGTTTGAATTCCTTGGCTCGGGGGTTGTTGCTGGTGGGAAGACCGCGCAAGGAAGACCGAGCAAAGTGCTGTGAGAAGGTTTCCCGTCCAGTGACCCCTTGGTTGGACCAGGTCCTTGGAAGTTAGGGTGGATTGTGCACACACCCTTTGACTGGCGTTATGGAAGCCGACTTTGTGAATCAGTGGAAGGGGCTGACCCTAATAGATAAAGAAAAAGAGGTGATCGAGGCACTGAGAAATGAATACCAACTCCTGGAAAAGTGCATGTCTCTGCTCGTTGTTGGAAAGTTATTGAAAACATTTCGGTTAATCAAGGGGCTCTCAAAAACACCCTCCAGTCCCTCTAGAAGCTTGATGCAGGAGTTTCTATTCGGGAGGCGGGGACTAATCACATCATCTTCGAGTTTTTTAACGAGAGAGATAGGGACAAAATCTTGCGTGGCAGACCGTGGTCCTTCGATAATCAACTCCTCATGGAAGAGTTCAAAGGGGGAGATGATATCCAGAGAGTGACCTTAACCCGCTCCCCCTTCTAGATACGAGTTAAAGGAATCCCATTCCACGCGAGAACGGAACGCATTATGAGGGCAATTGGGGACAGTCTAGGCCACTTTATTGAATGGGACGGCTCAGACCCAATACAATGGGGCCCTGAGGTTCGGGTCAAGGCTAATATTGAGGTGTCAAAACCCCTGGTGAGGGGAATGTTCCTGAATGTCGAAGACACCATCACCTGGATTTCATTTGAATTTGAGAAGCCCCCACTCTTCTATTTTTTTTTGGTCGTCTTGGCCACTCGGAAAAAACGTGTACCTCAAAACCTAAGAGTGGATCACACGACATCACCCTCCAATATGGCCCTTGGCTCCATGCAAAAATGAATAAAACTGCTTTCATCTCGGAGACCGGAAAACAAAAGGACTGCGACCATCTCACGCTGGCACACACCAGTCAAGGAGAACATACACATGGACAAACCATTTTGTTAGGACCCTCGTATTTCTCCAAAGGGGACTATCACACTTAGAGAGAAGCTGGTGTTCATCCTAACCACTTGAAGGACAAAACCCAACCATTCACATGGTCGGGGACGAGGCAAAAAGATCCACCAATGCAATACTCAACGCCAATGCAGATGCACTTCGAGCCACCAGACCCGAATCCAGATCCGCAATCGTCCGTAATTGATAAAACACTAACGGAGGCCCATGGAATGACGAGATCTCCAATGCTAGGCCCAACCACCCATCACACATGGAAAAGGGTCCAACGTGGAGGAAGCGATGGTCGCACGAATGACCCTAACCCAGAGGTTCAAAAACGACAAATTGAAACATGCCAACCCGGGAGGAATCTCAACATAAGAAGGAAAATGACAAGTGACGAAACGAGTCTCGAGGAACCAAAGGCGGCGGCAGGCGAGACCCAACCCCGCCTAGAGAAATGATTGTGTTATGCTGGAACTGTCGGGGGATTGGAAACCCATGAATGGTTCGTATGCTTCAGCGCAATTGCGCTCAAAGTTGCCCTGATGTGGTTTTCCTGTCCGAAACCATACTAGAAAACAAGGACTCCAATGGTATTGCTCTGAAGTGTGGCTTCCAAGGCTGCTTTCTGGTGCCCAGATAAGGCCATTCTGGGGGTCTCTGCCTCCTCTGGAATGACAATATTGATGTTAAAATTATGTCTTTCTCCATGCACCACGTGGTGGTGACTATTCATACAGACTTGCACCCACCCTGGACCTTTGTGGGATTCTATGGCTGGCCATCCCTTTCTGATTAGGGGAACTCATGAGACCTTCTCTACAAGCTGCGACATGATTTACCTAGACCTATTCTTTTTGGAGGTGATTTCAATGAGATCATGTTCAACAAGGAAAAGAGAGGCGGGAGTGTTTATCACTCAGCCTCTATGTCTAATTTCAAAGACACGGCCACTAAGGCGAACCTGGTCGATCTGGGGTTCACAGGTAACCCTTTCAGATGGTTCTGCGGCAGTACCAAAGGTAATCATAATGCTGAACATCTTGATCATTTTATAGGTTCTACTGACTGGATCACTCTGTTGAACATGTTTCATGTTGTCAACTTGGCCCATAACTGTTCGGATCACTGCCCAATTCTCATTGACTGTTTGGAATGTGAACGAAATCGATGACTTAGTAGACCCTTCAGGTTTGATAGCTTTTGGGAAAAAGAATAGGAATGTGAAGAGGTGGTCCGATCATGTTGGAAGAGTTCCCAGGATGATGTTGGACTCAACCTCCAACAGGTTGCTTCCGGTCTGAGCTTTTGGAGCAACAAGAAATTCCACCATCCGGATAGGCATTGTGATACCCTTGAAAGGAAGTTGCACAACTTGCTCGGGCAACCCCCATCCAATAGCAATATCTTCGGGATTGGTGCCACTCAAAGAGAGTTGGATGGGGCCCTTCGGGTTATGAAATGTTTTTGGGCTATGCGGGTGCGTGACATCCATATTAAAGAGGGCGATGCTAATACAAGATATTTCCACATGAAAGCGTCAGCTAGGAGCCGAAAAAACTCTATCAGGAGCCTTTCACAACCTGATGGAATCAAAGTCTCTGACACTTGTGGCATTCACGAAGCTTTGGTTGGCTACTTCCAGAACCTCTTCTCCAGAGGGACTCCTTTCATGTCTGGTGAAGTTGAAGAATGCATCAGACCCGTGATCACCAAGGAGATCAACTGGCAGCTCACAAAAGATGTGACGAATGATGAGATTCACCAGGCTTTGAAGCATATCCGCCCCACTAAAGCCCCAAGACTGGAAGGTTTCCACGCCCTATTTTTTAAACAATATTGGCACATTATCAGTCCTGACATCTGCAAAATGATAAAAAAACATTTGGGTAGGGAATACAAGCATGTTCTCCATTAATGAAACTGTCCACGTCCTCATCCACAAAATCAAAGAACCCCAGGCGATCCCTGATTTTAGACCGATTAGTCTTTGTAATGTCTTTTATAAGATCTTCTCAAAAATCCTTGTCAATCGTCTACGTCCTTGGCTTCCTGATATTATTACCGAAAACCAGAGTGCCTTCGTGGCCAAGAGGTTGATTACTGATAATGATATTGTGGCCCATGAAGTGTTTCACTCTATGAAAATGCACTCCACTGCGAAAAGAGGAACCATGGCATGGAAACTGGATATGACCAAAGCCTATGATAAGGTGGAACGACAGTTCCTTAGAGCTGTGATGCTGAGAATGGGCTTCTTCACTAAATGGACAGAAATTGTCATGCACTTCATCTCGACCATCTCCTTCAGAATCAACGTTAATGGGGAGTTTACCAAAAGATTCACCCCAACTCGTGGCCTGTGCCAGGGAGATCCTCTCTCCCCATTTCTCTTCATTTTCGTGGCTGATGTTTTCTCTAACCTCATCTCCCGGGCTGCATCCTCTAAGTATATTCATGGTCCAAAAGTCTACCGTGAGAGCCCACAAGTGTCACATTTCTTCTTCACGGATGACTGCCTCCTTTTCTGTAGAGCCACTGTTAATGAATGTTGGGTGATCAGCCATGCAATCCGGTAATATGAGCGGGCGTCTGGACAGTCTGTTAACCACGGAAAATCGAAAATCTCCTTCAGCGCAGGGGTGCCTCCTGACAAGAGGGTTGAGCTTTGTGCTTCGGCAGGCATCAATCAGGTCGACAAACACCAGAAGTATCTCAGACTCCCTACGGTGATTGGCCGGTCCAAAAAAGAAATCTTTGCAACTCTTGTGGACAGGTTTGATAAAAAAATTCAAGGCTGGACTCCAAAAAGAATCTCCAAAGCTGGCAAGGGAACCCTCATTAAAGCTATCATTCAGTCTATCCCTAGATACTTTATGTCAATGTTTAAGCTCCTGGTGGCCATCGTTCACCTGACCCATTCACATACTGCCAGCTTCTGGTGGGGGAAAAATGATGGAAGAAATCGACCCCACTGGTTAGCCTGGGTGAAGCTCTGCAAGCCAAAGTCGGAGGGAGGGATGGGATTTCAGAATCTTCTTCTGTTCAATGACGCTTTGTATTCCAAGAAAGTATGGCGCCTCCTTAACCATCCATCATCTTTATGTGCTCTAATTCTCTGGGCCAAGTACCTTCCCCACACAGATTTCTGTGGTTCCTCTCTTGGCCCCCGCCCTAGCTTACTCTGGAGAAGTGTTTGGGGGCGCGAACTCTCCAGGAAAAAGGACTGGGATGGAGGATTGGAAATGGATCTTCTGTCAACATCTAGACCAATACCTGGCTTGTCAATATGGATGGTTTGCGTGCCACATCCCCCGCCCAACATGGTCTTGAAGACGCCACACTCAACTACCTCTTTTCAGACCAGGTCCCGGGATAGTGTGTGGAAACGATCCAGGAATAGTTTAATAAAAGAGACCAAAGAATTATCCTGAGCATCCCCTGGGCCCCGGATGTTGGCCCCGACCATCTTTTGTAGACCAATGATTCTTCAGGCGAGTACACGGTGCGATCAGGGTACATACTGGCTCTTTTCATTCACTCTGGAGACTGGGATAGGGGACCATGGAATGTGCTTTGGAAGCTCAACTTCCCCCAAAAAATACGCCAATTTTGGTGGTAGGTGTGCACGGGAACCCTTCCTACCGTGAGCCTCCTTGTTTACCAACATATGGCCAGTGCTGATTCATGCCCCTTCTACCCAAATATTCCTGAAACTCCTTGGCATGCCATCATGCACTGCCCGGGCGCCAAGGAAATTTGGAGTAAATGGGGCTTGGCTTCGGATGCTTCACCGGACATTGCCTCTGACCTCCCTGATCTTCTGATGCGCTGGTGCTCCTCTCTTTTAGCGGCTAATGCAAGCGCTCGTTGCACCCTAGCCTGTATCATTTGGGTTCGGCGCAACGATGCGATTTTCCACCATGTACATCAGCCCCCCGAGTTCTCGATTGAACGAGCCACTTCATGGATTGAGGGCTGGAAGGACCGCAAGGGACACCTCTTGCTAGGCGCTTCCCCCTCCTGCCCCCCTCATTGGACCCCCAAAGGAAGGAAGTATTAAGCTCAACGTGGACGCTTCTCTCCCCAAGGATGGGCCTGTTGCTCTCGGCCTCCTGGCTCGAAATCATCTGGGGCAGATCATTGCAGCAAAAATTGAACCACATCATGCCTTCTGGGAACCTGCAGTTGCTGAAGCCTATGCCATTCTTGCAGGGATGATGCTGGCTGTGGAATGTGGATGGGATGATATCATCATCGAGTCGGATTTCCTTTTGGTTATCAATTCCATTCATCACAATGACGCTGGACTTCAGGCTTTTGGCTTCATCGTCAGGAGAATCCGCTTGCTGCGCCAAAGTTTCTCTTGCTGCACCTTCTCCTTTACCAAAAGGGAAGGAAATAATGCGGCCCATCAACTGGCGGCCTCAGGCCCATTCGATGTCAACCAACTATGGATGGATAACATCCCTTCTTGGATCTGCTTATGTACTACTACTGATATTCATCATTAATATTATCCTTCTTTCAAAAAAAATGTATAGATAATGAAATTATATAAAAATAATTCAACTCATTCTAATGTTTATTCAATATTTTAGAGGTCAAATTTGTGTATGAAATTTAATATGTCAAGCAATTTAAAAATTCCATGAATCGTATGTGTGATCAATTCACCATCACGCATAATTATTCCATGTAAAAAATTATGTATATTTGAATACATCAATTCATTTATGTGATTATATTTGCCTATGTAGTTAAAAAGGATATAGGAAAATCAAAAACTCATATCTTCCTATATTTTTCTATGAATTTCTATAAGATATTCTAAGACCTGGGAATATTCTTTCCTTTATGTAATATATTAAATTTTATTTTTTTAAAATTTTATTATAGATATAATTAGTCTTATTTTATATAATTAATTATTAATTATCTAGAATCCGGGAAAATAGTTTTTATATTATTTCCTGAGGAATTAAATTGGATTCACATTGTATTAAGTGTGTGTTTCTATTCTCACTAAAATATTCAAAATAGAAATTTCCAAAATCAAATAAGTTGAAATTTGAAGGGTTTATGTTTATTAATATACTGATTTCTTCTAAGGATTTTGATTTTTTTTATTTACAAGATTATTGATTATTCTAATAAATTTCATTATGTTTATTTTAATTGTATTGTAGAATATTTGGGACGAATTATAGGAACATTATTTTCCAGTTATTAAAGATTTACACATGGAATATCATCTGTGAAATGGGCATGGAAAACATTGAATTACATCATTAAAGCTGAATACATGATTCATTCCGTAATAAAATAAAATAAGTAACTATTGTTGGACCCTCTATGATAATTTAGTTTTCATAATAAAAAATAACGTCAATTCACAGATTCTACTCTTTCATTCCATTTTAATATCTCTATGTAAATCAATTATGTCATACAGAAAAATATAATTAAATAAGTGAATAACCTATATACATGAATAAATATGTTTACAAGTGTATTTATACATTTATTTTTAGATAACACTTAGTCTTGTAATGTTATGTTTAAGACATACACTTTATAACCTTTTTAGATTCCCTGGCACACCGATATTTGACACACTGATGTTCGGCACACTGATGTCCGAAAAACCGATGATTGACACACCGATGTTCGACACACCGATGTTGGACACACCGATGTTCGACACACCGATTTGTGACTCACTGATGTTCGTCACACCAATTTTCGATGAACCGTTGTTCGACACACGGATGCTTGAAACACCGATGTTCGACACATCGATGTTCGACAAACCGATGTTCAACGGACTGAAGTTGACAGACCGATGCTGACACACCGAGGTTTGACAGACTGAAGTTGACAGATCGATGCTAACACACCAAATTTGACTGACCGAAGATGATGACACACCAAAGATGATGACACAACAAATATGATGACACCTAGATGTTCGACACACTGATGGTCAACACATCAATGTTTGACACACGGATATTAGACACATAGATGTTCAATAGAAAGAAGATGACAGATCGATGCAGACGCACCGCTGTTTGATAGACAGAAGTTGACAGACAGATGCTGACACACCGATGATCGACAGACCAAAGTTGACATACTGATGCTAACACACCGAATTTGACAGATATAAGTTGATAGTCCAAAGATGATGACATACCGAAGAAGACATACTGATGTTACCAAACCGAAGACAACAAACCGAAGATGACTCATCGGTAGTCATAAATAACTATTTCGATTTTATTAATTAAAATTCATTTCTAACGGTTATATTTAGATAAATTAATGTTCTTGACATTATTTAATGTTGTCTGTAAGACTATTCGTAGACAGTACGAGGTATATGCCTGTGTGGAGATCTTCATTCCTATTGGATCTTTAAGTATAAAAGAAATCCAATTAGAGCTTTAAAGATATGGATACACAGTGATATAGAGATACACATTGAGCTTGAAGAACTCATTGATATATAGACTGTGGAAACTCAGAATATAAAAAAAGATAGAAACTCGAAGCTTGAACTCACCTATCAACTACCAACTGAAGCTTTTTGAACATCCTCACAAAGAAGAGCTGAACACATACACTAGAAACATGGACACTCTATTCTAAAGACAACTTTCAAAAGAGGACTCGAATATCATTTCCTCAACATCCATTGTATCTAGAGATTTGCTGCTCAACACACTGAGAATTATAATCCATATTCTCTTTCATAACTCTATTGATCTCTTTTCATAACTATTTGAGTAGTGATTATATTTGTTTGAATCTCACCCACTGTCTCCTAAGCTATACTGGAAGTTAAAAAAATATCCTCACTCAAAATCCCTTTATACACTTGTATCCCACGTAGAACTGTGGAAGAGATCTTATGTGGTATGTTTATTATTTTTTGCCACGAATAACTGTGGTTGAGGTCATGTGTGACCTGGATTGCCTTGTGTGATGTTGTGAACCCCAATCCAGGGTGTGGATCAAAAGTTTACTAATATAAACATCATGGTGGAAGGTGATCAACAAGTGGAGATGACTCAGTCGCAGCTTGAGACTGAACTTCTTGTTTTAACCATTGGTCCATTTATCTTATATTTTTATCCACTTTTTATTTATTGCATTAAGATAAATTGAACATTGATAGTCAGTTTAGCAAGTGTTTATATATTTTTTTAAATTAGTAGATTATTTTCAAAAGTTTTAATAATCTTTATATTCATAAAACTGAGAACTAATCAATCTTTGAAGAAAATAATTGAACTTTTAGGACTTATATAAAATCACTACAAACTAACTTTGATTTTATTTTATAAGGGGGATGTTATTTTAAAGAAACAATTTTAACTAAAATTTTTATAGATACTCAATTCACCCCCCATCTCTTGAGTCATCTACTACGACCAACATTTGGTATCAGAGGTGTATTGAAAGTTATTATACATTTTTCAGATCATGTCAACTGTGATTATAGTTATGTTTCAAAGATCATAAAATTTCCATTATTTCTAAATTTTTACCTCTTTGAAATTCTTTTACAACCATTATCATGGAAAATAGATTAGTTGGAGTTTCTAACAATAGACTACCATTCTTTAATAGAATTAAATATGATCAGTGGAAGCTTAAAATGAAAATACATCTAGAAAGTATGGGATTTGAAATCAGGACTTCTATTAAAAGTAAGTATGCAATACCTGCAACTGATAGAAACACTTGGGATGATCCTACCAAGACTACCTATAACAATAATTGTAAAGCAATGAATGATCTTTACTGTGCAATAAGAGATGAAGAGTTTAACCGTATTTCTACTTGTAAAACTGCACATGAAATTTGGGATACTCTATTTGTTTCTCATGAAGGAACCTCTAATGTTAAATAAATTTGATTGAATACATATACTATCAAATATGATAACTTTATAATGAATCCTGATGAGTCAATTTCTGAAATTATTCTCAGGTTCAAGGAAATTGTGAATACCCAGATTTCTTAAGGAAGAGAAGTAACTACCAACGAGAAGATCGTGTGGATTCTACGATGCTTAACATAATTTTTCCATGGAACATATGTGTCTATCAGAGAATCATGTGATATTGATAAGATGGCAGTGAATGAATACATTGGAAAATTAATGATTTAGGATGAAGAATTTAATGTAAATCAAGAGGTGGATGAACCAAAATGAAAGTCTGTATATTTCAAGACAACTGCATCCAAATCTAAAGAAAAATAGATAGTTCAAGCTATTATTGAATGCTCAAGTAGTGATGAAGTCGCTTTAGATATTGATGAAGAAATGGCATAGTTGGCTAGAAGATCTAAGAAATTTAATAGGAAAAATAGGTTTTTTTAAAAATCCTCGTTTAAAAGGAATGTATGATAACATGGGATATTAGAAAAAGGTGTGGAAGAGAAATGATAAATCAGAAGAGATAATTTGTTATGAATGTAAAAGAAAAGGACATGTCAAGGATGACTTTCCAATGATAAAATACAAGAAAAAGTATGAAAATCATGATATAAGGTATAAGAAAGTATTGAAGGCCACTTTGAGTGCCTCTAAGGACAGATCATGTGAATTTGGATTTTCTCAAAATGAGAAAGATATATATAATATGTGTTTCATTACAAACCCAACTGAGGTAACCTTAGACTCTCTTGCAGATAATTCTAATTATTCTGGAAGTGAGTCTAATAATATGGAAAATGTTGAACTATTCAAATTTTGAAATATGTTAGATGAAACATGCAATGAGTTGAAAGATATTTATAAATATTCAAAGAAACAACATGCTCTTATTGTGATTGCTAAATCCAAACTTATAACTGAAATAGAGAAAAATGCTCAACTGCTCAAGGAGAACAATGAGTTAAAAATGTCTAATGAACAATTGAAGAAATTCAAAGAAAAGTTTACTAATTGAAAAAATAATATTACTAAAATCTTGGAAAACAAGTAGCTCTTATGTATGCTTCTGGGATATGATATTAAATAGTTCAAAAGAATTTATCCAAATAACATTTTCTGCCCATATCTAGAAAATCTGCTCCCTTTTTCAAAAACCACAGTTGTATTGCAAGTTCCAGTTCAACAAATTCACTTACTATCTCCAACTATTCAGGACTAAAAAAAGTTTATTCTTCAAAAAACATTATATTCGGCATACATTAATACCATAATAAAGTTGTGGGTTCAAAATGATTATATCATTAATGTATATGGACCCACACAAAGCTGGGTACCAAAGTCGTTTCATGGTTAAACTATTTTGTAGGTAAACTACATAAAGAGTACCTATAAAAAGTTTTGTTACTTGGACAGTGGGTGATCAAGACATATGATAGGGGATTTTTCATGCTTTAAAAGTCTTATCAAGATTGATGGAGGACATGTCACATTTGGGGATAGTGGTAAAGGAAAAATCATCGGCCTAGGCGAGATTGGTAACACTAATTCTATTTCAATTTTAAAAGTATTGTATGTTGATGGACTGAAGTACAACCTTCTCAGAATATCTCAATTTTTTGATGATGGATTTAATGTTAAATTCATAAATGATCTATGTCATGTTTTTTAAACAGAAAATGATTTTGTATTTACTGCATTTAGAAATGATAATATATATGCTATAAATCTAGACACACTAGCCTCACAGAATGTCTCTTTTCTAAATCCCTTTCACAAAGACGTATGGATCTAGAATATAAGACTAGGACAATGTAATATACATTTTATTAGGAGGTTAACTAGAAAATTCATAGTTAGAGACTTACCCATATTAGAGTTTCCAGACAACAAAGTATGTAATCCTTGTCAAAAAGGAAAGCAACATAAAATATCTTTAAATCCAAATAAAGAAGTAACTACATCTCAATCTCTCAAGTTGGTTGACATGGACTTGTTTGGACCATCAAGAGTTTAAAGTATCACTGGGAAGTAATATTTTTATATTCTTGAAGATGATTTCATTAGGTATACCTAGACCTTTTTCCTATATCATAAAAGTGAATCATATTCTCACATTACTAAGATTGCTAGGACTGTAGAAAATCCCTCAGGATTTAAGATTAAATCCTTAAGATATGATCATGATTTTGAGTTTTAAAATCATTATTTTGAATATTTTCTCTCATAAAATGTCTTTAATCATAACTTATCTACACCAAGAATACCTCAACAGAATGGTGTGGTAGAAAGAAGAAATAGAACCTTACAAGAAATTGCCCGAACTATGCTCAATGAATATGATTTACACATTTATTTCAGGGATGATATTGTTAATACATCTTGCCACATAATAAACAACATCTTAATTCGAACCGTTCATAAGAAAACTCCTTACGAGTTGTTGAATAATAGGAATCCCATAGTATGTTATTTTAAAGTGTTTGGATGTAATGTTTATATAATAAATATTAAATATAATTTAGATAAATTTACATCCAAAAGTGATGAAGGAATATTTTTGGGATATTATACATCAAGAAAATCCTATAGATTCTTCAATAGAAAATCCAAATGTGTCGAGGAATCTGTACACATCATGTTTGTTGAAGCGTAACCACATGATCCCAAGTCCTCACTAGAAAATTTTGAAGAGGATATGTCCACTCTGGATATTAATGATAAAAACTCAAATCTTCATGTGAAGGAATGTGTGGAAACATTTAGTTCAAGAAATTATCCACATCTTAACCGTAGTGAACCAGATCAACTTGACCCACTTGAAATATCAAGTCCTACTTTCTCTATACCATCCTGAACCCTTAATAATCATACCTTAGATGCAGTTGTTAGAGATTTAGATATAGGAACACAAACAAGATCTTCCTTGAGAAACCAAGTTCAATATCAAGCCTTTATGTCATAACATGAACCTAAAAATATAAATGAAGCAATCAATAATGAATTTTGGGTAATGGCCAACCCAAAAAAACATAATCAATTTGAAAGAAATAACGTTTGAAAATATTTAGATAGACTTAAGGATACATTGACCATATGATCTAAATGGGTGTTTATAAATAAAGTAGATGAAGATGGAAATATAGTTTTGAATAAAGCTAGATTAGTTGTACAATGATATAATCAGGAAGTGGGAATTGATTATAAAGAGACTTTTTCACCAGTAGCTTGACCTAAGGCAATTAGGACCTTACTTGCCTATGCAACACATTTAATTTTTAATCCTTATCAAACGAATGTCAAAAGTGAATTCCTAAATGGTTATATAATTAATGATTTTTTCATTTAACAACCCCCAGGTTTTTTAAATCCACTTTTTTCAAAATCATGTGTTAAAATTTTTGAATGCTTTATATGGTTTGAAACATGCTCCAAGAGATTAATATGAAAGGTTAAGTAATTTTCTTATTTCTAATGGTTTTACAAAATTATTTTAAGATCCAAATTTATTTATAAAAATAGTATCGAAAGAATTTTAATTTCCCAAGTATATGTAGATGATATTATCTTCGGATGTCACGACCTGTCCTCAGGGCTCGTGCTGTGACTACCCCAAGACCGCCTTCCATAGGCCAGGGGCTACCTACTAGCACCAAATGTGTATCCCTGATAAAAATGGTAGACATTGCCTTTAAAACTTTAACACACATTGTCTGAAACACAATAAGTAGTAAAAACAAATACTAGTATATGATGAGTGCTGAAAGTAAATGGGCCAGTATACAAACCCAACTAAAGTACATGTACAAGTAAAAAGGGAAAACAACTCTTGGATTGTCCACTAGGAAAATCATACCTGAAGGTTAGGTTCATATCTCAAAAAACTCATCCCAGAGGTACGCCCCATCTAGTCCAGCTCTGAGTAGCCTCCCATCTGTCTCCCTCAGCCTCGATCACTGCAGACCATCGTCTGCACAGAACACAACAAGGTGCAGGAAAAACCCTTGCAGGGGTGAGTATAAAGATACTTAGTTGGGGAACATGAGACCCTCAAAGATCTCCTAGAATCCACTAAGTATAAACCACAGTACTATGATACAATCAAGAAGTATCAACCATCTCTTCTTAGGTATATGCCCATACATATACCTATGTTACTAATTACAGTCCGACTCTAACAATCGAGCTCAAGCATAACCCATTACACAAAGGAAGTAAAGTCATTCATCTCGATGATAACAACTTAAATTCAAGACTCAACTCACACAGGTATTTAACTCAAGTAGAGGGGTAGAGAAGATTAGATGTAGCCACTGAATCATCTCCTCTGTCGAAGCCATGTAGGATCCTGGAACATTAATCACCTCTGTCGAACCCACGAAGGATCCCAGAATAGTAGTAATCAGTGTCGAACCCATGTAGGATCCTGAAATAGTAATTGTCACTATTTCAATCACATATGATCCAAGAACAATAGTCATCATCGAACCCACGTAGGATCCCATCATCTCAAAGCAGCTGGCCACAGGGTTCCCGCACAAAGCATGCTTGATTCCGGGAGGTTCCACTCCTCAAGACAATTGTTGATACATCAACTACCATGAAGTCTTGAGTTGATGTATCTTGCAGTTCCATCTCATCATAAGTAACCCAACATGACAGACAGGTCGTCAATCGAACGCCCAGTATGTGAGTTATTGGCATTTCCGCTCCGAGGGCCTGGTTGGATTTAGGTTCAATCAGACCCTGTCATACCAAAACTACATCCAAACCTCTATTGGGGTATTCCAAAAGAACAGCCTCACTCCAAGATTTCTATCTATGATGACAGTACATCAATCAGACACCTGTAGCCTGAGATATGGGTGAAAACGTGAATTGGGTCAAACTTTGGTCCGGGTCCGGTCCCGCCCCGTCGGACTGACCTGACCTGGGCCGCCCAGACCCGGTTCGGGTTGACCCAATTTGGGTCCAGATCCAGACCGGGGTCCGACCCGGTCCGCGGGTCCGACCCGACACGCCGGAACCGGCACGACCCACTGGAACCGGCATGGCCCACCTGAAACCGGCCCGGCCCGTGACAGGCGGCTTGAACTGCGCGGTAGCCCGACCCACGAGTGGCGCGGCTAGTGTGGCTGGGATGCTGTCCACCCGCCGAAGCCAGCTGGTGGCCGCACCTCACGGCGGCCGCCATGACCGAGCGAAGGGGGGGTCAGCACCCCCCCCCCCCCCGTATCCATGTTACGGCCAGCGTGTGGCGACGGCCTCGTAACCGCGAGTGTAACACCCTGAGATTTTATGAGATATATTATTTTTAATTTCATTCATATCTTCTGTTGTACGCTACACCAATATTATCTTACACTATAGGCAACACCGTATTAGCTTGCAGTATACGCAACATTATTCTTGGATCGTGTTACACATAATTTCAAGTTCATTTGATAGTAGTTATTCTATTTAACATTGAGTTTATATATATATATATATTCAATGTATAAATGAAATATGGTTGGATTCTATTATACGAAACAACAAAGGAGTCTTTCACTACATGAAACCCAGACTTGGCTTGTATTACACGCAATCACGACCTTCCTCAATAGCGTGTGTTGTACGCAATACCGGGTTTCACTAAACAATGATATATTGTCATAATATTACTATGGACTATTCATTATGAATATTATTAAATACATTTAATTTTATAAAATTATTATTCATCTTACCCATTTTCTAGAACATGGTATGAGAACAAAATAAATTTTTCGGGTAAAATAAGTATTTTTCAAAAAATGCAGTTTTCCCGCCTTTTGATGGCACACCCACATTAAATATAGTTATGAAATTTTTATAAGTTTAATTTGACAAAATAAAATTCTTCTTTTGAATTAGGTTATAAAAATTTGCTTTGCATAAATTTTTCATATTATTCTGATAACTTTCATATCTTAATGAAGAGTAAAAACAAGCTATATTTTTATTAAAATCAACTTTTTTTCATCCCAATAATTTATATGGATAAATTATAATATTTAATGGTTTTAAAATATAAATAGAATATATTTTTACTATTTAATATAATGTATGTCATTACCATTAATTTTACATTGAATTCATGGGTAAAAACATTTCAATCATTGGTAATGTTTTAACTTTTAAAACTCGTTTTCTTAATAATGGGATTAATTTTAAATTAATTATTGCAACTTCTTTATTTTGAATTTTGAAAAAATTGATTCCATATTTGAATTCATTTGTTCAAAATTATGTTAATAGATTACTTTTATTTTTTTGATATTATGAATAGTAACTATGGTAATTTTTATTTACTACATTTAAATGTAAATCAGGTAATTAAGGGTAAAAATAAGATTATAAAATTACCCTAACATCTGAAAAAATTCTATTGGATGACTAAAAGTCGGACCTTATCACCTAAGGGTCGGAATAAATTCATTTTATGGACTTTTGACCATGAAAAAAAAATAATTATTATTAAAACCAAAGAAAGTGACAACATGTCACTCTCTTAAATCTTATAAGTATAATAATTTTAATTTTGTGATAAAAATCATGAAACTTCAAAGATGAATATTATCCAGACATCTAATAAAATTATCAACATTATGAGAATTTATTTAGAGTTTTTAGGGATTAAATAATTGTCATTAATGGTGACACAATAATGATGCCGAAATTGTTTATTTAGTGAAAAATAAATAATATAGTTTTTATTAAACTAATAGTGACCATAAAAGGCACAAAAACCAGACCAAAACTTATTGGTCATGTACAAGAAAACCATAAGCATCCAACGGCCGAATATTTGACCATTTAGAGCCTTATAATATAGATTATAGAACTTATATTATTTTATTTTAAATGATGTCAAAGTTGTCACCTTCATAATTTAATAAATATAAAAATTAAAATGTTGTGATTTTAAGATGATAAATTAGAATAAAAATATTATTATAAAATTTATTATATTTATCGTCATCATAGGATTTTATTTTTAGTTTTTATGCAAATAATAAGTATATTAAATGATTATAAAAAAATGATTTAATAATTGTTTTATTAAGAGAAATATCAAATAAATTGTTTTATAAATATTAAAATAAATATTATATGAACTAATTAATTTTCTCCACAAATTTTATTGAATAATATTACATGTTAGGAATCTATTCAACAATTTTTTTCGAATATTTCATCTGTGTGGATTTTATTTAAATTCAAATAAATGAATAGTGTAAAAATTAACACTATTGTTATTTTATAAAAATAATGTATTATTAAATTGTATTAAAATCAGATAGATATTTAAAAATTTAAATTTGAAATTTATATGGTCTAAAATTTCATCAAGTACCAAATTATGGATAATTAATAATACATAAGTAATTATTTATAACATTTTAAAATTTAGAATCTTATTACCACAAATAAGATTAATTAAATTAAATAAGGATAAAAAAAGTTGATAAGGTTTAAAATAAATTATAAAAATGTCTACATTTTATTGGTTTATGAGATTACAACCCTATATCATCTAATCATTGAATATGAGTCATTTGTTGAGGTTTTTTGTGGATTTTGATTTATTATAAATTAATATTTTTTAGGTTTCCAAAGGTGACCCTCCCCTCCCTTATAAAAGGGAACCTCCTCCATCTCTTCTTCACAACACTTTGAGACTTCATGCTCAGCCAAACCCTGCCCATTTATCTTATACAGTTCCCTAGAAACATTATGTAGGTTCTGGTCTTCTCATAAGACCAACTCTAGTCCCTTAAGAGGAATCTTAAAAGAGGTGCGTCGAAGAAGACGTAATCTCTTCTACCGATTCTTTCAAGTTTCATTCTTCTTCATCTTCTGATATTATTTAGTTGTTTCATTATAAAGTATTAACATTAGTATCACTAACATACTTATATGTTATTATAAATATTAATTAACCCCATTTCACCTTCTATAAATCCTACGGAAAACAAAATCACCGCACGTGCGTACGTACGGAATACCGTCTCCACGCCGTGGTGTAATCTGTTTTTCCACCACAACCTTACTTGGATTGGTACAATGGTGTAATGAATAACTATATATAGTTATTATAACATCATATTGATTCTGAGATATTATATCATACACTCCAATTCAATTCAATAATTTTGGGAACAATATCATCGCCCGTGCGTACGTACGGATTACCATCTCCACGACACGATGAGATTCATTCTCCATGTTAAACATTAAAGAATGATTATAAAGTATATATAATTAATAATAATGAAATATATGACATGATAAAGATACTGTATTTATGTATATATATATATATATACACATTTTATCTACTTACTTCAATTCAAGTCAATAAGGAAAGGAAAACAACGTTCACACGTACGTAAGGCCTACCGTCTCCATGAACTGTGTATTTCATTTCATTTATCTATTAATTATATATATATATACTGAATATATATTATATATAAATCATGATTTACATTATTTAAGTAGTTAAAACATGATATAATTAATAATAATATCAAGAACAACAAGTCTAAACACGTACAATAAATAAAATGATTTTACCCAAAACTCTGCTTTAACATAGAATTTTCAAAAGAATGGGTAATATAAAGTCAGAAGTGAACCATATATGATATCATAAAAATAAATATGATTATATAATTATTCAATTAAATTATAAAAATCATTATATATGAGGTTTGTATACATACAAAGCATAGCATACCTAAGGTAAGGGATAATTTTTCAAATCACATTTTTATCCGAGATTGCTTATACGTAAGTATTTACTGGGGTTATATTTTTCATCCATGTACATAAAAATGTTTTTTATAAAGAGTTTAATATTCTTACATGTATGTTTAAATTCATTTTTACCCCACTTTTACTTTTACCTTGTGATATGGAAGGAATCCTTCTTTTGTTTACCACACATGGTACTTTTGGACTTTTCCGGCAAAAGTACGAGGAGAATGTTTTTTTAAACTTATACGGCATGAATTTTTAAAGTTTCATAATGCCTTATTTTCGTGAAGCTTACTCTAAAATATTTCATTATTATTTTCATCAAAATCCTTTTCTTTTAAAATATCATGGCATTTTTTGAAAGGAAAATGATTTTAAAGAAGAAAGGATATTTTCCTCAGGAATTCATTTCAAGTGTTTTATCAAAACCATTTTCCATTTAAGATGACATTATTTATTATGTGTATGTTTCAAGTATAATGTCTCTATGATTCACATTATTTCACTTCTCTTTTGATGAAATGATATCCATTTGTTTTATATGGATTATGTTATGATGGGATGATGTTTATAAAACCCATTTTCTTCTTTTGGTTATGATGAATGATTTAAGTGTATGTTGTGGCACACGTAAGAATGATTTAATTATGAGATGTGTGGGACCTATATATCCCTCCAATGCATTGGGTAAATATTTATATCTCATTAGATAGACATGGCTGGAATGGTAAGTTATTCTGGTTCAGTGTTACAGGACTGGAACGAGGAGTGAACTTGATTCAGAAAGGGACATTGTCCACTAAGATGGTCTTGGCAGCAATGCCTTGTCTACTATGGAAATCATATCATGTGCTTAATGGTTTTACATAGTTACATGGTTTACTACCATGCTATTTTATCATTATATATGTTCCTTTATGAACTATGGATTATGTACTGCCAAGATTTATTTTTCATGATTTTGATGTTTAAACTCTATGTTCCTGTTTTTTTGAAGTTAAAATGTATATGATTTGTTTTATTTTCTCCATGCTTACCCTTACTAGTAATTTGAGCTCACCCTTTATATGTTTTCTTTTCCCCAGGATTTAATGAAAGGGTTTATGTAAGAAAACCAAAGGAGATGATCTTTATGGAAGATGTTGAAGATCTTTCACCCTGATTAAAATATTTTGTTCTGAGTTTCCAAAGACACTAAATAATTATGGTCCTTGAGTGTTGGTTCTTGTTATGTATTAATTATTCCGAAAAAGTAATATAATGTCCATGTACGTGAATATTAGGTCTCTACAGTTGGTATTAGAGGAAAGGTTTTGTTAACCTTTGGAAACTAGGAGGAAAAAACTTTAGTGAAATCCCTAGAGATATTTCTAAGGTATGTATAGGGATATCTCTAAGGTTAAGTATACATATAGGTAATAGTCCTAGAATAATGGTAATGATCATAGAATTAAACCTTAGATTTTATATATTGAAGGTACTCCCCTTTATTATGTTGTTTTCCTAGCTTGATTTTTGTCTCTCACACTATTCTTTTTGGGTTTTAGAAAATGGCTAGAAACCAGAAGATTCATGATAATGGATGATATGATTGATAATGTAATGATATTATTCATGATCAAATAAATGAAACGGGATTTGGTAGTCCAAACTTCATTATTATGCCAAATCAGAAATCTCATAATATGATCAATAATCTAAACATTGGTAAGTATCATGAATCATCTAATAAGAGAAAGATGGAGTTTCAAGATGGTCATAGAGGAAAAAATGTTCAATTTCCTTCATATAAATCATGTGGGAAGACGCATCATGGAGAATATTTATAAGGAACTGGAAGATGATTTTGGTGTGGAAAGGAAGGACACAAAGCCAGTAAGTGCAAAGGAAATGGTTCAGTTAACACCATGGACCAGAATAATGGTATTTCTACGACATCAACAATGATTAAATGTTTTAAATGTGGAATGTACGGGAATTATGCAAACCAATTACCTAAGGGGAAATCTCATGAAGTGAATAATCATAGTCTTATGGGTAGTATTTATATTGATGATGATGATGAGACTAAAAATGATATGTGATATGAAAGAATTGTTGAAGCTCGGTCAATGATTTAAGAAGGTAGTGGAATGATTTATGTTTATTAAGAGTTATGTTGTACACCTAATGGTACTATGGAATAAAGAAACATCTAAGGATTGTTATGGTATTGTTTTTCCAAAAGTATTTGAAAGTACATGTTGAATGGTACCGATAACCATGAAAGGTTATTCAGATATTTTTGGAAAAAAGTTGATATGAACATATTGAATGGATAAAGAGAAAATAATATTTTGGATATTATTAATGAACTCATGACTGATATAAGGACAAATTGATATCATGGTTTGAGTATATATAAATTTTGGGATTTTTGTATGTGGAACGAGTTAACTTTTGATAGCATTCATGTTTTTAAATAAGGTTCAATGGGTATTCAATTTTTAAAGAGAATACATGATTAAATTATTCACATGTTTGGAATGCAATCAACAAGATATATATTATGATATATGGGGGATAAATGATGGTATTCACGTGCTTGTTATGTGACCTTTCTAGTAATTGTTTTCTTAATGCTATGAGATTGTACATATGTATTTTGGATAAGTTCAAAGATTGGAATGGATTATGTTGGACATCAGATAGTACTCTTTAAAGATATAACTTTTTTCAACATTATTTTTTTAATGTTATAATTGTATAGTTTTAGAAAAAGGGACAACCTGTAGGATGGATGACCACCCAGCGCATCGGACAAGGCTGTGGGAATCGAACCCACAACCGAAGTGAGATAGTCCTTTATCACCTACCAATGGCCTACAAGTAGTCCATAGTTAGTATAAAATAATTTTAATTTATTAAGTGGTATGATATATAATGTATAAGTCCATTTCAAGAGCCATATTCGATTATTCTCACTAATGATGGAGTTATGTATATTTAATAACTTTTTCTAAAATTTTGTTTGAGACAAGTGGAATGACCTATCATTCTATTGCATGTTCTACTAACACTTCACAAATGAAAAATTCAACTTCGTTTGTTTAAGAGATGAAGAGGAAATTGTTTAAGGAACAACAAACTGTGAGATTGTACCAAAATCAAGAAAGTGTTTCTTCTAATTCCAATTTTTTTTAACTTTAGGGAAATGATCTTGAAAACAAAAAATGTTGTCCTATTTCCCTCATATCTTATAAATCAGATGGTACCTTATATCATAAAGGCTTTGTGATTGTTGGATTTTTCATAGCCATGTTCTCTATCACTCTCCATCAGAACTTGATGGTTAGATTTCTCTTCCATATCCATATTTTCACCTATGTTCTCCTATGTGGGAACCCAAGTGATGAGTTACTTAGGGTATCTGTTTTGTTTCTAATGTTCATTTTTTAAATAATGTTTTAGAATTCTTTTTTACGATGTGGGTTTCTATGAAAGAAACTCTCGAGTAATAAACCATTAATAACCCCGACGAATTTTGAGGATGAAATTCATTTTAAGGGGGGTAGAATGTAGCAACCCGAAATTTTATGAGATATAGTCTTTTTAATTTAATTCATATCTTTTTTTGTATGCTACACAAATATTATCTTGCACTATACACAACACCGTATTAGCTTTCAGTATACACAACATTATTCTTGGATCGTGTTACACACAATTTGAAATTCGTTTGATAGTAGTTATTCTACGCAACATTGAGTGTGTGTGTGTGTATATATATTTATATTCAATTTATAAATGAAATATTGTTGGATTCTATTATATGAAACAACAAAAGAGTCTTGTACTACACGAAACCCTGACTTGGCTTACATTACACACAATTACGACCTTCCTCGATAGCGTGTGTTGTACGCAATACCGGGTTTCACTATACAATGATATATTGTCATAAAATTATTATGGACTAGCCGTTATGAAGAGTATTAACTAAATATTGAATTTTATAACATTATTATTCATCTTAAAAAAATTTAGAACATGGTATGAGAACATAATAAATATTTCACGTAAAATAATTATTTTTTAAAAAATGCAGTTTTTCCGCCTTTTGATAGTGCACCCACATTAAATCTAGTTTTGACCTTTTTATAAGTTCAATTTGATAAAATAAAATTCTTCTTTGGAATCAGGATATAAAAATTTAATTTGGATAAATTTTTCATATTATTACTATAACATTCATATTTTAATGAATAGTAAAAACACGCTATATTTTTATTAAAAGAAACTTTTTTTCATCACAATAATTTATATGGTTAAATTATAACATTGAATGGTTTTAAAGTATAAATAATATATTTTGTTACCATTTAATATAACTTATGTAATTACCATTAATTTTAAATTTAATTCATAGGTAAAAACATTTCAAACTTTGGAAATGTTTTAACTTTTAAAACCCATTTTCGTAACAACATGATTAATTTTAAATTAATTACTACAACTTCTGTGTTTTGAATTTTGAGAAATGGATTCCATATTTGATTTTAGTGGGTCCAAATTATGTTAACAGGTTACTTTAAATTTTTTGATATTATGAATAGTAACTACGGTAATTTTTATTTACTGTAATTAAAGGTAAATCGAGTAATTAAGAGAAAAACTAAGATTATAAAATTACCATAACACCTGAAAAAATTATATTAGATGACTAAAAGTCGACCCTTATCACCTAATGGTTGGAATAAATTTATTTTGTGGACTTTTGACCATGAAAATAATTTAATTGTTATTAAAACCAAAGAAAGTGACAACATGTCACTCTATTAAATCATATAAGTATAATAATTTTAATTTAGTGATAAACATCATGGAACTTCAAAGATAAATATTATCCAGAAAGAAAATAAAATTATCTACATCATGATAATTTATTTATAATTTTTAGGGATTAAATAATTGTCATTAATGTTGACACAATAGTGATGCCGAAATTGTTTATTTAGTAAAAAATAAATAATATAGTTTTTATTAAACTAATAGTGAACAATCAATTCACAAAAAACCTGACAAAAACTTATTGGTCATGTAGAGGTAAACCATAAGCATCCATATGTTTAATATTTGACCATTTGGAGCCTTATAAAAGTGATTATGACACTTATATTATTTTATTTTAAATGATATCAAAGTTGTCATCTTCAAAATTTAATAAATATAAAAATTAAAATATTGTGATTTTAGGATGATAAATTCGAGTAAAAATATTATTATGAAATTTATTATATTTATCTTCATCATAGGATTTTATTATTAATTTTTATTCTAATAATAAGTATATTAAATGATTATACAAAAATGATGTAGTAATTGTTTTATTAAGAAAAATATCAAATAAATGGTTTTATAAATATTAGAATAACTACTATATGAACTAATTAATGTTCTAAAAAATTTTATAGATGAATATGATATGTTAGGAATCTATTAAATAATTTGTTTCTAATATTTCCTCTATGTGGATTTTATTTAAATTCAAATAAATTAATTGTGTCAAAATTAACAATATTGTTATTTTATAAAAATAACATATTATTAAATTGTATAAAAATCATATGTATTTTTAAAAAATTTAATTTGAAATGTATATGGTCTAAAATTTCATAATCTACCCAATTATGGATATTTGACAACACATAAGTAATTATTTATAATAATTTAAAATTTAGAATCTTATAACCACAAATCATATTAAATAAATCAAATAAGTATAAATCAAGTTGATAAGGTTTAAAATAAATTTCAAAAATGTCTAAATATTATTTTTTGATTAGATTACAACCCTATCTCATCTAATCTTAGAATATGATTCATTTTTTGGAGGTTTTTAAGTAGGGTTTTATTTATTATAAATTAATATTTTTGAGGTTTCCAAAGGTGCCCCTCTACTCCATTATAAAAGGGAACTGCCTCCCTATCCTCTTAAAAACACTTTGAGCCTTAAATCTCAGCCAAACACTTCCCATTTCTATTATACACTTCCCTAGAAACATTCTGAAGGTTCTGGTCTTCTAAAGTGACCTACTGTAGTCCCTTAAGAGGAAGCTTAAAAGAGGTGCATCGAAGAAGAGTTAATCTCTTCTATTGATTCTTTCATGTTTTTTTCTTCGTCATCTTATTATTATTTAGTTTTTTCATTATAAAGTAATAACATAAGTATAAATAATATACTGATATGTAATTATAAATATTAAACAACCCCATTTCACCTTCTATTCAACCTACGGAAAATGAAACCACCGCGCGTGCGTACTTACGGAATACCGTCTCCACGTCGTGGTGTAATCTGTTTTTCCAACACAACCTTACTTGGATGGGTATAATGGTGTAAATAATAAATATATATAGTTATTATAACATCATACTGATTCTTAGATATTATATCACCCACTCCAATTCAATTCAATAATTATGGGAATGATTTCATCGCTCGTGCGTACGTACAGATTACCGTCTCCACGACGCGATGAGATTCATTATCTATGTTAACCATTCAAGAATGATTATAAAGTATATATAATTAATAATAATGAAAAATTTGACATGATAAATATAATTTATTTATTTATATATATATATGGCATTTACTTACTTCAATTCAAGTCAATAAGGATAGGAAAACAGCATTCATGCATACGTAAGGCCTACCGTCTCCATGAACGGTGTATTTCATTTCATTTATCTATATATTATATATATATACTAAATTTATATGATATATAAATCATGAATTACATTATGGAAGTAATTAAAACATGATATAATTAATAATAATATCAAGAACAACAAGTCCAAACACGTACCATAAATAAAACGATTTTACCCAAAACGTTGCTTTAACATAGAATTTACAAAAGAACGGGTAATATAAAGTCATAAGTGAACCATATATGATATCACAACAATGAATATGATTCTATAATAAGTCAATTACATTATTTAAATCATTATATAGGAGTTTTGGATACGTAGGAAGCATATCGGTCCTAAGGTAAGGGATAATTTTGCAAATCTCATTTTTATCCGAGATTGCTTATACGTAAGTATTTACTAGGGTTATATTTTTCATCCATGTCCATAAAAGTGTTTTTCATAAGAGTTTAATATTATTACATGTATTTTTAAAGTCATGTTTACCCCTCTTTGACTTTTACTTTATTCTATGGAAGAAATCTTTCTTTTGTTTACCACACATGGTACTTTTTGACCTCTCTGGAAAAAGTATGAAGAGAATGTTTTTTTAACTTATATGGCATGAAGAGATTTTTATAGTTTCATAATGACTTATTTTAATGAATCTTAATCTACAATATTTCATGATTATTTTCAACAAAATCCTTTTATTTTAAAATTTCATGGAATTTTTTGAAAAGAAAATGATTTTTACGAAGAATAGATATTTTCCTCCAGAATTCATTTCAAGTGTTTTATCAAAACCATTTTCCATTTAAGATGACATTATTTCATATGTTTATGTTTCAAGTATAATGTCTCAATGATTTACATGGTTTCACTTCTCTTATGATGAAATGATATCCATTTGTTTTATATGGATTATGTTATGATGGGATGATGTTTATAAAACCCATTTTATTCTTTGGGTTATGATGAATGATTTTTGTTTATGTTGTGGCACACGTAAGAATGATTTAATTATGAGATGGGTGGGACCTATATCTCCCTCCAATGAATTGGGTAAATATTTATATCTCATTAGATAGACATGGCTGGAATGGTAAGTTAATCCGATTCAGTGTTACAGGACTGGAATGAGGAGTGAACTCGATTCAAAAAGGGACTTTGTCCACTAAGATGGTCTTGGCAGCAATGCCTTGGCTACTATGGAAATCATATCATGTTCTTAATGGTTTTACACAATTACTTGTTTTATTCCCATGCTATTTTATTATTATATATATTTCTTTATTAACTATGCCTTATGTACTGCCAATATTTATTTCTCATTATTTTGATGTTTAAACATTATGTTCATGTTTTTTTGAAGTTCAAATGTATATGATTTGTTTTATTTTTTCCATTCTTACCCTTACTGAGAATTTGAGCTCACCATTTATATTTTTTCTTTTCCCCAGGATTTAATGAAAGGTTTTAGGTAAGAAAACCAAAGGGGATGATCTTTATGGGAGATGTTGAAGATCATTCACCATGATTAGAAGATTTTGTTCTGAGTTTCCAAAGACACTAAACTATTACGATCCTTGAGTGTTGGTTCTTGTTATGTAATAATTATTCTGAAAAAGTAATTTAATGTCCATGTACGTGAAGCTTGGGTCTCTACAGTTGGTATTAGAGTAAAGGATTAGTTAACCTTTGGAAACAAGGATGCAAAAACTTTAGTGAAATCCCTAGAGATATTTCTAAGGTATGTCTAGAGATTTATATATGGTTAAGTATACGTATAGGTATTAGTCCTATAATTATGGTAACGATCTTAGAATTAAACCTAAGATGTTATATATTGAAGGTACACCCCCTTTATTATGTATTTTTCCTAGCTTGATTTTTTTCCTCTCACACTATTCCTTTTGGGTTTTAGAAAATGGCTGGAAACAGGAAGATTCACGATAATGGAGGATATGATGGACAATGGAATGATATTCTTCATGGGAAACTAAATAAAACAGGATTTGGAAGTCCGAACATCATTATTATGCCTAATTAGCAATCTCATAATATGATCAATAATCTCATCTTTGGTAAGTATCCTGACTCATCTAATAAGAGAAAAATGGAGTTTCATGATGATCATTGAGTTAATAAAGTTCAATTTCCCCCATGTAAATCATGCTGGAAAAATAAATCAAGGAGAATGTTTCAAAGGAACTGGAAGATGCTTTGGGTGTGGAAAGGAAGGACACAAAGGTAGTAAGTGAAAAGGAAAATGTTCAGTTAACACTCTGGACAAGAATAATGGTATAGCTACGACATCAACAATGATTAAATGTTTTAAATGTGGAATGTATGGGCATTATGCAAACCAATTCCCTAAGGGAAAATCTCATGAAGAGAATGATCATAGTCTTATGGGTAGTATTTATAATGATGATGATGATGAGACTACAAATGATATGTGAGATGAAAGAATTATTGAAGCCCATTCAATGGTTAAAGAAGGTAGTGGAATGATTTATTTTTATTATGATTTATGTTGTACAGGTAATGGTACTATGGAATAAAGACACATCTAAGGATTGTTACACTATTTTTTTCCTAAAGTATTTGAAAGTATATGTTGAATGGTACTGGTAACCATGAAAGGTTATTCAGATATTTTTGGAAAGAATATGATTTGTTCATAATGAATGGATAAGGAGAAAATAATATTTTGGATATTATTAATGAGCTCATGACTGATATAAGGACAAAGTAATATCATGGTTTGATTATATATAAATTTTGGGAATTTTGTATGTAGAAAGGGTTAACTTTTGACAGCATTCATGCTTTTCAATAAGGTTCAATGGGTATTCAATTTTTCATGAGATTACATGATTAAGGTATTCAAATGTTTGGAATGCGATCAACAAGATATAAATTATGATATATGGGGGATAAATGATGGTATTCACGTGCTTGTTATGTGACCTTTCCAGTAATAGTTTTCTTAATGCTATGAGATTGTACATATGTATTTTGGATAAGTTTAAAAATTGGAGTGGATTATGTTGGACATAAGATAATATTGTTTAAGGCTAGAACTTTTTTCGATATTATCTCTGTAATGTTATAATAGTGTAATTTTAGAAAAATGTACAACCTCAAGAACGGACGACAACCCATTGCGTCAGACAAGGCTGTGGGAATCGAACCCACAACCGAAGTGAGACATACATTTATCACCTACCATTGTCCTACAGGAAGTCCCTGGTTGGTATAAATTAGTTTTAATTTATTAAGTGGTATGATATATGAAGTATAAGTCCATTTTAGGAACCATATGCGATTAATCTCACTATAGATGCACTTTTGTATATTTAATAACTTTTTCTATCATTTTGTTTGAGACATATGGAATGACCTATAATTCTATCACATGATCTACTAACACTTCCCGAATGACAAATTCAACTTCATTTCTTTAAGAGATGAAGTGGAAATTGTTCCGGAAACGACCAATGGTTAGATTATACCAAAATCAAGAATGTGTTTCTTCTAATTCCATTTTTTTCAACTTTAGGGAAATGATCTTAAAGACCAAAAATGTTGTCCTATTTCCCTCATATCTAATAAATCAGATGGTAACTTAGATCATCAAAAATTTATGGATTTGTGATTGTTTTCTTTTTCATAGCCATTTTATCTACCACTCCCCATCAGAACTTGATGGTTAGATTTCTCTTCCATATCCATATTTTCACCAATGATCTCATATGTGGGAACCCAAGTGATGAGTTACTTCGGGTATCTATTTTGTTTCTATCATTAATTTTTATAATTATGTTTTAGCATTCCTTTTTACGATGTGGGTTTCTATGAAAGAAACTCTCAAGTAATAAACCATTTATAACCCCGATGAATTTTGAGGGTGAAATTCATTTTAAGGGGGTAGAATGTAACACCCTGAGATTTTATGAGATATATTATTTTTAATTTCTTTCATATCTTTTGTTGTATGCTACACCAATATTATCCTGCACTATACACAACACCGTATTAGCTTTCAGTATACACAACATTATTCTTGGATCGTGTTACACACAATTTCAAGTTCGTTTGATAGTAGTTATTCTACGCAACATTGAGTGTGTGTATATATATATATATATTCAATGTATAAATGAAATAAGGTTGGATTATATTATATTCAACAACAAATAAGTATTTCATTGTACAAAACCCTGACTTGGAATTCATTACATGCAATCACGACCTTTCTCGATAGCTTGTGTTGTACGCAATACCTGGTTTCACTATACAATGACATACGGTCATAATATTACTATGGACTAGCCGTTATGAATAGTATTAAATATATTTTTAATTTTATAACATTATTATTCATATTACACATTTTTTTGAACATGGTATGAGAACAAAATAATTTTTTCGGGTAAAATAAGTATTTTTAAAAAAATGCAGTTTTGACGCCTTTTGATGGTGCACCCACATGACATATAGTTTTTGAGATGTTTATAAGCTGAATTTGAAAAACTTAATTTCTAATTTGGAATAAGGATATAAAATTTTACTTTGGATAAAATTTTCATATTATTCTGAAAACTTTCATATTTTAATGAATAGTAAAAACACGCTATATTTTTAATATAAGAAACATTTTTTAATCGAAATAATTTATATGGTTAAATTATAATATTTAATGGTTTTAAAGTATAAATAGAATATATTTTTATTATTTAATATAATTTATGTCATTACCAATAATTTTACATTGAATTCATAGGTAAAAACATTTCATTCTTTTGCAATGTTTTAACTTTTAAAACCCGTTTTCTTAACAACGGGAATATTTTTAAATTAATTATGGAAACTTATGTGTTTTTAATTTTGAAAAACTGATTCCATATTTGAATTCAGTGGGTTCAAATTAAGTTAATAGGTTACTTTTATTTTTTTGATATTATGAATAGTAACTACGGTAATTTTTATTTATTGCAGTTAAAGGTAAATCGGGTAATTAATGGTAAAAATAAGATTATAAAATTACCCTATCACCAAACAAAATTCTATTGGATGACTAAAAGTCGAACCTCATCACCTAAGGGTCAGCATAAATTCATTTTATGCACTTTTTACCATGAAAATAATTTAATTATTATTAAAACCAAAGAAAGTGACAAAATGTCACTCTCGTAAATCTTATAAATATAATAATTTTAATTTAGTGATAAACATCATGAAACTTTGAACATGAATAGTATACAGAAATATAATAACATTAACTACATCATGAGAATTTATTTAGAATTTTTAGGGATTAAATAATTTTCATTAATTGTGACACAATAGTGATTCTGAAATTTTTTATTTAATGAAAAATGAATAATATAGTTTTCATTATACTAATAGTGACCATAAAAGGCACCAAAACCTGAAAAAACCTTATTTTTCATGTACATGTAGACCATAATCATCCAATGGTCTAATATTTGACCATTTGGAGCCTTATAAAAGCGATTATGACACTTATATTATTTTATTTTAAATGATGTCAAAGTTGTCACCTTCAAAATTTAATAAATATAAAAATTAAAATGTTGTGATTTTAAGATGATAAATTCGAGTAAAAATATTATTATAAAATATTATTATATTTATCTTCATCATATAAATTTAGTTTTAATTGTTATGCAACTTATAATTATATTAAACGTTTATACAAAAATGATTCAGTAATTTTTTTATTAAGAGAAATATCAAATAAATGGTTTTATAAATATTAAAATAAATATTATATGAACTAATTAATGTTCTCCACAAATTTTATAGATGCATATGACATGTTAGGAATCTATTAATTTTTTTTTGAATATTTCCTCTGTGTGGATTTTATTTAAATTTAAATAAATGAATAGTGTCAAAATTAACACTATTGTTATTTTATAAAATCAATATTTTATTAAACTGTTTAAAAATCATAGAAATATTTAAAAATTATAATTTGAAAATTATAGGGTCTAAAATGTCATAAAGTACTCAATTATGGATAATTAACAACACATATGTAATTATTTAAAATAATTCAAAATTTAGAATCTTATAACCACAAATAAGATTAAATAAATTAAATAGTGATAAATCAAGTTGATAAGGTTCACAATAAATTTCAAACATGTCTAAATTTTATTGGTTGATTATATTCCAACCCTATCCCATCTATTATTATAATACAAGTCATTTTTGGAGGTTTGTAAGTGGGGTTTGATTTATTATAAATTAATATTTTTGAGGATTCCAAAGGTGCCCCTATCCTCCCTTATAAAAGGGCACATCATCCCTCTCCAATTCACAACACTTTGAGCCTTCAATATCGGCCAAACCCATACCATTTATCTTATACACTTCCCTAGAAACATTTTGGAGGTTCCGGTATTCTCAAAAGACCATCTCTAGTCCCTTAAGAGGAAGCTTAAAGGAGGTGCGTCAAAGAAGAGGTAATATCTTCTACCAATTCTTTCAAGTTTCTTTCTTATTCATATCCTTCTTATTTAGTTGTTTCATTATAAATTAATAACATCAGTATCACTAATATACTCATATTTTATTATAAATATGAAACAACTCCATTTCTCCTTCTATCCATCCTACGGAAAACAAAATCACTGCGCGTGCGTACGTACAGAATATCGTCTCCACGCCGTGGTGTAATCTGTTTTTCCACCACAACCTTACTTGGATGGGTATAATGGTGAAAATAATAACTATATATAGTTATTATAACATAAAAATGATTCTGAGATATTATATCAGCCACTCCAATTCAATTCAATAATTACGGGAACGATATCATTGCTCGTGCGTACGTACGAATTACCGTCTCCACGACGCGATGAGATTCATTCTCTATGTTAACCATTCAAGAATGATTTTAAAGTATATAATTAATAATAATGAAATATATGAAATTATAAAGATAATTTATTAATGTATATATATATATATCATCTACTTACATCAATTCAAGTCAATAAAGAAAGGAAAACAACATTCATGCATACGTACGGCCTACCGTCTCCATGAACGGTGTATTTCATTTCATTTATCAATATATTATATATATATATATACTGAAAATATATGATATATAAATAATTATTTAAATTCTAGAAGTAAGTAAAAATAATATAATTAATAATAATATGAAGAAAAACAAGTCCAAACACGTACGATAAATAAAAGGATTTTACCCAAAACGCAGCTTTAACATTGAATTTATAGAAGAACGGGTAATATAAAGTCATAAGTGAACCATATATGATATCATAATAGTGAATATTATTCTATAATAAGTTAATGAAATTATTTAAATCATTACATAGGAGGTTCGGATACGTACTAAGCATATCGGACCTAAGGTAAGAGATAATTGTGCAAATCTCATTTTTATCAGAGATTGCTTATACATACGTATTTACTGGGGTTATATATTTCATCCATGTTAGTGAAAATGTTTTTAATAAATATTTTAATATTCTTACATTTATGTTTAATGTCATGTTTACCCCTCTTTGAATTTTAACTTGTGTTATAGAAGGAATCTTTCTTTTGTTTACCACACATGGTGCTTTTTGACTTTTCTGGCAAAAGTACAAGGAGAATGTTTTTTTAACTTATAGGGAATGAATGGATTTTTATAGTTTCATAATGCCATATTTTAATATATATTCTTCTATAATATTTCATGATTATTTTCAACAAAATCCCTTTCTTATAAAATTTCATGGCATTTTGTGAAAATAAAATGATTTTGGAGAAGAAAGGATATTTTCTTCAAGAATTCATTTCAAGTGTTTTATCAAAACTGTTTTCCATATGAGACGACATTATTTCATTTTTGTATGTTTCATGTATAATGTTTCTAGGATTTACATGGTTTCACTTCTCTTATGATGAAATTATATCCATTTGTTTTATATGGATTATTTTTTGATGAGATGATGTTTATGAAAACTATTTTATTCTTCGGGTTATGATGAATGATTTATGTTTCTGTTGTAACACACGTAAGAATGATTTAATTATGAGATGGGTGAGACCTATATCTCCCTCGATTTCATTGGGTAAAGATTTATATCTCATGATATAGACATGTGTGGAATGGTAAGTTAATCTGGTTCAGTGTTACAGGACTGGAACGAGGAGTGAACTCGATTCAGAAAGGGACTTTGTCCACTAAGATGGTCTTGGCCAAAATGCCTTGGCTACTATGGATATCATATCATATGCTTAATGGTTTTCCACAATTACATGTTTTATTCCCATTCTATTTTATCATGATAAATGTTCCTTTATGATGTATGCCTTATATACTCACAAGATTTATTTCTCAAGATTTTGATTTTTAAACTTTATGTTCATGTTTTTTTTTTAATTTTAAATGTATATGATTTAGTTTATGTTCTCCATGCTTAACATTAGTAAAAATTTGAGCTCACCCTTTATATGTTTTCTTTTCCCCATGATTCAAAGAAAGGTTTTAGGTAAGAAAACTAAATGCTAAGATCTTTATGGGAGACGTTGAAGATCATTAACAATGATTAGAAGAGTTTGTTCTGAGTTTCCAAAGACACTAAACTATTACGGTCCTTGAGTGTTGGTTCTTGTTATGTATTAATTATTCCTAAAATGTAATGTAATGTCCATGTACGTGAATCTTGGGTCTCTACAGTGGGACCCTGCAGGTCCCGGTTGTGGTGCGCCCGCCGACGGCTGGCGTAGCCGGCACCCACCTCCATCCACCGCAGACCACCTATTCGTGGCTTTGCGTGACGCAACGTTTCCGTGGCTTTGGGCAGCGCGACGGCACCGCGCCCACCTTCATCGATGTTTATCTCTCCATGGTCGATGATATGGGATGGTTCGTTCACATATCTCCTCAGTTGAGATATGTGGAAGACGTCGTGCACCTGGTGCAACTAAGGTGGAAGAGCTAAGCAGTAATCCACCTAGCCTACTTTGTTGTGGACCTGGAAAGGTCTAATAAATCTTGGAGATAACTTGTCGCCTCGGCCAAATCTCCATAGAACTCGTCGATGTGAGACCTATAGAAAGACCTGGTCGCAATCCATGAACTCTAGAGGTCTCTCTCTCCTGTCATCATACGGCTTCTACTTGTTCGGTGTAGTCTTCATCCGCTCTTGGATGATCTGCACCTTCTCTATGGTAGCATGTACCATTATTGGTCCCACTAGTGCTGACTCTCCTGGGTCTATCCAATACAGTGGAAATATTCAAGTTCGACCATACAAGGCCTCAAAATTTTTCATACTGATGGTGGAGTGATAGCTATTGTTTTATGAAAACTCCACCAAAGTAAAGTGATCCTCCCAACTGCGACCAAAGGCAAGGACACATGCATGGAGTATGGCCTCGAGGGTCTGAATGGTCCGCTCTGTCTGACCATCTGTCTGAGGATGGAAGACGGTGCTGAGACATAGTTGCATCTTGAAAGCCTTCTACAACCCCTTCCATAGCTGGGAATTAAATCATGCATCACGGTCGGAGAAAATAAGAAAATGGTACTAAATGTTATCGCACAATCTCCTGCACATAGAGGCATCCCAAGCTCTCTACTGAGCCCTACACTCTGATAGGTTAGATGTGGGACGACTTGGTGAGTTGGTCAACAATCACCCATATCGAATATTAAATCCTAGATGTAAGTGGAATACTTTTTACGATGTCTAGGGATATTTCACCCCACTTCCACTCTGGGACCTCTAAGGGCTGATCCAAGCCTACTGGTACCTGGTGCTCCACCTTCACTTGCTGATAAGTGAGGCATTGTGAGACAAACTTAGCTACTAAATTCTTTATACCTGACCACAAGTGTTGTCGTCTGAGGTCCTGATACATCTTCACCACTCCTGGATGTACCGCTAGAGGTGAAGTGTGGAACTCCCTCAACACTTCCTTCTGAAGTGAAACTGGTACCAAGGTATGTGCTCTGAAGAAAATGACATGCTCCCTACCTTTATAAAATCAATAAGGTGCCTACCCTGTGGATATCTGAGCACGTCGTGTCTCGTAGTTAGAATCTCCATGCCATGCCTCCCTAACACGCTGAAGAATTGGGGGAGTGACAGTAAGAGACTGAAGGAATGCTGTTCCATCTCGGTCCACATAAGAAATCTGTAAAGCAGCCAGTTGCTCTATCACCTATCCTAGCAACTGTATACCAGATCTCCTGCTGAGCACATCTGCAACAACGTTCCTCTTCCCAGGAGTATAGAATATCTCGAAGTCATAGTCCTGAAGGAACTCAAGAAAATGATGTTGTCTCAGGTTCATGTCCTTCGGGGAGAAGTTATACCTAATACTCTTATGATCATAGTACATGGTAAAATGTTTGCCCATCAAATAGTGCCTCCACATCTTCTAAGAAAAGACTACTACTGATAACTCCATGTCATGGGTAGCATAGTTCTTCTCATGCTATCTCAGCTGCCGAGAACCATACGTGATCACAACTTCCTCCTACATCAGAACACACCTGAGTCTAGTCCTTGATGCGTCGCAGTAGACTCCATACCCTACAACATCCTCTAGAAGCTTCAATATAGGGGAACTAGTTAGCCTCTGCCTCATCTCTTGAATGCTCTATTGGCATCTCTTAGAACACACGAAGGGCTTCCTCATCTTCGTCAAGGATGGAAGTGGTGCTGGAACTCTGGAAGGGTCTGGAACGAATCTCCAATAGTATCCAGCCAAGACTAGGAAACTCCGTACCTCCATCACACTCTTGGGTGGCTCCTAAGAAAGTATCGCCTCAATCTTCGCTAGATCTACAGCAACTCCAGCCTCCGAGATGACATATCCTAAGAAGTTAACCTCTCGAATCCAAAACTGGAACTTCGAGAGCTTACCTTAAAGATAGTGCTCTCACAGTGTGTCCAGTACAACCTGCAAATGGTAGGCATGCTCCTCCTTAGTAGTTGAGTTGATCAAAATGTCTTCGATGAAGACAACGACAAAGCGATCGAGGTAAGGCTGGAAAATCCTGTTCATCAGACTCATGAACACTGCTGGAGCATTGGTTACACCGAAGGGCATAACAAAGAACTCTCAATGGTCATACCGACACATGAAAGCCGTCTTCTAGACATCCTCGTCTCGAACTCTGAGCTGGTGATAGCCTGATCTATGGTCTATCTTTGAGAACCACCATGCTACCTTTAGCTGATCAAAGAGGTCATCAATCCTCGGGAGTGGGTACTAGTTTTTCACAGTCACCTGGTTCAGGCGATGATAGTAAACAAAAAGATTCAATCTCCCATATGCCTTCCTAGAAAACAGAATCGAGGCTGCCCAGGGAGAAACATTGGGCCGGATTAATCCCTTTCCCTGCTAGTCCTCCAGCTATACCCACAGCTTGTGAAGATCAGCAGGAGCCATCCGATATTCTGGAATAGATATCGGTGTCACTCTTGGGTACATGTCAATATATAAGTCCACATATCTACGAGGAGGTAGTCCTGGGACATCTTTAGGGAAAAAATCCACGTACTGGTCCACGACTATAGGATAAGTCAGACTCTCCACATCAACTGTTCTGAGGGTACGGAAAGCCAACTAGTGAGTAATCGTCTTTACCCTCCTCCGAGTGAGTCTTTCCTATGCTTCAAAGGTTCCCTTATCAATGGTGAAGGTAAACCTGGTCCCATCCATGCAAACACACCACACATTTCGCCTAATACAGTCAATCTAGGCATGAACTGTAGATAGCCAGTCCGTACCCAAGATGACGTCGTAAGGCCTCAACGCCGCTATGAAGAGATACCAACCGATGCTCGTCCCTATATTGTAAGCTTGCACTACTGGAACCAGTGCGTAATAATCTAGTATGATCCCATATGAGTCTCTAGTTGTAAGGATCGAGCCAATGGCTCTGTCGGAATCTCCGAGCTCCGAATGAGGCCAGTGGCTATGAAAGAGTGACTAGAACCTTTGTCTATAAGAACTGTAGCTATGGTGGAGTAGACACAGATCGTACCTCGAATCATCTCATGAGCGCCGTGGTCATAGGCCTCCACTGCCTGGATATGAGCCCGCCCCTGTCCACCTACTCCTTGTGGTCGGGGTGGACCTCTTGGTGGTTGTGGTGGCAACACCTCAAAACATCGTCCACCACCAGCTGCTCGACCATATCCTCTACCACGTACGCCTGTGCCTTGAGGATCACCTTGATCGAATCTATGCCTCTGCCTAAAAGGTCCCTCAACTGCCTGCTAATAATATGAATGGCTGGTCCGAGTGTCGCGAGCCATGTGACCCTGCCCACCGCATGAGTAACATTGCCTGCTCCTGGAAGGTAAGTTACTGCCTCGGGTGCCCTGAACAACTGTTCCTGAGTCCTGCGGTCGTCCACCCATGGGTCTGGTCCTTTTGAACCTCTATGTCATCTGTCTACGGATGACTGCTGAAGACTCTGCTACGTGTCTCCCAGTGGAGGGTCTCACTGCTGGTGATTTCATAGCAAGAAAACTCTCCACAATAAGGGCTCGTTCCAGCACCCCCACCTGCGTCGGAATGCTGAGGGAGATCATCGAAGCCCTGATCTCATGCCTCAGTCCCTGCTCAAAGGTCAGGGCCCTGAAGAACGGGTCCTGCACCATATATGGGGAGTAATGCAAGATGTAGATGAACATCGCTGAGTATTGTGCTACTATCATGCTACCTTACTGCATATGAAGTAGCTCCTATATCCACACCTCTTGAAGGGTGGCTGGGACAAACTCTTCCCGAAACAGGCTCTCGATGTCTGTCCATAGAAGTGTCACCATGTCATCCACCTATATCATTAGGCTCCACCATCTGCCTACTACTGCCTGAAGAAGACTTGCAGCAAGGAACACCAAAAGGTCTACTGGGTTCCCTAACAGCTTGAAGACTCCCACCATAGTATCCATCCAATCCTCAGCTGCCTATGGGCCAATCTGTCCTCGGAACCTGGGTGGAATCTAGCACTAGAAATCATGCAACGCGCTCAAGCAGTGTGCATCGTTTGCTGCTGTGGATGGTGGTATCGGTGGCCCAATGGGAAGTGGTACTGCTGGATCCTCCACTGTAATAGGACCCTACACCGAGGCCTCGTCACTCGGTGGGATACCATCTTGTAAAAAACTCTAAACCATGGATGGGTGCCTAAGTGGACCATCTGAAAAATAACGAGGTGTGCCACAGTCAAAAAAATATACCTAGTGAGCTATCACAAAGTATTCAAAAATAATAATTTTCAAAGGAAACACACACGCAATAAGTTTTTTGTGCACTAAGTCAGAAACAAGAAGTGAGAGTCCTAGTGTATGGATACATCGGCCGCCGCACCAAAAACGATTTCCCTAAACTGATAACCACACCCAAAACACTTAACACTACAGCCATTAAAAGAATCAGAGTCCAAGTTCTACAGTAGAACCGACTCCTCTAATACCACTTTTCACGACCCATCCTCGGGGCACTTTCCATGAATAACCCAAGCTTGCCTTCCATAGGCCAGGGGTTGGCGACTAGCACCAAAGGATTATCCCTAAAAAAAATAGAATGCATTACCTTTAAACCTGTAACACACAGTCTGAAAGACAAGCAGCAGTAAAAACAAATAATGGTATAGGAAGAGTGTTGAAAGTAAATGGGATATTATAAAAATCCAAATGAAGTAAAAGTACAAGTAAAAAGGGAAAATAGCTCTTGGATAGTCCACCGTGAAAATCCTACCTGATGAGTAGGTACATATCTCGAAAAAATCATCCCTGAGGTACGTCCATCTAGTCCAGCTCTGAGTAACCTCCAGTCTGTCTCCCTCAGCCTCGATCACTGTTGACCGTCGTCTGTACAGAACAAAAAAAGGTGAGGGAGAAACCCTCGCAGGGTTGAGAATAATGATACTCATTAAGGGACCTCGAGACCACTGAAGGACTCCCAGAATACACTAATGATAAACCACAGTAGTATGATACAATCTGAAAGTATCAACCATCCCTTCTTAGGTATATGACCATACATATACCTTTGTTACCAATTACAGTCTGGCTCCAACATTTGAGCTCAAGCACTAACCATTCCACAAAGGAAGTAAAGTCATTCATCTCGATGATAACAACTTAAAGTCAAGACTCAGCTCACATAGGTATTTAACTCAAGTATAGGGGTGGATATGATTAGATGTAGCCACTGAATCTTCTCCTCTGTCGAACCCATATAGGAACCTCGAATAGTAATCACCATTTTCGAACCCACATATGATCTAAGAATAGTAGTCATCGCTGTCGAACCCACATAGGATCTCGGAACTATAATCGTCGCTATCGAACCCACGTAGGATCCCATAACTGTTGTTGTCGTCGTCGAATCCATGTAGGATCTGATCATCTAAAAGCAGCCAACCACAGGTTTCCCACACAAAGCACGCATAATTTCAAGAGGGTTAGCTCCTCAAGCTAGGTCTCGATACACCAACTACCACGAAGTCTCAAGTTAATGTATCTTGTAGTTCATTCTCATCATAATGAACCCAACACAGTAGATGACATGTCAATTGGACGCCTGGTATGTGAGTTATTGGCGTTTCCACTCCGATGGCCCCTTTGGATTTAGGTTTAATCCAACCCGACCATACACCAACTGCATCCAAACCTCGAGTGGGGTATGCCAAAAGAACCACCTCACTCCAAGATTTTCGTCATCGTAGACAGTTCGTCAATCAGATACCCGTAGACCAAGATATGGGAGAAAATGTGAATTGGGTCAAAAATGGGTCCGGGTTCGGTCCCACTTAGTCGGACCGACCTGACCTAGGCTGACCCGACCCAGTTTGGGTTGACCGGACCCAGGTCTGGATCTGAACCGGGGTCCGACCCAGTTCCCGAGTCTGCCCCGACCCGCCGGAACCGGCCTAGCCCACTGAAAACTGAACCAGCCGGCGACGGGTGGCCCGACCCATGGGTGGCGATGCCCGCGTGGCTGGGAGGCAGTCCTCCAGCTGAAGCCAGTGGGTAGTCATGCCCTGCGGGGCCCACCCTGACCAAGCGAAGGGGGGCCAGTGTCCCCCCGTATCCCTTTAATGGTCGGCATGTTGCACCAGCCGAGTAACTGTGGGACCCTTCAGGTTCTGCCTGTGACGCGCCTGCCGATAGCCGGCTCAGTCGGCCACCCTCCTCTGTCCGTAGTAGCCCCCCTGGCTGCAACTTTGGGAAGCGTGATGGCGCCGTGCCCACTATCCAACCGTTGCGGCCTTCCTGGCCGTGGCCTTTCCACATGCGTGGCGCACCGGAGCTGCGCCCCTCCGACGGTCGTCCGACCGCATTGCTCCGATGCAGCCCATGCTGGCTGCGGCCCGGTCCTCCATGTGGCGTGAAGTCGCTGCGCTCCTCTGGCGACCCGACGACCCTTGTACCACCAGTTCCTTTCACCTCTATCCCATCGATGGTCATCGTTGCTCCACTTCCATCGTCAATAAAATGAATGAAATCGGACAGGGGTCGGGCCGTGTTTGTTCGGCATGTGACCTCTATGTTAGGGTGGTAGCAATCAGCCATTAACGAAGCTCAAGAACGTTGAAGAACAAGGATCGAAATCAATCAAAATGACCCCTACCTCGTATGATTATGATCATTGATGATGTTGCGGAAAGGCAACATTGATTCTTCAATGTCAGAAAAGGAAGATGATATCCATCGTTGGCAGATGAGCGTTCAGAGATGATGAAGTCAAAGATGGCATTCTGCACGGTCGGCTCCTTCTCTTTTGGCACGGTTGAAGATCGTTCTTTGTTGGAGAATTAGTTTCTCCAAAGGATCTCCAAGATCTTCCAAGACCTTTCACAAAGCTCCACAAAATGAATTGCCAACCCCAACATAAGGGGTTAAGCTAACCCATTATTTAATTTGCTGGACAAAATTTTCAAAAGAATTAAAAAGTTTTTTAATTAAATGAGTTATCTCACTTAATTAAATGGGTGGAGTATGCTCAATTAAATGTTGGGGACGGTGAAAAGTTTTCACCCCCTTTATGGGGATTTAAGGGGGTTTAAAGCCTGTGTGGTCCCCACTAAGGATATCCTCCCAAGGTTGGTTAGGGTGTGGTGCCCCCCCCACTAACCACCTCTTGGAGCTTTTAACTACCTAAAAAATAAAAATAAACTAACACTTATTTTTATTTAAATTTATTTAAAAAAAAAACCAAAATCTAACTTCCATTATCGACCATCTGCCATCAAGGCGAAAGCCTTCTTAATCGAAAACCAGCGTTGTGAGTTCAACGGTGCCCTCAAATTTCAATTCTGAGCACTGGTCCAAATGTTATAAAATCCTTCTTGTACGTTTACTGAACACACCCAAACAAAACTTCAAAAATTGATTCCGAGCACACCGGGCCTCAGAATCATGCTCTGTAAATTTTGAAAGACTCGTAAAATTCCCATGTATTTATGAAAAATATTTTCCCATGGAAATTTATTTGTCTTTACATTGGATCTTCAAAAAAATTTATTTATTGATTTTTCGATCATAATGAAAAGTGAGTTTGAAATGAGTTTAATGGGTGAAATTAAATATTTTATTGAATTTAAAATATTTCAAAATAAAGAAGGTATTATTTTAAATTTATGTAATTACAAAAAAGATATTTTGAAAAGATCTATATTTGATAGTATTTATAGTAGTGATACCCATGTAAGTTCTACATGTAAGTTAGATCTTGATGAAAATGGAAAATCAGTTGATGAAACTGCTTACAGAGGAATGATAGGGAGTTTTCTATACTTAACTGCTAGTAGGCCATATTTTATGTTCAGGGTGTGTATGTGTACAAGATTTCAAGAAAAACCAAAAAAGTCACATTTAAATTTTGTTAAAAGAATTTTTAAATAACTCAAGTATACAACTAACATAGGATTATTCTATCCAAAAGCAAAACCTTTTGATTTAGTTAGATATTCAGATGCTAATTTTGGTGGATGAAAGTTAGATAGATAGAGTACCTCTAGAATATATCAATTATAGGGAAATCCAATAATATCATGGTGTTCTAAAAAAAAATTTATTAGCATTATCAACTGCTGAAGCCGATTATATTTCTACGGTTATTTGTTGTGCACAAAATTTGTGGATGAAACACACCATATTAGACTATGGATTTAAATTTAGAAATATCCCATAATCTATGACAACACAAGTCCTATTAACATTTTCAAAAATCCAATTTCTCATTCTAGAAAAAAGCATATTGATATAATACATCACTTTTTGAGAGATCATTATCAAAAAGGTGATATAACTCATGAGTTTATTGGGACTAAACATCATTGTGATGATATATTCACTAAAACCTAAATTCTGAGAGAATGAATTACATCAGACATGAACTATGAATGATAAATTAGTAAACCGAGTTTTTCAAAACAATCCTCATAACAGATCTTGGCAAAACAATCCTTGAAACCAATCTTTTCAAACTGATCCTTGAAACCGATCTTGTCAAACTGATACTTAAAACCAATCTTGTCAAACTAATCCTTGAAACTGATCCTTCAAATGGATTTCTTGAAACCGATCCTGAAATCGATCTCTTCAAACCGATCCTTGAAACTGATCTCTTGAAACCAATAACTTGAAACTGATCTCTTGAAACTGATCTCCTGATACCGATCTCCTGAAACTGATTTCATGAAACTGATCCTTGAAACTGGTATCTTGAAACCGGTCCTTGAAACCGATCTCTTGAAACCAATATCTTGAAACAGATCCTTGAAACTGATCACTTGAAACCGATACATGAAACCGATCTCTTGAAACCGATCTCTTGAAATCGTTCTCTCGAAACAAATTTCATGAAACCGATACATGAAACTGATCTCTTGAAATCGATTCTTGAAATTGATTCTCAAAACTAATTCCTAAAACTGATACTTGAAACCGATTTATTACTGCCGATGTAATTAAGGATTCTTTTGTAATTCTATCTGTTTTAAAATAAATTGACAATGTTCTGTATTCATCTTTTTTCCATGTTTAAATTTTATATTTTATGATTTAAAATCCCTAAATTATATATTTAGTTCCATCCATATTGGCCTTTCACATTACCCACTACCGAAAGGCTTTCTACATTTTTTCACACTCCCTCTCGACTCTCGACCGCTCAACACTGTTGTAATCTAAAGCCTTGTCATGGAAAGGACCATGTGTTTAATGGAAGAACCAAGAAAATATCCTTCTCCTAAGCATTAGAAAGGTGAGTATAGTGGGACTGCATAACATATCAGGGAATGCTGAGTGGTTACGATTGAAAAAGAGGTGCCTACTGAGTGGCTTCTGTCAAGTAAATTATTTTTGTTAAAAGTGTTGGAATATCAAGGATGGCTCAGTTGGTTTGCCAACAATGAAAGTACTCATTATAACCAATTAGTTCATGAGTTTTATCAACATTTGAGGATATCTTTGGATGAAGCTGAGGTAGTAAAGATTAAGTCTCTAGTAACAGTAAATGAGATAGATTTCATGTCTAAGGAATGGGCTGAATGATTAGAAATGCCTCATTATGGTGTCTATGATGACTATCTAGGTAATATTCCACCTTCCTCTAATTTGTTATCTTATGAATATGCTCTGAAGGAGCTGACTGGAAATGAATAATCTAGGAGGACTATTGAAAATGAATTCGACAGAGAAGTAAGACTTTTTTTTAAGTTCATACCACATCAAATCTTCCCAATGGATGTATCTCTGATGTGAAGTATCTGTATGTTTTCTTGATCATTTTTTTGAAACATGGGATCAATTGAACCTATGTAGGTATATAATGGTGTATATATCTGATTTGATTAAGCCGTCTAAGAAAGAAGACCGCTTGAACAATCTAAGTATGATTTCTTCCCTATTGAAAAGAGTTGGTTGTGTGGAAGATGAAGATGAAGTGATAAACACCAGTGGTGGGTTTTGTCATCAAAAATACATTTTTAAGTGGATGAAAATATTCTGGAACCCATGGAAGAGATGTTAGGTAGTAGATGAGGAAAATCTGTATGCTATTTTCAATCAAGATGACCATCCTACTAGACCAAAGGATCAACTTGATCCAGGTCTCAGACCTGGAGAGGTTCTAGTTTATTTTGATGAGGAAATTTAGCATGAAGTTCCAAGGGAAGAGGGATATCCTTTTCATGATGGGAGTGATCTGGAAATTTTTGAAAGTACCAAATATATGTGTTATGGACTTGCTAGTCCACCTTTGGACTTACCCTAAAGAGAATCAGTGATAAGTGATGATGATGAGGAAGAAACTGATGTTACTGGAATTAAAGGCTATGATAGTAAAGAAGATGAGGAATCAGATTATGATGATGGTGACGATGATGGTGATAATGGAGGAAATGATGAGAAATTTGGTGACTCTCTAAAAATGGGACATCAATAGGTTGAAAGATCCAGTGAGGAATCTATTCATGGATCTGGTTAGTGTGCTGAGCATGTCGAACAACATGTTTTCGGTCATCGAGATGATGAACCTGAGGAAACATCACCCCTTCCTTATACTGAAATTCAGGGGATCATTCAGGAATTGAATGATCATATGGATGTAGACCAAGAAGAAGAAGATATGGTTCCAGTGCCTCATATTCAATAAGTTCTTGGTGATGCTAAAGTAGCTGAAGCACAAGCTGAACTTGATGTTTCGTTGGTTCCTGTTCCCATAAGAGTTTCTATAGAAGAACCCAAGATGAAGAAGTTGATTATGATGATGTTGTTCTATTCCTCAGAGAAGAAGGATCATAATTGATATTGTTCAGCTGAGATACTGGAAATATACTAGAGAGTGGAATAATGATCCAGGATACATTATTTTCAATCGAGGGTACCACCTCCTTCTGATCCACAAGTCCAGGCCAAACCAGAACATATTGCATCTGTTCCACTAGTTGCACCTCCACCAGTAGAACCAGTAGCATAGTCAGTGCCTAGTGATTATGTCACTAAGGCTGATTTAGAGAAATTCAAAAATGATATATGTGCATCTGTGATAGCTTCAGTGGGATCAAGAAGTGAATCCTCCACTTCATCAGGTATATCAGATGTTGATGGAGAAAAGATTGCAAGAATAGTGATTCAAGAGATTCAACTAACTATCATTACAACAAGAGAGACCATTATCAGGCACAATACCTTATTGATAGAAGAAGAACGAAAGATGTGAAACGAGTTAAATTATTTAACCTATGACTTCCAAACCTATTTTAGTGTTGTTCTGGATGTTCTTAGGAACTTGGTGACTCATCTACTCAGTGTGGACCAGAAGAAGTAGAATGACGAGCTTTGGAAAATGTTGACTGGCGTATCCAGTTCCTGGAGTGGGAAATGTGACGTTGCAGATTTGGAGTCTTTGAAGGTTGTGATGAGAGATGAACTTCAAAAATATCAGAGTGTTTTAGACAAAGAAACTCTTGAAAAAGTACATCGAAATACAAACCTTATCAATGATATGGCTAGTCAGTGCACAAATGATGCCTCTATAGTTAAGAAAGGGATTTGGGAAAAGGTGGATAAGTATTTCACAATGATTTATTCCATGCATGATCTCATCAGTAACTTCATGTTTCTCACAGAAAATCTTAGAATTATTCTAGTTGTACAATCATTAAAGAAGAAAGTCCTTTAATTGAAGGATTTTACCCCTTTACGAAGTAAAATTATTGAAAATAAGGATTAATTTGAGAAATCCATGCAATATGGTGGTTAATTTATTAATGATTTCATCAAACTGCTCAAAACTTATATGCATGTTCTGGCTGAGGCTATTGTGGTCCCTCCAGCTGCTTCCATTAGTACTGCCTCTCGACCTCCTACTCCAATGAATGTCTCTCAGGCTCTTTCCCAGATTCGACCGATCATCATAGAGAAACCTCCCAGTCGTGTGTTTTCAGAATGGAGACCTACCCTTACAGCAGCTTTTCCTACAGGTTTTGCACTACCTGGTGTTATCTTCATACCAATTCAACCCTCTGTCAGTCCCAAACCTTCTGCTTCTACATCAGTTTCTTTAGATAAAGGAAATTCCCTATTTTAGCCAAACCTTAGTGATGGATTTTTTTATAGGTATTTGATATTTTTTGGACTTGTACTCTTATTACTTTTAATGAAAATCATTATGGTGTCATTCTTTTTTGTTATTTCTCCTTAATTTTTTAATTTTTTTTGATAATCCCAAAAGGGGGAGAAAATAAGTCATTCATTATTTATCTAAGGGTAGATTTTCTGGTATAGGACACATAGCATGTACTCATCTTAATCAATTTACTGATGGGATCTTTCTTTTAAAAATTCAAGCAAGGAAATAATTTATTTATATAGGATAATTACCTTCAGTGTAGTATGCTATGTCTAGAAAAATTTATTCTATATTTTTTCATGTATGCCATAATTTGCGATTATCAAAAAGGGGGAGATTGTTGGACCCTCTATGATAATGTAGTTTTCAAAATCACAAATAATGTTATCAAATAGATTATACTCTTTCATGCCATTTTAATATCTCTATGTAAATCAATTATGTCATATAGAAAAATATATTAAATTAGTCAATAACATATATTCATGAATAAATATGATTACACGTGTCTTTATACATGTATTTTGGGATAACAATTAGTATTGTAATGTTATGTGTAAGACAGACACTTCATAACCTTTTTAGATTCCAGGGCACACCGTTGTTCGACACACCGATGTTCGATACACCGATGTTTGCCACACCGATGTTCGACACAACGATGTTCGAAACACCAAGGTTCGATACACTGATGTTCCACACACCGATGTCGACAAACTGATGCTCAACACACTGATGTTCGACACACATATGTTCAACATATCGATATTGACACACTGATGTTCGACACACTAATGTTCAATACACCGATGTTCGACAAACCGATGATCGAAAGACCGAATTTGATAGACCGATGTTGAAACACTGATGATTAACAGACCGATGCTAACACACCGATGTTGACAGACCGAAGATGACAAACAAAAGATGATAACACACTGAAGATGATAGATCTATGTTACCAAACCGAACACAACATACCAGAGATGACTCACCGATATTCAAAAATTAATGTTTCGATTTTTTTAATTCAAATTTATTTATAACGCTCATATTTTGAAAAATTAATGTTTCTTACATTATTTAATGTTTTTTATAGAACTATCCGTAGATAGTATGAGGTACATGAACGTGCGGAGCTCTTCATGCCTATGGGATCGTTAAGTATAAAAGGACTTGAATGAGAGCTCTAAAGATACAGATACATAGATATATAATCATACACATAGATCATGAAGAACTCACTGATATATAGACTGTGAAAATTCATAATATTGAAAAAGAGTGAAACTTGATCCTTTGGCACACCTATCAACTACCTACTGAATCTTGATGAACATCATCACAATGATGAGACAAACACTTACACAAGAAACTACGACACTCTATTCTGTATCCAAATTTTAAAATAGGAGTCGAATATCATTTACTCAAAATCCATGGAATCCAAATATTTGATGCCCAACACACAGAGAATTCTAACCCCTATTCTCTTTCAGAACTCTATTGTTTTCTTTTCATAATTATTTGAGCAGTGTGTATATCTGTTTGAATCTTACACACTATATCCTAAGCTAAACTGAAGGATAAAAAAATATTCTCACTCTCAATCCCATCTTACATGTGTATCCCATGTAGAACTTTGGAATATATCCTATGTGATCTATTTATTAGTTTTTCCCACGAATAACTATGGTAGAGGTCAGGTGTGACCTGGATAGACTTGTGTGCTATTGTGAACCCCGGTCCAGGGTGTGGATCAAAAGTTTATTAATATAAACTTCTTGGTGGACGGTGATAACCCAGTTGAGTGGTCTAAATCTCAACTTGAGACTGAACCTCTTTTTTTACCACTATTCCATTTATCTTATATTTTTATCCATTTGTACTTATCTCATTAAGATAAAATGAACTTTGATAGTTATTATAGGATGTGTTTATATCTGTTTTGACTTATTAGATTAGTTTAAAAAGTTAGACTAATATTTAGATTGGTAAAATTGAGAACTAATCAATATTCAGAGAAACTAATGGAACTTTTAAGACCTATATAATTTCACTACAAAATGAATTTGATTTTATTATAATAGGGGTATAATATTTTAAAGAACCAATTTTAACAGAACTTTTTATAGATACTCAACTCACACCCCCCTCTTCTTGAGTCATCAACTCTGACCCACAACTATAATTATATTTTAATGTTGTTGTGTAGAAAGAAACTCTATTTACATTGTTCTTATAATACCATTATAGTATATGAAGGTTATGGAAATTATTGTATAGAAAAAGTGATACATTTTTATAATGATCAACTACTACTCCCTGTGTAACAGAACCCATATTATCCTTTTTATTAGAAATTGGATTACTTCTTCAACAATAAAACATCTAACATTTCATCTAATTATGTGGGTTCAATTCATATAAATTATTTTATTTGAACATAATTTTAACTAGTTATAAACCCTATTAAAATTTTTTATTTTGGATTATGACTCTGAAATAAATTTTCAAAATTTAGGTTGGGCCTCTTATGGAAAAAGATTCGTTGTTCGGTTTGTTCCTCCAATTAGAAAACTTTAAGAATATCTTGGTTAATGCCTCCAGTTTATAAGAGGTTTAGAAATTGGGTTGTGACTCCTTATCAGGAAAACTCATTTTATGTTTCTATTACAGTGGATATAGTTAGTTCCATAAGACATAGTTCATCAGAGGGGTAAAGAATGGACTCAGATAATTTAAATCTGAACTACTATAAAAATACCATATGATATTTTTCTTTTATTTTCTACTACATTAACATTATAAAACTAATATAACCTCTAAATTCATTAATTCATTAAATCATTTTTAAAAAAAATCTTATTCACCTCCCATCTTGGATATTTTGTTAACTTACTGTTAGACTAATTGGAATAACCCCCACCCATAATATTATTAAAAAAGAAATCCAATTTTTCTTATTCGGTATATGGAACCCAATATATGGTAAAATGGACTTAGGGAAACAAAATACCAAAAAACTATTCTGAGTTCCCAAACATGTATGGGAAAATATGGTCTAAAGGAAGTAAGGGAAATCACCATTTCCGTTTTATGTAGAGAACCACTTCACCGTCTTCATTGTATTCATTATATAGTCATATCTTCGAGGCCAAACTATCACTACCACCCACCAACATCACACTTTTCTCACTCCTAACTACTACCATCCTGGAATAAAAACATCTAATTGTCATGAAGCCACTATACTCCCACTACCTGTCATCCTGGAAAAAACCACATAACCTCTTGATTCCCTAACTACAAGCCACATGGATAACTTGACTCTGACCCCACTATCTATAATTCAACTAACCTACAATCCATACATAGCTTCTCTAATTAAATACACCAATATTTGGTGCCACATATAAATTAACCCATGATATCATGTATAGATATCTGATCCATTCCAAAAAATCACATCAATTTTTTCTAGGGGGAGAATAATAATATTTGTAGGTAGTACATTCCCACAAAATTATATTAAATATTTAATTGTTATACCCCTAAAATAATTAAAAAAAGTAGTTAAATAATAATTGGTGTGAGGATTTGAGTCCATTTGAAATATTTCTAGTGATAAATGAATTGGAATGAAAAAAATGAAATAGGGATTCTTTTTGTTCTTTAGTGTATGATGATTGATCATTTCACCAGTTAATTTTCATGAAAAAAATTATTAGTTATGATTGTATAAATCCAATAAATACCCAGCCGTAAAATAAGTAAATTGTATATTTATAAATGAATTCATTTACTTTCAATCCAGAATATAGTTATGGTTTATAGTTTCAATAAATTATTTCATCAAAATTACATATATATATATATATATATATAATAGACCTTGATAGACTCTAATAACAAGGATTAGAAATAGTGGAAGCAATAAAAACCCATTGGTCAAGGATTTTTATTCAATATAACATGAAAATACATAGAAAATAGGAAACTAAGTACTAAAATAAATATATATAACTTACGCTGAAGATCCACTAAACCAATCATGATATTCTTTAGATGAGCTTGAAATAGATCACAAAGAGGAAAATTAGAGTATCATGCATCCATATGTATTCATGGGTTTCCCATAAAACAATTGATTTTCAAGAGGGATCCACCATACTCTATGTTTGTTTCGCACGGAATTCGGGGATGACCTCCTGGATGGGAGATTCAAACGTTCCGATCGGTTTCTAGCGGGTTTGTTCGTAGAACCGGAAACATCCAATGATTCCACATCCGTTTGGACCTACTTTCCAAAGGTAGGTGCTCATTAGCTTGTGGACTGATGAGGCTTAGGAATTTGCATTGGTCGAGAGGATGGGAGGTCGGACTCATCACACCTTTTTGAGGGGAATTATTGTCTACTCCAGGACTCTCTTTATAGATTTAAGTTATGTTCGTGAATCCTTATTAAATTACCAAGTATAAAATGTGCTTTCCTTTAGTTTTAACAATCAATGATTAAATATGCAAGAAATTTAGAGAATCTTTTATATGTATTCGAGGTTCTTAATCAATAGAGAATCATCGATATCTGTTTAGAGATTCTTGGTCAATGGTATCCTTCAAAACATTTACATAAAAGTCTCTTGGTCATTATGATGACCAGGCTGGTTTTAAAGCCACTCAGTGGGGCACTTTAAGTTTATCGTCATTCAGAAGGAAAGGGATTATTTCAAAGTTGGGATCGAACCCATAAATGGGCTACCTATGTATCCTTTGTCTTGGAAAAGGAATCAGAACCCACGTAGTTCGAGTAAGGAAGTATGATGTTTATGATTCATGGCTCAAAGAAGGATGTCATAATTACTTTTACACTCTAAGCTCACGTGAGTCATGCTCGGTGTGAGAAACAAGAGGTATTGGTAAAAACTTAGACAATTGTGCCATGAAAGATGCAATCATAAGAAATGGTTTGGGGCTTATGTATGTATGACTGCCCAGATAGATGAAGGTTTAGGATTCACTTTTAGGGAGAAAATCCATGAACAGGGTCCATAAAGGTATATGTGCTTCATGGAGATTTGAATACTCTAATCTTGGGGCTTACTCCTAAGGAGGATGCCCAAGTTAGGAGGGGACTTATGATTGGGTTTTACTCCTGAAAAGGAAACCCAAGATTATGACTGAGTCATATTCCTGAAAAAGAGACCCAGGTTAGGGATTAAGGTTTGGGGCTTACTCCTAAGAAGGATGCCCAAAATTAGAGGACTTGGGGCTTAATCCTAAGAAGGATGCCCATATTAAAGGATTATGATTGGGGCTTACTCCTGAGGAGGATGCCCAAGTTAAGGAATTAAGGTTTGGGGCTTACTCCTGAGGAAGATGCCCAGATTAAAGGACTTATAACTGGGGATTATTCCTAAAAAGGAGACCCAGGTTAAGAATTCTCTCATCTTAAAGGATGAGGTTGAATGAATGAACTCTCCAAATTTAGTGACATAAGGATATTTAAAGCAATAGGTTTTGAGAGATATTCCACAGAATTCCTTTCAGATAAGGAAGTCAAATCAAGAAATCATGCCATAAATGGCTTTGAAGAGTGTCTTGAAGACTGAATCTTGAAAAGGAAAGGTGTGATGGCTTAAGAGGGGTGAAATGGGCAAGATGGGCACCCAAAAAGGTAGGGGCGCGCAAGCCTTAAAAGGCGCGCAAGTATTGCGGCGGCGCGCAAGTATTGGTCGCGCAAGTATACTTGCGCGACATGAGGGGTACTTGCGCGATTCTCAAACATCATTAGAATATTTGAGTGACTCTTTATAAATCCCTTTAGAATCCTCTTGAGGTTCTTCCAGAAAAGGGACGCGCGAGTTCTATTGAAGGAATAAGGCGGCACACAAGTGTTGATGAGTTTGAACACTTAGGCCTTCCTTCTTCTCTTTAAATCTTCCGTTCTAGGTAAGAAATTACCTTTAGAAGTGTTCTGGAAGCTTTGAGAAGAGACTTGGGCGTCGGGAGCTTCAATCCGAGTTTCTGGAAAAATATTCTCTCGAATGGGGGGCCCACAGGGTCTATTTATAGGAAAAAGAAGGCCCTGGGCGGTTACCGGGCGGTTACCACTTAGGTCGCGCAAGTCACTTGCACGACCATAAGGCGTCACACAAGTACTTGCACGACCACTAGGTGGCGCGCAAGTGTACTTGCGCGACCATGAGGGAACTTGCGCGACCTATGGGCAATGTTCTCCTTGTTCACCACTTTGTCGATTTTTGATGTTTCTTCAAAGGATAAATCACTTTTTGCTTAGATATTCCCCTTTTCTGATCTTTATATTCTGTGACGAAAGGAGTGTCAACAAAAGTCCCCCCTCAGAGTTGGATCCGGAGAGAAATGAGGATTTGACTCTGAGGAAATCAAAGACATCCAAAGTAAAAGGTGGTTTCCAAGTCTTCAGTGTGTAGAAGGCAGCGCACAAGTGTGCTGGAACTTGACTTTTATTCAGAGTTCCTTTGTCTTTTGTGGGCAGTTTAAAGTCATGCATGCCGGACATAAAGGGGCTAATGTTTAAGGTCGAAATAGCTTTGACCGAAATGGATTAGAATTGACACAATTCCTTGAAAGTTCATCTGAAAACATACTACCATACTCAAGTATGAGGGAAAATATGTAAACTATGGCTTAAGAATATTTGAATCTGAGGAATGATATGAAAAAGAGCTAAAAGGCATTAGAAGAAGTAGTTTCCAAGAATGAAGTTACTATTATTTAACAAAACCCGTTAGGGGGTTGAAATATGCAGGGCCACCTAAGGGCATTGGCTGCATGGTTAAATAAATAGCATCTTTCGGCTGACAAGTCTGTTATGTGGACTGTTTATGCAAGGCCACCTATGGGCACGTGCTGCATAGTCAGGCAAAAGAACTCCCAGAAATTTACTTTCCTAGTACTAAAAGCCAGTGAAAGTTTATGGAGATTCAAATTTTCTAAAGTATAGAGTTTTTTGTATGGAAAGAGGTACTTGAATATGGATAAAACATTTCCACAAAAGATTATTTAGGAACCGGATGAATGGCACTCCTAAGAAGGTCTGACCCAAGTGTAGGGAAGGAAATTATGAACCATGGACTTGAATACTTTCAGATCATGAAAAGGGAATATGGGACAGATATGTTGAGGATGGCTATTTGTTGCAAATCCCTACATATTGCCATTAAGACCAATAAGGACAAAAGAGGCATTCTTCCCAAGAATGAAGTTACCATCATTTAACAAACCCGTTAGGGGGTTGAAATATGCAGGGCCACCTAAGGGCATTGGCTACATAGTCAAATAAATAGCATCTTTTGGCTGACAAGTCTGTTATGTGGACTGTTTATTCAAGGCCACCTATGGGCACGTGCTGCATAGTCAGGCAAAAGAATTCTCAGAAGTTTGACATTTTTGTGACTAAAAGTCATGAAAAGGGTTATGAAGATCTGAAAATATTTAAGGTTAGGATTATAACACATAAAGATGGGTATTGTCTAATGTATATAGAGATACATAGGTCAATGATAACCATAATTATGTTGTGGCTGGGTCCTGAATTGAAATTTTGGACTTCACTACGTATCTCATAAGAATGAGAATCAAGCCATACGTAGTTCTTGAAATGTAGTTTAACGTCGTACAGGATGAAAGTATGAGAAATCTTAGTTTAGGGTCATAGAATTCGGACCATAATAATGAATACACAGTGTGTGTTTTCATGAGGACTTTTCAGCTAAGGGACTGAAAGTGAAATTTGGGGTTAGGCCCAAAAGACTTGGGACTGGATTCGAGGGACACTCGAATGTTCCTACGTATCCCATAAGTATGGGAATCAAGTCCACGTAGTTCTAGAACTACCCTTTGTACAAATTTGGTTCGTACATGTGAAGGGTGAAAGGGGATTTTAGTGCAATGATGGTTTAACCTGAGATATAAAATTTAGGCATTACCATGTATGCACGTAGTCTTTTTGAAATGAAACATGATTGAAAAATCAATGTCAATAATAGTTCTCTCTCAAGTGAGGAAATCAAAGAATATTGTAGTTTATTGTCGTATCGGACAAAAGTGTTGTATAGTTTAACATCGTATAACAAGGACGAAAGTGAATCAATGTAAAAATATTGATTCTAGGTGCGGTTTCACGAATCAACATCATATGAGATGGTGGTGAACCGATGTGAAGAGATTGTTTTTGGGCTTGAACCCTGGGAGGCTGCCTACATACCCAGCCTGGAGGGCAAGGATCAAAGTCCGTGTAGTTCAATTAAAGAATGAATTAATGATCAAGTTGTTCTTGGGGACAACGATCTAACTAAAATGTTGTTGGGACTTACACATGGTTAGTGGCCCAAAGGGAGTGTTATGGTTGATGTTCACTCTAAGATCACGTGAGTCATACTCGGTGTGAGAAACAAGAGGTAACAATAACCTTAACGATGCAAAGTTTATTGTCATGTAGCAGGGACAAAATACAGTTTAATGTCATGTAGGACATATCAAGGATTTTCTGTACAGTTTAGCGTCATGTATTTAGGACGATGGGGATAAAATAGTTTAACGTCATATTGGACGAAAGGGGGACTGTGCAGTTTAATGTCATGCAGCAAGGACAAAATAACACACCATTTATGTCATGTTGGATGAAAGTGCGAGTAGTTTAAGGTCATATTCATGGACCGTGGATGGTGCAGTTTAATGTCATGCTGGACCTTTGATGATTATATAGTTTAACGTCTTTCCGGACGTGAGGGACTTTTATACAGTTTAGCGTCATGTAGTTAGGACGTCACAGTTTAACGTCTTGTTGGACATAAGGGATTTGCAAATAGTTTATGGTCATATACATGGACCAGGGATGATGCAGTTTAAGGTCATGATGGACGATTTAGGGAACTTTTTCACAGTTTAATTTCGTGTGGGACGAAGTTGCAGTTTAAAGTCATACTGGACCATTGCTGTATATTTTAACGTCATATAGAAAGGACGAACTGGTGCTGTATAGTTTAAAGTCATGTAGCTAGGACTAAGGTGAACTAATATGAGGATATCAGTTCTGGGGACTTTTTACAGTTTATCGTCATGCTGGACGTTAGAAGTGCCACACATTTTAATGTCATGTTGCTAGGACACAATATAGTTTAATGTCATCTCGGACAAAATATAGTTTAATGTCATCTCATACAAATAAGGAACTTCTGTACAGTTTAATTTCATGTAGATAGGACATAATACAGTTTAGTGTCATGTAGGACATTATACAGTTTAGTGTCATGTAGGACATAATACAGTTTAGTGTCATGTAGGACATTATACAGTTTAGTGTCATGTAGGACATTATACGAACCAATGTGACTGTTTTGGCTCTGGGAACAATATTTTGTGTTTATACAAAATACTTCTTCAGAAATCTGGCATTAGTTGGAGTCGTGATATGTTCTCCATCCATTGAGATTAGAGAATACGCTCCATTGGAGTAGACCTTATGTATTGAATAAGGTCCTTCCCATTTTGGTTCAAGCTTGGGAGGCTTCTTTCCTGGTATCATTGGTGCTCTGAGAACCAATACCAATTCTCCCTGAATGAATGAACGAAGACGAACTTTTTTGTTAAAATCTCGTGCTATTCGATTCTGATAGATTTCCAAGTGGTGCAAAGTGCACAATCTTTTCTCATCTAACTGTTCCAATTCATTCAATCGCTTTTAGGATTGCTCATCTGTAGATAACTGATCACAAATGGCTATTCTGAGTGAGGGAAATTGAACTTCAATTGGCAAGACTGCTTCTGTTCCATATACCAATGAATATGGAGTTGACCGCGTTGCATTGCGAGTGGTAGTCCGATAAGCCCATAAAGCATGAAAGAATTTATCAGGCCATGACCTCTTATCTTTATCCACCATCTTTTGCAGTATATTTGAAAGAGTCTTGTTGAAGGCTTCTATCTGGCCATTAGCCGCCACATGATATCGAGACGAATGGTTGGACTTAATGTTGTATTCTTGATACAATTTCTTTACCTCCGAAGAACAGAAGTTGGTGCCATTGTCCGTCAATATGGTATGAGGGACACCAAATCTAGTAATGATGTTAGACTTGATGAAGCTAACAATGCATTTAGAACTGACTTCTTTGAGAGGTACTGCCTCTGCCCATTTGGAAAAGAAATCAGTAGCAGTAAGAATGTACTTAAACTGCATGGCCGTAGCTGAAGGGTAAGGTCCCACCACATCCATTCCCCACGTGGAAAATGGCCATGAGTATTCAGCTGTATGAAGCAACTCTGGAGGTTGATGAATGAAGTTGGCATATACTTGGCATGAATGACACTTCTTTGTAAAATTAACACAATCTTGTATCATTGAAGGCCAAAAGTATCCAAGCCTTCGAATTTGATCAGACAGTCTATGTCCAGACTGGTGGGCACCACAGACTCCTGCATGCACTTCTTTTATGACAGCCATTGTCTCTTAACCATCAATACATCTGAAGAGAACTCCATCAAAACCACGTTTGTAGAGAATTTTCTCGAGGTGGTTTGTGCTATCATAAAGAGTAAAATTGACCACACGTCGCCAGATTTGTTCTTTCTCGGCCCTATCAGGTGGAAGTGTTCCATTTTGAAGGTATTCCCTGATAGGTAACATCCATCCTGTAGTATGACCATACGGTTCAGGAATGGGACTAATTTCATTAAATTCCTCCATTCTAACTTGAACATAAGGTGAACTTGCACGACGGTGGGCAATACAAATGGTTGTCTCGTCCCGATTTGGATCTGCTAAAGCTGTGGATATATTAGCCAGTGCATCAGCTTGAGCATTTTGTGATCTTGGGACATAAGAAAATGTCGGTTCTGAAGGGAATTCCAACATTAACTCTCTGACGTAATCATACAAAGGGATTAATTCTTCTTTTCTGATGGCATAATCCCCATTGATTTGTTTGATTACCAGGTCTGAATCACCTTTCACCTTTAAGTGATTCACTTGTGCTTGAAGCGCTAACTCCAAGCCTGTGATAAGAGCTTGGTATTAGGCTTCATTATTGGTACCACCTTCCCACAATAAAAAGGAATAAGGTAACAATGCCTTATCTGGAGAAATGAGCACAATTCCTAAACCAACTTTGTTGAATTTAGGATTTTCCATTTTCTTCCCTGTTGGACTTCTGGAAGCACCATCAAAATACATTTCCCATGTTTGAGGACTCTCTTGAATAGAGAAAAATTCCTCATCAGGGATTTCAATATCTGAAGACGTGTCTTCCACTGAAGGATGTTCATCCAGGAAATCAGCCAGAGCTTGGCCCTTAATTGCCTTTTGAGATACATACTGAATGTCGAACTACTGCAAAATAACTGCCCACCTTGCTAGACGTCCTGTAAGCATTGGACGACTAAGGATGAATTTGAGCGGATTATTGCGAGATACCAATTGGACCTCGTGATGTTGCAGGTAGTGTCTCAGTTTCTGAACTGCAAAGATTAATGCCAGGAAACACTTCTCAATACTTGAATACCGGGTTTCTACTTCAAGCATAGTTCTACTGAGATAGTAGAGGCTATTTTCATTCCCAGCATCATTCTTTTGAGCGAGAAAGGCACCCAATGATCGCTCTAGAGCTGTCACATAGAGGATAAGCGGTCTACCCTCAACATGTGGCATGAGTACTGGTGGACTCAAGAGGTATTTCTTGAGAACATCAAATGCTTCTTGACATTCTTCAGTCCACTGGTAAGTTACTCCTTTCTTCAATAATTTGGTAAAGGGTAAACTTTTTCCTGCCAAATTGGCGATGAAACGCCGAATATAGGATAAGTGTCCTTGAAGTCCTCTTAATTCTTTCAAATTATGAGGAGGTGACATACCAAGGATTGATTTGGTCTTCTCAGGATCGACTTCAATACCACGATGGCATACAACAAAGCCGAGGAATTTTCCTGAGGTTACCCCAAAAGCACATTTTAAGGGGTTCATCTTCAAATTATGTTGTCGAAGCTTGTGGAATATGACTTCCAAATCATCCAAGTGATTAGAACGTTGTTTGGATTTAACCACCAAATCATCTACATAGCATTCAACAAACTTCCCTAAAAGAGGTTTGAAGATACGATGCATGGCATGTTGATATGTTGCACCTGCATTCTTTAAACCAAATGGCATCACCCGGTAACAAAACACACCTTGAGGAGCTCTGAAGGCTGTATATTCCTCATCTTCTGGGGCCATTCGGATCTGATTATATCCGGAATATCCATCCATGAAAGAAAGTACTTCATAGCCAGCCGTCGCATCAATTAAGAGTTCTGTAATCGGAACTGGGAAATCATCTTTAGGAAAATACCGATTAAGATCTCTGAAATCGATGAAAACCCTAATTTGTCTGTTCTTCTTCTTTACAGGGACAATATTAGCCAACCACTTGGGATATTTAACTTCTCTGACGAAGTTGGCTTTGATCAGCTTATCCACTTCAGCTTCAATTTTGGAAGCATAGGTTGGGTGTGTTCTTCTCGCGGATTTCTTAAAACCTCGATGTTCTTTTGGTAAACCCAAATGATGAGTAGCAACATCAGGATCAAGCCCAGGCATTTCTGTATAATTCCAAGCAAAAATATATTTATTTTCTTTAGAAAATAAATATACATCTCTTGCTCTTCAAGGGTCATGGCCGCACTAATTAAAGTGGGGCGTGGATCTTTCTCTGTACCCAGATTTACTTCTCTGAGTTCATCCACAGTGGTAGAGATACCCTCTTCAAATGCTGGAGGAGCATCTCTAAGATCTTCCTCTTCCTCTTCATCATGTGTTATTTCTTCCGTTTCTACTTGCAAAGTAGATGAAAAAACGAAATTCTCATGATCATAAGAGATGTCAAAATTTTCACATTTTGAAGAATAAGCTTCCATTTTCGACCCTATTGATGATAAAGGGTATTCTTTGGGAAATAAAGAGGAGATGATGGATTGAGAATCGATATCATTATTCACCTCTGGTGTTTCTATAACTTCTTCTGGCCTGATTAGCGAAGTATAGACTTGTTGGACTTCAGCAGATGAAATGAAAACGTCACCACTTATGCTTTCATCACTGCTTGGTAGGTTACCAATTTCTCCCATGTTGTCTGGCTCGATCGCCGTAATTGACATTATGGATTTTTCCATAAGAGTATTTTGATTTGGGCCTATTTTGTCAATTTGACTGATAGGTAACACATAATCTGTACTCACATGTAAAAATGGATTTATTGGAATTTTCTCCAAACCATATGGAGCATTAACTTTGGTAATTTCCTTCATTGTAGATTTTTCTCTTCCCTTCATGTGATAAAATTCCGCCTCAATGTATTGAGACTCACATGTCTTGAACGGGGCCTTATCACCATACAATGTTCCAACTTGACCATCAAAATAGAATTTGAGACATTGATGGTATGATGAAGGAATAGATGCATGCTGATGTAGCCAGGGTCTTCCAAGCAAGATATTGAAAGCTGAGTCTTGATCAACAATCATGAAATCCGAATTGGATACAAGATCTCCAAGCTGAGTTTTGAGTGTAACTTCTCCCAGTGGTTCTTGTTCATTTTTATCATATCCTTGTAACATCATGGTAGAAGGAGATAAATCAAATTCCGTGAGGCCCAATCGACGAAGTGTACGAATGGGCATGAAGTTGACTCCTGAACCATTGTCAATGAAAGCTCTTCGAACATCTACACCATTGACTTTGCCAGATAAGTACAAAGGTTTTATGTGCCCATGAACAACATCATCTTCAACTTTATCAGTAAAAGATATCATTGCATGGCATTCTGTAGGATTATTCTCTATGTGATAGATTTCAGCTGCAGCAATTTCAGCTTCAAACTCCTGAGGACTTGACAAAGCTTCGATGAGTGCTTCCCGAAGATCTTTTGACAGATTCAAAGCATCAAAAATTGATAACTTGGCTGGTACTTGGGCCAAGTGTTTCAATATATCATACTTTTGATCTAGAGGTCTGCGTTTCCCAATAGGAATATGCGGTTTAGCAGGTACCTTGGAAGCAGATGCTTTGGAAGATGATGCATCTTGTATTGAAGTTGGCAACATCCTTGGTTTTGGCATATTAGACTGATTAGATCCATTTACTTGCTGAGATAAAGAAGATGGAATCTTTAATCGGTCTTCCAAAATAACTGTGCCAAAACTGAGTTAGCCATTGGCAGAAGAACTTGCTTGTTCTTTTTGAGCTCGCTGAAGGGCTCTACCACGAGTTTCTGCTGCATATACAGTGCTAGAAGGGGTAAAATTAGAGTAGTGGCTTCGGAAAGATCCACGTCTTCCCCTGTATCCTGAACCTCTAGAACTTCCTCGGATTCCCTTATTTGATACAGGGAATTCAGGTTCATCAAGACTGGAATATGGATCTGTTAATTGAATCATATTAACAGAACCAAAGATTAACTCTTCGTCTGATAAAGACTCTGCCTGGTTAGCCTGTTTTGGCTGTGCCGTTTGGTGGGGCAGTGCCCGTGGCTTTGAAGTAGATGGCATGAAATCTGCCAGAGTCAAAGACAATTTAGGATTTGATACATACTCATCTTCTCCTGATTCCTCTTTCTTCTTTGAATTGCGCTGCCCTTTTGAGGATTTTTCTTTTGATGGAGGCTTTACTGCAGCTTTTGTAGGAGACACAATTAGCTTCTTCAATTGTGTTCACAAAATGGAATGAGTCCGATTGATTGTCTTTCTGACCATCCAATCATCATATTTTTTTGCAGTTTTGCTTTTGACTTCCTGCCACTCGCCTCCTTCCTCTGTATTTGTAGCGGTAATACACGCTACATGAGCTGAATAACCCTTCAACTTGACTTGTCCCAAGTCGACCATATTTTTCAGGAGGTCTTTAAAGACAAAACACTCCTGGATGGGATGCCCCAACATTTGATGAAAGGGACAATAATTGGGACGGTCTTCATCTCCTTCCTTGTTTGGCCTCTTGGTCACTAGTAATTGAACCAAATTATTTTCCAGAGCTGAAATGAAGTAACCAGGAACTTGCTCACTTTAGAAAGAGTATGTTTTACTCTTCAAATCCTCAAATTGTTTTCGTCGTTGATCTCTTTGATCATTTGGACGAAACAGCCTTTGTTGTTGGCGTTCAGGAGGTGGAGACCTTCGAGAAGATAAAGGTTTTGAAGTAGAAATAGGTACAGGTGCTTGTTTAAGCATAACTGTAGCAGTTTCCGCTTTACCCATTCTCTTTCCTGGAGCTGATGGAATTATACGAGATTTAACCTTAGCCTGTATAAGGGAATCTTCAATCTGTTGAGCGATTAAAGTAAGGTCTCGAAAACCTCCTGTGTATTTCACAGGGATCGATGGCGTACATAATTCTTCACACAAATTTGCCACATAGATTGGCAAAAGTTCCTCCTGAGGGAGTGTTAAACTCAGGGAATACGTTAATCCCTTCCAACGAGCAATGAAATCAGAGACTCTTTCATTCTCCCTTTGCTTGCAGTTTGTAAGATCAAAAACTGTCATTTTTGGCAAAGTTGAGCTGAACTGAAGAAGGAATTTTTGACTAAGATCCTCCCATCCGATGATTGATTGGGATTGCAAGCTTGTATACCAGACAAAAGCTGGTCCTTGCAAGGTTCACACGAAGCATCTGAGTTTCACTGCTTCTTGCTGCTCTGGAGTTCCCATCATAGGATCACAACAAGACACGTAATGCGTCAAATGTTTTTCAGGGTCACCTGATCCATTGAAAGTAGGGAAAACAGGGTTTCCAAAACTGGATGGATGAGAAATTGAATCTACCCATTCAGGGTAAACTTTCTTTTCAGGTTGAACTTGCGCCCGTTTCCCTTCCATAGTTTCTAACCGAGCTGTTAATGACTCAATAGTAGTTATTAACTTTTGAGAAACATCAGGTTGAACTTGTTTTTGGGTAGGTGCAATGAATGGAGCTTGGACAGACGTGGTGGTTGGTGCTGCAACTGATGGTAGTGCTGCCAACCGTTGTTGCGTTTGACCCGTAGGATTAGACCTCTGAGGGTGTACTGATAAAAGAGGATATTCCTGATCCATATCAGTAGTTACAACAAATTCCTTCGGCTGTCGGACTTCATCATTCTTAAGAAGAAGACTACTCTGAAGTAGTTCTGCATTCAACCTTCTTAATTCTTTCATTTCTTCCTCCTGTTGTGCAAACCTTTTCTCTAGTGAGAGCGATTGACCTCCTTTAGAGGAAGGGTGAGAAGTAACCTGATTCTTTCCTTTCCCCTTATTGGATCCTTTTCGGAGAGGGGGAAGTGGGTTACTTGAAGGAATACTCAGATTTTGGGTAAGCCTTTGATTACGTGTGCACACACCTTCTTCATTTAGGTCTGTGTGCGCAACTTCTTGAGCAGGAACCTCTTCGTCTGATCCCTCTGATTGAGCCTCATCTGGTGAATCAGCAGCAACGACATTGATGACATTAATGGATGCATATTGCATGGAATCCTTTCTATCATCATTTTTGTGATATTGTCTTCTTCCATGTCCATGATGAGACATGGCATTCCGTTGACTTGATCCCTCATGAACTTCTTGGAGAACCGTCACTTGGAGAGAATCTCCTGATAGCTTGGCTCTTCGTTCCTCTTGAGGCTTATTCCCTAATCGAGAGAATACTGACTTTCTCTGAGGGAGGGATTGAGGATTTGAAAAAGTCCCCAGTCCGGTGGACTGGGGATGTTCCTACTGCTTCCGCTCAACTCCTCGAATCCCATTTGTTGACTCTGAGGGTTGGGTTAGAGAAGTCCCCAGTCTGACAAGCTGGGGTGTCTCTTGACATGCTATGTCTGAGATCTTATTAAAATCTCTCTTGATCTTGCGAATCTTAGTTCGGAAATTAGCTGGATGCATTAACCTGTATCCACTTTTATCACCTGGTTCAACAGACCATTGGATGATTTCTGAAACTTCTGTCATTTGATGATGTGTTTGCTCCAGATGAGAGGCTTGTGCAATATTCTCGCCTACTTGATGTAGGAGCAATTCAACAACTTGTTCTCTATATACTTGATTTTGAGAGGAACTAGTTGAAGCCTGTTCTTGAGCAAGCTTTTGATTATGAACAAAGCCCATTGACCGTGGCTGGCCATGGGCAATAACATTGCATGAGACCATTTTCAGCGGGCTTTGCTGACTGGAAAGCACTGTGAAATGTAGTGCTCCATGAACACCCCATCCTCTGATATGAACAACAGATGGAGCATTGGCAATTAACTGACGCAATTTTCTTAGTGCGCCAAGGCATGAACGTTGAAGGGTTCTCTGTTGCTTTTCAGCCTTCAGATACCGAGAGACTGATAGAGATGCCAAATCAATCTGACGTTGTAGCCCTTCTATTATCTTAAGATGAATTTCATATTCATCATAAGATAATACCTTCTTCTTTAATTGACAAAGAGTTTTCCATATGTTGAGACGAATATCATGGATTCCATCATCCGTCAACATCTTTGGAATGTCGTACTGGGAGTCAGCCAAAGGCCAAAACATGACTGGTACTTCACCTTTTGCCAGTTTTTTTCTCATGTTCAGCATTTCCTCTTTATCATTAAATGAAGATTATTCTACCTGTTTTGACCAGAGTTGGTGTTTCCTTGTTGTTTCATCGGATTCAACAAGATTGGTAGAGAGATCATTGATCAAACTAGAAGATGCATGACTTAGGGGTGGTTCGGAGAATGAACTACACCCTGGGCTATCTTCTGATTGAGAAAGTATTTCACTTGTTAGCGATAAAGCATCAGACATGACTGGTTTTGCATTTGCAAGTGCCTCAAGATAAGAGGGCTTTCTCGGCACTACATTATCCACTGGAGTATTTTCCAGGCAATGTGAATCACTACTGCGGAGAGGACTTTCGCAGTGAAGTTCATCATCATGGGGAGGACCACCATAATGGGTTACAGCAAAAGATGAGATCTCTTGATCCTTGGTCTTCTGACCACACAGAGGGTTCCTGTGGCTCTCATCTGAAGAAGAAACTTCAAGATTGACCGAATTTTCATGAAGCAAGCCTTCATGAGGAAGTGTCTGTTGAAGACCTTCAGAATTAATGTTCCCGTTATTGGGAACTGAGGGAGTAGAATCTTGAATTCCGATAGATAAATGTCTGAGGGCTTCAAGAACTCCAGCATCGAGCAAGGCCTTGTTATAGATTGGCCTTTGATCTCCTGACTGTGCTGGGCGGATCTTTTTCTTAGATTCCTTCTTACTCACTTTAGAAACCACTTGTTGACGAAAGTGGTTACTCTGAGCAGGTGTATGTGCCTGATCAGGAAAGATGGTCAGGTTAGGCTGACGATCTCCACTCAAATCAGGTGTATGTGCCTGACTTGGTTGTCCGTATGATATCGGGGAGTAGACCCCATAACCCTCTTGGACTGGAACAGATGCGTGTGTCTGTTCCGGAGTGAATCGTTGATGTGTCACTCCATTGATAGGGATAGATTTATGTGTCTGTCCCTGAGATGATGCTGAAGCTGTTATGATATCCTGGCAAGCATCCAGAATATGAGCCGGAATTTACTTCTGCTCTTTCACCATTGACAAAATATGTTTGGTGACTTCAGCAGCCGGAACGGGGATATACGTCCATTCCGGGCTTGGAGTAGGTGTATGTGCCTGCTCCTGTCCTCCTTTTCCTGTCAGTGAATCCTGACAGTACTCAAGTGTGGAGGCAGAGAGTTGAGTCTGCCACCTGTTTGTCATCGAGGCTTTCCGACTGACTTCTCTGTGCGCTACCAAGCGAGACTGTTGGTAGGCTTGATTAGTATTAGCAGGTGTATGTGCCTGCTAATTACACTTCGCCAAACGCGGTTGACGAGATCCATCATATGTAGTCAGACGAGCCTGCTGACTAACTGGTGATGTATAAGCAGGTGTATGTTCCTACTTATAGTACTCCGCCGGAATTGCCAGGAGGGATTAGCTTGATGCTGCCAGACGAGTCTGCTGGACAGCGGAATTAAAACGGGCAGGTGTGTATGCCTGCTCGTTGTTCTCCACCAAGTTAGGTTGGTGGACTCCATCATATGTAGTCAGGCGAGCCTGCTGACTAACTGATGATGCATAAGCAGGTGTATGTTCCTGCCTATAGTACTCCGCCGGAATTGCCTGGAGGGATTGGCGTGATGCTGCCAGACGAGTCTGCTGGACAGCGGAATTAAAACGGGCAGGTGTGTATGCCTGCTCGTTGTTCTCCACCAAGTTAGGTTGGTGGAATCCATCATATGTAGTCAGGCGAGCCTGCTGACTAACTGATGATGCATAAGCAGGTGTATGTTTCTGCCTATAGTACTCCACCGGAATTGCCTGGCGGGATTGGCGTGATGCTGCCAGACGAGTCTGCTGGACAGCGGAATTAAAACATATAGGTGATTGTGCCTGCTCGTTATTTGCCACCAAGTTAGGTTGGTGGACTTCTCCGGAGATGGCAGGGATGACAACCTGCCCATTGTTAACCGGATTCCGTCTCTGGCGGTTCATCTTGCCTGCTCGGGTTCGAGGAACCTGAGCTGAATGCCTGGAGTCGGTATCCTCATCATGTTGAGGGCGCACTACCGCACGAGTCTGGCGGAGATTGTTGATGGGATCCCTCGAGAAGGACTCCTGCCTTTTTGAATTAAGGCCCTGCGGGACCTGCTCATTCACTTCCTCAGAGTAAGGGAGTGAATGGAAATTGCGTTCCGGGGATAACGACCTGAAACGGTTGGAGATGGTAGTCAGCACCGCCTGCTTCTTGATCGCTGGCCGCCGTTGTCCGGACGACCAGGTAGAGTTGTTAACTTGGAGGGCTTGACGAGCGGCCTCCAGAGTTGGGATAGTACCATTGCGACGGTACTCCTTAACCAGTGCATTAGAAACCCAGCGTTGAAGACGCTGAGTTGGTGATGTCATCCTCAGAGCGGATGACGTTTCAGCAGGAGTAGCAGCATTGGTTTTCACAGCAGCAGACCTCACATTAGAGGTGTTCACAGCAGCAGTATTCACAGGGGTGAATTTAAGAAAAGCCATTTTGCAGAAGATCTTGAGAAAAGAGTGCCTTTTCCATATAACAGACATAATCAAGATGAATCTGGCCACTGCATATTTTGAATGAGCACATGTCAATGATTGATTTGTTGGCCCAAGGGCCCTAACAAATAAGAAGAACATCACTTTAACTTGGTTAAGGATTCACGTCGGGTTCACCATTTTTGTTTCGCACAGAATTCAGGGATGACCTCCTGGACGGGAGATTCAAACGTTCCGATCGGTTTCTAGCGGGTTTGTTCGTAGAACCGGAAACATCCAATGATTCCACATCCGTTTGGACCTACTTTCCAAAGGTAGGCACTCATTAGCTGGTGGACTGATGAGGCTTAGGAATTTTCATTGGTCGAGAGGATGGGAGGTCGGACTCATCACACCTTTTTGAGGGGAATTATTGTCTACTCCGGGACTCTCTTTATAGATTTAAGTTATGTTCGTTAATCCTTATTACATTACCAAGTATAAAATGTGCTTTCCTTTAGTTTTAACAATCAATGATTAAATATACAAGAAATTTAGAGAATATTTTATATGTATTCGAGGTTCTTCATCAATAGAGAATAATCTATATCTGTTTAGAGATTCTTGGTCAATGGTATCCTTCAAAACATTTATATAAAAGTCTCTTGGTCATTATGATGACCAGGCTGGTTTTAAAGCCACTCAGTGGGGCACTTGAAGTTTATCGTCATTCAGAAGGACATGGATTAGTTCAAAGTTGGGATCGAACCCATAAATGGGCTACCTACGTATCCTTTGTCTTGGAAAAGGAATCAGAACCCACGTAGTTCGAGTAAGGGAGTATGATGTTTATGATTGATGGCTCAAAGAAGGATGTCATAATTACTTTTACACTCTAAGCTCACGTGAGTCATGCTCGGTGTGAGAAACAAGAGGTATTGGTAAAAACTTAGACAATTGTTCCATGAAATATGCAATCATAAGAAATGGTTTGGGGCTTATGTATGTATGACTTCTCAGATAGATGAAGGTTTAGGATTCACTTTTAGGGAGAAAATCCATGAACAGGGTCCATAAAGGTATATGTGCTTCATGGAGATTTGAATACTCTAATCTTGGGGCTTACTCCTAAGGAGGATGCCCAGGTTAGGAGGGGACTTATGATTGGGTTTTACTCCTGAAAAGGAAACCCAAGATTATGACTGAGTCTTATTCCTGAAAAAGAGACCCAAGTTAGGGATTAAGGTTTGGGGCTTACTCCTAAGAAGGATGACCAAAATTAGAGGACTTGGGGCTTACTCCTAAGAAGGATGCCCATATTAAAGGATTATGATTGGGGCTTACTCCTGAGGAGGATGCCCAAGTTAAGGAATTAAGGTTTGGGGCTTACTCCTGAGGAGGATGCCCAAGTTTGGGAACTTTTAAGAATTTGGGGCTTACTCCTGAGGAAGATGCCCAGATTAAAGGACTTATAACTGGGGATTATTCCTAAAAAGGAGACCCAGGTTAAGGATTCTCTCATCTTAAAGGATAATGTTGAATGAATGAACTCTCCTTATTTAGTGACATAAGGATATTTAAATCACTAGGTTTTGAGAGATATTCCACAGAATTCCTTTCAGATAAGGAAGTAAAATCAAGAAATCATGCCATAAATGGCTTTGAAGAGTGTCTTGAAGACTGAATCTTGAAAAGTAAAGGTGTGATGGCTTAAGAGGGGTGAAATGGGCAAGATGGGCACCCAAAAAGGTAGGGGCGCGCAAGTCTTAAAAGGCGCGCAAGTATTGCGGCGGCGCGCAAGTATTGGTCGCGCAAGTATACTTGCGCGACATGAGGGGTACTTGCGCGATTCTCAAACATCATTAGAATATTTGAGCGACTCTTTATAAATCCCTTTAGAATCCTCTTGAGGTTCTTCCAGAAAAGGTACGCGCGAGTTCTATTGAAGGAATAAGGCGGCGCGCAAGTGTTGATGAGTTTCAACACTTATGCCTTCCTTCTTCTCTTTAAATCTTCCGTTCTAGGTAAGAAATTACCTTTAGAAGTGTTCCAGAAGCTTTGAGAAGAGACTTGGGCATCAGGAGCTTCAATCCGAGTTTTTGGAAAAAGATTCTCTCGAATGGGGGGCCCACAGGGTCTATTTATAGGAAAAAGAAGGCCCTGGGCGGTTACCGGGCGGTTACCACTTAGGTCGCGCAAGTCACTTGCACGACCATAAGGTGTCGCACAAGTACTTGCACGACCACTAGGCGGCGCGCAAGTGTACTTTCGCGACCATGAGGGAACTTGCGTGACCTATGGGCAATGTTCTCCTTGTTCATCCCTTTGTCGATTTTTGATGTTTCTTCAAAGGATGAATCACTTTTTGCTTAGATATTCCCCTTTTCCGATCTTTATATTCTGTGAAGAAAGGAGTGTCAACAATGTTATTCTTGTGTCTAGAATTTAAAAGGATTAGGATTAAGGAAAAATTTTGGTATTTGGAGGATCATCAAATCCAACAATGACATGCTCTCACCACTACCATCATAACGAAGAAGGTTATATTAGCAACCTTTGATTCTCCTAAAATAATATATCATTTATTCAAAGGTTGAAAAACATTAATATATTCCATAGATGATTCATGAATACAAGAATACATCATATTAATTTAATATCTATGCAATTTCACCTTATTTAATGTCATTTTTGAATGATATCATACACGGGAGAAACACAAAATGATAATAATTAACATTCTGTTACAATCACATATTGCATAAAATAATATTGTCATATCTACATGAAAAATATAATTTTCATAGAATATGAAATTTAATATATATATATATATATATTTTTGTGTGTGTCATATATATATATATATGGATTTATGGAATATCTTCATCAACCACACACTTTCATTAAAGCCAAAAATTATTTTTTCTATGTCATTATATATTTTTTCATATAACATAACTTTTAAGATCATATCCAAAACACCAATTTGATATCTTAAAAAACAATTTTCAAAAGATATAATTAGCATCACTTTGTATCAAATATTATATAAAACCTTTTGAATTCCCATCCAAACCATTTTTTCACATTAACTCTTAAATTTTTAAAATAACTCTCCAAGTCCAAATCAATCCCCTTCCAGACAAACACTATAAAATAATGTATCATTGAAATAAATAAGATTCATTGAATACATATATTTATAAGGAGAGGCCTCCTGTAATGTGTTAATGCTACACAAGCTAGAAATTTATTTTTTGTGATATCCACCAAACACATGTATCTTTGTACAAGTTTCAACTATTATTCACAATAATACAAACCCTCATTATTTTATTTGGCACTTTATATGTGACATAAAGTGACCATGGGACAAATAACATGTAAACACATATATCCAAACCATATATTCTTTATTATGAGGGTATATATTGTGATGATCGATTGATACATCTAATTCCATTCATCTCTATGGAAAATTACATTACTTTTCTCTAATCCGTATAGATGTATATAATATCGTGGTGTGGTCATACACTCTAATAGTCAATCAAAATATGGGGGATATATTTTATTCTTATCATGAGATAGGCCATATACAATCATGGTTATGTTCCAACTAATGAAATGACCAAAAAACATACACAACCCCCACCATATTAGTTAAGTCAATATGTAATCCTTGGTAAGTAGGGTATAAATGTATGAATTTTTTTTCTAGGTATATTTCCAACCTTAGGTTGTGGGGAATCAAATATTATCCATAAACCCCTTAGAATACAATGATCATCTATATAAAAATCCTTGTGGTATACATAGTATGCCATCCATTGCACACAATGAATCCTATTCATTATTTTGTGCCTTATGAACATATTTTTTATATCTATACAAGAATCCCCCCAATGAAAAACATAAATTTTATTAATAACCTGTAATAATAAGTGATTAACATATATTTTGAACTTAATCAATGTCATATTTTGAAAGTTCAATTATCATTTTACTTCCTGAAATGTATATGTGTATATATATATATATTTCCTTCATGAATAAAAGGTAAATTATAGGTTGGAAGTAAATTTTGTAAATTTAATATTCTTATAATATTTATGAATATTTAATAAACCATAAATAATAAATAGATTAACATATCATATATAAAAAACCACCAAAACAAACTTATGTATAGTATGCATTCACATTTTTTTAACACAATACATTATATCTAATACATGTCACAACTTTATGTGATAGTCTAATAAACCCCCCCACTAAACTTTATAGTGGGAAAAATATTTTAAGTAATTAAGTTTGAATAATGGTGACATTAAGGAATCATATTATGAACTTTTTAACTTCTTAAACATATTCAAACTTCTAAACATTACAATGTCAAATGTTATATTGTAAAATTATATTGTCTACATATAACTCTATCTAAGTTCAACAACATTACCATTAGAACCATATTACATTAAAAACATTCATGAAATAATTTAACTACATACATATTGTTTTCAAAAACATCCTAAATATCATATGATATTAATTAATATTTAATTTAATAATATATTTTTCTATTTATTTATTTTTAAATACTAAACTTATTTATGTAAAAAAATTCCTCTCATAGCCTCATACACATTATATTCTTTTACGAATATACTTATTCAATACAAAATCCTTTTTTTGTTAAGAGAAAATATTTATTTACTTTTTTTATTAATATTAAAAAAATAAATTATTGTTTCTATATCATATATTATACTCAATGTGTTTATAACCATTCCTCTTTGAAACAAATATTTCAATAAAATAAACAACTAATGGATGGTGTGAACATATTAAAAACTATTTTACAGAATTATTCGATACAAATTTTATACTATATAAAATTATTTTATTAGTACTTACTCCACAAAACAATAATAGGAATTGATGAATCGAAATCCATGTCTGTATAATTAACTATCTCATACGTGTTCACGTCATATTCATTTAAGTTGAAATTTTTTCTTTTCAAATATGCAAAATGTGATATATAGTTACATATTTTTTATCGATTGATATTTCCATGATAAAATACGTAAAATTCAAATCCTTTATGTAGTAACTACATACTTCATATCAGGAATTTAAACAACAAGCCCAATCAATTATTCATTTTATTTAAAACACTAATATATTTACAAAAAAATTTAAAATATACATTCATCATCACATAGCTATAAAAATCTAATAATTGATTTCTATAATATCTTTACTGACATGGAAATGCCATGGGTTTTTATAAAATCGATCAGGTATATCTTCTAAAATCAAAACATATTAAATTTTTACACTTCTTTCCTCATATCTATAGGTTTTATTGTTCTAAATAAGATTTAACAAGATTAATTATTGAACTTATCAAAAACATTCTTCTTTTTATATAATCATTTACCTTCTTATAATGTTTATAAATAAGTTTATAACAAATACATCATATTACTAGTTCGTATTTATTTTCAACAATACTATTATATTGGGTAATTATTATTTAAATTCAATAAATTTATCATAACATTTCAACAAATGGCAAAAGGAAAAATTCCCAAAATTGAAAAATACATTTCAATATCTAATTTATGTATTTTATAGAATTCATGAAATCATAAGTACATGTATAAATGACACCACATAATATTTTTTTTAAACTACATCTTCTTTCAATCTCTTTTTAAAGGACGATGATAAAATATAAATCTTAAGAAATATTCAACTGAACCTGTTGCATCTAAGTATCTGATAGAGTAAAAAAAATTATCTATCACTTGGACTCAAACATATGGTTGTATCATTTATTAAAATATTTTTTTTGGTTCTTTCTCATGTTCTATTTATAAAACTTATGAAATATACAATTCTAATCCCATACCATTAACGAAATGAATTATATAACATTAATACCTTGATTATAGACTCAAAAAGTTTTCATGGAACCCTTTAGGTAAAAAAAATTAATTATTAAATATATACCTTTTACACCCTTAAAACATTGTCCTCCTTTTTTTCATTCTTATTTTTATAGGTGGTGTCAACTTTCTAAGAAATCTATTTATATCTTTTATACCATAAATTTTTCCCAAATCCTATTATACCCTAAAAATGAAACTAAAATGTAGACATGCATTTCCCATGTCCACAACAATCAAAATTTAAGGAGATTATGTATTGGTCTATAGAGTTCAGAAATATTGTAATTCATGAAAATTAGTCGGAAACATTCTGGATGTGACTATAAAATAAAATCTATGTCCAATTCAATCATTATAGGTGAGAATTGGCTCTCTAAGTCATTTAAGTATCCAATCATATACATTAATGGATACTAGGGTTCCATTAGTCATATGATATGAAAAATTGTCATTAAAAATTCATATCATTCATTCTTTACCTTCTCCTAAAATAGCCTTTCTAATTTATCTATCACTTTAAATGTATTTAGAGTCTAATGATTCTTTTATAATTTTGAAACTATTGATACCATCATGATTGTAGTTAATAAAAGTGGGTATTTTAAGGGTTATTATAGTTATCCAAATACTTTTTTGAATCATTTCACCGATTAAATTATCTGGATGAGTTTTCTCAAAAAAAATTATAGACCTTCTTATTTGAGAAAATTTCCCAAATTTAAATTCCAATCGAGAAATTTTATACCATGATTTTTTTCATTTAAAATGATATTTCTTAATGTAAATAGTGGAGATAAGTCCAATCATATATAAAAAACATTTTATTAGATGATTATCATATTCTATAATCAATTAATAAGTACTATTAACAAATGAAATCCCACCAAAATGATGCCCAATTTTTAAAAAATACGTTATTACCATTAATGTGACAAGAAACATATTTCACTATGTAATGATTTTTCATAGTAATTAATCCCAGAATAAAAATTATATAGTAATGTAATAAACCCAATCATATCATATATGAATCTTAGATAGTTGAGAAGACAAACAACTAACCAATCTATCATATGGATGAACTCTTATTCATATGGTATTCTAACTATTACATCTTCCAAGTAAAATATCACACAATGAAATGTCCAAAAACAATATAACAATGGGAAATACAAGGAAATCTAAAATTGTAATGAAAACACACTATAAGATAATTTGGATTCATTTATTAAATATATGAATTACCAGATAAAATATTGGGACAAAGGAATTTAGCACAACACTACTCTGTTGGATGATAATGGTATTAAAATTTTTGTTTTATAATAAATCAATCACATAGTATTCAAATGGTATTTTAATCTCACAATCTTATCCCAGGTTATTCCATTTGATGTATTCATGATTTTATTAATTTATTTTAAAAAATATTCCATCCACTTCATCAATTTTTCTTAACCATATTCACATGTCACTTTTTATTGAACCCCCTAATTTGTATTACTCTCCCAAAAAAAGAATTAATACATTATCAAAAATATCCAATGTCATTATATACAGAAGGTACATGAACATTTCTTGTAAATACATAGATTTATATGATATTGACAATATCTACATTTTCATTCTAGGAGTGATGGATGGCTAACCCCATTGAATATCCAATACAAGGATAAACCCTCACGATATGTTGGTTGTTTGACCCCATTTCCCATTACCTGGGGATAATTTACTGAAGAGATAATCTAATTCATCATAAAAATGACCCCAAATATGAAAAAACTATATTATATAACAAAATTCAAATCATAACATAAATTAAAATTTTTGGTTATAGTGCATGAAAAAATAAATTCAATATATAGTCTTTACTACTATGTAATTCATGGATCTAACTAGAAGTAGATTAAGAATTATAATAAATTATACAGAATCTTCAAATTTCGTATACAATTTACTAAACATAAATATATCAAGGAATAACCTTTAAAATATATAAACTATTCAAACATTAAAATATCAGATATATATTTATAAACAATTCATAAATCAATGTTAATTATAAACCCTTTTATAATTTCAATCATTAATAATGTTAAAATTCAAAATTTTATAATCAAAATTTTTATATTTATTAAAATATTAACACTTTCATATTTATCATTATATGGATCTTAAATTTTAGTTATGTAATATTATATTAATTATACTCTACTTATATTCAAATTTATATTATGTATAAATTTTAGATTATATAAATTTCATATACCTATTTTTTATTTAAACCATTATCATATCAATCATAAAAAAATATTTCTTTTATGAAATATCAAAATAATATCTAATTGTATTTCTAACTATTTAAAACAATAAAGTATGATTATTTATTAATTTAAACATAATAATTATTATTTTTTCCTTTTTTAATTGTTTATAATTCTTTATAAATTATTACTTATGATTCATAAATAAAATATTTTATTTTCAAAAAATAATATATAACTTATAATTTTTAAATGGTTTTTAAAATATTAACATTTAATATTTTTTAGTAAATTTTTTTAATAAACATTTATACCTAATCAATTTAATTTTTTTTATTCATAAAACGAATATAAATTTAAATATTAAAAGATATTTTTAAAATAGTTTATAGACATTTTATAAAATATCTAAATCATTTTTTATGCAAGCAATTTATCATTTTTTTCTATTTACCCTTATGCATATGTGTATGTGTACATAAGGGTAAATCCTTATACGCTTACATAGTCCATCCAAAACCCCATGCATAAAGGTAGTTTTCTATATACCATCATGTAGCGTCAATATATTTTGATGTGTAAAGGTAATATATTGGTTACCATTACATAGCTAATTTAGCATATGGGTAAGAGCCTTATTTGAATGCTTCAAATAATTTTAATTCTTGTCATACCTTTACATGGCCATGAAAAATAATTGTATGAATTTAAGACAACAATTTACTTGTATAAAGATTACATAAACCACACTATGGATGCATATAACCTTTATGTCACTGACTCACATTGTAATGACCTAATGTTTTATCGATGGACATTTTATACATATAATTATTTCATATAATCACATGAACTCGCAACATAATGAACTACTGTGTACTATGTGACCTTTAAACATAATATTATCACTTCTATGATTTGAATTTTAAAAATATGACATTCACAGTTTCAATGAGTAAGATGCTTTGATTTCGACTATAAATCATAATTTTTTGTGAATATTAACCTACCCTTATGAATATTAATTTTACCCTTATGGATATTAAATGGACCAAAATAATAGTATCCTCACTCAGGAATGTATAAAAAAATCAAGGCATCTTATAAATAATAATATGATCATATTAAAGGTATTAATATCTTTATAATTCATTAATAATTAATTAAAATTAATTAATTAATTTAAAATAAAATTTAAATTCCTATTTTTTTCATAAATTAACAAGTTTATATATTCTGGTTTTAAGATAATTTTATAAAACCTAATATAATTTTTGAAACCATTATAATATTAGTTATAGTTTTAAAAATATGTATTTTCATGTGATTTATAAATATAGTAAAAAATGAAATTAATCATATTTATAAAATTATTTTTGAATAATAGAGTTCATTTTTTGATACTACACATTGAAAAATGGTTACAATGATTTTTTTTGTATTTTTCTAAAATATATTAATTTTTTTGAATAGTGAAATATGATAATTAACAATATATGCTAAAACAAGAATTTCTACATCCTGATTGTGTCATGGATGATGTAAATGGCCATTGGTTCTAACTAAAATGCACATATTACTATTTTTAGGTCACATTAATCATTCCAATTGGTTGTCTTATGGAATAATAATAAACTATTGTTTAAAATATTAAGAAAACCCTCCTCCACTCCTCTATTAAAATCACCCACACTCCCCTCTTCTCATCACTCCTATAAAGACTTGTTACTTCCCTAAACTCGGCCCAAATCACACCACAATACCCTCCCCCATGTCCATTATCCCTTGGTCTCCTCAAAAGACCAAATCCTCTCCCCTAAAATTCTATAAAGGATGATTGAATCATAAGGTAAATTCCACTTTTCTTTTTTTTAAAATTTCTTTTAAAAATTACTGGTTTTATTTTCTATACATAAATAGCCACAACCAAATGTTATGAAAACACCAGTACCATACTTGTACTAGAATATTTTTATTATAGTAGAATAAGTTATAATCCTCTCCCAATTACTCTTGTTTTATACTTGTATTAAAGACACCATTTGAGATGTATTAATTTACCACATTCAAGGATGTTGGGTTTTCAATATCCATTACCATATTCAATTATGGTCATGAAAATATTTACATGGTTGAAACAGACCATAATATATGTATTATTTCTCATTTTTGGTTCTATAATCCTTTTTTAAAAAATGTTTTTTATTTATAAAACAAAATCTATTCATTTTGGTAAAAATCCCCCAAATTAACCCAAAAGGTTGTCATTAAAGTTTTATATAATTATTCAATTTCAATAAAAGTAACAAAATTAAATTTAAAACCATGTAACCATAGGTACTCTCAGTGATAAAATGTAACTTCAATTCTGTAGAACCAATCTCATCATACATGTGTGTCCGAACATGAATAAGTAAACTGATCATTAAAACGGAGGAAGCAAATGGACCAGAACAATGAAATTGAACATCATAACCTATGAAAAAGGTCATTAATGAACTTAAAATTGTTATCATAAATCTTTTATGTATATAATAGGTTCTATAATTATTAATTAATGAGCTAAATTATATTTTTCATGTCATTAATATCTAATAGAGAAGACTAACAGACTTAAGGTATGAGATCCTCTCTATTTCACTCTTATTCACGAATGTCCTCTATATTATGCCCTTTTATGTAGTTCCCCTAATTATGGGGTTTTATTTTTCACCTCCCCCATACTTATATCATGATTTTTAAGTGATTAGAAACCCATTTATCTCTCATTAAGCCCTCTTAAATACACTTGATACCATGCCGATAATCTGTAAGGGATTTTACCCAAACCTCCATTACTACTTCGGGTTGCTTAATATTTATTATAACCAAAATGAAGTTATATTTAATTTTTTCATCTTATTAATGTTTTTTACATGTACTAAATTCATTTATCAAGACCCTTCATCATTCTCTTTCTGGGATATACATGTTTTTAAGTGATTCCATCCTTAATAATTCCCAATAAGAAAAAGTTTTTTAAGGGAACTTCTCGAATTCTTACCTAATTAAAATTACACTATATCTTATATTTTAATCCACCTTTGTATTTATAAAATATTTACATTTATATTTAAAACCTTCTTGATTCACTTTTGATTTTATATAGAATATTTTTCCTTTTTCTATTTTGAAGGCTCTATAGTATTTTCCATGAAACCGCAGAAAAATGTTTTCATGATAAAATTTCTTAAATACAATTCTTTTAGGTTGTAAAGTCTGTTTGAAATCACATACCATGATATGCGATGATTTTTACTTATAAATTTTCATGTATGTTTTAATTCATTTCTCTCATGGACACTTGTATGAGACATCCAATCATTATGATTAATGACCTATTTATGATACTTAATTCATTCCCTGGGTCCTCTTATTTTTATGTATGATTGATTATGAATGATTATTAATGTGGAAAACATATTCTTGAAATGTTAATATGGGTTCACCCAGATAGCACTCCAATGCATTGGGTAATGTTGAGTCTCGTGAGACGTTATCTGTGACGGTCTTGGTGGTTAGTCTTGGATTACCACGTGCGATGGACTTGGCGGTTATCCTTGGCTTGTACAACCATGTGAAACGGTCTTGTTGGTTATCCTTGAATTGTGATAAAATCATGTTTTCTATTTCTTCAACTACTATGACTATGTTTATTAGATTCCATGTTTATATGTTATGTTTCTATATGATACAAGGCTTTTAATTTCATCATGTTATGCCATGTAACCCATATGCTAAAGATTTATTCTTATGTTTATTACCTTTCTAGGCCTTTTAGATCATCCCTATGTTCATGTGATTCCAAGGGTATCCTATGTCGATGTAAGGGCTCAAAAAAAGTTATGAGATATTTATAAAGATTAATCAATGAATTGTGTCTTAGTTTCATGTTTTTAGATTTATGTACCTGGTCGTCAAAGACACCATAATTCATGATCCTTGTCTTGTAATCTGATGTATAATTATTCTTAAAATCATGTAATTTTATGTGTGGGGGATATGGTCTCTATAGTTGGTATCACAAGATGGTTTAATTATTTTTGGATAATAGGAATAGAGAGATTTAGTAAGAACCTTAAGGATGATACTAAGTATAAGTAAACACCCCTAAATTTTGGAATGTATAAGTAAGTGGTTTATCTAGAAAATACATCCTTGTATGGATACAAACATGTAGATGTGGATTTGGATCAATTGTATATAATCGTAAACATAAAAAACACCGCTTTGAGCTAGACTAAAACTAAAACTAGTGCATGACAAAGAACCTTGCTAAACTATTGGTTTGATAATATTAGGGGATATGCATTTGTAAATTCAAGATCTTTTTCCAGGCCATTATTAAGTGAATGAAAAAAATCCCCTAAAAATATAAGTTCTGAAATAGATCACAGATAGACTATATTGAAACATAGGAAATAAAAATTTATGATATACATATCTTTTAAAAGTTTATCCATTTATGTTCAATGATTCTTTTATCTTCCCAACAGTTTAGTATTCAAGACCTCTAATTGTATGTTATTTTTCTTAACTAATGGTGGGATATAGAAGATCACATTCTCATAATCATTCTGATAGGGAATGCGAATATTTCTATAATGATATTCATGATATGATGGGAATGGGTGGTCACAACTTCATAACAGTACTTGCTCAGATGGCTAAAGTTATTAATAAAAAATTGAATAATGTGGAACACCCTCCTCCCCCAAGTAAATACAAAGTTTCTATGGAATCCTATATGTGAAAAAGGACTCCCATGATTAGTGGATCTTCTGATCCCCTCCTCACAGAATATTAGATTAACTCCATTGAAAAGATATTATCTATCCTCTAGGGATTAGAAGAATCGAATGTTGTGTTTTCAATCTATCATTTTGATGGGGAAACTAATCAATTGTAGGAACTGATCAAGAATACAAATCCCAATGAGGAAATTGATTCCATGGATTGGAATAAATTCAAGAGAATGTTTTTCAATTAATATTTTTCCTAAACCCTCTATCTCAAGATTGAAAGAGAGTTCCACACACTCAAGCAGAATGAAGGTGAGTCAATCAGGGCATATTAAGAAAACATTACAAGGCTTACACGGTATGCCTCTTCCTTTTTCAGGAACACTGAATGCAAGGGGGTCACTTATTTAGTGGACTAAAGTCAAGTCCACTAAAAGCATTGGAAATTATATACTTTGTCAACTGTGATGAGATTGTCTATTGTGCCTATAAAGTTAATATAGAGATCAAATACTCTTAGTGGTAGCGTGGGCCCATCAAAGAAAAGTGGAAAATTTAATCTAATATGAGTGGTTCCAATAATAAATTCCATGATGGAAAGAAGATCGATCATCCCATTTATAAAAACTGAGGGAAGAAGCATCTTGGGAACTATCTAAAGGGAACCATGAATTGATTCCAACGTTGAATGTTGGGATATTTAGCTAAAAACTACCAATGGAATTTGAAGAATCATATTAATGAGAATGAATAGAGGAAGGTTCAAATCAACACTCATCATATAGTTCTATGTTACAACAATAAAGAGCATGGTCATTATGAGAAAAATTTTCCAAAGCTTATTGTGTTTAGGGGAAATAAAAAACAACCACCATGGAAACAAGAGATGGTTTATTCTATCACTACTGTTGAGGTGGAGCTGAAAAATGATGTGGTGATATGTACACTAGTTATTCATTTAAGAATGGAGAATATAATATTTCATTCTGGTTCTACATATTCCTTAATATCATGAATGTTTAATAGAACTGTTCAAATACCACCTCAAAATTTGGAGGAAACTTTATATGTGGGAAAAGAGAATGGGGAAATTATTATGTACATAGTTTATAACTCATCCCTGGGAAATGTTTATGGACTAATCCCCCTATAAATTCTTGTCATACTTACTTTAGTAGAGTATGATCTTATCTTGGGAATGGATTTCCTATATTTATAAAAAGCCAACATCAACTGTTAGGAAAAGGATATCACCATTCAATTCCTGAAGCATCCTTTAATTATTTACATGTCTAAGGAGGTTGTTGAATCATCATTAGAATCATCATCTCAACTGTTGATATTTATACCATATGAGCAAGAATATATAACTCAAATAACTGAGATAAAGGATAGAATCATGCTTGAATGCATGCCCATCGAGAGGGATTACATTGATGAAATTATCAAAGAGTTTCATAGACATCCTCTTGATCGAGAGGTTGAGTACTCAATTGAACATATTATTGGATCTCTACCTTTATCAAGGAAACATATAGAATGGAAACCATAGAGAAAGAGGATCTAAAGAAGAAGTTACAGGAGAATCTGAAGAAGGTTTTTATATGTCCATGTGCTTCACTATGGGGAGCACCAGTCCTCTTCATCATGAAGAGGGATGGTTCAATGCGCCTCTGCATTGATTATCTTAGACTCAATAAAATCACGATAAAGAAAAAGTATCCCCTGCATTAGATAGATGACTTTTTTGATCATCTTCTTAGGGACAGTTGTTTAACTAATGTGGACTTTCAGATGAGATATCTCCATTTACATGCGAGGAAGGATGATATTCTCAAGAATTACCTTCAAATGAGGTATGGACACAATGAGTTCATCTTTATGTTCTTTAGAATCACTAATGCTCCACCAATTTTCATTGTTTTAATGAATAGAGTATTTAGATATTACCTCAAAAATGGCCTTATTTATTAATGATATTATGATATACTCTATGATAAAAGAGGAACATTAGGAGAATTTGAATACTGTGTAGAAGACTTTGAGATTGGAGAAGCAGCATGAAAATTACAACGAATTTGAGTTCTGGAAGGTGGAAGTATCATCCTCAGGGAATGTCATCAACTAAAAAGGGATATCTATGGACCATCCAAGATAGAGTCAATCTAAGAGTATCCTAGGACAACATCTATAGCAGAGATATGCAGATTTTGGAGTCTAGATGGGTCTTATTGACAATTTTTGAAGAAAATTTCATGATTTTCAACCCCGATGACCAAGCTATAACAAAAGGGAGAAACTTCTGTGTAGGTTTAGGAATGTGAGTACTGTTTTAGGGACTTGAAAAAGAGGATAATCACTACGCAAGTACTGACACTCCAAACAGGTGGAGAAATATTTGGGGTGTACAGTGATGATTCAAAGGAATGGATTAGGTTTTGTGCTAATGAAAAATGATAAAGTGATAGACTAAACTTGATGAAATGATATAATATATTAGAAAACTATCATACACATGCTCTCTAGTTGGTGGTTGTGATCATTGCGTTAAATATCAGGCGACATTATCTCTAGGGGAGAATTGTGAGATATATACTCAACATAAGATTCTTAAATATATATTAACTCAAAAAATTTATCAATATGCACCAGGAAAGATGGATAAAGCTCATCAAGGATTATAATTACTCAACCCATTACCATCTTGGTAAGACGAACATGGAGAAAGATGCTCTAAGTAGAAAGGATCCTTCATCATTATCAATGATGATAATTGAAGAGGATCTGATGTTATTTGATTTTCATAGGATGGAAATTTGAATAATTAAGGGAGGAACATCATCAATCCTTTCTCAAATGATTTCTCAACAATCCCTAATGGAGAAAATAAAGGATGCTCAAAGAAAAGATGTGGAAATTCCAAAAATCATGGAAGCCATTAAAAATGGGAAATCCTATTAGCTCGTGATTGGGGAGGAATGATTTGAAATATTTGGGACATGATTATATGTACCATATGATCTAGTGATAAATAATGATTTTTTTAATGACACACATAGTTCAACCATCTCTATTAACCCAGGGAGTATGAAGATGTCTCATGATCTCTGAGAGAACATTTGGTGGGAGAATATTAAGAAAAATATTTCTGTGTATACATCAAAGTGCATGGTATGTCAACATGGGAATTCAAAAAGATAGAATCCTAAGGGGATTATGCAACCACTACACATACAAACATGGAAATGGGATAACATCTCATCCAAATACAACTAGAGGAAACAATGCAATATGTGTCGTCGTGGATCATCTTACAAAGATAGCTCACTTTATCCCAATTTGAGAGGACTTCTCATTAGGTCAACATTCATGGATATATATGAAAGAAGAGATAAGTATGTATGGAGTACAACTATATATTGCACCTGATATAGATCTTGGATTCACCTCAATGTTTTGGAAAAGTCTTAAACATGCTCTATGACCTAAATTGAACATGAGTACGACCTATCATCCTTAATCTAATGGAAAATATGAGGGAAAAATACTTACACAGGAAGAGTTGTTTAGAGCGTGTTCTATGGTCTTTAAAGGAGGATTTAACCAACATCATCCATATGTTTACTTCTCCTAAAATAATAGTTTCCACTCAATCATATGAATGGAACCATTGGAATCCATTTATGGGGAATGGTGTAGAACACTAGCGTGTTCAGATGAAGTTAGTGAACATATGTTTATAGACCCTGAAATGGTTGAATAAGTTGTAAAGATGGTGAAAACCATTCAGCGGAAAATCAAGGTATCCCAAATTCGACAAAAGTGTTATACATACAATCGTCGATGTGACATTGAGTTCAATGTTTGAGACATTGTACTTCTATTTATATCTCTATGGAAGAAGGTCCTGTGGTTAGGCAAGAATGGAATGCTTTGTCCCAAGTACATCAGCCCCTTTGATATTCATGATCGTGTCAAGGTTGTGGCATATCCACTTACACTTCCTCCTACAATTTTCAAAGTAAATGATGTCTTACATGTATTCCACTTAATAAAGTACATACCTGATCATTAACATGTACTCTCTTCAAAGGTGGTACAGTTGGACGATTTCATTTCTTAGAAGAAGCTGCTAGTAAAGATATTAGATTGTAGAGATAAAGAGCTACGTAATAAGACTAATCACATATTCATAGTACTATGGCGGAACAATATGTATGAAGAAGAAACATGGGAACAAGAAGAGGCAATGAGGGAAAAGTACCAACACTTTTTTATGGCCAGATTGTAAAATGAAATTTCTTAAGGGGGGGATAACGTCATGGCCCAATGTTTATTGATGGAAATTTTCTTCTTATAATTATGTCATATATTCACATGAAATCACAAAACAATGAAAAAAATATAATATGTGGCCATTAATCATTATAGTTTCATATTTATGATTTGAATTTCCAAAATCTGACATACAAGTTTGCAATCAGTAAGATGTTCGGACTTCGATAAGAAAAAAATAATTTTTTATGAATAGTAACCAACCATTATGAATAGTAACCTACACTTTTGAGTACTAATATGATTTTTATGATTAGTGAACTTTCCTAAATAATAGTATCCTCACCCAGGAATGTATAAATAAAATGTAGGTTTCTTATAAGTGATAATATAACCTTAGTAAAAGAATAATTATTATTGTATGTCATAAATAAATAATTAAAATTAATTAGTTAATTTAAAATAAGATCCATATTCCTAAAAGGTGTTTTTAAATTAATAATTTTATGTGTTATGGTATTAAGATAATTTGATAAGACCTTACTAAAGTTTTTAATGCATTATAAAATCATTTATAGTTATAAAATTCTATATTTTCCATGTAATTTATGATTTTTTTATTAAAAATAAAATTAATTATATATAAATATAATTTTTTTTAGAAATAGATTTTATTATTTGATTATAAATATCCAAAAATGGTTAGGGTGATTTTTTGGAATTTTTCTAAAATACATGAATTTTTAATGAAAAATAAAATACGATAATTCACAATATATGCTAAAACATGAATTTCTGCATCACGCTTGAGTCAAGGATGATGTAAATAGGCATTGGTTCAAACTCATATGCACATATTCCTATTATTGGTTACAAGATTCATAAATATTTCTTGTCTTATGAAAAAATAATGAAATGATGATTACAATATTATGAAAACCCTACTCCCCTCCATTATAATGTCACCCAAATCCACTTTTCTCTTCAATCCATTCAACCCTTGATTATTTCTCTAAATGCTACCTAGAAATCTCCCAATTCTCCTCCTCAACGTCCATCATCCCTTGGTATTCTCAAAAATACAAAATCCTCTCCCCTTAAAAGGATCTAAATGAAGATTGAATCAAAAGGAAAATTTCTCGTTTCTTTTCTTTCATTTTCATTACAAGATCATTTGTTTTCTTTTCTATCCTTTCCACTTCACATAAAAATTTAATGATAACTCTATTACCTTAAATGTACTAGAATTTTTTTATTTTAACTGAATAAGTTTTTATCATCTCTCTTTTACTCTTCTTTAATACTAGAAGTAATGACACCATCCAAGATGTGTTAATTTACCACGTTCAAGGATGATGAGTTTTCAATGTCCGTTTCCATATTCAATTCTAGTCATGAAACCATTTCCATAATCAAACTAGACCATAAAATAAGTATTATTTCGGAACTATGGTTTTGTAATCCTTTTTTACCCATATATTTGATTTATAAAACAAAATGAGTTCATTGTGGTAAAAAACCGCCAATTAGCCCAAAAGGTTCTCAGTGATGTTTTATATAATGATTCAAATTAACTCCAATTAACCAAATTAAATTTACACACATGTAAACTGATAAATTATATATAATAAAATATAACTGCATTTCTGTACAAGCACTCTCATCCTGCATGTGTTTCTGAACATGAATAATTTAACCGACCATTAAAACCAAGGAAGCAAACAGATCCGGACAATGAAATTGATCCTCATAACCAGTCAAAAATGTTCTAAATGAACTTAAAAAGGATATAAAAAGTCATTTATATATAGAATAGGTTCTGTAATTATTAATTAATGAACCTAATTTTAATTTTTTGGTGATTAATATCAATTGGAGAACACCATCTGACTTAAGGTAATGGATCCTCTCTATTTCTCTCTTATTTTAGAGTGTCCTTTATTTTATTACATTTTATATATAATAAATAATGATGTGGTATGATTTATCACATCCCCCAATTATTCCTTTATGATTTATTAGTGATGAGATACCCCTTTCTCTCTCATTAATCTCTCTTAAGTACACCTAATACTAGGCCTATAATCTGTAAGGGATTCTACCCGAACCTCTTTTATTCTTTCAGGTTGCATTATCATTATTATTAACAAAATGGAGTTATCTTATCATTTTGAGTGTGTCTTCTAAATGTTTTTTACATGTGAAAAATTTATTTATCAAGAACCTTCATCATTCTCTTTCAGGAATATACATGTTTTTAAGTGATTTACTCCTCAATACTTCCTGATAATCAAACTTGTTTTAAGGGTACTTCTCATATTATCACCCAATTTCATGTAAAATATATCTTCTATATATACCCCAATTGTATTTAAAAAATCTATATTTTAATTATGAAAATATTATTGGCTCAATTCTGATTTTATATAAAATATTGTTCTCTTTTTTTATTTTTACGGCTTTATAATATATTCCTTTAAACCCCTAAAAAATGTATTAGTTCTAAGATTACTTAAATAATCATATTTTTTGACATCAATTCTATTTGACATCACTTAACATTATGTATTTTTATTTTATATTATTAATTTCCATGTTTTTTAATGCCTTTATTTCACGGACACTTGTATGATACATTCATTCATTATTCTTTATGACATCATTATGATACCCATTTCGTTACATGTGTACCCTTTTTTTTATGTATGATTAATTTTGTATGATTAAGAATTTCGAAAACATATTCAAAAAATGTTAATATGGGTGTTCCAAGATAGTTCTCCAATGCATTGGGTAAAGTGGATTATCATGAGACATTATGTGTGATGGTCATGGTGGTTAGCCTTGGCTGGTGCTACCATGTGCGGCAGTCTTAGCGGTTAGTATTGGCTTGTGCTACCATTTTCATCAGTTGTGGGGGTTATCATTGAATCGAGATGAAGTCCTTTTTATGTAGCTTCATAAGTACTATGTCTCCATGTTTATATGTAATAATTCCATATGTTACATTCCTTATTATGTCATCATATTATCCATTATAACCAATTTGTTATTTCATTATTCTTATTTTCATTCCCTTGATGTGCTTTTTTGATCATTAGTTTCTTCATGTGATCCACACGGTACACTATGCAGATGTAAGGGCTCAATGGAAGTTAGGAGTTCTTTATAATGATTAAATAATGTAGTGTTTTTCTGTTCCATTTTTTTAGTTTTATGTACCGGGTCTTCAAAGAAATTAGAATTTAGGATCCTTGTATTGTAATATGATTTATAATTATGTTTATAATAATGTAATGTTATGTGAAAAAGGATAGGGATTATATACACATAATAGTAAATGACCAGTTTTGTTTATACATTCCTTTTAAAAACACAACTCCACATACGCGACCCTTATTTTTTAGTAAGTGAAAGTTGGGATGAATCTTTCGCACAACATCATTTTTATGTGCAATATCTTTGTTACCCTTATTCATCTATTATATGTATGTTTAAGTCAATCATTACCTTCACATAGCCTCAGTAAGTAAAGGTTAACTGTAGCTACTAAATTTTCAAAAAACCTGAAAAATATCAACCCATTCTTTTTAGATTCCATATTATTTTCTATGAATGATTTCATAAAAATATTCATATAATTTTCTAATAATAATGTGGTGCTTTAGTAGATTCTAAAAAATTTACTAGAAATTGAAGAATCAATTAGTATCCATTTTGGAGTATCTCCATGCATGATAACCTAAAACTATTTATAAAATGGAAAAGATAAAATGATGTAAATATGGGTACCCGACAATGAATATCCACTTCCACAATCTTAATATACTTTAGATGTGGTTTATAAAGGTAATAAAGTGTAAAACAAAATCATCCCACCATATTAGGCCTCCATGGGTAGCCAAAGAATCACTCAACTTCTGAGCATGATCCACTAACCTCCATGATATGATATAAGATTTCATTTAAAGGAAGGATGATGAAAGAATATTTATATGTATAAAAAGGTTTAGGTAAGATGATAATGAATTATTATATCAAATACCTTATTTTCCAATTGTTTATATTAGTAACCATGGACGATCATTAATTATTGTCTAATTTATTCATGTACTGAAGTGAACAAATTAATGTAATCATTGGTTCATGAGCATAAAAATAAATCATATATATTTATTATCTCATATGTGTTGTATTATGTAAAAGGTTTTTGAATTATACAATATATGAGAGAATCACAAAATCAAAATACTTACCATTTTATTAGGATCGCATGTTGCAAGGAATAAGATACCCTTATTTTAATGAAAACAATAATTCTCATTCAATATAAAATTACTAATATTTATATCACATGTATATATGGTGTGATTAAATATCTCCATAAATATAAATATTTAATCACATAGTTGAAAATTCTATTCAGTATCAATTTTCCCCACAATACATAACTTTTAAGATATAAGTTTTCTTCTATTCATAACATTTCTTCAAAATTTTTATATTCATCTCATCCTTGTCCATTCTAATACTCAGAAACATTTTAATGAAATTTGAAAATTATCTTTGGTCAAATAAATATTAGTTAGGGATATCTAAAAATATAAAATATATATTCACTAGTCTATAAATACATACAAAAAATATATTCCTATATTATAATATTTTTTGAGCTCAAAATAAATCTTTTAATTCTGATGAAATAATATTCTATGATAAAATATCTTCAGATAATATTTTAAAAGATATCATAGACAACTAATAATGGTTTTTTCGAATCATAAAAAAGCATAATAATTTTTTTTCAAAATATTATACATTTTACCCTTAAAAAGAAGAATATGTTTCCCTTTATTCATCATCTCATTGGAATAATCTTTTAAATTATAATAATTCTATTAAAAACATTTAAAATATAGATACATCATGAATGTTTCCTGGGAAAACATTTAGAGACTGTATTTTTTTCTTGTAAAACATTTTATTATTTCAATTAATATTTCTTAACCAATAAGAAGAGTCAACATGGGATTAAGGGCTTTGGGAGACTGAATATTCATATAAAAAAATATTCAATACATTATATCATACATTAATTGTTTTCATAAATATTGAAATAACACATGAAGAAACCTCCAATTAGAAATCTAGGACATTCATCAAATTTGGAATATAGTTTTTACCCTTTGAGAAATTTAATTTTTTTTTCACATTAGGTGATTTGTTTAAGAGTGGTCGTGGGTGGATTAATACATATATATATATATGTTTATTATTTATTAAATGGAAATACCAATTCCTCCCCAACAAAATCCATCTTATGTAAAATCCATAGGGTTATCCAAAAACCCCAATGATTTTAGAGGTTCTTTGGAGGATAACTTTTGATGAATGACAATGGATGGTGTGTTAGAAATTGATAGGGAATAATTTTCAGAAATGGAGTTATGGAATATCCCAAAAAATTGACATATGATTGGTTCATCATCAGTGATTGATCCAATATCAATGTGGTATTTTTAATTATATTAAATCTACTTTTTATTATCTGATTTTGAACGTAAATCAGTCTTTCTAAAAACATGACTTACGACATGATGATTTATTTATGGTCATTTCATTAACTATCTGGATAAAGGAATTAATATTAAAATTTTACCCTTTTAACCATTATTATTTATGTATTATACATTGATATATATATATATCACCCCAAGCAGTGACTACCAAAATTTCTTCACTTTTATTGTCCATCTTTTCATTTTTCATGCATTGATCATTAGTGGTCAATTTAACAAGAGGTTCAAAATTACCAGAAAACAAATAATTTTGAATTAAATGATTGAAGTTATTAATCATTTTTATGGTTTAAATTATATTATTTGGAGACTAATTGAGGTGTGATTCAATTTAATGGGAGATATACCAATAATGGGACACTGGATTGAGATTTGTCACCCATGAAATGGTGATATGGTGGTGTGGCACAATGTAAATAATTTATGGAGAATATTGGTGGTCCCAACATGGAAAATAATAATTATTACAATTAATTAATTGTTAAATATGATTTCCTTATAATATATTATGACTATATTGAAGTATGAATCTAGGTAGACTGAGTGAAGACTATTGGATTCTATGAAATACCTATTTACACAGAGTGTGGTTCCAATAAACAGACACCAAGTAGTCCCCTCCCATGTTGGGTATTTATTCCCATATAGATAAATGTGACAAATTGTAAGGTTTTTCAAAATTCCATGGGACCTCATGTTGGGAACTCGACATACACCCCATAAATAAATAGGATGATCCATGACCGAGTATATGGACACCCCCAGAATACATAGGCCTGACCTGGTAAACATGATTAGACATAACCATAGTACATAGACAAGATAAGATTACATGAGCATAGCTATTATACATAGGCATGGAATGATTAAATGTGAATTTAAAAATGTAAAATCTTATAGGCTTAAGGTCATGGGCATACCTGGGTTACCTAAGAAAAAAATTGTTTCTGATGAAAACAACACATGATTTCAACCAACAGTTGATTGTGGGTGGTATAATGTCTGTAAAATAATTCACATTTGTTTCATCACATTCATTCGCACCTAAAAGTCCGAATGGTCCCAATATAAAATATTGTGTATATACCTTTTTTCTAAAGGTAGGTGATCCTATAGTGTTTCAGACCCAATGGTTATTACAAACTCACATTTTTCATAATGATGGGAGATTAGTCTAATCAATTTTTTTTTGAAATTATAATCTTATCTGGACTCTTTTATATATTTATAAAATCTTCATGAATCTCTTCATAGTACTGATACATAAATAGTTACCCTAAAAAATGATCAGGAGTTAAATACTTTTATCCATAAGGAGGTTCTATTAACAAGTCCATCTATATATATCTGGGGTTCTTCATCCATTTATCATTATTTGATAGAAATGGGTAGCTACTTATATTTCCATTCTACATAACCTAGAACTATGTATTTTACTAACATCGAGGGAGGTGATTAATATTTTGAGGATGGGATTGAAATTCTATGAAGAACCCGATTTATAATACTTATTATAGGAATCAAAACTCATTTAGTTCATTGAAACCATTCAATTTTATGTTATTTGTAAAGGTAATATATGAGGGAACATTTTCACCACATATTGAGCTTTAAACTTAATAAGGATACTACACATCATGATTATAATAGGAACCAAAGTCATCGTAGTTTGATGTTCCATTAGGACTTACCTATAGGTGAATGGCCTCATTTTGGGGTAGTAATATTATACCAATAATGGGACATGCATACTCTTATTTCCCTTAATAGGGGAAATTTACCATGTTAATGATGTAATCATTTTATGTTCTTAGGACCATATGATCCATGATCAGTGTGATAAACCATTGATAGATTGTGATCAGTATAATAACATGTGGATTTGGAACATTTGCACTAAGACATTCTTTACGGTCTATTTGATATCGAAATCGGACCATATGAAGGTGTCCTAAATATTCATGTTATAGATGGAATAATATTCTTTATAGTTCAACTGGCTCCTCAATCCATTGATATATGTAGATGAAATGTAATCCCATTATAGTGATTGGGTACCATGTGTTAGAATATATAAGATATAGATTTAATAACACCAAGGGTGATGCCCATTTGAGTTCGAGACTTAGGAAGGTGTCCTAAATATCCTAGATAAATCATGTGTTTTAGTTCTCATAGAATAAATTTTGAAAATTTCATAATATTTATACAATAAGAGGTTATCATGTCCTGGGGTACCCATCTGATATAACCTAATAGTTTGATTGAGGTGTCTAAGGTTTATATCATGCATGACTATAGATGTCTATAGATTTACTGGATTTCTAAAAGATATGTCTATTGAAAATATTCTGACCCTGTTGACCTGCACAGATGATGCCGAATGATTTGGATGACAAGTCCAGGAGATGTATCATGATCATGGATGACATATATATAGGGTGTCTCTTGACCTGGGTGACATATATAGAGTTTGTCTCAAGACATGGATTTGAGGTTTGGAGGGTGTCACATGACCAAGATGATAGGTATGGAGGGTGTCTTAATACGTGGATAAATTGTCTAGATAATGTTTCAATACCTGTGAGACATTTGGAATGTACTCCCAATACATGGGGGAATTCCATGATGATGCCACTTGACATTGAGTAACTTATAGAAAGGAAAAAGTATTATCAATGACTACATGTTTGGAGGGTGTCACATGACCTAGGTAGTAATCCTTTGGGCTATCTCATGACCATCCAGACATTCCATGGGGCATTGTAAAACTTTGAATACATTCTTAGGGGACATTGAAAAACCATAGTGACATGTCAAATGGACTTCATGATACTTGGGTGCCTTTCCTGCTGTTTCTGAATAAATTACATGACATGTAAAAGGGATGTTTAATGATCCAAACGGAATGAATAGAGGATTTAAAATAACTTCTTCCTCATTCATTGGTTCTATCTAATGGAATTAATGAGATGCCTGAGGGGAGTCAGTTGAATTTTTCCACATGCCAAGAAGGATTTTTGAGGCCCCAGAGTCAAGTGATAACTATGACTATAAGAACATTCCGACATATCAATATTTATTAGATGATTTATGATCAATGGGATTTATAATAATAATATTTATATATTAAGAAGACTTCATGAGGATAGTCTTACATGTATTAGAGTATTCTTGAGATTAGTATTATCATAGAAAGGCATTCACATCATCAAAGGTGACTTTGTTTGCGGTCCTTTGTGAGACCGAAATAGCTTGTCAAGGGTTGTTTTCAAATCAATAGTGATAACTTGGGTTTCATTACTCATTTCATGTGAATATAAACATATCATCACTTTATTAAAATATTCATCATCATCTAGTGTTATTTCATTCCATATTTTATAAGGATTGGGGGTCCTGTCATGTCGTGCAAGCATTGTCATGGGCAATCAATCTAATTTTCCACGATGTACCATTTAAAAATCTATTTATTCTTTGACAATGCATGAGAATTTACATAGACAATCCTTCTTCATGTATGTGAATATTACATTGAGGAAAAATTTTGAAGATAAATTTTTATGATTTTTGGTATGATTATAGTGATAGGCCAAAATCTTCTTCCATGACAATATAGACATGCTATTATGGTCTCCATGGGTTTCTAAGATTACATAAGCATGCCACATAAAGATAATCATAACTCTTCTTCACATGAGTCTTCCACCATTATCCTATATTACATTTTAATGGTTTTTGTTTGATTTTTATGTGTCTAATAATTGACAAGTAAAATGATAGGAAGAGCTCATCGAGAGCCTTTGCATGATCATCAATTCATGTCCGGCCAGCTTCATAAGAAAAATTCCTCTGGAGAAGATCATTCATTTTGAATGTCCCATTGGAATGTCCTTCCAATAGTCTTCAAATAATTTTTACTTCCAAATGTTATGTGATCTACATTATTCATCTTCCTTCCTATCCATTATTTTGAATATAAAAGAATTCATATCCTTGGTTTTTTTTCCATTCAAGATTTTATGATTATTATTTGGTGGATATCATCAAATTACACCCTAAGGAGTGACTTAAATAGATATAAATAATTAGTTATTAGGATGGTAAATTCATTCCTTATTCCTTAGGGATTTTGAAAATTGGCGTCTTAGGAAACAATTGGACTCTGAGATGAGATTTGGAATTTTACAAAGAACCCTTTAAATATATATACAAGGGTAATATCATATCAATGTTAACATAGAATATCCAATTATATTGTGATTTATTTTGTCATGTGATAGATTTTCAAGGCCTCATCATAAGATCTCATTTATTAGACCTCTCTTTGCTAAATGGTCATTATATTTATTTATAAGAACTGATCGCAAGACTATTTCACAAGATTGTTTCATGGGATATGATTGTGTGATCATACCACTTGACATATTTGTATCATCACATCAGTTAAACTAATAAAAAACTACTTCATAGTAATTTTCATATCCCTTGAACTATATCCTCTATTGCACTACTATCATGAAATCTTCTCATTATCTATTAGTTCATTTTCATTATAACTTTGATCATAATGATGTTCATGTTACCATATCTGGGTCATGTTATCGTGAGTCTCATAATAGATTACATAATCACAAGATGACCATTGGGATATGATTTTGCAAGATTCATTAAGGGTGAAGTGATTGATGAGACATTAAATAAGTCGTGTGGTCATGAGTTCATCTTTAGTTCATGCGACTCGTATGATGATGTTAGAGTCATGAATATAACACCAAATTTTGTCAAGTACAACAATGTATTCAGTAATGTTTATGTCATGAAAAAACATATGTAAAAGGGAATATATTAATTTGATTCATTAAAGTATTAAATAAATATAATATATTCTATTTATTTTAATGCCCAAAATACTAATTTAGCTTTAATGTCATGAAAGAGAAACTTTCTTGATATCTTTTGTTACACACAAGAATGGGCTCACCATATAAATATATCTTATTAAAATATTATTTTCATTTTCTATAAACAAGCCCTTATGAGAGATATTATGAATAGTATTAAAAAAATTAAAATCAATGGTTTATATAAATATAAAATTAAATCATTTTATACAACTAAATTATATGTGAAAATAAGAATCAATTGGATATCAAAAGAGATATTGTTACATTTATGATCCCAAAAGTGTTTTGTCTTAATAAATATAATTAACTAAAATTGGTTAATGATTTGGATGGAATATATGTTCTCTAAAATTTACAAAATATTTTTTACATTCATCCATATGGTTCGAAATGAATAATATAAGAATATACTGAATTTCACACATAAAAACCAACAGTTTTATAGAGGTAATTTTATATCCATTTAGTGGAGAACCCATTTTAAATCTGAAATTTTTAACATTAATTAGTTTAATATTATAAAATAAACATCAATATTGTATGATAAAAATAAAAATTATCTTAGGGTTAATTGTTTGTATTTTTTCTCTTAAGATTCATTTTGGAATGAATAGTTAAAAATTGAATTTTAGTTCAAAACTGTGTTTTTTAATTTAGTTATAAAGTTAAATTATAGTTATCATTCCTTTTTAAGTTTAATTAAATAATTTATGTATCATTTAATACAATTTATGTCATTGGAATCTATTACAATTTGAAATTTAATATAATGACATAGCCCAGTTTTGGTCATTTTTACCTTAAAAACCCCCATTTTCGTCCCACATGTGGGATTACATTTAAATATATTTTCATTTTATATATGATTTAAATTTGTAAAAATGGATTTCATATTTGGAATAATAATTATTTATAATTTATAATAAAACACAAAAATTTCAAGAAAAAATATAAGTGAATGTGATTAAAATAAATTACAACGATTGTGGTTATATTAAGATTACTAAGGGACTAATTTTTGACCTTAAGGTCGAATAAAACCTATAAATTTTCTAATATCCATTTTATAGACATATTTGGACCTTATACACTCTTTTATAAAAATTATACCATAACTATATCCACTTTAAAAATCAAAACAATTATATGAATTCCATTATCAAAATTTTACATGAGTGTCACTCGACCTCCACTATAAAATTCCACTTATTATAACCATTACTCACAACTCACAAAACACATAGGATCATCTAATCTTGAAAAAAATAGATTCCCAACATACCTCCCCTAGATCATGAATTCTCACGTTGGAAATAAATCCTACCATGAAATACATTTGGTATAATCCATCATGAGTTATGTGAATTTGGAGGTAATATTTTCCAACGATCACTTTTTATCATTAACTCCACCACCCATTCATGTATTATTAAATCCTCATTATATAATAACAAAAGTATCCTAAATATACTTTTATGTTTTTATATTAAGGGTTTGACCTACACTTACACACTCTTCAATCATATGGATAATGAACATACAATTTATGTGTACAACGAACTACTACCTCATGTAACGATGATTGTTCATTTTTCCTTTACCTCCTCTAATTTAGCCCATTGTGATGGAAAATATATTTATATATGATATTTTTCATATTTATAATATATTTATAATTTTTTAATTATTTTTTAAGACATACCTTTATACATTCTATTTTAAGTCAACGTGATAACATCGTTTGTGGATGTGTGTCCTACGTACCCCACAAAGTGATGAGACTCATTCAAGCTAAACATTGATTGTATAATGGATGTTTTTAATAAACTTATCTAACATATAAATAATATATATGATACTATAATTATAATATACAAATTTATCATTAAATTTTAATTCATTAAAATAAAACAATGAAATGAATGTAGTGTTCATGCATACGTACATCCTTCTGTCTCTATGAATAGTGCACGTCATTTCTAATCTTTAAAAGTTATATACTATAATAAAAAAATATTTACTGAATATATAAGAAACTTAAGTCCAGGATTAAATAAATAATTTTATTAAATAGTTATCTACATAATAGAAACATTAAGTTACAAGGGAAAACATACTTGATAAAACTTTGCAATTAACACCAGAAGTAGTTAAAGCAATGAAAGAGTGTTAACAAACATTTACTAATATTTTGTAAGAAGTAAATATATGAAATTTTAAAGATGGGTATTTTTATGGTTTAAGATAGTAACATATTTTAAACCACTATAAACGACGATGAAGACCAAACCCCAAAAATAAGGTTAATATAAGATAATTTCATCTTAATTTAAGTTCTATTGAGACTTATTTCTTATTATTCTCCAATTAAATTTTATTTGGAATATAAATTTCATTCAGCACATAATATACTAAATATCTTTTTTCTTATGATATTATCAGATTCCTTCCATGTCATACCTTAATGGATAATATGATTTAAATTTTCTAATGTGCTATTTAATACAATGGAATGTCTAATGATTATTCTCCTCAAGAATATTCTTAATGATTATCACTGAAATCTAACTTCCTTTTTGGATAGTTAACATTATATTGAATCAAACTCATTATTGTATTAAATTTTAACTGTAAATTTACATTAATATCTATATTATAAATCATTGGATATTATTATTTCCAAAATGATATACCAATTTACATATGTTTTCTACCTTGATTGTTATTTGATTATTTTTTTGAGATATATTGGTAATTTTATATTCATTATTTAATAAGGGTATTTGATATGGCATATTATTTTCTTTGAAAATTCAATATGAGGAATAATGTATACATGCAGTAATGGGATTAACATATATATTATATAGATTTTAGATTCATCGATAGGTTCTCATGAGGCAAATTAGTTTTCCAAATTAAACGGGTTTGTATCCATAGTTTTAAAATCCTTTGAAAGGTATTGATAGTATATATTTTGATGTTCCTCAGACATGATGTCTAGTAAATAATAATTTAATTCATATAGATTCATTTATTATTTATCCATAATATTTTTTATTTACATTTATATGAATATAGTTCATTATTATTTTGTCAACTTGATGGAATGTGTTTCAGTTTATAACAATAACATATAGATTTTACCTTATCATGAAATTTAATGGCATGTGATTTCAGTTACATTCCTTATTGTATTGATTTTTTCTCACTAATAGATTATATATACCTCTTTACTAACCCTTAGTAAGCATTTGAGGTCACCCTTATTATGTTTTCTTTACCTAGTTAAAGAAAATAAAATCATTGAATAAGAATTCAAGGATGTTGTCTATTATATTTTTTGTATCATTCATGTATTTCCCATTTCCCAATATATTATAGGTATCATGTATGTAATGTGGCCTTCCAAGACTGCTAAACCGTTGGGAGATTTTGATCTTGATTCCATGTCATCGTTCCAATGTAATGAAATAATGCATTGTGTCTGGGTTTATGGGGTCGGTCATTATAGTTTGTTATAGAGGAAGTTTCACAGCCAATATGGAAGCTAGATATAGAAAACGTAGATTATGTAACATAACCCTAACATAGAACTTGAGGATTATTATATAATAAGAAAATATTATTTTGATAAGGTATATATTTTGGTTGTATTCCATTAAATACATCCATTTCTATATACTACAAGTGGGCCTGGTTCGGGGATAGATTTACCTAGGAGTAATAACATCCACAAGGTGTTCTAGGCTAGACATAGGGTAACCTGGTACATGAAAACAATCCTTATTGCACACCTACTTTGACACTCTTGAGGGATATGCTTGGGATAATTTCACATTTTATATACCTACCAATATGAAGGATTTAAAATTAAATATCTCTCCAATGTAACCAATGTTTCCGATTATAGGATTTATGATGCATAAATTTTTGTTATGTGTTATATCGTATTTAGAGATATAAAATGTTCATAATTTTATGAGATAATATAGTATATGATTTTTTTATAAATGGAACCTGGAAGGATGAATGGTTTCCATAATCATGGAAAATGTAGAGATTTCCCTATTGAGGAAAACGATATTGTCGATATTGGAATTAAGAGAATCATTGAATGTTTATTTCACTAATATGTTTGAAAATGATATGAAATGCCTTTTTCTATATAAAAAAGAATAAATATATTTATTTTTTAATATTTCTTTTAGATAATTCCGTGAAATATGATTGGATATTTTTCCAAACAACCTACCTTTACCTATTGAAAATTGTTGATTATTTTTTTCTACACATAGGAAAATTGAAATAAACACTAGCTTGTGGTGGATGTGCCTGATTAATGGGACCTCGGGTGACTATGGTGACTAATGGATCTATAATCCCTTCATTTTATACAGATTATAGGTTTTCAACATGATTTATATTATTTATTTTCAATGGATGATATACTTCCTTTTCCTAATATATGTGATTGTTATACTTTTATCCTTAATGAGTTTCTAGCAAACAACCACCTTTTGGAGATCTTTAATTCCCTTTGGGTCATGCCAGTGTTGTCTCATGTACAATTATAGAAGGTTATGATGGTTGGTTCCTGAAAAAATGATTTCAATGGAGGTTGATCCTATTTCATTATTGTTTTTATGAAATTTGGGATGTCTTGGAATACAATATAATAGATTCCAAGACATTAATTCTTGTGTATAAGTGAGTGTCTAGACATATCCCATCATCACTAACCATGATTCAAATGGTTGTATTGGGAAAAAATCATTGGGGAATAATTGGATCTCATTCTAATATTTATCCAAATATTATCAGTGTATTTTTAAATCCTAAAATATTGAATTTTATTTAATGTATTTTATATTTTCAAACATATTGAGAGTATCTATGATCTCTATAGAATTATTGATTATTTCATATTGCATGTCGATTTCGTGCAGTACCATTATTTAAATAATGTGTTTGAAAAGACCATGATAGGGATCTACTGATGTACCATGTAAAGAGAACCCTGTTGTTTTGTAACACCCCAATATTTTATGAGAAATATTATTTTTAATTACTTTGATGTATTGTGTTGTACTCTACAACAAGATTATCATGCTCTATACACAAAACCGTAATAGCTTTTAGTTTATGAAAACACTATTCTTGGCTTGTGTTGCACGCAAGAGTGACCTTTCTCATTATCGTGTGTTGTACGCAATACCGAGTTTCACTAAAAAATGATATATTGTAATAATATTATTATGAACTAACCATTATGAATTGTATTAACCAAATTTTTATTTTTATAACATTATCATCCATCTTACACATATTCTAGAACATGGTATGAGAATAAAATAATTTTTTCGAGTAAAATAAGTATTTTTTTCAAAAAATGTAGTTTTGCTGCCTTTTGATGGTGAACCCACTTTAAATATAGTTTTTGACATGTTTATAAGTTCAATTTGACAAATATAACTTATTCCTTGTAATTAGGATATAAAAATTTACTTTGGAATTTTTTTTGATATTTTTCTAATAAATTTCTTATTTTGATGAATAGTAAAAATACGCTAAATTTTCATTGAAAACAACTTTTCTCATCAAAATAATTTATAACATTAATATATATTACTGAATGGTTTAAAGTATAAATATAATATATTTTACCCATTTAATATAATTTATGTCATTAGCATTAATTTTACATTGAATTCATAGGTAAAAACATTTCAATCATTTGCAATGTTTTAACTTTTAAAACCTGTTATCTCAACAGTGATATTAATTTTAAATTAAATACATCAACTTCTGTGTTTTGAATTTTGAAAAATGGATTCAATATTTGGAATCAGTAGGTCCAAATTATGTTAATAGGCTACTTTTTGTAAGTCATTATGAATAGTAACTAAGGTAAATTTTATTTACAACAGTTAAAGGTGAATCAGGTAATTAAAGGAAAAACAATATTACAAAATTACCCTAAAACTTGAATTATTATAATTGGATGATTATATTTCGTCCAAAAATACACTTGTTTATATATGGTATCTTTTTTAAACCACTTGGATGTTACTAAGACAATTAATTTATTTTATTTAAAGAAAGTGAAACATGTCTCGCTCAAACATTAATAATTAAAGTATTTTTAATATAAGGTTATAAATAAAATAAATTTAATTAAAACTCATTTCAAAAAAAATATGGATTTTCTAATCATGGTAATTTATTTGGGATTTTTAATAAATATATAATTACCTTAATAGCATATACATTAATGATGGAGAAATTGTTTATTTAGTGAAAAATCAATAATATAGTTTTTATTAAAATAATAATACCCCCCCCAAAGGACCATTAACATGACCCAACCTTATTAGTAAAGTATATCTATACCCTAAACATCAAAGGAAATATTTTTGGACCATTTTGAGCCTAATAAAATAGATTATGACATTTATATTATTTTATGTTAAATGATGTCAAAGTTGTCACCTTCATACTTTAATAAAGATAACATTTTCAATGTTGGTTGTTTTTAAAGATAAATTATACTAAAAGTATTAATATGAAATATAGTAGATTTATCTTAATCATAGTAATTTATTTTTAATTTTTATGCAACAAATCAGTATATTTAATAATCAAACAAAAATGTTGTAGTAATTATTTTATTAAGAGAAGTATCAAATAAATGGCTTTAAGATTATTAAAATATATATTATATGAACTAATTAATGTTCTCCACAAATTATCTAGATTATTATGACATGTTATTAATCTATTAAATATTTTCGTTTGAACATATCTTCTCTGTGGAGTTTATTTAAATAAAATAAATGAATAGTATCAAAATTGACACTATTGATATTTTATAAAAATAACTTATTATTAAATTGAATAAAAATCAAAAAAATATTTAAAAATTATAAATTGAAATTTATATGGTCTAAAATTTCATTAAGTATCTAATTATAGAAAATTCACATCACATAAGTAAGTATTTATAACAATTTGAAATATAGAAATTTATTACCACAAATAAGATTAAATAGATTAAATAAGGATAAATCAAATTGATAAGGTTTAAAATAATTTCCCAAAATGTCTAAATATTATTGGATTATTAGATTAAAGACATGTCTCATATAATCTTATAATTTTAGTAATTTTGAATGTTTTTATGTGGGGTTTGAGTTTATTATAAATTTATATTTTTGAGGTTTCCAAAAGTGCCCCTCTACTCTCTTATAAAAGGGCACCTCCTCCCTCTTCTATTCACTCCATTATAATCCTTAATTCATGGAAAAACCCTGAAAATTACTCTTCTCAACCTCTATAGTTTTATTATAGAGGTTCTGGTCTTCTCAAAAGGCCAACTCTAGTGCCCTAGGAGGAAGTTTAAAAGCGGCACATCGAGGATGAGGTAATATCTTCTACCGATTCATTCAAGATTCTTTCTTCTTCTAATTCCCCTTAATTATTTGTTTCATCATAAAGTAATAACATAAGTATCACTAATATACTGATATGTAATTATAAATATGAAACAACCATATTTCACCTTATATACAACCTACGAAAAATGAAATCACTACGTGTGCGTACGTATGGCTTACCATATCCATGACACGATGAAACTCATTCTCCATGTTAAGAATTCAATATTTATTATAAATTATATCTAAAAAATAATCATGAGATATATGACATAATAATTCTACTTTATTTATGTATATATATGTCATTTACTTTAATAAGTAAATGAAAACAGCGTTCATGCGTAAGTACGGACTACCGTCTCCATGAACGGTGTATTTCATTCCATCTATCGATCGATTATATATATTAATATATTTAATATATATGATATATAAATCATTCTTTACCTTATGGAAGTAATTAATCATGATCTAAGTAATCATATGAAAAAAATTACAAGTCAAAACACATACGATAAATGAAACGATTTTACCCAAAACGCTACTTTAACAAGGAATTCACAAATGAACGGAAATATAAAGTCATAGTAAATCATATATCATATCATAAATGTTATCATGGTTATATTACAATATTATAATATTTTTATAACCACTATATAGGAGTTTGGGACACGTACAGAAGAAATTGGACTTAAGGTAAGAAATAATTATTCTAATCTCGTTCTTATCTGAGATTATATATTCGTAAGTATTTATTGGGGTTATATTTATCATCCATGTCCATGATTTATAATTTTTTTTCATAAAGTATTTAATATTAATCCATGTGTGTTTAAAGTGGTGTTTACCTATTTTTGACTCTTACTTTTTGGTATGGAAGGACCCATTCTTTTGTTTACCATACGAGGTACTTTTTGACTTTTCTGGAAAAAGTAAAAGGAGAATGTTTTTTAACTTATACGACATGAACAGATTTTTATGGTTTCATAACACCTTATTTTCTTGAAAAATCCAATATAAGAAATAATGGATATTTTCAAAAAAAAAATCCTTTTCTATTAAAATTTCATGGAATTTTGTGAAAATAAAATGATTTTGAAGAAAAAAGGATATTTTCCTCAAGAATTCATTTCAAGTATTTTATCAAAAATATTTTACATTTAAAATGAAATTATTTAATGTGTTTATGTTTCAAGTATAATGTCTCCATTATTTACATGGTGTCTTTTTTCTAATGATGAAATGATATCCAATTTTTTATATGGACTATGTTCTGATGGGATGATGTTTGTAAACATATTTTATTCGTTGGGTTATGATGAAGGATTTATGTTAATTTTGTGGAACATGTAATAATGATTTCATTCAGAGAGGGGTGGGACCTATATCTCCCTCCAATGTATTGGGTAATGATTTATATCTCATAAGATAGACACGGCTAGAATGGAAAGTAAATATAGTTCAAAAATAAAAGGCTGGAATGGCAAGTAAACCATGTTCAGTAATAGACTTTGTCCACTATGATGGAATTGGAATCCATTCCTTAGAAACTATGGAAATCATATCTTGTTCTTAATGGTTGGCCACAATTACATATTTTATTCCTATGATATTTTATCATGATTAATGTTCTTTTATGATCTATGCCTTATGTACTGCCAAGATTTATGTCATTACTCATGTTTTTTGTTCATGTTTTTACGTTCAAATGTTTATGGACTGTCTGATGTTCTCCATGTTTACCCTTAATGAGCATTTGAGCTCACACTTTTTTTGTATTCTTTTCACCAGTATATAAATAATTGTTTTAAGTAAGAAAAAAAAGGGGAACAAATTTATGGGAGATGTTGGAGATTATTCACCATGATTAAATGATTTTGTTCTTTGTTTCCAAAGACTCTAAACTAATATGGTCTTTGGGAGTCTGTATTTTGTTTATTATTAAGTATTCCACAAAATTAATGTAATTTCCATGTATGTCAAGATTGGGTCTCTATAGTTGGTATCATAGAGAAGGATTAGTTAAAAATGGGTAACTAGGATGTGAAAACATTAGTGAGATCCCTGGATATATTTCTAAGCTATGTCTTGATATATCTCTAAGGTTAAGTATAAGTATAGGTTATAATCCTAGAATTATGGTAAAGATCTTAGAATTAACCCTAAGATGTTAGATATTGAAGGTAATCCCCATTTATTATGTTGTTTTCTTAGCATGATTTTTTCCTCTCACGCTATTCTTTTTAGGTTTTAGATGATGGATGGAACCCAAAGGAACCGTGTTGATCAATGTAATGGACAATACAATGATTTTCATCCTGAAAAAACCACTGTTATGGGAGATAGTGCGGAAAATATTATTTCCATACTTACAAAATCTATGAATCATTCTGGACTTATAAATGAGTAGGGAAGGGAACAATATTCTATTGAGTCCTTCATGAGGCAACACCCACCTTCTATCAATGTGTCTTCTGGTCAACTTATTTCTAAATAATGGATCAGTACCATTGAAAGGATATTTTCCATACTTTGATGTTCAGAACATGAAAAATATATTTTGGTTGTTTACCATTTAGAAGGAGAAGTAGACTAGTGGTGGACTCTAATTAATAATACAGAGCCCCAAGATGAAATTAAAACCATGGAATGGGACGAGATCAAGAACATATTTTTCAATAAGTACTTCCCTCGTATTCTTTGAAAAAAGATGGAAAATGTGTTCCTTGATCTTGAGAAAAATAATGATGAATCTGTTGGTATATAGGAGGCGAATTTTACAAGGCTTGCAAGGTATACATCTGGCTTTATCATCCAACCTGAAAGTAAAGTTGATCGATTTGTCAATGGATTAAAACCAAGACTTTGAAGGGTATTAGATATAAGAGACATCAGTAGATATGAAGAAATTGTGTGTTGTTCTATCAAGGTTTAATTGGAAGTTGGTGTTACATATCCATCTCTTATGTATTGGTTTTCAATAATTGTATGGTACTCGTAACCATGATAAGTGATTGAAATATTTTTGGAAGGTAGATGCTATGTGCATAATGAAGGGATAAATGGATAATGAGATGTTTGATAGTATTAATTAGATCATGATTGATAAAAGGACAAAGTGATATCATTGTTTGAGTATATAGAATTTTTGGTATATTTGGTGTATGGAAAAGGTTAATTTTGATGGAATTAATTTTTTCACTAAGGTTCTATAGTAATTTATGTTATTATCATTTTTCAAGAGGATTCATGATTAATTACTTCAAATGCTTGGAATGTGACCAACATTATATAACTTATGATATATGGGGATAAATGATGGTATTCACATGCTAGGTATATGACCTCTTTAGTAATATTTTTCTTTAAAATATAAGATTGGACATAAGTATTTTGGATAATCCTACAGATTGGAATGGATTTAGTTGGACATTATATATTATTGTTTAAGGCTATTACTTTTAATTATTATTATATCTGAAATTTTATAATCATATAGTTTTAGAAAAAGGACAACCGGTAAGATGGGTGATAACTCGTCGCGTCAGACAACGGTGCTGGAATCGAACCAACAACCAGAGTGAGACATGCCTTTATCGCCTACCATTGGCCTACAATAAGTACTTGGTTTTTATAAATTAATATTATTTTATTATGTGGTATTATATATGAATTATCAGTTCATTTTTGGAGCCACAAATAATTAATATCAACATATATGGACCTATATATATTTAATAACTTTTGATAACATTTTGTTTGAGACAGATGGAATGACCCATCATTCTATCACATGATATGATAACACTTCATGAATGTCAAATTCAACTTCATTTCATTAAGATATTAAGTTGAAATTGTTCAAGGAACAACCAAAGATTATATTGTACCAAAATCAAGCGAATATTTATTCTAATTCAAATTTCCCAAATTTATGGAAAGGATCTTGAAAACCAAAAATGTTGTCCTTGTACCCTCATATCTGATGAATCAGATCTTACCTTAGATCATCACAAATTTATGGCTTTGTGATTGTTGGTCTTTTCATAGCCATGTTATCTGCCACTCTCCATCGAAACTTTATGGTTATATTTCTCTTCCATATCCATGTTTTCACCTATGTTCTCCTATGTGGAAACCCAGTGATGAGTTAATTTGGGTAACCGTTATGTTTCTTAATTGAAAATTTAAAATTTTGTTTTAGTGTTCTTTTTTACGTTGTGTGTTTATATGGATGAAACTTTCAAGTAGTAAACGATTTATAACCCCGACGAATTTCCAGGGCGAAATTATTTTTAAGGGGGGTAGAATGTTACACCCCTGGATTTCATGAGAAGTATTCTTTTTAATTACTTTGATATCTGTTTTCATATGCTACCCCAATATTAGATTAAGCTATACCAAACACCATATTAGCTTGTAGTATATGCAAACACTATTCATGGATTGTGTTGCAAGCAAGAGTGACCGTCCTCAAAAACTTGTGTTGTACGTAATAACAAGATTCACTAAAGAATGATATATTGTTATAATATTATTATAAACTAGCTGTTATGAATTTTATTAACCAAATTTTGAATTTTATAACATTTTAAATAATCTTACAAATATTCTAGAACATGGTATGAGATAAAAATAAAACTTTTCGGTAAGATAAGTATTTTTTTTCAAAAAATGTAGTTTTGCCACCTTTTAATGGCACAGCCACATTAAATCATGTTTTTCACATTTTTATAAGTTCAATTTCACAAATTAAACTTCTTTCTTCAAATCAGGATATAAAAATGTACTTTTGAAAAATTGTTGATATTTTTCAGATAAGTTTCTTATTTTGATGAATAATAAACATAATCTAAATTTTAATTAAATACAACTTTTTTCATCAAATTAATTAATATGGTTAAAATATATTATTGAATGGTTTTAAAGTATAAATTGAATATATTTTTACCTTTTAATATTATTTATTCCATTAGCATTAATTTTACATAGACTTCATAGGTAAAAACATTTGAATCTTTTGCAATGTTTTATCATTTAAAACCTATTTTCTCAACTTTAGAATTAATTTTAAATTTAATACTACAACTTCTGTAATTTTAATTTGAAAAAATTGATTCCATATTTTGAATAATTATGTCCAAATTATGTTAATATGATACTTTTTATTTTAAGGAATTATGAATAGTAACTATGGTAAATTTTATTTACAATAGTTGAAGGTAAATTGGGTAATTAAGGGTAAAAACAATATTATAAAATTAACCTATAACTTGAATTAGTATAACTATATGATTATATTTCGTCCTAAGATATAATTGTATCGAGATGGTATCTTTTGGAACTCACTTGGATGTGGTTAAGACAATTAATATATTTTATTTAAAGAAAGTGAAATATGTCTCACCCCAACTTTAATAATTAAATTATTTTTAATATATGGTTATACATTATATAAATATGATTATAAATACTCATTTGAAAGATATAATGTTTTTATTCATCATGGTAATTTAATTGAGATTTTTAGGTAATATATAATTACCTTAATAGCTTATACAATAATGATGCAGAAATTATTTTTTTAGTGAAAAATCAATAATATAGTTTTCATTAAAATAATACCCATTAAAAGAACTACAGACATGACTAAACCTTATTTGTCAAGTATTTCTATATCCTAATCATCCAAGGTATGACTTGTTGACCATTTAGAGCATTATTAAATAGATTATAAAATTTATATTATTTTATTTTAAATGATGTCAAAGTTGTCACCTTCATACATTAATAAAGATAACATTTTAAAAGTATGTTGCATTAGAAGATAAATTCAAATAAAAGTATTATTATTAAATCTATTATATTTATATTAATCATATTATTTTATTTTTAATATTTAAAAATGTTGTATAAATTATTTTATTAAGAGAAATATCAACTAAATGGTTTTATGAATATTAAAATAAATAATATACGAACTGATTAGGGTTCTCCACAAATTGTTTAGACAAATATGACATGTTAGTAATATATTATATATTTTTGTTCAAACATATCTTTTGTGTGGATTTTATTTAAATTCAAATAAATAAATAGTGTCAAAATATGCACTATTGATATTTTATAAAAATAACATATTATTAAATTGATTAAAAATCACAAAAATATTTAAAAGTTATAAATTGAAATTTATATGGTCTAAAATGTCATTAAGTATCCAATTATGAAAAATTCAAAACACATAAGTAAGTATTTATAACAATTTGATATTTAGAAAATTATTACAACAAATATGATTAAATATATTAAATAAGGATAAATCAAATAGATAAGGTTTAAAATAATTTTCCAAATTGTCTAAATTTTATTGGAAGATGAGATTAAAACCCTGTATCATCTCATCATCGAATTTTATTCATTTTGGATGTTTTTATGTGGGATTTGAGTTTATTATAAATTAATATTTTTGAGGTTTGCAAAAGTTCCCCTCTCCTCTCTTATAAAAGGGAACCTCCTCCCTCTTATGTTCACTCCATTTTAAACCATCATGCTCAGACAAACCCTTCCAATTACTCTTCTAAACCTATATATTTATATTATAGAGGTCCGGGTCTTCTAAAAAGGCCATCTCTTGTTCCCTAAGAGGAAGTTTAATAGTGGCACGTCGAGGAAGAGGTAATCTCTTCTACCGATTATTTCAAGTTTATTTTTTCTTATAATTCCTCTTATTTAGTTGTTTCATTATAAATTAATTAAATAAATTTTACTAATATACTTATATTGTATTATAAATATTATACAACATGATTTTACCTTATATCCATCCTACGAAAAATGAAATCACCACGCGTACATACATACAGCTTACCATCTCCACGACGCGATGAGACTCATTCTCCAGGTTAACCATTAATGATTGATTATAAGTTATTTATAATGAATAATCATGAGATATATAAAATAATAATTCTACTTGATTTATGTATACATATATGTCATTTACTTTAACAAGGAAACAAAATCAGCGTTCATGCTTACGTACGGCCTACCGTCTCCATGAACGGTGTATTTCATTCCATTTATCGATCGATTATATATATTAAAATATTTAATATATATGATATATAAATCATGTTTTACCTTCTATAAGTAATTAATCATGATCTAATTAATCATAAGAAAAAACATACAAGTCAAAACTCATATGATAAATGAAACGATTTTACACAAAACGCTGCTTTAACATGGAATTGAAAATGAAAGGAAATATAAATTCATAGTGAATCATATATGATATCATAAATATTATTATGTTTCTGTTACTAGTTTATAATATTTTTAAACCCACTATACAAGAGTTTTGGACTTGTATGGAAGAAATTGGAATTATGGTAAGGGATAATTATTCTAATCTCATTCTTATCTTATATTGGTCATTCATAAGTATTTACTAGGGTGATATTTATCATCCATATCCATGTTTTATAAAAATGTTTTCATAATGTATTTTCAATTCATACATATATTTTTAAAGGCTTGTTTACCTTTTTTGACTTTTATTATGTGGTATGGAAGGAATTATTCTTTTTTTACCATACGCGGTACATTTTGACTTTTCCGGAAAAAATACGAGGAGAATATTTTTTTTAAATTATTTACCACGAACATATTTTAAGGACTTTTAACGCCTTATTTTCATGAATCATACTCCACAATATTTCACGGTTATTTTCAAAAAAATATTTTTCTTTTAAAATTTCATGGAATTTTTTGAAAAGAAAATAATTTTGAAGAAGAAAGGATATTTTCCTCAAGAATTCATTTTAGGTGTTTTATGAAAACCATTTTCCATCTAAAATGATATTATATAATATGTTTATGTTTCATATATAATGTCTCTATTATTTACATGGTGTGTTTTTTCTTATGATTAAATGATATATATTTATTATATCTGGATTATGTTATAATGGGATGATGTTTATGAAACTCGTTTTATTTTTCGGGTTATGATGAATGATTTATGATTATTTTGGGGCACACGTAAGATTAATTTCATTATGATATGGGTGGGACCTATATCTTCATCCAATTCATTGGGAAATGATTTATATCTCATTAAATAGACATTACTGGAATGGAAAGTAAATCTGGTTCAGTAATACAGGGCTGGAACGACAAGTAAACTCAGTTAAGTAATGGACTTTGACCACTATCATGGTCTTGGAAGCCATGAATTTGGTACTATGGAAAACATATCATGTGCCTAATGGTTTTCAAAAATTAAATGTTTTATACCCATGATATTTTATCATGATTAATGTTTCTTTGTGATCTATGAATTATGTACTACCAAGATTTATGTCATTACTCATGTTTGATGTTCATGGTTTTACATTCAAATGTTTATGTATTTTTTGATGTTCTCTATGTTTACCCTTACTAAGCATTTGGGCTCACCCTTTTTATGTTTTCCTTACCACCGTATATAAATAAAGGTTTTAGGTAAAAAGGGGGAAGAACTTTATGGGACATGTTGAAGTTCTTTCACCATGATTAATAGATTCTTTCTTGAGTTTCCATAGACACTAAAATAATACGGTCTTTGGGCATCTATTTTTGTTATGTATTAATTATTATACAAATGTAATTTAATTTCCATGTACGTAGATCTTTGGGTCTCTACATTATAATTAAAACATCATTAATTTATTAGTGTTTGTAACCATGTATGTTGGATAGGTAGACTCAATAATTTAAGTCCAATTTCTAGTAGAGGATCCCTAATGTGATATAAATAGACATCAAGCTCTTAAATTCCTTTGGTATAAACTACTATATTTTCAAGGAATAAATGATCATAAATAGGTAGTCGATTGGATAAAAAATATCTATATTATTTTTTAGGACATGAAAATTTTATATTATATATAGGTAAAATATATTTCAAAAAATATTGAAGGGCTTATTAGGAGGTCATGCGATTTGATGGTTATAATGATGAAACATTAAGGATTACAGATTAAATACTTTAGATCCAATCTCATGGAATAGTTCTAACATGAGTTGATGGTCATGGGAAATTATTTTATTTTTCTTAGCCACCAATAAGGTTATAGAATGATCAATTGGTATGAAAGGATCATTACCAAACATGATCAGTTTCTCCTCAGGTATTGTCAAGTGAGAAGATGAATGACCAATGATTTAAGATGTATTTGGGATATATCATTGGATATCAGGTTTCCACATTTAAATTCACCTCTTATGTTGATGTTATAGATATATCTTTTTTGGCTGATATTGATATAGCTGGTATATCTGGTTTTTTAGTAGTTCCTTAAATTTATAATGGTATTTTTTATAGTTTCCAAAATGGAAAGAGAAATTGGATTGAGTCTTCAGGAAAATTACGATGGAATATCATGAAAGAAGTTGTCATCAATACCTTATATAGTGTGTCAAACAGGCCCATTAATATTCCTAAAATGTATTTATATTATGTATATAAAGATTTATTGTACTTAGGTGCCAATGATTTGTGGTTCTTGTGGTCAGTTAAGACACATGAAAAAGATGTGTCATGTGTTTTGTACCTTAAGAAGTTATACGAGGTTATCTATACCCAAAGTTTTATTTTATTGTGATATTCCTCATGAACATATAATTATTATCCATATGAATCCGAAAATAATCTACATCGTGTTGTGGTGAGTATTTAGAGGAAGCTGATGCAGTTCTGGTGATAGTGTATGGTTCCATCAATATAACATTATCATTACTTGATACATTATTTGATATTGGTTTATATAATTTGTGCGTCTTGACTAATATTTAAAATTTTCTAAACCACACTACAGATCTTATATTTTAAGGGATTGATATTTCTATGCCCTTTACAATGATGAGAGAATATGGTCTCTGTTTCCCACATAGTTCCTTACTATCAGAAGTGATGATGATCTAATATTTTCAAGTTCTCCACAATAATCCTTTATAATTAATTCTCATGATGGATTGGTTGATTTATTATAAATTTTGGATTGACATTTTTCTTTAATGGTTCTCCTTCACTACCCCTGATAGGGTATTCCATGTTTTCTAGTGAAAATAGGGCCCGAGATCAAGTATATATGTACCTCCCCATACATGGATGGGTAGGGAGATACCAATGTCTAATATTGATTTTGGGTGATAATCTTTTATATGTGATCTTCCTCTAGTGGTCTTTGGGTTGACTACATGTTTCGGTTTGACTTTTCAAGTTTGCGTCGGGTAAGGGATGTGGAGTTCCCTATTGACTTGGTACCATGTAACAAAATTATCTACATTCTTTTTAATCTAATGAAACCAGGTGAATTGAAATTGTTGATATCATTTTAGGATGATTTGGGGAAAATGTATATATTCACCTGTGTGTGTCAAAATGGGTTCAATCTATTCTTTTCATAAAGAAAGCTAATTGATCTATTCCCCATTTTATGAGTTTTTAAGGAATTATTTAAAATAAAATAAAACAAAGTACAAGACACAAATTCTAGAGTATGAGGACTCAATGAGGTCTATAGTTGTAAAGATTGAGAGAATAAACATGTACAAAGTGAAACCCATCATAAGAAAAAGAACAGAGACTAGAAAAGATGAAGACCCCCCCACTAATGGTCAGCTTAGAAGCTAGGAAATCAGAAATAGTAATATTATCATGACCAATGTAGAGAATGATTGAATGATTGATCATCACACTCTTTAATCTCTTAATGTTTTATCCTATTGACCATGTGCAATTCCAATAACAACAAACACATTGTGAAGGATAATTGAGTCAGACATTACTTTCTCACGGGGAATTTTTTTTGATCGTATAGTCGTAGCCCTGTGAGCCTAGCATGTTCTACGGCTTGCATTGAGTCCCCCCTCAGCTACGCATGATCCCCACAATACTAGACCCATCGGTATTGAGTTTTAGACCTTGAGGAGGTGGATACCACTGAACCCATCGACCCTGCACCACGTTGGTGGCCAAACATTGGGTGGAATCTAATATTCTAATGGTTACCTTTATTATTCCCTCATACTAATGATTTGTTTTATCAATTTAATGTGTATAATTATTTCTTAGTGATGAATGAATGCTTTGGTTTTCACAAACTAATAATCAAGGAACCTGATATTTTAATCGCCACCTTTTAGAGTAGTTATATGAATTATGAGTGCCTTGTTCAACATATTGTTTTGAAAAATAGTCGAAAAAATGTATGGATTTGATATAATTGATATTTTTGTAATATCTTTATTCATTCATGTTTGTGATTGTGGGTATCATCATTGTTTTCTAAAATACTGAGTAGGATAATGTGAAACATCTAAGAAGATATCATTAAATTTAGGGAGACCATCAACAATATAAAAATATTTCTAAATAAAAACATTTGATTTGGGAAGTGAATTTATTGGGACATGTAGTCAAAGGGACTAGAATTTTATTAAATACATTGATGATTAATGTTGTTATGACAATATAAAAATTAGAAAATGTTTTTTATATTTTGGGATTCATGGATATAATGAAGTGTTAGGATAATGTTTTTAAATATTTCTCAAATTCATCTACCCCTATGGCTTCTCTCACTCTGAAAGGAGTAGTTCTCTTATATGATTCATGATGTTAGAATATTTTTGATAAATAAATGTTAATTTTGTCTTTTTCACTAGTTATAACTCCTCTAGAGGCTAGGAATGGCTATGGGATCTTTTTTATTGCATCATGGTTCTTTTGGGGATTTTTTCAAAGGAAGGGTAGACATATGGTGGCCTATGGTTGCTGAAATCTTAGTCCACAAGGGAATAAAGTTCATACACAGGACCTCAAACACATAGTTCTTATGAATGCTCTTATGAGTTTGTATAATTAACATTTTGGATAAAGGTTTACGATTTCATCTAGTAATGAGAATTATATGTCACATCTGTTAATTTTTTTGTGTCATCATTAGATGTGATGGGAGGAGTACCTGTGATATTTTGATGTTGATGCTTCCAACCTTACCAGTAAGGGGAATGTATTCATGAATTCCTTGAGAAGGAAACAATTGGACCATGCCATTATATAATCATCAGAATATTTTAATTTAAGGGGACCATTTTCTATTATTAATTTTTTAGTTTAGAGGATTGAGACTATATGATTTTGGAAATCATTAAATTTACTCCCTAAATTATTGTGATTAAACTTTGGGAGAAGAAGTATGATGAAGAGTTCAGTTTAATTACAACATCATTTTACGTAGGGGAGACTATCAATGATTGGCCATTATATTCAAATGGAATAATATTCTTTGAAATATAGTGTATTATACCTTTCACCCCTATGGAAAGATGTTATGGGGGATTTACATAGATTCTAATGGGCGGTGTTACATGGAACCAAAAAAAATTGTTTTATGATTTGAAATAAAGATTTTTTTTGCCTCGAATTCATTGAGATATAATTGATTATATTTTTTAATATAAAACCTATCAGTCAGTCAATTCCAAGCACCAAAGACCATTAGGATTTCTCCAACTCTTCTGGTTCTTATAGGGGGTTGGCAGATATTTTGACCAATTTTGTTGTTGGGTTTTCATATAACCATCAAGGGAATAATGTAATGTGGGTATTCATAGATTAGAAGTCCAAATTCAATTAAATATTCAATATTCATGATATAGACATATTTGAGTAATAGTGAAGGCTTTATTTGTAAGATATTGTAAAATTTCATAGATTTCCATCAAGAATAATTTCAAATATATATCATTGGGTCACTTATCCTTTTTGGAGAGGCCTTCAAGAGATAATGGGATATCTGAATTTTTTTAGGAATGGAATTCCATTTATAGATGGATGTATATATACATAGAACTATATATATCTTGTAATAAATTCTTCATTATTTCAATATTAACTTTGGTGGGGCTTGGGATAGCCAATTATTAATGATTCCAATTGTTTAAAAAAATAATTAAGAATAATTTATTAGTTGGTAAACTATTAAGGAAATACATGGTTAGATGGTTAAATGTAATTTTTTATGGTAAAATATTTGTGAGGCTTAATTGGTTGGGATATGTTTTTTCCAATATATTATGGAAAAATATCAGTTTAATTAGTAGATAATGGTGATGACATAAAACAATTTAAATAATTTTTGATTGTTTTCATATTAATTTTAATTTTTTAGTTAGTGATAATATATTCTTGAGAGTTTTACCTCTTTATGGTTACCAAATTCTTGTATGATAGGTAAATAATACACTATGATTTGTGGTATTGTTTTATATTGCTGATAATAATGGAACGGAAGATTACCATGTCCATTTTCCACCATAGATGGCCTCAATTGAAAAGATGTTTCATGTATTGATGCTTAAAAGTTATCTCTCTAACCTATATCATGTTTTTTTCTAGGAGAAACATGTTGAGGAACATGATTTATTCCTAATTGAGAAACCAGTTCCAAATGATGTATCTAAGGAAAAGGATCATTATAATAAGTCTATACTTTTGGAATATGTTCTTTAGTATCGTTGTTATGAATAAAATGATACTAGGGAGCATGAGGTACTGATGAGAGAGTTATAACATAATCTCTTTGATACATAGAATTTATAATATGAAATATAGGGGTTTAAAATATTTATAGTGGAGAGATTTTAACATCTTGATACTAGATCTGATGTTCATAACCAATTGTTTTTATCATCCTTTTTTGTGTCCTGATTTGGATTTTTTTGAAACGTTTAGATAATTATTAAAGATTATGGGGTTGATCGCAATTGGAATATGGTTAGGTAAATATATAATGGTTCTCTTAGATAATTGTCTTCCATATTTTGATGTTATATAATATCACATTGTTTTTCCAAACCATTGGTTCTCCCCCTCAAACCATGTAGGTTGGAATAGTTTGGAGTGCATAAATCGTACAAGTTTATCAAACTATGTGACAAAATAATGATCCTTTATATAGTGGTCTAGTAGGGTGAGTACAATTTGTGACACATTAGTATAACCATGATTCTAACCCATGAATCCCTTGCTAAAAGTATAGCTCAGGAACATGATTAGACATGCAGTTAAAAATAACTATAGAGCTTATCCTAGGAAACCCTATGAATATGGTTTTTACCATAAAAATATTATGATTAAAAAATGGACACCCCCCTGTTATAAATTATAATAATATCCTAATCGAAACTAATATTAAACATTGTCTATTATATGATCTATAAAGAATATTGTTTTCTCCTTTAACACACATTTTCTAGATAGAACATTAAGTGGATTTGATTAATCAAACTCTAGCTAGTTGGATATCCTTGTTTTAGAATACTTCCATCTTCCCTTAATTCATTTTTGAAGAGTGATAGACTCTCATGTTGATATTTTTTATAAAAATTTATTTGATAGATTTTCATTATAGGGATTCCACTATGATATTCCTCACCATTGAATCATTGTTGGCGGTTCTGTTTCCTTGTGATTTCATGATCATGTGATTAAAAGATAGTGGTTATATAAAGATTTTCCTATATTTAGACCTTGATTTCCTAGTTTATTTAAAATGTAATTTCAAATTATTTCCTTTATTTGATAATAATTTTCCCTTGATTTTGAATTTTGATAAAATTTTGAAGGAATCCCAATTTTCAAAAGCAATTAAATCATTCGGGGGAATTTGAGAAATTATTTCTAGAAATGAAAAGTTATAAGATGAAATTATTTGATTATGAATTTTCAATAAAAGTTCATTAAATTAAATATAATTTTTAAATGAATGTATTTTATGAAGACCATTGATTTTTTTTTGAAATTGAAATTGAATGTAAAACTTTTATATGGTAATTTTAACTGTGAATGATTAATTAAAATAAAATGAATGATTTGAAACTAATTTACATATTAGTTGATTGAAATCAATTGTGAGCCTCACTTGTTAGTGGGTGATTATGAAAAGCACGCATGGACCCCGACTCCCTAGAAATGGATCAATGATGAAAAATATAACTAAACCATGTTGGTCATGACATTCCCTAATAGGGTGTTGATTGATTCTATTCCAATGGTTTGAGATGTATGGATGGGTGAACACAAACTAATCCATGATTTACTGAAAATGTTGTGTGAGGACAATATATCAATTAGAAAATAAACCTCTGGTTATATAGACACACTGTGTTTTTATTTTATTAATATATGTCGATTTTTATTGAACTAAATTATTAATTTCCATTCCATTTTCTATAAATGTTCTCTTATTATTATTTTCATATTATTATGAAAAATTATCTCTATTTGACTTTAAATTTGAAAATGATCTTCCACACCATGTTTTTAAAAATTCAATCATAATTGATTTATTTTTTATATATATTCTTATGGATCATTTTTTGAAATCCTATATGGATAGTTTTACTCTCATACCATAGTTTCCTTTTGGTATTTTAGGATTATGTTTTTCTTGATTCATGATAAGGGAATGTAATACTTGGGGGGGTGTTCTTGATTAAAAGGACCTAGGGTGATTATGGTTACTAGTGGAGCAATGATCCACTTCTTTCATGGAAATTATAAGATTTCATCTTGATGAATGTTTTATTGTTCCATTGGATGATGTATTGCTTGATACATATATTTATTATTTTGTTAATTTTCCCCTTGACGATTTTTTGGCTTACTAATCATTAAAATATGTATCAACCTTTCAATTAAAGATTTTTTTCGTTGTGTGAAATGATTACCTCAGGCATCTTCATTGACACCCAAGTGATAGTCATCAACCATTGGTGATATGGAACTCCCTTTGGGTCATCACAGTGTGTTCTCATGGACTGGTGTACAGGGGTATACGAGTTATTTTATGATATAATGTAAAAAATTTAATAATATAGTATCCATATTGAAGAATAAAAATCATTAAATGATGTTTACATAGATCAAAAATACTTTTCCAAAATATTTATAAAGAATATTTAAAAAATAACAAGAACAAATATTTTTTCTTCTTATAACATTTTAAAAACATACAAATCCTTGAAAAATGAGAAAAAAAATATTGTAAAACCCACAAAAATGATGGAATAGAATATTAATATCAATAAAAATTCATGATTGTTGGAAAATTTGATTACAACATAATCATTAAAAAAACATTCTTTTAACACCATTATAAAGATAGTTGAAAATGATCCATATGCAAAATGATAAAAATATTCATTTAAAAACATTAAAATGAAATTAAATGTGATTCAGAAATTAAATTAAACAAAAATTTATGTATAAGTATGTAAATATTTTTAGTAATAAAAATATTATAGTTATTAAAGATAATTTTATGGGTAAAATACTCCAGAATGTTTAAAATAGTGGTTTTAAATAAAACCCTTATGGATTTAGTAACTGTTGAATAAAATACTAACTAATAGATAACTCAAGATAGATGTTTAAATTCCCATAATGTATATGAAACAATTCATAAAATTAATTCCTATAAATTATATACCCCAGGAAAAATGAAAAAATATGGTGAATATAGAACATATCTCAATAAAGTTAAATTAATATGAAAACCATATTGTATTCATAAAATTTTAATAAACCATATTTTATAACAATAAAATGAAATAGAACATTAAATAAAATTTCTAAATATTAATCGTGATATAATCTATCTTATATAAATTAAATATACTAAATAATATGAAAATGGTACATAGATCAAAATAATCCCCAAATAATGAAATTTTAGAGGAAGAAACCCATATTGATTTTTTAACGTTTACATATGAACATCAAAATAGTGATAACATTATAAGTGTTTATTTTAATTTGTTATTTATCATGAAAGGTATAATAAAATATATTCATAGATAGAATATAAACTGAAAAAATAAAACAAGTGGTTGGTATGAAGCATTTCACAATATAATGTAATTGATTTGAGAAAATACATAAAAAGATTATATCATTTGAAGTGAGAACAAATAAATCAATTAATTATGTGAATAAATTATAAATAATTATAAAATTATGATATATATAAAATAAAATAATTAACTATCATAACACACATAATCTTGACATAAGATTTTCCTCATTTATGTTATATAATCTAATGAAAGGAAATTGAGTTAACAATCTATATACCTCAGACTTCTGCTTCGTCAAAAAAATTTGTAGTAATATATAATTAATTTAAAATAATTCTAAATCAATATCACAATCATATTAATATTTATATAACTAGGTAAAATTCAATTTTAATTTCTACTCACCACTTAGTAAATATTCATTATCAGTATCAATATTCTTATGCAAACTATTAGTTTTTCCACAAATGGTTTGATTCAGTGGTTTGGGTCCTCAATAATTGGCTATGTAATCATAATGCAAATAATTTTAATTAATATATAAATATTATTTTGACATATATATGGATTCATGTTTTCATTTCATTTGAACTTATTGTGACGATTCTTATGAAAATCATTAAAAATATTGTCTCAAAAAGTTTTTATTTAACAAATATAAATGATATTAATAATATTTTTTATTAAAATTAAATATTTTTTAAAAAAAAATTAAAAACTCATCATTTTTTGTAAAATTTTTAGTATATAACATTTTTTGTTCATTCATTGTATGAATATTCATTTAGGTGCTAAAAATGACCAAAATATGAACACGTCGTAGTGGTTGAATGAGTAAGAACATGTATTTTTATAATGATAATATAAAATATAAAAAGAAATAATAATTCCCTAAATATAATATTTATTAAATAAACCCATTTATATTACCATCTATGTAAGGTTGTGATGAAAAATGAAATATATCATTCATGGAGGTGGTAGTTTGCACATGCACACAAGCAACATTTTCATTTTTAAAAGGATAGAAAGAAATCATGGAAGATAATTATATTTCATTATAGAATCAAACCTTTTCAATTGATATCATATTTGAACTTCAAATACATATACTAAACCATATTTGTGAGGAATTGATGAAAACTAAAATATATCACCTATGGAGTTGTTAGTATGCATGTGTACAGAAGCAACGTTTTCATTTTCCACTGGATGAAATTTGGATAGATAATAGTTTTTATAATAAAATAATAAAATTTATGTATCCTAATAATAATAATTTAATTATATTAATATGTGTAATATAGTTTTTGATTAGGTCTAGGATGAAATAAATATCAATCAACATGATTAGGATGATCACCTCTTCCTTGTGTATCCACATTTAGATCTCTCAATAATCCTCTTTGGATTGGTATTTTTTTGGAAATGAACATATAGGCCAAGGATAAAGATATGGTAATTGGTTGGATTTTATATTGGTAGATAAAAATAGATAACATTTGGTGGGTAATTGAGGGTTCAAGGCATGCTGTTATAGTTGAGAGATGGAGCACCATTGTATATTTTTATAAATTTAAAAATTAATAAATGAAATCCTAATGGAATAGTGAAACCAAGGCCACCCAAATTTAAATATATGATTGGATAAAGTTTAAATATATACTTAAAATAAAATTATATAGTATATTTTCTTATTCATACCCAAATAAAATAGTTTTAACCATTTATAAATCATTTAACTTTTACCATAAAGACTGACTATTATTTAGTAACCTAATTCTGTAATTAAAAATGAAATGAATTTTTTAAAAATATTTAATATTAATATTATGAATATGGATATATTTTATTGACTCAATTTATAGAGTTGGTGATAACTCATTTTAATATAAGTTTGTGTAACAAAAAAACCTTTTAGAAAAATACAATTTAAAAAATACTAATTTACAACAATATAATATTTTGAATTGATCAACATGAGAACAATATGTTTATTATAACACCAATTTTCTTCCTTTACATTATATTCAATCTAAACTAAAACAATCCATAATACTTAATTAATATTGGGATCTGAAATAGTTCATTTATTTGAATAAAACATCACTTTTGGTTGAAAATGTCAATAGATGGATTGAAAAAAATATTGTTAAATATTTTATTTTAATACTAAAAAATATATTTGGTACATTAAAATGATTCCTAGTATTTTAATTCATTCATATATAAGGATGATATCATAAATATGATAATTTTTTAAAAAAAATTAATTTTTTCTATTCACCTAAAAATCAACTGTTTTTCATGAATTAAAAAAATAATGTATAAGCTAATTTTGACATGGGGAATTCAAAAATTAAGTTCATTTAATCAAAAACTATTTTAAAACATCCTGAATTTATTTTTAAAATAAAATAAAAAATACAATGAAAATATGATTTTTTAGAAATATGATGGTTTTTAACATTAATGGGTTTTAATAATATTCTTTATAAATTACTAATTAGTATTTTTTCAATATTGAATTATTACTTCTTATAAATAATCCTTTAAGAGTTTTAAATTTGTTTTTATTAACATTAAATACACAACATATTAGAAAATTTCATTGAAAAATATCTCTTTTCATAGAGAATGATATTAATAATATCAAATTTATTATTTATACTCTAATGATTAATTTAAATCAATTAATCAATATAACATCATATAACAAAATTCCTTAAAATAATAATAATATAACGAATTATAATACATGTTTCATAATAAAAATTATAGTATATTTTTACTTGATATTTTATTTCAATTGAAAGTATCTTAATTAGATTTCATTATTTATACTCATAATGTTTTATTATAAACCAAGTATTATAATATTAAATAATATCATGGTTAGTTTTATTTCTATTATTTTTGTCATAAAATATATTCAATGTTGTAATTATATAATGGAAAACATATACTACAATCGCATGGTGATACATTCAACACCCATTAATTAAATGTCACTCTATAATGTTAATCATTATTAAAATATAACTAAGGATATACATAGGATAGCCATGACTAAAGATATATTTATTGTATGTAAAAAAATTTAGGATTTCATTGTCATCCTTGTGTGGGTAATGTAATTAAAAAGAAATGGGAAAGTGGTCAGTCGCTGCTTTAACTAAATTGTGTTTTGATAATAACAAAGATAAACTTTTTTTTATTACCATTCAAAATATTAACACATTTAATTATGTATTGACTAATTTATAAGAAATATTTGTAAGATCATAACATTTATTTTCAATGAGATTATCTAAATATCACGTTTAGAATGTTTATGATAGGTTTTATAAGTTTTATATTATGTCTCTAGGCCAAATAACTTGTTTGAGACCTTAAAATATCATTTTGGATGTTTTTTACTATTACCATATATCCAATATACATATCCAATTTTCTGAACTAGCAAATTCACATAGAAATTTATCTCAAATAGGTTATTCTTGAAGTTGATTTTATATAATTGGTCAAATTCTGTCTATCTATCATAAAATGGGCTACAAAACACTAAATTAAGTGATTCTTTTTGTGTTAGAAATTTTGTTTCTTAATTTTAATAGAATACATCAATTTATAAATATATTATTAAAATATACTAAATTTATTATAATCCACTACATGTTTTTGTCTAAATTCTACAGTTTTCAAGAACTAGTTTAGTAATCTATTTTACGATAACATGAGATATGGAAGATAAATTACGGTGAATATTAATTAAATGTAAATATAATTAAATTTGAAAAATATAATTAATATATATGTAATGAAAATTGTATAATTTTGAAGTATTGTTTTGGGTATGAAATTTATTAAATCATGTTGTTTACAAATTTAAAAAATTTGATATGAAATAAATTTACCTTCATAAGAAATTCACCTATATAATTTTATTATATACAATCATCTACATCAATTATCTTCCATAATTGTTTTTCTACATATTAGAAATACATACATGAAAATCCCCATTGTGGATTTTCCTTTATGATTTGGTGAATTTTTATTGTATTTTATAACACCTGAATATATGTTTAATTTTATGTAATCATTGACATTTTAATTTTCTACATGTTTATTATGTATATAATTAGAGATATATATTATAAATTTTCATATTAATTATATATAATCCATGTGAATATGTTGAATGTTATTTAGTAATTAAATAAATTTTTTTCACATGGAATTATGGATTTATTGATATTCAAATGAAATTTTTTGTTAATTTAAACACCCCAATTCAATTTGGCTGAAATATGAAATTTCATTGTCGATTATTATTAGTAAGTATTCAAAGGATATAATTTCGTGATGTATATTAGTGTGTTAATTATTTTAATAAATATCACCATGCAGTTATTAATTACAATATATGATATCAATGTTCACCAATATGAATATTTTTTCATTTATAAAAGTCATACATGAGGAATATCATCTGGGAAATAGGCTTAGAAAACTTTAAAGTAGTACATTGAAACTGCATGTGGGATTCATGCATCAATAAAATAAAATAATAAATGGAATCCATATTCTAGTATTATTGTTCTTAAATATACACTATTTATATAAATTTTATAGTACCAGGTAATTATATGATATTTTTGAATCTTCTGGAAGTGTAAAAGTGCTTTATTTTTCTGGTGATCAACTAATACACCTAGAAGAACTGAAATTTTTTGAAAATTTGTTTTTGGAGAATTTTGTTCTTCCAAAATGGTCAGAAATAAATGTTTTCATATGTTTATAAGTATTTTTTTTTGTACATAATAAAAATTGGTTATCCTACACATGGAAAGTTATGACTCTCAGTTGTGAACCCAAAATAAAATATCCTCATTGGGATATGAATTTAGGGGGGGAAATATGGGATATTCAGTTTTTGAAACATGGCTGAAAAAGGTAGATCTATTTGGTTTTAATCCACCTTGTGGAGGGGGAGGGGGATAATTTTAATTCCATTGTGATTATAATATTGAAAAACTCATTTAATAATTCCATTATAGTGGTTGCAGTGTGCTCTTTCAATCTCGGCTTATTGTGAATATTGAAGAATATAGTAGGATCATTTCAATCTGAACAACTATAAAATTATCTAGTGTACTTTTTCAATTTTTTTACACTTAATTAACTATATAGATCATAAACATCCTTTAAATACATTTATTCATTTTTTAAAGAAGACCAATCACCCCCTTTAGGATATTTTTCCTTTGTAACTCCATATCATCAACTGGTATTATAAAAATACCCAATTGTCGATATATAATATCTTTATTGATTTTAATAATTTATTGAAGAAACTATTATTGTGAAAATATCATATTTAATATCACATGAACTAAATTGAATAATGGATTGATACCCCAAAACCCATCTCATTTGATGGTACTGATTATTTATACTTGCACACCCAAATGGAATATTTCATGAATCATCGTAGAAATCATCATTGGGTAGACTTTGAAATGAAATACATCCTTCCTAAAGGTGAACATAGATCTATAGTCGACAACGATGTGATAATGTATTATCTTTATTTCAAGGTGATGAATATCTTATATTGTGTTATAAGAAAAACATATATAGTTAGGTATGTAATTCTATGACTGTGTATGGAATATAAAAATTCTATAAGTTACACACCTTGGTTTAGATAATCATATTAGATCTTTGTTTTGAATTTTAAAAGAGGAATATCTTGACTTCAAAATTATTGAAGTTAAAACTGTTAATAAAATGCTTCATTGATTTACTATTAATGTAAATTTTATGTGTTCTTTGGTTGATGCACTTTAAATTTCATATCATATTCAAAGAGTTCTTTGAGAACTTTTTATTAAGTGGAATTCTGAAAGGGAGGATATAGATTAATGACAACATTTTATAGAACGTTCTCTTTATGGTCTTATTAAATCATTATTACAAAATGTGTTTTATATTAAAAACATGTTAAGGAAGATAATTCTAATAAGAACTGATATTATTTTAATTCAAATATATCTAATTACCATACTAATAATGAGTTACATAGTAGTGATAGGAATGATACATCCTATGTTCCAAAATATGGTAATAGAAATAAGTGTTTCAACTCAAGGATATCTCATAATTCCAATACTAAGATGATCACTAGGAGAATATGATTGGTAAATAAATATCTAATTATGATCAAAATGTAATTTTTAATTTGTGTATCATAAGAGGGAACATCACGATAGATTTACCAATACAAAATAAGGATTAGAATAAGAGGAATAAATAATTTAAATAAAATAAGAAAATATCTACCTAGTTGATAAGTAATAAAATTAATGTGGTTTCGAAGAATATTATTTTTAAAAGGAAGTGGATAACTAATGTATGATGGCTTCTTCATATTAATTATTGGAAGATAATTATTATTCATCCTATAAATCTAAATCTAAAAAAACATCTTTTGAGATTTTCATAAACAAGTTGATAGACATAAAATTGAATTTTCAAAATTCATTAGGTTATTCAAGAACCATATGAGGAAACATAAGGATGTTCTTAAAATTAGTTCATATTTAAAGTAATATGTCCATGATAACAAAAATATATGGTCATTCAGATTTTAGAATTTATAGGAGAAAATATGAAAAATTTACTTGTGGAAAATGATATATTAAATTGAGAATTTTATTTCATGTTTATATTTCATAAAGATGAAATATGTAATTTTGATACCATTCTTATGAAAAAAGAAATTGTCAAAAATTTATGTAATATATTTCATTTCAAATCTATCTATTTCTATTTGAGGTAGGGAAAACATAGATAAAATAATGATTTTAAATAAAATGAAAAAATGATAACTAATCATGGTTATTATTATAATTTACATAAAATGTAAATCATTTTATTTTTGGAAATATATAATTTATTTAATCTAATGAAATATGTTTCTGATTTTATATGAATCGTGATTATTCTAATGAGTGTTCTTTTATAATACCTCAATTTATTAGAGATAATAATTATTTTAAATTATAAATCATTATATACTATATTTCTTATAATTTTTTTTAAAATCATGTTGGGTTCCCAATAATTCATATAATAACCCCATCAAACCAAAATTCTCATCAGTAGAAAATCTTTCTTAAAATTTAATTTTAAGAACTATGTCTTGGAGGCATAAATAAAAAAAACATTATATGGATAATGGATTCTAATGAAACATGGCTAGTAATGTTTATAGATTTATATCATTCAATCTAATGTGAATAAGGAAATTTTATTTTTTGGGATAATTCTAATGTATTTGTAAAAGGTATTAGTGTTGATTGAATTTAAAATTCAATTATTATTTATAAATAATCATATATATAATGTTTGAAACATAATTTAATAATCATTACCTGAATTTTTGGTAATGGAATGTTTGTTAAATTTTAAAATGATAACGGAATTTTTTAAGGATAAATAATATTTTATTCATATATAATATATATTATTTATTCTATTAATTTTTTCAGAATAATTGATAAAATGCACAAATGTTAAAATATTTTACAATAAAATAAAATTTTTCAGAAAATGAGTTTCTTAAATCCTAATTCTCGGTCGATCGATATGATTTCCATGAACGAATCTGTTCTATATTTTCTAAAACATAATGTGTATAGAACCTCTTTTTTTAAATTTTATTTTTATGTGGAAAACTAGTTTCAATTCAATCATGAATTTACAAACTCTAAGACCTCTTGATCTTAATCATTCAGATTTAGTTGGACTATTTAAATCTTTTATTTTATGTGGTAAATTTATTTTTTTATAGTATATGATTATAGAAGATACACGTGGGTTTATTTTCTTACTATTAAATCTAAAAATTTGTCTATATTTTTTCTTATTTTCTAAAATTATGGATTATAAATAATAAATAAAATTATAATTGATCATGGTGGTGAATTCCATAATATATATTTTATCCAATTTGGGGAAGAAATGGGTATTTTTAAAATAATTAATCCCCCATAACACCACATTAATATGGCATCGCTGAAAGTAAAAAATATAAAACATCATTAAAATGCTTAGATTATGTTAAATGAATATATTATACCTAAATATTTCTGGTTAGGAAATTTTAATTCTTTTTTATATATTATTATTGGAATATTTTATATAAATTTTCTGAAAATCAATCCTTATAATCTATAGAAGGGATGAAATTTTAAAATTGGTTATTTTTTAGTGTTTGGGTGTAATGTTTGTGTTCATGATACTAAGTATTTGTAATGGACCAAACCCTCCTGGTCCATCCCTTTTCCAAAATTCTGGTGTTTGGTATACCCTGGGCCTATCAGGTCTGGATCCTAAACTGTGGCATCTCGGTGGTCGGATGTCCACACGGTGTAAACCATAGGTGACACTGATCGGTGGGTCACCGATTGGTGTGTCCCTGATCGGTGTGTCACCAATCATTTTGTCACTGATTGCTGCGTCACTAATCTGTGTGTCACTGATCAGTGTGTCACCGATATAATGGCCCAGACCAGCCTGGTATATCCTTTTTCCAAAATTATGGTGTTAGGCATGCCCTGGGCCTATCAGGTCCAGATCCTAAAGGCGGCATCTCGGTGGTAGTATTTCATCTCTGTGTCAACTATCGATGACACCGATCGGTGGGTCACCGATCAGTGTGTCATTTATCTGTGCCAGTGGGGATTGTCGGGCTTTTCTTCCCCAACATTTCTTGTAACTCCACTTTTAATCCCTTTTAACATTTTAAAAGTGTTTCAAGGACGTTTTTATACCCATAAAAAAAATTAAAATCCCTATGGGTGGGGTGACTCTCAACAGACCTAGTGTGTATTCCTGTCACGCTTTTTCCTCTGTTTAAAGGAAATCATTTAACTCGTAGCTTTAGTGCCACCTCTCCATTGAGAAATTAAATAACAATTAATCCCATCGTGTGTAATCACCCAACCGCGTGGTGAAACCACTATATTCTTAACATTTGCTAAGTATATTGATATCCTAGAATGCCAGGATCTCACTCTTTATATCACAATATAATTCCTTTCTTCTTCTTTTTAGTTGGGTTTATTATTCCCCTCGGTTCATTTGGAGTCCCCTTCCTGAGGTGAGTGGTGCACCTATGTTGTAGCCTTTCCTACTCATTTTTAGAGTCCCAGGAGTTCCTCCCCTGCATGTCTTGCATCCTAGTAATTGGAATGACGAGAAATACATCGATCATTGATCATCAAGTAAGGTTTTTCCTTAGTCTCTGTTTACTGTGTATCATGCGGGGTAGGTATTCTATTGTTTTTGCGGGGATGGATGAAACCAAACCTTAAGGAAGATAATAAATGGACTATTAAATAATGAAGTGGGGTTTGATCGATGTTTCCACTGTACTATTTATCCTTGATTTTGTGTTGTGAATTGTACGGGCTTATGCCAACTGAAAATAATGGTTGGTGGTGGTATTTTTTATTCACTAATGATCCTCTATTTTTCTAGATATTTATGTGATTGAATGGAAGTAAATCAGAAAATGGTAAATCATCTATACTCAGTTGGTAAAATGGATATCCAATGAATAAGAATTCTTGTGTGATAACCCCTATTAACCAAACTGAAAGATGGAATATAATGAATGGCATAATCAAATTTGAAAACTCCCTTGATCTATTCTGGTGATGTTTACGGTTGATGCTTGAAAAGCATCATGGATGGGTATGGTATCCTCTATTGTGGTGAAGCTATTAGTTTTTGGATTCGAGGCCATGTGGGGCCATATGGTGGGGCTTGGTTTGGTTCTATTACTATTAGGTATCTCACAGATCACTTTCGATGTTGCTACTTTAAAAGAGAACTGGGTGTGAATGCTTAAATTTCTATTTGGTTGTTTTCTATTCCTTGGCTTGTGGTTATGCATGTTAGTTTCCCAGTAGTGAAGAACTACTATAATGGAATCACTTGAATATGAAAAAATATTCAAGTTTAATGGGGAATTGGTTTCGGGAATAAGTTGTGACTTGGCCGTGGGTGTTGTGTTTTTTTGAATGAATAGTAATAAGGGTGTTTCTATATAGGCTGGTTTTGGAACCCCTAGGCTGGGATGAGTGCTTATTACCTATATGTATAATTTAGCTTTGTTGTTTCTTATTTACGCCCCACCCTAGTTGTGAACATTGTGCCGAACACCCCCATTTCATGGGGGAGGGTGTTTTCCCCAACACTTATATGAGTGGCTGGTTATTAGCTCCTTTTCTGCTCCCTTTCCCAAGTATCCCAAGACTCATCGGGTAGGATGTGATGGCCTGATTTCCATTAGAGCCCTAGATTATTCGGGCAGGGTACGTCGTGGTGGTAGGCCCAGGTGTGTGTGGACAGGTGGTTTCTCAAGTGTCTTCGGAATGAGGCCCAGGTGTCATTGGGGATGGCAGTAGTTGTTCGGACCCATATGTGTGCGGGTAAGTGGTTTATGATGTTTCTTAGGGAAGAGGCCTATGTGTCTTCAAGTGTGGTAGTAGTTTTTCAAACACAGGTGTGTGCGGGCATGGTTATGTTTGGTTGCTGTGGCCCATGTGTTTTCGGGCTGCATGTGTGGTTGTGAATTCCCAGGTGTGTGTGGGTGGGGTGTGGTAGTGGGACTGTGGTGAGAATGGAGGGAGAGATTTTACGTATATTATGTCTTCAATAACCAGTGGGAAAGTGGCACGGGGTACCGAAATATTGTTGTTATATTGCTATTAATTATTTGAATTGCGTTATTTAGAGAGTGTGACTTGGTGAGGTTTGGGTGGATAGTTTTCCTTGTTGGGTGTTTTGGTTATCTCTTATTTTTCTACGGGGCAATAGAATGCCTCCCCACTTGTGCATGAGATCTTTTGGTTTTCCATACTGAGTATACATGTATACTTACCCAACATATACAAACATCTTTCAGGTTTCTAGGAGGACATCAGGGATCGTGTGGGACCGTACTAGCTCGGACCATTGGAAAATTTCGGTTGTTGTTTTCTTTTCTTTGGTACCTTCATTTTGGTGTTTCCTTGTACTTTTGAGCATTTACTTTTGGAACATGCATGTAGGAATGGATGGTTTTGGATTTACTTTTACCTCCATTTTTTGTGTTGTTTGGGATTTACTATCATATCTACAGATCCTACTAAATAAAAAGGGTAATGCCATCCATTTTGTGTGAAATTCAATACCCTTGGTTCTAGTCACCACTCCAGGACCTATTGAAGGTGGGTTTCAGGGGACTTTATCTCTCCTTCAAATTTAGGAAGGAAGGGTCTAGGAATCCATTGTACCTTCCCTCATCTTGATGAAGGCGGGTCATGACAGAATGGTATTAGAGGAGGTCGAGAGATAGGATGGAGTCCGGAGTTTGGACCAATGAGGATTGCTTGGGATGGTAGGTCAAAAATGTTAGTAAATCTTGTTGTGTGAAATAGGGTAGGGAAGATCAGCTAGGGCACATGATTTTAGGGCCCCACAGTGATCTGATGCAAGGACTCTCAGCCTTCTGAATGACCATGTGAGACTACACTGATTGCAGGGTAGAGACCCTAAGAAAGGTACATGCATCAAAATGACTTGTGTTCTTGTGTTTCTTGGGTATTTTGGAGATTTAAAATGAATAAGAAGTCTATGAAAATTTAAAACAAATATTCTACACTACTTGGGCATAGGCATTCCTTATTTACCTTGCAGTTATGACACCTGGATGATGACCCTAAGTAGTGCGGGCGATCGTGGCCTAGGAAGCTATCTTGGCTGATCAGTTGAAGGCTGATCAAGAGGAGCAGTATGACCAGTGGCAGAGGATGCTTCATGACTTTTAGTGGAAGACCCTTGGGAAGTAAAAGGGTTGTGTCTCGGACATGGAGACAGAGAGCAGGCTCAAGGATCTGGTGATAGCTTTCAGCTTGATCCGGGCTCCGACAAAGGACTGGATTCCTTTGGCTATAAGCCAGATGTGGGAGTGGCATGTAAATGGTGGACTCTCTACCATTGGAAGAAGATGGAGGCTGAGGTTGTGTGGAATGACTTCAAGAAGGAGTTCCGTGTAATATTCCTCTCTTCGATGAAGAAAGCTGAAAATATGTAGGAGATACTATCCCTCCAGCAGGGGAGCATGGCAGTGAGGGAGTGCAGGATAAAATTCAAAGAACTCCTTCATTTTTTCCTAGACCTCTTTCCAGATGAGGAGTCTCAGGTGAGATGTTTAGAGGAGGAACTCTGACCTTATCTTCAATATGTGGTTATTACCTTCACCCTACCGACATACTTGGATGTCCAAAAGACGACTGATGTAGTGGAGAGGATGCACACGGTGGGAGGAATTCTGCGAGAGGGAATCCATTTGGGATCGTCCTAGTGGAAGGAAGTCCGTAGCATCCCTCCAGTGTCAGGGCCTTCTAGGTTTCGACCAATGGGGAGTAGAACCCAACTGTTTCAGTTTCTATCTCCCAGTCCTTTCCCTTTCCTTGAAGGCCCAAGACCAAGGTTTTTCATCTATGGGAGTTGTGGGAACCTTCAGAATCAGTGTCTAGATAGAGTGTTTTACAGTGGGGATGGGTAAGTTCAGCGCCCACCACACCAGCAGAAGCTTCTAGCCAGGCTCTTTTAGCAGCAGTAGCAGTAGGGATAGTGAGCTCCCACTCCTCCAAGAGTAGATGTGGCAGGAGGAGGCCGACCCCTGGGTTCTCCTCAAGTACTTTGACTAGGGCATGGTCGGGGGGCAGTTGACTGCCAAGAGGTAGTAGAGCTGGGTGTTGGCAGTTGCATGCTTCAGAGGCTGCAGTTCCAGCAGGGCTGAAAGTTGTTCGATGTATGATTAGTTTGTTTAATACTCTTTTCTATGCCTTGTTTGATACAAAATCTTTGCACTCCTTTGTTGCACCCAATCTGGCATGTGATCATGGTTTAGACGTTGAGAGACTTCCAGTTCCACTAGTGTTTATTATTCCAATCAAAGGTCAGACAGACTTGTTTTATGTTTTCTGAAGGTGTAGAATAATGATAGGTCCACATCAGTCAAGTTGGGATCTTTTACTATTGCAGATATAGCCATATGATGTCAGCCTATGCATCAACTGGCAGTTTTATGTACACGCTATTATCAATTGTTTCAGAAGAAGATTAATGTTCTCCGATGAGTATGGTGAGTGTGTGACTTTCACTGGTGAGCGAGGCTTCCAGGAAGGTAGCGGGCTGGTGGATCCCATCATTTCCCTGTTAGCTGAGGCGTTAGTGGTTTCAGCAGATATAGAGATGGTGGAAGTCCCAGGGATTGTTATTGAGTTCTTGTAAATTTTCCCTGAAGATGTGGTGACACTACCCCCTCGACATTATGTTGAGTTTGAGATAGACTTTCCACCTAGTGCCCTTCCGATCATGATGGCTCCTTATCAGATGGTGCCATATTAGTTGTGGGAGTTGTATATTAATATTGAAGAATTGATGAAGAAGGGTTTTGTATGAGCTAGTGTGTCACAATGGGGTGATCAGGTCTTGTTCGCAAAGAAGTAATATGGTGGTGTCAGGCTGTACATAGACTACTAGAGACTGAATCAGGTAATGGTAAAGAACTGTTACCCTCTCCTGAGGATAGACGATCTCTTTGACCAGCTGAAGGGAGAAGGTTGCTTCTCTAAGATCGATCTACGGTCTGGGTATCACTAGAAAAGGGTGAAGGACAGTGATATCCCAAAGACTATTTTAGGTGTAGGTATGGGAACTTTGAGTTCATAGTTATGTCGTTCGGTGTTACGAACCCACCTATTGTGTTCATGGTGCTCATGAACTCTATTTTCCATGAGTTTCTGGGATGGTTTGTCATTGTGTTCATTTATAACATTTTGATCTAATCATGATCATAGGAGGATAATACTAATCCCCCCCAAGATGGTCTTGGAAATCTTTCGACAACACCATCACTATGGGAAGTTGTCCAAGTGTAAGTTCATGACATGAGAAGTGCATTTCCATGGACACGTGGTATCTCATTAAGGGGTAGTGGTTGACCTGTCAAAGGATGGAGCAGTTGTTTCATGGGAAGCACCGAAGAATGTGACAGAGTTTCACAGCTATATGAGTCTGGAAGGATATTATATGGGGTTTGTACATAACTTTCTTGGAGTTCTATCTCCCTTGACAGATTTGACCCGAAAGGACCAGGCCTTCGTATAGAGTGAGTAGTGTCGAGCAATGTTCAGATTTCTAAAGGAAAGGTTAGTGAGCACTCCAGTGCTATAGTTTTCATAGGAATGGGTGTTGTATGCGGTATTTGTCATGATTCAAGACTGTTCATGGGGTGTGTTTGGATGCAGCAACTGGGAGTGTTATATTATGTGTCTAGGCAGTTATGTCCTCATGAGCGTAACTATTCCACCCATGACCTAGAGCTTAGAGTAGTAGTGTTTAAAATGAAGTTGTGGCGACATTTCCTCATTAGGGAGCACTTTGTGGTATTCACGGATCACAAGATTTTGAGTCATATCTTTACCCAGCGGAACCTAAACTTGAGACAACGAAGGTGGGTGGAGTTTTTGTGGGACTAATACTTTGAGATCTTATACACTAAAGGTAAGGGGAATTTTTTGATTGATGCCTTGATCAGGACTTCCCAGAGGGAAGCTGTTTAAGAATCTGTTGATGCTTGGAATGAAATGGAGGATTTGGCTTCCCTATACCTAGATTCAAGGGTGGATGGTGGCAGATGTTGTATGTTTTAGATGATTGTGCTTTTCTCTCTGTTGTGTAAGGTGGAGGAGTCTCAGTGTGGATACATAGAGACTGAAGTGATGTGTGATCGGGTTAACCAATGAAATGCTCTGGAAGGGTGTTTGGAAGATGGTTAGAATAAGTTTATTTTCAGAAGGAAGTTGTTTTCCCCAGAGGTAATGTGGGAAGAAGTTCATAGTGATTTCCATAACTCACTCATAGCAGTACACCCTAGAGTTTCCATGATCTTCCAAGGCATGAGAGAAGAGTTTTGGTGGCCCGGGGTGAAACTGGTTGTGGCATGATTTGTGGTAGGGTGCCTAGTGTGTCAGTAGGTGAAGGTTGAAGACTGCGTCCCAGGAAGTTTTTTGTATCCTTTTGATGTCCCCGAGTGGAAATGGGATGGAATCTCAATGTATTTTGTCATAGGACTACCCAGGGTGTGAGGGTGTTATGATTCTATCCGGGTAGTGGTTGACAGATTGAATAAATCATCTCACTTCCTGATGATCAAGGAGTCGAGTGCGGTGAATTCCTTAGGATAGAGATATTGGGATGAGGTGGGGTGGTTTCATGGTGTTCCAAGGTCCATAGTCTCAGATTGGGATTGGCAGTTTACCTCATGAGTTTGGAGGGGATTACAGCATGCTTTTGGCACCCAGTTACGCCATAGCATAGCTTTCCACCCCCAGATAGATTGGCAGATAGAGCAAACCATCCGTAACTTGGAGTATATGCTACAAGAATGTGTTTTGGACTTCCGAGTATCATGAGAATGACATTTCCCATTAGTATAGTTTTACTACAATAATATTTATCACTATACTATCAGAATGACACTATTTGAAGCCTTGTACAAAAGTTCGTGTTGTTCGCTAATGTGCTAAACTGTGGTAGGAGAGGCAGGAGTTATTGGCCCATAAGTAGTGTAGAGAAAATGAAGATGGTTCTGCTGGTGTGTGAGAGGATTAAGGAAGCCCAGGACTGGAAGAAGTTGTATTTCAGTCATAGGAGGAGGCCCCTGGAGTTCGAGGTTGGAGACCATGTGCTCTTGACGGTTTCCCCTAGACGTGGGCATCAAGGGTTCAGCAAGGGGTGCAAGTTCTCCCCTAGGTTCATCAGGCCTTTCGAAGTGTTGGGGTGAGTCTAAGAGGTGGCATATCAGCAGGCATATCATCTGGTATTAACACCTCAGTTGGAAAGGATCCATGACATTTTCCATGTCTCCCATCTTTGTCGATATCTACAAGATGACTCCCAAGTCATTGACTGGGAAGAGTTGGATATATGGGATAATGATACGTTCATGGAGCGACCAGTGATGATTGAGGATCGAAAAAAGAAAGTGTATCATGGATGAACATTTTGGTTCGTGTGTTGTGGAGGTATGGTGGAATCAAGGAGAGTACATGGGAGTGAGAAGCTCAAATGTGCACCTAGCACACAAAGCTATTTTGAGTTGCTATTCTGAGCCTTCCTTATTGTTTTTTTTCCTGCTATGATGTAATGCTGACCTTGTTGGTTTATAAGATGTTTTATTTCCTTGTTGTGTGAATGTTGTGAAAAGACCTGATATGTGGGGAAGGGAGGAACTGGCCCCTAATCAAGACGCATTAATGTGGATGCAATTAAACCCATGTGGGCGAGTCAGTTCTACCCAAAGAGGATAATATCTTGACCTGGAGGAAGGAACTCCATGATCTCTGTGTTGGGACAATATCATCCTTGGGTTTGGGATGGATGTTTGGGGTAGTTTGTCCCCAAGAGGTATCTTTCGAAGTTTTCGTTCGGACCCCTCTCTACTATTTAGGTCTATATTTGATTCTCGAGGATGAGAATAGTTAGAAAGGTATCTAATGTAATGGACCATACCCTCCTATTCCATCCCATTGCCAATCTTCTAGTGTTTGGCACACCCTGGGCCCATTCGGTCCGGTTACTAAGTGTGGTGTCTCGGTGGTAGGATATCCTCATGGTGTCAACCATCAGTGACACCAATTAGTGTGAAACAGATCGGTGTGACATAGATCCGTGTGTCACCAATCAGTTTATCAACAATCAGTGTGTCACCAATCAGTGCTGATGGGGCTTTTTGGGTTTTTCTTCCCCAGTTCTTTCCATAACGCCACTTTTAATCCCTTTAAACCTTTTAAAAGTGGTTCAAGGACATTTTTAGCCCCATAAAAAATATTTTAAATCCCTATGGGTGGGGTGACCCTCAACGAACCCATCTTTTTATCCCTATTACGTGTTTTCCACTGTTTAAATGAAATCATTTAACTCACTGCTTTAGTGACACCTCTCCAATGAGAAATTAAATAACAAATAATACCATCGTGTGTAACCACCCTACCACATGGGGAAACCACAATCTTCTTTAAATCAACCCATGATATTGATATCCCAAACTGCCAGGATCTCACTTTTATATCACACTACAATTCCATTATTCTTATTCTTGATAGGCTTCGTTCATCCCCTTGGTGCATTTGGATTCATATTCCTGAGGAGAGTGGTTCACATGTGTTATATCTTTTCCTACCCATTCTTGGAGTCCCATGAGTTCCTCCCCTACAATTTGTGCATCCTAGTCATTGGCCCGAAGATAAAAACAACAATCATTGATCATCAAGTAGGGTTTTCCCTTAGTCTCTCTTTACTGAGTATTATGCGAGGTAGGTATGCTATTATTTCTATGGGGATATATGAAACCAAACATTAATGAAGATAATAAATGGATTTTTAAAGAATAAAGGGGGTGTGATCAATGTTTATAATGTACTCTTTATCGAGGATTTTGTGTTTTGTATTGTACGGGCTTATGCCCACTGAAAATCATGTTTGTTGGTAGTATTTTCTTGTGCACTCAAAAACATCTATTTTTCTAGATATTTATGTGATCGAATGGATGAAACATGGAAAATATTAAATAACATATACTTGGATCATTAAATGGATGCCCAATGAATAATAATCCTTGTGTGATCACCCCAGTTAAACAAATAGAAATATGGAACTAAATGAATGGCATATTCAAATTTGAAAACACCCTTTCTCTCTCCTGGTGATATTTATGGTTGATTCTTTGGAGGCAATGTGGATGGAGATGGGATCCTCTTTTGTGGTGCATTTGTTTGTTTTTGGATCTGAGGCTGTGTGGGGCCATATGGTGGGGCTTGGTTTGGTTCCTGTAATTTGAGGGATCTCACAGATACCTTTTGTTGTTGTGACTTTACCAGAGAACTGGTTTTGAATGCATAAATTATTGTTTGGTTGTTTTCCTTTCCTTTTCCTATGGCTAAGCAGGTTAGTAGCCCAGTAGTGAAGAACTACTTTAATGGAATCACTTGAATTTGAAAACAAGAGTGGAATCAATGGGGAATTGGTTTCTAGGAATATGTTGTGACATGGCCATGGGTGTTGTGTTTTTTTTCAATGAATAGAAATGAGGGTGTTTTTGTACAGGTCAGTTATGGAACCCATAGGCTGGGATGAGTTCTTGTTACCTATATGTATAATTTAGTTTTTATGTTTCCTATTCGCACCCAACACATGTTGAGAACTTCATGCCGAACACCGCCATTTCATGGGGGAGGGATTTTTACCTACACTTCTATGAGTGGATAGTTATTAGCTCATTTTTTGCTCCCTTTCACGAGTATCCCTAGAATCTTTGGGCATGCTGTGATAGCATGAGGTTCATTATAGCCCTAGATTCTTTAGGCAGGGTACGTGGTGGTGGTTTTCCAAGGTTTGTGCGGGCAGGTGGTTTCCTAAGTTTCATCGTGATGAGGCTCATGTGTCTTCTAGCATGTCAGTAGTTGTTCGAACCTAGGTGTGTGTGGGTTGGTGGTTTCCCAAGTGTCTTCAGGATGCCTCATAGGTGTCTTCGGGTGTGGAAGTTGTTTTTCAGACCCAGGTGTGTGCGGGCGTGGTTAGGTTTGGTTGTTGTGGCTGAGGAGTTTGCGGGTAGGATATGCGGTTGTGATAACCCTAGTGTGTGCTAGTGGGGTGTGGCAGTGATACTACGGTGAGAGGGGTGGGAGAGGTTTGACACATAGGATGCCTTCAATAACCAGTGGGAAAGTGGAATGGGGTACCAAAATATTGATGTGCAATTGCTAATACTTATTTGACTTGTGTTATTTGGAGAGTGTGCCTTCGTGAGGTTTGGGTGGACAATTTTCCTTGCTTGGTGTTTTGGTTATCTCTTATTTTTCCACAGGTCATTAGAATTCCTCACCACTTGTGCATTAGAGCTTTTGGTTTTCCCTACTGAGTATACCTGTATACTCACCCAACATATATAAACTAATTTCAGGTTTCCAGGAGGACATCAGGGATCATGTAGAACCATACTAGATCGGACCTTTGGAAGGTTTCTTTTACTGTTTTATTTCCATTGGTACCTTCCATTGCTGTTTCCTTGTACTTTTGTATCATTTACTTTTAGAACATGCATATGGGAATGGTTAGTTTTGGCCTTACTTTTACCTCCAGTTTTGCGGTTGTTTGAGATTTACTATCTTATCTCCTGATCCTACTAAATAAAAAGTGTAGTGCCTTCAATTTTGTGTGAAATTTAATACCCTTGGAGCTAGTCTCCATGTCGGGACCTATTGAAGGCAGGTTTCAGGGGGACATTATATCTCCTTCAACATGAGGAAGGGTCAGGCAATCTGATGCCCCTCCCTCCTCTTGGTGAAGGAGGGTTGTGATAGTATTATTTATATAAATTTGATGAAAATCATGATAATGTTATTTTTATGGGATATTCAAATAATAGTGGGAAATATAGTGTGTATATATAAAATAACCATAGCTATTAAAGAGTAATTTCTTTTAATGTTTGACGATAAATATATGAAGAAAATGGATAATTATATTTATCAACATGAGGATGATTTTATAGACTTTAATTATGAAGCACATGTTCCTCTTAATAACTATGGACATTTTCAGGAATAAAACTGTTCTTCAAAATATGAACCTATTCATCGAAAATAATAAAATACTTATAGAGACCATCCAATAAAAAAGGTGATTAATTATTTTTAATGAAAATATTATACTAGAACATAAATTATGAATATCTGGGAATATAATTATTTTAATTTTTAATTTGTAAAAAATCATATTAATGTGGATTTTGATGATTCAAATTGGAACAAGGATATGCAATATGAATTCAATTAGTTTTATAGGAATAATATGTGTACATTTGTTGTTCCACCAATAAATTCTCTTATTATTAAAACTAAAGCAGTTTTTTAAACACACTTTATTAATATATAAATATATTTAAAATTAAAGATACATTAGACGTTCAAGGTTATTCTCAAGAAGAAATCATGGACTTTCAAGAATATTTTCCATATGTCTCTAGATAAGAAGTTATTAGAATATTATTTTCCTATACTAGTTTTTTCTGATTAAAATTAATTTAAATTGAGGTCAAACCCACTTTTTAAAATGGTTTTATTTCAGAATATGTGTATGTTATGTAACGTCCCAAATTTGGTTTCCGCCCATGGTTCCCAGTACCTAGTTGGTCACAAGACCTCAATAGTATTTCCCCAAATACTAGAGGCTTCTGACTAGCAGTGAAGGCCTTGGTTTGATACTGGGGAAACTATTCCCTCAAAAGAAGTGTAACATAATGGAAACAATTAGTAAACTGTAGCAGAAGTAGTAATGCCATACAATAGAAGTAAACAGCTGAAGACTGATAGTATAAAAACTCTTTCATATATAAATAAAAGATGCTTGTCACATGTATCTAGGAAAGTAGATAAACAAGTCACAATGCTGGAAATAAAATACTGAAACCAAATTTCAAAAAATAGTAAACTCCAACAGCATCACAATCCTCATCTTGGTCTCATTCTTTCCAGCTCCAACATCATTCAACATCCTGATGAAGATATGTGGTTCCCTAATATATACCTGCAACCATATAATTTAATTTGGTCTAAAAGCATGACCCAAATAAGGTGTGAGATATATCCCAGTAGGAAACCACCAAAAGATATGTACCCATATGTTCGTGAATATTTAAATATATCATAGGAAATTCTAATAATTAATGCAATAAACTAGAAATTACCCAAAACTAACCAATCCTACAGTTTCCAATTATATTCATTACATTTATTAATTATTCAAACCATTGAATAATGTAACCTTAGTATCAAGCCTATGATTTGTATCCCCTATATAATATAACAATAAGACGTCTCGAAAGACCATTTAAACAATCAATTAAGACATTTTCCAATCTTCTGTTTTGAATTAAAAGACTCCTCACAATATTTTAATCAGTCAAAAGAAACCCTCTCAGAATATTCTCATAGTCTAACCCCTCTGGTTCAAAAAATCATTAATTCAATAATATAATGCCCCTCTGGGAAGGCTCACACAGTCTAACCATTTGGTCCCACATAACACAATACATTTATAAACAACCTCCTCAAAGATCTCATGGCCAATACCCCCTTTGTCTGCATAGCAGTAATGAATTATAATGACCCCTAGCAGTTCTCATAGTCAATTACCTATGGTCGAACAATCATTTAATAGCAACCCTCTGGGTATCTCTCACTGGTCTAACCCCTATGGTCTATGACCATCCAGTAGCACTCACAGTCAATACCTTTGGGTTAACATAACATCAATTATAAATAAAAATCCCAATCTTAGGAATCTTTCATAGTCAATTACCCTTTTTCCAATATTCATAAAGAGAAACACATGCATCTCATATAATATGTAACTCCATCATAACAAAATGAGGCATGTAAAACAAGCAAGCCTAACATTCTACCAAGACCCAAGAACACTAATTAATCAAACATGTAAAAGATATCCATAATCAATGTATAAAACCTTATGCATAATCATATAACCCTTTCTCAAACAAACACACCATAATAGGTCTTAAACAAGGATAAATTTCTAAACTTGCAATACCCTAACATTGGTATTCATAACTTCAGCATATATAATCTAAATACAATCAAAAAAAAGAACAAACCACCTACCTTTATGTTGTATGATAAACACTCTTGAACGTTCAGCCTTGAATCATCCTAGAATGAAATAGATCTATGAAAAGGGTAAAAACAATCAACCCTCGATAACTGGTTAGAGAGGAGAAATCAGGAAGAGATTTTCAAGAAGAATGAAGAACTCGTCTGTATGATTCAAATTCACCTGCCGGAGTTTGGATCTAACTGCGGATGGAGAAATAGTGTCTTGGACTTTGATCACTGATCATGGTATCTTCTGGACTAACTGTGTTTATAAGAATTTAGTTCTGGAGATGAGACACGACCCCTTTAATATTACTCAATTAAAAAGAAAAGTACACAGTGTGTTCATTTAATGTACATGTCATGTACTATCCTCAATTATCCCCCACATTAGGATGTCTTCCTGGTCACCTACAAAACCATGTACTCGGCCATTACACGGCTAGTACAAGGCTACACACAACAATAATGTAAACGGAATGTACTCAAGAGTTCACGACATGTCATAAAAAATTCCCCAATTCTAGAATTTTTCATCAAAAACAACAAGAAATAAAGATATATACTTTAAAGGATGATTCAGGTTTTTAAAAACATCCCCCTCATAAATAATTTCATCCCAAAATTTCCCTTATGAGGGTGGAGATGAAGAAATTTCAAACAATTCTGGTTGTTTTGATCTTACATCGGCCACTGTCTCCCAAGCCCCATCCTATACTCGCTCGCGCTACCATAGCACCTATACCAGAGGAACAGACCATCCATGGGGAAACTTCATGTTATGATCCAAAATCTGTATAGGTTGATACTCTAAGGATGCATCCACCTATAACTCAACCCCCTCATGTTGGAAAACCTGAGACGTGTAAGAAAAGTAACATCGTATATGAGAAAAAATGAAGATGTTGTTCATAGCCCTATATCTATGAGGTAACTTCAAACAATAGGAAACCACCCAAACTCTTTAAAAAACCTAAAATAGCTCGATGTATCTCGGTGAATGATTCCCCAACCTCCTAATCATCTTGTGTCCCAACCTCATCATTACACCTATGAAAACCTGATCTATGACCTCGATCTACAGAGGTCATATCTTTCGATCAGCATAAGATTTCTACTTATATTGTGTAGTATCCATCCTCTTATAAATCATCTCCACATGATTAGTGGTCTCTTGGAAAAGATGAGGTCCTAGCATAGCTTCCTCTACTATCTCCAACCAATATAGGGGTGATCGACACAACCTATCATAAAAAGTCTCATAAGGTAACATCTGAATCATTTCATAAAAACTGTTGTTGAAAGAAAACACCGCTAATGGTATGTGTATCTCCTAATAAACCCCAAAATCATGGACGCATGTTTTAAGCATGTACTTCAAAAAACTGAATCATGTACTCAGACTGGCCATCGGTTTGGGCATGGCATGCTGTACTTAGAAGTACATGTGTATCCAAATCCCTCTATAGTCCCTTAGAGACACGAGAAGTAAACTGTGTGTCCCTATCTAAAATGATTCATTGTGGAACTGCACAAAAACATACAATATCTTGGATGTAAAAAAATTCCAAGATCATAAAAAATTAAAGATTCCTTGATCTGAAAGAAGTGTGAAACCTTCAAGAGTCATTCAACAACAACCCAAACCAGATCATTCCCTCAATGTGACCGTAGTAAAACCATCACAAAATCAATGGCGACATCATTCCACTTCCTCTCGGTAATTGGTAACTACTCTAGAGGCCATTATAAATGCTGATACTCTGCCTTCACCTACTGATTCCTAGATCATCTCATTACAAAACCTGCAACATCCCTCTTCATACCCTTCCTCCAAGACTAATGATGGAGATCTAGATACATTTTGTGACACTATGATAAACTGCCCAAACTAAGGAATGAATATCTCACAAAAGGTTCTCTCGTATGTCTACTGACACCCATACGCACCCATGAGAATACAAGACCTCATACTTTTCTATGGTCCACCAAGGAGTAGGGCCCTCTCCTAAAACACTTTCTCATAGGACAAGGCCCTCATAATATGATAGCTACCTCATTCACACACAATATAGAAAATTAGAGGTAAAATATATAGATGAAATAAACATCTTCCCATGTCTGTTTTGTACCTCCAAATGCATCTTAGATAATAGATCCATAAGCTTCCACTCATTACTGGCCTCTTGAACTGCCAAAATCTGAGTCCTCCTGCTCAAAACACTAGCTACGACATTGCCTTTCCCAGGCGTGTATGAAAGCTCAGTTTCAAAATACTAAACATATTAAACCCACCTTAATTGTCTAAAATTAGGATCACGTTGGCTAAAGATATAATATTGAATTTTATGTTCAGTGCATACTATAGAATTATCACCCAAAATATAATGTCTCTAACAGTGCAATGCATGCACAACTATAGCTAACTGGAGATTTTGTGTCGGGTAGATCCTTTAATGTGGATTCAACTATCGAGACCTGTACACAACAACTCCTTCCCCATACACAAGCACTACTCCCAACCCGATACTTGATGCACCTTAGATAAAAGTGTAACTCATGCCCATATCTAGAAAATTCAGTACCAATTCTGAAGTGAATCTCCCTTTCAACTATTGAAAGGATGAATCGCAAAAATCTATCCACATGTACTTTGGACCCTTATTAGAAAGGCCCTTTAGTGGCACTAATAAGAATGAAAATTCCTAAATAAAGAACATTTAGTAACTAGAAATCCCCCAAAAATTCCATACCCCAAGATATTCTTCAGATGATCCCAGGAAACTGCAGGTCTCACTTTCTTTGGGTCTAATGATAGTCTTGTCTCTAAGATAACATGAACTGACAAGTGAATCTGGTCCATCCAAAAGTGGAATTTAAGAGATTTTCATATAACAAATTCTCTCTAAGGTTACTAAATATTATCTCAAGATGTATGGCATGGTCATTTAGAGTTTGATTGTGCACCAGTATATCATCCACAAAGAATACCAACAAAATATAAGTATAGAACACTCGGTTCATCAGTGCAATTAAAAAAGAAGGTGTGTTCGAGAGACTAAATGAAATAACCAAATAATCTTATAGATATTCCATTCTTTGAAAGTCTATAAGAGGTATATCTTATGGTATAATGTGTAGCTGATGATAATCAGATCTCAAGTCAATATTTGAGAACACTTGGTCTCCTCGAAGATGATAAAAGGAATCATTGACCCCGACAAGGGATATCTGTTTTTGACTATCAACTAGTTCTTATTCCTATAATCATTCCAATGTCTAAGGGTACCATCTGAATTTTTTGAAAAATGACCAGGTGAACCTCAAGGATAATTACTTGGTTGGATGAAACCCTTTGCCTGAAACTCCTTTAATTTCTTCTTAAGGTCATGTAACTCTTGTGTATCTATCATATAAAGAGTAATGGGCACCTGTGATACCCCTAAAATGATCTAAATAGAGAAATATACCTCTCAATTCAAAGATAAACCTGAAAAGTTATCTAAAAATACAACCCTGAAATGATACAACATTAGAATAGATTACATATGTGAAGTTCCATTGACACCCATATATACACAAGCAATCTGGGTTGTAATTCCTCTAAGACAATGATGCTAGGGCCCCTCTCTTCTCTCATAGACATACCACTTACCCTTGTGTATAGAAGACCCACCCTATGGTGATGTGAAACTCACCCTACGGAAATAGTAGTAAACATTTCTAGAAAGGAGAAAAATCGGTCCATTATGAGAATGTAATCAAAGCATGTCATCTACAAGACATGAAGGTCCCACAAGAAGTTACACCCACCAACATCAAGAGGTCACTCCTTGAACTGATGTACACTATATTTCCTAATTCCCAACTGAGTTTCTAGCATCATACTCTCTTCATAAAACCTTCACAAAATTATGCATCATCACCTGTGTTTTGTATAATAGCTGGTTCCAAGACAGACATGATGGGAGGATCTGATAGTATTCCATTATCTATCCTTTCTGGTGATTGGTCTTTTCCTTGTACTTAGCGTAAAACCAGAGTATGTCTCAGCAGAATGACTCTATAAGGTCAAGCACAAACCACAGTTCAATATTATCAATGACAGAAACATATTATTTTGAGAAAGGAACGTGAGGAGGAAAAAATTCATGCTTTAGAAAACATAGTTATACGACATGTATAATATGTACACGACATGTTCCCTGAATCTTTTAACGTGGTATTTACCTCTTCCAATACTGGCCGTGTGGAACCCCTACACACAGTGTATTCCTATTATGACATGGTGTGTACTTGTATTTTCTCACCTGCCCAAGTATTTCATCAAAGCTAAACCACATGGGTTATGTTGGCACAACACTACAAGACATGTTCACCCTAGACACAACGTGTATTTGTTAGGTCCCATTGACCTGTTTTGTTGGTCACACAGTTTGAGACACAGTCAACACTACATGACACACAATATTGGGACATGGCGTGTACAAACTATGTTTAATCCACCCATGTCGTTAGTGACATGGTTGGACACATGGTCCTTACAGCATGATGTGTACTCATAATACACTACAAGTGCTACCGACGTTTCAAAACCCTTTGTCTGTACCCACATAGTCAATCACATGGTTATTGACTACAATGCATGTACATAAACTACACTACATATACATAAGAATATTGTTTCTTCATGAACAGAAGCACACATAACGTGTGTTCATAACAACACACACCAAGTTGTCTAGGATTCTAAACTGTAAGCCTCTTAAAATCTTTTAGAACCATATAAATCTTATAATTTTTTCCATGGAATGACAAATTATTACCAATGGAAGCCCATACTCCCCGCGAGTCAATTTTTGGCATCTCTATTCATATTACAACTTCAAAAAATTCAATTAATGTTCAAACATGATCCACTAAATTATGATCAAAGAGGGCCCATAATACCTCAAGGGCTAATGTTTGGTATCCATCCAAATAAAATGTTAAATATTTTAATACCCTATAAAAATAGTAGGTATTATATCATGACATATATCAAAATTACATGCATATCTAGCACCTTATCTATCACAACAGCATGATATAAGAAATTCATCCTTAATGGCATAACCAGAATGCATTAAATGTGATCTCAATAAAGTGCCTATATGATTCATGAGATGGAATACCCTCATCTCATCAGGTTTCAAACAAAAAAATCTTATTTGTGTAGTTTTAATTAGAAAGGTTTACAAAAATAATGGTTCACCTTATTGACCCGAGTCACATCATTTAGTCATTTAACCCGTTATCAGTCCGGGGTATTACATTTACACCCCCTTTAGAGCACAACATCCTCATTGTAGGCCTTATATCTCATCCCAGGTAGTGCACCACACTTCAAGCTGGGTTCCTAATCTGATACCACTTTGTAACATCCTATATCCAGGTGCCGCCCAAGGTTCCCTATAACCGGTTGGTCATGTGGCCTCAAGAGAATTTCCCCGAATGCCAGAAGTTGCCGACTACATGGGAGGGCCTTGGTGTGATAGTAGGGATACTATGATCTCATAGGTAGAGTAACATAGTGGAAACAAATATTAAATAGTGTTGGAAGAAATAATATCATACAACAGAAGTAAACAATAGAAGACTGATAGTAACTACATCATGTATAGATAATTGATTCATGTCACATGAATCTAGGAAAGCCTCTGAACAATTAAAAATATTGGAAATAAAATATTTAAACCAAATCCAAAAAATAATAAACTCAAACAGCATCACAAGAATCATCTTGATCACATTCTCTCTAACTTTAACATCTTTCAAGTACATGATGAAGAAGGGCGATTTCCTATATCTTTACCTGCAGCCATATAACTTATTTGGGTCCAAAAGAGTAACCCAAATAGGGTGTGAGATAAATACTAGTAGGAAACCCCCAAAAGATATGTGCCTAAATGTCAGTATATATATATATTCGAAAATATATAAAATGAAAGCAATAAACTCAGAAGTACTCAAAAGTAACCAATATGAGAGTTTCCAAGTACACTCATTACATTTATTAATTATTCAAACCATTGAATAATGTAAACTCGATATCTATCCTAGGATCTTTATCCCCTGTCTAATATAATAAATAGACATATCTAAATACCATCTAAATAATCAAGTAAAACTGAGTCCAAGCTTATGGTTAGGCTTGAAATACTCTTCATAATCATTCAATCAATCAAAAGAAACCCTCTAGGAAAGTTATCACATTCTAACCCCTATGGTCCAAAATATAATTAATTCAATAAAATTATGACCCTCAAGGAAAGCTCAGAACTTGTAACCCCTTTGTTCCAACTTAACACTACACATTTACAAACGACTTCCTAGGAAGCTCTCATAGTCAATACCCCCCTTGGTCTACATAGAAACAATGAATTATAATGACCCCCTGAAAGCTACCATAGTCAATTACTTATGGTTTGTCATTCATTTAATAATGACCCTCTGGGTAGCTCTCATGGTCTAACCCCTCTGTTCTATGACCACCTGGTAGCTCTCACATTCAATACCTTTAGGTCAACATAACAACAGCTATACATAAACGACCCTATCTTGAGAAGATATCACAGTCAATTCCCCTTGGTCAAACATTTACAAAGCGAAACACAAGCATCTCATATAATATGCAACACCATCTTAATGATACAATGCATATAAAATAATAAAACCTATCATGATTCCAAGACCCAATGGATATAATCAACAAATCATGGGAAACAAATCCATAATCAATGTATTAAACCATATGCATAATCAAATAATCCTTTATCAAAAAAACACACCATAAAATGTCTTAAACAGGGTTAAATACCAAAACACACAATACCCTAATGTTGGTATTTGGAACATAATCATATATAATCCAATAACAATCAGTAAATTGCAGAAACCACCATCCATGATTTTGTACGATGAATACTCTTGAATGACAGCCCGTGAATAAGCCTAGAAAGATGTAGATCTATGAGAATAGTAAGAGAGGACAACCCTCAATAACTCATGAGAGTGGATAAATTAGGAAGAGAGGTTCAAGAAGAATTAATAACTCACTGGTGGGATTCCAATGAACCCACCAATGTTTAGATCAGACCTCATATGAAGAAACATTGGTTGAGACTTTGATCCTTTCTCTCGGTTGCTCCAGGATGAATCGAGGTTTGAAGAAGTGCATTCTGTAGATAAGATGTGACCCCTCTCTGATTAATAAATTTAAAAGAAAAGTACATGGAATATTCAATTAATGTACATGTCGTGTTCAACCCTAAACTAGTCTATGCTTTATGCGGTCAGCTAGTTCACCTACACAACCATGTACTCAACTATTACATGGATAGTACATGGATACATGTAGAAACAGAGTACACAGGGTGTACTCAAGATATAATGGTGTGTACTTATAAAATTTCTCAATTCTTTCCTTTTTCCTAAAAAAAAACCTAAAATAATGATCCATACCTAAAATGGAGATACGGGTTTTTACATGTTAGGCATCCTGTAGTTTTGGAAAATGATAATAATAGTAATCATGTTTTATATTATTTAAGTCTTTATGTGGTTTTAAACTAGCTCTTTGGTTTTTTATGAAATGTTAACAATTTTTCCAATGGTATGTTTGATCTCACAATGTTTCATAAGAAAAATTGTAATGATATTTTTATTTTACATATTTATGATGATTTTGTTTTCATTGTATATTAAAATGAAAGCATTTGTAATGAATTTTCATAATTGATGACTTTTATATTTTATATGAGTATGATGGGGGAATTTAATTCCATCCTTATTTTAATATTTTTTCATTGAAATGATTTTATTTTCATAAATCAATAAAAGTAATTTAAATAATTAGTTATGATATTTGGGTTATGATCATATCATAATTAAAATACTTCGATGAGTACTTCAACAATTTAGATATATATAAATATAGAAAAGAAAATAATTCTAAATACAATAGAGGAATGATTTGAAGTTTATATATTTAAATTATTATAGGAAAACATTAAAGTTATTAGTTTTCATGTGTCCTAGATATCAAATTTATCCAATGAAATATTTTATCGAATTTGATAAAAAGTACATAACATATGTTAATATATATTTCTATATTTTTTTTATTTTATCCTAGAAAACTATGATTCCATTGAAAACCTACTATATTTCTTATTTTTGATGATAAATGATATATTGGAAGAGAGATTTAGGTATGTTCCATTCACTAGATAATAATTAGTTTCACAGGCTTCCAATAAATAACATTTTGAATCTCATTCAACTATCGAATATGAATTTATAGTTTTAGCATCATATTATGTTCAATTATTATGGATTTATCATATTGTGTTCAATAATTAAATTAAAATAATTATATAATTTATATTTCTAAAAAATGATTACAAATATCTAGGACTAAACACATTTTTGTAAAATTTTGCATTCATAGATATCATGTACCAAAAGGGAAAATAAGTATTGAATTTATTTATATATTAAATAAACTATCAGATAACATTACTAAGAATTTGTATAGTATTTTCTAATAGAAAATATATTTTTATCATGCTATGGTGGGATTTAAATTTACTTTTAAATAGAATGAATTTTTTGGGGATCTTTTGTGTACTTATAAGCTCAAATTTTAAGATTTATTGAAATGTATAAAATATAAAATCATTATTTCGATTACTAATAAATTATTTCTATAAATGTTTTTGTTATAATACTAGTATTTTGAGGCTTATTATATATAATAAATGTTCTTAAATAAGTTTACAAAATTTTCATTTTCAAAATTTATTATTTTATGAAGGGTTTCTCATTATTTTTCAAAAACATATTTTAAAATTATGATCACTTGAAAGTGGATCCTTGAGGATTTTTTGAAATAAACAGTTTAAAATAGTTTTTCATAATATTTACATTCATTAGTTTGAAATATAAAATGTCAAACAAATAATGGAATAAAATTAATTCATTTTAAATAGGGGAGAACATTTATTTTGAATATTTATGTTATTGATTATTTTAAAAAGGGTGAGATGTTTTTGAAATTATAATAGGATTAATAATTATGAAAATGTGTGAGAAAGTTTATAGTCCCCTAAATCCAAATTATGTTTTGATAATCGCAAATATTTTCTTTTTTATTTACATTAAAATTTTAAAAATTTGTCTCATGTATATGTTAAGGTTTTCTAAATCATTTTGAGATTATAATATTTATTTTCCTCAAATATCATTAAATTTCATGTTTTGAAAGGTTATACTATCTCTTATACATATATAACAATTATACTAGCGTAGTTAATTTTTTTGGGACCATAAATTTCATTTTTAGGTTCTTTTTCTAGCCCATTTAGCGATTTATAGATGTAGTTGATTCACATAGGTGATTCTCCCATGTAGTTGATTTACATAACTGAATTTATTTATTTGGTTATATTACATATTATGAAATTAACATAGTATAAAAAACTCTAAATTAAATTATAATAATTTTATTGTATTGGTAAAAATTATTTAAACTAAATAAGAAGATAAAAAATTCAAAATTGATCGTAAACAAGTACTAATATAGGTTATATATCACTGAATGTTTTAAGTTTGTATTCTTTAATTTACATAAAATAATTTTCTAATGTATTTAGATAAGAAAATGAGAGAGATATATATAAATATATGTAAGATTAATTTTATTATTATTAATATTTAATGATAATGAAAAGATATAAATATAATTTAACAATATCCAAAGGTTATTCTCTATTTTTAAAGTCCTAATTTACGTCTGAAAGTTATTATGTCATGGGGTTTTCAAATTCTAAGAATTAGATGTGTGATTAATTAACCTACATGAATAAATATACTATTTAAATAACTTAAATATATCCAAATATATCAAATCCTTTAATTATTAAATTTCTATATTTCATGAAAATAGTTTTTATATTGTTTAATAAGGAATAAAATGTGATTCACATGGGATTAAATGTGTATTGAGAGTCCCTTTAAAAAATAAAAAATTGAAATTTCCAAAATCAAATTATATAAAATATGAATGGATTTTATTTTTCAATATCCAGATATATTCCAAGGATTTTAAATATTTTTATTTACTCGTGTATTAATTTTTCTAATGAATTTCATTAGGTAGATTTTAATTAGATTATATAATATTATGGTTGAATTATTGGAATATTATTTTCCCTTTATTAAATATTTACACATGGAATATCTTATGGGAAATGGGCAAAGAAAAATCTGAAGAGCTTCAATAAAACTAAATGCATGATTATTTCTTCAACAACATAAAATATGTAACTATATTTAGATTTTAATTTTTTTGGGGACAAATAAATTCTTTTTACATAGTATTTATAAAACATTCACATGATATAAGGGTTAAAGATATTCTTGGATAGTGCAAGTGATAAATATTTATTGTGAACAACTACTACTCCCAGTTAAACTGAAATAATTTGATCCTTTGTTTTTTGGAGAATGGATTAATTCTTCAACACACAAAAATTAAATGTCTCATTTAATATTGTGGATAACTTCTTATAAATTTTTTTATATTATCATAATTGTAAATAGTTATATAACCCATAGAAATTTACAATTTTGGATTTTTAATCCAAAATAAATATTAGGCATTAGGTTGTGCCTCCAGTTGAAAAAGGATGGTTGTTCAGTTTATACCCCAAATTAGAAAAATGTAGGTATGTTTGGGTTTAATCCTCTATCATTGAAAAGTTTTACCAATACGATTGTGACACCATGTGGGAAAACACATTTTTATATTATTTTATAGTTGATATAGTTAGTTCCATTCCACTTAGTTCATGTAAGGGGTATATAATTGTGTAGGATCTTTTAAATGGAACAACTATAAAATATCCCATGAAAATTTTCTTTTAATTTATACAACAATAACATTATAAAACTACTATATTAAATCGAACAACTATAAAATATCCCATCATCATTGTATTCATTATGTTATGGTATCATTAGGGCCAAACGATAACTAAAACACACCACCATACCCCTTCGATCACTCTTGACTACTACCATCATGGAATACAAATATTAGATTGTCATGAAGCCATTATCCTCCCACTACCTTTCATCCCAGAAAAAATGAAACTCATCCCCTAATTATTTAATTGCACTCCATGTGGATCACATGAGTGTGACCCCACTGTCTATGTTGCAACTAACCTGCAATCCCTACACACATTCTATATATAAATACCCTAAAATTTGGTGTCATATATTAATTAACCATAGATATCATATAGATATATCTAATCCATTCCAATAATTCACATCAAATTTTCAAGGCAGAATAAAAATATTTTTTGGTAGTAGATTCCCAAAAAATTATATAAAATTTTTAATTGCCATACCAATGAAATAATTGACCAATAATTAGTTATATAATCATCAATATGGTGATTTTATTCACTTAGAAAACGTTCCCTTCATAAATGACTGGAAAAAATCAAAATGAAATATGTAAGCTTTTTTCCTTGAGTGGATAACGATTGATCCTTTCACCACATATTATTCTCCAACATTCTTCATCACTTATGATTGGATAAATCTGATAAAGACACAACATTAAATTAATTAAATTTTAACTTATAAATGAATTACTTTTCTTTCAATCGCAAAGATATATTTGGATTATAGTTTTTTTGAATTATTTGATCAACCTTACAAAAATATAATGTACATTTCTAGTCTCTTATAATAATTATTTGAAATAATGGAAGCAATTAAAACCCCCTTTTAAAGGATCTTCATTCATGATAACATAAAACTACATATAAAATAGAAAATAATTAATATATTAAATATATATACATTCATTTTTAGATCCACTAAACCAATAATGATATCCTTCAGATTAGATTAAGAGAGATCACAAAGTGGACAATAAGAGTATCCTACATACATATGTATTCATGGGCTTCCAATGAATCAATTGATGTTCAAGAGGGGTCCTCTATACTCCATGATGTACTCATTTCTAAAATTTAAAATTATTAAGATGAAGGAATGATTTCGGTATAGGGAGGTCTATCAAATCAATCAATGACATGCTCTCACCACTACCATCGAAAGGAAAATGTTTATATTGGCATTCAATGATGGTCAAGAATTAATATCTCATTTATTCATGTGTTTAAAGACATTAATAAATTCTATGTATGATTCATGAATACAAAAATCCATCATATTAAATTTCTCCTGCTGAAATATCATCTTTTTTAGTTTCACTATTTAATGATATCAAACACAAGAGAAACAAAAAAATTATAAAAGTTATCATTTTGTGACAATCACATATTGCATAAAATAATATATTCATATGTGCATGAAAATATTAATTTTGAAAGAATATAAAAAGTGATATATATATATTATATATATATATATGGATTTATGGAATATCTTCATCAACCACTCACTTTCACTGAATCCAAATAGTATTTTTATATGTCACTATATATTCATTCATATAAAATAACTTCTGAGAACATATCAAAAACGCCATTCAAAAATCCTCAAAAACATTTTTGTAAAGATATCATTGAAATCACCATGTATCACATATCTGTTAATACCTTTTGAAACCCCATCAAGGATGATTTTTACATTTACTCTAAAAATTTAGAATAACTCTCCACGTCAATCTCAACCCCCATCAAATTGACCCCAATGTGTGACACTTTGGGTTGTTGTATCATTGAAATAAATAAGATTCATGGAATAAATATATTTAAGGAGAGTCCTATCATAAAATGTCAATGCAACTCTTTCTATAAATTATTTTTTTGAGATCTCAATCAAACATATGTATCTTTGTACGAATGTCCACTTTTTTGCACAAAATAAAAATGTTCATTTTTTTGTTTTTTTCCTTTATCCATGACAATATTATAACATGGGAAAAAGAACATGTTAATCACATATATCCAAATCATATATTCTTGATTCTCAGGGTTAATATTGATTTGATCTATAGATACATATAATTTCATTCATATTTATGGAAAATATCATCACATTTCCCTAATACATATAGATGTGTATAATATCATGGTGTGGTCGTACACTCCAATAGTCAATCATAATAGAGGGGGTATATTTCATTATTATCAAGCACAATGGAAAATCCAATCTTGGTTAAGGTCCAACTAATGTCATGACCAACAACATACCCAACCACCATCGTATTAGCTAAGTTAGTATGTTAAATTTGGCAAGTAGGATAAAAACATATGAAAATTCTCATGATATATATCTTTCAAATATCAGGTACTGGGGAATAAAATATTATCAATACACCCATAGAATAAAAAATTCGTCTACATGAAACTCCCTGTTGTATACATAGTAGTTCATCTAGTTCACACAATGAATCATATTCTTTATTGTGTGCCTTATGAACATATTTTTTTATATTTATAAAAAAATCCCACCAATACTGAAAATAACTGGTTTTGAAAACCTACAATACTAAATGATGAACATCAATGTGGAATTAAATTGAAGTCATAATTTGGTAGTCCAATTATCATTTCACTACATGAAATGTATATCTATATATAATTTTACATCCAATAAGAATACATGATAAATTATGGGTTTCCATTAAATTTTTTAAATTTAATATTCTGGAAATCATTAAGAATATTTAATAAATCCTACATAATCACTACATTTACATATCATATATAACAAAATGCCAGTTCCAAATTATGTTTTCTATTTATTCTAGGTTTTGTTAACACACTAGATCTTATCTAATGCATGTCACAACTTTTTGGTATAATCTTATAAGGACCCATATTTAAACATCACTTAATCTGGAGTTATTTCAAGAATACACATTGAGGATATTTTCAGGTTTAGAGTTTTCTTTATTGACACTTCTTCGACACTATCATCACATCATGTACCTTTCGCTTGACCGGTGAATTTGTTTTCCAAAACTTGGGATGATAATAAAAAGCTCAGTAAGGGGTGTAAAAATACGGAAAGAAAACCTTAGTCCATGTATACATAAGAATAATTGAAAACATGCTTTACCCATAAACATAATCACTTTAACATACCTCATGAATTCATAAGGTTTATGAATAACTCATAGAGAACATAAGATATAAAGGTATCTTGAGGCATTCATAACATTCTTACGTAGGGAGTAACCCTCATGGTTATGTTTGGAATACCTGTCACAATATATTCCCTAAATCTCTTTGGAGAAACCTTAGAATTTAACTCCTTCGTGTTACCCAATGCATTAGAGAGCTATCACGGGCTCACCCTCCCTTATTTTATCATGGAACCACCCATCTTCATAAACAATGCCTAAGAACCATAACATAATCGTATCACATAAAACATGCATAAAGGAATCATAAAATTTCCCCATTTCAATAAAAAGATATCAAAAACACATTGATATAGTCAAAAAATTATCAAAACAATTTTTTAAAAAAAAATAAAAGAAATTTAAAACATGGTATTTATTTTTCATTTTAAAAAATGTTATGGATTGTAGAGGAAGCTAAATCTCAAATAATGGTCCCGGCGGTAGAGAAGTTATTGTCGCCACATACATAAGACAAAAACATTATCTTTTTTAATTTAGTAAAATGATTCATATAAAAATATTCCTTTTGAATAAAATTATAAGTCAAAGGTGTCTATACACCTTATAAATAAAAGTTTTGTATAAAACAAAATATTACCCAATGAAAGGAGATTGAGACGAAGTCCCTTACCTCATGTCCGACTTGACTCGATCATTATTTAATCTCTTGAATAATAAACTCAAGCTAATTTCTAATTTATTAATACCCTTTTTCATGTTCATTATTCCTTTTATATCACTTATTTTTATGTTATGATGATTATGTAATTATTTAAGTTAATAACGGTCGTTTTGTCGATGATTGGTACTTGAGCCAAAAATAAACTTCTTATAATTACAAGTTGTTCATGTGGTAAAATATCCATTATATCCATAATTATATTCATGATTTAGATATCATATATATCATATATATCCTATATATACATTCATTTATAATATTACATAACATTTATAGGTATGAAATTAAATGCACTGTTCATGGAGACGGAAAGCCGTACGTAAGCATGAACACTACTTTCATTTATATTTTGTATTTAATGGATTGAAATCATAATGATATAAAGGTATATTATAATTCTAGTATTATATCATATGTAATACCATCAACTCCATCCTTTATACATCCCAAATATGGCATTAACGGATCAAATCACTTTGAGGGGGTGGTAGTGCGCACTTCCTAAAATAAAGATATGACGTTTACCCATAATGGAAATCATAAAGGTATGCCATAAATGAAAACTACCGAATCATAAGAAAAATATAAACATAATATATATCATATATAAATATAGTTACATCTTAATTTCTATTGTGAAAGGTGTTAAAATAAGATTGAACAATCATCGTTTCGTGAGCTAGTAATTCACCACTCAAAGAAACAATATGTTCTTTAACCATTAGACAGAGGTGTGTGTAAGTTTAAATCAAATACTTCTCATAAAAACATCCTAGTCTATTGATGATACATGTGTTGTTACAGAAGAAAGGAAAAAAAAGAGTTTATGGTGTTGGAGAAGTAAAAGAAAACAAAAGAACCTAAGAGAAGACATTACCTTTAAATCAGATACTCCACTTGGTTTGAACCAAAAGGGTTTCTTGAAGAGATTGATACATAAGTTAAGGCTTATATGATGAAGAGAGGGATGCGTAGAGATCAAATGAGCAGATTTTATCCAAGCCAATGGCTTGATATGTGTGGATAAGGAGGTAGAGGTTGGGGCCTTTTATAAGAGGGAGGAGGGGTACTCTGGGAAAATCAAGAAATGTTACTTTATTATATAATGAGTTTCGGATTTTAAAGGACCAAAAATGATATATTTTGATTCTAAGGTGATAAGGGTTTGAAATATACCAATAAAATATGTTTTTTACAAGTGTAAGTCTTAGATTTTACATTATCTTTTCATTTTATTTAAATCGTTCATTAATGAGTTAATCACTACATCATCATGGTGTCATAAATAAATTAATTTATTTAATGTCTAAAAATTATAAAACAAATACTATGATTTAGGAAATCCTTTTATATTTCCAATGACTATTTATTTTCTAAGATATCATTTATGTAGACAAAATTAAAATTGTTTTACTTAGGTGTTACATACTTTTGTTATATTTAACTTTCTTTAAAAATAAAAAGATAAAATGTCTCTATCACAAAACAGTGACTCCATGGGGTCCCAAAGTTGGAACAAGGCATCACATGGTCGTCCATGACACAACCAGTAGAATTAGGATACATGTTGGCTCATTTTATATTATTATGATATTATTTTATTACCCTTAACAACCCGATTACTAATTAATCATGATAATTAAAGATAATTACCGTCATTACTAATCATAATGTCAAAAAACAAGAGTCTTAATTATATATTTTAGACCTTTTGATTCCAAATATGGAATCCATTTTACCAAATTCCAAACACAGAAATTGTAGTAATTAATTTAAAAATAATTCCTGTTGTCAAAACAAATAGCGGGTTTTTTAGAAACAATATCTATCAAAATTTTGACACTTATTTATGCCCAATTCCAAAGTGAAATTAATTAAAATGACCAATATTGGATTAAATGGTAAAATTATATTCTAATTAAACTTTTAAACCAATTAAAATGAAAATTTATCCATACAATTAAATTAGATGAAAAAGCAGTTTTGAAGTAAAATGCAGAATTTTTCACTATTCATAAAAAATGAACATTGTCATAAAAATACAAAAAATTTACCCAAAGTGAATTTTGATGTCCCAATACTAAATAATAAGTTTATTTTAAAAAATAGAGCTTATAAAATTGTCCAAATATAGATTTAAAAATGGTTCTCCATCAAAAGGCGGTAAAAATTCTTTTAAAAATATTATAGAATTTTATGCTTAAGATTGGATTTATTCTCATTTTAAGCCTCTAAAACAATATCTAATTCATAAATAGACATAGATATGAAAATCCATAATTCTTTACTAACTTGTGATGTTACAACCTTTCCCTCTTTAAAAAATTGTTTCCCCGTAATTTATTTACATACCGAATAAGTGGGGGTATTTATCCCTCGTTACATTTTCATATTATCATGTTGCCTCTTCAATATGTGGTTTTTCCACAAAAATTTTACATGATCAATCACCTTATTCCACAATACTTGATCCCTGTGGTCAAGAATCTAGACCAGTTGTTCCTTATAAGATTGATTCTCTTCCAGCTGAACTACATCTGGACTCAAAACATGAGATGGATCTAGAAATTACTTCCTTAACATTGAAACATGAAAATCATTGTGTTAATGAGATAAAATCCGAGGTAAAGCCACTCGGTAAGCAAATGATCTAACTCTCTCCAGAATTTCATATGGTCTAATGAACCTTGGAGTCATCTTTCCTTTCTTAACAAACTTTTCCATGGTGAAACTTTGGGAAAGACATTATCACCTACCTCAAAAGAGATATCCTTCCTCCTTTTGTCCGCATAACTTTTCTGCCTACTCTGAGCTATTCTCATGTGTTTCTTTTCTGTTGAACTTTTTCTGCCAACTCTTCTACCAATTCAGGTCCCATCAACTTCCTTTCACCCACTTCATCCTAAAAAGCTGTAGTTCGACACCGCTTCCCATATAATTCCTTAATTGGTTCCATCTGTATACTGGAATGAAAACTGTTATTATAAGAAAACTCAACCAAAGAAAGTTGTTGTTCCCAACTTCCCTGATAATCCATCAAAATATTACGTAGCATATCCTCCAATGTCTGAATTTTTTTTTTCTGACTACCCATCTGATTGAGGATGAAAATCTGTACTAAAATTTAATTCAGTACCCAACGACTTTTGAAGGCCTTTCCAAAAGTTAGAAGTAAACCTGGGATCACGATCAGATAGAATGGAGAGGGGAAATCCATGTAACTAGACTATCTATTTAAGATACAAATGATAAAGTTGATCTAGGGATAATGTATCTCATATAATAAGGAAATGAGCAGATTTAGTCAAGCGGTCAACAATAACCCAGATTGCATTATTATCTCGAGGTGTCTTCGGCAATCTCACAATAAAGTCCATGGATATATTCTCCAATTTCCACTCTAGTACTGGTAAAGGATAAAGCATCCCTTTTAGTAACTACAACTCTACTTTAACCTTTTGACAAGTCAAACACATCAATGTAAAATCAGCAATATCTCTTTTCATTCCATCCCACCCATAATACTTTTGAAGATCTCTATACATCTTAGTACTTCCTAGATGAGTAGAAAACAGAGAACTATGAGCTTCACATAACAACTCTCTCTTCAAATGTGAATCACAAGTCACACACAATCTCTTACCAAATCTGAAAACACAATCATTATCAATGTTGAATTTAGGTAACATACCCTTCTGAACCAGCTCTACCATTTTCTGCAACTCACTGTCTTGCTTCTGAGCTTTCTTAATTCCGTCTGATAGAGATGATCTCACCGACACCTAAAAAAAAACAGAAGAAATTCCTGAAAAAACAAATTTTATGCCAAGGTTCATCAAATACATAACCAAAGGATCACGTTTCAAACGTAACATGGTTAATGAAGAATTACTTTTTTGACTCAAAGTATCATCCACTTTATTTGCTTTTCCCAGATGGTAATGAATTGTACAATCATAATCCTTGATTAATTCTATCTATCTCCTCTATCTCATGTTCAATTATTTCTTAGTGAATATATACTTTAAACTTTTTTGATCAGTAGATATTTCACACTTTACACCATACAAATGATGCCACAAAATTTTTAAAGTGAAAACAACAGCAGCTAATTCAAAATCATGTGTAGGGTAATTTATTTCATGGGTTTTCAACTGACGTGAAGCATAAGAAATTACATGATCATTCTGCATTAGGATGCAACCAAGTCCTTTCAATGAATCACCACTGTAGATAACAAACTCATCATTCCTGGAAGGTAGTGCCAAAACTCGAGCATTCACCAATCTTCTTTTCAATTCCTGAAAACAATCATCACATTATTTTGTCTAGATAAACTTAACACCCTAGAGAGTTAGCTTAGTCATTGGACTAGATAACTGTGAAATTGTTTTAACAATCCTTCAGTAATAGCCTGAAAAACCAAGAAAACTACTAATCTCAGTTACATTTGTGGGTCTTGTCCATTCTTCAACAACCTTTTTTTGCAAGATAAACAGTTATTCCATCTTTAGAAATAATGTGACCATGGAAATAAATTTGTTGCAACCAAAACTCACACATGATGAATTTATTATAAAATTTCATTTCTTTTATGGTTTGAAAAATAACCATTAAATGACTTTCATGCTCCTCTTTAATTTTATAAAACCCCAAAATATCATCAAAGAAAACAACCACAAACTTATCCAAGAACTCATGGAAAATTCTATTCATAAGGTCCATGAATACAGTAGGTGCATTGGTTAACCCAAAAGGCATTACTAAAAATTCATAATGTTTATATCTTGTATGAAATGCAGTCTTTGGAATATCTGCTTTTTTAACCTTCAACTGATGGTACCCCTATCTCTGGTCAATATTTGAAAAATACTGAGCTCCCTCGAGCTGATCAAAAAAATCCTCGATATGAGGAAAAGGATATTTGTTCATTACCGTGATGTTATTCAAGGCTCTATAATCAATGTAAAGTCTCATTGAACCATCTTTTTCCTTACCAAATAATATTGGAGCACCCCATGGTGATGTGCTAGGTAGAATGAAACATTTCACTAATAAATCTTTCAATTTCTCCTTAAACTCTAAAAGATCAATTTGAGCTATTCGATAAGGTGGTTTTGAAATTGTCTTAGCATCAGGAACTAAGTCAACATTAAATTCAACTTCTTGATCTGGTATTATTCTAGGAAACTCATCAGTAAATACATCAGGATACTCATTTACCACTGGCACATCATTAATCTGAACGATTCCTTTGTTTTGAACAATATGTTAAAGGTAATATTCATTTCCACCTTTTACAAGTTTATCAACCTCTTGATATATTATCAATAGTAAGGGTTCATTCATGTACACAAACTGAGATTCTTTCTGAATAGAATATTATTTATCTCTACAGTCATTCCTAGAATGGTAAACAAAGAGCCAATCTATACCCAGGATAACATCAAACTATACTAGAGGTAAAATAATAAGGTTTACAAGTAATTTCTTTCCACGTATGAGGATAGGAAGATTCTTATAAATTATTTTTTCCTCAACATTTCCCCCATGTGTTTTTACCACTAGTTTAGGAGTCATTTCGTGAGATGGAATTCCCAGTTTAAAAGAAAATATTTTAGAGATGAACGAATGTGTAGACCCTGAATCAAACAACACATTGGCATAATCTAAAAAAACAAACAAAGTACCCGAGACCACTTAATTTGATGGCCCACCATATTCTGAAGTAGTTGTAATGGATTTCAACACACCTTCCTGCTTGTAGTCTGACTGATTCCCATCATTGGAGCTCATTGTAGAACACTCGTTTACATAATGACCAATCTCATTGAAATTAAAACATTTCACTAACTGTAAATCAAATTTGATCTTACCATCAACCTGATCATTTTCAATGCAATCACGAGACTTATGCCCCATCTTACCAAATCGGAAGCACTTTCAAGATTTCAAAACACATTCCCTAGCATTCTTTTTACCACTCTTATCACAAAATGAAAACTTAGTTTTCTTACCATTAAAACATTTTGAAGGATTATTCCATTTCTCATGCCACCTCGGTCTCTTCTTCAGTTGGTTGTTATAGAACACTTGATCTTTTATAAACTCTAGTTCCACCTTCTCAACACATAGAAAAATATTTTCATAACATTTGAACTCACCAGAAGTGAAAGACCTTCAATATTTTGGTTTTAATCCTGAGTAAAAATGATTGATTTTACTATCAAGGTCTCAGATATAATTTGGGGCATACCTTGCCAATCGAGTGAACCTTTCTTCATAAACAGCCACTAAGTCGTCCTCTTGCCTAAATTCCAAGAATTGTTTTTCCATCCTAAGTCAAACAGCCTTAGGAAAATATTTCTCAAGAAACATACCTTTGAATTCATCCTAGTCAAGAGCATCAATCTCATCAGCATCCCTGATATTTTTAACCATCGACCATGACTGATCTGCTTCACCCTCCAAATGGTAAATAGCAAGACCGACCTTTTGATTGTGTAAACACCCCATGACATCGAAAATCTTCTCTAGTGATTTAATACACCCTTTAGCTAGCACATGGTCAAATGATCCTCTAAATGATGGGGGATGTTGCCTCATGAAATGTTCCACCACTGACATGTTGCTCTGCAGTTGATCTGACTGATCTCGTTAATGGATACCACCACCATATATTGCTTGATTCAACTACAACAAACTATTCAGTTCCAATTCTGACCATCTCAGGATGCTGATTTGGAAGGTCAATTCCTTCTGTATGCCTTCCTAGCACTACCTCCCAATTTCCTCTGTGGAAAACCATTCTGCTCAAACATGTCTTAGATGAAGCAACACGGTAATCTTCAAATGCTATATCATATCAATTTGACCAATTTTTTTTGGATACTCATTTAATAGAATTATATCTCCTAAAGTTATCTAAACTGACCTCTGATACCAACTATAAGGCCCCAGCCTTAAACATCATTTAATATTGAGTTATTTCAAGAATACACATTGAGGATCTTTTTATGTTTATTTTTTTAGAAAATTAGATCATAAATCATGCATTACATTCCACATTTAAACAAGGTGGTTAAATAAAAGACAATATTCACTTTTCCCATCAAAGGAAACATATTTAAAATAAAACATGGATTCTTTTTTGACACTTACTCGACACTATCATCACATCATGTACCATTCCCTTGACCTATGAAAAACATTTCAAAAACATTGGATGAGCATAAAAACCTCAGTAAGGGGTATAAAAATAGGGAAAGAAAACTTTAGTCCATGTATACATAAGAATCATTGAAAACATACTTTACCCATAAACATAAGCACGTTAACATACCTCCTAAAATCATAAGGTTTATGAATAACTCATATAAAACATAAGATATAAAGGTAACTTGAGGGACTCATAACATTTTTACGTAGGGAGTAACCCTCATGGTTACATTTGGAATACCCATCACACTATATTCCCTAAATCTCATCATAGAAACCTTAGCGTTTAACTCCTTCGCATTACCCAATGCATTGGAGATCTATCACGGGCTCACCCACCCTTAGTTTATCATGGAACCACCTGTCTTCATATACAATTCCCATGAACCATAACATAATCATATCACATAAAACATGCATAAAGGAAACATAACATTTCCACATTTCAATCACAAGATATCAAAAACACACTGATATAATCAAAACATTATCAAAATAATTTTCACTACCAAAATAAAAGAAAAGTAAAACATGGTATTTATTTTTCATTTTAAAAAAAATTATGCCTTATAAAGGAAGCCGAAACTCAAATAATGGTCACTTCGGCGGATAAGTCGTTGTCCCCGCATATGTAAGAAAAAAACATTCCATATTGTCATTTAGTAAAATGATTCATATAAAAAGACTCATATTGAATAAATAAAAAATTCAAAGGGGTTTATACACTTTATAAAAGAAAGTTGTGTATAAAACAAAATATTCCTCAATGAAAGGAGATTGAGACAACGTCCCTTACCTTGTGTCCGTCTTGACTAGATCGTTCATTAATCTACTGAATAATAAATTCTAGTTAATTTATACTTTCTTAAGAACCTTTTTCAAGTTCATTATTCTTTTTATATCACTTATTACAGTGTTATGAACATTATGTAATTATTTAAGTTAATAACGGTCGATTTGTCGATCTTTTGTACTTGAGACAAAAATAAACTTCTTATAATTACAAGTTGTTCATGTGGTAAAATATCATTTATATCCAGAATTATATTCATGATGTAGATATCATATATATAATATATATCCCTTATATACATTCATTTATAATATTACATAACATTTAGTGGTAAGAAATGAAATGCATCATTCATGGAGACGGTAAGCCATACGTACGCATGAAAGATACATTCATTACTCTTTCATATTTAATGGAATGAAATCATAATGATATAAAGGTATATTATAATTAAAGTATGATATAATATTTTATACCATTAACTCCAGCCTTTATACGTCCCACATATGGCATTAATGAATCAAATCAGTTTGTGGGGGCGGTAGTCCGCACTTCCTAAAATGAAGATATCATGTTTACCCATAATGGAAATCATTAAGGAATGATATAAATGAAAACTATAGAATCATAAAGAAAACACGAACATAATATATATCATATATAAATAGAGTGACATATTAATTTCCACAGTGAAAGGTGTTAAAAGAAGGTTGAACAATCATCGTTTCACGAGGCAGTAATTCACCACTCACAGAAACCGTATATTCTTTAACCATTAGACGGATGTGTGTGTAATTTTAAATCAACTCCTTCTCATAAAAACATCCTAGTATATTTAATATAATGGTTTTGTTACGAAATAAAGGAATCAAAATAGATTAGGGGGTTGGAGAAGCAAAATAAAACAAAAGAACAGAAGAGAATACATTGCCTTTAAATCGGATAACTCACCCTGGTTAGAACCAAAATGGTTTCTTGAAGAGAATTCTGCCTAATGTAAGGCTTCTATGATGAAGATAGGGATGCAGAGTGATAAAATGTGTAGAGTTTGGCTGATCCAATGGATTGAGAGGTGTGGGTAAGGTGGTAGAGTAGGGGGCCTATTATAAGAGGGAGGAGGGGCACTCTTGGAAAGTCAAGAAATGTTACTTTATTATATAATGAGTTTCGGATTTTAAAGGTCCCACAATGATATATTTAGAGGATAAGGTGATAAGGGTTCTAAATCCACCCATACAATATGTTTTTGACAAGTTTAATTCTTTGATTTTAAATTATCGTTTCATTTTATTTAAATTGTTTATTAATGAGGTAATCACTACATCATTATCGTGTCATAAATAAATTAATTTATTTAATGTCTAAAATTATAAAACAAATAATATGATATAGGAAATATTTTTATCTTTACAATGACTATTTATATTCTAAGGGATCATTTATGTAGACAAAATTAAAATTGTATTTCTTTGGTGTTACATACTTTTTTTATATTAACTTTCTTTAAAAATAAAAAGATAAAAGTTCATTATCACACAAAAGTGATTCTATGGGGTCCCAAAGTTGGAACAAGGAATCCCATGGTCGGCCATGACACAGCTAGTAGCATTAAGAAACATTTTGGGGTCATTTTATATTATTATTATATTATTTTATTACCCTTAACTACCGGATTACTAATTAATCACGATAATAAAGATAATTACAGCCATTACTATTCATAATGTCCAAAAACAAAGGAGTATTAATTGAATAATTTGGACCTTATGATTAATAATATGGAATCCATTTTACCAAATTACAAACACATAAATTGTAGTAATTAATTTAAAAATAATTCTCGTTGTCAAAACAAATTGTGGGTTTTTAAAAAAACAATATCTATCAAAAGTTTGACACTTTTTTATGCCCAATTTCAAAAGTGAAATTAATTACAATGACCAATATTGAGTTAAATGGTAAAAATATATTCTAATTAAACTTTAAAACCAATTAAATGGAAATTATATCCATATAATTAAATTATATGAAATAGTAGTTTTGAAGTAAAATTAAGTATTTTTCACTATTCATCGAAAAATACCAAAAATTTACCCAAAGTAAATTTCAATGTCCCAATACTAAATAATATATTTATTTTGACAAATAGAGCTTATAAAATTGTCAAAAGATATATTTAAAAATGGTTCTCCATCAAAAGGTGGTAAAACTATCTTTTAAAAATATTAGAGAATTCTATGCATAAGATTGGATTTATTCTCATTTTAAGCCTCTAAAATACTATCTAATTCATATATATACATAGATGTGAAAATAAAGAATTCATTAATTACATGGGATGATAAAAATATAATAACACCATCCCACTAAAATCCATAGTGAGAAACTTATTTTAAGTATTTTAGTATTAAAAATGTTGAGATTTAGGAATAATATTATGAACTGTTCATCTTCTTTAAATATTCAATATTCTAAAATTTACAATGTCAAATTTTATATTATAAAATTATATTGTCAACATAGAACTCTTCTATATTCATCAAAATTACCACTGGGACCCTATTCCATCAAAAAAATTTGTGAAATAATTTAACTAAAAACTATTATTTACTAATACATTCTAAATATATTTGGATATTAATTAATTTTCACATTAAACATTTATTACTATTATTATTTATTTGTTAATGTTTAACCTATTTAAGTAGAATAATTCCTCTAATTTCCATTTATAAATTATATTATCCTAAGAATATATTGCTAAGATACACATCCATACTCAAATGAAAATACCTTATATTTTTTAAAAATCTATCTGGTATATCTTCAAAAATCAAAACATAATGAATTATTGCACTTCTTTCCTAATATCCATAGGTTTCATTGATCTTAATAGGATTTAATAAGAATAATTTTTGAACTTCTCTAGAAATATTTTTTTTCTTTTGATATAAACATTTACCCACTTATAATTTCTATAAAACACATTAGAACATATCAAGCATATTACTAGTTCATATATATTTTCAATAGTACTATAATATTGGGTACACATTATTTAAATTAAATCTAATTGTTATAGAATTTCAATAAATTGAAATACGATAAAACCCATAACGAAAATAGACCATTTTAGTATCCCTTACATGTATTTTATATAATTGAATAAATAATAACTGTATGTATAAATACCACCTCATATCATATTATTTAACTATAACTTATTTAAATATTTTCTCAAGAGGAAAATTACTAAATATACACCATATTAAATATTCAACGGTGCCTGATGTATATAAGTATCTAGTGGGGTAAAAACATTTATCAATTACTTGGACATAAACATCATGTTTGATCATTTATAACATTATTTCTATTTTTTTGTTGTCATTTATATTTATACAAATTTTTATATATTCCATTTTTATCCCATACCATTAAATATATGAATTAGGTAACATTCATACCTAAATTGTAGGATCTAAAAGGTTTCATAGATCCGTTTAGGAAATTCAGATTATTTAGTAATTAATGGTAATCTTTTCCACCATCAAAACATTGTTTTCCCTATTTCATTCTTAGTTATATAGGAGGTATCAAATTTCAATGAAATATATTTTCTTTTTTTCATCAATTATACCCACATCATTTTCTACCATCAAAATGGAACTAAAACCTAGAATTGAACTTCCTTTGACCACAACACTAAACTTATGAGGATATTAGGTAAAGGTTTATAGTGTTAATTAGTATTGTAATTCATGAAAAATAGTCAGAACCATTTTGGTAGTGATTATAGAATCAAATCAATGTCCAAATCAATCATTATACGTTAACCTAGACTCTCTAATTTAGTGATGTATCCAATCACATACATGACTGGATATTGGGGTTCCTTCAGTAATCATACATTAAAAAAGAGAATTATAATATTCATATCATCCATTCCTTACATGATCTTAATAGATCCTTTCAGAATTATCTTTTAATTTAAAGGTAGTAAGAGTTTCATTTTGCATTCACAATTTTGAAATAATTGATACCATAATGAGTGTTGTGAATAAAAAAATATTTTCATGGTTATAATAGCTGTTAAAATACTTTTTTGAATATATTAACCTATTATATTATTCAGAAGAGTTTGTTCCAAAAATAGAATATTCCTTCTTATTGGAAAATGGGTCACAACATTAAATACAAATCGAGGAAGTTTCTACCACAAATGTTTTCATTTAAAATGATATTTCTTAATTTAAATTTTGGAGATGATTCCATTAATCTACAATAGAATATTTTATTAGATGATTTTCATGCTTTATAATCAATTAATATGTACTTTTACTAAATGGTCACCCACTAAAATTATGACCAATTTTTTTAAAATACATTATTACCATTAATAGGACAAGAAATATATTTCAATAAATAATGAGTTTTTGGGTAATTCATCCCACCAAATAATAATAAAGTTATGGAATCAACCCAAACATATAATATATGATTCTTGGATAGTTGGGAAGACAAACCATTGGACAAACTATCATATAGATAACCTAAACTCTTATTCATGGCATCCAAACTATTACATATTTCAATCTAAATGTTACACATAGAAATTTCCAAAAAAAAATATTACAAAGGAAAATACAAGGGAATATAATTTTGGAATTATAACACACTATAAGATAATTTGGATACACATATTACATACATGACATACATAAGAAAATCTAAGGACATAAGTATTTGGAACAACACAACTCAGTTAGATGATCGAGGTATTAAAACTGTAGTTTTATAATGAATATCACACATTGTATTCAAAGGGTATTTTAATCTCACCATTTTATTCTATGTTATTCCATTTTATGTATTCATCCATCCACTAATTTAGTTCTGAAACCTATTCCATCCACATAATCAATATATCTAAACCATATTGACATGTCACTCTTTATAGAACCTAGCAATTTGTATTACTCTAACAAAAATAGGATCAATACATTATCAAATATATCCAAATGCATCATATACATATGGTAAATGAACACTTTTTTGTAAATTAAAAGAGTTGTATGATATAAAAATATTCTACTAGTGATGGATGGCCAACACCATTGAATATTCTATACAATGAAAACCCTCTAGCTATTTAGGCAGTCTGGACCCAAGTCCAACTACCTAGGCATACATTACCCAAGAAAGAATAAAACTCAGCATATCTAGGACACCAAATATAAAAATCATTCTATTCTATAAAAAAATTAAAATAATAACATTAATTTAAAAAAAATTAAGGGTAGAAGAGAAACTGAATTTAGTATACATGCATTACTAATATGTAATTCAAGGATATAACTAGAAGTAGATTAACAACTATTATAAAGAATAAACAATATTCAAACTTCATATTCAATTTATAGAACATAAATATATCAAAGAATAACATTTCAAAGAAATAAAATATTCAAATATTGGAATATCATATAAATATTTATAAACCATTGATAAATAAATGTTAATTATAAATCCTTTTATAATTTCAATCATGAACAATGCAAAAATTCAAAATTTTATAATCAAATTTTTTTATATTTGTTCAAATATATACTCTTTCTTATTTATCATTATATGGATTTGAAATTATATTAATATGATATTATATTAAATAAAAACTACTTATAATATAATTTCTATTATGTATACATTTTAGATGATATAAATTTCATATTACTATTTATAAATTAAACAATTCTCATATCAATCATGAAAGAAATTTTGGATGTGGTTTATATAATATCAAAATAAGGTCCCATTTTATTTTTAACTTTTAAAAATAATAAATAAAAAAAAATTTAATTTAAAAATAGTCATTTTTTATTTTATTTTTTTAATAATTTACAATTCATTAAAAATTATAACTTATGATTTCAAAAGAATCTCTTTTTAACTAAATAATAAGGTACAATTTATAATTTATAAATAGTATTTTAAATTTTCACATTTAATATTTGGGAATAAAAATGTTTAATAAACATTTATATATTATCAATTTAAATGTTAATCATTCATAAACTGTAAATAAATTAAAATATCACAAAATATTGTTTATAATAAAATGTAGACATTTTATTAACAATAAAAATATTTTTTATGCTAAATAATTTCCAATTTTTCTATTTACCCTTACGTATATATGTTTGTGTATGTAAGGGTGAAGAATTATAACCTTAAATAGGCCATCCATAACACCTTTTATAAAGATACGCCACTATATACCATCATTTAGATTTAATATAATTTGATGCATAAATAAAATAAAATTATTACGTTTGAGTAACTCATTTAGGATAAGGGTAAGACCCTTATATAATTGCTTCACATAAGTGTAATTCATGATATACATTTACATGGACATGTAAAATAATTGCATGAATATTTAAAAACATTTAACTTTTTAATATATTAAATAATCCTTATGATGAAATCATATAACTTTTATATCACTGACTCACATAATGTTAAATTACCTATTTTGTTTATATAATCCTTTTAAAAACCAAACTCCCTTTATGAAACCCTTGTTATTTTAATAAGTGTATGTTGTGATGATAAATTCACAGACCAATTTTTATAATTTTAATACATTGGTTACCCTTATTATTCTATTATATGTATGTTTAATTCCACCATTAAATTCATATGGCCTCACTACATAAATTAAACTCTTTCTAACAAATTTTCAAAAAACAGAAGAAGCATATCTATATTGTTTTTTGGATTCCTTCTCTATTTCCAGGAATTATTTCATAAAAATAGTCATTGAATGTGATAATTCCATGGAAGAGTTATAGTGTATTTTAATTAAAATTATTTGAAATAGAAGAAGCAGTTAGTATACCTTTTTCAAGTATCTTAATTCATGATAACCTAAAAATATTTATAAAATAGCAAAGAGGATCTAATGTAAATATGTGTACCCTACACTGAATATCCTGTATAACAATATTAATATTCTTTAGATGAGGTTTAGGGAGATAGTAAAGTTGAAAAAAAGCATCCTACCACTGTAGGAATCCATGGGAATCCCCAAAATTTCTTGAATTTTGAGAATGATCCACCAACCTCCATGATATGTTAGCACATTCCAGTGAAATGGTGGATGATGAATGAATATCTATTAGTATATATTGGTTTATCTAATATGAGAATGAATTAATCTCCCCACTCCCTTATTTTTCATTGGTTTATATATGTAATCATGGATGATCCTTAATTATTGTCTCATTTATTCATGCTTTGAAATGAATGAATAAATGTCATCATTGGTTTCTGAAAATAAAAATAAATTGAATATATTTACTACCTCACCTATTTCATATTATGTGAAATGTTTTTGAATAATATAATATTCGGGAGAATAAAAAAATCATTATCGTTTTCATTTTACAATGATCGCATTTTTCATGGAATAACATACACTTATTTGAATGAAAATAATAATTTTAGATAATATAAAATACCCAATATTTATTTTATATATACAGGGTGTTATTAAATATCTCCATCGACATTAATATTTAATCACAGAGTTGAAACATTTACTATATATCCATCCCCCACTGAATATAAAACATTTAAGATATAATTTTTTTAATCATAACATATCTTGACAATTTTCATATTCTCCTCATCCTTGTCCCTAATAATATTCAAAATCCTTTTAATGAAATCTGAAAATGATGTATTCTCACAGAAATCATATTAAAGGAAATCATTATATAAAAATAAATATAAAATAATCTAAAAATACCAGCTATAAAAATATTTATATTAAATAATAAAGTTTGAGCTCAAAATAATTATCTTAATTCCAATAAAATAAACTTCTTTAAACAAATATCTTTATAAAATATATCAAAAGATATCCTAAATAACAAATAAAGGTTTTTTCAGATCAATAAATTCCAAATAAATATTTATCAAAATGATATACATTTCACCCTTGAAAAGGATTATAAGTTTCCCTTTTTATTAAGGTCATTAGAATTACTTTTGAAATCATAATATTTCCATTAAACATCATAGAAAACATAGATAAATCATGTAGGATTCTTGGTACCTCATTTAGAGACTGTATTTTTTTCTTGTGAAACATTTTAATATTTCAATAAATATTTTTTATCTTTGAAGGATTGTCAACATTGGGTTATTGAGAATGGGAGGCTGAATATTAATATAAAAAAATATTAATTCATTCTATCATACATAAAAATTATTTCAAAAATATTGGAATAAATCATGAAATGAGACTCACATTAGTATTCTAGGACCTCCATTGAATCCAGAATATAGGTTTTACACAAGGATCAATTTAAAATTTATGCACATTAGGTGTTCTGATTAAAGGTGTTCATGGGTGGATTAATGAATTTATAAATTCATTTACTTAGTTATCTTTTATTAAACTCCCATAACAAAATCTCCCCTATATAAACCTTCTTATGTAAATTATGTAGAGTTATCCACATAACCCTAGGGATTTTAGACATTCCATATAGGAGAACCTTTGATGATTGATAGTTAATTGTGGTAAGGAAGTGTATTGGAGTTCATCTTCAGTAATAGATTTATTAGATATCCCCAACAGAAACGAAAATGATTGGTTTATGAACAACGATTGATCCAATATCATGGTTGGATGTTTTTTTCATTGGTTTATTTTTTTTTGTTATCCCATTTTTAATGTTGATGAATCGTTCTAAAAAATTTACAGGTGGCTCGAAAGGTTATTTATGATTATTTAATTAACTATCTATATTAAGGAATTGATATTATTTTTTAAACATTTTATATCCCTTCTAATTTATGAATTAGACATTGATAGATTGAGGTAACCAAAAAAAATTATCAACAATGATTCATCACAATTATTTTCCTTCTTTTTGTTCTTCGTGAATTCATCATTACTGTTCAATTTTACTGGAGGATTAAAAATTCCTAAAAACCATTCATTATGATCTAAATCATTGAAAAATAGATCATTCCTATGGTTTTAATTGTATTATTGGGAGACTAATTGATGTATGATATGTTTTATTGGTAGATATTATAATTATGGGAGACTAGATCGATATTTTTCAACCATGACTAGGTGATACAATGGTGTGGTGAGATGTGAATCATTTATTGGGAATATTGGTCATCATAATAAGGAAAATAATGATGAATCCAATTTAGTCAATTATAAAATTGGTATTCTCATTGGATTTTATGACTTTATTGAAGTACGAATCAAGGTGGATAGGAATGTGTGAGGACTATAGGATTCTATAAAATCCCATCATACAAGGTGTGTAGTTCCGATGAACACACACCACGTATTCCCCTCCCACAGTGGATAGTGTTAACAATAGAGATAAATATCAAATATTTTGTTTTATATCCATATTCTATGTGACTTGATGTTGGTGACTAAGAAAATAACCCATGAATAAGTAGCATTATCTATGACTAAGTACATGTCCACATCCAGAATACATGGGCATGACCTTGTACACATTCATAGACATAGCCATAGTACCCGGAGATGCTAAGAGTTTATTAGCATAACTATTGTACACAGGAATAGAAATAATACATGGTAATTGGACATATTAAAAAGTTACAAGATAAAGACATGAGCATACATGGGTAAACCATAAAACATTTATTAGAAAAATGTGTGGTTTCAACAAAAATTTGATCATGGTGGTTCCATTTCTGTAATGTAATACAAATTTGTATTATCACTTTTATCCTTAACTAAAACTCCAATTATTTCCCACATCAATTACTAAATGTATACCTTAATTCCAGAAGGTAGGAGATCCTATATGGTTTCAAAAACAATGGTTATTATGAAATCACATTGGTCAAAATGATAGGAGGTTAAACTGATCAAACCCTTCTTATGAGAATTATAACCTACTCTAGGACTCTCTTATAGACATATAAAATGTTCAGGAATACCTTTTTTCAACTGATACAGATCTAGTTACCCAAAAATTGAATAAGTATTGAATAATTTAATCTAAAATGGGGTTATATTAAATATTCCATTAGAACATATCTATGGTTCTTCTTCCATTTACTATTATTTCATATAATTTGGTAGCTATGTATATTTTTATTATATATTACCTGCCACTTTGAAGTTTACTATCATCTAGGGATGTGATTAATATTTTGAAGATGACATTGAACCACTATAATGCATCCTATTTTTCACATTTATTAAATGAATCAAAACTTATGTAGTTTATTTAAGCCATTCAATTTAATGTTATTTGTAAAGAAAATATACAGGGGAACTTTGGCACCATGTATTGAGCATTAACCTTTAGAAGGATCCTACATGTCATGTTTATAATATGAATCAAGGTCATTATAAATTGATGTGCCATTGGGACTTACCTATCAAGGAATTCCCTCCTATGGGGGTAGTCATATTATGCCAATAATGTGGCTTGCATACTATGATTTCATTGGATAGGGAAAATTCATTATATAAATTATATGATCAATCTAAGTCCCTATGACCATGTGATCCATGATCAGTGTGAGAAATTAGATATAAATAGTGACCATTATAATGATGTATGGATTTGGAAACTATTAAATAAGGAATACCTTATGGTATTTGTGATATGGATCCTGGACCATGGGAATATGTCAAAAATATCCCAATTATATAAGGAATCAGAGTCATTATAGTTCAATTGGATCCTCAGTCCATTGATAGATGAGGAATAATGGTAAACCCATTGTAGATATTGGGTCCCATGGGTTAGAATATCTTTAATATGGATGTAATAACACCGAGGGAGGTTCCGATTTGAGATTGAGACTTAGGAAGGTGTCCTAAAAAAATCTTGGGTAAAGTATGAATTTGAGTCCTTATAGCATAAATTGGGGGAATTTAAAATATGTATACTTGGTCTGGTAATCATGTCTCTGGGTATCTGTCTGATATGTCCTAATTGTTTACTTGCGGTGTCTGAGATGTTTATCTTACATATCTATAGATGTCTAATGATTTATTGGTTTTCTAACAGATATGTCCATTGAAAATATTATGATCCATTTAACCTTCCCAATGGATTCCGCCTCATCTTGATGGAATTTCTGGGAGATGTATCATGATCAAGGATGATATATCGAGAGGGTGTCTCATGACATGGGTGACATGAATATAGGGAGTTACAAGACTTGGCTATCAAATCTAGAGGGTTTCACCTGACATAGATGATAAGTATGGTTGGTGTGTTAATACTTGGATGAAATGTCAGGATGATATTGCAAGACCCGGGAGACAAGTTGAAAGGACTCCACATGACATGGGTGAAATTCCATGATTTCCCCGTATTATATTGATTAGCCTATCCAAATGATAACACATGATTAATTATGGAATGTCTGGAGGGTATCACCTAACTTGGAAAACATGCCTTCGTATTGTCCCACAACATACAAGACATGCCTAGGGTCCTTCTATAAATTGTATTACATTCATTGAAGACATTGAACAACCTGAGTGGAATTTCTAAATAACTTCATGATACTTGGGGGACATTTCCTGGTGTTTATGATGGATTATAATACATATCAAAGGGATGATTAATGATCCATGTAGACATAATGTAGGTATTAAAAGAACTCGGTTGAAATTCCTTGACACTATCGAATTCCTTTCCTAAGAAGCCTAAGGGGCGTCGAATGACTTTTTCCACAAGCCTGAAGGGCTTTGTGAGGTTTGGGTGTCATGTGATAATAGATACTGTATGAACATTCCTCCTTATCCATATTTATTTGACTATATATGATAAATTGATTTAAAATAATAATATTTAAATATTTAAGATACTTCACAAGGATATGGTGACCTGTCTAGGAGTCTTCCCGAGATCAGTATTATCATAGAAAAGCTTTCACATGATCAAAGGTGGATTTTTTTGGGGTCCTTCACGAGATTGAAAGAACTTGTCAGAGGTCATTCATCTAATCAATGGTGATCACCTGGGTGCATAACCTATTTGTTATGAATATATACATATATTCCCTTAATGATAATATTCATCCATTTCTACTTTTTTTTAATCTTTATTTTATAAGGAATTGGGATCATATGACTCTGTGTGTGCATTGTCATGAATAGTCACTCTACTTGTCACTCATGTATCACTTGAATAGTGATGGATGTTGTGATAATGTGCAATCATTACAATAGAGAATCCATCATTAAGTATGTGTAGATTCTGGTGAATCAATACATTGAAAGTAAATGTCCTAGTTCTTTGGAATGATGAAGGTAACATTCTAAAATCCTCTTGCATGAAAAAGTAGACATGTTGTTTGGGGCTCTGTTGGGTCTTATGATTACCCAAGCTTGCCACATAAAGATCAACATAACTATCCTTCTTGTGAGGCTTCCACCATTTTCATCCATTATATTGTAATAGGGTTTGGATGAATTTTTAGTGCCTACTAATCGACAAGTCACATGATCAGAAGAGCTCATTAGGAACCCACACTTGATCATCAGTTCATGTTAAGCCACAATTACAATAACAAGTCATCCTGAGAAGATCATTCATTTTTCACGAAACATTTTATTGGCCTTACAATGGTATTTAGATAATTTTTAATTGAAAATGTTTCATGTCCCACATTATTCATCCACCTTCCTATCCTTTATTATGCAGATAAAATAATACTTATGCTTCGTTAATTTCTTCTAATCAATATTATCCTTTTCCCATTTGGGGGAAATAAACAAATTCCTCCCATGAAGAGTGACATCAAAAAATATATATAAATTTTCAGTAGGAATTAAAATTCCCCCCGGGTTCATTGGGGATTCTGATAATCAGCGTCTTGGGAAACATTTGGCCCCCTAGGATTGCTTTATCATTCTGAAAGGCACCTTGTAAATATGGATATGGGGAATCTCATTTCAGCTTTATCCTTGAATATCAAAATAACTTACGATATCTTTAATCGTGTGATATCTTTGAAAGGTCTCATCACTAGATCTTATCCACAAGACCACTCTAAAATAAACAAACACAAGATATATTAATAATAACTGACTACAAGACAGTTTCAAATGACTATTTCATGGGATTTAATTTTCTGATTGTATCGCTTGACAACATTGTCTCCGCACTTTTTGTTAAACTAATATCAAACTATCTCAGAGTAATTTTTTTTATCCTCTAATCAGGATCCTCAGTTTCACTACTATCTTGAAATATTTTCATTATCAATTGGTTCTATTTCATAATCATATCGATCATAATTATGATCATGTGACCATATGTAGATCATGTTATAGCGAGTCTCATAATAGATTGCATAATCACTAGATAATCTTTGGGATATTGTTTTTGGGAGAATCATTATGGGTAACGTAATTCATGAGACATGTAACAAATCATACAATCACGTGTTCCTCCCTGGTGCTTGTGACTCGTATGATGATGGCAGAGTAATGAATATAACACCCCAAAATTCGGAAATATAACTTTGTATTCAATAATGTTTATAACAAGAAATTCCTTGTGTGAAAATGGAATATATTAACGTGATTTGTTATAATATTAAATAAGTATACTATATTATATTTATTTTGATACACGCAATACTAATTTATCTTTCCTTGCATGTAAGAGCGACCTTCCTTGATAGCATGTGTTATTCCCAAGATCGAGCTCACCAAATAAGAATGTATTATAAAAATGTTATTATAATATGATTTTACCAAGTAGTTATGTTAGAAATTATGGATATTTTTTTTTAAAAAAATATGAAAATATATTTTTTATATAAATATCACATTAAATCATTGGTTACAACTTAAGGAGAAATGAAAATAACAACCATTTGGATATAAAATGAGATATTATTATATTTATGCTTCCAAGGGAGTTTTTATAAATAAACATAATTAATTAAAATTGGTGAATGGTTTTAATGAAATATATATGTTATATAATAAATAAAATATAGTTGATATTCATCCATTATGTTTGATATGACGAAGACAAGAACAAAATTAATTTCATAAATAAAAACCAATATATTTATAAAGGCACTTTTATAGCTTTTTAATGGAGAACATGTTTTAATAATGAATTTCTACAAATTAATTGATTTAATATTCTAAAAAAAATCCTTTTGATGATAAAAATAAAATTTATCTGAGGGTGATTTTTTTATTTTTCTGTGAAGATTTATTTTTTAATGAATAGTTAAAAACACAGAATTTTAGTCCAAATTTGATTTCTTTCTAATTTTTAATAATGTTACACTATAATTTATTTGGTTTTAAAGTGTAATTACATCATATTATTATAAACTAATACAATTTATGGAATTGGAATAAATTGGAATTTGAAATTTATTATAATGACGTAGCAAAGATTTCAAGGCTTTTACTTTAAAAACCACATTGTTGTCCCACCTACATGATTAAATTTAAATCAATTTTGGTCACATATTTGATTGGAATTTTTAAAAATATATTACATATTTCGAATAAAAATAATTTCTAATTTATAATAATACCAACATTTTTTTGACCTGAAATAGTTGTTAACGTGATTAAAATTAATAACAATGGTTATGGTTAAACTAAGATTCACAGGGGACTAAACCTTGGCCTTAAGGATGAAAACTACCTATAAAATTTTCCATAATACATTTTATGGAAATATTTAGACAAAATACACTCTTTTATAAAAAAATTAATATTATTAGATCCACTATCAACATGAAAACATGGTAGGAATTCTATTATCAAAATATTACAATAGTGTCACTCCACCTCCACTATAAAATATCATAAATTATAATCATCACTCACACATCACAAATCACACATGTTCAGATAATTTTGACATAAATATATTCCCAACATCCTTAACATTGATCTTTAATCATCACATTTGGAATAAATCATTACAAATAATCCCTTTCCTCTAATCCAATAGTAGTTATGCGAATTTTAAGGCAATGTTTTCCAATGATCACTTTTGTTCATTTACTCTTCCACCACTTCAAATATTTTTAAATACTGATTAAATGATGACACCAGTGTCCTAAATATACTTTTTAGTTTTTTATTAATTGTTTTATCTAAACGTACACAATCCTTAAATCTATGGATAACAAACATTTTGTTTACATGTACAACGAACTACCGCCTCACAAAATGATTATTGTTCATTTTTAATTTACCGCCTCTCATGGTGGCCATTATGATGGATAAAACATTTTTATATGATATATATGATATTTATAAAGTATTTATTTTCATTTAATTATTTTATAACACATACCTATATACATTTCATTTTTTGTAAGGAATATAACATCATTTGTAGAAGTGTGGACTAAAACCCACTCAAAGAGATGTGACTCATTCACGCTAATCATGGAATTTATAATGGATGATTTTAATTGACCTATGAAACATATATAAAATATATATGACTCTAGTATTATAATATAAATATTTATCTTTTACTTTTAATTCTTTAAAAACTACAATGAAATGAAAGAATTGTTCATCTGTATGTACAACCTTTCGTCTCAATAAACGGTGCACTTAGTTTATTATCTCCAAAAAATATAAACTATTATAATAAAAATGTACTGAATATATAAGATAATTATGTCATTTATTAAATTATTAATATTATGAAATACTTATCTATTTAACCACAACAAAAATTTACATATAAAAACATACATGAGAAAACTTGGCAATTAACATCTGAAATAGTTAATGAAATGAAAGTGTGTCAACAAACAGGTAAAACAATTTTTTAAGAAATAAATATATGATTTTATGAAGATGTGTATTGTTATTTTATAAGTTATTATCATATTATTAACCACTATAAATGATTGTAAGTACCACTCATCAAAAAAATAATGTTTAGGTAATGGAATTTCATCTCAATTTACATTCTATTGAGACTTATTTGTTATTATAAACCAATTCAATTTTTTTTGTATATATTTTTCATTGACATATAATATCATTAATCTTCTTATTCTCCTGATATTTTAATTTTCCTTTCAATTTCATACGTTAATGGTTAATATGATTTAAATGTTTCCAAGTGGTATAAAACACTTTGGAATGATTAAGGATTATTCACCTCAAGAATATTCTTAAGGATTAACATTGCGATATAACATTATTTTGTGATTCATAAATTTTTATTGAAACACTCACATTGTTGTAATAATTTTTAATTGGAAATTTAGATTAATATCTATATTATGAAACATTGGATATCAGTACATACAAAACAATATACCATTTTTCATAAGGTTTCTACCTTTATAGTTATTTTATTATTTTTGGTCTAAATTGATAATTTTGTATTCATTATTAAATAAATATTTGATATGGAATATTATTTTCATCAAGTATTCAATATAATAAAAAAAATAACACTAAGTGATGGGAGGATCCCATACATTATAGAGCTCCCAGAGGTGTTAATAGATTCTCACGAGGCAAATTAGTTGTCTAAATTAAGCAGGATTATATCCATAGTTTTAACCATATTATGAATGTTATTTAGAGAATAGGTTTTCATGGGCCACATACATGACATCCAGTAAATAATCATTTCATTCATCTAGGTTAATTTATTATTTTTCCCTGAGATTTTTCATTTTTATTTCTATGGAAATAGTTTATTCTCAGTTTATTGACTTGATAGAATGTGTTTTAGTTTATTACATTGGAATATATATTTTTACATATCAATAAATTTAATGGCATGTGTGTTTATTTAGTCACCTTCCTATATTGATTTATTACCCCTAATACATTATTTATTTCTCTTCACAAACCCTTAATGACCATTTGAGTACACCCATATTATGATTCCTTTCCCCAGGTTATGAAAAAGAAATCATTGAATAAGAATTGAAGCATGTTTTTAATTTTTTTTGTATCATAAATGTATTTATTACTTCCCAATGTATTATTGGTATCATATGTGTATTATGTTTTTCCAAGACTACTAAAATATTTTTTTCCTCTGTGATTTTATTACTTGTAATTATGCCAACATATTGAAATAGTGCACCACCTCCAGGATTCTGGTGTACGAGTATTATAGTTTGTAATTGATGAAATTTAGAAGCCACTTTGGAATATATATTTCTAAAACATTGTTTATGGAACATAACACTAAGATTGAATATGATGATTATTATAGAATAACAACCTTGAATTTTGGTAAAGTATATGTTATGTGTGTATTACTAGAAATATATCCATGCCTCTATAATACAAGTGGGAGTGGTTCTGGAGTAGATGTACCTTGGAGAAATAACATAGTCAAGGTGTTCTATGTGTGACATAGGTAACTTGGTTAATGAAATCAAGCCTTACTACTCACTTGGATTGACACACTTGAGGGATATGATTATAAAAACTCAAATTTTATTTTCCTAAAAATATGAAGGATTTAAAAGTAATGATGTCCCAAAAGTAAAAAATGTTTTTAATTCTAGAATTTATGATGCATAAATTTAGGTTATGTGTTATACAATATTTAGAGTTAAATAATGTTCATAAATTTAATAGCTAATATAATATATTCCATTTTTTTGAAATGGAACCTTGATGGAAAAATTGTGTTAATACTTGTGGACAATGTAGACATATCATTATGAGGGAAACAAATATAGTTGGTACTCGAATCAAGAAAATAATAGAAATATTACAGAAAAATAACCACGTAATTATGAATAACCAAGAACAAATGGAGAAACCTATTCCACTAATTGAATCTCTGATGATGGATCACTTTATGTGGAAGAAGCCACCAACTTTTAATGTGAATACATATCTAATTATAGTTGATCAATGTATCAACTCTCTGGAGAAAATATTATGGACTTGGTATGAAATTAAAATTAAAATTTTAAACTTTCAATCTATTATCTCTCATGTGATATTGATTTGTGGTGGACTCTGATCTAGATTATAAGAGAGGATGAAGAAATTTAACTCATAGATTATTGGACATTTAAGGAACAATTATTCGAGAAATACATTCCTTGTGATCAACAAAATTGAGATGAAGAGAATGTTCCATAGCATAAAGAAAACAAAATAAGTGACTGTTAATGAGAATAAAGCTACAATAAAAAAGATAGTGATATAATCTTTATATAGTATATGAAACAAAGAGATAAATATCCATCGATTCATTGAATATATTAATCCTAATATCTGTAGGGAACTAGTGTCTCAAAACATTTCCTTATATAGTATAATAATTTCTGTGCTATCAAGATAGTGAAATAATTCTCCATTATTATGGATTAAAAGGGAAGTAATAGAAATAGTGATAGAAATATCATATAATAGATAAATAGAATAAGGGAAATAATTATTTCTGCACATGTGAATACTATGGAAAAATGAACCCTTGTAAAATTTTTATGGGTGTGTGAGTTTTCTATAAATGTAGAGAAAATGATCACCGTGATAAATAATAAAAAGAGATGAAGGAAAAGAACAATAATATTCATTATTACTACAACAATGAGATGGGGCACTATGAAATTGAATTCCCCAAACATAAAAGGAATATACCTCTGAACAATATAAGGGATGAAGTTTAGGAATATCTTTTTGACACAATATAATATTAATTATTAATAATTTTTTGTATTTTGATATAATAAATATGTTGTAAAAGTATTTCATTGATGATTTTATCATCATAAGAATTACGAAATAAATAAGGATTGTACTACAATACATATTCAAAAAATATTTGAGGTCATATATTGAATGTCAATAAGAAATGTTGTTCAGTATAATGTGAAATTATTCAAAAAGAACATGATTGAGGTAAAGAAAACCCTTAATATATTCCTAATGTTTAGATAATTATAAAAAAAAGATTAATTTGGGTAATTGGTGACTACCCTAGAACTGAGTAATGACTTTTCTACAAGTAGTCAATGATATCATTGAGGGAGTTTACAAAAAAAATTGATTTAAGGAATACATCCAATAAATTATGAGTAAGGAATAATGCATGTTTCCAAAAATGTTTTATGGTAATTCATGTAATTACCATATTTCAAAAAGATACACAATGAATTTATTCAAATTTTGGGAATGTGAAAATTTATATCTTCTTCATAGTGAATGAAGGATAATGGTATTTTCATTTGGTAAATTTAGTGACATACTTTCTAAAGTGTTAGATCATAGTAATTTTAAAAAGTTTACCATTTCTGAAATGTTTTATTATTAACTTTTGTCTTAGTTTTAGAGATTTATATATTACATAATTAAGAGATTAATCTTGTTTTAGGATATTAATTAGAAGTATTTCAAGGAACAACCAAACAATACCATTGTGATTGAAGAAAATTATCAGATAAGTATATTGAAATATATTTTTAGAGAGTTAAATGATTACTCAGCTCCAGGATAAGTGATCTAGAATCCGAAACCAATTCCTTGTAATTGTGTTTCAAATTTATAAAATGGCTCGTTATATCATCATGGATTTATAGCCTTGTTGTTGTTAATGTTATTCTAACCATGTTTCCTAGAACTATCTATTAAAACTTTTTGGTTTTATTTTTCCTCTGTATACATATTTCCATTTGTCACATGTGTTCTCCTACTTGGGAACCTTTTTAGGTGACCATTGAACTTCTCATTCCTTCTTATTAATAATATGTGTTTTTAATATAAGGTCCCAACCATAAAAAACAAATAATCATGAGATATGTCAATAATTATAATTTATTTCACATTGAGGATCCTTTAATATTTATAGATTTATAGAATTATACCATAAAAGTGATATAACCAAACCAAATAAATACAAAGTTCACACATCCAACAGTTGAAATTTCATTAATAAAAAAACATTCAAAATTAAGTATGGTTTATTTTCATGTTTAATAACACTAACTTTTCCATGATCCATCTTTGAATCTATTCCCTCATCAATCCTATAAAAAAAATAAAACATGGTATGAGAACAAAATGATTCGTAAGGGGCATAAATGAAATAAAGAAACTGTTATTCCATGAATAATTATATACTCGTGAAAACATTTTCACAAAATCATACCTTTCACACATAAAATATAAAATAATTAAATTACCTAATAAATCCTAATATTCGTAAAAAAAATCATCTAAATAATAATTCATAATTGTAGCTTGGGTCATCCAAATCATCCATACATTGTAGCTTCCACGTCTATATAGGGTATCTTCATAGTTATATTTGGAATACAAATCACAGTATATTCCGTAAATTTATTAGAAGAAACCTTATCATTTTACACTATATCATCAACCAATACATTAGAGAGAATTCATGGTATCACCCACGCCAAATTTATCATGGAACCACCAATATAATTAAGAAATTCCCATGAACCATAACATAATCATAACAAATAAATCAATAATAATGGAAAAATAATATTTTTCATTGAAATCTCATTTCTTATTTATAAGTCATGCACTCATCAATAAAAATAATTTATTTTAAAATTAAATTTTAATCATATAAATTAATAATGAATACATGATAGTAACATGAAAATGATGAATTCAATGCACAACATATATGGTCAAAAATCATTCCATGTTATGGAAATAATAAATCCATTTTTAAAACATAATTGAAACTTTTAAAAATGTGTTTTTTAAATCAAGGTGTCCCACAAAACTATGATATAATTGAAAGGAAATATGATTTTAAAACATTCAATTATAAGTAATTTAATCCTTTAAACCATTTAGAACATTTTTAAATAAATGATAATGATTTTGAAGAATAAATATTTATAACATTTAAAACCAGTAATTAGTTAAAAAGTCATTTACCACTTGAGAAAAACATGATTAAAACTATTTTAATAATAATATCTAAAAAACATTAAATATTATATCAATATTTTCATTCATGATATGACATGTAAAAATGGTAATATATACACCTTATAGGATAATAATGGTCCCTAACATCATGATATGCATCAATGAAATGAGATGGAGATAATGTCCCTTACCACTTGAGTCTGACTGGTCTGGTACATTCTTTATCTTTTGGAATAATAAAATTAGGATAATTTATAATTTTATGAAAACCTTTTCCAATATTATTACTCAATTCATGTAACTTATTTCTATTTTCTAATAATAACATAATTATTTAAGTTCATTTTATACGTTTTGTTGATATTTGGTACTTGAGTTGAAAATGAAATTGGAATGATGTCAATAGTCATTTCCATAATAAGTACATAATCTATAGGATAATAATAGTTATTTAATTATCAGTTTATTTCATTAATTTTTATTTTGAATCAATCCATTAATTATGGTTATGACAAATGAACAACGTTATAATAATGGAGACGATAGGTCCTTGGTACGCATGAGTAACATTTTCATCTTTCATTAGACATTATGGAAATAAGGTAAATAATATTTTATCATTTAAAATTTATTATAACATAATTACTATCTCATTAATCATTTAAATATATTTATATATATATATATATTACAAGTTATGTAGTAATAAAAAAATTACATCGCTTCGTGGAGGGGTAGTTCACCCGTACGAATGAACAATGTTATTGTTTTATATGTATGGAATGTAATACCATAATTGATATATTGTTATCTTATAATAAATAATATTTCATGTATATCAGATTTTAAGATTAATTAAATCATTATAAAAAGTCATGAGTGATGGTTATATAAAATGAATTATTTTAGTTCCTAGAGGAGATGGTTGACATATATGCATGAACGATTAATTACTTTCTCATTTGATGGAATTGTAAATGGATTTTGGTTTTTATATTAACATAATAATATATTAATATAATGAGGATACATGATTTATTATTTCATTTAAGAAGAATTTATTTTGAATGAAGTGTAAGAAGAAATAAAATAGAATTACTTAATGAAAATGATACATCTTCTTCAATTGATTACCTTTTAAAAAAAACCTTAACCCCTATAAGGAGGTTTTTATGCCTAAAATAAGGACTCAATATTGTGGGTATGTATTATAGTTAGAGTTTTGGTGGAGAATAGACAAACTATGAGGTTTTGGGTGTTTGAGTAAAAGAGGGTAATTGATGCCTTTTTATAGGAGATGGGAGGGGTACCCTTGGAATTATTAAATGTATAAAATTAATATTAATTTAGTTTTGATTTAAAATATGTCCAAAGACATTTATTTCAAATATATCACGATTATGTGTAGAAATAAAACCATCCATTGAAAATTATACTGTTTTTTTTCTTTTAATCCTTTTCTTTTTATTTTAACCCCTTATAACTCTTACCATTTTATCACGCAATTTACAATTGGAGGGATTAAATAATTACAAAATCATGAAAACGATGAATGAATGAGTAATTAATTAAATTTATAGATTTATCTCAACATGATCGTCTAATATTATTTTTTAAAAAAAATTATATCATCTAATTAAATATTTTATATTTTAAAATCCGAATTATGTTAATATATTAACTATTCATTACTATTTTTTTAAATATCATAACAACTTAATTCCTTAAATTGTATATTAAAAAAATCATAAAATGTCATATTATTCCAAACAATTCGTGTATGGCATCAAATATTTCAAATTATTTTTATTTTAATATTTTTAATATCATTTATTTTATTTTTTTCTTTAATAAATCTATTATTGTATCATTTTTCTATCATTGTTAATTAAATTATTTAATTCCTAATAATTATAAATAAATTAATATATTGTACTTAATCATATTATATTTATATGAAATATTAATAGTCTAATATATCACTTATATAAACACATATTAAAATTGATTTAGTAAAAAGTGCGATATATATGGAATATTTTCCTTTACATTAAATTAAATGTTATAAATGACATAATCACACAAAAGTGGTATCAAATGATCCCATTTTAATCCCATGTATGGTAAAGGTTGATAATAATTCTTCCAATATAATTATTAAATGTCTTAGTGTAATTTTATAATATTATATATTATTTTTACCTTTAATTACCTGAATTAACTTTAACCATGATAAATAAAATACTAAACTTACTATTCACCAAAAAATTATTTTGATCCTATTAGAAAAAAATTATAAACTGTGTAAAACCATGCATTTCTATTTTTTAAAATTAAATTGATAGACGTTGTAAAATTAGGGTCGACACTAATCTCGTTGATGGAATGGTAAAATGAGTTCTTGAAGTAAAACGTTCAAATTTTTTCATTATTTTTCTATTTAATATTAATTGAAAATTTCATATAATTAATTACAATGGATTAACTGATAAAAACATCATCTAATTATACCTTAAATCCATGGATAATTAAAATCCAAAAATAGTAAAAATAATATAAAAAAGTAGTTTTGAATTAAAACACAGTATCATTAAAATATTAAAGCTAACAGAAAAATACCGAATATTTATCAAAACTAAATTTTAGTTCCTTGTTTTAAAATAAAAGTTAATTTTGTCAAAAATAACATATAAAAGTGTCATAAAATATATTTAGAATGGTTTCTCCATCAAAATTCATCGAAACATCATTTTTTTAAAATACTTCTTTCATCAAAAAATTGAATTTGTTATTATATCATGTGTAGAAAACATATAAGATAAATTTTACCCATTATAATGAGTATATTAAACATATATTTTCTTAATAAATTTCATCAAGAGTTATTTTATTATAATATAAACTTACTTATTTTCATTTATATTGTTTTTTCAGAAAAAAAACATCCTTTATATTTAATTGGTTTTCATTTATTTTCATAATTAATTTTCTAACCAATAAATAATTACATAAACATGTGTAAACTATACTTTCATAATTTGGTTAGTATATTTAATTACCTACATTCATATGTTATGTGATAACTAAAAATTAAAATAATAATATTAATAATATATTACTTATCGGTGTAACTCAGTCTTGTGAGCCACGTAAGATTTTGGAGAAACCCATTGTTGCATTTTGGGTATGCTATCCAATATAGCATCCATTTTCATGTAAAATTAATAACTAATTCATAAATATTAATAAATATAAAAAATTATTATTCCATAATTACCTGGGATGTTACAACCTTCCTCCCTTTTTTAAATTTCATCCTCAAACTTTTAAATATGGGCTCAGAAACTATGGTTTCACTTTTCAAAATTACATCATTAAAATTCCACATAAAAAAGATTCAATAAAACATTCACATTAAAATAATTAATGAGAAGAAAAAAGGTCACCTGAAATAACACATACTAGAATTCCATGTAGGAAAATATGGATATTGAAGAAAAACTAACAGTCATGTTCTAATGGAGAGTGTTAGAAAACCACAGACATATGATGGGTTAAATGGTATTTGATTTCATGTTAAGAAAATTATATGGTTAATTTTTTTGTTTTATGATATTTCTAATAAGGTTAGTGAATTTATTTACTACCTAGGCTAATATAATAAGTAAATACACATACTTGACAAGTAGAGTTTCATCCTTTAATGAAATTCCACCTAAAACACAGCTTTTTCACCAAATTTTGGGTATTTAAGTTGATTTTTTCACCCCTAAAATATTAGAATCATATTCTAGAGAATCACATAATCCTCAAAATATTAACTATATATTCATCATGTCTTGAAATATTTAACAAAAATAAAATGTTAGAATAAAAATAATATAATTCCACAAATATAATAAAAATTAAAATAAGAATAAATACTTTTAATCTCCAAAATTAAAAAGTAATAAAAAATGTCCAAAAACCCCATTCAAAAAATAACTATGCATAATATTCCTTAAAAATATTGGAAATAAGATTAAATCTAAAATAAAAATAGGATTTTATCAAATATTCATCCAAGAAGTGTTTATAAATTTACTTCCAAAAAACATCAACAACGCTTAAGGACTTATAACAAAAATGTATTTTCGAAAATCAGATATTCTCTGAAGTTGGGTAATCATTTCAATAAATAACCCGATCTGACAAAATTTCACAATAAAAACATATATTCATCCAAAATAAAAAATAAACTATAACTCCTCAAATAAAATCTCATATAATTCTATTTTCCTTGGGCATATAGGGTAACAAAAATAGTAAACGTCTTCCAAAATAACATTTTTGACTTAATACCCGAAATTATTTTCCTATAACAGGGATATCCATTAGATAAAATAGTATTTACCAAAATTAACATATTATTATTCCATAAACTCTTTTAACTAAAATTAAAATGACATATTGACCAGGGCCTTTTGGTAGGCTAGTGGTAGGAGATAAAGACTTCTCGCACTTCAGTTATGGGTTTAATTTCCATAGCCTCGTTCGATGCGATGGGTATGTGATGGGTTGTAACCATTCTTGTGGGTTTTCCTTTTCCAATAATAATATAATGTTATAAGATTAAAAAAATGAGATAAAATACTCAAAAATAACCATATCATGTTTTATCCTAAAATTTTCTCTCACAACTTTCATTTTGAAATAAAAAAATACAATAATCGATAATTACCTCAAAATAAAAAATCATATAAACCCTAATGGCTATCCATACTATTGTAACTATATAGACACAAGAAAATATAATTATTAATTAAATATCATTTTCACATAACAAACATCACGATTACACTTACTAGAACAAAAGTCATTCAATGTAATCTCATCATCAATAGAGAAATAATACATTTAAATGTTTCATCATCTAGTAGTCTAATGTAACTCTTGAATCCTTTATATGTATACTTTTTAATCATTCACCATTATTCAGGATCCTTTAAAAATTATTTTTAATATTATTCAATAATATTTATTTCCTAAAAACTATTACATGAATCATGTCCTAAGGTTCATTAATTTCGAAAAGTGAGACAACAAAAAATCCATACATTTCCTAGGTCATTTTTGGATTCATCTTCTTCACCTGTAATGGAATTAGTTATTTATAAAAATATATTTTTACAGTCTACCTGATCCCATTTTCAAACCTTCTTCATAGGGCATGGATATTTTAATGACCATACTCCACAAATTTAAAACATTCAATAGATTACTCTAAAAGAATTTCATTCCCTTTACTATAGTCAACTGAACGCTTCCATTCATGGGTAGGTTATTTCTTTATGACATTCATTACCACAACTATAACATCTTACCATCCCTTTAAGACATTCTCCAAGGTGTTTATTTCCACATCTCAGAGATATATTTCATTGAATATACATAAATTTTTTATTATTACCTAAATATGCACATTGATTCATTTCTCACATATATGATGAATTAGGAAACTCACCATAGTTATAAGGGTTAATCATAACTCCTCATAGCTGGTTTAGAAAAACCACAAGAGTTCTCATTGCATCTCCTATTTCATTCTATTTATTATTCAGATAACGAACACATTTTCCTACACATCCACTATTTATTTGGTGCTTTATGGATCCATCCATTTACAAAAACCAAAAACGTTATTGTGATTATATTCATAAAATAATCATATATTATATTATGGGGAAGATAAGGACTAAGATATATGTATTCATGTTATCTAAGACTCATTAAATTTATCTAAAATAAATATGACTCATTTTATTATTATAATAATTTTGGTTATATATAACTTGTAACTTGTTCTTAAATATCACCCTAACCTATATATTTGTCTAAACGATATCTAATACCAACTTTAAGAACATGGTCTTAAACATTACATAATATTAAGGTAAGTGAATAGTTATAATTTATTTCACATTGATGATGTTTTAATGTATATAGATTTATAGAATTAGTCCATAAATCATATATAAAAATCAATAAATACAGAGTGGACACTTCCAACAGTATCCATTACTTTAAAAAAACAAAAAATTTTAAAATGAAACACGATTTGTTTTATGTTTATTCATCATAACATTTCCATGATCCACCCTTTAACCAATTATCCCATAAATCTGATGAAAAACATTTTAAATCATTAGATGAGCACAAAGAATTCAGTAAGGGGCCTATAATAAATAAAAAAATTGTTAGTCCATGAAAACATACAAGCTCATGAAAACATTTTACAAAGTCGTAAATTTCACCCATAAAACATATAATCATTAACATAACTCCTTAAATCATAAAATTCCTCAAAACATATAATAAATCATAAATCGTACAGTTAGATTTAATCAACTATATCGTACTATCATTGTACCTTCCACATCAATATAGGGAATAAATTTTGGGGTTATATTTGGAATACCCATCACAGTATATTCCTTAAATTTGTTAAGAGAAACCATATCATTTCACTTTTTCTCATTACCCAAATCATTTGACGGCTAACTCAGGATCACCCACCATAATTGTTTCATAGAACTAATTGTATACCTAAACTATTCTGAAAAACCATATCATATTCAAAATACATAAAACTAGAATAAAGGAAAAATAACATTTCAACTTTTAAATCACATTTCATATTCACAAACCACTCACTCATAAACGAAAACACATTATTTTAAAATAAAATGGTAAAATGTTAATGTATTAATCAATATATGATAGAAACATTAAATTATAAAATTTCATTCTTGGGATATATGTTAAAAAGTTTTTTAATTTACTTAAATAATTAATCCAATTTTAAAACACAATTAAAACAATTATTTTTTTTAAAGTAATGTTTCCCATAACACATTGAAACTTCTCAAAAGATTTATAATTTTATAACAATCATAACAAATTTAATTAATCCTCAAAACCATTTTCAAAATATGTACAGAAATGAGAATGATTTAGAATAATAAATCATTACATTGTGCAGACTAGATTTTACTTAAAAAGTACCTTACCACATCAGAAACACTTGAATAAAAAGAATTAAATTATAACTTTAAAAAACATTAAATATCATGATTATATTTTATTTAATTATATAATGTGTCATTATGGTTATATGTACACCTTATATGATAATAATGGTGCATAACCTCACAATACACCTCAATGAACGGAGGTTGAGACGAATCCCCTAACCAGTTGAGTCTGAATTATCTCATATGTTCTTTAGATTCTTGAATAATAAACATAGGTCACTTTAAATTTGTTTAATATCCTTTTTAAATTTTTCCCCATCATATCACTAAATTCGATGTAATAATAAATACATAATTATTTATGTTCATATCAGACGTTTTATCGATATTCAGTACTAGAGTCGAAAATAAACTTGATATGATCTCAATAGTCCATGTGGTAATAAAACCATATTCTATATAATAACATTCATGGTGTAATTGTAATTTTCTATATTAATTATAATTTAGAATCATACCACTAATTATTATTATGAAAATTAAGAATATCATAATCATAGACACAGTAGATCGTACGTATGCATAAGTGACATTTTCATTCGTAATTGATTATTAAGGAAATAAGATAATTATTATTTTATTATTATGAAATATTATAACATAATAATTATCATATTATTCATTTAAATACAGTTATATATATTATATATGTTAATTTTTAAATAATTATGAATTGCATCACATCGAGGAGATGATAGTTCACACGTACGCACCAATGATGTTATCTTTTTTATGTGTGTGGAAAGTAAGAACATAATTGAAATAGTTTTATCATATAATTAAAAAAATATAATTATAATAGGAATGTAATTGTAATTCTATCATTATAACTATCCATGAATAATGTTTATGGGAAACAAATTATATCAGATCGTGGAGGGGACAGTTCACCCATATGCACGAACAATTAATTACTTTCCTATTTAATGAAAGTGGAGATACATTTTAGTGATGTTATGAAGATAATAAAATGTAAATATATTTATAATGCTTGATTTATTATTTCAAATATTAGTAATAATATTATCAATCTGTGGAAGAAGAAATAAAATTGAAAAACATACTGAAAATAATTCCTCTTCTTCAGTTGATCACCTTTGAAGAAACCCATAACACCATTAAAGAAGGTGTTCTGCCTAAACTAAGGAGTAAATAATGTGGGGAGGGATTCTAGAAAGTGTTTTTTTCATATCATGGTTAATCCAAATGGTATTAGAAATTTGTTTAATATAGATAAATGTTTTCTTTTTTATTGGAGAGGGGAAGGGCACCGTTGGAATTATTAAAAGTATTAAATTAATATAAATTCAATTTCAATTCCAAATGGGTTCAAAATTATTTCGTTATAATATATGAGGAGTATGGGTCAAAATATAATCATAAATGTAAAATACTACATGTTTTAGTATTTTTTTAATCCTTATCTTTTTTTATCCCCAATTAACTCTTATAATTTTATCATGTAATATACACTTATATGGCTAAAATAATTACCAAATAATGAGAAAAATCAACTGAATGAGTCATTCCTTACATTTTTAGAGTTATATAATCTTTTTTTTAATATTTTATTTTTATAAATTTTATATCATTCAATTAAATATTTTATATTTCAAAATATGATTTATATCATTTTTGTCACTATTCATTACCAGACTGTTTTAAAATTTCATAACAACATGATTCCTTCAAAAAAACCTACATAAACTAAATAATACCTGGTTATATTCTTTCATAAAATTATTTTATGTCATCAAATATTTCAAATTATATTTATTTTAATATTATTAATATAATATATTTGATTTTTTCTGTAATAAATCTATTACTGCATCATCTTTGAGTCATAATTGAATTTAATTATTTGATTCATAAAATTATAAATATTTTACCATTTTATAGGTAATACAATTATATTTATACGTACTATTAATATTATAAGATATCACATACATAAACCATTATTAAAATTGTTTCATTATGAAGAAATAGATTTATGTTATATTTACCTTTATATTAAATTAAATGTTATGAATGTCATAATCACACCCAAGTGGCTTCCAATGGTAACAGTTTCAGGACAAGGATGTTCATGGACAGTAAAAACAAATTATATAATATTTTTTCAAGTTTTAGGGTAATTTTATAATATTATATTATTATATTAACCTTTAATTACTCGATTTACCATTAACTGTGATAGATAAAATACTACTGTTTCTCTTCTCCAAAATTTATTTTGATCCTATTGGAGAACATTTTTCATACTAAGTACTACAATTTATTTATGAATTTTCATATATGTTGTTAAAAAAAATTTGACACTAATATGGTTGACTGATCGATAAAAGTGGATTTTTATGTAAAATATGTTCCCCATCAAAAGGTGGAAAACTGCATTTTTACAAAAATACATCTTTTACCTAAAAAATTCAATTTGTTTTTATATTATTTCTAGAAAATATTTAATTTTAATTTTAAAAATTACATTGAATATATTACATACATATATCATTTATAATATCCATCAATAGTTATTTTATTATTTTATTAACTCGATTATTTTTATTTAAATAGTTTTTTTCAAATAAAATCCTTTATACGAAATTAATTTTTATTAAGATTCCTATTTAATTTCGTATCCATTAAATCACTATATAAACATGTTTAAAACATATTTTCCTAATTCAGATAATATTAATGGTTCCATCTATTCTAACAGCTATGTGAAAACTACTACTTCATTAATAATATTAACAATGTATTATTATTTGGTAGTCTTGTGTGCAATGCATGATTTCGAAGAAACTCATTTTTGTGTTTTGGGTAATTTATCAAACATACTGTCCCTTTTAAATTACAATTACTATATAATTAATAAATATTATTAAATATGAAAAATTATTATTATATAATTACCTGAATGTTATATCCTTTCCCCCTTTTGAAAAGTATATCCTCACGATTTCAAATTTGGATGTGGTAACCAAGGGTTCAATTTTCAAAATTTCTTAAATTAAATCCATCATTTGAAAATAATTTAATCAAACTTCCATATTATTCATTTTTCCTTAGGTATATAGGGTACCGAGAATAGTGAATGTCCTCTGAAATAACATTATTCACTTATTCCCCAAATTAGTTTCCTATAAAATGGATTTCCATTTGATAAAACATAAGTTCCCAAAATCAACTTATTCTTATTCCATAAACTCGTTTAACTATACAAATTACATACTATCCATGGAAATCCCATAGGCTAGTGGTAGGTGATGGCGTCTTATCACATAGTGGCTGTGGGTTTGATTTCCACAACCTGGCTAGATACGAAAGGTTGTCACCCTTTAAGCAGGTTTTTCATTTCCTATAATTATTAAATTTTTCAACATTATAGAAATGAGAAAAAATCCTAAAAAATAAGAAAAACATTTTTTTCATCAATTTTAATATCATACCTTTCATTTTGAGACCCAAAATGTTATAACCCATATTTACCTCAAAATAAAGGATCATATAAACCCTAATGGTTACCCATACCTTTGTAATTATATCTGTACAGGTAAGAATAATTCATTAGAAAATAAAATCATCGCAAAAAAACATCAGGGTAACACATACTAGAAAAAAATTCTTCCATTTCAATCCCATCATCAAAAAAGAACTAATACATTGTTTCTAATGCTTTTTTTCGGGTGCGCACATCCGTCACGGAGAAGACGCATTGCTGTTGGCCCGCATTCTTGCTTTCTAAAGGCAGGTGGCATCCTCTACTTATTTAGGGATGTCTGCTCCTTGATCAAAATGGGATGATGGGATGTCAGTTCTTCCTTCAGTGGATTCTTCCTCAGATATCGTCACCTAGTCTGGGTCTCCCTCATAGATTTAAAACGTATATCGTGAATCTCATTCCCGACTCTATATCTTCATGGACACCAATTAATTATGCCTCTTCTGTCAGGACCTTCCAAGGGATCCAGTCTGGGAAGCAACCTTCGGTTAGGAGAGCATTCACGTTGGGCCATCACTGGCATTTCTTCACTCTGGGGATTGTCATGTCTGTCTTCTGTCCCTTATCATAGGGCTTCTTAAGGGAATAGAATCCTGAGTCATCCCACATCAAACATGGGGAATTGTATGGAATAGGCATGTATCTGAGGTTTTCCTTAGCTTCCCATGTTTTACACAGGGTATGCCGCAAGTTTAACGTCTAGCAGAGACGGATCTAACTGATCAAAACACTAGATAGAGTGGATCAGATTGAAGAACCCCCTGAAGGGAACACCGATATTGGGGCCAGCACGGGGGCAGCTTCTTGAATGTTGTGAAGGGGAATGAGGAGTGGCATGATCTCACCGGAATGTGGCGGACCGGGTAAGAATCGGGAAGGAAGATATATTTGGTCTTGTGTCCTGGAGAGACTTCCTACATATCCCCGTGGCAGGGAATCAAAGCTTGTGTAGTTCGATGATACGGTGGGACACCTGAAGAGGAAACTCATGGGATTGAACGCGTGGATGGGAACCAGAGGAAGTAGAACCTCTGGGATAGGGCATGAGCTTCCCAAGACATGTGGTCTCGAGGGAGAGATCAGGATGAGACATGATTGATGGACTTGAGCCTCATGGAGGCTTCCTATATATCCATGTGGTGGGGTGTCAAAGTCTTCATAATTCCGGATGGAATATAGTTTAACGTCATTAGGTATGATGGAATTTGGGGCTTACGGTCTGAGACGGCCCAAGGTGGTGGGCTCGGTGAACCGAATTGAAGATGGACCTGGGACTATATGGATTGGGGATTACACTCTAAGGCGGCCCAAGGTGTAAATGAGGATTGAACCTCATGGAGGATTCCTAGGTACCATGCCTTAGCATGGATCAAAGTCCTCTTAGTATAGAACGGATGGTGCTTATGCTCTAAGATGGTCCATGATGGTGGGTCTTTAAACTTGCGGAGTCTTCATACGTACCATGCCTTAGCACAGATCAAAGACCCCGTAGTTTGGGATTGATGGGGATTATGCTCTGAGATGGCCCATGATGGTGGGTCTTGAACCTCTTGGAGGCTTCCTACGTACCATTACTTAGCACAGATCGAAGTCCCCTTAGTTCGGGATGGATGGGACTTACGCTCTGAGACGGCCCATAATGGTGGGGCTTGAACCTCATAGAGGCTTCCTACGTACCATGCCTTAACATGGATCAATGTCCCCGTAGATCAGGATGGATGGATCTTACGCTCTGAGAAGACCCATGATGGCGGGGCTTGAACCTCGTGGATGCATCCTACGTACCATGCCTTAGCACGGATCAAAGTCCCTGTAGTTCAGGATGGACAATTTAACATCATACGGGAATAATATAGGGATTACGCTCTGTGGTGGACCAAGGTGTGTAATGATCAGTGCCCACTCTAAGCTCATGGGAGTCATGCTCAGTGTGAGAAACAAGATCTAGTAGGGACCCGACGATCAGGTTGTGAATCGTGCGTCCATGGGAAGAAAAGAGGGTCTTACACATTGAGCGGCCTATGGTGTTGGGGCTTACTCCTGGATAGAGGCCTGAGGAGTGACAAAGCGCAGCGGGGGAGTGATTTGGCACCTAGGTAGAGAGGATGGGCCCTATTCCCTATCACATCCTTTGCTGGCCTTGGGGACCGAAGACGAAAGGAGGGACCACCATTCCCCCACCACACCCTTTGCTGGCCTTGGTGTCGAGGGAGTAAGGAGGAATAGGGGAACTAACTCCTAGAAGAAAGTCTAGGGGCTTACACCAAGGTGGATGCCCTTCCCCATAGACAAACGCCACTCCAATAAATCACCCGTTGTGGGGGATGATCCCATCCCTGTGGAGACTAGTGGGCATGAAGAATATCTAAGGTGGGAGGACCCTGCGTGCGAGGCATGGGGCCAGGTCACAGTTTAACATCATGTATTGAGGACAAGGTGCTTGGCAGTTTAACATCCTACAGCTCAGATGAGGTGGGATGGCTCCGCACCCGTAAGACTTACATAACCGATGCCCTCTGCCTCTTGTGGAAGGGAAGGCATTGGTAAGTCCGTACTGAGGGGGTGTTGCGGAGTGAACCATCGAGTGGTCCATGTTAGCGTGGCTATGCAAAGAAGAAATAGCCATTAGTGTGCCTATGCGAAGAATCATGAGGCGAAGCAACAAAATGGGAAGAATTGTCCAATGAACTTTTATGTTCATTCGTACAAGCCTCGAAGGCCGTATGGAAAAACCGTGTATAATACGAATTCCCGGAGTGCATAAGACACCTGTAATTAGCACCCGTAAGGAGGGAATCGGGTACTCCGGCACATGGGGTGCCCATGGAGCACCGAGGTGAAGGGCGTCGAAGGATTGTGCGCAAACCTTTGGTCTACGTGGAATAAATGGAGCCTGGCGTGGAAAGACTTGAGTTGGCATGAAATAGGTGTTTCTTGCACGAAAAAGGGGGGTGAGACTTGTGCGACATGAATGGATCACGCGCAAGGTGGCTGATTTATGCACATGCGGCAAGGGTCGCGCGTAAGGAGAGGGGGTACGCAAATATTGTGAGCAACTAATGGGTCTGTGTGCAATGAAAGGAATTATGCGCAAGGGGCAGACCCTGAAGGGGTTGGCGTTTAGTCTAAGCCAGGAGGACCACGTGTGAAGGTGGATCCTAGGGAGACTTGGCTCGAAAAAGAACCTTACATGAATGCCATATTTCTTGGACGTGGAGAACCAATTACGCGCATGAGAGGCAGTTCGAATTTTTCCACCCCTCGAATATGAAGAGGGAGCCTTCTATTTATAGGCATCCGCTGGCATGGAAATTAGGGCCGCATGAAATATTCGGGCGGCGGAGGAAGCGGCGTGAAATGCCTTCAAGATGGGGCGTGGGTGTGAAATGTTTTCGCGCCGACATCTTCACCCTTCATGAATCCCGGTACATTCCGCGTGGGAGAACGTTTTTCTGTGTGCTTCACCCTTTTTTCCACGCAGCACCTCCGGGCCCTTCAGATTGAGCCTTTGAGTCTGAATATGATATTTATTTTTCATTTTGCAACTTTCTCCGCCACATAATCACTTTTTCGGCATCTACAAATTCCCCCCTCAGAATGGGATCGGCGAGGGACCACAACAATCGGATTCTGAGGGAAATACCGAAATGATGGGCTTCGACGGCGCTTTGCGCGCACAATTTTCAAGCAGCACACAAAACATGGCCACGTGCGGAAGTGGATTTTTACGCAGCGCAGAACCTCTTCATTGCCTATAAAAGCTGTCGCGTGTCCCAAGCATCATTCAACATTTCTCGCGCGACAAGACTTTAACTCTCGTGCGTGAAATTTCTTATGCTCCTGCATGAAAACCGCTTTGGCCGCGCATAATTCCACTGAGATTTAAAGGCCTTTTACGAAAAAACCCGATATTTTTGCGCAACGGCCTGAAATTTCCTGTAGCCCACTGATTTTCCACGCCGAACTCTGATATTTTGCGCCAGGGGCCCATATTTCCCGCAACACTCCCGAACTTAGTCAGAATAAAATGTCTGAAAATTGGTCTGATGAGGGGGAGGCCGCTGCTCGCAGAGTTGTGATGGCTTCGAACCCATAGGTTTACAGCGCAAAGAGGGTCATCTCCGAAAATCATATCCTCTTTAACCTGCTAACCACTCCATAGAAATAATACGCCTTGTTTAACAATCTGTCATTGTGGAACTTCGGCATTCTGGTGGAGGTTCCCCTACCGGGCTTCAAAGTGGATACTCCGCGGTCATAGGTGACCCACGAGGACGACCTTCCTCGATAAAAAATCACCAACAATTGTCATCCTTCCGGAGAAATTAGGCATATGGACGTCTATGTCCTGAATCCCAGGACCAGGACCATTGATGCGGTTGATCCTATTGCGGAGAACCCACATGCCCTCTACGCGAGAACTTTCCGTCAGAGCATCACTGACGAGACAAAAGGCTGGCTATAGGACTGGGATCTGTGTTCTGGGGGCAACTTCACTAGCGAGTGGGCATGGAAGTACTGGGTTTTCCACACATGCGACCAATTCCTGGTCGAGCTGCAGCATATTGGTCTGTTTGAGGTTGTGTGGATGTCGTAGTTCCACTTCTACCAGCAGCCTGAGCTTGGACCGGAGATGTTCACCCGATGGTCCCCTAACACCAACACATTCCATATTCACCACGGGGAAGTCAGCATTAGTCTCTGGGACATCCACTGCATCATAGGCATCCCTTTGGAGGGTCATCAATACGATAAGTTCCTCCCGCCAATGAATATTTGGGGTGACAGTTCTCGAACCCCCATACTGATGTGCACCTGCTGGTGTTAGCCAATGAGATGCTGAAGGTTCAGGACTTCCTGAAGGACATCGCCTACAAGGATCGGTTAAGGCTATTCTTGGAGAAGGATCTGAAGGTCAAGATTCCAGGTCGGGGAAAATGATGTCAAACTGCGGTTCAGAGGATCAAGAGTGGATCCTACTGAAGGATCCTAGAGGCGGGATAATACCAATCATGGGGATACAACATCAATGAGGCCCGAGATATGAATGTCCGGTATGTTGGATTCCTTGTCACCTTCTTGAGCGAGTGGCTCTTGCGGGTACGAGACACAAGGATGGGCGTCCATCCAGCAACACTGGTGATGGCGGGCATCATCGTTGCCGACAAGAGGTTCAACCTGAGGGTCCCCGTGCTGGCCCGACTGTTCGCCATCTTAGGGTGCATCTCGAGATGGCAGTCGCCTCAGAGAGTATATGGCCCCTTTCAGATCTTCCATGGCTGGGTTGCAGCTCACTGTGGTGGATACAACTTCCCAAATGCCATTCGTTCCCCAGGTGACGGCCTAAGACCCTCTCTGCTGAATATTTCTGAGGTCATGTCGATGATGCTAAATGATGAGGGAGTATGGATCAGTATTGGTAACCACACCAACTTCGCCTTCATTCCATTTCCTTCCACAACTGGTCAGCTGATAGACGATGGGCAAGGATCACTAGAGCAGATAGTGTACTTCAAAAGAATCAGAGGTGGGGTACCTGTGGCCCAAATTGATGGGAAGATTTTCTACGATCCCTACGTGCCGTCCAGGTTCGCTAGGCAGTTTGGATGCCTCCAGCGAATGCCGAAGAGAGTATACACAGATTTCCAGGAGGAGAGGCATCCCTATGTCCTTCATTAGTTATGGATGATGTTCACAACCTATGGCTATGGGGAAATCATTACTTTTCCTCCGACCGGAGTCAATGATGGCCTCTCCACCAAGTATGTTGGACGTTAGACCATTTCATACCCTGAGAAGCTTCTAGAGAAGCGTGTCTGGCAGCTCGAGGTCGCTAGTGCGGAACCTCGGCGGTGAGAGAGCAGGTGGGGTGCCGCTAGAGGAGTAGGTCCTGAAGTGCCTCAGGGGATAGGGCCTACACGAGCCGGGACCTCAGTAGAGGGAGCATCGTATGGCGTGGCTGCACCCTCAGATCCAGTCCAAGTTCATGCTTCTTCAGGTGGCAGCGATGTCCTCCAGTATTTCCTTGACCTTCAACTTCTCCTTGGCTAACTCTAACAGGTGCCACATCAGTATTGGGGATTGAGACTTGTCACCCCAGATATTCATCGGTGGGAGGAACTCATCGTATTAATGGCCCTCCAAAGGGGTGACTCCGATGCCATGGATGTCCCAGAGACTGATTTTGACTTCCCCATGGTGAAGATGGAATTTGGTGGTGTCAGGGAACCATCGAGTGAACAGATACTTCCCAAGATCATGCTTCCCAGATTTCGCGCAACACTCCCGAACTTAGTTGGAAGAAAATGGCCGCAAATTGGGCTGATGAGGGGGAGGCCGCTGCTCATAGAGCTGATATGTCTGTGAACCCAGAGGTTTATGGTGCAAATAGGGTCGTCTCTGACAATCATACCCTCTTCAACAAGCTAACCCCCGCATAGAAAGAATACACATTGTCTGACAATCTGCCGCTGTGGAACTTCAGAATTCTAGAAGAGGTTCCCCAGCCGGGCTTCGAAGTGGATTCCCTACGATCATGGGTGACTGGAGAGGATGACTTTACTCAGTACAAAATCACCAAAAATAGTCATCCTGCCAGAGAAACCAGGAATATGGACGTATATGCCTTGAATCCCTGGACCAAGACCATTACTGGGGGTGATCCTGTTGCGGAGAAGAGTGGGTGTGGAAAATATCCAAGGTGAGGGGACCCTGCGTGAAATGCATAGGGCCAAGTCATAGTTTAACATCATGTGTTGAGGACGAGGTACTTGGAAGTTTAATGTCCTGCAGCTCGGACGAGGTGGGTTGGCTCCACACCCCTAGGACTTACATAATCGGTGCCCTCTTCCCCTTGTGGAAGGGTAGGCATCAGCAAGGTCGTACTGAGGGGGTGTCGCAGAGTGAACCATCGAGGGGTCCACATTAGCGTGGCTATGTGAAGAAGAAATAGCTGTTAGCCTGACTATGCGAAGAAGCATGAGGAAAAGCAACACAATAAGAATAATTGTCCTGGGGACTTTGAAGTTACTTCGTACAATCCTCGAAGGTCGTACAGGAAAACCGTGTATGATACGAATGCCCGGGGTTCACAAGACACCTGCAATTAGCACCCGAAAGAAGGGAATCGGGTACTCGGGCACATGGGTTCTTTGGGAGCACCGAGGTGAAGGGCGTCGAAGGATTGCGCGAAGCCCTTGGGGCTGTGCGGAATAAAGGGTGCCTGGCACAAAAATCCCCGAGTTGGCGCGAAATAGGTGTTTCTTGCATGAAACAGGGGGCTGAGACTTGCGAGACTTGAATGGATCATGCGCATGGGGGGCGACTTATGGAAATGCGGCAAGGGACACGCGTAAGGACAGGGGGTATGAAAATATTGCGTGCAACTGACAGGCCTACACGCAATAGAAGGAATTTCACCCAAGGGGAAGACCACGAAGGGGTTGGGGATTAGTCTAAGCCAGGGGGACCTCGCGCAAAGGCAGATTTCAGGGCGGCTTGGCGTGAATAATAACCTTACCTGAATGCCATATTCTGCGCATGCGGAAAACCAATTACGCGCATGAGAGGCGGTTCGAATTTTTTCCACCCCACGAATATGAAGAGGGTGCCTTCTATTTATAGGCATCCACCGGTATAGAAATCAGGGCTGTCCGAAATATTTGCGCGACGGAGGCGGCGGTGAGAAAGGCCTACCGTGCGGGGCACAGACGCGAAATTATTTCTCATCGGCGACTTCACCCTTAACGAATCACAGTACTTTCCTTGAGGGATAAAATTTTCCTCCCTCTTCACCCTTTGTTCCGTGCAGTACCTCCAGGCCCTCCGGACCGAGCCTCCGAGTTTGAATATGACATCGCTTTTTTGTAGCGGAACTTTCTCCAGCACGTAAGCCCTTTTCCGTCATCTACATACATCAAAATATGTTTTCATCATATATTATACTATTACTCTTGAATCCATTATATATAGATATTAAAATCAATAAGAACTTTTTGTGATCCTATAACCATACTTTTTCATATTCTTCTATAATACATTCTCCAACAAAAAAAACATGAACAATTTCTTTTGATTCAATCATTTCAAATCATGAGGCAAGAAATAATCAATAACTCTTATAGTTCATTTTTCATTACCTCATCTTAAATTGGAATGATATTTGGTATTTCTCAAAACATATTTTTATAGTACACCTGATCTCATTCCCAAAGCCTCTTCTTATGACATTAAATTTCATAATGTTCTTACTTCAAACATTTAATACATTCAATGGTTTTCTTGGAAAGTACCTCATTCCCATTTTTTAAAGGCAACTGAACAATTCAATTTTCCTTGGCAGGTTATTTATTTATAACCATCATTTCCACATCTATAACATATATTAATCCTTTATAAACATTTTCCTATGTGTTACATTCCACATCCTCAAAACATATATCATTGAATATGTTTACCTATGTGATTATTACCTCAACTTCCACAGGGATTCATTTCTCTCATATATGATGTGATGTAAAACTAAAAAAGGTTCTAGCAGTTAATCCTAACTTTTAATAGGTGGTTTAGAACAACCATGGGAGTACACATTGCAGTTCCTATTTCATTTGATTTCTTATTTATAGAACCACCAAATATTCCTTCGCATAAATTGTTACTTTGGGGTCTCCGGGATCCAACCATTTACAGAAAACAAAATATATAGTGTGATTATATCAATTAAATCATCAAATACTATCTTATGAGGAATATAAACTAAAATATATAATTATAAATGTCATCTCAAACACATTAAATTTATCTAAAATAATAATTTATATTCCTATTATGATAACATTTGTGGTTATATATATCTTTTAATTTAATCTTAAAATACACCCTAACCCCTAAAGTTGTCGAAAATATCTTTTTATAACAACTATATGGACCAAACCTCAAACACTACATAATCTTGAGATAAGTCAAGAATTCTATATTATTTCACATTGAAGATATTTTCTTGTTTATATATTTAAATAATTATACAATAAATAATACATAACACAACCAAATAAATACACCATGGACACTTCCAATAGTATCCACACCTTTCATAAAAGAAACACATTTAAAATTAAACATGGTTTCTTTCCATATTTAATAATCTTAACATTCTCTTGATCCATATTTCAATATATTCTCCCTTAAATGATGTCAAAAAAATTTTAAAACATGGTATGTGGATAAAAAAACATATTATGGGGTGTAAAAGAATTAATGAAACGCTTAGTCCATGAATACTTATAAGCTCGTGAAAATATTTCCACAAAATCATACATTTCACCCATAAAACACAAACTCTTAAACAAACCTTATAAAATCCTAAAATCGCTAAAAAAATTCTTAGAATTAATAAATACTAAATGTATCTTTTGTAATATATATCATAATTTCATTTTTACCTCCAAATCTATATGGGGAATAATATTCATGGTTACATTTGGAATACACATAATAGTATATTACCTAAATCTCTTTAGAGGATCATTATCATTTAAGTCCATCCCATTACCCAATTAATTAGAGAGATATCACGGGCTTCCCCTCCCTTGTTTTATCATAGAACCTCCAGTTTTCTTAAGAAATTACAAAGAACCATGACATAATCATAACACATAAAACAATCAAAACAGAAAAAATAATTTTTCTACTTTGAAATCAAATGTGATATTTACAAGTGGCACACTCATAAATTAAAATTAATTACATTAAAGTAATATTTTAAACATGTAAATTAAACATCAATACATCATTGTGACATGAAAATGATAAATTAAATTCATGTTGTATATTTTTCTAGAAACATTCCAAGATAATTAAATAATAAATCAATTTTTAAAACATAATTAAAACATCTAAAATGATGTATTTCAAATCAAGGTGTCCCATAAAACATTAAAAGATTTAAAAGAGAATAAAATTATTATACATTAATACATAATTAAATAAACCCTTAAAAACATATTGTAAACATGGAAATAAATGATAATGAGTGAGAATAATACATCATTACATCATTTAAAAATAGGTTTCAATAAAATAGTCCCTTTCCACTTGAGAAACACATGAAAAAAAATCACTAAAGAATAAAATTAAAAAATATTAAATATTATGAGAATATACTAATTCTTGATATAACATGTAAAAATCATTATATATACACCTTATAGGAAAATAAAGGCCCATAACATTACGATATGCCTTAATGAAAGGATATTACGATGAAGTCCCTTACCACATGATTCTAACTTGCTTCATACGTTCATTATCTTCTAGAATAATTAACATCAGCTAATTTATACTTTATTGAGAAAAATTTTAATCTTCATTTTTCATGTTATATCACCTATTTCAATATTATAATTGTTATGTAACAATTTATGTTCATATCTAATGTTTTATCGATATCTGGTACATGCATCGAAAATGAACTTGGTATGATATCAATAGTATATGTGGCCATAAGTAAATAATATCTAGAATAATATTCATGACTTTAGGATCACTTTATTACATTATTTATAATTTTAAATCCAACCATTAAATAAGGTTATGAAAAATGAACTACATTATTATCATGGATACGGTAGGTCGTATGTACACATGATTAACGTTTTCATTTTTCATTGATCATTAATGAAATAAGGTAATTATTATATTATATTTGAGTAATTACCACAAAATAATTCATATAAAATAAATAATTTCAATATATATATATATATATCATAAAAGGGATGTTGTTAGTAAAAATGAATCACATTGCTTCGTAGATGTGGTAGTTCGCACGTATGTAGGAACGATGTTAACATTTTTATGTGTTTGGAAAGTATGAACATAATTTATATATTATTATATTATCATGATTAATATGTCATAAATATCATAAATAAACATTAATTCCATAATTATATCATTTAATGAGAGGTGGTTATGGAAAATGAATTATATCGGTTCAGGGAGGTGATAGTTTGCATGCACACACAGACGATTAATTACATTCCCATTTAATGGAAGTGGATATGGATTTATGTGATTATGTTATCATAATAAAATCTAATTATATTCTGGATACTAGGGTTATTATTGATCTTATTAATAAGACTATTTGAAGGAACTAGAAGCAGAAAAAAATAGAAATACTTAAAGAAAAGGATACCTCTTCTTCGATTGAACGCCGTTGAATAACACCTTTACACCTATAAAGAGGGTGTTCTAACTAAAATAATACCTAATGAATGTGGAGAGGGATTATAATATGCGGTTTTAGTTGAATTTTTTTTAACCAAAATGTTTTGGATTTTTGAGTAATTGAGATGAATGAGTTCCTTTTTATAGGAGAGGGGAGGGGTACCCTTTGAATTATTAAAATTATTTAATAAATATAAATATAATTCTGATTCAATATGGGTAAAAATAATTCACTTATAAGATATGATGACTACGAGTCTATGTGAAATTATCCAATGAAAATTTGACATGTTTTGTTGTATTTTTTTAATCCTCGTATTTTTGTTTTAACATCTATTAACTCTTACAATTTTATCTTGTAATTTATACTTAGAGGATTAATATAATTACAAAATCATGTGAAACATCAATTTAATGTTTCATTAATTATGTTTTTATATTTATTTAAAATATCTATTAAAATATTAAATTTTTAGAAATTTTCACCCATTTAATTAGTTATCTTATATTTTAAAATATGGACTATGTCCATTTTGACATTAATAAGTACATGAATTTTTGAAAATATCATAGAATCATCTCTTTTTCAAAAAAATATACATTAAATAAATCCTAACTAATCCTATTCATCCATTAAGTTCTTTTATGTAAAAAAACTAAATTAAAATTATTTTTATATTATTAATATTATTTGTTTGATTCATTCTTTAATAAATCAATTACTGCATCATGTTTGTGTCAAAATTAATTTTAATTACTTAAATCAAAAAAATTATAAATAAATAAAAATGATGTAGTTAATATTTTTAGCTTTAAATATAATTTTCATAGTCATAGTTATCACATACATAATCCATATAAAATTGTTTTTAGTAAGAAGATATATATTTATGACATATTTCCCTTTACTTTAAATTAAATATTTTAAATGTCATAATCACACACAAGTGATATCTAAAGGTCACCATTTTGGACCAAGGATGGTAAACGATGATAATAACTAATAAAATAATATTATTAAAAGTTTTATGATATTTTGTAATATTATAAAATTATTTTTTACTTTAATTGCTTGATTTTCCTTTTATCGTGATAAATAAAATACAAAAGACATTATTCACAAAAAAAATTGTTTTGATCCTATTAGACCAAACATTTCAAACTGAATACAATTATGTATGAACTTTTTGGAAATTTCAATTAACCTATGTGGTTAAATTAGTTTTAACACTAATCCCATTAACGGATCATGAAAACTGAGTTTTTAAGTAAAACGTTAAAAAGTTATCATAGTTTTCCAATTTAATTTTAATTTGATAAGAATACAATGAACTGGATTGTATTCATGATAAAAAATATATAATTATATCTACGAAATTTGTAAAAGGATAAAATAGATGGTCAAATAGATGTGTCGCCACTCTTTTCCAAGGGATATGAAAGATTCATAAAGAATGAAATTTCTTTTTGGTGATGTTGTATATGGTGAAAAATATATCCATGGAGGGTTCTTGTAGCCTACATAATTTTAGTTTTTTATAGGGGAATTAATACCTATGCAATGTGGTTTAGATTCATTTATTTTAGGCCGTCAAATGGTTCAAGAATATAGTATCGCATTACTTTTTTGATAAAGAGTAAAATTCAATTTGATGAATTATTGAGAATGTCAAATACACATGAATGGTTTTGTTATGGGGATTGGAAATAATTTTTAAATGTTATCAAGTCGTGATATATGATATAGGATAGCCATACAATGGATTGACTAGAGCACCCTATGGCGTTGGGTTATTCCATGGTGACATTAAGGATCATAAAGATTAGAATGAAATATTTTCAAGATAATGACACATTCTTTTGATGGCTAGGAGCTCAGATACTATAGCCAAGGACATCAATGCATAGAAAAAAATGTTTCCCTTGAAGTCCAATTTCAATTTCCACGTGAAATGGAAGGTTAATTATGACCTAGGGAACCCAAATCTTGAATTAAGATTTATGGAAAAAAATATTCATAAAGAGTTCATGAAATCCAAATGTTGTGTCACTTCCTAGTGAATATTTTATCATCGAAATTAGTTGTGAAAAAATCATTAATCTAAATTTTTCTAATATTACAGGCTCAAACATTAATGGTTCATCTTTGACTAGGGTCACATAGTAGGCCCTATGAGATTTGTTCCCTATAAATTTTTTCGTTAACATTTTCCTAATATTCTTAAATGAAGAGTTTAGAAATTGGAGACATATATTTTTCTTAGGCCTCCCTTTTTATGTATTCATCCAAAAAAATGATTTATGTACATTTAACTAGTAGTTCAATGTTCTGTGATTTGGAACATCTAGGTATAAATTTTAATGTTATCTATATTTAACCAAATTTCATGTTGTCTATGGTCGTGGTAAAAATGGACCTTGTGTGAGGGAAAATTTAAAAAACAACTATATTTCTATACCCAAGGTCAACAGTACTCCAACATCCTTTTGATTGGGAGGTGAGAATAATGTAAATCATGTCACATGTTTTTTAGGTCATACATGGTGATACAAGACAAACATGTCTTGGATGAACTTGAATAATTTAAGGTGATGAGTTCTTCCACAATGAAGTCATGACTCAAAAGTATCATAAATACCTTTAGGAATGTTTTGACATATTTGGTTGATGGAAAAGGGTACATTTTCTAGAAATTGGCAATGACATTCATAGTCAAACAAATGGTCCCTTGAATTCCATTGTCCTTTTACATGGGCCATAAATGGATGAAAACAACCATATCTTCTCAATACATTAAGTGTTATTTAAGTGTTTACATGCTTAACTAACGATGAAAGCACCACATACTCTATTTTACCAATAAAAACTTATTATGGTCCTTTGATAATAAATGATAACGGTGTATAGACATCACATTTAATCATAATATAGTGGGGAGGTAATGTTACTTTAGTTTTACTTCATGTGACAACGATATGTCCTTCAAATTTAACAACAATAGTATAGAAACATGACTTACAATTTAACATCATTTGGTAAGTAAGTTTGTCATGTAGTTTAACATCATCTAGTATGGAAATTTTCAAGGTAGTTTAATATAATTTGGTAAGAATATATTTTATATGCATAGAAATGACATTGTAATGATGATCTAGGGTTTAATATATATCCTAAAATATTAATAACCTAGGAACATATAGTTATTATATAAAATATAAATGCACATGTCTGACCCATACATTGAAGAGGATGCATTTTAAAATGGTTTTTATGGATAGACCTAGGATTAAAGGTCTGGGTGTCACAATATATCCTATGATAAGATGAATTATGATACAAATAGTTTTAAAGGGGGGAACACTTTATATTGTTCTATCCCATATGCAAAGTGGGCACTAACTCGGTTGATTATTTCCATCTGGGATTTGGACAAGAGATCCTGGTGTCACTATGGATCCTGTGAGAATAATAATCAATCAACACATAGTTTTTGAATAAGAAACTCTCCATACAGGTCTAACACATATGAAGAGGGGATTAATATTCCCATCTGTTCTTTCCATAAAGATCCATGATTAGAGATATGGGTGTCACTACATATATTGTGATAATAGGAATCAATACATACATAGTTCTTGAATGAAAAACTCTCAAAATTAGACATAACCATACATATAGTGGGGGAATTATTAAAATTGAATGATTGTATGTGGACCTAGTATTATAAATCCTGGAATCACAATGTATCCTATTATCATAAGAATAAAAACACAAGTAGTTATTGAAATGGAATCTCTCCACATAGGCCTGAATCATACATAGAAGGGGAATTGTTCTCATTAATTGTTTGTATCTTGACAAAGGATTGGAACTTTGGTTTCCACTATGTATCTTATGGTAGAATGAGTGAATCCATAGATAGTTCGACAATTGTGTACACTCCAAATAGGCTTGAACCAAGTGTATATGGGAATTGTTCAGGTTGATTATTTGTAGCTAGACCCAGGATTGGATATCCGAGCATCACTATAGATTCTGTGATAATAGGAATCAAAAAACAAATATTTATTGAACATAGGTGTCGTAGGAGACTGAAACCAAGGATAATAGTCATTTCGGAAAGTATTGTCATAATGTGTAGTTTTATGTCACATATTTGAAATCAACCATGTAGTTTAACTTCGTGAAGTAAGGAATCTGGGTGTTTCTTTTAATGTATTCCATCCTAGACCATTTTAACCATGAAAATAACTGATATGTATTGATCATGTGGAAAAGGAATTACCAGAGTTACTAATCTGATGGGATCTATTCGTGGTGTGAAAAAAAGGAATGGAACAAGTTAATATTTCCAAAAAGAGGTTATTAAAGAAATATATTAGATAATTTTCTATCATGTGGTGGCTATGGTATGATATTAGATCTAGGTGTGTCAACATATCTTGTTGGAATAAGAATCATTTCATGAATAATTTTTTAAGCATGTAATTTAACATAATACGTTTAGGAAATCTTCCATGCAGTTCAACGTCACGTGGGAAGGACAAAGGTGAATTGATGTGAAAAAAAGAACTGTTTCTGCTAATCCCAGGACAAGAGATCTGAGCATCATTGTGTATCATATAATGGTAGGAATTAATCCATATATAGTTTTTTAATGTTGCGATTCCCTATCTATTTCCAACTTGTACACTGGACTTGGGAACTTAATTTTTCTTTTTCACAAGTATAGCACATGTTCTATGAATCATTCATGAAATGATGTTATTTATGGAGTTTAAAATCCTTAGGTAATGATGTATTTTATATCACTAATTTCATTAGGTAAGTACATATTCAATGGGAATTATCACTGTGTGGTGAGTAAATAATTATTATTGTTTATCATAACGCGATCCGAATGAATCATGGTGTTTATCATCATAAACCCACTTTGAATTGTACTATTTTACATTATGAAACAAGGATGAAAATAATGATTGATTGAATATATGAAAATTGTTTCATTATAATTCTTGAATTTTTGGGGGTATGACATGTTCCCCATTAATTATGGACAATGAGTAAGTTCAATTGGAAAATACCCAGTGTATGATGTGTGGTCCTCCCCATTTTGGTTCCAGCTTTGTTGTTTTCTTTCCATGAATTATTTTTGTTTCAATGTCCAACACCAGCTCTACATTTTGGAATATTTGGAGTCAAACATTTTTATTGAAGTCTCTTTTGATCTTATTCTGGTAGACTTAATGGATGTATATTATATAAAACATTTTCTCTTCAATATATTCCAACTCATCGAATATCATTTTTTACTACTTATTATCTAAGAGTTTCTCATAGATAGATTTTCCAATTAAGGAAAAATAACCATCTCTATGAAACATGTTTTGGGTTATATACACCAATGATTACATGTTTCAATGCGTAGAGGTGTGTTTTGTTGTACAATAGGCATATAAAGCATTGTGGATATTGTACAATGTGGGATTATTTTATTTTCCTACCATATTATAAATTATATTCGACAGAGACCTATTAAAGGCCTTAAAATTTCTATTTGTTTCTGCATGATAGTGGGTCGAGGGGTTGGAATCAATTTTGTACTATTGTTACAATCTCTTTAACATGGTAAAACAGAAGATAATACTGTTTTTCATAAATATCATGTGAGAGACTCCAAATATTATAATGTTTTTATATTTTATAATGTTAATGATATTATTTTCCCCACATTCATTTCAGGTTGTTTCATCATAAAATTTTTAAATGAATTCGGTAATAGTTAGGATGTACTTAGACTGGTAAGATTTGGAGGGAATAAATGGCCCTGCAACATTGATTCCCCAGATGAAAAACAATCAAGAATATTTTTTTCATGATGCAATTTTGAGGGTTGGTGGATGAAGGTTTCATGATTCTAGAATGATTGAAATTCCATATGAAATTCCACTCATCCCTAAATCATTTTTTTTTCTAGCAGTCCCCAATACTCCTAATTTGATGGGAGATCCTAGTCCAAGATTGATTAGAATCACAACATCTAACTTGTAATTATTCCATTATGATAGGTATCTTCTTATATGTTACTCATTTGATGGGGATTCCATCAAATAATAGCTCATATAAGGATTTTTTTTCACATTTGGATTGACTCAAAGTGTGAGTTTTGCTGCTTGGCCTTGAATCTATTCCTTTTCAGATCATATTTTTGGGAGGGTCCCATGTTAGATGTTATCAATTATGGGCACCATCCATCCATGGGTGGATATTGATTTATCATGCTTCGGGGAAGTGTCAACCTGATTGGCCTCCGACATGTCATAGAATATGGTTGAAGATTTCATACATTGTTATGTGATGAAAAAGACCACAATATCTTTATCATTATTGGAGATGACTATGGATGTATTTTCTATTGGGTCAGCATAACCATTCTATGATCGGGAGATATGATACAATATGGGTTAAAAAGTTAAATCATCCATTATTCCTATTACATATCCAACAAGGGGTCTAGATTATTTCTTTTTGATGGAATATTTACCCATGATTTTTTTATTCACATGATTAGAATCCCCTTTGATATTATAGTATGATAACTACTGATGTATGTTTAGTTCTAACATAGTGACGAGGGATGAAAATACAACCTCATTATTAGTTCAACCTTATGCTAATGATAATGAGTATGAAAAAATTTTCTTCTTCCATAAAAAGAAATATAATACCTTCTATAACCTGATTGGGCTTATATATTTCAAACCTATTACTGATAAAACATCAATAGTCACAGTCTAAATACATCCCTCATTTTCATGTAGTATCATGGTTATATAAACCCTCTATGTCGGGATGTTTGATATCCACTGTTGCACTTTCTAGGGTGGGATAATCCACATAAAATTCTACCAGGGCCTTCCATTTAACATAAATATCTAACATAAATTTCATTCCATACTATTTTATAATAACCATCTATTATAAAAAATTATTGGTCATGGTAGGGAGTATATAGATATACTTGAGCAGATTAATATGAGCGACTAAGTGGAATTTCAGATGCCATACAAGATGCCTCATATGTTTCACTAAATGTATGTGTGCAATGAAATTATTTGCAACATCAGAATATAAGGCTTCGGTACTTTTCATCATTCAAATAAGGGATTATGGGTTTATCTCTCTCTCGGAATCATTTTTAGGTGTAGCGAGTGAACCAATTTATAATTTCTTAGAAGCCCCATAAAAAATGACTATATTTTAATCCATTTATAGAATCATGAATGATTGGGGAAGAATGTATTGAATGAGATTATAAAAGGATTCCAAGAATTCACCATCCCATCTTTAGGTGACTCCCTTTTTCATTAAATTTTTAAAGGGGAGAGTCTTTCTAGACAAGTTATCTATGAAACACTAAATATATGTGAGGTTCCTTTTGGGTCTCTTCCTCTTATTATGATTTTGAGCTGGTGAAATTGATTCAATTAAACTTGTTTTTTGGGGGTTGAACTCAATGTTAAATTAGAATAAAATAACTTAGGAATTTCCATAACTTTAAACAGAAAGTGAAATTCAATAAACTTGGCATTAGGTTTTTCTACCACAACATTTCAAAGATTGTTTGAAAATCATTGAATTGGTCACTTCACATTAAATATTAATCCACTTGTTCAATATATAATAATTATATTTTTTATACGAAGGTATAAAATATATTATTCATGGAATGTTTGTAAGTAAATCCAGTGTTATTTAATCTAATGTGTATAAACTGATAGAAAAATATTTACTACGGTTCACTAAAGGCATTAGTTTCCTCATATTTAAAGGAAATATTTATTTGGTTTAAACCTGAAGAATCATCCATGAAAGAAAGGTATTGGAAGATTGCAGTTGCATCGATCAAGAATTCTGTGAAAGAAAATTGGAAATCACTCTTTGGGAAATGTCGATCATGGTGTATGAAATCGATAAGCCCTTATTTGGATGTTTTTTTCTCGAATGTAATATTGTTGGTAATCCATATTGGGTATTGCAGTTCATGGAAAAAATTGTATTTGATCTAATTCTTAACATTTGATTCTATGTTTGGGGTGATTAATCCTAGATTTCTTCTTAAATCCATAATTGTTATCGGGTTATCCTAGATGGTGTGTAGCCACTTCAGGGTTTAGTTCAAGAATGTATTTATCATTCCAAGTGAACCCATATTGATGATTATTTTGAAATGTAATTTATATCTCTTGTACCTAGAGATGCATGATGGGATACATTAATATTGGTCACATGTTTTCTTATATTCCCAGATTTATATTATTTAGTTAATTCATGTTGGTGGATATGGATTATTAAAATGTTTTGGGGGAGTTCTTTATATAATACCAATATTATTTTATCTATGAATCTTTAGTGGCATATTTATTAGATCTATGAAATATTATAGAATATTTAACTTTTTTTGGGATGAGTGAGGCCATCGGAAGAGACATCGCCACCCTAAATTACCAGATTTAATACAGATAAAATATGGAGATGATTGTTTTAATTAAATTTTCATTAGAGAAAGAAGGATCTTTGACATATTATATTATGTCTTCTGCCTCAATTTTAATGATGGGTAGCATATAATCATTATTGATCATACTCAAAATAAATCAATTGAGGTAAATAAGAAAATGGGTGATACGACCTCTATATAACCACCCAAAATTGGTTTTTCTACTTCCCTTTTATATAAACATGCCTCCCCATATGTCAATTCTCAAGACCTGATGGGAGAACCATCCACATGTATTAAAGTGAACTTACCATCAGTGTCGTATTTGATACATTGATGACATGCTGGTGGTATTAGGATGTGGCTATAGAGTCAATCCCTTTTAAGAATTTCATTATATGCAGTATCATGATGGATAATCCTGAACTCAAAATTAGATGTGAGATCCCAAAACTGAGCCTCAATATTGATCTTTCCAAGATCCTTTTACCTTCCTATATCGAGCACTTGAGCAGATAGATTTGTAAGAGGATAGTCCCTAGATATATCCCAAACAATGAACAGTCTGTATCGATATAAGGTTGATCTAGAAGCCATTTTCCATAAGAACCCTTTGGATGATGACATCATCATGTTTTCTAGAAACAAATAGGTGTCTGATGTCCTCCTAAATGACTTATTCATGATCATGATTTGTGAACAAGATTACAATATGAATATATTATGGAATAGTCTTTACTTGATAATTACTGGAAATAGTGACATCAATCTAGATGTTCTATGAGATTTGGTTGGATTCAATGAGTGCTTCATTGAGTTATTTGTATTAATGGATAGAATACATGATATATAGATTGGAATGAACTACAACTAATTGTTTAATTATGTTGTAATTTTACACAAATAGTTGGCACTTCCTAGTGTGGGATTTCTCCCTATTATGTGGCTTTGATGCTTATAAAATTATAGTATATGGGAATGATTATTACATATAGGTTGAGGGAATATATTTTTCTAGTGGTATAGGTTGTTTCATACTCCTCCTATATCTATTTTGGTACAATAATAACACCCCCACCAGTTAGCCATGAAAGATTATCTGATTTGGATGACCACATAAGGGTTCACAGACACCGTCATCTTTATTTTGGGATCGCTATAGTGATTTACCATTTTTTCTTGGAATAATATAAGTACTATAAAGGGATGTTCCCAATATTTTTGAATTGAACATGCCCATTATATCTTTTATATCCTCATATCATACAACTTTGGTTCCCATCTTCAAAGTCGGGTATGAGGAACACATATTCAGTAGTATATTCACTTCTAAGAATTAGCCTTTCATGTGAATTGTATTAATTGAAAAAACATATTTTCGCTTCATCTGATGAGGGGTCCATTTGGTGGGGAATTTCTTATAATCTGAATATTTGACAAAGGAATTATGCAGCTGTTATAGCTTGTATAGAAACTGTATATGAATCTTATTCTTCTTCTACTTCCTATGTTTAATGGTTATTTCCACCTCTTTGAGGAGTTTTCTATGTCACATCACTATCTAAAGAGATCATTGTAGGTTTTGGAGGCTATGATTTCTAGTTTCAATGGGATCAATCAACTTTCTTTCAAGTCTTATTATTTTCAAGTTTCTTCCCACACCTAGAAAGAACTTCATTTTAATCACCATCATATTTTGCTTGTCAAATGGTTTCAAAATATACATGTGCTGGGAAAGTTTCCAATATTACCTAGCTAAAATCAGACATGATATAAAGGAAATATTTTAATATGAATAATTCATGGATACTATTACACAACCTTTTATAGAAAGGGATGGTGGGATCAATGTGGTTTAACTCATCAGGTTTCCATGGTTATGTAATATTGAAATGGTTATTCTATATTTCTACAATTAAAAAACATATAATCTAGTCATTTTAGGGGAAGTATTCTTGTTTTCCCATTCCTCAAATACAAGGAAACACTAATCTATTATCCCCACTAGTTGGGGTGATTTTTTCATTTCTTCTTCTCAACAGGATGAATCGAGTGATTCAGAGATTGCATGGGTTCTTAAATGGGTACCAATACTATTTTGAGGGTAAATATAATATTATCTGCCTTATAGATTTTTTTCATGTGCTACAAGCATAAACTAAGATTTAGGTTGGGTTTACTGAATAGAATCATCCATATGTTAGGATATTTTTTAAAATTCCTAAAACCCAGTTGGATACTTCATCGAAATTAGAGGTGTTTGTAGCTCATCCTAGTTATTTTTAGCCCAGATTTCCAACAATATCTCTTACAAGAGAGGGATGATAAGAGAATAGGTCAACCACTTCCGTTTGATGATGGACCCACAAACTGTATCATTTTCACACTTCTTGTTGTTAAAAAATAGTTATTTTCATTTTCCTTAGTCTGGATATTAACAGATAATAGAATTGATTAAAGAGGACATCCCAACCATTAATGCATCCATATTGGATAATTTTGTAAAAAATGATGGCTATCCCTACCATATTCTGCACAAAACATCCCATCATGGTAACTTTGTGATGATTTTAAGGTCCCATCATCAGGCCGCATCTAGACATAAAATACATGAGATACTGTTTTGGATGTCCCATATAGTAAAAGGTTGAAAATTTTAGATTTGTGAAATTATGGGGGTAAAGTTTCATCCATCCATTCTATCTATGTATTATTATGAGGATTAATAGATGCATGTCACCCTTACATGGATTCAATTAAACTAACCAAGAACATAATGATATTTATCAGTTCTAGTGATACTCCAACCTAAGCTACCTCTCATCTATAGTGAGGAGGCTGGCCATGAGGTTATGGACCAATTTTTATCTCCCACTGATTGGGTATCTATTCTAAGAATAAATGATCACCCTGGTGGGGGATAGGTTGTAATGTAAATGTGGGAATGTTGAACTCATCTTGAAATTCCCCATTTATTTAGACCAACTTCCTAAATCACAGGACATCCAAAAATATAGATGCTTCTCTTATAGTTGGATCACCACTTTCAGCACATGTTGGATGAGGGATATTCATGAATGTATAAAAAAGATTCGCTATGGGAATGTTTTATTAGAGTAAATCTTCATGGATCTAATGTTATTAATATTTTCATATGTTTTAACATACACCCTTTACTGATTTTTGTAGAAATGTGCATAATTTTGGTGAAATATTAATGTTGAAATATTATTTATATTTTTTGAGCACTATTTGTTTTCATCAAGATTCAATAATATTTAATGTTTTAACAATAAATATCATCCTACTTATCAAAATTTCAGTATTACCATTTTTTAGGGTTCCTTACTCGAATTAAAAAAATTTATTTGTAGGAACCTTTGGCCAAATCGTCTATTTGGAGGGTCATATGGTCCACACAAGAAGACCCAAAGAAACTGTGATGAAACTCAACCATCAATAATGATTGAGTAACTGGTCTAAATCACAAATCCCAATACTTTTTACACACCACCATATATTTTTTATTAAATAAAAGAAGCATTTATAAAACATTTAAGGTCCAACAACCCGAACAAGGGGTCCAACTGATGCTTGGAAGTCTAGCCCACCATTCTGTCTGGAAATTAAAATCCAGGCACTATTAATTGAATATCACATGCTGTATTTATAAAATCAAGATGAGATATTTCGTTGTGAAATAAGGGATATAGATGACCAACTTTATTGAATAATGTTTTTTGATTTGAAGGCATCTTCATATTGATAAACACATTCAAATTGCGTTCTTCAAAAAATTATGGATTGAAATTGACAGATTAACATCGTTTAATAAAATGGACATAAAATTGGTTTTATAAGTCCACATGCAACCAAATTTTGAGATTATTATCCCAACATTATTATATAAATCTTTGAAGAAGGATATATCTCTATATTTTGTTGTTTGGATGTCCAAATCACCGAGCCCTGTGGAGGGGTAGTTTTGGAATGAAAACCATCCACCACCTTGGGCTATAAATACATCCCCTCTTCTCCTTTCAAAATGGTTGCAATTTAAGAGCAAAAGAGGATATTATTTCATGAACAAGGATCTACCAAAGGCTTGGGTGGATTTTCCTACTCATTTTTTAAGCTTTATAAACCATTACTCCATGCTTCCTTTCATTTACATTTGTCTTGTTCTTTGTTTGTAATCTTGTAAGTGTTTGTTTTTTTTGTAATTCCATTTTAATAAAAGTTTGTTCTTTAATATATCATATTCTCATCCCCCTTCTTTATTTTAATATTAAATTTCTAAAATATGGAAATCAAGTTAAAACCCCTTCCCTTCTTTTTATTCTTCATTCAATCGAAAGCCTATTTTTAATTCTCATTATCGTTTATATGTGTGTTCGATCCACCATTCTTTTCTTATCGCTTTATTTTTATTCTCATATTAATTTATCATCATAATAATTATAAGTAGATAATTTATCATTTAAATTTTTTGAGTAAATCTATCATTGGGGTTTGTTATAATACAAGGATGTTAAGCGATTGGTAGCTTTTGCTCGTCATGTTTTCTTTGAATTAAAATTGTGTAAGTTGGACTTATCATGTCATGAATTAATGACTTGTTTTGTTTAAAATGTGGTTTTTAGGGATTATTTGAACCATAAATACAGTACCATCAACACGCTATGATTTAAATTATAACATTAACTAAAGTTAAGGTTTGGGTTAAAGCCTTGACACTTGGGAATTCCAATCAACGTTAACTTGTGATATGAGTGTTAATTAAATGCAATATAAAGCAAAGATCAAGGATATCAAATTATTTAATACCAAATGATGAACTCACCCCACTCCTTATCAATTTGTTAAAGCAATCATAATAAATCATTCATTTTATAATCTCTGCAAACAACCCCCCCCATTAGAATACAATCAACTGAAAACAATCAACAATTAAAAAGTATCATCACTGAGGATTCGACCCAATGGCTGCTATACACATTAATAGAGCACCATAACCATGACCGGTTTATAGGTGAAAATCTCCTGCACTTTCAATTAGAACCGTTTCTAGGGATGGTGTAATTAAGTAGTTTTTAGTTTCTGGTAATTATAAAAAAAACAAAAAAAAAACAAAACTAAAAAAAATTAAAATACACAAAGAAAAAATGTGCTTTCCCTATAAAAATCATAAAAATAAAAATAAAAACTCATCTACCTCTTTCTTCCAACATCTCTATGAATTCCACGTAGCCTCCAAAACAATTCATTGTATTTGTTTGGCCCTGAAATTGAGAGAACACTTTTCCAAAATAGTAGTAACATTATGGATAATCAAATCAGTAAAGAACGAGTCATTGTCTAACCAATTGAACTATATATGAATAATCCTAGGGAACAAATTCTTAAAGAACTTAGTTCACATGATTTGAATTACCAAACTATTGGTATTCAATATCCAAACATAGAGGTTGACTACAAACTCAAATTGGGTTTGATTCATCTTCTCCCTCATTTCGACAAGTTATCCTGGGAGGATCCACGTATCCACCGTAAAGAGTTCCAAGTAGTATGCTCTACCATGATGCCTCAAGGTGTTTCAGAGAAACAAATAAAACTTCTAGCATTCCCTTTCTCCCTAGCTGACACCGCCATGTCATGGATTTACCACCTCCCTCCTTGTTCCATAACCACATGGAATGACATGAAGAGACTCTTCTTAGAAAAATTATTTCCTGCTTTTCATACTAATTTTATGCGAAAGAAAATATATGGTATCCATAAATTACGAAATGAATCACTCTATGATTACTGGGAGAGGTTCGAAAATCAATTTTCAACCTTCCTAAATCACTAAATCCCTGACTGAATCCTGATCCAACACATCTATGAGGGGTTATTGGATATGGAGAGAACTCTCACTGATGTCGCAAGTGGCGGTGCTCTTCTTGATAACACTTCTACAGTTAAAAGAGATCTCATAAGAAAACAAGCTTCTAACACACAATCTACTAATAACTATCAACGATTTAAAAGTATTACCACCAATGATTCCACCCGAGTGATACTATACACATTAGCAGAGCACTAAAAACTTGATTAGTCGACATGAAACAATCAAGAACATGCTCAAGTCAAACAATCCCAATATAGTCAACTAATAGAGCCCAAAAAATGATCAACTGGATGAGTGAACTTACAGGTCTTGTGAGACAACTAAATTTGGTTTCCAAAGCCCTACCCTCATCTTCTCCCCAATCTCTATTCCCTGGACCTATCAAGAACTATGGAGTCTATACCTCCCCATCTCATCCAAGTGGCACATGTCCACCACATATATATGATCAATTCAATTCATCCAGACCAACAGAGCTCAATGCAGAATATGCTCAGTGGAACCCCCACCCTCAACAATTAGGTCAGTTTGTAAGATACTTCAACCTTCCCTATTTTGATCCCTTATCTTCTACCTATAACCCTACCTTGAGATATGGGAATCCCATTTCTCATCCCAATACTCTCATCCTCTCAATACCTTCACTAAAACCCAAACCAATTCCAATATGGTCAAGGTGGTGGGAACGTCCAATAACCTTATCCTTTTGTTCCTCAACCTCAAAGGAATAATCCTCTTCCTATATTCTATTATCCAAGTGAGCCTTCCCAATTCCCAAACCAATAAAATCTCTATACCAAGAACCAAAATCAATGTAATCCCAATCCGTGACAAGCCTCTTCTTCCAAGTAACCATGGGAATGTGCAGTGGAAGATCTTTCCTCCTTCAACCGTTCCATCTTGAAAAACATTGAAACACAAATTCTTCAACTTGCAACCCAATTGAGATAGTAAAAACAATAAAATTCTTCCCAATGACTATCTCAATCATTACCCAACCCCAAGGGTAATGTATATTCAATTTCACTTAGATCATGGAAGAAATTTTCTATGCCTCTAGATAAGTCTTCCAACCATCCTTTGAATTTTGTCCTAGAAAAATAAAATAAAAAGAAAATAAAAAGAAACATGAAATAGATTCTGAATCCATTCCCTCACCCCCTTTAATTACACTTAGGAACCCAATTCATTTTATTCAATTAAATTCTAACAAAATAAGTCCTTTGAACCTGATCCTGAAATGCTCCAAATGTTTAGATGGGTTGAAGTCAACATTCCCCTATTAGAGGCCATACGACTAATCCCTAAGTATGCCAAGATTCTCAAGTAGTTTTTTACTTATAAAATGAAGATTAGGACCTTCATAAATGTTTCCACCCAGCAGTATATTCCAATAAAGTGAAAAGTTCTAGGGAACATTACAGTTCCATGACAAATGGGAAGTTCCAACATCGACGATGCACTCATAGACTTAAGAGCCTCAATTAATGTCATGCCCAAATCCATCTTCTCCAAACATGTTCTATGTCCCTTATATCCAAAGGATGTTTTCAATCAATTGGCCAATCGAAGAACAACTTGTCCTTAGGGTATAATCGAGGATGTCCTTGTTCATGTGAATGATCTCATCTTCCCTGCTGGTTTCTATGTCCTTGACATGGATGGTGAGACGAACTCATCTTGATCTTCCTTAATTCTGGGAAAACCATTCCTAATGACAATGGAAACAAATCGATCCCCATTCAGGAATCCTATCCTAGGAATTTGGTGAGAAACTGGTCATTTACATCATTTTCCAAGCCATGCAATACCCATATGAGGATCAGTCTGCATTCTCCATCCATGATTCTGAGGACACTTATGTGAGTCAATTGAACCCCATTTCATCATGTTTTTCATGCTCTAAGGACAAAGGATCTTGTGAAATCTATACCATGATTAACAAAGTCATAAATGGTGATGCTTATGTGGACCTATAATTCATAGATCCCATCAATATAGAAGATTTTGGAAACTCTCTTGAATCCCACATCAACTCTGATCACTACTTCTCCACCTTGGATAGTGTTAAGGAAAATGAATATGAAGCTACTGAAGTCCCTTCCTCTATTCCTGAGTTGTCTAACCCACATATGAATGATGAGACAGATCTTAAACCTCTTCCTGAACACCTGAATTATGTGTTCCTTTTCCATTATCACTCTTATTGTGGCATTATCTCTTATTCACTTACTGAAACCAAGGAGTCCAATATTGTTCAGGTGTTAGAGGAAAACAAAAAGGCCTTAGGTTTGACCATAGATGACATACCAAGAATCAACACTGCTATTTTTATGCATGAAATCCAGCTTGAGGAATCATCTAAACCAATTAGGCAACCACAAAATAAGACTCAATCTGCTAATACATGAGGTAGTTAGGGAAGAGATCACTATGGTTCATCAACCTGGTATTATCTTCCCAATTTCTAATAGTAAATGGGTTAGTCCAATTCAAGTTGTACTTAAGAAAGGTGGGATGAATATTGTCACAAAGGAACATGGTGAGTTAGCCACAACTCGAGTGAAACAAAATGGCATGTGTGCGTTGATTACCAAAAATTGAATGTTGAAACATGAAAATATCACTACCATCTTCTATTCGTTGATCAAATGCTAGAAATATTACCCAGAATGTCACACTATTGATTTTATGATGGATACACTAGTTACTTCCAAATCCCAATCTCACCTCAAGACCAGGAAAAGTCGACTTTCACTTGCCCATTTGTAACATATGCATATAGGATAAGGACTTCTGGACTATTAAATTCTCCTACAACATTCCGTAGTTTTATAATGAGTGACTTTTCTGAGTTCATTAAACATTTCATGAAAGTATTCATGGATGAAATTAAAATTTATGGTGATTCCTTTGAATCGTGTTTGCATTCCCTATCTCTAGTCCTTCAAATGTGTGTCAAGTGTAACCTTGTGTTAAAATTTGAAAATTGTAACTTATTGGTTGAAAATGGGATTTTTATAGGGAATATAGTTTCAAAAGATGGTATTGAAGTCAATCCTGCCAAAATTGAAGTGATCCAATCACATCTAGAACCCAAATCTATTAGAGACATCAGTTACATCCTTGGTCATTACAGTTTCTATCGGTGATTCATCCATAAATTTAGTAGGATTTACCTCCCACTCACTCGGTTTATCTAAAATTATGTCCCCTTCCATATTGATGAGGTTTTCAAGAGAGCCTTCATTGAACTCAAAAATTCTCCTACATCTGCCCCAATAATCTGACCCGTAGATTGGTCTTTACCCTTTGAGTTGGTGTGTGAGGCTTTTGATAAGGCCATCAGGGCCGTTCTTGGTAAATAAAGAGAAAATATTCTCCATGACATTTATTATGCCTCAAAAACATTGGATGAAACTCAATATCACTACAATATCACTAAAAAGGATCTTTTATTAGTGTTTTTTGCTTTAGATAAATTCTAGCCCTATCTTTTATATGCCAAAATCATCATCTTCACATACCATTATTCTATAATGTTCTTACACAAGAAATATAATTCCAAACCGACACTAATAAGATGGATCCTAATGCTCTAATATTTTTATCTTGAAATAAATGATAGACTAGGGAAATAAATCCATGTGGCTGATCACTTGAGTAGAATTTTTAATTCTTCTCATTATGAAATAATTGATCAAGAATTTCCAATTGAGAACCTTTCATCTCTCACTCAAAAAATACCAAGGTATGCCCCAATTTTAAATTACTTGGTTTCTAGTGTATTTCCTAAAAATATATCAAAAGAACAAAAAATGAAGTTGAAAAGTGATTAAAAATAATTTTTTAGGGAAGAAAATTGACTTTGGAAAACTGGGGAAACATGGTAATTAGGAGACGTGTTGACGAAAATGAGTATTCATCCATCTTAAATTTCCATCACTCAATTCCTAGTGGTGGCCATTTTGGACCACAAAGGACCTCCAAAAATTTCCAAGACTCTGGATTCTTCTGGCCCTTACTCTTCAAGGACTCAGATGAGTTTTTTCCATCATGTCCCACTTTCCAAAATATTGGAACAATTTTAAATAGATATGAAATGCCCCAAAAGCCTTTAATTATCTATGAGATCATAGATGTTTATGTTATTGATTTCATGGGACTATTCCACCCTTACAATGGATTCTCATACATTCATATTGCAGTTTATTAGGTGTCTAGGTTGGTTGAGGATAAACCCACTAGAATGTATGATTCAAATACATTTAGTGAGTTATTAAAAACACACATCTTCAACTGATTTAGCACACCACATGCCTTGATAACTAACTTAAGATCCCATTATTTTAATAAAAACATGGAATATCATTGGAAAACGAATGGTCTTGTACATAAAAATTCAACTGCATTTCACCCTCAAATAAATGGTCTGGTTGATCTTTCTAATAGATAAGTGAAAAGAGTGCATGAGAGAATTGAATAACCCACCAAAAAAGGCTGTCCTAAAAGACATGGTGAAGCATATTGGGCTTATCGAACTGCCTATAAAACACTCATTGGGATGTCTCCTTTTAGGATAGTTTTTGGTAGAGAATGTAATTTGCTAATTAAAATCCAAAATAAGTCATTTTGGGCTGTGAAAACCTGTAATTTTGATTGTGAAAAATATGGTGAAGAATAATTTTTGCAATTGACTGAACTGGAGGATCTTCAACTTAAATCTTATGAAAAATCCAATATGTACAAAGAAAAGTCTATGGAACTCTATGAAAAACACATCCACTAAAAGGTATTCCATGATTGTGAAAAGGTATTGTTTTTCAACTCTCGATTTTGGCTTCACCCAGGTAAGCTTACTTATCGTTGGGAATGTACGTTTATTATTTCTCATGTTTACCCATTTTGTGCAGTACAAGTCCAAGATCCATCTCCCAAAATAAAATTCATGGTTAATGGTCATTGGTTAAAGCATAACCATGAGAGGATGTACAATCCTGGAACAACATTGACTTCTATTGGATCCCCAAATTATGCAGTTGACCCACCACTGGATGGAGATGGCAACCCACCAAATCCAAACTAGGGGGAATCTTTTTTCCTTTAACTCCTCTTCTCTCTCTCTCTTTCTATATATATTTCTCTTTCTTATTTTTCCTACCTCATTCATATTTTTTCCCACTTTCCTCATCAGAATTTTTTATTTTTTATTTAAGAATTCTATTTTGTGTTAATGTGTAATTTAAAATCACTAAAAAATACCAAAAATATAAAAAATATAAAAAAATGAGGCGTACTTACTAACCATCCAGTTTTAGAATTTGGTCCAGCCATTTTGTAGAGTAGAAAAGATATGATTTTATCTCAAATATATTATGTTTTCATCATATATTTCGATAATGAATATAGTGTCAAAACCAAAAAAATTGAATGCTCAATTTTTGATTTGGAAAATGATTTTCCCTACCCATGAGGAACACCATTTCCTTTCATTCCAAGGCCACCAATGGAAATCTTTTAAAAATGTTTGTTTTCCACCCCCATTTGTGAGTCCTGAGTTTGTGGACCTTCAATCTGAATTTCCTACATTAGTGAGAATTACTATGATTGAGGCATTTTCCGAACCACTTGAGAATCACAAAAGCCAAATAGCCTCCCATTTCCCTTACATTAATCTTCTTTTTGAAATCCCCTTTGAGCCTATGAAAACATTTTCATTGATATCCACATTACAATACCAATACCTTTTCCCACCTAATATCAACATGGATGTTCATTGCTTAATATTTTTTAAATTTATGTGTGGGGGGAATGGATTTCATTTTGGGTACACTTTGTTGATTTCACCAGGTCATTATATGCTAGAGGGTAAGCATCAATTTCCGTGTGGGGTAGAGGTTGTAATTCATTGTGTTTTTGGGATTGTAATGAACTTTCATTTATGTCATTTTGTAAATGTTATTGATAAGTGTTCAAAAAAATGATATAAAAATCATAAAAAAATTAATAAAAAAAGAACAAAAATAAATTGAGTTGTTTGTCGGGTAGGTCAAAAGTCACTCGCCCTCAACCATTGATCTTATTATAACTATTACAATTAATATCATGAGGAGATAAATCATGGGTTGGGATATGAGTGTGATATATTTTTCTAGTTCAGATTTTGAAAAAAATAAGAAAAGATAATAAAAAAATAACACTTCTGTCATTGGGAGAAGTTTTGTATTTTGTAAATTTTTCATCTTCTCATCCCCTTCAAATTTTCTTCTTCTCTTGCGGTTTTTTTGACAAAATAATTCCCTTGTAAATATGTGTTTTCATTTCCTTCCATGTTTCAATAAAAAAATATCATTGTTTTACCCATACTGGTGTTTCACCCCTCTTATTCTCTCACTTGGACATTAAATTACTACCATCTCATAGCCACATGAAAACTCTTTAAAATGACCTCTTGATTTTTGTTCACATTAGGATAGGGATTTGAAGTTTAGAGCTCCTACAAACTCAAATATTTTCAGTTTTGGTATGTGAATGAGTGAAGTTCCATAAATTAATTTTATCATCTTGAGAGAAGTAAGTTTGGTGGGCCACAATTATCTGTTTATAAATTTGTGCATGAAAAAATTAATTGTTTTTGGAATATTATTTTTGGAAACAAATTGTGGTGGAATTCAATATGGATGAGTGAAATTGTCTGAACCTCCCCTGAGTGGGGATTTTTTTTAATATTTGTTGCTAAGTGAAAATGATTTTTTAATTATTTTTATATTTGTTCCACATGTTGACATGCATAAGACTAGATGTGGTGGAGTTGATTTTATTAATATTTTTGTTACATTTTATATACCCCCTTTACTAATTTATATAAAATGTGCATAATTTGTGTAAAATATTAATGTTTAAAAATTAATTATAATTTTTAAGACTATTTGTATTCATCCAGATTCAAGTCTGTTTAATATTTTAACCCTAAATCTAACCATACTTATTCATATTTCATGATTATTGTTTTTAGAGTTCCTTACTAAAATTTCAACCTTTCATTAGAAGGAACCCCTCACCAAATCGTCCATTTGGAGGGTCATATGGTCCTCAAAAAAACACCCAAAGAAACTATGAAGAAACCGGACCAACCTTGATGATTGAGTAATGGTTTAATTCCCGAATCCCAACATTTATAAAACCCCACAATATATTCAAGATTATCTAAAAGAATCATTGATAAAAATTTGAAGTTCCAACTACATGAACAAGGGGACCAACTGATGCTTTTAAGTTATGCCCACTATTCTGGACGAAAATTAAAATCTCAAAACTATTCATGACATAGCTCCTGATGTCATCATCCAATCAAGCTGCAATTTTTCAGTTTGAATGATAATATATAGGAAGCTGACATTGGGGAAATTTTTTCAGATTTAAAGGAATCTTCTTATTTTTAAACCCATTCACATTTCAGAATTCTAAAAAGTATGGATTGCAATGGACAAATTAACATTGTTTAATCAAAAGGCCATATCATTTGCTCCATAAGTCCAAATGACACCAAATTATGATCTTTTTCCGACGACATTATTATATAAAACTTTTAATAAGGATATATCTCTATATCCAGCTTTATGAATGTCTATATCATCGAGCCAATTGGTGGTGTAGTATTGGAATGCAAACAGTCCAACACCTAGGGCTATAAATACATCCCCTCCTATCCTTTCAAAAGTGTTGGAATTTGAGTGAAAATGAGGATAGTTTGGCACAACCAAGGCTCTTTAAAAGGCTTGGTAGGATCATCCATACTCAAGTTTTTACTTTAGAATCCATTCCTCCTTTCTTTCTTTCATTTACTTTTGTGTTGTTCTTCGTTTGTAATCATGTAAGTGTTTATTTTTTTTGTAATTATGTTTTAATGAAAGTTTCTTCTTAAATATCTCTTATTATCATCAACCTTAGGTAGTTTAATATTAATGTTCTTAAAATATTTGAAATCAATTTTAAACCCCTTCCCTTAATTTTCTTCCTCATTCATTCAAAAGTCTGTTTTTCTTTCTCGTTATAGTTTGTGTGTGTACTCGACAAACCACTCTTTTATTTTCCAATTTTTTTTCTTGTCTTATTAATATATCATCATAATCATTATAACCATATTATTAATCATTTCAATGGATGAGTAAATCTTTCATTGGGGTGAGTTATAATTTTGGGATGTTAAGCGATTGATATATTTTTCTTGATGAATATTATTTTAATTAACATTGTGTATGTTGGACTTAACATGTCCTGGATTAATGACTTGTTTTGTTTAATGTGTGGTTTCTATGGATTATTGAGCATTAAATACACTACCATCAACATGATATGATTTATATTATAACCCTATGTTATGTTATTACTTGGAATAAAGCCTTAACACTTTGTAATTCCAATCAATGTCAACTTGTGACATGGGAGTTAATTTAATGCAATATAAAGCCAAGATCATGGATATCACATGCTTAAATACCTAATGATGAACTCACCCCAATCTTTATCAATTTTTTAAATCAATCATAATCAATCAATCATTTCATAATATCTAAAAACTGACTCCCCCAATCAGAATACAATCAACTAAAAACAATCGACTATAAAAAAGTACCATTATCGAGGATTCGACCTGAGAGATGATATACACATTAGTAGAGCACAGAAACCTTGACCGGTCAATAGGAGAAAATCTTCCAAGCATTCAGGATCTTTTTGAGATTTTGTATGAAAACACTTTCCTTTATTACACATTAATTCCTGATTTATGGCATACTAGAACAAAAAATTCCACCTATAGGATTGAGAATTATACTATATTAGGGAATTAAGTACATTACATAACAACGTAAAATAGGGGATACATCGATATTATTGAAAATTTCCTTAACATGATCATAATATTCCATCATTTCTAAAAATATATGGGATAAATTCAGACCATACATAAGAAAGGGGTGAGCTATAAATCCATATAATTGAATAAATGAATCATAACAAGAATAAAATATTACATGTTAAACAACTGGAATTTTCTAGTGATATAAAATTGGTGGGAATTATAAACCTGGACTATGAGGCATGATATAACATGATAACATAAAGGAAACATTGGAATGTGTCTACAACTATAAAAACAAAATAATAAGCATAAGTTAAGGTTAACCACTAATAAAACATAACATAATGTTCTTATGATAGACTCTCAGAACCATTCATGGAATCTAAGAGACTAAAACATTACCCAATTCATGAGAGCATTATATGGGCACACCAATCCTAATCATTACATGTATATGAATATGTTTGACATGCAGATCAGATACATAAGAACATATTTCATCACATTTAATACCGATATAAAATAATGTGGAATATATACATGTAATTACCTAATAATATAATTATAAGTGGATAATGTTTAATAGCTTTGGTAGGAAATCTATATAGGTATTAAATATAAACCCCATGGAAAATCATAGTGAAATTTTGGTACCATAACGGGTGAAAAAATGATAATTGAGTGATTAATTAGATTTAATGGGGTATCCTATCATTTATAAATCATAAAATAATTATTTTGGATAAATAAGAACATATCTGAATGATATTTTTAAGAGATAAAAGGCATAAGATAAGGAAGATTCTAGAATAATGTGGAGCATGATATGATCCCTAACATCGAGAAGGTGATTCCATAAGCACAGAATGATCTTCTCGACAGATTAAGGGAACCTTGCGTAAATTATTGGGATTGGAGGGAAGAAATACAATGTGATTTAGGTTTTTGACTGAATATAAATTGGATATTGGGTAGAGTTTATATAGAAATATTTATGGGTGTTCTTTATTTTGTTACAAACATAGGTTTTGAACTCTATTAAATATCATAATCAAAACAAAAAATACTCACATGGTATATTCCCTTGATTTCTACAAAACATGAGCTGATTTTATGTTTTTATAACTCAAAGGGAAAAACTTATTAAAATTTTAACATTTTTTATGTGTAAGTGAATCAAGTTCTTAAAGAAATGATTTTAAAACCAAAAAATATACAAGTAGGTTTAGAGGATTAATTAAGGCTTTATAAAATTATTATAATAACCTCAAAAACACATTAATTTTGTTTTGAATCATAGATTTGGTTTTGGATACATTTTATAGTATTTGTAACATATTTTTTGTATCATTATGATGTCATGATACACTTTGGATATTTATACTGTATTTATTTTGACCTAAAAATATGATTATCTCAAAAAATTATGAAAAATTAACCAGTGGATAATTTAGAAATTATGATTACCAGAATAAAATTTAATTTATCCAAATAATTTTCTAAATATTTTAATTTTCAATTTTCTGATAAGAATCGATATTTATTGAGAAAGGATTGGTTTTGACAATAACAGTTTTCGAATCCTTTTGAAAATTATTTTCGCGTTTATAAAATGATATTATCAATTATAAAAATATATATTATTTAATGATAACATTATTTTAATATATAATTTTTTTCATAATATTTTTATTTCATAAAAATGAAATTTCTATTTGAAATTTCATATCACCTAAAAATAAAATTTGTGTTTTATTGTATAAAAATAAAAAATATGGCATAATGTAACAATAGAAGGAAGTTAATATAAATATTATCCAACTGAAAACACAATATAAATATTCATATTTTTTGACATGATAAATACCCCTTTATTTCACTATCAAACACCATGAGGGTAAGGTGTTTAATGATGATATTTTCTTATGGTTGTTCGGTGTATAGGGTTTGAGATGTGATATCGATGAGGTTGATCTTCTCTTATAGATGGTTTCACTCAGGACTTAGTTGTCTAATCACATCTTGGTCTTCGTAAAGGTAAAATCTCATTAATTTTATCTCCTTCAGATGATTTAATAAATGTGATTCATATGGTACAATCCTACATGATGAGGTGTTAAAATTCTTTTTTTGTGTCCATTGGATATTTCAAAACCCTTTATTTATAATAATCATATAATCACTATTCAAAAATTTTATTATCAATGTTTAGTATGATTAATTTTATCTTTAACATTATATGATATAATAAAACCAATTAATTGAATATTGTTTCTATATAAATAAATTATAATATGAAATTTAATTAAATCCCAAAGGGAATGTTTTTTAGAAGAGTTCATGCGATAACAATCTTCCTCCTTTAGAAATTTCACCATCATAATTTTCATTTCACATGCTAAAATAGATTAAGGTAAATATTTTTCATAACATCCAATAGTTCCAATTTCACTTCTTTAATATTTTTGTTTCTCCATAGCACTTTAACCTTCTATATTGTATTATATCGTAAAAAATTGTCTCTACAATTTAATATCATCACAAGATTCTCGTCATATGAAATATTATTATCTAACAGTACCACTGATGGATTTAGTAAATATAAGGGTTTTCTTATGGACATCCTCAAGACTGATACATGGAACACATCATGAACATGAGATATGTTAGTTGAGATTTCTTGTTGATAGTCCACCACTATGATTCAATAAAGGATCTCAAAGGGGTCGATGTAAAGTAGACTATGAATTCCCTTCTTCCCAAATATCATAACATTATTCCATTGAGATATGTCAAGGAATGGATTATCAATAAACCCAAAATCTTTGTATCATTGATGATCATCATCATAGATATTCTATCGACATGATGAAGACATAATGTGCTGCTAAATATTATTTACCATTTCTATTATTTCCTTATCTATTTTTGGACCAATTTGGTTGTGTTCACCGACCTCTTCCTAGCATGAAGTTTTTATAAACCTATTCCCATATATGTTTTCATAGGTATAAATTTGAAAATTTGGTTGGAAAATAATAGTTTATGAGAACTCATCTATAAGATTATATTGAACCTATCCTTATTGAATTCAATAGATAATGCTATCAACATGTACTCTAGTGTCTGGAAAGTCTGTTTAGATTGGCCACCAGTTTGAGGGTAATAATCAATGATGATGGTCAACTAAGTATTTAGACCATGTTGGAGAATATTCCAATCCATGGAGGTAATTCATGGTTCCTGATCAAAAAAAAATTTATAGTGTGGTTTCTTACAGTCTCACAACTTCTCTAATGTATATCCTTCCATGTTTATTAAGTGATAAGTTCTCTCAAATTGTGATGAAGTTATAATTATTCAAAGAGTAATCAACTATAAACTATTTATCATTATTTATTCTTAATGTCTTCAGAAGGCCAGTGAAAAGTAAATGGTTATGTTTTCCCATTTTAATGTACTAGGTATGGGTTATGCTTACCTCATCCTCATAAAACATTTCCTTTCTAACTTCACTTATTGACATACAAGTGACCATGATGTATATTTTATGATCTCATTATTGATATTATCCAACCAATAGTGCTCATAGATATCTAGATACATTAGTTTACTCCCTTGATGGAAGGGGAATGTTGGGTCATGTAAATAATCCCACATCTACTTCTTTATTATAGGATTTTATGGCACACATACTCATGAAAAAAGCATACAACTCCATATTCATTAATTTTGAACTCGAAGGATTTTACTTTTCTTATAGATCCACCTTTATCAAATTTTTCATATCATCTCTTTTGGTATCATATATCATCTCCCAAAGTGATTGTTATGTAATCATATGATAAATTATTGTGTATTGTTCTCGTTTATGATTTCCATGTATATAATTTTCATTTATAAGAATATTGAATCCTTTTCCATTCTAATCAATAATAACATTATTGGATAATTTCCACTAAGATCATCTATCACATTAATTTATTTTATAGTATGGAAATATATTGAGTAGTTATAGTACATAATCAACTCTAACCATGTTCACTGAAAGGTATTAAACTCTTTCTATGTGAAAATATACTTGAGGCTCTTATAATCCATATATATTGCACAATTATCCCAAATGAAAAAAATAATTTATATTTTAAATGTTATTATCAATTCATCCAACTTAAGATCATATGTTCGGTATTTTTGTAGGAAAAAATTGAATCAGCTTGAGGCATAGTCTATCACATTGTCACTTTTCATTTTTACATAGCCCAAACCATTATTAGAATAATATTTGTATACAATCAAAATATACCAATATGTGGATAGTGTACGTACAAGTTTAGTGATAAGAATCTTCTTTATCTCCTTTAAAATCTATTAACAATCATTATTTAAAACAATCATGAATCCTTTGTGTGTTATCTTGGGTAGAGAATTTGAAAATTTAGAGGAATTTATCATAAATTGATGGTATTACCCAACTAATCCATGGAAAGTATCGATTTATATCAAATATGTTGGATTTATCCATCATTAAATTACCTCAGTGTTAGAATATTCCATAGATTTACCATTACTTGTGATAATATTCACTAATAATGAGATGTACTTAAACCAAAACTCGGATTTTGTATAATTTTCCTATAGTGTATCCATTCATGAGGACTTTAGAATAGTTATCAAATACGCCTCATGATCATCTATGCTTTTAGTTTATATTATAATATTTTATTTAATGAGTACGAAAAATATGTCTACATGATATCAAAATACCCTATAAAAGGAATTTCCTGATGAATTTTATTGAATTAATGAGTTAGAATGGATATAGTATGATCCCAAAGTTCATGCACCTTGTATGGAAATAATTCATAGTAATATCCTCCATATTCACCCATAAATGATAATACCCTGAACATAGATCCCCATTGGTGATGTATTGGGATTCTCATCACTCATAAAATAATTCCTCAATACATGGTAGAGGAAAAATTATATTTATTATGTTTTTTTACCTCATGATAATTAAGGAAAAAATTGAAACAACATTATTATTGGTGAAGACGACTAGTGCACCCTAAGGTGAAGGACATGGTAATATTAAAAATCCATCCATATTATCTTTTTTTTTGTTTTATCACATCCCCAAGTTCCACAAATATCATTCTATATAGATTTATGGCTAGTGGAAATTCCCTAGGTAGACACTCGATTGAAAATTGAACTTACAATAAAGGTGGAAGACTATGAAATTATTCAGAAAATAGATCAACATATTCCCTTATAATGGGAATGTCTTCAAGGATGATATTTTCCATAGACATAATCATTATATCTGCATAGAATTTAACATATTTAAATATTATTGATTCATTAGATGATGGTGAGAAAAATATTCAACATACTCCTTGAATTTGTATAGAATCATAACATGATCCATGATACATATAGTGATTTCTTTATAGGAGTAATTTATTTTTGATTTAAATAAATAAATATTAGACACGCTTAGAATTGTATCAAATACTACTAATTAGATTATAACAAGGTTCTATGGAATGTTTTATATGGAAATTTTGATGGGAGTTGATTTATATACATGGGATACAATAATTCCAAATTAACCATTTTCAGTGAATTCTCTACACCCATCTTATGTAGTGGTGTTTTAATGGTTCTATTCAACTTCTATGATATAAAGGAACGTGTAGAAACCAATTCAAAATGTATGTCTGATATTATTGAATTAATAACTTGAATACCTATAATCACTTCATTTTAAGGATCCACCCCGATGGTTGTAATAGAATATTCTCTCCCCTGATACCTAGGAGGTTATTAGTAGTGATTGTATTTGAAAACCCTTGTCTTGTGGTAGTGGTATCATATTTCCCTAGTTCGTTCTAATTAAGACATTGTACAATAGGTTGTGGGAAGACCAGATCATTTCTCTCTTCCATTGAATAGATGTGTATCTCTTATCAAAATGACTATATAGGTGTTCTTTCATTACACACCTAATTTCATCATCTCCCATAAAAAATATATATGGTTCTTCATTCCACAATTTTTACAAATGTGTTGTTGAAATATCTTAGCCATTATATATTTCCTCATAATAAAACCAAAATTAAATTCATATTTCTTCTTCTTATCCCAATGATACCTTTGATATTCTATGATCTCTATTTTGACATGGAGGGCACACCATGAAATTTCCTCATAGATATCAAAGTCTCATATTACAAGGTATTTATGTGGACTCTATTATTCCAACTAAATAAGAATTTAAATTTCTATTTTTTTGTAACAACATATCCAAAGTCATATCACAAATTTATTGTGAAACATTCTTAGTATCCCCTGATGTATTAGCTACCTTATAACCAGAGCTAAAAGAAAATAACATTCCATTTAATGTCTGAGTGTGAGAATAAAATATGATTCCAAAGACATTTCTTGGAATTCCTTCCACCACATCTCATCAACGGTTTCTATAGTCTCATTATTAAAGAGCAATGTCCACCACTAATTGGATTATCTCTCCACATAATATATATGTACTATTACCTTATATTTCATAAAATATTGAATAATGATGAATACCCTCTCAATGGATTTGATCCTTTATTATTTGATTAAGGTATCTCGTGATCCATTGATATTCAGAGACCATTGTCATGTAATGTTCTTAATAGAAGCTTATTAATTCTTAGCGGGATTTTCTCATTCTACATGATTTAAGTTTCTATATATAACTTGAGTCAAAATAGATATTATCATCACAAATTCTAGGATTCATTCTCTCATCGAGTTGGGATTCTAATTTGGAAGTCATAACATTCCCCTTAACATTGGTTGTTTTCTATATTACTCTTATTTTTTATATTTTTTAAATATTAAGGAAAAATAATCGATGGGTATTTTGTAAACTATTAAAATCATAACTATAAATCCAATAATAATAAATGAATAGCATATAAGTTGAATTTATTCTTTAATGTATGAATTTCTATTATTCAATATTTTTTATTCATCATATATTTTATATCAAACTCTTATGGTAATTTTTTTCTTTCATAATAATGATTCATAATTATCTAGTGAATTTACCAAATAAAATCTCTTTAGAATTTCATAAAAGGTGTGACGAAAGGTCAGTTTTTTTTCATAATTTTGTGGTCGAGTCTCGATCGATGAGGTGCTTTCGTGTTTTACCACTATGTACATATGTTCCAAAGCCGCATACACTTGTAGTATCTAGGAAAGGATACATTTTTGTATAAAATAATAACTATATACTTTTTATAAATTTTGGGAGGTTTTTATATTTTTATCATTTTCCCTAATGCTATTCCTAGATTTTTCAAATCCTAATACAAATAATAACTAAATATTAATTTGATACCAATTGTGAAAACTCTTTCCTTTATTACAAATTAATTCCATATTTATTACGCTGGAAAATACATAATTCCACCTAGATAGTGGATAATTATAGTGTATCTGGGAATTAGGTACATTATATAACAGCATTAAAAAGGTGGTACATCAACATTATTGGATACTTTTATGACATTATAATAGAATTATATATTACCTAAAACTACTGGGGATTACTTGGGGACATACATATAAATGGGGTGCGATATAAATTATAGTAAGAGAATAAAAAACATAACATGATGAAAATATTACATGTTGGAAAATAGTCATTTCCATGAGACAAAAAGTAGTTGCGAGTGATAAACATGAAAATTAAATCAGGATATAGCACGACAACATAAAAGAAAAAGTGAAATGACGAAACAACATTAAAAATGAAATCATAACCTTAGGTCATGATTAAACACCAAGAGTATATAATATAATGTGATTAGTATAACCACCCATGAACCATATGTGGCATCTCATGATACTCAAACAGTACCCAATTAGTGGGGCACAATCTAGGAACACCCATCATTATCATATCATGTACATGTATAACTGTGTCATGTAGATCATATAAATAAGACCATAGTTTATCACATTTAATCCCACAATAATTGAGATTGAATTACCTAAATTTATGTCCCCAATCAATGAGTAATTAATTCATAAATTTTGACACCCTTGAAAATAAAATTGGTTTGGGTGTTCACTACACAATTATTTGGCGTAGAAAATAAGAGTGAAGTTTCAACATCATAACATGGTAACATAAATGTTCTAGAGAAGCATTAATAAGAGTTAAAGGGAATATAATCATGTCGAAATCATAATAGATTTATGGGGATATGGAATAATATGTACAAACCTTAGGAATTGGATATTAAAGGAATAATATAATTATGATTCGTGAATAAAAATTATAAGGAGTGGATCCAATTCCTTGAGAGGGTGATCCCAAAATTATTGGTAGAGATTACCAAAGATTGGTGGGACCATGGGAAGATTATATAGGTGTGAAGGAACATTGGGGACCTAATCAAATGATTTTGACAGAAAAATCATGGGATCTTAGGTAATTTATATAATAAATGAAAGAGATATTCTTTTTTATTTCCTAAACATAGGTTTTGGACACTATAGAATAAAATAATTAACACCAAAAACATTCCCATGGGTTTTCATATAGACATAGACAAATAGGACTATTTTTAATTATTTTATATGTATAATGGAAAAAATTGATAAAATACTAAGCATTGTGATGTATAAGTGAGTCGTGTTCTTAAATAAATGATTTTTAAAAGATAAAATAAAATATAGGTTTTGGAGGATTCATAATGGAGTTAAAAAATTAATCAAATTACCTCAAAAGAACATTAATTTTTTGTGGAAACATATATTTGGTATTATAAACCATTAATATTATTTTTTACATTACTTTTTATCCATTCTGATATAATATTAAAAATAATATATGTATATTGTATTTATATTTTTTCCATAAAAGTAATTAGCCTAGAAAATAAGTAATAGTTATCTATTTGATAATTTAGGATTTATGATTCAGAAAATAATACATATTTTATCCAAATAATTTTATAAACATGTTAATTTTAAATTGTTTAATAATAATTGAATTTATTGGGAAATGACTATGTTTTTCCAATAATAGATTACGAACCCCTATAATAATTATTCTAAAATTTGTAAAATAATAATACCCAATATTCATAAGGAATTTTATTTAATAATAATATTTTATTAAAATAAAATTTGTTTTAAAAAATATTATTAATTCATCAAATGTATTTTCTTATTTAAAATTTCATATTACCCAGATTTTTTTTATCATATCGAAATAAAATAACATTTAAAATGACTCAATTTTAAGAAGTAAGTATAATTAGTATTCTAATGAAAATAAAATATATGTATTAATATACTTGGGGTCTTGATACAAATACCATTATTACACTAGAAATATTCTTGAGGTTATGGTTTGTGATAGTAATATTTTTTTAGGGTGGTTTGACGTACATAGTTTGGTTCGTGGTCTCGATGTGATTGAAAATATCCCATAAATGGATTTTCTCGTGATTTAGTTACCAAGTATCATCTTGGTCTTAGTCGAGTGGATATTCTTGAGAATATACCTCCATAGAAAACATTGTTAAGTATGCCTCAAAGGGTATAATCCTACTAGTTGAGCCATCACATCCCTTTTCAGTGTCAATAGGATTTATCAAAATACTATATTTATACTAATGATATTATCACTATTAAAATATTATACAATCAATGGTAATAATTTATAATGATATTTTATATCAAATAAGATATAAGAAAACTAGGGAATCTCAGGTTTTTTCTATAACCAAAATATATAAAAGTCACTTTAATTCAACCATAATGGGAATTTTCTTTATAAAATTTCAGGTCGTTTCATTTGGAATCACATACACATATAGTGTAATACGTTACTCCATGTAAATAATTTCAGATAAAATGGGAAGGGATTGTAAAATTGACACTCCATACCATTTATCATTGCTATTGTTCAATAAAATAAAAGGCATCTCATTATTTCGAGGTTTTGCATTAAGGGTTCTTCTTTGATTCTATATATGAAAAGACACAATTGGTTCCTCTAAATCCCCCTCCTCTAAGGTTAGGTTTTCCATATTTCATTCCTATGAATTTACATCTTGATCCACATTATCTTTTATGTTGATGGCGATGAAATTCATTATTGTGTATCTGAAAATTGTAGTTATCTCATTACACTCCATGAAATATGGAAATTCTGAACTTCTTTCATAAATTTTATTTTTCTAAACCATAGTAATATAAGACCATTTTAGATTATGTCACATATAGGGTTTGATTTCCTTCATAATAAGTTACTCTTATCTCATCCAATGGGTGATGTCGAATTGGAGTTTCTGGTTCTATTTTTTGAGAAATACTGGAATAAGAAAGTGTTTTCTTATGGTGGGTAGAACAGATGATATGTTGTCCATCGATATTTACCTCCAAACATAGAGAATATGGATTCCCTCTATGTTTATGATTATAATGAAAATTCCCCCATCCCTATGGGTTGGATACTATTAGGGGATTCCAATGGAAATTTTGATCCTATTTTTTAGGATTTGATGATTTGGGTAAAGGATTTGATGATTCCTATGATGGTAATGGTGATATGAATTCTCCCATCCTAGTTGAATGAGGTTGGTCCAGAACCACCAGTAATTTTTCCAGGACCCTCTTTAGGTTTGATGATGTTTATGATATTGATTTAAATAAAACAATGTCCCCCAACCGATGAGATGATGTCTGTACACAGCTAACACCAATACATCTTAAATAATCAAATGGATTGATGACCTCTAGGGTGGAGGTGATGGTAAATATTCCCCCATCTTGGTGGGATGGGTTCCCTCATAGACAACAGCAATGAATATTTCCATTAAAATTTATTGGATTTGGCACATCTTTTCATGTTTATAAGATTAATGTAATGGTTGTGTATGAGGGACCATACCTAATAACTTGTTGGAGTCCCACTCACTATGTTTATCACATATTTACACCATTAAATTAGGGTAATTCCATTGTAGTTACCTATAGTCCCACAAGTTACATGGTCCCGTGATTTCACTACGGGATATAAAATTGTAGGATTCCATTTATAGGGGGAGGATCTGATGCTCTAGGATCATAGTAAAGTAAAACACCCCATACATTTCCCATAATCAAATACAAATACATTATGAAGCCTTGAAGATTCTTTTTCAAAGTGTTATGATTCAACTTCATCAATCATGTTATATATTTACATAATGATTTTGTTGTTTACAGTCTCAATCTGTGGATATAAAATCTAGGTCCATTTTAAAATATTGTATATTTATAGTATTAAGGGTACCCTGGTACCCTAGATAAGCAAGGTTTATATGCTTTAATTTCTTATGTCTTTCCCATATATTTTTTCATAGGTAAAGAATGAACTCCTTCCCTATCTCTTATGATATCTAATATTTAAAAGATTTGAGCGGCTAGAACAGTATTGGGAGGTTTTTTATATCCATTTATCTCTATATTTTCTTTTATTAATCATCTCCATCAAACATAAATTCCTTAAATTGGTCAGACCATAGACTTATTTTATCTAGGTCAGATGATGTTCATGGTTAATGGTAGTGGGTGGTTGATGGGGAACTATATATGGTAGACATTAGTGTTTAGAGAAAATATATCTATGAGGTACTATTTTTTTGAGGATGTCTCTATATATGGGTATTTGGGAAAGGGGATGATTTCTTTATCCAAGGTAGATATCATTGCTGGGAGGTTCACTATGAAAAATTTCAAGAGTAAAATCCATGTGATCCATCTGCACACTAATATGATGATGAATATCATGGTAATGATCGCCTTTGTATTCAGTTAAATAGTTGATGGACCCTTGTGGTTTTACAGATATGTGCAAAACAACATCAAGGGCACTATCCTTGATAAAATCATGAATATGGGCCTTAATATGTGTTGTGGATAAAATATATTGACAAAAAATTTGTGATCTATTTGGGATATGATAATAATCTTTTATAGCTTCTAGAAAATGTGGATATCCATATGGTGATCTAGGGATAAAAGCATATTTCTGTGATGTAGGTGGAGTATTTCTATGAGCTTCTATATTTCTTGAAAGAATACTGGCATGCCCCCTAGTTGTTGATAGAATTTTGTTGTTATACTTTTTGAATAAGAGATATAATCCCTTTTCAAATATGTATTACTTATCAAAATATGATGAATGACCTTCGGAATGGGAGAATGTGTATAGTACTCCTCTTATATATATTATGAATGATGTGGGTTCAAGCATTATTTACTATAAGTATGATTATGATCCTAGATTCCATGATTAGGAAGACTATTCCAAGTAGCTTCATTAATAGGAATATGATTATATCATGAGTCATATATCACACTAACATGGCGATCCTTAGTTAGAAAATGAAAAAGATATTGGTCCACTACCCTTGGATTATGACACCAGCCTTTTTTATAGGAGTATGATCCAATCTTGTTTCATGCTCCACTCTAACTTGGTGAGCCATAGTGGAAAATTAATACAAGATAATTCCCCTTAATTTGGAGTATGAAACCTTTTCTTTACTATAATGGGTATATATCCCTAGTAATGTCCTTCTATCACATGTTAATCCCCATTTAGAATTGTAATATGATTCTGGTCTCATGTTGCCCCCTTTACTGTAATATGCTGATAATCCTCCTGGATGGGAGTACTAATGTGTGCTTTCTCTAAAGTATCCAATTTTTCATATCAATGATTATGTCATGCTTCCCTGACTGTAGAGATTAGAATTTGTTTCAAGCCCTATATATGAATTGGTTTTGGAATATACTGATAGTGTTCTTCACCAATTTATAGAATATAGATACATTTAATCAAAGTGTTTGTAGGAATATAGGCATGTATATTTTCTATCCCAAATATGCTCTATCATATATCCTAAATTGAAGAAGGGATATAATGCCACTTCGATCCTCCTTTTATCATCATAATATGATGATGGTATTCATTTTTGTTTGTATTGATATGTGTCTTCCCTATTATTCATCTAGTTTTTATCTATGAAACTGTACACTCTTGAAATATTCCTCTATCGTAAATATAATTAATCTTTATCATAAATATGGAAAAAAAATTATAACATGACTGAACTAATAAATTGTAGAAAAAATTGATATGTTTCCATTTCAAACATCTGTGGTTTCAAATTTGGAAGGACATTTTTCTCTTAGAGCCTTCTTACATTAAATTTCTTATTACCTCAACAAAAATCATTTTAAACTAACATAGTTTATATGAAGCGTTGTGGTAATCTTAAACCTCAATATCATGATATCTATAAATTATAATCTCTTAAGGGTATTTAATTAAAGTATCACAAAATATATAATTATCTAAACATTTTATATGATACAAACTGTAAGGACATGGCCTTAATCAATCTAGAATTATTTTATTTAGACTATAATTCATTTTTTTTATTCCTAATGAACTTCTTCATTAATTGTTTTTAAGAATTAACCCTTAAACCTTATATAATTAAATATTAAATCTCACAGTGGAAACTTCCAATAAGAATCTATTTTCCCCAGAATTAAAAAAAATAAAACATAAGAAGTCTTTTTCATGAAATATTATTATAATTATCATATTCACCTCATCCTTGTCTCTCCTGAACCAAAAAACATATATATTAATTTACATACATGCTAGGATAAAACATATCCAGTCAAGGGGGATATAAAATAAAATAATGAAACTCATTAGTCCATGAATACAAATTATATAAATTTTCCATTTCCATTACATACATTGAACTCAAAATAAATATTTTCTAACCCAATAAATAAGAATTATTTCACAAGGCCTTTAATAATAAATATATTAATAAATATATCAGGAAATAATAAAATTCATAATGTATTAATTGAATATTTTTAAAAACTCATGGAATATTTTTGAAAATGTTTTGTATTTCACCCTTATGAAAATACATAAAAATTTATTTAATCTTATGATCAATGAATTCCTGGTGAAATAATTATATTTTCATTAAAACTTATATAAATTTTAGATAAGTAATGTAGGAAACATGGGTCATAATTATATTACCACTCTTAGAATAACTCTTAAAAAATTAATAACCTTCCAAATGAATTAAAATAATCTATTATGATAAAAAAATAAAATGGTATCTTTATCCCTTTAACAAATTCACTGCAGAGATATATCTGGATAACATATTATCATGATCTATATCAGGATCACCAATAATCATGCAATATATTAGGCTAACCCATATTCATAAAATATTTTAAAGAAAAATTGCATAATCATAACACATAAAATATTTTGGTTCCATTATCATACTCATAAAAATATTCATTACAACCATAAGAGAACCATTTTTCAAATCATAACATCAATTGGATTTAAACACTTTTTTGAAAAAAAATTATAATAAAGGGACGTATGGTTGTTATTTGAAGAAAATGTGGACCCTTTAATGGAATACAAAAATTAAATATTTCTTAAAATGGTGGTAAAAACATTAATATCCTTTATGTTAAAATATAATATTCCTTTACCATTTTTTGAAAAAACATTTTATTTAAAATGCATAAAAATAATTATTTCTACAAATTTGAATGAATTGATAAAAAAATACACAAAATTACCTTTGAAATTAATTTATTCCAAAATGAATACATCATTAAAATTATTTTATAAATATATGCATGGAATATAGTTATTTACAAATAAATCTCAAAAGCATTTTTAATGAATATTTTAACATGAATTTCTATTACCTCGAGTCTGAATCATCAAATACATTCACTATCTCCAAAAATTATAAATTTATGTAAATTAATAACATTCTTAGTAACCTATATATTTGTATTATATGTCGAAAAATGACATAGGTTGGTTGACAATGGTCCAAATGATCATTATTTCGTAATCTCTTAAACAATAATCATGGAATAATTATTTTTTCTATAAATTAATTGTACTATTAATACAACCCATGAAATTTGATTTTTGAAAAATTAATTATGATACAATATTAAAGATTATAGGTCGTATATGTTGATGAGTAATGTTTTTCATTTTTCAAAGAGAGTGGATGAAAGATAGTAAGTTTCATTTTATTGTTCAATAATTATTATTATATTAAAAATACCATATCAATTATTTAAATAAAATTCTATATACCATCTATTTGATGTGGTGATGAAAATGAATCAAATCAGCACATAGAGGTAGTGAGCTACATATATGAACGAATGATGTCATCATTTTTAATAGATTTATAGATAAGAAAAAATATGATATATTGGTTTTAAAAAATGATAATAATTTCATTACTATAATATATATATATATATATGTTAAACCCATATTTATATGAATCTATGAGAGGAGATGATGGAAAACAAATTACATCAGTTTATTGGGATATAGTATCTCTATACACGTGCACAATGGTTTTAAATCTAATTTGATGGAATGTGAGATAGATATAACTTATTTCACTAATATAATAACATCTATAAAAATAAAGGATACTAGTTTATTATTTTTTAAGGGTCTAGTAATTTTTTATGGAGGTATAATAATTTGTAAAATGATAATTCTTGGTCGTGATCTACACCTCTTACAGAGACAATCTCTTTAAATGTATACCTAAATCATTCCATTTTTAATAAAACTAGGCTAGTTACATTTTAGTATTGGATTTGGGTTTTTTTCATGTGTGAATCAAAATTCTCATTCAGAGTGGATACTATTGGAGTGGGGTGTCCATTTGTACATAAAGAAGAGAATACCTAAGTAATTTTTACAAACACTAAAATATATTAATGTATACTCAAGAAAAATTAATCATATATTGACCAATTTAAAATATGCGATGATTTAGGGTTAAAATATGAATGTAAAATATTATTTATATACATTTTTATGTCATTTTTACCATTATCACAATAGTTTAACCTCTGATAAATCTGTCCAAACCTTAATAGTGGTAACATAATTAAACTCTTTTTACTATTGATTAGGAAAAAATTAATTAGATCTTTTTGATAATATTAATTATTCTGATAAAATATATGGAATACATTTCTACATGATTTAATTTATAGAATTGGAAGTACTTATTTTAAATTAAAACCCATAAAACATGTATAAAAACAATTTTATGAAAAAGGACTTTTGTGTATACAAATATTTTATTCCAAATTTAAGAATAAATTTTATTCAAATTAATTTTTTTGGATATTATTTAATCTAAAAAAAATAAAAATAGAATAGAATGTCACATTGTATATTCTTCAAAGGAAAATACATTTTTCAATAAAAATCGGTATTTCTCAGTATTTATTTATAAATAATAAGTTTTAGAAAAATTATTGAAAATACAACCAATGATAGTCTTTCGATAAAATATTTAAAAAATGGTGTTCATTTTTTAAAATTAAAATTTTATAATTTAAATATTATAATTTTAAATAAAACCATATAATACATGAAAAACCAATTTTTATAGAAATAAATCTTATTTCCTTTTAATAATAAATTTAAAATTATTTTAATAATAAATAAAAATATATAAAATATAATTATTGAATATTAATAAGGCATGAAATTTATGTAATATTAACATTACGAATTTTGTTATAAATTCTCACTTTTTTATGGGATTAGGGGGTTTCTAACATTTATTAAGCACTAGATAATGCTCATACTATTTATAATTAAAGCGTTAGAGTTTGGGTAGAACCATAAGCCGATATTTTCCTCCATCAGTTTCATTATTTATACTATTCATAAATAATTTTCATTCATGTGCTGGATGACCTTCTCTTCACTACTTAAAGAATTTTATTGTTGAATGGATAGAGTTTCCCCATGATTCTTCCCACATATTTAACATATAGGATATTTAATTTAATTTTGTATAATGTTTGTATCATCTGAAAATACATGGAACCACAATTCTATTTCATTTTATGTGATTACAGGATGGAAAAAGCTTATGTTTTTAATCATAATTTGATAAACTAGATTAATCATAATGATTTTATTTTTTATTCGACATCTCAAACATATTGGATCCTTATGAAGATAGTTATTGCATTTTCCATTACATTTGTTATTCACATGATTCCCCCCATTTTAGACATCAAATGAACCCAAAAAGGATTTTTTAATAATTAAGAAATATTCAGTGTAATCAATCATTTCATAAGGAAAATAAATTCTTATATGTCTTAAATTATGAAACTATTATTCTAGACTCTGATATTTTATGTTCCTTGTAAATTAATTTTGATTTAATAATATATTTTATTCTTCATACCTCTTTTATATTATAAAATAATACTCAAATTAGTTAAACTATAATGTACCAAGATGTTAAAATATTCTAAAACAGAAATAATGGAAAACTAAGATAAAGTATTTCAATATAACCATTGTTATCAGACAACATTAATAACTCATAAAATCATATACAAATAACCATATATCATAAACATAAATTATCCAAAAAATATATTATTATTTTTAAAAAATAATTATAATCACCAAGTTACCGAATGACTTTTCAAACCTCAATGTAATATATACTAATACACTTCTATTTCAAATAACAATTAACCAATTAAACCTATTTATAATCTTTACCTAAACATAAAATCACATACAAAATAAAATTATTACCTAAAACTCAACCATATATTCTTAGTTACATCTAATAGAAATTTATTAATATAAGATTAATATTTTAGTTCCAATTAATATTGAGAGGTTTACGAGAGGGTGGGTGATTAGTTATTTTAAACATTTAACCAAATAAACTATATTATAAGAGTTATTAATAGTGATAATTATATTGTGAAGAATAAAAAATGAAACATGATTCTTATTGTGGTTAATATCATCAACATACTTATCAACTCTTCAATACCCTCTACACTATCAGAATACTTTTATTCAATAATTGCTAAATTTTGATATATATTGATAACCTGATTACTAACGTACCTTTTTCTCAACTTCTAGTATAACCCTAAAAAACATTTATAAGGGTTACAACCAAAATTATGTTTTTCTAGGAGTCAAAACATGAACATCCTTTGGACAAGATGAATAAGCTAGATAAATAGTTTTTGTATGGGAAAATATTAAACTGACTCTAGAATAAATAACTAAATGTAAAATAAACACAAAACAAAATACAAAAAAAAGTTTATAAGTGGATCATATGATAATGAGTGTAAATTCATCTCAAGTTATTTCATCTCTTATGTGGTGAATGATCAAAATGAATAAGTTGTTCATGATAACAATAATGGAACAATTGTAATTATAGAAATTTAGAACTTCACATTTCTCAAAAGAATTGTTTTACTTTTTTCATTCAATGAACATATAAAATATTCTTCCTATAAAAAATTGTTTTACGTTTAGTCATATTACATTCATTTATCTCATTTGGGAAACTAAACCAAGGTCATTATTTTTATGGATATTTGAGATTAATATGGTTCATGTAAATAATATTGATATATTCCCACATTAGAAAATATTATAGAAATAATTGGAATAATAAAATTACTTATAATTTTTATTATCACACTAATAATCATAGAGATATCATGATATTTTATTCATGCATAAAAATTCATCAAAACACTTTTAATGTGATTGTTAAGATAAATTAGAGTTTTTAAAAATTAAAAAATAAGGAAAAAATATTCCACTAACTTGTAGAAATTTGATAAATCAAAAATCTAAAAACCAGATTATAAAATAAAGTATATAAAAAGTATTCATTCCATTATTAATTTTTTAATATTTCTCTATAAAATGGTTTTAATTTAATAAATATAGCCTATTATTATTTAATTAAAATTATATTGGTTAAAATATGTATAATAAACTTGTAGTTAATTAAACTATAAAATATCTCTAAAATAGAGAATACTGGAAAATAGATTTTCAAAAAAAAAACAAACAATATAATCTATTAACCATGTTTGGCGAGTGACCATGAGATGATAGACATGAATTCTGTATACTGAATATGTCATCTCATGAATTGTGTATACAAATTGTATGAGAAATTATTTCTTGGGGTTCATACACTAACTATGAGAATAATTTTTTTCAAGAGGATGTTATAAATATTATACGAACACATTAAAAATTAATTCTATAGTCGCAAAAAAATAATTTATAGTCACATTAAAATATACCTTACAGATGCTCACTTTCAAATACATTCACGATAAGTTAAAATATTGGGTTCAAAATCAATTTTAATATGTTTCACAATAGGTAAAAATAATAAACATCGTAACTTATTTTTTTGGATTCATTATAGGTTAAAATAATTAATGGCGGGTTCATGTAATATTAATTGTAAGTGATTCACATGGATAGTGGAGATCAAAACTAGGTGTCGAAGTATTGACAATCTTATGAGGTGTTCACAATGAATGGGGATATTGTTTCTGGAATCATAGTAAAACCTCATGAGTTTGGTACCCATGCTCTATAAAAAACATGGTTGACTCATGGTAAACTTATGGGTAAACTCATATACATGGTGTAAACCCAATGGGCTCACTAAGTAGACTTGTACGGTAGACTCACAATTTTGACTACAATGGTTGTTGGTGGAGTCATCCTTTAGTTTTTCATGGATAATTTGTTGATATTGAAGCCATCAAACTATAATGGATTATCATGTAAGGCCAATCTATAATTGGTGATGTGTTTATGGTCAATATAGAGAATTTGGGTGTTCTATTTTATGCGTAGACAATGAAGGGGGATCCTAAAACCATTGCCATTTAGGGAGACGACACTACTTCTACCGGAGGTGTGACCATGTATGTTCACCAAACATTTACGCTGGTCAGTATACATTGAGAGGGTGAGAAGAGTGTCATGGTGAGTGGAAAATACTCAGACAATGACAATTTTATGGTGTTGAGGAATGGAAATGATTATTCTGGAGCACCAAGAAGATGATCCAAAGTGTGTAAATATAGATATATATTTGTGGGTGTGTGTGTAAAAAATAAAAAATATATAATATGTATATAGATATCTTTTAAAAAAATAAAATTTATAATATATAGAATATGTATAATGAAAAATAAAGGCTAAAAAAATATTTTTAGAGAAAATATAATTTTAATCCAAATTAAAAATATTAAACATAAAATGAACATAAAAATAATTATTCAAATTAAATAATTAAAATTTTATGTATATTTAATCATTGGTGAAAAAATTAATAAATTGAAATAGGAGTTCTATATTAATTTTTATAAATAAATAAACTCAAAATGTTTTAAAATTTTACAAAATAATAATCATAAAACATAAACTATCATTTCATGAAATCTCCACTATTATTTTAATTTAAAAACAAAACCTTATAATTTTATTTTAAAAATACCAAAATTTCTCCACCTTTCATAATTAATCAAAACGAAGAATTCAAACCCAAGTAAAAATATTATTAATAAAATTAAAAGTAATGGGAAAAATACCCTTGAATTCATATATTTCAAATATATATAAATACAACAAATCCACGATTATTATTTTATCAAAAAATAATTTCCATCATTCCCAGTTTAAAACACTGATTTTTCGAACTAAATATAATCTAATGCATTAGTTAACATATATGTAAGTGGATTTACTATTGGAAATAAGTAAAGAATAACTTTATCTTCATTAACATTATCAATAAGAAAATAAATCTAATATAAATATGTTTTTTCCTAGAATAAGTTAAATGATTAAATGATATTTTAATAGAAAATTTATTTCACAAAACAAATTGTAAATTTTTCTAAATAATAAATACAATCAGATAATGTTTCTATTATCCAAAAACATTGGCTAAAATATTTTCAAAAAAAGGTACTCATCCTCAACTTTTGAAAATTCATTTTATTTTTTTTTATAATTCCATTTTTTAAACACTTACTAAGTAATTGAAAAATAATTGACGTGATTTTTCTATCAATTTGGTAACCACTAAAATTTGAATGAAAAAATGATCAGAAATAAAAAAAATTGAGTAAAATAAGGAATGTTAAAATATATTTTAACATATCTTGATATTACTTTTACATTATTCAAATTACTTTATTTAAGATTATATTAATAACATGAATGCATGAATATTAAAAACATAATTCTAGGTCATGATATAGTCAAATAAAGTAGGCTTCATATCATTCCTCTAAATATTTTATCATCCACATACGTTCCATATTCCCCAAAAAATAGAATAGAATTAAAATTCGTTATGGATTTCATAATTTTACATTAATAAATATTGATCTTTTAAAAAATATCTTTATCATATTCGATTTAATTTATAAATATTGAATATTCTATTTATAAAATATTAATAATAGGAAAAAATTATCAATTCACCCATTATTCACATATCAAATTCATTTTTCATAAATTTTGAAAATTCATTTCGAAATATATCATATATAGATTGAAATCAAAAATCAAAAAAATTTACTTATATAATTATTATTCCATTTGATACATTCATTATAATTAAAGAATCATCAACCACACTTTTGTAAATAATATTTGGTAATAAAAATATAGTTACTCTATCATACCATGATCTTGGAGATTTTTATAGTCTACAATTTGTTTTTGATATTTTGAAAACATGATTTAGACATTCAACATTTTCAAAACTAGGTGGTTGATAAATATACAATATTTTAAAAATTAAACCATTTAAAAATGTCCTATTTAAATCTATTTGAAAAAAATTATAAAATTTATATCTTTTAATGTATTATATAATATTATTGGATAATATTATAAACATTGGTATAAATTAATCTTTAAAATAAATACCTTCACCTATTAAATAACCTTGTGATGCTTTTATTTCCTTCATTTTAAATATAATACCAGACACATCCATTTTTTTAAAATACATTTGGTTCCCAAAGCCATTTTATCTTTAGGTTACTCAACCAGATCACAGGCATTATTACTATATAACTAATTATGTTCATCATGAAAATAATTTATCCCGTTTGAATCTTTTGAAACATTATTAATAGTAATGGGAACAAAATTATTAATAAATTAAATATTATAAAAAACATTCAAAAATGTTTACGTAATTTTTATTCTATATTCAACATTCAAAATTTTATTTTATAAATAATGATATCTTTGTGTTTTCCAATTTCTATGATCTGAGTGAGAAAATATGTGGTCCCCATCAACTGATGAATTATCATTTTCTAGTTTTTCAATATCAAATATAAAACCATTAAATTATTTAATAATATTATGAGAGTATAGAATCTATTTTTCATTATTTTCGTTGAATTTTACATGCACATATTCCTATATTGACATGGATATTTTGTTATATACACTATATTAATTACTATAATTTAAATATCTCAGGAAAATTCTTTCATAAATTTATTCATCAATCTTTACTATATTATCATTTTTTTAAAAATATAAACTATATAACCCTAAAACATTAAAATAATAAATAATATGTTCCTTTTTATTAAACATTTCTTATGGTTTTTTCTTTAACATGGGTAAAATATAAAATCTATTTAAGATATATTAAGAAGTGGTACCTAATTTATATGAAAGGTTTTTTTAAGTTGAATACATTTATCATAGTTCTTTCCTTTTTTTAAATTGTTTGCTTTTTTATTTCAATTACACAATATTTTTTGTAGTGTTCTAGTAGTAGGTATGTTATAGAAATATCTATTATCATTTCAAAATTCCCCAAAATTTTAGGTCAACATTTTTTCCACCTTCATCACTTATAATTGATGTTACTGAATAATATTTTGATATTATTTTTTTTTACAAAAACTAATAAACTTATTTTGGGTTTCAATTTTATGAGATAATAAAAGAGTCCATGTTAATCTACTAAAATCACCGACAATTAAAAAACAGGTTTCTTACTATATAATTTTGTAGTTATAATGTATCATAATATATGAAAGTCAATCATTTTTAAACATCAGAAATTATTGGAATTTTTAAGAGAACTCAAAGGATCTTCTTGATATTTATGCTTTAAAAAAGAATAACACAAAAAATAATTACATTAATTAAATCTTTTTACATTGAGAACTTTTCCATTTTTTTCTAAAATTCATAATTATATAATATAAACACATCTAAATATTATATTATAAAGATGGTCTATTTTTACATCATTTAACCACAATACATATTCATTTTTAATTCATAAAAATCTATTTAGTATATTTTTTATTTTTTATTAGCATAAAATATGACAGTATTATCTCCAAAGATAAAACATTTGTCACCTTTAATCCTTCAAATCAATCCATAATCACAAGGATGTGAGAAGAAAATTAAATTTTCTTTTTAGTCCTTCTAAAAACATTACATTTGAAATTAAATTCCTTTTTAAATTTACTACTTATGTAAAACCTATGACCTTTCTTTTAGAGTTATCACAATAAATAATAGTTCTTCCATCACATGAATTGAAAGATAAAATGTTAGAAATAACATTATTCATATTCTTGGGGCACTCGATGTCCATATACAATGTATCTTAATAACTCTTTAGGTATATTTATTATAAAAAAATTATTTAGATAATATTTTTGGTATACAAGCTATGTTAGGTCCAACTAGAATAGTGATAAAACTTTTATCTTACCCTATAGATTTTATAAATTTATATGTTTTAGTCTACAAGGTAAATTCCAATAAATAAAATTCATATTTTGAATAAGTTAGTATGAAATTCATAATAAAAATTTGTTTACATAACACTCCTTCATATTACATATAATGAATATTATAGTTGAGACATTTCATTTATGTCCATTATCAAAATTAGTTGAATACATATTGGGAATCATACTATTATAAAGAAAATATATTTTTATAATTATTGGGATTTCTTGTACCCTTCATCTAATCAAATTTTTCTTGAATGTGAAAAAACAATATAAAGTTTATATAAATCTAGTAATTCTTATTTTATTATTTTCATTCACCTATTGAATAACTTCTTTATCGTCTCATATTTTCAAATATGAAAAGAACCCTTTATTTATAAATATTTTTATTTTATGTTTTTTAATTTTATATTCCTTTTAAATTTTATCTAAATCATCAAAATATAAATTAAATATCCTATATTTATCATTGTTAGGTTTTGATAAGAAATCATGTATTCTATCAATTTGATCTTTTAGCTTGACCAGTTCCGAATCTATAAACCTCTTTACTTATAAATAATTTAAAAAATAAACCTTTAGTTTTCCATTTTCATATTTGAAATTATTATTTTATATTTTTTTATTCTCTTTAAAGTTCATACATCTTCAAAATAACACTTGGGAACATTTAATTTTGTTCTGTTAATTAGTTATTAATTTCTTAATATCAAACTTGTAACTTGAATGATAATTAGAATATTTGTTTACCTCTTTCATATTTATTTCCAAAAAAAATAAATTTTCCAATTCTTGATCAATATTATATTCATCACTAGTTTAGTTTGAATCAGCTATGAAACTCCAAGATATGCACATTTTAACTCTTTGTATTACTTGCCTTTGTATTCTTATTACAATTTTGGATAATCTAATTCGATATGCCCCACTTTTTAAGACTCATAGAACATTTATTTTAAAGCTTTTCATTTATTACTATTATCATTCTTATATTTCTTTTTGTCATCATTTTGATTGTATATTTTGGGTCACTAATTAAATCCCTTCTTTATATTCATGAATTTGAATAATACATTAGTTAAAATTTCTATTTCATCTTTCTCAATTTCTTGTAACTCAGAATTAGTTGAATTAAGAGAAATGTTTATATTGTATTTTTATCATATATAATTACTTTTTTTTATTTTCTTCATGTCTATAATTCTTCCTATCCATATTGTATTAATTATGTTATCATATTTGTTCAACCATTTAAAACTATGTAAAATAATTAATTTTCTCAATCACAACATTCTTTATGTGACTTTTTTTAGGACTCTAATTATTTACTAAATAAGATATGAATTTTTCATGGTTTCTTAGATTAAAACCATCTAATTGAAAATGTCCGAGAATCTATTTTATATCTCGTTGATTCTATCTTCATTAGGCTATTGTAATTCTTCAAATTCTTCTCTTTAAATAACTAGATTTTCCCTCTATACCTTATAAGTTCCTCGATAATTAAATTTTAAATTCCTCTATATGTCAAAAGAGTTTTAGGAAGATTAAATATATCTAAATATACTTCCAATAATAGAAAAGTGTAGGTAATTTATAACATTATAGTTTAGGATCAATTTTGTAGAATCATATTATGTTAGATTTTGTAATTCTATTTTGGGATGTTCATAATGTTTTGAAATGATATCCATGTTAAGCATATATTGATTCAATTTTTTCATGAATTTATTTTTTATTTTTATTCTCACAAACACCCATATTTAGGTTACTAAATTTTTTTTAATATTTAATTTCAAGAAGATAATATTATATAGAATATTTACACCATACGAATACACATGTCATTGATGCATCAGAGAATATTTGATTAAGTATTATTAATGTATTTTAAAAGTATTCGTGAAATACTATTCATACCCTATGTTTGAAAAAAAACATATAAATCATTTACATTATGTTGTTGGAAATTATGGTATCGACAACCATATATTTGGAAGAAACCCTACATTTGATGAATATATGTATGTATCATTGACCATAGTTTTGTGATCAATTGTATGTTTTCAACAATATATTGGAATTTTGACTTTACATGGAGGATTACTATATTTGAATATTCATTGATAGAGTTTTAGTTAGAAATATTATAGGATATTTATATAATGGCATCAATGGAATTAAATATTATTTCAAAGATGTTAATTGACTGATTAAAATTCTTTTTCTCAATGGATTGAATCCTTCCTATTTTTAATGGAAGTTAGGAATATCTTAGATGAGTTTGTATTCAAATTTTCATGATTTATTATTTTTTACTTCTCGGGCGGGATTTACCTATATCTATTCTACCTATAGTATAAATATTGAGATGATTGTCTTCTGAAAACACATATGGATATAAATGACATGGATATATGAAAAGATGTGTTCTTGTAAATAATAGTGTAGTGCTTCCTTCATAGCAACACTTTGGAGACATACATGTTTATATCTATATTATCAACTTAGTATAATTTTTGTCACTATTAATGTATCTCATTGTTACATCTTATTCTGTATGTTCAAAATGTATTTTTCAGTGTCACACTTTGTATACATAAATGTTTATTCACCTATATAGAGTTATCTTAATCACAATATGAATAGTGTATATAAAAATTTGACGATTATTTTACCAGTGTTGTACATTATTAAATATCAAAATCATCTGTCAGATGCTACATCAAATGTGAGGAAAACATGTTTTCTCAGACAAAAAATCAATCTCTATTTTTTTATTATAGTATTAGATGATCGAACTCAATTGTGGCGGTGAAGGAGTGTCATCTGCAAGGATTACTATATAGATTTATGGTTCCTTTTTAAATAACCATAAGGCCTTGTAAAACCTTATAATAAATGTTTCAACTTATAGTACTCAATTATGGAACTCCCCAATAGAAGTTTTTTTATTAGTGAAATCTCCATGATCGATGAGAAAGTCTTGGTCGAGTGGACTAATGGATATTTATTCTCTAAACAACTATACATCAATAAGTTCTTATCTTTATTTATTTTTACAGGTCACTCAATTATAATATATAAGAAGAAATAATCAGTGCATAATAAGAGTTATATGCTTGATTCATCATTTTTTTAGGATCACATTTCACCCATATATGTATCTTGGTCTTATTCATATCCAACACAACAAACCCAAATCAAATAAAAATTATTTTTAGAAGTATCCCAATACAATACTACTAGTAAACATAGTTTCTTACATTGAAATGATTTTTTATGATTATAATCAACTTCTCAAATTCCTGACCATTTATAATAGTGTAGAAGATATTCACTTGGACTATTAGGTTTATGATAACATATTGTTCAAAAAGATAAGGAAATAGTAAAAAACTCATCAAAAAACCTCCCATTGATACAAATTATTAGGTTCTAGTGATATGATATGATTGACTATATGGGGAGGGAATATTTAATTTAAATTTTTAATCAAATATTTTATAGTTATTCGATATATTAGTAGTGAAAAGTGTGATGAAGAAAATTAATCAAAGAATAGTTGATTTTTATGATGGTTCGGATCACCAGGATGCTTGTCCACTATGAAATATTATATCATTAGTGAGATGAGTGGTATTCTATAATTACTCACTTTTTATGGAGTGGTAACCCATTTACATTTGTACCTTTTTCTCACCTTGTAGTATATCCCTTAATAACCATTCCATGAGTCAAAACTCGCCTTACTTTTGTACAGGAGTGAAAAACAGTCATTTTTTTTGATTGCTTGAATAACCAACAGAAATAACTTTGTGATTGAAAAATAAATAAACTGGATCCAAAAGAATAAATATAATATAAATAAAAGACAATAAATAAACCCAGATAGAATTTGTGATTACTAGTATAATAGAAGATGATGAATGATGATACAACTCAAGATATTTAATCACTATATGTAATCATCATTATATGAATAAAATATTTGAATATTATTCTCCTATCATTCATTGATCAAAATCCAATGGATAATCCATTAAATTAATCTTCAATATATTATTACGAGAGAGTGTATAGATAACTATTCACATAATTCCATGTTATAAAATTATAAAAACACATAGATTAAGAAAGTTTTCTATAATTTGAATAATCATGATCATAAGTAGAGAGATCTCTTGCTCTTCTATTCAAACCTAAAAAATATTCTAAACACATTAACTATTATCATCATGATAAATTATATATTTTATTATAAATAAAATAATTTTACAAAAAAATCCTTAACATGTTGTAACATGATATCTCAAAAACTATAAAAAAATTATCAAAAATAAATTTTATGAAAATTATTATTTCGATAATAATTTCCCTGAGAGTTTGATATTATGTGATATGAAAATAGGATTTCTAATATATAATTAATTTAAATACAAATAAAATGGGTGAAATCAGATTCATAAGTATGAAGTTAGTTAAAAAATAAAAATATCCCTAAAATAGAGCATACAAGAAAAATATATTTTCTAAAAATGAACAATGTAATGTACTGACCTTGTTTTCTAATTAAATATGATAAAATAGACATGATTTAATATCTATGTCATCATTCACGATCAGTATAATTAATTTTCAAAAACACTTGTTTGGTCGGTATCAATATCGTGTGAATAATGTTTAACATGTGGTTGATATACTAACCATAAAAACGCCTTTAAATTTAATTTAGTGGTTTAAAAATTATACAAGTATTCACATGAAAAAATATATTACTATCATTCCCATTGATATATATTCAAGGTGGCATCAACCAATTTCTTCAAATTTAGTTTTAATTAAATTCTTGGTATGTAAAAATAATTCTCATAGTAACTTTTTTTGTGGCTTTATGGTTTGTTGAAAACATTTCATAATTGGTTCATGTAATATTCATTATAAGTGAATCACGTGGGTAAATAATCTCATCACTAGGTGTCACAAAGTTAAAAAAAGAAATGGAATTCTACAATAATGGGTATTTTTTTAGTGTTTTCCTCAAAAGATAGGGTTCCATGGATGATCTTAAATGATGAGGCCATCAGACAACAATTGAATCTTGAGTAAGGAAAAACTACAATTGGTGATGCATTACCGGTTGAGATAGAGTTAATGGGAGTCATATTTCATGTGTTAATGAACCAAGAGGTTATCGAGCTTCAATGTGTATTGATGGAGATGATGTTTCCTCTACCGGTGGTGTTTCCATGTGAGTTCTTCATGGTATTATTCTAGTATTGAGACAAAAATATGTTCAAGAAGGTGTCATTTTTCTTTTAAAATGATCATACGATGGTGTTGTATTTATAATCGATTAATTTAGAAGTTGGTTCTTGTTTATAGAGAAGATGATCCACAATGGTAAAAAACATAATATATATATATATATATATATATAAACCTAAGTATGATATACACATATATATATTTATATATATGTATATAATTATATATATATAGTGATATTCATGTATATGTTTAAAACTTATTCACATGACATATAATATATAACATAAAACCATCAAATTAATAAGATATAAAATATTTATATTGAAAAATAATAATAATATATATTATATTGATTTTAATTTTACAATTAATATATATATATATATATATATATATTAATCCTTATACCTATATAAAATGAAATATTTAAATATTAATAATTAAAATATTAAATATAAATATGCGTTACAAATATTATTTGATAATAAAAATAAAAATGTATAATAAATAATTTTAAACAATCAAATTAAAATATATTATTTCAGTTTAACAAAAAACAAAATAAATAAAAACATAATATATCATTGAAAAGATAATAATGCCAAAATACAATCACATTATACTTAAAAATGGGTATTAATGCCTTCAGACTTATAATTAGTGTTATACATACTAACGGATAATGGTACATAAAAAACATAAATTATCATAAGATAATAATATTATAACCTCTACATTTATCAAAAACATACACTGATACCATCTAGGACATCCCAAACCGATACACGTGGATTTGGTGCTAAAACAATTACATGCTAATATTGATGCCAACTAAGATAACCAAAATTAAACTATTAATCATTCCAAAATTAATAACAATAAGTGAGTCATATACATACCAAATACCTATTACTTTTAGATATTTAGAGAATTGGGATAAACACGTAACAAATAAGACAAATATTTTTCCCATTTAATGGGAATTTTAACTAGTATGCTAAGAATTAATTATTTTACTACCAGTGATCAAATTCTCCCATTAAATGCACTTAACTTGAAAGATTATAGACTTATCATATATTATATCATTCATTGGAACACAGGTAAATAGAAATATTAGAAAGGGTTAGCTCAAAATGTATTAATAGTAATCATAGGCATTAACAATAGAAGATCATAAGTGGGAATAAGATGACTATATGGATTTGAGAACTATGGAACCCCATATATATACTACCATGTCTAGTGATTAAAAACTCTCTTGAACAATGTATTTGATAACAAAATTTTAAAAAATATCAATATTTTCCACCATTCCATTAATTTAACCAAAATGAATCTCAGAATAATCTTAGAATCCCAATATGTGAAAGCATTATTTCTTTGAGGATTAGTTACAGGAGAAACTTATTTTATGATTCTTTGGAATATTTTAATGTAATATTACTCTAATATATCTAAATATATAAATCACTTTAGTTATAATCATATTTATGACCTAGGTAATGGAAATAGAATAAATTTTTAAAGGGAATACATTTCAACATTTCCTAATGTGTATGTCAATTAAACGATGAAAAACACAATAAGTGAAAAATTAACTAATTAAAAAGTATTTTTAGCAATATTTTTTATACATATATTGTGATAGTAGTACATGTCATAAAAAATGACCAAAAACAAAACATAAAAAATTTGTATGAATTATGAGATAATAATCATGATCAACTATGCATAATCATCCATATAAATATATTTTATTTCATAATAATATACCATAATAATTAACTATAGTACAAATATAAGAATGTGATATCATTACATGGTGTCTTATGAATCACCAAACTGAGGCCCATTATCCAGTTAGGATTCAGATACATATGGTATATAGGTGACATATATTTCAAGAACCGATAATTCTTAATTGATTTTATTTTCAAAAACATATGTTCTATGAGTGAAATTGGGTTTTCAGACCAACCATCCATAAGTGACTTGGTCTTATCAATCCTTTTAACTATAAGTGACTAAGTTATCATAATACTTTATTCTATAAGTTTCTTAGGATTCACAAACCTAAAATCCATATGTATCTTAAGAGATTTAAAATCAAAACCAATGAGTTAGAGGAGGATATAAAGAACAAGCCATAAATCATTTATATGTTTGTGTGATTATTTAAAAAATCATTCATCACATCATAAATATTTCATTAAATTAAAAATGGGATTCATAACAATTTGATATATTTTAATGAACATTGAAATCGTGATAATAAATTATTTTCAATTAAAATTTAATAACCATAAGAGATTATTTTATAGTAATTTCTATTTTAGGATTTATGAAAAATAAATTCTATTAAAATAATTCCTTTATAGATTAAGAGTAAAATGGAAGTGAAATCATAAAATAGTTTCTTTAAAACACCATTAACATTGGTTTAAAATATACTTTTACAATACCATTGAAAATTCATTTTTGAAATAATTTAATTTTAAAGATACATTAAAATAGTGAATCCTTCAGAATGACCAAAGAACTCTCTTAATGAAATATGTAATAGAATAAAAAATAATGAAACATGGAAAAAACACTTTTAATATATTTAAATATATTTTTTGAAATCCCACATCATAAAAAGAGATAATAAAACATAATTATGTAAATTAGATAAGGTAATATGAATTTTACATGAGATAAAACAAAATAAGGATTCCAAATATAATTTAGAACAATTTTGAGAATGGAAATATATACATGGAAGAAAAATATTTATTAAAGTGAACAATAGTTATTCTTAATAATGAAATACTTATATGGGGAAGTAATTAATCAATGAAAATGTCTTCAACAAAAAGTGTAATTTTAACCATGTTTAATGTGTCATTATATTATAAAATCATTGGTATGATTAAACCAATAATAAAATATGGAAGTTTAAGATGTTATATAATAACTCAAAGAAATGGAGTTTGAGATAATAAAAAATGTTACCACAAATCATTCATAGGAAATCGATATATAACGTCATGTTTAAAAAAATATTATCTTAATAACCTATTTAATAACCTTATTAATACATATAATTTTATATAACCTTTATTTCTAGTCATTTATTACAAATATATTACTTAGTTATATTTTAATTTCATTATCAAATGTTGTTACATTCGATCACATGTATTATTAAAGAGGTGATGGGTTTTTATAGATTATAATTAAATGATTATGAAATGATTAAATTTAGTATAATTTGTTTTCTATAATGAATAATAATTCTATAATTTCATTTATTATTGTTCTTATTTATGATTCACAATGAAAATTTTGGTTATGTGTTTGTTTCGAAAACTTTTATCAAAAAAGGGTGGTAAAATAAAATTAAGTAAAATATTAATATAAAATTTTAAAAAAGATAATATCATCAGTATTTGATTAGTTATGTAAAATTACATCAATATATAAGTTTAAAGAGACCTAAATGTTTTAAATTTACAACATTGTTGAATTATTACTATAAGTAGACCCGAAAAATAACAATTTGTAATCTCTTAGTGGTTATGGGAAAGAAAGGGACTAATTTGCATGATATCATTATTACATAAAATAATGATATTAATTATATTTTTATTATAGTTTTGAATAATATATTAAAATATTTAGATAAATAATATAATACTATAGTGAATAATAAACATTCTATTATCTTGGAGATGATAGTTCACATTTATGCCTCGGTGACTCTTTCATTTACAAAAAATATTTGGGTTAGGAATTCGTTTAAAATTTCAGAATACAAATAATTTTTTAATTATAATATTAAGTCACTTTATACCACCTATTAACTATCCTTGTATGATGGTTATGAAAAATAGATCACATTGCATATAAAGCCAACTGTCTGCATGTAACAAAAGAATAATTTTGGTTTTCCAAATTGTTTGTAGAAAAGAATTAATGTTATATTAAATTATTATAATAAAATTATGTCATATTAATTAAACTATTTTTTTTTCATAATTTTATGTGTAGAATATGATTTACTATCTCTAATAATAATAGAATTTATATAGATCAATTGAGAACATTTTGTTTCCCTTTGGATGTTCCCCAATGGGTGACACCTTAAATCACCTTATAATTCTATTTTGGAATGAATAACCCTTATATAACTTGGGGATATAGTTTATTAGAGGATAAGGTATATTTTTGGATGATTAAAGGACTTTAATGTGTGGGGAATTATGTGTAAGTGAACTCCTTTCAAATGTGCAGAAAATGGATTTCATGAAAATACCCATTACTTTTTCAATAATTCTATGAAACTATTCATGACTCAATCACTCTAAAATTGAGATGTGATTAATTTAGGGTTTATATATACTCAATAATTCCAATATAAATTTTTTTCAGAACATATTAAGCATGTATCAAGTCTCTTATGAATTTTTTTAAAATTTTATTATTTCAGATTTGACATTGGTAACTATTTTTTTAACAAAGTATTTTATATTTTATATAAATATAAGGTAACTATCATTATAAATTTCTAATGTTATATGAATAATTATAATCACCATATAATATAATTTGTCATATAAATAATATAATATAATATTTTAAATTAAGAAGTTTAATATACATAAAACAATTTTTATATGATATTTTCACAATTAGGTGTTCTTCATATTATATAACATTAATTAAAAATTAAAAGAGTGATTATAAATTTTTATATATGTATTAAAATAATTTTAAATTCATTATATATTATATATCAATTTATTAACATAGAAAACATTATGCAATTGTCGTAAAAAAAATCTTGGAAAATAACTATTTCACTACTTTGTGGTCAATAACATTTGTATTAGTAATAAAATATTTAAGACTAAAAATTTAATTGAATTTATTAAATATTATTAATATATTAATATTAAAATATTTAATCCAATTTTTCATATATAATTTATATTATAGATAAAAACAATTTTTTAAAATATAAGAAAATAATAACACTTTATGTGTAAATTATTATATAAGATTCTTGAACGCTGAACATGGATTTTATATGTTATACATTGTATTTATAATTATTATACATTACTATAAAAATATATTTGTTTGAAATAATAGATTCCAAAAAATGATAGTTATTCATGAATTTTCATAATGTAATGGAAGTAGTGGTATTATCAAAATTGGTTTTATTTCACTAATCAACAAAGAATAATTTATTTATGAAATATATCAATAATTCACCAAAATATAATTTTAACACATTCAATTCAAAAAAAGATTAATTTAAAAAAAAATAATCTAAAATTTATAAATTTATCTTTTAAAATAAAATATGATAAATAATGAAAAACAATTCTTTTATAAAAAAATATTATTCTATTTATATGCTCTAAATCCTATTCTATATGCATTTCTAATTTATTACATTATTTTTATCTACCAAAATAATTTATAACTCCAAAATTTTCATAATAATATTCTCCTAATATGTCATATATCATATTATCTTAGTGTGGTGAGTAAAATAATTTTTTGGTACAATTTTTATTTAATGAAAAAATTATATAGTAAAATCCTAAGATGTCACATTATCACCCCCCCTAATAGAAAAATGTTTTTTCAATGAAATTTTAATTATAACACACTAATTAATAATTAGATGTTATCCCTCTGAAACTCCTGGTTTAATTATTAATCATATATCAAAAACAAAATCGTTGATACTAGGAGACCCACCATTTCATTCCTAATATCCATATCATGAGATTTTCCTTTATCTGAATTCTTTTACCAAATATATTTCTTTAGTTGTTATATGAGTGTCAAGGGACATAACATTCACATATTCATTTTTCGGACATTTTTTTAACAAAATACATAACAAATGTTGTGATAATAACAAAATAATATTAAATTATCATATTATTATAAAAACTAAAACATAATATGGTTTCCCTAATGATAACATAAATTTAAAATAGAATATGTTCATTTAAACTATGAAATAATGCAATAATAAAATATCAATCATTCTGTTATAAATAGAATATTTAGGGATATTGTTTTATCATTTTTTTTCAAACAAGATACATAAATTTCACATCATTTAATTCTATTTAAATCCTTTATAATGATTCATAAATTTTTTAATATTGACCAAGGAATATCCTCCAAGATTGTATTCCAGGGAGTAAATTCTTAAGATCACTAATCATGCACTGAGGGAAGATTAATTTGAAAATAAAAAATCATTATTTTTGGTAATTAACACTATGTAAATCGGTTACACATCCACATCCAATTTTTAGTTTCCAAACATGAATAAAGTTTCTATGAAGTAACAAAATCACTAACATATCAAACTTCTAGGATGGTATGATATAATTAGACTCAACTATATGGCATTCACTAAATTTACACTTGTACAAAAACCTTTTTTTACGTCAGTTTTTTACTACTTTTTAATTTCGGTTTTTCAGCAAAGTTATTGCGAGAGACATTAAAGAAAATATTTTTTATGTCCATTTGTTAATAATAGTTGTAAAAAATGGGGTTTTATGGTTTTTAATGTCATTTTTTAAAAAACATAGGTGAAATACATTCTGGAAATGGCGTTAAAAAGCAATTTTTTACGTCAATTTTTAAAAAAACCGACGTTAAAAGCCTAGTTTTTTCATCATTTATTTAATAACTGACATTAAAAGTTATTTTGAACGTCGGTTATTTAATAAACGATGTAAAAATTTCTACCATTTTGTAGAAAATTTCATAAGCTTTCATTTTAGAGGTCATAGAGCTCAAACTAATTTATAGATCAGAAGATATGACCATCAGAATTTTTTTATTTTTTCGAGGAAATATTGAGTGAGCCAACTGTAGCCTCATCTTAAAAAGAATTTTTGAATCCTTAGATGGATTTGTAGTTTTACCATGATATAAATAATCATCCATAATTATAATAAATTAATAATCATTAATTGGTATATCAATTTAGAAAATTACTCATACAAAATATAAATCATGGAAAAATAATTACCAATACCATGATGAGGTCACAGAAATAAGAAATTGTTGATTCAAGTGAAAGATCAAACAAGTTGATTCGGTGGAATGATTATGGTTGAATGAAATGATCATAAAATGGTATATCAATTAAGAAAACAAATAATAAAAACCCTGAATCATGGATATATGATTAAACATACCTTGATGAGATCGCGGAAGGAAAAATTAATTGATTCACGTTGAAGATCAAAAGAGTCGATTTGAGGGAATGATAATGGTTGAAATAAATGATCGTTAAATTATGATATGTGTATAATTGAAACATATAATTGATATTCTAAGAGAAAACATAGTATTAAAAATTTTAGGTGGCAATTCGAATTTTCGATGTCGCGATGTAAAAAAATTGAAATTTGACGTTCGTGGGATGTTAAAATATTCTTTCACATCAGTTTTATGATAACCAAAGTTAAAAGATATTAAAATTTTCACATATTTTCACATCAGTTATTATAATAATGACGTGAAAAAACAATCTTCATCACGTTTTCACATCGGTTATTATAAAACCGACGTGAATAATCAATTTTCATGACTTTCTCACGTCGGTTATTTAATAACTGACGTTAAAAAGTATTTTTAAAGTTAGTTATTTAATAAAAGACAAGAAAAAAGTTTCCAAAAAAGTTTTTTATTTCCCAATCATTAATTTGATGGGTCATAGAGCTCAAACGGAGTTACGGATTAAAATTTTTGGCCTTTAGAATTTGATTATCTCTAAACGATGTCTTAGGGAAGACAAACTTCTGAAGGCCATAACTTTTCATCCGTAACTCTATTTGAGCTCCATGACCTGTCAAATTAAATCTTGAGAAATGAACTAAATTTCTGTTAACATTTTTTAAATATGTTATTTAGTAATCGATGTGAAAAATACCTTTTGACATCTGTTATTATATAACTGACGTGAAAAAGTCATGTAAATGGATTTTTCACGTCGGTTTTATAATAACCGACGTGGGAAACAAGCAAAAGTTTTAATATATTTTCAAGGAAATGGATTTTTCATGGAGTTTTTATAATAACCGACTTGAAAAACAAGAGAAAAGTTTAATATATTTTCATGGAAATGGATTTTTCACGTCAGTTATTAAATAACCGACGTGGAAAAGTGATGTACATTGATTTTTCATGTCGGTTGTTATATAACCGACATGAAAAATCAGATAAAATGTATTTTTCACGTTAGTTATTATATAACCGATGTGAAAAATCATTGAATATGTATTTTTACATTGGTTATATAATAACCGACCTGAAAAATTGATTTTTTGATATTTTACCGTCGGTTCTAAAAAACTGACGTGAAAATGTGCGATGTAAAAAAGGTTTTTGTAATAGTGTTATATCTTATTAATTGTAAAAATAATTACTCAAATTATTAAAAATAACCAAACACTATTGAATACCACTGATGGTTCAATAGAATTGAATTTAGTGTCTAGTACTAAAAAAATCATTAACCACTAGAATTGATATAAACTAAGATAATCATATTATTATTTTAAAACATTTCATTATTTCAAAAAATAAATCTCATAATAATCACAAAATATATGATCAAATGGTGTAATGTATTTTTGGATCAACTATATAAGAATCTTATATTATGATACTTGTGAAAATCTTTATATAATTTCACTATACTGTATCAACTTATAGAACTATCCTATATTATACTTATTTATAAAACATTTGGAAAGGAATATCAATGAAGGTTTTAACACTATCATTGTTTAAGGGAAACCACCATCAAGGATTAGATCATAAGTATATGACATATCATGATAAGGGGAAATATCTGATAATAAATAAAATAAATGAATAAGGGTTTTCCAGGTTTCATAACAGAAGGACATGTAATCTCAAATAAAAAACATAAACCATGAAAAAAGTGGATACTTTTGAGATATTTAACAATACAAATTGATTGGAATCATATGAATAAATATATAGTATGTTGGGGAAATATTCAACAACAATAAAATTTAACTCAACTTTGAGCACCAGGAATTATTATATGGTGGCATTGGCATCAAAATCGTACACCCTAATATTGAGTTATGTTTCCAAATCCACTTATCCATAAGTGACTTAGGATTCCAAAAACTATGGAATATAATAGAAATTGGTTATACAAAACTATATTCTATAAGATACTAATGTTTCAAAAAACTATAGTCCATTAGGGATGTAGTTTTGAAAAACTTATGGTCCAAAAGAGACATAGGATTCTCTAACCAACAATATATATGTATCTCATTATATGTATAAAAAACATTGTATTGGAGGGATATATAAGACCCAACACATCACTCTTACATATAAATATGTGATTACATAAATCAATAATTAATTGTATCATGAATAACCATAAAAAATAAGTTTCATAAAATTTATCGATGGTATTACTAGAATTGGCCTCAATAATTTAAATGGTGGAAAACCAAAATTTATACACCTTAAAATATTATTTTATAAGAATAATTAGTGGGTGAATCATGAAACATAGTTTCCAATGAAATGAATCCAAGTAATATAAAGAAACAAATGTAAGATATATCATAAATCATTTTATTTCAAAAAATAGTCATTCTTTGGTGAAAAGGTTAAGTAAGATACACTTTGAAAATCCATTTTTGAAATGGTGGAGTTTGTAAATTAATAATAATATATTTTATTATATAAAATTAAAAAATCAAGCATCAAAAAATTAAAAATTCAATTGAAAATGAATAATACTCTTGATATTCTATATAATATTCATCCATGAGCATTATGAAAATAGAGAGATACTATAAAAATATTATTATAAAAATTTGATCATTATAGCCATGAAATTTAAATTAAGGGAAGGATGAGTAAATTAATATTTAGAGAAATTTATAATTTTCTTTCTCAATAGAAAATTATTGAATAATGTATAACAAATAATCACTCGTTCTTAGTGAGGTCATTTTATTCTTAATAAATGCATTTTCTTAAAAGGAAATTTTATTTTATTTTTTGTTTGGAAATTAGAAATAAATTATTCCACATTTTTTAATTTTATTTTATAAAATTAACATCAATTATTAAATCATAATATCAATATTATATTAGGGATAAATTTTAGGATTTATCATAAATGATTGATTTCTCAAGAAATATTGAAAATATCCATTAATAAACTACCCTCATTTATTTTCATTAAATCAAGTAATATAAGTTTATAATTTGTATTTCAATTTTTTATTAAATTTATATATGATCTATTTGATATGTAATTAGTTTCATTAGAATAATAAATATTCTTGATTTTGATATAAGATAATTTTAACCTTACAATAATTCTTTTTTCAGAACTATTTTTCAATTAGTTTTATGCGTTTATATTTAATTTGGTTTATTTATGTTATTAATTTTGAAAATTAAAAAGTAGATATAATATTTGGAATCACAAGAATCAAAATTTTTAAATGGTTCCCTTGTATTATTTTTCATTATGAATACTTATAATGGTAACTATTTTCCCCATATTAAGGGTATACTGGGAAAAACATAGTTAAAACTATGAGAAAAGGACTCATATCAATGAAAAAAATTCGTAAATTTCTTTGAATTTCTATATTTATTTTATAACCATCTAAAATTATAAAATTTTACCTTTTTAATCCTTTTAATTTGTATTATGACCAATATAGTACATGAGGAAATGAAAAATAAAAAATGATGCTCTCTTACATTCTAATATCATTTATATATTTCCATAGGTATAAAAATAAGTTTTCAATGAATGGAGAAATTTATTTAGAAAAAAATAAAAAAAAATTAAGGTGGAATATTTTTTTAACCTTCCAAGATTATATTATTACCATCAGTGCTTATATAATGATGACAAAGTTCTTGTTCATGAAATAAAAAAGATCAATGTAGATGATTTCAAAAATGAAAAAAGATATAAATGTTCAATTAAATATAATAAAACATGAATTTTATGTTTAATAATCATGTTTAATATATTTTCAATGAGTTTACAGTTGAATTATTTTTTGATCTTTTTATCTTGATATTAAAATTAAACGAATTTAATAAATAATAACATTAATGATATTTTATAAAAAATTATACATTGAAAAATTATTTAAAAATAATAAAAACTTGAATGATTAAAAGATGTAACACACCTAAATTATAAAATAATTAAATTTTATTCTATAGAATATGTGACATGGAATAATATGATTAGAAAACCACAAAATATATTTATTTATATTTAATCCCTCCTATAGTTTACAGAACATGCCACCCCAACTCTAAATGAACTGTAATATAATATACCTCTGTAACCTAGCTGTTGAATTATTGGGTATGAATCTTACAAACTGAATTATGAAAATAATTTGTTTTACACATGTAAAACAAATTCCTTGATTATCTATTTATTATAAACAAAATAAAATCATTTAAAGGAGGAAGAAATGTTTTTGAAACAACAAATATTTTTACTAAAATGAAATTTAGTTGCACATTTTTTTCATAATTTAAAATTATTTTTGTGATTTTAGAATTTTTATTTAAAATATGAACTAAATTTTTTAACTCATCATATAATAATTATCTTATAGTGATTTTTTGGTTCCATTAAAATAATTTTAATGTTTTTTTTCTAATAGTGAAAATAGTGAAATTTAGTTGATAAATGACTTTTTGTTTAAATTTTTATGTAATGAAATTATAAATTGAATTGAATTCAATGTAAATTTTTTTTACAAATATTTCAACAAATCTATTTTAGGTCATTTTAATTATTTTGTTTTTTGAATTTGCATATAACAATTTGTAATATTTTGAAAATTGGCTATATCAAAACACATTTTCTCATATCGCTTATGAGATTAATTTTAAACTAAAATTTTCTAATTATTTGAATTGAATTTCAAAAAATGGATTTCCTATTTTTACCATAAAAATTTATATTATCTAATATTTTCAAAATAATATTTGATTAAAATTTAAATTCAGAATAATAAAAAAATAATTACCCCAATTACGGTTAAAATGGGTTTACTAATGGTTAAAATAAAAAAAGATACGAGTTAAAATACCATAAAATATGACATTAATATATTTTTGGTACATGAAATATAATTTATATTTCTCCATAATACTCTATTTTGGTCTATTTTGGAATGTGACAAATTTGGGTACAAATTATTCTTTCCAAAAATTAAAAGTGTGACAAATACCTCACTAATAAAAGGACCCACTCCTCTCTTCATCACACCATCACATCATTTTGTTTTGTCCAAGAACTACTCAAATCACATCCAAGATATCATACTATTAACTAGGAAACATTATTTTTTTTATAATTTTAACCCCGAAATGATTTTGTTGAATACCTAAGAGGTTTTCTCATAGAGTAGGTAATGTTCTTCAATGATAGATTTTATTTTATTTTTCCCTCCACCAACTTTATTTATTTTTATTAAATTATAATATAACAAAATAATTACATTAAATATAATGATATGTTTTCATAAAAATTTTAATTCTTTTATCCATCCCCACTTCTACCAAATGGATTATGAAATCGTCATTTGTGTGTATGGTGAACTACCGACTAACAAACTGATGTGTTTTGTTTTTACATTATTGATTATTGTTGTTGGGTATAATGGTGGATATAAAGTATATATATGATATTTATAATTTATTTATACCACTAGTGTAATTATATCACATATAAATTTTTTACTATCAATTCTATAGGAGATATGATAACACCACTCGTGTGTATGGTAGACTACCACCTCAAGAAATGATATAATTCGTCTTTCACTAACCCTTTACCTAGAAGATGATAAGGATGAATATTGCATATACATGTGATATACGTGGAATAATTATGAAATTAATGATATGTTTATTTAATGTTTTTATATCCACTTTTAACCCAACTCAAAATTAAAACCTATGAACTGTAATAAAGTACAAACCAAAGTTGTCTCCAAGAGTGAAATCCCTCTTGGGTTTTTTATGTCATGTTTTTTATATTTTTTACTTTTATTATTTCAAGTGTTTTTAATTTCTCAAAAACTACTATAAATTAATTAAATTATAGTCAAAAACATAAATGGGGTTATAAAAAAAGATAAATTATTGAAATCAATATTGAATAATGAAATTTGAAAATTAATAGGAAAATAAAGTCTCAGTGGATTGAAAGAGTAAGAAAAAAAGAGTAACCATACTTGTGATTCGAACAAATAAGTCATTCTTGATCATTTTTAATGGATTACACAACTATAAAATTTTCAATTCAAGATTTAAATTTATAATATAAAATCTCATTTGGTTACTTAAAATGATATAACAACTGAGATCTCAAAAGACGAACTCTTTTCCAAATGATTCAGTTATTAATCTTAAAAATCACTAAAAACCAATTTATGGACTACACTCACTATACTCAAAATTCTACAATCAATGATTGATAAATTTAAACATCTTTTATCACATTATAACTACAATTTTTTTTGAATTAATGATCCAAATTTAGATTTTATAACACTCTTATCAGTTATGTGTCATAATCTTAATGGGAGAAAAATGAAAAATAGAATAACATAAGATTAAACCATTATTAGGAAATCGTAATTTGAATTCTAAAGATTCTCCAAATAATTATAATTAAATAATTAAAAGTGTTAAAATTCATAATAAAAACACCATGTTAATAAACGAATTTTAGCTACAAGAAATTAGTTCAAGGAGTGGAGGAACACATTAATATTTAACTTCTATAGCTCCTATAGTTGTAGTGGAATAAAAGAAAATATCATTGATTCACTCCTGTCACCTCTTCTAAAGCCTCTAAATGTTTTTCTCCTGTATATTAGGCCCATCAAGAAATTATCCTCTAATAAAATATAATGATTATTGAATTTATTTTCCAGATTGTGTCACCATCACTCTTCACAACCTTTCAAAGGTGACATACATATAATATATTTATCTCTCTCTCTTTGAGTCAATAGTGTTCTAGCAACAAAACAATCCAAAAAAAATGTCACACCAATACGTGGGAATTTAATTCACTATAAAAAAATTATAGTTATTATTATTTTTATTTATAATCCCTAATTTATCATAAGTAAACATTTTAATAAGTGTGTAAATTCACCATTCAACCACTACAACTTCCACATTGAAAATTCATCTACATTAAATGTGATGTGTTTCATTGACAAACTATACAATTGGTGAATTTGGGAGATTAAGGTCACCATTAAACAAACCTCTCAATAAAAAAATCAAACTCAAAAGACTAAAACATGCTAAATACATCCTCATATTCCATATTGAGACAAAAACTATTCTTGAAAATTGTTATTTGCCTTAGTTAACTGTGAAATTACTCTGAGATTATTCCCTAAAGTCATCAAGAATCATGTCATCCAATCTCTATATGAATATCCAAGATCAACTATCCTTTATTTTAAATCAGGATCAAATATTTGTACACTGGCATCATCATCTTGAAAAACAAATGATTTTGAAAGGTTGGCAATGATTTTTCTTCGACATTTGACTTCTCTTCATTATGAAGCTAGTATCTCCTTTAATCAAGGGAGTCCAATCTTAGTTGGTTATTTTATACCTTTAAGATGAGTTATCCTTTGATGTCAATGGATGCTTCGACCCTAGAATGTGGTAGACTCATCATATCACTAGTATCTACTCTAGCTTGTATTTAATGGATTTGATTGGAGAACATAGTGTAGCCCAGACATTGGGATCACAAGTGGTGACCTCGGGTTTATCATCCAGTGTTTCGGCTTCACCAACTATTATATATCGGGTCTAGTTCAGATTATATATATATCATGAAAGTAGAGTCAGATGTGAAATCATAGGGTCTCGTACTAGATCTCAATGGATGTAGTTTATATCCAAATCATGTGGTGTTTTAAGCTTACAAAACATCTTCTTCTAAATTTGATATGACGTCTTGGGGTTTTAATGGTGTCCATTGGTAGGTTCAAAATACATGGCTTCACAAAATCCAAAAGACCCATCATTCATCAGGATATGTCTCGAAAAAAATATTGAGTGTTTCGACCTTGAAAGTAGACTCATTGGATTCTTCGAGATCATAATAGGGAACTTGATCTACTTTGAGATGGAGATAATTCATTGTATTAAATGGAAACCTCCTATGAATTAAATATGTGGATTCCATTGTTTTGATATACCATTCCAACAATATATTATCTTACAAAGGTAATGTGTTATATCTTATGAGAGGTCACCATATAATATAAAAATCATCTCTTGTAGTTTTTATTGGTTATCAAAAATTCTTTGAAGTTTCATTCTCTTACACTAGTTACAAAATTTGTTACGATTATATATTTAAAGAAATACAATGAAAAATATCTTACGAGGAGCCCCAATGGAATTGTCGTACACCACATTTCATCAAATTCATTTAATGGGACTTTATAAAATCTTACACTGACACATGATGTAAAAATATAAAATTTCTACACAGCAATCGTTCTTTAAAATAAAAATAATAATAATGAATTTTGAAAAAAAAATAATTAAAGCAAATAATTAATTATTTTATTACTTTAACATTGAATTACCAATAATTATAAATTAAATAATTAAATAATTATTTAAATGTAGAATCATTAATTAATTATTATATGTTGAAAAAATGTTTCAAATTTCAACCACATCAATTCTGCCACACTATTGTTTGGTTGTTCTTAAGCAAACAACAAGTCAAATCCATTGAAATGAAATAAATATTATGTTTTAAATACTAGTTTTCCATGGAAAATCAATTTTAAAAATAATTTCTTTCTTATATTTATATCATGTTATGAAAATTTTCACCCTATAAAAATTATGTATTCCTTAATTACAAAATTGATTCAAGTATTTTAAAAATAATTGAGCATAAAAATTCAAATTCATATTAAAATCATTTCAATTTACATTCAACTAAAAGTCCAAAGTTCTCATTACCACCAAGAGAACTAACTTACATAAATTATCAATAAAATACATTAGACACTCTATTTGGATTGATATATTAAATAAATTAAATGGATAACAAATAACACATTGAATTGCATAAAAAATAAAAGTCAAATTTTCAACCTAGATTAGTATTTTTATTTGTTAATTATATTTAAATACATATATATTGATTCTGAATCAAAATTAAAATATTTAAATGAAAGGGATAATTGTAAAACATTCTCAAAATCATTACCAAATTCAATATCTTTTCAAAAGGTAAATGAAAAAAGAATTTTTCAATTATATCCAAGGGTTATTAATGAATTAACCTTCTTAAAGTGCATACACAACATTCAATCTTCTAAAAACTTTAAAAATACTAATAATAATACATTGAACCATGAGAAACAATAATGATTTTTTTTAAAAAATAGGTTTCTTAGATGGGATAACATTGTGGAAAAAATTGGAACATTTATAAACCATTCCCCCCCACACTAATACATAATATTGTACTCAATGTTGATAACAAGGTCGAGAAAGCATTTAAATGAATTTTTTTTTATTATTCAATATATTAAAATCAAGAATAATGGTTTAAAAAAAGACTAATATAACATTTTTTCACATGACATAAAATATAACAATATGCAACATTTTCAAACATTTATGTAAAAGTTACCACTTCAAAATATTCATCTCATATTTAATTTTTTTTAAATTATCTCTTTTCCGAGAATTTTGTAGAAAAATTTACAGTAAAGCACAAAATTTGTGATTTTCTGGTTCGTCTTCCCACTATGATAGTGGCCAGACTGGTGGGCTATATGTATTTATTGATGCTTTCTCATATGCTAATGGTTTCCCACTAAATTTTTGGGATTGTGGTGGTGATAGTATGAATACTACACCCTCGTTATTATAATAGGGAAGTAGAATATTAGATAATTAATAATAAACAATATCAAATGTAGTTGTAAATGAATGATAGGTTAGAAAAAGAATAACATAACCTGTTAAATAAATAATGAACTACACAAATATATAGTAATGCATGAATGTACAAATGATAATACATAACTAAAATAGTATATATATAGTAAACAAATGTATATTGTACAATACACAAATAAAGAGTGAAAAAAAAATATGTGAGGGCATACTCCATGAACATCCTGAGCACTGGTTTAGTATTTTTCTCTAGATACTCTATTTCAAGAAAGACATCATAAGAAATAGTTCAGTTTACTATGAACATGAGAACTACTTGGGTGCGCCGGAGCAATGGCTACCAGACTAGGATGTGATATATCAATCCTAGTAGGATACCACCCATGGTGTCTGTCTCTAAATCTTGTATGTTAATATAATGGAAATTATTGCATAGGAAATATTAATGAATAATCAATTTTGGGGAAATAAATACAAAAATTCACATGATCTTAAACGTAACATAGAAGCTCTACCTTCTACAGCTCATGGATAAAATGATGATCTGATCAATAACCATATATGTAGAGTAATAATATATACATATGATAGTTATATATTTTATTCATCTAAATGAAAGATATACTTTCAAAAATACTTGGTCGTATACCTAGAAAACTAGGTCCTTACTGGATCAGGGTGTAACTCAGACACCCATGACTAGTATAAATTAGCATATAATGTCTAGAATTAGGGTACATGACCTATATATCATAATGAGTGGGATTCCTCATTAGCCTCACTAGTTATAGTGAGTGTTCATTTATTTAAACACTCAACATTAGTTAGTGTGTCATCGTGTCAACAATCACAATAGATGTGGTGAATCATCAACTTCATCCCATAGTATCAATGGTGTGATACATCATGCTCCACACCTCATGTAGGGGATTGTTATGTCTCTATGATTAGTGGATACCTTTAAATAATTTAAGAGGCTAAATAAAAAGTTAATAATATTTATAATGAAATATACAAGAGGAAATACTTCTCGTACTTAGCATTTGTCAAGACTATATAATCTGTGGCATAATAGTTCATCTGTTAAATTTAATAAATAGTCAATGATCATGGTGGCATTTATAACATTTTACAAATAATTTCAATGAAATTATAAATTAAATACACTTAATTTGTGATTTTTTAAAAATGACAAGTGGTGCAGTCTTACCAACCAATTCAATTTCATTTCAATGAAATTACTTAATATGTTCAAAGAAGGAAATTAGTCATAAACATTTCATTCCTTTTAATAGATTCCATTTAGTGAAACAAAATATGGAGATTTATTTATCAATGTTCAATGAGGAACATATAATTTTCTATTGGTCATGTAGGGTAATTTCCCAAATGATAATCCAATTTACATGTTAGACCAAGAAATTATGGGGTTTCTTGGTTCTGATAAAAATTTATATCAATGGAGGAAAACTCCAGTTTCAAATAACCAAAGTGTTCATGTACAAAACAAGAAATTTAGGGAAGACAAAAACATTGGAGCAATATTAAATAAAAAACATTAATCCATGTTTGATTGAAATAACTATACTCCACAATGTAATTTATAAGGCAATGCAACTAATTCAAGGGATTTTATTATAAGAACATGGCGTTGTTTCTCAATCAATACATTTCTTAGAATTAAACATCAAATTAAATAATCACAAGTAAAATAAAGATATTATGTTTATTTTAAATCTACCATACATGTAAAAATATAATAATAAACATGGAACTCATCATGTGCTTCTATTAACTGGAAAAGTAACTAAAGGGGGAAATTTTATTATTAATACATGATAAACACTCATACAAAATTCATGGAATTTAATTAATTAATTAATAAGTTTTAAAACATGCTACCATACCCAAGGGGTTCCTGTAATCAATGTTGGAATCCTCTAATTGCATAATAACACATAATAAGAGTAATAAAAGGTTTATAATCTAATTTAGATCGAAGAACACATTTATGAGGAAACTCATTACAAAGTCTAGTGTGCACGCAATGACGCTAATTATACAATGACATTAAAATGAGGATAAGGTCATAGATAACCAAAATTATGATTTAGATGATTTAATCATCCAATATCGATGCCTAATTAATCTAGATATAGACGAAATCAATGAAAAATTAATTTTTTAATGAGAATAGTTCAATTGAGCTCTCACCAAAATAGTTCCAGAGATTTGAAGAGAAAATTAGATAGTATTCAAGAGGAATAAAGAGTTTTAAGATATAAATAAATAGATACCAACAATATTCTATTCGTAAAATAGATGGAATTGGTCGATCCATGTATAGATTGAAGTGGGAGTTCTAGTAAGGCAGAAGGGGGAGCTCAAGCATCTGGATAAGGAGAAGAATGAAAGATAAAAAATAATCACAAAATATCTAAGGGAATTTTAATAATTTAACCCTATTTTCTGAGTTTCACATTTTTCCCGTATGGTGTGGAAAAACCGAGCTCCAACTATGCGGCACCCACTACCAAGGAAACACACCTCGCATGGTTGTGCAATATGGTTACCCTGAAATTCCACCAACTGTTTGAAGAATAGTTATTAATATCTAACTAAGTAGAACTAACCATGAAATATTGGTGCATAGTTTTGATAAATTGGGTGCAGCCCAAGCTACACCTTATGCTCCTCTAAAATAAGATACATTTTTTGCTTCTAGGGGGACAAAGTTTCAGACAAACCAATCACCCTATGCAGACTAACCATTCATGATGTTTTGGGGGTTAGGTTCTCCCAAAACTCAGTCATACATTGGAGGAAACTATTGGGGATTTAACCATGTAGAAAAAATGACCCATTGAAGCTTTATGAATCTCATAATAATGTTCATAAGATCATTTCTTTGAATGTACTATCCTGTAAATAATAAAATTTGGATTTCTGTAGAATTTTATATTGGCTCAAAAACATGGTTCGTGACAATGTTATTCAATACTAATACACATAAAAAATCAATCCATTTAATAGTTGAAACCCCCATATTTAGGCACTAATATTTTTTCTAGAAAATTTATTACATTTAAATTTTTTGACTCTATGTAATGTTTAAGGTAGTAGAAATAAACATAATTTAATTTTCCTTAAATGAGCAGTAGAATTGAGAATTTAAAGTGGGGGAAAATTAGAATAATTTTAAGGAAAATGAAATAAATTTGAAGATTTACATCTCTTCAAACCCACTAAAATTATGCTCCTAATTTACATTTATAGGGCACTAATAGTCATCTTGGAAACTCCTAAAAATGTAAACAGATTTTCATTAGATCCCAAAAACATTCCAAATCAAGAAGAATAAAACAACTGTTTCTGAATTTAGGGTGTTGATCTATGATTCTTCATTTTGTAGCTTCATTTGAAAGATAAATTCCATAAATCATTCTCTTTAAAAATATGTGAGTAACCTTAAGTGAATTTCATTAATGAAAAATATGACTAAGCATGTGGACATCCTGGGAATGGTATTTACACAACTGTGGTTCACTTTATTTTCTTCAAGTAAAATAATCACATTTCTAATTTTTATTGAAATCAAAAAAAAAATTAAACCCAAATTAAAGAAAATGTGAATTATATGGAAAATAAATCTGGGGTTAAACCCCTTAATAGATTCTTAATTTCATGTTTTTCATATCTGAAAAACATATATTTCATCCCCAATCCACCGGTGGATGGGTCTTATGTGGTAAAACCCACTATATCCTCATCTTAACACATTCATTCATCTTTACATCTATATGGTGGTCCCCTATAAAATATAATAGTGTTTTTATCCCGCTGATGTTATGGTTCATCTCATTTTATTTGTGCTAGAAAAATTATATACGGTCCCCAGCTTTTACTTCTCTAAAATGACATTTTCTCCATGTCCAACCAAATCTTCTTTAGACAGCTTTATAATTTGAAAAAATTGATATAAAAAATGTGGACAGTCTCCTCTTCGTATTCTTGTTCAATGTAATAATCCTTATAGACATCCTCTATTCCCATCTTTATATCATTATAGAAATATCCATACATTAAATCTTATTTAAAAAACACTTCCAAGACATCCTCATTTAGTGAAGCGGGTACCTTTATTATTATTAAACAACATGGGGATTTAGTTCAAATCACATATTTATAAATATTTAAATAATAAATGTCAAAAAATATTGAAATCTCCAGAAATTGAAATTATAAAAATCCCACGTTTCTCCTCCAATATTGTGGAAACATTATTTGAATATGGAAGTGAATGTTAATAATTCTTACACACAACCTCTTTTATTTCTTAATCGCATGTTGGAAAGTTATTATCTTCTACAATAAACATGGGGGGAATGTGTGAAAATTCTTTATGATATTTAGCTAAGACATCCAATACAAATAGACATGGGTATTCATTATGTTTTTTATCATTATTTTAACTTTATTTTCTTCTCATTCCATGAAAATCCTCTAATTATTGTAAGAAAAGCATCAAAAAAATCCATCCATGGTTGGATAAAATAAATTTGTTATTATTTTCAAAAAAATAGTTGGAAAACATAACTTATATTTCTTTGGAACTCCTTCGTACCCTCCCCAGATATAATGAAAATTGTTTTAGAGGTTTTTACCATCTCATTTATCCTCTCTCAAAATTAAACCCTTAAAACATTATTAAAGGATAATAAAAGTTTGGATCCTTCCAAATAAGCCTTGTATAGGTTTTTTATTCCATGTTTTTTTATTTTCTACCTTTATATTTTTATTTTTTTATAAGTTGAAAATCATTCTATAAAATAATTAAATTTTAAGTATAAACAGAAATAGAATTATTAAATAAAATTGATTTTTTTTAAAACAAACTAGGTGAAATAAATAGTGAAATTAATAAGAATAAGAATGAAGTAGTTGAATAAAAAACAAAGAGAAATTAGTAACCTGTACTGTGATTCATATAGATTATTCATTCCTAATACATTATTAATAGAATCGAAAAATTCATTTCTTTTTATGAAAGACTGAAATCTATAATCACATTTATCAATTGGTTATGTAGAATGAGACTACAACCATGATCTTAGAAGTAGAAGTTCTTTATGAAATATTGGGTCATTAATATAAATGATCACTGAAAAAAAGACAACTCTCAATGTAATCTCATTTCTTAAACAGAATATTGAAAAATTTATATTGTATTAATTGACTTCAAACTCGAACTCAACATCAATTAATGAGCTATATTCAAAGTTTTTCAAAATCCAATCTGTTATGTGACATATTTCAAATGGATTAAAAACAAAAACCAGAATTATAGAATAATAAAACATCAAGGATTAATTACATTTCTCATTTTACATATTCAATATTCAATTAAAATTTAAAAATTATGGTTTTGAAAACCCATAAGTACATCACCTTGAGAAACAAACATTTTCAGAAATCAAAAATTTATCCATTTTTATCGGAGGAGTAGTGGAATAATTTAATCTTTATCATCACTGGATCATATAGTTTCAGAGGTTTATATGAAAATATCCTTGTTTTTCTCATAGTGCAGCTTCCATTGTCTCAGAATGTTTTTGTATCTACCGGTTCATCCCATCTAAAAATTAACTGCTAATAAAAATAAATCAATCGCCAAATTATTTTCTAGAATGAATCACTATAACTCATAACCACCTTTCTAAGGTAACAAACATATTAAATAATTATATTTATGTCTTTGAGTCACCAGTAACTTTTATCCAAAAAAATCTCCTAAAATTATTTCTCACAAACACATGATCATTTAATTATTAAAAGAACACACTTTTTAATAGTTATAATTGTTTTTATGTCTAAAACCTTTCTTCCCACATGTCAACCTAACACCGAGTTAGTAAATAAATTCATCCCTATAAAAAAACATGTCAAATGCATCCCCAAATTCTATATTCTGACAAATATGGTATTGAAAATGGTTATATCCATTAGGGAATAATGAAAACAATGTCTGATTATTCCCTTAAGTCATCATTATAATTACATCACATACTAATGTGAATAATCATAATCTACAAAACTTTATTTAAAATCAGGATCAAATATTTATAAGAAAGATTCATCAACTCAAAATGAAATTGATTTCAAAAGGTGGATGATAGGTATTATTTGAAAATCATTTTCTCTTCATCATGATGTTGGGATCTCCTTCAAGAATGGGTGTGATATACTAGTCTATCATCATTATCTATCAGCAGTAATTTTTTTAAATACAATGGATGCTAAGACACTGGTTCGTAGTAGGATCACCATATCTTAGGTATCTACTCGGGACTATGGAAACTCAATCTTATCAGAAAAAATGGTATGGGTGGGACTTTCAGATATCATGTGTCGACCTCAGGTTCTTCGACTAGTCTCTTAGCTTCTCCAACAAAGATGAGACTCATACATTGGATCTCAATGGTGTTAGTCTCCAAATCTAGTGATGGGATCAACATCAGGAGACTTATTCTTCCAAATTGGACATAGAAGCTTGTGTTTTCTATGCTGGACATGGGTGGGTATGTAGGTTATGGCTGCACTGGATATAGAAGTTTCATCCTTATTTATAATCAGTCTTAGCTTTCTATTACGTGTGATGTCTTTAGACCTGGAATCATCAATTTCATTGGATTTTCTGTAGGGTAATTTATATTCCTTGTGATATATCTCAATAATTGTGAATAATGAACACCTCTCCATCCTTAGATGTATGGATTCCATTTTTGTATGACATTGTGTATGATAAATTGTCTTATGCAAATAATCTTTTTTTATCTTATAATAAGGGGCTATGTAACTTAAAAATCATTATATATGAATTGCATTCGTCATCAAAAATTATCGAACATGTAATTATCATACACAAGTAACCAAATATCTTATAGTAATTTCTATTAAGTACTATAGATAAAAATAATTTATAGGAATCCCCACTTTAATTATATTACCCTTCATTTCAAACAATTTTTGTATTGTTCGATATGGAAATCTTACGCTGACATGTGATGTGAAAATATTTAGATTCTTCACACATGGGATTCAAAAAAATATTTAAAAAATTAATTGTTTAAAAAAATGTAGTTAAACAAATTATGTACATTATTATTTTAAAATTGGATTACCTATAATTATAAATGATCAAATTAAAAAATTATTCAAAAACACCATTAATTAAATATTATATATATAAAAATTTATAAAATATAACTAAATCACATATTTTTCATTATGAAAATAAAAAATATCAATTTATTTATAACATTTTCACTAAATGAAAGATGATAACATAATTTGTGTACGTGTAAATCATCACCTTCATAAAGCGATGTGACTCTCTATTCATCACAAAACAACATGGTAGAAATATAAAAGTTTATTTAAATAAATAATATGTTATTTATGATATATTAATCATTATGTAGGGATAAAATATTACAAACCTCTTTTCCATAATGTTATTTGATAAATGGAAATGTAACTCATCCATATGTACGACATACCGTCTCCATGATTTTAACATACTTCAACTTTCTTGATGGTTTTTCAAATTATAATTCAGGTAAAAATGTGATAGTAGATTCATTATTATTACTCTAGAGATGATGTGATTGTATAATATATATAAGAATTAGAACATTAATGAAAAATCATGAATGAGAAGACAAAGAAATTAACATATGAAATAATTAAATCAAAGAAGGATTATTAATGAACTACAATAAGATGTCATAAAAGGATCATATATGAAATTACAAATATTAATAGGCTTTGGTTATAATTTAATAACATGTTTAAAACCTTTATTATTTATGTTAAATCATGTTAAACTGAATGGAAATGGGAGGAAATGAATTTAATTTCAATTGACATTTCATTGAGAATTATTCATTAATATGAACCAATTCAATTTTATATGGTCTATATATGACACATTTGGCATGTAATATCATAATTAATTCATAATTAAGGGTATGTTAAGTTTAAAATTCAATTCATATAAGATTTGAGATTAAATCTACCAATTGGTAATAGTTATTTTTAAATATCACTTTCTTTTGTCATTTCTAGATTTCTCTTAAAATAGTAACTTTATTATAATCATTTTTTTCATTATAAATTAAATTTATATTAAATATAATTATTCTTGAATTATGGATATTATTATTTTATATACCATGTACCATTTTTACATTTATTTTTAATTTGATATTTTTTCATGACTAAAATAGATTATTTGATATGTGAGGAATGTTTTGGACATCCAGAACTGGATGGTAATCAGTTATAGATATCCCCTTGATGCATTAGTAGGTATCAGGATACAAAATTGTTCTAAATATTAAATTTGTTTCAACATGTAGTTTTAAACTGACCATTGAAATGTCGTAATGGTAAATTATCAAATGATTGACACACCATATATAGTAATTATTCATTTCCATCATTGATAATACAGTTATTATTATTATCCATGAGATTTTTACTTTTGAGTCATCTATGGAAGAATTAAATTTTTATTTTGGGATGAAATGGCTTGTGATTTTAGTTGTTTACCATTCCAAATTTATTATTCATTAACTTATCATTATAATAAATTTAATTAAATATAATGTGTGCTTTGTTGTTTAACTTTACATGATGATTATTCTTAGTGATTCAATATATATTCCTATATATGTTACCCTAATATAGTATTTGAGTGCACCATTATTTTGTTTCCATTATCCAAGTTATGGATAATAATTAATTGAGTGGGTTTTTAAGGATTTAGTTCATTTACTTCATTATGTATTGTATTTTATATTATTTTCCCAATGTTAAAGAAGTATCATGTAAGTATATATTTCCCAAAACTACTAAATATATCATTATATAATGATTTAACCCATTGTATTTATGCAAATATAACAATGTGGACATCAGTTCCCTATTACTCAAGTCGAGGACATTACAATTGGCATCATAAGAATTATAGTAGAATACTTTAGAACTATATTAAAAAAACTAAAAATTATGGATCATAACCCACTAATTAATATTGAGGATAATTATAGAATAACATAATGAATTTTTTTTAATAAATAGATTATTTTAATTTGCCTACAAATACATCCTTTTATGGACACTATAAGTGAACTTGGTTTTTGAATAGAGGTACCTAAGGTAACAAAATATGAAATAAGTGCATTGGGATAAACCCAATCATCACCAAATAAAAAAAAGTGGACTTATTGCACACCTTTTTTGATAATCTGGATTGATATTATTAGGATAAATCATATTTTATTTACAATCCATTATCATGGATTCAAAAATAATGATATCTGTAAAATACAATGTTCATAATTCTGAGATAAATAGTGAATAAATTTTAATTTATATTAAGGTTTTTAGCGCATATAGAGTTATAAATTATAATTAAAAATTAAAAATTTTATCTAATTATATAGTATATATTATTGTTTATAAATGGATCCTGGATTGGAGAATGGTATCAATTATCATTAACAATTAAGAGATATCCCTACAATGAATTCCAACACAATAGGTATTAGTTCTAAGAATATTAAGTCTATAGTAGTTAATCCTAGTTAGGATATGAAAAATTACCTTGTTCAGATAGAGAAACATGTTATATGTTGTGATTCTAATGTGTTGGAATTTGTCGTTAAACAGAATCTACAACATTTTATTAGATTACTTATCTAATTATAGTTGACCAGTAGATTACTTCTATAGAGAAGATATTTATGTTGATAAAATGTGTTAAAAAGGAAAAGTTTAAACATTTAACATATTATCTTGAAGTAAATAATTGTCAACTGTTATCATTAATCCAGAATACTAGGGAGAGAGTAAATGGAACTCATTGAATATATATCTTTTAATGTGACATTACTTGATAAATACTTCCCACAAATGAAAAATTGAGATGAAGAGTGTTTACATAGTTTAATGAAAAAAGAATAATAAAGTGTTTTAGAATAATAATATATATTTTCATATTTATCTAGTAATACTATGGCTTGTATATGAAAATCAGAGTTCAAGATTGGATATTTTATTTAGGGATGAATACATTTATTTTAAGAGAACTAGTCTCTCATTATTCATCATCATATGATAAAATAGTTTTATGTGATATAAAAATATAGAAATAATTACAAAATTATTAAGGAATCAAACTGATGTCTGATAAGAAAAAATGACATAGAAAAATGTATTGATGTAAAATGGGAAATAATGATTTTCCAAAATGTGACAATTTGATAAAGAAACACTAAGTTACTTTCTTCATAGGATTGATAGTTTTCTACAAGTATGCATAGATTGGACCCCATTTTCATTATTTTATGGTAATTAAGTAATTTTTCAATGTGTAATTCATCCTTTGTATGAATATAGGGAACTATGTAATTAAATCTCCAAGCATCATGAAATTTAACAAATAAGTAGCTAAATGACAAGGTTAATCTTATCATATTGATACAAATGAAGAGTAATGATTAAATTTATAATGTATTTAGATTTATGATTTTTTTTCAATGTGTTTTATTGATTAGATTCTTGTTATAAGAATCACGAAACATATAAGTATTTTATTATATTGCTATATCATAAAGGATTTGAAATCATTTAATGAATGGTACTAAGAAAAGTAATTCAGTGGAAGGTTTATCTTTTTTAGGAAACACATTATTAAAGGAATAAAGCCCTTAATATTTTCTCTATATTGAGATAATAATGGTAATTATATATATGTGTTATATTATTGGTGTCCACAAAATTGGTTAGTTGTTTTATGGTTTATGTTATCTTTTCTATAATTTTCTACATATTGAAATATAAGGAATAAATTTATTGAACTGATATTTTATTTATGTAAGAAATCATATTTTTCTAATGGTTATATGTGTATTAAGTAATTTATATATATTTAACATGAAATTTAAAATATATAATATTTTCTAGGGTTGAATTTTTTTAAATATGGACCATCCTTTTAAATTTGGTCAGATATAATTTAGACGAGCCTTAAGTTCAAGTATTTATAAAATGGATTATGTTGAACTTTGGTTGTTATTAGATAACTTTTTCTAATCATTTTAATTATATAAAACACAATTGAAAAAGCATTATACTCTTTTATAGATCTTGAGATCTATTAGAAGTTAATTTTAGTGAATCATGTATGAAAAAAATAGGACAATAATTTCCTAGAGTAAGATATAAACTGGTAATTGATTTAAGAACAACCAAATGGATGAAATTGTGATAATGAAATAGAAATATAACATTTTAGTATATTTATTTATATTTTTACAGAGTAATATAGTTCATCAATTATAGGAAAGGGATCTTGGAATAAATATTTTTCATATTAACATCATTTTTTGTGATGATAAATGTCCCTTTTCACACCTATTTGGTTTATGGATTTTTTATCTTTAACATACTCCTGGACAGGTTCTATAACACTTTCCATCAATATTTGTTAATTAATTTTCTCTTTTATGACCTTATTATTTATTCCTGACTATGTTATTCAATTTGGAAACCTATTATGTGTTATTATATATGGTCATTGTAATTCCATTTCATTCTGATAATGAGGGTTTTTTATTAACTCTTTTTATAATGTAAGTTGTTAATAATGTCATTTTCAAATATTAGTCCTTTAATTTATGAGTGAACAAAAAAAATAAAAGGGGAAAATTTATTTATTATTAAAAAAAAATGGGATTAGAAAAAAACAATAACGCAATTTTATTTGTTAGCATATGTTGAACACAACACTGATATTAAAAACAGAAAAATTTTATTTCATTATTTTTAATCTCTCTGATAGAATGTGGATCATGCTACTGTAAGTCTAAATTATCAATAATATAATATATTATTATAAAATATATGTTTAATTGGTGGGTATGAATAATAATTACTAAATTATGAAAATTATATGGTTTAAACATGTATTTTTTTCAATTTATTATAAATAAAATAAAGATCATTTAAAATTGAGATAATTTGTTTCTGAAAAAACTGATTTTTTCTAAAATACGGGTTAGTCACACTTTACAGTTGTAAATTTATGATAATTTGTACACATTTCTGAAAATTTATTTGACCGAATTAATATAATTATTTAATTCATCATATGAAAATTATCTTATAGTGAATTTCTTAGATTTTTTTGGAATGTTTTTTTCTGGATGAATATTGAAAAATAGAAAATTTCAGTTGAAAAATTATTTTTATTTTGTTTAAATTATATATAATACTAAATTTGGTTTTTTATTTATTTTACAAATTAATTATTTTAATTATATAACCATTAATATAATTTCTATAATTTTAATCATATTCATATTGAATATTTTTATGAAAAAATTTTATACATTTGGTCATTTTCTCTTTGAAAGCCTATTTTCTCATCGCGTTTGACTGATTAATTTTATATTAAATTTTTTCCACACCTGTGAATGGAATTTAAAAAAATTAATTGGATTTTTTAATCATTATTATTTATATTAAATAATATATTAAATATAAATTTTCAACAAACTAAATTTTGAAAACATTAAAAATTAATTACCACCGTTAAGGTAAAAATGGGTTTCTCTGGGGGTTGAACTAAAAAATTAAGAATTATATTGAACTTTGAAATTATAAAAAATATATTTTATTCAATTATATTCACCCTATAATGAATAAATTTATATAATAGTCCATTTTTACCATTTTTAAATATTTTAACTATTATTAAACCTTTTTCATTCCTAAAATTGCAAGTGTTACACCAACCTCACTTATAAATGGTCACACCCTCTCCTCTCTTCTTCACACCATTATACCCATTTACATCTAAGAACAACCCAAAAAAACATCCAAACGTCCATAAACTCATCATATATTCCATATTTTTTACATAAATTCATCCTATGAAGGATTTTTCTAAAAGCATAAGGAGTTTACCAAAAAAAGATGTAATTTTCTTCAATGAAAATTTTCATATTATTTAATCCTCCAAAAAATTAAATTATTATTAAATAAAAATAATATATATATATATATTATATGCATATAATTTTTTATATAAATTTAATGACCTTCAACAATCACCACTTCCCTAAAATTGGTTATGAAATCATCCTTTGTGTGTACAACACACTATCACCTTGCAAACTGATGCCATTCATTTTCAATTACTGCCTGTCAGGATTGGGTCTGATGATATATATATAGTATCTATAAGATATTTATAGCATAATTACATCTTTGAATTTGTTATATCATATATATACATTTTTATATTCTATTCTGTTGTGAATACGACATCGTCGCTCATGACTATGGTGGACTACCACCTCGCAAAGTGATGTGATTCGTCATTTATTAACTCTCTCCATGTAAGGTGATATGGATATAGTTAATGATTAAATGTGAAATAAATGAAATAATTATAATATTAATGAAATATGTTTTATTGTTCAGTGATTATAAATAATTTTTTAATACCATTTCTCCCACTAAATTAGGATAGCATCATTTGTGTACATGTAGACTACAACCATTACCAGAAGATGTGACAATATTTTCATCAAAACACCACATGGATGATATATGAATGTTTTTTTTAAAATATAAAACATAGTATTTATGATATTATAATCATTATTTAAGAATAAAATGTTTCCAATCCTCTTTCAAAAATAATTGTTGAGAAATGGAATCATTACTCTTGCTTACAAACGACCTACAATATCCCTTATTATAACATAGTTTATTTTTGATAACCATAATTCTTTATTTGTTTAAAATAATTATTTAAGTATAAATATAATAATTATGTCATGATTATTATTCTATAGGGAATATTCTATATAATATGCACACTAATCGGAATATTCATGACATATCTCAAATGACATGAAAAGCCAATTAACCCACAAAACAATGAAAATAACCAAAGATTAATAATGAAAGAGTTACAATATATTATAAAATGATCATATATGATGTTATAAATATTAAAATAATTCTATTATATGTTAATAAAATGTTTAAAACCACTTTAAATTAGGTTAAAAATTGTTCAACTAAAAGGATGTTTGAGGTAAGTTATTTCATCTCAATTTACATTCCACTAGGAATTATTTGTTATTATGCACCAATTGAATTTTTTGGGGTGTATATGTGTAAATTTTCCTATGTAATTTCCCAATTCATTCATAATTTAAATATTGTTATATTTTACTTTGAATAATTTCATCAAATTGGATTTTTTTGAAAACTGTGATGTGGCAAAAGGTATTGTACAATGTTAATTTCTTTTTCTATTGTCAACCTTCTCTTGAAAAATCAGTTTCTTATAATATTTTTTCATTGAAAATTAAATTTATTTTAAATATTAAAATTCTTGAATGATGTATATGATTATTTCCAAAACTATTTACCATTTCTAGATATGGTGTTTACTTTTGAAATTATTTTATTAACTTGTAAAATGTTGCAAAACAGTATCCTTTACTCAATAAGGATATTTAATGTTAAGAAACATTGTACATTGAATTAATTTATTATTATATATGTGAGGAAATATTTTGAAATGCATAAATGGGAGATTCCCGATTATTAATATCCCCTTGATACATCTGTATATATCCTAAGACATAATAACTATAGAAATTAAATGGGGTTTGATAGGTAATTTTAAATAGTATTTTGAATTGTTTTGATGGTAGAGGTATCATGTACATGAGACATGATTTTAAATTATTAATAATTTTTTTCATTTATAATTTTGTCTATATTATAATCCATTATATTTTAACTTTGATATTATCCCTAGATGCATTTCATTCTAAATTATAGATTAAATTTTATTATTTTTCAGTTATTTACCTTTATGTATGGAATACAACTTATATTATCAGTATAACAATGTTATTTAAATGTAATGTTTGTTCAATTAATTAAATTTACATTTATATTATTATAATTAATCATGATATATTCCATTATACATAACCCTTACCAATATTTTAAGGTCATCAATTTTTTACCTTTCCACATGATATGAAGAAGAAATCTCGGAATGAGTTATCAATGATAATTTTCATTTGATTTTTTATCAATTATGTTAAAATTACTATTCATAATTTTAATTTAGTATCATATACATATTTGTTTCTCTACAACTGCTAAATTGATTGTTCTTTCAGGGATTGACACATATATTTATTCTAATATAATAAATCAGACACTAGATATGAGTCATGAGAGTCAGGTTCGTAACAAAACTTGTAATATGAATTGTATAAAATTTTATCAATTGTCCAGTTATGAGAAAATACTTACCTTATCTGTAAACGTATAACCCTATAATATCGAAAAAGATATTTCCACAATTAAGATTAAAAAATAGATACTTATGGTGTTAACCTAAATTATTTTGTTTCAAATACAACATAAACAAGTAATCATTCTAATTTTCATGGTTATTTAAAACACATTATAACATAGCATCAAAATTAAGTAAACATTATGAATATTTCACATGAAAATTAATTTATTTTATCAAAATCCTTTTATTAATTCTGTATGTGTCCCCTCCCAAACATTTAAAAGGACTCCTCTACATTTTCTTCTTTACACTAATTTGAGCCCTCTAGATCATTCCACCCCAGTGTAATTCACATTTAAACTCAAATATAACGGAATTACATGTTTTGGCATTCTAAAATACCATTGTAACGGTTTTAGTAATGTCACCAATGAACTCCAACTGTAGTTGAGGATATCCTCACACCCAATAACATTCCAAATAGTTCATCTTATAACTCCCCTAAATCTATGGTATTAACTATAAAATAAGAACATATGTGTCCTACATATGCTAAAAGTTTATAATGAATATGAAACAACAATTATTCACCATCTTTCCCAATAAAAGGAAAGTGAATGTATCACATATTAATACGTGTGGACTACCACATCCAAGTTTTAATACAACTCATTTTTTATCACCAATATTAGGTATGGTTATTTTGATGGGTTTAATGTTTATTTATTATATTATTAATATAAATATTCTTAGAATTTTTATATCATATCAATATTCTTACCTTTAAATCCCTTGTAAAAGATAATTTCAATCGTGCGTATGTGTGGACTATAACCTCTTTGAGGGGATGTGATTTGTGTTTCATTTACATTTTACTTGAATTTAAATAATTATATAATTATAGTATATATTTTTATTTAATTTGTTGTTTTTGAATTATAAAATGATTTATATCTTTATTTCTTTATTTTAAATAGAACATGAAAATAGAATTTATGTGTACACATGACATACTCTCTCCATTCATGATGTAGATCATTTCACTATCTATACCTTTAGTGGAAAATTCAAATATAATGTATATTTACTATATTTTAATCATATATAAAATTATGGATATGATTAAATAATTAACAATGTACAAGTTCTACAACTTCTGAAATAAATCATCCTTGAAAAATTAAAGACTTAACACAAATAAAGAATGATTTTAATAAGGAATTATTAAAAATATATGTTTAAATATATTATTTAATCATATATGATATTATAATTATGTATAACAAATCTACCATATAATGAAAATATATTTTAATATATAATTCATGTGGTTAGAGTTATTTAAATTGAATTCTAACATGAGTTAAGGGTTTGTCATCTCACTTTTACTTCTTTCAGAAATTTGGCATATTCACAACATGTTTCCACTATATAGTGTATAAAATTTCCATGAATTTATATGTTTATTATATCCATAAAAATTATAGTTTTTTACCAATTTATATAAATTTGTTTTCTTTCGTGATGTTTTTATTTGGAGATTACCAATGTTGTAAGGGTTCTCCATGCCAAAATTGATTCATTCTCATATTTTTAATGATATGAACCTATTTTGGTTTATGAGGTATAAATACTATATATTAAGCATATTTTATTATTATTATCTATATTTTCACGATATTTAATGTTTTTATTTTTAATATTCTTTCATAAAACTTATAATTTAAAATTTTACAAAGTGAAACGGGTCATATGATATGATCTCATTGTTTATAGGGAGTGTTTATGATTATGTTTATAATGAATAAATTACATGATCTAACTCTCAATAATCTCACTAATTTTATTATAATATGGTTAATAATTAAATAATAAAGTAATAGTTTCTTGTTGATCTCATTAATACTTATCATGATTGGGAAAAACTCAACCAAAACTTGCTTTATTATCTCTCTAATTGGTAAATTTTCTCTATCGTGAACATTTTTTCATTAAAATATATGAAATAATTTTTTTATTATCGTATTTAAGTTTAATTTCCTTAATCCCTAGTTTTATATTTTAAAAGAAATTAAATTAGAATCTTATTTTCCTTTTATGAATTAGGTATTGTTGACTTTTTTTTTTACCAAAAATATGAATGGAATCCTTATTTTCACATACATATCAAGAACATGATTTTTCATCATCATGAACACTCAAATATTTTTCCTTTCCTTTAAAATTTTATAGGGTTCAATTACAAATAATATTTTTCCCTCACTATTCTACAAATTTCATGATTTTAAATATGTGATTTAAAAATTAAAACAATACTTTTTGAAAGAAATATTCATGATATATTTTAAAGAAAATTTTCATTTCTGATTAAATTCATTATCCTTAATTATTATTCAAAATGAATATGGTATTAGGATACAACCCTTATTATTTATCTATGAGGTTAATAAGTATTATTATTATTATTTTATAGAACCAATTTATTTTCCATGGTTTATAATATGTAATGAATGATTTATGATCCTGTGGAATATATATAGGGAGATTATGATTGACAGTTGGTGGTCCTAGAATTATATATCCCTCAATTGAATTGGGTAAAGTTGGATATATCAATATAAAATAATGACTCCATTAGGGAATTGACACATTTTAGTATAAGACTATATCAGTTCTGATAGTCTTTTTAGTGGACCCAAATTAAAGACATGATATAATGGAAAGTGATCTTAATACACTATGGTAATCATGGTAGTGATCAAAAACTAATAAAATGATAATATATTATTATTTTTATCACACAAACTTATTTGTATTCCAATTTTATGCTCTCATTACTCATGTTAGTTTATTTATTTATGAATCATGTCTTATAAATTTCCATGATTTATTCTGTGACTCATGATTATGATCTATGATATGTAGGGTGTGGTTTCAAGATATTAATATCATGTTTTATTACCCTTATCCTCATGTTATGATTAAGATATTCTTGATATCTCCCTTATATACCATTACCAATATTCTGAGCTCACACATTATAATATTTCATTTACCAAATGGAATAAAGAAAATTCTTAAGAATATTATGTCTATTAAGAGTCTTGGTAGTGAAGAGGTAAGCGAGAGATATTATAGAATATTCTTATACAAATTAATTATGTATCAACGTTTCCAATGATAATAAACCTTTGATATTATAATATTTATATTAATATTTTGTAATTAATATTCATCAAATAAGATAAAATATAAACATGTGAATATAGTAAGTGGTTGTATGATCCTTAAAAAAGATATAAAAACCATTGCATGAAAATTTTGAGTCAAAGGGTAATAAAATGAATATGGAAGTATAAGCTTTTTAATAAATTAAAATACATTTTTTCAAATAAAACATCATTAAAATAGATAACCAAAAATCATTTTTAGAATATAGGAATATAAATAAGAAGGTTTCATGAGATAATAAATAAAATGTTTTTCAAAAAAATTATTACATTAATTGGAAGGAGAAATATTGATATAGAAGAAAAATATTTATTAAATATAATGGGAATTATTCATAAAAATTTCATAATTATATGAGTAATAAATTCATCAAGGATGAATATTTATATAAAGATCAGTAATTTTTATTAAATGGAATGATATTTTATAATGAAAAATTATAGGGAGGAAGAATCCAAGAATATAAGTAGTATTCACATTAATATGCATTATAACTCAATGAAATGGGTTTGTGTTAACAAAAAACCCATTCATCGGTATTACATATCCAATTAAAAAGCAATGAATGGTACAAGATGATATGGATTTTTAAATCCTATATATTGATTAAAAAATTATTTCAAACGAAATCCATTTGAAATATATACTATAAAAAGAAAAAAAGTGGATAATTGTCATCATATCTCAAGGCATGAAAATAATGATTAGAAATCGTTATAAAAAATAATTCATAGATGAACATTTTGTAACATTCTATATAAAAGATAACTATTTAAATTACATTTTTTAGAACATTATTCATTAAAAACCATTTATAAACATCATTTATAATCAATATTTACAAAATATATTAGTTAGTTATTGTTTAATTTCATAATCAGATGTTATTAGCTTTGAATACTAATTTCATAAAGGTTGTGTTGATTCGTATTTATCGTTTCATAGATCATCACCATTATATCATAAAAGTTACAATAATATATTTTTTATAATGATTTATTATGTTATAATATCATTTATAATCACTCTAATTAGGATTCACAATGGAAATGTTTGGGATGGCATGTTTTGGTAATTTTAATATAACAAAAGAGTGTTAAAATAATTATTTGATAAAATTTATTATAACTTTTCCAAAATACAAAAATAGTTATTTTCTTATTTACTTCAATAACATTAAAATTTATATTTAAATATACATCCATGTTATTAATATATAAAATTTATTTATTAATTAGTTAAACCGAAAAAAATAAAAAAAAATGAATAATATATTGGTGAGCATGGATAATAAAATATTTTTGTAATAAAATATTTATTAAATATTTTTAAATATATTATTTATTTCATTTTTATTGTGGGGAATAGTATTCTCGTCGAGTTATATCAGAAATAAAATACTAGAATTAAATATTAATTTTTTGTTGTCGTTGATGCAGTATTTTAAACTTATGAAAGGGTGATGTAATTATATACATATAATATAAAGTTGGTACTAAAAAATTTATAATTTTAGAATAGTAATATTATTTTAAATATCATTATAATTGGGAATATTTCTCCCCTGAACAGTAAATGTAAATATGTTTTCAAATATGGATCTTGTCTCATATGGAGACAATATCCATTATATAACATAAGCGATGTTTTAATTTTTTGAGTGTTTGTGAAATTTTTTTAGTATAATAATATATCCAAATATTCTTAATATTTATGTTATCATAATTTTAGGGAAATAGTAAATATTTGGGGGTATAAGAATAAAAGAATTGTGAGTACTCGATTTGTAACATTACCACTCCATTTAGATCTTATCACATAGGTTACACCAATATTCACCATAGAATGAAATTTTTTCAATATAAAGATTATATTATACATGGATATAGTTGAGAAATAATTAATCATGGTGAAAAAATATATTAGTATAATCATTAAATTGGTGTTTCATGAGAAATAAGTGATTAGTACAATGTTTTTTTAAAGAAAATATCATATAGTAAAATATTTTGGAAATGAGAAAACATAATTAGGGAACATGATAATAACATATGAAAATAATTAAAAATGATTAATATGTAAAAAATCATTTGTCATGGATTTATTACTTAGAATAACCTAGTATAGGGCACATAAGTGTGTTGTAATTTCACACTATCATGATCAATGAAATCATAATATATGAACAATAATATGGAATGTGTGGTGAATAAATATAACTATGAAATCATTAAATTTTTTTGGGATCACTTCCAAGATTATTATCACATTATTAATAGAGTCCCTTAGTGGATTGTGTTCACTCCCCATTCCAAATAAAAATTACGGGTAGAGTCCCTTATTTTCTTTAGTTCACTCTTTTATCCTTTAATGTTTATCTTATGAGATACAAATCTTTACTCAATGCATTAGAGTGAAATAAAACTTTGGTCCAATATATAAAATATTTTAAACCCAACATATGTTTTCTATAATAACAAAATAACATTCATTATTCCATCATAGATTTATTAAATCCAAGAAAACAATTTGTTTCTTTATAATTTCTTAATAACGTCATTATAAATCATCTAGAAAAAGAATATACATATAATAATTACATCGTGTCCCTAGTTTAACATAAAAAATATCAATGAGGTTGAAATTAGACTAAAATATATTTCTAAAATAATTATAAATAATATTTCAAAATGAATAAGAAGAAAACTAATTTTCTTCTGGTAATGTTTAAACAATTTATAAAATCACAGAAAAATTAGAGTATAATTTTCTATAGAAAATATTTTAAACATTGATATAAATTTTAAAGAGAAATAATTTTCATAATAATTACTAAATATGGTTAGGATATAATAATATAAAAAACATTCATTTAAAATTATTATAACAAAATTAAAAAATAACGCATACTAAAAACAATTAAAAGATTAAATTTAATTTTTTTATGAAGAATGTATCACATAGTGTAAAATGACAATAAATTTTCATATAATTATATATAATATAATTGTCATAAAAATATCAATAATTTTGTTATGTTTGATAAATATTTCTGTAAAATAAATTAAAGTTATTATAAGAACGGTTTTAAGTACAACAACACACAACATTAGTATATATTGTATCAAAAAAATCATGTTATTGAAAATTATTGATGGATTTATAAATACACTAATTTACATGAATAGTTTCAAAAAAATATTCATGTTTAATACAAAAACCCCAAAATAAAAATAATATGGTTAATATTGAACATATCTAGATGAATTGATATTGATAAAAACCCATATGAATTTAGTAAATTCTAAATCAAAATACATTGAAATAAATAACATGGAATGGAACTTTAAATAAAATTATTAAGGATTGGATTGTGATATAAAATTATTTTGAATATACATCATATAAAATGAAATTAGTGAATAATTAAAATCATATATCAAGGATGGAAATTTGAGGCCAGGAAACTCTCACATCATTGGTTATATTTGAAGCAGTATATCATGAACCTGAGAAAAAAAGTTGAATTAAATTAAAATTTATTTATTTTTTTCACAAAAATTGTAAAATAAATTAATGTTCAGCATATATAGTACACAAATGAAAAAAATGTTTAACATGAAGAATATCTCAATGAAAGGAAATTCAGATGAATAAACCCTTACAAATATCATAAAATTTGAAGTAAGAATAAATAATGGAAGTGAAAATTTTAAATTAATTTAAATACATTTAAAATATATTAAAATAAATCATAAAATGATAATATATTAGAGTATTTATAATTTCAATATAACAATGTTAATAGAGAAGTGATAAAAACCATTAAAATTAAATTGATATAAAAATAACCTTACATAAAGCTTTTTTGTGGAATAATATGATTTATAATGAAGTATAATATATTTCTGTTAATTATAAATCTAAATTATCGTTTTTTATATTTATCTTAAAATATACAATTAACTAATATTTTTTTATTTCTAAATTAGTAATAGTATTTTGTAAAAATCAGTATTTCTTAATAAACTGTTCAGTTTTCCAAAAAAGTTATGATTTCAATGGTTATGTTATTTTGATATTCTTTCCTCATTAAAAATAAATAAAATTTTAAAATTGGTTTAGATTATTTTTCTGATATATTTCTATTTCCCATAGCCATCTCATGAAATGTATAGTTATAATTTATATGGAATGTTCAAAAATTTAATTTTTTAAGTGTTTTGATTTCATTGAAAGAAATTATTTTCCTATATATATATATAGAAACTAAATAACTATTAAAACATGATAATTTCATCATTATAATGAAATTTAACCAGTGTATATACTTCCATAAAACATTACTATAATAATGTACATGTAGGAGGTAAAATCATCCAAAATAAGAACATATAAATATAGTTAAATGAGTAAGATATTGTTATTATATAAAAATTATACTACCTTTATAGAGGCATATTCATTTAATAAATTTCATATTTAGAAAATTCATTTTTAGAACCACATATTCAATGGAGTGGCGAAAAATTGATATTTTTCATTCATGGAGGTAGTAGTGTGCATATACACACTAAAGACATAATTTTTTTTTAATGGATAGAAAGGGCATGAGGAAGATAATTATATACATTTAAATAATCATTATGTGTAATTGATATCATATTTAATCATTAAATATATACTTATAACCAACAATGTGAGGTGGAAATGAACACTAATATACGACATTCTGTGATGTGGTATTTTTAACACACACATGTGCAACAATTTAATTTTCTTATTAATGGATATAAGGTAGTTACAGGTCTTTATATTATCATAATGAAATTTTAATATACTAATAATATTGATTAAATAATTTTATGATGGTTAAAATAGATTTGCAGTAGGTTGAATCTAAATGAAACATGAATAAACTTGACTAAGATGATTACCCTTTTCGTTGTGTATCCTCATTTGGATATCCCATTATGAATTGTTAGGTTGTGGTTTCAGTGAAAAAAACATATATATCCTGGATAATGGTTTTTCTAATTAATTTGGGAATATATTGGTCAATATTAGTTTCTGAATGTCAGTATAGAAATGGGGTAGTTAATGGAACCTTTTATATGTGAGATAAGTGTCACCTTTATAAATTACTATAACATTAAAATAATATAAATTAATTCTCAAGGAAAAGAGGACAGTATATAATCATACATAATATATACAATATTATTTTTATAAATTTCATCATCCAATCTAATTATAGAAAATATATTTTTGATATCTATGACTATATATCATTTTCTTAATTCATTTTAACACATTAAACCCCTATCATGGTGACACTTATTTTTGTTATATCTTAGATTTATGAATAAAAATAAAAATGAAAATTTTAAATCATTTGAATATTATTTTAAAAAATATAGAATCTATTTTAGATGGTTCAATTTATAGTGTTTGTAAAAATTAATTTTATTAAAAGTATATGTAACACTATAAAGATGTTAAAAAAATATGCCTTTTAAAAAATAATTTATAAAAAATAATTTATTAATATAACTCTAATGATTTATTTTTGTTTATTATTTACAAAATTAGTATTGTGACATTAAAACAATTATAGAACTATATGTGTCCTTTTAAATTCTAAATTAAATGTGACCATTGAAAATAGTTATTCATTAGAATAAGAAATAAAATATGATTTAAAATCAAAATAAATAGGTTTTTAAAATAAAAATATTATTTTTAAAATGTTTTATACTAAAACATAAATATATAATAGGTCTATATTAAGGGTTTTCGTAAATATTTTTCCATTATTTTATCATTATGTGGTAAAAAAAGTGACTTTTTAAAAACTGTATTGTTCACTACTCACCCAAAAAACAACATTATGAAAAATATAAAATGAATTCATTCTAAGATAATTTTTACATGATGAATTCAAAATTTTATTTTATTTCATAAAAATAATATTTTATAATTACAAATTTATATTTTAAAAGTAAATAAAAATATAATGAAAAATATTATAGAAAAATGACCCATTTAAACTTTATGTTTTCTTATTCTTATTTAATATAAATTACTAATTAAATTGATTTTAATAATTGAATTATTAAATATTATCGTTATCATATTTTAATGGAGACCAATATATTTAATTAATATAAAACCCAAGAGTATTTATATATTTGTTTTTTGAAAATATACCCTTTGAACATTGAACTATTTTAATCATATCACATTAATTACTTATCCTCTATTCATTAAATTTCAATATTTAATAAATATTCCAACATAAAAATAATTATTTATACAAAATAAATATAATATATAAGGAATTATAATATTTTTTTTATAATAAACCATTTTAATTTCATTTTATTTACTTGTGGTATTATTCTTATCATAACATTCTTAATGATGTTCCACACATTACACTCATAATTTAATATTGTGAAATATAAATTAAAATATATCACCATTTTTTTAGTTTAGGTATTGATGAGATAAATTTTATTTATCTAGGTAATTATTTAAAGAAAAAAACATACTAAAATATCATGGTGTTATATATTGGGTGGACTCCCAATTTTTATTTTTTAGATAATTTAGTGTTGTAAAGCATTTTTATTGCATATGGTGATTAAAACATATATTTAATTCAGAAAAATGTATATTTATTATTTATATTAGAGAGACTGAGGGATATTATTTCTATATTCCTACTCAATACATAACTATTATGGCTTGAGGGGTTGTTTTCATTTAGAAGGTTTGTATGATACAAGGAGTTAGTGGGAGTATGTTTAAACACAAAGAAGTTAAAGACAAACAAACAAGTAGTGTTACTATGATAGAAGTTGTTCCATCTCCATAGAGTGTTATGAATAAATAATAGACTTAGGTTATATAATAACCCTAAATTTCTGGTAGGATTCATTAAGATCCTAATAGATGTAAATTTACTGTGGAAATTATTGATCAAATAATATTCATAAAAGATTAACCTCTTACTTACCAAGAGTACATTGAGAGTGCTAATTCTTGTAAATGGATAATCTCCATGAAATCTAATAAGTATGACAAGTATAGTTAATAAAATTGGAACTTAGTGGATGAAACTATAGGGGGAAACCAAATAGGGTGGAATTTGGGTTTTAATAACAATATTAACATGGATAGAAGAGTGCATCCCTATATACCTTTTCTGGAGAATAAAATGTTATAAAAAATCATTTTATATAATATAAAGAAGGATTCTTTCTATATGGGAAGATAATATTCATTAATATACTTATTTCCATAGAAGGACATTGTGATAATAAGATTTATCAAATGGATATCAAAATCACTTTCTTTAATAGGAATTTAGTAAAGTAAGTGTATCTGATATATCCAAAAGGTTTCAAATTTTCAAATGATTTTATTATTCTTAAGTTGATTCAGTGGTTAATTTATGGATTGAAGAAATATTCTCATATTTTAAACAATTATTTAATTATTAAATAAAAAATTCTGGTTTCATTAAGATTATTATGATTTATTATATATAGAATTTGGTTAGTGGAACTATAGTGTAATTATTTTTTATATTTACTATATACCACTTATCTAATTGATTTTGCAAATATAGTATCTATAAAAATGTGGTTAGGAAATATATTCACAATAAAATTTGAGGATGAATTAGCTTACATACTGGGTATAATGATCTACATAAATTAATTAAATAGATTGTTTAAACTATTTTAAAACACAAATATTGGTAAAGTTGTATTTTAGTGTGGATAACTCTAAGAGTTGGACTTTACCAGTGTTGCATGGCATGAATCCAAATAAGATTAAAGATCCTATAAAATAGTTATAAATAAAATATAGGATTCCTTATTCATCCACCAAAGGATATATCATATATTACATGCTATGTATTTTAATTTATGTAACGTAGTCTTCTACCATAACAATTACATACCAATTAACAGCTGTTTAAATTCATTAATTTACTGTGAGGAATATCCTTATGTGCTTAAGAGAAATTAAGGATATATTCAGGGTAATTTTTGCTGATGATGTCTATATTTTAATGGGTTACATTGATTATATTTTACAATCAAATTAAAACAAGAAGAGGTCTAAATCTTGTTTCATTTTTTACAAAATAGAACAAATATTAGTTGGAAGAGTTACATGAAATATAATATGGAGTAATCTATAGTTGAGCCAGAGTACGTCATTACATCAGACGCTAAAAATGTGTTTTGGGATAAATAACATCAAAACTACTCTAAGGATAGTTCTTATAATTAAGCTAGAAACTGATATTTACTACGTACATAATGAGGTTATTTTTTATTCAAACTAATCGTGGTCTCACAAAAGGACAAATCACATCTTCTACAAATACCATATTATTTGGGATATCATTGAGAGGGGTGATATAAGTATCATAAGGTCAGAAACATAGTATAATTTAGAATTTCCAATAATAAATACCTTAATATAAAATATTATTGAGGTTTATATAATGTATTTAAGTATTAGATAAATGAGAGACTGGATGAAATGATTATTTCATATGGAATTGTAGAAAAATTTATAATAAAATTAATCTATTTTATTATTCATTCATGTTAGATACAAATTGTTTTATGAATATTATTATAATTAAATCACTTAAAAGTATAATTTTTTACTTGAGGGGAATTATTAATAAAGGATCGTATATTGTGGGCCAGATACTTCTCTTTAATCTTTCCCTCACATTAAAGACTTTTTTTCTTGCATAAATCAATGAAATGGAATTGTGGATATTTTTAAAGAATATCAAATTTCTATCATGGAATGAATTGAAAAATATAATAGTTCTATCATAGGTCTACTTCTACTTTATAGGGGTTCCAAACAATAGAGAATTGATGACTTAGTGATGCACCTCTAATAAATTTGGGGATTCAAAAATTACAAATGTGTCTCTCTTGGTTAAGGATTTTTTTCACTTCATCATTCCTTCCAAATAGTTACATATTTAGTCTTGGGGAAAAATTTTAATGTCCTTCACAATGGGTATTATTCACATATGATAATGGGATCACTAATTCAGTAAAAAGGAGGTTTGAATTTTTTTGGTTCAAACATGAATCATGGTACATGGAACAAAATAGGTTCTTTGGAATTTTAGAATTCCACACAATATTTCGTTAGAAAATATAATTATAATAATTATAGAAAAGAAAATATAATTGGGCAAGTTTTTCATATTTATCATCGACTGGTTGTTGTTGATTTGAGCCCCACACTGGTTGAAAATGTTATCCTCTCAAGAAATGAAGATGTTTTTTATCATTTTAAATAAATTTAAATATTCATCAATTTTGTATTGATTGGAAATACATAGTTCAAAGAAACAATAATTTCATGGGGTGGATTTTTGACTCATTTTTCTCTTCTACTGAAGATAATGATAATCATATCTTTATTATGTCGGAATGTAAAAAATCCCATTAAGGGTTCCTGGAATATTGTGCTGGGGAAGGGTAGTGAAGGGGATTCATTGAATCTAAATCCCTCTAGGGATACTAAACCTGTTAAAGGTTGCTTACATATAATGGTGATGTCCCCTTCTCCATATGAACATAATGCTATCTAGTTCTCTTGATCCTAGAAAAGGTAAGGAAATTATAATTGATGGGGATTAATTTTATGATGAACATGTTGTATTGTATGAGTATCATGTTGAGGGGTATATTGGTGTTTTTGAATAAGAGAATGATTCTGAACTCCATTCTGACTCTCAAATTTGTGAAGAGTAGACTTCATTAAGAAAAATGAGGGGGGAATCAAAAATTTATTATCCCCTACAACTGATGTTCATACATGTTTGTTTTAGTAAGGTTGATAATCCCATGATTTATGGAAATTAGCGTAAATTTTCTTTAATGACTATCTAATAGGGTGAATTTGTTTTGGTCTCATATATAAAGGATTTGTGATGGGAGGCAAAAGGGGTGATTGGAACTCCTAAGGCATAATAAGGGGAATTACAAGTGGTATTACAGACTCAAAGTGTTTTTAAAACTAATATCAATGATGATTAAACCTCTGATCAATGGGTGTATTGTCTTAAAAATTATGGGTTATATTCTTGTAAACTTATCTTTCTTGATATATAAAACATGTCTAATAGTGGGGAAGCCGTTAGTGAGTAATTTGGGAATTCCCATAGGACCCTTCAAGATAAAGGTCAATACATAGGTATTAAGGATACTAAGGAATGTATAGGTATGTTTGTATATTAGATTCCTTATCCACTTGAGGATCCCGTTCCACTGGATAAAAATACGAGTCCACAAGTGTTTGATGAGTCCTGGAAGCAAACTAAAACCTGGAGGAGGGGACTTTATCCATGAGGTAGAGGTGGTTGTTATTTTTAAATTTAATGTTTCCAATTTTCTAGGATATGTACTATTTTTATATTTGGAATTTTTGCTTTTCATTTCTTCTAAATTCTATTTCCCATCCTACTTTACTTTTTTTTATTTTCATTACATTTTCAGATGTTGGCCTTCAACCCATGTTTCACAATGTCTTGGTATAAAATAGTGAAACTCAAACAACCCCATATTTCATGAAATATAAAAAGGTTTTTATGATGTCCTTGACCTAGTTTACTTATAGGTATCTAAACCCAAGGAGTCACATAGAATCCAGACCTCAACCCATACACTAGTGGATTCCAACTAGATGGGATGGTATGGTGGATAGACTATACCCTTTATTTTCAAATTGAATGAAAACGATGAAATATATATAAATCACTAGAATGATTATATTGAAAACCAATGTATGTAAATTTTTTATAAGTTAATAATCCAACGTAACAAAAACAACCATCATATAAAAATGATGATTTAATCTTAATATAGAAATGTTTCAGGCATACATGGATGAATATATACATATGATACAAGTATAAAAACAAAACATCGCTAAATTAATCTTATAGGAATTATATAATTTTGATTAGTAATCTTTTACTAATCTCCCATATTAAGAAAAATTAGTCCCCCAATGGAGAATTCCTTAAACACTATAGGTATTCAATTAATCTATCCACGTACCAAATGGGATTTCATATATGGTGTGACTAAAACCCATTAGTCCTCTAAAAACATTGTCTAATACTATAGAATATGTGATTATAAAATCAATAGTTTGAATGTATAAAATATAGTCCCATGAAATAAATAATAAACATGTCAACATTGGTACCTCCTGGAATTCCCTGTAGACTATACCTACTTTAGGCAAAGCTAGATTCTAAAATTTATATCCCACAAGCATTAGATTTTATATAAGTTCAATCTATCCAAGAACCCAAACTAGGGATAGGGAGTGGTAAGTCTTAAAACCCCAAAACTTTATATGTAGATCCTTATCCAACATTCTAATTCAAAAAATCATGGAATGTCAGGTCTAATAATCTGTAAATAAACAATGAGGGGTACTATTTCCAAATTCCAAAACAAAGGGGGAATGAAATTCAATTTCCAAAAATGCATAAATAATTGATGGGGACTTACATGTTAGATAATTCCATATAAAAAACAAGGAGCACCGTATCAAATAGTTCTAAATAAATAATGATGAGAGCAATGTCCCCAAATTCCAAATAAATAATTAGGAGCTCGTTGTCCAATAATTCCATATAAATAATGAGGAGTGTCATGCCTAATATCACATAACCATTTCCATATCACCAATTTCCATGGTTTAATAATAATCATGTATTTCATACAGTAAGTAAACATATTCTATGTTAAATATCCGCACAAATTTTTAGTCAAAACATACCATTACTCATTTCAATTTAAAAGGGAAAAGGTGGAAAATTGTTATACAATTTCCATGTAATAATTCAATTAGTGACCTCCATATATCTCTTCTCAACGTACATATGTCAATGATAATTTACATCCAATTCAAGGACTCATTTAATGAAGTAGTTCATTTAATTTAAAGAGTATTTTCTATAAGAGAATAAAATAGATAAAAAGGTACAAGGACTCATTGGATTACTATGTTTGATCCAATATAATCTAAAATAGGTAATTCCATGATTAGATAAAAGAGATATGAATCATCCATGATGACAAAGATATGGGAGCCATATGGAGTTTTATATTTTAATGGGAAGACTAGAATAAGAAGAAATTTTTTAGAGAAAAACCGTGGAAAATTGTCATTTTTTCCTTTTTAAGAGGGTGAACGGTTTCGATGATATTTTAAGAATAAATTTCACCATCTGTGTTACCCTACTCTATTTTTAAACAAATTCATCAGCATTCAGGCGCATAGTTTGACATTGTTTTATCCAACCATGCATTTGTAACTGCCTCATGGATCACACCCTTCATGATATAGGCAAAAGGATGGAATAATCATGAAGAGGCCATTAAACATACCCATTTAACAAATAACAAGATTACCATACCCATGTAAACTTCATTTCATAGTTTAAAAAATTGTGGTCATCTCCTTCTATGAGACATGGTTGAGACACACTATTCATTCTAACCAAGCACCAATTGTGTTCCTCAACCTGTTCCTTTATAAAATGGATCAATATACCAAAAAACATGACCTAATTCTCCCAAACCCTCCATTATATATTTATTAACTACCATTTTGATGAAATAATGGTTATGAATGAAATTATATGGACTCATACCATGTAAAACAATATTTATCATATAATTATATATTCTTTTATTTCATTTGCCTTTTCATTTTAGTGTCTTCAATAATTAGTAAAATATTTTAAAAACAATTCATTACACCTGAGACCATGAAAATGATATTCCATAAAAAACAATTAAACAATAAGACTCTTTATGATGAAGAAAAGAAATAATAGCAAGAAAATATTTTCATATCTTATATATTACAAAACATTCTTTCATATATTAGTATAAATAGTTTAAAGTGACCCACTAAAAATATTATTCCTTTTAAAAACTATTTTAATTATTATAGGATAGTTAAACATGTCTAGTAATACGTTTTTTATAAAATTACAAATGTATTTTAAATAACATGTATATAGAGGAGAATGATTTTGAAATGATTACATTATAATAATGTTCCAAATACAACCCCTTAATACTTTTTTATCATTTGAAGAAAAAGGAAATATAAGAAGATAAAATTACAAGGACTGTTAAACCAGTTTTATTTCATTAAATGAATGATAAAATGTATCCATATAGTAGTATATACATAACCCAAAATAAAAAATGTAGTGAAAATGGTGTGAGTCTAAAATAATGGAAATTGAGACATTAAATCCCTAACCTCAGCACTAACTCCCCACATAAGATATTTTAATCATTTATAATAAAAATATATTAATTTTTTAAATACATAAGAACATTTTCCAGTTGTATTTAGTTATCATTTTACCTTTTTTCATTTTTTATATTACTGTTTATATAAATTTAATCAGTTAACAACATGTCAAATGTTTTGAGTACATTTAGATTATAATCCAAAAACAAAATTGTTAGGTTAACCATAGTCAAAGTGGTTATGGTTCTATTATCTATAGAATATTAAGAACGACATAATTATAAATTTAATAAATTTATATAAATGTTACATTATCTAGGAATCATTGACAAGAAAAATTAATCACATCACTTCTTAGAGGTGGTAGTCCCCACACACACACGTGTGACATTTTAATTTTTCAACAAATGGAAGGGTAAGAAGGAAATAAATATATTATCATTATAGAATCAAAATTAATTTCATATATATCACATATAATCATTAAATCCATCATAAAAACCATCCTTGTGAGGACGTGATGAGAAAAAACACAATGTTTTTGTAGTTGGTAGACCACATGTACATACGAGCGATGTTTTCATTTCTTATAGGATAGAAAAAATGAAAGAGGTTGGTAAAATAATCATAATAAAACTAACATATATGTATGATAATAATTTTATTATTTCCTCATGTTTAAATAATATTGTAATGTTATAGGATAAGAAATAAACATTAAACCATCAATAAATATTTACACCCCATATTTAGAAAAACACTCTTGGATTACACATAATGAATTCATTTGATGGTCATTTGGATAGAACAAGAACTCTAGGTAAATTATAGGTTAATTTATATGTTATTTTTGTATGTATTTTCTGGGATATATGGATCAAATTATGTGAATAAAAGTAGATATTGTGTTTCCTTTTATTGGTCAAGGAAGCGACACTATTTTATTTTTTCATCATTTTAAAATATTAAAAATATTTAGTCATAGAACAATATCCCTAAATATATCCTATTCTAATGAAAATATGATAATGTTTTAACTATTATAATATAATCAGAATCATGATGAGATTTTGTGACCTTATCACTTATCTTATCGTTTTTTAATCTATTTAACATTTTACCGTGCTGAAATTTTCTTACTAGGGTTACTATTCATTATTACAAAAAATGAAACTGAATCCTTCACAAAATTTTGACCTCATAATTATAAATATTGAATCCATTTTTAAATATTAAATTTATGGATGTGAAATCAATTTTTTTAATTTAAACATTCATATCATAGTGTAAAATAGTTTTTTCAAAAAAACATAATCCCTAAAATTTAATTCTTATGAAAATAAATATTAATATTGTTTATCATTGAATGAATTGAATTATTTTTTAAAATAGTGGACTAAATGTACTTTAATACCAATAAAAAATAATTGTATTTTTAAACACATGAAATTAAATGGTTTTTTTAGAAAATTATATATATTTTTAATATTTATACAAAAATAAATCATTTTCAAAAATATATATATCATATGATTATTTTGAAAATATGAAGCCAAATATGATGCCCATTTTATCATATAATATTTCAAAACTTCATTTAAATTAATTATAATATACATGCATAAAATACAATAAAAACCTGTTTTATGATAAAAAAAATTGATGTATAAATTTAAATTGCACTCGTTTCATATCTAGTATCCACAATTATATGAATGTTAACTGTTTTATTAAATATATGATATATAAATTTTATTAAAATAATTAAAATATATTTATTAACATAACATATTTTTCTAAAAATAATTCCATATATAAAAAAACCATGTCCCCAAATATATTTCCTTTATATTCAAATGATTTTATATCCATTTATAACTAATTGATTATTAATGAATCAATTAATAATTAATTAATTATATAATATATTTATATATATACATATATATATTTGATAATGTCATTAAAACTTTTAAAACACTATAATTCAATGAATTAATTATAACAGTCATATTTAAGAAATATTTTAATAATGTTTCAAAGTTTGTTTTAAACTCATTATTTCATGTTTTAAACACAGTCAAAATTATTATTATTTTAAAATTTTAAATATCATGCTTTTATATAATCAATGATCACCACTAAGTATTACAGGTTATGATGGTATGTTATCAGTATCAGGGTTATAATAATATTTTTGATTTATGGGGATACCCTCCTCAAATAATTATTAGAGACTTATTATCTGGTCAACCCTATGAAGTTATATCCCATTGAATGTCATACATTAATTTATATATTTATAGTTGTATTATTAGAATTAACCCCAATTACAATATGTTATAAATACACATAGCATATGAACCATCATAATTTAACATCATTATTATGTAAACCTAGATATTGAGCTAATTAGGTGTCGTTTGGGTATTTTTTGTCATAATGTTATTTGAGTTCAACCAGGATGGGGTTGGTCCACTTGTATGATAATAAGATATATACTACTTCAACAGAATGGTTTCTGAAATACATGGAAAAATTAAATAAGAAACATGTGATTTACATATCGACTAGATTGATTTAATTGTGATGTAAACATTTTTATGTTAAATAAAAAAATTATGATATAAACTGAACTATATTACCAATTAATATATCTAATGGTTACCTTATGTTATATATAATTTTAATGCATTTAAATATATATTGTATGTGATCCATATTATGGTGTACATATTTATATGAAGATATAAATGTGTTTGATTGAAATAAAGCTACAACCCATTTTAGGTTGAGTAACATTGACATTGATATATAGATCATTATATTATTACATATTTGAATTAGGTAATTAATATTTTTTTCAATTATAAAAACGTTCATAAGGTCACACAGTTTAAACATAGTATAAAGATTTAAATTTTCTAAAAATTGTTCCTTCCAAAATGAATATAGACTTATAAAAAATATCAAAAAAATCGTGGATGAATTCATAAATAGTTATCATGTGATTTCATGATGATTCTATGAGATTTTATTATAATTGAGATATTGATGGATGTACACAACAAAGGATTAATCTTATTATATGATTTAACCAAATCATTATATATTATATGCATGTGATGCATAACATATGATATGATTAACCATATAAATTAAATAAAATTAATACATATTATGCATATATTTTTTGTATGATTTAGCTTATAAAATGAGATATTTAGTGAATTGTAAATAAAAAATTTTAAAATGTTTTTAATTGGATTTAAATCATAAATTTGGGTCATTTATATAATTTAAATCTTATTTATAATTATTTAATTATTTAATTATTACAATAATCCAACAAGAATAATTTATAGTAATTTTTTCCTCATCCAAACAATGGAAGCTAGTGTTCAACTTCCTTTATTCAATATAGTTATATATCCTCCTATTTGGGTGTAGGGGGGGTCTATAGTACCATGAAAATTTTCTCTTCTTCCATGTTCATCATTTTTCTTCAAGGGAATGGTGTAACAGACCTTTAGAGTCCTTGGTATCTTCATAGTGTACAAGTATTCAAATGGTGAGTGTATACCTTTACAGGAAAAAATATTTTTGATATCACTAAGTTATATCTTAAAAACCTACCCCTTTGGTATTGATATTGTTGGAAATAAGTAATTCTTATTTATATTATGTTCTTAATTCTCGTATTAATTTAATATTGATAGATACGAATAATTATCAATTCACATCCTCTATATTGACCATACAAAGAACATTGAATACATCTATATTACTTCATTTAGCATCAAGTCACATAAAACAAATTTCCACTTATTTCAATTTTATAATCTCTTATAAAAAAATAAATGATCATTTATTAACTTTTTTAAACTCTTCAAAATTAATTTATATATAATGAAATGTTTCAACATTACTTTTCTAAAAAACCATTTTGAAAAAAATATTATAAAATCTCAAATCAACTAAAAAATTATTCTGAACACCACTCTGCAGTAAAATTAATTTAATATTCACATATAACACATTATTTATCATTTTATCAATACTTTTTTATTATATTTTCTTCGATTAAATATAATTTTTTATTTTTGAGGTTTAAAACTATAAAGCGTAGTTAATTAATGAATAAATAATCTATTTAAACTTCATTAATCTCAAATATAATGAATTTATATGAAATTACATGGGTATTGAATTATGATTTTTTAAATATTCCATTTGGAATATTGGTTTTTTTAATATCCCACTTTAATCATTTTAATTTAATATATCTTAATACTAGGATAAATCAAAAAATATGTGTACTCATAATCAATAAAGTATTATGAAAAATCATGATGAAAATCATATATTACGAAAAACATATAATTTGAACCAGTTCATCTCTATATAATGATATTGAAATAAATATTCATTATTTTAATTGAAGTTAAAATACATTCTGTTATACACATGATAGTGCATATTTTAGATGGGAAAAGAATATAATTTCCTCTACCTTTATAACCCTATATCTATCCCCCAATTTCATATAAAACTAAACCAAAATACCCCTTTAAACTATTCAATTTATAATAAATAATGAATTTGCATTACCCAAATTATAAAATATCACTGAATATCATGTCTTCTAGTCCTCTTTTCAATGGATAGAAACTATAATATACTGAACTTAAAAAACTATATGCACATGCTTAGTTCGATTCACCTGGGTCCCCAAGAATAAAATAAGGTCCATTCACCTAGTTCTCCCAATGAACCCTAGTGACCACACTCGGGTACACGTTCATGAGTAAATCAACACACTCACCTATGTTATGTAGTTTATTTGTATGAGTACCCTTTCCGAAACATATCTCAAACCAAGATTGATTTTCTGAAATGAATTCCACCACTAGCTATCATGAACCATTAACACAATAAATTCATATAAATAGACACCCATGGGTTCCATTTTTCTCACATAATGTGGTAAACCAATTATATAAGAACACCCTAATAATACATGAACATTTCTACAAGATTTGAACAACCAAGTCTTTCGGGACTCTTAAGGTGGCCTATTAAATTCATTTAACCAATATTAATTACCAAATCATAGTATAATTTCATCAACTAAATGTTTGTCAACAATAAACATTTATGTGAGAACACTTCTTACCTATTTATCCATGACTATATTGATGGACCCCATACTTGATGAAACACTAGGATATCATGCACCCAAGTAACACATGGAAGCCTGAATACTTATTTGTTCCCTCACCCATGCCTCATCATTATGGAGAACACTTCCATATACCCCTATTAGGGTGAGATATCCACCCTACCCCATATCAACAGGGATAAACCTCACTTAAGAATTCTGACGTGGTTAAACATCACCCATTCTGATTTCTATGGAGAAATATTCAGCTAACCATATGTCTAGGGAGAGAGTCTTCCCTTCATTCCACATTATAGATACACTTCCCCTTACCCTTCATACTAAGAAAGACCATTTCCCATGACCTTAAAAAGATAATTCCTTCACACATGGCACTATACTTGGGTATGATGTTCCCCATAACAAAATAGATTAGTGCACTCAATCCCAAGTAACCTAACAGGGTTTCATGGTGACACATGTATTGTACTTGGGTGATCGTCCCTACAGTCCCCCATGATGGTCTCTTAATATGGGTAACTAGGATATGTCATTAAAGCACATGATATCAATCATGATTTACCTTTATAAATGGTGTTTTTAGTATTGTTTTCCACATAATATAGATCATTATTGAAATCATGATTATGTTCTCCATTGAAAATTAGGGTTCCAATTCGGAGGATATATGTGACCCCACCATAATAATGTGGTCAAAATGGTTTAAACCTGGCCCTACACTTGAAATAATAATGAAGTTGTTGGATAACTTTATTCAACTGAGTAATATTGGGAGAGAAAAAGGGACACCTACATGTTGTAATCCCTGAAATACATCATTCAGCTAAGTCATGTACTAGGCTCGACACCTATAGAGTATATGTGTAATGCCTAAAAATATGATTTCTATATCATAATAGAAACATTTGGTGTAAGAACAAATTAATTTTTTATTTTTCTATATTCCTCTTGATCCCTCGCATCCAACTTTGTATAATTACCAAAAATAGGTTGCAGATGTCAATATCTCAGGGAAGACAATGTATAAGCCACAACAAAATCCTAAAAGGGTTGCATTTATAACACCTGTGGTTTAAAATAAATTTCTTCCATAAAATATATGTCAATAATTCATAATAATTATTATTATAGTATAAAATCACTAATTGAGTAGGAATTAATTATTATAAGATATGAATCAAATTACCATATTTCATTCATTCATAACGCCTCATTAAAACAAATTTTTATTAGACTATGTGTTATGTGAGTTTAACAATTACAACCCATAAATGTACATATATAAAAATGGGATAGTAAATAGAAAATGAGAAAATGTTAAAAAATAGGAAATACAAAGGATCATCTTCTCCCTTAATAATCACTATTATTATAACTAAATAGATAATGATAGAAAACATTATGAAAATAGAAGAAATACTATAAAATAAAAAATTGAAAACCATTTGAATCATAATTGTTCTTTATGACTATATAATGGGATTAATTATAGAATGTAAGAACGGTAATATAGTTTTTATATACCCACCATAAAAGGGAATATAAAAATCAGGTATAGTACTAGTAAACATGTTACCTATTTGGAATTATTTCTATGTAACTAATATACGTAATGCTTAATTATATTTTAAAATATATATATTATACCTATAAATAATATCACAAAAATAGAATATAATAATTCTAAAATATAATTAAATGAAACTAAGTAATTAGTGATAATACCACTAACTATAAAGAATATTTTTTTTTCAATTGCATATTTTTTTTAATTTTTTAAGTTTTTATGAATGATATCAATAAAATGTTCTGATAAATAGAGAACAATAATTTTTTCAAATAATTAATTGTATCTTTGTACTATTATATAATGAATAATGATATTACAATTAAATTCTAATAGAAAATTTTATACTTAAAAATAATTTTTAAATTATATATTATATTTTTTTTAAATATATTTTTTAAAATTTAAGAGTATTAAATATAATTATTTTTTTTATAATATAAAAATATGTGAGACAATTTAAAAATTAATTATAAAATTATTAGATGTTAATTTAAACTAATTTAATGAAAAAACAGTAACTTCGAGATAATTGTTTTTTATTTGTAATGTATATATATTACTAAATTAAATTATATATTAAAAAAATATATTTTTTTCATGAAATTAATTAATTATAAAAATAATTAAATCCATTGAAGGTAATTTAGTTTTTATAAAATAGAAACTTATAAAAGAAAATTAATATGTTGAAAAATTAATATTTGTTCTAAAAGGTTCATTTATGTGTTATGTATTTTTATATTAAATTGAACTTTTATAAAATTAAAAAATTTATCAAATTAATTGAACATAAATTTTTTATTTAAAATATTAAAATTATATAAGGAGAAAAAATTATTTTTTACATATAAAAATAAGTTACTTGGTAAAATTTATATTACCATGATAAAGGTAAAATTTGGTAAAATTGGTTAAACTAAGTGGGAAATTTGAAAAAAATATCATGAATAATTATCATTAAATTTTTTTTATAAGGGGATCCATGAAACATCTCTACTATTATCCTGTTTTTATTAACATGTAATTTATAATTACTACCTTAGGCATGATAGAATTAAAATTTGTAGAATTTTAACTCAAAACTCACCACTAAAAGGACATTGCATCTACCCCTCTAAGTCCACTATTTTTCTTTTGTTATATCTTTAATCATGGGAAATTTTTATAGTATAAATTTATTATTATATTTTTTCAATCATTTAGTACTAAGAAATAATAATTAATCTGTAATTTTGAAGGAACCTATTTTAGGAACAAGAGAACTAATCGAAGTTGGTACCTAATTGTTCACACAAATTTTCAATTTCCTTGAAATTGATATTATCTATAAATATCATTATCCAATATAATGTTTTCATATTAAAATCATTATTCTTATGATAAAGTCCGGTTACAATTATATAAATCTATACTCTTACTCATTCATTAGTATAACATGTTCATATTTTGGTCGATTCAATAACCTATTAGAATGATGTTATACCAAAAAAATTATTTTCATAATTTTTATGTATACAGACATAAATACTATAGGTGTATAATATTAATGAGTGGTTTATTTTAATAATACTACTCTGGAAGGATGAATGAAATAATGTTATTTATGAAGTAAATTTTTTTTAGTGTTAAAATACCCAAAGCATAATCATCATGGATTACATTATCATTGTAGACACCATGAAATATATTCCAGGTAATTTTCCACAAAACATCATCAATCGGACTCGAAAAGTTCATGGTGAAACTCATAATTTTCCATGGGGATCAGTGATGGTAGCAAAGATATAGGCTCAAAGGGATGATACTATAGCCCATCACCAATCTTGAGAAAGGGTGCATGGACACGAATGTCCCTGTATGGAGTAGTTTTTCTTCCTATGTTTTTGTTGGCACTCTATTCCTTCACATTGATGACAAAGTGAAAAATGTAAATTCTTTAAAAAAGGTAGTATAAAATATACAAATAATTTTAATATTTTCAAAGGGAAGTATTTGAATTCACCCAAGTTAGGAAAAAGCACTGGCGGCAATAAAGCACCTATACACCACTTTGTTGGTGTGTAACCAACATGAACACCAAACCACCCATCACTCAGGGTGTTATTTTTTCCTATAAATAGAACCATGGGGTCTGCAATTTTTATGATGAATTCTCCGAAAGAATTATTGTTTCATTGGATTCCCAAGTGCTTCACCCAAGTCCTCTGAGACCTTTAAGGTAATTTTTTAACACCTATGGTGAGTGAATTAAAATAGGGTTATTGGACTTAACTCTATTAAGTATTTGAAATCTATAACACCTATGATCAACACGTGCACAACCCACTTAATTCAGGAAGACTTGTGCACCCTCCGTTACTTATACATGAACTTGAGTGCCCCATTTATGGTAGTACCTATAAAAACTATTAAAGGATTGAGCCATGCGTCACCAAAGGTAAATCATTCATATTTTTATTACTTTTATAACATCAAGTTACCCAAGCTTAATTGTGTTCCCCATAACTGCATGTCAATCATTCACTTGAGAATCCCTTCCTTGATGTTCACTCTACCATTTATCCTACTTGATCCCAGATGAAGCCTCATTCAAATCTATTCATTGAAAAACATCTTCTTCGTTGGCTCTTGTTTCCTAAAATGGTTCATGTTGAAACCTCCACCAGGACCTCTTGATTTAAAAAATCATAGGGAAAGGCACACCATCATGTCTCTTATTTTTATTTTTGTCTCTTATTTCAGAGGTTTCCCAAACATGACCTGACGGGGGGTTAATTTCCTCATGATATCTGTGTTTTTATATCTCCATGCTCATGAGGGCTCTTCTCCTAGGAATAGTGTTGAGGAATTCAAGTTTGGAGGATTAGGGTTTAGGCTATGTCCTCCCCATCTCATCTCTAAAAAATTGAGAGTCTAGTATATAGTAGGGAGGGTATGGTTCATGATTTCTTTTACTTTTAGAAAAAATTATAAGTCTCCCTCTCCACCACGAATAATATTTTAGTGGAAAAATCATAGCATAATCCCCTATCCTTTCGAGCCAGACCTAAAAACCATTACATTAATTTCGTATTGAATGGTACATTTCTCAGTTCCCTCTTCCACAATTTCCATGACATATTCCACCATAGTCCCATCCTCTTCCACCCGTGAATAGGGAAATGTGTGTGACTTTTTTGAATATTTAAAATCCTTTTTTTCTCACACTGAGCATGACTCGTATGCGTTTAGGGGTATATGATGATCAGAACATATAAACAATCCACACTCATGAACTACAAGAACTATGATTCCTTCCCTAACAAGGATATCAAGGATGCCTACTTAAGTCCTGTGCTAAAAAGACACACTCCATAGTGGTTATTCCCACTCAAACCCATAATAAACTATCAAAACTCTGATTCCCACCCAAACTGGGATATGTGGTAATCCTTCTAATGGCTCGAGCTCCGCATCATCTAATCCATAAAATAAGAAATAATTCTACCCTCAATGGGCCTCTCCAATTTTATAAGACCAACTCATAATTATCTTAATAAATTAATCATATTAAGGATTTATCCTGAAGTTAATCCCCCAAATCCCTACAAACTAAAATATCCTCATGAACCATTTAACTTTTAATATTGGGCATCCTATGTTGGAGTAAGACCCAAATTAAACTCCCATGTCATCTTGATTCAATACATTATTCATAATACCTTTTTAGGGAATCCTCTTTAGTAATAATCCTCATATTAATCCAGTTAAAGGGTTATACTCCCCCAAAAGTCTTACAAGACTATGTGGGATTTGATTCCCATTAAAATGGGATATGTAGAAGGCCTCTTTGAGGTCTAAACCCAACACCCAAAAATCAACCCCATTCTCTATGGGCCAAATTCCAAGTAGGGTCTAATCCAACTTGTAAATCTATATCATTTCCATGTCACTTTGGATGATTCAATATAAGTCTTATATGAAACCTTAAATAGGTACCTTTTTCCTAGATGTCCTTACCACATGACATTAAACTGTATGGTGAGGTCCTTATCACATGACCTTAAAATGTATTATGTGTCCCATTAAGAGACACCAAACTATGTTGGTTATGATTCCTTTCACAAGGATACGTAGGAATCTCATTTATGGGTTCAATACCAACATAAAAAAAACTTTTGTCTCCATGGAAGATGATAAACTCCAGAGTATCTTTTTCTATATGGATGAAAATAAATTCTAGAGTGCCCCACATAGTGTAATAATAACTCGAATCATTGTAGTAATGACCAAATAGTCTCTATGTAGTATATCATAGGATACCATTGATAGAGAATATCGAATACATATAATATCTCCATTGATGAAGATCCTCTAATACATAAAGATTATTCTGATTTCTATACATGCTAAATAATTGATTTCCAATTTCCTGGGAATACTACATTATTGTTGGTAAATTATTAAGGATTCATGAACATATATTCAATCTATAAGAGAGAAACATAGTGTACAATAATCCCCCCAAAGGGTGTGATGAGCCCAACCTCACATTATCTCTACCAATGTAAGTTCGTTAGATTCATGGGTCAACACAACTAATGAAAATATGCCTTTGGAAATCATGTCCCCATTGAATATAGAATTTTTGGGTGTTTTCAGTTCCATAAACAAATCCATTGGAAAAATCTCGATGTAGTGATTTCAAACTAGAACAGATATTCAAAAGGAAACAACCAAAAACCATGTACATACAATCCATCAATTAGACATAATAATAATTTATTCAATGTAACAACATTATTAAACTACCTTGATTAATCTATAAATGTTATACTTTCTATCAAATAATAATGTTCGATATCACAAATTGGAAACATGTTTTATACAATCAATATTAATAACATTTCATGAAGAGAATAAAAAATATATATATAATTTATGTGTTTTAAATAATAATAATTAAAGAGTATAAAATGTAATATATATTAATATGTCTATGAAATAAGTGATTAAGAATTTTATTTATATTATACATATGGTGAAGAAATTTTTTAAAAGTCATGAATAAATGTGAGGTGTTCGGTTTCCAATCTCATATTGATCTCATTATTGTTGGTGTTAAAACTTTTATTGGGACAAATTTTATGTTTTTTATCCAAAAATATCATTTATTTTATTAGTTTGTGGTCAATTTTAGTTTTTTAGTTTCTTCTAACCATATCATTTCTCTTAGGCACACAATATAATTAAAAGGATGTTTTTAAATGGGGTGAACCTTATCTCTACTTTTAGGACACTTTCACCTCCATGGCCAAATCAATTATATTATTTTATAGATTGTATTATATCTGATTATTTGATTTCATAGTATAATTCAAAAATAAACCAAACCCCATTAAAAAAAATATGAATTTAATCTTTTCTTACATTTTTCATATGGTTCAATTTCTATTTAAATTTATTTTCTTATTAAAAGTATAAAGGTAATGTCATTTTAAAATTTTCCACACGAATGAATTTTCCTAAAAATCAATGGGGATATTCCCTAGTGATATAATACTACTTATTTAATGGTATGTATTATGATTATATCAAGTTGAAGAATTCATGAAATGCATTTATTTTACACGGGTTACTCAAGATATGATGGGATTGTGATTATTTTTAATTTTTAAACATAACACATATATATAGTTTCCCATTAAATTTTTAGTGGGTCTGATATTTTCATTTTTAAACAATTAGGGGGATTACAAATTTTTTTATTTAATTAGTTGTTTTGATTTAAACCTACATTGAATTGTGTAATGTTTTATATCTCGTGAGATAAGGTTGTGATATATAGGTTGTTAACCCAATCCCAAAAGGGTACATGGATTCTTCTTAGAGCCTACTATATTGTGGTTTGGTGGTTATCCTTGTACATTATGTGATTTATTTGTTTGTTATTAAACTTAATTCATGTTATATATATATGTTCATTCCATATTATTATGTTATCCATCATGAATATGTCATTCCCATATATTATTGACTCGTGTGTTCCTATTTCAAAGACTCAGGTTTCATGAAAATATCCACATGTAATGATTTTTTATTCTTGACCAATTATTTATTGGGAATGATTGTATTATGATATATTAATTTGACAAGGTTATTTTCACATACCTATATGATTATATGGTGAACAAATTTAATATTTGATTTTTATCTCTAATGTTTACTATTACAAATCATTTGATCTCATCCATTTCTTATTTTTAAATAACATAGGTAATTACAAATTTTATTGTGTATAATATTCCTAGAAGGATGTCACATGTATAGAATAATGTAGTATTAATGGATTTAAAATAATAAGTTCATGTGTCTAATCCCTAATGACACCAAAACTACAGGTTATAAGGTGTTACTTAAAGGGAGATGCAGGGAATATTAATTTAAAATTAGGTTATTTGAATGCAAATTATGATGGGTACATCTCACAAGGTATTATGTAAAATGTGTAAAATTTATATTTTAGAACCAGATCTCATAGTATGGGTCTGGGTCATTATAGTTTGTATCAAAATTTGGTTTTTTTGGATATGTAAATGAATAATTTGTTTATATAAACTAAAAAAACCTATGATAAACCCAAATTAATTTGGAATTTTAGTAAAATTTCAGAGGTTGAAATGAAGGCATCATAATTTACAAAGTTTTAGGATTAATTTTCCTTATAATATAATTTCTTAGTCTATTTATTATTTATTCATACTCACACTAAATATTTTGGGTTTAGTTAATCGATGTAATATCAAGGAATCGAGCTAACAGGGAATATGTTGAATGATGTAGTTATATACTAATCAAGAAACCAAATGGGATGTGAGATGGAGTGGAAACCATTATAGAAATTTTATTTCATGTTATGAATAATAACTGTAACAATGTTTCTGTTCTAAATTCACTAATGAAAAAGAGACATTCTACTGATAATTTTATGTATCAATGTGTTCCAGAGTTTATTAGGTTATCCAATCAACTAATTATTAAAAAATGTATTCACAATATAGAAACAATATTTTTGGTTATTCACTTCTTGGATCATGAACAATTATTAATTTTGGTTTTTCTATAGGAAGGAAAAAAAGATGGATGCATAGATTTAATAAAACACCAGGAAAGAAGAAGAAATTGACACTATGGAATTGGAAGACTTTACTAGTTTGTTTAAAAATTAATTTTCATATACTCTTGACACTATGATATAGATATAATGCCTTATGTTTAATTATAATGAGTATGAATCCATTAGTACATATGAAGAATAATTCACAATACTTATATAGTCAGATTCCATTTTTATAATTATCCCTAAAATAAAAACCGATTTTTTCATTAGTGACATAAATAATAGATTCCAAAAGGAATTTTCTATAAGGGAATTATGTAGCTATGAAAAAATTGGTTGATTTTCTCTTAATGTTGAAATTCAAATTGGAGACTTCCATTATTCTAATGGTTTTTGGGAAAATAATAGGAATATATATTTTTTGTAAACTCAAATGATAAACCCCATGGATGGTTAAAGCTTCACATTATTATAAGCCATAAACATTAGAATAATCATGGTAGAATTTCCTCATTGGAAAAAGGTAATTTTATAAAGTTTGGTAGATAAGGACATCAAGGACATGGAAATTAACGGGATATGAATAATGAAATGAATTATTAACCTAATTCTCCATACACAACACAATGCATTTATTATATTGTGTTGAAATTACACTAACATGTTCACCAAACCAAGGATTAAGGAGGATAAAAGACATAAGTGACCTCCAAATCCAAGGGATAAAGGGAATGACTATAAAATCATAAAAACTAGAAAATGTCATGGAAAATAAGAGAGAATGTTACTGTCAACATCAACTCAATAACTAAAAATTTATAATTTTATTATGATTGTACAAATAATATTAAGTATATAATGTATAATAGGAGAATAAAATCACGACATCAAAGATTATATATTGAAATATTAGTGAAAAAATGGGGTAATGATTATTGATGAAGTTCCTTACACAATATTAATCTCTTAATGAAGGGTTATGAATCTGTATAGATTAGTTTTTATTGTTTATTATACTAAAAATAATCCTCTGTAATTTTTTACAATTCTAATATTTTATGTAGAGATTCATAACCATTCATGTGTATAAGGAAAGTAATTATAGAATGAACGCAATGATTTTAAAAGGTTTTAGAACCATCCCTAATAACATACTTCTTATCGTGGTTAGTTACTTCCCCAAGCCATGGATTTATCAATATAAGAACAACTGATTAAAAGATTACATTGAAAGAATAGTGTCACACTATATCTATCTTAAGTCACATAGGAAAATGTATTTTCACACTACCTTTATATCAAATATGTAACAACGATGAGATATATCTTCTATAATGCTCATTTTATTTAGAAATAGTAAAAATAGATCTACCTAATAGAGACATTATAAATATTAAAAATCAATTAATTAATTCGTATAGATTTGATATATTACTTATCCTTCTTCTTCTCATGAAAATCAATACCCTGAACTAACGGAAGAATTAATCATAATATGAATACTACCGAAGTTCAGGGCAATCACACTATCTTGTGTTTTTACTCAATACATTCTTAAAACATGTATAGTACTAGTAAAACCCTTATTTTCCACCTCACATAAAATTCCCCATCATTTCATTTTTCACAAGTACTTAATTTAATATAGTTACATGGATCTCATCATTATTAGTTCCCTTATAGGACGAATAAGGATGATTATTTATTCTATAAGAAAAATTATTCATCATAAAATAGCCACTTAATGAAGAAATATTTTTTTCACCTTTGTCTCAAAAATATTACCATCACAAAAACTATTTGGACAATTATTTATTCATGTACCGTTCTACACTTCCTCATCTCATAACATCAGTTTTTCATCTATAAATTTGGTAACAAAAAAAATTTAATTTCATATAATAATCATCATCTCCTTCTTTGTGAAATAAAATCTAGTTCACCATCTTCTTCAACCTTCTATCATAACAAAATAGCCCTTGTATATATCATAGTTGATTCAATATTCACTCATTCAAAAACTAGGAAAAATATCTAGATATTCTGATAAAATTGGTTGTTTAATCTCAAAATCAACAATGAATATTCAAAATCAATTTCATGATTTATCACTCAAATCATATCCATTAAAAACCTTAAAATACTAAAATTATACATATTTTTATGAAAAATACATCTACTAATAAATGAGATATGATATATGATCACCATTTTCAAAGACTCTAAGTAATTAGCTTTAATAACAAACCGAGTCTACTATTTTAAAACATTAATATAAATTTTATTATCATATGGTTTCTATTATTTAGAAAACATACATTCTTAAAAACATAGTTTGTTTGTTTCTAAAATTTTATTATGTAGTTCTTTGAAGAAAAATCACCTACAACAATTTTGATTCATTATGAAATCAATTATATATTAAAAAACACCTATAAGAATTTTCTTATCTAGTCATATCTCCAAAACATCGAAATAATATATGTAAGATTTTTCAACATGGAAACACTATTTATGTATAATTTCATATATGTTGAAGAATTATATTTCATGATTCATTACTTTTATGGATTATTTCTTGCCTACAAAAACTATTAGATGAGTTTGTAAAAACTATAGCCTTGACACCAAAATGTTCAACACCACATATTCTGTCTCCAAATAAATCTCAAACACTTCAAATCCTCCTGAGTTACCTCTATGAATATTTGGTAATTTTCTAAGACTTATCAAACCTCCTCCACGTAAAAAAAACTAACTAGATCTTCTAAAACTCATATTCAAGGGATGTTTTACAATAAATAAAATATTCTAAAAAAATTCAAAAAACAATGGAGTTCCTCAATCCCCCTTTATATGTTTTGGTAACCAACCTAAAAACACTTATGTTAAACTTATCAAAATTATTATAGCTCAAGAATCATCAAAACATATACTATATCGTAGAGATATATCTTATCACTACACCATAGGATGATTTTGGGTTATTGAAAGAATTAAAATCCTCAGTGAAAAAAATATGTTGTCCAGCTGGTTTAAATACTCAAAAAATCAAATCACCTCAAAAACAATAATGATTCACCCTCATTAAAAAAATAATTATAGGATTATGTAAACTAAAATTAAACAAATTTTACGAAAACTTTTCCATTCACAATAAATGAAAGATCGGTGTCTTAAATCTCCCCCATGAAAATACATTCCAAAGCACCGTAGGGGGTTATGTTCCATAAATACCAAAGCACGGGTTGAAGGATGAACATGTAGTTTCAACATTAACAATAACACCAAAGCCCAAATAAATAGGTCCAATATGAGGTTCCACATAACCTCATGTGAGCCTCCCCCCACGCAAGAGGATACTGACTATCTATGAGGGAATAGGAAAAATATTAGGAGATTATGCCCTTGGTATCATATATCCAACAATAATAAATAAACCAAAAGTAATAATAAAATAAATAAACCAAAAATACAAAAAATAATATAGATAATGAAGAAAGGAAAAAAATTTCATGTAATAAAAATAGAATTCAACAGTAATATCAAGTTGATAGTATGGACACATGTGGTGCATTAATGTTAAAAATAAAGGAAAATACTGAATAAAAAATACAGAATGACAACAAAAGATCACAGTGTATGTCCAAGAAACACCTCAATCAACCCAACTCCTCTTAACAAACATCCTAGAAATTGTAACATTCACTTTACTATGTCCATGGCCATATAGTCATCACATTCCTCAAGATTCTCTTTTAGGGTGTTAATGTATAACCTAGTAGGACACCACCATTATATACTTAATATAAGTGTCCCATGGGGGCATAATTCTTTATGAATTTACTTGAAAAAACATAAATTAACATACTACTACCTCAGTCATCATGAGATAACCATGAATCCAAAAAATATAGTCCAACCTACTTCATCACAATGACAGATGTCACATCAGATAGAGACAGTAACCTAATTAAAACAAGCATTCACAATTCATCCAAAGGAATAGCAATGACATGATTGATTCCCATTATATAATAAGAGAAATTTTACACGTATCATCAAATGAATCAAATATCTCAGGATACATAGAGACAATATTATCAAATAAATGTTAGAAATATCATCCCATGACATAACCATTTCTGGTTCTGGGCACAATAGGTGTGTGAGATGGGTCATGCCCAACTTTTCATTTTTTCCATGACCGATAATCAATCTGAAATTTAAAAAATGATAAACATTATGAACTACAAAAATGAATCCAACAAAATAGGCAAGATAAAGAACATCAGAAAGAGAGAGAGGATTATCACAGATTATTTATAAATAATTAAATTAATTAATGAATTTTTCTATTGAAATTTTTTATTATCTAATGGATCTTACAATAGATATGAATTTTACCATTATTGTATTTTTGGTAATCAATAAAATTATTCTATCTAGCGATGATCCATTTTTTTACACAAATCGTTGATGTCTCGATAGTAATATCCCAGTGCTAGCATGATATATCCTATCAATAGCATTATCCTCCTTTGATCGCCTTGAGAACTGATGCCAATGCATTATACTTGATATCTCTTGAGAGTGGTAAGTGGAGGAAGAGGTCACTCTGTTCAATGGAGAATTCATGGATAGGGATATCTCTAGGGATTTATTGTATTCTCTAAATCCATTTTTCATAACCCATAAAAATAAATTAGCTACTAAGAAAAATAATATAATATGTTTTATATACTTCTAGGGATAAAATAAAACAACTTAACTAGTGCTTATTTTTTTAATTAATTATAGTGAAACCCCATGTCAAATATAATAATATTAATATTATTTTATCTTGACATGCGCTTAACTTGAGAATTAAATTAAATAGTATATAATAAAATAATATTAAATATTTATAATTTCTCACTGGACCACTAAATTCAGTCCATCATTCCTCCATGATACTTTTTGGGCCTTGAATAATGACTTTTTTATTTAATAAAGATAACTTCCTCATTATCCAATATATAAATAAATTTTATATTCTATAAATAAAAAATAAATATTTCTTCAATATTATATTCATATAATATTCACTCGATTAACTGGTGACAGAATATAAGAAATCATGAAAACCTCAAAAATAATTAACCGTCATATGGGAATCATATAAATTCAACTTGTCAAATAATAAATAATATGAAATTATTTCATTGAGATTGTGTGTACACTTATTGTGTAACCCTTTAGAACTCTTTCTCAGTGGTATTATGTGAAGCAATCTAAAGTCTCTGGATATTGTCTAGAAGCATTCTAAGAAACCCATAGAAAAAAAGTTAATTATGCAATTAAATAATACCGCACATGGACACTTAACGTGTAATATAATCCCTTTATCATGATATCTCAAATCAACTAGGTTACAAGCTATTGCCATCAACCTATGTGCATTATGTCTCTTTCATTGACTTCCTAGAATATATATTTCCTATAGAAAACAATTTCTATGGATTTATTTAGGCTTTATCATTTCCATAAATGGGATTGATATATCAACTTCTATTAAAGAACAGAAGTGACATGTCTTTTCGTGAATTATTCATTAATACAATTTTACTCATGACATACTCAATGTATCCTTCCTCACTACATACATCTATCATCATAGTTTTTGTTAATAAATCAAAATACAAAACTGCTAGTACTCAATAATTATAATTTCAAATTTTGGGGAATAATATACACATCTATAGATTGGAAAATCCAATGAAACTTATAAATGTGACTTCTTATAGGTGGGTTATGTTCTCGTAATATCATACACTTGATATTACTAAGGGCGGACCCCATGAAAAGAAACCTCAAATCCCTATGAGTATCCAACCATTGTAGATTATATAAATTGTGTCCCTAAAATGATATCATCAAGATTTATAAAATATATTTATGAATTGTGTCGTAGATTTCTAGGTACTTATGGTAGTGGGGAACTGCAATGACTGTTTAGTGCAACAGCTACTCTTAAGAAATTATCACATACTGTGTTTCATAGAACAAAAATCATGATGTGATAAATAGTTTACTAATATTAAAAACTTTGAAAAAAAGTTATCATAATGTATATAGAAATTGTTTATAGGTCACCAAATCCAAAAGACTACCACTTTCACTAGATCCTGCTGGTAACAACCTTTAGTCCACAAGATCTCACATGATACTCTTATTGCTTCTTAAATTGGATATTAGTAAAGGGGTCATGTCACGACCCTACCCTAACTAGGCTCGAGCCGCAACTCCCCCAAGCCTGCCTCCATAGGCCAGGGGCTGGAGACCAACGCCGAAGACACAACAACTCGAGGAGGCCTTTGCCTAAGTACCTGTACACACACATGCAACACACTCAATGAAAAAGTGCAGAGTAAAAAAGAAAAAAAAGTACCAAATTCTATAAATAAACCACAAATGTGCATCGACCTCTAATCAGTACAATGTAAAGGCTGAAGGTAAAATGAAAAGAAAAGGGAAAAATAGGCGCCCAAACAGAAAAGGTTCCACAACTCGGCAACAGGTAAACAAAAGAGAAATAGCTGGAAGGCTCCCCCCCCACCTGGAACCCGACTCTGACCACTGTATGTTGTCCATCCTCTTGAACTCCTAAGCTCCACTGAAGTCACACTCCACCTGTCCGTCTTCTGCAAAGTCACACCAAGTGCGGGCAAAGCCCAAGCAGGGGTGAGTATAAAAATACTCAGTAGGATACCCCCGAAGGCTCGAGGGAGAAACAAAGGAGGTACCGAAGGGTGAGAAGTAGATCGAACAAGAAATAGAAAAGGAGTACAACCGAGAGTTCAGTAAAGAGTAACATTAGAGAGTCCAGCTCAACCCAACAAGAGAAAGGAGGTAGACTCGTCCAGACACAAGGATCTGGATACGGTGGGAAGATGAACTTCTCGTCGAGTCTTCGCTACCTATAGCGGGAGATTAGACTCATCCAACCATGAGAATCTACACACAGAAAGCACTTGGCATACCACATGTGTCTTCACCTCTCCTAGAGGGAGAGTAACGAAGCCCAAAATGTGGGTACTAGAATAAGGTATATACATATATATATATATATATATATATATATATATGCTCTTTCAAGAAACATGAACTAGATCATAAGGGGATCTCTGTCCCATAGATCAGCCAAAGAAAGGTGAGTCTCCAACAGTCCCAGAAGTAAAACCATCAATGCCCAGCAACCCTCACGTCTTCCCTGAACTGCAAGTCAAGTGGATCAAGTCACCACACCTCGAAACTATCCGCTTTGGGCGGAACTGACTCGCCCACACGGTTTTAGGTCGCATCGCAAGGACGCCTCTCAGTGGGGAAAGCACCCATCATACTTTATAGTTCTAGGGGAACATCAAGCCACACCTCGTTACTACCCCGCAGTAGAGAGGTCTCCTCAAAGTCGACAGTCGACCCCCCTGCCCAGCCCCGTTAGAGGGTGATCCTTGGAAGTTGACGGGTTCCCACTGGAGGGAGACCCGACAAGAGTCTACGGGTGCCACACTGCCCAGTCCCGAAAAAGGGTAATCCACTGGAGGGTGACCTGACTAAAGTCATCGACGAGTCCCAATGCCCAGTCCCATAAAAGGGAACTCCACTAAAGGGAGGCTCGGAACCATCATCGCCGACCACTTCCCAGCCCAGCAGGAGGTAGACCCGGCATCGGGGACCACTTCCCAGCCAAGCTGGATGTAAACCCGACATCGGGGTCCACTTCCCAGCCCCATTGGAGGTAAACCCAGAACTTCTCTGGCCATCCCAGTTGTATGGTACTTCTCGGTGAACACCGTTGTACTGGTCATCCCTGCTGGATGGTAACCCACTGGCCATCCCTGTTGGATGGTACCGCTCTGGCCATCCCTGCTGAATGGTACCCCACTAGCCAGCCCTGTAGGAAACAATCTCCTGGATTGTCCTGCTGGAAACAACCTCCTGGGTAGAGGATTCGTTCCCGCGTAATGTTTTGGTCACACCAAATCCATAAGAACTCTACCAGGGAACACAAAGCACCTCTACCGTCCAAACCAACAAGAATATAACGGGGTAAAACAACTCAACCCTACTGGTCAAAAACATCGTGAACGAGACTAGGGGGAAACTCAAACCTTCTGGCCAACAAAAGAGAACAGATGCATGGAAAAAATCAACCCTGCTAGTCAAAAAATGAGAACATAACCAGGGGAAGAATCAACCCTGCTGGTCAACAGACGATAACCAAAGAACCCTCTACGTTGTGAGAGGTAAAAAGTACGTAAAGCAGAACATGACATGCACATGGGGTCCACACGACATGTATCCCCAAGTCAACCCCAACCAAGCGCACAAACGTTCTCAGGTAAAAACAACCACATTTACCTCCATGCGTTCTCGTATACTCCCAGAGTATACCACGTTCCAGCACAAAGGCTATCGTGCACACATAACCCAACGCCAACGCGAAGAAGTAACGTAACAACTCCAACTTGCCACCTCATCAGCCTAGGCACGACCAACTACATCTCTTCAAGCATTCACTTCACTCTCCTAAGAGTGTACGCGATCACATGCCAAGGGTCTACTACAAACATGGTAGAAGAACTGCCATCGAGGCACCTTCATATTTTCACATTGAATAAGATTACGTAATAGTCTCCCCTCGCATGAACAGATTACACCGTTGTGATCATCATGAAAAAACATGAGAGATCAACTACTTACTCGCCTCCAACGAATATCCGATGGAAAACTTGCCAACACCGCTTTACCCCCAAACGGCGTCCCGTGATCCCGAGCCTCGGCCCCAAAAACATTCGGGCGCATCGCGCCATTGCGATCCACTTGGAAAAACACATCAAAAGGACTGATCACATTAGTGCAACATATATCCATAGAAAAATATGCATTTCGCGTGCACCACACACGAGCGGTGCTATGTGGGATCCGCATCCCAGTCCCGAAACACAATGAACGGTTTGCACCGTTCTGATCCACTCGAAAAAGCACACAAGTTCGATTAACCACTTGTCTGAAATGGAAAACCGGTGAAGGAGATAGAAATTCACCATTAACGCCCAAAACAGTCCTCGCGGGACCCACACCAGCATGCGGAATCCAAGCGGGCAGACTACGCCAATGCAATGCCCTCAGAAAAACATCCAGAATCGACTACTCGTACGCCCCGAAGGGATGTCCGACAAAAAAGTTTCAAAAATCTCTGTACAACTCGAAAGACGGTCCGTGGGGCCCACACCTCAACTCCGGCTTCAATGCCCGAAACCACACTAGAAAACTTCGCCTCAGCACCAGGGTCCCAACGCCGCTGACGACGCTCAAATCGAACGTCGGATGCATCCGCGCCGCTCAAAACACGAACCCCCGTAAAACATCAAACATACTTAACGCATGTGTCGTTCCACCGAAGCCCCCGTTTCGGGAGATAAAACCCCCAGAAACCATCTCAAAGTATTCGTCTCAAATTAAGGGACGTGTCGCTGCAGACGGTGCTCAAAACGGATGCCCTGCAGATTATTTATCAAGATTAAATCATTTTTCATAATAATAATAAAAATAATAATAATATTATTATCCATTTTTTAATTTTTTTTTTTAAAAAAACCAGACCATCCATTCGGCCGGTCTTTGCCTCCCAACAGGACCCGCAGCGCATGGGTCCTTGTTTCCCCACAGACCAGCGATTCGGCCGGTCTCCGTTGATGCGCAAGCAGGACCTGCAGGTCCTGCTTCCTCCACACGCCCGAGGCGACATCGGGCTCCTCCGCCGAGCGCGGCCGACCGGTGCACCTCTTCGCTGCCCGCGCCGCCGCTGCCCCGCTTGACCGGCTCCCGCTCCACCGGTCGCCTACACCATCGCCCACAGCCGCCTGCTCCGCCGAGCCACCATGTCGGCCTGATACCCATACCCGAGAGCCCGCCGGACTGCCACCGCTACCTTGGAAGGCTGGATCCTCGCCAGAAAACATCAAAAACCCGCTGATTTCGGCAGACGACCGCGAGCGCATCGGGAGTCGAAATTTAAATCCGAAAGATGCGTTGGAATGATCAAAATTTATTCTACACGACAATGGGATTTTATTAGAAATTTGAATTCAACTAGATGATATAATTGAATTGAATGAAAGGTTCAGAAATGAAAACGCAAACCATAACCTCATAATTTGTGGGCGCATCCCGAAGCTTCTCGGTCGATCTGCGCCCCGCCACTCGATGCTACATTGATCGGAGGAGGTAGGTGGAGGAGGTCCAAGGGAGGGCTCCTTGGTTGCTTGGGAGTTCCTCTTCCAGAGAATTAGGGGGAAGGGGAGATGGTGGGGAGGTGTTTAAGTAGGGAAAAGAAAATTAATTAATTAAAATTAAATTACTTTCATCCTTAATTTAACCCGCATCCGAATATCTCGACGATGTCGAGATGAAGTCTCCCCTAGGGAAAACACCACCTCCCGAGCACAATAGAGGTCTCCAAATTTTAATCCGAGTCCCCATTCAAAAGTTATTAAACTCGACGCCCGAGGACTCCAAATTACGAAAATGCCCCTGAGGCCATTTTTCACTGACGGCCCGCGCCCATGAAACTTACAACCCTCCTTGGGTAAACAGCACATTAGAAACTCAATGGTGCCCTCATTTTTCCTGTCTGAGCCACCGTTTATGAGATACGTGAGTTTAACCATTAAACGAGTAAATTAATTAATTAATTTATCCGTTTAATGTTCCGGTAGCGGGCGAGGGGTCCAAACGTCCCACACCGACATGATTTATGTCGTTACTAGGGTAAACACCCCATTTAGGACCCATCCTTACACTCGGATTTAGGATTAAAAGCACCGTTTAGGAGTTATCCCATTTATTTGGCATGCCCAGTGTGAACGCACTAAAAATTCAATTCCGACCAAACCGGGTCTCAGAATCGCACGCCGTCTGTAGGAGATGCTTTGGAATAACCTCAAGAATATTACAAAGTATTTTATAGCAAAAATAGGGTTCTTAAATCATTCCCTCCTTCAAGCTATTTGTCGATGAAAAGTAAAACCAGGGAACAACTCAGGGTACTAAGCCCGCACCTGGCTCTTCCGTACCCAGAAGAACTCTTGCACAGTTCCGCATCCCCACACACAGACCAAAGGATTTGATCTGTTCAAGTGAGGTTTTCCCTTCTCGATGATGCGCATAAGAGATCACACACATCTCCTTAGGTAAGCCACATGGGAGACATCGTGCATCCACTCTAGACTTTGGTTTTAGGGCAGGAAGGTAGGGAACCTCACCATCCATTCACACGTTCTCAAACAGTCCGAAGGACCTCGGGGGTAGCTCAACTTCCCAACCAAACACCTACATCGCATGTCGCAACTGGAATCACCGCACGCACCTGGAACAAGGCCTGGTGATTCCCTTATTCAAAACATCCATATGGTGAAACACCCAAGGATATCTGGTCACACAAGATTTCACAGTCGATGTACCACAACCAAGACCCTCTTACATGCTCGTAAGTGAAGGAGTCAACACCATCGACTAAAGGGAAAGGTTCTACGCCTCTACCTTTCCGACACAGGGTTACACCGATACCCCGCGTCACTCTGGTAACAACTCAAACAAGGAGCAGGGAGAAAATAATTTCACACACAGAGTCTAACAATTCTACTGCAAAAAGTAAAAGAGCCATAGAGCGTACCTCTTATCACCTCATGCTCTGCAAGATCGTAGAAATCCAAAGCTTGTGGTTGTCTGTGGTCCTAACTGTCAGCTCCTGGAGCCTAACATGGACCGCCTAGTGGTGATGGGAAGACCTTGTAAAGTCGTCCCCCACTACCAGCTCCGCCCGCTCCTCTGCTAGCACCACCTCTTGGGGCGCTACTCAGATCACGGCGCTACCTCTTCCGCGGTGGTGCACCTGCTGCCTGCCCGATATTCTCAGCGTGCCTAGTCGGGCGGTCCCATGCCAAGTGACCTCATCCATCGCAAGCATAACACAGACTCTCTCTGGGCTTCACTAGTTCCCTCTGGCACCACTGTGGTGTACGACCATGCCCCTGAGTCCGGTTGTCAGAAAGACACATCCGTTGAAGTTCTTCTTGCCGATGCCCGCTACCTGTAGCAGACATCTCGGCTCTGTCGAGCATGTTGCCACCACCGACTGAAGAACGCGATAGGAATCCCTCTGTCACTAGTGCCTGCTCTAGCACCCCTGCATATGTGGAAATTCCCAATGGTACTATAACAGCACAAATATCTCCGCGGAGACCCTGCTCGAACTTCCACGCTCGGAAGTTATCATCGTGGACCATGTTCGGGTAAAAGCATGCACGGTCTGCGAAACTAGCCGCGTACTCGGCCACCGTCATCCCTCCCTGCTGAACCTGCAGGAGCTCTTGAATCCGAACGGAGCGTAAGAAGGAGGGTAAAAACTCCTCACGATACAACAACTGAAGGTCTCCCAATGAAAGCGACAACTCATCAAGAAACTGAGTCACCAGACCCCACCAACACCATACTACTCCATAGAAAACGTCGGCAGCCAAAGCCCCCATAAGATCTGTCGGCATTTTCACAAGACTAAAAAGGAAGACCACTGTCTCCAGCCAAACCCCTACTGCCTGAGGGTATGGCTCACCACCAAACCTCAGCGGTCTCTGTCTCTGGAACTCACGGAGTGTAGTCAACCTGAGATCAATCTCAGTCTGCTCTGTTGAAGCTCTCTACTGCTCAATAGGTGGGGGGTGCTGCTACCAGACCACCCGGATAAATGGGCTTTCATGAGAGGTCATGGACTGTGGCCTCATATCTCACAAGGTCGTATTCATGAACCAAAGCTGGTATCCTGGCTGGCTGTCTTTGCGGAGACATCCTAAATGTTATTAAGGAGTGTTGCGGTCAGATGAGTATATATGTATATAACAGTAACAACAATGGGGAGCTGATTCAAGAATGACATTCAAAGACTCAATCCTATGTGATGCTCAAACCAATTTTCCCTACAACAAGTGTCTCAGCTTGCCGAGTAGACAAGCGGGTTATCTGGGTCCTGGTGAATGGATATATCGGACGCCGCACCATCACTGGACTCCCTGGCCTGAGAGCCACTCTTGAGACACATTAACACTATTGCCCTAAATCTCAACCAATTCCTTTTTAGGGACATCTGAAAAATGTCCCAAGGAATTAAGCAACTCTGATACCAATTTTTCATGACCCGACCCTACCCATGCTCTAGCAGCAACTACCTCATGCCCGCCTCCATAGGCCAAGGGCTGGCGACCAGTGCCAAATGCACAACAACTCAGGGAGGCCTTTGACTAAGTACCTATACAGACACATGCAACACACTCAATCCAAAAGTACAGAGTAAAAAAGAAAATCAAAGTACCAACTTCTATAAATAAACCAAAAGTGTACATCGACCTCTAATCAGTACAAAGTAAAGGCTAAAGGTAAACTAAAAAGAAAAGGGCAAAACACGCGCCCAACCAGAAAATGTGCCACAACCCAGCAACAGGTAAACAAAAGAAAAATAGCTAGAAGGGTACCCCCAACCTAGAACCTGACTCCAACCACTGTACACGTTCCAAGCTCCTGAACTCCTAAGCTCCACTGAATTCATGCTCCACCTGTCCGTTGTCTGCAAGGGCACACCAAGTGCGGGCAAAGCCCAAGCAGGGGTGAGTATGAAAATACTTATTAGGATACCCCGAAGGCACAAGGGAGCAACAAAGGAGGTACCGAAGGGTGAGCAGTAGATCGAACAGGAAATAGAAAAGGAGTACAACCGAGAGTGCAGTAAAGATTAATAGTAGAGAGTCTAGCTCAACCCAAAAAGAGAAAGGAGATAGACTCATACAGACACAAGGAGCTGGAAATGGTGAGAAGATGAAATTCTCGTCGAGTCTTCGCTACCTATAGCAGGAGAGTAGACTCATCCAACCATGAGAATCTAGACACAGAAAGCACGTGGCATACCCCGCGCGTCTTTGCCTCTCTTGGAGGAAGAGTAACCAATCCCAAGAAGTGGGTACTGGAACAAGGTCTATACATATATATATATATATATATATATATATATATATATATATATATATGGTCTATCAAGAAACCTGAACCAGATCATAAGGGGGTCTTCGTCCCATAGCTCAGCCCAAGAAAGGTGAGACTCCAATAGTCCCAGAAGTAAAACCATTAATGCCCAGCATCCCACACGTCTGCCCTGAACTGTATGTCAAAGGGCTCAAGTCACCGCACCTCAAAACTATCCGCTTTGGGTGGCACTGACTCGCCCGCACGGTTTTAGGTCACGTCGTAAGGACGCGTCTAAGTGGGGAAAGCACCCCTCGTACTTGAGATTTCTGGGGGAATGTCAAGCCACATCTCATTACTGCCTTAGAGTCGAGAGGCCTCCTCAAAGTCGACAGGTGACTCCCCTGCCCAGCCCCGCTAGAGGGTGATCCCTGGAAGTCGACGGGTTCCCACTGGAGGGAGACCCGGCAAGAGTCGATGGGTGCCACACTACCCAGTCCCGAAAAAGGGTAATCCAATGGAGGGAGACCCGGCTAATGTCATCTAAGAGTCCCAATTCCCTGTCCCGTAAAAGGGTACTCCACTGGAGGGAGGCTCGGAACCGTCACAAGGGACCACTTCCCAACCCAACTGGAGGTAAACCCGGCATCAGTGACCACTTAACAGCCCAGATGGAGGTAAACCCGGCATTGGGGACCACTTCCCAGCCCCACTGGAGGTGAACCCAGAACCGCTCTGGCCATCCCTGCTAGATGGTACTACTCGGTGAGCACCGTTGTACTGGCCATTCCTACTCGATGGTAACCCACTGGCCATCCCTGCTAAATGGTACTGCTCTGGAAATCCCTGCTGGAAGGTACCCCACTGGGCAGCCCTACTGGAAACAACCTCCTAGCCATCCCTGCTGGAAAAAACCTCCTAGGTAGAGGATCAGTGCCCACGCAAAGTGTTGGTTACACCGAATCCACAAGAACTCTACCAGGGAACAAGAAACACCTCTGTTGGCCAAACCATCGAGAACAGAACCGGGGAAAACCACTCAACCCTGCTGGTCGAAACCATCATGAATGAGACCAGGGGGAATCTCAACCCTTCTGGTCAAAAAACGAGAATAGAACCAGGGGAAAGCACCACCCTGCTGGTCAAAAAATGAGAATAGAACCAGGAAAAGAATCAACCCTGCTGGTCAACTGATGAGAATCGAGGAACCCTCTACATCGCGATAGTTCAAAAGTACATAAATTATAACATGACACGCACATGGGGTCCACACGACGTGTGTCCCCAAGTCAACCCCAACCAAACGCACAAACATTCTCAGGTACAAACAACCACATGTACCTCCATATGTTCTCGTATACTCCCCGAGTATACCACGTTCCAGCCCAAAGGCTATCGTGCACACGGCACCCAACGTCAACGCGAAGGGGTAACATAACAACTCCAAATTTCCACCTCATCGGCCTAGGCACGACCATATAAATCTCTTCAAGCATTCACTTCACTCTCCCAAGAGTGCTCACGATCACACGCCAGGGGTCCGCTATAAACACGGTAGAAGAACCGCCACTAGGGCACATTCATATTTATACATTTAATAAGATCGTGTAAGATTCTATGCTCGCCTGAACAGATTACACCGTTTTAATCCTCACGGAAAAACATGCGTGATTGACTATTAACTCGCAACCAATGGATATCTGAAGGAAAAGTCACCAACACCGCTTTACGCCTGAACGGAATCCTGTGATCCCGAGCCTTGGCCCCAAAAATAGTCGGGCGCATCGCGCCATTGCGATCCCCTCAGGAAAACACGTCAAAAGGGCTGCTCACTTGCGTGCAACGGATATCTGGAGAAAATGATTCATTCCGATGCACCTCACACGAGAGGTGCTACGTGGGACCCGCATCCTGGTCCTGAAACACAATGAACGGATCACACCGTTGCGATCCTCTCGAAAAAATTACACAAGTTAGATTAATCACTTGTCCGAAATCGAAAACCGGTGAAAGAGATATAAATTAACCGTTAACACCCAAAAAAGTCTGTATGGGGCCCGCACCAGCATGCAGAATTAAAGCGGTTAGACTGCACCAATGCAATTCCCTTGAAAAAACACCCAAAATCGACTACTCACATGTCCCAAAAAGACGTCCGACGAAAAAGTTGCAAACAAATGTGTACATCTCGAAAGACGAGTCATGGGGCCGACGCCTCAACTCCTGCTTCAACGCCCGAAACCACACTGGAAAACTTTTCCTGGGCACCAGGGTCCCATTGCTGCTGACGGTGCTCAAATCGGATGTCAGATGCATCCGCGCCACTCAAAACACGAACCCCCAGAAAAACGTCGAACATACTTAACGCACGTGCTGTGACACTGAAGTCCCCGTTTCGGGAGTTAAAAACCCCTGAAACCATCTCAAAGTATTCGTCTCAAATTATAGGACATGTCACCGCAGATGGTGCCCAAAACAGACGCCCTATGGATGATTTATGAAGTATAAATAATTTTTTATAATAATAAAAATAATAATAATAATAATAATAATAATAATATTATTATTATTATTATAAACCAATTTTTTATATTTTTTTTTAAAAACACGATGGCCATTCGGCCGGTCTTCGCCTCCGAACAGGACCCGCAGCACGCAGGTCCTTGTTTCACCACAGACCAGCCATTCGTCCTGTCTCTGTTGACGCGCCAGCAGGACCTGTGGGTCCTACTTCCTCCGCACACCTGAGGCGGCCTCGGGCTCCTCCACCGAGCGTGGCCGGCCGATGCAACTCGTCATGACTGTAACATCCCGAGTCCGGAGCCCCTCCACTGGTGCCCGTACCCAGTTCACCACATTACCTCAAGCGCGTTTCCCCGAATGCCAGAGGCTTCCGACTAGCAGCGAGGGCCTTGGTGAGTCGGTGGGGAACTATGCCCCCATTCGGTAAGGTATACAAGGTAAGAAAACAACAATAACAGTGAAAATGAAAAACAACATGCATAACAACAGAAACCAAACAGCGGAAGCACTGTATATATATATAATTGTGATAAGAAAGATGCAGTAGGTACAAGTATCTAAGGAAAACAGCAAACACAAAAACGTGCTGAAATACAACTGAAACCAAGTGCAAAAGAAAAACAATGTAAGCTCCTCAGCATCGTGAGCCACGGCTCGGTCCCATGCTCCCCAGCTCCAAGTGAAATCAATATCTTGAAGTAGAAGGGCGCTTGCCCTTATCTATACTTGTAGAAACATAGTCTACTTGGGCCCAAAATCATGGCCCAAACAGGGTGTGAGATACAATCCCAGTTGGCAACCACCCAATGATCTGTGCCTAACAGTCAATGAATACATGGCAGTACTAAAACAAGAAGTAGTAAATAGAAAATCAAAAATAACTACAATCCACAGTTCTAACAAGCATAACACACAAGTAAGAAGCCAGCAACAAAAGAAGAAACAGGTAACCCTCTGGGTAGCTCTAACAGTCTAACCCCTATGGTTCAACCTACCAGTACTAGAAACCCTCTAAGAGGCACACACAGTCTCACCCCTCTGGTTCAGCTACATAAATTAAGCAGACTCTCTGGGGAAGCACTCACCATCAATTCCCCCTATAGTATCGTATCATGCTAAAGGCTCTCTAGGGAAGCACTCAAAGTCAATTCCCTCTGTGGCCCGCGTCGTGGATCTAAAACTCTCTGGGGAAGCACTCAACGTCAATTCCCCATATAGTCTCGCGTCGTAATTAAAAGACACTATGGAGAATCCCTTTCGTCAATTCTCCCTTGGGTCTACTACTCTAGGTTCTCATAGTCCTGAGTATCACTAAACATATTCAACGCGTGTGTATCATCCAAGTAAACCTCAAGAACTACTTGGCTAACAACTATGGTTCAACAGTAATACTAAAGCCACAGTCCACAATCCTACAACTAGGCATGGCAATTAAAACTGAGCACAAACAAAATACTCTAATCACAAGAAATAACCTCTACTAATGCAATCAAGCAAAGCAGGTAAGCAGGAAGGGAAAAACAAGAAACACGCAATACCCCGTTTAAGGTTATTGGTGGAATTTGTACATAATATTCATCAACTTTCTACGGAAAGGCACAAACCACCTACCTTGATCCGAGGAGATCGATATATGTGAATCTAGATGACAGATTCCTCTTAGAACAATGTAGATCTGAGAAAACGCACAAAATTTTCATCCCACAATAACTTGGAAACGAGTAGGAATCAAGAAACAATGCTAAAGCAGAAGGAAGAACTTACCGTTGCGATTCCAACGCAACTGACCATGCTCGAATCGGAGAACGAATGGTGGGGCGGTCGTCCGTCGAAGATCCAGCCGTACGGTCTCTCTCAGACGGTCGAAACATGAAGAAGAAGATGGATATGGGGGTTAGACGTGACCCCGGTCAATTTTATGAAAAAAAAGAAAGTACACGGCGTGTAATTTTGGAGGACACAACGTGTACTTCGAATTTTCCATACTCCGAAATAACTGGCCTCCACCTCAGCCTTACACACCGTGTGTGTGGCCTAGACACGACCAACACATGGCTTCGAGCCGGGGAAAGAGTACACGGCGTGTACTTCTGAAATTTCCAGAAAATCCATTTTTCTCAAAAACTCCAGAAAAAAGGAAAAACATACCTGAAAAGAGATCTGGGTTCTTACAAACTTCCCCCCTTAAAGAAATTCATCCCCGAATTCACCTAACGAGGTGGTGAAGGAGAAACCCCGAACAGCTCTGGCCACTACGATCGTACATCACCCTCCCTCTCCCATGTCTCGTCCTGTACTCGCCCGTGCTGCCATAGCACTCGTACCATAGGAACAGACCGCCCGTAGAGAACCTTTGTACTATGATCGACAATCCGGATAGGATGCTCCTCCAATGACGCATCCACCTCAAGCTCGACTTCCTCGGGCTGAAAGACGTGAGATAGGTCTGAAAGGTAACGTCGGAGCTGAGAGACGTGGAAGACATCGTGCATGGCCCGATACCTCTGAGTTAGCTGCAACCGATACGGGACCGGCCCCACTCTTTACAAAACCTCAAACGGCCCGACATACCGCGGTGAAAGCTTACCCTGTCTCTGAATCCTCTTGTGTCCCAACCTCGGTGGACACGTAGGAAATCTTGATCACCGGCCTCGAACTCCATAGGTCACCTCCCCTGATTAGCATAAGACTTCTGTCGAGACTGCGCTGTAGCTATCCTCTTCCGAATCATCTCTATCTGCTCTGAAGTCTCTTAAACATGACGAGGTCCTAGAAAAGCTGCCTCTCCTGCCTCTAGCCAGCATAAGGGTGATCGGCACGACCTACCGTAAAAAGCCTCGTATGGAGCCATCTGAATGGTCGCCTGGAAACTGTTATTGTAGGCAAACTCCACCAGAGTAATATGCTTCTCCCAAGAACCGCCAAAGTCCAGGATGCAAGCTCGGAGCATATCCTCAAGCACCAGGATTGTGCGCTCGGACTGGCCATCAGTCTGGGGATGGTATGCTGTACTCAAAAGTACCTGTGTACCCAAGGCCTTCTGAAGTCCCTGCTAGAACTAAGAGGTAAAGCACGCATCTCTGTCTGAAACAATAGAGCGCGGAACTCCATGCAGACAAAATATCTCTCTGATGTAAATTCATCCCAGATCATCGACACTGAAGGTATCCTTGATCGAAAAGAAGTGAGCAACCTTAGTAAGCCTATCGACGAAAAACCAAACAGCATTGTTCCCCCGAGGTGATCTCGGCAACCTGGTCATGAAGTCCATCGCAACATCGTTCCACTTCCACTCCGGAATGGGTAACTGCTGTAAAATCCCCATTGGTCACTGATGCTATGCTTTCACATGATGACAAGTAGAACATCTCAAGACAAAACCAGCAACATCCTTCTTCATACCAGGCCACCAGTATTGGCGATGAAGGTCCCGATACATCTTGGTGACGCCAGGATGAACTGGCCAAATAGAGGAATGGAAATCTCGTATCAGCTCTTCGCGTATGTCTACTGGCACCCATACGCGTCCCTGGAAGCGCAAGATCTCATCCTCACCCACTGTCCATCCAGAAAGAGGGTCCCCTCCTAACACACTCTCCCGCATGACTAAGCCTTCTGAGTCTGATAGCTGCCTCATCCGTACCCGATCAAGTAGCATGGAGGTAACAACTACAAAAGATAGAAAAGTATGTCCCTGTCTGTCGTGCACCTCCAGATGCATCTCAGAGAATAGAGCCATCAACTGCCACTCACTACTGGCCTCCTGAACTTCCTGAATCTGAGTTCTCCTGCTCAACGCATCTGCCATGGTGTTACCCTTTCTCGACGTATAGGCGATCTCGAAATCAAAAGACTGAAGATACTCGACCCACCTGTGCTGCCTTAGATTCAGATCACACTGAGTGAATATATACTTAAGACTCTTGTGGTCATTGAATACCACAAAGTGCTCTCCCAGAAGATAGTGTCTCCAACATCACAAGGCATGAACAACAGCTGCCAACTCCAGATCGTGCGTAGGGTAGTTCCTCTCATGTGGCCTCAACTACCGAGACCCATACGAAACAACTCCATCTCCCTGCATAAGCACAGCTCCTAGCCCAATACCTGAAGCATCACAGTAAACAATGTAGCTCCTGCCGGGCTCTGGAAAGACTAGTATCGGTGCTGACGTCAACCTCCCTTTCAGCTCCTGAAAGGCTGACTCACAAGAATCTGACCATAAGAACTTCTCCCCCTTCTTGTTCAGACCTGTCAAAGGTTCTATTAGACGAGAAAAGTCATGAATGAAGCATCTGTAGTATCCAGCCAGCCCTAGGAAGCTCCATACCTCAAAAACGTTCTTCAGATGCTCTCAAGAAACTACAACTATCACTTTCTTTGGGTCCACAGATACTCCTACCACTGAGATGACGTGACCCAAGAAGTGAATATGATCCATCCAGAAGTGGCACTTCGAGAGTTTAGCATAAATCCGATGCTCGCTCAGTGTACTCAGAACGATATCAAGATGTGTGGCATGGTCGTGTCGAGTGTGAGAGTACACCAAGATATCGTCCACAAAGACCACAACGAAGGTGTCCAAGTAAAGATGGAACACTTGGTTCATCAGTTCGATGAAAAATGCAGGCGCGTTCATGAGACTGAACGGCATAACTGTATACTTGTAAAGACCGTACCTGCAGCCAGAGGTCCTCCCTCCCCCAAGAACGTGGGAGGATGCTGCTGCTGGAAAACCTGCGTCAAGTCTGCCATAGAAGAGGCAGGAGGCGGTGCTCCCTGGAAGGCCGGCATCATCCTCATGAAACCTTCCCTGAATTGTGCATCAGCGCCCGCGACTGGTATAACAACCAGTGCCAAGGCTGGCTCGGCTGGGGGGTCGACAGGAAGTCCTTGATCAGCCCTGTCTGGTGTCTGATCACTGCCTGACGACAGAGGTATGACCAGAGGACATCTCGGAGGCATAGCTCTGAAAGATCAAAAGCACACCTTAGATCAGGAAGATAAGGACAGAGAACACAAGAGTAAAAAACGGGAACAGGGGAAGAAAAACACACAATATTTCCAAACACGACTACACGGTGTGTATAAAACTACACGGCGTGTCTACTTAAGCCACTGACATGGGAATGTACCCCTGCCCTACATGTCATGTACACTTCAAAATACACAGTGTGTTGACCCCAACACACGGCGTGTACGTGAAAAATATTCCCCTACCCGAGTCTCCTTACACGGCTAACCCACAGAGTCCGACTCAACCCAAGACTACACGGCGTGTTCGAAACAAACACAGTGTGCACTAGACAAGGCTTCGGCGGCCCGTGTTGTTAAGCACACGGCCATCTACACGGTGTGCTCCGAACAAACACGGTGTGTATAGTCGAAGGTGACACCGTCCCGTGTTGTTCGTGACACGGCCGGGTACCTGGACAAGACTACATGGCGTGTTCCGAACAAACACGACGTGTGGAAAGGAAGGTCACGCCAGCCCGTGTTGGTCGTGACACGACCGGGTACTTGGATAGGACTACACGACGTGTTCCCTATGGACACGGCATGTTCTAACCGAGCTTCCCTGACTCGTGTTGTTAGTGACACGACCAGGTACACGGCTCCGAACTCACACAGAGTCTACCAATGGTACACGACGTGCTCCCGAAGTTACTCCCACAACTCCGTGTTCTGCTCACACTATCAGTGACACGTCCTGAAAACTACACGGCGTGTATCCAAAAAGTACATGCCATATACTCTGGGTTTTTCTGGGCAGTAGCTCAAAAACTGCGCAGAATTCTAGAAACACGAAAAACAAGGGAAGAGATGCCAAATTCCGATCCGGGATGGCCCATAACAACTCAAGAACGAAAATATGGTGTTCATTTTAAGAAAGAAAAAAAAACAACAGTTTTCTAACATAGCAACATAGAATCTATCAAGCAACTATCACAACATCATGCATAATCTACACAAAGTCTATCACAACAGCATGAAATCGCTAATTCACCCTATATGTCATGGAAAGAATGCATGACATGTGATTTCTACAAGTGCCTATATGATGCATGAGATGGCATACAATCATCTCATCGGGTTGCGAAAAAAATAGAACCAAAATATCAAAACAATAACCGCACAAGTCATGTGAATCACTCTAGGTGAAATCAGATCAACTATAAAATCTCATAACCAGAAAACTGCAATTAACGAGGTAGTATGGCATTTCCCTGCACACGGGTTAGCTACTCCCGAGCATAGATTAATGCCAAGTACCAAATATGTCCTATCCCAGGCTAAGGTCTCCAAATAGTAAGGCAAGAGAAAAGAACTCCTCTGATACCACTTTGTAACGTCCCGAGTCTGGAGCCCCTCCACTGGTGCCCGTACCCGGTTCGCCACATGACCTCAATCGCGTTTCCCCAAATGCCAGAGGCTGCCGACTAGCAGCGAGGGCCTTGGTGAGTCAGTGGGGAACTATGCCCTCATTCGGTAAGGTATACAAGGTAAGAAAACAACAATAATAGTGGAAACAATAAACAACATGCATAACAACAGAAACCAAACAGCGAAAACAATGTATATATATATCTATGATGACAAAGATGCAGTAGGTAAAAATATCTAAGGAAAATAGCAAACACAACAACGTGCTGAAATAAAAATAAAACCAAGTGCAAAAGAAAAACAAAGTAAGCTCCTCAGCATTGCGAGCCACGACTCAGTCTCATGCTCCCCAGCTCCCGATGCAATCAAGATCCTGAAGTAGAAGGGCACTTGCCCTTATCTATACCTGCAGCAACATAGTCTTCTTGGGTCCAAAAGCATGGCCCAAACAGGGTGTGAGATATAATCCCACTAGGAAACCACCCAAAGATCAGTGCCTAATAGTCAATGAATACATGGCAGTACTAAAACAAGAAGCAGTAAACAGAAAAGCACAAACAGCTACAATCCACAGTTCTAAAAAGCATAGCACACAAGTAAGCAGCCAACAACAAAAGAAGAAACAGGTAACCCTCTGGGTAGCTCTCACAGTCTAACCCCTATGGTTCAACCTATCAGTACTAGCAACCCTCTGGGAGGCACACACAGTCTCACCCCTCTGGTTCAGCTATGTCAATTAAGTAGACTCTCTGGGGAAGCACTCATCGTCAATTCCCCATGTAGTCTTGTATCATGCTAAAGGCTCTCTGGGGAAGCACTCAACGTCAATTCCCCCTATGGCCCACATCGTGGATCTACAGACTCTTTGGGGAAGCACTCAACGTCAATTCCCCCTATAGTCTCATGTCATAATTAAAAGACACTATGGAGAATCCCTTCCATCAATTCTCCCTTTGGTCTACTACTGTAGGTTCTCACAATCCTGAGTATCACTAAACATGTTCAACACGTGTGTATCATCCATGTATACCTCAAGAACTATGTGGCTAACTACTAAGGTTCAACAGCAATACTAAAGCAACAGTCCAAAATCCTACAACTAGGCATGGCAGAGAAAACTGAGCACAAACAAAATACTCAAATCACAATCAATAACCTCTACTAAAGCAATCAAGAAAAGCAGGCAAGCAGCAAGGGAAAAAAAGGAAACACGCAATACCCCATTCAAGGGTATTGGTGGAATTTGCACATAATATTCATCAACTTTCTACGGAAAGGCACAAACCACCTAACTCTGTCCAAGGAGATCGATATACGTGAATCGTGACGACATATTCCTCTTAGAACAACGTAGATCTGAGAAAACGCAAAAAACATTCATCCCATGATAACTTGGAAACGAAGAGGAATTAGGAAACAAGGCTAATGAAGAAGGAAAAACTTACTGCTGTGATTCCAACGCAACTGACCGTGCTCAAATCGGAGAATGGACGGCAGGGCGATCATCCGTAGAAGATCCGTCTGTACGGTCTCTCTCAGACGGTCGAAAACTGAAGAAGAAGATGGATATGGGGGTTAGACGCGACCTCGGTCCGTTTAATGAAAAAAAGAAAGTACACGGCGTGTAATTTTGGAGTACATGGCGTGTACTTCAAATTTTCCGTACTTCGAAATAACAGGCCGCCACTTCAGCCTTACACACCGTGTGTGTGGCCCGGACATGGCCATCACACGGCTTCGAGCCGGGGAAAGAGTACACGGCGTGTACTCAGAAAGTACATGGCGTGTACTTCTGAAATTTCCAGAAAATTCATTTTTCTCAAAAACTCCAGAAAAAAGGAAAAACATACCTGAAAAGAGATCCGGGTTCTTACAGTGGCCAGCGCCGCTGCTGCCCCTCTTGACCGGCTCCCGCTCCACCGGCCGCCTACACCATCACCCGCAGCCACCTGCTCCGCCTCGCGTCGACGCCATCGACTCACCCGACCACCGTCTCTATCAATCCAAGTCACCCGCTTGCCGAGCCACCGTGTCGGTCTGCTACCACCGCTTGATAGCCTTCCGGACTGCCACCGCTACCTCGGACCACCCCCACTACCTCGGAAGGTCAGATCATCACCGGAAAACATCAAAAACCCGTTGATTTCGGCGGACGTCTGCGAGCGCGTCTGGACTCAAATTTTAAATCTAAAATATTATTTGGAATGATCAGAATTTATACTACACGAACATGGGCTTTGATTGCAAATTCAACGGCAATTAGACACTATAATTGAATTGAATGAAAGGTTCAGAAATGAAAATGCAAACCAAAACCTCCTACTTCGTGGGTGCATCCTGGAGCTTCTCGGTCGATCCGCGCCCCGCTGCTCGATGCTGCCTTGATTGGAGGAAGGAGGGGGAGGAGGTAGAAGGGAGGGATCCTTGGTTGCTTGGGAGTTCCTCTTCCAGAGAATTAGGGGGAAGGGGAGAGGGTGGTGAGGTGTTTTTGTAGGGAAAAGAAAATTAATTAATTAAAATTTAATTAATTTCATCATTAATATAACCCGCATCCAAACCTCTCGATGAGGTTGAGATTATGTCTCCCCTAAAGAAAACACCACCTCTCGAGCACAACGAAGTCTTGAAATTTTAATCAGAGGCCCTGTTCAAAAGTTATTAAACTCGACGCCCGAGGGCGCCAAATTAAGAAAATGCCCCCGGGGCCATTTTTCACTAATGACCCATGCCAGCGAAACTTACACCTATCCTAGGGTAAAAAACACATTCTGAACGCAACGGTGCCCTTGGTTTTCCCATATGATCCGCCGTTTAAGATATACTAGATTTTAACCATTAAACGAATTAATTAATTAATTAATTAATCCGTTTAACGTTCCAGTAGCAGGCGAGGGGTCCAAACCTCCCGCGCTGACACACTTTATGTCATTCCTAGGGTAAACACCCCATTTAAAACCCATCAGTATACTAAAATATAGGATCTGAAGCACCGTTTAGGAGTTATCCCATTTATTTGGCATGCCCAGTGTGAATGCACTGAATATTCAATTCTGGCCACACCGGGGCTCGGAATCACACGCTGTCTGAAGGCGATACTCTGGAATAACCTCAAGAATATTACAAAGTCTTTTATAGCAAAAATAGGGTTCTTATAGGTCCACCGTGTTCTCCTTTTTGGGAACTATACTCACTTGAACTTCACCCATTTGATAAAAATACCCCAATATTTTATACTTTCATAGTATATATTTTTTTTGATGAATACTTGTTTATTTTTTCAATATCCACCACTGAAGTATAATATCAATACAATGTGATATCTTATTTACTAATAGGTTCCACCTCGAGATCGTAAAAGTGTTCTGTATGCAAATAGGTTCCTTGTTTATATGAGAAGTCTCTATATACTCAAACTCCACTATAGAATTAGAGATAAATAGCTACATTAAAATCATCTAGATCAAAAATCATCTATTGAGATATAAAATATATCCTGATTATAACTTCATATCATTATAATATCTTTAAACACTAGCATCAGTATAACCCCCGATGACCGAATCATCATCTCTCCCACACACCATATCCTTAGTTATTCTCATATACATAAGTAAATCCTTAACAGTCTTCCAATTCTATTATCATGGATCATCTTTACATATCCCTTCCATTTTCAATGCATAGGGAACATAATTTCTATTAAATATTGTGGAAGATATGAATAATCCTATCATTGATTCATATGGTATCTTAATCATTCTCTCATTCTCAGGTTTTTTCTGAGGACACATTTTCATAGAATGATGTAAACCATATGACATTGGAAGTAATACCTTGTGGGATTTTTCAATACATAACCTATGTATTAGCTTGTCAATATATAAACTTTGGCTTAGTCCAGGAATCCTTATTGACCCATGAAAATGATCTTGGTCCCTAGAATAGAGGCTTTTTCAACTAAGTCCTTCATGGAGAAGCACTTGTTTTACCAGCCTTTAATAGACTGTAAGACTGGTATGTCATTTTGAATAAGTAATATGTCATCAAAATATACTACTAGGACAATGACTACATTCCCACTAAACCTATTTTAAATGAATGTATCACATTCATTCTTAATGAAACTAAATTATATTATGGATTCATTTAATTGAATTTTCCATGAATTAGATGCTTTAATCAATCCATAAATTGATACTTGAATCTTGAAATCATTTAGACATCACATGGAGTCACTAACCGATCTAGTTATGTCATTTAGACATATTAATAAATTATTTCATTACAGATTATAGTTTTGAAATCCATATTTAAAATATCATGGTCATGCTATGATACAATAGTAAGTAGAATTATAATGGATACATACACGGAAACTAGTGAAATTTTTCATTGTATTCAGTTCCTCGAAGTTGATAAAACCCTTTAACAACTATCCTTTATTTATAAATATTTAATTTACTCAATATGTCCATTTTTCTCATGAATATCCACTTGAATACAATGGGTTTTTAATCAACTGTTGCATCAACTAGAAACAAAACTTCTTTTTGATACATGGAATCAATTTTTGAATTCATTGACTCTTTCCAATTTGTATATTCTCAGCACTCTACTCCCTCCTTTTATAATATATTTTCCTCATTGTAAAAAAATAATGAGTCACCATATTTAGTGATAGAAAACCCATATCTCTTCTGTTTTTGTACCCCTTTTAAGCTCCAATGTATTACTTATTTTAGAAACTACTTCTTCTATAGGGACCTATGGAGTCTACTATTGTTCCAACTATTCATTATATTTAGAATCAGCTAAATCGAAGTCAGACTTATTCCCAGTATCCATTTTTATTTTGTTCTCCCTATCATGAAAAATACTTGTCTTGTGAGAGTCAATTTTTTGTATGAGGATTTGTATAGGTGTTATCCTTGTGATTCCTAAGGATTACCAATATAGATACACTTTGTACCTTGAGGTTTTAATTATGATTCCAGATAAAAATTTATCCCAACCTCACATACGTTTATGCAAAAAAAATTCTTCTTTCCACTTCATAACTCAAATAGAATTACATTTTATTCTTTAGTAGGTACTCGGATAAATGTGTATGCTATCGTATATAATTAATATCCCCAAAATGATAATGGAAGATCTATATGAATCATCATCGACATTACCATGTCAAACAAGGTATGATTCCTCCTTTCACTGACACCATTACAATGTGGTGTATAATGTGGTGTGAGTTGTTATAGAATCCCATACACTCGAATATAGTCGATGAACACTATGATAAGATATTCACCACCTCAATCTAATCAATTATTCTTTATATTGATTCCAAGTTGATTATTTACATAATTCTTGAATTCCTTGCATTTCTCATATGAATAGGACTTATAACTCATCATGTATGCATAGCCATATCAACTAAAGTTTTCAATAAATGTTATGATGTAACAAAACCCACTTCTATCATGTATATAAAATAGTCCAATCACATCAGTGAGAACCAATATTAGATGATATATTGCCCTTCAACCTATCCACTAAATGGTGGTTTGTTCATTTGTTCTTGTAAACAAGCATGGTGTATTTCCTGTTTTTTTAGCTCAATTTAGTTTAAATAACAATATTTTTAGAGATTTTGTCAAATTATTATCATTTAAATGAACAATACTGTGATTATAGATTTGGGTGTTATATCATTCATGTCAATGTTATTCTTTATCAATTGCTAATACAAATTTTTTTCAATTTAGTAGATAAAGATTTCTATTTGAATTTTTCATATCATAGTATATGTTATCCCTATAAATGAAAACAAATTACAATTTTTTTTAGAAAATACATATTATATAGGCATGATACAAAAACTTAGTTACTGATAACAATTGGTACAAAATAACAGGATTTTAAAACCAAAAGTAGTTTGGCTATTAATGAGAGGTAGTAGTCAACAATGGATATGGAATCCATCCTTTCTCTATTAGCATCTCTTAGATCCACATCTCGTATATAAATATTTTGAATTCTACATGGTTTATACATTTGGATATAGATATGAGCACCAAATGTAATATCTAATTCCCAAATTTTTTGATATTGAATAATTACACTCTATAATAAATGTACCATTAGCTTCTCCATTCTTCTGGGGGCTATTCTAATTACAGCGGCATTCTTTCCACATGCAAGGCATAATACCTCGTTTTTAATTCACTTCCTATGGTTATTCCTCTTCTATGAAGGTCTGTAATCGAGATATTTGGAATTTTAATGAGTCTTGGGACCCTTTTCCATGTTATTAGATTTCTTATTCGCCATATGGTTATGGATTTTATCATTCCCTACACACTTATCCACACGGAGAATCATATTAAGAATTTATAAAAGACTCTTATCATTATTTTCCATATTTTAATTAACAATAAAACTAGAGAAGGTCTTGAGTAGTGATGAACTCATAAGATCTATGTGAAACTCATTCAGTAATTTAATCCCTATGATTTCTATGCATTTAACGTATCAAATTAGATTGAATACATGAGTCCTAGAATGAAAAAACTCCCAATATTATTTATAAATAAAACATTTGTGATCTTGTACCTCAATTGTATTTCCATCTCCTAATAAAGATTCTAATGGAGATACATCATGCTATAACCATGCAGGTCCTCATATTTCCTGAAAATATCATTGGACATTGATGATAACATGAAACATTAAAAATATATAGAATCATTTAATTGTTTCTCATAGATTAATAACTCTTCATCAGTTATCTCATTACCTGGTGCATCAGTAATAGGTTCTTCTAGTACATAAAATTTCATTTCACATATAAGGAAAACAGGTAAGAGACTTTTGCACTGTTAAAATTTTTTTCCATTGAGAAGTTTATCCTTCTCACGTATTTATTTCAATGATTTGATTTTTGTAATTTTAATACTCTTTCTACACAATAATATTAGAAAAATTTTACTATTTGATCTGATAAAATTATACAAAAAATTAAACATTATATTTATTAATCTAAAACTATTTTATTGAAACCTAATAGCCCTCACTATTGGATTTCTAATATCTTGTCTCTTGGAAATTCAAGTGGAAAGTCTCCATATTACCCTTCTTATTACCACAACATTGGTTGGTAAAGAAACATGATTTTTTAGGTTGGAATTCCAAATGAAAAATGAATTAAATCACAATTCTTTGATCAATTAAGTGAAATACCCAATCCTAAAATACCTAAATTGGATTTCCTCAATATTTGAATCTCATTTACAACGGCCTTTCTTTGGTAGTGGACACTTTATCTGAACTAATTTAATTCAACAAAAAAATTCAAGTTAGAATTCCTTAATAATAGAAATTATCCCAAATTTGGCTTGTCATTCAGATTGAACTATGGTTTGATTTTAACTAGAGTATTGGAAGGATATATTAACACAATATATATAATTGATATATATTATTGATTTATGCATAAATTTCCAACTATTATGATTTTTAAATTCTTTTTAATGTTAATGGGATTTACATAAGTGACTAACCAGATCATAGATAATTTTGTTGCATAATCCAATTTATTTTTGTTCTATCGTGTGTGCTTGTGAATTTAATTAATTCGTGCGATCATGATGAAACATCCATAATAAAATAACCATGAAACATGAAGTTAATAAATTAATAAAGTGGTATGATCATCATATTTTACTAATGGTTAGTTTTTATAGTGGTTGATAAAAAACCATTGAACTAGGGTAAAACTCTTTAAACCAACTAAGGTTCATGTTATAGCTTTCCACATGTTAATCGATGTATCTCTCTTGGATTGGTTTCACCTCGGCTTTAAACCTGAACCACATACACTAGATTTGGATCTCCATCCATTACATATGATTGTAATCACACATAGTTGAGGGGGAAAGTGTTTACATAAAAGAAACCATTAGCATTCATGAAATTACATAATAATAGGAGGGAATGTATACAGACCAACAATTTAATTTAATTATAAATTAATGTATACCAATAACATACAATGGTATAGTCTATGCTCATGTATATAAACATGCGCGCAACTACATACACATCTAATAAAACTAGAATTGAATTTCTAATCATTCTTATTTAAGATAAATTGTTCTAAAATAAATTAATTAACACATTTATTTAACCATTTATTTTATATTAATTATCTTCCAAATTTCCTTAAGATTCTCTTCCATCATAATTTTTTAAAAAATAAATAAATTTATTAAAAACTAACTGTTTAAAAAATGTTCCTTGGAAGAACCTAGGTGAATTCTTATCCTAATCTTCCCAAAATGTATTATACTCTTACATAGTTAGTTCATTGTGACATATAGAGTACATGAATTTTCATGTACTTTCATGATGTGTTTTATCAACTTAATGATTATACGAATTACATGATTTTTCTATAATGTATTTTGAATTATTACACATAGAGTAACAATTATAGTTTGACTCAAATATTATATGTACATCTGAAAATTATATAGATATTAATTATATATATATATTAAAACCATTCACATTTTATGTCATATCAACCAAATGACCATAATAAATCACTTGTTAAAAAGGATTTCTAGGTATAACAAATAAATTTTAAATATATGTAATGTTTTCTACGTACATAGTATGTACGATGAGCAACAAGGTGTGTACATCTATCACCGTATATATAACTTACATTTCTTGGGACTCGGTGTGTAAACCATGCCTCAAAAAAGTTTACTACACCACATGCATGAGAGACTGTATTGTTTGTGGACTTCATGTTACATGGTACCGGTTGGGTAGGTTGTGTATGGTAATACACTGACTATCTGGGATTTAAAGGGACTACACACCATGTATGTGGGTACATGATGTGTACTCTAGATGGATTTGTATCACCCTATCATGGACAACACATGGTGTATGCAATAAATACACTGCTTATCCTCAATGAACATGGTTTTTAATAATTTCCAAATCAATTTCTATTGCATTAAACACAAGTACATGGAGTGTAACTTTGGTTTCACAACATGTACTCCAATTTTAACCATCCATAATCTTTAGAAACATCATATGAGTTCTTTGATTTTATTTCTGTAATAAAATTAATGATATCTATTAGATATACATGAAATTATGAAAGACAAAGAAAATATATAAAAATTGGGATTCAAAGAATGATTAAGCATGAATATAGAACAAAATTATAAAATGTATAAATCAATATATGATATTAAAATAATTATAAATAATTAGGTGAATTTTTTGAAAACACTAGAGGGTTCTAGGTGTAACAGAAGCATATGATAGGTCATTCAAAACTTTTAATTTTTTATTATCGATGATAGAACCATGATTTACACAATAATAGGTTTTGGGATCTATGGAATTGAATAAAAGAAAATATACAAGAGATAAAATTTCAAAATGAAAGAGAGGTTCATCAAACATTATTTATAATTAAGTTAATGAATTAACTTGTTTTTCTTTTTTCTTCGTTGATGGATACGATAACATATATATGTTGTAACATCATCCCGATTTTGGGAATCAATATTTTATTTCCTTTAGATGTGATCCACACATGTTCGAAAAATCTTCAAAGGTCATTGTACGAATCTCTATAATCTAGTACGAAAAATCAAATTCATTGTGTGGTCCTCCACTGATTACATATAAAACCTCTTATGAAATAAATATCCTTGACCTCTCTTGACATGATAGTAGTATGTGGATGAATATTTTTTCCATTCATAGGATTGTTCATGCATAATTGCTATCTCTATGGATTAAGAGTATTCTCCAAATTGAATGTGCAGAACAAAAACAATTATTGTCTCACTGATAAATATAATATAATTGAGTTGATATACTTCTAAGGATGATATAAAATAACTGAACAAGTTCCATTGATTATTTTGTTTAATCCCTTCAGATTCCCATGTCAAATAATAATAATAATAATATTATTATTTCTGGACATGCACTTCCCATGAGAATTAAATTAAATATTAATTTAGAAAATAATTTTCAAAATTTATTATTTCTCACAAGACTGTTAAACATGATCCACTATACCAACCTTATATTTATCAGCCCTTATATAATTACTATAAATATCTTAAATAAATATCACTACATTATTTGATAATAAATAAATAAATATTATAATAAAAAAAAATAAAAATAAAATATTTATTAGATATTCTTCACATAATATACTCTCTTCAATAACTTGTTGTGGAATATATGAGATCAAGAAAAAATTAATAATTATTATACCACATGAGTGAATATTATTTACTCAACTAGTTAAACAATAAAAAGTATTATAATTTTAACTAAGACACTAGATAAACATAGTGTGTAACCCTCTTGGACTCTTTCTTAGTGGAATTTTGTAATGTAGTCTAAAGTCCAATGATAGCATCTTGAAACACATCAAGGAAACCATAGATAAAGACGCTAATGCCAAAATTACATAATACCTCAAACAACAACTTATTTTGTAATATAATTCATTTATCACAATATCTCAAATCAAGTAGGTTGCATGCTCGTTCCATCCACCTATGTGGTCGATGTATATTTCATTGACTTATCTAAATTGAAATTTCCTATAAAACACCATGTATATGGATTTAATTAGTCTATATAAAATTTATAAAAGGGGATAATTTATAAACTTCTATTAAAAAAAAGTGACAAATCCTTTCTCACATTATTCATTAATGTAATATTATTTGTGATGTACTAAATGTACCATGCCTCTCTATGAACATCTATTATCCAATTTTACGTCAATAAATAAATGTATATGACTTGTAATACTTATTAATAAAATAATAATTTATAAGGACCCATATGCACATCTATATATAGGAACGTACAACGAAACATATAAATATAGATTTCCTACTGGAAGGCCTCATTCACATAATATCCTACACATTATATTACCATGGGCATGCACCATGAGAAGGTTCCTCAAAGTCCTATAAGCCTCCACCATTATATATTATATAATTTGTGTCCCTCCAATGGTATCATATGGATATAAAACACATATTTAAAAATATTCTCATAGCACTTCTGGGTTCTTATCATAGTGCGAAACTGCTATATATTTTTAGAGTGATGACTGCTCTTATGAAATTATCACATACTATCTTACATAGAAGAAAAATCGTGATGTTATAAGGTGTTTATTAGTAATAAAAACTATGAATACATGTTATTATAATGAACCTAGAATATGGTTATAGGGAATCAACTCTATCTTATCATAGATAGATACAACATATTTAGAGGAAGGATACACATATCATAAGTTGACTCAACAATATCATGATGGATTACAATAATATAATCAATAAAAATACCACATATCATCATACAAGGCCTAAACCAGAATTATTATTGGGATACACATGAATCCACATGATAATCAAAACATATAACTTTATATAAAGGTATTAACACCAAAAAAACATCAAACTCAAACATAATGGTCTAGCAACCCCAATAAACACAAATTGTAATGGTACCAGTATAGATATTTCCTATAACCAATCATAAATTCATAACATAAGGATTCTAAAATGAACACCCAATAAGAGGGGGAAATATAAGTTTAATATAGTCTTATGAATACGAAATGGTGTCAGCTACAATGAAAATATCTTGAATTGTCCGTGGTAGTTGAGGAAAATTTGGAAAATTTGGCTTCAAATCCTTCAAAAATAAAAGGAAAACTAGTCAGATCATGTTATAGACTATAGAAATAAATTTAAAATATAATTTTATGGTTAATTTCATCAAAATAGTTGATATCAAGTAGAAGATGAATTTAATGGATAGATCCATTAAATTCCTTGAACAAAAGATACAATATCCAACTGAAAAATCTACTAGATGGAATGGAACATAAAAAATCACCCAATAAAATCTCATGATTCGAGGTATGTAATTGTAAGATGAAGAATAATGGTTTATATTGATTTTTTGGTATAAAATTGTAATTTTTTTATTAATTACTCCTTTATGAATGGATTGGGAACACAATTTACAATACCATGTTACAATTTTTTGGTATCAATTTCCCAAACCAAGGTAAATTCACATGGTTACGACATACAGTTTGGTAAATATTGAGCTATCTATGTGAATGATAGTCTCTCCAAGTTCTTATTCAACTTGGTTAACTCATGAATCATTATGTTTTCTTCTAATTGTGTATCAATTTTTCTCCCTATAAACCACTTTCCAAACATCCCAAAATACCCCAACACTAACCAAGTCAGTAAGAAAACTAAAGATCAAAACATATAATGATAACTTAGAAAAAGAAAAAAAATAGATAACATTATAAAACTGAGGGGTATTACCGACTCCCCCTCTCAAGGACATAACGTCCCTATGAAGTGCCTCTTGGATTTCTACCCAAAAAACATAAGCCACTAAGCTGTTACACCTAATTATCACTTAAAAGTGTGATCCTAGATAAACCTATTAGACCAGAACACTTGAATAAGAGGAGTAATATTTCCTTTTATCAATATTTCATTGTGATCAATAATTTACTCTGAACATTCCTCGAAGTAAACATATGCATCCAAATAATTCCATATCATCATTTTCAATCGCTTGTATATGATTCACCTAATACATGATGATCTAAGACACATAAAACACATAATTAATACATAGGTAGCATGTAGGAAGTTATAACTAATAATACACCATCCCAATACATGCTATGTTCTCAAATAGTCCCCCAAACTATATTTCCAACTTTCCAAACCTCTATAAGAAATGATTCCCTAACCGAGGTGACACGTGTAAAAATACTCAATCACCCTGGGTGAACTAGAAGATTCATAAACTACTATCTGAAATTTAATGTTGTCTTCTCAAGGTGGTGTCAAACTATATTCAAATTAATTCTTCCCATTGATAATTATATTTTACTAGGAGAAGCCTGATCATTACCATCACACCCATATTAATCCAATACGATGGATAATAACATAGTCTACAATAATGTTTTTCAAAATAATATATATTAATTAAATAATTACATTTTTTATAAATATAATATATTCTAAGTCTAAATAGTCATCCAATAACCCACCATTATCATACACAAATTCTCAAAGTATGTCCTCTTGAATTTGGATCTTCCTCTTAGATAATATATCTCTTTAGGGGTGATATGTTGTTATCGCCTTCAACGATGACCCCAAAACCATATTAAAACCATTAAAAATTTATTATGTTAAACTTTAATCTTTTTCTAATATGATACTTACATGAACAGTTTATTGTGACACTTTTCTTCAAACATATAACCTAGTCAACCATTCTACCAACTGGGATTCATGAATTTTCATGATTTGTGAAAACATCATCATCCAGTCAACCACTAATCACACATCACATCAAAAAAATATAACCCAAAATATCCAATGAATAATTATATTGTTAACTAATCTCACATATTTTTTGGAAGTTTAAGAGGATTCAATAATCCACCATGTCACTGGTGTACAGCCTTAACTCTCGTACATGTAAGGAATTTTTTTATGATCCTTGAAATATCCCTTTTAATACCTACCAACTAGAAGTGACACAAAATTCCATGATACATCTTATTTGATCATGGATGATTTAACCATTACGAGTCATGTGAGCCTCTTATCAAATATTCTCTCATTGAAGTGGGAATTATTACTCTTCCACAGACATGAACCATCACTTTCTCCTCCTAAAATCATCATAGAATAGGAATATATCCCATGTACCATTCCCACATCACAAAATATTTTGAATCAAATTCTTGGATGACCATTAATTGATACAATAATGAGGAAGTGATGACCAAGGTAGGAGATCTTACCACCACTTGATTTTTAAAGTCAATCACATTCTAGAATTCTTGAAAGCCCATCATCATCCAATCCTATGATAGAATTTGAGTACCTAATTCTCATGCCTATAAACTAAGATAATATTTTAGAATATGACCATTCCATTGGGAATATTGTTTTTCAAATAAATTTTATTGAAATACATAACCTATTGTCTCTATATAAAATTTAAATCTATCTAGAAAAAATATCTCCTAATATCTTATCGTCTATGATGTTGAAAATTATTTCTATGAATATATAATGAGGAAAGAACATTATGTAATAATACAAAAAAGATATTTTTGAATCATGAGTATGGTAGTATAATTGTTGGATTTATACAATGAGAGACCCATAAAAACAACCATATTTTCTTTCATCAATACTTCCCCTACGATAATTCTGGGTGTCACACCCAGTTTTAAGGTCTTGGTTTTGATCTAATCTGTTGGCAATACCAATACTATTAATGGGTTTTGGGTGCGATGAATGTTTATCTTTATACTTCCATAATGGTCTAATCATTATACAATGGGTTCCCCAAATCATGTTTGGGAGTTTTTTTTAGAAAATTGTGCTAACTTAATGATTTGGACCAACTGTGAGACCTTTCCAGTTTTAAAACAAATTCTCTTATAACTTCTTATTTTTTAAACATTTTTAACTCATACCACTCCCCACTTTTCCTCCACTGAAATTCTCAAACTAAAATAACCTTTTTGACCCCTTAGGAGTTCATAATCATGGTCAATTTTTGGTTATTTATTCAGTTATTGGGTCACCCTGTGAGTCTATTTAAAGTTTTAAAAAATAATTGGTTTCATTTATATATTTTAAATGATTTAATATTTTTTAGTGATTACACCTCTCATGTGATAAAAAACCCTTAGATTAACCCCCCATGTTCGATTTTCCCTCTATGGTTCCCATTATAGTCACGAATTAGGGAGAAATGGATCAAGGGTTTTGAAATTTTCATGATTTGGTAAGGTAATTTGATTCATTAATTAATCATTAATTTTTTATATATTTTCCCAAAATTATCATTCACAAGTTATTGTTGACCTAATTAGAATATATATTTATTTCCAGGAAATTTCCTCCCCTCTAACTTTGTGGATTTAAATGAAGATAAAGAGTTCACGAGTTATCAATGCGAGTTTTCTTCTCATCTCTTCACCCACTTCATTCTCTGTCCAATTTGTATTGGGTTTATATTATCTCATGGTAATAATAGACCATGGTCTATCTTATCCCATGATATTTATGCGGTTTTTTTTCTTTTATTTCTGGCATTCATAGTTTTAGTGTCTTGGAACCGCAATTCATCTTTTCAGGTGTGTGTTTCCATTAAGCCTTGCTTTTGAGGTAGGTTCTCCCAATAACTTTCATTTATTATTTAAGTTTCATCTTGTTTTTACTATTATCACCTTATATTTATTTTTAGTATTTATTTTAAACCTTTTTCTGATTTATTTTTTGTGAAAAATAGGCATTTTTTCACTATTTTGTGTAAAATGTTGGTGTTTCGTAATAAAAGTGTGCACCGCTTCTTCAAATAAATGTTCCATTTGTTTTTACATATGGAATGTGATTATTATGACCTGGTTTAACTACTTTAATAAATTTTATGGATGAAACCTTTGGCTTTAACACCTTTCGGTGTTAAATAAATTATTTTTTGCTAAATGTTCCATGCCTAGATCTTAGAAAAGTGCATGGTTGGCCTTTGTGTGCTAAATATGGTATGAAATGACTTCTATGAATTTATTAAAGTATGGGAAGCCTGAAAATCAATGATTTGTGTCCATTTATGGTTGTAAAATGTGTTTTTGGTTTTATAAAGTTATGGGTTTTGGTTTTTTACACGTTTTGGCATGATTTGCCAGTAAGTGGCTAGTTTGGAATTTTTATTAAAATGGTTGAGCTTTGAATGTGTAACCTACATTTATTAAAGGGTTTATGTAAATTATTTTTTATATTAATAGTGTTTATACACTTCTTTATGAATGTTTAAATTGTAGTCTTTTTTATATGTTGGTTGGGTAAAATGATTAAAGGCATGTTTAGCATTTTTCTTAAGAAAAGGGTTTTCATGTGTGTTCCATGTGGAACCATATGTGGTAATTTTATGATTAATGAAATTGTTTTATTAAATTTTTTTGGGGCTGAAAAATATGGTTTGATATGGTATTGGTGGGAATTGTTCTTTAAAATAGAATATTTGAATGGATTTTATGTTCAAATCCCCGTTATACTTATTGAAATTGTTTTATAAAAGTCTTAAGGGGTTTATTGATTTGTGGAAGAGATGTGGAACATGTTTCCATTATATTTTGTGTGTGAATTATTTGTAAATTTAATTTTCATGTGAAATGTGTGTTTTATAAAAGGTTTAACTCGATTGAGCACAAAAAGGGAAACCCAGGTATTTTGGTGGGAAGACCTGTACTAGTATTCTAGTGATCCTGAGTGGTTTTTTGCCTATTTCATGTAGTAAGTTTGATGATGGAAACACTAAATAATCAATGATTATGATTTTGTGTACCACTATTTTATGGGTTTTATTCCCCAATAGTGTCTCGTGCATTAGAACAGATACTTATTATGGTTATTTTACATTGAGATACAAGGTACCTGGGGCCCACAATGAACTAGTTCCTATGGGTGTCCCTGTGACTAGTTCTCATTCTCTATTTTGTACTCACTATTAGTATACATTGTTTTTAGTTGGTAAATTAAGAATCATGTGTGTTTTATTTAAAAGTGTGCATTCTTTAAATCAACAGTCTTGAAAACTTTTTTGATTTTGAAGTTGCATCTCTTTGAAATTTTTTATTAGCATTTCTTGTTATGAAAACTTGTAAGAATTTTATTTTGGGATGTTTTTAGCAGGGAAATTGTTTTGGAAAACATAATTTTATATATTTTATTTCAAACATGGAATTTATGTTTATTTTATTTTATGGAAGTGAATTGGGAATATAATATTAGGCTAACCTACTGAGTTTTAATACTCATGCATATAGTCTTCTTCTGTTTTTAAACCTTATAAAGGTTTCAACATGAGTTTGATTGTCTTTGGTGACATGTGATCGATGTGTTGGAGAGTGACTAGTGGGGTCACATAGAGTCAGTTGGTGGTTAGGTTCTATTAGTTGATTTGTTTAGCTTAGTTATATTTTCAACTTCATGTACAAAAAATGTTCAGTTCAACGTTCATATAAATGTGTATTAGGCTGCCTGTGTATTTATAATGTTTTTTTAACTTTTCATTTTTTGGGAGAAATTATTCCATTTTTACTCTACTAATTACCTTGGTTCTTGTTTCACTCCCGAGAGGATCAGGAATTCCTCTCAGGACATGTTGTGGAGCAGCCTGGGTGATCGTTTCAGGGTCGAACCAAGCTCGTTCATGACAAAATGATATCTGAGGAGGTCGGCTCTTAGCGGGACATAATTTTTAGACTGACCTTGTTATTTGGGGTATTTTAAGGTGTATGGAGTAGGATTTTTGGGACTTCAGTGTATGGTTTGGGAAGAGCATTTCAAACACTTTATCATTCTGATCCTCAGGTGTTGATGGTAAGTCTGGTTTTATTAGTTTCTATGGTCCTTAAATATTTTTTTTTGTGATTGGTATTCAATAAGTGGAGTTGGACTAATGGCCTCCATTATCTCATAGGGACTTTCAATCCATTTGGAGTCGGTCCATGGTCCTTATAAGGATCTCTGTGTTGGTGGTGTGTTTGCCATATGGCTACCAACCATATGGTCAAGTCAGCCACCGACACTAGTTCCCTTTTGTGGGCCTCTTAGAGATTTTTTGAAATTTTTTTAAATCCTTGTGGGTTAATAATAGAAGTGGGTTTTAAATGATTAATATAAGAATTATTTTTAATAATTTTAGGGTTTTTTGGGAAAAAATATTTTTGGAGAAAGTGGAATGATTTAATGGTATATAATTTTATTAATATATTCTAATGGTTTATTGGAAAAAATTCGTTGGAAGGAATGAATTATCTTATGAGGATGCTAGAAATTTATTTTAATTAGGTTGTTTTGAGCTATTAATGATTATTTGAATCAGATGAATTGGTTTTGGGAATTGGTTTTGATTACATGTAGTTTTATCAAAAAGGGTTTTGGCCTTTGTGGATGTCAGATTAAGAAAAGAGACCTTGCCAATTTTTTTAAAATAATAAAGGGATGTTTGAATGACTAGATTTTTCTAGTAGTTGTTTTAAAATAAATGAAATGGTTTCTAAATCATATGGTTCTTGATAATGTGTGGTTTGATAAGATGCTAAAAAATCTTTAGAATAAAGGGATATGATTTTGATGTAGATCTATGGGGATTCATTTTCAATACTGGTAAAAAAAATTGTTGTGTAGAAATATGGAAATGGTTTTTTACATGGTGGTAAGTGTTCCTATAGAAGGTACATGATTTTTGGAATGGGTTGATTTTTTTGGCATATAAATTGAGTATGTTTGTTCTTGACTTTTGTGTTTTCATGGGTTCTCAAGTGCCTGGTTTTTTATAGATATGTTGATGGATTCCTAGTATGGCATAGTGGTTGGGTCTCCCATGTTGAATGGGAATGTGAATGTGAGTGAGACATAATGAAACACCATTGTTGATTGTGAAAATCTACCAAGTTAGTTTTTTTTCAAAAGTGTTTTAAGCTGAACATTAGTTGTGTTTTTATAAACTGGTGTTTATATAGGTTTCTTATTCATGTCATAGAGGTGTGTTTTGTTTGGTATGCTTCCTCATTATATGGAAGTTCTACATTTGGTGTGTCTTGAGATGGGATATTTTTGGTTACATGGTTCTGGAGAAATTCTTAGTATCTTTCTAAGGATATTTTGGATGCTGTGATATGGAAATGGATGGTTATCTATTGGTAATACTTCCATTTGATCAGCCTAAGTATTCATTTTAAACATTAAGTCTAGCTCATTAGATGATGTCTCAAACTGTTTGTTGTAATAGAGAGCTATTTGGGTTTAATTTAAAGTGTTTCTCTTTTGTGAAAATTTTTCTAGATATAGAAGTTGTGTTCAGTTATTTTGATGTGTTTTTTCATATTCCTTGTCCACTCTTCTACTTGCTCTGAGTGAGAGATAATTGTTCTATGAATCATTGAGTTCCTTTTTAGATAGAGGTTTGTTGTTGAGAAATTTAGTTTTGTCGGGAGTGGTGATTCATAGCACCTGTCTACGGGGCAAGAAGTGCTTCAAACCTTAGGTCTCCAGTAGTAGGTCTCGGAGTGACTCTTTTCGTGCATTCAAGAAATTGCTAAAGGTGTGATGAGATCGTCTAAGATCTTTCCTTCACCATTGTGTTCAAGAATTTTCTGTTTTTTTATTGTGTCTTTCTCATCAATATTATTTTGTTTTTTTGGAAAAAAGTGTGGTTGACTTACCCATCACACAGTTCCTATGGTTATGCATTCTCAGATTTGGGTTTCTGATCAATATATATGTGTGGACTGCCAATGTGAATCAGTTTAGGTCATGGTTTTACCTATTTTTAGGTGGACAGTTTTCGGTCTTTCTTGTATTTAAATTGTGGCTCAAATGGCCAACTGATTGGATCCCCTTCCCTCCCCACCCTGAGTGGAGGGGGTTTTGATCAGTGTGGAAAGAGTTATAACAATTCATGTCCCCTATATTTAGGAGTTGGTAGTTTAAATGATCATGTTGAAACTCTATTCTCTATGGTTTATAGGTTTTTATGGAATAATTTTTGTGGTATTATGTGGATGAGGACCGATTCTAGTTCATGTTTAATTCTTGTTTGTTAATTTCTAGTTGGTCTTTAATGGTGGGGAGACCCACTGAGGGTCTCGAAGGATGATATGTTGTGATTTTAGTGTTTTGTTTTATTAAGAGGATAATGTTTTGTTGCTAGGGGATGATATTTCCTTGGATTGAGCGGTTATACCATGTTGAAAAGGAACCCTTAGTTTTTTATCTTTCATCTAGAAGGTGTTATGGCTTTCAGGGGGTCAAAATTATTAATAGTGGGGAAAATTGTCACACCCAGTTTTCAGGCCTTGGTTTTGATCTGGATCGTTGGCAACACTTAACGTTTTCTTGGATTTTTGGGTGATATTACTTTTTATTTTTTAACTTAAATATAGCTATAATCATCCAACCTTAGGTTCCACATAACGTTTTTGAGTTTTTTTGGAGAAAAGGGTTAATTCTTCAAGATTTGGGCCAACCATGATCTCATTTCCATATTGGAAAACAAAATTTGTCTCTTTTAGAACTCTGTTTTTCAACATTTTTCACTCATTCTACATCCCACTTGGGATTTACTGACCATTTAAAACCACCATGTCCGTTTTTACCCATTATAAATTCATAATAATGGTGGGCATGGGTTATTTATTTAGGTTTAGGGCTAGCCCATGAGACCATTTCCTATTTTAAAAAATTAATTTGTTATATTTATATATATTTTTTAATATGTTTTGGTGATTCCACCTCTCAATCTAGCCCACAAACCCTAGAAACATCCCCATTTTCCATAGGCCCTATTTGGAGCTCATCTAATTCACAGTGTAGGGTGAAATTGATTAGGGGTTCTCAAGTCGTCCAGATTTGGTATGGAAATTTGTTTATTTCATGAATCATTATATATTTCTATTTTCCAACAAAAATTATTTACCTAGTCTATCCAAACATAAGGATCTTTTACATTGAGTTCTAATACAGTTTATCTCCTCTAATGGTGTGGATCTAATGGAAGATGAATAGTTATCTAGATATCAATGTGAGATTCCTTCTCCTCTCATCTCCATATTCCTTCTCCATCCAAATTTTATTGGGTTTCTCTTCTCCCCTGGTCATTATATACATAGGGTTATCTTATCCCATGATTTTTTGTGGTGTATTTGTTCATTTAGGGCTTTTATTTATATATTTTAGGTTATGGAACTCACGACAGGTGTTTTAGGGTGTGTGTTTCCATTCCACATTGGTTTGGATGTAGGTTCTCCCTAAAACATTAATTTATTATCTAAGTTCCATATTTTTCTTGATTTTCAAACCCTATATATATTTTTTACTATTTCTATGAATCCTTTTTATGGTTAATTTGGTGTGCAAAAATAGTAATATATTACTTGTTTTATGTAGAATGAAGTTTATTTGTTATAAATGTGCACACCGCTTGTTCAAATAAATGTTCTGCTGGTTTTCGCATATATATTGTGATGTTTATGTCCTGGTTTAACTATTATAATAAATGTTTCCCTGAAAATTTTTCATTATACTCCATTGGGTGTTAGATATATATTGTTTGGCTAAAAGTTTCATGCCTAGTTCTTAGAAAGGATCTCGGATGTCCTTTATGGGATAAATGTGATATGAAATGACTTTTTTGAATTTATTAAAGTATGGGAAGAATTAAAAGTGATGTCTTGGTTTCCTTTAATGGTGTAACAAATTGTTTTTGGTTTTATAAATTGATGGTTTATGGGTTTTGACACGTTTTGGAATGAGTTACTGGTATGTGGCATGTTTGGCATTTTTATGAAAATGGTGGGACTTTGAATTTGTAACACAAATGATTTAAATGGTTTATGTAAATGTTTATCTAATAATCATGGTGTGTTTACACCTATTTTTTAGAGGCTAATTTTTTTTTCTTTTTATACATTTTTTGGGTAAAATTCTTAAAGGCATGTTTGGCATTTTTCATAATTTTTTTTTCTGTGTCTTCCATGTCGTACCATGTGGTGTAATTTTTTTATTTATGAAAATTCTTTCTTAAATAGTTTTGGGGATTCCAAATATGTTTTTATATGGTATTGGTGGTAATTGGGATTTCAAAGAGAATTATTAAATGAATTTTATGTACAAATCCTCATTTTATTTCTTGAAATTATTTTATGAAATTCTTAAATGGTTTATTGATAAGTGGAAGATATGTGGAACATATTTTGAGGCTATTTTGTGTGTGATTGATTAATAAATTTAATTTTAATGTGCATAGTGTGTTAGCTAACATGTGTAACTCTATTTCTCCAAAAAATGGAAACCCAGGTATCTAGGTGGGAGGGCGTCTACTAGTATTCTTGTGATCTGAAGTGGTTTAGCCCATGTATCACATAAAATGTTTTACAAGTAGAAAACTAACTAAACTATGATATTTTTTTTGGGGACCACAAGGTTATGGGTGTTGTTCCCTACTAGTGGCTCATTCACAAGAATGAATACTTATTATGGTTACATTTACACTGAGATACGAGGTACCCAGGGCCCATAATGAACTAATTCTTAGGGGTGTCCCTGTGACTTGTGCTCATTGGCTATTTTGTACTCACTGTTGGTATAGAGTGTTTTTATTTGGTAAATTCAATATCTTGTGTGTTTTATTTAAATGTGTAAACTCTTTATATTATCCCTCTTGAGAACTATTTTCATTTTGATCTTTCATCTCTTTGAAATTGATTACAAGCATTTCTTGTTATGAAAACATGCATGCATTTTATTTTGTGATGTCTATATAATGGAACATTTTTGGGAAAACATACTTTTATATATAGTATTAAAAAATTTAAATTGATGATTCTTTTATTTTAATATAATTTATTTGGGAATAAAAAATCGGGCTAACCTACTTTGTTTTAATACCCATGCCTACAGTAATCTTCTATTCATGACCTTCTTGCAGGTTTTAGATTGAGTTTGATCACCTTGGGAGATGTGTGATTGATGTGTTGGAGAGCAAAAAATGGGGTCACATGGAGTTAGTTGGTGCTCAAGTTTAGTTAGTTGAGTGGTGTGGTTCTGTTGTACTTTAACCTTCATGTACCATTAATGTTCAGTTCAACATTTATATAAATGTGTATTGGGATGTCCATTTCTTTCTGTTATTTTTTTAATTTTATATTTTTGGCAGAAATCGTTCCCTTCTAACTCTAATGATTCCCTTGGTGTATGTCATTATCCCGGGAGGATCAGGAATGCCTCTCACGACATGTCATGGAGTGTCCTGGGTGACCAGTTCAGGGTCATCTCAGGATAGTTCATGAAACTAGGAGTATGGAAGTAATATATCTAGCTAATCCTTTATTTTTGTAATATTAATAATATTATTTTATCTGAACCTATTATTCTTTTCTTGAAAATAAACTTTACAATAATTAATTGAATCATCCAAAACTCACTTCTTAGTCATCTTAGTCATAGGTTATTCTATATAAGATTCTCCCTGTATAAACCACTTGTATTATCCAGCTGACTATAGAATGATATAAATATCAAGCATATTCTTAGGTAATTCCCATTTAATCCCTAATTCCACCATATACTAATTTATTGATATTCCTATTTTTAAGATTACATTCCTCAGAAATATTATTTCTTTTATTCTGAAATGACATGCAATGAACATGGAATAAATCAATTTCACTCGATGTGTACATAGTAAAATATCATAATAACTATCATTTAACTCTTAGGTGCATGAGAATATAATTATATAATCTAAAAAACATTTAAATTTAATCTATAGAAGGGTGAATGATTTAGTTCCAGAGACCCATTAACACCACATTTTCATTAGTTAACCCAAATAGCATGATGTGATACTCATAAAATATATTCCTACATTCTACTTCCAAACACACTATTTAAATTATTATTAGATTTTACCTAATGTTAGTGATATCCAAATTGAAATTCATTCATAGATAACCCTTGAGATCATATAAACATACCAAATAGATCATCTATCATTGGAAGTGGATACATATCCATCAATGTGTCCTTATTTGGCTTCTTGTTGACCACACATAACCAAATAATATAATCTTATTTCTTATTGAATTAAACCAGATTCCCTAAAGAGATGTTTTGGCTAAATAAATCCATTCTTCTCTAGATTATTAAGCTTTAAATTTAACTCCCTCAATATAGGAGGTGACATATGATATATAGGAATTGATATCATCAATGAACCAAACATTAATTAAAACTCAAATTCAATATAGATATCCATGGAGAGTCCTAATAAATAAATTAAAAAACCATGACAAAGGTCCACCACATTTAGAAGAATATGTGGAATAATTACTTAGTTTTTTAGAAGAATTATGCTTGTTACTTATGCACTAATAATTATGATCTTGTTAATATTTTCTACCATTCCAAATACTCTCAATCCTTGTTCAACAGATATAATATTCTCCTTCACCTCATAAGATTTAAATGACACTCACATGTGATAATAGTTTATGTGATATCCAAAAAATCATCCCATCTATACCAAAAACTATATCACTATTTTTTAAGAATCAATAAATACATTTGATGTACATAACATGAAATAAAAATAGTACACTGTGGGCACCATTTAATATGATCTAGTATCTTTACAAGAAGAGTCTCAAGGTATATAATTACTTGAAAAAATTGACTATTAACCCTAAAATAGACAGTACTGTTAAAAAAATGGATAACAATATCAGGTATCAAAAAATATTTTAGAATGAGTATATATATCTAGAATGGTACTAATAACTATTGAATTTACCAATATGGGATCAACCAAAACTTTATCCATATAATAACCTATTCTTTGATCAAACATATATCTATGTCCCCATTTTTGTAGCTAATTTGTTCCACTAAATCAAATATATTCTATATTTGTGGTCGAGATTCTCTATTTGAACATCCTGTAGTAGCCTAACTATAATTCTGAGGTCTCCCTAACTAGATTCTTGAGGAATGCATCTTCCCAGATTCCATGTCTAACCCTCTCTATAATATCCTTGATAAAAATTATAATGTTTACCTTTATCATCCCACTTATTTCACTTTCTAATTTAAAAAGTACATTACTTTTTTGGATAATGACTCTTTATATTCTGAAAAATATTAAAGGAGACCTCCTTCCCTATAAGGAGTGAATGAACCTATAATCTTATATAGTTGGCTTTATCTTCCCTAATATATATCTTTTGATCTCTTATTCATACAATTGGAAGAGGAACCCAAAATAACAATGGAAATATCACTCATCGATCCACTAAAATGCTAAAACGTCTTGTTTCCATATCATCCTTCAAAACATTATTAATTTTGAGGGACTTCTAAAGAATGCCTCGATAAAATTTCATGTCAAAGTTTCTATCTTAGAACAACACCTCAGTTTAGAACCAAATTTTATACTTCCATGCCTATTGGGAATAATTCATAGAAAACATAGGAAAAAAATCTATAGATCCATGGAATGAGTTGTTTAATTGTACATAGATTATACTTCATACTAATGGTCTATAAATTATTATACTTGATATAACAAAAATTTATTTGGAAATAATTCCTTGAATAAGGGTTCCTTGAATTCTCACCATATCAGGACTTCATTCCTCCCCACATAAATCACGGTTTCCCACCACCACCTTGCATGTCCTTGATGTATATAGATGACTAGTTTCACTCTCCTATCATTAGGATTCTCAACCATATTAAAGATACCTATGATGATATTTATCCAATTCCATACATCCTAATAACATATTATACCATGGAATATTTTTGTACGATCTATCCAGAAATCATGAGAAAAATCCACCACTGTACATCCAATACTATTGATACTTTCACCCTGAACAACAATTGGAAAATCATATTTATTGAAATGTTGGTTCTACTATGGGAACATTTCTAGCCACACCATCCAATATATTTAGAGACACAATATGTGCATCTCTTTCTAAGGTAACCTCATTCACTAGGTTTATCAGTTGTATAATTGGACATCATACAAGAGGAATCACTGAAGCAATAAAAGAAAATTAGGATTTCCATTAGCAATATAGACAATATATAATATTCTAATTAATTATTAGAAAAAATTAATCTGATGTAAAAACACACTAGTAGTTTACCCATGGTTACGAGGCACAGTCATCCAAACTACCTTGTTCCTAAACCCATCATTGTACAAATATGTTTGTAACAATTTAATGCATAAACTTTTATAAAATTATCATGTAATATTAATCACATGCAATAAGTATTTGATATGTCAACCTATATGAGTACCTATGATTCATGAGCATACCAACTCATGATAATAGAATAATGTAAAATACCATAAATAAAATAGAAAAATCATGTGCATCAGTCAATTTTTAAATCAATATAACTTTGAAAACAAAAATAAAAAAATCATCACTACATCAATAGTAACTCAAAGGTTCAGTATACAAGTACAGGATTAGAATTGATATTACTCTGCTACCCATGATCCTACAATCACATATATATTCTTCTAGGATGAAATTATTTTAAAAAAACATTTTATGCAACATTGTGACACCCTAATCCAAATTATCGGGCCTCGTATAATGTTCCACATAAACTCATTCAATTTTTTACATATGAAAGTGTTTATATAGTAGTATACATGTAAATGGAGGAAATATAGAGAGACTATTACCTTAGTATAATATATCTAATAATCATAAATATAATATGAAAAATATTAAAATAACTAATCCAATATCATTGACATCAATATATTGGATGAAAAAATAAAATAAATATTAATGATATAACAAATGAAATATATGATTAATATCATTTAAATGGTATCCCCACATGTGGTGGATTAATATATAAAATATAATAATACCCAAAAAAATTTTCATGATTAAAAAATTTCTTAGAGTCTATCCGAATATTACTTCGATCTACGCTTCTCCACATGATTAGATACTTTATATAGGGCATTTTCACTTCTCTATATCCCTAACTAAATAGTATGAACATTCATCTAGTTTCTCATGTTGTGTGAGAATATTAATCCCATTGGGACACCACCAATGTTTCCTGATCATATATATTTATAGTTTCTATAAGTTTGTATACATTTAATGGAATAAAAGTATAAATAAACATACAACCGAATGGGTCATCATTTTCTAGTAAAAAATTATTGATTCCAAATCCTACCTTCTTTGGAACCATGTCTTATGTTTTGTCACATAAATATAGTCACATAATCTAAATAAAGTAGCTTAATTAATTTTATGGCTCAAACGTTTCATGAGCTACATTAATGATGTAATAATTGAAGGGTTACACATTTCATCTCATGGATCTACCATCTTGTGATGGATAACTACTATATAATCAGATCAATGTTACACATATCATCCCATGAGTCCACTATCACACAATAGATATCCTAAATATAATTCCATAAATTTTAATTAATCATCCCTTGACAACTATATCACAATGGATACCCACAATATAGTTAGAGAAAATGGAACATATCCTCATAAAAACCCAAAATAAGTGTTTTCATAAGACTACACATGCACCCACATGATAATGAAAACATGTAACTTTATATAAAATTCATAACAAGGTAAAAAATTCTAAAATAAATTATAATGGAGTCAAAATGATAATAACCACTTCCCAAAAGGATCATAACACTCCATATCACTATAATATGTCACAGAATCATCATATGAGTATTCTAAAATGAATTTTGTTGAATAAGGAATCATCAGGAATTATTATAAGATTAGGTTAACAAAATAGAGACTGTTTCAATGAACAAAAAGATCAGTTAAAAACTCATTTTAGATTGAAATGATTATATAAAATATCCCGAAAAAATCTCTTTGATAAAAATACCTAGATTCTTGAAGAATAATTTTAGTTTTTTGGAAGGATACTGGTCAAAATTCTAATTTTTGGGTTAATTAATTTTAATTCAATGGTTTAATAGTATGGTTTAACGAAAAATGCACTTACCATGTTGGATATACTGTATAAAGTTATGTTATATCACATGGATGGTTCATATGGTGTAGTAAATTGTGAACCTTCCATGTGAATGACACTATCTCCACGATCTTTATCTACCCAGATTCAAAGTGAATCCACAATGTATCTCCTAACTAGGATCCGACCCTACAACCTCTAATGTTATTCCAAAACATCCCTAAACTATCAAAAAACTCACTATGTACAATCCCCAAAAAATTATAAATAAATACCAATAATAATATTCAAAACTAGAAGAAAAATTATCCCACAATAGAAACCCATGGGTTGTTACATGAACTAAATAAACCATTCTCTTAGTGTGAATTTTATAAATATACTAATAAGATTACATTTTTTTCAGTCATATTTATGTATGATCAAACTTATAAAAAGAATCTACTTGATAAAGTGATATTTAATGTCAATGTTTTAGATAAAAATGTTGAATTGAATTTTTAGAGAGATCTATAGTACTCTGATTATCAAAGGGAAATAGTAATGGTTATTTAACAGTAACTCTAAAATAATTTAATTGTATCTTCTCTAATAAATTCTATATTGCTAAATGTGCACTACATATATATTAAGATTCAATGTTTCCCAATAGTAATCAAATTGGTCTCTTAAGATTTTAATTTACACAACCATTTTCAAGAAGGAAGCACCACCTGAAGTGGATCTTTGGTTGATACGAACACTATCCCAATCTATAATAGTGTAACTAAGTAAGTCTAGATATTCAATACTTATTTAAGTAATGTCACATCCCACATTACAATTAAAATAATGTAATTTTTTTTACTAAAATCATGTGTGAGGATCTTGGGTATTATTAATATTGTGTGTAGTAGGTTAAAATATATGAAGCGTGTGATTAGGAATCTATCATCTGTGATAAGATATCGTCTAAATTTATTAATTAAATCAAATCAACCATGTTCCCTTTTTAATCTCATGTAAATCCTATACAAACTAAAATATGATTGAAATATTCATAGGCCTCATTCATTCAAAAAACATTTCTATTAGTTTCGTATAATATCTTAATTAGTTAATAAAGATATACTTAGACTTTTTTATCAATTTGAAATCCTATAAATTAATTCACCTCTTCAAGCATTTAAATATTAAACTAATCTTTGTTATATAAGTAAAAATCCATACCTAAGAATTTTTTTCACTGGTAAAAATTATTTCATCTATATTGACAAATATAATGATTTTACCTATACAAATATTCTTTATGTGATTATATTGTTATCAAATGTTCCTTTATCAAATCCCATTTGTCTAAAAAAAATTCATGTTTTGAGTTCTAGTATCTATAAGACTATTATGAGCAATGAAATTATTTCTTCTTCTATAGACTCTACTTTCATCATGAACAATAATTAGTCCATCTAATTTATTAATAAATACATACCCCTTAATCTCTCCATTTATAATCTTTAACATCACACTCATTGGATTAACTTTATAGTGTTTATGTAAAATCAATTCCAAAAACCTATTATAGTTTTATACACTGAAATTGTAGAAAATAATTATTTAGTGTATGTTTATTCCATCTAGGAATATCAATCGCAAAATATCCTCTCATTATTCTATGGGACATTAACTTTATCCTTCATTTTATATTTAAAAACACAATTGTTCCAATTGTGTTTTAACCATTTTATTTAATAAAATTCCTTAATATTGATTCCTTCTCAATTTTATTGAGAACATAATATCTTGTAATCAATATTCATGTTCAATTACATTAACTTCTTGTTCTAAGTTCAACATCTCATATAATATCAACATTATTCAAAAAATAGCCTTATCAATGCCTAAACTAGTGCATTATAATTTATAAATAAATTTTTAGTTTATAATCATAATACATAGCCCTTGAAATAGTGTTGTGACAGTACAAGTACAATCCTCACAAAAATAGTATTTTCTATGTAAAAATAAATCAATTTATAGTGTGATTTTTGCAACTTTATTATCAATAATTTCATAAATCTACACATTTTCCCATACAGATATTTCAAAGTTAGAATGTACATATTTCACAGTTTTTTAACAATTGTTTTTAATTTTTACATCCAAACACTCAACCATTTTTTGAATCCTTTTTCTCTAGAATATTTATTAATATAAAGAAAATATATAGATCATCATGAAACCTGCACCAAAGTTTTATTCAATCATTCTCAACATTCTATTTTAAAATTTTGTATCACAGACTAACAGTCGCATTGAAGTATCTTACCTTATTCGTTTCCTGGAACCTCATTTTCATAAGGCATAAAATACTTCTAATATATTAATATGAATCTATTCTGAATTTTTATAGTAATACACATAGTATCTTCCCAGAAATAATTCGAAATATTATTTTCAAAAAAACATTATTCAAATTTACACTAAGATTAATTACATTATTTTTAAAACACCATTTTCATGAGGTTTATATATTGTGTTATAATGATTCTTAAATAAATTTTAATAATTTTTCTCTTAAAATAAATCACTTGAGTATTACATACTATTATCAAAACTCATATTGAAGATCTATAACTCCTATTCCTTTCCTAATTCTCTTCTATACATTTTAAACATATTAATTCTTAATACATATTCCTAATGAAGATAATATTTGTTATATAAGTGAAATCAACAATGAATGTAGTTATCTAAAAACAAAATGGGGTAGAATTCATCCTTATTGATATAAAAATATCTATATAGGTTAATTACGATGGTATTGAAGATTTAGTACCCTCTTTCTTTTGTGATTTTGGTGAAATATTTCCCCTTTGACATCTTCAAAAACTAATTGCATCAATTCATTTCTCCCTTGGGAGGTCTCTCATAATAACATGATTTCAAATAAATCCTAGGATTCATAGGCCATGAATACTAATCCTCTAGTTCCATATATTGATCTCATTGATTTCTACCATGTAAAGTGTATTATTAGGATCACCAATTAAAAGAATTATAATTTAATCTATTTCCCTAATTCATTGTTTGTCTATATTTTTATTTAATGATAATACATGGGTCTTTGTTTAAAATAACTACATTTTATTCATAACAATGTTATCTAACACTCAATAAATATTTTTACTATTTAAACAAAAATAGTGTTATAAATTTTTTATTTCTTATTTCATATTTTAGAAAATCAATACCCTTTGATTTTCTTTTTATAATAAATTCTAAATGTCACAACACATAATTATCATTTCAAAATATTTTTAAAGATACTAGAATATCCATTAATGTTGGAGTAACACTGAATATCATGTATCTATGAAATTTTCTTTTTTATCTCATCAATATAATCTTTGGTTTATAAATCAATTTCAAATTTTGTTTCTTATAAATTCATTAATTTTTTATTTCTTAGAAACTGGCCTAGAAAATATATCATCTATTTTTCATCTCCCCTACCTTTTTGGACACATCATCTATACAGTTATTCAATATAATAATTTTTTTGTTTATAGATTTGAAATATTCTTCATCTCTATATTCTTTCTTCATGAATCTATTTTGTTATAATTATTATTTTTTCCCCTTAAATCCTATTATTTCAACAAACAACCTGTTGTAACGACATGTGTTGATTTCCTTCCCAAACACACCATTTCACCAATATTTTCCTCCAAACATGGATATACAAAGTATAATTGATTCTCCATATAATATTTTATTTTTTAGTCTTGACAGTGAAATTTAAATCATCATATGATTATATTTTCGACAATAATATCTTGCATTGGTTTTTAATTATTCAACTAAAGTCGGATATTATTTACACTAAAATTTATTAGTGAATTCTTGAAAGAATTTTTACTCATATAATATAATGCTAGAGATGTATAACTAAAATTAGATATATTTGTTAAATATTTTACATGATATTTTATATTATCCCTCTCACCAAACTTAAATGAATTATCCTTGAATTCAGTAGAGTTTTTGAAGTTCTTGTTTAATATATCAGGTCGCTAGAAGAATCAAGGAACTTGGATTCTGTCTTGGGTAATTATTCTTCTAAAAGAAACAATTTTATTTCCTGATAATTTATCATATTATAATTTTTAGATACCATGAACATGAATTTGTTGATCCTATTAATTATATTATATTATTTCATTTCAAACGCTTTGTGTTCATCAATTATTTTCTTATTATCTTTAATGACCTTTTTATTTTATTTATTGAGATTAGTTCTATGATCAAGAAATGATTTGAGATAATTTTTTAACATGTATTCAAACTCAATTTGTTCTAATAATCACTACTATAAATTTAAAAACTTTTTTAAACATGATATATATTTTTGGTGAATTTCTCAAAAGAATCAGTTTTAGACTCAATATGAGGTGAGTGTCCAAATTCTTCTTCATTTCTCATCAGTTTACATCACATTATTCTAGAAAATGAATTATTACTTCATAAAAATTTGGATAACATGATTGAATATATATTAAACCTCTTTATTAATGTTTCCAATCATATTAAGATTTATAATCTGATTTTTTATTGTTTTCTAATTTAAAAGAAAAAATCCACATCCCATTAATTTATGTATCATCTAATAAAATAATTTCCTTCCTTCTTTATCTTCTAATAATATAATACCATTGAAAATAATAGTGAATATCCTTTAAACATCTCTAACATCCTATTAAATTTAATATTATCTTAAATATTCCCTTTTAATATATTATTTAATTTTCAACTTTATCCTGGCCTCAAATTCTAATTTATATTTTAAATTTTTTTAAAGGTTATAATTTCCATCATTTTATAAACTGTGAGAATATTATAAAATTAATTCAAGGAAATATCACCTTTATATACTAGTATTTAGGTCTTGGGATAAAACATTTTTGAAAAATTCCACATAAGATTTATAATAATTGTAGAGTCTTCTTTGTTGGACCAAATATGTGGATATTACCTACCACATCATTCACACGAGTGAAATAGTCAAAAATGTTTATATACTCATCCATAATTATGAATTCAATTTTACTTCTAATTTTTTTTACTTTTACTTTTACATATCTTTTATAGCTACTTTGAAGATATTTGAATATGTTTTTCATTGTTCGAAATCTCATCGCATTATTGTATACCATTTATATCAAGGATACAACAATAAAATTTTTTATTTACATTCAATCCCCATATTTATTTTTTATACAGGTTTATTGGATCATTACCTTTAATGATTATGAAAAAATTGATATTATATAATACAACATCACATAAAATGGATATAATATATAAAACCATCCTAATTTTTCAAATATGATAAATTTCCCCCCAAAATTAGTTACACTAATTTTATTCGAACAATTTTTATTGTGTATTTTAATCACATGATATAATAAAACAAAAATAGTTTCTATAATACCTATAACAATCTAAACACAAAAAAACAAAAATAAGGTATTTTTATTACATTATCATTATATATTCCTTGGTTCTTGAAGAATAAGATATCTTAGTATTATTGGAACACTATATAAATGTGAAAAAAATAAAAAGATAATATGCACAATGAATATATTTTGTTGACATTATTAACCCTTCCTTCATATCCATAAAAAAATAATACTTACCATCTATGATTCCAAGTGAAATGAAAAAATAGTGGCAAGCTTAAATGCATTGTAAGTAGTATCATACAGTGGAATTTATGAAAAAAAAACACAGAAATGGTGACATGGAAGGAATAAAAATAGCATATATCCATTATAAATATAAATGGAGAGAATTAAATATCTATAAAAAATAAAACATGTAATATAGTAATCATTGATCACACACTAAGGTAATTATTATTGTCAGATATTAAAACATAGGGATAAATAACTGTGAAAAGGCCAATCTACAGATTTGGGAATAGATATACCAAAAAACAATGAATTTTTTACTCATGAAACTTTTTTATTCATGAAGAGGTTCTAAAATTTTTATCCCTACTTATCACAAAATTAAGTCTAATGCATTCACCATAGGATAAAATATTTATTTTAATATAACTCCATAAGTAACCTATAGAAGAATAAAAATATTTCTACCCATAAAATGAAAAATAAAGAAAATAAGTATTTACCATTTCATTTAAATAATATGTATTCCTTTAAGAACATCACTTTACTATTTAGAAACCATTGGATATCATCAATGTTACTAGTAGTACCCTTATACATGTAATATAGTGGTGAGTTCCATTCAATTTATTGGGTTTCACATAGAGAAAAGTAATAGTATTCATTGGTATGAGACCAAGGAAATGGTAGGAAAATCCATTATCTTGATTCATAAAGAGAACAAGCATATTCTAAAGTAAATCACATAGGTGTTTCTAGATAGGCTTGCAACCTTAATCCCGCTCAATGTGCATTAGGCTAATGATTGGTTAAATTCTTAGCCAAACCTTTTCTGGGTGATTACCCATAAGTAATTTTTTTCAATAAACACATCAACATTATATATCTATATGGGTATTTATTTTTTAACACCACTAAAATTTATTTTAAAAAATAACAATAATCACTTTATATTTCCTAACACGCAACACTGTGCACTATAAAAATTGAGATATATTATAAAAATAATATAATTTATTTATGACCAATATAAATTATGAAGTCAATGAGTAGATATGAATATGAGAAAACATATTATGAAATCTATTTATAATATTACTACTCAAAAAAATTATTAACTTGTTATTTGGAGAAAGCACTCATTTTTAGAAAAGTCCTTTTAGGATTCAAAAATTCACTTTTCAAAAGATTTTTTATTGAATTTTGTATGTAGAAATTAAAAATAAATCATTAAAGAATTATAAATTCAATTTTATTAAATAAAAATTTAAAAATTACACACAGGTGACATTTTTTGATTTTCAGTAATCATCAATGTTTCATTAAATTTTGAAAAATATCGAATTTTCAAATACTCTCAATTTTTTAATTAAATAAAGAAAAATAAAATACAATATATATGTTAAAATTTTTTATGAGGTTAAATATTATACATTTTTTATAATAATCTAATTAATTTCATTCAAATCAGCAATATTCATGATTTTTGTATACGTTAATTTTTATTCCAAAAAATTAATTATTATAAAACAAATCACGATATTTTAAACATTAATTTTCAAATTAATATATCTTATTATATTAATATAATATATAAAAAAATAAATACCATATATTTAATAAAAAGATAAAAATATGGTAAATTTGAACATTTTAGTTTTTTTATGATTTTTGACAGTAAGCTTGGTAAATATATTTTCACCTCAGTATGGGATTTTTGCCTCACCTTTATTTCTATGAGATATATATAATATTAAACCATTGATTATTTTATTTGGTGTATATAATTCCCATGAATATATTTTTTTGATTTGTTTCATGAAATTATATGGTGGTTATATTTCTTCTAAAGGATTTCTCAAAATGATTTGATTCAAAAGTTACTAATGTGGAGAGGGTTTTATCCTACACTTTCATTATTTACTAGGATTTTTAATGATTAAGTATAAAATGATGAAATTTTATGATAATCCTCTCAATAATATCATAAATTTTATTTTACTCTATTTATTCTTGTATTTCTTAATACAAAATAACATTTTATCTATTAGTTTCAAAAATTTAGTTTTAAAATGTTTTTTAAAAAAATATTTATTTTTTAATTTGGATGGGAATGTTTATCTTCCACTTCCATTTTTTTAATATTTTTAATAGTTTTTTTATATTCTCATTTAATTTTATAATGTAATTATTAAAAAATGGTTTAAAAATGAATCATTCTACAATATTATGATGGAGGAAAATTTTACATTTGACCAAAAATGTGAATGGAATCATTGTTAAAACCCAAAAGGCATGAATGAAATTTACAGCCATCATGACCATACCTAGCATGGAAGATTGCATCTTTTCAATGATAAATTTTATATAATATTTTCAAAATATATATTTTTCGAATAAGTTATTTCAAAATTAAGAGGGTATTTTACTCATTAAGTATTCTATGTTATCTTGTAAAGGCACTTTATTTTAGATAAAATACTAGGTTGTTTCATATGATTTATTGGTGATATGATATAATAATATCTTCCTTATTGATTCCATATTTGGTTTATGATTTTTATGTCCACATGTTAACGAAACCTTTTTATTTTCTATAGGTTTTTTAAGAAAAACATAATAGAATATTTATGAAACATGTTTCCATTACAAATGTTATCATATATGATGACTAATTTAATATATAATTGTCCCCATATAAATGTATTATAATTATTTGATGAGTCGGTATATAACTGTAAATCACTCTAATAATTTTGGAAAATATGTATATTTCATTACATAATAACAACTGAAATAGAGAGTGAACTTTATTAAATAAGGGAGTTTTTCCTCAATGATATTCTTGGGGGTGATCCATTACTAACGATATGATGTAATGAAGAGTGAATAAAATCCTATTTGTTAATATTTTCATTGATCATTTAAAATTTAAATGAATTGTTTTGATTATGGGTATGTAATAATATTATATATTCTGCCAATGTTATGATCTCTTGCCCCATATTATTTTATTCAATTATGATCCATGTATTATAAAAATCCAAGATTTATTCAATGATATTGGATTATGATTTATGATATTTTGGTTATGGTTTTCAAATGATAATATCATGTTTTTATATCCTTATGGTCAAGTTATTATTAACTGATCATTGATATATCTCTCTTTTACCCTTACAAAACATATGAGCTCACCCTTTATTTTGTTTCCATTTACCTTGGATATAATGAATGGTTTAAAGTATGATATTTACTAGAAGGGTTACACTTTTGAGGAAATAAGTCTGAAATAATGTTAAACTTTTATATACTCATTTTTTCATTCATGTTTTCGAATAATCTAAATCATTACATTTATGGTATGGAAAATAATTTTATGTATCTAATTTTATTGTATTACTATTTAATATCTATTTGAATAAATATGGGTCACTGTATTTGGTATCATAAAAGTTTTAATTTAATATATGTATATTATTAATATATAAATTTGTTCAAAACCTAAGGGATAAATTTATTTTTATTATAATATATTTATTTTTTCATAAGGTATAAACTATGTTGTTTTCCTAGAAATTCATCCCTTTCTAGATACTAAAAATATATGTTTTTTTGAGCTAATTTTTCTAGAGAAAATTACCCCAAAATAGTATGTTGGGTATATATCAACTATTATTGTTGTTCATGGTGATTGTGGCCTTACTACCCACTTAGAATCACACTATTGGGGTATATACATGGTTTAATTAACATATTTTCTTGAACTATTATGAATAATTTGATTTTTGTAACGACCCGAAATTTTGAATAAATCTTATTTCCTAATTTTATGTGTCATTTTATTTTATTTTTTATACTCAAAAAAAATGTTTCATTTGATAACATGATTATGATTAAAATGAGACCGTTGGGGTTTGACTGTTATATGACCATTGGTCAATATGACCCCTGGGAACTAAACGTTTTGATTATTGTCTCTAAATACAAGTAATCTTGGTTAATTATTATAGAAAGAAGATTTGATGGCCTCACCCAGTAGTCTGGGACCGATTGAAGCCCATCTAACAGAACTTGGGAAGGAGGTAGCACCACTGGGCTTTGCTCTGGACCAAACCCAAGCCGAACTTCATCGTGTGAAGCTAGAACGGAATCACCTTTGCGAGAAGTTCAAAGTAATAGAAATTACTACTCGTGCGATGTTAGTCGAGCCTCCCTCAGATTCTCTCACCTTAGCACACCTTACACTTAGGTTCTATGCTGGTGTGATAAGGGGCTATGTAAGGAGACCATAACTGCCTTGTGTAATCATTTGTTTTAAATAAAAATTGGGATTTCTTCTTATGAAGTTTATGAATTTCCAAATGTCTGGATAAATATAGTATGCATATATTTGGTGAATTTTAGAGAAATGATATTTTAAAAAAAAATTTATGTAAACCTTAAATAATTAAAAATGTGTATTGATTTTCAAAAAATGGTCTTCTACAATTATGTTCAGTATGAAATTTAGAGTCTAATAAGATCAACTTTATTTTTGATGAATAGTAAATTATGAATAGTGATTTTATGCTTAGGACTAGTAATGTGACCAAATGGATTAGTAATCTCACTTAAAGAAAGTTTTAAAATAATCTAGGCACCTTGATTAAGTAATGTGACTTGATAAAATGGTTAAATAACGGTTTCATAAATTATCATTCAAGTATTAGTTTTTTTGGGTGAATAGTGTTTTTTAATTATAAATTAAATTAAAAATATTTAGAAAATTATTTTTATAAAATGGATTTCATTTTTGAACTCAGAGCATTGATATTATGTTAAGGTAATTTTTGGAGTTTTTTCTGAAAAAAATGAATTTTCGGTGAATAGTGTATTTATTTTAAAAAAAATAAAAATATTTAGAAAATTATTTTAAAAAAATGGAGTTCATTTTTGAAATCAGAGCATTGATATTTGGTTAAGGTGAAATTTTGGGATTATTCTGAGAAAGTTGAATTTTCGATGAATAGTGAAAATATAGTTTTTAAGTTACCGGTGTTTAATGACATCATTAAATGATGTATTAAGTATGTAATCAATATGATATAATTATGAATAGTAAGATAAGGTATGAGGTGTCACAAGTGGCCAATACCATGGGCAAATACCATGGGCAAGCCCATGGTTTTTCCAAAACCACTAATGAGGTGTCCCTTGGCCATTAATGCCTTGTCCCCTCACTTTCCCTATAAATACCAAGCCATCCTCTCATCCATTCAACTCCCCACTCTTCCACAACGAAGTTTGGGTCTCATTACCTCCCAAGGAGTCCTCCCAAGGTGCCCCCAATCCCTCAAGGTCCCACCCTTTGAGTTTTAAGAGTTACGTTTTAAGGTAAGGGATCTGATCTCTCTCTTTCTTTTCAAGAAATGTCTTTTATGTAATTTCTATTATGCTCCCTGTTCTTATGTTAAAGGGTGTTCTTTTATACTCCTATTACTGCCCTTTTCATGTTCAAATAATGAGAGATCCCCTCTTACTCTCATTTATTTCGTTTTATGATGTTTTGAGTGGCACCGTTAGGCTGCAGAAATTTTTGTAACAGATTCTTTCTCCCTTCTCATTTTTCAAGATCTATTTTTATGTAAAGTATTTCAAGTTTCTTTTTACTATGTTGGGGTATGATCTCTAAATTTATCATAATGATCTTTTATGACCATATGATTAGAGACCCCATTTGATCTCTTCAATTCAGTATTTTGAAGTTTTAAGAGGCGCCGTTAGGCTGCCGAATTTTTAAGTGGTTCTTCACCCTTCTCGTTTTGAAGTTCTACTTTCATGTCAATTCTTTCAAGTTACTTTTTGTTATGTTGGGGTATTATCTCTATATCTATCATACTTATCTTTTATTACCATATTATGAGAGACCCTATTTCATCTCTTTAATTCAGTATTTTGATGTTTAAGTGGCGTCGTTAGGCTGCTGAATTTTTAAGTGGTCCTTACACCTTTCTCCCTTTTCAAAGTTCTAATTCCATGTCAAGTCTTGAATGTTACTTTTTATTATGTTGGGTTATGATCTCTATATCTATCATACTGATCTTTTATGTTCATATGATGAGAGACCCTATTTGATCTCATCAATTCATTTTTGGTTGAAGTTTATGTAACGCTGTTAGGCTGCCGAATTTTCATAAGAGAAATCTTATTTTTGTCTTCCTTTAATGTTCTTCATTTTATATGGTATATTTTCAAATTTCATTACCATGTTCTTAAATCCCTTATATTATGTCCCTCAACTTTTTTATGGGTCATTTATAAATTTTTGACCCATGTCCCCTCTCTTTTCAATGATTTCTAAATACCTTGTAACATAGCTGTTATACTGCATAATTTTCGTCTCAAAATGTCTCTCTCTTTTTTCTAAAGATATTTTATTTTATTAAGTGAATACTCAAATCTCTACCTTCTATATGGGTATTCAAATATATACCAAGATGTTCTATTTTAAATTCTGGGATTTACATACATAAAACCCGCTTTCCCTTTTGATGGGTTTAAAGTGACGTAAAGATCATGTCTTTAAAGTAGTTTTTAAAAAGTTATGATTATGAAATGAAACCTATTTATTTTATGCTATATGGGTCATTTATGAAATGTTTGATGATGATATATGTGACTCACATGATAATAAAGGTAAATTTAAGGGTACGCCCTGATAGCGCTCCAATGCATTGGGTAATGATGTAACCACTAGAGATTACAATTTTCACGATATCTTGGTGAATAACCTTGGTAATTTTCAAATGACACCTTGGGGATGGACCTTGGTGATATGTTCATGATTTTCTATATTAAATTTTGTAACCCCATATTCAAGTTATGAAAAATGTTATTTTTATTATGATATGCCTCATGATTTCTTTCTCATGCCTTAATGTTTTTTTCATGACCTTATTGAAGTATCTCAAGTTCACATGTAAAATGTTTCTCTTGTTTCCCTTACTAGGCCTTCTGCTCACCCTTTCTTTTGATGTATGTCCCCAAGTTATGAGATGCAGAAATGAACCTAGGATGAACATGAGGAGAAGCCTTTCAAGTGTTTAAGAAGAATATTTTATGTTTTCATGTTTAAAGTTCCTAGTTTCCAAGAAACTAAACCTTAAAGATCCTCGGTTTTGTAAAATGTAATGAAAGTTTATGTGATAAAAAATAGGGATGCTATAGTTGGTATCAAAGGATGGTTTAGTTATTTGTGTAAATTAGGATATGAAAACTCTAGGAAGAATCCTATAGAAAAGTTTAAATATACGAAATCTTCCTGGTATTTTGGTGAGTATTGAGTAAGGGGTTTCCAAACAAATACATCCCTATCTGGATACGAGTAGGTAGAGGTGGCTCTGGAACAAATGTACATAGGGGTAAAACCTGAAAACACCGCTTTGAGCTAGACTTGAATGGGAACTGGTACACGACAACGGGCCTTGCTGCACTCTTGGTTACGACACTCCCAGGGGATATGCTTTGGTAAATTCATAAGCTTAGTATGAACCATTATTAAAGGAACAAGGATAAAAAAAAATAAATATTCACATAAGAATATATGTTCATGGATAACCTAGTTTGAAACCTAGGGGATCACAAGTTAGGGTATAATTTTCTTCTACAAGTTATCCTTATATGCTTTAAGCTCCTTTTCATGATTATTGGTTAAGTATTTAAGCCTCTAATTATACTTTCTCTTCTTAGTTAATGGTGGGAAATGGAAGAACATGTCCCAACAACCAATGTGATAGGAAATGCGATGATTGCCGTATTAATATGACATAGATGATTAGGGGATTAAAAGATGATTATTATTTTGGAAGACGTTCACTATTTTGGGGACCCTATATGATCGAGGTAAATATATTAATACGGTATTTTCATTGAGGAGTAAGGTTGACTTATAGAATTGATGAATTTAAGGTGGTCTAATAGTAGTTTAGGTTACTTATGGAAATGATTAACCTATCTTGGGTAAAATATGTTTAGGTTAGCTACTTTTGTTATAAGATCTTAGGAGTGGTTGATGTTTTTTGGAGATGAATAATGAAGTTTATTTTGGAAGACTATGTTATGAAATTCTTCTTGTATTTGGGTTTCAATCTTAGTTTGGTTTATTTTGAGAAATTTTAAGAACAGTTATTTATGGAATGGTCTATGATGAACTTTGGGTAGTACCATGGAAATTTGAAGATTTAAAAGTAGTTTCCATTCCTATGGGATTATTTCTTTTTGAAGAGTTGTTTTACATTACCCTTTCTGTTTTTGGGATAATGTTTAGAGATAGAAGAAATATATAGTTAATCATTTGTGGATTATGTGATTCTCTAGAATATGATTCTTGTGTTTTGATGAGACCAAGCAGTTTTGAATGCTCATAGTTTGGAGAAAAGATTAGTTTTGGGTAGAAACTTATTAAAGGATGAAACTCTACATGAAGGTAGGTATATTTTCTTATGTTTTTGTTCTATGTAGTAAATGAATTCCTCAAAATTATTAAATGGAACATAAAACAAAAACGTTGTTGGTTTACGTTTCCTACTAGGTAATCAATGACCGTTTACACACATCGTAAGTTTGGGATTTTCTTATGGTTAACTTTCTCCTAATCATATTTTCTATCACTCTCCCCCAGAACTTGACCCTTTGTTTTTTTCTGCCATATCCATGTTTTCCTCCATGGAATCCTATTACGGGTTAACTCAGGTGACCTTTGTACTTCCGTTTCATTCTTTTAAAGTAATAGTTTTACTGACTCGTTTTACGATGTGGGACTTTCAATGAAATTTCAAAACCCAGTTTTAAAAATTGCGAGGACGCAATTTCTTAAGGGGGGAAGATTGTAACGACCCGAAATTTTGAATAAATCTTATTTCCTAATTTTATGTGTCATTTTATTTTATTTTTTATACGCAACAAAAATGTTTCATTTGATAACATGATTATAATTAAAATGAGACCGTTGGGTTTTGACTGTTATATGACCATTGGTAAATATGACCCCTGGGAACTAAACGTTTTGATTATTGTCTCTAAATACAAGTAATCTTGGTTAAGTTTTATAGAAAAAAGATTCTATGGCCTCACCCAGTATTCTTGGACCGATCGAAGCCCATATAACAGAACTTGGGAAGGAGGTAGCACCACTGGGCTTTGCTCTGGACCAAACCCAAGCCGAACATCATCGTGTGAAGCTAGAATGGAATCGCCTTTGCGAGAAGGTCAAACTAATAGAAATTACTACTTGTGCGATGTTAGCCGAGCCTCCCTCAGATTCTCTCACCTTAGCACACCTTACACTTAGGTCCTATGCTGGTGTGATAAGGGTCTATGTAAGGAGACTATAACTACCTTGTGTAATCCTTTGTTTTAAATAAAAAATGGGATTTCTTCTTATGAAGTTTATGAATTTTCAAATGTCTGGATAAATATAGTATGCATATTTTTGGTGAATTTTAGAGAAAGGATATTTTAAAAAAATGTTTATGTAAACCTTAAATAATTAAAAATGTGTATTGATTTTCAAAAAATGGTCTTCTACAATTATGTTCAGTATGCAATTTAGAGTCTAATAAGATCAACTTGATTTTTGATGAATAATAAATTATGAATATTGATTTTACGCTTAGGATTAGTAATGTGACCAAATGGATTAGTAATCTCACTTAAAGAAAGTTTTAAAATAATCTGGGCACCTTGATTAAGTAATGTGATTCGTTAAAATGGTTAAATAACGGTTTCATAAATTATTATTCAAGTATTAGTTTTTTTGGGTGAATAGTGTTTTTTAATTAAAAATTAAATTAAAAATATTTAGAATTTTTTTTTATAAAATGGATTTCATTTTTGAACTCAGAGCATCGATATTATGTTAAGGTAATTTTTGGGGTTTTTTCTGAAAAAAATGAATTTTCGGTGAATAGTGTATTTATTTAAAAAAATAAATTAAAAATATTTAGAAAATTATTTTAAAAAAATGGAGTTCATTTTTGAAATCAGAGCATTGATATTTGGTTATGGTGAAATTTTGGGATTATTCTGAGAAAGTTGAATTTTCGATGAATAGTGAAAATACAGTTTTTAAGTTACGCGTGTTTAATGACATCATTAAATGATGTATTAAGTATGTAATAAATATTTTCGACTTGTGAATAGTAATATAAGGTATGAGGTGTCCCAAGTGGCCAATACCATGGGAAAATACCATGGGAAAGCCCATGGTTTTTCCAAAACCACTAATAAGGTGTCCTTTGGCCATTAATGCCTTGTCCCCTCACTTTCCCTATAAATACCAAGACATCCTCTCATAAATTCGACTCCCCACTCTTCCCCAACAAAGTTCTGGTCTCATTAACTCCCAAGGAGTCCTCCCAAGGTTCCCCCAAACCCTCAAGGTCCCAACCATTGAGTTTTAAGAGTTACGTTTTAAGGAAAGGGATCCGATCTCTCTCTTTCTTTTCAAGAAATCTCTTTTATGTAATTTATTTTATGCTCCATGTTCTTATGTTAAAGGGTGTTCTTTTATACTAATCTTACTGCCCTTTTCATGTTCACATAATGAGAGATCCCCTCTTACTCTCATTTTTTCGTTTTATGAAGTTTTGAGTGGCGCCGTTAGGCTGCCGAAATTTTTGTAACGGATTCTTTCTCCCTTCTCTTTTTTCAAGATCTATTTTCATGTAAATTATTTCAAGTTCCTTTTTATTATGTTGGGGTATTATCTCTAAATTTATCATACTGATATTTTATTACCATATGATGAGAGAACTCATCTGATCTCTTCAATTCAGTATTTTGATGTTTTAAGTGGCGTCGTTAGGCTGCCGAATTTTTAAGTGGTTCTTCACCCTTCTCGTTTTGAAGTTCTACTTTCATGTCAATTCTTTCAAGTTCATTTTTGTTATGTTGGGGTATTATCTCTATATCTATCATACTGATATTTTATGACCATATGATGAGAGATGCCATTTGATCTCTTCAATTCAGTATTTTGATGTTTAAGTGGCGTCGTTAGGCTGCTGAATTTTTAAGTGGTTCTTGCACCTTTCTCCCTTTTCAAAGTTCTAATTCCATGTCAAGTCTTGAAAGTTACTTTTTATTATGTTGGGGTATGATATCTATATCTATAATACTGATCTTTTATGTTCATATGATGAGAGACCATATTTTATCTCATCAATTCATTTTTGGTTGAAGTTTATGTAAAGTTGTTAGGCTGTCGAATTTTCATAAGAGAAATATTATTTTTGTCTTCCTTTCATGTTCTTTATTTCATATGGTATATTTTCAAATTTCATTACCATGTTCTTAAATCCATTATATTCTGTCCCTCAACTGTTTTATGGGTCATTTATGAATGTTTTACCCATGTCCCCTCTCTTTTCAATGTTTTCTAAAAACCTTGTAATATAGCCGTTATGCTGTAGAATTTTCGTCTCAAAATGCCTCTCTCTTTTTTCTAAAGATATTTTATTTTATTAAGTGAATACTCAAAGCTCTACCTTATATATGGGTATTCACATATATACCAAGATGTTCTATTTTAAATTTTGGGATTTATATACATGAAACCCGCTTTCCCTTTTCGTGGGTTTAAAGTGACGTAAAGATCATGTCTTTAAAGCAGTTTTTAAAACGTTATGATTATGAAATGAAACCCATTTATTTTATGCTATATGGGTAATTTATGATATTTTTGATGATTATATATGTGGCTAACATGATAATAAAGGCAAATTTAAGGGTGTGCCCTGATAGCGCTCCAATGCATTGGGTAATGATGTAACCACTAGAGATTACATTTTTCACGATATCTTGGTGAATAACCTTGGTAATTTTCAAATGACACCTTGGGGATGGACCTTGGTGATATGTTCGTGATTGTCTATATTAAATTTTGTAGCCACATATTCAAGTTATGAAAAATGTTATTTTTATTATGATATGCCTCATGATTTCTTTCTCATGCCTTAATTTTCTTTTCATGACCTTATTGAAGTATCTCAAGTTCACATGTAAAATGTTTCTCTTGTTTACCTTACTGGGCCTTCTGCTCACCCTTTCTTTTTATGTATTTCCCCAGGTTATGAGATGCATAAATGAACCTAGGATGAACATGAAGAGAAGCCTTTCATGTTTTTAAGAAGAATCTTTTATGTTTTCATGTTTAAAGTTCCTGGTTTCCAAGACACTAAACCTTAAAGATCCTCATTTTTGTAAAATGTAATGAAATTTTATGTGATAAAAAGGAAGGATGCTATAATTTTGATCATGTATAACATTTTTTAATCCTATGGTGTCATATATTGAAAAGAATGTATCATTAGTTTTCATCCAAAAAATGTTTTTTTAGGATTATATTGCTTACCACTATTATTTTTATATCACAAACTATAATTTTTTTTTTCAATTCCTTGAACTATGAGTAATTGAGTTGACATAAAATGTAATTGAAAATGATATGATTGTCCTATAGATTAATTTAACGAGTTTGGAACTAGAAGGTGAATCCTTGTGTTTATTCCTAATTTGCTATCATGATATTTGGATAATAACATGAAACATACATGAGTTTCCTAACCTATTAAATATATGGAAAAACAAAATTTATAGAATTTTATGTAACAAAGATCATAGAGGTAAGAAAGATCAATAAATTTTGAATGTTTTATCTATGTGTATATAAAGGTAATATTCACATAATTTTATATGGAATTCAATGTCTTATATTTTGGGAACATGAGAATTATCTAAGTCAATTCCACAATCCAAGGATTAAATCCTAGTCTAAAGAAAACTCAATGTTATTATAATTATATTAGTGAAAGGTTTAAATTATTTATATATTGGTATTTGTGAATTGTTTTATATAATTGTTTTATAATCGATGTACATGTTATAAGAATCATTTAAAATCTAAAACTTACTCAATAATATCTTTGATTTATGGATTTGAAAACATATATGGAATGGTCCAAATAACCAATAAAAATTATTTATTTGTATGGTGATATCATTTTGAGAATTTATATGATTTAAGTATGGGTAATTTTTATTTTATTTACTACATTGAGAAATAATATTTATTTTATTTAATGATATTATTGATATTTGATAAAGTAATGGGATTGTCTAACTAACCATAGAACTGATAAGTAATTTGATGAATAATAGTTTATTTTATTTTTTATGATGCTTAAAGCATTTTTTTATTTTTTTAATATATTAAATATACTATGATATTATTTTTAAAATAAAAATTATTTTAATTTTTAGAAGAATATATAGTCTAATTTAGGTGTTATTGTGATTTAGATTATTTTCAAAATGTAATTTGTTGTTTTAAGAGAGTACATGATAATGGTATTTATATTTCTAGTGTGTAACATTATAAGATAATTTCTATTTTCTAGGAAAAAAATGAGAATATTGATCATAAGAAAATATGTGATAAAGTATTTTGTATTTTTCTAGTTTTAATTTGGTCATAATATTTTAGAGTAAAAAAATTGACTATTTATGGAATGTAATAAGATTAACCTTGGGGGTTATTAATGATGTTTTAGATATTAATGTGTTATATTTATCCATAATGGTAATAATTTCAAAACCATTGGTTCCGTTAAATATTTAATGATATAAAGAATGACCCGTCCTTTGATATGTATTTTATGATCCCTTAAAATTTTATTTTTGCACATAAATATTGAAATATTCATCTTTAATATTCTGTAATTGGTGTAATAGATAATGTTTAATTTTATTGATACATAACCAAAGTGATAAATTGTTATTATGATATGTAAATAAATCATATATGTATATTTTCTCATTTTCTAAATCTTAGTTGTAAAAAATATTCCACATTTTAGAAAATCATCTTGACGAAAAATATCTTTACCTACATTTATGATGTATTGATCATCTTTTCACACTTCACTAATTAAGGTTTGGTGGTAATTAAATTCATTATATCTATGAACTATATGTTAATCTATCCATTTAGGATAGTATTCTCCTCCTTATATATAATTTAATTTCCCATTAATGATATTTTTATTTGGGGACTTGATTATGTGTTATTTTATTTATCCTTTATTATTATCAGTCCCCATTTTTAAAATATGTTTTATTATCCCCATCTAGGATGTATGTTTTCAAAAAATATATTTTTAAATATTGAACATAATAAAATCCATACTTTTTGACCTAAATATCAAAACATTATAGATGAATAATTACTTCCTAAAATTAATGATCCATGCTAGAAATGTATAGACCAAGAGCCTTTAGAAATAGGGAAACACAAACAACTAGATTATAAAATATATAAACTGTATCCCACTCTGTTAATCATAACTAGAACCCTTATTATACATATTTTACTTGATAAAATGAAGAAAGTAAATAGAAGAAATGTTGAGCTCATATACTCAGTTCAGGTAAAAAAGGATATATTAATGGTCACTTGAGCCTAACATGGACTAAGGGTATGAGAACATTAGAACAACATTTTAAATTAATAACTTTCCTATCATAAACCATAATCACAAGTCATAGATTAAATATTTCCAATCCCAAAGACAATAATCATTATGAAATCAATGAACATTGGACAAGTAATTATAACATAGGTATAAGACACTAATTTTTTCCATACACATTGAAATATTAAATCACTTCCTTATTAGTATAATATTATTTCCTAGAATATAATAGTTTATTGTTTTCACTCCTAAAACTATAATAGTATTTTTGTTTTACAACCAATACAATCATAGTGGAAAAGTACCTTACTAAATTGGGTTCACTCCCAACTACAGTCCTATTTATCTCATGATATATCAATATCTACAAAATTAATTAGTGGGTGATATTGGTCCCACCCATCACCTAATTGAAATCATATATATAATTTTAAGATAATAAAAAATTCATAATATTATATCCCATTAAATTAAATTATTTTCACAAACATTCAATCATAGAATAAAATGTGTTAAAGGTATAGGGTTCATAAATATTTCATTAATTCATCGTTTTATAACCTGTGGAGAAGGGTTGGGTTTCATAAACATATTTTGTTCATAAACATAAACCATCGTAAGTGAATAAGGATGGTATCATTTGATCATATCCCTAGTATTTCATATGTTAAATCAAGGATTATTTTCATTGATGAATTGAATTAACATAAAAATATCATTTAAATATTCTTTAAGAGGACATCCTTTGCATTTGAAATGACTAATTTAAAATCCAATAATATTTATAAACTAATATTAAAAAACATTTTTTAAAAAACCATGAAAACATGTAAAGTATGTTTCCAATCACTCCATTTTCAGAGAAGTGGTAAAATTTATTCATGCTAAATATGTTAAAAACATTTTATACATAGTTTTGTAAATAAGAGAAAAAATTACATCATTTAGAAAGTTTAATGAAGAAAACTTTTAAAAAATTAAAATATTATATATTTGCTAAAATTTAAATAAAAACAATATTATAATAGTATAAAACTTCTTCCAAAAATACTTATAATAAATATATATATAGAAGAAAATATATTTTTGATCAACAAGATAAATAAATTTAATTTTCCATAAAAAAATATTTTTTTCATTTGGGTACTTATGGTGAGTACAATGAAAAGAAAAAATGAATTATTATTAAATAAACATGATATAATAAATTTAATAAATTTACCAAAATATAGATCATACTATTTAAACATTGAAGACTTAATCATAAACAACCACTATAAACAGTGATATTGTAACATAAAACCCTTATGATATGGGGAAATTTTGAATAATAAACTCCATAAATGAAATAACCTAATATAGATATTTATATTAGTTATTTATCATTATAATAATCATAAAGTACATTACTTTGGAATATATATAAACCACTTAAAAAAACAAAGGGTTAACTTTCTATGTGTCCCATAGAACTAAATGAGAGATGAAAATATCGTAGCTTAGGTAGAAATTACATCATAAATTTGGAAAATTCATATATAATAAATATAGATTTATTATTCATATATTATAGAACCATAATAAAATTTATTATACCAGATATGATTTACTTGTACCCTTTTATAACTAGGTTTTTATCAATTTATTAAAACTATTATTTCAACTAATATTTTCTTCATTTTTCATTAATATTTTTTTATATAGATTTGGTGATTGTATTTTTAAAATGTTTACATTGTATCTAAGATTAATTATATAAATATCATATAAATTCATTATATTCATGGTTAGAGTCACTGATATGTGATATAGAATGAAAAATGAATTACACCGTTCAAGAAATGGGTGGGAAAACTGTATTCAGGAATGCAGTTTCCATTGATCAACACATGGATCGAAATAAAATTAAATAATAAACAAACTTTATAGAACCATTATACTTTTATATATATTAATTCATTATATCCTTATTATAATCCAGATAAAACATAAAAAAATGAGGCACGTTACTTTTTAGAGGTAGTAGTCCACAAGTGTGCACAATCAACGTTATCATTTTCTAAAGGATTTTAAGGTAAAAATGTAGATATGATATTATAATCCAAAAATTATAATTAATAAATAGTTATACATAAAAAAAATTAAACACATCATAATATTTTTCTATAATTTTTTGTGAGGTGAAAAGAATTGTTTCTCTATATGAAAACTATAAGTTATATGTATGCACATGTGATATTTCCACCTCCCATTTGATGGAAAGATGGTGAATAAAGGAATTTTATAAAAAATACTAAAAATTCACAATATTTAGGACACTCAAATATTCATATTATTAATAGCATACAATATTTATAATTAAAATAGTAATTAAAAATTTGATTGATTATGGTGACTACCTATTCTTTCAAATAAATTATTTAGATCTCATATAAAGTACTCTAGTGATGGTTTTTTTGGAAAGAATTAAATAAATTTATTTTGTATATGGGACTGTATAATAGATATTTTAAGAAGGTTTTCAAGGTAAAAGGCTCAATGTGGTTTGAAAAAGAAAAAGGAGGGGATCCCTTTTATAATTTAGGGGAGGGGGATTCTTTGAATTTTTTATAAGATTAAAACATATATAATTAATTATAAAGACAAATTGATCTGAATGGAATAAAAATATAAAAGAGATGCCATTTTAGACCTTATATTATCCCGTTTTTACTCTATTAATTTCTTATGATTTATAAGTAATTTAATATAATATTATTTTCACAAATTGATTTATTTCAAATTTAGACACTATTAATTTAGAATGATTTGAAAATCATAAAGGAATTTTTTAATTGAAATCTAATTATTTTACATAGAATTTATATGTTATAAGTATTAAAAAATTAATGTCACACCTTAACCCACTCAAATTATATTACATTTAATATTTTTTAATTCTTCTATTATATTTTATATTAATTGTGTAAATAATATATAAGATTCCTATATGAATCTAAGGTCATTGTATAAATATTAAAAATAATAAGTAAACATTTATCATATATATAATTTCATTATTATAAAAATAGACACTTTTATTCATTCAAAACATGATTCTGCACATATGTGGACACAAAAGATATATTTAAAACAAAGAGCATGGAATTTTATAAATTTCCTTGATTTAAATATTATATATATAATTTTAATTGACATGTGTCAATAAAACAACTCCATTTAGATCATAACATCATAATTGTTTAATAAACCCAATCCAATAACAATTAGGATAAAATTGTATGGCCTTTTCACTAATGTTTAACCTAGATTAACTTGATTTATCCTTTACCACGGTGATACATTTTACCATAGTTAATATTCATATTCACCAAAAATAAAAGGGGCCTATTAACCAAATTTGAACCTCCTGATTCAAAATAAGAGATCCATTTTATCCAATAAAATTTAACTTATTGGTTGAGTATAATTTTAACATAGGTATGCAATACAAGGGGAAAAATGATTTTTAGAAAAATAAATATTTCATCAAAAAACTAGGATTATTATTCTCTCATTCCTAAAAGTATATAAAAATATTTTATTTAATATAATATATAAATATAATTCTATAATACTGATTGATTTAATTTCTTAATATAAAAATACCCTATATGAATAAAAAAAGTTTTTTAGAAATTATCTATTTTACTTTCAAATGATTTTTCTCATTTGTAATTGATAAATTACCAATGAATTAATTTTAAACATATATAAACCATATGTTTTAAAAAATATAGTTAGTATTATTCATAGTATCCAATCCAATGTGTAGGTCATAACATTCACTAAAAATAATAACATTTTAATAGTATATTTCATTTTGTTAAATCTTGGTGTCCCATGTAACATAGGCTATCAATGAAATTAAATTTATTTGAAAAAATAAATATTCCATAAAATAAAATGGTTTTAAATTCTACCTCATTTAAAATTAAATTATATCTTTAAATTAATCAATATGATACAATCAAAATAGGATATAAATTTTTTATATATCCATGAATCTGATGTAGCTTCTATGAATTTTTGATTTCTCCTAAGAACATTCCCCAATTTATTATCCTTGTTTCATAATAATTAATCTCAATGATCATAGATTTCTACATTATGTTCATTTTTAGAATAAAATTTAATTGGGTTTAAAACTCTATTTTTAGAATATGTGATGATTCAAGTATGTACTTATTTAGAAGAGACATAAGGAACACATCGTGGACTTGTGAAAAAATAGAAAGAAATGATAAGTGATAAGCTACCATCCCTACTCAACCTAGAATTTTGATATTGCCAATATACCTAGGGATCAAATTTACCTTATTTCCAAATCTCATAAACTTATTCCATGGAGAAAAAAATATTAATAAAATCAAATTCTAGTTCATGATGATGCTTTTAAAAATAACATTTATATCAATTATGTGCTGTCAGGATGTCTTTTTTAATTGCTATGAGTTTCTCTACCATTTCCACATTTATATTAGGTTATAATAGTTTTATTTCTCCAATATCAACCCTCCATGTTTTACTAATATACTTATTTAAATTTTGAGAAAAAATGGGTCATCTAAATGATTAATTTAAAGCTATTGTTGTAAGAAAACTCAAGTATAGGGATTTGTTGATCCCAACAGACGTTAAAATACATAGAAAAAGATATCAGAATATCATCAAGTGTTTTAATTTTTCATTTATACTAACTATATATCTGAGGATGATATAGAATAATAAAACATAACACTATATCTATATCTTACTTAAGACTTTATAATAACTTCCAGGTAAATTGTAGATTCCGATCAGATACTACTGAATATAGTACTCCATCGAACCATGACACTTTTTAATATAACTTCTGGAAAGATAATCCAAAGAAAATGCTTCTCAAATAGAAATTACATGTGTGGACTTCTTATGGTGATGAAAGAAAACACATATAAAATTATTCCCTTTTGATGTTATACGGAGTCCAACGAAAAAATCAATGTTATTGTTTTCCCATTTCTATTCTTCTATCGATAATAGCTGTAACATCCCTTAAAATATTGTATCAAATCATTAACATGATAACATACAAATCACTGAGATAAATATTCAATAATATCTCTCTTTTTTATGCACCACTCGAAATAATCTTTCATAAATCTATACATCTATTAACTTCTTTGATAAATAAAAAGTGGTTAACTCTTAGATTCATCCAATAACTCCTTCTTCGAATAGGGTATGTAAAAATCACATGAATTTTTTTAAACCTTATTAGCCCATCATAATCAAGGATAAATTGAGGAACATTTATCACCATATTTAGTAGTTTCATATCTTTCTTTTATGACACTCTAATAATCAGATAGATAGATGGTTAGATAAAAATTTCAAAAAGATAACATTTCTCCCATTCCTTTATGATTTGAAGATCCATCATTTGAAAATTCATAAAAAGGGATCTTCTATGATCCTAAAAGTATATAATCTAGAATAATACTTTTATCTAAAATCATCTTCTACATTATTCACCTTCCCAATGTTGAAATGTATTAAGTAGTCATAATATTTAACCATATCCAAAAATATTATCTGGAACATATTCAAATCATTATATATAAAAATATAAATTTAAAATTTATGATCATTATATATATCTGAACATTATTTATAAATATAATTACTCTAAGTAATTAACAAAAACATTGCATCTGTTAACTCTAAATAATGTGTTGGGTATATTTTCTCATGATCCACTATTTATAGTGAGACATATGTTATCCTAATATTGTTTAGGATGAGAACACATCACAATCATTTCTTTAATGTAATACTATAAATTACACTCTCTTATACAATTTAGATTAAAGTGATCACGTGTTCAATGACTAACATTCTCTTTAGATCCTTGAAATTATAATCACATTCATCTAACCAAGTTAACTTATCTACCTTCTAGGTTAATATGTTTATTGGATAATAAAATCATGATAAATTATCCACAAAGAGACAATAACATCCACCCAAATAATGATTACTATAGATCTCTATCACAATTGTGGGTCTGGAACAATGCTCTATAACTTTTTTGTTAGGATGGTATACTAATATACCCTTACTTTAGATGATATGACCAAATAATGAATCATTCCCAATATAAAATTCACACTTGTTAATATTTTCATAAATATTATCCTTCCTCGGTTTTTTTATATTATTTTTAAGTGATCTAAATTCTCTTCATTTATCTTTGAATATAAGTTATTTTCATCTGTTAAAACTAACACAAACTGATTTGGGTATCTCTAAAGAATATATTCGTTAACTACATAATAACAACATTGGAATTATTATGAGAAACTGGTACCATTCTAAATTAATAGTTTACATACCTTTTATAGAATGTTGTATTTTGATTATCCTCCTTATTAACCCTTGTTTAATGTCATCTATAAGAAAGGACAATCTTATAAATTATTGAGATATGTGAATTTGATCAAAAAAGTATCGATATGGGTTAGTGGATACTTGTTCCTGATAGTGATTTTGTTATTTTTTTGAGTAATCAGTGCATATTCTCATTGATATATATTTGTTATTAACAAAAGAACTATTGAACAACATGGTGAAACAATTGTTCGAATGAATCCCGTATAATTATTATCTTGGATTTTATTATTCAAATCACGCAACTCAATCCATTCCATTCTATATAGAGTACTTGAAATATATATATAACTAGGTATGAGTTCTATCAAGAACTCGAATTCACAATTTGGTGTTTTTTTGGAAATGGGGACTTATTCTAAGAAATAAAATGGTATGATGAATATTGACTAGTAAACTCCTATAATCTTATTAAAATGATTCCATAGTTATGTGATTCATGCCTGGTTCAACAATTTTTGTTCCCCTCAGATCATGCACCTCGTGATGGTTTTCTCGTTCTGAACGGTTTAAAATGGTTTTTTTCATGGAAATGGAAACAAAAAATGGTTCTATATCCAAAGTGTAATTATTTTAAAATATATGATCTCATTAGATGTTTCATCCCATGATACTTAAGAACTAAAATTGGCCGAGAGTATGGGAGGTCATTCTCATCACACCCTTTAGGGGGGAATTATTACCAACTCTAAGACTCGCTTATAGATTTATGAAATGTTAGTGAATCGTTTATTAATTACAATGTATGTGGTTTTTTAACCCTATATTATAAGTCAATTATTATCAGGTATTTATCTTATAGTCATTTAAATGTATCATTGGTTCTTCAATATATGATAAATATGCATGTATCTAATGTTCTCTATCGATTATATCCTCTTATGTACTACTTATAGATTCATTGAACATTATTATGATGATGCTTGTTTTCTATCCACATAGTGGGGTACTATAGAGTATATGGTCATCTAAGGAGACAAAGGTCACTCTCAAGTTCATCATCATCTAGGGATATGGGATTTTTTTGATGTTGGGATCGAACAAATAAATAGACTTCCTACATATCCGAGGGAATGAAATCCGAACCCATGTAGTTCAGTGATTCTTAATGGGTTAAATCACATTTTATGGTTGATTGATGAGGCCATAACCATAAAGTTTAACAATTTGTGGAAAGTATATCTAGGTGGAAGGTTCTAAGTCAATGTATAGTTTGGTACTTACACTGAAGTAGCCCAGAAAACCTTAGAGAGATGTAGATTCTGAACCTAAATTACACCCTTCTAGGAATGTGTCGCATTAAAAATAATTTTTATTTTGGGTGTTGGGTTTGAGCCTTAGGGAGGCTTCTTATGTATCCTTTTTGGATGAGAATCAAATCTTATATTGTTTGGTGTATCACATAGAAGAGTATTTCCCTTTGATATAATTAAGTTGGGGCTTACTCCTAAAGGGGATACTTTGTATAAGTGACCATGAGTGATGTATCATCTCATGGTGTTTTGGATATTTATTTAGGGATTGCACCTAATGAGGATTCCCATATGATATATTTTATGGCTTACCTCTATTGAGGATTCTATAATGAATTGGGGGTTATGATTGGGACTAACTTCTTAGAAGGATTTCCCTTGAGTTTGAGAATTAAATATGAATCTTATTTATCCTGGTTATATCAGGAATAAGAGTTCTCATAGTTCAATATGTAGCATAGATCTTGTTGGTTTGATGATCATCACTAACCAATGATCCTATGTAGTTCATGCACAGTGTTAGAAACAATAGATAATGGGAGATTCAAAAAACACACACTCTTCCTCATTCTCTAGAGGAAGTGGACGGGGTGGCATTGGAAGAGGTTAAGGATATGACATTTCCCTCTCTTAACATCACCTTGAATAGGGAATGAATGTGAATAATGTGTATGTGGAGAGAATAAATATTGAAACCTCTGACAAGAATGTATAGGGGATTACTCTAAGATGGATTCCATAAAATTGGTTTCACTGTTGGATGGGGATCCTTAACCTTGTTGAATGGAAAAGAATGCAGGATCCTTATGCTACTTACTAGGAACTGGAGACTCATGGACTTAGAGATGATAAGGGTCGAACATGATTGGAACCCTAATCATATGGGACTGTGAAAGTCCCATAACTTCCCCTAGGGTATGGGTTATCATTACCGTAGATATAAAAATTTACGTGTCACCTAAGAATCCTAACTATCTGGTAGGATGAGTGCGTGAATCCTATGACCGAAGAAATACAAATCCAAATGGGAGACAAAGTTTCACACCTTTTCCAATGGTTTTGAAATTCATTAGGCCTCACAAGTGGTTTTGATTTGATACCTCTTAGATAAGGGATCCAAATAAAGAAAGGGAATTCCATGTATGGATGTGAAGAAGGCCTGATGAATGGCACTCAGAGGATTGTTTGTACGGAGAACCAATGAGGATCACACAAGAGGTGCTTCACATAGTCAGGTCTGCGTGAACTGATGGAACCTAGGACGAACGAAAATTTGGATGACTACATTAGGGTGATTATTTTCTGGAAACTTCAAGGGTATCCATAGGTATTCCCAGAAGTAATTTTCAAAGGTCCATGTTTGATGAAGGATACATTGTGATATTATTTTTTAATCAAGGGGTGATCAAATTCTGTGCATTTGTTTTGTTTGTTTAAAACCATGGGTGGACTTTAAATCCATTATTCCACTTTAATTCCCCCTTCTTTAGGTGTTTTAGAACAATATAGAAGGCAATGTAGCTCTTGAAAGAATAACTTGGGTGATCAGACCTTCGAATAGCCTTTGGGGAATTCCATAAATACAAATGAAGACCCTAGGGACCAATTTATAGAAAAATATGGGACCCAAGGTGAATGAGTAATCTTACATAGGTGTGGAACATAGGTTATCCGGATAGGGTTATACGTAGGTAGATCGTGCACCTACGGTATTTTGAGGGTGACTTGTGTGAATGACCTTTGGGGAATTTGTAAACCTTTAAATCTTCCGCATCATTCCTTCAATTTCCCCTAACGTATTACCCTTTGTTTCATTTTCATACATGTTCAAAATGGAGTGTCAGTAAATCCCCCCCCCCCTTAGGATTGTATCTAATCTAAAAGATGAAGGTTTGATCTTGAGTAAAAGGAATGAAAGGGATAAATGTTTTATGCATGGTTTTCATGTAGGACTTCTGTGCTGGTTTCTCACTCAATTCAGCTATGTATGCTTAACGCATATGTAGATCGTGTAGGGAATATTTCTATCCATTAAATATGGACCTCATTTCTATTAAAAGATATCATCACTTAGATTTTTTAGCACCTTCTACACTAGTATCCTATACAGATACTCAAAATAAGTTATTTTTTCGAAAGATTTCTTTCACACAGACAAGTTATGTATCTGGATACTTTTTACATAGGATTTGGCAAGTGAATTTCTTGAGGATTATAAATGATTCTCTAGTATGAGAAACTTGTACGATGCACTTCACCAAGACAATTATGTGAAAATATTCATTTCCCAAATTTTCAAATATTATTCTATTTCATCAAGACAACCCTACTTTAAAATAATTGGATGCTTTTATTTTTAGGTTTAACGAGACCAAGGAAGATTTCATTTTTTTAATGAACAAGCATGAAACTGTATTGAGAAGATGATGAAAGCTGTTGGGAATGACTACTACGACGTCTGTGTCACTACTCTTCCAAGTCTGGAGGGGTCATTGAAGAAATATCATCATGATTTTCTTTATAGAAACTATATTTCACTTTATGGTCATGGACATATATGGGAGGTTCTCACACAAACTCTAAAGAACTACCTCCCAATCACATAGTTTCAATAGAATAAGAATTTTTCAACTGCCATCATTTCCCACACAAAACTTACATCAACTTTGAGAAATCTTCAAAATCATCTTTTATGCTTAACATACCATGCGTTATATATATTAAACAACAAATATTTTATCTAAATATGTCTTTATATTCATATATCATTTGAGATTCACAGATAGATCACTATAAGTACTGGAAGAATGGTTTGGAAATTTTTCCAGGAGGGGTTGTTAATCCTGAATGGATGTCATCATATTAGGTGTGCCATATCTATGAATAATTCAAGAATGATCTGGACGTTATTGTAATTTATGAGTGTGGGTAGGGAATACTTATGTGAGTTAAAATAATGTGTTTTCTCCAGAACTATTAAGTCAGTCGGGTCCGCAGATGAATTGTATTCATATGATGCATAGAGAAGTGGTTATATGTTTTTCATATGTTCACAAGATCTATATGTTTATAATCCTAAAAGATATGAATGAAGAATTAATCCCTTTAAGGGAAACGTGTGGGGACACTGATATGATGACATATTTTTCACATGGGTTACTGAAAATAGATAATTATATTAAGAAGGTAGACCCCGACATAAAAGGGAATATTCACATGGAGACTTGGATGGACATTTTCCATATGAGTAAGAGAGGAAGGCCCCACTTATAAGCATCTAACATGTTTTTCCAATGTGGTACAGATAAGTGTGCGCTAATCCTTTTTGTTGATACTTGAAAATGGAGAGTTTGAAAAGTGCAGATATTAAATCAATCCCATTTTTTCTAGAAAATACCTGTCTTTTAGGATTTCTATCCATATGGATCAGTGTCTTTCTTTTTCTTCCCATTATTCTAATGGAGTCATAAGGCCAAGAACCTTCATTATAAAATCCAATATGGCAGAAAAAAATCTTTTGGCGTTGAAACCCCATGTTTTAGAAAACAAATAGAGGAGTATATTGAATATTTATCAAAGGAAATATCCTTTCATAATTATAGAATCATTCCAGGTTTTTTGGGGATGGATCGTAGAAAAATAAGAATATACATTGTGAAAAGTGAGATGAAGGTAATCATGAGTGATTTAAAACCATATTTCCAAGTTGAATCTTGTATTCTACCCATATCTTTGATGTCCCATGGAATCCAAACAGGTTTGTGTTTATTTAAGGAGTTCATATTCATTACCCATGGGAATCCTCCGAAAAAATGATTTATTAATGAAGGGAATACCAACATTGATCTCCATTTATACATGATGTCCTTTAGGGATGATGTGTTTTCAACCATGATCGATGGTGATATTATATGTGAGGATTATTCTCCTTACTGTTTTTTAAGAAATTTCAAATTCCAACAAAAAATAATTGTATCCCCCTAATAGACATCAGATTATAAATGAATCTAATGGTAGATCAGCACCTATCAATGCTCACATTTGTGGAGTTGACAGAGTTTGTGATCAACCTACCTCAAAATAATGAAACATATATACTAAAAAACTAATATAATACATCCTATATTGAATCATACCATAAAGGGGTCCTAGTGAAGTTGTTCCTCTAGTTGGGATGAAGAGGCACAACATGATGGGTTGTCCTCATGTAGAAGTTACTTCATCTCCTTCAGAAGAATAATTGACTACATCATAGAGTGAGGACGATGAGGTTACCAACTCATAGAAATGAACCTGTGAAAGGTACAACTGACTAGAAAGAATAAAAAGGGCCACAAAAAATGAGGTTATACCAAGATGGTCTTGTTAAAACCATCGAGAGGAATCTTGGGTTCCATTTTTCCTCTGCCATTTGTGAAAGAAATGGTTTGGAAGCACCTGAAATCTAGGGATACTGGACCATATTTATAAATTTTCAGATGGTATGTGGAATAAATATGACTATAGGAAATAAATATGTGGTAGGAATTGTCTTTTGATGCTGAAATTACGTGGGATCACATATATGCAGGGTTACAGATTCTGAGGATAGGATATATCTGAGCCTTGCTAAGTATTTTCTTTGAAAATATTCCTTCTAAAGTGAAGATTAATTTCTAGGTCCTAGATATGATCATTTAATAAATAGATGATCATATCCCTTCCACAAGGTGAGTGAAGAACATGAAAAAATGTGGTGCTACTAGATGGATTGATCATTTTTCTTCTAAGGAATCACATTACTTTGTCGATCCTGAAGATGAAAGTTCCCTTATTCTCAACAATTTTAATTTTTTCATTTATATTTATATAAAATTTCCATTTCTAATGTAGAATAATATCTAAATTTTCATTTTTAGCTATCTAGAGGGACATCATTCAATGATTCATCCTCACAGTATAGCCCTAGTGGTACTCTGATCGAGGTTACTGGGTCACCCCTGAATCTGGAGAGGTGTCTCCAGGTCAGTAGACCATGGAGGATGAGGTGGCGGTATAACTCCCGCCTATAATACCTATTTTTTGGAGATTCATTTTAGCACTCATTTGATGAAGATGATGATGAAGGACCATTGAAGGGTGAAATTCATATCTAAAAACATTTCTTGTAGCAGAATGTTATCTCGACATAATTCATCTTTTCCCAAGGAAAGTTTCACAATTCCTTGAATAATATGAAATAATTACATTTCCTATCTCAAGGGACTTACATGTGGGCCTCTAAGAGCTAAGGGGGTCAATTTGGACCAAGTGAAGATCCCTAATATTGAATTGGCTCCCTCAACTGAAGAAGTAGTTCGGTTCGAGGATGCGTCAACTACTACTATCACTGTTTATGCAACTATAAAGTGGGAGGTAGATTTAGATAATGGATAAGGTATTCTATAATATTTCACATGCTAATGATTGATTTCCACTTTTGTAATATTTTTGGTTCTTCTCATGACCCAGATAAAACTATGTCAACTAATGTTAAACCTAAGGTTTCTACCCAGGAGGTTTTTTGGGGTCTCAAGTTGTCGAAATAGGGTCATGAACCAAATTCTCCATGTGTTTTCGTGGGTGATATTAACATTGGATTTGGGACGTCAATAGAAGGATTAATAAATCTTATTAATATATTTGATGAAATGCTGTAACATATTAATATTCCTACTAAATTACAAGAATTTTTGCACTTTATAAAGAATCAAATAGACTTGAGTCTATATTTTCCATCAAATCATGATTTCTAAAGCCTCCCAGCCTAATCATGACTATTTTGAATGTGCATATATATCCACGAAAACTGTTTTAGTGATGGTGCCTGGAAAAGACATCAAAATCAATCTCAGTACCATTATTGATGGGGCGGAAGCTCATGTGGTCTTTGAAACGATGTGTATTCTCATGCCTTATCTGGTGGATCTTGGGTAGTCCCAAGGGAGTTCCCATCATCAAGAGGAGCCAGTTCAAATTACTAATGCTGGAAATTCATGGTATGAATCCTCTTGGGCTGCTGATCTAATGTTGTGTAATGTTAATCAATTATAGTTATTGTTCCCAATTTAATATATTTTTTGAATCTAATAGTTATTTTAATTCATCATTTAGGATTATCAGCTTTTTTGTATAGGTATGAAGTTGAACCATATATATTCTCATGACCTACACCAAAAGGTGAGGCAGAATCTATTCGAGAGGGAATAGAGTAGGGTACTTCATTAAGTGCAATAATCATGGAGTATATCTCTCCTTTTGAAATTGACTCTGAATTAGATATAGACTTTTATAACACTCTATACATTTCAAATTTCAAGTACTAGATGGATATCTATAAGATAATCTATGATACACCCATTGACGACCATCCTTCATGGATATAATGGCTTTCAGTTAAGTTTGTCATGTTGGGATTTGGTGGGTTTGATTGTTCTCCAATCCACACTACAGTGAAGGATATGATATTTAGAAAGGAACGAGAGCATAATCCTTGAAAAGATCTCATATATTACAAAATAAAAAGCAACATTGATGAATTCCATGATGAATTACCCTAAATGGAGTCCAATAAAAACACCAAACTAACATAATTCAAGCGACATATCAAAAAGATGACTATTCAGGTGTCTATAATTCATCAAACATTAATCACCACTAAAGGAGATCTCAAAAAACTATAATATTCATTAGGATAATCCAAAACATAAGGATCAAAATCCATTGTGGCTGCAACAGAATCACTTAATCCTGCTATGGAAACTAAAAATGGTCATGTAATTAAACTTCAACAAGAGATTGATGGGGTTGGGAGTATTTTCAGTAGATTAAGAGTTATATTAAAAGAATCTTTTAATATATTATATATAGGATCCATTTTGTGGATGTTCCTTTGGGGGATTATAAATTAAAATAATTTTGTTTCGAATTTTTCTATGTTCTTCTCCATGTTTCCTTCTTATGATCACAACGTAATATTGAAACAAATTTGTTTAGAAATGGATATAAACTAGTTGTAACAGTAGTGCTAGGATAGGGATATTCTATAAATTTTTTCTAAGCCATGGGGCATAGAGATCATAGTTTTATTCTAACTGGGTTTATATGGAAAATAATAAAACCTTTATCCATTTGTGTCACCACCCAAATTTTCTCCTAAGCTCGATATGGATGAGACTTAGCGAGAAAGATATGGATATTTCTAATACTACCATTTACTAATTTTGGTCCTAACATGCTTTGTGACTTTTAAATTTTTACCAATCGATATTGAATATACTATATTGAGTATATATCTAGCAAGATGAGACTCGACTTTTTTTCAAGAGTTACCATCGTGGGTTTTCAACCTGGTGAGTAGATTTCTTTTTTGGTTGTAGTTATAAGTCTTGAAGTTTAGACTGATAATGCTATTGTGTTAGGTAAAAAATATTTGACCATGCATTTTGAGATGATAACCATAATAAATATTGATGGCTAGGAATGATCTGATATTCTTCAAATGCTTCCTAGGGGAATCCTTGGTCATTATTTTTTGTGGTTTCAGAATCTAAAATGTCAAATACGGGAATAGGGGAGGTCTCTCATGGGGAAGAAGTTTCCTCTAACTGAAAAAACTGGTATGGGGGGTTTTTATACAAGGAAAACTATAGCATCCTGCCTTTTTATCACATAAACTTTCATTACATTATACAAAACTGAGGATCTTTAAGGTTTAGTGTCTTGGAAACCAGGAACTTAAAACATGAAAACATAAAACATTCTTCTTAAACACTTGAAAGGCTTCTCTTCATGTTCATCCTAGGTTCATTACCGCATCTCATAACCAGGGGACATACATCAAATGAAAGGGTGAGCAGAAGGCCCAGTAAGGGAAACAAGGGAAACATTTAACATGTGAACTTGAGATACATCAACTATGTCATGAACAAGAACTTTAAGGCATGATAAAAAAAATCATGTGGAATATCATAATAAAAATAACATTTTTCATAACTTCAAGATTTGGCTACATCATTTAACATAGACAATCATGAACATATCACCAAGGTCCATCCCCAAGGTGTCATTTGAAAATTACCAAGGTTATTCACCAAGGTATCGTGAAAATTGTAATCTCTAGTGGTTACATCATTACCCAATGCATTGGAGAGCTATCAGGGCACACCCTTAAATTTGCCTTTATTATCATGTGATCCACATATATCATCATAAAACATTTCATAAATAACCCATATAGCATAAAATAAATGGGTTTCATTTCATAATCACAACGTTTTAAAAACTGCTTTAAAGACATGATCTTTACGTCACTTTAAAACCCACAGAAAAGGAAGGTGGGTCTCATGTATGTAAATCCCAGAATTTAAAATAGAACATTTTGGTATATATGAGAATAAACCTTTAGAAGAAAGATCTTTGATTATTCACTTAATAATATAAAAGAACTTTAGAAAAAGAGAGAGACATTTTGAGACGGAAATTCTGCAGCATAACAGCTATGTTACGAGGTTTTAGAAGACATTAAAAAGAGGGGGAAAATGGGTCAAACATTCATTAATGACCCATAAAATAGTAGATGGAAAGAATAAGAAGGATACATGATCATGGTAATGAAATTTCAAGGACATACCATTTGAAATGAAAGACATGGAAGGAAGACAAAAATTAGATTTCTCTCATGAATGTTCGGCAGCCTAACGGCGTTACTTAAACTTCAACAAAAATGATTTGAAAAGATCAAATAGGGTCCCTCATAATGTGAACATAAGATTTCAGTATGATATATATAGAGATAATTCCCCAACATAATTAAAAAGGAACTTGAAAGACTTGACATGAAAGTAGAACTTTGAAAAGAATGAGAAGGGTGAAAGAATCCCCTAAAACATTCGGCAGCCTAACAGCGCCACTTAAAACTTCAAAATACTGAATTGAATAGATCAAATGGGATCTCTCATAATATTAACATAAGAGTCAAGTATGATAGATATAGAGATAATAACCCAACATAACAAAAAGGAACTTGAACGAATTGACATGAAAGTAGAACTTCAAAACGAGAAGGGTGAAGAACCACTTAAAAATTCGGCAGCCTAACGACGCCACTTAAAACTTCAAAATAATGAATTGAAGAGATCAAATGGGGTCTCTCATCATATGATCATAAAATATCAGTATGATAAATTTAGATATCATACCCCAACATAATAAAAAGGAACTTGAAATACTTTACATGAAAATAGATCTTGAAAAATGAGAAGGGAGAAAGAATCCGTTACAAAAATTTCGGCAGCCTAACGACGCCACTTAAAACTTCATAAAATGTAATAATGAGAGTAAGAGGGGATCTCTCATTACCTGAACATGAAAAGGGTAGTAAGAGGAGTATAAAATAACATCCTACAACATAAGAACATTGAGCATAAAAGGAATGACATAAAAGAGATTACTTGAAATGAAAGAGAGAGGTCAGATCCCTTACCTTAAAACGTAACTATTAAAACTCAAATGTTGGGGCCTTGAGGGCTTGGGGGCACCTTGGGAGGATTCCTTGGGAGGTAATGAGACCATAACTTCGTTGGGGGAGAGTGGAGAGTCTAAAGTATGAGAGTATTTCTTGGTATTTATAGGGAAAGTGAGGGGACAAGGCATTAATGGCCAAGGGACACCTCAAAAGTGGTTTTCTCAAAAGCATGGGCCCTCCCATGGTACTTCCCATGGGGTTAGGCCACATGGGGCCCCCAATACAATATTTCATCACCTTTGGCCGGACATCCCTTAAAATCTCTCATGACATCATCATGACACAGTTATGAGATCATTAAACATACTGAAACCCTAAAACTGTATTTTTACTATTCACTAAAAATTCAACTTTCTCAGAAAAATCCCAAAATTTCACCTTAACCAAATATCAATGCTCCGATTTCAAAAGTGAACTCCATTTTATAAAAATAAATTTTTAAATATTTTTAATTTAATTTTTAAATAAATACACTATTCACCGAAAATTCATTTTTTCAGAAAAATCCCCAAAAATTACCATAACATAATATCAACGCTCTGAGTTGAAAAATGAAATCGATTTTATAAAAATAATTTTCTAAATATTTTTAATTAAATTTTTAATTAAAAAACACTATTCACCCGAAAAAAATAATACTTGAATAATAATTTATGAAACCGTTATTTAACCATTTTATTGAATCACATTACTTAATCAAGGTGCCTAGATTATATTAATACTTTCTTTAAGTGAGATTACTAATCTATTTGGACACATTACTAATCCTAATCATAAAATCACTATTCATAATTTACTATTCATCAAAAATCAAGTTGATCTTATTAGACTCTAAATTTCATACTGAACATAATTGTAGAAGACCATTTCTTGAAAATCATTACACATTTTTAATTATTTATGGTTTACATAAACATTTTTAAAATATCTTTTTTCTAAAATTTATAAAAAATATGCATACTATATTTATCCGGTCATTTAAAAATTCAAAAACTTCATCATAAGAAGAAATCCCAATTTTTATTTAAAACATAGGATTACACAAGGCACTTACGGTATCCTTACATAGCCCCTTATCACACCAGCATAGGACCTAATTGTAAGGTTTTCTAAGGTGAGAGAATCTAAGGGAGGCTCGGCTAACATTGCACGAGTAGTAATTTCTATTAGTTTGAGCTTCTCGCAGAGGCGATTCCATTCTAGCTTCACACGATGAAGTTCAGCTTGGGTTTGGTCCCGAGCAAATCCCAGTGGTGCTACCTCATTCCCATGTTCTGTTAGATGGGCTTCGATCGGTCCAAGACTACTGGGTGAGGCCATCGAATCTTCTTTCTATAATAATTAACCAAGATTACTTGTATTTAGAGACAATAATCAAAACGTTTAGTTTCCAGCGGTCATATTGACCAATGGTCATATAACCGTCTAAACCCAACGGTCTCATTTTAATTATAATCATGTTATCAAATGAAACATTTTTGTTGAGTATAAAAATAAATAAAATAACACATAAAATTAGGAAACAAGATTTATTCAAAATTTCGGGTCGTTACATTCTTCCCCCTTAAGAAATTGCATCCTCGCAATTTTTAAAATTGGGTTTTGAAATTTCATTGAAAGTCCCACATCGGAAAAGGAGTAGGTAAAATTATTACTTTAAAAGAAAGAAAGGGAAGTACAAAGGTCACTCGAGTTAACCCACACTAGGATTCCATGTAGGAAAACATGGACATGGAAGAAAAACAAAGGGTCATGTTCTGGGGGAGAGTGATGGAGAACATGGTTAGGAGAAAGTTAACCATAAGAAAATCCCAAACTTATGATGTGTGTAAATGGTCTTTGATTACCTAGTAGGAAACTTAAACCAACAACGTTTTTGTTTTACGTTCCTTTTCATAATTTTGAGGAATTCATTTACAACATAAACAAAAATATAAGAAAATATACCTATCTTCATGTAGAGTTTCATCCTTTAATAAGTTTCTACCCAAAACTAATATTTTCTCCAAGCTATGAGCATTCAAAACTACTTGGTCTCATCAAAACACAAGAATCATCTTCATAATCCACAAAAGATTAACTATCTATTTCTTCTATCTTTAAACATTATCCCAAAAACAGAAAGGGTAAGGTAAACCAACTCTTCAAAAAAAAATAAAGAATCCCATAGGAATGGAAACTAATTTTAAATCTTCAAAGTTCCATGGTACTACCCAAAGTTCATCATAGACCATTCCATAAATAATGGTTCTTAAAATTCCTCAAAATAAACCAAACTAAGATTGAAACCCAAATACAAGAAGGATTTGATAACATAGTCTTCCAAAATAAACTTCATTGTTCATCTCCAAACAACATCAACCACTCCTAACATCTTATAAAAAAAGTAGCTAACCTAAACATATTTTACCCAAGAGAGGTTAATCATTCCCATAATTAACCTAAATTACTATAAGTCCACCTTAAATTCATCGATTCTTCAAAATATAAGTCAACCTTACTCCTCAATGAAAATATCGTAGTAATATATTTACCTCTATCATATAGGGTACCCAAAATGGTGAACGTCTTCCAAAATAATAATCATATTTTAATCCCATAATCATCTCTTTCATATTAATACAACAATCGTCGCATTTCCTATCACATTGGTTGTTGGTACATGTTCTTCCATTTCCCACCATTAACTAAGAATAGAAAGTATAATTAGGGGCTTAAATACTTAGCTAATAATCATCAAAAGGAACTTAAATCATATAAGTATAACTTGTAGAAGAAAAGTATACCCTAACTTGTGATCCCCTAGGTTCTCATCTTGGTTATCCATGATCATATATTCTTATGTGAATCTTTATTTTATTTTATCTTTGTTCCTTTAACAATGGTTCATACTAAGCTTATGAATTTACCAAAGTATATCCCCCAGGAGTGTCGTAACCAAGAGTGCAGCAAGGCCCGTTGTCATTTACCAGTTCCCATTTGAGTCTAGCTCAAAGCGGTGTTTTTGAGTTTTACCCCTATGTACATCTGTGCCAGAGCCACCTCTACCTGCTGGTATCCAGACAGGGATGTATTTGCTTGGCAACCCATTACTCAATACTCACCAAAATACCAGGAATATTTTCTATATATAAACTTTTCTATAGGCTTCTTCCTAAAGTTTTCATATCCTAATTTCCACAAATAACTAAACCATCCTTTGATACAAACTATAGCATCCCGCCTTTTTATCACATAAACTTTCATTACATTATACAAAACTGAGGATCTTTAAGGTTTAGTGTCTTGGAAACCAGGAACTTAAAACATGAAAACATAAAACATTCTTCTTAAACACTTGAAAGGCTTCTCCTAATGTTCATCCTAGGATCATTACTACATATCATAACCAAGGGACATACATCAAATGAAAGGGTGAGCAGAAGGCCCAGTAAGGTAAACAAGGGAAACATTTAACATGTGAACTTGAGATACATAAACTATGTCATGAACAAGAACTTTAAGGCATGATAAAAAAAAATCATGTGGCATATCATAATAAAAATAACATTTTTCATAAATTTAAGATGTGGCTACATCATTTAACATAGAAAATCATGAACATATCACCAAGGTCCATCCCCAAGGTGTCATTTGAAAATTACAAAGGTTATTCACCAAGGTATCGTGAAAATTGTAATCTCTAGTTGTTACGTCATTACCCAATGCATTGGAGCGCTATCAGGGCGCACCCTTAAATTTGACTTTATTATCATGTGATCCACATATATCATCATCAAACATTTCATAAATAACCCATATTGAATAAAATAAATGGGTTTCATTTCATAATCACACCGTTTTAAAAACTGCTTTAAAGACATGATCTTTACGTCACTTTAAAACCCACAGAAAAGGAAGGTGGGTCTCATGTATGTAAATCCCAGAATTTAAAATAGAAAATTTTGGTATATATGTGAATACCCATTTAGAATAAAGAGATTTGAGTATTCACTTAATAATATAAAAGAACTTTAGAAAAAGAGAGATACATTTTGAGATGGAAATTCTGCAGCATAACGGCTATGTTACGAGGTTTTAGAAGACATTATAAAGAGAGGGAAAATGGGTCAAAAATTCAAAAATGACCCATAAAACAGTAGATGGACAGAATACGAAGGATACATGATCATGGTAATGAAATTTGAAGGACATACCATTTTAAATGAAAAACATGGAAGGAAGACAAAAATTAGATTTCTCTTATGAAAGTTCGGTAGCCTAACGGCGTTACTTAAACGCCAAAAAAAAATGATTTGAAAAGATCAAATAGGGTCTCTCATCATGTGAACATAAGAGTTAAGTATGATAGATATAGAGATAATTCCCCAACATATTTAAAAAGGAACTTGAAAGACTTGACATGAAAGTAGAACTTTGAAAAGAATGAGAAGGGTGAAAGAATCCCCTAAAAAATTCGGTAGCCTAACGGCGCCACTTAAAACTTCAAAATACTGAATTGAAGAGATCAAATGGGGTCTCTCATAATATGAAAATAAGAGTCCAGTATGATAGATATAGAGATCATACCCCAACATAACAAAAAGGAACTTGAACGAATTGACATGAAAGTAGAACTTCAAAACGAGAAGGGTGAAGAACCACTTAAAAATTCGGCAGCCTAACAGCGCCACGTAAAACTTCAAAATACTGAATTGAAGAGATCAAATGGTGTATCTCATCATATGATCATAAAAGATCAGTATGATAAATTTAGAGATCATACCCCAACATAATAAAAAGGAACTTGAAATACTTTACATGAAAATAGATCTTGAAAAATGAGGAGGGAGAAAGAATCCGTTACAAAAATTTCGACAGCCTAACGGCGCCACTTAAAACTTCATAAAACGAAATAATGAGAGTAAAAGGGGATCTCTAATTATATTAACATGAAAAGGGCACTAAGAGTAGTATAAAATAACATCCCACAACATAAGAACATGGAGCATAAAAGGAATGACATAAAAGAGATTACTTGAAATGAAAGAGAGAGGTCGGATCCCTTACCTTAAAACGTAACTCTTAAAACTCAAAGGTTGGGACCTTGAGGGCTTGGGGGCACCTTGGGAGGACTCCTTGGGAGGTAATGAGACCAGAACTTCGTTGGGGGGAGAGTGGGGAGTCGAAAGGATGAGAGGATTTCTTGGTATTTATAGGGAAAGTGAGGGGACAAGGCATTAATGGCCAAGGGACACCTCAAAAGTGGTTTTCCCAAAAGCATGGGCCCTCCCATGGTACTTCCCATGGAGTTAGGCCACATGGGGCCCCCAATACAATACTTCATCACCTTTGTCCAGCCATCTCTTAAAATATCTCATGACATCATCATGACACAGTTATGAGATCATTAATCATACCGAAACCCTAAAACTGTATTTTTACTATTCACTGAAAATTCAACTTTCTCAGAAAAATCCCAAAATTTCAGCTTAACCAAATATAAATGCATTTATTTCAAAAATGAACTCCATTTTATAAAAATAATTTTTTAAATATTTTTAATTTAATTTTTAAATAAATACACTATTCACCGAAAATTCATTTTTTTAGAAAAATCCCCAAAAATTACCATAACATAATATCGACGCTCTGAGTTAAAAAATGAAATCCATTTTATAAAAATAATTTTCTAAATATTTTTAATTAAATTTTTAATTAAAAAACACTATTCACCCGAAAAAACTAATACTTGAATAATAATTTATGAAACCGTTATTTAACCATTTTATTGAATCACATTACTTAATCAAGGTGCCGAGATTATATTAATACTTTTTTTAAGTTAGATTACTAATCCATTTGGACACATTACTAATCCTAATCATAAAATCACTATTCATAATTTACTATTCATCAAAAATCAAGTTGATCTTATTAGACTCTAAATTTCGTATTGAACATAATTGTAGAAGACCATTTTTTGAAAATCATTACACATTTTTAATTATTTAAAGTTTAAATAAACATTTTAAAAATATCATTTTTCTAAAATTTTTCAAAAATATGCATACTATATTTATCCGGTCATTTAAAAATTCATAAACTTCATCATAAGAAGAAATCCCAATTTTTATTTAAAATAAAGGATTACACAAGGCAGTTACGGTCTCCTTACATAGCCCCTTATCACACCAGCATAGGACCTAAGTGTAAGGTGTGCTAAGGTGAGAGAATCTGAGGGAGGCTCAGCTAACATCGCATGAGTAGTAATTTCTATCAGTTTGAACTTCTCGCAGAGGCAATTCCATTCTAGCTTCACACGATGAAGTTCATCTTGGGTTTGGTCCAGAGCAAAGCCCAGTGGTGCTACCTCCTTCCCAAGTTCTGTTAGATGGGCTTCGATCGGTCCAAGACTACTGGGTGAGGCCATCGAATCTTCTTTCTATAATAATTAACCAAGATTACTTGTATTTAGAGACAATAATCAAAACGTTTAGTTTCCAACGGTCATATTGACCAATGGTCATATAACCGTCTAAACCCAACGGTATCATTTTAATTATGATCATGTTATCAAATGAAACATTTTTGTTGAGTATAAAAATAAATAAAATAACACATAAAATTAGGAAACAAGATTTATTCAAAATTTCGGGTCGTTACAAAAACCTGGACACCTACTGCATGGTAAATTAATGGTATCTTTTGACTGATAGACCAATTGTGTGTATGACTTATGAAATTCCAACTGGGGAATCTACTGTATAGTGAGACAAAGGGATTCTCAAGAATTCCAACAATCTATTGCTCATGAGTGAAAGAATATTGTAGACATTCGGATTTTTGAAGGAAAAAAGGGGTTGTTTTTTCATGAAACTATGTCTGAGAATAAAGGAATTATCAATAGTGAAACAATCCATGAATTAAAAACCACTCATACAAAAATTTGGTGTGGGAAGGAGGGTATAATGTTTTAGATAACCAATATCAGTGGGAAGGAAACTTTCTAAAAAATTATAAAGGTGTCATCAATCTTACTATCACATGACTAAGACATTGACTTTGTATTTTAAAGCCTTATAGTAAATAAATTATGTTATGTAGTTTAAATTAATACTTGAAAGGTATTATTATGTATAGTTTAAAGTCATTCCACAAATAATTTATGTTTTGCAGTTTAATTTCATACAATAAGGACATTATGGTAGATTTAATTTTAGGTCTTTTTAGCTTCGCCAACAAATCTTATGTTTCTTTATTCTTGGTAATTTTTCATGAAATGTGTTACTATATTCAGATATGGAAGGAGAAGGTTAAAAGCTGTGATTTGGGAATTCCCAGATCTGAAGAGTGGTATGGAAAATATATTAATGGGGTTAGAGGATGTATCTACCAAGAACAAATTTACCAGTAGATGAAAAAACCATTATGGTGGTTGTTTTATGATAGGACAGTTTGGGAATATACTATATATTCTATAGTAGCATCCATTGGATTAGAGACTCATTAATGGGGAATCTTTTGAAAGGCCAATTGGGGTGCATTCTATATAGTTAGGAAAAAGATCTCTAAAAATTGTAACATTATATCGCTAAAAGATGATGAATTTTTATGAATATTCAGATCTCCCCAAGAATAGATTTTTATTTATGGGGAAATGTGCATGGATATAAGAGGGATATTTCAATTAATGATTTACAAAGAATCAGGGGAATATACTATCTATGAAGGTCTGACCCAAACACTGGAACTATGGTACCTATAAATTTAGGTCATATGTCTTGGGACAAACTATTTTGAAAAAAAATGTGGTACATTGTCAAATGGCCCAACGTTATTCCAGTATGCATTAAAAATATAAAGGTGGAAAATTTATATCACATTCTTAGAGACATTCAAGTTAGGAGAAAGGATATGGGAAAAATATTCAAGGTATGACCATTGACTTTTAAACATGTGTTCTAGCATACCATTGTCAAAGATGATAGGGACATAAGAGGATTCTCCCAAAGATGAAATTATAGTTATTTCACAAAACTATTATGGAAATATTTTATGTAAGTCCAACTAGGGAATGTAATGCATAGTCATGTAGGGTCATCCTATGGCTAAGAGACCTTTTATGTAGGTGACTGGTCCAAGGACAACTATGGTTCATACTATATAGTCAGAAACATTATCTCTTAGGTATCAAAAATTATGCCACAATGTTTCGAGGAATGATTATAAATATTTAAATGTATTCATGATTGTGATAATGAAATGTGAAAGGGGAATTGCACAGTTCAAAAAGATATCATTTGAAACAATATTTTTAATGAGTTTGGAGTCCCTTCCATAAATCCAACTTTATATAAAAAGGTATATCTCTTGTTTCCATGTTGGTTTCTCTAAGGAGAGGATCGAAAATAAAATCCCCGACATATTTTTTTTTATACTAGAGATGGGGAATATTCCATTAACCCATAGCGGGGACTATGATCTAATTCCTAGTCTTCCCTATATATCACAACGGGATGATAATAAAGCCATGTGTAGTTATCTTGGTATCATGCAATTTAGAGCCATGCATCAAGGATATTATCCAAGAAGATTAATTTCTTACTATAAGGAAAAGGGTGTATTTACATGAAAGGTAATAAGATAATGTGAATAAACTCAGGAAAATATCCCAAATTCCACTATGTATATTTATGGGGTAAGAATCAAGAAACCTTTATTTTTAAGAGGTACGGGTTCACATGTAATATGGGAACTCATATTGGATTTCCATATGTCGATATAAATTGTACATTGGATCGTAGGGTCTTTTCTATGTTATGTTGTAGATGGGACCAAGATTGAAGATCTATACATCACTACTTATCTCAGATGGGTGAGAATCAAGCTACATGTAATTCTTAGATTAATCATGCAGTTTACTATCTTTTGAATAGGACATTTTGGGTACCTCTTAAAGTATTTCAATTAAGACCATGATAGCCATAATTTGAATAGATACACCTTACTCATACAAAGAAATCCTTTACCAAAACTCCAAATCCAATGTGATATGTGGTTGGTGTGAGAGACAAGGAGTGGTAAAAGTTTATTTTAAAATGCATGGGAAACACAAGTGAAGGATAAGGGCATGTTAATTATGAATCGGTTGATCCAAAGATAGGATCCAAGTGTCACAATATATCTCATTGGGATAAGAATCTCCCATATGTACTTGTTGAACTCCCTTGGATTTTTATACCATACAGTGAGGATGATAGTGAAAAAACAAGAAAGGAAGGAAATGTTTTTTCTGAACTAGGGTGTAAGACCTAGGCATCACTAGGAATCCTGTGGGGGCAAGAATCAAGGTATACATTGTTCTTGACAATTCTGTCCCACATCAACCAGGGTTTGATGTGGGGAAAGTGGATTTTGATTATTTTTAGAATAACTGTGGGTTATAAAAAAAGAATTTTAGGTATCACCATGCATCTTACTATAATGAAAATTAAATCATATGTTCTTTAAATGTTTTCTATGCAGATCTAGTTTATTCATAGGTAAGGAAGGAATTTTTTTTTCATGGATTGACCTGATATTTGGAGATCATAGTGCCACTACATATCTCAATAAGAAGGAGCATAGAGACGGATGTCGTTCTTTGAAATATCATGATGTTTATGTTCATGAGATGTAGATGTGAATAATTTGGTGATTATAACGGTAAAAAGAGTAATGTTTTTTAAGGGGCCACATGGGATATCCCGACTCATGGTACACTGGGGGATTCTTAACGTTGAATGAAATATAAATTAAATCGGAATATTATTGTCATTAGGTAAGGAAAATAGGTGTCTTGTGATTTATTTTCTTGTGGAAATTATATTGTGTGGTTCATTTTAAGTTTAGGCGATAAGGACCCACTTTGTATTTTATCATCTTGCAACCTGGACATAAATCGTGTAATTATGCAAAGTTCTTCTTGAGGAACCTTGATTTTGTTGAGGTCATAGTGAGAAATAAGTCCATTGAAATTAAGGAATAAGATCCATTAGAGTTGACCTCATCTATGGATTAAAGACCTTTCCACATTGGATCAGGCTATAGAGGCTTATATCTAGGTATCATAGGAGTCCTAGGTACTAAAACCGACTCACCCTGGAGGAATGAAATAATGCGTGAATTATTGTTAAAGGCTTGTGCTATCTAGTTCTGATATACCTCTAAGGGACACATGGTATGTATTATCTCTTCATCCAATCCCTCTAATTCATCCAGTCATTTCTGAGACTATCCATATATAGATTAGTGGCCACGAATGGAAATAGAAAGCAATGGAATCAAAATTTCAATCGAAAAGACTGCTTCTATTCCTTACACTAATCAGTATGAGGTTGCCTATGTTGTAGTAGGATTTTAGTTTTGAAATAGTATAAGTTATGTAATATATTTACATGCCAATATATCTTATCTTTATCCACCATCTTCACGTTTGGGTTTTACAGAGTCTTGTTAAAAGGCTATATCTTTCCATTTGTCCGTGCATGATAATGAAACAATGGTTTGATTTTATATTGTACACTAGACACATTTTTTCCAACTCAGTGGAGAAATAATTGCTTCAGCTTTTCATCAATATTTTATGAGAAACAATAAATTTTGGTAATGATGTTATCATTTATGATGATAATAATACTTTGGTTTAGGACTTCTTGGAGGGATATTTCCTCAAGCCATTTTGTTAAGAAATATGTAGTAGTAATGATGTAATCTAACAATGTGGCCATAGATTGAGCATATAGACCCACTACATAAATTCCCCATGTGGAAAATATCCATGAGTATTTGGTTGTATGTACCAACTCAAGAGGTTTACTATTGAAGTTTTCATGCACTTGATATGAAATAAATTTCCTTGTGAATTCTGTGAAACCCTATGTCATCAAAGGCCAAAAGTATTCAGGCCTTCATATTTGATCATGAAGTATATACATTGACTGGTGGTCACCATAGGATTTTTCATGTAATACTTCCATAACATATGTATTCTCTTCTCCATCAACACATCTTAGAAAGACTACCTCAAAACCTCATTTGTAGGGATGTTTTTGGTGAATTGGTCCATCATAAAGAGTAAAATTGGACACTCACCACCATATTTTATCTCTTCTGGTTATTTCCAGGGTGAGAACCCCATCCTAGAGGTAATCCATTATGGTCACTTTCCATCCTATGGTAGAACCATACGTCTTAGGGATGGGATATATTTCATTGATCTCTTTTTTTATTCAAACAAAAGGTGCGACCATTTAGTGGTGGGAAATGCTGATGAATGTTTCATCCCAATTAGGATCTTCCAAAGTTTTAGCTGAATTTTCCAATGCATATTCATAGGAACTTTATGATCTTTTCACTTGAGTTAATGTTTGATCTGAGGTAAATTATTCTACTAACACTTAGACATAGTTCAACTGGGAAATTAGATCATCTTTTCTGATGGTGTAATCGCCAATAATTGTCTTTATTACCAACTCTGAGTCCTGTTTCTCTTCAAGGTGGGAATAAATGTGCAAGATTCCAAGCACCAAAATGGACTTAAACAGATTCTATAGCTTATCATAAATTCAATTGGGATGAATTTTTGTGAGATAATCTAAAATAAATTATGATACAACACTTCTAAAGGAACCAAATATCAATGCTTCCATTAAAGGGTCTAACTAAATCGATATGTCTAACCCAATGATTTTGTATGAAGTCAAATGTGGTTTTTTATGTTTCATCCATATCATAGGATTCAAACCTCCAAATGATGAATTTTTTTTGGAGGAGATAGTAAAGAGGTAGGAAGAAATTTTTTATATTTCTCTCTAAAGTGAGATAAGACTCTTAGTATATCAAAATCAATTGTCCAATATGTTTTACAAAATATGTGTGCCCGAAATAACCTTCCACATTGCCTATAAATTGGAACAATGGTCACCCCATTTATAAGTTTAAACAATGAGAAAATATCTTCCATTTTGGAGTAAAAAATTATTCATCTCCTCATTCAACATGTTTTTGATTACCCCATCCTCAAACATAGATGTAGGAGGAAGGTTATGTTCCAACCAAGCCTCATCCTCCTCTCGATATCCAGGTAAATGGTTGAAAGTCTTTTCGGGGGAGATACGCATTCATGGGAGGGGCTTATGGAACTTTTTGTTCTATTAGATTTGAATAATTTCAATTTTAATTACTTAACTTATGTTTTATCTTAAAATGATTTTGTTCTAAATCTATTTCTTTAGATTAATTTAATTGAAACACATTTTATATCAACACCGATTGGGTTGAGATTTCTTATGGGAAACATGGGTTTATAGAATAACACAACACAAGTATCATTTTCCACATTCAAAAATATGATGTTTAATTATGAATTAGTAAACCTAGTTCTGTGATTGAGGTCCAAGAATTGATAACACGATTTTTTTTCAATGGATGGTTCTTTGTGCATTTTTTTAAGTGGAAAAGTTGGAATCAAGATCTTGAAAAACCAAAAAAATCAAATTTAATTAAACAATGTGAGATTTTTAGAAAACATATCTATCCATGTTTTGTGCTGAACGTGAAATTACCTCCTTATATAATAATTCTTAAGACCCCACCTTTATTTTTAACTATTAAACTCATTAAATTATGTTGTTTTCTTAAAACTCTTCTCAAAACCAACACCTTTTTAGTTATTTTTAAAAATAAATAAACAATCTAAACATATCAATTCTCTTTTATTGATAACCTAGGGTATCCCCGAGAATATAAATAAACATTAAAAATTTACACAATTTGACGTGTCATGACAAAATGGCCAAATTTTGGTGCGATTTGTAAGATTTTTATATTTTTAGTGTTAATTTGTTAAGTATTGTGAATTTTAAAATTATTTGTTCAGTTATATTATACAATATTTTTTAAATTTTTATTTATAAAATAATTCTTCATAGGCTCAATGAATGATGTGTTCTACTCTGGGATACATACCACCATTCATACCAGAACTCGATAGGATCCTACATTAGTGACACCAAGACACATATGAGAACTCTTTGAAGGGGGACTCCCAAAACATCGACACTCTTCATCATCATACTTTTTCTTCTATAACCCACATCATAACTGAACAAAACATGTAAAAAATGGCTGAAATTATAGAACTCTAAAAGAACAAACCTCACCTGTTGTTTATATCTAACTTAATTATATATAAATGCAATGTGAGACACCCAACATTGAACTAAAATCCAATCTTCTTCACTAATTTCAAAGATTTCATGAACTTACTGGAGAATACACACATAAAAAAATAAAATAATTTCGTACTATTTTTTCAACATTAAAACCTACTAGTTTGGATGAGGAAAAATATAAGCCTAAGTAATTCCAATTCTATTTAGAAGACACTGAAATTGATTAGCTATATTATGTTAATTCCCCATTAAGAGGCTAAGCGGACATCAAATTAATTATCTAGAAAACATTCATCCCAGCCACTAGAACTTCAACTATTTGAAATTAATTTTGTGGGATAATAAAATACAAAGTGGAAACACTTCATAAATATAATGAATAATTCAAAAGACTTTTTTCAATATTCCCACACGACAAAATTGGTGGTAAAAGTTTTAAAAAATATTTTTATGAAAGAATAATTCCTATTGATCAAAACATGATTGATGCTACTATATGTGGGAAACTAGTTGATAAAATACCAATCAATGTAAGGAATCTAATTAAGAACATGGATCATAACAGACAAAAATTTGGTGCAAGATAATGTATACACATTCAAGGTGTCTATGAGGTGAAAAGTACAGAATTAAAGAAGTAGTAGGACACTAAGTTAATAGAGGTGAGTACCCTTTTCAAGATGTTTAACTTTCCCAAGAGAAAATTCAATCTCCCCCTCTCATCCATTGTGGTATATGTTCTTCCAACACCGACTATTAATACCAATTTTCTCAATTGAGATAAATATCTAAAAATTGTAAGGAAATATTTCTAGAACTCCCCTGTAATTAACCGTTTAGGAATGAACCTTATTATCAATCCATCCCTGGGTGAAAATATAACCAATTGTGTTATGAATGTGTATTAATAACAACCCCAAAAACCATTGAACCAATCGGGGTAGAGGTATCCTCCACCACCCCCTAGAAAACCTCAACCACCCAAATTCAATTCTAGAAACCCACTCAAAAAGAAATTCCTAGTCTAGAATACCGAATCATAAAAAGTGATTCAAATAACCTCCAATTCAAAGAAACCACCCAATCTTCATTACATGACCTAAAACCCTAATTTGGCCCACTTTATAACTCAGTGGGGGGAAATCCAAAGTCAAGGTTCATGGAAACCATCCTTTCAACCACTACTCAACCCTAGGGACAAAGGAAATGTCAACCCCATAATCTTTAAGAGAGGACCACAACTAAAAATAAAAATTAATACAACATTAGAGCCTTCCTCTTTGAAGGAAACCACTATCCCCCAATGCAAAATTTATCAAATATAGAAAACCTTATCCTGAGAGAAGCCCTTCCAAAGGAAAGAATGTTTTATATGATGAAAAACCAAGCCATACAATTTGTATTCCATTCCGTAAAGGGACACCCATTCTAGGTAACAAAAAGAAACTGACCCTAATAAGTAAATATTTGAAATATTTATAAATGATCAGGTTAACATCTAGTTGATTGATTCCATAAAAATAAATCCATGATTTGAAATGTTTTTCAAGTTGATGTGTATACACCAAATGAGAATTCGAGATGATGAAAAGGTTATTCTGGGGAGGAACATATTATTGTTGATATATCCATCACATCCCACCAAATGCAATGATCCAGGAACATTCTCAATTCCATGCACTATAGGGTTGTATTACTTTTCCAATGATATGCTTGATTTGGGTGTTTTAATAAATTTTATTCTTCACCCTATTTACAATTCATTGTAGGTTGTAGAACAGAGTCCCACTAGAATAGTTTTTAAGCATGAAAAAAAGTACAGCACACCCTACTAGTGTGTTAGAGGATGCTCTTTTCAGGTTGAAAATTGTAATTTTTCTTACTGATTTTTATGTGCTCAAAATGAAAGATGATAAGTTGAATGGACATGCCCAAATTATACTTGGGATACCTTTCCAAATATGTTTTAATAACATAATTAATGTCTATAATGGTATATTGTCTATGGATTTTAGTGGTGAAATTTTCATATTCAACATCCTTGATTCAATAAAGAACCTCTCAGAGGAACATTCATCTATGAGTTAATCAAATCGATGTACTCCCTTCCTCTATAAAAACATATTTTCTCTTCCAAGATACCCTTTATGATTTTTCATCATTCAAATAAATTTTAGGAAATGCATCTTGCATTGAATATTATTGTGGTGTAGAAATATTTCATACATGTTTGTTTATTGATGATATCTTGAACACTAAGTATCTAATGGCCATCGATGATATAGTTAAGCATGTAAAGGCTCATTATTCATATAAGGATGTTACCACTAAGTAGTTAGATTATATCAGTGACCTATAACATTAAAATTCACTCTAACCAAGCCATAATCCCTTTAAATTGGAACATAAACAACTACCTCCTAATTTAAAATATTCTTATCTCAACAATGGAAATAAGTTGCCTGTCATCATTAATAGTTCACACCCACTGGAAAATGAATTGTACCATATTAATATTTTGAGTGATTATAAACAATAATAATTATATAATCATTCAATCATTCTTGGTATTGTCTCAAACAAATTTATATAACATATATTATTAAATGATTAGGATAAACCATTGAGGTAGGCACAACATCGAATAAACCTAAAACACCTATATATTGATAAAAATAAGGAAAACAATTATTGTATTTTGGAATCATTTACTAAATATCCGATAGCCAATGGTTTAGTCTAATGTATGTAGTTCATAAAACCGCTCACCATACGGTAATTACAAATTAAAGCAACAAATATTTTCTAACAAATGTGTATAATAGTTTTTGTGTCTGTATTGACAGTCACTTGTTAAACCAACACAATAGGAACGACCGTTTCCCATTGTCATTCACTGGTTAAATTATATAGAGGTGAGTAATGAAGTACCATTAATATTTATTTGATGGTTATTTTGGATACTTTTAGATTCATTTTCTCACTAAATATTGTTTATATAAAACCTTCACTTTCCCGTTTTGGTACATTTTCATATATATATAAGGATTATATTTTGTTACTAAAAAGTTCTGGTGACTTTCTAGCAATGTATGGTTAGTATTTTTTAAAATTACCTATATAATTTCATTGAAGTGTTCATGAATGATTTCACTATATATCTTCTGATCAGTGTTTGAGTAGTATTACTTCTATCTTACATCATGTACTGAAAATAATCTTGTATCGAATTTTGAAAAAATCCATATCATGGAGTGACTTGGTGTTGAACTTGGTTATGTCATTCTTGTGGATGGCATTCATGTAGTTAAATCAAAATTAGATGTCACTTATTCCTTAACATTACCTAAAAATTTCTGATATATATGTCACTCTTAGCTCATTTTTTATTTTACCATCAGTTTATTCTTTACTTTAGTAAGATTGCACTCCCCATCTTCTATTTCTCAAAAAAGGAAAATATTTTGTTTTTAATATATAATTTGATGAATTTTTTTATCAATTGAAACAGTTTATCACATCTCCCATGGTAATCCAATCACTTGTTTGGATTTAATATTTAATATCAACTATTACTTCTATAACAATGCAGTTTTCTAAGTCTTATTCAACTGGTTGATCAAACTCGACATGTCATATCATATGCCTCTCGTACACTTGATGCTGCCCAAGAAAAATACACCAAAACTGAAAAATAATTCTTTTAAATTGTGTTCTACTTGGATAAATTTAGGTTATAAATTTTTAAGATCTAAATTCATTGTTTTATTTGACCATTCAGCCATCTAATATCTTCTTATGAAAGAAGAATCCAAACCACATGTTATTCATTGAAAAATTATGCTTCATAAATTTGTCCTTGAAATTAGGGATAAAAAGGAGTATATAATGTGTTGGTTGATCTTATCATGTAGGATCTCACCATATTCATACATTGAATCATCCCCATATATTCCCATAAATGACATGTTTGAAAATGATAAATTGTACCAAGTGAAAACTTTATTGATTAGTATGCCAAAATTATAAATTATTTATTAGAATATTATATTCCTGTTGATTTGAAAAAAAAGATGATTATTTAAAACATGAGCCCTATTGGTGCATTAGGGATAAACCCTACCATTGGAGAATAAGTCGTGATCAATTCCTCAGGATTTTTGTTGACAATATTGAGTTTCATATTGTGCTTAGGTTATGCCACACTATTTTCTATGGGGACACTTTGATCCCCAATGGACTACTTCCAAGGTCCTCAAATCTAGTCTCTTTTAGAGAACATTATTTCGTGATACCCATGATTTATGTAGATATTTTCATCACTATCAAAGAATGGGTAATGTATTTAAAAGAAATAAAATTATATAACAACCCTGTAACGTCCCGGTTACGAAAACCGCCCAGAGGTTCCCCTTACCCAGTTAGTCACATGGCCTCAAGAGAATTTCCCCGAATGCTATAGGCTGCCTACAAGCAGCGAGGGACTTGGTTTTGATAGTGGGGAAACTATTCCCTCATTGTCCGAGTAACATAGCATAATTAAAATTGATATACAATAGGGGAAGTAGTAATAATGGCATACAACAGTAAACAGTGGATTACTGGAAGAAATAACAAACTGAAGCACATATATTAATGATGTAAGATACATATGTTTAGGAAAATAGCCAAACACATCACAATGATGCAATATAGTACTAAACCAAATTACAAGAAAACTGTAAACATCTTCACTGCATCGCAAGCCAAAGGTTGGTCCCATGCTCTCCAACTCCAAAACAGTCAATTACCTGAGGTAGAAGGGTGCTTGACCTTATCTATACCTACAACAATATAATCTGTTTGGGCCCAAAAGCAAGACCCAAACAGGGTGTGTGACTAATCCTAGTAGTCAACCACCAACAGATTTGTGCCTAACAGTTAGTGAATATATATGGCATACAAAAAACAAAATAAGATGTAAATAAGGAAGTACTCAATAGTTACAATTCCATAGTTTCAAAGCATTCAGTTCCACATAGCAAGGAAACAGATAATCACAAACAGGTAACCCTATGGGATGTAGTCACAGCCTAATCCCCTCTGGTACTACCTATCTAACACAAGAAACCTTCTAGGAAGTACACAAAGTCTAACCACTCAGGTTTAGCTATAGTATAGACTTTATGGGGAAGCACTCACCGTCAATTCCCCCTATAGTTTTGTATAGGTAACTAAAAGGTTCTCTAGGGAAGAACTTACGTCACATTCCCCCTATGGCCCACATCGAGGAATCACAGACACACTGAAGAATCACTTACATCAATTCCCCCTATGGTCTCACATCGTAAAACTAAACAGAAACTCTGGAGAAGCCCTTACATTCACTCTCCCTATGGTCTACTACCCCAGGTTTTCACTACCCTGTGTAAGTCAAGAAAGCATAGTAGCGTGTGTCGGACAAAGTAAACCTCAATAACTACTTGGATAGACAGTATACAACATAACAACATGTCAATGAAACAGTCACACCATCCGACAATACTAGGCATTGGAAAAACCAGGCAGCCTAATAGGCTAAGCAGTACCAAAAGTTCATAACAAAAACATGCATGGGAAAACACCTCCAAAGCATAGAAAATAACCCTATTCACATTCAATTAACCTCAATTCAAGCATACAAGCATAGAAGGAAATTATCAGGGCTAAAATTGTAAACACGCTATTCCTCGTTCATGAATATATGGCACTTTGGCACATATATCACAAAGACATTCAACGGATAGGCACAAACCACATAAAATAGTGTTGTCGGATCGATATAAGTGATCCTTAAGCCTTGAATCACCCAAAAACACCGTAGATATACACAAATATCTAAAACGTTCAACCAAAGATAACTCTTGAAAGAGGAAGAATCATGAAACAAATATCTAGAAGAAGGAATAGCTTACTGAGGCAATCCCAATGCAATCGACGATGGTCAATTTGGAGAATGGGTGCTCGAGCGAGGGATTGGGGAAGAAATGTAGTCGTACGGTCACTCTCGGTTGAATAATGCGAATAAGAAGGTGTTTTGGTTGATAAGACGGAGCCCCGGTATGTTTAATGAAAATAATAGTACACGACATGTACAATATAAGTACATGGAATGTACTTGCCTTCACCGGCCCCCGCATTAGGTAGTCTCCAGGTCACCACACACGGTTGTGTACATGGCCTTTACATGGATAGCACCCAGATACCCGTGGTAACTGAGTACACGATGTGTACTCATAAAGTACACATCACGTACTTCAAAAATATCCAAAAACCACAATTTTCTCAAAAACACCAGAAAAGGGAAAAACATACCTAAAAAGAAGATATGGGTTCTTACAAACATCCACCCATAAAGAAATTAATCCCTGAATTTCCCAAGAAAGGCAGCATAGAATAAGAACCCTCCAACAGATCTGGCCACTGTGATCGTACATCAGCCTCCCTCTCCCATGTATTATCATGTACCTACCCATGATGTCATAGCACTCATCCCATAGAAACAGACAGGCCACAGAGAACCTTTGTACTATGATCAAAAATCCAGATTGGATGCTCCTCAAATGGGGAATCCACCACTAACTCAGCCTCCTCGGTTTGAAAACATGATATGGGTCTGAGAAGTATAGTCTAAGATGAGAAATGTTGAAGACATCGTGCATAGCCCTGTACCTCTAAGGTAACTGCAATAGATAGGCAACCAGCCCAACTCCCTATAACACATCTAATGGCCCAACGCACCTTAGTTAAAGCATAACCTTTCTCCTTATCCTTCTGTGCCCCAACCTCAGTGTGACATGCAGGAAAACCTGATCCCCGACCTCGAACGCTGGAGGTCATCTTTTTTAATCATCAAAAGAGGTCTGTCGTGACTGTGCAGTATCCAACCTCTTCCGAATCAACTCTATCTACTCTATGGTCTCCTGGACAAGATGAGGTCCTAGCATAGCTGCCTCTCCTGCCTCCAGCCTACATAAGTGTGATCGGCATGGCCTACCATACAAAGCCTCATAAGGTTTAATTTAAATAGTTGCAGGAAAATTATTATTGTAGGAAAACTCCAAAAGAGGTATGTGCTTTTCCCAAGAAACTAAAAAATCCAGAATGCATGTTTATAGAATTTCCTCGAGCACTTGAACCGTACTCTCGGATTGGCCATCTGTTTGGGGATGGTATGTTGTACTCAGAAGTACCTATGTACCCAAAGCCTTCTGAAGCCCTTGCCAGACCCAAGAAGTAAAACGTGCATCTCTATCTGAAACAATAGAGCATGGAACTCAATGTAAGACAACAATATCTCAAATGTACAACCTTCCCAGCTCATCAACAATGAAGGTATCCTTGATTGGAATGAATTGAGACACCTTCGTGAGTCCATCAATGACAACCCATACAACATAATTCCATCGAGGAGACCTCAGAAAACCTATCACAAATTCCATCGTGACATCATTCCACTTCCACTCGTGAATGGGTAACTGTTGTAAAAGCCCTACTAGTTGTTGATTCTCCATATTCACCTGCTGACAGGTGGAACACCACATCATGAGACCAGAAAAATCTCCCTTCATACATAGCCATCAATACTGATGTTGTAGATCATGATACATCTTGTTGAAAGTAGGATGAACCACCCAAACTGAGGAGTGAAATTCCTGCATCATCTCTCCATGTATGTCCGCTGACACCCATACGCTCTTATGGAAACTCAAGATCTCATCCCTGACTATAGTCCATCTAGGATTAAGTTCCTATCCTGACACGCTTTCCAATAGTATTGAACCTTTAGAATCTGATAGATTCCTTATTCTCACTCTATCAAGAAGAGTATAGGTAACAGCTATATAAGAAAGAAACACTTTCCTCTATCTGTTGTGCACCTCTAAATGCATCTCAGTTAACAGATCTATAATCTTCCACTCACTACTGGCTTTCTGAACTGCCTCTATCTGAGTCCTCCTACTCTGCGCATCAGCCACTACATTGCCTTCTCCAGAAGTCTAGGTAAGCTCAACGAAAAAAGACTGAAGGTACTCAAACAACCTTCGTTGTCTCAAATTCAAGTCATGCTGAGTGAAGATATACTTAAAACTTTTTTGGTCATTGAAAACAACAAAATGATCTCCCAGAAGATTATTTTTCCAACAACATAAGGCACGAACTACTGCAGACAACTCAAGATCGTGCATCAGGTAATTCTTCTCATGTGGCCTCAACTGCCAAGACTCGTACGCAACGACTCCTTCCCCTTTCATAATCACAGCTCCAAGCCTGATACCTGATGAATCATAGTACATGGTATAGATCTTTCCCATCATTGGAAATACTAGTATCGATGCTGGATTCAACCTCCCTTTCAGCTTCTGAAAGGCTGGATCACAAGAATATGACCATAATAACTTTTCACATTTCTTAGTCATACCCATTAGTGGCACTACTAAGTGTGAAAATTAATGTATAAAACATCTATAGTATCTAGCCAGCCATGGAAATCTCTTCACCTCTAAGAAGTTCATTGGCTTCTCCATGGAAAATACTACTCTCACATTCTCTGGGTCTACTATTACTCCTTTCTATGAGATAACATGACCCCTGAAGTGAATCTGGTCCATCCAAAAGTGTCATTTCGAGAGGTTAGGATATAACAGATGCTCTCTCAGTGTACCCAAAATGATCTCAAGATAGGTAGAATGGTTGTGTTGTGTGTGAGAGTACACCAAGATATCGTCCATAAAGACCACCACAATGGAATACAAGTATGGATGGAACAATCGGTTCATCAGTTCCATAAAAACTGAATAAGTGTTCATGAGACCAAACAGCATTACTACATACTCGAATAGACCATACCTACTCTAAAAGTCTGTAAGAGGTATAATAGATGATCTAATGTGAAAATGTTGGAAACCGGATCTCAAATAAATTTTTTAGAACACCAGAGATCCTCGAAGATGATCAAATATATCATCAATCATCGGCAAGGGATATCGGTTCATGACCATCAACTAATTTAACCTCTGATAATCCACAAAAATCTGGAGGGTACCATCTAACATCTTCGAAAACAGGATAGTCGAAGCCCATGGAGAAATACTAGAACGGATGAAATCCTTTGCGTGTAACTCCTCCAACTGTTTCTTGAGCTCCTGTAACTCTGGTGTATCCATCATGTAAGGAGGAATGGACACTGGGGCCACTCCTGGCATGATCTCAATAGAAAAGTATACCTCTCCATATAATGGGAAACCTAAAAAGTCCTCTGGAAAGACGACCTTGAAACGATCCACCACTAGAGGAATGTCCACCAGGTAAGTCCCCTGGTCATCCAGATAAAGACTTGAATCACGGATGTAACTCCTCTCAACCCATGATGCTCGGGTCACGCTCTGATTTCCTAGACTTCCCATTTGCCCTTATGAAGAAACAATCCACCCTCGGGTGATGTGAAACACACCCAAAAGAGATAGAAATCGACAAATTCCTGGAAGAGAACTAACTAGACCATTCTGAAAATGACATCATATCATGTCATATCTATGAAATAGATATCCCATAAGAAAAGACACCCACCATCCTATAGAGGGAACTCCTTGCACTGTCTCACACTAGCCGTTCTAGTCCCCAATGGAGTCTCTAATGTCCAAACATCAGTAGAAGTAAAGATACAGGTTCTGAGGCTTTCCACAACAGCAACAGATATAATGCTATTGGAAGCGCGAGTATCAAAAAGTGGAGAAGCTGAAACTAAGGCAACTAAGATCGTACCTTGAACTGTAGAAGGTCCGGGATCCTGCTCCTATTATGTCTACTCCACTGCAAAATTTGACCTGTATCGGGGCCCTGTGACCCTGCCTAGCCACTCTGAGTTAGTCCACCCTACTGTCACTGAAAGCCTGGTGACTGACTACCACAGTTGCGACCTCCAACTCCACCTGAACAGCCGGAATAACTCCAGTTCCCAGAATGATGAGGAACTAGGGGCCCTACTCTTGAATGTGGATTCATAGAAGAACCCCTATCGCCAGCTTCTGGTAAGAAGATCTAATAGAAACATTGATGATGCCCCCTCTTGCTGCAAGATCAGCACTCCACTGGGTTTCTCGGGCAATGTGGCCTCGTATTCCCGCTCTTTCCACACTGGTAGCACACCACCTTTCTACTAGAAGAAGTGTCTCACCTCCTTGGATCACCACACGAAGACCTCCTATAGTGCTTCCTACTGTTAGTAGGAGGAATACTTACTCCAAAAGTCGAACCGCCCTGCCTTGCAACTTTATAATCCCTCATATTGCGGTATGTGATTAGGGATTGGTTGATGATAGAAGTGATGGAAGTCAACCAAAAAATATTCACCTGAGATTGAATATTATGCTTCAGTCCATCCTCAAACTTCCTTTCCAGGAATAACTCATCATCTCTTGGAATAGGCATGAAGCACTACAACCCAGTGAAGCGAGAAGAATACTTCATAACAGAGAGAGTACCATGCTCCAAAATCATGAACTCTCGAGCTCGATCGGACCTCAATGTCTCTTAATAGAAGTAATCATAGAATGAATGCTGAAACTCATCCCATGACATAACCTGCTGAGGTCCTGCCTATAAGATCACATCCCACCATCTCTTGGCAGAATCCCGAAAAAATTATGTATCAAACATTACCCTCCTCTCTGGATGCATCTCCAGATAATCAAATATATAAATGATGGCTTCTAACCATGATTCTCCAGCCTAAGGTCCTCCTTCCCCTATGAATGTGGGAGGATGCAGCTACTGAAAACCCTAAGTCAACTCTTCCATAGATGGGGCAGGATGTGGTACTCTGCTGATGGTTTGCATGAACCTCATGAAGCCCTCTCGGAATTTTTCATTAGCACCTGTGTTTGGAATGATGGTTGGTGCCAAGACTGGCACAACTAGAAGATGCACATGTATTCCTTGATCAATCATGTCTGGTGTCTGATCATTGCCATGTAACTGGCGTAAAACCAGAGGACGTCTCAGTGGAATGACTCTGCTAGGTCAAGCACCCACCTTAGATACAGATTGTCAAGGACTGAAAACTAGAAGAAAATGATTGAACATGAGAAAGAAAGCATTCATGTTTTTTAAAACAAGATAAATGGCGTTCATACTTTACTACATGGCGTGTTATTATAATCCATTCACATGGGTGTGCAATTATTCCAACCTAGGTCATGTAACACCCCATACATGGCATTTTTTCCTTACACACAGTGTGTACTTGAATCATCTTACCCTGCCCAAGTTCCCTTACATGGATAGGATACATAGTTCTCATAGAACAAGAATACACAACGTGTTAGTTCCATACATGGTGTGTACTAGATGAGCTTCACTGAACCATGTTGTTAGAGACACAGCCGGATACATAGATCACACTATAAGGCATGTTCCAGAGGGACACAACGTGTACTAGGATGACTTTCTAGACTAGTGTTGTTAGTGACATGAATGGATTTCAAGGATTAAACTACACAGAGAGTTTAATACTAAAACATTATGCTTTAGAGAATACTCAACTGACCTGTTTTATTAGTTTCATGACCACCTACACGGTTATACAACACGGCATGTACATCTGGTATACAGTGTGTCCTACCAAGGATTCCAAATTTCATGTCCCTTCCCACAGTCTGTGACACAGTTAGAGACTAAACAATATGTACATGAGGTACACAATGTGTAATCAAGAAAAATAGTTTCTTCTCGAACAGAAGAATACATGGTGTGTATTCATCATAACACGGCATGTATTCTAGGCTTTTCCAGACATTAATCCTTAGAAACTACTCTGAAGCCCATAAAAACACTGAAACAATCATTTAAGTTCCAAATTCTAATCTGTGAGGGCCCATAATCTCTAACAATCAAATCTTGGCATCTTTTACATGTCATAAATAAGCATAATAGATCAATGATCCACCAAATTCTGATCTATGGGGGCCCATAACACCTCAATAACCAAATATTGGTTCCCGTTAAAACAAAACATTACCCAATCCAATACCCTATCAAACAGTAGGAATTTTTATAATTGAATCTATCACAAAAACATGCATATCTAGCACAACATCTATCATAACAACATGAAATTGCTAATGTACCCTAAATAGAATGGAAAGAATGCATGAAATGCGATTTCTAAAAAGTTCCTATATGATGCATGAGATGGAATACCCTCATCTCATCAAGTTGCAATAGAAATAGAACCTAAATAACATCAACAAAAGTATCACAAATCATGTGAATCGCCCAACAGTGAATATCAAATCAACTGTAAAATTGTAAAACCAGAAAAAATTGAAATAAAAGAGGTAGATTGGATTTTCCCTATACATGGGTTAGCTACTCCTGGGATCATCTTATTACCAAGTACCAATTCTTTCCAGTCCCTGTCTATAGGCTCCAAATTGTATATCAAGAGAAAATAATTCCTCTAATACAACTTTGTGACGTTCAGGTTCTGGAAGCCGCCTAGAGGCGCCCCGTACCCGGTTAGTCACACAGCCTCAAGCACATTTCCCCGAATGCCAGAGGCTGCTGGCTAGAAGAAAGGGCCTTGGGTATAATAGTGGGGAAACTATGCCCTCATTTTCAGAGGAACACAACAGAAGTAAAATGGATATACAATAGCGAAAGCAGTAATAATGGCATACAATAGAAAACAGTGGAAGAATAAAAAAAATAAGAAACTGAAGCACATATATAAATGATTCAAGATACATATGTCTAGGAAAACATCCAAACACGTCACAATGTTGAAATATAGTACTAAACCAAAGTTCAAAAAAATTGTAAACAGATCCACATCATCGCAAGCCAAAGCTTGGTCCAATGCTCTGAAAATCCAAAGCATCCATGTACTTGAGGTAGAAGGGAACTTTCCCTTATCTATACCTGCAATAATGTAATCTGTCTGGGCCCAAAAACATCATCCAGACAAGGTGTGAGACTAATACCAATAGGTAATCACCAAGAGATCATTTCCTAACAGTTAGTGAATATATACGGCTAATAATAAAGAAAATAAGCAGTAAACATGGAAGTACTCAGCAGTAACAATTTCATAGTTTCAAAGCATTCAGTTCCACATAGTAGGTAAATAGATAATCAAAAAAAGATAAACCTCTGGGATGTACTCACAGCCTAATCCACTCTGGTTCTACCTAGAAAACACAAGAAACCCTCTGGGATGTACACACAGTCTAACCCCTCTTGTTCAGCTTTTGTATAGACTCTCTGGGGAAGTACTCCCCTTCAATTCCCCTAGAGTCTTGTATCGGTAAATAAAAGGCACTCTGGAGAAGAACATACATCACATTCCCCCTATGGCTAACATCAAGCAACTACAGACACACTGAGGAAAAACATACATCAATTCCCCTTGTAGTCTCGCAAAGTAAAAGTAAACAGACACTCTAAAGAATCCCTTACATCCATTCTCCCTATGGTTTACTACACCAGGTTCTCACGGTCCAGTTTAAGTCAAGCAAGCATAGTAGCGCATGTCAGCAAAAGTAAACCTCAATAAATTCATGTCTAAACAGTATAGAGCATAACAACAAGTCAAAGCAACAGTCACACCATCCTACGATACTGGGCGTGGGAAAAACAAGGTAGCCTAACAAGGTAGGCAGTACCAAAAGGTCATACTTAAAACATTCAGGGGAAAACACCTCCAAATCATAGAAAATAACCATATTCACATTCAATTAACCTCTATTCAAGAATACAAGCATAGAAGAAAATTATCAAAGATAAAAATGTAAACACGCAATACTATGTTCATGGGTATTGGGCACTTTTGCACATATATTTCAAATACATTCAACAGAAAGGCACAAACCACCTAACTCTGTGTTGTAGGATTGATATAAGTGAACCATAAGTCTTGAATCTCCCAAGAACACCACAGATCTAGAAAAACTTCTAAAATTTTCAATTGAAGATTACTATTGAAAGAAGAACAATCCAGAAATGAAGCTCTAAAAGAAGGAAGAGCATACTGAGGTGATACCCACATAATCAACGGTAGTAGATTTGGAGAACGGGTGCTCGATCAGGTGGTCGGGGAAGAAATGTAGTTGTACGGGCGCTCTCAGTCGAAGAAGGCGAAGAAGAAGGTGTTTTTTGATGATAAGATACGACCCTGGTCCGTTTAATGAAAAAAAGTGCACAACTTGTACTTTATAAGTACACATCCTATACTTTCCTTCACCCACCCCCGCATTAGGCAGTCTCCAGGTTACCAAACATGGTTGTGTGCATGGCCGCTACACGGCCAGCACTCGGTAACCCGTGGTAACCAAGTACATGGCATGTACTCATAAAGTACACGACATGTACTTCAAAAATTTCCAAAAACTCCTCTTTTATCAAAAACACCATAAATGGAAAAAGCATACCTAAAAAGAAGATCTTGGTTCTTAAAAACCCTTCACCTTCCATGATATTTTATATTTTTGGGGAATTTACTTGATGGGAACATTCCATAATTCATTTGGAAAATTTTACATTCTTCTAGAAATAGATTGTGTATCCAAATGGGTAGAAGCATGATCAATAATGAATGACGATTCGAAGAAAGTCATGGAATTTTTTAGAATCCAAATTTTTTGTTGGTTTGGATTACCTAGGTTTATCTTCAGTGACTAGGATTATCATTTATGAAACTAAACAATGAAATAACTTTTGCTTCATTATGGGGTCAGGCTTTGAGTTTCTACTATATATTATCCAAAAATCAATGGTAAAGATGAGGTATCTAATAGAGACCTATGATAGATTATTGAAAAAAAGTTCAACCCAATAGAAAAGATTGGAGTCTTGGACTTGATAATTCATTATGGGATTACCATACTGTTTTGATACTCCTATTGTAATTCCTCCCTATCTGATAGTGTTTGGAAAGATATTCCATCTACCAGTTGAATAGATCATCGAGCCTACTAGGACATTACAGATTTATTTATTTTTATTCTATTGCAGGTTTTTAAATGAGGTTACAAATATAATAGTTAAAGGAAATGATATGTGATTCATATGATAACTCCTTGACTTATAAAAAGAACACCAAGTCATTCCATGATCATATAATCTTTTATGATCAATTCCAAATTGGGAAGAGGTTCCTAATTTATAAAGAAAGCAAAAATTTTCATACATGTAAGCTTCATTCCAACTGGATTGTTCCATACACTATTACTAATAATTATCCATTTGTTGTTGTTTAGGTTATAAATGAAAAAACAATAAAAATATTCACTATCAATGGGTAGTGGTTGAGGAACATTCATGAAGCCATTCTAGATTCCCCGATAAAAGAACCAAAGGTTTACGTAGAAATCAATGAATGAAACCCACCATGGTTTATCCTTACATCATAGATTCTCTTTTATTATATCAAGTAAACTTCATACTCTAGGAATGGGGAATGGGTACATTCCTGGGTTAGTTAGGAATTTTTATCATCTTTTTTATTTTGTCACTTTTTCTCTTATTGAATAATAATAATTCATTCCCCATCCACCCACACATTGGTCACAGAATATTAATAAATGATTCCCAATTAATCATAGAATATAATTCTCACTTAATCATGGAACTTATTGAGAATTAAAGCGAAACATCCCTATTTCATAATTTTTTATCAAAAAAATACATGATAAAATGTGTGTTTTGGATTGAATTTAACATTGAGGTGTTGGTTTTTTCACTTATTTGGTTTCTTATTGATGAAATAAATGGTTGTATCATTTTGAATCCTTTAAAAAGAATGGTACCCTTTATGTGAGTAGTTTATGGGAAAATTTTGTCACTTAATATATCAAAACATCTTTTTCACCTAACCATGCAGTGTGAATTTCTCTTACTAAAAAGAATGCGAATATAAGTTTGCTTAATATTTATTAGTTTTGGAAATTAATTTTTCCATAAGGTCATTCCTGATCCAATATTTTTCATTACTACACTTGATTAACCTATGATTTCATACATATTATCCTACTGTTCTTTTCTATAAAAAACAAAAAAAAATAAATAATTTTGGGATGTCCTTTGTGAAGGTCAAACCCTACTCTTCCTCAAACTTTGATCAAGCTTTAAGTATTACAATTAGTGTCATAAGCAGATCAAACAAGGGTTTAGTTATGAGCATGAGATTTGTTCCATGTACAACTATTGAAAAATAAATAAATTAAGGGAGTGATGAAATGTACCACAAAATGGGATATCTAGGATGGGATCTCAGGGTTTGACTTCTTGGAATTCTTAAGTGAGTGGGTCTTCAAATTTTATTGTAACGAATGTAAGGAATGTTTGGTGGCATAATCATTTTAGCAAAATAGTTTTAAAATAACTTATATTTACTAGATAGAAAGTGGAAATAATAACATGAAATATTTTTCACACATACACATTGATATTTAGTGAGTTTTTATACATTTTAATTATGTTATCAAATCTATATTATTCATATCCTAGAATTTTGTTATGAAAAAATTTATGAGACACCTTTTTCCATTAACACTAAGAATAAATACTTGGTAAAATGTTTCTTTGATCACATTGTTATCAAGAATTAAATTTTCAATGTTAAATATTTATGATGTTGGGAATATCTCCATTCAATTTTTTTTAAAGATTAGATATTCCATTAGTTTAAATTTTTTTGTGTCAGGGTGTAATCGTGTAGCGATTACCTATTCATTTTCACCCCTAAATAACATTGTTAAATTGATTATTCATTATACAATCCAAATTTAATAAAAAATTCCACATCATGTTTTATTCATATTTTTATTATAATCACTATTTAAAAGGTTAATTTCACTTTTTAGATTACTTCATTATAGGGTGAGGTGTTTTGGAGGGGCCAAGATGAGGCTGAAGAAAAATGGGCCAAAATGTGCCTGATTCCCAGAACCCTAGTGGAGTTAAATGGGCACTTTAGCCGATATGTTCATCAAATTGGGCTAAAATATGGTGAGGGGATCCAAGATAAATTGGTATACAACTTTTTCAAAGACACAAGATCCCAATTTATGATTAAAGGGCTTAATAAACTGATCTGTCTAGACAATGGAATTTATAAGAAATCAAAAGTGGTGTTATGTGTTTCCTTTATATTTCAAAATTTCATGCTCAAAATGAATCCAATATTTCTATGGAGATATTCAAGAGGTAGGTAATAAACATTATATATTTATAAAAAGAGATATTAGAATATGTGGATGTCGAAAACCATGGTACAGCTGGTTTTACAAACTCTGTGTGCCCAAAACCACCTCCCACAATGCGTATAAATTAAAACATTGGACACCCCATCTGTATGTTCAAACTAGGAGAAACACTCTTAATTTATAAAAACCAATGTAGTTCTCTCTAGATTTATGTGTTCTGAATTCCCCTCACCTCATTGGGGGTGAAGGATGAATGTGATGTTCTAACTGATCTTCCTCCTCCTCTTGATGGAAAGATAAACAGTGGATGATCATTTCATAGAGCAACACATACTTGGGAGGTTGTTCTAGAACATTTTAATCTACTAGTTTTTTTTAAATTTGTGTGTGTGTTATTCCACATATGTTTTATCTTAACATTATTATTCTCTAAATCCTTTTCTTTGAGTTAATTTAATTTAAACACTTTTTATCTCAACACCAATTTGATTGAGAGTTGAGGTGGTAATCTTTATTTGATCCAGTTGGACAACACAAGTATAATTTTTAAAAATGAAATATGTGATATTTTAATATGATTTGGTTGAAATTGTAATTTTCTTGAGGTAAAAACCTTGACAACATGATTTTGTGTCGTGTGTTGGTTCTTTGTACATCATTTTTAGAGGCATGAGGGGAATCGAGATCATGAAAAATCTCAAAAAAATAATTTTATTAAACCTTGTGCTCTTTTTAGAATAATAAATTTTCGAAGTTGTGTTGTGAACATGAAATGAACTCCTTCTCTGATAATTAAACTATTAAACTCTTTAAATAATGTTATATTCTTAAAACTTTTTTCAGAACTACCTACTCTTTTAGTTATTCTTATTAAAAATACACACTCTAAACATATAAAATATCCTTGAGAGAATTCCAAGTGTCTTCAATAGACTATAAATACAAAGTAAAAATATAAAAAAATTAATGTCTCAAGAAAACAAGTTCAATTAGATACATACATACTTTAAAATTTAAAATATATTATATAGCATGAACACTTTTCAATATTATTATTATCCATTCCATTATATCCATGAATGATAAACATTGTGTTCAAATTGGATTCCAATAGTAAGGGAAACAATAAGGAGATATTAGATGTATAGGAAGAAAAAAAAGGTTATAAAATCCATCATAAAATAAACATGTAAATAGTGATATAGTATGAATAAATAAACAAAATGAATCATAATTAACTGAAACTAATGGAAATTACAATTATGGATAATAAAAAAAGCATAGACAAAAATAACCATTGATATCATACTGATGTAATACCTAATGTTTGACAATAAAACATTTTTTCAAGGCCTCTTTATAATACACTATGTAGATATAGGGAGAGGTCTAAAAAACAAAATATATTTTGTCACATGAGACCTGTTGATGCATCTTTGGGTTATATAATCATGGGAACCCCCCATCATCTAATTAAGTAGAAACCATTCACCATCATATTAAAAAATACCATTCATATTATTACCTATTGAACCTATAGTATAATGATAACATGTATATATATATAATTAATGATATGTAAAATAAATAATTCTGAATTCATTGAAATAAATTTGATATCTATGATAACATCCCTTAATCAATTTAGACTATATGGGATATTGTCAATGTAATTGAAATTACCCTTATCAAAGAAATATAGTGAAGATGATAATTTCAATGTATTGGGTTATCCGTGGAAGATATGAATAGTATTAATTGGTAGTATATTAATGATATAGTTGGAAATATCCTTCATCATGGTTTGTAAAGATAATGTGATTATTCTAGATCATACCCCCTAGGAGTAGCTATCTAGGTGAGCATCATTTTTCCAATTATCATGCATAAATGTGATAATTGAGTAAATACTCAACCAAAACTTATTGGGAATATTATAACTAGGTGAATATATTCCATTGACACATCCAATTTCTAGTACCATACATTTGTGTATTTTATAGGAAACTACACACACTTTTACTTTACTGAAACATGTGATGGGTTTTCCACCATTGAAAGGATTGTGTTTTACAACTATTTTAGTAAATATTTAATAAAAAGAATATTTTTAAAGGATAATAATATATAATTTTAAATATCTTAAAATTATTTTGGAATATTTTAATAATAATTCCATAAAAATTCATACACCACAAAAAAGTGTAGAATTTGTGAATAAAACATGATTCTCAAATCATTAAAATTGAGATAGAAAACCTCCACTTATGAATTAGGTAGTATTGCTATAAAAACCCAATTATAAGATTGGACATAAAATTGATATTAAAATTTCATTCTTAAATGTAACTATCAGATATAACATCTTAAATAGGTAGTAAATACAGCACATAAAGGAAATTTGGTGCATCATAAAACACATGTTTCATAAAAAATATTTTGAGATAGAAAATTGTTACTTATTTTTAAGAATTCCGTGTATGAAATTTGACCTATTTTATAAAAATACATATATATCATGATAACTTAATTAATAATCTTACCGAAGTCTATTTTCATTTATACTCTTATTGAATAATAATTCTCAATATTAATTCTTCCTATTTTCAATATTAAATTTTTCTAATTTTGATCATTTATAAAAGTTTCAGAATAGAGATGTCTATTTTCACTATTCATTAGATTTTCATCCATAATAGGTTAATAAAATAATTTATAGGGATTATTTATAAATATTTATGTTTTTTTATTTTCATTCCATGAGTGTTTTATTCTTTATCTTTGAAGATTAAATCTATAATAAACATGTTTCATTGATTCTTGGAGATCAAAGGGTGTTTTCTTAATTGGAGAATTAAATAATGATATAACATATATAAAATAAAAATAATAATTTTTTACAAATTTATATTATATTATACCTAAAATTATGATCCCAAAGTTATTCATGACATAAATTATTAGTAGTTTTTGAGTAGGTGGTTACACCTACCCAAACCATAACATTCCTTTATTTAATGAATGATTATGAGTTGATTTTTTTTAATGTCCTTATGAAATAAAAATAATGAAAAAATTAAATGTTTATAAATGTAATATATAATAATTATTAAGTAATTATATTAATAATTAATGGATAAGAAAATATGACATAATTTAAAAAAGGATTTTTTTATCAACAAACTTATTTTAGAGGATTAAATTAATTATGATATTCTATTGATAATATTAATGATAGTTTATATAATGTTTCATAACATCACCTTAATGATATAATAAACAACATGTTTACCTATTAAATGTATTCTACTAAACTTAAATTATTGGTGGTGATGAAAAATGAATTTCATTCTTCTTGGTGGCGGTAGTTTTTATGTACGCACATACATTGATTTTGTTTTTCGTAATTGATGGGATCGATGAATAGAAAATGGTAAACACCATAGTATAGTAAAATAAAATTACATAAATGATACTATTTTACTTATATTAGTTTTCATACAATTAATTTGGATGATGATAAATTAAAATGAATACCTAACTAATCGATAGTACACCCTTTAGACACTTGAGTTTTCCTTCAAACTCACCTTGGAAGATAAAGGCCTTAATCTAACTAATGGAGGTTTGAAGATTTTGTAAATGGTAAATAGTTATTAGAGGAGAAATGTGGAATATATTCAAGAAAAACTTCAAAGGTTATGTGAGTCTTGAAGTGGTGTAGGTGTTACCCATTTATAACTAAAGTCAAGGGTATTTTTTCTTGTTGACCACACATTATAAGTAAGGTATATTATGATTCAAGGGTCAAAGGAAAAATTGAAAAAGGATGATGGGAAAGGGATTTTGTATCTAATATCCCAAAACCACTATTTTTTAGTTTTCCCTTAGTTTTTAGGTCTTTTAATTTTAAAAATTTATCCCTATTTACTTTTACCTTGATAATTAATTGTTTATCCTTAGTAATCGGTTTTAATGAATAAAATTATGATTTATACTATTATATAATTTGAAACATGTGATTAAAAATTGAAGATAAATTTATAAATTTAAATTTTTAAATATTTCAAATGTTAATTAAAAAATAATACCAATTAATTCTGTAAAACAGTTTTTTGAGAATTAATTTTTAATCATTAAATTTATATTAAAGATAAAATTATCTTGGATGCTGACTTAAAGGACATAAATTGATTTATTATAAATTAAAAATATAAGTTATGTGGCCTTTATATAAATTAAGAATAAAATATACCTTTAAAATATTATATTAAAAGAAAACCCAAAATAATTATTAATGAATCCTTTTACTTAGTTGTATTAATATTTAACATAGGATTTAGAAATTCAAAGAATATTTTAAAATTCATATTTGTATTCCTAAAATTCATATTTTATAATTTAAAATGATTTACCAACTTCTAGGTTGTTATGATATTATGATAAATTCATAAAAATTACATGTGTCTGGAAACCCATATTTATTATTAAAAACCAACCATTTGATAAAAAAGTACAAGAAATCTTATTAACTATATTTTCATATACTAAATTAAAAAATGAATTTAAATTGTTCAAATTCAAATTCTAAAATTTATCTATTAAATAATTTCATGAATAAGTTTTCTTTAGGGTGTTCATTGTGTGATAGTATGGATATTTTTCTTTGAAACTACAATAGGGTATTTTGTATTACATTCCAAGTTAATTTGATGATGTTTTCATTAGTCCACTAATAATGAAGAATGAATCAGTATATACAATTTCTCAAATTTTCATATTAATAAATTCAACCCATGAAGTCTATTATGATTTTATTGACTTAATTAGATAGTCTAAACCATACCTGGGTATGTATAAAATAGAGATATTGTGAACACAATGATTTGTAAAAGGTTCAACCCCTTACCCCAAAAGCTACTCCTTAAGGTGTGTGTTTTATCAGTTCGAAACCAAATTTTTAGTTATAAAAATAACATGTTACATCTTGGGGTAATAGAATCAAGTAAAAATATCCTTGTCTAGAGTCACACTGGAAAATTCAGTTTCACACTGATTTCATAAAAAATATGTAACCAATATGAGATAAATCTTCTTGAAATCATGATTTCATTTGTAATAGTACAAATGAATCACCCTTTTATAATCCTTTATAAATGTTATAGAATATATTCTATCTTCATATAGATCTAATATAGAATTTATTCTTCTACAACTCATAAAACATAATAATGAAATATCTAGAAAATTATATCTTTAAGTAAATCCACCCAATGATATAGATAATCATACCTTTATAAGTTTCTACCCAGTACATTTTAAACGCATTCATAAGTGTAGTGATAATAATATTTTCCATATCACTAAAAATTATTTATACTTGACTTTTACTAATGTAATTTAATTTAGAGAATTAAGTGGATTCTATTTTTATCAATTTCAACATTTATAGTATTAAGAATAATTTTTTATTCTCCAAAACAAATTTGTTTCCATTACATTTTACACATCCGGAATCACCAATTTTAGTCACCAATATCCCAAAAATATTTACATTTGGGAAACTATTTCCAATATAATTTACTCATGTACCATTCAACAAGTCAAATTCTTAAACTATTAGTTTGACTCCATGTATATAATAACTAACAAACAATGTATTTCTTATTTCATTTGATTCCCATCATCTCCTTCACATTTAAACAATATTTATCCAAGAATATATTTTATCCTTCCCTCATGATACAGTAGTAGTTGCAAGTAACTCAATCGATTTAATATTTACCCATTTTAAATCCATTAATAATAAAATCATATTTATATGAATGTGATTTAATGAACTCTAAAGTATCAAAGAATCAACATAAACTATTTTTAGTTTTAATATATATATATTCATCCTTAATATCCTCATATTCGAGTGACACTTATGCACTAAAAAAATCTCAGAAAATAATCCAAATATGAATAGTGTTCCTTATATTTTAAGACTACCATGATTTAGCTTGAATAATATTTTAGAGGTGATTTTTTAATCCATGAAGATCAACTCTAAAATCATTATATTTCATTTCTTCATAATATTGAAATTCTTGATAGCTCAGTATGTACATACCTGAAACATACTTATGAGGATCTCTAACAAAACATTATTTGAATTTGGAACCATTGGAAAATTGGATACATATACAAAAATAGCTATATGAATTAATATTCATAGTGAAAACTTTTATATAAAGAACATATTGGGTACTTGAAATATTTTTTCATGGGAACTTCTCTTACAAAAAACATCTTTTAGGTGGATGAATTAAAATATGTGAGTATTAAAATAGCTTCAAAAACTTTTACATAGAGAAAAATGATATATAATTCTATAAAAACTATAGCCTCATTCCTCTAACTTCAGCACCACTTATTCTATATCCAAATGAATTTAAAAAAATGAAAATATACATAAAATAACTCTAATAGTATTTGGTAATTTTCAAAAACTTCTCAATGATCTCCAAAATAAAAAAAAATCATCTAAAAAAATCTCCAAAAATATTCTACGAAAATTTTGAAAACAAATACACCTTTCTAAAAAAATCACAAATCCATAACGTTATTTAATTTCATCCCATGTATATAAAACCTATTTGTTATAAGTCAGAGGGAATTTCCTTCATGTAAATATTATTATTCTTTTTTCAATCAGATTTGATGTGATTTTTGGAATGGGTTGGACCCCTCTTGATCAATTCCATATCAATTTATTGTATATGTAAATCAAATATAATATCTTCATAATTAAAACATGATCATATACTGGTCCAAACATTACTATGAACATCCTATGAAAATTAAAACTATTAATTGGGTACCAATACACCAATAATAAGGGATTTTACCTCAAATAGTTATTGATAAAAACAGTTTTGAAAACATTCCAACTACGAATGATTCAATTAATGTTTAAATTTAATGTTATTATGGGTTGCCTTAGATCGTGAGGTTTATATCTTGTTTGAAATTATATATTTATTTAGGTATATCTTATAAATATCCTCTACTATTTTTATCACCAATATGTCATTAAAATTGTGAGGTTGAATTTGATTTAAGGGATGTATAATGTCACACCCTTGGTTTTTGGACACATTTTCTTTCCATAAACTACATTACCGTCATTTTTGTTTTATTTTTTATTCTATTTAAATATTTTAATATGATTTGTAAATAAGTAATACAAGATATGAATCAAACTAACAAGAATATATTCACTCATAATAGAGAATTTAAAAAAAGTACAAAAATCATGTATTACATACTATAGATTATTGTGTTCTTTAAAAGTTCATAAATTATAATGGGTAATATATAAAAAAAATTTATATTTTTAAAACTATTAAATCCCTAAGATCATATTCTCCCTATTGAATAACCATTATTATAACTAAACCTATAATAAAATAATTGTCCTAAAAGGAGAAATATTCTTTAAATTTCAAATTGAATTATACATGGATGAGGAGTCTATATTTTTGAATAAATAATTGAATGAATTTATAGTATGTGATGTGGGTAATATTGACACTATATGACTATTAAAAACGTATATATATTTAGTGGGAATTATACTAGTAAACATACTTGTTGTTTGGAATTACTGATATGTGGTTGATATATATAATGTTCTATTTTATTTGAAAATATATATATAAACCTTGTAAATAATTTGAGTAAAAAAAAATAAATTATCTCTTAATATTTATTGAGAGATATTAATTAATTTGTGAAAACACAATAAATTATAAAGAAATGTTTTTTACAAATTTCATATTTTTTTTAATTTCTGTTCATTTAAGCACTATTTTCATTAAAATATGTTAAATATATAAAAAATTATTATTAAATAAATTAATTACATCTAAGATCTAATTACATGCTTTTAAATAACACTAATTATAAAATTCAAGAAAATACAAAAAAATGCTTAAAAATATTGTTTTTATTATATATTACCAGATTTTTTTAAATATAAATTTAACATTTATAGATATTTAAATTTAATAAAATTAATTTCTTTATACATATATAAAAACGGCTAATCATTTATATATTTATTATCAATTGGTTATTAATGAATATAAAATTATATAGTGATAAAAATATATTTTTCAATGTATTTTTATTTTTTGTAATGTATTTTTTGTATATTAAAAAATTAAATTAATCATTAATAAAGAATTATTTTAATGAAATTAAATTATTAAATACATAATAAATTTAATTCAAATAAATATAATCTTCATTAAATTGAATTTTATAAGAATAAATTTATTTTATGCTGAAAAAGAATTTCAATTTTTTTAATATTGGTTTTTATTGTTATGTATTATTATATTAAAGTTTCCATCTATCACATTTTAGAACATTGATCTAATAAAACAGATTCCACATTAGGAATCATATTTCCAAAATTAAAGAGTTTAATTCCAGTTTTTTTGACATAAATATAAGATATTAAGGAATAAAATTTAGTTATCATGTTAATGGTAAAATGTGGGAAAACATGTTAAACTAAGTAAGAAATAAATAAAATATCTTGAGAACTTATAGGTAATGTTATTCAATGATAGGATTAATTACCCTTATTGAATATTCTCAATTATTTGATACTTTTTTGAAAATGAAAACCTTATACATTAGTGAATAAATATTGGTTGAGATGCCAACTGAAATTCAATTAGAAAAGGATCCCTAATATTTCTATCCCAAACAACTATTTTCTTTCCATTATATCTAAAATACATGACCATATTTACTCTCACAAATTCATTATATACATTTCATAGTCTTACATCATATAAGGAATCATAAATTATTCATTTTAAAGGACATAATTTGGTTAAGAGAATTTATCTATATATTTACCATGTTCTCTATAATCTATTTCAATTACATTATCTTCTACACAATATATACATCTCATTATAAAAAGAAATTAATATATATTAATACCCTTATACTTTTAATAAAATTATATTACTATTATAAAACTGTATACTCTTACTCATTAATAAGTGTTGCATGTTTGAATTTGGGTTAGTTCAAACATTTATAAGAAAGATTAAATACTAAAATCATTATTTTTATCATAAATAATTATCAAAAAATTAGTAATTTTGATATATTACCTTAGTGAGTAATTTATGCCTTTAACAATATCATATAAGGATGAAAAAAATACATTATAATATAACTTATTGTTGTAGGTAACTTACCTAAATCATGCTCATCATGGATTCAATTCTCAAAAACCATAACCATAGCTTCTAAAAAAATGTAAATGGGATTGAATAAATTATTTTATGAAAATTATTACAAAAAATTAAAACATTTTTAATGATTAACATAGCATTAATGAATGATTATTGACATCACCACTATGACACTTTTACAAAATAATCAAAATTGTTAATATATGTTGATAAAACAATTGAATAATATATGTGTGTTGAATATTTATTTTGTAGAGTAGAAAAGGTAATATATAATAATAAGGTCTTAAAATATGTTATTAAACTTTTATTTTTTATAATTTAGGGGTTAAATAACATTCATTGAAGCTAATTGTAAAATTAACGCTTATTTTTCCAATCTAACTTTGAAATAATGATTTTCAATGTTTAAACGTACATTAGGAGAAATTTTATGTCATTTCTATCTAAACTCAAATATAGTTTCTTCAAATATGGTTATTTCTATATTTTTCATGTTTTTTAACCATGTTATCCCAATTTGGTTTATAATTTTACTTAATGGATGTTAGTAAGTGGAGTAAACCTTATCTCTCCTTGGTTACATACAATATTCCTTGTTTTTAAAAGTAATTTATAAGTCTCCTATATTGTGTTTTTCATCTTCGTCAACATAATTTATTGATTATTATTATTCGAGTGGGCATATTTTCTATTAATACAATCCACCCTATATCTCTGTATGTAATATGATAATATCTTATAGATTTTTTTTAGAAACCCTTTTATTTCCAATGGGTTAATCAACCTCTTATTATATTATGAATGTTTTCATGTTCAAATAGAACTCATATATAATTTTAATCATTATATAATAGTTGGGTCAAATATTTCTTTCTTACTCTATGGGAAAACTTTTATATCTAATGATAAAGTGTTGTGGTGTATGTGTGTTTATCCCAATCCCATTATTTTTTTGTACATAGGTTGTTACATCAAACCCAATAAGGTACAAGAGAAATTAGACCAAACCTGCATTATTATAGGGTGGTGGTTATCCTACTCAATTATATGATAAATTAATTGGTGGTTAACATTGATAGATATTTTATGCTCCTATTTATTCCATGTTCTTAGGTTATCCATCATAACTATTCCATGTAAACATATTTTCAAATATTGTTTCCACAATCCAATTAATCATGTTTATCATAAAACACTTACGTTATAATTTATTATTTATTATCTATATTTAATTGGTTATGATTATCTTTTTTCTGTTTCATGTGACTTGATTCTATATTTATACCCACATGTTAATATTATTCTCCATTATAATTTTTTATTTTTATCTTTTGTGATTACATTTAATGAAATTGGATATCACCCTTTTCTTGTGTTTCCATCCCATAAAATATAAAGAATATTCTTATGTATAATATATATATAAAGATATCCAGTGTTTATAATTTTTTGTAAATAGTTTATTAAAAAATTTAAAATAAGAATAATATGAAGAAATATACAATAAAACTAAATCTCTTGGTTTTGTGGTGTGATTTAATGTGATATTTTTGAAACATTATTGTATAATGGTTTAATAGGTATACATTATATATTGGTTTCATCTCACATAATAATAAGAAATTTGTGTCATTTGATTATTTTTTCAAATAATATAGGATCATGGGTCTTAAGAATAACAATACTCTATTAGTTTTAACTCTCCCCACCTAGTTATATTCCTCGTGAGTTAAAATTTCCTTCATTTTACAATGATCAATAGATGGGGAGTGGATTCATATGTGTAACTCATATGTGGTGTGATCCCCCAACCATTTAATTAATAGGCGTCCAATTTATAAACCCATAATCAGTCTAATAGAACCATATCTTCCTTTATATCACCTCTCAGAGGGTTATATTCCAGTTCAGATGTTCCTTCCTTAGTGGGTCAGATTACATTTGAGTAGTCACTACATAACCTAATTAATTATGAATGAAAAGAATGAAACTAGAAATGATTTTCCAAACATATTTAGCAAACTAACCATTAATATGAATTTTTTAGTCTCATCTGAATGAATATGACGTGTATAGAATACTCTATTTTGTTAGTGATGTTTAATTACATGGTGTGGTCCTATCATAAAACCTCATAACATGCATCTCAAACTATATGCTCATTGATTCCTATTAAAAAGTATACCTTGAATACAATTGGAAATGAATAATTTGATCCTAGATATTTTCCACATAATCTATGATATGGTATACACTTTGAATTTAGATGTTAATTTCATGTAAAAAGTTATATCCATTACCATAGAGGAATCAAATTATATTTTCATGCACTTTGTAACTATTAAAACACCAATTGATTTAGACTCCTTTGTTTTATTCTCATTTTAATTATTTTGTGGTGAGAACCTATCTCTAGGTGTAGTCCATATATTTTATTGTTACTGGAAAAAGGTTGTGAAATCCAAAAAAAACTTTTCTAAATGTATTCTCACCAATTTTTTTCATCGAAAAATAACTATCTATGTTGTATACATCATACCCAAGAGAAAATCTTACTTCAAAAGATTTAATTGTATTACTCATGGAGCCCAAATAGGCAAAAAGATCAAAAAATTTGGCCATTTATTATTGGTAATCATTTTTAGAAAATATAAAAAGGGAAATTCATTGGGCATAATTTTGGGACATTGAATTCTCTTTCACATATGATTAAATATACTTCCTAGAGAATCTTATAAGAAATCACACAATTGACACTCTTTCCAGGAAACCATAAAGGGACTCACCATGTTTATGGAACATAGGGCATCATATCATACAATTGATACATTCCATTGAGTCCCCTCACCCCACTATGAGGTTTAACAACACAGTATCAAGGCATCCTTTTATGATGTTTCATGAGGTTTACCTCATGTAATCAAGGGTCCATTTTTCACAATTTATCAGTTACTTCTACTACTCAACCCCCTCTCATGACATAGAACCTCTATTTTCCCAAAAATTTCAGGAATCCATTTATTTATGGATGCCTATAAGTACCTATATCTATACCAAAAACATCACATTGGTACATAGAGAAAAAATAAGATTCATAGATCCACTTATCTATGAAAAATAATTGATCAATAACTACAAATGTAAACTTCAATGATAGGTTTAAAACCCACCTCATGAGCATCACATGTGAGGGTGAGCTCTCCAAGCCCTCATGTGGAAAATCTTACAATTCTACCTTAAAATCCCACTTCATGAAATCCATTTCCTGATTTTCCTTCACAAGGACCACTATATCCTCTAAAAGACATTAGAGATAGTATATAAACCACTCATACTTTTTTGAACCCCAGTACATGGACCATGTTTGCATACTTTCTCATGCATATTCCCTCTATGAACATCAATATGCATGTTATACTCCTGTATGGGGAATGTATATAGATCGATCACTCCCACTAACCAACTATGCAAACACTATATCTACATCATGTGAACATATAACGTGTTCATCTTATTCATGTCCTCCTCACCAACCTTGTTTTCATCTCCAAAAATAACACCATCTACTATGTTTTCATCTACTATGTAGTCATTTCACTTGCCATGCAGCCACATCATCTTCCACACTATATCCTAACATTTAGAAACTCCACCTATAATGAAATTATCTACTTTTAAATTACTCAAAATATCACATAGATTCATGAACTACCTTGAATACCTTTTGATTCAGACCTCTAAGGCACCACCCCTACACCCCAGATTGACATCACTGGTGGTTTGCTGCCTCGGGCCTTCAGAGAAATCCATTCATTTCTATTATAGACCACGATGAAAAATATTGTGTTACATGGTAAATATTTGATAGAGGTTTATATATATTTTTGGGTTTCAATACCGATTACCTAATCTATGATCCTATATAATTCTCTAATTCAAGATACTCTTTATGGTTTTTCAAAATATATTATTTTAATAATCCACCACTTATTTTCCATTCACATCCCTCATTCAATGTTTGAGACTTAAATATATCGTAAATTAATCCCCAATTTTTAATTACTACTCATTATCATTTTGCCTCCCCTTTTCTTACCCTTTAATTTTCTTATGGTGTCATCATTTCATAATCCCAAAGGTTTTTTTCTCGAATGAAATATGACTAATATCTTGACTCGTGTTTCATATATAGTTCATGAAGCATGTGGTTTTATTGGTTAATTTTATAATTATATTAGTATAGTTGAGATGGCCTATTTAAATCACCTTTTATGTGTTCTGTTCAAGAATTTAAAGTATATAACATATTTTCTTACCTCAATATGTTTAACTGCAAAGAGAAATCCTCACATATGTCCCAAACTATGTTACAAAAACAATATCGTATTTTATTACTAATAACCAACTGATATAAGATTAATCTTGGATGCTCAAACTGACCACCCAAAATATATATCATTGGAATAGGTAAGGTATAAAGACCAACTATATCTTCTTATATCTTGTTACCAATAGAAACGATTAAGCATTAGGATAGATCATGTGTAAGGACCACGAAGTTCCATATTGAGGTTCCTTTTACGGAACACGCATCATGTATGGGACTCTTACATCGTGTAAACCACATCCTCATATAGATGCCACTTGTGTGATGAGCATAAGACTCCCACACGAAAAACATGACATTAAAAAATTATTCATCAGGTTACAAGACAATAGAAATTGTGATAATCCCCTATTAGTTGATAAGACTAGAACCCCATTTTTTCCGAGACTATGAATTCTTTATACCATGGATCATATGTAAATTAATCCGTCCCTGGTAATGAGTTTGGGTGTCTTTGGTGATGATCTAGTGATACCTTTACTTATGATATTTGGGATGCCTTTTTTAACAATCCATGTATATCTAGAAACTCTCATGTGACAAGCATAATATTCCTACAAATTTGGGATAAAATAAGATAATATGGTCTTAATGTTTAGTTGTGATTAAGAATCATACCTTATCCTATCTAGTTACTAACAATCTTAAAAAACTATAAATAGATTCTCAAGATTAAGTCCCACACCATCCATTAATGTAACATTTTACCTATTCTTTCATTATCTCTAGCATTAAACTATATTGAACAAGTCCTTATCACAAACACTGAAATGGTGAGATTTGTCATACTAATTTGTAAAAATCTTAGTGGATTATGATTACCTTTATGTTCATATGTATCAATCCCTCTCATAGGCTTAATCCTAGACCCACAATTACTATTCCATCCCTGGATGGTAATAAAAATCATTGTGGCTACCTATATAGATATAAACCAAAGAATAATTATTTAAAAAGAGATATACAGAGAACCTATAACACAAATCAATGTCCATATCAAACATTATATTTTCATTAGGTCATTGGAATATGTTAATATTTCTGGCACTACATTTTTTGAAGAATTCATTTACATATAAAAATTAATAAGATATTCCTGGAGTTTGAAATAATTCTCCACAAAAGGTTGTGATGATTATGACTTCACAACCTATTAAAAAATTCACATTCTAAAGTTTCACTAATTAATACCCATGTTACCACCTTCCTTTATAAATAAGATCCATGATTAAATCTCTTACAACATATATGATATTATCTGGTTGTCTCCTACTCAATAAATAACTCATATTGGAAACCAATCAAAAAATTGAAACTGATTTGTACAAAAGCATATCCAGTTACCAAGATCCACCCCAAGTCTCCCATCATAATCCACCAAGATTTATATTGTAAAATTCATGTGTGGTGACATGTGTTATTCTTATCATCCCCTTGAGTATAGGATGACCATCTATACTAAACAAAAAAATTATTCAATTCAGTGATAAAATGAATACATCAAAAAAAAATAATGAAGTATATTTAAGGATATTTTTACCACAGTGAAATACCAGTATCCTTCATCAATGTTGTTCCTTGAAATGAAGTACCCCATCCAATAGGGCTGGGATAATTTTAATATTCTTCATCCCATCACTAGGTATATTCATAATATCATTCCACCTATAACTAGACCATGGGTATGAGGGGATTATTAAATTTTCAATCCTCCCAATGAGTGAATTATATACATCATTAAACATCAATAATCACCACATGATCTCAAATACCATCAGGGTTCTTGTAAAACCCCATGATTCATTGGTACGCTTCCCTTTGAATAATACAGTAGTGTGTGTTGTACGCAACTTCGAGTTCTAAAACACAACAACCAATCAACTAGCCGTTATGATTAGTAATACCCACTTTTTTAAATTTTATAAATTTTATCATTCAAAATAGACTTCATTTTTTGATTCTGAATATCTTAATTATCTTAGGGTGAAATTTTGGTACTTTTCTGATAACTTTCATATTTTGACGAATAGAGAAAATTACTAAATTTTAATTAAAAACAACTTTTTTAATATAAATAATTAATAGTGAGAAATTATGAATTTGAATGGTTTTAAAGTATATTTAGAATATATTTTTACTATTTAATCCAATGTTGTTCATTGGACATAATTTCACATTTAAACCAGACATAAACAAGTGTCAATGTTTTGATAGTTATTGTTTCTTAAAAACACACCTTTTGTTTTGACAGTGAAAATTAATTTTAAATTAATTTCTTCCACTTCTGTGTTTTGAATTTGGAAAAATTTATTCCATATTTGTAATCAGGATTCCCAAATTATGTAAATAGGTAACTCTTATTTTTAGACATTTTGAATAATTACTTTGGTAAATATTTTATTTACCATGGTTAAAGGGTAAATTCGGTAAATAAGGGTAAACAAAATAATATTATAATAATATAAAATTACCCTAAAACGTTTCTCAACCCTATTGGTTGATACATTTCAGACCATGGGCATATTTGGGTCGATTTTGGGACCTCATGGAGCCACGTTTAAGTGATAATGACACTTTATATTAATTAAGTTAAAGTAAAAACAAAAATGACATAAGAATATATCTTTTAGGAAAATAATTTTTACATAGGGTTATATATGTTATAAGTTCGACTATAAATATTAATTAGAAATCTAAAAATATTTCCTACATAATGGTATTTTATTTATAATTTTTTGACATTGAATAATTAAATTTATTTATGACACAATAATGATGCGGTATTTTCCTTATTAATGAATGAATCAAATAATTGGTATTATAAAAGTTAAAATAAATATAATTTGAAAGTTTTTATTCTATAAATTAATTTTATTGATTAATAGGAAATGTAAGTATTACTTAAATGATTTTTTCTAAATTAATAAAGTTTTTAAGACATTAACAAAAATCAATTATTGAATAGTTTCAAAATTGACATAAATTAGTTTTTTAAAAAAATATTATATTATTAATTGATATTCTATTCCTACAAATATATGGTTCCAAAAAAGGACTTATATAATGATATGGGTATAATTAATGTACCACTTGGGGGTCTCTTGGAAGTATATAGTATGTTTATTAACCATATAATATAAAACTAAAAAGTGACATGGTAAGTGTCAAAATAATTAACTAAGAGTTAAATTTGAAATATAAGGTTAATAAAGTGAACCAAACCTATATTAAACATATTGGTTGAGTTTTTTAGAGCTATCCCCACCTTAGAATTTAAATAATCTAGTTTTGATACATTAAAAACCAAATATGAATTTATTATAGAATAATACTTTATGTTTTTCCTAATGACCCCTCCTCCCCCTTATAAAAGGATGCCACTTATAAAAAATTATTCATACCTTCAAAGGCTTTTGGTTCGGCAAACCCCTGTCCAAATATACACTCCAATTACCTCAATTCAACCTGTAGGACTTATTTTTATCATAAATCCAACCTATAGAGCCCTTTTGATCAAATCAAAAGGAAGAACCCGAAGAAGAGGTAATAATTTCACAACCCTATTTCAAGTTCTTTTCTTCTTACATTTGTTCTTTCTTTGTAATTTCCATTCTAAATTAATAAATCCAGTAACTTATAAATACTGTGATGTTATTGTAAATATGGTACAACCATATTTAATATTTTATCCATATTTTTAAGGACATGTCAGCATACGTTCGTACGTACGGCTTGTCGTCTCCACGTCATGGTGTAATTGTTATTCAAAACATTATTATATGGATAGGTATGATAATGATGTGAAATTAATGTAAATAATAAATATAACATTATAATGATTCTGTATATATGATATACCATCCAATTATATATTATTTTAATATCAAAAGAATGATATTGTCACTTGTACGTACGTACGGACTACAGTCTCCACGAACGTGATGAGATTCATTCCCCATCATATCCATTCAAGACTAATTTTAATTTTATGATTAAAAATAATGTTTAATGACTTGATATCATTATTTATATGAATAATATAATCCCATACTTAACTAATATGACTCATATAAAAAATAATATAAAGGAAAATGCATCTGTTAACACCCGAAACGACGATAATACTAAGATATTATTAACATACCAATGTTAGAAGATCATATATGATATCATAATAATGTATATGATTATTAAATAATTTAATAACAATTATTTAACCATTATATAGGAGGTTAAACTACCATCAACCAAAGAAAAGTACAAGGTAAGGGTTTATTTCACAATCTCTTCATTATCTGAGGTTGTTTAAATGTAATTATCTACTGGTAACTCTTTATCATCCACATCCATGTTCTTAAAAATGTATTCAAAAACATTTTTACTATTTACTAGACTATGGGTTAAATTCATTTATACCCTTCTTTGAATTTTTATAAAATGTTTTGAAAGTAATCTTTTCGTTGTTTTCAAAACAAGGTTCTTTTTATCCTTTTCGACAAAATTAAGGTAAGAATGTCATTTTAACTTATACAGAGGGTGAGGCTATTTTACACCATTATAAAATTTCCATATCTACCCTTAAAAGCATATAAGAATATTTTCAAATTAAATGTTTTATTTTATAATTATGTGACTTTTAAATGATTTCAAAAAAATAGGTATTTCTCTCAAATAGGTTTGATTTCATCTATGTCAACAACCTTTGATGGATTTTAATCTTATTTGAAGTTGAATTATTATGATACAAAACATAAATATTGAATTTAAGGTTTTGTGATATGATTGATTGTGGATGTGTTATTTTTATACCATTCAGGGTTTATGGAGAAATTATTGACATTTTGTATGCTAGTTTTAATACAAATGTTTATGTTATGCATAAATCTATTCATATGAGGAATGAATTGGACTTAGTAAGTGATGGGTGGATCCCGCTATAGCTCATCGATGCATCGATAGGTCTCATGTGACAAACTAGTGTCTTGGAATAAGGCCTTGGAAAAAATCTTATTTGTAGTCTTGGCACAAGGCCTTGACTATGTGGTTATAATAGTCTGGAGTTATGCATTCCATATTTATGAAAGTGGTTATTGATATTGCATGTGATTATTCGACTAGTAGATTATCCAGGTGAATAAGTAAATGGAATTATTTCATTTTATTTTTGGCATATTATGCTTAATTTCAAGTTTAAAAGGCTTTTGTTTTAGTTATACATTGCTTTAAATATATATGATTATTTATGAATGTTTCCGCTATATTGTTATCCTTACTGATCATATGATCTCACCCCTTTTTATGTTTTATTTTTCCCAGGATGTGAAGAAATATTTTATGAATGACCTGAAGGGATGTACTGAAGGGGATATGAGTGTGGAATATGGTGACTATGTTATTGTAGTTTTTCACTTTATGATGTAATGTAACATTTATGAATATATCTTGTGTTTCCAATGCAACTAAACTTATCGGTCTTTCGAGACTTGATCTTTTGTGATCATGCCAATATAGTAATGCACCGACTCTGGGTAACTGGGGTTAGGGAATTATAGTTGGTATCAGAGGAGGTTTATTACCAACCTTGGAAGCTAGATTTAGTAAAACTCTGATTAGAGAACATAGACCTAAGATGGAATTTGAGGATTATTATAGAAGAACTTCCAAGAATTTTGGTATTGTAGATATTTTGTGAGTTTTCTGAGCAATACATCCGTGTCTGGATACGAGTAGGTAGAGGTGGCTCTGGCACAGATGTACCTAGGGGTATAACCTGAAAACACCGCTTTGAGCTAGATTCGAACGGGAATTGGTGCACGACAATGGGCCTTGTTGCACTCTTGGTTACGACACTCTTGGGGGATATGCTTGGGATAATTCTCATTTTCATTACAAACCATTATGAAGGGCTTTTGAGTATATAATTCCTCAAAGATAAATTTTTTATGATTATGTATTATATCCATAAACTTTTCAATTCATGTTAAGTGTTTTTCATGTTTGGATTTATGTATTGTGATTCATAAACTAATCTAGTGTATGCCATTGGATAGAAATGGAACCTAGTAGAAGGAATGGAAACTATATCAATGCACGCACTCCATGTAGGGATTTCCCTCCAACTCAAGATAATTATAGTGGAAATGGTGATACAACTGGTGCTAATCAGCTAATCACTATACTAGGACAAATCACTCAGGTTATGAAAAATAACCTTACCCATATGGAGCACCCTGATCCGCAATGTGGAGGATCAATGTCATATCACTTCATGATGAAAAACGACCAACATAAAATGGGGATACAAATCCACTAGTAGCTGAGAAATGGATAAATTCCTTAGAGAAAATATTCCACGCCTTGGGGAGTAGTGAAAGGGAAAACGTTTTCATGGTAGTTTACCACCTCACTAGAGATGCTGATCAATGGTGGTCATTGATTCAAAACACGAAGGAAGATGATGAAGTATCAAATATGGAATAGAAGGAGTTCAAAGAACTTTTCTTAGAAAAATACATTCCTTGTGACCATCGAGCAGATATAGAAAGGGAATTTCTGAGTCTGAGGTAAAAGGAGGATGAGAATGTCACAAAGTATGAGGCTAACTTTACAAGGTTAGCGAGGCATGCTGTAGATTATATGTGTAACCCAAAGAGTAATATTTATCATTTCTTTGATGGGTTAAAACCATATCTCCGTCAAGCATTAGTCTCACAATCCTTCTCGTTGTGCGAATATATTTTCTCATGTGCTATCAAGATAGAAAAGGAATTCTCTAAGTCTTATGACATTAAAGCAAAGTAAGAGAAGAAGAGATATGCCGATCACTCTGGGAATGGAAATAAGTGGAAAAATGGAAAAGTTGAATATCCATCCTATAGTAAATGTGGGAAGAAACACTCAGGTACTTTCTTTAAGGGAATGGGAGTCTGCTATATGTGTGGTGAGAAAGGCCACCAAGATCGTGATTGCAAGGGGAAGAAAGAAGCTACCGATGTTCAATGCTACAATTGTAGGGAGATGGGGAATAATGAAAATGAATTTCTTAAGCGTTAGGGGAACTTACCTCAAAAAAGACCAAGGGATCAAGGACAAGATTATGCTATCATTACTGCTGAGGTAGAGGCTCTGAAAGACGTGGTGGTAGGTAATTTAATGGTTTCCTCAAGTTTGGAAAATGCTATATTTGATTCTGGATCATCGCATTGTTTCATATATTCCTATTTTGCTAAGAAAATTAGATACTTCCAATTAGATTTTACATGGGAGTTGTTAGTAAAAACTCATAAGGGAAGTATCATTGAAACAATGTTTTGTGAATCAGTACCCATTAGAGCACATAAATGTTCTTTATCTACTGATCTCATCGCCATACATATGATTGAATTTGATATAATCGTCATTATGGATTGGCTTTTAGACCATGATGTAAAAAATTATTTTATGAATAAGGAGGTTAATATTTTTTATGATGATGATAAGGAATACCTTATCTTTAGAGAAAAATTGTCAGCACCTAATTCTTACCTAGATCCACCCCCAGTAGATCAACTAAATTCAATTATTGGAGAGGAAGAGAATGAAATAACTATGGGTGAGGAAAGTAATGTTCAAATTGATTATGTAACTATTGTGAAAGAATATTTTGATGTTTTTACAGAGGATTTACCTGGAAATTCTCCAGAATGAGAAATTGAGTTTTTTATTGACCTTATTCCTAGTTCAAGGCCCATATCGAAGACCCCTTATAGAATGGCCACTGTGGAATTAGTGGAACTAAATAAAGAACTAGAGGAATTGAGTAATAAGGGATTTATTCACCCTAGTGTTTCTACATGGGGAGCCCTTGTTTTTCTTGTTAAGAAGAAAGATGGATCTTTGAGGTTATGTATCGGCTATTGGGAGATCAATGCTATAACAATAAAGAACAAGTATCCCCTACCTCGCATTGATGATTTATTTGACCAACTTCATGGAGCTCAATACTTTTCAAAGATTGACCTGTGATTTGGATACCATCAGTTGTGTGTGAATAAGGAAGACATTCTGAAGACAACATTTCAAACCAGGTACGAGCATTAAGAGTTTACAGTAATTCCTTTTGGATTGACTAATGAACCCTTTGTCTTCATGGATCTAATGAACATAGTTTTTAAGGAATATCTCGATGATTTTGTAGTGGTATTTATTGATGATATCTTGGTATACTCCAAAAGATATGAAGATCATGAAAATCACTTGCGCATTATCCTGAAGACTCTTAGAAGACATGAATTATATGGGAAGTTTAGCAAGTGTGAATTCTGGATTCAGGACATTTAGTTTCTTGGAAATATTGTCTCTATGGATGGAATCTCTATTGATCCTTCTAAGAGAAGATAAATCCATGAATGGCCAGCACTATCAATTATAACCGAGGTATGCAATATTATTGGTTTAATAGGTTATTATCAGTGTTTTGTCCATAATTTTGCCCGATTAGCTAACCTGTTAACGAAGCTCACACGTAAAGAGTTTAAATTTGTTTGGACAAAAGTGTGTGAAGAATGTTTTGAAGAAATTAAGAGAAGATTAGTCAATGCTCCTATATTGACTCCTCCATCATGGAATTATGGGTTTTTTATTTATAGTGATGCATTAAAGAAAGGACTTGGTTGTTTCCTTATGCAGATTGATAGAGTTATTGTCTATGCATCACGTAAGATGAAAATTAAAGATCAAAACTATCCTACTCATGATCTTGAGTTAGATGTTGTTATCATTTATTTGATGATTTGGAGACACTAACTCTATGGTGAAAAATGCGAGATTTATACTAATCACAAGAGTGTGAAGTATATTTTTTCATAGAAAAAACGCAACATAAGGAAAAGGCGATGGCTTGAACTACTAAAGGATTATGATTTCATGGTAGACTACCACCCGGGGAAGGAAAATAAAGTGGAAGATGCTTTGAGTAGAAAGGATCATGGAGTTTTGAAAAAAATGGGATTTGAAAGGGATCCAATTTTCATCGATCTAGTAAAGTTGGATATGGGAATAACAATGGAAGGTGATACATCAATACTTTTTCAAAGGGTTGCCAAACCATCTTTACTAGAAAGGTTAAAGAGTTCTCAGACCAATGATAAAGAGTTTAAAAATAGGATTAAAGCTTTGAAATATGGGAGGTTGAGTGAATTTGTGTATAAAGATGGAATTTTGAAATTTTGGAAGAGAATTTTTGTTCCCGATATACCGGATCTAAAAAGGGAATTGTTGGACGATGCTCATAGTTCCAATTTCTCTATACACCCTGGGAGCACAAAAATGTATAGAAATTTTAAGGAACATTTTTGGTGGGACAATGTGAAGATGGAGATTGATGATTTTGTGTCAAGATGTATGGTTTTTCATCAAGTGAAAGCTGGAAGGAAACAGCCTCGAGGAGTCATGCAACCTCTTCCCATACCGGAGTGGAAATGGGATAATATTAAGATGGAATTTGTCATGGGGCTACCAAAGAATCCTAGAAGGAATGATTCAATATGGGTTATTGTTGATCATCTTACCAAGTCAGCACATTTTCTTACAATAAGGGAGGATCTACCACTTGAACATCTAGAAAGAATATATATTAATTAAGTTGCGACACTTCATGGATTACCCCTATCAATTGTTTCTGATCATGATCACCATTTTACTTCAAGATTCTAGAAAGTATTCAGAAATCCCTGGATACTGAACTTCGTATGAGCACTGCCTACCACCACCAAACTAATGGACAATCATAATGGACTATTCAAACCTTAGAAAACATGTTGATATCTTTCTCACTTGACTTTTCGGATTTTTTGGATCGATATTTACCTCTGGTGGAATTTTCCTATAACAATAGCATCCATTCAATTATTCGGATGGCACCATATGAAGCGTTATATATAAAGAGATGTCGCACACCAACCTATTGGGATGATGTTAGTAAAAGAAACTTGTAGGCCTAGAACATGTTGAGGAAACAATGGAAAATGTGAAGGTAATCCAAACCCACATCAAAGCAGCTCAAAGTAGGCAGAAGAGCTGTGCTAATAACCGAAGGAAAGATTTGCAATTTCAAGTAAGAGATCATGTTTTCTTGAAGGTATCTCCATGGAAGGTGTTATACATTTTGGTAAGAAGTGTAAATTGAGTCCCAGGTACATATGACCTTTCGAAATTCTAGGATGAATTAGGACTGTAGCCTACCATTTGGCAATACCGCCATGTCTCTCCAAAGTCCACGATGTGTTCCATGTATCACGGTTGAGAAAAATACATGCCTAAACCAACACATGTACTCACCTATGAAAAAGTAGAACAAGAACCCAATTTGTCTTATTGCGAAGAGCCCATCAGGATTCTTGATACCAGAGAACAAGTGCTGAGAAACCAGACGACTCGTCTGGTAAAAGTTCTATGGAGAAACCATAAGATGGAAGATGCAACGTGGGAACCCGATGAACTTATGATGAGAAACCACCCGAGTATTTTCATGAGGTAGTATTATAGAAATATCGAGGATGAAATTATTTTAAGGAGGGGTTAATGTAACACCCTAAGCTTCCATGGTACGCTTCTCTTTGAATAATACACTTGTGTGAGTTGTATGCAACTTTAAGTTCTAAAAAACCACAACCAATCAACTAGCCGTTATGAATAGTAATACCCACCTTTTGAAATTTTATACATTTTATCGTTCGAAATGGACTTAATTGTTGGATTCGGAATATCGAAATTAGCTTAGGTTGAAATTTTGGTACTTTTTTGAAAAGTTTCATTTTTGCTGAATAGTGAAAATTACTAAATTTTAATCAAAAAATCTATTTTAATCAAAATAATTAATACTGATAAATTATGAATTTTAGTGGTTTAAAAGTATATTTAGAATATATTTTTACTATTTAATCCAATGTTGGTTATTGGAAAAAATTTCACATTTAAACCAGACATAAAAAACTGTCAATCTTTTGATAGTTATTGTTTCTTAAAAACATGCTTTTTATTTTAACAACAGGAATTAATTTTAAATTAATTTCTGCCACTTCTGTGTTTTGAATTTAGAAAAACGGATTCCATATTTGGAATCGGGATTCCCAATTTATGTAAACAGGTAACTCTTATTTTTAGACATTTTGAATAATTATTTCGGTAAATATTTTATTTACCATGGTTAAAGGGTAAATCCGGTAAATAAGGGTAAATGAAATAATATTATAATAATATTAAATTACCCTAAAACGTGTCATAACCATATTGGTTGATACATTTCTGACCATTGGCATCTTTGGGTTGATTTTGGGACCCCATGGAGCAACTTGAAAGTGATAATGACACTTTATATTAATTAAGTTAAAGTAAATATAAAAATGACATAAGCATATATCTTTTAGAAAAACAATTTTTACTTAGGGTTATATATGTTATATTTTTTACTATAAAAATTCTCTAGAAATATTAAACTATTTCATACATAATGGTATTTTATTTATTATTTTTAGACATTGGATAATGAAATATAATTTTGACACAATAATGATGCGGTATTTTCCTTATTAATGAATGATTAAAATAATTGATATTATAAATGTTAAAATAAATATAATTTGAAAGTTATGATTCCATCTAAGAATTTTATTGGTTAATATAAAATTTTAGTATTTCTTAAATGAATTTGGTTCTAATTAATAAAGATTTTTAGACTTTAACAGAAATAAATTATTGAATAGTGTCAAATTTGACATAAATGAGTTTCTAAAACAAATATTATATTATAATTTGATATTCTACTGCTAAAAATATATGGTTTGGCCAAAGGACTTATATAATGATAGGTGTATCATTAATGGAAAACTTGGGGGTCGATTGGAATTATATAATATGTTTATTAACCATATAATATAAAAATACAAAGTGACATGGTAAGTGTCAAACTAATTAACTAAGAGTAAAAACTAAAAGATAAGGTTAATAAAGTGACCCAAACCTGTATAAAGACTATTGTTTGAGTTTGTTATACCTATATCCACCTTAGAAGTTAAATAATATAGTTTTGAGCCATTAGAAACAGAATATGAATTTATTATAAAATAATACTTTAAGATTTTCTTAATGAGCCCCTCCTCTCCCTTATAAAATGACACCATTTCTAACCAATTCTTCATACTTTCAAAGCCTTTTGGATCGGCCAAACCCTATCCAAATATCCTCTCAACTTCTCTCACTTAAACCTAGAGTACTTAGTTTGATCATAATGCCATCCTATGGAGCCCTTTTGATCAAATCAAAAGGAAGAACCTGAAGAAGAGGTAATAATTTCACCACACTCTTTCAAGTTCTTTTCTTCTTCCACTTCTTATTTCTTTGTAACTTCCATTATAAAATAATAACTCCAGTAACTTCTATATACTGTGATGTTATTATAAATATGTTACAACCATATTTAGTACTCTATCCTTCCTTTCAATGACATGTCACCATACGTGTGTGCGTACGACTTACCGTCTCCACATCGTGGTATAATTGTTATTCAAAACATTATTATTTGGATGGGTTTGATAATGATGTGTAATTGATTTAAATAATAAATATAACATGATAATTATTATGTATATATTATACACCATCCAATTATATATTATTTTAATATCAAAAGAATTATATTGTTGCTCGTGCGTACGTACGGACAACCTTCTCCACTAATGCGATGAGATTCATTCCACATCGTATCCATTCAAGACTAATTTTCATTTGATGATTAAAAATAATGTTTAAATACTTGATATCATTCTAGATATAAATAAGATACATCCCATACATAACAAATATGACTAACATGATAAATAATATAAAGGAAAACGAATTTGTTAACACCCTAAATGATGATAATACTAAGATATTATTAACATAACAATGTTAAAAGATCATATATGATATCATAATAATGTATATGATTCTTTTATAATTTAATAACAATTATTTCACCATTATACATGAGGTTAACCTACCCTCAACCAAGTAAAAGTACAAGGTAAGGGTTTATTTCCCAATCTCTTCATTATCCTAGGTTGTTTATACGTAATAATCTACTGGGACCTCTTTATCATCCACATTCATGTTCGTAAAAATGTATTCCAAAACATTTTTACTACTTACTAGACTATGGGTTAAATTCATTTATAACCTTGTTTTAATCTTTATAAAATGGATTGAAAGGAATCTTTTCATCATTTTCCAAACAAGTTCTGTTTTATCCTTTTCGACAAAATTAAGGTAAGAATGTCTTTTTAACTTATACGGCGGGTGCGACTATTTTCCACCGTTATAAAATCGCCAAAGCTTCCCTTACAAGCTTATAAAAATATTTTCAAAGTAAATGTTTTCTTTTATAATTATGTGACTTCTAAATGATTTCAAAAATATATATATTTCTCTCAAAAAGTTTTGATTTCATCTATGTCAACACCCTTTGATGGGTTTTAATCTTATTTGAAGTTGATTTTTATGATACAAAACATCCATATTTTATTGATGGTTTTGTGATATGATTGATTGAAGATGTGTTATTTTTATACCATTCATGGTTTATGGAGAAATTATTGACATTTCGTATGCTAGTTTTAATACAAATGTTTTTGTTATGTTTAAACCTGTTCATATGAGGAATACATTGGACTTAGTAAGTGACGAGTGGAGCCCGCTATAGCTCCTCAATGCATCGGTAGGTCTCATGAGACAAAATAGTGTCTTGGCATGAGGCCTTGAGAAAATCTTATTTGTAGTATTGGCACAAGGCCTTGACTATGAGGTTATGATAGTGTGTCATTATACATTCCATCATTATGAAAGTGGTTATTGATATTTTATGTGATTATCCGACTTGTAAAATATCCATGTGCATAAGTAAATGGAGTTATTTCATTTTATTTTTTCCATATTTTTCTGAAGTTCAAGTTTAAAAGGATTTTTTTTAGTTATAAATTTACTTAAATTTTTATGCTTATTTATTAAAGTTTCCGCTATATTGTCATCCTTACTGAGCATCTGAGCTCGCCCCTTTATATGTTTTATTTTTCCCAGGATGTGAAGAAATATTTTATGACTGACCTGCAGGGATAGCCTTAAGGGGATATGAGTGTAGACTATGGAGACTATGTTATTGTAGTTTTTTCTCTTTATGATGTAATGTAACATTTATGAATGTATCCAGTGTTTCCAAGGCAACTAAACTAATTGGTCATTAGTGACATGATCTTGTGTGATCATGCCAATGTTATGTAATAATGCACCCACTCTAGGTAACTGGGGTCAGGTTGTTACAGTTCTCTAGACCAAAAAATGTGTTAGGGATGTCCTGGTTTTTTGTTTATTAATAATATATATCCTAATTGATCAATATTGTTAAATCAAAACCCAATACAAAATTTCATCCATTTGATCATATTTATTGAGACATATGTGTCTTAGAGAAGTGGAATTGATCTGACTCTCAATAAATTGTAGATAAAGTTATTTTCCTTCTAATCAGTGTATGATCTATTTTATTTTAACTTATCCATGTATAATATTTGGTTGATTTCATGGTGATCTAGATAAGGGTACAAAAAGATAAATACTTGGTAAACACTTCTAATTTTTACCCCTATCGTAAATTAATAAGGCATACAATTAATAAGTAATTTTTATTCTAGTATTGTCTTTAGAATAATATATATGGGTTGATATTAGATCCAATGACACATGACTCTTGACATCATCCAAGTGGAAACCCTAATAAGAATGAAAAAAATTATCAAATATTTAGGTTTACCAATATCTCAATATCAAAAGGTATATGGTTTATTCACTTGATCAAGAGAAAGTGGTTGTCTATATTTCTGGTTCATTCAAGACCAACTGCCCTGAGGTCCAAAAGATTAAGATAACGTAGGAGGAATCCTTCAAGGATAATCACAATTATTTATCTATCACCAATTTTTGGGATATGTGCTTAAATAATAATTAATCATCAATGATTGGATCTATATTCAATTAAATGAAGTCTTGATTAATTGAGGATATTATGATATACATTCTCATTGTATTCGAACCATTTGAACTCATACAATAAAATATAATACCAAAAAAATAAGGTAAGGCTCACATATTCATCATATGAAGTTAAACTATATGGTCAATACCCTCATATAATGATATTATACTATGTGGCAAGCATAATATTTGCATGATCATAAAATGCATGATAAATTCGATAAACAATGGTGGTAATCTATTTGGAGAATTTCCCAAATGCATGAATTTAAACATTATATCACTTCATACTTATCATGTGATGATAAACAACAAGTCATCATTCTTATCCCCTTTTGATAAACTCCATGATATTTTCCTTATTGATTGATGTTAAACAGAATTACATAATTCAGTGATGCATGAATCTAGACTACATAATATATTATCATATCAAAAATATTTTAAACAAACAGTATTATGGTCCATATTTAATAACTATAAACCACTCAGAGTGGTCTACCATTTTTTGGATTAATATCTATACATGAAAACCATATCTATATGGATTCCATAACAGTGTAGGGATTTATATCTGGTATTCCATGGAAAAAATAACTCTCCCCTATGTGTGAGATATATACACAAAGGATACAGCAAAGTGGATACATCTATGAACCATAAACGGAAAAATTACTCCATACCTGTATTTCAGTTCTCTTCATTCACATCTGGTCCTTCATGAATGGAATATTACATAGGGACATTTTTTGAACTACACATGTCTTCATTCCCATACCAAGGTATATATAGTGATACTTGAGATATATATTACATACCATGCCACTAACCCATTTATTTAATTCATATTATAAAATATCCTAATATTATCCTCTAAGGTTCAAAAATTTCCACATCACATTAAGTTAAACTACTCGATGTATATTCTCACTAAAACATTTTAAACTATATTTTTATGGTCTTCATTGTAAGACCATCTACTACATAACATGTTTATATAAGAAATAATTTCTATAATTTATTTTTAGTTCATTAAATCTTTATCATGTGATGTTAAACTACACAATGTCATAGTCATAAATATACAACTCAAAGCAACATTGTATACCATTCTATAAGCATGATATTAAACTACATTGCCTAAGCCTATCCCGCTTTATTTTAAAATTCTAAGGTTTATATTTAATTTTATGATATTAAAATGAATATAATTTAATTTTATTCACGAACATTCTCCCCTTTTATGTATAATCCATATCAACATTGAAGTTTTCCATTTTATTAGTTTGCCAACTCTTATTGAGATTCCTTCAACAAACCTAAAAAAGGATGGTGATATCTTATCTAATCCTATAAATGATTCCTTATACATAATTGTATTCTCTATCCTTGATTGAGGGAACCTATATATTTTATTTTCAATTCACTATACATTAGGCATAATTGTGATGAAAATAAAATTTTCTATCCCTATGTTGGATTCTAATTTTCACAGGGACTATGTTTTAAGATGTATATATGGATGGATTACTTTACTTATAAGGTAAATTTGGATGTTGGTACTATATTTGGAATACAAATCCATAAACTTAATTTTAATTCTAATGCTCCAAACAAATATGGAACCATGGATCCCTCACCTAGTTTTTATACTTTATCAAAATACAATAATAGCCTCACCCCACATGTGAGTTAGATCTATGTGGATACATTTCAAATTTAGAACTATGTGTGGCTTTATTCATGATAACTCTAGATACATAAGGATTCCAAAAATCCCTAATTTAGGTATCACTATAGAAAATTGAAGATAAAAAAAACTTATCTTGGTGTATAACCCTTCATTAATTCATGTTGGTTATTTTCCTTAATTTCTAAAAAGACAAGTTTATTATATTTCATTTGTGAATTTGATCTATGAAGCACTACTGAAACACCCTATTAGTATGACTCCAAAAATGAAACATTATATCCTCACAATATGAGATAAAAGATTATGATTAATTTTAATTCATATCATTCACTCTGTTAAAGTATATGCATTATTTTAATTTTACTTTTTCTCACAATTAAAATGACCCATGTGATCTTAGTGGTTTTAGTTGGTTAATTTAAATAGAATGATTGAGATGTTTAACTAGGAATAATTTTTTCTTCTTCTTGACTATAAACTACATAACATAGTGTTCTTATCACATGAAATTAAACTATTTAGATTGAACCCCATGCCTAATGACAATGAACTATATTATATTTCTCTCCTAGTTTTTTGACATTGAAATTCACAAAACATATGGTCTCTAGCACCCAAATAAATTAAGGTGTTAAATAGAAAAATGATACTGCCCATGTCAATAATGTTCACCTTTCTTTTTGGGGGCTTAATTAATTATAAATCCATATATAAAGAGTTTCTCCATAAAGTACTGATCATGATGGTTGACATTTGGGGAAGTTTCCTAATGTATGACTGTGTATGTGTGTGAGTGTGAAAAACATACATAGTGGAAGAACATGTATTTACTTATGGAAAAATTTGATAGTATGATAACCTATTTGGGTACATGGATATTCCCTATATAGGGGACAAATGTGTATTCTAAGAAAATGTGGTGCTTATAGTGACTCCTTATCATATTCTTATATGATAAGAAAGCAAATAGAATGGTTATTATAACATCCTTGGTTTATATGTGGAGTCCATAATGAAGAAATCATTACCTAAATTGGGGCAGTGAATATCAGACCCTAGGATGTTAAGGGGTTAAATGATAAATTTTTCTGCCCATGTTAACAAGGTGCACCATTATTTTGAGGATCATACTTGATCAGAACATTATATTTAATGAGGTGTTTCCTGGATTAGGGATAAATATGTGTAACCTCTTAGGATGTTTTCTTGGGAGTTTTCTATGAGGATAAATGTCACTAAAAGAAAATATGTTTTCCTTTTGGGTTATTCATTAGTCTGATGGTCCATTCAAGCAGATGGGAGGGCCCTAGGATGGCAACAGTGTGTGTTTATGGTGAAATTGGGGTTCTTATGAGGCCTAGTTGTTATGTGGTTTATCCTGAAAGATCATGATTTTATTACACATTTATAGTCTTCAGTATATAATTTTATTACATAGAATCTATATCCATATAATATCATTTCCACAAAATTGGTATCAATTCTAATCCCATGGAATAATGAACATTCTTTTACTTCCTTGATCAATTTCAAGTTCCCCCTTTCATTACATTTTAATAAGACACAACAAATTCAACGCACCCATGTATGAGTCTAATATCTACGGTGAAGCATTGTCATGGATTTTATTTTTCATAAACCTTTCACCCAAACAAATCTCATAATTTTATGATTATAGTTATTGTATTTGGTTCTTCCCATTCACTATGGTTCATCCCACAATAGACTCTACAATACATGCTATAAATAATGATTACCCATTAGAATTCATTTAATTATATTGATAATATTTTCTCTAATTCATGTTGTCTCCCTTAGTAACATTTTCTGGAAATTTGAAACCATTATTTCCTTGTGTGTGATCTAGATCTTCAAAAATCCCTTCACATTATGTCCTAGTCATATGAACATAAACTATGTGATGTGTGGTCTATACCACATGACTAAAAAATGTTAAGTGAAAGGTCTATCCTATGTGACCATACACTACTCATAGTGTTCAATAATATGTGATATTACTCTTTATCTATGATACTCCAATTAAATATTGAGTCTTATATCCATCTCGTATAATGTTTAATTGATCCTCCATTTGAATTAGGGTTCATTACTCTTACCCAAATGACAGTTTTTGAATAATATGGTCTATCCATGAACATTTTAAAATCTGTTCAAATGTATCCTATTTAACGAAAAAAAATTTATTAATTTTTTATTACTGAATTTCATGATTCCTTGAGTTTATATACTCCACTTATAATCCAAAAACATTGAATGAATCCATTTAGTTTCCTATCATATATCAAAATTGGTACTTGGGAATGACTAATCATAATGGGCTCATTATTAAATCATGAATTGCATAATTTCCTTTGAAAAAATCAAGTGACACCATTGGTATTCTTTCATCAAATAGGAAAGGTCTTTTTAATATACATTTACTATTCTTTGATGATGAAACATTTGTTTCCAATATTACAAATTTCCAACCTACCCCTGCTGCTCGTTATTCCATCATTCTTAATTCATAAATTTTTTGACATGTTTTACACAATAAATATTCACATGTTCAAAGGGATAATGGATATTTATATTTTTTTTAATTCCCTAATACTCCACAAATTTTTTTATAGTGTCCCCTTATCATATGACAAAAATCTATTTAATCATTTGTTACAAGAATTGTGACATTATACTATTTAAAATAGTCTAGTACAAGAGATCCACATTAAATATTTTTCATGATATAATTTGAATAATCATTATATATGTTAACGTTTACATACTTTATGACATTGAAATACATGTTCACCAACCTAATGTAACCACACAAAACTACATAATAATGTTCCAATAGGATAACAATAAATTTGGTTGCTAATTTTTGGACCATAGGAAGTGAGAATGTGGGGAGTCATTTTCACATATAATGTTAAACTATGCATTCATAATCATCATTCAAGATTATATACTACCTTCATAATTATAATCCTATCACATTGGTGGAATTATAATAACATGTATCTTGATTCCCTCTCTCATGGGATATTTAGTGACACACTATCTTTTTACCTTGGGTGTAGTCCCAATTTCACTATTATCAAAACCATTATGGTTCTAATGCTGTTTATAATTATCTTGATCCATTTTGGTATCTTCTCCCAAACCATAAAAATTCATTTATACTTTCTATCATCCAGATCTATATATGATACTTTTGAATAATATTTTCTATAAATAAACATATTAAAAGAAAATTTCCCATTTCACGTAAATATAAGACACTAATATGTAGGGAAATTTCAATAACAACATGTGGATTTATTTCTGTAATTATGGGATATATAGTGATTACAATGATAACCTATTACAGAGAAATGAACTTGTATTTTTTCAATGAAAACCCATTATTGCTTTAGAAGGAATAAATAAACCTATCTCATATAACTATGAATCATGGAAATTTTATCTTCATGACTATAAGGACCTAGCGTAAAACATTGCATAATATTGTGTTTTATTTCAAGAATTAAATCTAATATATTTTTGGTTCATCTAAAGTATATAATTTTATATAATTAATCCATAACTCATACATAACATAACTATATTATACAATGTAGACACTTCTGATTAGTGCCCATTTTTTACATAATATATATATATATATATATATTAAAACAAAGCATGATTTATTTTCAGGGAAAATATCCATTACAATCAACATGACATCGTCCTTTCCCTCACCTCTCCTTAAACCCTTTGAAAAACATTTTAAAATAAAGGATGACTGCAAAAAAGAACCATAAGAGACATAAAAAGGAAAAAAATAATAGTCCAATGAAAAATACAAAAACTAAAATAACGAATTGCATTATCATAAATTTTCATTTAGTTTACGAAATAAAAAATTTTAATATAAAAAAAACTAACATATATTGATCAAAGAAATCCTTTAAAACCCATAGTAATAAATTAAAACTCCTCTTCAGTGACATAGAGAATAATATTCAAAAGACCCTTTCAAAAATACATTTAATTGTAATAAACATACATCATAATACCAATATAAACATTACTTGTTTCCTTGGAGAGCTATAATGGGGTTCACACTTTGTATAAGATATAATGGGCTCACCCAATTACTATAATGGGGAATAACTCTCTAGTGACCCTACTTTTGTTGAGTTTTTATTATATCATTTTAGTGATAAACAACATAATAGTGTTACAAAACTATGATCAAATTTTTTTTTGTCTTTAACAAATTAAAACTATATATATCATTAATATAATAAAACATAAACATTTAATTAATTCCTTATTCTTTATCTTCTTGTTGTCCCTCTTGTTCTCCTTTGTAGAATTATTCACTAGATGATATATATCAATAGAAAGGGATATCTAAAAGCCATGTAAGAGGATAAATCAGAGATATGAATCATGGGTGAGCATAATCATAATCATCTTAACAAAGGAAAAGTATTAACATTATAATCATGAAAGGAAAAATTAGTTAAAGGCCTAAAATGTGGTAATACATAAAAATGATACAACATGTCCTAGTTTCCAAATACCACACATACTTATAAACAAAGCTAGCATCATGTTCACACAAATTTCACTTTATGTCATGAGATACATCACATCACCCAATGAATTTGAGAGTTATATAATTATAGGTGCACCCATCACATTATAACATTTTAATGTCCTATATAATTCTGGATTCACCCACCACATCATAACATTTACATTATCATTCATGCCACATCGAATATATATCAATCATGGACATAAAATAACCCATGGAAGTTAATGGATTTAATTTCATGAATTATAAATTCATGAATAGAAATTGGGATTACCAAATAAAATTGGGAATGACATACATGGTATAAAATTCATTAATATTGATTAAAGATGAAATAGTCTCACAATAAGTAAAAGATGTATTTTTGGAAAGAAGAGTTCTTTTGGAAAAATCATTTCACTTTTCATAAAACAATACTATAAAAACATATATCCCAGAAAATAAATTTTAAGGAAAGTAAATAATATTTTAAGAACATTAATTTAATATCTATAATAAAAATGGATTGATAGATGGAAAACATAAATAATGACAGTTGGGTTTGAAAATCCTCTAACCTTATGTTTGAATGCTTTCATCACTTTAATATCATAGATAATCAAATTAAATTAATTAATTAAAAAATAAAGATCCTTTCATACAGTAATTTGATTCAATATATTATTATTAAGTTATTTTATGTAATTTTATATGAGATATATAGTTTTATTCCATCATTCAAGAGTGTTCATTTTCTTGGTTTTCATGATCGGTTCGCTTGCATATGAGTATGAAAGTTCTTGTAAAATGAGAATGATTCTTGAAATTTGATTTTAATTAACATAAAGAATTGTAATTGGTATTATATATATTTTTTATATGGTTTGTGGATGATTTATTAAATTTAATGTGAATGAAGTTTATGTATTTAATTTTAGCACTTTTATGACTATTATAAGCTTATATCATTGTATATAACATCATGTTAATATATTTCTTCCAAAAAATTATATATAATACAATATGTATAATTAAATATTATTTAACCATAATTATGGTTTTACCACCATAAATGAATGAGGTAGAGAGAAATGAATATACATCGCCCATGGTGGTGGTAAATCGACACACCACGAAATGATATTTTCAGGTTTAGAAAAAAAATAAAGTAGAAGAGAATCGAAGATGGATTATTCTATTAAAATGATAAAATTTTACTATATAAATGATACTAGAGTTATAATTCCTCATACATATGTGTATGTGTGTAGAGGATAATATATTAATGAAATTGAAAATAAAATAAAAGAGAAAGAAAGAGGGTTGTGGCTCTTAAATTTCTCCATCTTCAAGACCTCCATAGAGAAAAGGGCTTGCAATTTCTATAATACCAAGGGATCTTGGACATGGGGGTGGGGAATTGTAAGAGGATTTCATAACATTTGAACATGTAGAAAATCTTATAAGGTGTGAGGAGAATAAGTGGTGAGTTGTGGTATTTATTGGGGAGGAGAGGTGTGTTTTCTCATTACCTTATTCATGAGTTTATTATTTTAGGTCAAGAATATGAAAAGTTTTATAAATATTAATAAAATATTAAAATAATTAATTTAATTTTGATATTATGGTTCTTATGTGATTTATGACTCATGGAATTGTTTTTTTAACTTATAATTTATTTATATTGTAAATAACCATATTTAACTATTTGCAAAAAAGTCGAGTATTTTAGAAAAAAAAACAACCTAATCATTTTTTTATTTATAGATTTAAATAATAAACTCCATTTTGTGGAAAAGAACATTCTAAATATGAGAAATTTAGTTTTAAATTTAAATCATCATTTACTAATAAAATATCAATTTTGAAATTATAAATAATTTTATAACACTGTGAAAAATTAATTATGGTCTCATAACATTATATTATAGTTATAAGAAAAAAAATAATTTCATGAATCTATATTATGAAAATAATTTTTAAATAGAATCATTATAAAAATAATAAAAATTTTAATTAACATTTTTGTTCTATAAAATTACCAACACATAATTAATAATTTTTAAATTATATCATTATATTAAATATGATATAATTATATAACATGATCATTTATAATATTCCTAATTATCTTTATAATTTTATAGATGAGTTCGCTATTCTATTTGATGATTTATTATTCATAATGTTCATATTACTACTCTAAATGTCAGTTTTCTATTCAATTGGTTTAGGTCTCTTAATTTCTATAAATGCATCTTATTTCATTAATTCTTCATTCGTAAATTTTGTATTGTGTTCTCAAAGTGATATTTTGTGGTTTCAACTAAATTAAATATTTAAAATAAGGTGATTTTAATTGATAAATTTTTTTGTCGTTATATCCTTCCCCCTTATGAAATTTCTCACTACAAATTCCATTTCACATTCTAAGTTAAAAATAGGTGACATTACTTTTCCTTTATCGATTCCTCTAGTTCCCATGTTTCCTCTTTGTAATTGTTTTTCTCCCATAATACATTGACTAGGTGAGTAGTCTTTTTTTATTATAATATTATCTATATGGTCCAATATTCTCACTCGATGCTCCTCATACGCGATGTCATTTTTTGACTATACTACCTCTAGATTTATTAAATGCCAGGGATCTGGTAGGTCCTTCCATAATAGTGATATAATGAATAAATTTTGTAATTGAGACATTTTAGGAGGAAGTTCCAGTTGATATAATAGACCTCTAACACGATCCAGGATGTAGATGGGGCTGATGTACATGGGACTCAGTTTTCCTTCCATCCAATATCTCATCATCCTCTTCCATAGAGATATGTTGAGGAATAACATGAATCTATACATAAACAATAGGTATCATTGATGATTGTCTACAGAATATTTCTGTAGAATGTGGGATTCCTTGATGTGTGGGTAAGTGGTTTCCAACTTTTCCACCATTTCATCAACCATTTCAGGTCCTTTATTCATATGTTCAATGACTTCATACCATAACTCTGATGCTCTACATATTTTGCGATAAAAGGATTCATATTGAGCCATTTAGATTATAGAGTGGAATATATTTTTGTAATAGAACTCAACTATAGGAATATGTTGGTATCGTCCTCCCTTAAATCCATATAACATGATCTCAACATTTCTTCCAATGTATCAATAGGCCCTTTAAATTTTCCATCATTTTTCATATGATAATCCATAATGAACATTAGTTTATTATTTATAGAATGTTTTAGACTTTTCCAAAACATATAGGTGAATCTTGGATCACGATTAGATATAATCAATAGATGAACTCCAAGAAGCCTTACCACGTCATTGATTTTTATCCATGTACATTGATCTTGTGATATGTCCTCTCAAATTTTTATAATTTTAGTTGTCTTAATGAGACAATCCATAATAGACCATAGTGATTTTTTCCCTCTAGTAGTATATGGAAGTATGGATAAAATGTCAATGGTGATGTTTTCTCATTTCCATACTAGTATGGGTTATGGTAGATTCATAATATTATACTTTTTTCATTAAAATTTCACTTAATGGCATACTAAGAACATTGATATTTATTCAGTGATCTCCCCCTTCATATTGTCCCACTGATATTTCTCCCAGATATCTAGATACCTATTTGTTTTAAAAAGGTGAATATAGAACGTTGAGCTATGTGAATCATTGTGAAGATCATTCCTTGCCTCTGTATAGAATGGTACACATATTCAAGACCGAAATATTAAAATTCCTTCCACATTAATATTAAACTCTGATAATTTACCTTTTCTCACAGCTTCCACCTTGTTCTGGATTTCCACATCATTTCTTTGAGCATCCTTCATTTTCTCCTTCATGGATGGTTAAGAAATATTCTGAGAAATGATTGATGATTTCTTTTGCTTAATGATTACCATCTCTATCATTTTAAAATATAATAAGATTTTATTCTTCTCTATTATCATCATTTATAATGATGTAAAATTATTTTTTCCTAGACCATCTAAAACTTGATTTTCTTTTCCAGGATTTTAGTGAATTGAATAGTTACAATAATTGTATGAGCTATGACCATCATCACTGGAACATATTAAGATCATTATGAATGAATATATATTTAGTGATATTATGATAAATATTTATTTTACACTACTCCCAATAAAGATAATTCAACCATATTGTCAACATGAAGATCACAACCACCAACTCAAAATCATTCGATGGATAGTTTTCCTCATGAATGTTCAATTTCCTTGAGGTGTATCTATCACTTTATCATTTTTCCGTAGTACACAACCTAAGGCTTTTTTGAATAATTTCTACATACTATAAATATTTCCCCACTTTTTAGAATTTTGAGTACTGGTGTGGTGAAAATCCCCTTTTTTAAAAGTTTGAATCCATCTTCACACTCACTTGTCTAGATAAACTTTTCTCACTTAGGATTCAGCATTGTTATTGGGTTATATAATTATTACATGTTTTAAAAAATCACCAATAATATTATACTAAACCAAGGAAACTATGTATATCTATTATAGATATTTTCTAGGGCCACACTTAGATTCCCTTAGTCTTAGATTGGTCCACAGATAGTCCTCTACTGATGATGATATGCCCCAAAAATGAAACATCCACTATCTAGAAATCACATTTATTATACATTCCACAAATTGTGTCCCTTATCAAAGTTATTATAATAGTATTAAAATTATCATCATGTTCCTCCATGATCATGGAGGATATTAGAATATAATAAATATATATTTACAAAAAATTCAAGGTAATCTCTAAATACTCTTTTCTTTAAGTCCATGATTATTACAAGAGAATTAGTGTGTCTGAAGGGAATCACCATGAACTCATAATTTTCATACCTCCATCAAAAGTATTTCTGGGTAATATCTTCCTTCCTCATAATTAATTTTTTATATCCAAACCAAATTTCCACCTTAGAGAATTACTTTTCTACATGTTGTTCATAATACAAGTAATCTATATATGGAAAGGTATACTTGTTCTTTATAATGATGTTGTTGATATCACGATAATTAATAAAGATAAACATTAATCTATCAATCTGCATGATGAATAGGATAGGTGCACCCCCTGTTGAATCCATCAAGCATATAAAACACTTGTCCACATTCTTTTGAAACTGATTTTTTAATTCCTTCAACACAATTGTGGCCATTCTAAAAGATGCCTTTGATATGGGAAGAGATCCCGGAATAGGATAAATTGAAAACTCAACATCTGGATTTATAGGAAGACTAGAAAATTATTTGTGGAACACAACTGTGTATTCACTCAGAGTGGGAATGTATTAGGACATGATTCTCTCCATTTTCTTAATCATTTTACCTATATATGGTTGCTAATAAGTCAATAATATCCACAAATGAGAAGTTTATTCTGAATTAGATTCATCTTACTTCTTACACTTGTATGGAATTGGGTAATACCTTGGGATATGAAGATTGATCTCCATTTCCTGATAGTTGATGTTGGATTTGTATAATGAATGTCCGTCCATGCCTAAACTATCATCATACTCCACCAAAAAATGTAAAACAGATTTTCTGGGATATTCAACCAAAAAAAATTAACTTAGTAAGAGTTATATACTTTGCATGCAATAATTTCTGCATTTATTATTATTACATATAAATTTACCTCTATATTTTTAGGTGATATTTAAATAGTTCAACTAAAACTGCAAGATATAAAAGAATGTGTATAACTAGAATCAAATTGTAAATTTTCTTTTCTTGAATGAATAACCATAGTACATGTCACCAAATCATTATCGAGCATGACCTCTGTAGTAGAGATCACATAAGACATCCCTTTCTCTTTTTTCTTGTTTGTTTGATGATAGCAATTACCCTCGGGGCCTCAAGGTTTAGTGCAATGGAATTCATTGTTCTCATTCTCCTTATATTTGAAGCATAGTACTATAGGTGGTGTTCTCCTTTACTCCATCATATCAACCATCTTTTTTATGTCTCTTCGACATTCATGATCAAGGTGGCCTTATATCCTACACTTATAAAATCTACACATCCCTTGGAGGAAGTTCCCATGATGTTTATTATGAAATTCATTCATTTATGTGTTTGAGTTTTCTTTCAACTATTCTCATTATATCCCTCAACTTTAAACTCAATCGTTCATATTTAATAACCATTACAATGGGACCAATATTCAAAAACCATCTCCACTTTTAGAGAATATATAAAAACATCTTTGTAACTCCCAATTTATCAATTATACAGATCCTTTAAAATATGTGTTTTTAAAACACTAAAGAATCTATAAATTTTTATATCATTGCTAATAAAAAAACCTGAAGCATACCATTCTCCCTTTTTGAAATTTTCTTCATTGGACATGACTGATTCACCTTCCTTATGCTTCATATCTATGAAATCTCCCTCAATATATGTATTATGAGTTAGAAAGAAACACTTGTTCTGAAACATTATATTAATGTCTTCCCACCCCATATTTTCAATTTTATACTTTGGCTTAGTGCTCTTAATCAGCTCCCAACATTGGTCAGACTCTTTATCTAGATAATAAACAACCAGATCCACCTTCTGCTTCTCAAAATAGTGAAGTAAAGTAATGATATTCCCTATTAAGTAAACCCACATTTGTGTGACTAGTGGGTTAAAATATCAACTAAATTTCCGTGGTTGTTCCTATCTAAAATACTTGATATATTGTTTATCCCTCTTAGTTAAAGGATGATTTACTAATTTATTTAGTTTTTTTAAATGGTTGGGGCCGAATCCTGAATTTATTATTTTAAATCAAAGACCTCTATTAACTAGGTAGAGGTTGACCCATTACATAGCCTAAAGGCCCAAGGCCAAGTGGCATGAATACAAGGCTTGAAAGCACATTTTTTTGCCCAAGGGACCCCTTGATGAACAATACTGCTACAGTACATGCACTGCTACAGTCCCTCCACCACTATAGTGTCACTACTACTATAGTACTACTATAGTTCCCTGTTACAGTACTTCTACAGTAGCCCAAAATATTCACCCTGGCCCGGTTTTTATATTGGGTCATTTGGATACCAAGTAGGATCTTGTACCACTAGGGTACAGGCTCGTTGGCACGTACTAATTTATTTAGTTTATTTTTAATTTCAAGAGAAATTTTGAGTAAGAATTTACATTAAATTTGGAACTCCACCTCCCCATAAATTGTGAATATAGTTTCCGAAATCACTGTGTTGTCTATGACACCTACCGTTGTCCAAGTTTCTCCTAATGCCCACCATTTTCTAAAATAGAAAATGTTTGACCAAAACAGTAGTCAATAATCATAAAGATATAATATAATATTTTTTTTGCAATTAACTCAAAAATAATATATTAGGGGATATATATGATAATAATTTTTATAAATAAATCATAATTGTTGTTTAGTTGTACATGGTCTCATTAAAAGTTTTTTCACTAATGTTCTTAGATACCAATTCCAAAATTAACGAAATTATGCTCTGACTGCTAATATAGAGAACCAACTTTTCATGAAAGATAGTTATACTATTTTAATAAAAAAAAAAATAGTTCTAAAAAACCAGGATTAAATGGTTTGGTGTTGTGGTAAAATTAATAACATACATTAAATTTACTTAATAAAACATATGTTTTTTAATTCCCTCTTACCTAGCTAATTATAGTCCCTGGTGTTCTCCTTAGTTCAAGTATTCACCTGAGGATATACTTTAAAAGAATTGGTGAGAATAATTCCTAGTAATAGGATGAATAAGAGATAAGAAACATGGCATAGAACAATAATAATCATTATAACATATTAAAAGTATAATAAAAAACATGAGGGGAAAATTAGATAATGAAATGGAATTTGGAAATGCATAAAAATAAAACATCATGTCTTAGTGGTCAAATTCCACACATAGTTGTGAAAATATATATCATTATGTTCACATATATTTTAAATTATCTTGTTATATACATCATATTAACCCATTCAATAGAGAACTATATTATTCTAGGAACACTCTTCCCTTTTTAACATTTTCATGTGTTATATAATTCATGGTACATATATTACATAATAACATTTACATTATCATACATGCCTCATCGAATGAATATCAATCGTGGAGATGAAATAAAACATTGAATGGAATGATTTTAATTTCATAAAGAACACATTCGTGAAAAAAAAAATTAGATTACCAAATGAAATAGGGAATAATAAGGTATATTATTCATTAATCTTGAATAAAAAGAAACAATATCATAATATTTAAAGGATGTATTTCTTTAAGGAATAGTTATTTTGGAAAGTCATTGAATTTTTCCTAAAACTGATTCTAAACATTTATATCATAAAAAAAAGGTAAGGTAAAAATAAATTATATTTTAGTAACATTAATTGATCATTTATACTGATAATGGTGTGAAAGATTAAAAACCTAAAGTGATTTGGGTTTGATAATCCCCTTACTGTATGTCTAAATAATTTATTTACAATAATATAATTGATAATAAAATTAAATTAATTAATTAACGAAAATATAACCTTTTATACAGTAATTTTATTCAATGTTTTTTTATTATGTTCATTTAAGGGATTTTTTATGAGTTATAGTGTTTAATTTCATCATTCTGTATTGTTCGTTTTCTGGGTTTTCATGATGATTTCACATATATATGAGTATAAAAGTTCATGTAAAATGAAAATGATTCTCCACAGTTTTTATTAATGAACATACATAACTGTAAGTTGTATTATATATCTCTTAGTTATATTTCATGAGGTTTATTTATTAAATTTCACATTAATGGATATGATTAAATTTATTTTTTCGGTTTTACTACAATAATAATATCATATCATTTTCACATCATGTTTATATATTTCATCTAGAAAATTATATAACATATAATATGTATAATAAAATATTATTTGGCCATAATTATGGTTTTATAACCATCTTTGAGGTTGCTGCTGAAAAATAAAATCCCATCATCCAGGGTGGTTGTAAATCAACACACCACGGATGATATTTTCATGTTTAGAAAAAATAGAAAAAGGGAAAATAATTTAAGATGAATTATTAAATTAACAAAATAAAATGACATTAAATAAAAGATACTATAGTTATCATTTCTCATTGATATATGGATGTGAGGATATGATAAGGAAATATAAAAAATTAAAAGAAAATAAAAGAGAAAGAAAGAGGATATTACCTCTTGTATTTCTCCACTTTTAGAACCTCCTTAGGGAAAGGGGTTTGGTCTTATGATGAGTCCAAGGGATAATGGACATAAGATGGAGTCTGATAAAGAGTATTTTTGAATAATTTTTACAAGATACAATTCTTGGAATATGTGTGGAAAAGGGGTGGTGAGGGGTGGTAATTATAGGTGAAAAGAGGGGTGTTTTCCCATTATTTTATTCATTAGTTTATTATTTTGGATCAAGAATATAAATAGTTTGATAATTGTAAAAAATATAAAAAAAATAATTAAGGGGAGTTCTATATTATGGTTCTTACATCATCTATGACTCAAGGAATAGTGTTTTTTCACTTATAATGTGTATATACTATCAATTATCATATTTCCATATTCACAAAAAATAGAGTATTTTAGGAAAAACCTAAAAATTAACCCTAACGATTTTTTGATGTTTATAATTTAAAAATAAACTAAATTTTATGAAAATTAATTTATAAATAATAAATTTTTAATTTTTAATTAAAATCATCATTTATTTGGAAAATATAACTTCTAAAATTATAACCTCTATTATAACGCCTTGAAAAATTAATTAAGGTCTCATAAAATTATATCCCAGTCATAAAAAAACAAAATATTAGTTTATGAATCTATTTTATGAAAATGAGATTTCTTTTAAATCATTAAATAATTATTAAAATTTTAAATAATCATTTATATTTTATAAAATAAACAACACATAATTTATAATTTTCAAAATATTTATTTACATATACTATGAAATAATTATATCATAATATAACATATAAGATGCCTGAATTTTATTTATACTTTCAGAGATGAGGTTACTATTTTATTGTCATATTTATTATTCTTAATGGTCAAATTACTATTCCAATGGTCAGTTTACTATTCCATTGGTTTAGGTTTCATAATTTGTATAAATATTTATATTTTGATTCATTCTGCATTTATAATGTTTTTATTGTGTTATAAAAATTATTTTAGGTGGTATATACTATTGGAAATAATTATAAAAAAAGGAATTTACATTGATTAAATTTTTGTGGTTACAATAAACCTTCGTATAAGATATATTGGGATCAACCATTTTTTATGAGTTATAATGGGGATTAACCCTTCATATAAGCATCATTGGGGCCCACCCCTTGGTTATATAATCCCCTTATACCATTTCATAAATAAAGAATTTTATCCTTTCACTTTTCATCATAAAACCTATTAAAACAATATTTTATACCCATAAAAAAATTTGGATATTGAAATAGTCTTTTCTTTTATAAATCCATTATTGATACTATAATACATATAAAAAGGGAAATATGTTTTTTTCAATGAATAAAACCAAAATGATTGAGAATTAATCAATAAATCAAATAAATTTCATGGTGGGGAAAAAATAATTATCAATATATCCATTAAAAATAGAACATTCCTATTTTCATTTTTAAGACATTTTATTTGAAACACACAAATTTATAATTTTTTAAAATCTATTGAAATTACTTAAAATAAATATAAAATATTCCTTATAAATATTTTATTAACATAAAAATCTTTTAAGATATAATTTTAAAAAATTTGACATGGAAGATAATGATTTTGAAGAAATACATAAAAATAGTATTTCTTAAAAGAAAAGTCTATTGTCCTTTAGGAAGATTTGAATCAAAAGCCCCGTTGAAGAATGGTATGAAAAATACATGAAATACCATGATAATAGTGTAATCCATGATATAACATGTTAATGGGGATTCATATAAACCATATAAAATAATATAGTTGTGTAACATCAAAATATGCCTAAATTAAATGAAATTGAGATGAAGTCCCATGACCTTGAGTTTGACTCATCACGTACATTCCATATCTTCCTGAATAAGGTATTTATTAATTATTACATGCCTAAAAAATATCTCTTTTTTATTATTAAATATATTTCATTTATTAAAATGTAGTATATGATTACATAACCAATTATTCTTACTTCTCAGTTTTTGGGGATATTTGGATTTTGTATCAAAAATGAATTTGGTAAAATGACTATGTTCAAATAAGTCATTATTTAAACATATAAATAATAATAATCATGATAGAATTATCATATTTATAAAAAATCTTTTAATAGCAATCGTGAAATATTTTGGATTTTGATAAATGATTTACATTATTATTATGGATATGGTAATTTGTATGTATACATGAGTAACGTTTGATTTCTTTCAAAAATAAATAATGGAAATGATGAAAGTAATATTTTATCTTTCCATAATAATCATGATATCATATATTCCATATTATATTAATATATATATATATATATATATTTCATTCATGTTTCATGGAGATGAAAATAATGTTAAAGAATTTCGTGAAGGCGTAGTCCACATGTACACTAATAACGTTATCACTTTTTTAGTAGATGAAAAGTTATAAAATATAATGATATATTATATTTTAACAATGATATATATGTAATTATTATCATTATTATTTCATTCATTTTACATATATTCATTAACATTATTCTAATCATCTTCCATGTAAAGTGTTAGTGAAAGATGAGTCACATCACTTCATGAGAAGGTAGTCCACCATACACATGAGCAATGTTATCATATCCCCTAAATAATTGAATATAAAAAACTTATATATGATATAACGACTCAATAGGTATAATTTTTTTTATAACATATATATACTTTATATCCATCATTAAAACAAGTTATGGTAGACAATGATGGAAAACAAATGATAACACTTCACAAGACGGTAGTCTTTCATACTCAAGAATGATGATTTTATATACCATTTGATGAAAGAAGAGATCTATAAGTAGTATCACATAAACATAATAACATATAATAATATTTTAGTTATATTAGTTATTAAATTTTATGTTTTAAGACATAATTTAAGGTGGAAAAGTATAAATAAATTGAAAGATCTTTGTTAAGACACTAAACATATCTAAGAGAAACCTTCTTTGGATTTCCTATCAAGAATGCTCATGTTATCCTTTGGGGAATGAAAGAAGCTCTAAAATGTGTCTAAGGTTATTTTTGAGTGATTTTGTAATTTTTTTATCCAAATGACTTGATATATTTGAATCTGTGATGGGAGTGGGTTTTCTATTATAATTTAGAAGTGGTGGAATTTTCCTAAATACCCAAAAGTATTCAACAATGGGAGGTCAGTATCACAAAATGTGGCAAAACAACTTAAAATTATTGGATTATAGGGTTTATATGGTCGATTCAAACCTTAAATGATAATAAAAACACATGTTTCAAACATTTCATTCTTTATCCATTGTGTTTTACTCATGCTTAGCATTTGAATTTTCACCACTATAACTATATTTTTTTAACCAAGGTAATTTATCCAATTATTATAAAATTAAATGTTCCTTATTATATATTTTATACATAATGATTCTAAATATTTAAAAAATTAAATAATAGTCATATGTGATTGAAAATTTAATTTATCAAAAGCACATGTCACAAAAAATACCACATTTTAACCACAATCATTTATTTTTAGTAGTTTTCATTTATCATTATGGAAAAACAAATAATATGACAATATTAGATAATATAAATTATAATTATTGAAAATAATTAATGCATTTTATAAAATTTATTTCATAGAATACGAAACTTTTATATCAAAATTAATCACGCAGATTTAATGAGAACATCGGATTTCAGAAAGAAAACATTCAAACGTTTAAAATGTTTTTATATCAAAATTCAATATGAAAATGATTCTAATGAAGTAAATTAGGTATATTTTCCTATAATTTAAATAATATTAATTTAAAAAAATAATATGTAGTTTAACTTTATCATTAATTTAAATGAGAATTTAGTTTTCAATTAAAACTTTTATTATTCTTCAAAAAATGAAACATTAATGAAAAATCAAAAAATTTCACCATAGGATCACTTTTATGTGATGATTTAAAAGTTATTTTTTCAGATAATGTTTCTAAAATATCTAAAAAATATGACATTATTTCTTTATAAAATGAAATAAAAATCAGTTTTTGAATTAAACCGATTTTTGAAGAATAAAATTAAATTAATAAAAATTAATTGAATATTTACTATTTATCAATAATTTAAAATGTTTAGAAAATACATATATTTCATAGAGTAGTCAATATTATTCATTCCTATCAATTTAATAGATAGGTTATGATGGTTATATATTTCATATATTGTTTAATCTTGGTGTTTCAAGTCTTTCACATTACTTTAAAAATAAACCTTTTGGTTCGCTATACCAACAGACATTAAAGAGATTAAATATATTTTAAAAGAAATGAATATTAATTTCTATGAGGGTTAAATTCTTTTCTAAGATTCGGTTTTCATGTCCTATGTACTATCGAACATTATTTTATAATTTTAAAATATTTGGGGGTCACATCACCCCTTTAATAAATTACATCCAAAAAAATTGATAATCATCTAAGTAATAAATTGTTGTATATTTGAATATACATTTTTTGAGGACCCACATCATAAAATTAATAATTAAAATATATCTTGATAAGAGAGAAAAGGAAGTATAAAGGTCATATAGAGTAACCGATAACCATTTTCCCAAAGGTGAACATTTGTTGGAAGTGAATATTTAGACTTTGAATAAAATATTAATTCAGAAACCATAAAGGTTAGTGTTAGGGATCTTTGATCACCAAAAATTTAGTGATCCAAAATAATTTAAGTACATCAAAACATTAAATCTTAGATAAGTAAAAAAAGTTATTTGATTCATCATAAATGAATGTAATAAGATAATATTTTAATTTTAATGATATTTTTCTTAGAGTTGAGGATTTCCTTTTGTATCTTGACTAAATGAATATGTAAATATACTTACTTAACCTATATCATTTTCTCTATTAATCAGTTTCAACTGCACTCTTATCTTTTTTCCAATAATGAGTATCGGGGGGGAAATTTTACTGTATAAATCATAGAATTCAACTTATAATGGATCATATAATCCCAAAATGGTTAGCCACATATTCCCCATATAATTAGAAATTAACTAAAACCATAATTTTTAACATATGATAGGTTTCTTCCAATAATTATAGCGGTCTTTTTCCAAAAGAACATTAATCACCTAATAACCAAATAAATTTTTAATCCCATAGTTTTATATATGATGAAACATATACCTAGAAATAAAAATTATCATTGTATTTTTTAAAAATTAATTTAAAATAATGATTTCATGGTAACCAGTAAGTCATATAGTCTAGTTATAGCAACCCGGACTTTTCTTACATTACTATTACATCATTTAAAAGATAAAAAACATAATAGTATTACCCATAGAGGATCCAAAGGTTTAGTATCTTGGGAAAACTAGGACCATACATAACAAATACAACATCAACCATAAACATTTATTTAATTTCTTCTTCACTAGATTCTTAGTGGCACTTGTCCTCTCCTTAGTACATGTATCCACCTGAGGATATACATCAAAAATGGTGATCTATAATCCCATTAAAAGGATAGATAGGAACAATATAGCATGGGTTAGCATAATCATGATGTAGGCAAAAGATCATAAACATGAGAGGAGCATAAACAATAAACTTGAAATGTGCCAATGCATAAAAATGAAACATCATGTCTTAGTGGTTAACTACCACACATACTTGTGAACAAAGCTAGAATATTTTTCACACATCATTTAACATTTACTCATGAGATTCATCACTTTACCCAATGCATTGGAGAGCTATATAATTCTGTGCGCACCCATCACATTTAAACATTCATATTGCGCTATATAATTCTGGGTGCACCCGTCACATCATAACATTATCATCATCATGCTTGCCACATAGAACACATATCAAACATGTACATAAATAACCCATGGAAAGGAATTGGTTTCATCTCATAATAACACATTCATAATCTTTGGGTTCCCAAAAGAAAGAGGGAAAAACATTCTTGATACAAGAACCATCAACCTTGAATGAGAGGTAAAAGGTGAGATCTTGAAAGACGAGTTCTTTTGGAAAACATTTTTATGGACATAAAAACCAGTGACAAACATGTATATCCCAAAAAATTAAATTAAATGATGAAAAAATGATCTTTGATGAGTAACCATATCAAAAATGGAGTGAAAGAGGGAGAACCAGAAGGAAGAAAATTGGGTTCGAGATTTCCCCTTACCTTGTACTCGAATGCCTCCTTCTCTTTAATGTCCTGTATAATGACATTATATTCATTAATTGGAAATTACATAACCTTTTATACATTAATATGGTTCATTATGGTTTCATTATTTCATATTATGTTCCTTTGGATGACTCATAGAGTTTAAAAACATTGATCGGGGATGTTCGTTTTTATGGTTTTCTTGAGCGGTCAACTTGTATTCTTAAATTGATGTTTGGGTAGATCATGGGTAAACATCCAGAACTGATATTAAATGTTATTAATGATATTACATAAGCTTTAATGATTTTATAATGAGTTATATTAGATCCATGTGGACGAATCATTAGATAATAATTAAATGAAGATTATTTGGGTGAATTTGGGCAGTTTTTGGATCACAACGAACTCGTTTTAACTTTTCACTTAGTAATATGGACTTAGGTTATTTCCAGAACATAAAATAGAACATAATACATATAAAATATTCTTTTTCAACCATAAAAATGGTTTCATGACCATATCTGAAGGTAGAAATGGAAAAAGAGATCATGTCGTTTTTGAAGGTGATAAATTAACACCTCATGAACAACATTCTCTTAAATAAAATAAAAGGAAGAGTTAAAGGGGGTGGGGTGATATAATATCCCATTAGAATCATAAAAATACATTATATGTATAATACTGGAGTTGTAAAACAATTTGGATGAGTATATTTGGGGATAGATCAAGAAAGGAACTTGAACTTGAAAGGAAATTAAAGGAGAAGAGAGAGAGAAATTACCTCTAGAATCTTCCTCTTGAGATCCTCCTTAAGGAAGATAGGCTTGGTCTTTTGATTAGACCAGAACCTTTTGGACGTGGGGGAGGTGCTAGGAAAGATGTTTGGGCAGATTTTAGAGAAGGATTGGAGCTTGAGAGGTGTGAGGAAAAGAGGGAGTGAAGGGTGGCTTTTATAGTGGAGGGGAGAGGGGTTTCCTTAATATAAAATTGATTAGTTTATTAATTTCACCTAAGACAAGAAATAGTGAGTCTTGGATGACCACTAATAGTAATGTTATAATGTAATACCAAACCAATTGGGCTTACATCAGAAGAACATCATCGATGACTCAATTAATACATTATTTAGCATTTATTGTGAATTATCGGATTCCACTATTCATCAAAAATTCAAGTATCTCAGAAAATTCCCAAAAATTTACCCCAACCATTTTTTGATGTGTAGAATCCAAAAATTAAGTCCATTTTTCAAAAATAATTTTCAAAATAATATTTATTTTAATAATTAATTAAAATCATAATTTACTTAAAAAACAGTTTTTAAAATTAAAACTGATTTTGCAGTTCTTTCAAAAATTACGTAGGGTCTTATAAAATTATATAAAAACTATTAGGAATTGATTCAATAATTTATTAATACATTTCAGGGAAATAAATATTGTTTTATATTAATTAATTAATTGTAATTAATTATTTATGACTTATAAAATACAAAAAATGTTTTCTAAGGTCAAATTACCACTTTCTATGATGTCTAAATTTTATTTTATTATTAATAGTTAATGTTCCTCTTATATACTATTCATAAGGGTCATGTTACTATTCATAAGGGTAGGTTACTATTCATAAGGTTAGGTTACTATTCACCAAAAATTATTTTTGTTTCATTAGACTCCAAAAACTATCTTGAACACAACCGTGTATGTCGGATTTTTAAAATTCCAAACATAGGGGTGAAAAATTATGTTTAAAGGTCACTTATCACTTAGTAGTTCATTATTTTGTGTTTTTATGACATAAATATAAGAAGCGAATTTTCCATTGAAAAACTTTGGGTCGTTACACTAGTAGTAATTGTTCCACCATTGTTGACAGTAACATCATTGGTTTTTTGAGTGGGTCCAATTCATCACTTGTTTTAAATTTTAAGAGTTTTATGGTTATAAAAAATCATTTATCGATCAATAAAACTCAATTTTGAGTTTTCTTTTGACCCAAGACCATGTTTTTATATGATAAATAATGATCGACAAGTTTCTTGGGTGTTTGGTTTGGTTTTAGGTCGGTCAATGTTTGAAATCCCAATTTTCCTATCTGTGCAGTCTGAGGCACACGAATTGGAAAAACATTATGGCCTACAAGGATTAACTATGATTCCCTTATATTTTACTAATCATGGTTTGAAAAATAGTTGAGTAATGGGTGCATGGTAATGTTTTTATGTGTACAATTTTTGATTGGGGGATCACGCGGTGTTTGCACATGGTTTTGAAAATTGTATGAATGAAATTTTCCAACCTAGTTTTTAGGAAGTGGGTAGTGCAATGTTTCCCCATGATGTGGAAAACCATTATATCTAACCATTCCACCCTTTAAGAGTGTGAAATTTCATTTTTCTCTCTTTCCATATTTCTTATTTTACTCCTCCTTCTTCCTCCTTCAGTTACGCAAAGTCGTGGGTATTCACTCATTTTTTCGATCCACTAGACGTTTAGTTAATTTATTTATCCAGACATCATTCTTCATGTTGTTATGTGCATTGGATCCCTATCAGTGATTCCTTAATTCAACTTGATTCTATTTTCATTTGTCATCACCATACATTCCTCTAAATATGTGTGAGCCGATTAACCCAATTTTCACAGTGTTATTCTATAATGTCGATTTCTTCCAAATAAGCTCATGTTAGAGGCTATGATTAGACATGTTACCATATACCATCCCAAGGCAGGTGTTTCTCATATTTCAATGAGATTTTATGATTGTTTTAGGGGCATGTATTTGAGAGTTCGATTATATTGACCATGGTAGACACTCTGAATTTAATCGCTTATCTTAAATTAATTAAATTAACTGTGTGGGATGCTTATGGGCATACTCACCCATGTATATAAAAAATTTGTTCCATTTGAGAGGATTTAGAAATTGGTAAGTTAGGTAGGGGTGTTTCTTTTAAATAAATTGAATTGAATTATATATGGGTTCTATTGGAATGTGACGAGCTCATGCAAAATATTTCGGTGAAGTTAGACATTTGGATTGAGGTGATGTAATCTTCAAGATGGGATTAGCCTATGATATTTGATCGATATTGATCGTAGGTTTTGTGACATGGTTGTTGGTATAAGGAAAATATATCTTTAGTCTATAGTTGAGTATCATGTGATATTGGATAGTGTTGACCATCGAATTCATTTTTATAGTAATAGGGTCATGATGTGTCAGATGATGTGTCTGGGAGACTTATTTGGTTATTTTATCTCACCTATTTTGAAAAAATATCCATTTAGAGTCTTGTGAACATAGTATGACTAAGATGCAGAGTTGGTATCAACCAACCATGTGAGAAGAGGCCTCTAGTAGTTGCGTCTTAGGAAAATAATGGAAGGTTATTTCCAATGAAATACATGGGGATACTGATAATATATCAGTTAATAGTTTTGAGACTTTCATTTGGGGTTGAGGATCTCTGTACATGTTGTAATTGATCTAGGAATTTTTTGGGGCGAATGAAATCTTTGTTCCTCCAACTTTTGGACATTGATCCCACTATGATATACTTGGATGGAAGACATTGATGTTCCTCATACCTATAGCATTGATACAATGGGGTTTCTTATAAGTTGAGTTCTATGGAATCTGGTATTTGATTATTTGTTCATCCCTTCAGGACATAGAATATTGTTTGAAATGAGGTGTTTGTTCGTATGATGTTCTGGGTGATTTGATTAGTGGTGGAAGCTTAGAGTTCACCTAGGCTGATTTACATTAGGGGATGCCTTGGGGTTAGGCTAAGGTTCTTCTCCACTATAGTATTCTGTCATTGATTTAAGTTGTTGATCACACCCTAGTGGATGCTAAGAATAAGTGTTGGGTTTTTGTTATTCTTGTGTGTTGCGTTGATTCATTTTTAATTTAGACACACCTACTTAAGAATAGATGGGATATAGGAACACATTGGTGGTGGATTATTGAGATTATTTCTCACACCATACATGGGTCCATCAGGATGTGTGTGAATTTTATGGAATTTCATTTAGGTAATGGTTTGGGCTCTAGCACTGGACCTTAGTTTTGGGATGTTCAGCATGGGATAGATGGAAACAAACCACTTGTTCTTGACTCAAATAGATTTTATTTTTCTATTTTCTTTCTAGATCATCATCATTATCTACACATACAAAGGTCATCCATTGGAGAACTTTCTTCTTATTGTATTGTATGACCTGATATGTTTGAATTATCTTTTTAGTATCAAAAAATGGTATGTTTTAATTTCTAATTATAAAATTTTATTAATATTGGTTTTTATTTTTACATCTATTGATTGGTTGTCCTTATACGATGGGAAATATAGTAGTCTAGTATATATTGGAATTTCTTTCCTACTGATTTATATTTATAGATACCATTATAATTATATCATTACCAGAGGTTATATTCTTTCCATTATCACCTCTTTATTTCATCACAGATAGTTGATAGTTTTTTTCGTACGGGGAGGCGTGATTAAGGATCGTGGAACTCAACTTTCACAAGTTTTTGGTTGGCTAAAAAGGCCAGCATAATAAAAATGGTATCAAATGAATTTTGTTTTACTATTTTTTGGTCTTAATATTTTTTTATATGGTATACAAGATATTAGGAGGTTGTCAGGAATGGTTTTTGAACTCTTGTTTAGGTGTATGGATCCCCATGCATGCGGGGTGGACCAAGTTTCCATTGGTGGGAATTGTTGTTCTATTATAATCTGATTGTATTTTATATTTTTTAAACCATGATTCTTACAAATGGATGTGTTTGTTACCTATTATAATGTGTGATCATTTCCCTGGAGTGGTGAGGTATGAGTAAGGACACTTGGTCCAGTATAGCAGGGGTGTTTTTTTTAAGATTTCTAATTAGGCACATACGATGTTTTAAATATATATATGTGTGCCTATGATAAAATTGGTTTTTTATTCTAATTAGGGAATTGGATTTATCTAATAGGTTTTGGTTTGTTTAAAGTGACAAAAAAGGAAGCTAAGTGGTCTTTTCCTATCTTACATCTCTTTGGTGGATTCTTACTCAACTATCCCAGTCAAATGGACCTAATGAAATTTTGTTGTGATATGTTATATATATTTGTGTGTGGGGGATTTAAATTATATAAGAAGGTAGGAATGATGAAATGTGGTGATTTTTTTCACTAGGTTATGTGACATAGTAGTCAGTTTGAGGTGACAAGGTTCATCAGGATGGGTGTGGCCACAGATATATGCGATACTAGGCTCTGATATAGGTGGGTAAGAGGTCAAGTGGTCAGATGTCAAGAGACATGGTTGTGATGGAGGATGGTAAATGTAGTGAGTTTATGCTACCTGTTACTGGTTTTCCTATCTATCTAATATGTGTGTCTGTGTGTTATCTAGTTTGTTTGACCATGGTATTGGTATTCAGTGGGAAGCCACCAAGATGGGATCTAATAGATTCAGGGTGGTGGAGATGTGGTGTCAGAGGATCACGCATAGTTTAAGACCCACAACAATCAAGATGAGGCCCCGGTGGGTTAGTTAGAGCAAGATCTATACGTTTTGGATCAGGTATAGGTTCATGTACACATGAGGCACCTTTTGGATTTGAAATCATTCTATTTTTTTCTTGACAAGAAGCTCAGAGTGAGTATGGTATGTGTTATCTAGTGTATTGATAAGGGAGCTCTAGAAGTTGTGCCTTCCATGGAATACATGACATGAGGGTCCTAGTTATATCATCCATATCTGTTTCTGGGTGATTGTAAAATACATTTGGCTAAAACTATGGCGATTAAATGCATATGATCTTCAATATGATTGAGACACATCCTGGCTAGATGGTGAAACTAGATACATATATGCTCAGGGTACCGGCTAAGCACTGGTGGGACATACAGGTTTAGGTAGAAAGAAAAGAGGGACTGGCCTAGAAGGGTATTGATTCTAGATCCATTGAGCACTTCATCATTGAAAAAATCAGTTAAGAGAGAACTTAGGTGTTATTAAGCCTCTAGCTAGGTGACCGGTCTGCTATAGACTATGCAACAAGATTCACTGAGTTGTCTCACAATTTCACCTAGTACAATGAGTGATTAAAGCGCAAGGGTGAGGTATTTTGAATATGGTTTATGACACATCATTTAGGTGAAAATAAACAGCTTTATTTTATCCTTGTTATTGGGGATGGAGAATTAGGTGCTTGCAGTCGATGGAAATATGATGGATTGGCCTTATTCAAGGTAAGTCAAGGATTCAGGTTATGTAAGATGCAATGCTTCAAATATCCAGAAGTGATTTCAAGATGAGTTCCACCATGGAAGTCATGCTAGGGACTCAATAAAAACATTGTTTATTGTTTCTTTGATGGTGTGCTTCCATTATGTAAATCTATGACATGTGAAGATGCAACACAATCGGGTGACAAATGAGTGGAAGGCCTATGTTCAGGTTGAAAATCTCAATAGGTTTTGTAGGAAGCCTTATTAGAAATCCCTAATTCAGGTACGGAGGTGGAATAATGTTTCTTAGATCACATAGAGAGTTTTAAAAAGATCATTTAGTCATTACCCAGCTACATGAGGAGTTCGTGGAAGAGATAGAGGGACCTAGTAGTAGGGTTTGTGGCTAGTGGCTGGTGCAACACTATATGGAGGTCATGCTTCAGTCAGTCGATCTTTAGTAAAGGTGCATAAAATGGATCTTCTAGGGTTCAGGAAGACATATTATCCAATTACATTAAGATGTATGTCATGTACATGACACGACATTCTCTTTCATTTTATTTTACCATGGTCCTTTTGTTGGAATGTTCCTTTATCATACCAAAGGTTTACATAATATATATGGATTAAATAGATGTTGGTTATTAAGTTAAAATGGGTTTGGAACTTATATATATATATATGAGGTGCATTACACCATGATTTATATGAGGTCATCGATATATGTGTGACATGAATAGGTGAGTACAAATATGGGTATCGATGCGATGATGGATTTTTTGAGTTTTGTGGAACCGAATCTGATTTTGACCATCTAATGATATGTAGGACCCCATTGTTGTCATGTGCGGCATAGAAACGAGGTGGGAATCTGATGTGATATAGGACATGATGGGTTTTAGTTATGATATAGGAGCACCTAAGGAGTTTAAAGAGTAAATATGTGTAAAAAATGGATTTTGAGTCTAAGGATGGTCGTTGGACCATTAGTTTTGTTTGAGTTTTGGGTTGCGATACGATTGGGGTATATAACTATGAAGATGGGGAGAACCATGAGGTGGTTGACTTGTGCCTTTGAGACCAATGTGACTAGGCTGATGTTAGTGATATGATAATTTTCAGTACCATCTTTGTTTTATGTATTATAAGTCTTGTATGAGCTATGTTATGGTGGGTAGATTGTAATAAACCGTGTTTTTTGGAAGGCATTTAATTCCCTATCTGTTTTGAATTTTTAGAGTTTTTTGTGTTGGAAAAAACTTTTATCGATCAATGAAACTTAATTTTAGGTTTTAATTATACCCAAGAACTTTTTCTATGATGAATATTAATTCTCGTTAATTTTCTTGAGGTTTTGGTTGGTGTTCGTGTCTACTGGAGGCCGAAAACCCATGATTTCTATGGGCATAGATAGAGGTGTATAGCTTGGAAAAATATTTAACCTCCAAGGTGTAACTGTGTAGCCACGTCTACTAAGAACAGCCTTCAAAACCATGTAGTATTTGTTTCACAACCGTGTTTCCATGTCTTACATTTTTCATATAGGGAACACGCATGGTTTGTGCATAGTTTAGAAAACAATGTCTTTAAACCATGTGATCTGAGTGATTGGGCAGTGGGTGTTTCACAGTTGCCTCATGGTTATGAAAACCATGTGATTTAAGCATATATCCCATTAAAAGGGCTAAATTTCCATTTTCCCACCTACCATATTTCTTCTTCTTTCTCCTTATTCATCCCCTTCAATCCCACATAGTAGTGGGGATTCTTTAATTTTCTTCCACCCTTAGATTTTGGGATCCTTAATCTAGACTCCATTGTTCAATTTGTTGGTTGCATTAGATATATATCGATATACTATTGATTCCATATGAATCTATTTTCCTTTTCCTTCCCCATACGGTCCATTAAATCTATGTGACTTGATTTACCCTATTTTCAACTTTTTTGTCAAAAGTAGTGATTTCTTTTATATCAACTCTGGTTAGAGTCTATAATAAAATGTGTGAGTGCTTACCAACATGAGGTAGTTGGTGTTCATATTTCTTTATTATTTATTGAGTGTTTTTATGGTGATCCTTTTAGTACCCCATTGTGTTGACCAATTGAGACCCAATAAATTTAATTTAATTTCTTTAATTAATTAAATTGACCATGTGGGATTCCTATAGGAATGCTCACCCAAGTCTACAAATGGTTTCAGAGGTCTAATAGGATCTGGAACATCAAAAATTAGGATGGTGTGTTTCATTTATTTAAATATATTTTAATTATATATATATATTAATTTCTTATGGGTCCCATGAGAATTCTATGGGATCTTTCTGAGTATTGAGGTAGTACTGGCCATCCAGATTAGGGCAATGTAATCGTTAGGATGGGCTGGGATTGAGGAATTTGGGTTATGTTGATCCAATATCAAGAAAATTTGTTTTTAAGATGAGGTGATGATGTTATAAGGCTATGTTAAAGTTTCATGTGATGTTGGATTTTTTTGACCATTATATTGAGTAGTACAGTCATAAGGGTAAAAGGTGTCACATTATGTTTCTTATAGACTTATATGGTGTTTTTTGCTCATCCATGTTGTCCAACATTCTTTGGGAGTCAATTTCACATAGTATGACTTGGATGATGAGTTGTATCAACCACTCGTGTGGGTATATTCCTTATGTAGTTGGAGATTAGGGAAATGGTTAGAGGTTCTTTACATAAAAATCCATAGGGATATTGAGGAGCCATCATTTAACAATTTTGATACTAGAGATTGAGGGTTGATGCTTATTTTACTTGTGGTTGTTGAGCTTGGAATTTTTTCAGATGATGGTCATCACCATTCTTCATGATGTTGTCCATTGAGATGATGGTGATATACTAAGTGGGAAGACATTGATGTGTCAGGCCTGTCATTCTTTGATCCGATAAGGTTTTTTATGATATTAGTTTTGTGGGACCTGGTATTTGATTATTGGGGAGTGAATTTAGGATGTCAGATATTTTTGGATAAGATGTTATGTCTGGCATGATGTGATAGGTGATTTAATTAGAGGTGGAACTGGGGGGTTCACCCGGGAAACTTTATATGAGGGGATGCCTTGGGAATAAGATAAGTATCAACTCCATGATGGTCTTCCGGCATTGGATAAATAAGGTGATGTCACCCTTTTGGATTTTGTTCACAAGGGGAGGGGATTATTATTATGCAAGGGTGTTATGCTATTTTTATTATTATTTAGGAACACGTGGTTAAGAATTGATGTTAGATAGACACATGTTGGTGGTGGACTATTGAGATTCTTTCACACACTACACATTTTTACTTCGAGATGTGTGTAGATTTTTTGGATTTTTATTTAGGTAATTGTTCTTTCTCTATATATGGAACTTATTGTTAGTATATTTATCATGGGATTCAAGAAAAATGACTACTATTTCTTGGATCATTTAGAGTTACTTTTTGAGTTTTATTTATGCATTAGCATGATTTTTTTATGTAATTAGGTCTTCCATTATTATCGCTTCTTTATGTTGTATTATGTGACTTGATATGTATGAATTCTCTATTTAGTAGCTACAAAAGTTATGTTGTGTTTTTTAATTCAACAAATAGTATTGATGTTGTTTAATATTATTTATTCTACTATAATTTCTTGTTCTTCCACCATGATAGGGTTACTAGTCTATTTCCAGTTGATCTTTCTTTTCTGATCCTTAGTATTTATATTGACCACTATTATTATATCATAATAAAGGGTATAGTCACCCAACTATATCATTTTACACCCTCTTTGATATTCAATAGCCATTATAATATGGGTAGGCACGCATAAGGTTTGGGGAAATCATCATGTAGCACTGTTCAGGTAGCCAAACAGGTCCGGTTGAAACATCAACCATCAGTTGTGGGTCCAAGTCTCTCTGTCATGTGGGTTATGACAAATTGTTGATTTTCCACTGAGAAATATTTTTCCCTAAAATTTTATCATCCTAAAATTACCATAACTATGATGAAAAACCATAAACAAAACCTACTCAACAATGATTTTATTATACATAAAGGTTATAAATAACTTAAAATTGTAGTCCAAAAAAATAAATATGTAATTCATATTACACTAGAGCATTGCATAATTATAAACCCAAAAAATATCCCCAAAAATTTCATTTTTAATATAAATATCTCAATGCATAATTCCAAAAAAAATTGTGCCTAAAACATTGAATTTAGGATTAACCTTTGAAAAATAATGATCCCTCTAGAGTTTTCACCCCTTCATTGAATATCCCAAAATAAATAGTTGTAGAAGAAAATGATTTTTACACACCTTTTTTTATCATAAGGATTTCCACCCTGATTAAGAAACTTTATACACAAATTACCATAATGAACCAACTCATTGTATGTAAAACATCTCACTATTGAATATATATTTTCTATATATTTATTTTATTTTTTAAGACTCTTTTCTTTGTAGTCAAGAATTCTGTGACCAAACTTACCACACTGGTAACAATTAATAGATCCTAAAACATATTCACCAAATTGACTTTTACTACAATTGGAACTAGTTTTGGGAATAGTTGTAGTCTTTTGGTTTGTTTCCTCACCATTACTAGCCACCTTGACTGTTTTTTACTATTCTCAACTCTTGGAACATATGTTTTGGGAAACTTTGTATTAGAATTGTCAGCACAAGGAACCACATTCTCAAAAATTTTAAATTATCATTATGAAAAATCCCTTAATAAGCTAGGTTTTAATATTGAGTAAAAAATTATTAATTTTAATAAAAATGTATTGAAAAATTTCTGGAAAATATACAACTAATAGTGTGATGTTTTCCTTGAACATGGGCACTGAATCATCATCCATTTTCTTCAATTATAAAAATTTATTCTCTATCCTAAGAAAAATATCTTCTGAAAATATTTATCAAGTAAAATATTCTTTAATGTTTCCCATTCCATGTAATCAATTTCATCTTTCTATGTAGTATTCTTAACAAAATACCACCATAAATCAAAATCACTATCAAAATGATAAATTCCAAGGGTTACCTATTGATTCTCTGAACAATGGATGACTTCAGATAAATTTTCTAGTGCATTGATTCATCATAAAACAATGACATGATCATATGATCTATAAAATTATTGGAGACATTTCATTCTAAAATTCTCCACAATATACATGTTCCTTCGTGGTATATTGGGTTCTTATCTAGTACGGATACCAACACCATTTATAGATTATGTCAACTGGTCAATCACTAAAAAACTATTATGTTCTAATTCTAACCATCTTAGCATACTAATATGGAATGAACTCTTATACTATATTCCTTCTAACTACATCTTCCATATTTACTCTGTAAAAACCCAATCAGAACATACATAGTTTATATGAAGGAACAAGGGATTATTAATATTATATATCATTTAAATATAACCATAATATAAAATCCTCTAAGGGAATGCTATTAACATTTTAATAATATCTAAATTTATCTAAACCCTCCTCTAATACCAATTATTACGTTCTGGAATAAAACATTGTGTAATCTTGAGTCTTAAGTCAAGAATTTATTCTCTTATATTTGAGGAACATTTTAGGTTTTCTGTTTTAGAGAATTTGTCCATAAATCTTACATCACAAAACCATATAATACACATTTTAAACTTATGATTAGTATCAATCATTTCCCATAATAAAAAATATTTAAAATAAATCTTGGTTTATTTTCATGGAAAATCATAACGCTATTTAACATGCATTTTTTCATTCCCATAACCATCATTAAACTAAAAAAATCATTATAAAACCTAGGATGAGAAAAAAACTATATTAACGAACATTAAAAGAAATAAAACCATGATTCTAATGAAAAACAAGAAATATCATGTACCTTTACATTAAATGTTATTTGATTGTATGAAATAAAATATTTTCACATGAAAATCACACATGTGTTTTTCTCAATGAAATCCATTAAAACTCATAGTATTAAATTAAAAATCATTTTCGATGATGTATATAATTGTATTCATAAAACCCTTTGAAATAACATTTAATTTAAATAATAATACATCCAACATCCAATATAATCATTACTTAGTGCATTGGATATCTATAATGGTGCTCCCACTTCATATAATATATATCAGGATCGCCCATTATCTATAATAGGGAACAAACTTTTGTATAAACTATATCAAGAACACCTTTTATCATGATCTATAAGGGGGCTCATCCCTTTGTATAAGTTTAATCAATATCACCTCATTATTTCATATAATTATTAATTACCAAATCATGAATATATAATTTTATGAATCAAATTTCTCATTATAATACAAAATTGAAAAACACTGTTAATCCAAAAAAAATAGGATATCAAACTAACCTTTTATTTTAAAAACCAATTTTAATATCAAAGTAAAGAAAAAAAAGACAAAAAGTGTTTCACATTAAAGACAAAATTTAATATTTAAATGGAATACATAAATAAAATAATGGTCATTAAGGAAGAATTTTTTTCATTTTATATGATAATAATAGAAAATTCCATTTGTATTTTGACTCATCCTTCTGTATAAATCACACGAAAAGATTATTATTTTAAACCATTAATATAATTTAAAAAAGTAAAAAAAATATTTTATAAATATTTTATGTCCCTATTAAACATTAATAAAATTATTTTAAATTTATTAACATGTTAGAGAAAGAGTTGGAATAAAAACATCAAAAAATGGAGTTGTTTAAAGGAAAAGTCCCTTATCACTTGGGAACCACTTGAATTATAAGCCCTCAGAAAGGACATCACTAAAAACATTAACTACTATCGAAATAAAGGAATTAATGATATAAAAATTATAAGGGGATTCATATTCCCCATATAAAACCATATAGGTGCCTAATATAAAAATATGCCTCAATGAAAGAAAATTGATATAATGTCTCTTACCTTGAATTAGAGTTATCACATTAATTTTTTAAAGTACTATATAATAATAATATGTTATTATTTACATGATTGATAATAGTTTTCATATTTTCCATTACATTTATTTAGCTTTTTAAATTTTTACATATCATTACCAATTATGTTTATGTGATATTTTTTATGGTATTTGGATTATGTGTTAAAAATGACTATGGTAGGTTGAATATGTTCAAAGAAGTCGTCATTTAAACATTTAAATAATCATATTAAAGATATAATTATCATAATTATACATAAATTATAATTTCAATAACATTCATTTTTTTTGACAAATGAAGCATCATACAATGACGGAGATGGTAGGTTGTATAACACATGAGTAACATTTCCATTTCTTTACAATCATTACGGAAATTAGCAATGTAAAAATTTATCTTTAGAGGATGATCATATTATTAAATATGACATATTTTTTCATTAACTATATATATATATCATCTATCTAGTGTGGATAAGAAAAGAGAGTCACATCGCTTTGTGAAGGTTGTAGTGCACTCATACACACATGATGATATCACTCTTTCAGTTAGAAATATTGTAATAGTGAAAATAATATATTATTTTTTTTATAATGGTAAATATTCCATTATTATCATTTATTTCACTTATATTCATTCACTTTATACTTATTATCTTCCAGGAAATAAATTAGTGTAAAATTAAGCACATCGCTTCATGAGGTGGTAGTTCGCCTTATAAAAGAGAGACATAATCATATCCCCCATGAATAGAATGTAAAAATGTATATATATATATATATATATATGATATATTAACTCCATATATATAATTATGTTGTAAATATAATATATATACATTATATCCATCATTGAAACAACCCTTTAGAGGTGATGATGGAAAATGAATAACATCTGTTTATGAGGCGGCAGTCCACCATAGACATGAATCACGATTTCGTATACCATTTGATGGAAGAGTATACGTATTAATATTATTACATAAACATAATTACTTATAATTACATGGTATATATTTTTGTTATTATATATTAATTTTAAAGGGATAATTTAATGTGGGAATATAAGAAATAAATTGAAATGGGTTTTTTTATGAAAATTATTATCTCTAAGAGAATCCATATTTGGATTTTTTTCTTAATTACCCTATGGATCACATTTTCTTAATTCTATAAATACTAAAATGTGTCTAATGATGTTTTGGAGGGATTATGATAGGTTTTTTTTTATAGAAAATGGTCTTATAGGTGTTAAAACTATTGGGGATTGGGTGCCATTTTATAATTGAGGAGTAGTGGAATTTATTAAATACCAAAATGTATTCAATAAAAAGTGGTCACTCTCACTACATGGGGAACCAAAATTGATCCACAATGGAGGGGAGGTTTGATGTGGTATATCCATACCTTCACAAAAAAACACATATTTTTATCATGTTAATCACTAACCTTTAAATCTTACACACTATTACCCTTATAATTTTTATTAAATTATCTTTTTTTTAGCTGGGTAATTTATCCAATAATAAAGAATGATAACTATTAGATAATTTAAAACTATTGAGTATAAATATTAAATAAAACATATTTAATAAAAATAAATTGTTTCCTGTATATTTAATATTAACCCAAACACATGTTACACACAAAACCCAATTTTAAACTTATTCATGGTAATTAATTATTAACTGTTTTAATTAATAATAATGAGAAAAAAAATTACCATATTAGATAATATATAATATTGTGTTTCGAAATATGGTATCAATTTTTCTAAATTAAATTCACATAAGTGGGAATGTTTACAGTAATTCCTATTTTGATGGTCTTTTGAATTCCATATGGGTCGCGATTCTCCTTCTGCTGCGGTCTGGGTAAGATTTCCTAATTTACCGTTGCCAATTCGAAATCCCTCTGTTATTAGGATGCTTGGAAATCTTGTTGGAATACTTCTTTGTGCTAATAGTTGAACTAACTCTATCTATCACCCTGTCAACCTGCGGATTTGTGTAGAGATGGATGTGTCAAGGATTTCTTTAGAGTACGTATGGGTAATAATCGGTGAGAAGTACATGTGAATGAAATGGGTGGTGTATGAGAATTGGATAGACTTATTCTCTACTTGAAAAAAATTGGGGAACTCTTTAGTTATCTTTCTTCGGGGTGTTCTTGATTCAGGATGGAAGGAGGGTAGAGTCAATGGAAAGACTAAGGAGGTCCGTGTGGAGGCAAGAAAGCTGAATCAGGAGGATAGGGGGTGGAATGCAATGATCAGGGTGGAAACTCTTGTAGTCCATGGACTGGTATGGAAGTTCTACTGTCACCGAGGCCTGGGGATGATATTTTGTAGCCTAGTACTCCGGGTGATCTCATGGTTTCATCGGAGGTTGGTTTTGGTGCTTCTGTGGATGAGATGGACTCAGCGGTTTTGGTTAATCTGAATGTTTCTGAGGTTTTCAATAGGATAATGTAGGACCTGGTCAGCCCTCCCACCTGCAATGAGAAGATTCCTACGGAGAGTGTGAGATGGCGTGTTGATTTGGTCCAGATAGAGGGGGTTCTAACTGGTATGATGAAGCGGGTGTGTGGTGAGGTAGAGGAAACCAATATATCTTATGTAAGGGTTATGAATGTGGGTAATAGTGTCTCTTTTAAGTGGAGGCAGGGTCTTGTTAGGGAGTAGGACTTTCCAACTAGAGAGGAGGGGACACGAGGTTCTGATTCACTATCTCAGACCCCTTTAAAGGTGAGTAACAAGTTTGAAAGCCTTGATTATGTTGTTTTGAGTTCCGTTCTAACTATGTTGATGGATGCAGATGAGGACTACATGAATAGACTCAATAGAATTGAGGCTAGTCATTTAAAAGGTGAAGACCCAAGGGAAAAGTGTAATATGAGTAATAGAGGAAGGAGATGTTAGAAATAACTCTCCTCTTTACCTCCTCCCTTGGAGAACCGATATTCTAAGAATATTAATTCCATGAAAGTATAATTAGAGTATGTGGATGACTAGCCCGTGGAAATATTGCTAAGTTCTGATGAAGAAATTGTCGATCACGTTTTACTTCTTAATGCGACTGAAGAGTAGGTACCTAAGATAACAGGGAAGTCTTTAAGGGTAGTCCTTAATGAGGATAAATACTAATGGATTGATAAGTATGACATAATATTGGTATTAGGATTAAAAAAAGGTAGGATTAAACTTTTGGAGTACATTCAGTCCCAGGATCAGCTGGCATCCGGGTTTGAAAGTCTGGTGTTGAGTGTACAAAACATTCAGGTATCTTCAATCTCTTGGAAATTTTGTAGGGAATATGTTTTTGGGAATTTTAAATTATTTTTTGATGATGTTAAAATGGTGGAACTTGTTGATCAGTTTGGGAGGTATGATAGTTTGGTTTGAGTTTTTTGTGGTCAGTTTTGGTTTTATTTGGATTTTTAGGTGACTCGTCGGTGATATGAATCATTTATTATACAAGGTTCTTCTCTAGATGAGGTTTAGACCATTAATCCTTCACTAGTGCATGGAATTCGGAATTGGTAGTTTGAGAGGGTATGGCTATGTCATTGGTTCTGTGCTCATGCATTCCTTCACGGGATAGTCTGCTGAGTGGTCATGCAATAGGGGAGGTTAGTCTTCGTGGTGTAGTTTCTTGGGAGGGGCACATCCTGTAGTTTTTTTCTAGGATTTTATCGGTTATGGTCTTTTGATTGTAATGATAGTTCTGTGGTTTCTCACTTTTGTCCTCAAAAGTTATTTGGTAATAAAAAAGTTAATTTTCCGTCATACAACAAGTAATAAAAATTATTTTTGAAGAAACACTATTTTCAATAATAAAATTTCCTTTCTATAACTTGATTGATTTTTTACTAAGAATATATCAATATTTTATGTTGAGTGGGATATATATTTATATATATTAGTAATATTTAAATTATATTCATACCCATCAATTTAATGAATAGAGTATAACGGTTACATATTTCATGTGTGCTTTAAGCATAGTGTTGTAGGTGATTCACGCTATAGTGAATAAACATATCAAGGTTGTGTGTACAAAAATCTATTGAATAGATTAAATTTATAAGGCATGAAATATATCTTGATGTATTTAGGTATTATATTCTCTTCTAAACATGGTGTTTTATGTCTTCTATATTGTCGACCATAATTTTCTTCTTTTAAGATCTCGGGGAGTTACACCCCCTTAATAAACTGAACAATTTCAATTTAAACATTATATCATTAATGAAATGATGGGAATTTGAAAATTAATTTTTTAGTAAACCACATGATATAAATTTTCAATAAACCATCTCCTATTAAAAAAGAAAGATATGTATAGTGGTCATCTACAGTACAGTATAACTATGTCTCCAAATAGAAGAACATTGGTGGTAAGTGAAGATTTAGATATAGAAGAAAATTGTAATACCTAGAAAATGATGGACGATGATAGAGAACAATAATCACATAAAAACTAATGATAAATATAAATTTAATAATCCAAAAACTATAATTATTTAATAAGTGAAAATAAAATTTAATTCACCATAATGAACGTAACAAGATATAATATTAATTATAAAAATAATTTTCATAGATTGGAGGAATTATTTTTAATTCTTGACTAAAATAACAAATAAATATACTTACATGTCCTGTATAATTTCCTTAATTAAAAAATTTACACCACACTCTCATATTTGTTCCAATGATGAGCATCAAAGATTAATTTATCATTCTTTAAGTCTATGAATAGACTTATAAGATACCAAATAATCCATAAAAGTTAAACCATATATTCCTCATACCTTTTTATTTAAACTAAATACAAAATAGTTAGTATAAGGTGATTTGTTTCAAAAAGTTATAGTGATCCTTTTCCAAAACAAAATATTAATCACTAAATCACTTTTTTATCCCATGACTTTTTATATGATGAAACATGTGTTCTAGAAATACACTTTATCATTGGATTTAAAATCATTTAATTTAATATAATGATTTCATAGAAACCAGGTTCTCATATATATTATTTAATGGAATTTATCCCTTTTTAACCTTGATATTTGGGTTCAAGCCCTATGGCCTTGCTGGTTGTGATGGGTTGTTTCCTGACCATTGAGCTATACTTTTTTATAAAATTTTACCTTTATAACGTTACATGGAATATGATGAAAATCATTAAAAATATACTTAATCGCCAAACATCATATAAAAAAATAAATCTTATCACTTCATTAAATCTCATATCCAAAAAATAACATAATATGACACATTAAAATAATTCCTTTCATATAAAACCCCCAAAAAACATCTACAAAAATTTCATTAATAATATCAATACTTCACCACAAAAAAACCTTACAATTTGTGTCGAAAACATAGAATTTATTATCAATCATAGAATAATAATGAGCTCCTTGGTGTTTTCAACACTTTACCAAATGTCCCAACATCAATGATAGCAGAAGAAAATTATTTTTCAACACATTTTTATTTTCAATCGTGAGTATTTAAATAATAATTAATAAATTTCAAACACAATTATCAGAATGAATCATATCATTACATCTTAAAAATCTCATGATTAAATATATATTTATTATCTCTATCATTAATTGTTTAGGACTCTTTTAATTATATTCAAAAATAGTATGACCAAGAATTCCACACTGGTAAAACGTTATATAACTTGACAAGCATTTAAAAAATATCATCATATTCACTTGAAACATATTTTGGGAATACCTCTAGTATGAATAGATGTTTTCTTCTCTATTTCCTTCCATCATGACCATTAATTAATATTTTCATTTCATGTAACATAAGTACCAAAAACCTCTATCTTAACATTCTCATTACAAATAAAAATATTCTCATAAATTTTAAATTATTATGATTTAAAATTCCTTAATAGACATGGTTTTAATCCTGAGTAAAACCAATTACTTTAACTATTAGTTTCCCAAAAAAATATGGAACAAAACCACCCAATATTTTGATGCTTTCTTGGTATTCATCCAAAAAACCTTTATCCTTTTTCATCAATTACAATAATGTTTTCTCCGAACTAATTTGAAAAACCATAGGTAAATATTTATCAAGGAAGATATTAATAGAATTTTCCCATTATGTGGAATCAATATCATCTTTTTCTATATCATTCTTAACCAAATACCACCATTAATAAACTTCTGCATCAATACAATAAATGAAAATCATTACCTCTTGATTTTCTAAACATCTAATGAATTCAACTAAATTCTCTACTAGCTAAAACAGGGTCATATGATCCCATAAATTATGGGGGTTGATTCCTAATGAAATTATCAACTATGGAAATATCCCTTCATGGTAGATCTAGTTCCCCTCTTTCTGGGATACCACCACCATTTGTAGATTCAATCAATTGATACACCACTACAATAAAATTTTATATTCCAATTCCCACCATCTAAAGTTATTGATTTTCAGGGCTATTTTCCTCTATTTTCATTCCCATTATAGCTTACCTAATTTATTTGGGGAAAAATATTTTTAACATCTATAGTTTAGATGAATCAATATGATATTATTAAAATTTTATATCAATTAAACTCAACTATAAAGTAAATTCCTCCTTGGGCACTATTGTAACATTATCCAAACCTATAATGTTATTTAGACCATCATATGATAAAAACTACAAGGACCTAACATTAAACTTTACATAATGTTGGGTTTTATTCCAAGATATAATTATATTAATTTTTTAGATCTATTTATGATCGTATTTTTAGAGAATTAATCCATAACAAGTTTATAATAAAAATATAGAATAAAAAGTGGGAACTTCTAATTATTTTAAATTATTCATATAGTATAGAACTTTTAATATAAAGAAGGATTTATCTTCATGGTAAATATTCAAAAAAAATTAATTGAATTCTTATTTTACCTTATTCATCCACAAACCATCTGAAAATCATTTTAAAATTTGGGATGAAGACAAGAAGATCAATAAGTGATATAAATAGAAAGAAAATCATTAGTCTAGAGAAAAAACAATAAAACTCAAGTAAAATTTTTCTTTATTTTAGCTTTTCATTGAGTGATTGAAATAAAACATTTTTTATAAAACCACACACATGTTTGTCTCAAATATAAGATTTAAAACTGATATCATGCAATTAAAACTCATTTTATATGAATTAGAGAAACATATTAATAAAACTATTTAAAAATCATTTTAATTGGTATAACCATTTGTTTTAATAATAATATAATCAATACATAATGTATTTGATATATATAATGGTGCTAAACCATCATATAAGCTATATTGGGCTCACCTATGAGCTATAATGGGGATCTCTCTTCCTATAAGCTATATTGGGAAACCCCATTTGTCACGATATATAATGGGGATGAAACATTCATACAAGATATATCAGAATCAAACATTTTTCAAATATTTATTATCTACCATATCATGAACAATAAATATTATTAATTCACCATTTCATCATAATACCCTATTGAAAACACTTTTAAACCCATCAAAAACTGTTCAGATATAAAAATTCCCTTTTCTTTTAACAACCCATTTTCAATATCAAAATTTCCAGAAAAAGGAAAAGATGATTTTCATTGAATGAAACGTGAAATATTTAAAAGAAAAAGAAAAATTAAATAATGGAAACTATAGAATAAAAATTCATTTTCCTCATATATGTTAAAAGTCGAATATTCCTTTTTTTCCTTCTTCAAAACATTCCATATAAAAAATTTTAAAGATACTATTTTTTAAAAAAAATTAAAATGATTCATAATATTTAATTTATATGTCGTTCATTTATATATAAAATATTAATAAAATTATTTTAAAAGCATGTACATGTAAGTGAAATAGTTTTAAAAAAAAACATTAAAAGAATATTTTTAAAGGAAAAGTAACTTATAACTTCGGAAACACATGAATCGTAAGCCCCATGAAATAATAAAATTAATAAAAACATTAAATAGAATGAAAATTGAGAAATTAATGATCTAAAATGACAAATATTCTCTATATACACCTTATAAAATAATATTGTTGCATAATATTGAAATATTTCTAAATGAATGTGAATTGAGATGAAGCCTCTTACCTTTAGTCCAACACATCTTGTATGTTATTTATATTATTGAATAATAAAAATATGTCAATTATTTAAATATCTAAGATCCTTTTTCATTTATATTTCTTAATTTATTTCACTTATTATAGTGATATATATGACTACACTAATTATGTTTTCATCATATGTTTCGACGATATTTGACTTTTGTGTCAGAAACAAATTTTATAAGTGTCTATTATCATAGAGGTCGTTATTTAAAAATATATTGAATATTAGTAATTAAATTTTTATCATATTTATATATATAATATAATTTTTATACTAATCGTGCAATTTGGTTGTCAGAAATTTAGTAAGATATAATAATAGAGATGGTAGGTCATACATACGCATGAGTAGCATTTCCATTTTTCAAAAAACATTATGGAAAGGTGTTATATAATATTTTATCTTTAAATAGTAACCATTTCATCTATAATATATTATTTAATAATTTATACATATATAAATGATCCATGTATTTTGGTGTTGAAAAGAGACTCTCATATATTTGTGGCGACGATAGGCCACACTTAAACGAATGACATTACCACATTTTCAGTGAATGAAAACGTAAGATTTAAAATGATATATTATCATTTAGTATTGATAAATATGACATTAAAATCATCATCTAATAATTTATATCATATATATTCATTCATATTAACCTTATTATATACCATGTAAAGAGTTATTTAAAAATTTATTGCATCACTTCGCGATGCAGTAGTCTATCGTATACAAGAGCGATGTTAAAATATCTAAGACATAAAGGAAAGTAAAAATGTTATATATTATATAATCAATAAATATATATAATTATGTTATAAATATCACATATATACTTTATATCCATCATTACAACAATATGGGAGAAGTGATGGTGGAAAATGAATGACATCGGTTCATGAGGGAGTAGTCCTCCATACACCCAAATGATGATTAAATATACAATTTGGTTGAAGAAGAGGTGGATAAATATTATTAAATAAATTTAAAAATATATAATTATATGTCAAATATTTGTTTTTTTATATTTTTTGTGTTATTAAATAATCAATGGTGGGAAAGGAAGAAAGAAAAAGTAATAGATTTGTTAACACAATTACCTTATCTAAGAGAAAATTTTTTTATTTCTTCTTATGAACCATATTTTTGGACTTCATATATGTGAAGAAGAACTAAAATGTGTATAATGATTCTGGTTAGAGGGTTTTCCATGGTTTGGTCAATCTAAAAGTAGTTTTCATTATAAATATGTTAGGTAAGTGAGTGTATGTTTATAATTGAGCTGTAGTGAAATTTCTGTGAATACCTAAAAGTATTCTATAATGGGATGTCACTTTCAACTCATGTGTCTCCAAAATTTATAAATAATTTATTTTGGGGTTTATTGGTTTGATCCACACCTAACCCATAAAAACACATCTTTTAAACATGTCACTTAATAGTCTTTCGGTTTTACTCACTTTTATGAATTTAATTTTCACCGTGGTGAAGAGTTTTTTTAACCTCTATAATTTATCCTTTATGTAAAAAATAAAATTATTATTATTATAAATTTATAAATAATAATTATTAATTTAAATTCATATTTTTTTTAAAAAAAATATTATGTTTATGAAAATTAACTTTAATGCAAGTGCATGTAATGCCCAAAACCCCATTTTAACCTTAACAAAGGTAATTAATCTTTAACTATTTTCACAAATAATTATGTTTAAAATTTATGTTTTAAATATTCAATACTATAAGTTATTTTTATAGAAAATAGGTAATCCATTTATCCAAATCTAATTCAAAGAATTTTAGATTTTTAATTTAAAATTATTCTCGCTAATCCGATGAGAAAAAGTGATTTCAAAGAGACAATTTTCAATCATTTATAACATTTTTATGTCAATGTTCATTATGAATGTGATCAAAATTACCTAAATTAGTTAAATTATAATATATTTTTAGTATTTTTATTTTAAAAATATATAAAAAATAATTTAACTTTATAAAATGTTTTCACACAAATATTGTTTTTAATTAAAATTAGATACTTTTTACTATTCATGAAAAAATTAAACATTCAAGAAAATTCCCAAATATTCCCCCAAAGATAATTCAAATATTCTGATTAAAAATTTGAATTAAATTTATCAATTAAAATATCTAAAATTTTCAACATTTATTTATAATATTTCTTTAAAAGATCAATAAAACATATTTTAAGAAAACCAATTTTTAGGAATAAAATTACATTACTGAAAATTGATTGGTTATTTAAGAAAATCAAATTAAAAATTTATATTGAGTATGAAATATATGTGTGTGTGTGTGGGTGTGTGTGTCGGAAAATTTTAATACTTTTAATACTCAACAACATAATTACTAGGTTATAATGCTTACATATTTCATGAATCGTGTAATCTCAATGATCTAAGTCTTTCACACTCTCAGGAATAAAAATATTTGTGTTTTTTGAACCGTAAGATGTTGAAAAAAAATTATTAATAAAAAATTTCAATTAATCTCTTGATGTTTTATACTAACTTCTAATCTTGGTGTTCTCTTTCATATACAATATTATTCATAATTTTATTCTTTTCAAATATGAGGGTGTTATAATGATGAACACCCCATTCATGAATACCACTAGTCTTGGACATAAAACATGAAAATGTATGTAAACCTGTCATTTTCCCATCACATTAAACCATATGAAATCATCTTAGTGGAATGACATTAAACCACATAGTATTTGGTTTCCTCATAATGGCCTTAATTGTTTTAGAGAATCAATCATCACATGGATTGAATCACTTACATGAGAGACAAATCAATTTAAGAACTCATGGTGTACTACCTTTATCGTTTTCCAGCCTAAGACAATATTAAAATGAATCTATTTGATTATATCATACTTAAAAAATGATTAATTAAAATTCCAATTTAATTTCAATATATCCAATCTCAAGAATGATAAAAAAACATGGGATATATCATAGTCATCACTTGATTCTCACACCAACAATGTCTCACATGTTCTTAGGGGTTATAGTGAATCACTCTAGTGGTCATGAAAGATGTTCACTATATTCAATAGTAATGAAGTTATGTCCTTTTCTCATGATGATAAACTGTATTTATTTAGGTCTGCATCAAATTACCTGAAAATATGGAACAAAAATCTCATTTTAGCCTGATGTTAAACTATACAACTTTTGGTCCTCACTGTATGGCCATAAACGTAAAAGCAACGAAGTCATGAAAAGATTATGTTATACTTCCAGAGATTTGGTCTTCACCCTCAGTAGGTCACCCCGTTAAGTTATTGTGTACCCACGAATTTCATGTTATATCTTTTCTCATTAATAATGTGTTTAATACCCAATGGTGAAACATTGGATGTGATTGAACCCTCATTTAATGTCTCTATTATCCATGAACCAATACTTTGTTGTCTAGTTACACACCAAGTATAATGATATGAGTCTATTTATCTTATTTAATCAAAAAAACCTTTTTTGATTCCTTGAGTTTTAAGAATTAATAAAAATATTATTAAAAAGGGGTTGATTGATCTGAATGTAACCTGCTATAACATAATGGTAAACATAAATGTTTCCTTCAGTCCAGTAAAGTAACCAATAGGGTGTGTTTTGTTCCAATGGAAAACGTCCCCCTTAAACCTATGTGCTATTTTTCTCGTGGTGTGGCATTTTTTGGCTATTGATAATATTTATGATGTCCTCACCCATCTTACCATAGAATCGGTAGGTGGACCGGTCACAACATGACCTCAAGCGCACCTCCCCGTACACCAGATGCTACCAACTAGGAGAGAGGGTGTAAGGATAATCATTGGGGAGACTATACCATAATATCAGTGTTAGAATATAAATATAACAATATATAAATAAATGAAAATAGTGGAATCAATTTAAAATAATAAATAATGAAATAGATTTCAATAGTAATATCAACTCAACAAATAAAATGGACAACGCTAGTTTATACAATGTATGCATGTCATGTTTGTACATATCTAAAAGTAGTAAACAGAAAATCATTCTATACAAATAATTATAAAAATAATTAAAAGGCCCAAATCCCCAAGGGTGATCTCCACACCCGTCCTGAGCTCCCACACTGTCCTTTGCTTCTAACCCCTAGGTAAAGGAAACAACAGCGACCAATGTCCAAGGTCTTGTAAACCTGTAAGGTAAACTTGGGTACCTCAGTGCAATGGAGGCATAAATAGGGTGTGAGATATAAATCATAGTAGTCTAGAACCACCAGTTCCATGATCACTCTAGACAATGAAATAAAATTAAATAGCTTGCTGGTATACAGAAGAAATAACAAAATTTAATAAATAACCAACAACCCATCCAAGTTCTTAAGGGACACCTGATGGTGATACCTTCTTCAGCCAACGATAGGTATATCTAACCATGTCTTTTGTGTGTGTGTGTAGTAATAGCGTATAGTTATATATATATATATATTAATAGATAGATATTCTTATCATCCTCACATATGAACCAAGCACGTACCAATCCCAAATGAACATATACCCTAAATACGATTTCTTTTCTGAACAATATGTAATGCACATATATTAATTACTATGGGAAGAACTCGTGGTATTTCTCCTAGTCTAAACTCCACAAGCTCTCATGGTCTCATGAAAATAAACATGGATTCTCACATTATCTTCCTACCCCGGGCTACCACGGTCCTTGGAAAAATGATGTTGGATAGATGAGGACATAATAAATTGACATCCATTACCAAGAGTATCACACACGATCTATCCCCGGGCTCAACTCCATGATCTCTCACGGTCATTGGAGGATCAGCACCTAAACAAACATATTATTTTTACCCAATGGATCTCACGGTCTCTAGGATATCATTCTTATATAGGGCATAACCATTCAAAATATATAATGCATGAAGCATTTAACCTCCCATGAATTTCATTATCCCAATTAAATTATATACACACACATGAATATTTACATTTACACTAAAGGTAAGACATCTTAAGTATTTCAACTAAAACATTAACATGGGATTCACATTCAACTCCAAAACATGTGGCAAGGGCCACTCATTTATATCATTTTCCATTCTCAAATACATTAGTTAACTCAACAATTAACTATGTACACAAATTAATTTAATTAATTCATCAATTAATTAATCTACCTAAAAATTCATATCTCAAAATAAATTTTCCTGAATTAATTATGTCCTTATAAATACCAACTCTCTATAATAAATTCAAAAATTAAATATCTATGTCATAATATCGAAGGGCCGTAATGAATTCATAATTAATTATCTCAACTTAGCCAGTTCAATATCTCATAATTAATCCCCCAATTAATTATCTATTTTATAATCTCAATGCATATAATTAATTCCCAATTAAATATCTGAGCATAAACAGTTTAATATATATCATAATTAATTCTCAAATTTATTCTCTCAATTATTATTTTTCAAATCACAAAATTAATTCCCAATTAATTATATCAACTTATCCAATTTAATATCTTATAATTAATCCCCCTAATAATTAACTCAACTAAAAATTCCAAATCAAAAAAAATTAATTAATAATTAATTATCACTACAAATCCAAATTAATCTCACATAATTAACCCCCAAAATAATTATCTCAATTACAAATCTCATAGAAAAAAATTATTTCACAATTAATTATCTCAACTTATCCAAATTAATATCTCATAATTAATCCCATGATTAGTTATCTCAATTAAAATTCATAATTAATTATCTTATCTTAGCCAAATCAATATCTCTTAATTAATCCACTGATTAATTATCTTAGTTACAATTCTCAAATCACATAATTAATTGAAAATGAATTATCTCAACATATCCAATTTAATATATCATAATCAATCCCCCAATTAATTATCTGAATTACAATTCTCAATGTATATAATTCGCAATTAATTATCACAAATTAACAAATTTTAAATCTTATAATTAATTCCCTGATTATTTATCTCAATTAAAATTCTCAAAGCACATAATTAATTCATAATTAATTATCTCAACTTATCCAATTTTATTTATTATAATTAATCCTGTGATTAATTATCTCAATTACAAATATCAATCCAAAAAATTAATTCACTATTAATTTTCTCAATATATCCCACTCATTAATTAATAATTAATTATCTCAACTTATCCCTCCCAATACTCGTAATTACCACTTAACCCAAGTCTATCAACATGTAAGGGAAGAAATTGAAAAACACATATCAGTAAGCTAAAGAAATATCGGTCTAATAGTTATGTTTTTTAGCATGAAGACAACGCATTTCTTTGGAGGATTTTTATTAAAAAAATTATTTAATTATCTAATGAAAATTTTTATACAAATAAACAATTAATTCTGCATTTGAAGTCAAATTTCCTAACAATAATAAATAAACAACGTCTATATTCTATTAATTAATCAAATTTGAGGACCCTACCACAATGAATGGACAAGACATGATTTTTAACTCAATGCCACTGCGCGCTCACACACACACACTTCAACATATTTTCTCGCTCACTTTAAAAATGGATCGTAACATCCTAACAATGAAATTGGCACCCAAAATTAGTGCGACGGGGACCAACACCCGCTCAATTAATTAACTGAAACTTAAATAAACCATAAGTACCTAATTCAATGGATATGAAATCAATTATAGGGTATATAGCCTTACCCAAAATTGATGTTGGTGAAATCAATCAAGCCAGACCGCTTCTCATTTGGGGATATTGTAGGAATACAAAACAATGGTTCATGAGACATCTTTTGCACCACCTAGAACCAGAAGAAAAGATGAAAGCAGATTAAACTTTAATAAAGTGTTTCGACCTAACGAAGACTTGGTGAAGGATTTCCGAAATATATGATGCGAAAAACAAAATGAATGGAGAAGGACTCACCTCATAGATATGAAAAACCTTCATGAAGGAATTAGAATGAGATAGTCGCGTGAAGAAGAGCCATGAGGACAAGTGGTGTGCCACCCATGGGTACTAGACCATGGGTGGGTCATGGGCGACAGAGAGTAGAAACTACTGATGTGAAAAATGAAATGCACAGATAAGGAATAACCTTACCAAGATGGAAAACTTTTGTAAAGGAACCATATGAATCCAACATGCGGAGAGGAGCTGGGAGATTGTAGTGGTGCACCTCAACCATTGGAGAAAAGGGGCTCGTGCATCACTAGGAGAAGATTGGGATGCACCTCCCTCATCTCATCTCCCTCAAATAATAAATGAAATACTGAATTTATTATAAGGATTTATATAATAATAATAATAATAGTCACAACTATATAACTATTGTTATCAATTAATTATGATACATATTATAAAAACCCCAACTGCCTATTTAAATAAATCATTTATTACACCTCTTTGATAAACCCCAACTGCCCGTTTAAACACTTCATTTAATTAAAATCATTTCAACTGAAATTAATTTAATAAAATTTTCCAATTCAACTTCATTTAATTAAATTATATCAACCTCAAATTTAATTAAATGAAACCCCTGTTTCACATCAATTAATTAAATTCCCCTTAACCTTGATTTTAATTAAATAATACCCCCATTTAACAACATTTAATTAAATCCCTTTTTATCATGGAATTTAGTTAAATAATTTAACCTAAAACTCAAAACTTCATAAACCACACCATTTGACTCACATGGTCTAACAGAACATGCACATATTTTTTGTCCACTACTTGAAACTAGTTTTTTCAGGAACGGATGACCCGCACGGTTTGACTATGTGCAGCCCATGAAAACGTCACTCCATGGTTGAGTGCTCCTAAAACCCATCCAGCCATCTGATAACTCCTCAACACTTTACCCAAGCCTAATAAAATCATGTTTATAAGATCCCTATCCATGAAACATCATCCCGAAGCATGGTTTTAAAAATGACCCACTGTTACAACAATAAAATTTAAAAACTTTTATGTTTAAACCTGGTTCCAAAAAACATGGGACTTTACAATCTACCCACCTTAAAAACTACTCATCCCTAAGAAGCCATTGGAACTACTAAAACATCAACTAACCCACAAAAGTCATGAAGTCTTATTTGAACATTCACATTGTATTTCCAAATGTTCAATTCACCTTTAACCATTTCACAATTTCAACAGCTTAAACCTTTAAAACCCCGATCCAAAGCTCAAACTCCATCCCAAACATTGAAGTGGTGTTTAACTAAACCTGTACAACTAGAGAAATGATCCCATAATTATCACTTTAACTATCCACTGAGTAGGTATTTCCACCAAAATTCTTATCATTTAACTGTGAAACTCTACCACCACTCTTCCACCACAAGAATATCAAGTTTTCTTCCCAAGAATTATAGTGATGATTCTCATTTGTTTTCCTCAACTTGGTAAACCCGCTTACATATGAGGCCATTATTGAAACTTTATTGAAAAAAATGGTTGAATATTAATCATCCTAATAAAAATGGTCATTCATGATTTCTTGGAAAGACATAATCGACCCAAACCCCACACACTTCATTCAACTGACGACGTTCTATTAAAATGAATCCATCACCAACCACATATACACTGAAGTCCCTAATATTCTTCTAGTGACATTCCTGATTTAATCTATCACAAGGATACTTTAAAACTATCTTTCCTATCATGAATTGAGGTGTAACCCAAATAACCCCACATCACTTGTACAAACCATATAACAACTACTCATCATGCCCCTAAACATTTAAAACATGATCATGGTGTTAGACCGGTGTTATCGTAGTGCCTCCAGGATGAGGTCAAGATAGGGGACTAGAACATCTCATTCCAAAGAGAAAACATAGAGTAAACCCATGTCACCAAAAGCAAGTTTATTCGAACTATTACTGGTCAACACATTTTAAAAACCTCGGCTTCACCTGCTGATGTGTCATCAACCAAACCATGATGCCTATATCATCCAAGGAATACTTGTTCTTTCCAATATTACCACTGAATTTCTTCAAACTAATAGAGTTTTCAAATGTTTCCACACACTTCCAAACTCATCAAAGTCTTGCCACCAAGAAAACACTAACATGTTCACAAGAACCGATGTGACACTACCCACCATAGTAATGTCCATGTTATCGAAGAAAACCCCATTAGATCACAAGAACACTTGTTCAGAGACAAATTAACACACATGTGACATTACACAAACCATTATCATCATGTCACCTTCTCACATGACTACCATATGTTAAACTAATCGGTGTGTCAAGACACTTGAGTCCCGAAAGAATGTCCTCCTGAGTAGTGTGATGAAGTTACCTTAACACCGTAAATGTTCTACTCTGGAGTTAACCTAAGAAAGTATTTATTGAATTAACATGCCCAAGGAAAGAATAACCTCTTATACCAAGCATTCATCAATGATTATTTCCACATAAAGTTTCAACATATAATGACCACCCATCTGAACAAGGGTGTGTTTCTATGAATCCCAAAATTCCTACTAGGGATAGTAGCACCCAAAAGGAACCAACATCAAAATGATTAGAGTGAAAACAATAAATCTCATTTATAAGGATGATACCTCCCATGGGCTAGTCCCTTACAAGTCATACGCATCAAAACTAACTCTCTGTCATGCAAAATAGAAAACACAAGGCTAAAAAGCCCTTTTTAATTTTAGTCATTGAATTAATTCATTTCAACCATTTAAACTATTTAATGAATTTTTTAACAAACCCACAAGTACTATTTCACAACCAGATACTTGGTATTCAATCAATTACCCAGGGGAAAAATAGGAATGATATAACAGAAATCGTGTTTAAACATTAAACATTTACTTCATTTCATCTTAAATATGCAATTTAGCATCTAAATTACTTTTAATCAGAAGATGACGTATAAGGGTCCCATTTTTCAATAAAGGGTCTTCCAAAATAAACCCAAAACAGTTAATTTCAATCAAAACTCCATAGTTTTACATTCATAACCATTTCCAGACACACTATGTTATACAAGGCTCAAACACATGGGTGGCCATCTACCAATCGATAAGTCTCCCATAAACCTTATAACTAGAATTTGGATCCCATTCATCACAATCAATGATCTTTTAATATTTTAACTTTATAATCCCTTTTTTATCATTAAAATACAAATGATTCAATTTTCAGGTTATAAGTCACCTATACACCTTACAACTGAAACTGGTTCCCATCATAAATGCAACCAATCAATTTTCACCAATGCACCCATTTACACATCAAAACATCTCTAGGATGTTATCACAAGTAGTTACACCGAATTATGGTATAACATAGAAGCATTTAGTAATATTAAAGCAGTAATCACAGAGGCGTCATTGTATATAAACACTCAAGCATGGTAAATCCATCACTGAAACATGTTATCTAAAGAGGCATGCTAAAGCAGATCAAAACATGGAATTACACCCAAGGAACACAACCAAAATTAGTATGCATCCTACTAATGAAACTACATGGAATGTCATATGTAGTGAATTTGAACCTCTAAGTGCCTAAGATGATGAATATAATGGAACTTCTTTATCGTATCAACCCAAAGAAAATTTCTGAAATTCTCTAAATCAATAAGCATCAGAAAGTACCCTAGGCCCCCAAGGTGAAATCATATAAACTATAGTATCAAAGGGTATCAGCATCAATTCCAAACCCTAGAAACTTGGTCATTTCTCGTACGTGGGGTGATCAGTCCTAGCTAGAACTATTAACTAAGCGCCGACACTTTCCTTTTCTCCTGTCTACCATCCCAAAATAGAAAGTCTAAGAAAATAACAAATAAAACCAAAACATAAATGGCAGTCGGAATATGGTGTGAGATATGAATCCCATTAGGCGGGGAACACTAGTGAAAAAATATATCTAGACAATTAAATAAAATTAAATAGTTTGTAGTAATATCAGAGCAATAATAGAATTTAATAAATAACTAGCAATTCATCCAGGTTCCTAAGAGACACCTGACAGGGATACCTGCTTCATTCCACATCTGGTACGCCTGATCATGTCAATTATGTGTGTGTATATATATTAACTCTGTAAATATTTATATAAACAAATATGTATTCTTAGAATACTCCTATATAGACCAAGAATGTACCAATTCCAAAAGGATATATACCCTAGATTCTATTTCTGGCTTGACCAAGCAGTAACACATAGACATTAATTACCAGGGGAATCACTCATGGTCTTTCCCCTGGTCCAAACTCCATGTGATCTCATGACCTCATGGAAATCATCATGGAATCCCACATGGTCTTCCTCCTCAAGCCCTCATAGCCCTTTGGAAAACAATGTCAGATGGATCGAGGCATAACACACAAACATCCATCACTAAGAGTAGTTCTCATAGTCTAACACCTGGCTCAACTCCCTGAGCTCTCACGGTCTCTGAAGGATCAGCAATAAAACTAACATATTCTTTCTCCACATAGGCTATAATGGTCCCTTGGCTCCCTTTCTTATATAAGGTGTTTCCATTCACAATATATAATATATGAAGCATTTAACCTTCTAAGAATTTATTTAGCCCAATTCAATTACATATAATCAATCATATTCACATTTATACTTTAGGAAAACCATCTTAAATATTTCAGTTAAAACTTTAATAGGTGCTTTGCATTCAACTCAAAAACATGAGGCAATGTCCTTTAATTCATCACATTTGAAAAATTTAAATCCATTAGTTAACTCAACAATTAATTATGTACCAAAAACCCATTAATTAATTAATCAATTAATTAATCAACATCACAATTTATAACTCATAATTAATTTCCGAGAATTAACTATCTTATTATAAATCTCAACTCTCCATAATAAATTCCTAAATTACATATCTACATAATAATATCAAAGGCACATAATTAATTTACAATTAATTATCTAGATCCTAGCTAATTCAATATCAACTAATTATTCCCTTAGTTAATTATCTATATTACAATCCATGAATATAATTAATTCACAATTAATTATCTCAAATTAACCAATTTCAGATATATCATAATTAATTCCATGATTAATTATCTCAATTTCAATTTTTTAAAGAAAAAAATTAATTCATAATTAATTATCTCAACTTAGTCAATTTAATATCTCATAATTAATCACCTGAATAATTATCTCAATTACAAATTTCAAAGCACAAAATTAGTTCAAAATTAATTATCTCAACCTAGAAGAATTAATATATCATAATTTATCCCCCATATAATTATCTCAATTACAAATATGAATTCCCAAAATTAATTCACAATTAATTATCTCAACTTATCCAAATCAATATCTCATAATTAATCACCCAATTAATTATCTCAATTTCAATTCTAAAATCACATTATTAATTAAAAGTTAATTATCTCAACTTAGCCAAATTAATATCTAATAATTAACCCCCGATTAATAATCTCAATTACAATTCTCGAAACACATAATTAATTGATAATTAATTATCTCAAATTTTCCAATTTAATATCTTATAATTAATCTGCTGCCTAATTATCTCAACTAAAATTATTAAAGAACATAATTAATTCACAATTAATTATCTCAACCTAGAAAAATTTATTTCTTATAATTAATCTTATGATTATTTATCTTAATTACAACTCTTAAAGTACATAATTAATTCATACTTAATTATCTCAACATAGCAAATTTTAAATCTTATAATTTATTCCATGATTAATTATCTCAATTATAAATCTAAAATGAAAAAAACAAATCACAATTAATTATCTCAATATATCTCACTCATTAATTCATAATTAATTATCTCATCTTATACCACCAAATACTCTTAATTACCACTCAACCCAAGTGCATCAACATGTAAGGGCTGCAATAGAAAAACACATATTAGCACGTTAAATGAACATATCAATCTAATAATTGTGTTTTTATCATAAATATAGTGAACCTCCTTTGGAGGGGTTTTATTACAAAAATTGTGATTTTGTAATCTAAGAAGTTATTTTATACCAATAAACAATTCATTCAGCATTTTTAGTCAAATTTCCCAAAAACAATAATTAAAAAACTACTATAAGGACCCAGCCTTAAAACATTACATATTGTTGAATTAAATTGAATAATTCGCATTGAGGATCTTTTCATGTTTAGAGTTTTAGATAATTAGGACTTAACTATTATATCTCAAATATTAAAAAGTAGACACATCTACTCAGTTTCCATTTTTTCACAAAATAAAAACTCTTAAACAAAAGAGTCATGTCTAGATCCTTGTTTTAGACAGCATGACATTTCCTTGATCCCATCCTTGACCCTATTCCACTTTATATCCTGTGAAAAACACTTCAAAAAAACTTTGTATGACCATAAAAATCTCAGTAAGGGTTATAACAATATGGAAAGAAAACATTATTCCATGTATGCATAAGAATCAATGAAATCATACTTTACTAATAAAACATAAGAAATTTAACATACCTCATGAAATCATAAGATTTACGCATAACTCAACAGAAATAATAAGACATAAAGGTAACTTGAGGAATTCATAGCATTCTTACGTAGGGAGTAACCCTCATGGTTATGTTTGGAATACCCATCACAGTATATTCCCTAAATCTATTCGGAGAAACCTTAGCGTTTAACCCCTTCGTGTTACCCAATGCATTGGAGAGCTATCACTGGCTCACCCGCCCATAGTTTATCACAGAACCACCCGTCTTCATAAACAATGCCCAAGAACCATAACAAAAACATAACAAAAAACTTAAGAATAAAGTAAAGATAACATTCCCACATTTCAATAATAATATAACATTTAAAGATATTGAAATAATGAATCCATTCTAAAAAACATTTTCGAAACCATTTAAAACATTTAATAAAGAGATTTTTGAATCAAAGTGTCCCATACCACTTTGAAGATTTTAACATTTTAAACCATTAATATCCATAGAAATAAATCCTTAAAACCATTTTGAAAACGTGGATATTAAGGAGAACTATTTATAATAATAATTCATTAAAACATTTAAAATGATATTTTAGTTAAAGATTTTTTAACAAAATGAGAGACACTTGAATACAAATAATTGAGGAATAACATTTATTCATAACTTTATAATATCATGACAATAAAGGGATTCATGATATAATATTCCAAATGACAGTATATACACCATATTTGAGTGAATTGGTGCATAACAACAATGAATTCTAAATAGAAATGTAAAATGAGATGAAATCCCTTATAAAGAAGGTATCCGTATATTAAGGATAAATCAATCTCATAATTATGTGTGACAAATATAAATACACCCAATATAAGTGGATATTAAGTGTTAAACAATCAGAGGTCATTCACACATATTCATAGGATGACATATTCAATAACTACAATTTCAACCCAAAGAAATCAAAATTGGGTTAAGAAGTTCCCTGGAAAAAATTCGACAGTCTAACGATGTCACTTTAGAATTCAGAAAATGAGTTGATGAGACAAAAAGGGTATCTCACCACATGGAAATAAATTTTACATCAATAAAGATATATAATAACATATCCCAACATAATAATATGTAAATTAAAAGACATAAAAAGATAAGTCTTTTAAAAAGAAGAGGGTGAAAGGTTCCCTTACCTACATGGGTAACTTTCGAAATGTACACCCCATGAAAGAAAGACTATTTAACATTGGTGTAAATAACCATAAAAAAATTATATTACAAAAAGATTAGAATAATGGAAAATACATACACCACTCAAAGTAAATAGTGTCAAATGTAGCATAAATCTCACTGGAATAAAAGTAAGATGAAAAATCCCTTACAAAAACTCGGCTGCCCAACGGCGCCACTTAAAACATCCAAAAAAATTGATTGAAAAAATAAAATAGGGTCTCTCATCATATGAACATAAAATGTACAGTAAGAGGAATATAAAATAACATCCCCAAACATAAGAATTAGAAGCTTAAAATAAATGAAACTAAAGAGAGTACTTAAAAAGAAAGAGAGAGGTAGGATCCCTTACCTCAAGTCCGACTTGTCTAGTTCATTTCTTTATATTCTTGAATAATAAACTACAGTTAATTTATAATTGATTAAGAACCTTTTTCAAGTTCATTATTCATTTTATATCACTTATTACCATGTTATAAAAAATATGTAATTATTTAAGTTTATAACGGTTGTTTTGTCGATCATTGGTACTTGAGTCAAAAATAAACTTCTTATAATTACAAGTGGTTCATGTGGTAAAATATCCATTATATCAAGATTATTGTATTAATTATTTAGATATCATATATATCATATATACCCAGTATATACTTTCATTTATAATATTACATAAAATTTAGTGTTACGAAATGAAATGCACCGTTCATGGAGATGGTAAGTCGTACGTACGGATGAACGCTACTTTCATTTCTGTTTCATATTTAATGAAATTAAAAATAAATGAGATATATATATATATATTATAATTAAATTATAATATATATGTTATATAGGTCACATAATTTCATTAATTTTATTCTTTATACATTCCATTTATTGCATGAACGAGTAACATCACTTGAGGCGGCGGTAGTCCACTCTTCCTCAAATGAAATTATCGCATTTGCACAACATGCAAAGCATAAAGGTATGTTTTAAATGTAAAATAAATAAGCATAGAGAGGAAATAAATATAATATATATCATATATAAATATATTGGCATCTTAATGGCCACCTTTAAAGGTGTTAAAAGAATATAGAACAATCATCGTTTCGTGAGGCAGTAATTCTACATCCACAGAAACAGTATGTTCTTTAACCATTAGACGGAGATGTGTGTAAGTTTAGCTAGAATAATTATTATAAAAATATCCTATTATATTTAAGATACTGTTTTTGTTACAAAATTAATGAATAAAAAGAGTTTAGGGGGTTGGAGAAGCAAAATAAAACAAAATAACATAAGAGAGGACATTACCTTTAAATCGGGTCACTCCCTTTGGTTTGAACCAAAAGGTTTTCTTGAAGAGATTTATACCTAAGGTAAGGATTCTATGATGAATAGAGGGATATGGAGAGATAAAATGAATAGAGTTTTGTCGATCCAATAGATTTAGAGGTGTGGGTAAGGAGGTAGTGGTGGGGGCCTTTTATAAGAGGGAGGAGGGGCAATCTTGGAATGTCAATAAATGTTACTTTATATTAAAATGAGTTTAGGATTTTAAAGGTCCCACATTGATATATTTCTAGGATAAGGTGATACTGGTTCTAAATATACTCATCCAACAGGTTTTAGGCAAGTGAAAGTCTTATATTTTACATTATCTTTTCATTTTATTTAAATCGTTCATTAATGAGATAATTGCGGCATCAACATGGTGTCATAAATAAATTAATTTATTTAATGTCTAAAAATTATAAAAAAAATACTATTATGTAGGAAATATTTTTAGATTTCCAATTACTATTTATAGCCCAAGATATCATTTACACAGAAAAAACTAAAATTGTTTTACTTGGGTGATACATACTTTGGTTATACTTTCCTTTTCAAAACATGAAATTAAAAAGTGTCACTATCACACCAAAAGTGATTCCATGGGGTCCCAAAGATTGATACAAGGAATCCCAAGGTCGGCCATGACACACCCAGTAGAATTAGGACACATTTTGGGGTCATTTGTTATTATTATGATATTATTTCATTACACTTAACTACTGGATTACTAATTAATCACAATAATTAAAGATAACTACCGTCGTTACTATTCATAATGTCCAAAAACAAAAGAGTCTTAATTACATAATTTGGACCTTATGATTCCAAATATGGAATCCATTTTATCAAATACAAAACACACAAATTGTAGTTATTAATTTAAAAGTAAATCATGTTGTCAAAACAAAAGACGGGTTTTTAAAAAGTAAAATTTATCAAAAATTGACTTGATTTTACATCCAATTAAAAAGTGAAATTACTTCCAATGAATAACATTGTATTAAGTTATAAAACAATAATTCAATTATACTTTAAAATCAATTAAAATTACAATCTAAATATATAAATATATTTGATGAAAAGGCAGTTTTGAATTAAAAAGGTGTATTTTTTACTATTCATTAAAAAAAGACATTATCAAAAAATAAAAAACATTAACCCTAAGATATATTTGATATTCCAAATTCAGAAATTATTTTCATTTTAAAAAATTCAGAACATAAAAGTTTCATTAATAAACCATATAGTTAATTCCCGCTGTAAAAAAATAGCGTGTTTTTAAGAAACAATATCTGTCAAAAGATTGACACTTGTTTATGTCCATTTTCAAAGTGAAATTAATACTAATGAACAAAATTGAATTAAAAGGTAAAAATATATTCTAATTACACATTAAAACAATTAAAAAATATAATATATCCATATAATTAAATTAGATGGAAAAGTAGTTTTGAAGTAAAATGCAGTATTTTTCACTATTCGTTAAAAAAAATGAACATTTGTCAGAAATATACCAAAAATTTATCCAATGTAAATTTCAATAACCCAGTTCTAAAGAATAAGTTTATTTTGACAAATAGAGCTTATAAAATTGTCAAAATTTAGATTTAAAAAAGGTTCTCCATCAAAAGGCGGTAAAACAATGTTTTAAAAATATTAGAGTATTTATACTTACAATTGGATAAATTTTCATTTTAAGCCTCTAACATTTATTGGAAAAATGTAAAAATTTTTAACAAACATATGTAATCATTTTTAAGTTAGTTATGTTCATTCCCACCATTACAATGGCTAGGCATTAACTATTTAAAATAATTATATTATTAGTGTGCAACGTACGATTTCAAAGAAACATGTTGTTGCGTATTGGGTATGCCATTGAACATAGAATATCCTTTAAAGTAATATTAATATTTTATACACAAATATTAATAAATATGAAAATTTAATATTCTTTATTTACCTGGGATGTTACATCCTTCCCCCCTTTTGAGAATTTCATCCTCACAATTTTAAAAAAAATTGTGCTTGGAAACTTCATTGAAAGTCCCACATCGGAACAAGAGTCAGTAAAACTATCACATTAAAATAAAAAAAGAGAATTACAAAGGTCACCTGAGTTAACCCATAATAGGATTCCATGAAAACATGGATATGGAGGAGAAAAAAAGGGTCATGTTCTGATGGAGGGTGATAGAAAACATGATTAGGAGAAAGTTAACCACAAGAAAATCACAAACTTATGATGGGTTAAAGTGTATGTGATTCCCCATTCGGAAAAATTAGCAGACAACATTTTTGTTTTAAATTAATTTTAATTGAGACATTTATTTGTGTGCTTAACTAAAACATAACGAATCATACTTACTTTTCATGTTGACTTCTAACTTTTTCTATATTTCTTACACAAACTAATATTTTCTCCAAAAGAAGAGTATTTAGGATAACTTGTTCACATTAAGAGCACTATAATCAAATTCTAGAGAATCTTCTAATCCAAAAAAGAGAACTATATACTCCCCATGTCCTTAGACCAAAACAAAAACCAAAATTTTTAGTACGAGATCAGATAATCCACAAAAGGATAATCCTTTATAAAAATAAAATCTATTCTTAATCTCCAAAATTTGTCCAACAAAACCCAAAGTTCAAAGAAGACCATTCGATAAACAATTTTTCCATTAAATTCATCAATGTAAACCAAACTAAGATTGAAACCCAAATCTTTGAATGATTTAATCACATAGTCTTCTAAGGTAAAAATTATCATTTATCTCCAAGTAACATCATTTTCCCTTAAAGTATCATATTGAAAATTATTTAACCTAATCATATATCCTCCATGATACGTCAATATTTTCCTAGATAACCCAAAATCAACTTATTCCTGATTCATCATCTGAATAAAAAGAATGTTTCATACTAACCAAGGACTTCACTTAGTCCAGTTGTAGGTGATAAATACCAATCGCACTTTGGTTGTGGGTTCGATTCTCACAGCTTTGTCTGATACGACGGGTTATCACACGGTCTGCATGTTTTCCTTTTTCCAAAACTATATAATTCTTAAAACATTCCCCAAAAAGAGATAAAATTTTAAAAAATAACCATAACATAATTTAACCTCATGTTTATCTCATGCCTTTCATATTCCATCATATCATATAGCACCCCATAATTACCTCAAAAGTAAGGATCATATAAACCCTAATGGTTACGTTTATAATTATTACCTGAACTTCCACATTGATTTGGTTCTCTCATACATGATGCATTAGAGAACTCGCCCAGGTTCAAGTGGTTAATCATGACTCCTTGATAGTTGGTTTAGAATAACCACGAGATTCCTCATTGAGTCCCCCATTTCATCTAGCCTCTTAATCAGAGAACCATCACAGTTTCCTTCAAACCCATTGTCACTTTGGTGCCTACTAGATCCATCCATTTACTAAAACCAAAAATTTCTTGTGTGAGTATATCAACATAATCATCATGTACTAATGAGGAATGTAAACACTAATATATACTTACTCATTCACTTTATCTAAAAACTATTACTCTTTTGAAATCCTAGCCATTATGGTAATGTCACTTATGCTTAAAGAATACCATAACCTCTAAAGTTATCTAAACCTACCTTTGATACCAACTATAAGGACCCAACCTTAAAACATTACATATTCTTGAATTAAATTGAATAATTCACATTGATGATATTTTCAGGTTTAGAGTTTTAGATAATTAGGACTTAACTATTACATCTCAAAGATTACAAAGTAGACACATCTACTCAGTTTCCATTTTTTCAAAAAATAAAAGCTCTTGAACAAAATAGTCATGTCTAGATCCTTATTTTAGACAGCATGACATTTCCTTGATCCCATCCTTGACCCTATTCCACTTTATGTCCTCTGAAAAACATTTCAAAAAAACCTGGGATGAGCATAAAAATCTCAGTAAGGGTTATAACAATACGGAAAGAAAATATTAGTCCATTGATACATAAGAATCAATGAAATCATACTTTACTCATAAAACATAAGCAATTTAACATAACTCATGAAATCATTAGATTTATGCATAACACAATAGAAATCATAAGACATAAAGGTAATATGAGGTATTCATAACATTCTTACGTAGGGAGTAACCCTCATGGTTACATTTCGAATACCCATCACATTATATTCCCTAAATCTCTTTGGAGAAACCTTAGAGTTTAACCCCTTCGCATTACCCAATTCAATAGAGAGCTATCACGGGCTCACCCGCCCATAGTTTATCATGGAACCACCCGTCTTCATAAATTTCCCAAGAACCTTAACATAAACATAACACATAACTGAAGCATAAAGGAAAGATAACATTCCCACATTGAAATAATAATATAACATTTTAAGATATTGAAATAATGAATCTATTCTAAAAACCATTTTGAAAACCATTTAAAACATTTAATAAATATATTTTTGAATCTAAGTGTACCATACCACTTTGAATCTTGTAACATTTTAAAACATTAATATCCATATAAATTAATCCTTAAAACTATTTTTAAAACATGGATATTAAAGAGAAATATTTATAATAATAATTCGATAAAACATTTAAAACGATATTTTAGTTAAATAGTTTTTAACAAAATGAGAGATGCTTGAATACAAATAATTGAGGATTAACATTTAATTAGAACTTTATAATATCATGAAAATAAAGGGATTCATGATATAATATACCAAAGGACAGTATATACACCATATAAGAGTGAATTGGTGTATAACAACAATGAAGTCTCAATAGAAATTTAAAATGAGATAAAATCCCTTTTAAAGAAGGTATCATTAAATTTAGGATAAATCAATCTCATAATTATGTGTGACAAATATAAATACACCCAATATAAGTGAATATTAAGTGTAAAACAATTAGTGTTCATTCACACATTTTCATAGGATGACAAATTCAATAACTACAAGTTGAACCCAAAGTAATCGAAATTGGGTTAAGAGGTTCCCTTGTAAAAATTCGACAGCCTAATGGCGCGACATTAGAATTCAGAAAATGAGTTGATGAGACAAAAAGGGTATCTCATAACTTGGAAATAAATTTTCCATAAATAAAGATATATAATAACATATCCCAACATAATAATATGTAAATTGAAAGATATAACAAAAGAAGTCTTTTAAAAAGAGGAGGGTGAAAGGTTCCCTTACCGACTTGGGTAACTTTCGAAACGTACACCCCATGAAAGAGGGACTATTCAACATTGATGTAAATACCCATAAACGAAAGTATATTACACATAGAGTAGAATAATGGGAAGTAAATACACCAATCAAGGAAAATAGTGGCAAATGTAGCATAAATCTCACTAGAATAAAAGTGAGATGAAAAATCCCTTACGAAAACTCGGCTGCCTAACGGCGCCACTTAAAACATCCAAAAAATGGATTGATAAAATAAAATAGGGTCACTCATCATATGAAGATAAAATGTACAGTAAGAGGGATATAAAATAACATCCTCCAACATAAGAAAGAGGAGATTAAAAGAAAGGTCATAAAAGCGAGTACTTAAAAAGAAAGAGAGAGGTAGGATCCCTTACCTCAAGTCCGACTTGTCTTGTTTGTTTCTTTCTATTCCTGAATAATAAACTATATTTAATTTCTATTTTCTTAAGAACATTTTTCAAGTTCATTATTCCTTTAATATCACTTATTACCATGTTATGAACATTATTTAATTTAAGTTTATAACTGTAGATACCCGAAGCTTAACGTACATGGGCATTACATTACTTTTACGGAATACTTAATACATAACAAAAACAGACACACAAGGACCGTAATAGTTTAGTGTCTTTGGAAACTCGGAATATAATCTTCTAAACGTGGTGAAAGATCTTCAAAATCTCCCATAAAGATCTTCCCCTTTTTTTACCAAAAACCTTTCTTTATATCCTGGGGAAAAGAAAACATAAAAGGGTGAGCTCAAATGCTCAGTAAGGGTAAAAAAAAGAAATATCAATCACATCATATTCATAAGAACATAACATTTTGGAAATCTTAACCTGCAAAAGAGATCATAATTTCATAACATGGGATAAATCATAGTAGTGAAATGTAATCCCAATAATAATAACATAAAACATGAAACTTTATGGAATACACACATAATCATATAGAATCATATCTTATTAGTCAAGACTCATTTCCAAGACTATCTTAGTGGACAAAGTCCATTTCTGAACCAAGTCACCCTCGTTTCAGTCCTGTTTCACTGAACCGGTATAACCTACCATTCCAGCCATGTCTATCTCATGAGATATAAAATCTTTACCCAATGCATTGGAGGGAGATATAGGTCCCACCCATCACATAATGATACCATTCTTATGTGTGCCACAAAATCATAAACCATGCATCATAGCATAACCCATGTAATAAAAATGGGAATCTTAAACATCGTGACATCATCAAACAATTCATATAAGATAAAGGAATTCATAAAAATAATTCCATCACAACATAATCAAATCAAAGTAATAATAGGGATATAAACAGAACCCTATATTATCTTAGATAGAAAATAATTTAATAAAACACTTGAACTCCATTCTTGAGGAAAATATCCTTTCAAATTCAAAAACATTTTCCTTTCTTAACATGTAATACAATTTTAAACTAAAAGAAGTTTATTAAAAATAAACTTAAAAATTTGTAAAGGAAGCTTCTTGGAAATTTTTTTAAAAAAATCCATTCATGCCGTATAAGTTAAAAAAAACTTTCTTCTCGTACTTTTGTCGGAAAAGTCAAAAAGTACCTCATACGAAAAACGACAAAAGATTCATTTCATATCTTTTACTAAAAACTCACCGAAGGGTAAAATTGGATTTAAACAATTTTAGGTGGATGGAAACAATATTAAATATTGAGGAAACATGGATGTGGATGATAAAATACACCCCAATAAATACCAACATATAAACAATCTCGGATAAAATGATATTGTGATATTTTCCCTTACCTTAGGTCTGATTTGCTTCGTATGTGTCCGAACCTCCTCTTCTTTGAAGCACCTCTTTGAGATCTCCCTTTATGGAACTAAAATTGGTCTTTGATGAAGACCAGAACCTCTAGGATATTTCTAGGGAAGTGGAGAAGAGAATTTGGCAGGGGTTGGCCGAGCTTGAAGGCTCAAAGTTGTTTGAGGAAGAGAGGGAGGAGGTGCCCTTTTATAAGGGAGGAGAGGGGCACCTTTGGAATAACTAAAACTATTATTTTATTATAAAGTCAAATTCGGTTTTAAATAGCTCCAAATTGATTTATTTCGAAGCTAAGGTGTGAATGGATCAAAATACTCTCATCCAATAGAATTTAGACAAGTTTATGTTCCAATATTAACCTTATCTTTTAGTTTTAACTCTTAGTTAATTAGATTGACATTTACCATGTCACTTTGCATTTTTATATTATATAGTTAATAAACTTACCATATACATCCAAGCGACCATAAAGTTGTGTTTTATTAATATATATAACCTTATCTAAGTCATTTGGACGAACCTTAGATTTTTTGGAATAAAATAACAATTAATAATATAATATTTGTTTTAAAAACTATTTTATGTCAATTTAGACACTATTAAATAGTTGATTTTTTTGAAACTCATAACAGAATGATTACTTCGACAAAAATTAATTAAATTAATCCTAACATGTCATATTAACCTAGGAAATTAGTTTAATTTATAAAAAGTCTCAAATGATACTTATTTAGGTATTTATAATATCAATTATTATAATTTTTCACTATTATGGTAATTACTGCATCATCATTGTGTCATAAATAAATTAAATTATTAAAGTATAAAAATTACAAATAAAATATCATTATGTAGGAAATATTTTTAGCTTTCTAATTAATATTTATAGTAGAATTTATCTTATGTATAACCTTATATTAAAAATGATTTAGTTATTAAACTTTGATTTTAACTATTTTAACCCTTCTTTAAATAAATTAATAATAAATGTCCTAATCTAATCCAAGTGGGCCTAAATGGTCATATTTTATTCCTAAGATTGTTTTTGGTCGAATTACACTTGTCCAATAGAATTAGGACATGTGTTAGGGTAATAATAATATCATTTTTACCCTTAATTACCCTATTTACTTTTAACCGTGGTAAAAAATGTAAAAAGTTACTATTCACCAAAAAAATATTTTAATCTCATTGAACCACATTTTACTTACTGAAATCAACCGTGTCTCTTGGATTTTTGAAATTCCACTCACAGAAGCCGTAAAATTAAGTTTTATGAAAAATTCATTTTTTTAACTACCACTTAGTGGTTTCACAATTCATCAAAAAATGAAAGTTTCCAGAAAAATACCAAAAATTAGGCTTAAGCTATATTTGATATTATGAACTCAAAAATGATGTCTATTTTACCAAATTAAAAACATATCAGTTGCATTAATTAATTTAAAAATTAATTCCCGTCGTCAAAACAAATAGCGTGTTCTTAAGAGATAATAACTATCAAAAGATTGACACTTGTTTATGTCTGGTTTAAATGTAGAATTACATCCAATGACCAACATTGTATTAAATTGTAAAAATATATATTCTAAATATACTTTAAAACCACTCAAATTAATAATTTATCACTATTAATTATTTTGATTAAAAAAAAGTTGTTTTTAATTAAAATTTAGTAATTTTCACTATTCATCAGAATATGAAAGTTATCTGAAAAGTACCAAAATTTCACCTTAGGCTAAATTCGATACTACAAATCCAAAAATGAATTCCATATTGAGAGATAAAATTTCTAAAATTTTAAAAGGTTGTTATTACTATTCATAACGGCTAGTTTTAATAATATTTTAATAGCATATCGTTGTTTAGTGAAACTCGGTTTTGCGTACTACACACGCTATCAAGGAAGGTCGCGATTGCCTGTAATGCAAGGCAAGTCAAAGATGCGTGTTGAGAAAGATCCTTTTTGTATAGCGTAGAACACAAGACATTAATGAAATTAAAAAGAATATTTTTCATAAAATCTCGGGGTGTAACATTCTACCCCTCTTAAAATGAATTTCGCCCTCGAAATTCGTCGGGGTTATAAATGGTTTACTACTCAAAAGTTTCTTTAATAGAAACCCACATTGTAAAAAGAAATACCCAAACTTGGCTTTAAAAACTAAATTATGAAATGTAACGATTACCCAATTAAACTAATCACTGGGTTTCTACATAGGTGAAAATATGGATATGGAAGAGAAATCTAACCATTATGTTCTGATGGAGAGTGGTAGAGAACATGGCTATGGAAAAGCCAGCAATCACAAAGCCATAAATTTGTGACGATATAAGGTACCATCTGATTCATCAGATATAAGAGCACAAGGACAACATTTTTGGTTTTCAAGATCATTTCCCTAAAGTTCATGAAATTGGAATTAGAAGAAATACTTTCGTGATTTTGGTATAGTCTCTCTGTTTGTCGTTCTTTGGACAATTTCCACTTCATCTCTTAAATAAATGAAGTTGAATTTGTCATTCGTGATGTGTTAGCAGATCATGTGATAGAATGATGGGTCATTCCATCTGTCTCAAACAAAGGGTTAGAAAAGTTATCAAAAAATACATAAGTCCATCTATAGTGAGACTAATCATATATGGTTCCTAAAATGGACTTATACTTCATATATCATACTGCTTAATATAATAAAACTAGTTTCTACTAAACAGGGACTTCTTGTAGGCCAGTGATAGGCGATAAAGGCCAGTTGCACTTCGGTTGTGGGTTTGATTCCCACAGCCTTGTCCGACGCGATGGGCTGTCGCCCGCCCTGCAGGTTGTCCTTTTTATAAAACTATATAATATCAAAAGTTCTATCCTTAAAAAATACTAACTTATGTCCAACATAATACATTCCAATCTTTAGGCTTATCTAAAATAATTCGGTCCAAGCTCATATTATAAAGAAAATGATCACGTGAATGCCATCATTTATCCCCCATATATCATAAGATATATCTTGTTGGTCAAATTACAAACATGTGAATACCTTAATCATGTATTTTCTTGAAGAATGAATATCCATTGAACCTTAGTGAAAACATGAATGAAGTTAAAAGTTAACACTTTCCACATACAAAAATCTTCAAAATTCTATATCCTCAAACCATGATATCACTTAGTCCTTATATCAATCATGAGCTCATGAATACTGTCAAACATTTCATTTTCTCCTTATCCCTTCAATATGCGCATATCATCTGCTTTCCAAAAATATCTGAATAACCTTTCATGGTTACTGGTACCATTAATCATACACTTTTAAAACTTAAGGAAAGACAATAGTGTAACAATCCTTAGATGTCTCTTTATTCCATAGTACCATGAGATTACTTATACATCATTACACATGATAAACATGTAATGATTCCACTACATTCTTAAACCATTGACCAAGCTTCAACAATTCTTTCATCTCACATATCATTTGTAGTCTCTTCATCATCATCCACATAAATACTACCCATATGACCATACTGATTCTCTTCATGAGACTTTCCCTTAGGGCATTGGTTTGTATAATGCCCATACATTCCACATTTAATTCATTTAACCATTGTTGATGTCGTAGCAATACCATTATCCTCATCCTTAGTGTTAACTGAACCTTTTCCTTTGAACATACTGGCTTTGTGTCCTTCTTTTCCACACCCAAAGCATCTTCCAGTTCCTTTGAAACATTCTCCTTGATGCCTCTTCCAACATGATTTAAATAGGGTAAATTGAACTTTCTTTCCTCTATGATCATCATTAAACTCCATCTTTCTCTTATTAGCCGAGTCAGGAAACTTACCAAATTTTACTTTATTGATCATATTATGAGATTGCTGATTCGGCATAATAATGATGTTTGGACTTCCAAATCCCATTTTATTTGGTTGCTCATGAAGAATATTATTCCATTGTCCATCATATCCTCCATTATCTTGAATCATCTTGTTTCCAGCCATTTTCTAAAACCCAAAAAGAAGAGTGTGAGAGGCAAAAATCATAATAAAGGGGGAGTAACATCAATATGTAACGTCATTGGTTTAATCTAATATCGTTACAATAGTTATAAGACTATATCCTATATGTATACTTATCCTTAGGGACATCCCTAGATATACCTTTCAAATATCTCTAGGGATCTCACTAACGTTTTCGCATCCTAGTTTCCAAAGGTTGACTAAACTTTTCCTCTGATACCAACTGTAGAGACCCGAAGCATAACGTACACGGACATTGCATTAATTTTGAGGAATACTTAATACATAACAAAAACAGACACAAAAGGACTGTAATAGTTTAGTGTCTTTGGAAACTAGGAATATAATCTTCTAAACGTGGTGAAAGATCTTCAACATCTCCCATAAATATCTTCCCCTTTTTTACCTAAAAACTTTCTTTATATCCTGGGGAAAAGAAAACATAAAACGGTGAGCTCAAATGCTCAGTAAGGGTAAACAAAAGAAATATCAATCATACAATATTCATAAGAACATAACATTTTGGAAATCTTAACCTGCAAAAGAGATCATAATTTCATAACATGGGATAAATCATAATAGTGAAATGTAATCCCAATAATCATAACATAAAACATGAAACTTTGTGGCATACACACATAATCATAGAGAATCATATCTTATTAGTCAAGATTCATTTCCAAGACTATCTTAGTGGACAAATTCCATTTCTGAACCGAGTCACCCTCGTTTCCGTCCTGTTTCACTGAAGCGGTATAACCTACCATTCCATCCATGTCTATCTCATGAGATATAAAATCTTTACCCAATCATTGGAGGGAGATATAGGTTCCACCCATCTCATAATGATACCATTCTTATGTGTGCCACAAAATCATAAACCATACATCATAGCATAACCCATGTAATAAAAATGGGAATCTTAAACATTGTGACATCATCAAACCATTCATATAAGATAAAGGAATTCATAAAAATAATTCCATCACAACATAATCAAATCAATGTAATAATAGGGATATAAACAGAACCCTATATTATCTTATATGGAAAATAATTTTGTTAAAACACTTGAACTCCATTCTTGAGGAAAATATCCTATCAAATTCAAAAACATTTTCCTTTCCTAACATGTAATACAATTTTAAACTAAAAGAAGTTTATTAAAAATAAACTTGAAAATTTGTAAAGGAATCTTCTTGGAAAAATAAATTTCAAAATCCATTCATGCCATATAAGTTAAAAAAACATTATTCTCATACTTTTGTCGGAAAAGTCAAAAAGTACCTTGTACGAAAAACGACAAAAGATTCATTTCATATCTTTTACTAAAAACTCGCCGAAGGGTAAAATTGGATCTAAACAATTGTAGGTGGATGGAAAAAATATTAACTATTGAGGAAACATGGATGTGGATGATAAAATACACCCCAGTAAATACCAACATATAAACAATCTCGGATAAAATGAGATTGTGATATTTTCTCTTACCTTAGGTTCGATTTGCTTCGTATGTGTCCGAACCTCCTCTTCTTTGAAGCGCCTCTTTGAGATCTCCCTTTATGGCACTAAAATTGGTCTTTGAGGAAGACCAGAACCTCTAGGATATTTCTAGGGAAGTGGAGAAGAGAATTTGGCCGGGGTTGTCCGAGCTTGAAGGCTCAAAGTTGTGTGAGGAAAAGAGGGAGGAGGTGCCCTTTTATAAGGGAGGAGATGGGCACCTTTGGAATAACTAAAACTATTATTTTATTATAAAGTCAAATTCGGTTTTAAATAGCTCCAAATTGATTTATTTCTAAGCTAAGGTGGGGATGGGTCGAAATAATCTCATCCAATAGAATTTATACAGGTTTAGGTTCCAATATTAACCTTGTCTTTTAGTATTAACTCTTAGTTAATTAGATTGACATCTACCATGTCACTTCGTATTTTTATATTATATAGTTAATAAACATACCATATACATCCAAGAGACCCTAAAGTTGTGTTTTATTAATATATATAACCTTATCTAAGTCATTTGGCCGAACCTTAGATTTTTAGGAATAAAATAACAATTAATAATATAATATTTGTTTTAAAAACTATTTTATGTCAATTTAGACACTATTCAATAGTTGATTTTTTTGAAACTCATAACAGAATGATTACTTCTACAAAAGTTAAGTAAATTAATCTTAACATGTCATATTAACCTAGAAAATTAGTTTAATTCATAAAAAGTCTCAAATTATACTTATTTAGGTACTTATAATATCCATTATTCTAATTTTTCACTATTATGGTAATCACTGCATCATCATTGTGTCATAAATAAATTAAATTATTTAAATTCTAAAAATTACAAATAAAATCTCATTATGTAGGAAATCCTTTTAGCTTTCTAATTAATATTTATAGTAGAATTTATCTTAGGTATAACCTTTTATTAAAAATGATTTAGTTATTAAATTTTGATTTTAACTATTTTAACCCTTCTTTAAATAAATTAATAATAAATGTCCTAATCTAATACAAGTGGGCCTAAATGGTCATATTTTATTCCTAAGGTTGTTTTTGGTCGAATTACACTTGTCCAATAGAATTAGGACATGTGTTAGGGTAATAATAATATCATTTTTACCCTTAACTACCCTATTTACTTTTAACCATGGTAAAAAAAGTAAAAAGTTACTATTCACCAAAAAATTATTTTCATCTCATTGAACCACATTTTACTTACTGACATCAACTGTTTCTCTCGGATTTTTGAAATTCCACTCACAGAAGCCGTAAAATTACGTTTTATGAAAAATTCATTTTTTTAACTACCACTTAGTGGTTTCACTATTCATCAAAAAATGAAAGTTTCCAGAAGAATACCAAAAATTAAGCCTAATCTATCTTTGATATTATGAACTCAAAAATGATATCTATTTTACAAAATTCAAAACATATCAGTTGCATTAATTAATTTAAAAATTAATTCCCGTCGTCAAAACAAATAGCGTGTTCTTAAGAGATAATAACTATCAAAAGATTGACACTTGTTTATGTCTGGTTTAAATGTATAATTACATCCAATGACCAACATTGTATTAAATTGTAAAAATATATATTCTAAATATACTTTAAAACCACTCAAATTAATAAATTATCACTATTAATTATTTCGATTAAAAAAAGTTGTTTTTAATTAAAATTTAGTAATTTTCACTATTCTTCATAATATGAAAGTTATCCGAAAAGTACCAAAATTTCACCTTAGGCTAAATTCGATACACCAAATCCAAAAATGAAGTCCATTTTGAGAGATAAAATTTCTAAAATTTTAAAATGTGGTTATTACTATTCATAATGGCTAGTTTTAAAAATATTTTAATAGCATATCGTTGTTTAGTGAAACTCGATATTGCATACTACACACGCTGTCGAGGAAGGTTGTGATTGCGTGTAATTCAAGGCAAGTCAAGGATGCATGTTGAGAAAGCTCATTTTTGTGTAGCGTACAACACAAGACATTAATGAAATTAAAAAGAATATTTTTCATAAAATCTCAGGGTGTTACAATAACGGTCGTTTTGTCGATCATTGGTACTTGAGTCAAAAATAAACATCTTATAATTACAAGTGGTTCATGTGGTAAATATCCATTATATCCAGAATTATATTGACGATTTAGATATCATATATATCATATATACCCAGTATATACTTTTATTTATAATATTACATAACATTTAGAGGTACGAAATGAAATGCACCGTTCATGGAGACGGTAAGTCGTACGTACGCATGAACGCTACTTTCATTTCTATTTCGTATTTAATGAAATTAAAACTAAACAATATATATATATATATATATTATAATTAAAGTATAATATATATGTTATATAGGTCTCATAATTTCATTAATTTCATTCTTTATACATTCCATGTATTTCATGAACGAGTCACATCACTTGAGGGTGCGGTAGTACACACTTCCTCAAATGAAATTATCGCATTTTCACAACATGCAAAGCATAAAGGTATGTTTTAAATGTAAAATATCTAAGCATAGAGATGAAATATATATAATATATATCATATATAAATATAGTGACATCTTTATGGCCACCTTTAAAGGTTTTTAAATAACATTGAACAATCATCGTTTCATGAGGCTGTAATTCACCATCCAGAAAAACATTATGTTCTTTAACCATTAGACAGAGGTGTGGGTAAGTGTATCTATAATAATTCTTATAAAAACATCCTAGTATATTTAAGATATTGTTTTTGTTACAAAAGAAAGGAATAAAATGATTTATGGGGGTTGGAGAATTAAAATAAAATAAAAGAACATAAGAGAGGACATTACCTTTAAATCGGGTAACTCCCTTTGGTTTGAACCAAAAGGGTTTCTTGAAGAGATTTCTACCTAAGGTAAGGATTATAGGATTAATAAAGGGATTTTGAGAGATAAAATGAGCAGATTTTGGTCGATCCGATGGCTTGAGAGGTGTGGATAAGGAGGTAGTTGTGGGGGCCTTTTATAAGAGGGTGGAGTGGCACTCTTGGAAAGTGAAGAAATGTTACTTTATATTAAAATTAGTTTTGGATTTTAAAGGTCCCAAATTGATAATTTTCTATGATATGGTGATAAGGGTTCTAAATATACTCATCCAATTGGTTTTAGGCAAGTTCAAGTCTTAGAATTTACATTATCTGTTCATTTTATTTAAATCATTCATTAATGAGATAATTGTTGCATCATCAAGGTGTCACAAATAAATTAATTTATTTAATGTCTAAAAATTATAAAACAAATACTATGATGTATTAAATCCTTTTATCTTTCCAATTAATATTTATAGACCAAGATATCATTTACACAGAAAAAACTAAAATTGTTTTACTTGGGTGATACATACTTTGGTTATACTTTCCTTTTAAAAACATAAAATTAAAAAGTGTCACTATCACCCTAAAAGTGATCCCATGGGGTCCCAAAGTTTGGCATAAGGCATCCCATGGTTGGTAATGACACAACCAGTAGAATTAGGACACATTTTTGGGTCATTTGTTATTATTATGATATATTATTTTATTACCCTTAACTACCTGATTACTAATTAATCACGATAATTAAAGATAATTATCATCGTTACTATTCATAATGTCCAAAAACAAAAGTGTCTTAATTTCCCAATTTGGAACTTCTGATTCCAAATATGGAATCCATTTTATCAAATAAAAAAACAGAAATTTTAGTAAATAATTTATAATTTAATCCCGTTGTCAAAACAAAAGACGGGGTTTTTAGAAGTAAAATTTATCAAAATATTGACCAGTTTTTACATCCAATTGAAAAGTAAAATTACATCTAATGAACAAAATTTTATTAAGTGATAAAAACATAATTCATTTATACATTAAAAAAATTAAAATTACAATCAAAATATGTAAATAAATTGGATGAAAAGGCAGTTTTGAATTAAAAGGCTGTATTTTTCAGTATTCATTAAAAAAGACATTATCAGAAAAATACCAAAAATTAACCCTAATATATATTTAATAATCCCAATTCAGAAATTATTTCAATTTTACCAAATTAAAAACATAGAAGTTTCATTAATAAATCATATAGTTAATTCCCACTGGCAAAACAAATAGTGTGTTTTTAATAAACAATAACTATCAAAAGATTGACACTTGTTTATGTCCATTTTCAAAGTCAAATTAATTCTAATGACCACCATTGAATTAAATGGTAAAAATATATTATAATTAAACTTTAAAACAATTAAATAAGATAATCTATCCATATAATTAAATTATATGGAAAAGAAGTTTTGAAGTAAAATGCAGTATTTTTCACTATTCATTAAAAAAATGAACATTTGTCAGAAATATACCAAAACTTTATCCAATATAAATTTCAATATCCCAATTCTAAAGAATAAATTTATTTTGACAAATAGAGATTATATAATAGTCAAAATTTGGATTTAAAAAGGTTCGCCATCAAAAGGCGGTAAAACAATCTTTTAAAAAGATTAGAGAATTTATTCTTAAAATTGGATTCATTTGCATTTTAAGCCTCTAACAATTATTTGATAAATGTAAAAATATTTAACAAACATATGTAATAATTTTTTAGTTAGTTCTGTTCATTCCCTCCATTACGACGGCTAGGAATTAACTATTTAAAATAATTATATTATTAGTGTGCAAAGTAAGATTTCAAAGAAACGTGTTGTTGCGTATTTGGTACACCATCGAACTTAGAATATCCTTTAAAGTAATATTAATATTTTATTCACAAATATTAATAAATATGAAAATGTAATATTCTTTATTTACCTGGGATGTTACAACTACTGTGTTTTATTAATTAAGAATCATTGAGAACCCTACCTCAATGAATGGCCATTCCATGCTTTCTAACTCAATGTTGTGTCTTTCTCACACACACGCACTTCAACATAAATGCTCACTCACTTGAAAAATGGATCACAACCCCATAAAAACAATACCGGAACCCAAAATTAGTGCTATAGAGACCAATTCACACATAATTAATTAACCACAAGTAAAATTAACCCTAAACACCAAATTAAAGGGGTGAGAAACCAATTATCAGGTATATAACCTTAAATGAAAATGGTGGTGGTGAACAGAATCGTGTCGAACTACTTTTCCTTTGGTGGAAGTCATCAGAATATGGACCAATGTGCCAGATAAATCTTCTAACCCACCTAGAATCGAAAGAAAATAAGAAACTGAATTAAATTGGAATACTGGGTTTCTGCCTAATGGTGGCAAGGCGACAGGGAGCTGAAACAGCCGATGCGAAAAATGAAATACATGGAGAAGAACTCACCTCGCTGAGATAAATAACCTTCAGGATGGAATTGGAAGTAGATATCCATGTAAAGAGGATATATGAGGAAGGGTGGTGTTCCACCCATGGGTGTTGTATCATGGGTGTGTCTTGGGTGACAAAGAGTCGAAATAGATGATAAGAACAATGAAATGCATTGAAAAGGACTCACCTTGCCAAGAAGGACAACTTTTTTGAAGGAACCAGATGAATCATACACGTAGATAGGAACTGGGAGATGGGGTTGGTGTGCCACAATAATGGGAGAAAAGGGGGGTCACACTTCATATAGGACAATATTAAGGTGTGCCTCCCTCATCTCATCTCCCTTAAATAATAAATCATATCCCAAAATTATTATATGTATCTATATAATAAAAATAACAATAATAAAAACTCTATTATTATTATTATAAATTATTTTATAAACTTCTTAGATAAACCCAAATTCCCTATTTAAACACATTATTTATTACACTTCTTTAATAAACCCCAACTCACCATTTAAAACCACCATTTAATTAACTTCTTTTCAACCACAATTAATTTAATAAAATTCAATAATTCGTCTTAATTTAATTAAATTATATCAATTTAAAATTTAATTAAATGAAACCACTATTCCAAATCAATTAATTAAATTCTTATTAACCTTTAATTTTAATAAATAATACCACTTTTTTCCAAAATTTAATTAAATTATTTTTTTAACCTAGAATTTAATTAAACAATTTAACCTAAAAATAATAACTGGGAGAACTGTATGGTTTGACTTCCATGGCCTAACAGACCATGCACAGACCCTGATTTCACTACTAGACACATGTATTATCAAGTATGGTTGACCGACATGATTTGACTAACCATGTGCAGCCCATGCAATTGTCACTACCTGTTCTGGTGCTCCCGAAACCTATCCAGACATCTGGGAACTCCTCGAGGCTTTACCCAAGCCCGATATAAACATTTTTAATTGATATAAACTGGTAAATTTTCATCAAAAATGTTAATTTAATCTACCCATCATTACAATAAAAACAATCAATAAATTTATTATTTTAAATAGGTTCAAAAAACATGGGATTTTATAATAGTCAGAAAACACCTATTAATCTCTTTTTCTAAATGAATAATAAATTCAAGTTGATTTAGATACTTTCAATTTTATACATTCATGAATCATACCCATATTCATAGAAGGATTGTAACTTCTCATTATTATGCCCCATCACATCATGGTGTGTATCTCTTATGATGGCACAAATGCTTCAAGTGGAGATTCTCCTCTTTCAAAATTATTATTTTCCACTTAGTCCTTATCACTTACCCATAAAACATAAAACACATATTTTCGTGAGCTATGAAAATAAAATTTTTATTTCATCCCTATATGTATTTTTTATTCATAAAATTGGTTTGTTTATGAACAATGGGATTTCGTCACCCATGTTTCTATTTGGATCACCTAATATTTATTGTTTAAAATAGTTCTACATTATACATCAGTAAACCTTGGTTGAAGATAAAAACATTAAACTAAAAATAATTATGTCCTTTATTCTATTAAAATAATCTACATGAAATATATTCTATCATAGAAGAATTAAAACTATTTTTAGTGTTTCATCCATCATGACCTTAAACTATGTGGTCAGTTAATTCCATATAAACCAAAATAAAAAAGAAAATTCCCCTACCATATATAAGAGATTGATATATATATATATATATGAGAGTTTTTTTCTTCTATTAGGAATTCAATGGTTATCTGTACATTAGAAAATTATGATCTTCTGGTTCCTATGATTTCTCAAAACCCCCACTCCCGGATATAGTTCAAAAAACATATTCATTACCTTTATAAGTTTGATATTGATAAACCTGAACCAATTTCGAGCATAGAAAACTAAAAAAGTCTTATGGAAATATTGGACCACTTAAATACATTAGGATCTTATAGCTCTCATGTATTACACATTAAGGAAAAACTCTTAAATAATAATACCAATGTCTCAAACTGGGTATTATTTAAAGTATACCGATATTTTATTATTCCTTATTATGTATTAAACATCTACCATAAAAATCTTCACATATTAAACCTTTCTAAATATAATTAATTTATCATTATTCTTTATAACCTAGGAAATGATATAATATTATATGGGTGAGCTCAAAATCATTTTATGGGTTAACATAAGTATTAACTATTGAATGACTTCAGTGATCATAGGATAAATTTATGATGACATAATCAAAGTGAATAAGAAGAACATTATGGAATTTATACCTTTAAAAACCTAAATCATAAAATATGAGACATGGAATGAATATTTAATGTTACATGATTTATATAAGTCAATAGTCATGATTCATGTGAAAACAATACTTATGAAAAGAATTCATTAGAAACAAATGAAAGAATATATAAAATAATATCAATAACATGGAATATAATTTATATGGTACTCTTAAAATAAATCTTTTAAATGGAATAACCTACATGGTAAATTCCAAAAATATATTTTAATAAATCTATAACTGATAAAACAATTATCTTTACCAAATGAATTTAACATCTATATTGGGATCACCCATAATCTTGAGCTATGTCGGGATATCATGTCATCATAAATATAGTAAAATAACCATAACATAATCATAACCCAAGATAGACCACATTTTATAACATAATAATACCATTATTCATTCATAGCCTAACATTATTGTGTAAAAGAAAAAGGTTCCATTGAAATATATTGGAAGCAATCAAAATCCATCCAGAGAAAGAACTAGTATGGTATTGTTACAATATATCCCTATTATACTGTAAATAATTTTAATGGTAATTTTCATTGGTGAATAGAAATACCATTAAAAGATATTGCCAAATATGTTTCATGAAAATACCTATTTCACATTGAAAATAACTTTTTAAACTAATAAAACAAGAATATTTGGTAAAATATTTTCTATTAATATTTTTAAATGACGCATCAAATAATTGATCCTTTAAAAAGGTGGGAATTTTTATTCATTTAATAATAAATAAAATAGATATTTTAGTTATACCTTCGATAAAAATTACCTTGTTAATAAAATTATAAAATTATTGACTTTATAAAAAATTAAAAAAATCATACATGTGTAAACAATGACCTTAAAAATCAATAAATAATATTCAAAAACTTAAAAAAGGAATTTTTGAAAACATTTATATATAATAAATATGTTTTATAATGGTAAGATGATAAATAAGGAAAACATTTCTTACAAACATTTTCTAATCCATTTTGACAACCCAAGAGAGTAAAATGGAAATAAAACATTAATATTCTAAAAATATCTATAGGAGGGGTAAATTAATTGATATTATTAAGGATCAAATAATTTCACATATTTAAATTCAATCATAAATAATACCAATTAAAATTTTATTCAATAAAAACACATTTACAACTTTTGAAATTTTTTAATCGTGTGTAATTGAAAACAATAATATAATATGTATCTATAAATCGCATGAATTTCATGGAGTAATATGTCAAAAATAATTCATGAGGAAGTAAGAACACCATATATGGAAACCATATATCATGACAATAAACATGCCTCAAGAAAATAATATTGAGGTAAAGAAAACCCTTCTAAAAGTCATAACTATGAAGTGATAATTAATCCTTAATGTGATCATTTCACATATTTAAATCCAAACAAAAAAGGGGTATACAAAAAACACAAATTATAGATCAATACACACAAAATCATGGCATAATAAGGTTAATGAAGTATAATTATAACCAAATGGGTCTAAATTGAGTTAAGAGATCCAAAACTACTTTAGTAACTCCTTAATCAAAATGGTTGGATGGTGTAACATGAATTGTTATGTAAAGTACCCTGAGTTGTGATAGATCGATGGTATATCATGAAAATGTTGTGAATATACACCATATAAAATAAATTAGGTTTATAAAATTAAACTATTTCTTAAAAAAGTGATGCTAAGATGAACTCCCTTACCTCAATTTATAGATACCATATTCTTCCGTTAACTCGTGTATAATAAGTTAATATGAATTATTTTTTTGTTCAAAAAAATTACAATTTGTTACATTATCATTAAACCATTATTCATTTATTTAAAAGAAATATTTAATTTATTAATTAGTTAATTCCCCATTGTGTGCTTTGAAAACATTAATTTCATAATTGTAAAAAAAACATAGGTTTCTTTACCATCTTCAAAATGGTAATTTTTCTATCATATATAGAATAATAGTCATGACATTATTATAATTTTAAAAAACCCCTAAAATAAACATGACAGAAAGAAGGTGAGTATTATTTTATCTTTCAAAAATTATTATTTTTTAAATATATCATATTATATCGTTAAATACACTTATATATACTACCTTTTCTTGTAGTGATGAAAAATGAATAACATTTATCCATAAAAGTGTTAATCCACATGTACTCATGAATGAATTAATCATTACTAAATGGACATAAGGGTAAGAAAAAAAATATGATATATTATGTTTAAATAATAAAAATAATAATGTCATTATTATTATATAAATATATTAAATCTATCATCATAAGAATTAATGAGAGGTGGTGATGGAAAAAAATTACACTGGTTCATAAGGCAGTAGTCCTCCATAAAGAAGAATGATGGTTTCATTTCCAATTTCATGTGAGTAGACATTTTTATAGATTATTCCATAATCAAAATAGAATATAAGCATATGTAAAATACTTATTTTATTTTTTCATCATGTTTGATGAATATTTTAAGGAGGTAGATTAATAAATAAAACTAAAACATTTGGTTAAAAGCTATACCATTTCTTCAAGAAACCTCCTTTTTTTACACCGTAATCTCTCTAAGTCTCCTATTATTCCAAACATAACACCTCTAGAACATATCTAGTGATCATGTTAATTGACAAGAGAATGTATCAACAAAATAAAATGTCTCTTTTAGTGTGTAGAGAAGATAAGATGGGGTGTCCTCATATAAGTGAGGGCATAGAATCTTTTTTAAATACATGAAATTTTATAACATAATATCTTTATAAATCAGTTAAAATGGTTAAAAAATTACATTTATAATAATATAATGAGGATATGGTTTTATATAATCATCCAATATAATTTTACTATATTTAGATATCATTTTAAATCTTATATTTTGGATTAACCCTTTTATTAGCCATTTTTTACCATAATAGGGGTAACAACATTTCTATATAATAGGGATATAAATTTACATATATATTAAAAATTGGATCATAAATGTTTATTTTATGAAATTTTAGACCATTTATCACTATGGTTTTCATATTTAATTAATTCATGTATTTGAAAAAAATTAATAAAATATATTTAACAAAACATTTATTTTAGGACATTTTGAGAAATATTCACATAATTTGACTTTTATGAAAACCTGAAAGAAATGAAATTTTAATTTAATACAATTATCTATAAATAATACATTATTATCACCAATAAAAGTTTTTGAAAACATAATTCATCCAAAAAATATTACATTTTATGTTTTTAAAATCATTTATTTTAAACTTGAACTTTTTTTACAAGAATTATATCAGCTTTTCATAAGAATTTAAGTTAATTATTTAATATCTAAAGATTAGAAAAATTTATATTAAAAAAATAATTTATTTTTTCTCAAAAAAAACATTAATATTAATTCACATCTTGTTTTTATACATTTTTTAAAATATCATCAAAACATTAAAGTAAGTGATGATTTTTGATTTTTCCTTACTTAAAATAATATATATGTCATTTTCAAAGGAAAAGGGAAAACTGTAAATTTTAATATTGGAATATTACGGTAAATAAAAACTCATAAAGTATATTATTGTCAAGTTTTAGGGTCATATTTTGTCCTTATCATTTTATTTTTAACCATAATTTCTGGATTTACCCTTTCCAAGGTGACAAATATTTATTATGGTTACAATTCATAATGACCGAAAGTAAAACAAGAATATTTAAAAAATTAACCAATTTATTCAAAAAATGGATCTATTTTACCAATTAAATTCATATATATTTTGTAATTTAATTATGATTTGAATCTATAAAACATGATAAAAAATTGTCTTTCAGAAAAAATGCCTTTTTATGTTTGCAAATGTTTTAATACCATAATGAAGTATAATGTAGATTTTAATAAAATTTATCAGATTATGTTTAATTAAAGGAACTAATTAAATATCATAATGAATATAAAATATAATTTCACTTTTTAAATAATTGAAAAGAAAAATTAGTTTTAAATAAAAATCCTTATTTTTCACTATTCATGGAAAAATCAATGTTTTTGTAAAATTCTATATAATCCATCCTAAGATAATTTTTACATGATTAATTAATAGCTTATTTTAATTTTTTAATTTTAAAATTTAATAATTTATAAATACTACTTTTTAATAAAACCATATAAAACAAGAAAACCCAATTTGGTTAGAAGTAGATTTTTTTCCTTTTGATTGAAAAATTAAAAAATATTCTAATAATGAATATAAATATATAAATTCAAATTAATTAATATTAATGAACCATTAAATTAACTTATATTCACATTACTAGGGTTTTTTAATTCTTCTCCACTATTGGAAATTGTTTCGTTACAATTTTATCATGTGCCTACTACATGGTTTTTAAAACAAATTCAAAATAAATTCTAAGGAGTGTAAGATCAAACATATAGACATGAATGGAAATAAATTTAATAATTAAATTTACCTATATTGAAAATATAAATCATAAAATGGAATAATAAAACTATATTATGAAAACAGGGATTGCGAAATAAGAAACATGTCTGGAATAACATATAACTAGTTTTCCAAAAAGGAAAACATTAGTGGGAATTAAAAATATAAACATATAGAAAATATGTAATGATCGGATAATGTTGGATAGTGATAGAGAACATTGATCAAAAGAAAATTAATGACCTGGATAATTTTAAACATTTCAAAACCATAAACTAATTTTGCTTGAAAAGGACCATATATTCATCCAAAATAAAGGTAATATGCTAACATTGTTTTTAAGGATCCTTTTTCTAAGTGTTGAAAAATTCCATTACCATATAGAATAAAAAAATTACGAAATATACCTACTTGAAAAGTATAATTTTATCCTTTAAAAACTTTTCATCACATTCATATATATTTTTCTAAACAAAGAGAATTTCATATGAATTTTTCACACCTGAAGCACTAAAATCAACTTCTAATTGATCGCATAATCCATAAAATAATAACAAGTTATTCCTCCTATATTGAAAAATTAAACAAAACAGAAATGTTATCAAAAGTTCAGATAATATTAAAATTTTTAAATCATCATATGAATTAATAATATAAGAATTTTAAAAATTCATAAATAACACCAAAATGTCAATAGATATCATTGCATAAATATATAACACTACAACACAAATTACCACAATAAAAATAACATTGAATAATGTTATAACCTAATTGGTTATAGCCTACCATTAATATTAATTCATCTAATAATAATTATACTTTTTTCCTATATAATCCTCCTTGATAAATGACATGATACACCTAAGGGTTAAATCTACCTAAACTCAATAAAACATCTCCCTAAATAACATAAATCAGACAAAAATATTATAACATAATACTATAAAAGGTAAATTTTATTACATTAAACTTATTATAAAACTTAATCATATAAACCCATTAATATGTCCATAATAATTATTTTAAACTCACATAAAATCATCTTAATATTCAAATTTTCTAAACCTTTCCTCAGATAACAACTATAAAAAACTGTAATTCACAATCCAAGATCTAGTGCTAAAAATGTCATCTTTACATTTCAAGTTCTAATGCCGATTAACGTGACCCAATTTCAAACATCGAAAACATACAACATCAAATGAAAATATTGGATCACTTTTATTCACATGGAATTTTTAGGTTTATATTTTTATAGTAGTATTGTAAAGTCTATTATAAAAATACCCATGTCTTCCAATGAGTATTTTATCCAATATAATAATATTTTGTTATTCCTTATTAATTCTTCGACATCTCCCATAACATTCTCCATGCATTAAAACTTTATAAACATGATTATTTTAATAATATTATTTATAACCTAGTTAAATATAAAATATAATAAGGGAGATCTCAATCTCTTAGTAAAGGTAACCATAATAATTAAAAATTGAATATCATTAGTGAGAATAAGATAAGGGTGTACTGACAAAATAAAATTTCATGACAATTAAAGAACATAATTTATATGCATCAATACATGGATCATAAATCCAGAGACATGGTGTAAAGATTTAACATAATATAATATTCATATAATTCAATAATAATGGTCCATGGGAAAACAATCCTAAAGAAAATCTACCATTAGAATATGGTGCAATCCTAAAAAACAGCTTCAGTAACATGGAACTTCATTTTCATATCACACATGAAATTACTCTTATAAATTTAATAACATATCCTATAAATTCCATTGAAATATTTCAAAAAACATATGAATTGTTAACATTATCCCTTTACATGAGGAATTGGAGAGCTATATTAAGTTAACCCATCATCATGATCTATATTAGGATCACAAATCCTAAAAAATTTCCAAGAACCAAAACATAATAATAACACATGGAATCTTACATATTTGCAATTTAACTGCAACCGTTATTACTTAGTACCATTATTTACACATTGAAAAGAAATGGGTTCCATGAAGACTTCTTTAAAAAAAACTTGTAATACATCAACAGATTAAATTTAGGATGGTATCCTTAAAACATAACCCTATTGTATCATAGGTAATATGAATGGTTATTGTTGTTAGGAATATAAATATTATTAAAAGAGATATAAAACTATTATAGAGGAAAATACAATTCACACATTTAAAATAACAAATAAAAATGTAAAGAATGCTAAGAATATTTCTTTCATAGAATATATCCACAAAACATTGTGGCTTATTTAAAGAATATAGTTTTCATTACAAAGGGAAATTTTATTCATGTTGTAATCCTTAAAAAAGTGATTTTTTCACACCTTTTTTAAATTATACCTTGTTTTGAAAATGATAGTAAGATTACTTTCAAAACTTTTTTAAAAAATTAATACATGAGTAAAATTAACATTTTAAAATAATTAAATAATTTTAAAAAAATAATCTGGAATTAATTTTTCAAATGATAGATATAGAAGAAAACGTTTTTCGGGTTAGAAGAAGAGAAATACGGTGGAACTATCTTTAAAAAATTTTCTGAACAATTTTTTTTAAAAGATTTAAAATGATATTAAAACATCAAAATTATCAAAATAATCATTTAATGGAAAAACATAATTTATTTTATCAAATAAGGAGAAAATAATTTCCCCACTCTAAATTGTATTTTTAACAACCCTGTATGAAATGGGATTGAAACATAAATATATTACTACATTGAAAAATTTTGAACCATAACTCATTGAAAAAAGTATATAATATGGCTCTATAAATCCCCTTAATTTTAGGATGTAATATTTCAAAATTAATTCATGGTGAATTAAGTACACTATACATTAAAATCTGGGTGCACAGTATGACATATGTCTCAATAAAATGATATTGATAAAAGGAAACCCCCTAAAAAGATCATAATTTTTCAGGGGATAGTTAATCCTTAGTGTGATTATGTGAACATTGTAAATCCACATAAATTAAGGGAAATATATAATAAAAATATTTATAGAAAAACCCACTCAAATTCATTTCATAATAATGTAAATAAAGTAGATGTACAACCTAATAAATGGAAATTGAGTTAACAAACCACTCACTACTTTCGTAACATCTGAATCAAACCCCATTGATGAGGTGACATGAATTGTAACATATAATACCACGAATTATAAATTATTCAAGATATATCATGTATAATGGTAGTATATAAACCATATAAATGAAAACATGTTTATAAAATTACAATATGACTCAAGGAAGAGAAATTGAGATAAAATCTCATTAAATGAGTTCAGACCTTCCATGTTTGGCCATTAAATCCTAAAACCTAAAATTATATAAATTATTTAAATATTTTATAAGAATTTTATATTTAATTAATTTATAATTTAATAAATTTTTTATTTTTATTTTCATTGACATGTTTTATTACTTATTCAGTTAATTCCACTTTGGGTATTTTGACGATGTTTAATTCATAATTAAAAAATGATTTTCATGTATTGGTTGTGGTAAAAAAAACTATTATTCCATAATATCCAGAATAATAATCATTATATAATTATAATTTTTATATATTAATTATATTTTTAATACCATTCTTGAGTAATGGTTATAAAAAATGAATTTGGTTGCAATCATGGACATGGTCGATCGTACGTACGCATGAGTAACATTTTTATTTTTCAATAAATTCTTTAGATAGAATTTTAGTGTTATTTAATCACAAAATAAATATAATTATATTATAAATATAAATATTATCACCTTAAATACACATATATATTTAATGTATTTTTTTAGGAGATGAAAAATAAATCAGATCGCTTTGTAAAGGTGGTAATCTAAAAATTTTCATGAATGACATTATCGTTTTTCAATGTATGGAAAGCTAAAAATAAAATATGATATATTATATTAGAATAATTACATTTATATCATTAATATCATATATATAAATAAAATAAAATATTATAACCAATAATTTTAGAAGGTTATGGAAAACAAATTACATCTGTTTGTAACGTAGTCATTCGTCCTACACACGAACAATCATTTAATTTCCAATTTTTCAGAAGAGGTGGTGGTATAGGTTATTACATAAATAAAATAACATCTCATTATATTAAATATAATTATTTTTGTATTATATCATGCTGGAATAATATTTTATGGAGGTATAAGAAGAATAAAAATATAATTAGTTAAAATCTATAACACTTCTTCTGAAAACATTCTTGCCTTTACCCCTTAACCACTATACAGTGGGAATTATGCCAAAAATAAGAACTCTATAATTTGGGTTGAGATTTTATTAATTCATAAAATAAGGTATTTTATGAACCAAAAGGCTCTTGAAGTATGTATAGGATTGAAGAGTGGTTTCCTTTTATATGTGATTGGAGGGGCACTTTACAAATACATAAAGCATATAATACATGTCTAAGTCATATGAAACAGTTGAAAATTAACATGAAATAATAGAAAATAATTATATATTATTAATATAGTCATAAAATAATATTTTTACAAGTTCAGATATCATTTTAAATCATATCATTTTGATTTACCATCATGTTAAATGTTTTTAACCTTTATCGCAGTAACAAATTTTTCAAAATAAAATGGTATTAAATTTAGTTATAACATTAAAATTAGATAATAAAGGGTTAAGGTATGAAGTTTAAACAATTATAATATTAATTTTATTCTTTGAATATTTGTATTAGTTTTATAAAATTTAATAAAATATATTTTTCATCAAATATTATTAATTTAATTTTAATAAATATTCACTTAAATTTACATTAAGAAGAAAAGAAAAGAAATATATATATAATTTAATCTATATAATAATAAATAATACATTATTGTTTACTATATAATTCTTATGACACCATAATTCATAAAAAAATGGATAATTTTGATTTTTATAACATAATTTACATTAATTTTATACTACATTCACCAACAATATTTCGTCATTGCGTAAGAATTTAACATAACTATTACATTACTAAAAATTAAAAATAAATTAACATCATAAAAATGATTTCATTATTTTATAGATAACTATTATTATTCAGTTCAGATTATTTTGTCCATATATAAACATAAAATAGAAATTAAAAGTAAGAGTGTGAAATCTTGTATTTTTATTTACATAAAATAATATAAAATTCTTTTCCAAAAAAAACAGGAAAAAAATTTCTTTAAAATAAAAAATTATATTTTTATGGTTTATAACCTCTAAGCCAATAGATTAAATTCATGTTTGTTTTCATTTTTTTCCTGATAATATTATTCTTATCCTTAATTACCCGCTTTACCCATATTCAGGTCACAAATATTTATTACGGTTACAATTCATAATGTTAACAAATAAAATTGACTTATTTTAACATTTTGAAATTAATTTTTTCAAATATTGGATCCTTTTTATTAAATTCAACTAATTGAATTAGTAAAATTTAATTTAAAATTAGACACAGAAAACATTACAGAAAATGTTTTTTCAAAAAATTCTGTTTAAGTATAAAAATGTTTTTATACAAATTAAAGTGAAACATTGATTAAAATAAAATTTATTGTATTATTTTTATGAATAATTATCTTGTGATATTTTAAAACTTATCCTATATAAAATATTAATTTTTGAATAGATGAAAAAATATAGTTTTTAATAAAAATCAATATTTTCCACCATTCATTGAAAAAAACAAAAAATTTGAAAAAAACTCCAAAAAAATCTACCTATAATAATTTTGACAAACTAAATTAATAAATAAGATTAATTTTTTTGAATTGAAATTTTATAATTTTAATATTACTCTTTTAAATAAAACTATATAAGTCTAGAGAACCCAACTTGGTAAGAAATGGAGCCTTTTCCTTTTGACGGAATAAAATTCTTATTATTATTATAATGAATGGAAATACATAAAATCTAATTTTCGAATATTATCATGACATGGAAATTATTTGTATTAAAATTAAAAATGTACTTATTGTTCATATAACTTATGATAGAAATTTTACCCTTCATCTAATAACTTTGTGTGGCTTGGTTCATATACCATGGGATGTGTAGTAATACCCAGATTATTTATCATAATCCCTAAGAAAATTTCAAATCAAATAACCTATTATTCCTACTATATATATCCCTTAAATAATATTGGTTTTAACTTCATTGTTTCAACACTAAGATGATTCCAAATCATTTTTCTCAAAATCCATATTTGTGAAAATCCCTCATAAAAATGTTTTATTCATATAATCATAAACTTTATGGAATATTAAGTCTTTGTCTTATGAAAATAAACTATGGGTCATATGTTCCACCTCATATGAAAAACAATTGATCTGATCATACTATTATAAGTTGCCAAATATACCTATGTGAGAGAAAAATCCATGTAAGGCAACCCAGCATGGGGTTTTCCATAAAAAAAACTAGGATAAGTTGACCCCTTCATGAAATTATATCCTTCGGTTTGGGGTGTCTATACAATTTCAATGGGAAAATTTCATCAGATTCATACCTAAACACTATCATGGGAGTGGCCATGTAGCACCTCTATATTTAAATTCTCACCAAAATTATAAAATTCATGATTTCCCCATATTTTCTAGATCTATGTGAAAAATATATTTTTAATAACTATGTGTTACTTGATTCTTATTATAAATAAATATGTAATAACATTGGCATATCCAATATTAAACCTAGCCAAAAATAAGTCTAAGAATCATGTAATTAAACAGTCAATGCCTTGCTCTTTGAATCTTGAAAATAAACTCTTTGTTCCATGGTCTATACATAAGACCTTAAATGTTGTGTGATTAATAAAATTTTTCCAACATTAAACTCTTTCCCTTAATGGCTAAGATCATAAGGCCATAAACTGAAAATTTAAACAAGAAAAATTTATTTAATGTTGAAACCCCAAAACAAGGTTTTTGATTAAAATTCAATTCTTCTGTAACACACTCAATATATTATGATATATTTCACTTCAAATAAATTTAATTTCTTCTATAACTTGTGCTACAAGAAACCCCAAGTCTAAATGAACCATAATATAGTATACTATTATAACATACCCATTGAATTGGAAGAGTGAATAGTAATAAATAGATTTTGAAAATTATAAATAAATGTTTTCGATAAATAAAATAAATTTTAAAATATGTAATCAATTTTTAGTAAAAATATTATAATATTTAAATTAAATTTCAATCTGAAACATCGTTTGTATATCTTTATTTTTTTGAAAATAATATAATTAATTTCTTTTACTATTAATATGTTTCTTTGAAAAATTTTACTTCATTTTCAAAATAATCATATCAAAATTATCTTGGAGTGAATTTTTTAAAATTATCTGAAAGTATTGATATTTTTTACGAATGGTGACAATAATAATTTTAAATGAAATTTTCTTTCAATTTAAAGAATTTAAAAAGTTATATTTGTATTTTAAATGCCTTAAAATTAAAATTACTTTAATATTATTATTAATCCAATTCAGGTAATTATAATTTTATTTATGTTTTATTTTAGTATAAAACATTTTAAATTTAAGAATAAAAATTTTCTTCAAAAATATATTTATGTCATGTATTTCGGGTTTACTTCTATGTTAATTTATTCCACTTCTATCAGTTAAATTTGAAAAAAATGGTTTCCATATTTTAAATTAGAATGATTTTTAACCCTTTAATTTTTTGTGACAATGAATAGTAATAATTTTTCACTATAGTTATGTTCAAAAGGGTTACAGATTATAGAGACTCATACTTAACATAAAGTGATATTACATCTAAATAGATTAATATTATTTTCACATTATTATTATCCACACCAGAATAATTTAGGTCTGGTTTCTTTGGAAACATGGAATCATAAAATATTAGTTCAAAATAGTTTTAAATCATCTTACACTTAGATATTCATAACTATCCCCCATCATAGATTATATTACGTATATATTTCTTCAAAACTATGTAAAGGAAACATAATAAAGGGTGAGATATGATCCTGTGTAAGGGAAAATAGAGATATTTATGACAATATAAGGATAACATGAGATAATGGATATAAGAGCATGATCTTATCGTTTGAAAATCATGCCCTTAATATCATAGATCATAATCATGAGTAATGGTATAATTCTATCCAATATATAATAAATTAATCATAACAGAATCCAAGAACATGATCTATGAGGGAATAATAAGAAATAAAGTATGTATTATAAATAAGCACAAAAATTCATTTCTTTTTTAATTATGGATCACGAACAAGACTAGTAGAGTGCATATGGTTATCTCCCCAAACCATCATAACAGTCATGGTTTACTTACCATACTATCATAGTGGAAAAATTCCCTTAAAGAACTTGGTTCACTCCCCGTTATAGTCCTATTTATCTCATGAGATATTAATATTTACCCAATGCATTTGATGGAGATATTGGTCCCACCCATCCCATTACGAGAATCATACATATGTGTTCCACTATATTATATATCATTTATCATATAATAACCTATAAAAATAAAATTGTTTCATTAATATTTCATTATTATATATCCCAAGGATAATAAATGTGTATCATACTATTTTTATCTTCACATCAAATCAAAACCCATGGAAAAGAAATAGGTTTCATAAATATTGTTTCATCATTTTCATAAGCCATATAGAGAAAGAATACAGATAGTATACTTAGTTCATAATCCTTTTTAAATCATAATTTAAATCATTTTTTCGTCTTTGAAGAATTGAAATACAATTAAAATATCATTAACACATTCTTGAGTAACATATCCAACCTATTTTGAAATCACTAATAAACTATTAAAAGTAAAGGAATAAATTTAATTTTAAAATTAAATTGTATACTAGTAGTGGATACTTTAAAGGAAAAATTATTTTTTATGGTTTTAAATTAAATTAATTACATATAAGATAAAAAATAATTCTATACTTTTGTCAGAAATGTCATAAGGTACCTCGTTTGACAATGAAAACAGATTCTGTTCAAAATATTTTTGAAATATTAAAACATGGGAAAATTTTATTTTCAAAAAATCATATTAGATTACTAAATACCTTCCATAAAACATTTTAATAAAATAAGTATTTGGTAGAAAACAAATTCTACCAAAGAGAGAAATGATGTCAATTTTCCATAAAAAGATGTTTTCAGTATATTCAGTGCATTTTAGGAGGAAGATGAGAGAAAACATTTATTTAAAATAAATTAATATAGGAGAATAAAAATCATAATTTCATTAAGTTATAGATCACAATATTCCATAATCATAGGTTTATTCATAATCAATCTCGATAAATAATGGGATTGTGACATAAAACATTTACCTTAAGTACACCTAGTTTCTAAATAAATCTAACCGTAAATATAATAAATTTAAATTTTTATAATTCTATAACAGATTAATTTTCTTACTTATAATATCATATATGATCCATTTATAACATTTCAAGACCCCCTTTTATAAATAATTAAATCAGCATTTCTGGCAGTTAACAGTTTCATTTATCATGAGTATTTCAGCTTAGTAGTTCTAGTACATATACATTTATCTTGGTTACTTAATCAAAAAAATATTTAAAATAATATAAATATAACATATATTAATTATTTATATATTCATATTCATCTATAAAATTTATATACATAAAATTGAATTTCATAATTCATGGATATTATAGGCCATAAGTACGCATGAACATTGTTTTCATTTTTCTATGGAAGGGATGCAATATTTGTAAATAAAAAACACACCATTCTAGAAATGTTATTATATAATATATATATATAATATATATATATATATATCATATATATCATATCAATTCATCAATTTATTCATCATTACCATCCATGTAAAATATAAAATAAAAACAAAATTGCTTCGTGGAGGTGATAATCCACACATATGCATAAATGGCCTTATTATTTCCCAAGGATCAGAGGGTTGGTAAGAATACATGATCTAATAATTATAAGTATATATTTTTTTTATAAATCTTATATATATAAATTAAACACATTAAAGTACCCATCCAAAAAATATGGTGATGTAAAATGAATTGTATCACTACATAGAGATGGTAATCCATACGTACAATCGAGTAATACTTTCACTTCTCGCTTAATGGAGAAAAGGGTGTATAGTGGTGTCTTAATAATTATATTAAATTTTAAGAATATTTATGTTACCGAAGATAGTATGTTATGATAATAGTGATATATTTATTGGAGGTAAAGAATAGTACAATTGAAAGTGAATGTGTAAAGTGTTTATCTCTTCTCTGAAATGACTCATTTATATCTCTTCTAAAGGGATATAGGGATGGTATTTAATGGGAAATAGAACCTCTAAAATGATTATATAGATATTATTAAGGGAAATTTGAATATTTTAATTAAACTATAAGGCTCAATTTTATTTAATAAAATTAGGGAGGAGGTTCCCTTTAATAATTGAGGGGACAAGAACTTTTGTAATTTCTCTAAAGATTTAATTATAATAAATTAATTATCAAGGAAAATTCATCTAAATGTCTAGTTATTAAAATATAAGTTTTCATATGATTTTAATCCCATAAAAAATTATAATTTATAAATGCTCTTTTTTCACTTTAATGATTGTCATTCTGACTGACCCATAGTTAAATAATTTTAATTTTAACTACGGTGACAAATCTTTCAAAATTAATGAGTTTTAATTTAACTTATTAGTTTAAAATTGGATCATAAAAGGCCATGTTATAACATTTTTTACCATATAATATCCACCTTTTCTTATTCTAATATTTTTAGGATATTTATATAATTTGATGAAATAATATTTCAATAAAATTTCATTATTTTCTATTTTGACACTATTGAATTAATATGACTTAAAATACATAAACACAAAGTTTTAATTTGAATATAATATTTTTAAGAATCGCTAATATGTCATAGTAACATAAAATATTTTTTTTAAAACTATAAATTTCTCAAATTATACCAATTGTATAATTTTTAAAACTAATTATTTTATTTTATTTTTCTATTAATTTAATAAATTTTGTTTTGGAATAATTTAAACATTTAAGGTAAATATAAAATACCTAAAAATTAGTAATAAATACACATAATAAATATAATTTCATTATGAACAAAATTACTATTATTATTCATTCATAACTAGTTTTTGTCTCTATATGAACATGTGTTGGATATTTAAAACTAAAAGAGTGACATTTTTTATGTTTCATTGATTTCAATGATATATAAATTATTTTTAGGGAAAATATTCCATTAAAATAATCAATTTAGATCATAAAGTGAAAATAGTAAAGGTATCGTCATCTTATAAGAATTAATTTGAATGATTTGTATCTTATCACGTATTTTTAATCTATATTAACACAATCTACCCTTTGCTGATGTGACAAATTTTACCACAATTTCTAATTATATTGACTGAAAAGAAAATGGGTCCATTATCCAAATCTGAACCTCATCATTATAAATATGTAAATAATATTCCTAATTAAATTTATAAAATTTGAATAAATAAATTTTATATAATAATGGTGAAACAAGCGAATATGACCTCTTTTAAGAGAAAATAAAATACATTTTTATGCATAAAATTTAATGTCCTATTTTTTTTGTGTAGGGCTTTGGAATATTCATAAAAATATTTCTAGAGGAAGGAAATGAGACAGCATGTTATTCTAAGGCTCGGAGTTCCCAGAATAAATGTTTGAATCGTAATATGCATATTAAATAGCATGTCATCGTAGTTTTCCTAAAAAAGTGTAGTTACATCTAAACTAGGGGTTGGATCAGAAATATGATGGCACTATTGTGTTTAAAATATGGGTTTTACCCTAGATGTGACATATCCTTTTTCAGTGTGGGGAGTTTGTGTAAATGGCGTTGTGTGAAAAAAATAAATAATTAAATTACTTTACTTAATCTGTTGATGTAGCGAACTAATTCTTTTCTTTTTAAAAATGCTTGTTAAATATTTTAAGTATTACCAAATAACCCTGTAAATCTTTAGAGTGACAATGGATAAGATTGAATGAGATTATATTGGGGTAAGATGACCATATCGAACATCGATAGCTGGTGTGAGAAATAATAAAATGATCCCACCAATGGTCATGGTGTATATTCATTATTTATCATCGATCGATCAGAATCAATATAGGATATCTGTTTATTTTGATTCTTTCCTCATTTTTGAGTTCGATTATAAACACAAATCAATAAAAAAATATACTGATATTTGTATCAAAAGTATTGTAGGATGGGATTAATATAGGGATTTATTGGGAGCATTTCTTTGTGGTTATTTATAATCTCTTCAGTCATCATTTGAATACTAATGAATCAATGATAAAAAAACATCAAAGGATTCATATTCCTCGTGATTATTACTATATCTATTATTCCACTTTACTCTGTTCATCATTGAGGGTTCTTTTTTACTTATGATTCAACCCAAATACCAAGGAAATAGTCATTATGCACCCATTTATTTTCATAACAATCTGATATCACTTATCAAGACTATGTGTGTTGCGAGTATCATGCAATGGTGGTAGTGTTGAATAGATTAGACTGGATTGGATACCTATAGAATTTTATTGTTTATGTGATGATTATGGGATTAACCAGATCTCAATTTCCCTATGAATCGAGTGACAAGAATACAATGATTAAAAATGGAGTGACCCATACGAATCATATAGGTGATTTCAAAGGAAAAATGGACTTAAATTTGAGGTGGAAACAATGAGAGAATATGCGGAAGGAAGAACCATAATTTATAGAAAAAAACAATAAAAACGACTTGTAAATCAAATCCACACATCAAGTGGGGACCTTATAGTTGTGGAAAGGATTCAACAGGAATTTAAAGATCATATAACATATGACCCTATCATATAGCATGTAAACCCATCACATGTCGTGTGACCCATCCCTGATGGCTCAAAATGAACCTTATAGGGTAAACTATCAAAAAATTGAGTAAATAGGTAAGTAAATAATGTCTGCTCTAACACAAACAGGACCATATTGGGGAAAAAATAGGCTAAGTCATGTAATATAACATGGGAATAATTTGACAGCTATTTGCACACCCTGTTCTTCTACATGGACATGGACAAGTATATAGGTTGTTTACACTAGCAGCACCTCAGGATCCAAGGGACACAAAGTGTACTACCGATAATTGTTGTGTAATCCTTAAACATTATAATTGATCCATTGTAGTTTGTTTCATGGAATGGTTTTGTTAGGGTCCACTCCATGTATCCATTCCATATGGGTTATTATGAAATCACCTGTTACACATAAGATAGTGATCTATTCAATAGGACATCATATATATAGTTTTTGGAATCATTCTGTAAGGACCTGAGTAAGATCCTCTATTGCCTTCTTACCCTAGATCAAATTCTCTATGTCATTGTTACCAACACTATATGGGCACAGATCCTCTCCTTAACTAGTTAATCCAAATTGATATTTTGGTATACCTGTAACACCCCAATATTTTGTGAATTAATATTTTTTGAATTAATTTATTCATTTAATATTCTATATTTCATGCCACACAAAATAGTTTATTTTATTTTAAATAACTATGTTTGGATTGCTTTATAAGAAATAACATGTTAATTATGCTCTACACAGAACATAAACGTTTTCTTTCTCTATAAAAAACACCAAGGATAACTTTCATTATATACAACAATGACTTTTGTAGATGAATTGTGTAAATTGAATGATCCAGGTTTACCAAAAAAATAATATATTATTAAAATGTTATTATTTAATATAATAAGATAAAACCTTGAAATTAAATTAGATGTTATGATTAGTATTAAATAATCTAGGAAAACATCTAGTTTAAGAAATAGAATATGAATTCATAGGTTACTAATTAATTATCAATGAATATGAAATCCTTATCAAATATAAAATTAAATTATTACGGTCACAAATATTTTTTACCCTAATAAATTTAATTTTCATTTATGTATAGTAATTAAATAATTTATACATTCCATTAACATGGAACTAACTTGACATATGTTACATGCAACACTGGCAGGTCGTATGACATTGTGTTTGTTACACGCAACACTGACTTTGCATACAATGCACACAACACTGAGTTTCTATGAAAATTATTTTTTATATAATTATTAAAATGAGATAATAGTGACCCAGCCTTTAAAAGTAGGAATAGTACTAAAAAATTCTCAAATATTTTTTGTAATTGTTTTATTTGAAAAAAATTTATTGATAATGAAATATATGATTTTTGCTAAAGCGCTTTTACGTTTAAAATATATTTTTCTAAAATGAACCCCTTTTAATAATAAAAGAAATTTTAAACACATTTATAAGTTTAATATGATAAAACAAACATCATTTTTTTAATTCAATACATTGAAATTATCCAATGGGAAATTTTGGTATTTTTCTTAGAAACATTATTAGAAAAAGTGATTAAAATTATTCACAGCAATTAAGGCCAAATTAAGACTAATTAAAGAATAAATAATAATATTAAAGGGGGGGAATGATCTAAACCCATGTAAAATATACATTTTATATCCATATTTCATCCATAAACGAACAATTTTATTTTCACTTTTTTAGGTTATTACATGTGTACACCTACCTTTTTCTTAAAAATTCAAAGTGGGTTCTTTTACTTCCTTATAAAAATTCACCACTTATCCCACATCCAAAATCCATTAACACATATTAATTTCATCTGATAACTTCCCAATACACTTCACAGGTATCTTAACTTTTTTCTTGAATCCTTCCCTTGGGACAAAGGTAATCCAAGGATGCCTTTTGGTATAAACCAAACGGAGTTTCCTGATTAAGATGTAACATATTATCTCAAGACCTTTCTTTTATTTTCTTTCTCCACCCCCTAAAATTTTCATTATTATATGATTATATAACAAAAAAATTATATTAAATTTACTATTTTGTTTTTATGTAGATTTTTAGACCTACACTTACACACACCTCCACCTGATGGGTAACAAACATACAATTTTTGTGTACGGTGAACTACTGCCTCACAGAATGATGATTGTTCATTTTTTTCATTTCCACTTATCATGGTAGTAATTCTTATGGATAATATATTTATATATGATATATATTATATTTATAATTTCTTTTTTCTCCTGTAATGTTTTTTAGAACATACCTTTATCATATCCATCTTATGTATACACGAACATTTCATTTCAGGAAGGTCAGATTACCTCCCCTTAAAAGTAATATGATTCATTCATACACTACATCGATTATACTAATGATTATTTTATTGAATATATATTATATATATGATATAATAATTCTAATTTAATAATTATATCAATATAAATATATGCCTTTTAATTTCTTTGTCCAAACACGACAATTAAATGATAATACAATTCATGTGTACCCATGGACTACCGTATCCATGAAAGGTGTATTTCATTTAATAAGTAAATATTAAATATATTATTATAATACAAATATAATTTATATACATAATATTTATAAAATGGTTTACAATATAGAATCATAATATAAGTATAATGACCAATAATATAACAAATTAAGACACATACGAAAAAACATAGAAAATATTAACTGAAATTATTATTTAACATGGGATGGTTAACAAGTGGGTAATTTAAGGACATAATAAAAATATATATGGTATTATATATTATAATATGGTTTTTAAAATATTTATAATGAATTTATATTTATTATACAAGTGGTTTGTATGTGTATGATGAGAGTCAAGACACAAGGTAATGGAATTTCATCTCAATTTTATTTTCATGAGATACATGCCTTAATCACCACTCCCTTCTTTTGTGGTGTATGTATTGACCATGAATGTATTATATTCCTATTATAATTATATTTATGGTTATTTACATATATATTTTATGATATTTATTTAATTGGGTTTATGTTTCAAAAGTTAGCAAATTGGTGAAATAGTTTTGTCTTATTTTACCTTTTTGAGACTCATGTTTTGTAAGACAACTAAATTATATTTTGAAGAATATATGATTCCTATTTAATTGTTATTTAATAAATCCCCTAATTTTAATTATATTTTAATAGTCATTTAATTTAATTTTATTACAAGGGATATTATGATATAAAGTTACTAAGTTATAAGAGTTTTTTATACAATATCAACCCTTTTTGAGATTGTTTATGTTTATGCTATATTTGATTTAATATTATGATGCATCTCTAATGAAAATTCATGAATTTTCTTATATTATGTATATTAATAATATAATCATTTATTGTTTCCATTTTTCTACTCTTTGGTAGATAATATATTCAAGTATGTGTTTTTAAGAAATCCTGACCTTACCCCTTATTCGATTAGAAATCTATGTTATTTAAAAACTATGTTTTCTAAAAAAGGTTTCCAATAATATTATTATAATTTCCTATGAAAATTAAAATATTTTTTCAATATTTTTTCTTTTAAAATTTTTCAAAAGAATATACTTTATATTTTCTGATCATGGCATTTTTTGTAACCTTTTTACCGTGGTAAAGGAATATTTTTTTTACCTCATACAACATATATTAATATACCTTCCATCATTTTTGTGAATCTTGATTTGAATTTTTTAAGGTTTAATTTTAAGGAAAGTGTTTATTTTAATTTATTTTCAATAAAAAGTTTTTTCATGTTTCTTTTATAAGTTTTCAAGTAAAATGGTTATCAAAAGTTTTCATGCTTTATTTATATGTTTTCAAACTATTTTCAATAAAATGGTTTTCAAAAAAATATAAATCATTATTTATAAGTTTTCAATTTATTTTCAAATAAATTGTTTTAAAAACATTTACAGGCATTATTTAGATGTTTTTAAAGTGTTTTCAATGAAAAAACATTTTCTATGTTTTCAAGGAAAAAATTTTTTAAATGATTTCAAGTATTCTTCATACATTTTGAAGGTACTTTCTATGAAAATTATTTTCAACTAGTTTTATATATTAAAAAGAATTTTTCAAATAATAAAGGATATTTTCCTCATGAAACATTTTTCAATGATATTTCAGAATTATTTTCCATGTAAGGTGAAATTTGATTATGTTACTTAGGCCCTTTTAGGAAATGATCTAATGGTTCCATTAATAGTCATTCTTTTAATGGGTTAAACATAAAGTCATGGTCTGCGTAAAACTTTTTTCTCTTTCACGGGTTATATGTTGGTGAAATCCATTTCCCTTTCATGGGATATGATTTTAATGAGATGTTTATAAAACTTTTATATTTTTTCATAGTTTATTATATGTTTACACATTTATGATACCTATTTAATTTCATGGGTGAATATATGATTGGTTATGATTTTGTGTCATATGTATGTATGCTTTCCTTATAAAACAGGTGAGACCAATATCTCCCTCCACTGCATTGGATAATGAAATTTTTTTTATAAGATCAAATGGTACTTGGGTAGTATCCCAAGCCTAAAAACAGGAAATTACATTGGTTGTATACCCATCCTAAAAGAAATAGGGTACACAGGTTGTCGCCTAATAATGAAAAAAAGGTACATCGGTTTCGTAGTAGTCTAAATATATTAAGGGAACATGGGATGTAGCCTGATCCATTAAATAAGAAAGTACATGTGATGTTTCCTGAGACTAAAAGAAAGAGGGTACATAGGTTTTAAACCAATCCTGAAAACAAGAAGGTACATGGGTTTTAGCCCTAGCCAAAAAGTAAGAGGGCATGTGGATTGTTATCCCAATCCCACAGCAGGTACATGGGACATAGTTGAAGCTATACATGTTATAAATGAATCGATTGGTAGCCTTGACATAAAATTTTGTATTCTTATCTATGTACCAAAAATCCAATATTTTACCCCTTTATTACTATTTCATGGATTACTATCATCATTTCCTTATGATTCATGTCTTATGAACTACCATTATTTATTTTAGGATTCATGTATATAATATTTTCTATCCATGGAATTTTTTTGTTTTTTCATGATCATTTTATCATACTCTTATGCTCATAAAAATTCTTGTATATCTCCCTTATTTAACCTTACCTTGCATTTGAGCTCGCCCATTTTATTGTTTCCTACCCTAGGTTATGAGGAATGGTTTTTGGTAGAAGTACTAATGGTGGAGATCAATATGGGATTTTATTAAGATCTTTCACCATGATAGATGATTTTGATTCCATGATTCCAAAGAAACTGAACTATTACATTATTTGGGCATAAATTTTTTTTAATGTACAAAATATTCATCTAAATTAATGTAATATCCAAGTATGTTAAGCCTCAGTTGATATATTTAGTATCAAAGGAAATGTTCAGTCAACCTTTGGAATCTAGGATATGAAAACATTAGTGATATCCCTAGGTATATTTCTAACGATATGTATAGGAATGCCTCTATGGATAAGTATAAGGATAAGTCAATGGTTAAGAAAATATCCGACAATTTTTTGAAGGGTAGAGTTAGGAGTTTCATAGAAATACATCCAAATATTGATACTACTAGTGGATGTGGATCTATCACAGATTTTCTTAAGGGTAACATCATCAAAAATATATTTTGGGCCTGACTTGGGGTAATCTAGTACACGAAAATGGCCCATCATGGACCCATGGTATGACACTCACGGGGGATATGCTTTTGAAATTTATAAACTATTAAAAAACCATCATGAATGATTTAGATATAATTTGGATATAAATAACCTAGGATAAACCAGGGGTAACATAGATTAAGGAAGTTGTCATGATTTAGATATCATATAAGTAAATCATTTCATGAATGTGGTATTCTACTATGAAAAGAAATGATCAATCTATGATTTTGGTTTTAGTCAATAAAAGGAACCGGAAGGAACTTTATTAATGTTAAATGTGATGGAGAGTTTTCTAATGATACTTCAAGTGGAATGATCACTGGAGTGAATTATTTTTTGATCATTCCTAAATAGTTTTCATGGAACATGATTAACAATGTGTACCTTAACCAACTCTCGGACTCACTAAGGAATAGAAGGAAGGAGTTCACTGAGAGTTTGGGTAATGGAGACCATAGAGAAAAGAAGATTCAGTTTCTTTTCTATCATGAATGTGGAAATAATAACCACATATAATGTCTTAGATGAACAATAAGATGATTTGAATATGGAAAATAAGGACACAATTCATGTGATTTTACGGGAAAAAGAAGATTTTGTTTAACAGAATGGATGATAATATTGGACTCTATAATACATCATTGACAGTTAAGTGTTTTAATGTGGAATAAATAGTAATTATGAAAGTCAATGTCCCAAGATGAAATCTCTTAAAGAAAACTAGAAAGGTGTTGTGGGTAATGGTTACATTTTTAATGATGATGAGACAACATATGAAATATAAAATTAAAGAGGTATTGTGTAATATGAGGAGGTATCCTTGTTAATGGAATAAGGTTGAAGTGAAATAATCAATGTTTATATGTATTTGTATTCAAAATTAATTTATATAAATGATGAAATATATAATTTTTATTCTACTTATGTTTTCCACTCAGTATTTACAAGTTTATGTTGAATTTCCCTAATGGATTGGTGGATCAATGTAATGACAATTTTATGTTTTGACTAAGGTAAGGTTGCCCTTAATATGTTTTTAATGTTATGAAAAAGATGTTATGAATAAATAAATTGGATAGTACATATTACCATGGAACTAAGAAAGATCTTTTTAATTTGTGGGTTATTCTACATTGATAATGTTTATAGAATTTTTTGGATTTAAGTAATATATCCAGTATACATTAGAATAAGGATGAATGCATTTTTTCCAAAAGTATTTATGGTAACTAAGGTTATTACCATGACTAAAGGGAATATAAAATAGTGGTATTAACATGTTTGGAATGTGGAAAAAAAGTGTTACATTTTGATATATGGGGTATAAATTTTGTGATTATTTCAGGACTCTCTATATAATGTTTTGGATATTCATCTTTGAGAAGGGTTATAAGGTTAACCATTCATGAAATGTTTAAGTTAAAATTTAGAAGATGTATTTATGCACTAATTATGAATTAAAAATATTGGTTAAAATTATAATAAGGTATCAAATTTATTTCAATGATATCCATATTATTTATTTTTGGAAATATATTAGTATGGTTTTATAAAAGGACAAAATATCTTACGGGTGACAGCCAATCAAGTTCGGTAAGGTTGTCGGTCTTGAACCTAGGACCGAAGGATGATAAGGGTTTCATGCCTACCACTATCCTATATGATGTCCTGGTTGATGTATTATTATTTTTGATGAATAATTATTTATAATGAAATGGTAGTGTTATATTTTATGTTTATATATTAATTTATTAACCATATTCATTTTTTAGAATAGTTAAAGATAAATAGTTATAATATTTATTCTTTTATGGGCCTTAATATATGCTAAAAGTATATTTTAGTGTTATGGGCATCAAAGATAATTTATGGAAATCCATTTATTGATGTAATGGATGAATTTGAAATAGATAAAATCCCAACAAAATAATGAATTTTTTTTTTCTATTCTTAGTCAATAAAATAATTACTCAATAATTGGATAATGATAAAAAAGAAAAAAAAAATCCTAATACCATAATTTTTGTTGTACCAATGGCCTTTTAAATCATCACAGATTTAAGACTTTTAGGTTCAAAACTTTTCATTGACCATCCACTTGTTTGTGATTCATGGCCTCAATTAATCCCAATAAATATTTATTTTATTCCTCTATGTCAATTATTCACTCCCTAACTATGTTTTACTATGTGGAAACCTAGTTATATATTACTTTGGGAAACCATTATGGTTCTAACATTCCCTTTTAACGGATCTTTTAGTGTTCATTTTTACAATGTGGGTTTCTATAAATAGAACATTCAAGTATTAAACCATTTATAACCAAGATGAATTTCTTCGGTGAAATTAATTTTAATGGGGGTAGAATGTAACACCCCATGATTTTGAAAATTATTATTGTTGAAATAAATTTAATATTTTGATATTATATATTTCATGAAATAATGAAAATGGTTTGTTTTTTATTAAAGTTAAATTTTTATCTTTCATTATACACAACACCATGTTAATCATGCTCTATACACAATATACACGTTGTCTTTCTCTACACAGAACACTAAGGATAGATTGTTTTGTATAGAATAATGACTTTCCTCAATGGCTTGCATAACATGAAAGACTCTAGATTACCAGACAATAATATATTATTAAAATATGATTATTTAATATAAAAGATAAAACCATAACGTTATATTAGATTTTATAATTAATATTAACTAATCTATGAAAATATATATTATACACAATATAATATGAATACATAGGTTAATATTTTTTTATAAATAAATATGAAAACATATTGAATTTAAAAAGGAAATATTATCATGGTCACAAAGATGTTTTACCCTAATAGATTAAATTTTAATTTATATATATCAATGAAATAATTAAAACATTCCTTTCACAAGAAACTAAATTGGAATACATTACACGCAACACTCACTTGGCGTATGACTTGGTGTATGTTACACGCAACACCGACATAGTATATGATGCACGCAACAGTGAGTTTCTACAAAACAACTTTTATTAAATAATTATTTAAATGAGATAATCATAACCTAGCAATTAAAATTATTAATAGTAATAAATACTTCTCAAATATTTTTTGTTATTGTTTTATCTAAATAATAAATATTGATAATGAAAGATGTGATTTTTGGTAAGTTCCTTTTTCGTTAAAAATATAAATTTCTTGAATAAACAACTTTTAATAAAAAAATAATTTTAGACACATTTATAAATTTAATATGATAAAATAAACTTCATTTTTAAATTCATAATTTCAAAATTAGTCTAGGGTTAGTTTTTCAGAATTTCCAAAGAAACTTCATTTTTTTAATGAAGAGTGAAAAATACTGCTTTTTGTTAAAACTTTTCTTTTTGTTTTATAAATTATTAATCTTAAATGATATTATAAATTTTTTTATAATATAAAATATAAATTTTACACCTATTAATACAATTTAATTCATTATAATAAATTTCACTTTGAAATTGAATACAAAATCTTAAATAATGTTTCAACACTTTTCTACATTAAAACCCAGTTATTTCATCCCTTCTTTAGGATTAGCATTTATATTAACCTTTTTGCTTATAGGATTATAATTTTAAAAAAAATGACCAAAACCATTTTATTCAGTATAATATTTTGCATCTAATAAAACTAAATTAATTTTTGGACCAAATTGATTAGTAATGGTGATTAAATATAATCACAACAACTAAGTCCAAATTAATCTTGATTGGGGACTAAATCATAAAATTAAGGGCCCAAATAATCTATCCACTTTTCCAACACCCATTTTGTGTTCATATTTTTTCCATAAACTATAAATTTGTGATTTTTTATGTTTGGAATGTCTTTTACTATCCAATAAAAATAAAATTAATCCTCCCTTACTAATAGAAGCATTCCCTTAGGCAGAAGGCAATCCAAGGAATCCTTTCGGAACAAACCCAAATTAGTTACCTGATTAAGAGGTAATGTCTTCTCTCATGTCCTTCCTTTTATTTTTCTTATACACCCCATACAACTCAAATTATTGTAATATTTTATAATAAATCAAGTATTCTAAGTATACTAGGATGTTTTATGAATATTTTTTGAACTAAAATTACACACACCTCCACCTACTATGTAATGAACTTACTATTTCTGTGTATGGAAAACTATTACCTCATAAAATGATGATTGTTCGTTTTTTCATTACCAAAAATCATGGTGGAAATTATGATGCAAAATCTATTTGTACATGATATATATTATATTTTTCAATGTCTTTATGCCTTTTTAATTTTTATTTGTAACAAACATTTATGCTTTCCATCTAATGTAAATACGATAATTTCATTTGAGGAAGTGTGGACTACCGCCCCCTCGAATTGATACGATTCATTCATACACTACATATATTGTACTAAGGATGGTTTTAGTGAATATATATGATATATATGACATCCAAATTCTACTTTAACAATGGTATATATATATATATACAATTTTGGTGACGAACTCTCCTTGAAGTTGTAGATTGGTGTATTTGAGCGAACAAAATGCATATTTTGAGTCAGCAAATAGTCCTGAGAAACCAAAGGGTGTTTCACACAATATTTGGTTTGGATATAAAAGGTCAAAATATATGCTAAAGACACTTTTCATCCAATGAAACTTGAAAAATTATTCTTGCGGTTAGACCTCGAAAACACAAAAGTCAGATGTGCGGATGAAACCGGGTCTGTGCGCAAGAGAGTTGACCTACACGTAAAGGTGTTTTGCGATCAATGAAAGGTCAAATTACATCTTCCATGACATCCTTATTACACACCACCGCTTATATTTTATCTTATAAACAGAGGGGTACCCCCTTCCTTAAGGTAAATCCTAAAGAAGTTGAATTGTTTCTCTTGTGCACATAAGACGACCCCATTTGTGACTACACAATATTCATGATGTCATGGTACTGGATATTTTTAGATAGGTATCTTATGGGAACACCTTTGATAAGGAATTATATGTCTTTATCCTTTCTAATTTACATTTTTCCCATGTCAAGTGCATGTAAAAGATCCCCCTTGCGCGCAAGACTTACCCTTTTGCAGTACATCTTACAATAGGTCCCCCTTCCCAATCTACATTAGACTTTAATGTTGCATTCAAGTCTTAAATATTGTGAAAATCCATTCCTATGTACTACATGTGTTTTCCATATTCCAAGGAATCATGTATGGGATCCACTTGGGTGCATCATCCTTATCTTTCATGTGCCTCCTCCATGCATCCCTCTAGGCTTGTTTGTAGTTATTTCCTTATCCCTCGAGCAGTTATCTATGTTATGTTTCCATGTTAAATGTTTCTTCGCATATGTAAGCTAAAAACTATTGCTTCTTTCACATAGGCATGCTAATGTGTACAAATAAATTGACCACTCCTCCACCCCGTTGTTTACTGGAATTTCTTGTGCCTTACATCCCCCAACTCTAGGTTGGTATGAGTTATGTGGGTCCAAGGGGTGAGGATTGAGTCCTCATCTGAGCTATAGGACGTTAAACTACCAAGAACCCTCCTACCCAAACATGATGTTAAATATTGAGTTGTCACTTGCATGGAACTCCTAGGTGGACTCGAAGTATAATGATCACCAGTGCTCTCCCACTTCTCTCTCCATTTTCACATTTTCTCCAAGTGAGTCTTGGTAAGTCTTCATGTAATCCATAACACACTCTAATAGGGTGTTCCATGTATGTCATCCATATCATCTTCATTCATCTTGACACCCTCCATAGGCTTACCTCCTATAGTAAGTCCCATTATCCATCTCCCTAGGAATTTATCCATGCGTAATCCCCACACCATACATCATGGTTTCACCTTTCGAGACACGTCCATCTGGTCTACTACCATCTCTTGTTTCTCAAACCAAGCATGACTCACATGAGCTTACAGTTTAGTAGTGACCACGACACCCTGCCTACAGGCCACTAACCACACGTATTCCCCATTCCCAATGTACTTCATGATGTTAAACTATATTCCTTATCAAATTATGTAGACTTTGATTCCCATCCATTGTGTTATATAGGAATCCCCTTTGAGGTTTAACCCCCCTCACTCCCCACAATCCATTTTTTCTAACTACTCCATGTCAGTTCAATCATCCCACATTATATTAAACTGCAACACCCTCTGAACTATGTGATTTTTTATTCCCGTCCACTATGATACATAATAATCCTCTTTTAGGTCCAACCTCAATCAATTATAAACTCTAGTAATCCCTCATAGGGATGTACACTACTGATGTGATACATTCTATTTTTTCGATGCATCTCATGGATCCAACTCCCTAAGGAGTTCTGATTAATATGGATAGCTAACCATGAATATTCCCCACACAACCAGTACTCCTCCAACCGAGACTGTACCTCTTGTGATGGGATGGTAATCATGCATAATCCCCAGTATATCTTCAAGTCATTCCAATTCATGTATGCCTTGATTCCATTCCCCTCCCTTAAACTATATTGTTTTTTATTTCCATCCATTGAGATACAAAGGAATCCTCCCTTATGTTCAATATCATCACTTATTTCCCATCTCAATCCCTCCTTTGTACCTTTTCATCTTGGGAAGATCATAACCCATCTTGGATGTTCCATTTCCTTCTAGTCCCCATCCATGTGCCGATTATCATGAGTTTCCTCCTCATGTGACTCATCTCTCCATACTATAACTATGTGGACTTCGATCCCCACCTCTAATGTGCGGTATATAGGAAACCTATCTGAGGGGAAATCCAAGCTCATCATCATCACATTAGTTTCAATCCATTCATCTCATCCACTTCATCAAAGCATCCATCATCCATCCTGATCTTACCCATGGCTGCCACATCTTGGAAGGATCATGTCATTCATATGGGAATCTAACCATGCATAACCCTCATACAACCCATACTACACCAACAGAGAGAGTCCCTTTTGCAATAGGACATTAACCATGCATAATCCTCTACCTGACTTCAGGTCATTGTCCTTTGTGTATGCCCTGATTTCATGACCCACCGATAAAACTATGTTTGTTTTGATGCATGTATTCCACAGAGGGTATGTAGAAATTCTCCCTAAGGTTCAATCCCAGCCAATGGTAAACCTTGGTGTCCCCTTTTCTGGGACCCAATTTCCTCGGATTCCCCTGTTATGGTGTTCATATTATCCTTTACAGTGTAAAACCTTATCCTTTATAGGGCATACCATATAGGGCCCATCCTCATGTATGTTTTGATCCATCCATCCAATAACCCTTGCATGTGATCCCACCTAGGTATGTACCCATCTAATACACTCTCATCGGTGTTCTGATCATTCTTATCCATCTCTGGTGGATGTGAAACTCGCGGCATACCCCAGGTTAAACAGGGGATGTAGAGAAAACCCTAGATACATGCATATGGATTATGATTCCCCGCATTTGATGTTGGATGCCTCAAGCTGTCACACCCTTGATAATCCCTCTCATAAGGGATAATTCAGGGGTACTAATGTTCCATCATCAAGACATGCCAGTGATGCCCAATGTGACTACTTTACGGACTGAAGGTTACTTCCCAGAATTGACAACATTGGAATGTATTGATAGAAATAGAATAATTAACTGGCATCCAATAAGATATGGCACTAGGAAGGATTTCAAAAACAATGTCTTAATCTATAAGGGATACTTGGTCTATGTGAATAGTTCCTAGGAGGAATGAACAGAAGGAGGTACTGACATCCAATCCTCCTATTTCAATAATAGATTAGACATCACCGAAGAGGTTCTGAATGTTTCCCGCCATTGGAAAGCATAAATGTGGGCTATAATTTGAAGCCAAGAGAATGTCAAACATGCTCGGGTTTCATGCCCCAGGTAAAGTGTCTAAAAAGGAAATGGTGAACCCAATGTGATTATTTTCTCCTTCAACCATGGGTATTATAGCATTTGAGACATCAGCAGATAACAGTTTCATTGGATCCATCCATTTAGTGTCGGTCCCACCAAGAAAATAGTGGGTCTGACGGGGAACTCACTCGAATTTGGGGAATTTAATCATTGGGAATTTCAGTCTGTGACATCATCATAATGGATCGTTCTATCCATACATGGAAGACTGAATGTTTTTGGGGTACTGGGCACTGCTTTCCTATTATCTATACTAATAGCTGAATCTTCATGCATTGTAAGACCCAAGCTATAGGAACCCATTCACCTCCCACCTACAGACGCATGGGTAGGGGCAGTGCTAATGCCTCAATTCTGGATAGCGCTACCTCTTCCATGACATCTTCCTCATCCATAGCTACCAGGTTCCCACATGATATCTCACCCTTAGACTTTATCATAAAGGGGTTAATTGATACTCTTATTCAACTTTACAAATAGGAAGGGGTCGTCCCAATGAAGAATATGCCCCAGAAAGATATATAGGATTCTATTCCTAATCATCCCCACTAACCCCAATAGGCATGCAAGGAGTTGTTTCCCCTCACTTAGACATTCAACTATTTCAGGAGCCTCTCCCATGAATTCTCCCATGATTCACTCCCCCACACTAACTAGGTAATGGATGTTCGATTCATCCCAACATTAACTATCACCAAAGGTCTACCAATGAGGGATCCCACAAGGCCGCATCAATGCCTTTATCTAGTCCCTCAGGCTAAGGAATAGGTGTTCCCTACCCCTCTATCCATGGCCCCGACTTGGCTGACTTGACATTAATGTCGGGCGCATGCTCCGGAAGACTCCCATCAGGGGGAGACATCTTCTACAGCTTCAGTAGACCATGCCACTGCCAACTCATAATATTAGATCCCTATTAATATATACTAGGGAAAGCACTATTTATAGTTAGGATTGAGACCCCATCCACTCTATATAAAGGATGGGTTTACTCTTTCAGTCATGAGTATGAGTAGTAGCCTTTACAGGCCTGCCCGTGACATCAAGATCTATGGAGGTCCTCCATGTACAATCGCCTGTCCAAGCAGAGGTCCTCCCTGTATTTGTGATTTATATCATGGTGGTCCTCCCCATGCCCATGATAAAAAAATATGGATATTTTTTCCATATTTCAGGTTATCTATGTGAAGGCCCTCTTTGTCCCATCACCCATTAGCATAGAGTTCCTACCCATGTCCATTTTGATATTATCGAGGTCCTCCTCATACCACCAATTTCAACTAGTGAAGGGGTTTTTATGTTCCATTGGTGTCCAGTATGTAGGTCATCCCCATGACCCTATGAGCTCCAACAAAGGCCCTCCCTGCTCTAGCATTGGCAGCCATGGAGGTCTTCCCTATGCATCCCACACTCAAAATGGAGGTCCCCCCTTTTTTCTATTTGACATCTGCCTGCGTGCTCCTCGCACCCCAGTGCACCCAAGAAAAGGTCTTCCCTGCTCTTTTAGCTAACATAGAGGCCCTCCCCATGTCCTTATCATCACATAGGGTGGAGTTCCTTCCCTCTCTTATGACATCAAGCAAGGAGGTTCCCCCATGTTCCTACCAGCTCAGGCAATGTCCCTCCCCACTCCAGCACCATCCTGCATAGAGGTATCCCATATTAAATATTTACCCTATCCTGAGGAACAATCCAAGATAATAAGTATGACCCTTCATTACTAAAGGAAGAATCATATGTAGCTATAGATCATTTCCAATCAGGTCTTCTTTTTTGGCTCTGAAGAGGAAGGTGATTCGATGATGGAGCCTTCACCCATTCCCCTACATCAAACTCTAGGGCAGGAGCCAGGTGTATGAGCTATGTCCTTCCAGAAATTGAAATGTAATAGATCTTTGATACTCTCCATATTTATACACATGAGGAAGATTTGTCTCTTTTTTCAGGTCTTTCCATGTCGTCCTCTTTATCGTCACCTGGATCATTCTCTACCTCGCCATGAGATTACAGAGAGTTGTTACAGGGGCCGGTAGATCATGAGAACCACGTAGATTCATCCCCAGCATTCACATCCTTCACAAATGAACTGATGTTCATCACTTTTCCTTATAGGTATATAATGATCCGGTTGATGACACCCTCTGAAGATAAACCAGAATGTAGTGGCGTTTATTCTCGTGTAGTGTTCTCTTTAGTGGCCATTTCTCAATGACAGTGGTCCATCTCAGTACCGTGATTTGTTCTTTAGTTTCCCCAAGTTGAAGAATGGGGAAACCAAGGGCTGATTCCTGATTCCAATTGAAGTAATTTTTGGGAAATATTCATAGAGGACCATCTCTCCGAGATTTTTTGGTTGATCTCTACTTCATACTTCGGTATTTCGGAGCCACTCACAAAGGATAAAGTCATGTTTTTTCACCAAACCGTTTGGATGAAGCAATTCCATCTCCATAATCATTGATTTTTCTTATCCAAAAACAAGTAACATTATGATGACTTTAGCTAGAAATTCTTCTTTGTCAAGTTTCCACGCTTTCTGTGGCCCAAAACCCTGCATCGCCTAATTATTTACAGACTATTCAGAAATTATGTGTCTAGAGCATCAATGTCCTCCACATAATTATTGAAGAAGAATGTCCACACATCTAGGTCCATGGATGGTGTCACAACCCATCCTCAAGGCCCGTGCCGTGAATACCCCAAGCCTGCCTCCCATAGGCCAGGGGATGGCGACTAGCACCAAAGTCAAAAATCCCACAAAAAAAAGGGAAGTCATTGCCTTTATATTATAAAACAAACACCACAGAGTACACAAGCTAAAGTAAACACTAAGTGAGATGAGTAAAAAAGTAAGTGCTGGAAAGTAAATGGTCCAGTATACAAACCCAACTGAAAATATAGTACAACTGAGAAAAGAAAGTAGAACAACTGAAAAAGTAGAGCAGCAACCACCAAGATGTCCTCCGGAACTCCTACCTGAAGGGTGGGTACAGATAGTCTCATCGGCTCCTAGGTCCGACCATCCGCTCCGTGTACGTCCTACCAAGTGTTCCACCTCCGGGTACCGTCCAACTCCACAAGCCTCCACCTCGATCAGTGTTGTCTGTCGTCTACATCCAACACAACGTAGTGCGGGCATAGCCCATGTAGGGGTGAGTATATGATACTCCGTAGGGACCCCGACACCCCCGTAGGTCTCCCAGACTCCACGAAGGATAAACCATAAGGAAGAGATTCCAACAAGAGATAAAAAACAACCCTACTTAGGAATATTCCCATACATATACCTAAGTCATCAAACCTAGTTCGGCTCCAACTCTCGAGACCAAGTACAACCTAGTCCACACAGGAAAACACAACCAAGTCCACTCAGGAAAGCACAATCCAATCCACACAGGAAAACTCAACCCAGTCCACTCAGGAAAACACAACCCAGTCCACTCAGGAAAGCACAATCCAATCCACAAAGGAAAATAAGTCAATCATATCAATGATTATGATTGAAAATCAATACTCAGCTCACATAGGTATACTACTTCTGAAAAGAGGTGGAGATGATTAGATGTGGCATCTAAACCATCTCCTCTGCCGATCCTACGTAGGATCCTAGTACAGAAGTTGTCACTGACGAACCCACAGAGGGTCCAAGTATAGTAGTCATCACTGCTGAACCCATGGAGGATCCAAGTATAGTCGGAAATGCTGTTGAACCCACAGAGGATCCTAGTAAAGAAGTCATCATCGTCGAACCCACGGAGGATCCCAGCACGGTAGACGTCGTCGTCGAACCCACCGAGGATCCCACCATGGTAGACGTCATCTTCGAACCCACAGAGGATCCTAGTACGGTAGTTTTCCTCATCGAACCACTAAGGATCCTAGTACCATAGTCGTCCTCATCGAACCCACTGAGGATCCTTGTACGGAAGTCGCCATCTTCGTCGCAGCCAGCTCTAGGGCTCCCGCACACAGCATGCTCGATTCCGGGAGGGTCAACTCCACCAGCCAAGGGGTTAATACATAAACTGTCACGAAGTCTAGAGTTGATGTATCATAAAGTTCTGTCTCTTCAACAATAACTCAACGTGATAGATGGCGCGTCAATTAGACGTGCGGCCTAGGAGTTATTGGTTTTTCCGTCCCCGGTGCCCAGTTGGTTTTTAAGCTAAAACCAACCCGACCGTATTCAATCTAAGTCCAAACCTCAAGAAGAGTAATCCAGAAGAACCATCTCACTAAGAGGAAACCAACAAAGTCGACGTCACGTCAATCAGACATCCGGAGCTCATGTTATAAGCGTTTACACTCCGTGGGCCTGGATGGTTTCGTGTTCGAACCAACCTGGCCATACCCAAAGTTCTCCGAAACCTTGAGTGTAATATACCGAAATGACCATCTCGATCCAAGGATACCAACTCATCTGACGGTGCGTCGATCGGAGGTATGCAACCCAAGTTATTGGGAAAATGACTGAAAATAGTCCGAAGTGGGGGGTCTGGGCCCGGCCCGGTCCGGCCCAACCCCCCTTGGGTCGGCCCGAACCGGGTCGACCCAACCTGGGTCTGGGTCTGGCCCGGTCCGCGCGTCCCGCCCCAGCCCGGCCGAGGGGGGGGCGCGCTGGCTCAGTTGACGGGCCGATCATGGGGGGACGTAGTCCCCCCTCCTTTGCGCTCCATGGACGTGGCGGGTGCCGTGCCCTCCTCTGGATCTCGTACGGCCGTGGGATTCAACCGCCTGCCACTGGGGCACCACCGCCTCTGGCCACCGGCACGGCCAGAAATTTCTGCAGGCCACCAGAGTCATTCTGGTGGTCCGTTCTTGCTCCCATCTGCCCCTGCGGTCATCTCGGGACCCACTCTTCACTGCGACGGCCTTCAAACGCCATTGCGGTCACGTTCCATTGTCGCCCAACGTTCCGTGCATCAAGAACAAAAAAATGGTGGGTTCGGACTTTTTCGTTTGTCCGCACCCACTGCGTTAGTGGTTTGAAACTACTCCCAACAATTTCCCCGCAAATAATAATCCCCATCCCGCAAGTAATAGTTCGCATATCAACTTGATAATGAGTTTATCTGCGTTAATGTTTTAGAGGAAAACAAACATTGGAGTATTATCATTCTCAAAATAAACCCCTACATCTTAGTGGTTCGTTGTCGTGCATTCGTCCTCAAGGGGGTTTAAGGCGTCGACGTCGCTTTTCGGCTCTGATATTAGAAATGCATCGAAGAAGAAGAGGTTTTTTCAGCGTTTTTCGTTCTTCACTGGGGCGAAAGTCCATTAGAGGTTCGCCAAAGAATCCTCCAATTTCATTCTCCACATATTCTTGATGTGCCAAAATATATAAAAAATCATGACGCAGCGTTTCCATAATGGTGTCATTAAAGCATCGTTATGCTATGAGTTTAATGACCCTTTAATGAGCCTCATTGATGTGCATCTTCACCGCCCTGTCGCTACCCCGCCACCCAAAAAGGGGGAAGGAAAAATAAAATAATTCATTTATATTATTTTATTATTTTTCTCAAAAGGTCTGAAAAATAACTTTTTCTCTCGGCCCTTGTCGGCCGAAGTTAAGCTTCACCTAAGTGAATCCTGGAGCTGAGAATTCATCGGTGCCCTCATATTTTAATTCCAATCACCAATTTAAAATTTTGGAAAACCCGCTCATTCGTTCACTGAATGTACCCGAGCTAAACTTCGAAAATTGATTCTGAGCACACCGGGACTCGGAATCAAGCTATGTCAGAAACTACGTACTCGTAAAATTACAAAGTATTTAAAAAAATCCTTGAAATTTATGGGACTTTACATTACTCCCACTTCAGGGATTTACATCCCCGTAAATCTACATCATAAACTAGGGAATCAAAAGTGGGTATTGAACACGCATCTGAGCCTCCTGCTCCCATGAGCTGTCCTGGAGGTTCTCGTGTTGCCAACGAATGTGCCCAGAGGTATCGACCGTCCACGTAGGACCCGATCCTATCGATCCTCAATCTCCACTGGGACCTCCGCAAAAGTCACCCCATCATTGATGTCCAGCTCCCCATGGTCGATGATATGCACCGAGTCGTGCACGTATCTCCTCAGCTGAGATACGTGGAAGACTTCGTGCACCCGGAGCAACTGAGGTTGAAGGGCTGGGCAGTAAGACACCTTTCCTACACTACTGAGGACTTGGAATGGTATGATGAAGCGCGGAGATAACTAGCCACACAGGCCGAATCTCAATCATCCACATCGAGGTGAGACCCGTAAGAAAAAGTAGTCACCACCTCAAACTCCAGTGGTCTCCACCTCCTATCATTATAGAACTTATGTCTGCTCTGTCCAGTCTTCATCCGATCCTGGATGACAAGAACCTTCTTCGTCGTAGCCTGAACCATCTCTAGTTCTACACATGCTGACTCTATCACTATACACAAAGGATATCTAAAAAGCGTCCAGCTTCTGTCTTGCCACTCATAACAGCTGAAAGTCTGATCTCCTACTAAGAGCATCTATTACAACGTAACCCCTCTCCAGGAGTATAAACTACCTCGAAGTCATAGTCCTAGAAGAAAAATATCCTTCACCGCTATTTCAGGTTCATGTTCTTCTGAGAAAAGATACACCTGAGACTATTGATTTGGTGAGAACCGTAAACCATTCGCTCGACGAACAATGGGTGAGACTAACCATTTGTAAGAACTCAACTCCGCCCTCCTTCGTCTACGATCTACATGATTTGCTGAGATTCCTCCTATGCTGAAAAGAGAAATCTGGTCTCATCCCCTGAATGAACCACTTCCTTTACCTAATACAGTCAATCCTGTCATGAATGGTACTATTTCATGTCGTGGACGACGTTGTAAGGACTCGATGCTACTACCAAGAGATCCAGCCATTACTCTCGCCTCCAAAGTTCGAGTCACACTGTCGGCAGTAGTGTGTGGTCACTAGGTCTCCTCCAGTATAAATCTCGAAAGTGAGGTTCAAATAAGCAGTTTTTACCGGAACCTCTCAGTATCTACTACATAAAAAGGACAGGGAAGAAAACTTCACAAGAGCAAGTGTCTTTTATTACTACATCTCAAGGTACAAAGACACAAAGCATCCACAAACAAAACATTAACAAAGATGGAAGCATCATGAAAAAAAGTCTCCATGTCTGGAGCTGGTCCCATACCTTCCCATCTGCTCATCTGCAGGGCGGGTCGGGCAGTCTTGAGCCATGTGACCCTGCCCGCCACATGCATAGAACTGTCTGCTCCTCGTGTGGCTGGCTCTGTTTCGTGTGCCCCGCACAACCGAACCTGTTTCCTGGGATTGCTCATCTGATGGTCTGGACCTCTTGGTCCTCTACGTCATCTATCTACTGCCGGTTACAGAAGACTCTTCTGTGGGTCGTCCTACGGAGAGTCTCGCCACTGGTGACTGCTCAGTGAGAAATCTCTCCACTAGAAAGGATCTCTCTAGCACCCCGCCTGCGTCGGGATGTTGAGGGAGATCATCGAAGCCCTGATCTCATTCCTCAGTCCCTGCTCGAAGGTCCAGGCTCTAAAAAATGGGTCTCGTACCATATCTGTGGAGTAGCGTGAGAGGTCGGTAAATCTCGCCGAGTACTGGGCTACTGTCATGTTTCCCTGCCTCAGTTGTAGTAACTCCTAAATGTGCATCACATAGAGGGTGGCTGGAACGAACTCCAAGTGGAAGAGGCTCTCTAAGTCCATCCAAAGAAGAGATGCCTCGTCGTGCACGTGGAGCATCAGGCTCCACCATCTAACTGATGTCGCGTGCAGGAGACTCGCTGCAAGTATCACCATGAGATCTGATGGTGTCCCTACCAATCTGAAGACTCGAACTACAGCCTCCAGCCAATCCTCGGCTCCCTGAGGGTCTATCTCCCCACAAAACCTGGGCAGTCTCTGACAATGAAACTCGTGAAGTGCACTCAGGCGACGTGCACTCTTAGCTGCTGGGGCTGGTGGCATCGGTGGCTCGGTGGGTAGAGGTATCGTCGGTGCCTCCGCTGTAATGGGGCCCTGCACCGAGGCCTCGTCGCTCGGTGGGCTACCATCTCACACAAAGCTCAAAACCCTAGCTGGCTGCCATCGTGGGGCCATCCTAAAAGAAACATGTGTTCCACGGTCAAAAAGTATACCTGGTGAGCTGACACAAAGTAATCACAAACAAAACATTTGAAAGGAAACACACACACAATCAGTGTTTTCATGTGTTGAGTCGGAAATCAGAGGTCAGGGTCCTGGAGTATGGATTTTTCAGCCGCCGCACCAACACTGGACTCCCTGGACTGATAAACACACTCAATACCTTTAACACAATTGTTTCACATATAAGAAATTATCAGAGTCTTGAGTTCTGCGGTAGAACTGACTCCTCTGATACCAATTTGTCACGACCCGTCCTCAGGGCCCATGCCGTGACTACCCTAAGCCCGCCTCCCATAGGCCAGGGGCTGGAGACTAGCACTAAAGGTGTAAATCACGATAAAAAGGTAAGGCATTGCCTTTATATAAGAAAACAAACACCACATAGTACACAAGATGAAGTAAACACTAAGTGAACTGAGTACAAAAGTAAGTGCTGGAAAGTAAATGGGCCAGTATAAAAAACCAACTGAAAGTAAAGTACAACTGAGAAAGGAAAGTACAACAGCTGAAAAGGTAGAGCAGAAACCACCAAGACGTCCTCTAGAACTCCCACCTGAAGGGTGGGAATAGATAGTCTCACCGGCTACTCGGTCTGACCGTCCGCTCCGTGTACGTCCCGCCAAGTGGTCCACCTCCAGGCACCGTCCATCTTTACAAGCCTCCACCTCGATTAGTTCTATCTGTCGTCTACATCCAACACAACGTAGTGTGGGCATAGCCCGTGTAGGGGTGAGTATACGATACTCAGTAGGGACCCCGAGACCCACGTAGGTCTCCCAGAATCCACGAAGGATAAACCACAAGAAAGAGATTCAAACACGAGATAACAAACAACCCTACTTGGGTATATGCCCATACATATACCTAAGTCATCAAACCCAGTTCGGCTCTAACTCTTGACCCAAGTACAACCTAGTCCACACAAGAAAATTCAACCTAGTCCACTCAGGAAAGCACAATCTAATCCACACAGGAAAACATAACCCAGTCCACTCAGGAAAACACAACCCAGTACACTCAGGAAAGCACAATCCAATCCACACAATAGAATAATTCAATCATATCAATGATAATGATTGAAAATAAAGACTCATCTCACACAGGTATACTAATTCTGAAGAGAGGTGGAGATGATTAGATGTAGCATCTGAATCATCTCCTCTGTCGATCCTACATAGGATCCTAGTACAGAAGTTGTCACTGCCGAGCCCATGGAGGGTACAAGTATAGTAGTCATCTCTACCAAACCCATGGAGGATCCAAGTACAGTCGACAATGCTGCTGAACCCATAGAGGATCCTAGTACAGAATTCATCGTCATCGAACCCATGGAGGATCCCAGCACGGTAGACGTCATCGTCAAACCCACGGAGGATCCCAGTACGGTAGACATCGTCATCGAACCCATAGAGGATCCTAGTACGGTAGTCTTCCTCACCGAACCCACTGAGGATCCTAGTACGGTAGTCGTCCTCAGCGAACCCATTGAGGATCCTTGTACGGAAGTCGTCATCTTCACCGCAGCCAGCTCTAGGGTTCCCGTACACAGCATGCTCGATTCAGGGAGCGTCCGCTCCACGATCCAAGGGGTCGATACATAAATTTTCATGAATTCTAGAGTTTATGTATCAAAAATTTTTGTCTCATCAGCAGGAATTTAACGTGATAGATGGCGCATCAATTGGACGCCCAGTCTGAGAGTTATTGGCTTTTCCGTCCGAGGGGCCCCGTTGGTTTTTAATCTAAAACCAACCCGACCATACTCCAGCTGCATCCAAACCTCAATAGGAGTAATCCAAAAGGACCAACTCACTGAGAGGAAACCAATAAAGTTGATTTCAGGTCAATTGGATGTCCGGATCTCAAGTTATAAGCTTTACCGCTCCACGGGCCCAGTTGGTTTCGTGTTAGAACGAACCCGGACATACCCAAAGTTCTATTAAACCTTAAGTGTAATATACTGAAACAGCCGTCTCAATCCGAGGATCCCAAATCAACTGACGGTGCATCGATCGGAGGTTTGAAGCCCAAGTTATGGGAAAATGACTGAAAATAGTCCGAAGTGGGGGGGTCTGGGCCCGGCCCAGCCCGGCCCAGCCCGGCCCAACCCCCCCTGGGTCAGCCTGAACCGGGTCGACCCGAACTGGGTCCGGGTCCGTCTCGGTCGGGCACGACCTAGCCCGACTATGCGTGGCCTGGTCCTGCGTGGTGCGGCCTGGTCCACGCGACCCGCCCCAGCCTGGCCGGGGGGCGCGCTGGCTCGGCCAGTGCGCTGAGCAGGGGGGGACGCGGCCCCCCTCTTTTGCGCTCCACGGAGGCGGAGGGCACCGCATTCTCCTCTGGATCTCGCGCGGCTGCGGGATTCGGCCGCCTTCCACCACAGCTTCAGCCGCGGAAGCTCCTTTCGGCAGCGCGTCGGGGCGCCGCCGAAAATTTCCGCAGGCCACCGGAGTCGTTTCGGTGGTCCGTTCTTGCTCCCGTCTATGCCTGCGGTCATCTCGGGACCCGCTCTTCACTGAGACAGCCTTCAAACGCCATTTCAGTCCCGTTCCATCGTCGCCCAATGTTCTGCGCATCAGGAACAGAAAAATGGTGGGTTCAGACTTGTTCGTTTGTCCGCACCCACCGTGTTAGTGGTTTAAAACAACTCTCAACAATTTCCCCACAAATAATAATCCCCAACCCGCAAATAATATTTTGTGGATCAACTTGATAATGAGTTGATCTGTGTTCATGTTTTAGAGGAAAACAAACATGGGAGTATTATCATTCTCAAAATAAACCCCTACATCTTAGTGGTTCGTTGTCGTGTGTTCGTCCTAAAGGGGGGTTAAGGCATTGGCTTCGCTTTCCAGCTCCGATATTCGAAAGGCGTTGAAGAAGAAGAGGTTTTATTGGCATTCTTCTTTCTTCGCTGGTCCAGAAGTCCGTCACAGGTTCGCCAGTGAATCCTCCAATTTATTTCTCCACATATTCTCGATGTGCCAAAATATATAAAGGATAATGTCACAGCGTTGCCATAATGGTGTCATTAAAGCGTCATTACACTATGACTTTAATGACCCATTAATGAGCCTCATTGATGTGCATCATCAACGCCCTATCGCTGCCCCCACCAACCAAAAAGGGGGAAGGAAAAATAAAATAATTCATTTAAATTATTTTATTATTTTTCTCGAAAGGTCCGAAAAATAACTGTTTTCTCTCGGCCCTTGCCGACCGAAGTAATGTTTCACTTAAGCTAATCTCGGCACTGCGAATTCATTAGTTCCCTCGAATTTTAATTCTGAGCACCGGTTTAAAAGTTAGAAAAACCCACTCGTTTTTTCACTAAACGTACCCGAGCTAAACTTCAAAAATGGATTCCGGGCACCCCGGCCCTCGGAATCAAGCACCGTCAGAAATTGTATACTCGTAAAATTCAAAAGTATTTAAAAATATTCCTTGAAATTTACGGTTCTTTACAGATGGTGTTAGTATGCTTATCTTCATTTCAATCAAATCCTATATCAATATGATCTGCTGGGTGATATCGAGGATATTCCCCTAGGTGAAGTCACAGTACACAAAGATAACCATACCGATAAGAAGATTGAATCATGAATCATTGAAGAGAACCTACCCCCTAGGGTAGTGCTTCTTCTATTAGATCCCCCTACATTTTCACCCATCATAAAAGACACTTTATTGGCCTTATAGGTCCCATTGATTCGTTGCCCCTAGACCATGACCACAACAAAAGTAAAGGAAATATTGGGACAATTAAGCCTCCTGACCCATATGGTTTAGTGAAAAATATGGAAGATTATCCTAAAGAGGTCATGTTGCTCCAACAGACTTCAGAACAAATGAAATTTATTGATGATATTTTTGTCGAGTGTGTAGTAGAACATCAGATATATTTTGGTGATCCATGATATGATTCCAACCATCCACCATCGAGCCAATTGGGGAAGCCGAGGCAAGTACAGGTTCCCCGGGGTGAGTATCCCCTATTGGTCTTGACAACCATGTGTATCCTAATGGGATAGAGGCCAAATAATATGAAAAGTTGTTAGGATATGAATCACTCAGTCCACCGGATATGCATGAGAATATTCTTTGAGACCTAGCTCTATAGGCTAGTCTTCTAGTGGCCCCTCAAGCTACTATGTAGGTAATCCCTCCAGCAGATCCTCAGGTCATTCCACCAACCGCTCTATGATCTTTTAGGCCTTCCTATTATTTTGAAAAATCCACCAATGCACAGGTGGTCAGAGAACCTCACCAAGACCTAAACCATTCCTTAGATGATACAATGTACAGTCTCATTGCTTGCCTCGTGGCCCTTGAATCCCGATAGGTGGAGATCATACATGATGGAAAGCCATGTCTTCCATGAGTGGATGATATGTATGAACCCCTGGGCTTTGGGAATCCTACTTTCTCCCCTTTCAACAAGATGTGCGACCCTTTGTAGTATGTGACCCACTATATATCAATGTGTGGAACCATGTTGGGAACTCCAACATTATAGGAACCCACCAAGCTCTTGTGCTACATACAAACTCTGGAAGGGCCCATGGTCATATGGTACTACCAGCTACCCAATTAGTCTATAGCCAATCAGGAGGATCTTCACAAGCAGTTTTTTTATCAGTTCAGCTCCACAACATGAAATACTAGTATCTAAACCCTCCCCAAGTGAAAGAAAAGGCTAGATGAACACGTCTCAGACTTTGTCACTTGGTTGAAGGGCCTCATGTATTCACTCGACTTGATGCAGACTCAAGAGAAGTTGTTGACAATGTGTCTGGGGACTGTAACGACTAAATTTTTTCCCTCGCTTATCACCCATAAACTCCCATGCAAATTCATGGATTTATATAACAAGGTTAGGTCGGTAGTGGAAGCCCTAAATCATTCCAAACAGGCACACTCATTGCCTACCACAACTCTAGCAAAAAGTAAAACCAAGTGTGAGGCTAATTTTGTCGCACAAGTAGAGTCCCCCAGGCCACTAGAGTTAATTTTGGCAGAGCCTCATCTGCAACCTCACTGAGGGATCCGCCTTAGGCTCGGCCTCAGGCTCATAATCCCCCACCTTAGAATCTGAAGGTCCCACCACATAATGGACCACCACTACATATATGAGATAATCAAGTTCCACCTCCTCATCATGTTCTAGCCCCTAGTCAGGTCTAGGCTCCCAGTGTCTCTTTTCCGAATAGGAGAAACCAGGTATACACATTTGTCAACGCTCGGGTTCTGGGTTATTTCTGAAGTTCCTCTGATCAAGGAATCCTATAGTTTCTAGAACGTAAGAGACCACGAGAGGCTAATCTCAATGATTTCACGAACTACCTTCCCTACCATCATTTCCTTGGAAATACTCTCAAATAGTGTTATGTATTCATGGATTGGATCTAGGACCATGTTGACAACAATATAGTCAGGTTGGACCCTACCATAGAAAATGTGGCATATGTTTATGTAATCTATGAAAATGATAGTGGCAGGGAATGACAACAAGTCTCCATTCATGAGTCTAATATGTATGTAGATTGGATGGATAGCAAGGTAGTAACTTTTTCCCTTGGAATCATCTATGTCTGTCTAAATCAGCCTAAACCATCTAAATCTTATGCACCTCCTCTAGTGCCCGATGTTGCATACATATATCATCCATCTAACTCCCAGATAGGAAGGATCCAATGAATCAAGGGAATGAAAATTACCCTTTTGTGCCAAATCTATCTCATACACCTAGCTTATTTATTCCCCTAGAGATGGGAATCACCCACAGGATCCTCCCAATATTGTAGTATTTTTTAAGTAATGTTTAAGAGCATGCCTCAGTAAATACCATCAAGATTGTTAATCCTTAAATGGTTCATAGCAACGATGAGTGTTGGGAAGAACCTCATAATGTCCCTAGTCGACGCCATCATTGACGAAGAGGTGGATACATTAATCATTGGAATGCACTGCTAGTGCCTCTAGCCAAGCTAGGCTTGATATCGAGACTAGAAATTAGGTTCACCATAGAGCTTATCATTTGAAATCCTATCATCCTAACTCATCAGATTCATGGTCATCAACATTTGTACTCCATGATCTAGCAGATCAATCGAGATTGGATTATGATCAACCGCATCTAGATGTGGCCACACCTCAATCATCTATTAATTATCTAGTGGTCATTTTTCATGGTTTATCAAGTGAGAAATATGACATTCCCAGCACCAGCCAGAATCAACCGATTCAACCAGCAGCATCTACCATACCACATATCATAGAGAAAAAAATTGGTATAAGAAATGTTTGTATGGTGTGGAAGTATGGTGTGTTGAATCACCTTGTTATCATTATTGAAAATCTCTCAATCCTTGAGGCTCTTTTCCTATCAAAAGATAAGCTTAAGGCCCTCAAAGAGGCTTTGAGAATCCCACACCAGTTTGAAACAAAGGTAGCAGCCACAGATGCTTTCCATGATGAGGAATTTAAGCATGCAGAGTACACATCCATTATCTCATTATCAAGAGAAGATGAAGGTTCTCCCATATAGAGGAACATTCTCCCATGAAACATCACTGGCTAATTAAATGTCATGGAGGTTGGTCTTTGTCTTGTGGACATAGGTTCTGGTATCAATATCATCCAAACTAAGATGCTCCACATACTGGGGATGTCTAAAGAAGAACAAGATCCCTCTAACTAGAAAATAGAATTTTATTACCAGACTAACTATAGGCCAGGTGTAAAGATCCATCTAAAGACCCAATTTGGAATCCAGACTTCCAAAACTAAATTCTTGGTCATCTTATAGGACAACGCTTACAATGACCTAATGGGTAGACCCTGACTCTATCTTCATGCAATAGTTCCCTCTTCGTATCACTAGTTCCTCAAGAACCCCCTTAGTGGTCGAGTGGGTGTGCTCCATGGTGATGTGTCTCCATTATCCACTTGTGATCCCTGCTACATAGATACCAACTATTATAAGAGCATGGAAAAAAAGTTCAGGATAATGAGGTTAGCCTACCGCCATTGTGGAAGAACCATGGATATAGCTGGATGATGCTTTCAACCTACCGATTAACCTACTAGAGGCCACGACACTGTACTTGGGACACTTCATTGTTTTCTCGATATAGAGTGAGAAGATTTATCCCATGTATAAATATCACTAAAATATCAATTTTTAATCCTACATGAATTAGGATCGATTCATACTAGATCCACTTACCCCTATAATGTGTCAGGACATTCATCCCAAAGTAATAGTAATATGCATTACTTGCTTGTTTCGTTGGGATGGGTTGAACCACATTAAGCCAAAACACCACTAAGGGTTTGATATTTTCAAGAGTGGACCCATGGGATGAGGACCTAATGTAATCGTATTGAAATCTTTTTTCTTTAGGGTATCTGTAATGCAAGTGTCTCTCAACGAATATTTCACTACCGCTCAGGCCAGCACCAACATTCCATCAAAGTTAGATGATTCAAAATAGTTCCCTATTTCTGATAATCTTATCACTGTCGATGATGAAGAGGATATGGAATATTATCCTCCCATTTTTGAAGAAGTTTTCTCCACCACCGTCGATGAGTTGGTAAAGGTGACTCTCAGTACCGAGGAATATCCAAGACCATCATTGATTAGTGTCATTATTACTTCAGAAGAAAAACAAAATTATGTGGATTTATTGAAGTATATTTGGGATTTATTTTCCTAGAGTTATGAAAAAATTTCAGGACTAGATCTTTAGGTCACCACCCACCATCTCGATCTCCCAAAAAGTCATTGCAGGGTCAATCGGCCTCCCAAAAAGATGCACCCCTCTCATGGTTCCATGGTCGAGGCTGAAGGTGATAAATTTATCAAATCCAACTTTGTTAGGGATGTCCAGTATCCCATATGGTTAGCTAACATCCTTCCCTTTTGGAAGATAAATAGACAAATCAGAGTTTACATCGACTTCTAGGATCTCAACTACCACTATATGAAAGATGATTTTTCCCTTCCAGCGACGTCACTATTGATCAACTCCAGTAAATCATTATAAGCCCTCACATTCATTTATGTGTATTCTAGGTATAATCAGATCTTAATATCCCCCAAGGATGAAGAATCCACCAGCTTCAGTGCACCATAATGTACATTTTGTTACCAGGTGTTCCCTTTCAGTATAAAGAACATAGGAGCTACCTATTAGCTTTTCAGACACCACATATCCAAACTGATCGTTAGGAAATTGGTGTAATTCTATGTGAATGATTTGTTGGTCGAATCCCTCCAGTTTTAGGACCATATTAGAGATATCTAGAAAGTGTTTGGCTTCCTCTAATCCCACTATTTGAAGATTAACCCCTTTAAGTGTTCCTTAGGTGTTACCTCTGGGAAGTTCCTCAGATTTTTCATTAGATATAGAGACATTCAGATCGAATGAGAGAAGATCATATACATCAGTCAGATGCCTCCTCTAAACAACCTTTGAGAGCTCCAAGGATTCCAAGTCCACTTAGCCTACTAATGTACCTATTTTGTGTATACTTTTCCATATATTTTAATGAGCATGAAAATGTTTTTTTTACCAAATTTGAATCGTTCTGTGGTTAAATTTTTTTATTGGAGATCATGATGATTTTCATGTATTTCTATGTCAAAGACACAAATCGGGGGAAGTTTATCAAAAATTCCAAACTACAAAGTGTGTACTTTAGGAAACACGTCATGTATCAGCACCTCAACAAAGATTCTCTAGGCCAAATCCTTGCCCAAGATTCCAGAAAACATTGCATTCCATGTACGTCATTTTACATGATGTATAACCCCTTCTAGAAGCGGTTGGTGGATGAGATCATGAAAACACACCCATGTTTCCAACTGAATACAGCACGCCATGTACGGACCCTACACACATAGTTTGGACCTTCTAGAAGTGGTTTGTGGACAATGAACCACATTACACGCTATGTGGGAGCCTCTACATGCCTTGTACCTCTAACTAAAAGGGGTTGTTGTGTTCAAAGTCAAAGACGACATGTTAGCTCACCTACCAGTAGAGAAAAGATGTCTAAAACACGTTTATTAGTGTTACATTCTATGTATTATCTAGTACACACCATGTACTACTAAAACCTATAAGTAGGTGGTAGTCTCTCCATGTTCGGGATTCATTCAACCTTCATCCATTTAGTGATATTCTAAGGGAGGTCACTTCAGAAACGGCCAAGAATAGAAGAAGGGAGAGAAAGAAGAGGGGAGAAGAAAAGAGAGAAGTTTCTTTAGTGATATCTTCTCAAAAAACATCCCTCTAAGAATTTAAAAAGGATTTATTTAGGTAATAAAAGTTCTTTATTTACTATATACTCTATGAGTATCTAAATTTTCCATGTCTTGGAGCTGTGAACTATTGTGAGTTGTAATTTGTCATTTGTGATGTTGTAATTGTGTTGTTTATTCTCTGGTCTCATAATTCCTTATTAACACTTTTTAATATCACTAGAAATCACATACCAGACCAAGAAGGGGATTTATCTCGATCCTTTAAGGAATTACGATTAAAAAAATACATGACCATTTGGTGTTTTAATCATCTCAAAAGGGACTAAAATTAATAAAATTAAGAGGAATCAATTTCCAGACCAAATAAATTGATTTCTATTGATTTAAACAAAACTCACTAGACCCAGGGGGTTCTGTTACATAAATAATCTCAAAGGTGTGGATTTTCATGAACAATGCAACCTCATAAGAAATTAATTTAATAACAACCTTTAAAATTCACAACCCCGATGTATTTCTCTCCAAATTATCATCAAAACCAAATTTTTGGGTTTTCTCTTTATCTTTCAAGCAATTTGTTCTGAAATTAAATTTTAATCACCTTTTTATTGAAAAAAATCTAATCGACTCTAAATTCAGTAAACATCACTAAACCAACTAAAAACAAGATAAATGAAACAAAAATAACTCTTTATCCTTATGGATCAATCCATTACTGCTATTATATTTGTTAGGGTAATATAATTTGGATTATTGAAATTAATACTTCTGCAGGAACGATAACCACATTTTGGTGTTGTTGTCGATGATCAAGTTACAATTGTTTTTTTATCCATTTTGGATACATTCTAGAGAAATTAAAAATCAAAATTTATAAAAAATCTATTCCTACACTAATTTATCTTTGTATTATTTTCTGTTTTCCTCTTTTATGCTTAGTGTATTGAGTGTTGCAAAGATTCATAGGTGTATGAGTGGCTACATCAATAATTCTAAGAGCACTGAGTCATTAGAGTTTCTTATAATTAACCCTAAGATCAAAAAAACACTTTTGAGGTGAGGGCATGCACTCATGGATGAGCGCAACCAAAACAGTCCCATGGCACATAATAAAGAGGGAAATCCAGCTGCTATCCAAGAAGTTGGACAACCGTTTGGATGGGATGATAACCGGAACCAAAAAGATCAACTTGTTCCAGGGTATGGCACTCAGAAACTTCTACAGTTCCAACTGGAGCAGATGCCATACCTGTCGCCAGGTCAGGGGCCATAATTTACTCCTACACAACAATTTGTTCCCCCACCTACTCGAGGTAAAATACCTCCACATCGTACCCTTATAGAGTATGGTTTTCCCTCCATCCATGGGGTATATACCATGGTCATCCGACCAATGATGTGGTCCCAACACATCAAAATCCAATTGGCCATTATGCAGTTGCTTTAGAACATGGTATAATTTGGTGGTGTACCTAGTGAAGACCCAAATTCTCATCTCTCCAATGTCCTCGAAATATGTGACACCTTTGGTTACCATGGTGTTTCAGGTTATTTCATTCATGTTCCCCTCTTCCTTTTCTCATTAATGGATAAGGAAAAATACTAGATCAAGGGACTGCATCAATTGTCCATCCTCACCTGGGAGATGGTAGCCCAGACCTTCTTGTCCAAATACATTCCACCATCAAATACGTTGAATTTGAGAAATGAGATCCACACCATCTATCTGCATGACTCGGAATCCATATAAGAGTCTGGGGAGTGCTTTAAGAAGATGTTACAAAACTTTCCTCACAACGAAATTATTCTCTGGATGAAAATACAAACCTTCTATGGAGGCCTAACCACGAACACCAAATCTATGGTGGATGTCACTTTTGGAGGACTGTAATGTGGAAATCCCCTGAAGATCTCTTTGCACTCCTAGAGGACATGTCGGCCAACAGCTTCTAGTGGAACTCGGATCAGGGAACTCCAAAATGAGGTATGCACAACATTGATGCCACCACGATGATCGCTGCCCAAATAGATGCAGTATCCAATAATATTGATGTGTTTAACCTAAATAACACATCCCATGTTCATCTAGAAAACCATACTTAATGTAGTGAATTTGGGGACAACCACATAATTGGTGAGTTCTTGGGGTCAATTCTCGGCCCTTCAACAAGCAATGTGATCTACGTTTCATAGAATTGGTGACCAAATATGTATCCTCAGTACTAGAACCCCGCATGGTGAGAACAAATGAACATGGGGTACCAGTAACAGTAGAAAAATCCTCCACCCTAGAGACCACATAGCTATGGTCAATAGCAGTATCAGAACCCATATAAAAAACAACAACAGTAGGGGACATACCTATAGAAAGGGTACCAAAACCCTCACCTGAAGAAATCATGGTTTCCACCACCTCCCTCAGGTGCACAAATAAATCAGTATTAACCCCCATCAAAACATGCAGAAATGATGACAAATTTTATCACCATTGGTGAAACTTGATTTCAAAACTAGGAAACATCCATTCAATTCTTGGAAAATCAAATTGGAAAATTAGAAAACCATATCTCCTCAAGGAAATCTGGTACATTACCAAGTAACACTAAGAAGAACCCAAGAGAAGAGGCCCATGTAATCACTTTATGAAGTGGGAAGGAGCTACCTAAGACACCTACTGCAATGCAAGTTGAGGCTACAACTATATATCAACATTCACCCTCACCAGCTGAAGAAACCACATTGAATGACCCCTCCTCATCAAAAGAACCATAAAAAGATAAGGATTCCTCGCAGGGTAAGGGGAAATATGTGGTCAAGACTTTTGATCCCTCCTTACCATTTCCAGATAGGATGAATCAAAGAAAGTGGGGGCATCTGTTTTGTAAATTCATCTTGGTATTCGGATAACTGTACATCAACAACCCTTTGGTATAATCTTTAACTCAGATGCTAATATACACAATGTTCAGGAAATATATTACTTCTGAAAAAATGAAGATGGAGGATCTAGGAACCATTTCACCGAATAAGGAATTCTTGGTAATTGTGCAATGCTCGCTTCCTCCCAAACTCTAAGATCCAGGAAATTTTACTATCCCATGTACCATTGGATCGTGTGAGTTGGAAAATATCTCTTTGACTTTGGAGCTAGTGTCAACTTGATGCCCCTAGGAGTCTTCAAGAAGCTAGGGATCAATGATTTCAAGCCCACCCAAGTGGCCCTCCAGTTAGCATATCACTCCATCAAATATCCCAAGGGGATTCTCGAGGAAGTGTTGGTGAAGGTTGGATGGATAATTCTCCCAAACAAATTCATCATTCTTGAAACCGAGGAAGACCATATGGCACCTTTGATTCTGGGAAAGGCTTTCTTATCCACTGTTAAAGAATTGATTGATGTCCACCATGGATAACTGATCTTTAGAGTATGTGATGAAAGAGTCTCCTACAATATCCTCAAAGATATCTAGAAGGAATCACTACTGGAACATGAGGACTATTATGTGGTAACATAAATAGATGATAACTTCATCTACGGGGAAGATGGTCTGGTAAGTTATTTTATCATTGATGAAAAAATATTCATAGATACCCAAGATTCACCCGAGGAGTTTCAATTTCTCGAAGGCCAGGGTAGTCACTACTGTCAATGCACAGTGATTCTAGAAATTTTGGAGTGAGAAGAGGTTCAACCAATTATGAACTTGATCTTGAAGGAACCACAAATTGAGATAAAAACTCTCCCTTCATCTCTAAAATATGGATACCTGGGAGATAAGAACACTCTGCCAGTAATCCTCAATGCTTATCTCACAAAATATGAATAAGAGGCACTCCTACAAGTTCTATGAAGAAGAAAACATTCCATTAAGTGGAATGTCACAGATTGGATGGGAATCAGTCCCACTATTTCCACCCATAAGGTGCTATAAGTAGAAGGAGAAAAACCTTCTCAACAACCACAACAACATCTAAACCCTCCCCTTAATGAAGTCATGAAAAATGAGGTAATAAAACTATTAGATGAAATAATCATATACTCTATTTCAGATAGTCCATGGGTGAGTCCTCTCCAAGTGGTACCCAAAAAGGGAAGTATCACTATGATCTCGAAGGAAAAAAATGAACCCATCCCCACACGTACAGTCATGGGTTAGAGATTCTATGTAGATTATCGAAAGTTGAACAATGCAACATGGAAATATCACTTCTCACTACCCATTATGGATCAGATGCTGGAATGACTTGTGGGGCATGAATTTTACTAATTCCTCAATAGTTATTCTGGATACAACTAAATATCCATTTCCATTGAAGAACACAAAAATATAACCTTCACATTCCCCTATGGTATGTTTTTATATCTAAGAATGTCTTTCAGAATGTGCAATGCTCCTACAACCTTCCAACTATGTATGTTGGCAATATTTCATGACATGGAAGAACAAATCCTAGAGGTCTTTATGGATGATTTTTCTACTTATGGAAAATCCTTCAGCACTTGTCTGAGGAATTTGGAGTAGGTTTTGGAAAGGTGAGTGCACACTAAACTAGTTTTAAACTTAAGAAAATGCCATTTTATGGTACAAAGTGGTATTCTCTTGATCAATCAGATCTTAATGAAACGGATATAATTTGATCCTCCAACGATATAAGTCGTTTCAAATCTACCCATCTCAACTTCTATCAGAGCCATTCAAATTTTTCTAGGGCATGTCGGTTTCCAAAGATGGTTTGTCTGAGACTTTTTGAAAATATCCCACACACTCACCAATCTCTTCTCCAAGGATGCAGTCTTTGAGTTTGACAAGATGTGTTCCTCATCTTTTCAGCATTTAAAGCAATGAAGGGTGGATTCTCTAGTGATGATTACTAGAAATTGGGAGGTAAAATTTGAATTCATGTGTGATACTTGAGATTATGTGGTGGATGCAGTATTGGTAAAATGAGTGGATCACATCTTTTGGCCCATTTACTTTACCAAAAGAACTCGGAATGAAGCACATGTGAAATACAATACCATGGAAAAATAAATTCTTGCAGTGGTGTTTTTATTTGGCAGGTTTCATTCTGACTTTGTGATTTCCCAATTTATTTTATATATTGACCATTCATAACTCATGTATATGATAAACAATAAGGATATGAAGCCATCACTCGTTCGTTGGATGCTTCTCCTCCAAGATTTTGACTTTGAGATCCACAAAAATATGGGTAGTGTGAACATTATTTCTGACCACCTCTCCCCCCTGGAACTGACTCATTTAGAGGATGAGGATGATAGATACATTAGGAAGGACTTCCCTAATGAGTAATGTTTCTCCATTGATGGACCACCTCAACCTTGGTATGAATATATTGCAAATTATTTGGTTATAGGTGCAGTTCACTCTGATCTCACTTAATAGAAGAAGAAGCGGTTTCATCTGATTTCAAGAGGTACTTCTGGGAATACCCTCTACTCTTTCGATCATGTGGTGATAGGGTGACTCACCAGTGCATCCTAGAGAATGATGTTTAAGGAGTTATAAATTTCTACAACTCCCCACCAGTTAGAGGACATCATGGCCCAGACCATATGATAGTGAAGATCCTGCGGTCTAGATTTTTCTATCCTACCATGCACTGGGAGGCTCATTACATTGTTATCAAGTGTGATCGATATCAAAAAACATGTAATATGGTATAACAAGTTGAGATATCTCAACACCCCATCCTAGAGGCTGAAATCTTTGACACTTGGGGAATTGACTTCATGGGTCCATTTCCCCCATCAAAAGGGAACTCTTACATGCTCATCAATGGGGATTATGTCTCTATGTTGGTGGAAGATTCAGCTACAGGGCATGACATGGCCATGGTAGTTGTGGCCTTTTTGAATAAACACATCTTCACCAGATTGGGATTTCCATGAGTGTTGATCAGCAATAGTGTAATTCATTTTGACAATTCCTTAAAAATAATGTGTTACCAATGTATGGAGTAAAGAATCAAAAGGGATAACCTTTTCATCCCCAATCTAGTGGACAGGAGGAATTATCAAATTGATAACTAATGTAGATCCTTGAGAAAACGGTGGGAGAATTAAGGAAGGACTAGTCCAAAAAGCTTTATGAGGCCTTATCGACATACCGGAGCGCCTTCAAAACACCTTTGGGGATGTCTCCATTCCACATTGTATATGGGAAGCTATGACACCTACTAGTAGAGCTGGAGCATAAAGGATATTGGGTTGTCAAAGACCTAAATTTTGATTTAATGGCTATCGATGAGAGGCGCAAGTTCCATCTGATGAAGCTTGATAATATCTGACGGGAGGAGTATGAGAAATCCAAACATTACAGAGAAAATACCAAAGCAATCCATGACTATATTATTTCCTGCAAAACCTTCCAACCCAGTGATCAAGTATTTCTCTTCAACTCATGTTTTCGATTCTTTCCAGGAATTTTGAAGTCCTGATGGTCAGGACCATTCCAAGTGCTCAAAATTTCCACCATGGTGTGGTGGAAATTGTTGGTGAAGACGGAAAATCATTCACAGAGAATGGACAATGCTGAAAGCATTATCATCAAATGGAGGATATAGTGGGTATAATCTCCACCATTCATTTAATGTAACAAGAGGTAGGTAGGTCGAGCCATCAACTTATAACAATGGTTCTTCCTGGGCAGAAATCTAAAGGATACACATCGTGTACCACCTATATACACTACATGTACAGATATTTTTAGTTTATATTTATAATATTATATATATATATATTAATTAACTTAATAAACAAGAATGATGTTGGTGTTGATGTTCATGTCACTGGAGTTTTTCCAAGCTTTATCCGGTTTGAATCCCTTCACTCCTACATTCTGTACTGGTTTCATCCTATTTATACTTGGGTTTTCTTACACGGCATGTGTGGTTTTTAAAAATAATATAAAAAATTTCTAAATAAAATAAAACCCATGATGGGGATGGACCGGATGGCCTGGGTCCTGTACCGATTTTCCAAAAGACCTGTGTTCGAATCCAGACAATAGGCCTATTTCCATCATTTTTTCATATTAATAAAACCACATGGCATGCATTTCGATATACATCATGTGTGAAATGTTTTCAATGATTTCAATACTTTTTGAACTATGAAAATACATGCGGGTGAAGTTGGAAGATTAGCAGTGTTTCGGCCTTGGATCCAAAATACCTGGGTTTGAACTCAGCTAATCTCCCTACTACGTCCCTTTTATTCCAATTAAAAACCACACACCATTCCTTTTACTCATCCCGTGTAGTATTTTCCATGTACATTAAATATATATAATGCATAAACATGAGTAGTAGTCAACATTTTCTCCAGTTATTGAGGGATTGCATTTGGATCAGTTGATCACTGGTTTGAACCTTGCCCCGAGCACCGAACCAAAGTTTGTACTTCTATTTTCCCAAATTTAGAAAAGACGATGTGTATTTAGTGATACATTATATGTATAAATTTATTTTTAATAATATATATATATATCTCTTTTTATTTTAATTATTAATATTAATTATTAAATTTTTTACTATAATACACATATTATATATTTATTATTCATAATTCAGTATTAAAAAAACATAGTTCTACATGGTGTGTAGGTCCTAGTACACCCCGTGTACTACTGTTATAAAGGTCGCACCCTACCCGGGTTGAGATCGTGTCCTGCGACCCACCCCCCTCTTCCAGTTTTATTCTCCCACACATCCTCCTACCACTCAATTTCAAATCTACCATTTTTGTATGTTTTAGGTTGGGATTTATTATACATTTTTATCCTCACATTAGTTATTACATTCTATGTTCTTTCTTTCCCATTTTTCATTGAATTTAGGGAATTTAGCTGATCAGCCATCTGTTTGGCCTCCCATGCAGCACACGGATTTCATAATGAACACATGTCATGTACTTATTGTACACTGCCACACACCACACAATATTGCATTTTGGATAAAACATGGAGTGTACGTTTGGTACACGTTGTGTATCGTGCCTTCCCTTGCCTTCTTACTGATACTGTGTCTATTTGGGACACGATATCCATCCCATGTACTGATACACAGCATGTCTGTTTATGACACATTGTTTCCTCCAACCCTTAAGAGGACCCCATGTGAATGATCTAAATGCCTCTCACACCTTATTCAATTACACAGTGTGTATCTCATCCACACAACGTGTAAGGCCCATTTTCCCTTGTCCACGTAAAATTGTTTCTGGATTCTAACACAGGCATCATCCCATGTTGCGGTACACTGCGTGTACACCATAATACACACCATTTCATAATTTTTTACTACCACATGACCTCACGGTGTGTCTATCCAAGTACACAGGTTCTTATATATCTTCGTATTGCACATTGTGTACCCTGGATCTACATGTTGTGTTCTAGTACTTTTCCAGTTTACTAACATTTTATTCGTTTTCTTTTTCTTCTTATTTTCCTTTGTTTTGTGTTTTTTCTTCAGGTATGGATGATAGTGATTCTACAAGTGGGAATCGGCCTGCTTCCGCTACTGAGGATTAGTGACCTTCTTGTCGTTGTATTCGTCTTTAACATGTCGAGCAACCAGCTTTGGATTTCCTAGTTTTCTAGCCACCCATGTTGGCTGCTCTGCCTCCTCTTCTTCTTCCATATCCATCTGAAAACTATGCTGATTCGACATTTCCTGGTTAATCTTCTACTTTTTTTCCTCTCGCGGCAGCCTCCTCCCCATCCACTGTGGCCATGAGCTCCTCTACCACTACTCCATCTTTCAGCTCCACCCTCTCTGAGCTACCTTCCACACCCATAGTGGACCTGACCGAGACAGCCCTTCAATCCTCTACTAGAAATACTTCTGATCCTGCTCCAATATCCAATTCTCCACCACCTACCACAACAGAAGGAACATCATGCACGGACACATCCATTCCACCACCACCTACACAGGCTATTGCCCGGCCTTCGCTACACCCTTTCCTGGTTTTTTCCGATGATCATCATGTGGCCAAGTGGTTGTGGTGATTACACCACCGCACTATCCAGTTGAGCAGTATCTACCTCAACATCAACATCCCTTAGCATTTGGGTATTTAGGAGGAGGTTGAGGATCTCTTGGACCATACGTATCGGACTACCAGCCTCCAGGTTTGTACTCTGATATATCGTGATTTTTTTGCCTTTTCTTTCCACATTCAACTTCGATGGGCCGGCCAACCATTATAGGCCCACAGACATCACTACTATAGTCTGATTTTGGCTAGGAAACCACCCTTTATCCTTGAATATGGATGAGTTTTCCTAATGGTACAGTTTCAACCCCCATCCTTCCACCCCACCTCTCATCTCTACCTTGTCTTGACTTGAGTTCTCTAACCAAGTTGCCATGTGGTGGGATCTTTCTGGACCTTCTAATTGGTACACCCCCACATCACAGAAGAGAACCCTTACTATTAACCCCCCCTCTTCACTTTCTTTACTAATGCTTTAGCACCATCCTATTTCCCCACCATGAGGATACATGTGTTTTTTTTTGGGAGGGATAGGGGGCTCCTGACCTTTATCATCTGATATGACCACCATTACTCCCTTGTATAGTGGCGTCCTATTTCCACTCCATGATCCACGGCCGTCAGGGAAACCTGAGCGACATTTTCTACGCCAACCATTTGGAACACCATTTAACAATTTTTCAGCCCTCTCTCCCTCACTATCCATTAGGCTCTGCTCTGCCTCTTAAATTTCTCATGCTTATCCACATTAGGATGGTTGAGCATCGGGGACATGGATATCAGCTTGCATAGGATTCCACTACTCGTGCAGGGGTGAGGGATGACCCACCTACTCCTTCTAGTGTTTCTTCTCAAGATCCACCACATCCACTCACAGATGTTCCCTCCCCACTCCACCCCCTTCTTCTAGCCTTACTACTTTTTCCACCATCCCATATTCTTCTACGCCATCCACTTTCCCACCACCCTCCACACCCTCGGCCAATCCCTCCTCCACACTCTGCTTAGCCGTGATGGAGAACCACCAGGATACTATAGCATAGACTCTTGTTCAGATTGAGTAGATGTTGGGGCTTGTTCTACAACATCTTGACCTTTGACGACCCCCATATCCTGCTCCTACCTCTGCTCTATGACCTTCTTCAGTAGCTCCACTGTCGTTCACCTCTCTAGCCACATATTTTGTTATCCTCTCCACCATTGGCTCTACTACTCTCATTTCTATTTCCATTCCAGACATCACTGCAGATCATTATCTTCCAAGTACAGTTTCCACAGCTCTGACTACTACGGATCATTCTTAGGGTATCGCTTCCAAGCCTTCAATTTCCTCGGTTGTAGATCCTTCTCTACAGGCTGCTTCTGTACCAGATGATACCTCTTCTGAGGCAACCCCATGACTTGTTTTGGGGCACATTTATTTCATTATATATGTCTATATATATATGTGTGTGTGTGTGTGCTATCTTGTGCCTATGTTATGTAGTATATTCTTGTATTTTTCACTCTCTAAGACCGTCACGGTTACCGTGGAGTAGCTTGGGCATCTCTACTTCTGATGGGATTCTTTTTCAGTTTTTTCTTTTTTTTCTATTATTGGTTTTCTTATTCCACTACTTCCCCTTGTCTTTCTCTCCTTTTTTTCCAATTTATCCTCCTCTTCCTTAGTATTTCACTTAGGGGACCATTTTTTGTATTAATTTTTGGGGTGGGCCTCTAATTACATTAGTCTTTTCCTTAAAATTATTTAAGAGACATTATTAATTATTGAAAAATTTTAAATTGTGGAAATTTTTGGATTACTTAATAAAGGCATAAAATGGAATTTTAAAAGTTACATGATTATGTTAATTTTCATAGAATTATAAAATGATTTTTTATATATTTTGATTTAGGATTTTAAGCCTTATACATTGACATTTATTAGATTGATCGTTTTGTATTCATGTCATGACCTGATTGACCCTGGTATTTTTCTCATTCCTGATAGGTATTCTAAACCTTTTTGACATATTATTTATTATACCGTCGTTATTGAGGGATTCTTAGCATATTCATAACTATCATAATTTTCAATTTTTTTCTTTAAAACATGAATATTTTTTAATCACATTAAAATGATTGAGGCATTTGATTGTTTTTCATCCCTTTGGCATTGAGACCTACCTTACATCTAATCTTCATAAACCCTTAGAAACCATGAACTATCTTTATAAGAACCAACATTACTAGCCCATTTTCCATTCATACCCTAATGTTTTTATAATTTTTCATGATTATTCATTAGATTCTTGAAAATAGGGACTTTGGTTTTTCATGGTACACTTTGGTGAGAAACCATGAACTTAAGTTCACTTGTTCATTTGGGAAAAAAGGGTCCCAGAGTCTACTATCCACTGCATTTATGGTGGTCCCTCAAAGTTTAAAAAATGTAATATTCAAAAGATGGACCAGAATCTTTATTACATATTATTGTTTTATAGACCATATTGGCAATGGAATATCATGGTAATGATACCTTTGAGAAATCTTGATAGGGGGAGAATTTTCATGAAGCTCTATTTTGATTATCATGCATTGTTGTTTACGAATTTATCCTCTTTTTCAATCATCTGAGATTAATTTTTATCATTACCTACTAACCCGTATTTTTAGAAACATTTGAACCTTGATGAAAGCCCCCATGGTTTTTTGTGATTTAAATTTCTAAAGTGGAGAATGAGAACACTTTTAAAACTATGTATAGTGTGCATATACTTAATATTGAGCATAAATCTGGTTAAATAAATCTTGATTGATGAGTGTTCTATCTTGTGATGAGGTAAATCATGAATTGGCATGTTTATTTATTAAATTTTAATCAATGTGAATGAAATTGGATATAAATTTTCAATTATATTTTAATTTGAATATATTTGGAAATGAATGTTTTTTTATGAATTTTAAAAATAATATTATAAGGTTATAGTATTTACAGTTATAATTAGTTAAATGCTTCCCTTTTAGAGTATGAATTCTATTGATTAGATATTGAGATATTTCTTGAGAATAAGATAATGATTAAGTGTGGGGGAGTTTGGCGTACCCTATTATTGTATACATTTCTATATTTTATAACGTGCATAAAAAATAGTTTTTCCCCAAATTTCAATATTTTTGTGGTTAAAATTCTTTTTATTAGTGATCATAACAATTTTCAAGTATCTCTATTCTAAATACATAAATTGGGGGATGTTTGTCAAAAATCCCAAACTATACGGTGTGTACTTTAGGAAACACAAAGTGTATCTGCACCCAGATATGGATTGTCCAAGACAAGTACATGACCATGTTTATAGAAACCATTACACTCCATGTGCGTCATACTACATGTTGTGCACCCCCTTCTTGAAGTATTCGGTGGCTCAAAGCAAGACTACACGCCCATGTTGCAAGCTTAAGACTATACACTGTGTACAGACCCTATACACACCATATGGACCATCTAGAAGCAGTTGGTGGTTGATGAACAACATTACACACCATGAGGGGATACGCTACACATCATGAACCTCTACCTACCAGGCGACACCATGTTCAAAGTCAAAGATGGCATGTTATCTCACCTACTGATGGAGAAAAGATGAGCAATACACGTTTACCACTAGTACCACATTGTATTACCGGGTACACTTTGTGTACTAATAAAACCTAAAAATAGGTGGTAGGCCCTCCATGTTAGGTGTTCATTCTACCTTCATGCATTTTATGATATTTTAAGGGAGAAAATTCCAGAAACGACCCAGAAGAGAATAAGAGAGAGAAACAATAGGAGATAAGAAAAAAGACAAGGTGCTTCAATGCTACCTTAATGATGACCTTAACTCCAAGGCTTTCAAGAGGATGTATTCAATTACTACAAGTTATTTAATTACTATCTACTCTATGAGTATCTAAATTTTCAATTTTTTGGGGTTGTGGACTATTTTGAGTTGTAATTTTTCATTTTTGATGTTGTAACCATGTTTTTTATTATTCATTATCATAATTCCTTATTAACTCTTTCTAAATATCACTAGAAATCTCATATTGGACCATGAATGGTATTTATAAGGATCCTTTAAGGAATTAAAATTTAAAACTTACATGACCATTGGGTGTTTTATTCATCTAAAAAAGGGACTACAATTAATAAAATTAAGATAAATCAATTTCCATACCAAAGAAATTGATTTCTATTGATTTAAAAAAAGTCACCAGACCAAGGGGGTTTTGTTACATAAATAAACATAGAATTGTGAATTATTGTTAACAACATAACCTCATAAGAAAATTTATTTAATAAAAAACATTAAAATTCACAGCCCTGACACATTTCTCTCCAAATTTTCATCAAAACTAAATTTTAGTATTTTCTCTTTATCTTTCATGTAATTTGTTAAGAAATTAAAATTCGATCAACTTTTTATCAAAACACAATATAATCAACTCTAAATTCAGAAAAATATTCTTAACCAATTACAAATTAGATAAATCGAACAAAAATAAATCCTTCTCCATGTGGATCGATCCCTTACTTGTATTATACTTGTTAGGGTAATATAATTTGGATTGTTTAAAATAATACTTCTGTAGAAACAATAACCAACTACATAGAACGATTAGTTGAAAATATATATGCAATGTGTAATACCTTTTCCTGAATCATGAATAATGTTGATGTCTTAAAATGGGATGAAGAATGTAAAACTTCTTTTAAGGAGATTAAGCAGTGCCTACTACATCCTCCAATTCTGATGCCTCTCATCTCCAGAAAGTTTATGGTCCTCTATGTGACCACCCTAAAATGATCCCCTAGTGCCCTTCTCACCCCAAAAAGTAAAAAGGGTGAAATAAATAGTTTATATTATCTCAATGTCATTCTCCACAATACAGATACCAGATATTTCTCTATCAAGATGAGTTGTCTTGCATTGGTTTTGCAATGCAGAAGTTGTGACATTATCTCCAAAATCAAAAGATATATATAGTGTCATGTGTGGATCCACTAAAGTATATTTTGACCACCCTATGTTGAATGGTAATATAGATTTTTGGTAAGTTATATTTTATAATTTTGACATCAGTTTCATCCTGTAGAAATATGTAAAGGGTAAGACACTATCATATTTTCTTGCAACCCATCTAGCTCCTGTTTACTAGTCTATAAATATTGATTTTCCAGATGAAGTAATTCTATCAGTAGACCAGTTTATTCTATGTTATAAGATAAACTTAAATGGTGCTTACTGATGTACCACTTGTATAAGGATCCATGATCCCAAACTCAATAGAGTAGTCATGGGCATCATCTTCATCACCCTTACACATTCTGTTTTCCTACTCATCACTGTTGTCATAAGGATGCACCAAAAATGTGGAAACGTGTTACTAACTCATAACTAGTCTTTATTTATCCCTCAAGATTAATTTTCCCCACCTACACATAAAGGGGGACTCTGAGATGGTTATTAAGAATAGAAATGGTGAAAACGTCATCAAGAAGTCAGAGCTCGTGCCCCTCTTAGAGGACACATGATAACTGATTTCCATGTTCTCTTCTCTACATGAGTTCAATTATGTTCCTCAGTGATAGAATGGTTGATGAAATTTCTTGTTCATCCATTATGTGTCTCTCACAGATCTTGGACAGGATGATCTGATTATCCACTTGGTGCATCGAAGGGTCATCGCCCCCGTCAGTTTTGACAATGATGATAGCCATCAGGTAGGTGACCTTATCGTCGATTCCTCCACACCAGGACATCCACGTCCCCCTATTGAAGTTGAATAGACCCATGGTTGGATGAATCTCTCTATTTATTACCTCAAATTTAAAAATATCCCAATAGAAAAAGCAAAATGTGAGTGAATCTGTTAGTGTGCAAAGTATTTTACACTCCAGAATATTCCTAGCCTTGAGTTGATCTTGTACAAATGTGGGTTAGATGGAGTTATCATCTTTTTTATTTAATGAGAAAAGATTACCCATGTCATGAATGAATTCAATACTGGTTCCTGTGGATCTCATCAAGAAGGGTTGAAACTCTTTCCTTAGATTCTAAGATTGGGCTATTTCTTGGTCCAGCATGGTTTGTGACTATATCAAGTTCTCCAAGAGTTTTCATAAATTATTGATCCATACCAAAACAAAATCATCAGTCATTAAAACCCATCAATACTAAAAAGTAATCAAGGCCTTTGGAGGTATGGAGTCTTGATGGAATGGGACCATATACACTAGCAACATCTTTCCATTACAGGTTTATCTTGACCAACACAGATTTCTTTTCCTAGTGTGCAGAAGTGATATTGCTCAAGGAAGTCGACACAAGTTCTATTGTCAAGGTTTTTTCTCCAACATCATCCACTGATTCGAATTCCCCCATGCCATTCTTACCTATAATGGCAGTAACATTCAAGCAGGTAAGATGAAGAAATTGTATGTTAAGTACAAAAGTTGGTCTAACCACACTTCTCGCTATCATTCACAAGAAAAGGGGTATATTGATGCATTAAACAATACCCTCTCTAACATTTTGTAGAAGATGGTCAGTTAGAACAAAAAAAAATTGTCTAGAAAATCCACCCAATGTTTTTTGGTATTAACAAGAAAAAACTCACAATTCTAACTAGGTGACCCTATATTCCCTACTGTATGGGACAGAGGTAGTTCTTCCCATTGATGTCTAGTTACCATCACTCCATAAAACTATTTATGAGTAGCATACTTCATACAATATTGTCAAAGTATTTCTGGATAAACAGGAATCCCTTGTTGAGAATAGGCTCTGGGCCTTTTCCAATCCTGAGAGGAACTATAAAAAGATATCCAGAGATTTCAACAGAAAGGGTCACCTCTGTTTCTTCTTCCATGGTGACATGGTATTATCTTTGAGGATGCAAATGATACTCGATAGAAAACCACTAATGTTGGAAGCCAAATATGAGGGACCTTATATCATCCACATGGTTTTCCCCCAAAGACGCATACACTTTGGTCACCATGGATGGTGAGAGAATTACTTCTCCCATAAACACCAAATTCCTTAAGCAGTACTTCACGTGGAGATCTCTCTTCTTATTTGAGGTTGCAAGACAAAGAAAACTGCCTAGCATCACCATCACACAAGATGTTAAACTATAAAATCATCTTCATTTCATGATGTTAAATTTCCTAGATTTCAATAACTATGTGTGGGTTTATTTCTACCCTCACAGGATAGGTAGAAACTCTTGGACATTTTATCTTCAATTCCAACCCTAGATTCCGAAAAATTTCCATCTCTTCTTGTCAGACCCAAATAATTTGTTCTCCCTGGGGATTGAACGTGGTGGTGGTTGGGATCTATTTTGGTCCCCATCCACATTGGGTTTACCACCGTCAAACCATGTGCTCACCCTTTAGGGACCTCCCCTTTATATATGTCTTTACTACATGATGTTAAACTACAAGACATTTCAAAACTACTTATGGATTCAATCCTTCCCTAGTAAGATACAAAGAAACACATAGAAATTTTGTCTTTGAGACTATGCCCATATCCATTGACCTCTCTATTCTTCATTTGGGATACAAGACATAAAATTGACCTGCATCACCATCCCACAAGACATTAAATTATACACTCATTCTTACTGAATGACATTAAATTGCACGACATTCAATAACTATGTATGGATTGATTCCTACCCTCACAGTAAACATAAGAACACCCAAATATTGTTTTCTTTGGGACCATACCAGGTTCAATATTCCCATTATTTAGGGGGATATGTTGTGTGTTATCATACATACTTGGTCCTCATTCACATTTGGTTCGTTACCTCACCATGTTGTGTATACCTACTAGAATAGACCTGCATTCCTTTTGATACATCCTGTATGACATTAGAACTGTGAGCCCCTTGTCCTGCATGATGTTAAATTTCTACCTACATCCTTGTGACATGAATTTAAACTGAAAAACATTAAATATATAAAAATATATTGATTCCCATCCTTATTGTATATGTAGGAATGCCCGAACATGTTTTCCTCGGGCCCAGCCCTAGGTACAGAAAATCCCATTATCTCGATGGACACTTGTCCTGAGTATAGTACCTTGGGATCATGTGGCATGGTGTGGACTTATGTGGTCCTCATTCATGTTGGGTTTTCAATTACTTCATCACCCTCCCCCTTTACCCCAATACTTATCGCATGACATTAAACTACATGGAATTCAAGAACTATATATGCCTTCATCCCATCCTTATGGGATATGCTGGAATGCCCAAACATTTTGTCTTCAGGTCAAGATCCAAGTTCTTCCCTTTTTACCCCTTGGCCTTTGGTTCCCTCTTGGATCATGGGGGGTGGTATGGGCTTCCTTTTTCCTTAATTCATGCTAGGATTGTGACATTCGCACCATGTGACTCCTTTGGGAAGACTTCTCTTTGACCTACATCCTTACCGCATGATGTTAAACTTCATTGGTCTTCAAGAACTATGTATGGATTGTTTCTAATCCTAATGGGATATGTAGGAATGCCCATACATTTTGTCTTTAGGTCCAACCACAGGTTCATCAACCCATTTTTACTCTTTTCCCCACATTTTTACTTAATTCATCCATCCCAAGTTGAATCTCTCAACCCTTATATCTCCTCATTAATAGGATTAGATGCATCACATTATTGGACTTATGGTGTTGGATTCTACATGTACATTATCTCATTCCACCACCATACATTGTGTGCCCATTGTTTGGGTCTCCATCATCTTTCACATCTGAATGGAACCCCAAATTATATGGATGTTCAGCCTTAAGGCTCACATAAATATCTAGGGAAATGTCCCAGAGGATCATGAATGAAATTTTGAGAGAGGTCTCTCATTTTGAATATGGTCAGTGGCCAAACCTCGGTTATGTTTTCTCATTCTAGGCCACATGATATGGATACTGTGTTCCAAATACAGTAAATAGTTTCCATCTATCATTACACTAATCCATTTATATCCCAAATGTTGGTATCATTATTCATATTCATTCTCACATACTTATATTTAGATGGAATTACAATACACTTAGGTTCCATTCCTTTGTCCACCTTTACATATTGAGTGGGTGGACAAGATTCGTTGGATTTTCCTTGACTCCACACCTATGTTCTACTATTGGGTGTTTCTTTATATTGTAAATATATTCTCCACCCCTTGTTTTCCAGACTGAGAAAGTCTCATATGGGCATAGGGATTCTTGATAAGGTTTATACTTTCATAGAAGAGTCTCACTCCATACATTCTAAACAATATGACCTTAAACTATGTGTTTATGTCCCAAACTCTAGGAACCATGATATTAAACTATGTATGTATTCACTCAGGAATATTTGATGTTGTGCGAACCTGTTTGGTCATCATTCATGTCAGGTTTCTTTTTGACACCACATTACATTTTTTCGCATTGGAATGTAACTTCTGATGGGCTAAACTCTATGAACATAAACTAAGATCTTTATAGATGAAGTTCACATGACATTAAACTACTTAAAAATATAGATTGTCCTCATATTGAAGGATATCCCACCTCCACACTTTAGGGTTGGCCATTATCCATGCCTTTCTTCAAGAACTGCATGTGTCTTGATTCTCTTCCTTATGAGATAAGTAGGAATGACCAGACTTTTCATCCATGGTCTAGATGCCATCCCTTAAATATGTTCGGCCTCTAGTACTGGGTTCTTCTAGGAGTAAATGGCTATTATTTAGCCTTTTTAGACCACATTCACATTTGGTTTACATTAGTCATTCCATGTACCTCCCTTGAGAGTAATCCTTCTAGAATTCTTCCTTACCGCATTATGGTAAACTACATGGATACCTTCAACGCTTCATACATCCCCATTATTTGTGTCTTCACTGCCTTCCACATCTAAAAGGACCCCCAAAAGTATGGATGATTTAAATTAAGGTTCGCCTACTATTCTAGGCCAACATCCCAAAGGATCTTGAACATCATTTGGAGAAAGGTCTTGCATTTAGAATATGTTCAGAAACCAACCCTCAGTTGTTTGTTCCCACTCAAGGTCACATGATATGGATACTATGTTTTTAATATGTTCAATAGTTATCCTACATTTTTAATCCACCTACATTGAGTCCAATATATTGGTTTTAATGATTCATATTTCCTTTCCCCTTAGTTATCTAACACCCCTGATGTTATCCCTTCATACATCTGCAAAAATCGAGTAAGAATGTTGACCTAGTCAGGATTTTCCCATAAAAAATTTCTATTTCACTGTTATGAACTCTCATGTCATGTGGAAATACTAAAATCACCCCTTGTTTCACAAACTGATGATAGATCACAAGGGCTTATGATTTTTGGTAGGGTAATAACCACATGTAAAAATGTGCAACCCTATGTTCTAAGAATTATAACTTTAAACAAAGATCTATTTCTTCCAATACATATGATGTTAAACTATACCTAATTTTCCCACATGAATTTAAATTGTAGAGACCATACTATATGGAAATAAAATACATGGACAGGTCCTTTCATGTTACCTTAAACTGTGATGCCATCATTATGGCCGCATAAAGAAAAATAGCACCACATTGTGATGTTCTCTCATGAGAGGAAATCACCCTAGGCACTAGTTATCAAGTGTATCATTTTCCAAATCCTACTTATGGATTCATTTAAATACTAACACCCAAACTTTTCATCCTTGGTTGGTTGTTCAAAAAAACTCTGACAAGAGAACAAATAAGATATATCAAATGCCTCTTTTCTCTAGGCATGGGTCAGACTAGCACAATGGAATTTCTCTTAAAACTATGTATGGATTTATTCCTTCCCTAATAGGATACATAGTGACACCCTAACATCGTACCCCTAGGTCTATAATCAAAATTGTAAACTCGTTGTTTTGGCCCCTTTCAGCCTAGGTTCACCTTTGAGAATGTGTGATGTGGTGTGGACATCTTCTGTCCACATTCACATTAGGATATATACCAAACCACACATTTATTCTTTCGGTTCTGTGTGTCCAATACATATGATAATAAAATGCATCCCAAACTTCATCCCACATGATTTTAAACTACATTAACCCTTATGAACTATTTTTGGATTGATTCCCATGCTTATGGGATACATAAAGATACCCAAACATTTTGTCTTTGGGTCCATCCATAGGTTCATTAGCCCTTCTGGCCCCCATGCCTCGATTATGTTCTAAACTCTATAAACATACAATATGAGACTCACAGGGATATGTGTTGTGGTATTATTCCTCCTTTTCCTTCATATATGTCTGGATTTGTCCCTACCACATCACATATTCCTCTTTCCCATCTGTTCCATGGAATTTTTATGGTGCATAGGCCTCATTTGGATCATTCATGTTGGGTTTATTCCCTATGTTCCATGAAATAATTATAAACATAGAAATCATAGTCAATATAAAATGACTTTATACTATCAGATAGGGTCCATGAGGTATGACTTTAAACTGTGTGCAAATGTCCAGGTAAAATTTTATTAAAATACAAACCTATCATCCTTATTTAAATGATGTAAAACTACAAGTCATTATTGGCCCTCTCCAGAGAGTTCTTGTCTAGAGATATGTGTGATATTGATTCAGGCTGGTACACTCACCCAATGTGGTTCAGTCATGGTGGAGAAATTTCAATAGTGTTGGAGTTCTTTCAACATCTCATCACTCCTGCCCATGATTTCTATACCCTATTATTTGGATCCTCATCCCATTTCATGTCTGAAGGAACCCCCTAATAGTATGGATGCTCATCCTCATGGCTCGCCTACTGTTCTGGGAGAACGTTTTGGGGGGCATCAGATGATATTTCAAGTTAGGCACCATTTTTTTTGAACTTAGTGAGTTTTTGTACCTCATTTATTTGTCTCCATTTCAGGATAACAAGATATAGATTCTATGTTTTGAATACGTTCAACATTTATCATCCATCATCAAACCACCCTCAATGTGTTCCTAATTTTGGGTATTATGATTCACACTTCTCATTCCCCTTTGTTAGGATTGATTTCAACGCCCCTGTCATTATCCTACTTGTGCACAGGTGCACATCAAGAGAGGTAAGTTAGCTACTCTAACATTATTATTTTCCATTCACATCCCCTCATTCAGACTGAATATTCTTAGTGGTTTAGTTAGTGATGATAGACCTGTATTATTCGACATTTAGCTTGCTCTCTCATATACAAAGTGGATAATTAAGTGATCATCCCATGTTTCTCACACAAGTTATGAATCACATGAGATTAGGGATTGATCACTAGTTATTTATAAGTTACGATTGAGATGTAGTAAGTTAAGAAAAAATTATATCCATGCATGTAGTCTAGGAAAATAAAATTAGAGGGAGGATATGATTCATGGGTTTGGCCAAAACACGACACTTATATATAACCCCCTTTGATGTACTAGATTAGTTTTTCCTCCCTCTAGCATGAACGTTCTAGGATTTCATTGCACTCCCTAATCTCCCATTCCTTATCAACACCTATAGATAGAAGCATATTATCCTTGGATTGAATTGTTTCCCGCTCGGCTCGGATTTCATCCATTTGGTGGTTCAATAGTGTCAGCTGCTTCTGTGTTTCTTCTAGGTGGTCACTCAGTCGTTAAATGAGCTTGGACTAATTCGTGAATATTGTGGCATAGTCTCGCATACACTCATCAAGTAATTTTATTTCACACTTAGCCTACTGTAATTTATGTATATTCTTTGATGTAATATTTTCCCATGAATTATCTATGTGTTGGCTACTCTCTCACATCTTCTCAGCAAGATAGTCATGAACTGTCATATGGAGATGGTGAACATCCACCACTCCAGCATAGAGGAAATGCAACCAGGTGCAGAGTTAACCCATCTGACTCATCCATTCTTCATATAGTTGAATGTGGAAGAGTTTGATGCACTTTCATGCCTTGCGCTGTGTCATGTAGTTATCCTCACCTGTTTTAGAATCACAATCATCCAACTCTTCAAAATTTGTGGGTCACTATTCAGTAAATATGGCCAGAAGATCTACATTAGGGTCTTCCTCTAGAATTTTGTTTGAGTGACTGGGCTCTACGATATGTGGGTGAAAACATTCTCTCATATTTACTTGATATAATTCTCCCTCACAAGCTTCTGGTTCTACCCTGGTAGTGGTGTCACCTGCGATCAAAAATTCTTTCATGTTGAGTGCTAAGTCCAGAACAACTTGAGTGACCGGTTCCTCAAAAATAGACACAATTGTCGTTGGATCTACCATAGATGTCCCAGACCAATATTTATGTTTGGATTCTACCATCATGATAACTAAATGGGGGATTGGTACCTTGTTTAGTAAAGTTTTTAGATACCATGTGAGAGTCTCTAAAATTAGAGACATAGAAGGTATAAACACAACCAGATCTAGGGCTCATGTCACCGCATGAGACTCCACTACAAGAGATCCCTTAGAACTAATTAATTCAATAATTCTTGTTGATCCCTTCTGAGTAGAAGGATTGAGCCGAGGTTCTGAGGTATTCACTTAGGCCCCATTTACTACTCCACCAATGAATGGTCCTATGAATTGATCAACTCCCGATGCTGGTCAAGGGAGATATTATTCCATGAACATTGGTGCATTTCTTCCCGAAGAGTATAAGATCTCTTGTCATCATAACCAATGTGTCCCTGTATAGGAAAAAGTGTGGTTAGTGGATTGAATTTAAGTAAATATAAGGGACCATGAGAGATAATATTTGAAACTTACGTCGATGTTCTCGGCCATTTCCTTGTTAAATATTGTGATTTTGCTGCTATCACATGGGATCCTCTGCTAGGATGTTGTCCCATAAGGCCTCCCATCCATGACCTCTTCTTTTTCCTCTACCAATTCTTCTTACTCTTCCTCCACTTATTATTATTATTATTATTATTATTCCTCATTGGGTGTCATTTATTTTCATATGTTCTCTTGATCAAGGTGTACTTTGACTAAGAGATGTGGTTCTTATTACCACCCTTTCTGAAATTAATATGTTTACATGGTTGTAAATTATGTGTGTCAGCAATAAAACTAAACCTTGTCCACCACCTAGATATGCCCTATGTTTGGAAGATCAATCCATGTTCACACTTTTCTTCACCACAGTTAAACTGATGTCATTGATTGTCACAGTGTTGTCCAAGAAAACCGTAAGAAAGGGAAAATGGTTTTAGTGGTTGGCTATAGAAGATATCTTAGTTGCTTCTTAAGGGCCTCCCTAACTGACCCACGGGGTAACCTATGGGACCACCCCTCTTCATAAGGGAGAGGCATGACCACACCTTGCGACGCTCCTTCCACCGATGTTCCTACTTATTCCACCAAAGCCACCTGGTTTGCCTCGGGTCTTGCATCTCTAGAAGCGCCTCTCATACTCTCTCTTCATCCAGACTCTATGCTTTCCACCTTGATCTACCAAATCAGTTTCCATAGAATTTCCTTTGGATACACTGCCACCCAATGGTTAGTATACTCTGTTTATAGCACAACATCGACATCAGTGAGGGGGAATGTAATGCCTTCACCAAATCTAGATGCTGTGAAAATTATCCACAATCGGTGATGGATTCAGGGATGTTTCTCTTCCTAAAACTTTGTATAATCCTTTTTTGGTGTTCGCTACACACCCAAACTGTCTGGAATCCCGTGATTGAATGTTGTATTTTTAGTAGATTTTATCGTCAATCATGGCCACCAATAGACTACCCCTGATACTATGAAAATACTCCCTCTACTCCAGTCTGACTTAAAGGTCATCCACCATATAATTGAACATGGTTTGAAATGGGTTAAAGTAAATGTTTTCATGATTGCCAATCCAGATCTTAATCCCCTCCTCATCAAGCTTTAGTGGCTGGACCCCAGCCATGTTCAGCAGATATGGTCATAGGACAATGCCTATTGGATAGAAAGAATTTGGGAAATCATACCCATCAAAGTGATTTTTGACCCAACCATGAAGAATTTGAAATGGTATATAGATTATCCACGTCATACTCTCTATTGAGATGTGCCCTAGATTACTATACAGTATGGCTAACACAAGCACTCTCAAGTTTACCCTGTGAAGGTCTTCAATGATCTCTACCATCACCAACATCTTTATATGGACCCCCATCCTCATATCTCTTATAGGAACCAACCACACTCTCAAAAAGGATGTAAGGAAATCCACATAACATCCATGTCGGTCATGGATTTTTTTCTCAGTAAAACCCCAGGATTTGTATTCGCCTTCTTCCAGGACCACCTAGTGTGATCTTATGCTTACCCTAAAAGACGCAATTATAAACATCTTATGTCACCTGGGTATCCTCATGTTCCTACCCCTCATAAGAAACAGGCTTAACCTTGCTAGATAGGATATTTCCTTATGGATATACTTGGTCTTCAACCTCTCCTTCATGAGATTCAATATATTCCTTGTTAGAATGAAGGTTTACACCTTGTATCCCCAAACATTCTCCATCGGTAAGAATTTATCAAATTGGAACACTTCCATAGGGATTCCACCAATTAAAATTATGTCACAAAGGCTTATTCTAACCTCCCCATGGTGGATATGGAAAGTATTTGTGTTGGGAGACCACCGACTGAATAGCTATAACACTGGGTGCTACTGGCGGTAGAAAGGGAATTGTAATGTCCACATAACCTAAAATATCCTATTGTGTCAAAGATCCTTCTTAAATTCCTCAAATTTCTAGCGTACCCTATACACCCATTCCAAATCACCTATGAAGTTTCCTCTAGTCATCGACTCCAAAAATTGGTGCCATCCCTTAGTCTCATCAGTTATACTACTCCTAAACATGTTGGCATAGTGGGAAACATTTTCCTTTGGAAACGGTTCACTCCCTACGACTGTAATGGCCTTCAGGTTCAGGACATAAATAGCTATATCCTTAGCTTCTTTGGAGGGGTGACTGTTGTTTGTAATTTTGAACTGTGAAAGGTTATCCTCACACGTCACCCACAACTATGGCGAGTTGGTCTCGAAGATCGGCATCAACACCTCCTCTAGAATGTTAAAGTTTCACATCGGGAGACTATCACTCAAGAAATAATCCTTTTGATCCTTTTTCATCATTCCCAAATGCATCTTATTTTCAGACAATAGCCTTCTCGCATGAAGAATGAGAGGGTTCATGATCATCTCAGCCCTTCGTGTACCATAGGAAGCCTACATCTCACCATCAGTCTGCTAACTGAAAATCTCAATTTGGCCTCTAATGCACAAAGGGTCTTGTAAAAAAATATATAGGTTCTATGTGAAAATAAAATAGTGTAAAAAAATATTAGTGATATCCCAATAAGTAAAATACGACTAAGTTATAAGAACACTAGATCCAACAGTTGCACGTAGAGCACTGACTAAATTTATGAACCTTCATGCGGAATGAAGGACCCTTCATGCACAAGAGTGGATCGCCTATCGTATGAAAAATTCATGAAACATGAAATTCCCCCATGTATATTTATAGGTGTAGACCTATACTTTCACATATGCATAGGGTGCCTTACACATAATATTGGACCTTTTTTTCATGAATGGAAATGTGTGCAACTCATCAGCATTTCCCTTAGAACCTGTCTTTATGGTTCCCTTTTAGATCAAAATCCATAGGGGTGTTTTTGGGGGCTAAATTCCTCTTTATTCCATATATTGGCATATTTGAGTGACCCAAATTCATATTTTGAATCATTGGATGATCCTGAGAAACCAAAGGGTATTGTGCACAAGATTTTTTAGGACGCATAAGGTCAGAATCTATGCTCTAGACTCCTATGCTTTCAATGAGACTTCAAAGGGTGTTCATTCTCTCAAACCTATGAAATGGAAACTTCAGAGGCATAGAAGAAATCGGTTCAGCATACAAGAGAGATGATCTATATGTAATGATAATCCATTCCCAATGTGACATCAAACCACCACTTATGTTCTAGCCTCCTTCTTCCCCACCTCCAATATTTTCTCCTATAAATATTGGGGTACCCCCTCCCTTATAGGTAATGATTGGGAAGTTGAATCATCACTATTGTGCATGTAAGATGACCCATTCCACGACTGCGTGAAATGCGTGATGTTAATGTACTAGAACTTGTGTGACATGTCTCCCATGGGTTCCCCTTTATATGGGTCCACTGGGGCTTGACTCATTCCCATTTCCATTTTTTCCTAGTCAAGTGCTCACAAAATATCCCCTGGAGCACAATACATACCATTATGTGTTACATCATTCACTCAGGCCCCCTTCCCTTTATGAATTAGACTCAAATCTTGCATCCAAGTCAAGTGCACAAAAAATATCCCCTACGAGTGTGTGCAGTGATTTATGCATGCCTCGAGAATTAATTTATGTTACATTTCCCTACCTCATGCTTCTTCACATAGGTATTCTAATGGATATTATTTCTTCACATGTCTATGATAATGAGGAACCCTAAATTGACCACTCCCTCACCTCATTGTTTCCTAGAATTACTTTTTTTCCTTCCCACATGTGTGGGTTTGTATAAGTAATGTATGTCAAAGGGGTGAAAATTAATTCTTCCTTTTTAGAGTTGAGGAACGTTAAAACTCCAAGCATCGTCATCCCCAACACATTATGTAAAACTATGCATTTCTGTATGCGTGAAAAGCCTATGTGAACTTGAAGGTAAATGAACATCATAACTCTCCTAATTCTCTCTACCTTTAATCAATATCGCCATGTGCGCTTGAGGCAGTCTTCATGTAATTATTGATATGCTCTGATAGGGTGTTCCCTATATTACCGTCATACCCCCCTCATACATCTAGAAACCCTCGTTAGTCTTCCCTCATCGGGCTTCCCTCGTGGAGTATGTCCCAATCTCCATCTACCATGGTCACTAACCATGAGTGATCCCCACAACATATTTCATGGTTGCACCTTTTGTGACACTGTAACACCCCGAGATTTTATAAAAAAATATTATTTTAATTTCATTAATGTCTTATGTTGTATTCTACACCAAGATTACCCTGCGCTATACGCAACACCGTATTAGCTTGTAGTATACGCAACACTATTCTTGGACCGTGTTACACACAATTTTGATAATAGTTATTCTACGAAACATTGAGTATATATATATATATATATTAAATTTATAAATGAAATATGGTTGGATTCTGTTATACGAAACAACGAAGGATTCTTTCACAACACGCAACCCTGACTTGGCTTGCATTACACGCAATCACGACCTTCCTCGATAGCGTGTGTTGTACGCAATACCGGGTTTTAATAAACAATGTTATATTATTATAATATTGTCATGAACTAGCCGTTATGAATAGTATTAACTAAATTTTGAATTTTATAACATTATTATTCATCTTACACATTTCTAGAACATGGTATAAGAACAAAATAAATTTTTCGGGTAAAATAAGTATTTTTCAAAAAATGCAGTTTTACCGCCTTTTGATGGCGCACCCACTATAAATATAGTTTTTGTCATGTTTATATGTTCAATTTGACAAAATAATATTCTTTTTTTGAATCAGGATGTAAAAATTTACATTAGATAAAGTTTTGATATTTTTCCGACAACTTTCATATTTTAATGAATAGTAAAAACACGCTATATTTTAATTAAAAACAACTTTTTTAATCGTAATATATTATGTGGTTAAATTATAATATTGAATGGTTTTAAAGTATATTTAGAATATATTTTTACCAATTAATATAATTTTGGTCATTGGACACAATTTTACAATTAAACCGAACATAAACAAGTGTCAATCTTTTGATAGTTATTATCTCTTAAAAACACGCTTTTTTTTTTGACAGCGGGAATTAATTTTAAATTAATTTCTTCCACTTCTGTGTTTTGAATTTAGAAAAATGGATTCCATATTTGGAATCAGGATGTTCAAATTGTGTAAATAGATAACATTTATTTTTAGACATTTTGAATAATTACTGCGGTAAATATTTTATTTACCATGGTTAAGGGTAAATCCGGTAAATAAGGGTTAAAATATAATATTATAATAATATTAAATTACCCTAAAACGTGTCTTAACCCCATTGGTTGATACATGGTCGACCATGGGCATCATTGGGTCGATTTTGGGACCCCATTGATCCACTTCTAAGTGATAATGACACTTTATTTTAATTAAGTTAAAATGAATACAAAAATGACACAAGCATATATCTTTTAGTAAAACAATTGTTACATAGGGTTATATATGTTGGATTTTAGATTATAAATATTAATTAGAAATATAAAAAGATTTCCTACATAATGGTAGTTTATTTGTAATTTTTAGACTTTAAATAAGTTAATTTATTTATGACACAATGATGATGCAGTAATTATCTTATTAATGAAATATTGACATAATTGATGTTATAAACACCAAAATAAATGTAATTTAAGACTTTTTATGAATTCCAATAATTTTCTAGGTTACTATGATATATTAATGTTGATTTAAGTAACTTTCTTCGAACATTTAATTCTGTTATGACTTTCACAAAAATCATATATCAAATAGTGTCAAAATTGACACAAAATAGTTTTTAAATCAAATATTATATTATTAATTGTTATTGTATTCCTAAAAATCTAAGGTTCGGCCAAATGACTTAGATAAGGATATATATTTTAATAATGAACAATTTGGGGTTCGTTTGGCATGTTATAGTAAGTGTATTAACCATATAGTTAAAGAAAACAAAAAGACACGGTAAAAGTTAAATTATTTAACTTAGAGTTAAATCTAATTGATAAGGTTAAAATAATATCCTAAACTTGTCTAAATTCTATTGGTTGATAGGATTTCGACCCATCCCCACCTTATCTTCGAAATAAGACCCTTTGGAACCATTATAAACCGATTTTGACTTTAATATAAAATAATATTTTGAGATATTCCTAAGGTGCCCCTCTCCTCCCTTATAAAAGGGCACCTCCTCCCCCTCCTCCTCACACCAATTTGAGCACTCAAGCTCGGCCAACCCCTGCCAAAATCTCTTCTCCACTTCCCTAGTAACATCCTAGAGGTTCTGGTCTTCCTCAAAGACCAATTTTAGTGCCCTAAGAGGAGGTCTCAAAGAGGCACTTCAAAGAAGAGGTAATTACCGTTACCAATTCTTTCATCTTTATTTCTTCTTCCACTTATTCTTCTTAGGTTGTTTCATTATGAAGTAATAACATAAGTATCACTAATATACTGATATGTTATTATAAGTATGAAAAAACCCTATTTCACCATCTATCCATCCTACGGAAAAAGAAATCACCGCGCGTGCGTACGTACGGAATACCGTCTCCACGCCGTGGTGTAATCTATTTTCCACCACCACCTTACATGGATGGGTATAATGGTGTAAAGAATAACTATACATAGTTATTACAAAATCATATTGATTCTGATATATTGTATAATCCACTCAAATTCAATTCAATATTTATAGAAATGATATCATCGCTCGTGCGTACGTACAGACTACCGTCTCCACGACGCGATGAGATTCATTCTCCATGTTAACCATTTAAGAATGATTATAAAGTATATATAAGAAATAATAATGAAATATATGACATTATAAAGCTATTGGATTTATGTATATATTTACATATGTATGTCATCTACTTACTTCCATTTCAAGACAATAAGGAAAGGAAAACAGCGTTCATGCGTACGTACGGACTACCGTCTCCATGAACGGTGTTTTTTCATTTTATTTATCTACCTATTATATATATATATACTGAATATATATGATATATAAATCATATTTTATATTCTGGAAGTAAGTAAATCATGATATAAGTAATAATGATGTCAAGAACAACAAGTCAAAACACCTACGATAAATGAAACGATTTTACCCAAAACGCTTCTTTAACATGGAATTTACAAAAGAACGGGTAATATAATGTCATAAGTGAACCATATATGATATCATAACAATGAATATGATTCTTTAATAAGTCAATAACATGATTTAAATCATTATACAGGAGGTTCGGACACTTACAAAGCAAGTCGGACCTAAGGTAAGGGAAATATCACAATCTCATTTTTATCCGAGATTGTTTATTCGTAAGTATTTACTGGGGTGTATTTTATCATCCACATCCATGTTTCATCAATATGTCTTATTATTTCCATCCACCTACAATTGTTTAAATCCATTTTTACCCTTCGGTGAGTTTTTAGTAATATGTATGAAAGGAATCTTTTGTCGTTTTTTTTGTACGAGGTACTTTTTGACTTTTCCGACAAAAGTACGAAGAATGTTTTTTTTAACTTATACGGCATGAATGGATTTTTAAAACATTATTTCCAAGAAGCTTCCTTTACAAGTTTTCAAGTTTATTTTTAATCAACTTCTTTTATTTTAATGTTTTATGACATGTTATGAAAGGAAAAATGTTTTCCTCAAGAATGAAGTTCAAGTGTTTTATCAAAATTATTTTCCATCTAAGATAATAAAAGGGTTCTGTTTTTATCCCTATTATTACATGGATTTGATTATGTTTTGATGGAAACATTTTTATGAATTCCTTTATCTTATATGAATTGTTTTATAATGTCACGTTGTTTAAGAATCCCATTTTTATTACATGGGTTATGCGATGATGTATGATTTATGATTATGTGGCACACATAAGAAAGGATTCATTATAAGATGGGTGGGACCTATATCTCCCTCCAATGCATTGGGTAAAGATTTTATATCTCATGAGATAGACATGGCTGAAATGGTAGGTTATACCGGTTCAGTGAAACAGGACTGAAACGAGGGTTACTCGATTCAGAAAGGGACTTTGTCCACTAAGATAGTCTTGGTAATGAGTCTTGACTAACAAGAAATGATCCTCTATGATTATGTGTGTATGCCACAAAGTTTCAAGTTTCATGTTATGATTATGGTGATATCATTTTCACTTCTATGATTTGTTCCATGTTAAGATATTATGATCTCTTTTGCAGGTTATGATTTTCAAAAAGATATGATATGATTTTTATTTCTTTTGTATACCCTTATTGAGCATTTGAGCTCACCCTTTTATGTTTTCTTTTCCCCAGGATATAAAGAAAGGTTTTAGGTAAAAAAAAAGGGAAGATCTTTATGGGAGATATTGAAGATCTTTCACCTCGATTAGAAGATTACGTTCCGAGTTTCCAAAGACACTAAACTATTACGATCCTTGTGTGTGTGTTTTTGTTATGTACTAAGTATTCCGCAAAAGTAATGTAATGTCCATGTACGTCAGGCTTCGGGTCTCTACAGTTGGTATCAGAGGAAAGGTTTAGTCAACCTTTGGAAACTAGGATGCGAAAACGTTAGTGAGATCCCTAGAGGTATTTCTAAGGTATGTCTAGGGATGCCCCTAAGGATAAGTATACGTATAGGATATAGTCCTAGAACTATGGTAACGATATTAGATTAAACCAAAGATGATAGATATTTAAGTTACTCCCCCTTTATTATGATTTTTGCATCTAACACTATTCTGTTTGGGTTTTAGAAAATGGCTGGAAACAAGATGATTCACAATAATGGAGGATATGATGGACAATGGAATGATATTCTTCATGAGCAACCAAATGAAATGGGATTTGGATGTCCAAACATAATTATTATGCCGAATCAGTAATCTCACAATATGATCAATAAAGTAAAATTTGGTAAGTTTCCTGACTCGACTAAGAAGAGAAAGATGGAGTTCCATGATGATCATAGTGGAAAGAAAGTTCAATTTCCCCTATGTAAATCATGTGGGAAGAGGCATCAAGGAGAATGTTTCAAGGGAACTGGAAGATGCTTTGGGTGTGGAAAAGAAGGACACAAAGCAAGTAAGTGCAAAGGAAAAGGGTCGGTTAACACCATGGATGAGGATAATGGTATTGCTACGACATCAAAAATGGTTAAGTGTTTTAAATGTGGAATGTATGGGCATTATGCAAACAAATTCCCTAAGGGAAAGACTCATGAAGAGAATCAGTATGGTCATACGGGTAGTATTTATGTGAATGATGATGAAGAGACTACAAATGATATGTGAGATGAAAGAATTTTTGAAGCTCGGTCAATGGTTTAAGAATGTAGTGGAATGATTACATGTTTATCATGTGTAATGTTGTATAAGAAATCTCATGGGACTATGGAATAAAGAGACATCTAAGGATTGTTACACTGTTGTCTTTTCATAAGTTTTGAAAGTGTATGATGAATGGTACCAGTAACCATGAAATGTTATTTTGGAAAGTAGATTATAAGTGCATAATTAAAGGATAAGAAGATAATGATATGTTTGATTGTATTCATGAGCTCATGATTGATATAAGGACTAAGTGATATCATGGTTTGAGTATATAGAATTTTGAGGATTTTGGTATGTGGAAAGTGTTAACTTTTAACTGCATTCAAGTTTTCACTAAGGTTCAATGGGTATTCAAGAGAATACATGATTAAGGACTTTGAATGTTTGGAATGTGACCAACAAAACATATCTTATGATATATGGGGATCAACGATGGTATTAAATCTCTGGTAATCGTTTTCACTATGTTATGAGAATGGACTGCAGTATTATGGATAAGCCTAAAGATTGGAATGGATTATGTTGGACATAAGTTAGTATTGTTTAAGGATAGAAGTTTTTTTCGATATTATTGATGGGATGTTATAGTAAAATAGTTTTGGAAAAAGGGACAACCTGCAGGACGGGCGACAGCCCATCGCTTCGAACAAGGCTGTGGGAATCAAACCCACAACTGAAGTGCGACTGGCCTTTATCGCCTACCACTGGCCTACAGGAATTCCCTGTTTAGTAGAAACTAGTTTTATTATATTACGTTGTATGACATATGATATATAAGTCCATTTTAGGAACCATATATGATTAATCTCACTATAGATCGACTTATGTATATAATTTCTTGCTAACCTTTTGTTTGAGACAGATGGAATGACCCGTCATTCTATCACATGATCTGCTAATGCTTCACGAATAACAAATTCAACTTCATTTCTTTATGATATGAAGTGGAAATTGTTCAATTCACGAACAACAGTGAGATTGTAACAAAATCATGTAAGTATTTCTTTTAATTCATCAACTTTAGGGAAATGATCTTGAAAACCAAAAATGTTGTCCTAGTGCCCTTATATCTGATTAATCAGATGGTACCTTAGATCGTCACAAATTTATGGATTTGTGATTGTTGGCTTTTCCATAGCCATGTTCTCTACCACTCTCCATCAGAACATGATGGCTAGATTTCTCTTCCATATCCATATTTTCACCTATGTGGAAACCCAGTGATTAGTTTATTTGGGTAACCGTTACATTTCATACTTTTGTTTTTAAAGATAAGTTTTGGTATTCCTTTTTACGATGTGGGTTTCTATCAAAGAAACTTTCAAATAGTAAACCATTTATAACCCCGACGAATTTCGAGGGCGAAATTCATTTTAAGGGGGGTAGAATGTAACACCCCGAGATTTTATAAAAAAATATTATTTTAATTTCATTAATGTCTTATGTTGTATTCTACACCAAGATTACCCTGCGCTATACGCAACACCGTATTAGCTTGTAGTATACGCAACACTATTCTTGGACCGTGTTACACACAATTTTGATAATAGTTATTCTACGCAACATTGAGTATATATATATATACTGAATATATATGATATATAAATCATATTTTATATTCTGGAAGTAAGTAAATCATGATATAAGTAATAATGATGTCAAGAACAACAAGTCAAAACACCTACGATAAATGAAACGATTTTACCCAAAACGCTTCTTTAACATGGAATTTACAAAAGAACGGGTAATATAATGTCATAAGTGAACCATATATGATATCATAACAATGAATATGATTCTTTAATAAGTCAATAACATGATTTAAATCATTATACAGGAGGTTCGGACACTTACAAAGCAAGTCGGACCTAAGGTAAGGGAAATATCACAATCTCATTTTTATCCGAGATTGTTTATTCGTAAGTATTTACTGGGGTGTATTTTATCATCCACATCCATGTTTCATCAATATGTCATATTATTTCCATCCACCTACAATTGTTTAAATCCATTTTTACCCTTCGGTGAGTTTTTAGTAATATGTATGAAAGGAATCTTTTGTCGTTTTTTTTGTACAAGGTACTTTTTGACTTTTCCGACAAAAGTACGAAGAATGTTTTTTTTAACTTATACGGCATGAATGGATTTTTAAAACATTATTTCCAAGATGCTTCCTTTACAAGTTTTCAAGTTTATTTTTAATCAACTTCTTTTATTTTAATGTTTTATGGCATGTTATGAAAGGAAAAATGTTTTCCTCAAGAATGAAGTTCAAGTGTTTTATCAAAATTATTTTCCATCTAAGATAATAAAAGGGTTCTGTTTTTATCCCTATTATTACATGGATTTGATTATGTTTTGATGGAAACATTTTTATGAATTCCTTTATCTTATATGAATTGTTTTATGATGTCATGTTGTTTAAGAATCCCATTTTTATTACATGGGTTATGCGATGATGTATGATTTATGATTATGTGGCACACATAAGAAAGGATTCATTATAAGATGGGTGGGACCTATATCTCCCTCCAATGCATTGGGTAAAGATTTTATATCTCATGAGATAGACATGGCTGAAATGGTAGGTTATACCTGTTCAGTGAAACAGGACTGAAACGAGGGTTACTCGATTCAGAAAGGGACTTTGTCCACTAAGATAGTCTTGGCAATGAGTCTTGACTAACAAGAAATGATCCTCTATGATTATGTGTGTATGCCACAAAGTTTCAAGTTTCATGTTATGATTATGGTGATATCATTTTCACTTCTATGATTTGTTCCATGTTAAGATATTATGATCTCTTTTGCAGGTTATGATTTTCAAAAAGATATGATATGATTTTTATTTCTTTTGTATACCCTTACTGAGCATTTGAGCTCACCCTTTTATGTTTTCTTTTCCCCAGGATATAAAGAAAGGTTTTAGGTAAAAAAAGGGAAGATCTTTATGGGAGATATTGAAGATCTTTCACCTCGATTAGAAGATTACGTTCCGAGTTTCCAAAGACACTAAACTATTACGATCCTTGTGTGTGTGTTTTTGTTATGTACTAAGTATTCCGCGAAAGTAATGTAATGTCCATGTACGTCAGGCTTCGGGTCTCTACAGTTGGTATCAGAGGAAAGGTTTAGTCAACCTTTGGAAACTAGGATGCGAAAACGTTAGTGAGATCCCTAGAGGTATTTCTAAGGTATGTCTAGGGATGCCCCTAAGGATAAGTATACGTATAGGATATAGTCCTAGAACTATGGTAATGATATTAGATTAAACCAAAGATGATAGATATTTAAGTTACTCCCCCTTTATTATGATTTTTGCATCTAACACTATTCTGTTTGGGTTTTAGAAAATGGCTGGAAACAAGATGATTCACAATAATGGAGGATATGATGGACAATGGAATGATATTCTTCATGAGCAACCAAATGAAATGGGATTTGGATGTCCAAACATAATTATTATGCCGAATCAGCAATCTCACAATATGATCAATAAAGTAAAATTTGGTATGTTTCCTGACTCGACTAATAAGAGAAAGATGGAGTTCCATGATGATCATAGAGGAAAGAAAGTTCAATTTCCCCTATGTAAATCATGTGGGAAGAGGCATCAAGGAGAATGTTTCAAGGGAACTGGAAGATGCTTTGGGTGTGGAAAAGAAGGACACAAAGCAAGTAAGTGCAAAGGAAAAGGGCCGGTTAACACCATGGATGAGGATAATGGTATTGCTACGACATCAAAAATGGTTAAGTGTTTTAAATGTGGAATGTATGGGCATTATGGAAACTAATGCCCTAAGGGAAAGACTCATGAAGAGAATCAGTATGGTCATATGGGTAGTATTTATGTGAATGATGATGAAGAGACTACAAATGATATGTGAGATGAAAGAATTTTTGAAGCTCGGTCAATGGTTTAAGAATGTAGTGGAATGATTACATGTTTATCATGTGTAATGTTGTATAAGAAATCTCATGGGACTATGGAATAAAGAGACATCTAAGGATTGTTACACTGTTGTCTTTTCTTAAGTTTTGAAAGTGTATGATGAATGGTACCAGTAACCATGAAATGTTATTTTGGAAAGTAGATTATAAGTGCATAATTAAAGGATAAGAAGATAATGATATGTTTGATTGTATTAATGAGCTCATGATTGATATAAGGACTAAGTGATATCATGGTTTGAGTATATAGAATTTTGAGGATTTTGGTATGTGGAAAGTGTTAACTTTTAACTGCATTCAAGTTTTCACTAAGGTTCAATGGGTATTCAAGAGAATACATGATTAAGGACTTTGAATGTTTGGAATGTGACCAACAAAACATATCTTATGATATATGGGGATCAACGATGGTATTAAATCTCTGGTAATCGTTTTCACTATGTTATGAGAATGGACTGCAGTATTATGGATAAGCCTAAAGATTGGAATGGATTATGTTGGACATAAGTTAGTATTGTTTAAGGATAGAAGTTTTTTTCGATATTATTGATGGGATGTTATAGTAAAATAGTTTTGGAAAAAGGGACAACCTGCAGGACGGGCGACAGCCCATCGCTTCGAACAAGGCTGTGGGAATCAAACCCACAACTGAAGTGCGACTGGCCTTTATCGCCTACCACTGGCCTACAGGAAGTCCCTGTTTAGTAGAAACTAGTTTTATTATATTACGTTGTATGACATATGATATATAAGTCCATTTTAGGAACCATATATGATTAATCTCACTATAGATCGACTTATGTATATAATTTCTTGCTAACCTTTTGTTTGAGACAGATGGAATGACCCGTCATTCTATCACATGATCTTCTAATGCTTCACGAATAACAAATTCAACTTCATTTCTTTATGATATGAAGTGGAAATTGTTCAATTCACGAAAAACAGTGAGATTGTAACAAAATCATGTAAGTATTTCTTTTAATTCATCAACTTTAGGGAAATGATCTTGAAAACCAAAAATGTTTTCCTAGTGCCCTTATATCTGATTAATCAGATGGTACCTTAGATCGTCACAAATTTATGGATTTGTGATTGTTGGCTTTTCCATAGCCATGTTCTCTACCACTCTCCATCAGAACATGATGGTTAGATTTCTCTTCCATATCCATATTTTCACCTATGTGGAAACCCAGTGATTAGTTTATTTGGGTAACCGTTACGTTTCATACTTTTGTTTTTAAAGATAAGTTTTGGTATTCCTTTTTACGATGTGGGTTTCTATCAAAGAAACTTTCAAATAGTAAACCATTTATAACCCCGACGAATTTCGAGGGCGAAATTCATTTTAAGGGGGGTAGAATGTAACACCCCGAGATTTTATAAAAAAATATTATTTTAATTTCATTAATGTCTTATGTTGTATTCTACACCAAGATTACCCTGCGCTATACGCAACACCGTATTAGCGTGTAGTATACGCAACACTATTCTTGGACCGTGTTACACACAATTTTGATAATAGTTATTCTACGCAACATTGAGTATATATATATATACTGAATATATATGATATATAAATCATATTTTATATTCTGGAAGTAAGTAAATCATGATATAAGTAATAATGATGTCAAGAACAACAAGTCAAAACACCTACGATAAATGAAACGATTTTACCCCAAACGCTTCTTTAACATGGAATTTACAAAAGAACGGGTAATATAATGTCATAAGTGAACCATATATGATATCATAACAATGAATATGATTCTTTAATAAGTCAATAACATGATTTAAATCATTATACAGGAGGTTCGGACACTTACAAAGCAAGTCGGACCTAAGGTAAGGGAAATATCACAATCTCATTTTTATCCGAGATTGTTTATTCGTAAGTATTTCCTGGGGTGTATTTTATCATCCACATCCATGTTTCATCAATATGTCATATTATTTACATCCACCTACAATTGTTTAAATCCATTTTTACCCTTCGGTGAGTTTTTAGTAATATGTATGAAAGGAATCTTTTGTCGTTTTTTTTGTACGAGGTACTTTTTGACTTTTCCGACAAAAGTACGAAGAATGTTTTTTTTAACATATACGGCATGAATGGATTTTTAAAACATTATTTCCAAGAAGCTTCCTTTACAAGTTTTCAAGTTTATTTTTAATCAACTTCTTTTATTTTAATGTTTTATGACATGTTATGAAAGGAAAAATGTTTTCCTCAAGAATGAAGTTCAAGTGTTTTATCAAAATTATTTTCCATATAAGATAATAAAAGGGTTCTGTTTTTATCCCTATTATTACATGGATTTGATTATGTTTTGATGGAAACATTTTTATGAATTCCTTTATCTTATATGAATTGTTTTATGATGTCATGTTGTTTAAGAATCCCATTTTTATTACATGGGTTATGCGATGATGTATGATTTCTGATTATGTGGCACACATAAGAAAGGATTCATTATAAGATGGGTGGGACCTATATCTCCCTCCAATGCATTGGGTAAAGATTTTATATCTCATGAGATAGACATGGCTGAAATGGTAGGTTATACCGGTTCAGTGAAACAGGACTGAAACGAGGGTTACTCGATTCAGAAAGGGACTTTGTCCACTAAGATAGTCTTGGCAATGAGTCTTGACTAACAAGAAATGATCCTCTATGATTATGTGTGTATGCCACAAAGTTTCAAGTTTCATGTTATGATTATGGTGATATCATTTTCACTTCTATGATTTGTTCCATGTTAAGATATTATGATCTCTTTTGCAGGTTATGATTTTCAAAAAGATATGTTATGATTTTTATTTCTTTTGTATACCCTTACTGAGCATTTGAGCTCACCCTTTTATGTTTTCTTTTCCCCAGGATATAAAGAAAGGTTTTAGGTAAAAAAAAAGGGGAAGATCTTTATGGGAGATATTGAAGATCTTTCACCTCGATTAGAAGATTGCGTTCCGAGTTTCCAAAGACACTAAACTATTACGATCCTTGTGTGTGTGTTTTTGTTATGTACTAAGTATTCCGCAAAAGTAATGTAATGTCCATGTACTTCAGGCTTCGGGTCTCTACAGACACCCTCTCCTGATCTATTACCACCTCTTGTTTCTTACAACAATCAAGACTGACATGGGCTTAGAGTTTAATAATGACCATGATATTCTATCTATAGGCCACTAACCAAGCATATGTCCAATTACACCTATCCCTCATGGTGTAAATATTTATTACTTATCAAACTATGTGGACTTTGATTCCTAGCATCTTGGATACATAGGAAGCCTCCCAAAGGTTCAAGACCCCTCACTCCCCACAATCCATTTGTTCCAGCTACTCCACATCAGTTCAATCATCTAGGATTCCATTAGACTAACTAACCCTCCGAACTATGTGGGTTATGATTCATATCCACGGGGATACATAGGAAGCCTCTTTGAGGTCAAACCCCAACCAATGGTAAACTCTATTACTCCCTCCAAGGGTTCTACCCTCCTAATGCGATACTTTCCTTTTGGGGGGAAATATCCTAGATCCTCCTCCCAGAGGTATTCTAATTCATATGGTAGTATAACCTTATATAAACCACATCTAACCCATAATCATCTGACCAAGATTGTTTCTATTTTGATGGGCCTCTAACCATGCGTAATCCCCAATATATCTTTGGGTCGTTGTCCTTTGTGTATGCCCTGATTCCATTACACATCCTTGAACTATGTGGAACATGATTCCCAACAACTATAATATGTATGAATCCTCCCCAAGGTTCAATACCATCACCCATTTTCAATCATAATACCTCCTTCGAGCCTTTGTGTCTCAGGATGATCATGCCCCAACCCGGAGGATCCATTTCTTTTGGGTCCCCTACAATGCAACCATTCTGAAGAGCCGCCTACTTAGGTTACTCATCGACCCATCCCATAACTATGTGGACTTTGATCCCCACCTTCAATGGTTGGTTATGTAGTAAAATTCTTTGAGGGGTAGGCCACACCCCATCATCTTCACGTCAGTTCCATTCCATTCATCTTATATACATCATCAAATCATCCATCATCCATCCGGATATTTCCCAGGCTACCACATCTTGGAGGGATCATTCCATTCTAATGGGAATCTGACCATGCATAATCCTCAAGAAACCCATAATCCTCTAACCAAGAGTTTCCCTCTTGTGTTGGTCCTCTAACCATTTGTAAGCCCCGTCATATCTTCGGGTCATTGTCCTTTGTGTACACCCTGATTTCATGATCAACCCTTCGAAATACTTGTGTTTTGATCCGTATATTCTATAAAAGTTATGTATAAAGTCTCCCTGAGGTTCAATCCCAACCTATGTAAAACCATTGTGTCTCATTTTAAGTTTCCCACTATCCTCTATTCTGCCCTTTATGGTGTTCAGATCAGCCTTCACAGTGTGAAACATTATTCTTTACAGGGAATGCCATCTAGGGTTCTTCCTCATAGACATTTTGATCTATCCATCTGGTAAAACATCTAGGTAATTCTTCTGAAGGATGTACCTATCTGTTCCACTCTCATCAGTGTTCAGATCATTCTGACACATATCTTCTAGATGTTAAACTCATGGAAAACCCCATGTTAAACATGGGAAAGCAAGGAAAATCATGAAGACATGCCTCTGGCATAATATTACCTGATTAGATGTGGGATTCCTTGGGATTCCAAATCCTATATAATCACTCCTACAAGGGAGAATTTAGGGGTACCATGGTTCTAGAATCAAGTCATTATAGTAATGCCCTACATGAATACTTCCCAAACAGAAGGTCGCTTGTAACAACCCGAAATTTTAAATAAATATTGTTTCCTAATTTTATGCGTTATTTTTATTACTCAACAAATGTTTTATTTGATAAACATGATTATAATTAGAATGAGACCATTGGTTTTGACTGTTATATGACCATCGGTCAATATGACCGCTATGAACAAAATGTTTTGATTATTGTCTCTATATATAAGTAATCTTGGTTGATTATTATAGAAAGAAGATTTGATGGCCTCACCTAGTAGTCATGGACCGATCGAAGCCCATCTAACAGAGCTTGGGAAGGAGGTAGCACCATTGGCCTTTGCTCTGGACCAAACCCAAGCCGAACTTCATCATGTGAAGCTAGAACGGAATCGCCTTCGCGAGAAGTTCAAACTGATAGAAATTACTACTCGGGCAATGTTGACCGAGCCGCCCCAAGATTCTATCACCCTAGCACACCTTACTCTTAGGTCCTATGCTGGTATTATAAGGGGCTATGTAACGAGACCGTAACTGCCTTGTGTAATCCTTGTTTTAAATAAAAATTGGGATTTCTGCTTATGATGAAGTTTATGAATTTTCAAATGACTGGATAAAAATAGTATGCATATTTTTGATGAATTTTCAAAAGAATATTTTGAAAAAAAAATGTTTATGTAAACCTTAAATAACTTAAAATGTGTAATGATTTTCGAAAAATGGTCTTCTACAATTATGTTCAGTACGAAATTTGGAGTCTAATAAGATCAACTTGATTTTCGATGAATAGTAAATTATGAATAGTGATTTTATGATTAGGATTAGTAATATGACCAAATGGATTAGTAATCTCACTTAAAGAAAGTTTTAAAATAATCTAGGCACCGTGATTAAGTAATGTGATTCAATAAAATAGTTAAATAACGGTTTCATTAATTATTATTCAAGTATTAGTTTTTTCGGGTGAATAGTGTTTTTTAATTAAAAATTTAATTAAAAATAATTAGAAAATTATTTTTATAAAAATGACTTTATTTTTGAACTCAGAGCATCGATATTATGTTATGGTAATTTTTGGGTTTTTTTCTGAAAAAATGAATTTTCGATGAATAGTGTTTTTATTTAAAAATTAAATTAAAAATATTTAGAAAATTATTTTTATAAAATGGATTTCATTTTTGAAATCAGAGCATTGATATTTGGTTAATATGAAATTTTGGGATTTTTCTGAGAAAGTTGAATTTTCAGTGAATAGTAAAAATACAGTTTTAGGGTTTCGGTATGTTTAATGACCTCATAACTGTGTCATGATGATGTCATGAGTTTTTTTTAAGGGTTGGCCGGCCAAGGGTGATGAATTATTGTTTTGGGGGCCCCATGTGGCCTAACTCCATGATAAATGCCAAGGGAGAGCACATGGGTTTGAGAAAAGCACATGTGAGGTGTCTCTTGGTCATTAATGCCTTGTCCCCTCACTTTCCCTATAAATACCAAGCCCTCCTCTCATCCATTCAACTCCCCACTCATTCCCAACGAATTTCTGGTCTCATTACCTCCCAAGGAGTCCTCCCAAGGTGCCCCCAAGCCCTCAAGGTCCCAACCTTTGAGGTTTAAGAGTTACATTTTAAGGTAAGGGATCCGACCTCTCTCTTTCTTTTCAAGTAATCTCTTTTATGTCATTTCTTTTATACTCCATGTTCTTATGTTGGAGGATGTTATTTTATATTAATCCTACTGCCTATTTCATGTTCATATGATGAGAGACCCCCCTTGCTCTCATCAATTCGTTTTAAGAATGTTTAAGTGGCGCCGTTAGGCTGCCGAATTTTTAAGGGATTCTTTCACCTTCCTCGTTTTCAAGTTCTATTTTCATTCAAGTCTTTCATGTTCCTTTTTATTATGTTGGGGTATGATCTCTAAATTTATCATACTGGACTCTTATGTTCATATGATGAGAGACCCCATTTGATCGCTTCAATTCAGTATTTTGAAGTTTTAAGTGGCGCCGTTAGGCTGCCGAATTTTTAAGTGGTTCTTCACCCTTCTCGTTTTGAAGTTCTACTTTCATGTCAATTATTTCAAGTTCCTTTTTGTTATATTGGGGTATGATCTCTATATATATCATACTGGACTCTTATGTTCATATGATGAGAGACCCCATTTGATCGCTTCAATTCAGTATTTTGAAGTTTTAAGTGGCGTCGTTAGGCTGCTGAATTTTTAAGTGGTTCTTCACCCTTCTCGTTTTGAAGTTCTACTTTCATGTCAATTATTTCAAGTTCCTTTTTGTTATATTGGGGTATGATCTCTATATCTATCATACTGGACTCTTATGTTCATATCATGAGAGACCCCATTTGATGGCTTCAATTCAGTATTTTGAAGTTTTAAGTGGCGCCGTTAGGCTGCCGAATTTTTAAGTGGTTCTTCACCCTTCTCGTTTTGAAGTTCTACTTTCATGTCAATTCTTTCAAGTTCATTTTTTTTATGTTGGGGAATTATCTATATATCCATAATACTGATATCTTATTATCATATGATGAGGGACCCTATTTGATCTTGTCAAATCATTTTCATTTGAAGTTAAGTGACGCCGTAAGGCTGCCGAATTTTCATAAGAGAAATCTAAACTTTTTTTTCTTCCATGTTTTTCATTTCAAATGGTATGTCCCTAAAATTTCATTACCATGTCCATATGTCCTTCTTATTCCATCACCCTACTGTTTTATGGATCATTTATGAGTGGGTGACCCATGTCCCCTCTCATTTCAATGTTTTCTAAAACCCCGAAACTTAGCCGTTATGCTGCAGAATTTTCCCCTCAAAATGCCTCTCTCTTTTCTCAAAAATTATTTTATGTTATAAAGTGAATACTCAAAGCTATTATTTATACAAGGGTATTCACATATATATCAAAATGTTCCATTTTAAATTCTGGGATTTACATACATGAGACCCGCTTTCCCTTTCCGTGGGTTTAAAGTGACGTAAAGATCATGTCTTTAAAGCAGTTTTTAAAACGTTATGATTATGAAATGAAACCCATTTATTTTATGCTATGTGGGTTATTTATGAAATGTTTGATGATGATATATGTGGCTCACATGATAATAAAGGCAAATTTAAGGGTGCGCCCTGATAGCGCTCCAATGCATTGGGTAATGATGTAACCACTAGAGATTACAATTTTAACGATGCCTTGGTGAATAACCTTGGTAATTTTTAACGACACCTTGGGGATGGACCTTGGTGAAACGAAACGATTGTCAATATTAAATGTTGCAGCCACATCTTCAAGTTATGAAAAATGTTATTTTTATTATGATATGCCTCATGATTTCATTTTCATGCATTAAAGTCCTTTTCATGACTTTATTGATGTATCTCAAGTTCATATGTAAAATGTTTCACTTGTTTCCCTTGCTGGGACTTCTGCTCACCCTTCCTTTTGATGTATGTCCCCAGGTTATGAGATGCAGTAATGAGCCTAGGGTGAACATGAGGAGAAGCCTTTCAAGTGTTTAAGAAGAATGTTTTTTTTTGTTTCATGTTTTATGTTCCTTGTTTCCAAGACACTAAACCTTAAAGATCCTCAGTTCCGTGTAATGGAATGAAAAGTTATGTTATAAAAAGACGGGATGCTATAGTTGGTATCAAAGGATGGTTTAGTTATTTGTGGAAATTAGGATATGAAAAATCTAGGAGGAACCCTATAGAAAAGTTTAATATAGGAAATCTTCCTGGTATTTTGGTGAGTATTGAGTAAGGGGTTGCCAAGCAAATACATCCCTGTCTGGATACGAGCAGGTAGAGGTGGCTCTGGCACAGATGTACATAGGGGTAAAACCCGAAAACACCTCTTTGAGCTAGACTCGAACGGGAACTGGTACACGACAACGGGTCTTGCTACACTCTTGGTTACGACACTCCCGGGGGATATGCTTTGGTAAATTCATAAGCTTGGTATGAACCATTGTTAAAGGAACAAAGATAAAATAAAATAAAGGTTCACATAAGAATATATGATCATTCATAACCTAGATGGGAACCTAGGAGATCACAAGTTAGGGTATACCTTTCATATACAAGTTATCCTTATATGCTTTCAGTTCCTTTTCATGATTATTAGCTAAGTACTTAAGCCCCTAATTATGCTTCTCTCCTTAGTTAATGGTGGGAAATGGAAGAACATGTTCCGACAACCAATGTGATAGGAAATGCGACAATTTTCGTATTAATATGATAGGGATGATTAGGGGATTAAAATATGATTATTATTTTGGAAGACGTTCATTATTTTGGGAACCGTATTTGATCGAGGTAAATAGATTACTACGGTATTTTCATTGAGGAGTAAGGTTGACTTATATTTTGAAGAATCGATGAATTTAAGGTGAACTTATAGTAATTTAGGTTACTTAAGGGAATGACTAACCTATCTTGGGTAAAATATGTTTAGGTTAGCTACTTTTTATAAGATGTTAGGAGTGGTTGATGTTGTCTGGAGATGAACAATGAAGTTGTTCTGGAAGACTATGTTATCAAATCCTTATTGTATTTGGGTTTCAATCTTAGTTTGGTTTGTTTTGAGGAATTTTAAGGACCGTTATTTATGGAATGGTCTATGATGAACTTTGGGTAGTACCATAGAACTTTGATGATTTAAAATTAGTTTCCATTCCTATGGAATTCTTTCTTTTTGAAGAGTTGTTTTACCTTAACCTTTCTGTTTTTGGGATAATGTTTAAAGATAGAAGAAATAGATAGTTAATCTTTTGTAGATTATGTGATTCTATAGAAGATGATTCTTGTGCTTTTATGAGACCAAGTGTTTTTGAATTCTCATCATTTGGAGAAAAGATTAGTGTTGGTAGGGACTTGTTAAAGGATGAAACTCTACTTGAAGGTAGGTATATTTTCTTATGTTTTTGTTCTATGTAGTAAATGAAATCCTCAAAATTATGAAAAGAAACATAAAACAAAAATGTTGTTGGTTTACATTTCCTACTAGGTAATCAAAGACCGTTTACACACATCATAAGTTTGGGATTTTCCCATGGTTAACTTTCTCCTAATCATGTTATCTATCACTCTCCCTCAGAACTTGACCCTTTGTTTTTTCCTCCATGTCCATGTTTTCCTACATGGAACCCTAGTGTGGGTTAACTCGGGTGACCTTTGTACTTCCCTTTATTTCTTTTAAAGTAATAGTTTTACTGACCCCTTTTCCGATGTGGGACTTTCAATGAAATTTCAAAACCCAATTTTTAAAAAAATTGCGAGGACGCAATTTCTTAAGGGGGGAAGATTGTAACAACCCGAAATTTTAAATAAATATTGTTTCCTAATTTTATGCGTTATTTTTATTACTCAACAAATGTTTTATTTGATAAACATGATTATAATTAGAATGAGACCATTGGTTTTGACTGTTATATGACCATCGGTCAATATGACCGCTATGAACAAAATGTTTTGATTATTGTCTCTATATATAAGTAATCTTGGTTGATTATTATAGAAAGAAGATTTGATGGCCTCACCTAGTAGTCATGGACCGATCGAAGCCCATCTAACAGAGCTTGGGAAGGAGGTAGCACCATTGGCCTTTGCTCTGGACCAAACCCAAGCCGAACTTCATCATGTGAAGCTAGAACGGAATCGCCTTCGCGAGAAGTTCAAACTGATAGAAATTACTACTCGGGCAATGTTGACCGAGCCGCCCCAAGATTCTATCACCCTAGCACACCTTACTCTTAGGTCCTATGCTGGTATTATAAGGGGCTATGTAACGAGACCGTAACTGCCTTGTGTAATCCTTGTTTTAAATAAAAATTGGGATTTCTGCTTATGATGAAGTTTATGAATTTTCAAATGACTGGATAAAAATAGTATGCATATTTTTGATGAATTTTCAAAAGAATATTTTGAAAAAAAATGTTTATGTAAACCTTAAATAACTTAAAATGTGTAATGATTTTCGAAAAATGGTCTTCTACAATTATGTTCAGTACGAAATTTGGAGTCTAATAAGATCAACTTGATTTTCGATGAATAGTAAATTATGAATAGTGATTTTATGATTAGGATTAGTAATATGACCAAATGGATTAGTAATCTCACTTAAAGAAAGTTTTAAAATAATCTAGGCACCTTGATTAAGTAATGTGATTCAATAAAATAGTTAAATAACGGTTTCATTAATTATTATTCAAGTATTAGTTTTTTCGGGTGAATAGTGTTTTTTAATTAAAAATTTAATTAAAAATAATTAGAAAGTTATTTTTATAAAAATGACTTTATTTTTGAACTCAGAGCATCGATATTATGTTATGGTAATTTTTGGGTTTTTTTCTGAAAAAATGAATTTTCGATGAATAGTGTTTTTATTTAAAAATTAAATTAAAAATATTTAGAAAATTATTTTTATAAAATGGATTTCATTTTTGAAATCAGAGCATTGATATTTGGTTAATATGAAATTTTGGGATTTTTCTGAGAAAGTTGAATTTTTAGTGAATAGTAAAAATACAGTTTTAGGGTTTCGGTATGTTTAATGACCTCATAACTGTGTCATGATGATGTCATGAGTTTTTTTTAAGGGTTGGCCGGCCAAGGGTGATGAATTATTGTTTTGGGGGCCCCATGTGGCCTAACTCCATGATAAATGCCAAGGGAGAGCACATGGGTTTGAGAAAAGCACATGTGAGGTGTCTTTTGGTCATTAATGCCTTGTCCCCTCACTTTCCCTATAAATACCAAGCCCTCCTCTCATCCATTCAACTCCCCACTCATTCCCAACGAATTTCTGGTCTCATTACCTCCCAAGGAGTCCTCCCAAGGTGCCCCCAAGCCCTCAAGGTCCCAACCTTTGAGGTTTAAGAGTTACATTTTAAGGTAAGGGATCCGACCTCTCTCTTTCTTTTCAAGTAATCTCTTTTATGTCATTTCTTTTATACTCCATGTTCTTATGTTGGAGGATGTTATTTTATATTCATCCTACTGCCTATTTCATGTTCATATGATGAGAGACCCCCCTTGCTCTCATCAATTCGTTTTAAGAATGTTTAAGTGGCGCCGTTAGGCTGCCGAATTTTTAAGGGATTCTTTCACCTTCCTCGTTTTCAAGTTCTATTTTCATTCAAGTCTTTCATGTTCCTTTTTATTATGTTGGGGTATGATCTCTAAATTTATCATACTGGACTCTTATGTTCATATTATGAGAGACCCCATTTGATCGCTTCAATTCAGTATTTTGAAGTTTTAAGTGGCGCTGTTAGGCTGCCGAATTTTTAAGTGGTTCTTCACCCTTCTCGTTTTGAAGTTCTACTTTCATGTCAATTATTTCAAGTTCCTTTTTGTTATATTGGGGTATGATCTCTATATATATCATACTGGACTCTTATGTTCATATGATGAGAGACCCCATTTGATCGCTTCAATTCAGTATTTTGAAGTTTTAAGTGGCGCCGTTAGGCTGCTGAATTTTTAAGTGGTTCTTCACCCTTCTCGTTTTGAAGTTCTACTTTCATGTCAATTATTTCAAGTTCCTTTTTGTTATATTGGGGTATGATCTCTATATCTATCATACTGGACTCTTATGTTCATATGATGAGAGACCCCATTTGATGGCTTCAATTCAGTATTTTGAAGTTTTAAGTGGCGCCGTTAGGCTGCCGAATTTTTAAGTGGTTCTTCACCCTTCTCGTTTTGAAGTTCTACTTTCATGTCAATTCTTTCAAGTTCCTTTTTGTTATGTTGGGGAATTATCTATATATCCATCATACTGATCTCTTATTATCATATGATGAGGGACCCTATTTGATCTTGTCAAATCATTTTCTTTTGAAGTTAAGTGACGCCGTAAGGCTGCCGAATTTTCATAAGAGAAATCTAAACTTTTTTTTCTTCCATGTTTTTCATTTCAAATGGTATGTCCCTAAAATTTCATTACCATGTCCATATGTCCTTCTTATTCCTTTACCCTACTGTTTTATGGATCATTTATGAGTGGGTGACCCATGTCCCCTCTCATTTCAATGTTTTCTAAAACCCCGAAACTTAGCCGTTATGCTGCAGAATTTTCCCCTCAAAATGCCTCTCTCTTTTCTCAAAAATTATTTTATGTTATAAAGTGAATACTCAAAGCTCTTATTTATACAAGGGTATTCACATATATATCAAAATGTTCCATTTTAAATTCTGGGATTTACATACATGAGACCCGCTTTCCCTTTCCGTGGGTTTAAAGTGACGTAAAGATCATGTCTTTAAAGCAGTTTTTAAAACGTTATGATTATGAAATGAAACCCATTTATTTTATGCTATGTGGGTTATTTATGAAATGTTTGATGATGATATATGTGGCTCACATGATAATAAATGCAAATTTAAGGGTGCGCCCTGATAGCGCTCCAATGCATTGGGTAATGATGTAACCACTAGAGATTACAATTTTAACGATGCCTTGGTGAATAACCTTGGTAATTTTTAACGACACCTTGGGGATGGACCTTGGTGAAACGAAACGATTGTCAATATTAAATGTTGCAGCCACATCTTCAAGTTATGAAAAATGTTATTTTTATTATGATATGCCTCATGATTTCATTTTCATGCATTAAAGTCCTTTTCATGACTTTATTGATGTATCTCAAGTTCATATGTAAAATGTTTCACTTGTTTCCCTTGCTGGGCCTTCTGCTCACCCTTCCTTTTGATGTATGTCCCCAGGTTATGAGATGCAGTAATGAGCCTAGGGTGAACATGAGGAGAAGCCTTTCAAGTGTTTAAGAAGAATGTTTTTTTTTTGTTTCATGTTTTATGTTCCTTGTTTCCAAGACACTAAACCTTAAAGATCCTCAGTTCCGTGTAATGGAATGAAAAGTTATGTTATAAAAAGACGGGGTGCTATATCGCTACCCTGACATCAACCCATTGGAATGCCTTGATAGAAGTAGGTTAATTAACCAGCATCCACAAAGAGATTACATCGGTAAGGGTTTCACAAACAGCGTCTTAATCAACGATGGATTCCAAGATTAGGCGATGAGTTCTAAGGAGAAATCCATGGAAGGAGGAACTAACATCCCATCATCCTATTTCAATCAAGGAGCATATATCATCGAAGAGGTGATGAATATCGCCCACCTTTGGAAAGAGGGAATGTGGGGTACAATGTGCAGAAAAGAAGATGTCAAACACACTCGGGTGACACACCCCAGTTAATGTGTGAGAAATACACATATATTTCTTTTACATTATTTCACTCAACATGAATATTAAATATAAATAATGTTCATACATATGTATGGGCTACCGTTTCCATGAATCGTGTATTTGATTTCATACTTATATATTCTTTTTTTTATTATAACACACATTTACATTATATACAAGATATTTATATCATGGTTTTCATTTTAGAATCATGATATATGAATAAGGACCAACAATATAACTTAAGAAACATATGAAAAACAAAGAAAATATTACCCAAAGTGAAACCTTAACATTGGATGGTTAACAAGCGAGTAAAATAAAGTCATAATCAAACCATATATGGTATTAGATATAATAATATGGTTATGTAAAATATTTATAATAAATTAATATTAATTATACCGGTGGTTTGAAGGAGAATGATGAGAGTCCGGACACAATGTAATGGAATTTCATCTAACTTTTATTTTCGTGATACGCATGCCTTAATAACCACTCTCTTATTTTGTGTGGTTTATTTAATACACCTGAAATTATTATTTTCATATTATATATAAATTTATGTGTATTCACATATCAATTTTTTGATAATTCTTTCATGAGGTTTAAGTTTGAAAAATTGTCAAATCAGTGAAATAGTTTTGTCTCAATTTTCCATAGTTGAGACTCATGTTTTGTTATGCACCTAAATTCACTTTCGATGTGTATATACTTCATTTTTACATGTTATATCCTAAAATAACAATTTTTATGATATTATAATATTAATTTAATTTACTTTTATTACATGGATAATATGATCTAATGTTACCAAGTTATAAGAGTTTATTGAAACAATCTCATCGCTTTTCGAGATTGTATATGTCTGTGATTTCTTTGATAAAATATTATGATCCATCTATCAAGAAAATTAATGAAACTTATTATCCTATGGTTATTAATAATATAATAATCTATTGGTATCATTTTTATAATATTTGGAATATAATGCTGTTAAGAATGTGTTATTAGGATATCCTGACACTACACTCTCTTTGGTCAGAAATCTATGTTTCTTCAAAACCATGTTTTCAAAAAAGGGTTTCAAAGAATATTCTTAAAATATAATATGATCATTAAAAGAAAATTTTACCCTTTTTTCGTTTACAAATTTTCAAAATAGTCTTCTTATTTCATTCTGATAAAGGTTTTTTTCTAACCTTTCTTCCATGAAAAATGAATATTTCGTTTTCCTCGTACGAAATGTATGAATTTACCCTATTCATTTCTATAAAGATTAAGTTTCATTTCTAAAAGGTTTATTTTTAAGAAAGTTTTTTTTTAAATTAATTTCAAGAAAAATATTTTCCCAACAAAATTCTTTTTGATTATTTAATTTTTCAAGGAAAGTGGTTTTCAAAATCTTTCCAAGATTTATTTATATTTTTCCAATGTATTTTCAATGAAGTGGTTTTTAAAATGATTTCAAACTTTATTTATATATTTTCAAAGTGTTTTAAAAGAAATTTATTTTAAAACTATTTCATGATTTCTTTATAAGTTTCTAATTTATTTTCAAAGAAAAATTTTTTTATAAGTTTTCAGGGGAAATGGGTTTTCAAATTATTTCATGTCCCCTTTATAAGTTTTAAATTTATTTTCTATGAAAGTGGTATTGAAATGGGTTTATATATTAAAATCCTATTTTTAAATAATAAAGGATATTTTCCTAAATAAATGTTTTTAATGATATTTCAAAATTATTTTCCATATATGGTTACATATATTGATGTTAATAAGGCCCTTTTAGGAAATAATCTAAAGCTTCCATTCATATTCATTATATGAATGGGTTATAAATAATGTCATGGTCTTTATAAAACCTATTTCTCATTTATAGGTTATATGTTTATGAAAAAAATTTATCTTTCACGGGCTATTATTTTTATGAAACGTTTATAAAACCTATATCTTTTTCTGTAAGTTATAATATTGTTATATTTTTATGATACCCATTTAATTTCATGAGTTAATATATGATTTCTTATGATTTTGTGTCACATGAATGTATTATTTCATTATGATGCGGGTGGGACCTAACTCTTCCACCAATTAATTTTCTAGTGAAAAGTTCTATATGAGCTCAAAGGGTGCAGGAGTTATAGCCCAATCCAAAAAATAAAAAGGTACAAGGGATGTAGATCAGGCCTAAAAGAAATTTGGTACACAGGTTGTAGTCTAATCCTAAAACCAATAAGGTACATGGGTTGTAGCCCAAGCCTATCAGAAATAGGGTACATGGGTTGTATCCCAATCCTATAAATAAGAAGGTACATGGGTTTTATCCCATTCTAAAAGAAAGAGGGTACATAGGTTCTAGCCCAATCCTGAAAATAAAAAGGTACATGGGTTGTATCCCAAGACTAAAAGTAAGAGGTCACATGGATTGTTAGCCAAATCCTGCAGCAAGTGCGTAGTTCATAGCCTAATACTAACATGTAATAATGGTCTTGGTAGGTATCCTTGAAATAAAACTTTCCATTCTTATATGTATGCCACAAATCCAATGTTTTGTCCCTTCATTATGATTTCATGTCTTATGATATTTATTTTCTAATGATTCATGTCTTGTAAACTACAAATATTTATTCCATGATTCACATATTTGATCTTTAATATGCAGGGTATGATCTTATTATTTCATGATCATGTTCCCATACAATTATGATAATAATGTTTCTTATATATCCCCCATATTTACCCTTAATACTCATTTGAGCTCACACCTTTTTATTTTTCATTCCCCAGGTCATGGTGAATGGTGTAGGTATAAGTAATAAGGGTGGAAATATTTATGGGAGATGTTGAAGAACTTTCACCATGATAGAAGATTTTTTTCCATGTTTCCAAAGACACTAAACTATTACAGTCCTAGGGAATGTATTTTTTTAATCTATTAAATATTCATAAAAAATGATGTAATATCCATGTATGTTAAGGCTGAGTCACTATAATATGCCCTGTCTTTGGTTATGATCCTCATTGTGTATCATATCTCTTCAAACATTCAAATTATTCCACTAATAGCAGGACCTAACAAGAACTACCTCTTAGACAGACATCGTTAGTGCTATATGACTTGTGTAGTGTGTTCTCCCATATGTGTTCCATGTTGAACTTTTAGTCTGGAATCCTAGGTTGGAATTATGGTTTAAGATTACATTTAGACTATGTGTCTTTATTGAGTATAATTAGATATTCTTATTATATTCATTGTAGACATATACCATTTTAGAGATAATTTTTATTCCTTTATCATGTGATTTTTGGTTTTGGGGTGTCTAACTAGGTATGGTTATACTCACCATTACAATAGATTTTACAACATGATTTATGTATAGTGAAGTTTTTTGACCTTTTCATAGATTCCAAGAGGGATTAGGACTAGGAAATACTTAGTGAGACCAGATAGAATGAGGTGTGCTACCACAATATCTTAACAGTAGTACCCAGTTTACTTTCTTATTGGACATGTTTTCAGACTCTTTGTGGTGGAATTTATTTGTCCATTTTTACATTACATTTCTCACTCTATTTGTGGGATTGGATTTATGAGAATATTTTTTAATTATTTTCATTATATTTATGCATTATTTAGTATTTTTTATATATGTATTTGTAGGGGTACTTAGGATAAGGCCTCCCATGTTAGTCATATTCCTACTCTGGAGTAGTGAATAGCCCTGGCCTATTGGTGGAGGGCTTGGGAAGTCATGAAATGAGTCCCATTTGGACAAGTCATGATAGAGTTGTAATAGATAAGACAGTTATACCTTAGGTCCAAAGTCTCTCATATTGGTATAAAGAAATATTTTTAAGAATTTTGATTTTGGATTTTCGGTAATGGACTCTAGTTTTAGAATAGTGGCTGACATATCCACACACCAGGACTCTGATCACCTTATCTTCAACCTGGTACATGAGAACATTAGTTGTGAGGAAAACAAAGGTACATGAATAATATAAGAATGTGTTATGGTTTCCATTTCCTTCTTGACTTAGATATATAGATAAACAAATTGACTATGGTACATCTTAAAAATATTCAATATGTCACTACGATGATATCCATCTAGGATTATGAGATAATGATATAATGATGACCATATTAGTGATAAGGTTCTAGTTCAAGGACCCAATTGTGATCTGTTTCTCTCCAAGAAGGCATTGACTAGTGCCACCCCTACTGATAAGAACGTAGATCCTTAAATTAATCATGAAAATTGTCATATTCATGTTAAAAATATGATTTCTCAAGCAATATAGGAAGATGGGACGTGCGGGGTTTGAATGTTACATGAGTTCTAACATTTTGGATTACTGAGGGTCCATGGTGGTTAAAACCTCAGGTGGAAAAGGTATGACTCAAGTATGTAGTCCATGATTTAGGAATTTCCAAACCCCAACAAATTGAGAAGATGAAGTGGTGTCCCGTTTAATCAATGGAGCAGTAGTTGGCTATAATAGTAGAATAAGTTTACATTCCTTTGATGATTGTGCATCATGTGTTTCATAGATAGATATTTCTTGGGTTTTGTGGTGAGACAGGCTCCCCCTTATCATTTGGTTGGGTATTGGCATGATCTTATGGTGTGAATGCCATGCATATATGAGACACCTCTCTGATGGTGGTCCATGTGGTGAGACTTCTCCAAGTTAGCATAGGTCATCATAGATCCCTATTCTAGTGATGTTTTATGTAACATTAGGGAAAACTTTTCTACTGAAATGTGTTCTAGAAATGCAATCCAAAACTATGTGATAGATTCGGTGCCACACAATGTTGATAGTGTTTAAGTGTGGTAGATTATTTTCTATGACTTTTGTGTTTGAGGTTTTTTGTTGTGAAATGGTGTTGAAGAACTACCTAGTGTTCATAAATTAGTGGGATAGATAAAGAATGAGTTCAATGAATTTGGTGTTATAAGAGGCTTCAATCGTAGTTTGAGGTACGATGTGTGTCTCCATTTCCCCTATTGCAGTTTTCACACCATGTTATTAGCCACATCTCCCTCAGTGTATCACCTGTATAAAACCCTGTGATACTAATGGATCAATTTGTTTCTCAACCCTTATGTTGGAGTCTCCTATAAAGAGTATCGGTGGTCAAATTATTCTAATATAATGTTACCAAACTCTAAGAGGATATAGGGAGCCTCATATTGAAATATTTTTGAAGTTTTTGTGGGACACTCCAATGTGTTTCTCTGTATGTATGGGGTCCCTACCATCTATGCTTAGATGTTTAATGTCCTAAGAGTGGTACTAGTTCCAGTTATTTAGATGGATATTCTACCATTTTTAAGGATTGATCCTAAGTCATGCATTACTAGAACTTTTTTATGAGGTTAAAACAATTTACCTATTGGTTGGATATTATTACCCTAGGGGTAGTGGATTATATGATATTTATTTTCCTTTGATATTGGAGGACAATGTGGGAATCCATCTTGATGATTTTTTGGTTTACCTCAATATCATGATTTTTTTCCTGCATGGACTTTCACCTAGGATGACCCATTATATATGATAGAATATTAGATAACCCCATGTAACTATGAGATCTAGAGGTGAGTTTGGGTGAGTCTATAGTTTGTGGGCTTTGTGTAACCCAGTGTGTGTTCCTAGGAATCCCTGTGATTTTTTCTTGAGAGTAGTATGAGCATTTGTGGATGGATGTGTACTGGGGTCACTCGGGCTATGAAACATGATGGTAGGTATCCACTACTATGAATTGATAAATCCTGTTCCTAGTGGATGGTGGTAAGGTGCATCTTAGGGTAGGCCTTGAGATGGATTTTCACCTACTCTGTTTCGAGAGTAGGATATACGAGAACTATCTTTCTAAGGATATTTTAGTTTTTTTGAGTTGTTTTTCATACCCATTAGTGATTCGTATGCCAAAATAGAATTGAGAGACTTGTGATATAGATCATTAAACCCTTACATGATCTGTTGATGGTAATCTTCATAAATGACATCTATGTGTCCTTATCATCTGAGTAGGATCACATGAGATACTTAATGATGGTACGCGACACACATTAATATCACTATCTTAATGAAAATATCTTGAAGTGTCTATTTTGGTTCTAAGAGGACCACTTCTTGGGACATGTCATCTCATAGGAATGAGTAGTAATGGTCCCGAGGAATGTTGAGGTTGTTCATTCCTGGGATCCACCCAATATTTTTACCAAGGTGGAGCATTTACATTGGATATTCGGGTACAATCATAGGTTTTTACATTATTTAAAAAGCATGTCATCACCCTTGATAGATTTTATCTATAAGGGTAAGCCTTCCATATTGAATAAATATGGCAGAAGTTCTTCTGGGAGATGAGGCAAATGTTGATGAATTCTTCTATCTTGATGTTTCCATAGGAGGGTGTTGAGTATGTAGTGTTCTTTGATGCATCAGGGAATAGAAATGGTATTGTTTTGATGAATATGTAGGTAGTGATTTTATATATTTTACACTAGTTGAGATCACATGAGAAATACTTTGCAACCCCTGGTCTTGAACTAGCAACGATAGTCTTCCCAATTTAGATGTGGTGACACTACCAAATGAGTGAGAATTTTATCATCTACTATGAAAAAAAGAGTCTCAACACTATCTCAACATAGTTGGATATTATGTTGGGTCATAAGATATGGTTATAATTCCTCTAGGACTACGAAATTGAGATGGTATATACTTATATGTATAACGAAATAGTGGAAGTTTATCTTTGCAATAAATATTTCTCTCAGTTATTAAATGTTTCATCAGAGATATTAAACACTTTGTAGTTTACCCCTTTTTAAGGTGTGTATTGTGTAGTGTACCTATACTTGATGGATGACACCCCTTTTCTTATTTAGTGAGTTCGGGAGTCACGACATGGGAATATTGATAGGAACATCTTTTGTTATCATGTATCCATTAGATATGTTTTTTATGGTGATTCCTTGAAGGAGAGAGTCAAGTTATCTTTTTCTAAGAACTGATGGTATTCAATTCATGATGTGAGAATAGATGATAAGGAGGTTGTTTTCCCAAGAAATACATCTATTGGAAGTGAGTATGAACTGATATCACCTTGGATCTATTGGGTTGACAAAGGATATAAAGTGATTTTCTGACTGAAATCTTGTTATTTTAGTTATTTGTGGGTAACGGCTGACAACACTAGAGGATAGGTCTAGAAACCTGCGTGTGTAATAGGTAGTCTATATTTATAAAATTCTCCCAAAAAGTGTTTCAAACTATGATTTTTACCTGACATAACAATTAGGGAGTAGATGTGGGTAGCGGGTGGGACTTAGTTACAATTTGGAATAGTATTTTATCCAAAATATATGGCTAGGTAGAATGGAACATTTAGGTCCTATTGAACATGATAAATGTTTTCAAACATTGGATATTATCACTTTCATGATCTCCCGACGATAACCTACTCGGCCAATGTCATCCACGACAACCCCTCCCCTGCCGACAAGGGAGGGGGGATCTCTTGTTGCTCAGTTCCATCTTCCTGATCAAAATCGGTGCTTAGAGATTATGGCCATCGAGATAGGCCCAAAGTTTATTGATTTCTTGGAGGGTCTTCCAGTGATGGAAATATACTGATTAGAATTTTCCTCACCTTAGATAGATTTGTCTTGGTGCTGATTTCTCACTTTGATCGAAGACATCCACCTTTTAGAGACTTCTCACAACATTTCAGGTCAGCTTGGGGCCTGAAGAGATTTGTCTTGATCGGTCTTCGGGATTCAAAAGGTTCTGTGATACTATTTCAAGAGAGGATGATATTTTGGGGGCTAGGTCACTTGAATGTCAAGTTCTTAGTTCATTTCAATTCCATCTGTTTTGATGGTTGATTGACTATCAAATGGGCCAGGATCCACCTACAGTCGTACTGTGGGTGCACCTTCCAAGTTTACGCCTTCTATTTTTCAATCCTGCAATTTTATTCCTAGTAGGGAATTCTTTTGGTAGATTCTTGTTCTTGGATATATTTTCAACATCACTATAGTATCCCACTTTTACCTGCATGTGTGTGGAAGTTGACATATCCAAACGTCTCCCTGATTTCATCTGAATTAGTATTGAAGAGGAATATCATTTCAAAAAACATGTGATTTAGGAATCGCATCCTACATTATGTGAAATATACCACTGGAAAGGACACACTACATCTGTGTGCTGCAAGGCAGTTTGTAATAATACCCAGGCCGCACCCTAGATGAAGGAAGTACATCGAGGTTTGTCTGCCAGTGAGGTTGGGGATGTCTCGAGTGCTTCCCAGTAGAACTACCATCTCCTTATAGCTGAATTTCATGCTGATTTCTATTTTGGTTAATTGGGAGACTCCACCCTCAGCTAGTTGGTAGTTATCTCCAAGAGAGTGGAGTTGTGATCAGTAGTACAATGATTCCAACAGCTTCTCGGGATGAGAAAGGGGCACCTAGGGTGTCTGGAAATTTTATTGGTCATGTATCAAATATGGGTGGAAAATATGAGTAGTCTAAGAACAAGATTTTTTAAGAGATGACTACAAGTATGGATGGGGTTCCAATAGTTAGGGGTCAACCTGAGCTAAACAACCCCCAAGGGGAGGTGTTAAGACCTCCTAACATACAGGAAAACAACGGCATAGAAAATGTATGTCCAAATGTAAAATTGGGAGTAGAGGGAACCTCAGTGGTCCATTTTAACCGATTTGGGCCCCTAAGAGAGGTTTTACCTAACTCCAAAGAAGAAAATGGTTGTATATGAGTGGGATCCCAAAAAGATGAAGAAAGTTGGAGGTGTTGAAGAAATTTAGGTGGTGGACAAGATTTCTTCTCTTGAAAAGTTTTTTATTAATGTTAGAGAGATTAATGAAATATATATATATATATATATCAGATTCTAACTAGAAAGTGTATGATCTTGTTAAATTTGTTTTTTCACTCAGGCGAGCATAAAGGTAAAAAAGACTCTCGGGATTTTTCCCCTGCAAATAAATGACAAATAAAAGGAAAGACTATTCCATACTTCCGAAACCAATGATGGCTAGAGCAGTGGGAAGGAAGGGCACTTCTCAGGGATCCATGAGCCAAAGTTGTGAGGGAACCTTAACTTCAAAAGCTATCTCAGAATCTATCCCCTCATAGGTTGGTGTATCTTTGGGTGATCAGAAGGGAGATACTCTGAGACACCTGGTTCTTAATGGAAAGATGGTAGCAGCGTTCAGTATGTTTGGGACGGATACAAAAGAAGATATCAGTAGTTCATGACTTGGGGATGATGCCTTGACAGTGGATGAGTGGTATACACTCGATCCGGAGAGGTATCCAGTGAATCCTAGACTAGAATAGATAGTGTGGTTCACATCTCAACTTGATGTCTTGTTCATGGATTTTGGCCCTCCGTTTGATAAAGACTCATTCCTGGAGTTGATGGATTTTATTGCAATCATGTTAGAGGGTTTTTTCACCTCACACCCAGTTAGCGATACCAAAGACTTAGCATGGAAGTGTTGGGCTGATCGAGATAGGTAGCCTATCCAGTGAGGTATGGTTTTGTTTTTTTATTCCAGTTATTTTTCGTTCCAGTGGTTTATTTATTTTAAAAGGTCTAACGATTTAACCCAAGTGGGATCTTTTGAAAATGAAATAAAAAATTACTTTGGAATAACATGGTTCATGTTTTCATGTTAGTTTTGTGCCACATAAGGGAGGATCCTCTACCAATTGTGGGTATTGTGTATCATGATGACTACTACTCCACCACTAGACTTTCACCTTTTTGAGGCCACGTATAGGGGGCCTTACAGGACACTGTTATACTAGTTGGAGATAGTGGGTATTAACTATTGGGTCCTAATTTTTGTGCATTTTTTCAATGTAAAATGGTGTTGTTCATCCAATGGAGGATGATGAATTTATAGTAAATGATATTAGTCCTCATTGGACTGATGATGGATTCCCTTAGAGTTTGAGAGATATGAACACATAGCCAATGTAGAATTATATCTTTGAGAGTCTTAGACCCTTTTATTTATTACTATTGTGTCTAGTTAGTGAGGTGGTGTGGCACATAACCCTAAGCCCATATTAGTTTTGGGTCACTTCGTATTATCCACATGGTGTATATGAGTATATATATGCATGGATCATTGTATTATATCCAAATTCTTGAGCTGGTTCGTGGGAGTGGAGTTTCCTTTTGAAGGAGATGGTAACATTGATAAAATGTAGTATAAATACCCTTTGTGAGTGATTTTTTTCCATAGGTGTGTTTTAGTTGATAGCACATAGAACTGTTTAGAGAGATCATGGGAGTGGGAGACCCAATTGAGAGCTTAGTATCCTTATATTTTTATTAGTAGTGTTTTTCAGGGATAAAGATCCTTGATGGAGGGAATAATTTTATGTCCCAGAATCCTCCATGTATGATTTTTAAATATTTAAAGGAATATTGTTTTAACCATAAAATGGGACAGCATGTGATTCTGAGGCCTGGTGTGTTTGGAATAAATGTTTGAAATATTTTAAATATATTCAATAGCCCAATAGAGTAGTTTTTCTGAAAAATATAAATAATTTATAAATAGGGGCTCAGATCATAAATATGATGGAACCACTGAGTTCTTAATGCATGTTTATCCCTAGGATTGACATAACCAATATCGACATGGGGCCTTTGTGGAAAATTTATCATGGGTGTAAAATGAATAAAGTAAGTAATTGAAATATTTTATTTAAACTGATGACACAACAACCTAATTCATATATTCTTTACCATGAGTATCATATATTTTCAAGGTTAGTCTCATAAATTTGAATATCATTAGACATACATTATAGATAATTGAATGAAATTATTTTGGTTGATGATGATCAAATCAAAGATCGATGACATTTGTCAGGTAGAATGAGAGGATCTTGTCAACGATCACAATGAAGCTTTATTTATCATCAGTGATCAATCTGAATCGTGGTAGGACATTTTTTTTTTGGATTCATTCCCCATTTTCTAATTATAATATTTTCATTGATCAATCAACCAAAAAAATGATCCATGAATTGTGCATATTTTAGGATGGGATTGTTGTGGGGATTTCTTGGGATAATTTCATTATGGATAATTATTATCTCTTCATTCATAATTTTATCGAAAATGAATCAAGGTAAACAAAAATATCAATCAAGGGTTCTTATGATTGTTCCATGTTCCTTTCTCTCATTTTATGTTGTCATATTTGTCTTTCATTTTCATAGTGGTTTGACAAAATATTGATGAATTCAACATTTCACACTTTTTTTGTTGAGTATTGATCTGATATTGCATATATAGACTTGGTCTGGTGGGGGTATAATGTGGTAGTGGTAGCGATGAATGGATTTGACTTAATCGGAGACCTATAGTCTATGATGGTTCATGCGATTATGAAGGGAATTAATGGAACCTGATTTCCATAAGAATAGGTTGATTGGAATCTAGAAAACAAAAACGGGGAAGCTCGGTCAGAATATATTGATACATTATGGAGATATCAATGCCAAAATTTGAGGTGGTTGGGGAATGAGCCTACTCAAAAAAGAAGAACTAGGGTTTTTTCAAAAATTCAATCAACAAATCATGTACTTTGAATCCACACTGCTTAAAGTGGTGGCTTGGGTTTGGGAGAAAATTAAGGATCAAATAGTATTTCACACTGTCACACGACATGTGACCCCTCCTCGAGGTATTAGTGTATACCCAATTAGGTAAATGAACACAAGATGGAGTAAAAGGGAATTTAATGTCATGTACTCCTACACATAAATTTCTAGGCAAGTCAAATTGGGGTTAAGTCATGTACTAGTGCATGTGAAGTTGCATGCGGTTTACATCTACATGGACACAGGCACAAACATTGTTCATTTACACAGTCGGGATCCATTGTCGAAGGGGTGCGATGTGAACGCCAAATAACCCCCATGTACTCCTTCAATGTTGTCTTGGAGACCATTTCCCCGATATCTTGGACATGTTTTATTAGGGAACCTTCCCTAAATCCATTCAGGAGGGTTAATATGGAATCACCTCTTAGATATATAAAAAAGGTCCCCTCAGTTGGACATCTTGGATAGAGTTGATGGAATAATTTCATGAGTCCTAAAGTGAGATCCTTTATATTATTCTTTCCCTCGGGTGAATTTATTGGTTTCTTTGTGACCAACACTATGTTCTCACCAATCTTCTACTTAGCAGGTTAATTCGGATTTATTTGTTGGTATACCATGGGCTTGGGTGTGATCCTCATCGGTTTAACGTATCTCTTCAGACTTCCACTATATGATTCTAATGTAGAGACTCAATAAGAACTACCTATAGGATAGATTTCATTAGTTTTATATGACTCATTGAGTGTGTCCTCCTATAAAAGTGCTATATAGAACTTTTGAGCTTGAATACTAGGCTCTATTATAGTTTCAACTTACCTTTACATAGTGTGTCTATGTTCAATATATAAGGATATTCTTGTTATATGAATTGTAGAGATATACCTCTATAGATATGACTATTATTCCTTTTATAGATTCTCTGTGGTTTTAGTGTTTCCTATTAGGGAGTGTTATACTCGCACCTACATGGGCTTTTCCTGAATGTGTCATTTCTTATGTAGATGATCGGCCTTGTGGTAGAGTCCTAGAGGGACCAGGACCTAGTGATGATTAGTAAATATTGATAGAATTATGTGTGTTCCTATTCTATCTTTAAAAAATCCCCCAATTTACATTCGGGTTAGACTTGTTTTTAGTCTCTTTTAGGTGTGATTTTATTTGGATAGGTTTACTATCATTTACAACATGTAGTACTCTATTTGTGAGATTATATGTATGCGTGAATTATTTCAATATTTTGTTTTATATTTCTCCATTATCTGGGCTTGGAGAAGTGTGTGTGTGTGTGTGTGTGAAGGTACTTATACTAGGGCCTCCCGTGTTAGTAGTATTCTTACATTTTTCTAGTCTGCAGCCCCTGGCCTATAGGAGGAGGGGCTGAGGAGTCACAATACGGGCCCCATTGATAGTGGTTATGACAAAAAAACATTATTTTTCTGAGTATCATTCCTAATAAATATTAAATTTATATTATTTTTTTATCGATGTAAAATTTATTAATTCTATTTGAATTAGTCACCAATAGTAATTAATTATGATAAAAACACATTGTGTGAAAAAAAACTACTTTTCACAAAGAAATTTCTTTTTTACTTTAAATGATTTTTATTTTCATTTATAAAGAATTGAAAAAAATTAATTAATTTTTATATCTGAAATCATTAATTTCTTAAAATTAAGATTCTCTTATTCATATAGACTAATCTAATGTAAATGTAATAATGAACACATAATATTTTAATAATGTTATGTGGTCTTTCAAAACTCAATGTTTCATGTAATTCATTCTATTGATGAAATAAAATTATTTATATAGAAATATTTTATAAAAATATAACTATGATACATTATATCACCCTTAAAATAATGTTTACTTGAATTATGTCTCATTAACAAAAAAATAAGCAAACATCTACTGACTAATATCATCAGGTTGCCACATAGATTCTTAAAATTTTTGGTTTCACTACATAACATTGAAAAGGTGAGTTTTCCTACTTATTAGAACATTATCTCTATGATATAGAATCTATACGGGTTTTTATTCTTAATAAATATATTTATTCAACAATAAAACCTCAAAGTTCAGTACATTTGAAGGATTAGGTATGTACTTCCTCAAGATATGTACCTGGAACACATCCTGAACTTGAGAAAAATTCGGTGGAAGTGCCAATGGATAAGCTACCATATAGATTTGATCGCTAATTTTAAAAGGAAAAATATACCAAGGGTTTAGAATTCCATTAATTCCAAATCTCATCACTATGTTCTAGGGAGATATTTGTAGAAATACATTTCTACAGACCTCAAACTAAATATCTTTATAGTGATTATCATTAGTACATTTTTTTGACACCAAGATACTCTTATTATTTTTTGAATTGATCTACCTTCTCTACAATTTTCTCATAAAGATCACATCCCAATAGTTTTATTTATCTAACCACCATGTTGGAGTTCTTCACTTCCTACCATACATGGTTTCATATGGTTCTATCTGAATACTGGAGTCAAAGATATTTTTATAAGAAAATAACACTGAAAGATGGTGTTGATCCCAACCACATTTATAATCCATAGAGAAATATCTCATTAATTATTATAATATTTAAATGGTCCTATCATACTGGAGATATATATAAGGATGGTAAGTAGTGGCTAGAATTCACTTTGTATCTAGATACTTCTGAATAGTTGTCTATAACATTGAGGTAACCCTCAGATCCTGATCAAATACGACATAATTTGGTACACCATGAAATCTTACCAATTACATGATGTAAATCTATGTAAGTTGATAAAAATTTAAATAATCTCTAATTACATTTAATTTTACTAAATTCATAAAATTAATGATTGGAACCCATATAATATTATTCTCTTTATATGTTTGGGAAAGTCTGATAAAAATATCCATGGTTGTGTTTTCCGATTTCTATTCTAGTATGGGTAATATTTGTAACATACCTTGGTCTTTTGTCTCTTATCCATAACATGATAACATACCAAGAAATAAAAACAAAATCTATGATATCTCTTAATATGACATCCTAATAGAAATACTCTATCAAATCACTATACATCTTCATATATCCTGATTGAAAAGAGAATGAATAATTACAAGCTTCATCAATTAGGTCCTTCATCAAATATGGTATAGATATATCATATACATGGTTCCTTAATCTTATCATTCAATCCAAATCATGGTTGAAACATGGATAAATTTTTACATAATTTTGTAGCTCAACATATTACATCCACACCTCTTTAATATAAACATGAATATATTATTTAACACTCATTTGATAGGGATAATATTTCTAAACTTATTTCATGATTTCAAAATCCATAGCGTGTTGCTCCAGAAATATAGGATCTTTAGTGATCCTTATCATTGACCAGCTAACATGATCGTTTGGACTCAGAGCATATTCTACCTTTTTCTCTTTCCCCTAGTGGTAATTTATTGAGAATTCATAATCTTTAATCACTTCCAACCATATTTTTTTGTGCTAGTTTGACTCCTTTTGAGTGAAAATATACATAAAATTTTTGTGATCAGTATATATGTAACACCATTACCCTTATTATATAATAAATCTATAACTATAACTATCTTCAAATCATGATTCGGGTAATATTCCTCATGGAATATAAATTTTTATGAGGCTTAATCTATAAGAATATCATTTTTCTTGGGCAATGATCCCAGTCCCGTCATTAATTCATTACAAAAGATTGAAAACCATTCTTCGCTATAGGGTAGTGTAATCATAAGTGTGCATAAAACCCTTCTCTTCATTTACTTAAAACATTACTTACAATCATTAATCCAATGGAATATGGATCCCTTCCATGTTAACATGGTTGGTGGATTATATAACTATTAAAAAATTTCCACAATGATTTGATAATATACAGCAAAAAAACCATGGACCTCATTTATAGTGCTTTGTATAGTCCAACAGTCAATAACATCAATATTTGAAGAATCAACCTAAATATCCTCACTTGATATTTTATAACTGAATAATGAAAATCTCTAAAGCCAAAATTCTGACTTGGTATATTTTTCATAATGTTTTTCCTTCCTTTGGGTCTTCATCACAACTTTCAAAAAAAATTCATGTTCGTACTTTCACTTTTAATAAATAATAATATCATATTTAATTACCTCTAAAAAATAATCAATATAATCTCTAAATAATATATTCATAAAATCCATTAAGATAATAGGGGCACTAGTAAGACAAAATAAAATCACTATAAATTTATTATTTCCATACCTTGTATTGAATTTTGTGTTGGTTATATCCTTATTCTTGACCACCAACTGATGATATTAAAAACCAATATCATTATTTAAAAATTATTCAGATTCAAACAGTTTCTCAGAAAACTCATTAATATATGGAAGATGATACTTGTTGTCGATAGAGATATTGTTATTCTCTCAATAATCAATGCTGAGTCGCATTGATCTACTTTATTCATATCAAACAGGACAGGTGCACCTCCAAGGTGATGCACATAGATGAATTAGTAAATTTTTAAGATTCACCTATTGTGTATTATTCAATTATTTCAACTAAAAGGGGGTCATTCAATATGGAGTCATGGAAATAATTGTATCACCAGGTAAAGGTTCTATTGACACTCAACATCACATGTTGGTTGAAGTCCATGAAAATCTTCCTAAAAGACATCAAAAAACTCATAAATAATAGGTATATATTTTTTGTTCAGTTTATCCCACACTATCTAGGATAAAGATGGATTTTTTATAAGAATAATCACTCATATGATGAATGTTTTTTCCATCAGATTTTCATTATTTAATCACAATGATATGTGATCAAAGTGTAGTTATTAATATCAAATGCAACTTCATTTAATCCAAAAATGATGTTGTATTATGTAAATAAATCAAATCCTTTCCCAAAATAACATCGAATTAAACTAGAGGAATAATTTAAAAAATTTCATGAAACAAATTCCCAAAATATTTAACTAGAGAAGAATCATACACTTGGGATTCTATCATAATGCCACTAAGGGTTTTTTATAGCAACCCAGGCTTCTCATAAATGGATATTATATGTTTTTTCATTAATATTCATTAAATTACACAAACACATGATTGGGGCCATAATAGTTTAGATCCATTTGAAACATGGAACATGGTCTTCTTAATTAATGAAATATCTTATATATCACCAATAAAGATCTTCCCCTTTATTACTCTTTATAAACATACCCTAATTAAAACCTTTCATCATAACCTGGTGAAAGGAAACATATAAAATGGCATGCTAAGATACTAGGTAATCATAATCATAAGTGATATCAATATATGATCATATGAAACCATAAGATAAAAATAAGGATTTGTGATCATGAATATAACTTATAATGTTCCAACCAATCAAATATCATAAACATGTGTTTTGGTATTAAAATTTACCATTTTAGAAAAAAATAGGCTACTGTAGTGAGAAACATCATAAATAAATCATGAACCCTAATATCATGTTATAAAATTGTGGCACCATCATAAATACAGAAACCCATTTCCTATGTCATGGTTAATGGCCATGACCATCAACATAGTGGATCGATGCCCACATATTTCCCATAGTGGATCAGCACACACATGATTCCCATAGTTGATAAATCTTATAGACTTATTTCCCATCATTATCTCATGAGATATAAATCATTACACAATTCCATGGAGGTATATATGGGTCCCACTAATCACATAGTGAATATAATACATATTTTTGACATAAGGTCATAAATAATAATCATATAATAAACCATAAAATTAAATGGGCTTCAAAATCATTTCAGTATACCATAACCTATAGAAAAGAGACAAGTTTCATAATTATTCTATCATTCCATGACCCATGGAGAAATTAGTGGGTTTCATAAAACATTTATCATGGTATAACTCATAGAAGAGAAGGAGGTTTCATAAACATCATTGTGTCACTAAAAACCCATTTAGAGAAATAAATAGAGTGGTATCCTTTGTACGTACACCCAGAAAAACATAAATTATATCAAAGGAGATCATTATAAATAGGAAATTGTTTTTAAAGAGAAATAAGATGGATCATTAATTGAGGAAGATAAATTTTCATTGAAAAAACAATTTTTAAAACCAAAAATTCATAACATATTTTGGAATTCATTTTCTTTAAAAATAACCCTGAAACATAAAATGGAATCTTTAGAAATAATCTAAAATATTTTTTTGTAAAATATCCTTATTACTTTGAAAAAAAACTTTTAATTTCAAATAACATTGAAACATTTTAATGTTATATTTAATTCAAATAATGGTCATGATGATGGAAAGTTTCATCCATGTCGTGTGTGTTAAATATAGTATTCTCTTTACATTTTCGGTAAAATAAAATGGGAATTTTTTGAAAAAAATCATAAATAATTCATTAAAAACATTTTTAAACAAATAAAACATGGGGAAAATTTATTTTCAAACTCATTGGTTAATATTAAAATAGTTTAGAATCCATTTTAAGAAAACATGGCTTTGAAAAAAATTGATTTTGGACTGAAAAAATGTATTTCACTAAAAATATTTTTTTTAACTCTTAAATACATGAATAGATGAAAATGAATGGAAAAAATATATTATCCTGAAATAAATATAGGATAAAAAATTCATGAGTTTCTTTATAGATGGATCATAATATTTTATCATCATAAACATGGTCATAAACAATCTAGATAAATGATGACTTTATAACATAAAGTCTTTACCACATTGGTATCATTGACATATAATCCCCATGAAGGGTCATAGTTAGATGAAACATAAAATATAACGATGATAAATAAATTCATGATATTAATTTTCAAATTGGATGTATATACACCTCAAAAAGGAAGATAGGTTTATAACATAACATATGTAATAAAAAATGTAAATTGTGAAAATCATACCTTACAACTTTGGTATCTTTTGAACTGTAAACCCCATGAAAGAGAGATACTAAAATGTAAGTGTAAATCTCCATAATTTTAATTATTTCAATCATAAAAAATAATATTTATTATATACAATACATAAAAAAATGGGTGGTGAATAGGGTGTTTGTCTCACACAAGTATATATGCGACGAAAATACCTTACCTTAAGTTTAGAATTCCTTCACACTCTTTCAAAACTACTTTATAAAAAAAATTAAATAACTTTAATAAAAAATAATATTTATATATATAATACTATATATTTTTTCTAATGACCTTGTAATTCTTATTTAATAATAATTATATGTTAATGTTGTGTTTTGGGTAATAAATGCTTGGTTTTTCATTTTTTTTTTGATTTGTTATTTTTGGTACACATAATTTGATCATGATTTCAGCATCTCCAAAATTTTAACCATGATATAAATTTTATATATATCAAATATATATTTATTGATATTAATCCAATAAATTTAGTTATAGAACATTAAATACACTGTTAATTTAGATGGCAATTCGTACGTATGCATGAACGATGTTTCCATACTCTTCATATTGAAAAAATAAAGGTAAGTGATATATTATAATTTAAAAATTATTTTTAGGTCATAAATATCATATATTTTCATTAAATCCATCCATATTAACTTTCATGTAAATCATGAAAAAACTCACATGGCTTATTCAGACAGAAGTATTCCGTACACACAAGCAATAATGTCATATTATCAAAAAATGAAGATTATGAAGGTACGTGTGAAATAATAATTCTATATTTATAAAATATCATAAATATAATATATAAATAAAAAATACATCATTATTATTATCATTTATAGGTGTTAATGGAATAATTAAATTAGTTCCCAAGGAGATAGTCCACTATAGACACGAATGATGATTCTGTAACACATTTGATGGAAGTGGAGATAGTTATGGTTAATGACCCTAAAATAACAAAATATAATTATGTGGAAGTAACTGAGGTTGTTATATCATAATTTTATAATGATAATTATATTAATTTTAGGAATAAATAAAACCAAAATGCTTACTGATGAATGTTACATATTCTTCACGTATCCTCCTTAAGTTTGGAGAAAAATACTTCTTAGGTTAGATTTATGTCCAAGGAAAGTCTTCTAGGAATATATTATGGATGCATGAAATTGGTTTTTTTGTGTTTTGGCCGATTTAAAATTTTATTTTCTTTTAATAAGAGAGGATAGGTTTTGGCATTTTATAATTGATTTGGAGTGGAATTTTTTAAAATTCCCAAAATTATTCCATGATTGGAGGCCACTCTCACCTCCTGTGACACCAAAATTGATCAATAATTGGGGTCGAGATGAAAATATATTTCCATACTTACACCACAAAAAAAATATATACTTTTTAGAAATATCATTCTAAATCATTTAAGTTTTACACACTTTTACAGTTTTAATTTTCCCCATTGTAACTAGATTTTTTAACCTAGGTAATTTATCCTTTAAGACTAAAATATTATGGTCCTTATTAGATAATTTATAAATATTAACTATGAATATTAAATCCAATTTATTATATTATAATACATTATTTTTGTAAATATAATTTTATCACAGGCACAGGTAACATGCCAAACCTCATTTTAACCTTAATCATGGTAGTAGATTTCTAACTATTTTTAATAATCATTTTGGTAAAAAATAATGTTTAACTTATTATATAGTATAAATTAAACTGCTAAAAAATAAGGAATTAATATTTAAAAATTACATTAACTTAACTCGAAATTTTTAGATTACAACTGAACCTGTGGATAAGACTAAAATGCTGGTTTTCAGAGAAACAATATTCGAAAGTTTACAAAGTTTTAATATCCAAATTCAATATGAAAATTATTCCAATTATAGAAATTTAATCAATATATATATATATATTTAATTTATATAATTCTAAATTAAACATGATTATAATATAATTTAACTTTATCCTTTAATAAAACTAAATTTCATTTTTCAATTAAAATTTAGTATTTTTTACTATTCATCAAAAAAAATTAATCCTTTTTAGAAAATTATAAAACAATTACCCAAAATTAATTTTGATATAATTATTTAAAATTTTAATTTTAATCGGAATTATTTATTTACTAAAATATATAAAAAATAATTTTATAAATTTTCACAAAAAAATGAATATTTTTTTAAGAAAATAGTATTTTCAAAACATATAAAAACTTTAGTGATTTATCAAAATGTTTCCTTCATCTGAAACCATTATAAATATTTTTAAAAATGAAATTATTCCAATTTATGGAACCAATTTAATGACTATGTAATAATGGTTGTTTTTTGAATAATAATATTAATTGTTTTTCACAATTCATTAAAACTTAGTGTTGCATGTAACACAAGTTAAACTAGATATTTCATGTAATGGGATATATATATATATATATATAATTTTATATTTATTTGAAAAAATATATTTCAAAAAAATCTCAATTTGTTCAATTCTACACACATTAAAATAAATATTTCCCGAAAAATATGTAAATTTAGTGCCAATAACTGAGGATACATCTTCCTAATTATGTCATCATGTCCCCACATAATTTCTTAAAACAGGTGGTTTATCCACACAAAAAATGACTAGGTGAGTGGTCTTGTTTCTTAAAACATTCTCTATTCGATCCATAATCTCTATCAGTTGTTCATCAAATGAAATATCTTAATCTAGTGGCATGACTTATGAGTTAAGTTCATTTAATGGATTGAGTGTGTAATTTCTTACTAAGGATTCATGGAACACATCATGTAGATGATAGTGGTTCGGTGGAAGCTTTAAGAGATAATATATAGTCTTAATATGATAATAAATTTTAGAGACCCATATAACTTGGGATTAGTTTTCCATTATTTCTTCCTTATATAAATTCTCACTAATATAGAATTATAGATCTTATTGATGATTATCAACATATAATTTTTTTTAAATTTTCTAGTTTCCTTGGTAATGACCTAAACCTGAATGTTACTGGAGGTTCCCCATGGCCGATTGGCAACATGGCCTCAACCGCATCTCTCCTAACAACATAGTCTTATTAATAATAGTGGGGTCCTACGGTGTGTTAGTGGGGAGACTATTTCCACATATCAGAGTGTAAAACAGAACTATGAATCATACTATACAATAAAAGAAGTAGTAAATCAAAAATACAATAGATAAAATCCATGAAAGATATAAAAAAAATACCACAACGAATACCATATACAAATTATGATGATACATGTCATATGTATACAAATCGTACAAAATATGTACACATGGAATCAACATAATGCATGTCTCAAAATACCAAAAAGATAAAAAAGGAAAATCTATAAATAGCATCATGCGTCCCCACTTAGCCATATGATCCACAACTCCTAAATAGAAATTATGAACTTATTGTTGGATACTTTCCCTTATCCATACCTACATTCTTATAATCTATCTAGGTACCCATCAGCGAACCAAACAGGTTGTGAGATACACTACCAGTATGAAACCACCCATACGTCATGTTCCATCCATTTGGTGAATATATAAACATAACAACATGCAATAAGTAATTCAATATGTAAAGGAGGTATTGAAAGTAAACAACCCAAAATGGTATGGGTTCCTAGGGACACACATCCTCTGATCCCTACTTTGGCCTTAGATAGAAGCCACTGAATAAACTATCAGTCTTGTATCATTTTATAATCATGTAACATTTAATCATTCAATCTCATATAATAATCCTCCAGATCTAGCTCATGGACTAGTGTCCCATGTAAATGTATGTAAACAAGATATACTTTTCTAGGACATCTATAAGTTGTACGTCACGGAAAGAATCCATGTTTTATGATTTTTCATGGAATACATGTCATATAAATCAAATCATTAATTATTAAATTAAGTATATAATCAAATCATTGGAATTCCTTAACTGGAATCAAGGCATTTCTCTAGGTTTAGCATAACCCATGCACATTATAAGCCCATACCAAAAAATCCTCATTAAAATCATGATATCTCTCTAGGTGTGGTATGAAATCAATTACACATGAGTTTATCCTCTACGGTCCATTAAGGGAGCCCAAGTAAAACCCATAGAATATATGATCTTCCTTATTCTGAGTTTTTCCTCGGAAATCCATAATTAGTCAAAGTATCACTCACACATATAATAGTCATCTCCCATGAGTTTGTCCTTGGAAGTCCACTAAGGGATCCAAGTGTCACTCAGGCGTAAGCAAGGAAGTAACCAAATAAGTGTGGTTTCTATGTTCAAATAAGAACCCAAGTGTCACCCAAGGCATGTATTTATGAAATGAATACCATTTAATTATATCATGTTCAGCACCTTACATTTTCAATTAAACCACAACATAGATTGTCTCTCAATGAAAGGACTATGCATATAAGGTGTGGCCTCTTATTCTTCTCACATAGGAATTTGATAATAAGGGGATACTCAAAAATAAAAAATTCATTAAATGACATGATCCTTGGTTTGTAGTCATTCCATTACCTTCTATTAATCAATTAAATTCCCAATTGAATTACAATTAATCATTTTCATCCCATGGAAGGGGTAATCATGTTTAAAGGCATATCCTACCCATTATTGTTAAATTTATTATGAAACTCACCTAAGGGTTGGTTACAATTCAATTTTCTAAAACATTTTTCATTTATCAAAAAGTCTCATAAATTATGTAGGTCATACCTATCACTTTAAATCAAGGATTAGATTCTAATTTATGTGTGTCGCTATGAAAAAATAGAACATAAAATAGTAGAATATATATATATATATATACTTCAAATTTTAGGAAAAATCATGATAGCAACTACCCAATGTCTGTAGTGGAGTATTTTTTTTAGTATCTACTCCTTGTTTGACTCAAATCTGGATAAAAATGAAGAATAGAAGAAGAACCTCAAATTAGGCATATTAGTGTGCACCAAAATATCATATCAGAAACCAAACCATACAAGGAACAATAAAAAAGGAATTGATATCTTACTAAGAAGGATCTATTTCTTTTGATGTATCTTGATTCCGATCTCAGACAAATAAGATATATCAATTCCTATTTTAGCTACCAAAGTGGAGATCTCAAAATTTCACCACTTCCAATTGTTTGAGAATGAAGAAATTATTTTTGAAATAATGACTAAGTGATGGAATATAGGTAAATTCACCAAATTCACTAGGTATCACAGTTTTGTTGCATGGTTGGCCAAACTGTGCACCCACTACTATAGGGAGGGGCACATCACATGATTTTTACACATAGTTTTACTAATCATATAAATATCATCTCTCATTTCACTGTTAAAAAATGAAGAGGGTGTTACACAAGTGTGAAACCCAAAATTCATTGTATATTGAACTATGAGAGCTCCCACATCTCTTTTTCCAGTCTTGCATGGTTCGTAGTAACTATGTGGATTGCCTCGCATGGTTTCTTCTAATAGTGTGGAAAGCATATTTCACCAAAAAAGATGCTTTCTAGGCTCCAAACAAGCCCCAAACATCCTTTATGCCTCCATGAATTCAACTTTCATTCATATTAGTCCCTAACTATGAATTTAAACTAAAAACCAACAAATTTATATGATTTCATACCTCAAGAAAGAACCAGGTTCATACAAACTTTCCCCCTTAAAGTAATTCTTCCATAAAATTTTCATCCATGAGTGGTGAATTTTATTCTATGAAAATCTTCATCCATAGTTCTTGTACATATTTCTTCCACTCATGAGTCCCATCTTATACTCAGTCATGATTTCATACCACCTATACTATAGGAAATGGTAGACCTTGGAAAACCTTCATGGTATGATCCACAATACATATAGGAAGATCCTCAAAGGATGAATCAACCTATAACTCAACATCCTCATGTTGAAAATAATGATACATATCTAAATTATAATGTCATAGGTGAGATTTTTGGAAGACGTCATGAATATTCCAATGCCTATGAGGTAACTACAATCGATAGGTTACCACTCTAAATATCTCCAAAATCATGAATGACCCAACATATCAAATTGAATGTTTACCCTATCTGTTGGACCTTCAATGTCCTAGTCTCGATGAGAAACATTAAAATACTCAATCCTGGAACATGGCCTTTAGAGGTCATCTGCATCGATTGGTGTAATATTTTTGTCATGATTGTGAAGTATCCAACAGTTTCTGAATCAACTGAATCTATTCTATAGTCTTTTCTATGAGACAAGGTCTAAGCATAGCTACCTATCCTCCCTCTAACCACCAAAGGTGGGATCAACATGGACTACATTAAAAATCCTCATAAGGTAGCATCAAAATAGTATTATAAAAGTTATTCTTGTATGATAATTCAACCAAGGTTATGTTCCAATCACAAGAGCCCCCAAAATCTTGGACTCATGCTTGTATAATTTTCCTCAATAACCTTTATCATGTGCTCCTACTAGATATATTTTTTAGGGTGTAATGATGTTCTAAAAACTACCTATGTACCCAATGGTCTGTACAACTAATTCCAGAACCATGAAGTAAAACAGAAATCTCTATCTGAAATGGTATTATGAGTGACCCTGCTGATTTTTACTATATCATGGATATAAAACCTATAAATATAAACAACACTAAAGGTTTCCTTGATAGGTAGGAAATGTGGAACATTCTTTAGCCTGTAAATTGTAACCCAAATGGAATCACCACTTGAAGCTGACCTTATAAATCCATTCATTAAATCCATAGAATCATCATTCTACTTCTACTAGAGGATGGGAACTAGCATTAAAAGTCTATCTGGTTATTTTTGTTACATCTGCACCTGCTGATAGGTGGAACAAATACTAACAAAACTAACTCTATCTTCATTCATACTTGGACTCTAGTAATGGAGATGTAAATATTGATAAATCTTGGTGAAGCCATGGTTCACTACCTAGGATGAAGCATGAAAGTATTGCATCATCTCCTCATGCATGTATAGTAAAACCCATACACAACCATGCCTGCTTAGTTTTTTATCTTCTCCTACAGTCTGACTAGGATGTGGGTCCTAACATGCCACACTCTCCCATAGATCTAGTCCATTGGAATCTGATAGCTTCCTTATACTCTCTTTATCTGGTGTGGTAGACGTCATATCTAAGGATGAAATAATGTTCATCCACTGACTATCATGAAACTCCATGTTCATCACAGATAATGAATACAAGAGATTGCATTCCCTATTATCTTGTTAAACTGCATCTATATGAGTCCTCAATATCATTTCATCGACCACTTCATTTCCTTTAATAGGCATATAAGAAAGAATGAAGTCAAAATAATTCATTTACTAATCCCAAATTTACTTCCTTGGATCTAGATCACACTTTGTAAATATATACTTGAGGATTTTTTTCGGGAAAACCAAAAAATGACTCCTAGTAAATAATTTCTCCATCAATGCATGAACAAATATATATAGCTTGATATGAGGTTTTGAGTAATTCCTCTCGTGCGGTCTCAACTACCAAGACTCATACTCTAGGACTCTATCCTCATACATAAGAAATGATCCTAGACCAATACCCGATGCATCATAATAGATAGTGTAAATCCTTCTTGTCTCTAATAAAACCTTTATCATTCCTAATTTCAGTCTCCATTTTAGTTCTTGAAATTCTATCTTGTAGTTATCTAAACATAAATATTTTACACATTTCATTATGAAGCTTGTGAGAAGTACTTCTAGTGTGAGAAGTATTGTATAAAATGCATATAATATCCATCCAACCCAATGAAAATTTGTATCTAAAATATGTTCTCTAGAAGTTCCTAGAAAACTATACCTCCCCCCTTCTTTGGTTCATCTGATACTTCTATCTCTGAGATATTTAGACCCATTAATTGAATAGAATCCATCCAGAAGTTGAATTTTTTGAGATTATTGTAAAATTGACTATCTATCAGTGTATCCAATATGATCTCAAGAAGTTTGGAAAAGTCATGTAAATTATGTGAATACACCAATACATAATCCATGAAGACCAGCCCAAATGAATCCAAATAATGATTCAAAACTCAGTTTGTTAGTGCCACGAAAATTTTTGGTGTGTTCATGAGACCAAACGATATAACCAAATTCTAATATAGATTATACCTACTATAAAAGTATATTAATGGTATGTTCAATGGTAAACCATACACCTAATAATATCCACATCTCAAATAATCATCAAGAAAACCTGTGCTCCAAAGAGCTGGATGAATAGATTATATATACATGGTAGAGGATATCGGTTATTAACCATTATAGGGATCAATTTTATGTAATCCATGCATAGACTAAGGGCATTATCCACCTTTTCTTGAAAAATGATTGGTGAACCCCATAGATAAGTACTGGGTCAGATAAACCACTTTGAATATAAATCCTCAAGATACCTCTTGAGATCTTACATCTTAGTTATAGATATCCTATAAGGGGGAAAATATACTAGTTTAGTTCTTGGAAATAGCTTGATTGATAAATATACATCTCTCACTAAAGCTAATACTGAAAATTATCCCTGAAAAACATCCCTGAAATGATCAACAATGGTAGGGAAATCTTTATGATGTGCCTCCTCATCAGCCATATATAAAATCACAATCTAGGTTTCCATCCCACCCAGTCCATGATGCTCTGGTAAAGATCATATCTCCTAGAAATACCATTCACACTTTTTAATACACTCTATGCCCTCTAGTGATGTGAAGTTCACCCTTTAGTGATAAAAATCAATAAAAAATGAAAGGTAACTAACCATTCCATCCTGAGAATGATGTCAAAGAATTCCATCTTGAGGAAAAAATGATCCCTTGCGAAGTGAAACCCACCAATCTTAAGAGGGAACTCTCTACACTGATTCACATATTCAATCTGGATCCCCACCAGTGTTTCAATCATAATAAAACCTTCAAAAAATTGAACCACAGTCTCAATTCTCTTTACAATGGGAAAATATATAAAGCTATTAGAAGTTTCAGTATTAAAAATAGAACATGTGAAATTAGAGGCTACAATAATAGTACCTCTAACAGTATAAGGTCTCGAAATATTCTCATCAGGGGTTAGTTGCAATGCATATATCTGGCCTTATCTAAGGCCCTATGATACAACTCAGCTACCTGGAGAATATCCACTTTGTTATCTCTACAAGTGTGGGTTCTGAATACCATAGCCACACCCACCACCACATCCTGGTCAACTAGTTTTACTACATAACCCTTCTAGGAAAGAATCTATTGACCCCACTCTTGTATGTGGAGTCAGTGCAGACCCTCTCTCACTGACTGTCGAAGGAAAATTGATGAAAATGTGATATAGATGACCCATATTTTTGAAAAATCAGAACATGATGCGGTCCTTCATACCCTAAGATATTGTATGTCCTACTCAATACATTGGTATCACCTCACCTAGCTACTTGTATATGTGCTCTGGATACTAGTATCACTACGTGGAAGCTCCAAATGACTCTTTCTACTACCGATCGATATAGTACCAAATCTCAGTGTTGAACCACCGTAGATCTCACCCCACTCACTCTTAGGTTGTTACCTATGATAAGAACCTAATTCGATATTCCTAAAATGGTTGTCATATGAAATACATTTACCTTTTACTCGATATCATACAAGATATTATCCTCAAATCACATAACTTTACATAAATCTTCACCCATCAGAATAGGTTGAGAAGTGGTGGAGCTCCTTAAAATAGGCCATGTATTCCATAAATGATATTGTGACCATATCTAGGTGCAATAACATCAAACTTATATCATCCCTCAATGTATTAGGATAGAACAAATCATTAAATTTTATAATAAAACCTCTCCAATACATCTCCTGATAATGATCCATATGAGTAACAACATCCCACCATCTCTTACAGGAATCACACATCATATACATAAATAGATTTACCCTCCTCTAGAGGGGCATCTCTGGATGATTAAATATAGAAATATTGGCCTCTAGACTTGAATTAGCAACCATTGTTCTGACATCGCCTTAAATGGCAGGAAAATGCTACTAGTGGAACTCATGCATAAACTCATCCATAGTTGGGTAGATGTGTTTCTCCCTAAATGGTCTACATGAAATGCATAATTCCCTATCCTAACTATTCCTTTTCCCTTATATCAGGTACCATCATTCATTCCTTCTCTAGAACTATTAAAAGATCTAATTATAGCCCATGGCCCACTACCTATAGAGCATGGATGCCTCCACCCTCTTGGAATGTAACTAGAGGACGTCCGGGTGGCTTAAATCTACAAATTCCAAGAAAACACCCCAGCTTATGTTATAAAAGTTTTCATCTAAAAGAGTAGATACTAAAATAGGATATTAAAAAGACTTATTATATAAGAATAACACCCCTCTGCCTTCTCCTTGAGTTAGTTCTGGGTGACATATAGATCATATAAATGTAAGAGATACATTATACTAGCCACTACTAAGGTTGGGTTTGGGTCAAGTTCTCTTCTATGTATATTACATTTTTAGTTGAATTTTCATATTCATTTCCATTATATCACATTATATTTTAAATGGTTGAATAAATTGATCAAAAAAATTCGATCTATTAGGGCCCATAATCCTCATGAACTAAAATATGACATCCATCTAATACAAACCATTACACCTTATTGTCCATGAAACTCCTGGTCCTTGACTCGAAATGACATAATTGGATTCATAGGGTGGCTATTATAGCCTAATCAGGAAATCAACACTTAGTTTATAGAAGGAACTCTAAGTACCAACTATGTTTCTAAATTCCATAAAAATAATATCAATCACAGAGAATGTATATCCACTATGATACCTATCATGACATCATGAAATAAAGTAATGCATCCAATATGAAATGGAATAATGCATGTCATGTGATTTCTATAAAGTTACTAAAATGATGAATGATATGGAATATATCCATCTAATTGGGTTTAAAAATAAATGGAACACAAAATTTTATCAATAATAAAATCACAATTCAAGTTCATCACCCAATAGTGGAATCAAGCCTACTATAATAGTCAAAATTCAGAAAAAATGATTTCCTTTTGTGGAAAATTTGATATTTTGTACATGTGGGTTAGTTATTCCCTATAAAAACTCATTTTTAAATTATTATTGCTTCATACACCTTTATATTTTCCCAAACTAGTAATGAAAACTATAAAAGCTGTTATAAGATCACTTTGTAATGTCTAAAACCTAGATTCCACATAATGGCACCTCAAGCCCGATTATCCTCTTAGACTCTAGTTCATATTCCCTAATTATGGAGGCTATAGACTAGTAGTGAAGACATTGAATGTGCTTATGGGGAGACTATGACCTCTTGTTAGAGTGTAATATAGTGGTATAAATCATATAATTGAATAGCGTAAGTCTTAGATCAAGCTGAACAATAGATATAATCCAAGAAGAATATAAATAAGAAATACTAGAAAGAATATAATATATAGATGATGATAATTATTATGATGATTCAAGTCATATATCCATAAATTTTTCAAAATAGGTACACATGGAATCAGTAAAATACATGTCTCAAAATACCAAAAAGACCTAAATGTGATATCTCTAGATAGAATCATGAGCCTCATCTCGGTCCCATTATTCCCTGCACCTATTAATAAATCATAGAACCTATAAAAGGGCGCTTGCCCTTATCTATACATGCAGTCATATAATCTGTCCAAGTACCCATTGTTAGTTCGAATAGGGTGTGAGATAAAATCCTACTTGGAAACCACCCAAAGTTCAAGCTCCAATTAGTTAATGAAAACATTATCATAATAGTTTACATATATTAATAAAATATGTAAAGGAAGTATTAAATGTAAACAACCCAACAATTTACAAGTTCCTAAGGACACCCATCCTCTTCTACCTAATTCAGCCTTATATGGATGTCTCTAAACAAACATTTAATCATGTATCATTTTATAATCAAGTTCCATTTAATCATTCAATCGGATATAATAAGTATGTATCAAGACCTAGAACATATCCCATTGTCCCTTATAAAGGTACATAAAAAATATATTCCTTACTAGGTAAACTATACAGTGTAATTCACTAAATTAATGCAAGCTTCTACTTTTCCATTCTAGACACATCATATAAGTAATTTCATTAATTATTCAATTAAAAACATAATCATATCCTTGGAATTCATTAATTGGAATTTAGGTATATGAATATATGTATCATTAACAAATAACCTTATATGACCAATCTAGGATTACCTCGTTGGAATTCTAATATCTCTCTAGGTGTGTTATAACATCATTTCTACTCATGTTTTTTTTTGGCAGTCCACTAAGGGATCCCTGGTATCACCTATGGTGTATATGATCAACTACCCTCTGAGTATACAGAATCCTAGTTTTTCAATATTGGACTATGAAATATTTATGCATATATATATATCCAGAACAAGGCATTGAGAAAATGAATTATTTCATGCCCCAATGTTCCCACATAAAATTTTATAAAAATATTAAATATATTTTATATTTAGAACATGTATGTTCTTAAAGGAAAAGTTATAACTCCTAAATGGAAGCTTGGATTAGAAATATTATTGCATGATTGAGTAGAGATGTGTTTTTTATCCTAGGAATAGCCTAAAATAGGTCTGCATGGGGTTTTTAGACATTTCTCCCATTGGAGGTATGTTTAGTGGATTAATTAATGAACTTAACTTAATTAGTTAATTAATTAAACCAAAATGAAATATCTTAATGTATTCCATCCTGGAGAATTTCACAGTGTTATCATTATAATCTTGGGATCTCTAAGATATTATCATTCCTACTTCAGTTGGAGAATCCCATTGAATAATGATGAAACTCATGGTTGGATCAGATCAGATCCCAATAAACATAATGACATATTTTAGTAATTTTTTAGTTTTTTGTTCTATTAAGATACATCCAATATCAAGGTAGTACTCTTCAATTTGTGTATTACTCCCATTTCAATTAAATTGATTGAGTTGTTCCATCCATTTCTTTGATATTCACCATTTGTGGCCTAAGTATGCACCCGTGTATTGAAATCTTAACTAATTATTTTATTTTCTAACCTCGTATATCATTGTTCATGATTGTTGACTAAAAAATCCTGGTCAATAATTATTAAACCTCTATAATTTTTATTTTTTTCCTCAATTTCTTCACCTTCTTCATCAGTAATATCCATCTATACCTATTCGTCATTTTCAAGAAGTACTGAGCCTGATCGGACAACAAATATCATGAAGAATCAATCAATGAGGATTGGATCAATGATGTAAGGATAGATCTGGGACATTGATGGGATGTGGATGAACATTTAATAAATTGGTATTGGAATAATTGAATTTGGACAATGTGAAGATGTGTGGTGTGTATAGAAGAAGTCATGTGGTTTGGTGATATGGGATTTTCAACCACTAGATGTCCAAAAATGATAAACAGTAACATCATCCATTGATATTGGGGAAAAATAAACCCATATATAAGGATAAAATGATAGATATACTATCAAAATGGTGGATCTATGAATATGTGAAAAACTATACTATATTTCATGTACTATGATGAACATATATAATATAACTGTTTCATTGTGGATGATTGGGTTTCATGAAATTATTTGGATGGAATGATGTATATCCCTCTTATGAATTGTGTACCTCCTCTATTTTTTGAAGAGTTGTGTGATGGATCAAATGGTCAGGACTTAGTGGGGGAGTACATGGCTAGACACATGTTCTTATACTTAAGTAAATAGACACTGTCATAAATACATGGTATAATTCCATATAGTTTGTACATCAAGTGCATTCCACCTAAATGGAATGTACTACTATATATACTAAGATCCATGTTCTGGCCAAGAACACAACCAAGTGGCGGAATGAGACCACATGTCATATGGGTCCCCTCACATGTTGTGTACCCCTTGGCTCCCTCTGAGGAAACTTCATGGTTCTATATCTCCTTCAATTATATTCATTTTTTGGACCATGAGTAATATATCATGAGTATGTCTTCATGTAGAACATGATAGTTCCCTCATTTGTTACTTTTGGTATACAATGTGTAATTTTTTGAGAATAACTCTTGGTTAGTTGATGCTTCTTGATGGTAGTTATTAGGAGGGATCACTAGAGGCTTATTATATAACGTAACTCCCCATCATCATGGGAGTGGGTCATCTACAACTTAATATGAAGTGGAACTCCCCCTATCAGATAGGTTGAGGGACCTCGATGACCAGAGTGAACCCCTATGGCACCATTGAACTGGTCTTTAACATATTGAGTTGAACACCCTATCATCTTGGGTGTAGGTCATCTACCTTTCTTAATGTAACCCCCATACCATATAGGGTGTGGGTCCTTAATGACCAGATTAGGACCCCACCCCATCACACCAAGGACTGGTTCCGTGACCTTTAGAGTGGAACCCCCTAACTTACTACTATGTGGGTCCTATATAGGTACTTATAGAGTGGAACCCCTTGATGTAATAGGGTATAGGTCCCCAATATAAATATTTTTTGCCTTGGACGTGTGACACAGAGGATATATGTGGTAATTCACATGGATACTTATAAGGATGTGACTGAGATATTGGGAATCATTGATGGACTATCGGAATTGTAGGCGACCCTTCTATTAGGGCTGATATATGAGATGAATATCCCCTTTCTTTCTCATTTGGGTTTCATTGATTAACCACATATATTTTTAAGCAGCTGTATCCATAATTTAGGATTTGGTTACCCTCTTTCCGTGAGATGTGCCGATGCCCAGGATATGTCAAGTGCTTTCCATTTTTATCTTCTCATGGGTGGATGAGTTTAATCTCTTGATAGAGGGGAATACTCATCATGTAGTTCATCTACTCATGTTGTTAAGCCCCCTATTCATGGATGAGTTTACTCTTTCTCTTTCATTAGGTTTATCTGCATCATATTTACTATATATAGTCTTTCTATACCTATTGTATCTCTTACAAATCCCCCTTTATATTTTGGGCCGTTATATTGGTTATATATATAATCACCCTTGTATGGGATTTTACGATAGATTTCATATCTTATGAAGATGATATATAGGTCAGTAGAGACATAGTAGGATCTTAGAGATACATTGTACTTTGGACCACGTATTATGGCCACATCATGGGGATCATAATATGGGATCTCTTAGTTTTGTCAGGTTTAGAAATATTTTTGGTTGGGAATTTATTATTCACCTTCAATTTTCAGTTTACACTACCATACTCTTTTACCAACTAGGATATTTGTATGCAAAGGAGTTCCCATATCATTTTATTATTTTAAATTTATTCCCCATTCAAATCTGAATCAAGATGGTTGTATGTGTGCATACAGGTACATAGGCGAAGGCCTACCCATGTTTATTATGGTTTTGTACTCAGTGACCAGTCCCTATCTTATGCAAGCAATATTAGATTTGTTTCGGCTCGAGCCCCATCTTGGTTCAATTTGTGACAAATTGGTTTCATAGCTAGTATGATCTTTAAGATGATGTTTGGAGTAGTCCCCTTAAAACGATTTTGTTCGGTTTTGGGAAATAGTGTCAAAGTGTCTTGTGTGCATCTCTCAAGCAATGAAATATAGTGATTGTGTGGGAGGCCAATGTATCCCTTCAATAGGACCTTAATTACCTGCTTGTGGACTCAGTATACCAAGACATTGGTTTTAGGGAACAATGTTACATGAAAAATAGATGACTATGTATTTGAATTCCCATCTTGAAATATCTCACCAAACTTTTTATTTGTATATATATAAATGATTATTTGATCATAGTAAGTCTTGATTAAATTTTAAGAAGACACTATGATGAAAACCAGCAAGAATACCAATTTCGGATCATGACAATGATTATATGGGTTATGATGCCTCAGTATAGGGCCCATCACATGAGCTTCTCGTTCTAGGTGGGAAGGTATAAACACCTCCACCTATCTAGCATCACATTATCTTAATAGATTAGGATGAGGAGGCACACATTCTTAGCGTGCTCTGTGAAATCCTGCACCGAAGTTGGTTGTGGTTCTACTATGACCTAGATCATAATTCAACAAAAAATTGGATAGAGTCTTTTGTTCATGTTTTTATACTCATCCATGCATCGGTGGATCATGTGGTTGTAGGGGAATAAATCCATTTCTATAGAGTATCTGGGCACTAGTGGAGTCTTGTGATTTAGATTCATGATGATTCAACACTATCCTATCCTGAAATCGAGCATCTATTCTATGATGATTACTAACCCTCATTATTGCAGTCAGTTAAAATTTATGATCTTATAGAGATGCATCTGGGGGGGATCATGGTGGTTGAGTACACAACAAGGTTTACAGACATTACTCAGTACTCTCTTAAAATGATCTGGGGTGGCTATATCCGATTATGAATGTTTGAGTATGAACTTTACAGAGATATTTGTGCCAGTGTGGTTCCATTTTTCATCCCCTCTTCTGTTAGGGTTTTATAGTGAGCACCATTGACAGAGATATTTCTATCAGAGTGAGAGAAGACAACAAGACATGGTAGTGGGTGTCACATATCTGAGTCATCTGTAGTAACCAATAGATTCCAGATGATTGGATCCCGATTTAAGATACCTCCTTGTAATCAAAATCAAGAACATGGTAAGGGAATTATAGAGCACCATGGTAGATCAGAGAGGTTTTGTGCTATGATTGTGAAGGTAGACATCACATACCATGAAACTTCCACAGAAGATGTGTTAAGTAGAGTAGTGAGATAACTGATGGACCACCACAGAAAAGGCAATGCCATGATCTAGGATTTCCAAAGATAGGGAAAGGTGTTTCCCAAGTATGAGGAAATAGAAGATTAGGAAGAGATATGGTAGGTGTATGATGCTATTATATCCTTCCACCATGACTACAAAGGTAGCCCATGTCAGACTCAAGAAGTTGGTGGTATGGGTCGTAGATAGCTGCAGGCTTTGTAGGATAATGACCCTGAGGTACATGATATAATTAGAGGTATGATCTATATTTATTATACCCTTGATTATGTATTATTATACCTATGTTCCATTCATTCCATCATATCTATACTGTTAGTGGAAAATCTAGATCTCCCAGTAGAGGTGTTATCCCAACAACTACATCTTGAGGTTTTAAAAGGGAATTATTTTTCTATTTATTTTATCTACCAATAGTGAAATCTATTTCTTGGTATAGAAAGGTTCACATGGGGAATTTTTTCATCATGATGAAACCATATGATTTATTTATTGTTATGGATTGGCATTCCATGGCCTGGTCCCAAATTGACTATCACCAAAGAAATGTTATATGCCATCACATTGATGGGATGAGCTTCACCTCTATGGGAGAGATACATCTGATGGATGGAATACTGAGTGTTGTGAGACGGAAACCATATCCCATAACACATTAGCTATCTATTATAGCCCTTGGTGCAACATGATATTTAGGAATCTATATTTATTCCGTTGTGGATGTTTATATGGATGTCTTCCATGAGAAAATTATGCGACCATATTTGGTGTAGGGGATGGATTTTGGCATCGAATTGCATTCTAATAAAACCCCAACATCTTTTGTGGGATATTGAATGGCCCCTATTATTCCCAAGGAGCTATGGTTATGGTTGGAGGACCTTTGAAAGATTGGTTTTATCAGACCTAGTGTGTCCCCCTGGGCATGTAAAGTCTTTTTCATGAAAAAAAATAAGGGATATTGCATATTTGTATGGATTATAGTGGCTTGAACCAGACCATGATTAAAAGCATATACCACTTATCAAGGATTGATGACCCCTTTAATCAGTTGTGTCACCCAAGAAGGTTGTCAATGATGGATCTTAATTCCGGATACCACCATTTGAGGGTTTGAAAGGTTTATTTTCTAAATATTCAATTATGATGTCATTATGGAAACTATGAGTTTGTAATGATTCCCTATTGTGTGATTAATTCCCCCCACAATTTTGATCAATTTGATAAACCAATTCTTCCTGCTATACATAGACTAGTTTTTAGTCAGCTTCATTGATGATATACTCATCAACTCTGTATCAGTGGAGAAGCATGAATAGAATTTGAGGATGGTTATATATTTTCTTCGAGAGGTCCAAATTTATGGGAGACTCTCAAAGTGAATGTTTTGAATTCATGAGGTTCACTTGATGTGTAATTTAATCTCTAAGATTTTTTTAGTTATTGACCTAGTAATTATCAATTCACCTCTTTCTTGGGAGCCTTCCAATAGCATGTCAGAGGTCCAGATCTTTCCCGGTTTTTCAGGGAAATATATGAGGTTTATGGAAGACGTATATAAGTCAGCAGACCCTTTGACCTCCCTAACATGAAACACACATCCATTTACAAAGACTGAGTAGTGCAAGGGAGCCTTCAAGGAGTTGAGATTGAGGCTACTAAGTGATCCTATGTTGAGACTAACATATGAGGGTGTGGAGTATATAGTATATTTCAATGCCTCGGGAGCTAGGCTCAGTTTCATTTGGATGAAGTAGTAGGTAGTTATTACATATGGGTCAAGGCTATTGAGACTCTATGAGTAGAACTATGTTACTCATTACCTAGATATAGAAGCAGTAGTATTATCAAAGAGGATGTGGATAAACTACCTTATGGGATATAACTTTTTGGTTTACTCAAACCATCATATTATAAGTTATGTCTTCACGAAGAGGTATGTGAACCTAATACATCCAAACTGGTTGGATTTCTTTCAAGATTATGACTTCAAGATAGTCTATTCTCTGGGGAATGGAAATGTAGTTACATATTCTCGTGGTATGAAGTCATAGTATCACTTGGTTCGTGAGGCTTTAGAGTAGTTGTCCTCTCTATAGATAATCCTGGTGGAGGAGGAGGGTATATCTTTTCTGCAGTCGATGGTGTTGACTCCTATACTTCTTTAGCATGTGAGAGATTCCTATTAGAGAGACATTAACTATGAGGTCTTATATGACCGGATATCTACAGGATACTCCCCAGATAGATATTCTAAATGATTAAATCAGGTTATCTTTTTCAAGGGATAGACAGTGCTTCTATTCATGACATTGTATGTGGTGATGTGGGATTTATGAACTTCTCACCTACCTCGATATCATGGTTTATTAAATAAGCACATAGACATTAATTTGTAGTTTTGGTGGTTCGAAATGAGAGAGACCATAGCTATTTTTGTCTCTCAATGCCTCACTTATCCATAAGTAATGGATGAGCAACATGTTCAGGTAGGTTTTTTACAGCCCCTTGAGATAATATATTGTAATTAGGATGGTATATCCATATACTTTGTGAGAGGAATTATACACATAGAGAAGGGTCATGATTCCATATACTTGATAGTTTACAAACTCAGGATGTTGGTACACATCCTTGCTATCATGGAGAAGAGTTCAGTGGATAGTTTGTGGCAGTTGTACATATGGGATATCGTTCACCTTCATGGGGTTGCACATATGATAATCTCTAATTGTGATGCACAAATTACATCACAATTATGGAGAGTCATGCAAGAGGAATTCATGAACCAAAGGGGGATGAGTACAACCTTTCACCCCTGGGATAATGGGTAGAACAAGAAAAGAATTCTGGTTTTGGAGGAAATACTAAGGTATTAGGTGTTAGACTTCATTAGGATATTGGAGGACTTCCTTCCCTTAGTATAGTTTGCATATAACAATAGATACAACACTACTATCAGCATGGAACCTTTTGAGGCCCTGTACGGGAGGCCCTACAAGTCACCCATGTGCTAGATATATATCAGTGAGACATATCTTATGTTCTTAATGATGTTGGAGAAAATGATGGAGAAGGTACAGATCATCCATGAGCGAATGAGGAAGGCCCATATTAAGCAAAAACCTTACACAGGCCAACATCGTAGGCCCTTTGTGTTTGAGCAGGGATACCACATTTTTCTGATATTCTCCCCATGTTGAAGATTGAGGAGGTTTGACCATGGAGGAAAGCTATCCCAAGGATCATTAGGTTGTTCGATATCATGTAGAGGGTTGGTGAGGTTTCTTACCATATAAATGAACCACTATAATTAGAGAGAGTGCATAGTTTATTCCATGTGCCATAGTTGAGGATGTATGTGTAGTACCCTATGCATGTCATTGACTGGGGTGAGATGTACATCGAGGATGGATACACATTTGCATAGAACCCAATGGTGATCGAGGATCGACAAGAGAGGACCCATGTGTGGACAAACCATCCCCTTGGTTTTCATGTTTTGGTAGCATGATAACGTATAGGAGAGTTCCTAGGAGTGGGAGATACAAATACACTCTCAGTATCCCATGTTTTGGGATTAGTTTTACTTTTTTATGGATGAAAATATTGAAAGAATGAATTATATATAGACATAGCTTTTTTCTTTTAAGACTATGAAGTATTTCAGTATATATTTCTAGAGCTACATGCTGACATAACATGTGATTCTGAGGCCTTTTGTGCCCGAAATTAATTTTATAAAAATAATAATTATATTTTATATTTCCCATGTGTAGTTTCTTAAAGGAAACAAGATAAATAAAAAATTGAATCCTATATCAGAGTCCAAAAACCACAGTTGAGTTTGAAATATTTTGTCAACCATAAGCACAATGTAAAATAGGTTGGTGTGGGGTATTAAGACATCTCTTCCACTATCCTAATGATAAGTGGATTAATTAATTAAATTAAATTAAATTAATTAATTCAATTTACCTAAATGAAATATCTATAAGTTTATCACCATGTCTAATTTCTCAGGGTTTGCGTCATAATACTAGGATTTCTGGGAGCTTCTCCTTCCTCATTCCATTGGCGAATCCTATTGGATGATGTTGAAAATCTATATCAGAGCAGAAAATAGTGTAGTAAACTCATAAATTTCCTCATTAGTTTGAAATTTATTCAACGATGAATGTTCTTATATCTAGGTAGTACTCTTAAATTTGAGTATTATGATAATTTTGATTAAATTTACTGAGCGTATAAATCCCTTTCTTTGATATATTCCATTTGTGGCCTAAGTATGCACACATGTATTGAAATCCAAATTGATTAAATTGTTTTATAACATAGTATATCAACTATCTTTATTATTGTATGATAAATATTTTCCAATAATGGTTAAACCTCTCTTATTATTTTTTTTATCCCTCAATTTCTTAACATTATTCTCCTACAAGGCCCCGTAGTTTTGGTTTTACATGGTCGGGTGAAACTGATCCCTAATAGACCCCTGAGATCTTGATATATCGATGAACAACGCATTGATCATTGAATAATGGAAATATCTAGGATTCATGTAAGACGTGAATGAATGTTTTAGTGTTTGGTGATCCAATAATTGATAATGGAAGGCACATATTCACATTATTTTTTTAAGGAACTCTCGGAGATGGAAAATATTGAATTTATGACCACTAGATGGCCAGAAATGATAAATAGTGACTATATTCATTGATTCCATGTAAAAATGAAGTTATATGTGAAGTAATAAGGATATATATACCATTTGTAGGGTAGGTCTAAGAATATTAGAAAAAACCAACTACAAGGCATGTTCTAAGATGAATGCATTCTGTATTTCCCCTTAGTTGTTGTGTCCTAGGTTTCAATAAATTATAAGTATGGCACTGAATGTATCCTCTTGACACACTTTTTACCACATCCTAGGGTGTACGAACTGTGGTATGGATCACACGAGAAATACGCCATGTGGAAGTACACAACCAGCAACATGACCATGTACCTAAGTACATGGAAAAGAAAATAATGTCACAGCCTAGTCCAGATAGTTTGGACATGTCGTGTAGTCTATCAAAACATCATTTACTACTACAAGGATAGTGAGCAATATGTTTTTGAGGAACATTTTTAGGTGGGGTATTAGGTGCGTGTGTCGTGTGGGTCCCCTCACACATTGTGTACCCCTTCGATCCTTTTGAGGAAACATCAACATTCCATATCCCTTTCATTTGGACTAATATTTTGGATAACTATTATCCTATCCTAAGTCTTTTTTGAGTTTAAAATTTTATTGTTTCCTTGGTAGTGGATTTTGATTGACAATATCGAATGTTTAGCACACCAAACTTGGTTAGGCAATTCTCGATGATGGAGGTGATCTGGTGGGATCACCAGAGGCTTATGGTAGAGTGGAACCCCCCATTAGTATGGGGGTAGGTCCTCTAGAGATTATTAATAATTGGAAACCCCTATCAAAAAGGGATTAGGTCCTTGATGAATAGAGTGGAACACCAAATCATCTTGGGTGTGGGTCCTATAAATTTTCAAGTGGAACCCCCAATCGGATAAGGAACGGGTGGACAATGACCAGAGAGATAACCCCTTGTTTCACTAGGGTGAGAGTTTTAAACCTTTAGAGTGGAACCCCCATTAGCTTGGGTGAAGGTCCACTACCTTTCCAATTAAAACCCCCAACTTGATTGGGTGTGGGTCCTTGATGACCACATTGAAACCCCCATGTCACAACTGGAAATGGGTCCCCAACCATTAGATTGGGACAACTCTTTTGTACTAGGGCTCGAGTCGTCTATAGATACTAAAAATGTGGAACCCCATGATGTAGTAGGGAATGGGTCCTTAAAATAGAGATTGTGGCCCCTCAGATTTGTGGCATAGTGGTCAGGTGCAGGCATTTTCACGAATAATTCTGAGTGGATGCATGAGATGCTAAGCATCGTTGATGGAATTTTGTAATTTTTGGAGACTCCTCTTCTTGGGATGAGCTATGAGATTAAGATACCCATTATCTCTTATTTTGGCATCTTTGAATAACAATATACATATTTATATATATATACCTCTGTATCTATAACTTTTAATTTGGATACTCTCTTTTCATGAGATTTGAAGATGAATAGGGTATTCCACATTGTTTCCATGTTTATCTTCTTGTAGTTGGATGAGTTTAATCACCTGATAGGGTGGAAAATACTCAACATGTAGTTTATCTACTCATTATGTTGACCCCTGTGTGCTTGGATGGGATAGACATTCTCTTTCTTTGGGTTGAGCTACATCGTGCTTACTATCTACAGTATTTCTATTCTCATGTTATCTCTTACTACTCCCCCTTAATATTTTGGGGGCTTTTACTAGGAATCTATATACTCACCCCTATATGGGAAATGCCAGTATGTGTTGTGTCTTATGAAAATGACAGTTATGTTGGGGGTGATATCAGCAGAGCTTAAGGATACCTGGAACTTTGGACCATGTACGGTTTTCATAGCTTAGAGATCAGGATCTAATCTATCTTAGAAATTTTCATTCAAACTTTTTCACGTTGGTACATATTTCTAGTAAGGCATGTATTTTCCCCTTATGTTTCAGTTTACACTATCATACTCTTATACTATCTTGGGGTTTTTCTTGCATGATTTCTCCTTATGCTTTCTATTATTTTACGTTTATTACCTCTGAAATTATTTATCGATATTGTTTTCTATGTTCATATAGGTACTTAATAAATGGCCTCCCCATGTTAGTTATGCCTTTGACCCTAGTTTCCAACCCCTAGCTTATGGAGGTGAGCTAGAGGTAGTTATGTCTTGAGCCCCGATTTGGTTCGTGCCACGATAGTGTCCATAGTTGTAAAACCATATGGTGTCCAAGTATCACTCATTCATATAAAAAACATCCTTCATGATTCCTCCTTATGTATTCTACTAAGGGATCCATGTGTCACTTGGGAATACACAAGGTAGTAGCCAAATCATTCCTTCTATGGTGTTTGTTTAAGAACTATGGTGTCACCCATGGAATATTAGCATTCAATTAATATGATCAAATTATATGACAGTAATCACTCTATTTATTTCAATTAAAACTCACCTTAGAAGGTGTATCAATGAAAGGACCATGCCTGGAAGGATTGTCCTCTTATTTATATCACATTGGAATTTTATTATAAGGGCCAACTCAATTATAAACAAGCCATTACATGGAAATATCCCAGGTTCATGGTCCTTCTGTTCCCTACCTTTAATCAATTAAATTCTAATTTAATTACAATTCATCATTTACAACCCACGATAATAGCAATCATGTTCAATGGAATATTCCAACCATGTTGTTTTAATTTATTAAAAAACTCACCCAAGGGTCGGTTCCAATTCAAGGTTATCAAAATGTTTCATTTATCAACAGTTCTCTTTAATTATATTGGTTATAGATAAAATTTAAATCGAGGAGTAGATTCTAATTTAAGATTTTTGCTCAGAAAAAAATACCCTCAGTACAAATTTAATACATATAAACACCTCAAATTTAAAAGAAAATTAGGATACCACAAACCTTAGTTCTTTAGTGGAGTTCTTGTCCATTATTTTCTCTTTATTCAACTCATATTAGGAGAAAAATGATTAACAGATAAAAAAACTAAAATTATGAAATACTATATTGAAGAAAAATAGTGAAGTCGATAATTAACCAAACAAGGAACAATACAAAAGAATTGATATCTTGTCGAGATAGATTTGATACTTCAAACAGATGTAGATTATAATCTTAGATAGAGAACCACTATCAATTCCTAGTTGATGTTACAAATGAGATCTCTCAAAATTACACCATTTTATAGCATGACATAATGAGGAAATTAGTTTTTGAAATAAAGATTATGTGAGAGAAAAATGGTAAATTTTTTAAAATACCTAGGTCTCATAGTTTGGTGGTATGGTTGTCCAAATCGTGCCCCAATTATGGGATGATTTCTCTAGGTAGGGGAACATCACATAGTTTTTATGCACAGTTTGACTAGCCATTCAAAAATTTATTCTCATCCCATTTTCAAAAAATAAATAGTGTGTCACATGACAATGAACACCAAATCATTTGGTTTATCAAACCATGTAGGGTCCCCATGCTCTCTTCCTATCCTTTCAGATTTCACAATAAACATGTAGCCTACCCCACAGGGTTTCATTTAACCATTTGATGTGAATGTTTCACCATAAAAGTTGGGTTACGAGCTCTGAATAATACCCAGACACCCCTAAAACCTCCATGACTTAAAAGGTAATTCATATCAGGCCACAAATATGAATTAAAACTAAAAACCCACCAATGTAAAAGTTTTATACCTCAATAAATAATTGGTTTGTTATGTCATTACAAGTTGCGGAATGGACATAACCTTCTCTTTTATCTCATTAATTTTATCATATCCAAGTATCTTTAATTTTATAACTTTATTCTAGTACATTGGTGTTCCACACATCTTTTCATGAATTTATTCATAAGGAGTCATTTGAATGCTCAAGTGAAAGCTTTTGGGGGATATTTTTTGTAGTAATCCTCAACTAGAGGAAGGGTTTGATCCAAAAAACCATTGAAATACATAAAATTTTATCTTATAATTTCCTCTAGAGTTTTAGTTTTTATCTTAGGATTAACATCTCTATGAGAATGATACATAGTACTGAAACTTATATATATATATATATACTAGTAAATATTTTACCTAAAAAATGATGTAAACTTTGGATCATAATAAGATAAAATTGAATACCATACCTCACGTAGCGTTACCACTTCCTTAATGTATATTCTGGAAAGAGTATCCCAAGAAAATTTTTCTCTAATAGAAACATTGTGTGTCGACTTCATCAAGTGATATAGTAAAACCCATAATTATATAAACATCAGAGATAAGATACATCCTAAAGGTTACCTATACCTTTAGTCATATGTCCAAAATGTTTATATTTACTTATACTTAAATAATTTTTTCATAAATTCATATACAAAACAAATGGGTTATATTACCATAAATTTATATTAATATGACCATACTGTTGATAAAATCCATTCACATAAATCTCCAAAAATGGGTTCCAAATTACTTTTAACATATGATTAACCTTAAACTCATAATCCCTTGAAGGTATCCAAAACCCTTATGTTAATCTCACCTGGAGATGTATATTCTTCCAAAAGATAATTCACCATTTATTCCGAAAATTAGTTCTCATCTTATCAATAACATTTTCATCTGAATAATAGTTTCATCCTTATACCCATAGAATATCAAATGTGATTTCATTATTCTATAATCCATGTTGAGGGAGATAATCACATAGAATTTCACAAACAGATGAACAATATGATCTTCTAGTGATCACTACTACAAAATTAAACATAAAATTTTAAAATATATAGGGAATAAGAAGTGTTCACAAATTATCATGATTCACTTCATCTATTTTGATTGCATTAGAATTCCCATTCTCCTATTTCTTCAATGTTTTTTGTTGCTTATCATCCAGATTAGCCATTGGATTGGGGCATGGATTTGAATAATGTCCAAACTTTATAAAATTGAAACACTAGAGTGTAGGTGGGGTATTAGTTGAAAAACTCTTCTACTATATTGAAATAACCATACCATTAATCACATATGTACACTATTAGGATTTATGACCCTCCATTACACATTTAAATCACCTCCTAGTTCTATCCAAGCAATTACCTTGATGCTTCTTCCCACATTTCTGGCAAGAAGAAGGATGTAATTTCATTACACTATTGGATCACTCATGAGGATCAATATTCATTTTCTTATAAAACCACTAGGAATGGTAGGAATACCAAATTTCCATTTCTACATACTGTGAGGATCTAATAACTTATTCTAAACTACTGAAGTATCTTATTTCTACATCTTCTCAAAGGCTTGGTTTTATGCCATTAAAGTATCAATAAATTTTCATTTTATGGCTATGGATTAGACTAAAATCATACATTAAGAGTCTTATAAAATTATCCTTATATGTACAAATAAAATCTTCATTCTTTTTCTTTAGTTCGAGGATATCCTTCCCTGTCATTTTTTGTAGAATATGAGGTATGTACTTACTGAGAAATATCTAATTAAATCATCCTATTCCACATATTCAATTTATTATTATTCCCTCATATTTCTAATAAGATTCCACCATTGATCTACTTCACCTTCCTAATGATAAATAAGAAAAATGAACATTTCATGATCTTAACACTGAATAATGAGAAATACCATTTCAGTGGAACTGGTCCATTTTTCAGCAATTAAGTGATCATTGGAACCAATAAAAGGAAGTTAGGATTTACCTCAAAAAATACATGATAGAACATTATTTCCTCCCATTCTCATTTTCATTTTCAAAAAGATTCAAATATTAATATGTTTGTTTGATGGTATCAATAATATTTTACATTCCAACTCCCATATTGTTTGGTTTGTTAGGAGGATAAGAATTACATTGTTTATTTCATTCAATATTTATACACTTACATTGGGTTCTATCCATAGACTAAAACTAGAATGTATAGTGTGAGATATTCTAATCATAGTTTAAAACAACAATATCAATAAAAATCACCTATAGTATGTCTAAATCATGACACCTCATTTTCAATCTAAGACACAATGGGTTTATCCAATTTCATTCAATGTCACTATATATTTAAATCAATTACGATGGTTTATAAAGAGTTTATATATTTCCAATTCATATCCCCAAGGTGTTTCAAACTATGTGTGTAGCAAGGGTCACTTTCATGCAAAAATAGATGATCATGTCAATATCAATTCTCCCTTTTTAGAGTTATTACACCTTGGTAACTATTTCTTGAGCCACGTACACTTGTAGTATACAGACAAGGAAGTTGTTTCTTCAAAACCAATCACTCTAACTGTTACCCAAAATTCCAGGATATTATCCTACAAACGGAATTATCCTTAGAATAATCCTTAAACATATACCTAGTCATATCCTTAGATATATCCCTTGGTATTTTACTAATGTTTTCTTATCCTAGTTTCTAAATATTGATTAAACATTTCCTTTGATACCAATAATAGCATCTGAGGATTATCATACATGGATATTATATCTTTTTAGTTTTATGTTCATTACATTAAAAAAATACACACCTAAGAAAAGTAAAAGGTAATTTTTTTTCTAAATTAGAACACAAACATATTAATTTATGAATGATCATAAATAACTACCATAAATATCTTCCCCTTTTGTACTCTAAATTGACAAAACCTACTTAAATGTATTTTACCCTCAGGAAATGAATCATAATAAATGGAGAGATCATATTCTTAGTAATGTTAAGCATAAGATATATGAATATATGAATATATAAATAATAATATAAGAATAAGGGTTTATTCTCAAGAACATAACATACAATGTTCCAACCAGTGAAAGATTATAAACAAGTTTTATGTCATAAAACATCATCATTCATAAAACATGGGCTAACAAATTGAGAACCATCATAAACCAATAATTAATCATAATCTCATGTCATAAAATTTTAGAACCATTTTAAATATAGAAAAAAAATTATATGAAATGGTTAACTACCAAGGCCATAAATATAGGGGATCAGTACACACCTATCTCCCATATTAAATTAGGACACACTTGTTTCTTATAGTGGATAAATCCCATCAACATGTATCCCACTTTATTCTGATTATATATAAATTTTTTCCCAATTCATTGGAAGGAGATATAGGTCCCACAATTAAAATAATTAAAATAATACATATGAGTGCCATAATATCATAAAACATTCATCATATCATAACCCATGAAATGAAATTGGTTTTATAAACGTTTCATTATATCATAAAATGTTGAAAAAATACAGGTTTTATAATCATTTCATTATTTTAACATTGTGTTACCTAAAGAAAAAAAAGTAGGTCTGATAAAACATTTATCATGGTATAACCTATGGAAGAGAAAGAGATTTCAGAAAATTTATTATATAATAAACATAAACCATTTAGAGAAAAAATAAACATGTTATTCTTCCTTCATATCCCTAATAAATCATAAGTTTTATAGAATCATTTCATATTAGATGGAGAATTATTTTGAAAGATAAATCACATGGAACTTTTCATGAGTAATATAAAATTTCATTAAAACTAACTTTTCAATACTAAAAATTCACAAAATAGATTGGAAATCCATTCCTCTAAAAATATCCTTGAAAACATATAATGAAATATTTGAAAGAATAATTTAAAAAGTTTCTTGAAGAACCTATGTTTTCGAATTTGAAAAAAAATTAAGACATAAAACATTTTGAAAATAATTTTATTTGAATATATAACTGTAATATTATAATGGATTTTTTAAATAAAATAATGGACATGAAAAATGGAATGGTTTGTTCATAACATACAAATTAAAAAATGATTTCATTCACATTTTCATAAAAATATAAACAAGAATTGTTTGGAAAATGACTTAATGATTCTCTTCAAAATATTTTTTTGAAAAGTAAAACGTGGGTAAAAATTAATTTTAATAATAAATTAATAATATTAAAATGTTTTTCTAAACATTCTCAGAAAAAATATTTTTAGAATAAAATATATTTTCAACTGAAAAGATTATTTTTATTAAAATAATTATTTTTTAAGTCTTGAGTAAATAGAGAGATGTAAATGAATAGAAAACATAAATTATCCTGACATAACCTGAGGATTATAAGAAAATGGGTTTCTTGAGTTATGTATACTAATATTTTATCATCTAAATCATAGGCATAGACAATCCTGAATAACAATGATATTATAACATAAAATCCTTACAACTTTGTTAACGTTGAAATTTAATACCCTAAAGACAAATAATTAATTAAAAAATAAAATATTATGAGTATAAATTAATTGATTTTATTAAATATAAAATGGTATTTATATACACATTGTAAATAAATATCAGTGCATAACATGATATATATCTTAAAGAAGGAAAATTGATAAAAGAAACCCCAAACACTTTGGTAATTTTTGAACTGTAAACCAGATGAAAGTGAGACCAAAAAATGGATATTTAAATACAAATAATTTTAAGTATAATAATAATTAAATTAATTCATGGAAATTATATACACAATATAAAATAAATTAGATTTTAATATAGAATTTGACTCCTAGAAATAAAAGTGAGACTACAGTCCCTCACTATAAGTGTCGACTTCCTTTGTACATCTTTAAAACTCGTATATATTAACTATAAGTTCTTTATAAAGTTTTTAAAGAAATACTTTTCTATATATCATACCATAAAAAATTTTATTATTATATTTTATAACCCTTTTATCAAAAAAACAATGTTAAAGTTATGTTTTAGGTAATAACTATATTGTTTTTAATATATATTTTCATTAGTTATTTTTGTCCTCTTAATTTGATTATGATTTAACCATATACATACTATTAAACATGATATAAAAATAATATATATTAATAATATTTTTTTAATATTAATCCATAAAATTTAGTGATAAAAAATTAAATAAATTTTTCAGGGAGATGGTTGGTTGTACATACACATGAAATCTTTTTCAATTTTACAGTTAGATTGAAAGAGAGAAAGTTAAAAGTTAAATTATAATTATAAAATCATTTTTATGTAATATATATCAGATATATTTATTAATCCAATAATTATTATCTTCCATGTAAAGTTTTAATGAAACACATCACTTCGCGACATGGTAGTGTGTCGTACACATGATTGAAGTTATCATATTCTCACAAAATAGAGTGTATGAAGGTATGAGTAATATAATAATTCAATAATTATAAAAATATCATAAATATAAAATCTAAATAAAAATTCCATCATCATTTCAATCCTTTAGAGTTTGTAATGAAAAAAAATGACATCTCTTTGCATGGCGGTACTCTTCCACACACACGAATGATAATTTTGTAACCCTTTTTTTGGAAGTAGAGATGTTAGTATGTCAAAAAAATAACATAACAAAATCTCATTATATGGAAGATATTTAGGTTAATATATCATCATTTTATAATAATAATTTAAGGAGTTGGATGAATAATTAAAATAAAAATGCACATTTATGAATGTTGACTTTACTCAGGTATCCTCCTCAGGATTGCACAAAAAGCCTTCCTATGTTGAAGTTTTGTACAAAATAAGGATTTTAGAATGAGATTATTTAATCATGGAAGTGTTTTGGGTAGGTATTTTTCAAAATAAATAAGTTTTATTATTGAAAACAAGAGAATAGAGTGGGTGGACTTTTAAAATTGAGGAATGTCATTTTGGGAAATACCCAAAATTATACAATAATGGGGGGTCAATCTCAGCTAGTGTGGCTGAAAATTTTATAAATAATGTATATTAATTATTATATGGTCTAGTAACACCACAAAATAAAATTAACATGTCATTCATTATCACTAAATTTTTTATCAATTTTACCACTTTTAATTTTCACCATGGTAACTATCTTTTTTTCCTAGGAAATTTATCCATTAAGAATAAAATAAAATGATCTATATTAGAAATTTTATATTTAAAGATTTTAAATATTAAATAAAACTTATTAAATTAAAATACTATGTGTGTGGAAAGTTAATTTTAACACAAGCACGTGTAAAATGAAAACCCACTCATTGACTATAATAATGGTAATTAATTTTTAACTATTTTCCAAAATAATTATAGTAAAAAATCAAGTTAAATTTATCATATAGTAAATATTATTCAGATTCAAAATATAACATCTATTTTTAAAAAATTCATTCATATAAGTGTTAAATCATCAATTTCTTTAATAATTAATTCAGGCTTCGGCCCCTACCTTTTAAAAAAAGTTTCAAATAATTAATTTATAATTAATTCCTCAGATACGATGAGAATGTGAATTTTCAAAAAAAAACAATGTTCAAACTTTTACAAATTTTTTATATCAACATTCAATATAAAAATTATTATTATGGCCTAAATTGGAAAAATATATATATAATTTTACTAATTTTACTTTAAAAAAAATTTAAAATATAATTTATCTTTATAACCTATTTAAATGAAATTCTAGTTTCAAAATACAATTTAGTATTTTTCACTTCTCATCAAAAAAATTAAACTTTTTAAAGAATTATTAAAAATTCACTCTAAGATAATATTGACATACTATATTCAAAAATTATGATTGTTTTTTGAAATTAATATTCTATATGGGTCAAAAATTAATTTTATTATTTTTCATAAAAAAAATTAGCATAACATATATTGAAAATATACTACTTTAAAATCATATAGAGACTTTATTGAAAAATTATGTACTTTTTTATCAATATTCTTTATTTATATAAAACCATTGTACATAATATTTAAATTATTTTTATTCCAATTTTTTTCCAATTTAACAATTATTAAATTATTTTCCTTTTAAAAAATAATATTAATTACTTTTTATGGTTCATTAAAATCCGATATTGCATGTAATTCAAGTTAAAGATGATATTTTATGTAATAACAAATATAGAAAAGACAAATTTTATTTAAAAAATATATTTCACAAAATACCGAGGTGTTAATATTTTACTTCTAAATCAACATATTGTTTTTATGTGGAAATATTAAACCCATAGACAATTATTCATATATGAAAGAGTGGGATGATTGAAAATCAAATAAAACATTCTCAGTCTTAGAGTGGGTGATAAGTGTACCTTTAACCACAATGTTATCATGACCCTCAACATAAATAGTTATTAAATAATATTTCCATTTGCCTCTTGGATTAATTGGTTTTTTATATCAATAATCATAATTAACCTTCATATTATGGAAAAACTTATTATAATTCACGTACTCCTATCATTTAAAGCATTGGAGTTTGGGTGGTTCATTCGTTGGAGATTTGTCTTTATTTATATAAAAATATAACTTCTTCCCATCATATTGGTAATAAATTTCATGATGAAAATCCTTTATGCACCTGAAACATTGACAATTTACCATAATATAATTTCCCCTATGATTCATTCCACATATTAAGAACAATGGAAGGTTCGTCTTCTTCTCTCTATGGTTTGTGTAATTTCATTTGAATTCTATTTGGTTTCCTTGTAAGAATAATGAGACCGATAGGTAACTCTAATATATATATCCACCATAATACCACATCAAACTATTTATTCATAACTACTAATGTCCCTTATGTATAACCCCTTTTGGATACATGGTTATAATCAACTAAAGAATTGATCTTCCTTAATTTTAGGTTTAATGATAATACCAAAATAATACACCATAATTCTTGTAAAATTTTCCTCATGGATACCAATGGATTCCTCATCCTTTTGTTTCAACTCAAGTAATTACTTATCAATTTTCATGTGAAGAATACAATGATTATTCTTATTGAGAAACAATATCTTAAACTCATCCCACTCCATAGTTTCAATTTATTCTTGTCGCTTCATGATCTTTGTAAGAATCCATCATTGATCTTCTTATCCTTCCAAATGATAAATAGCAATAGTAAAATTATCATGTTACAAACAAAAAATAATGAAACAAATATTTCCAATTTTACTAATACATTACTTACAGACTAAAGGATTACTGGAACAATTATGAAAAGTTGGATGTCACCTAATCAAGTGCTTAAAAGAACATTGTCCCCATCGTTTATCCTTTAGATCCTCAATGTGATTCATATCCTGATAAAGTTGTGTGATCATTGAAACAATATTTTTCAATCTAGATCCTATAACATTTAGTTTCTCTAGAGTAAAAACACTAATTTTTCCATCACATTCAGTATTAATAAAAACAATTCAAGTATTATCCATTGACTAAAAAAATCCTAGTGTTTGAAACATTAATCATCATTTAAAACCGCATGATCATGAGAAATAATTCATCAGGTGCCAAAATGATGAAACCTTATTCTATGACACCTTAGGTTTAGCCTAGGTTATTCATAGTCAGTACTAAAACATTAGTATTTTATCATATACTTATAATTATCCCTATATTTCTTAATAATGATTTGTCATACTTTTTTATAAATTTTCACTAAACATTTCTCTGATATAAATTATAAAAACCCAAACTTTTTATACTTATATATTACATATATATAGATTAATACTTTTTATATTACATAAAGACCAATTCTATGATCATTAATTTTTAGTATAATTGGAATCATGGAAAACTAATTTGATAGTTCATAATAGTTTTATATCTTCTTACACTTAGATCATCATAACTATCTCCCTCTTTATACATATCTTAAATAAAACTATTCTTCAAAACAAGGAAACTGAAACATAATGATGGGTGAGATCTGGTACTCTATAAGGGTAAACACAAGAGATATAAATTATCAAATATGGATAACTTGAGAAATTTTTTTTGATAACATGATATTAACTTTTTTTAAATACCCTTCAAATCATTGATCATAATCTTGAGTAATGGCATAAATCATGTCTATTTATAAGACATGAGTCACTATGGAATCAAATAACATGGTCCATGAGGGCATAACATTGGCATAAGACATGGAATTATGGAATACACATAACCATTGAAATTATTTTTTTAGTATTCATGATTCACTACCAAGATTTTCATAGTGGATTTTGATCACTACGTAAACCAATATAGTTTTCAAGGTTCACTCCTAATACTATCATAGTGGAGAAAGTCCCTAACTCAATTGGTTTCACTCAATATTCAAGTCTATTTTATATCATGAGATATAAATATTTACGCCATGCATTAGAGGTTGATATAAGTCCCAAATATCACCTAATGAAAATAATAAATATGTTTGGCACAAGATCATAAAGAATTCATAATATTTAAACTCATGATAAGAAATGGATTTCATAACTTTTTCATCATAGCATAACCTATGGAAATGAAATGGGTTTCTTAAACATTTCATCATTTCATCATATAATAACCCCTGGAAAAGAAATAAGTTTCATAAATATTATATCATCATATTCATAAATAATATAGTGAAATAATAATGATAGTGTCCTTGGATCATATCCCTTATATATCATAAGATAAATGGGCTACTGTCTTTGATGAAAAGAAATACCATTAAAATATCACTAAAACATTATTGATGAAAATAAAACTTCTATTTTTAAATCAATTAATAACTATATTTAAAAAAAAAGAAAAAGGTTTATTTCAAAAAAAAATTAATCATATAAAGGAATCTTCACATAAATAATTATTTATCACTGTAGGAAATTTCGTTCATGTTATATAAGTTAAAAACATTCATTGTAGCATTTTTTAGAAAATTTAAAATGTGCCTCGTATATAAAATAAGATTACATTCCAAAACTTTTTGTAAAAAATAAAAAATTGTTAAAATTACATTAAAAAATCAAATTATAATATTAAAAACCTTGTTCGAAATATTTTTAGAAAACATTGTAATGGAAGAAGAATGATTTTCTACCGAATAGAGAAATGAAATCGATTTTACTTAAAAACATATTTTTGGTATCTTGAGATAATAAGTTGAGTAAAATTATAAGAAAAATTTTAATTTTATAAAATTATCATAGAATATAAAAATTCACATGTTTTATGAAATTAATAATATAATATATTATCATTAGATGCATGTTCAAAATCAATCCCGATAAACAATGATATTGTGGCATATAACAATTACCTTGAGTTCTCCTTATTTCGATAGAAATATATCACCATGTATAATAAATTTAAATATATTATAATTCTATAATAGATTGATTTTCATAAATATTATATTATACAAGATCCATTTATGAAATTTTAGCACACCCTTTTATCAATAATTGAAATATTAATTTTTGGGTGTTAACAGTTTCATATGTCATTAGTATTTCTACTCATTAATTCAAGTACTTGTTTATTTATATTTGTTACATCATCTAAATAGTATTAATAATGATATAAATATCATATATATTCATTATATATGTATTTATAGACATCTATAAAATTTATAGTTAGAAAAATTAATTACACCATTCATGGAGATGGTAGGCCATTCAAATGCTTGAATGTTCTTTCCATGTTTTGAAGGATGGAACAAAATAATGAAAAATATTAACTAAAATCTATATAATTATTATCATATCATATTCATCAGATAAATTAATTAAATTATTCCTCATTATCATCCATTTAAAATACAAATTAAAAACTAATCACATATCTTTATGAGGTGGTAGTCCACACATAATCACAAACAATGTTATTATTTCTAATTATATTCGATGGTAAGTAGGTAGATGTGATATTATAATTACAGGAGTATTACCATGTCATAAATATAAAATTTAAACAGTATATCCATCATAATAACCATCCATAACATATTATAATGAAAAATTAATAGTAGTATTATATGGAGATGGTAAGTCCTATGTACGCATTAGTGACACATTAAATTATCATTTTATAGGAATGATGTTGTATGATAGTGTTTTAATAATCATAGTAATATTTAATAATATTGGGGATAATTAATTTATTATTTAATTAAAATTACCAAATATTTAAATGATGTAATGAATAGAATAAAAAATTTGATCGGTTAAGACAATTACCTCCTCATTGAAATGACTCTTATAGATCTCCTCTATAAGGATCTAGGGTTTATATTTTGTAAAACAAACTACAGATTTTATATATGGAAGTTTATAATCTAAATTTGTAGAGTTTTATTAATATATAATGCTCAATGTGGGTTAAATAGTGATGGAGGAGTTTCCTTTTAATAATTGAGGAGAGCGAAACTTCTAGATTTTCTCAAAAGAATTAATAATAATAATAAATTCATTATCAAGCCAAATTCCACCAAATGGAAAGTGATTATAAGATAAGTTGTAATAGGTTTTTAATCCCATCAACAAATAGATTTTATAAATTTTTTTAGTTTCATTTAAACCCTAATTGTTTTGATTAACCCTTAGTTAACCAATTTTACTTACAACTACATTAATTACATTTTCAATATTTAAGGGTTGTATCATTATATTATGAGCTGAAAATTTAATAATAAATGAGAATTTAATAAAATCATTAGAAATATTATATCCTACTTGTTTTATTTCAGGATTTTTATGATTTTTAAATAATTTAATAGAATATTATTACTAATAAAATATCATTATTGTAAATTTTGATTATATTTAATAATTTGGCATTAAATAAAAAATAGAAAGTTTTAATAATATTATTATCTTTTATAACAACACTAATATATCTTATGCACCTATAATATTTAAGTAACACTATCAATTACTCAAATTATATCACATTTAAAATTTCAAAATCGATTTATTTTATTTTAAAATTAATTTAATGTATATTATTTTTGATTTATGTAAGAATTTAAGTTGGTTTTATAATATCTTAAAAATAGAAACAAATTTTCCCTAATGAATATAATTTAATTTTATAAAAAATACTATTATTATTTTAGTACCCACGATTTCAGGTACATAACCTCTTTCCTAATGTTTATTTAAATGGTGTGTCTTTGACTGGGTTTCCATAAAATTTAAAGTTTCCATAAAATAAAGAGTTTCCATAATATATAAAGTTTCCATAATATATATAGATTCCATAATTTTGGGTGTTTCAATAATTCTTGTTGTTTCCATAAGGTGGGGTGTTTCCATAATGTGGGTTGTTTCCATAAAGTGGGGTGTTTCCATAAAGTAGGATGTTTCCATAAAAAATGTGTTTCCATAAAAATGGTAAAGGTGAATAATGGTAGATTTTGGGTGTTTTATAAGGATTGTAGGGACCAAAAGTAATGTTGCACGATCTATACACGGTTGGCCCGAACCGTGAGGTCAAACCTTGTGCACTGGTCAAATCTAGATCCTATTTTCTTGGATCTTACTCGTTTTTGCTCTATATATTTCGTTTTTTAATTCAAAATGCCCCTATTTTGAGATTACACTCCATAAAAGGATGGATAACCCTCCCCACATAAGTTTGATCCAACCTAGATCCTTCCCTTGGTGATTTTAAGCCCGGTTCATGGGGTAAGTTCTGATCTTCTTGGTTCTTTTCTGTTTTCTACAAAATCTTCCTTCTATCCTTATAATGTTCTCATATCTACAACTTATGTGGGTAGATATAAGTTTTTTTATGCCATTTAAGGATAAATATGGCGTTTTTTATGATAGAGGAAAAGATTTAAGTTGATTTCCTGGAATCTTGATCTGATTCTTGAGGTATGTCACCATTCATTCCTAATTTGTCACATTTTAATAGATCTTCTTAGATCTACTTCTCCTATCTTGATTCTTTATCATATATTCACCTATAGTGGGAAAAGTTATGTTCTTTTATGCCAAATAATTCAATTTTGAGTCGTTATATTTCTAGGATTAGAGAGTTAAGTCTGTCGTTGGAGAATCGACCCTCCTTCTTGTGCATTCTTCTTCTATTGTCGAGTTTCGTCAAAACCTTCAAGGTAGGTGGATTCACTCTCATATCCTATTTCTAGACTTTATTTTCTTAGTTTCAAATTGGTTTATTTGACTGTTATTGAGTGTGAAAATCATGGAATAAATCTTCTTCAGGGATGATTTATGGTTTTAGTGAAATTGTGAAATCTTGGTGAATTATTTTGCAATGTGGTTTAGCCTCTTGAATTTAAAATAATGATTTTAAATTATTTATTTTTTGGAATTGTTAAATGGTTTGAAGAAAATATTGTTTTCAATAAAAAGTGTGTCTTTATTTAAAATGAGTTTTGGTACGATTGTTAGGTATATTGGTGTGTGAGTTCATATTTCATTTGTGGGGCTTGGTTTAAATATGACCTTGTGCTCATTTCCAAAGGTTAAATGGCACACAGGATATAAAGTTCACATTTCATATATATCACTTGGTTTAAATATGAACTTGTTCTCGGTGCCAAACGTTTAATCAAACATGGTAAACAATTACCTTATGACGACTCCGTAGATCGACATGAAACTTCTCATGAGTATGGAACTGTCATAATGTTGCATGACTGGTTGGTTTCATGGGATTGTAGAATTGTTGGGTATGCCAAGAAATGGATATTGTGATATTATTTTAAATATTGTTTAGTTATTTTTTTGGAAAAATATCTTTCTGGGAAAATTGTTTTCAATATCACTTGTATGCTTTTGGTAATGAATGGTTTTGGAAACTTGTTTATATTTATTTATTAATGGTATTTGAGAAATCGTTTTATATAAACTGTTTTATATAATTATTTCTAACTCTTCTATCCTAGTGGAGTGAGAAGGGAAGTCATAGGGGAAAACCTACTGATTTTTATACTCACCCCTTCTTTGGAACGTCGGTACTTTTAAAGATTCTATCTTCCAGAACAAGGGAAAATGTAATATTTTACATTTGTTTGGAAATACCTCGTGATGTCTGGGCTGTTCGGAGATTGTGGATCTTTGAGATTGTGGTGCAGGGAGTCTTGAGGTATTTGGATAGTCTTATGTAGTTTATCAGTTGTGTACTTTGATACTACATTATTATTTCTTTATTTCTTACTTTGATGTGGTTTTGATATATATGAAGTTTTTGAGTTTTCTTTCATTCGTTCATGCATTATATAGTGATTTCTTGGTTATGGATGGTTGGTTAATTGGTTTATTTCTTAAAGGTAAATCATCCCCCACATGTATTTTAAACCCCTAAGCATTTATTACCAGCCTTTAGAATCTTGGGGATGTTGCTTAAGGCCTAGTAATGACTCATTGTACTCTCCAGCCAATTATAATTGGTGGGTAATTACAATTATTTGTTGAATTTTATTTTCTTATGTGAACAAATAAATGGATATTTCAAACTAAGAGAGTGACATTTGGTAACTTTCTTCGAATTAAATAATATATGAATCAAATTCATAGACATGATTTTATTAAAATAATACATATTAAGCCTAATGTTTTGAGGTCGTAATTCCCTTCATCCAATAATAATTTGGTTGAAAATTATAGACATAACAAATATCATTAATCCAGAATAACTCGATTAACCTATTACTGAGGTGATTAATTTTACTATGGTCACTAATCATATTGACCAAAAATATTAGGGGCCTATATATCCTATTTGAATCTTCTTCTTCTTAATATGAAACTATTTTTATCTAATTCAATTTGTAAGAGTTGTATAAATATATTATTAAAAATAAGCATGAAATACATAATGAAAAACATTTTTATAAAAAAATTATTTTTTAAGCATAAAACTTTGTTTATTCTTATCCCATGATTAAACAAAATATTAAATGAATATTAAAACATTTTTTTAATATATAATTTATAAATTTTATTAAAATCATTAACCAATTGTGATTAATTAAGCTAAAAAAATTCCATGCATAAAAACTATTTTTTGCAAAAACAAATCTTTCAAATTATTTTTATTTTCTTGTCTAATCAATTTACAAGCAATGAATTAATTTTACACATATATAATCATGCATTTTTTTAATTTAGTTTTTAAGATTCATACCTTCCAAACCAACAGTTGGGATATAATAGGTACATAATATTTTAATAATGTTATGTGGTTCATCTAAATGCGTTTTTCTATATAATACAATCTGTAAATGAAATAAAATTATTTAAATATATATATTTCAAAAACATATTCGGTTATTATAGTAATAGGGAGTTAAACCAATATATAATAGTACATATTCTAATTAAACATATCTAAATCATATTGTATTGATATATTTAGACATCATCATATCCCACCTTCGAATGTCTATCCAATTGGAAGAATTTGTATTGAGTGTGAAATTTTAATATTTTTATCTTTTAAGATATTCCAAGTGTATCCACTCCCACACTTTTAAAAGGACATCCCACCATTATATTAAATACATTTTATAAAGAAATATAGATTGACCAAACCCTTAAAAATTCTCTTCTCTACATTCTTATCTATAAATATAAGGTATTAGTCTCTTTTACATAATATTCCAATTGCCATAAGAATGGATCTAAGTGAGGGTCACCGAAGAAGAGGCAATCATACTACCAGACCTCTTTCAATTAATTAATTATTACACCTCCACTAAATATATTGTATTCCCCATAAAATAATAACTTCATTATCCAATATTAAATTAAATCTTATTTTTATTATATAACCTTTATTATTAAACCATTTTTTCCATCAAATTGTAAGTACAAATATAACTTGTCTATACTTATGGACTACCACCTCCACATAGAAATATAATTCATTTTTCATAACCTTATTAAATGGATAGTTATTATTATATGTTTAAATATTATATATAGTACTTATTATATAATTATTCTTATTAAATTATAATTTCATATCTAACTTCTAACCTACAATCAGTTGGAAAATTATAATGTCACTAGTGTGTATTTATGGGCTACCACCTCCATGTTGTGAGGTGATTCATTTTCATTTTCACTTTTTAAGGTTGGAAATAAGGTTATATTGAATCAATATATATGATATATATGATATAATAGTTATTCTATAGTGTTTAATTGTTATTTACCATTCTTTCATTCCATCCATCAAAAAGAAAAAATAGCATTCACACATATGTACGGCATGTCGTCTAAATGAATAATGTAATTAATTTTTATATCTATAAATTTTATTTATGACTCTATATATATAAACTATATATAAGATATTATTACCATTATTAACATTATGGAGATGATGTAACCATGATTATATTAAAATAACAAGAACTACTGAACCGAAATTCCCATTAAAAAATGATACATTTAACACATGAAAATGATATTTTTAATAACTATTTATTAAAAACTTGTCCTTAAAATGTTATAAGTATATCATATATGATTTTATAAGTATTTAAAAAAATCAATAATAGAATTAAAATAATAATAATTTATTATATAGGTGGTTAGATAGGTTTCAATGAAATTAAAACTGTAGGTAAGAGATGTATTTTTCAATCTCATTAGTTATCATGATATTTAATGAATAAGTTTCAAATAATGAAATTTTATGAGATATATCTAAATAATACCATTAATTTTATTCTAATAAGGTATATATATATTATATGTTTTCCTTTCATTCTTGCATATTCAACAACTCATGATACTGAATGAATTTCATTTATGAAAATGAACTTAATTTTTCTATTCATGTGAAAATAATTTTCCTTCCAAATTCATGATTAAAAAATCAGATAATTTTTTATATAATTATATGACATGTTAAATTATGTTTCCCTAAGATTTTAAATTTTAAAAAATGTTTTTAGTGGAATATTTTGATATTTTCTAAATTTGGAACTTCTATCATTTTACCATAAATGTGGAATGAATCTTTTTATGTAAGTAGTCAGCATGAATAAAATTCACTAATACAATTACCACTTAATTATTTGATGTTTTCTTTACAAGTTCCTGGGGTTCTATTCAATGAAAAAAATTCCTTAATTTTTGGTAAAATTCTATATTTTTATAAAGTGATTTCAATGTGAAAAGGGTATCTCTCTAAACAAATGTTCTGGTAATCTTTTAAAGGAATATATCATCTATGATAGAATCCATTGATGCTTCTTTTTATTTTATGGGGAGATGATCCAAATAACCCATCCACATACATTATTTGTATGTGTTATAATAATCAAGATAAAGGGATGGTTTTATGAGACCCATTTCCTTCACATAGTTTAATTATCTTATGATGAAACCCATTTGAGACAAATTTCTTTATCTATAGTTTTTCTATGTAAAAATGATGAACTTTTTATGAAACTAATTTTTTTTAAATGATTTTTTCTAGGATAAAATAATAATATTTTTATGGAAAACGTTTCCTTTCCATTGGTTATGAAATGATGAATTTTTTATGATCTTGGGACACACATATTTATGATTATAATTATGTGAAAAGTAGGACTATATATGTATATTTCCCTCTAATGAATTGGGTAAAATGGATGTCTCATGAGACAATAATCACTAGAATGTGGAGTGAGTCTTGTTCAATAAGGTATCTTTTCCACTATTACAGTCTTGAGAGTAAACCTTGACATAGGATATGATATAATAGAAAGTAAACCCCATACACTATGCTAGTATTGGCCTTAATCATTGACCAAGGAAATGATTTTACATTCTTATGTCTATTCCACAAACTTATGTCTTATTCCAATGTAGTTATATCATGGATGATGTTGTTTTATTAATTTATATTTCTTTTCTAATGAAATATCATGATTTTTTCATGACTCTAGGTTATGATATATGATATGTTGGGAATGTTTTTGAAATTTTATTCTCTTATTCACGTAACCTTATGATCATTTCATGTATAATTTATAAATACCTAGCCTTAAAACATTACATAATCCGGAGTATTAGACAATAACATACATTCTTACCCAATGAGGATCTTTTTAAGTCTAGAGTTTTAAAGGATTAGGATATCTTACATACATAACATACCACATTATAACAAATAGGATACTACTAAAAACAGTGTCTTTTTTTCAAAATATAAAACATAAAAACTTATAATATGATTTATTTTACAACACTCTATATAAAATTTCATGAATCCATTCTTTATCTTACCCATCCTTATATCCTGTGAAAAACATTTTAGAAGATGGGATGACTATAAAACTCAGTAAGGGATATAAAGAACGAAATCATTAGTCATGTGATAAAATAAAAACCAATAAAACCCATAATAATAAAAACTCATAAGCTTAGAAAAATCATGTAGTTTCCCTTGGAAAAATTTACCACATCACCCTTATAATCTCCCTTACACATTGAATAACCATTTGGTCAAATTCCACCTCTGGAGTACACAATTCATTGGAGAGTTATAATGGGGCCCACCCGTCATATTTTAAGCTATAATGGGCTCAACCCAACATATCTTGAGATATAATGGGATCAAACCAATATAAATAATTTCCAACAAACATATTATGAAAATAAAGTGTCTTGAATGTAGGAGAAACAACTCATTCCATATACATATAGAAAACAATTCTTTTGAAATTTATTAAAGAGAGTTTAAAGTGGTTGTAAAAGGAAAGTCCCTTAAAATATAATTGTTGTGGGAATTAATACAATGGAAAGGATATGTGTACAAATTGTAAATAAATATAGTGAAACATAATATAAATAAAAATTCATCACACCAATAATCATAATACCACATAATTAATAAAGAAGAAGGTTAACCCAAAGAATTGAAATTGGGTTAAGAATTACCTTACCTTGGGTTCTTCTTAATTAAAAAGTGTTTAAACCTCATGTATAATGGTTAAAATAGTGTTATTAATATCTTAATGAAACATATTAATATCTTTAACACCTATTATGATCATTTTACAACATTATTCGACACATTTATTATAATTATTTTGTTATTGACTTTGTTTTAGGAGTGTTCTTCACGTGGTTTCCATGATCGGTTCATGATGGATATTCTTTTCGATTCAAAGTGAAACTCCAGAATAGGAATTGAATGGTATTTACATAATTATAGAACCATAAATTATACTATTTATCATTTTTAATTCTGAGATGAGGATGATTCATACATTAAAATATTATTGATATTTGTTTATGTCATTTTGGCGATTCTTCGATCATAATGAACTCATTTTGTTTTATAAATTAATCACATGTGTAAAAAATGATTCTAGAAACTTATAGAAGATAAAATAAATAAATTATAATCTATTTTAACCCTAAAATTGTTTCATGACCAGTTTATTAGGAAGTAACAAAATTGAAATCACATCATTCATGATGTAAGTAACTCGACACATCACAAATGGTGTTTTATTTTCTTGAATAAGTGGGAGAGGAGAAGAAGTATAATGGTGAATATTACATAAACATGATTAAATATATAATATGTAAGATACTGGATCATTCATGCCTTTTGTACAAGGGTAGATGGTGAATTAATAATAAAATAAAGGAACTTGAAATAAAAGAATAGTTGAGAAATCCCTTACGAAAATTCGGCATCCTAACAGCTATGAAACATGGTTATAGAAAACATTAAAAAGAGATTGTACAAGGGTCAAAAGTCCATAAATTAATCATAATATATATATATATAGAATAAAATGAAAATAAGAACATGTTATGGAAACTAGAGAGTCATACCACATAAAATAGAGCTTGAAAGGAAAATAAAAGAAGTTGATAATTCTCTTACCTTGTAGAGTAACTCCTAAGACATGAATGTTGGGAAATTGGGGGATAGATTACAACTTGTGAGGAATACTAGGGAGGTAATAAGACAATATATTCAATGGGGTGGAATTTTGTATTAATTAAATTATGGAATGGGTTCGTATTTATAGCAAAAGTGGGGGAATATTTTATTAATTTCCAAGGGACACCTCATTAGTGGTATTTGCAAAACAAATGGGCTAGAACATCATATATTCAAATGGTATCAACCCCTTGTGACACATCATAACTTATTTTACTATACAGAAGTCTACCAGAATTATTACATCATTAATGATGTCATTAAACTTACCCAAAACTCAAAAATATATTTTTACTATTTACTGAAAATTCAACTGTTTCAAAAAATCCCAAAAATTCACCCTAACCATTTTTCAATGTGTAGAATTGAAAAATAAACCCCATTTTATGAAAATAATTTTCTAAGTATTTTTAATTTAATTTTTTAAATAAAATCATAATTTATTAAAAAATAACAATTTTAAATCTATAACTCATTATTAAACACTTTAAAAAATTAATCAACACCTCATTATCTTGTAAAATTAAGAAAATAAAATAATTATAAAATTTACTATTAATTAGGGTCATATTACTATTCACATTACTATTCATAAGGGTAGGTTACTATTCGCCAAAAATCAAGTTGGTCCCATTAGACTCCAAATAACTTACTGATCATAATTTTAGATGACCGTTTTTCAAAATTCAAAACATAGAAGCTGCAAAAATTATGTTTAAAGGATAGTTATATATATATACTTAAAATAAAGTTCCATGAATTTCAATTTATTTTTTTAAAACCTAGGGGTGTTACATTGTCCCCACCTTTTGGAAATTGTGTCCCCATAGTTTTATTTATTCATTAAATAAGTGAGGTTACCTTTCCCTTATATCATTTTTAGAATCTCATGTTGCTTATTTGACCATGTGGTTTCTCTGCAAAACCTTTACATTGTGGATTAATGTATTCTGCAATACATGTTCCCTTTGATCAAGAATCTGAACTGGTTTCTCTTCATAAGAAAGGTTCCCTTCTGGCTGAACTACTTCTGGGATCATTACATGAGACGAATCTGGCACATACTTTCTCAACATCGAAACATGAAAAACATTATATACCTAAGAAAAACATGGATGCAAAGATACTCGGTATGAAACTAGTCTAACTTTCTCTAGGATTTCAAAAGGACCAATGAATTGTGGTCTTATCATTCCTTTCTTACAAAATGTATCACACATTTCCAAAGAGAGATTTTAATGAATACATGGTCACCTACCTCAAATGAGAAGTCATTTATTATGTGGTATACATAACATTTCAACCTACTCAAGTCTATCCTCATATGATGTTGGATCATCTTCACTTTCTCATCCACTTCCTCTACTAACTCTGGTCTCATAAACCTTTTATCCATGAATTCATCCCAAAAATATGGATTTTGACACTGCTACCCATAAAATGCCTCAAATGAATCATTCTATATACTAGAGCGAAAATAGTTATTATAAGAAAACTTAACTAAATAAAGATGATTATCCCAACTTCCCTGGTAGTCCATTGAAGAAGCTCAAATCATATCCTCCAAAGTTCGAATCGATCATCTTGAATACCCATCTGATTGGGGATAAAAATCTATACTAAAATTTAATTATGTTGCCAATGACTTCTGAATACCCTTCCAAAAGATTGAAGAGAACCTAGGATCCCAATCAGATACAATAGAAAGAGGAACTCCATGTAAAAATGGATATATTATCCCATTTCGACTCTGGCATTGGAAAAGGTTGAATCATCCCCTTAGATAACTACTGCTCTTCTTTAACCTGTTGAATTTTAAAACTTTTCCTAGTAAATTATTCAATATCCCTTTTCATTCCATCTCACCAATAATACTCTTGAAGGTCTCTGTACATCTTAGTACATCCAGGATGAACTGAAAATAAAGAACTATGTGATTCACACAAAAAACCTTTCTTCAATTGGGAATCACAAGGCACACATAAGGTTTTTCAAAATCTTAAAACACAATCATTATCAAGGTAAAATTTTGGAAACATACCCATTTTAACAAATTCAACCTTTTTTTATAGCTCACGGTCTTCCTTATATGCTTTATTAATTCTGTTTGATAACGATGACCGCACTAAAAACTAAAACAAAACAGATGTATTTCCTACACCAACAACTTCTATGCCAAAATTCATCAATTCATTTACCAAGAGATCATGTTCCAAACGTAACATGGTTAATGATGAATGATGTTTTCAACTCAAGGCATCCTCCACTTTGTTATATTTTCCTAGATGGTAATTGATTGTGAGATCATATTCCTTTATTAGTTCAATTCATCTTTTCTACCTCATGTTTAATTCCTTATGAGTGAATATATACATTAGAATTTTATGGTCTGTATATATTTTACATTTGGATTTTTATAAATGATGCCTCAAAAATTTTAAAGAAAAAACCACATCTACTGATTCCAAATCATGTGTGGGATAATTTAACTCATCTGGTTTTAGTTGTCTTGAAGCATAAGAAATTACTTGATCATTCTTCATCTGAACAAAACCAAGTCCCTTCAATAAAGCATCACTCTAGATGAAAAACATGCCATTTTGGGAAGGCAATGCCAAAACTAGTGCAGTCACCAATATCTTCTTCAGTTCCAGAAAACAAAATTTCATTTTCATATTTCCAAACAAATTTATCCCCTTTTCATGTTAATATAGTTAGTGGGATAGATAAATACTCAATTTTTTTTAATAAACTTTCAGTAATAACCTACTGATCCAAGAAAACTATGAATCTATGTATAATTTTTTGGTATTGGCCATTCGTCAACCATTTTTTTTCCAGGATCAGTTTTTATTCCATCCTTATATATAATGTAACCAAGAAAAGAAATATATTTCTAACATAAATCACACTTGTAGAATTTTTCATACAATTTCTTTTCTTTAAATGTTTACTAAATAACCCTTATATATTTTTCATTCTCCTCTTTACTTATAAAATATAATATAATTTCATCAATAAACACAAAGAAAAACTTATCCAAGAACTCATGAAATATTCTATTCATAATTTCCATGAATAAAGTGGGTTTGTTAGTAAACCTAGAAGAAATAAATTTAAATTAATAATGACCATGTCAAGTATGGAATGAAGTCTTCGAGATGTCTTTGTCCTTTACTTTCAATTGATTTTACCCCTTCCTCATGGCAACCTTCAAAAAATACTGTGCTCCCTGGAGATAATTAAAAAAATCATCATTATAATGGAAATGGTACTTGTTTTTAATATTAATGTTATTCAAGTCTATATAGTCAATGAAAAGCCTCATTGAACCATATTTATTTTTAACAAACAAGACATAAGCACCCCATGGTGAAGTGCTAGGTCAGATGAAGCCTTTATCTAATAATTCATACAACTGCATTTTTTATTCCAAAAGATCCATTTGGGCTATTTGATAAAGGGGTTTAGAAATTTGAATAGCATTAGGAAATAAGTTAATAGTCAACTCGGCCTCTCTAATAGGAATAATACCAAAAAATCATCAGGAAAAACATATAGGTATTCATTTACCACTAGTACATAATTAATCTGTATAGTTCCCTTGTCTTCAAAAATATGAGCAAGATAACTTTAATTACCATCCATTATCAGTTTCTTAGCTTCTTAAAATGTTATAAATGGTATGGGATTCTTCTTTTACACAAACTAAAATTCTTTCTAAAAATTAAAAAAAAAATCTTGGAAGTCTATCTTAGCATGATAAAAAGAAAGACAGTTCATACCCAAGATAACATCAAACTCTACTAGAGGAAAAACAAAAAGGTTTGTAGGTATACTCTTTCCACAGGCAAGGATAGGTAGATTATTATAATTTGTTTTTCCTAAAATATTTCCTCCAGTTTTTTTTACCATGAGATCTTGTTTCATTTTATGAGGTGTAATTCCGAATTTTTCATAAAATTTCTCAGAAATGAAGGAATGTGTAGACCCTAAATCAAAAAACACATTTCCAAAATCTATAAAAATACATAATGTGCATGATACTACCACATTTGAAGGCCCAACATCTGTTTAATTGGTTGCAAATGATTTTACGAAACCCTTATCCTTCCTATATTGATGATTCCCAACATGAGTGACTAGAATCAGACAATCATTATAAATATTACCCAATTAGATAGAGTTAAAGCATATCACCATCAGCATCTCATTAATTTTCGGATCATTTTCCTTACACTCACAAGACATGTGTCTAAAATTTACTCATTTATATAATTTCCATGAATTTAAAATACCTTCACCAATATTCCTTTTACCACAAACTTCATAAGAAGGGAAATTGATTTTCTTACCTCTAGAGTTCTTTGACGAATTCTTACCCGAATCCAGTCAACCTGGCCACTTCTTATTCTTTTCATCACGAGGCACATATGTTTCACCAAACTCCATCTCCACTTTTTCATCATAATGAACAAGTTTATCATAGATTTTAAACTATCATGAAGCCAATGATATTCGCAAAAATGGTTTCAAACAAGAGTAAAATATATTAATTTTACTATCAAAATCCTAAGTAAAATCTGGTACATGCTTGACTAGTATTGTAAAATTGGCAGCATATGCTGCCACATAATCATTATCTTTCTGCTTCAGTTCCATGAATTGCTTCTCCATTCTGAGTCGAATAGTTTTGGGAAAATATTTTTCAAGAAAAGTCTCCTAAAATCATCTCATTCCAAAATTTCAAGATCATATCTTTCTCTTATATTCTTAACCAGATACCACCATTGATCATATTCACCTTCCAAATGAAATTTTTTTAGTATTACCTTTTGACGTTCTGAACATCCCTTGACATCAACTATCTTTTCTAGAGCATTGATCTGTCCTTCAGCTGTCACTGGATCTATGGTTTCATTGAATTCTGGAGTATATTGCCTCATAAAATGCACCAAAAAGTCATGTTTATTCATAGTAGATCATGTTCCACTCTATCATGAATACCACCCCTATTTATTTCTTGAGTCAACTGATCCATTGATGTCACAAACTTCTCAGTTCTGATTCCCACTATTCCAAGATGCAGATTCGTATAGACATCAGCCTCTTGGTGCCTTCCTACTTCATCTTCTATGTTTATTCTATAGAAAACTATTCTGAAAAAACATTACTTATAAGAAGCAACATGGTAATCCTTAAATTCTATAAAATTTCAAGTTTCCATAGAGTAAAAATCATTTATGGTATTCTTTTAACATCATCCTAACCCCTAATGTTAACTAAACCATCCTATGATACCAACTATAATGACCTGACCTGAAAACATTACATAATGCTAATTATTATACAATAACATATAATCATACCCAATTGGGATATTTTTGGGTTTAGAGTTTTAAATAATTATGATATCATACATACATAACAAACCACGTTCTGAAAAAGAGGGTACTACTAAAAACAATATCTTTTTCTCAAAATATAAAACATTAAAACTTAAAACTTGATTTCTTTGACAACACTCCATATCAAATAGCATGACTCCCTAATTTCTCTTAACCATACTTATATCTTGTGAAAAACGTTTTTAAAACATTGGATGAGTATAAAAATTAGTAAGGGATATAAAGAATTAAACCATTAGTCAAGTGATAAAATAAAAACCAATAAACCCCATAATCATAAAAACTCATATGCATGAAACATAATGTAGGTTCCTTGGGAAATATTTACCATATAACTATTTCAATCACCCTAACGCATGGAATAACAATTTTTTAAAATTCCACCTCCAGAGTACCCAATGCATTGGAGAGTTATAATGGGGCTCACCCATCATATATTAAGCTATAATGGGTTGAACCGAACATATTTTTAGTTATAATGGGCTTAAAATAATATAAATAATTTCCAAGGAACATATCAGGGTAATAATGTATCTTGGAATTAGGAGAAATTTCTCATTCCATATACATAAAAAACCATCCACCAAAAATATATGAAACATTGTTTTAAAAGGATTTTAAAAGGAATGTCCCTTAATAAATAATTCGAGTGAGAATTAATAGAATGGAATGGATTTTCATATACACTTTAAATTAAAATAGTGAAACAAAATATAAACAAAAATTTATCAAACCAATAATTTCAATACCACATAATGAATAATGAATAAGGTTAACCCAAATAATAGAAACTGGTATAATAATTCCCTTACCTCGGGTAATTATGACTTAAAAAGTGTTTAAACCTCCTGTATAATAGTTAAACTACTGTTATTAATATCGTAATGAAACATACTAATATTTATAACAACTTATCCGTTCATTTAACAACATCATTCGACACATTTATTATAATTATTTTGTTATTTACATTGTTTCGAGTGCATCCTTTACATGGTTTCCATGATCGGTTCATGAGGGATAATCTTGTTGATTGGAAGTGACAGTCCATAATTAGAATAAGATGGTACTTACATATCTATAAAACCATAAATTATACAATTTATCAATTTTAATTCTTATATGTGGATGATATATAATTTAAAACACTGTTGATATTTGTTTAGGTCATTTCGTTGATTCTTCAATCGTAATGAACTCATTTTGTTATATAAATTAATCACATCTGTAAAAAATGATTCTAGAACCTTATATAAGATATAATACATAAATTATAATATATTTCAAACATAAAAATGGTTTCATTACCAATATTTCAATATGTAAAACAAATTGGATTCACATCATCCATAATGTTGGTAAATCGACACATCACATAGGTGTTTTAATTTCTTGAATAAGTGGGAAAGGAGAAGAATTATAATAGAGAATATTCCATAAAAATGATTAAATATAGAATATTTAAGATACTTTATCATTCATGCCTCTTGGATAATGGGATATTATGAAGTAATAAGAAAATAAATCCACTCGAAATAAAATAATAATTGAGAAATCCCTTACGAGAATTTGGCAGACTAAGAGCTATGCAACATGGTTTTTGAAAACATTAAAAATAGAGGGTAAATGGGTCACCCATACATAAATAAATAATAATAAATTATATATATAGAATAAAAAATAAATAAGAATATGTTGCGGAATCTTGAAAGTTATACCACAAAAAATAGAACTTGAATGGAAAAAAAGAAAGAAAATGAGAATTCTCTTACCTTGTAGAGTAACTCCTGTGACTTGATGTTTGCAACCTTAAGGGATTTATGAAACCTTGGGAGGACTACTAGGAAGGTAAGAAGATCATATATTCATTGGTGATGAATTTTAAATTAATGTAATGAAGGAATGGGTTGATATTTATAGCAATAGGGATGGAATATTTTATTAATTTCCAAGGGATACCTCATTAGTGGTAGTTGAAAACCCCTGGGCTTTCCCATGGTATTTTCCATGGTATAAGCCACTTGGGAAACATCATAACTTATTTTACTATAAAAAATTTGACCAAAAATATTTCAACATTATTACATTATTAATGATGTCATTAAACTTACTGAAAACTCAAAACAGTATTTTTACTATTCAACGAAAATTCTATTATTTCAGAAATATCCCAAAAATTCACCCTAACCATTTTTCAATTTGTAGAATTAAAAAATGAACTCCATTATTTGAAAATAATTTTCTAAATATTATTAATTTAATTTTTTAAATAAAATCATAATTTATTCAAAAATAAAAATTTTAAATCTATAAATCATTTTTTGACACATTGAAAAATTAATTAACATCTCATTATCATATAACCTTAAGAAAATAAAATAATAATAATACAATTTACTATTCATTAGGTTCATATTACTATTCATAAGGGTATGTTATTGTTCATGAGAAATCAAGTTGATTTCATTATACTCAAAATAACTTATTGATCACAATTCTAAATGGCCATTTTTTGAAATTCAAAACATAGAAGCTGCAAAATTATGTTTAAAGGATAGTTATAAATATCTACATAAAAAAAGTTTCATTCATTTCAATTTATTTTTTTAAAACCATGGGGTGTTACATAAGTTATTGTTGATATTTTCTTTTATACCCTTATTAAGCATTTAAAAACATTTTTAATTTTGTTCCCGTTACTAGGTTATAAAGTATGGTTTTATGTATGACATGTATTAAAACGATGAGAGTTATGAATAACTTAGTGGGTGATGATGTAGATCTATTATGAAAACAATTTATGTATCCAATTTTCTAAAAACACTAAACCTATTAAATTATAGCATGGTTCATAATGTTTTATATTTAAATATTTAACTAATAATTTGTAATATTTATGTATTAAAAAGTATGGGTTTCTATATATGGTATCTGAGTAAGATTTAGTAACATTTAGAAACATAGATGAGAAAACTTTAGTGAGAACCCTTAGGATAATATTATTTTTAGGGTATTTCACTAAATTATAGTAATTAAAGGACTGTGGATTTCAAAGAAAAAAATCTTATCCAGATACAACAGGTGGTTGTGGTATTTTAACACATTCATCTAGGGAAATAACCCAAACATGATTCATTTCAATTATGTCTGAGCCGTAATTCAAGTGCACTATGAGTGTTCACTTACTTCACACCTTATTTTAAATCCTGGGGTCATATTCTTGGGTTAATTAAAAAAAATTTATGAACCATTATAAAGTATATAAATATTTTATAATCGAGGAATATCATGGTAAAACCAAATTTTCATATCTTAAAAAAATGATTTCATGATTTAGGTATCCGATAAATAATTTCTTGTGATTATGTGATTCCCCACTGTGATTATTATTGCTCAGTAAATTCTTTTTCATCTTAGTCAATATATGTAACATGAAATAATACTATTAATGATGAATGTGATAGACAATTCAATTATTGTCCTCTTGAGAAATAAAATGTTATGGGAGATGGAATGAAAAAAACATTGTCAATCTTATATGACATTATCAATCTATGAATCATGTTGAGATTCTAAATGAGAAAATGAGGGAACAACACTCTGTTGAGTCCTACATGGGGAAACAACAACCTTCATTTAGTGGGTTTATTGATGCACTAGTCAATGAGAAATGGATTAGTACCACTAAAAATGATATTTTCCATTATCCATTATTCGAAACATGAAAATGTTATTTTATTTTTTTACCATTTTGATGGTGAAACTGATCTGTGGTGGAATATTATCAAGAAAAAGAAGTAGTATGAATAAATTTACAATAGGGAGGGGATGATTTTAGGAACATATTTTTTAAATAACTAATTTTCATGTATTATTTGTATGAAAATAGATATATAATTCTTCAAGATAAAATATATGGATGGAAAATCAATTAGTACCTATGACGAAAATTTTACAGGTCATGGGATGTACTCTTTTAGTGTTATCATACAACATGAAAGTAATATTGATCAATTCCTAAGTTACTTAATACTAATTATTTAGATGGTTTTATCCAGAAGAAACTTCTGTAAATGGGGATAAATATTTCACTATGCTATCAAGTTACAAATGGGGATTGGATTTACCCATCAATATCATAGTTTTTATAAGAAAATAATGAATTAATTTAGAGGAAATTATAATAATAAAATCATGAAGAGAATAATTTGTGATTTCCTTTATGCTTGAAGAGTGGAAAGAATCTCGATTAAAGTTTCTTAAAGGTACAAGTGAATTTTTTAATTATGGAAAATAATATTATCAAGAAAAATAATTTCAAATTGATGTTAATATGACAGTAAATGAAATGAATAATCCAAAATATAAACTGGATACATTTTCCATTCTCCAATATTTAAAATTATATGAGTATGGACAATATGGTAACCAGTGATAAAATTTGAAGGTTTAAAATTATAACCAATATTGATAAACTCATAAACCTTGAGAAAAATTTAAATATCGCTTGATCACTATTCCTAATATTGATCATGGTAATGAATATGGGAAAGATATATTTACATTTCAATCTAGAACTTATAATATATTATTTGATTCTCTATCTAACCACCCTTTTATATCCAATGATTTTTAAAATGGTATGAAAATATGAATTGAAATATTATATTTTTAATTATTAATGGAACCCCCTTTGGGTGCGATGATCACATATCAATTTTAATATTCCACACCAATTGAAGTTTGTGTAAATTTGATTCCTTAAAATATAATCATTCTCCCTCTAGTTGAATTTAATATTATCTTCATCTTGGATTTTATTTCTTTATAGAAATCTCACATCAATTATTGTGGAATATAAATCACAAATGATATTGTGAACCATAGTTATGATAAACTATTAGAGCGATGATAAATATTAAATTTTCAAGTAAATTCCATCCATTGTATGGATATTGATTTCCATTCCAAAGGATTATTTATCTTAGATAGTTGGGGATAAACTGAAAATAAAAATTATTCTTATTGTGTAGGAAGGTTTTGATTTATTTCAAGAATATTTTCCTATTCTTCTACAAAATCATGAAGTTTATTTTTAAATAGAACATATACCTAGTGATACACCAATTTTAAAGGCTTCATATAGAGTGAAACTAATTGAGTTATAATAATTAAGGAATCAACTCTTGAGATTCTTGATAAGAGATTCATTGATCCAAATTCATCAAAATGGCCTTCTAAAATTCTTATTTTTATAAATAGAAATATGGATCAATGTGGCTCAAAATTTATTTTTAGAGACATAACAAGATCAAAATATATAATAATTACCCATACCATATTGATGGTTTTTTTATATATTATGAGGAGCTCAATATTTTTCTAATATTGATCTTCAATCTAGATACTACCGATTGGAGGTAAAATGATTATACATACCTAATAAATCCCTCCACGTGATGTATGTAAATTATAGATCTATTTTAATTCAATTTTTTATTAACAATTCCCACACTATATTCATGTATATATTGAATAATGTATTTAAAATTTATCGAAATATGTTTGTGGTATTATTTATAGAAGATATTTTTATATATTCTACGAGAAAATAAGATAATGAATATTTATTGACAATTATACTAATGACCCTAAAAAGGATAATTTTTATCAAAAATTCACAAAATGTGAATTTTTCTATAAAAATATTCATTTAAGGTTATGTAATCCCATGTGTGGTTATGTCGGTGGATACACCAAGAAAAAAAGTTATTGATCATTCTCCCAAACTAGCTATTATGACTAAGATCTTTAGTTTTCTTATTTCAGCTAGATATTCTTTGAGATATGTATAAAATTATCACAGCTATATAATATTCACATCAAGTTAACTAGAAAGGGTTACATATTCCATTACTAAAATTAATGTGAGAAAACATTCAAGGAACTGAAAAGAAGGTTACTCATCACACTTATACTTACACTACCCTATAGTGGGAAAGGGATAGTTATATTTTGTAATGTAACAATGATGGGACTAGGATGTGTCCTAATGTAAAATCATATGAAAATAGCCTATGAATGATTAAAATAGAAGTATCTTGAGAAAGATTACCCAAATCTTTATTACAGTTAGTTGTGGTAATTTTTTCATTAAATAAGGAAATGAATTTATAGTGAATGTTGTGCAATTAAAAATAGTTAAATATGCACCATATAATATTTTTGGGGTTGATTAAATATTATTACTACTGAATAAGTTACCACTCTGGGGAATTGAATAATGTGGATGCAGATTTGATTTGAAATAATATTGTTGTCTTATTTATAATGAGAATAATAGGAGATCCAAAATATTAGGATTTTTGAAAGATTGATCATGAAGTCTAATTGGAATGTAATAAATCTTCACTTTCTCAAATGTCTGTTCAATAATCTATCTAACTAGATATTAAAGAGGTGAATAATGAAGATATTGAGTTAAAACTAAGGTAAGAATTGTTCCCAAAATAATCCTTGGTTGTTATTGGATTATAATGTTCATAAATAGTGTATGTATCATGTCTATACTATATTTTAATAAAGAGTTATTTTATTATTCTCATATTTCTTCATTATCAATTCATCATGGTAGTACAAAGATGTACATATATAAAAAAATATTTATGTTGTGATAACCTAAATATATGTATTGAAGAGTATGTATTATGGTTTATTCTAAGTCAAAAAATTAATTATAAGAGACAAAACACTAAGGGGATGATAAAACCATCATCCATACCAGAATGGAGATGAGAAACATCACCATTTTTTTTCAAAGTACCCAAAATGTCTACATTCCATAATTCGATTTGGGTTATAGTCGATCACCTTATGAATTCAAAATTATTTATTGGTATCATAAAACATTCCTATATTTATAAACTTTCAAGAATATACATTAATAATGTGGTAAGGTTGTATGGTGTATTGCGTTCTCTTTTATCTAATCGGTTTCAAAGCATTACTAAAAAGTTTTTTTGTTGTCTTTAGCATGATCAAGAATCATATTTGTGTTTCAGTACTTCTTATAATACTCATAAATATTGTCATTCTAATATAAACATTCAAAAAAAGAGGATATTGTGAGATATTATTCTATGGAATTCAAATATGGCTAATATCTAAACCTTACTATAGTCATGTTTTCTTACAACAATTACTTTCTCTCATGTATTCATATGGAAATATATTAATCCACTAATAGAAAGAGGAATATAACTCAAATGTTCTAGGATTAATTTAGAGAAATAATTCAATTGGGACTTGAAGTGTGATCCAACTCTTATAGTTATTTGGATTTCACTTCTCTTTCTTCTTATCCCTATTCATATTTTTGGGATTCAATGGATGATTAATAATTTTATAATGACCTTTCTCTTTATTTGATATTTAAACATGATTTATTACATAAAATTGCACTTAATAAAACTCAATAAGATCGATATTTCTAGTGTCTTTGGGATATAAAAACATTAGATAAAAACATAAAACATTAAATACATGTCTTTATTGAAAACTTAATTTATATGACCACAACATTCCTTCATACTCATCATTGCAAGGGCTAACCTAAATACATACATAAGAAAAGGGTGAACTGTAAAACCCAGTAAGGGAGAAAAAAATGAATAACATGATGAAAACAATACATGTTAGAAAATATATATATCAATGAATCATATGAGTAACATGAACATAAATACATGAAACAGCATGATTATCATAACATGGAAATGTGGCAACAACAAAAAACACTACATCATTAACAAAAAGGAATCGGGTAAACCCATATATCAAAATGATGGAAAAAATTACTATAAAGGAATTTTTTAAACCCCTATCCCATCTTGATTTATCATGGTACAAAATATTACCCAATATATTTGAGCACTATCAGGGCACACCCTTCATAATCATTTCAATTTCTTGTTTAATTGTGACACATAGATCATATAATATGGATTCATTCAACATCATCATTTATTCCATGATATAGAAATGTGGAAAACATAAATTTAATTCCCTAATCAATATGTATATGTGCATAAAGGTGAATACTTTTTCTAGAGGAATGGGTACAATATTCACTACATGATGATTTTGGTATGGAAAAGTGTGCTACAATTTCGGAAGCATAACAGTGTCATATAGAAATTCCTAAAATGGTTAGAGGAGAAATAAAGGTGTCTCTCAATATTTATACAGGAAATGGATAGTGAGGAATCGTGGAATATAATACCCCAAAATATGAAATGAAATTTAAGATGAAAAATACAAATTAAGTGCTTGAAATTTTAATGACAAGACAGAAATCCATTACGGAGTTTCAGCATAGTAATGGTGTAGGTAAGCGTCTAAATGGGGAGGATAAATGATACCTAATTGAAATAACATAAAATGGAAATAGGTAAATTGTTATAAAAGGATGAAAATATAACCAATTTAAAAGAAAAACACTAATTTCAAATAAGGTTCTTGAATTGAATGTAATAGAGAAAGGTGAGGATCCCTTACTTGGATGTGTGATCCCAAAGGCTTGGGAGGCATCAAGGGAGCATGGGGTGACTTGGGAGGACTCTAGTTGGTAGGTTCAAATGGTAGTAGAACTTATAAGATCTTGAGTGAATATAAATTGGTGCTTGGGTGAGTTTATATATGAAAGGTGGGGGATTATTTATTATTTTGGTTTTGGATACAACACACAAAAATATTCAAAACCACAAACCATACCATGGTTTTGTCCAATTTTTATGGAAAAGGGGAGTGGTGTGAATTATTTTATATGTCCAAAGGACTACGATATTAAAATATTTTTCTTTATCATGTAGAGGTGAGTCACACTTTCCAAGAAATGATTTTAAATCTTAAAATATTTTATATGTCTTGGAGGATTCACTAAGGCTTTATAAAATAAATCAAACAAACCTAAAATTTCATTTTTTTTAAATATAAAAACATATATTTTAAATAATATAAATTTTATATTATTTTATTACATCCCTAATGAGTCATTATGATGTCATAAAACTCATTATATATTTATAAAGTATTTAATTTTTTCCCAAAAATTTGACTGTCTCGGGAAATTATGAAAAATTAACCATTTGATAATTTTGACATCTTCATTCCAAAAATAATATTCATTTTATCTAAATAATATTCTAATTATTTTAATTTTTACTTTAAAAATAAAAATGGATATTTATTAAAACATGATGGGTTTTGAAAAAAACAGTTTTTAGACCATAATAAAATTTACATTTGACTTCATAAAAATTATAAAATCCATAATATTTAATAATAATATTTTATTTAATTCAAAAATTCATTAATTTGTCCAAATATATTTCTTAATTGAATTTGAATATTAATAAATAAATCTATTTTTTCATTAAAAATAATTTACAAAGTAACAATAATAGAATGAACGTATATTCATTATTCTATACGAAAATAATTAACATATTCATAATTCAAATTTCTTGTTACATATCCCTTTATTACACCAGTGTGTGCCCTAAGATAAAGTTTTGAGATGGTGGGGCTTTCATAGGGCCATTTGGTTAACTTGGTCTGGGTTTGGATCTTGATGAGTTTTACCTTCTTCCATAAACAGGTTTTCTCACGCTTAAGTTGTTGGATCTTGGCTTTGGATTGGTCTAAGGAAAATCTCATAAATGTTATCTCTCTTGGAATCTCTAATAAATGTGATTCACAGGGTATGAATCTACTGGTTGAAGTCACCACTTCATTTTTTCTATTTCAAAATGATTTGTTAATACCCTATATTTATACTAGTCATGTGACCACTGTTAAATAGAAATATTATCAACAGTAAGGTTACATAGCAATAATTTAAATCCAACTGGATATAATAATATAAAATGAGTTCATGTTTTTTCTATTTCTGTAAGAGATTTAATAAAAGGAAAATTAATTTTATTCATATATGTTTGGGTTGCTACAAAATTACACCCTTTTTAAATTTCTCCCTCAAAATTTTATTTTCCCAATATAAAAAAATGAAGGTAACTATGAAGACTCACTTCCTTCGGTTCCCACATCACTTATTCAAACTTTTAGTTTATCCCCAACACTTTTATGAGGGACATTGTCATATTTTGTAGAACTTTTTCTCTATGATCTAATATTTTCACCAGCTTCTCTTCATAAGAGATTTCATTCTCCAATGGTATTACCTATGGATTGAGTATATGTGATGGGTCTGGTATATATTTCTTTAAGAATGATACATGGAATACATCATAGAATTGATACAAGATCAGTGGGATCGCTAATCCATAGGCCAAAACTTCAATGTAATCAAAGAACTCAAAAGGGACAATGTACCTTGGACTAAGCTTTCCCTTATCCCCAAATCTCAAAACTCTCTTCCATTAAAATATGTTGAGGAATACCATGTCTCTAAAATTAAAATCTAGGTCTCGATGACGATTTTCAGTATATCTCTTTTGTTGAATCTAGGTAGCTTTAATGTGGTGATGGATGGTCTTAACCTTTTCTTCCATTTCATTGACCATTTCAGGGCCTAGAAGTTATTGTTCCCCAATATCATCCCATCATGTTGTTGTCATGAACCTCTTCTCATAAAGTTCTTCCTAAGGATCCATTTGGATTCTCGAGTGGAATATATTATTGTAAGAGTACTCAACAAAAGGAATATGATGGTCGCATCCATCTTTGAAGTCTATTGAGAAATATCTCAACATGTCCTCAAGTTTCTTGATAGTCCGCTCAAATTTTCCATCAGTTTGAGGGTATAGGTCATGATGAATTTAAAATCAGAGTTTAGAGCATATTAGAGACTCTTCTAGAACCCATAAGTGAATCTGAGATCTCAATCAGATAAAATTTATAGTAATAAACCATACAGCCTCACCACTTCTCTGATTTATATTTCGGCTAGTTGATTCAGTGATAAATCCTATTGAATTGCAATGAATTTTATATTCCTTTTAAGATGATCCACAAAAACCCAGATAGCATTGTTTTCTTTTGATGTATTCAGAAGTCCGGGGACAATGTCCATGGTGATGATTTCCAATTTTCATACTGGTATGGGATTTGGATTCATTATTCCAATAGACTTCTTCCACTAAACCTTCACTTACTGAAATACCAGGAACATTGATGTATATTTATTGATCTCCGTCTTCACATTATCCCACCAATAGTGCACTCAAAGATCTCGATACATCTTCATGTTTCCTATGTGAATAGAGAAATTCGAATTATGTGCATCATCCAAAAGTTTTTTCTTTAACTCCATATTTGACAGAACACAAAGTCTTCACCAAAATCTCATAATTCCTCTTTCGTTTACAATAAACTCTGAGTATTTTACTTTTATAATAGTTTCCACTATCTTCTGAATTCCCTCATCATATTTTTGATAATCCTTTAACTTTTTTAAAAGAGATGGTTGAGAAATAGTTTGTAAAAGGATTGATGATGTTCCCTTATTTATGATTCACATGTCCATCTTCATCAAATCTAAGAAGATTGGATCATTTTCAATTCTTATCAATGATATAATTGATGGGTCCTTTCTACTTAGAGAATATGCCACATCTTTTTCTTTCCCAGTGTTGGCGCTAAAATATTGGACGCAAAGGGAAGAAGGAAAAGAAGCTTGTGCGCTGCCTCACGAAGCCCCAACGCGGAGCTCCCCCGAGCAATGCGGCCGCCATGAAGCGAAGGAGGCATTAATGCTCTATGAACGCCCTGACGTTCGTGACCTTCCACGGAGTAGATGAGGAGGTAACCCTCTGTGAACCCGGTTGAAGTTCACGACCCTCCGCGAAGCAACCACGGCCCCTTTGCGCCGTGTGAGCTCTGCTTCGCAGTTCCCCTTGCCTATAAATACCGGGCTCCCCCTGAGCCAACGGGAGGGACAATTTGACCTTTCATCTTCTCAACTCCCGAATTGCGAAGCACCCTTTTCCCCATGAATCATGAGCTCCGTGAGGAATTTTTGATTCGTGAGAGGCCTTCGCCTTGTCTATTTTTGAGCACCTCTTCTGAGAGGGATGCTCTTCACGAAGCCGCAGGGCCTACGTGAAGGAAGGGGATTCCCAAGGGAACCCAGACAGTTGTGGAGCATTTATGCTTTGTGAAACACCCATCCTGTACAAGTTATCCACATGCTAAGGCAAGGTCACTATACTTCTCGAAGCACACTGCTTCACAGCACCTTGCTTCGCGAGGCACCTCCGCTTCGCGAGGCTGTGCTCCGCGAACACCCTTCCACTTCACGAAGCACCACCCACGTGTACTTCTGCACCATTCTAAGGCCAAGGAACTCTACTTCACGAATCACACCCCTTTGCAAGTGCTCTCCACTATGCTGAGAAACCATGCTCCACAAGGTACCTGCCTTTGGACCCCTTTTATTGGCAATTCCTCTTCCCGTGTGACCCTCTAGGTTTGCACGATGTGATTTCAAAGTCCCATGGATGACACCACCCATAGCTTTGCTTCACCTAATGCTTCTTTCCATAGGCATGCTAGCGGTTATTGCTTCTTCTCATATCCATGCTAACGTGGACCCATCGATGGTTCGCTCTGCGACCCCCCTTTGCCATGGCCTTGCTTGTACCTTCCCTCACACAAGGGGCAGAAGGTACCAGTCATGTAAGTCCTAGGGGTGTGGAGTAAACCCACCTCGTCTGAGCTGCAGGAAATTAAACTACCAAGCACCTTGTCCTCAAGACATGACGTTAAACTGTGACCCTACCCCGTGCCTCGCACGTAGGGCCCCCCCCCCATCTCGGACATTCTTTACGCCGCTCATCTCCACGGGAATGGAATCACCCTCACATGGGATGATATCCTCCTTCTCGGAGTGACATATTTCCATGAGAGAAGGGCAACCAACTTGGTGTAAGCCCCGTTTCCCCCCTTGTGGAAGGTAGCACCCATGCACCTCCGTACATTCCCACTACCAAGGCCAGTGGAAGTTATGATAGAGAACGAGGCACCTTCCATCTTTGGTCCCAAATCCCTCTCCCGTTGCGCTTTGATACACTATGGGCCTCTATCCTGGAGTAAATCCCAACACCATGGTCCGCCTAATGCGTAAGCCCCTCTTCGCTTCTCACGGACGCACCCTTCGTGATATGATTGTCAGGTCTCTGCTGCCTCTTGTTTCTCACACTGAGCATGACTCACGTGGGCTTAGAGTAAGTATTGATCATGGAAATTCCCTCATCCAGCATGACGTTAAACTGTATGATCTCATCCAGCATGATGTTAAACTGTATGCCCTCGTCCAGCATGACCTTAAACTATATGCCCTCATCCAGCATGACGTTAAACTTTAGGCCCTCATCTAGCATGACGATAAACTGCACACCCATGTCCCGCATGACGTTAAACTACACATCCATTTGAACTACGAGGTCTTTGATCCATGTCAAGGCATGGTACGTAGGAAGCCCTCACGAGGTTCAAGCCCACCGCCCGTCATTTCTTCACGTCAGATTCCACCCTCGTCCAGCATGACATTAAACTGCATTCTAGTCCGACGGTAAGCCGTTGTGACCATCTTGAACTACGTGGTCTTTGATCCGTGCTAAGGCATGGTACGTAGGAAGCCTCCACGAGGTTCAAGCCCACCACCACCTGGACACCTGGTCCTCCTTCACGTTGGTCTTTCGGTTTCCAACCTGAACTATGTGGTCTTTGATTCTTGATAAGGCATGGTACGTAGGAAGCCTCCACGAGGTTCAATCCCACCAGCACCTGGACCCCTATTCCTCATTCATGTCGGTCTTCCGGCATCCAACCTGAACTACGTGGTCTTTGATCTGTGCTAAGTCATGGTACATAGGAAGCCTCACGAGGTTCAAGCCCGCCACCACTTGGACCCCCGGTCCTCCTTCACATCGGCCTTCTGGCGTCCAACCTGAACTATGTGGTCTTTGATCCGTGCTAATGCATGGTACGTAGGAAGCCTCCACGAGGTTCAAGCCCGCCACCACTTGGACCCCTGGTCCTCTTTCACGTCAGCCTTCCGACGTGCAACCAGAACTACGTGGTCTTTGATCCGTGCTAAGGCATGGTACGTAGGAAGCCTCCACTAGGTTCAAGCACATCACCCATTGGTCACTTTGACCCCCTTCACATCGGTTCACCAGCACTTGGGCAGCCTAGAGTGTAAGCCCCACACAATCTGGACCAAGGTCCTTCTCCACACCGGAATTCTCCATCATCCACCCTGATTCTTCCCCAGGCTACCACATCCCGGTGAGATCATGCCACCCCATTCCCCCCCCCCCCCCACAGCATTCGGAAAGCCGCCCATCAGCTGGCCCCGATATCAGCATTCCCTCAAGGGGGATTCCTCAATCTGATCCACTCTAGCTAGTGTTCTGGTCATGCTGATCCATCTCCGCTGGACATTAAACTTGCGGCATACCATGTGTTAAACATATGAAGCTGAGGAAAACCTCAGATACATGTCTATGGAATACGATTCCCCACGCTCGATGTGGGATGCCTCGGGCTTTCGCGCCCTCGAGAAGCCCTATAATAAGGGACCAACAATAGACACGCAAATCCCCCTGCGTTCAGACATGTTAATGATGCCTCGACGTGACTACTCCCCCAACTGAAGGTTTCTACCCTGACTGGACCCTTTGGAATGTCCTGACAGAAGCAGTGTAATTAACCAGCATCCATGGAAACATGGCACTAGGAAGAGTTTCACGAACAACGTATTAAATATATGAGGGAGACCCAGACTAGGTGACAAGTTCCGAGGAGGAATCCACAGAAGGAAGAACCGACATCCCATCATCCTGGTTTCGATCAAGGATCAGACGTCCCTGAATAAGGAGCGGATGTCTCCCACCTTTGGATAGCGGGAATGCGGGGCAACCCAAAAACTGTGCATGTCGCGCCCAAGCGGACGGACACGCGTGCCTCGGCGAAAGCGTCGGAAATAGAAATGGTGAACCCGACATGAAATTCTTCTCCTCAATATGGAGATTAGTAGCATTTGAGACATCTGTAGATTGACATGTCCCCGGATCCAGATATCCGGTGCCGGGTCCCGCCAAGCAAATAGCGGGCCTGGCATGAAACTCCCAGAAGTTGGGGCAGTAGAACATGGGGCATTCCGTTATAAAAAGTTGTCGTCGGGGATCCCTCTTACCAGCCACGGAGGACGGAATGACGTTGGGGCACTGGTTGTCAATTCCTTTCCTCACATTACTGGCAATTTGATCTCCCTACTTCCCAAAAACCAGGTTGCTGCTATGGAGACATGATCACTGCCCGCTCGCCTACGCAGGGGTGGGGGAAACACCAGCACAGCCGCTCAGCATGGCTCCACTTCCATCACGACGGCCTCTACATCCCTGAATACAGGATACCCATGTCCCCTCTCCCCATCATAGATCATCCAACGAAGGGTGGTCAACAACCTTGTATGTAGGTACGATGAGGAAGGGGTCATCCCAACTCGGGATATGGCCCGCCTGGACCTGGAGGCATCCAGGACCCTCCATTAATGCCGCCCTCAAAGGCCACACAGGGAGCCCCTAATCCCCACCCCAACGTTCAATCGTTTCGGGAGCCTATCCCCGGAACGCCTCGACGACTCCTCGCCTTACGCTGATGAGGCGGGTGATGTCCAGCTCAGCCCAGTCATAGTCCCAATTCAAGGACTCCAGGCAAGGGACCCCATCCGGCCGCATCAATGCCGTCGTCCAGCTTTTCTAGAGGAGCAGGAAGGCTATGCCCCTGCACCACCTACACCAGCTCGTCTGACCCGACACCAGCGTTGGGCCCGAGCTTAGGGCGCCCTTCAAGGGGCGTCAACGTTGGTAGATAATGTGGCCCAAGCCACCACCGACGTGCATCATGGAGTCCTTGCATACACTGAGCAAGGGTACTCCTTCACTCAGCCATGATCGAGGCCCCAACCGCCCCACGGGCAGGCTAGGTTGACTCTCCGGGTCGTAGTCCCAAGCGGTGATCGCCGCGAACCAATCCACGGTAATGTCACTCCGTACGGAGGTACTCCCCGTACCACCATTCCATAGAGCGTGGGCATTCCCCGCTAGGAATCTCATCATGGCTGTATGCCTTGTGCTACCCCCATCCCGAATGAAGACCTGTCCATGGTAGTGATACTCGACATGGAAGCCTCTCTCGTGCCCACCACACCGGGTATGCAGTTCCTCCTCCTACCCCCGACTGTCTATGTGAAAGTATTGTCCATCTAGTACCTATCCAACGTGGGGATCCTCCCTACGTCCTCTCTGCAACTGGTGAAGGTCCTCCCCATGTCGGCAACCCAAGGGGTGAAGGTCAGCCTCGCTCCACCCGCGTCAAGCATGGTGGTCCTCCCCATGCTCCTGCCGGTTCCAACAGAGGTTCCTCCCATATGAGTGTTGTTCATGGAGGTCCTCCCCATGTACCCTTCAACATCTGCCATGGTGCCCCTCGCACCCCATCCGTCTCAAGCGGAATTCCTCTCCGCCCTGGAACCAGTGCGGCCCCGAGACTATATGTCGAGAATCAGCCTTGTCCCAGAGAGCCATCCAGGGGAAGGAGAGAGGGTCGTCGCTGCCACAAGAAGAATACTAGGAAGGCTTAGGTGGAGATCAAACCAGCCCACTTCTCGGATTCTGAAGCGAAATGAGACTCAGCGATGGATCCTTTCCCTGCTCCCCCGTGTCAAGGACCGGGGCAGGAACAAGGTATGTCAACCTCATTCTCCTAGAATGCGAAGTCCATGGGATTACCGCCTCTCTTCGCAGGTATATCCAGGAGGAGGAAATTGCAGAAATCCCGCAGGTTCCGACCGTGCAATCACCACCGTCATCACCGGAAGCGCCCTCTACCTCTACCAGAGGTCATGGAGAGCTATTTTGGGGACCAACGGCGGTAGAGCAACGGCATGAACCATCACCGGTGACCGCAATCCCTGCACCAGAAGCAGTGATGGTCATCCCGTTGTATCGTGACGTTGTGGTTAAGTCACCTCAGTCCTCAGAGGATGTCCCAGAATTCGGCGGTCAGTTAGCTCGTTCGCCGTATTCTCTACCGCCCAGCATACTATCCCTGTGGTCTGCCTTGGTACCGCTACCGGTTCGTTAGCCACATCTGGTTGACGAGTGGGGAAATATGGGGCCATACCTTGAGTCCGATCCTAGGAGCTTCTAGAACATTCTCGCGGCAGATCACTTCCTGGAGAAGTTCTGGCCGAAGGCAGTGCCGAACTTTTGCGTGTCGGAGTCCCTTACCCCAGAGGAAGTAGGGTGCTTCCGCCAAACCCTATGGGCAATGAACTTCTGCCTTCATTATGAGTGGGAATTTTACCCTAGGATCCGAGAGCACTTTGAGGAAATCGGTGAGCAATGTCGCCTGATCGATTTGGCCGCACTCCCTATGGCCCAGGGCCCTGAGTCACCAGGCCGCCAGAGCACCCTTCAATGGAAATGCGTTTAGAGTCTCAAAGTACTCCATAGAATCATCAGGGAAACTACCCCCCATGTGAATGTCTGTGGCTGGGGACAGTATGCCGCCCTCATCTTCAGTCCTATCTGATGGCGGGTCGATTCATTAAGCGACATTGAGGACATACCCACAAGAGGGGTCGCGGTACACATGGCTGACGTAGTGGACAAGGAGGATGAGCTTGAATTTATCGATGGATACATACCCCCTGAGGGTTTACCACCATTGTTGGACCCATCAGGGAGGATTACCTATCAGCATAAGAACATTCTAGGCCTCCATGTACCCACCGAGTCACTGGTACTCAGTCGGATGACCGGTAAGGGTAAGGAGCATGTCGGAACTGTCAAGCACTCTGACCCGTCTGCCTCAGTGCAGAAGATGGACGAAGACCCCGAAAAGGCCGCATTGTGCCAGCAGATCAATGAGAAAAAGAGGCTGGTCGACGAACTCTTGGCCGAGCATGCTGCAGAGCGGCGACCCAACTATGGTAATCCCAAGACGGGGCAGTAGGGGTAGGAACAATTTCCCCCTGGCGAGATGCCTCCGGGAAACCCTGATCATGATACTTCTGCAGACAGGGCTGAAGCCGGAACTCACGGCAAGAGGGCACGATACATCTCTCCAAACCCTCCTGAACAGAGAGGCGACATGAGGAATCCAGCCCGGGTTCCCCCAGCCACCCCACAGGCCGTTCCGCCAGTTTCTCTACGAGCTACTGAAGCCATTTACCGTGTTGAAGAACCTAGAAACGCACTTGTGATTAGGGATCCCCTCCAAGACAGGGACCCCCACCTGGATGATCTTATAGCGGAACTCATCACCCGCTTTGAAGCATTGGAAACGCGGCAGGTGGCATCCCCACCAGATGGCAAGCCATATCCCGCGTGGGTGGATGATATGCCTGCACCTGCGGGTTTTGGGAACCCCACTTTCTCTCCCTTCAACGGGACAGGGGACCCGCCGTAGCACTTGGCCCACTTTTCTTCCAGGTGTGGCCCAATGTTGGGAACCTCAGCGCATCAAGAATCCTCCAAGCTCCGATGTTTCGTGCGGACATTAGAGGGCCCTGCATTCGTCTGGTACAGCCAGCTCCCTATCGGATCGGTGACCGGTTGGGAGGATCTCCACCGGTAGTTCCTATACCAGTTCAGCTCCACCACACGAAAGACCAGCATCGCAGAACTCTTCAATTGAAAACAAAGGCCTGATGAGCGAGTCGTGGAATTTTTTGCCTGGTGTAAAGGGCTTACATACTCCCTCGACATGCCACTGACTCAGGAGAAATTACTAACGATGTGTGTAGGGAATGTTAAAACAGAGTTGTTTCCTTCCCTAATCACCCAGAACTATCCTGGAGGGTTCCGAGACTTCTCAGATAAAGCCCAGCGCCTCGAGGAAGCTCTTCAACAGGCTAGTAAGGTGCATCTGTCGCCGCCTGTGATCCCAGCAAGGAGGGCCAGAGCTGATCCCACTGTAGTGGCCCTAGTAGAAGCCCCCAGGCAACTAGAGTTTCTACCAATAGCACCAGCTCTGCAACCTCATAAAGGCCCTCTGCCTCAGGCACAGCCTCCTGCCCAGCAGCGACCGCCTCAGAACCTGCAGGTTCCCCCACACAATGCGCCACCACCACCTAGACGGGACAATCAGGCACCACCTCCTCAGCATGCCCCTCCGGCCCATCTTCAGGTCCAGGCTCCCAGATCTCCATTTCTGTAAATAAGGCACCATAATTACTCGTTCAATGAGGATTAGGTCCCTGGTTACTTCTGAAGTGCCCTAGAGTAAGGGATTGTGCGCTCACCCGAGTGCATAAGGCCAGCAGAGGTAAATCTCATCGATCACCCCAACTACTGCCCCTATCACCAGATCCTGGGTCACACCCTCAATCAGTGCTTTGTGTTTAAAGACTGGCTCCAAGACCAGGTCAACAACAACATAGTCGGGCTAGGCCCAACCCCGGCATAGGTAGCGGGCGTCTTTGTCATATCAAAATGCGGTAGTGATGATGAAGGTGAGTGGCAGTAGGTTCCTAGTCATGGGTCCCAAAAGTATGATGACTGGATGGCCCGTAAAACCGTCTCCCATGCCCATGGCATCATTCAGGCATGCCTAAATCAGCTGGAGCCTTTAGAATATGCGACCAGTACCTCTGTGTCATCATCACAACTGAACTCTTCCCAAAATGGCAAGCAGCGAGGGCACAAGAAGAAACAACACGCACCACCACTGTCGTCGCCATCCCGCACTCTTGGCGACTTTATGCCCCCTAAAATGGGGATTCATCCCAGAATCCTCCCGGTGGTGGATGAATCATCAAGCAACATCCATGGGTACGCTTTGGTTAATACCGTGGAACTGGTAAATCTCTACATGACTCGCGACGAGGGGGAACGCCGGGTGAGCCTCCCCAATGTCCCCAGTCGACGTCAACATCGGCGTAACTACGACCACGTGGGTCGTCAAGGTACATCAGCAGGTACTTTTAGCCAGGCTGTGCACACTACTGAGACCAAACAGTGGGCCCAGCGCAGAGCTCAGCACGCACAACCTCATCTGGTGCCCCCAGATCTACCTCCACCGCCGTTTGTATTACTAAATCAGGTTGAGGTGTCTCGGCCGCACCGCGGCCAGCCTCACCCTACTACTGGCCAGTATCAGTTTTCCGGCCTTCATCCAATAGCCGCCCTTCAGGCCTCGACTAGCAGGCAGCAGAATGTACCCAGTACCAGCCAGTCGCAGGTCTCGCCAGCAGGGCCCACCGTGCCTTCAATTGCAGATCGAAATCCTTTAGGAAGAAGCTCACATCTGGCATGAAAGTATGATGTCCTGAAGCACCTGGCTGTCATTCCAGCAAGTCTTTCTATCCTTGAGGCTCTTCGCCTATCGTTTGAAATGCGTGAAGCACTTGTCGAGGACCTAAGGAGCCCCCTCCAGTTTGAGACGGAGGTAGCAGCTACGGAAGCCTTCCACGCTGTGGCAATTGAGAAGGCCAAATGCCAGGTAGTTATCTCGTTCTCCAGTGAATACGAAGACTCTCCCATACAGGGGCACATTCACCCACTGTACATCACTAGTCAGCTCAACGGCATGGAAGTCTGCCGCTGCCTCATTGACACGGGTTTTGTGATCAACCTAATACCTACCCGGACACTACGGAATCTGGGTTGGTCAGAGGATGATCTAACTCCCTGTGACCTCAGAATTCAGGGATATGAAAGGACCGAGCAGACTCTAGTTGGAAATATCCTCTTGAAGACCCAGTTTGGTGGCCTAATTACTAGCACCGAATTTGTGGTTGTCTCCCAGGATACTATGTACAACGCATTAATGGGTAGGCCATGGCTTCATCTGCATGCAGTGGTCCCTTATTCATATCACCAATGCCTCAAATACTCCCTCAATGGTCGAGTAGGCGTGCTCCAAGGAGATGCATCTCCTTTCACCTCTTGTGAAGCCCGCTATCTAGACGTTGACTATTACAAGAGCAAGGATAATAAAATCCTAGCAAGTGAAAATGAACATGCCCCGGTCACAAGTGATCCCTGGGCAAGCCTGGATAATTCCTACATCATCCAGATCCATCGATTGGAGGCCAAGACCCCCGACATGGGGAAGTGTTTTGTTGTTTCAGGCATGAAAGGAAGGCATATTCTCATGTCCAAGCAACGGCGGAAAATCACCTCGTACTCCTACACCAACCAGACTCAGGTGATCCTGGAACCTCCTACCCCTGTGCGGTATTAGAATGTCAATATTATAGAGACAACATTATGTCATACGTTTCTCTTCCGCCGGGATGGAATCAACCGACTCAGGCCGACGTGTCACCACTGCTTTGATGTCATCAAAAGTGGCCCCTAGGCAGAAATCCAGATGTGATAGGATCCACTACCTTCATTTCTATGGTCTCAGTGGCACATGGGTCTCCTGATATGATGACCACTACTGCCCAGGACGGCACCAGCTACCCATCAGAGTTTGATAACATAGAAGCGGCTCCTCCTGCGGGAAATCCCTCCACGGGTGGAGAGGAGGATCTGGAGGATGCTCCCCCCGCCTTTGAAGAAGGAGTCTCTACCACGGTTGATGAACTGGTACAGGTGAACCTTGGTAGCGAGGCAGATCTGAGACCCACATTGATCAGTAAAACCATGTCCCCTGAGGAGTAGCAGTGGTACGTAGACTTTCTCAAATAGCACCATGATGCGTTTTCCTGGAGTTACGGTGAGATGCCAGGACTAGATCCTCAGGTATCTGTTCACCGCCTGGGCCTCCCAACAAACCATCATGGATTTAAGAAGCCTCCCAGAAAGATGAACCCTTCTCACGGTGCCATGGTTGAGGCCGAAGTTGACAAGCTTATCAAAGCCAGCTTCGTCAAGGAAGTCTAGTACCCCAGGTGGCTTTCCAACATTGTGCCAGTCAGGAAGAAGAATGGGCAGATCAGAGTCTGCATCGACTTCCGTGATCTCAACTGCCACTGTCCGAAGGATGATTTTCCCCTCCCAATGACAGAGTTGTTGATTGATGCCACGGCCGGATTCCAAGACCTCTCCTTCATTGATGGGTATTCTAGGTATAACCAGATCCGGATGGCCCCTGCGGACGAGGAGTCCAATGCCTTCAAGGATCCCCAAGGTACTTTTTGTTACCAGGTTATACCCTTCGGCTTGAAAAATGCAGGTGACACCTATCAGAAGGCCATGCATCGCATATTCAAGCCGATTCTAGGAACGCTGGTGGAGTGCTACGTGGATGATCTAGTGGTCAAATCTCGCCAGGACCAGGACCATCTCAAGGACCTTCAGAAAGTGTTCGGTTTCCTCTGTTCTCCCCACCTGAAGATGAACCCGTTAAAGTGTGCCTTCGGGGTCACCTCCGGGATGTTTCTTGGCTTTGTTGTTAGATACCAGGGCATTGAGCTCGACCTAGAGAATATCAAGTCCATAATCCAGATGCCTCCCCCGAGCAATATCTGGGAGCTTCGAGGTCTCCAAGGCTACTTAGCCTATATATGATGATTCATTGTGAATCTGGCCGGAAAGTGTAAGCTCTTTTCCGGGCTCATGAAGAAAGGTGCCGCCTATGAGTGGGATGAAGAGTGTTGGACCACCTTCGAGGAAATCAAGCAGTATCTACTCCAACCTCCAGTTTTGATGCCACCCATCTCCAGAAAGTCATTGGTTCTTTACATGACCGCCATGGAATGGACAAGGGTACGGAGAACATTCTCTACTACCTCAGCTACATGCTCCTCGATACGGAGACCAGATACTCCCCCATAGAGAAGAGCTGCCTTGCGCTCGTATTTTCCATCCAGAAATTGCGGCATTACCTGCAGCACCATGAGGTACAGTTGGTCTCTCGGGTAGACCCACTAAAGTACATCCTGAACCACCCCATGTTGACTGGCCAACTAGCGCGGTGGGCGGTGATCCTCCAGTAGTTCGACATTAGGTTCATGCCTCAGAAGGCCATCAAGGGACAGGAATTTCCAGACTTCTTAGTTGCTCATCCATCCTCTGTGGATTAATAACTGGACCTATATTTTCCTAATGAGGCAATCCTCTTAGTCGATCATGCCATCTCATGTTGGAAAATTCACTTCGACGGTGCCTCCCGGAGCCCCACCGGTAGGAGGCTCAACGATCCTAAGCTCAACATAGTGGGTCTGGGTATCGTCTTCATCACCCCGGCGCAAGCCGTCCTACCATACTCATTTGTGTTGTCAGAAGGCTGCACCAACAACGAGGCAGAGTACCAGGCTCTCATCACCGGCCTCGAGTTGGCCCTTGAGATCGATGTTCCCCATCTACATGTGAATGGGGATTCCGAGCTGGTAATCAATCAGTTCAATGGAGAATATGTCATCAAGAAACCGGAGCTTGTTCCATTTCTGGAGTGCACCCTCTGTCTAATTTCCTAGTTCTCTTCTCGACCAAAGGTTACCCATGTCCCTCGGTCACAGAACGGTCGAGCAGACGCTTTGGCTGGCTTAGCTGCGTCGCTTGCAGAACCTGAGCAAGGTGATTTGATCATACATGTGGCACACCGGAGGGTCATTTCCCCATCACCCCAGAGGACAACGACGGACTGTAGGTAGGTCATCTTACTGTCGGACCTTCTACGTCAGGGGTCCCAGGTTTTTCAGACACAGTTGGTGATGCCACTCCCGACTGGAGAGCACCCTTTATCGAGTATCTCCAAAATGGTTTCCTCCCTGACGATTGGGCCGAGCACGAGTGAATCCGACACCGCGCACTACAATTTACCCTCCAGAGTGGTCCAATATTGAGCAGATCCTCTATAAGCGGAGCTTCGATGGTGTTCTCCTCCGTTGTATTCTGGGAGTCGAGATTTCTCAGGTCATGCATGAGGTTCACGCTGGTTCCTGCGGTGCCCACCAGGCTGGGCCCAAGCTGTACCATCAAATCCGGAGGTTGGGGTACTTCTAGACATCTATGATCCATGATTGTATCGAGTTTTCCAAGAGATGCCACGCGTTCCAAGTTCACGCTAACTTCCTTTATCGGCCACTAGAGCCTCTCCACTCCACCAAGTGTTCTTGGCCATTTGCGGTGTGGGGACTCGATGTTGTGGGACCATATCCACCAGCTACAGCTCCCCAGTGTAGGTTCATCCTAACTACTACAGATTTAATCTCCAAGTGGGAAGAGGCATTTCCACTCAAGGAGGTCAAGCCCCATTCCATTGTTGACTTTGTGAGCTCTAATATCATCCACTAGTTTGGAGTCCCTCACGTTGTCCTCACTGATAACGACACCAAATTCCGAGCAGCCGAGCTGAAGAAATTGTATGCCAAGTACAATATCCGTTCGAACCATACATCTCGTTATCATGCATAGGAAAATGGACAGATCGAGGCGTTCAACAAAACCCTCTCTAACATTCTACAGAAAATGGTTGGTCAGAACAAGAAAAGTTGTCCAGAAAATCTCCCCAACGCCCTCTGGGCTTATCGGGCGATGACTCGCAATTCCACCTAGGTGACCCCATATTTCTTGGTGTATGGGGATGAGTCCATCCTACCCATTGAGATCCAGCTACCATCGTTACGCACTGCAGTCTATGATCAACAGGCGCCAGATAAGGTGGCCGAAATCCATCTAGCTGAATTGGAAGCACTGGACGAGAACAGGCTTCGTGCCCTGCACAATCTGGAAAGGCATCAGAATAAGATAGCCAGAGCCTTCTACAAGAAGGTTCGCCTTCGCTCTTTTCTACAGGACGACCTAGTGTTGGACCTTCGAGCACCAATGATTCCAAGTAGGAAACCGCCCAAGATAGAGCCCAAATGGGAAGGACCTTATGTCATCCATAATGTTTACCCCAACGGAGCATACTCCTTGGTGATCACAGATGGTGAGCGCATAACTCCTCCCACCAACGCCAAGTTCCTCAACCAGGACTTTGCCAGAGCCCCTTGGTCCTACACGACCTTAAATTGTACGGTCTCGTACGACCCTAAAATACGAGTTACAGTCCCGCACGACCCTAAACTGCACATTACGGTCCCGCGTGACCCTAAACTGCACCACCGTCCTGCATGACATTGAAACTGTGATATCGTCCTACAAGATGATAAACTATAAAATGGTCTAAGCTCTATGACCTTAAACTAAGATCTCCTCCATCTTTACTGCAAGACGTTAAACTAGAAGCCAGTCAGGCCTTCCTGACCGAGGCTCAGCCTCAGGCCCCTTGGCCTCTTCGGGCCCCTGGCCCCAGTCCTTACTGTAAGACGTTAAACTGCAAGCTAGTCAGGCCTTCCTGACCGAGGCTTAGCCTCAGGCCCCTTGGCCTCTTCGGGCCCCTGGCCCTTGTCTGTACTGTAAGAAATTAAACTGAAATCTGGTCAGGCTTCCCTGACCAAGGCTTAGCCTTAGGCCTCTTGGCCTTCGTTGACTCAGGTTCTCTTATGGGATTGTACGGTGTGGTGTGGGATACGTCCTCATTCACGTCGGGTTACCCTCCATACTGTACATATCCCCAAATGAGACACATCTCTCATCAAGCATGACATTAAATTGCACTTCAAGAACTACGTATGTCTTGATTCCCATCCTAATGGGATACGTAGGAACGCTCAGATGCCTCGTCTTGAGCCCAGCCCTGAGCTCTTCTCTTTCACTGTCCCCCCTGGGTATAGTTTCCTCAGAGGGTCCTTGCATGATAAGGAGTAGTATTTCTTATCCCCGCTCATGCAAGGATTATAAGGGTCTCACCATGTTCCCACTCTCGTTCTTCTATCCTCCCACATCTTTACCGCACGACGTTAAACTGCATGGCCTTCAAGAACTACGTATGGCTTGATTTCCATCCTAATGGGATACGTGGGAATGCCCGGACATTTTGTTTGTTGGCCCAGCCCAAAATCCAAAATCTTCCCCTCGGGTCAAGACATATGGTAGGATGCACACGTTTTCCCCAACTCATGTCGAGCAAACCTCGACCCGGTTGTACGTCCCCCTGGAGATGTTCGCCTCTTTCATGGATAGGTTTAGCTATACTTCACCCACTCCTTGACTAGGATTCCATCACTTTCCTCACCTAGAGGGACCACCAAGAACGGCCTGGATACCACGCCCAAGGGCTCTCCTACCGTTACGGGCCAACACCCCCCGAGGGTTTCTAAGAAACATGCCGATACAAGTCCTGCATTGCGAATTTGGTCAGCGGTCGATGATCATTTGTTGCTCCCATATCAGGTCACCATAGGGACGCTGTGTTTCGAACATGGTCAATAGTGTCCTGGATCTTCGGGTCCACCCCAAGATGTCCCAAAAATCGAGTGCAGTGATTCGTTCTGCCTCATCCCAAAGTGAAAAACTTCCCTCCGAGTAGCGCCAACGGTCAGGCCCATGGCACTGATTCTCCTATAAGGGATGTGCGGCGTGGTGTAGGATTACGTCCTCATTCACGTCGGGTTTCTTTCCATGTCATACGCACTCCCTCCCTGAGGCCTAGCCTCAGGCCCCTTGGACTTTCTGGGCCCACAGCCCACGTCCTTGCTAGAAGACGTTAAACTGTAAGTTAGTCAGGCTGTCCTGACCGGGGCCCAGCCTCAGGCCTCCCTCACCGAGGCCTAGCCTCAGGCCCCTTGGCCTTTTCAGGCCCCAGCCCAAGTTCTTACCTGGATTGTATGGTGTGGTGAGGGATTATGTCCACATTCACGTCGATGTTTTCACCGTACCATACACCTCCTCCATCCAGGGACTCCTATTCCCCAACCATCGTCCTCACTTCAAGGCGTTAAACTACGAGTAGGCCAGGACTCCCTGACCAGAACCCAAATATCAGGCCCCTTGGCATTTTCAGGCCCCCCTGGCCCATGTTCTTTCCTACAGGACTGTGCGGTGTAGTGAGGGATTATTTCCACATTCACGTCAGGCTACTTGATGCATCGTATACATCCTTGTTAGGGTATCCTTCCCCCTGGGTATCTTCTAGAACTACGTGTGGCTTGATTCCCATCCTTATGGGATACATAAGACCACCCAAATATTTAAGCTTCGAGTCCAGCCCCATCTCTTGAAAATATATGTCCCACCTTGGCCCCTTGGCCTACCTCTCATGAGTCACTTTGTCGACCCTTTTCGGCAGTTCAATGATATGCCTAAGGGTACTCTGTTTAAGTTACCTGGAATGTCGGATTCTACTTGGACACGTCCTCACCCACTTTTTAGGATTCGTGTCTCCCTTCATTAGGGCTTTCATCACCTTTCACACCTTGAGGGACCCCCAAGAACGGCCTGGATACAACATCCAAGGGCTCTTCTACCGTTACGGGCCAATTCCCCCAAGGTTTTCAGACAACAAATTGATAAAAATACTGCGTTGTGAATATGGTCAGCGGTCGATGCTCGTTTGTTGTTCCCAACTCAGGCTAACACGATATGGAGACTGTTTTTTCGCCACGGTTAATAGTTATCCTCCATCGCCATGCCAACCCCATTAAGTACAAAATGTCGGTTACACGATTCACATCCTTCTCCATTCTTATCATGTCCAAGTAGAGTTTCAAAACCCTTGGTACTATTCCTCCGTGCACATCTGCACGTTAGGGGAATAAAGTCGTGCCAGAGGCGTACCGACTTCCCCTCGATGGATGTTTCGGGTATTGCAATAAGGATCTTCCCCCCTTGTTTCCCACATAGAGTTTAACTCATGTGGGCTTAGGGATTAGATCGAGGTCTGCGCTTACCTGGAAAGTTTCCATCCACCCCTGGTCCGAGTTCTAAGAACATAAACTAAGATCTCCTAAGAACTATGTCTGGCTTGATTCTCATCCACATGGGATACGTAGGAACGCCCATACCTCATGTCTATTGGGTCCATCTTGAGTTCAGCGTCCTGCCTTTGGGACCCTGACTACGGGACTGCGTGGTGTGATGTGGGATCAGGTCCTCGTTCACATTGGGTTTGCAATATCCATACCACGCACACCCAGTTCTCAGAGTTATCCCTCTTATTTCCTGGCCTGCACGACATTAAAATGAACCTTTAAGAACTACATATGTATTGATTACCATCCTTATGGGATACGTAGGATCACCCAAATGTCTAGGCTTCGGGTCCAGCCCAACTTATTAGAGATCTCCCAATCTCACAGTCACCTAGGCCCCTTGGCCTATCCCTATCTAAGGCGGGGATATATAAGAATGATATAGGGTTTTTGGCACCATACCCCTTTCATTGGAATCCACCATCTCCCAATCGCCTTCAAGTTGAGTCCCTCGACTCCTTGCAGTGATTCACCTATGTGTTAATAGTACTCTGGTCTAGGACCAAGAGTGTAAGATTCGACTTGGTCAAGTTCCTTCCACTTTCCAATATTTGTGTTCCCCTTCATTCGGGCTTTCATCACCTTTCACACCCGGAGGGACCCCCAAAAACAGCCTAGATATAATGCCCAAGGGCTCTCCTACTGTTACAGGCCAACACCGCCAAGGGTTTCAGATAACAAATTGATACAAATCCCGTGTTGCGAACATGGTTAGCAGTCGATGCTCATTTGTTTGTCCCCATTTCAGGCTAATGTGACAGGATGCTATGTTGCGAACATGTTTAGCAGTAATCCTTTGTCATCACGTCAGCCCTTCCCGAACTTGAATGTTGGTTACATGATTCACATTATGTTCCACCCCATCGTGTCCAGGTGGAGTCTCGACACTCTTTGCGCTACCCCTCAGTGCACCTTTGCATATCAGGGGGACAAAGCTGCAACACGGTGTCCTTCGGGGCTCCCACGGTCTGAGCTCTAAGACCATAAACTAAGATCCCCTCAGAACTATGTTTCGCTTGAGTCCCATCCTCATGGGATACATATGATCGCCCAAACATCTTCAGGTCCAGCTTATTTGGGGGCTAAACTCTTCCCCTTCACCTCTCACCTCTGTTTGGGCCCCTTGGCTCGAGGTTCCTATCTCGGGACTGTGTACGGTGTGATGGGGGATCATGTCCCCATCCACGTCGGTTATGTCGCATGGCACCGTACACATCCCCTGTCTAGAATCGTCTCTGCTACATCTGCACTACATGACGTTAAAATGCATGCTTGGTCCTATCACACGACCCTAAACTGTGACATTATCGTCCTGGCCGCATGACGGAAAACGGAACTGCATTGTGATGAACTCATTGTAGAGAACATCACATTGGGTATTGGTCACATTCCATGCCATTTGTCAATGCCTACCATGGCTTGATTATTGTGGAAACACCATTTCTTGTGACCCTAGGCCTGTTGCTTCACAAAAAAAACAACACTCGCCTTAAAGGACAAACAAGATTTATCAAATTCCGCTTCTTTTGGTGCAAGGGTCGTGCCCACACTTCCCTTTTTCCTTGGCACTGTTATCTTACCATGCCACCCTTCAGAACTACGTATGTCTTGATTCCCATCCACATGGGATACGTAGGAGTTCCTGGGCACTTCCCCGCAGGCCCAGCCTAACTTTCATGTTCGGTCCCTTGACTCGAGCGCTCCCCAGATAATGCATGGTAACTAGGGCTTATGTCCTCATTCACACCGAGTTTTGTAACCACCTTACCGTGTGTCCCCTGCTCTCCTTACCCCTACATGGTCCGAGATCTAAGACCTTAAACTAAGACCCTTTCAAGAACTACATGCAGCTTGATCCCCATCCCCATGGGGTATGTAGGAACGCCTTTGCGCTTTGCTTCAGGCCCAGCTCAACTTTAGCTTTCGGTCCCTTGACCTAAAACCTCTCTCAAGGGAGTTTGTGTGGTGTGGTATGAGATTATGTCCTCGTTCATGTTGGGTTTCTCACTGCACCATACACACCCATGTTTCCCATCCACGTTGGGTTTTCATAAATACCCGTCACGTGCCTCATGTGCTTCCTCCCACCCATGGTCCGAATTCTTTGACCCTAAAATAAGATCTCCCTATCGGAAAGGACTCGGCTCACTCTATCTAATACGCCTCATTGTCGTATTCATATGCGTTTTGAAAAATATCCTGAAGTGTGGGATTTTCATGGGGACATTCCCCTCATCCCATGACCAAGCTTTCTGCACTCACTGTTTGGGTCCCCATCCTATTCCACATCCAAAAGGACCCTCAGATGACATAGATGCTAGTATTAAGGTCTCTCAATGAATACTGAACCTAAGGGACCTCCAATCGTTTTGGGCTAACGTCCCTACGGATCTCTGACAACATTTGTGAGATGGTCTCGTGTTTTGAACAGGGTCAATGGTCGACCCTCATTTGTCTGTCCCCATTCTAGGATAACATGATATGGATGCTGCATTTCTGCCATGGTTAACTGTTATCCTCTATCGTCACGCTGCTGTCATTGTGATCCAAATATCGAGCGTCATGATTCACACATTTCCACTTCCTCATGTACAAGTGGAATTCCAACATACTCATCTCTATCTCTTCACGCATCTAGGTGCGCCACATGGTTGTGTTAGTATCATGGGGCCGATATTCACTGAGAATCCCTTCACCCTAACCTTCCCCTTTCTATGTCGGGAAAGTCCCACCACTAATTCTTGTTTCCCACATGAGCATAACTCATGTGGGATTAGTAGTTTTGATAGGATGTGTACCAACACGGCCAGGCTTCTCATCATCCCCTTAGAACTACGTATGTCTTGATTCCTATCTTAATGGGGTACGTAGGAATGTCTGACCACTCTGCTTCAGGACCAACCTAATTATCACTCTTGGTTCCTCGATCTGAAGAGTTTCCTTCAGGGGTACGTGGTGTGATTTGGACTTCAAGTCCTTATTCACGTCGGTTTCATAACTACCACACCATATACTCCCTGGGCTCCTCCATTTCACTCCACGTCCTATCGTATGACGTTAAAATATGGGAGTCCATATGTCCTCAATGCATGACACTAAATTGGGGCTCTACCCTGAACAAATTTTGGATTCCCCATGTTAATCATGGGATGCACCAGAGCTTCTGCTAGAGAGAATTTCACCTGTCAGTGTTGGTCTATGACTGCACTATGCTTCCAGAACTACATGTGGCTTGATTCCCATCCTCATGGGATACGTAGGGACACACTAGTATTTTGCTTAGGGTCCAGCCCGCAGAAATCATTAATCTTGTTCTTCCCCTTTCCATCCCCCTAGACGGACCCCTCGTAGAGGACCTTGTAACTATGACTCTTCCCTGGAAAAGTTCAGGATGCCCCAAGATCCCATTGGGAAGCGACAGACCCCCTCGCCAGAGAGGCCCTGTCCCAAAGAAGGAATGATCCATGATCAAACTAATGCGCCCATCTGGAATACTCCCACCGCGGTGGTGTAATTACATGAGTGTTGGATTCTGTTCAGACAAACCATCACTCTGTATTCCACGCTTTGCATGCCCCTTATTCGGACCCTTGTCCCATTTTATGTCTGAAGGGACCCCCTAACGGCCTGGTCTCATGCTGCATCGGCTCACCTACCGTCCTGGGCCAACATTCCAGAAGACCGGTCATGTTTGAGAAGGATCCCCTAACAGTATGGATGCTCGACCTATAGTCCACCTACTGTCCTGGGCCAACGTCCCAAAGGATTGGTAGACAACATTTGTGACATGGTCCCGTGTTTCAAACATGGTCAAAGGTCGACCCTCATTTGTTGTCCCCATTTCAGGCTAACACAGTAAGGATACCATTTATCCGCCATGGTTAATGGTTTCCCTTTATTGTCACGCCATCCCCACAGTGTACCAAATCTTGGGTATCATGATTCACACTTCCCATTTCCATCTATTCGGACAGATTTCAATGCCCCTGGCGTTGCACTGTTTGTGCATAAGAGCACGCTGAAGAAATGGTAATTCAGCTATTTTGAGAACTTCCTTCTCCGGCCAGGTCTCTCCCATTTTCTGGAAATTCGGACTGGTTATCCAAACCCCGGATGCCCGAAGCTTGGTTTCCACTCCTATATTGGGTGGGACGATGAGGCAAATATCTCTTGTTTCTCACATCGGTCCTGACCCACGTGAGCTTAGGTAATTGTCGTCGGACGTCCCAAAAACATTGTAGGGACGTAATGAACCAATGAAAATAGTGTAAATCATGCATGCTACGGCATTCAAAGAAAGAATAAAGTCGAAGCACGAGAGTACCATTAAAAGGTTTGTAATTTTTACAGTACCCAGGGGTAGACTCCCCCCATGGACGGATCGACCCCATCAAAAGAGCATTGCAGCTCCGCCACCCTTCGACTTGTGGCATCCAGGAATTGCTACCGCTGACTCAGATCCTGCTCCTCCTCAGCAGTGGTGGGGCGCAGTTCGTCAGCCTTGGCCCAGGCCCTCTCTATATCAGGCTGAATGGAAGCCATCTCTCCAGAAGCCTTCCTCATATGCTCTTCTGCCTCTGCCAGCTGGGCCTTCAACTGTGAGATCAATTCAGATTGTGTATTAAGAGAGTCTGGGTGCTCATCTGCCTGGGCCTGCAGCTGTTGGACCTCACATTCAGCCTCCTGGAGCTTCTTGATGTTTTTCTCCTTCCTCTGCTACCATCCCACGCTGAGCTCACGATCATACTCCCAGATCTTCTCGGCCATGAGATCTCGGATGAGCGCATGAGGACGTTGGGCATCCACTCCCCCAGGGCGCAGTTCACGCAGTCGCGAGCGGAGTCTGTCTATTTCATTCATCCATGACACTTGGGGTTTTCCTTGATGAACCATGTGATTAGCTTCCACGATCGGTGGCGGACTATGCTGTTGTCTTCTTCATCTGAGGTCGTTTCATCCCAGTCTGTGTGATTGGCAGGCTCGTATGTAGGATACTCCAACAAGAAGTCCTCGGCAGGATCTTCATCTGGCATTGAATCTAGCACGACATCTGGTGCCGGAGTAGGGGTAAGAGGACTTGGGTCGACCGATTGATACTCACCATCAGATTCCACCTCAATAACTTCAGGAAAAACCCTGCTGGTGGTCCTGCCAATGATAGGGAGTGCTGCAGCCTGGGTAGATGGGGGGACTATCTCCACCATCACTGGCATGCCCCTATGAGTGGTGCCACTAGACGTCTTGACTAGCCTTTTCACAGCGGCCCATGCCAGTCGGAGAACTGTACGGCATAGAAGGGCATGAACGTCAGTTGGCATGATCTACATATGACAGCAATGAATCCAGTAGAGGAAACTTATGGAGATCGACCTCCTGGTGCTGCTCCTGAGCCGATACTGACAAGACTCCAAGGCGTGGCCCTCTGTATACTGTTGGAAGGTCTGGAGAATCTAGAGGAGCCACCTTGGGTGCTATGGCCCCACCAGACGCAGAACCGGACGCAGTCGTAGGCGTGGGTTCTGAAGGTCCTGCATCATCACCCGCAAAGGGGTGAGAGCGAGGCCTACATACAAGTTCCTCCTGCATGGTTCAAACATTGGTAAAAAATCCATGATGGCCTGAGAGTGGGTCCTGAGGATAGAAATTTGGAATGCTACCTTGAGAAACTCCGCGAAACCATCGGAATCTGAGTCTTGATCTCCGAACTCTCCCTCTTCCAATGGGCTCCCTCCATTAGCCTTATCCCCCCGAGAGGATTCCACCGATTAATCCGGCAGGGGGAAGCGCTCCCTCAGATCGGTGGCTGACAACTGTGATGGAACCGTCTGATCTAGCAGTACCCTCACCCGGCCTGTCATTGGGAATGGTACACCACTGGAGTGAACATAGTCCTCCAGCTCACCCAAGTATTGCTCTGCCTCTGCCAGAGACGCCGCGAAACCAGCCCGAACTGGGCCTATGCCCGGTAACTCCATCCCAAGACGATTCAAGTGTGCCCGCATCTTGGGTGGACTGAGTAATTTCCAGTTGACATCCCAAATGTCTCAGGCCTTCAAGAAAACGGCATCCTCTGGCATGTCAATGTGGCGCAGCCGCTTCCCCGGAGCCTGAGTGGATATCCTGCGAAACCCCCTCGGTGGCTGCCCCTCCAGATGGCTCTTCTCTTCCGGGACCACCGGGTCCACTACCACTGTTGGATCCGCCGCTACTGCCACACCCTCGGCCGGTGTAGGTCTCGCCGCCACTGCGAGAGGCCCTTGCTGCCCTCCGACCCCAACCTCAGGATGGGGGAGGCCTACCTTCACCCACTAGAACGGTTGGCTACCTCAGCATCTCCCTCGGATAAGCGGCCTCCCAGCTAATGGAATACTCCTTCACCAATCCAAAAGCGGTGGTGGATGGAGGCAATGCAATTCGCATATTCCTGTCTTCCCATGTGAACATGAGACACAGCTGCCTCATCACACATGGGTTCTCCTCGTGACGCACCTCCCAGTAGACCTGCGGGGTCAGCCGCTGAAGGCACCAGAACTGCCTCGCAAACCGATGTGGGGTGTACGTTTCGAAGAGCATCTCACGGTCCACCCGTGCCACCAAGACTCTACCTCAAAAGAACAGGAGATAATCCTGGTGCTCTTCCGTTCCCTGCCCGTCATCGGTGAGTACCCCCGTCGGCAATGGAAACGGGTGGAAGTTAAACTCATCAACCCTCCACGCCTGGTTTAGCACCATTGGTACGGTTAATTTGACCTGGAAGCTCTCGGATATGTTCAGAATGGAGGGGAGGAAGTTCGACTCTGGTGGCGAGATGGGGTTTGGATACTCATAAACCCCCCTAATGTGTGCTACGATCCACCCGTACAAAAGTTGGAAGGTCCCGCATATCCTTGGAGGCTTCTTGCCCTCGCTAACATGCTGTAACATCCTGTATAGCTTGGAGAGCATCAGAATCCCCAGATTGACCCAATGTCCCATGGCCAGCATGGACGCCATGATGAACGAGCTGGGCTGCACCCCCATGTTGGTATCCCTCACCGGTAGGATCCAACCGCAGATAAGGGCCGCGATGAACGTCGCCATCTTGACTATCGGCATCTGTTCAGTGCTGACACTGAAACCCCATGTCTTACATTGGATATCCTCCAAGAGCTGCCAATACGAGTGCTCCTTGCCCCGTTGAACCCCTTTCGAACAAGTTCGAGGCCTCGGAGGGAACTCACGATCCTCCGAGAAGTTCTGGAACCGGTTGAACCACTTCTTAAAGTGGACATCTCTCACTGCCTCCTTGTCCTCTCCAAGGACAAGTACCATCAGTGCCGACGCCAATCGCGGAATCTACTCCGGATCCTCCCACGTGCTCATGACAGGGAGGAAATCTTCATACATGGCCCCCAAGATCGGGACCCCCGAAATTTGATGGACATCCCACAGACTAATGCCCACCTCCCCATGGTGCAGGTGAAAAGTATTGGTCCTAGACGACCATCTACTCAGCAGCTCTGGCATCAGCTGTTTCGGTTGGTAAATGTGGAACTAGGAGGCCCATGTTTCCTCATACAAGCCCACCCTCCTCAGCTTGGACCCAAAATCCTTGCATGAGGCGCCTACCTAGTAGGCCCATGCCCAGTCATTGGTGAATTTTCCGCCCTAGTGCAGATCCCACTCATTGGACCACCCCTTCTTTGAATCCTATAAAGCGGCCTTCATCATTGTGCGGTACAGAGGAGGGGACGCCTCCGGTTGCAGTGGATTCCCGTCAATATTGTTCACATGGTTGTACAGAAAGTCGGTGGTGACAGGTGTGAAGTCATCATGTGCTTGACCACTAGCCGCTCTGAACCATTGGCGTTGGCATTGCATGCTCCTGAACCAACAAGATGGTTCGTCCCTACTGGCCTCAGGAATGAAGACATCATCCCTCAGCCCGAAGCCATACAAGGGCAGCTTCTTCCATAGCAGATAGTTATTTTGACTCTCTGATTGCAATTCTGTCAAAGAATTATGGTCCGAGTGACTTAAGACCATCTCTCCAAGGCCCAAACAGTTTTCCATCTCATCCCTTCGGGCGGCGTCTGCGAGAACCCCCAACACAGCTTCTTGATGGTCCATTTCGGTTTCGGAACTCGAAAAAAATTTGGGTCGGTTTGTGAAGGATGCTCGTGAATATCTCTAGCGAAGCTCGGGTGCAAAGCCAATACGTGGATCCTGGCCTCTGCCTACAAGAAGAAGTCCTCTTGGCGCAGTCACGGAGTCAGAGACTCGTGGTTCACCGCGAAGCTCGATTCGCAGAGAGCAGACGCGGAGTACGCGGAGCTTCGCAAAGTCGAGAGAGCAAAAGGACACAATTCAGAAGAGGACAAAAGAGAGGTCAGCCCCCATATTTATAGGTGGTGACCACGGAGCTTTGCGGCGTGTCCCGCCCGCGCAGAGCATCGCGGCACGTCCGGACCGGGTGGCCGATGTCCGCCACGCAATCCCTCTTCGCGAGTCTTCATCGCGAAATGCCGATAATTTTGGCGATTTTCCCTCATACATTGACCCCTGATCCCACCTCGGATCCAAGTCTAAGGGGGGAATTTTTTGGCGCCAAAATATTTGACGCAAAGGGAAGAAGGAAAAGAAGCATGCGCGCTGCCTCGCGAAGTCCCGATGCAGAGCTCCCCCGAGAAACGCAGACACCGCGAAGCGAAGGAGGTGTTAACGCTCTGCGAACGCCCTGACATTCATGATCCCGCTGCAATCCCCAGAGGTAGTAACACTCCATGACCCCCCTTGAAATTCGTGACCCGCCGCGGAGCAGAGGAGGCAGTAACCCTCTGCGAACCCGGTTGACGTTCGTGACCTGTCGAGAAGCAACTACAGCCCCTTCGCGTCGTGTGAGCTCTGCTTCGTGGAAACCCTTGACTATAAATATCAGGCTCCCCCTGAGCCCACGGGAGGGACAATCCAGCCATTAGGCTTCTCAACTCCCAAATCGTGAAGCACCCTTCTCCCCCAAAATCATGAGCTCCGCGAGGTATTTTTGCTACACGAGAGACCTTCGCCTTGTCTCGTTTTGAGCCCATCTTCCGATAGGGATGCCCTTCGTGAAGCCTTAGAGCCTACGTGAAAGAAAGGGATTCCCAATGGAACTCGGGCAGCCGCGGAGCATTTATGCTTCGCAAAACAGCCATCCCGTACAAGTGATCCACATGCTAAGGTAGGGTCACTGTACTTCGTGAAGCACACTGCTTCACAGCACCTTGCTTCGCGAGGCACCTCCGCTTCGCAAGGCTGTGCTCTGCGAACAACCTTCCACTTCGTGAAGAACCTACCACTTGTACTTCTACCCCATTCTAAGTCCAAGGCACTCCACTTCGTGAAGCACACCCCTTTGCTAGTGCTATCCACTATGCAGAGCAACCAAGATCCCCAAGGTCCCTACCTGTGGACCCCTTTCCTTGGAAATTCCTCTTCCCGTGCGACCCTCCAGGATTTCACGATGTGATTTCAAAGTCCCATGGATGACACCACCCATAGAGTTGCTTTTACTAATGCTTCTTCGCATAGGCACGCTAACGACTATTGCTTCTTCGCATAGCCATGCAAACGTGGACCCCTCGATGGTTCGCTCTGCGACCCCCCTTTTCCATGGCCTTTCCGGTACCTTCCCTCCCCCAAGGGGCAGAGGGTACCGGTCATGTAAGTCCTAGGGGTGTGGAGTAAACCCACCTCATCCGAGCTGCAAAACATTAATCTGCCCAGCACCTCGTCCTCAACACATGAAGTTAAACTATGACCTGACCCCGTGCCTCGCACGCAGGGTCCCCACCAGCTTGGACATTCTTTGCACCGCTCGTCTCCACAGGAATGAAATCACCCTCACATGGGATGATATCCTCCCTCTCTAAGTTACATATGTCCATGGGAGAAGGGAAACCACCTTGGTGTAATCCCCCTAGCCCCTCTTGCGGAAGGTAGCACCCATGCACCTTCGTACTTCCCCACTGCCAAGGCCAGTGGAGGGCGCGATAGGGAACGAGGCAAATTCCATATTTGGTCCCAAATCTCTCTCCCGCTGCACTTTTCTGCACTATGGGCCTCCATCCTGGTGTAAGTCCCAGCACCATGGGCCACCTAATGCGTAATCCCATCTTCGCTTCTCACGGACGCACCCTTCGTGACATGATCGTCAGGTCTCTACTGCCTCTTATTTCTCACACTGAGCATGAATCACATGGGATTAGAGTAAGCATTGATCATGGAAATGCCCTCATCTAGCATGACATTAAACTGTATGCTCTCATCCAGCATGACGTTAAACAGTATGCCCTCATCCAGCATGACGTTAAATTGTATGCCCTCCTCCAGCATGACGTTAAACTGTAGGCCCTCGTCCAACATGACGATAAACTGCACACCCATGTCTGGCATGACGTTAAACTGCACATACATTTGAACTACGAGGTCTTTGATCCATGTCAAGGCATGGTACGTAGGAAGCCTCCATGAGGTTCAAGCCCACCACCCGTCATTTCTTCACATCAGATTCCACCCTCGTCCAACATGAGGTTAAACGGCATTCCTGTCTGACGGTAAGCCGTTGTGACCAACCTGAACTACGTGGTCTTTGATCCGTGCTAAGGCATGGTATGTAGGAAGACTCCATGAGGTTCAAGCCCACCACCACCTAGACCCCTGGTCCTCCTTCACGTCGGTATTCCGACGTCCAACCTGAACTACGTGGTCTTTGATTCGTGCTAAGGCATGGTACGTAGGAAGCCTCCATGAGGTTCAAGCCCACCACCACCCGGACCCCTGGTCCTCCTTCACATCGGTCTTCCAGGGTCCAACCTAAACTACGTGGTCTTTGATCCGTGATAAGGCATGGTATGTAGGAAGCCTCACGAGGTTCAATCCCGCCACCACTTGGACCCCTAGTCCTCCTTCACGTTGGCCTTTCGGCATCCAACCTGAACTATGTGGTCTTTGATCTGTGCTAAGGCATGGTACGTAGGAAGCCTCCACGAGGATCAATCCCGCCACCACTTGTACCCCTGGTCCTCCTTCACATCGGCCTTCCGGCGTCCAACTTGAACTATGTGGTCTTTGATCTATTCTAAGGCATGGTACGTAGTAAGCCTCCATGAGGTTCAATCCCATCACCTGTTGGTCACTCCGACCTCATTCACATCGGCTCACCAGTACTTGGGTAGCCTAGAGTGTCATCCCCACACCATCTGGACCAAGGTCCTTCTCCACACTGGAATTATCCATCATCCACCCTGATTCTTACCCAGGCCACCACATCCCGGTGAGATCATGCCACCCCATCCCCCCCCCCCCCCCCACAGAATTTGGGAAGCCGCCCATGGGCTGGCCCCGATTTCGTCATTCCCTCAAGGGGGATTCCTCAATCTGATCAACTCCATCTAGTGTTCTGATCAGGCCGACCCGTCTCTGCTGGACGTTAAACTTGCGGTATACCCTGTGTTAAACATAGGAATTTGAGGAAAACCTCAGATACATCCCTATGGAATATGATTCCCCGCGCTCGATGTGTGATGCCTTGGGATTCCGCGCCCTCAAGAAGCCCTGTAATAAGGGACCAACAACAGACACGCCAATCCCCCAGCGTTCAGACACATTAATGATGCCTCGACGTGACTACTCCCCCGACTAAAGGTTTCTACCCTGACCGGACCCTTTGGAATGTCCTGAAAGAAGTAGTGTAATTAACCGGAATCCATGGAAACATGGCACTAGGAAGAGTTTCATGAACAACGTATTAAATCTATGAGGGAGACCTGGACTAGGTGACGAGTTCTGAGGAGGAATCCACGGAAGGAAGAACCGACATCCCATCATCCTTGTTTCGATCAAGGAGCAGACGTCCCTAAATAAGGAGCGGATGTCACCCGCCTTTGGAAAGTGAGAATGTGGGGCAACACAAAAACTGCGCCTGTCTCGCCCAGGTGGACGGATGCGCGCGCCCCGACAAAAGCATCGGAAACACCCAGGGTGGTAATGGATTAAGTAGTCAAAATCCTTGATGAGTTCAGACCATCTTCATTGGTTCATATTCATATCTTCCTATGTGAATATATATTTGATACTTTTGGGATCTATATATATTTCACACCTCTCCCCAAAGAGATAATTCTACCATATTTTCAATGGAAAGATCACCGCTGCCAACTCCAGATCATGTGTGGGATAGTTTTTCTCATGAATTTTCAACTACCTTGAAAAATATGCAATGAATTTTACATTAACACACAGTCCAAGCCCTTTATCAAAGCATTGCTGATGATTACAAAAATATCCCCACTTGTTGGTAGTGTGAGAAAAGGTGAAGTGATAATCCCCTTATTCAACTCCATAAAGCTTTTTTTACATTCATCATTCCAATAAAACTTAACTCCCATCTGAATTATCTTGGTAAGAGGGTTAGATAATCGTGATAAATTTATCAAAAAGTCATTGATAATATCCAGCTAACCCAAGGAATATATGGATATCCATCACAGATGTCGGCCTCAGCCATCCATCAATTTCTTTTTTTAAGGTTCCACAGATATACCATTGTGTGTGATGATATTCCCCAATAATGATACTTCCTTCAACCCGAACTCACACTTGATATACTTTTAATAAAGATTCTCCTTTCTAAAGGTTGTTAGTATTGTGTTTATATTCTCATAATGCTCCTCATTGGTTTTGGAGTATATTAGGATATCATCTATAAAGACTACCAAAAATTCGTTGAGATAATCTCTAAAGAATCTATTCATCAAGTCCATGAATATTTATAGATAATTAGTGAGGCTGAAAGGCATTACTATGAATGCATAGTGATAGTACCTTGTATGAAAAGCATCCTTTGGGATATCCTTTTTCTTCCCCTTATTTAGTAATATCATGATTGTAGATCCACCATAGAAACGTATTGTGATCCATGTAGTTGACCGAACAAGTCATCAATTCATGGAAAATGATACTTTTTCTTTATTGTGATTTATTTCGAGCTCATGATAATCAATGCAAATGCTCATTGGCCCATCCTCTTTCTTAATGAAAAGGACTGGTGCACCCCATGGTGAAGCACATGGGCGTATAAAACCTTTATCTAAATTCTCATATAGTTGTTTCTTTAGATCCTCGTGCTCCAAAACATCCATTATATATGGATTCTTGGATATTATAAATTCACCATGTATAATATCAGTGGATAATTAAACATCTCCTCCAAGAGGAAGACAAAAAAATGCCTCAGGAAACACATTAGTGAATTCCCTCACAATAGGCATGTCTTCATCGATGGTTCCTTCCATAGACTCAATCATCTGAGAAAGATATTCAAGCTCATAGGGAAGTAATATCCATGCTTGAGATGATGGTGCTAAAGAAGATTCATCCTCCTCCAGGAACCTGTATAGAATCGGGGGTCGATTCACAATATGGGGAGTGATTTCCCTCTCACGGCAATTTATGTTGCCTCTATATAGGGAAAAAATCCAAAACAATAATTGCAAAAAAAAATTACCAAGGGAAGCACTAGAAGTTTTATCAGGATGTTCAAACCAAAAATCGTGAAAGTGGAGGATTCGTATGCATGGGATTCTATAATTTCCTCATTTTCTTTTTTCACCGATATTCTTACTTCCATGCTTTATGGTGTTGTTTTGTATTGTTCTAATAAACATTATTGATATAAAATAATGCATAGAACTTTGGATTATAACCCTAACTTTAACATTTTTATTTAGGTTCTAATAATTCAAGGGGAAGATATTTTCATAAACTATTAAACACATAAATGGGAATCCAATAACATTAAAGGAATAACTTATGAATTACATTTATCTCCTTAACTTATGAATTTATAGGATTCAATCTATGTTATCCAGGATCAAGTTCCTAACGTATATTCTCATGGGATTTGTTTCCCTTAATAATATTTCATACTAATCTTATGAATTTACCAAATCATATCCCCTAGGAGTGTCGAACCAAATTGAAGCAACGCATGTTTTTGTGCACCATTTCTCATTCAATTCTAGCTCGAAGCGCTATTTTTGAGTTTTACCCCTATATACATCTGTGCTAGAGCAAACTTTACTTTTTTGTATCCAGACAGGGATGTATTTTCTTTATAAAACACTTACTCTATACTCACCAAAATTTAGGGATTCATTTCTTATACTTAGTCCTATCCTTAAGGCTTTCACTAGAGTTTTATAATCCTAATCCCAAAAATAACTAAACCAATCCTATGATATCAACTACAATTACTCAGGACATTATTTAATTTTTAAACATGATTTATTATATAAACTTGCACCTAATACAACTGAGAAGATCAAGAGGTCTAGTTTACTTAGGGCTTAGGAACATTACATAATAAATTAAAACATGAAATACACATATTTATTGAAAACTTTTTTTACATGACCACAATATTCCTTCATACTTAGTGTTGCATGGGATAACCTAAGGACATGCATAATAAAAGGGTGAGCTATGAAGCCCAGTAAGGTAGTAAAAAAGTAATAACATGAAGAATAAAATACCTATTAGGAAATAGACTTATCAATAGGGAATAAGAGGAACATGAACATAAAGTCTTTATATATCATGATTTTCATAACATGGAAATGTGGAAACAACTTAAAACACTACATCATTAACAAAAAGGAATTAAGTAAACCCATGTCCCAACATGATGGAAAAAAATACTATAAAGGATTCAGGTAAACCCATGTCCCAACATAAAGTATTATGATACTAAACAATACCCAATGTATTGGAGCGTTATCAGAGAGCACCCTTCGTAATCATTTCAATCTCATGATTAAATGTGCCACATAGATCATATTACATGGATTCATTTAAAATAATGACGTATTCCATGATCTAAGAATGTGTAATACATACAAGTAAGTCCTAAATCAATATGTATATGATTATAAAGGTGAATACCATTGATAGATTATTGGTTATGTTATTCACTACAGGATTATTTTGGTATGTAAAATCATGGTGCAATTTCAGCAGCATAACAACATCATATGGAAATTCATAAAATGGTTTGATGAGAGAGAAAGGGGTTTCTCATAATATATACATGAAATGGATAGTGAGGGGATCATTGGACATAATATCCCAACATGTGGAATTAAATTTAAGATGCGTAATACAAATGATGTTCTTGAAATAGAAATGAGAAGAGAGATATACCTTACGGAATTTCGGCATAGTAACGTCATAGGTAAGGGTCTAAATAGAGAGGATAAATGGTCCCTATTTGAAATAACATCAAATTGATATTAGATAATTTATTATAAAATGATTAAAATATAACCAATTAAAATTAAAAAAACCAATTTCAAAAAAGGTTCTTGAATTGAAAGGAAGAGAGAAGGGTGAGGATCCCGTACTTGAATGTATGATCCCAAAGACTTGGGGGATTCATGGGAGCTTGGGTGTGCCTTGGGAAGACTCTAACGTATTTTGAGAAGATGGTGTTTGAACTTAAAAATTCTTTAGTGAAGAGAAATGGGTTCTTGGGTGGGTTTACATATGAAATGTGTGGGAATTTTTTATTATTTTGGTTTTGGATGCTACACACTAAAATATTCAAAAACACAAACCATCCCATGGTTTTTCCCATATATTATAGAAAAGGGGAGTGGTATAAATTATTTTATAAGTCTAAAATCCGAATATATTAAAATAATTACCTTTCTTTTGTGGAGGTGAGTCACACTTTCTTGGAAATGAATTTAAAATCTTAAAATATTTTATATGTCTTGGAGGATTCACTAAGGCTTTATAAAATAAATCAAATAAACCTAGAATTACATAATTTGAAATTGAAACATATCTTTTTCTAAATATACCTTTTATAGTATATTATTACCTCACTATTGTGTCACTATTAAGTCATTAAACACATTATATAATTATATAGTATTTAATTTTTACCTAAATATTCGATTGTGTCAGAAAATTATGAAAATAAACCATTTGATAATTTTGGCATCCTGATTCCAAAAATAATACTCATTTTATCTAAATAATTTTTTAAATATGTGAATTTTCACTTTTAAAATAAAAACTAACATTTAATGAAAATTGACCAGTTTTGACAAAAACAATTTTCAAACCTTATTAAAATTTACATTTGGCATTCTAAAAAATATAAAATCATTTATATTTAATAATAATATTTTATTTAATTGAATATTAAATTATTTAATCAAAATATATTTCTTAATTGAATTTGAATATTAAATAAAAATACTATTAGTGGTTTAAAAATCATTTAAAAGTAACAATAATAGAATGAAAGTATATTCATTATTCTATAAAACAATAATGCACATAATAATAATGATAGGGTCTTGTTACATATCCCTTTATTACACAAACATACGCCCTAATGGTAAGGTGTTTGATAGTGGGGCTTTCATGGGATCGTTCGTTGAACACGGTTTTAGTCGTGATTATGATGAGTTTGAACTTATCCCATAAATAGTTTTTCTCATGCTTATATTGTTGGATCTCAGCTTGGGATTGGTCCAGGGTAAAGCCCAGAAATGAAATCCCCCTTAGAATCTCTGATAAATTTGTTTCATAGGGTATGGATCAACTAGTTGAGGCAATCACTTCCTTTTTTTGTGTCAAAAGGATTTGTTAGATGCTTATATTTTACTAGTCATGTAATCATTATTCAATTGATATATTTTCAATGGTAAGGACATTAATAGTAATTTAAATCCTATTGGATATAATAAAATAAAAGGATTGCATGTTTTTTATATATCTATAAGTCATTTAATTAAAAGACAGGGAATTTTATTCAATAATGTTCAGGTTATCACTAATATAGTTGGAGGTTTCCTTTGTATAGAAAAATGTTATCATTATTTTTTTAACCCTATTTCCCTTGTATATGCCTATAATTTTATGTATCCAATACTCCAGTGGATTTTATCAATAATTAAATAAATGGAGATATCTATTGAAAGCATCAAATATATTTTAAATATTTGGTCGATAACTTTTTGACTTATAATTGCTTGGGTCTCGGTCTATATATCCTCTAGTTAGGGGGAAATGATGCTTACGCTAGTCTCATAACTATTTTATTGGGTAAATAATGAAACACTAAGGATGAATCTCTTTATAAGGGGAAATGTCTAGTGCAACTACGTCTAAAGTTTGATGTCATTATTTCTAGTCTCTAGCATGACTTGGTAGGTGTCAAGCTGAGAGTATAGGTTTTGGAAGAAATTGGATCAAGATCCACTTATAATATTTTTTTATTTTTTCCAATAATTTCATTACTATTTGTGTATAGTGAAAATAAATTATTCTAGAGTTTACCCAAGAAATTAATTTGGAATTTTCACTAATGGTGCTTCAAATGCTTCTACATCGTAGTTTCTTTCTTCTATTTGGGATCCTCTTGAATAGATAGTTCCCCCAACCCCTATATAACTTTTTAACTGTTTCACATAATTGGATATATCTATGGATGTTTATTTGGATTCATAAGCGGGGAATGTAAATTCCTAGAAGGAAAAAGTATATCTCCAAGACTATGGATAAACTATAATTGACTGATAAAGAAGAATATCCATAATATATTTTTCATAGTGAGAAGTATTATCTAATGATATTTTCCATTGGGTCTGGTTTGAAGAATGGAAATAATGATATTTATTACTATAAGGCTATTTAGTTTTTAATGGAAAAATTACTAGAAATTTTTTGAACTACTCAATGTTACCAAATCTGACAAAAACTAGATCATCTAATAAACTGAATTGTACTAAGGTAGTGGTAAGTCTGGTTGTTTAAGATCAAAAATCATGTGAAATTTATATTTTTTAAGTCTATGTGTGGAAAGAAACAACTACTTGTGTTGAGTAAGTCGAATTGAAATCACATTTAATCCAGAAACGTGTTAATTTGGATGATCAAGTATCAACTCCTTTTGATGAGGCCAAGGAGGATCGAGGGGAGAGGATATCCAACCTAGAATAATGATATGAAAGGATGCAATTGATGGTGTGCAAGAGGACAAAATAATGGGTAATATTAGAAATAAAGTGACGTGATTCTTTTAATTCATTACAAATAAGAGATGTTATAGGACGTAATCAATTTCAATGAGGAAAGAAGGAGGCTGATAGAATTTATAATATAGATCTTAGAGTTGATCAGAATGATAAACAAATTATCTAAATCAACAAATAGGTTCAGATCATGGAATGTGTAAATAATAAGGGGAAAATAAATCTAGAATCATTTATCAAAACCTGTTCAAGATGGAATATTACTTCGACTACCTCATTAATGATGATATAGGTATGGATGAAACCTCTAATGATATGAGTTTATACAAGTTCAAAGATCCAACATCATTCAAATTTATCTAAAAAATTATGATAAATCCAATGTTGTTAAATTTTTGGGGTTGAATTCATTCTTGTTTAGGGTTTTTAATACACAATAAGAGATCTTTTTAAAATAAAATTTTATATTTTCATTCAATAAGAGATTATTTTTTAAAATTAATACTACTCAACTCTTTAAGGTTCTCTTGAAGAATCAAAATTTCTAAAAAGATATTTGGGAAAGAAAAGATGTGATGAATCAGTGATATCCTCATTTTCGTTCATCAGAGTTATTGAATTTCAAGGTAAAAAACATTTTATGGGTACTAGAATTTAAATCCCTTGTATTTTATTGTATATTTACATTATAATAAAATAGATTTCTCAATTAACTTATGATATATACATCCCTAAGTCTGAATGAACTATAATATAAAATAAATTTATAACCTAGTGGTTAAACAGGATGAGCGAATAGGAATAAAAAAAAAATTTAAAATTATGGAAAAAAATTTTATATAAAGAAAATATAATGAAAAATAAGAACATTGATTTTAGTAAAGTCATTTTGGGCTTTAGAAATTGATTTTTTCTTCAAAAATGTTTTTATTTTATTTTTTCAGAAAATTATATAATTTATTTCTACCAATTTTAAAAAAATTGTTATGAATAAATTAAAATTCTTTCTTAAATATTCATGTCAAAAAAAAATTATAGTAATTTTTTATAATTTTTAAAAATGAGTGATTTTTCAATAAATAGTAAAAATTACTAATCTTTATTTTAACTGTCTTTTAATTTGATGAATTTAAAAAGTAAAATATTATTATAAAATTGTTTTGAAACTAAAATTAGTAAATTTATATTATTAATAATCCAATTATTGTTAATAAATTTAATTTCATTTTTTAATTTTTTATAAAAAAATTGTATTGAAAATTGTTTATGCAAAACTGCTTTTCGTCCAATTTTGAAAGTTTTTTTTAAAACAAATATTCTAATTATGTTGATTTAATTTAATAAAATGGATTATATATTTTTAATCAACATGTAAAATTTTATGAAGAATGCCACTTTCATTTTTTGTCATAATAAATAGTAATAAAAGAAAAATATTGTCACGTGCGTTGAGATTAAAACATGTTTACCTATAGTTAAACCAATAGTTAATCATATTATTACCGATTAAACAATTTATAAACCTAATTTTATAGAAATATATATAAATAATACTATAAAAATTATTAAAATCTATCCATTTTGAATCATTGGTCATGATTAAGGAATTATTATTTTTTAATCTTTTATGAAATTCGTTGTGTGTCCTCTCCACCACTTATAAAAGGATATCCATAATTTCTCTTATATACATAAATTTTAAAAATTTATCTCTAACAAAATCTACCCAATTCTATTATAAACTTTCTTATCAATTAATTTTAGGTTTTTTTACCTTAAAATATCATTCCATGGGTCATTGAGAGGAATTTAAATAAGGACTATTGAAAGAGGCAACCATCAAACCTGGTCTATTTTAATTTATTTTTTAATAATCCTCCAACATTATGTTATTAGATATAAAATAATAACCCCAATATCAATAATACAATGAAATTTTATTGTTATTATGAAATAATCATTATTCACCCCCTTTTTCATTAAATGGGATGTGAAAATATCACCTGTGAGAATGTATGGATAACCACCTCTATGTTGGGATACCACTCTTTTTCCATCACCATATTTCATGGATTTTTATTATGATCAATTTAAATTTCATATATGATATTTCTGAATTTGTTATTATTTTGTAATTATAATATCATATCTGTCATTCTACATTAAATTCTTTGGAAAAACTATAACATCACTCGTGAGTATGTGAAGACTACTAACTCCACCAAGCTATGTGAATACGTTTTTGTTTAAGAATTACATGGATGGTAATATGGATATATTTAATGAATTTATATGATATATAACAAATAATTATTATTATTTAAAGGTGAATTATTATTTACCTTTATTTATTTCCATCTCTCAAAAAATAAAAATAATATTCACACTTATATATATCCTACCATCTCCATTAACAGTGTAATTAATTTTTTTATACCCATATTTTATGGATGAATATATATATATATAATGAATATATATGATATATATATCATTATTAACATTTTAAGGATTATAAAACCCGGATAAAATTAAAAGGATTTGAACTACTAAACCAAACTTCTCATGAAAAACGAAATAGTTAACACCATAAAATATCAATTTTAGTAAGGAATTATTAATAAATTGGTGATGAAATTTTATAATTGAATCATATGTGATAGTATAAGTATGTAAATTACTATATTATAGAATTATAAATATATAATCTTTGTTATTAATGGGTTTATAGTTCTTCTTAAGCATGTCGATATTTATGTAAGGGATTTTTATTGCAATATCATTGTATAACAAGACTGTTTATGATTAAGTTTATAATAAAGGAATTTTGTGAAATATATCTCAAAAATCTCATGAATTTGATTATAATATTCTTATTTTAATATATTTCATGTTTTAATTACATTTTCCTCTCTTTACGAAAACAAATTAAAGGAATATTCATTTTAAGGAAAACTGACATAATATTTATCTTTGGCCAAAAATTTAGTTTTTAGGTATCCATTTTTTCTCAAAATAATTCAATAGTGTTTTTTATATTATACTATGATCTATAATATTCATTTTTACTGAAGATTTAGTTTAAAAAAAAATTAAAATGAATATTCTTGTTATTTTCTATATGAGTTACTTTTTGATATTTAACCAAAAATGTGAACATAAGCTTTATTTTAATGTACCAAAAATGAATGTAATTTCCTACTGCTATGAACCACGATTATTTAATGCTTCCATTATATATTTCCATGTTCATTTTTAAATAAAATTTTTCTTTAATATTTTTTATTTTTTTGAATTTAAAAAAGTTGTTTCAAAATTAAATGGGTGTTTTCTACATGAAATGTTACAATAAAATATTAAAGGTATTTTTCATATATAATAACATATTTTGACATTACTTATTCTTTTATGGGGATATTATACAGTGATGTGATCCACTTTAATTCTTTGGATGTCTTATGATGATGATGATTGAAGGATGATTCTATAAAACCCATTCCATTCCCACAAGTTAATTATATTATGATGAAACAATTATAAAACCCTTTTCTTTTACATGGTTTATGAAATGATGAAATGTTTATGAAACCCATTTATTTTATATTGGTTATTATAATATTAAATGATCACAAGATTATTAAAACTATTTCCATTCCATGGGTTATGGTATGATGAATGCTTTATAATCATTTGGAATACATATGTATGATTTTCATTATGTGATGGTGGACCAAAATTTATATAATCATCTAATGTGTTGGGTAGAATGGATATCTAATTAGATAATAAGGACAATAATGGGTTGTAAATCCTATTATATATGATTTTATGTCTACTATAATTGTATAATAAGTAAAACATAACTAAGGATATGATGGAATGGGGATTTAACTGAAACCACTATGATATCCCATGGGAGTGAGGTTTGACTAGGCAAATTATTTTCTATTCTTATGTGTATTAAAAAACTTATTTCCTATACCAATGTTATGATCTCTTGGATCATGTTCTTTGATTCCTTTCTGATTCATATCTTATGATATTCCATTATTGATTCCATGAATCAAGGCTAGGATCTATGATATGTTTGTTATAGTTATCAAATCAAAATATCATATTCTTATAAACTTAGGATCATTTTATTATTAGGTGATCATTGTTATCTCCCTCATTTTCCCGGACTCGGAATCTAATCATACAGTTTCTTGTGTTTTATTTCTTTGATTATGAAGAAATATTTTAATTATGATATGTCTAATAGGGGATCGAGTTGTGAAGAATGTAGTGGGGGTGATTTAGATATCTTATGAAAAAATTTGTTTAGGTGTCATTATTTCCAAAGTCTCTAAACCTGAATGATTATAGTGTAGAACACAATTCTTTTTATTGAAATATTTATCTAATAATATGTAATATTTATTTATATGAAGTATGTTTTGATATATCTTTATAATTAAGCCTTTTTGTTTCATGGTATAGGAAAAATTTAAACCACAAATAAACAAATGAATAATACTTTTAGGACCCACCATATGGCCCTAGAAAATGTTAAGTTGTTCTTGATGGTCCCTCTAGTCTAAGAGAAAAATTATTTTTACTTTTTATCATATCACTCCATCACTATAATGTATTTAATACATAGTATTGTAACCTTTAGAGTGATTTATTTCTCCATGAACACGCTCATTCTCCACAAACCTACTTCATATCATTGATGAATGAATGACCAAATAGATTTTTTGAGTCAATATAATTCTATTATAATCCTATATCCTTGAAGAAATCATCTCAATTATATATTTCATTTTAATATTAATAAAAATGATATATTAATATGGAAGTACCTTTTTAGGAATTTATAGTGAGCAAAATAGTTTGCTTGGATCCTATCATGTAATCCCTAGCAGATTTTTTGGTCTTGGATGAAAGGTCCCCATAACCCCATGATATATATTTTTCATAGTACATCATTGATTTCTAAATTCTTAGTGGTAAAACTCTTCCCACGAAAATCCATTTCCCATTGATTTGGTAATTTTTATTAAATGGTTTACACATTATAAAATCCAACATTTCAAGTGGATTCAAATACCCTTGATGTTATGAATTCATACCCAATGACCACTATTAAAGAAGGATTACGATGTCATATTCTTGTGACCATTCATATTTAGTTGTTCTTATCTTATGAAGACACAAATTCCTTGAGTTTCAAAACTCTAAATGGTAGTCTCTAAGCCTTAATTTGAGATAATCATCCCGGAACATTCATGCTATATACAATAGTCCTCATCACATAGCATTAAATCGCATGAAATAATGTTCTAAGATTCACAAACATAAACTAAATCCCCCATTTTTTGTTATATTCGATTTTAACAATGACCTGACAATCATACTGGATTTTTCTGTGATTGTTCTAGATGAACAGTACAACATGTCTAATCAAATCTATATGGCCTTAAACTAAATAAATATTTGGTTAATGCTGTATGGACCTAAAACTTCAACAGCCTTTTTTTCACACGATGACCATAAACTATGTGCACCACTCCTCATGGTATTCTGCATTCATAACACTATTCTCCATGTTCATGTTATATTTTCTTTTTCTATGTTTTTATGCAGATTTCCACATACTAGGGTCAAAGTTTAATGACCATAGATGTAGCACCCCTAAATTTTGTAAAATATTTTTAAAAAAAATAAATTTTTATTTTTATTTTTATTTTTTTACATAAAAAATAAGTTTATCATTCACTATACATAGTAATGAGATTATATTATGATACATGCAATATTGTGTTTAAACAAAGGTGACATGTTATAAAAATATTAATTTTTCATATGATAATCAACCCCTAGTTTTTTGAATTTAAGGTATGAATAGGTTTGACTAAATATGAAAAATATTTTGTTTACACACATATATAAAATGAATTTTTCGGTGAAAAGTTAATTATAAACGAAAATAGAAACTATTTTAAAATAAATAAAATATTTTTCTGAAAAAAAACTTTTTATACACTAAAGAGTCATTTTACCTCAATAAATTAAAAAATCACATTTGGTGATTTATTTAAACTAAATTAATATATAATATAATAAAAAATTTATCAATCATCTTATATTTTTTTGATGCATGATATAATAATAAATCTGATTTTACCTTTCAAAATTGTCTTTTTTCAAAAAAAACAGCATTTTCATAATTTACACACCTGTATTAAAATTCATTTTATCAAACTTTTGAAAATTTATTTCCAAAATTAAATGTAATGTTTTAAATATACATGTAAAAAATAACATGTATTTAATTTTTCAGAATTTTATAAACAGATATATTTTTTATTGAATAGTGAAAAATATTGGTTTTTATTAAGATTTGTTATTTTTTAGAGAATTTAAAAACATATAAATTTTTTAAATATAGTTTTAAAAGTAAAAATTAGTTTCAATATATATCTAATAATAAATTTAATTCATTTTTATCAATTTTATATTTAATTTTGATATACAAACATTTTAATCATTTTAACAATTTCTCTTTGGAAAATCATTTTCTCATCGTGTATACATGATTAATTTTAAGTTAACATTTTTCACATTTGTGGTTGGAATTTAGAAAAATGGGATTATTATTTTTAATATTAATAATTTATAGTATATAATAATTTAAATTTAATTTTGACCATAATGAATAGTGAAAATAGAAAAAAAATCAATCACTACAATTTGGGTAAAAATAGGTTTACCTAGAGTTAAACTAAAAAGATATGGGTTAAAAATAAACCAAAACATGTTAAAAAACAATTTTACTAAAATATATGGACTTTATAATGTATAAAGATCAATAATGGTCCATTTGGTATTCTCAGGGCATGTTAAATATTTTGGTACACCTTTTCATTCAAGAAAATTATAATTATGCCACTCACCATGCTTAAAAAGGTCACCTTATCTCCTCTCAAATTCACACTTCCAAATAAATTTAGTTCAAGAAATAAATAACAAATTCATTTCATTATTCCCCTCCTCACATTATAAAATTCTCTGTTTTTTCATAAATCCATCGTAATGATTCTTTTCGTGCAACCCAATATAAGTTGTCTAAAGAAGAGGTAATGTCCTTGACCGAGTGTTTTATTTTATTTCTTCCTCTACCTCCTTAAATTATTCATGAACCATACTGATATAATATCAACATTTTATTACACATATTCATATGTTTTTATATTTATGTAATATAATAAATACTTCTCCTATTCTACCAAATGTTTCATGAAATCATCATTTGTGCCTACAACAGACTACAACCTCACAAATTGATATTAATCATTTACAATCACCACATCTCAAGGATGGATAAAATTATGGATTTATTATATATATATATATATATATTTATGAAATTATTATTATTATATAATCATGAAATAACATAGTAATTATTATGTTAAATTCCATCGAAATATGATAAAGTCGTTCGTGTGTATGGTAGATTACCACCTCGTGAGGCGATGTGATTCATTCTTCATAAATGCATTACATGGAAGGAAATAATGAGAAAATTAAAAAATAACATGTGATGTATATAAAATAAATTTTTTTGGGGAAATGTAATATATTATTTATCTATCTTTCATTTCACATGTTATTAAATAAAAACAACATTAATGAATACATACAGCCTACCATCTCCTTGTTTGGAGAATTTCATTTTCAATATCTAACATTAATTAATTTATATAAATAAATATATAATGAATATATATTATATTTATATCATAGGAAACATTCTTGATATTATGGACCCATGATCAACATAATAATACATAAAATGACAAATCAAAACATTCATGAAAAAAATAAAGTTATTATTACCTGAAACGTGATTTTAAAAAGGATTTATTGATAAATGGGTAAAAAAGTTCATAAGTAAATCATATATGGTAAGATATATTTTATTATGGTACTTTAATATATTTATAATTAAATAATATTATTATACATTTAGTTTTCATGTGTATGATGGAAGTTGAGACTTAAGGTAAGGGATTTTTATCCCACTTTTATTTTCTATGAGACACAAGTCATAGTCACCACATGTTGCTTTTATGTGGTGTATATACTCCCCATGAATGAATTATATGATGATTTAACTAAATATTATTGGTATTTAAATATCCATTTTGGATATTTATTTCATTGTGTTTACAGTACATAAGTTAATGGAGTAGTAAGGTATTTTTGTCTCAGTTTTCATTCAATAAGAAATATATCAAGTTATTAACCAATCAACTCTTTTGAGGTGTGTTTTATTACCCTCTAATAAGTAATATAATGAATATATTTATTCACATGATATTTTAAGTTTAATTTAATTTTATTCATTAAGGATTATTTTTATAAAATACTACTGAATTTGTAATGGTTTTATGATTCAATCTCATCATTTATCGGGATTTGTTTTGTTTATGCTTACGATGATGAAATTTTATGATCCATATACCAAGAAAAATATTTATATTATTCTCCACTAGTTATGTCATGATAATCCAAGTTTTCCATTTTATTTCCTATATTTATGTTCCTGGTATTCAAAAATTACTTCATTAGAGTAAACCAACTTTATTTTATTCATCATTCAAAAAAACATTTTTATTCCAAAACTATGTTTTCTAAAAACATTTTCAATAATGTTTTTAAAATTATAAAAAAAAATTATTTAACAAAATTTTCCCTTGTTTTAATTTTTTGTGATTTTATTTAATTTGATATTTTTTTGAATAAAATTTTTTCCATCATGACCATTATTTTCATTGAATCTCAATTTCAATGTTTTTAAGCATATTTTTAAAGAAAAAATTTTCAAAATGTTTTTTGTTATAAAACTTTTTTTCAAATTTGAAATGACATTTTCCTTAAGAAATTTTTTACATGATTTTTCTTTCAATCCATTTTCTATCTAAGATTAAATCCTTCGATATTTTTTATTCTTTTCTAGGGATATGATATAAGAATACAATTCATATTCTGTCTCTAAATGATTTGTTTTGATGATAACAATATTTTATGAAACCCATGTCACTTCCATGGGAAAACCATGATATTATGACTTTAAAACCAACTTATTTTCTCAAAGTTTATTCTTTGATGAAATTATGAAATGATTATGGAACATATTTTTTCCACATGTTTGTTATGATGAAGAGTTTATCAAACCTAATTCAGTCCTTATGTTCTGTTATGATGATTGTTTTATGATCTAATTAGATACGTATGTTTGATTTAAATTATGTGATAGGTGGGACTTATATATTCGTCCAATTCATGGGATGAAGGTTTATATCTCATTAGATAAAATGGAAAAAAAATTGATGGGCTATATCCATTATGATAAATGGGTGTGTCCTGATCTATTATTGGAAACAAGTATGTCCCAATCCACAATGGGAAAATGGTGATGAAAACTAATACACTACGTTTATTTTCATGTTAGTTAACCTTTAAATATGAAACTGTTTAAAATATATGTTGTGGTTCCATAATTCTATGACATGAATTTATGGTCCATGACTGATTTATGATGATTTCTCACTCTTATGGGAATTTTTTTTTGAAATGATAATGTATTATACCCTTAATCATTTTTATGATCTATAACATATTGGGTATTAAATTAATAATTCATGTTCATGACCACATAACTTCCTTATTTTCTTAAAATTTTATATTATTATAAATTGATATCTCTTCTATTTACCCTTACTAAGATTCTATTCTCACCCTTTTTTTATTTCATTTCCCATGTTATGAATAAAGGTTTAGGTAGGGTATGACTGTTTGGATTACTATATGAGAATTTTAATATGGTAGATATTGAATATTGTTCATGAAATAAGAATATTGTGTCCAAGTTTTTAAAGGCACTGAAATATTTCAATCCTTAGCTATGTAATTATGAAATGTATTGAATATTAATCTAAAAATGTGACATTTATGTATGAAAATCATGGTTCATTACAGTATTCATTACAGTATAGGTTTGTTTAACCTTTATAAATTAGAATTATGAGACATTAGTGAGATATGTAGATATATTTATGATGATATATCTATATATATGTCTAAGTACAAATCAATGAATCTTAAAATGTCTTGTAATTTTGTTAAATGATAAAGTGAGTGGTTTGTAAGAAATTACATCCCTCTATGGATACTATAGGTGGAAGTGGATTTGGAACTGACACACCTATTGTAAACAACTATGATAATTTTGAATTTATATATACTTGATCATCACCTTTTGTATGAAAATGGGTCTTACAACACACCGGGTTTGAAACTCCCTTGTGATATTGTTTTGAATGCCAAAAAAAATTGAACCATCCTGAAGGATTTAAATTAAAGATCACTGTTAATTACCTTGGATAAACTTAAGGTTACATATATTAAAGAGGTGGTTTCCGAATTTAGACATCATATAAGTGATTTTTCATGATTATGTGGTTTCTCGCATTAATAATTGTTTCTCATACTATGGTTTTTTATTTTTTAAATGTTTTAAACTAAGAGAAATCATGTTAAAAATGTATGTCATTGAAACTATTTTTATTATGAGAAATTAAATTAGATTATGAATTGAGATAATGATATGGTTTTTTATTTTTGTCAAATTATGCATCCTACATGTTAGGAATTTGGGAAGAAAAAACAAGAATATTGTCTTAATTAGAGGTGAAGATTCTTTCTTTCTGATAATGAAGTACATAGATAATTTCATTTCCATGGAATTTGATTTCATATATGTGAGGAACTTGTGAATTTTCCATGTAAATTCCTTAAAATAAGGGTTAGACTCTAAACCAAGGAAAGACCTATGTCATTCCCAATCATTGATAAAAAAAATTTAAGTATTTATGTATTTGTAATAAATAATTATTTTGTATAATTACTTTACTAATAGTATTTTAATTATTATATTGATGAAATTTAAATGGATTTCACTATTTTTGGATGTATATATACCTTAATGTAATAATAATCTAAGTGATATTTATTCCATCAAGGGTTTATTAGTTTAATATTGATCATAAGTTCATAATCATAGAAACCCCTTATAAGATTTTTTATGATTGGATTTTATCAATATTAAATATACATTAAGATAATTTTATGAAAATAAAACCCTTTGGTTCTATTTATGGTTTAGTGAAGAATTTATTTAAGGAGGAATTGATTTAAACTTTTTGGATGTATGATTAAAGGTATGTGTAAATTATAGGGTTTATCTAATACTTTATGATGAGGTAATTATGTGTTGTAGTGTATCGCCTTATGAAGTAAAAAACCTCATCATTGTCATAAAATATTTATACCTGGATCCTCTTTATATAATATTTTTTAACGAAGTTGTAGGTTTTCATAGAGTACCACATTGAATTGTTTTAGATCAGGATCCAATGTTTACCTTGAAGTTTTAGCATAGACATCAACATGATCTTGATATAGAGATGATTTTCATCACTAAAATCATCCTCATCCATATGGTTAATCTTAGAGAATAATTAAAAACCTACAAGATATTATAAGATCTTGTTCTATAGATTTAAAATGTGTTTGGGATCAACATATTCCTCTAGTACGGTTTTCAAAAGACAATAAATTTCACTCAAGCATTCTGATGAATCATTATGAAGCCCTCTATAGATAGATGTATTGATATAAAAACATATTTGAATAATGTTGAATAAAAAGTGCTATGGGGACCTTAGCTAGATGATGAAACGGAATAAAATTTTATAGTCATTAAACAACATGTAATGGTGGAACAAAGTTTATATAACTCTTATGAGGATAATCATCAATGTGATCTAAAATTTGAAGTTATTGAGAAGATGTCTCTACGAATTTATTCATAGAAGAAAGAAGGAAAAATTAATCAATAGTATATCGATCCCTTTGAAATTATTGATTATATTGGGACTGTATATTATTTCTTGGATCTTCAATTGAACCTCCCTCTAGTTCACGATGTGTTCCATATATCTCTCTTTAAGAATTATATACTAAATCCTTCACATGTATAGAACACATTGGTCATACCCAAGGAGAATTATATTACTGATAAGGAATAACTGATTGAGACTGTGGATTATATATTGAAACTTTTATATAATTAAGAAACTCACTTATTCAATGTTTCATGGAGAATCCTCTATCTTTATGAAGTTACATGGTAACTAAATGATGTAATTAGGTTGAAGTTTCTCAATTTTTGGTAGAAAAGTGATAAATTTCAAGGGTGAAATTTATTTATAGTGAGAAGAATATAACACAACGAGATTTTTAGAAATTATTTGTTAAAATAAATTATATATTTTATATATTTTTAATTACAAGAAACACTTATTTTATCTTTGATAAAAAACAACACGGAGTTTATCTTACATTATACACAACATCGAGTTTAAACAAAACATGGCATACTTTGAAAATATCATTATTTAACTAGATAGTTATCACCCAACCATTTAAATGGTGGGTATATATAGGATTAAATAAATTATGAAAAATATATGGTTTATACTGGTATATAAAATTAATACTTTGGTGACTAATTAATTATAAATAAAAATAAAAATTATTTGAAAATAAAATAAATATTTTCCCGAAGAACACTTTTTTTGCACACAAACATTATTTGACTAAATAAATTAAAAAATCAATATTTTTTGAATTATTTTAATAAAATTTATATATTATATATTCAATAAAATGTTTAACATTCAACTTATATTTTTTCTAGACAATATATAATAATAAATTAAATTTTATGCTTAAAATTGTATTTTTTTAAAAGAAGTATTGTCACTTTTTGGGTACTTATTTTACAAGTATTTTTTCAATTTTGTAAAAAAATATTTTAACAAATAAACAATATTTTCAAATGTACATTTCAAATTTATATTGGAGTGAATATTTTTTAACTTTCTAAAATGATAATTTTTTTGATGTATAGTGAAAAATACTTGTTTTTATTAGGAGTTTTCATTTATTTTAAAGCATTTAAGAAGATAAAAATATTTTAATAAATTTTTAAAAGAAATTTTTTTTAAATAATATATATATTAATCCATGATAGAACCAATTTCATGTTGAATATTTTTATTTAAACCTTTTAAAATGTTTAATAGTTTCTCCTTATAAAACAGCTTCCTCATCATGTTTGTGAGATTAATATTAAATTAAATTATTATAAATATGTAATTGGAATTTGGAAAATTTGATACCATATTTTTTAAAAAAAAATTATATTGCTTTACCATTATGAATAGTACAAATAGTAAAACCGTTAATTACTACGGTTTTGGTAAAAATGGGTTTATCTGGGTTTAAACTAAAATGATATGGATTAAAAACTATATAATACTTATCCAAAAAATAATTTATGAAAATGTTTTGAACTTAACATGTATAATTCTAGAAAATGTCCCATTTTGGATCCTTGATCCATTTAAAAAATGTGGGTATGCCGTTTTCTTTCCAAAAATTTCAAGTATGCCACTCACCTCACCTATAAAATCCACCCACTCCCATATCCTCTCACAGATGAATATAATGATGGATTTATTGCTAATATATTATATTTATTATTTGATTATTCTTATATATTTTTTATATCACATTTTCATTCTGACATTCATTTCTATGGTAATAAAATAATTTCCTTCTTTTGTATAGAGGACTACCACCTCGCGAGGTGATGTGATTCATTATTCGCATATGCTTTACATAGAAGGTAATAAATAGAGTTTATAATAAACACACATGATATATATCAAATAAAAATTGTTCTATATGCATGATATTTTATTTACCTTTCTTTTTTAACCACCAAGAAAATGGATATTGTGTTCATAGACACAAACAGCATGCCACCTCCATGAACGATGTATTTTATATTCTTTATCTATCTTTTATGGATTAATATAAATATATATATATATATATTAAATATATGTGATATTTATATCGAGTTTAAAATTTTGGAGATGGTTGAACCATTATCAAGATAAGAGGACTGAAAATAAAAAATTAAACCATACATGAAAAAAATTAGCTATTACCTGATATGTGATTTTAAAAAGAAATTACTGATAAAAGGGTAATAAAATGAAATAAGTAAATCATATATGGTATAATAAATATGATTACGGTTATATAATATATGTATAATAGTCTTAGTTTAATTATACAGGAGGTTCTCACGTGTGTGAAGGATGTCAATATATAAGGTAATGGGTTTTTGTCCCACTTTTATTTTCTATGATTCACGGGACACACTCAAAATATATTACTTTTATGTGGAATATATAATTCCTATTGTTTTATTTTATGATAATTATCCTAAAAAATATTGTTATTTACAAATATAATTTATTATCTCACATTAATATGGTTTTCAACACGAAACCTACTAAAGTAGTAAAGGATTTTTGTCCAATTTTAATTCATTGATATATAAATAATGTTATACACCTATCTTAATTATGTGGTTTTCTTTAATAAATCATTAAAATGTAATATCATTAATTTATTTATACCCATGATATCTTATGTTTAATTTTATTTTATTCTCTCATGGGTCAAATGATTCAGTGTTACGAAATTTGTAACGGTTTTATGATTCAATCTCATCATTTAGTGGCATTGTTTATGTTTATGCTTCCAGTAATACAATATTATGATCCATATCTCATGAAACTAATGAAAGTTATTATAATTGGGTTATTTCATGATAATATATTTTTTTCACAACATTTTCCTCTCGTTATGTGCACAAGATTAAAAAAGAATGTTTATAAAGTAAACTGACTTTATTTCTATCTTCGGTCAAAAAACCCTTTTCATTAAAAATAATATATTCTAAAAATATTTCCATAAATATTTTTAAAATTATCCAAATGAATTTTTTAAGACACTTTTAACCAATATTTTATTTTTAATAAAATTGTTTGAAATGAATCTTTTCTTTACCATGTATGTAATGAACCAAATTTCTATCTGTCATGGAAATTATTTTCATTAACACTTCCATTATAAGTTTTTATGGTTATTTTAAAAGAAAAATGATTCCTAAAATTTTATATATTTTAAATATAGTTTTTAAAATAAAAAATGATAATGTCCTCATCAATCATTCCCAGTGATTTTTCATTCAAAATCATTTTCCAAATAATATGATATCTTCTAATGTTACTTATGATTTACCATAGTATGATACCTGGATACAATTATTCATATTTATCTAAATTGTTTATTTTTATCATGACATGATGCTTGTGAAACCCGTTTCTCTTCCATTGATTATACCAAGATGGAATTCCTAATAAAACCTCTTCTTTTTATATCAGATATTCTTTGATGAAATTGTGAAATAATTATGAAACAAGTTTCCTTACTACAGGTTATGAAATGATGAATTGTTTATGAAACCAATGTCATTTTTTGGTTTCTTATATGATGATGTTTTTAAGATTGTGTGCCACAAATATTTATTATTTTCATTATGTTATTGTTGGGAACTATATATTCCTCTAATTAATTACGTAAATCTTTATATATGATGAGATAAAAAAGGGACAAACTTGATGGGATTGATCCATTATAGAAAATAGTTGTGCCCAGATCCACAGTGGGAAATGGGATATGATTCTTTCACCATTATGTTGATGGTTTTGATAGTTAACATTGATATTTTAAATTATTTTCAGAATTTATGATGGTGAAAGCTTTTATAAAATGATTTTTTAGATCATGATTGATTTATGATTATTTCATACTATTATAGACCATTGTTTTGGAAAAGATAATGTTTTATGCCAACACACGTGTTTGTGATCTATAATGGGTTGGGTATGAAATTTTTTAGTTATATTCATGATCAAATACCCTTATTCTTATATAATTGTTTCGTATAATAATAAATTGATATATGTTATGTTTACCCTTACTTAACATCTAGGTTCACCCTTTCTCATGTTTCATTCCACATGTTTCGAAGAATGGTTTTGGTAGGGTATGCCTAAGAGGAGTACTATATGAGAATATCTTTGTGGAAAATGTTTGAGATCATTATTGAAATAAGAATATTTTGTTTATAGTCTCCAAATACACTAAATTATTTTAGTCATCATGGTTGTATTTAAGAATTGTGTTGAATATTTATCTAAAATGATGTAATATTTATGTGTCAATAGATTGGGTCATTACATTAAACACTACCAATATTGGTTTGACATTTATATCCTTAAACTTCTAATAGAAATTCGCATTATACTCATTAGGTTAAAAAAAAGGGTGTCCTAGTAAAAATTTAAGTATGACCTCACTAAGTGTGTACATACCATGACCTATGAAACATTGAACGTCTACAAAAAAAATTCACAAAACAAGCTAGATAAAAAAATCATAAAATGGAATCTTTAGAAAAAACTATGTTCTTACCCATTAATCCTATATCACTTGATAAATAAAAATATATATATAATATATATATAATACCCATAAAACCTACCATTCAGACTGATAAAAAATAAATCTATACTCTCTTTGTATGTTGACTAAAGTATAAGATAAATCATCCTTATGTTATAATAGTAGACAGTCCCTGTAGAATTTCATACAACTATATAGTATAATGTCTATCTTGTATGGCCCTTAAACTATTCAATATGGTTGGTTTTATGAAACTTAATCATCTTACATGAGATCATCATTTGTATAAAATATAAATTAAATTTGATTTTATTTTAATTTAGGTTACCTACACTAAGACTCCATGATTCAATGCTAAAAATAACATACTTTACCCACTGACATTGATACAGATCATTAATTACATGGTCCTTCACAAATAATATAGCATTTACATTCCAAGTATATTTTTATTTTTATTTGTTAAGATATTTTTTGAAAATATTAATCTAGTATAATTCATGTTCATCATATCAAATGGATATTTTTTCTATTATTTATTCCAAAATAAGTTAGCAACATATCATATATGTTCTCCATGTAAGATAATCTTCTAGACACATCTACATATTTCTTTTGTTCGTAACCATTATAAATTAAATAATAAGAAATTATGGGATCAAAAAAATCAGTAAGGGTAAACATAAGTGATAAAATTCAATGATCATAAACTAGAATAATATGAGTTTATATATATAATCATAATAATTAATAAAATCATTCCCAAAAAAACTCAGATCATGAAACATGGAATAAAAAATCGAATAAAATAAGACATGAATCAAAAGAGTTTGGAAAATTGGGTCAATAAACATTAACTATGAGAAAATAACATAGTCATTATTATGAGAATAACATTCGGTGACAAACATAATTTGAGGGTATTGTCATATTGTCAGTGTATCAAATAAGGATATCACATTAGTTTGTATATATATCAATAAAGGCCCATCATTTAGTTTGTGATCAAATCCAATAAGGATAACCATTTATTTTATGATAATATCCATGAATTATTTTCTATTTTTGTATTAATATATAATAAGAATCATGATACATTATCTAATGAGATATAAAACATTAACCAATCCATTGGTGAGAGATATAGGAGCCCACCCATCATTGCCAATAAATATTCCTTCCATAAGATATCAATCATTTCAACATATCTCGAAAACCCATTAGAATAAAATGGGATTAATAACAATAATAACATAAAAAACCATGACAAATAACCAGATAATTAAAGATATTCAGTCACTTTGTATGTAAATTATGTTTAATAAAGATAAAAAATCATATGGTATTTACATTGTATTGATCAAAGGTATATAGTTAACTGTGTACTGAACCAAATAAATTTATCCATGTAATCTAGGTGAGTACCCCTAAATAAAATAAATTTAAAATAAGGTATTCATAAAGGAAAGGCATTAGAGGAATTTTTTTCGAATTCATAGTGGACAGCTCAGTAAGATAGCGGCGGTGATAGATCGAATCTTTCATCGAAAAATATATTAAATAATCCATATTGAGAAAAAATTGGATGGACAAATTTGAATAATAGCATTCATTAGTCATAATATATCCCAAAAGACAATGAATTTTGTGAAAACATTGTTTAAGTGATTTTAGATAATTCAATTTTCAAGTAAGAAATATATTTTATTATTTGAAATCATTTTAAAATAAATATTTTATAAAATATAGGATAAAACTAATTTATTTTATAATACTTTAAAATTTATAGAGGAATATTCATATAAAAAATTAGCGGAAATACTTATCCACTTTTAAAATGACAAAATGAGATACTCTTCACATTTGATGAAAACAACCCATACAGAAAATGTTAAAAATTTATTTAAATTTTTTAAAATAATGTTAAGTAGTATAAAATGACCAAAATAAATTATTGAGGCATAGATAAGAAAATTTGGAAAATCACCCAATGAACATATACATACAAAATGGTAGGTTATGGCTAAGATGAAGTGAGGGCATCTGTTTCATTTATATGAAACACTTCTGATAAAATATGAGTCAAGAAGAAATGAAATTTTGATGGGACATGTTAAACTCCAATAATATATAAATAAAATTATGAGAGGAATTATAAATATTAAAAATTATGAATACTTATTATCTTTTAAAATCTATTTTGATTTGAAACTAATATTGGAAATGAAACACTAAAATTTTGAGTAACAATTTAATAAAAGCCCACATTAAACTTTTGTATCAGTGGAATTGAAAAAAAAATAAAGGGTGGTATGATATGGATATTCCGAAAAAATGAATATGGAAAAATAAATTACTTAACAATCACACTATATTAAGTTTATCATGGATAGTAATAATAATGATGTCTCAGAAAATCAAATTTGATACAGAGAACCACTTACCTTGTATTCTTTTTATTTGAATCCACTCTATCCCATTTGAGATTTTTAACATTGTATCAAATTACTTAATATAAATTCAATAATTTAGAAACCTTTATGTGACCAGAATATTTATAGGGTGAAATATGATTCTATGGGAAGTAATAACTATAGAGATTCAAGAAGACATTTAAAGTTTTGTGTGGTATGGAAGGGGTGGTGATATTCTACATTTATAAGTTGTGGGAATAGAATTTCAATAAATATTTAAACATAATATAATGACGAAACATGTCAAACATGTACAAGAAAAAATTTAACAATAATTGAGTGTGGTTGAGATAATATCAATAATATATCAACCAATCAATTACCAACATGTTTTAATCCATTTTCCCCTAGATTAATTACTTTTATTATTTCAGATTTTACCTTGGTGACTTGTTTTTACCTAAGTGATTTTCATTTTTTACTAAAAATAAAATGGATCTTATTACATAATTTCAAACAAATGATTAAAAATATGATATTTAATTTATTAGTAAAAATTTCCATGTCTATGAAAAATTAATTTTAACATCAGCGAATTTAATATAAAAAAAATATTTTTTTTAGAAAGTGTATTTTTATTATTAAATTTTATGAATAGTATAAAATTATCCATGAATTTTAGTTTACTGATAAAAATTAGTTTCTTATAAAAAAATTAGTGTTATATGTCTTCCAAATCAATTCATAACAGAATTTTACCATGAAAATGTTTAATTAAAAGAAAATCTTAAAAACATTTATAAATAATAATGAATGTGATTTATATTAAAAAAAATTTGAAAAAAGGTTTTCCTTTTTGATTAACTGATTCATATGATTCATTTTTTTGATTTTTTTTTAGGCTTGTAGATTCCAAAAAATATTTTTTTTAAGGATGGTGGTAGCCGCTAGCAGTGGTAGATTGTGGTAGTAGATAGCAATTGCATTTAGTGGTAAGAAACAAAGTCTAGTAGTTTTAACTCAGGGTGGAGGTAGTTGTTTAGTGGATGAAGAAATTTTTTCTACTATTATATAGTATTATAAGCTATCAATAGTAGTTAGAGGTAGTATAATTCCTTTAATAGTAGACAGTCTATGGTGCTATACTTAGTCCGGTGGTAGCAGTTTATGGTAGTAAAATTAATCCAGAAGTAGTACCTGGCTTCAGCAACTAGTAATAGAAGATTGTGTTAGAAGCTATAGGTAGGATCTACTATTAGGATATATCAACTAGTGGTAGGAGATAGTGTTAAGAGCTAGTGGTATCATATAGTGACAACAGCTAGCTATAGCAGTTGGTAGTATCAAGTTCTAATCTTCCCAAAATATCCATTTTTTATCTTTTTACATTATTTTTTATGTAAAATAGTTTTGAATACTTAATTAAGATAATTAAGAACTATTTACAAAGTGGATATTTATATCTATAATTTCTTAAACCTGATCTTTTAATTGTATATTCCAGAAGTATTTAATTAGAATTTCAATTAATGTTTGAATTGTGATATAAAATACTATATATTCCCTATTATTACCTTTTCATTCCTTTATTCCAATCTTGTATTGATTTATTCATTTTTATATTGAAAATACTTGTTCATAAACCTTGTATAATCACCTTCATCCCCTTAGATTGATCCTGTTATAATTTTTTGGGCATGGCAACAATTGGGTTGACAATATGTTTCAGCAACATTTCTCGAAACAACCCTTTCAAGTGGAAGATTTTTTCTTATACATTATTTACATGAAAATGTAAGGTTACCATGGTTTATCCATTTTAATAAAAAATTAATTAACCATAATAAATATTTAAATGTATTAAATAATAAGTAATATTTTTATTGTTATAGTGATCACATGTTTTTTATTGCCACTGTGATAATGGTTTTCCTTTTGGTTTTCTATATATTGTGTTGTCTACCACATTCTTCTTAGAATGGTTATTTTTTATCATATTATCATATTCTTTGGAAAATGGTAAGTAACATAAAGGTTTAATTAATTTGGTCAGATAAAGAATTAAAGAGGCATGTTAATAAATCTTATGTTTCTTATAATATTATAGAAATCAAATTGATGATAAATACAGGATTGATTAAAGTTGTTACTCTAGGTGTTAATAGAATTATTAAAGAACATACAGCTGGGAATTCTTGTAAATTATTAATTTAATAAACTAAAATTTTTATGGACAATTATTCTTCTCATAGTATTATGAAATTGTTTTTATACTATGAAGAATTTTAAATTAATTTAATAGATAATTTTCATAGGTCTGTTAGGTTTCCTATAGTCAGAACCTATGAATAATTAAATCAGCTAATTCAAGATGGATTAAAAATGTTTTTTTAAAATATATATTTTTGGGGGGTAAGAAAAACAATTTATCATGGACTTGTGCCTTCTATTTAATGAAAAAAATACCTATTGATAAAGCATGTTTGTTTCCTCTTTTTTTATATAATTTGAATTTTGGAATGGGATGGTTGGTTATAAGATAAATAATGATATATGTGGAGAGTCCATGATTATTTTGAAGAAATCGATGCTTGTAATGGAAATATGTATGGGGATATGCATGAGTGTGTCAGGTTTGGAACCAGAGATAGTGGAATTGGTTTATATAGGCTTACCCATTACTATGATATAAAATAGGATTCTTCGTGTTAATTAATATTTTTAAAGGTTCAATGGCTAGGCAACTTGTATAATCTGCATTACCTTTACCAATTCATAGGGAAATAGTGTGTTCTTGGTCACATATCACTTACTATAATTTAGGATATTATCTAGAGTACCTATAAATATTAAAATTTTGATAATTCTTAATAAATTATTTAACCAATGTGGATGTTTTATTTTCTATAAAGAAAATGGTAATTTTAATCAAGAGAAGTGGTTGAATCGGTTGGCTTATTCATTAAGATAATAAAAAACATTTTTTTGGGTAGTGTAACATAATATGAATAATTCTCATTAATATCTCATGAATTAATTTTTGAAATTATAACTATAAAAAGTAAATATTTAATTTAATTTACATCAATTAATGATTTTATGCTTATAAGATATCTTGTACCTAGTTTTGGTAGTAGTTTTCTAAGTGCTGATAGCTACAATTGGTTTTATGACTAGCTTATAAACATAGTGTGGTTATGTGTTATATTATATATATACTCTGTGATTTCATGTGCTACCCCTCCCATGTTTTTCTAGGAGACTGACACTCACTAGACTTTGCGAGAGTTTTTCCCCATTATCCAGGTTAGCAAGTAACAAATGGTCAATTACCCACTCTATCCCAACTCTCTTCTCTTGGTAGTATTATTTTATTGTATGAACAGTGATCTATTTCTCATATATTTGTTTTATAAGGATTTAGTTTTTTGTCATTATTTCATAAAAATTTATTCCTGTATATAGAATCCAAATGACTATTATAATTAAGATGTGTGTAGGTTTTGATGGCATGAGGTACCTTTTTCTATGTCTTGGATATGATGGCTTGAGGTATAATACATGATATATTATACACATCATACATTCTATGGTGGGTCTAAGAAACTATATGATTAAAATATTGGTATTTTTTGTGGGTTGATGAGATTATGTGATCTATGAGGTGCAAGTCATGATACTTAACCCAGGTATTTACAGGTTGGATTACTTTTGGAGAGAGATGGCTTGTGATGTCTGATGCTTATGACGAGTGGAAAACTGGTGAGGAGTGAAAAATATAATACCTTTAGTGATTTATTATTATATTGTGATTGTTTGAATGTTTTAATTAGTGAGATATGTCCATGGGTGGTTTGGTAAATTAGTAAACCTATTTTGTTGAAGTGTTGGTATTACTTGTTGTTCACTTGGATTCAGTAATATTTCTTTACCATTTTCACATTAAGAGCTAAGTAGGATCCCAATGAACATATTATTATTCTCACCCCATGAATACATAAACTTTTATTCAGGTTATGAAAATAATTTTGGGGACTGTGTTCTATATTTCCAGCTCATAGTTCTTCAATAGTTGTCTAGGATTTTGATCATTGTCATCTTTACCTTGGGGTACTTGTTGTTTTTATTTCTCGTATTTTCAGTTATATGTGACATTACATATATACTATTGTGATTTATTTAATGTATTTAAGAAGGATTTTATTGGTGTATCTATCTTATAACTCTCTTCTAAATGTTTCTATTAGAGTTTAATGCCTCTCAATTTTATATATGATATATCACTGGTTATTGTTGATAACCTAGGACATATTGGAGGCAGGAATCAGAAATTCACTATCCTCTTTCTCTCATTTCTATCCATATAGGATTAATATTTGGGGGTGATAGAAAGGTATCAAAGGTTTAGGTTGAGGGATAAAATGGATATTGGATTTAGGCACTGGTGAGCCAACATGATTGGTAAGGAAGCAATGTTAGCACTATTTAGTGTGTGTTTTATCTTTGTGTGGCTTAGATAAAGGAGGGTTTAGCCCATAAGGGGAACCTCTCTGCTAGGTTTTCCCCTCATCGCCACCTACCTTCCTTCACCAAGTGTTTTTTACAGCTCCTCCTTTTCGGCACTTTTTCCCAACTTTGTCATGGTGATCGGTTCCGGCATCCTCGACTTAGTGGGCTCGGCCATCCCGACAATTTTATCCATTTTTTGGTCAGCTTCTCGTCCTTCCTCCTTCGCTGGGTCGAACTTTCTTTGGTGGCATGGTGAAGGCTCAATGATTGAGATACAGCTATGCTGAGGGTTTCTTTCTCATTTTCTTTGTTGGATGAGAGTGTGTGGAGTGGACCGATGTTGTCTTGTGAGCGATTAGATGGCGGCGACCGGATATTATGGGTTTTTAGTGGTCTTTGAAGCCCCAGGTGAGATTTTGATTCTTTGATGCATGAGATCTGAGGGTTTTGCAGCGTCGTCATAGCTAAGGTACTCGTATCCCACATGCTAGTTCCTTTTTCCCTTTTTTGTGCGATGTTTGTGTGCCTGGGACATTGGAGGAGTCTCATAAAGGTGTCGTGGTTTCTTCGGGGTTTGTCCGGTGTCTGGGATGCTATTTCGGTGGAGGAAAAATCTTGAAGAAATCATGTTGAAGGATTATTGGTCTGATTGGCAGTGTTGGCGTTGCACTGGTGTGTGCCTTTTTGGATTTGGATTGTTTATGATGGATTCTGGAGTATTGATTTTAATTGGTTTTGGATGAGTTTTTTTTCTTCTCTATAAATCAATGAGAAATTTGTTATGTATGTCGGTAGTTGTGGTTCTGTCATGCTGGTCTCTTCTGTGGTTTGTTTTTTCAGTGTGGTTTTTTTTCTTGGTGCTTGTTGTTTCTTTGGACACTCAGGTTTGTAGTTCAAGGGAGTATTCAATCAGATGTATATGAGTTTGATTCAGATGATGTTTGGGGCGAGGAGTTTCCATTGTAACATCACTATCTGAAATTGGATGTTTGAGAGAGTATGGTTATTTCCATCAGTACGTGGCTCAGGAACTTCTGCACGGGACAACTTGTCAAATATCACTGGAAGGTGGAAGCTGGAATCAATGTTTTTGATTTTGGGTGGGGATTTTTCATGTAGTGTGGTTTTTTTATGGTCTTGGACTTTTGGATCGTTGAGGTTTTTTTTCTAAGTCTTTGATTTCATGGTGGATTCCTTATTTTCCCTTAAAAGGGGTTTATCCTAATAAAAAAATTAATTTTCAGTCAGTAGTATGTGTTTTAAATGAGGGATAACATGTTGGACATAGGTATTTAGGTCCCTTTGTGATTTGTTTTAGAGACAATTATGTTTACTAAATCTACTGAACTATGTGATACTGTTTTTGGGGTAGAGACCTAGGAAACGATCATGCATCATTATTCTTTTAACCTTTGTTTGAAAGAAGAATACATAGATATTACATTAATCATATAATAAATAAATTAAAATAATTATTTGATTCATGTTAAATATTACATATTCTATGTTTATGAGATCTAACCCTTTATTCTTCTTATAGGTGTGGCTCCAGGTTGATGTGGTTCACAATTAATATATTTATCATGGTATGCCAATATATTTCCCTAGAATAGAGTTCGTCGATGAAAACACATAGAGGAGGAAACTCAAAGAGATTCATCACTAGAGTCGGTAGAATTATGGGGTGTAAGTTTCTGAATCGGTTACAAATGACGAGTTTGAGGATTTGTAAATCATTTTTAGTTCAATCCATGCTCGAAATAGGAACTAGTTTTCATCAAATTTTATTATTTTGTGTTGTATAGTGAGGAAGTGGTGGATATCATTCCTTGGAGATCATGAGGATTCGACAGTCTCATGGGGGAATTTCTGAGACCAATTTCTAGGAGAGTTGGAAAGTCTTCAGGATCTTCTTACGCTTTGACAAGGGAGTTCCAGTTTAAGGGAGTTATGGATCCATTTCATGACCCTTTTGTGAAATGATTTATACCTATTTCTATATGAGGAGGTCATATTGAGGTATTTTGAGGAGTCATTTCAACTATAGATCTATAATTTATTCACCCTATTCATGTTATCAAAATCTATCTCGATGCTAGCAAGAGAAGTGTTTAGTGAGTGGATGTTGGAAAGAACCAAACCAACATGTGACGGGATTCTTCATCATTTCACATGAAGCATATCTATGGTATGGGTTTAACTATTTCTTAGATAAAATAGTTTTCAAATATCATGGGGTAGGTCTTAGCCCACATCATCATAATTTTCTGAAGTTTGTAGATCTCAGTACTTTTCTAGGGGATTATACATCTGTTTTTATTATGGTAGTCAAATCCATCAGTGTCAAAAATGCCTAAAATTTCTAAAAAAATATGCATGCAACCATATTTCCACTTTAATATTCTCTATTGAGTTAGTTTCATCAGAGGTATAATTTTCACTATTCTCATGATTTATATCCTTATAGAGGATATGTGGTATGTAGACGATATCCTAGAGATTCCCATCATCCCTAGATAGTAGATTGTGGTCATCATTAGGGTTAGACAGTCCCTAAAGAAAGCCATGGTTAGCTTCATGCTCTACCATTTCTATTTCCAGGTAGTTCATACATCATTTAAGGTACCATTTACTTATTTAATACATTAGTACATGCTTAGTTTGATTCAAAATCTGCAAACTCATTCACATCGCTAGCCCTCATCCACGTTTTGTGACATCAGGTGAAGAGGCTTCCATTACCCTTGGCATTAACTTCAATAGTTGTAGGTCGAGCTTATCTATATAATGTATGTATATATTGTGATATATTTCTAATTAAACACCAATATAGTGTAATTTTCCTATGTTTATGGATACAACAATATGAAAACATCCTTATTATGGATCATTTGTATTCGGTGTAGGATATCATTGATTACTTCAGGAGATAGTTTGTTTTCTATGATTGGAATGGAGAGCCAACTGTGTATTTTGACAAGCTAGATGGTCAGATCTATTAGAGGTGTATTTCATACTTATTTTAATTTATTAATTAATAGATGATGATTTTATCATAGGTTCAATTAAATGTGTTTCCCAAGGTTTTAGAATAGTATCATGCAATTTTTCAAAAAGAGGGTATAGTATTACTGCCTCTAATAGAGATTGATTTTGGGATAGATCAACAATGAAGTGCTTCTCATATATCAATTTCTCCATGTATAATGTAATATTATATGTTTCATGAGTTGTGATTATAGCTTAATAATCTTTTATATTGAGGTTTTGTTTAGCCGAGTGTGTCACATTGGGGTTTACTAGTTCTTTCATGAATAATGTTATAGTAGTTTTCATATCTATGTCAATTATCATCATTTAAACCCCAAGAAAATAAATAACATATACCCTTTCCATGGATTTATTATTTATTAAATATGGTAAAAGGATATACTTGGTTATCAATGACATATTTGTGATCATGCTATTATTATATGTAAGTGAGGGATGAAATTATTTCGAAGACTGGTTTCTAATAACATTATGTGTATTATGAGTTTGTTTTTATGTTGTTCTATGAAATGAATTATCAATTAGAGTTTATGGGGATGATTAATGTAGTTCTAAATATGTTTTAGATAATTTCATGGTTTTTTTCATCGATGACACTCTTGTTTACTCCATGTCTAAGGAGGAGCATGCAAAGCATCTATATTTCCTTTTTAGATTTCTTCATCATTATCATCTAAAAGGGAATTTGTAAAAGATTGAATTTTGTGCCTATGAAGTAAATCTCTTAGGTCATTTTGTTTTCCATCAAGGAGTATCCATAGTGATGTTTGAACCAATTATTTCCCTAGTATCCCTCAATACAGTAGAAAAATTTTGGAGCACCATTTGATTTGAAGACTATTATAGGAGGTTCGTAGATGATTTATCTTAATTTTGGACTCCTCTGATGACCTTGACTAGGAAGAATCGGGAATTATTATGGATTGGATAGGGTTAGGTGTATTTTAAATACCCAAATAATAAGTTGGATAGTTCTACATTTCTCTATTTTCCATAATAGGAAGACCAATTTTAGGATTTCCTTAAAACTTCAATTCTTCTATCGGAATTTTTCCTAATGTAGAAAAGACAAATTGTATCTTATGGGTATTGGAAGGTGTGTTACCATGATAATAACTATGACAACCATTATCTAAAGTTATTAAAATTTGTGTTTTCCCTTCTTATTTCTTCTATACTACATTATCAGTCAGAATTATTTGTTTTCATTAATCATAATATATTTTGGTATATCTTCTCCTACTATGAGATGAACATGCATCAGTGTTGGTGGATGGAATTATTGTGGTATAATGACCTTGATATTTCATATAATCTAGTAAATGGAAACATTGTGGCAGATGTGATGAGTAGGATATCACAGTGTCATGTGAGAACATGTAAATTTATGTAAAGTAATGGAAAATCTCTCAATGATACATTTTGATAAAGTAAAGGATAAATGCAGATGTTTAATTTTCTAGATGATAGTGCATTCGTATTAGGTGAAGAATGTGTAGGATCCATAGCTAGAGGATTCTAAGGTGGGAGTAATGAGAGACTGATTTGCAATTTTAAATGCCCCAAATGGTTGGTTTTTGTATAGATAACATTGTATATTGTTTCAAGGGAATATTTTTGATTCTTTGATGTTATGTAATATGATTTTTTGAGTTATTTATCTCACTCTTTGTTATACATATTGGAGTGAATAATATTTACCCTAATTTGAGAGGTCAGCCTTGGTGGCCTTGGTGAAATAATTCAATTCTAGAATTATTTTCTATATGTTTTGTCTTCTAGAAGGTGAAATTTGAGAACGATATTATGTATGGTTTTCTCTAGTTTTTAGAATTTCCCAATAGAAGTGGGAGGATATCTCCATGGACTTAATTACTAGTTCACCTTGAGTGAAGGGAGTCTTTAATTCTATATTGGTGAGTGTTGATCATGGATCTTTTGAGTAAATCATCCCACTTAATATGGTTAAGGAGTCAAGCTCAGTGGATTTTTTTATTTGATGTGTCTAGAGGAGGCGGTCAGACTCCATGGATTCTTGAGGATGATCACCTTTGATCATGATCATAATTTTACCTCCACAGTGTAGAGGGGTATCGAACATGATTTTTTCTCTTAGACATTCCTTAGAGCTTCTTTACATTAGTGGATGGATGGCCAGACAAAACAGATCAAATAGGCTCTTTAATACATGGTGTCTTCTTGTGTCATGGATTTTGGGGTTTTTGAATGAGGATACTACCCTTGACTTATTTTTATAACAATAATATTTTTCACTCAACCATCAGTATGGTACCGTTTGAATCATTGTATGTCTAACCTTTATATTCACCATTTTGAAAGATTAGGGATGGATATTTCATAATTCATGGACCATATCTGGTGCATAATAGTACTCGAGTGTTCACCATCTTACTTCTCTCGTTTTCGGTCTAGGAGGGGACCTCTTTGGGGGGAGGTGGTCCTATAATCCAAGTTCAAAATAATATTTTAAAATATATAGTTTTACTCCATAAATAAATATTTAATTAATTAAATTTTATATAAACATATAGGTCTTTCTCATATACTTAAAAAGTAAAATAATCTAGAATTCTGGTAAAACTATAATTTTCACTATTCATTTAAAGTCGATTATTTCATTAAAAATCCCAAAAATTAATAAAAAATTAATATTAACCTTCTAAATCTAAAAAAATTATTTTTATGTAATTTTGATTAATAAAATCATAAAATTTCTTTTAAAAATTAAGTATAAAGAAAAACTACATTTATAAAAAAATAAAGTTTCTTTCTTATTTAAAGTAAAAAGTATAAAATATGTTAACTTATTTGATTAATAAAAATTGGATTATATCATCCTAATTACTAGTTAAATAACATATTATTTCATAATTATTTGATTTTGTATTAGAATTTTTCTAGAGAAAACCCTATAAAATATACCTTCCTTCCATGTTTGGATAAATTATATTCATAAGGTAGACTACCACTTTCTGATTCCATTTCTTTACTTTTGTTCATTGATTTCATAATTTTTTTGTTTCTTTTTATACCCAATAATTTAAGAAAAATAGTATAATAGTAAATTTTTATTTAATATATCATGGTTACTTTTTTGTACCTTTTTTTGTAGAACCGGTTATTTATCAAAATATTTCATTAATAAAATTATATATTAAAATATTGGTTCATTGCATTATCCCTATTAAACAAATTACCACCACAAAAATTTTAATTATTACCTACTAATGAAGGTGTTAAGGGCCTTCATAAGAAAACATGACTCTTATTTTATTTCTAACGATATATTATCCTCATTACCCCTATTATTACTACTGAAATCATATTTTCTCCCATAATAGGAATATTACTAATATTGAGTTCTTTTAATTCATATTATGTTCTAAATACCCTAATATAATTTGGGTAATTTTTTATAGGGAGTTAATCAGGCATGTATTAATAAGTGATCATTGGATGATTTTTTTTAATATTTAGTTTTTATATCTTTTTTATTATCATGGACTTTATGTAAAGAGCATCGATACATGCTTAATATCACATCAATTTAAACTATTGTATCCTATTATTTTATATGGAACACATAAATAGTTATTATAGAAGATGTATATACATGAGATGAAATAGTTGTACTACTATGTGATTTTATTAATAAAATGAAATATAGTCCTCAGGGTGGAAGTTTTATGTTTTTATCAATCATTCAATGTACAAAAAAGTGGGTGGAGTAAAAATTAAATATAATTTCCATAGTTATTTAGTGTGTGATCTGTGTTCCTCACTCCACGTTATCATGATAACTCACTTCTATAACTGTTTTTACGTGGTAATTTATTTGACATGAATTTTTCCGATGCATATCATCCTCATTAGCCATTGGATTAGGGAATTGAATTAGATTATGTAAAATTTTCCAATATTTGAGATAGTGAATTTTCAATTGTCTATTAAGATTAAATATTTTTCCTTTCACCATCTCTATGAATGTATTTACTTTTAATAGATAATTAATTTCCTTATACCATAATTTACGAATGATAAAACATCTTCCAATTCCTTTGAGATAGATCCCTAGGTTGATCCTCCCATAGTCATGACACTTATGAAATTTAATCTTCTTTCCTACATCCTCTCTATCACCCAAGCTCACATTTGACGTCATCCACATATTTTTTGGTGTTTTAAAAAATTAAACTATGTTCAATTGGATAATAAAAATATTTTTTCATATATTTTTTGGTATAATCATATTATTTCTCACTCTATCTCTTATCCCATTAGGTTTCTCATTTGGAAAGTCACTACATTGTCCATAGAATTCATTGTCAACTTGGTTCCATCAAGAATCAGCTATTACTAAAATAAAATGTTGTTAATTTTTAGTAGTGAATAATTTACATGAGAATATAATTAATATAAGATATAAAAAATTAAACTTCATATTGTAGTACTCTTCAAAATAATTACATTGTATTTTAGTTTAACCTAAATCACTCTATGTTTAATATAGGTTTCTTAAGTTTTGGTTCCCTCATATTCCTTCACATAATTTCTCAATATTATTAATACTTTATTATGTAATGTAAACAGAACAATGTTTAACCAAAGAAAATATCATGTGGGATTCAAAACATTGTGTGTAGTTGTTTCTATTTATCTTAGAACAGGTAATGACTGAGTTAGTACCCAACACAACTATTTTTTAGGATACTACCCATTGGTAAATTTTTTCCATAGCATGCATCCACTTATAGTTTACAGATAGGAATGTTATTTCTTATAGAAGCACCTAATATTTACCATACCAAAACATCAGGGTATTATTGTATACTTATACTAATCCTGAGGGCCTTCTCTAATGTTCTCCCATCTAAATTCCAAATCAAGAGAACATATTCAATAGAACCAAATTAATGGATTTTTAATACCTTTGAAAGTATGATCAAACTTCACCTATCAATCCTTAATGACTATTATTACACTTATTTTATCTTCAATTTATAACATATAAACCTATAATTTTATTGAAACCCTCCTATGATACCAACAAAGGTTCCCCAACCCACACACCAAATCAGATGTTAAAAACAACCTAATGTACATACTATCTTTTGATACACTTCATTAATTACAAGATCATTCACAAATAATTTATTATTTACATTCCAATGAACTTTTTAGCATTACATTTTTAGATATTTATGAAAAATATTTAACTAACATAACCCTTGTTATTTGTATCAAATAGACATTTTTTTACCTCTTAATCCAAAATAATTAATCAACATCTCCAATAAGATCTTGATAAAAGATATTATTTTAGCCACACCTCACATATTAATTTCCATCATAACCTAGGAAAACCAATCCATTATAAAGGGTGGGATAAAATGTTTAGTAAGGATAAACATAAGTGAGAACACTAAATGATCATAAGTGAGAACAATATGAGAATAAGGTTATAATCAAGATCTATAATAAAATCATACCAAATAAACTCAAATCATAAGTTAGAGTGTAAGGCGTGGAATGACATAAAAAATAAATCCAAATAGTGTGGAAACAATATCCAATATATATAATCCATAATTAAATCACATAGTCATTAGAATAAGAATAATAATATAGTATAATCATAAGAATGTGGTATCATAATATTTTTTGATTATATAATAGGGGATCATTTTTATTTTTTTGAGAATATCCCAAAAGTATCACTACTTAGTTTGTGTTAATATCCAATAAGTCCGTACATTTTTTGTAGGAATATATATATATATATATATATACATATAAAGGATCACCCTTGTTTTTGTTAGAACATCTAAGAAAGATCAAAAAAATTGGGATCATAACTATGAAGGCTCACACTAAATTATCTCATGAGATATAAAATATTAGCTAATTCATTGGAGTGTAATATAGGAAATCATCCAAAATCATATATTTGTGTGTGTGTGTGTGTTCCATAAGATATCAATCATTTAAAAATGTCACCATACACCATTGGAAAAAATATGTTTCATATAATTTTTAAATGGAATTAGATAAGAAAATAATTAATAATTAAATTGGTATTGATAAAATGATAAAACTATGGAAAAAATGGATATCCAATGATATTCTATAAATTTCTAGGTAAATATCCTAAAATAATAAAAAAATGAATATAATATTAATGCTGAATAGATGAAACGTATATGTTTTATACAATAATTTCTATAATATATAAATGTATAAAATCTAGGTAAACACCCTAAAATAAAACAAATATAAAACAAGGTTTTTATAAAGTACATTCATTGGATGAAATGTTATGTCTATTCATATTGGGTGATTATGAAAGACAATAGCAACGATGAACCATATCATTCATAGAAAAGAACATTTCCTAATAAATCCCTAAAAATAAGGTGGAAATAAACATTTCAATAATATCCAATATCACTAATAAGATAATTTAAAGTATAATGACTTCGATGAAAACAATTTGTTTGTGTTTTTTAAAAAAACAAAATTTATAAATAAGAAATATCTTTTATCATTTGAAATAATTTAAAAGTATTTTTTTAAATTACAGGATAAAAAACATATTTTATAAACCATTTAAAAATATATAGAAATCATCATATAAAATGAAAATAGTACAGAGAATAAATATTCACTTTTAAAAAAATAAAAACTGATTCTTTTCATACTTTGATTAAAATTTACCATATGGAAAACTTAAAATTTTTCATTAAAATTTTTTAAAGATGGTAAAGTAGTAGAAAATGACCTTAATAAATTATTAAGTCTTAAATAAGGAAAATTTAAAAATCAACCATTGAATATATACATAGATAAATAGAGGATTCAATTATTGAAGAATATATGTCGTCGGTTTTACTTATAAGAAACATTTCGTGCGAAATATGGGTCAAGGGGATATGAAATTTTGAGGAGATATGTAAAACTCTATGAATGTCCAGTGAAATGATTTGAGGTTTGATAAAGAATAAAAGTTCACATGATAGATTATATTTTAAAAACAATATTTATTTGAAACTAATATTTTCATTGAAACCCTAATTATTGGAGTAAAATTTTAATCAAAACCCAATTTTAGATTTATTATCATTTTAATTGAAAGTTGTTTAAAAAGATGAATTAATTTGGATATTCAAAATGTCATGAATATAGTAAGATGAAATCTTTTATATTCACAACATATGAAATATATCATGATGTAAAATAATAATGATGTCTCGAGTAATTAAATTTGATATAGAGAACCCCTTACCATGTATTCCCACTTAGTCAAATACACTTTATCCTCTTTGAGATCATGATCTTTCGGTTGAAGTAATTATTGTAAATGAAATACATTGGTTAATATCTTCACCCAGAAGCTTAATAGGGTGATATATAACTCTATGGTATGTAATAAGGCTATATTTTAAAGATTACATATAATTTTTTGAGTGGTATTGAAGAGGTGGTGAGAGGCCCCTTTTATAAGTGAAGAGAATGGAATTTTTTTAAATATGACCACCTTATATAAATAAGGAATATGTTAAATATGTAAAGAGGCTCAAAAAATAGTAAATAATTTAGTGGGTATGATATAAGGTTTATAATATCACAAAAACCAAATTAGAAACATTTTTTACCATGTTCCAAGCCCTTTATCCCTAGATTTACTACATTTAACATTTTAAACTTTACTATGGTAACTAGTTTTTAAAACAGCAATTTATATTTAATGCCAAAAAATAAAATGGGCCTTCTTTGATAATTTATTCCTTATAATAGAAAATATGAAATTAATTCTATTATATAATATTTACATTATTATAAAAATATATATTTGTAACAGTATCGTATACATAACGTAAAAAACATTTTTAGAAAAATTGTATTTTTAAGCATAAAATTTTTGTGTGGGTTAAAATTATCAAGGTATTTTATTTTCATGATAAAAATTATTTTATTATAAAAAAATAATATTTATGTTTCTTTCAATGTAATCTATAATCAAATATTACCATTAAAATGTCTAATTAAAAGAAAATATTTAAAATCTTTTTTAAATTAGAATTAAATGTTTCTTATGTTCTAAAATAATTAACATGGGTTTTACAAGTACAAGATTATATTTTAAAATGTATATTTTTACCCCATAAATAAATAAATAATCAAGAAAAAACTTATAAACTTATATTCATTTCTCATATATTCATAAATTCCTCAAATTTATAGTTTTGGAAAAAACGCATTCTTCATTATTCACTTAAAAATTAATTACTCTATAAAAAAACCAAAACTTAATATTATGATAATTTTGACAATATAAACAGAAAAATTAAATTATTTTCAAATAATTAATATTCTAAAATATAAAAAATAATTTTTAAATATGAATTCTAAGGAAAAAACTTTTATAGAAAGACAAAATTTCTTTCTTCCTTTAAATGTGAAAATGAGAAATATATAAAATACATGTGATAAATAAAGTATCACATTAATAAAAACCTGATTATACTATCATAATTTCTAGTTACATATCCTCTAAATATTTAAACATATGATATAAGCATAATGTATTATTTGATAACATTTATGGTCGGTGATTCTGCTACTATCAATATTTTTTGAAATTTTTATAGGATTGAATTTCCCCCACATATGAATCCTATCATACCATAATTCTTTGAGTTCATATTGGAATTATTCTAGATTAAACCCATTTAGATCCACCAGATTTACATGTTTGGATAAATGATAATCAAAAGTTATACTTCAGATACTTGATTCTGTTTCATTCCATATTTTTTATAGATATCGTAATATGGTTACTTCTTTTTTAATCTCTAATTTAACATATATAATATAATAGTGAAATGTTATATTAATATATAAAGAATTTATTTTTATTTTGTGTTTCATATATAAAAAATTATCAGTCATTATGTTTATTTAAAATACAATATATAAATTTCATGGTTCATTATATTCATTATCCTATACTAGAATGAAAATTAACCCTTTTCTAGGGTGACCGCCCCATATCCAATGGATCTTCTCCAATTTTTCCCTACCATGAAAATACATTATCCTCTTACCTAAATATCAACTAGATCTGTGTTTATCATATTCAAATAACTATTTTCATCTAGATTCCTATTCTCATGTGATATGTAGTGACATCCAAATATCCCATTTCTGATCTAGTTGGAAATTCAACTTCAATTCCATTCCCTATTCCATATTATATTTTGGAACATTACCAATTCATGATATCAAGAATTTAGTCAATACACTCCTCTTGGAAACCTCTAATAGCATTTTTGTATTCCCATATTATAAATAATTCTCTCATTGGTGAGTCTCTTTAAGAAGAACACAAAATGTTCTGAAATGTTTTTAACATTCGTATACTTACCATATGAAAAGATTCATTTCATTTTGAATGAATATAATTCCTGGGGATTTGTGTTTTAAATAATATGTCATGCTAAAAAAAATTCCTATAAATATAGGACATACCCCTATCTTATAAAAAAATTAATATTTGAGTGAAAAGTATATCCATAAGTTTAGAGAAATAAAATTTGATTTCCATGTGTCACAGGACTTCTAATAAAATGAGGGAAAAGTATTCCTCAAAACTATTTCACAATTTAGTGATATGGTGGTGAAAACATCTCTTTGTTAGTATAACACAAATTTTATCATCTTTTAATAAAAGTGTTACAAATCCTTAAAACTCATTTTATAAGTTAATTTGAGAAATTTTTATCATTAGAAAAAAATTTATAGGTCTAGTATTAGAGTTATATTAACATTTTCAATTTGATTACCCAAATATCCCTAAAAGAAATAAAAATAAAAAATTATTTATATTTGATATTTGGATTCAATTTAAGAGAATATGAAAAATGAAATTTCTTGGGCTCACATCATGGACCATGAACATCCCTTCACAAACTATGAACACTACTTCACATATCCCCCTCTTAATACTCCTTATATGTAAATACTTTATAAAAACTCTAAAATTAAATAATCATGTAGTTGTATAATATGGCATTGTATTGTCCTTTTGAGATGCTCTGTGTAGTCTTGTCACATCAATGTAAGGTCCAATCTCACAGCATCGAGGCATCATATTATAATTTTATGCAAGATAAAAACTCATGATGTTGGGGAACAATTTGGGGAAGCCACATGAGGTCCTTCCATGATTCACTCCCCTTTTGATATATAAAAAATTATGATTCCCACCTACTCTGGGAAACCATCTTCTTTCTAATGCCTATAAATACCCGAATCCTTCACAAAAATAAACACACATAATTAAGAGAGAAAATGAGATATCAATATTCACTTCATGACTATAAATATTGATAAGGGAACCAATATAGAGAAATAAAAAATCCACCTTTCTAGGATAACTTGCAAGGGAAATATAACAAATCCACCTCGTGAGGCCAATCTTTGAAGGAACCATGTAAGGAAAATCCCATGAATAAACCTCACAAAGTCCACTTTGGGAGGTCTATTTTGTGACGTATTCTTTCATGGGTAGTTCTATAAGCTCGATCTCATGAGGGTTAGTATGTGAGGGCTAGTATGTCTACCACTCCTCCTTTAATGAACCCTATTATACAAAATAAAAATTTTAAACTCACATACATGTCCAAACTCTATAAAAATTACAATTCAGACCATCCTTCTTCTTGAGGATAGTATGTAGACTTACCCCTTTCACTAACCAACCATACAGACACTGAAAATTTCACATGTGAGCATACCATGTAGTCATCTTTCACCACGTTACTTCACCTACTACATGGTCATCTACAACAAAGTAACTCCACCAAACTTGTGGTCATTTCATATTTTGAATAGGCACTCCACCCACCATGGAATCACTCTAACTTCCATGAAATCTCTTTACCTACTCTATAGTCCCATTGATCCATACATTACTGCTCCACCCCCACACCATAGGTCATAATCAATAGTGGGTTTCTACCCCAGGCCTTCACCCCAATCCCTTCACCTTTTTTGAGGGCCCCATGAAAAAAATGAGAGTCACTAAATGAAAATTATATTATATTTCAGATATATTATTGGTTTTTTATGCATGAACCACCAACCATGATCTTATAGAATTACCTACAATGACATCCTCTTCAAAATTTCCCAAAACACCTTGAGTTGAAAATAAATCAATAGGTTTCTATACATGAACCTCTTAGTAGTTGTAATCATGAATATACCTATAATGAAATCCCAAATTACTAATCCCTTCTCAGTATCCTATTGTTTCCCCATTCATGACACATGAATCCCATGATAGTATCTTCAATATATAATCCCCACTCTATCCCAAGTTGTGCACTCAAATATAACAAAACTAACCTTCTATATCTTGTTTCCCATAGAGAGCAAGAATCACATAGTATTAGAGGATTAATTGATCATTCTATTATCATAATTGAGATTCATTATTAGAATCACCATTTAAGTCCTAATTGACTGAATTTAAACTAAATAGCATAGATCCTTACCACATGATGTTAAACTTCCTAGATCGATCCCCACACATGACCATAACATATGTCTCTTCAACTATATTGGATAGTATTTTGGATTCTTATTTGAGGTTAAAACAAAAAACCCAAAATATATATCTTTGTCCTTATGTGAGGTATAAATCCTAATTATATATTCTCTTATCTATGTAGTAATAGACAAGATAAATTTTTTTGGAATCTCATGTTTAAGCCTCTTTCAGTTCCCTATTGTCCCCAGTTTAATAATAAATGCATCCTATATGGTCCACCTACTATGTGTAAGCCTAGAACTAAAATTTATGTTTCTTATGTGATAAAGATGTCAAAACCCTATGATAAGCATCAGAATATGAAATAATTCCTTAGGTGACGTGATTCAGGTGTTAGTGATCTGCCACCCCTAGGAAATGAGCCAAATACCCCCTTTGTGGTGAAAAAGATCTTCAATATATTAAAAAACTTAATAAAAATCATCCTTTATTATTGATCATACATTTACTCTACCAAGCATGATCCATGGATGTATCTAGTGGTAATAAAGGGTTACATAAGGTGATGATCCAAGGATGATCTATCATCTCTCATAGTGATGAGATGAGATTTTGTCATGACCCCCTCTTCTACCCACCAAAGGTAACCATCTTGGGGATCCAATGATGAGAGAGAGAAAATGAAACATAACCCTCACATTGATTAGGCCATGGGTTTTTTTATAGAACCATAGGTATAACATACAGTGAAATTGGAATAATTTTCCTATCAGATTTAGAGAAATTTTATATAACATAAGGCTACCAAAGAAAATTTTCGAAAATAAATAAAAGATCCCAATACATGAATGTAATTTCTTAAAAATAGAACAACTAAAAAAATAAAAACTACAAATATTAAAAGGAAAATCTTTTTTAGTGACCTTGAAAAATAGATATCCCCTAAAAACCTCCTTGACCTTGTGATTTCTAGACCAATCACCAACAATATCTTATAGAACTGAAAAATATTTTATATATATGTTGGTGAGGAAAAAACACTTAGTGGGATCCTCTTGAAACTACCTATGAAAATTACAAGAAAGTATACTAAATCCTAGTTAATAAATAATAAAACTAACTCATAAACAAATCATGTATGCTGTTTTCTTAGCCTCACCATTTATCTCTCACCATGAATTGGTTATGAGAAATAATTAAAAATCCCACATAAGTATAAAATCATAGTTACCTCACTACAACATAACAATTGCTTTTCCACTCTCTCCCCAAAATTTCATGTCTTTATCCATCTCCCTCAAATAATCCACATATTTCAATGGAAACTATATAATAACCCACACCACACGCATTACATAATCTCAAATCTATCTTTATCATCTCTCAATAATAACTGTGTTGTTTTCCTAAAACCAACATAGCCCATAAATCATATATTATTCCCCATGTTTTCACATACCATACACTAAATACCTATAATAATCCGTAAGATACTATATCCATATATAAATGTGTGTAAAATGACCACAATCCATTATATACCTCTACTCACTTTTACAATAAGGTATCATCCATGAATATTATCATGTAATTATACTACTGGTAGAAGAGAGAATGGTAGAGTGGGAAGCCCACATCAATCCTTGCTAACCTGAATATTAGGATGAAACATTCCATAGTCCACTAGGTGTGGATATCCTATAGTAACAAAACATTTTAGGAAGGATTTAAATTAATTCATTCAATAGAATATCTCATATTTAAATAAAAATTCAAACCCATTATTCCATATTGACCTTCTAAATCCCAACCCTAGGGGTTAAATAATTTAATATCCATACCCATTTCATAATTATAGGTTACCTTATCACATCCATGATCTATTTTTTAGGTATTTTTCTATTTTATTTTGTTCTATCTTTTTTCCTTGGTTTTCCTTTTAATTTTGGATTAAAATGAATAAATTTTTGGAAAATAGGCCCATGAGCACGGTTGGTGCACGGTTAGTAGTAACTGTGCACCCACCCTAGAAACTATGTAGTAGAAGATAGAACCTACCGCATTGCATCTTCATGGTTATGCATCACATACCAGGTAACCTTTTGGTGGTCTCTATCTAAATAGAATGGTTTGCAAGGATATCACACTGTTTCCCAAACCATGTGGAAAACCCTGAGGATATTCCAACACATTAAAAATTTTACCTTATTTCACTCTCCTCTAGGGTTTAACCCCATAAACACCCCGTTTTTCTCCACACCTAGGTTTTCCTCTCTTATACATTCCTCACACTCCTTTAACCTCCCTTGGAGCTTCCATTTTATGTTATATTTGGTGCGTTTTCGCGTTGGTTCTTCAATTCTGTGTCTCCTCCCCTTGATTCCTCCTCTATTTTGGAGTTTCTTCCCTTCTTTTTGGGGTTTTCATCTTTTCCAGACCTAGGGTTATGATTTTAGGGTTTATTCTTGATCTTTTTGGGTCAATCTCTTGATTTAGGGCTTGATCTTGCTTTCTCATGGTGTGGTTGAGGTGTGGTGGGAATTTTGCACCATCTTTTGGGGTTTTCAACACCAAAGGTAGATGATTTTGTGCTTAAATGTTTCTTAATTAATGTATTTGGATTTTTTGAGTTTCTTATCATGATTTTTAAGTTATAATTGTTGTGATAATGTCGTTTTTAAAGATTTTGGTTGTGAAATTGATTTTCAAATGGGTTTTATATGATAATTTGGTAAATTATTGATGTGTGGCCTTATTGTGTACATTTGAATTTATTTATAAATTTATTAAATGTTTTAACAAACTTTTTATGAGGTGAAAACTATATTTTTGAAATTCTTTAGTTTGTGTTTAATTGTGAAAGATAATTTTTTGAGAAATGGTGGCTTTGGTGTGTGTTGGGCCTTTTTTGGATTGTGAAATATAAATGTGGTGAGATACATTTTTTTTAAATGGTATGAGCACTCAATGGGAATCCTAGGTATCTAGGAGGATAGACTAGGACTAGCGTGCTAGTGATTCAGAAGTGGCTATGGCCTAGTTTCACTTTATAGGATTGATTTTGACAATACTAACTAAACATATTTATGAATGGAGACAACAATAATATTGGATGTTACTCCTCTCTAGTGTCTCATGCATGTGAACATGTATTGTTGTGGTTATTATACCAACTTACACCAAGATGTGAGGTTCTAGTGTCCCTTTAGCTAGACAACACTCGTAGGGCCTCTCTCATGTTTGGTGCTCCTTGACCATCACACACTCACTATCGGTATACGAGTGGGAATATGAGCTACTCCAAAGGAAAATGTGTTTTAGTTGAAATTTCATTTCTTTAAAATCATTTTACTGAAATTTTTTTATGAAAAAAATTGGTGCACCCTTTATTTTATTTGTGCTTGAAAATTTATTTTTCATTCTAAAGTTTAGGTCATGGAATCTATTTTGGGTGGAATCCTAATGAAAAATTACTCACACCATGCTTACACCATCGAGTGTAAGAAGTCTTGGTTATGTTTGATATAGATAAGGGTAAAGTGTTTGGTGAATGTGGATTAGGATGCTAGTGAAATTCATGGGCATTGTTGTGGAGAGAAATAGAGGGAGATTCTCCCATTGGTGGTGGTGGTTTTTTGTTCTTGGTATTTGGTATTATTTCTAGTAGCCCTCTCTTATTCATTATTTTTAAACATGTAAACATAGATTTGAAACCTTGTAAGGGATTTTTTTGTTATGTTTCCATATTTTTTAATTTTTATAATTTTGGTTGTGTTGTTCTTTTATATTTAGGTGCAATCATTCCCACTTTCTTGTATGGATACTCGGGAACTTTTACCAGCCCATGGGGATCAGGAATTCCACTCGGGCCCTTCCATGGAATGGTTTTGGTGATGGGTTGGATGAAGACATGGATTGGTACATGAAAAAATGGTATCAAATGAGGTTTTGGCTATTTGGGTTATTTTATTTGGGATGAGTCTGGATAGACATGAGCAAGGAATGTCGGGGCTTAGAGATCTGGTTATGATTAGGGTGCCTGGCGAGCACACCCTGTGACAAACCTTGACTCTCCATGGGATTTTGGGATGCGTGAGTGTATTATCCTCTAGGTCAGATGTGCAGGCTGAAGTATTTACATGGACACTAGGTGGGGGTAAATTGTTTGGTTCATTATGTTACATTGGCATGTTTGAGTTATTTTCTCTATTATGTTGCTGTAATTTTCTAAGACTTGATACATTGATGATTTAATGGTGTGAATTTTTCTTCTTGTATAAAAATTCCTCCCCTTAAATCCCCACCTGCAACTAAGGTGAGGATCTGGAGAGATATCTCCATCACCACATGATCAAAGGCTGGTAAAAGTGGTAGTTCAAGATGATTAGGTTCTGGGATAGGGAGCGGGTCCTGCTCCTATTCCTGTCAGTGAAGTTGGGGATGTCTCACAAAAGGATAAGGCTCAAGAATTATTGAAGAATAAGCCTCCTAATTTTTAGGTAGATATAAACCACAATAAGTGTAGGAATGGATCAAGAATATCGAGTGTATGTTCGAGTTCCTGGACACCCCTAAAGAGGTCAGGGTGAAGTGTTATTCCTTTCTACTGGAGGGTCCTAGTCGGAGGTGGTGGGACTTAGTGGTTCAGGCTGGGAAGCATGAGAAAATGACCTTGATGGAATATAAGGAGGTCTTGAATAATAAATTATATCATGATGTCTTAGTATATGATCAGTCCAAAGAGTTTAATAAGTTTTCCTAGGGTGACTTGATGGTGATGGAGTATGCAAACCATTTTGCTGAGTTAGTTTGGTATGCTCCGAAGATAATCTATAATTAGAAAATGAAATATCAATGGTTCAATAATGGCTTGAAGATAGAGATCTATTCTCAGGTCTTCTTGTTTAAACTAAATACTTATGCGGAAGTGGTTGACTAGGATTACATATTGGAGATCGACTGTAAGAGCAAGTCTAGTGGATCTTGGGCTATATCAGCAATGGACAGTAGAAATTATTCAAAAGAGAAAAGGAAGCAAGAGGAGCAAGGTAATAATGGAGGTGGAAGTTTAGGACTACCTTCAAGGTAGCCTCCCTCTATGGATTTTGATGTTGGATCCATTGTGTGCCACAAATGTGGGAAAGTGGGACACACCCAACCTATTTTTGCATCCCTATCCAAGACCTATTATTGGTGAGAAGCATTGGGGCACATGCTGTGATTTTGGAGAGCTAGATGCTTGTATCAGGGAGGTGTAGGTTTAGTGTATTCTAGGGAAATGTAGGCTAAACCAAACCCATCTAGGAAGGTGGGGTCTCGGTTTAGTCGTCGAGGTGGCAGGAATGGATCTTCATCAGGTCATAGATAGCTCAAATCATATTTACAGGCCAGTATACTTGGTCAGGTCCAGACTAATACCAGACACCTTCATGATATGGAGCAGGAACCAGTGGGATATTATGTAGAGACATCATCTATTTGAGGTACCATTATAATTTCATTCTCTATAACTACCATTATTTCTTATACTAGTTTATTTGTCTCTTTTATATCTTGTAATCTTATGAACCTGTTGAGTCATCCAACCGAACTTTTATCTTTTACGATGTATTTGGTGATGTCGTTGGGTAAGAGGAAGGATCAAGGCACTAGGTGTCCAATGTGTGTGTTTTCTGTGTCAGGGGTTGATATGGAGTTGGATTTATTAGTCCTGGATATGGAATTGTTTTATGTGATCCTTGGAAAAGACTAGATGGTGAGTTTCCAAGCACACGTTGATTGTTATTAGTGGTAAGTTAGTTTCATGGAACCTGATATAAGTTCTAAGGTTTTACTCATATAATGGGATCCTCATTCGGACTTAGATATGCCTTAACTCTCATATTTGGGTAAACTTCCTTTTCAATTATCATTTCTCGTGTTTAAGGATGATGACAGTGATCCTGAGGATGGACTATCTCACATAGTTGATGATTTTCTGGAGGTATTTCAAGATGAATTTTTTGGGCTACCCCTGGAGCACGATATGGTGTTTTTACTCGATTTGGAATTAAGAACATAGTTGATGTATCTTCACACATATTGCATGAACCCCAGAAAAATGATGGAATTAAAGATACAGCTGGATGATTTATATTCCAAAGGATTCATTCGCTTGAGCATCTCTCCTTAGGTCGCTCTAGTTTCATTTTCAATGAAGGTTGACAGATATCTCTAGTTTTTCATCGATTACAGGATGTGTAATAAAGGTAACCATCAAGAAAAAATAACCAATTCTCCATATTGATGATTTGTTTGACTAGATGAAAGGGGAAAACCGGTTTTCCAAGATCTACTTGTGTTCAGGTTACCACCAAGTCAGGGTGAAAGAGGCGGATATCCCGAAGACTACTTTCAGAAGTAGGTATGTCCACTTAGATTACATGGTAATTCCCTTTGTATTAATGAATTATCCTGAAATATTTATAGTTCTCATGAATAAGGCATTCCCCGGTACCTCGACTCCATCATAGTGGCGTTTGTGGATGACATCCTAGTCAATTATAGATCTGAGGAGGAGCACGAGCATCATATGTGGATTATGATGGAAAACCTACAGGATCATTGTTTTATGTTATGATCTCAAAATTAACATTATGGATCAAGGAAAAGAATATTACGGTCCAATTCATTTCATATAATGGGTTTTCAGTGGACCTGGAGAATATTAGTGCAGCTATGTCATGGGAACAGTTGAAGAACGTTTTTGAGATCATGAGTTTTCTCATCCTGGGGTGGTATTACATATGGTTAATTAGGGATTTATCATGTCTAGCTTCTGTTTTGACCTCACTCACATAGAAAGGGGTGATATTATAATGGATATTAAGATGTTAAGTAAATTTTGAGGAGTTAAAGTGATGGATGACCACCGCACCCATTTTGATCATTCTAAGGTCAAGAAAGGGGTATGTGGCTTACTATGATGCTTCAGGTATGGGTCTCAGGTGTGTTATTATATAGGATGTTCAAGTAGTAACATAAAGATCATACCAACACTGACCACATGAGAATAATAACCCAAAAATTACTTGGATATACCAGTGGTGATAAATTTCTTGAAGACAAGGCATCACTACCTAATTGGGGAGATGTTTTTGGTCTTCTAATTATAAAATATTGGCCTACATCTTCTCTCAGAAGGATTTCAATTTGTGACAATGTTTTTGGATAAAATATTTGTAGGGTTTTACTTTGAGATCATCTATACCCTGGGAATGGGTACTATGGTAACTAATTACTTAAGAAGGAAAGTGTCGGTGCAAGATTTGAGGAAGTCCAGCGATGAGTGGACTTTGATGGGGCTTTTGGCCTAGATTCACTTAGAGACCAGGGAGAGTAGTGGAGGTTCATTTATGGCAGCTGTGTAGTTGGATATGTCCCTTCTAGAGCTAGTTCAGTAGGAAAATCCTGGTGATGAGCTATGCCAATGATCCTTTCAGTTTATTCATGGTTGGGAGATGTCCACTAATTGGTCATTATCTCCTAAGTGAATTTTGTGTCAAGGTTCGGATCATAGTTTCATTATCATTGAGGAAGGTGGTGATGTAGGATAGCCACCAGTCTCAGTGGTCCATTCATCTTGGTACTACCAGGATTTTTTATGATGTGTGATGGTGGTTCTGGTGGCTAGGTATCATATGGGACATAACTGACTTTTATCAAGATGTTATACTTGTAAGACGGTGAAAGAAAAACATCAAAGGCCCTCTCGTTTTCTCTATCCATTACCCATTCCTATATATAAGTCAGAAGAGGTCTCCATGGATTTCATTATTGGATTTCCTTATAAACATAGAGTAAGGGTAAATATTTGTTTAGTGATTGACTCCATGACTAAATCAGACCACTTCATCCCGGTAAGGGATTTAGCTAGTGTGGATGAGCTGGGTCCGTTGTATATTCAGGAAGTGGTCAGGATTCTTGGAGTGTTGTCTGTTATTATTTCTAACATATACCCCCCACATTACCCTTTTATTTTGGTAAGTCCTTTAAAGGGCCTTGGGGTCACAAATTAAAATGACCACAATATACTATCCTCAAATGGATGGCCAAACGGAGCGAGAAAATCAGGTTTTGGAAGACATGTTATGTTCTTGTGTGTTGGACTTCAGAGGTTCATGGGATATCCATTTGAGATTGGTTGAATTTTTTTATAACAACAGTTACTAATCCTCTATTCAAATGGATCCCTTTGAGGAACTCTTTGGTTGGCCATGTCGGTCTCCTCTCTATTAGGCTCTGGTGGGTGAGACCTCAATTCTAGGACCAAGTCTTGTACAAGAGACATATGTGAATGTCAAAATGATAACGCATAATCTTTTGACAGCTTAGAGTCACCACAAGTCTTTTTCTAATCAAAGGTGTCAATATCTAGAGTTTTTTGTGTGAGGCCAAGTTTTCATGAAGGTGGCACCCCGTTTGGGTCATCATCACTTGGGGAAGCAGGGTAAGTTGACGCCGAAGTATGTCATACATTTTAAAATATCTGAGTGGATTATAAAGGTGGAATACTCTTTGAATTTATCCTCTTAATTGACATCGATTCATTATGTGTTTCATGTCTCCCAACTAAATATGTACAGCCCCGACCCGTCTCATGTTCTGAATTGGGAAGGATATGAGTTGGATCCCATGTTGTCTGTGTTTGAATGGCCAGTGTGGATAGTGGACTCCCAAGAAAAGGTTATTCATGGTAAATCTATCTCATTGGTCTATGAAAATTGACATTATAGCAATGATATACATGAGACGTGGGAGTGAAAGTATTTGTTCAAACAAGAGTACCCTTTTTTGTTTGCTGATCAAGATTCTGGTTGACCTTTCGAAGGAGGAAAGTTTCTATAGTGGGAAGAATTGTCACATCCATGATCTCTTTTTCAGGTATTTTTCTATTTTATTTTGCTTTATATTTTCCCCTTGGTTTCCTTTGAATTTTTGGGGAAAATGAAGAAATTTTTTGGAAAATAGGCCCTAGTTCAAAGTTGATGCACATTTAGTAGTAACTATGCACCCACCCGAGAAGAAATTTAGTAGGAGACAAAACCTAACACATGACCATGAATCTTATCCTAGGTAACCATCTGGAGGTCTCTATGTAGACATAATGGTCTGTATGGTTTCCAAAACCATCCAGACTAACCGTGTGGATCTTCTAGCACATTAAATTTTTGTCATTTTTATCTCTCCTTTCGGTTTTATCCTACAAAACACCCAATTTTTCTCCTCCCTTTGGTTTTCCTCCTCTTTTCATGCCTCACCCTCCTTCAAAATATTGTGTATCTTCCATTTTGTGCTGGATTTAGTGTTATTCCTCCTCGATTCTTTAAGTAAGTGTCTCTTCCCCTTGATTCCTCCACTATTTTTGGGTTTCTTCCATTATTTTTGGGTATTTCATCTCTTCTAAACCTATGGTTCCAATTTTAGGGTTGAGTCTTGATCTTATTTGTTCGATCTCCTTATTTAGGGATCGCTCTTTCTTCCTCATGGTGCGGTTGAGGTCCGGTGGGAATTTCTCACCGGATTATGGGGTTTTCTTCACCAAAGGTAGGTTGTTTCATGCTTAAACTTTTATTGATGAATGTATTTCGCATGATTTATTTTATAAGCATGATTTATTTTATAAGCATGATTTATAAGATATAATTATGGTGTGACAATTTTTTTAAAATTTTTTTGTTCTGAAATTGATTTTCAAATGGGTTTTGTATGCTAAATTGTTAAATTATTGAAGTGTGTCCTTGTTGTGTGCATTTGAATTGATTTTTAAATTGAGTAAACTTTTTAAAAAATTGTGGATGAGGTACGAACTATTTTTTTGAAAGCCTATAGTGTACATTGAATTGTGAAATATAATTTTGTGTGAAATGGTGTCTTTGGTGTATGTTGGGCCTTTTTTTATTTTAAAATATTAATGTGGTGAGATGTGTTTTCTGTGAAACATGTATGAGTACTCAACAGGAAGCCTGGTCAGCTAGGAGGGAAGCCTAGGACTAGATTACTACTGATTAAGAAGTGGATATGGCCCAATTTCACTTAGTGATATTGACTTTGACAACACTAACAAAACATATTAATGAATGGATACCACTAGAATATTGGATGCTTCTCTTCTCTAATGGATCGTTAATGAGAATGTGGATTTTCGTGGTTCTCATACCACCTTACATCGAGACGCAAGGTTCTAGGGCCCCTTTACTAGAAAACACTCATAGGTACTCTCCTGTGTTTGGTGATCCTTGAAAAACACTTTCTCACCATCGACATATGGTTGGGCATTTGGGCTACTCCAAAGTAAAAGATGTTTTTTGTTAAATTTTTATTTATTTAAAATCCTTTTTACTAATTTTGTTTTCTTTAATATTTTGTATGAACCCTTTAATTTATTTAAGCTTTAAATTTTATTTTTAATTCTAACCTTTAGATCATGGACTCTTTTTTGGGTGGAATTCTACTGGGAAATCACTCACACCCTACTTACGCCATTGGGTGTAAGCAGACTGGGTTTTTTTTATACCGATAAGAGAGAAATCTTTTGTGACAGTGGATCTGGATGCTACTAAGATTCTGGGGTTGTGTTTTAGAGATATCTTGAGGGATATTCTCCAGTTATTATTAGTGGTTTTTGGCTCTTGTTCATTTTTTTTTTAGTATCCCTCTTTTCGGATTTTGTTTTACAGTTATAAACCTATATATGAAACCATGTAAGGGCTTGTTTAGTTATTTTTTCCATCTTTTTTATTTTTATATTATTGGTTGTGTTGTGATTGTATCTTTAGGAGAAATCTTTCTCACTTTCTTGTACGGATACTCAGGCACTTGTGCCTGCCCATGGGGATTAGGAACACCCCACGGGACTTTCCTCAGAACAGGTCGAGCACTGGGTTGGATGGTGACCTGGCTTGGTTCGTAATACTCTTGGACTCATCAATCTTTAACATAGAATATGAATATAACAAGCACAACCAAAGGAAATTTGTAGTAGTTAAATTAAACTAACGAAACTAAAAACTTGATTCTACAACCATCAATGTAATACAGTCATTAACTTGAATGAAACCCATATTACAATTTACTAAACAATAGCCAATACCATCTTCAACCCACTCCATCAGTCCATGTTTTGTCCCCAAAAAAACAATACAAATCATCATCCATCTCACCATTATCATCTCAAACTATTAAAATAACCATGGTCACCCCTATCATTTCTCACTCATCCACTGTCCATCCAAAGCTCACATTAGGCTGTAAAGAAAAACATCACATCTAGAAAAAACCCACCAGGAAGAAAGAACACAAAAATAGTTAATAGTGGATATAATCTATAAAACCAAGGTAACCACCCTTCATAAGAAAATGTGACTAATCATACCAAAATAACTATATTTAACAAACAACCAATTCCTTACGGTCCTGAATTTTCATGATTTTTCCATGGTTATAACCATTTGAAAACAAAGGAATAAGTTATAGAAAGCTATGAATTTATTAAATAGTCATCAAGAATAACTCCAATCCCAATATACTATTAGTTATAATGATAATAATTACAATTTACACTTTTATTATTTATTCATCAAGAATTACTATATTTTCTTTCTTTTTCTCTAGTTTCAAAGATTAAGAAACATGCTAAACCATTTCTCTAAAAAATATTTACCATTATATATTAAATCAATATGAGAACCATCAACACAATGAAAACACATGTGACAACTACAAACCAAAAAAATATATTAATTCTTATTTTCAGTTAAATGTTTAATAAGTTTAATTACACTAATACACTATGAGTTAAACAATGATAATTTTACAATTGTACTTAAAATATAAGAGAAGAAACAAATCCAAAAACTCAATTATCACATCAAAGAAAACAAAATTATCAATTGAAAAAACAAGGGATAAAACACCACTAAGATTAAATGTAAAATCATTGGAACATATCCACAAAATAACACCCAAAAATACACAAAACGCTTCCAAAAATAGAGGGGTTTCCACAAGAAAAACTATAAAAAGGTAAACATAATAAGGTGGCATGGAAAAGAAGAGTATAATGTAAAATCAATCAAGATTTCTTGTTTCTATATTGTTGAAGATTTTAGAATCCAAAATGGATATGATCAAAGGGCGCAAAGGGGTTTAGGAGTTATCCAATGCAGAAAGGAGGAGAATGTGAACTAAGATGAGGGAATTTAGCCCCTCTATTTATAGGGGAATAATAGATGACCCTGTTGGGTCATGGTGACAACCCACTACACTAAGTTTTCACCTACTCAAAGGAGATATGAATATCACATGGTCTTCTCCCCTTTCTTATATATTCTAAAAAACCCAATTTTACCAACACCGTGACCCAGGACACGGTGTAGACCATGTTTTATTGGATCTTCTAATTCCCTCCATGACCAAACACTATGGGGAATCATAAAAGTCTTGACCTTCATTCCCCCCCCCCCACCCACACTTAGGACTAAGCTACAGAAATCTACAACTCGTCATTATGCATAGATAATCTCCCAGAACACCACATCCAGATCCATGCCTTCCATTATGTGATTCCAGGATACCCATTTCATACAAGATGAACACCCAAGTGCCACACCAAATACCACAACGAAAAATACCATTTCATTCATTATGGAACATCTTAGAACCACATAGCCAACCTCTACAAAACAAATGATAAAAATGGAAACACCGCGTCTACCACCAATGAATAGTAACCCATTAGAAGGCCATAACACTTCCCTATCCCCCATAACACTTCCAAAATCCATTGCAACACCATTAATCCTTGTAAAAACATAAATGGAGTGTTACTAGTAATCTAATAGCTAATATGAAATAACTACCAAATTATTTTCATCATAGAGAACCAATACTAATCCTGAGTGGAAGAGGAGAAAGTGAAGGGTCTGAAAAACCATACCCTGACATACCTCTAAAGGATCTCATTACATCCCAAATAAAACCATATGGTAAGAATAATTAGTAAGAGTGAAAGTGAAAATTTCATAAACTATAAATAAACAAATAATTAAACTAGTTAATGATAAAATAACACAAAAATAAAAACATATCAGGATATTGTGTACATAACTATGACTCACATTCCCATGTTCTCTCCTCCATGAAATTATGTCACCATACAACTTGAAAAATGGGGATTGTAGATGCATGAAATACCATCATTGTAGGACCATGGGACACCCTAAGAGGGGAGGGGTGAATCAGGGTGTTAAATTTTTCTTTTAAAATAAGTATCGTGTTCCCACGTTGGTAGGAACTCATTAAAACAATAAGACTGATGAGAACAGAAATCAAAAAATCACATGCATAGAGACCACAAAGAATTTTTACTTGGTTCACCACTAAATTCTATGCCCAATGATCATACACAGAAAGTGTTTCAGTTGAACCAAAATCCACTAAACTTCACTTGTTTTGGAATACAAATGTTTGATCATAGTAACTCTATATCAGGCTCACTACCATTCAAATGGTTTAGGGATAGCTCACTACTTCCCCCAGAACACTTCCATCGACTCCCTCAAGCTCACTACATTGAGAAAAGTCTGAATCAGTTTATTGACATGAAGGTCACTTCAATGATTTATCATTAAAGACTTTGTGCATATCTTATCACATCACTATTCCTACACCATAGACAAGAGTTTATTCTATTTGAATTCCCTATTCACTAAAAATAGATGTTCAAAACTACTCTTTGTGAAGACTCTTTGTGAGAAACAATCATTCACGATATACCCTCTCCTTCATAGAACAAACTGCCTTCGCGAAGCACCCCTGCTTTTGTAGAACAAACTATCCTTGTGATACTTTTGTTCCTTCATGGAACTCCTTTCATAAAACTTGCTAATTCAATGTGGAATACCTCATTTTCGTGAATTACCCTTTTTCCAAAATCATTGGCATCATTTAAGACATATAGACTCTTCAAGAAGCACCAGCTGGCTTAGAAATCATAGTTCGCAAAGCTCTTCAAAAACTCAAATCATCTCTGGATTTTCCCTCAAAACTCTCATTTCAAAGAATATGGGTAGCCTCATATTTATAGTCTTTTCCATTCGCAAAGCTCCACTGCCTTTTTGCTGATTTTCTGGATCATCAAACACGTCTTCACGGCACTCCTCCATTTGTAGAGAGCCATGGAAATTATTTTCTCTCAAATCTCATCGTCATCTTGAATTCATCTGTCAATTCTATTTGTGGTGACTATTAAATTCTCAAAGCATTACATCAATCACCGTAGAGACCAAGACTTATAATTGTGAAGAATTCCATATACAATCGTGAAGCCCGTCGTAATTTTGAAACACACCATTAGAACACATTATGTCTTCACAAAATTAAATTCTCAAATCCTATTTTTTCAAAACTCATGCATTTTCAATATTTTTGTAAGGCCAACAAGAAACACCACATTGCACATTGAAAGCTAACTTCTAGATTTTAGTCCCCAAAAATTTGGCAAACACTAGGAAACGATGCCACCTTCAATACTGCTTTCTAATTTAACTGTATGATACCTTTCCTTGAAATATCCATGATCATTCGTGTAAGTATTGACAAAAAACAACAACCAAACTTCATTTATTTTAAATAACATCCCTAGTTCCAACAATCTCCCCCTTTGGGTTTGTTGTCAATCAGTAGATAAATTCAATAGACTGCCATCAAACACTTCATATCCCTCATTCTAATTGATTTTTTCTTTTCATCTTTTATTCTCACTAATTTCCTATTTACAACCTTCACAAATTTCATATCCCTAATTTAACCACACTTAATTTATCCATTTCTCCCCCATTGGAAATAAACCAAAAGACTAGTATTTTTACATTGTAGAGCTCAGAACAAACTTCCCCTCGATTGGATCTCCCCCATAATTCAGCATCACTTTCATAAACATATTAATATAGTTAAAACAAATAGTGACAGGGTAATTTCATAACCTCCTCATGCACTGGGAGGTGATTGAACACCAAGGTTAAACTGATGTTTTTCAAACACAGCCACTGACAGCGGCTTGGTCAGGATATCAGCCACTTTCTCATTAGTTCCCACATGAGCCATTTTAATCACACCCTGTTCAAAAAAAATTACTTGATAAAGTGATATCTGATTTCAATATGTTTTGTATGAGAATGATGAATAGTATTCTTTGTAAGACCAATTGTTCTCTTATTATCATAGTAGATCACCATCGGTTATTTCACCTCATCACTAATGTCATTCATTTTCTACTTCATCCAAAGTAACTGAGCGCATGCCATTGTAGAGGATATATATTTAGCTTCAAAAGTACCAAGAGAAGTAATTTCTGGTTTATTACATAGCCAACCCACACATTTCTTCCCAATATAGATGGCTCCACCACTGGTTTACTTTCTTTCCACTATATCTCCATCCCAGTGAGTATCCAAAAAAGATAATAGTGTGTTATCACTACTATAACAACCCAACGTTTTCAATAGAAATTTCCTTCTTATGATTATGGAATATAATCACATACCAAAAATATTCAAAGTCAGGCAAGCCTGATCTAAAGAAAATATAATAAATAACATAAAGCACACAGAGTGTTATTAGAGAGGCAATCTACAAAGATGAGTATAAACCCCACAATGGTATTCAGCCTAGACAAAGCTATTACAAAAATCCTGTAAAACAAAAGACCAACTGGAACTCACCTCTGAAATTTCCCTCTTAGAGAGAGCATCCTCAACTTGATTGGCCTCTAGATAAAAATGTAAAACTTCAAGTGAGAGTGAATCTACAAGCTGGAGTCATTCCACCCAAACTAGTAACATCCACCATGGCACATTCCTTAACCGATATCTAAGGATTTTAACTGCAACAGACGAGTCTGACTCAAGCCATTAGTCATGCCAACCATAATGGACAGCATACATGATTACCTTTATCATATCCTAATGTTCTGCTTCAATAGAAAACACATTACCAATAAAGTGAAAGAAACATCCTTTAACAAACCCCCTGTGAGTGCAGATGAAACCACTGCATATAGAACGACCTAGAACTCTAGAAGACACCCCATAAACATTAACCTTAAACCATTGAGAGATGGGTGGAATATATTGAACTTGTTTCATTATATTTGGGTTTTCCATCATTCCATTAACACCAAGGGACCTCAACAAAACAAGGTCAAAAACAACATTCCTCTTGGTTAGAGTTTGGATGTTGAAAGTAGTTCGGATTACAAAATGTATCGCCTGTACCCCAGTGTGAAATTGGGGAGCAATTCTATTAAAAATAAAAGAATTTATTTTATTCCATATGAAATACAATAGACTGGCCATAGTAGTTAAGAGAAGAGCATGGACTTGCTCACTGCAGTCGATCCTGCAGGTGGATTGTAGCAGCCTTTCAATAGATTAGGAGGGGAGACAGCAATGGAAAATCCCCTTCACATAAGTCTATTACCTGGAAATAAATTTGAAAGAAATAAATACATGATAAATAGTTTCATCTGTGTGTAGGTAGAACATGAAGACTAAAGCTAGGTTAAGTCAAGATCGCTACAAAATGTCCTGTAAGGGGAGAAAATTTTTCCAGATTTTCTAGATAAGCAGTGAGGTGGCTGGGGTATGAAGGGTTTGTAAAATTTTGTAACCTATGATGGAGGATCAAAGGAAGAACCATAAAGTGGTCTGTATTAATCCTTTGTGGGGAACATGCCATTTAGATTTGGCATCCAGAACAATGTGTCACAATCATTATAGAAGTACCTTGTTATTTCCATGCCAACATGATTCGGAAGCATGTTGTTGATTAATGAATTACCCTGGTACTCTACAATGGATGTCTCCCTTAGGAGTGGAGGGACTACATTATCATCACATATAGGATGAGACAACCAGGGAGTAGTTCAGAAGTTGGGACTATAATGCTTACAAAAAATCCATTTCGAGCACGCCATAGGATCAGTATAGGCCTGATTTAGGGCAGGCCAAACAGATGAGCAATGGTAGTTAGAATACCCATTATAGATCTTTCCAGTGAACCTGGTTCTAAGTAAATCCATGGATTCATCATAATTTGAAATTAAATTCCTGGTGAACTTGTTGATTAGGGCATCATTGAATAATCGGATATCTTTGACACCCATTCCACCCATGTGGATTGGTTTGATGCATTAATTCCACACAATAGTGACCATCTTCCTCTCGTGAATTGATCAAATCCAAATAAAATTTCTGATTCTACTACTTATCTATTTAATAAGGGTTATGGGCCATCTATACAAGGAAAAGTAATAAACAAACATCGATCTGATAACTGAATTGACCAAACATATCCTCCCTTACTGAGACATGTTTTCCCCTTCCAATAGGCTAAATGATTGGTGATTTTCAGAGAAATTCTTTCCAAATGACACCTTTTAACTCTGCCCCAGAAAAGTGGTACACCAAGGTAGGTGAAGGGAAGTAATCCCCTCTTAACACCAAGTTGCAAGGCCACTCTACATTTCCTCGATGTAATAATGCCTCCACCAAACATAACCGATCATTTTCCCCAATTAATGACTTGACCTACAAACACCTCATAGTGTGAAAAAATTCCCTTGATACAAGATATGGTTCCTTTATCCACTCTCCCAAAGAGCAGAATATGATCAACATAAAAAATATGTGAGCTAGCACACATATCTCGCCCTATTTTTATTCTATAATAGCATCCAAAATTATCAATATTAGTGAGGCACCATATTAATGACATACTTAATGCTATGTGACCTTTAAACATAAGTTTTTCACTTATGTGATTTAAATTTCAAAAATATGACATACACGGATGCGATTAGAAAGTTATTTTGAGTCTGATAAGAAAAACTTATTTTTTGTTGAATATTATCCTACCCCTATTAATAATAACATAATCTTATGAATAGTGACATACCATAACTAATAGTAATCTTTCCTATGATAGTATATAAATAATATTCAATTAGAAGTATGATATATCAATATATGGGAATAAGAAAATAAATGTTTTAAAATATGTATTTTTCAAGTAAATTATGAGGTTAATTAAATATTTAATTAATCATATTTAGAAAATTATTTTTGAAAAATGTATTCCATTTTTAGGATTCTACACGTTGAAAATGGTTTGGGTGAATTTTTGAGATTCTTCTAAAATACTTGATTTTTTATGAATAATAAAATGTGATAATTCACAATAATTTCTAAAACCCTAATTTATGCATCATGGTTGATTCATGGATGATGTAAATGGACATTGGTTAGAAATAAAATTCATTTATTACTGTAATTTGTCATGTAATAATCACTATTTATTGTCTTATGGAAAGACAATATACTAATGATTATAATATTATGAAAACTCTCCTACCTTCCACTATAAATACCACCCATACTTACCTCTTCTCTTTACTCCTCTTGAGCCATGTTCCTTGCTAATATTCTACCTAAATATATCCTCAAACTCCTCCCTCACTTACAAATCCCCTAGTCTCTTCAAAATACCAAATCTTCTCCCTTTAATAAGGCTCTCGAGGAAGATTGATTCAAGAGGTAAATTTATATTTTCTTTTCTTTCTTTTTATTTTCAATTTCATTTGTTTTCTTTTCTATCCTTACATATCCTCCTCTAAATGTTATGAAACCTCCAGTACCTTACATGTACTATAATGTTTTTATGTTAATGGAATAATTTATTATCATCTCTCCTATACTATTCGTTTATTTTAATAGTGAAGATACCCTCCGAGATGTGTTAGTTTACCAAATTCAAGGACGATGGGTATTCAATTTATGTTACCATCTTCAATTATGGACATAAAACCATTTTCATGTTTTAACTAGACCATAATATATGTATTATCTCTCATATTTTGTTCTTGAAACCTTTTGTAAACATGGTTTTGGGTTTATAAAATAAAACATGTTCTTTGTGGTCAAAACAGCCAATTAACCCAAAAGGTTGTTACTAAAGTTTTATATAATGATTAAATTTCACTCCAAGTAACCAAATTAAATTTAAAAACATGTATCCTTTTGGATGTTAAATAATAAAAATTAACCTAAGTTCTAGATGAATACCTTCATCATACATGTTTATCCGAACATGAACCAATCAATAAAACCAAGCAAACAAACAGACCCAAATGTTGAAATTGAACCTTATAACCAATAAAAAATGTCTTTAATGAACTTAAAAAGGTTATAATAAATATTGTACATAAATAAAAGGTTCATTAATTATTAATTGATGAACCCTATTTGATTATTCAGGTCATTAATATCAAGATAAAACACCATCGGACTTAAGGTAAGGGATCCTCTCCATTTCACTTTTATTCAAGAATGTCCTCTATGGTGTACCATTTCATGTGTAATACCTAATGATGGTGTATGATTTACCACCTACCCCATACTTACCTCAGGATTTATAAGTGATGATAAATGTTTTTCTCTCTTATGAATCCCTCTTAAGAACACATGATACCATCCTGATAATCTGTAAGGAATTCTACCCGAACTGACTTTATTTTTTCTGGTTGCTCTATCATAATTTTTAACCAAATAAATTTGTCATTTATTTTTATGTAAAACTTATAAATGTTTTTTATATTCTTAAAACTCATGTTTCAAGATAAATTCCTTGTTCTCTTTCAATGATATACATTCGTTTAAGTGATTCTCTCCTGGATACTTCCTAATAAGCAAAATCGTTTTAAGGTAACTTCTCAAATTTTTACCCAATTTCAAGAGCACTCTATCCTTTGTTTAAGACACCATTCTCTTTTTAAAATAATTATTTTTTATTATGAAAAAATTATTGGTTCACTTATCATTTTATATAAATATTTTCCCCTTTTCTATTTTAAAATTTCTATAGTACTTTCCTTAAAACCGCACAAAAATGTTTTAATGACAAAATATCTAAAATAATTTTATTACATGTTTTCACTTCTATTTGACATCACATACCATGATATATACCTATTTTACATTATTAAGGTCCATATATGTTATAATTATTTTCTTTCATGGTCACTTTCATGATACACGCATTGGTTATTCTTTATGTCATGATTGTGGTACCCAATTCTTTCGATGGGTAACAATTATGTTTATATAAGATTGATTATGTATGATTAATTATTTAGAAAACATATTCATGAAGTGAAATATGGGTTCTATTATATATCACTCCAATTCATTGGGTAAATTTTAGTCTCATGAGACGATTATGTGCGACGGCATTGGTGGTTAACCCTGGCTTGTGCTACTATGTGCAAAAGCCTTAGCGGTTAGACTTGGAATGTGCTACTATGGGAAATGATCTTCGCGGTTAGCCTTGAATAATACTAAATTCATGTCTTATGTTTCTTCTACATTTCTATGACTCCATTTTTAAATTATCTCATGTTTATATGTTATGATTCCATATGTCACATTCCCTTTTTATATCATCGTCTCAGGCCTTATATCCCATGGGATTATGCTTTGTTATTATGTTTATTACCTTACTAAGATATTAGCTCATCCCTTTGTTCATGTTATCCCCAGGTTACCCTATGAAAATTTATGAGCACAATGGAATATAGGATCTTAATATAGAGTTTAAATAAAATATTTTTTTATATAATGTTTTATTATGTACCTAGTCTTCCAAGACACCAGAATTTTTTATCCTTAGATTGTAATCTGATGTATAAGTATACATAAAATTATGTATTGTTATATTTAAAAATTTTATGGTCACTATAATTGTTATCAAAGTAAGATATAGTTTTTTTTTGGATATTAGGAATAGTGAACCTTAGTTATAACCTTAAGGATAAGACTAAGTATAAAAAATCATTCCTAAATTTTGGTACGTATAGATTAAGTGGTTTATTAAGAAAATACGTCCATGTATGGATACAAATAGGTAGAGGCAGCTATGGTACAAATGTACCTAGTATTGAAAACACCAAGAAGGAGTTTCAATCTTGACCTAGGGTATCTTGGTACATGACAATGGGTCTTGCTTCACTCTTGCTATGACACTCTCGGGGGATATGCCTTGGTAAATTCATAAGCTTATTACAAACCATTATTATGGGAATAAACAATCACATTAGAATATTTGTTAAGAAATAGATCTAGGATAACCTATATTTAAACCTATTGACTCACATGTTAGGAGATAATTATTCTTTACAAGTTTATCCTTTTATGTTCAATGTTTTATTTATGCTCAATAGATAAGTATTCAAGCCCTCTAATTGTATGTTATTTTTCTTAGTTAATGGTGGGAAATAGAAGAAAACATTCCAACAACAAATATTTTAGGAAATGTGAAGATTACCCTAATGAAATTCTTGATATAATGGGAATGGGTGATCAAAACTTCATGACAGTACTTGCTAAGCTAGCCGAAGTTATTAATAATAACTTGAATCATGAGGAACTCCATCCTCATCCAAGGAAATAGAAAGTTGTCAAAGAATCCTTCATGGGGAAAAGGCCTACCATGTTTAGCAGATCTTCTGATACCCTCCTCGCAAAACAATGGATTAACTCTATTGAAAAGATATTTTCTATCCTACAGTTCTCAGAATAAGAGAATGTTGTACTGGTGGTTTATCATTTTTATGGGGAATCTCCTCAGTGGTGTACACTAATCAAGAATACAAAGTCCTAAGAGGAAACTGATTCCATGGATTGGGAGGATTTCAATGGGATGATTTTCAATAAATATTTTCCTCAAACCCTCTATCTCAAGATAGAAAAATAGTTCCTCAAATATAAGAAGAAGAAGATGATTCCATCAGGGTATACAAAGAAAACTTTACAAGTCTTTCAAGGTACACCTATGGATTTTTCATGAACACAGAAAGTAAGGTGGATCGATTATTTAGTGGGCTAAAGCCGAGTTTATGGAAGGTTTTGGATATATGAGACTTCAACAGTTATGAGGAGATAGTATGTTGTTCCCTCAAGGTTGAAATGGAGAATAGATACTCTCAGAAGTCACGGGGGCGCGATGACAATAAGTAGAAAATGGATAACCACATGGGTGGTTCAGCAAAAAAATCCCATGATGGAAAGAATCCTAAATATACCACTGGTAAAAATTGTGGGAAGAATCATCCAGATAACTATCCAAAGGGAATCAGTAATTTCTTCAAATGTGGAAATATAGGAAATCTAGCCAAGAACTCTCGAAGGGAAATGAAAAATTCTGCTAATGTGGAAGAAGAAAGAAAGGTTTAGATCAACACTCAACTAGTAGTGCAGTGTTGCAACTGCAAAGATCATGGTCATTTTGAAAACAATTTCCCTAAACTAAGGGTTGCTTTAGGAAATCAACAACAACCTCTAACAAAACATGGAAGGTCTTATTCTATCACTACTGCTGAGGTGGATCCAGACAAAGATGTGGTTATAGGTACACTAGTTATTCATTCAAGAATAATGAATGTACTATTTGATTCTGGTTCTCTGCATTCTTCCATATCTTGCATGCTTAGTAGAACTATTCGAACATCACCTAAAAATTTGGAGGAAAGTTTATATGTGAGAACATTGAATGGGTAAATCATTGCATCCATGGTTTATAACTCCTCCATGATTAAAAGTTTTGGACAGAACCTCCCAGCAAATCTCTTCATACTTCCATTAGTAGAGTTATATTCTATCTTTGGTATGGATTGTCTATCTTTATACAAAGAAAAAATCAACTTTTGGGAAAGTTAGATCACTCTTCACATCCCAAAGAATCCTCCAATTCTTTAAAAGTGTAAGGAGGAAGATGAATCTCTTTTAGAATCATCATCTCAAGTGTGGATATTACTTCCTTATGAGAAAGAATTTTTAGCCTAAATGATTGAGACAAAGAATAGAATCATGATTGAATACATGCCCATAATGAGATATTACATAGATGTATTCCCTAAAGATTATTCTGGTCATCGTCCTAATCAAGAGGTTGCGTTCTCAATTGAACTTATTTTTAGATCTCTTCCTATATCAAAAACAACTTACAGAATGAACACCATAGAGATGGAAGAGCTGAAGAAGTAGTTATAGTAGAATCTAGAGATGGTTTTTATAAACCCTAGAGCTTCGCCATAGGTTTCTCTATCCATCTTTGTCAAGAATAAGGATTTATCAATGGGCCTCTACATTGATTATTGTGATCTCAATAAAATCACAATAATGAACATTTCTCCTTCCTTAGATAGATGACATGTTCTATTAGCTTCATGGGGCCTGTTATTTCTCTAAGGTGGACCTTCAGTTGAGATATCACTAACTAAAGGTGAGGAAGGAATAGATTCCCAAGACTGCCTTTTAGAACTTGGTATGAACACTATGATTTAATTTTTATTCCCTTTAGACTCACTAATTATCTAGAAATTTTCATTGATTTAATTAATAGAGTCTTTATAGATTACCATGACAAATTTGTGATAGTCTTTATTAATGATATTCTGATATACTCCAAGAGAAAGGAAGAACACAAGGATAATTTGAATACTATGTTAGAAACATTGAGAAGGGAGAATTTGTATGAAAAGTATATTAAATGTGAGTTTTGGATGGAAGAAGTATCATTCTTGGGGAATGTTTTCACCACCAAAGGGATATCTATGGACCCTTCCAAGAGAAAGGAAATTGGATAGTGTCACATGCCAACATTTGTAACAATGATCCGTAGCTTTTTGGGTCTTGCTCGATATTATCAATGATTTGGGAAGAACTTTTCATGGTTTTCAAATCCAATTAACAAGATGACATAGAACGGAGTAATGTTTTCCTTGACTGAGGAATGTGAATGTTATTTCATGGAGTTGAAAAAATATGTCTATCACTATGCCAATACTCACACTCACAACCAGTATAGGCCTCTTTGTGTTGTACAGTGATGAATTAAAGAAGGTTTTAGGTAGTGTGCTAATGAAAATGATAAAGTGATAGCCTACGCCTCAGGGCATCGGATAATACATGAGAAAAACTATCCCATGCTTGATCTGGTGTGGGCAGTTGTGATCTTTTCATTGAAAATCTGGCAGCATTATGTTTATGGGGAGACGTGTGAGATATATACTGATCACAAGATTCTCAAACATATATTCACCCTAAAAGAGATTAATATACGCCAAATATGATGGATATATCTCATCAAGAATTATGACTTCTCAATCCACTACCATCTTGATAAAGAAAATAAGATGGTAGATTCTCTAAGTAGAAATGATTTTTCATCCTTATCAATGATGAGAATTGAAGAGGATCTGATCTTATTATATTTGTAGAGGATGGACATGGGAATAATTAAGGGAGGAACATCATCAATCCTTTATTAAGTGATTTATCAACCATAAATCATAGATAAAATAAAAAATCCTCAAAGAAAATATGTGGAAATTCTAAAAATGGTGGAATCAATCATAAATGGAAAATTCTTAGAGTTCAAGATTGATGAGGAATGAGTTGTAAGGTTTAGATCACGATTATATGTATCATATGATCCATAGATAAATAAGGAGCTTCTAATTGATGAAAATAGATCAACCTTATCTATCCACCCATGGAGCACAAAGATGCATCGAGATATTTGAGAAAAATTTTAGTGGGATAATATGAAAAGTTATATTGTTGAGTATACATCAAAGTGCCTGATATGTCAACAAGTGAAGGCTGGGAGGAAAAAGTCTAAGGGAATGATTCAACCACTACCCATACCATCATGGAAGTGGGAGAACATTACCATGGACTTTATCATTGGACTTAGAAGGACATTGAGGGGAAAAAAATATATATGGGTTGTTGTGGATCGTCTTATAAAGACATGTCACATTATCGCAATTCAAGAGGACTTCTAGTTGGATCAACTTGCATGGATAAATATATCAATGAGGTGGTAAGGCTACATGGAGTACCACCTCTTGGATATATAACCATGGAATTTGATCCAAATACAGCCCATGAAAAATCTCAAAGGACTTTCCCTATCCACACAGGATGTAACAAGTTCTCAGATATCAATAAATTTGGTTTGGGAACGATTTACCCAAGTATGAAAGCATAAAACATTAACAACAATTAATAATATGAATCTGAAATTTTCATGCCAAAAAAGCCTTAACAGAAACCTGATTTGAATACATGGTTTTAAATAAATTACAATAGGTAGAAATATAAACAAAAATAGCATAAAATTATCCATAAGGACTCCACACAACAAGGGGTTATCACCCCCAAGCCGTCTCTACAACACCGCACCATTGGAGGGGACTAACAACCCAAACCACCTTCACTTGAGGTTTTACCTTTACCTATGTCAAACATAATCAAGTATACTTATACCCAAGTGGTGTGAGTATGTTGTGATACTAATCCCAATAGGATACCACCCAATTATTCCAAAGAGTATGCAATATAAGGTGAAAAAAGCACACAGTTTTAATATGTAAGGAAAAGGGGAGATAAATTCCAAGAAATGCAACTTTCAATTGTAAACAGTTTTCAAAATAAAACATTAATATTGTTAACACATTTGAATAAGAATTTTTATATACTTTAATTTACATCCAAATATACCCTAATAAATAGTTAATGCCACAAATATAATGAGCACTAAAATCGGGAACACCCCTAGGCACTAGATAGTCTCGGGCCCAATGTACCTCGTACTTCAGTGTAAAATATCCATGTCACAATAATTTCCCATGAACTATCCACTAGTAGGGAACATACTCATAACCTAGTTGTCCCCAAAAATCATCCACATAGTTTATTTAGAGTTTCTGTTATCAAAAATACTAAGTGAAAAAGGGACAAAACCCATCCGGGTCAATTGCATACTAGTACTTGTCCGTCCACCTAGGTACCCAGGATTCCCCCTTTGTTCTCAAACAATTTCAGAATGCTACATACATCCCTTTAAACATAAAAAAATCCCTAATGGTAACATAAAATCAATACAGTTTCTATACACACTTTATACATCTTAAACACACAAAAAACATTTTGATTTTCAATAAAAACTACTTCTCAAAATCTCGTGTTATTTTGCACCCAAAACTCCTTGAAATTCCCACATTTCACACTATGTACAGACTTATAAGTCACCAAAACAAAACATTCATCCCAATAACTTTTAATGAAACCAACAAATCAGTTATATGGAAGCCTAATATGAACAAAGAAGTGATATCTTTGTAAAACCTCCATTTTCACACAAACATGGAACTTGAAGTTCATATGCTTCACATGAATAATTAAAACAAATTTTCTCAAAAATAAAAAAATTATATAAACATTAAAAACATTTTTTTCATCCCTAATACATTTTAATAAAATCAACTAAGTAGTTTTAGGGCATCCCCAAGTGAACCAATAAAAGATTCCTATGCAAACCCCCCAATTTCACATAAAAATGGCACATAAACTTTATTTACTTTACAAATACCACTAAAACCAATTTTTTCACCAATAATAAAATTTTGAAAACATTAAAATATTATAAACATGGAAATATAATTCACAAGGATTTAATACACATGAAATCACCTATGAAAATTGTTAAAACTTTGAATCCTTTGTGCGAAAATTCAATCATACCACCGCTACACCTCAAGGAAGGTATACCAAGACTAAAATCAAAATATTGGTCAAAGAAAACCCAAATTTAAACCCTAGGTTCAAAAACCTCCCCTTTCGTCATTTGGGACATCATGTAAAAATGAAGAAACTTAATTAAAATGGGAAGAACTAAGAGGGAGGAACTAAGAGGGAGAAACACTTACTTGAGATTTTGTAAAGTTCCTCCACCAATTACCCCTTACAAATTGAGTTCCAGGGAAGGTTTCAGGTTCTTGGGAGGCTTAAATGGATACAAGGGTATAATTTTAGAATAAAGGGGTGAGTTTTTATAAATCTTAGGAGGGAAATGGAATTTAACACATTTTCAATGAGTTGTACATGGTCACATGGTTTGTATGCATGGTATGGCAACCCATGAACCTAAATTGTGAACCCTCCTTTATCCCATCCAAACATCTCCAAATTCCACCAAAATTGTGGGGGTTTATAGGGTACTTAGGAGGGGGTGTTGGGATTAAAATATAAGAAATCTAAGTACCTTAAAAGAATAACTTGGGTGTGACAATTCTCCCCACCATGAAAACATTCCGTACCGAAAAGTCAACAACAAGCTTGATCGAAAAACAATAATGGGTACTCATCATCAACCCATGACTTCTAATCCCATGTATCATGTGTATCACTACCATAATTCCAATGAACATGGACTAGCGGAATAGACTTCCCTTGAAGCACCTTCCCTTGGGAGTCCACTATTTATACTGGCCGCTCAAAAATATACATGTCAGGCTCTATATCCAGTTCTTCCCAACTCATCACATGGGACGGATCTAGATTGTATTTATTCAAATGGGAGACATGGAAGACATCGTGGAAGTATTTTAATTGATAAGGTAAGGAAAACCTATAATCCACCTTACAAATATGCTCAGTGCTCTCAAAAGGGACGACATATCATGGTGTCTGCTTCCCTTGCTTCCCCAATCGATGATGGCCCAGACGAGGGACCACTTTCAAGAATAAAATTTCACCCACATAAAACTCTAGGTCTCAACACCTCAATTCAGAATATGATTTATAATGACTCTGGGATGTCAACAAGCACTGCCTGATCAATTTGACCTTCTCCGAAGTCTCATGCACAAGGCTCAGCCCCAACAGTGAAGTCTCACCTACCTTATCCCAACATAGGGGGACCAACATGGTTAACCATAGAGAACCTAAAAGGGGGTCATTCTAATAAAGGGTCGGTAACTGTTATTGTAGGAAAATTTAACCAATCCCAAATGGCTATCCCAAGAACCTCCAATGTCCAAGACACATACACGGAGCATGTCCTCCAGAATCTGGTTCGCCCATTCTGTCTGACCATCCATTTGAGGATGGTAATACATGATCATCTTGATCTATGACCCCAAGGCCATATTTAGGCCTTCCCAAAATCAAGAAGTGAAACTGGTGTCTCTATCTAAGAAAATTTCTAATGGCATGCCATAGAGCCTTACCACCCCATGAAGATACAAACGGCCCAACTCTTCCACTTAAACTGTATCTTTGATCAAGATGAAGTGGGATGATTTGGTTAGATGGTTGATAACCACACAAATGGAATTATTACACTTAGGTGTATGAGGAAAACCAAAAATTAATTACATGGACACCTTATCCCACTTCCAAGTAGGAATGGGTAGTGGTTGAAGCAAACCAGATAGCCTTTGGTGCTCCACCTTCACCTGCTGACATGTGTGTCATCTTGACACAACTTTCTCTTTATCCCATCATAGACCTCGCCATCATAACTATTGTCTCTCATCATAATAAATCTTAGTTTCACCTGGATAGATATCCCACTGATACTGGTGGCTATCCCTCATCACTGCCTTCCGTAGAGACGGCGGCACTACTGAGCAGCCCTTGAAGCATAAGATTCCCTCTGGAGATGACGACCAATCATGGGATGTCTCCCCACCATGATGAAACTACCTCAACCACTGACAAAGAAAATCACAAGGCTATTCCCGTGTAATCAACACCAAGACAGAAGGAGTCAATTGAACGCTCGCCAAGAACGCACCCCCATTTTTGTCCTTGGTCTCCATATGCATCTGAGAAAAGATCCCCATCAAAGTCCAATCATCACTATACTTGCTCAAATCATACACTAAAACACTTCTTATAAAGGAATCGACCACCATGTTACCCTTTCTTGGTTATAGACAATGTCAAAGTTGAACCCTTGCAAGTACTCTGTCCAATGACGCTGCCTCAAGTTGAGGTCCTTCTGTGAGAAGATATAGGCCAAGATTTTGTGATTAGATTAGACCACAAACTTCTCCCCAAATAGGTAGTGACTCTAGGTCTTCAAATCATGAATCACATATTCTAATCCCAAGTAATGGGTTAGGAAATTATTTTCATGTGGTTGGAGTTAGTGAGATCCATAGGCCACCACATGATCATCCTACATAAGAACGCACCCAAAACCCATACCTGAAGCATCACAATAGACCACACACTACTTCTTGGCCTCAGTAAAATTCAGAACAGGGGTGGTATTCAACCACTGATTCATCTCCTCAAAGGATTCAAAGAATTATGGGCCCTAAACAAACTTCACCCATTTCTAGGTGAGTGCGGTCATCAGTGAAGAAATTCGGGGGAAATCTCGTACGAATCACCAGTAATAACAAGCCAGGACAAGGAACCTCCTGATATCGAACACATTATTTGGTTTCTCCCTTGACATGATTGTACTGATCTTCTCAGGGTCCACTAAAACCCCCTTCTCCGAGAAAAAAATCCCCAGAACTTTCCCCTCCCTGATCCAAAAAGTTCACTTTGACAACTTTACATAGAAGAGGTGATTCCGTAAATTGCTCAAAACAATACTAAAGTGATCTTCTTGTTCCTCCTTAGAGATGGATTATACTATAATGTCATCCACAGAAACCACAACGAAATAATCAAGATGCCAGTAGAACATCATGTTCATGAGTGACATAAAGATTGTTGGATCATTAGTCACTCTTAAAGGAATGACCAAATACTCAAAGTGGACGTACTTACTTCAGAAGGATTTCTTCAGGGTATCTGCCTCTTTCACCCTTATTTAATGGTATCCCAAATGAAAGTATATTTTTTAGAAAAACTATTTTCCCTTAAACTAATCAAACAAATCATATATTCTGGGAAAAGGGTATTTGTTCTTAATTGTTACCTTATTCAACTTCTCATAGACAATGCACAACCAGAGGGATCTATCATCCTTTTTCACGAACAAAACAGGAGCGGCCCAAGGAGAGATGTTCGGGTGAAGGAATCCTTTGTATTATAAGTCTTATAGTTGTATCGTTAATTCCCTCATCTCTTTGGGTGCAACAAAATATGAGGGAAGAGATATCAGTTGTGTTCCCGGTGCCAGATCAAACGAGAACTCCACATCTCGATCTGGGGGGAAACCTAAAAAATCATCTAGTAATACCTCTGTAAACTCATCCACTACATGATGTTATGCACCTTCAGGGGAAATACCATCATCCTCTAGAGAGAGCAATGATAAATGGAAGATAAGACTTCCCAAATCGGGGAGTGGAGGTCTTACGCGACCCGATCGAGGATCTAATTCTCTATGAAAAACCTAACAACTCCCATCAGGTGTCGTGAAACTCACTCACTGCTTGTAGCAATCAATGTCTGCCTAGAAGTATACAAGCCAATACATGACATTTTTTATGTCCAGTAGTTCCATATCTAATACCAAGATGTCCCACTCCATCTCAACCCCTGATATGGAAAGCGCACATGATAGGAACCTGAGACCCTACCCCTTCTTCTTTTCTAGTGGTGTAACCAACTCTATCGCAAAAGACAAAAAATCGGTTGTTAAATTTAGTGTTTCCACAAAATGGGAAGAAATTAATGAAATAGATCCACCAGTATCAAAAATAGAAGCAGCTATAAAAGATAAAATCAAAACGGTACCTCTATCTATCGACGGTCCCACCTCTAATCCTAATGGTGCCTGATCCACTGCATGGAGATGTATGTTCTATGCCTGAGGATGACCGCTAGAATTTTGTTATTTCCTCAGCTAGATCTTCCCAAAATATGACTAAGATCTACCACCATGACCACCAAATTTTTATCCCCCTATCCTCAAAGGCTCGGACTGAGCGAGCACTCCTCTTGAAGCCACTAATCCAGCCCCACTCGGAAGTGGGCGTGCCACCCCACAAAAGCACTGAAAGTGACCCATACCTCCCCATTGGTAATAGGGATTTGGTGGAACTGGGAATACTGTTCAGATTTTCCCCGGTCTCCCACACTAGTGGCACATGACCGATCTCACATCAGAAGCCACATATGAAAAATTCCTCAAAGAGTGGCATGAACTGCCACCTCCCTTCTTCACTTGATCCTATGTCTTACTTTTCTTCTCTAAAGATTTTCCACTACCCACTGCTGATACAGTTACAAAAAAAATCAGCCATGTCTTTATGATCAATCTCCACCATACACACCTGATCAATGACCTTAGTATAGGTCCTCAGTATGAAAAGGAAAACCTGGGAGTATATCTCTGGTCACCAGCCTTTCTCAATCTTTTGGGCCTTCACGTATTCATTCGAGATGATTTTAGGGGCATACCAAACCAGACCAGCGAAATGGTTGGCGTACTCCAACCCATAAATATTCCCCTAAACATGTTCTATGAACTCTCAGGATCTAGCATAAGCCAACACTTCTGGATAGTACTGGTCATTGAAGATGGCCTTGAAATATCCTCAGCACATATGATCATTTTTCCCAGTCTAAAGTACTGACTCCCACCACTTGTGGCTGGGAACTTCCATTAGAAAAGAGGAACACTTCACCCTAACCTCCTTGAGTGCTTCCAGGATCTCAAACATGCGCTTGATCCTCTCGATCCATTCCTCTACTTCATGGGGTTCTATGTTGGCTCGAAAAGTTGGAGGCTTGTTTTTCAGAAACTCGTGAGATATATATTTTCTAGGGCCTGTATATTATACCCTAATAGTAATGGGTATAGGATTTGGTCCCTATTCTAGATCTTGGACATCCCGAACCATAGCCTTGACTATCCTCTGATAAATCGGTGTGGGAGAACTCTCTTCGACTTCCTCCTGTGGGTGCATGGGAGCTTTCTGAGAGGCATGTTTCTACAAAATGCAACAGTCACAAAAAATATTCAATACCACAATTCTGAAACTTTTAACAAAATACACCAAATATAAATAATCTAAACACATTATAGTAATAAAAGAAAAAACTACTCCACTTATGCATGATGTCCACGTGTGGTCTGCAGCCCACAAGTCACACCTGGAAGTGAAGTCAATAAGACAATTCCAACGTCACCTAGTGACTCAAGGTCTTCCACGAGAGGTGCAAGCTAGGAACCCTACTCATGACCAAAACTCCGAGTCCTGACAGTCCTAGCTTCTATCTAAACCAACTCATTCCAAAATAACAATATAAGATAAAAACATTGGCCACCTTTGATACTGTTTTTTCCATGAACTGATTCTGGTCACCACTAATACCAGCACCAAATCATTCCCATGAAAAGGCCTGAAGGGAATTACCTATCCCCACGGGATAGTACATGTTCTTGGGTGTCATTAAATTTGTTTTGGTAATGATTTACCCATGTATGAAAACATAAAACATTAAAAACAATCAATAATAGGAATCTAAACTTTTCATGCCAAACAACCTTAACAGAAACCATATCTGAATACATGGTTTTAAATAAATTAAAATAGGTTCCAAAATAAATAAAACCAGCTATAAATCATCCACAAAAAACCCACATGCCAAGGGTTCCTCACCCCCGAGCCATCTCCACAACACTTCACTATTGGAGGGGACTAACAACCCGAACTGTCTTCACTCGAGGGTTTTCCTTTACCTGTGTCAAACATAATCAAGTGTACATACACCCAAGGTGTTTAAGTAGGGTGTGAACTTAATCCCAATAGTATAAAACCCAAATATTCCAAATATTATGCAATAAAAGATGAAAACGAATGCAGTTTTAATATGTAAGGAAAAGAGGCGATAAATTCTAAGAAATGCAACATTAAATTGTAAACAGTTTTCAAAATATAACTTTCATAATGTTAAAATATTTGAATAAAAAATGTTATCTAAATTAATTTACAACCAAACACACCCTAATAAAAGGTTAAATACCAAAAATCCAATTAGCACCAAAACCGGGAACACCTGTAGGCAATAGATAGTCTTGGGCCTTATGTACCTCGTACCTCAGTGTAAACTATCCATATCACAATCCTTTTCCCTGCTCAATCTACTAGTAGGGAAGGTACTCATAAAATAATGGTCCCCAAACATCATCCACATAGTTTCTTTAGATTTTTATTTATCCAAAATGCTAATTGAAATAGGGACAAAACTCATCTGGGTCACTAGTGTACTAGTACATATCTACCCACCTAGGTACCTGAGATTCCCCCTTTGTGCTCATAAAACTCCACCATACTACATACATACATCTTCACATAAAAATAGATCTACTGGTCACATACAAAAAATACGGTAGCTATACACACTTTATACCACTTAAAACACACAACAAAACATTTGGATTTTCAATAAAAACAACTTCTCAAAATATCGCATTGTTTTGTACCCAAAACTCCTTGAAATCCCGACTTTTCAAACTCTTTGCACACTTATAAGTCACAAAAACAAAAATGGAAGCCTAGTAACTTTCAATTAAACCAAAAAGATCAGTTATAGGGCATCCCCATATGAACCGAGAAGTGGAATCTTTGTAAAACCTCCATTTTTACACAAACATGGAACCTAAATTTTAAATGCTTCACAAAAACCATTAAAACAAATTTTGGAAGCAACAAACAAAGAATATGAACATTCAAAACAATATTTTCATCCCTAATACATTTCAATAAAATCAACTAAGTAGTTTTAGGTCTGCCCCAAATGAACCAATAAAATATTTCTATGAAAAATCCCCAATTTGACCAAAAAATGGAACTTTAACTTCATTTTCTATACAAATACCACTAAAACCAATTTTTCCACCAATAATAAAATGAGGTAATCATTAAAATATTATAAACACAACATGTTAAGTCACAAGGATTTCATACACATGGAATCACCTACCAAATATTTTAAAACATTGAATCGTTTGTGTGAAAATTCAATCACACCACCGCTGCACCTCAAGGAAGGTAGATCGAGCCTAAAATCAAAATATTGGACCAATGAAACCCAACGTTAAACCATAGGTTCTAAACACTACCATCAAGTAATTTGGTACTTCAAATAAAATAGAAGAAACTTAATTAAATAGGAGGAACTAAGAGGTAGAAACACCTACGTGAGATTGTGTGAAGTTCCTCCACCAAATCCCCCTTCAAAATGGAGTTCCATAGAGGTTTTTAGGTACTTGGGAGGCTATAATGGCTATAAGGGTCGAATTGGGGGATAAAGGGGAAAGTTTGGATAAATCCTGGTAGGGAAAAAATAAAATTTGACACATTTTAAATGAGCTGGACATGGGCACACGGTTTGTGTGCACGGTTTGGAAAACCGTGCACCTAAACCTTACCCCCATTTTCTCCCCTCAAATCATTTCAAAATTCCAAAAAAATTGTGGGGGATTATTGGGGACTTATTGGGTATGTTAGGATAAAAATATAATAAATATAAGTACCTTTAATGAAGAACTTTGGTGTGACATGCTCTAAGGACTAAACTGAACTTCAGTATGGTCTATCATCCTCAAACTGATTATCAGTCTAAGAAAACCATTCAGACACTATAACACATTTTGAGATAATGTTCTATAGAATTAGAATGAGGAAAGGACAAAAATATTCCACTTTTTGAATTCTCCAACAATAATACTTTCCACTCAAGCATCTAAATGGAACCATATTAAGCCCTTTATGGGAAGAGGTGAAAACCCAAGTGTGTTGGGATGAAGTCTGTGAGTGTAAGCTTCTAGGACCTGAAATGATTGAAGAAATTGTGGAGAATGTGAAAACCATTCTACAGCATATCAAGGCATCCCAAAGTTGACAGAAGAGTTATGCATAAAATCACCTTCAAGACCATGAGTTCAAAGTTGGAGACATGGTATTTCTATGCATATCACCGTGAAAGAATGTCAGGAGGTTTAGAAATAAAGGGATGTTAAGTCCCTGGTACATCAGCCACTTTGAGATCCAGGATCGTGTTAGAGATGTGGCTTATCAACTATCACATCCATCTACCAGGGCCAAATTACATGATATATATCATGTATCCCTCTTAAGAAAGTACACACCATACACTTCACATGTACTCTCTTCATAGGTGGTACAGTTGGAGGATGGTCTTTCTTACAATGATTAGCCAGAGAAGATCTTAGATCGTAGAGATAAAGTTATACATAGAAATACTACTCACCTGGTCAATCTAATATGGAGGATCCAAAATCATGAAGAGACAACATAGTAACTTGACAAGATAATGAAGGAAATGTACCCATACCTGTTTATGGCCTAGAATGTAAAATGAAATTTGGAGGGAGAAATTTTTTAAGGGGGGAAGAATGTAACGACCCAAAGTTTTAAATGGCACATTAAATCTTATTATTAAGCTATATAATCATATGAAATTATGACATAACTAACTACTAAGTGCCATGTGACCTTTAAACATAAGTTTGTCAACTCTGTGTTTTGAATTTTGAAAATCTGACATACACGGTTGTGATCAGTAAGTTATTTGGAGTACAATAAAAAAACATAATTTTTGGTGATTAGTAACATAAAATTATGAATATTAAAATACCCTTATGAATATTGACTTACCCTGATGAAAAGTAATCTTACCTATGATAGTATATAAATAAGATTCAAGTGGAAGTATGCTATATCTATATCTGGGAATAAGAAAATAAATGTTTTAAAATCTATATTTTTCTAGTAAATTATGATTTTAATTAAATGTTATATTAATCATATTTGGAAAATTATTTTTGAAAAATAGATTTCATTTTTGTATTCTACATGTTGAGAAATGGTTTGGGTGTTTTTTTTTTGTGATTTTTTTAAAATACGTGAATTTTTTATGAAAAATAAAATATGATAATTTACAATAGATGCTAGAACTAGAATTTCTACATAATTCTTGAGTAATAGAGGATGTAAATGTACATTAGTTAGAAATCAAATTAATTTATTACTATTCTTGGTCATTTAATCATTACTATTGGTTGTTTTATGGAAAAATAATAATCTAATAATTATAATATTATGAAAACTCTCCTCCCCTCCAATATAAATACCACCCATCCTTACCTATTATCTTCACTCCTCTCAAGCCTTGTGTCTTGCCAATATTCTGCCCAAATATCTCATAAATATCCTTCCCCACGTCCAAAATACACTAGTATCATCAAAATACCAAATCCTCTCCCCTTAAGAATTCTCTCAAGGAAGGTTGATTCAATAGGTAAATTCCTCTTTTCTCTTCTTTCTTTTACTTTTCAAGTTCATTTGTTTTCTTTTCTATCCTCACATATCCTCATCCAAATGTTATGAAAACTCTAGTACCTTAAATTTACTAGAATATTGTTATGATAATGTAATTATTTATTATCATCTTTCCTTAACTCTTATTTTATTTTAATAGTGAAGATACCCTCTGAGATGTGTTATTTAACCACTTTCAAGGACGATGGGTATTCAATTTCCATTATTATCTCCAATTATAGACATAAAACCACTTTCATGGTTGAAATAGACCATTATATATGTATTATTCCTCGCATTTGGTTCTATAATCCTTTTTTAAACTTGGTTTTGGGTTTCTAAAACAAACCATGTTCTTTGGGGTCAAAACCACCAATTAACCCAAAAGGTTGTCACTAAAGTTTTATATAATGATTCAACTTCACTAAAAGTAACCAAATTAAATTTTCAACCATGTAAACTTATAGATGTCAAATAAAAAAAATTAACCTCAATTATGTATGAACACCTTCATCATACATGTTTATCTAAACATGAACCAATCAATAAAACCAAGCAAGAAAACGGACCTGAATGATGAAATTGAACCTTATAACTAATCAAAAATGTATTGAATAAACTTAAAAATGTTATAATAAATATTTAACATATATAATAGTTTCTGTACTTTTTAATTAATTAACATAATTTTATTATTCAGGTCATTAATGTCAATAGAAGAACACTATCGTACTTAAGGTAAGGGATCCTCTTCATTTCACTTTTATTCAAGAATGTCCTCTATGCTATTCCATTTTATGTGTAATCAATAATGATGGGGTTTGATTTAACACTTATCCCATACATCCCTCATGATTTATAAGTGATGATAAACCTAATTATCTCTTATTAATCACTCTTAATTATTCCTGATACCATCTCGATAATCTGTAAGGAATTCTACCCGAACTGACTTTATTCCTTCAGGTTGCTCTATCATTATTTTTACCCAAATGAAGTTGTCAATTGTTTTTATTTAAAATATCTAAATTCATTTTATATGCTCCAAACTCATGTTTCAATATTCATCTGTCATTCTCTTTTGGGGATATACATGCTTTTAATTGATTCCCTCCTCGATACATCCCAATAAGTAAACTCATTTTAAGGGAACTTCACAAATTTTTACCCAATTCAAAGAGCACTCAATCCTCTATTTAATACACCATTATCTTTATAAAATCAGTCTTTTTTATTTTGAAAACCTTCTTGGTTCACTTTTATTTTTAAATAAATTATTTTCCCATTTTCTATTTTAAAATCTTAATAGTATTTTCCTTAAAATCGCACAAAAATGTTTTAATGCTAAAATTTTTCAAATAAAATTATTACCTATAATCACTTATATTTTACATCACATACCATAATATATTCCTATTTTACCTTATTAACATCCATGTTTTTCTAATTATTTCTTTTCATAGACACTTTCATGATATGCCCATTGGTTATGCTTTCTGTCATGATTGTGGTACCCAATTCTTTCTGTGGGTAACACTTATATTTATGTAAGATTGATTATGCATGATTATGTATGTAGAAAACATAATCATGAAATGTAAGATGGGTGTTCCCAGATACCACTCCAATGCATTGGGTAAATTTGAGTCTCATGAGACGATTATGTGTGACGGCCTTAGCGGTTAGCCTTGGATTGTGCTACTATGTGCAATGGTCTTAGCGGTTATCCTAAGCTTGTGATACTATGGGAAATGGTCTTGAAGGTTAGCCTTGAATTTACTAAATTCATGTTTTATATTTCTATCACATTTCTATGATTAAATTTTTAAATGATCCCATGTTTATATGTTATGATTACATATGTTACATTCCCTTTTTATATCATCATGACATGCCTTCTATCCCATGTGCTTATGCTTTGTTCTTATGTTTATTCCCTTACTAGGATTTTAGCTCATCCCTTTGTTCGTGTTATCCCTATGTTACCCTATAAAGATTTTTGATCACAATGGAAGATAATATCTCAATATGGAGTTTAAATAAAAGATTTGTTTTTATAATGTTTTATTATGTACCAAATCTTCCAAGACACTGGATCTTTCAATACTTGGAATGTACTCAAATGTATAATTATGTACAAAATCATGTAATGTTATATTTTAATAGGCTAGGGTCACTATAACTACATGTAGAAAAGTATAATCCATAATTGAGAGTACCTTGAATATACCTCATGATTATTTTCACTGCTTTCATATATTCTTCCTTTGGATTACTCTAAATGTGGGTCACTAAGAATGTTGCACATTAAATGTTAGGTTGTGTTGCTGTCAGGTACAATAATCTCCCAATGATCCTCTTTAGAATTGTGGGATATACAGATCTCTCATCCTCAGGATTTTTATGTTTTTCTCCAACTACAATTAGAGTCGAAATTGGTTTGGAGTCATGCATATTAAATTTCTTCAACATCTCTCTTGCATAATTTTCCTAAGAAATTAATATATAATTATTCATATGAATCACTTTCATCCCCAAGAAATATATGAGTTCACAAATCATGGAAATTTCAAATTCTGATTTCATGTGATTGGAGAATTCATCCACTGATCCCTACCTACTTCCACAAAAAATTATATCATTCATGTATAACAATACCATAAACTTATCCTTATGATAATTTTTTACATACAGGTTTTGATCCACTCCTCCACTTTTGAATTCAAGATTTATTAGATAAGAATCCAATTGATAGTACCATGCCAGTGGTGCCTGTTTCAAGCCATATCGTGCTTTCTTTAATGTGAAAACCTTTATTTCATCATTTACAAGCAAGAACCTTACAGGTTGTTCATTATAGACTTCTTCTTCCAAGACACAGTTTAAGAATGTTTCCTTAATTTCCATTTGAAACAATTTATAACCTATTTGGATTTCCATGGCTAGAAATATCCTGAATGGCTCTAGTCTTGCTACTCGAGAAAATGTTTCCTCAACATCGACACCTTCAATATCCGAATAACCATTTCACACTAGTCCCACCCCATTTTGAATCACATTACCATGATCATCATATTTTTTCTTAAAGATCCACTTTGTACCAATCACCTTGTGCCCTTTGGGTCTCTTCACCAGATCCCATGTTTGATTCTTTCCGATCTGATCTAACTCTTCATCATGGACTTCAACCATGATTCATCCTTTTCATCTTCATCAAATGAGGATGGTTCCATAGCTAATTGAAATGCAGATTGTGCATTACTCCTCATTATCCTCATTTGTGTGGGTGTAGTTCAATCCCCAATGATGTTGGATTGATCAATTTCTGCTCTTTTATTCCATCTTTGAGGTTCATCCAAATTCTCTATAGTTATGGTTCCATATTCAGATTCTTCTTATATGTCAACATAACGATGTGACTCCTGAGAGTTTTCTACACCATCCTCTAGTTCTATATTTTCATTTTCTCCATGTTCACATTCTTCCTCCTCTTCTATCTCATCAGTATAGGAATTCGTTGAAGAATTTGTGGTTTTATCTTCAATGATCTTAACATCGCTGCATTACACAATCCTTCCCAATTTCTTATTGAAACACTTATAATATTTGTTATTCATTGAATATCTAAGGAATATTCCTTCATCTGCATTATTACCATACTTCCCTTGATTTGTTTCTTTGTTTCAGATGAAACATTAACTTCTAAAAACACAAAAGTATTTCAATGAAGGTTTACATCCATGAAACAATTCATATGGTGTCTTTGTCTCTCCCATATAAAACCCTATTCGATTTTGAATGTGCACTGCAGCTTCAACAGAATATTTCTAGTAATGGTGAGGGATACGACTCTCAATCAGCATAGTCCTAGACATGTTATTGACCAGTCAATTTCGGTGATCAACTACTCCATTCTTCTACAGAGTTCTCACAGCAGCTACATCATGATATATTCCATATGTTTTCAGGTAATTTTAAAACTCAATGGATGTGTAATCCCCTCCATTTTCAGATCGCAGAACAATGATTGTCCATCCAGTATCATTCTTAGCAATTTGGCAATAATTTTTCATGAAATCAAGTACTTTCTGCTTACTATGAATAAAAAATACACAATCCATTCTACTATAATCATCAATGAAGAGAACGAATTACCTATCTCCATGAGTTCTAGAAACATTTATTGGTCCACATACTTCTGTATAGATGATATCAAGAAGGTGTGATTCCTTTTTCTTCTTTGGTCGATATGAACTATAGATCAACTTCCCCTATATGAAAGCATCAAAATTATTTACTCTCATTCAGGTTTTAGAATGGGGATATCCCTGACTATCTTCAGCTTATATATCTTTTCCATGTTTTTTTGGTTAATGTTCCCCAACCTTTGATTCCATGGGTTGTTTTTTTCTTCAATAGAAAGATAGAATGTGTTCTCTTTACTGTCAACCTGATATAAGATTTCATCTATTCTGCAGCCTTTCATGAGATAATTCTAGGTCTTTCCCTTTATAGTGCAGCCTTTTTAACTGAAAGTTACTACAATCCATGAGTCACAGAGTTGACTCACACTAAAGAGATTTTTATGTAGATCATCTACATAAATAACTTCAGTCATCTCCAACTCTCCATTGGACAGTGAATTTTTCCACTACCTTTAATCTTTAAAGCACCATCATTACCAAACTTTACTATTCCATCAACCTTGTTCTTAATGTTTTTTGAAAGGTCATCATTACCTATCTTATGAGACGAGTATCAACTATCAAAAATCCAGCTACTATTGTTCTTTGTAGATTATAGAACTACTTCTGTATGATTGATATTCTCAATTTTCTTCTTCTCAGTCCATTAGATATTGGGTTGAGTGTAGGAAACTGATGGCCTTACAATTATTTCTCCTACATAAACAGATTCTTCAAACCCATACTCTTCATCTAGAGGAGAAACCTGTTTTTGAGGAAAACATCGTCAGGATGATGAGTATTGACCCGTCTCTGAGAGTTGTATGAATTTATCCTTTCATGACTCTACCTACAATACACGGATTTATGGATGAAGTTATAATAGTGAAAATAGTATCCATGGAAACTATTTTTTCTATAATATGTAGGATATTAAATTCATCTCTTTTGTTGACTTTGAAAATCTTCCCCATTCAAATATCTCATTTTCTCTTCGCAATATGACATGTTATGGCCAAGATAGCCACAAAACTGATACTTCATGAGTGGAAATGTCTTCTAACTTATATTTATCCTCAAGCCTTCTTTATAGGGAAAATAATTTGACTACCTGTCATGTATAAAACCTCAATGATAATATTAAGATCTTCTTATAGTTGTTATTGATGGTTTTTTTCATCACTTTAGGAAACTTTTCAATGTGTCCAACTTTCATCTTGTCTTTTTTTGGATCACTTTATTCCAAGTAGTTGATGTCTTATCTTAACAAATGATTCCACTATTTCCAATGCAAGTAGGTTTTTTATCACTCAAGATATTTTCAACCCCATCTGACCCTCTATTAGCTCTTTCTAGCAACTCAACATCTGATAATTTTTCAAATTGAATATGCTTCCTTCCTTCTTTTGGGTTTGATTTACTCTCGACTTTTCTCATAAGATTAACAACATCATATTCAAGTATATCTACTGACATGGACTTATCCTCAAGTCTGGAGGTAAGGCCATTGATGACCTTTCCCAATTCATAGATTATGAGCTTTAGTTCCACTCTATCATCAGTCCTTTCAAGAATTTTTTTAATGCACTTTTACCAATTCTTCCATTCATTCAATTTCAACTTCAAGCTGAACAAAATATTTTGATGATTCTTCCACCATTTCTTTCCAATTTTTTCCTCTATTATACTTATCAAGCTTACCAAAAGCATCCTAAAGTTGAAACTTGGGATAATCATTAGTTTTCAACTGGTTATATGTATCTTTATCTATCGATGGTTCTGACTTTTCAATTGTATCCATTATAGAGGCATGGTTTCCATTTTTAAATTTTGGTTCTTCTTCTTCACAGAATTCATTATCATCATATTCCTCTTCATAGAGAAAACTATTGTTTTGTAATTTATTTCTATATTTTAAGTCTCCCATTTTGAAAACTCTTTTACAAGGCTTCAATATTTTTTTAGCTTTTATCTCTTCATCTTTGATCCATTCTGAGAATTGAGATGCATGTTCCCAAATCTGCCACAATGAAAGTAGTCCAGAGGTAACTTACCATCAAATTTCCCTTTTACCTTTTTAATTTTTTTGGCAATGAGAGAAATAATTTTTTTTCTTCATCATCTTCACCACTATTATCTCTTAAAATTTTTATATTTTCCATGGATTGGAATTCCATTTCCTTACTCACAAGATTCGTAGCATCTTTTGGTTTGACTCTCATTTTATATGTCATTGGATGATTAGCAGATCATCCATAGAAAGTGTAGAAATATATCTTTCCTCAAGGGATAAAACATTTTCATTGTAAAGGGGTGGAATTATTCTCAAGATATTATTTAAAATATCAATGTCTTTGGTTTCTTCTACTTGAACACAAATTGCTCCTACCAATTCAGTAATTCGATTGAAGAAGGCATCTGCATTCTCATCAGGATGCATCTTCAAATCATCAAACATATTGTGCCGGACTCGAATTTTTACCTCCTTCACATTTATTTCTCCTTCATAAATATTTTTGAGCTTATCCCAAATAAACTTTTTTGAGGTGAAACTCGTCACTTTTAGATAGATCTGATCATAAAGAGTTGTAGTGAGAGCATTCTGAGCTTTCAAATCTGCATAAAAAACTTTCCTATATGTATCTATCATTGCAAGCCCTTTTGGATTAGTAACTTGTATTCCTTGCATAGTAGAAAATAGGAATTCTATTCCAAGATATCCTATTTGAGATATCACTATGTTCTTCCAAATCTAAAAATTACTTCCATAGAAGAGAGGGATTCCCCTAGAATTGGATGAATTCTTCATAACAGAAAAGGGAAATATCTAACACTAGTAACATTTACCCTCTGGTGCCACTTGTAGGACCCCGAGACACCCTAAGAGGGGAGGGGTGAATCATGGTGTTAAATTTTTCTTTTAAAACAAGGTTCTTGTTCCCAAGTTTGTAGGAAATCATTAAACCTATAAGATTGATGAGAACATAAATAAAACAATCACATGCTCAGAGACCACACAACACTTTTACTTGGTTCACCACCAAGTGGTACGTCCTAGAAGCATACGCCAACAGTGTGTCGATCATAACAAAATCCCCTAAAATTCACTCATTATGGAATACAAATGTTTAGTTAAATTCACACTATTCTAGTCTCACTGCCTTTACAATGGTTTAGTTATAGCTCACTACTTCCCTTGAAACGCTTCCATCGACTCCCCCTATCTAAATTCTTTGAGAGAAGTCTGAATCATTTTATCTACATGAAGGTCGCATCAATGATTTTGCATTAAAGTCTTTTTTCTTATCTTAGCACGAGACTCTTCTTTCACCATAGACCATGGTTGATTCTATTTGAATTCCATGTTCACTAAAAATAGTTTTTCAAAACTGATCTTCACAAAGCCCGTTTGTGAGACACACTCCTTCACAAAGCACCCATGCCTTCCTAGAGTAAACTTCCTTCGTGAAGCACCCCTGCCTTCTTGGAAAAAACTATCTTCTTGAATCTTCCCTGCCTTCATAGAATTCCTTTCATGAAACACACTAAGTCAATGCGGAATACCTCATTTTTGCAAAGTACCCTTTTTCCAAAATCATAGGCATCAGTTAATAATTAATGTCTCTTCGTGTTGCACCAGCTTTCTTAGAAATACATGTTTTTAAATCTCTTCATGAACTCAAAGGATATCTAGATTTTAACTCAAAAATATCTTTTCAAAGAAGAGGGGTAGCCTCATATATATAGGCTTGGCCTTTCACAAATCCCCACTACTTCTATGATGATTTTCTGGATCATCAACCCCATATTTTCGGCGCTCCTCCCATTGTAGAGAACCATGGAAATTATCTACTCTCAAATCTCATCATCATGGAAAAGTATTCCATCAATTCCCTTCATGGCTCCCATAAAATTTGAAAAGCATTATGTCAACAGCTACAGAGACCAAGACTTTTAATCATGAAGAATTCTGTCTCTAATCGCGAAGCCCATCATAATCGTAAAGCACACCGTCAGAACACTTTATGTCTTCATAAAACGCAGTTCAAAAATCTAATTTTCACAAAAATCATGCCTTTTCCATATTTTCTTAAGGCCTCCAAGAAAAACCAATTTTCACATTGAAAGCTAACTTCCATATTTTAGACCGCAAAAATTTGGAAAACATTGGGAAACAACGCCACCTTCAATACTGCTTTCATCTTGAACTATATGATACCTTTACTTGCAATCTACCTGATCTTTCATGTAAGGATTGACAAAAAACACAAACCAAACTCTATTTCTAATAAGTAATATCCCCATTTCCAACAATATCTTGGGAGTCCTAGATCTCTAAAGGCCACTCCTCAATGGTCTAGTCATCATCAATATCAATATATCCCCTAAAAAATGTTGTGATAGTCATGTTGAAGATAAAGGTGAAGCTAGGACACGTGAAAGGAATCATGGACCTAGATAATCTTCAAGGGATACTATATCAAATAAGGTATAGTGCCAACCCATTAAAACACCTCAAAATTCCCAACAAACTGAGGGTAATGATTTCTCCCATGACCAAACTATCACTTCCCATCTCAAGGATTCACCTTCAAGATTTTATGATCCCAATTTTGAACTCCAATTGTATCCTTCTATGTTCATCATATAAATTCCGAAAATCATGTGCTATTTTCAACCACTCATTAATCACCTAGATTATTTCTATCATTCTCTACACCATTCATGGCCTGATAATTTCTGACTCACTAATCTTAGTCCAACACAGTAGATAAATGAAAGGTCGTCCATATAATACTTCAAATAATAGAATTCCAATGGTGGAGTGAAAACTATTATTTTATGAAAACATGAGAAAATATAGGTTTCTCTCTAATAAAACTCAAAAATCGAGAACAAAATGGTCCAACATATCTTCAAGAGTCTGGATTTTCTACTCAGTATGAATTTCCTTCTATAGATGAATATTAGTCTTAAGGTATCACTAAGATCCAAAATCATATTGATGACCTATACACACATTAATGTTTAAAAATTGGATCATGGTCAGATATTATAATCCTCATGACTCTAGGAAACCCCACTACCTCCTCTAGGTTCTTCATAGACAAGACCTCCACTAAATGTGGCTTATTGATTTCTAAGATGTGAGATGATGTTTTAAAATGGTTCAAAATTACCTATATATCATCACAACCTCCCTATGATTGAAGTGGAATAGGGATGATTTCTATAAAAATTTCATCCTACTTCCACTAAGGGACATATAAAAACTAGAAAAAGCCATTAGGAAGAAAGTGTTCAACATTCGGATTTTGGTAGATTAAGAATCAAGATAGAACTCTATGACTCAATTCTTTATCCCCTAAAATAAAAATAACACCTCTCATAGCATGGTACAACATTTTCATGATAAGATGTACCACAAAGGCTTTGTTTTTTAAATTTTAGAGAAATAACTCATTCATAAACAAAGTGAAAAATATCCTACCATGAAACAAAACCTAGTTCTGATTATCCTCAGAAAATCCAATAGGGGAATCACCACAGACAACTCGATCTCACCATACATGTACCTTGAAATATCCCACCTTGGATTACTCCACCTGCTACACTAAATAAAACTACACCAACATCTACTAAAGGCATCCTTTATCAATAACCTCTCTCGTATCAAGATATATTGTGGATAGAATATTCATCACTCTCTAAGAGTATCGAAACTCACATATATCATTGTTGTATGAATTTGGGAATAGCACATCAGCTACAACACTCTCCTTAACTGGTGTATAATAAATATAAAATACATAGACCTATAATAATTCCATCCACTGTCACTATATGAAGTTCATTTTAGGCTAGGAGAAGGCATACATCAGGTTCTTGTGATTGGTGAAAACCAAAAATCACTCACCAACAATATGGTGTCACCACAACTTCAAGAATGTAAAATATACTAAAAACTCAAGATCATAGTGGAATAGTTACATTCATGGGGTTGTAAAATCCAAGATCCATAAGAAACGAACTCTCTCTAATGTATTATTAAAGAGAACAATAAAAGATGTAAAGAGTCAAAGTAGAAATCAAACCATATTCCCTCTTCTGGATTATGAAGAACTAGGGTGAAGACTAGATTCTCTATTGGATACTCAAAATAATCTTGGCATTGATCAGTATATAAGAGTGAATGATACATTTTGGATAAAGATGTCATATGATTCACAACCTAAGAGAAGTCATATATGAACCACTTATAATATCTTACATGACCAAGAAAACTCTAAACCTCTACAAAATTATTGGGTGATTCACCATAAATAACTTCCCCAATAATTGAAGGATCGATGGCTAATATATTATTTGACACAACATTCCCCATGATATGAACATTATGACCTTAGAACCCACACTTATACTACTTCCAAAAAAGTTTTTTCCCATAAAGAACCACCAAAATAACTTGTATATGATCTGTCTTATCACCCTATGATGTGGTGTACATAAGGATGTCATTGAGAAACACAACCATAAACTAGTATAAAAACTTTTAGAAAAAATTATTAATCAATACCATGAATATTTATGTAGGATTATTTGCATCGAATAGAATCTCAATGAACTCATAATGCTCATAATGACATCAAAAATCTGTCTTCTGGATATCATCATCTTTCACCCATATCTAAAGATATCGCAACCATATATCGATCATCAAGAACCCAATATCTCCTTCCATATGATTGAATATATTATAAATCCATGGAATATGGTAGATATTCATTAATATCACATTATTTAATAAATGATAGTCGATACATAGACATATAATTCCATTGGCCATCCTTGTGAATAAAATTGGAGCACCCCAAGGTCACACGGTCAGCCGAATAAAACATCACTTCAAAAGATCATAGATCTATATCTTTAGATTTTAAAACTCAGAGAAAAAAATATTATATGATTACATAAAAATTAGAGAATATTCTGACTGTATATCTATCAAAAACAGGATCTCTCATTTGTGTGGTAGTGTTATAACCTCTTCAAGAAAGACATAAAAAAGTATTCTAAAACCATATGAAACACTATCGACTGAAACTCTGATAAACTCAATATCAACTCATACTTTAATGAAGATAAGGATTGGGAATGCTTATAACCCATAATAGGGTCTCACTAACCAATGAACATGAAATACTCTCTATTTTCATCCAAGAATTAAATTTAGATGTTAAAGAAAACCATGATAATATACACCGAATACGAAATTTCCATGTTGAGGATGATTTCTTATGTCTATAAATGAAAACATAGGAAGTCTCCCAAAGGGTGTTGTTTCCACACAGTAGCTGATAGTCTCTATACACATCACACAAACTGGATTGACATCAAACTAGAATAGTCAACACCAAGAGAACTATAAGCCTCTCAAAATCATGAACCAAAACATATACCATGATGGGTGAAATAAAGGAATGTGTATCTCTAAAATCAAATAATTCATACTGCTAAATAGAAAATAATAAAACGGTACCACGAATGACGTCTGGATCACCTAGTGCTTGAATCTCAAGAGCATGAATCTTTCCACAACCATCTCAATGTCCTCTCTAACCCTGATAATGAACACCTAAATGGCCACAATATACATGCTTATGATGAGGAGTATTATTTGGTTATCCTCAGTATGTACCATCATTCCTCTCCTGATCATTTGTTGGAGCACCCTAGTAAAACTACATCAGTTGATACTATTGCAATGGCATGTAAAGACCTGGAAATTCCATGTAATTTTTTTTATTAAATGGGAAATATAAAAGTTCAAAAAAATTTACAGTGCGTGATTCCAACACCCGGAGTTCCCAGAACTAATTTATGAACTTTTTTTCAGGTACTATCAGTAATCGTGCGAGCAGGTTTTTGTAACTTTTGAATCGATGCTCAGAATTGAGATCTCAGGGCACCGTTGAACTCGCAGTTTCGGTATTCACTTAAGGGGACCTTCACCTCGACTGTAATGGGTCAAGAGTGATAGCTAGTTTTTGGGGGTTTCATGGAAATGAAAAATAAAATAAAATAAACTTTTATTTTATTTCTAGTAAACCTCTATACATGGATTATAGAGGTGGGGACCACCCGAACTAAAACCTCCATTTTTGAATTCAAAGCTTAGTGGTGGGGACCACCCGAACCCCTCATAAAGGGGGGAGGAATACTCTCAACTCCATAATTTAATTTTATGTGTCAACATAAAATTAAATGTTATGTTATCAATTAATTTTATGTGTCAATATAATATTAAATTTTAAGTTACCAATTAATTTTATGTGTCAAAATAAAATTAAATGTTAAGTTATTAATTTTATATTGGAAATTTCTTTTTTTTTATGGAATTGGGGAAAGTATTGGAAAAAGGTAATTGGGAGAGATCTTGGAGGAATCCTTCTCCCCCAAAGAAGAACATATTCAATGAAGAACGCACTCCGGAATTGATGAATGAGGACAACGTTCAAACCAAATGTGGAAGCGATGATCATTGGAACTCTCTTCTCCTTCACTATCTCTATCTCGTGACCTCCATCAATAAACCTCTGAGGTAGGGGTTTAATTTCTATGTGATTATTTTTTCCCATGTTCCTCCCTTCTAAACAAAGAACGTGGATCAACTCTCTAACTAGTTGATCCGTGGGTGATTTCTTTTTGCTAGTTTGGAAATAATCATTGCCAGAGGTTGTAGGGTTGATGTTTTGTGTACCCCCTTTTCGTTATTATCATACATCATTAAAGTTTTATTAAGCCCCTTACTTCCACCATAACACGGAGGGTGCGGGACAAAAAAACATGGCCCAACCTCTCCGTAGTTTTTCTTGAGGTTTGTTGTGTTCCTCACAATGGAAGAAGGCGGTGACTGGTGCTGGAAAAAGGCACTGGTGGGACTTGGAAATGGCATTCAGTGCACCAAAAGCCGTGATGAAGGCGACCGCTCCACCACCGACCTCCACTGCCTGTAGCCTCCACTGCCCACGACCACCACCACCCCACAGCCTCCACCATACGTGGTCGCCGCCACCCCCGTCGCCTCACGCTGCCCGCGGCCTCACCATCCTGTGGCCTCACCGCCCCGTGGCCCTCTGCGGCCCCAGAGGCCTCGTGGTCCCGCACCCTCGCGACCCCCATGGTCCCACCACCCTCACGACATTCACGCTGCCCTTGTAGTCGCCGCACCACCGTCGCGGCCCCCGCGCCACCCTCGCGGCCCCCACGCCGCTCCGCGGCTCCCGCACTGCTATCACGGGTCGGGCCAGACCCTTCACGGGTTGGACCAAACCCGGCACGGGCCGGGTCTACCCAAACCGGGTCGGGTCGGCTCATGCCAGGTTGAACCGGACCCGGACTAGCTATGAGATTTTCACTCTATCGACCATAACTTTGGCACCAGGAATCTGTTTGACAGACCTTCAACAGCACTGTAAACCTTAGAGTGAGACTGTCCCTTTGGGTATACCCCACTGGAGATTTGGATAAAGTTGGAGTACGGTTGGGTTGGATTGAGCACAAATACAACTGGTCCCTCAGGACTAAAAGGATAATAACTCATAGACTGACTGTCTGATTGACACATCGTCTCTTGCATTGAGACCCCTTCGGCATGGCGGTCCTTTGTGATATTTCTGTGTGGGACTTCGTGGAAGTTGGAGTATCGACCAGTGGCTCGAGGAGTGTAATCTTCCATAGATGATCAAGCTTAGTGCGGGAAATCAGAATCTGGATGAGACGTGAAGAATGAGTTATGATCCTGTGTGGGTCAGCACCGAGCAATCCTGTGTGGGTCAGCACCGAGCGATCTTGTGTGGATCATCACCTAGCGATCCTATGTGGGTCAGCATCAAGTGATCCTGTGTGGGTTAGCACCGAGCGATCATGTGTGGTTCAGCACCTAGTGATCCTCTGTGGGTCAGCACTGAACGATCATGTGTGGGTCAGTAGCAGAGCCTCTTAACTGAATAAGATGATCTATCCTTCGACTAATCATCTATACTTCTGTACTTAAGTTATACCTGGTGTGAGCTGAGTTCGTACCTGAGCAGTTATTTCCTTTGTGGTAATACCTTGGTGGTATTCTTCTATGTGGAATACCTGAGTGGTACTTACCATCGTGGTACTCCTTCCTTTGTGGAATAGTTTAGCTTTGGTCATTTGAGTTGTACTCTGTGTTTCCTCGTGATTTATATGGGTATACTTGATAACTTAGGTATATGTATGGGAAAATACCTAAGTAGGGTTTTCAGTTGATTTCATGCTTTTTGGTTTATCCTTTGTGGATTCTATGAGACATTGAGGGTATTGGGGTCCCCACTGAGTATTGTTATACTCACCCCTGCACAGGCTATGTCTGCACTTCATTGTTTTTGGTGCAGACGACACACAACACTGACTGAGGATGCAAGTACCAAGACTGAAGGTAGCTAGGAGGTGGACCTTAGATGAGGCATACCATAGAGACAATTGATCAAGAGTTGTACATGTCCTTCAGGTAGGATCCTTGGGAGGTGTTCAGAGGAGTTGTTCCAATTTACTTGTACTTTCAGTTTCTTGTACTTTCCAGTTGGGCTTGTATTCTGGCCCTTTTACTTATAGCACTCAATCTGTTTACTATTCAGTTTACTTGAGTTTTTATCTTATTGTGTGCTTGGTTTCATGTGCTTACAGGTTATAAAGGCAATGCCTTCCCAGTTTTATGGAATATTCCTTTAGTGCTAGTCTCCAGCCCCTAGCCTATGGAAGGCGGGCTTGGCATAGTCACGGCATGAGCCCTAAGGGACGGTTCATGACAAATTTGTATCAGAGGAGTTGGTTCTACTGTAAAACATAGGACTCTGATATTTTTAACAGCAATAGTGTTAAGTGTAGTGAGTGTGGTTATCAGTTTAGGGAATCCAGTGTTGGTGCGGTGGCTGATAAATCCATACACCAGGACCCTGACTTCATATTTCCGACTCAATGCACAAAAAAACTTATTGTGTGTGTGTTTTGAAGAGTTTTCTTTGTGATATCTTTGAGTCATCTCAACAGGTATAACTTATTGATCGTGGCGCACCAGTTCCTTTTCAGGATGCCTCAATGAAAACAGCCATCTAGGGTTCCTAGAGTAGTATGCACTGATATCCCACTGAGAGACGAGGCCTCGGTGTAGGTCCCTCTTCCAGTAGAGGCACCAGTGGAGGCACCAGCGGTACCATTAAATGTTGGGACACTGATGCCACTGGCCCAGTAGCAGAGGGTGCATGTCTCTTGAGTGCGTTGCATGAGTTCCACTGCCAGAGGCCACCCAGGTTCAGGGGAGAGATAGACCCGCAGGCTGTTGAGGATTGGATGGAGGCCGTAGTGAGAGTTTTTTGACTGGTAGGGACACCATATGATCTCATGGTGATCCTTGCCGCCAGCCTTCTACAAGAATCGGTAGTCATATGGTGGATCTTGATGCTACAGGTTCACAACGAGGTGACGCTTCTCTTGGAAGACTTAGAGAGCATGTTTCAGGCAGAGTTTGTCCCAGTGACTCATCGTGCAGTGCGTATATAAGAGCCTCTTCATCTGTATCATAGTAGCATGATTGTGGTAGAATACTCAGCGAGGTTAACTGACCTCTCACGATACTCCATAGATATGGTATAGAACCCATTCTTTAGGGCTCGGACCTTTGATCAGGGTCTTAGGAAGGAGATCATGGATTCGATGATTTCTCTTAGCATCCAGACGCAGGCGGGGGTGTTAGAGAGAGCCCTTTTAGTGGAGAGTTTCCTTGCTGAGTAGTCACCAGCAGTGAGACCCACCACCAGTCATCACGTAGCGGAGTATTTTGCTTTTGGAAGTAGATATATGTCACAGAGGTCCAAGAGGACCATACCTATAGGTGGACGACTGCATGATTTCGGGTCGGTTGTGTGGGGCACCCGAGGCAGAGCTAGTCATGCCAAGAGAGGGAATTGTTACGCATGCGATGGGAAGGGTCACATGGCTCGTGACACTCCAAACCGCCATACAGATGATCATCAGATGGTCAAAGGACCACCCAGGCAGAGACATAGGTTCGATCGAGGAGGTAAGTGGGGAGCAGGTGGATGTAGAGACCCGAAGCTTGACGTACATGGACATTACATTACTTTTTCGGAATACTTAATACATAACAAAAACATACACACAAGGACCGTAATAGTTTAGTGTCTTTGGAAACTTAGAATATAAACATCTAATCCTGTTGAAAGATCTTCAACATCTCCCATATCGATCTTTCTCTTTTGTTTTCATACCTAAAACCTTTCTTTATATCCTGGGGAAAAGAAAACATATAAAGGGTGAGCTCAAATTCTCAATAAGGGTAAGCATGGATAAAATAAAACAAATCATATACATTTGAGCTTAAAAACATGAACATAATGTTTAAACATCAAAAGCTTGAGCAATGACATAAAACATGGATGTACGTAAGACATAGATCATAAAGAAACATTAATCCTGATAAAATAGCATGGGAGTAAAACATGTAATTATGGTAACCATTCAGAACATGTCATGATTTCCATAGTAGCCAAGGCATTGCTACCAAGACCATCTTAGTGGACAAAGTCCCTTTCTGAATCAAGTTCACTCCTCGTTCTAGCCCTATATTACTGAACCGGTTTAACTTGTCATTCCAGCCATGTCTATCTCATGAGATATAAATCTTTACCCAATGCATTGGAGGGAGATATAGGTCCCACCCATCTCATAATTAAATCATTCTTACTTGTGCCACAAAATAAACTTAAAACATTCATCATAACCCAAAGAATAAAATGGGTTTCATAAACATTATCCCATCATCTCATAATCCATATAAAACAAATGGAAATTTCATCATAAGAAAATTGAAACCATGTAAATCATAGAGACATTAAACTTGAAACACACACATATTAAATAATGTCATCTTAGATGGAAAATTATTTTTATAAAACACTTGAAATGAATTCTTGAGGAAAATATCCTTTCTTCTTCAAAATCATTTTCTTTTCACAAAATGTCATGAAATTTTAAAAGAAAAGGATTTTGTTGAAAATAATAATGAAATATTTTAGAGGAATCTTCATGAAAATAAGGCTTTATAAAACCGTAAAAATCCGTTCGTGCCGTATAAGTTAAAAAAACATTCTTCTCGTACTTTTGCCAGAGAAGTCAAAAAAGTACATCATAACGTAAAAAAAAGAAAGATTCCTTACATACCATGTAGTAAAAGTAAAAAAATTGGGTAAAAAGTACTTTAAACATACATGAAAACACTTTTATAAAACATGGACATGGATGATAGAAATAACCCCAGTAAATACTTACGAATAAGCAATCTCGGATAAAAATGAGATTTGAAAAATTATCCCTTACCTTATGTCCGATATGCTTCATATGTATCCGAACCTCCTGTATAATGATTTAAATAATGTAATTGAATTATTACAGAATCATATTCATTGTTATGATATCATATATGGTTTACTTATGACTTTATATTACCCGTTCTTTTGTAAATTCCATATTAAAGAGTGTTTTGGGTAAAATCGTTTCATTTGTCGTCCGTGTTTTGACTTGTAATTATTCATATGATTACTTAGATCATGTTTAATTAATTCCAGAAAATAAAACATGATTTATATATAATATATATTCATAATATACATATATATAATAGATCTATAAATGGAAAGAAATACACCGTTCATGGAGACGGTAGGCCGTACGTACGCATGAACGCTGTTTTCGTTTCCTTATTGAGTTGAATGGAATTAAGTAGATGAAATACATATACATAAATCCAATAGCTTTATAATGTCATATATTTAATTATTATTTCTTATATATACTTTATAATCATTCTTAAATGGTTAACATGGAGAATGAATCTCATCGCATCGTGGAGACGGTAGTCCGTACGTACGCACGAGTGATGATATCATTTCCATAATTATTGAATTGAATTGGAGTGGATGATACAATATATCATAATCAGTATGATATTATAATAACTATGTATAGTTATTATTTACACCATTATACCCATCCAAGTAAGGTGGTGTTGGAAAAACATATTACACCACAGCGTGGAGACGGTATTCCTTACGTACGCACGCGTGGTGATTTCGTTTTCCGTAGGATGGATAGATGGTGAAATAGGTTTGTTTCATACTTATAATAAAATATCATTATATGAGTGATATTTATGTTATTACTTCATAATGAAACAACTAAAGAAGAAGAAGTAGAAGAAGAAATAAAGTTGAAAGAATCGGTAACAGACATTACCTCTTCTTTGAAGCGCCTCTTTGATACCTCCTCTTAAGGCACTAAAATTGGTCTTTAAAGAAGACCAAGACCTCTAAGATGTTTCTAGGGAAGTGGAGAATAGAATTTGGCAGGTTTTGGACGAGCTTGAATTCTCAAATTGGTGTGAGGAAGAGAGGGAGGATATGCCATTTTATAAGGGAGGAGAGGGGCACCTTTGGAATTCTTAAAAATATTAATTTATAATAAATCTAACCCCACTTAAAAACCTCCAAAAATTACTAAAATTAGAATATTAGATGCGATAGGGTTGTAATATCATCAACCAATAAAATTTAGACTTGTTAGGAAGTTATTTTAAACATTATCAACTTGATTTATCCTTATTTAATCAATTTAATTTTATTTGTGGTAATAACATTCTAAATTTTAAATTATAAAAATTAATTACTTATTTGTTGTGAATTGTCCATAATTGGTTACTTTATAACATTCTAGACCATATAAATTTAAATTTATAATTTTTAAATATTTTTGTGATTTTTAAACAATTTTATAATATGTTATTTTTATAAAATAACAATAGTGTCAATTTTGACACTATTCATTTATTTGAACTTAAATAAAATATATACAGAAGATATGTTGTAAATAAAAGATTTAATATATTCATAATAAGTCATATTTATCTAGAAAATTAGTGGAGAACGTTAAATAGTTCATATAATATTTATTTTATTATTTTTAAAACCATTTATTTGGTTTATCTCTTAATAAAATAATTTCTACAACATTTTTGTATAATTATTTACTATACTTATTTGTTGCATAAAAATTAAAAATAAAATCATATTATGAAGATAAATATATTATATTTTAAAATAATACTTTTACTCGAATTTATCATCTTAAAATAACAATATTTAAATTGTTAGATTTATTATATTATGAAGGTGACAACTTTGGCATTATTTAAAATAAAATAATATAAGTGTCATAATCACTTTTATAAGACTCCAAACGATTATATATTAGGTCATTGTATTATTATGGTATATATATACACTAACAATAAGTTTTGGTCAGGTTTTTGGGTCTTTTAATGGGTATTATTATTTCAATAAAAACTATATTACTGATTTTTCACTTAAAAAATAATTTCTGCATCATTAATGTATCACTATTAATGACAATTATTTAATCCCTAAAAATTATAAATAAATTATCATGATGTAGATAATGTTATTAGATTTCTGGAGACTATTCATGTTTGAAGTTTTATGATGTTTATCACTAAATTAAAATTATTATACTTATAAGATTTAAGAGAGTGATATGTTGTCACTTTCTTTGGTTTTAATAATAATTAAATTATTTTCATGCTCAAAAGTCCATAAAATGAATCTAATCCGACCCTTAGGTGATATGGGTCTACTTTTAGCCATCCAATAGAATTTTGGCATGTGTTAGGGTAATTTTATAATATTATATTTACCCTTAATTACTTTATTTACCTTTAACTATGGTAAATAAAATTTACCGTTGTTACTATTCATAAAGCCCAAAAATAAAAAGTAGTATATTAATATAATTTGGACCCATTGATTCTAAATATCGAATCCATTTTTCCAAATTCAATACACAGAAGTTGCAGAAATTAAATTAAAATTAATCTCATTGTCGAAAGAAAATGGGTTTTTGTTTAAAACATTGCAAAAGATTGAATTTATTTAACCTACGAATTCAAGGTAAAATCAATGCTAATGACATACATTGTATTAAATAGTAAAAATATATTCTATTTATACTTTAAAATCATTGAATATTATAATTTAACCTTGTAAATTATTATGATAAAAAAAGTTGTTTTTAATTAAAATATAGCGTGTTTTTACTATTCATTAAAATATGAAAGTTATCAGAATAATATGAAAAATTTATCGAAGGTAAACTTTTATATCCTGATTCCAAAGAATAATTTTATTTTGTAAAATTGAACTTATAAACATGTCAAAAACTAGATTTAAAGTGGGTGGCCATCAAAAGGCGGCAAAACTGCATTTTTTGAAAAATACTTATTTTACCCGAAAAATTTATTTTGTTCTTATACCATGTTCTAGAAAATGTTTAAGATGAATAATAATGTTATAAAAATAAAAATTTAGTTAATAATATTCATAACGTCTTGTTCATAATAATATTATAATAACAAACGTTGTTTAGTAAAACCCGGTATTGCGTACAACACACGCTATCGAAGAAGGTCGTGATTGCGTGTAATTCAAGCCAAGTCAGGGTTGCGTATAGTGCAAGACTCATTTGTTGTTTCGTTATAATAGAATCCAACCATTTTTCATTTATACATTGAATATATATATATATATATATACACTCAATGTTGCGTAGAATAACTTCTATCAAATGAACTTGAAATTGTGTATAACACGATCCAAGAATTGTGTTGCGTATACTGCAAGCTAATACGGTGTTGTGTATAGAACAAGATAATCTTGGTGTAGCATACAACAGAAGATATGAAAGAAATTAAAATTAATATATCTTATAAAATCTCGGGTTGTTACATTCTACCCCCCTTAAAATGAATTTCGCCCTCGAAATTCGTCGGGGTTATACTTGGTTTTCTACATGAAAGTTTATTTAATTGAAACCCACATCGTAAAATGAAATACCAAAACATAACTTTAAAAACTAAAGTATGAAACGTAATGGTTACCCAAATTAACTCATCACTGGGTTTCCACGTAAGATAACATAGGTGAAAATATAGATATTGAAGAGAAATCTAACCATCAAGTTCTGATGGAGAGTGGTAGAGAACATGTCTATGAAAACACCAACAATCACAAAGCAATAAATTTTTGATGATCTAAGGTAGCATCTGATTCATCAGATATAAGGGCACTAGGACAACATTTTTGGTTTTCAAGATCATTTCTCTAAAGTTGAAGAATTTTCGAATCAAAATAAATACTTAATTGATTTTGGTACAATCTCACCGTTGTTCATGCCTTGAACAATTTGCACTTCATCTCTTAAAGAAATGAAGTTGAATTTTCCATTCATGAAGTGTTAGCAAATAATGTGATAGAATGATGAGTCATTCCATCTGTTTCAAACAAAAGGTTAGAAAAAGTTATCAAATAAACATAATTCCATCTAGGGTGTGGTTGATCGTATACGATTCCAAAAATGAACTTATACTTCATATATCATACAGCTTAATAAAATATAACTAGTTTCTACTAATCAGGGACTTCCTGTAGGCCAGTGGTAGGCGTTAAAGGCTAGTCGCACTTCGGTTGTGGGTTCGATTCCCGCAACCTTGTCCGACGCGACGGGTTGTCGCCCGTCCTGCAGGTTATCCTTTTTCTAAAACAATACTATTATAACAAAAAGTTCTATCCTTAAACAATACTATCCATTCCAATCTTTTGGCTTATCCAAAATACTTCTTTCCAAACTCATTGTATACAGAGAACGATTACTAAAAAGGTCATATAACAAGCACATGAATACCATTATTTATCCCTCATATATCTTTTTGGTAACATTCCATTCATGTGAATACCTTAATCATGTATTCTCTTGAAAAATGAATACCCATTGAATCTTAGTGAAAAAATGAGTGCTGTTAAAAGTTAACTCTTTCCACATACCAAAAAACTCAAAATTCTATATACTCAAACCATGATATCACTTAGTCCTTATATCAATCATGATCTCATGAATACTGTCAAACATTTCATTTTCTATTTGTCCCTTTATTATGCGCATATCATCTGCTTTCCAAAATATCTGAATAACCTTCCATGGTTACTGGTACCATTCAACATATACTTCCAAATACTTTAGGAAAAATAATAGTGTAACAATCCTTAGATGATTCTTTATTCCATAGTACCATACATTATTATTTATAAACATACAATCATTCCACTAACTTCCTAAACCACTGATTGAGCTTCATCATTTCTTTCATCTCATATTTCATTTTTAGTCTCTTCATCATCATCCACATAAATACTACTCATATGGCCATGATTATTCTCTTCATGAGATTTTCCTTTAGGGCATTGGTTTGCATAATGTCCATACATTCCACATTTAAAACATCTAATCACTGTTGATGTCATAGCAATACCATTATCCTTGTCCATATTGTTAACTGAACCTCTTCCTTTGCACTTATTGGCTTTATGTCCTTCTTTTCCACACCCAAAGCATCTTCTAGTTCCTTTGAAACAATCTCCCCGTTGTCTCTTCCCACATGATTTACAAGAGAGAAATTTAACTTTCTTTCCTCTATGATCATCATGAAACTTCATCTTTCTCTTATTATCTGAGTCGGGAAACTTACCAAAGTTGAGATTATTGATCATATTATGAGATTGCTGATTAGGCATAATAACGATTTTTGGACTTCCAAATCCTGTTTCATTTGGTTACTCATGAAGAATATCATTCCATTGTCCGTTATATCCTCCATTATCGCGAATCTTCCTGTTTCCAGCCATTTTCTAAAACCCAAAAAGAATAGTGTGAGAGGAAAAAATCATGCTAGGTAAAACAACATAGTAAAGGGGGAGTACCCTCAATATATAAAATCTTAGGTTTAATTATAATATCGTTAGCGCAATTCTAGGACTATAACCTATACGTATACTTAACCTTAGGGAAATCCCTAGACATACCTTAGAAATATCTCTAGGGATCTCATTAACGTTTTCACATCCTAGTTTCCAAAGTTTGACTAAACCTTTCCTCTAATACCAACTGTAGAGACCTGAATCTTGACGTACATGGACATTACATTACTTTTACAGAATACTTAATACATAACAAAAGCAGACACACAAGGACCGTAATAGTTTAGTGTCTTTGGAAACTCAGAATATAAACATCTAATCCTGTTGAAAGATCTTCAACATCTCCCATATCGATCTTCCCCTTTTGTTTTCTTACCTAAAACCTTTCTTTATATCCTGGGGAAAATAAAACATATAAAGGGTGAGCTCAAATGCTCAGTAAGGGTAAGCATGGATAAAATAAAACAAATCATATACATTTGAGCTTAAAAACATGAACATAATGTTTAAACATCAAAAGCTTGAGCAATGACATAAAACATGGAAGTACGTAAGGCATAGATCATAAAGAAACATTAATCCTGATAAAATAGCATGGGATTAAAACATGTAATTGTGGCAACCATTCAGCACATGTCATGATTTCCATAGTATCCAAGGCATTGCTGCCAAGACCATCTTAGTGGACAAAGTCCCTTTCTGAATCGAGTTCACTCATCGTTCCAGTCCTGTATTACTAAACCGGTTTAACTTGCCGTTCCATCCATGTCTATCTCATGAGATATAAATCTTTACCCAATGCAATGGAGGTAGATATAGGTCCCACCCATCTCATAATGAAATCATTATTACTTGTGCCAAAAAATAAACTTAAAACATTCATCATAACCCAAAGAATAAAATGGGTTTCATAAACATCATCCCATCATCTCATAATCCATATAAAACAAATGGACATTTCATCATAAGAAAAGTGAATCCATGTAAATCATAGAGGCATTAAACTTGAAACATACACATATGAAATATTTTCATCTTAGATGGAAAATGATTTTTATAAAACACTTGAAATGAATTCTTGAGGAAAATATCCTTTCTTCTTCAAAATCATTTTCTTTTCACAAAATGTCATGAAATTTTAAAAGAAAAGGATTTTGATGAAAATAATAATGAAATCTTTTGTAGGAATCTTCATGAAAATAAGGCTTTATAAAACCATAAAAATCCGTTCATGCCATATAAGTTAAAAAACATTCTTCTTGTACTTTTTCCGGAGAAGTCAAAAAAGTAGCTCGTAACGTAAACAAAAGAAAGATTCCTTACATACCATGTAGTAAAAGTAAAAAAAATGGGTAAAAATGAATTTAAACGTACATGAAAACACTTTTATAAAACATGGAAATGGATGATAGAAATAACCCCAGTAAATACTTACGAATAAGCAATCTCGGAAAAAAATGAGATTTGCAAAATTATCCCTTACGAATAAAGTTGAAAGAATTGGTAACGGACATTACCTCTTTTTTGAAGCGCCTCTTTGAGACCTCCTCTTAAGGTACTAAAATCGGTCTTTGAAGAAGACCGAGACCTCTAGGATGTTTCTATGGAAGTGGAGAAGAGAATTTTTCAGGGGTTGGCTGAGCTTGAAGATTCAAATTTGTGTGAGGAAGAGAGGGAGGAGATGCCATTTTATAAGGGAGGAGAGGGGCACCTTTGGAATTCTTAAAAATATTAATTTATAATAAATCTAACCCCACTTAAAAACCTCAAAAAATGACTCAAATTCGAATATTAGATGATATAGGGTTTTAATCTCATCAACCAATAAAATTTAGACATGTTATGAATTTATTTTAAACATTATCAACTTGATTTATCCTTATTTAATCAATTTAATTTTATCTGTGGTAATAACATTCAAAATTTTAAATTATAACAAATAATTACTTATTTGTTTTGAATTGTCCATAATTGGTTACTTTATAACATTATAGACCATATAAATTTAAATTTATAATTTTTAAATATTTTTGTGATTTTTAAACAATTTTATAATATGTTATTTTTATAAAATAACAATAGTGTCAATTTTGACACTATTCATTTATTTGAACTTAAATAAACTATATACAAAATATATGTTCAAAATAAAAGCTTTAATAGATTCATAAAAGTTAATATGTATCTAGAAAATTATTGTATAACATTAAATAGTTCATATAATATTTATTTTATTATTTTTAAAACCATTTATTTGGTTTATCTCTTTATAAAATAATTTCTACAACATTTTTGTATAATTATTTACTATACTTATTTTTGCATAAAAATTAAAAATAAAATCCGATGATGAAGATAAATCTATTACCTTTCACAATAATACTTTTACTCTAATTTATCATCTTAAAATAACAATATTTAAATTGTTATATTTATTAAATTATGAAGGTGACAACTTTGGCATTATTTAAAATAAAATAATATAAGTGTCATAATTACTTTTATAAGACTCCAAACGGTTATATATTAGGTCATTGTATGCTTATGGTATATATATACACTAACAATAAGTTTTGGTCAGGTTTGTGGGCCTTTTAATGGGTATTAGTATTTCAATAAAAACTATATTACTGATTTTTTACTTAAAAAATAATTTCTGCATCATTAATGTATCACCATTAGTGACAATTATTTAATCTCTAAAAATTATAAATAAATTATCATTATGTAGATAATTTTATATTATTTCTGGAGACTATTCATTTTTGAAGTTTTATGATGTTTATCACTAAATTAAAATTATTATACTTATAATATTTAAGAGAGTGACATGTTGTCACTTTCTTTGGTTTTAATAATAATTAAATTATTTTCATGGTCAAAAGTCTATAAAATGAATCTAATCCGACCCTTAGGTGATATGGGTCTACTTTTAGTCATCCAATAGAATTTTTGCATGATTTAGGGTAATTTTATAATATTATATTTACCCTTAATTACCCGATTTACCTTTAACTATGGTAAATAAAATTTACCGTTGTTACTATTCATAAAGCCCAAAAATAAAAAGTTTCCTATTAATATAATTTGGCCCCACTGATTCCAAATATGGAATCCATTTTTCCAAATTCAATATACAGAATTTGCAGAAATTAAATTAAAATTAATCCCGTTGTCGAAAGAAAACAGGTTTTTGTTTAAAACATTGCAAAAGATTGAATTTATTTAACCTACAAATTCAAGGTAAAATCAATACTAATGACATAAATTGTATTAAATGGTAAAAATATATTCTATTTATACTTTAAAACCATTCAATATTATAATTTAACCACATAAATTATTACGATGAAAAAATTTGTTTTTAATTAAAATATAGCGTGTTTTTACTATTTATTAAAATATGAAAGTTATCAGAATAATATGAAAAATTTATCCAAGGTAAAATTTTATATCCTGATTCCAAAGAATAATTTTATTTTGTAAAATTGAACTTATAAACATGTCAAAAACTAGATTTAAAGTGGGTGCGCCATCAAAAGGCGGCAAAACTGCATTTTTTGAAAAATACTTATTTTACCCGAAAAAATTATTTTGTTCTTATACCATGTTCTAGAAAATGGGTAAGATGAATAATAATGTTATAAAATTCAAAATTTAGTTAATACTATTCATAAAGGCTAATTCATAATAATATTATAACAACATATCGTTGTTTAGTAAAACCCGGTTTTGCGTACAACACATACTATCGAAGAAGGTCGCAATTGCGTGTAATGCAAGCCAAGTCAGGGTTGCGTATAGTGAAAGACTCATTTTTTGTTTCGTTATAACAGAATCCAACCATTTTTCATTTATACATTGAATATATATATATATACACTCAATGTTGCGTAGAATAACTTCTATCAAATGAACTTGAAATTGTGTATAACATGATCCAAGAATTGTGTTGCGTATACTGCAAGCTAATACGGTGTTGCGTATAGCACAAGATAATCTTGGTGTAGCATACAACAAAATATATGAAAGAAATTAAAATGAATATATCTTATAAAATCTCAGGTTGTTACAGCGGACATGGAAGAGGATCGGGTCATGTAGCTGACGGTGGGTGAGAATTCGAGATGTTACCGCCACCACCACCAGGTGGTCCACCCTGACCATGGGGTTTAGGATGATATGGGCGAGCTCAGGTCTTGGAAGCTGAGGCATATGATCATGGAACTCCAGAGATGATACGAGGTACGATCTGTGTCTACTCCACCTTAGTTGTAGTACTTATAGACACAGGTGTCAGTCATTATTTTATTTCCACTGCCCTCATTCGGAGCTTGGAGATTCCAGTCGTTGGCTCGATCCTTACGGCTAGAGACTCCTATAGAAGTGGATTTGATGATTACACATTGGTTCTAGAAGTGAAAGCTTACTCTAGGAGGTGAGAGCTTCGGCTGGGATCTCCAAGTAGCAGTGTCGAGGCCTTACGATTTCATCTTGGGTATGGACTTATTATCTAAATTCCATGCTCAGTTTGACTGTATTATGTGCAAAGTGAGGTGTTTCCACATGGATGGGACCAGGTTTACCTTCACCGGCAAGAAGAGAGCATTTACAGCACAGGATGGACTTACCTGGAGGAGAGTACAGTAGATCACTCATTAGTTGGATAGCCTTAACCTCGGAGTAGTAGATGTGGAGAGTCCAAGGTATCCTGTAGTGGTGGACCAGTACGCGAAAGTCTTCCCTGAGGATGTTTCGGGTCTACCTCCTCACAGAGAGGTGGACTTTAACATTGAATTGTACCCTGAGACGGCACTGATATCTACACCACCATATCAGATGGCTCCTGCGGAGCTTCGTGAGCTGCGGGTACAGCTAGAGGACTTACAGGGGATAGGGTTCATTTGGCCCAATGTTTCTCCTTGGGCAGTCCTGATTTTGTTCTCCAAGAAGGCGGATGGGAGTTTGAGGCTTTGTGTTGACTAGCGGTGCCTGAACTAGGTGATCGTGAAGAACAAGTACCCACTTCCGAGGATTGACGACCTCTTTGATCAGCTAACGGGACCATGGCGGTTCTTGAAGATAGACCTCAGATCATGTTATCACCAGCTCAGAGTACGTGATGAGGATGTACAGAAGACGACTTTCAGATATCGATACGGCCATTATAAGTTCTTGGTTATGAAATTTGGTGTGACAAATGCTCGAACAGTGTTCATGGGACTCATGAATAGGATCTTTCAGCTATACCTTGATCCCTTTGTAGTAGTCTTCATCGACGACATTTTGATCTACTAGACTACTGAGGAGGAGCATGCCTATCATTTGCAGGTAGTACTGGACACAGTCTGAGAGCACCATCTTTATGATAATCTCTCAAAGTGACAGTTTGGGATCCGAGATGTTCACTTTCTGGGACATGTCATATCAGAGGCTGGGGTTGTAGTAGATCCAGCAAATATTGAGGTGGTACTTTCTTGTGAGCCACCCAAGAGTGTGACGGTGGTACGGAGCTTCCTGGTTTTGGCCGGATACTACCGAATATTTTTTCAATATTTATCCAAAGTTGCAAGACCACTATCATCATTGACGAAGAAGGGGAAACCCTTTGTGTGGTTAGAGAGATGCCAGTAGAGTTTTCAGGAGTTGAGGTAGAGTTTGACTAGTGCCCCAATCTTGAGGCGACCAGAGGAGGGCGTAGGGTACTTAGTTTATTGTGATACATCAGGGATCGGTCTTGGATGTGTCCTAATACAGGAGCAAGCAGTGATCGCATATGGTTCTCGATAGCTGAGACAACATGAGAAGAACTACACTACCCATGGCCTGGAGTTAGCAACAGTGGTCTTCTCCTTGAATATGTGGCGAAATTACTTGATGGGCGAGCGTTTTATAGTCTACTTGGATCACAAGAGTCTCAAGTATATCTTCTCTCAGAGGGACCTGAACCTGAGACAACAACATTGGATTGAGTTCCTCCAGGACTATGACTTCAAGATTTTCTATACTCCTAGGAAGGGGAACGTTATAGCAGATGCACTCAGTAGGAGGTCTGGTATACAGCTACTTGGTGAGGTGATTGAGTAGCTGGACACTTGGAAGATATCCTTTATGGAGCGGGATGGAACATCGAGTCAGGGAGGTGCAGCATGGGGACACTGACTACGAGGCCCTACGTGCTCAGATATCCCTAGGGTGGGCACCTGATGGATTTTCTGAAGGTGGGGAGAATTTCATCCACTTCAGAGGATGTACCATGGTACCAATGTTGCTTCGGGAGGATGTGATGAGGGAGTTACACACATCCCCTCTAGCAGTACATCCAGGAGTGGAAAAGATGTACCAGGATCTTTGACGACAGCACTGGTGGCCAAGAATGAAGAAAGTAGTAACAGAGTTTGTCTCTCAGTGCCTCACTTTTCAACAAGTGAAGGCGGAGCATCAGGTACCAGCATGCTTGGTTCAGCCTTTAGAGGTCCCAAAGTAAAAGTGGGATGGTATATCCATGGACTATGTGATTGGACATCCACATACATCTAGATTTCATAATTCTATTTGGGTGATCCTCGACCAACTCACCAAGTCAGTCCACTTCCTACCGATTAGATATTAGTGTTCAGTAGAGAGCTTGGGACGCCTCTATGTGCAATATATTGTGAGGTGACATGGAGTACCCTCAACGATTGTCTCCAATTGTGATGCACGTTTTACTTCCAAGCTATGGAAGGCATTGCGAGAGGATTTCGGGACACAGCTTCGTTTGAGCACTGCCTTCCATCCTCAGATGGATGGCCAGACTGAGCGGACCCTTCAGACCCTCGAGGACGTGTTGTGTTCTTGCATCTTCGATTCCGGTCGCAGCTGGGAGGATCAATTTTCTTTGGTAGAGTTTTCATAAAACAACATCTATCACTCCACCATTAGGATGGAACCTTTTGAGGTGTTGTACGGGTGACCTTGCAGATCACCTCTGTGCTATAATAACCTAGGGGATTTAGCACTCGTAAAACCAGAGATGGTATGGGATACCACAAAGAAAGTGTATATCATCCATAAGTGGATGAAGACTGCACATAGCAGGCCGAAGTCTTATGATGATAGGAGATGGATACCTCTGGAGTTCGAGGATGGCAACCACGTCTTTCTACGAGTCTCACCTCAATAAGGATTATGGAAATTTGACTGACGTGGAAAGTTATCTCTGAGATTCATCAGACCTTTTCAGGTTCTCAATAGAGTTAGTGAGGTGGCATACCGCTTAGCTCTTCCACCTCAGTTGCATCGGGTGCACAATGTCTTCCATGTATCCCAGCTTAAGAGATACATACACGACCCTTCTCACATAATCGACCACAGCGAGCTGGATGTTGACAATGGGGTGACTTTTAGAGAGGTTCTAGTAGAGATTGAGGATCAATAGGAGCGGGTCCTTCATGGTCGGTTGATACCTCTGTTGCGCATTCACTGGAAGCACGGGAACCTCCAGGAGAGCACATGGGAGCGGGAGGCTCAGATATGTGCTCAGTACCCCCCACTTGTTTTCCTAGTTTTTAGTTGTGGCTTATGGGGATGCGAATACCTGAGGTGGGGAGAATGTAAAGACCCAGAAATTCGATGTAATTTTTTTTTATTAAATGGAAATTTTACGAGTTCGCAAAAATTGACAGTGTGTGATTCCAAGGACTGAAGTGCCTGAAATGAATTTCTAAACTTTTTTTCGGGTATGATCAGTAAATGTACGAGCAGGTACTATAACTTTTGAACTGGTTCATGGAATTGAGATTCGAGGGCACCGTTGAACTCACAGTGCCGATATTCTCTTAAGGGGACCTTTACCTCAGCCGAAGTGGGTTGAGAGTAAAAAATAGTTTTTGGTGTTTTTCGTGGAAATGAAAAATAAAATATAATATAATTTTAATCTATTTCCAGTAAACCTCTCTACATGGGTTGGGGATGTGGGGCCAACCCAAACTAAAACCTCCATTTGATAATTCAAATTTTGGTGGTGGGGACCACCTGAACCCCTCATAAAGGGGGGAGGAAACCTCTCAACTCCCTCAATTAATTTTATGTTTCAACATAAAACTAAATGTTAAGTTATCAATTAATTTTATGTGTCAACATAAAATTAAATGTTAAGTTACCAATTAATTTTATGTGTCAACATAAAATTAAATGTTAAGTTATTAATTTTATTTTGGATATTTCTTTTTATTTTCGATAGAATTGGGGAAAGGATTAGAAAAAGGTAATTGGAAGAGATCTTGGAGGAATCCTCCTCCCCCAAAGAAGAACTTCTTCAACAAAGAACGCACTCTAGAATTGAAGAAATAGGACGACATTCAAACCAACTGCGGAATCGAAGATCATTGGCACTCTATTCTTCTACACTGTCTCCATCTCACGTACTCTATCAACAACCCTTTGAGGTATGGGTTTATTTTCTATGTGATTATTATTTCTCATGTTCCTTCCTTATAAACATAGAACTCGGATCAACTCTCAAACTAGTTGATCCGTGGGTGATTTATTTTTGCAGTTTTGGGAATAATCATTCACAGAGGTTGTAGGGTTGATGTCTTGTGTACCCCCTTGTCGTTATTTTCATTCTTCATACAAGTTTTATTAAGCCGGTTGATACCACCCTAACGCGGAGGGTGTGGGCCAAACAAACATGGTCCGACCTCTCTGCAGTTTTTCTTAAGGTTTGTTGTATTCCTCGCAATGGAAGAAGGGGGCGACCGATGCTTGAGAAAGGAACCGGGGGGACTTGGAAATGGCATCTGGACGACCTTCGGCCATGAAGAAGGCGACCGTGTGGCCCGCGGCCCCTGTCGTCCACGGCCACCCCCTCCTCGTGGCCTCCGCCATCTGTGGCCACCGCCGCCCCGCGGCCTCTCTCTCTCGTGGCCTCACCACCCTCGTGGCCTTCGCGCTGCCCTCGTGGCCTCTATGCTTCCCTCACAGCCCCCGCACCACCAGTGCGAGCAGGGCCGAGTCGGACCCCGCGTGGGTTGGGCCAGACCCTGCACAGTCTGGGCCAGACCCAGCGGGCCGGGTTGCTCCGACCTAGTAAGACCATACCCTGACCAACAATGAGCATTTATCTCTATCAGCCATAACTTTGGAAATAGGCATCTGTTTGAAAAATTGTCAACGACACTGCAAACCTTGGAGTGAGACAATCCCTTTGAGTATACCCCACTAGAAATTTGGATAAAGTATGAGTACAGTTGGGTTGGATTGAGCCTGAATCCAACCGAGCCCTCGGGACTAAAAGGCTAATAACTCACAGACCGAGCGTCTAATTGACGCACCGTCTGTTGCGTTGAGACCCCTATGACATGGCAATCCTTTGTGATACATCTTCATGGGACTTTGTGGAAGTTTGAGTATCGACCAATGGCTCTAAAATAAGATTCACCCATAGATGAGAAAGCTTAGTAAGGGAACACAAAAGCTGGCTGAGACATGAAGAATGAAGAGCGATCCTATGTGGGTCCGCACTGAGTGATCCTGTGTGGGTCATCACTGAGCGATCTTATGTGGGTCAACACCTAGAGATCCTGTGGGAGTCAGCACCAAGTGATCCTATGTGGGTTAGCACCGAGTGATCCTGTTTAGGTCATCAACAGTACCTCTTAATAGAATAAGATTATCTAGCCTTTTACTAATCATCTTTACTTCTGTACTTAAGTTATACCTGGTGTGAGCTAAGTTCGTACTTGAGTGGTACTTTCCTTTGTGGTAATACCTTGGTGGTATTCTTCTGTGTGGCGTAACTGAGTGGTATTTATCATCGTGGTACTCCTTCCTTTGTGGAATAGTTGAGCTTTGGGCATTTGAGTTGGACTCTATGTTTTCTCATGATTGAGATGGGTATACTTGATAACTTAGGTATATATATGATAATATACCTATTTAGGGTTTTAATTTGATTTCATTCTTTGTGGTTTATCCTTTGTGGATTTTGTGAGATATTGAGGGTCTTGGGGTCCCTTTTGAGTATCTGTATACTCACCCCTGTATGGGCTATGCCCGCACTTCGTTGTGTTTGGTGTAGACGATGGATATTGCTGACTGAGGATGAGAGTACCAGGACTGGAGGTAGCTTGGAGGTGGACCTTAGACGAGGCATATTGCAGAGACAACCAATCGAGAGTTGTACATACCCTTCCGGTAGGATCCTTGGCGGGTGTTCCCAGGAGAAGTTCTGGTTTACTTGTACTTTCAGTTTCTTGTACTTTCCTGTTGGTCTTGTATTCTGGCCCTTTTACTTACTCCACTCACTCTGTTTACTATTTAGTTTACTTGAGTTCGTATCTTGTTGTGTGCTTAGTTTCATGTTCTTACAGGTTATAAAGGCAATCCTTCCCAGTTTTATGGAATACACATTCGGTGCTAGTCTTCAGCCCCTAACCTATAGAAGGCGGGCTTGGGGTAGTCACAACACTGGCCCCGGGGGATGGGTCATGACATGGAAGAACCAAAAGTTGACCACCGGTCACATGTTTTCTACTTAATAAGGTTTTCCATTTCCCACCAGTAATAAATATGATATCTATTAGAAAATAACATTTGATCCCTTATAAGGGGATTGAGATCTACCACCCTCAATGAAATAATGTGAAGATGGATATGACCTACCCCTAGTTATCTAAAAACCCTTCTATTAAGTAAACTAGGAAACCTAGAACACATTTCTATTATATATATAATCATGAACTCCCCCCTCTTAGGACAATATGATATTTTCTAGTGTCATATCAAGAACATATATACTCTTTAGTACCTCAAGATATTTCTATATTATAAATGGAGTGACTTTCAACAAAATCTATGGATATAACGCATCCTCTAAATGACTTTGCCTAGCCTCCTCATCTAGAAGTGGGAACAAATAAAATCCGAGAAGTATCCTAAAATTTATCTCAAACTCCAACAAACTAGAGGTCCCCTGTCAAATTGTAATAATATCTTGAAGGATAGATGCCTTTATGGTTGATTGATGAAACTCTACTCAGAACATATCTTGAAATTTATCTCATTAAAAAGAGAATTCCTTAATATCCCCAAGGAATAAGATCCTCCATTGTATGGATTCGCTATATAAAAGTATCACTACCAATAAAATTCATTTCTCCTTATAATAATGATTCAAACTATATGTTATATCTACTAATCCAACAATTATTATGTTATTGAATCTAAAATAGATCTCTTCTATATCTACCGAATCTAGAATTGAAACTATCATGGTGTCATTTTTTAAGTTTCATTATCATTGATGTCAAATTTTCTGGGATCTTCTAGATCATCCTTCTAAACATTTGCGACATGAGCCTAGTAAGTATGTCGACCAAAAGACATACCTACAAATTAAAAAAGGTTTAGGAACTCCAAAACCCAAAATATGGAATATTTAAGATTAACTAATTTAGTTTTAACCAAACCCCAAAATCTACCCATTTCAAAAAATGTTCAGTACCAGAATGTTTCATGGTCCTTTTCTATAGAATATACCCTGAAACTAGTATAAGATTGCATAGCAGGCTCAATAAACATAAATGGCCTTACATCAGATCACATAGGTCCCTAAATACTTATTTCATATCCTAACTCCCTTGTTTACATTTCATACTTATCTTATCTAAAATTATCTTCCTACAAACCCATGTAGTCCTAACTAGTTCATAGCTATGAAATCCATCATGCCCCCCAATATTCCTATTTATACCACTCTGTCTGGACCCACTCCCCCTCCCCCCTCTCAAAGGTATCCCTTCTTGAAAAAAAATGAAGGGAAATATATAATGATTACTAAATCCAACCACTAATAAGACTCATGTTTGTGACTATAAATGGGGGTATAACATATACCCAAATGGGAGGCATTACCCTATAAGATTATGATGAATGAAGAGTTATATAAGACTATAAAAACTCATTATCAGTGTAAATAAAAGTTAATACCACATGAATGTAATGTTATAAATCTATAAAATCTATAAATAAAAGAAATTATAAGTATCAAAAGTTAAATCCTATATAGTGACTGTGAAGACCAAATAGCTCCTGAACAACTATGTGAGATAGTTTTGTTCAGCATGATCACAAAACAAATCCTATGGATTGTAAATTTATCATATATGTATATCTTGGGGTAGAATAATATATATACTTAGTATTATTTAAAAAATATCTCATGAAAATTTTAAGAACACATATTGAGTCTCAATTTAAAAACAATAAAACTAACTCAACACCTAATTAGGTATGCTATTATCCTAGACTCATTGAGTATCTCTCACCATGTATCACATATGAGTAATAATATAATATCCAACATAAATATAATCATGATGGTTCCCTAGTACCACTTCCCCATAGGTTTTTATCTATCTCCCCAATGTTTCATATCCTGATAAATCTCTCTTTAATAACCCACATTTGTTAAAGAAAACTGTATAATAACCCTCACCTCCTGAATAACATAATCTAAACATCCTCATACTCATCTCTATATAGTCATAGAGTAGTTTTTATAAAGTAACCATAGCCTATACATCATGTATTACTCTTCAATCCATCATTCCCTATATACTTTGTACCTATAATAATCATTTTCATACTATACCTTGTGATAATTATTTGTAAAATGGCCACAATACATTACAAACTTCTTCACACAAATAAAATAAGGTAACCATAATGTATAAAATCATATAATAATACTCCAAGAATAAGAGATTGGGGGATAGGGGAATATATCCATCCATCCTTTCCAAGATGGGTGTTGGGGAAAACACACTCCATAATCCGTTGGGTGTTGGTTTTCATACCGACATGGGTGGGGTAGCATATAAAATTACATAACATAAGGAATATATATATATATATATATATCTCATAATCCATCCAAAGGAAAACTAAATATTCTTAACCTCAATTGTCTCTATCAAGTCTCGAACACCCATCTGAAAATGTTAAGAACTAGATATCATATAGTCACAAAAACATATAAAATGTGATTCCAATTAATTTTTTTCTACTGAATATCTCATATTTACTTAAATATCATAAAATTATCCATAGTGAAATATTAAAATATCATCCCCATGGGTTAAATTATTCAATATCCATTAATATTTCATTACTCCAAGTACTTGAAGACTCATCCTTAGTTACCATAAAAGAATCATAGAACAATAATAACCACCTTCAGTAAGCAATGTGGAAAGTAATGAAGGAGAACCATAAACCCAATTATCAAGCATTCAAATAAATACATTCTTTATTAGGAAAGAAAACTAAATTTAAATTCAAAAAATAATAGAAAATACTAACATTGACCTGATAAATCAATTCATATGCTATCTTGGATACCACTATTCATATCATCGTTTATCCCACCAACGCTAGAGCCAACTGATGCAACACCACTATGCACATGTTAAAATTTCTCACCAAACCAAAAAAACATCCTAGGATCACATCATATTTCATAAAAAAACCTCCACATCTATAGTAAAAACATATGTTATAAAAAAACCAAACACATTTAATAGGGAATCTATGACCTAAATGCAAGAAATACAACATTCGTAATCAAATGGTCTTACTCCTCCCCTAAAGAATTATCTTTAAAGACTGACCATTCATTACCTTCTTAAATTAACTGATTTATTTTTTATATGTTATAAGCATAAGAAACCTATGGAATTAGATATAAAAAACATTGAATTAATTAAACATGCATTAATCATAACACTAATTTCCATTGATTCTGAAGATGAACATTAACAATTAAACACGCCACATTTATTACTTTGTTATCAAGAATTTATACCTTAATGTTCTTTATCCAATTTCCATGCATAACTAATTTTCTAAACCATAGAAATAGACAAAAAAATGTAACAATATCTATGAAATTAGAAGGAAAACCATCATCATAGGTTACAAACAAGTGATTTCTACAACCCAAAACCGAAAATTCATTTTTATTTTCGGTTTAATATTAATTAAGGTTGATTATATCATTACCCAATGTGATAAATCATGATTACTCGATCATCGAACTTACAAAGAATAATATAGGAAATGAATACCATACCTCGATCATCACATCAAAGAGAACCATTCTTTCAATAGAAGAAGCAAGGGAACAAACTCCAAAAAACAAAAAGGGAAAACCATTGAAACCTATCAGTAGTGAGCCACACCCATCCATCCTCAAAACTCATCCCCAAATAGAGTGGTTCTCTAAAAATATAATATTAAAAAATGAATAATGAAAAGTGGGAGAAAAATAAGGAGAAGGTACATTGAATCAATAGAATTTGATTCACTATAATTCAAAAGATTATAATCCCTAAAGTAGATGATAAATGGGAACCAAGGGGTTTGTATTTAGAAAAATCTTAGAGGAGAATAAATGGAACTACTATGGGGGTTGCTTGGAATGTTATTAATAGAGGAATCTTGCATGACCCCACCATGATGTGGTGACAATATAATTTTTCATGGTCTCTCTTAGTCAAAGGATTTATGAATCTCCAGCCAACATTTTCTTCTTTATAAAATGTTATAATAACCATATTTAAGCATAAATATGGCCTAGGATATATCATTTTCCAATCCTTGTTGGCTCCTCTTATACTATCATGACCCTCCTCCTTAGTGTAACATAACATTATTGGTCATTTTCTACTCATCATGCCTTGGATCATGGTGTGGTGAGATCCAACTCCCTATTTTACATAGGCAGTCACCCAAAACACCATACCCAGAGAAACTCCCTATATTGAGTGGTTCCACTCTTCCTATTTTTCACAGGGTGACAAACTAATTTCCACAACCAATATAATGGTCAACCAAGTCATTTCACTCAATGTGGTTTATCCTAGTACCACACAGAAAGCCTAAAATCACCCATTTAAAAAATGGCATGCACCACACCTACCACCATGGGGTAGAGACACATTTTATGGCTATAACACTTCTCTATCGTCTATAATAACTCCAACCCCTACCTTGACACTACTAATCCATGTAAAAAATGTAAACTAGGGTTTTAGGAATCTGATCCCTCATATATTCCTTTATATATTGATATTAGGAAGATTACATGGACCTCCACCTTAGATGTAAGACATAATCATACCCTCTCGTGTATTGTTACCAACAAATGGGGAAAATAGAAATAGTAACACATGCATAAGTATCACAACGTCCATAACTGGTACCTATATCCTAGTCATCCACTCTATGTGATGAAAAATTTCATGGAAGTGTTCTCTATCGCATGACCTTAAAGGTTAAAGAATGTACAATTAATTTACATTGAACTATTTGGGTTCTAATTCCCTTAATATTTATATGTATAAATTCCTCTCATTATATCACTCCACTATCCAAATAAACTATCATCTCCTTGGATGATAATATAAATCAAAGTTCCTAGTTATATAGATTTAAACTGAAGCATCACTTACTAATAACAGAATGTTTCATATCATATAATACACACTAATTTTTACATCAACCACTTGGTTTCAATTTGATTATTGGAATAGGGATAACGAATCATATATGAATATTTGAAAATAATTAAATTATATATCATAAATCTACAAGATATCCTTAATGTCAGCAATAATTCCCACCAAAGTGTTGTGATGAGCATGACCTCTTATTCTATTAGTCAATGCACATTTTTATGCTTAACATATAAAAACACCAATAACCACACATCTTTTTGAATAAGGAAAACAATTACATATATTATCATAGATACATGAGTCATTGGGTGTTTTTGGTTCCATGAACAACTCCCATCAGAAACCAATCACAACTAACTCCTCCATTTGGTTAAATCTAAGCATAGCATAGGTCTCTAAAAGATGTACAAAAAATTAACACCATTTGGTCATGGTTTCATTATATTAAAACGAAATACATTAGTTCATTTCCAATAATTAAATAGTTTTATGGATCTTGTTAAGTGTAACAGATCTACATGGTTTCACATTCACTTCATAGGGATATGTTTGAAGCCCCTGTAATAGTCATGATCCAAACACCACAACATTTAAACCTAACTATATTAAAATACATTCTATAGTTATCAGTGATAAAAATTTAAATGATATTTTAATAACCAATAAAAAATAAGAATATAGAGAACCTATGATACAAATTTTCACATAGAAACATGTTTCTGATTAAAAATTTACATGATAATTACTAGTCCCACATAATGATTTTCATAGTATAAAAAATTATGTTAGTATGAGATGAAAATATCTACTTGATAGTGAATTTTCAATTACTAGATGGTTTGGTTTTTGATATGATCTTCCAAATGGATTTCTGAATGTTGAAATTCCTCAAAAGGTCTATTTTTGAGATGATAATAAAGTTTAAAAAAGGGTTTGAGGTTTTTGGAGCATCCCAAGAGTTTGAGGATTATATTTAATGGTTTTAGAGATATAATGTGGGGTGAAATGTTAGTGATAACTATGAACCCCAACAATTCATCCTATAGTGGAAATGTGTACTGTGTGAAAAGACCATATGGAAAGTCCCAGGAGGATGTTTGGTTTTCTGTATGGAATTACAAACATGATGAAAATTAGGTCACGGTCTATTAAACCATTCTCCATAATCATGTGATGTTTTTTCCTTGGAATGTGAGGGTACATGTTTGGAACATGGTTGGGCCAACTATCCATCCAAACCATGTTTCTCATTTGAAGTGATAAAATTACCACCCCCTCTCCCCAATCTTTTAAGAGTAAAACCCCATAATTCTATCTTTTTTCTCCATCACATGAAATGGATCTCATCCCCATTTTTCTTATATAATATCTACTTTTTATTCCATAATTATTTTATTAAATGGTACAACACATAATTAAACATGTGATCTTTTAAGATTTAGTTTATTTGAAATTATCAGCCTAACACATGAATTACATAAAAAATCTTTTAATACACTTGAAAGGATTCATTATTGGTTCAACAAAGGTTACTTTTACTACATCTCACATCATGGGGAAATACATCAAAAGAAAAGGGTGATATTAAATCCCATTAAGGGATAAAAAATGAAATGGAAAATGAATGATCATCATGGATAATAAATGAGGCATAACATGAGACAATAATAATAATTTTATAATATATAACATGAAAATATTGCTACGACAAAAAATTTATACATTTATAATAATATCACTAATTATTATACCCAATGTTTCATAAATCATAATTCTAAAGGTTATTCACCAAGGTATCCTAAAACAAGTCATCTATTGAGATTAATTTTTTACCTAATGAAATGGATCTCTATTAGGAACCAACCTTATATGAATTAATTCATGTTTTCTATTGTGAATGTATTGTCTCAAGAGCACTCACTAATTTATGATGATTTTGATGCTCCAAAATATCATTGTTTTTTTTCTAATTAATTTTTATTGAGTGAGTTTTTCGAAATTTATATTCATGTTAAAGGAATTTAACATTTTAAGAATTACTCAAGAGACACTATTTCAAACCTTATATTCGGAAAATGATCATATGATATCAACCTGATGATATGCTAGAAATTAAAAACATGTGTATGGTATCAACCCTACGTAACACTAAATAGTTTTCATTTGGATCGGCATCCATACATTTAGAGAATCAACAAGTGTATGGATCAGCAACCCTACGTTGGAAGTTGTTAATACTATTCATCAACCCTATATTTAGGAATTTGGATATATGTTAATTCAATGCTATGTTTGGGATATGTTTTTCTAAAAAGATGAATGTATGGATTATCATCCCTACACTACTTTTTTCCATACATTACGTGAACATGAAAGTATGGTTAAGGAACCATAGGTTGGTAGGAACCCTATGCTACGCAGTTCAACCCTGCATTGTGTTTATAATGGTGAAGTTTTTAAGCCATGTTTTCAATCTGATATTGTTGTAATGATCAAGTTAGAGTTGAAGAAAGATTCAATGATCATTATGATTGTTTCGAAGAAAAGTATTCATTGGATAAAATCACTCCTATTCCTGAGGGAAGTTATGAATCCTCTAGTCAATTGGAATTTGAATTTTTGGGATCAATCAAGATATTATTTTGGATCTAGAATAATGAATCAAGTTATCTATTATCTATATTACTTCAGAGTATCTCTTCAAAAAAATGTGTGATAAGTGATTCAAATATGTGACTATATTATTGAAATTATCTATTACTGTGATGAAACAATGAATGATCGATTCTAAAAGAAACTACACTTTAGATATATACATGTTAAATCTTTTACCATTGTAATAATACAACTGATATTTAGTTTCTACCATATTGAAGATCATTATTCAACAAGGATCACTTTAGGATGTTTCATTCTTAAATATATTATTTTCTAAAGAAGATGATCCATCAATTGTCAGTTCTTTACTGCTGAAACTGTGAAGATCAACTTGAACCATTGAAATTAATCTTTTTATTTATTGGAGTTTCAACTAATAATACTCAGTTGTGGTATAGTATCATCTTCTCAATAAAAAGATATGGCTATCCAATACTCTATTATATAACAAGAAGCCTATGTTATTAGTCTTGTAGGTGTCAACTATTTGCACTCAGTTATAAATTCATGCCCTTGTGATAAGAGTGCCATTCTTGTGAAATTTACCAAGCTCAAAGAGAGAGTGATGGGTAGAGTAGACTAAGGGGTATTTGTGCCCAAAACCACTATAAAATGTTTTGTTCTTTATTTTTATTTATCTGTTTCATATTATTTTTACAGAATTAAATACTCCGTATTTTTATAAATCATAGAGGTTGTCAAAACTCATAATTTTGGATGATTTTTTAAATGAAACAACTCCCCCCCCTTGTGTTACTTTGTATATTCATGCATAAGAATTGGTATTAAAGAGATGTTTTGGAATATATCTATAGAAAGATAAAAGGATAAAGTCTATTAAAATATATAAAAAACTTATCTAAGAGAAGGAATTTATATGGTACGAGCTCCATATTTCAATGGTGAAAATTATGGATGCTAGAAATGTCAAATGGATATCTATTTGAAAAATATTGGATTCAATGTATACTCAAAAATAATTACTCCTTATAATATTCCTGAGAAACTAGATACCTGGACTGCTAAAATAGATGTTGAGTGTGATATCAATTCAAAAGTAATGAATGATATTTTTTGTGGCCTTAGACCAGATGAATTCAATCATGTATCACAATTTCCAACTTATTATGAAATACAAAAAACAATATAAGTTTCTTATTAAGGAATAGATAATATTAGACGGATGAGGTATGCCACATCAAAACTAAAATCTGACACCTTTATTGTAACACCCCAAGCTTCTACGGTACGCTTCTCTTTGAATAATGTGATAGCGTGTGTTGTACGCAACACCGAGTTCTAACACACCATAACCAATCAAACTAGCCGTTATGAATAGTAATACCTACTTTTTGAAATTATATATATTTTATATTTTAAAATGGACTTCATTTTTGGATTCGGAATATCGAATTTAGCCTAAGGTGAAATTTTGGTACATTTTGGATAACTTTCATATTTTGATGAATGGTGAAAATTACTAAATTTTAATTAAAAACAACTTTTTTAATCAAAATAATTAATAGTGATAAATTATGAATTTGAGTGGTTTTAAAGTATATTTAGAATATATTTTTACCATTTAATATAATTTTGGTCATTGGACATAATTTTACAATTAAACCGAACATAAACAAGTGTCAGTCTTTTGATAGTTATTATCTCTTAAAAACACGCTTTTTGTTTTGACAACGGGAATTAATTTTAAATTAATTTCTGCCACTTCTGTGTTTTGAATTTAGAAAAATGGATTCCATATTTGGAATCAGGATGTTCAAATTGTGTAAATAGGTAACTTTTATTTTTAGACATTTTGAATAATTACTGCGGTAAATATTTTATTTACCATGGTTAAGGGTAAATCCGGTAAATAAGGGTTAAAAATAATATTATAATAATACTAAATTACCCTAAAACGTGTCCTAGCCTTATTGGTTGACACATGTTCGACCATAGGCATCTTTGGGTCGATTTGGGGACCCCATGGTGCCACTTTTAGGTGATAGGGAAACTTTATTTTAATTAAGTTAAAATGAATACAAAAATGACACAAGCATAAATATTTTAGAAAAACAATTTTTACATAGGGTTATATATGTTTTATTTTAGATTATAAAGATTCATTAGAAAGATAAAATGATTTCCTACATAGTGATATTTTATTTATAATTTTTAGACATTAAATAATTTAATTTATTTATGACACAATGATGATGAATTAATTACTATAATAGTGAAAAATTAAAATAATAGATATTATAAATACCCAAATAAATATAATATGAAACTTTTAATGAATTAAACTAATTTTCTAGGATAATATGATATATTAGTATTGATTTAATTTACTTTTTTCTAAGTAATCAATCTGTTATGAGTTTCAAAAAAATCAACTATTGAATAGTGTCAAAATTGACATAAAAGAGTTCTTAAAACAAATATTATATTATTAATTGATATTAAATTCCTAAAAATCTAAGGCTCGGCCAAGAGGCTTATATCATTGTAGTTTCATCATTAATGGACCACTTGGGGGTCTCTTGTATGTATATAGTAAGTTTATTAACCATATTATATAAAAATACAAAAAGACATTGTAAAAGTGAAACTAATTAACTTAGAGTTAATACTTAAAGATAAGGTTAATATAAGTACCCAAACCTGTCTAAATTCTATTGGTTGAGTGGTTTTCGACCTATCCCCACCTTAACCTTTGAATAATCAACTTTGGAGCCATTATAAACCGAATATTAATTTATTATAAATTAATATTTCTAGCTTTTCCAAAGGTGCCCCTCACCCCTCTTATAAAAGGGCACTCCTCCTTCTCATTTCTTCACACCTTCAAAGCCTTTTGGTTCGTCCAAAATCTTCCTAAATACTCTCCCAACATCCCTCACTACAACCTAGAGGCCTTAGTTTGATCAGAAATCCAACCTAATGAGCCCTTTTGATCAAATCAAAAGGAAGAACCCGAAGAAGAGGTAATGTTTTCACCACCCCTTTTCAAGTTCCTTTCTTCTTCCACTTCTTCTTTCTTTGTTCTTACCATTCTAAAATAATAATTCCAGTATCTCACATATACTGTGATGTTATTATAAATATGGTACAACCATATTCAGTATTCTATCCACCCTTTTAATAACATGTCACCATACGTGCGTACGTACGGCTTACCGTCTCCACGTCGTGGTGTAATTGTTATTCAATATATTATTATTTGGATGGGTATAATAATGATGTGTAACTCATGTAAATAATAAATATAACATGTTAATGATTCTGTATATATGATATACCATCCATTTATATATTATTTTAATATCAAAAGAATGATATTGTCGCTCGTGCGTACGTACGGACTACCGTCTCCACGAACGCGATAAGATTCATTCTCCATCGTATCCATTCAAGTATAATTATCATTTGATGATTTAAAAATGATGTTTAAGGCATTCTGGATATGAATAATATACAACCTATCCATTACAAACATGGCTTACGTAACAAAACATATAAAATAAAACAAGTAAGTTAACATCCGAAACAACGATAATACTAAGATATTATTATCAAAACAATATTAAAAGATCATATATGATATCATATTAATATATATGATTCTTGTATAATTTAATAAAAATTATTTCACCATTATACAGGAGGTTAACCTAACCCAACCAAGGAAAAGTGCAAGGTGAGGGGTTTTCATCTCACTCCTTATTCCCATGAGATTCATGCCATATTGCCACCATTACCTTTTGTGTGGTGTATGTACTGCCCATAATTATATTCTTTGTGTAATACACTCTAATTTATGTGTATTTACATATTAATTGTATCATACCTTTTTCATGGGTTGTAAGTTACCAAATTGGTAAGGGTTATTTCACAATCTCTTCATTATCCGAGGTTGTTTATACGTAATAATCTACTGGGATCTCTTTATCATCCACGTCCATGTTTCTTAAAAATGAATTTCAAAACATTTTTACTATTTACTAGAATATGGGATAAAGTCATTTATACCCTTTTTTGACTTTTTATAAGATGTTTATAAAGGAATATTTCCATCATTTTCCAAACAAGGTGCTTTTTAACCTTTTCGACAGAATTAAGGTAAGAATGTTTTTTTTTAACTTATACGGCGGGTGCGGTTATTTTCCGCCGTTATAAAATCGTCGAAGCTTCCCTTACAAGCTTATAAGAATATTTTCAAAGAAAATGTTTTATTTTATAAATATATGACTCTTAAATGATTTCAAAATAGAAAGAGATATTTCTCTAAAAAGAGTTTTGATTTCATCTATGTCAACATCCTTTAATGGATTTTACTCTTATGTGAAATTGATTTATTATGATACAAAACTTCTATATTGTATTGAAGGTTTTGTGATATGTTTGACTATGGATGTGATATTTTTATACCATTCATAGTTTATGGTGAAATTATTGACATTTCTTATGCTAGTTTTAATACGAATGTTTATGTTATGTTTAAACCTTTTCATATGGGAATGCATTGGACTTAATATGTGACGGGTGGAGCCCGGTATAGCTCCTCGATGCATCGGTAGGTCTCATGAGACAAACTAGTGTCTTGGCACAAGGCCTTGGCAAAATCTTATTTGTAGTCTTGGCACGAGGCCTTGGCTATGTGGTTATGATAGTCTGGCATTATGCATTCCAACATTATGAAATTGGTTATTGATATTGCATGTGATTATTCGATTAGTAGAATATCCATGTGAACAAGTAAATGGCATTATTTCATTTTACTTTTTCCATACTATGTTGAAGTTCAAGTTTAAAAGCCTTTTGTTTTAGTAATGCATTGCCTTAAATGTATATGCTTATTTTGAATGTTCCGCTATATTGTTATCCTTGCTGGGCATTTGAGCTCACCCCTTTTCTATGTTTTATTTTTCCCAGGATGTGAAGAAGTAAGTTATGAATGACCTGCAGGGATATTATGAGGGGATAATAGTGTGGACTGTGGAGACATTATGTTGTTGTAGTAGTTTTTCAATTTATGATGTAATGTAAAACTTATGAATATATCTAGTGTTTCCAAGGCTACTAAACCAATCGGTCTTTCGAGATTTGATCTTTCTTGTGATCATGCCAATGTTTTGTAATAATGAACCGACTCTGGGTAACTAGGGTCGGGGCGTTACAGTTGGTATCAGAGGAAGTTTAGTACAAAACTTGGAAGCTAGATTTAGATAAACTCTTATTAGAGCACATAGACCTAAGATTAGCTTTGAGGATTAGTATAGAAGAACTTCCTAGAATTTTGGTATTGTAGAAATTTTGTGAGTTTTCCGAGCAATACATCACTGTCTGGATATGAGCACGTAGAGGCGGCTCTGGCACAGATGTACCTAGGGGTAAAACCTGAAAACACCGCTTTGAGCTAGACTCGAACGGGAACTGGTGCACGACAACGGGCCTTGCTGCACTCTTGGTTATGACACTCCCGGGGGATATGCTTAGGATAACTCTCATTTTCTTTACAAATCATTTTTAAGGGATTATGAGTATATACTTCCTCAAAGAAAACATTCTTATGATTATGGATTATATCCATAAATAGTTCAATTTATTTTAAGTGTTTTATAAGTATGGGATTATGTATTTTGATTCATAAATTGATCTAGTTTATGCCATTGTTTAGAAATGGCGCCTAGTGGAAGAAATGGAAACCGTATCAATGCACGCACTCCATGTAGGGATTTCCCCCCTACTCAAGATAATTATAGTGGAGCTGGTGATGCAACTGGTGCCGATCAGCTAATCACCATACTGGGACAACTTACTTAGGTTATGAATAATAACCTTACCCGTATGGAGCACCCTAATCCGCAGCGTGGAGGATCAATGTTAAATCGATTCATGAGGCAACAACCACCAACGTTCAATGGAAGTACAAATCCCTTAGTAGCTGATCAATGGATATTTTCCCTAGAGAAAATATTTCAGGCTTTGGGGAGCAGTGAAAGGGAAAAAGTTATCATGGTAGTTTACCGCCTCACTGTAGATGCTGATCAATGGTGGTCATTGATTCAAAATACGAAGGAAGATGATGAAGTATCAAATATGGAATGGAGGGAGTTCAAAGATCTGTTTTTAGAAAAATACTTTCCTCACGACCATCAAGAAGATATGGAAAGCCAATTTCTAAGTCTGAGACAGAAGGAGGATGAGAATGTCACAAAGTATGAGGCTAACTTTACAAGGTTAGCAAGGTACGCTGGTGATTATATACGTAACCAAAGAAGTAATATTGATCGTTTATTTGATGGGTTAAAACCATTTCTCCATCGAGCATTAGTCTCACAATCGTTCTCGTCATACGAAGACATTGTCTCATGTGCTATCAAGACCGAAAAGGAATTCTCTAAGTCTTATGACTTTAAAGCAAAGCAAGAGAATAAGAGACCTGCTGATCAATCTGCTAATGGAAATAAGGGGAAGAATGGAAAGGTTGAATATCCATCCTGTGGTAAATGTGGGAAGAAACACCCCAGTACTTGCTTGAAGGGAATGGGCGTGTGTTAAAAATGTGGTGAAAAAGGCCACCAAGCTCGTGATTGCAAGGGGAAGAAGGAAGCTACCAACGTTCAGTGCTAAAATTGCAGGGAGATGGGGCATTATGAAAATGAATGTCCTAAGCGTTAGGAGAACTTACCTCAGAAAAGGCCAAGGGTTCAAGGCCAAGCTTATGCTATCACTACTGCTGAGGTAGAAGCTCCGAAAGACGTGGTGGCAGGTAATTTAATGGTTTCCTCAAGTTTAGCAAATGCATTATTTTATTCTAGATCATCGCATTGTTTCATATCTTCCCAGTTTGCTAAGAAAATTAGATATTTCCAATTTGATTTAACAAGGGAGTTGTCAGTTAAAACTCCTAAGGGAAGTATCATTGCAACAAAGTTTTGCGAATTAGTCCCCATTAGAGCACATAAATGTTCTTTATCTGCTGATCTCATCATCATACCTATGATTGAGTTTGATATAATCCTCGTTATGGACTGGCTTTCAGACTATGATACGAAGATTTATTGTAAGAAGAAAGAGGTTACGATTCTTGATGATAATGATAAGGAACACCTTATCTTTAGAGCAGAATCGTCACCACCTAATTCTTATTTAGATCTACCCCCAGTAGCTCAACTTAATTCAATTATTGGGGAGGAAGAGAATGAAATAACTATGGGTGAGGAAAGGAATGTTCAAATAGAGTATGTACCTATTGTGAAAGAATTTGTAGATGTATTTCTGGAAGATTTACCTGGACATCCTCCAGAACGAGAAGTTCAGTTTTCCATTGATTTAATTCCTGGATCAAGGCCTATATCGAAGACCCCTTATAGAATGGACACTGTAGAATTAGTTGAACTAAAGAAACAACTAGAGGAATTGAGTAATAAAGGATTTATTCTCCCTAGTGTTTCTCCATGGGGAGCCCCTGTTCTTTTTGTTAAAAAGAAAGATGGATCTATGAGGTTATGTATCGACTACAGGGAGATCAATGCTATAACGATAAAGAACAAGTATCCCCTACCTCGTATTAATGATTTATTTGACCAACTACATGGAGCTCAATACTTTTCAAAGATTGACCTTCGATCTGGATACCATCAGTTGTGTGTAAAGAAGGAAGACATTCCGAAGATAGCATTTTGAACCAGGTACGGGCATTACGAGTTTACTGTAATGCCTTTTGGATTGACTAATGCACCCTCTGTATTCATGGATCTGATGAATAGAGTTTTCAAGGAGTATCTCGATGAATTTGTGGTGGTATTTATTGATGATATCTTGGTATACTCCAAAACCTACGAAGATCATGAAAATCACTTGCGCATTATCTTGAAGACTCTGAGGAGGCATGAATTATATGGTAAGTTTAGCAAGTGTGAATTTTGGCTTCAGGAGATTTCTTTTCTTGTCCATATTGTCTCTAAAGATGGAATCTCTATTGATCCTTCTAAGACCAAGACAATACAAGAATGGCCAGCACCTACGAGTATAACTGAGGTACGCAATTTTATTGGTTTGGCAGGTTATTATCGACGTTTCGTCCATAATTTTGCCCGATTGGCTAACCCATTAACGAAGCTCACACGTAAAGGGGTTAAATTTTTTTGGACAAAAGAGTGTGAAGAATGTTTCGAAGAACTAAAGAAAATATTAGTCAATTCCCCTATATTGACTCTACCATCGGGGAATGATGGGTTTGTTATTTATAGTGATGCATCGAAGAAAGGACTTAGTTGTGTCCTTATGCAGAATGATAGAGTTATTGCCTATGCATCACGACAGTTGAAAATTCATGAACAAAACTATCCTACTCATGATCTTGAGTTAGCAGCTGTGATTTTTGCTTTGAAGATATGGAGGCACTACCTCTACGGTGAAAAATGTGAGATTTATACTGATCACAAGAGTTTGAAGTATATTTTCTCACAAAAAGAACTCAACATGAGGCAAAGGAGATGGCTTGAATTACTCAAGGATTATGATTGTACAATACACTACCACCCGGGGAAAGCAAACAAGGTGGCAGATGCTTTGAGTAGAAAAGACCATGGAGTTTTGAACAATATGAGAATTGAAAGGGATCCAATTTTCTTGGATCTAGTGAAGATGGACATGGGAATAACCAGGGAAGGTGAAACATCAATGCTTTTTTAAATGGTTGCCAAACCATATTTACTAGAAAGGATTAAGAGTTCTTAGACCGATGATGAAGAATTTCAAAAGAAGATTAAATCTGTGAATGATGGGAGATTGAGAGAATTTGTATATGAAGATGGAATTTTGAAATTTGGGAAGAGACTTTGTGTTCCCGATATACCTGATCTAAAAAGGGAATTGCTGGAAGATTCTCATAGTTCCAATTTCTCTATACACCCTGGGAGCACCAAAATGTATAGAGATTTGAAGGAACATTTTTGGTGGGACAACATGAAGAGGGAGATTGCTGATTTTGTGTCAAGATGTATGGTTTGTTAGCAAGTGAAAGCTGGAAGGCAACAACCTGGAGGAGTCACGCAACCTCTTCCCATACCAGAGTGGAAATGGGACAATATTACGATGGACTTTGTCATGGGGCTACCAAAGACTCCTAGAAGGAACGATGCAATATGGGTTATTGTTGATCGTCTTACCAAGTCAGCACATTTTCTTGCTATAAGAGAAGATATACCCCTGGAACGTCTAGCAAGACTATATATTAATGAAGTTGTGAGACTTCATGGAGTACCCCTATCGATTGTTTCTGATCGTGATCCCCGTTTTATTTCAAGATTTTGGAAAAGACTTCAGAAATCCCTGGATACTGAACTTCTTTTGAGCACTGCTTACCACCCTCAGACAGATGGACAATTAGAACGAACTATTCAAACCTTAGAAGACATGTTGAGATCTTTCTCACTTGACTTTCAGGGTATGTGGGATCAATATTTACCTCTGGTAGAATTTTCCTATAACAATAGCTTCCATTCGAGTATTCAGATGGCACCATATGAAGCGTTATATGGAAAGAGATGTCGTACACCAACCTGTTGGGATGACTTCGGTGAAAGAAAACTTGTAGGCCCAGAACTGGTGGAGGAAACGGTGGAAAAGGTGAAGGTAATCCAAAATCACATCAAAGCAGCTCAAAGTAGGCAGAAGAGCTATGCCGATAATCGAAGGAAGGATTTGGAATTTCAAGTCGGTGATCATGTTTTTCTGATGGTATCTCCATGGAAGGGAGTCATACGTTTTGGTAAGAAAGGTAAATTGAGTCCCAGGTACATCAGACCTTTCAAAATTCTAGAACGAATTGGGGCTGTGGCTTACCGATTGGCAATGCCGCCAAGTCTCTCCAAAGTTCACGATGTGTTCCACGTATCTCTATTGAGGAAATACATGCCTGAACCAATTCATGTACTCACTTACGAGGAATTAGAACTGGAACCCGATCTGTCTTATTGCGAAGAGCCCGTCTAGATTCTTGATACAAGAGAACAAGTACTGAGAAACCGTACGACGCGTCTGGTAAAATTTTTGTGGAGAAACCATAAGATGGAAGAGGCAACGTGGGAACCCGAGAAACTTATGATGAAGAACCACCCGAGTCTTTTCATATGATAAGTATTCTAGAAATTTTGAGGACGAAATTATTTGAAGGAGGGGAGAATGTAACACCCCAATCTTCTATGGTACTCTTCTCTTTGAATAATGTGATAGCATGTGTTGTACGCAACACCGAGTTCTAACACACCATTACCAATCAAACTAGCCGTTATGAATAGTAATACCTACTTTTTGAAAATATATATATTTTATATTTTAAAATGGACTTCATTTTTGGATTTGGAATATCGAATTTAGCCTAAGGCGAAATTTTGGTACATTTTGGATAACTTTCATATTTTGATGAATAGTGAAAATTACTAAATTTTAATTAAAAACAACTTTTTTAATCAAAATAATTAATAGTGATAAATTATGAATTTGAGTGGTTTTAAAGTATATTTAGAATATATTTATACCATTTAATATAATTTTGGTCATTGGACATAATTTTACAATTAAACAGAACATAAACAAGTGTCAGTCTTTTGATAGTTATTATCTCTTAAAAACACGCTTTTTGTTTTGACAACGGGAATTAATTTTAAATTAATTTCTGCCACTTCTGTGTTTTGAATTTAGAAAAAATGTCTTCCATATTTTTAATCAGGATGTTCAAATTTTTTAAATAGGTAACTTTTATTTTTAGACATTTTGAATAATTACTGCGGTAAATATTTTATTTACCATGGTTAAGGGTAAATCCGGTAAATAATGGTTAAAAAATAATATTATAATAATACTAAATTTCCCTAAAACGTGTAATAGCCTTATTGGTTGATACATGTTCGACCATAGGCATCTTTGGGTCGATTTTGGGACCCCATGGTGCCACTTGTAGGTGATAGGGACACTTTATTGTAATTAAGTTAAAATGAATACAAAAATGACACAAGCATATATCTTTTAGAAAAACAATTTTTACATAGGGTTATATATGTTGGATTTTATATTATAAATATTAACTAGAAATATAAAAAGATTTCCTACATAGTGATATTTTATTTATAATTTTTAGACATTAAATAATTTAATTTATTTATGACACAATGATGATGAATTAATTACTATAATAGTGAAAAATTAAAATAATTGATATTATAAATATCCAAATAAATATAATATGAAACTTTTAATGAATTAAACTAATTTTTTAGGATAATATGATATATTAGTATTGATTTTATTGACTTTTTTCGAAGTAATAAATCTGTTATGAGTTTCAAAAAAATCAACTATTGAATAGTGTCAAAATTGACATAAAAGAGTTCTTAAAACAAATATTATATTATTAATTTATATTAAATTCCTAAAAATATTAGGTTAGTCCAAGAGGCTTATATCATGATAGTTTCATCATTAATGGACTACTTGGGGGTCGCTTGGATGTATATAGTAAGTTTATTAACCATATTATATAAAAATACAAGGAGACATTGTAAAAGTGAAACTAATTAACTTAGAGTTAATACTTAAAGATAAGGTTAATATAAGTACCCAAACCTGTCTAAATTCTATTGGTTGAGTGGTTTTCGACCTATCCCCACCTTAACCTTTGAATAATCAACTTTGGAGCCATTAGAAACCGAATATTAATTTATTATAAATTAATATTTCTAGCTTTTCCAAAGGTGCCCCTCACCCCTCTTATAAAAGGGCACTCCTTCTTCTCATTTCTTCACACCTTCAAAGCCTTTTGGTTCGGCCAAACTCTGCCAAAATACTCTCCCAACATCCCTCAATAAAACCTAGAGGCCTTATTCTGATCATAAAGCCAACCTAAGGAGCCCTTTTGATCAAATCAAAAGGAAGAACCCGAAGAAGAGGTAATGTTTTCACCACCCCTTTTCAAGTTCCTTTCTTTTTCCACTTCTTCTTTCTTTGTTCTTACCATTCTAAAATAATAACTCCAGTATCTCACATATACTGTGATGTTATTATAAATATGGTACAACCATATTCAGTATTCTATCCACCCTTTGAATAACATGTCACCATACGTGCGTACGTACGGCTTACCGTCTCCACGTCGTGGTGTAATTGTTATTCAATATATTATTATTTGGATGGGTATAATAATGATGTGTAACTCATGTAGATAATAAATATAACATGTTAATGATTCTGTATATATGATATACCATCCATTTATATATTATTTTAATATCAAAAGAATGATATTGTCGCTCGTGCGTACGTACGGACTACCGTCTCCACGAACGCGATAAGATTCATTCTCCATCGTATCCATTCAAGTATAATTATCATTTGATGATTTAAAAATGATTTTTAAGGACTTGATATCATTCTGTATATGAATAATATACAACCTATCCATTACAAACATGGCTTACGTAACAAAACATATAAAATAAAACAAGTAAGTTAACATCCGAAACAACGATAATACTAAGATATTATTATCAAATCAATATTAAGAGATCATATATGATATCATATTAATATATATGATTATTGTATAATTTAATAACAATTATTTCACCATTATACAGGAGGTTAACCTAACCCAACCAAGGAAAAGTGCAAGGTAAGGGGTTTTCATCTCACTCCTTATTCCCATGAGATTCATGCCATATTGCCACCATTACCTTTTGTGTGGTGTATGTACTGCCCATAATTATATTCTTTGTGTAATACACTCTAATTTATGTGTATTTACATATTCATTGTATGATACCTCTTTCATGGGTTGTAAGTTACCCAATTGGTAAGGTTTATTTTGCAATCTCTTCATTATCCGAGGTTGTTTATACGTAATAATCTACTGGGATCTCTTTATCATCCACGTCCATGTTTCTTAAAAATGAATTTCAAAACATTTTTACTATTTACTAGATTATGGGTTAAAGTCATTTATACCCTTTTTTGACTTTTTATAAGATGTTTATAAAGGAATCTTTCTGTCGTTTTCCAAACAAGGTGCTTTTTAACCTTTTCGACAGAATTAAGGTAAGAATGTTTTTTTTAACTTATACGGCGGGTGCGGTTATTTTCCGCCGTTATAAAATCGTCGAAGCTTCCCTTACAAGATTATAAGAATATTTTCAAAGAAAATGTTTTATTTTATAAATATATGACTCTTAAATGATTTCAAAATAGAAAGAGATATTTCTCTAAAAAGAGTTTTGATTTCATCTATGTCAACATCCTTTAATGGATTTTACGCTTATGTGAAATTGATTTATTATAATACAAAACTTCTATATTGTATTGAAGGTTTTGTGATATGTTTGACTATGGATGTGCTATTTTTATACCATTCATAGTTTATGGTGAAATTATTGACATTTCTTATGCTAGTTTTAATACGAATGTTTATGTTATGTTTAAACCTTTTCATATGGGAATGCATTGGACTTAATATGTGACGGGTGGAGCCCGCTATAGCTCCTCGATGCATCGGTAGGTCTCATGAGACAAACTAGTGTCTTGGCACAAGGCCTTGGCAAAATCTTATTTGTAGTCTTGGCACGAGGCCTTGGCTATGTGGTTATGATAGTCTGGCATTATGCATTCCAACATTATGAAAGTGGTTATTGATATTGCATGTGATTATTCGGTTAGTAGAATATCCATGTGAACAAGTAAATGGAATTATTTCATTTTACTTTTTCCATACTATGTTGAAGTTCAAGTTTAAAAGGCTTTTGTTTTAGTAATGCATTGCCTTAAATGTTTATGCTTATTTTGAATGTTCCGCTATATTATTATCCTTACTGGGCATTTGAGCTCACCCCTTTTATATGTTTTATTTTTCCCAGGATGTGAAGAAGTAAGTTATGAATGACCTGCAGGGATATTATGAGGGGATAATAGTGTGGACTGTGGAGACATTATGTTGTTGTAGTAGTTTTTCAAATTATGATGTAATGTAAAACTTTTGAATATATATAGTGTTTCCAAGGCTACTAAACCAATCGGTCTTTCGAGATTTGATCTTTCTTGTGATCATGCCAATGTTATGTAATAATGCACCGACTCTGGGTAACTAGGGTCGGGGCATTACAGTTGGTATCAGAGGAAGTTTAGTACAAACCTTGGAAGCTAGATTTAGATAAACTCTTATTAGAGCACGTAGACCTAAGATGAACTTTGAGGATTAGTATAGAAGAACTTCCTATAATTTTGGTATTGTAGAGATTTTGTGAGTTTTCCAAGCAATACATCCCTGTCTGGATACGAGCAGGTAGAGTCGGCTCTGGCACAGATGTACCTAGGGGTAAAACCCGAAAACACCGCTTTGATCTAGACTCGAAGGGGAACTGGTGCAAGACAACGGGCCTTGCTGCACTCTTGGTTACGACACTCCCGGGGGATATGCTTAGGATAACTCTCATTTTCTTTACAAATCATTTTGAAGGGATTATGAGTATATACTTCCTCAAAGAAAACATTCTTATGATTATGGATTATATCCATAAATAGTTCAATTTATGTTAAGTGTTTTATAAGTATGGGATTATGTATTTTGATTCCTAAACTGATCTATTTTATGCCATTGTTTAGAAATGGCTCCTAGTGGAAGAAATGGAAACTATATCAATGCACGCACTCCATGTAGGGATTTCCCCCCTTCTCAAGATAATTATAGTGGAGCTGGTGATGCAACTGGTGCCGATCAGCTAATCACCATACTGGGACAACTTACTCAGGTTATGAATAATAACCTTACCCGTATGGAGCACCCTGATCCGCAGCATGGAGGATCAATGTTAGATCGATTCATGAGGCAACAACCACCAACGTTCAATGGCAGTAAAAATACCTTAGTAGCTGAGCAATAGATATTTTCCCTAGAGAAAATATTTCAGGTTTTGGGGAGCAGTGAAAGGGAAAAAGTTATCATGGCAGTTTACCGCCTCACTGGAGGAGCTGATCAATGGTGGTCATTGATTCAAAATACGAAGGAAGATGATGAAGTATCAAATATGGAATGGAGGGAGTTCAAAGATCTGTTTTTAGAAAAATACTTTCCTCATGACCATCGAGCAGATATGGAAAGGCAATTTCTAAGTCTGAGACAGAAGGAGGATGAGAATGTCACAAAGTATGAGGCTAACTTTACAAGGTTAGCAAGGTACGCTGGTGATTATATACGTAACCAAAGAAGTAAGATTGATCATTTCTTTGATGGGTTAAAACCATTTCTCCATCGAGAATTAGTCTCACAATCCTTCTCGTCATACGAAGACATTGTCTCATTTGCTATCAAGACCGAAAAGGAATTCTCTAAGTCTTATGACTTTAAAGCAAAGCAAGAGAAGAAGAGACCTGCTGATCAATCTGCTAATGGAAATAAGGGGAATAATGGAAAGGTTGAATATCCATCTTGTGGTAAATTTGGGAAGAAACACCCCGGTACTTGCTTGAAGGGAATGGGCGTCTGTTACAAATGTGGTGAAAAAGGCCACCAAGCTCGTGATTGCAAGGGGAAGAAGGAAGCTACCAACGTTCAGTGCTACAATTGCAGGGAGATGGGGCATTATGAAAATGAATGTCCTAAGCGTTTGGAGAACTTACCTCAGAAAATGCCAAGGGATCAAGGCCAAGCTTATGCTATCACTACTGCTGAGGTAGAAGCTCTGAAAGACGTGGTGGCAGGTAATTTAATAGTTTCCTCAAGTTTAGCAAATGCATTATTTGATTCTAGATCATCGCATTGTTTCATATCTTCACAGTTTTCTAAGAAAATTAGATATTTCCAATTTGATTTAACAAGGGAGTTGTCAGTTAAAACTCCTAAGGGAAGTATCATTGCAACAAAGTTTTGCGAATCAGTCCCCATTAGAGCACATAAATGTTCTTTATCTGCTGATCTCATCGTCATACCTTTGATTGAGTTTGATATAATCCTTGTTATGGACTGGCTTTCGGACTATGATGTGAAGATTTATTGTAAGAAGAAAGAGGTTACGATTCTTGATGATAATGATAAGGAACACCTTATCTTTAGAGCAGAATCGTCACCACCTAATTCTTATTTAGATCCACCCCCAGTAGCTCAACTTAATTCAATTATTGGGGAGGAAGAGAATGAAATAACTATGGGTGAGGAAAGGAATGTTCAAATAGAGGATCTTCCTATTGTGAAAGAATTTGTAGATGTATTTCCGGAAGATTTACCTGGACATCCTCCAGAACGAGAAGTTGAGTTTTCCATTGATTTAATTCCTGGATCAAGGTCTATATCAAAGACCCCTTATAGAATGGACACTGTAGAATTAGTTGAACTATAGAAACAACTATAGGAATTGAGTAATAAAGGATTTATTCGCCCTAGTGTTTCTCCATGGGGAGCCCCTGTTCTTTTTGTTAAAAAGAAAGATGGATCTACGAGGTTATGTATCGACTACAGGGAGATCAATGCTATAACGATAAAGAACAAGTATCCCCTACCTCATATTGATGATTTATTTGACCAACTACATAGAGCTCAATACTTTTCAAAGATTGACCTTCGATCTGGATACCATCATTTGTGTGTAAATAAGGATGACATTCCGAAGACGGCATTTCGAACCAGGTACGGGCATTACGAGTTTACTGTAATGCCTTTTGGATTGACTAATGCACCCTCTGTATTCATGGATCTAATGAATAGAGTTTTCAAGGAGTATCTTGATGAATTTGTGGTGGTATTTATTGATGATATCTTGGTATACTCCAAAACCTACGAAGATCATGAAAATCACTTGCGCATTATCTTGAAGACTCTGAGGAGGCATGAATTATATGGGATGTTTAGCAAGTGTGAATTCTGGCCTCAGGAGATTTATTTTCTTGGCCATATTGTCTCTAAAGATGGAATATCTGTTGATCCTTCTAAGACCAAGGCAATCCAAGAATGTCCAGCACCTATGAGTATAACTGAGGTACGCAGTTTTATTGGTTTGGCAGGTTATTATCGACGTTTCGTCCAGAATTTTGCCCAATTGGCTAACCCATTAACGAAGCTCACACGTAAAGGGGTTAAATTTGTTTGGACAAAAGAGTTTGAAGAATGTTTCGAAGAACTGAAGAAAAGATTAGTCAATGCTCCTATATTGACTCTACCATCGGGGAATAATGGGTTCTTCATTTATAGTGATGCATCGAAGAAAGGACTTGGTTGTGTCCTTATGCAGAATGATAGAGTTATTGCCTATGCATCACGACAGTTGAAAATTCATGAAAAAAACTATCCTACTCATGATCTTGAGTTATCAGCTGTGATCTTTTCTTTGAATATATGGAGGCACTACCTCTATGGTGAAAAATGTGAGATTTATACTGATCACAAGAGTTTGAAGTATATTTTATCACAAAAAGAACTCAACATGAGGCAAAGGAGATGGCTTGAATTACTCAAGGATTATGATTGTACAATACACTACCACCCGGGGAAAGCAAACAAGGTGGCAGATGCTTTGAGTAGAAAAGACCATGGAGTTTTGAACAATATGAGAATTGAAAGGGATCCAATTTTCTTAGATCTAGTGAAGATGGACATGGGAATAACCAGGGAAGGTGAAACATCATTGCTTTTTTAAATGGTTTCTAAACCATCTTTACTAGAAAGGATTAAGAGTTCTCAGACCGATGATGAATAATTTCAAAAGAAGATTAAATCTGTGAATGATGGGAGATTGAGAGACTTTGTATATGAAGATGGAATTTTGAAATTTGGGAAGAGACTTTGTGTTCCTGATATACCTGATCTAAAAAGGGAATTGCTGGAAGATTCTCATAGTTCCAATTTCTCTATACACCCTGGGAGCACCAAAATGTATAGAGATTTGAAGGAACATTTTTGGTGGGACAACATGAAGAGGGAGATTGCTGATTTTGTGTCAAGATGTATGGTTTGTCAGCAAGTGAAAGCTGGAAGGAAACAACCTGGAGGAGTCATGCAACCTCTTCCCATACCGGAGTGGAAATGGGACAATATTACGACGGACTTTGTCATGGGGCTACCAAAGACTCCAAGAAGGAACGATGCAATATGGGTTATTGTTGATCGTCTTACCAATTCAGCACATTTTCTTGCTATAAGAGAAGATATACCCCTGGAACGTCTAGCAATACTATATATTAATGAAGTTGTGAGACTTCAAGGAGTACCCCTATCGATTGTTTCTGATCGTGATCCCCGTTTTACTTCAAGATTTTGGAAAATCCTTCAGAAATCCCTGGATACTGAACTTCTTTTGAGCACTGCTTACCACCCTCAGACAGATGGACAATCAGAATGAACTATTCAAACCTTAGAAGACATGTTGAGATCTTGATCACTTGACTTTCAGGGTATGTGGGATCAATATTTACCTCTGGTAGAATTTTCGTATAACAATAGCTTCCATTCGAGTATTCAGATGGCACCATATGAAGCGTTATACGGAAAGAGATGTCGTACACCAACCTGTTGGGATGACGTCAGTGAAAGAAAACTTGTAGGCCCAGAACTGGTGGAGGAAACGGTGGAAAAGGTGAAGGTAATCCAAAATCACATCAAAGCAGCTCAAAGTAGGCAGAAGAGCTATGCCGATAATCGAAGGAAGGATTTGGAATTTCAAGTCGGTGATCATGTTTTTTTGAAGGTATCTCCATGGAAGGGAGTCATACGTTTTGGTAAGAAAGGTAAATTGAGTCTCAGGTACATCGGACCTTTCGAAATTCTAGAACGAATTGGGGCTGTAGCTTACCGATTGGCAATGCCGCCAAGTCTCTCCAAAGTTCACGATGTGTTCCACGTATCTCTGTTGAGGAAATACATGCCTGACCCAACGCATGTACTCACTTACGAGGAATTAAAACTGGAACCCGATCTGTCTTATTGCGAAGAGCCCGTCAGGATTCTTGATACAAGAGAACAAGTACTGAGAAACCGGACGACGCGTCTGGTAAAAGTTTTGTGGAGAAACCATAAGATGGAAGAGGCAACGTGGGAACCCGAGGAACTTATGATGAAGAACCACCCGAGTCTTTTCATGTGATAAGTATTCTAGAAATTTCGAGGACGAAATTATTTGAAGGAGGGGAGAATGTAACACCCCAAGCATCTACGGTACGCTTCTCTTTGAATAATGTGATAGCATGTGTTGTACGCAACACCGAGTTCTAACACACCATAACCAATCAAACTAGCCATTATGAATAGTAATACCTAATTTTTGAAATTATATATATTTTATATTTTAAAATGGACTTCATTTTTGGATTCATAATATCGAATTTAGCCTAAGGCGAAATTTTGGTACATTTTGGATAACTTTCATATTTTGATGAATAGTGAAAATTACTAAATTTTAATTAAAAACGACTTTTTTAATCAAAATAATTAATAGTGATAAATTATGAATTTGAGTGGTTTTAAAGTATATTTAGAATATATTTTTACCATTTAATATAATTTTGGTCATTGGACATAATTTTACAATTAAACCGAACATAAACAAGTGTCAGTCTTTTGATAGTTATTATCTCTTAAAAACACGCTTTTTGTTTTGACAACGGGAATTAATTTTAAATTAATTTCTGCCACTTATGTGTTTTGAATTTAGAAAAATGGATTCCATATTTTTAATCAGGATGTTCAAATTGTGTAAATAGGTAACTTTTATTTTTAGACATTTTGAATAATTACTGCGGTAAATATTTTATTAACCATGGTTAAAGGTAAATCCGGTAAATAAGGGTTAAAAAATAATATTATAATAATACTAAATTGCCCTAAAACGTGTACTAGCCTTATTGGTTGATACATGTTCGACCATAGGCATCTTTGGGTCGATTTTGGGACCCCATGGTGCCACTTGTAGGTGATAGGGATACTTTATTTTAATTAAGTTAAAATGAATACAAAAATGACACAAGCATAAATCTTTTAGAAAAACAATTTTTACATAGGGTTATATATGTTGGATTTTATATTATAAATATTAATTAGAAAGATAAAAATATTTCCTACATATTTATAGTTTATTTATAATTTTTAGACATTAAATAATTTAATTTATTTATGACACAATGATGATGAATTAATTACTATAATAGTGAAAAATTAAAATAATTGATATTATAAATACCCAAATAAATATAATATGAAACTTTTAATGAATTAAACTAATTTTATAGGATAATATGATATATTAGTATTGATTTAATTGACTTTTTTCGAAGTAATCAATCTGTTATGAGTTTCACAAAAATCAACTATTGAATAGTGTCAAAATTGACATAAAAGAGTTCTTAAAACAAATATTATATTATTAATTGATATTAAATTACTAAAAATCTAATTTTCAGCCAAGAGGCTTATATCATGATAGTTTCATCATTAATGGACCACTTGGGGGTCTCTTGGATGTATATAGTAAGTTTATTAACCATATTATATAAAAATACAAAGAGACATTGTAAAAGTGAAACTAATTAACTTAGAGTTAATACTTAAAGATAAGGTTAATATAAGTACCCAAACCTGTCTAAATTCTATTGGTTGAGTGGTTTTTGACCTATCCCCACCTTAAATTTTGAATAATCAACTTTGGAGCCATTATAAACCGAATATGAATTTATTATAAATTAATATTTCTAGCTTTTCCAAAGGTGCCCCTCACCCCTCTTATAAAAGGGCACTCCTCCTTCTCATTTCTTCACACCTTAAAAGCCTTTTGGTTCGGCCAAACTCTGCCCAAATACTCTCCCAGCATCCCTCACTACAACCTAGAGGCCTTATTTTGATCATAAAGCCAACCTAAGGAGCCCTTTTGATCAAATCAAAAGGAAGAACCCGAAGAAGAGGTAATGTTTTCACCACCCCTTTTCAAGTTCCTTTCTTCTTCCACTTCTTCTTTATTTGTTCTTAACATTATAAAATAATAACTCCAGGATCTAACATATACTGTGATGTTATTATAAATATGGTACAACCATATTCAGTATTCTATCCACCCTTTGAATAACATGTCACCATACGTGCGTACGTACGGCTTACTGTCTCCACGTCTTGGTGTAATTGTTATTCAATATATTATTATTTGGATGGGTATAATAATGATGAGTAACTCATGTAAATAATAAATATAACATGTTAATGATTCTTTATATATGATATAACATCCATTTATATATTATTTTAATATAAAAATAATGATATTGTCGCTCGTGCGTACGTACGGACTACCGTCTCCACGAACGCGATAAGATTAATTCTCCATCGTATCCATTCAAGTATAATTATCATTTGATGATTTAAAAATGATGTTTAAGGACTTGATATCATTCTGGATATGAATAATATACAACCTATCCATTACAAACATGTCTTACGTAACAAAACATATAAAAGAAAACAAGTAAGTTAACATCCGAAACAACGATAATACTAAGATATTATTATCAAATCAATATTAAAAGATCATATATGATATCATATTAATATATATGATTCTTGTATAATTTAATAACAATTATTTCAACATTATACAGGAGGTTAACCTAACCCAACCAAGGAAAAGTGCAAGGTAAGGGGTTTTCATCTCACTCCTTATTCCCGTGAGATTCATGCCATATTGCCACCATTACCTTTTGTGTGGTGTATGTACTGCCCATAATTATATTCTTTGTGTAATACACTCTAATTTATGTGTATTTACATATTCATTGTATGATACCTCTTTCATGGGTTGTAAGTTACCAAATTGGTAAGGGTTATTTTGAAATCTCTTCATTATCCGAGGTTGTTTATACGTAATAATCTACTGGGATCTCTTTATCATCCACGTCCATGTTTCTTAAAAATGAATTTCAAAACATTTTTAATATTTACTAGAATATGGGTTAAATTAATTTATACCCTTTTTTGACTTTTCATAAGAGGTTTATAAAGGAATCTCTCCGTCGTTTTCCAAATAAGGTGCTTTTTAACCTTTTCGACAGAATTAAGGTAAGAATGTTTTTTTAACTTATACGGCGGGTGCGGTTATTTTCCGCCGTTATAAAATCGTCGAAGCTTCCCTTACAAGATTATAAGAATATTTTCAAAGAAAATGTTTTATTTTATAAATATATGACTCTTAAATGATTTCAAAATAGAAAGAGATATTTCTCTAAAAAGAGTTTTGATTTCATCTATGTCAACATCCTTTAATGGATTTTACGCTTATATGAAATTGATTTATTATGATACAAAACTTCTATATTGTATTGAAGGTTTTGTTATATGTTTGACTATGGATGTGCTATTTTTATACCATTCATAGTTTATGGTGAAATTATTGACATTTCTTATGCTAGTTTTAATACGAATGTTTATGTTATGTTTAAACCTTTTCATATGGGAATACATTGGACTTAATATGTGACGGGTGGAGCCCGCTATAGCTCCTCGATGCATAGGTAGGTCTCATGAGACAAACTTGTGTCTTGGAACAAGGCCTTGGAAAAATCTTATTTGTAGTCTTGGCATGAGGCCTTGGCTATGTGGTTATGATAGTCTGGCATTATGTATTCCAACATTATGAAAGTGGTTATTGATATTGCATGTGATTATTCGATTAGTAGAATATCCATGTGAACAAGTAAATGGCATTATTTCATTTTACTTTTTCCATACTATGTTGAAGTTCAAGTTTAAAAGGCTTTTGTTTTAGTAATGCATTGCCTTAAATGTTTATGCTTATTTTGAATGTTCCGCTATATTGTTATCCTTACTGGGCATTTGAGCTCACCCCTTTTCTATGTTTTATTTTTCCCAGGATGTGAAGAAGTAAGTTATGAATGACCTGCATGGATCTTATGAGGGGATAATAGTGTGGACTGTGGAGACATTATGTTGTTGTAGTAGTTTTTCAATTTATGATGTAATGTAAAACTTATGAATATATCTAGTGTTTCCAAGGCTACTAAACCAATCGGTCTTTCGAGATTTGATCTTTCTTGTGATCATGCCAATGTTATGTAATAATGCACCGAATCTGGGTAACTAGGGTCGGGGAGTTACAGTTGGTATCAGAGGAAGTTTAGTACAAACCTTGGAAGCTAGATTTAGATAAACTCTTATTAGAGCACGTAGACCTAAGATGAACTTTGAAGATTAGTATAGAAGAACTTCCTAGAATTTTGGTATTGTAGAGATTTTGTGAGTTTTCCGAGCAATACATCCATGTCTGGATACGAGCAGGTAGAGGCGGCTCTGGCACAGATGTACCTAGGGGTAAAACCTGAAAACACTGCTTTGAGCTAGACTCGAAGGGGAACTGGTGCACGACAACGGGCCTTGCTGCACTCTTGGTTACGACACTCCCGGGGGATATGCTTAGGATAACTCTCATTTTCTTTACAAATCATTTTGAAGGGATTATGAGTATATACTTCCTCAAAGAAAACATTCTTATGATTATGGATTATATCCATAAATACTTCAATTTATGTTAAGTGTTTTATAAGTATGGGATTATGTATTTTGATTCATAAACTGATCTAGTTTATGCCATTGTTTAGAAATGGCGCCTAGTGGAAGAAATGGAAACTGTATCAATGCACGCACTCCATGTAGGGATTGCCCCCCTGTTCAGGATAATTATAGTGGAGCTGGTGATGCAACTGGTGCCGATCAGCTAATCACCATACTGGGACAACTTACTCAGATTATGAATAATAACCTTACCCGTATGGAGCACCCTGATCCGCAGCGTGGAGGATCAATGTTAGATCGATTCATGAGGCAACAACCACAAACGTTCAATGGCAGTACAAATCCCTTAGTATCTGAGCAATGGATATTTTCCCTAGAGAAAATATTTCAGGCTTTGGGGAGCAGTGAAAGGGAAAAAGTTATCATGGCAGTTTACCGCCTCACTGGAGATGCTGATCAATGGTGGTCATTGATTCAAAATATGAAGGAAGATGATGAAGTATCAAATATGGAATGGAGGGAGTTCAAAGATCTGTTTTTAGAAAAACACTTTCCTCACGACCATCGAGCAGATATGGAAAGGCAATTTCTAAGTCTGAGACAGAAGGAGGATGAGAATGTCACAAAGTATGAGGCTAACTTTACAAGGTTATCAAGGTACGCTGGTGATTATATACGTAACCAAAGAAGTAATATTGATCGTTTCTTTTATGGGTTAAAACCATTTCTCCATCGAGCATTAGTCTCACAATCCTTCTCGTCATACGAAGACATTGTCTCATGTGCTATCAAGACCGAAAAGGAATTCTCTAAGTCTTATGACTTTAAAGCAAAGCAAGAGAAGAAGAGACCTGCTGATCAATCTGCTAATGGAAATAAGGGGAAGAATGGAAAGGTTGAATATCCATCCTGTGGTAAATTTGGGAAGAAACACCCCGGTACTTGCTTGAAGGGAATGGGCGTCTGTTACAAATGTGGTGAAAAAGGCCACCAAGCTCGTGATTGTAAGGGGAAGAAGGAAGCTACCAATGTTCAGTGCTACAATTACAGGGAGATGGGGCATTATGCAAATGAATGTCCTAAGCGTTAGGAGAACTTACCTCAGAAAAGGCCAAGGGATCAAGGCCAAGCTTATGCTATCACTACTGCTGAGGTAGAAGCTCTGAAAGACGTGGTGGCAGGTAATTTAATGGTTTCCTCAAGTTTAGCAAATGCATTATTTGATTCTGGATCATCGCATTGTTTCATATCTTCCCAGTTTGCTAAGAAAATTAGATATTTCCAATTTGATTTAACAAGGGAGTTTTCAGTTAAAACTCCTAAGGGAAGTATCATTGCAACAAAGTTTTGCGAATCAGTCCCCATTAGAGCACATAAATGTTCTTTATCTGCTGATCTCATCGTCATACCTATGATTGAGTTTGATATAATCCTCATTATGGACTGGCTTTTGGACTATGATGCGAAGATTTATTGTAAGAAGAAAGAGGTTACGATTCTTGATGATAATGATAAGGAACACCTTATCTTTAGAGCAGAATCGTCACCACCTAATTCTTATTTAGATCCACCCCCAGTAGCTCAACTTAATTCAATTATTGGGGAGGAAGAGAATGAAATAACTATGGTTGAGGAAAGGAATGTTCAAATAGAGGATGTACCTATTGTGAAAGAATTTGTAGATGTATTTCCGGAAGATTTACCTGGACATCCTCCAGAACGAGAAGTTTAGTTTTCCATTGATTTAATTCCTGGATCAAGGCCTATATCGAAGACCCCTTATAGAATGGCCACTGTAGAATTAGTTGAACTAAAGAAACAACTAGAGGAATTGAGTAATAAAGGATTTATTCGCCCTAGTGTTTCTCCATGGGGAGCCCCTGTTCTTTTTGTTAAAAAGAAAGATGGATCTATGAGGTTATGTATCGACTACAGGGATATCAATGCTATAACGATAAAGAACAAGTATCCCCTACCTCGTATTGATGATTTATTTGACCAACTACATGGAGCTCAATACTTTTCAAAGATTGACCTTCGATCTGGATACAATCAGTTGTGTGTAAAGAAGGAAGACATTCCGAAGGCAGCATTTCAAACCAGGTACGGGCATTACGAGTTTACTGTAATGCCTTTTGGATTGACTAATGCACCCTCTGTATTCATGGATCTAATGAATAGAGTTTTCAAGGAGTATCTCTATGAATTTGTGGTGGTATTTATTGATGATATCTTGGTATACTCCAAAACCTACGAAGCTCATGAAAATCACTTGCGCATTATCTTGAAGACTCTAAGGAGGCATGGATTATATGGGAAGTTTAGAAAGTGTGAATTCTGGCTTCAGGAGATTTCTTTTCTTGGCCATATTGTCTCTAAAGATGGAATCTCTGTTGATCCTTCTAAGACCAAGGCAATCCAAGAATGGCCAGCACCTACGAGTATAACTGAGGTACGTAGTTTTATTGGTTTGGCAGGTTATTATCGACGTTTCGTCCAGAATTTTGCCCGATTGGCTAACCCATTAACGAAGCTCACACGTAAAGGGGTTAAATTTGTTTGGACAAAAGAGTGTGAAGAATGTTTCTAAGAACTGAAGAAAAGATTAGTCAATGCTCCTATATTGACTCTACCATCGGGGAATGATGGGTTCGTTATTTATAGTGATGCATCGAAGAAAGGACTTGGTTGTGTCCTTATGCAGAATGATAGAGTTATTGCCTATGCATCACGACAGTTGAAAATTCATGAAAAAAACTATCCTACTCATGATCTTGAGTTAGCAGCTGTGATCTTTGCTTTTAATATATGGAGGCACTACCTCTATGGTGAAAATGTGAGATTTATACTGATCACAAGAGTTTGAAGTATATTTTCTCACAAAAAGAACTCAACATGAGGCAAAGGAGATGGCTTGAATTACTCAAGGATTATGATTGTACAATACACTACCACCTGGGGAAAGCAAACAAGGTGGCAGATGCTTTGAGTAGAAAAGACCATGGAGTTTTAAAAAATATGAGAATTGAAAGGGATCCAATTTTCTTGGATCTAGTGAAGATGGACATGGGAATAACCAGGGAAGGTGAAACATCAATGCTTTTTTAAATGGTTTCCAAACCATCTTTACTAGAAAGGATTAAGAGTTCTCAGACCGATGATGAAGAATTTCAAAAGAAGATTAAATCTGTGAATGATGGGAGATTGAGAGACTTTGTATATGAAGATGGAATTTTGAAATTTGGGAAGAGACTTTGTGTTCCCGATATACCTGATCTAAAAAGGGAATTGCTGGAATATTCTCATAGTTCCAATTTCTCTATACACCCTAGGAGCACCAAAATGTATAGAGATTTGAAGGAACATTTTTGGTGGGACAACATGAAGAGGGAGATTGCTGATTTTGTGTCAAGATGTATGGTTTGTCAGCAAGTGAAAGCTGGAAGGCGACAACCTGTAGGAGTCATGCAACCTCTTCCCATACCGGAGTGGAAATGGTACAATATTACGATGGACTTTGTCATGGGGCTACCAAAGACTCCTAGAAGGAACGATGCAATATGGGTTATTGTTGATCGTCTTACCAAGTCAGCACATTTTCTTGCTATAAGAGAAGATATACCCCTGGAACGTCTAGCAAGACTATATATTAATGAAGTTGTGAGACTTCATGGAGTACCCCTATCGATTTTTTCTGATCATGATCCCCGTTTTACTTCCAGATTTTGGAAAATCCTTCAGAAATCCCTGGATACTGAACTTCTTTTGAGCACTGCTTACCACCCTCAGACAGATGGAAAATCAGAACGAACTATTCAAACCTTAGAAGACATGTTGAGATCTTGCTCACTTGACTTTCAGGGTATGTGGGATCAATATTTACCTCTGGTAGAATTTTCCTATAACAATAGCTTCCATTCGAGTATTCAGATGGCACCATATGAAGCGTTATATGGAAAGAGATGTCGTACACCAACCTGTTGGGATGACGTCGGTGAAAGAAAACTTGTAGGCCCATAACTGGTGGAGGAAACGGTGGAAAAGGTGATGGTAATCCAAAATCACATCAAAGCAGCTCAAAGTAGGCAGAAGAGCTATGCCGATAATCGAAGGAAGGATTTGGAATTTCAAGTCGGTGATCATGTTTTTCTGAAGGTATCTCCATGGAAGGGAGTCATATGTTTTGGTAAGAAAGGTAAATTGAGTCCCAGGTACATCGGACCTTTCGAAATTCTAGAACGTATTGGGGTTGTAGCTTATCGATTGGCAATGCCGCCAAGTCTCTCCAAAGTTCACGATGTGTTCCACGTATCTCTGTTGAGGAAATACATGCCTGACCCAACGCATGTACTCACTTACGAGGAATTAGAACTGGAACCCGATCTGTCTTATTGCGAAGAGCCCGTCAGGATTCTTGATACAAGAGAACAAGTACTGAGAAACCGGACGACGCGTCTGGTAAAAGTTTTGTGGAGAAACCATAAGATGGAAGAGGCAATGTGGGAACCCGAGGAACTTATGATGAAGAACCACCCGAGACTTTTCATGTGATAAGTATTCTAGAAATTTCTAGGATGAAATTATTTTAAGGAGGGGATAATGTAACACCCCAAGCTTCTACGGTACGCTTCTCTTTGAATAATGTGATAGCATGTGTTGTACGCAACACCGAGTTCTAACACACCATAACTAATCACACTAGCCGTTATGAATAGTAATACCTACTTTTTGAAATTATATATATTTTATATTTTAAAATGGACTTCATTTTTGGATTCAGAATATCGAATTTAGCCTAAGGTGAAATTTTGGTACATTTTGGATAAATTTCATATTTTGATGAATAGTGAAAATTACTAAATTTTAATTAAAAACAACTTTTTTAATCAAAATAATTAATAGTGATAAATTATGAATTTGAGTGGTTTTAAAGTATATTTAGAATATATTTTTACCATTTAATATAATTTTGGTCATTGGACATAATTTTACAATTAAACCGAACATAAACAAGTGTCAGTCTTTTGATAGTTATTATCTCTTAAAAACACGCTTTTTGTTTTGACAACGGGAATTAATTTTAAATTAATTTCTCCCACTTATGTGTTTTTGAATTTAGAAAAATGGATACCATATTTGGAATCAGGATGTTCAAATTTTGTAAATAGGTAACTTTTATTTTTAGACATTTTGAATAATCACTGCGGTAAATATTTTATTTACCATGGTTAAGGGTAAATCCGGTAAATAAGTGTTAAAAAATAATATTATAATAATACCAAATTGCCCTAAAACGTGTACTATCATTATTGGTTGATACATTTTCGACCATAGGCATCTTTGGGTCGATTTTGGGACCCCATGGTGCCACTTGTAGGTGATAGGGACACTTTATTTTAATTAAGTTAAAATGAATACAAAAATGACACAAGCATAAATCGTTTAGAAAAAAAAAATTTACATAGGGTTATATATGTTGGATTTTAGATTATAAATATTCATTAGAAAGATAAAAAGATTTCCTACATAGTGATATTTTATTTATAATTTTTAGACATTAAATAATTTAATTTATTTATGACACAATGATGATGAATTAATTACTATAATAGTGAAAAATTAAAATCATTGATATTATAAATACCCAAATAAATATAATATGAAACTTTTAATGAATTAAACTAATTTTCTAGGATACTATGATATATTTTTATTGATTTAATTGACTTTTTTCGAAGTAATCAATCTGTTATTAGTTTCAAAAAAATCAACTATTGAATAGTGTCAAAATTGACATAAAAGAGTTCTTAAAACAAATATTATATTATTAATTGATATTAAATTCCTAAAAATCTAAGGATCAGCCAAGAGTCTTATATCATGATAGGTTCATCATTAATGGACCACTTGGGGGTCTCTTGGATGTATATAGTAAGTTCATTAACCATATTATATAAAAATACAAAGAGACATTGTAAAAGTGAAACTAATTAACTTAGAGTTAATACTTAAAGATAAGGTTAATATAAGTACCCAAACCTGTCTAAATTCTATTGGTTGAGTGGTTTTCGACCTATCCCCACCTTAAAATTTTAATAATCAACTTTTGAGCCATTAGAAACCGAATATGAATTTATTATAAATTAATATTTCTAGCTTTTCCAAAGGTGCCCCTCACCCCTCTTATAAAAGGGCACTCCTCCTTCTCATTTCTTCACACCTTCAAAGCCTTTTGGTTCGGAAAAACTCTGCCCAAATACTCTCCCAACATCCCTCACTACAACCTAGAGGCCTTAGTGTGATCATAAAGCCAACCTAAGGAGCCCTTTTGATCAAATCAAAAGGAAGAACCCGAAGAAGAGGTAATGTTTTCACCACCCCTTTTCAAGTTCCTTTCTTCTTCCACTTATTCTTTCTTTGTTCTTACCATTATAAAATAATAACTCCAGTATCTCACATATACTGTAATGTTATTATAAATATGGTACAACCATATTCATTATTCTATCCACCCTTTGAATAACATGTCACCATACGTGCGTACGTACGGCTTACCATCTCCACGTCGTGGTGTAATTGTTATTCAATATATTATTATTTGGATGGGTATAATAATGATGTGTAACTCATGTAAATAATAAATATAACATGTTAATGATTATTTATATATGATATACCATCCATTTATATATTATTTTAATATCAAAAGAATGATATTGTCGCTCGTGCGTACGTACGTACTACCGTCTCCACGAACGCGATCAGATTCATTCTCCATCGTATCCATTCAAGTATAATTATCATTTGATGATTTAAAAATGATTTTCAAGGACTTGATATCATTCTGGATATTAATAATATATAACCTATCCATTACAAACATGGATTACGTAACAAAACATATAAAATAAAACAAGTAAGTTAACACCCGAAACAACGATAATACTAAGATATTATTATCAAATCAATATTAAAAGATCATATATGATATCATATTAATATATATGATTATTGTATAATTTAATAACAATTATTTCACCATTATACAGGAGTTTAACCTAACCCAACCAAGGAAAAGTGCAAGGTAAGGGGTTTTCATCTCACTCCTTATTCCCGTGAGATTCATGCCATATTGCCACCATTACCATTTGTGTGGTGTATGTACTGCCCATAATTATATTATTTGTGTAATAAACTCTAATTTATGTGTATTTACATATTAATTGTATGATACCTCTTTCATGGGTTGTAAGTTACCAAATTGGTAAGGGTTATTTCGCAATCTCTTCATTATCCGAGGTTGTTTATACGTAATAATCTACTGGGATCTCTTTATCATCCACGTCCATGTTTCTTAAAAATGAATTTCAAAACATTTTTACTATTTACTAGAATATGGGTTAAAGTCATTTATACCCTTTTTTGACTTTTTATAAGAGGTTTATAAAGGAATCTTTCCGTCGTTTTCCAAACAAGGTGCTTTTTAACCTTTTCGACAGAATTAAGGTAAGAATGTTTTTTTTAACTTATACGGCGGGTGCGGTTATTTTCCGCCGTTATAAAATCGTCGAAGCTTCCCTTACAAGCTTATAAGAATATTTTCAAAGAAAATGTTTTATTTTATAAATATATGACTCTTAAATGATTTCAAAATAGAAAGAGATATTTCTCTAAAAAGAGTTTTGATTTCATCTATGTCAACATCCTTTAATGGATTTTACGCTTATGTGAAATTGATTTATTATGATACAAAACTTCTATATTGTATTGAAGGTTTTGTGATATGTTTGACTATAGATGTGCTATTTTTATACCATTCATAGTTTATGGTGAAATTATTGACACATCTTATGCTATTTTTAATACAAATGTTTATGTTATGTTTAAACCTTTTCATATGGGAATGCATTGGACTTAATATGTGACGGGTGGAGCCCGCTATAGCTCCTTGATGCATCAGTAGGTCTCATGAGACAAACTAGTGTCTTGGCACAAGACCTTGGCAAAATCTTATTTGCAGTCTTCGCACGAGGCCTTGGCTATGTGGTTATGATAGTCTGGCATTATGCATTCCAACATTATGAAAGTGGTTATTGATATTGCATGTGATTATTCGATTAGTAGAATATCCATTTGAACAAGTAAATGGCATTATTTCATTTTACTTTTGCCATACTATGTTGAAGTTAAAGTTTAAAAGGCTTTTGTTTTAGTAATGCATTGCCTTAAATGTTTATGCTTATTTTGAATGTTCCGCTATATTGTTATCCTTACTGGGCATTTGAGCTCACCCCTTTTCTATGTTTTATTTTTCCCAGGATGTGAAGAAGTAAGTTATGAATGACCTGTAGGGATATTATGAGGAGATAATAGTGTGGACTATGGAGACATTATGTTGTTGTAGTAGTTTTTCAATTTATGATGTAATGTAAAACTTATGAATATATCTAGTGTTTCCAAGGCTACTAAACCAATCGGTCTTTCGAGATTTGATATTTCTTGTGATCATGCCAATGTTATGTAATAATGCACCGACTCTGGGTAACTAGGGTCGGGGCGTTACATTTAGAATGTTTTATGGAGAAATCATCACTCAGATGAATGGAAGGCTTATAGAAATTTCCAAAAACACAACTACCTTAGGAGAACCCATCAAACAATATGATCAATACTTTAAATCTTTCAAAGAAATATCTTCAAAATGGAATGGAATATCTACTTTTATTCATCAATAATCACCTATCAAGAATCTAACAATGAAAAAAATAATTAGGACACTGATGATGTATAAATAATAAATTAAGGCTAAAGCTAAAGATCATAAAATTGTAGTGGATAAGGAAAATATTTCTCTGAAGATGACATGTGAGAAGCATAATAGAAGAACAAAGGAAGAATTCCAATTAGAGAATAATTTAGATTCCTTGGATTTATTAATATAACTGGATTAATTAGCTAGAATGTTCACCAAATTGTACAACAAGAAAAGAGGATTTAGAAAAAAATTCAGGAAAGATGACTAAGAAATAAGAGAAGTTTGATGCAATGAATGAAACAAATTGGGTCATATCAGACCTGATTTTCTTCAAATGAAAGGTGAAATAAAAAGGCCAGAAAATAGATATCAAAAAAATGATGATTATGAGAATAAAATTAAAAGAGAAATTAAATCTACATGGAGGGTATCTAAAGAATTCAGCTGCCCTTTAAATTTTAATTTAGATAAGGATAAATAAAATCTAGAATCCAACATGTGCTTCATGAATGATGAGTTAAAGGTACAAAATTATTACACCTATGATTCTAATACTATTAGTTTCTCAAATGAAAAATTGGCTAACTTTTATTCCATGTTAGAAGAAAAAAAAATTTCTTATTAAAGAATCCCAAATCATTAAAAAATCATAATGCTATTTTAGATGAAAGAGATACCATACTAAAATAAAATAAAAATTTTATTGAAAAATTCAACTCATCTACCACAACTTGTGTTGATCATGAAAAAAGGATTAAAGAATTTCAGGGTGAAATAAAATCTTATAAGAGTGATGGTCTTATTTTTACTAAAGGAGAAAATATTTTAAATGAAATTCATGGAAAGAATGTGATTTAGGAACAAAGATTCAGAATACAAAGCAAGGGTGACAAATCAAAATTGTAAAAAACTTATTTTGTGTCAAACTCAAAAAATGAAACATGTTATTATTTTGGAACAAATGAATGTTTCACAAATAAATTTTATTTGAGAAATACTCAAGTTAGTGGTACTAAAAGATATTTTGTTACTAAATGTTTGTATGGAGATAGTTATGAGAATTATTTAAACATAAAGCATATCTGGGTTCTCAAATCATTACTCGCTAACACTATAGGACCCAAGAAGATATAAGTACTAAAATAAAGATTTTTTTATTAATTTTTCAGGAAAAAGCTCACAGTAAAAAAAACTATATGGTATATCGATAGTGGATATTCTAGGCATAATCATTGAGACTAAACAAACTTCCATACACTGACTCAAAGAAATGGAGGACTAGTCACTTTTGGTGAAAATTACAAAGAAAAAATAGTTGGAGTTTGAACTATTGGATATCTAAAGACTATCTCAATAAAAAACGTATTTTATGGGCATAAGTTAAATAACAATCTGATAGGTATCTCACAGCTTTGTGATGATGGATTTTATGTTGATTTTTATAATAATTCCTACTATTTATTTAAAGATAAGTTAAATAAATCTAGATCACCTAGAACTGATAATGTTTTTGCCTTGAATTTGAATTACTAATGTAAACCAAAAGTGAATTATTTAACTGCTAAGAAAAATGAATTGTGGATTTGGAATAAAATACATAGACACTATAATATATATTCTTTACATAAATTATCTAAGAAATAGTTAGTTTTTGATTTTTCTATTCTTATGTTTGAAAATGACAGATTTTTTGATGCATGTAGGATTGGAAAATAACAAAAATCCTTTTTCAAATATATTAACAATATTTCTACGTACAAACCTTTAGGAATTATCCATATTAATTTTTGTGGACCATCAACAGTAGAAAGTTTGGATAGTAAATTATATGTCTATGTTTTAGAAGGTGATTATTCTATATTTACTTGGGTTTATTTTTTGATACTCAAAGTTGATGTTTTTACTATTTTTGAATGTTTCTTTAATATTTTTCAAAATTAAAAAGGTTTTAAAAAAATTCAATGAGAAGTGACCATATTGGATAATTTGAGAATCAAGAATTTAATTCTTTTTTTCTAAAATCTTGGTATTAAACAAACCTTCTTTGCACCAAGAACACCTCAACCAAATGGAATTTTTGAATGGATAAATATTACTATTCATGAAATGGAAAGAACTATACTGAATGAATATAGTCTTCCTACATATTTTTGAATAGAAGCTATAAGCACAGAATTTTATATCAGGAATAGTGTTTTAATAAGGAATATTTTCAAAAAAACACTCTATAAACTTTGGAAAAATAGAAAACCTAAAGTAAATTACTTTAAAGTTTTTGGATGGAAGATTTATATATAGAGTACTAAGGAAAACCTTGGTAAGTTCAATCCAAAAGATGATGAAGGAATCTTTTTTGTGATACTCTACTGCCTCTAAAGCTTATAAGGTGTTTAATAAAAACCAAAGGATTATTGAAAAATCAATTCATGTGAAGTTTGATGAAACTAACCCTTTTATTAAATAGAGAGATCAAGCAGATGAAGTCACTGACTCTTTTGACAACATGAGACTTGAAACCCCTAAAAATGATTTTTAAAATAATATTAATAAAATTCATTCCAATTCAGAAGAACATCATACTAATGACCCTAAAAGTCTCTTGCCTAGATAGTCTAGAACTTTAAAGAATCATTCTATAGAAACAGTTATAGGATACCAGACACATGAATTAGAACTAGAAGAAATGTAGGAAACCTAGCTAAATTACATGAATTTCTATATCAGTTAGAAAATAAGTCTATAAATGAATCCTTAGAAGATGAGAGTTGGATGTTATAAATGCTATAAGAACTCAACCCATTAAAAAGGAATGAAGTTTGGGAACTGGTAGAAATATAATCAAATTATCCGGTTATATTAACTAAGTGGGTATTTATAAATAAACAGGATAATAAAGGGATCATAACTATAAATAAAGTTATATTTTTAGCTAAATGATATAATGAGGAAAAGTGTATATATTATGATGATACTTTTTACCCTAAAGCTATACTAGAATCCATAATAATCCTTTTATCCTATGCAGCTTATATGAATTTTAAATTTTATCAGATGGATACGAGAACTGCCTTTTTAAAATAGATATTAAATAGAGAAAGTTTATGTTGAACAAACTCCTAGTTTTAGGGATCCTTAGAAACAAAATTCTATTTCTAAACATACTAAAGATCTCTATGGCCTTAACAAGCACCTATACCTTGGTATGAATGATTATGTTATTTTCTTTTGAAAATGGATTTTTTGTTGGATTGGAAGATCCAATACCTTTTTAGAAAATTGTTTGTTCTAATATTTCATTAGTTCAAATTTATGTAGATGATGTTATTTTTTGTTAAACTAATAAGAATGTTTGTAATGATTTTTCCAAATTAATGAAAAAATAAATTGAAATGATTATTATGGGAGAACTAAATTTATTTTTAGAATTTCATATTTATTAGAAATGTCTGAAAATGTTTTTAATTAAAGTAAATATATTATTGATTTACTAAAAAAAAATTGGACTTCAGAACAATAATACATATAAAAATCTTACGTGTACCAATATAAAATTTGATTTGGTTGAAGTTGTCAAACCAGTAGATAATAAGTTATATAGAAGTGTGATTAGAAGTTTGTTTAGTCTTACTACTAACAGACCATAAATTATTTTTTCCCATGTTTATGTGCTATATTTCAATAAAATCCAAAATAACCCCATCATACTACTGTTAAAATAATTTTTAGATATTTCAAAGGAACTATTTTTTAATCTCTAATTTACCCAAAAACTACTGATTTTAATTTAATTACATATTCAGATATTTATTTTTGAATTTTTATAATAGATAAAAGAAGTAACTCTGTAACTGATCACTTTTTAGGAAAATATTTAGTATCACATTATAGTAAAAAACAACACTCAATTTCCATTTTAACCACTAAAGCAGAATATGTGACTGATGGAAGTTTCGGTGCACAAGTATTGTAGATAAAAAACACCCTATTAGAATTTGGACTAAACATTAATAGTATACCTATTTTATATGATAACACTACTGCAATAAATATTATAAAAAATCCTATAAGTCATTATAGGACAAATAATATTGATATAAGACATCATTTTCTAAGAGGTCATGTCCTCAAAAAAGATATATCATCATAATTTTTTAATAAAAAATCTTAATTAACTGATATTTTTAGTAAAAAACTTCCCATTTCAAGTTTTGATTTTATTAAGGGGGGTAAGGATTATTTAATTTTAAATGAATAATTTATTTTATTTTTTTTATTTTAATTTCTATTTTTATATTTAATGTATTGTATATATTGTATATAATCTTTTATAATTATTTAATTTATTTAGTTAGGTTTTTGTTAGATTTTAAAAAGATTTTTTTTTTAAATTATAATGTTAATGAGTATATTCTCAATCGGCATGAGAAAACCGTTCACCTTCTATTTCTCTCTTTCTCCTCTCCTACACATCCCTTGAATTTATAGAGTATTTCTCTCACTCTTTCGATTACTATTTGCATAAACCCTAAACCATCCATCCCTTTAATCTCAAAACCTTTATAGATGGAAATATCTCGAATATCTGATGATGGTAAGTGGGATATGGCTACTTATCCATCAGGGAAATCTCACAAAGTAATCCACAGAAAGTTAATCAATATCAATTATTAATAATCTATAAATCTTTCACTCAAGGAAAAAATAATATTTCAAGGTCTAGATTATGCTTTTGGATAATATATCACACCTGTATTATATAACATTGAAGTAAAGGGATTTTGTAGAAATTATTATTTCAGTCTCGGATTCGGTGAAGATACTATTGTCTCTAAGATGGAGGATTTTAAATTTTCTATTTATTATGTGGAAATGGCTTAGTTGTCACATTTTCCCCATGAGGGTGAGTTTTAGTTTGATTTGAGTAATATAGGGAATAAAAAACATTTTTCATAGGACATTATGTTTTCATTGTATAGAACGAGAACTATCAAGAAATTAATGATGAAAGAGCATACTCCGGACTGCCAAGTAATGATGAAATTCATTCAATCTAGAATTTTTTTTCTAGTACTGATGAGATTGAAAAATTGCAATATCATAACATGTATGTCATGTTTTTATTTGTGAACTATATAAAGTTAAATTTAAATCATTTTATGATAAGGTATGTAAATCATTGCTGCCACAAGGATTCCAAGATGGGATCCTATAGAAAGATTATTTCCTTTTTAATGCAAAGAAAATGAAACTTTTCCAATATGTTTTTTAGAAAAACATTTCATCATTGCAACGTTTTAAATTCTGGGATTTTTAAGAAGTTGGGATTTTTTTATAGAAATTATTTCAAGAGCCTTATTCTTATTGGTATTGAATAATAGTAATGACTTATGACAGCTGCTCAGGGGGAGAAAAGAATGATTCCTTTGGTTGGTTCTTCCAGACAGAGACCTGATTAAGAGGCCAAATCCAGTCCTAAAGAAACTCTTTTACAAATTAGAAGGATTATAGTTGACATTCCAGAGACAGTGGATAAAGTACTAGGAGAATATCTTCATGAGAATATAGTGGATGAACATGTTTAGAAAGAGGCTCACAGTCCATAACATCAGAGGGAAGATGTCCATGGTCCAAAAATATTTCTCTCATTATTCCTAATTTTGAGGCTATTGGAGGATATACCTAAAGAGACAGATCAGTTTTTAATGAAGATAAAAGTGTTGATTTTGAATAAATTTATAACAAGGAAGGAATCCATGAACCTATCACTCAATATCATGAATATTTTGATTCTCATGCTGAAGCAGTAGTTATAAAGTTAAATATGTTGGAGGATCAGAACTTGTTTCTTAGACAATTATTGGAAGTTGAGAAAAAGATGTTTGAAGAGTTCAAAGGCTATACAGTTCTGAGATTAGAGTTTTATTCTCAGATTCTTCAGCTAAAAATTTTTAAATACAATATTATTTTTGTTAGAGACCTTCAAGATTTTATCAGAAAAATGACTAAAGAGTTTAATTTGTTGAGAGAAGTATCTATCAATAAGTCAAATTTTGATGAGTTAAAAATGATGATAGGGAACTAATTCCAATCTCTATTGGAAAGAAATCAAGCATCAATATCCTCTCAATAGACACCTCCAGACCTGATCAGAAGGTTTGAAGAAATTACCTCAGTATTGGATGATTTCAATGATATAATGATCACTCTTTAGTGTGATAGTACTCCTTTGGTTTTTTTATTAGAAAATAAAATTCATCTGGTTATTAAACTTACTTAAAATGAAACCTGGTTTGGATTAGTGTTTAATCAAGTAAAAGACAAGTTGAATTCGTTCATTCAGTCAAAGGAAGCTATGAATGAGTTTATGAAGGTTAATTGGGGTGAGAATATGAAGATTGGTCTAGATTCAAAAAATATTCTTCAAAAGTGGTCAGAAGTCTTTAACAATAATTTTTAGGGATTATTGTTGAAGTTCGTTGATATTAATGATGTTGTTCAATCCATTCTTAATCCTACTATACCTTCAATATTTCGCAATTCTGATCATAGCCCCTCATTTTGAATAAACCTTTCATTGGATGTTGTTTGTACTCTATTTTCAAAACATTTTAATTCCTTTTAAAGTTACATTATTATATTATAATTAATATTTATTTTATTTTATCAAAGTTCATTATTTCCCTGCAAAATCCAAAATTTATTTCTCTTATACCAGTGATAATAACTATTCAACTATAGTTCAGTGCTACATTAACTATGGGTTATATCATTTGTTCTTTAAAATTGCCTTCTTGATATCTCAAAAAGGGGAAGAATATTTAATGAGGGAGAGAATATATATGGAGATTATCTGTAGATAATATATATGAATACTATGGAGAAGATAGGGTAGAATATTTTCATACCACAAAATTTCATTTTTTTTAAAAATATAATATTTTCTTTTTGAAATAATTCTTTGAAATCAAATTATTTTTTATTTATATTTTTGTGCTTAAAAAACCTATATTTTCATTAAGTTATGTTATGAATTATGGTATGGGTTTAATGATCATCAAAAGGGGGATATTTTTTGGCATGTATTGTTTAATGATACTAAATAATTAATGATGATTTTGATGCTCACAAATACCCTTGTTTTTGTTATAATAAATTTTTCTTAAGTGATTTTTTAGGAATTTCTATCTTGGTTAATGTAATTTATCATTATAGGAATTACTCTGGAAACACTCTTTCAAACCCTATATTCAGAAAATAAGTGTATGGTATCAACCCTACATTACAATGGAATGTTAACGCTTACCTATAGTACCAACCCTACATTACTCTAAATTGTTTGTGTTTGGATTAGCATCCTTACATTTGGAGAATCGATAAGCATATGGCTCATCAACCCAATATTAGAAGTTGGTATTACTATTCATAAACCCTATGTTCAGGAATTTGAATGTTCGGTTAATCAATGCTACGTTTGGGATATTTTTTTCTAAAAAGGTGAACGTATGGATTATCATCCATATGGTAATTTTTATCCCAAATTTAAGTGAAGATGAAATTATTTTTAAGGAACCATAAGTTTATAGAAACACTACATGCTACATGAAGGAACTGTGTGCTACACAAAGGAACCATATGCTAAGCAGTTCAACCCTATATTGTGTTTAAAATGGTGAATTGTTTAAGCCCCATTTTCATTCCAACATTTTTACAATGATCGAGTCCGAATTGAAGACCAATTAAAGGATTATTGTGATTGTTTCAAAGAACCATATTCATCAAATAAAACCACTCATGATACGATGGGAAGTTATAACTCCCCTGATCAATTGAGATTTGAATTTCCGTGATCAATCAGGTGATTTTTTGGATCAAGAATACTGAAGCAGGCTATCTGTTCATTATATTCCTTCATAGAATCTTTTCAAAAATATGTGTCTGATAGGAGATTCACATATGTGACTTAATTATTGAAATTATCTTTTACAGTTCTGCTACAATGAACGATCAATTCTAAAAGAAGCTACAGTTTGGAGATATGAATGTTAAATATTTTACTATTATAATATTGCTATTGTTAGTTTCTACCTTATTGAAGATAATTTTTCAATAAGGATCGATTTAGACTGTATTATTTTTGAAGATATTATTTTCTGAAGAAGAATATATATCAATTGTAAGTTGATTACAGCTAAAACTATGAAGATAAACGTAAACCTTTGAAATCAATCATTCGATTAATTGGAGTTTCAACTACTCATACTCAGTTATGGTGGAGTATCAGCTTCTAGATCAAAAGATATGGATATCTGATTCTCTATTATATAACCATAAGACTTTTCCATTAGTATTTTTATAATGGTGTCAAATACCTACACTCAGTTTTGAATTCACGGTCTTGTGATAAGAGGACCATTCTAGTGATATTTACCAAGCACACGGAGAGAGTGATTGATAGAGTGGACTAGGGGATTATTGGGCCCTAAACCACTATAAAAAGTTGTGTTCTTTATTTCTTTTTATCCGTAGCATATTATTTTTTCATAATTAAACACTATATATCCATATATATCATAGAGGGTGTCAAAAGCTAGAATTGTGGAAGATTTTTTAAAATAAAAAATTAACCCCCTCTTGTGTTACTTTATATACTCTGACCTGGCATTTTCCACAATTAGCATAATAAAACAATTCATCAATAACCCATGGTAAATAAAATTTTGTTTCATATAAAATTATTGGGTATATAAGTGCTCAAATAATTGAACATTACATTGAACCCAATAAAAGGGAATATTGGTTTCATAAATATAATTCCCTTCGTTAATATACAATGTTTTCACCTGGGTGAAAACCCATGTTTTAGTTACTCATTTGGGTTTCACTATATATTAATATTCCTTGTAAAAGAGTGAAATTCATTAAATTAATATGTAAACATGATGGTATACAAAAAGAATTAAATAATGTCCACAATTTTAGATAACTAAGTCCTCCCATTGATAAAAAAATTAGTTTAGTTGTTATGATATAAATAACATTATATGGGAAGATACTGATTAATCATTTCAGAGGCATACTACAAATACAGATCTTAATTGGAAAATAAGATTAGGAGAATTCCCTTACCTTAAATATATCTTTATTTCATCTCTTTTCTCCATCTACAGTAATAGACATTGGTTTATTAAAATATAGAAATGTAAGTGAATTTTGTTCATTTTTTCACTATTTAGGAATTATTATTATCGGATTATATTTATTAACATTCATCGACAATGTTGAATATTTTTTATCAGATACTTTTCTTAAAATTTTCCATCTTTCTTCAATTTTATTTTCATGCTTAATTAGTATTTATAAACTATTTATATTTACTCCAAAATATTATAGATTTGAATATTTATTTGTCTATAAATTATAAATAATTCATTATAATTAAACATTAGGGTGTTGATAATAAAATAATTTGCTACATCCTCTGGGGTAGTTAAGTGACTATTATTAAGATATTGTCAAAAGTTGAGGAATATAATTATAAAAATATGAATATATTGAAAATTTGATCATTTTAGTAACTTAACATCATTAATATAATTATAAAATACAACATAATTGATCTTATAATATTTTTTATTGAATTTATTTCAGAATAAGATGAAAATTAGAGGAAATTAGAGGAGTGTTGATAAAAACATAATCATTTGTTGGTGTTTCTTCTCATGTATATCACTAAAATCTGTTAATGTTTGGATTTGGTTTTCTCTATAACATCCCTAATTAAAATAAGGGTATCGGGAAATGCAAATTGGGTATACTATTTTCTTTTGTAAGTTAGGGAGGAGAGGTTTTCCAATTAGAGGGAGAGGAGTTATATATAATTTAAGAGAATGGTATTTTTAGGATAAAATATTTAATAAAATATCGTACCCAAGGTAACCCATTAAATAGTAAAATTATTGACCTAATAAAATATATTTTAATAAAATAACATCATTTTATGACTTTAAAATAATTTATAATCATAATTTATTGATTTATTAAAAATGAGGGAGGAAAATTGAGAAAATAATATTTTTATGGAATACATTGGACTTCAGTTTTGAAAAATAATTTATAGTTTTATAAAACATGTTTATTAAATTTAAATGATTAATTAATAAAATAAAATAATGTTTTTTTTCATGAAACACAATTTCTAGAATTCATTAGGTCATTATTTCTTAATGAATGATGTAATTTAAGATACACCGGTTATGAAAAAAACTATATTTTTAGTATTCACCTAGAAATTAAAATATTTCATAAAATTTAAAAAAACAACCCTTCAAAATTTTAAATTTATAATTACAAAAATGGAATAAATTTAATTAGAATAATTTTATATCAAGGGTATTATTATTTTTTAATATATAAAAAATTATAAAATACATTACAATAAACTTTATTAAAATGTGCATTTATTTTAGTTGAGTTTTTTGTCTTCATATTTATTTTATTAAACTATAATAATTATATTTATGTTTGATTACTTGTGATAAATATTATTTACATTACATATTATTATTGTATGGTCAAATTAATATTCTAATGATCGGGTTAATATTTTCAGTGGCTAGGTTACTATTCTTAAAAGTCATGTAACTATTTTAATGGTCACATTACTATTCCAATGGCTATATAACAAACTCTAAATATCACTTCATTCTATAATTCAATATTCACCTCAATTAAAATCAAGGTTATATAGTTCCATTTTCTATAATATTAATTGGTTTACTAATATTCAGTTACTTTTCTGTAGTGTTGTTCATTTTTTACTGTATTACATGAGTATAGTGATATATAAAATAAGAAAGATTATCCAAGAAAAAATATTAATAACAAAGTCTAGGCCATTATATTCTTCTTCCATTTAAAAATTTCATCCCCAAAATTTCAACTCATACTCTTGATTAAGAATATATGAGCATACTATGGTTTCATCGTTTCTACTGGTTCTCATGTTGACGCTTCAAATTTATGGTTCTGCCATAATATATTGAAAAGGTGAGCAGTCTTGGTTCATATAAATGTTTCAATATGGTCCAAGATCTTCACCAGATACTCCTCATAAGAGAGGAAATTATCCATTTTTACCACCTCTGGATACAACACGTGTGATAGAACTATAATGTGTTTCCTCGTGAGTGATGTAGGGAACACATAATGAACATTAGCTATGTTTGGTGGTAGGGTTAGGTAATAAGAAATTTGATCCTATGAAATCAAGGATCTCAAAGGGTCTAATATAACTAGGGATAAGATTTTCATTCTTTCGAAATAGTATGATTCTCTTCTATAGTGATATTCTACACAAGACATTGTCTCCAACATCAAACTCTAAGTCCCTTTGACGGTTGTCAATGTAGAAATTCTACCAACTCTGAGCACAATTTATATTTTTTTAAATGTATTAAACATTTTATATCATCTTTTTCAGAAAAATATCTCCAATTATATTTCATTCACTATATTTGTACTAATAACTAAATATTACACATCGCTTCCCATATAGTTCTTCATATGAATCCATTTGAATACATGATTGGAAGAGATTGTTGTATTAGAAATAAACTAATCAGTGAAACTGATCTCATCCACTTTTAATTTCCATTTATAAATCTCCCATGATTTATTAAAATTTATTTAGGGTCCTTTCATATTTTCTATTAGATTAGGGGTGATAATACATACTAATAATCAATTCAGTATTTAGATCATGTTGAAGATATCTCCATAATTTAGAATCGAACATTAGACCATGATAAGAAATGGTTGAAAGTGGTAACCCATGCGGTCTCACCAATTACCCTCTTTGTATAATTGTATTTTTTTCAAGAGATAAAACATCCTAAATAGAGATTATGTGGGATGTATTCATGAGTCAATCCACCAAACACCATATCGCATTGTTTCTTTTTGAGGTCTCCAAGAGACCTTTGAAAAAGACCATGGTGATTTTATCCCATTTTCATGTGGGTATAGGAAATGGTTACATCATTTTTAATAGACATATATCATTATACTATAACTTACTGACATACCAATCACTTTGAGGCATACTCAATGATATTCATCTTCATATTGTCCCAACATAGTTCTATTTAAGTTCATAGTACATATTTTTAATTCCATGATGGATGGAGATATATGAGATATATGAACTATCCAAAAACACTTTCTTTACCTTAAGTGATAAAGGAACACATATTCTTGTTCTTAGCTAAATGATGCCATCTTCATCGATGTGGAACTTAAGAAGATTCACTTAATTTACTCATTTCACTAAATTATTAAGTTTTGAATCGTCCCTCTATGACTCCTTGATATTATTTTGAATATATGGTTGCTAAATCATTTTGTAATTATGGAATGTATTCCCTACCATTAGGATTTATAGGTCCATCATTTTCGTATCCCCAAAGACAGGGTCTTTCTCAATCCTCATCATGGATAAACTAGTAGGTTATTTTCTAAAAAGGGATTTTGTAACCTTATTATCCCTTCTAGGATGGTGGTGAATACAGAAATAATATCTCATGATTATCTAACACTATCTTCATTAACTTGTGTTTTGTAACAAAGTGAGACTTTACAATATATTTCCTTTTATTTAAATTCAACCTCTTCGACAACTTATGATACATGTATCCCCAAGACTTAATTATATTAAGAGAAAATTCTATTTTTATAACACTATAATACAATGCACATTTTAATATTTAATGGCACAAATTTATAATTTTATAGGATGAATATAAATTTTGAACTTAATTGGTCAAAATAATCCTAGAATGAAATTTCGAAATTTTCCAGTAGAAATAAGTTTTTATATATTATAAAACAATTTGTACATAACAATTACTAATTATATTTATAATAATGAATTATAATATTTTTACTTATAAATTTATTAATGATTAATTTTATGTAAATAAAAAAATTAAATTTTTAATTAAAAAGGGATATTTTTTAGAAAAATGGATTTTTCTGGAAAAAATGTTTTTGGTTAAAAAGGTAAAATGCTTGACCATTTTAATTAATTAAATTAATATAAAATGATAAAAAATATATAAAAATTAATATATTTTGTCTCTCTCTATAATAATTTAAATCCATATAATTATTTTTTTCTAGTTATATAGTTTATATAATATCATCTTATGCTTGAAAAATGCATTTTTACTAAAATCGTGTTTCACCACAAATTTCAGGATTGATTTCAAAAAAAATATTATAAAATGACAAATGAATTTTATAAAATGGATTCCATATTTTGAATAATAATAGTTAATAATATATAATATGGTTAACATAATTTTTTTCCTAGTGATTAGTAAAGTAATTAAAAATGAATTACCTCTATTAAGGTTAAAATGAGGTTTTACATGTTACATGTGCTTGTGTTAAAATTAATATTCAACACATAGAGAATTCCTATTCGATGAATATTATTTAATATTTAGAATCTTAAATTGAAAATTATATAATATGTTTCATATTATTTTATTCTCAATGGATAATTTAACTTTGTTAGAAAATGTGTTACAATGGTCAAAACTAAAATTGTAAAAGTAAACATTGATGATAAGGGAATAACATGTTTAAGAAAACTATTTTTTATGTGTTGGAGGTGTAGATAGACCTTACCTTTCATACAAACTATTTTTAATCAGTTTTGGAGGATCTTTTGGTAAGACTCGCTTCCTAATATTAAATATTTTTTGGTTTTTAAAAAAATAATACTCCTCAATTATAAAAGGGTGCTCCCTCACCTCAATTATTTACACCTATAAAGAAATTTTTCTCAACAACAACCATTATAAATATGTAAAAAAATATTATACACAATATATATCTTCTCTTATTCTAAAAATTCCAACCCTAGTATCTTTACTTAGAGATTCAAAGGAAGTATCTCTAAGAGAAGATAATATTCTTAACAGTGATCCTTCATTTTCTTTCTTATTAAACCACCTTTAATTATTTATTAACCCATTAAATATAATAAAACCATGACCAAAAATTTACTTAGATGTTATTATATTTATTAAATGATATTTATCCATATACCTATCCATCAAATAGAAAATAAATCCATCACTTGTTTGTATGATGAACCACCTCATGAACCAAATTAATTTGTTTTCCATTGATGAATCACATGGACAGTCATAATTATATAAAAAAAGAATATATATGATACATATGACATAAAATTAATTATTTAAAATTAATATACCATCCAATTATTTACCCTTTCACACATTAATTAAATGATATCACCGCTCGTATATATGTTTGGCATAATATCTCCACATAGTGATGTGATTCATTTTTCATGTAAAAATTCCATGAATGGTCCTAAAAATTTATATAATAATTAAATATTATATTTATAAAATTAATACAATTTGGGATATGATTTACATGTATTCCATACACATTCACTATGACTTTCATGACCAAACATGATTGAAAAGACTAGGAAATTAACACCTAAAATAATAAAAATAATAAAATATTGTTAATGAATGGATGGGAAAATGTTATAATATTATCATATATAACATTATAAACATTAATATTTTTTTATAAATTAATAACATGATTAAGAACAATACATAGGATGTTATGTTGGATTCACCAAAATGGAACTATGAGGTAAGGGATTTTTTCTTAATATCTATTTCGTTTAGATATATTTATTAATATAAACCCATTCATTTTTATATGGTGTATATAATACCCCATTTATATATTTCACATGAATAGATATTTATTAATGATTATTAATTTTTTGGTTCAAGTAAATTATTCAAGGAGTTACTATTTAAAAGTTACAAAAGAGGAAACAAATATTGGAAAATCCCACTTTGTCTTGTTATTTTTAACTTCCTTTCAAAAAATTTACTTTATTATGCTTAATTTTCAATGGAAATTAAATTTTTATAAAATATCCCTATTCTTGTATGATTTATATGATTATTTCATAAACTAAATACCATATTTACATATAGTGTTTACTTTTAAAGTTATTTGATTAATAGGGGAATAATTGATAAATTTGTATTCTTTACTCAATATGGATAATTATTGATAATCCATATTGATTAAATAACTAAATAGATAATTTGATACATGTGAAATGAATTATAAATGTAGTGTTGGGTAGGGACCATAATTATATATCCCTTAACACATCATTAGGAATCATGAGAAAAATAAGTTTGCCTAATAAAATTGGGTTTTACCCTTAGTTTTATACCATCTTGTGAAAGGTCTTGATAGTATATATATCATGATATCTAAAATAATGGAACTGAATATTAATAATTTACTTGATTTATAATTAATTATCATTATCTATGATATCATTTCATTAGTATTATCAATGGATTCATTTTGTGCTAAAGATATTTAAATAAATGTAAAAAGTGCTTAGTTATTTACCTTTCCATATATATGCCTTATCTAATCATGATAGGAAAGTAATTTATTTAATTTAATGTGTGTTCTGATATTTAAATTTCTATATCTACTATCCCATTTTGATTCATGGTACCTTTGATTGTATGTGACCCTTACTGAGTATTTGAGCTCAAACTTATTTCGTTTCCTTTTCCAATGATATAAGGAAGAATGCTTTTAATGAGTTTTAGGATGATGAATATTTTCCAATAGTATGTTTTATATGTTACCGAAGATTTAAAACGGTTATCAAATATGTATCTATCCATCCAATACTACTAAACTTATTTTTCCTTCAGGATTTTACCCCTTGTATCTATTCTAATGTAATGAATTAACCATCGTCTTTAGGCTAATGTAATCGGGGTTGTGTAATTTGGTATTAGATTAATTTTAGTTGAAACTATTGATAATAGATTAAGGGAAACATATATTTGGGAACATAACCCTGTGATATAATTTGAAGATAAGTATGTAATGACATCCTAATGTTTCAGTAATGAATATATTTTTTTCTATAAATAAATCTCTATCTAGATAATACAAGTTGATGTGGTTCTGGAATAGTTGTAAACAGGGGTAATTACTATGAATAGGGAACATTGGGATCTGACTTGGTCATCATCTGGTGCACAATAATAAGCCTTACTTCACTACTAGTCTGACACTCCAAACTGTTATTTTTAGGATAATACATATTTTCTTTATAATCCACAACGAATAATTTGAAAATAAAAATATCCCCAAAGAAACCAAGATTAATATTGAGAGATTAAAAAAGCATAAATTTTTTATATATGTTAAATGTTACACCAGATTTAGAATTATACAATATGATTTAGAATTTAGAATTTTATAAAGTAATTTAATATGTTCCATCATTAAGAAATTTTTCCTATAAGAAATACGGGTATCAATTCTCATAGAAAATATATATATTTCCATATTTACGAAGACAATATAGATGGTATTGGAACTGAGAAAATCATGGATTTTTTAGGTAAGATAAATCAATGTTATGAAAAATAATATTTCCCAAAAGGAACAAACAATTATTCCACAATGTGACACTCTTATACTAGTTCACTTCATATAGATAAATCCAACATCATTTAGTGGGACTATTAGTCATGTGGTATCCAAGAAATGGATTAATTCCTTTGAAAATATATTTTTTGAATTGGGATTCAATGGAAATGAAAAGTTTGTACCTACAGTATATTTTCTCAAGCATGATTATAGTCAATTATGGTCTTATCTATTGTACTAATGAGGAATAGAAAATAGAACACATGGATAGAAAATATTTTAAAGAAACATTTTCCAATAAATATTTCCCTCAGGATAAATGGACTGAAATGATGATAAAGTTTCTTAGCCTAATGAGAAATAAAAAAGAAATTGTTTTTTATTATGAGGATACCTTTATAAGGCTGGTGAGGTATGTTACAGATTACATATACAACACAAAAATCCATATTAACCATCTATTTTGTGGGCTTAATCCATGTCTTTAAAGGGCTCTGGTTTTAAAACTTTTTCTTTATATGAAGAAATAGTTTTATGTTCCACAAAATGAAGAATTAATTATTTAAATCCTTTAAATTCAAAGGTAATCAAGAAAGAGTAGATTATCTTAAAAAATAAAAAATTTAATTTGTCAAATATAAAGATGAAGACAACATAATTTCCCTCATGTGAAAATTTTAGATATAAAAGTGCTAGAAAATATATGAAAGGAATATAAGTTTATTACCAGTGTGGTGATAAGGAATATTTAGCTTATGAATTAAAGTGTAAGAAGCAACTAAATGATGTCCAATTATCTGTATATAATTAAATGGTTCATTATTCACAAGAATATCCCAAGGTACAAGGGAAAAAACACATAATAATCCAAGGGGAGAAGGCCAGGATGATACAATCATTGTAACTCAGGTGGATGTAACCAAAGACATAGTGGAATGTATATTAATCATTTTATCAAATTTATCAAATACATTATTTTATTTTTTATCTTCACACTCTTTAATATCATCCATGTTTTCTAATAAAATTTTATATTTACATATCACTTTAAAAATGGATTTTTCAGTCAGAATTTCTAGTTATAGTCTCATTAAAACAAGGATGTTCCAGGTAGTCTGAATTATGACACTTAAACATGATACATTTTCAGAAATTGTTTTTATAGAAATGGTTAAATTTGATATAATTCGTGATATGGATTTTTTTTAAAAAGGATGTAAATTTTTATTACAAGGTAAATGAAATTACAGTTTATGATGAAGATATAGATTCCCTATCTATTGAGAAGAGATGTATCCATCTTATTAATTTCTAGATCCACACCTAGTAGCTCTTCTAAATGATATTTTTTGGCATGAATGGAAAATAAATTCTTTGTAAGTATAAGGTAAAATTTAAATTTAGGATATACCAATTTTATAGAAATAAAATGATTTATTTACTAAGGAATTACTTATATATCCACTAGAGCATGAATTTTACTTTTCCATTTATTTTATCTGTGATGCAAGAATTATATCAATGAATATTTATAGAATGATAACTATTCAATTAAAGGAGTTGAAGAAAAACTAGAGGAATTGTGTGATAAGGTATTTAATCACCCTATTCTTTCACCATGTGGATACTCTTTTCTTGTTATAAATAAAAAATATGGTTACATGAGTTTTTCCACTAATTATAGGGAAATAAATTATATTATTATAAATAAAATGTATCATCAATATCACATTTATGACATATTTTTTCAACTTCACAGAGATCAATACTTTTCACTGATTTTCCTTTATTTTGGAATCCTCAATTAAGAGTAAATAACTAATATATCTATAATAAAAATTTAAAAATGAGGTATGGAAATTATGAGGTTATAGTAATTCTATTTGGATTGATTAATGCACTCTCAATTTATATGGATATAAGGAGTCAAGTATTTAACTAATATCTTGATGATTTTGTTCTGGTATTCATTGGTGATATGTTGGTGTATTCTAAAAGCTATGAGGACCATGTGAATCACTTTAATATTACACTTGAGTCACTTAGAAGAAAAAAGTTATATAGAAATTTAGTAAGTGTGATTTCTTGCTCAAGGAATTTATTTTCGTGGCCATATTGTCTCCATGTACAAAATCACATCTGATCTTTTAAAGACAAAGGCACTCATAGAATAGCCAACACCAATGAACATAATTTTATTAGCTAGTTTCATTGGATTTGTTGATTAAAATTGATTATTTGTTCCAAATGTATCTTGATTGGCTTACCTATTAACCAATCATACATGTAAAGTGGTTAAATTATCTTAGATAAAGTAATATAATGAATATTCTTTTTAAATGAATAATAGATTGTTCAACACTCTGATTTTGAATGTACCATTAGGAAATTATCAGTTTTTCATATTTATTGATGCATCAAAGAAATTATTGGGTTGTTTCCTTATGTAAAATAATAAATAAAAAAACTATTCATAAAAACATTTGAAGTCTCAAAAACAGAACAATCCAACCTATGATCTTGAGTTCACAACTATAATATTTACTTTGAAAATTTGGACAAAATAACTCTATGGTGAAAGACTTGAGATATAAATAGACTATCATATCATAAAATAAAACTATTCACAAAATAGATCAATATGAGGAAAAGAGTATGGATCAAACTACTCAAGGATTATAATTTCTCAATACACTTCCACTCAGGGGAGGAAAATAAGGTAGTAGAATCCTGGAGATGGAAGGATCATAGAGATATGATAAAAATGAGGATTGAGAGGGATATTATATTCATGGATATAGAAAATATATATATGGGAATTATTAGGGAAGGGGATACATCACTTATTTTTCAAATGACTGTGAATCAATATTTTTTGGAAAAGATAATAAGTTCTCAATTTGTTGATGAGAATTTTCAAATGAAAATCAAAGCTTTAAATGAAGGAATATTAGAATAATTTGTTTTTTATGATAGCATTATATAATTCATAATGAAATTGTGTGTTCCAACTATACCTGGGCTAAAATGGTAATTATTGGATGATTATTATTGGTTTAATTTCCCTATACACCCCAACAGCACCCAGATGTATTAGTATTTGAGGGAATATTTTTTGTGGGAAAAATGGAGTAGTAAATTAATGAATATTTGTTCATGTGTTTTGTTTTCTCAACAACTGAAGGATGATAGAAAATATTCTAGAGGATTCATGAAACCTCTACCTATTCAAATATGGAAATGGGTTTGCATTACTATGTACTTTTTCATAGTACTACCAATAAATCTAAGAAAAATGATGTAAAATGGGTTATTTTTCATCAATTAACTAAATATACACATTTATTTGATATAATATATGATTTAACACTTGATAACCTCACAAGTCTATATATTAGTGAATTTTTAATATTTCTTGGTACACCTCTTTCAATTCAGTTTGATCATGATCCCCTTTTTACATAGAAATTATGGATGAGTATTTAGAAGGCTCTTTATAATTAGCATCATTTGAGAACTACCTATCATCCTCAAGTTGATGGATATATAGAAAGGACTATTCAAACATTATAAGACATGTTGAGTTCATTCTCACATGACTTTCAGGATATGTGCTATCAGTACTTACCTTTGGTAGAGTTTTCATATAACAATAATTTCCATTCATGTAATCAAATGGCTCAGTATAAAGCATTATATACAAAGAAATTTCATACTCAAACTTTTTAGAATTAATAGAGTGAAAGAAAAATTGAAGGATAAATATGTTTTTAATATATAACAATAACATTAAAGGTTAATCTGGCACATATTAATGTGTCTCATAGAAGGAAAAAAGACTTATGCATACAATAAAATTAAATATTTCAAATTTTAAGTGGTAAAAAGATGTTTTCTTAAAATTATCTCTATAAAATGGTGTGATAAGGATTAGTAATAATGGAAAAATGGGCCTTAGGTACTTTAAACCCTTCGAAATTCTATAAATAATTTAATCTATGGATTATCATTTGGAAATTCTTTTAATTCACTCTAAATTAAAATATGTTTTCCATATATCATTGTTAAGGATGTATGTGATAGAGCCCATGAATTTTCTCCTACTAATAGATAAAATTGGAACATGATAATTCTTATTGTGAGGATCTCGTCTATATTTTTTATACTATAGAGCTGGTATTGAGGAATCTGAAGACTCGACTGGTAAAGGTACTTTATAAAAATCATGAAATAGAGGAAGAAATTTGGGAAACAGATGATGTTATAAAGAATAACTGCCCAAAATTTTTTATAAGGTAATATCCCTTAAATTTCAAGGATTATATTTTTTAGGAAGGAATAATTTAACACCCAGATACTTTATGATATATTTCCTTTTAAATAAATTATATCTCTTTGATATCATATGATATGCACAACGTCGAGCCTAAATTATAGGGAGGAATTATTATTTTTTAATAAATATTTAATACAATTACAATTTTAATATTTTATGTTAAAAAAATTAAAATTTTATAGGATGAATATTTATTTTTATCTTACTTGTTCAATATAATCCTAGAATGAAATTTTTGAAATTTTCACTTAGAAATAATAATTTATGAATAATAAAAAATTTGTATTTAACTAAACATGATTTTATTTGTAATAATTTATTATATTTTTGTTAATTAAAATTTTATTAATTATCAATTTTAAAAAAATAAAAATTATAACATTTAAAGGTAAAAATGGTTATTTTTCTTAAAATTGGTTATTTTCAGAAAAATGTTTTTTTAAAGGCATACTTTAAACCATTTAAATTAATTAAAATAATATTTAATTATGACTGATATAAATGAAATTAATATATTTTTAATATAAATATATGAATTTATTTCATATTATTCTTATTATAATTCATATAATTAATATAAAATCGTCTTATGCTTGAAAAATATGTTTTTGGAAAAAATCAATTTTCACGAGTATTTACATGTTTATTTTTAAACTAAATTTTTCCACGTATGTAAATTGAATTCAATAAAATAGATTGAATTTTTTAGTAATAATAACTAAAATTAGGAAATAATTTCAGCATAATTTTTTCTATAATTATTTTAAAAGACATTAAAATTTAATTACCCCGATTAAGGTTAAAACATGTTTTTCACTTTTCATGTATTTGTGTTAAAATTAATTTTCCACACATAGAGAATTTTAATTTTTTAAATTATATTTAATATTAATAATAAAAATGTTCAAATTATCTAGTGAGTATCATTTTATTTTTGGCTTAAGAGATAAATTACCTTGGTTAAAATACTAGTTACTGTGGTGAATATATAAATGTTAAAACTAATTAATCTTAGAGGATAACGGATAAAATTAGTTAAAAAGTGTTTATTTTTATGTTATGGAGGTTTTAATCAACCTAACATTCCCACCATACCATTATTTATCAATTTTTGAATCACGGTGAGTAAGAGTGACTTCCCATTATCGAATAATTTTTTGTATTTTCAATATTATCACTCATCAATTATAAATAGGCACACCCTCTCCTTAATTATTCAATCTTATCAAGACATTTATCTTGAAAACCCCCAATTAAAATTTATCCCAACCATCCCTGTATATATTCTAGAGTATCTATTCTTCCAAAAATTCTAACCATGTTATATTTAAGAGGATATCCAATGGGGGTTATTCTAAGAGAAGGTAATCACCTTCACGAATATCTTTCATTTTATTTACTATTTTACTACCTAACATTATTTCATAATACTTAATATATAATAGAGATTTTATCTACCATATACTGAGATGTTATTAAGTTAATGGAATATTATTTATCCATCTCTCACTCTATCAAATGGGAAACAAATCTATAACTCATGTGTATCGTGGACTACCACCACGTAAACCATTGTAATTTGTTTTCCATCACCAAATCTCATGAATATTAATAATGATGTAAATAATATATATGACACATATAAAATTAAATTATTTATGTAAAAGTAATATACTATTCACTTCCTTACACTTTCCCCCATTAATGTAATTATATCGTCACTAGTGCATACGTATGACCTACCATCTAAATGAATCGTTGTGACTAACTTTACATGTAAAACAATCCATACAATTTCTTAAAATAAATTTAATGAGTAAATATGAAATTTATAAATTTAATATTAGTCTGAATAGGTTGTTACTATATCCTATACATAATAACTGATACTTTCATAAAAAAACAAGCATGAGAAAACTAGGTAATTGACACCCAAAATAATAGTTATAATAAAATATTATTAATGAATGGGTGGTAAAATGTTATAATATGATCATATATAATATTAAAAACATTATAATAGTTCTCCTAAAAATTTATACATCCTTAAAACCATTATATAATATTTTAAATTAAATTCAACAAAAAGAAAGTGTGAGTTAAGGGATTTGGTCTCAATTTCTATTCCCTTTAGATATATTTGTTAATATACATATATTCAAATTAATGTGGGTTATATTCTTCCCCATTAATGTATTTAACATGAATAAATATTTATTCATGATGATTTTTTTCAAGTTTATTATTCAAGGGATTACAATTAAAAATATATTAAAGCAGTAAAAATTATTTTACATTCTCACTATCTTTTTTATTATTAACTTTCTCATAAAACAATCACTTTATTGTAGTCATTTTTTATTGGAAACTAAATTTCTCATAAATATCCAAATTATGGTGCAATGGATATTATTATTATTGAAATTTTACATTATTTTAAGAAATGGTTATTAAAGTTAATTTTATTTTATTAACTAGGAAATATATATAAATCATTACCCTTTACACAATATTGGTATTTATTGATAATCCATATGGTTCATGAATTAAAATTATCATTTGATATATTATTAATGTGTTATAAATGTATTAAATATTGGGTCATGGAATTATATATCCCCTTGATGCATTAGTAGTTCTCATGAGACAAATAGTTGGATAGATTAAAGGTGTTTCTACCCATAGTTTTAGACCATCTTGTGAAAGGTCCTTGCTATACAGATACCATGATGTTTGAGATCATGGAATAAAATATTTATAATTTTATTTATTTATAATTTAGTTATCATTATCCATGATATTTTTTAACTAACATTATCCTTAGATTCATTTTGGTATAATGTTATTGAATTATATGTAATTTTTATTCTGTTGTTTACCTTTCCCTATTGATTATCCTTATATAATCCTGATCGCTGAATTACTGATAAAATTTCATATGTTTTCAATTATTTATTATCACATATTGATTATGATTTATTTATTCATGTTATCTTCTTCTTTATGTAACCCTTTTGGGATATTTTTGATCACCCTTATTTTGATTCCATTTCCCATGATATGAAGAAGAATTCATTGAATGAGTTCAAGGATGCTGATTGTTTTCCATTAATATGATTTATATGTTATCCCCTATATAAAATGGTTATCATGTATGTATATTTATCTATAGAAATACTAAAACGATGATTCCTTTATTCCAATTTAATTAATCAACCACCATAACTGAGCTACTAGATACAGGGTCATTACATGTTAATCTTATTTTGTGTGAATATATACATAAAAATTTTGTGGTATATATATATCACATTTTTTCCATAAAGATAGTATCTCCATACCTTCAATGAAAATATGAATGCATCTAACTTTAGGTCTTGAGTTGCATATTTTAGTTCATGAGGTTTTAACTATCGGGATTCATAAGTGATCACCTTACATTTTTCATATGTAAAACCCCAAGACCTTTTTGGGATGCATCACTATAGATAAAAAACATACCTATTTGAAGGTAATGTTATCATGGGTGCACTAACTGGCCTCTTCTTTCATTCATGGAAACCTTCTTTACACTCCTTTGTAATAATAAACTTAACTCTACTTAGAGTTAACTTTTATAGTGGATTATAAATCCTTGAAATTTTTTTACAACCTTTATATAGTGTCATGTTATCAAAAGGAAACTATGAATATCGGTTACGGTAGTTAGATGTTCCCACTCCTCCATGGCCTTTTTCTTTATTGGGTAAATTGAGATTCCTTCACTGGTCATAATATAACCCAAGAAAAAAACATATTGTAACCAGGACTCACATTATATAAATTTAACAAAAAAATATTATTCCGCATAATTTATAATATATCCCCAAGATGATCCTCATTCTCCTCATTCCGAATATATCATAATATTTTAAATAAATACAAACATAAATTTATCAAGGTAACCTTTAAAGACTATATTCATCAAATACATAGATATGGAAGGGGATTATTCAAGATAAAATAAATTTTTACAAACTTATAATTCCAATATCATATTCAGAAGGTAGTCTTTAGGATATCTTTTTTCTTCACCTGTAACTGATGATACATTGATTGGAGTATAATATTATAAAATAATTGAACCCCATGAAGCTAGATGAACAAGACATCAATCCTTGTAAGAGGATATTTTTTATCCATTATGATCCCATTAAGTTCTATATAATCAATTCATAACCTCATTGATCCATACTTTATCTTTTCAAAGAGAATAGGTACTCTCCAAAGATACACACATGGTTGAATAAAACCATTACTTAAAATTTCTTGATTTTGCATCTTTAATTATTCTATATCCCTATATTTCTTCCATATAGGGTATTTTTATTCTCTTGGATCCAATTATTAGTTCAATAGAGAACTCTACCTCTTTTTTGGGTGAGGCCCAAGAGGCTCATCTTGAAATACATCAATATTTTCACAAAAAGGTGACATTTTCTATATTTATATATCTACCTGCTTCTTTTTCTTCATAAATAATTTTCAAAAAGAATATTATAGGAGGTTTTTCTATATAGATATCTAGATGGGATATCTCTCCTTTTAAAACCACTCAAATTTTTTAATTCATGACCACTGAAATTTTATTTCTTCTGTAATTGATCTTAACATTATACTATGATATTTATTCCATCAAAATTATAATATTTAATTACATTTTGGAAATGGATACTATATTTTTCTATAATAATTTACTAAAAAAAGTTGTATATATATTTTCAAGACACCTATGACAATCAGAAAATTATTTTAAGAATTTTAACTGATAATTATATTTTTAGCAATTCTGAGTTTGATTCTATATTCATTGTAATCTAGAATGAAATAAAATAATTTCTATAATTATATTAAAAAATAAATTAATATATTTTGGAGCATAATGATTTTACCTTTCAGGACATCATTTAGAGACTCTACTTTAGTCATTGTGATTGTTTAAGTACAACAGTGCTCCCTTGTTATATATTGAATTTCATAGTGGTTACCCTCCATTCTCTTCTGATTTGGACATTGATATGAAAATTTACCAATATTTACACACCTGAAACAATGAACTTCCTGATGTTATTGCACCGTCTTCCCTTGATATTTTTCATTAATATGTTAAGGATTAAACTCACTATGATAGTTCTGAGCTCTATGGACACATCTTACACACTTTTAACAATTTACACTCCCAAGAATATAGTTCCCAAACTGTTTCTGTCCAAAACAATTTCATGTTGGTTGTTAGAGTTTCTTTACTCAAATTATGTGATAAAATTTATTCAATAGTGTAGTTACATTTCTCAATTCTTCTCATTTAGAATGTATATACACTAAGTCTCTCCATACCCCATTTTATCCTTCAAAGAACTCTGTACTATCTCCCCATAGCTTTCATGGTCTCAATTTTATAAATTCCTCCACATATGGGGTATCAGTATACCAAATAAACTATCAAACATTCCATTAAGATCCATGAAAAATATATAAGTGTATTGATCATGTCCTATGAAGTCCTTTTCATAGATTCCTTTCAATTCATTTCCCTTATTCTTCATCTCTATGAATTCCTTCACCATTTTTTCTCATCAAATGGGGAAAATATTTCTGGATGAAGATTATCTTAAACTCTTCCCACTCCATATCATCAATATCCCCTCTTTTATTTGTGTTCTTAATCATTGTACACCACTGATCATCTTGTAATTCTAAGAGTTATACTACCGAGGTGAATTTCTCAATCTTTCAATAATATAGAGAAAAAATATATATTCTCTATAGAGGTAATACATTTTTTTGACAATTGTTGGATCAACAAATCTAATAAAGGAAGGTGGTCATTGATATACGAAGGATTCAAATGACATTTTTTCACATCGAGTTAAATATTTATTCTCAACATGATTCAAGTTATTATTCATAACTCGAGATAGTTGGTTCATCATCCTTATAAAGTGCTTCATTATAGCTTTTATCATGTTAAGAAGGATACCAGTGCATCATCCATTGCACTCATCACGTAAGGGGTTCCTCCTACTTCCGCCCATTTTTCTAAAAGAATAATACCTTTATTAGAAATATATTACTATTAGTTATACTATAATTATAAAGGGATATTAATTCCTAAAAGAACATGCTTTAATATGTTATTCATTAATCAATACTAATAAAAATTACATTTTCTATATATCAGTCATATTTGTTCATAAAAATAATATTATTAACCAAACATAACCCCGATGAGTGTAAAACCTAGTGTGAAGAAAGGAACATTACCATGTACTAGGTGATAATTAAGTAAAATCACAATGCATACTTTTCAGGGTTATTACACATACGTACAACTATGCCAGAGCCACATCAACTTATAGTATCTTGACAAAACATTATTTTCTTTGAAACCACTCAATTAATACTTCACCAAAAATCTAGTGTGGTTTTATATATTTTGACTCATCCATATGGTTCATACTAAGGTTTTATGGTTCTAATTTTCACAAATAACAATCCTTTTCACTAATACAAACTATGGAATCCCACATTTTTAATATATTAATATTTCATTACATGGTACAACACTTAATAAAAAAACTATATTTCAAAGTTTAGATTCCTAAAAATTAAGAATATCGCATATGAATAAAATATAAAATCTTCTAATACACTTGAAAGGATTCTTTATAGGTTCATCATAAGTTACTTTTATTGAATTTCATATCCTGGGGAAAAACATCAATATAAAGGGATGAGTGTAAATCCCATTAAGGCATAAAAAAAAGAAATGGAGCATGAATGATCATCATGGATAATAAATAAGGCATAAAATGAGATAATAATCATAACTACAAGATATATAATATGTAAATGCTACTAAAACATGAAATTTAGACATTCAAAATCATATCATTATGATTTATCACCAAGGTTTCATAAATTGTGATTACCAAGTGTATTCAACAAGGTATCATAAAACATTTCAACTATAGAGATTGAGTCTTTAACCAATTAAATAGTGTTCTATAATGATGCAACATTCACACATATTAATCCATGTTTGTGAAAATGGTCATAAAAATACATTCCATCAATAACACATGGAAAATAAAAATGGCTTTTATATAAAATCAGTGAGTATTGTAGTGCTTAAAAAATTGAACATTACATCATTATTATCCCATGGAAATGAAATGTGGGTTTCATAAATCTAAATTTCCAAATCAATAAATTATGTTTCCATCTAGATGAAAAAACATGGATAAATAAATGGTTTCATTATTCACTATATATGAATATTCTATATAAAAGAGGGAAATTTAAGAAATAAATTTAGTAGCATGATGATATGACACATGAATTAAATAAAGTTCATAGTGATACATAATAGAGGTATTACATTGATGAAACATTATTTTGATGTAATGTGGCAAATAAAAGTGTATTTGAAGACGGTTATTCAACATTTAGGAGGCATACTACAAAGAGGGTTCTTGAATTGAAAAAAGAATAAGAGAATTCACTTACCCTAAATCCTGATTTATTTTATCTCTTTTCCATGTATAGAATAATAGACTTAGGTTTATTATAATTAAGAAAAATAGGTCAATTATGTTCATTTTTTCTATGTATCCATTATAATATTTTAATTATACTTCTTACTTTCCATTGTTAAAGGTGGAATATTTTGATATTATACTTTCTTTAAAATTTCCTGTGTTTATTCAATTTAATGATCTTACTTAATTTCTATTTATCAATTATTATGATTAACTATATAATATTATAAATTCAATCACTTATAAATTTATATATTTTAAATAATTTATTATAATCATCAGTTATGGTGGTGATAGAAAAAGAATTTGGAACATCCTCATGGGCGGTTAACCGACCGTTATTGGGAAACTATTAAAAGAGGAGGTGAATTATGAAAAATAAATATGATGAAAATGTAATTATTTTAGTAGGTTATTATCATTAATATAATTCTAACATAATTTTTAATTTATCTTATAAAATTTGGATATAAAAGGAATTGGTGAGAAGAGGAAGATAAGAGGAAAACAATAGAAGATGTGATAAAAACATATTCTTTTCACAATGTTGTGTACCATTAATGGAACTAAATTCCCTTGTTTCATAGACATTTTTTCCTCTAAAACTTCATTAAATTGTTCAAGGGTTTTGAGAGAGGTTATTTGGTTTGAATTGTGGATTTGGTAAGTGATAGACGATTGGTTTTCAAAAGAGGATATGGGTTATTTATACATGATGATAGGGGTATTGTTTTATAAAATATTGAATACAATACAATATTCATGTTAAAACATAGAATAGAAACATTGTTTACATAAGAAAATCTATTTTAATAAAATAATAAGATTTTGAGACTTTAAAATTTATTATAATTTAAATTTGTTAATTTATTGAGATATAAAGGTGGAAAATTTATAAAATAATATTTTAATGGAATATATTAGACTTTAACATCTGGAAAATAATTTTTACGTTTTGAAAACCTTTTTATTGTATTCAAATGGTTATTTTATCAAATTAATTAATTTTTTGGCTGAAAAAAAAAATCTAGAATATATTATGTCATTATTACCTCATGAATGATGTAATCTAAGATTTTCCTATTATGAAAAAACTGTACTTGTACTATTTACCTAAAATTTTAATTATTTCAGAAAATTTCCAAAAAAACTCATATTGAACATTGATGTAATAATTCCAAAAATAAAATTAATTTAATCAAAATAATTTTTTTTCAATGGTGATATAAATCTTCAATATAAAAAATATTTGTTTTATGAAATACATTAAAATACTATTTATTTAAAATTTTCAAATTTATTTTTATTGAATTATTAACCTTTGTAATGATTTTATGGAACAATAATATTTATATTTTAATAAATTACTCGTGATAAATATTATTTATTTTAAATTCATTATTTTGAGGTGAAATTATTATTTAAACTATTATATTACAATTCACAAATGTCATATTACTATTCCCAACAAGTGGATTACTATTCCAAATATCACATTAAAATTCCAACATTCATATTACTACCAGTAAATATCAATTCATTCATTTAGTCATTATTCACGTCAATTACTATCAAATTTCTATATTTCCATTTTTAGAATGATGATTTGTTTACTAATATTCTGTTTCCTTTCAATAATTTTGTTCATTTTTTCAATATGTTTAATGCATAAAATTATGTATACTATAAGACACATTATTTTGGAAACAAATATTAATAATAAATTCTTAGAAGTTAAATATCACTTATCTAAGTCCCAACATGGGTGTGTTTTCATGGTTGTTTTCGAAGAATTTCGAGGTATGATCTTGCATCCATTAGTCTCCACTAATCTCCTCCATTTTTCTCTAGGTTTGGTTTTCCCTATTATGTTTTTTATTACTACTTCCTCTAAATCATGGTGGAATGGGATACCATTGGTGTAGAGTTTTCTCTTCCTCAGAAGAGGGTGACCTGGGATGCTATTTACACTTATCCATGTCTTATTTTTTTGAGGTACATCTACACTGTAAATTTTAAAACTTTTAAAGTCTAGATAAAATTAATTTAATAATTTTTTGTGTATTGTTTCATAATTATTATTTATGTTTGACCTCAAGAGCATGAAAGTTGTTTTTAGTGGGTGTTTTATGGTTCCAACATGATCAAAATGACCGAGGATAATTTGGTAATTATGCCTTTATGTATATAATGGTTTATATAAATATATTTTATTGAGATTATTTAATTGAATATAATGTGATTTAATTAATTAATTCTGGTTGTTTGGTTGTCATAAAAATCCTTGTATGTATATTTTAGGGAAGGATGAATTTGGACAATCCTCAAAAACTATTTTTCCATTTGTTTATAAAAGTAGAAAGATCATAAATGGTCAATGGTCCCTCATAATTTCTCTAGGCTAAATATCATATGCATATATGGTATATGATGTGCAAGGGTTCCACCACTGATAGCATGAGGCCCTTAATTTAAATGATTAACTATTTAACTAATCTAAATGGTTTGTTAGTTAAATAAAGTTATTTTACCTCAAAAATCTCATTAGTATATATATAGGGAAAAGTGACAAGGGATACATCAGTCCCTTGGGAACTGGCTCAATTCCTCGACCTCCATGATCCAAGACATTACTATATACCCTTTTCATTAATTGAAAAGAACTCTAATATGCATCATTATTTTGTTAATGCGAATGAAAAACAAAGAGGATGTTGAACTATAATACTTTTTACCTTCTTTAAGAGTATGGTGCAGTTGAACTTGTATGGTTTTCCTTGGGGTTCTTTATTTGCTTAAATATCAACCCTAATTTCATTAAGTCCTTAAAGGTATTGATTTATTAGAGGGTATATCTTAGAGATGTTCTTCCTCTTGGTAATGGGATCTATTCTTCAAAAGAAACATGGAAGGGGCCCTGATTAGGGTTCCACGATCACATTAAGATGATGATAAAGAAGTGATAGTAATTGGTAGTAGTGTAAAAGAGTATCCCTTTATAGAATAATTAATTAGCATAAACACTAATTCCAATGATGTGATTCGATGGGTCCTTGAATTTATACAACCCTCTGGACACAAAAAATTACTAATTTATTTAAAAATTAAATTATGATTAGTTGTACATTGGTAATTATAAATGAATTCATTTTACTGAGGTATGTGAAACACTAAAATGCTTTTATGGTTAGGTGAAAAGGACACATATGACTCTTAACTACCTATTTATTAAATTAAATTTAAGTTCCTCTTGAATCCAGAATGTGACAAATCAATTTTATATATAAGTTTATAATCTTAGGTATATTATTAATTATGTATTTTTATATTTGAATTAATGTTGTTATATAGTGAACTAGTCTTAACCTACATGGATATTACATCATTTTAGATGAATATTCAGTACATTAAAAAAGTACATACTTGGGGACCAAAATAGTTTAGCATCATTAGAAACTCAGAAAACATTCCTTCAAATTGGTGAAAGATCTTCAAAATAACCTATAAAGATATTATCCTTTAGTACTCCAACATAAAACCTTTCTTTGTAACCTCTTGGAAGGAAAAATATAAAATTGTGAGCTTGGATTATCATTAATGGTAAAAATAAAGGAGATACATAAGCATAACTTGTACATAAAGGTATGAGAACATGATAATAATTATTGAATATCATACCATACATATCATAGACCATATCATGATTCATGGCATAAATATTGGTAGTCTATAAGACATGAATCATAAGAAGATCAAAGAACATGATTCATTAGAGTATAAAATTTGACATAAGACATGAACTTGTATCATACACATTAGTTTATAACATTTGGAACATTTGTAAATATAAACACATTCACTCATTAAGTTAAGGATATGAAATAAGGACCACACATAAACTTATGGACATGCAAAAAAGATCAATGAATAACATTTTGCACATGTAATCAGGATAATAAAAACTATTATGAACATGTAATTAGGTTCACACATAACATTTTGAACATGCAATCAGGTTCACACATAACATTGTGAACATGTAAGCAGGTTCACTCATAATATTGTGAACATGTATTCAGGTTCATGCCTAACATTGTGAACATGTAATCAGGTCCACAAAAAACATATGGACATGCACCTAGGTATATTAATAACATTATGAACATGTAATAAATTTCCCTCATAACATTTTGAACATGTATTCAGGTCCACCCATTAACATATTTAAATGCAACCATGTCCATGCCTAACATTATGAACATGTAATTAGGTTCTTACATAACATTTTTGAACATGTAATAAGGATCACTCATTACATTGTGAACATGTAATCAGGTTAATGCATAACAAATATACTCATGAGACATCCATAATTACCCAATGCATTAGATGGAGATATAGGTCCCACCCATCACATAATTAAAACTGTATTTATGTTTCCACTAGAGATTAAACCGTCACTATATCATAACCTACAAAATGAAATGGGGATCAAAACAATTTAATACTATCATAACTTATGGGGTATATAAAGGTTTCATAATCATTTATTTATATTGTAACCCATAAAAATAATCTAGTTTCATTATAATTTTAACATTATATTGCATGTGGAAGAGAAACAGGTTTCATAAAACAACATTTCATCTTAAACATAAATGATTCAAAGAAATAGTAAGAATTATGTCCTTGGATAATATCCCTAGTAAGGAATAAAATATATAAAAATAAAATAGATTACAGAGATAGTAATTTTGATATATAATTTAAAATAATTATTTTATAAAAATATAAAAAAAATTAAAAAATTATTTTTCAAAAAAAACATTTTCAAAACATTTTTCATTGAAAATAACATTGAAAACTTATAAAGGGTGATTTAAAAACCATTTCAAAAAAAATTAAAACATAATAATTTTTTGAAATAAATTTCTTTGAATATAATATTAAAATAATATTTAGAAAAAAAATTAAAAAAAATTTACAAAATATTCTTTTTGAATAAAATGGATTTCTAACCAAAGAAAGAAATAAGGTCATATTTTCTTTAAAAAAATCTTAATTATCTTACGTAAAGAAGAGTGAAAATGGTATAATTAATTTAATATATCATCAATAACCATTTAAGGTGAAAATTAATGATAATTATTTATATATGGATCATAATATTTCATTAATGGAAGCATAATTGTAAACATTCATAATAAATTATTAGATTTTAGTAATAAACTCTTGTCACTTTTCTATCATTGAAACATAATACCCATGATAAAATAAAATTAAATTATGATTTATATATCAATAAAATAAGTAGATTCATTTTATGAAAGGTAAAAGGTTATTATATACAATTTCAAAAATAATATCGATTCATAACAAAACATGTGTCACAAAGAGGAAAAATTGATACAAAAGTACCATTCGGATTTGGTATGTCTTAAACAGTAAACCCCATGAATGATAGATCATCATATGGATATTTCAATACCAATTAAATAAATTATAATAATCATTGAATATATTCATGGTAATTATATACATAAAACAAATAAAACGAGTGGTGAATATGGAATAATTTTTGCAGAAATAAATGTGAGACTAGAAATCCTCTTACTACATGAGTAACTTTTGAATCGTAATCCCCATGAAATAATCACATCAATTAAAACACTAAATATCATGAAATAAATTAAATTCATGATATAAAATTTCATTGGTCTGTATATACACTACACAATAAGAATAAGTGGGGAATATAAAATATATCTCATAAAAATAAAAGTGAGACGATAAAACCCTCACTACATGAGTAAATTTTGAATCATGGGATCTGTGAAATAATAAAATAAATTTAATATTTTAATATAATTAAATAAAGTAAATTAATTATTTAACTTTACATTGGTAAGTATATAATACACACAATAAGAATAAGTGGTGAATATAGCATATATCTTAGAGAAATAACAGTGTGATGAGAAAACACTTACCTTAAGTGTTGAATTTCGTCACACACGTTCAAACCTCTTGTATAATATATTTAATTTTCTTATAAATATACAATAAGAGAATATTATTATATATCATATCATATATTATTTTATTATCACTTTATAATACCTTTTTATTAACAATTCTATGTTAATGTTATATTTTAGGAAATATCCACTTTGGTTTTCGTATATGTTTTGACTTGTTATCTTTATCCTCATACTTTGATCATGATTTAATTATTTAAATAATTTAAAACATGATCTAAATATCATATATATTATCTATATAATTATTTACAATAATCTATAAAATATATAAATATGAAAATAATTACACCATTCATTGACACGGTGGGCCATATGTACGCATGAACGTTGTTTCCATTTTCTTATCAAATTTCTAAAGAAACAAAAGTAAATGATATATATATATAATCATTATAGTAGGATTATTATATCATATATATCACTTATTTTTTTAAACATATCTTTAATACATTCCATGTAAAGTTTGAACGAATCTAATCTCTTTGTGGAGGTGATTGTCCGTACGTCCGCAAATAAAATTATCATATTCCCAAAAAATGGAAAGCATGAATGTATGTGTAATATAGTGATTTTAAAATAATAAATATATAATAAATATCATATATATATATCACATAAAATCATTTAATCCATCATTATTCCCAGCCTTTAAATGTGATAATGGAAGAATGAATGACATCGGTTTGTGGGGCGGTAGTCTACCACACACATGAACAAAAATTATGTATCCCATTTGATGGTTTTGTGTGGATTTTATGGTTGTAAACTTAAAATAAAAAAATTATCAGAATATTTAAGATAACTATTTATTTATATAAGAATGATATAAAATTCATAGAAATGGATGATAGAGAAATAAAGAAAATTGCTCGTTAGAAGACTATTACCTCATTTTTTGGGTAACTCCTTTTGGTCTACACCAAAGGACTTACTTGGTTTGATTTCATCCCAAAGTGAGTATTATTGTTTTATAGTTGGTAATTTGGGATCTAATTTGGGAATATTTGTTACATTAAAAATGTTTTGAGTGGTGTGAATAGATGGGGAGAGGTTGTGGCCTTTTATAAGAGAGAGGACCAACATGATATTTTAAAAAACAAGTTAGGTGTACCCAGTTTATTACCTAACATAATTCCAAAGAAACCTAAAATACTAAATAATATAAGTTTTAATATTCATATATGACCATAAAATGGGTGTTATACAAGTTTCTATGTTATTTTTGACCTTATGTTTAAGGGTTAGTCCCTTGTTATACTAGCTTTTCTCTTAATCATTGTAATTAATTTTAATTGAATTCACTTATATTTGTGTTCAAAAATTATGTCAACATTATTATAAATTATAAATTATTATGATTAAAAATAATTAATAATTTTTTCCAAAATTTATTATTTCAATAGGTGTAAATTAATTTAAAATTAATCATGCGGATGAGATGGAAAAACAAGTTTTTACAGTGAAAATGTTATAAAGTTTGAAATGTTTTTATAAAACATTTCAATGTGAAATTGATTTAAAGAACTTAAATTGCATGTCTTGATTTATAATTTATTAATTATAAATTAAAAATAATTTAATATATAATTAATATTTGTGAATATGTTATACGAAAAATAAATTTTCCATTAAAATCCAGTGTTTTTCACCATTCAAAAAACAAATTCTTTGAAAAATGAAAAAACATTTACCAAAAGTAAATTTTGATATTCCTATTTAAAAAATGAAGTTTATTTTTTCAAATAAATATTATAAAAGTGTAAAAAATTATATTTAATATAGTTTCCCCATTATAACAAAGTAAAATTACCTTTTACAAAAGTAAATATTTTTATTCATAAATTTGCTTTGTTCTTATCTTATTCCTATAAAATTTATTGGATGACTATAAAAAATTTATTGAACATATAATATATAAATTTTATTAAAACAATTATCCAATGTGGTATTTTTTAATTTATTTATAAAAACATGTTTCCTTATAAAAAATAGTTTTCTTAGAAAATTAATTTATTTATTTTCAAATAATTCTTAAATTCATTTCTAAATAATTAATAACCAAAAGATTAAATTAATATACATGTATAAACCATATTTTCGCAATTTAGTTAATATTATTCATAACATCCATTCTAATTTATTGGTGGTAACTATAATATTATTTTAATAATTGTATTAATACTATATTTTAGTTTTGTATTAATTTGTTTTAAGTGTAATAAAAGATATTTAAGTAACTCAGTATTGTGTGTAAAACAAGCCAAAAATTATTTTTTTTATACCTCAAGATAATATAAGTTTTGTGTTTAGTGAAATATTTAATTTGTGTTTCTTGTAATGCAATCCAAACATAGTGGTTCTATATAACACAATGTATATTCAGTGTTGCATGAAATTCATAATATGAAAAAGAATATATTAATTTGAAAAAATATTGCACAAAATCTCCGGTTGTTACATTCTACCCCCCATAAAATTAATTTCACCATAAAAATTTTCCTAGGTTATTGAATTTTTAATATTTGAAATTTAATTTCCCTGAAAACCACATCATAAAAATTAATTCTAAAACATACATTAAAAAGAAAAAAGGGAAACTATAATGTGTACCTAAATTAATTAAAAACATGGTTACCATGTATGAGCACATAGGTTAGAAATTAATATTATGCATAGTATAAAAGCATAAATATTTATATATATTGATAAATATCATTGATCACAAGCAAGTAAATTCTCAATGGAATGTTAAGTGCCTCAAACCCAAAAATTTGTGATGATTTATAAGACCATCAGTTTAACAAAAATGATGGTATTAGGATAGATATTTTTTTAATATTCATTTCCTAGGGTTGAAGAATTCATTGACTATCTATGAACAAAATAAAATATACTCAACTGGTTTTATTCAATTTCATATGAACAATTTCACCCTTTTTTTTGCCTTCCTCAATTTCCAATTCATCACTTACTCCAGAAATGAAGGTGAAATTTTCATTCCTAAATTACTAACATATCATCAGGTATAATGATAATTCATTCCACCTTTCATTAGTTAACATCATAGAAAAATGGTTAGTACATGTTATCAAATATGCATAAATCATCATACAGTGAGATAATACTATAATCTCTAAAATCTCTTCCAAAGTTTAACTTAAACCCTTCTACAAATTATTAACATCATACACTTTCAAAATATTTAAATAAAAAACATTATAAATAATTCCACAAAATTTCTCCAAATTAGCTTAATATTCAACCCCCATATATTATAAAGTAACTCTTGGTTGTTTCATACCAAAACTATAGATGCCTTCATCATTTTTTCTCCTGGACATTTTCTTTAAATGTTTTAGGCGTGGTGACATCTTCATTGAAACAAAAAGAAAAATCCAGTGTAGGAGAAAAGTAGCAAAAGAAAAAAATAGGAAACAAACCAGGAAATATTAACATGTTCTAGAGTGTGTATCATGTTGTGGTAAGGAAGGTGCCCACCATTTCCGCGAGAGTATCTTCCCCTCCTTCCAGACTTTGCGCACGTCTGTTCACCATATTGATCATCTAAAGGTATATCTGAAACATTGCGAGTAGTCGCAATGGATGTTGACTCAACTTCACTAATATTGGCAGTAAGAAACTCAAATTAGTTTGAAATGTAAACATTATTTATTACTTTCTCAAGATTATTTGTGTTTTCCTCCATGGGATTCATTCCATCCTTCTGTGAGTAGATTTCACTCATCTCCAACTCTTGTATTCCAGTTCTTTGTGCACCCTATTCTTTTTTTCTAGTACCTTGGGCAAGAATATTTAACTTTCCTGAATTTGGCATTGTATTTTGACTATGAATGTGCTACATCATTCTAGTTTCAGCTGATAATCCAAGATGACTAGTGTGAAATGGTGAATGATTATGTATAAGAAAATCACCCTCATTCAAGGGCAGGGATTCGAGTGATACTTCACAAGCCAAAGAATCGGTGTGCACACTCATAACCTATAGTGGATAGGGTTCCAAAACCACCTCATTCTTTCCTTTCACTCTACTTTTATCAATGTTTATAGCTTAGCCTTTGGTAATAATATTCTCTAAAGTCGTGGAATCTAGCACTATCTTGACTTTCCTCCATTTTAGAGCATGAATCGCATGCCTAAACCTATCATCAGAGTCTTATTGTGCTGAGAGTTTTCTTTCTTCTTGACGATCTTTCTAGTTGTACTCATTTCTTTCACCATCCATTCCTTTGACAAGTGCATCCATAAATGAGATGCCTCCTTCATTTTGGTTACTTCCTTTAGAAATATCAGCCTAGCTAACCCTATTTATTCCATCCACATATAGATTTGAATATTCCCTTGGTAGAGGATCTTAAATATCAATCCTTCGCACCTTTTAAAATATCTTCAACAACTTTCATCTATCGAGAATGGAAATTGTCCACCAAATGAGCCACATCAATAACCTTTTGAATAGAATCATGCTTCTTCTTCTTTTGAAAGTGAAACACATCATGTATTCTATTTTAATAGTTATAATAGATAAAATATTTTCAATATTGTGAATCTAAGTGTCCAATAATTTGAAAAACTTTACAGAATGATAGAAATTTCTCATATTCTATTCTTAAGAAAATTTCGTCATTCGATGTAGATAAAACAACTCTATCAATTAGCATAACACTTAGATCAATTTCCACCAAAACCTGAGCATAATTTCCATAACTAGACTTTTCAATTGCATAATACATTCTAATTGGAATTACAATCATGGAAGAGATGTCAAATATGAACTCAGGATACCATAATACTCAGTTTAGTCCATGAATTTTTACCCATACCTAAGCATATGTATCTTTGAAGTCATTCAAGTTAATGATTATTTTCCAATAATGTATCCACAATGTTCTAGTCTTGATATTAATAGAACCTATGCTCCATGCACATGCTTTGAGTTCCATAGAGGGAAAAATTATGTGGAAATTACCCCGACCAGTGGATATGCATTTGAAATCGGTAAAACCCCAAATTGAATCTAAATGCGAAATAATATATACTAGTTTCCATGGATTCATACCTTTAAATAGTGAAATTTGAGCTATAAATGAATGTATTAATAGATCTATCTGAGCTGAAATATCATCTTTATAAGATGATACATGGTCCATATACCCTTTTCAGATGATTTTATTAGGGGAGCAGTTCGCCAGCGGGACAAAAGAGCTCTCTAAGAAACCAGATAACTTCTTCAGATCTTCAATATCACCATCCTTCCTTGTCATTGAGGAATCCAAAGTTGACCAAACAACATATTTATGTGAGGTGAAAGAGTGCATAATTAGGGTTCACTGGTTTTGGGCAAGTGAAATATTGAGCAGCGGTGGGAGTCTCCTCTCCAGTTCCTCCATCCTCTTGAAACATGGTAATAACTTGAATTAACATAAACCCTTATTCAAAACATTCATAATTTCTTATGAAAAATATTATTAAATATTTTCCTTAAATACAAAAAAAATGTAAACTTTCTACATGATAACATAAACGAATTTTTTTTTAAAAAAAAATCATTATTTATTTCCATTGTAATTAATACTATCCAATTTACTTTATCCATATTAATCATCTCTTTTTCCAATCTAAACAAAATTTTATCAACATCAACAACACATTTAGGGTTAACTTATCTTAATAAAAATATCACCATTATATTAAATAGATTTTCTATTTCATAATCACCATTCAATATATTTTTTAAAATCCATAATGGAAATCATATACTTCATTATTCATATAAGATAATTCTTGATATCCAATACATATCCAATTCAATCATGTAGCTTTATTATTAATCCATTAACTATGATTCCGCATCTTATTCCTTAGTACCCATTAACTAAAATATTTAATCTGAATCAGTTATACTCAATTTAATCATGCTTATTAAAAATACTATTAGAACATCACATACCTTTCACTTTTGATTCATGGTATCTTTATCTTCAGTAGTATAGCTAATAATCAGACCAACTTCCTGATTCTATTCATGAGATTTATAATGAGGAAATTTATTTTAATAATGAAAATAATTTCCACAAATGAAACATTCAATGTTAACTTAGTTCCTTCTGGTTACCTTTATTTACTAAAACTAGAAATCATAGTCTGAGCAGCACTTATCATAGCTGAAATCCAAATAATCATGAAAATAAAATATAGGATTTCTAAATAATAAAACCTAACTCTTTAATACATGAAACCTTAGGATTATACTAAGTTATTCATAGTATTGTTATATTTTAATCCTTCATTATGGTTTGTAAAGTGTTTTTAATTCCCAATTCATACTCTCTAGGAGTTTCAAACTATATTTGCAGAAAGTATTGTTGTTGTGCACCAGTTCCTGATCTAGTATAGCTCAATATGGAGTTTGGGGTAGGGGTTACCCTTATGTACATCTATTATATAGACACATCCACTTTAATTATCCATTCTGAGATGTATTTTTAAGAAACCACTTGCTCAATCCTTTACTATAATTCTAGGAAATTCTCCAATACATTAACTCATCCATATAATTGTCCTTATAGATATCCCCAAACATATCCTTTGAAATATCCTTAGGAATCTCACTAAATATTTTCATCATAGTTTCTAAATTTTGAATAAAACCTTCCCTTTATACCTACTATGGTGAACTAGGCTTAACATACAAGGATATGAAATCATTTTAGAAAAAAATTCAGCACATTACAGAAGTACATGCCTGAGGACCATAATAGTTTAGTGTATTTGGAAACATGGAACACTTTATTCTAATCTTTTGAACAATATTCAAAATATCCCTTAAATATATTACCCTTTATAACTCCTAGATAAAAAATTTCTTCATAACCGGTGGAAAGGGAACATAATAAAGGGTGAGTTCATATGCTCAGTAAAGGTAAAAGTAAAAGATATATGTAAGCATAACATTAACATATGGTTATAAGAACATGAGAAAAACATTTGAATATCATTACTTGTATATCAAGAAAATAATCGTGATTCATGTAATAAATATTAGTTGTTCAAAAGGAATTAATCAAAAGAAAATAAAAGAACATCAGTCATGAGAGTGTAGAATTGGAATAAGACTTGGAATTGTGGAAAACACATCAAAATATAATATTGCGAAAATGTTTAAATAGAAACAAGCTCACTTGTTTAGTTAACGGCATGAAATTAGACCCTTGTATATACTTAAGGACATTAAAAAAGGCCACACATAACCTTTTTAACATTTAATTAGGTTCACACAGAAAATTTTGAACATGTAATTATTTTGATGCATAACATTATGAACGTTTAATCTGGTTCACTCATAACATTGTAAACATGTAATTATGTTCACACATAACATTATGAACATATAATCTGGTTCATGCATAACATTTTGAACATATAATTTGGTCCACACATAAACATATGGAAATGAAACCAGGTCCACGCATAAAATTATGAACATGTAATCATTTTCACATATATAATTGGGAATATGTAATTAGGTCCACCCATAAACATATAGACATGCAACCAGGTCCACGTATAACATTATGAACATGTAATCAGGTTCCCACATAATGTAGTGAATACATAATATGGTTCAATCATAGGATTGAGAATATGTAATCATGTCCACACATAACATATATACCCATTAGTCATCCATCATTACTCAGTGCATTGAAGGGAGATATAGGTCACACCAATTATATATTGAAAACAATATTTATGTTTTCCATAAGATCATAAATATTTATCATATAATAACACATGAAATGAAATCATTATTATAAAAATTTCATCTTATCATAACCTATGAGAAAGATATATGACTTGTATCTATATATTCATAGAATAACCAAGGAAAATAAGCTGTTTTCAAGAAAATTTTAACATGTTATATCCCATTGAAGAGAAACGGGTTTCATAAACAACTTTTCATCTTAAACATAAACTATTCAAAGAAAGAATAATAGTTATTTCCTTGGATCATATCCCAAATAAAGCATAAACTTTATAAAAGTATGTCATATTATATAGAGAATAATTTTGAAAGATAGTTTAAAATAATACTTGAGGAAAAAATACTTTCAATTTGAAAAAAAAAATAAAACATAAAACATTTTGAAAACATTTTTCTTTGAAAATAACATTGAAAACTTATAACAAAAGTTTTGAAAATAATTAAAATCGTTATTAGATCCTAAAAATTCATAAAATAATCTTCCTTGATAATTATATTAAAATATCATCTAAAAGTTTTTTGAAAACATTTTTAAAAAATAGGGTTTTTGAATAAAATTATTTTCCAACCTAAGAGGGAAATAAGGTTGATTTTTATTAAAAAATCATAACTATATTAAGTAATAAAGAGTTAAAAATGGTACCATTAATTTCATATATCATGAATAACCATAGGATAAGATAATTCATGAGTTTTATTGAGATATTTATCATAATATTTCATCAAATCAATCATAGTTGTAAATAATCCTGATAAATGATTAGATTGAAGCACAAAAAATATTACCACTTGTGCAACATTGAATCATAATCCCTATGAAAGAATAAAATTACATTAATCTTTAGATATCATGAAAATGATTATTTTCGTGATACAACATGCCAAATGCTATTATATACACCTTGTATATAAATATGGTTTGATAACATAGAATATGTCTCAAAGAAGAAAAATTGAGACAAAATTACCCTTCTGAATCAAATATATCTTTTTCTACAACTCACTATCTTCTTTCTATTATTTCTTAATTCGGTCTGATAGGGATGATTTCACTACCACCTACAACAAAATAGAGGAATTCCCTGCACCAACAACTTCAAATCCATAATTTATAAAATTAGAAACCAAAGGATCACATTCCATACATAGCGTGGTTAATGTAGCAGTACTCTTTTGACTCAAATCTTCAGCCACTTTATTTTCCTTTCCCAGATGGTAATGGATCGTGTGATCATAATCCTTGAATAATTATAGCCATATCCTTTGTCTCTTGTTTAATTCTTTCTTATTTAATATATACTTCAAACTATTGTGATTAGTATATATTTCACACATTAATCCATACAAATGATGCCACCAAATTTTTAATGCAAAAACAATGTCATCCAATTCCAAATCAAGTGTAGGGTAATTTAACTCATGAGGTTTCAACTGACCGGAAGCATAGTCATTTTCCTGATCATTCTAAATAAGAACAAATCCAAGTTCTTTAAAAGAATCATGACTATAGATAACAAATTCACCATTTTTGAAAGGCTGTTCCAAAACTGGAGATTTCACCAATATTCTTTTCAATTCCTAAAAACATTCATCACGCTATTTTTTCAAGATGAGCTTAACACCTTTCCAAGTTAACATAGTTAGTTGGATCGATAAACATGAAAAATATTAAACAAACCTCCTGTAATAACCTTCAAAACCAAGAAAACAATGAATCTCAGTTATATTTGTGGGTCTTGTCCATTCTTTAACAACTTTTGTTTTAGCAGGATCAACAGTTATCCCATATTTAGAAATAATGTAACCAGGAATAAAATTTTTTGTAACCAAAACTCACACTTTTTAAGTTTCTCATACATTTTTTTTAAGGTTTGCAAGGAAACTCATAAATTAATTTCATGCTCCTATTTACTCTTAGAATATACCAAAATAAAATCAATAAAAACAACCAAAAACTTATCCAATAACTCACACAGAATTATATTCATAAGATCCATGAATATAGAAGATTCATTGGTTAACCCAAAAGTCATAACTAAAAATTCATAATGGTTATATCTGGTACAAAATAAAGTCTTCGGAATGTTTGTTTCCTTTAATTTTAACTGATGGTACCCCGACCTCAAGTTAATATTTGAAAAATACTAAGCTCCCTAGAGATAATCAATAAAATCATCAATATAAGGAAAAGGATACCTTTCCTTAATAGTTATGTTATTCAAGGATCTATAATCAATGAAAAGTCTCATTGAACCATCTTTCTTTTTAAAAAACAAGATAGGAGTACCCCATGGTGATGTGATAGGTCGAATGAACCCTTTATCTAATAACTCATGCAATTTATTATTTAACTCTAAAAGTTCAATTCGAGACATCACATAGGGGGGTTTGAAATTGGATTAGCATCAAGAACTAAGTCAACTATAAATTCATCTTCCCGATCAGGTATTATACCTGGAAACTCATTAGTAAAAACATCAAGATACTCATTTAATACTAGCCCATCATTAATATGATTAGTTCCTTTGTTTTCAACAATATGTGCATGGTAACATTCATTTCCATCTTTTACTAGTTTCTCACCTTCTTGATATGTTATCAAAAGTAAGTGTTCATTCTTGTACAAAAATTCAAATTATTTCTAAAAATAAACCTCATTATCTCTACATTCAATCTTAGCATGATAAATGGAAAGTCAATCTATACCCAAAAATAACAGCAAAATCTACTAGAGAAAAAACAATAAGGTTTTAGGTAGATTTGTTTTGAACACAAGTACATGAAGTTTCTTATAATTTCTTTCTATCTCAACATTTCTTCCAGGTTTTTTTACCACAAGTTCAGGATTCATAACTTGAGATGGAATTCCCAATTTACTTTAAAATTTATCATAAATGAAATAATCTGTAAACCCTAAATTAAACAAAACATTGGCATAATCTGAATAAACAAACAATTTACCTGATACTACTTCATTTGATGGCCCAATATCTTTTGAACTAGTTTCAAAGGATTTCATCACCCCTTTTAGCTTGTAGTCTAGATGCTTTCCTTCATTTGAGTTATTAGTTGGACATGCATTTTCGTAATGACCCATTTCATTACACTTAAATCATTTTACTGACTGTAAATCAGATTTGGTCTTACCATTACCCTGATATTTTTCTGTGAAATTACGAGCCTTATATCCCATTTTACCACTTCAGAAGAACTTACCAGAATTCAAAAGGCATTCCCCAGTGTTACTTTTTACAACAATTTTCAGAAACTGTAAACTTATGTTTATTACCATCAAACTTTTTTGAAGAGTTCTTCCCTTTCTTCTGCAACCTTGACCTATTATTCTATTGTTTTTTCAAAGAACACATGATCATCAGAAAACTTTATTCCCACCTTCTCTGCACATAGAACAAGTATTTCATAACTTTTGAACTCATGAAAAGCTAAATCCATATGATACTTTGGATTTTATCCGGATTAAAAACAACTAATTTTAAAATAAAGATCTTATATGAAATTTGGGGCATAACTTTCCATTAAAGTTAATTTTTCTTCCTAAGAAGCCACTTAGTCATCCTCCTACCTCAATTACAATATTTTTTTTCCATCCTAAGTCGAACCGCCTTAGGAAAATATTTCTCAAGGAACATATCTTTGAATTCATCGCAATAATTAGAATCAATCTCCTCACTATCCCTGATATTTTTAACCATCGACCACCACTGATCAGCTTCACCTTAAAAATAGTAAACAGCAAGACTAACCTTTTGATGTTTTGAACACCCCATGACATCAAAAATATTTTCTAGTGCTTTAATCCACCCTTTAGCTAGCATAGGGTCAGATGATCTTCTAGATGATTTGGTATGTTGCCTCGTGAAATGATCCACTAATAAAATTTTCCTCTATGGTTGATCTGGATAATCTCATTCATGGATACCACCACCATTTATATCCTGAGTCAATTGTTCCATCACTGTAACAAACTTTTCAGTTCCGATTATGACCATCTCAGGTTGCTGATTTGGAAGTTTGTTTTCCTCTTGATGTCATCCCATCATAGCTGCCATGTTCCCTCTATGGAAAACCATTATAAACATAGAAATATCTTAGGTGAAGCAATATGTAAATCTTTAGATTCTATATCATTTCAAAATTACCATAAAATATTTTATTGGTAGTAGTTTAAAAATATCCTAACTCCTAAAGTTATCTAAACCAACCTCTGATAACAACTATAAGTCCCCAACATTAAACATTACATCTCAGAAATTACAAAGTAGACACTTATTCTCTATCCAATTTTTTCACAAAAATAAAAATCCTTAAAATAAAACAAGAATTATTTTATTTATATAAATCTTCTTGAATTCTTCCATTATCTTACCATTCCTTATACCCTTTGAATAAACATTTCAAAAACATGGTATGAGCATAAAAATCATTGTAAGGGTTATAAAATAATGAAAGAAAACATTATCACATAAATACATAAAAATCAATGAAATCGTAGTTTTCTATCATAAAACCTAAGATCACTAACATAAATCATGAAATCATAAGATTTATGAATAACAAACAGAAATCATAAATCATAATGGTATCTTGTGGAATCCTAAACATACTTACATTGTGTCTTTCACAGCTACATATGGAGTTACATTTGGAATACTCATCAATGTATAATCCCAAAATCTCTTAGGAGAAACATTAAAATTTACCTCTGTCACATTACCCAATGCATTAGAGATATATCCCAAACTTACCTACCCTTAGTTTATCACGGAACCACCCATATATGTAAATAATACCTAAGAACCGTAACATAATCATAACACATAAAACAAGCTTAAAGGAAATATAACATTTCCACATGGCAATCACAATATATAATTTTAATATATTGAAATAATCAATCCATTCTAAAAACCATTTTCAGTACCAAAATACGTAAAAAATGGTATATGGTATTTATTTTTATTTTAAAAACATTATGTCTTATTAAGGAATCCAAATATCAAATAATACACACAGTGGTAGAAAGGTCACTGTCACCGCATACGTTAAAAAGAAACATTACATTTGTCATTTAGTAAAATGCTTTGTAAAACAAAAGATTCCTTTTGAAAAATATTGAATTAAATTAAAAGAAAAAGTTTATAATTATACATCTTATAAAATAAGGTCATATATAAACCAAAATATACCACAATGAAAGGAGATTGAGAGGAAGTCCCATACCTTGAGTCTCACTCATCATGTATGTTCCTTGTTCATCCTGAATAATAAACATAATTTAATTTCTAATTGATTCATAACACTTTCAAGTTTATTATTCCTTTTATAATACTTATTACCACATTATATACATTAAATAATTATTTAATTTAATATCATTTGTTTTGTCAATATTCGGTACTTGAGTCAAAAATAAACTTGTTTGATGTAAATTTTGCATGTTGTTAAAAGTCCATCATCACCATAATATTATTCATGATTTAAGTATCATATATATAATATATATCATATATATCCAATATATGTATATATATATTTATATATGTATGTAAGTATGTATTTATAATAGTACATAACATTTGGAGATAATAAATGAAATCCATCATTCATGTAGACGGTAGGTCGTACGTACGCATGAACGCTACTTTCATTTCTTTTTCAAAATTAAAGTAATGAAAACTAAATTATACATAGGTATATTTTAGTTACATTATAATATAATATTTTATATATGTTACATAAGTTCTTTAACTCCATCCTTTATACGTTCCATGTATGGCATGAACGAGTCATATCACTTTGAGGGGGTGGTACTATACACTTCATCAAATGAAATTATCATATTTACACATTATGGAAAAAATAAAGATTTGATTTAAATAAAAAATAAGAATAATAGGTATAGTATAAATATAATATATATCAAATATAAATATAGTTCCATTATAATGGCCACCATGAGATGTGGTAGGGGAAAATTGAACAATCATCATTTCGTGAGGCAGCAGTTCGCCGTCCACAAAAACTATATATTCATATCCATTAGATGAAGGTGTGTGTGTAATTTTAGTTCTGATCCTTATCATAAAAAATAATAATATATTGGGGATACTGGTGTTGTTATGTAACCAAATAATAAGAATAGAATAGATAGTGAAGAAGTAAATAATGGAAAGGAACTTTAGAGAAGACACTACCTCTTAAAATGTGTAACTCCCTTTGATTTGAGCTAGAAGGATTTCTTGAATTGCCCTCTACCTAAGTTAAGGATTATATGATAAAGAGAGAGATGTTTTGGGATTATTTGGGCAGAGTTTGGACAAACCAAGGGGCTTGAGATATGTGATTAAATGGGTAGGGCTGATGCCCTTTTATAAGAGGGATGAGGGGAATTTTATGAAGGTTTTGAAGTATTATTTTATTATAAAATGATTTTTCAGTTTACAAATGTACCAAAGTCATTTATTTAAAATCTAAGACGTTTTTGGTTGGAAAAACTCTCAAACAATAGGTTTTAGACAAGTTTAAATCACAAATTTAACCTTAACTTTTAACTTTAACCCTTAGTTAATTAATTTAACTCTTACCATGTCTTCTTGTATATTCATACTATATGGTAAATATAGTTACTATAAAGTGATAGTAAAACCTAAAGTGGTTCATTAATAAAATTTTCAACATTATCTAATTAATTTGGCCAAATATTAGATTTTTAGGACTATTATATCATTTAATAAAATAGTATTTGTTTTAAAAACACATTTATGTCAATTTTATACTATTCATATCATGAATTCTTTTAACATCCACAAAAACTTGATTATTTCAAAAAAAAACTTCATTAATTCAAATATAAAAAATCATTCTCATCCATAAAAAAATTTTATGGCATAAAAAGTTTGAAAATAAATTTATTGTAATTTATATAATCTCATTTATTTAAATCATTCATTAATAAGGTAATCACAACATCATCATTGTGTCATAAATATATTTATTTATTTGATGTCTCAAAATTATAAATAAAATACCATGATACAGAAAATATTTTATATTTTTAATGACTATTTATAGTATGATATATCACTTATATAACCCTCTATAAAAATTGTTTTAGTAAAAAATACGGGTTTATGTTATATTTTTCTTTACTTTAAATTAGTTCTTATAGAATTTAATTTTCACATAAAAGTGACTCCATGGGGTCCCAAAATCGATACAAGGATAACCATGGTCGGAAATATCTCATCCAATAGTATTAGAACATGTTTTAGAGTAGTTTAATATTATTATAATATTATTTTTTAGCCTTATTTACCAAATTTACCCTTTAACCATTGTAAATAAAATAATTACTGAAGTAAGTATTTATAATGTCTAAAAATAAAAGGTACATGTTTACACAATTTGGACCTCCAAATTAAAAATATATAATCCATTTTTCCAAATTCAAAATACATCAGGTTCAGTAATTAATTTAAAATTAATTCCCGTTGTCAAAACCAAAAAGCGTGTTTTTAAGAAGTCAAAACTACAAAAGATTGACATGAGTTTCTGTCCAATTTCAAAGTGAAATTACTTATAATGAACAAAATTGGATTAAATGATAAAAATATAATCCAATTAAACTTTAAAACCAAATAAAAGTACAACATAACTATATAAATAAATTATATGAAAAGGCAGTTTTGTCTCAAAAGCGGTGTTTTTCACTATTCATTTAAAAATGAACTTTATCCAAAAATTACCATAAATATATCCAAGGTAAAATTTTATGCTCTGATTCTATGGAAGAAGTTTATTTTTTCAAATAGAACATATAAAAGTGACAAAAAGTTGATTTAAAAAGGTTTTTCCATCAAAAGGCGGTAAAACGACCTTTTAAAAATATTAGAGTATTTCTTGTTTAAAATCGGATTCGTTCTTATTTTTAGCCACTAAAATTTATCAGATAAATGTAAAGACATTTAACAAAACTGTATATTCATGTTTTAGTTATTTCTATTCATTCCTACTAATATAACGCCTAGGCACTAACTTCCATTTAAAATAAGAATATTATTATTTTATTTTTTTAGTATAACTCAAAGTTGTGTGCAACCTAAGATTTCAAAGAAACCCATTGTTGAATGTTTAGTACTCTATCAGAAAAATAATCCCCTTTAATGTAAAAAGTAATATATTATTTATAAATATTAATACAATTGAAAAGGTATTATTCAATAAATACCTGGGTTCTTACAGAATCTTTTACCAACAGTTATATCAATTACTTTATCGTACTCATAACAACATTTTGTTACTAACACGTAAATATATTATTATTAATAACAATTAAAAAATATATCACTATCAATAAAAATTGTTACAAAAAACTATTAAATAATAAAAAATATTTTATAGCAACCAACAAATCATTTTACCTACAAATATATATATTAATATTTGTTGTTCAATACCAAGAAATTTTTTATTAACAATTAAATATGCCGCTTTATCATAAAAATACCAAAAAATATTTTAACAATAATTGAATTTATTTTCATTAGGTATTTTTAATAAAAACCCGTTTACAATTAAAAATACACATCTTAATAAATTATTAAATATTAATTAATCATTTTCGAATAATTGAATATATATTTACAAATTATTTAATAAAGACCTATCAAATGTCAATTAAAAATATATGTTTCTATATTAAATTAAGAAATTTATAATTTAACATTCTTTAATAGCATGATATATATATATATATATAATATAAATTAAATCTAAAAAACATAAGAAAATTATTATAACCCTTGAACACCTCAACACAACCGCCTCACAATCCTAACCCACCTCCTCCACCATCACTCAGTCTTTGTGCCTCCTGATAGACCACCACTGCTTATGTCATCCCCTCCTACTTTCCCATGTATTCCCTACATCCCCTCTGCATGCCACGATTTTCACTAGGCCCCCAATATCCCTAATATTTATTCATGCCTCTACAAAATCCCATGCTTCCCTGATCCCCTTACCAGATTCCTCAAACTCAGGTCACAATCATCCCCACTATGCGTTCCAGTGTCCCTGCCCATCCCTCCCCCAGATCAACCTCTACTACCCCTACTCACTAATCATCGTCCTCGTGTGATTCCCCAAATATCTAAAGGAAGAACCTTGTATTTCATAGAATCTATGACATGAGACACCAAGCGCATAAGGTAATATAATATCTAGATACATTATAATATATTTAATATTTAATATATATTCTATATATTATAAGTCATGCAACACTAAGTTAGTTTCTGTTCCATACAAGAGCGACCTTCTTCGATGGATTGCATTACATGCAAGACTAAGTTTCAACATGTAAAAATGTATTATTAAAATATTATTATTTAAAATAAAATGATAAAACCTAGAGGTTATGTTATTGGTTATGAATAGTATTAAATAACCTATAAATATTTCTGTTTTATAAAAGTTTAAAATAAATTAATGGGTTACTAATTAAGGATAAATGAAAATACGAACCAATTGGACATAAAAATAAATATTATTATATTTATGCTTCAAAAGGATTGTTTTCAAAATAAAAATAATTCATTGAAATTATTTAATGAAATATTTATTTTATATATTCAATAAAATGTTTTTTATATTCATCCATTATGTTTGATAGGCATAAGATAAGAATAAACTCTATTTTAAACAGAAACTTCTATATTTTTTATGAAGGTAATTTTACCATATTTTAATATAGAATCCAATTTAAATATGAATTTTGACAATTTAATTGATTTAATATTTCAAAATAAACTTCATATTTGAAATAAAAAATAAAAAAAATTTAGGGTGAATTTTTCATATTTTTCTGAAATTATTCATTTCTTAAGGAATAATTAAAAATAGTGAATTTTAGTTCAAAACTGCTTTTTCATATAATTTGTTTATAAGGAAAAATTATAATTTTAATTAGTTTTATAATTAAATAAGATAATATTTTTATCAATCAATAAAATTTAATTCATTTTAATAAATTTCACATTGAAATTGATTATAAAAATGTAGCAAACGTTCAGACGTATTTACTTTAAAACACCGCATTGTATTCCCTCTTACGGGATGAATTTTAAATTAATTTCTGAAACTTATAATATTGATATTTATAATAATGGATTCCATAATCTTAATTGTTATAAATAATTTCTTATAAGAAATTTTTTTTACAAAACTGGTTAGTGGAAATAATTAAAATTAATTACAATTATTACAGAAAAAGTAAGCTTAATAAATGAATAAAAAATTAACTTAGGGATCCAAATTACATTTCCACTTGTCCAAAACATAATTTTTAGACATATAGTGGCTATAAAACTTCAATTATTGAGTTTTTATGGTTTATTATTACTTTTTTTAGGTAATAACAAGTGTAGACCTAACTTGTTTCCAAATATTCCAATTGAGTCCTTTTCCTTACCTATAAAAGGCCACCACATCTCCTCATTCCTCACACCTATAACACCACATAGGTTCAGACATGCTATAACATCCCGTCTTTTTATAACATAACTTTCATTCCATTACACGGAACTGGGGATCTTTAAGGTTTAGTGTCTTGGAAATAAGGAACATAAAACATGAAACAAAAAAAAACATTCTTCTTAAACACTTGAAAGGCTTCTCCTCATTTTCACCCTAGGCTCATTACTGCATCTCATAACCTGGGGACATACATCAAGAGAAAGGGTGAGCAGATGGCCCAGCAAGGGAAACAAGTGAAACATTTTACATATGAACTTGAGATACATCAATAAAGTCATGAAAAGAACTTTAAGGCATGAAAATGAAATCATGAGGCATATCATAATAAAAATAAAACTTTTTCATAACTTGAAGATGTGGCTGCAACATTTAATATTGAAAATCGTTTCGTTTCACCAAGGTCCATCCCCAAGGTGTCATTAAAAATTACCAAGGTTATTCACCAAGGCGTCGTTAAAATGGTCATCTCTAGAGATTAAGTCTTTACCCAATGCATTGGAGCGCTATCAGGGTGCACCCTTAAATTTGCCTTTATTATCATGTGAGCCACATATATCATCATCAAACATTTCATAAATAACCCATATAGCATAAAATAAATGGGTTTCATTTCATAATCATAATGTTTTAAAAACTGCTTTAAAGACATGATCTTTACATTACTTTAAACCCACGGAAAGGGAAAGCGGGTATCATGTATGTAAATCCCAGAATTTAAAATAGAACATTTTGATATATATGTGAATACCCCTGTAGAAATAAGAGCTTTGAGTATTCACTATATAACATAAAATAATTTTGAGAAAAGAGAGGCATTTTGAGACGAAAATTCTGCAGCATAACGGCTATGTTACAAGGCTTTAGAAAACTTTGAAAAGAGAGGTAACATGGGTCGAACAATCATAATTGACCCATAAAACAGTAGAGGGACAGAATAATAAGGATATATGGACATGGTGATGCAATTTCAAGTACATACCATTTGAAATGAAAAACATGGAAGGAAGACAAAAATTTGATTTCTCTTATGAAAATTCGGCAGCCTAACGGCGTCACTTAAACTTCAACAAAAATGAATTGAACAGATCAAATAGGGTCTCTCATCATATGATCATAAGAGATAATTATGATAGATATAGAGATCATACCCCAACATAATAAAAAGGAACTTGCAATACTTGACATAGAATTAGAACTTTGAAAAGGAGAAGGGTGAAAGAATCCCTTAAAAATTCGGCAGCCTAACGGCGCCACTTAAAACTTCAAAATACTGATTTGAATAGATCAAATGGGGTCTCTAATAATATGAACATAAGAGTACAGTATGATAGATATATAGATCATACCCCAATATAACAAAAAGGAACTTGAAAGAATTGACATGAAAGTAGAACTTCAAAACGAGAAGGGTGAAGAACCACTTAAAAATTCGGCAGCCTAACGGCGCCACTTAAAACTTCAAAATACTGAATTGAAGAGATCAAATGGGGTATCTCATCATGTGATCAAAAAATATAAATATGATAAATTTAGAGATCATACCCCAACATAATAAAAAAGGAACTTGAAATACTTTACATGATAATAGATCTTGAAAAATGAGAATGGAGAAAAAATCTGTTACAAAAATTTCGGCAGCCTAACGATGACACTTAAAACTTCATAAAAAGAAATAATGAGAGTAAGAGGGGATATCTAATTATGTTAACATGAAAATGGAAGTAAGAGGAGTATAAAAGAACACCCTTTAACATAATAACATGGAGCATAAAAGAAATTACATAAAAGAGATTTCTTGAAAAGAAAGAGAGAGATCGGATCCCTTACCTTAAAACGTAACTCTTAAAACTCAAAGGTTTGGACCTTGAGGGCTTGGGGGAACCTTGGGAGGACTCCTTATGAGGACTCCTTGGGAGGTAAGGAGACCAGAACTTCGTTGGGGGAGAGTGGGGAGTCGAGGATGGCTTGGTATTTATAGGGAAAGTGAGGGGACAAGGCATTAATGGCCAAGGGACACCTCATTAGTGGTTTTGGCAAAACCATGGGCTTGCCCATGGTATTTTCCCATGGTATTGGCCACTTGGGACACCTAATACCTTATCTTACTATTCATAAGTCGACCATATTGATTACATACTTAATACATCATTTAATTATGTCATTAAACACCCGTAACTTAAAAACTGTATTTTCACTATTCATCAAAAATTCAACTTTCTCAGAATAATCCTAAAATTTCACCTTAACCAAATATCAATGCTCTGATTTCAAAAATGAAATCCATTTTATAAAAAAAAATTCTAAATATTTTTAATTAAATTTTTAATTAAAAACACTATTCATCGAAAATTTATTTTTTTCAAAAAAATCCCCAAAAATTATCTTAACATAATATCGATGCTCTGAGTTCAAAAATGAAGTCCATTTTATAAAAATAATTTTCTAAATATTTTTAATTAAAATTTTAATTAAAAATCACTATTCATCCGAAAAAACTAATACTTGAATAATAATTTATGAAACTGTTATTTAACCATTTTATTGAATCACATTACTTAATCAAAGTGCCTAGCTTATTTTAATACTTTCTTTAAGTGAGATTACTAATCCATTTGGACACATTATTAATCCTAATCATAAAATCACTATTCATAATTTATTATTCATCAAAAATCAAGTTGATCTTATTAGACTCTAAATTTCGTACTGAACATAATTGTAGAAGACCATTTTTTGAAAATCATTACACATTTTTAATTATTTAAGGTTTACATAAACATATTTAAAATATCCTTTTTCTAAAATTCATCAAAAATATGCATACTATATTTATCCGGTCATTTGAAAATTCATAAAAGAAATCGAAATTTTTATTTAAAACAAAGGATTACACAAGACAGTTACGGTCTCCTTACATAGCCCCTTATCACACCAGCATAGGACCTAAGTGTAAGGTGTGCTAAGGTGAGAGAATCCGGGGGAGGATCGGCCAACATCGCACGAGTAGTAATTTCTATCAGTTTGAACTTCTCGCGAAGGCGATCCCGTTATAGCTTTATACGATGAAGTTCAGCTTGGGTTTGGTCCAAAGCAAAGTCCAGTGGTGCTACCTCCTTCCCAAGTTCTGTTAGATGGGCTTCGATCAGTCCAAGACTACTGGGTGAGGCCATCGAATCTTCTTTCTATATTAATTAACCAAGATTGCTTGTATTTAGAGACAATAGTCAAAATGTTTAGTTTCCAGCGGTCATATTGACCAATGGTCAAATAACAGTCAAAACCCAATAGTCTCATTTTAATTATACTCATGTTATCAAATGAAACATTTTTGTTGAGTATAAAAATAAAATAAAATAACACATAAAATTAGGAAACAATATTTATTTAAAATTTCAGGTCATTACACATGCTCTTCCTATATATCTTTCCATCATACCTCCCATAGACATTAAATCCTCCCTTTGTGCAGAAATCCTTCCAAGTTATCCTTTTTGTACAAACCAAAAGTAGTTACCTGATTAAGAGGTAACATCTTCTCTCAAGCTTTTTAATTTTATTTCCATTCTCCAACCCCTCATCTCTTCTTATTACATTATTATGTAACAACACCATTATCCTAAATATAATAGTATGTTTTTATGTAAATAGGATTACCTACACTTACACACACATCCACTTAATGGGTAATGAATATATTGTTTTTGTGTATGGCCAACTACTGCCTCACGAAACGATGATTGTTCATTTTTTTATTACCACCTATCATGGTAAAAATTATGATTGAAACTATGTCTATATATGATATATATGATATTTATTGTGTATACATACTTCTATAATCATTTTATTACACAAACCTTTAATATTATCCATTTTACATTAATAAAATAACATTGTTTGAGGAAGCGTGGACTACTGCCCCTCGAAGCGTTGTGATTCATTCACACTAAAAATGGAATATATAAAGAATGGTTTTATTTAAAAATATGTGAAATAAAAAATATATATATAATATTCATGACATAAATAAATTTCTATAAATATAATATATATATATATATATACCATTTTCTTTACTACCATTTCACGCACTTAAAAAGTGATAATGTCATTCATGGACGTGTGGACTACCGCCTACTCAACATAATATCATTCCTTTTTCATCACAATAATTATATATATAATTATATATGATAAAATATTGCGGTATTTATGACATAATAATCATTCTCTAAATATATGGTGTTACTTACCTTCTCTCTATAAATATCGTTGAAAAATGAGAACGTTACTCAAGCGCACGTAAGGCCTACTATCTCCATGATCATATCACTGATTCATTTTTCATAATATTATTTAATTATTGAATTTATAAGTATAATTAATGTAAAAACATGATAATTGGGTCTTGTTTATTATTCTGGATATGTTATATAATGAACCCTTTAACCATATTTGACCTACCAATGTTATTTTTGACACCTAAACTGAATTCGGTCAGAACACCTGATGTAAACATTATTGTTTAATTAGTTTTATAAAAAATTGTAAAAATTTAAATAAAAGTACAGATAAACATGAACAGATTTCTCAAGAAATTGTAAAATTAACATAAGTTTATTATAGACAATGTTAAAAGACGTTCACCCAAAAGGAAACTAAAGGTAAGGGATTCACATCTCACATTTTATAATCTTGTGATAAATGTCATATTCACCACAAAAAGAAATTTGTTTTATGTATCTACTGACCCATCATTATATTATATCATTTATCCTTCTATCTTCATGGTATCTTAAAATTTATTTTAATATTATTCCTTTATGAGTTTTATGATTTAAAATGTTTCAAGGTGGTATGAGACACTTTAGAATTATTAAATATTATTTTCCAAAATAATAACTTTAATGATATTTTAATACTATTTTCATATAAGGAAATAATAAAACCATTGTTCAATAAAACCTTTAATTTTATTCTCATCTAGTTATTCATGAGTTTTTTCAAGTATAAGTACCATTTTTACATTCTTTGGTACTCAACATGTTTTTGAAAATGTTTTTCTTAAAACCTAAATTTATTCCTCTCTTAGTCAGAGAAAATTCTTTCTTCTAAAACCATGTTTCATTAATATATTATCAAAAATGTTTTTAAAATAATTTGTTCAAGAAATTTTTACCCATTTTTTTCTTTTACCAATGTTTTTTAAGGAATCATCTTGTCTCTTTCTAAAAAGGTCATTCTCCTAAACTTTAAATATTAAAAAACAATGTTCTTTTTACCTCGTTTAGCTTGTATGGATTTACCCACTGTCATTTCATTGAATCTTCCTTTGGATTTCTAATAGTTAATTTTATAAATAAAGTGTTTTTAAAATTTATTTTCAAATAATATTTTTTAAAAAAATTTACAAAATAAAAGGATATTTTCCTTAAGAATGTTTTAAAAAAATCATTTTATAGTATTTTTATTCATCAATGAAAAAACCCCTAATTTTTACATCACTTGGGATATTTTGTATTGATACCATTCTACTTCTTCCTCTAGATGGTTTTTTATTCATTTTGAAAAGGATGGTATTCACATTCACTTCCCTGATTCATTTTTTAGTCTCCTTGAAATATTCAATCTCCTATGATCATAGAACATTGAATTTACCCTAAATTATTCATTTAATTTATCATGGATATTACTACTTCCTAAACCATATACCTCATTAAATACAGTGTATACTTTGAAAGTATTTCATTATTTGGGGAAATATTGATAAATCCATATTCTTTATTCTATAAAAATATTTGATAAGGCCTATTCTTTATTAATTAAATTGATTACCCAATATAAAAAATCATTTGGACATGAAATGAAAGTTGGAGCCTTAACTTTATATAGCTCCACAATATATCAATAGGTTCTCATGAGACAAATAAGTTCCCTGAATTAGACATGTTTATATCCATATTTTTAAACTGTATGGAAGATAGATCTTGATAGTATAGGTTTTCATATTCTTTATACATGATGTTTATTAAGAAATCATTGCCCTCAGATTAGATTCAGTTATCATTCATCCATGATATTTTTCATTGACATTTATATGGATACATTTCATTTTTAGTTCATTGATTAAATGGAATGTTTTTAGTTTCTTACATTTCCATATATATTTTTCCTTATCTAGTTGTTTTAATGGCTTGTGTTTCCATTTATTACCTTTCCATAACATATATTTACTTCCTTCTCAGTTTATTAATTATATGGAATGTGAGTTGAGTTATTCACCTTTTCATAATTATTACTCTCATCGATTCATTATTTCTTCCTCTATATTTTTTCCTTACTCATAAATTGAGCTCACCCTTATAATGTTTCTTTCTACAGGAATCCAAGAAGTGTACTATGAAATATATGAAGGTATTTAATAGATGGATTAAAGTTATCCTAAAATTATTTTATTTATAAAGAATAAAAAATTATTTTTTAATTAGTGTATTAATTTATAATGCAAGACTCATTTATGTATTGGATTTACCAAGACAATTAAACTCGTGTTCCTTCAAGATTTGATTCCTTGTAATCATTCCAATGTAACTAATATAAAACACCATCATTGGGATATCTAGGGTCAGTTCACTACATTTGGTATCACCTTATGTTTACTAGCAACCTTGGGAAGTAAAATATAGAATACAGAACATAAACCTAAAGTATAATTTTAGGATAAGTATAGAAAAAAACACTAGAATTTTAGTAAAGTATAGATTATGTGGTTCTTCCTAACTATAAATCCCTATATAGATCCTACAAGTGAGTGTGGTTATGGAATAGATGTACCTAGGTGTAACAACTCTAAAAATGTGTTATTGGCCTAACTTGGGGTAACCTAGAACATGATAATGGTCCCTACTGCGCACCTAGTTTGACACACTAGAGGGATGTGATTGGGATAATTCAAATTTTCTTTACAAAACATTATGAATGATTTGGATACATAATAAGTAATCTAGTTTAGTCCTAGGGTGTTTTAGATTAAATATAAGGTGTAATGGTATAGAAATCCTATGAATGATATTATGGATAAACCTTAGACCGAGGAAGGACCTATGTGGAAATAATTGGATAAAATATTAATGTATTGAGGTTGTATTAAAAACCATAGTAAAAAGGCTATTTATTGATTAACCTTATTTCAAATATTTCCATCAGATTTTAGAAATTATATTAATTTGGTTTTATAAAAGAAAAAATTGTATTCTAGGTGACAACTAATCAAATTTGTTAAGTTTGTGGTTCTTAAAACCATTTTCGAAGGACGATAAGGGTTTCGCGCTAACCACTAACATGTGCAATGTATTGGTTAATGTTTCGTGGTTTTTAGTTGATCAATTTGATGAATAAATGTTAATGATGAACCAGTAGTATCTATTTTTAGAATTAGAGATTAATATATTGTTCATATATATTTTTTGAGATAGTTGTAGAAAAATAGTAAGATTTTTTGCTCTTTTATAGGACTTACGATCCTTTTAATGTATCTTTTTGGGATTTAGGCATAAAAAATCATTATTGGTAATTCATTTCTAGGAGTGAAGGTATGAATTATAATTTGATCATAGGATAACTAGAAGATAGGATTGTTCATATGAAATTTAAACCCATCAAGTAAGAATTTTTTTATATTTCTGGTTAGTAAAATAATTACCCAACATTAGGAAAATGGATTAGAAATAAAATTTTGTCCTAATACATTAATTTATGTTGAATTGATGGTCTCTTAAATCATCAGTGATTTATGGCTTTAATTCCCTAAACTTTATATTAAACAATCACTAGTTTATGATTTATTACTACATTCACCCCTATAAAAAACAATGATTTTCCTCCAAGTATGTATCTTTACTTGACACTAATTTTCTTCTACTTAGAGACCTTATTATAAGGTATTTCATGTGACCTTTCAACATTCCATTCACTCTTTTATATAAGATGACTTATGAACCCTTATTATGATGTTGGATTTCAAACTTAGGAAGTATAAAATACTCTATCGATGTGATCAAGTTTAAATTTTGAGGACACAATTTAAATAAGGTGGGAGAATCTGAAGCCCCAAAAAACTAAAGCAAGAACCTTGTATTCGATAGTGTATATGACATGCGAACCTAAGCGTGTAAGGTAATATAATATCTGAAAAAATTATAATATATTTAATATTTAAAATATATTCTATATATTTAAATTCACATAACACTATGTTATATTGAGTTATATGTAAGAGTTACCTTCCTTGATAGCTTGTGTTACACGTAAGAGCGAACTTCTTCAATGGCTTGTGTTACACACAACACCAATTTTCACCAAGTAAAAATGCATTATTAAAATATTATTATTTAATAAGATATGATATAACATATCCATTATGTTAGTGGTTATGAATAATATTAAATATCTTATGAATATTTATTGTTTATATAAATATAAAATTAATTAAAGTGTTATCAATTAATAGGAAATGAAAATAAGAACCAATTACATTTTAAAATAAATTTTATTATATTTCTTCTTCCAAAAGAATTTTGTCTTAATACAAATAATTAATTGAAATTAGTTAATGAAATACATATGTTATATATTCCATAAAATATTTTTAGTATTCATCTATTAGTTTTGATGGGCAATATATAAGATCAAACCCTATTTTACACATAAACACCAATATTTTTTATAAAGGAAAATTTAACACCTTTTAATGGAGAACCCATTTTAAATCTGAATTTTTAAACTCTATTTGATTTAATATGTCAAAATAAACTTCATAATAGAATTATAAACATAATAATCAGGTTTTGGTGAATTTTTTATATTTTTTTATGTCAATTCATTTTTTAATGAATATTTAAAAATAGTAAATTTTAGTTCAAAACTGCTTTTTCATCTAATTTATATATAAGGTTAAATTATACTTTTAATTGATTTTATAGTTTAATTAGTTAATATTTTTATCATTTAATACAATTTATATAATTTTAATCAATTTCACCTTGAATATGACTATAAAAACATAGCAAAATTCCATACATTGATACTTTAAAAACTCGCATTATTGTTCTGCATACGGAATAAATTTTAAATTAATTTATGCCACTTATATAATTTTAATATTAAAAAGTAGATTAAATATTTTTAATAATAATAATTTATAATGTTTACTAATACCAAGAAAATTGACCAAAATCACTAGTGAAAGTAATTAAAATTAATTGTAATTATTAAGGAAATATTAAGCTTAATAAAGGACTAAAACTTTAACTTAGGGGTCCAAATGACTGATCCAATTGTCCAAAACCCATTTTATTGATTTATCTCGTCCATAAACCATAAATTATTGAGTTTTTTTAGTTTGTATAACTTTTTTTAGGTAATAACATGTTTACACCTAACTTGTTTCCAAAAATTCCAAGTGAGTTTTTTCCTTCCCTATAAAAGGCCACCGACTCTCCCCATTCCTCACACCTCTCAAACCACTTAGGTTCATCCAATATCTAACCATATAGCTTCCAACATACCTTACCTAGAACTTTAATACTCCATTTGTTTAGAAAGCCTTCCAAGGAAGCCTTTTGGTATAAACCAAAAGTAGTTACCTGATTAAGAGGTAACGTCTTCTCTCAAGCCATTTAATGTTATTTACATTCTCAAAACCCTCATCTCTTCTTCTTACATTATTTTTTAAAAACACCATTATCCTCAATATAATAGGATGTTTTTATGTAATGTTTTTTACCTACACTTAAACACATGTCCATATCACGGGTAACTAACATACTATTTCTATGTACGACAAATTATTGCCTCATGAAATGGATGTCCCCCTTCTCTCCTGGCTCTCCTCTCGCCTCATCCCTGTCTAGGGTTTCCTCTTGAAATATTTCGATTCAGGGTTGGTGGCTGTCCATTTTTATACTTTATTCTCCTCCTTTCTCCTCCACCAGCCTTTTGTTTCCTCCTTCAGACTATTCTTGCTCTCTCACTATGGCTTATCCGTGTGATATTTTCTCTGGAACTACTTTTGCATCTCGTCAGCCCCTGTTTTCTTCATCTTCGGTCCTTCTCCTCATTCTCACTCTGGTGAAGGCGCTTTAGCTTTTCTTCCATGATTTCTACTTCTTCTTCTTCTTCTGGGGGTCTTATCACGACGGGTTGTCTACTGATGAAGTTTTTGGTTGCTCTCTCTGCAGCTCTGGCCCCACGTTCCACTGCGACTCTCCAGGTCGGATATGGAGTGGTGGTTCAAAGAGGTTTTGAGTGTGGTGTCTTGGCGGTCGATGGGTCTCAAGGCACTACATGGGTCTGCCTCCTCCAGTTTTCGAAGGGCCTTGGTTTTCTTCATCATCATTGTTTCCCTCGTCCGGAGCTCGCGGGCACTCAAACCACTGTTCTGGCCTTACGATTTGCTGCTCCCCTCCAAGTCAGATCTAGAGAATTGATACCAATAGGGTCTTGGGAGGTGTGTTTCAGTGGCCGGAACTATTCCCAGGGAGTGGGATTCAACGAGGGTTTTGGTTTTCTGTTTTTATTCAAGTTTTTGGTAATGTTTTTTTCTCTTTTTCTCGGCAGTCAATCAGTTGGAAGAATTTTCGATGGTTTTTCGATATTTGGTTCTGGTTTGGCTTCCCTCTTAATTGGGTATGGTGGAAGTTTTCTGGTTTGGCTCCGTTCATGATTGGGGTCTCATTGTTTCTGGTTCGATGGGAGTTGATAATACGGTGATGTTCGACGGCGGTTTCAAGGGTCTTCAACAGTCTTTTGTGCTGGTGGGGCATGTCGGTGAAGGGACGATGTTGTTTCTGTCTACAATGGTGGATGTGGGTGTTGAGATGATGATTATGTGATATGATGATGGTGACAATGTATTATCAGGACATGTGAAGCTCTCTTCGGGTGGATAGCTGGATTTGCGGGATATGTTGTTATTGGCTCTTTGACTTCTGAAACAGGCGACGTGTTTATGGTTTTGGTGCGGTGATACTGGTTCTATTTGAATCTTTTTGAATTTTGAATTCTATCAAACTGTAATGTGTCCTGTGTGACCTTATTCTGGTTGGGTTGTTTTTGTTCTAGGTTCCCACTTTCCATAAAAGTTGTTTTTTTAATAATATAAAATATGGATTGGAATTGCCTCATTAAATGATCATTGTTCTTTGACCCGTACCCCCAATCATGGTGTACATTATAATGTACACTTTGTTTATATATTATATTTATTATTTATTTATAATTATTTAATCCTTTTTTACACTTTGATTTAATACTTTCAATTTTACCTTAATGTGATAACATCGTTTTAGGAAGTGTGGACTACCGCCCCTCAAAGCATTATGATTTGTTCACACTAAACATGGAATGTATAAAGGGTAGTTTTAATTAAACATATATTACATAAAAACTAATATATAATATTCATGAAATAATTTCTTATCTATAAATATACTATATTTTTTTTCTTTATTACCCTTTCACACACTTGAAAAGTGATAACGTCGTCTGTAGACGTGTGGACTACCCCCTCCTCGAAATGATGTGATTTATTTTTCATCAAAATAATTATATATATAATTATATATGATTAACAAATAGGTTATTTATGATATAATTATCATTCTATAAAGATATGGTGTTACTTAACTTCTTTCTATAAAGTTCATTGAAAATGAGAACATTACTCATGCGTATGTATGGTCTGCCTTTTCCATCATCATAACATTGATTCATTTTTCATTATAATATTTGATGGATGATTTTATAACTATAATTAATGTTTAAATATGTTAATTATTTCATGTTTATTATTTTTTATATGTTTTATAATGAACCCTTTGACCATAGTTGACCAACTAATGTTGTTTTTAACACATAAACCTAATTTGGTCAAAACACCCGACGTGAACTTAATTGTTTAAGTAGATGAATAAAAAATAGTAAAAAGTGAAATAAAAGTACTGAAAAACATAAAAAATGTTCTCAAGAAAGTATAAAATTAATTTATGTTTATTATAAAATAATTTAGAGGATATTCAACAGAAATAAAACTCAAGGTAAGGGATTCTAATCTCACTTTTTAAACTTGTGAGATATATTTCATATTCACCTCATACATTTTATATGTCATGTATCAACTATATGTTTTTTTATATTATATGATTAATCCTTTTAAATTCATGGTGTCTTAAAATTTCATTTAATATTATTCCTCCATGAGTTTTATGATTTAAAATGTCTCAATGTGGTATGGGACACTTTTGAATTTTTAATGACTATTTTCCTCAGCAAAAACTTTAACGATCTTTCAATGGTATTTATATCTGAGGAAATTATAATACTATTGATCACTAAATCCTTTAATTTTATTATCCTCTAGTTATTCATAACCTTTTCAAATTATTATTACCATTTTCCCACTCTTTGGTACTCAAAAATTTTAAAAAAAAAATCTATAAAACTCAACTTTATTCCTATCTTGGTCGGAGAACCTGCTTTCTCCAAAAAACCATATTTTATTAAGAAATTTTAAATAATGTTTTTAAAATTATTTAGTAAATAATTTTTTACCATTTTTTGTCTTTAACTATTTTTTTCAAATTAATATTCTTATCTATTTCTGAGCAATGCATTTTTATAACCTTTAACCATGTAAAAGGAATATTCCTCTTACCTCGTACAGCTTGTACGGATTTACTTATCGTGATTTCATTGAAGCTTCATTGTCATGTCTAAAAGGATACTTTTTAAAGAAAATTTTTTCAAAATTTATTTTCAAAGAAAATGTTTTTATGAAGTTTTTACAAAATAAAAGGATATTTTCTTCAGTAATGTTTTTAAAAGATCATTTTATAGTATTTCTATTAATCAACAACATCAACCCTTATTTTTACTCCACTTGGGATATGTTGTATTGATACCATCCCGCTTCTTACTATATATGGTTTTTGATTTATTTGGATAAGTATAGTATTCAAATTTACTTCCTTGATTCATTTGTTAGTCTCCTTGAAATATTCAATCTCCTAAGTTCATTGAACATTTAATTTCCCCAAAATTATTTATTTCATTTATCATGGATATTACTAATGCCTATGCCATATACCTCATTACATATGCTGTCTAATTTGAAATTATTTGATTATTTTGGAAATATTGATAAATTTTAATTCTTTATTCGATACAGATATTTGATAAGGAATATTGTTTATTAATTAAATTCATTACTCGATATAAATAATTCTTTGGAAATGCAATGATGGGTAGAGTTCAGTCTTTTTATATCTCTTTGATGCATCAACACATCTTCATGAGACAAATAAGTTTTTCAAATTAAACGGGCTTCTATACAGGGTTTTTAGCTGTCCAAAGGATAGATATTGATAGTATAGGTTTTCATGTGCATTATACATGACATCTATTAAGAAAGTATTTCCCTCGTATTAGTTTTAGTTATTATTCATATATCTGATTTTTCATAAATATATCTATAAGTCCCTAGCCTTAAACCTTACTTAATCTTGAGATATTTCAAGAATACACCTTGAGGATCATTTCAGGTTTAGAGTTTTAGAGAATTAGATCATAAAACATGCATTACATCCCACATTTAAACAAAGTGGTTACAATAAAAGATAGTATTCATTTTTTCCAATCAACGGAAACATATTTAAAATAAAACATGGATTCTTTCTTGACAATTCGTAGACACTATCATCATATCATGTACCCTTCCCTTGACCTGTGAAAAACATTTCAAAAACTTGGGATGAGCATAAAAATCTCAGTAAGGGATATAAAAATATGGAAAGTAAATATGAGTACATGTATACATAAGAATCAATGAAATCATACTCTACTCATAAAACATAAGGACTTTAACATACCTCATCAAATCATGAATAAATCATAGAAATCATAATACATAAAGGTAACTTGAGGCATTCATAACATTCTTACGTAGGGAGTAACCTTCTTGGTTACATTTGGAATACCCATCACAGTATATTCCCTAAATCTCTTCGGAGAAACCTTGACGTTTAACTCCTTCATGTTACCCAATGCATTGGAGAGCTATATCGGTCTTACCCGCCCTTAGTTTATCACGGAACCACCCGTCTTCATAATAATGCCCAAGAACCATAACATAATCGTATCACATAAAACATGCATAAAGGAAACATAACATTTTCACTTTTCAATCAAAAGATATCAATACAACACATTGATATATAAAAACATTATGAAAACCATTTACAATAAAAGAAAATTAAAACATGGTATTTATTTTTCTTTTAAAAAAAATGTATGGCTTGTAGAGAAAGATGAAACTCAAATAATAGTCACGGCGGCAGAGAAGTCTTTGTCACCGCATATGTAGGAAAAAAACATTCCCTTTTGTCGTTTAGTAAAACGCTTCGTATAAAAATATTCCTTTTGGATAAACGTAAAAGTCAAAGGGGTTTATACACCGTATAAAAGAAGGTTTTGTATAAAACAAAATATGCCTCAATGAAAGGAGATTGAGACGAAGTCCCATACCACGGGTCCGACTTGACTCGATCGTTCTTTAACCACTTGAATAATAAACTTGAGTTAATTTCTAATTGCTTAAAAACCTTTTTCAAGTTCATTATTCCTTTTATATCACTTATTACCATGTCATGAACACTATGCAATTATTTAAGTTAATAACGGTCGTTTTAACGATCATTGGTACTTGAGTCAAAAATATGCTCTTTATAATTACAAGTTTTTCATGTATCCATTATATCCAGAGTTATACTCATGATGTATATATCATATATATCCTATATATCCATTGTATACATGCATTTATAAAATTACATAACGTGTAGAGGTAAGAAATGAAATGCACCGTTCATGGAGATGGTAAGCCGTACGTACACATGAACGCTACTTTCATTTATATTTCATATTTTATGGAATGGAATCATAATGATATAAAGGTATATTATAATTACAGTATAATATCATATATAATACCATTAATTAAATCCTTTATAAGTCCCACATATGGCATTAATGAAATCAAATCACTTTGAGGGGGCGGTAGTCCGCACTTCCTAAAATGAAGATATCGCGTTTACCCATAATAGAAACCATAAAGGTATACCATAAATGAAAAATACAGAAGCTTAAATAAAACATAAACATATCATATATCATATATAAATATAGTGACATCTTAATGGCCACCTTTGAAGGTGTTATAAGAATATTGAACAATCATCGTTTCGTGAGGCAGAAATTCACCATCCACAGAAACAGTATGTTCTTTAACCATTAGATGTAGTTGTGTGTAAGTTTAGCTCTAATTCTTCTTATAAAAACATACTAGTATATTTAAGATACTGGATTTTTTACAAAATAAATGAATAAAAATATTTTAGAGGGTTGGAGAAGCAAAATAAAACATAAGAACACAAGAGAAAACACTGCCTTTAAAACGGGTAACTCTTTTTGATTTGATCTCAAAGGCTTCCTTGGGAAGACTTATGCCCAAAGTGAGGCTTATAATAGTTATAGAGGGATGTGGAGAGATAAAATGAGCAGGGTTTGGCCGAGACAAAGACTTTGGAAGTGTGGGTAAGGAGGTATAGGTGGGGGCCTTTTATAAGAGGAGAGGAGGGGCACTCTTGGAAAGTTAAGAAAAGATACTTTGTTATTAAATGGTTTTCGGATAAAAAAGGTCCCACAATTATAAATTTCCAGTATAAGGTGATAAGGGTTCGAAATACACCCATAAAATAGGTTTTTGACAAGTGTAGGTCTTAGATTTTACATTATATTTTCATTTTATTTAAATCGTTAAATAATGAGGTAATTGCTGCATCATCATGGTGTCATAAATAATTTAATTTATTTAATGTCTAAAAATTATAAAAAAAATATCATGATGTAGTAAATATTTTTATCTTCCTAATGAATATTTATAGTCAAAAATATTACTTGTATAACCCCATGTAAAAATTGTTTTAATAAAACAATACATGTTTGTGTCATTTTTACTTTTACTTTAAATAAAAGGCATTAATGTCATTATCTTACCCAAGTGGCTCCATGGGGTCCCAAAAATCGACCCATGGGTTTTCTTGGTCGGACATGACACATACAATAAGGTTAGGACATGTTTCAAGGTCATTTCATATTATTAAAACATTATTTTTACCTTAAACTACACTAATTACCTCTAATCGCGATTAAAAACTTAAAAGTTACTATTCATAAAAAAAATATTTTAATCCCATTGAACCAAATTTTACTTCTTAATGACAACCATGTATGTAAGATTTTTTAAATTCAAAACAAAGAAGTGGTAAAGTTTCATTTAAACGAAAAATCAGTTTTTTAAGTACCACTTAGTGGTTTCACTATTCATCAAAAATTGAAGTTTTTCAGAAAAATTCCAAAACTTCACCCTAAGCTATATTTGATATTCCGAATTCAAAAATGATGTCTATTTTACAAAATTCAAAACATATAAGTTGCATTAATTAATTTAATAATTAATTCCCGCTGTCAAAACAAATAGCGTGTTTTTATGAAACAAAAAGTATCAAAAGATTGACACTAGTTTAAGTCTGATTTCAAAGTGAAATTAATTCCAACGACCACTATTGGATTAAATGGTAAAAATATATTCTAATTTCACTTTAAAAACAATTAAAAAGATAATATAATCATATAAATAAATTATATTAAAAATAGGTTTTGAATTAAAATACAACATTTTCCACTATTCATTAAAAAAATGAACTTTATCGGAAAAATACCAAAAATTTACCCAAAGTAAATTTCAATGTCCCAATCATAAAGAATAAGTTTATTTAGACAAATAGGGCTTATAAAATTTTCAAAATTTTGATTTAAAAATGGTTTTCCATCAAAAGGTAGTAAAACAATCTTTTAAAAATATTAGTGTATTCCATGCTTAAGATTGGATTTATTCTCATTTTAAGCCTCTAAAACACTATCTAATTCATAAATAGAAACAGATAAAAATATCTATTATTCATTACTTACTTGGGATATTACATCCTTCCCCCCTTTAGAAAATCACGTCCCCACAATTTATTTACTTAACGAATAAGTGGGGGTATTTATCCCTCATAGAATTTTCAGATTCCCATGTTGTCTCTTCAACCATATGGTTTTTCCACAAAACCTTTACCTGGTGAATCACCTTATTCCGAAACACTTGCACCCTATGGTCAAGAATCTGGACTGGTTGTTACTCATAAGATAGGTTCTCTTCCAGCTGAACTACCTCTGGACTCAAAATATGAGATGGATCTGGCATGTACTTCCTTAACATTGAAACATGAAAAACATTGTGTACCTGAGATAAACTCGGAGGTAAAGCCACTCGGTAAGAAACTGATCCAACTTTCTCCAGAATTTCATATGGTCCAATGAACCTTGGACTCGTCTTTCCTTTCTTACCAAATCGCATCACACTTTTCCATGGTGAGACTTTGAGAAAAACATGATCACCTACCTCAAAAGAGATATCCTTCCTCCTGTTGTCCTCATAACTCTTCTGCCTGCTCTGAGCTGTTCTCATGTGTTTCTGTATCAGCTGAACTTTTTCTGCCAACTCTTCTACCAATTCTGGTCCCATCAGCTTCCTTTCACCCACTTCATCCCAGAAAGCTAGAGTTCGACACCGCTTCCCATATAACACCTCAAATGGTGTCATCTGTATACTGGAATGAAAACTGTTATTATAAGAAAACTCAACCAAAGAAAGATGTCGTTCCCAACTTCCCTGATAATCCATCAAACAAGCATGTAGCATATCCTCCAAAGTCTGGATCGTTCGTTCTGACTGCCCATCTGATTGAGGATGAAAATTTTTACTAAAATTTAATTCAGTACCCAACGACTTCTGAAGGCCTTTCCAAAAGTTAGAAGTGAACCTAGGATCACGGTCAGATACAATGGAGAGGGGAACTCCATGTAACCTGACTATCTATTTAAGATACAAACGGGAAAGTTGATCTAGGGAAAAAGTATCTTGTATAGCAAGGAAATGAGCAGATTTAGTTAAGCGATCAACAATAACTCAAATTGCATTATTACCCCATGGTGTCTTTGGAAATCCCACAACGAAGTCCATGGATATATTTTCCCATTTCCACTCTGGCACTGGTAAAGGCTGAAGGATCCCTTTCGGTAACTGCCGCTCTGCTTTAACCTGTTGACAAGTCAAACACTTCACTGTAAAATCAGCAATATCCCTTTTCATTCCGTCCCACCAGTAATACTTCTGAAGATCTCTATACATCTTAGTACTGCCTGGATGAACTGAAAACGGAGAACTATGAGCTTCACATAACAACTCTCTCTTCAACTGTGAATCACAAGGCACGCACAATCTCTTCCCAAATCTCAAAACAAAATCATTATCAATGTTGAATTTAGGCAACTTACCCTTCTGAACCAGCTCTACCTTTTTCTGCAACTCGTTGTCTTTCTTCTGTGCTTGCTTAATTCTGTCTGATATAGAAGATTTCACCGATACCTGAAACAAAATAGAAGGACATCCTGCACCAAAAACTTCTATGCCAAAGTTCATCAAAACCTTAACCAAAGGATCACATTCCAAACGCAACATTGTTAATGAAGCATTAATTTTTCAACTCAAAGCATCAGCCACTTTATTTGCTTTTCCCGGATGGTAATGAATTGTACAATCATAATCCTTGATTAATTCTAGCCATCTCCTCTGTCTCATGTTCAATTCTTTCTGAGTGAATATATACTTTAAACTTTTGTGATCGGTATATATTTTACACTTTACTCCATACAAATGATGCCTCCAAATTTTTAAAGCGAAAACTACAACAGCTAATTCCAAATCATGTGTAGGGTAATTTAACTCATGAGTTTTCAACTGTTGTGAAGCATAATCAATTACCTGATCATTATGCATTAGGACACAACCAAGTCCTTTCAATGAAGAATCACTGTAGATAACAAACTCACCATTCCTGGAAGGTAGTGCCAAAACTGGAGCATTCACCAATCTTCTTTTTAGTTCCTGAAAACAATCATCACATTCTTTTGTCCATATAAACTTAACACCCTTCCGAGTTAGCTTCGTCATTGGACTAGATAACCGTGAAAAATTTCTAACAAACCTTCGGTAATAGCCTACCAAACAAAGGAAGCTACGAATCTCAGTTACATTTGTGGGTCTTGGCCATTCTTCAACAACCTTTGTTTTTGTAGGATCAACAGTTATCCCATCTTTAGAAACAATGTGACCAAGGAACGAAATTTTTTGCAACCAAAACTCACACTTTCTGAATTTCCCATACAATTTATTTTCTTTTAAGGTTTGAAAAATAACCCTTAAATGTATTTCATGCTCCTCTTTACTTTTAGAAAACACCAAAATATCATCAATGAAAACAACCACAAACTTATCCAAGAACTCATGGAAATTATATTCATAAGGTCCATGAATACAGCAGGTGCATTGGTTAGCCCAAAAGGAATTACTAAAAATTCATAATGGACATATCTTGTACAAAATGCAGTCTTCGGAACATCTACTTCCTTTACCTTCATCTGATGGTACCCCGATCTCAGGTCAATCTTTGAAAAATACTGAGCTCCCTGGAACTGATCAAACAAATCATTGATATGAGGCAAAGGATATTTTTTCTTAATAGTGATGTTATTCAAGGATCTATAATCAATTCAAAGTCTCATAGAACCATATTTCTTTTTAACAAATAAAACAGGAGCACCCTGTGGTGATGTTCTAGGTCGAATGAAACCTTTCTCTAATAAATCTTGAAATTTCTCCTTCAACTCTAAAAGTTCAATTTGAGCCATTCGATAAGGGGGTTTTGAAATTGGCTTAGCATCATGAACTAAGTCTACAGTAAACTCAACTTCACGATCTGGTATTATTCCAGGAAACTCATCAGGAAAAACATCAGGATACTCATTTACCACTGGCACATCATTAATCTGAACAGTTCCTTTGTTTTCAACAATATGTGCAAGGTAACATTCATTTCCATCTTTTACAAGTTTCTCGGCCTCTTGATATGTTATAAACAGTAAGGGTTCATTCTTGTACACAAACTAAAAGTATTTCTGAAAAGAAACTTCTTTAGCTCTATATTCAATATTAGCATTGTAAATAGAGAGACAATCCATACCTAGGATAACATCAAACTCTACTAGAGGTAGAACAATTAGGTTTGAAAGTAGTTTCTTTCTACAGATAAGGATAGGAAGATTCTTATAAATTCTTTTTGCCTCAACATTTCCCCCAGGTGTTTTTACCAAAATTTCAGGAGTCATTTCTTGAGATGGTATTCCCATTTTACTGGAAAAGGTTTCAGAGATGAAAGAATGTGTAGACCCCGAATCAAACAACACACTGGCATAATCTGAAAAAACAAACAAAGTACCTGATACAACTTCATTTGATGGCCCGACATCTACTGAAGTAGTTGCAAAAGATTTCACCACCCCTTTCTGCTTGTAGTCTAACTGCTTCTCATCACTCAAGCTCTTTGTCGGACACTCGTTTACATAGTGACCCATCTCATTGCACTTAAAACATTTCACTAACTGTAAATCAAATTTGGTCTTACCATCACCCTGATATTTTTCAGTGCAATCACGAGCCTTATGTCCCATCTTACCACATCGGTAGCACTTTCCAAAATTCAGAAGACATTCCCCAGTATGCCTTTTACCACATTTATCACAAACTGGAAACTTAGTTTTCTTACTGTCATACCTTTTTGAATAATTCTTTCCTTTCTCCTACCACCTCTGTCTCTTCTTTTGTTGGTTGTTATAGAACACTTGATCATCGGCAAACTCCATTTCCACCTTCTCAGCACATATAACAAGCTTTTTATAACTTTTAAACTCACGATAATCCAATGCCCTTCCATATTTTGGCTTTAATCCTGAGTAAAAACGATTGATTTTACTATCAAGGTCTCGGATAAAATTTGGAGCATACCTTGCCAATCGAGTGAACCTCTCTTCATAGGCAGCCACTGAGTCCTCCTCTTGCCTCAATTCCAGGAATTGTTTTCCCATACTAAGTCGAATAGCCTTAGGAAAATACTTCTCAAGAAACATACCTTTGAATTCATCCCAGTCGAGAGCATCAATCTCATCAGCATCCCTGATATTTTTAACCATCGACCACCACTGATCTGCTTCACCCTCCAAATGGTAAATAGCAAGACTAACCTTTTGATTGTCTGAACACCCCATGACATCAAAAATATTCTCCATTGCTTTAATCCACCCTTCAGCTAGCACAGGGTTAGATGATCCTCTGAATGATGGGGTATGTTGCCTCATGAAATGTTACACCACTGACATGTTCCTCTGCAGTTGATCTGGCTGATCTCGTGTATGGATACCGCCACCATTTATCACTTGAGTCAACTGCGCCATTACTGCAACAAACTGTTTAGTTCCAATTCCAACCATCTCAGGATGCTGATTCGGAAGGTTATTTCCTTCTGTATGCCTTCCTAGCACTGCTTCCATGTTTCCTCTACAGAAAACCATTCTGAACAAACATGTCTTAGATGAAGCAACATGGTAATCTTCAAATGCTATATCATTTCAATTTGACCATAAAAAAAATATTTTTGGATAATCATTTAATAAAATTCTAACTCCTAAAGTTATCTAAACCGGCCTTTGATACCAACTATAAGGCCCCAGCCTTAAACCTTACTTAATCTTGAGATATTTCAAGAATACACCTTGAGGATCTTTTCAGGTTTAGAGTTTTAGATAATTAGATCATAAAACATGCATTACATCCCACATTTAAACAAAGTGGTTACAATAAAAGATAGTATTCATTTTTTCCCATTAACGGAAACATATTTAAAATAAAACATGGATTCTTTCTTGACACTTCGTAGACACTATCATCATATCATGTACCCTTCCCTTGACCTGTGAAAAACATTTCAAAAACTTGGGATGAGCATAAAAAGCTCAGTAAGGGATATAAAAATATGGAAAGGAAACATGAGTACATGTATACATAAGAATCAATGAAATCATACTCTACTCATAAAACATAAGCACTTTAACATACCTCATCAAATCATGAATAAATCATAGAAATCATAAGACATAAAGGTAACTTGAGTCATTCATAACATTCTTACGTAGGGAGTAACCTTCTTGGTTACGTTTGGAATACCCATCACAGTATATTCCCTAAATATCTTCGGAGAAACCTTAACGTTTAACTCCTTCACGTTACCCAGTGCATTGGAGAGCTATATCGGGCTCACCCATCCTTAGTTTATCACGGAACCACCCGTCTTCATAATAATTCCCAAGAACCATAACATAATCGTATCACATAAAACATGCATAAAGGAAACATAACATTTCCACTTTTCAATCACAAGATATCAATACAACACATTGATATATAAAAACATTATGAAAACCATTTCCAATAAAAGAAAAGTAAAACATGGTATTTATTTTTCTTTTAAAAAAATGTATGGCTTGTAGAGGAAGCCGAAACTCAAATAATAGTCACGGTGGCGGAGAAGTCGTTGTCACCGCATACGTACGACAAAAACATTCCCTTTTGTCGTTTAGTAAAATGCTACGTATAAAAAGATTCCTTTTGGATAAATGTAAAAGTAAAATGGGTTTATACACCGTATAAAATAAGGTTGTGTATAAAACAAAATATGCCTCAATGAAAGGAGATTGAGACGAAGTCCCATACCTCGGGTCCGAATTGACTCGATCATTCTTTAACCTCTTGAATAATAAACTTGAGTTAATTTCTACTTGCTTAAGAACATTTTTCAAGTTCATTATTTCTTTTATATCAATTATTACCATGTCATGAACACTATACAATTATTTAAGTTAATAACGGTCGTTTTAACGATCATTGGTACTTGAGTCAAAAATATGCTCTTTATAATTACAATTTGTTCATGTATCCATTATATACAGAGTTATAATCATGATGTATATATCATATATATACTATATATCCAGTATATACATGCATTTATAATATTACATAACATTTAGAGGTAAGAAATGAAATGCACCGTTCATGGAGACGGTAAGCCGTACGTACGCATGAACGCTACTTTCATTTATATTTCGTTTTTTATGGAATGGAATCATAATGATATAAAGGTATATTATAATTCCAGTATAATATTATATATAATACCATTAATTAAATCCTGTATACATCCCACATATGGCATTAACTAAATCAAATCACTTTGAGTGGGCGGTAGTCTGCACTTCCTAAAATGAAGATATCGCGTTTACCCATAATGGAAACCATAATGGTATGCCATAAATGAAAAATACAAAATCTTAAATAAAAAATAAATATATTATATATCATATATAAATATAGTGACATCTTAATGGCCACCTTTGAAGTTGTTAGAAGAATATTGAACAATCATCGTTTCGTGAGGCAGAAATTCACCATCCACAGAAACAGTATGTTCTTTGACCATTAGATGTAGGTGTGTGTAAGTGTAGCTCGAATTATTCTTATAACAACATACTAGTATATTGAAGATACTAGAGTTGTTACAAAATAAATGAATAAAAATATTTTAGAGGGTTGGAGAAGCAAAATAAAACATAAGAACACAAGAGAAAACACTACCTTTAAAACGGGTAACTCTTTTTGATTTGAGCTCAAAGGCTTCCTTGGGAAGACTTCTGCCCAACGTGAGGCTTCTAAGAGTTATAGAGGGATGTGTAGAGACAAAATGAGCAGGGTTAGGCTGACCCAAAGGCTTTGAAAGTGTGGGTAAGGAGGTAGAGGTGGGGGCCTTTTATAAGAGGAGAGGAGGGGCACTCTTGGAAAGTTAAGAAAAGATACTTTGTTATTAAATGCTTTTCGGATAAAAAAGGTCCCACAATTATAAATTTCGAGGATAAGGTGATAAGAGTTCAAAATCCACCCATCCAATAGATTTTTGACAAGTTTAGGTCTTAGATTTTACATTATATTTTCATTTTATTTAAATCGTTAAATAATGAGGTAATTGCTGCATCATCATGGTGTCATAAATAATTTGATTTATTTAATGTCTAAAAATTATAAAAAAAATATCATGATGTAGTAAATATTTTTATCTTTCTAATGACTATTTATAGTCAAAAATATGACTTTTATAATCCCATGTAAAAATTGTTTTAATAAAACAATACATGTTTGTGTCATTTTTACTTTTACTTTAAATAAAAGGCATTAATGTCATTATCTTACCCAAGTGGCTCCATGGGGTCCCAAAAATCAACCCATGGGTTGTCTTGGTCTTCCATGACACATCAAATAAGGTTATGACATGTTTCATGGTCATTTCATATTATTAAAACTTTATTTTTACCTTAAACTACACTAATTACCTCTAATCGCGATTAAAAACTTAAAAGTTACTATTCACCAAAAAAATATTTTAATCCCATTGAACCAAATTTCACTTCTTAATGACAACTATGTATGTCGGATTTTTGAAATTCAAAACACAGAAGTGGTAAAGTTTCATTTAAACGAAAAATCAGTTTTTAAGTACCACTTAGTGGTTTCACTATTCATCAAAAATTGATTTTCAGAAAAATTCCAAAACTTCAACCTAAGCTATATTTGATATTCCAAATTCAAAAATGATGTCTATTTTAAAAAATTAAAAACATATAAGTTGCATTAATTAATTTAATAATTAATTCTCATTGTCAAAACAAATAGCGTGTTTTTATGAAACAAAAAGTATCAAAAGATTGACACCAATTTAAGTCTGATTTCAAAGTGAAATTAATTCCAACGACCACTAATAGATTAAATGGTAAAAATATATTCTAATTTCACTTTAAAACCAATTCAAAAGATAATATAATCATATAAATAAATTAGATTAAAAAGAGGTTTTGAATTAAATTACAACATTTTTCACTATTCATTTTTAAAAATGAACTTTATCGGAAAAATACCAAAAATTTACCCAAAGTAAATTTCAATGTCTCAATCATAAAGAATAAGTTTATTTCAACAAATAGGGCTTATAAAATTGTCAAAAGTTTTATTTAAAAATGGTTTTCCATCAAAAGGCAGTAAAACAATCTTTTAAAAATATTAGTGTATTCCATGCTTAAGATTGGATTTATTCTCATTTTAAGACTCTAAAACACTAGATAATTAATAAATAGACATAGATAAAAATATCTATTATTCATTAATTACTTGGGATGTTACAATATCTATGGATACTTTTCATTTTAATTTAATTGATTAAATGGCATGTATTTTAGTTTCTTACCATTCCATATTTATTGTTCCTTATTTAGTTATTTAAATGGAATGTGTTTCCATTTATTACCTTTATATATTTTTTATTTACTTCATTATTACTTTATGATTATATGGAATGTGAGTTTAGTTGTTCACTATGTCATAATTACTATTCTCATTGATTCGTTATTGATTTTTCAATATGTTAGCCTTAATGAGTATTTGTGCTCAAACTTGTTATGTTTCTTTCCATATGAATACAACAAGAAACCAATAAAATATATGTAAGGATCTACTATATAGATTAAAGTTATCCTCAAAGTTTTTTTTTAGAAATAAGAAAAAAATTATGTTTTAATTATTGTATTCATTTATAATATAAGAATCATTTATGTTTCTGGTTTACCAAGACAACTAAACTCTCGTTCCATAGAGATTTTATTCCATGTAATCATGACAATGTAATTAGTAGTAGACATCAAATTTGGGCTATCTGGGGTCAGGTCACTACACCCTGTGTCCCGGTGTGGTTCTATTTCGACTATACATTTTTTTGAACCAACAAAATCTGGTAATAATTCATCCATTTTATTCAATTTTTCCCTTGATTTTTCTTTTCCCCAAACATAAGGTGTGACGGTTATTTTCTTTTACTAAAAACTAAAATTTACAACATAAATGGAACCTTACCATTCAATTTCAATCAGATAAATGTGGATGAATTATTCCAATTTTTTGCTGATAAAAATTTTCTGTCATGAATAAATATGGAATATTGTGGTAATCTCATGGTTTTCAACTTGTGTTATTCTATCCTTTTATGATTTTTCTTTTGAATCTTCACTCCTTGTCAAATATATCAATCATGTGCTCTAATTTTCAGGAACTCTCTTTAGATTTTTGTTTTTTAAAAAATTGTAATATTGTTGGTCTGATAAGGATTTTCCCACTATAAATGAACATACATGTTACTTTAGTCTACATCTCACATGGATTTCAACTTGTTTTAGTGGATATGATCTTCATGAGTTAGTAGATGCTTCTATTGATACATGGATTAGAAATCCATCATGCATCAATTTTTTCCATTGCTTCAAGCTATATATTTTTAGAATTTATTGATCTTAGTGGTTCTAGAATCAATGAATGTGGTATTGTTATGATCTACATCATGTTCTCTAAGATGATTTAAAGACCCCTCCTTGCTCTCTACCCTAAAATAACATCAAATTGTCTTCAATTTTCCACTACTCAAGTGCTACTTTTTGAACTCTTAGTTTTTCTATTTTACATATCTAGATCCAATTCCCATACCCCAATCTCTATAAAAATTATAATTTAAAATTAAATGAAACCCTCACTAGAATATGGCATGTTATTTATCTAAATATCATCATCAATCGTTAAATTTATTCAAGTAAATTAAAAAAACCATGGGAAAACAAGGAATCAAGGAGTAAAGAATGCCCAGTCCTAAGGAGGCCTAAAATATTGGAGTCCAAGGGCATCCCCATGTATCAAGTTAACTTCCTAAGGTTTAAATAAAGTAATTTTGGGATGGAAGGTGACATTGGACTCATGTTCTGTTAGTGATGCAAGATGATCCACATCTTTGTTCCCCTTTAACCATGTATGAGTGACCTGAATATTCTTGTTGATAAGTTTCTTTCATTTCATGATAATGTATGAAGCTGAGCATGGTATGGACCCTTTTCTATGAAGGGAGACATGTATAATAATATAATCTCTTTAAACTTTAGCAAGAATCATATTCTTCTATTTGAAAATAGTTATCCTATAAAGAACTACATTAGTCTCTACTTGAAGAGAAGTTCCACTACTATAGTGCACTCTGAAGGCCAGAAGAACACTCCCCCCAATATCATGGACCACTCATCCTCTAAGCATGTCACCTGATATATAGGTTCCATAAGTATTAAGATTGATTCCTTTTGTTTAAGGGAACTAATGTATCTAATGGCTTTGTGGCATGGGAGTGTAAGGCGGGGTCGAGGAAGAACTGTGTTGAAGCAGACACAAAGATGGAACCTCCCGCCAGTTACCAATAATAGTTACCATGTCGATTAGTAATCTCTTTGTTATTGTAATAATTGAACTACATGTGTATAGGGCCCCCTCGTATGTAGCCTGGTTATGAGCTTTCCATAAACACCAACATCCTGAATTCAGAATAACAGACCTCACCATTTTTTTCAGCCCTGAATCAGTTGCCCCCTGAAACCATTTCTCCAGGAATAGAGCATCATGATAGAAATCAAATGAGAGAGCATTGAATGACCCAAAGAACCTTGCCACATCTTTGTCCAATTATCCTTCTAAGAATATGTGGTTCGTGTTTTCTTACCTTTTTTTATTGTAGAAATGGAAACACAATGCCAGGTATATCCCCACTTTTTTTACATTATCATCTGATGGTATTTCATAGTTCCATATTCTTCATATGAGGAAAGTGTATTTGGGCGAGATATTCTTTCACCCCAAAATCTTGTTCCATCTTTCACGAGGATCCAGGGGTGTAGATAATATATGAAAGTCCTTAAGAGTAAAGTTATTTGAGTAAGATGAGGTAAACACACATCTGTCCAGCACAAATTTGATGTTGATATAATCAAATATACCTTGTTGGATCTTGTCCACCATTTCCCTAATGAACGGTTGGTTCAATCTCGCCTCCTTGAAGGATGTTGTGGGGTAATGGAACCGTGAAAACCCAATCACAGATCCTACCCAATTATGATTCCATAAGATAATTTTATCTTCCCCCATGATCCATTGTGCATGTTGGTGAAGGGTCAAAATGAGGGGGGAAATCCTAGACTAGAAGGGGGAGACTTGTGATCTAACCACTTCCATGTTTCCTGCATAGTTATGGGACATAATCCTCCCCCAAAGTGTGTGTTTTAAAATCACTTTCCACACTACTTTCCCATGCATGCAATGAATAGTGTTCTTCAGGCTTCTTACATTGATCCCATCATCATGAATAGGAAGGTCCATCATGTCCCATAATATCCAGTGCCTCTTTACTTTCAAAAGAGCATCCCATATAAAACTATCCAAAACCTTTTCAATACCTTTGATCACCCCTTGTGGTACTTATGTATCATCCAGTTCATGCACTGGTATAGAGGATAGGATGTTGTTCACCATATAAATATGACTCCCAGAAGATAAGAGTTTTTTTTTCCAGTTAAGTACTTATCTCGTAATCACTTTCACCACTTGGTTGAAATCCTAGATGCACACTCTTCTTGAAGATATAGAAGTTCCAAGGTAATCCATTGGGAAGGTGCCTCTCTGCATGTCCAATCTACTGCACATATGTGTATCCCGGTTTTTAGTATATTTATTAGAGACATACATGTTTCTTTTGGAATTATTTATCACTTATCCACTCCAATACTAGTACTCCTCCAGAGTTCTTTTTATGCCTATTGTAGACCTATTTCTAGTGTTTTAGAAGATGATCGGATCATCTGTGAAAATCAAGTGGGATATGGTAGGCATGCTCAATTTTCTCTAGTAAGGATAAATTCCCCTACTCAAGATCCCTCTGTTAATCAGGAGGTTGATCGTTTTTTTATGAGGATGAATATACGTGGGGATATAGGGTACCCTTGGTGTAGACCCTAAACTACCTTGAATAATCCATGAGTTCTCCCCATGAAGGTGACATCTATCCATGAATAGATAAAAAAATCTGAATACAAGATTAGAGACCCTAGGAGAAATTCCCATGCTTGACATAACCTGGTTGATGAAACCCCATTAAATTATACCGTACGACTTATTCATGTCCAATAAAATTTCTATGTTATATCCATGAGTCATGTTGTTAATATCTCTCAATATTTCTTGCGCCATGACAATAGCTCCATAGATGTATTAGGCCTCATAAAGCCATGTTTTTTGATGGATATCCACCGGGTCAATCATATGGGTAGTCTCATATTGATGGTTCTTGAGAGTATCTAATAGAGTAAGTTTCACATACTCATAGTTCTATAGTGAATGACGGAGGATGGGTCCTTTACCTTTGGTATGAGCATGAGGGTCATGGAACTTGCAACCTGAGGTAGATTTTATACCTATTTCCCTTCTCAATAAATAAATAGCTCATTAAAACATATGTAAAGTATTAATGACATTGATTCTGATTAATAATGATGACCATACATTTTTATTATTAGTGATATGGTTGTTCTAGTTTCTATATTTGAAAACATTGCATGCATCTAGTTGCCAAGATAGGTTGAAAATAACCATATTAATCTAGGTAGGTATTATGTGTTATTTTTTTTATAGTATTGATTCCATTAATATAAGTGACTCTTAGACTTATGATTTATGCTCACTCCCAATTATCAAGAATATTGTTAACAGAGCATTCGTTATATTTTAAAACCAATGAAAATACCAAATTTATTGAAACAATTGTTAATTAATGCATTATGGGGCTATAGTACTTGGAATCTAGTTTATAAGGTTGTAAACTATGATAATTTGTGTATTTTGGTAGCACTTATTGAAAACAGCTCATTACACTTATCACTTACTATACAATGTTTAAAAAATATTTTGTGTTTTTTTGTTCTTTAAAAAACAATTGCATGTAGGTACTGTTTGATACCACTTATTTAAATTTCTTAAGGCATTTATCATTTATGATAAACATTTTCAAAAAATATATACTATGTCTTCTGTTATTACTTTTACAAAATGTCATCAACAAAAAACATATTGGGTGCCCTATTTCTTCAAAACTACTATACTTAAATACCAAAATATTACTACATAATTGTTAGGAAACTTTTTTTCGATAATAAATCTAAAACAATTTATCAATAAAAACTTATGATTTGGGATAAATGCTTTAGGGGTTCATTAGACATTTTAAATATTATCACTTATGATAAGAAGTTTTAAGGAACAATAAGTGTTGTCAAGACTTTAAATTTCTAGAATAAACCACTTAAATAAGGGTCATTGAAGTACTTTTCCGTATGAAATCTAAAAAACATGAACAAACATATTATCATAAGTGATAATAACTATAAGAAGTTTTCATCAATATTTTTCATATAAGGTATTAACCCTTTATTAAACCCTAATTATCTAAATCTAAATTTAATAATCAATTGGAAATAAATTAAATTATAAATGATTTAAGATAATCAAAATCATGTTTTAGACCCCAAATTAAATTGATCATGAAAGGGATTAAATAAAATATATGCACTATCAATTCCACCAAAATCACTTGATCTTTATTATTTATGTAAATATCATTAATTAATGAATTTAATTAAAAAATATTATTTTATCAATTACATCATCAATTTATTTTCATCACAACTCCAACACGAAGTGATTTTCCAATTATCATCTCTATAATGTTAAATATAGATGTTATGATGATCATAACAAGATAAGAATCTTTGTGATGATTCGCCACTTTTGTGTTTGATTCCAAGTCTCTAAGGTGTTTCTCTAGCTCTTTTATTGTCCTCCAGCTCTCAAGTCCTATTTATTCTACTTATTGATTCATGTAAAAGACAAGATTAATGATGTGTTTATTTTAAAAAAGGTATTGTATAAAAAACTTATTATATTATATTAGAAAATAATAATATTATGTATGTCTCATTTTTCATAATACATGAAAAGGAGCATTATTTTTTATTTTTCAAACATGTATCATTTTCTCATTCTATAAAGAAAATTTTATTTTATTTTAATTTTCTAAACCTGTATCACTTTTACCAATTTTTTCTTAACATTACATCTTCAAATATCAATGTGTTGGGTATTTCATCATTATGTTAACTACTCAAATATGGAATTTGGTGAACCTAATTTTCAAAAGAACTTTTCTGGTCTAATTGTTTCCTTTGGAATCATTCCAATTTATGTTGATGTTAAGATGCATAAATCTTGTTATTATTGATAACTCTATTAGTTTTTAATATGTTATCAGGTGTCAATGTTTTATTTTTTCTTTATTCCTATAAGTCAACCAATATTTTTGAATACTTTTTTTATTAGTGGAAAGTAGTGAGGATTTCTTATTAGTTATTGAAACGTTTCTTTCTATGTTACATATTCAAGTGATTTTATTCTAAAATTTATGTTCATATGATATTTTAGAATCAAAATGGTCATCACTTATTTTTTTCATACTATTTATATGCAGATGTAAAAATGATTATTAAAAGGATTCTATTTTATTCTTACTTTGGGAGGAAGGGATATTAGATCCCTTGATAGCTATTGTCTCATTAATAAAAGTATATCTATTTCCCATCCAATTAAAACAAAAAAATATACATTTTTTATTTTCTACACTTTGGTATTCTACATTTATCCTAATTTGAAATTGTATTTTAAAATTTTATTTATGTATTTATTGTCAAATATAATAACTACATATACATATCTATTTTTATTTTTCTTGTTAAAAGTATGTTTATACTTCTTATTTTAGGTTTATTTTCATAGAATTTAAGTGTTTGTGATTTTTTATACATAGAACAATGATCCAATATTTTTTTAAGTGCATATGTGATTTGGATTATATGTACATAATCTAAAAATTTTCCTCTCACTTCCACTGTTTACATTTGATTTTTTATTTTCTTGTAAGATATGAATGTTTATTCTTTTTTCTTCTCAATTAATTTATCTGCAGTCATATGGTTTTGTTTTAGGACATCATTTTTGAGAATGTTTTTTAAATGGAAAGATATTCCTACCTATTATCCACCCTACTCCCAAAAAATGGAATGACGAACAGTATGTAGCATTATCCAGGTTCTATTTCCCTCTTCCGATACTTTTTTTATTATCTGCCTCTACTATTAGGGTTTTATTACCCTTTATACATTTATTTTGTTTCCAGACCATTCATAGCTAAATATTTTTTACTTTAATGGTTGATTGATCTAGATTATGGTTTTTCAATCTCTTAATTATTGGAATAATTTTTTTTATCATGAAGATATTATATTCAAGGGTTTTTGAAGTAAAAACCCATAAATCTGAAAACTCTTTCTAAATTTTAAGAATACCAACTGCATCATTTTTAATATATAAGACTCTAACAAGTTAGTTTCTACCTCATCTACACTATCTCCATGCCCCTAGGATCCATCACTGGGGTAATACTCAATCCAAATCCTGTGTTTTTCTCTAACTTTATCCTGAAATTGATAATAATTATTGTCATTTTTTTCACAATTAGAATTTATATTAATTTTATGGTTCTCTATGTATCTTGTGTATTATGCTTAAAGAATTAAATTGTATAATTTTTATAGTCTGGTGTTTTTATGAACATGAATTGTTGACATTTTGAGGTATTTTCTTGCGAAATGATATTTTTAGGTCTTGCCAAGGGGTTTATATTCTTATTGTGGTCACTGGATGAATATATTTCTAGTTTTTGTGGCCTCTAATTAGATCATCTTATGGTTTTTGTTTCCACTGGTTAGATAATCCTTTGGTGTCACTAGATTATATTTTTATAAGATGTATTATTATTTTTATATGATTAATTTAATTATAAAATATTTTTTAATTGTTGTGTCTATGTGATCAGAATGTTTCGTGTGATAGTGCATTTATAAAGTGGAGGGTGATGTGATGGGTGTTACTTCAAACATAGAAGGGTGGTCCATTGTAATTAATTAAAGGGATGATGAATTTTTTCATGCCCAGATGATGTCGATTCCATGATAGTGACGTCTAAGGTTTGTGAGAAATGGATTGAATATGACATTTCATTAGTGGTTGAAAATGTTTAAACATGTTTGTAATATGGTTCTCATAGCTTCTTACCTTTTATGTATTTTTAACATGTAGTTAAATTATATATGAATGTGTTTTTTCTAATTATGTCTTTTTTAGGGTTAATTTTATAATTATTATATAATAAACATAATCATATATTAAATATAATTATATTAATAAATGTAATATTAAATTCGAATAATAAATATTAAAATTACAACATTTAAATTATAATCTAAAAAAAGATATTAATTGAGGATATTGTTTTTAAGTATTAATAATATTATCAATAGATATATTAGTCGTATAAATCAATTGCTAAACAGTTTGAAAAACATATATATTATATATTTGTATTATTATAATTGAAACAAAATCATTTTATATGTCACAATAACATTTAGTGACAAATGATTTACCAATAATTTATTGAAAAAGATGTATTTGTTGGTAAAAGGTTGTTACAACAGAAAATGTGCTTTTACCAACAGATATGCCTCTGTTGGAAAGGCTGAAATATTTTGTAATGGTGTTCAGGTGTGGGCCAAGGGTCAATGGTTTTTAATTAATACCATGTGATCATGGGTTCAAAGATATTTAGTTGAAATGTGGGAAGTGCCTCGTAATGAGGGTTGTTTCGAACGTAAATCTGGTGTAGTGGAATGTTCAACCTGATGGTGTACCTTAAAACACACTGTTGGGATACATGGTGTCAAGGGTTTTATAGAGGATAGTGTCACCTGGTTTTTGGAAAGTGTGGATTGAGTCTATAATCATGTGTCTAAAAATAGATTATTTCAAGGTATAACTCAAGGGTGGAGACCTTTTCATGGAATGAAATTTAACAAGTGTTAAGGATGTCATTCCCAAGGGTCAGGAACAGGTGATAATTGACCTTTTCCTTGATGATTGCAATGATAGAATTTTTTCCATGATATTTTTTATGTATGGTGATTGAAATGGAATGGGATGTAGTGATTGAAAAAAAATCATTAGTGTGATGCATGAAATGCTCCTATAGTGGGGAGTGGAATGTTAGTTACTAGAAGGTGACCCTCGTGTGAGAAAGGTCATGGGAATGTGGGACCAGTTGTTGGATAGTTGTTTTGGAATTCTAATGTCAATGGATAAATGGAATGAAATCCTACTATATTTCATAGTGAATTCCAATTATAGGTTCAGTTACAAAATTGGGTGGAATCCAAGCATTTTCATCTGGAATGGAATGCATTCTGACGATCTAGAGCTATTAGATCGGGACTGGGTAAATGTTCATGTTGTAGCATGATCATGGAAAAGTAATGATGGCAGTGTTATCCAAAAAAAATGTAACCAAAATATGGGTATAGGATTTTATGGACATGATGGGATGATCTTTGGATACCTCTAAGGATAAGTCTATCATGATTGGGTTCTAGTATGCATTAGCATCCAGGGATATGCTTTTTCAAGGAAATTTAGTTAGAGGTGGTTTAAAAAATGTACTCACATGTAATGGAATACAGAAATGGAGGGAACGAATTAGACATGAATATTGGGATAATATGATATAATTTAGATTTTTTTGGACTTTTTGGGAAGTTTGGTATGTTAATGTTGTGAGTTGATGCTAGATTCATGTTTTGTTATGTAGTTTCGACTGTTTTTAGTGTTTTGATTCTAAGTTGGCCTTCCCTTACTACATCATATGGTGTGGAATTCCATTTTCTATTAGAGGAATTAGAAAATTAAGTGGTCATGCATTAGGGTATATGGGATAGGGTATGTATTTTCTTGATTTTCCAATAGTGGTTGCTTGTGTTGTTTCGTGTTTTGGTAGTTTAAGTGTCATTTCATTAAAATGACACTTTGGAAGCATGTTGGGAATTAAAATATAGAATTTATCTAGATGAATGGTAATTCAGCACCATGGTAGTATAGGATGTTCTTTTTAATTCCAAGAAAGTATTACCAGGGATGATGAGTATTAAGGTGGGAACTTTTTACTATCTTGTGTCTGTATGTGTTGAAAATTTCAAAAGGAATTTGAATTTTCAATTCCTAGATCGATCAATTTTTTATTATACATTTAGAATGAATCTTAAAAGGTTGTAATCCCCTTAAATGTCCATTTTGGGATAAGAATAATTTTACCTCTCTGGTTAAGAGGTTTCAAGAGTATCTCAAGTGTTTGAGGATCAAAGAAAAATTTTCTTAGAAAGATTACATATGGATCACAGTTGGTGCATTGTTTGTGCAAACCATAGATCCCATTGTACATAGGTGATAGGTTGGGAAAATGTGTTGATGTTACCATGAAATTTTTTGAGTGTATACCAGGAATTAAAAACATCACACATAATTGGAACATGATATTTTAAATCATGAAACATAATATGGTGAGGTTTTGTGCCCTAGAAAGTGGTGGTGTAGGTTAGTGCATGGTTTTTCCAGCCCTATAGACAAACCCTATGACTCATTTAAGGAGTGAAACTTAACATTTTTTCCTCATATTATTTTAATATGTTATCCCTATCATTCTCTATTTTTCATCCCCCACATGATCTAGCTCTCATCTATTATTATTCTCTTCTCCAAGCCCCATCAAGTGGTTATTTCGTGGGTATTTCAGATGAATTTTGTGTTAAAATATTACATTTGTTGGTCTCTACTCATTTACGACTCTATTTTTATATTTGTTTGGTTACCCCCATCTAGGGTATTGATTTCTAATTCCATTAGATCATGTTATAATGGGATAATATTTGGGGTGCTTCTACTCTTCCTAAGAAGAGGGTGACTCTTGAGGTTATCTGCACTTCGTTTCATGGCATTTCGTTGAGATACATCACCATGATGAATTTTCAAAGTATTAAATAATAAATTAAATTGATTAAATAATTTTTAGGGACCCATTTATTATATATTTTCCCTAGTTTGAGGTTAGTATTATTTTGAGTATTTTTAGAAAAAAATTTGTTAAAGTTTCAGCATGAAAGGAATAGTTGGTGATAATTTGTTCATTATGCATTTTGGAATAAAATGGTTTGTATAATTTTATTTTTCTAAGATTAATTAATTATTATGTTATTAAAAATAATTAATTCTTCTGGTTTGAATTTGATATAAGGCCTCAGATTTCTGGGTTGGAGCTGTATGAGTTTAGATAGGCCCCGCTAGCTACTTTCAGACCTTAACGCTAAAAGTGGAATACTCATAAAAGGTAGTTGGTATGTTGTACATTATCATTGGTAAGTTTATTATGCGTATATGATTTTTTATGTTCTCATGTTCCGACAATGATGGTGGGAGATCAGTAAATTAAATTTTTAATTATTTAAATAATCTAAATGGTTAGTTACTTAAATTAATTTATTTCACCTAAAATAGGTTCCTTAGTGTTTATATATAGAGAGAAAAGTGTCATGGGTCACATCATACCCTTGTGTACCAACTCAATTATTTAACCACCATAGGACATGGAATTACAATATACAATTGACATAGATTAAAAATTACTATGAAGGTTATTCATATTTTTGGAATGTTTGAAGGAAACCAAGAGAACCAAGATCTAGATGACTTTGTGAACTTCTTTAAGAGGATAATGCAATTAGACGATAATAGTTTCCCTTGAGGGTTGTTTATAACCCAAAGATCAACCCCAATTTCATTAAGGCCTTAATTGTATTAATGTATTAGAGGGTATGTCTTAGGAACATTAATTATATTGGTAATAGACTCTGATATTAAGTAGGAAATTGTAAGGGACCCTGAGTAAGGTTCCCCGATCTTGTTAAGACCCTTGTAACAGATTGATTGGAATGGTTTGTGATGATCAATAGTATTCTCATAAATAATAATTAATTTTCACAACCTCTATGTTTAGTGATGTGATAATATTGTTTAATATGTTCAAAGAAGCCCCCCCCCCTCAGCTTCAAAATATGAACTAATTCATTTAACAGTAAAACTACGATTAAATATACTTAGATATTTATTAATAAATTCATAGTTCTGAGTGATGTTCCTCCCTTAAATACTTTTATGGATCAATTATAAGGACACTGAGGACTATTCCATACCTATCTACTACATCAGATGTTGGTTCCTCACAAATTTAGAATGTGAAAAATCAATATAATGTATAATATTATTATCATATGTATATTATTAATTTTTTAATTGGATTTATGACTTAAGGTAAGTAATGGGTTAGATAAATGACCAAATGGGATCCTCCTATTATGTAAAAAAGTTATGATTTATCTTAACTTCATTTTTGGATTAATACAGATTGAATATTGTAGTGACTTTTGATTCCATCTGAGATTAGGATTTAATATTTGATTTTACCTTTACTAAAATTCCAAGTATCTGTGGGATTCATACATGCACTCGAAAAATTAGGTTGATGAGTGAATCATGGAAACCTCTCTTGGTTATTGTAGCACCTAGGCTTTCTAGAACAATAGAATCTTGATAGTGGTATAGGTTTTTGGGTGGATGTATTTCTCATGAGCATTGGATGATTTTGAAATACCCATGTATGATGATGATCTCCTCAATGGATTCCTGGGGTAATCCCTATGTTTGAGTGTGTGTACTATGATTTCATTACCTAAATATATCTAGGAATATGCTATAGAGCTGATGATTTATTGACGTTTAGTTATCATCTTGGATCGGAAGAGTAATACATATATAATTTTTATGGTTCATACCCTTAAGAATGATTTCTAGTTTCATATTATTGACTACCAATAGATTAAGACCTATGAATGGCACGTCAAACTGAAATAGGTAATCCTAATATTTCATTTGGGTTCTACTTGTTACTCTTGGATTAATTGGTATACTTAGGACACCTAGGATCCTACTTGATGACTTACTAATGGGATTTCAATCTGATAAATGGAATCCTACCTTATATTTTTTGGAGACAATTATGGGTGATCCTAGGTTGAGGACCTATATCCCTATGTGGGGAGATAGTTTTCTTATATACATTTCCAGTTTTAGATGAAGAATCCATGGTGGGACATGGGTAGCCATCAGGACCATGGTATGACTCTCATTAATTAATTTATTTCATAAGTAAATATTATGTTTAGTATTCAATGGATTGTCTCACATAATCATACACTACTCTTACTATTTATATATGGGATCACATTGGTGTTTCCCTACTTAGTTTTTTCCTCACATCTTTATCAGGCCACCATTAAACCAGGGTAAATGAGAATATGTTCACCCAATTCCATGCACAAGTTTTATTGAGGCTATAGAACGATTGTTCAAGTCATATCGGATGTGTATATGGAGCTTAAAATGAGGTATCACTCATTATATTTGGGATCCGGTTTTTTATCATCATTTTTATTGGTATACATATATATACATCTCAATGGGAGGTCAGTGTATGAATGGAATGGTTGTTGGGAACCTTCTTCATTTTATTTATTATCTCATATTTATATTATTTATATTCCTATTAAATTTTATTTATGATGTCTCATTTTTTGTTGTATTACATTATTTTTATTACTCTAGCATGGGGTTATAGTCCCTCCATGGACACACCCTAGGCCCTCAATCTTGGTTGGAAACCTCTAGTATATGAGAATCCATGCTAGAGGCAATGTGGAAACCCTACCTGGTTAATATTCATAGAAACCTAGGAGGGGTGTGATAGGGAAAATTCAAGAACATATCATAAGTTTATAAGAGAATCTTGGATTATGGAATAATCCCTCCTTATGTATGAGATGAGATCGATTACACATCCTCTTGATTGGCGTGTGTATAAATTGTTGATTATCCAACCTCAATGACTACCTATCTTTAGAAATTAGGTTTGTGTTGGAACAATATGAGTATGGGTTGATTCCATATTATAAATAAAATTATAAAATTGAAATCCTCACATAGCTAAAAAAAGAGTGTATGACATTCATATACCAGGAACCATATTTTCATTTGAAATAATATTGTAAGCCCAATATAACTATTTCACCTATAAAATTTATCGATCAAACATGATCTGGCTTGATATATAGAATTTATAGTTGTCTTTATTGTGGTTGTATATATCTTTAGGGATTTTACGAATTTCATGACCTCAAATACATTTTTTACATTCAATGCATTCTGGACCTTTTAGACCATTAGGAGCATCTGGAATCTTTATAGGGTTTTATTTCATCTAAATTTTAGCAATAATTTATACCTTTTCTCACATAAACTTTCTGGTATAAACTTGTAGTATCAATTGGGATCCCCATGATTCTATTACTCTCCAGCTAAGGTACTTGATTAATTCCTCAACAATAAGGAAGGTCGAGGACCCACGACCAGAGAATGATCTTTCCTAAACTCAACATCTTCAATGTCTAGTGATGAATGAGTTGATTATATAGTATCATCTCAATGGATAAATCCCAATATTGGTGGTATCTTGGGAGATCATTTCTATGGTGAATCTAATTAAAGGTATACCCAATGAAAATATATAGGGGGAAAATGTTCACAACATCCACATCAAACTGCTTCAAGTTCATTTACCTAGAGAATCAAAATTCTCATAACCCTTATCTTATTTTGGTGGAGAAGGATGTTGTTAACATCCTCATTTCTACCCAAGAGCATCCAAGGAGGGATCTTGTTATCTATCACAATTTCTAACTATGCATTCTCTCATCTACTTAAAAATATCATGAGGAGGACACCCAATAGATCTGGTCCCCGATCACTCAAAATATACTAACAGGAAGGGATTCCCACCAAGGGTTCAAGTCCATCCAAGAACAATCCCATATTCATATTCCCACCGGTGAATCCCACCAACATATCCAAACTACAACTAAAGATAAGACCTATATTCCCACTTTGGCTCAAAAAAATGTTTTCATATCTGATAAGAATTATATGAATCACACTATAATATCCTGTAACACCCCAAGCTTCCACGGTACATTTCCCTTTAAATAATTCAATAGCTTGCATTGTACGCAACTTTGAGATTCTAACACACCGCGACCAGTCAAACTAGCCGTTATGAATAGTAATACCCACTTTTTGAAATTTTATAAATTTTATCTTTCAAAATGGACTTCATTTTTTGATTCGGAATATCGAAATTATCTTAGGGTGAATTTTTTGTATTTTTCTGAAAACTTTCAATTTTTGAGGAATAGTGAAAAAACACTACGTTATTAGTTAAAATCGAATTTTTATTTAAATAATTAGTTATTTTATTTTAATTTATTTTATGTAAAAATAGATACATAATACATATATATGTTCAACTTAATTCATTGGATTCATTTTATAATAAGTTTAGATGTATAAAATTATATCAAACTATTTACCGTCTTTTACCCACCTCCTAGGAGAATTTGCAAATTTGTATAAAACAGAATTTTACCGCTTCTGTGAGTTGAATTTAAAAAATACGAGAGACACAATTAATATCAGTATGTAAAATTTGGTTCAATAAGATGAAAATAATTTTTGGTTAATAGTAACTTTTTACTTTTATTTACCATGGTTAAAAGGAAATAGGGTAATTAAGGGTAAAAATGATATCATAATTACCCTAAAAAAATGTCTAACTTCTATTGGATAAGTGTAATTAGATCAAAAAAACATTGGGAATAAAATATGATCCCATTTGGTCCACTTGGATTATATTAGGACATTTATTATTATTTTTTAAAGAAGAGTTAAAAGAGTTAAAATCAAAGTTTAATAACTAAACTATTTTTAATATAGGGTTATACATAAGATAAATTCAACTATAAACATTAATTATAAAGATAAAAATATTTCCTATGTAATGGTATTTTATTTATTATTTTTATACATTAAAAAATTAAATTTATTTATGACAAAATGATGATGCAGTAATTATATTATTAATGAAAGTATAAAATAATTGATATTATAAATATCCAAATAAATATAATTTGAGACTTTTAATGAATTATATTAATTTTATAGGTTAATATGACATGTTAGAGTTGATTAAAATAATTTTGTTCGATGTAATAATGATGTTATGAATTTAACAAAAAAACAATACCAAATAGTGTCAAAATTGACATAAAAGAGTTTTTAAAACAAATATTGTATTATTAAATGGTATTGTATTCCTAAAAATATAAGGTTCAGCTAAAGGGATTAAATAATATTATATATGTCATTAATTAACCACTTTAGATTCTCTTGGAATTTTATAGTAAGTTTATTAACCATATAATATAAAAATACAAAGAGATATGGTAAATGTCAAACTATTAAACTAAGAGTTAAATCTAAAAGATAAGGTTAATATGATGACCTAAACCTATCTAAAACGTATTAGTTGAGAGGTTTTCAACCCATACCCACCTTATCCTTTAAATAATTCATTTTGGATCCATTAGAAACCAAAAATTATTTTATTATAAAATATTATTTCAAGCTTTTCCTAAAGTTACCCTCACCTCTATTATAAAAGGGCACCTCCCCTTCTCTAAAATTCACCCCTTCAAAGCCATTTGGATCAGCCAAAACCTATCCAAATATCCTCTCAATTGTCCTACCTTCATTCTAGAGGTCTTCCTTTAGTCATAAATCCAACCTAAGAAGCCCTTTTGATCAAATCAAAAGGAAGAAACTGAAGAAGACGTAAATATTTCATCACCACTTTCAAGTTCTTTTCTTCTCCCAATTCCTCTTTCTTTGTTTTTACCATTATAAAATAATAACTCCAATATATTATATATATTGTGATGTTATTATAAAAATGGTAAAACAATATTCATTATTCTATCCATCCTACAAATGACAAAGTCCCCATACGTCTGTACATAAGGATTACTGTCTCCCCATCGTGGTGTAGTTTGTTATTCAAACAATTCATCATTTGGATGGGTATAATAATGAGTATAAAAGATGTAAATAAAAAATACAACATGATAATTATTATGTATATAATATATACCATGCAATTATATATGATTTTAATATCAAAATAATGATATTGTCGCTCGTGCGTACGTACGGATTACCATCTCCACGAATGCGATGAGATTCATTCCTCATCGTATCCATTCAGGACTAATTGTCATTTCATGATTAAAAATAATATTTAAAGACTTAATATCATTCTGAATATGAATAAGATACATCCTATCCATAACAAACATTACTTACATAATAAATCATATAAAGGAAAACGAATCAATTAACGCCTGAAACAATGATACTACTGAAATATCATTAACAAAGAAATATTATAAGATCATATATGATATCATATTAATGTATATGGTTCTTTTATAATTTAATAAAAAAGATTTCACCGTTATTTAGAAGGTTAACCTACCCTCAATCAAGGAAAAGTACAAGGTAAGGGTTAATTTTACAATCTCATTACTATCTGAGGTTGTTTTTACGTAAGTATCTACTGGGACATATTTATTATCCATGTCCATGTTTCATAAAAGAGTTTTCAAATGGATTTTTTTAAGGGACTATTTTAATAAAACATCATTTTAAATGTTTTAAATATTTATTCCTCAAAACCTTTATCATTAATGTCCATGTTTTTAAAATGTTTTTAAGGATTTATTTATATGGAAATGAATGTTTTAAAATGTTAATTACTTTCAAAAGTTTCAAAGTGTTATGGAACACATTGATTCAAAATTATATTTTAAATGAATTCCTTTATAAATTATTTGACTTTTAAATGATTTCATGAAAAAGGGATATTTATTTCAAAGATTGTTACTGGTCATTTTCAACTATGTCAACATCCTTTAGGGAATATTATTCTTGATCAAGGTCGATTTATTTTACAAATCTTCCATCTTTTATTGAAGGTTTTTTGATATGTTTGACTATGGATGTGTTATTTTTATATCATTCATGGTTTATGGATAATGTATTGACATTTCGTGTGCTAGTTTCTATACAAATGTTTATGTTATGTTTAAACCTTTTCATATGAGTAATGCATTGGACTTAGTAAGTGATGGGTGGAGCCCGCTATAGCTCCTCAATGCATCGGTAGGTCTCATGAGACAAACTAGTGTCTTGGCACAAGGCTTTGACAAAATCTTATTTGTAGTCTTGGCAAAAGGCCTTGACTATGTGGTTATGAAGTCAGGCATTATGCATTCCATCATTATGAAAGTGGCTATTGATATTTCATGTGATTATTCGACTAGTAGAATATCCATGTGAATAAGTAAATGGAATTATTTGATTTTATCTTTTCCATATTATGATGAATTTTAAGTTTAAAAGGCTTTTTTTTAGTCTTACACTTCCTTAAATGTTTATGCTTATTTATCAAAGTTTCTGCTATATTGTTATCCTTACTGGGAATCTGAGCTCACCCCTTTCTATGTTTTATTTTTCTCAGGATGCGAATAAGTATATTATGACTGACCTACATGGATAGTCTAAGGGATATGAGCGTGGAATATATATATTATGTTGTTGTAGTTTTTCATTTTATAATGTAATGTAAAACTTATGTATGTATCTAGTATTTCCAAGGCTACAGAACTAATAGGTCTTTCGAGACTTGATATTTTGTGATCATGACAATGTTATGTAATAATGCACTAACTCTAGGTAACTAGGATCGGGGCGTTACAGTTGGTATCAGAGGAAGTTTAGTGCAAACCTTATAAACTAGATTTAGATAAACTATGATTAGAAAACATTACTCTAAGATAGACTTTTAGGATTAGTATAAAAGAACTTACTATAATTTTGGTATTGTATAGATTTTGTGAGTTTTCCAAACAATACATCCATATCTGGATATGAGTAGGTAGATGCGGCTCTGGCATAGATGTACCTAGGTATAAAACCCAAAAACACGGCTTTGAGCTAGACTCGAATGGGAACTAGTGCACGACAACGGGCCTTGATGCACTCTTGGTTAAGACACTCCTAGGGGATATGCTTAAGATAATTCTCATTTTATTTACAAACCATTATGAAGGGTTTATGAGTATATACTTTCTCAAATAAAACATTTTTATGATTATGGATTATATCCATAAATTGTTCAATTTATGTTAAGTGTTTTACAAGTTTGGAGTTTTATATTGCGATTCATAAACTAATCTAGTGTATGCTATTGTTTAGAAATGGAGCCTAGTGGAAGGAATAGAAATTGTATCAATGCACGTAATCCATGTAGGGATTTTCCTCCTACTCAAGATAATTATAGTGGAGCTGGTGAGGAAACTGGTGTTGATCATCTTATCACCAAACTGGGACAACTCACTCAAGTTTTGAATAATAACCTTACCTGTATGAAGCACTCTGATCCACAACACGGAGGATAAATGTTAGATCACATAATGAGGCAACAACCACAAAAATTAAATGGGAGTACAAATCCATTAATAGATGAGCAATGGATAAATTTCTTAGAGAAAATATTTCACACTTTGGAGGTAATGAAAGGGGAAAAGTTGTCATAGTGGTTTATCGCCTCACGGGAGATGCAGATCAATGGTGGTCATTGATTCAAAAATACAAAAGAAGATGATGAAGTATCAAATATGTAATGGAGGGAGTTTAAAGATCTTTTCTTAGAAAAATACTTTCCTCGTGACCATCGAGTGGATATGGAAAGGCAATTTCTGAGTCTGAGGCAAAAAGGGGATGAGAATGTCTCAAAATATGAGGCTAACTTTACAAGGTTTGCAAGGCATGCAGTAATTTATATACATAACCCAAGGAGTAATATTGATCGATTATTTTATGGGTTAAAACCATTTCTTCATCGATCATATTTCTCACAATCCTTCTCATCATACAAAGATATTGTCTCATGTGCTATCAAGACAGAAAAAGAATTCTCTATGTCTTATGACTTTAAAGCAAATCAGGAGAAGAAGAGATCTATTAAACACTCTAGAGATGGAAATAAGGGGAAGAAGGGAAAAGTTGAATATCCATCCTACATTAAATGTTGGAAGAAACACCCCGGTACTTGCCTAAAGGTAATGGGAGTCTGTTACAAGTGTGGTGAAAAAGACCACCAAGCTCGTGATTGCAAGGGGAAGAAAGAGGCTATCAATGTTGAAGGCAACAATTTTAGAGAAAAGGGAATTATAAAAATGAATTTCCTAATATCCAAGGGAACTTACCTCAAAAAAGTACAAGGGAGCAAGGCCAAGCTTATGTGATCACTACTACTGAGGTTGAAGCTCTGAAAGACATGGTGGAAGGTAATTTAATGGTTTCCTCAAGTTTAACCAATTATTTATTTGATTCTGGATCATCACATTGTTTCATATATTCCTAGTTTTCTAAAAAATAGATATTTTCTATTTGACTTAACAAGGGATTTATCAGTCAAAACACCTAAGGGAAGTATCATCGTAATAAAGATCTGTGAATCAGCTCCCATTAGGGCATATAAATGTTCTTTATCTTCTGGTCTCATTGTCTTACCCATGATTTAATTTGATATAATCCTCTGTATGGATTGGATTTCGGACCATGATGCGAGAATTTATTGTATGAAGAAGGAGGTTACAATTTTCGATGATGATAAGGAGTACCTTATCTATAGAGCAGAAACTTCACTACCTGATTCTTATCTAAATCCACCCCCAGTAGCTCTACTAAATTCAATTATTAGGGAGGATGAGAATAAAATAATTATGGGAGAGGAAAAGAATGTTAAAATAGAGTACATACCTATTGTACAAGATTATGTTGATGTTTTTTCAAAAAAATTACCTGGACATCTTCCAAAATGAGAAATTGAGTTTTCGATTGATTTAATTCCTGGTTCAAGGCCCATATCGAAGACCCCTTATATAATTGCCACTTTGGAATTAGTGGAACTAAAGAAACAATTAGAGGAATTGAGTAATAAGGGGTTTATTTGCCCTAGTGTTTCTCCATGGGGAGCCCCTATCCTTTTTGTTAAGAAGAAAGATGGATCTATGAGGCTATGCATTAATTATAGGGATATCAATGCTATAACAATAAAGAAAAAGTATCCCCTACCTCGCATTGATGATTTATTCGATCAAATTCATGGATCTAAATACTTTTCAAAGATTGAACTTCGATCTGGATATCATTAGTTGTGTGTGAAGAAGGAAGACATTCCGAAAATAGCATTTCAAACCAGTTATGGGAATTATGAGTTTACAGTAATGCCTTTTGGGTTGACTATTGCACCCTCTGTTTTCATGGATCTAATGAACAAAGTTTTCAAGGAATGTCTTAATGAATTTGTTGTGGTATTTATTGATGATATCCTGGTATACATCAAAAGAAATAAAGATCATGAAAATCACTTACGCACCATTTTGAAAACCCTCATAAGAAATGAATTATACGGGAAGTTTATTAAGTGTAAATTTTGGCTTCAAGAGATTTCTTTTCTTGGTCATATTGTCTCTAAGGATGGAATATCTATTTATCCTTCAAAGAAAAAGGCAATCCAAGAATATCCAGCACTGATGATTATAATTAAGGGATGCAGTTTTATTGGTTTAGCAGGTTATTATTCATGTTTTGTCCCAAATTTTTCCCGATTGGATAACCCATTAACCAAGATCACCTATAAAGGGGTTAAATTTGTTTGGAAAAAGGGTGTGAAGAATGTTTTGAATAACTGAAGAGAATATTATCCAATGCTCCTTTCTTGACACTACCATCAGAGAATGATGGGTTTGATATTTATAGTGATGCTTCAAAAAAGGACTTGGTTGTGTCCATATGTAGAATGATAGAGTTATTGCCTATGCATTGCGACTGCTAAAAATTCATGACCAAAACTATCCTACTCAAGATCTTGAGTTAGAATATGTAATCTTTGCTCTGAAAATATGAAGACAATATATATATGGTGAAAAATGTGAGATTTATACTGATCACAAGAGTTTGAAGTATATTTTCTCACAAAAAGAACTCAACATGAGGCAAAGGCGATGTCTTGAACTACTCAAGGACTATTATTACACAATACACTACTACCCAAGGAAGGCAAATAATGTGGTAGATGCTTTGAGCAGAAAGGATCATGGATTTTTAAACAAGATGAGAGTTAAAAGGGATCCTATTTTCATGGCTCTAGTGAAAATGGATATGGGAATAATCATGGAAGGTGAAACATCAATACTTTTTCAAATGGTTGCCAAACCATTTTTACTAGAAAGTATAAAAAGTTCTCAAGCTGATGATGAGGAGTTTCCAAAGAAGATTAAAGCTGTGAATGATGGGAGATTGACTGACTTCATATATGAAGATGTGATTTTAAAATTTTGGAAGAGACTTTTTGTTCCCGATATACCGGATCTAAAAAGGGAATTGTTAGATGATGCTCATAGCTCCAATTTCTCTATACACCCTGGTAGCACCAAGATGTATAGATATTTCAAGGAACATATTTGGTGGGAAAACATGAAGAGGGAGATTTCTGATTTTGTGTCAAGATGTATGGTTTGTCAACAAGTGAAAGCTATAAGGCAACAGACTAGAGGAGTCACGCAACCTCTTCCCATACCTGAGTGGAAATGGGATAATATTACGATGGACTTTGTCATGGGGCTAACAAAGACACTTAGAAGGAATGATGCAATATGGGTCATTGTTGACCATCTTACCAAGTCAGCACATTTTCTTCCTATAAGAGAAGATTTACCACTTGAACATCTAGAAAGTATATATATTAATGAAGTTGTAAGACTTCATGAAGTACCCTTATCGATTGTTTTTTATCGTGATCCCCATTTTACATCAAGATTCTGGAAAAATCTTCAGAAAGCCCTAGATGTTGAACTTAATTTAAGCACTGCCTACCACCCTCAAACTGATGGACAATCAGAGCGGACTATTCAAACCTTGGAAGACATGTTGAGATCTTTCTCACTTGACTTTCAAGGTATATGGGAATAATATTCACCTCTGGTAAAATTTTCCTATAACAATAGCTTCCATTGAAGTATTTAAATGGCACCATATGAAGCATTATATGGAAAGAGATATTGCACACCAACTTTTGGGGATGATGTTGGTGAAAGAAAACTCATAGGACCATAAATTGTTGAGGAAACAATGGAAAAGGTGAAGGTTATCAAAACCCACATCAAAGTAGCCCAATATAGGTAAAAGATCTATGCTAATAACCGAAGGAAGGATTTTAAATTTCAAGTAGGAGACCATGTTTTCTTGAAGGTATCACCATGGAAGGTTGTTATATGTTTCGGTAAGAATTTTAAATTGAGTCCCAGGTACATCGAACCTTTCGAAATTCTAGAATGAATTAGAGTTATAGCTTATCATTTGGAAATGCCTCAAAGTCTCTCAAAAGTTCATGATGTGTTCCACGTATCACTATTGAGAAAATACATGTTTGACCCAACGCATGTACTCATCTTTGAGGAAATTGAACTGGAACATGATCTGTCTTATTGTGAAGAGCCTGTCAAAATTATTGATACAAGAGAACAAGTGCTAAGAAACTGGACGACTTTTTTGGTAAAAGTTCTATGGATAAACCATAAGATGGAAGAGGCAACGTGGAAACCAGAGGAACTTATGATGAAGAACCACCCGAATCTTTTTGTGCGGTAGTATTATAGAAATTTCAAGGAAAAAATTACTTAAATGAGGGAATAATGTAACACCCCAAGCTTCCATGGTACGTTTCCCTTTGAATAATGCAATAGCTTGCATTGTACGCAACTTTGAGATTCTAACGCACCACGACCAATCAAACTAGCTGTTATGAATAGTAATAATGACTTTTTTAAATTTTATAAACTTTATCTTTCAAAATGGGCTTCATTTTTTGATTCAAAATATAAAAATTATCTTAGGGTGAATTTTTGGTATTTTTCTGAAAACATTCATTTTTTGATGAATAGTTAAAAAACACTACGTTATTGGTTAAAACCGACTTTTTATTTAAATAATTATTTATTTTATTTTTATTCATTTTAGTTCAAAATAGATACATAATAAATATATATGTTCAACATAATTCATTGGAGTCATTTTATAATAAGTTTAGATATATAAAATTTTATCGAACTATTTACCATCTTTTACCCACCTCCTAGGAGCATTTGCAAATTTGTATAAAACTTAATTTTACCACTTTTGTGAATTGAATTTCAAAAATATGAGAGACACGGTTAATATCAGTAAGTAAAATTTGGTTCAATAAGATGAAAATAATTTTTTGTGAATAGTAACTTTTTACTTTTATTTACCACGGTTAAAAGTAAATAGGGTGATTAAGGGTAAAAATGATATCATAATTACCCTAACACATGTCCTAATTCTATTTGATATGTGGAATCAGAACATAAAAAAACTTAGGAAAAAAATATGATCCCCTTTGGTCCACTTGGATTATATTAGGACATTTATTATTATTTTATTTAAAGAAGAGTTAAAAGAGTTTAAATCAAAGTTTAATAACTAAACCATTTTTAATATAAGGTTATACAAAATTTAAATTCGAATATAAATATTCATTATAAAGATAAAATTATTTCCTACATAATTTTATTTTATTTATAATTTCTAGACATTAAATAATTAAATTTATTTATGGCACAATGATGATGTAGTAATTACCATATTAATAAAAGATTAAAATAATTAATATTATAAATATCCAAATAAATATAATTTGAGAATTTTAATGAATTACATTAATTTTATAGATTAATATTACATGTTAGGGTTGATTAAATTATTTTTTTTTTTTTGAAGTAATAATGTTGTTATGAATTTAACAAAAACAAAATACCAAATAGTGTCAAAATTGACATAAAAGAGTTTTTTAAAAAAATATTATATTATTAATTGGTATTCTATTCCTAAAAATCTAAGGTTAGGCCAAAGGAATTAAATAATATTATATATGTCATTAATTAACCACTTGAGGTTCTCTCGGAAGTTTATAGTAAGTTTATTAACTATATAATACAAAAATACAAAGAGACGTGGTAAATGTCAAACTATTTAACTAAGAGTTAAATCTAAAAGATAAGGTTAATATGATGACATAAACCTATCTAAAACCTATTGGTTGAGAGGTTTTAGACTCATACCCACTCTAGACTTTAAATAATTCATTTTGGAGAAATTATAAACCGAAAATTATTTTATTATAAAATAATATTTCAAGCTTTTCCTAAAGTGACCCTCACCTCTCTTATAAAAGGACACCTCCCCTTCTCTCTAATTAACTCCTTAAAAGCCATTTGGTTCGTCCAAACCCTACCCAAATATCCTCTCAACTTTCCTACCTTCATCATAGAGGCCTTACTTTAGTCATAAATCTAACCTAAGGAGCCCTTTTGATCAAATCAAAAGGAATAACCCGAAGAAGAGGTAAATATTTCATCACCTCTTTCAAGTTATTTTCTTCTTCCACTTTCTCTGTATTTGTTGTTTCCACTATAAAATAATAAATCTAGTATATTCTATATAATGTTATGTTATTATAAAAATGGTACAAACATATTCATTATTCTATCCATCCTATAAATGACAAGGTCACCATACGTGCGTACGTACGGATTACCGTCTTCACGTCGTGGTGTAGTTTGTTATTCAAACACTTCATCATTTGGATGGGTATAATAATTATTATAAATGATGTAAATAATAAATATAACAAGATAATGATTCTGTTTATTTTATATACCATCTAATTATATACTATTTTAATACCAAAAGAATGATATTATCGCACGTGCGTACGTATGGATTACCGTCTCCACGAACGTGTTGAGATTCATTATCCATCGTATCCATTCAAGACTAATTTTCATTTGATGATTAAAAATAAAGTTTAAAGACTTAATATCATTCTGAATATGAATAAGATACATCCTATCCATAACAAACATTACTTACGTAACAAATCATATAAAGGAAAATGAATTAGTTAACACCGGAAATGATGATACTACTGAAATATCATTAACAAATAAATAATATAAGATCATATATGATATCATATTAATGTATATGGTTCTTTTATAATTTAATAACAACGATTTCACCATTATACAAGAGGTTAACCTACCCTAGACCAAGGAAAAGTGTAAGGTAAGGGTTAATTTCACCATCTCATTATTATCTGAGTTTGTTTTTACATAAGTATCAACTGGGACATATTTATTATCCATGTCCATGTTTCATAAAATAGCTTTCAAATGAATTTTTTAATGGACTCTTTTAATAAAAAATCATTTTAAATTTTTTAAAGATTTATTCTTCTAAACCATTCTCAATAATGTCAATGTTTTTAAAATGTTATTTAAGGATTTATTTATATGGACTTTAATGTTTTAAAATGTTAATTATTTTAAAAAATTTCAAATTTGTATGGGAAAATTTGATTCAAAACTATCTTTTAAATGACTTCCTTTATAAGTTATGTGATTTTTAAATGATTTCAAGAAAAAGGGACATTTCTTTAAAAGATTTTTACTCATCATTTTCAAATATGTCAACATCCTTTATGGGATATTATTCTGGATCAAGGTTGATTTATTAGACAAATCCTACATGTTGTATTGAAGGTTTTGTGATATGTTTGACTTTGGATGTGTTATTTTAATACCATTCATGGTTTATGGATAAATTATTGACATTTCGTATGCTAGTTTTAATACTAATTTATGTGTTTTGTTTAAACCTTTTCATATGAGGAATGCATTGGACTTAGTAAGTGACGGGTGGAGCCCGCTATAGCTCCTCGATGCATCGGTAGGTCTCAGGAGACAAACTAGTGTCTTGGAACAATGCCTTGACAAAATCTTATTTGTAGTCTTGGAACAAGGCCTTGACTATGTGGTTAGGAAGTCTCGCATTATGAATTCCATCATTATGAAAGTGGCTATTGATATTGCATGTGATTATTGGACTAGAATAATATCCATGTCAATAAGTAAATAGAATTATTTGATTATATCTTTTCCATATTAGGCTGAAATTCATGTATAAAAGGAATATGTTTTAGTCTTACATTGACTTAAATGTTTATGCTAATTTATGAAAGTTTCTGCTATATTGTTATCCTTACTGGGAATCTGAGCTCACCCCTTTCTATGTTTTAATTTTCCTTGGATTTGAAGAAGTATATAATGACTAACCTGCAAGGATAGTCTAAGGGATATGAGTGTGTCCTATGGAGACTATGTTCTCGTAATTTTTCATTTTATAATGTAATGTAAAACTTATGTATGTATCTAGTATTTCCAAGGCTACTAAACTAAACGGTATTTCGAGACTTGATATTTTGTGATCATGCCAATGTTATGTAATAATGCACCGACTCTGGGTAAATAGGGTCAGGGCATTACATATCCTAATAGTGTACACGAAGTAATCCTATAATATTTCCCCTATATGTGAATCCCATTATTATATTTTGGCAGAAAATGGAGGATAATGGGGGAGTCATGTATGCATTCTTACTGAGGATCCCCATTAGTATACTCTGGTAGCAACCACTGAGTAGGCTCATATCCCTTATCACTCATTCCAAGAACACTAGTATACCATAGAACTGTTATAGGACAACCATCAGTATATTCAAAAATCCACCTGGGCAAATACCCTTAATCCAATTATTTACAAAATTAGGAGGTTCTTCGGTATATCCTAGTATCTACTCAATGTGGGATCAAATTCCTACACTAATTTAGGAGTATTTTCATCATGTCCCTAAAAATAATAGAGATTTTAAGTAATCTCTTAATCTCAATACTATCATAGTTCAATGGAATATTCTAGTAGTCACTTTGGGTAAGGATCATATCCCTATAAACACTATAATATCTCATTAAAATACTATGGTTGCTACTCATGTATTGGTATATATTATTTCACCCATCAGAATTAATTAGAAGCATTTAATTCAGACAATATAGTTTCAAGATTATATCACATCCCATGTGTATGACATTCATCAGCATATCTTGGTGGAACGTTTTTAGTAAAATGATATTATTCTTATCCTTATCTAAGAAGAATCCCGACATATTTTTATAGTGATTAAAGACTTGTGGTGCACCCATATCCCCATTCCCTCTGATGCTTCTGAAGAATACCATTATATTCAAGTATTCATCCCATAAATTCATTAGAATATTGTGAATATATTGGTAATTTTTCATAGGAGGAGTCTTACACAAGAATGGTAATTCCCTCACTATGAAAGTCCAAACATAATTGAGGTTCTGACCATGATCTCCTAGCCATGAATATGTAAAATTTATCATCAATGTCATCATACAACCTAGGAGAAGGCTCATATTTCTACCTCATTCAACAATAACATTCTTGACACCCTTAAATTAATTTTTATAGTGTTTCATGAATTTATTGACTTTGAATCAATAGTAGAAGGAAATTCTAATGATGAAGTTCCTCCCTATTGAAATGATATCAGTATCTCTAGAATATATCCCTATAGAATATGCTATAACGTTCCTTACTATAGAAACATGCCAATCAACCAAAGAGATCATCCTTATGGTGATCATTTCAAATGTCCTCACTATAATAAGATCTCGTATCGAAATTAATTTCCTATATATGTTAAAGATTCTCTGAGACAGACCTCATATCAATAGGCACTTGAGAGTGTAAGACTAAAAAATCATGTTCCCTATTACTAACTAGAAAAATCACATCTAAATTAAATGATAGTCTAAGGTAAATATCATTATTTATACCTCCCTTGTTACACTTATCCTTTCATATAGATAAATATATCCTAAATAGATCTTCTTATCTTGATGAATCAAAAGGGGAATGACCTCTGTAGTTGCATCATGCATATGAATCCCACATTAAAGATGATTAAAACATCATGGTCATGTGAAAGGATTTGGCTGAGAGTAATACAGTGGTCATGTTTTGGTACATGGAAACTCCCTGGTAATATATTACATAATCATTAATGAAGGAATTCATGTCACATTTATGCCTAAAACTATGGGTGAATGCCCATCATCTAAAGGAAAAAAATTCTCTTCTATGGAGTACCATAGAAACCTCGTGGTGATGAGAGATATATATTGTCAAATTAATTTTGCTTCCTTTTATGTGGAGAAAAACCACAAGGAATAAACATAGTGTAAAAGCCTCCAATAGGCTTTCCTCAAAATTTTTAAGGAACTCTGCCAGGAAATCATAGATACCTCCCCAAACATAAACAATAGAGGTTGGGGTTAATATGGATATTTTCACATCACCTCACTCATTGGTCAATCTAATTCTTCATGAATCACAATATATGATTACATCACTACATTGAAGGTCTTTAGCCTCAGTTTTAGATATTTTATTTGGTCCATTCAATGAAAAATTGTTACTCCCAATTCCCAAAAAAGGTTTATTTCATGAGAGAAATCATTGATAAGATCTCGCATCAAGATAATAAAAATTTTAACGATGTTTCTTATTTATATAAATAAATTCATGTAAAAATAGAGAATCCATCAGTATTAAATATCTATGACCATTTAAATGCATTGAATCTAACATATTATTTAGTATAGTCTTGAAAAATATACATGTTTGTGATGAAGTTTCCCCAGAAGTAGAACAGAAGAAACTTGAGCTTGTAAGTTTGAGAGAATTTTTACCACCACCATCACTCCTTAGATCATAAAATAAAAAAAATTATTTATTAAATAGAATTGGAGGATCCATTTCATCCCTAGACCGTATGAATAGAAGAAATATTATCCCTTATTCCTATATATAAATATATCTTCTATAGATTGGGTTAACTTTATAAGAATTTCCCTCATAGTCCCTTCTTCTGTGTGATCCATCCCATCATTAGAAGGATCTTGGTAAAACTCATTAGATGCTCTCCACAAATCACCATCTATCTAGAATGGAATATAAAGCCTCATAGTGGTTTTAATCCTAAATAGTCAACAAAGAAGGTGAATATAAATGAGGATCACAATACACCACATTAAGGATCTTTATAGGGTGATATATACCCTTACTAATATGGGGAGGATGAGGATATTATTCTTGTTGTGTGTTATCTATTAGTAAATGTGTTTATGGTTAAAATCATAGAAAAATAGATAATAACTCTAGTGTGGAAGGGCACGATAAAGAGATGTTTGTTTGAAACTTAGTACACATAAAATTCTATAATGAATGTGTGTGAACCTATAATAAATAGAAACTATAAAGTCTAAGAGTTACTCTCAACACTCAGTGACCACCAACTCTTTAATCTTTTCCCAGAGATAAATGGAGGGGTGTATCAACATCTACAAACCAACCACCACTGGAGGTGGAAAAACATATTTCTGTCAATTAAAGTCTTTCCTGATATGAAGATGATATTTTGGAGATGAGTTGGCTCAATGTCGAATTACTCAGATTCAATATTCATAATACTTAGTAAAATTCTTTGAAGGAGGCTAATTTCACCACTTGAATACTTATCTAACATGAAAAAACTCTTTAGATAGAACAATTAGAGTCCAATGACTCTACCAGGTCTTGGTATAGATCATAAATTTATTTAATCCTAGTGGATGAAGAGTTTCAAATGTTTAATACGCTGGGGAATGAATCTCTATTATTTCAGGAAATCTACAGTTGGATATCTCAATATTTTTATCAATATTAGACATCAGTGAGACAATGATATTAGCTTATGCTCATTTCTACAACTATATAATCAGTCCATGAAACATTATTATAATAACTAATTGACTCCATTAAGTTACCTTTCACTCAAATAGAAGTGATGTAGGGGTGACATGTTCAAGTACACCCATAGAGAAATAGATATCCTGATTAGGTGGATGTGACTCCACTACTACCCAAATTTAGGAATCTAACCTTCTCTATCTGTAATGAAATACATGACCTAGAGTAGAATCTCACATGCTTTATATCTTGTGGTGTCCCCATTATAGATACATTAGAGTAACAAGAACCAAAGAAAATAATATTATTCATCTATACCTTATAAGTGTCGGCATTTATCTAGTATAGAAATTTTCAAATTAGTTCTACTGTAAATTGGGAATTCCATCGATTTAATTTCCTTGATCAATTAATTTGCATGCTAAAGGGTACAATTTTACTTAGAAAATCAAATTTTAAACATCACAAAAATAGGAGGGTTTTTTAAATCATCTCAAAATGTATAGGACTAACATAATCTTTTATTATGGATATCACTCAAGAAAATCTATTTAATATTTACATAGAGATGCTCTGTGATGAATGCAGACAACATTGATTCATTTAAAATATCCTAGTAGATTTTAGGAGTTTTTAGTAATCACACAATGTATGGGGAATGTTATATGATAGACTAAAGAAAATTCTCAACTAACATTGGGACTCATATGAAGATTTGTGAGGTGCGAAGACAAAAATGGTCACACTCAAATCATCACCAATGCGAATTCTAATATCAAAGCACATGGAATATCACACAATGCCTCTTTATAAACAACTTTAGCAATAATGGTTCCATAATTAGGATAGAAATATGGGTCAATATAATCTAAATTTTGAGGACAAGAGGAATAAAACATATTTTTTTTAAAGGGATAAGGTTCAAGGATATTTAATCTTTTTTATGGAAAAATGCCAACTCAAATTATTGGAGGCCAATTAACCCAAAAAACATAACTAAATGACCACCATAACTACTAATCCTACCATCATATGTTTAGGCACAATATCCAAGACTAATTTTTCTTCAATGATATCCACTAGAAGATGGTTTACTCTAGAAAATAAAAAATTAAAAACTTTAAAGAGAAGTGACATTTTTTTTAATGGTCCAAAAAAATTATAAATGGAATATCTATAAATCCTAAGAAGGATTGTGTAAAAATTTCATGGCTGGATAAATAGTAAATTGATATAATGGTTAAACACCATACTCAAGATGTAATGGAAATATTATTCTATGACTCTAGGTCCCCCTATAAAGCCTGAGATGGCATATTCAACATCATGGTCTCCTAAAAGTCAGTGTAATAATCATCGATCAAAAAATACCTTGGGGAAAGTGTCTTTATCAGTTCTGAAGATGGATCCAAGAACTTTTGAAATTTTTACAACAATTTCTAAGATAAGGTTAACCATCCCACAAAATGGGAATAAAGATAGGTCCAAACCAAATGGAACCCCCATAAAATAAAGAATTACAATGACTTTCAGTCAATATCATTCACTTTGATGGCCCTTTTATTGATAAATATAAGGATTCATATGAACTTTAACTCCCCATCCACAATAGTTGATCAGGTTATAAGGGATGAGGATATAGAGGAATGTGAGGTTCAAATAGACCCCATTATTTAGGAACCATTTTTACTAAATACATTTATTCCATGGATACCTGAATATATGCACTCCAATGAAACCAATAGTAACATTAATCTAATTTTGAATCATTCAGGTCTTGTTAAGATCCAGTCATACTAGAGGACCATCATGTAAAAATGTATTTTTCTAGTACGCACAAGGATGTGGCAAGGCTATCTCAACCTAACCTATAAATAATAAAATTTATCCTATGTTTTGGTCATGGGTAGTATCTACTATCTTACTCAGCATTGAATTCTAAAAAACATGTCAACGAACATACCTAAGATAAGAAGTATAGACCCATGTCCAAAAATTATGACTTCATGAAAAAGTTAGTCATTTTTTTAAACAAGGTCTATATTACAGATGATATTCATATCTTAACATAATTCAAGGAAGACCTCATTAATTCTCTCTTAAGAAAATAATAGTTTCATTATAATGTTATATTGACCGAGGCATATAGTGTAGAGACTGGTCCTACTAAATTTCATACAGTCATGTACTTACTAGAGAAAGATAAATAAGAATACATACATAGATATAATAGGGCCTTATATATTGCTAAAAAAAATTGTAGTGTTTATGTTCAGCAGTCCCTATATGATAATGGCTCTTTGATTAATATAATATTAGTATGGACTATTCAATGTTTGGGTTGTGGTGAAGTTTTTATGACTCCCTCCAACCTAGTCATTAAATGATATTATAATTTTGAGAAGAATAAACTTTTGAAGATAAAAATCTTATCCATGTTTAGAGATCTTATTTTTTATTATAAATTCATGGTGGTTATCCGAGACACAACCTTAAACATCTTTTTATAAAGGTCATGGGTATATTAGAATGGGACAATACATTCATCATACCATCCATAACTTGATTAATTATTTAATACAAAAAATGACGTATTATATGGTGAAAATTACCCCTTTGAGTCGTATGAATACCAGTATATAGATTTATAGTTTTACATTATGGAGGTAAATTATCTAGTGATGGATAATTAGATTCATATTACTACTCTTAATAGCTTTTAAATAGCCCATATGAGTCCACAAGGGGAACTCAATGAAGAATATGTGTTCCCATTAACTAAATTAAAGTATAAAAATAATATATGGGAATTTAGTGGGTCATTATAGTTCCATTTTATAATAGTTCTATGAATCTATAAATATTCCTTTCATATATTAGTTAGGAGAATGTTCTCATGGAAAAATTACCACTGATGAAAGAAAATATTTCTATGTAGTCCTTGTATATCAACATAGATTTATTGTGCCATTGATGTCCTGTTAAACTGAAGGAAATTTATCCTTAGACAACATAGATTGAGATTATCTAACCAATTGGATATGAATCCCAGGAGGAGGAGTAAATCATGGAGTTTAGGCACATAAACTCTCGTCCTCCTGATACCAATTACATAATTAGATCCCATCCATTAATAAGAATGGTATTATTAGAATGGAGATAGTATTGATGATGCTAAAATGTATTTTGGATACAAATATGCACACACATATTCCATTATATCCAACAATTCCCATTTATCTTCCAATTTTGGAAATACAGAAGTAGAAGATGGGGAGGTAGAAGATATTATAGATTCACCTAATGTATTTGATGAAGGTGCATCTACCAACATCGATAAACTTTGATAGGTGAATCTAGGTATGAAGGAAGATTAGAACCCTACATTGAACAGCATCTCCATGAACCATGGTGAACAAGAGACATATATCTCCTTACCCAAATACAATTAGGATGTATTTTCCTATAAATATGAAAATAGGTTCAGGTTGGATTTTGATGTTGCTGCCCATCACTTAGTATTTTGATATGGCCATTTTGGATTTAAGCAAGCATCCAGGACGATAAATCCAACCCATTATTCCAAGGTATATATTGATGTTAACGATTAAATCAAAGAAAAATTCATTCAGGAAGTTCAATACCAAAAATATCTATCCATTATTATCCCAATTATAAACAAGACTAGGTAGATCTAGGTTTTGATCAACTTAAGGGATCCTAATTGAAAGCTTTAAAATGATGATATCGCAATCTTGATCATGGAACAACTAATTATTTTGATGGTGGGTTTCCAAAACATCTCTTTTATTGGAAGGGTATTTAGGTTATAACTATATCTATTTGGCCTTGATGATGAGGATACCATTTATTTCAAGTAAACCCAAGGAGTGTATTTTGATCAAGTAATTTATTTCTTATTGAACAATATAAACACTATATATCATACTTCATGCACTATTTCTCCAATACCCTTTTGGGAAAGATCATAGAATGATATCTCATTCAAAAATTAATATTTTATTAGATAAAAACCATCACCTCAATAAGAAAGGTGGTTTTAAATATTGGATCCCAAGGTGATCCTCAATTATAATAATTTTCAATTTAAAGGGAAGTAACCTAGTAAAATAATAAACAATAATAGTATCCACTTTGTTACGTACCCTTGGATGTGAGATTATCTACAGATCTATTTCCCTCCCACCAAGTATGAATAGTTGACACTTGGTGATCTAGTAAGATCGTGAAAGCTCTAATATGAAAAGTAATAGACCAGTAATGGAGAGTCTATCCTAAATGGAATTTGATTCCCCTAGAAGAGTTAGTTTAAACTTCATATAAAGTGATATTTTAGAGATTTAAAGGAATGAGGCCACTGAGTAAAGCATTTTTCTCTTCTAAAAGAGAGTTCTTAGTCCTGTAATACATATTGTAAGCCAACATCAGTTCTAAAGAAATTATCTTCCTATCATGACCTTATCCCACATGAACATATTTATTTAGCTTCAAACTATTATGAGGCACTCATCATCACACCCAGTACCTCCCCTCACCCATTTCCATTTTCATATAATTTTATTTTAATGATTTAATGGTCAAGTCTTAGAATCATTATAATAATCTGGTCAACCATGAGAATATTTTCAACAAACTATGGAGATACTACATGAAGATGAATACTCTGAAATTTTCTTTTGGGGTAAAATCATGAAAATTTATTTGGCTTTGTGATACTTCATCATGCACTACTACAAAATCAGACTTTAACAGCATAGACCTTTATCAGCACTAGAAAAAAGCACAGACAAAGGGTGATCTTTATAGGTGCTTTTCTTTAGCGTTCATAAAAGGTGCCCTTTATCATTAATTTATTTATGGCACTGATAAAGGGTACCCTTTATTAGCACATTATTTTTTTCACTAATAAAGGTCTCAAATAATATAAAATAATTAAATAAAAAAATAAAATTTAGTTTATTAAATACATATTAAAAAATCTATTAATTAAATGATTATTAATAAGAATGAATAAATTGATTATACTATATATAAATTATAAATAATAATTAATATTATATATTAACTATATTGATAAATTTAAAATTAAAATTAAATAAAAAAATTAAAATTAAGTAAATTAAGAAAAATATTAAATATTTTATTAATTGAATAATTATTGATAATATTAATAAATAGTATATATTTAGTATATAGTATATATTTAAATGCATATAAATATGACTTATATAATAAAAAATATCAATGCTTTACACTAAATAATAATATATTGAGTGACTGAAAATTAATTTTTTAGTCAATAAGAGGTTATAGTTAAAAATTAATATGAATTAAAAATATTGACTAATTTCATCGAGAAATGGACATAATTGAATGTCCTTAGATTTTTTAATTTGAAATATATCAAACGTGTGTTATATATATTTCACATACATATACGTAATTATTGTGTTTTTATATACGATGCACATACACAAAATTTTTTGTAATTAATGAAATATTATATAGAATCACATAAAACTAATAATTATTTAATTTATTCAAATTTTATAATTCCTTTTAGAATTTCATTATAATATGATATGTTTAATATATAATGTCTTTAATCATTAATTTTATTTATTTAATTATAAATTTATTACAGTTAATTATTAATTCATTTTTAATATTTATTATTTTTATTTATTAATTTTTAGGGAACTTAATAAATTTATATTATATATTTATATAAATTTATTTATTGTGTCTTAATATTTTCAATATTTATTCATATTTTTTTAATATATATCCATTTTTTTAAATAATTTCTATTTAATTAATAAATTTTTTCCATTATTTCAATATTATTAAAGTGTATTCATTTTTAATGATTCGATTTCAATAATTTTTAACATGCATGAACTTAAGATTAAATATTCATTAATAATTTTAAAAATATATTTGAAAATAAATAATTATAAATGTATATATTTTTAAATGTATATATATACTATATTTATACATTTATATGTTTATAATTATAAATAAATAAATATAATTTTTTAAAGAAAAATTTATATAATTATATATATTTAAATAATTATAAAATTATAATATATTTATTTATTTAATGAATATATTTACTATATTTTTATTTACATATATTTATTATATATATAATTTTTTAATTATATAAAATTATATAATTATATATAATTATATATATATTATTTTTTAAAAGTATTTATGTGTAATTATCAATAAATATAAATATATTTAATTAATTATAAAATTATAATTAATATAATTAAATAATTAATATATTGAATATATTTATATTTATATATATTTATTAAAAATATATAAAAATAAATAAATATATTTACAAAAAAATATTCTTATAATTATAAACCATTTATCAATGCTTAAGTAATAAGTGCTGATAAAAGGCATATTTATCAGTGCTTTTTTAGCATTAATAAAAGTTTCCCAATCTATTTTAAGAACCCTAACCAGTCGTGAACTAGTCACCATATTTGAAGCTTTCTGCAGAAGCCACCTAATACCGACACTCCTCCTTATTAAATCCAAGATCCAATCAACGATCGAATCATGCCTCGAACAATTCCAAGGTTTGAATCCAAGGCTCGAATGATTCAAGGGTTGAATGAATCCATGGCTTGAAAAAATTCCATGTTTAGGGATATCTCTACTTTTTCTTAGATGATTCAAAGCTTCAATCTAAGGTGTGTTATTTTCTCCTCCCCCACGCTCATTGATTTCTTATTTCGTGATATCTATTTGCATTTTTTATCATCATTCTTTCTTTTATTAATTACATAACTATTTCTTCTAACATTATAGTTTGATAAATTCCCCCCCTTCCAAATTTATCTTGAAAATGGTAGATATTGGTGACAATATAAGGAATTAATTAGTGGCCACTAAAAATGTACAATGGGGTTCTCTTCATTCATTTATTCAAATGGATGTGGAATCCAAGGGTTATTCTATTCAATTGAGGGATTCCTCCTACCATTGGACTTAGTAAATACTAGTCCTATTCCACATGTGATAGTACTGCACTAGTTCCTTACATGGGATAAGTATCCAAATGCACTTAGGTGAATGATATTGATCATTTATATAGAGTGATATTTAAGTTGGGACAACAAATTAAGAAAAAAATTAAACACAAATATGGGAATCCCCAAAAGGATTGATCATTGTTTCTGATAATAATGTATTGATAATCATATATTTTCAATATTTCTATTAATTTGTTTGCATCAATTTTAAAAATCCCCAATATTTTAAATTTTTTCAAAATATATATAAAATCTCATAAATATAATAATGGTGTAGGAATAGTGAGTGATCCAAAATTAAATATTTAATAGAATAATTATGGCCATCAACTCTCTTTGGTAATGAGGAATGTAAATATTGTTTTTTACCAACCCATAATAGGTGTGTCATATACTCAACTCCATAACCAAATATAGAATTCATTACCACATAATGAAACTCATTCATAATACGTCTTCTTAAAATTTTAATCTCATTTATAGAATTATATATATATATATATGACTAAAACATAATACATATTATCTAAGTATAATTATAAATGGGTAAAATTAAATACTTATTACCATTCAATGATTTATACTTTGAGGGTCTATATATATTGTAGTGAATAAATTCCAATGGTTTTTTGAATTAATTCCTTAATTTATTATTTTAATAATTAATAATCTCCCTATTTTATTAGTAAAAAAATATCTATAACTTTAATCTTTTCATCATAGAAACATATAAACCCACCATATTTATGTTAGTATTTAAATGTCATATTATTTAATATGTTCAATTTTTTAGTACCAAAAATCAATTTCCTTTTTCAAACACAATTACCATAAGTTTTCCCTGACCCAAAATTAGAATATGGTTAAGCTAGTTTTCTATACCTTTGTAAAAATATATATGTATTTGAAATGATAACCCACCCATTAAAAATTTTTAAAAATCACTTCGTTTTGTTCATTACACATCTAATAAACACTGTATGTTTTACTTTAATCCATATAAAAACAAAACATTATTTAACATTGCCTTTTATTTCCAACATCTTTTAAATACAGACAATTTATCTTAAGAGTTCCACCATTTATAAAATAATAAGCACCCTTTTACCACGCCAAAAATCATTAATTACATTAATTTACCTATAATGTGAGATGAATTACCAATATTTATGATGTTTCTATTTTACATCCTTTAGTGTGACACCAATAATAAATTCTATGACATTCCATTCTTCTTCATATAGTACATTTCTCATTCTTTCTTCAGATTCATCTATGTTTTTAAAAAATCTTGAAAATCCTTCATACAACCATTTAATTTGTCACATGATTAATAAAGTTCATTCAATGGTTTAAATTCATAATCCAATTTTAATTATCAAGATTCATCTCACTTTGAATCATTTTTTGTAAGAGTGGGTCATCTCCCCTTTAACTTAAAACCTCTATATATTTCATAATTACTCTTTTCTCAAAACAGATTGACACGTAAGATGGAAACCCACCCCCACACTTCTCAAAAATTTATTAAAATTAAAAAGGATAAAAATGTTTAAACGAGGTGCATTGAGATTTCACCAACAAAAAAATAAATGAATTTGACATGAAAAGAGCAATCAAGCCCCAAAAATATTAAGCATAACCTCAAAATGTAAAGCCATAATTGTTTTCACCTTTGGTCACTCACAGTATCTTCACTGTAATCCATGTTTATTGATCATTGAAAAATCCTTGCAACCATCTTCAATAATGTCCATCCACACTTGAAGATCCATATCAAACAGGCATCTGCAACACCATCACAAGGAGGTCACATGACTGCATCTTCCATAATTACTCTTATTTATCCCAGTTTGACTAAAAGTTTATAATATATACCCAAAATCATTATAGAACCCATAATGGACATGAAAATGAAAATTTATTATGATTTTCTATCTTCATCTACTTGAAAATAATTCTTGTTTTCAACATATCTAGAGATAATTCATGGATAAATTAATCAACTAAGAATTATGAGATATTTTAATCCTTTATCATTAATATGTATATTCTTCTCCTAAAATTATTTTTTCTATTCCATATAAATTTTTAATTGAAATTGATATTATAATTTCTATATGTTTTCAAATATTTTATATATCATTAATATTAAATGTAATAATTCCTTAGGTTGTTACATCACTTGTTCCAAAAAAATAGAATGGAATTTATCAAATTCTATATATGTTGGAATAATTATTATAAATTATTTTTAGGTATTAATAATTATAGGTCTAACTGTATTGGTTCCACCCCTAGGAATCTCTTATTACCATACATGTATTTGTAATAACTCTTTATATATTTAAATGGTTTATCAATACATTTTTAAATATTCCAATTGATGGAATGAGAGTTTATTATTATTTTTTATCATATTTGGGGTTTTCATTACTCATTAATTACATATATTATATTTTCATTTGTTTATAGGATTTATGAAATACTTGATGGATCATTTTAATAGAGGTAGTATGAGTCTTAATTAGAGGATTCATTATATTAAAAGTGTGATTTCTCCTATAAATATATAATTCATATATTCCACAAGGATTCATATATCAAAACATGTCCCCATGAGACCCCTTGAATCATAGACAAGAATGATTTTACTCACCAAATAACACCTTCAATAGAACATGAGTTAATGACTAGTTCCAATGGTGTAATTCTTACAAATGGGAGGCATTACCCCTTTTAGAGAACACAATGGGGTACAGCTATCATCCTCATCAGGTTCATCTACTAAAATATTATTATTACAATTTGATGCTTGAGACTCATCCCCCATATCTTTTATGGCGCTTGTACTACTTTGAGAAATGGTCATCACATGGATGAATAATTCCTAGAGTATTTCAAGAAACATGGGTGAATGTCTACGAGATATAGAGGATGAGTGTTAAACAACAAAATGAAATGATAACTATTTGATAGATGACCTGATGAGGATAGTAGTTGTCTATAACTTTCATCTTTGGATGAATTCAGAGGATAACACCTACCATAGTGGAGTAATTATTTCCTTAAATAAAATTACCCTTTTTATTCAAAGAATACTAAAATTATTTTAAATAATCAAATGTTGGGTTTCCCTTATTATAATTTTCAATAACATTCACCATTGATAATGAATATATTCTATGTATTTATTTATTTATTATAAAAAATTAATATTTTATAAACCCAATATGATGGATATGAATCAAAAATAGATGTATTCTAATTGTTAGACAAAAGAGTATGTAGTTGGAGTTAAAAGGTTCCCCAATATTTCAATAGAGAATGCATATGACTATTTTCGAATCTATTGTCCATGTTTATGTTTTTATTCAAGAAAAATTAGTCTCGAAGAATTGAAATAAGATTTGATTTGGAACAGAATATATATGAACTATAAATTTTGGACTAAACATGGGTAAAACTTAACATTGCCACTGATTGGTATGATATTGCAGTTTATGGATCATTTGATATGAATACTAGTGTAAATGATGATAGAGATCACATATAAGAATTGATAATTGAAATTGAATATGGACTTAGTGATTGTCCAATGTTGTTTTAGAAGTTAAATAGTTGTGCTAAGAGACCATTTTATAACGATTATAATAAATAAATAACATTTTCATCTCTATTGAAGTTATATAATTTGAAAGCTGGAAAAGGATGGAGTGACACCAGAATTACAAAACTACTTGGTCTCTAGGATGATATGATACCAGAAGAAAATGAACTAAAATGTCAAACATATGATATAAAAATAATGATATTTTCAATGGGAATAATCGCTAACAAAATTCATGCTTGTCGAAATTATTTCATATTATTTCACTAGGACCATGAATCACTCATAAAATGATCTATATGTGTTGTAAATAAATATAATAAAAAATAATCAAGTCCTTTGAAATCAGTATGGTACCTTCCTATAATTCCAATGTATAGAATACTATATAGATGTTAGGAAACCATGAGATAATTTACATGGAATTCAGATACAAGAATTAAATATGAGAACCTGCATCATCCAAAAGATTATCCTCAATGGAAGTAAATTGATTATGAGAATCAAGAATTTATAAATGATCCAACAAAAATTAATCTTGAGTTATCTATAGATGGAATAAATCATTTTGGTGTAAAAATTAGTTACTACTAGAAATATGATCTATACCAACGGTTTTGGGCAAACCGTTGGTATAGTTCACTAATTTGGACCTATACCAACGGTTTGGCCAAAACCGTTGGTATAGGTCACTTATATGTACCAATACCAACAGTTTTTCCAAAACCATTGGTATCGGTCCCAAAATTAAATAACCTATACAAACGGTTCTCAAAAACCATTAGTAAAGGTCTATACCAACGTTTTGGAGAACCGTTGGTATAGGTACATGTATTTTTAATGGAATCTTCTTACAGCAGGCATTAAATAAATAAAAATTTAAAATATTTATGATAATACATAAATATATTTATGAAATTATGTTCATAAAAGTAAGTTAGGTTAGTGTTTAGGTCATTCAATCACAAATGGGAGGTGTTGGGATCAAAACCAATCGAATGATTATTTTTTGAATTACATATACCAACGATTTATGGAACTGTTGGTATAGATTTTCATATTAACTATACCAACGGTTTTCCCAAAACCGTTGGCATAGACCTATCCTCATGGATTACTTGGAAACGGTTCTCCAAACTGTTGGTACATCCTATACCAACGTTTGGGAGGCCTATACCAATGGTTCCAAACTATTGGTATAGGGTATTTTTTCAGTAGTGAGTATCAATAGTACATTCCCCATCTTGTTGGTAAATTATTACTTCCCCCCATGGTTATGCATGAAGTGAAAATAAATTTTATTTTATATGCTTATATCTAGCCTAATGAAACCTAGAAATGATATTGAAGTCTTCTTGGCTCCATTGATCAAAGATATGAAATTTATGTGGGATACAGAAGTTTCAATGTATGATGCTCATAGAAGAGGAGAATTAACATTGAGCTCCATGTTGTATGGGATGAAAAATGTATTCCCTTATTATGTTAATTTTTTAGGCTATAGAATTAAATAAATGTTGGGGTGACTTGTTTTTTGAATAATTCACACACTCAATTCTGTTGAAACATTCCTTAAATACTGTGTTTTTAGGACATTAGAATGTTTTATCTCAAAGACATAAATATTGATCCTAGATGACATAATTTGATAAGAATATCAAATAAGTTACAACACCATCTCCGCTAATGGGAGATCAGCTGTTCAATAAAGTAAAAGATATTGAAAATGATTTTGGTAAATAATTTTTGAAATAAATTATGAAATATGGTCAGAAGAAGAGATTAATTTTCATTGAATTTTCGTCTTGGAATTGTTTGTATGTAATATTTTTTCTTAATGTCATCCATGTAAAAAATTTATTGTTAGTGTTATTGGAACATTACTAAATGTTATTAACAAAATTAAATATTACATCAAGGATAGGTTGTATATGATTGACATGGGGATAAGGGAGGAGTTGGCACTAGTGTGTGGTAATGGGAAGACTTCTCTTCATCTATCATCTTACACTATCCAGATAATTAAAATTTAAAATTTTCCCTTTCCTTAATCGTGTAAAACTTCAATAGGGGTATTATTCAAATATCAAGAACATCATTCCAATGACTAATTTGATATTAAAGGGACTAAAATCACATAAATGTCATGTTTTGATGCAATATTTGATACATGATTCTTTCTATTTCATTCTTCCTCAAACTATATGGCATACATTAACCAGACTCTACATATTTTTCAAAACCATATGTAGTAAATTTATAGACCTAATGAAGTTTCCAATCATGAATATAGATATTTCAGTCATATTATGGAAATTATATATGTTCATCCCACCATTATTATTTGACAAAATGGCCCACCAGACAGTTCACTTCACTAGAGAGGTTTAACTATGTGGTCCTATCCAATATAAATGGTTATACCCATAGAATGTTATATTAATATTTTTAAAGGGTATATCAAGAATTGAAGTCATCAAAAAAATTATTATGGAATGATATATTGTTGAAGATGCTATTGAATTTTGTACTGATTACATATCAGATGTTGACATCATTGGTCTCCCAAAGCCTCATTCATCCCAACGGATTCCTTATGGGAAAAGGTATTTTTGAAAGATATTTTGTTACAATTACCTTGAATGGTTGAGATAAATTACACCTTTACATTTTACATAATAGTTAAGATGTTGGCCCATGCGTTGAATACCAAAAATAAATTCTTAGAGATTTGATTCTATCAAGGGTTGAAGGATGGATATAAAATACAAATAATAAATAGTTTATAGGATGGTTCTAAGATCAAATTTTCATAGAGTTATCTTAAAATCCAATTTTAATTGTCGAATGACTTTGATGGCTAGCCAGGGGACCGAATGGAAAATTTATATCTTACACTAGTTTTGTAATAAACGGTTATATGTTCTATATAAAAAAACATGATGAATATAGTACTATGAAAAATAGTGGTGTTAATCATGTGGGGGAAGAAATGTACAAATTAGGTCCCAATTATAGAAATCCAATTTATAAAAATATGTCATATTTTGGAATTATCGAACAGATATACAAGTTAGAGTATACAACATTTTGAGTACCGGTTTTCCATTGAAAATGTGTTGAAAATATAAGTGTAGTGGAAGTAGATGAAATAGGATTCATGAAGGTTAGTGTGTAAGGTTAAATGGATAAGCTATTCATAATTTAATCACAAGCAGTGCAAGTATTTCATGTCTTAGACCCAGTAAACATGAATTAGTCGATTATCATGTTGGAAAATAAAAAAAATGTTGGGTCAGATGAAAATTCAATTGAGGATGACACTTTCTTTTGGGAGATCACAATCATTTCATGTGAGTGCCAATATGGAAAATTTCTTATACGATATATGGGACCATAGGGAGAGGATTTAGATTCTTTATAGAGGAACCAAATCCTAGAAACATTTAAAAAAAATTGAGTTCAATGATAAGGTAAAAGTGTTTTTTAATATACTACATTTTTCCTTGTAATATTATCTATTCTTTAATACAATAACATAATCTTAATTAAATGTTTGACTACTAATGCAGAAAATGTCTTCTTCATATAATGATGTTACCAATCCTATTGAATTACATCCTATAATGATGTAATCCCTTTGGTAAGATGTAAAGGTAATGTTACGATATACTTTTTCTATTTTATTGAAAAATAATATAATTAAATATTGATATAATTTTCATTATTATTTTCAGATTTTTTTTATTTTAGATGATTTATGTTCATATTTCAAGCCTTTGTGCACCAAATATCCACATACATATTCTCCCTCAAAAACATTTCACCCCTGCAATGTTGGCGTTTATCACTTTCCTTCAAGTTCCATCCACTACCTTTGCCTTTATAGGAAGAGCAACCACACTACCTCTGATCAATCATGATGATAATATTGATTTTTTTATGGGAAAACCATTATCCATAAATTTAATGTATTATTTCATATTTTTGTTTAATTTATTTCTTTTCATTATTACACACATAATAATTGTTTTTTTATATTGGTGGATTATTATTTTCGAGTTTGGGTGGTTTGTTCTAATCTGCTCATTCTCGTGAGGGATTCATCTTCAAGAAAGTAATTGAGATAATAATAATAAGTAAATGGGTCAGGAATGTATACATCCATCATGAAATGGTGAATTCTTACTACTTATTTAATTATTTTTTCAACATTTTATATATAGTTGTTAATTCCATTTCAATATCATTTTTATCTAGTACTAATTTATTTTTTCACATATATTTTGGGAATTCATATTTTAATATATCATTTATTTTAGAATATTTCTATCTATATTTCATTCTAATCTGCACCAAAATATCCACAAACCACTTCTCCCTGAAAATCATTTCACCCATTCTGATTTGGCATTTATCACTTCCTTCGAGTTCCCTCTACTACCTTTTCAGGAATATAAATGATGATTCCTATGCTTAATCACATAGGTAATCATGATATTTTAACATAAAAACTATTTTCCATATAATTAATGTATTATTTCATATTTATTTTTAATTAATTTCTTTTTAGTATTACTCATATAATAATTTTTTTTCTTATATAGGAGGATAGATTTGTTCGAGTTGGGGTGGTTTGTTCAAAGCTTCTCATGATCATGATAGATTGGACATAGAGACTCCAACTGAGATAATGAATACAAGGATATGATTCAAGAATGTATACAACCATCATAAAAAGTTGAATTCATAATACTTATTTAATTAATTTTTTCATCATTTTATCTTATATTTGTAATTAAATTTCCTTACCACTTTTATGTAATACTTATTTAGTTCTTTTAGAGGTCTTTTGGGAAGTGATATTTTTCTTTCAACTATTTGTAACAACCCAAAAAATAGATAACATTTACCTTTCTATCAATGTTATCAATATTTCCATTGCCTTTCTTTGAAAAATAGGAACACTTCATATTGAGTGCATGTTCTTAGCTGAAAACCCATTTTTGGATAAGATCATCGACTCAGTATACAGTGCTGGAAGTTCAAAAAATAAATCCAATGAAAAGAATTAAAACATTGTATGTTGTGATATTTTGATACTTTGGGGTGTTTACAAATCATATACACCTCATCCTGTAACACGGTGTGATCGGTATGACTCCAAGTGCTTATTTTTACTTAAATTTGACAATGATTTTAGTAAAAAATAAAAAATTACATACAAAAAACCTAGAAAACATATTTATATTGTTTTAAAATTTTGAAAAATGATTTATAAGTCATATGTAATTTATAGGAATTAGTTTCACCTCAATATGATATATAATGTGCCTGGTGTGACTCAAAGTTCCCGTTATGAGGATAATAATGACATTTTAGTTCAAAAATTATCCCTCACAAAAAAATTGAGAAAGCATGATCGGATAGTCTTAATAATTTTGGATAACAATTAATAATTAATTTTTTATGTGTAGAAATATATATCATTTCAAACTGATACACTATGTAACCTATATGACTAAAAGTTCATGCTTCTAGTTTAAAATGACATTTTTTGTTAAAAAGAAATGTAGAAAACTCAAAACTAAGAAAACAAATTCTGATTGTTTTGATAAACTAATAAAATGATCCATAAGTCATTTGAAGCATGTGGTAATTGTACGCACCACCATTTAGTGCACAGTGTGACTGGTGTGACTCTAAGTGTGTCTTTTTATTTAAAATTTACGTTAATTTTAGTAAAAAATAAAACTTACATACTCAAAATTGAGAAAAAGCATTTTGATTATTTTGATACTTTAGTAAAAATGATAGATAATTCATTTTTCAAGTGTATAAATCATACTTTACTCAATATGATACATTATGTGCTGAATATGACATAAAGTGTCCATTGTTAGTTGAAAATTGAAATATTAGTTTAAAAAGTGCCAGTCACTAAAAACTGGGAAAATGAACTTGGATTGTCTAGATAATTTAGGAAAACAATTCATAATTCATTTTCTATAAGTAGTAATTTTTCTCACATTAAACCAATATATGATATTACCGGTATGACTCGAAGTGTTTGTTTTCTATTTAAAATGAGATTTTTGTAAAAAAGAAAAGTGACGTACTCAAAACTAATAAAACGCATTCATATTGTCTTTATACATTTGGAAAATGATCCATATGTAATTTGAGACATTTTTGAGTCATGTTATCGTCAATATGATGAAATGTTTGACTGGTATGACTCCAAGTGTGTCCTTTTATTTAAATTTTATATTAATTTTAGAAAAAGAAAGATAATCGACATACTCAAAACTAATGAAACACTTTAAAATTGTTTTTATACTTCACTAAAACATTCCATAATCCATTTGTAATATGTAGGTGTCATTTTTAGCTCAATTTAATACATGATGTGTCTAGTATGACTCAAAGTTTCTATCATCATTTTAAAATTAAGATTTTAGTTCAAAAAGTGTCACTCATGAAAAACTGAGAAAACATACTTGTATTATCATTATAATTATGTAAATTGATTCATAAATCATTATTAATGTGTAGTAGTCATTATCATGTAAAACCAACAAATGATGTCACAGTTATGACTCAAAGAGTGTGTTTCTAATTTAAAATGACATTTTAATAACATAATGGAAGTAATGTACCCAAAACTAAGAAAATGAATTTGGATTGTTTTTATACTTTATTAAAATGATCCATAAGTCTTTTGGGACATGTAGTAATCGGTATCACCTCAATATAGACCACAGTTTGACCGTTATGACTCCACGTGCCTCTTTTTATTTAAAATTTACATTGATTTTAACAAGAAAGACAACTAACATAATCAAAAATGAGTAAATGCATTTGGAGTGTTTTTATACTTTATGAAAATGATCCATAATTCATTTTTAACATGTAGGTGGCTGCACAGTCGTTGAGTACGCACAAATTTAAAATTTATAAACCCTACAAACTACTAGTACTATGGTAAGAAGGGTGTCGAACCACAAAGAAGGACTTAAGTTGTGCTAGACCAAATTAAAACTAAAACAACAAAAAGATAAAATAGAACACTAACAAAAACGAACAGTACATACACAGGGAAACAAGCTCTAGCAGTGGGTGTGAAAATGAAGGTGATATGGTGAAATATATGGATTAAATAGAGAACAAACCGTAATGATGATTTTAGGGTCCTCGGGCTGCTTTGAACTGATTAAAATGATATTCTCCGCTTCTGTTTGGTTTAATTCAATTACTCAATGCATAAAAAATGGTGTTAATCCACTGAGTTGTCACTTCAGTGGATCAACACAGCTCGATTAACTTCCTTGAGCCTCGATCTTTCGATCTTGACCCTTGGAGAAATCTTCTTAAATTGGAGAAGAGATGCATTGACCTTTTCCGATTCTCGGTACTTCGGTCAATGATCCACGGTGAAATGATTCACTACCACGCCCGTCGGTCGCTAGGTAATGTGAAATGATACTCAAAATAAACAGAAGAGAAAACCGAGCAATGAAATCGCACAGAGCAATCAAACTAACAAAACATGACAGATAGTTGGATGATCAGTTCTCTAAATCCTGATTCCCCTAATCTATTTAATTACACATTAAAACAGTAGAATAGATAGAAACAGATAATGAATTAAGAAACATCTCCCGCGAGATTGCTCCTCTCTCCAGCAACTGCCTCGATTCTGATCCTCTTGCTCAATGTCTGTCAGCCTCTGTTTTGGTGGTGATATGGATCGAAGGTTGATCATGATGAATTGATGGATCGAGGGATCTCTGTATGGAAGAATGGATGCTCGCCTCTCTCCGGAATGAAGTTCTACAATCCGCCTTCTTGTTCCGGCCCCTGGTCTTGTTCCAACCCCCCTACTCATCTATGATGAATGCTGATGATCCCATCGAAGTCTCTCGAATCTCATCTGAAGTGTCCCCCGACCTCCACGTGGCTCCTTCACAGTTCCATGTCTCTTGCGTTTGTCACCAGAGCAGTTGCTCCTAACTGAATGAAATGGCGTGCGCGCGGTGAGCTAACACCATCCCTCTGCAAAAAATGCACTTGAGTCAAATAAAAATGAAACTATTGTATTATATATATTAATATTTTTATTTAAATAAAAATACTTATTAATATTTATATATAATAATTAATATTATTATTACAATTATAACTATTGTATTTAATTAATAACATATTTTATTATGATGTATAAGAAATTAATATTGTATATATAAGCTTATATACTTATTATTATTATTATATTGTACATAATATATGAATTATAAAAATAATGTACATCATTATATATTATTAAAGTTCTACTAATTATAATTGTTATAAATGTTGTTATCAATATTATTATCTATTATATATATATGTGTGTGTTTTATTAAATGTTATAATATAATATAAATATAATCAAATAATAAAAAAAATGAAAATTAAAGAAGAGGAGAGGGGGGTTCATTCGGGTGTAAGGAGGGAGAAAAAGGGGGAAAACAGGGGGTGCGGCGGGGTTAGGGCAGTGGTGCAGCGGCTCGGATGGCACAGCGGTGAGGAGGGCGAGGCCGGCTTCGGGTGTGGCGGTTCTGCTGAGCAGAGGCTTCTGGCGATGGAGGTGGTGCGGTCCGAGGTGGCATGGAGGAGGTGCGGCGGCTCTGCGGCGGGTATGTGAGGCGATGCGAGGGTTCTTGAGGTGCCAAGCAGGAGCAAGTGGATAAAGGGGTTCGGCTTAGGGTGGAAGAACAGAGGATGCAGCCGCTTCGGGGAAAATGGGTGAAATGGGGCCGAGCTGTGGAGAGGGGTGGACAGCGGTGGACAGCGGATGGAAGAGTGCGGAACGGCGAGGCATCTGGGGAGGTCCGACCACTGATTCACGGCTACGAGGGGCTTCGGCTTGAGAATAAGTTGTGAGGAAAAGAGGATGTGGCGAAGAAAGGGGAGAAAGGTTTCAGCGGTATGGTGGCTAGGGTTCAGGGGATCTCGGCGGTGATCCGAGGAGGTTCAGCCATGGGTCGGCTAGGGTTCAGAAGCCGATTTGCTGAATAGCAGGGTAGACGAGGGCCGCTGTCATTTGAATGTTTGAGTTTGAATTCTTCTTCTGATCTTGAGCTTGCTGGTGTGTCGTCGGTTTTTTTCTGGTTTGAATTCAGTGCTAGAATTGTTAATTTCTGCTGGTTCGAATTTGGAATTCTGTTTTGCGGTGCTGAAAGGTGATTGCGGTGGTGCTGCTGGGGTGAGCAGAGGAAAGAGCGGCGACGGGGTATTGGTGAGAGATGTGTATCGGTGAGAATAAGCGGGGGGGGACTAACAGTGGCCGGAGTGGAGGGGTGTATCTGTGAGGATGGGTGTAACGGTAGACTGGAGAGAGTTGTAGGGTATCAGTGAGGTAGTGAATGGTGCGGAGGTGTATAGGTAGGCTGGGCTACTGGTAAAGGGGTAACGGTGAGGTTTTAAAAAAAAATATAACGGTGGACTGGAAAGAGGTGTATCGGTGAGGTAATAAAAAAATGAGAACCCGTGAGGTTTAGAGGTGAGGAGGAGTAACGGGGAGGTTTTGTGTATTGGTATCAAGGTCACCGCTAAGGGTCGGACCGTGCGACTGCAACACTTGCGAAAAAACAACAAAGAAAATTAAATAAATAAAATAATTTAATAAAACTAAAAAAAATAAATCAATCAATTAATAAATTAAACTAAATAGAATGGAATTAAAAACAAATTTAAGAAAAATAAAATTAATGAAGCTTTATTTAAGCAAATGAATTAATTTGTGTTAAAGAAAATAAACAAACTTGATTAAAGAACAAAGTAAAATATTTACAATTACTTGCTTAAATTTCAGATTAAAGAATAAAAATATTAAATGAATAAAATTAAACTGTTAAAACTAATTAAATTATTAAAAGACTAAAAACCAAAAAGAGTTATTTATTTACAATTTAAAGAATAAGGTGTTAATTAATTTAATAAATGAATTAATAAACTAACTAGAATATAAAAAATATAAAAAATATAAGAATAAATAAATAAAAGTCTAATTCACACGACTCATTTAATTTTAGAATTATTTAAAATGACACTAAAGCACATTAAAACACATGTTTTAAACGAAAATTGATTATTTTACACAGCAAAGTACAAAAACACAACAATTATCAATTATTTAATAAAAAACAACATTTTGGTATAAAAAATCAATAAAAAATACACAAAGGATGTGGAAGAGTGCAAAAACAATGTCACATCAAACTCCCCCACACTTAAAGCCTTGTTTGTTCTAAAAAAAGTGCATGCCTTTGACTTTAAAACAGAACGGATGATTTATGAAGTTCATCTCAAAAGGTGCATGGTTAAACTTTAATATCAAGAGGAGCAGGACCAATAGTAGGCCAGGCTATTCAAAGGTGTTAAAGAATGTTGTCCTGTCTAGCTTCAAATACTCACTAGAAGTCAACAGCCTCACAAATTCATATACTGTCAAGTATGTCATGTCTCTTATGTGTATCCATTAACTATCCTACTTCACCTTCCAGCACAAGTACTAATTCAAGGAGTGTTGACAGGTTAGATGACATAGAACTCAAAACTTAACCAAGTGCACCTTCCATTCTCACCATCATCCGGGTTCCAGAAATTAAAGTCCATTAAATTGATCACTTTATTGACTCGACTCAAATGAAAATTTACCAAGTCAATTGCTCCCTTCTTCATCTGGGTTCAAAATTCCCCTCACCTTAATGAGTTCATTTTTGACAAGGGCACTTTATTTTACTTTTTCCCAGCCATATTCCATGTGTATAGCACTGTGCATATCACTTATTAAGATTGAAATCAGCTTTATTTATTCACAGAAACAAACCCAATGCCCCTTGTCTCAGATACTCACCGTGAGATCCCAATTGCCCCTTTTACTCCAGTTACAAAGGACTTAATTAATAATCATTCAAATTTACTTCCTAAAGTGATTGAAAATTATTTAATCCAAAGGTGTGAGTCCCCTAGGTTCCACTGAGAACTTCCAGTTACACTAAGTCATGATCATCATCCCACAAAACATATTCTATCACACTCTCATCCTCAATTCCTAAACAGAAAGGTTCATAGAGACAGTGAACAATTGCACTCAGCAATCATTTATACTTAACAGTTTCTGACTCAGTGCTACTCTCAACATCCAGAAAATAGTTATCCACTAAATAAGACATAATTGAAGTACCAGTGAACTTCCAATGACCATCATGTGATGAAAGAATTTGAAAAATTTTGAAGGAATTGAAGGAATTTTGAACCATTTTTTTGAAAAAATTGACCATTTTTTTAAACAAACTCAGGTTCAAGAAGGGGTAATTAGTCATGACACTAGAATGAACCCTCTCCACCACACTTTAAACCCAAAATTGTCCCCAATGTTGAATCTCAGGGTATGAGATAGTTAAAGTTCAAAACAGATGGACATTTCAGCTGAAAAAGGAAATAGAGAGGTATCAACGAAGTTCAAAAATTTTCTTTGCCACACAAAAAGTGAAAAGAAAATAAAAACTAAAACAAAAGTACACAACCCCACCAACCAACACCAGAAACCAAGTACATTTCTATTCCTAAACTGTTCATTCTTTAAATCAGTGTGAGTAGACAAAAGATTTTAACAATTTACTTCAAATAGTAGCATGATTAACAAAGATGTGCAACAGCAGCATAATGAAAATGAAAGCAGTGGGTGGAAGCATGTGTCAGCAAATCAGCTCAAAATACATTTTAAACTCTCTAGATACTAGCAGCTAAACACCCATGCATAAAGCACAATTTAATTGTTTCAAAAATAAATGGGAAGACCCCCACACTTAATTCACAGCACCATGCAATAAAAATGTGAAGAATAAAACATTGCAACGTAAAACAATACTCCCCTGAATGTGTAGCTTCTCAAATTTACAAAAGTCTCCCTTTGATTTCCATGTGCATGAACTCTGGCTGCTCTATCTTGGAACCTACATGATGAAACAAATTAACATTAGTGTTCAAGATTTTAAGTTCAATTAAAAAGAAACCACAAAGTATGAGAGTGTGAGTTTTATCCATTAATCCAGAAAAAAGTGTTCTCTGATGACAGCCTCCTTCCACCATGAATGTTCCAAATGTGGCTACCACTGAAACATGATTCTCTTAGAAAACTAGGACCAGCAAACCAATTTCATCATATGATAAGGAAATGCAGACATTATTGTTCACCAACAGAGAGACAAAAAACTGAGCAAGGAGCATTTATTGAAACTAAAAATTTAAAAGCAGAAAACAAAGTAAACCATGGGTTGCCTCTCATGAAGCGCTAGGTTTAAAGTCCCTAGCCAGACCTTATTCCCCTAAATGTTTCTAACCATGATCATTTAATGGGAAAGAGTTTTCAATGGTGTGCACTTCACAATTGTCTAAGGAATCAAGAGAAGGACTACTCGAGACATTTTCATCTTCAGCACCAATCAAAATTCTCCACAATGTATCCATATCACTAAGAGGATTCATGATATCTAGCTCAACTGGGTCTCTAAAAATCAGTTCATTAGCTCTTAAAAAGTTCAACAGTTGTCCGTGAAAATCACCGATTAGAGAAAGAATTATTCCAGAGCTCCCACCACACTTAGAGTTTTTCTCAAACCCAAAATAGAAGAGGAAACATTGACAAAACCTTCAGTAAGACCCAAAACAGCATGCAATAATAAAAATCCCAGAAAGAAGTTATCAAATTCATCTTTTAACAAATATTTCTCAATGTCCACATAGGACTCAAATGATGTGAATCTTTCGAGTTTATGTTTGAAATCATCACTCACAACATCAAACTAGGCAGGAAAGATGATATCAAGGAAATGCACTTGTTCATAATGCCAATCATCAAGTTTTTCAGTAGGGCTCAACCCAGAGCTTTCTCTAGCATCAGGAACTCTTAGACAGTCAACTTCACAAGGGAAACTTTCATAAATAGGTTGAGACAGTGCAGGACAAAGTTGTGACTCACTCTCTAGAATGGGTTCCAAAGAAAGAATTTGTTCATCAATAGGAGGGTGTGGGGAAAGAGCAGTAGCCAGGGAAAAATTTTCAGTGGGTTAGGGAATTAGTATCTCTGTGACCTCAAGTGGGAAAGACCCATACTCAGCTCTAACCTCAATTTTGTAACATTGATTCGCAGCCACATCTGTCACATCACAAGTAACCTCATGTCGGGGCCTTTCAAACAATAAAATTTTCTCCACATCATCTACAGCTTGGAGGGTGAGTTTACCTTTTGAGACATCAATTATGGCACCACCAGTAGCAAGGAAGGGTCTGCCTAAGATGATTGGAACCTTTTCATCACATTCCATATCAAGTATCATGAAATCAGTGGGCAATGTGAGTTTTCCTACACTTACTAACAGGTCATCCACTCTCCCATAAGGGTGTGTGAGTGACCTATCAGCAAGCTGAAGGAAAATAGAAGTTGGTTGAATATCCTGAAGACCCAGATTTTTGAACAAGGAGAAAGGCATAAGATTGATACTCGCTCCTAAGTCACACAGACAATTCAGTTGCCCACTTCCTCCTATTCATCACTGAATGATAAAGCCACCAGGGTCCTTTAATTTGGGAGGAATATTTTTTTGGAAAATTTCACTACACTCTGCATTAAGATCAATTTTATCCAACTTCTTCCAATCATTATTGTTCTTTAGAAACCTTTTTGTGAATGAAACATATGAAGGGATTTTATCTAAGGCTTCTAAAAAAGGCATGTTGATGGTGAAGCTTCGAATCAGTTTCAAAAATCCCAGGTAATCGGGCTCATCACTTTGCTTCACTCTTTCAAGGAAGGGAATGGGAGGGGCATAATGTTTCAGAATAGGTAGTTTAGTCACCTTATCCTCATATCCCAATTTCTTCTTTTCTTCCTTAATCAATTCCCACTTCATTTTCTTTGGTTCCTTAGCTTTCTCAAGTGTGGGTTCCACAATCTGTTCAGTTTGAAACTCGCTTTCCAGATTTCCAGAATTGGGATTTTCCATATTTTCATTTTCAATTTCAGCTTGAACATTGTTTTCCTCTTGCCTAGGTGGTTCCTTAACCGGTTCCTTAAGTTTAAGCCATGACCTGTTTGTTACTGCCATCGCAATTTTCTCTTAGATTGGGGGTTGAAGTGCTAGGCAGCTTTCTCTTTTCCTTACCAGCTTGATTCTTAGCCATTTGACTCATTTGAAGTTCTAAATTTTGAATCATAGAATTTGTGTCCTTTTTAAATGAGTTGATCTCACTCAACACTTGTTGCATCATCCCCTTTAACTCCCCTTGAGAATTAGAAGATTAAGCCTCATATTGATTCTAGAAAATTTGTTTGGGCTGTGGGTGGAAAGTTGGGGCAATGGGATGCTTGTTTAGGGTAGTGGGCTGATTTGTGACCCCTTGTTCATTCCATGATAGATTGGGTTGACCTTGATATCTAGAGTGGTATGGATTTGAGAGTTGATCATGAACACATTGATTCCTAGACCTGTAATCAACAAATTGGTCATTCTCATCACATGAAACAGGGAGATCAATGTTTGGACAACATCTCTGAGTGTGAACAAACATCCCACAGTGATAGCACTGCTCCCTAAGGACCCTATAATCAATAAAAGCTGCTTGAGGATTTGTATCATCCCTATGGATAATTCTCTTCCTAGTGTGATTGTGCTGAGATTTTTGAGCCAACTTATCAAACAAATGTTTCAGCTCATCAGCAGTGGAATCAGAGAAATCACCTCCACAAGATTGATCAACTAAGTTCTGATTTTAGGGGGTTAGGGAATTATAAAAAGTCTCCATGAGCAGTTGGGGAGCTAATTGATGGTTGGGGATCTGTCTAAGAATACCTCTGAATCTTTCCCATGCTTCATGAAAGAGTTCCCCCTCATCCTGGACAAAGCCAGTGATCTTATTCCTAACCTCAATGGTGGTGTTCCTGGGATAGAATTTAGATACAAAGGCATTGCACACCTCTTCCCAAGTTTCAAAGATTTACTCATCTAAATTTTGAAACCAAGTCCTAGCCCTCCCCTTTAGACATAAAGGAAACAACCTCAACCTCAACTCCTCCTCACTAAGATCTCATAGAGGCAACTGCTGGAGAAAACTATAAAAATATCTGATAAACTTTAAGGAATCCTCTGCTGGAAGACCATTAAATGATGGCAGTTGAGAAAGATGACATTGTTTGATCTCATAGCTCCAAGACTTAGGGGACAATTTGATGCAGGATGGATTGTTTGACACAGTAGGAATTTGAAACTCCCTTAGTTTAGGTCTCTCAAGGACATGAACTAAGGGTTGTGGCCCATTGACATTTTGATTTCCATCAATGTTATCCAAATTTTCCATTTCAAGTTTCTTTTGTTTTCTAAGTGCAGAACAATTCTTGTTGATTTCTTGATTTGGAGTGTCAAGTTCTAACTTAGAAGCTCTAGTGTGCATGCAGTCCCAACAACAATCTTTTCTTGAGATTTTTTTTACAGTTTTAAGTTTTCTATTTTTTTTTTGATTTTTTTGTGTTTTTTTACTTGGTTTCACGTGACTTCCCCGGAAACAGCGCCAAAATTTGTCCGCTCAGTCATTGAGTATGCGCAAATTTAAAATTTATAAACCCTACAAACTACTAGTATTCTGGTAAGAAAAGTGTCAAACCACAGAGAAGGACTTAAGTTGTGTTAGACCAAATTAAAACTAAAACAACAAAAAGATAAAATATAACACTAACAAAAATGAACATTACGTACACAGGGAAACAAGCTCTAGTAGTGGGTGTGAAAATGAAGGTGATATGGTAAAATATATGGCTTAAACAGAGAACAAATAGTAATGATGATTTTAGGGTCCTCAAGCTGCTTTGAACTGATTAAAATGATATTCTCTGCTTCTTTTTGGTTTAATTAAATTACTCAGTGCATAAAAAATGGTGTTAATCCACTGAGTTGTCACTTTAGTGGATCAACACAGCTCGATTAACTTCCTTGAGCCTCGATCTTCCGATCTTGACCCTTGGAGAAATCAGCTTAAATTGGAGAAGAGGTGTGTTGACCTTTTCCGATTCTCGGTACTTTGGTCAATGATCCATGGTGAAATGATTCACTAACATGCCCTTCAGTTGCTAGGTAATGTGAAATGGTACTCAAAATAAATAGAAGATAAAACCGAGCAATGAAATCGCACTTAGCAATCAAACTAACAAAACATGACGGATAGTTGGATGATCAGTTCTCTACAGCCCGATTCCCCTAATCTATTTAATAACATATTAAAATAGTAGAATAGATAGAAATAGATAATGAATTAAGAAAAATCTTCCGCGAGATTGCTCCTCTCTCCAGCAACTACTTCGATTCTGATCCTCCTGCTCAATGTCTGTCAGCCTCTGTTTTGGTGGTGAGATGGATTGAAGGTTTATCACGATGAATTGATGGATCGAGGGATCTCTGGATGGAAGAATGAATGCTCGCCTCTCTCCAGAATGAAGTTCTGCAATCCGACTTCTTGTTCCGGCCCCTGGCCTTGTTCCGGCCCCTGGCCTTGTTCCAACCCCCTACTCATCTGTGATGAATGATGATGATCCCTTCGAAGTCTCTCGAATCTCATCTGAAGTGTCCCCCGACCTCCACGTGGCTCTTTCACAGTTCCATGTCTCCCATGCTTGTCACTGGAGTAGTTGCTCCTAACTGAATGAAATGGTGCGTGCGCGGTGAGCTAACGCCATCCCTCTGCAAAAAACGCACGTGAGTCAGATAAAAATGAAACTATTGTATTATATATATTAATATTACTATTACTATTATAACTATTGGATTTAATTAATAACATATTTTATTATGATTTATAAGAAATTAATATTTTATATATAAGCTTATATACTTATTATTATTATTATATTATACATAATATATGAATTATAAAAATAATGTACATCATTATATATTATTAAAGTTCTACTAATTATAATTGTTATAAATGTTGTTATCAATATTATTATCTATTATATATATGTGTGTGTATGTTTTATTAAATTCTATAATATAATATAAAGATAATAAAATAATAAAAAAATGAAAATTAAAGAAGAGGATGGGGGGGGGGGGGTTTGTGCGGGTGTAAGGAGGGAGAAAAAGGGGGGAAACCGGAGGTGCGGCGAGGTTAGGGCAGTGGCACAGTGGATCAGATGGCACATCGGTGAGGAGGGCAAGGACGGATTCTGGTGTGGCGGTTTTTCTGAGCAGAGGCTTCTGGCGATGGAGGTGGTGCGGTCCGAGGTGGCATGGAGGAGGTGCGGCGGCTCTGCGATGGGTGTGCGAGGAGATGTGAGGGTTCTTGAGGTGCCAAGCAGGAGTAAGGGGATAAAGGGGTTCAGCTTAGGGTGGAAGAACAGGGGATGCAGCCGCTTCGGGGAAAACGGGTGAAATGGGGTTGAGCTGTGGAGAGGGGTGGATAGCGATGGACAGCGGATGGAAGAGTGTGGAACAGTGAGGCATCTAGGGAGGTCCGACCACTGATTCACGACTACGAGGGGCTTCGGCTTGAGAATAAGTTGTGCAGCGAAGAGGATGTGGCGAAGAAATGGGAGAAAGGTTTCAGCAATATGGTGGATAGGGTTTAGGAGATCTCGGCGGTGATCTGAGGAGGTTCAGTCGTGGGTCGGCTAGGGTTCAGAAGCTGATTCTCTGAATAGCAGGGTAGATGAGGGCCACTGTCAGTTGAATGTTTGAGTTTGAATTCTTCTTCTGATCTTGAGCTTTTTGGTGTGTTGTCAGTTTTTTTCTGGTTCGAATTCAATGTTAGAATTGTTATTTTCTACTGGTTTGAATTTGGAATTCTGTGTTGCGGTGCTGAAAGGTGATTGTGGTGGTGTTTCTGGGGTGAGCAGAGGAAAGAGCAGCGACGAGGTATCAGTGAGAGATGTGTATCGGTGAGAATAAGAAGGGGGGGCTAACAGTGGCTGGATTGGAGGGGTGTATCGGTGAGGCGGGGTGTATCAGTGAGGATGGGTGTAACGGTAGACTGGAGAGAGCTATAGGGTATGAGTGAGGTAGTGAAGGGGGCGGAGGTGTATCGGTAGGCTGGGCTACGTAAAGGGATAACGGTGAGGTTTTAAAAAATATATAACGGTGGAATGGAAAGAGATGTATCGGTGAGGTAATAAAAAAAATGGGAAGCAGTGAGGTTTAGAGGTGAGGAGGAGTAACGGTGGACTGTATCGGTAGCTGGAATAGTGTATCAGTAGCTGGAGAGGTAAAGAGAAGGGAGGCGTATCAGTGAGGAAAAGAGGAGGGTAACGGTGAGGTTGGCCAAGCTGGGTAATGGTGAAGTTTTGTGTATCAGTATCAAGGTCACCGCTAAGGGCCGGACCGTGCGACTACAACACCTGCAACAAAACAACAAAGAAAATTAAATAAATAAAATAATTTAATAAAACTAAAAAAAATCAATCAATCAATTAATAAATTAAACTAAATAGAATGTAATTAAAAACAAAGTTAAGAAAAATAAAATTAATGAAACTTTATTTAAGAAAATGAATTAATTTGGGTTAAAGAAAATAAACAAACTTCATTAAAGAACAAAGTAAAATATTTACAATTACTTGCTTAAATTTCAGATTAAAGAATAAAAATATTAACTGAATAAAATTAAACTGTTAAAACTAATTAAATTATTAAAAGAATAAAAACCAAAAAGAGTTATTTATTTACAATTTAAAGAATAAGGCGTTAATTAATTTAATAAATGAATTAATAAAATTACTAGGATATAAAAAATATATAAAATAAAAGAATAAATAAATAAAAGTTTAATTCACACGACTCATTTAATTTTAGAATTATTTAAAATGACACTAAATCACATTAAAACACATATTTTAAACGAAAATTGATTATTTTACACAACAAAGTACAAAAACACAACAATTGTCAATTATTTAATAAAAAACAACATTTTGGTATAAAAATGTAAATAAAAAATACACAAAGGATGTGGCAAAGAGTGAAAAAACACTACCACATCAGTAGGAGTCATCCAAACCTTAATCTGATACATTATGTGCCTACTATGACCGAAAGTGTCTATTATTAGTTTAAAATCAACATATTAGTTCAAAAAATTTCACTCTTTAAAAACATATCAAAATAACTCAGATTGTCTTGATAATTTATGAAAATGATCCAAAAGTCATTTTTGATGTATAGGAATCAGTCTAAAAAAAACTCAGAAATTATTTGACCAATATGACTCAAAGTGCATGTTTAGAGATTAAAATAAAATTTTAGTAAAAAAGACGAGTGAAATATTCAAAAATGAGAAAACACATTCATATTGTTCTGAAACTTTAGTAATACATAAGTAATTTGGGATGTGTAGTAATTATCCACACCTCAATATTATGTACGGTATTACCAATATGAATCGAAGTGCGTCTTTTCAATATATAAGTTTCATTTTAGTTTAAAAGGTGAATCATATTTCCAAAACTGAGAAAACAAGCCTATATTATTTTAACATCATTATATATTATATTAGTTAACTAATTTCCTTATCATTTTTATATTATACTTATTTAGTTAATTTTAATAGATATAATGCTTTAATATGAACAATAATCAACAAAAAATCAATCTGATATAGAGTGTTCTTGGTATGACTCAAATTTTTGTTTAGAATTAATAGTTTCTATTAATTTATTTCCTTTTTTTATTACTAACATAATAATTGTATTGTTATACAGGTGCATTCATTTTTTTGAGAAGGGTTGTTTTGTTCGGTGATACTATGAGTCTAAGTTAGGATCAAAGCATAAAGAAACATTAATGTTTTGGAATGTATGTAATAATTTTTACTTATTTAATTGTATAAACCAATTTTTGAAATTAATATTATATATATTTTTTCTTTTATTTGTTTTATAAATTTTATTTGATTTATACTCTATATTGGTTCTTGATTTTATTGATTTCTATTGGTGTTTATAGTGATGTAGTGTGTTGTTATAACACACTGCAATGGTGATGTAGTGTGTTGATACAACAAACTGCAGTATTCCCCTTTATCAGCACTTTTAAAAGTGATGATAAATGTTTTCATTTATCAGTGGTTTTATAAGTGCTAATAAATGTTATACTTTTTCATTACTTCTAAAAGTGATGATAAAGGACACCTTTATCAATGATTTTTTAGAACTAATAAATGAACCATTTATTAGTGATTTTTTTAGTGCTGATAAAAGCCTGGGGCTTTTAAACTCACTCTGGTAGTCAGTGCTTCTCTAGTGATGATGACGCCCATTTTTATTATTGTTTACGGGATATTTTGTAACGGTGTTGGCATGAAAGTCAAACCCAAGATGACCATTAAAATACATGATAATCTACCTCCTTAAAACTATAAATAGGTGAGAGTAATGTATGTTACTTTAGCATATATTATATATTTCATATCCAATATTTATGGTTAATATATTCCCTTCACATAAATTGAGGAAGAAAGGGGTTACCTATCAGTGGGATGGTTATTTTTAGTAATATTTCAAAAATATCAAGAATATATTATGCTCCCACTGGTACTGATATTTTCCATAGATGGAAAACCTCGCATCCTCTATGTGGTGACTCTGGGTTAGTTACATAGCATTATCCTTTTCATGATTAAGTGCATATACAAGGAAACAATTCTCAATTATCTCGGTAGAACCATATTGGATACTTTGACCTAGAAATATGATATTGAAAAGAGTTTCATGGAACTAAACTTTATAGTGTATAATCTGAGATATTATGTACATCATCATAATATTCAACTCATCTCTCATGCCAATCCACTCAAATATATAATAAAAATCCTGATGTTATTAGGGAATATGGCATAAGTGGTTGTCATTCTACAGTACTTTTACATCCAATTTTTATCTTAAAAGGTATCCAAAGGGAAGGAATTGGAAAATTTCCACATCAAATACTATATCTCAAACAATACACTATTTAATTCAAACCATATTGATAAATATGTATTCTTCATTTTTGACACTCTACATCATCGATGATGTACTTTTATAGTGCTTTTAGAGGCCTGAAAGGATGAATAATGGACAAACTGAAATATAATCAGGTTGGAATTATGATTTTATATATCCTCCCCAAAAAGAAGTTCTTTTATACTCCCTCATACTACCAAGATGATGCACCAACAATGAGGTAGGATTGTAGGCCCTCATTAATGTCTTGGAATTAACCCTACAAATACCATTGACCTTATTAAATATCAATGGACATTCAGAGTTGGTGATCAAGTAGATGAATGGTCAATGTTCGATTAATAAGGAATAATTAATTCCCATAATTGATTATGTATGAGGGTTAATGGATGGATTCTCATTATATACAACATTATATTTCATCTCAATTTCATAGAACTCTAAAGATATTGTGATGTCTAGTACAACCACAACCCTTCTAGATCAAGGCCAATATGAAACATTCAATCACATCATACGTCATCGGGTGGTCTCTCGATTCATCAATAATGATATGGAGGTGAGAAATAATGTTAATACGATGTTTCTTCTTATAAAACCACCCTCAATGAATAATACTATAATTAGATGGATGTATCCTATAATAAACTACCTCTAAGTTGAAACTATCCCATAAAATATAGTCAAGAAATATCATAATGGTGGAAAGTAATAAAATCAGCCTCTCTGATTTCCAAAATTCTCTAAAATCCCTATATAAATAAAGCATTGATGGAGTCCTCCTCAGCTCCATTTATGGAGTATGACCATTTTCATTATTTAATAATTCAGCATCATCACCTACATCACCCACTTGTTTGGATCAAAGATCTTCCATAAAATTAAGATACTTGTATAGTTTTTTCCATTGATAATTCATGACATCGTGGAGTTCCCAATGATGTTCCATGTTTTTAAGATACATGAAAATTTCAACCATAAACCCCAATAACTACAACAAACCACTATATAATCTTTTCCATTTTCCTTATAGGGATTAGATATCAAGGATCTATATACAACATATATATAGTTCTATATTTTAGGTATATCATTACTACTAATAATTTATTCTCTATTTATATCAGGTATATATCCCTCATGGAAGTAAAATCCAAGGATATTGACATGCCCTAACCCTTAGGGACCCCTCCTCGGAGGTGGTAAGACAAGTTTTCAACCTCATGCCTTCCTTAAATAGGATAGGGACTGGTGATGAGCACCATGTAAGTGTAACACTAAAATAGAAGGCCTTATCCTAAAGCACATATACATAATGCACTCCTCATACATGCCTCAATAATTCAAGATAACAAATGAATTAACTAATAAATGTGGTAAATTTATGAAACAAATTCTAGGATCCAATATTAATTTTTTTGGGAAAAATCCTTCATGGTGTAACCTCAATATGTTTTGAGTGTGATTGTGTTTTTTGACAAGGCCATATGATCATAAATGATTATGAATGGTGTTTTCCAAAGCAGGTGTTTAAGGTGGCACAGTTTCCCGGTGTCTTCCAAATTTTTCAGCCTCAAAATTGGGAGTTTTATTTTGGAAAAGAAAGGATTTATGCATAGTAGTGAATGAGATACTAAATGGTGAAGGAAATCAGAAAAGGAATGAAACCACATAGAATAGGACCTGAACTGTGTACTAGGTACTAGGAACAGTTTTCGGACCATAAATCATAGTTCCCGGATTACAAAGAAGGTTCACAGAAGGTGATGGAAGTTCACATAAGTAGTTCATGGGATGGAATTCAGTTTGTAGTGAAGGTATGAGGTATGTGGAAGGATTGAAATATGTGGGATGGATTGTCATTCATGGAAATGAGGTGATGATTAGAGAAAATGTGAAGGGTGTCGTTCGCAAAAACATGATGGTGATTTGGGCCACTAAGAAGGGGGAACGACATTACGTGGATCATGTAGGGCAGAATGGTTCACGGGTGAAGCAGTACACAGTGGATGTGGTACCACATTAAATATTTGGTTAATCTTGGATTAGTAGAATTTCTAGATCTATTTTTCTATGTAAGGAATGTTAATCCCATCTTTAAGTAGAGCAATTTTCATAATAAAACATTTTTGAACAAGGTGAAGCCTTGGTCAAAAGACCAAAGAAATATTTATTAAAAAGGAAATCTTACAAGAGTCTAAAAGATGGGATCATATTACAATCATTTACATGAAGAGGAAAAAGGATGTCTGGAAGATCCTCCATCTAGGTTATGTCATGTGCGACTCCTTTATTGGTGAGACCATCTGCAACCATATTCACCTCACAGTAGGTATGGGTTGAAATGAAATTGGTGCCTTGAAGAGAACAGATACAATTCATCCAACGCATAGTAAGCGGCCAATCTAGGTGAGTCATACCATTCCAAATGGCTTAAACTATAGTCAGAGAATCACTTTAAATCCACAAGTTGTTCCAACTGCGATGTATAGAAAAGGAGTCAGCATGAATCACACTCATCATTTCAGCTTCCAAAGAGGTTTCAATACCACAACCTCCATAAAAGCACCCAATGATTTGACCAAAATGATTTCTGTATATGTTGCCACACCCTACGAGTCCTGGATTCTATTTTTAGGTGTTTTCCACATTGATTTTAAACCACCCTGGTAGCAGCGGTCTCCAGAAAACCTCAAGAGTGTGTCTCACCTGGCTGAAGTTGGTAGTGACCCGAAGACGTCACAGAACCATAAAATCATCCACCGAGTTGTCACAGAACCCTTTCTGGATTAACACAGATTCACAGATAGTGATGATAATCCTCATTTTACCTGCGTTGATGTTAAAAAAGAAATTGTTGTGAAAAATATCATTTCTATCATAACAGATTACATGAAGAAGCTCTGCAATTCCAGAGAGAAATAATTTTTTGATTTTTTGAGAGCCTTCCAGTTCCACACAGCATTTTAGCTAAGAATTTATATAATGAAGAATCATCCATCTTCTATCAAAGATGTCAAAAATATATCTCCAAAGATCAGTGGTAGTACCACAAGACAAAAATAAATGATTAGTATCCTCTCTATATTGATTAAAGAGATGACATTTAGAACAAAGTCAGATTCCAAAAAATTTCAAACAAGAATTAGTGGGAACCCTTTTATGAGAAATATTCCAGATAAGAGTGAGTATTAAGGGTTTATTCCATGACTTATTGAAGAATTTAATCCACTTAAAATCATTTTCAGAGTTATGAAAGGAGTGGTTTTAGAAGCTTTTTGAATTTAGAAAACCATTGTGAGCAAGTTCCCAAGTTAGAAAATCCTCCAAGATAGAAAAATGGTAATTATCAATAATTTGAACAACATTTTCAGGAAGAGTATCAAAATGAGAGTTGAGAATATTGTTGATAGTGTTGTTAATATCTTTAGGTAGGTTATTAGGAGGAATTAAAGTAATTAGAGGAGTCCCAGTCCTATTATCCAACCATAATTTCATAGAGGAGTTTCTCGTGACCATCCATCTATCATTGGTCATAATGTTGGAATACATATTTCTAACAGAGGGCAAAATGGAAGAGTTTAAGTATACCTTACTACCTCCCCTCAATATATCCAGGAACCTATTTTTGATGAAATAAATAGAAGGGGTATCATTTTGAATTAGGTTTCAGGTGAGTCTGGCTTGAAGGGCCTCGTTAAAGAGTTTTAAAATTTTAATACCAAGACCACCCTAGTCAAAAGGTTGACAGCAAGTAACCCAGGGGATAGTCACAAGATTTCTATCCAAGTTGATTCCAATCCAAACAAAGTTTTTAATATGAACAATCATTTTTTTGTAAGACTAGTCGACCACTTGTAGACCATCATAGAGTAGACCAATTTAGATACAATAACCGATTTGAAAACACATACTCTCCCTACCATGGAAATAGATTTACCTTTCCAAACAGAAAGCTAACTGAGGATTTGATCAACAATACTTGAAAATTATCAATATTTGGGTCTTCCCCAAAAGATGGGAACCCCAAGATAATTGAATGGAATTGTCCCTTCTTTAATTCTAAGCTCATTGGTGATAGATTTTTTCCTACTAGTGGGGAAGTTTTTTCCAAAATTGATAGAGGATTTTCTCCAACCAATGACTTAACCCGAGACCTCTTCATAATGAGCGAGAGTAGCTTTGAGAGTTCTGATATTTTTCATATCACCCTTAAGAAATAGAATGATGTCATTAGTATAAACAAGGTGAGTGGGAGAATTCACATTTCTGTAAGCATAAATAGTTTTAAGTTTATTTTGGTCAACCAGACGGGTGAGCAGATGACTCAAATAGTCTTCTGTGATAGAAAAAAGGATTATAGATAGAGGATAACCCTGTCTGACACCTTTGGTGCAATTGAAGTATCCTCCGGGAGATCCATTTATTAGAATGGAAATGTGGGTTGAGAAAAAAAGGGATTTGATTTTAAAAACAAATAGATTATTGAAGCCAAAGCCATGAAGAACTTTTAAGATGAAGTACCAATCCATTTTATCAAAGTCTTTTCATTTTTAAAGTTGAATTCAAATATTACCACCCCTATTTTTACTATTAAAAGTGTTGGTGCATTCAAGGGTGAGACAAATGCAGTATTGGATGGATCCACTATTGACAAAACCAAATTGGTTCTAGGTGATAATTTTGTCTGTAATAGAGGTGAGTCTATTAACAATTAATTTGTTGATGATTTTATAGAGAGTTTTGATAAGGGATACGGGTCTAAAGAGGTGAATTTCAGAGGCATTATCAACCTTGGGAATCAAAGTGAGGAATTGGGCATTCAACCCATGTGGTAGGAACCCACTAGAGAAAAAATTATTAACAAGTTTGAAAACATCAATTTGGATGAGATCCCAATATTTCTGGTAGAATACATTATTAAAACCATCTGGACCTGGGGCACTATTAGGGTTCAGGCTAAAGATAGTGTCTCTGATTTCATGGTCAAGAGGAACACAAAAAAGAAAAGTATTCTCAAAATCATTGAAAAAGTTTGGAATGACATCATGAATGAGATATTTATTAATGGTAGGGTCATTGAATAAGGACTCAAAGTATGAGACAACATGACTATCAATGTCTTATTCATTATCCAAGATATTTTCTCCATCTTTGAGGGAAGAAAAAGGCCTGTAAGCTTTCTAGATTCTCTATAAATAATTGTAGAATTTGGTATTTCTATCACCATTAGTTAACCATTTTATTTTCATGGATTGCTAACGAATTTTATCTTTGAAGTTAAGAAGTGAATTGAGTTTCAAAGAAATGTTAAATTCTTGGTTATGATCCAAAGTAAAATCCAAATGACTATTTTTGTTTTGAATTTGGTGAAGTTCATTCTTAAGAAGTAGGATTTCACTATCAAATTGTTTGGATTTCACACTGTGCCAATTTTTAATCTTTTTCTTAAGAATTTTTAATTTAAGAGAACAAGAAAAGGCATCATTGGATAAAGTCATTGAAGACCAAAAGTGATTAATGAGGTTGAAATTCTCAATATCTGAGAACCAATAATTGTTGTATCTAAAGGGGAGAGGATTTTTTATAGATTTGGTAGAGATAGCAAACAAGATGGGTTAATGGTCAGATTGGATTTTTGGTAGGGTGATGCTGTAGATGGTGTCCCAATTATCTAAGGTATGATCATTGGTGAAGTCTCTATCGAATTTTCTCACAACAACTCTATTATAATGGCTTCTATACCAGGTATATTTAGCTTTGAGGAGAGTAATTTCAGTTAGACCAGTGTTTTCAATAGCAGCCTTAAATTCCCTCATATATAGAGTTGGGTGAAGAGGACCAAGTTTTTCACTTTAGTAGAGAATAGCATTAAAGTCCCCAATGAAAATATAGGGAAAATGAATACAAGAGTTCAAGGAAGTGAGGTAATTCCAAAGATTCATTTGATCATGATATTTGTTCGTGGAATAAATAAAGGAGAAAAAGAGATGAGTGTGATAAATCATAAAGTCACAAGTGAAGCATTGATCAGAAATGTGATAGACATTAACATTAGACACAGACGAGCGAGAAAAAATCCAAAGAGTATCCTGATTAGTGGTACTCTGAAAAGCACCTTTAAAAGTGTAACCAAAATGAAATAAATGAACTAAATCAGTGGAAATTGATCTTAATTTCAATAATAACAAAAACTAAGGGGTTATGAATGTTTACCTTTCATTTTAAAATAATGAAGGTGTCAAGATTTGAAATACCTTGAAAGTTCCAATATAAAATATTCATTTAAATTTGTGTTTGGAGTTAGAACTACCTTTTTTCTTACCATTCAAGCCTTTATGTCTAGTTGATCTTCTAATATTTTTTGTCAACATGGGGCTTGCATTAGGCCCTTGTTGTCCTGTGGTGCCTTTAACATTGTCACTAGTAGGCTGAACATATAAGGAAGCATCTTGTAATATGTTAATATCAGATGATTACTCATGAAACACTAGTGTCTCCAAGACATGAAACATATAAATTATTGTTAGTAGAGGAAATATGATTCATAATATTAAAGAAGGTACCTGAAGTCTGTTCATGAGTATTTGATTGTGTTCCTGAATGAGAATTTGTCTGCATCTTTGTGATCAAACCACAGGTAAAGATTCACCCAATGTGGTTAATCACATTTTCTTAGAGAAACCAGTTTCTGTACATTTATTCTGCTCAAAATGGTTCATTACCTGTTGTCTAGAGAGGGATTTTTGGGAGCTATCTAGGGTGCAGGATTTTTGTCCTTCTTTACAGGGGTCTAAGTCCGTGGCTTCAACAGCCTCTAAAAAAATAGTCTAGAGCAGCATTCCCCCAAACCACCGTAACAAAATTCGTTGAATCCATGTGGCATTTCATCTATTAGGAAGGATCCAAAGATGGAGCAGCACTACCACCTACCTTGCAATTTTCCAGATCTGTATCAACTGAAGTAGAGGCATTACCTATGCAATCCGAGGAGGGCTGTCCAAAAGATGATCCCAAAATCATTGAATCCTTGATCATAAGTGGAAAATGTCTAGAAATTTCCATCTTCGTGGGGATTTTTTTTGGAAAACATGGAAGGGAAACTTGATGTGAAGTAGAACTTAAAAATGTGACAACATTGTTCATCAAAATACTTGTACTAGAATCACAATGAAGGGTGGAAGGAGCAGAAATATCATCTAAGGTATCATGTGTTACAGTTTTTTCAATTAGTTGCTCAGCTTGCATAACATTTATAACTAGTTTTTGGATATCTTATAAAATTTTCTGTTTTGTACTATTATTTTCTTTCATTTAAACCAACTCAGCCCATGTGTTACCTGAGGTATCTCCTAAATGATTTGGGTGTGATGTTTTCTTAACCCAAGTTTTATTTTTCCTTTTAGGGGGATCAGTATTGTCAATATTGATCATCTTGCCTCTTCTATTTCTAATCTCAGTCCATTCATTACATTTTGTGTGGATATCCTGGGTTTTAACTACCCTACAGTTCAGTATAGAGTTCCCAACTATCTCTCAAAACTCTCAAAAGGGTGGCTTACATTCATATTCAATTCTCACTTTAGTTATTTGATTCTTGGCATTAAAGATGACAACATTCGGTAATTTGGATTCAAGGTTGATTTCCACAATGATTCTAGCAAATAATCCTAGTTCAACATTAAGATAATGTTGGTCTATCTTCATAGGGGTTCCTATACATGATGCTATGTCATTAATAATCTTAGGGTGCCAATAGAACCAATTGAGTCCATGCAACTGGATCCAAACGTTTACCGATGTGTTTTTGTGTGTGTGTGGATTAAAGGTTTTGTCCCATTCTGAAATTTGAAGGAGACCGGGTTTAAATTATATGTTTCCTAATTTCCAAACCTGATTCATATGTTCCTACGTGTTCAGTAAAATGTGAAAATATCCATGTCCATTTGGAATTAATTTCCAATCCACGAAACATCAGTAGTGTGAGATTCTTAATTTAAGATCAGCAAGTTGCCAAGGTTTATCACCTTTGAGATAAGAAGTGTGACCCATAACTGAATACCTACACATTTGTAGCCATTGTTGAAGAGCTTCAGGATCGACTTCGATAAGTAAGTGACCATCATCTAACTTCTTGCATAAAGGTGGCTTTGAATGAGTTTTAGTGGACAGATCCGTACCTTTAAGCACTCCAAGGAAGGAGATTCCTCTTAGTTTCCCCTGCAATGTGCGTGAAGTGGACTCTTCAGGAAGAAGTGGTTTTTAGAAGAAGGAACTCTGCAAGTGGTACATGGAAGCAAAGGCGATACGTAGAAGTTATGGATGCTTGCATAAGAGATATGCAGAATCAGAGGAGAAATGGTCCGTGAAGGAGATCTATTCACAAAAGTGTAGGCAGTACGTGGAAGAGGTAATCCACATATCATACCTGTTACACAATATGTGGAGGAAGTAAGATGGTACTTATAGGAATCTAGGTGGTTTGATGAGGACTCAAGGAAGCTATCAAAATCTCAAAAAATGTTCACAAAAGAAATTTCAATTAACCTAACAGTATGAGGAAAATTGGATTTCATCTATAGGTGAAAAAGAGAATTCAATAGAGCATCTACCTATAGTTTAGGATGTGTGTATTCGTGAAAATTAAGGGACCTACAGGTCCATAAACTGTGATTGGATCCATTCCAAGAGCAGTGGGTGATGGAAGAGGAAGATTGTGATCCTTCCCACCAATAGTGGGCCAGAGGAAGAGACATAGGGAGTGACCCTTGGGAATGTAATGAGTATACCCTAAATATTATAAAGGTAGTGAGCCTGGTAATAGATGATATATCCCAAGCATTTTAATTGGGAGTGATCTTTAGTGGTTTTGGTACATCGGCACATCATCATTGTATGCTCCTTGGATGTATCCCGATGAGGGTGAACCATGTAAAATTAGTATGTTATGTACATGATTTCATTTATATTCATATATTTCTATGTGATAAAGATATAAGTGTGTTTTGTTTAATGATGAAACAATATTTTATGGGGTAGGAGTTTTAATTTTTCATACCCTAATTCACCCCCCCACAGGGTATTTGACCTTGTGGACCTACCAATTTTAATACATAAAACAAAAATTAAAGTGAAAAATATGTTCTCAGCCTGATAATTGATAAGAATAATGTCCTTGTTCATGATCCCATGTATTGAACACCACCAGCTAAAACCATCATTATGTGTTTTTAAGCTCTGTTAATAGCTACTGAGATCCTCATCGAACTGCTTATCATCTGCATAAGACACAACACATTCATGAAACATGCCTCTATAGGTGTAAGTGTATACATATCCACTAGAAACCCAAAAAATTATAAAAATAAATTAAAAGATTTTTTTTTTCATAAACACAAATCAGAATGTAATGATTAGGTTATTCCCAAATATGATCAATAGATAATGATATAACAGAAGATGTATCATTATTCATAGGAAACCATAGTTGAATTCCACTCATAAATCCTAGAATTCAAACTACCTAAGTAATCATCCCTTGTAACCTATCCAAATATAAAGTGTGGTACCCACTCCTTATCATGGGATACATGGTAGAAGAGGGAATATCAAACCCCGTAGAGGATTCAAACCCTTACTAAGATCTTATATGGGGGAGTTCCAATTCCATGTAGAGAAGACCTTCACCCTAGATATGTGTGGTGGAGTGCATTCTCTATCTATATAATGAATCTGGGGGACCCATGCCCTGAGACATCCATACTCCCAAGAGAATAATGAATTCAATATCACTCTGAAGATCATGAAAAAAAACGTTCATTAGCTAACCGATGCTGAATATAACAACCCATTCACAAAAACTCATACAAGATATCATAAATCAAAGATTATAACAGAATTTAATTCTATGAAACAAATACTCAGGATAGACTATGATCATGTCCAAATCTAGTTCTAAATGAAAAGACAAAACTAGTAGTTATGTCAAGAATAATCGAACTATGTTTTCTATAGGGTATATGGTCTATATCGCTAAGTAGTAACCCAGTTGTGTACTAGATCCCAGTATGGATTGGAAAATATACTCATACATGGACTTTAGGCTAGTATACATGGTGTGTGGAAATGAAGGTAGTACCAATCATGTACCATAGACTCCCACATCCAGTTAAATTTAGGGAAATTTCATGTTTTCATAGCCCACATGGTAGTTATATCCAAATGACCTCCTAGCCATATACTTCTTGTATAGGCCATAAAATCATCTAGGGATACATAGTGTGTGATTAAATAACATGGTGTGTGATACTTAACATATACATAACCCCTATCCAACTAAATCACCAGAAGTGAAAAACATGTGTTCATATAAACTATATGTTGTGTTGTAGAGAATTTTCTAGGAACATGATTCCTTAATGATATTCCCACATTTTCTTCTAAATACACCAATAATCATTCCTAAAACTATAATTGTATGTGTTGATAATGGTGGGAGGGTCTTCATATGTTGGTTTCTAACTATCACTCACTAGAAATGGGATCCACTATCAAAAACATTTATTTGTGCATCCCTCCATAGGGATTAACCCACACCTTCTTCCTTCTATGGTCCACCACAATAGAAAGATACTCACATGCACCACATCCTTTTTATATCAAATAAAAACACACAAGTATATATCTATATTTTTATCATGACTCAAAATGGATCTAGATAAAAATAAAAAATAAATTCCAATGTGGAATACATGATTGTGTAGCGATTGACTATTCATTTCCACATTATATATCACTATGTTAAATAGATTTTGTAAAAAAAAAATAATAACAAATTTCACTTCATGTTTGATTTGATTATTTTTTTAATAACTATTAAAAAGGTTAATTTCACTTTTTTGGATGATATCATTATAGGTGGAGGTGATTTGGAGGCCCATGAAGAATTTGAAAAAAAATTGGCCAAACTGTGCAAGATTCCAAGAATACCAGCACACTCAAACGGAAACTGTAGCTAATTTTTTAATCCAATGGTGATGAAATTTTGTGTTCTAATCTATACATCGGTGGGATACAAATCTTCTATAGTCACCCAATAATAATTCATAAATTAATAGTCTCAACCAAACTGATCTATCCAAGAAACCAAATCTACTCAAATTCAAAAGTTGTGTTCTATATTCTGGCCATATCTAGAGATGTCAGCCCCCAAATGATGCCAAAAGATCTATTATATGTATTCATAACATTTAGAAACAACCTTTTTAGTTTTTTCCAAAGTGATATAAGTCTTTTTGGCTACTCAAATCATAGTCTATGTGGTTTCTTTAAATCTAGGGGGCCAAAAACATTATCTAATTTTCCTATAAAATGTCACATTGGGAACCCCATTTTTAATTTCCACTAAGATGTAGGTTTCTGCTATTTTGGAGTCCTATAATTTTTTATCCTAATTATACAAGTTATGGAGGCCCCTATCCTCATAGTAGGATCATAGATGAATGTAAATATCCTCCTTAGCGTCCTCCTCCTCTCGATGGTGAGCTAAATGGTGGAAGATCATATTGAGGAATCTATACACACTTGGGATGGAGTTACAAAACATTTTATTTTACTAGTTTTATTTAATTGGTCTATGAATATTTTTATTGAAGTGTTATCTTAACATGCTTATTCTTTGAATTCTTCATTTTGGTTTAATCAATTGAGACACTTTTTATCACAACGTCGATTGGACAACACAAGAATAATATCTCTCACACACATACACAATATATCAGTATTCTTTGGCAACCCTCACTCTATGCTTGAGGTACAAACCTTTAAAACACAAATATTATGTCAAGAGGTGCTTATTTATGCATCACTTTAAGAGGAAATGGGGGAATCGAGATCTTGAAAACCCTCAACCAAATTATTCCATTAAACCATGTGTATTTTTCATCATGATTAACTAACAAATATGTTTAGTGAAAATGAAATTACTTACTTATATCCTATTTTAAAACCTCCACCTTTATTTATCAACTATTAATATCATTAATTAATTCATTTTGTTTTTAAAACTATTTTCAAAACCACCCCTATTTTAGTTCTTTCTATTAAAAATACACAAATTAAACCCCCCATGCTTCTTGATATAAGACCTAGGATCTACCCTAGACTATAAATAAACTTTAAAAATATAATCAATTTGTTGTTTCACAACAACATGTTCAAATTTTGGCACTGTTTTCGGGGAGCGCTTTGGTTTTTAGTGCTTGTTTTTATAAAAAATAAATTTTGTAATATTTTTTTTTATCTTCTACCTTTACATATATTTTTGTGTTCTAGTTTATTTATTGTGTGGGTTTTGTGCATGAAGTGGTCTTCTTTGAGAGATTTAACACCTTTATAATCCAAACTAGTGAGGATAATATGTTAGTGAAACTAAGGAACACAGGAGAACCATTTGAAGGAGTAAATCCAAAACATTGAAACTCTTATCAATCCTTATTCTTATTCTGTTACCCACATTAAAATTGAAATAAAATTTCATATTACGGCTGAAACTAACCCTAAATTAAAAGTAATAACTTCACCATATGTAGAGATCCATCCTATTTACATTCATATACATGGTTAGCTACCCAGTTTTGAACATAAATCCAATTTAATTCGCTTGTTACCAATATTCCATGGACTCATGGGAGAAGATCCACATAAGAACATAAAATAATTTCTTATTTTGTGTTTTAAATTAAAAACTCCAAATGGAGATGAATAACAAGTAAAGATTAGGGAATTCCTTTTTTATTATAAGACACTAAAAAAGATTGTTTATATTATGTTAATTCCCCTATTAGACGTTAGGTGAACATGAAATAGCTTTTCCTTGAAAAATATTTCCCAAACTCTCTAACTACACCAATAAGTAATGAAATTTTTAGGATAACACAGTCTCATGGGGAAACACTTAATGAATACTGGGAATGATTTAAAAGGCTTTGTTTATGTTTCCCACACCAACAAATAAGTGATCAAAAATTAATATAGTATTTTTATGAATTTTTAATTCCAATTGATCGTAATTTTATTAATACTACTAAAAGTAGTGTGCTTGTTGATAAACAATGATCGTTGTAAGGAAACTCATTGATAACATGGAATGGAAAACTCAATAATTTAGTTCAAGGTCTATTTTACCCATTGAGGTATCCATGAGGTGAAAATTTATGAGTTTGAGAAGAAGTTAAACCTGATGTTCGAAGAGGTAAGTAACCTTCTTCAACAACTTACTATTTCCCAAGGTAAATCCCAATCTCCTCCTCCCATTAATTATGGTATTTTTTCCACCAAAACCCACTATTCTGACCAATTATCTCAACTGAGAGAATATTCTATGAGTTGTGAGGTAATCTTCATAGGATACCCCAATAACCAACCTATTAGGGAAGAATCATATTATCCATCCAACTGTATGTGTAAATAAAAAAATTCTTTAGCCAAGGGGGGTATTCAAACCAACCTCAACAACCATGGAGCCAACTGGGGTATACTAGTCATCCACCACCACCACCCAGAAATATTCAACCACCAAAATGGACCTTCTAACACCCCACCCCCACCCCCCCCACCCCCCAATCCTGAGCGAATCCAAGAGTAAATGATGAAAAAAGTTGCTGAAAATGACCTCAAATTCTAACAAACCACCCAAGATACTATACATGACCTAAAACACAATTATGCCAACTTTCCAACATGGTGGGGTAAATCCAAAGTCATGGGTTGGGTAAAGTACTATCACAACCAATAGTATACCATACTAATAAAGGAATTTTCAGTGCCATCACCCTTCAAAGTAGAACACAACTTAATATCCAAATGAACCCTCCATTATATTCATACCCTCCTAAATAAACCACCATCCCAACCACTAAGTATCTTAAAATATAAGAAAATACTTTTCCTAAGAAAAATACCACCAAATGAATGATTTTTCCTATTTATAAGTCACTTACACGAACCATTCCTCTTCCAGTTCCCCAAAGGTCCACCCAACCAAATAAATAAAAAGAATCTGAACATGATAAATAATTATTCAAAACTTTTAAAAAATTATGTTTTAACATTCCCTTGATTGATACCTTAAATAAAATTCCACGATATTCTAAGTTTTTAAAGGTGATGTTTACACACTGAATGTAAAATCATGGTAATGAAAATGAGATCTTTGGGAGGAAACTCTTAGGGTTTATAGATCCATCACTTCCCACAAAATGAAACAATCCTGGAATAGTCTCAATTCAGTGCACCGTAGAGGATTATTTCTTTTCAAATCCTATGCTTAATTTGGGTGCTTCTATAAATGTGAGACCTCACTCAGTTTTCTCTTCATTGTAGTTTTTGGGAATTAATACCACTAAAATTATTGTCTAACAATAAAACCATAGTATATCAAACCCCGCTTGTGTGTTAGAGGGTGTTCTTTTGAAGGAAAACAATTTAATTTTCCCTAAAAATTTTTAGGTGCTTAAAATTGAAGAAGATTGTATGAATGGACACACCCTGATTATATTGGGGAGTCCTTTCATAAAAACCTCCAAAACTATAATTAATGTCCAAAATGGTACATTATATATGGATTTTGGTGGTGAAATTATCCACTTAAACATCATTGAGGCCATGAAGCACCTATTACAATAGGATTCATCACTTTCAGTTAATACTATTGATGTACTCCTTTACCCTAAAAAACTAATTTTCTTTCCACTGATCCCCTTTCAAGTATTCATCATTGGTTTAATTAGATGTAATGAATCATGCATTGAATTTTTTAGTGCTATAGTAAATTGTCAAGAATGTTTGTTAATTGATGATTTCTTAATCACTGAGGATCCCATGACTATCGATTATATCGGTAAGATTGTAATAGATCATTCCTAATCTAAGTATATTATCATAAAGAAGTTATATGAGATCAGTGACCTATCACTTTTACATTCACTCCCATCCACCCAAAATCCCCCTAAATTAGAACTTAAACATCTTCCTAAAAAATTGAAATATTCATATCTTGAGAATTAAAACAAGTTCCATGTCATCATTGATAGTTTTCTCCCTCCAGAGCATAAATTGTGACTTTTTGACCTTTTAAGTGTGTATAAACAATAATTGGTATGGAAACTTCCAGAAATTCCTAATATTTGCCCATCAATTTTCATGAATCGTATATTGTTAAATTATGAGGATAAAACAGTGATCCAGACACAATGTTGACTAAACCTAAACCTCCTAGATGTTGTTAGAAAAGATGAAATAAAATTATTTGATTCTGGAATCATTTACCTCACCTATGATATCAAATTGGTCAGTCCAATACAGTTAGTTCCCAAAAATCCTTGTCTTTATATAATTACAAAATTAAAAAAATGAATTGGTTCCAAACCATGTGAATAGTAATTAGAATGTATGTATAGACTATCATTTACTAAAACAATACACAAGGAAGAACCATTTCCAATTGTAGTACATTGAAAAGATGCTAGAGAGGCTAGTAGGGAAGTCCCACTACTATTTAAATGATGACTATTATGGATACATTGATCCATATTTCCCCATAGAATTAGGAAAATACAACCTTCACTTTCCCCTTTAGAACATTTTTATATAGAAGGATTCCATTTGGTCTTTTCAATGCTTTAGGTACTTTTCAGTAATGCATGGTTAGTATTTTTTCAGAATACCTAGAGAATTTTATGGAAGTATTCATGGATGATTTCACTATTTATGGAAACTCTTTTGATTAGTGCTTGAGTAATCTTAGTTATTTCCTACCTAATTGTATTGCAAATAATCTTGGATTAGATTATAAGAAATGTAATCTCATGGTGCAATAAGTTATAGTAATTGGGCATGTCATTCTTGGGGATGGTATCCATATAGATAAATCCAAGGTGGATGACATTTCTTCCCTCTCATTCCCCAAAAATGTGTGGGATGCATGGTATTTCTTAGGTTATGCTGGATTTTATCATTATTTCATTCATGAATTTAGAAAGTTTTCACTCCCCCTATCCCTCTTACACCCCAAAAAATTGATAAATAATGTGAGGAAGCTTTTAAAAAATTTAAATGGAGTTTCACATCACACCCAGTAATCCAACCACCTCGGTGGGATTTAACATTTGAGCTCATGTGTGATACCTATAACTATGTGGTTGGAAAGTCTTATCATAATGGGTCAATCAAGCTCTAAATTTATTAGAATATGCCACACACACATTAGACTTGTCACAATTAAACTATACAAAAATTGAAAATTAGTTCCTTGTTATTGATTTTTCATTGGATAAATTTAGGTCATACCTCATAGGGTCTAAACTAATTGTGTTATCAGACCGTACAACTCTCTAATATCTCCTTATGAAACCAGAATCAAAACCATGTTTCATTCCCTCAATTGTCCTTCTTCAGAAATTTAATCTATAAATTAGGGATAAATAAGGATCCAAGAATGTGGTGGATGACCATATCAATAGGATCATCCGATCCTCATACATTTACTCATTCACTTGTATTCTCATGAATTACTTGTTTCCTTATGAGAAATTGCAACTAGTGCAATATGTTATTCTTTGGTATGCCAAAATTGTTAATTATTTTCTAAAATCTTCCATTCATACTAATTTTAATAAAAACCTCGTTGATTGTCTAAAACATGAGTCACGTTGGTACATTTAGGATGACCCCTAACTTTGGTGCACATTTAGTGATCAGGTCCTCTTTCATTGTGTTCCCAATTGCAATTTTCAGTCTATACTTAGGTTCTGCCACACCCTTTCTTGTGGGGTGCACTTTGTTCCTGAATGGACTGCTCACAAGGTCCTCGATTCTAGTCACTTTTGGCCAAAATTATTTCAGTATTCCCATTATTTCTATAAATCTTATACTCACGGTCAAAGAATGGGGAATATGTCTAAAAGAAATGAAATTACAAAACAACCCTTTCTCTTCTATGACATTTTTTATGTTTGGGGAATTGACTTTATGGGGCCATTTCCCTTTTTTTTGGAAACTTTTACATTCTTATAGAAGTTGATTATGTGTAAAATGGGTAGAGGAACAATCCATGTGGATAGATTATTTCAATATAGTTGTGGATTTTTTGAGAACCAAAGTTTTTCATAGGTCTGGATTACCTAGTTTCATCATCAATGATAAATATTTTCATTTATACAACCATAAAATGCATTAAATTTTGCATCAGTATTGTTTTGGGCATTTAGTGTCTACTACATATAACCCACAGACCAATGGTCAATATGAGGTGTCAAATAGAGAGATAAAAAAATTATTGAAAAATGGGTCAAACTAATAGAAAATATTGGAGTGTTAAACTTGATGATATATTATGGGATTATCATAGTGATTTCAAAACTCCCTTTGGTATGTCACCATATCTATTATTTTTTAGGAAGATTTGTCACCTCCCTTTTGAGTTAGAGAATCTAACCTACAAGGCCATTAAAAAATGAAATTATAATAATTTTTGTTATAGGTCCTAAGAGGAGTTTATAGATTCAAGAGATGTAGGAAATTTGAAGGGATTACTATAAGAAATATCGTATCTATAAGTAGAAAACTAAGGATTCCCATAATCATTTCATCATTTATCATAAATTACATATTGTGAAGAAGATTCTACTTTTCAATGCATGGATGATGTTGCATCCATGTAAGGTTTGATCTCATAGGTTTGTCTCATACATTGTTACTAATTTTTATCCATTTGGTGTTATTTAGTTTAAGAATGAAGAAACAAAAAATACCTTCACTGTCAATGGGTAACGGTTGAAGCACTTTCACGAAGCCATTCCAGATTCCCCAATGGACGAACTCCAAGTTCAAGAAGCATCCTAACAATGACACCCACTAGTCTTTACCCTTCCTTACAACATTCACTTTTATTAAATTTAAGTCACTACATACTAATGGTGAAGGGGATGGGTATATTCTTGGTTTAGTTAGTAATTTTCATCATATTTCTTATTTTTATCTTTTTTTATTGTTGAATAGTATTATTACACCCCCCCTCTTTTTCCCCCCAACATTTTTCCTATATATTTATTTTTGATGCCCACTTAATCATGTAAATTGATGAAAATTAATGAGTAATTTTTCTATTTCTTGTTATTTAAAAAAACAGTAATAGAATGTGTGTTTTTTCATGAATTTATAATTGAGGGGTGAATTTTTCTAGTTAATTTTTTGTTTTTATATGATATTAAGGGTTAAATAATTTTAAAACCTTTGAGAATAACGGTACCCTTTGTGTGAGTATATTATTGGAAAACTATGTCACTTCATATCTCAAAACATCTTTTCACTCAACCATGAAGTGTGAATATTTCTTAGATAATATAAGGTAAATAAATGTTATGTTAATTTTTCTATAATTTAAAAAATTATTTTTCCATATGTTTTTTTATCCAGTATATTTCATTACTATATCAGATTGACCTATGCATGTGTACCTTTTATCCTTATGTTGTATGCCTTAAAAATCCAAAAACAAAAAATATATATATATTGAGGGGAGTGATGAAATATAAAAAATATTAGGATATCTAGGTCAATAACATAAGTTTTGACTTCTGGGAATGCTTAAGTAAGTGGGTCTTGAAATTTTATTACAAAGGATATAGGGTAGGTTCGGTGGAAAGAATCATGTAAGAAGAAAAAATTTAAAATAACATATATTTATACTATATAAAGTGAAAATAATAGAATGAAATGGTTGTAACACACACATGTGGAGTGTTAGTGACATTTTTTAATTTCGAATAATTTTATAAAATTTATATCATTAAACTCCTTGATTTTTATTCTGATACAATTTATAAGACATATTTTTCCATGATCACTGAGAATAACTCATTGGTGTGTTTTTTCTTTGGTTACATTGTTATTACAAATGAAATTTTCTTTTATTGTTAAATTTTTATGAATTTTGGAATATCTCCATGCTTCATTTTTGGAAATGTGACTTTTCCGGGGAGTGAAAAAATTTAGGCGTGGGGGTGTGGCTATTTAGTGATTGAGTATTCATTTCTACCCTTATATCATTGTGTTATACTGATTTTTTATCATAAATTACAAATTTATTAATAAATTGAACTCAATATTAATACAATTATTTTGTGTTAATCACTATTAAAAATATTAATTTCACTTTTTTGGATGATTTAATTATATGTGGAAGTGATTTGGAGGCCCATGAAAAAGTTGAAGAAAAATGGGTCAAACTGTGCAAGATTCCAAGAACACCAGTGGACTCAAACAAACACTATAGCATATCCGTGGATCCAATTAGGCTGAAATTTTTTGGACTGATCTAATATTCATTCCTGTATAACTCTACTAAAAATACTCAAGCCCAATTTTTTCATTAAGGGGGCCATCTAAACTGATGTGTCCAAGAAACTGAATCTGAATGATGTCAAAAGTTGTGTTTTGTCTTTCAACCATATATAGATATATCTACCTCCAAATGATTCTAAATGTTTAGTGGAGATATTAAAGATGTGGGGAAATGACTTTTAATTTTCTCCAAATTGATATAAGATAATTTGGCCACTCAAAACCATGATCCATGTAGTTTCTCAAAATTTGGGGGCTCGAAACCACCTTCCACATTGCCTATAAAATGGAACATTGAGAACCCCATTTGTAAGTTAGACCAGGAGGTAGTTTTATTATTTTTTAGAGTAATAGATTAGTCCTCTCCTAATTTTAGAAGTTTTAGAGGCCCATATTCTCAATGGGGGATCAAGGATAAAGGTTAAGTTCCACCTGAGCCTCCTCCTCCTCTCGATGGTGAGTTAAACAGTGGATGGTCATTTCAAGGAAGCCATACACACGTGAGAAGGAGTTACATAACATGTTATTCTTATGGTTTTGTCTAATATTTGTGTGAAAAATTTCATTGATGTTTTTCTTAACATTAATCTTCTTTGAATTCTTTTTTTGGGTTTAATCAAGTGATACTTTTTATCGCAACACCGATTGGGTTAAGATTTCAAGTTAGAATCTTGGATTGTTCTGATTAGAAAACACAATAATACTCTCTCTCTAACACATAAAATATATATCAGTATTCTTTGGTAGCCCTCACTCTATTATTGAGGTCTAAACCTTGAAATGTTGATTTTTGTGTCAAGGGGTGGTTTTTTATTCATCGCTTTAAGAGGAAAGAGGGGAATAGAGGTCTTTACAACCCTCAACCAAAGGATTCCATTAAGCCATGTGTATTTTTTTGAATAATGAACTAACCAAGTTGTGTAGTTTACAGGAAATTACCTCCTCATCTCATAATTCTAAAAAAACACATTTTCTATAAACTATTAAACTTGTTAACAAAGTCATTTTGTTTTTAAAATCGTTTCCAAAATCACCCACTATTTAAGTCTTTTTTATTAAAAATACACAATTTTAAACCCTAAAGCTCCTTAAGTGATGACTTAGGGTATTCCCTAGACTATAAATTAACTTTAAAAATATAATCAATTTGAAGGCCATAAAAACACATTCAATATGTAAATAAAAAAGGGGAGACCATATAACCATAAAATTGAATAGTCATAGTTATCATTGAAAACCAGAACACTAATTACATGTGTGAAATAGGGATAGGTAGAAAATGAATAATGTAATACCAATCAGAAATTTATAAATTTGTAGTGTTAATAAATATAAAATATATAATTAGATAAGTAATAATCATCCTGTCCTATAAATATTTAGAAATATGAGTAAATATAATAATAACAGTGACTTAACACATCAACGGTTTACTTACTGGTGATGAGTGAATTTACACTGATGACATTATTGATTCCAATGAGACATTCATCGTTATCATATTCTCTATGAAATTCGAAAAATATAATTATCCTATGGAATATAATATCAAATATCTCATGGTTGTGTGACTAAACCTATATATTTTCTTAAAATAGGATTATATAAAGGAATTATTAGGTTAAGGAATTAATTATGTGATTTAATTAATTATTTAATTGAATCCTATAACTCTTCTAGTAGTTTTAATTTCTGTGGGTCTTAGTGGGAATGGAACTTAAATCACACCTGCGTTAAAACCCAAATTTTGAACTCATCCATGGTCTTAGTTTTCCAATTTGAGACTCCATTTAGAAGGAAATTCATTATTCATGGATATTCTTGTACATATAATAAAAATAATATATTATTAAATAATATTTTGTTCCTACACAGAGCCTCATATAGTGTCATTACAATAATGCAGTGATAGATTTTGTTGTATGAGAACTCCCATAAAGAAAATTTTCCCTTTAATATTTTATTGAAATCTAACACACAAGCCCTTATCATTTCCTCTAGAACTTAAATGGTTCTGTTGGTCCTATCATCCATTTAAGGATAGAATGTTATAGTTACCCAAAAATGGAATCCAAATTATTTATTTAATCCTCCCCACAAACAATATTTAAATTAGGTGTCTCATTCTAAGATGATCCTTGATAGTACCCCATAAATAAAAACAATATCCTCCACCTAAAGGAACCATGATATCATAGATAAAAATGAAGATTATCAACAAGGTCAATCTACCAATAATCACCCTATAGATTCTATACCTCTCACTGGTCATGAAGTCCCCAATAAAAAATTCATCTATATAAAATACCACTTCCACCCTAGAAACTCAAGGGTTGGTCCAACCCCACTGGGACTTGGTGCTACACCATCACATGTTGACAGGTGAAGCTTTAGGAAACTAACATAGAAATTCCATCCTTTATTATGCCCCCCCAAATTATTTTAAGGTCTCAATACACCTTTTATAAACTAGGATTTACCACCATGTGGGAAGTATAAAACTCCCTTAAAACATCATATCATGGTGTGATCAAGACTACCATATATCCATATGAGGGGATAACTTATTCCTCTTCTTTAGAAAATCCATTTCGCATGTTTCCTGAAAACATCTGATCATGCAACATCTCACAATCGATGTCTTTGAGATGATCATCACTTATGAAGTATAGAACTAAAGTGGTCACTACCATTAATTGGATGTAATATTCTCCCCCCTTTCTACCAAGGATAACTACAATGAGCCCAGATAATATAATGTATCTCCCAAGATTTGATAATGAGAATTATTTTTATGGGAATATTCCATAACATTTCTCATTACAAGGGTATAAACAATCTCAAATTTGTAATCCTATTGGAAATATTCACATTAACTCTATCTCAGTATGATATCTACCTATATAAATATATACCTAATACACTGATAGTCTAATGGTCTGAGTAGACTACAAACCACACACCAAGAATGTAGTGTTTCTAAATCTTATTAGATAAAACAGCTACTACCTTCTCTAAGTCAGGAGTCATGTTATTCTGCTCATGGGGTATTATCTTTGTAGACTCATACGAAATCATTTCCCACCTCTTATAAATACATATCTGAATGTAAAACTAGATTATTCCTATAACAACACATATTTAAATCCCTATTGTAGTCTCAATATTGGTGCACTAGTTATTAATTACCTCAACTCTTCAAAGTCCATCTAAAATTTCTGAGACAAAATGAATGGATTTCCCTTTTTGGTCTAGACATTCAAGGGAAACATAATCCTAGAAAATTATTCTATGAACCTTTTGTAATACCTGGTCATCCAAAAGAATATTCATACCTCAAAAATTCTCTTGGGTGACTCCCAATCTAGCACAAACTGAATATTCATATGATCCATAAAAAATCCATCCCCAGAGATAAATTACCCCAAGAAGTTAACCTCACGAATATAAAACTAAAACTTGTAGAATTTGACATAAATTTGATGCTCCTAAAGATATTCTAGGACCAAACTTACATGATTCACTTTATTAACCATTGATACTGAATAAATAAGTATATCATTGATGAAGACTACTAAACACTAGCATAAAAATTATTGAAGATCTGGTTCATGAATATAATGAACATAGATGGAGAGTTTTTTATACCAAAGGGTTTCATCGAGAACTAATAATTTTTATAGAAACATTTAAATTCAATCTATAGGATATACACCTCGTAGATCCACAATTGGTGATAGGCAGACTGATGAACATGAATTTTACCTGGAAAATTTTAATTTCATGTAATGAATTTATTTATTTCAATTGATAATTCCCATTTCATTAATTTATTTATTCTTTTCTAGGTAAATAATATGTTAGAGTAATTTTTGGAAAAATCAATCAACTAATAATATTTGTAAAAAAATTATAGGTGTTCTTTTTTATTTAGGTGGAAAAATGTTGTTTTCTCGGATAAGACAAGGGGTAGAGAGCATCAGGACAAGAACACAAATGAGTAAAGTCTTGATTTGGGAAAAAGATGATCCAAGATGAGTATAAATGTAGAAATAGTTTTGTATAGGGATTGTTTGTCCTATTCATGTCAGCATGGGCCCATGAGAGTAAGTTCAATTTATATGACATATCGTCTCCATAGATGGTGATTCGAGTCATGTTCACCACATTGAGCGTAATTAAGAAGCATATCATACAACAAAAACTCCAATGTGGGACTCCATTTTCTTAGTTACTATGAACTTACAAAACCATCACTTCCCCACTCAAGACCATGAAACCCCACCTTAGACAAATCCTTGAACACTTCTGTTGTACTCATTCTCACCAAACTGCCACTAACAATGATCAAAAAATCCATGGTTGGTGATGTAGGATCTATGTATTGTTCTATATAACCACCACAATGCCCAGAACCATCATTAATATAATTTTTTAGCTTGTGAGGATTGTTATAAAACTTTTTCAAGGAGTATGAAGTTCAAATGATGATGATCCATGAACGACCATTTCTACATCATAGGGAGGATTGACTATGGTACACATGGAGGTTTTGAGAATAAAACGGTCGAAAAAACATAATGGGAAGCTTGACCATGGTGCACAGGGAGGTCTTGAAATCAAAACTACATGTGAAACAACTTAATACCATGTTTCTAAGTCTTTCATTAGGGAGCTCTCATGACGTACATTTGTGGAGTTTTTATTTCCCCACATTCCCACTTTGTAAAGATGGGATAATTTCATCACTTTCATCATTGATGTATTATCCTTAATCAATACAAGATAATGGTATATCAGTTCCTCCTTCCATGGATTCCTCCTTAAATGTCATTACCTAATCTAGGTCTCCATCATGATTAAGTCATGTTTGTGGAACACATTCTCGATGTCATGTCTTTGAATAATCTAGTTAAACACACTACTTATTTCTTGATAGGGAAACAACATTTGGTTATGAGAGTAGTCACATTGAGAATGTTGGGAAATTTGGTTCATTAGTCACCTATAAATCATCCACTTTGGAGAGATATAAGAGGCATCTTAAGCATGGATCCCAAGGCATATTTTGTTGATCAAGAGGTAATGGACTACATGGGAATATTTATCTAAAGGATGTTTACCTCAAGCATCCAATGATTATGTGTAGAGTTGGTATTATGGACCAGTTCACAAGTTTTAAATCCTGTGGATATATATTGGGACGTCTAGTTAAGATTTATCATTGCATGAGTTTAATGCCTTGTGGAGACGAGTTTGAACATCTTGGATAGTTTATGGATGTATATGAACACCCTATGGAGGAAACTTTTTCAGGTTTCTCTATTAGAGGGAACACCTAGATGGTTTAGTAATGGATTATAATGTCCCATAGAGGTGGATATAGGGAACAAGTTTAACATCTTATGGATACATTTTGGTGGATCAGAACACACTTTAGAGGTGGATCTAAGAGGTTTCCCTAGGAGGGAGTGCCTACATAGTTTATCAATGGATAATAATGCCTCATGAAGGTGGATTAAAAATTTTTGACCCTAAGAGGGATCACCTGAATAGTTTACCAATGGATCAAAATGCTTCTTGGAGGTGGATCTAGGAGGTGTCCCTAGGAGGAAGCACCTGTATAGTTTACCAATGTGAGGATTGAACCTCATAGAAGCATCATATGTATAATTTTTAGAATATAGGGATAAAAACCCACGTAGTTTGATGACTTATATTATGGTCATGTGACATGATCGATCCATGTAGTTTAACATCATGTGGTAAGGATGCTCATATTGTGAAAGGTTCATTTATGAGGGATAGTGTGGAGATTACATATAGAATATTCCCACAATGGGATGATTTTTCTCCATAGTGGGAGGGGTGGCATCCCATGATTATCATACTTGTGTAATCTTGTGCTTTTCATAGAGGTTAAGACCGTAGTTTCACATCATGTGTTGAGGAAGTTATCGTGCAATTTAATTTTGTATGATTTAGAAGTGGATCTAAAAATTTTTACATCATGATGACTAGATATTTTCATGCATTTTAATGTCATATAAAACGGATTTGGATATAGTAATTTTATTATCATGCAGCTCAGACATGGGAGTACTCACTCATCACCCATAGGTCTTATTTGACTATCACTCAGGCACCTATAGGCAGGTTATGGCATTGGAACATCTATAGAGGAGTGGTTAATCATGAGGTAAATTTTAAGGCCCATATTCTTATAGTAAATGTGAATTAGGTTATGTATTATTAGAAAAAATAGGTAGGGTAATGGATACACCAAATGAATAAGAAGAACTAGTTAAGGGACCATGAAGTTTTTGTGCACAATTGAGTTGAGTTGTGCAAAAAAGTCTCATAAGCATGGGGCTATAAAATAAGGGAAAATAATAGAGTCAAGTGGTGTAGTTTAACATGAAATATATAGTTGTGTGGGGATAAGGGTTTCATGTAGGTCGATTCCCTTTTCAATAAACCAACTATCTTTGTGGTTAGTTGTGTGAGGATCACTCTTTCATGGTCCAAGACATGTTTGGGCCCAAGGGAGGTCTCTTGGGAAAATGACATCAATTTGAGAGTCCATGATCACTTTTTTTGTGCACTATCATAGAATAACAGAAGTTTATCATTGCAAACCATTTTTTCTCCTTTTGAGTGCCTCCCAAATGGTGGGGTTATATTTTATTTATATCCTAAATCCATGGTCTTTATCATGGAACTTGATTTGTGTGAATATCTATCAACCTATGGGGATGGAATTGAAACATTTTTTTATTGATGTTCCCTTTCATGCACGACAAGAAGGTTGGGATCCGATGTAGCACGTAATTCTATGATCTTTCATAGAACAGTTATTTCTTGTGTGAATGGGCTATTAGTGTTTTGTAGTTAGGAGGAGCATTCATGAAACTATACATCACCTTTTTTATGAAATTTTTGTGTGTGAGAATTTACTACTTTGTGCGCACTCGATGAAACTTGTGCACAACTTGTTCATTAGACTCATAATGGTCCTTTGGGGTGGATTTAATGTTTAGTTCACTAAAAACTATCCATTTTAGTTCTAAGATGATATTTTTGTGCCAAAAAATTCCCCCCCCCCTCAGTATCTAATATGACTAGTGATAATGAGGTTTTATTCTGAGATAAACACTAAATAGTGGATCATTTCCATTTATACAATAAAAACTCTCTCCTGGTCAGACAATTGGTGTTGTGAATTACACACAAACCAGCAATCAATGCATATAAAAAGTTATAGGTAAAAAATTAACAATACTAGACTTATCGTGGGACAAGAACTTCATCTCGTGTGAGAAATTCCCCTTTTGAAAGAAAATATGAGACTTTGGTTGTATATTTCACGCAAGTCAACCATTCATATGTCTGATTCCATGAAAAGGTCAAAATTTTGATTAGAAACCTCCAAATTTGCATGAGGGTTCTCTATTTTCATGAAAAAAAGATTTATTTTCATTGAATTCCCTTTACACTCCTATAATCATCTAAAATGGACAGTCAACCAAAACATGTCAAGATTTAAGTTGTTTCCACCACTCGGAGGGAAAATGGTGAGAAATCCTAAGATTCCTCAAGAAAGGAGGGTTATTTTTAATAACCAAGTGCTTTTGGGAAATTTTACTAGAGCCTAGAGGAACTACCATTTGAGAAACAACCTTCAGTTTTGAAATTATGGATTGATGGATGAAGTTGAAATAAAAAGCATCAAAGTCAACATGCCATGATCCCGGTTCACACGTGAGGAGAAGCTCAACCATTGGAACATTATGGTACATGTTAACCCTAAGAGATATCACGGAGATATCATGATATACATGTTGAGTGGATATATGAGGAATGATATGGGGGAGCAACCGGAGGATGAAGGATTCCAAACCTGATATGGCATTATCCTCTAGAGCAGCATGCAAGATAATTGAAAGGGATGACATAAAGGATAAGACCTATGGGAATGAGTAAACTTCACTGATGAATGGTTCTAGGTATATTAGGTATGATACGCCGATCTGGATTATGGGGTTGATCACTTCCATATTGATTTATATGAGGAATTGTGGACATCCCAATTCCATACATACCATCAACAGGAGATACTGATAGAGATCCTGATCCAGTGGTCTTCAAAAACCAACACATTACACCCCTATCGTGGGGAAATGAGAATTATATTGTGGAATGTTCACTACATTAATGGAATCCTGCTAGATGGGTTCAATATGACGAATTAATTTGGGTCCATAGTGCCTTGTTGGACTGGAAGTAAACTCCTCTTCCAGCGTTCACTACCACAAAAACAGTTTTTCGCAGCGCCCCCCCCTATCAGCGCTAACGAAAAAGCGCTGATAAAAGGGGGTGCCTTTATCAGTGCTTTTTTTAAAAGCGCTGATAAAGGGTAGACTTCAAAAAAAATAAAAAATATATTAATATATTAATATATAAATATAGTTATATTGATATAAATATAATATATAATTTTTAAATATATTTTAGAAAAGTATAAATGTACATTTACACTTAATATACTTAATATATAAGATATTTAGTGAAAATGGATTCTTAAAAAATTAAAAAATATATTTTTAATTAATAATTTTATAATTATTCTGGATTAATAGTCATTTAATAACAATTTGAAGACTAAAAAAATTTAAAAAATTTAAAAAAGATCCAAAATATGTTGAAAACGCAACTCAAACTTCAAACGGCCATAACTTTTGATCCGGGTGTCCGTTTGAGCTCTACCACATATCAAATCGAATCCTGCGACGAGCTCTATGTTTCTATGATTAGGGAGAGCCCTGATTAAGGGATTTTCTAGGCCAAAAAAGGCCCATAAGGCCTCCAAAACTGAGTTTTAGCCGGGGTACCCCGATTTTTTAACATTTTGTGGATTTTCAGCCTCATTTAAGGGGGTATTATTGGCTTTTTTTGGTGGGGACTGAATTTATTCCAAGGTATTACATTCATATTGATATTATGTCTTTGAAATTTTATCATTTTTTATAATTCACTACTATTTATAATCAAATATATAACTATATGTACATATTTTTTATATATTCACACCTAAAAATTAAATTTTTAAAATAAATAATTAAACATATTTACATATAAAATATATTAGCTTTATCTAAATAATAACTAATATACATTTTATTTAAAATACCAATATATGAATATTTATATAACTACTATATATTAATATAACTCTTTATATATATATATATTAATCTAGTTATATATATATATATATTAATATAACTACATATATATTAATATTACTATATATATATATATTAATATCACTATAAATATATATATTAAAATCACTATAAATATATATATTCATATAACTATATATATATATTAATATAAATATATATTACTATACGAATAAATAATAACTATATATATAGAGAGATATATATTAATATAGCTATATATATATATTAATATAACTATATATATATTAATATAACTATATATATTAATATAACTATATATATATATTAATATAACTATATATATACATATATTAATATAACTATATATATATATATATTAATATAACTATATATATATTAATATAACTATATATATATATTAATATAACTATATATATATATTAATATAACTATATATATATATTAATATAACTATATATATATATATTAATATAAATATATATTACTATACGAATAAATATAACAATATATATATATATATACAAATAGAGATATCATGAAATAACAAACAAATCAAAATAGAGTAGTGGTAAGGGCTTAGGCGCGCAGGGGGGAGGTCTTGAGTTCAAAACCTGCTGGAGGTAGAGGCGCGCACATGGGGGTGGATGTGGGGGGCTAGCACTGATAAAGGGTGGAGGAGGTGCGTGCGGGGCGCTGGTGGTGGTGTAAAGCGCTATTAAAAGTGGGGAATCAAGCCCTATAAAGCCCCCCAGATTGGCATGATTTTTTTAATTTTTTGTAATTTTTTTGTAATTTTTTTTATTTTTTATTTAATTTTTTTTATTTTTTTTAACTTTTATCAGCGCTTTTTTAAAAGCGATGATAAATGAGTCCTTTATGATCGCTAAAACGAAAGCGCTGATAAAGTAAGCGCGGATATAGGACCCCTTTATCAGTGCTAAAAAAAGTGCTGATAAAAGACCCCTTTTATCAGCGCTTTTTTGAGCACTGATAAAGGGGACCCCCCCCCCCCCCTTTATCTTCTCTGGCTTTAACAACGCTTTTCCTAGCGCTGTTAAAGGCCATTTTTAGCACTGATAAAGGGCGTATTTGTAGTAGTGGTTGTACCTACTTGATTCATTAACCAGAGTTCTAAATCATTATTTCCAATCCCACAAAGATATATCATTCAATAAATAATGGTTAATATCCATAAAGAAGGTCCTAATTGTGAAGAAGCTAGGATGGAAAATATAATGTTTGGCGGTGTCGAAAAGGAAGATATTGGGATCATATTGGTTGATTTTGGTGGAGGGAGAGTATGAACAATGGGGTTTAAATATGATCAAGCACTAGAAACCAGTTATTCCCAACACCAAATTCCTTACTACATTCCTTAGTGGATGGTTTCTAACACTTAGAGAAACCTACATGGGCCTACGCCTTGGTATGTTGCTGGTGGTGTCCAATATAGTACCTAACAACAGTGTAAACATAGGTTCACACATTTTAGCTCAGCTCTATAGCCAGTTAGGACATGTGGAAAGGGGAGATATGAATAGGGGGATTTTTCTCTTATTCCATTTTATGAATGGTTGGATTATAGCACACTATAGAGGTATTGAGTTCCCAAATGGAATTATCCCACCAAATGTCAACCTACATCCCTCTCTGCACAATATCTTTAGGGTCGGGATAATGATTCTCAGTGATACAAGGATCATGGTTGGAATCTGGAATCATTATAATTTCAACTTCATCCAATTTTCAACTCTATTTGGCATAATGGTGGAAAATTCTAAGTGAAATTGGATAATAGAAAAGTATTTGTAGTACTTTCAAGGTAGAGTGATGGTGTCCCTGAACGATGGAAAAAACCTACTATGATCCATACATGCCATCCCAGTTCATCAAGAAATTTGGGTGTATACAACGCTGACATGGAGAGTTAATAAACGGTTCAGTGAAGAGATTTATCCCTATATCTTTCATCAACTATGGTGTATATTGAAAGATGAGGTCTCAGACGAGATGTTTATACTACCACCAAACAATGTGAACACAAGAATCTCCCATGATTATCCCTAAAGCTAGGTGGTAGCATACTGATATCCTCATGGGGTGTCATTAATTCCCTATTATACTATGAAAAAAAATTATAAAACTCAAACTATCCTACTCAATTAATTGTAATTTTGTATTAGGAAAGTTCAAGGTCAAACCCATAGAGATGGTGAATTAGTTTCATTAGGTTTTTAAAAGATTTAATTTTATTAAATTGAAGAAAGTGTTGAGAAAAGTTGGGTTAGATTGGATTTTGAAAATGAAAAAGACAAAAGTGCAGTATATTGTTTGATTTGTGATCAGATTTGGAAAGTTTTCTAGGGTTTTGTAATATTAGGGTTTAGGTGCAATTGGATTTCTAGAAAAGAATTTAATTCATGATTGGTGTTAGAGTCGAGATGAGAAAGATCCAATGGTCATGGTATCCTCTCCTTGACATGACAATTCCCTATTTCCCTTGCTTTGGTAATTTAGGGTGTTGTTGAATCAAGTTTTTATCAATACCATATTTAAATGTGATTTCCCCTAAATTTGAAAATGTGCATGCCTTTTTTAGGTTTTTTAGTTAGGTAATTTAAATGTACCTATTTAATTAAATTATCAATGGTCATGATAAAATAAAAGGTAAGGGATTGATGTTGAAGAATAAATTACACAAACCAAATACATGAATAATTATGATAAATAAATCCACCACAACTTCCCCCTTCTATTTATTTCACCCTAGCACACGGAAGGATTACCCCATCATCCTAGGGATGATATTTATAGAGAGATAGAGAAAATAGGTGAAATGAATAATTAAAATAAAGAAAGAACTCAAGGAGGGCATAGTAGCTTCTCGCTCTAGGCTTTGTCACTGACTTTGAATGGACCCATAGTAGTAGGCATCTCTTGCATTTATAGGCTTCATATGGACTCTACTAGAAACATTTCACGATGTGTAATGTGTTTACACATCGTGTAATCCTTATATGAGGTTGCCTCCGTGATTTTTGAATCTGTGTGATTCTCGCACGAATCCCGTTCATAGATTTTGAACTTTGACTCCTTTAATGATGTGTAACTGATACTCACAACATGTAACTGAAATTCAAATTTTTTTTTACCTTCACAACTTGAAATTTACTAACTATTATTCCTGTTCTACTACATGCTATAAAATGTAACTACACATCGTGTAATGATGATTCACGACGTGTAATTCATTTTTCTACTCCTGGGTCTCATTTTTTCTTGGTTATTCAGTTTTATGGATTATAAGTGCTCCATGATAATCCTAAAACATCTTGTGTCACACTGCTTCACTTCACACGTGGTATGAAGTGTCTTTTTGCTCCAAAATTTTCCTCTTTTTATTCCTTTTCTGAAAATTAATTGTTTCCTACAAAAAATCATAAAACAAGAAATATCATTATAAATTTGGAAATACAATAAATTAAATACACAAATAAATACTTAGAAAACTTTAAAATATATTTATTAAACACACTTATCACATACCTAGGTGTGATCTTACAACATCACATAAGGGTGATCATGCTAGTGATAAAGGTACCTAAGTAGTAGGAATGCAGGAGGGATGCTCTCTAATGTGAAATATTGATGTTGGATATGGATCAAGCTATAGATGTCGTATGGGTGGTGAATGGTGCTACTACACCTCCACCTCTTAGAGGGGGATAACTCCTCATAAGTGGTCATGGTATTAATAAAGTGGCTCACAGGCTGGGAAACACAGAGTCAGGGAGGATCCCACAAAGAAACTGAAAAATCTTCTATAGTCAACTACTAAAGTTTCCTTCCCTACACTTCAAAATTCTTATAGGATGATGTGAATGTATATGACGATGGAGGACCTATGGTGTAAGATAATACAGGATTTATTTGAGATACTTGAGTTCTATATTTCCTGGATCATATCTAAAGTGGGATTCAATGAGAGTCATGGATACCTGGTGGCCTTGGGTGACTTCTCATGCTGATGGGGGAACACAATCTCCATTCTAGACCAGTGAGGGTAATGTTGAGTGATGACCCATAATTTGTGGAGTCTATATATTAATATGAATAAAATTATGAGGTGTCAAATTATGGCACTCAAGGATCTAGAGAAGGAGAGTCATGGGGGTTAGCGGCTATGTAGCCAAGCCCCTGGTTGAGTGGTGAGATCGATGAGTCATATGATTTTGACTTGGTAGATCTTATTAATGTAATATTATTAACATAATTTTACCTTCCACTATTTACCTTATTTATTCATAATCTCTAATTTATGTTTTCTCATAAAACAGATAGATAAAAATGGGAAAAGGGTCATATAATAGGAGGTGAGGGTGCTCCATAGAGGATTGGGGAGAATGCTTTGGAACCTATGCCTGAGGTAATTGAAACCATTGGGCCCATAGATGAGGTTGAATTTGAGGGATCATACCCTTAAATCCTTCTAGTAATTTATGGGTTACCAAGCCCTAGAATTATATAAGTGTAATCCACTATGGGTGAAGTAGCACACCCAGGGTGGATAATCATTGAAATCCCTATATCCCAAGGTAAGATCGAATCTCAATTCACCTAGACCATTTCAAAATTTCATTGATATTTTTCAAAAATGGGTTTTGATTTTATAATGTAGCTTATTATTGACCAACTATAGGGGGTCCAGTCCTAGTCATTAAAGTACCAACCAGTTTTGAGGGGTATCCTGTGGTGGAACTCCCCACCAAGACTTGGGGGCTAAGTCTTTAGATTATCACTCTATTTAAGTCATTCAATCTAACACAAGCCATGCTTTCCCAACTTTTAATTGTTGATAACATTGGCTGAAATGATATTATTTGAAGTGGTTATTGAAATGGTGTTTTCCTAGTAAGTTTTGGTTGATGGAATATGTGATTCCTCTTCTCTGACGACCACACCAGTCTTTGAGGATCCATTCTCTCCATCTGACCTAGTCATGGTCTCTGGTGAACATCCTACCATTATTGCAAGTGAGGCCACTGGTGGGGAATATTTTGATGATGGTGGAAGTGGTACTACTAAAGATGGTTCTTCTAGAGATAACTGACCTCTTGATATTGATCCTAGCCTATCTGAGTGGATTCGAGAGGAGAATATAGCTACTTCTATCCCCACATCATTCCTTGAATATGATCCTACACCAGATGAGGATCTAGAAGAATATGTTCATGATGTTTCTAAAGAGAACCAAATTGTTCGGCATAGGGTGTGGAGGAGTGTAAAAATTTTAATCACCCAAACCTCAAATCTATACTTGGTGAGTCGGATGGTGTCTCTTTAACATTGGATGTGAAATCTAGGAACTCAATGTTAGATTTGGATGTATTCCATATGTTGGTCTGTAATTTCCATACAAAGTGGTAGTATTAGAAAATAAAAAATCTATGTGTTTCCTGGAATAATAATAAGTGTGATAGAAACTATAAGATCCAAGAGGCCAACCATAAAATCTAAATTCTAAATGAGCATGTTAATTAGCATGGTTCCCTTCTGTAATGATTAATAATTGGTAATTATCCAATTGAGGAGTCAGTTAGAGGTGGTCAAGGATCATGAGAGGAAGTTTATATGTTAGATAGTTGAGCTCTAGGATGAGTAGGACTGGCTACAGATCATGGAAAATGAGCTTCATCCTATGGATGAGGTAGAGTATATAGAGCTTGGGAGGAAAAATCAGGTCCTTGAATCCATGTGTCATAGGTTGGTGGAACTAGAGAGCTCAATCACAGGGGTTGAGTCATACAGACAATTTTTTCCAATACTAAAGGGAGGATCCGTTATGGGGATAACCTTATCTAATTACCTTTGTTTCCTTAATTTAAGAATCCAAAATTAATGATTTTTTTTTATTTTTTTCTTATTTCACTTCAATCATGAATTTGAGAAAACTAATAACCAATCACTAAGATCCTATGAGTTATTATCATTATAAGAAAGAAGTTATGTCCATATGATCACCCATATATATGAGAGTGTCAAACATTCATTAAACATTTAGGGTCTTCTATTGATTAATTACCACCTAGAGTTATTTTTAAGAGATAATATTTGGATGGAGAAGTGGGCTCTCTAAACGGATAAATTTTTTTTCTATCTGGTGCTAGTGCATGAATGGGGTAACACCAAGTGCATTTAATTATACGCAAATAAAGGGGAATGGAGAGTGTGAATCGCAATTCTCATGATCTGGAACACGGTGGTGGTTACACGATGATGGAGGATAACTTCTAACCATTTTTTAAATATATCATCCATATTGTGTTGCCTAGGGTGGGGAGAAATATATAAGGTTCGACCATTGAACATATTTGAAACATGATTCCTACTTAAAAATGTCATCCAAAGTCTTCCTATACATTGTCCAAAGATGATAGATGATCCATTTTGGCTAGAAACCATTCCATTAGGAGTCCCATTAAGATGTGGGTGAGGATGAGGATTCAAATAAAGGGACATGTGAATAATGAATATGAAGGGATGGAATGTTTGAATGGATTCCCACACTTCTTTAATTACACTACGGTGAATTAAATCACATTGGGGTAGGTGTATCAATATAAAAAATGGAAAAAACTTCTTCCAGGGGGAGAATCATCTTAGATTCCAATCAATGGACAAGGAACATGCATTATTTTTTAGATGACCAGCATCGCAAGAATGGGCTTCTGGATAATGTTCCTATGATTCCTTAGAGTTTCACATTGTAGGGTGATGATGTTGGACATTAAATTTAACATTATATGGAGAGGAAAATGTATCACATAGTTTAATTTTGTGTGACTGAAATGTGGTGTATGTGGATTATTCACTGAGATGATCATCTTTTCTTCAGCATGTCAGGTCAAGAGGGAATCTCATGTCCATTTCATGGGGTATTGTTAAAGTTTAATGTCATATGAAAGGATGATTGTGATCTAATATAAAGAATACCCCCAAATCCATAGTGGTGGACGATGTAGGATAGTAACACAATGGGGGTGTTCCCTAGAGAATATTATATGGAAAGGGGATCTTATAAGACCCTACACAGAGAAGAATCCAAGGTGAGTTGCACATATTTTAAGGTCATACATCCTAAAACATGAGGGGAAAATTATTTAATGAAATAATCCTTGGACTAGGGGTGTTTTTCCAAGGGAATATGTGTGATATAGAGGAGAGGTAACCCAATATGAATAGATCCAAGGAGTCCCTTCCACACATAGAATATTCCAGAGACCCTATGTACACACACAATATAAGGTCATGATGCTTGGATCATAGGGTGGGAATCCCAAAAGGGATATGCGTAGATTGGAAGAATGAAAACTCGTTCTAAATTGAACCTTGGAGCCCCTGATGTCATACAACATATTCCAGGGTAGGGTTTCCAACATTTTAATTTCATGATGCATGGACATGGATTTCTAGTTTCAGTTCATACATTTTGGACCATGGAAATTCAACTTAAATACATGATGTTTGAACATAGTATTGGATCCTAGTTTAAGGTCATGAAGTGTATACCATGTGCACCATAATGTTTTGGATGTGGCATTAAATAAAAGTAACCCAACATGAATTGGAGATGAGGAGGCCATGTTCCATACACAAAATAAGGGGTATGTTTCAAATAGTTTAAGTTCATGAGGCTTAGACAATTTTTTTTCTTGAAGTAAAGTACATGGAATCAAAAGTGATACCTGATGTGAGTGGTGGGGCCTAAGAGGCCAACTAATGCTACAAAAATCATTCTATAGACAAAATTAACACAGTTTTAAGGTCATTATACATGTACCATGTATTCTAGTTTATGTTCATGAGGATTGGACTATAGAATCCAATTTTAAGTTTATATACTTTGGACCAATGGTGTATCTTAGAAATATATGTATAGTGTAAAGGAATAAAAAATTTAGCATCAATTGAGGGAAAAGTGGGACCAATACCACACAACACATTCCCAAGGATTCTTTCACATAGTTATGAGTCCTGATTTGTGGATCAAAGACTCATTGTTTGTGTTCATATAGTTTGGACCATATGGTTATTGCATGTCACAACATTGTATGAGGAAACCCATCTATATTCTTTAGCCCACTTGAGCCAGGATCGATGTGAGAAACAAGGAACGGTATGGAGTTACCTTTGTTCACTGTGGAGAACTCCATGAATGGAGGAAGTAGTTGATGAAAACACAAAGGTAGACTAAGATTTCCTAGAACTAAAGAGTGAATATGGGAAAATTGTGATTTCTCATACCTGAATAGTGAAAGAGGAATAACCTAAAGATGGGAGAAAGCTGTTGATATTGTTTGAAACACATGTTCCATAATAATGATGATTAATGATGGGAAGAAAAAATGTAGGATCGACCATCGACATAGTTCGAAACATGAGATCTTCTTTTTCCATGAAAAATCCTCTGATGAGTGTGCCCAAGAAAGTATGTGATAAAGTGTGGCATGAGACCATTCTTTTAAGGATACTATTCAGACTTAGAGGATGATTTTTATCCAAATCTTAGAAATCATTATTCCCCAAATAAGAAGTTGGGAATGTCCCTAAAAATAATTTCATGGCAGCGATGGGCCCAAGATAGAATATCCAGGCATCACTACATATCCCATAAGAATGAGAATCAAGCCACACATATTTATGAGACGTAGTGTGGAAATATACTGATGTTGGTAGGGTTATATACCCTCTGATGAGGATATCATATCATCTCACAATATGAGGCATCCCAGTTTTATATGGGGTAATACTATAGTTTAACATCATGCACTGAGGACGTGGTGTGTGGGGATTATGAATTGTGCTTCCCATTCTTGGCTCCTCATATCGGGCTATGAGGGAATATCAAACCATTGGTTGGTCAAGGTAAATTAATGGGGATTTTTTCTATAAAAGGATTCCCATGTGGCATTTTGGAGTGATAGCACCATGGGGAATGGTTGGGTTTGTGGTGAATTTGTGGCTAAGTTAGAGGAAAAAAATTGGGCATCACTATATATCCCATAAATATTAGGATCATGCCAAACATAGTTCTAGGAGTATTAAATAGTCTTAGGTCATAATTATTGGAAAAGGGTTTTGAGTTTGGGTTTGTAGAGCTTAGACCTATGGAAAATAGTTTTAAGGTCATAATGCTCTGAAAAGGTATGGGGGTTTAAGAATCTTCATAAGATGAAAGAATTAAAACCAAACACAAAAAGGATCCAAGGAGGTCCTATTACAAATTAGGATATCCAAAATATAGTTGCACATAGTTTAAGTTCATATGGTCTAGACCATAGAAAACAGTTTATTTTCATGTTGCTTGGACTAGGTTAGGGAATGTTTATTCCATGGGTATGTGTGTATCATGAAGGAGAAAAACATGTTATGAAATTATAAAAGGATGTTTTCATATCACATTCACACCTTGAGAAGAACTGCACAAATTTTATGTTCATAATGTTGGGATCATAAATGGTACTAAAGGGATGAAGGGTTGGTAAATTTTTGGTTGGTCCCAAAGGTAGGATAGGCATATCTATATATCTCATGATGATGGGAATCAGGACACAAATAGTTATAGAACGTAGTGTGGTATGATACTAATGTTGGTGGGGGAAATCCATTCTAGTGAGAGAATTGAGAAATCTAACAATTATCACGGGACATCCCATGTTTAGGGCATGGAGCATGGCACTTGACTATCTCCTAAAAACTATAAGAGGCATCCCAGATTTAGATTGGGTAAATCACACCTTATTAAGAGGAATCAAAATTCTAGATGGGGTAAAATAATATCTTATTAAGAGGAATACTGATTTTGGACGGTGTAAGAAAACAGTTCAAATTCATGTGTTTAGTACATTAATATGTGTAGAATAAAGTCATTCAAATTAGAATTTAGTGGATGAAAATAGTTTAAGGTCTTGATGCTCATATAATTGAAAATATTTTGTGGTCATTTTGCATAGACCATATATTTTAGGTTATGGTAATAAATCTTATACCCTAGCTTTGAGTATCCTAAAAGGATATGGGTAGTCTGGCGAAGTAAAAAAAATCGATGTGAATATAGTGTCTATAAGGCCATCCCAACACAATAACTTCCTAATGGAAACTCCTAAACAATTTAGAGTCATGATTCCTGGACTTAGACTCCATGTTTGAGGTCATAGAGTTTGTAATAGTTACAAATAGTTTAAGGTCTCACTGCCTAAATTGGGATTTTTCACTTCTTGACCACATGGGTACATTGTAACGTCCCGGCTTCGGGTGCCACTCAACGGGTGCCCCGAACCTAGTTCGCCACATGACCTCAAGAGCATTTCCCCAAACGCCAGAGGCTACTGACTAGCAGTGAGGGCCCAGGTCTGATAGTGGGGAAACTATGCCCTCATTTGTCAAAGTGTAGCGCAGCGGAATGAAATAAAATATACAACAAACAGCGGAAGAAGTAAACCATACACAACTGAAATAAACCTCAATATTAGATATAACCAAAAATATATAAATGATGATGCTACATGTCTCAAGTTCTAAGAAAATAGCCAGAACATGTTATACATCTATGCAGTACAACAAAAGCAGAGTACAACAATACAAAGCAAAACAGCTGGCAGCGGCATTGTGAACCTAGGCTCGGTCCCATGCCCTCCTACTCCTCAACAACAGTCAAGTACCTGTATAGGGAATCTTTCCCCTATCCACACCTGCAGAAACATAATCTGTTTGGGCTGAAAAGCGTGACCCAAATAGGGTGTGAGAAATATATCTCAGTAGGCACCCACCAAAGACCCGTGCCCAACTATGTGTAAACATGCAACAACAGTGCAATAGTAAAATGCAATAAACCAAGAAGTTCCCAAAAGTAACTAAATTACCAGTTATATTTCCATTTAATTATTTATTTAATCCATTTATTTTAGTATCATTTTGTGCTCAATAGCACCAAGACCTCAGGTCAACCAGTATCTCGTCCTCAGGCTAATATAGTGAACCACGCCCTCAGGCTATACAGAATCTAGCCCTCAGGCATTGTATCAGAATTCTCTCCCTCAGGCATACGAAGTGTCGCCCTCAGGCACAGAAGTCAATCCCTTAGGCACGAAAGGTTTCCCTCAAGCGGAAATAGAACATCGCCATTAGGTTAATATAGTCACGCCCTCAGGCTAATATAGTACAGTTCCCATAGGTTAAACTGGTAATTGAGCCATTCCCAACAGGTAAACAAGCAGTAACAAGAAATTCCTCTCAAGTAAATTCTACAATTACTACTTTAAAGGCATACCCTCGGGTATCCCGGCCAAACAGATAAACAGTGGAACACACCCCCGGGGTGGTTCCGGATCCAAAAAATGATCACAACCATCATTTTAATATCATAATTAAATACCTAATCAATTATAGGTGTTTAATATATAAACGGCCTTAGTTTCATGACACCCTAACATGGGTTCGTGGCACAAAAACGCACAAAACACACAGCAGTTGGAAAACTAAACACCAAGCCACCTACCTTATATGCCAACGAATGTTATACCCGAACGCCGACTCCAGAAACGCCTAAGAATGGCATAGATCTGACGAAGAACGAAACTCACTCAAACATAAATAACTTACGTTAGGAGAATAATTGGTAAGAAACATGCTAGGATAAGAGAGGGTTTACCCGTGCAGTTCCAACGAGATCGTCCGATGCAGAAACAGATTCCAGATAAACCCCCGACGGATCTCCAAAGGTCTGGCCTCCTCATTTGGCTCCAAAACGGCTCAAATGACTCATCTGCCAAATGAGGAGGCTACTGCCTGTTTTAAGCCGAAAAAACAAAGTACACGGCATGTACTTCCAAAGTACACAGTGTGTACTTCCAAAGTAAATGGCGTGTACTCCCTTCATTTAATTTTTCACCTGGTGGCTTCCTACCAGCATGGCACTGTTCACTTGCTGACATGAGTACACGACATGTACTCCTGAGTACATAGCGTGTACTCCTGAGTACACGGCGTGTACTGTCGCCCAGCTGGCGGATTTTCCACTGCCTTACAATTTTGGCCTACCGACTGACTACACGGCGTGTAAAGGACCACTACACGGCGTGTAGTCTGTTCTTACACCCTTTGTCACCGACTTGGCTACACGCCCTATGTACTCATCCCAACACGGCCAGAAGTACACGGAGTGTGGAAAAAGTACACGGCGTGTAGTTCCAAAATTTAGGATGTTTCCCCATTTTCCATATTTTATTAAAAACAATTAAGGAAAAGGGAAAAGAAGAAGCCCGTACCTCAAAGAGAAGAACCGGGTTCTTATAAACTCCCCCTTATAGAAATTCATCCCTGAATTTCCCTTCTAAGGGTGGAGAAGATATAGACGTGAATAACTCTGGCCACTGAGCACGTACATTGGCCTCCCGCTCCCAGGTCTCGTCTTGCACTTGGCCAGGCTGTCATAGCACCTGTACGAGAGGAACTGACCGGCCTCAGAGAACCTTCATGCTCCTGTCAACGATATGAATCAGATGCTCCTCAAAGGACGCATCTGCCACCATCTCAACCTCCTCAGGCTGAAAGACGTGAGATGGGTCTGAATGATAGCGACGCAACTACAATATGTGGAAGACGTCGTGCATGGCTTGGTACCGCTACGGTAACCGCAACCGATAAGCAACCATCCCAACCCTCTCCAGAATCTTAAATGGCCCCACATACCACGGTGAAAGTTTACCATGTCTCCTGATCCGCTTGTGTCCCAGCTTCAGCAAAACACATAGAAAAACCTGATCCCTGACCACGAACTCCAAGGGTCGTCTACAGCGATCAGCATATGACTTCTGATTAGACTGTGCGGTAGTCATCTGCTTCTGAATCAACTGGACCTACTCAGATGTCTCCTGCATGAGCTGTGGCCCTAGTAAAGCTGCCTCACCTACCTCTAACCAGCACAAAGGTGATCAGAACGACCTACCGTATAAAGCCTCATATGGTTCCATCTCAATAGTTTCCTGGAATCTATTGTTATAGGCAAACTCGAATAAGGGTATATGCTTCTCCCAAGAGCCCCCAAAGTCCAGGACGCATGCACACAACATGTCCTCTAGCACCTATATCGTACACTTTGACTGGCCATCCGTCTGAGGGTGGTATGTTGTGCTCAGAAGCACCTGTGTACCCAACGCCCTCTAAAAACTCTGCCAGAAACGAGACGTAAAGTGGGTGTCCCTATCAGAAATGATAGAACGAGGGACCCCATGAAGATGTACGATCTCTCGGATATACAACCTTACGATCTCGTCAACACTGAAGGTCTCCTTGATCAGCAAGAAGTGTGCTACCTTCATGAGTATGTACACAACAACCCACACGACGTCATTGCCACGAGGTGACCTTAGCAAACCAGTCACAAAATCCATCACGACATCATCCCATTTCCACTCTGAAATGGGTAACTGTTGTAATAGCCCAACTGGTCTTTGGTGCTCCACCTTCAACTGCTGACAGGTGGAACACCTCGTAACAAAACCAGCTACATCTCTCTTCATACCCGGCCACTAGTACTAACGTCTCAGGCCACTGTACATCTTGGTAACCCTGGGATGAACTGCCCAAGATGAAGCATGAAACTCCTGCATCATCTCCTCGGGTATATCCCCCAGAACCCACACTCATCCATGGAAACGCAAAAATTCATCATCACCTATCATCCAACCAGGAGGAGGGTCCTCACTTGCCACTGACTCCCATAAAACTAGGCCTTCTGAATCAGATAGTTGTCTCATCCTCACTCTTCCCAGGAGGGTAGAAGTCACAGCTAAAGAAGAAAGATAAGTCTGCCCCTGACTGTCGTGCACCTCCAGATGCATCTCAGAGAACAAATCCATGAGCTCCCACACACCACTGGCCTCCTGCACTGCCTGTATCTGAGTCTTCCTGCTCAGTGCATCAGCTACTGCATTACCTTTACCAGGTGTATAGGCAAGCTCAAAATCGAAGGACTGTAGGTACTCAACCCACCTTTGCTGCCTCAGATTCAAGTCATGTTGAGCAAAGATATACTTGAGGATTTTGTGGTCGGTGAAAACCACAAAATTCTCCCCCAATAGATAATGTCTCCAACAGCACAGTGCATGTACAACTGCTTCTAACTCAATATCATGCATCAGGTAATTCCTCTCATGTGGACTCAACTGCCGAGACCCGTACACAACAACTCGATCACCCTGCATCAATACTGCTCCCAGCCCAATACCTGATGCATCACAGTAAACTGTATATCTCTTCCCCTGCTCTGGGAGTATTAGGATCGGTGGTGATTTCAACCTTCCCTTCAGGTCCTGAAAGGCTGCCTCACAAGCTTCCGACCATAAGAACTTCACACCCTTCTTAGTCAATCCCATCAACGGCGCTGCTAAGTGGGATAAGTCCTGTATAAAACGCCTGTAGTAACCAGCCAACCCTAAGAAACTACGTATCTCAAACACGTTCTTAGGCTGCTCCCAAGAAACTACTACTCTCACCTTCTCTGGGTCTATTGAAACTCCTGCCTCTGAGATGATATGACCAAGGAAGTGAATTTGGTCCATCCAAAAGTGTCACTTTGAGAGCTTAGCATACAGCTGATGCTCTCTCAGTGTACTCAATATGATCTCAAGATGGGTGGAATGGTCGTGTCGAGTGTGAGAGTACACCAAGATTTCATCCACGAATACTACCACAAAAGAATCAAGATACGTATAGAACACACGATTCATCAGAGCCATGAAAACTGATGGCATGTTCGTGAGTCCGAACAGCAAAACCGTATACTCATAGAGACCATACCTACTCCTGAAAGCCGTGAGAGGTATATCAGATGGTCTAATGCGTAGCTGATGATATCCTGATCTTAGGTCAATCTTTGAGAACACTTGTGCTCCATGAAGCTGATCAAAAAGATCATCAATCCTTGGTAAGGGATATCGGTTCTTAACCGTCAACTGGTTCAGCTTCCGATAATCCACGCAAAGTCTGAGGATACCATCCGCCTTCTTCATGAAAAGGACCGAAGAACCCCACGGAGAAGTACTAGGTCGGATAAATCCCTTTTCCTGTAACTCATCTAACTACCTCTTGAGCTCCTGAAACTCTGGTGTAGCCATCCTATAAGGAGTAATGGACACCCGTGCTGCTCCTGGAACTAGCTCGATAGAGAAATCCACCTCAAGCTCTAGAGGTAGACCTGAAAAGTTGTCTGGGAAGACATCCGTGAAATGATCAACCACTAGAGGGAAATCCGTCTGACAAGTCCCATGTTCATCCAGATATAAGCTCGTAATCTGGGCTGTAACTCCACCTCGCCCACGAGGCTCTGGTCCAGCTCGACTTGCCTGAACATCCCATTCGCCCTTATATAGAAACTCTCCGCCCTCTGGTGATGTGAAACGCACCCTGCGACGATAGCAGTCTACAAAGTCTTGAAAGGGAACCAACCAGTCCATCCCAAGAATGACGTTATAAGTCGTCATCTCTAGGACATAGAGGTCCCAAAGAAAGTGACACCCACCAACCTCAAGGGGGAACTCCTTGCACTGACGCACACCAGCCGTTCTAGTCCCCAATGGAGTGTCTAGCGTCATGATATCAGAAGAAGTAGAAACACAGAACCCAAGGCTCTCCACAACAGGTACAGATATGAAACTATGTGTAGAACCCATGTCAAAAAGTACTGAAGATAAGACATAAGCTACTAAAATAGTACCTCTGACTGTAGAAGGTCCAAGATCCTGCTTCTGCTGGGTCTGTTGCACTGTATATGTTTGCCCAGTGTTTCGGCCCTGCGACACAGCCTAGCTACCCTGAGCTATCCCACACTGCTGCCTCTGAGATCCTGGTGTCTGGCTACCATGGCCACGACCACCATCTCTACCTGCATGCCCTGACGCATTCCAGTTCCATGTCTGGTAATAATCCACTAGTCCTACTCCCGCATGCGGAGTCTGCACAGAACCCCTCTCACTAGCCACTGGTGGATACACCCTGCAGAAGCGTTGTCGATGACCCATCTTGCTGAAAGCTCGGCACTTCACTGGGTCTCGTGGACATTGCGGTCTCTTATGTCCCTCTCTACCACACTAGTAGCACCTGATCGGAGCACCTGAAGAGACTGTCTGGCTAGTACCACCACCCTGAGAGAATTCTATCTGTCTCTTCCTCTTGCCAGTAGAAATAGTACCAGTAACTGGTGCTGAACCGCCCTAGCCCACACCAGCATCTTCCTGCAGGTTCCTCTCCATAATCAGCACCTGGTTCACAATAGCGTGTACAGTAGGCAACCTGAAGACATTAACCAGTGCTCGGATGTCATACCGAAGACCATCCTCAAAACGTCTGGCTCTCAGCATCTCATCACCCACCATCACGAGTGCAAAGCGCTGAAGCTCTGTAAAATGAGCATAATAGTCCATCAATGACATAGCGCACTACTGCAGATTCATGAACTCTCGATCTCTATCTGCCCTCAGCATCTCTGGGAAGAAAAATTCATAGAAGAATACCTAAAAGTCTTCCCACGCCATGTCCCTGTGATGCTCTGATTGGGTGGTAACATCCCACCACCTCTTGGAGGAATCACGTAGCATGTATGTCACGAGCTTGACCCTCCACCCTCGAGCCATCTCAAGATGCTCGAAAAGTAGTCTGCATCGACCCCAGCTAAGACTCCGCAACCTGCGGTCACCCATCCCCTAAAAACGTAGGCGGATACTGCTGCTGGAAGATACGTGTAAGCTCATCCATAGATGTGGCAGCCTGCGGTGCTCCCTGAAAGGTCTGCATGAACCGCAATAAGCCTTCACGGAACTGCGCCTATGTCCGGTATAACAGCCAGTGCCGCATCTGGCTCTGATGGAGGATCAACTGGTAGCTCGTGGCCCACCATCTCCGGAGTATACTCATTGCCGCTCTCCTGGCGAACAATGCGCGGTCGTCTAGGCAGCATGACACTACAGGGTCAAAATCATGCCTCAGATTCATGATTATTAAGACCGAAACGAAGGAACCACAAAGGAACAAAAGGAAGAAGGCATTTCAAAATTTGCAAAACAAGACTACACGGTGTGTATACTGACTACACGGCGTGTACTTGACTTCCCTTCCCATACCCGGGTCCTTCGACACGGCTAAGCCACACGACTCCCGTTAAACAAAACTACATGGCGTGTACTTAATCTACACGACATGTATGGTGTTATTTTCCAACTGCCAATGTCGTTTGTGACACGGCCGACTACCCGGCTTGAAACTACACGGCGTGTTACACCCGTACATGGTGTGTACACCACCCTGTTTCCCAACCACTCAGCTAAGTCCACACGGTCTATCCTCGGACAAGACTACACGGTGTGTCCTTGAAGGTACACATCATGTTCAAGGAATGGTGACATCGACCCGTGTTGTTAGTTATACGACCGAGTCCCCAGGTCACACTACACGGCGTGTTCAACATTGACACGGAGTGTTTTGTACAGGAGTTCACCGACCCGTGTTGTTATTTACACGGTCGGACTCCGGGTCAAAACTACACGACGTGTATATCTAGTACACGACATGTTTTACCCAAGCTCTTCCCTACCCCGTGTCGCCGCCCACACGGTTTATGACACGGGAAGAGACTACACGGCATGTACTCAAAGTACACGACATGTACTTAAAAAGTTCATTTTTCTTCCCGAATAGAAGTAAATACATGGCGTGTATAAAAATATTACACGGCATGTATACTGGGTTTCCGGACAGTATGCCTCTGAAACTTCTCTGGAACCCAGAAAATACCGAAAAACAACACCTAAGTGTCAAATTACGATCTGTGAGGGCCCATACTCCCCACGAATCAAAGTTTGACTGCTTATCTGTGTTAAAACATAATAAACAGTCAATGATCTACCAAATTCCAGTAAATGGGGGCCCATACTCTTCAAAAACCAAAGTTTGGTGTCCATTCTATGGACAGCTCGCACAAAAATTACCCTATCAAACAACAGGTATTTTATCAGTACGGCTATCACTACAGCATGCTTTTCTATCACAACAACTATCACAACAACATGCAATTTTCTAATGCTCCTATATGGCATGGAAACTATGCATGTCATGTGATTCTAGCATGTGCGTAAATGATGCATGAGATGGCATACCCTCACCTCATTGGGTTGAAACTAAATAGAACCCACAGATAAAATATAAACATCACAATACAAGTGCATCACCCAACGGTAAAATCATATCAATTGTAAAATTTGAAAAACCAAAATAATTGCAAAAACACGAGGTAGACTGGCTTTTCCCTGTTCAAGGGTTAGCTACGCCCGGGCACAGCTTATTACCAACTACCGGTCCATCATATCCCTGACTAAGGCTCCAAATAGTAAGTCAAAGAGAAAAGAACCCTCCTCTGATACCACTTTGTAACGTCCCGGATCCGGGTGCCACTCAATGGGTGCCCCGAACCCGGTTCACCACGTGACCTCAAGCACATTTCCCCAAATGCCAAAGGCTACTGTGTAAGAACCCGGATATATTTTAAGGTTTGTTTTCCCTTTTTCTGGAGTTTTTAAGGAAAATAAATTTTCTGGAAATTTCAGAAGTACATGCCGTGTACTTTCTGAGTACACGCCATGTACTCTTCCTGGCTCGAAGCCATGTGTTGGCCGTGTCCGGCCCACACACACGGTGTGTAAGGCTGAGGTGGAGGACGGTTAATTCAGAGTACGGAAAAATTGAAGTACACGCCGTGTACTTTATTTTTTTTCATTAAATGGACCGGGGTCGCGGCTAAACCCCAAAATAATCTTCTTCTCTAGATTTCATCCGCTCGGAAGCGACCGTACGGACGAATTTTCTCCGAACTTCCGCCCCGCCGTCCTTTCTTTGATTTGAGCACGGTGGATTGCGTTGGAATTGCAGTGGTGAGTTCTTCCTTCTACTTTAGCCTTGTTTCTTGATTCTTCCTCGTTTCCAAGTTATCGTGGGATGAACGTTTTGTGTGTTTTCTCATATCTACGTCATTCCAAGGGGAATCTGTCGTCGTGGTTCACTTATATCGATCACCTAGGATCGAGGTAGGTGCTTTGTGCCTTTCCGTAGAAAGTTGACAAATATTATGTGCAAATTCCACCAATACCCGTGAACGGGGTATTGCGTGTTTCCTGCTTTGCCCCTGCTATTTTACTTCTTTGCTTGTTTTTTTTAGTATAGGTTATTACTTGTGAGTAGAGTAATTTAATTTTGTTCAGATTGCTTTGCCATGCTTGTTTTGCCTATTGGGTGTTTTTCCAGTTTCCATGCCTAGTTGTAGGATAGCGGAACTGTTGTTTTGTTATTGTTGTTGAGCTGTAGAATGATAGAAAATTAGTTCTTGAGGTTTACTTGGACTATATAAACGTTTTGAGCATGTTTAGTTATACTCAGGACTGTGAGAACCTAAAGTAGTAGACCAAAGGGAGAATTGACGGAAGGGCTTCTCCAGAGTTTCTTTTAATTACAATGTGAGACCACATGGGGAATTGACGTTGAGTGCTTCCCTATAGATTTTGTAGATCCACGATGTGGGCCACAGGGGGAATTGATGTTGAGTGCTTCATCAGAGAGCCTTTATCATGATACGAGACTATAGGGGGAATTAACGGTGAGTGCTTCCCCAGAGAGTCTGCTTAATTATGTAGTTGAACCAGAGGGGTGAGACTGTGTGTTCTTTCTAGAGGGTTTCTAGTACTGATAGGTTGAACCATAGGTGTTAGACTATGAGAGCTATCCAAATGGTTACCTGTTTCTTCTTTTGTTGCTGGCTGTTTACTTGTGTACTTTGTTTGCTAGAACTGTGGATTGTAGCTGCTTGTGCTTTTCTGTTTATTGCTTCTTGTTTTATTACTGTCATCTATTCATTTACTGTTAGGCACAAATATTTGGGTGATTGCCTACTGGGATTGTATCTCACACCCTGTTTGGGCCATGCTTTTGGGCCCAAGTAGACTATGTTGTCGTAGGTATAGACAAGGGCAAGCACCCTTCTACTTCAGGATCTTGATTGCACCAGGATCTGGGGAGTATGGGACCGAGCCATGGATCGCGATGCTGAGGAGCTTAATTTGTTTTATTTTGCACTTGGTTTCAGTTGTATTTCAACACGTTGTTGTGTTTGCTGTTTTCCTTAGATACTTGTACCGGTTTCATCATCGTCATCATAGTTATATATCTACATTGCTTCCGCTGTTTAGTTTCTGCTGTTATGCATGTTGTTTACTACTTCCGCTGTTTATTGTTGTTTTCTACCTTGTATACCTTACCGAATGAGATCATAGTTTCCCCACCGACTCACCAAGGCCCTCGCTTCTAGTCGACAGCCTCTGGTGTTCGAGGAAACGCGCTTGAGGTCATGTGGCGAATCAGGTGCGGGGCACCAGTGGAGGGGATTCGGACTCGGGACGTTACAAAGTGGTATCAGAGGAGTTCTTTTCTCTTACTTTACTATTTGGAGACTTTATCCAGGGATAGGACGGATTCGGTACTTGGTATTAAGCTATTCTCGGGAGTAGATAACTCGTGTACAGGGAAAGGGCATACTACCTCGTTAATTGCAGTTTGCTGGTTTTGGGTTTTATGGTTGATGTGTTTTCACCTTGAGTGATTTGCATGAATTGTGCGGTTATTGTTTTGATATTTTGGTTCTATTTCTGTCGCAACCCGATGAGATGAGGGTATTATATTTCATGCATCATATAGATACTTGTAGGAATCACATTCCATGCATTCTTGCCATGCCATCTAGGTTGCATTAGCGATTGCATGCTGTTGTGATAGACCTTGTGTAGATTATGCATGCTGTTGTGATAGTTTCTTGATAGATTCTCTGTTTTTATGTTAGAAAACTGTTTGTTTCATTCTTTGTTTAAATTAAATGCCAAATTTTGGTTCTTGAGGTGTTATGGGCCCTCACGGATCGAAATTTGGAACTTTTTCGCCTTGTTTTTAGTATTTCTGGGAGTCTGAGCAGTTTCTAAGCTACTACCCAGAAAAACCCAAAATACACGGCGTGTAATTTTTGGATACACATCGTGTAGTTTTCAGGTCGTGTCACTGACCATGTGAGCAAAACACGGTGTTGTGGGAGTAACTTCGGGAACACGTCATGTACGATTGGTACATGCCATGTGAGTTCGGATCCGTGTACTCGGCCGTGTCACTAACAACACGGGCCAGGGAAGCTCGGGTATAACATGCCGTGTCCTTAGGGAACACACCGTGTAGTCCTATCCAGGTACTTGGCCGTGTCACGAACAACACGGGCCGACATTACCTTCTTTTCCACATGCCGTGTTTGTTCGGAGCACGCCGTGTAGTCTTGTCCAGGTACCTGGCCGTGTCACGAACAACACAGGACGGGGTCACCTTGCCTATGCATTCCGTGTTTATTCAGAGCACGTCATGTAATGTTCATCCATGTAGACGGTAGTGTGTTTCACAAACATGGGCCACCGAAGCCTTGTCTAGTATACGTCGTGTGTGTTGAGAACACACCTTGTAGTCTCAGGTTAAGTCGGACCATGTGGGTTAGCCGTGTAAGGAGAATCGGGCAGGGGAACCGTTTTCAAGTACACGCCGTGTGTGGGTGCAACACGCCATGTAGTTTCAAGTGTACACGACTTGTAGGGTAGGAGTACACGCCCATGTTCGTGGGTTAATAAGACACGACGTGTAGTTTTATACACGTCGTGTAGTCGTGTTTTGAAAACTTGTGTGTTTTCTTCCCATGTTCCCATTTTGTTCTCTTGTGTTCTCTGTCCTTGTTTTCCTGATCTAAGGTGTGATTTTTTATCTTTCAGAGCTATGCCTCCGAGACATCCTCTGGTCGTACGTCTGTCGTCGGGTAGTGATCAGATGCTAGATAGGGATGATCAAGGACTTCCTGCCGATCCTCTAGTCGGGAAAGACTTGGCACCAGCTGTTATATCGGTTTCAGGTGTTGATGCGCAGTTTAGGGAAGGTTTCATGAGGATAATGTAGGCCTTCCAGGGAGCTCCGCTTCCTACCACGTCTATAGCAGACTTGACGCGGGTCTTTCAGTAGCATCATCCTCCCACGTTCACGGGGGAGGGAGGACCTCAGGCTGCAGAGTCATGGATGGAAGCCATGCTGACTATCTTCGAGCATCTAGAGATGCCTCCAGATTGGCAGGTTAAGATCACCACCTACATGCTCTGAGACTCCGCCAAGAGGTGGTGGGACGTGATCTCATAGGCAGTTCAGTAGCAAGCTATGGTTTGGGAGGAGTTTTAGCGCGTGTTCTACGACTACTTCTACCCGGAGACCCTAAGGGCCGATTGAGCCCAGGAGTTCATGAGCTTAGAGAAGGGTACTCTATCTATCATGGAGTATTCCTCTCGTTTCACTGATCTTTAGAGTTTTACACCCCTTAGGGATGGGAGTGGGGTGTTCTTGGCGAGGAATTTTGAGGATGGACTCAGGAGGGAGATCCACTCGTAGGTGAACATCCTCCAGCTGACTTCCATTACTTCCATCGTCAATCAGGCATTGATTAGAGAGCGTAATCTGAGAGACTCTAGAGCTGCAAGCCAGGGCGGTTCTGCTTCCAGAGTTATCCATCCTCCAGATGACAGTAAGAAGCGCCATAGGGAGCCTACGCACAGTGATCCGAGGAAGCGAGACGCATCATCAGGCAGCCAGGTGACATGCTATCAGTGTGGCCAAACAGGGCACACGAGGCCGTAGTGCCAGAGGGACCCCGTGGAGTTCCGATCTTGTAGCAAGATGGGTCACCTTCAGCATTTCTTCCAGGTTTTCTCACCAGCAGCTGGTGATCGGGGTTCTTCCATGAATCCTTGTTCAGGAGCAGCACCGCCAGTTTCTCACCAGTCGGGGAACTGGAGTTCTACCAGTCATTTGGGCCGAGGTGGAGGTCAATTCCATGGCGGTCAGCCACCAGTTCCTCAGCACCAGCAGGGCGGTTCATCTCAGAGTGGTCAGCCAGGGGCGCAGGGCCGCGGTACAAGCCAGTCTTTCGCCATGGAGCAGACTTATCAGGAGCAGGATCCCAACCCTTCTACTGTTCGAGGTACGATTTTAGTAGCCTCAGTTTTATCTTCAGCCCTTTTTGATATTGGTGCTACGCATAGCTTTATCTCTATTGCTATTGTGGAGGTCCTTGGACTCTGCATCTTTTCTTCTATCGACTCATTGACACTAGACACACCTTTGGGAATGAGGACATCTAGTGTATGCCAGTGTAGAGAGTTCCCTCTCGAGGTTGCAGGGTATCGCTTCTTATGGGATCTCTATGTCCTAGAGATGACAGGCTATGATGTCATCCTTTGTATGGATTGGTTGATTCCCTTTCAGGAATTCGTCGATTTTTATCTCCACAGAGTGAGTTTCGTTTCACCATAGGGTGAATCTTTCCTTCATAGAGGCGAATGGGACGTTCGGGCGAGTCGGGTAGGACTCGAGCATCTTGGCCTAGGAGGGGTGATAGCCCAGATTTCTAGTATTTATCCGGATGATCATGGGACTCCACAGTTGGACTTTCCTCCAGTGGAGGATCGCTTCAGGTACGTCTTTCCAGAAGACTTTTCATGTTTGCCTCTGGAGCATGAGGTAGAATTCTCTATTGAGCTCGTGCCAGGAGTGGCACCGGTGTCCATTCCTCCCTATAGGATGGCCACACATGAGTTGCAGGAGCTCAAGAAGCAGTTGGAGGAGCTACAGGCTAAGGGCTTCATTCGACCCAGTACTTCTCCATGGGGTTCGCCTGTTCTGTTTGCAAAGAAGGAAAACGGTACCCTGCGGCTTTGTGTGGATTATCGGAAGATGAACCATTTGATGGTCAAGAATCGATATCCCTTGCTGCGGATTGATGACCTTTTCGATCAGCTTCTAGGAGCCTGGGTGTTCTCAAAGATCGACTTGAGGTCCGGTTATCATCAGTTGCACGTTAGACCATCAGATATACCTCTGACAGCCTTCAGGAGCAGGTATGGTCTATACGAGTATACAGTCATGTCGTTCGGTCTCACGAACGCGCCTGCAGTTTTCATGGCACTGATGAACCGAGTGTTCCATCCTTACTTGGACTCCTTTATCGTGTTCTTCATGGACGATATCTTGGTGTAATCTCACACTTGACACAACCATGCCACACATCTTGAGATCGTTCTGAGTACACTGAGAGAGCATCGTCTTTATGATAAACTCTCAAAGTTCCACTTCTAGATGGATTAGATTCACTTCTTGGGTCACGTCATCTCAGAGGCAGGAGTATCAGTGGACCCAGAGAAAGTGAGAGTTGTAGTTTCCTGGGAGAAGCTGAAGAACGTCTTTGAGGTTTGGAGTTTCCTAGGGTTGGATGGATACTACAGACGCTTCATTCAGGACTTTTCGCGCCTAGAAGCACCTTTAACAGGACTGACCAAGAAGGGGGTGAAGTTCTCATGGTCATATTCTTGTGAGTTAGCCTTTCAGGAGCTGAAAGGGAGGTTGACGTCAGCATCGATAATAGTCTTGCCAGAGCCAGGCAAGAACTACATTGTTTACTGTGGCGCTTTAGGTATCGGGCTGGGAGCTGTGCTTATGCAGGGAGATGGAGTCATTGCGTACGGGTCTCGGTAGTTGAGGCCACATGAGAGGAACTACCCTACGCACGATTTGGAGTTAGCTGCTATTGTTCATGTCTTGCGCTATTAGAGACACTATATTCTGGGAGAGGACTTTGTGGTCTTCACTGACCACAAGAGTCTCAAGTATACCTTCACTTAGTGTGATCTGAATCTGAGGCAGCGCAGGTGGGTCGAGTATCTTCAGTCTTTTGATTTCGATCTTTCCTATATGTCGGGAAAGGGCAACGCTGTGGCTGATGCGTTGAGAAGAAGAACTCAAATTCAGGCAGTTCAGGAGGCCAGTGGTGAGTGGCAACTGATGGCTCTGTTCTTTGATATGCATCTGGAGGTGCACGAAAGATGGGGACATACTTTTCTATCTTATGTAGCTATTACCTCCACGCTACTTTATCGGGTATGGATGAGGCAACTATCAGACTCATAAGGCTTAATCCTGTGGGAGAGTGTGTTAGGAGAGGACCCTATTCCTGGATGGGCAGTGGGTGAGGATGAGATCTTGTATTTCCAAGGACGCATATGGGTGTCAACAGACATACACGAGGAGCTGATGTGGGATTTCCATTTCTCTGTTTGGGCAGTTCATCCTGGCGTCACCAAGATGTATCAGGACCTTCATCGCCAATACTGGTGGCCAGGTATGAAGAAGGATGTCACTGGTTTTGTCATGATATATTCTACTTGTCAGCAGGTGAAAGCAGAGCATCAACAACCAGTGGGGCTTTTACAACAGTTACCCATTTCGGAGTGGAAGTGGAACGATGTTGTGATGGACTTCGTGACCGGGTTGCCGAGGTCACCTTGGGGAAACGATGTTGTTTGGGTTTTCATTGACAGGATTATGAAGGTTTCTCACTTCTTGCCGATCAAGGAGACATTCAGTGTCGATGATCTGGGATGACTTTACATCAGAGAGATCGTTCGTCTGCAAGGAGTTCCGCACTCTATTGTTTTAGACAGAGATGCACGCTTTACCTCTCGGTTCTTGTAGGGACTTCAGAAGTCCTTGGGTATACAGGTACTTTTGAGTACAGCATACCATCCCCAGACTGATGGCCAGTTCGAGCGCACGATCCAGGTGCTTTAGGATATGCTCTGGGCTTGCATTCTAGACTTTGGCGGTTCTTGGGATAAGCATATCCCTTTGGTGGAGTTCACCTACAACAAAAGTTTCCAGGCGACCATTCATATGGCGCTATACGAGGATTTGTACGGTAGGCCATGCTGATCACCCTTATGCTAGCTGGAGGTAGGAGAGGCAGCTTTTCTAGGACCTCATCTTGTTCAGGAGACCTCAGAACAGATAGAGCTAATTCGGAAGAGGATGACTACGGCACAGTCTCGACAGAAGTCTTATGCTGATCAGCGGAGATGACCTCTGGAGTTCGAGGTCAGTGATCAGGTTTTCCTGCATGTCGCACTGAGGTTGGGACACAAGAGGATTCAAAGACAGGGTAATCTTTCACTGTGGTACGTCGGGCCATTTGAGGTCTTGGAGAGAGTTGGGCCGGTCACCTATCAGTTGCAGCTACCTCAGAGGTATCGGGCCATGCATGACGTCTTCCACGTCTCTCAACTCTGACGTTACTTTTTAGACCCATCTAACGTCTTTCAGCCTGAGGAAGTCGAGCTTGAAGCGGATGCATCGTTCGAGGAGCATCTTATCCAGATTGTCAATCACAGTACAAAGGTTCTCCATGGGCGATATGTTCCTCCATTATGAGTGCTATGGAAGAATGGGAAAGTACGGGATGAGACCTGGGAGAGGGAGGCCGATGTACGATCGTAGTGGCCGGAGCTGTTCGGTGTTTCTTCTTCTCCACCTCGTTAGGGAAATTTGGGGACAAATTTCTTTAAAGGGGGAAGTTTGTAAGAACCCGGATCTCTTTTCAGGTATGTTTTCCCTTTTTCTGGGGTTTTTAAGGAAAATAAATTTTCTGGAAATTTTAGAAGTACACGTCGTGTACTTTCAGAGTACACACTGTGTACTCTTCCCAGCTCGAAGTCGTATGTTGGTCGTGTCCAGGCCACACACATGGTGTGTAAGGCTGAGGTGGAGGCCGGTTAATTCGGAGTACGGAAAAATTGAAGTACACGCCGTGTAATTTCTTTTTTTTCATTAAACGGACCGGGGTCGCGACTAACCCCCAAAATCATCTTCTTCTCCAGATTTCATCTGCCCGGAAGCGACCGTACGGCCGAATAATCTCCGAGCTTCCGCCCCGCCATCCGTTCTCCGATTTGAGAATGGTCAATTGCGTTGGAATCACAGTGGTGAGTTCTTCCTTCTGCTTTAGCCTTGTTTCTTGATTCTTCCTCGTTTCCAAGTTATCGTGGGATGAACGTTTTGTGTGTTTTCTCATATCTATGTCGTTCTAAGGGGAATCTGTCGTCGTGGTTCACTTATATCGATCACCTAGGATCGAGGTAGGTGGTTTGTGCCTTTTCATAGAAAGTTGAGGAATATTATGTGCAAATTCCACCAATACCCATGAACAGGGTATTGCGTGTTTCCTGTTTTGCCCCTACTATTTGCCTGCTTTGCTTGTTTGCTTTAGTAGAGGTTATTTCTTGTGAGTAGAGTAATTTAATTGTGCTTATATTTCTTTTCCATGCTTGTTTTCCCTATTGGGCATTTTTTAGTTGCCATGCCTAGTTGTAGGATAGCGGAACTGTTGTTTTGTTATTGCAGTTGAGCCGTAGAATGATAGCCAAGTAGTTCTTGAGGTTTACTTGGAAGATATACATACATTGAGCATGTTTAGTTATACTCAGGATTGTGAGAACCTAGAGTAGTAGACCAAAGGGACAATTGATGGAAGGGATTCTCCAGAGTGTCTTTTAATTACGATGCGAGACCACAGGGGGAATTGACCTTGAGTGCTTCCCCAGAGAGTCTGTAGATCCACGACATGGGCCACAGGGGTAATTGACGTTGAGTGCTTCCCCAGAGAGACTTTAGCACGATATGAGACTATATAAGGAATTGACGGTGAGTGCTTCCCCAGAGAGTCTGCTTAATTACATAGCTGAACCAGAGGGGTGAGACTGTGTGTGCTTTCCAGAGGGTTTCTAGTACTGATAGGTAGAACCATAGGGGTTAGACTGTGAGAGCTACCCAGAGGGTTACCTATTTCTTCTTTTGTTGCTGGCTGTTTACTTGTGTACTTGGTTTGATAGAACTGTGGATTGTAGCTTCTTGTGCTTTTCTGTTTACTGATTCTTGTTTTATTACTGCCATATATTCATTGAATGTTAGGAACAAATCTTTGGGTGATTGCCTACTGGGATTGTATCTCACACCCTGTTTGGGCCATGCTTTTGGGCCCAAGAAGACTATGTTGCCACAGGTATAGACAAGGGAAAGCGCCCTTCTACTTCAGGATCTTGATTGCACCAAGAGCTGGGGATCATGGGACCGAGCCGTGGCTCGCGATGCTAAGGAGATTACATTGTTTTCTTTTGCACTTGGTTTCAGTTGTATTTCAGCACATTATTGTGTTTGCTGTTTTCCTTAGATACTTGTACCTGCTGCATAATCTTCATCATAGTTATATATCTACATTGCTTCCACTATTTGGTTTCTGCTGTTATGCATGTTGTTTACTGCTTCTGCTATTTATTGTTGTTTTCTACCTTGTATACCTTACCGAATGAGGGCATAGTTTCCCCACCGACTCAACAAGGCCCTCGCTGCTAGTCGGTAGCCTCTGGCATTCAGGGAAACACACTTGAGTTCATGTGGCGAACCGAGTGTGGGGCACCAGTGGAGGGGCTCCGGACTCGGGACGTTACATGTCGGCTAGCAGCAAGGGCCCAGGTCTGATAGTGGAGAAACTATGCCCTCATTTGTCAAAGTGTAGCGCAGCGGAATGAAATAAAACATATAACAAACAGCAGAGGCAGTAAACCATACACAGCTTAAATAAACAGCAGCAGTAGATATAACCAACAATATATAAATGATGATGCTACTTGTCTCAATTTCTAAGAAAACAGCCAGAACATGTTATACATCTATGCATTACAACAAAAGCAGAGTACAACAATACAAAGCAAAACAGCTGGCAGCGGCATCGCGAGCCTAGGCTCGGTCCCATGCCCTCCTACTCCTCAGCAACAGTCAAGTACCTGTATAGGGACTCTTGCCCCTATCCACACCTATAGAAACATAATCTATTTGGGCCGAAAAGCGTGACCCAAACAGGGTGTGAGAAATATATCTCAGTAGGCACCCACCAAAGGCCCGTTCCCAACTGTGTGTAAACATGAAACAACAGTGCAATAGTAAATTGTAATAAACCAAGCGGTGCCCAAAAGTAACTAACTTACCAGTTATATTTCCATTTAATTATTTATTTAATCCATTTAATTTAGTATCATTTTGTGCTAAACAGCACCAAGCCCTCAGGCCAACTAGTATTTCACCCTCAGGATAATATAGTGAACCATGCCCTCAGGCTATACAGAATCTCGCCCTCAGGCATTCTAACAGAATTCTCGCCCTCAGTCATATGAATTGTCGCCCTCAGGCACAAAAGTCAAGCACTCAGGCACGAAAGGTTGCCCTCAGGAAGAAATAGAACATCGCCCTCAGGCTACTATAGTCACACCCTCAGGCTAATACAGTACAGTGCCCACTGGCTAAACAGGTAACCGGGCCATGCCCAATAGGTAAACAAGCAGTAACAAGCAATTCCTCAAAAGTCAATTCTACAATTACTACTTTAAAGGCATACCCTCCGGTATCCCGGCCAAACGGCTAAACAGTGGAACACACCTTTGGGGTGGTTCTGGATCCAAGCAATGATCCCAACTAGAATTTTAATATCATAATTAAATACCTAATCAATTATAGGTGTTTAATATAGAAATGGCCTCAGCCGCATGACACCCTAACATGGGTTCATGGCACAAAAACACACAAAACACACAGCAGTTGGAAAACTAAACACCAAGCCACCTACCTTATACGCCAACAAACGTTATACCCGAACGCCGACTCCAGAAATGCCCAAGAACGGCGTAGATATGATGAAGAATGAAACCCACTCAAACTTAAATAACTTACATTAGGAGAAGAATTGGTAAGAAATGTGCTAGGAGAAGAGAGGGATTACCCGTGTAGTTCCAACGAGATCGTCCGATGCAGAAACGGATTCCAGATGAACACCCAGCGGATCTCCAAAGGTCCGACCTCCTCCTTTGGCTCCAAAACAGCTAAAATGCCTCCTCTACCAAATGAGGAGGCTACTTCCTATTTTAATTTGAAAAAACAAAGTATATGGCATGTACTTCTAAAGTACACAGCGTGTACTCCCTTCATTTAACTGTTCACCTAGAGGCTTCCCGCCAGCGTGGCACTATTCACTTGCCGACATGAGTACACGACATGTACTCCTGAGTACATGACGTGTATTGTCGCCCAGCTGGCGGCTTTTCCACCGCCTTACTATTTTGGCCTGCCTACTGACTACATGGCGTGTAAAGGACCACTACATGGCGTGTAGTCAGTTCCTACACCCTTTGTCGCCGACTTGGCTACAAGCCCTGTGTACTCATCCCAACACAGCCAGAAGTACACGGCGTGTGGAAAAAGTACACAGCATGTAGTTCCAAAATTTAGGATTTTTTCCCATTTTCCATATTTTATTAAAAAAACTTAAGGAAAAGGGAAAAGAAGAAGCCCGTACCTCAAAGAGAATCACCGGGTTGTTACATACACAGCCTACCAAGACTCCTAAGCCCATGTAATTCATGCTCAGTATGGGAAGTAGGGAGTATTATGGGGATTTCCTTGACCCATGGAAGTACATAGTGGGGGAAAGGAGAAGACGGTTCTAGAGTAACCTTATGACACTGACCTTCTTACTCAATGTGAATGAATTCATGAAGGGGTAGCACCAAGGGTGTTAGAGTCCCACAAAAACATAAGGATGTGGAAAGGAGGTAAATCAGGACTTCTAATATTTTCATCATGAAATGAGGGTGATTGGGGGGTAAGACACAACTATTGACCATTTTTGAACATAGGTTCCACAACCACACCAATCATATATGGGGTGAGAAAATATAGAATAAACCATTAACCATGTTCGATATGAGTGATTCAATAGTTGTTTAAAGATATATATCAATGCATGTTCCCATTAAGGGAGGAGATATATTTTCACCTGGAACTATCACTGTTAGGGGACTCGTTTGGATTTCAAGGATGATGAGGATCCAAATCGAGGAATACTATAACTGTATATATGTATTAGAATAATTTCCATGCAGAAACAAACACTCTAGGTTATATACCACAATGAATTTGATCACATCATTGGTGAATATCATAGTAAGGGACTCAAATCTATCCATAGGGATGGGGGTCCTGAGGTTGTTCTCAAATGTGGAATATTAGTAGACTGATTTCAAATGAATATTTATCTATCATATGGGGTATCATGAAATTACTCCATTTTTCATCATGTTATGGGGATGTGAGTTCATATCATACTTATCATATGATGCATTTTGTGTTCTCTACACAGATTAAGAAAATAGATTAACATTGTGTACAGAGGATGATGGGGATATTGTTTGTCTAATATCATATAACTCAGACTATAGAGATGCTATTAGTTTAAGTACATGATTATTTGATTGTGACTCCCATTTTAAGTTCATGGAGTTTGTACAGTTTTGATTCATTCGAATTACTTCTTGAAAAACATGGAATTAGTGGGAGGTGTGATATGCTCTCCATCAATGGTGATCGAAGAGTATTCTCTATTATAACAGACATTGTGAAGGATTTAAGGTCCTTCCCACTTAGGCTCTATCTTTGGGGTTTTTTTAGGTATTATCATTGTTCTAAAAGCTAAAATTGTGTCACCCTATATGAAGGATTGGAGGTAAACCTTGTTGTTGAATTTTATCCCTATCCCATTCTGGTTCCTTTCTATATTATGAAAGTAATTAATCATATTATATTTTAGGGACTCCAACTCATCTAGATGGAATTATTATATTCTTTCAAGCATCTTCTGGTCACCAATAGTGGATAAAAGTGATAAAAACTACACCTTGATGGGGAATACTGCCTTGGTTCCATGCACTAGGGAATATGGGGTTACCAAGGTGGAATTCTGAGTTGTTTTCCAATGGGCCTAGAATGCGTTGGGGATCTTTTCTAGAAAAATATTCTTCTTTTAACCCACCATCTTCTACATAATGGTAGATATGGTCTTGTTGAATTCCTTAATATGTCCATTTTTTCTCCACATGGTATTGGGAAGTGTGGTTAGACTAGATTTTTTGCATGTAATATAGTTTCTTCAAATAATTATTCTATGAATTAGTGTCATTGTCAATGATAATAGTGTGAGGGACTCCAAATTAATGCATGATGTGGGATATCATGAACTCCATCATGGACTATGCTTTTACTTCCTTGAGGTGAATTGCTTCTATCTATTTTGAGAAGAAAACTATTGTGGAAATAATGAACCTACATTGGTGAGATGTTTCTGAAGTGTAAGGCCTTATGATATCAATTCACCTTCTAAAAAGGGACAATAATACATGGATTTGTAAAGGATCTCTGACAGTTAATGCGCAAAGTTAGAATGGATTTGACATGCATGAAACCACTGGGTGAACTCAATGTAGTCATGGACCATGGTGGGATATAAGTATCTCAAGCTCAAAATCTAGTGGGAGACCTTCAATCCCACATAATGAGCACTAAAAGACCAAGTATGAACCTATTTCAGGAACTCAGTTATCTCAACCCCTTGAATGCATCAGAGGAGAATTCTATAAAACCCACATCTGTAGAGAGTTTTCTTATGGTTGTTCCCACTTTGTATGGTTAATTATGCTACGCATTTATGGATTATCTAATGAATAGATCAACCTAAATGTGGAATGACATGTTGGAGGTAATGAATGGAGTTTTCCAATTGGACGTCTCTTTGACCATGGGGGGATGAGGGTCCTAGAACAAAACCACCACCATCTAGTTGGTTTACCCATTTGTTTTCATCATCATTTGAAATGATGGGGAGATAACTTTCTGATATTTCACATAGATGTTCATTCCATCTAGGTTAGGCTTTATGAGGGATGTGGCTAAACTGGTCAAGTCATCAGCTTTTCCATTCTATGTCCAGTAAACATGAGTCACTTATGGTTGAAAAAGGAACTGGGGAATTTGATGAAGAGTGAACTCTGAAAGGGGAATGAGAACTTTATTCATGGTTATGTAGTCACCATTGATCTATTTGATGACTAATTCATATTATCCCTTCACATGCATGTGGGGGACATCAATCTTGAAGGCCATATGAAGACTAGTAATGAGATCCTGATATTCTTCCTAATTGTTTGTGTAGCCTTACAAAAGATGAAATGAATATGGCATGATGGACTATGTTGGGGGTGAAGATGATCCTCATGCCTACTTTATTGCGATTGGGGTTTTTAATACTCTTAATGGTCAAGATCTAGGAAGCATCATCAAAATGTGTCTTCTAACAGGGCATGGATTTATCCACTAAGAGGATAACCTCATCTGGGAAATGAAAATCCAAGGGATGTTATTCAGGTTCTAGTTGAGAGAATATGAAATCTTCCATTTATTACCCTTTAATGACCTTCTAAGGAATGAACTTGATATTGAACTATTGAAGGATCACTGGAAATCATGCTAATTTTCCATTCAACATGGGTAGATTTAGGATATACTTTAATAGTTCTACACAAGACAGCATATTTATCTCATAATGTTGTTGATAATGCTATAACTTTTATAATTTGAAAACTAGTGTGAGGTGACTCTTATTGATAGGGGAGTACCTAGTCTTCATGTCGAGGATCATATGACTAAAATATTATAAACGGTTTTTGTTTCCCTCATTATTTTTTTGGGTGAGAAGGGCACCAAGTGAGAGTTCCATGGAGGTCACCTAGAGTACCAGAGGCTTCCCTAGTAACATAACTGAATTTCATTGTAGATACTTCTTGATATCCTTGAACATGGTTTGGAACTCCTCATCCCACTGGTAGATGATTCATTTCTTCATGGTCATTGACAATTTCTTGGACTTGTCGTCTATATTTTTAATGAATCAAAATGTATAGGCTAAGTGGTCATGGAGTCCTAATAACTCGCAAAGGTTTTTTAGGGTGGGTTTTTATTGATGGCCTTGATATTATCTGGGTTAATATCAATTCCCCTATATCTTATGAATTAGCTATGAAATTTCCCATAGGTCACCCTAAATTCATCTTTCAATGGGTTTATCTTCAAATGTCAGGAACATACGAAGTTGAACACTTTCTCAAGATATTTGAGATATTCTTGATGATGGAGAGATTATACCACCATGTAATCCACATATATTTCCACCAAAACCTTGAGAATTAGTTTTAATCCATGTTATGTGGCCCTCTGTGTAACACCCCGAGCTTCCACAATACGCCTCTCTTTCAATATTGCAATAGCTTGCATTGTACGCAAGTTCGAGTTCTAACACACCGCGACTAATCAAAGTAGCTGTTATGAATAGTAATAACAACTTTTTAAAATTATAGAAATTTTATATTTCAAAATGGACTTCATTTTTGTATTCGTAATATTGAAATTATCCTAAGTTGAATTTTTTGTAAGTTTCTGAGAACTTCCAATTTTTTATGAATAGTGAAAAATACTTAAAACAACTTTTTTAATCAAAATAATTTATTGTGATAAATTATAATATTTAGTGGTTTTAAAGTTTAATTAGAATATATTTTTACCATTTTATCCAATGGAGGTCATTATAATTAATTTAACATTGAAATTGGACATAAATAATTGTCAATCTTTTAATATAAATTGTTTCTTAAAAACACGCTATTTGTTGTAACAATGGGAATTAATTATAAAATTAATTAATGCAACTTATATGTTTGGAATTTTGTAAAATAGACATCATTTTTGAATTCGGAATATCAATTATAGCTTAGGGTGAAATTTTGGCCTTATTCTGAAAAACTTCGATTTTGATGAATAGTGAAACCACTAAGTGGTTGTTAAAAAACTGATTTTTCGTTAAAATGAAACATTACCACTTCTGTGTTTTGAATTTCAAAAATCCGACATACATGGTTGTCATTAGGATGTAAAATGTGGTTCAATGGGATTAAAATAATTTTTTGGTGAATAGTAACTTTTAAGTTTAATTAATCCCGATTAAAGGTAATTAGTGAAATTTAAGGTAAAAATGATATTATAAAAATATGAAAATACCCTTACACTTGTCCTACCCCTATTGGATGAGTAATGGACGACCAAGACAATCCATGGGTCAACTTGGGGACCCCATAGAGCCACTTTAGTTGGAAAATGACATAAATACCTTTTATTTAATGTTAAAGTAAAAAAATGACACAAACATGAAATGTTTTACTAAAACAATTTTTACATGGGGTTATACAAGTCATATTTTTGACTATAAATAGTCATTGGAAATCTAAAAAAATTTCCTACATCATAGTATTTTTTTTATAATTTTTCGACATTAAATAAATTAAATTATTTATGACATCATTATGATGCAGCGATGACCTTATTATTTAACGATTTTAATAAAATGAAAAGATAATGTAAAATAAAAAGATTACACTTGTCCAAAGACTATTTTATGGGTATATTTCGAACCCTTATCACCTTAGCCACGAATTATATAAGTGTGGGACCTTTAGAATCCGAAAAGCATTGTATAATAATGTAAAATTTCAATCTTTTCAAAAGAGCCCCTCCTCTCCTCTTATAAAAGGCCCCCACCTATACCAACTTATTCACACTTTAAAGCCTTTTGCTTCGGAAAAACTCTACCCAAATAGTCTCCAAACTTCTATCCCTTCATCCTAGAATCTTTACTTTAGTCAGAAAGCCATCCTAAGGAGTCCTTTTGATCAAATCAAAAGGAAGAACCCGAAGAAGAGGTAACGTTTTCATCACCCTCTTTCAAGTTTCTTTCTTCTTCCACTCCCTCTTTGTTTATTATTTCAATTCTAAAATTATAAATCCAGTATCTTATATATACTGTGATATTATTATAAATATGGAACAACCATATTCAGTATTCTACCCATCATTTGAATGACATGTCACCATACGTGAGTACGTACGGCTTACCGTCTCCACGTCGTGGTGTAATTGTTATTCAATATATTATTATTTAGATGGGTATAATAATGATATGTAATTCATGTAAATAATAAATATAACATGATAATGATTTTGTATATATGATATTCTATCAAATTATAAATTATTTTAATATCAAAATAATGATATTGTCGCTTGTGCGTACGTACGGACTACCGTCTCCACGAACGCGATGAGATTCATTCTCCGTCGTATCCATTCAAGTATAATTATCATTTGATGATTTAAAAATAATTTTTAAGGACATGATATCATTCTGGATATGAATAAGATACAAACTATCCATGAAAAACACGACTTACGTAACAAAACATATAAAAGAAAACGAGTAAGTTAACACCCGAAACAACGATAAATCTAAGATATTGTTAACAAAGCAATGTTAAAAGATCATATATGATATCATATGAATGTATATGATTCTTGTATAATTTAATAACAATTATTTCACCATTATACATGAGGTTAACCTACCCCAACCAAGGACAAGTACAAGGTAAGGGTTTACTTCACAACCTCTTCATTATCCAAGGTTGTTTATACATAATTATCTACTGGGACCTCGTTATCATCCACATCCATGTTTCTTAAAAATGTCTTTCAAAACATTTTTACTATTAAATGAAAAATGGGTTAAATTCATTTATACCCTTATAAGTTTTTTAAAGGAATCTTACCGTCGTTTTCCAAACAATGTACTTTTTGACCTTTTTTGACAAATTTAAGGTAAGAATGTTTTTTTTACTTATACGGCGGGTGCGGCTATTTTCTGCCATTATAACTTTGTCGAAGCTTCCCTTACAAGCTTATAAGAATATTTTCAAAGTAAATGTATTATTTTATAATTATGGGACTTTTAAATGATTTCAAAAAAGAGAGATATTTCTCTCAAATAGCTTTGATTTCATCCATGTCAACATCCTTTGATGGGTTTTAAGTTTAATTGAAATTGATTTATGATACAAAACTTCCATTGGACATTTTGTGAAATATTTGACTGTGGATGTGTTATTTTTATACCATCCATAGTTTATGGCGAGATTGTTGACATTTAGTATGCTAGTTTTAATAAAAATATTTATGTTATGTTTAAACCTATTCATATGAGGAATGTATTGGACTTAATAAGTGACGGGTGGAGCCCGCTATAGCTCCTCGATGCATCGGTAGGTCTCATGAGACAACTAGACGTGGAATTGGCCGAGGCCCTTTCCCAATTTGATTTATGGTTTTGGCCGAGGCCTTAATCATTTTAGATGTCTTGGCCGAGGCCTTGACAAAATGTTTCAGAATGTCTGGCATTATACATTCCCTCATTATGAAAGTGGTTATTGATATTTCATGTGATTATTCATCTAGTAGAATATCCATGTGAGTAAGTAATGGCATTATTTTATTTTACTTTTGCCATATTATGCTGAAGTTCAAGTTCAATAAGGCTTTTGTTTTAGTTATACATTGCCTTAAATGCTTATGTTTTCTTATGAAAGTTTCCACTATATTGTTATCCTTACGGAGCATTTGAGCTCACCCCTTTCAATGTTTTATTTTTCCCAGGATATGAAGAAGTGTATTATGAATGACTTGCAAGAATAGTCAGTGAGGATATGAGTGTGGACTAGGGAGACCATGTTATTGTAGTTTTCATTTTTATGATGTAATGTAATGTTTACGAATGTATCTAGTGTTTCCAAGGCTACTAAACTAATCGGTCTTTCGAGACTTGATCTTTTGTGATCATGCCAATGTTATGTAATAATTCACCGACTCTAGGTAACTGGGGTCGGGGCGTTACAGTTGGTATCAGAGGCAGTTTAGTACTAACCTTGGAAGCTAGATTTAGATAAACTCTGATTAGAGAACATAGCCCAAGGATAGACTTTTAGGATTAGTATAGAATAACTTCCTATAATTTTGTTATTGTAGAGATTTTGTGAGTTTTCCGAGCAATACATCCCTGTCTGGATACGAGCAGGTAGAGGCGTCTCTGGCACAGATGTACCTAGGGGTAAAACCCGAAAACACCGCTTTGAGCTAGACTCGAACAGGAACTGGTGCACGACAACGGGCCTTGCTGCACTCTTGGTTACGACACTCCCGGGGGATATGCTTAGGATAATTCTCATTTTCTTTACAAACCACTATGAAGGGTTATGAGTATATACTTTATCAAAGAAAACATTTCTTTTTATGATTATGGATTATATCCATAAATAGTTCAATTTATGTAAAGTGTTTTACAAATATGGAATTATGTATTTTAATTCATAAACTAATCTAGTTTATGCCATTGTTTAGAAATGGCGCCTAGTGGAAGGAATGGAAACTGTATCAATGCACGCACTCTGTGTAGGGATTTCCCTCCTGCTCAAGATAATTATTGTGGATCTGGAGATACAACTGGTGCTAATCAACTTATTACCATACTGGGACAACTCACTCAGGTTATGAATAATAACCTTACTCGTATGGAGCACCCTGATCCGCAACGTGGAGGATCAATGTTAGACCGCTTCATGAGGAAACAACCACCAACATTTAATGGGGGTACAAATCCATTAGTAGCTGAGCAATGGATAAACTCATTAGAGAAAATATTCCACGCCTTGGGGAGTAGTGAAAGGGAAAAGGTTATCATGGCAGTTTACCGCCTCACTGGAGATGCTGATCAATGGTGGTCATTGATTCAAAACACAAAGGAAGATGATGACATATCGAATATGTAATGGAGGGAGTTCAAAGATATTTTCTTAGAAAAATACTTTCCTCATGACCATAGAGCAGATATGGAAAGACAATTTCTGAGTCTGAAACAAAAGGAGGATGAGAATGTCGCAAAGTATGAGGCCAACTTTACAATGTTAGTGAGGTATGATGCAGATTATATACGTAACCCAAGAGGTAATATTGATCGTTTCTTTGATGGGTTAAAACCATTTCTCTGTTGAGCTTTAGTATCACAATCGTTCTCAACATATGAAGTTATTGTCTCATGTGCTATCAAGATAGAAAAGGAATTCTCTAAGTCTTATGACAACAAAGTAAAGCAAGAGAAGAAGAGAATGGTGGAACAAGAGACAGATAAAGGGAAAAAGGTAAAGAAGGATTTTCCATTATGTGATAATTGTGGGAAGAATCACCCTGGTACTTGCCTAAAAGGAATGAGAGTTTGTTATAAATGTGGAGAAAAAGGTCACGAGGCGCGTGATTGCAAGGGAAAGAAAGAGGCTATCAATGTTGAATGCTACAATTGTAGGGAAATGGGGAATTATGCAAATGAATGTCCTAAGCATCAGGGAAACTTACCTCAGAAAAGGCCAAGGGATCAAGGAAAATCTTATGTTGTTACTACAGTTGAACCAGAATAATTAATGTATTGGTGCTTTTGGACTCATGGATTATATTCTGGTTATTAGAATAATGTGATATATATATATATAAGGATTGTACTGCAGTACTTGTTGTTTCAGTAATGTTTTAATATGATTAAGGTAATCATATTTTAAGTATGTGACAATAAGAGAAGCATTACTTGATTTTGGAATTTTAAAACCTTTTAGAAAAAGTCTGGACAGAGGTATTTTGGATAACTTTGGATAGTATTATTTAAGGTTAAAAAAATTATGAAGATTATTTTTGGAATATTATAATACTATAGTTTTAGGAAAAGGACAACCTGCAGGGTGGGGCATAACCCGTCGCGTCGGACAAAGCTGCAGGAATAGAACCCACAATCATAGTGCGACATGCCTTTATTTCCTACCACTAGCCTACAGGAAGTCCCTGGTTATTACAAAATAATTTTACTAATCTAAATGGTATGTGTTAACATTTGGAAACTTATACAATTAGGATAAGTATAATATTTTTGAGTTATATTATCTTTTTGGGTGAACGAAAAGTATGGGGTAGAAATTAGTTGAAGGTTGAAATTCTACTTGTCATGTATATATATATATATATATATCTTATTCTTATGAAGAAATTAATTCTTAAACTTTAGGGAAGGGATATCAAAACAAAAATGTGTTATCCTAATACCTTATGTTTTGTTGAACTGATGATATTTTCATCATAGATTGATGGCTTTATGGCCCTAAATTTTACACTTGATTGTAATTGATGATCTCAATCACTCCCTACAAATATTTAAGTTTTTCCTCCAATTATATGTCTCTAATTGCCACCAATTTTCTCCTAATTGAGATCATAATTTGGTGGTGACTTTTTCATTTCTCCTTCCCCCTTATTAAGGCTAAATTTTATTAACCTTATTTCCGATGTGGGTTTTACACAAAGGTATTTTCAATTTTCAACCTTTTATTTTCAAAGAAAAATTTCAAATTGCGAGGACACAATTTATTGAAGGGGGGGAGAATGTAACACCTCGAGCTTCCACGATACGTCTCTCTTTCAATATTGCAATAGCTTGCATTGTACGCAAGTTCGAGTTCTAACACACCGTGACTAATCAAAGTAGCCGTTATGAATAGTAATAACCACTTTTTAAAATTATAGAAATTTTATATTTCAAAATGGACTTCATTTTTGTATTCGTAATATCGAAATTATCCTAATTTGAATTTTTTGTAACTTTCTGAGAACTTCCAATTTTTTATGAATAGTGAAAAATACTTAAAACAACTTTTTTAATAAAAATAATTTATTGTGATAAATTATACTATTTAGTGGTTTTAAAGTATAATTAGAATATATTTTTACCATTTTATCCAATGTTGGTCATTAGAATTAATTTAACATTGAAATTGGACATAAATAATTGCCAATCTTTTAATATAAATTGTTTCTTAAAAACACGCTATTTGTTGTAACAACGAGAATTAATTATAAAATTAATTAATGCAACTTATATGTTTGGAATTTTGTAAAATAGACATCATTTTTGAATTCGTAATATCAATTATAGCTTAGGGTGAAATTTTGGCCTTATTCTGAAAAACTTCAATTTTGATGAATAGTGAAACCACTGAGTGGTTGTTAAAAAACTAATTTTTCATTAAAATGAAACATTACCACTTCTGTGTTTTGAATTTAAAAAATCTGACATACATGGTTTTAATTAGGATGTAAAATGTGGTTCAATGGGATTAAAATAATTTTTTGGTGAATAGTAACTTTTAAGTTTAATTAATCGCGATTAAAGATAATTAGTGAAATTTAAAGTAAAAATGATATTATAAAAATATGAAAATACCCTTACACTTGTCATACCCCTATTGGATGAGTACTGGCCGACCAAGACAATCCATGGGTCAACTTGGGGACCCCATAGAGCCACTTTAGTTGGAAAATGACATAAATACCTTTTATTTAATGTTAAAGTAAAAAAATGACACAAACATGAAATGTTTTACTAAAACAATTTTTACATGGGGTTATACAAGTCATATTTTTGACTATAAATAGTCATTGGAAAGCTAAAAAGATTTCCTACATCATAATATTTTTTTATAATTTTTAGACATTAAATAAATTAAATTATTTATGACATCATTATGATGCAGCGATGACCTCATTATTTAACGATTTTAATAAATTTAAAAGATAATGTAAAATCCAAATCTTAAACTTGTCCAAAGACTATTGGATGGGTAGATTTAGAACCCTTATCACCTTATCCACGAATTATTTAAGTGTGGGACCTTTAGAATCCGAAAAGCATTGTATAATAATGTAACATTTCAATCTTTCAAAAAGAGCCCCTCCTCTCCTCTTATAAAAGGCCCCCACCTCTACCACCTTATTCACACTTTCAAGCCTTTTGGTTCGGCCAACCTCTACCCAAATACTATCCCAAATTCTCTCCCTTCATCCTAGAAGCTTTAATTTAGTCATAAATCCATCCTAAGGAGTCCTTTTGATCAAATCAAAAGGAAGAACCCGAAGAAGAGGTAACGTTTTCATCACCCTCTTTCAAGTTTCTTTCTTCTTCCACTCCCTCTTTGTTTATTATTTCAATTCTAAAATTATAACTCCAGTATTTTTTATATACTATGATGTTATTATAAATATGGAACAACCATATTCATTATTCTACCCATCATTTGAATGACATGTCACCATACGTGCGTACGTACGGCTTACCGTCTCCACGTCGTGGTGTAATTGTTATTCAATATATTATTATTTAGATGGGTATAATAATGATATGTAATTCATGTAAATAATAAATATAACATGATAATTATTCTGTATATATGATATACTATCCAATTATATATTATTTTAATATCAAAATAATGATATTGTCGCTCGTGCGTACGTACGGACTACCGTCTCCACAAACGCGATGAGATTCATTCTCCGTCGTATCCATTCAAGTATAATTATCATTTGATGATTTAAAAATAAATTTTAAGGACATGATATCATTCTGGATATGAATAAGATACAACCTATCCATGAAAAACACAACTTACGTAACAAAACATATAAAAGAAAACGAGTAAGTTAACACCCGAAACAACGATAAATCTAAGATATTGTTAACAAAGCAATGTTAAAAGATCATATATGATATCATATGAATGTATATGATTCTAGTATAATTTAATAACAATTATTTCACCATTATACAGGAGTTTAACCTACCCCAACCAAGGAAAAGTACAAGGTAAGGGTTTACTTCACAACCTCTTCATTATCCAAGGTTGTTTATACATAATTATCTACTAGGACCTCGTTATCATCCACATCCATGTTTCTTAAAAATGTCTTTCAAAACATTTTTACTATTAAATGAAAAATGGGTTAAATTCATTTATACCCTTATACGTTTTTGAAAGGAATCTTACCGTCATTTTCCAAACAATGTACTTTTTGACCTTTTTGACAAATTTAAGGTAAGAATGTTTTTTTACTTATACGGCGGGTGCGGCTATTTTCCGCCATTATAACTTCGTCGAAGCTTCCCTTACAAGCTTATAAGAATATTTTCAAAGTAAATGTATTATTTTATAATTATGGGACTTTTAAATGATTTAAAAAAAGAGAGATATTTCTCTCAAATAGCTTTGATTTCATCCATGTCAACATCCTTTGATGGGTTTAAAGTTTAATTGAAATTGATTTATGATACAAAACTTCCATTGAACATTTTGTGAAATATTTGACTGTGGATGTGTTATTTTTATACCATCCATAGTTTATGGAGAAATTGTTGACATTTCGTATGCTAGTTTTAATACGAATATTTATGTTATGTTTAAACCTATTCATATGAGGAATGTATTGGACTTAATAAGTGACGGGTGGAGCCCGCTATAGCTCCTCGATGCATCGGTAGGTCTCATGAGACAACTAGACGTGGAATTGGACGAGGCCCTTTCCCAATTTGATTTATGGTTTTGGCCGAGGCCTTAATCATTTTAGACATCTCGGCCGAGGCCTTGAAAAAATGTTTCAGAATGTCTGGCATTATACATTCCCTCATTATGAAAGTGGTTATTGATATTTCATGTGATTATTCATCTAGTATAATATCCATGTGAGTAAGTAATGACATTATTTTATTTTACTTTTTCCATATTATGCTGAAGTTCAAGTTCAATAAGGCTTTTGTTTTAGTTATACATTGCCTTAAATGCTTATGTTTTCTTATGAAAGTTTCCGCTATATTGTTATCCTTACGGAGCATTTGAGCTCACCCCTTTCAATGTTTTATTTTTCCCAGGATGTGAAGAAGTGTATTATGACTGACTTGCAAGAATAGTCAGTGAGGATATGAGTGTGGACTAGGGAGACCATGTTATTGTAGTTTTCATTTTTATGATGTAATGTAATGTTTACGAATGTATCTAGTGGTTCCAAGGCTACTAAACTAATCGGTCTTTTGAGACTTGATCTTTTGTGATCATGCCAATGTTATGTAATAATGCATCGACTCTAGGTAACTGGGGTCAGGGCGTTACACTCTGGTAAGTGGCTCCTGCATTCTTCAAGCCAAAGTGAATCACCTAATAGAAGAAGGTCCCTTGCGACACCCTGAAGGTGGTAGACTCCTCATCCTTAGAGTCTATATAGATATGATTATACCTATAGTATCCATCCATAAAGAATTTTCCATGAAACCTATATGTGTAAATGATAAAAAAATATTTCAATATAAGGCCAAAAAACTTCCTTTGAACAATGGCGGTTGAGTTCACATAAGTCGAAAAACACTCTGATCTTCCAATTTTTTTTCTAACCAGGATCATGTTGGATAGCCATTTGGGGTATAGAACTTCCCTGAAAAAGTATTATTTGATAATATTATAAACTTTGACCTCAACTGTATAACTATGAGAGGGGTGCATCTTTCTAGGACGCCTCTTGAACCCACAATGACACGCCAAGAGTCCATCACTGTGAATGGTGAACTTAGTTTCTAACCTTCGAATATCTTCACAGATCCAATAAAAGGCATCATGGTGTTTTTTCAATAAATCAACATACTACAGATACTCATCTAGAGACATGACTGCACTGATCAGTGTCAGCCTTGAAACGTCCTCAGTACTAATTTTTACCTGAAGTAACTCATCAATGGTGCTGAATACAACCTATTCATATATAGTAGGGGCTTCTTCTAAAAAATGTTCATCATTTGAGGTAGGAGAATCGGTAAGGGGAGTAGGTTCATCTATTCTAGCTGACACCGGGGAGGCATTGGTTCCTTCTTAGGTAGGAATGGAATCCTCACCGAGGGTCTCTTTATCTGTTGAAAATGTGGTGACCAAGGATGTCAATCCAATTCTATATGTCCATAAACTATGTGGTCCATTATTAATGGAAATTAAATAGTGGAAAGTTGGATCTGGTTCATTCAGGCATGATCTGTGGAACATGAAAAAATACCATGAATTGGTGGCCATTAAGAAAATTTCTTGGTACTTTATAAGAATAGAGGCTTCTAGTATCAACTAATCATATCCATTGTTGGTGTATTGGGTAATCTGTATGCACTCCATTCTCTTAGGAATTCCAAAATCCTTCTTCATAGAGATGAAAAAAACCTCCCAAGTCTGGATTTCTAGCCTCCAACTGATGAATTGGGAGAATGAAGGTGTCATCCAAGTCTTTGTATTGATTTGATACATTTGATGATAGATCATTGGGAGCATTGATTTGTTCAAATCTGTCAGTCTTAACCTGTTTCCCCTCTCTCTTTTAATATATGGCATCAAGATAATGGTATTTATAGAAGTCAAAGGGAGATGCATCACCATGGATCACCCTTACTCGACCATTTAGGGAGTACTTGAGGAATTTATGATACAAGAAGGTGAGAACCACATGAAAATGAAGTCATGACCTACCTATCAATTAATTGTAGGTGGTATCATTTAGAAATACTATTAATTCAGCACTTTATATCAATACACCAAATTGGGTCTTCAACCGAACACTATCACACAGCTTCTCCTTGATCCTATCATAACCCTGAATTGTCAGGATTGAGGGAGTTCGATCTACTTTGGTCATCCCCATCTTGTGAATTTTATTAGTAGGGATGAGGTTGATCCCAAAACCTATGTACTCCAAGTACTGCCATATTTCAACATTGTTTAACTGACTAGTGATGTATTATAGGAGCATGTTCTTCTTCTTGAGGTCACCCTATTCTTCCCTAGTGAATGAGATAAAATCTTGGAATTCCTTTTTCTTAACCTCCTCTTTATAGTAGGCATATGCAGTAGAAACCTCAACGTCATAAAATATATGGGTTTTCAATACATCTTTGAGTGACTCACGCATCTCCTTTGATAAAAGGATGTCCTAGAGGATTAAAATACTTGTAGGTATTCTGAAAATATGTTTCAACATGTAATATTTCTATGATAATGGAATATTTTTACCTATAGAGGTGTATCTCCATAGAAGGGGAGGAATAGATATTGTTGGATGAGTTGCTAGATTATGACTAGTGATGGTAACATTATACTGTTGACTAGTTGGCCTACTCTGAAAAAATATTTGTGGATTTTCTATTAGATGAGTTTTGGATCTTGATAGGCATGGCTGATCACTACATAGTCTTATATGAGCTACCCTGTCGACTAATATAGTTGGATATAGGGGAATACCTGATAGAGTAGACTAGGAGGACAATTATTACTGAGATTTTTGCAAGACCTTCTTCTAGGTTACTATAGAATGATTGGTCTGGTTTGGGCCACTTGCCTAAGCATCCTAGAGACTTATTTTTCCTCTTCCCCCTCTTCTACATCGTTTTCCCAAGGATCTTGATGGATTTTTATGATATTTTCTATTATTGTGTGTCATGAAGTGATCCACTAGCTCAATAATATTCATAGAGGCATACTCCTTCTCATAATTGGTGAAGTCTTCTATTACTAGGTGGACCCTAGTAACAACTCCCAATTGAAGAGGCATGTAGTTACTAAGAGTATTAGATTGATTTGGCATCGGTGGGGGACCCTGATTTCCCTTTAAACACTGGGACCTATTCATTAAGTATTTGAAAGTATATGAAATGGAAAAAGAGGCAATGGGAGGAGGGTTGTGGTCACCATAGGGGACTCTAACCTACCAAAGTGAGTATGGATGAAACCATGGGTGTGAAAGGTTGCCTTTCGATCCAAAAAATCATCATATTTATGCATCCTGGGGATAGAGTCCTACTACCATTCACCTAATCCCTCACTTTTATTGTTCGAGTTAGTAGTTACATGTGTCTCCTATTCAAGAACATCACATAACTTGACCAAATTTTGATCCACTTGGTCCTATATCCATAATTAAAAAACCTAGCATTATTTGATGGTGTTTCCGAGGATCATGTGGTATGGGAAATGATCAGGGAGTTTGGTGCATCAATATTATTTGGGTTTTATTCACTCTGTGAGTTTCAAAATTCCCTTCCTTAGGGATTAGATGAAATATCTAAATAATTTTGGATCCCTAAAGGAATAGGTCTTATGTATTCTTCCTAGGAAATATTCTTTGGTAGACTCACCCTTATGAGGTTATAGAACCACTTTTTCTCATCTATGAAGTTGTACTAGGTGAGGTGGTACTTGATAGTTCTAGACTTGGTTAGGGTATTCTAGGTGAGGTTTTGGTAGGAGAGGTTTCCCTTGGTAGGGATATTCTTTAAGATTGTCCACTGGAAGAGGGGACAACAACTCTATCATCTCAAGGGTCCCTACTTTTATAGAGGAAATTATCACTAATTTTGTTGGTCTTTTCACTAGATCTAGAAGAGGAAATCGTCATACCTGTGGTTTAACCTATTGAAAATCTTTCGCCAAACACTGGTCCTTATTAGAAAACTCCTAGAATACATCTGGAAATTTTTGGGTGATGATTTTGTGGACTATATTAGTCGTGACATTCTCCATGCACATCATCAGCAACTGTTCTTGAGTCAAAAGCATGTTGAGTGAGTCCATGAGTCCTTTACACTGGGGGAAAATATTTATGACTCGCCCATCAGTCCTATTCATAACTTTAAGATATAAATAATACATTCCTTGTACATAGTGAAACTTAAGTGGGAGAGTAAATATTTTCTAAAGTCTTCCTAACCAATAATGGACCTTATGGGTATCTAATTGTACCATATAAATGATGTTCCATCCAGTGTTTGGACAAAACACCAAATCATGGCCACCCCCTACAAATTTGGGGTCCCCAATATAGTTTTCCATATTAAGATGAAGTGGTATAGATGTTTTAATATGTCTCACATCCCATTGAACTAGGATAATCTGGGATTTCCAAACTCTAGGGGTGATCTGATGTTGTCCACACATGTTGGGTATGGATTTTCATCATTTAGTATTGAAACTTGTCACATATCCTATGCCTCAAGGAGATTGGTGAGAGAAGCTATCATGTTAGTAACCTAACTTAAAACGGGTCTTTGGGCACTAATTCATTGACAGGATTATCAACTTAGATAGTGGGCTCATTAACTTGGGGAGATTCACAGCCTTGATCCCGAGGTGGATTATCATGCTGCTCAAGTGGTTTTGAAAACTCATACCTCATCTGAATTCCATAATTTCTAGATTTGGATAGGGTAGGATGACATGGGCCACCATGTTTGAACTGGGGAATCTGGCCAAGAGGGACTTGTGGCTCTAATGGTGGAGAAATGGGGTCCCTGAGGGAATCACCATAATTCGGGCACTAAACAGAAATGAGATTAGCACTGAGACTTTTATTATCTTTGAGTTATTGGAGTGAGGCGACCATCATGGCTTCCAACTTTTATTTTGGTGAAACCTAAAATGGATCATATACCTTGTTATGTCCCTTTCATTTATCGATGTTGTGATAGGGAGGAAATAACAACTTGTTGGAGGGATCTCTGAGTCTATGTTATTTCCTCTACTGACATGTAAGGAAACTTGTCTGAGAATCTTGCTGATACTATGCTTCCCCTTGGGGAGATTCTTTCCTTTCAAGCCATGCATTAATTACCCTATCCGTATGATCCTCATACATCTTTAGTAATACCATGTTCATCATGATGGTAGCAGATGGTGAACCATTATTATTAATGGATAGGTCGGGTTGTTGCAAAATATAGTTGAAATGGAGAGTGGAATACAATCCCCAATATCTAATTTGTACTTGTTGGGATGCATTATCTAGGACTCAAAAAATAACTATGAGGATCTTAACATAGGTTTATTAAAGATTCTAGTGTTATACCAAGGATGCAGGGAACTGAGCGACCAAGAGTGTTGTAATCTCAACCCTTCGACACTGTTGGTCGATGGCCTTGAGGTGCTCTTAGATTCCCAGATAGGTCAACTGATGATCAAAAAGTTATTTAAGTGTAACCTAGGTAAACTGGATAAAACACATTCCTTGGACCTCAGTAATGGTTTCCGGGATATCAATTTTCAGAACTGAAGGTATCCAAAACACCACATACAGCTGATCAGTGGCCAAGGCCATTGAAAATCCCTCTTTCTTATATGAAGGGTCTTTCATTTGGTCTGACTAAGTGCTGATCAGTTAAAATCAATAGATGGGTGGTGGTACTAATGTAGACCAATTATATGGATATATTTTTGAGAGAGGGGTCACTGTGAGAGTCAATTGTTCACTACATACCCGAATGTCCCTCAGGGGTGTAGCAAACTGCATCATTATTTCCTTGTATGATGGGGTATTCAACACTGCCTCATTTATGAGGGTGGTATCATCCATCAGTGGTTTGTATAAATTCTCACCATTTTAAGGTTACAAACCTAACCTTTATATCTATCCAAATTTTTGGGTGTAGGTGGAGTGGAGGGAAATTGTTGGAGAAGAAGGCGGTTGAACTCTGAGCCCCTTGAAGGAGGCAATAACATCCTCCACTTGCATGTACCTATAGAGGAATCTATTTATACTATATACATTAGATTCTGGGATGCTGAACCTAAAATATTAGGAACCAAATCTAAACTTTTATGCCTGGTGTGTAGACTCCATTATCAAGTCATCCGTCTCTTCAGAATCTGATAGATCAATAAGGTCAATGAAGACTTAGTGATTTCCCTAATTTTTTATTTGATGGTGCATATTCATCCTTTTACTTTGGGATGTCTCTTCAGGGAATATATTATCTTTTACATTTGGAGGAACTCTATATGGACTTATTTTTATGTGGGGAGGACTTCCACATTAATAAGTTGGTACATGGGTAGGACATCCATGTGGGTTGATTGTAACCTGGGGAGGGCCTCATATTTTCTAGGTTGGGACATAGGTAGTACCACCATGTTGGTAGACATTAAAAAGGTAGTGCCTCCACCTTGACTGGTGAAGGAGTGGGTAGGACCTATAATTTTTATGGAAGGATCATGTGGTGGACCTCTATGGTGGATGGTTGTTTCATGGGGAGGACCTTCATGCTAAATAGTTGGATCATGGGTGGGACCTCTGTAATGGTTGGTTATTGTGAAAGGAGGACCTATGTATTGATTATTTTTATCATTGTATATCCCATAATATCTTTTGGTGGTGTCGTTGATTTAAAGAGTCAACTCAACACTCTTGTGAGGTAGTTGGGGTCTTGATCCCAATAGGGTAAAGATGGATGCTTGGTCATTAATTGTAAGGATCTAAAAGGATATGCTGGTGGTGTTAGGGTCCAATGGATCCATATAATATTACTCTTTCTGGAAAGAATCTTGAGACTACCCCCAACGTTGGCATCAGTTTCTTCAAGTCAGGGCCAGCAGAGTAGTGGTGGAATCCACATGCTCTTCGTCCTGAGGGACTGGTCATTACTGATGTTGATGCGGCCTGGTGAGATTCATCATTGGTGGATCTTGGGAAGTAATTACAGTCGATGATACTCAACCATCCCCTACCTAATATTCATAAGGGATGCATCATCATAGTGCTATAGGGAGATACTCCCAATGTGGTTTATCATCGGAACAGAGGGTGGTTTCCCCCTATGCTGTCCTAGGGGAAGCGGTGTTGATAATGTGATGATGACTCCAGATCCTGTAGGTCCATATACCTAGTGGGAATAACCACTTTATGATCATACAAGAGCATTAGGGAATCAATCACCCTTCTCTAGATGTTCTTATAGGTTGATATGGGGTGTGGGTTTCCAATAGCTGAAGATAAGGAGGGATCCATGGAAAAGGTGTGGTTGTGTAGGATTATCCAATCAATCTTTCTCCTTCCCCGGTTTCTATGACCACCAAGTTATTGATTTACTATATATTGAGTCCTATAAGAAATTTCTATTTATCCTTTAGTGCAATTATGGTATAATCGATGCCCAAATCCCAAATTTCTTCCAATCATCAAAAGTAGATAAGGATCAATGTCGATGATGTTGAAGGCCTAATTTGACCTATGTTAACTGCCCTATTCATGGGTGAGTTCCATTATGGACACTCCTTTTTTTATAGGTACCAACACTTAATGTATTAATATGATGACATTCCCCATGTTGAGGAGAAGATTTTCACTTTAGGCTCACCATTTTTGTTTCTGACACTTTGGTCAGGGCACCTGGGCGGTATCCGCATGTAGATTTTCTATTTCCCCACATTCCCAGTTTCTAAAGGTGGGAAAATTTCATCACTTTCATCGATGATGTATATTCCTTTATCAAAATGGTATGATGGGATATCATTTCTTCCTTCCATGTATTCCTCCTTAAATATCATTTCATATTTTGGGTATCCCTCTAACATTAATTCATGCTTGTAGAAATCATTCCAAGTGTCATATCTTTGTGGATTCCAGTTAATTACACAACGTATGTCTTGATATTGAATAAACCTTTGTTCAGGTGAGTAGTCACATTGGGCATCTTTGGTCATGCCTGGACATTGTTCATATTTCTTACATATAAATCATCCTCTTAGGAGGGAATCTTATATTAGGAATCTTAAGAGCATAAACCAAGGAATCTTAGGTCAATCGTGAGGTAATATATTCCATGGTTGTATGGATTACAAGGATTTTTACCTTAGGCATTCCATGATTATGCATGGGGTGGGTATTATAGACCAAGTCACAAGTTCTATGTCCAATGGAGATGGATCAAGATGTCTTGGTAATATGGATCATGGCATAAGTTTAACACCATGTGGAGACAGGTCTAAACATATTATTGAGATGGATCAGAAGGTATGTCTATATTAGGGAAGAAGTCACACCTAGATAGTTTACTTATGTATAAGAATGCCTCATGTAAGTGGATCTGGGAGTGTTTCCCCATGAGGGAACACATAGATGGTTTACTAATAGATCAGAATGCCACATGGAGGAAGATTCGGGGAACAAGTTTAATATCATGTGGAGACAAGTCACCGTATCATAATTCTTTATAGAGGCATATTCTTAAGGTTTCCATAAGAGGGAGAACCTATATATTTTACTAATAGATCATAACACCTCATGGAGGAATAACTGAGAGGTGTGTCCCTATGAGGGATCACCTAGATTGTTTACAAATGCATTAGAATGTCTCGTGGAGGTGGATCAAAGAGGTATTCCTAGGAAGGATCACTTGGATAGTTTACCAATGTCGGGATTGAACCATAAAGAGGTTTCCTACATTCCTTGTTCATGTGTTGAGGAAAGTATCATACATTTCATTTTCGTACAACTAGGATGTGGAGATAGGCAGTTTTAAAACATGCAGTGTGGATGATGTCATGTGCCTCTGGGCGGAGCATGGATTTTTCACTACCATAGAAGATTGGTCAATAAATATATTGAAGTTTGGGTCCCTTTTCTTATAAATAATAATCATTAGGGTTCCTATGATTAGAATCAAAAGGTAGGGTATTATCTTTACTATAAGAATAAGGAACACCAGGTAAGGGACCCAAAAGTTGTTGCAAGCAACTGGGTTGGGTTAAACATAAATGTTTTGTGAGCATGTGTCTCTAGAATAAGGGAAGATTATGGAGTCAAGAGTCATAGTTTCTCACAACATATAGAGTTGGACACATATGAGGGATTTACATAGGCTGGTTCTCTTTGGCGTTCCTGGCTAGCTTTAGGGGTAGTTGCACAAGGATCACTTTTTCATAGGCCATGTCATGTTTGGGCCCACATGAGGTATGTCATGTAAATTCCCAACCTTTAAGTTTCCATGATCACTGGTATTGTTTGTTATCATAGAAGAACAGGGGTTTCATGCCGCAAAGTGTCTCTTTGTCTTTTGAGAGCCTCCCTATAACAACCCAATATTTTATCAATGGAATTAGCTTCTTATAAATATGTTTTATATTATACTCATATAATATTACATATATAAAATAATAAAAACCATATAAATGAAGAATTAGTGAAATAAAATGTATCTCTAGAAGTTAAGAAACACATACCGATGAAATAGTAACTTGACCTTTGGAATAGTAATGTGAAATAAATAGTAAATCAGCCAATGTAACAGTAAAACCACCAATGAAAGTATAGATAAAATTTATCCAGCTTATATGTGAAACTATTATGTAATTATATCACAATATAAGTGAACAAAATTTTTAAAATTTATTAATAAAGTGTTGGTATTTTTATAAGTCTTTTATATTTAATTACAATTTTATGATTAATTTAATAAATTAAAATAAAATTTATTTTCATAAAATGAATTTATAAATTATTATTTTGATTTATTATGATCATAATTTAATTTAATTATACCTAAATTAATTTTTCAAAGTATTAGAAAAGTGGTTTTAATTTTAAAATTTATAATTTTTAAGAAAATTATGATTTTAATTAAAAATTAAATTTCACAAATTTAGAAAATTAATTTTATAAAATGGAGTTAATTTTTGAATTCTACATTTTGAAAAATGTTTGGGGTGAAGTTTCAGGAATTTTATGAAATACTTGATTTTTTGTGAAAAGTAAAATAGGATAATTTATCAAATAAACTAAATACATGATTTATTGAGTCATGGATAATTTTATGTTGAGGTAAGAACATTGTGTTAGAAATAACATGCAAATTTTACTTTTTTTGTCACAAAAATCATTAATATTGCTTCTCTTGAGCAAAATAATAAAATAATGAATAAAATATTGGGAAAACCCTCCTCTCCTCTACTATAAATACCACCCCTCTTTACCTCTTCTCTTCACTCCTCTCAAGCCTTGTGCCTTACATAAATTCGGATAAAATCTCTCCATAATCCCCTATCCCACATCCATAATCCCTTTGTCTCTTCAAAAGACCAAATCCTCTCTCCTAAAGTGATTCTCAAGGAAGTTATATTCAAGAGGTAAACTCCCCTTTTCATTTCTTTTATTTTCTTTCAAGTTCATTTATTTATTTTTCTTTCAACACATCCTTTCATCCAAATATTATAATAACACCAGTAAAATACATTTATTGAAATTTTTTATGATAATGGAATAATTCATCATCATCTATCATTTCCCCTCTGTTTATACTAGAAATGAAAACACCATCTGAGATGTGTTAATTTATCACATTCAAGGATGATGGGTTTTCAATTTCTATTACCGTATTAAATTATGGTCTTGAAACCATTTTTATGGTTTAAACAAACTATAATATATGTATTATGTCTAATGTAAGGTTTTTTAATCTTTTTTACACATGATATTAATTTATAAATCAAAATGCATTTGTTGTGATCAAAAACCGCCATTTAACCAAAATAGTTATCATTAAAGTTTTATATAATGATTCATCTTAACTCCAAATAAACAAATGAATTTTATAACAATTTAATCTATTTTATTTTCAATAATAACATACAACTTCAATTATGGACAACCATTCTCATCTTACATGTTTATCCTTACATGTATATAAGTAAAGTAATCATTAAAACCAAGGAAACAAACTCTCCCAAGCAATGAAATTGAACCTCTTAACCCATCAAAAAGGTCATGAATGAACTTAATAAGTTAATAATAAATAAATTAAATAAAGAAGAGGTTATTGAAATATTAATTAAATAATTTAGTTTTTTTATCCATGTCATTAAGATCAAGTGAAGGACACCATCAGACTTAATCTAAGGGATTCTACCCAACCCTCAATTATTCCTTTGGATTGCTCAATCTTTATTTTTACAAAAATGAAGTTATATGTTCCTTTTATGAACATGTTATAAATATTTTTTACTTTCTCAAAACTCTTGTATCAAGGTTCATTCATCATTATCTTTTGTAGATTTACATGTTTTTAAATGGTTCCCTCCTCAATACTTCATGATAAGCAAACCCGTTTAAGGGAACTTCCAAAATTCTTACCCAATTCAAGTAAACTATATAATATATTTTAATCCAACATATTTTTTATAAAATAAGTGTTTTTATTATGAAATCCTTCTTATTTCACTTATGGTTTATATAAAATATTGTTACCTTTTTTATTTTAAATGCACTTTATAATTTTCTTTAAAAACCGCAATAAAATGTTTTAATGATAAAATTTCTTAAATAATCTTCTTAAATGTTAACACTTATATTTTAAATCACTTACCATGGTATATAATTATTTTATCTTATGAATTTACTTGTATTTTTTAATACATTTATTTCATGGACACTTATATGATATGAACATTCATTCTGATTTATGACACAATTATGATACCCATTTCTTTCCATGGGTTTCCTTATGTTTATGTATGATTGATTATGTATGATTATTTATGTGAAAATAATATTAATGAACATGTTAATATGGTTATTAAAAATTATTTCTCCAATTTATTGGGTAAAGTTGAGTCTCATGATACATTATGTGCAACAGTCTTGGTGATTGGACTTGACTCGTGCTACCATGCGCAACGGTCTTGGTGGTTAACATTGAATTATGATCCTCTATGTGAAACAAGATAGGAATTGTGATAAATTCATGTTTTATGTTACTTCCATATTATTATGACTCCATATTTATATGATCCCATGTTTATATGTTATTATTACATATGTTCCATGCCTTTTTATATCTTTATGCCATGCCTTTTAACCCATGTGTTATAGATTTATTATTATGCTTATTCCTTTATTGGGATTTTAACTCATCCATTTGTTTGTGTTATCCATAGGTTATCCTATTAATATGTATGAGAAAAATGTAAATTAAGATCTATTTATGAAGATTAAAAAAAGAAATTTTTTATTTGGTCCCATGTTTTCAGTTTTATGTACCTAGTCTTCCAAGACACTAGGCTTCATGATACTTGGCTTGTAATATGATGCTTCATTATGCTTAAAACCATGTAATGATATGTGTAAAATGATAGGGTTTCTATAGTTTGTATCATAGTATGGTCTAGTTATTTTTGTAGATTATTAATATGGAACTTTAGCGAGAACCTTAGGGATAAGACTACGTATAATAAAAAATCCATAAATTTTGGTAAGTATAGAGTAAGTGGTTTATCAAAAAAATACATCCCTCTCTAGATAAAAACAAGTGTATGTGGCTTTATCATAGATGTATCTAAGGGTAAAACCTAAAAACACTGCTTTGAGCTAGACTCGAATCGGAACTAGGGCATGACAACATGCCTTGTTGCACTCCTATTTTGTAACTTTTGGGGGATATTATTTGGTAAATTCATAATCTTAGTATGAAACATTATTAATAGAACAAAAAATAGAATCCCATAATAATATATGATAAGAAACATATCAAGGACAACCTAGATTTAAACATATAGAATCACAATTTAGGATATACTTTTCCTTTAAGAGTTTATCTTTTTATGTTTAAAGTTTCCTTTTTATGCTTATTAGCTAAGTATTCAAGACCCCTAATTGTATTTTATTTTTCTTAGTTAATGGTGGGAAATATAATAACACATTCCAACAACCAATGTGATAAGAAATGTGATGATTTCTATAATGATATGACTGATATGATGGGAACAGGTGCTTAAAACATTATGATAGTACTTCATCAGCTGGCTCAAGTTGTGAATAATAGCTTGAATCATGTGAAATTACCACCTCCTATAAGGAAAGAGAAAGTTTCGATTGAATCCTTCATGTGTAAAAGGCCTACCCTCTTTAGTTGATCTTATGATCCCCTCCTCACAGAATAGTGGATTAACTCCATAGAAAATATATTCTATGTCCTCTAGTGCTTAGAATAAGAGAAAGTCATGCTTATGGTCTATCGTTTTGATGGGGAAGCTGATCAATGGTGGAAACTGGTCAGGATTACAAATTCCCAAGAGTAAATTGATTCCATGGATTGGGAGGAATTCAAGAAAATGTTATTCAAGAAATATTTTCCTCAAACTCTCTACCTCAATATGAAAAGAGAGTTCCTCATACTCAAGCATAAGGAAGATGAGTCCATCAGGGCATATGAAGAAAACTTCACAAGGCTTGAGTGATATGACTCTGGAATTTTCATGAACACTAAAATCAAGGTGGATCGCATCTTTAGCAGAATAAATCTGATTCTAGGAAAAATGTTGGCAGTTCATGACTTCAACAGTTATGAAGTGATTACCCATTGTGCCCTCATGGTTGAAATGGGGATCAGATAATCTCAATGGTCTTATGGGTCTGGTGAAAAAAAAAGAAAATGGATTCTAATATGGGTGGTTCAAAAAATAAATCTCATGATGTAAAGAAGATAGAACATACCACATGTCAAAATTGTGGGAAGATGAATCCTGGGAACTATCTAAAGGGAACTGAGAATTGCTTAAAATGTGGAAGAATGGGACATCTAGCTAAGAACTTCCAATGGGATATATATAATTTCATTAATGTGGAATAATAAATGAAGTTTCAGGTCAACACTCATCTTGTAGTGTAGTGTTACAAATGCAAGGATCATGGTCATTATGTGAACAATTTCCCTAAGCCAAGGGTTGTCAGAGGAAATCTACAACAACCTCCAAGGCAATAAGGAAGGGATTATTCTATCACTAATGCTGAGGTGGGGCCAGAAAAAAATGTGGTGATAGGTATGCTATTTATTCTTTCAAGAATATTGAATGTACTATTTGATTCTAGTTATATGAATTCATTCATATCTTGCATGTTTTATATAACTATTCAAACACCACACCAAAATTTGGATATTGATTAATCTATGAGAACAAAAAATGGGGAAATTATTACATCCAAAGTATATAACTCCTCTATGATTAACGTTTTTTGGACTAAACCTCCCATAAAATCTTGCCATACTTTTTTTAGTGTAGTTTGATTTTATCTTAGACATGGATTTCTGATTGCATTATCGTGTGCGTCAAATTAGATGTTTATTTTTTACTAGAATTTCTGCAGTATAGTAGAAACCCTACATCGTCTCTCAACGGAGCCTTAGATCATTAATTCCAAAATGAGGTTTTAATTAAGAAACTAAATGGGGAATAGGGTTTTATAAAAATTGGGTTCTTTTAGTTAAAAACATAAATTGAAAATATATTACTACTGAGAGAAGCTTGTTGGAGAAGTCCGGATCAACCCGGGTAAGTGTCCATTGATGCTCAATCCATCATCACTCTCAAGGGAAAGGGAAGGATCATTGATTCCTTGATTTTATACATACTGAAACCATTAATGGTATGTGATTTCTTACTAGGTTACCACCTATGATTTGATCGATCAACGATATTGATTATCAGCAACCGCTCAAAATCAACAAACATAAATCGATGTAAAAACGGAACTCAATCAAGGCATCACATCAACAACGTGATGAGATGACCAGATTTGTGTCAAGGATAAAAATATTCCACAATAAAAGAACATGAATATTTTTAGGTTCAATATATTATATTTTATCAACTGACATAATCCATTTGTACACTCATGAAAGGGAGGGGTGAGAAAATATGCAACCGCATTCAAATCATCACAAGATCTGTGTTATGCATGGAAGCATGTGGATTCTTGTTCCTTTGATTTATATTTGATCATACTAGAATAAACACAAATTTAGAAGGTATCAATGAATAAAATTTGACAACAAACCTGGAAATCAATTACTTTACAAATATTACAAGTGTGGATCTTGGGATTACAACAAGGAACACCCCCCTAATTGATCATTAAGAGGCTTAAAAGTACATGAGGTATAATAGAACTAAAATGGATGAAGAGAGATATGAAATTAAACTAACATTCACCCATGGTCATTAAACATGGTATTATGAGGGTGAGGAGTGATTTTATGGACAATTACATCACAATTTCCACAAAACGTGGTCAAGTATCTAAAGGGCTAGGTGACTATTCAAGGTAGATTTTTTACTCTATATTTATATGGATTGTTAACTGACCAAAACATGTTCAAATCACTTGAAATTATTTTTATAATAGGTTATTATAGTTATATGTCCAAAGGAGTTAAAAGAAGCCCAATTGGATCTCAGAATCCCATGTTATGGCCCAAATACATAAGGGTGGTCCAATCTGGACCTCCCAGAATTACTTCACATTGTAGGCCTATTTTGGGCCTTAAAATAGATGAATTGGGCTCCATGATATTATAGAGAAATGTATCTCACGTTGTATTGAATTAATAAACCCATTTTTAGACCAATTGAATGCAGATATTATCCACAGTACAAATAATTGTCCACATGCATGCTTGGGCTCTCGCACAGTTTGACCCATTTTGCTTTAATTCCTTCACAAGCTCTCCAGATCACCTCCTCCTATAATGTAAACACCAAACAAGTAAAATTTCCTTATTAAATAGTGATAAACATTAATTATTTGAATAAAACATGAAGTTCAATTTATTATTATATTTGGAATATTCCTTACAAAACTAGTTTAAAACAGTGGTATAAGGGTGGAATTGAATAGTGAATTGCTATGAAATCACACCACCACACCTAAAAATTTTCACTCCTAGGAAAAGTAACATACCCAAAAAAATGATTATGAATGTATATATTACTAACATCATGAATATTTAACATTTGAGGAAATTTTAATTCATTAAAGTAATGTGATCAATGCACGAACCACACTAAGTAGTTCTTCCTAGTGAAAATGGAAAAAGATGTCTAATAAATCATATCACAATGAAATTAAAATAGATTCATGATACCAAATTGAGCAAGGAATTAAAAATTCAACCATGAAAATAACTCTCCATGTGTGTGTGAAAACCATTTCATGCTATTCTTTCCACTTTCTATCCAATAAATATAGGTTATTTTAACATTTTCAAGATTAAATAATTTTGTCCACCAAACCTACCCTACATCCTTTGCAATCATATTTCAAGACCCACTCACTTAAGAATTCCCGGAAGTCAAACCATAAGATCCCTACCTAAATATACCCAAATGTTTCACATTTCATTACTCCCCTCATTTATTATTTTTGTTTTTTTAGAAGTTGCATTTGGAACAAATCATACACTTATCTGTCAACCCTTGTTTGATATCCCCACGACACTAATTGTAATAGTTATAATAAGATCAAAGGTTGAGGAGGAGTGGTTTTTTACCTACCCAAGACACAACCCAATATATATATATATATATATATATATATATATATTGAGGGTGTACAATAGTCGGATATCAGGTATACATGCATAGGTCAATCTAGTACAGTAATGAAACAGATCGGATAAGGAACGAACGTATGGAAATATCATTTTAGGCTGAAAAATACTAACCTAACATATATTTACCTTCTATTAGGTAATAAATATTCACACTTTGTGGTTTTGTGAAAAAAAAAGTTTGAAGATATTAGTGTCACAGTTTTCCCAAAAACTACTCACACAAGGGGCATCAATCATCTCAATGGTTTCACAGAGATACAACCATTTATATCATTGATAGAAAACCAATTCACTAAAAATCACTCCCTGATGATAAATTCATAGAAATATTCATTCCATAACAGAGACAGGTTTTCATCAAATGTTAAAATAACATGTAATAAAAAACATCAACATGCATTTTCAGGTAAGTTCCATGATTTGGTGGCCATAAGGGGGGAAGTAAAAATACCATAAAGAAGGTGAAAAAGAGAAGAAAAAAATAAAGAATATGAAAATCCTAATGAACCTAGAAAGATGGGGAAAAGTGAAAATATATAAAGAAGGTTAAAAATATAAGAAAAAATAAATATGATGAAAATTATAATGAACCCAAGAATGTATCCACCCCCCAACCCACACACACACACCTAGAATGTGTAGTGTCCTCACTATAATAATTGAGAATGTGAGAAGGAGTGATAAAACCAGGTGGGTTTCACTGGTATGTTGCTTCTAGAATGTGGATTTCCTCCACCTAATTCTTTGAAAAATCCTCATATAAGTGTTTAAGTCACTACCCATTGACGGTAATACTTCCCCCACTTTGCTCAGGCAAAATCTGTATTGCACTAAAAGGGTAAACATTAGTAACAGTATAAGGATCGATCCATCGGGAATGAAACTTACCTAGGTGGAGCTTTATCCTCAAATTTTACATGAGGACATTATCATCAATATGTAACTTCCACTGATGAATAATGCTATCATGGATATCCTTTGTCTTCTCTTTATAGATCTGGGAGTTCTCATATGCATCACATCTAATTTCTTCCAAGTCTTGAATCTACAGCTTCATATGCTCACCTGCATCTGAAAGATTCATATTACATTGTTTAATAGCCCAATATGCATGGTGTTCTACCTCCTCTAGGAGGCGAAAATCCTTTACAAACACAATTCTGAATGGTGACATTCTTATTGGGGTTTTCAAAGTTGTATGGTACACCCAAAGTGAATCATCCAAGTGCAAACTAAAATCTTTCATGTTGGGTTGTACCATTTATTCCAAGATTCTCTTAACTTCCATATTTGATATTTATACTTTTTTGTTGGTTTGGTGTGATATGAATTGGAGAATTTATGATGAACCCCATACTTACGATGCAAATTTTCCATGTTGCGATTGAAAAAATGTGAACCCTTATCACTAATGATGAATCTCGGCTAACCAAACTGACTAAAAATTTGGGACCTCACAAAATCAACAACTCGAGAGTCATCGATCCTGGTGGTCTTTGCTTCCACCCAGTTAGAGACATAGTACACATACAATAATATGTACACAAAGCCAAATTAATTTGGAAAAGGCCCAAGGAAGTCAGTTCCCCATGCATCAAAAATTTCACAGAATAACTTGGGATATTGTGGAATTCCATTCCTCTTGGAGATATTCCCTATAAATTGACAACGAATACATGACGTGAAAAATATATGGTCATCCCTATGAAATGTTGGCTAATAAATTCCTGAGTCAAGGACCTTTCGAGCTGTACGTTGAGATCCAAAGTGTCCCCCATAGGCCAAAGTGTGGAATAAGGTCAAAATAGAGGCGAACTCATTGTCAGGGACACATCGACGAACTACTTGGTCACCACAAATTCTCCACAAATATGGGTCATCACAAATGTACCACTAAGAATCATGTTTATGTATCTGGGATTAGGAAGTGCTAAAATTAGTGGGGACCTTAGATTTTTCTAGAAAATTCACAATGTCCACATACCAGTGGGTATGGTCCCCAACAACACAAAGGTTCTCATGAGGAAAGAATTCTCCAATGGGGAGGGATGAGTCAACATGGTGGTCCAGTTAAGGATAAATCCTACTAATGTGGTTAGATACAACATTTTATACTCCCCTTTTATCTCTAATATCATGGTCAAACTCCTGGAGGATGAGCATCCACTAAACGAGGTGAGGCTTAGCCTCAGGTTTCTTTAGGATAAAATGAACGGAAACATGATCAGAAAAGACAATGATTTTTTACCCAAGAAGATATGAACAAAATTTTTCCAAGGAAAACATAATATAAAGAAGTTCTCTTTTAGTGGTTGTGTAGTTTACCTAGGTAGGTTCAAGGATAAGTGAGGCATATTCAATGACATGAGGAGCCTTCTCAACCCTTTATGATAAAACTGTGCCAAATGCAAAGTTAAAGGCATCACACATAAGTTTAAAGGGGTGATACCACATTAGAGGTTGGATGATGGGAGGTAATGTGAGACTCTTTTTTAGTGAATTGAATGAATCCTAAAATTTTTTATCAAATACAAAATCAGAATATTTTTGTAATAACCAGGACAATGGAAGTGAGATATTACTAACGTCTTTAATAAATCTATGGTAAAAACCAGCATGACCTAAGAAAGATCGAACCTTAGGAACACATTTTAAATATGTAAGGGTTGAAATTAATTCAATTTTATATTTATCAACTTGAATTCCCTTATTTGAAATGACATGCCCAAGATCTTTACTAGGCACCTTTCACCTAGGCATCCTTGTTGCATGACATTAAACTGCACGGATGGTTCCTTATCACACAACCTTAAAAGGTGATGTCTTTAGTTAAGTGACACTGAACTACATGGGTTCTGATTCTTCTCAAGAGGATACGTATGAAACCCATATCATGGGTTTGATCTTGATATCAAAACAAAGGGTGAACACACTCATAGGAAAATAACCAAGGATTCATGAACATGTGAACATTTATTAAATCTATAATAGAGTCCCAGATTATAAAATAACCCCCCCCCAAAGGGTGTGATGAGCCACATCTCCCATCCTCTCGACCAATGGAGTCCTAAATTTTTGTTGGCCAAATCATCATCCAAAGAGGGCCTGCCTTTGGAAATAAGGTCCATGAATCATGGATACCAGGGTCGTTGGGTGTTTATGGCTCCATGAATAACCCTTTGGAGATAATTTGAGGACATCGTAACTGAGATAGGCCAATTTCACAGACACATAACCCCTTTTGCAATCACCCGTCAGGATCATGTGAATGCGGAAAATCCTTAATGACATAAAAAGGATACACTTCCCAATATTGGAGGGACCATCTCACCCTATCAATACACCCGGTACAATGTGAATCAGGATGAAACAAAAATGGTGAACCCGACATGAATCCTTCACCAAGGTGGAATATTACCCCATCTCGATCCCCTTTAACATTCAAAAGATAGAGAGCTAAGAAATATCATCAATTTCACATATGATCATCAGATGCTACTTTGAAAAGGTTTTGTTTTCTGTGTATGTCATGTATATATAACAAGAATTTAGTGGATCTCTCTTCGATCCAAATGGCACCTCAAAAAATTGCTCAGACACACATGTCAGTGACCACACAGGCAGCCAGAGCCCCAATAAAGAATATGACCCCCTCGCCTACCCAGTGTCTTCAACGCTGGGTTTCGAACGTACTGATCAGAGAGTACCATCAAAATGGTACTCTCCCTACAGTGGAGGTTGCAAGGAAGTCCCTCCAATCAGTGAAAGCTGGTTAACCACCTCTTCAGCAAAAACTGAAGATTCAACACAGGACAGGCCCATTGGCTGTCTCCAACTACTTCGGTAGTCTGTCCCTAGAGTGTGATAACAAGTACCCCCCTTGTCTTAGGGAGTCATATAAATTTGATTCCAATGAATTCATCTCAGATGCTCAGGAACCCCGCTCAAGGGATCTTTCTAGGGGACATTTCCATAAATGGCGTACAAACCGATATACACATGCTGAAGAGGATACCATGTTGAGATCACATGCTGAAGTATAATGGACACATGCCCCTTAGGCCTCCCATTGAGAGTGGAAAATTCATAATCAGGAACAGTTTATCACCCTGGTTCCTAAGGAGGAGGTCTTCCAAAAAAATGCGGCAACACGTAACGAGAAGGAATATAATATTTCCCCTCTTAATAAATCCCACCATGAAAATATAGTTTCACAATATATGAAAATGCACATTCCTATCAGTGCTTGCTAGTCCCTCTGCACAGAAAGAGTATCAAGTTACAGGCAGATTCAAATTTATGCCAATGCACAAGAAGCCTGTCATCCAAATAGGATGGAACCCATATATAAGCAGGAACAGATCACTTTCGATGAAAAAAAACCCTTCTATCTTAATAGGACAGAAAATTATGGGCATTCATACAACACTGCCAGCGCATATGAAGCCCACCAGCCAAATGCGGTGGCAATTAAATATGAGAATATTTAAATTCCTACAGATGCACATCAAGCCCTTGAGAAAAATATAGTGAGAAATTAGTAGATGAAAATTCCTACTCACAAATACAAATCTCACCAGCCAAATATGATATCAATTAGAGAAAATATCCATCAAAAGACTTGTTCCTCTGCTTCGATACAAGAGAACTACCAGTACCCACTGGCAACTCATGGAGGACTAGAGGAGGCACAAACTCCTTCTCAGACATTAGAATAAACCTTGATAAAACACAATTTTATTGAATATTTTATTTATGATAAATGATATAATTTCCTCAAATTATGGTAACTATGTTCATTTATGGAATATTTGAGATTAGATCATTCATTTGAAAATTGGATGAAAATTCCAGTTTTACCCATTAAAACTTCACTGTAGTATTTCAAACGTAAATAATTTTATTTGAATTAATTGAACTTAATATATTTTAAATGTGTTCCTGACATAAATTTCTACAAATTTAATTTAGTACATTAGTGCTAAACCATGCATTTGGTTGGTGCAAATGGTTCATGAAGTCAAAGTTGGGATGGACACGCCAGATTGGACATGAGTTCTGTATTTGGGCTATAACATCTTCATACATGCTTGTATTAGGCCCAAATTTTGAGAGGATCTAGAGGAATCTTTTTCTCATGAATAATATTTCAATAAGAACAGTTGATTCATGAGTTGTGGTGGTCAAATGGGTAGTGAAAATTGGCATAAAATATTTGGCCGAGATTCCCAATTCACACTTGAAACAACTTTAAACCTAGCTTCCCCTCCACTCAATAAATTAGTTTTTTTATCATTTTGAGGGATTGGGATGTGCATTGGGAAGTTTAGGGTAGAGGATAAGTGGATCAACTCTAATTCTCCAACCATTTCGACAAGGTTATCTCTTGAAGCAAGGATCCCTTTGACGAAGCCTTCTTCTTCTCCTGCTTCTTCTTCTTTGTGTTGTAATACTTTAGTTTGTGTAATAAACTTATTTGTTATTCTTTTATTTATTTTATTTTCTTATTTTTTGTTAAAATTTATTATCATATTAATCTTCCTAATTTTTCTGGAATAAAGAGTGGAGACAATATTGGGTTCTACCCTTTTAATCCTTTACTCATGCAAAACGTCTCCACGATGACCACACCGCCCATGGAAGAGTAGTTTTCTTAGTGATTGATCTATCATCTTCCCTATTAATTTAATTATTTTGAATCATTGAGATATTTTAATTAACTTAATATGATCCATGAATTGATTTTTTAAATTATAGAAACTAATCAAGCAATTGAACAATTAACACAAAAACACGCGAGGTCGAGTATTGTGTGAATTGTGAGAGTGCGATTTTAATTGGTAATACAAGGCCACACGGGATTAATTTGTAGAGTTAAAATATAATACCTAAAAAAATTTCATTCTCATTTTCCATAATAGATATGTGCACTAATTTTCCACTGACCATAAGCTATCCTTAGAAGATCAATCAAAGTAGGGTGTTGCGATTGCATGTTTCAAAGATAGTCTAGGGTTTAATTCACTTCATCTTTGTGGTAAAGTTAATTTTTGTAGGTTTTAGAAGTTAACAAGTTTGGGGATCATAATTAAGTGAATTTTAATTTATATTATGATGATAAATAATTGAGTTAATAGGTATAGTTATATCTATTGTTCCCTTTAAAATATTTTCTAAAAAAAAATTTATTGTTGTGTCTTATTAATCAAACTTCATTTCAAAAATAAAAACAAAAAAATGAAATCTTCTTCCATAAAAACTCATCAAGGTTTATAATTGGTAAAAAATCCCCCATATTTTTTATGTAGTGTGTTTTATTATCTTTTATTTTATTTTCATAATAACATTAATAATTTGTTTCAATTAAATCCTCTTTGAGAGATGACCTTAGTCAGTCACTCTGTTGCACCTATGTACCCAAAAAACCATTAATCATTTGAGGTCGCCCATGACATCACCATTCAAATTGGAACCGTTTCTAGGGAGGCAAGTAATTTATTCAACCAATTATAGGTTTTTATTTTATTTTTCATTTAATTCTTTTATTCTCCTCTTTCTTTCTTCTTTCCCCTTTCTCAAGTTTTTTTATCTTCTCTTACTCTCTTCTTTTATTTTTATCAGACCAACTCAAACTTCTTTTATCTTTATTATGATCCAATTTTCTTCATTTCTTTTTTATCTTTAATTGATTTATAAAACAAACTAATCCTGAATATCTGCTATATCTTGACCATGATATTGAAATCAGCCTTAGGGCTCGAATCAGACATTCTCAGTCTACGAGAAGTTTCAACATTCAACCAGTTGGATAATTCCTCCACTCCAAGAACATTGAAATTGGAAGAAATTCAAATTAAAACATAAAAAAAGAACCAATGGATGAAAATAATGTAAATTCACTTAATATAACCATTCAAGAATTGGTTGCACCTGATAGTAATTATCAACCAAATTGTATTGCACACCCAAATCTCGAATCGGAATTTGAACTGAAATCAAGATTAATTCACCTTCTTCCAAAATTTTATGGATTATCTTTTGAGGATCCAAATAAACATTTAAAAGAATTTAATGTGGTCTACCAAACCTTAAAACCAAGAAATATTTCTAAATATCAAATCAAACTAAGGGAATTCTCATTCTCACTTTATGGATCTGAAAAGGATTAGATGTATTATTTACAACCTGAAGATGTAACATGTTGGAATGATTTGAAACATATTTTCTTGCAATGATTTTTTTCAACATCAAGGACCACTTCCATTCATAATGAGATATCTAGGATCAATCAAGCATAAGGGGAGTCAATGTATGAGTATTGGGAGCAATTCGAGAAATTGTGTGCAAGCTGCCCACATCACCAAATCTGTGAGAAACTCTTCATACAATACTTCTATGAAGGACTCACACCTATGGAGAGGATCATGGTGGATTTCACAGCTAGAGGAGCATTGGTGGAAAAGACACCAGTAGCTGCACATGCATTTATTTACAAGATGTCCCAAAACTCTCAACAATTTGGCGATCGAGGTACACTACATGTTCGAGGAGTACATCAAGTAAGTGATTCTTCTCTTGAGATTCATTTAATTGATGCCAAGTTGGAATAATTGACCACTATGGTGAGGTAGATTTCATTGGCTCAAAAGACATCCCAACCCCCTCTTTCATAGCCTTGGGGAATCTTAACTGAGAAAAGCCACCCAACTGACTGTTTCCCCCTACCACAAGAAACGGAATATTGTACAGAAATGTTTCCTGGGAGACCATATCAGCAACAGCAACAACCACATCCCCAAAAGAAGTTTGATTCATTTTCTCCAACATACAACCAAGGGTGTAAGTATCAATCAGACATGAGGTATGGCTCTGTACAACAACAAATTCCCCCCTTTCAACAAAACTTCCAGCAGTATCCACCTTACCAACAGGGTTTCCAACAACCCCAAAGGTAATTTGAATCTCAAGAATCAACAAGTAAACAACAAGGGAATTCTAAACCAAAGTTATATTCTAATACAAATTATATTTTGAAACAAATTGATCTTAATTAATAGAATGAGTTAAAGAGTCAAGGTTCAGAGCTGAGGGAGTTGAAGACTCAAATCATCCAGATTGCCACTTCCCTCCATGAACTAGTAAGTAAAAATTTTGGAAATCCACCTTCCCAAACTAATCCAAATCCCAAGGGTAATGTCAGTTCCATCACATTGAGAAGTGTGAATAAAAAAATGATACATATACACCTATCGTTCCACCGGGATTCACCTCAACTCTAAAAAATCTTCATTCCACACCAACTGTTGAGCAACCCAAGGAGAAAGATAAAGGTAATAAAAAGATTGATGATGTTCCTCTTAAACCCCTTACCTTTCCAAATAGAGTTGTACAAACCAAGAAGATGGCTGAGGAGGTGATGAAAAAAGAGGTTTTGGACACATTCAAGCGTGTGGAGATCAACATACCTTTACTTGAATCCATTAAACAAATACCAAAGTATGACAAATTGTTAAAAGAACTTTGTACCAATCGAAGAGGGATCAAGGGAAATGAAAGGATCAATCTTGGAAGGAATGTGTCAGTACTCATTACACCAAATCTAGAAATTCCAACAAAGTTCAAGGATCCAGGGACATTCACTATCCCATTCACCATAGGGGAGTTTCACTTTTTTGATGCACTTTGTGATTTGGGAGCTTCCATAAATGTGATGACACACTTTGTATTATCTTCTTTACAGGTTAATGAGTTGAATTAGACGAGATTAGTGGTGTATTTGGAGAATAGAGCTACAACATATTCAGTGAGAATCCTTGAGGGTGTACTTGTTCAATTAAGAGACATGATTTTTCCAGTAGATTTTTGGGGTTTGACATGGAGGAAGACCGTGTAAGTTCTCATGCTCCCATTATCTTAGGTAGAACCTTCCTCAAAACTGCAAAACTATCATAAATTTCAATGAGGGTACACTTTCTAGGTAGTTTGGATATGAAGTTGTGATATTTAATGTCATGGAATCCATAAAGTACCCCTTAGAAGACCATTCTTCTTTTGTTATCTCCCATTTTAAACCACCAAGTAAAAACCCCATGTATTTCTATTGTCCTATTCTTAGGGAAATTATGAGCATTGGTTCTAGTTTGATGTCTAAGAGTACTTCCACACCTATTTATAATGCACAAGACTCTCTTATATTTGATTTTTAAATGGAATCATATTCTGATTTTGATCATGTAAACTCTAATTATGACATGGATATTGAGTATGCTGATGGATTTTATGCTTTATACTCTGATTTTGATGATTTATATTCTGATACTGATGTTCATTGTGCACATATTTCAATGCCTTCAATTTCTCCATCCATACATCACCCCCCTACATTGGAACTTAAACAATTTCAACCTAATCTCAAATAATCATACTTATTAAGTGGTGATAAATTACCAACTATAATTTCTAACAATATCCCTTTTCAACATGAAGAAAAACTTTTGAATATTTTTAGGGATAACATTAAGTCAATCAGGTGGACCTTGTCTAACATATTAGGTATTAGTCCCTCCATTTTCATGCATAGTATTCTTTTGGAGGATGAGTCTAAACTGGTTAGGCAACCATAATGAAGACTGAATCCAACTCTTTTGGAAGTTGTTAAAAAAGAGGTTGAAATTTTTCTTGAGGTAGGTGTAACATCCCAGGTAAATAAAGAATAAAGAATTTTCATATTTATTAATATTTACGAATTAAATATTAATTTTATTTTAAAGGGGTTGCTATGTTCGATAGCGTACCCGATACGCAACGATGAGTTTCTTTGAAACTTACGTAGCACACTAGTAATAAAATAATATTATTTTAAATGTTAGTTAACAAGTAGCCGTTGTACTGGTGGGAATGGATAGAAATAACTAAAATATGATTAGATATGTTTTTAAATGTTTATACATTTACCCAATAAAAGATAAAGGCTTAAAATACGGAAAGAGTTCAATTTTAGGGCATATATACTCTAATTTTCACTAAAGGTTCACTTATCACCTTTTGACGGAGAACCGTCATTAAATATAGTTTTGATCACTCTTATACATTATTTTGGACCAAATATAACTCTTCTTTAGAATCGGGACATCAAAATTTACTTTGTGTAAATTTTTGGTACCTTTCTGATAATGTTCATTTTTTTATGAATAGTGTAAAATGTTGTATTTTAATTCAAAACCTCTTTTTAATCTAAATTATTTATATGATTAGATTATTATTTTAATTGGTTTTAAAGTGAAATTAGAAAATATTTTTACCATTTAATCCAATGGTGGTCATTGGAATCAATTTCACTTTGAAATTGGACTTAAACTGGTGTCAATCTTTTGATACTTATTGTTTCACAAAAACACGCTATTTGTCATGACAGCGGGAATTAATTATTAAATTAATTAATTTGACTTATATGTTTTGAATTTTGTAAAATGGACTTCATTTTTGAATTCGGAATATCAAATATAGCTTAGGGTGAATTTTTGGTAATTTTCTGAAAAAACTTCAATTTTTGATGAATAGTGAAACCACTAAGTGGTAATCAAGCAAACTGATTTTTCAGTTAAATGAAAGTTTACCACTAATGTGTATTGAATTTTGAAAATCCGACATACATGGTTGTCATTAAGAAGTAAAATGTGGTTCAATGAGATTAAAATAATTTTTTGGTGAATAGTAACTTTTTTTCATTAATCGCGATTAGATGTAATTAGTGAAGTTTAAGGTAAAAATGGTATTATAAGAATGTGAAAACACCATGACACTTGTCCTACACCTATTGGGTGAGTCATGGCCGACCAAGACAAGCCATGGGCCAACTTGGGGACCCCATGGAGCCACTTTAGTTGGAAAATGACATTAATATATTTTTATTTAATGTTAAAGTGAAAATGACACTAACATAAATTGTTTTACTAAAATAATTTTTAAGTGGGGTTATACAAGTCCAAATTTTGATTATAAATAGTAATTGGAAAGATAAAAATATTTCCTACATCATAGTATTTGTTTTATAATTTTCAGACATTAAATAAATTAAATTATTTATGACATAATAATGATGCAGTGATGACATCATTATTTGGCGATTTAAATAAAATGGAAAGATAATGAAAAATCTAAAACCTACACATGTCCAAAACTTATTGGATGAGTGGATTTCGAAGACTTATCACCTTATCCACGAATTATATCAATGTGGGACCTTTTGAAACCGAAACACATTTTCAAATAAAGTAATATTTCTTTACTTTCCAAAAGTGCCCCTCCTCTCCTCTTATAAAAGGCCCCCACCTCTACCCCATTTCACACACTTCTCAAGCCTTTGGCTCGGCCAACCCCTGCCCATTTTCTCTCTCCACATCCCTCTCCTCATCCTATAGGATTACCTTTGGGCAGAATCCTTTCAAAGGAAGCCTTTAGGCTCAAATCAAAAGGGAGTTACACTTTTAAAGGTAATTCATTCTCTCTTGTTCATTTGTTTTATTTTGCTTCTCCAACCCTCTAAACTCTTTTTATTTACTTATTTTGTAACAAAACCAGTACCTTCAATATACTAGGATGTTGTTATAATATTTATTTGAGCTACACTCTCACACAACTACATCAAATGGTTAAAGAACATGCGGTTTCCGTGGAAGGCGAAATTCTGCCTCCCGAAACAATGATTGTTCAATACTCATTTAACACCTTCAAGGGTGGCCATTATGATGTCACTATTTTTATATATGATATATAATATGTTTATGTTTTCTTTAAGATTCTGTATTTTTCATTTTTGGCATACCTTTATGGTTTCCATTATGGGTAAACACAATATCTTCATTTTAGGAAGTGCGGACTACCGCCCCCTCAAAGTGATGTGATTCGTTAATGCCATATGTGGGACGTGTAAAGGATGGATTTAAAGTTATTATATATGATGTTATACTGGAATTATAATATACCTCTATATCATTATTATTTCTTTCCATTAAAGTATGATATAGAAATGAAAGTAGCGTTCATGCGTACGTACGGTTTACCGTCTCCATGAACGGTGCATTTCATTTCTTATCCCCAAATGTAATGTAATATTAAAAGTACATGTATATAATGGATATATATATAATTAATGATATATCTAAATGATGAATATAATTATGGAATTAAAATATACATACCTCTCATTTAGTTTTAATTCCACTAATATGACAAAGAAATAGAAGTAGTGTTCATGCGTACGTACGACTTACCGTCTCCCTGAACGGTGCATTTCATTTCTTAACTATAAATGATTATGTAATATTATAAATACATTTATATGCTGGATATATATGATAAATATTATATCCAAATCGGGAATTTCATTCTGGATATAAATAACTTTTGACCACATGAACAACATGTAATTGTAAGATGTCAACTTTCGACTTAAGAAATAAAATATTGACAAAACAAACATTATTAACTTAAATGGTTACATAATGTTTATAACATGGAAATAAGTGATATAAAAAGAATAATGAACTTTAAAAAGGTTCTTAATCAAGTATAAATTAACTCAAGTTTATTATTCAGGACGTTAAAGAACGATCGAGTCAAGTCGGACCCAAGGTAAGGGACTTCGTCTCAATCTCCTTTCATTGAGGCATATTTCGTTTTATACACAACTTCCTTTTATACGGTGTATAAAACCTTTGACTTTTACTTTTATACAAAAGGAATCTTTTTCTACGAAGCGTTTTACTAAACGACAAAAAGGAATGTTTTTTTAACGTACGCGGTGACAACGACTTTTTCCGCCGCCGCGAGTATTATTTGGTCTTTGGCTTCCTCAACAAGCCGTATTGTTTTTAGAATAAAATAAATACCATATACTCTTTTATGTATTTTGGTATTGAAAATGGTTTTGATAAAGGATTATATTATGTCAATATATTTATGTTATATTATGATTGAAATGTGGAAATGTTATCATTCCTTTATATTGGTTTTATGTTTTATGATTTTATATTGGTACTTGGACATTTTAACGGGTGGTTACGTTATAAACCATATGACGGGTGGTGCCGTGAATACCAGGACGGGTGGTTATGTTATAACCTCCAATGCATTGGGTATGGAAGTCGGCCGTATGGCTATTCCATTAAGTATGTATGGAAATTGGCCGTATGGATATTCCATTAAGTGATATGTGTGGAAGTCAACCGTATGGTTATTCCACTTAAGTATGTTTATGTCCCAAGTTACCTTTATATATTCTATGTGTTCTTTATATGGGTTTTATGGTAATCCTTTGGTTACAAAAAGGTAAGTAATGATACTTTATTCAGTGAATATTTTTTTTACTACTTCATGAAGGTGAAGGTATTACTTTGATATAGTATACATGGTTTACTTGATGTTTGAAAAACTAACAGTTTTCATTCTTTTTGTATCCCTTACTGAGCTTTTTATGCTCACCCCAAGTTTTTTTGAAATGTTTTTCACAGGACTTAATATGGAATAAGGTCAAGGATGGGATCAAGGTAATGTCATGCTATATAAAACATGGAACTAGAAATGTTTCTTTCAAGAGTTTTTTTTTATTATGGAAACTTAGTATAAGTGACTACTTTGTAATCTTTTGAGATGTAATAGTTATGTTCTAATTCTCTAAAACTCTAAACCTGAAAAGATCCTCGACGTGAATTATTCATTTAATTCAATATTAAGGTTTAAGGCTGGGGCCTTATAGTTGGTATCAGAGGACGGTTTAGACAACTTTAGGAGTTAGAAAAGTGTTAAATTATAATATGATTGAAATGATATAGCATTTACGGATTACCATGTTGCTTCGCCTAAGATATTTCTGTGTTCAGAATGGTTTTCCGCAGAGGAAACAAAGCAGCTATGTTGGGACGACATCAGGAGGAAGATAACCTTCCAAATCAGCAACCTGAGATGGTCAGAATCGGAACTGAACAGTTTGTTGCAGTGATGGCACAGTTGACTCAGGCTATAAATGGTGGTGGTATCCATGCATGAGATCAGCCAGATCAACCGCAGAGGAACATGTCAGTGGTGGAACATTTCATGAGGCAACATCCCCCATCATTCAGAGGATCATCTGACCCTGTGCAAGCTGAAGGGTGGATTAAAGCACTGGAGAAGATTTTTGATGTCATGGGGTGTTCAGAACATCAAAAGGTTAGTCTTGTTATTTACCATTTTTAAGGTGAAGCTGATCAGTGGTGGTCGATGGTGAAAAATATAAGGGATAGTGATGAGATTGAGGATCTTCACTGGGACGAATTCAAAGGTATGTTTCTTGAGAAATATTTTCCTAAGGTGGTTCGTCTTAGGATAGAAAAACAGTTCCTAGAATTGAGGCAGGAGGATGATTCAGTGGCTACTTATGAAGAAAAGTTCACTCGATTGGCAAGGTATGCTCCAAACTTCATACGAGATCTTGATAGTAAAATAAACCGTTTTTACTCAGGGTTAAAGCCAAAGTATCGAAGGGCTTTAGCTTCTCGTGAATTCAAAAGTTATGAAAAACTTGTTCGATGTGCGGAGAAGGTGGAAATGGAGTTTGCTGATGATCAGGTGTTCTATGACAAACAACAGAATAAGAGGTCTAGTTGGCAGGAAAAGGGGAAGAATTCATCAAATAAGCAAGGAGGTAAGAAAACCAAATATCCATCCTGTGATAAGTGTGGTAAAATGCATCCTGGAGAATGTTTATCCAAGTCTGTTAAGTGCTTTCGGTGTGGTAAGTCTGGTCATATTGCTCGTAACTGTAAGGAAGATGATCAAGCAGGAAATGAAAAGCCAACGGTAAGATGTTTTAAGTGTAATGAAATGGGTCATTATGAAAACAAGTGTCCAACGAAGAACTCAACTGGGGGAATGCAGCTAGACTACAAGCAGAAAGGGGTGGTAAAATCATTTTCAACAACTTCAGCAGATGTTGGGCCATTGAATGAAGTGGTATCAGCTCTAGGGAGCTCAGTATTTTTCGAAGATTGACTTGAGATCGGGGTACCATCAGTTGAAAGTAAAAGAAGCAGACGTTCCTAAGACTGCGTTCCGTACTAGATATGGCCATTATGAATTTGTAGTTATGCCTTTTGGGTTAACCAATGCATCTGCTGTATTCATGGACCTTATGAATAAAATTTTCCATGAGTTCTTGGATAAGTTTGTGTTTTGAGGTTTGGGAAGAGGTTATGTGTGCCTTGTGATTCACAGTTGAAGAGAGAGTTGTTATGTGATGCTCATAGTTCTCCGTTTTCAGTTCATCCTGGCAGTACTAAGATGTATACAGATCTGCGGGAGTATTACTGGTGGGATGGAATGAAAAGAGACATTGCTGATTTTACTGTAAAGTGTTTGACATGTCAATAGGTTAAAGTAGAGCGGCAGGGATGCTTCAGCCTTTACCAGTGCCAGAGTGGAAATGGGAAAACATATCCATGGACTTTGTTGTGGGATTACCGAGGACATCTTGAGGTAATAATGCAATCTGGGTTATTGTTGATCGCTTGACCAAATCTGCTCATTTCCTTTCTATACGAGATAGTTTCTCTCTTGATCAACTTTCCCGTTTGTATCTTAAAGAGATAGTTAGGTTACATGGAGTTCCTCTCTCCATTGTATCGGATCATGATCCCAGGTTTACTTCTAACTTTTGGAAAGGCCTTCAGAAGTCGTTGGGTACTGAATTAAATTTTAGTACAGCTTTTCATCCTCAATCAGATGGGCAGTCAGAACGAACAATTCAGACATTGGAGGATATGCTACGAGCTTGTTCTATGGATTATCAGGTAAGTTGGGACCAACATCTTTCTTTGGTTGAGTTTTCATATAATAACAGTTTTCATTCCAGTATACAGATGGCACCATTTTAGGCATTATATGGGAAGCGGTGTCGAACTCTAGCTTTCTGGGATGAAGTGGGTGAAAGAAAGTTGATGGGACCATAATTGGTAGAAGAGATGGTAGAAAAAGTTCAGCTAATTCAGAAACACATGAGAATAGCTCAGAGCAGGCAGAAGAGTTATTCGGATAACCGGAGGAAGGATCTATCTTTTGAGGTAGGTGATCATGCTTTTCTCAAGGTTTCTCCTTGGAAAAGTGTGATGAGATTTGGTAAGAAAGGAAAGTTGAGTCCATGGTTGGTTGGACCATATGAAATTCTGGAAAGAGTTGGATCAGTTGCATACTGAGTGGCTTTACCTCCTAGTTTATCTCAGGTACACAATATTTTTCACGTTTCGATGTTGAGAAAGTATATGCCAGATCCATCTCATGTTTTGAGTCCAGAGATAGTTCAGTTGGAAGAGAACCTATCTTATGAGGAACAACCGGTACAGATTCTGGACCACATGGAGCAAGTGTTACGGAATAAGGTGATTCATCAGGTAAATGTTTTGTGGAAAAACCATTTGATTGAAGAGGCAACATGGGAATCTGAAAATGCTATGAGGGATAAATACCCCCACTTATTTTAATAAGTGAATAAAATTGCGAGGACGCAATTCCCAAAAGGGGGGAAGGATGTAACATCCCAGGTAAATAAAGAATAAATAATTTTCATATTTATTAATATTTACGAATTAAATATTAATTTTATTTTAAAGGGGTTTCTATGTTCGATAGCGTACCTGATACGCAACGATGAGTTTCTTTGAAACTTACGTAGCACACTAGTAATAAAATAATATTATTTTAAATGTTAGTTAACAAGTAGTCGTTGTACTGGCAGGAATGGATAGAAATAACTAAAATATGATTAGATATGTTTTTAAATGTTTATACATTTACCCAATAAAAGATAAAGGCTTAAAATACGGAAAGAGTTCAATTTTAGGGCATATATACTCTAATTTTCACTAAAGGTTCACTTATCACCTTTTGACGGAGAACCGTCATTAAATATAGTTTTGATCACTCTTATACATTCTTTTGGACCAAATATAACTCTTCTTTAGAATCGAGACATCAAAATTTACTTTGTGTAAATTTTTGGTACCTTTCTGATAAAGTTCATTTTTTATGAATAGTGTAAAATGTTGTATTTTAATTCAAAGCCTCCTTTTAATCTAAATTATTTATATGATTAGATTATTATTTTAATTGGTTTTAAAGTGAAATTAGAAAATATTTTTACCATTTAATCCAATGGTGGTCATTGGAATCAATTTCACTTTGAAATTGGACTTAAACTGGTGTCAATCTTTTGATACTTATTGTTTCACAAAAACACGCTATTTGTCATGACAGCGGGAATTAATTATTAAATTAATTAATTTGACTTATATGTTTTGAATTTTGTAAAATGGACTTCATTTTTGAATTCGGAATATCAAATATAGCTTAGGGTGAATTTTTGGTAATTTTCTGAAAAACTTCAATTTTTGATGAATAGTGAAACCACTAAGTGGTAATCAAGCAAACTGATTTTTCAGTTAAATGAAAGTTTACCACTAATGTGTATTGAATTTTGAAAATCCGACATACATGGTTGTCATTAAGAAGTAAAATGAGGTTCAATGAGATTAAAATAATTTTTTGGTGAATAGTAACATTTTTTCATTAATCGCGATTAGATGTAATTAGTGAAGTTTAAGGTAAAAATGGTATTATAATAATGTGAAAACACCATGACACTTGTCCTAAACCTATTGGGTGAGTCATGGCCGACCAAGGCAAGCCATGGGCCAACTTGGGGACCCCATGGAGCCACTTTAGTTGGAAAATGACATTAATATATTTTTATTTAATGTTAAAGTGAAAATGACACTAACATATATTTTTTTACTAAAATAATTTTTAAGTGGGGTTATACAAGTCCAAATTTTGATTATAAATAGTAATTGGAAAGCTAAAAAGATTTCCTACATCATAGTATTTTTGTTATAATTTTTAGACATTAAATAAATTAAATTATTTATGACATAATAATGATGCAGTGATGACATCATTATTTGGCGATTTAAATAAAATGGAAAGATAATGAAAAATCTAAAACCTACACATGTCCAAAACTTATTGGATGAGTGGATTTTGAAGCCTTATCACCTTATCCACGAATTATATCAATGTGGGACCTTTTGAAACTGAAACACATTTTCAAATAAAGTAATATTTCTTTACTTTCTAAAAGTGCCCCTCCTCTCCTCTTATAAAAGGCCCCCACCTCTACCCCATTTCACACACTTCTCAAGCCTTTGGCTCGGCCAAAACCTACCCATTTTCTCTCTCCACATCCCTCTCCTCATCCTAGAGGATTCCCTTTGGGCAGAATCCTTTCAAAGGAAGCCTTTAGGCTCAAATCAAAAGGGAGTTACACTTTTAAAGGTAATTCATTCTCTCTTGTTCATTTGTTTTATTTTGCTTCTCCAACCCTCTAAACTCTTTTTATTTACTTCTTTTGTAACAACACAAGTATCTTAAATATACTAGGATGTTGTTATAATATTTATTTGATCTACACTCTCACACAACTACATCAAATGGTTAAAGAACATGCGGTTTCCGTGGATGGCGAAATTCTGCCTCCCGAAACAATGATTGTTCAATACTCATTTAACACCTTCAAGGGTGGCCATTATGATGTCACTATTTTTATATATGATATATAATATGTTTATGTTTTCTTTAAGATTCTGTATTTTTCATTTTTGGAATACCTTTATGGTTTCCATTATGGGTAAACACGATATCTTCATTTTAGGAAGTGCGGACTACCGCCCCCTCAAAGTGATGTGATTCGTTAATGCCATATGTGGGACGTGTAAAGGATGGATTTAAAGTTATTATATATGATGTTATACTGGAATTATAATATACCTCTATATCATTATTATTTCTTTCCATTAAAGTATGAGATAGAAATGAAAGTAGCGTTCATGCGTACGTACGGCTTACCGTCTCCATGAACGGTGCATTTCATTTCTTATCCCCAAATGTAATGTAATATTAAAAGTACATGTATATAATGGATATATATATAATTAATGATATATATAAATGATGAATATAATTATGGAATTAAAATATACATACCTCTCATTTAGTTTTAATTCCACTAATATGACAAAGAAATAGAAGTAGCGTTCATGCGTACGTACGGCTTACCGTCTCCATGAACGGTGCATTTCATTTCTTACCTCTAAATGATTATGTAATATTATAAATACATTTATATTCTGGATATATATGATACATATTATATCCAAATCGGGAATTTCATTCTGGATATAAAGAACTTTTGACCACATGAACAACATGTAATTGTAAGATGTCAACTTTCGACTTAAGAACCAAATATTGACAAAACAAACATTATTAACTTAAATGGTTACATAATGTTTATAACATGGAAATAAGTGATATAAAAAGAATAATGAACTTTAAAAAGGTTCTTAATCAAGTATAAATTAACTCAAGTTTATTATTCAGGACGTTAAATAACGATCGAGTCAAGTCGGACCCAAGGTAAGGGACTTCATCTCAATCTCCTTTCATTGAGGCATATTTCGTTTTATACACAACTTCCTTTTATACTGTGTATAAACCCTTTGACTTTTACTTTTATACAAAAGGAATCTTTTTCTACGAAGCGTTTTACTAAACGAAAAAAAGGAATGTTTTTTTAACGTACGCGGTGACAACGACTTTTTCCACCGCCGCGAGTATTATTTGGTATTTGGCTTCCTCAACAAGCCGTATTGTTTTTAGAATAAAATAAATACCATATACTCTTTTATGTATTTTGGTATTGAAAATGGTTTTGATAAAGGATTATATTATGTCAATATATTTATGTTATATTATGATTGAAATGTGGAAATGTTATCATTCCTTTATATTGGTTTTATGTTTTATGATTTTATATTGGTACTTGGACATTTTAACGGGTGGTTACGTTATAAACCATATGACGGGTGGTGCCGTGAATACCAGGACGGGTGGTTATGTTATAACCTCCAATGCATTGGGTATGGAAGTCGGCCGTATGGCTATTCCATTAAGTGTGTATGGAAATTGGCCGTATGGCTATTCCATTAAGTGATATGTGTGGAATTCAACCGTATGGTTATTCCACTTAAGTATGTTTATGTCCCAAGTTACCTTTATATATTCTATGTGTTCTTTATATGGGTTTTATGGTAATCCTTTGGTTACAAAAAGGTAAGTAATGATACTTTATTCAGTGAAGATTTTTTTTACTACTTCATGAAGGTGAAGGTATTACTTTGATATAGTATACATGGTTTACTTGATGTTTGAAAAACTAACAGTTTTCATTCTTTTTGTATCCCTTACTGAGCTTTTTATGCTCACCCCAAGTTTTTTTGAAATGTTTTTCACAGGACTTAATATGGAATAAGGTCAAGGATGGGATCAAGGGAATGTCATGCTATATAAAACATGGAACTAGAAATGTTTCTTTCAAGAGTTTTTTTTTATTATGGAAACTTAGTATAAGTGACTACTTTGTAATCTTTTGAGATGTAATAGTTATGTTCTAATTCTCTAAAACTCTAAACCTGAAAAGATCCTCGACGTGAATTATTCATTTAATTCAATATTAAGTAAGGTTTAAGGCTGGGGCCTTATAGTAGGTATAATTTATCCCATTTAAAATTCTCATTGGGTGAGTCCTATTCAGGTTGTGCCTAAAACAATTCGTTTTAATATTGTTAAAAATGATAAAGAGGAGTTAGTTCCAATGAGGGTGAAAAACAGTTGGTGTGTGTGTATTGATTATAGGAAACTAAATCAATCCACTCATAAGGACCATTTCCTATCCCATTTATTGATCAGATGCTTGAGAGACTAGTAGGTAAAACACACTATTTTTTCTTGGATGGATTTTATGTATATTTTTAGGTTCCTATTGCTCTGGAGGATCAAGATAATACAACATTCACTTGTCCATTCTGTACATTTTCCTACTGAATGATTCTATTTGGACTTTGCAATGCCCCAGGTACCTTCTAGAGATGCATGGTGAGTATTTTTTATGATTTTATTGAGACCTACATGGAGGTATTCATGGATGATTTTATAGTATATGGGTCTTCATTTGATGATTGTATCTCTAGTCTAGGAAAGGTTTTGAGTCGTTGTATTGAGAAGAATCTGGTCTTAAACTTTGAAAAGTGTCATTTTATGGTAGAGCATGGAATTGTCTTAGGGTATGTACTGTCAAAACATGGGATAGAGGTTGATAGATCTAAGGTAGATATTATTTCATCCCTACCCTATCCTTCATGTGAGTGTGATGTGAGATCTTTTCTAGGGCATGCAGGATTTTATCGGTGCTTCATCAAATATTTTAGTAAGATTGTTCTTCCTATGTCACGATTACTTCAAAAGAATTCTGATTTTGTGTTTGATGTTTCTTTCAGAAATTCCTTTGATGAGATAAAATAGCTTCTGACCACTCCACCTATCATACAGCCTCCATTGTGGTAGCTTCCTTTTGAGCTCATGTGTGATGCCTCCAACTTCGCAGTTGGAGCTGTCTTATCTCAAAGGGTGGGGGGACGTTCACATGTGATTTAATATGAATTGAGGACACTAGATTTAGCCCAATAAAACTACACAACCAAGTAAAATGAGTTTCTTGACATCATGTTTGCTTTAGATAAATTATGTTCATATTTATTGGGATTTAAATTAGTTTTTTTTCTTTCTAACAATGCAGCTTTGAGGTACCTCTTTAAGAATCTAGATGAAAATTCTAGACTTATATTATGGATGATCCTTCTTCAAGAATTTGATATTGAGATATAAGGAAAATAAGGGATTATAAAACTTGGTGGTGGACCACATGAGTAGTCTTACTCACACACTAGAGGATGACACCATGGACCAGGTACCACTTCGAGACACTTTCCCTGGTGAGCATCTTTATTTCATCTCAGGTATGCATCCTTGGTATGCTAATATAGTTAACTACCTTATTGCCTCTAAAATCCCTAAAAATCTAAATAAACATCAAGTCCAAAAGTTAAAGAGTGAGTCAAGATATTATGTTTTGGATGATCCATACCTCTAGCTCATGTGTAGTGATAAAGTTATTAGGAGGTGTGTTCTTGATCATGAGTTTGAGTCTGTTTTGCAATTATTTCATACCCTTGATTTTGGTGGATAATTTGGACCACAACGGGTACCTATGAATGTTTTGGAATATAAATTGTATTGGCCTAGTTTATTCCATGATTCTCATGTGTTTTGTAAGTCATGCTCACATTGACAACACACTGGTAATATTTCTAGGAGACACGAGATTCCCCAAAAAACCATATTATTCTGTGTGATTTTTTATGTATAGGGAATCGATTTTATGGGTCCTTTTCCTAGTTCATTTGGGTTTTTGTATATTTTGGTTGTTTTTTATTATGTGATAAAATGGGTGGAGGATAAGGCCACCAGGACTGATGATTCTCACTTTGTAGTGGACTTTGTCAAGACACGGATTTTTTGTAAGTTTAGAGTACCAAAGGCCATCATTAGTGACCAAGGGACACAATTATATAATCAGAATTTGGCTTCCCTCCTTTGGAAGTATGGCATGATGCACAAAACATCAACACTATAACACCCCCAAACAAATGGCCAGAATGAGGTTTCAAATCGTGAGTGGAAACAAATTTTGGAGAAAATCATGCAGCCGAATAAGAAAGATTGGAGCAAGTGCTTGGATGATGCACTATGGGCATATAGGATAGCATAAAAAACTCCAATCGGTATGTCCCCATTTTGGACTGTTTTTGGGAAAGTGTGCCACCTCCCAGTGGAAGTTGAGCATTAGTCTTATTGGGATATAAAAAAATGCAATATGAATTTGGCCCAAGATGGAATTCAAAGGAAGCTGCAAATTCAAGATCTTGAGGAGATTCTATTGTCTTCATATGAGAACTCAAGGCTCTAAAATGAAAGATCAAAAGAATCTCATGATATAATGATCCAACAAAAGGAGTTTCTTGTTATAGAGAAATTCCGTCTCTACAGTTCACGACTGAAGCTGATGCCTGGTAAGTTGTGTTCCAGATGGTTAGGTCCTTATGTTGTGACTAATGTTTGTCCTTATGGTGCATTGGAGATCACAAAAGAGGACACAGGAAGGATCTTTACATTCAATGGGAAATGTTTGAAGAAATATATTTAGGGACTTCCTACTGATGTCATGGATTTCATCACACTACATGACCCCATCACCACTTAAGCATATTAGGTTATTCCTAACCCTTTCACTTCTTTATTCTTTTTTCTATTTAAAATTATACATTTCATGGGTATATATCATCTCATGGGTTTACATTGAGTACAATACAATATTTTAAGTGTGGTGTTGGGAACCTTTTAGTTTAGTAATTTCAATTATTTTCCTTTTTTCAATGATTTTAAAAAAAATGTGTGTTTTTCAAATGTTGTGTGTTTATTTTTCATTTTTTTGTGTGTTTTCAAAAATTTTGAGCTGAAATGATTCTCATAACCATTTTGAAATTCATATCAATAAGTGAAAAAATTTATCCCCTAAAACTAAGCATAAATAAATTCTTAAAATAACATTGTTTCAAGTTCAAATATTTAGTAATTTCATGAAACGTACTCTGAATTTTGAATCCCATGACACATCTCACTGTCTTAATATTTGAAATCACTTTCTGGTGAGGCTTCTAAACCATTCTTTTCATATTTTTTACATTTACCTCACATATTGAAATAACCAAACCATGCTTGATTTAACCAGAATTTGATTTATTCCTGTCAAAATTTGAGGGTTTGAGGTACTTATGTTTAAATTATTAAGGCATTTGTTTGGTATTAAAGCCCCTATTTCAAAGAATCCTTTTTTATAATGGCCTACCTTGAACATTTAATCCTTGTAGCCCTTATAATCCATGAACATCCTGTTATTTTAGCCACATTACAAGCCAATTTTCCCTATCTAACCAACTCTTTAAGTGAAATTGCATAATATAGTTGAACTTTAGTGTGGAAGAATCTATCTTATGTTGTGCTACCATATTATGTGATAATTTGGGAGGAAAATTAAATTCTGAAGAGATGTGTTTTCTACTAAAGGAAATCATTATATTGAATGTTTTTCCTTTTCTGTAGCTTTCATTATAAGTGAAGTTGTGCCTTTTTGGGGTTTCTAATATAGGGAGAAATTTATGCCTATCTGGAGCATTCAAGAAAATCATGTTTGAGAAGATTGACATTTTTACTGCTGAAATTTTGAATATTGTGAACATTACTTTATTTTTTATTATGATGAACATGAATTGATGTTATGGGGATCGAGGAGGAGACAATACTTAAGTGAAAATTTGATTAATGCAATTTTTCATCAAAAAGAGTAAAGCCCCCCTCATTCAGCATCAGAATATTTCACATCTAAATCATACCAACTGAAAGACACAAAACAACACTGGAAAGTCATCATGATAAACATATGTACTTGAATCACATCTGGTGGCGATTTAGGAATTTATCAAGCCTATGGTGACCCTTGTATGAGTTTGGATGAGAAATAAATTGCTGAAAAATTGACATTTGTGTGATAAGATAAAATTCAAGTGAGGTAAGTGTTTTGTGCATGGGAGGATAAATTAAGTGGAAATATATTGAATGGTATAAATTGAGAACTTGAAATAATATATTTTTATGAGGCATGATAACTTTTTTTTCTTGGTGTTGAATTGTTAGATCTTGGGGATATGTGTTTTAAAATTTGTTTTGATTTGATATTGATGTTTACTTATCACAGTTTTTTGGAATACATGATATGAGGTTTTGTCCAGGAGTGCAAAAGGGTAAGTTTGGGGGAGTTGATAAAACACAATTTTATTGAATATTTTATTTATAATAAATGATATAATTTCCTCATATTGTGGTAACTATGTTTATTGATGGAATATTTGGGATTAGATCACTCTTTTGAAAATTTGATGAAAATTCTAGTTTTACCCTTTAAAAATTAACTGTAGTATTTTGAACATAAATAATTTTATTTGAATTAATTGAACATAAAATTGTGTAAATATGTTCCTGACATAATTTTCTACAACTTTAATTTAGGACATTAGAGCTAAATCATGCATTGATTGGTGAAAATGGTTCATGAAGTCAAAGTTGGTCTGGACTCACCAGATTGGACATGGGTTCTGTATTTTGGTCATAACTTCTTCATCCATACTTGGATTAGGCCCAAATTTTTATAGGAGCTATAAGACACAATTTCGCACGAATCATCCTTATGTAAGGATAGTTTATTCACGCGTTTTTTGTGGTAAAATGGGTGGTTCCAGTTGGCATAAAATATTTGGCAGAGACTCATCATTCACACTTGAAACCACTTTAAACCTAGCTTCCCCTCCACTATATAAATTAGTTATTTTTCTCATTTTTAGGTTTGGGATGTGTATTGGAAAGTTTAGGTCAAAGGATAAGTGGATCCACTCCAATTCTCCAACCATTTCAACAAGGGTATCTCTTGAAGAAAGGATCCCTTCGACGAAGCCTTCTTCTTCTCCTTCTTCTTCTTTGTCGTGTTGTAATACATTTGTTTGTGTAATAAAATTATTTGTCATTATTTTATTTATTATATTTTATTCTATTTTTTTTCAAATTTATTCTTCTCTTAATCTTCCTAATTGGGCTGGAATCAAGAGTTGAGATGATATTGGGTTCTTCCCTTTCAATCCTTTGCTCATGAAAAACGTCTCCATGATGACCACACCGCCCATGGAAGAGTAGTTTTCTTAGTGATAGATCTATATTCTACACTATTAATTTAATTATTTTGATTGATCTACTATAATTCACTTAATATGATCCATTAATTGAGTTCTTAAATTATATAAACTGAGCGATCAATTAAACAATTAACACAAAAACACGTGAGGTTGAGTATTGTGTGAATTGTGAGAGTGTGACCTTAATCAGTAATACAAGGTCACACGAGATAAATTTATAGAGTTAAAATATAATACCGAAACAAAATTCATTATCATTTTATAAAATGGATATGTTCCCTAATTTATCACTGACCATAATCTATCCTTAGAACATCAATCAAATCAGGGTGTTGCGATTTCATGTTTCGAAGATAGCCTAGGGTTTAATTCGCTGCATCTTTGTGGTAAAGTAAATTATCGTAGGTTTAGGGGGTTAAAAAGTTAGGTGATCATAATTAAGTGGATGTCAATTTAGATGATAATGATAAATAATTGAGTTAATAGGTATATTTAGATTGATTTTACCTTTTAAAATATTTTCTAAAAAAACATCTTCTTGTTGTGTCTTATTAATCAAACTTCATTTCAAAAATAAAAACAAAAAAAATAAAGTATTCTACCAACAAAATTCATCAAGGTTTATAATTGGTAAGAAAATCCCCCATATTTTTTATGTAGTTTATTTTATTCTCTTTTAAATTATTTTCATAATACCATTAATAAGTTGTTTGAATTACTGCCTCTTTGACAGATGACCTTGGTCAGCCACTCTACTGCACCTAAGTACCCCAAAAACCATTAATCATTTGAGGGTGCCGACGACAGCACATTTCATTCCTTCATACTCATTCCATAAAAAGACATATATCATCACATCCTGTCCATGATGGAGGATTAGATGTTGATTCTACACTATATCCTCCAGACATGTCAAGACGTCATTTCATCAGTGGAAAAAGGTGAGGAATCGATCCCACGACATGATCTCCTTAGGCGGGTTGATCTATCCACAACATCATATAATCCCTCTATAGTAGATCCCCATCCATTATCCAGTCCAGGAGGGTCAATATCCATATTACATGATACAAGGATAACTGGATTGGGAACAAATACTCATTCTAACTGGGGGACACCGGACCAACGTGGTGGCTGCTTCAGGGCAAGAATATATCCCTACCAGAACTCAATATGTTTGTCATCATATCTTGGAGACATTAAGGGAACAAATTAGATAGGTACTTGTGCATGAAAATCATTACCAACAGTAGGCAGCCCCAGTTTCCTACTAGAGAGCACACAAAAAAGAAAGGCCCCAAAGAAAATTGGAAATTAAAAAATCACATTCATGATTTTTCTCTTTTGGATGCTGTAGTTCTTGCCGCCATCAAACATTTATCAACAGAGGATCAAGATCTTATTAGTATATTATCAAATTATGGAAGAGACAATAGAAATTGCAAAGGTCCTCCTCACAATGTCGCTACCAGCAGCTCTGAAGTTCCTCCCCAGAGCCCCCATGGGGGAAACCTCTATAGGCTAGAGATGATGGATCACGAGATATTATCTCCTGATGCGTGTCAAGGTAGCCCTTCCCTTAACCAGAATATTTTTCAACAAGAAGGACCTCCCATTTATATATTCTTCACTGATGGTCCTCCCTAAGGTATATGCTACAGATATGATTCACCTTATAGTCGTACATCAAGTCGTAATGGTAGTCATTTCCATGATGGAAGTCACTACGAAGGCCCTACCTATAGTGACATTAGGTAATGATAAGGTAATATTCTCATTGAAGTATATCCTTAAGGCCCTCCCCAGAGTGTACATTTCAGATACTGTCCCTATAGCCAAATATATGATGGTAATCCTTACCATAATAGCAGTCATTGTGAAGTCCCTCCCCTCAATGACACCAAGCAGAAAGAAGGTCATCCCCTTGCTACAATCTGACCTGTAGGTCCTCCCTAGGGTATACACCACAAAATTCCTATCTACAGCTAGACAGTAAGATGTGATGGTAGTACTAACCATCATGACACTGACTATGAAGGTCCTCTTGCAATCTAAATTCAAACCGGTGAGAATGTCCTCACCTCGCCAGGTCAGATACAAGAAAACCCTCATTTGATGAGGCGCTTACAAAAATAGAGTATGGTGTATGGGATAGTCTCTACATGAACAGTGATATCCTTTCTCATCTAGAGGAAGGACCAAGGCCACACTCATCTTTCGATCCACCCTCGTACTGTTCAAATGTCAACAAGACTCCCACTAACCCTACTGCTTGGAATGAAATCATTAAGGAACAGTCAAACCAAGTGGATCAAGCAGAAGATTCCCTGGAAGAACAATAAAAATATATATTTCTTGTGAGAAGACAAATATATATTGATGAAATACTATTGATGTATTTCCCCACAACCACTTCTTAGTTCAACATACCAAATGAGTTGTCAGAAGAATGTATGCATAACATTTGCCTCAATATCTGGATGACTCTCTGCAAGTTAAAAGCAAATTTTTTACCCTATTATGGGTACACAGACCATGTTAATGTCTTGGAATTGATTTTCCATCAAATTGACCAATAATATCTTCCGTATGCATAAAATCCACAATTATAAAGGTGAAAGAATGACCTCAAGATGGCCTGCCTCCATGTGTTACACAAGTTGCATTGTCTTATCAGCGATTCCCTGTCTGGTGTTCATATCTGAGGATGGGGAGAACATGGAGCTCTACACTTCACCCCGCTATCTGTACAATATAACTAAGTTTAAATGGCATCCTGTAATGTTATTACCCAAAGGCAGAAATCAAATGAAGTCCCTACTCATGAAAGGTGGAATGCTAGACAAAAGCCATCCTTGAGTAAGTATCAGAAGTATCAGGCTCGACGAGATCAAGCCATCGAGAAGCTCCTGAACCAGGAAGATGAGAACATACAGTAGGCTACCCATTTAAGATAATTCAATCAATGATCTATGGTCATGTTCTTGGAATCAAGTAATTCACATGTAGACCCGGCACCATGTCTGGCTCACATCCGCATGGGAATGCATAGGATCAAGAAGGCGACAATAGTAGTGGCATCCACAGCAACACGGGATCAACCCCATATAGTAAGGCTAGGGAAATTTTTAACTCGGAATTCCCCTATAGGACCAGAAAATCTGTAACACTCCAAGCTTCTACGGTACGCTTCTCTTTGAATAATGTGATAGCGTGTGTTGTACTCAACACCGAGTTCTAACACACCATAACCAATCAAACTAGCCGTTATGAATAGTAATACCTACTTTTTGAAATTATATATATTTTATATTTCAAAATGGACTTCATTTTTGGATTCGGAATATCGAATTTAGCCTAAGGTGAAATTTTGGTACATTTCGGATAACTTTCATATTTTGATGAATAGTGAAAATTACTAAATTTTAATTAAAAACAACTTTTTTAATCAAAATAATTAATAGTGATAAATTATGAATTTGAGTGGTTTTAAAGTATATTTAGAATATATTTTTACCATTTAATATAATTTTGGTCATTGGACATAATTTTACAATTAAACCGAACATAAACAAGTGTCAATCTTTTGATAGTTATTATCTCTTAAAAACACGCTTTTTGTTTTGACAGCGGGAATTAATTTTAAATTAATTTCTGCCACTTCTGTGTTTTGAATTTAGAAAAATGGATTCCATATTTGGAATCAGGATGTTCAAATTGTGTAAATAGGTAACTTTTATTTTTAGACATTTTGAATAATTACTGCGGTAAATATTTTATTTACCATGGTTAAGGGTAAATCCGGTAAATAAGGGTTAAAAAATAATATTATAATAATACTAAATTACCCTAAAACGTGTCCTAGACTTATTGGTTGATAAATGTTCGACCATAGGCATCTTTGGGTCGATTTTGGGACCCCATGGTGCCACTTGTAGGTGATAAGGACACTTTATTTTAATTAAGTTAAAATGAATACAAAAATGACACAAGCATATATCTTTTAGCAAAACAATATTTACATAAGGTTATATATGTTGGATTTTAGATTATAAATATTCATTAGAAAGATAAAAATATTTCCCACATAATGATATTTTATTTATAATTTTTAGACATTAAATAATTTAATTTATTTATGACACAGTGATGATGAATTAATTACTATAATAGTGAAAAATTAAAATAATTGATATTATAAATACCCAAATAAATATAATATGAAACTTTTAATGAATTAAACTAATTTTCTAGGATAATATGATATATTAAGATTGATTTAATTGACTTTTTTCGAAGTAATCAATCTTTTATGAGTTTCACAAAAATCAACTATTGAATAGTGTCAAAATTGACATAAAAGAGTTATTAAAACAAATATTATATTATTAATTGATATTAAATTCCTAAAAATCTAAGGTTCGGCCAAGAGACTTATATCATGATAGGTTCATCATTAATGGACCACTTGGGGGTCTCTTGGATTTATATAGTAAGTTTATTAACCATATTATATAAAAATACAAAGAGACATTGTAAAAGTGAAACTAATTAACTTAGAGTTAATACTTAAAGATAAGGTTAATATAAGTACCCCAACCTGTATAAATTCTATTGGTTGAGTGTTTTTCGACCTATAACCACCTTAACCTTTGAATAATCAACTTTTTAGCCATTAGAAACCGAATATGAATTTATTATAAACTAATATTTCTTGCTTTTCCAAAGGTGCCCCTCACCCCTCTTATAAAAGGGCACTCCTCCTTCTCATTTCTTCACACCTTCAAAGCCTTTTGGTTCGGCCAAACTCTTCCCAAATACTCTCCCAACATCCCTAAATACAACCTAGAGGCCTTATTTTGATCAGAAAGCCAACCTAAGGAGCCCTTTTGATCAAATCAAAAGGAAGAACCCGAAGAAGAGGTAATGTTTTCACCACCCCTTTTCAAGTTCCTTTCTTCTTCCACTTCTTCTTTCTTTGTTCTTACCATTCTAAAATAATAACTCCAGTATCTCACATATACTGTGATGTTATTATAAATATGGTACAACCATATTCAGTATTCTATCCACCCTTTGAATAACATGTCACCATACGTGCGTACGTACGGCTTACCGTCTCCACGTCGTGGTGTAATTGTTATTCAATATATTATTATTTGGATGAGTATAATAATGATGTGTAACTCATGTAAATAATAAATATAACATGTTAATGATTCTGTATATATGATATACCATCCATTTATATATTTTTTTAATATCAAAAGAATGATATTGTCGCTCGTGCGTACGTACGGACTACCGTCTCCACGAACGCGATGAGATTCATTCTCCATCATATCCATTCAAGTATAATTATCATTTGATGATTTAAAAATGATGTTTAAGGACTTGATATCATTCTGGATATGAATAAGATACAACAAACATGGCTTATGTAACAAAACATATAAAAGAAAATGAGTAAGTTAACACCCGAAACGACGATAATTCTAAGATATTATTAACAAATCAATGTTAAAAGATCATATATGATATCATATTAATATATATGATTATTGTATAATTTAATAACAATTATTTCACCATTATACAGGAGGTTAACCTACCCCAACCAAGGAAAAGTACAAGGTAATGGGTTTTCATCTCACTCCTTATTCCTCTGAGATTCATGCCATATTGCCACCATTACCTTTTGTGTGGTGTATGTACTGCCCATAATTATATTCTTTGTGTAATACACTTTAATTTATGTGTATTTACATATTCATTGTATGATACCTCATTCATGGGTTGTACGTTTCGTAAGTTTCCAAATTAGTAAGGGTTTATTTCACAATCTCTTCATTATCCGAGGTTGTTTATGCGTAATAATCTACTGGGTTCTCTTTATCATCCACATCCATGTTTCTTCAAAATGTATTTTAAAACATTTTTAATATTTACAAGAATATGGGTTAAAGTCATTTATACCCTTGTTTGACTTTTATAAGTGGTTTATAAAGGAATCTTTCTGTCGTTTTCCAAACAAGGTGCTTTTTAACCTTTTCGACAGAATTAAGGTAAGAATGTTTTTTTAACTTATACGGCGGGTGCGGTTATTTTCTGCCGTTATAAAATCGTTAAAGCTTCTCTTACAAGCTTATAAGAATATTTTCAAATTTAATGTATTATTTTATAATTATGTTTCTTTTAAAATGATTTAAAAAAAAGAGATATTTCTCTAAAATAGTTTTGATTTCATCTATGTCAACAACCTTTGATGGATTTTAAGCTTATTTGAAGTTGATTTATTATGATACAAAACATCCATATTTTATTGAAGGTTTTGTGATATTTTTGATTGTGGATAAGTTATTCTTATGACACTCATGATTTTTGTTTAAAGTATTGACATTTCATAAGTTATTTTTAATCTGAATGTTTATGTTATATTCCAACTTTTCATTCAGATGAATGTGTTAGACAAGTATGTTCCGGGTTAGGGACTGGTAAAAGTAAGCCCTCCGGTTTGGTCTCCGGTTATTAGAGGAACTCCAGTTTGGTCTCCGGTTATTAGAGGAACTCCGGTTTGGTCTCTAGTTATTAGAGGCACTCCGGGTTGGTGTCCGGTTATTAGAGGCACTCCGGGTTGGGTTCCGGTTACAGTTAGCCCCAAGGTCTTGGGACGAGGCCTTGACAAAGAAATTAAAGTTCAGCATTATGCATTCCAACATTATGAAAGTGGTTATTGATTTTGCATGTGATTATTCGATTAGTAGAATATCCATGTGAATAATTAAATGGAATTATTTCATTTTATTTATGACATACTATGTTGAAAGTTCAAGTTTGAAAGGCTTTTGTTTTAGTTATACATTGCCTTAAATGTTTATTCTTATTTATGAAAGTTTTCGCTATATTGTTATCCTTACTGGGCATTTGAGCTCACCCCTTTTCTATGTTTTATTTTTCCCAGGATGTGAATAAGTAAGTTATGAATGACCTGCAGGGATATTATGAGGGGATAATAGTGTGGATTGTGGAGACATTATGTTGTTGTAGTAGTTTTTCATTTTATGATGTAATATAAGACTTATGAATATATCTAGTGTTTCCAAGGCTACTAAACCAATCGGTCTTTCGAGATTTGATCTTTCTTGTGATCATGCCAATGTTATGTAATAATGCACCGACTCTGGGTAACTAGGGTCGGGGAGTTACAGTTGGTATCAGAGGAAGTTTAGTACAAACCTTGGAAGCTAGATTTAGATAAACTCTGATTAGAGCACGTAGACCTAAGATGAACTTTGAGGATTAGTATAGAAGAACTTCCTAGAATTTTGGTATTGTAGAGATTTTGTGAGTTTTCCGAGCAATACATCCCTGTCTGGATACGAGCAGGTAGAGGCGGCTCTGGCACAGAAGTACCTAGGGGTAAAACCCGAAAACACCACTTTGAGCTAGACTCGAACGGGAACTGGTGCACGACAACGAGCCTTGCTGCACTCTTGGTTACGACACTCCAGGGGGATATGCTTAGGATAACTCTCATTTTCTTTACAAATCATTTTGAATTGATTATGAGTATATACTTCCTCAAAGAAAACATTCTTATGATTATGGATTATATCCATAAATAGTTCAATTTATGTTAAGTGTTTTATAAGTATGGGATTATGTATTTTGATTCATAAACTGATCTAGTTTATTCCATTGTTTAGAAATGGCGCCTAGTGGAAGAAATGGAAACCGTATCAATGCACGCACTCCATGTAGGGATTGCCCTCCTGCTCAAGATAATTATAATGGAGCTGGTGATGCAACTGGTGTCGATCAGCTAATCACCATACTGGGACAACTTACTCAGGTTATGAATAATAACCTTACCCGTATGGAGCACCCTGATCCGTAGCGTGGAGGATCAATGTTAGATAGATTCATGAGGCAACAACCACCAATGTTCAATGGGAGTACAAATCCCTTAGTAGCTGAGCAATGGATATTTTCCCTAGAGAAAATATTTCAGGCTTTGGGGAGCAGTGAAAGGGAAAAAGTTATCATGGCAGTTTACCGCCTCACTGGAGATGCTGATAAATGGTGGTCATTGATTCAAAATATGAAGGAAGATGATGAAGTATCAAATATGGAATGGAGGGAGTTCAAAGATCTGTTTTTAGAAAAATATTTTCCTCGCGACCATCGAGCAGATATGGAAAGGCAATTTCTAAGTCTGAGACAGAAGAAGGATGAGAATGTCACAAAGTATGAGGCTAACTTTACAAGGTTATCAAGGTACGCTGGTGATTATATACATAACCAAAGAAGTAAGATTGATCGTTTCTTTGATGGGTTAAAACCATTTCTCCGTCGAGCATTAGTCTCACAATCCTTTTTGTCGTACGAAGACATTGTCTCATGTGCTATCAAGACCGAAAAGGAATTCTCTAAGTCTTATGACTTTAAAGAAAAGCAAGAGAAGAAGAGACCTACTGATCAATTTGGGAATGGAAATAAAGGGAAGAAGGGAAAGGTTGAATATCCATCCTGTGGTAAATGCGGGAAGAAACACCCCGGTACTTGCTTGAAGGGAATGGGCGTTTGTTACAAATGTGGTGAAAAAGGCCACCAAGCTCGTGATTGCAAGGGGAAGAAGGAAGCTACCAATGTTCAGTGCTATAATTGCAGGGAGATGGGGCATTATGCAAATGCATGTCCTAAGCGTCAGGAGAACTTACCTCAGAAAAGGCTAAGGGATCAAGGCCAAGCTTATGCTATCACTACTGCTGAGGTAGAAGCTCCGAAAGACGTGGTGGCAGGTAATTTAATGGTTTCCTCAAGATTAGAAAATGCATTATTTGATTCTGGATCATCGCATTGTTTCATATCTTCCCAGTTTGTTAAGAAAATTAGATATTTCCAATTTGATTTAACAAGGGAGTTGTCAGTTAAAACTCCTAAGGGAAGTATCATTGCAACAAAGTTTTGCGAATCAGTCCCCATTAGAGCACATAAATGCTCATTATCTACTGATCTCGTCGTCATACCTATGATTGAGTTTGATATAATCCTCAGTATGGACTGGATTTCAGACTATGATGCGAAGATTTATTGTAAGAAGAAAGAGGTTACGATTCTTGATGATAATGATAAGGAACACCTTATCTTTAGAGCAGAATCGTCACCACCTAATTCTTATTTAGATCCACCCCCAGTAGCTCAACTTAATTCAATTATTGGGGAGGAAGAGAATGAAATAAATGTCTGTGAGGAAAGTAATGTTCAAATAGAGGATGTACCTGTTGTGAAAGAATTTGTAGATGTATTTTCGGAAGATTTACCTGGACATCCTCCAGAACGAGAAGTTGAGTTTTCCATTGATTTAATTCCTGGATCAAGGCCTATATCGAGGACCCCTTATAGAATGGCCACTGTAGAATTAGTTGAACTAAAGAAACAACTAGAGGAATTGAGTAATAGGGGATTTATTCGCCCTAGTGTTTCTCCATGGGGAGCCCCTGTTCTTTTTGTTAAAAAGAAAGATGGATCTATGAGGTTATGTATCGACTACAGGGAGATCAATGCTATAACGATAAAGAACAAGTATCCCCTACCTCGTATTGATGATTTATTTGACCAACTATATGGAGCTCAATACTTTTCAAAGATTGACCTTCGATCTGGATACCATCAGTTGTGTGTGAAGAAGGAAGACATTCCGAAGACAGCATTTCGAACCAGGTATGGGCATTACGAGTTTACTGTAATGCCTTTTGGATTGACTAATACACCCTCTGTATTCATGGATTTGATAAATAGAGTTTTCAAGGAGTATCTCGATGAATTTGTGGTGGTATTTATTGATGATATCTTGGTATACTCCAAAACCTACGAAGATCATGAAAATCACTTGCGCATTATCTTGAAGACTCTGAGGAGGCATGAATTATATGGGAAGTTTAGCAAGTGTGAATTCTGGCTTCAGGAGATTTCTTTTCTTGGCCATATTGTATCTAAATATGGAATCTCTGTTGATCCTTCTAAGACCAAGGAAATCCAAGAATGGCCAGCACCTACGAGTATAACTGAGGTATGTAGTTTTATTGGTTTGGCAGGTTATTATCGATGTTTCGTCCAGAATTTTGCCCGATTGGCTAACCCATTAACAAAGCTCACACGTAAAGGGGTCAAATTTTTTTGGACAAAAGAGTGTGAAGAATGTTTCGAAGAACTGAAGAAAAGGTTAGTCAATGCTCCTATATTGACTCTACCATCGGGGAATGATGGGTTCGTTATTTATAGTGATGCATCAAAGAAAGGACTTGGTTGTGTCCTTATGCAGAATGATAGAGTTATTGCCTATGCATCACGACAGTTGAAAATTCATGAACAAAACTATCCTACTCATGATCTCGAGTTAGCAGTTGTGATCTTTGCTTTGAAGATATGGAGGCACTACCTCTATGGTGAAAAATGTGAGATTTATACTAATCACAAGAGTTTGAAGTATATTTTCTCACAAAAAGAACTCAACATGAGGCAAAGGAGATGGCTTGAATTACTCAAGGATTATGATTGCACGATACACTACCACCCAGGGAAAGCAAACAAGGTGGCAGATGTTTTGAGTAGAAAAGACCATGGAGTTTTGAACAATATGAGAATTGAAAGGGATCCAATTTTCATGGATCTAGTGAAGATGGACATGGGAATAACCAGGGAAGGCGAAACATCATTTCTTTTTCAAATGGTTGCCAAACCATCTTTAATAGAAAGGATTAAGAGTACTCAGACCGATGATGAAGAATTTCAAAAGAAGATTAAAGCTGTGAATGATGGGAGATTAAGAGACTTTGTGTATGAAGATGGAATTTTGAAATTTGGGAAGAGACTTTGTGTTCCCAATATACCTGATCTAAAAAGGGAATTGCTGGATGATGCTCATAGTTACAATTTCTCTATACACCCTAGGAGCACCAAAATGTATAGAGATTTGAAGGAACATTTTTGGTGGGACAACATGAAGAGGGAGATTGCTGATTTTGTGTCAAGATGTATGGTTTGTCAACAAGTGAAAGCTGGAAGGCAACATCCTGGAGGAGTCATGCAACCTCTTCCCATACCGGAGTGTAAATGGGACAATATTACGATGGACTTTGTCATGGGGCTACCAAAGACTCCTAGAAGGAACGATGCAATATGGGTTATTGTTGATCGTCTTACCAAGTCAGCACATTTTCTTGCTATAATAGAAGATCTACCCCTGGAACGTCTAGCAAGACTATATATTAATGAAGTTGTGAGACTTCATGGAGTACCCCTATCGATTGTTTCTGATCGTGATCCTCGTTTTACTTCAAGATTCTGGAAAAGTCTTCAGAAATCCCTGAATACTGAACTTCATTTGAGCACTGCCTACCACCCTCAGACAGATGGACAATCAGAACGGACTATTCAAACCTTAGAAGACATGTTTAGATCTTGCTCACTTGACTTTCAGGGTATGTGGGATCAATATTTACCTCTGGTAGAATTTTCCTATAACAATAGCTTCCATTCGAGTATTCAGATGGCACCATATGAAGCGTTATACGGAAAGAGATGTCGTACACCAACCTGTTGGGATGACGTCGGTGAAAGAAAACTTGTAGGTCCAGAATTGGTGGAGGAAACGATGGAAAAGGTGAAGGTAATCCAAAATCACATCAGATCAGCTCAAAGTAGGCAGAAGAGCTATGCCGATAATCGAAGGAAGGATTTAGAATTTCAAGTCGGTGATCATGTTTTCCTGAAGGTATCTCCATGGAAGGGAGTCATACGTTTTGGTAAGAAAGGTAAATTGAGTCCCAGGTACATCGGACCCTTTGAAATTCTAGAACGAATTAGGGTTGTAGCTTATCGATTGGCAATGCTGCCAAGTCTCTCCAAAGTTCACGATGTGTTCCACGTATCTCTGTTGAGGAAATACATGCTTGACCCAACGCATGTACTCACTTACGAGGAATTAGAACTGGAACCCGATCTGTCTTATTGCGAAGAGCCCGTCAGGATTCTTGATACAAGAGAATAAGTACTAAGAAACCGGACAGCGCGTCTGGTAAAAGTTTTGTGGAGAAACCATAAGATGGAAGAGGCAACGTGGGAACCCGAGGAACTTATGATGAAGAACCACCCGAGTCTTTTCATGTGATAATTATTCTAGAAATTTCGAGGACGAAATTATTTGAAGGAGGGTAGAATGTAACACCCCAAGCTTCTACGGTACGCTTCTCTTTGAATAATGTGATAGCGTGTGTTGTACGCAACACCGAGTTCTAACACACCATAACCAATCAAACTAGCCGTTATGAATAGTAATACCTACTTTTTGAAATTATATATATTTTATATTTCAAAATGTACTTCATTTTTGGATTCGGAATATCGAATTTAGCCTAATGTGAAATTTTGGTACATTTCGGATAACTTTCATATTTTGATGAATAGTGAAAATTACTAAATTTTAATTAAAAACAACTTTTTTAATCAAAATAATTAATAGTGATAAATTATGAATTTGAGTGGTTTTAAAGTATATTTAGAATATATTTTTACCATTTAATATAATTTTGGTCATTGGACATAATTTTACAATTAAACCAAACATAAACAAGTGTCAATCTTTTGATAGTTATTATCACTTAAAAACACGCTTTTTGTTTTGACAGCGGGAATTAATTTTAAATTAATTTCTGCCACTTCTGTGTTTTGAATTTAGAAAAATGGATTCCATATTTGGAATCAGGATGTTCAAATTGTGTAAATAGGTAACTTTTATTTTTAGACATTTTGAATAATTACTGCGGTAAATATTTTATTTACCATGGTTAAGGGTAAATCCGGTAAATAAGGGTTAAAAAATAATATTATAATAATACTAAATTACCCTAAAACGTGTCCTATCCTTATTGGTTGATAAATGTTCGACCATAGGCATCTTTGGGTCGATTTTGGGACCCCATGGTGCCACTTGTAGGTGATAAGGACACTTTATTTTAATTAAGTTAAAATGAATACAAAAATGACACAAGCATATATCTTTTAGTAAAACAATATTTACATAAGGTCATATATGTTGTATTTTAGATTATAAATATTCATTATAAAGATAAAAAGATTTCCCACATAATGATATTTTATTTATAATTTTTAGACATTAAATAATTTAATTTATTTATGACACAGTGATGATGAATTAATTACTATAATAGTGAAAAATTAAAATAATTGATATTATAAATACCCAAATAAATATAATATGAAACTTTTAATGAATTAAAATAATTTTATAGGATAATATGATATATTAGGATTGATTTAATTTACTTTGTTCGAAGTAATCAATCTGTTATGAGTTTCACAAAAATCAACTATTGAATAGTGTCAAAATTGACATAAAAGAGTTCTTAAAACAAATATTATATTATTAATTGATATTAAATTCCTAAAAATATAAGGTTAGGCCAAGAGACTTATATCATGATATTTTCATCATTAATGGACCACTTGGGGGTCTCTTAGATGTATATAGTAGGTTTATTAACCATATTATATAAAAATACAAAGAGACATTGTAAAAGTGAAACTAATTAACTTAGAGTTAATACTTAAAGATAAGGTTAATATAAGTACCCAAACCTGTCTAAATTATATTGGTTGAGTGGTTTTAGACCTATTCCCACCTTAACCTTTGAATAATAAACTTTTTATCCATTAGAAGCTGAATATGAATTTATTATAAATTAATATTTCTAGCTTTTCCAAAGGTGCCCCTCACCCCTCTTATAAAAGGGCACTCCTCCTTCTCATTTATTCACACCTTCAAAGCCTTTTGGTTCGGCCAAACTCTGACCAAATACTCTCCCAACATCCCTAACTACAACCTAGAGGCCTTAGTTTGATCAGAAAGCCAACCTAAGGATCCCTTTTGATCAAATCAAAAGGAAGAACCCGAAGAAGAGGTAATGTTTTCACCACCCCTTTTCAAGTTCCTTTCTACTTCCACTTCTTCTTTCTTTGTTCTTACCATTCTAAAATAATAACTCCAGTATCTCACATATACTGTGATGTTATTATAAATATGTTACAACCATATTCAGTATTCTATCCACCCTTTGAATAACATGTCACCATACGTGCGTACGTACGGCTTATATAGCATCCCACCTTTTTATCACATAAACTTTAATTACATTTTACAAAACCGAGGATCTTTAAGGTTTAGTGTCTTGGAAACCAGGAACTTAAAACATGAAAACAACATAAAGGATTCTTCTTAAACACTTGAAAGGATTCTCCTCATGTTCATCCTAGGCTCATTACTGAATCTCATAACCTGGGGACATACATCAAAAGAAAGGGTGAGCAGAAGGCCTAGCAAGGGAAACAAGTGAAACATTTTACATATGAACTTGGGATACATCAATAAAGTCATGAAAAGAACTTTAAGGCATGAAAATGAAATCATGAGGCATATCATAATAAAAATAAAACTTTTTCATAACTTGAATATGTGGCTGCAACATTTAATATTGGCAATCGTTTCGTTTCACCAAGGTCCATCCCCAAGGTGTCGTTAAAAATTACCAAGGTTATTCACCAAGGCGTCGTTAAAATGGTCATCTCTAGAGATTAAGTCTTTACCCAATGCATTGGAGCGCTATCAGGGTGCACCCTTAAATTTGCCTTTATTATCATGTGAGCCACATATATCATCATCAAACATTTCATAAATAACCCATATAGCATAAAATAAATGGGTTTCATTTCATAATCATAACATTTTAAAAACTGCTTTAATGACATGATCTTTACGGCACTTTAAACCCACGGAAAGGGAAGCGGGTCTCATGTATGTAAATACCAGAATTTAAAATGGAACATTTTGATATATATGTGAATACCCTTGTAGAAATAAGAGCTTTGAGTATTCACTTTATAACATAAAATAATTTTTGAGAAAAGAGAGAGGCATTTTGAGGGGAAAATTCTGCAGCATAACGGCTATGTTACAAGGTTTTAGAAAACATTGAGAAAAGAGGGGACATGGGTCAAACATTCATAAATGACCCATCATACAGTAGAGGGACAAAATATAAGGGATTTATGAACATGGTAATGAAATTTTAAAATATACCATATGAAATGAAGAACATGAAAGGAAGAAAACAAAACAAGATTTCTCTTGTGAAAATTCGGCAGCCTAACGGCATCACTTAAACTTCAACAAAATTGAATTGACAAGGTCAAATAGGGTCTCTCATCATAGGAACATAAGATTCCAGTATGATAGATATAGAGATCATACCCCAACATAATATAAAGGAACTTGAAAGAATTGACATGAAAGTAGAACTTCAAAACGAGAAGGGTGAAGAACCACTTAAAAATTCGGCAGCCTAACGGCACCACTTAAGACATCAAAATACTGAATTGAAGAGATCAAATGGGGTATCTCATCATGTGATCATAAAAGACTAGTATGATAAATATAGAGATCATACCCCAACATAATAAAAATGAACTTGAAAGACTTGACATGAAAGTAGAACTTTGAAAAAGAGAGAGGTGAATGAATCCCTTGAAAATTCGGCAGCCTAACGGCGCCACTTAAACTTCAACAAAATTGAATTGACAAGGTCAAATAGGGTCTCTAATCATATGAACATAAGATTCCAGTATGATAGATATAGATATCATACCCCAACATAATATAAAGGAACTTGAAAGAATTGACATGAAAGTAGAACTTCAAAACGAGAAGGGTGAAGAACCACTTAAAAATTCGGCAGCCTAACGGCGCCACTTAAGACATCAAAATACTGAATTGAAGAGATCAAATGGGGTCTCTCATCATGTGATCATAAAAGACCAGTATGATAAATATATAGATCATACCCCAACATAATAAAAATGAACTTGAAAGACTTGACATGAAAGTAGAACTTTGAAAAAGAGAGAGGTGAATGAATCCCTTGAAAATTCGGCAGCCTAACGGCGCCACTTAAACTTGCTTAAAACGAAATGATGAGAGTAAGAGGGGGTCTTTCATCATATGAACATAAAAAGGTCAGTAAGAGGAGTATAAAAGAACATCCTCCAAAATAAGAACATGGGGCATAAAAGGAATGACATAAAAGAGATCACTTGAAAAGGAAGAGAGGGGTCGGATCCCTTACCTTAAAATGTAACTCTTAAACCTCAAAGGTTGGGACCTTGAGGGCTTTGGGGCACCTTGGGAGGACTCCTTGGGAGGTAATGAGACCAGAACTTCGTTGGGGAAGAGTGGGGAGTCGAATGGATGAGAGGATGGCTTGGTATTTATAGGGAAAGTGAGGGGACAAGGCATTAATGGCAAAGGGACACCTCATTAGTGGTTTTGGCAAAACCATGGGCTTGTCCATGGTATTTGCCCATGGTATTGGCCACTTGGGACACCTCATACCTTATCTCACTATTCATAATTCGAACATATTGATTACAAACTTAATACATCATTTAATGATGTCATTAAACACCCGTAACTTAAAAACTGTATTTTCACTATTCATCAAAAATTCAACTTTCTCAGAATAATCCCAAAATTTCACCTTAACCAAATATCAACGCTCTGATTATAAATATGAACTCCATTTTATAAAAATAATTTTCTAAATATTTTTAATTTAATTTTTAAATAAAAACACTATTCATCGAAAATTCATTTTTTCAGAAAAAACCCCAAAAATTACCATAACATAATATCGATGCTCTGAGTTCAAAAATAAAGTCATTTTTATAAAAATAATTTTCTAATTATTTTTAATTAAATTTTTAATTAAAAAACACTATTCACCCAAAAAAACTAATACTTGAATAATAATTAATGAAACTGTTATTTAACTATTTTATTGAATCACATTACTTAATCAAGGTGCCTAGATTATTTTAAAACTTTCTTTAAGTGAGATTACTAATCCATTTGGTCATATTACTAATCCTAATCATAAAATCACTATTCATAATTTACAATTCATAAAAAATCAAGTTGATCTTATTAGACTCTAAATTTCGTACTGAACATAATTGTAGAAGACCATTTTTCGAAAATCATTACACATTTTTAATTATTTAAGGTTTACACAACCATTTTTAAAATATCCTTTTTCTAAAATTCATCAAAAATATGCATACAATATTTATCCGGTCATTTGAAAATTCATAAACATCATCATAAGAAGAAATCCAAATTTTTATTTAAAAAAAGGATTACACAAGGCAATTACGGTCTCGTTACATAACCCCTTATAATACCAGCATAGGACCTAATAGTAAGGTGTGCTAGGGTGATAGAATTTTGGGGCGGCTCAGTCAACATTGCCCGAGTAGTAATTTCTATCAGTTTGAACTTCTCGCGAAGGCGATTCCGTTCTAGCTTCACATGATGAAGTTCGGCTTGGATTTGGTCCAGAGCAAAGCCCAATGGTGCTACCTCCTTCCCAATCTCTGTTAGATGGGCTTCGATCGGCCCAAGGCTACTAGGTGAGGCCATCAAATCTTCTTTCTATAATAATTAACCAAGATTACTTAAATTTAGAGACAATAATCAAAACATTTTGTTCACGGTGGTCATATTGACCGATGGTCATATAACACTCAAAAACCAATGGTCTCATTTTATTTATAATCATGTTTATCAAATAAAACATTTTTTTTGAGTATAAAAAATAACACATGAAATTAGGAAACAAGATTTATTCAAAATTTCGGGTCGTTACAATCTTCCCCCCTTAAGAAATTGCGTCCTCGCAATTTTTTTAAATTGGGTTTTGAAATTTCATTGAAAGTCCCACATCGGAAAAAGAGTCAGTAACACCATTACTTTAAAAGAAAGAAAAGGAAGTACAAAGGCCACCCGAGTTAACCCACACTCGGGTTCTATGTAGGAAAACATGGACATGGAGGAAAAAAACAAAGGGTCAGTTCTGAGAGAGAGTGATAGAGAACATGATTAGGAGAAAGTTAACCATGAGAAAATCCCAAACTTATGATGTGTGTAAACGGTCTTTGATTACCTAGTAGGAAACGTAAACCAACAACATTTTTGTTTTACGTTTCTTTTCATAATTTTGAGGATTTCATTTACTACATAGAACAAAAACATAAGAAAATATACCTACCTTCAAGTAGAGTTTCATCCTTTAACAAGTCCCTACCAACACTAATCTTTTCGCCAAATGATGAGAATTCAAAAACACTTGGTCTCATAAAAGCACAAGAATCATCTTCTATAGAATCACATAATATACAAAAGATTAACTATCTATTTCTTCTATCTTTAAACATTATCCCAAAAACAGAAAGGTTAAGGTAAAACAACTCTTCAAAAAGAAAGAATCCCATAGGAATAGAACCTACTTTTAAATCTTCAAAGTTCCATGGTACTACCCAACGTTCATCATAGACCACTCCATAAATAACGGTCCTTAAAATTCCTCAAAATAAACCAAACTAAGATTGAAACCCAAATACAAGAAGGATTTGATAACATAGTCTTCCAAAACAACTTCATTGTTCATCTCCAGACAACATCAACCACTCCTAACATCTTATAACAAAAGTAGCTAACCTAAACATATTTTACCCAAGATAGGTTAATCATTCCCAAAAGTAACCTAAATTACTATAAGTCCACCTTAAATTCATCAATTCTTCAAAATATAAGTCAACCTTACTCCTCAATGAAAATACTATAGTAATCTATTTACCTCGATCATATAGGGTCCCCAAAATAGTGAACGCCTTCCAAAATAATAACCATCTTTTAATCCCCTAATCATCTCTGACATATTAATACGGAAATTGTCGCATTTCCTATCACATTGGTTGTTGGTACACGTTATTCCATTTCCCACCATTAACTAAGAAGATAAAGTATAATTAGAGGCTTAAATACTTAACCAATAATCATGAAAAGGAACTTAAAGCATATAAGTATAACTTGTAGAAGAAAAGTATACCCTAACTTGTGATCCCCTAGGTTCCCATCTAGGTTATCCATGATCATATATTCTTATGTGAATCTTTATTTTATTTTATCTTTGTTCCTTTAATAATGGTTCATACCAAGCTTATGAATTTACCAAAGCATATCCCTCGGGAGTGTCGTAACCAAGAGTGCAGCAAGGCCCGTTGTCGTGTACCAGTTCCCGTTCGAGTCTAGCTCAAAGCGGTGTTTTCGGGTTTTACCCCTATGTACATCTGTGCCAGAGCCACCTCTACCTGCTCGTATCCAGACAGGGATGTATTTGCTTGGCAACCCCTTACTCAATACTCACCAAAATACCAGGAAGATTTCCTATATTAAACTTTTCTATAGGGTTCCTCCTAGAGTTTTCATATCCTAATTTCCACAAATAACTAAACCATCCTTTGATACCAACTATAGCATCCCACCTTTTTATCACATAAACTTTAATTACATTTTACAAAACCGAGGATCTTTAAGGTTTAGTGTCTTGGAAACCAGGAACTTAAAACATGAAAACAACATAAAGGATTCTTCTTAAACACTTGAAAGGCTTCTCCTCATGTTCATCCTAGGCTCATTACTGAATCTCATAACCTGGGGACATACATCAAAAGAAAGGGTGAGCAGAAGGCCCAGCAAGGGAAACAAGTGAAACATTTTACATATGAACTTGGGATACATCAATAAAGTCATGAAAACAACTTTAAGGCATGAAAATGAAATCATGAGGCATATCATAATAAAAATAAAACTTTTTCATAACTTGAAGATGTGGCTGCAACATTTAATATTGGCAATCGATTCGTTTCACCAAGGTCCATCCCCAAGGTGTCGTTAAAAATTACCAAGGTTATTCACCAAGGCGTCGTTAAAATGGTCATCTCTAGAGATTAAGTCTTTACCCAATGCATTGGAGCGCTATCAGGGCGCACCCTTAAATTTGCCTTTATTATCATGTGAGCCACATATATAATCATCAAACATTTCATAAATAACCCATATAGCATAAAATAAATGGGTTTCATTTCATAATCATAACATTTTAAAAACTGCTTTAATGACATGATCTTTACGGCACTTTAAACCCACGGAAAGGGAAGCGGGTCTCATGTATGTAAATCCCAGAATTTAAAATGGAACATTTTGATATATATGTGAATACCCTTGTAGAAATAAGAGCTTTGAGTATTCACCTTATAACATAAAATAATTTTTGAGAAAAGAGAGAGGCATTTTGAGGGGAAAATTCTGCAGCATAACGGCTATGTTACAAGGTTTTAGAAAACATTGAGAAAAGAGGGGACATGGGTCAAACATTCATAAATGACCCATCATACAGTAGAAGTACAAAATATAAGGGATTTATGAACATGGTAATGAAATTTGAAAATATACCATATGAAATGAAGAACATGAAATGAAGAAAACAAAACAAGATTTCTCTTGTGAAAATTCGGCAGCCTAACGGCATCACTTAAACTTCAAAAAAATTGAATTGACAAGGTCAAATAGGGTCTCTCATCATATGAACATAAGATTCCAGTATGATAGATATAGAGATCATACCCCAACATAATATAAAGGAACTTGAAAGAATTGACATGAAAGTAGAACTTCAAAACGAGAAGGGTGAAGAACCACTTAAAAATTCGGCAGCCTAACGGCGCCACTTAAGACATCAAAATACTGAATTGAAGAGATCAAATGGGGTCTCTCATCATGTGATCATAAAAGACCAGTATCATAAATATAGATATCATACCCCAACATAATAAAAATGAACTTGAAAGACTTGACATGAAAGTAGAACTTTGAAAAAGAGAGAGGTGAATGAATCCCTTGAAAATTCGGCAGCCTAACGGCGCCACTTAAACTTCAACAAAATTGAATTGACAAGGTCAAATAGGGTCTCTCATCATATGAACATAAGATTCCAGTATGATAGATATAGATATCATACCCCAACATAATAGAAAGGAACTTGAAAGAATTGACATGAAAGTAGAACTTCAAAACGAGAAGGGTGAAGAACCACTTAAAAATTCGGCAGCCTAACGGCGCCACTTAAGACATCAAAATACTGAATTGAAGAGATTAAATGGGGTCTCTCATCATGTGATCATAAAATACCAGTATGATAAATATAGAGATCATACCCCAACATAATAAAAATGAACTTGAAAGACTTGACATGAAAGTAGAACTTTGAAAAAGAGAGAGGTGAATGAATCCCTTGAAAATTCGGCAGCCTAACGGCGCCACTTAAACTTGCTTAAAACGAAATGATGAGAGTAAGAGGGGGTCTTTCATCATATGAACATAAAAAGGGAAGTAAGAGTAGTATAAAAGAACATCCTCCAAAATAAGAACATGGGGCATAAAAGGAATGACATAAAAGAGATCACTTGAAAAGGAAGAGAGGGGTCGGATCCCTTACCTTAAAATGTAACTCTTAAACCTCAAAGGTTGGGACCTTGAGGGCTTGGGGGCACCTTGGGAGGACTCCTTGGGAGGTAATGAGACCATAACATCGTTGTGGAAGAGTGGGGAGTCGAATGGATGAGAGGATGGCTTGGTATTTATAGGGAAAGTGAGGGGACAAGGCATTAATGGCAAAGGGACACCTCATTAGTGGTTTTGGCAAAACCATGGGCTTGCCCATGGTATTTGCCCATGGTATTGGCCACTTGGGACACCTCATACCTTATCTCACTATTAATAATTCGAACATATTGATTACAAACTTAATACATCATTTAATGAAGTCATTAAACACCCGTAACTTAAAAACTGTATTTTCACTATTCATCAAAAATTCAACTTTCTCAGAATAATCCCAAAATTTCACCTTAACCAAATATCAATGCTCTGATTACAAATATGAACTCCATTTTATAAAAATAATTTTCTAAATATTTTTAATTTAATTTTTAAATAAAAACACTATTCATCGAAAATTCATTTTTTCAGAAAAAACCCCAAAAATTACCATAACATAATATCGATGCTCTGAGTTCAAAAATAAAGTCATTTTTATAAAAATAATTTTCTAATTATTTTTAATTAAATTTTTAATTAAAAAACACTATTCACCCAAAAAAACTAATACTTGAATAATAATTAATGAAACCGTTATTTAACTATTTTATTGAATCACATTACTTAATCAAGGTGCCTAGATTATTTTAAAACTTTCTTTAAGTGAGATTACTAATCCATTTGGTCATATTACTAATCCTAATCATAAAATCACTATTCATAATTTAATATTCATCAAAAATCAAGTTGATCTTATTAGACTCTAAATTTCGTACTGAACATAATTGTAGAAGACCATTTTTCGAAAATCATTACACATTTTTAATTATTTAAGGTTTACACAACCATTTTTAAAATATCCTTTTTCTAAAATTCATCAAAAATATGCATACAATATTTATCCGGTCATTTGAAAATTCATAAACATCATCATAAGAATAAATCCAAATTTTTATTTAAAAAAAGGATTACACAAGGCAATTACGGTCTCGTTACATAACCCCTTATAATACCAGCATAGGACCTAAGAGTAAGGTGTGCTAGGGTGATAGAATTTTGGGGCGGCTCAGTCAACATTGCCCGAGTAGTAATTTCTATCAGTTTGAACTTCTCGCGAAGGCGATTCCGTTCTAGCTTCACATGATGAAGTTCGGCTTGGATTTGGTCCAGAGCAAAGCCCAATGGTGCTACCTCCTTCCCAATCTCTGTTAGATGGGCTTCGATCGGCCCAAGGCTACTAGGTGAGGCCATCAAATCTTCTTTCTATAATAATTAACCAAGATTACTTAAATTTAGAGACAATAATCAAAACATTTTGTTCACGGTGGTCATATTGACCGATGGTCATATAACACTCAAAAACCAATGGTCTCATTTTATTTATAATCATGTTTATCAAATAAAACATTTTTTTTGAGTATAAAAAATAACACATGAAATTAGGAAACAAGATTTATTCAAAATTTCGGGTCGTTACAATCTTCCCCCCTTAAGAAATTGCGTCCTCGCAATTTTTTTAAATTGGGTTTTGAAATTTCATTGAAAGTCCCACATCGGAAAAAGAGTCAGTAACACCATTACTTTAAAAGAAATAAAAGGAAGTACAAAGGCCACCAGAGTTAACCCACACTCGGGTTCTATGTAGGAAAACATGGACATGGAGGGAAAAAATAAAGGGTCAGTTCTGAGAGAGAGTGATAGAGAACATGATTAGGAGAAAGTTAACCATGAGAAAATCCCAAACTTATGATGTGTGTAAACGGTCTTTGATTACCTAGTAGGAAACGTAAACCAACAACATTTTTGTTTTACATTTCTTTTCATAATTTTGAGGATTTCATTTACTACATAGAACAAAAACATAAGAAAATATACCTACCTTCAAGTAGAGTTTCATCCTTTAACAAGTCCCTACCAACACTAATATTTTCTCCAAATGATGAGAATTCAAAAACACTTGGTCTCATAAAAGCACAAGAATCATCTTCTATAGAATCACATAATATACAAAAGATTAACTATCTATTTCTTCTATCTTTAAACATTATCCCAAAAATAGAAAGGTTAAGGTAAAACAACTCTTCAAAAAGAAAGAATCCCATAGGAATAGAACCTACTTTTAAATCTTCAAAGTTCCATGGTACTACCCAACGTTCATCATAGACCACTCCATAAATAACGGTCCTTAAAATTCCTCAAAATAAACCAAACTAAGATTGAAACCCAAATACAAGAAGGATTTGATAACATAGTCTTCCAAAACAACTTCATTGTTCATCTCCAGACAACATCAACCACTCCTAACATCTTATAACAAAAGTAGCTAACCTAAACATATTTTACCCAAGATAGGTTAATCATTCCCAAAAGTAACCTAAATTACTATAAGTCCACTTTAAATTCATCAATTCTTCAAAATATAAGTCAACCTTACTCCTCAATGAAAATACTATAGTAATCTATTTACCTCGATCATATAGGGTCCCCAAAATAGTGAACGCCTTCCAAAATAATAATCATCTTTTAATCCCCTAATCATCTCTGATATATTAATACGGAAATTGTCGCATTTCCTATCACATTGGTTGTTGGGACACGTTATTCCATTTCCCACCATTAACTAAGAAGATAAAGTATAATTAGAGGCTTAAATACTTAACCAATAATCATGAAAAGGAACTTAAAGAATATAAGGATAACTTGTAGAAGAAAAGTATACCCTAACTTGTGATCCCCTAGGTTCCCATCTAGGTTATCCATGATCATATATTCTTATGTGAATCTTTATTTTATTTTATCTTTGTTCCTTTAATAATGGTTCATACCAAGCTTATGAATTTACCAAAGCATATCCCCCGGGAGTGTCGTAACCAAGAGTGCAGCAAAGCCCGTTGTCGTGTACCAGTTCCCGTTCGAGTCTAGCTCAAAGCGGTGTTTTCGGGTTTTACCCCTATGTACATCTGTGCCAGAGCCACCTCTACCTGCTCGTATCCAGACAGGGATGTATTTGCTTGGCAACCCCTTACTCAATACTCACCAAAATACCAGGAAGATTTCCTATATTAAACTTTTCTATAGGGTTCCTCCTAGAGTTTTCATATCCTAATTTCCACAAATAACTAAACCATCCTTTGATACCAACTATAGCATCCCACCTTTTTATCACATAAACTTTAATTACATTTTACAAAACCGAGGATCTTTAAGGTTTAGTGTCTTGGAAACCAGGAACTTAAAACATGAAAACAACATAAAGGATTCTTCTTAAACACTTGAAAGGCTTCTCCTCATGTTCATCCTAGGCTCATTACTGAATCTCATAACCTGGGGACATACATCAAAAGAAAGGGTGAGCAGAAGGCCCAACAAGGGAAACAAGTGAAACATTTTACATATGAACTTGGGATACATCAATAAAGTCATGAAAAGAACTTTAAGGCATGAAAATGAAATCATGAGGCATATCATAATAAAAATAAAACTTTTTCATAACTTGAAGATGTGGCTGCAACATTTAATATTGGCAATCGTTTCGTTTCACCAAGGTCCATCCCCAAGGTGTCGTTAAAAATTACCAAGGTTATTCACCAAGGCGTCGTTAAAATGGTCATCTCTAGAGATTAAGTCTTTACCCAATGCATTGGAGCGCTATCAGGGCGCACCCTTAAATTTGACTTTATTATCATGTGATACACATATATCATCATAAAACATTTCATAAATAACCCATATAGCATAAAATAAATGGGTTTCATTTCATAATCATAACATTTTAAAAACTGCTTTAATGACATGATCTTTACGGCACTTTAAACCCACGGAAAGGGAAGCGGGTCTCATGTATGTAAATCCCAGAATTTAAAATGGAACATTTTGATATATATGTGAATACCCTTGTAGAAATAAGAGCTTTGAATATTCACTTTATAACATAAAATAATTTTTGAGAAAAGAGAGAGGCATTTTGAGGGGAAAATTCTGCAGCATAACGGCTATGTTACAAGGTTTTAGAAAACATTGAGAAAAGAGGGGACATGGGTCAAACATTCATAAATGACCCATAATACAGTAGAGGGAAAAAATATAAGGGATTTATGAACATGGTAATGAAATTTGAAAATATACCATATGAAATGAAGAACATGAAAGGAAGAAAACAAAACAAGATTTCTCTTGTGAAAATTCGGCAGCCTAACGGCATCACTTAAACTTCAAAAAAATTGAATTGACAAGGTCAAATAGGGTCTCTCATAATATGAACATAAGATTCCAGTATGATAGATATAGAGATCATACCCCAACATAATATAAAGGAACTTGAAAGAATTGACATGAAAGTAGAACTTCAAAACGAGAAGGGTGAAGAACCACTTAAAAATTCGGCAGCCTAACGGCGCCACTTAAGACATCAAAATACTGAATTGAAGAGATCAAATGGGGTCTCTCATCATGTGATCATAAAAGACCAGTATGATAAATATAGAGATCATACCCCAACATAATAAAAATGAACTTGAAAGACTTGACATGAAAGTAGAACTTTGAAAAAGAGAGAGGTGAATGAATCCCTTGAAAATTCGGCAGCCTAACGGCGCCACTTAAACTTCAACAAAATTGAATTGACAAGGTAAAATAGGGTCTATCATCATATGAACATAAGATTCCAGTATGATAGATATAGAGATCATACCCCAACATAATATAAAGGAACTTGAAAGAATTGACATGAAAGTAGAACTTCAAAACGAGAAGGGTGAAGAACCACTTAAAAATTCGGCAGCCTAACGGCGCCACTTAAGACATCAAAATACTGAATTGAAGAGATCAAATGTGGTCTCTCATCATGTGATCATAAAAGACCAGTATGATAAATATAGAGATCATACCCCAACATAATAAAAATGAACTTGAAAGACTTGACATGAAAGTAGAACTTTGAAAAGGAGAGAGGTGAATGAATCCCTTGAAAATTCGGCAGCCTAACGGCGCCACTTAAACTTTCTTAAAACGAAATGATGAGAGTAAGAGGGGGTCTTTCATCATATGAACATAAAAAGGGCAGTAAGAGGAGTATAAAAGAACATCCTCCAAAATAAGAACATGGGGCATAAAAGGAATGACATAAAAGAGATCACTTGAAAAGGAAGAGAGGGGTCGGATCCCTTACCTTAAAATGTAACTCTTAAACCTCAAAGGTTGGGACCTTGAGGGCTTGGGGGCACCTTGGGAGGACTCCTTGGGAGGTAATGAGATCAGAACTTCGTTGGGGAAGAGTGGGGAGTCGAATGGATTAGAGGATGGCTTGGTATTTATAGGGAAAGTGAGGGGACAAGGCATTAATGGCAAAGGGACACCTCATTAGTGGTTTTGGAAAAACCATGGGCTTGCCCATGGTATTTGCCCATGGTATTGGCCACTTGGGACACCTCATACCTTATCTCACTATTCATAATTCGAACATATTGATTACAAACTTAATACATCATTTAATGATGTCATTAAACACCCATAACTTAAAAACTGTATTTTCATTATTCATCAAAAATTCAACTTTCTCAGAATAATCCCAAAATTTCACCTTAACCAAATATCAACGCTCTGATTAAAAATATGAACTCCATTTTATAAAAATAATTTTCTAAATATTTTTAATTTAATTTTTAAATAAAAACACTATTCATCGAAAATTCATTTTTTCAGAAAAAACCCCAAAAATTACCATAACATAATATCGATGCTCTGAGTTCAAAAATAAAGTCATTTTTATAAAAATAATTTTCTAATTATTTTTAATTAAATTTTTAATTAAAAAACACTATTCACCCAAAAAAACTAATACTTGAATAATAATTAATGAAACCGTTATTTAACTATTTTATTGAATCACATTACTTAATCAAGGTGCCTAGATTATTTTAAAACTTTCTTTAAGTGAGATTACTAATCCATTTGGTCATATTACTAATCCTAATCATAAAATCACTATTCATAATTTACTATTCATCAAAAATCAAGTTGATCTTCTTAGACTCTAAATTTCGTACTGAACATAATTGTAGAAGACCATTTTTCGAAAATCATTACACATTTTTAATTATTTAAGGTTTACACAACCATTTTTAAAATATCCTTTTTCTAAAATTCATCAAAAATATGCATACAATATTTATCCGGTCATTTGAAAATTCATAAACATCATCATAAGAAGAAATCCAAATTTTTATTTAAAAAAAGGATTACACAAGGCAATTACGGTCTCGTTACATAACCCCTTATAATACCAGCATAGGACCTAAGATTAAGGTGTGCTAGGGTGATAAAATTTTGGGGCGGCTCAGTCAACATTGCCCGAGTAGTAATTTCTATCAGTTTGAACTTCTCGCGAAGGCGATTCCATTCTAGCTTCACATGATGAAGTTCGGCTTGGATTTGGTCCAGAGCAAAGCCCAATGGTGCTACCTCCTTCCCAATCTCTGTTAGATGGGCTTCGATCGGCCCAAGGCTACTAGGTGAGGCCATCAAATCTTCTTTCTATAATAATTAACCAAGATTACTTAAATTTAGAGACAATAATCAAAACATTTTGTTCACGGTGGTCATATTGACCGATGGTCATATAACACTAAAAAACCAATGGTCTCATTTTATTTATAATCATGTTTATCAAATAAAACATTTTTTTTTAGTATAAAAAATAACACATGAAATTAGGAAACAAGATTTATTCAAAATTTCGGGTCATTACAGCTTACCGTCTCCACGTCGTGGTGTAATTGTTATTCAATATATTATTATTTGGATGGGTATAATAATGATGTGTAACTCATGTAAATAATAAATATAACATGTTAATGATTCTGTATATATGATATACCATCCATTTATATATTATTTTAATATCAAAAGAATGATATTGTCGCTCGTGCGTACGTACGGACTACCGTCTCCACGAACACGATGAGATTCATTCTCTATCGTATCCATTCAAGTATAATTATCATTTGATGATTTAAAAATGATTTTTAAGGAATTGATATCATTCTGGACATGAATAAGATACAACAAACATGGCTTATGTAACAAAACATATAAAAGAAAATGAGTAAGTTAACACCCGAAACGACGATAATTCTAAGATATTATTAACAAATCAATGTTAAAAGATCATATATGATATCATATTAATATATATGATTCTTGTATAATTTAATAACAATTATTTCACCATTATACAGGAGGTTAACCTACCCCAACCAAGGAAAAGTACAAGGTAAGGGGTTTTTATCTCACTCCTTATTCCTGTGAGATTCATGTCATATTGCCACCATTACCTTTTGTGTGGTGTATGTACTGCCCATAATTATATTCTTTGTGTAATACACTTTAATTTATGTGTATTTACATATTCATTGTATGATACCTCATTCATGGGTTGTACGTTTCGTAAGTTTCCATATTAGTAAGGGTTTATTTCACAATCTCTTCATTATCCGAGGTTGTTTATGCGTAATAATCTACTGGGATCTCTTTATCATCCACATCCATGTTTCTTCAAAATGTATTTTAAAACATTTTTACTATTTAAAAGAATATGGGTTAAAGTCATTTATACCCTTGTTTGACTTTTATAAGTGGTTTATAAAGGAATCTTTCCGTCGTTTTCCAAACAAGGTGCTTTTTAACCTTTTCGACAGAATTAAGGTAAGAATGTTTTTTTAACTTATACGGTGGGTGCGGTTATTTTCCGCCGTTATAAAATCGTCGAAGCTTCTCTTACAAGCTTATAAGAATATTTTCAAATTTAATGTATTATTTTATAATTATGTTGCTTTTAAAATGATTTTAAAAAAAGAGATATTTCTCTAAAATAGTTTTGATTTCATCTATGTCAACAACCTTTGATGGATTTTAAGCTTATTTGAAGTTGATTTATTTTGATACAAAACATCCATATTTTATTGAAGGTTTTGTGATATTTTTGATTGTGGATAAGTTATTCTTATGACACTCATGGTTTTTGTTTAAAGTATTGACATTTCATAAGTTATTTTTAATCCGAATGTTTATGTTATATTCCAACTTTTCATTCAGATGAATGTGTTAGACAAGTATGTTCCAGGTTGGGGACCGGTAAAAGTAAGCCCTCCGGTTTGGTCTCCGGTTATTAGAGGAACTCCGGTTTGGTCTCCGGTTATTAGAGGAACTCCGGTTTGGTCTCCGGTTATTAGAGGCACTCCGGGTTGGTGTCCGGTTATTAGAGGCACTCCGGGTTGGGTTCCGGTTACAGTTATCCCCAAGGTCTTGGGACGAGGTCTTGACAAAGAAATTAAAGTTCAGCATTATGCATTCCAACATTATGAAAGTGGTTATTGATTTTTCATGTGATTATTCGATTAGTAGAATATCCATGTGAATAAGTAAATGGCATTATTTCATTTTATTTATGACATACTATGTTGAAAGTTCAAGTTTGAAAGGCTTTTATTTTAGTTATACATTGCCTTAAATGTTTATTCTTATTTATGAAAGTTTTCGCTATATTGTTATCCTTACTGGGCATTTGAGGTCACCCCTTTTCTATGTTTTATTTTTCCCAGGATGTGAAGAAGTAAGTTATGAATGACCTGCAGGGATATTATGAGGGGTTAATAGTGTGGACTGTGGAGACATTATGTTTTTGTAGTAGTTTTTCATTTTATGATGTAATATAAGACTTATGAATATATCTAGTGTTTCCAAGGCTACTAAACCAATCGGTCTTTCGAGATTTGATCTTTCTTGTGATCATTCCAATGTTATGTAATAATGCACCGACTCTGGGTAACTAGGGTCGGGGCGTTACAAAATCCATGTTAATGACTGTCAATAGAAGGATGGGACCAACCCCAGCCCATAGGGCTGGGGGAACTTTTACCTCAAATTCCCACGCAACGGATGTCTATCTTCTCTAATATAGGGAGAACAACAGATAGAGGGGCCCCTCATTCCATCATGTCCCATGATTCGCATCCCCTAGAATAGAGACATACCACAAGTTCATATCATGGATCCCTTCAAGTCACTCTTCACCAAGTAACCTGAATAGTATCACAAAGTGGTCGGAAAAGATCTAATAAAGGGTGTAAGAAGCTCTCTTACCATTTAGAACCTAGTACGCCACCCCAAATGTGGAATGAATCAGTGAACGTCATGGACATCATCCCCATAGACCTCATTGAAAATAATGAAACTAATGAAGAAGCTGGATAAGAGGGTTTCCTCCCAGAGACGGTCCACACCGAGCTTTGAGGCGTGCACACCTGAAACCAAAGAGTTGTCTTAAACTTGGTTCCCCCCTTAGTCAATCCATCATTACCTCTTTCATAAATCCTCAATAAGAAAAATAATAAGATCAAGGTCTATAACCCACCTCCTCCTCCTCGTGAGGATGATTCCCCTACGCTTGAAGTGTGATTCACTCAATAAGAGGATGAAATGAAAGAGATGAGGTGACTCAATGCTGAGCAATTAAGAAAAAAGCCATTCTGCTGGGTATGTTCCTCAGGTGGAGCATCAACACACACTTCCATCAGATGTCCCTCTGTCTCATGGGCTCATCCCAATGAACAAATCACGTCTGGAAGGATTATTTAGGGTGTCTTTAGGACCATCAATATACATAAACCCAGTCCTAGTAAGGTATCAATATTTCTCTCTATTAGGGAAGAAAATAGAATAGATTTAGGAAAATCTGCAAAGGATTCCCTCAGCTGGGTATCCACCTCAAGTTCCAATAGTGCTGGCACATCCAATATTTCCTCATACTACACCTACTCATGATCAAGTCCAATATGATATGCATCAAGGGCTCCTGAATACCATTGAGTTATTAACTACTCGAATGGAAGAAATGGAAAGGTGAATCACTCCAATAAAACTAGAATGGAGGCCTTTCCCTGATTAGGTGAGTAACGTCCTACCTCCACCAGATTTTGGGAATCATGTATTCTTGGTGTTTGATGGCTCAGGGGACCCAGAGTGGCATCTAATGCACTAATATTCTTATTGTAATCCCATGATGGGAACTCTAAAGAAACAAGATGTTGTAAAACTCAGATGCTTTGTGAAAACTCTACAAGGTTCATCCTTTGTGTGGTATACCAGTTCGCAAGATAACTCAATAATGGGATGGGAGGATCTCTGGTTCCGGTTCCAGTTCATCTTGACGTTTCCCAAAACAACAGTCAGTGATCTCATGAACTGCAAACAGTGATAGAATGAGAGATTCTCAAACTTCATCACCATATGGAAATTTCTGGCTTATTCCTTAAACCAACCGCCCCCCCAAGATGAGATGGTGGCCTTGTGCGTCAATAATCTCTAAGATGAGATATGAATGCCACTCATTCCCATAAAGTACACAAGTGGGTTATGGGACTTCTCTGATATCTCTCAAAGGATAGATAATTACTTAAAAAGTACTAATATCAAGTCTCAATTAGCCAAATCATCCCCAGTAAAAAGAGTAGGGAGAGTTGATGCCTATTTTATCACACTTAAGACACCCCCTGCATCGGTTCCATCTGTAAGGCACCCACCAAATTGTGCAGGGCTTTCTGGACGTCATCATCCACCCCTGCCCCATCAAGAAGAGTGAAGGGGGTCTAAAAGAAATCAATTTGATGAACTAAGAAATAAATTATACTCATTTTGTGATGACCAGGTCCATAGTTACCTTATAGACTCCATGAATTGCAACTTTCTTCAGCTTCTCAAGCCAAAGTGGGATGATTAAGTGGGTCTTGATGACCGGAAAAATTATTGTTCCTTCCATTGGATATTGTGACACAATATCTAAGAGTGTTTTTTATTTAAAGAAATTCATCAAAAGATGATAAATTTTGGACAGGTCAAACTAAGACCATCACTAACATAATTGGCATATGTTTCCACCACTAATTCAGATGAAGAAGGAAACTGGAAAAATGTTGTTAACAAAAAGGAGAAATTTTTTGATAATTGGATGACTTCGAAGACAGATGACCAAGCTCATGGAATACTTCATGAATAGTTTAAGCAACCAACCATGCCTCCAAAGGATCTCAATGAAACACATTCGTTATCCTTGGCTCCACATTCCTCTAGAGGATAGCCTCCAAAAAATAAATCCAATCAGAAGAGTGGAAAGAAATTGAAAGAAGAAAAACTTGCACCAAAGCCAAGGTTGTCTTTGACACTCTTAGATTTCATGCCAGAAAATCTGAAACAATAGGCATTGCCCCACCAAATGGCACAACGGGCACCGCCACACCAAACAACAAAATGGGCACCTCCCCAATAAATGTCACAATGGGAACTGCCCCACCAAATGGCACAAATTGAGGTAGATGATGAGGAAAAGTCATCATCAAAAAAGGAGCTGATTTCTTGCTACATCAATGTCATACATTTGATGAATCCTTTCACCGATGATGAGTTTGGTTTCAACCAGAATTCTCCATACCTGATCGGAGAGTCAGAGGAAGAATCAACTGAATCCAGGGATACCAAGGGATATACAACCATGGTATAAATCAATCATATGGCTGGAACCCTGCTCAAACCATAAGTGTTGCAGAAACTCACGGAAGGACCCTCCAGTGAATCTGACAGGGGTGGAAAAAATCTCTTGCCCCCACAGGGGACCACCCCAGTCCAATTCTTCTAAAATTTCTATCATAGGAAGAATGAATTACCAATTACCATTGGAATGTGAATAGATATTCCTGGACCTATCCACAAAGAACAAAATCTCCTCCGAATATAGTAATAAGGGATAACCCATCTTCATCAAATGCTCAATCCCCTAAAGCACCTTTGGATGAGAATTCCCAAGCTGGGAAGTGTCAGATTTTAGATAAAAAATATGAAATTATGAAGAAGTTAACTTCAATTCCAGCTAAGCTCTTAATCAAATATGCACATAATCTATTACAAGATCTCATGGAAGCTCCCATAGAGGCTTTTCTAACTCCTCGGGAGCTTGAAGCTAAAGTAGCTGCTGCTGAATTCTACCGGACATAGATCAATCCAATAGAATTTCTTGTAGTTATCTCCTTTATAGATCAAGATGAATATTACATTATGGAAGGACACATAAAACATTTGTACGTGTCTGGAATGAGAAATGGCATTGATATCCAAAAATTCTTCATCGAAAATGGCTCTAGGGTTAATCTTCTCCCACTATAGACACTCCATTGACAGGGATACACTAAGGACAATCTAACGCCCTACACCACAACTCTGTTGGGATACGACAAAAATGAGCATAAGTCGTTGGGCCAAATCAAGCATGAAACTTGGTTCGGTGACCTTGTAACTCTCCCAGAATTTTTGGTGGTCAGAAATAATACAGACTTCAATGAGCTGCAAGGGAGGCCCTGGATCCATAAGCACGCAACAATCCCCTCCTCATACCATTCGTGCATGAAGTATAGCATTAATGGACAAAGTGGGACATTGAATGCTGATAAATTCTTGTTGGAGTCCTGCGAGTCACACTACATTGATGTAGGGTTCTACGAACCAAAGAGGAAACAACCCAAAGCTAATGGAATTGACTGGGTCGCTACCACAAACAGTTTGGAAATGTTTTCTACCAATCCCATCAAGCATCTAGGGGAAGAATACATACTTCCCATCAATCATATTGAAAGGACGAGTCCAAATTAGAACACATATTTAGTAGTCCTCATGATTTCGGTTACGGATTCCAAGCCTAATAATGTTAAAAGGTTCATTGACTCCTGAGATAATGGGAAGGTTTTAGAAAAAAATACCCCCAAACTGACATAAAAAAACTAGAAAATTCCTACCTCACCCACTGAGATAGGAAGAAGTGTATCTTCATTCAAGGAAGATGAGGAAACTATTTTACCCACCACTATGTCTTTCCTGGAAAATCCCCTACCAACGGTCATGGTATAAGTGATGACTAGACACCAAAAGTAAAACTCCCCCCTCAACTCTAGAACAGTTATTTCAAGGACTGTTTACCTATTAGAAGATAAAGAGGAATATGGTGAGGATGCAGTGGAGGATGAAGAAGAAGACCTAAGGGATTCCCCTCTAACATTTTAGGAATGAGTTTCTGTAGAGATCCAAAGCTTAACGTACATGTACATTTCATTAATTTTGCAGAATACTTAGTAAATAACAAAAACACACACACAAGGACCATAATAGTTTAGTGTCTTTGGAAACTTGAAATATAATCTTCTAATCGTGGTGAAAGATCTTCAACATATCCCATAAATATCTTCCTTTTTTTACCTAAAACCTTTCTTTATATCCTGGGGAAAAAGAAAACATAAAAGGGTGAGATCAAATGCTTAGTAAGGGTAAACAAAAGAAATATCAATCACAACATATTCATAAGAACATAACATTTTGGAAATCTTAACCTGCAAAAGAGATCATAATATCATAACATGGGATAAATCATAGTAGTGAAATGTAATCCCAATAATCATAACTTAAAACATGAAACTTTTTGGAATACACACATAATCATAGAGAATCATTTCTTATTAGTTAAGACTCATTGCCAAGACTATCTTAGTGGACAATGTCCATTTCTGAACCGAGTTCACTCCTCGTTTCAGTCCTATTTCACTGAACCGGTTTAACCTTCCGTTCCAGCCATGTCTATCTCATGAGATATAAAATCTTTACCCAATGCATTGGAGGGAGATATAGGTCCCACCCATCTCATAATGATACCATTCTTATGTGTGCCACAAAATCATAAACCATACATCATAGCATAACCCATGTAATAAAAATGGGAATCTTAAACATCGTGACATCATAAAACAATTCATATAAGATAAAGGAATTCATAAAAATAATTCCATCACAAAATAATCAAATAAATGTAATAATAGGGATAAAAACATAACCCTTTATTATCTTATATGGAAAATAATTTTGATAAAACACTTGAACTCCATTCTTGAGGAAAATATCCTTTCTACTTCAAAAACACTTTTCCTTTCTTAATATGTCATACAATTCTAAACTAAAAGAAGTTGATTAAACATAAACTTGAAAACTTTTAAAGGAATCTTCTTGGAAATAATGTTTTAAAAATCCATTCATGTCGTATAAGTTAAAAAAACATTCTTCTCATACTTTTGTCGGAAAAGTCAAAAAAGTACCTTTTATGAAAAATGACAAAAGATTCCTTTCATATCTTTTACTAAAAACTCACCGAAGGGTAAAATTGGATTTAAAAAATTGTAGGTGGATGGAAATAATATTACATATTGAGGAAACATGGATGTGGATGATAAAATACATCCCAATAAATACCAAAGTATAAACAATCTCGGATAAAAATGAGATTGTGATATTTTCCCTTACCTTAGGTCCGATTTGCTTCGTAAGTGTCCGAACCTCCTGTATAATGATTTAAATAATGTTATTGACTTATTCCAGAATCATAATTATTTTTATGATATCATATATGGTTCACTTATGACTTTATTTTACCCGTTCTTTTGTAAATTCCATGTTAAAGAGCGTTTTGGGTAAAATCGTTTCATTTGTCGTCCGTGTTTTGACTTGTAATTATTCATATGATTACTTAGATCATGATTACTTAATTCCAGAATATAAAACATGATTTATATATAATATATATTCATAATATACATATATATAATAGATCAGTAAATGGAAAGAAATACATTGTTCATGGAGACGGTAGGTCGTACGTACGCATGAACGCTGTTTTCATTTACTTATTGAGTTGAATGGAATTAAGTAGATTACATACATATATATACACATAAATCCAGTATCATTATTATGTCATATATTTCATGATTACTTATTATATATACTTTATAATCATTCATGAATGGTTAACGTGGAGAATGAATCTCATCACGTCGTGGAGACGGTAGTCCGTATGTACGCACGAGCGATGATATCGTTCTCATGATAGTGGAATTGTATTGGAGTGTATGTATACTATTTCAGAATCAATATCACTTTAAAATAATCATATATAGTTATTATTTACACCATTATACCCATCCAAGTAAGGTAGTGGTGGAAAATAGATTACACCACGGCGTGGAGACGGTATTCCGTACGTACGCACGCGCGGTGATTTCATTTTCCGTAGGATGGATAGATGGTGAAATAGGGTTGTTTCATAATTATAATAACATATCAGTATATGAGTGATACTGATGTTATTACTTCATAATGAAACAACCTAAGAAGAAGAAGTGGAAGAAGAAATAAAGTTGAAAGAATCGGTAACGGACATTACCTCTTCTTTGAAGCGCCTCTTTGAGTCCTCCTCTTAGGGCACTAAAATTGGTCTTTGAAGAAGACCAGGACCTCTAGGATGTTTCTAGGGAAGTGGAGAAGAGAATTTGGCAGGTTTTGGCTGAGCTTGAAGGCTCAAAGGGGTGTGAGGAAGAGAGGGAGGAGGTTCCCTTTTATAAGGGAGGAGAGGGGCACCTTTGGAAAAACTAAAAATATTATTTTATTATAAAGCCAAATTCGGTTTTAAATAGATCCAAATTTATTTATTTCGAATCTAAGGTGGGGATGGGTCGAAATTATCTCATCCAATAGAATTTAGACAAGTTTAGGTTCCTATTTTAACCTTATCATTTATATTTAACTTTAAGTTAGATAATTTTACTTTTACCGTGTCTTTTTGTGTTCTTACACTATAAGGTTAATAAACTTACTATAACAAGACAAACTAACCCCAAGTTGTTTATTATTAATATATATAGCCTTATCTAAGTCATTTTTCCGAACCTTAGATTTTTAGGAATAAAATAACAATTAATAATATAATATTTGTTTTAAAAACTATTTTATGTCAATAATAACATGTCATATTAACCTATAAAATTAGTTGAATTCATAAAAAGTCTTAAATTACATTTATTTGGGTATTTATAACATCAATTATGTCAATATTTCATTAATAAGATAATTACTGCATCATCTTTGTGTCATAAATAAATTAACTTTTTTAATGTTTAAAAATTACAAATAAAATATCATTATGTCGGAAATATTTTTATCTTTCTAATGAATATTTATAGTTGAATTTATCTTATGTATAACCCTATATTAAAAATTATTTAGTTATTAAACTTTGATTTTAACTATTTTAACCCTTCTTTAAATAAATTAATAATAAATGTCCTAATCTAATCCAAGTGGGCCTAAATGGTCATATTTTATTCCTAAGGTTGTTTTTGGTCGAATTACACTAATCCAATAGAATTAGTACATGTGTTAGGGTAATAATAATAACATTTTTACCCTTAATTACCCTATTTACTTTTAACCGTGGTAAAAAAGTAAAAAGTTACTATTCACCAAAAATTATTTTCATCTCATTGAACCACATTTTACTTACTGACATCAATCGTGTCTCTAGGATTTTTGAAATTCCACTCACAGAAGCGGTAAAATTAAGTTTTATGAAAAATTCATTTTTTTTAACTACCACTTAGTGGTTTCACTATTCATCAAAAAATGAAAGTTTCCAGAAAAATACCAAAAATTAGGCCTAATCTATATTTGATATTATGAACTCAAAAATGATGTCTATTTTACCAAATTCAAAACATATCAGTTTCATTACTTAATTTAAAAATTAATTCCCGTAGTCAAAACAAATAGCGTGTTCTTAAGAGATAATAACTATCAAAAGATTGACACTTTTTTATGTTAGGTTTAAATGTGAAATTACATCCAATGACCAACATTGTATTAAATTATAAAAATATATTCTAAATATACTTTAAAACCACTCAAATTAATAATTTATCACTATTAATTATTTCGATTAAAAAGGTTGTTTTTAATTAAAATTTAGTAATTTTCACTATTCATCAGAAAATGAAAGTTATCCGAAAAGTACCAAAATTTCACCCTAAGCTAATTTCGATATTCCAAATCCAAAAATGAAGTCCATTTTGAAAAATAAAATTTACCAAATTTCAAAAAGTGGTTATTACTATTCATAATGGCTAGTTTTAATAATATTTTAATAGCATATTGTTGTTTAGTGAAACTCGTTATTGCGTACTACACACGCTATCGAGGAAGGTTGTGATTGCGTGTAATGAAAGGAAAGTCAATGATGCATGTTGTGCAATCTCCTTTTGTTGTAGCGTACAACATATGACATTAATGAAATTAAAAAGAATATTTTTCATAAAATCTATGTGTGTTGCAGTTTCCACCACTATCGATGAACTAAAGGAAATCAACTTAGGTACGGAAGAAGACCCACAACCCACTTTGGTTAGTGCGACCATTCCTCCCAAAGAGCAAGAGATATATGCCTATTTCCTAAAATAGAATCGATATTTTTTCACCTGAAATTATATAGAAATGCTAGGTCTTGATCCAGAGGTTGACACTCACCACCTGGGTCTTCTAAAAGATCATTGTTGTTACAAGAAAGCTTCCAAAAGGATGCATCCGACACATGTTTCCAAAATATAGGCTAAATACGAAAATCTCATCAAATATAACTTCATTTATGAGGTCTAATACCCCATATGGATAGAAAAAATTATCCATGTAATAAGAAAAATAGGCATATTAGGGTTTTCATTTATTTTAGGGACCTTAATCAGCACTTCCCAAAAGATGGTTTCCCAGTCTTGATCACAAAATTGTTGATCGATGCAACTATTGGATATGAGGTTCTATCTTTCATAGACATCTATTTTTGATATAACTAGATCATAATGATCTAAAATTATGAAGAATCCACCACCTTCAGGGCTCCCCAATGAGTGTTTTTCTATAAGGTGATTCCTTTCAGTTTGAAAAATGTTGGCACCACATATCAGCGCGCTATGTACCGCATTTTCAAACCCTTCCTGTGAAATTTCATTGAATTCTATGTTCATGATTTATTGGTTAAATCATGAAAATTATCATAACATCTGGTGGATCTTGAAACCGTCTTCAACAAGCTATGATAGCACAATCTGAAGATGAACCCCCTGAAATGTTCTTTCGGCATCACCGCAGGGAAATTCATCGGCTTTGTCATATGCCATTGAGACATCGAATTCGACCCTAAGAAGAAAAAAATAAATCCTTGGAATTTCACCACCTCGCAACCTCATTGAGTTGATAGAACTCCAAGGGAATTTGTCTTACATTCTATGCTTCATAGCCAACCTTGGAGGAAATTTTTTTCCCTTCGAAATATTGGTGAAGAAAGGGGGAAAATATCAATGGACTGATGATTGTTAGGAAGAATTTGACAATCTCAAGAAATATCTCTTGATTCCACCAATTATAATGATTCTCGTTGAAGGAAGACAACGCATCCAGTACGTAACCACCTTAGAACATTCCCTAAGCACCTTACTCAAACAAAAGAATGATGTCGGCAGCTAGAATAGTTACTATTATCTCAATAAAACCATGATTGATGTTAAGACTGATTATTCAAATATCAATAAGAGATGCCTTTCATTAATATTTTCAATCCATAAGATGAGACATTACCTGTAGCACCATGAATTCCATTTGGTCTCATGTAGCAATCTGCTCAAGTACATTCTCAGCCTTCTAATGTTAACCGGATGCCTGTCATGGTGGGAGTTCATCCTGAAACAGTTCGATATAAGGTTCATACCACAGAAAGCTATCAAAGGCTAGGAATTAGTAGATTTTCTAACTGATCATCCCTCAACAATATTGGCCCCATCAAATGTTGAGGTGCCTAATGAGGAAGTTTTCTCTATTCAAGATAACTCCCATATATGGGAAATGAACTTCGATGGTGCCTCCAAAATCCTGATAGGAATAAGAATGGAAGACCTAAAATTCAAAAAAGTGGTTTTGGGAGTCATACTCTTATCCCCAGAAAAATCAATTCTGTCCTACTCCTTCATACAATTATAAGGATGCACAAACAATGAAGTGCAGTAACAGGACCTCATTGCAGTGCTGGAATTAGCACTCCAAGTGAAAGACGAACACTTGAAGGTAAAAGGAAATTCATAACTGGTTATCAAACATGTAAATGGTGACTATAGTATCAATAAATATGAGTTTATTTCTTTGATGAACCATGTCAGAGAACTGATGAAATTTTTTTTGTCAGAACCGATATTGACTTACGTTCCCCAGTCACAAAATTTGCAAGTCGATGCATTGGAAAATGCAGCCACAGCTCAGGATGACCCAGATCAGAATGATCCAATCATAATTATTTCCTATTTTTGGATGGTTTTACCATATGTTTAAACCAACACAGAAGAAATTAATGAGATCGGTCCCATATCCGAGTTGTATGGTCCACTACAGTGACATCATTGCTCTCAACTACTTTTCCCAGCCTTTTGTTAAAGCATTTATATGCCTTGCTTTTTCCTGATTATCCAAGGAATATCCCCTCATCTCCTCATGAGTCGTATTTCCTATGTTTTTCCTTGTTGAGGATAAATCAATTACTTCCAAATATTCGGAAGTATTTCACCATTGGCTTCTTTCCATACCACATCTCGTATGGAGTCTTTCCTTCCTTCGGACACAACAGAGCCCTGTTAGAAATGTAGACCGATGTTAAAACTGCTTCCTTCCAAAATTTCTCTGGTAGGTCCATTTCAATGAGCATCATTATGGCCATGTTGTTGATGATTTTATTTCTCCTTTCAACCACTCCATTCTGTCGGGGAGTTCTTACTGAATAAATTTGATGCCTTATCCCGTGTTTCTTTAGATAATCTTCCACCTCACTATTTGTGAATTCCATACCATTGTCAATACGAAACTTCAGAATTTTCTATCCAAGAATCCTTTCACACTTCCTTCAGTACTGTTTTAAGCATCTGAACACATCGGACTTATGGTAAATAACAAATACCCATGCCATTATGCTATATTCATCAATTAAAAGAACATAGTACCTCTTTCCGTCAATTTCTCTGGGTGTGATAGGTCCACAAACATCTGCATGAACTAATTCAAGCACTCTTGTTGACTTCTTTTATTTTACCTTATACATCTTTTTTATGATCTTCCCTTATTGGCATGTGTCACACGTGTTAGTATGATCACGTGATAGCTTGGGTAGCTCTCTTTCTGTATCACACTTTACCAGATCTTCCAGGGATGGTTGGAAAAGATGACCAAGTCATTTATGCCACAACTTGTTTTCTTCCCCTCTAGACAGAAAACACATATCTTCTTCTCCACTCACCAGGTAAAGATTTCACTTTGTTCTTTTTCCCTGTATAACTATTTCCCTGTATCTTCCTTTGACGACACACATCTTCTTAGTAAACCTTATAGAATGTCCTGAGTCACATAGTTGAATAACACTGAGAAAATTGTGACTGAGGCCTTCTACTACTAAGACATCAGCATGTCTCATCTCTTTGCCCCCAAACTTGGCCTTTCCTGAGCCAATAATCTTTAGGCCTTCATCATTTCCAAACTTGAAAACTCCTTCTTTGTCATATTTCATGCCTGTAACAAGATCCTTATTACCTGTCATGTGAGATGTGCAACCACTATCAAGGATCCACACACCAGAGCGATCTGATGCTTTAAGGGAAATTTCCGCCACCACGGCCTTCTCATCCTTCTTCTTCATGGTCTATATTTTTGCCTTCACACTCAGCATGGATTGAGACTTCTATTCTTTCTCATAGTATGATGGACCAGCTTCATCCTGCAGAGGTGAAAATCTATTTTTTATTTTCAACTCACCTGTTGGTTCATTGATCTGATGTTTGTGAAAATTTGGTTTCTACTTTGGCATATTCCTTTGTATGGTTGAAGTAAAATACCTAGCCATGTGCCCAAATCCTCTGTACCAAAAATAGTGCCCTTCGAAATATGTTCTAGAGAACCTTTCTCTATTTGGATACCACCTCTTTTCTTGTTCCTTAGATATCTCTTTTCTATGGAACACACATAATGTGAATGTCCCATTTTTCCACAACAATAACACCTGATATAAGGCACATTCCTTCGTGTTACTTCTTCACTACTAGTTTCCCTTTGGTATCTCTGAATATTATGATTCTTCCTTGTTCCCAAATCCACCTTCAGTCTCAGAGTGGGTGCTTGCAGTCTGACCTCAACATTCACAGCTTTCTGTTTTCGATCAAGCCCTCCATTAATCTTAGCATCTGAACAAAGTTGATTCTTCTTTTCTACTGAACCACTATTCTCCACTTTCAGCTTCTTGGTTTTTTGAGTGATCTACTTTCCTGATGAACCTGTAGGAGTCAAGATATTTTCTTGATCTTTAACCTTTTTCCGCAAACCGACAACTTCTCCTTCAAGTTCTTCAATACGCTTGATTTGTTCTTTCCTTGTGTTATTCAAGCTATCGATCTCCCTTTTCTGTTCTTTAATTTTTATTTTATACTCACTAACTGATTCTGAGTCCTCTGGTGTTGATAACTTGAGTTTCTCGATTTCATTCATCAACTCAGACTTCTCTTCTTCCTACTTCTGCATATAGAGTTTGGCGTCACGAACAAATTTTTTGGCTTTCTTTGTTTTGGCTCTCCAAACATATATCTCTTCAAGAGCAGCCTCTAACTCTGCTTGCATATCAACTCCTCCCTCAACTTATTCTTCTTCTTTATCAGCTTTGGTTTCATTCTTATTCTGAGAACTGCCGACAACTACCACCAAAGAATTTTCTCCTCGGACTTTGCAGTTCTCTATCTCTTCAACCTCCTCAACCTGAGACTCGTCTGAACTGTCATATTCTTTTGAAAGAAGGTCCTTTTTATTAAATAAATTTCTCTTGAACTGTTTCTTTCCTTTCTCATAGGCTGAATAATTCTTCTTGGGAATTTAAATTTCATCAACATCATCATCCTCTTGGAACTTTTTGGGGCACCGTGCCGCAAGATGTCCAACCTTTCCACACCGAAAACAAGAAAGTGGAAGTTTCTCTTTAAACTTTCTTTTTCCTCTTTGAATGTTTTAGGAGAGGAATGACATCACTTCATATGTCTCTTCTTCTTCCTGAGAGTCTTCAACGGTGGGCTTCTTCATGGCCTTAAATGCCACCTCTTTGGATTTCCCCTTTCCCAAAGCATCGTTATCATTATTTCTCATTTCATATGCAACAAGGGTGCTGTGTAGGTTGTCCAATGTCATCTCTTTTGGGTCTTTATCTTCCAAAACCGAAACTTTCGGATTGAATCAATGTGGAAGTTTCCTCAAGATTCGCTTCAAAATTTTAATATCTTCAATAACTTCTCCAAGACCTCGCATGTCTTCCACTACAACATTTACCCTGTCAAAGAATGCATCAAAAGACTCATTCGGTTTCATTCTCAAATCCTCATACTTATTCCACAACACTTGAAGCTTTGCCTCTCTGACCTTTGTATCCCCTTCATATATATTCAATAACATTTCCCACATGGCATGTGATGTTTTTTAAGACATCACCTTTGTATATATAGGATTGGATAGGGCTCCTCCTAAGGCATTTATTGTTTTGGAATCAGCATCCAACTCTCTACGCTCAGATTCTGATAATGCACCACTATTAATATATGCTATTATGCCATGCATTGCTGCTGTGAACACATCCATTCCTAATGATTGGAAGTATTGTTCCATCCGATTCTTCTATAGCTGGAAATTGTTCTCATCGAAGATCGGAATCCCTTTATGATTAGTGACCTCCATTTGAGAGAGAAACACCAATATTAAACTTTACCTATGATACTAATTGTTAGGTCCACTAGGCTAGATACCCTAAGAGGGGGGGTGAATCAGGGTATGTCAGATTAAAACAAATGCCCCTTTTGATATTGTTTTTCTCTTAGACAAAACCCTCTTCTCTCTCCTTCCTGATGCAGAGTATGAGCAAACTTTAAAGCATGCACAGGACACAACGTTTTTTACTTGGTTCACCCTCACTGGGCTACATCCAAGGAGCATACACCGACAGTGTGCTGATATACCAATTATACTATAAGCACACTGTTGTTTACAAGTTCGAAGTGGACTCACTATACCTTCTGGTTTACAACCACTCACAATTTGAGAACTCACTGCTCTCTCAACTGAAGTGAGCTCACTGCTTCTTCAGAAGATCCACTCACAGTTTATAGACCTGTAGGTCTCTTCATTTTCATGAAAGCATGCATCCTCAACTATTGATAGATTCTCTATTGAAGTCCAAATTTATCCATTGATGAATAACCCTTTTCCCCTGAACACTAGGAAATTCCTTTGGAAAAACCTTCACAAAGCACCCAACTTTGAAAGGATCCCAATTTTGCGAAGCTCAAACAAGCCTTTGTGAAGATCCTGCCTTTTCTCAAAGCACTCTCGTGAAGCACTCTCGCAAAGCTCAAGTCGTTGCAGAGAAACTTCCCTCACGAATCTCACTGAGCCAACACAGAGCTCGCAACTTTCGTGGAGCTACAATATCCGCTACGAAGCTCTTCTTTCGTGAAGCACACGGGCTACAAGAACTACCTTCACGAAATGATAGTGAAATATCTTCTTCGAAAATTCTCTACTTCTCTCGAGGGGGTCGACCTCTATTTATAGGCAATTCCACTGACCCTCGCATGAAGTCCGCGCCATGTCACCACCAATCGCGAAGCTCTGAAATTTCCGCCGGAATTCTCTCAAAATCGCGAAGCACCACGGAAATTTTCCTATCATGGAGCTCGTCGTAATTGCGGAGCATCACCGTCAACATTCCTTCACTCCTTCGCCGCGAAGCTCCCTTGAAAATCCCTTCACCATCGCGATACACTTCAACTCTGTCGTTCGCGAAGCTTTGACGTAATCGTGAAGAATCACCGCCATCATTCTTCGGGCCTTAGTGAATTCCAAACCATGAAGCCTCTCTTCATGAAATTCATGCCTTTTCCATATTAAAATATGATCTTCATGGATATCCACTTTTCGCGATGCTCACCAAACTCCAAATTTTGGACCCCAAAAATTTGGCAAACACTGGAAAACTGTGTCACCCTGTACTTCTCTTTTGTACCGCCTCCAGATCATCATTTCCTTTGTCATCATTATTTTTTCAACATGGATTGTCAACAACTTCTTTGGAACTCGAAAATTTCTTCATGGAAACCTGCTTTGTCAACAAGCACAATCAACCCAAAAATACTGCAATGTTACCTTGAGGGATTTTTGGCTAACAAAAAGGCATTTTCAACTTTGTGACATCCAATATCATCACCAGGTTTGGTGCCCCTCACACAATACTGACAGAAAATGGAACAAATTTATGCTCTGTTGAATTGGAAAAACTATTCTAGGAATATGGTATCAAGGCCAACCGTTCATCTCGCTACCACACAGTGGCCAAGAGAAAAATAAAGGCTTTTAATAAGACCCTATCAGACATACTCCAAAATATGGTAGATAGGTACAAGAAATCATAGCCTAAAAAGATCCTCCATGCTCTTTGGGCTTACCAGACTACAACCTGCACCGCCACTCAAGCGACCCCATACTCATTGGTATACAGGATGGAGGCAGTTCTTCCCATTTAAATTCAACTTCCATTGCTATACATCACTGTTTGTGATCAACTATCTATAGATGATAGATCCCCAAAACAGTTTGATGAGCTGGAGTGGCTGGATGAGAAAATATTGAACACTCTGAACCATCTTGAAGTTTACCAAAATTGGATTGCACGAGCCTTTAATAAGAAGGTTTGACTCCAATATTTCTTAAAAGGAGATATGGTATTGGTCATCAAAACCCTGATGATACTTGAGAAGAACCCTCAAAAGTTGGAGCCAAAATGGGAAGGACCATATATCATAAACAAATTTTACTCTAATAGAGCGTATTCCCTGATTTCAATGGATTGAAATCTCACAACAGCTCCCACCAATGATAGGTTCCTAAAAAAGTAATTTGTGTAATAATAATAAAATTTTCATTGTTGCATGACATTAAAATTCATAGCAACACCTTTGTCTTAGCTGCATGACGTTAAAATGCATAGAAACACCATCATCTTAACTATATGATGTTAAACTTTATATAAACACCATCATCTTGGATGAATGAAGTTAAACTACAAAGAAACATATTCGTCTATGTTGCATGATGTTAAAATGCTCAACACTTTCATCCTTACTGTATGATATTAAACTGCTTGGCCCCAACAATGTTCTCCCCCAAGTGAACATTATCTCCAGCATCAATCACCTACTATGCCATGCTAGAGAACTATGTATGGTTTGATTCCTATTCTTTAATAGGATACATAGATACACCTTGACCCTAAGTCTTGGTCTAGACACCACATGACATGGAATGCCTCTATCATATCCTCTTTCACCACTATACTACAAGGTAACTCCTCCTCATTCCTTGTTTCTCACACTGAGTATAACTCGCGTGAACTTAGAAATGGCATTTAGGATTTCCCCCATTTAGAAGAAACATAGAAGAGTATAATAAGCCCATCATCTTGAAAGAATGGTATAAATCCCCCCCACTCCATGCATAGGTCAGACTGACATGGGGAGATCCTTAGAACTATGTATGGCTTGATTCCCACCCTCATGGGATAAGTAGTGACGCCTAGATTCAACATCCTGGTCCAACCACAAGTCAAAATTAATAATTCCCCTCTCCTTAAGTACAACACAGACTTGCATGATAAGAACTTTCATCCTTACCGCATGACTTTAACCTGCATAGCTCCAAAGATGTTCTCACTCGAGGGGGCATTGCCTCCGGCACCCGTCACCTACCATGCTTGAAAGGTTCTGGGGCCCACAGAAGAATCCGGTGGCCTGGGGATTTTAAAATTTTCATCGTTGTATCGATGGTACTTGTATAAGACAAAAATCCAAGCCCCGGTGAGGTCCTATGATCTCTCATAAATTATAACAAACACAAAATTAAATTGAAAACATACCCGTTTCAAATCTGAATTTGCGGTCGACTACAACTAGTCGATGGAAATCGTCACTTGAAGGATCTATATTGGGATCCCTCTAGATCATCCACACGTGCTTCAAAAATATTCTAGAATATCAATCATCGAATTTCAGGTTCTAGAGCGGTGATCCGACGATGTTTTCCACATCCTGACGATCACCACATCAAGATGCCTTTGATGCTTGAGAGATTTCTTGATCCAAGCTTCTTGGATCGATAGATTCTCTCTCTAGATATCGGGAGGAGATAGATTCTCTATATTTCATTCCATGGAATGAATGAATAGTGAATGGATATACATGAGAGTGTACCTCCTTCTTTATTTATAGTGGAGTTGGTACATACCCAGTAGGATTCCCCATCCCCTGTATATTTCAACATCCACTAAATAAATAATTTTGATGAACTAAAATGCACCAATATTATTTATTATTTTATCACATACTTGTAATATATATAAAATATATTACATGATAAAAATTGAGCCATTTAACTCGACTCATTGTCTTGATTAATATTAAACGAACCTTGAATATTAAAATAATATTCGTTCGATTAATATTATCTTATATTTACTAAACTTGTAAATAAATTAAATAAATTAAATCCCAAATATTCATAAGTTGAATATTAATTAATTTATTTAATTCTTTTATTGATCGAAAACTTGGACAACACTCAGACCCCATAGTGGGGCCCACTATGTCCATATACCTATTCAACTGAATAGGGTGGATTCTTGAATCTTCTATTTTTTATGACCCTCTAGGCCCTTATCTCGATAGTAGTGAATAAATCCATAGACCAAGAGCGGAGTCTAGAAACCCATTATGGGCCCTAAAGAGATAAGGATTGTCATAGCAACGACAACCAACCTATGAACACTGACTATGTACTATAATCTCTTTTTAATTAAATATATCATAAATTAGGATGCACACTTGTGTCATCGCCCTTTTCTTTCTTTATTATTTTTTGATCTATCTAGATGGATTTTTCTTTCAACTGCTTTAGCCAAAGACTTATAAAGGTATCACCATCCTGATCAACCAGTCCTGAGATATACAACTTCCTAAACTTGGAAGTGACAAAACCTTTATTGACCATTTAACCAATGTCATATCACCAACGACGCACCCAACACAATATACCTCGCCATGATTTCAATACCATGGTTTTTTCCTTGAATCAAATTACGTAATAAAATGATACACATTGTTAATGGTCTCAAGTTAGGAGACCAATACACATGTCCATATATAGGAACAACCAATGACACCCAAAACATGTGGTGTTCCTATTGGAAGGTCTATCCTCATGATCTCACTACTAGAGATCACCAAGTGTGAACTTCATGAGAAGAAGTCTCAATGCTTATGAGACCCCAGCACCTGATAGTCAGACATCTACAGTGTCTAGTCAGTAAGATGTATCTAGACCATAGAACATATATTTAAGATTAATGTCATAGTATCTCAAGGTTCTTATTATAGACTGAGATCTTCTATAATCTCTCTATACGACAATTAATCTTTTAAAATTACCATTATAATAGTGGATTCATAAAATTATACACTATAATGGTAAGATAACATCATGTATAACTAATTGTATACATGATATGGTAATCAAAACTATTGCATAGTTGGGTCTAGGGAACCCACTATTTAAACACTCCCACTTGCACTAGAGCTAACTTGCTAACCAAACTTGTTATCTACTCACATGATAAAGATCATGATTCTAATGAGAAATGGATTTAACTGTTGTGCCTGCCATGTTTTCACCGTGTTTCATATCTGTTGTATGTGACCTCGTCTTCTTGAGTAAAACTTCTCAAGATAAGGTATCCCCGAGTATATCACTCTTGTCCATTGTCATAACTTGACAACTTGGATAGTAATAATATCGTAATTTTCATTATGATAATACTTTTCTCACTAGGTTAGATTCCAAGAACTGGAACAAATTGTTGCATTTTATAACTACATCTTAGCTTCCTTAGAAGCTGCAACATACTCAGTATTTATAGATATAGCTACCACTGGATTTTATTAGCTTGACTCACCCATCTCCATAGTCTAACTATGATACTTGATCAAATTGATCTAAGTATTACTAGTTTTTATCCCACCATAACTAGTATACCTTCTTCTCCACATTCCAGGAACATATCATTTGTATTCTCTGAAGTAAAAGATGATAGTTCTGACTGCATTACTTGTAGTGCTCCTGGAAACAATTGATATATTCCTGCTATAATATATAAATTTAAAGTATCAATTATTGTACATATTATGGCATACATGATTGATCCATTACCGAAGTGTATGGAACTCAACTCCTAACTTTAATCACTTCCCATGTTCTGAACATGTCAACCTGAAGAGATCAAGCCATGTGACATTGACAATAATTCTGAACTTGAATTGTTCCAACTTGTATTTTTCAATATGATGTCACTATATGTACGATTGACTAGGACCAAGAAACTATTAGATATACATCGATAGATCTAGTTACCTAGAACTTAGGTTGCTACTTTAAGTCAATCACTGGAGAATTGATTTTATTTTGGAATTAACTAACTGTAATACCAATATATGTTTTCCATATGTTACCGAACATATTTCTCTTAGAAAAAATTGGTGCTCCCACTAACCTTTGGTAGACACATGAAAAAGATTCATTCCCAATGAATGATTTAAGAACTTTTTTCTTACATTAATCCAGAACTAGATTTTAGTAACTTTTATCCTTTATTGGCATTTTATGGGGTCATCATCCCTTTCTACTTGTGTCGTATAGACACCTTCCAAGAAAGATGATCTTGACATCCAATGACCAATATAATGATCATAGAAGTTATCTATGACAAGTAAAATTCTAATGGACTTTGGCATACTAACTTGGTATAATCAGTCATGTCTTATTAGTACCAAGCTTGTACCATCCATGTATCATCTCATTTGAATACCCACAGTAGTATTGAATTTATAACCCCCTTTTCATTTTTGATACATGGAATCCATTATTGAATTTTAAATTAGTCTTTTCAATCTTATCTTATTTTCATATACTTTTTAGTTGTAGGATTTATCATTCTCAAGGAATAATGTATCACTAGTCACAATGAATATAAAACCATCACCATGGTTTCATCCTTCCTACGTAGTATGTGTCACTGGGACATGCCTCTTCAACATGTACATGTGGAACTTGTTCTAATGTCAACCATTTGTGCATATCAAGCATTGACTAAGTCCAAGTCAATTCAGCTCCCACTATCTCTAATATATATGTGCACCCTTATATAGAAATGTAGTCTAATTATTGACTACAAATTTTCTATGTTAGCAATTTAGGTAATGTCTTAAGTAGCTATTAGGATAATTAGCTTAGATGCACAACATGTTTAACTTGATGCATGTTTGTTCAAATCCTAACAAACTCTTTACATATAAACATGTCTTATGAAATAATGGTTTTCCATACTATGACTTGTATGATATCCATTTTTCATTTTAGTTGGCATATTGGTTATAGTTTTACGTTGTTATTTTCAAAACAGGTCATGAAATATAATGGAAATTTCTACAAATTGCAACATTGATACTCCAAACATCATAACTCTGGTGTATAAAATGTGTGTTTAGGAATTGCTCCATGCTACATTTTTTTATCAATTTTAACATGTAAGACACATCATCGATCCTCCTTATTAACATCAATATTGTGATGTAGATAAGGTAACATGCATTTAGGAATTACTCCATGCTACATTATCATGATCGATGAATGTTTGGTCAAGATATTCTCCAGCATGCCAATCTGAAGAAACTCATATCTTCTTACCAAACATATAATTCACTATTACATTCCTTAATAAATTAAAGGAATCTTATGAAGTATCTTTACCTCTAGCTTTCTTTGGAATAGTTCACACTCTCTTGTTGAACTAACCTTGGAAGATTTGTGGCATACCTTTATTTATAAAGGTTTATTTGTCTAAACTAAGGATGTCAATAATACCAAAGGTGTTTAGCAGTGCCAAGCCTAAATACCATACTGGGTATATTCTTTACATCTACTTTTAGTTTTACTTAACAAATATTCATATTGCCACAACTGGGTAGGTCTTACATTTTATATTCATCATGTATTTCCTTTGATTCAAGTAGGTCTGAACTATTTTTTGAGTATGTTACACCACAAACAACATTAATTAAATAACTTGGAATAATGTCTCATTATGACCAAAAGGTCATGTGAGATAAATTTTTTGGTTATACTCAACAACATGTTCGATTTGAATCAATCACTTGGTAATTAGAAGTTATGTGTCTCTCATCGCTGACTTAGGAGTCACCCTTTCTCAAATGCTTGGAGAAGACACTTTACTTCTTATAATATTTCTATACTTACTTGGTTACTGTATTTAAATACAAATATGTTCTTTTCATATTGTATCCAATACCCAGGAAGTATGTTAGAAACATTAATTTTTATTGATCAATATACCTGAACGAGAAGTGGGTACTTGCTTCTTGTATTTCATTTTATTTAATTTTTTAAACTTCTATAAAATTATTTCATTATATGTGATGTAAATAACCACCTGTTAAATAACCAACCACTTTTTCTTTGAAGTATATGATGAAGGTTCCTTTGGCATAACTTTCCATAGGCCTTTTCTCCTTGTATTTCATTATATTCTCCAAAAGAACAAAAGATGGAGCTATCTTTAATATTATTATTACTTGGAGAATGTTACCTTAAAGGTAATGAAAGGCTTACTCCATACTATTTTTTTGTATACATAAATGAAACTAGAGTAATTGGGTGTAAAAGGTATAAGAATGGGATGGCATGAAATATTGTGAACTTTCTTTCACTTTACACAAACCGAGTACAATCATCGCATTCAAATCTTTCATCACTTTCTCCTTGGAAACTTATTGGAGATGAGACTTTATGTAACATCATCCATGTCATGATGTAACGATCACAATTAACATTAGACGTTGATGATAGCATTATGACAGAACCATCATATACTTAATTCATGAGTCTCCTATAAGCATTTACACCCTCGCTTCCTTAGGTGGATTAACAGGTTGATACACTAACACCTCGAATTTCCGGTGTAGTAATATTATGCGCAAGTACCTATACTACATTTTGTAAATTCATGCTAGTTTAGACATTAATTTTATCCAATATTTATTGCAGTTTTTACTTGTGGTGTTACTTTCCATTTTTCTATAAATAAACTTTAGTAGATTAGTACTTTTAATGTTGATTACTGAATGTGACATTACTGATTAGATTAATCATTAAATGTATCCCATTAATTAATAAAATTCTAGGAACCCTCTGTACTATAATTGGAATACTCTTGAGTATTCTAGTGGCAAGAATCCTCAAACCACCCCTCATAGTCTATAAGATATGGCTACGCCACTACATGGAGGTTTCAAGGTGGTATTTTGGTTGGCCAACCGCATTAACTCGTAGTTCCTTGATCTATTGAGTGAAGTCCCAACTTCCAAAATCATTTCTTGATTTACTCAACACTTCCCTTTAAAATTACAACAATCTAGCTATGGCTATTTATTTTTTGTAGTTTTAGTTAATTCAAACCACCACTCTAATAAGAACTCCCATGTAATAAGAGGCACCCTCAGCTATGGCATGAACGGCACCCCAAACACCCGGTTTTGTTCAAACTTGAATGATGGAAGGCTGTAATGACTTAATATTACTTTGAGGGTTTTGTGTTTTTCTCTCGATGAATCTAATCTATTTCTATTAAAACTTGTCCAACTATGTTTCCATACTCACAACTGAACTTTAATAGAAAAACATATGCCACTTCTTTATGCATTTTATTATATATTATTTTATGTATTTCTCCTGTTATTTAAAATTGCATAAAATAATAAATAAATTCATAAAGGTAAACTACTACCCAACTAGTCTTTAGCATTTAAATGACCAAAGGGCATCATACCTAAGTTGAAGCCTGAATCATAATGCAGCTCACCATGTCATGTATATCCACTTATAATCAGCAGTATCACCTTGTATTGGTGGGGTCCACGTCACGTCTTGTGGTACCACCTCATCTTGGCGGGATCCATGTGTTGTCTTGGAGTACCACCTCGTCTTGCACCATCTTCGTCTAAGGCACAAAATTACTCACGCATAGGTGAGGGGGACTCGGGTATAAATGTACATCTTGTAAATATTGGGCGCACATGCCCTTATTTATTTTAATCGAAAAGAAAGATGATGCGCAGACTGTCTATTTAATTAATTACAATCATCGCACATAATTAAAATAATTAATTAAATAAAAGGAAACATACACGGGTCGATGATCAAGTCCAATATACGGGTAAAATCATGCACGATAAAATTAAAATGCATTAAATAAGTACAAGGGTTGTAAATTAAATTGAAGGAATTAATAAATTAAAATAATTTAATTAATTATCATTCAACTAATTAATTTAATTTTTATTCCAATATTGAATTAATTAATTAATTTAATTTCATTACAGAATTAAATTAATTTATATCTCCGGGTATTAAAATAATTAACCAAAATTGATTTTAATTAATTTAATTTCTATACTAAAATTAAGTTAATTAAATTAATTTATTTTGATTAATTTAAATGGTCGGTCCCTAAAACACCATTTCATAGCCTTTGCGGGTCGGGCCAAACCCTCGCAGGGCCATTCCAGGTCATGCAAGGGCCAAACTCGGTCAGGCATATCTGCCCGAACCCGTTTCGAGTTGAGCAGGTCTGCCCAGACTACTTTGGGGAAAATTTTACCCTACTAAAAGATAATGTGTAGGAAAAAACAAATTACCTATTAGGTGTAGACGGAGTCGAGTTGGTGGTCCGGAGCCAGCTATTGGGCGGCCTGGACAGGGGCGCGGTGGTGTATCGGCTACACAGGGAAGCCCGAGATACAGTGTCGCGACCGGATACATGGGTGTCGATCAACCGAGTAGAAAGAGGCAGGAGGCAGCACCGCTGCAGCTTGGGGAGATTCGGCCATTGTGGGTGGCGTCGGGTTGTTGTCACCGGTGGGAGCAAGGTGGAGGTGTCATCGAGGGGAGAAATGCCTGGCGGTGGATTGAGGTGGACCTGGCGGAGACTTGCTACTGTGTGCTGAGGAATACAGGAGGGCTAGGGTTGTGCCCTGCTACTACGGAAGGCCAAGGTTGGCCGGTCGTGGGTCACCAGGTGGTAGCGGGGTCGGCTGCCGGGAGGAAGCAGGCCTGGCTAGTGGTGCGCCGTGCAGATTGGGAGGAGGCGGGAAGGCTAGATAGCAATCTCTCTGGTGATGCAGCCTAGGTCAGCTGGGTATAGGGGATTCCAGCAGCGGAGGTGGCTGTAACAGGGAGCCCAGGCAACGAGTCTCCTGGATTTGTGCAAAGGGGAGGAGGTTGGGCCAGGGGGTCCGCGCGGACCCCCGTTTGCTGTTCACTTTTTTTATTATTATTATATGCCCCCCCCCCCTTGATTTCCTTTTATTTTTTTTAAGTCACCTCCCCATTTTTTATAAGTCAAGTATTCTTCATTTTTTTATTTATAAAAGAAGTCTTCTTCCACCCCAATTTTTATGAGGTCAAGTCCACCTCCCAAAATATTTCTAAAGGATAAATAATATCCTTTTAATTTAACAATAATAAAATTAGTATAATAAAATAATAATTTATTATTATTATATTATTATTATAATTATATAAATATTATTATAATAATAAAATTATTATGCAAATTAAAAAAAATGAAAATTTATAATTTTTATATAATTTTAATTATATTCGATGAACCAATCTAAACTTGATCGGTCATTCTAAATGAATTAAATTTAATACCCATGATCAAACCACAAAAGCGATCCAATCTGAAAAATTAAAATGGCTATAACTTGGTTGTTCAAGATTAGATCGACGTGCGGTTTGAACCACTAGGACTGTTTTTGAACCCTGTACTTAATTTTTTTGAAAATTTAATTTTCTAGGCTCATAAAATTTACGTGATCCCTATGACACCACTAAAAGGTTCTAGGGCCTACAGTGGAAATCGGTGGGCCGGGGTTTTTAAAATTTTTGTTAGCGTATCGATGGTAATTGTAAACACCGACTATTCGAGCTCCAATGAGGTCCAAGGATCTCGTGTAAATTATAAAGAGCACAAAATTAAATTGAAAACATACCTGTTTCAAATCTGAAGCCACGATCGACCAAAACTAGTTGATGGTGATCGTTGCTTGACAGATCCATACCGGGATCCCTCTAGATCATTCACACATGCTTCAAAAATCCTCTGGAATGTGGATCGTCGAATTCTGGGTATTAGTGCAGCGATCTGACGATGCTTTCGACATCCCTACGATCACCGCATCAAGATGCCTTCGATGCTTGGGAGATTTCTTTATCTGAGCTTCTTAGATTGAGAGTTTCTCTCCCTAGAGAGCAGGAGGAGAGAGATGGTCTGGATTTAATTCCAAGGAATGAATAAATATATAATGGCTATACATGAGAGAGTTCCTCCTCCTTTATTTATAGTGGAGTTGGTAAATACCCAATAGGGTTCCCCAGCCCCCGTATATTTCAACGTTCACTAAATAAATAATTTTTTCAAACTAAAATGCACCAATATTATTTATTATTTTATCACATACTTGTAATATATATATATAATATATTAGGTGATAAAAACTAATCCATTTAACTCGACTCGTTGTCCTGCTTAATATTAAATGAACCTTCAATATTAGAATAATATTCGTTTGATTAATATTATCTCGTATTTACTAAACTTGTAAATAAATTAAATAAATTTGATCCCAAATATTCATAACTTGAATATTAATGAATTTATTTAATTCTTATAGTGATTGAAAACTTGGAAAACACTCAGACCCTTTGGTGGGGCCAACTATGTCTATATACATATTCAACTGAATAGGGTGGATTCTTGAATATGCTATTGTGTGTGACCCTCTAGGGCCTTATCTCAATAACAGTGAATAAATACACAGACCAAGAGCAGAGTCTAGAAACTCATCATGTCCCCTAAAGAGATAAGGATTGTTATAGCAATGACAACCAACCTACGAACACTGACTGTATATGATAATATCTTTGTCATTAAATATCTTATAAATCAGGACGCACACTTGTGTCATCGTCATTTTCTTGCTTTATTATTTTTTGATCTATTCGAATGGATTTTCCTTTCAACTGCTTTGGATAAATAATTATAATGGTAGCACCATCTTGATCAACCAGGCCTGAGATATACAACTTCCTAAACTTGGAAACGACAAATCCTTTATTGACCATTCGACCAAGGTCATATCTCCAACGATGCACCCAACACAAGCTACCTCACCACGATTTTAATACCATGGTTTTTTCCTTGCATCAAAGTACGTAATCAAATGATACACATTGGTAATGGTCTCAAATAAGGAGACCAATACACATGTCTGTAGATAGGAACAACCAATGACACCCAAAACATGTGGTGTTCCTAATGGCGGGTCTATCCTCATGATCTCACTACTAAATATCACCATGTACTAACTTCATGAGAAGAAGTATCAATGCTTATGAGACCCCAGTGCTTGATAGTGAGACATCTACTGTGTCTAGTTAGTAAGATGTATCTAGACCATAGAACATGTATTTAATATTAACATCATAGTATCTCAAGGTTTTCATTATAGCCTGGGATCTGTTACAACCTCTCGATAAGAAAATTAATCTTTGGGCATTACCATTATAAAAGTGGACGCAGAAAAGTCTACACTATAATGGTAAGATAACATCATGTATAACTAACTGTGTACATGATATGGTAATCAAAAGTACTGCATAGTTGGGTCTAGGGCACCAACTATTTCAACAATTCCATGCTCTAGAACTATGTATGGCTTGATTCCTATCCCTACAAGATACATAGTGATGTCTGGATCTTCCATCCCATTCCAGCTTCCATCAAACAAAGAAAAACATAAAATTCCCCTCTTTGTGCATGGGTCTGATCGATATAGGGAACCTTAAGAACTACGTGTTGCTTGATTTCTACTCTCGCAGGATATATAGTGATGCCTGGATTCTTCCTATGGTCCAGCCTCTACCTAAAAAAACACCATCTTTCCTACGTATAAATCAGACATATACTGAGAATTCACTTCAATAACTATGTGGACATTGATTCCCAATTAACTGGGATACGTAGGAAACCTCTAAAGAGTTTCATGCCCAACACTTCACTCACCTCATCCTTTTTAAGTCTGTTCATTTTTTTTCCCTGTTGTATTATGTTAAACTACACCAGACACTAGGACTACATGTGTCTTGATTACCACCCACCATTGGGACACGTAGTGACATATGTGCCTTCCCGGGTCCAGCCATCATTAAACAAATGCCTCCCCTACATATGAGCTAGAATTGCATTGGGAAATTCACAAGTCCTCACTGCATGATGTTAAAATTCATGACCAAAGAAGTTCAAAACACATGACATTAAACTGTAAGGTATCTCAAGAATTGCATCTGGCCTATTTCTCAGTATAAAAAGATATGTAGTGACACTCGATTTGGAAATCCAGGGTCCATCCATGCATAATAAAACAAAGAAAAAAACCCCAACCCCCTGTATTGAAATTCAAATAGATACAAGGGATTTCAGATTAGAATTATCACATTGTAAAAGTGTCAAGAGACCATGCTTTCCCCTATATATGAATAAGATCTATGTAAAAGATCTCTTACTTTGAAACTAATCATGGCATGGAAATCCCTCATGAACCCATGCATACTCTTTCCATCCATAAAACTCCATACCCCATAAAATATCAAGTCACCATAATCATCCTTGACTATCTGGAATGGAAGTTTAGTGTCCTACAGACACCTTTGTTTGACTATGAACATCATGCCCTGGAGGCTCTACATATGTTTCCCACAAAAATTTCCTTTCAACCAAAGTAAAATTCATCCCCATGAGATAATTTTCCTCTATTCATATGCCTAATATATTATAAGCCTCATGTTATTCCTCCTGACCCAAGAACTCTTGGAATCCTGGTTTGCACACACTTCCCACGCTCATGTCTGGGGTGTACCGGGAATATCCCAGCCTGATTATCTCATATTTACGCATGATCCCTTTGATGTTTCTTCCCTCAAACATGACTATTAAACTATGTTTTCAATTTCCTTTTCATATAGTGTTAAAATGTATGGAATATGTCCTCACCACATGACTTTAAAATGAATGGCCCAATGTCATAACCACATGACCTAAAAACTAAAAGGTACCCCAAATATGGCTAAAATACCCCCACTCCTTATGCACGGACCAAAATCTGTATAGGGAACCTAGTCTTGGGATGCCTATATCTTCAAAACTGGGCCCCAATCTGCAAAGGGAGTCAAAATATCCTGCATCACATACAGGTTAAATCTGTATAGAGAGACTCACAATTCCGTGAATAATCACATTTTTTTGAATAATCACGACCTGAGTGTTTATGAAATGTCCAAACCAACCCTCTCCATTTGTCAGACTTTGTTCTTTGAGTGATCTTGGATCATCATAACCCTTTATGGCCATCAGGAATAGAAGGTCAGTGTCATACGGACACCTTTGTTTGACTATGCACATTATACCCTGGAGGCTCTATATATGTTTCCCATAAAAATGGCCTCTCAGCTAAAGAAAAATTCATCCCTGTGAGAGGATTTTCCCATTTTTGTATTCCTAATGGATTCTAATCCCCATGTCAATCCTCGCGATCCAAGAACCCTCAAAACCATGATTTATACTCTCTTTCCTACTCACGTCCTAAACATTCCATAACACGTTGGATTGATTACTCTCTGGTTACTCAAGGATTCTACATAAACATCCTAATTGAATGGTTTTTAAACTACTTGATACTGATACTCGATATTCACCTCTAGGCCAGGTCATGTACTAGGGTATTTCCCCTCATTACCCTATGCAAGAAATCAATCTACATAGGAAGGTTCAACATACGCCCTCTCCTCATTGGTGAATCTGTGTCCAAAATAAAAAATTCTCATCTGTATGCGTGAATCAGATCCATATATAGGAAAAATCTAAAATAACTACATACAACTTGATTCCTTTCATCACAGGATATGTAGTGATATCTAAATATCATAATCAGATCTAGCCATGAAGCAAAAACATCCAATCCCTACCTGTGCAAGGGTCAGAACTGCGTAAGGAAACAACTCCCATGGATGGGATAGAAATACCTTTACCAATTTCTGAAATTCTTATTAAAGTTCAACCTGAAATTACCCTTTTTCATGTTAAGGAATACCGCTTTTCACGATCCATACTCTGTGTCCAAAAAGTTAGGAATCTTTCATAATCCTCTATGACTATCAGAAGTATAAGGCCAGTGACCTACAAAAACCTTTTGTATGACTATGCACATCATGCCCCAGAGGTTATGCATATGTTTCCCATAGAAATATCATATCAACCAAAGGTAAATCCTTCCTCCAGAGCATCTCTTCCTACCTATGTATGCCCATACAACATTTATGTCCCACCTCATCCCTTGGATTCAAAAACCCCCCGAATTATAGTTTACATATTTACCCCTCTCAGTGAATTTATTACATTTAGATTTCACTCCTTCAAAGGTCCACCCACTGTAGTCCTCACAAAAAAAAGACCATAGTTCTATAAAAATTTCTTAGTCATTATAAGTAGAAATCCAGTGTCTTACGGACACCTTTGATTGACTATGCACATCATGCCCTGATGTCTCTACATATATTGCCCATAAAAATGGTCTATCAACCCAAGGAAAATTCTTTCTCAGGAGAGGCTTTTCCTATATCTGTATTCCCCATGGAATTCATTCCCTATATCATGTCCCATATCCATAAATCAAAATTTAGGGTTAAGAGAAATCTCTCATTCATGTCTGAAAGTTATCGCGGTATCCTTGGTTAGTGAATCCTGAATTGGACCCCTCACCCCACAAGTTATGGTCAAAGATGTTCGACCTAAAATATCAGTAATGATAGTCCGAAGGGAAAGAATCTAAACTACCAATGAAAAAGATGCAACACTCACTAGGATGAAAACCCACAAAGGGAACCCTAGAAAAAAGTCGAGTTCCAACTTAATAAATCTATGCTACATACGATTTAGGAAAAATATCGATCAATAAAAAATTATCAAGAGACACAAAGCTTGTTAGGTCAAAAACCCACAAAGGTAATCCTAAGAAAAAATCAATTTATACCCGCTAAGTCTACATGGCAGGCTTAGAAAAAAATTAATGTGATAATGGAGAAGGCACGAAGTTTTTAGGGTTATCCATGTGACCCTAGCAAGAGTCAAACAATGCTTGTTGAGCCCCTCAGTTTAGGAAAAGGTTAGAGTATATCCTAATTGTTCCCTTATCCTGGGTTATAATTCAAATTAATATCTAGTTGAGATTATTGTTTAAAATGCATTTGATCAGAAATGATTAATATTGTAGGAAAGAGTAAAAGTGGAACACTATAAAGAAAAATGTTTCTATTTTATAAGAAATGGAAGTGAGAATGAGGGGGAACATCCACAATCTAGAGCCTCTCCCCGAAGTCAAAACAAAGGTGATGCCGGGTAGCCCAATGAATTACAATGATGACCAACTCGCTCTTTCCAACAATTTGAAAACTGCTTGATGAGGGTTGTCAAGGACCTATTCCAAAACATCCCTATGTTCATCTTCAGCACCAACAATTAGGTGTACTCTCTTTATAAAATTCCATAGGTCTCTCCCTTTCTATTGGGTGATATCATAATTAGCATTTGACAATGTCAGTTGTGCTTTTAGGTTTTTCATGCGAGCCTCACACTCACGCAGATCCTCCATCTAGGTGATCACTTGGTCATGAGTACTATCCTCCTTAGCTTCCAGATGATGCAACTCATCAGTAATATCTATGAAATTCTGGGCTTGGTGTTGAGAAGATTTGAACTGAGCAAGGTCGTCTTTGCAAGCAGCGAGTCCTCTCGAGCTATGACAATTTGGTGTACAAATAGATGCAGGCATTGGTAATCAAAACTGCCTGAACCCAAATTAACAAATAGTCATCGAAAGTTATCCACCTTGTTGGAAAATTCTGTCATATGAGTTTCTTCAGAAAGATTATAGATTTGACGCTATTCCTGCTTTCGCACAGTTTGATGCCTCTTAATGGCATTGGAATTTTGTTCCTCCTCCACCGCGATAGGTATATAGTAAAGAAGTAGCATTATAGTAGTCAGAAGCACCCTGATATAGGTCACCCAATCAGGGAAACTTTACCTCTCAATGGATGGTTCATACTTCGAGACTAAATGAGGGGGGTGGCAGTAACTTCAGGAACATTGGGTGATGCCCTACTCAGATCAGCTTCAGCAGGACCATGGACCACATTGGCCAAATATTCGGGATCTGAATCACTCTATACAGAAATGGTTTGTGTGGGTGTATCCCCTTCCAATTGCATGTGAAGGCAGGTGTAATTCCTTCTCACCATAGGAAGGGGAACAGATGGAGCAACTAGCATGATTGGGATAGGATCTGAAATAGACAATGGTCTCTAAGCCCATCGAACTGGCCTTGCCAACACCCCGTTAGGATAGAAAGCCTCCCACATCTGGGCATACTCTAATGATAGGTAAGTTAAGGCTAATGGGGGAGAAATGTGGGCTACCACATTATCATCCTCTTGAATCATGGCCAACCACAATTGGAAAAGGTTTATGGGGTGAGATTCCCGCTTCACCAGAGTGCCGGGGAGAGATGTGATCTGCTGAAGGATCCAAACATCCTAGCAAACCTATAAGGAACATAAGGCTCTCAAATGGTCTCCTTTTCTATGTGTTTGGTCAGAACTCCATCACTAATTGAAATTATGTAAAAACATTATTTGGGGGATCCTCTCCCAGTACTTATCACTGGACCATGAGGTGCTACGTAAGGTGCAAAATAGATGTGGGAGACATCACTTAGCAATTAACTCATGCCTTATGTGCTCAAAGATTTCTCCCAGATTGCGAAAATATTATGAAATTTTGGGTGGAAGTCAAAATTAGGAACTATAGCAGTATGCTGGTACTCGCAGTAGGGGAAATGATCTACCATACATCCATATAAAAATTAAACTGGCCCACTAAGATGATGTGGGGTTTTCCCTTCTTTCATTTTCACTAATGATTCATAGATTCAGGAAAGAGTAGGAATGACCAATTTAATGGGCTATCCCTCTGCCAATGTGGATTTTGTCATCAAAGTGCAGGCCCTAACACTGATATAAACATCCTAGGAGGGAAAAATCCATCCACTTAGGAACATGGAAAAGAAACTGGCCCACCTGAGCTCAGGCGACATGTCTTAGTGAATTTCATAACCACAAGTGGTTTATTGACCCGCCTCAAGGGTAGCGCAGTAAGAACTTGGAATGAGCCATGACTGCTAGGTCATATGGGTTTGGCAACGGTGAACTCTTGGATTCAACTCATTCACCTACAAGAATAGCCCTATCCAATCTTCAAATGAGATAAGTGAGAGGTCATTAAGAGACTGACCATGTAGTCTATCTATCATGAACAATAATTATCTTACCAAGGGGGATACTTTCTCAACATTCCTCCAGGTGTTGTCCACTGGTAAAAATTCATCATACATATCGCCAAGGATAGGGAGTCCCCCTTGTTGGAGTTGGTTTCCTAGAACCAACTACTTTTTACTTTATTCATTAATAAATACCTTATCACATCTTGATTGTTCTTCTACATGACAATGCATGTGATAATGTCCTAAGGACAGCTATTTCATTAAAGGGTCATAGCAGATCCCTGCTATGATGAGAACCCAAAAGTGCCATAACACTATTCTTGAATATATGTTCTATGGACGGATGATGTTATTTGAGGGACACAAATAATGAAGGTCATTAGGGTTGAGGACTCATAAAACTTTGAGGCACCTTCTCATGGTGTGCGCCCTTGGTAATATCCAGGAGGATATTATGAGAACGCGACCCGCCAGTAGGAAATCCACATTTCATAGTGTCATTGTATGTTCCTATCTTCAGATGTGTGTATTGGTCTTTAGACTTTAATATTATTATTAATGGATATTAAAAATCGTGCACTTAGATATATTGATAAAAACTTTGATGACACACTGTTCGTAGCGAGGTAGGATACATTGGGTGCGTCATGAGTAATATTGTATTAATAGATAATGTGAGAAAGGATTTGTGCCTTCTATTCCATAACGAAAGTAGATATCTCGGTCCCTTTGATGGAATTAATATAGCCTAAATAAATCCATGGCCATGGTAAGTTATGGGAGAGTTCAATTCAGGAAAGTCAAAGAAAGAATAATCAAGCACATGGGTTGATGACACTAGTATGAAACCCGCTTGATTTGAGATATCATGACAAAGGGATTATATTACATGGTAAATGTTCGTAGGAGGTGACATATTATTGTGGCGTTAACTTCTTTCTCTATGGGTGCCTTTGCGTGTTTCTAGACGCTAATCTTGGACTTTAGGCAGGCTCCGCCTAATGCCACTGAGAAAGGGGCCTAGAGGGTCACACACTAAGTGTGTCCATGTATCTCAGTTAAATATTAATTTAACAAGTTAAATAAATATTATTCCCAACTGTGGTTTAATAATTATTTAATAATTCCTGATTTCATTTATTTCGACACTAGTTATTCAAGAGAATATATTGTGGGCGAAATAATATATATTTATTAGCGATTAATGTAGTTACATTTATTTAACAAATGAATAGCCATAACTCAAGGACTAATAAATGTGGTGTAGAAAATAAAGGAAAATGTAAAATAAAAGTACACGCTGTGTATATTAAATATACATGCCGTGTAGTTTTATGGAAAACAAGTACACGTCGTGTATTAATGATTACACGCCATGTAGGTTTTCCAGTCGGGATTTTGAAGATGTAATATTGTTTTATTAAATGATATTTATTATAATCAGTGTGGGTGCATGTCAAGGAATTAATAATTCGACATGGGGGTTTTCAATAAGAGTTGATTAAATAAATAAAATATATAATGCGTTTATTTATTGTCATAACTCTATAACCTCAAACCCGATTATAAAAATCCTCACAACCCCAACATTATTCCCCAATTGTTGTGCACAACAATTCTAAAGAATTATTTCAAGGCCGAAATAATTACTTCCTCCAAGAATGCTCTCAAGACCAAGAGAGATCCTCCTCCATCGGATCAAGGCGATCGAAGGCGGACATCACAAGTTAAGGTTCTTCTGTGCTAGAACTCGAAGATCCCTTCAGCAATGTCTAGAGATATGTGGAGAACGTGTGGATCACCGCTAGAGTAATCCTACACTTGGATTCTATGACGCAACGACGGATCACATTGGATCGTGATTGGAGACATCAATGAAGAAATAATTCCACCAAGGTAATTCAAGTGAATTAATTAAATTAATTATAACCAACATATGATGATCCTATCTCTATGGTTCTGGGACTCCCTATTTTATTTTCATTCTTTGTTCTATTCTGAAGATCCGGCATTTTATATCATGACGGATCTCGGTTTGAACATTGTTTAATGCTAAAATAAAAGTTGGTCACTCCCACCAACGCACTTTCGTTGCTCCCGGAACCTACAGGTGGTATCATAGGGGTCATATCATTGATTATAATTATTTAATTTTTTGTTGGTGATTTATGAATTTAATAATTTAGTTGTTTCAATTCAAGTTAATCATTCCTTAAATATGAATCTCGAGATATGTTCCTCCTCTATCATTTCTCGTTCACCATACAGAAACGACCTTTTCTTTTAATTTTTTATTAAAATAAAATAGAGGATCTCATCCGAAGGATCCAAACATTCTTGGTCATACAACACGAGAATAGACGGCGTGTATTCAGAAGTACATGTCGTGTAGTCTAGGTTCATGCATCGGATGGGTCTTCCAAATCAGGCCATGTATTGATCATATCTAAGTCATTTATGACACCGTGTGTTGACCAGGAATAGGTAGAAAATGGTTTTAGGATTAAACGTCGTCTAGTCCAACAGAACACAACGTGTAGTCCGTTCGGGTTAGGGTTGGACCATGTACCACGTACACGGCTTGCCCGGCTGGAAACCGTGTAATGCGGAATCTACATGGCATTTGTCCCACTGAACACGTTGTGTACTCCAAAAATTTCTGAAGTACATTAACACGCCATGTCCCCAGGCATGTACTTCGGATGGATGGTGAAGAAAAGTACACGCCATGTAGTCAGAACTACACGTCGTGTACTCACCGAAATTACTCATATTTATTAAAATTTATTATTATATTATATAAACCATTGAGACGTGTACCATGGTGCAGGTGTAAAGCTGAGGCACAACATGTGATAGGTGTTTTATATATATGTGTTTAATTTAACATCTGCGTAATGAATGGGAATTCACCGGGTTTCCTCCAAGGTACAAGTTACGTACAAAGATAATTTAAAATGAATTTATTTGTTTAAAATTGTGATGGATGAGAATATCAAGGAAATTCAGAAAAAGGGTTTAAGATAAAAGGATTGATTAATTAAAGATAATTAATTGATTCAATTGTGATTTATCTTAAACAAGAACTATTAAATAATTTAATGCTAGTTTTATTTATGCATAAATATCATTGCATGTATAGATGATCATGAGCTAGACCAAGACCTTTGTGTGTTAATGGTTTCTTTTAATTTATTTAAAATTTGTTGGCCTGCGATCCTTCTCCTCATTAATATGTAGGGCCTGCATGCCCAAGGATTCTTTTATGTAAAACCCCCTTTTTACTCGTCACATGCATGTGAGATAAATGCATATGTAATGGATGGATCTCCCAAGCTATTGGAGGTGGCTCGAGTCAAAGGTGGACAGGTGGAAAGCTGTAAACACGAACCTGAAAGGTTCAAGGTGTTTCTCCCATAGGTCTTGGTTTAGTTTATCAACCGCTAGATAAACTAACCAATAGAAAAAGATCATGATCATAACATTTATTATATTTTTGTCAGTTGCATGGTTTATTTATTGTGGTTGTGTTGTCACGATCACACAATTAATGAATTAAATGAGTATGCAAGATGGAACTAAAATAAAACTGGCTTATACGTAAATATTATCTTAGACATGGTTAATCACTTAAGTATATCCCACTTAATATTAACAAGCATGTAATAAAAGGTAATAAATTGGAAATCTACGTATAAGGATAAAATCCCCCAAAGAAATATTAAGTCGGTATAGCCTTCCATAATCTTGGTTAGAATCGAACCATAGTTTAAAGTGCTTGAACAACCCTAGTTAGGGTGCTTTCAATTATTGGGGAATTCTAATTCAAGGTTTTGGGTTGACTTGACTTGGTTCGCATCAAGGGTTGACTTCCACAGCAGGACTTGGTGTGACCAAGAGGCAAAGGTTGAGGAAATCCAAAATAAAAGGATTTCAGGATTGGGGAGCCCACTCAACGAATCAAGGAGCTATGAGTTAATGCAGTTGGCATTTAGAATGCCTACCTAAAACCCTTCAAGTTGCTTGACCAACCCTATTTGGGGTAATGAGAAGGTCAATATGGATCCTTGCCACTAGAATATTCAGGCAACAGAATATTCCAAATTCAATGGTGAGAGCTATTGGATTTCGATAAAATAGTGGGAGACTAATAAGTATTAATTTATTTATTTGTCTCTTTTTTTAATAAGGTACTAAACCTTTGATGATCTTAATTTTTAGAAACAGTAAGAAGAATGACTTCAAACATATCATTTAGATCCATACTCGAGAAGGAAAACCTTCTCACTGGCACCAATTTCCAAGAGTGGCAGTGGCGTTTATGCGTCATCCTTCGCCACGAAAGGAAATTATATGTGCTGGAAGATCCTATTCTAGTTATGCATGGAAAGGAGGCCAGTGATAAGGAACTATATCTCTATATAAAACACATGGATGATTCCACATATTTCTAGTGTTTCATGCTATCGTCCATGTCTAATGAGCTCTTGAAGCAACATGAAAACATGGACGTGTATAAAATGATGTCTCGCCTTAAGGATCTCTACCAAGAGAAGGCAAGATAGGAGAGATATGAGATCTCCAACACTTTGTTTACAACTAATCTTGGATAGTTTGCACCAGTTGGGCCTCATGTAGTCAAGCTCATTGTCTACATTGAATGCATGGACATCTTAGGGATTAAGTTCCCTGATGAGTTGCGTATAGATCTCATCCTATCATCACTACCTAAGGCCTTCTCAAGATTTATTGTCAACTAAAACATGAGCAATGATGAGAAGATTCTATCAGAACTTCTGACCTTAATTCGCCAGGTAGATAAGGACATGAGGCGTGACAAACCTGTATTCCTTATGGTGAATAAGAAAAGGAAGGACAAGGTAAAGGGGCCAAAGACTTATAAATGGTCTAAATCCCTCGAGCATCATCCTTCCAAGAAGGTGAAGATATAGAGGTAGGGCAAGGAATGGGAGGAGGTGTGTTTTTCATGTGGCAAGCAAGGCCACTAGAAGAGGAACTGCACCCAGAAGCATGGGGACGCTAAAGGTGAGTTCGTTATCAAGTGTAATATTTCTATTTCTACACATTGGGTATTAGATACAGATTTTGGGGCTCACATATATATTCAAATACAGTAACCAAGTAGATTTATAAATATTTCCATAGGATAGGTGGATATTCGAGCTTCTAATGGTGCGAGGCTGGCTGTGTTGGCCACTGGTGATTACCACCTCTCATTGCCGACTGGGATGATTTTGGTTTTGCATAACTGTTATTATGGCAGCCGCCATCGGGACCGGGCACCGTGCATCTTTGTATAGGGAAATGCTATCCGATCATCAATGCAAGGTGGGAGCTAGGTGATCAATGACGCAGAAAGCTGGGGAGGTGCAGTTCAAGTGGGTTGGGCCTACGGGTCATGTATTGGGCATGGTATGCCTCTGGGTCTTTGGGTCATGTATTGCGGGTTTGTCGGTCCTTGTGACTTGGGCCTATGGGTCATGTACGGGTTACCCTTCAACCCTTAAAATGGGTATTATCCATAATAAAATAAAAAAATAAGGCCTTCGGGCCATTCGGGGATAACTGTTATTATGTGCCTAGTGTTACCAAGAACATAATTTTTGTATCTGTTTTGGATATGGATGGATTTATTTTCAGGTTTGGAAATAAGGGTTGTCTCTTTTATAAGAACAACATATGTTATGGTATGGCACATTTAAATAATGGTTTGTATCTATTAAATTATGAAAACCAAGTGTTGGAAATCGATAACGAAACAAACTCACATGACTCATACATCACCCAGTTGTGGCATCACTAACTCGGTCATGTAAACGAGAAGCGCTTGACAAAGCTCTACCAAGATGGCTATTTAGACTCTACTAAGCTAAAACCACTTGATAGATGTCACACTTGTTTACAAGGCAAAATGACCAAGTTTCCTTTTTGTGGATAGGGTTAAAGGGCCATAGAGATTCTAGGATTGGTGAATACGAATGTATGTGGACCATTTCCAGTAGAAGCTAGAGGTGGATATTCTTAGTTCATTAATTTTATTGATGATTTAATTAGATATGGCTATGTATATTTAATGAGGTATAAGTCAGAGTCCTTAGATAAATTTAAGGAATTCAAGAATGAAGTAGAGAATCAACTTGGTAAGAAGATAAAGAAACTTTGATCGGATCGAGGTGGAGAATATCTGAACCAAGAGTTCATCGATCTTCTACAGGAGTCTGAGATTCTATCTCAGCTCACTCATATTTATACACCACAGTATAATGGTTTTAGTGAAAGGAGTAACCTCACCTTGTTGGACATGGTGAGGTTGATGGTGAGTCGTGCAGATCTTTCATTATCCTTTTGGGGATATGCATTACAAACTGCAGCATACACATTAAACTAAGTACCAACTAAGGCGGAAAATGGAATTCCATATGATTTATGGAATGGAAAGAAACCCATTTTGTCACACACACGTGTATGGGGATGTGAGGAATTTGTTAAGGCCTTCTTAGGAAACAAACTAGCACCTCGGGGCATGAAGTGTATCTTTATAGGATATCCCAAGGAAACAAAAGGGTATTACCTATATAAACCTTCAGACAAAAAAGTGATTGTCGCCAGACAAGTCATCTTTCTCAAGAGGGAGCACATCCTAAAAAAGGATAGTGGGAGAAATATTGACTTTGACGAAGTTGATGCTCAAGATATACCAGCGTTGGTACAGGAACAAGTTACACAGGTCCCTTTGGAAGAGGTTATAGAAACACAAGTATTGCGTAGGAGCTCAAGAGAGGTAAAGGAACCAGAGATATTTGGTTTCCTAGTCACCGAGGATGGTGAATCATTATTGTTAGACAATGATGAACCTATCTTCTACAAGGAAGTAGTATAAAGCTCAGAAGATTCAAGATGGATAGAAGCTATGAATTCTGAGATGGATTCCATGTATCAGAACTAATTTTGGGTTCTGGTCGATGAGACAGTTGATGTAAAACCTATTGGATGAAAATGGTTATTCAAGAGAAAACTGTACATGGAAGGTCAAGTTAGCACCTATAATGCAAGGCTAGTGGCTAAAGGATTCAGACAACATCAAGGAATTTACTATGATGAAACCTTCTCGCCAGTTTCCATGTTTAAATCCATAAGAATCATACTTTCCATAGCAGCTTACCATGACTATGAGATTTTGAAAATGGATGTCAAAACAACATTCCTTAATGGGAACCTTTAGGAAGATGTCTATATGACACAACCAGAAGGTTTTGTGGTACCAGGTGAAGCCAAACGGGTTTTCAAGTTGAAAAAATTCATTTATGGATTAAATCAGGCATCCAGGTCATGAAACATTCGATTTGATGAATCCATAAAGGAATTTGGTTTCATTAAGAAAGAATGTGAGCCCTGTTTTTATAAGCGGTTTAATGGGAATGCGGTCGTTATCCTAGTAGTATATGTTGATGACATATTGCTTATTGGAAATGATGTACCAGTCTTATAATCGGTTAAGGACTAGTTGAACAAGTGTTTCTTCATTAAGGACTTGGGTTAAGAAGCCTACATTCTAGGGATCAAGATCATTTGTGATAGATCCAAGAGGCTTCTTGGACTAAGTCAGGGTATATACATTGACAAGATACTAAAGAGATTTAGTATCAAACAATACAAGAGGTGATTACTTCCAGTGTCACATGGCCTACATCTTTCTAATAAAATGTGTCCATAAACACAACAGGAGAAAGATAGAATGAGTAAGATCCCATATTCTTCGGCTATAGGATCCATCATGTATTCCATGTTATGTACCAGGCTTGATGTTTCCTATACACTGAGCATGGTAGGCAGATATCAAGCAGATCGAGGAGAACAGCATTGGACTGCTATTAAGACTATCCTTAAGTATCTGAGAATAACTAAAGATATGTTCCTAGTGTATGGAGGAGATGAGGAGCTTGTCATCATAGGGTATGTTGATGCTAGTTTTCAGACAGATCAGAATGATCTGAAGTCGCAATCTGGATATATTTTCTGTCTCAATAGAGGAGATGTGAGTTGGAAGAGTTCAAAGCATCCAGTTGTCACCGATTCTACTGTGGAGTCTGAATATATAGCGGCTTCTGATGCAGCCAAGGAAGCTGTATGGATTCGGAACATTGTCCAGGATCTTTATGTGGTGCCTAGAAGTAAATACCATGTCACATTGTATTGTGATAATACTGCAACGGTGGCTCTTGCAAAAGAACCAAGGTCACATCAACAGACAAATCACATGCTCCAGAAGTATCACCTCTTGAGGGATTTCTATTAGAGGGGTGAATTTGCAGTGATCAGAGTGTCCGTGGAAGAGAACGTGGAAGACCCCATGACTAAAGGCCTATCTCAGCAGAAGCATGAATATCATGTGAGAGCTAGCGGGTTAAAGGTTGTTATAAATTGTCTCTAGTCCAAGTGGGGGTATGTTGGAGTTGGTGGCCTAGAACCAACTACTTTGTACTTTATTCATTAATAAATACGTTATCACATCTTGATTGTTCTTCTGCATGACAATGTATGTGATAATGTCCTAAGGACAGCTGTTTCATTAAAAGGTCATAGCGGATCCCTGCTATGATGAGAACCCGTAAGTGCCATAACACTATTCTTGAATATATGTTCTATAGTCGGATGATGTTATTTGAGGGACACAAATAATACAAGCCATTAGGGGTAAGGACTCATAAACTTTGAGGCACCTTCTCAGGGTGTACGCCCTTGGTAATATCCAGGAGGATATTATGAGAACAAGACCCGCCAGTAGGAAATCCACATTTCATAGTGTCATTGGATGTTCTTATCTATAGACGTGTGTATTGGTCCTTAGACTTTAATATTATTATTAATGGGTATTAAAAATCACTCACTTATATGTATTGATGAAAATTTTGATGACACACTGTTCTCAGCGAGGTAGGATACGTTGGGTGCGTCACGAGTAATACTACATTAATAAATAATGCATATCACCGCTAGATGAATCCTATCTCTATGGTTCTGTGATGTCCAGAGATATGTGGAACACGTGTGGATCACCGCTATAGGAATCTTACACTTGGATTCTACGATGCAATGACAGATCACAATGGATCATGACCGGAGACATAAATGAATAAATAATTCCACCAAGGTAATTCTTTTGAATTAATTAAATTAATTATAACCAACATATGATGATCCTATCTCTATGGTTCTGGGATTCCCTCTTTTATTTTCATTCTTCATTCTATTCCAAAGATCCGGCGTTTTATATCATGACGGATCTCGGTTTGAACGTTGTTTAAATTCTAAAATTAAAGTTGGTCACTCCCTCCAACGTGCTTCCACTGTGCCCGGAACCTACACCCCTATTTGGTAGATATCCTATAAGATGATCCCCACCTCACCATTAGATAGGTGAAAGGTGTTGGTACCTGGACACCAATGGCTAAGCAGCTCAGGCGGTATCTTGCCCAGTGAAATGATAACGAATTGGGAGACCCACACCGCTTGATATAGATGGACGGCTTCTGGAAACATAGAGTCTTCCAAGTAGTTCTAATGAACCCAGAATGCCCAAGCCCACTCGTCATAAAAACAACCACCTGATTGGAGGTCCCATTTGGAGCTCTATCCTCCGTTAGGATTATCTCGTGACAGGTTAATGATAGATGGATAATCTTGGGCAATGGAATCCAAGGATTTACTGGGAAGGCGTTGGGCACTCTAAGTCCATATAGATCCACTCAGGATAAACTCACCCTCCTAACTCAAATCAGTAATGATTTCTCCTATAATAGATATTTTTTCCCTATTAGACCAATGAGATGTTCTAAAATGTGTGATAATATTTCCACGATCAATCCCCAAAAAAGGAGCATCATCTTGGAGGCCAAATTTATAAATTAGAATCTGATTGGATAGTGTTTAGGCTATTAGCTCCAGTGAAATGAGATCTCAAAGGATACCCCTTTGAGGAACAACAACAGCACGAAGTTTATCTTAAACATTCTCAACCATGCCCATCGTCCTCCTGATTGCTTCCATCGAGATAAGAGGAATATCCATCTCCTTAGTGCAATAAAAGGACCATTCAAAAAGGTCAATCCAATTAAAATAATTGGGGAAAAAGGCCAAAAATACCAAAGGACCAAAGAATTCCGCCCAGTGCAAGGCTCTATGTACTAAACCCAGGGATGGTTCGCAGAATGCATCCCCCGCGAACTATAAGTATGCAAAATGCCCCGCAAGAAGATAGCCCATGAAGCATTGGCCAGCGGGTTGATTGGTTCACGAAATGGGAAAGCCGTGTATCAGGCCCTGTTATAAGGATGTTCAGAGTTCATAATTCAAAGATTTAAAATCTGATTTGGAAATTTAAAGTTTAGTTTGCTAGCTTTGAAGTTAAGTCCGTAGGATAGGGATGCTACATAGCATCTTACTATGTGTAATTTCATACTTACATTTTAAAATTCTATAGTTATAATCACAAATCCAAAGGAAGTTTCATGGCTAAGAAAACTCTAAAGATTAATTGGTTCATGGAATGCAAGGCATAGTTCGCGTACAATGAATTTTGCAAAGATCCTAGTACGTCGAAACAAGGAAAGCTGAAAATTCTCTATGGAGTACTTTTCACTGAAAAACTAGGTAAAAGACAAATGACCTTGGCCCCCTATATATAGGAATGGTCCCCAATGGTTCCACCTTTCTACCAAAAACCAGTTTAGTTTGAGACCATTTTCTACATTGGAATGGCCTTCTCTTCATTCTGACCAGAACCCATTCTGATGGGGGGCATTTGTAGGGTCCCCAAAAATCTACAAAGGGAAAGAAAATTCTCCCATAAAATTGAAAAAGGAAAGGGATGTATGAGGTGATTAAAATTAGAGGAAAGGAATGAAGGAATACAATTTGAAAAAGGACCCAAACTAGTCTATATACTGGTTATAGAGAAAGGTTTGCAGAAGTAACAGACAGCAAATTGAGCGGCACGCGGGCGGTCTAAAAAACATTGTCCCACAAAGCATTGGCCAGCAAACTAGGTTGTTCGAAGAATGAATGGGTAAAGGTATCAATCAACTGCAAACCATGTCATTGGCGGAATAAAGGTGTCAGTCACCCGCGAACCACGTCGTCAGCGAAAACGTGATGGAGAGTTACACCCCTGCATACCATCCCCGCGAACTGAGAAGTTCACAGATAAGGAAAGGATAATAGTTCCCCAAGAACAACGTTCATTCACAAAATTGAGGCAATAAATTCTACCACCGCAAATTGAAACAATGCGAGCCTTGGTTGTCCGAGTCATTCGCAGGTCAAATGATCCCTCCATGGGATTCCACAAAAAGTGTCGTGTGCCCATAGATATGGCCTCCTCAACACTCTATAAAAGGACCCCCAAGGAGGGATATAAAAAGGATCATATTTTGGGGGGAACTGAGATTCTACGGATGGAATACTTCAATGGAAAAATGCCAGTGAAGTAATGGACCACGAATGATTTCTAGTAGGTATAAACATGCCACAAACCATAAATAGAAGAAATAATACTAATATGGGCCAACCACAACCCTAAAAGGTGAACCATGAACCATACTCCATTCACAGAAGAAATCCCCATGGACTGTGAGACTAATGCCCCTTCTTCAATCTGGAATACTGCATAGCATAACCCTATGCGGACGAAACCATGCACGATGTAGCATTATGCCGCACGGAGGAACATCAACACTGCATACCACCATGGTATGTGAATGTAGCCTGAGGTCGTGTACCACCATAGTACGCAGACCATGCCCAGATCCGTGTACCACCCCGGTATGCGAATGACCCTTCCACCGACATAGAAAAACACTATGTGGATGGTACCCCACCCCTCATGAACAAATGGTATGCATAGTAGGTCACCTTCAGGATGTCCACCTTCTGGTAATGATCATGCCCTTTTGTTTCCATCCCATCCTCTGAATCCCCTCTGTGAACCATTCCATTGGCATCAGGACAAATCCACTAGACCCGTATGAACGGACCATCGAGTGCATCAACACACCCTTCTGAGTCTACACACCCATGGTAAGCAGAGTCACCAAGATAATCCATACATCGGTATGGACTCAAAAAATGATCCTAAGTCTACATTATCATGGTAACCTGGAGTCCAACCTTGGGATACTAACATGAACCACCCCATTCTAGGGATCAAGGGTAATCACTTGATTTTACATTCAATAAAGGGAAGTGATAAGTCAAAATAATTATGATCAATTTTACTTTTGATGAGAAACAACATTACTCCCCTTTCCTAGAATACAGTCTAGGGAATCCTTCATATAGTAATCCTCTAACCTTTTGGGATAAACCTATTGAACCTCACTTTTATTTCACATTAAAGGGTTCATTGCTCCTCACCCTTGTCAACCGTCACCCCAACATCTTCCAATGTGGGATCCTCTTTTTCCCTCACCAGAGAAGAAAAAGTGTACCTTTGTTGAATCTTTCACATCCTCTTATTTGTCACACTGAGCATGACTCACGTGGGCTTAGAGGTCTGTGATAATACGAAATTGGCACAACTCACAGTGAACTATGAGAACTCGAATTCCCAACACAACCAGGATATGTAGGAAGCCTTTACCTAGGCCTGAGTTCCATACCATCTCATCCATGAAATGAGAGATCATGTCCTCTTCAAATGGGAAGCTACTATGCATAATCCCCAATCAAATCACAACTCAAACTGAACTATGAGGGATTTTATTCTTAATCAACTAGGATACGTAGGAATCCTCCCTGAGGTCCAAACATGATATCTAAAGAACCCTAAAATTCTTTGGGCCATGTTCTGGGTGGGGTTATATTTATCCAGAAGACCATATATTTCCCAAGCATCATGGGATTCCTCGACATAAGCCTTGAACTAGATCATGACTAGGAACCTTTCACCTATGCATCCTTGCCGCATGATGTTAAACTGCATGGATAGGACCTTGTTACATGACCTTAAAAGGTGATGTGTCCAGTAAGTGACACTGAACAATGTGGGTTCTGATTCCTCTTAAGAGGATATGTAGGAAATTCATCTCATGGGTTTGATCTCAATATTAAAACAACTTATATCCCCTTGGATGATGATAAACTTCAGAGTTCCTCCTCATAGGTCTTAAACCAGTGTGTCTTAGTAATTCCTAATCCATGTGTATCCATGATTGATCTTGTAACTCAGGGGTAATGTGTAGACACACTCTTAGGAAAATAACCAAGGATTCTTGAACATATAAACATTTCTTAAATATATAAGAGATTCCCAGATTAGGCAATAATTCCCCCCAAAAGGGTGTGATGCGCCCAATATCCTATCCTCTCGACCAATGGAGTCCTAAAGTGTCATTGGACAAATCATCATCCAATGTGCACCTTTCTTTGGAAAGAAGGCCCATGAATCATGGATAGTAGGGTCATTGGGTGTTTTTGGATCAATTAATAAACTCATTGGAGACCATCTGAGGGCATCGTAACCAGCATTGGCCGATTCCACAGACACATAACCCCCTTTGCAATCGCCCATCATGATCATGTGAATCTGGAACCTCCTCAATTAAATAAAAATGGATACACTACCCAATCCCAATGGGACCATATATCTCTATCAATACACCAGGTGCGATGCGAATCAGGATGAAAAAAGATCCAAGATTCAACTTGAAATTCTGGAAAAGTCTCATGCATGCTCAAATCATTGAGTTGAACTTCAGTACAACTTATCATCCTCAAACTGATGTCCAATCTGAGTTAACTATTCAAAAACTGTGAGACATGTTGAGAGCATGTTCTATGGACTTCAAAGGTGGGTGGGACCGATATCTTCCACTGGTTGAATTCCCATACAATAACAGTTTGCACTCCAGCATCTGAATGGCTCCATATGAATCCATTTATGGGAAAAGGTGCAAAGCACTGGAATATTGGGATGAAGTTAGTGAGCATAAGCTGCTAGGACTTGAAATGGTTCAAGAAATGGTGGAGAAGGTGGAAACCATTCAACATCACATCAAGGCACCCCAAAGTTGATAGAAGAGTTATGAATACAATCATCGATGGGACCTTAAGTTCAAAGTTGGAGATATGGTATTCCTTCATATATCTCCATGGAAGAAGGTCATGAGGTTTGGGAATAAAGTAAATCTAAGTCCCAGGTACATTGTCCACTTTGAGATTCTTGATCGTGTTGGAGCTATGGCCTATCGACTAAAACTTCCACCTATCATGTCTAAATTACACGATTTCTTCCATGTATTCCACTTTAGTACATACCAGATCCTTCACATGTACTCTCTTCAGAGGTGGTATAGTTGGAGAATGATATTTCTTACGAGGAGTAGCCAATGAAGATATTGGATCGTAGAGATAAATTTCTTTGCAAAAAGACTACTCACCTAGTCAAAGTACTATAGTGGAACCATAAGTACGAAGAGGCAACATAGGAGCTGGATGTGGAAATGAAGGAAAAGTACCTGCACCTGTTTATGACTTAGTATGTAAAACAAAATTTTGAGGGAGAAATTTTATAAGGGTGGAAGAATGTAATGAACTGATGTTTTATCAATAGAATTACCTTGTTATAATTAAGTATTATAGTATAATCATATAAAATTACATATAGAACATAATATAAACCTTATAAATGAATAATGATTGAAATAAAAGGTATCTCTAGAATTTAAGGAACACATGCCTATGAAATAGCAACTTGGCCTTTGGAATAGTAATGCGACCCTTATGAATAGTAAATTGGCCAATGTAATAGTAACACCATAAATAAAAGTATAATTAAAATTTATCTATCTTATATGTGAAAATATGATGTAATTATATCAGAGTATAAGTAAATAATTTTTTTAAACATTATTAATAAAGTGTTGGTATTTTTGTAAGTCTTTTATATTTAATTACAATTTTATGATTAATTTAATAAATTAAAATAAAATTTATTTTCATAAAATTAATTCATAAATTATTATTTTGATTCCTTATGATAATAAGATAATTTTATGAGGCCTTAATTAATTTTTCAATGTGCTAGAAAATCATTTTTAATTTTAAAATTTGTATTTTTCAAGTAAATTATGATTTTAATTGAAATTTATATTTCACATATTTAGAAAATTATTTTCATAAAATGGAGTTTATTTTTTAATTATACATGTTGAAAAATATTTGGGGTGAATTTTTGGGATATTTTTTAAATACTTGAATTGTTGTGAATAGTAGAATATGATAATTTACCGAATAATCTAAATACATGATTTATTGAGTCATGGATGATATTTTTCTATGGTAAGCACCTTGGGTTCGAAATAAAAGGCACATATTACTATTTTTGGTCACAATAATCATTACTATTTCATGTCTTGATCAAAATAATAAAATAATGAATAAAATATAGAGAAACCCCTCCTCTCCTCCACTATAAATACCACCCCTCTTTACCTCTTCTCTTTACTCCTCTAAAGCCTTTCCCCTTGTCTAAATTCTACTAAAATCTCTCCCTAAGATCCTCCCCCACATCCAGTATCCCTTGGTCTCTTCAAAATACCAAATCATCTCCCCTAAAGAGGTTCTCATGGAAGTTTTATTCAAGAGGTAAACTCATATTTTCATTTCTTTTATTTTCTTTCAAGTTCCTTTCTTTTTTTTCTTTCCTCACCTCCTTTCATCCAAATGTTATGATAACTTCAGTAACTTAAATTTACTATAATTTTATTATGATAATGGAATAATTCATCATCATATCTTCTTTCCCCTCGTTTTATACTAGAAATGAAAATATCATCTGATATGTGTTAATTTATCACATTCAAGAACGATGGGTTTTACATTTCTATTACCATCTTCAATTATGGGAATGAAACCATTTTTATGGTTGAAACAGACTATAATATATTAATTATTCCTAATTTAAGGTTTTTTAATCTTTTATGCACTTGATATTAATTTCTAAAGCAAAATGTATTCGATGTGATCAAAAACCGCCATTTAACCAAAATAGTTATCATTAAAGTTTTATATAATGATTCATCTTCACTCCAAATAACATAATGAATTTTATAACCATTTAATATTATTTATGCTCACTAATAACATAAAACTTCAATTCTAGACAAACATTCGCATCTTACATGTATATAAGTAAAGCAATCATGAAAACCAAGGAAACAAACTCTCCCAAACAATGAAATTGAACCTCTTAACCCATCAAAAATGTCATGAATAAACTTAATAAGGTTATAATAAATAAATTACATGAATAATAGGTTCTATAAATATTAATTACTGAATTTAATTTGGTCATTCTGGTTATTAATATCAAGTGAAGGACGTCATCGGACTTAAGGTAAGAGATTATACCTGAACCTCCATTATTCCTTCGGGTTACTCTATCTTTATTTTTACCCAAATAAAGTTATATGTTCTTTTTATGTACATATAATAAATGATTTTTACATGCTCTAAACTCATGTATCAAGGTCTATTCATCATTCTATTTTGGGTATTCACATGTTTTTAAATGGTTCCCTCTTCAATACTTCCCGATAAGCAAACTCATTTAAGGGAACTTCCCAAATTCTTCCCCAATTTCAAGTGTACTATATAATCTATTTTAAGCCACCATAGTTTTTATAAAATCAATTTTTTTATTATTAAAACCTTCTTGTTTCACTTATGGTTTATATAAAAGATTATTCCCTTTTCTATTTTAAATGATCTTTAGTATTTTCCTTAAAACCCGCACTAAAATGTTTTAATGCTAAAATTTATTAAATACTCTTCTTACATGTTGACACATATATTTGACATCACTTACCATATTATATTCTTATTTTCCCTTATAAATTTCCATGTATTTTTTAATTCCTTTCTTTCATGGAAACTTGTATGATACACCCATTCATTATGCTTTATGACATGATTATGATACCCATTTCTTTCCATGGGTATCATTATGTTTAGGTATGATTGATTATGTTTGATTATTTATGTGGAAAGAATATCCATGAACATGTTAAGATGGGTGCACCAAGATAGTGCTCTAATTCATTGGGTAAATTTAAGTCTCGTGAGATGTTATGTGCAATGGTTTGGGCGGATAGCCTTGACTCATGCTACCATGTGCAATGGTCTTGATGGTTAACCTTGACCAGCGCTCCTCTATTTGCAGTGAGACCTGACTCATGATAATGTCATGTGTTATGTTGCTGCCAAATTATTATGACTCCATTTTTATATTATCTCATGTTTATATGTTATGATTTCATATCTTCCATGCCCTTTCATATCATTATTCCATGCCTTCTAACACATGTGTTAAAGCTTTATTATTATGCTCATTCTCTTACTGGGATTTTAGCTCATCCATTTATTCATATTATCACCTAGTTATCCTATGAATATGTATGAGCATGATGAAAGTTAGGATCTCTTTATGAAGATTAAATAAATAAAAGTTTTATTTAGTCCCATGTTTTCGGTTTTATGTACCTAGTCTTCCAAGACACTGGACTTCATGATCCTCGGCTTGTAATATAATGATTTATTATGCTTAAAATCATGTAATGATATGTGTAAAAGGCTAGGGTTTCTATAGTTGGTATCATAGGATGGTCTAGTTATTTTTAGAGATTAGGAGTAGAGAACTTTAGCAAGAACCTTAGGGATAAGACTAATTATAAGAAAACATCCCTAAATTTTGGTAAGTATAGAGTAAGTGGTTTTTCAAGAAAATATATCCCTATATGGATACAAATAAGTGGATGTGGCTTTGACATAGATGTATCTAGGGGTAAAACTCAAAAAAACTGCTTTGAGCTAGACTTGAATGGGAACTGGTATACAATAACAGGCCTTGTTGCACTCCTGGTTTGACACTCTCTGGGGATATTCTTTGGAAAATTCATAAGTTTAGTATGAACCATTATTAAGGGAATAATAAAAAAGAATCCCATAAGAATATATTATAATAAAAATATCAAGGATAACCTATATTTAAAAATAGGGAATCACAGGTTAGGATATACTTATCCTTTATGATTTTATCCTTTTATGTTTAAAGTTTCCTTTTTTATGATTATTAGCTAAGTATTTAGGCCCCCTAATTGTACATTTTTTCTTAGTTAATGGTGGTAAATATAAGAACATGTTCCAATAATCAATGTGATAGGTAATGTAATGATTTCCCTAATAATATGGCGGATATGATTGGAACGGGTGCTCAAAACATCATGATAGTACTTGCTCAGATGGATAAAGTTATGAATAATAAATTGAATCATGTGGAACTACCTCCTCCTTTAAGAAAAGATAAAATTATTGTTGAATCATTCACGCGGAAAAGGCCTCCCATGTTTAATGGATCTTCTAATCCCCTCCTCACTAAACAGTGGATTAACACTATTGAAAATATATTTTCTTTCCTCTAGTTCTCATAAGAAGAGAAAGTCGTACTAGAAGTCTATTATTTTTATGGGGAAGTTGATCAGTGGTGGACACTGATCAAGAATACGAAGTCCCAAGAAGAAATTGATTCCATGTATTGGGTGAAATTCAAGAAAAAAAATTCAATAAATATTTTCCCCAAACCCTGTGCCTCAAGATGTAAAGAGAGTTCCTCAAATTTAAGCAGAAGGAATATGATTCCATCAGTACATATGAAGAAAACTTCACAAGGATTTTGAGATACACCTCCATCTTTGTTATGAACACCAAAAATCAAGGTGGATCTCTTCTTTAGCAGACAAAATATAAGCCTGTGAAAATTGTTGGTGATTCGAGACTTTGATTGTTGTGAAGAGATTGTTTGTTGTGCCCTCAAGGTTGAAATAAAGATCAGATACTCTCAATGGTCTCATGAGACCAGTGACAAAAAGAAAAAAATGGAGTCTAATATGGGTGGTTCGGTAAATAAATCCCATGATGGAAATAAGATCAAACATCCCACATGTAAAAATTGTGGGAAGAAGCATCCTTGGAATTTTATACAGGGAACTAGGAATTGCTTCAAATGTGGATGAATGGGACATCTGGCTAAGAACTAGTGGAGGTATATGAAGAATTACACTAAAGCAGAAAAAGAAAATAAGGTTCATATCAACACTCAACCTATGGTGTAGTGTTATAACTGCAAAGATCATGGGAATTATGCGAACAATTTCCCTAAGCCAAGGGTTGTCAGAGGAAATCAACAATAACCTCCAAGGAAACAAGGAAGGGATTATGCTCTCACTACTGATGAGGTGGCACCATACAACGATGTGGTGACAGGTATGCTAGTTATTCATTCAATAATAGTTAATGTACTATTTGATTCTAGTTCTATGCATTCTTTCATATCTTGAAATTTTAGTAGAACTATTCAAACACCACACCAAAAGTTTGATATTGAGTTATCTGTGAGAACAGTAAATGGGTAAATTATTGCATCAAAAGTATATAACTCATCCCTGATTAATGTTTGTTGACTAAACCTCCCAATAAATCTCATCATACTTCCATTAGTGGAGTTCGATTTTATCTTAGGCATGGATTGTCTATATTTATATAAATCCAACATCAACTATCAGGAAAGTGATTTCATTCTTCACATCCCAAAGCATCCTCAACTTCTTTTCAAGTGTAATGAGAAAGATGAATCTCCTTTTGAATCATTGTCTCAAGTGTGGATATTACTTCCTTATGAGAAATAATATCTATCTCAAATGATTTAGACAAAGGAGAGAATCATGCTCGAAGACATTCCCATTGTAGGGGACTACACTGATGTATTTACCGAATAATTGCTTGGTCTTCCACCCGATCGATAGGTTGAGTTCTCAATTGAACTTGTTCTTGGATGTCTACCAATATCAAATACACATTATAGAATGGCCACTGTTGATCTGGAAGAGCTGAAGAAGTAGTTACATAAGAATCTAGAGAAGGGTTTTATATAGTCGAGTGCTTCTCTGTGGGGTGCACTAGTCCTCTTTGTTAAGAAGAAGAATGGATCAATGCACCTTTGCATTGATTATTGTGAGCTCAATAAAATCACTATAAAGAAGAAGTATCCCCTAACTTGGATATATGACTTTTTTGATCAGCTATGAGGGGATAGTTATTTATCTAAGGTGGACCTTCAGTTGGGATGTCACTAATTAAAGGTGAGGAAGGAATATATTACCTAAACTCCTTTAAAATGAGGTATGGACACTATGAGTTCATAGTTATCCCCTTATAACTCACTAATACTCCGTCAATATTCATGGATTTAATGAATAGAGTCTTTAGATATTTCTTCATCAAATTTTTAGTAGTATTTATCAATGATATTATGATATACTCCAAGAGCAAGGAGGAACACGAGGAGCATTTGAATATTCTGCTAAAGGCATCGTGAAAGGAGAAAAAATATGAAAATTATAGTAAATATGAGTATTGTATGGAGGAATTTTCATTCTTAGGACATTTTATCACCAGTAAAGGGATACCTATGGACCCTTCCAAGACAAATGAAATCATAAAATGGCTCAGGACGACATCTGTAATGGATATCCATAGCTTTTTGGGTCTAGCTGAGTATTATCGACCATTTGTGAAGAACTTATCATGATTTTTAAACCCAATGAAAAAGATGACATGGAAGGTGGTAAAAAAATTTGGACACAAGAATGTGAGGAAATCTTTAAGGAACTCAAAAAGAGGCTCATCACTACACCAGAACTCACACTCCCGATAAGTGGAGAACTCTTTGTGGTGTACAGTGATACTTCAAAGAAGGGAATAGGCTGTGTGTTGATGAAAATTGATAAAGTGATAGTCTAAGCCTCAAGGTAGCTGAAAATCCATGAGCAAAACTATCCAAAACATGATCTTGACTTGGTAGCTGTGATCTTTGCATTGAAAATCTAGCGGCATTATCTATATGGGGAGAAGTGTTAGATATATACTAATCACAAGAGTCTCAAATATATTTTCACAAAGAAGGAGCTTAATATGCACCAATGAAGATGTTTAGAGATCATCAAGGATTAGTACTGCTCAATACTCTACTATCTTGGTAAGGCAAATAAGGTGGTGGTTGCTCTAAGTAGAAAGGATCATGTATCTTTATCAATGATGGGAGTTTAAAAGGATCCAATATTCTTAGATTTGTAGAGGATGGACATGGGAATCATTAAGGGAGGAACATCATCAATAATTTCTCAAATGATTGCTCAACCATCCCTCATAGAGAAAATAAAGGATGCTCAAAGAAATGATGTGGAAATTCAGAAAAGGGTGGAAGTTGTCTGAAATGGGAAATCCTTTGAGTTCAATATTGATGAGGAAGAAGTTATAAGGTTTGGGTCATGATTATGTGTACCATCTGATCCAGAGATCAAGAAGTGGATTTTGAATGAAGTGCATAGCTAGACCTTCTCTATTCACTCAGGGAGCACAAAGATGTATCAAGATCTTCAGAAGAATTATTGGGGGTAAAATTTGAAGAAGAATATTGTAGAGTATGTATCAAAGTGTCTGGTATGTTAACAAGTGAAGACTAAAAGACAAAAGTCTAAGGGGGTGATGTAACCACTATCCATACCAATATAGAAGTGGGAGAACATCACCATGTACTTTTTCACTGGACTTCCAAGTATATCTAGAGGAAAAAATTCTATATGGGTCATTTTGGATCATCTTACCAAGACATAACACTTTATCAAAATTCGAGAGGACTTCTCATTGGACTAACATGTAGGGATATATATCAAAAAGTTTGTAAGGCTACATGGAGTACCACTATCTATTTTATCTGATAGAGATCCAAGATTCACCTTGATGTTCTAGAAAAGTGTCCAGCATGCTCTAAGAACTGAACTAAACTTCAGTACGACCTATAATCCTAAAACCGATGGAAAATCTAAGCGAACTATTTCAAAACTTGAATACATGTTGAGATCATGTTCTATGGGCTTCAAAGGATGGTGGGACCAACATCTTCCACAGTTCTAATTCTCCTACAATAATAGTTTCCAATCCAGCATCTGAATGGCATCATATGAAGCCCTTTATGGGAAAAGGTGCAGAACACTAACATGTTGGGATGAAGTTAGTGAGCATAAGTTGTTAGGACCTGAAATGGTCGAAGAAATGGTGGAGAAGGTGAAAACCATTTGGCTGCACATCAAGGCACCCCAAAGTTGACAGAAGAGTTATGCAGATAATCAACGATGGGACCTTGAGTTCAAATTTAGAGACATGGTATTCCTCCGCATATCTACATGGAAGAAGGTCATGAGGTTTGGGAAGAAAGGAAAGCTAAGTCCTACGTACATCGGCCCCTTCAATATTCTTGATCGTGTTGGAGTATGGCCTATCAACTAGAATTTTCACCTACCATGTCTAAAGTACGCAATGTCTTCCATGTATCCCTCTTTAGGAAGTACATACCAGATCCTTCACATGTACTCTCTTAAAAGGTGGTACATTTGGAGAATGATATTTCTTACGAGGATCAGCTAGTGAAGATCTTGGATCATAGAGATAAAGTTCTACACAGTAAGACTACTAACATGGATCAGCCAATGAAGATCTTGGATCGTAGAGATAAAGTTCTACATAGTAAGACTACTAGCCAGGTCAAAGTACTATAATAGAACCGTAAGTACAAAGAGGCAACATGGGAATTGGAGGAGGCAATGAAGGAAAAGTACCAACACCTGTTTACAGTTTAATATGTAAAACTAAATTTCAAGGGTGAAATTTCATAAGGGGGGAAGAATGTAACGACCCAATGTTATATTAATAGAATTACCTTCTTATAATTATTTATTAAAGTATAATCATATAATATTACATATAGAAAACAATAAAGGCCTTATAAATTAATAATGAGTGAAATAAAAGGTATCTCTAAAAGTTAAGGAATACATACCAACGAAATAGTAACTTGACCTTTGGAATGGTAATGTAAACCTTGTGAATAATAAACCAACCAATTTAATAGTAATATCACCAATTAAGTATAAATAAAATTTATCTATCTTATATGTGACACTATGATGTAATTAGATCATAGTATAACTAAATAAATTTTTTAAAAATTATTAATAAAGTGTTGGTATTTTTGTAAGTCTTGTATGTTTAATTACAATTTTATGATTAATTTAATAAATTAAAATAAAATTTATTTTCATAGAATGAATTCATAAATTATTATTTTTATGTATTATGATCATAAGATAATTTTTTGAGGCCTTAATTAATTCTTCGAAGTGTTCAAAAAGAAGCTTTAATTTTAAAATTTGTCTTTTTCAAGTAAATTATGATTTTAATTAAAAAATACATTTCACATATTTAGAAAATTATTTTCATAAAATGGAGTTAATTTTTTGAATTCTACATATTGAAAAAAGGTTGGTATGAATTTTTTGTATTTTTAAAAATACTTCAATTTTTTGTGATTAGTAAAATACGATAATTTAGCGAATAATCTAAATACATGATTTATTGAGTCCTGGATGATGTTCTGCTAAGGTAAGAACCTTGGTTTTGAAATCACATGCACATATTACTATTTATGGTCACAAGAATCATTACTATTTCTTGTATTGAGAAAGATAATAAAATATTGAGAAAACCCTCCTCTCCTCCACTATAAATACCACCCCTCTTTACCTCTTATCTTCACTCCTCTCAAGCCTTGTGTCTTGTCTAAATTCTGCTAACATATATCTTGAAGCCCCTCTCCCATGTCTATCATCCCTTGGTCTCTTCAAAAGACCAAATCCTCTCCTCTAATGAGGTTCTCAAGAAAGTTATATTCAATAGGTAAACTCATTTTTCATTTGTTTTATTTTTTTTCAAGTTCCTTTCTTTCTTTTTCTTTCCTCGCCTCCTTTTATCCAAATGTTTTGATAACTCCAGTACCTTAAATTTATTATAATTTTGTTATTATAATGTAATAATTCATCATCATCTCTCTTTTCCCCTCATTTTATACTAGAAATGAAAACACCATCTAAGGTGTGTTAATTTTATCACATTCAAGGACGACGGGTTTTCAATTTCTATTATCATTTTCAATTCTGGTCATGAAACTATTTTGATGGTTGAAACAGACTATAATATATTTATTATGTATAATGTAAGGTTCTGGAATCTTTTGTGCACATTATATTAATTTATAAATAAAAATGGGTTTGATGTGATCAAAAAATTCCATTTAACCAAAACGGTTATCATTAAAGTTTTATATAATGATTCATCTTCACTCCAAATAACCATATAAATTTTATAACCATGTAATTTTATGTATGTTCTCTAATAACATACAAATTCAATTCTGGACAACCATTCTCATCTTATATGTTTATTCTTACATGTATATAAGTAAACCAATCATCAAAACCATAGAAACAAACTCTCCCAAACAATGAAATTAAACCTCTAAACCCATCAAAAAGGTCATGAATGAATTTAATAAGGTTATAATAAATAAATTACATAAATAATATGTTATTTAAATATTAATTAATGGATTTAATTTGGTTATCGAGGTCATTAATATCAATTGAAGGACGCCATCAGACTTAAGGTAAGGAATTCTACCCGAACCTCCATTATTCATTCAGGTTGTTCTATCTTTCTTTTTACCCAAATGAAGTTATCTGTTGTTTTTATGTACATATTATAAATGTTTTTTACATGCCCCAAACTCATGTATTAAGGTCCATTTATCATTATCTTTTGTGGATTTACATGTTTTTAAATGGTTCTCTCCTCAATATTGCCTCATAAGCAAACTCGTTTAAGGGGACTTCCCAAATTCATACCCAATTTCAAGTGCACTATATAATCTGCTTTATGGAACTATCTCTTTTATAAAATAAGATTTTTTATTATGAAAACATTTTATTTCACTTCTAGTTTTATATAAAATATTATTCCCTTTTCGATTTTAAATTCTATATAGTTTTTTCCTTAAAAACCGCAATAAAATGTTTTAATGCTAAAATTTATTAAATACTTTGTTTACATGTTGACACATCTATTTGACATCACTTACCATGGAATATTATTATTTTCCCTTATGAATGTACATGTATGTTTTAATTTTATTCTTTCATGGGTACTTGTATGATTTTCCCATTCATTATGCTTTATGACATGATTATGATACTCATTTCTTTCCATGGGTATCCTTATGTTTTTTGTATAATTGATTATGTATGATTATTTATGTGGAAAGAATATTCATGAACATGTTAAGATGGGTGTGCTCGGATATCGCTCCAATTCATTGAGTAAAGTTGAGTCTCATGAGACGTTATGTGAAACGGTCTTGACGGTTAGCCTTGACTCGTGCTACCATGTGCAACGGTCTTGGTGGTTAACCTTGACTTATGCTCCTCTATGTGCAACGATCCATGGCTTATGCTAAATTCATGTTTTATGTTTCTTCCATGTTATTATGACTTCATGTTTATATGATCCTGTATTTTATATGTTATGATTTCATATGTTCCATGCCTTTTTATATCATTATGTCATCTCATATAACCCATGTGCTAGATCTTTATTATTATGCTTATTCCCTTACTGGGGTTTTAACTCATCCCTTTGTTCATGTTATCCCCAAGTTATCCTATGAAGATGTATGAGCACAATGTAAGTCAGGATCTCTTTATGAATATTAAAGAAAGAAATGTTTTATTTGGTACCATGTTTTTAGTTTTATGTACCTAGTCTTCTAAGACACTAGAATTCATGATCCTTGGCATGTAATATGATGATTTATTATACTTAAAATCATGTAATGATATATGTAAAAGGATAGGGTCGTTGTACTCCCCAAAGTTGGGGTGAGAGTCTATTTATAGTCAAAATCCTCATCCATTGGTGTGTGACTACAAGATCATAGAAATCAAGTTTCACAGATCTCTATCTGCTGATGCATCTTGGTCACGCAACATTTTCATATTGACATTTCCTTTGGTGTGTGATAACAAGGTTGTGAACCAGTGTGGTGTGAAATGATATGATCTTCCGCACAACACTTGTTGCCTATACGCATAGACCTTCAGTGTGTCATTGGCTAGAGGAGCATCTGTAGAACATTGTTTCTCCTTTCGTAAGAAAATATATTTTTTATGAAAGTACTCCAATGTGTGAACTCGCGGATACTTGGGTGAAACATATTCATTAGCCTCAGAATGGTCCTTCTGCATGGGACCCATGTTTAGTCCACCAAAAACTTGTTTTTTGAGGTCTGAGATGATATTTTGATGCCAACATACCCATAGTATCGAGTGTGATTAGAATAAAATTTACAAATAAAATGAAATATGCCATAGTGATCTCATTATGGTCAATAAAAGATTTTTGAACCAGAAATGCTGATCACCTCAGTGTGTTGATGATCGTGGTGGTCGTGCATGAAGTTGAACACTGAATAAATGTTGGAAACAACCATGAAAATGGTGTGGTCAAGCCATGCATGCATTGTAAAGACCCGTAAATTTCAAGGAAAATTTTTTCTTAAATATTTTTAATTTTACGAGTCTATGGCTTTTGATGGAACTTGATTCTAAGACCCGGTGTGCCCGGAATCAATTTATGAAGTTTAGCTTGGGTACGTTCAGTAAACGAACGAGCGGGGTTTTTCTATCTTTTGAACCAGTGCTCGGAATTGAAATCCAAGTGCGCTAATGAACTCGCAACGCCGGTAATTGCTTAAGGGGACCTTTACCGCAATTGCATTTGCACGGTATGAGAAGTTAAAATTTGTGGATTAAATAAGAAGTAGATAAAAATTGTGGAACAATTTTTATTTTATATCTAAGGTGGTTATATCCTACATGGGGGAGTTGGGGTGGGACCCACAAGCTTCTAACTACCCATGTGAGGATAATTGTGAGGTGGGGCCCACACAAGCCCCAACCCTTCACATTCCATAACTCCTTAACCCCTTTGAACTCCCATGTTAATTACATGGAAACTCCCTTTTAAATTTTGTAACCTTTCCACTTCCCCACTTAAACTCTTACCAACACACACCTTAATTAATTAATTGAAACTCTTTCATTAATTAATTAAGTGTTTGAAATTTTTATTTTGAAATGCATGGCATGTTCAATTAAAATAAGGGGTGGCCTTATTTTATTTTGGGTTGGCTTGTTGTGTGGGGATTTGGGAGAGAACTCTTGTGAAGAAGAAAGGGGGTTCCTACTTTGTTGAAGAATGCCAACTCACCGACGAAGAACATCAACTTGGCGACCGTGGTTCTTCATCCTCTTCTTCCTCCACAGCAAGGGAGGAGACACCGATGTGGGAACTCTCTAACAATGGGGCTCCTTCTATTATTCTCTCCATGATAAAAGAGGAGATGTCACTTCCTTGGGTGCACACCGACAAAGACAGAAACGACACCGTCATCCACGGCGCTTGACAACCGCGAACTTATTTTCGAGGTAGGGTGATTTGATTCAATTTTATTGAAAATAAAATTATAGTTGTGTTTCATGAACCTCATGCTTTCTTGGCTATGTGTTACCGCCTAACGTGGAGGGCACGGGCCGAACGAACACGGCCCGACAACCCTCCGTTGGAACTTTACTCTTTTGAAATTGGCAACCGAAGGTGGAGGAAGCACGACGTCGTCGCGCTGTGCCGGGAACATTGTGAAGGAAGACGGCACCGTCGCACCGGATATGTGAGAGGAACCATGGCCCACATCACGGGCCGCTTCAGCGGAAGAACAAGTCGGCCTGTCGGCCAGCCGGGCAGAGGCGAACCGTGGTGCCAGGAGGGCGCCGCGCTGAGGAACCAGCCGGCCCGTCGGCCGGCCGGGCGGAGCTGGACCACGGTGCCAGGAGGGCTCCACGTTGGAAGACCGACATCCCACCCATACGGGCCGCGTGCGTAGAAGGCCATCCGGTTTGGGGAAGGGCGGCGCCGCTTGGTGCCGCCGGTGCGGACAACCCCCCCCCCCCCCCCGGAACCCGCTAGGCCTTCGGCCGAGCCAGCCAGGCCGCGCCGGGCCTGGCCGAGCCGGGCCGGGCCGCGCCCCTTCGAGCCGAGTTGTGTATTCCTTCAGAACGGTCTGACACCCCTGCTGGGTCGGACCCGTCAAACTGGGTTAACCCGACCCGTCGGCCCACTGGGCTAAACGGGCCAGGCCTATTAATCACTTAAGCGGGAATAACTTAATGACCGCGCGTCCGATCGATGCGTCGTCTGTGGCACTAGGACCCTTTCGATGAGATGGTTCTTTTTCGATACTCTAAGTGAGTTTTTGATGACTATGGATATCATCCAGGTTGGAAACAATCGTATTTCTAACCGGGCCCCTGGAACAGAAAAGCCATTATCTCTCAGACCGGGCGTCCGATTGACGTGTCATCTGTCGCGTTGAGTTCCTAATGATGAGACGGAACTTTGGGATGCATCAACTCTGGACTTTGTGACAGTTGATGTATCGACCCTCTTGGCTCATGGAGCGGACCCTCCCGGAATCAAGCGTGCTGTGTGTGGGAACCCTAGAGCTGGTTTCAACTGTGACGACAATGACGACTGTACTTGGATCCTACGTGGGTTCAGCAGCAAGGACGACTATACTTGGATCCTCCGTGGGTTCGGCAGCGATGATGACTATACTTGGATCCTACGTGGGTTCGGAAGCGATGGTTACTGTACTTGGATCCTACGTGGGTTCGGCAGGGACGACTTCTGTACTTGGATCCTACGTGGGTTCGGCAGAGGAGATGATTCAGAGGCTACATCTAATCATCTCCACCCCTCTTCGTGAGAAGTACACCTATGTGAGATGAGTCTTGATCTTCAATCATTATCATCGATGTGATTTATTTCTTTCCTATGTGGACTGGGTTGTGCTTTCCTATGTGTACTGTGTTGTGCTTGGGCTTGAGAGTTGGAGTTGAACAGTAATTGATGACTTAGGTATATGTATGGGCATATACATAAGTTGAGTTGGTTGATACTTCGTGATTGTGTCCTTCCTTTGTGGTTTATCCTTAATGGATTCTGGGAGTCCTACGGGGGTCTCGGGGTCCCTACTGAGTATCGTATACTCACCCCTGCATGGGCCATGCCCGCACTACGTTGTGTTGTTTGCAGACGACGGACAGCGCTGATCGTGGTTGAGGCTTTTGGAGCGGGACGGTATCCGGGGGTGGACTATCAGGCGGGACGTACACAGAGCGGACGGACGGACTCGAGGAGCTGAGGAGACCATCTGTACCCACCCTTCAGGTGGGGTTTTCGGAGGATGACTCGGTAGTTGCTGCTTTACTTTTCAACTGTTGTACCTTAATTTTCTCAGTTGTACTGTACTTTCAGTTGGGTTTGTATACTGACCCATTTACTTTCCAGCACTTACTTTTGTACTCAGTTTACTTTGTGTTTACTCCAGCTTGCGTACTCTATTGTGTTTGTTTACTTATATAAAGGCAATGCCTTCCCTTTTATCAGGATTTACACCTTTTGTGCTAGTCGCCAACCCCTGCCCTATTGAAGGCGGTCTTGGGGTAGTCACGGCACGGGCCCTAAGGACGGGTCGTGACAAATTGGTATCAGAGGAGTCGGTTCTACTGCAGAACTCAGAACTCTGATAATTTCTTTTGTGAAGCAATAGTGTTAAGATTATTGAGTGTGGTTTTTGGTCCAGGGAGTCCAGTGTTGGTGCGGCGGGCGACGTATCCATACACAAGGACCCTGACTTCTGTTTTCTGACTCAGTGCTCGAAAACACTGATTGCATGTATGTTTTAAATGTTTTCATTGTGATTACTTTGTGTCAGCTCACCAGGTATGTTGTATTAACCATGGCGCACCTGTTACTTTTCAGGATGGCCCCACAAAGGCAGTCATCTAGGGTTCCGAGCTTTGTACGAGATGGCAGCCCACCGAGCGACGAGGCCTCGGTACAGGGCCCCATTATAGCGGAGGCACCGGCGGTACCTCTACCCGTTGGGCCACCGATACCACCTGCCCCAGTAGCGGAGAGTACACGCCGCCTGAGTGCGTTGCATGATTTTCAGCGACAGAGGCCGCCTAGGTTCCGTGGAGAGACGGACCCTCAGGCAGCCGAGGATTGGCTGGAGGCTATCGTCAGAGTCTTCAGATTAGTAGGGACACCAGCTGACCTTATGGTCATCCTTGCGGCGAGTCTCCTGCACGCAGCATTAGGTAGATGGTGGAGCCTGATGCTCCAGGTGCACGACGATGCATCACTACTTTAGATGGACTTCGAGAGCCTCTTCCGCTCGGAGTTTGTTCCGGCCACCCTCCATGAGGTGCGCATCTAGGAGTTACTACAGTTGCGGCAGGGCAGCATGACAGTAGCCCAGTACTCAGCGAGATTTACTGACCTCTCGCGCTACTCCACGAACATGGTACGGGACCCATTCTTCCGGGCCCAGACCTTCGAGCAGGGACTGAGGCATGAGATTAGGGCTTCCATGGTCTCCCTCAGCATTCTGACGCAGGTAGGAGTACTGGAGTGAGCCCTTCTTGTGGAGAGCTTCCTTGCTGAGCTGACGCCAGCAGCGAGGCCTACCGCAGGGTGACACGTAGCGGAGTCTTTTGCAGCCGGTAGTAGACAGATGTCGCAGAGGTCCAAGTGGACCAGTCCATCAGTTGGGCGACCACAGGATACTGGTTCGGATGTGCGGGACACACGCAGCAGAGCCAGCCATACAAGAGGCAGGCAATGCTATACATGCGGCGGGCAGGGCCACATGGCTCATGACTGCCCGACCCGCCATGCAGAGGAGCAGAAGACGGTTGAGGGACCACCCAGGCAGAGGCATAGGTTCGACCGTGGCGGTCCGCAGGGAGCAGGCGGACGAGGCAAAGGAACTGGCCGAGCAGCAGGTGGTGGACAACGCTTCGAGGCTCTACCACCACCACCACCAGGAGGACCACCCCGACCTCAGGGAGCTGGCAGACAGGGGCAGGCTCAGCTCCAGGCAGTCGAGGCCTACGACCACAGCGCACCTGAGATGATTCGAGGTACTATCTGTGTCTACTCCACCCTTGCTTCAGTTATTATAGACATAGGAGCGAGTCATTCTTTCATTGTCACTGCCCTTGTTCGGAGCTCGGAGATTCCGACAGAGCCGTTGGCTCGATCCTTACGGCTAGAGACTCCTACAGGAGAAGACTCTACGATTACACACTGGTGTTGGCAGTGTGAGCTTACTCTAGGAGGCGAGAGCTTCGGCTGGGATCTTCTTGTAGTAGCGTCGAGGCCTTAAGATGTCATCTTGGGTATGGAATGGTTATCTACAGTCCATGCCCAGATTGACTGTATTAGGCACAAAGTGCGGTGTGTCCACACAGATGGGAGCAGGTTCACCTTCACCGGTGAAAAGGGAGCCTTTGTAGTACAGGATGGACTTACGCAGAGGAGAGGTTAGCTGATCACACATCAGTTGGCTAGTCTCATCCTCGGAGCGGTTGATGTGCGGTGTCCATGTTTTCCTATTATGGTGTATCAGTATGCGGACGTTTTCCCTGATGACGTTCCAGGACTACCTCCATGTAGAGAGGTAGACTTCTATATTGACATGTACCCCAGGACAGCATCGATATTTACTCCAGCATATCATATGGCTCCCGCTGAGCTTCGTGAGTTGTGGGTACAGCTAGAGGACTTGCAAGGCAATGGATTCATCCGACCCAGTGTTTCACCCTGGGCTTCTCCGATTTTATTCTCCAAGAAGGCGGATGGGAGATTACGACTATGTGTCGACTACCGTCGCATGAATCAGGTGACCGTAAAGAACAAGTATCCACTCCTGAGGATTGACGACCTCTTTGATCAGCTCAAGGGAGCACGATGGTTCTTGAAGATAGACCTCAGGTCAGACTATCATCAGCTCAGAGTTCGAGACGAGGATGTGCAGAATACGGCCTTCAGGTGTCGGTATAGCCACTACGAGCCCTTGGTTATGCCTTTCGGCATAACCAACACACCAGCAGTGTTCATGAGTCTCATGAACATGATCTTCCAGACTTACCTTGATCGTTTTGTCGTAGTCTTCATCGATGACATACTGATTTACTCGACTACTGAGGAGGAGCACGCCTACCACTTGCGGGTTGTACTGGACACAATCTGAGAGCACCAGCTTTATGGTAAGCTCTCGAAGTGCCAATTCTGTATTCGAGAGGTTCACTTCTTGGGGCACGTCATCTCGGAGGTGGGAGTTGTTGTGGATCTTGCGAAGATTGAGGCATTACTTGCTTGGGAGCCACCCAGGAGCGTGACGGGAGTGAGGAGTTTCTTAGGTCTGGCTTGGTACTATCAGAGATTTGTGTCAGACTTCTCCAAAGTTGCAACACCTCTTTCATCTTTGACGAATAAGGGGAAACCCTTCGTGTCATCGGATTGATGTCAGTAGAGCTTCCAGGAGCTGAGACAGAGATTGACCAGTGCACCCATCTTGAGGCTGTTGGAGGAGGGCGTAGGGTACGTAGTTTACTGCGATGAATCAGGGACCGGACTTGGGTGTGTCCTGATGCAGGAGCAGGCAGTGATTGCCTATGGTTCACGACAGTTGAGGAAGCACGAGTAGAACTACGCTACCCATGACCTGGAGTTAGCAGCAGTGGTCTTCGCCTTGAAGATGTGGCGGCATTATCTGATGGGTGAGCGCTTTATAGCCTACTCTGACCACCAGAGTCTCAGGTACATCTTCTAGCAGAAGGACCTGAACCTGAGACAGCGGCGATGGATCGAGTTCCTCCAGGACTGAATTTGAGATAGTCTATACTCTTGGGAAGGGGAATGTTGTGGCTGATTCTCTCAGTAGGAGGTCGGGCATTCAGCTACTTGGAGAGGCGATAGAGCAGTTAGTCGCTTTACATATATCCTTCGTGGATAGAGATGGGGTATCCTTCCTACAGTCACTCCTCCACTACTTCAGCAGGTCAGAGAGGTACAGCGTGGGGACATTGACTATGAGACGCGATGTGCTTAGATTTCCACAGGGCAGGCGCCTGATGGATTTTATGAAGGAGCAGAGCATGTCATCCTCTTTAGGGGACGTACCATGGTACCAATTGCACTGCAAGAGGAAGTGCTGAGAGAGTTTCACACATCCCCTCTAGCGGTGCATCCAGGATTGGTGAAGATGTACCAGGACCTCAGATGACAACATTGGTGGCTGGGTATAAAGAAGGTTGTAGCAAAGTTCGTTTCATGATGCCTCACTTTCCAGTAAGTGAAGGCGGATCACCAGGTACCAGCAGGCTTGGTACATCCCTTAGAGGTTCCGGAGTGGAAGTGGGACGAGATATCCATGGATTTCGTGATGGGGCTCCCACGTACTTCCTGAGGACATGACTCCATTTGGGTGATCGTAGAACGAATCACCAAGTCGCCCACTTCCTACCGATCATAGAGCAGGGCTCAATTGAGAGCTTGTGACGCCTCTACGTTCAGGAAATCATTCGGCTTCATGGTGTGTCATCGTCTATCGTCTCTGATCGAGACGCTCGCTTTACTTCCTAGCTTTGGAAGGGGTTGCAAGAGGAATTTGGGACGCAGCTACGCCTGAGCACCACCTTTCATCCTCATATGGATGGCCAGACTGAGAGGACCATTCAAACTCTCGAGGACATGCTCCTTGCATGTGTCCTTGACTTTGGTCGCAGCTGGGAGGATCACCTACCCTTGGTGGAGTTTGCGTACAACAACAGCTACCACTCCACCATCGGGATGGCACCATACGAGGCATTGTACGGCCGACCTTGCAGATCACCTCTGTGTTGGAAAGACCCTGGGGAGTCAGCACTTGTAGGACCAGAGATGGTCTAGGCTACGATGGAGAAGGTGCGGATCATCCAGGAGCGGATGAGGACTGCACAGAGCAGACAGAAGTCCTGTACTGATAGGAGACGGAGACCACTGGAGTTCGAGGATGGTGACCACGTTTTCTTACGGGTCTCACCTCGACGTGGATTACGGAGATTTGGTCGAGGCAGCAAGTTATCTTCGCGCTTCATCGGACCTTTCCAGGTCCTTAGCAGGATAGGTGAGGTGGCTTACCGCCTGGCCCTTCTACCTCAGTTGCACTAGGTGCATGACGTCTTCCACGTATCTTAGCTGAGGAGATACGTGCATGACCTGACCCACATCATTGATCATGGGGAGCTGGACATCGATGATGGAGCTACATTCACGGAGGTCCTGGTGGAGATCGAGGATCGACAGGAGTGGGTCCTACGTGGACGGTCGATTCCTCTGGTGCGCGTTCGTTGGCAGCATGAGAACGTCTAGGAGAGCACATGGGAGCGAGAGGCTCAGATGCGTGCACAATACACTCATTTGTTTCCCTAGTTTATGATGTAGCTTTATGGGGACATAAAGCCCTAAGGTGGGAGTAATGTAAAGACCCATAAATTTCAAGGATGATTTTTTATTAAATACTTTGTAATTTTACAAGTCTATGGCTTCTGACGACACTTGATTCTGAGGCCCGGTGTGCCCGAAATCAATTTCCGAAGTTTAGCTCGGGTACATTCAGTAAACGAACGAGCGGTATTTTTCTATCTTTTGAACCGGTGCTCGAAATTGAAATCCGAGGGCGCCAATGAACTCGCAATGCCGGTAATTACTTAAGGGGACCTTTACCGCAATTGCGTTTGCACGGGATGAGAAGTTAAAATTTGTGGATTAAATAAGAAGTGGATAAAAATTGTGGAACAATTTTTATTTTATATCTAAGGTGGTTATATCCTACATGGGGGAGTTGGGGTGGGACCCACAAGCTCATAACTACCCATGTGAGGATAATTGTGAGGTGGGGCCCACACGAGCCCCAACCCTTCACATTCCATAACTCCTTAACCCCTTTGAACTCCCATGTTAATTACATGGCAACTCCCTTTTAAATTTTGTAACTTTTCCATTTCCCCACTTAAACTCTTGCCAACACACACCTTAATTAATTAATTGAAACTCTTTCATTAATTAATTAAGTGTTTGAAATTTGTATTTTGAAATGCATGGCATGTTCAATTAAAATAAGGGGTGACCTTATTTTATTTTGGGTTGGCTTGTTGTGTGGGGATTTGGGGAGAGAACACTTGTGAAGAAGAAAGGGGATTCCTACTTTGTTGAAGAATGCCAACTCACCGACGAAGAACATCGACTCGGCGACCGCGGTTCTTCATCCTTTTCTTCCTCCGCGGCAAGGGAGGAGACACCGACGCGGGAACTCGCTAACAACGGGGCGCCTTCTATTCTTCTCTCCGTGATAAAAGTGGAGACGCCACTTCCTCGGGTGCACACCGACGACGACGGAAATGACGTCGTCATCCACGGCGCTTGACAACCGCGAACTTCTTTTCGAGGTAGGGTGATTCGATTCAATTTTATTGAAAATAAAATTGTCGTTGTGTTTCGTGAACCTCGCGCTTTCTTGGCTATGTGTTACTGCCTAACGCGGAGGGCGCGGGCCGAACAAACATGGCCCGACGTCCCTCTGCTGAAACTTTACTCTTTTGGAATTGGCAACCGGAGGCGGAGGAAGAACGGCGTCGTCGCGCCGTGTCGGGAACATGGCAAAGGAAGTCGGCGTCGTCGCGCCGGTTGTGCGGGAGGAACCGCGGCCCGCATCACGGGCCGCTTCGGCGGAAGAACCGGCCGGCCTATCGGCCGACCGGGCGGAGGTGAACCGCGGCGCTAGGAGGGCGCTGCGCTGAGGAACTGGTCGGCCCGTCGACCGGCCAGGCGGAGCTGGACCGCGGCGCCAGGAGGGCGCCGCGCTGGAAGACCGGTGGCCCGCCCATGCGGGCCGCGTGCGCAGAAGGTTGGTCGGTCTAGCTGGCCGGTTTGGGGAAGGGCGGCGCCGCTTGGCGTCGCCGGTGTGGACAACCGGGCCCCCCCCTGAAACCCGCTCGGCCTTCGGCCGAGCCCGCCACGTCGCGCCACTTCGGGCCGCGCCGCGCCACTTCAGGTCGGGCCTCGCCCCTTCGGGCCGAGTTGTGTATTCCTTTGGACCGGTCCGACCCCCCCTACTGGGTCGGACCCGTCAAACTGGGTTAACCCGACCCGTCGGCCCACTGGGCTAAACGGGTCAGGCCTTTTAATCACTTAAGCGGGAATAACTTAAAGACCGTGCGTCCGATCGACGCGCCGTCTGCAGCACTAAGACCCTTTCGACGAGACGATTCTTTTGCGATACTCTAAGTGAGTTTTGGACGACTATGGATATCGGTCAGATTAGAAACGAGCGTATTTCTAACCGGGCCCCTGGAACGGAAAATCCATTATCTCTCAGACCAGGCGTCCAATTGACGCGTCGTCTGTCGCGTTGAGTTCCTATTGACTAGACGGAACTTTGGGATACATCAACTCTGGACTTGGAGGAGGGCGTAGGGTACGTAGTTTACTGCGATGAATCAGGGACCGGACTTGGGTGTGTCCTGATGCAGGAGCAGGCAGTGATTGCCTATGGTTCACGACAGTTGAGGAAGCACGAGTAGAACTACGCTACCCATGACCTGGAGTTAGCAGCAGTGGTCTTCGCCTTGAAGATGTGGCGGCATTATCTGATGGGTGAGCGCTTTATAGTCTACTCTGACCACCAGAGTCTCAGGTACATCTTCTAGCAGAAGGACCTGAACCTGAGACAGCGGCGATGGATCGAGTTCCTCCAGGACTGAATTTGAGATAGTCTATACTCCTGGGAAGGGGAATGTTGTGGCTGATGCTCTCAGTAGGAGGTCGGGCATTCAGCTACTTGGAGAGGCGATAGAGCAGTTAGTCGCTTTACATATATCCTTCGTGGATAGAGATGGGGTATCCTTCCTACAGTCCCTTACAGTCACTCCTCCACTACTTCAGCAGGTCAGAGAGGTACAGCGTGGGGACATTGACTATGAGACGCGATGTGCTTAGATTTCCACAGGGCAGGCGCCTGATGGATTTTATGAAGGAGCAGAGCATGTCATCCTCTTTAGGGGACGTACCATGGTACCAATTGCACTGCAAGAGGAAGTGCTGAGAGAGTTTCACACATCCCCTCTAGCGGTGCATCCAGGATTGGTGAAGATGTACCAGGACCTCAGACGACAACATTGGTGGCTGGGTATGAAGAAGGTTGTAGCAGAGTTCGTTTCATGATGCCTCACTTTCCAGTAAGTGAAGGCGGAGCACCAGTTACCAGCAGGCTTGGTACATCCCTTAGAGGTTCCGGAGTGGAAGTGGGACGAGATATCCATGGATTTCGTGATGGGGCTCCCACGTACTTCCTGAGGACATGACTCCATTTGGGTGATCGTAGAACGAATCACCAAGTCGCCCACTTCCTACCGATCATAGAGCAGGGCTCAGTTGAGAGCTTGTGACGCCTCTACGTTCAGGAAATCGTTCGGCTTCATGGTGTGTCATCGTCTATCGTCTCCGATCGAGACGCTCGCTTTACTTCCTAGCTTTGGAAGGGGTTGCAAGAGGAATTTGGGACGCAGCTACGCCTGAGCACCACCTTTCATCCTCATATGGATGGCCAGACTAAGAGGACCATTCAAACTCTCGAGGACATGCTCCTTGCATGTGTCCTTGACTTTGGTCGCAGCTGGGAGGATCACCTACCCTTGGTGGAGTTTGCGTACAACAACAGCTACCACTCCACCATCGGGATGGCACCATACGAGGCATTGTACGGCCGACCTTGCAGATCACCTCTGTGTTGGACAGACCCTGGGGAGTCAGCACTTGTAGGACCAGAGATGGTCTAGGCTACGATGGAGAAGGTGTGGATCATCCAGGAGCGGATGAGGACTGCACAGAGCAGACAGAAGTCCTGTACTGATAGGAGACGGAGACCACTGGAGTTCGAGGATGGTGACCACGTTTTCTTACAGGTCTCACCTCGATGTGGATTACGGAGATTTGGTCGGGGCAGCAAGTTATCTTCGTGCTTCATTGGACCTTTCCAGGTCCTCAGCAGGATAGGTGTGGTGGCTTACCGCCTGGACCTTCCACCTCAGTTGCACTGGGTGCATGACGTCTTCCACGTATCTCAGCTGAGAAGATACGTGCATGACCCGACCCACATCATTGATCATGGGGAGCTGGACATCGATGATGGAGCTACATTCACGAAGGTCCTAGTGGAGATCGAGGATCGACAGGAGCGGGTCCTACGTGGACGGTCGATTCCTCTGGTGCGCATTCGTTGGCAGCACGAGAACGTCCAGGAGAGCACATGGGAGCGAGAGGCTCAGATGCGTGCACAATACCCTCATTTGTTTCCCTAGTTTATGATGTAGCTTTATGGGGACGTAAAGCCCTGAGGTGGGAGTAATGTAAAGACCCATAAATTTCAAGGATGATTTTTTATTAAATACTTTGTAATTTTACAAGTCTATGGCTTCTGACGACACTTGATTCTGAGGCTCGGTGTGCCCGGAATCAATTTCCGAAGTTTAGCTCGGGTACGTTCAGTAAACGAACGAGCGGTATTTTTCTATCTTTTGAACCGGTGCTCAAAATTGAAATCTGAGGGTGCCAATGAACTCACAACGCCGGTAATTACTTAGGGGGACCTTTACCACAATTGTGTTTGCACGGGATGAGAAGTTAAAATTTGTGAATTAAATAAGAAGTGGATAAAAATTGTGGAACAATTTTTATTTTATATCTAAGGTGGTTATATCTTACATGGGGGAGTTGGGGTGGGGCCCACAAGCTCATAACTACCCATGTGAGGATAATTGTGAGGTGGGGCCCACACGAGCCCCAACCCTTCACATTCTATAACTCCGTAACCCCTTTGAACTCCCATGTTAATTACATGGAAACTCCCTTTTAAATTTTGTAACTTTTCCATTTCCCCACTTAAACTCTTGCCAACACACACCTTAATTAATTAATTGAAACTCTTTCATTAATTAATTAAGTGTTTGAAATTTGTATTTTGAAATGCATGGCGTGTTCAATTAAAATAAGGGGTGACCTTATTTTATTTTGGGTTGGCTTGTTGTGTGGGGATTTGGGGAGAGAACACTTGTGAAGATGAAAGGGTATTCCTACTTTGTTGAAGAATTCCAACTCACCGACGAAGAACATCGACTCGGCGACCGCGGTTCTTCATCCTCTTCTTCCTCCGCGGCAAGGGAGGAGATACCGACGCGGGAACTCGCTAACAACGGGGCGCCTTCTATTCTTCTCTCCGTGATAAAAGCAGAGATGCCACTTCCTCGGGTGCACACCGACGACGACGGAAACGACGTCGTCGTCCACGGCGCTTGACAACCGCGAACTTCTTTTCGAGGTAGGGTGATTCGATTCAATTTTATTGAAAATAAAATTGTCGTTGTGTTTCGTGAACCTCGCGCTTTCTTGGCTATGTGTTACTGCCTAACGCGGAGGGCGCGGGCCGAACAAACATGGCCCGACGTCCCTCTGCTGAAACTTTACTCTTTTGGAATTGGCAACCGGAGGCGGAGGAAGAACGGCGCCGCCGCGCCGTGCCGGGAACATGGCGAAGGAAGTCGGCGGTTGTGCGGGAGGAACCGCGGCCCGCATCACGGGCCGCTTCGGCGGAAGAACCGGCCGGCCTGTCGGCCGATCGGGCGGAGGTGAACCGCGGCGCCAGGAGGGCGCTGCGCTGAGGAACCGGTCGGCCTGTCACCAGGAGGGCGCCGCGCTGGAAGACCGGTGGCCCGCCCATGCGGGCCGCGTGCGCAGAAGGTCGGTCGGTCTAGCTGGCCGGTTTGGGGAAGGGCGGCGCCGCTTGGCGTCGCCGGTGTGGACAACCGGGCCCCCCTAGAACCCGCTCGGCCTTCGGCCGCGCCGCGCCACTTCGGGCCGGGCCGCGCCACTTCAGGTCGGGCCTCGCCCCTTCGGGCCGAGTTGTGTATTCCTTTGGACCGGTCCGACACCCCTGCTGGGTCGGACCCGTCAAACTGGGTTAACCCGACCCGTCGGCCCACTAGGCTAAACGGGTCGGGCCTTTTAATCACTTAAGCGGGAATAACTTAAAGACCGCGCTTCCGATCGACGCGCCGTCTGCGGCACTAAGACCCTTTCGACGAGACGATTATTTTGCAATACTCTAAGTGAGTTTTGGACGACTATGGATATCGGTCGGATTAGAAACGAGCGTATTTCTAACCGGGCCCCTAGAACGGAAAAGCCATTATCTCTCAGACCGGGCGTCCAATTGACGCGTTGTCTGTCGCGTTGAGTTCCTATTGACGAGACGGAACTTTGGGATACATCAACTCTGGACTTAGTGACAGTTGATGTATCGACCCTCTTGGCTCATGGAGCAGACCCTCCCGGAATCGAGAGTGCTGTGTGCGGAAACTCTAAAGCTGGCTGCGACTGCGACGACGATGACGATTGTACTTGGATCCTACGTGGGTTCGGCAGCGAGGACGACTGTACTTGGATACTCCGTGGGTTTGGCAGTGATGACGACTGTACTTGGATCCTACGTGGGTTTGGCAGCGAAGGTTACTGTACTTGGATCCTACGTGGGTTCGGCAGCAACGACTTCTGTACTTGGATCCTACGTGGGTTCGTCAGAGGAGATGATTCAGAGGCTACATCTAATCATCTCTACCCCTCTTCGTGAGAAGTACACATGTGTGAGCTGAGTCTTGATCTTCAATCATTATCATCGATGTGATTGATTTCTTTCCTGTGTGGACTGGGTTGTGCTTTCCTGTGTGGACTGTGTTGTGCTTGGGCTCGAGAGTTGGAATCGAACAGTAATTGATGACTTAGGTATATGTATGGGCATATACCTAAGTTGAGTCGGTTGATACTTCGCGATTGTGTCCTTTTGTGGTTTATCCTTCATGGATTCTAGGAGACCGACGGGGGTCTCGGGGTCCCTACTGAGTATCGTATACTCACCCCTGCACGGGATATGCCCGCACTACGTTGTGTTGGTTGCAGACGACGGACAGCGCTGATCGTGGTTGAGGCTTGTGGAGCGGGATGGTAGGTGGACTATCAGGCGGGACGTACACGGAGCGGACAGAGGGACTCGAGGAGTTGAGGAGACCATCTGTACCCACCCTTCAGGTGGGGTTTCCGGAGGACGACTCAGTGGTTGTTGTTTTACTTTTCAGCTGTTGTACCTTACTTTTCTCAGTTGTACTGTACTTTCAGTTGGATTTGTATACTGACCCATTTACTTTCCAGCACTTACTTTTGTACTCAGTTTACTTTGTGTTTACTCTAGCTTGCGTACTCTGTTGTGTTTTTTTACTTATATAAAGGCAATGCATTCCCTTTTATCGGGATTTACGCCTTTGGTGCTAGTCACCAACCCCTAGCCTATGGAAGGCGGGCTTGGGGTGGTCACGGCACGGGCCCCGAGGACGGGCCATGACATGCATGATACATGAAATATAAGGGTCAAATGGTGAATAATACTCTATGCGGAAGAAAATTGTGGGTGGCAATGGAAAGAAGAACATGAAAAAGAAAGTAAAATGAAACAGTAAATATTTTTTGGAGTGGTTTTCTTAGACCTAACTCATGTATATACATTGATTACCATTACAAATATACAGTTAGATATATACATTTTTTAGCTTATCACAATAGTTTTTATAGTCACACAACGACTATATTTATGGTAATGTCATTGGATTACTTGTTGTATCAAAAGTTTATAGCAGTTCCTTGTCAATAATGAGAACCTATAGATACCAAGATAATAACCTTAATGTTACGTCCTATGGTATAGATACATCATACTAATAGGACACATATGATGTTTTACTATTAGTAGTTGATGCCTCGTAAGGATTGAGACTTCTCATTATGTTCTCACTTCGCGATCTTGAGTATATGAGATTATGAAGATTGAACCTCCAATATAAACACCGCACGTTTTATGTTTCATTGGTAGATCCAATATGTGCACATGTGTAGCATTCTACAGAATTGTGATTATTATTTGTGTGTATTATTTGATCATGTACTTTGATTTAAGGGAAAACTCGTTACAATTATGTCACGGTGATGTAGCATGCATCGATTGCTTCATTGGTAGTATGACATTGATTGAATAATTAAGGTAGAATTTATCTCTTCCAAAAGAAAGTTATATCTCAGGCCTAGTTGACCATGATGGTAGTACCTTCATTAAATTCATGGTTATTGTAAAATAAGGTATGTCTATCAAGTTGGGTCAACAATCAATAAATAAAGAGATGATGATAAGACAAGGTTTTCATGGCACTTCATGTGATATCAAATGACAATGAGATTATATTACATGGCGTGTGATTGCAGGAAAGGATGCCATTACAATATCATTTATTTATCTCTTTAAGGGCCTTGATGGGTTTCTAAAATCCACTCTTGGTCTATGAATAGTATTCACTGCTATCGATATAAGGTCATAGATGGTCAGACACCTAGCATATTCAAATGTTTTCCCTATTCTAAAGAATATAAGTATAGTACATGTTGGCCCCCACCACATGGTTTGAGAGATGGGTGATGTTAAATGATCGCAAATGACTAAATAAATTCATTATTATTGGAGTATTGAATAATTTGAGAGTAATATATTTCATAAAATTATTCACAGTGTATTAAGTGAATAAATGGAAAAATATTATATGAATAAATAAAATTTTAATATTCAATATTCGTTTGATATTTGTGAGAATTTTGAGTGAACATAATTACTCGTTTTTATTACATGATATATTCAATATATATTAAAAGTAAGCAATAAAAATATAAATGATATTATGGAATAGTTATTTTTTAATAATGTGTTGACTATATCTTATTTAATTGGTAATATATATAGATGGGTCAGGAACCGTTTCCAAGTGTCTAATATGCACTACACAAGGGGGAGCTCATTTTGGAGGGAATATTCATTCTCTCGAATTTGAGAGCTCAATATATCCTTCATCACACATCCTAGAGACAAAAGGGGTCATTCCAAGCATTTGATATTCAATCTTCATCGTGGATCAAAAGAACAGGTCATGGTAATCATTTGGATGTCATGGTCTTCATTGGACCTCTTTGCTAGCACTCAGATTCTAACAATTGGAATTCTCAAAAACTCTTGAAGCGTGTCTGGATGATCTAGAGGGATTCGAGCTCTGACCCTTTAAGAAATGATTGCTAGCGATGATTTGTTGTCGAACACTTCATAAATCCAAATGAGCAAATGGTTGGTTTAATTTTTCTGTACCTAAATAAATTCATACGATATAGTCAGACCTATATCAAGGCATGGATATCTGAGGACAATAAAGTTACGTCACTCTGATAATGAAAATTTTAAAACCTCAAGATCACCAACTTTTTGATATGTCCCTTGATATCAGTAATTAGTATCAAATCAATCACATGATGTTTTTTATCCAAGAAAAATTGATGTTCCTTAATTTTAAGTAGAGGGAATTGTTTTGGTCCCAACACAATAGTTTTCGGGTCAATCTGATTTCAAACAACCATGTTAATATGTATTAAAATTGGAAAACATATAGTTTTGCATATTTTAATTTTACACCCACGTGGTGGATGGTGGAGATTCAGGTGACCTCCAATTTCTGGCCAGGATTCAGCTCGATACCGATCTCTAGAAATGTATCGGCCGGTGGCTGTAATCCCACATGATTGTGGAAAATCCAAAAAAAAAATAATAATAATAATAAATGAATACGCAGTTGAAACTCACGTGGGAAAAGTAGAATATAAAAGGGGAATAATAAAAAGAATACACTACGTCTAAATCTTCCACTGGATGTCCTTTCTAGAAAAACTAAATTATTAAAAAAATAAAAAAAAGAGGAAGCTTCCCTTGGAAGCCCCCCGCGGTCCCATAATCAACCATCGGCGTCAACTCTGGGCACCCCTCTGCTAGCGGAACCCCTTAGCTGGCACCACCTCCTCCTCCATGTTTTGACTGCTGTGCTGCCTCCAGTACCCACTGCGCCACAGGTGTGCCTCCTCTGATCGCCTCCTTCCCGCTCAATGGTGATAAGGAGCATGAGACCCCCCCCCCCCACATCTGGTGTAGCCCCCTTCCCCAATTGAGCTCTCTGATGGCCTCACATGGGTTTTCCTGACCCGTAACAACCCTGCAGAAGTCTTCCCAAACCCGAACTGCCCTTCTTGGGTCTTTCCAGCACAGAACTACACTGAAGGGGTTCTGCCTCACCAAGAACTGGCCTACAAGGGATCGGCCCGACTGACAAAGGCCCCAGGCGAGTTCAAGGACTGGTTGTTTTTTTTTTAAAAAAATTGAATATTTAATTTAAATTTTGGAATTTAAAAATAATAACATATTTAATATTCAACAATTATTTTAATTTTTGAGTACAATTAAATTAATTTTAGGACCAAACGAAATAAATTATTTGAATGAAAATAATTTATTTAATTTATCTAAGTGCCCTTGACTTGAATTTATCAAATTTTAATTTTTATCAAACAGTTTAATTTTTATTTTGCATTTAATTTATCTATCGACAGACCTTGAGTATTGACCATCCATTGTTTGTCTCGGTTCATTTTTGTTTAATTAATTATTACAACTGAGTGATGAATTTAAAAAACAAAATTTATTTTTGACGCTTTGCACATCATCTATCTCAAGGGTCTATGTGTCAATCAGTATATTTTTATATGTACTTTTCTCTTCTCAAGACCCCCTCACACGAATACGTGTATATTTTTACTATGATAAAGATGATGTCAGACATGGACTATGCCAAAATGATGCGATGTCCCATATGAGATGTGAAAACACTAGACCAAGGTGTGAGTTGTGATACGAGTCAAGACCGACTTAGATATTGTACCTCTAGGGTCACAATTGATCAATTGATTATAAATGGATCAACCAATACTAATTTCTCAAGACAGTAGTATAGTTTATTTAATTTAGGAATTTATTTATTTTATGTGTATGCATGTTTGTTAAAGCAGATAAAATAAAAAACAAATAATGCATAAAGATACAATGATTTTTTTCTATTAACGCAATGTTCAGTTGTGAGCATGACAACATAGTATGAACAAATTTAATAGAAAATGATTATATTTTTTAAGAAATAATAAAATACCTCAATGTAATATTAAGTCATAACGTCTTTCGTCACTTAAATTTGAACAAAATCAAGTGTACAGGGTACTTGTCATCTATAGTTGAGGGTGCCTCCTACAACTAGGGAGTTCTTATGAGAGTAATCAGTTGACATAACTAAATCCAGTAGCAAAGAAGTAGACATATGTAGCTTGTTATCACTTTAGAGACAAAGTGTTGAGGGAATCGGGGATTTGATTCTGATAAGTTGTGACTTCATTCAACATTTCAAGGAACCATGATTCAATGTGGTTGGTAGTCTATTGCCTAACTTGAAACTCTCAGAGTAGTGGCATATTCATAGTTTGGAGTATAAGGATAGGTTTTAGGGATACTTGCCTTTAGAATAATCAAGCCATATAGTTTTTTGAATCTTGTAGTGAGGGATACTAGGGTTTGATAAAATTGTTGGATACATTTATGGATTTAATAATCGATAATGTCTAAAAGTTAATCAAGATAAAGTAATAACTATACTAAGGTTCATTTGTTGTAGATAAAATGGAATTCAACACCACTTCTATATTATTATTGTGATCAATTCTCAATAAATAAAATATCCTAATCAACCACAACTTTCAAGAGTGGTATAGGAACTTAGACACATGTAGTACTATTCCAAGGGATGAGCCTTTATGTGATGGAGTCCTCACTTCCTGCTGAGCACCCTCAAGGAGAAAGAATGGAAGATAAAGAGAAGTATAATAAGCATGTAGATGATTCACTAGATGTACAATGTATTATGTTTTCATTAATGTATAGTCAACTGCATAAAATACACGGGAATGAATATTCCTACAAGATGATAACTCATCTCTTAGAGTTATATTTGGAGAGAGAAAGACAATTAATGTATGAGATAACAAGTGCACTATATAGGTGCAATCTAGAAAAAGGGAATCACGCCGGACCTCATGTACTCAAGATTATTGGGTACATTGAGAGACTTGAATCCATTGGGTTCACGATAAACCAAGAACTAGAGATTGATCACATACTTACCTCTTTTCCGCCAAGCTCCTCAACTTTAATTATTAATTACAATATGAACAACATGATAAAGACACTCCCAGATCCATCAACTTTAATTCACAAAGTTGATAAGGATAGAAAGAATACCAATTCTTCAATCCTTATGGTGACAAAAAGTAGGAAAGGAATTGTTAAGGGGCCTAAGGATAATCCCAAGATGAAGGCCCTAATGAACCATCCTTTCAAAGAGACAAAGATACAGAGGGAGGGAAATGAGCAGGAGGATGTCTTTGTTTCATGTGGCAAGAAAGTTCACTGTAATAAAATTTGCAATGCCAGAAAAAAGAAGCAAGATCACCCTTCTACTTCAGGTATTTTTTTCAATGAATGTCATATGTATTTATCTACAAGTTGAGTATTGGATACATCATGTGGCTCACACATTTTTATTCCTATATAGGATCCAAGTATATTCAAGAAGACTACAAAGTGTGAGGTGGATCATTAAGCTTCAAATGGTTTGAGACTAACTACCTTGGTAGTGGGAGATTATCATCTGACATTGCCTAGTGGTTTGGTACTTGTATTGAATAATTATTATTATGTTCCTTCCATTACAAGAACCATAATCTCAGTGTTGAGTTTGGAAACCATGGGCTTTTATTTCATGTTTTGAAATATATTTTGTCTCTTTTATAAGGATAATATATCATATAGTATGACACATCTAAAAAATGGATTGTATATAGTTGAAATAGAAAATATTATAATTAAAAATAAATATAGTAAATAATGAAAATGACTCATATAACACCCACTTATGGCACTTTAAGCTTGGTTGTGTAAATAAGAATCCATTATTAAAATTACATCAAGAATGTATTTTAAAATCAACTATGTTCAAACCCCTAGATGTATGTCATACTTGTTTACAAGGAAAAACTCCCAAGTCACCCTTCACTTGGAAAGGAGTAAGATACACTGAATTACTAGAATTGATTCATATTGATGTTTGTGATCCATTTCTAGTAGATTAAAGGGGTGGGTTTATGAACTTAATTACTTTCACCGATGATTGTAGTAGGTATGGATTTATCTAATTAATGATATATAATTAATACTCTATTCATGTGTCTAATGAATACCAATATTAAGTAGAAAACCATATTGGTAAGAATATTAACACTTTTCCCTCAGACCGAGGTGGATAATATGTCCACGAAGCATTCATTGATCACTAGTAGTGGTGTCAGAATGTATCCCAAATCAATCATCCATATACACATCAGTGGAATAGTTTTGGTGGAAGGATGAATGAGGTCTTGTAAGACATGGTCAGATCAATGTTGATTCAGAAAAATCTTCCTCTATCCTTTTTGGGATACGTGTTACATACAATGACATATATCATTAACTCAACACTAAAAAATGAAACATATGGAGTTCCACAATAGTTATAGTTTGAAAAGAATCCCAATGAGTCATATATACTTGTATGGGGATGAATGTTTTTTTCAACACAATTTCATGTAAAAAATTGGCACCCCGAAGCATGAAAAACATCTTTATAGGTTATTCTTAAGAAACCATATGTTATTACCTATATAACCCTTTAGATAGAAATGTATTTTTGGAAAGACATACCATGTTTCTAGAAAGGGAAAAAAATTCCAATGGAAATAGTGGGAGAATTATTGAATTTGATGAAGTTGATTCTCCATATGTAAAAGTGTTTTTATAAGAACAATGACCACAAGACTTTGGGAGAAAAAGATATTATCAAAACATAAGTACTGCATAGGTCTACTCAAGAGGTTAGAGAACTAGAGAAATATGGTTTTCTTTCTATAAATTCAAGTGACACACTACCATCAGAGAATTATGAACCTCTAACCTGTAATGAAGTAGTATAATGGAATGATGTTTATCAATAGAAGATGTCATGCATTCTATGATGGATTCCATGTACCAAAATCATGTTTTGATTTTGGTAGACCCCCAGTTGATGTAAAACTCATTTGGTGGAAATGAGCTTTCAGGAAAAAGATCAACATGGATAGTAAATTCCGTAACTATAAGTCAAAAATGTTAGTGAAGGGTTTTAGAAAACACCTAGGTGTACATTATAATATAACCTTCTCACCAGTTTCAATTTTGAAGTCTATCAGAATTTTAAATGCAATAACAACCTTCCATGATTATGAGATTTGGAAAATGGATGTCAAAACTACTTTTTAAATGGGAAGTTCATTGAAGACATCTATATGTCTCATCCTAAATTTTTGATTAATTCATAGAGTTCCAATAAAGTATACAAGCTATAGAGATCCAATTATGAGTTGAAGCAGGAATCATGACCATGGAATGTTCATCTTGAAGAGTTGATAAGAAAATTTGGTTTCATCAAGAATGAAATAAAACCACGGGTTAAATTAATTCTTCTCCATGAAAGACTTGGTTGACAGACTCAAAATTAATTTTTTTATTATAAAGAGAAAAGAAAATGTACAAGGACAAAAGGACCCCAAGGGCACACCCAACATGAATAATGGCGGCCTAAAGTGGTGAAGGCCTAGCACATCACTGAGAATAATGTGATTACACCCTTTTGGGATGTAGCCTACGTAGCTATAAATAAGTAGATCATCTTATTCTCTTCCTGCACGCACCAGATTGTCCACTGAAAAGTTGCCTTCGTGCCAAATATGCTTAATAGAGATGCCGTGACTAATTTTGATTCTGCATTGCCTTACCAGATAGGATAAGTCCCACAACGGATCAGACTTCCCTTGAAGCAAGTGCAGAAACTGAAACATCAGATTCAATATCCTCCACCGTGATGTTGAAGCATTCAGACAGGGTTAAACCAGTGTACATGGCTCTGATCTCCGCACTAAGAGATGAACCCCGACCATATAAAGCATTGAAGCCGAGAATGATATACCCATAGGGATTCCTTACCAATCCACCACCCCTCATTTCCCAATTTATGTATGAGCCGTCGACACTGAGCTTCAGACCACTGTATGGTGGTAACCACTTAACCCATCTTCCCTGTTTGATGTGGATCAGACCTGTAGAGGAGATGTCTCTTCGAAGAATACTACAGAGGGAGGTTAACCCTTCTCCTCCATATAGGATTTATCCCAGTTCCGCCACCATAGCCCATGTTTGAATCTAGATGGAGGAGGGGGGAAGGGTCCAACCTTCTCTCGCCTTGTTTCTGGTATCCCAAATGGTCTAGAAATCGCCACCACTGTGATTACATGAGCTTTCCTCTCCAATTCCTATTTCCCATAACCATGAAACCAGTTCGATATTGACTACTGGAATGAGTTCCCTCCATAGACGATATTCATTCATAACCCCATGAACTGCCAAAGATCCCTTTCCCATTCTCCGGTCATAAACAGATGCTCCGTGGATTCCATTTACAGACTGCTACAACAAAGACATCGTGAAATAGTGCTAACCCCTTCTTCACCAGATATTCTCATCCATCGGAAGCTCCTGGTGACGTATGTTCCAGATCAGTAAATTGAGCTTCGTGGGAATATCCTTGCACCATAGAATTGAAGAAAGCTCATACCTCTCGCCTTGAGCATGAAATGTGGCTCTGTAGCCACTGCTGGAGAACTTACCGGAGGACAAACCAGTGAAGCAAAAGCGATCTGTTTCATTAACTAGAAGAATATTATTGAAAACACATTTTTGATCCATGTTGAGGATTGCATCAACTAGGCCTTGGTGGCTTGTTGACTCTCTGAAGGTAATGGTCAGAGCTGGGCACCCTGAAAAGAAGTGTTTTTCACCGGCCCAGTTATATTTCCAAAAGTTGATGTCTCCTCTTCCAACCAACAAGCAGGTGTAATCTTGGAGATCCAACAGATGGTTATACATGCATTTAGTGAGGCTTGAGAGAATTATCCTGCTACACGGCCAACCCTCCCGTCTCTCCCCATATATATCTCTGATGAACCTCACCCAAAGTGATGACCCTTCAATAATATCCCACACAAGCTACTCAAAAGGCACAATATAGAAAAATCCAAGAGATGGTTGTTTCCAATGTCACATGGTACCAATATCTCCAAGAAGATGTGTCACCATTTCATGAGTCTAGGTAATTATGGACATGGACCATTGATTCATTAGACAATAAACCTCCTAAGGGGTTCTCAAACTAATACCAAGTGAGAGTCACCATTTCATGAGTCTAGGTAATTATGGACCACCAGTAGCTCACTAAGATATGAAGAAGACTAGTTAATAACACCATTATCTTATAAGGAGGTGTGATTAGTCACTAAAAGTAGCTAATATTCATTTTTAATATCTTTATATTCATTGTTCCAAAGTCCATAAACATTGTTTTTAGTGCATTACGTAAATAGAACTTCATTTCTCATCTTAAATGCAATTCATGTTTAAAATGCAAATTTGGGCCCAATCATTCATCTGTTTGTGGACAACACTATATTCATTTTATGAATTTGAATTTTTGGGATATGATTTATCACTTTTTTTGAAACATTTTATCTTTTAGGTCCGATGGATGAATCCCAAGGGAAGATGGAGATTTTTGCGCCCGAATGCAGAAATTTGCTGGAGAAAGCATAATGGGCCTAAGGCCCATCAAACAAATGTGGGGCCCAAAAACCAAGCCCAATGAAGCTCAAATTTATACAGTAGAAAGATAAAAATATGAGGATCATTTTATTCAACTGTTGTCGGAGCTAATTCTGATGTTTTCATGATGCTAAAGGGATCTGAAGTTGAGATTTAAATGGTGGACCCGACATTAATGCACAGAAATCTGTCCCACCATTTAGACCATAACTTCCAAACGGCTGAGGAAAATTTCCTGAAATATTTACAGATCATAGAGGACATATGGAAGAAGATATTTCTCTTCTACAAGCCATCAGGATTCGGCTTTCTTCAATTACAAATTCACACGTCAATATGGTGGACGAATCTGGACAGTTTTCCGGGTCAAATTCGAAACGTCAATTTCCTTTTGATTATTCACCCTCCTTTTGACTCTATTAATTGTTGAGGGGTGAATTAATTTTTGGGGTATGGACCTAATGCTCCTAATATGCCTATATAATGAGCTAGTGATGAAGGGAATAGGGGTGGATATTTTTCATATCATCTTTTTTTGCTTGCTTCATTGTAAGGTTATGCTTCCAAATTTCCTTTGTAATGTTTTCCATTTCCATGTAAGTTTCTTTTTTTGTATATTTATGTTCTTAATCAACTTATTTCTCTTCTATATTTTTCATTTCATTTATTAAAACTTTATTATCACAAAGCACACTGATATCTCTGTGTTGTTGTGAATTAGTTCACACATAGGTGTGAATTTCATTCACACACACGGATGAGTGCTTGTTATTTCCGCGGTTTTAATTTCTTCAATCCAATTCTTGTTGGTCATATTCCGCCCACCATTGAGAGTATACCATCAATGGAGGGCTAAACCTTTCATGGGTTGATCTTAGTAGGATGAAAATGCTGGATTGAATGTTATTTTATGAATGAATTGTTGTTAATTGGATAATTAATTTAAGACATCCATTCTTCAGTTATTTATACTCTTCATCTTTACTGTGTTTGAGCAAACTAAATTCAATTACTAAATGACCATATACCTCGGAGAGATCATGAATTTGGTTCTCTAAGTGTATAGAGGATTAGTAATTGTGTTTAGTAAGCACCAAACCAGAAAATGATGAAGGTAGTGTTATTTTTGAAGAATGGATTCATCAAGAATTAATAAAACCAAAATTGTTTAAAGAAGTAAAATTCATTCAATCCACCCCGAGAATAATCCTAGATCAACCCATTTTCATTGAATTGAATTCACGTAGGTTTCTTAGTGTTATTTAAACCATCCAAAATCGAACCCAAAGTTGGCTACTTCAAAGCCCATCCTTCACCAAATCATAGCGTCTCAAGGTTACTTCTTTGGTCCCTGTGGATTCGACCCCTACATGTACTACATCGACCGCTTTTACCAGTAGGGTAAATTTGGGCGCAACCAAGGTGTCCACATGAGACCGGACACCATAACCATAGACCCAATCCAATACTTAACTACCCATGGGTCATGTTCACCATGGAACCTAGGCATAATCTACATTTGAAACTTGTTCAGTGAGATCAACCTACACACATCCTCTTCTCAAGTCACTGAAACAATTAGTTTCTTGAAATGTATAGAAACATCTTCTTCAACTGTGGGAGGAGGATCTAATCAGTACTCAACAAGTAATAAAACCACTCTCTAGGAACCTTGAGGAAACATCTCATGAACATACCTCAGAATAGAAACCTAATCGATCAACTAGTAGTTATCACAACCCTAGCTTAAAATACTAATTAGTCATTTAAACTATGGAATCCTATAAATTAACACGATTAATGATGGTCCAAAGAGTATATCAGGGGAGTTGACTCAATACGGAAAAATAAAATCAATAACTCATTCTAATATGATGAATGTAACATTATTTCCCTGAAACTGATGTCTCAACAAACAAAGTAAACAAGTAGGTTATTAGATTCCTTGTGAAAGGATATATTGGATGTTGTTCTGTAACTGGGTTCCCTATCCTAAATACAGAACTCAAAAAAATTTAACATCATTGACTTAAATTACAAAAAAAAATACTCACAAAACCACTAACTCAAAACTATAAACCAAGGATAAATTTACTTTGATACTACCCTAACTTGACTCCACACATAGATACCCCTCAAGGGAAGTGGTAAGCAGAGTTTTACACCCCAATACCACCTCAAATAGGCCATAATAAAGTAACTAGAATCGAGTAGGAATAACACTCAAATGTAGATACAAATAGCTTCCTCAGTATGTAATCCATGTATATTTAATGTAGCAGGCTAGGGATACACAACATGTGGGTTAATCACTTGGGGTGTGATTTTTAACTGAGACCATAACCCTTGACACCACAACACCTAAAGTATACAATGTTTTTTTTTGAACTAAATATAAGTAGTGATTATTTATCCAAAAACCTGATTTCTAATCAATTTTCTCGTCATTTTCACCATAAACACCACTAATATCACTAAAAACCCTCAAAGTATGCATCAATCATGGTATTAGGGTCACTGGAAGTTGTTTTATAGACACTACTCATAGAAAACATGATCCACTGTCGAATCCATTCTTCCATGCATCGCTCTGTGGGGAGAAACCCACACCCTCCACCATCTATGATTTACTATAATCTAATGATAATACCATGATTCATATTCTATGACATCGAATGTAAACACACAATCATATATCTAACATTATATTAGGACTTGAACTAGACCAACAATCAAAACATTGGCCTAACATGGGATAATAATGAATATGTCATGAATGGTGGGGGGAAATAATAAAATCAGAAAAGTGAATAATCAGAATGTTCATTTAAAACCCATCCATCAATCATGGGTGTAAACAAGCATAATCATTTAAAAGAAAAAATAGAATAATCTAGGTGAACTCATAAATTTATAAATTTACAAGTCCATGAAATATTGAGTATTGGATTAACTTATGAATGATCATCTCATGCTCAAAAATCATATATGTTGGGGTAAATACAACAAAAAAATGTCCTACATCATCAATGGTTCATTCAATGGTAAAGGATGCCTTCACATTAATTTTTTTGGTGATTTTTTCAAGTCATTCATCATTATTAGATTCTCCAAGATCTCAAGACCAAGAGAATTCTATCACAACATCTACTCTCAAATATCTCCGGGCGGTGTGGTTAACCATGGATATATTCTTAAATTATGAATTATTAGATAAATGGATTAAAAAAACATTATTTAATTATTTAATTTATTCTTCTAAATCTTTATATGAATTTGAACCTATGATTCCCAATGCGAACAAAACATACTTGGATTTTAGGTTAAAACCCAAATTTTGGACTCAACCATGGTCTATGTTTTCCCATATGAGACTCCATTAGTAAAAAGAATCATTATTCATAGATATTCATGTGGAAAGACTAAAAATAATATATATTTTTTAATATTATAATATCAAGGCTCTGAAATGCCCACAATATCGAACCAACTTTTCCACCAACTGATAATTGTTTACTAAAATATTCAAAGAGTTAGTGTAAAAATTAGAGGTGTTAAAACTATCATCAACTTCATGAATAAAAATATCATTACTATAATTTATATCCCTTACACAATATTAATAGATAGTGGAACCAATTTCAATGTTTACATATTAAATAGTTTGTGTCAATAATATAATCTTCAGTCCAACCATTAATCCTGCTATTATGTGGAGGTGAAAAAATAGATAGAGGCCTTTAATAACACCTAATCTAATATAATTCAGAAGATGGTAGAAAAAAATATATATTTTCTTAGTGAACTCATGAAGGCTTCATGGTCTTAATATAATATAACCTATACTATTTCATAAGCCACCCAATATTCTCTTACATGTAGAACTGAGGCATTATTTCCCTTTGAGGCTCAATTACCCCCGCTTTGTATTACTATCTTCATCCATTTTTTTGAAGATGAGAAGTCTCATATATAACTGTATGAGTTAGAGAAAATTGATGAGATAAGGTTATGAAAACTATATAACATTTTAATCAATTTGAATAGATTATTGTGTGTGTTAAACAAAAAGGTTTGTATACACTCATTCCTATTATGAGAGTTGTTGATAACTCACTAGTGGAAAAACTAGAATTAATGTCGTTTTTTTTATTTTTGACGTCAGTTTTAAACCGATGTATTTAATGGCGATGTAAAAAATAAAATTTCAGCGTCTATTTTTTAAAAACCGATAGCGAATATCAACCGGCACTCGATTTTTGGTGTCGGTTCTAAGTAAAACTGATGTCGAAAATCGAGCTTCGACATCGGTTTTTATGAAAACTGACACTGAAACGCACATGGGGGTCAGTTTTTGGCATTCATTTTCATCACAACCAATGTCGAAAACCAACAGGTGCTCCATTTTTGGCATCGGTTTTCATAAAAACCGATGCTGAAAATAGGTTTCAGTGTTGTTTTTTATGAAAACCGACGCCGGAACCTATATGGTTATTTAAGTTTCGGCGTCGGTTTTTATGAAAACCGACACTGAAAGTTAATTTTTTTAGAAAAATCAAAATATCACACTTCCCAAATAATTATAATACCTGTAATAAAAACACAGTATACAACAATCAAACAGTAGTACTCATTAACTAAAAAACTAAAAAAACTTACATCCTTTAATTTATTTAACCAAAAAAAATTATATACACATTTTATTATAAAGTAGATTTCAAATATACATACCTAAAATTGATAGCATAATCATTGTTCGTTATTTTTAAAGCATTCATTTGATATCATTGTGTTAAAACACCTATTATAACAAATTAATTAATTATTTTTTGATCACATGTTATTAGTAAAATGTAATATATTATTAATAAACATTAGAATATACATACCTCAAATCATAATCAGACTCAACAAATAGTTCTCAAACAAAGAATGAAGATGGGTAAGTTTAGTTTGGGTATCAGACTCTATATCATTGGGTAGAACATAATACCCACATTCAATATGTCCTTGTTGAAGATAAATCTGCAGTTATAAAACATTATCTCAATAATAAAAAACAATATATATATATATATATATATCAAAAAATTAGAACAATATCTAATATAAAAAATAATTACCTTTACTTTCACATAATTGATTGCATTTGGTTTCTTTATCGACATGTGTTCTTTGTTAGTTTTTTTCCATGAACTACTTTTTCATATATATGAACTAATAATAAATGTATAAACAATGAGAATTAAATATAATGAGCTTATGAAAAACCAAAAAACTTACCTGTCTAATAAGGTGGAAAGATTTTTACAAACACTCCATGATAAAAAGAAAAACTAATATAAGGTTCATTCACTTGGGTAAAATACGTCTAACATCCAATTCCCCCTACAATACAAAAAAATCACAATTAATGACATTATAATGGTCATTAATTCATAATTACGTTTCTGTTCTTACTTATCAAGAAATGGAAAAAACCAACATCCAATCTCCGTATGTGATGATCTCTCACATATATATGCAACTCTACTAGGATTCTTCACATGTGACACTTCCATGGAAATTTATTCTGGATATATAAAACCATAAACAGATGTGCTGTCATTTTTTAAAAGAAGAGTGTGTAGATACCTAATTTAAAAAAATATAGTTAGTCAATTTAAACCATATTTTTATTAAAAAAATAAAAATTCAAACATCAATTTACTTACATGGAAAACAACTACAACACATTCAGGACAATCTGTTCAAAATCAACTAGATTCATGATATATTCTTTTAGTAATCTCAATGGATAATCTCTTCCACATATATCCTATGTCATCCGAAACTCATAGATATTATTCAAGGAAGAAGAAGCCTGAGATAATATTTTTATCCCATAAGAAATATTAGAAGTATCTATTGGCGATTATTTTGGAACGTCTTGATTCAATTGTGAAATTTATTTTGATTTAATATAATCCTATATAAGTTAAATTTCATAAAAAATTATAAGTAATTTTCAATCATATGTAATTAATATTTAAAAAATCGCATACTTCATATGAAATATAACAAATAATACCAATTAGACAAACTAAAAAATGACCCAGACAATCCCCAAATCTTGTAATCTCCACAGTAGGAAATAGTAGTAGAGCATTAGGATAAATAATATCAAGTAATAATACTCTATCCTGGACCATATTCATAGGATGATGATGTATAGAATCCCTCAAAATATATACGAGTCCAAATGCAACAATATGTATATGAGGATCTCCAATAAACAACTCACAGTATACGGTTTGGTCCGAGCGAGGAGGTGGAGGATCTGAGTAGGCAAGTTGAGCAGGGTAGTCCATCTAGGATGGAGGTGGAGGATCAAAATAAGAAGGTTGTGTAGGGTAGTTCGGGTGGGATGGAGGTGGAGGATCAAAGTAAGCAGGTTGGGCAGGCTGGGTAGGGTAGTCCGGCTGAGATGGAGGTGGAGGATCAAAGTAAGCAGGCTAGGCATGTTGGGAAGGCTGTGCAGGTTGTGATTGTTTTTCGAGGTTTTCTAACAAATCCTACTAAATGATTGATTGAATTTTATTACCTATAGACTGTTTCATCTATTTCATCTCATCTTTTAAAGATTTTATTTCTGGGTCTTTTGATTGCTTACTCTGACCAAAAACTTTTCGAATACTAACACCCACCTGATATCCTCTAACACACCTAGGGTGTTCTACCTTTCCTAAAGCAGTGGCTATGATGTCTATCCTACCCTCAGCAATAAAATAGCCTTGTGTATCTTGATCCTGAAGTTCATCCTGAAATGAAAAATGAAAAATTTATATTAGTGTTTATAATTTATAAAATAGAAAAATTCATGAAAAATACATAATATTTACTTACAATTTTATCTTCTACTTGCAGAGCTTCTTCTGTAAGATAATTTTCATTTTTCCTTCTTTATCATTTCCATTTTTCATGGTGAGTTGGAGGAGATAGAGGACCAAATTGGACCTCTTCTAAACCACTACTAGATCGGTCTCTTAATGCTTCAAATTTTTCTTCAATCATTTTCTACTCCAAATATGGATACCCTCCACATGATAAAGTATGAGGGTATACATTTTTCAACTGGATCTCTTGATGATATCTCATGGTGGCCTGTTACATAAAAATAAACTAATTATTAATTAGATAAATATATAATAAATTTAACAGTATCAAATAATTATCATACCTGAAATTTTTCTTCATGACGGGTGTCAACAAATTTCTTCCATGTATCTGCATCTATATACGGATACTTAAGGCATGGGTTGTAACGCCCCGACCCCAGTTACCCAGAGGCTGGTGTATTATTTTAATACATTGACATGATTACAAGGAATCAATTCCCGAAGGACTGATCGGTTTAGCAGTCTTGGAAAATATATTACAAACATGAATATTACATTACACTTTATAACATACAACAAAACATAAATAATTATTTATGAATGCCATTATTCCCTTATCTTAACCCTACATATCAATCACAATACACTTCTTGGAATCTTGGGAAAAATAAAACATAGAAATGGGTGAGCTCAGATGCTCATTAAGGATAACAATACAGCATGAACTTTTATAAATAAGCATAAACATTTAAGGCAATGTATAAAACTAAAACAAAAGCCTTTTCAACATAAACTTCATCATAATATGGAAAATATAAATTAAAATAATGCCATTTACTTACTCACATGGATATTCTACTAGTATAATAATCACATGCAATATCAATAGCCACTTTCATAATGATGGAATGCATAATGCCAGACTTTATAACCACATAGTCAAGGCCTTATGCCAAGACTACAAATAAGATTTTGTCAAGGCCTTGTTCCAAGACACTAGTTTGTCTCATGAGACCTATCGATGCATCGAGGTGCTATAGCGGGCTCCAGCCATCACTTACTAAGTTCAATGCATTCCTCATATGAAAAGGTTTAAACATAACATAAACATTTGTATTAAAACTAGCATACGAAATATCAATACTTTATCCATAAACTATGAATGGTATAAAAAAAACATATCCACAGTCAAACATATCACAAAAACTTTAATACAATATGGAATATTTGTATCATAATAAATCAACTTCAAACAAGTTTAAAATCCATCAAGGGATGTTGATATAGATGAAGATGATTTGTAAAAATCTTTGAGAGAAATATCCTTTTTTCATAAAAACACAATTTAGAAAGGAAGAAATTTAAAGAAATTTTTGAATCAAAGTGTCCCATACCACTTTGAAACTTTTTAAATGAATTAACATTTTAAAACCATTCATTTTCATATAAATAAATCCTTAAAACCATTTTGAAAACATAGACATTAATGAGAATGATTTAGAAGAATAAATTTTTAATACATTTAAAATGATGTTTTAGTAAAAAAAGTCCCTTAAAAATAATCCATTTGAAAACTCTTTTATGAAACATGGACATGGATAATAAATATGTCTCGGTATACACTTATGTAAAAACAACCTCGGATAATAAAGAGATTGTGAAATTAACTCTTACCTTGCACTTTATTTTGGTCGAGGGTACGTTTAACCACCTGTATAATGACCATTGTATGTTATTATATTATACCAGAACCATATTAATATTATATCATACATGATTTATTTATGACTTTATACTACCCATTTAATATTTGTTTTCATATTAAATTAACATTTCGGGTAATAATCGCTTTCTTTATCGTACGTATTTTAACTTGTTATTCTTGATCGTATCATTTAGATCATGATTTAAATACTTCAAGAATATAAAACTTGATTTATATATCACATATATTTAGAATATACATATTTATAATAGATATATATATGAAATGGAAAACACCATTTATGGAGACTGTAGGTTGTACGTACGCATAAACGTTGTTTCTGTTTTCATATAGTATTGAACGGAAGTAAGTGAATAAAATATATGTAATTACATAAAAATAAAAATATATAAATATATATAAATAAATATATATATATATATATATATAAAGTAGCATTATTATGTCATATATTACATACTTATTAGTAATATATATTTTTATAATCGTCGATGAATGGTGAACATGGAAATGAATCTCATCGCACCGTGGAGACGGTAATCCGTATGCACTCACGAGCGACAATATAATTTCCTTAAAGGTGTAGAATTGGATGGTATATTTATTTTACAGAGAAATTATCATGTTATTTTCATTATTTATATACATATTACTCATCGTTATATCCATCCAAATAACATAGTGTTGAATAACAAATCACACCACAACGTGGAGACGGTAAGCCGTACGTACGTACGTATGGTGACATTATTATTCATAGGATGGATAGAATAATGAATATGGTTGTGAAATATTTATAATAATATCACAGTATATATAAGGTACTGGAGTTATTATTTTGATATGGTAATAACAAAGAAAGAGTAAGTGGAAGAAGAAAAGAACTTGAAAGAGGGTGGTGAAATTATTACATCTTCTTCAGGTTCTTCCTTTTGATTTGATCAAAAGGTCTCCTTATGATGGATTTATGACCAAAGGAATGCATCTAGGATGATGGTAGGATAATTTGGAGGATATTTTGGTAGGGTTTGGCCGAGCCAAATGGATTTTTAGGTGTGAATTTAAGATAAGGGGAAGTGCCATTTTATAAGAGGGGTGAGGGGAACCTTAGGAAAATATTGAAATATTATTTTATAATAAAATAATTTTAGATTTATAATAGCTCAAAAATGAATTATTTAAAGTATAATGTGGGTATGGGTTTAAAACCACTCAACCAATAGGTTTTATATAGGTTTAGGTCATTATATTAACCTTATCTTTTAGATTTAACTCTTAGTTAAATAGTTTGACATTTACCATGTCTCTTTGTATTTTTATATTATATGGTTAACAAACTTACTATAAACTTTCAATAGAACCCCAAGTGGTTCATTAATGATACAACTATAATTATATAAGTATTTTTGCCAAACCATAGATTTTTAGAATTATTATATCAATCAATAATATTTTATTTGTTTTAAAAACTCATTTATGTCAATTTTGATATTATTTAATAATTGATTTTTGTTAAAGTCCTACAAACTTCATTAATTAAATATAAATACATTTAATAAACCCTAACATGTCATAGTCACTTATAAAACTTGTGTATGGCATCAAAAATTTCAAATTATATTCATTTTAGTATTTATAATATCATTTATTTGATTGTTTCATTAATAAAGAAAATACTGCATCATTATTGTGTCATATATAAATATATTTATTTTATGTCTAAAAATTTTAAATAAAATATCATGAGGTAGGAAATATTTTTATATTTATAATGAATATTTATAGTTGAATAGATCAATTATATAACCTCATATAAAATTTTTTTTACTAAAAGATATTCTCTTTTGTTATTTTTGTCTTTACTTTAGATTATTTAATATAAAATGTCATTATCACTCCCAAGTGGCTCCATGGGGTCCCAAAATTGATCCAAGGATTCCCATGGTCGGAAATGTATCATCAAATATGGTTAGGACACATTTTAGGGTAATTTAATAATATTATAATACTATTTTTTAACCTTATTTACTGGATTTACCCCTTTAACCACGGTAAAAAAATATTTAATGAAGTAAATATTCCTAATGTCTAAAAATAAAAGTCACCTATCTAGACAATTTGGACCTCATAATTCCAAATATGGAATCCATTTTTCCAAATTCAAAACACATAAGTGGTAGAAATTAATTTAAAATTAATTCTTGTTGTCAAAACAAAAAACGCGTTTTTATGAAATAATAACAATCAAAAGATTGACACTTGTTTATGTAAAATTTAAATGTAAAATTACTTATAATGACATTCATTGTATTAAATGATAAAAATATAATATAATTATACTTACAAACCATTTAAATTTATAATTTATCACTATTAATTATTTCGATTAAAAAAGTTGTTTTTAATTAAAATTTAGTAATTTTCACTATTCATCAAAATATGAAAGTTATCAGAAAGTACCAAATATTTATCCAAAATAAATTATTATGTCCCGATTCTAAAGACTAATTTAATTTAATTAAATTGAATATATAACACTATTAAATATTGGTTTTAAAAAAGGTTCTCTATTAAAAGGTGGTAAAATTGCATTTTTTTGAAAAATAATTCTTTTATCTGAAAAAATGAATTTGTTCTTACATTATGTCTAAGTAACTCATAATATAAATTCCTAAATTATAAGGATTATATAAAGTTCAAAATTCAGTTAATATTATTCATAACCACTTTTGAACAGCTAATTTGGTAAGTCGTGGTGCGCTTGAACTCAGTGTTGCGTGTAGTGCAAGTTATTGAATTACTTTGAAGAAATAACATACTATGAAATATTGGGGTGTTACATTATTCTCTCCTTCAATAAATTGTGTCCTCGCAATTTTAAATTTTTATTCAAAAATAAAAGGTTGAAAATAGAAAATACCTTTGTGGGAAAACCCACATCAGAAATTGAGTTAATAAAATTTAGTCTTAATAAGAGGAAAAAGGAAATGAAAGGGTCACCACCAAATTATGATCTCGGTTAGGAGAACATTGGTGGAAATTAGAGACACAAAATTAGAGGGAAAATGTAAATATTTATAGAGAGTGATTGAGGTCATCAATCATAAACAAGTGTAAAATTATGGGCCTCAAATCCATCAATCTATGATGATTTAAAATACCATCAGTTCAACAAAACATAAGGTATTAGGATAACACATTTTTTGTTTTAAGATCTCTTCCTTAAAGTTTAAGAATTAATTTACCCATAGAATAAGAGTAAAAAAATTATATATATATATATATATACTTGACAAGTAGAGTTTCATCATTCAACTAATTCCTACTACAAACTCATCTTTCACCCCAAATGATTTCAAAAAAAATCTAATTATCCTAATCGTACAGGGTTCCAAAAATAATGAATTTATAATTCACCTATAAGACCCTTTAAAAAAACTATATTATACAATCTAGGGACTTCACGTAGTCCAGTGGTAGGTGATAAATCCCAATCGCACTTGGTTGTGGTTTCGATTCCCACAGCTTTGTTCAACGCGACAGATTGTTACACGGTCTGCGTGTTGTACTTTTTATAACAATCCAAAAATAACCTTAACAATAGTATCCAATTTTAAACTTAATACATTCCAACCTTTAGAATTATCCAAAATACTTTTATCCAAACTCATAGTCCAAAATTTATAATGAAGTTAAACACAATGAAGATCCTTTTTTCCACATAATAACATGTAAACACCTTCATCATGTATTATTTTAAAACATGGTAACACCCTAAATTACCATAAAACTTTATTGATTAAATTTATGATACCTTATCCTTTATATAATATTGGATATATTCCTTATATCAATTTTTTTTGAATATTCCCACAATGATGAAATAAACGAACAATTAATCAGTTCCAAGGAATTCAAGAATATCTAATATATTTTATCCAAATCAACCATCTCTTATTCCAAAATCACTACCTCATTATCAGGACCATATTAAGGATTACCTTTCCTTCAACCATGTATTTTCCAAAAAAGTGTAGCTTACTATTAAGTCAATTTTCATAGAACCATATAATCTCAAATCCTCAATAAAATAGTACTGCAGTACAGTCCTTATTTATCTCTGTTATTCATATAACCAGTATATTGTTGATACAACACTCAAATGAAATAATTCTATAATAACAACATAAGAACACTAGTCATTCCTCTTCATCTGAGGCAGTATCATAACTTGATTATTATCCAATAACATCAGTTGCGGTTTACTTTGATGACTGGGACATTAATTCGCGTAGTGTCCCAACACCTTGCAGATGAAGCATTTTACATTTGAAACCTTTTTCTTACCCTTGAAATCATGTACTTGGTGTCCTTTTTCTCTACACTTATAACAAACTCTCATTCCCTTCAAGCATTTACTATGGTGATTATTTCCACATTTATCACATATGGGAAAATCCTTCTTTCCCCTATCCCCTTTATCCATATTTTTCTCTACCATCCTTTTCTTCTCTTGCTTCCCTTCAAAGCCATAGGACTCAGAGAATTCTTTACTTATCTTATTAACACAAGATATTATTTCTTCATATGTTGAGAATAAATGGGAGACTATTTACCTTCTAAATGTTGTCTTAATACCATGAATGATATGATCATTCTTACTCTTTGGATCATACGTATTGTTGGAGTTCTCATTCCTTCTACTGGGTGCCATTTCTAAACAATGGCATACACTAGGTCAGTTTATGAATCACAATTCATAATTCCAAACTTGTAAAATACCTAACGTAAATTGAAAGTTTATGGATATAATCCATAATCATAAAAATGTTTTCTTTGAGGAATTATATACTCATAAACCCTTCATAATGGTTTGTAAAGAAAATGAGAATTATCCTAAGCATATCCCCCATGAGTGTTGTAACCAAGAGTGCAACAAAGCCCATTATCGTGCAACATTTCCTATTCGAGTCCATCTCGAAGCGGTGTTTTTGGGTTTTACCCCTAGGTACATCTGTTCCAGATCTGCCTCTACCTGCTCATATCCAGACAGGGATGTATTGCTTGAAAAACTCACAAAATCTCTATAGTACTAAAATTCTGGGAAGTTCTTCTATATTAATCCTCAAAGTATATCTTAGGGCTATGTGCTCTAATCAGAGTTTATCTAAATCTAGTTTCCAAGTTTTTTACTAAACTTTCTCTGATACCAAATATAACGCCCTGACCCCATTTACCCAGAGGCTGGTGCATTATTTTAATATATTGGCATGATTACATGGAATTAAGTCTCAAAGGACCGATCTGTTTAGCAGTCTTAGAAAATAGATTACATACATAAATGTTACATTACAATTTATAATATACAACACAACATAAATAATCCTTTATAAATTCTATTATTCCCTTAGCTTAAACCTGCATATTAATCACAATACACTTCTTGGAATCCTGGGAAAAATAAAACATAGAAAGAGGTGAGCTCAGATGCTCAGTAAGGATAACAATACAGCGGAAACTTTCATAAATAAGCATAAACATTTAAGTTAATGTATAAAACTAAAACAAAAGCCTTTTAAACATAAACTTCATCATAATATGGCAAATATAAATCAAAATAATTCCATTTACTTACTAACATAGATATTCTACTAGTCGAATAATCATATGCAATATCAATAGACACTTTCATAATGATGGAATGCATAATGCCAAACTTCATAACCACATAGTCAAGGCCTTGTGCCAAGACTACAAATAAGATTTTTGCAAGGCCTTGTTCTAAGACAGTAGTTTGTCTCATGAGACCTACCGATGCATCGACGAGCTATAACGGGCTCCACCCGTCACTTACTAAGTCCAATGCATTCCTCATATGAAATAGTTTAAACATAACATAAACATTCGTATTAAAAATAGCATACGAAATGTCAATACTTTATCCATAAACTATGAATGATATAAAAATAATACATCCACAGTGAAACATATCACAAAACCTTCAATACAATATAGAAGATTTGTATCATAATAAATCAACTTCAAACAAGTTTAAAATCCATCAAGGGATGTTGATATAAATGAAAATGATTTGTAAAAATATTTGAGAGAAATATCCTTTTTTCATAAAAACACAATTTAGAAGGGAAGAAATTTAAAGAAATTTTTGAATAAAAGTGTCACATACCACTTTGAAACTTTTTGAAGGAATTAACATTTTAAAAACATTCATGTCCATATAAATAAATCCTTAAAAACCATTTTTAAAACATGAACATTAATGAGAATGATTTAGGAGAATAAATATTTAAAACATTCAAAATGATGTTTTAGTAAAACATTCCCTTAAAAATAATTCCTTTGAAAACTATTTTATAAAAAATGGACATGGATAATAAATATGTCTCAGTAGAGACTTACGTAAAAACAACCTCGGATAATAAAGAGATTATGAAATTAACCCTTACCTTGCACTTTCCTTTGGTTGAGGGTACGTTTAACCTCCTGTATAATGACCATTGTATGTTATTAGATTATACCAGAACCATATTCATATTATATCATACATGATTCATTTATGACTTTATACTACCCATTTAATAATTATTTTCATGTTAAATTAACATTTTGGGTAATAATCACTTTTTTATCATACGTATTTTAACTTGTTATTCTTGATCGTATCATTTAGATCATGATTTAAATACTTCCATAATATAAACCTTGATTTATAAATCATATATATTTATAATATAAATATTTATAATATATAGATATATGAAATGGAAAACACCGTTTATGGAGATGGTAGGCTATACGTAGCCATAAACGTTGTTTCTGTTTTCATATCATATTGAATGGAAGTAAGTGAATAAGATATATGTAATTACATATATATATATATATATATCTCCAGTAGCATTATTATATCATATATTACATACTTATTAGTAATATATATTTTTACAATCATCGATGAATGATGAACGTGGAAATGAATCTCATCGCATCGTGGAGACGGTAATTCGTACGTACGCACGAGAAAAAAAACATTTCCTTAAAGGTGTGGAATTAGATGGTATATTTATTTTACAAAGACATTATCATATTATTTTCATTATTTATATACATATTACTCATCATTATATCCATCCAAATAATATAGTGTTGAATAACAAATGACACCACGATGTGGAGACGGTAAGCCATACGTACGCACGTATGGTGACATTATTATTCATAGGATGGATAGAATAATGAATATGGTTGTGACATATTTATAATAACATCACAGTATATATAAGGTACTGGAGTTATTATTTTGGTATGGTAATAACAAAGAAAGAATAAGTGGAAGAAGAAAAGAACTTGAAAGAGGGTGGTGAAATCATTACCTCTTCTTCGGGTTATTCCTTTTGATTTGATCAAAAGGGATCCTTAGGTTGAATTTTTGACCAATTTAATGCCTTTAGGATGAAGGTATGATATTTGGGAGGATATTTGGGTAGGGTTTGTCCGACCCAAATGGGTTTGGAGGTGTGAATTTCAGATAAGGGGAAGTGCCCTTTTATAAGAGGGGCGAAGGGCACCTTAGGAAAATATTGAAATATTATTTTATAATAAAATCATTTTCAGTTTCTAATGGCTCAAAAATTAATTATTTAAAGGATAAGGTGGGTATGGGTCGAAAACCACTCAACCAGTAGGTTTTATACTGGTTTGGGTAACTATATTAACCTTATCTATTAGATTTAATTCTTAGTTAAATAGTTTGACATTTACCATGTCTCTTTGTATTTTTATATTATATGGTTAATAAACTTACTATAAAATTACAAGAGAAACCCAAGTGGTTTATTAATAATACACCTATCATTATATAAGTCTTTATGCCAAATCTTAGATTTTTAGAATTATTATATCAACCAATAATATTGTATTTGTTTTAAAAACTCATTTATGTCAATTTTGACATTATTTAATAATTGATTTTTGTTAAAGTACTAACAACTTCATTAATTCGAAATAAATACATTTAATAAAACATATTATTTCATAGTCACCTATAAAATTTGTGGATGTCATCAAAACTTTCAAATTATATTCATTTTAGTATTTATAATATCATTTATTTGATTGTTTCATTAATAAGAAAAATACTGCATCATTATTGTGTCATATATAAATATATTTATTTTATGTCTAAAAATTAAAAATAAAATATCATGAGTTATGAAATATTTTTATCTTTATAATGACTATTTATAGTAGAATATATCAATTATATAACCTTATATAAAAATTGTTTTACTAAAAGATATTTGCTTTTGTTATTTTTTTCATTACTTTAGATTATTTAATATAAAATGTCATTGTCACTCCCAAGTGACTCCATGGGGTCCCCAAATAGACACAAGGATGCCCATGGTCGAACATGTATCATCCAATAGGGTTAGGAAATATGTTAGGGTAATTTAATATTATTATAATATTATTTTTTAACCTTATTTACTGGATTTACCCCTTTAACCACGGTAAAAAAATATATTTACTGAAGTAAATATTTCTACTGTCTAAAAATAAAATTTACCTATCTACACAATTTGGACCTACTGATTCCAAATATGGAATCAATTTTTTCAAATTTAAAACACAAAAGTGGCATAAATTAATTTAAAATTAATTCCCGTTGTCAAAACAAAAAGTGTGTTATTATGAAATAATAACTATCAAAAGATTGACACTTGTTTATGTCAAATTTAAATGTGAAATTACTTATAATGACCCAAATTGTATTAAATAATAAAAATATAATATAATTATACTTCAAAACCATTCAAATTCATAATTTATCACTATTAATTATTTCAATTAAAAAAGTTTTTTTAATTAAAATTTAGTAATTTTCACTATTCATCAAAATATGAAAGTTATCAGAAGAGTACCAAAAATTTATCCAAACTAAATTTTTATGTCCTGATTCAAAAAAAATAATTTAATTTCATTAAATTCAATATATAACATTGTTAAATATTGGTTTTAAAAAAAGGTTCTCTATTAAAAGGCGATAAAATTGCAATTTTTTTGAAAAATACTTCTTTTATCTGAAAAAAATGAATTTGTTCTTACATTATGTCTAATAAACTCATAATATAGATTCCTAAATTATAAGGATTATATAAAGTTCAAAATTCAGTTAATACTATTCATAACCACTTTTGAACAACTAGTTTGGTAAGTCGTGGTGTGCTTGAACTCAGTGTTGCGTGTAGTGCAAGTTATTGAATTATTTTGAAGAAATAATGTACTATGAAATATTGGGGTGTTACATGGGTTTTCAAAAAATTTCTTTAAAAAAACATAATTTTTTGTTCAGTTTTATTTTAAAATATCTTCATTGAACCCCCACTAAAGAGATATGTCTTTTCTTAATTTCTTTTGTTTCTTCAAAATTGAATGTCATCTGTAATTGAATAAATAAAATATGTCATTTAAAATATTTAATATTCAAGAAATGAGATAAAATAAATCAATTGAGATATTTTACCATCACATCTTCCCAAAGTTACTATTTCTCAATCCTGTCCATGGACTTGCAATCAGGATATAAAATATTAATCCTACAATGGCTCTGCAATGATATATAACTGATAAACTGAATTGCATTTGGGCCTGTTTTATTATTATTATCATCAAAATGAATATGTAATCATTTATCTCCATGAGAAAGTGATAGTTTTGGTAAACATATAATACCATGTTTACCAACTTGAGAACTTGATTTCTCTCTAGTAACAGGAGAAGTCTCCTCCGCTGAGGATGCATCAGTAGTCCTACAAAAAAAATTATAAAATAAAATTTTTCTTTCATTAAATAACTATATTACTAAATATTTAACAATATGAAAAAATATATACCTTGGTAACTTGTCCTCTCTCTCTGTATCTGACATTTACACAAGCAAATGTAATGAAATTTTGTGCACATGCATATTATTAGAAAATTAAATATTTAGAAACAAGAATGAAAAAAATAAGTAAAAAAGAGGCATGGATTTGTATGTTTCAAAAAAAGAAACAAAATTTAAATAATTACCATGAAAATTAGGAGAATAATTTAGTGTTTTCCTATATGCCTTCATCATGATCATTACATACTACATGAACTATGTCTGTATTATAGTCATTATAATCATTCATAAATTGCGTAATAGATGAATAAGACTCATGTAAATCAATATCATCGTGACCATTATTCTCATCACCAAAATGATATCTTTTTCCTGTCAAAACAAAAGACCCCTAATCATTCGATGGATCAATGACATAAAATATCTTCTTTGCATGTGTCGCCATGATAAATGGTTCCTCAATGTAATTAAATATTTTCAAATAAACCAGTGTAAATCCACAATCATCATGTTTCACACCACTGTTGCTATCAAACCAATTACACTTAAACATAGTGACCCGAAATTTTGTATAGTCAATTTCCCATATATCCTCAAGAACTCCAAAATATGACGATGAAGCAGAAATTGGATTTTTATCCTTTTCACTTGAAAAATGCACTACTTCAGCGATAACCATCACAACACTATTTTGAATGGTACTCTTATCATCTAGCTATTTTTTGTAAAATGTTTACCCATTAATATCAAAACTATTCCATGTTAACAAATTAAGAGATGGTCCCCCTGCCAACCATTTCAATGTTTTTGATGCAGATATATCTGTTCTCACTTTCTCTTTAAACCTTGAAACAAATATCTTTTTATGCTCCATCATCAACCAATTTTCATTACTTTTTGGATATCATCTCTTTAATTCAGCATCATGTGATGATATATATGATTGAAAATCATCTATGTTGTTCAAAATATATAAATGTTCCTGCATAACTTCATCACATGGAATGAAATTTACCTTTAAGCCTCGAATCCCTCTACCTTCACTATTAAATGTCAAATATCGAGATATAGGGAGACCTATATGCTCCACTTCATACAAATATTCAGTACAGAACTCAATCACCTCTTTTGATACATATTTTTGAACAATAGAGGCCTCCAGTCAATACGGATTTTTAACATATAACTTTAAAATTTTCATATACCTTTCAAAAGGATGCATCTAATATAAATAAGCAGGCTCTCATATTCTTATCTCACGCACCAGATGAATCAACAGATGAACCATTATATCAAAAAAATTAGGTTGAAAATAAATTTCTAGTTGACAAATTTTAAGAGGATATTCATTCTCCAACTCATCTAACAATTTTGGATCAATAAATTTGATAAAAATGGATTTAAACAAATTACATAACCTAATGATAGTATTTCTAACAGCTGACAGCAATATACTATGTAGTGCGACCGGTAGTAGTTGTTGCATCAATACATGACAATCATGATATTTCATACCTATTAATTTTTAATCCTTCACTGACACAAAATTCCTTACACTTGAATAATATTCACTGGAAACTTTTATACCATACAAACACTGACAAAAATTCAACTTATCACTCTTTCTTAATGTGTGACAAGCCAGAGGTAAATATGTTCAATTTCCATTCATAGTGGGAGATAACTCAAAACGTATTCCAATTGCTATCAAGTACAATATAGAATTCAATCCATATTTTGTTTTTCTTTTTATGTATAATAAAGTTCTGATTAAACTGTCACATATATTTTTTTCAACATGCATAACATCAACGTTATGTTTTATCTCTAAAAATATCCAATAAGTTAGTTAAAAAAATAGACCGTTTCTTTCAAATATTTTTTAAAGACCATAACTACTTTTATTTCCAAAATTCGAATCAATATTTTTCACCTTGTTTTAATATTATTCAACTGAAAATGGTTGTGGAGGAAGATTGTATTCCTATAAAACATTAAATGCATTTTTCAATCTATGATAAGGATGATCAATTCGAAGAAAAAAAAATCGATTCCCCATGTACACTATCTTTCTTCTATTCGGCAATTGATAATATAAAGTATCTTCTTTATAAATTGGACAAGATTTATGTCCCTTTACACTATATCTATATAAGTTATCATATGCAGTAAAGTTATATATATTGAACATTATCATAGAACACAAAATAAAATAATCTTTTTTGTATGCATAAAAAACACTTACACATGCCTCCGATAAAAGTTTTAAATCATTAATAAATGGTGAAAGATACACATCAATATCGTTTACTAGATGTTTTGGTCCAGAAATCATCAAGATCATCATAGCTTATTTTACTTCATACATATATGTGGGGATAAGTTGTAAACTACCAACAAAACAGGCCATGAACTGTGTTGACTACTTAATCTATGATATGGATTCATTCCATCTGTACACTCACATTATAGGATTTCTAACTTCACTTCCAAAATAAAGAAATTGATAATCTAATATCTTCCATTGTGTTGAGTCAGTAGTGTGACATAATTTACCATCAGAGATACATTCATATGAATGTAATCTTAACATTTTTGCATCAATTGAATTTGAAAATAGATGCTTTAAATGAGGAATTATTGGAAGGTACCAAATTGCTTTATCAGGAGCTTTGATTTCGATACCTAAAAATGAATCATACTTAATTTATCAAAATTATATGAAGGGATTATTGGAAGAAATTATTTTATTTAGCATGAGGTTATATGTCAGTACCTGAGAATGAATCTAAATTGAATTTTACATCCATATTATCATGTGATTCTCCACATGTAGGATAGTTTGATAAAAATTCATATTATTTCCTATAAAACACACAATCATTAGAGAAAGAATGTATCTTTTTATACCCCAATCCCATTGGGAATAAAATTTTCTTCACCTCATAATTAGAATATAGAAGCTCGTTTCCTTCTATAAGTAACTCTTTTAAAAGTTCAAGTAATTTAGATAAACTTTTATCACTCAAACCATTACTTTCTTTCAAGTTAACCAATCTCAAAACAGATGATAACATTGTATATTTACTACAACCTGGGAATAATGGTTTCTCAGAATCTCCATACAATCATTCAACACTTTATGTTTTTTCAATGGTTTCAAAACCTAAATAATGAATTAAATCTTCGATACGACCATCTGTCACATTATGAATATTGTCATCAATATTATCTATTGAATTTATAGTTCTTTCACCATGATAGATCCAATGGGTATAATAAATTCTAAAACCATAACAAATTATATGATCCTTTATTTATCTAGAGTTTAAATTTATCATATTCAAACACTTCACACATTAATATAAAATCAAATCAATGTTTTGAAGATTTTGTTTAGAAAATTCCAAGAATTCATCAACTCCTTTTTCATACTCATCAGTGTTTCTTCATAAATTTATCCAATTAAGATCCATTAAATACCTGATATCTCAATATAATTGGTGAATATATTAAAACATATAAACATTTAAATATATATATATATATAAACTGATAAAATGTAAAAAGAAACACATTTAATAAAAACTATTGATAATCAGATAGAAAACAACAGATATGAAACACAATTAAAAATATTAAACTTTTTATTTTTATATTATATACATGTGTTTTATTGATAATATAATTTAATTATTTTCAATCATCTAGAATTTATTATTTCATTTTACATAGTTGTTACATTAGTCCGGTGTTGCGTGTGTCAAAATTATTGAATGTTGCATTAATTTATTAGTTCATTTTATAAAGTTATTACTAAAAAGTGGGGTATGTTACAAGTGAAACTCACTAGTAATAATAGATATGGAATTCTCACATCTCAGCAGTACACCTCTAATAGATTGAAAAACATCATTAATACTCTCCCATAGCTGTTGAACATGATGATGTAATACTATAAAAAAAGATCTATATCAACATATGATGTTACGTAATCATTCATACCATTTGGATTTTAAACCAGCGGTCATTGTAGTAGAATTCTATTACAATAAAAATGTAGACATATAAATCACATATATATATATACAATATGAATATACCACATAGTATATTTAAAAAATTTAGATCATGTCGCTACTATAATAATTTATGACATGTTTCATTAATTTTTATATATAAATTTATGACACGTTTCATTAATTTTTATAGAATTTAATTAATTTAAGATGACTTGTATTATTTCTGTATATATTATAACATATTGATTAATTAAGTTGGGAATCAACCATGAGTTTATAAAATTCATGAACTCTTTTAACCTTATTAATTAAATAAAGTTCTATAAAAAGTGATCCAATACTCATAAAAACAAACACACTAGTGTTATAATCTATAAATTAATCTATATTTATCTCTTATTGTATTATTGAAAATTAATTATAACACTCTTCATAAATATAGAGTGTTCTTATAATTATGAGTTGTGATTCTATAGGCAGTGAATTACTAGTGGTTATAATAATCCTTTGACTATTTTGAAAGTAACCACATCAAACTCACTGTGAAATTATGTATCAAAAATAAGAGATGTTCTACATTTCTATTTATAATATATTTTACCATATAGTCTTTTGAATTATCTTAGGGAAAAAAATTATTTAAACATATTTTATATCTAAAAAAACCATTAATATAATAAAATCCACTTAAATGAAGATTCTTAGGATTATTAAATTTAAAAAAAAAATGTATATACAAAACAATGATATAACATAGGGTGATAAAATATATTCCACTATGCAATATTATATTTTTCATAACTATATAGAGATATCATGGGATAAAATATATCATGACTGAAGGAGAACCAATTGAGAAGTTTATTAAAATAAGTGTTTAATCATATTGAAAGTTGTAACATGCCTAAACATGGGTGTCATAAAACAAATTACCATGTCACAAAAGTGATATGAAAATATCATAAAGAATTATATAGTGAATTTATTTAGTTTTAGTATGTCATATGGAATTATATATGTGATATGGTTCGGCAAAAATAGTGATGGAATTATTTACTCATCTCATATCCCTGCCATAATGTGTTCAAGTTTATTATTAAAGGCATGTGTTTTCAATTATTCACAATGTCTAATGTTTATATTATCTTCCGTTGTATTGCTTACTCTTACTGAGCGTTTGAGCTCACCCCTTCCTTATGTTTCATTTTCTAAGGACATGAAGAAGTAATTTATGAATGACTTGCAAGCATAATCTAGGAGACGTGATGACTCTAGTGGAATAAATTAGTGTTGTTTTTCCTTTTCATATGTAAAGTTGAACTTCTGTATGTATCTTGTTTCAAATAATACTAAACTACTTGGTCCTTCGGGATTCATATTCCTTGTATATATGCCAACGTAATCAAATAAGGCATCGACTCCGGGCAACTGGGGTCGGGTCCTTACACTAATTATTGATAATTATTACTGATTATTAGTAATTAAATCTAATTATTACTAATTATTACTAATTATTGATAATTATTACTAATTATTGATAATTATTACTAATTATTAATAATTACTTCTAATTATTGATAATTGTTACTAATTGTTGATAATTATTACTAATTATTAGTAATTATTACTAATTATTACTAAATATTACTAATTGTTACTAATTATTATTAATTATTACTATTTATTACTATTTATTATTAATTATTATTAATTATTACAATTTATTACAATTTATTACAATTTATTACTAATTATTACTAATTATTACAATTTATTTCTAATTATTACAATTTATTTCTAATTATAGATAATTATTGATAATCATTACTAATTATTATTAATTATTACTAATTATTATTAATTATTACTAATTATTATTAATTATTACTAATTATTATTAATTATTACTAATTGTTATTAATTATTACTAAATATTTCTAATTATTCCTGATTATTATTAATTATTACTAATTATTACTAATTAATCCTAATTATTACTAATTAATCCTAATTATTATTAATTATTACTAATTATTACTAATTAATCCTAATTATGACTAATTAATCCTAATTATTACTAATTAATCCTAATTATTACTAATTAATCCTAATTATTACTAATTAATCCTAATTATTACTAACTAATCCTAATTATTGATAATTATTTCTAATTAATCCTAATTATTGATAATTATTGATAATTATTGATAATTATTACTAATTATTGTCGATTATTACTAATTATTGATAATTATTACTAAGTATTGATAATTATTAGTAATTAATCCTAATTATTACTAATTATTTCTAATTATTACTAATTATTACTAATTGTTACTAATTAATCCTAATTATTACTAATTAATCCTAATTATTATTAATTATTCCTAATTATTACTAATTATTACGGGTTTTTTACTAATTATTACTAATTATTCATAATTATTGATAATTATATCGAATTATTTCTAATTATTATGATTTTTTTCTAATTATTTCTAATTATTACAAATTATTTCTAATTAATACAAATTATTTCTAATTATTACAAATTATTTCTAATTATTACAATTTATTTCTAATTATTACTAATTTTTTCTATTTTTTCTATTTATTTCTAATTATTACTAATTATTTCTAATTTTTACTAATTAATACAATTTATTACTAATTAATACAATTTACTATTAGTTATTATTAATTAATACTAGTTTTTACTGATTAATACAGGTTATTACTAATTAATATTAGTTATTACTGATTATTACAAATTATTTAAATTTATTACTAATTAACACTTAGATATAACTATTCATGAAAATAAATACTGAAAAAACAAATATCTAATTCTAGTTTAATTAATTTACATCTAATTAAAAAAATTATAAATATTTCAAAATAAAATAAATAAACTAAACAATAAAAAATAGATAAATACCTTGAAATTAAAGCTTTCGGAAAATCAAAGTTGCAGATAATGCACTGATTTAAAAGTTTAAACTATAAAAAATTGTAGAAGAAAATTTTTCAGGAGAGAGAGAGAGAGAGAGAAGTTGAGTAAAGAGTGAAATTAGAGGAAAACAGATGGAGGTATATATAGGTTAGATTATTTGCGACCGGGGTATTTGCTACGGGTAGCCCGTCGCAAAATGTTGTATTTGTGACAGGCATCTTTGCAAATGAGTCTACCCGCATTAATTACAGTGGGTCGTTAAAAAGTTATTTGCGACGGGTCTCGTCGCAAATAGATACCTGCCGACAAAGTATTTGCGACGGGGCAAGTATCCCGTCGCAAATACTAAAAAGCACCGCCAATTATTTGCGATGGGAATAGGAACTCGTCCCAAATACCATTTCCCGCGGTTTGATGCGTATTTCACGCCAAACCTTTTGCGGCGGGTCATTACCGCTCGTCGCAAATAACTAGTATTTGTGACGGGGTAATCGGTCTGTCGCAAATAACCCCTTTCGACGGGTTATTTACGACGGCCCCCTGACCCGTCACAAATAGTCATTTTTTCCATAGTGTATGTAGTGTCTTGCCAATATAACCCTTTTGTTTGAGGGGGCGTATAAGTAATATCCCCCTGTTTCCATGGGGTGTCCTTTAAAGGTACATTTTGTGCCTCGGGGTGTAAGTTTGTTACCTGAAGAGGCCTTAACAAACGCTTTGTTTCCCCACACATGTAAATTCGATAACATGGTTTTTCTTCCACTCCAAAATTCATATGGAATGTCATTTATCGATTTAGTTGGTACTTGGTTTAGTATGTGTGTCGATGTTTGTAACACATATCCCCAAAAGGACAATGGAAGACTTGCATGACTCATCATTGATCTCACCATGTCCAACAAGGCATGGTTCCTCCTTTCTCTTACATCATTCCACTGAGGCATGTAAAGAGGAGTGAGTTGGGATAAGATCTCAAACTCCCGTAAGTAATCAATGAAGTTTTGATTAAGATATTCTCCACCTTGGTTTGAGTAGAGTTTCTTAATCTTCCTACCAAGCTGGTTCTCAACTTTATTTTTGTATTCCTTGAATTTATCAAAAGAATCTGACTTATACCACATTAAGTAAATATATTTATATCTACTAAAACCATCAGTAAAAAAGTTATGAAGTATGAGTACCCACCCCTTTCTTCAACAGGAAATGGCCCACACACATCGGTATGAACTAATTCAAGAAGCTCTTTGGCCATTTCACCTTTCATTACTACAAAACTAGGTTTATCCAGTGCTAGGGTTTTAACAGCGCTACTTAAAAATGTTGTTAAAGACCCTCTTTCTCAGCGCTAAAAAAAAGCGCTTTTAAATGGGGTCTTTAACGACACTTTTTTTAGCTCTGTTAAAGGAGGTCTTTAACAACACTAAAAAAGTGTTGTTAAAGGGGGACCTTTATCAGTGTTTTTTTTACAAACGCTAATAAATGAGGTCTTTTATCAGCACTTAACAAAGCGCTCATAAAGGGGGGGTTTTATCAGTGCTTCTAAAAAATCATTGATAATGACCCCCCTTTATCAGTGCTTCTTTACAAGCACTGATAAAATCATACTTCAAGAAAACATTAAAAAAAATATTAATATATAAATATATTTATATTGATATAAATATAATATATATTTTTTGAAATATGTTTTATATAAGATAAATAAGCATTTACACTTAATATATAGGATATTTAGTGAAAATGAAATATAAAATAACTAAAAAAATAATTAATTATTTTCTTATTATTACTGATTAATTTTCATTTAATATCAATTTGAAGATAACAAAAATCAAAAAAATTAAAAAAAAAAGATCTAAAATAAGTTGAAAACGTAACTCTAAGTTTAAACGGCCATAACTTTTGATCTGGGTATCCATTCGGGCTCTACCACATATCAAATCGAAGCCTAAAACGAGATCTACACCTTTACAATTAGAGGGGACCTAGGTTGTTATTTTTTCAAGTCCAAAAAAGGCCCAGAAATCCTCTAAAACTGAGTTTTTAGTCGGGGTACCCCAATTTTTTAACTTTCGATGGATTTTAAGCCTCGTTTTTTGGGGTCCTTTCCCTTTTTTAATGGGAATGAATTTATTCCTAGGTCTTACATTCATATTGATATTATGGCTTTTAAATTTTATCATTTTTCATAACATAATTTTATTTATAATCAAATATATAATAATATATACATATTTTTTATATATTCACACATAAAAAAAATAATTTTATAAATAAATAAATTAAACATATTTACATATAAAATATATTTATTAATATATAAACATATATATGAATATATGAATAAAAAATGTAACGAAATATATATATAAATATATATATATATCATAAAATGTGAAACAAAACAGTATAGGGGAGTGGAAAAAGCTTTGATGTATATATTGGAGGTCTAGGGTTCGAAACTCACTGGAGGCAGGGGCACACAAGGGAGGATAAGATTATCTAAAGTGCTGATAAAGGGGTGGGGTAAGCATTAATAAAGTGGTGGGCGAGTGGGAAGCACTGATAAAGGGGGGTGGGTGGGGCGTGGAAAAAAATTTATATACCCTTTATCAGTGGAACCTTTATCAGTTCTTTTTTAGCGCTGTTAAATGCCCCCTTTAACAGTGCTAAAAAATGATGATAAATGGAGTGTTTAACAGTGCTTTTTTAGCACTGTTAAAAGTTTCAGGCTTTTAACCATGCTTCAATTATCAGCGCTTTTTTAGCACTGTTAAAAGTTTCGTGCTTTTAACCATGCTTCGATTATCAACGCTTTTTTAGCACTATTAAAGACTGATTTTGTAGTAGTGTTTCCCACTAAATGGGTCTTTGGTCATTTTTCCTTGTAAACATGCATGACATACATCAAGTGGTTTTAGTTCAAAAGAATCTAAATATTCATCTTGATGTAATTTTTTCGAGTGTTTTTCATTTACATGACTTAGCCGGTGACGCCAAAGTTGGGTGTGGTGTGAGTCAAGTGAAGTAACTTCGTTATCGATTGTCATTACTTGGTTCATGTAATCCAACACGTAAATACCTTTATATAAATGTGTCTTTCCATAAAAATGTTATCTTTATAAAAGAAGCAATATTTATTTCCAAATTTGAAAATGAATCCATATGTATCTAGTCTGGATAAAGAAATAATGTTTTTGGTAACTGAAGGAACATAATAACAACCCTTTAAAACCAAGATCATTCTATTCGGCAATATGAGGTGGTAGTCCCTGATACCTATAGCAGCAAGTTTAGCTCTGTTGGCTACTTGAAGAGCTACCTCTCCTCAATCAATTTTTCTGAATCTACTTGGTTCATGTATTTGAATACATATGTGAGCAGCACAAGATGTATCTAATACCCAATTTTTAGAAATATATAAATTTCACTCGATAACAAATGCACCTGAAACTTTGTTTTCACCCAAATTTACCCAAGTTTTAAGGGTCAAGCGGTCGCTTGTAGTGTAGCTTGGGTTGTCGAATCCTCAGAGACCTAAGAAGAACCTTTAGACACTCAATAAAAAGAGATGGATTTTTTGCTATGAAGTGGCCAACTTGGGTTGATTTTAGATTGTTTTGAAAAAGCACTAAAAGATCTATGTGAATTCAAATTATGAGAAAATGAGTTGATCATAGGTTATTTCTCGGGGTGGATTGAATGAATTCCTTTTTTTACGATTTTAATTTCATTAACTCGAGAAGGATTCATGAAATGAATTCAAACTAACCTCATCAATTACTGATTAAACACCTTCAAAACATATGATAATCACCTATACACTTGTAGGATCATTTTCATGAGCACTCCAAGGTAAAGGATGTAATTAGCACATGAAAGTGGGGTGAATAAATTCAATAAGGAAGAGGAAGAATAAAAATCATTGAATGAAATAAACTCAATTAAAAGAAATTAATAGCATTTAGGGAGTAAGAAATAACATTCAATCCAGCCCCTTACTACTTCCTTGGATCAACTCATAAAAGATCTAGCCCTCCATTGATGACAAGTTCTCAACGGAAGCGGAAAGTAGACTTATGAGGGTAGAATTGAAGAAGTAAAAACAACAAAAATAACGATCACTCCACCGTTGTGTGAACAAAATCACAAGGTTTGGTGTGAAAAATTTCACACCTTGAGGCAACGGTATCAAGGTGATATGAATAAGAATAGAATAATAGAAGAATAAGAACTTTTATTGAAGACTAAGGTGATTCGAACAACTTACATGAGAGGGAAGAACATTACAAAGGCAAATTGGCATAATAACATTACAATGAAAAGAAAACACCAAGATCCCTAAATCCACCACCAATACTGACTTAAATAAGAAAAAATTAAGCCTTGGACGAGCCCCCAACATCCCATGTGGCTTTAATTAATTATGTTGGGGAAAGGTGGGTGGAACATTAATGATGAGAGACTTTTCCACTTCTTGCCCCGAAGTTGCAGCCAACTTGCATTCACTGGAAAGACGCGCCTAAAGTACCTTCTAGAAGGCAGAATTTGAGTGGGCCATAGAATACTTAAATGAATCCCAGGATGTCCCCTAACATCCTGGAAAATTTCAGCCCAAAATACTCTTTGTTTCGGGCGATATGATTGAAATAGTGGGCTGTTTTTCTGGGCCGCAGAATCTGGCCCAGAATTGAATCTTCAACTTGGACCGCCTTAATCACCACCATTGAGGACGCATTAGCACTGGATACATAATAATTATTTGTTCCTCTATATGTCTTCTATCCTCCCATGAATTTTGGGATTCATTGGGCCTGTATTGTGGGCCCCAAAGTCTGATCAGTGGGATGATATCCAATTTGCCTTCTCCAGAATTGTTTCCTTTCTTCGCCAAAAATCCTCATCATCCTTTATGAATCCTCCATTGACTCCTGAATGAAAAATGTTCATATTTAAGTTTATATATATTTCTAAAAATATCAAATTAAAATATGGATAATTACATTCTTTGAAATCAGATGAAACATTGGGCCTAAATTGGTGCATATTAGGCATGAAGTGCACAAATGAAGAGAATGAATGTTCAAAATTAAAATCCACTAACTCAGGCCCATAAGATCAAAAATAAACATTTAATAACATTAAAATGTAATCAAAATATGTGTTTATATTGGATAATCACACCCCCCAACTTGAGTTTTTCTAGTCCCGAGCAAAATATATCTCACAAAAATGAAATTCAAATGACCTTTTCCAAAAACATTTTAATACACATTTCTCACCCAAAGATCACATACCAAACAATTATGAAACCCATAAAAATCATTTAAAACAAGCTATGTCCATAAGCATATCTCAATCACAAGCTCATTCCTTTGTTCAAATTCATTGTCATATTTCATCCAAATTCAATTAAGCATGATGAAGTGTTGTGTGTCACAATAGACATGGGGGTTCATTTTCATTCGAGAGAGAAAATATAGAAGCGCTAGGAGCAATCAAATTTTAATAATAAGATGAGTACTCATTTTTTATTTTCTTTTTTTTTGTTTTTTTTTTGCAATTTTTTCATGGTAATTGAAATTTAACTCAATCGATTCAACCCATGTAGCAAGACTTTGTCGATGAATCCCAGGCTCAAAGACCTTAGGGCACCAAGTGAAGCTCACATACTCGGGCATCATCTCGAGTTAAATCAATCAAAAACAAATTCAAATTACCACAAATAGAGATAAAATTCCCAACTCTAGGCCAGACAACTATGGAGTCACGATCCCCAAGTGCCGAAATCCACACATTAGGTCAATTCATTGCTCTACGCGCAATTTTTTTTTTTTGAATACTCATGTTAAAATTAAAATGGTCGCCAATCCTATGCTATTTATTATGGGTCCACAAGAACTCAAACTAAAACCCCACAATCTAGAGGATGTGCATTGTGTTTTTTTTTAAATGGATGAAAATATAACAGTGAAAAATCACATCAGAAAACCGCACTTTCCAATAACCATGCACATGAACATAAACTTGCATTAAAATCAGAATCAAGGCATGAAAAATTATTTGATATCCAATTTCAGAGTTTGGAATGTGTGTTATCATGTTCAAGGTTAATGACATTTTTTCCTTCCACAGATTTTCATCTCCCCCCCCTAACTTAGAATAACGTTTTCCCCAGTGTTTAAAGAATTGAAACATAAAAGGGGTAGGATAGAAGTTCAACGAAGACATTGAAAATGAAAATTATGGAATGAAGTCACCTGGTGGTTGATGTCGAAAATGCATTCCCATGTCTCCCTTCAGTTCTGGTTTGTCTCTCAATGGATTAGACGGTTGTGACCATCTTTTCCCAATGACCTATGACATGCCTTTAATTTTTTTTAATATATATATTTTTTTTTGTATTTTTTTTAATCTAAAAAAAAGGTACAAATAACATAAACTGATGATACATTGTCTTCTCTTAAATTTTTGGGTAAGGTATTACTCAGGGATCACACCGCGTGACACGGGTGAATACGGTGCTCCCCTTTCATACCCATCCTTACTCATAAAAGAAGAACAGTTCAACAATTTATTTTTTAAAAAAAATACCTACAAAAATATAAAATAAAATAAAATAAACTGATGATACATTGTCTTCTTTATATTTTATGGGTAAGGTATTACTCAGGGATCACACCGCGTGACACGGATGAATACGGTGCTCCCCTTTCATACCCATCCTTACTCATAAAAGAAGAACAGGTCAACAGTCTATATATATATATATATATAAATAACAAAATGAAGAAGAAGGAAAAAAAATGATTCACAAAGATTAGAAACATAAAGACCACGGGTTGCCTCCCGTGCAGCGCTTTTGTTTAACATCGTTAGCCCGACATGGATCCTAAATCTATCCATTTTTTTCAAGTTCATAGGTTGGCTCTGTTAACTCAACCTGTATTTCCTGTTTATTGAATGATTCAATGAATGGTTTTAACCTATGACCATTGACCTTAAAAATGTTACCACTTGTGGGATCCCGAATCTCTACTGCCCCATGGGGGTACACATGATGCACTATGAAAGGACCTGACCATCTAGACCTTAACTTTCCTGGGTGTAAATGAAGTTTTGAACTATACAAGAGCACAGGTTTTCCCAGTTCAAATTGTTTTACTTTGACATTCCTAGATTGGTAGGCTTGAAATCTAGCTTTATTTATCCTTGAATTTTCATACGCCTCCATCCTAAGTTCCTCAAGTTCATTAAGATCTAACTTCCTCTTTTCTTCAGCTAAAGAAATGTTGAAATTCATTTTCTTGATTGCCCAAAATGCCTTATGCTCAATTTCAACAGGTAAATGGCATGATTTTCCATAAACCAACATATATGGTGATATTCCTAGGATGGTTTTGAATGTTGTACAATATGCCCAAAGAGCATCCAAGAGTTTCTCAGACCAATCTTTCCTAGAGGGGTTGACAGTTTTTTCAAGAATTTGCTTAATCTCCCTATTTGCTAACTCAGCTTGACCATTGGTTTGAGGATGGCACGCAGTGGAAACTTTATGAGAAATCCCATACTTAGACATGAGTGAAGAGAATGGGCGATTATAGAAATGGGTTCCACGATCACTGATTATAGCCCTAGGAATTCCAAATCTAGAAAAGATATGCTCTTTTAGGAATCAGATCACAACTTGATGATCATTAGTCTTGGTGGGAATGGCCTCAACCCATTTTGAGACGTAATCAACAGCTAAGAGGATATAGAGGTATCCTTTAGAGTTTGGAAAGGGTCCCATGAAATCAATTCCCCAACAATCAAAGATTTCGACGACCAGAATGGGAGTGAGGGGCATTTGATTTCTTTTGGAAATGGATCCTAATTGCTGACATTGAGGACAACTTTTGCAGTATTGGAAGGAATCCTTAGTGAGGTTCGGCTAGTAGAAACCACTTTGGAGGACCTTTGCAGTGGTTTTCTTTGTAGAAAAGTGGCCTCCACATGCCTCTCCATGACAAAATTTTAGAATGGACTCTTGTTCAGACTCGGGAACACATCTCCTGATGATTTGATCAGGACAGAACTTGAAGAGGTAAGGATCATCAAACACATAGTGTTTGACATCAGAAAGGAATTTCCTCTTAGCTTGGGTCCCCAGGAATTTTGGAATGTCACCCGTCACCAAATGGTTTGCTATGTCAGCATACCAAGGGAAATCACTCACTGAATAGAGGTGCTCATCGGGAAATGAATCAGACACAGAGAGGTGGTGTGATTTGTCTTTGAATTCCATCCTAGAGAGGTGATCAGCTACAACATTTTCAACACCCTTTTTATCTTTAATGGTTAAATCGAACTCTTGAAGAAGAAGGACCCACCTAATCAATCTAGTCTTGGCATCTTGTTTTTGGAATAGGTATTTTAGGGCTGAATGGTCAGTGAAGACAATGATGGGTGATCCTAAGAGATAAGACCTGAATTTCTCTAAAGCAAAGACAACAGCAAGCAACTCTTTCTCAGTGGTGGTGTAGTTTATTTGTGCATCATTGAAAGATTTTCTTGCATAAGAAATGACACATGGAGTTTTCTCACACCGTTGTCCTAAGACTGCTCCTACAGCGAAGTCACTTGCATTACACATGAGCTCAAAAGGAAGTTTCCAATTTGGAGATTGCATGATAGGTGGAGATATAAGAGTTGACTTGAGTGTAGAGAATGATTCCTCACAGCTTTATGTCCATAAAAATGGAGCATCTTTTACCAATAGAGCACAAAGTGGTCGAGAAATAGAGCTGAAATTCCTAATGAACCTTCTATAAAAACCAGCATGTCCTAAGAAGGACCTCACTTCCTTAACAGTTTTAGGAGAGGGAAGGTGACGAATGATGTCAACCTTAGCTTTATCAACTTCAATCCCTCTACTAGATACCAGATGACCTAGAACATGTCCTTCCCTTACCATGAAATGGCATTTTTTTCAATTTAGTATGAGATTCTTATCCTCACACCTTGACAAAACCTTTTCAACATTTAGAAGGCATCCCTCAAAAGTATCCCCAAAGATGGAGAAATCATCCATGAATACCTCTAAACAATCCCTCACCATGTCCGAGAAGATTCCCATCATGCACCGCTGGAAGGTACCAGGGGCATTGTATAACCCAAAGGGCATGCGCTTGAAGGCAAAAGTGCCGAATGGACAAGTGAAGGTCATTTTTCCTTGATCCTCTAAAGAGACTTCGATTTGATTATACCCTAAGAATCCATCTAGGAAGCAGTAGAATTGATGACCCGCCACTCGCTCGAGGACTTGATCTATAAAGGGCAAGGGGAAATGGTCTTTCTTGGTACAAGAGTTGAGCTTCCTATAGTCAATACAGACTCTCCATCCACTACTAACCCTTGTTGGAAGCATCGCTCCATCATTATTGGTTATTACTGTGATTCCAACCTTCTTTGGAACCACATGGATTGGGCTAACCCACTCACTCTCAGCTATAGGATAGATGATACCAGCTTTTAACAATTTCAAAAGTTCTTTTCTCACTACTTCCATGAGATTAGGATTGAGTCGCCGCTGAGGTTGACGACATGGCTTTAAATCGAATTCTAGAACAATTCTATGAGTCCCGATAAGTGGGATAATCCCAGGAATATCTGATAGGGTCCATCCAATGGCTTTCTTGTGTCTCCTAAGGACATCTAGAAGCATCCTCTCATGATTGGATTCAAGAGAGGAAGAAATGACAACAGGAAAGGATTGATTGTCCCCTAAGAATGCATACTTGAGTGATGAAGGTAAAACTTTAAATTCAAGATCAGAGTGGTTATCACTTTCCAAGAAAGGATGAGACTTTGTATTGAACTCAGTTTCTTTGTTCATATTTCTTGACAAAATTGGTTCCTTGTGAAGAGAATTTTCATCCACTAAATTAGCTAGAGTATTTTCATGAAGGGATATGGACTCGATGTTATTGATTTCACCCATGGTATCATTGATTGGTGATTCTATAAAATCATCAATAGAGCAATCTGAAAGAGATTCAAGCCAAGGAGACAAATTTCCCTCATGTGAACAAAGAAAATCAATCTCTTCTTGACTTAAACATCCTTCGGTAATTCCTTGATGTTACTTGAGTTCACTATCAACACTACCTATCCAATTAACCTCATGGATCTCTTCATCATCCCCAATTTAAGAGTTTGCATTGTAGATGTTCAAGTCTAGACTCATGTTTCCAAAGGTGATGGTCATGTTCTCATTTTGGACTCGAATATCAGAGTTGATTGTTGCAAGGAAGGGATGACCAAGGATGATTGGGGTTTGCTCCCTAGGACCTAAGCTTGGGTGATTGTCTAGAACAATGAAGTCAGCTGGGTAAATGAAATTTTCAACTTTCACCAAAACATCCTTTAAGATCCCATTTGGAACTCGAATACTATGATCAGCAAGTTGAAGAGTGAAAGATGTGGGTTGGAGTTCTTCGAGCCCTAACTGACAATACATAGCATAAGGAATGAGGTCCACACTGGCTCCTAGATCACACAAGGCTTTGACAACTTTGTTCTCTCCTAGTTCAACATTTATCTAAGGTCATCCTGGGTCTTTCATCTTTGGAGGAAGGGTTCCTTGGATTGTTGTGCTAACATTTTCTACCAGAAGGACTTGGTTCTTATGTGAGAATTTCCGTTTAAATGTGCAGAGGTCCTTAAGGTATTTTGAGTATGCAGGAATGGTTTTAATGGCATCGAGGAGTGGAATGTTCAACTTGACTTGTGAGAATATTTCCCTCAATGTTTCACTCAATTCCGGCTTGGTTTTCCCCCTCATGCGTTGAGGAAATGGGGCAGGTTGTGGGGTTGTTTTTTGAAGAGTTGTTTCTTTCACATCTTTATTAGTATCTTCAGTTTTTTCATGTGTTTCATTTGAATTTTCATTAGAGTTTGAATCTTCGGGTGGGTTTTGAATTATTTGTTCAGGTTTCTCAATTGATTTCCCACTTCTCAAAACTGTCACAGCCTTTAGTTGTTCATGAGTTGTTTGAGTGCAACTTGTCTACCCCCTTGATGTTTGTTGTGGAATGGCCTGTGTGGGCATGGGTGACTTTCCAGTTTTGATGGTTTGAAGTTCTTGTTTCAGGGAAGAGACTTCTGAGTTCATCCTTTCCATTTGTTTGCACAGTTGTTCAAGGATTGGGAGAGGGATAGTTTGGGAAGGTGTTTGTGTTGGTTGGGTTATCCCAGGGGGATACTTTGGCTGTTGGATGGGTTGTTGGTATTGGACTAGAGGATGTTGGTATTGGAATGTTTGTGGTTGGAATTGGTTATGGTTTTGAAAATTTTGTGTAGGGTAGGGGTTTGGTCCTTGTGGTTGGCTAGGTTGTTGGTTATCTTTCCATCGGAAGCCTGGGTGGTCATTATACCTTGGGTTGAATGTGTTTGGGTATTGAGGCTTTTGAAAGTTTAGGGCATTGACTTCAGCAGGTGGTCCTCCTAAAAGAACATCCTTGATGGATGGAATGGTTGGGCAGTTGTCTGTTTTGTGGTCATGTTTATCACAGATTGTGCAAACAGAGTCTACAATTTGGATTTCATTGATCTTCCTATAGTCTATCTCTTCAACCTTCCTAGAGAGTGCTGTAAGTTTCGCCCTAAGGCTTTCCTCTTCTCTAAGTGTATGCATTCCAGCAGTTATTTGTGGCTTTTCAGAATAAGGTGATGTTCCCCATGTTTGGTTTTGTTCAGCAAGGATTTCTAGATACTCGTAAGCATCATTTGGGGATTTGTTTTTAAAGGTCTCATTACACATCATGTCAATGAATTGTTTGTTCCCCGGGCCCAAACCTTCATAGAAAATTCTTACTTGTTCAGGAATAGAAAAACCATGGTGTGGAACCATGTTTAGGGTGTCTTTGAACCTCTCCCATGTTTCATAAAATGACTCTCCCTCTTTTTCAAAAAAAATTTGGATGCTCTTTTTTAGTGCAATGGTTTTGTGATGGGGGAAGTATTTTTTGTAAAATTTTCTTTGCAGTTGGTTCCAAGTGTGGATTGATGAAGGTCTCAGATTATTTAACCAGTTCTTTTCTCGATCCTTAAGTGAGAAAGTAAAGAGCCTCATCTTATCTGACTCAAGTTGATGTGGTGAGCACATGGTTTCAACAATGTCATTGAACTCCTTGACATGAAGGTAAGGCATTTCTGACTCCATCCCATGGAAAGTTGGAAGGTGGTTTAGGACATGAGGTTTAAAAATATAGTGCGCATCTCCTAGGGAAGCATTCCTAATTCAAGATGGTGCATTGGTCCAGGTAGGTGTAAGGTAGTCATTCATGGTTTGATCGACTGCATTCCCCAAATTTGGGGCTGCCTCATTTGGATTTCCATTTTGGTTCCCGCCCGGGTTTATGAGTTGGTTTCTTTGAAGACTCTCCATTGAAATTGACTCAATCTTTAACTCTGGGGTATTAGGAAGATTAGGATCCAATGTTGTACTTGACTCCCCTATCCTATGACTTTCCACCCTAACTAGTCTGTTTGAGTTATTGCGGGTGAAGGCGGACATGCGCCAAAAGAAAAAAAAAGCGAGAAAAGGAAAAGATAAGAGATCTTGGGTGAGAATAGAAGAATGGGGGTGAGGAAAGAAGGTTTTTGTCTAAGGAACTTACTTGGTCCCCGAAAACGGTGTCAAAATTTGGTTTCGCCCAAATTTACCCAAGTTTTAAGGGTCAAGCGGTCGCTTGTAGTGTAGCTTGGGTTGTCGAATCCTCAGAGACCTAAGAAGAACCTTTAGACACTCAATAAAAAAAGATGGATTTTTGGCTATGAAGTGGCCAACTTGGGTTGATTTTAGATTGTTTTGAAAGAGCACTAAAAGATCTATGTGAATTCAAATTATGAGAAAATGAGTTGATCCTAGGTTATTGCTCGGGGTGGATTGAATGAATTCCTTTTTTTACGATTTTAATTTCATTAACTCAAGAAGGATTCATGCAATGAATTCAAACTAACCTCATCACTTACTGATTAAACACCTTCAAAACATATGATAATCACCTATACACTTGTAGGATCATTTTCATGAGCACTCCAAGGTAAAGGATGTAATTAGCACATGAAAGTGGGGTGAATAAATTCAATAAGGAAGAGGAAGAATAAAAATCATTGAATGAAATAAACTCAATTAAAAGAAATTAATAGCATTTAGGGAGTGAGAAATAACATTCAATCCATACTCTTACTACTCCCTTGGATCAACTCATAAAAGAGCTAGCCCTCCATTGATGACAAGTTCTCAACGGAAGCGGAAAGTAGACTTATGAGGGTGGAATTGAAGAAGTAAAAACAACAAAAATAACGATCACTCCACCGTTGTGTGAACAAAATCACAAGGTTTGGTGTGAAAAATTTCACACCTTGAGGCAACGGTATCAAGGTGATATGAATAAGAACAGAATAAGAGAAGAATAAGAACTTTTATTGAAGACTAAGGTGATTCGAACAACTTACATGAGAGGGAAGAACATTACAAAGGCAAATTGGCATAATAACATTACAATGAAAAGAAAGCACCAAGATCCCTAAATCCACCACCAATACTGCCTTAAATAGGAAAAAATGAAGTCTTGGCCGAGCCCCCAACATCCCATGTGCCTTTAATTAATTATGTTGGGGAAAGGTGGGTGGAACATTAATGATGAGAGACTTTTCAACTTCTTGCCCCGAAGTTGCAGCCAGCTTGCATCCACCGAAAAGACGCGCCTAAAGGACCTTCTAGAAGGCCGAATTTGAGTGGGACCTAGAAGACTTAAATGAAGCTCCGTATGTCCCCTAACATACTGTAAAATTTCAGCCCAAAATACGTTTTGGTTCGAGAGATATGATTGAAATAGTGGGCTGTTTTTCTGGGCCGCAGAATCTAGCCCAGAATTGAATCTTCAACTTGGACCGCCTTAATCACCACCATTGAGGACACATTAGCACTGTATACATAAGAATTATTTGTTCCTATATATGTCTTCTAGACTCCCATGAATTTTGGGCTTCATTGGGCCTGTATTGTGGGCCCCAAAGTCCGATCAGTGGGATGATATCCAATCTGCCTTCTCCAGAATTGTTTCCTTTCTTCGCCAAAAATCATCATCATCCTTTATGAATCCTCCATTGACCCCTGAATGAAAAATGTTCATATTTAATTTTATATCCATTTCCAAAAATATCAAATTAAAATATGGATAATTACATTCTTTTAAATCAGATGAAACATTGGGCCTAAATTGGTGCATATTAGGCATGGAGTGCACAAATGAAGAGAATGGATGTTCAAAATTAAAATCCACTAACTCAGGCCCATAAGATCAAAAATAAACATTTAATAACATTAAAATGTAATCAAAATATGTGTTTTTATTGGCTAATCAAACTTCCCCTTGCTTCTTTAGTTGAGTGCAGTTTTTCTTTCAGTGGCCCTTCTTGCCACATGTGAAACAGACAACATCCTATTCTCTTGCTTTCCCTTTAATCTTCTTCTTCTTGTAAGGGTGTGAAGAAGCTTTGGGATTAAAGATCTTTACTTCCCTTTTCGTGTGTTCAACATAAGGACAAAAGGTTTTTCGTGCTTCATATATTTATATACTTGGAGAAGGGGGATAAGAAGATATGGTAGAAAATTCTCAATGTTGTTCATATTAAAATTCAAAACAAAACTGGAGAAGCTCTGAGAGAGTGGTGCCAAAATGAGATCGGTGCCCAGATCTTCGGGGAGTTTAAACCTTAGAACCTCTTGGCAATCAATGTAGCTAATGAGCTTGATTACGTGAGGCCCAGCTGGAGAACCCTCTCCAATCTTACTCTGAAAGAGCGCCTTGTAAATCTCAAATTGTTCCTGTATAGCTCTCTCCTGGTAAAAACCACAGAGGTGCTCAAGCATTTTATATGTATCCATGTTTTCATGAGACTTCATGAGTTCACTAGACATAGATGAAAGTATCAAAAATTGAACGTCGACTGCGTCGTTCATATATTTTTCATAAACTAGGAACTCTTCATCACTCACCTCTTGAGTAGGCGGATCAGGCAGTGAGGATTCTAGCACGTAAGATTTTCGTTCATGGCATATAACAACCCGAAGGCGTCTAAACCACTCATGGAAATTACTGCCATAGAGTAGATTTCCTTTATCCAATATTGATCATAAGGATAGTGAGCTTATCATTTTATTCTACAATTAAAATAGTGGATTATTAGTATTTTGCTTGATTAGAGATTTTGTGAGAAATAATTAATTGATTTCGTTAAATCTCTTGCTATTTTATTGAGTCCCAATAGCCTCACTATTGAACTTGAAATGTCTAGTTGTTAGGACATTCTTAGTGGCAAGGATCCATATTCCACTTCGCATAACCCCAACAAGGGTTGGTCAAGCTATTTTGAAGGCATTTAGGTAGGCAGGTCTTTGCCAACTGCAAGCTTGCGACTCCTTGATCCATTGAGTGGACTCCCCAATCCAGAAATCCTAACTTAGATTTTCTCAACACTTGCCACCAAATTACACCAAGTCTAACAAGGGCTACTCCTCTTGATGTAAAATGATTAAGTCAACCCAAAACTTTTATAAGAACTCCCCTTATAAAAGTAAGTGTCCCAACAAGGGTTGGTCAAACACATAGTTCTATTGAGTTTTTTTCCTAATCAAGTAACGAAAGGCTTAGTCTAACTTAATATTAGAATGAGGGATTTTATTTTATTATGCATAAATATTTATCTTGTTTTATCCTTTACATGTCTTGTTAATATTTAAGTGGATGTTTACTTAATTAATTGACCATGTTTGGATAAAACATTTACGCATAATCAATTTTATTTAAATTCCGTATTTTACAAATTAATTCATTCATTTATGTGATCGTGGTCTTGCATTAATAAATATAATTTTAATGCATTAGAAAGAAAATAATTAATTAATTAAATGACCGGATCATGAGCTTATCTAATGATTGATTTAATGAGCGAACATTAAATCAACCTATGACCTAGGGGAAATAACTCCTTATGTTGGACTTGGCATAAGCTACAACATTCCATGTGTCCACCGATGTATTACTGAGTTGGCGTTATTATGGTTTCATTTTGAACCGTCCCCACGCGCCTTGGGATGCTCCATTAATTACAAATATTTATTACTCACATGCATGTGAGGGGAACTAAAAGATTGGTTAAAGGGAATTACATAAATATCCTTGGACATGCAGGTCCTACATAATAATGGATGAAGGGATGACTCATAGGTCATCTTTTAATTTAATATTAAATAATTGAAAAACCATGCAATAAATTTAATTAAATAAATGTCAACACATACATAGGTCTTGGTCAAACTCATGAACCGTCACACATACAACGAATACACAAAAGTAAACAGCTAGCATTCATTTCATTATTCGTTCTTTTATTATTTAAGATAAACACGCTTGCATTAATTAATTAATTAATTAATTCTCTTTCATCTTAATGATAATCTGATCTTATTTGGAGATACCCATCATTAATGACATTCATGGAAAATAAACGACAAAACCAATAATGACATATTAATTACAATAAATTAATTGAGCATTTAAAATTCTTTAAAAGCATTATTAAATTGTCAAACACACAACGGTGTGTTAATCAATAAAATAAGGTTTTAATGCTGCAATTTAAAATTTAATGTAATTTTAATTTTTTCCATTAATGGGAGACTACACGGTGTGTACATGTAGCTACACGCCATGTACTTTGGTTGTCGTATATCCAAGTCACATGTTTGGGGCTTCAGTGTGTTGACTCAACCAGACTACATGGTGCATACATGCCAATTACACAGCATGTATCCGCTTGTCGTGTGTCAGGTTGGCCCAGTCAATATGTGGTGTTCAATAAAAGCACCACATATAATTAATTACTCGGCGCATCTAGATACATTGTGCATGGGTATACAACGTGTGCTTCAGCCGCATGTCGTGTAACCCAGTTTTATCAGCCAATGATTTGGCACTTCCCGATGGCATCTCTGATCGATCTTCATTTGTTTTTAAACATTTAAGAAAATGAAACACTGAACGAACATGAATAATATGTCGATAACATGTTAATTCAAATCAGATTAAAGAATGAATAACATGAAATAAAATCTAACCACAATTGCGCATAGATCAACAATCAAATAAATAATTATAAATTTAAACGTTATTGTTTTGATACCGCTTGTTGGTTACGGGCGCAGCATAAACGTGTGATGGTGGGTGATATATTAAAATTTCTTTTAATAATTGTTTCCCTAAACCAAGGGTGAGGATCTTGCACGTCAAATTTATAATTAATTTATTTAATATCTGAAAAATAAATACATGGGTTTAGGAACTTTCTTCGTTGATGATTATTGATCGTCTGAAAAGGCTTTTCTAGATTTCCTTTGTTGCGTTTGTGATGATCCAAGGGTAAAATCTTCGCATGTGCTTCAATGGTGTCTGAGCAACGCCACTTGTTCTCCAGGTGCTAGCGCAGCGAATCGAATGTCTTGTGTTGTTCGTTCTTGGTCGCTCATTCTTCGGTTTTGAAGAAATTTTCTCTTGGGTTTCTTATTCTTGAGAAGGAGAGAGGAGTTAAGAGAGAATTTGTTATGCACAACAATTATCTATTTTCAAACTTGGAATTGGTTTCAAATGAATTACACAATACACGTAGTCATCTATTTATAGAGTTGAGATTTTGGTTACAAAATTTAATGACTGCAAAATTTAATTACTAACAGTCATTAAATATAATTATAACCATTAATAAAATCTCATGCCACATAATAATAATAACAATTTATTATTTTGTGGTGCGCCAATATATGCAAAATGGATAAATAATATTTACCGACTCGTAAATAATTATTTTATCACCCGACACGGTCTTGGTCCGTTTGAACTCCTGTTGTATTTATTGAACACCCGAATAAATATTTTATTCTCTTAAATAAATATTTTATTCACAAACTAGTAAAAAAATATTTATTAAATATTCAATAAAATAAATAAATATATTTTATTCACAATCTGGTGAATAAATATTTATTTAATTTATACGATCAATAGAACTTAAATAAAATTATTCCTTGGTCTGAAGAATAGTATGGATTCCATTAATTAAATTCAAATAGAATTTAATCGAGACTATCAGAAACACTTAGTGTGTGACCCTCTAGGATTCTTTCTCATTGGCATTAAGTGAGTTTGCCTAAAATCCAAAATTAATGTCTAGAAACAGGTCAAGGCACCCGATGGAAAGAATTTAAAGTCGTATCGATGATGACTATATACAAATGCTCATTGTGTAATATAATCCTTTTGTCACATAATCTTATCAAGCAGGTTGCATGATTGTGTCATCAACCTATATTCTTAATACATCATTCTTTGACCATCTGAAGTAAACTCATCGTTACACCATGACCATGGAATTTAGGGCGACGGTTCTATTTCGATCAAAGGGTTGAGATATCAACTTCCATAAATATGAAAGGGACAAATCATTTTTTGACTTATTCATTAATAACATGTCATTCGTGATGCACCCAACGTACCCTACTTCTCGCCAGCATATGACGTGATGGTTTTTGTCAACAAATCTAAGTACGCGAGTCGTGACATGCATTAATGATAATTTTAAAGTCTAAGAACCATTACACAAGCTCGTAGATAGAAATATCTGATGACACACAAACATGCAGAATTCCTACTGACAGATCTGTTCTCATAATCTCCCGTTTTAGAGATTACCAAATGCGAACTTCATGAGAAAGTCTCATCTGCTTACGAGTACTCGCACTTGGCAGTCTGTATACTATGTGTTTTATCATAGTATGTTATCCGACCGCAGAACTATATTAAGAATATTGTCATAACACTTCAAGGTTCTCATCATAATGGGAAACTATTATGACTTTTATCAATGCAAAAAATACTCTAGGATATTATTACATTATGGTCATGCAAATTGATAAATAATATGTAATAAGATGTTTAGTTTAATATTTAATACATCAAATATTCATATAATCAAAGTACAGACAGTTGGTTCTAGGACACCAACTCTAACAATATACATTATTCCCTTTCCCATGACAAGTATGTTACACCCTGACTCGATAATATATATTTTCCATTTAGATTATGAGCAAAGCTTGAAGTAGGTTTATACAAGAATGCAAGAGCGGCCCGGAAAATTCAGTTGCCCCAGTCCAGTATCAAAAAGTTTGCCCTAAATATATTGAGAGATACAGTAAAAATATAAAATTATTGCCCTTTCTTTGAATATTTTTTTATTTCTTGAGTGTTGCCCTAGCCCGAGGGCTTTCTGGGCTTGCCCCAGGGCCGGCCCTGCAAGAATGAACTATCCTGATATAGGGAGTTGTATGTCATGGTTGTTATTGATCACCCAACTACTTCTTTTCCCATTGCTATATCGTTTTGATTGTTGTCTGAGAACCCGGTTTGATATGTGTATATGCATATGTGTAAGCATGTTTATACATACTCCTGTTTATTTACTGTATGAGTTGAGACGTTATTGGTAATGGTCTGCAGAGTATTTATGCTCACACCCTGCATGTGCACTTCAGTGGACATGCATTTACTGCATTTCAGTTATGAACGACTTCACTAATAACTATTTTGATGCATTGTTGGTTAGTTGGGTTTAGTCGTTGATTTAGCATGTTTGGTCTCCATGAGACATTAAGTCTTTATTTTTGCTCATTGCCTATTTTTCTTAGCCACATCTAATCTATCCAGTTATGCGTATGGCTCTGGTTGGTGTTTGGTGTCAAGTTGGTTTGTATGTTTTATCAGCATTCATGTGGTGATGGAGTTATTTTTAATTTATGTTATTGCTATACTATGTAGCGTTGATGTGTAGGTTACTCTTCACGACAACCAGGTTATTTTGGAAACATCCAACATACAAACGAGTCCGACTATATTTTTGATAGAATGTAGATATGACTTATTTTAATAACTGAAGCAAGTAAATCATTCCCAAATGATAAACTAAGAGTTAAGGTTCTGGTCATAAGTCCTTGAGAATCAGGAACACTCTTGGGGTCAAAAGCGGTCTAATTGGGGTAATGTTCGGATATTCGTGTTTGGGTTGATGCACTGCAAGGCTCTTAGAATGATTTGCAATGGAATGTTCTTTTTGTTCTTTGTTTTAGTCTTCAATGCTAATTTGTATCCTTAATGGTGCTACTTTTATGATGCCTCGTTACATGGATTTTCTTTCAAACACATGATAAAATTGCGGTTTGATTGTGTTAGGAAAGGAGTTTTGGGGAAAATCTAATGTAGAGGGTTCTTAGGACTTTAAAACGATGGTGTGTTCATATAAGAGTCCCATTGGTTGGCGACGGGCGATCAACTGGTTGGATAAGACCTCTATGGGATTATGATTTTTGGGTAAATTATTGAAAGGGATGAGGGTGAAAGCTAGAATGAATTTATTCATTTATTTGTTGGATTTTATTAATAAGAAGAGAGTTCATCGTTACCGGGGGTGTCATCACGATGTAGGGAATAAACTCACCAGCGCCTTCACCGGAAGGGCCACAAGGAGGCCGCCAGCCTTCCAACTCTCGTGGACCTGCGGCGGTCTCGGCGGACCTCATTTCCCTCATCCCAGTCACCGCTACCTCGAGAAGGAACAGGCAGCTCCGTCCGGCAAACCGGGCACGAATTGTGAAGCCGCAGCCACGGAACGATGCAATCCGAATGGTACAAATGGTTACAAGGAAGCTTTCTGGCCTCGTCGCCGATACGGAACGCCTCCTTGCACACCGGGCACTCCGACTGGTTCATCATATGAGCCGCTCTGATCTTCACCGTTGGGATCACATCGATCGCCGACGCCGGGGCCGGCGGCGGCCCCGACCGGTCGTTCGCGGTCAGCTCCTCAATCAGGTCGTCGAGCCCAGTGGGGCGGAGAAAGTAATCTCCGGCTGGAGCCGCATCCTCCTGGGGATCCAAGGGTCCGAGAATGAGCCTGGAGCGGGGGCGGGCGAGGAGGCCGCTTTCAGGCCTCCAGAAATCTCCGTCGTCGTCAAGGCCACGGCTTCTCAGCCAGGTGGGGAAATGGGAGGGTCCGAACCTGCGATATGGCCGCCGCGGAAACCGTTGGACGGCGTCAGGGTCCTGATCCTGCCAGGGGCGGACCATGGGGGCAGGATGGAAGAGCGTATGATACAGGGCTTCGAGCAGGCGAGCTTCCGGCGAAGGATCGAAGGTGGAGAAATCGATCGCTGATTCATGCGAGTCAGAGCCTTCTATCTCGTGAAGGAACTGGCCAAAGCAGTGTGGGCAGGCGATCCGGGTGGGGTCCCTGGAGGTGGCGCTTACTACCTGATGGCACCGGTAGCACCAGTACAGCCCGCCGTTCCCATAGCCGTTCATTGCCGGAAGACAGCCCAGAAACGGCTGCAGTTCAGCGTGAATAAATTCAAATACTGTGTGGCGAAGGAGGCGTAATTGATGAGGAAGAATCTGAAAATAGGAAGGGAATTCAACAGAGGGTTGTGATGTTTACGACTGGTAAAGGGATAACTTTTAGCTTGGAGAAAGCGATTCCAAAGATGTTTGTTAAAGAAATTAATACATTGGAATTCAAATTTATGGATGAGCAGTACAAAAGCAACATAGAATGCCAAACTCAGGCAGCATGGGTGGAACAGGCGGATAAACAAAAAAACAAAGGCCCGTTCCTGCAAGCGGCTCTGGCTAAAATCAGCCGCTCAATGCAAACACAACTTCAAGTCTCGGCTATCCGAAATATGATACAACATACAACTTCACCCTTACATCAATGGGTCCGTCGTCGCCGCCAATTGCACAAACAGCCACAGGGATCATTGACAGGTGCCGGATTGTGAGGGGGAAAACAACAGGCTCAATTGTACTGCCGTCTTCAGGGATTTGAGAAGACGGATTAACAACCCATGCAACATTATTGAGCGGCCTGTATTTACTGGGGCACGCCCTTGTGCCAAAGGGTCTGTTCTTTGGAAAACTAAGGACCATTGTGGAGGTAGCATCGAGCCATTCAGCCGTCAATCCATCCACCTCATCATAATAAATACGCCGCTCAATCTACATGAGTGGAAAATGGATGACTAAAGATGACAAGACTTCACAAAGACAAGAATGAAAAGGTGCAGCCATGAAGAAAACTCACTGCTAGCTTCTGAACGTAAATAGACATGAATCTTGGCCCCAAACCCAATACTCTAGCTTCTGACACCAATTTCTGGGGGCACAATATCAACATCAAATTAAACAAAAATAATCACAGAAAGAAAAATGATGATAATAATAATAACATGAATACTGTTACAAAGGAAAAAAGAATATTATAAACTTCACCCTACCAGAAATGATAAACATGAACAGCATGAAAATGTTAAGACACATATCATAACCATTAAAAAAACATACCTCTCTCTTATTAAGCAGAACCCACATGTAGAGTCGATCGCAGGCATCCTTAACATGTCTTGAAGCCAATGCCCTCTCATTGCAATAATCAGCAGCATCAGCAAGAAGTTCAGTGCACGGAACCCCATGCTTTGCCGCTGCAGCCACTAAAGCATCACACCAATCCTTAGAATCTGCAGCGTTTTTATCAAATCTCAAACCAGTGAAACATCTACTGTTTTCTTTTTCACCTTCCTTCACAATATGGGATGTTCTGTACATGTTTTCAGCTTCCAGAGCCGCAGCCAGTGCTCGATGCACTAAGATATCAGGATAGCGACGCAATGGTGAAGAAAAATGTGTGTACAGAGGGACAGCCAAAGCATAATGGCCCCAGTCATTTTCTCCTCCTTTCAAAACTCCACTACAGAAGTACTTGGCCACTTGCATTGGCTTTAGAGCATAAGACATAATAATATCACACAACACAGAATCATCCTTTAACTGTTCCCTGATTCGCTCCAATGAATGCTGAAACTGCCCATCAGAAGTATCCAGTTCTAAATTATGCTTACCACAGAAAGCTTCAAGCTCTCTAAGCTTCCGCAGATCAGGTTCGGTGTGCCTACGCAATAATGCACTGCCAGGAAAAGCACGTGATATAACTTCTGCTGCAGTTACATTTGCCAAGAGCATAAATTCCTCAACAAGAGAGTATGAACCTTCCTGTTCATTAGACATGATTGTATCATATGGATTTCCATCATCATCAAATAAAAAGGAAACTTTTGGGCCTTCCAGCCTAAGAGCGCCATGATTAAACCGATTCTCCCTTAATGTTTTGGAAATTTCAGAGAGAAGTTGAATAGACTGAGTTACATTCATCCAGTCAATATGATCATGCAATCGGGCTGATCCGTCTTTCAAAGTCTTTAATTGCTCAGCATTAAAGGAGCCATCAATGATACTCTGTACATGATCATATGAAAGCCTGCAACACGACCGCACCACAGTACGACCAATCCAGCGATCTATGACAGCCCCAGAAAGACTGATGTCAAACAAGATAGAAAAGGCAAGTCTGTCAACACCAGGAACAAGGGAGGCCAAATTCTCCGAAAGCAATGGTGGCAACATGGGTAATTTACGGTGCAACAGATACACACTTTGAGAACGATTTTGAGCTTCGGTGTCTAAAGCTGACTGTGGCTGAATGAAATAAGATGCATCAGCAATGTGAACGCCAACTCTGTAAACCTCATTGGACAACTTCTCTAAGGATAAAGCATCGTCCAGATCAGTTGCAGTGGACGAATCAATAGTAAATGTGCACAATTCTCTAAGATCTCTTCGACTAGCAGTTTCCATGGATGGAACCTCCCAAGGAACGGATGGAAGACATGAGAGTGCTTCGTGAGAAAATTCAGAACAGTGCACTGCATTTTCATATAGGATTGCACCAATATTGGGTTCTATTTCTCCACCACGTCCAAAGCTATGAAGAACACGGGCTTGTGGAACAGGGCTGTGTTCTGGCCAGTCCACAATTTGTGCAGCTAGAAGCTCATTTTCTACAGTTGCATCACCATTTTCCAACATTCTCTTTATCAAATCCGGCAGCCATTCAACAGGGGCCATCATTTTTTGAAATTTTGGATCTGTGGGCAATAACTGGATGTGCCTGGGATCGGAAAAAGGCAAACTCTTTTTATTGGGTCCTTTCTTGATAACCTTACCATGATCAATCCAATCCTTGGCATTTAGATATCCAACAATGGCATCCCGATGAGGAGACCTTTTGATGATTGCCACAACTCTGCCAGTTGGCCGCTTAGAGGGGAATGAAGTGACTGCAGCACAAATACTCGCCAATTCATTTATAACATTACTCTGAACATCAACGCCAGCTACATGACAAGAGGTGTTTCCAGAAGCAGGACAATTTTCAGAACGGGCATGCTTATCATCCACTTCCAAATTATTTTCCACTTTGGAGTTATCAACAAGTATGCCCGTGCCTTCAGGTGGTGCATTGCAGTTCTCTATGCCACCGGAATTGTTAACAGGTACATTTGATCCTCTCATCCTGGGCCATAAAGGCAAAGGATCAACTTTAATCGCCACAACATCTCCATCAACCTACAAGTGACTAGGTTTCTTAACAAATATCACCCATATTTAAGAACATGAAAATTAAATAAAAGCTTCCATCTTCCAAAAGGTAAACAAAAGAGAGAGAACAATCATGTTTGGTGTCATATAAATGTTTTCGAAGGAAATGAAATTGGTTCTGAAAGTACAAATGGAATGGAAAAAGAAACAGCACTGGGCTTTAAAAATGAGCATGGAAGTAAATTTTTTTAAGAGCAACTGATTAAATTTTATTTGAAATGAATCATTTGAGTGTAACAATAGGAAGGGAAATAATATTGTCAATAAAATAAAAAATAAGGGGTTAAATAGTCAAAAAAAAATACAATACTAAAACAATGCATCCATCAACCAATGAAAGAGTAGTTTTCTTAATAGCCGTGACACATTTAAGAACATGAAAATTAATGGTGCATTTGGTTCAGGGAAACGTTTCTGTTTTATGTTTTCATTTTCACAGAAAACAGAAAATACAATGGAAACAGTGTTTTGTTGTTGAAAATGAAAATGAAAATGAAAATGAAAATGAAAATGAAAATGGGCCAAATTTTAGGATTTGTGATTTATGCATAAGGTTATGAAATTATTTATAAAATTGGAAAACAATGAAAATGAAAATGAAAATGGGCCAAATTTAGAGGGAGAAGATGTTTTCATTGTTTTCCAATTTTATAAATAATTTCATAACCTTATGCATAAATCACAAATCCTAAAATCATAAATTTTAAAAACATCCTAAAACCATAAATCATAGTCTTAAAACAAATTTAAAATCCTGAATCAGAAATCATAACCTCTAAAATTCAAAATCATAAAACCTAAATCATAAAACTCAAATCATAAAATCCAATACCAACTAAATTACTAAGGCCTAAACTCAAAAAAATTAAACCCCAATTCCTAATTCTGAAATCCTAAACCCTAATCATTAATCTCAGAATTTAAAATCCTAAATCTCTAAAATGATAACCTTAAATGCTATAATTTCAGTGTCAAATATATGGTTGCTAAAACACATCTTTCAGATTTTTATTCTGAATCAGAAATCATAAAACTCATTTTAAATCCTGAATCAGAAATCATAACCTCTAAAATTCAAAATCCTAAAACCTAAATCATAAAATTCAAACAAAACCCTATACCACCTAAATTACTAAAGTCTAAACTCAAAAATTTTAAACCCCAATTCCTAATTCTTAAATCCTAAACCCTAATAATTAATCTCTGAATTTTAAATCCTAAATCTCTAAAATTATAACCTTAAATACTCTGATTTCAGTGTCAAAAATATGGTTGCTAAAACAAATCTTCCAATTTTTTATTCTTTAAAATTATTTCCATTTTCCAATACCAAACATGTTTCCCGTGATTTAACAAATAAAAATGAAAAGTGTTTCCAAAAAATGAAAATGGAAAAGAAAAACATGAAATATTTTCATGAACCAAATACACAGTAAATCAAAACATTAAATTTTCAAAGGCAACACAAAACAGAGAAAATTCAAACAAACAAAATAGACCAATAATTATCACGCTGACACCATGACCTTCAAGACCAAGAAATGTCAGTCTAAAACTATCAAACAGTAACCAAAAGATCTCTAAATACAAAGTGAACAAACACAAACCATTAGTCAATCAATAGAGGTCAGCAAAAAAATTAAAAGATATTTCAATAAATACAAGCTGGCCAAAACATAACAAAAATGAGTCTGACACAAACAATTAATAATTCCAAAGAACACACATGTTGCATCACTAGCTCATATTCCTTATACAGGGAAGATAACAATAACTGGGACTCAAACCACTTGTAGAAACAGACCACACAGTATAAAGGCCAGAAAATGAGGAATAGTTACAAGAAATCAAAATGGTACATTAATAGATTTGTTAGTGAACAAGTCCTGACCACTTTTTATACTAAATATAACAAGCAACAGGAGGATAGAAAGAGAGTTCATGCTTCCTGGTCTAGAAAGCTCTAGATGGCCAAAAGGTAGTGCAGCTTGAATGTATTTTAGCTTATGGGGTGTTTTATTTGATAAAATCGGCAGCATCTGATAGAAACCCAAGTCAAAGGTAATCTGGTCATTGATGGGGGGGGGGGGGCTATTGGTTGTTAGAGGAGAGAGAACATTGTTGGTATATTTGTTTCGCTGGGACCACGGGGGATTGGTTATAAGTAGGGCGGGGGTAAGAGAGAAGGCGGGGAGGAATTCAGTTGGGACGTCGGCCGTAGGCTTGGATTCAGCCAGGTGGGCTGGGGCGAGGGAGTTGTGCCTCCTCTCAAAGTGTCACTTATTTCCATCTTCCTCCACTTCCGCATGTAATTCTGTTGGTTTTGTTTCTATATACAGTGTCCTGCCCTCAATTTCTTATCATTTGGTCCAACCTGCCAGCACACGCCATTGACTTTTCTGTTCAGCTCCGATGGGCATGCTCATAAGACATTGGGATCTTCATTGGAGGAGGCAAGCTCTGGCGGAAACAGTCTTTCTCCATCTTCCGACTCTCGTACAGAATGGCCGCACGCGGCTGTTCTCACTCACGCAGGCCGAGACGCCCTGCCGGAAGAAGGCACTACAACCTACCACTCCTCCCACAGCGTCGTGCACTGCCAAAGGTGCACCTTGTGATCACGTCGAGCGCTGCCATGGGAGTCGGCTACACTTCCAACGCAACAGGTATGTGCCCAGCTGCTCAGCCACCAACACCCCGCGCAACTATTCATTAGCAGAGGTACGCTCGGCCGGCCTGCTTTTGACGGAGGCACTCTCCACCAAATACATCTGCACCAGGCGCCTGCATCCTGAAGTGACAGACCTCCGCAACAATGGAAACAAGCCATCAGAACCACCTCAATAATGTGATACAACGCTTGGGGCTGTTGGAGTATACTCTCTCTCAATAACGGTCTACCTGGATGTCCTCAAATCAACACATCAAACTTCGGAGAAGGAGAGGAAGGTCCAAGCGGACTTCCCCAAGGCGTTGGCGTCTGACCAGGCAGAGCTCCGCAAGGAGCTAGCGTGGGACCAAGCTGACCCCATCGCTCAATCTCCACCTTACTGCGCCAACTAGAGAAAGCTCCTTAGCTTAGCGAGGCACACCCATCCCCCGGTTATGGAAACCTCCTCTCCCTAGGCAGACACAGTCGGCGACTTCCATCACCATATGACTGGGCTGCTGCGCGAGCCACGCCTCCTCACTACATGGGGGTTGACACACATCTTGCATCTCGGCATGTAGAGCTTCTCGGGTTTGATGGCAAAGACCCACGGGGCTGAATCACTCGAGCTGAGATGTATTTTCAGATTCAGCAGACCACCGAAGCAGCAAAGCTGGCTCTGGCTCAGATAGTACGGAAAACATCACGATTCATTGGTTTACAATTCTACTCGAGGTGGACCCGGCTCTAACGTGGACATTGTTCAAAGAGGAGTTGATCGATAGTTTCTGCGGCTTGGAAATTCAGAATCCATATGAAGAGCTTCCAGCACTAGTAGCAGGGATCAGTTCCAGAATATATTGAGCAGTTTTGCGTATCTGGAGTCTTTGTTACCCTGTCAGCCTGAACTCCAATACGTTGGTTATTTCCTACATGGCTCGTGCGACGACATTCGAAGTTGGGTTCGCATTCACGACCCAACAACCAGACTCTAAGCCATGCGATTAGCGCAACATGTGGAGTTGGCTATCATGGGAGGCGAGGGCTATTAATGCCGCGGAGGAGGGTCGCAAAAATTCACCATGGTCCGCGAGTATGGACCATGGAACCCGCCAAACCGCTCAGGGCCACACCAATCGGATATGGCCTTTCTCCAACCAGGGAGACGGAGCAACTGTCGGGACGGGAGATCGCCGTGAGGCTCCTCACACTACCCCAGATGGGCATGGCATTCGCCACCTAACGACAGAGGAGTGGAAGGACCGACGACACAAGGGTCTATGTTTTCGATGCAGGTTGCCCTTTAACCCCATGAACAAGTGTTCCAATCCACACTTGTGGGTGCTGCTGCTGGGAGACGGAGATGGCGGCACTAACGAAGGGACAACCAAGTGGGGCACGACACCAACCCCCGAAAAGCGGAACCAATCCCCCACATTTAGCCTTGAGGACAAGGCTGATTTCAAGGGGTGACCAGTGAAAGAAACCCAAGTAAAAAGTAATTTGTTCATTGTCAGGGGGGATATTAGTTGTTAGAGGGGAGGGAGAGAATGTTGTTAGTATGTTTGTTTCGCTGGGACCACGGGGGACCGGTTATAAGTACGGTAGGGAGGGTAAGAGAAGAGGAATTCAGTTGGGACGTCGGCCTTAGGCTTGGATTCGGCCAGGTGGGCTTGGGTGAGGGAGTTGTGCCTCCTCTCAAAATGCCTCTTATATCCATCTTCTTCCTCCTCTTCTGCATGTAATTCTGCAGTACTGTTTCTATATACAGTGTTATGTCCTTTATTTCCTATCAGTATTCTCGCCTCTTTAATACCTGAAAGCATCTTAAGAGGAAAAAAAAAACATTAGCAGATTTTTGTGTGTGATCAGTTATTTTTCCTCGCAAATGAAAAATCACTTGGCGTAACACCCCGACATTTAAATTTATTTTTATTTTATTATTTCTTGGCTTTTGTTACTCGCGTCAAGGTTCGGGCTGGGTCCCGGTTTAAAATTTTTGACGTTTAATGACTTCGGAGGGTTTCGGACCAATGCGCGGGCACCGCATGGCGGTAGCCGCACGGTCGGCCCAGATACATCTATCGTCCGAAATAAATAAAGTTTTATGTAAATGAAATAAGTTAAATGTTTAAAACGTAATAATAATAATATTATTGTGTTGATAATAATATTGTTATTATTAAGAATTGTTAATAATATTATCATTATTTACAATTGTTATTAATATAATTATTATTAAATTGTTATTAATATCTTTATTATTTAAAATGAAATTATCATTATCCCTATAATTGTAATTATTTTTCTTAATATTCAAATTGTATTTGTTCTTATTATTTTTATTATTTTTATTATTATTATTATTATTGAAATTATTATTATTGATATTGTTGTTGTTTTTAAGAAAAATTATTATAGTTATTATTAAAAAAATTATTATTATATAAATGGTATTATTATTATTATTATTATTATTATTATTATAAAAGTAATAAAATGAAAAAAAAAAGGGAAACCCTAAACCACTCCCCCCACTTTCACGTTGCGCGTTGCACCCCCCCGATCGCGTTCCCCCTCCCTGTTGCGCACCAGGCCGCTCTGGCCTTCTCCCCGGCTCCTGACTGCCTCCGTCCTCGCCCCTCCGCGCTCCGGCCGCCCTCCTCGTCGTGCTTCCCACCAGCGGCGGCCTCCCTCTCCATCGCGCCGGCCCACACCCCCTTGCTCCCTTCCCTTGCGCCGGCGAACCCAACCCCCAGCTCCGGCCATCCCTCCCGCTCTGGCGTCCCCGACCTCTGTCTGGCCTGCTCCAGCAGCGACAGTTCCCCCCTGTTTCCTCTCCCACTCTGGTCAGTCGCGATCTTCTCCGACGAATCCGCCTTGTCCGACAACCCTTCCCCCGGTATTTTCTCCCTTAGTTTTAGGGATTTTCCTTCAATTTAACCACTCCCTAATAGCACGAATTGTAATTCACATGTTCTTTTTATCGTTTTAGGTGTGTGATTGGTTCGCAGGGCGCTGTTTCTTTTTCCATTGAGGTTTTGTCGCATCCGCTCTTGGTTTTAGCTAGACGTTTCCGTCTCATTCCATTCTGAAGCAATCAATTGGGGCTTATGTTACTTCAATTATTATTTTTACATGATTTGATGCTCCGTGGTATAGCTAATTAGTATTTTATGACGTTTATAGATTTTTAGAACTGATTAAAAATAGCTCTTGAAGTGTTCCCTGTTTGTGTTTAAGCATGCTTAAGCCCAATGTGTTTGATTAAGTGGTCAATCTTGTTTAATAAATTTTTTAGTATGATTTGCACCCTGGTAACGCACTAAAGTAAATTTATTGTGGTGTTTTCTCGATAGTATAATTTGTTAAAAAAAGTTTTCAAAGTAAATCTTCAATTATGATTATGTCCGCAGGTGTCGAATGAGCCTGGTTAAATGTAAATTGGGTTTTGATAGTGAAATTAGATGATTTGTGTGGTATTTCCCCTTTGAATTGTTATGTTATGATCGGATTTTGATTTAGGCTTTTATGTGAAATATGGTGTTTTTGTGACGTGGATTGTAAGTTGTTCTGGAAAACTTCCCTTGTCTTTAAAAATGTTTATTTGCACCTTTTGAAATTATGTGAAATTGATGGGTTTGGTGAAAAGAAGTGTTGGTTTGAAAATAAAAATGTTTTTTTGGTCTTTCATGGAATTTGGAGGGTCTCATTTGATGACATCACATCCATGGGTGCACTAGGTGCACACAAAGATGTGCATTCAAGTGAAGATGATACTTTAGAATAACGTTCTTATTGCACCTTAGTTTCTCAAATGGCACTTAAATCTTGAAAAGGCATGTGTGTGGCGTATCATGTCGTTTTAAATGCATTATTTAAAACGTGGTCCGTTTTGAAATTGACACTTTCTTTGGTAAATGTTGGTATAAAGGACCGTTGGGTACATTTCATTAGATTGCCAACTTTATTCAGAGTTTGGAAAGAGTTTTATAAATGTATTTGGATTTGGAGATCTTAAAGGCTCGTTTGGCATTAGAAACATGGAAATGGTGTTTAATATAGTTCTGGTGAAGTTTCCAAAATGTGTTTGGTTTGGAAACCATTAGGGCATGTTTGGCATTTTAAGCTTAAAAATGGTGTTTGGTGTTGTACAAAAGAAAATCGATTTCTAAATAGCGTAAATGTCCGATTGGCAATTTCAAAGTGTTTTATAAAGTGGTTTTGATATTTATATGATGTGACGGTCCGATTGACACTTTGTATGTTGTGAGATGTATATAAATATATATATATATATTTATATATATATATATATATATATATATTTATATATATATATATATATAGGGCACCCCTATCTAGGATTTCCCTTTATGGGTTATCATATAGAGTGTCCATGTTTGGGGTAGGCAAGTGCGGTGGCGGCAGGTAAGATGAGTCACACGCGCGAGAGCCTCTTACTTACACAGTATTACTACCACCATGGGTTCCTGGGCGTCTTTTAGATGATCGAGTGACTGTTGTTGATCAACCCCGATTAGACGGGTTGGTACCCCTGGATTGGTTGTTAGGTCAGGCGGGCTTTGCCACTGGATTTGGTCAGTTTTAGGGCAGACAGTTGGTTATAAACTTAGAAGTTTCACCATACGCCGGCAGGTGGTTCCGAACCGAGTACGTTCAGAGGTCTTCTAGGGATGTTTAGGATCACCCATGGTTATTTTATATATATGTATATATATATATATATTCGCTTGTTTACTTTCCGTTGTTTTTAGTTTTCAGCATACGTTGTTCACTTATTTATTTATTTATTTATCTATTTATTTATTTTCAGCACAACTCTGTATCATTCTGATTAGATATTTGGTTTAGTTTTCGATATAAAAAGAATAATCGGTTTTGAAAATAAAATGTGGTGTGTGTTGGTTTTTTTAAAAAGAAATGGGAAAGACTATGTTAGCTAAGAGAAATGTAAAAACCCTATTTTTATATCTGTATTTCAAACAAGCATTAATGGATTGTTTCGTGGAAGGAAAGGTATGGATTCTGTGGTGTTTTACTACTGAGCATTTCGGTGCTCACCCCTACGTTATCTTTTCAGTTTCAGGTTTCATTAGTGTCGGATCGCTCTCGGAGCGAACTTGGTTCTGAGTTGGATGGTGACCTAGAAGGTCATATGGAGGTATGTGCAGTTTTGTTTTCTTTCCGCTGCTGGTTTTTATTTTTATCGTCAGTCTTTATTTATCTGTTTATCTATTTGGTTTATTCAATCCTAGTTTTGGGCTGAAATCGTTCTCATTGGTTGTATGCTTGATGTCCGGCACTAGTTGTCAGCCCATTGGGATCGGGAACACCCTTCGGACCATGCCGCGTACCGGCTCGGGCAACCGATTCATGGTCGACCAGGGTTGGTTCATGACACTCGGTAAATCTGCCCATTTGTTTTTTTCTCTTGCAATGCTCTCAAATTGAGGGAAATGCTTTAATTTTACAGTCATTTTCCCCACCTAGAGCTTCCTAATAACATTTTAATCGCTGTATTTTTATTTATTATTGTTATTTATTTATATTTATTTTTTATTTTTGTATTTCACAAAAGCTCAGCAAACTGGCAACTCTGCCTCGATTAAATAGAGCCTTTCATAGAGAAACAACAGATATATACCACACTTACAGCTCTATTTTGAGAAGGAATTCCATTAATGAGCACGTCAGTCTTCACCCCATCAATTCTGCAGTACGCCTAACAACCCCAAGGAGTTTGCATGAACGATCCGATCCGACAAATAAGCATCAAATAGTGTTGCACTGAAAAACATTATTTAATGGATGCGTACCTCAAGCCTGTTGTGAGCATTAACCCGAAACAGTGCCTTAAATACATTTCCTTTCTGCAGCACAAATGCAAAACATTACCGATGTTCTTCTGCACATATTTACAAACTTCTACAAGTGGATATTAAAACAAGTATTCAACAGAATCAATGCAACAAAGATCCCCTGTCATACTGACCTCTAATGCTTTGAGAACAGCTTCCATTGGCCAGTGTGGATTAAAATGTTTGTTTGGACCACATCTATCATTCTGATCCAAAGAAATAAAATCATCCCTTGTACAAGACTCAGCTGAAGCTTCAAAGAAATTTCCTGGGGTACAGGATTTTCGGTATGTTCTAGGGCCACGGTCAGATGAATATGCAAACCGACACTCCATGGCTTCTGAATCTAATTGTTTGCTAAACTGACTGGTCAATGAAGAATTAACAGAATCCACAGACGCTTTTGTTAGTCCATGAGCATTTGAAGAATAGGCATCTAGCTCAAGCAACTCTGGAGAAAAATTAAACATAGATAAAAATGCATAATTAGTAGAGCTAAAAAAAAATTATTCATTCAAATTTTCTCCACAAGGGCTACATCCACTGGACAGAAAATACACAAACAAGAAAGTGCCCATTTGAAAAACAAATTTAGAAACAACGGCACTCTTGCCACTATTTAGACAGATTGAGATGGGCTGAGAGAGGGAGAGAAACAGGGGAGGAGAGGTGATGATATTAGACTTTAACTAAATTGGGCATGGAGATAAAATGGAGGGTGGCGTAAGAGATCGTGAAAGCAGAACTAGCAGCGTTAGAGATGATATATTGAGTGTGATTTTAGAAAAAGACGGTGTATAACAATGACATAGATGTGAGATTGGGAACTCATGTCATTCCAAAAGTAGATTGTTTTCGACATGGAAAAGTAGATTTCCATCACAGGATTCAAGCTGAATAGCTAAAATGGAGAAATACTTTAGGCCAACAAATTTATAGGGTGAAAAAAGTAAATGAAACATAAACTAAAATGATAAGATGGGCATGTGGACATATAAAAATGGATAAGGTTATAAATAAATGTATGTGAGAAAAAATTGGAGTGACACTGATTGATGAGAAGATGGAGACAAGATTAAGAGGATTTTGACATGTAAAAACAAGGTAAGCAGATGCACTTGTTAATAGTGCATACTTAATGAGAAATGTATAAATATTAGACTAAGTAGAGCAATGCAGAAAGTAAACCGGATCAAGTTATCCAAAATGATTGTATTGTTAATAGTCTCGATGAAAATATGATATGATTTTTGATAGAGTTAATTGGTGATGTTTGATCCGTTAAATAGGTTTAAGGTTTGTTTGATGTTGTTGGGGCTGGTCAACCCAAGCTGATGCAAAAGCCCTCTTCCTTCGAGCATAAATTTCAATTCCAACTGAAATAAAATCGACACATCCTAAAACTGAAAAAATAAAATCCAGTCATTTGAAAACATAAGAGAGCATGCAGATGTTCAGGAAAGTTTAAAATTTAATCAGCTGACATCTACAACAAAAGAATCGTCCTATCGAGAAAGATTAATAAGATACCTGAAGCGGAGGAGTTTTGTTTAAGCCGTTGACACTGACGGCGACTCTTTCTCTTCTCCTTATCGCCATCTTCATTCCGCACAACCACGAACTGATCCACACCGTTCCCCCTCATCGAGGCGAACCAATAATCAAAGATCCACCAAACAAGCTCAACCAACTGAATGTGTTGCAAAATAATATCTATAGAATAAAATGGGGGGAGACCTAGATTTTGAAAGATGCAAAAGAAAGAGCCACCCGTAGAAAACCCGGGAACTTCCGACTCAAAAAATCACGGAAGCGCTCGTTGAAGATGGTAACCGGGAAAAAAAAGCAAATAAACTAAAACAGGCCAAGAAATAAAATAAGGCTGCTGAAATCTATACAAGTACGGAGAAAAAAGGAAAAATAAAGTATCGGAGATAAAAAGTGAGGAAAGGGTTGAATTGGGTGGAGAAGTGAGGAAGGTGGGTCGGCGAAGAGAGCAGGTGCCGCGCCGACTCCCAACGAGACCTCCCTCCCTTTTTACCGCCACTCCTAACACCGATTTCTTTATTTTATTCTTGCATTTTCTCCGCCATTTATGCCGATGGATCTCTCGCCACGTAGCGTCGGCACAGGATTGATCCCCACCGTCAGCTGCGCCGCGGGTACGCCGAAAGTGCCCCCGCAAAAAGGCTGGTGCTGCGTCCGATCAAGAATTGTACATGGGTCGGGGTCGGGGTCGGGGTCGGGGGCGGGGTGTACGGCGAATCATCCGGGATGTGGGTTTTATTAAGCGATCCGGTCCAATTCGAAAAAAATATCGTTTTTTTTATAAGTCTGGTCCTATCCATTCGAGATTCACGGACTAACGAACGGACCAACGGATTTAAAAATATATATATATATATAAATACTTGTGAATTACGATAAAGTAAACTCGAAAAATAGGAATGTTTGAGATTATATGAAAATATTTAGTTTATGGTGCAACTAATATATATAATATTTATTACAAATACATATAACAATATGTTGAGCAATGTATTTAAACAAATCAAAATAATGTTTTTTAAAGGGGGAGATTATTTTAAATAATACTCTGTCTCTTTATGATGATTTTGATGCTCACAAATACCCTTAATTATTTACTAATTATTTCGTTGAGTATTTTGCAGGAATTTATTTTATATAACGAGATTTTATACTTCATTTATTCCAAGATCAATTTTAGCGCGTATTCTGGAATCACTGTAGCGCGAGATCAATTTTAGCGCGTATTCTGGAATCACTGTAGCGCAAGATCAATTTTAGCGCGTACTGGAATCACTGTTCATACCCTACGTTGATGAACGTAACGTATGGATGAAAAGTTTACTTTTTATGTTATTTTGAAACGTATGGTTAATGAACCTTACGTTGTTGAAAAGTATGGAAGAAGAACATTACGTTTGGAAGGAACCTTACGTTTTCGTTGTTGGACAAGTATGGAAGAGAAACCGTACGTTAGTTTTCAGTGTTGAGTTTGTTTCTCAAAAGTATGGATCATCAACATTACTTTATAATCAACCGTACGTTCTTTGGAGAGTTGAAGAAAGAGAAAGTATGGATGATCAACCCTACGTTTGAATGCTGAAGAGAAAGTATGTATGTTCAACCTTACGTTCTGAACCTTACGTTCTGAACCTTACGTTTGTGAACCCTACGTTTGAAGCCACGTCATCAACCCTACGTTTGGCGTCGGGATATTTTTGACAGATGATATTTCTTTTTGAATTAGTCAAGCAAGCGGATTATTAGGCGGATTTCGAGCTGATTCTTAAATACGACTTTGACTGAATCAAAGACGATTTACAACGGATTAATGATTGATTTAAACGGAGCTTTTTATGCCGATTCTTCAGGGGAGTTACAACGGCTCTGTTGTTTCATTTAAAATCGCGAATCTAAAGGAGATTTTCATGGATCTATTTTATGCGAAAGATTTTCTCATATTTGAATATATGTTCTATCTTGGAAACTTCAGATATATATATATGCACAGGAAAGTGTGTGAAAGAATGATTGATCTTTTGACGAACAAGAAAACAGAGGCTGTGTGAAAAAGCGTTCTTTTCTGGTGATCAAGAAGAAGCGTAAGACCTTTATTACTGAAAGAAGATCTTGAAAGCAGATTCACGTGTTCTACATCGACTATCTGTTGTGAATCTACTACTGCTGAAGTTGTGAAGTTTCTGGTAATATCTATTGCAACTGGATCGACTCAGAACTGTTTTGATTACAGATCTTTATTTTCTGAAGACGACGATCTATCTACTGTCAATTGCATTCTGTTGCAATTGTGAAGAACAACTGGAGAAGTGTTTCTTTATCGAAACCCTTTTATTTTTGAGTGATCAGCTTCTCGTTCTAAGCTGTGTGGGTTCGTGTTTGAACCAGGAAGGCTGTGTTTGCCTGAATCTTGTAAAGGTGTCAACTGCCTGTACTCAGTTGTGGACGGGTCTGTGGAAACGAGGACCAGATAGTGAAAATCGCCAAGCTCGTGGATTTGAGCGTTGGTGGAGTGGACTAGGGGCCTTCTGTTCCCCGAACCACTATACATCCGTGTGTTCATGCTTTTACTTTTTCCGCTGCATATTTAATCGTGCAAAAGCATAGTGAACAGAATTTGTCTAAGTTGAAGAGATTGTAATAATTTGAAAAAGACACAATTCACCCCCCTCTTGTGTATAATCCGTAGATTCAGATCCAACAATTGGTATCAAAGGAGGAGCTTCTTATTTCTAAAGTCTTATCAGGCCTAGAAGTATTTAAAGATTATACATAGTGTATCATGGCTGATATGAGAGAGGGAATGTCAATGGTCAGAGCACCTTACTTTAATGGAGATAATTATGGCTGCTGGAAATCACGTATGATTATTTACCTGAAAAATCTTGGTTACAGAGTCTATTCAAAGATTCTGACTCCCTATGAAATTCCTGAAAATCCCGATACATGGAGTGCTGCTACAGAAGCTGAGTATGACATAAATTCAAAAGCTATGAATGCAATCATCTGTGGTCTAGGACCAGACGAATTTAACAGAGTATCTCAATGCCCGACTGCATATGAAATGTGGCAAACTATAGCTGTTGCTTATGAAGGAACAGATAATGTAAGACAGATGAGATATGCAACTGCTAAGTTAAAATTCGATACTTTCAGAATGATTGAAGGAGAGAGCATCACTCAGATGAATGGAAGATTGACAGAAATTGTCAATAATATAACAGCTCTAGGAGAACCAATCAAGCAGGCTGATCAAGCGTTGAAGGTACTGAGAGTACTTCCTACTCGATGGAATGGAATCTCTGCAGCAATCAGACAATCAACTTCTGTTAAAGATCTAACTATGAGAGAACTGATTGGTACACTGATGATGTACGAAGCTGAAATGCAAGATGAGGTAAATGAGCATAAAGTCTACATAAAAAGGGAAAATACTGCTTTGAAAGTGACTTCTCAACAAAAGGATAGAAAGATGAAGAACAGAGAAGTGAGTGCTAAATCAGAAAGCTCTGAGTCTTCAAATTCGGATGAAGAACTGGCACAGCTAGCCAGAAAATTCAGAAAGTTCTATAGTAAGAAGAAAGACTTCAAGAAATCCTTTAAAAAGGATAGCAAGGAAGTGAGATGTTATGAATGCAAAAAGATGGGACATATCAGACCGGATTGCCCAAAATTGAAAGATGCAAAGAAAAAGAAATTCTTCAAAAGAGATGATTATGAGCAGAAAGACAAGAAAGCTATGAAAGCTACTTGGAGTGTTTCTGAAGACTCAAGTAATTATTCTGAATCATGCTCAGAGAAGGAGGAAGCCAATTTAAAAGCAAATATGTGTTTCATGGCTGAAACTGATGAGGTACACTCATACTATTCCTCTGACTCAAATAATGAATCAAACTCTGAAACAAGCCTCTCAAATAGAAAACTTGCAGCTTACTGCAATATGCTTGAAGAAAGGTATGACTCATTATTTAATAAATATAAATCTATAAAGAACTTGTACAAAGCTATTTCAGATGAGAGAAATACTTTGCTAAAACAACATGAGGAATTAATTGACAAATACAATTCTGCTGACTCAAATAAAATTAATTTTGAATCAAAAATAAAAACTCTACAGGATGAAGTAGAATCTTATAAAACGGCTGCATTAGTTTTTACAAAAGGAGAAAACACCTTAAATGAGATACTTGGAAAAACTGTAATTAAAAAGGAAAGGTTTGGAATTGGAAGTAAAGGAGAAAAACCTAAGTTATACAAAAATTATTTTGTTCCTAGCACTAAACAGGTTATTTGTAACTACTGTGGAACAAGAGGTCATATAGCTAAAAACTGTTTTCTAAGACAACCTCAGATATGTGGAATTAAGAAAGCTTATATTTCCAACGATCTATATGATTCAATCAATTTTAAGAAAACAAGGCAAATCTGGATACCCAGATCACTGCTTGCTAACACTCCTGGACCCAACAAAATATGGGTACCAAAGCAATTTGTTTGAATGTCTTTGCAGGAAGCAGGTCACCAAAGAAAGAAAGAAATATGGTATATGGACAGTGGCTGCTCAAGACACATGAGTGGAACTTCAGCTAATTTCTCTTCTCTTACTCGAAAGGAAGGAGGACTTGTCACCTTTGGTGACAATGCCAAAGGAAAGATTATTGGTATTGGAACAGTTGGAGATCCAGAGACAGTCTCAATCAACAAAGTACTTTATGTACAAGGGTTAAAACACAATCTGATAAGTATCTCTCAACTCTGTGATGATGGATACACTGTTGATTTTACCAACAATAGTTGTACTGTTTCTAAAGATAAACTGTTTAAGTTTAGAGCACCCAGAACTGATAATGTTTATACTTTGGATTTGTATTCCTTGTGTAAACAACAAGTAAATTGCTTAACTGCTAATATAAGTGAATCCTGGATCTGGCATAGAAGACTTGGTCATTGCAATATATATGCTTTACATAAATTATCTAAGAAACATTTAGTTTCTGATTTGCCTAGTCTCAAATTTGAAAATGACAGATTCTGTGATGCATGTCAGCTTGGCAAGCAACACAAATCATCATTCAAATCTGTTAATAAAGTTGCTACAACTAAACCTCTAGAACTTATCCATATGGATTTGTTTGGACCTTCAAGAGTAGCAAGTTTAGCTGGTAAATTATATGTTTATGTATTAGTTGATGATTACTCTAGATTTACTTGGATCTTCTTTTTGAAATTTAAAAGTGAAGCTTTTAGTTTATTCGAAGGTTTTTGTAAATCTGTTCAAAATGAAAAAGGTTTTAATATAATCTCATTGAGAAGTGATCATGGTAGAGAATTTGAGAACCAGGAATTTAATTCCTTTTGCTCAAACATGGGTATTAAACACACCTTCTCTGCTCCAAGAACACCTCAACAGAATGGGATTGTAGAAAGAAGAAATAGAACTATTCAAGAAATGGCTAGAACTATGTTAAATGAATATAGCCTACCTATATATTTCTGGGCAGAAGCTGTTAATACAGCTTGCTATATAATGAATAGAATTTTAATAAGACCTATTTTGAAAAAGACACCCTATGAACTATGGAATAACAGAAAACCTAAAGTAAATTACTTTAAAGTTTTTGGATGCAAGGTTTACATCTTGAATACCAAAGATAATCTTGGTAAATTTGATCCAAAATCTGATAAAGGTATTTTCTTAGGATATTCTGCAACCTCCAAAGCTTATAGAGTCTATAATAAAAAGTCAAGGATTGTTGAAGAATCAGTTCATGTGAAATTTGATGAATCTGATCCTTTTGAGAAAAGGATAGAACAAATAGATGAACCTGATTCTAATGAAAACATGAGACCTGAGAATTTAAAGAATGATTTTGAAAATGATATAAAAGAAATTCAGTCCAGTTCAGAAGAACATGATACTGAAGAGCCTTTGAATGTAATGCCTAGACAGTCTAGAACCTTAAAGAATCACCCTTTAGAATCTGTGATAGGTGACTTAGAGACTGGTATTCAAACTAGAAGAAACTTTGGAAACATAGTTGAATTCTCTGCTTTCCTATCCCAACAAGAACCTAAGACCATAGAAGAAGCCTTAGATGATGAGAGCTGGGTAATAGCAATGCAGGATGAATTGAACCAGTTCAAGAGAAATAAGGTTTGGGAATTAGTTGAAAGACCACATGATTATCCAGTAATAGGAACTAAATGGGTCTTTAGGAATAAACAGGATGATCAAGGGATAATAACTAGAAATAAAGCAAGATTAGTAGCTAAAGGATACAATCAAGAAGAAGGAATAGATTATGATGAGACCTTTGCACCTGTAGCCAGGTTAGAAGCTATTAGAATCCTTTTAGCCTATGCATCTCATATGAATTTTAAATTATTTCAGATGGACGTTAAATCTGCCTTTTTAAATGGTTATTTAATGGAGGAAGTTTATGTTGAGCAACCTCCTGGTTTTGAAAATTCTCAAAAACCAGATTCTGTTTTCAAACTTACTAAAGCTCTTTATGGCCTTAAACAAGCACCTAGAGCTTGGTATGAAAGACTAAGTTCTTTTCTTTTGAAAAATGATTTTACTGTTGGACTAGCAGATCCAACACTCTTTAAGAAAACTGTGAAAAATAATGTTTTGTTGGTTCAAATTTATGTTGATGATGTAATTTTTGGATCAACCAATAAAATTCTTTGTCATGAATTTTCAGAATTAATGCAAAAAGAATTTGAAATGAGTATGATGGGAGAATTAAATTTCTTTTTAGGTCTTCAAATATTTCAAAAAGATTTTGGAAATATTTTAAATCAATGCAAATACATTACTGATTTACTTAAGAAATTTGGACTTGAAAACAGCAAGACATTTACAACTCCTATGTGTACTAATATAAAACTTGATTTGGATGAAACTGGAAAATCAGTGGACAACAAGTTATATAGAGGTATGATTGGTAGTTTGTTATATCTTACTGCTAGTAGACCAGATATAATGTATTCAGTATGTCTTTGTGCTCGATTTCAATCAAATCCCAAAGAATCCCATTTAACTGCTGTTAAAAGAATTTTTAGATATTTAAAAGGTACTATTTATCAATCTCTGCTTTATCCAAAAACCTCTGATTTTAATTTAATTTCATATTCAGATGCAGACTTTGGAAGCTGTAGATTAGATAGGAAGAGTACTTCAGGAACATGTCACTTTTTAGGAAAGTCTTTAGTATCATGGTCTAGTAAGAAACAACACTCAGTTGCCCTGTCAACAGCCGAGGCAGAATATGTGTCTGCAGGTAGTTGCTGTGCACAAGTGTTGTGGATGAAAAACACTCTTATGGACTTTGGATTAAATTTCAATAATACGCCTATTTTATGTGATAATACTAGTGCAATTAATATTTCAAAAAATCCTATTAGTCATTCTAGAACTAAGCACATTGATATAAGACATCACTTTTTAAGAGATCATGTGTTAAAAAAGGATATATTTTTAGAATTTGTAAATACAGAAAATCAATTAGCAGATATTTTTACTAAACCACTTCCCACGGCAAGGTTTGAATTTATTAAGGGGGAGTTAGGTTTATTTAATTTTAAATAGTTTTTTTTTTTTTAATCTTATTCTGTTTTCGAATTCTGTTTAATTTTCTGTTTCCCGCTATAAGTAATTTTATTTTGTTTTAAATAAAAGTAATGATTAGTGATTACACGGGAATCAAGGCTGTCAGAACCGTTTCACCTTCTAAACTGTTTTCACCTCTTTTCGGAAACCCTTTCGAAAACCTAAAACCGCACATCTGCTCCAAAACCCTTTTCTGAATCTTCAAACCCTAAACTTTCGAACCTTCAGAAATCGTTGTTGAAATGGCAAAGACTAAGCGTCCAGATGAAGCCGAGAGCAGTGCTGCAAAGAAATCTAAAGTAGTTGGTCGGAAAATACTGCAAGGTAAAGTCATCGATTTAGAATGGTTGTTTGAAACTAATTTGCTGTTGAAGCAAGCGTTGTCGTTTCAAGGCCTTGAGCAAGCCTTTAATAGTGAAAAATCTGAGTTTCTATATGAGGCAGAAATGAGACATTTCTTTAGAACTGTTCAGTTTAGCCTTGGGGATACGGAGGATAGTTTATTGGCTCAGTGTAACAGTGCCCCTTTGTCAGTTTTGCTAGATAATCAGAAATTTTTTTGGTAGATCAGTTGACATCTGGAGAGCAACCGATTAGGATTCTTTTGAATCAGTTATCAGAAAAGCTGGCTCTTTTTGTTGAAAAGGAAGAAAGAATGCATGAGTTTTTCAGAGTTAATTTGATTGAAGATATTCATATGACTCAGGAGAACAGAGATCTTATCATCAAGTTAGGAGATGGGATGATGAAGAGGCTTCGAGACCAGTTTACAGAGATCAAGACCGCAATCCAAAGGAGATAGACACCTTTTTTCCCTGTCTTATCCCTAAACCTTGATTCCTCTGTATATCACTGTCGTAGCTTGTGAATGAAAATTCTTTTCTAATCTTTTTGTTTTGTTATTTATTGATTTATGATTAAGTTAGCCAGTATAAGATATTCACTTATCCATACACAGTTAATTATAGCATTTACTTATAGTTCAGTGCAATAATGAATGTGTTCAAATCCGTAGTTTTTCATTCTTTTTGATATCACAAAAAGGGGGAGAATTTGGATAAACACAACATTTAAATTCATTCGTTCTATTTGAAAATTTATTTTTATGAGAATTATGGGGGAGAAATTTTATAGTTAAATATTGTTTTAATCCTTTCAAAATTCTAAAATTTTATAAAACTAATTTTTTTAACAAAGATTGCAATTAAATTAGTTCTATTATTTTATGGGTTTTGTGATCATCAAAAAGGGGGAGATTGTTGAGCAATGTATTTAAACAAATCAAAATAATGTTTTTTAAAGGGGGAGATTATTTTAAATAATACTCTGTCTCTTTATGATGATTTTGATGCTCACAAATACCCTTAATTATTTACTAATTATTTCGTTGAGTATTTTGCAGGAATTTATTTTATATAACGAGATTTTATACTTCATTTATTCCAAGATCAATTTTAGCGCGTATTCTGGAATCACTGTAGCGCGAGATCAATTTTAGCGCGTATTCTGGAATCACTGTAGCGCAAGATCAATTTTAGCGCGTACTGGAATCACTGTTCATACCCTACGTTGATGAACGTAACGTATGGATGAAAAGTTTACTTTTTATGTTATTTTGAAACGTATGGTTAATGAACCTTACGTTGTTGAAAAGTATGGAAGAAGAACATTACGTTTGGAAGGAACCTTACGTTTTCGTTGTTGGACAAGTATGGAAGAGAAACCGTACGTTAGTTTTCAGTGTTGAGTTTGTTTCTCAAAAGTATGGATCATCAACATTACTTTATAATCAACCGTACGTTCTTTGGAGAGTTGAAGAAAGAGAAAGTATGGATGATCAACCCTACGTTTGAATGCTGAAGAGAAAGTATGTATGTTCAACCTTACGTTCTGAACCTTACGTTCTGAACCTTACGTTTGTGAACCCTACGTTTGAAGCCACGTCATCAACCCTACGTTTGGCGTCGGGATATTTTTGACAGATGATATTTCTTTTTGAATTAGTCAAGCAAGCGGATTATTAGGCGGATTTCGAGCTGATTCTTAAATACGACTTTGACTGAATCAAAGACGATTTACAACGGATTAATGATTGATTTAAACGGAGCTTTTTATGCCGATTCTTCAGGGGAGTTACAACGGCTCTGTTGTTTCATTTAAAATCGCGAATCTAAAGGAGATTTTCATGGATCTATTTTATGCGAAAGATTTTCTCATATTTGAATATATGTTCTATCTTGGAAACTTCAGATATATATATATGCACAGGAAAGTGTGTGAAAGAATGATTGATCTTTTGACGAACAAGAAAACAGAGGCTGTGTGAAAAAGCGTTCTTTTCTGGTGATCAAGAAGAAGCGTAAGACCTTTATTACTGAAAGAAGATCTTGAAAGCAGATTCACGTGTTCTACATCGACTATCTGTTGTGAATCTACTACTGCTGAAGTTGTGAAGTTTCTGGTAATATCTATTGCAACTGGATCGACTCAGAACTGTTTTGATTACAGATCTTTATTTTCTGAAGACGACGATCTATCTACTGTCAATTGCATTCTGTTGCAATTGTGAAGAACAACTGGAGAAGTGTTTCTTTATCGAAACCCTTTTATTTTTGAGTGATCAGCTTCTCGTTCTAAGCTGTGTGGGTTCGTGTTTGAACCAGGAAGGCTGTGTTTGCCTGAATCTTGTAAAGGTGTCAACTGCCTGTACTCAGTTGTGGACGGGTCTGTGGAAACGAGGACCAGATAGTGAAAATCGCCAAGCTCGTGGATTTGAGCGTTGGTGGAGTGGACTAGGGGCCTTCTGTTCCCCGAACCACTATACATCCGTGTGTTCATGCTTTTACTTTTTCCGCTGCATATTTAATCGTGCAAAAGCATAGTGAACAGAATTTGTCTAAGTTGAAGAGATTGTAATAATTTGAAAAAGACACAATTCACCCCCCTCTTGTGTATAATCCGTAGATTCAGATCCAACACAATATATATTATTTATTATATAAATCTATATAATACATATAATATATTTATTGCATATACATATCATATATGAAAAATGTAAATTTTCATTGGAAAATTACATTTAAAATTTGCATTAGAAACTTTTACTGTAAATTTCTACTAGAAACGTCCACTTAAAACTACAATAAAAATATATTGATACATAAATATAAAATATAAAATTTCATCATAAATTTACATTGAAAATTTACACCATAAAGTGGAAATTTTCATTGCAAATTTGTAGGTAAAATTTCAATTTAAATGCCCCCACGGGGTGGCCCAATGGTCAGGGTTGAGACTTGTGGTCGTCAGGTCCAATGTTCGATTCCCACTGGTTGCAGGTTTCAGCCGAGGTAATTTCACACCCTGCGATTTAATGCCTCGATAGTGCAGAGTAGCGTGGGGAGACTAGTTTTACTTAGTCGGGTTGCGGTTAGCATTCGAGACTCGGGGCCTGGTACACCCGCAGAGAACATGCTATGCTGGGAAGAGCATTAACTGTATAGTTCGGCTAGGGTTTTTGTTAAAAAAAATCCTTTAAATGTCTAATGTAAATCACCAAATAATATTTTATATGCATTGAAATTTTACTACTATGAGTGTAAGTTTATACTCAAAACTTGCACTAAAACTTTATACTAAAATTTTGTATTGGAATTTTGATTATCAAAATTTTTAAATAAAACATATGTTTAGATTTTCAAAACAAATATATTAATACATAATATTATTATATACTTATTGTTGTTGTTTCTTGTTTTTATTTATCCTATTTGTTATTTTTTTCTAAGTTACTTTTTAAAACTCATAGTAATATATATATATATATATATATATATATATATATATATATTTTTAATTTTATGATGTTACCAAAAATTATAAACATAAAAAACTTATTTAAACATATATTCTATTTTAAAATAAAATGCTAGACATTGTTTTATATTTTAAAACGTTGTAAAAAATATATAAATATTAATATATACAAAATTATAATAATAAAATTAAAACACATTAATCAAAATACCAGTAGAGCGTTGTATTAGAAACAAAAGGGTAGTCATGTACATCTGTTTTCAAAATTATCACATCAACTTTTTAATACATCAATCCTATTTATTAATCTAGTGTCATGCTCAAAATAAACACACGCGTCATCCATCTCGTGGCTAACATGACCATCAGGTTCAAAACTCAACACGAGACGATATATTTCCTGATTTATGTATGGTTGTATTAAACTTGAACCGTTTTTTCCCACAATCAAGTTAATTTATTATATTACATTATTTTATTTTATTTTTCAAACATAGATTTTTTGAATACTTCTTATAATTGTGGGTCAAACGGGACCCGCAGACACCCGACAGACTAATCCGTGCGGGCTGTGAGTTTTGCGAGTTGGATCAAATGTGGTTCGAATTTTTTAGGGCCTAAATATTCAAAGCCCTAACCCACATAAACCCACAGGCTAACGGATCGGCCCGCGGTCTTGCGGGTTTTTTGACAGGTTCAGATTGAGGGCACATATACTGTTTCATCACATGCGTGATTTATTAATTTATTTATTTATGATCTTTTCGCGTTTCTGTGGAATTGGCACAGTCCTTCCATTGTCGTTGTCGTCATCGGAGGGTTAAAAATACAGTAAACTACATGTCGCATCCAATCTAGAGATAGTAATGGTCGCCCGTTATTCGGACAAATCGGGTTCTGATGAGTTTTAGATTTAACTAGTACGCAAATGCACAATTCTATTTACCTTTGTGTTTAATATAATTAGAAATTAAAAAACAATTTAAAGAAAACAATGAGTATTGTACATTGAAATGAAAAGTTTGTGAAATAAAACAAAAGATAATGTGTCTGGAGTTCACTAATGAAACATAAAAATGAAAAAAATGTAAATGAGGCTACTAAATATGAACAACAATAATTAACATTGATTTGTAAAAAAATAGGCACATGAAATATTTAAGGAGTGATATGCATGCAATAAGAGTCGTCAAAGAACAAAAATGTCACGAGGATCATTGAATTTGTCTAGATCGTGAAAGTGATTTTAGAGAAAGTGGAAAAAATAAAGTTGAGGGACATAAAATGTATGAAATGTTATTTAATCATTCTTTTATGTCCTCATTATTCATATTTTGTTTCACATACACCTAATTTGGAATGTCGTTGCATCTTGAAGATCCATGTATGCAATCAGTGACACCGTCATCTATGTTTGAAAATTTTTCTTCATTAAAATTTTGTTCTCTCTCGGTAATTAGTATATTAAATAGGCATTTTGTGAGAGTTAATATATTAAAGAATGGGATTTTTATGCTAAGAAATCAGCAAAGAGAAAATATAATATACATGATTGTGAAATATTTTAATTCATGAACTATCTTACTAATTTTGTTTGTACTGTTATAATAGATAAAGTCATATGAATAATAAAATAATTTTCACATATTTTGTTTTCAATATAAAGGTTCACAGTACAACATATAACATATTTACGTACCATCGACGGAATTGTTCCAAATAACGATATAAAATTACATCCTCTAAACTTGGTTGAACTACACATCTGCTCCCAATGGACATGAGATTAATATTTTCACTCTATTCTTCTGAATTCTACTCACATTCCCATGTAAAATAACCAAGAAAACATAAAAGCACACCAAGGGTTAAATCTAGGAAGTTTCACCCTCCCATCTCTGAAACATAAATATTAAAAAAACATGATAATCTAATAAAAACTAGAACTTTACCGTTGTATCAATCAACCACACTATAATAATAGATTTTCCGTATTAGAGAATCATCGAAGGATAACCACACCGCAATAGATCTTTGATATCAGAGCAGAGGAAAAAAACAAGTCATAATATAAGATGAGGGGAAATAATCAAACCTCCTTCCACCATAGTCACAGACCACGATGTTTTCCACGCCCATCTGATGTAAATTCAAGTTAGTTTGTAATAATTGGGCCTCACTGACAGCATAGACACCCCACAATAAATCTTCAATATAAGAGTAGAGGAAAAAAATAAGTCATAATAGAAGACAAGGGAAAATAATCAAACCTCCTTCCCACTATAATAGAATACAAATGGGCCTCGTTGACAACATAAATACTCCGCCTTAACATGGTTGTCAGGTCCTAACCTGCTAGGCCCCACTAGTTGCTCCACAGACACGTGGTCCCCATATGCCATCACATGTTCTTTCTAGTGTGCCTTTTCCCCACTCACACACACCCTATAAAACTTCTCAGGAGGCCTGATCACTACTCCGGACCAAGCATGCTTAACTGTGGAGTTTTAATCAGGTAGGCTTCTGAAAAGAAAGACGCACCTTGTTGACATAAGTAGTAACATTTAGCTTTCAAACCCTTTAAGATTCTGAGGTGTTACACTCACCCCCCCTTTAGAGCACAATGTCCTCGTTGTGGATCCTACATCTCAACCCAGATAGTGCCACCACACTTTCAGATGAGTTCTTGCTCTGATATCAATGTAACAACTAGCCCCCACTGACAGCACAAACACCCCGTCTTAACATGGTCGTCGGGTCTTGACCCTCCATGCACCACCAGTTGCCCCATAGACATGTAGTCCCCTACTTGGGGCTCACCCACATGCTTGAATGGGTCATCAGACTAATGTTTGTCCTCACATACCAATACACGCTCTTTCTAGCATGCTTTGTCTTCACTCACACACATTTTATAAAACTTTCTAGGAGGTCACCCATCCTGATCACTACTCCATGTCAAACAAGCTTAACTGTGAAGTTTTAATCAGGTAGACTCCCAAAAAGAAAGGAGCACCTTGTTGACATGAGTGGTAACATCTAGTCTTTAAACCCCTTAAGATTTAGGGGTGTTACATGGTTGATCATTGATTCCTTCATGACATTTTCATAAATTAATCATAACAACAAATTTCATCATAAGAATCAAAGCAGAGGGTTACAAATTTCAAGTATATATGATAAAAAATAAATATAATAAATATGTAACAATTTAAAAGTCTAAAATAAGAGTAAACATAAGAGAATAAATCCACACACAAGCACACATATATATTATATATGATTGGATTAGTGTATGTTTGTGTTTGTGTGGATAATTAATAGGCATCAGTTTCACATGGTATTTTATAACAATGTATTATTGTAGAGACATGATAAGAAGCCCAAGGAAAAATAAAAAAGAAAATCCATATAGAAAAAAAAACATATAAGGTGAATGTAGTATAAAGTTGCATCAGAAACAATAGAAATAAGTTTTGAAAAAGGGGGAGAAATGAACTATAGTTGCAAAAGAAAATATGATAGAGAGAGACAGAAAGATGCAGGTCGAATCAATAGTAGCTCACCACACACCACTATATTTCACAAGAGTGGCAATGTAAGTTGTTTTACCACCAGGTTCAACCCCACAAACAACAAAATTATTGGTCAATGGAGTAGAATAGACATCATTCCAAGGTTCATATTGATAACATTTATTGAAAAGTGTGTATTGTACTTACCCTTCAAATAATACAACATGTTCCACATAAATGGAAAGGTCGTCATTCATGTTCACTCTCAATCAATACCATTTGAGAAAGATCAAGCCAACAAAAAAGGCACTAACATCAAAATGTGCTAACATTGATGACCATTGAAAAACATTTAGAATGATTATATGTCAAACATTTAAATAATGGGAAATAAATAATGCAGACTTAATGTACCAAGGCCTTTATATATGAGAGAGAAAGAAACAAAGAGAACATGACACCCAAGTGTCATAATAGGGAGTTAAAAAAGCACACATCATTCATTGAAGTCAACAATGCACTAAAAAGATGAAAGTTTTTGAATCTACTATAAAAAAATCTATTAATTAATAGTAGGATCTACAAATAAAGTTAAACAGAGGGGTCATTTTTTTGGGGAAATGAACACTTAATCCAATCATTTATTTTTATCAATTATGGGGGAAGGGGTCAGCTGATAATAGAATACAAATAGAATTTAAGAAAACAACACTTCATAGGTTTACTATAATTGCTCTTATGAAAGACTTGCACAACTAATTGAAAATGAAAATAAAAATAATCACCATAGTATCATTCAGTTTTCTATATCCTCATGTGACGTCGAATGAAAATGGTTAATGATGTTTTAATATCCCAATCAAAATCACAACTTCCCTCAAATTCAATTATCACTTCATTTAACTCATGTAATAAATTTTTATGCAATGAAAAATTAGTCAATATCAAAAGAAATATCAAATGGTTGTCTTATTTTTGAAGATGTTTTCCTCAAATTACTTATCTAAACATTATATTTTGAATGTGTATCTTTTTTTTAAAGACAAAACTCAACTTAGATATCAACCAAAGTTAAAGTACACAACTCTGAAGGAAAGGATGAAAGCCAATAGCAAGATCCTCGACCGTTCTTGAAAGAGACCATAAAATAAGCTACATGATTACCCTCTCTCCCAACAAAGGAAAAACAACATGAAGAAAAGGAGGGAACCAAATATCTGATGGTGTCAGTGATAGATTCAAAAATGCGGTGGCCGCATTCTTCCACCTCCAAAGCATTGATAATAATTTGACAGTCTAATTCGACTAAAATATCCTTCTAGCCCAGAGACGAGATGAACTGAAAACCCTTCCAAATATCCATGGACTCATCCACAAGATGAGACCAACATGCAATGTTCGAGTAATGAAGAGCCGCAATAATAGAGCCAACATGGTCTCAGAAAACTGCCCTGAGGCCAACCAAACCATCGCCAGGAATCACTATGTTAGTATTAAGTTTGAAAAAATCGGGAGGGGAGGAAGCCATCTGGGCTAAGAAGATTGAGAAAGCATAGGAGGATGAACCCCCTCAACATCCACCCACTGATAGCCCCAGTTGTGTATCCTGGCAAGCCACACTCTGTCGTCTTTGACAATGTTCTAAAAAATGAAGGCATTGTGGCGAAACCATATAATCCAAACATGGATATACATACCCACAATATCTTAAGAAGGAAAAGATATAAACCACTCCCACACAATAAATATAATGTCCTCAAGATTTCTCCAGAGGGTGAGATCATGTGTTGTATATGTTGACCAAAGCCTAGTGACCCAGGGGCAGGAAAAAATAGTGTGGAAATTTGTTTCCACCGTAACCCCACAGAGTGGACATCGGCCATTATCTGAGAGGTGCCTATTATCCAGGTAGGCATAAGTAGGAAGGATTCCCCTATACAATTTCCAAATGAAAATCTTGGCCTTAGGCGGTGCATTCAGATTCCAGAGATGTTTCCACAAAGGAAGCCAAGAACCGTCATCGTCTACAATGCACGACCTGTAACCCGAGCGGATGATGTAGCAACCAGAGGATTGACGAGACCAACATAACTTGTCTGGGTCTACATCACAAACCAAAGGAACTTCCAGGATAGACTTACAGTCGAGCTCAAAAAATCAGAGATCAAGATTCTGAAGGTCCCAGTCGGAAAGGTCATCAACCAGGAGCTCTCTCACAACGACATGCTCCTTATCCGGTGCATGCGAAGATGTGGGAATCAAACCAACCAAACCAAGAAACCAAGGATCAATCTAGATATTAATCTAGTCACCACTAGAAATTTTGTAATAAATTCCATAGTTCAAGATAGACTTTGACCCCCCAAATACTCCTCAAAAAATAAATCGGCCTAGGACTCAAGCTAGAAGAAAATAAACCAACATGGGGGGAATACTTAGCTTTGATAACTCTAGTACACAAGCCATCTGGGTTCTTTAAGAGCCACCATCCTTGCTTGTCCAAAAGGGCATTGTTAAAAATACTCAAATATCGAAAGCCAATATCGCCGCAAGCCTCAGGAGTACACAATTTCTCCCAAGCGAGCCAATGTAGATGATTTTTTCCATTAGCAGGAACCCACCAAAAATTAGCAAATGTTAAGTAAAGTTGATGGATGAAAAATTACAAGATATTGAAGAGGGATATTACGTAAGAAGGAACAACTTGGGCCACAAATTTAATGAGAACCTCCTTTATGTCCCTAAAAAGATTCTTTCTGGACCATCCCATGATTTTTCTGTGGACTTTATCAAGAATGAAGGAAAAACCTCTCTTTTGGAATGTCCAAAGACTGTCGGGAGGCCCACATATTTTTTATGTTTCTCCATGACCTCAATACCAAAAAAACCAGTAATAAAGCCTCTCATCCCTTATTTCACACCTCGACTAAAGGATATCTCTGATTTTGAAAAATTGACGTGTTGTCCCGAGGCAATGGTGAAAGCATCAATGATTATAAGAATCTCCTGGAACTCTTGAGAAGTTGTTCTTGAAAAGATGAGGCAATCATCAATGAAGAAAAGGTGAGTAATAGGAATACTTTGCTGACAAACCTTGACCCCATGGATAAGACCATCCATAGATGCTTTAGATAAGAGATGAGAGAAAACATTAGTGATAGGGAGAAATAAGTAAGGGGAAATAGGGTCACCCTACTGAAGGCCTCTGGATGGTTTGAAGTACTTTGTGAGGAAACCCATTAACTTTGATGCTATAGGAAAAAATGTTAACACGACTCATAACTTCTCTCATCCATTTTGATCCAAATCCCATTTTACTCACAACCTATTCTAGGAAGGCCCATTCTACCTTATCATAAACTTTTGACATATCCAACTTCATAGCCAGAATCTCCCTCTTAGAGGTTGACTGAGTTTTCATAGAATGGAAGATTTTGTGGGCCACAATTGCGTTGTCTATGATAATCCTCTTGGGAACAAAAGAACTCTGATTCTCAGAAATAATAAAGGGGAGGACCCTACTTAAGCGACAAGAGAGGACTTTTGAAAAGATATTGTAGACCACATTACATAATTTGATAGGACTAAAATCATAAATTTTAACCGGGCCTGAAATTTTCAGGATCAGTACGATAAAGGTTTTATTAACCTTCTCCATACTGATAGAACCCACCCACAGTCCTAAAATCAGATAAATAATGTCTGATCCCACAATATGCCAGAACCACTTGAAGAAAAGGGCATGAAACCGATCTAGAACAAGTTACTTTAAAGAATGAATGCTCTTCAGGGCCGCCACAATTTCCTCTCCCAATATATATGCCTTGAGGTTCGAAGCCATGGTCTCTGTCACCTTTGGCTCCACACAACTCAAAAGTTCCATTGGGAAATACTATTCTCGGAATAGAAAAGATTTTTATAAAAGGCATCGATTAGCTCTAGAATAACTACCTTATTAGAAATAATGTTTCGGTTCCCTTCATACAACTTGGAAATGAGATTTTTCCTTCTTCTAGAAGAGATCTTTTGATGAAAATACCTAGTGTTTTGGTCACCTTGTTTGATAAAGGCCTCCCTTGACCCAGAGAAACAATAGTTTTCTTTATCTCTCTAGGATTCATCCAACTGTTTTTCAAGAGACACAACCTCCTGGACAGAAAAAGTAGAAGAAAGTTTTTCGTAGCATTTGGACAGAGCTTTCTCGGTCCAGGGGATTCTTTGGTCAAAATTCCTAATGTGATGTCGACTCCAGTGCTGCAGATGAGTACCCACCTTCTTAGTTTTATCCCAAATTTAGTCGTGAGAGGAGGAACAAATAGCTTTGTCATGACCTGTCCCCTAGGGCCCGTGCCGTGACTCCCCCAAGCCCACCTCCCGAAGGCTAGGGGTTGGCAACTAGCGCCTAAGGCGTCAATGTATCATCCCAGGTAAATAAAGAATAATACATTTTCATACTTATTAATATTTACGAATTAAATATTAATTTTACTTTAAAGGGGTTGCTATGTTCGATAGCGTACCCGATACGCAAAAAAGAGTTTCTTTGAAATCTTACGTTGCACACTAGTAATAAAATAATATTATTTTAAATGGTAGTTAACACATAGCCGTTGTATTGGCGGGAATGAATAGAAATAACTAAAATATGATTATATATGTTTGTTAAATGTTTTTACATTTATCCAATAAATGATAAAGGCTTAAAATACGAAAAGAATTCAATTCTAGGCATATATACTCTAATTTTCACTAAAGGTCCACTTATCGCCTTTTGATGGCGAACCCTCTTTAAATATAGTTTTGGTCACTCTTATACATTCTTTTAGACCAAATAAAATTCTTCTTTAGAATCGAGACATCAAAATTTACTTGGTGTAAATTTTTGGTATTTTTCCGATAAAGTTTATTTTTTTAATGAATAGTGAAAAATGTTGTATTTTAATTCAAAACCTCTTTTTAATATAATTTATTTATATTATTAGATTATATTTTGAATTGGTTTTAAAGTGAAATTAGAATATATTTTTACCATTTAATCCAATAGTGGTCATTGGAATTAATTTCACTTTGAAATTGGACTTAAACTAGTGTTAATCTTTTGATATATATTGTTTCATAAAAACACGCTATTTGTTCTGACAACATGAATTAATTATCAAATTAATTAATGTAACTTATATGTTTTGAATTTTGTAAAATAGACATCATTTTTGAATTCGTAATATCAAATATAGCTTAGGGTGAAGTTTTGGTATTTTTCTGAAAAACTTCAATTTTTGATGAATAGTGAAACCACTAAGTGGTACTTAAAAAAACTGATTTTTCATTTAAATGAAAATTTACCACCTATGTATTTTGAATTTAAAAAATCCGACATTCATGGTTGTCATTAGGAAGTAAAATGTGGTTCAATGGGATTAAAATAATTTTTTGGTGAATAGTAACTTTTAAGTTTTTAATCACGATTAGAGGTAATTAGTGTAATTTAAGGTAAAAATAATGTTTTAATAATATGAAATGACCTTGAAACATGTCCTACCCTTAATGGATGTGTCATGGACAACCAATACAATCCATGGGTCAACTTGGGGACATCATGGAGCCACTTTGGTAGGAAAATGACATTAATAACTTTTTATTTAATGTTAAAATAAAAATGTCACAAACATGTGTTGTTTTACTAATTTTTTTAAATGGGGTTATACAAGTCATAATTTTGACTATAAATATTAATTATAAAGATAAAAATATTTCCTACATCATGATATTTTTTTTTATAATTTTTAGACATTAAATAAATTAAATTATTTATGACACCATGATGATGCAGCGATTACCTCATTATTTAATGATTTAAATAAAATGAAAAGATAATGTAAAATCTAAGACCTAAACTTGTCAAAAACATATTGGATGGGTGTATTTCTAACTCTTATCACCTTATCCTCGAAATATATAATTTTGGGACCTTTAAAATCCGAAAAACATTTTATAATAATGTAACCTTTTATAACTTTCCAAGAGTGCCCCTCATCTCATCTTATAAAAGGCCCCCACCTCTACCACTTTACCCACACCTCTCAAGCCTTTGGATCGGCCAAACCCTGCCCATTTTGTCTCTCCACATTCATATCTTACTCCTAGAAGCCTCACTTTGGGCAGAAGTCTTTCCAAGGAAGCCTTTGAGCTCAACTCAAAAAGAGTTACCCGTTTTAAAGGTAGTGTCTTCTCTTGTGTTCTTATGTTTTATTTTGCTTCTCCGACCCCCTAAACTCTTTTTATTCTTTATTTTGTAACAAAACCAGTATCTTAAATATACTAGGATGTTTTTATGAGAAGTATTATAGATACACTTACACACACCTTCATCTAATGGTTAAAGAGCATACTGTTTCCGTGGATGGTGAATTTCTACCTCAGGAAACGATGATTGTTCAATATTCTTCTAACACCTTCAAAGGTGGCCATTAAGATGACACTATATTTATATATGATATATAATATGTTAATTTTTTCCTTAAGCTTCTGTATTTTTCATTTATGGCATACCTTTACGGCTTCCATTATGGGTATACGTGATATCTTCATTTTAGGAAGTGCGGACTACCGCCCCCTCAAAGTGATGTGATTCGTTAATGCCATATGTGGGACGTATAAAGGATAGAGTTAATGATATTATATATGAAATTATACTGGAATTATAATATACCTTTATGTCATTATGATTCCATTCCATAAAATACGAAATAGAAATGAAAGTAGTGTTCATGCGTACGTACGACTTACCGTCTCCATGAATGGTGCATTTCATTTCTTACCTCTAAATGTTATGTAATATTATAAATGCATGTATATACTGGATATATATGATATATATGATATCTAAATAATGAATATAACTCTGGATATAATGGATACATAAAAAACTTGTAATTATAAAGAGTTTATTTTTGACTCAAGTACCAATGATCGTTAAAACAACCGTTATTAACTTAAATAATTACATAGTGTTCATGACATGGTAATAAGTGATATAAAAGGAATAATGAACTTGAAAAAGGTTCTTAAGCAAGTATAAATTAACTCAAGTTTATTATTCATGAGATTAAAGAGCAATCAAGTCATGTCGGACACGAGGTAAGGGACTTCGTCTCAATCTCCATTCATTGAGGCATATTTTGTTTTATACACAACTTTCTTTTATACAGTGTATAAACCCCTTTGACTTTTACTCTTATTCAAAAGGAATCTTTTTTTTATACGAAGCATTTTACTAAATGACAAAAGGAATGTTTTTTTGTCGTACGTATGCGGCGACAACGTCTTCTCCGCCGCCGTGACCATTATTTGAGTTTCGGCTTCCTCTACAAGCCATAACTTAACTTTTTTTTAAAATGAAAAATAAATACCATGTATTAATTTTCTTTTATTTTGGTATTGAAAATGGTTTTCTTAATGTTTTTATTATATCAATGTATTGTATTGATATCTTGTGATTGAAATGTGGAAATGTTATGTTTCCTTTATGCATGTTTTACGTGATACGATTATGTTATGGTTCTTGGGCATTGTTATGAAGACAGGTGGTTCCGTGATAAACTAAGGGTAGGTGAGCCCGATATATCTCTCCAATGCATTGGGTAACGCGAAGGATTTAAATGTTAAGGTTTCTCCGAAGAGATTTAGGGAATATACTGTGATGGGTATTCCAAACGTAACCATGAGGGTTACTCCCTACGTAAGAATGTTATGAATGCATCAAGTTACCTTTATGTCTTATGATTTCTATGATTTATTCATGATTTGATGAGTTATGTTAAAATTCTTATGTTTTATGAGTAAAGTATGATTTCATACATGGACTAATGTTTTCATTTCGTACTTTTATATCCCTTACTGAGCTTTTTATGCTCATCCCAAGTTTTTGAAATGTTTTTCACAGGACTTAATGTGGAATAGGGTCAAGGATGGGATCAAGGAAAAGTCATGCTATCTAAAACATGGAACTAGACATGTTTCTTTTTAAGAGTTTTTATTTTATGGAAACATAGTATAAGTTTCTACTTTGTAATATTTTGAGATGTAATAGTTATGTCCTAATTCTATGAAACTCTAAACCTGAAAATATCCTCAATGTGAATTATTCATTTAATTCAATATTAAGTAAGGTTTAATGCCTGGGCCTTATAGTTGGTATCAGAGGTCAGTTTAGACAACTTTAGGAGTTAGAAAATTGTTAAATTATAAATTAATTTATGGTATGATTGAAATGATATAGAATTTGAAGATTACCATGTTGCTTTTACTAAGATATTTCTGTGTTAAGAATGGTTTTTCATAGAGGGAACAAAACAGATTTTATGGGAAGGAATACAAAGGGAAATGACCTTTCAAATCAGTATCCTAAGATGGTCAGAATCAGAACTAAACAGTTTGTTGCAGTGATGGCTCAGTTGACTCAGGTGAAAAATTTTGGTTGTTTTAATTGATGATATTTTGGTGTTTTCTAAAAGTAAAGAGGATCATAAAAGTCATTTAAGGGTTATATTGCAAACCTTAAAAGAAAATAAACTGTATGGAAAATTCAGAAAGTGTGAGTTTTGGTTGCAACAAATTTATTTCCTTGGTCACATTGTTTCTAAAGATGGGGTAACTGTTGATCCTGCTAAAACAAAAGTTGTTGAAGAATGGACAAGACCCACAAATGTAACCGAGATTCATAGTTTTCTTGGTTTGGTAGGCTACTACCGAAGGTTTGTTGAAAATTTTTCACGGTTATCTAGTCCAATGACTAAGCTTACTCGGAAGGGTGTTAAGTTTATCTGGACAAAATAATGTGATGATTGTTTTCAGGAGTTGAAAAGAAGATTGGTGAATGCTCCAGTTTTGGCACTTCCTTCCAGGAATGGTGAGTTTGTTATATACAGTGATGCTTCGTTGAAGGGACTTGGCTGTGTCCTTTTGAAGAATGATCAGGTAATTGCATATGATTCACGTCAGTTGAAAACTCATGAGGTAAATTACCCTACACATGATTTGGAATTAGCTACTGTTGTTTTCGCTTTAAAAATTTGGAGGCATCATTTGTATGGAGTAAAATGTGAAATATATACCGATCAAAAAAGTTTAAAGTATATATTCACTCAGAAATAATTGAACATGAGATGAAGGAGATGGCTAGAATTAATCAAGGATTATGATTGTACAATTCATTACCATCTGAGAAAATCAAATAAAGTGGCTGATGCTTTGAGTCGAAAAAGTAATGCTTCATTAACAATGTTGCATTTGGAACGTGATCCATTTGTTAAGGATTTGATGAACTTTGGCATAAAAGTTGTTGGTGTAGGATTTACTTCTGTTTTGTTTCAGGTATCAGTGAAATCTTCTCTATCAGACAGAATCAAGCAAGCACAGAAGCAAGACAGTGAGTTGCAGAAAAAGGTAGAGCTGGTTCAGAAGGGTAAGTTGCCTTAATTCAACATTGATAATGATTGTGTTTTGAGATTTGGGAAGAGATTGTGTGTGCCTTGTGATTCACAGTTGAAGAGAGAGTTGTTATGTGAAGCTCATAATTCTCCGTTTTCAGTTCATCCTGGCAGTACTAAGATATACAGAGATCTGCGGGAGTATTACTGGTGGGATGGAATGAAAAGAGATATTGCTGATTTTACTGTGAAGTGTTTGACTTGTCAGCAGGTTAAAGCAGAGTGGCAGTTACCGAAAGGGATGCTTCAGCCTTTACCAGTGCCAGAGTGGAAATGGAAAAATATATCCATGGACTTTGTTGTGGGATTACCGAAGACATCTCAAGGTAATAATGCAATCTGGGTTATTGTTGATTGCTTGACTAAATCTACTCATTTCCTTCCTATTCGAGATACTTTCTCTCTAGATCAACTTTCTTGATTGCATCTTAAAGAGATAGTCAGGTTGCATGGAGTTCCCCTATCCATTGTATCTGATCGTGATCCCAGGTTTACTTTTAACTTTTGGAAAGGCCTTCAGATGTCGTTGGGTACTGAATTAAATTTTAGTATAGCTTTTCATCCTCAATCAGATGGGCAGTCAGAACGAACAATTCAGAATTTGGAGGATATGCTACGTGCTTGTTCGATGGATTATCAGGGAAGTTGGGACCAACATCTTTCTTTGGTTGAATTTTCATATAACAACAGTTTTCATTCCAATATACAGATGGCACCGTTCAAGGCATTATATGGGAAGCGGTGTCGAACTCCAGCTTTTTGGGATGAAGTGGGTGAAAGGAAGCTGATGGGACCATAATTGGTAGAAGAGATGACAAAAAAAGTTCAATTGATTCAAAAACACATGAGAACAGCTCAGAGAAGATAGAAGAGTTATGCAGATAACCGGAGGAAGGATCTATCTTTCGAGGTAGGTGATCATGTTTTTCTCAAAGTTTCACCGTGGAAAAGTGTGATGCGATTTGGTAAGAAAGGAAAGCCGAGTCCAAGGTTCATTGGACCATATGAAATTCTGGAAAAAGTTGGATCAGTTGCTTACCGAGTGGCTTTAACTCCGAGTTTATCTCAAGTACACAATGTTTTTCATGTTTCGATGTTGAGAAAGTATATTCTAGATCCATCTCATGTTTTGAGCCTAGAGGTAGTTCAATTGGAAGAGAATATCTCTTATGAAGAACAACCAGTCCAGATTCTTGACCATAGAGAGCAAGTGTTGCGGAATAAGGTAATTTATCAGGTAAAGGTTTTGTGAAAAAACCATATGGTTGAAGAGGCAACGTTGGAATCTAAAAATGCTATGAGGGATAAATACCCCCACTTATTTTGATAAGTGAATAAAATTGCGAGGACGCAATTCCCAAAAGGGGGAAGGATGTAACATCACAGGTAAATAAAGAATAATACATTTTCATACTTATTAATATTTACGAATTAAATATTAATTTTACTTTAAATGGGTTGCTATGTTCTATAGCGTACCCGATATGCAACAAAGAGTTTCTTTGAAATCTTACGTTGCACACTAGTAATAAAATAATATTATTTTAAATGGTAGTTAACACGTAGCCGTTGTATTGGCAGGAATGAATAGAAATAACTAAAATATGATTATATATGTTTGTTAAATGTTTTTACATTTATCCAATAAAGGATAAAGGCTTAAAATATGAAAAGAATTCAATTCTAGGCATATATACTCTAATTTTCACTAAAGGTCCACTTATCGCCTTTTGATGGAGAACCCTCTTTAAATATAGTTTTGGTCACACTTATACATTCTTTTGGACCAAATAAAATTCTTCTTTAGAATCGGGACATCAAAATTTACTTTGTGTAAATTTTTGGTATTTTTCCGATAAAGTTTATTTTTTTAATGAATAGTGAAAAATGTTGTATTTTAATTCAAAACCTCTTTTTAATATAATTTATTTATATGATTATATTATCTTTTGAATTGATTTTAAAGTGAAATTAGAATATATTTTTACCATTTAATCCAATAGTGGTCGTTGGAATTAATTTCACTTTGAAATTGGACTTAAACTAGTGTCAATCTTTTGATATATATTGTTTCATAAAAACACACTATTTGTTCTGACAACGAGAATTAATTATTAAATTAATTAATGTAACTTATATGTTTTTAATTTTGTAAAATAGACATTATTTTTTTAATTCGGAATATCAAATATAACTTAGGGTGAAGTTTTGGTATTTTTATGAAAAACTTCAATTTTTGATGAATAGTGAAACCACTAAGTGGTACTTAAAAAAACTGATTTTTCGTTTAAATGAAATTTTACCACCTCTGTGTTTTGAATTTCAAAAATCCGACATTCATGGTTGTCATTAGGAAGTAAAATGTGGTTCAATGGGATTAAAATATTTTTTTGGTGAATAGTAACTTTTAAGTTTTTAATCGCGATTAGAGTCAATTAATGTAATTTAAGGTAAAAATAATGTTTTAATAATATGAAATGACCTTGACACATGTCCTACCCTTATTGGATGTGTCATGACCGACCAAGAAAATACATGGGTCAACTAGGGGACCCCATGGAGCCACTTTGGTAGGAAAATGACATTAATAACTTTTTATTTAATGTTAAAATAAAAATGTCAAAAACATGTGTTGTTTTAATAAAACAATTTTTAAATGGGGTTATACAAGTCATAATTTTGACTATAAATATTCATTAGAAATCTAAAAATATTTCCTACATCATGATATTTTTTTTATAATTTTTAGACATTAAATAAATTAAATTATTTATGACACCATGATGATGCAGCGATTACCTCATTATTTAACGATTTAAATAAAATGAAAAGATAATGTAAAATCTAAGCCCTACACTTGTCAAAAACCTATTGTATGGGTGGATTTAGAACTCTTATCATCTTATCCTCTAAATATATAATTTTTGGACCTTTAAAATCTGAAAAGCATTTTATAATAAAGTAACCTTTTATAACTTTCCAAGACTGCCCCTCCTCTCCTCTTATAAAAGGCCCCCACCTCTACCACCTTACCCAAACCTCTCAAGCCTTTGTCTCAGCCAAACAATGCCCATTTTGTCTCTACAAATCCCTCTATTACTCCTAGAAGCCTCACTTTGGGCAGAAGTCTTTCCAAGGAAGCCTTTGAGCTCAAATCAAAAAGAGTTACCCATTTTAAAGGTAGTGTCTTCTCTTGTGTTCTTATGTTTTATTTTGCTTCTCCAACCCCCTAAAATCTTTTTATTCCTTTATTTTGTAACAAAAACAGTATCTTCAATATACTAGGATGTTTTTATGAGAAGGATTAGAGCTACACTTACACACACCCTCATTTAATGGTTAAAGAGCATACTGTTTCCGTGGATGGCGAATTTCTGCCTCACGAAACGATGATTGTTCAATATTCTTCTAACACCTTCAAAGGTGGCCATTAAGATGACACTATATTTATATATGATATATAATATGTTTATTTTTTCCTTAAAATTCTATATTTTTCATTTATGTCATACCTTTATGGCTTCCATTATGGGTATACGCGATATCTTCATTTTAGGAAGTGTTGACTACCGCCCCCTCAAAGTGATTTGATTTGTTAATGCCATATGTGGGACGTATAAAGGATGGAGTTAATGATATTATATATGTCATTATACTGGAATTATAATATACCTTTTTGTCATTATGATTTCATTCTATAAAATATGAAATAGAAATAAAATTAGCGTTCATGCGTACGTACAACTTACCGTCTCCATGAACGGTGCATTTCATTTCTTACCTCTAAATGTTATGTAATATTATAAATGCATGTATATACTGGATATATATGATATATATGATATCTAAATAATGAATATAACTCTGGATATAATGGATACATGAAAAACTTGTAATTATAAAGAGTTTATTTTTGACTCAAGTACCAATGATCGTTAAAACAGCCGTTATTAACTTAAATAATTACATAGTGTTCATGACATGGTAATAAGTGATATAAAAGGAATAATGAACTTGAAAAAGGTTCTTAAGCAAGTATAAATTAACTCAAGTTTATTATTCAGGAGATTAAATAGCAATCGTGTCATGTCGGACACGAGGTAAGGGACTTCATCTCAATCTCCATTCATTGAGGCATATCTTGTTTTATACACAACTTTCTTTTATACGGTGTATAAACCACTTTGAATTTTACGCTTATTCAAAAGGAATAATTTTTTATACGAAACATTTTACTAAATGAAAAAAGGAATTTTTTTTGTCGTACGTATGTGGCGGCAACGACTTCTCCGCCGCCGTGACCATTATTTGAGTTTCGGCTTCCTCTACAAGCCATAACCTAACTTTTTTTTAAATGAAAAATAAATACCATGTATTACTTTTCTTTTATTTTGGTATTGAAAATGGTTTTCATAATGTTTTTATTATATCAATGTGTTGTATTGATATCTTGTGATTGAAATGTGGAAATGTTATGTTTCCTTCATGCATGTTTTACGTGATACGATTATGTTATGGTTCTTGGGCATTGTTATGAACACGGGTGGTTCCGTGATAAACTAAGGGCGGGTGAGACCGATATATCTCTCCAATGCATTGGGTAACGCGAAGGAGTTAAACATTAAGGTTTGATTCTCGCTCAAATTTACCCAAGAGAAGAAGGTAAGACGGTCCTTGTAGTTTAGCTTGGGTTATCGAATCCACAGAGACCTAAGAAGAAACCTATAGACACGTACATTCTATGGACTGTTTTCAGCTATGAAGTGGCCAACTTGGATTGATTTTGGATGGGTTTTAAAGATATTTAATATATTTAAGTGAATTCAATTTAAAATAATGAGTTGATCCTAGGTTATCACTCAGGGTGGATTGGACGTATTTTCTTTTTAATGATTTCAATTTCTTAAATTTGAGATGAGTTCAATTAAGGAGATAAAAAAACATCATCACTTACTGGTTTAATTCCTACACCCTCTAATACTAATCACCTATACACTTTAAGGATCAAATTTTTGATCACTTCAAGGTAAAGGATCATATTAGTACTTGAAGTGTGTGGCCTTAAATTCAACAAGGACGATGGAGTTTAAAAATCATCAAATAAAAATCCCAATTAAAAAAGTGATTATACATTAATTAGGTGATAAATAACATCCAATCCATCCCCTTTCTACTCCCTTGGATCAACCCATAAGTGGGTTATCCCTCCATTGATCCCATGGTTTCAATGGAAGCGAAAAGTAGACTCATGAAGGAGGAAATGGAGAAGTAAAGAAGACAACAAAAATAAAATGATCACTCCACCGTTGTGTGAATAATTTCACAAGGGTTGGTGTGAATAAATTCACACCTTGATCCAACGGTATCAAAGTGATATGAAGAATAACAGAATAAGAGTAGAAGAAGGAACTTTTATTAAGAAACTAAAGTGAATTGAACAACTTACATGTGAAAGACAAATTTGAGGCAACAAAAATGCAGCATAACATTACAATTGAACAAAGCATCCAAGATCCCAAACTCATTCACCACCACTGCCTTAAATAGGAATTTTTGGATCCTTGGGTCGAGCCTCAAATAGTACAAAGCATCTCAATTAATTTTGGTAGGCCATAGGTGGTGGAAAGCTTGTGGAATTTGAACTTTTCCACATTTGACCCGAGGTGGAAGCCAACTTTCCTTCACCGAACAGACGCGTCTGGAATACCTTCTAGACGGAAGAATCAGAATGGGCCATAGAAGAAGAAAATGGAGCTCCGGATGTCTTATAACCTCCTGTAAAATTTGGGCCCATTGGGAGTTACGGATTCCGAGATATGATAAAATTAGTGGACTATTTTTCTGGGCCGCAGAATCTGGCCCAGAATTGTATCTCTAACTTGGGCCGCTTTAATGACCACCATAGAGGCCTAATTAGCATTGGATCATGAAGATTTATTTGTTCCTATGAATGTCTTATATCATACCACATAATTTGGGATTCATTGGGGCTGTATGTTGGGCCCCACAGTCTCATCAGTGGGCTAGTGTCCAATCTGCCTTCTCTAGAATTGCTTCCTTTCATCACAAAATATCCCCATCTTCTTCCATGAATTCTCCATTGATCCCTGAATGAAAAATGTTCACATTTAAGTGTAGATAAAGTTATCAAAATATCAATTTAAAAAAATTGATAATTACATTCCTTAGAATCAGATGACTCATTGGGCCTAAATTGGTGTATATTAGGCATGAAGTGCACAAATGATGAGAATGAATGTTCATAATGAAAATGCACTAACTAAGGCCCATAAGATCAAAAATGAACATTTAATACCATTAAAATTTAATTAAAATATATGTTTTTATTGGATAATCACACCCCCCAACTTGAGATTTGCTAGTCCCAAGCAAATAATTCAATGATTTTATTTGAATTCCTTTCTTCAAACACATTATAACAAACAGTGCTCACAATGTAAACCGCACACAAATATATTTTTATAACCTATCAAGATAATTTAAAACAAGATGAATTTAAAAGAAAATCCCAATCCCAAGCCCATTCCTTTGATCAAATCCATCATCATACTTCATCCAACTCAATTAGGTGTAATGATGTGTTGTGTATCACAATAGATATGGGGGTTCATTTTCATTTAAGGGGGAAATCATAGAAGCGCTAGGTGGAATCACATTTAATCCTAATATGAGTATTCTTCATTCTCTTTTTTTTTATTTTTTTTTTATTTTTTTTTGCAATATTTCCATAGTGATTGAGATTGCAGTTAATCAAATTAACCCATGTAGCAAGACTTTGCCGATGACTCTCAGACTCAAAGGCCTTAGGGCACCAAGTGAAGCCCACATACTCGGGCATCGTCTCAAGTTAACTTAATAAAAAACAAAGTCATATTACCATAAATAGAGATATATTGAAAAACTCAGGGCTAGACAACTCTGGAGTCACGATCCCCAAGTGCCGAAAGCCTCGCATTTTATCAATCCATTGCTCTACACACAATTTTTTTTTGTTGTTTTTTTTAATTTTTTTTAATACTCATATTATTCATAAAAATCAAACCAGCCTATGCTATTTATTATGGGACCCCAAAAATTCAAATTATTACCCCACAGTCTAAAGGACGTGCATTGTGGCATTTTGATTTAATGGATGAAAATAAAAATGATGAAAATTTTCATTGGACAACCAAACTTCCAAAATCAATGTTTTTAAACTTAATCATGAATTAAATTAAGAGTCAAGGAAATAATAATTATTTGATATGTAGTTTTTATGTGAGCAAAGATGTTATTATATGAATGATAAAGGAATTTTACTTCTTTTTGTTATCATTGTTTTTTTAACAAACATTTTGTTTCCACACCCCCCAACTTAGAATGAAACTGTCCCTAGTTTCATAAAAACAAAATTTAGAATGGGGTAGAGGAATAAAAAGGGGAGTTCAATAAGGAAATTTAAATATGAGGATCATGGAATGAAGTCACCTGGTGGTTGAAGTTTGAAGTTCTTGCCGCTCGAATTTATTCCTTTGATATCCATGTCGCTTGCAAAGTTCCCTAGTGGAAAAAGGAAAAACAAAACAAACAAAACAAACAAAAACAAACAAACAATATATATATATATTTATATAATAAAGGAAGTAAAATATAAGAATATATATAAAAATTATAGAATAAGGAAGCACAAGAAGCCGCAGGTCAGTGGTAAGCGCGCGCCCCTGTCTCCCTTCGGTCCCAGGTTCGAGTCCCCGCGGCTTCGCCGGTTGTGACGGGGTTTGCCCCATGGCCTATGGCGTGGACTTTTTTTTTATTTTTTATTTTATTTTTATTTTTATCTTAACCTATAAAATAATAAAAATAAAACAAAATAAACTGATGATACATTGTCTTCTTTTTAAATTTCTGGGTAAGGTATTACTCAAGGATCACACCACGTGACACGGATGAATATGGTGCTCCTCTTTCGTACCCATCCATACTCATAATAGAAGAACAGGTCAAAAGTCTATTTTTTATTTTTAAATATAAAAATGATTAAGTAATCTTATTTGAAAAATAAAGATGATTCAGAAAGATTAGAAACATAAAAACCACGGGTTGCCTCCCGTGTAGCGCTTTGTTTAACGTCGTTAGCCCGACATAGATCCCAAATTTATCAATTTTTTCCTAGTTCATAGATTGGATCAATTAACTCAGCATCTATTTCCTGTTTATTGAACGATTCAATGAATGTTTTTAACCTTTGACCATTGACCTTGAAAATGTGACCACTTGTGGGATCTTGAATCTCTACTGCCCCATGGGGGTATACATGATGCACTATGAAAGGGCCTGACCATCTAGAACTTAACTTTCCTGGGTGTAAATGAAGTTTTGAAATATACAAGAGCACAAGTTTTCCCGGTTCAAAATGTTTTACCTTGATATTCCTAGATTGGTAGGCTTGAACTCTAGCTTTATTGATCCTTGAATTTTCATAAGCCTCCATCCTTAATTCCTCCAGTTCATTGAGATCAAATTTCCTTTTTGTTCCGGCCAATGAGAGGTCATAATCCATTTTCTTAATTGCCCAAAAGGCCTTATGTTCAATCTCCACTGGCAAATGGCATGCTTTACCATAAACCAACCTATATGGGGACATTCCTAAAATGGTTTTATATGCAGTTCTATAGGCCCAAAGAGCATCTAAGAGTTTCTCAGACCAATCTTTCCTAGAGGGGTTGACAGTTTTTTCAAGAATTTTCTTAATATCCCTATTCGCTAACTCAGCTTGACCATTGGTTTGAGGATGGTATGCAGTGGACACTTTATGAGAAATACCATACTTAGACATGAGTGAAGCGAATGGGCGGTTGCAGAAATGGGTTCCTCGATCACTGATTATAGCCCTAGGAATTCCAAATCTTGAAAATATGTTCTCTTTTAGAAATCGAATCACAACTTGATGATCATTGGACTTAGTGGGAATGGCCTCAACCCATTTTGAGACATAATCAACAGCTAAGAGTATGTAGAGGTATCCCCGAGAGTTTGGGAAGGGACCCATGAAGTCAATTCCCCAACAGTCAAATATTTCAACCACTAAGATGGGAGTGAGTGGCATTTGATTCCTTTTTGTGATGGACCCTACTTGTTGACACCTAGGAAAAATTTGACAAAATGTGTAGGAGTCCCTTGAGAGGGTGGGCCAGAAAAGACCACATTGAAGAATCTTAGCAGATGTTTTCTTAGAGGAAAAGTGACCTCCACATGCCTCACTATGACAAAATTTAAGGATGGACTCTTGTTCAGATTCTGGAACACACCTCCTAATGACTTGGTCAGGGCAGAACTTATAGAGGTATGGATCATCAAACGCATAGTGTCTAACATCAGAAAGAAATTTCCTTCAAGCTTGAGTCCCTAATAATTTTGGAATGACTCCTGTCACTAATAAATTTGCTATGTCAGCATACCAAGGGCAGTCACTCACAAAGTATAGGTGTTCATCAGGAAACAAATCAGACATAGAAAGGTGATTTGAGTTGTCTTTGAATTCCATCCTAGATAGGTGATCAGCTACAACATTTTCAACACCCTTTTTATCCTTGATTGTGAGGTCAAATTCTTGTAAGAGAAGGACCCACCTAATCAGTCTAGCCTTGGCATCTTGTTTTTGGAAGAGGTATTTCAGTTCAGAATGGTCAGTGAACACAGTGATGGGGGATCCTAAGAGGTAGCACCTAAACTTCTCTAAATCAAATACAATAGCAAGTAACTCCTTTTCAGTAGTGGTGTAGTTTATTTGGGCATCATTTAAGGATTTTCTTGCATAAGCAATGACATAAGGAGTTTTATCACAACGTTGTCCTAACACAGCTCCAACAACAAAGTCACTGGAGTCACACATAAGTTCAAAAGGAAGGTTCCAATTTGGAAATTTCATAATGGGAGGAGAGGTGAGAGAGGATTTGAGGGTTGAGAATGAACCCTCACAGCTTTCTGTCCAAACAAATGGAGCATCCTTTACTAAGAGAGCACAAAGGGGACGGGATATTGAACTAAAGTCCTTGATGAATCTTCTATAGAAACTAGCATGTCCTAAGAAATACCTCACTTCCTTGACAGTTTTGGGTGATGGAAGGTGACGAATGATGTCAACCTTTGCTTTATCAACTTCAATCCCGCTACTCGAGACCAGATGGCCTAGAACAAGTCCCTCTTTAACCATGAAATGGCATTTTTCCCAGTTTAGGACCAGATTTTTTTCTTCACATCTTGACAAGACTCTCTCCACATTCTGCAGACATCCCTCAAAAGTATCCCCAAACACAGATAAGTCATCCATGAAGACCTCTAGAAAATCCCCTACCATGTCTGAGAAGATTCCCATCATACACCGTTGGAAGGTTCCAGGGGCATTGCATAACCCGAAGGGCATGTGTTTGAAAGCAAAGGTTCCGAAAGGACATGTGAATGTAGTCTTCCCTTGATCCTCTAGGGAGACCTCAATTTGATTGTACCCTGAGTACCCATCTAAGAAAAAGTAGAAGGCATGACCTGCCACTCTCTCAAGGACTTGGTCAATGAATGGTAAGGGGAAATGATCCTTCTTGGTGAATGAGTTTAGCTTCCTATAGTCAATTTAGACCCTCCATCCACTACTCACCCTTGTTGGAATAATCTCTCCATCCTCATTGGTTATCACTGTGATTCCATCCTTTTTTGGAACCACTTGGATTGGGCTCACCCATTCACTCTCAGCTATGGGATATATGATACCAGCTTTCAACAATTTCAGAAGTTCTTTCTTTACTACCTCCATGAGATTAGGATTGAGTCACCGTTGAGGTTGACGACATGGATTTGAATCAGATTCCAGAACAATCCTATGAGTCCCGACAAGTGGGCTAATCCCAGGAATATCAGAAAGGGTCCAACCAATGGCTTTCTTATGCTTCCCAAGGACATCTAGAAGCATCCTCTCATGATTGGCTTCAAGATAAGAAGAAATGACAATAGGATGTGTTTTATTGTCCCCTAGGAAAGCATACTTGAGTGTAGAAGGAAGTTCCTTCAATTCAAGATCAGGTTGGTTCAGAATTTCAGCAGAAGATTGGGACATTGGATCAAGTTCAATTTCTTTTTTTAGAGTTTTAGATAGGATTTATTCCCCACATGTAGAATTTTCAGCTACTATATTGGCTTGATCAGATTTAGGGAAGGAATTTAGAGGGGTCTCTATGAAAGTGGTTTCTTGAAAGGTTTCACTGATTGTTGGACCTAAGACTTCATCATAAGAGCAATTTGAAAATGATTCAATCCAATGAGATAAACTTCCTTCATATGAACAAAGGAAATCAATCTCATCCTGACTTAAACATCCATCAAATATTCCTTGATGTTCCATGGATTCATTATCAATGCTTCCTATCATGTTTACTTCATGAATGTCCTCGTCATCCCCTATTTGTGAGCTTGCATTATAGATGTTCAAGTCTAGACTCATGTTCCCAAAGGTGATGGTCATGTTCCCATTTCGGACTCGGATAACAGAGTTGATTGTTGCAAGGAAAGGACGACCAAGAATGATTGGGGTTTTCTCCCTAGGACCTAAGCTTGGATGATTTTCAAGGACAATGAAGTCAGCAGGGTAAATGAAATTTTCAACTTTCACTAAAACATCCTTTAAGATCCCCTTAGGAACCCGAACACTACGATCAGCGAGTTGAAGAGTGACAGATGTGGGTTGGAGTTCTTCGAGCCCTAACTGACAATACATGGCATAAGGAATGAGGTTTACACTGGCACCTAGGTCACACAAGGCCTTGACAACTTTTTTCTCTCCTAGTTCAACATTGATGTAAGGGCAACCCGGGTCTTTCAACTTAGGAGGAATGGTCCCTTGAATGGTGGTACTCACATTAGCAGCCAAAAGGACTTGGTTTTTATGTGGAAATTTTCTTTTAAAAGTGAACAAGTCCTTAAGGTACTTTGAGTGGGCATGTATGGTTTGTATGGAATCGAGAAGAGGAATGTTCAACTTGACTTGTGAGAAGATTTCCCTCAATGTTTCACTCAGTTCAGGCTTGGTTTTCCCCCTCATGCGTTGAGGAAATGGTGCAGGTTGTGGGGTTGTTTGTTGAAGAGTTGTTTCCTTCACATTGTTATCAGTTTCCTCAGTTTTATCTTGGGGTTCATTTGAATTTTCATCCAAGTTTGAATCTTCAGGTGGGTTCTGAATTAGTTGTTCAGGTTTCTCAATTGATTTCCCACTTCTTAAAACAGTCAAATCCTTTAGTTGTTCATGAGTTGTTTGAGCACAACTTGACTCTCCCCTTGAAGTTGAGGATGACACCGCCTGAGTAGGCATGGGTGCCTTTCCAGTTTTGATGGTTTGAAGTTCTTGTTTTAGGGAAGATACCTCCGAGTTCATCCTCTCCATTTGTTTGCACAGTTGTTCTAGTAGGCTTTGTGTAACAGTTTGGGTGGGTGCTTGAGTAGGTTGGTTTATCCCAGGGGGATATTTTGGAGGTGGGATGGTTTGTTGAAAATGGACCGGTGGCTGTTGGTATTGGATAGGTTGGGTTTGGAACTGGTTATGGGTTTGATAGTTTTAATGGGGATAAGGATTTTGTCCTTGTGGTTGGCTAGGTTGTTGGTTATCTTTCCAGCGGAAGCCTGGGTGGTCGTTATACCTTGGGTTGAAGGTGTTTTGGTATTGAGGCTTTTGAAAGTTCAAAGCATTTACTTCCGCTGGGGGTCCTCCTAAGAGAACATCCTTGATGGATGGAATGGTTGGGTAGTTGTCTGTCTTATGGTCATGTTTGTCACAAATTGTGCAAACAGGGTCAACAGTTTGGATTTCATGGACTTTCCTAAGGTCTATCTCTTCAACCATCCTAGAGAGTGCTGCGAGTTTAGCCCTAAGGATTTCCTCTTCTCTAAGTGTATGAATTCCATTATTTCTTTGTGGATTTTCAGAATAAGGTGAAGCTCCCCATGTTTGGTTTTGTTCAGAAAGGATTTCTAGATACTCGTAAGCATCATTTGGGGATTTGTTTTTAAAGGTTACATTACACATCATGTCAATGAATTGTTTGTTCCCCGGACCCAACCCTTCATAGAAAATTCTCAGTTGTTCAGGAATAGAAAAACCATGGTGTGGAACCATGTTTAGAGTGTCTTTGAACCTCTCCCATGTTTCATAGAATGACTCTCCCTCTTTTTCAAAAAAGTTTTGGATACTCTTTTTAAGTGCAATTGTTTTGTGGTGGGGAAAGTATTTTTTGTAGAATTCTCTTTGTAGTTGGTCCCAAGAGTTGATGGATGATGGTCTCAAATTGTTTAGCCAATTTTTAGCTCGATCCTTTAAAGAAAAAGGAAATAGCCTCATCTTAGTAGATTCTAGTTGATGTGGGGGACACATGGTTTCTACAATGTCATTGAACTCCTTAATGTGCAGGTATGGCATCTCGGACTCCATTCCATGGAATGTGGGAAGGTGGTTTAGGACATGGGGTTTAAAGATGTAGTTAGCATATCCTAAGGAATTTTGTCTAATGCATGAGGGGGCATTGGTCCAAGAAGGTGTGAGGTAGTCATTCATGGTTTGATCAATTGCATTCCCCAAGTTTGGGGCTGCCTCATTTGGGTTTCCATTTTGGTTCCCACTCGGGTTTATGAGTTGGTTTCTTTGAAGACCTTCCATTGAAATTGGATCAATTTTGGACTCTAGAGTATTAGGAAGATTAGGATCTAATTGAAAGAGTTCCCTTGGTGTACTCGAATCCCCAACCCCAGGACTATCCACCCTAACTAGACGGTTTGATTGATCGCGGGTGTAGGCGGACATGCACCAAAGAAAAAAAAAACGAGAAAGGGACAAGATAAGAGAATTTGGATGAGAAAAGAAGAAATGGGGGAGAATAGAATGTGTGTTTAGATGACTTACTCGGGTCCCCGGCAACGGCGCCAAAATTTGATTCTCACTCAAATTTACCCAAGAGAAGAAGGTAAGACAGTCCTTGTAGTTTAGCTTGGGTTATCGAATCCACAGAGACCTAAGAAGAAACCTATAGACACGTACATTATATGGACTATTTTCAGCTATGAAGTGGCCAAATTGTATTTATTTTGGATGGGTTTTAAAGATATCTAATAGATTTAAGTGAATTCAATTTAAAAGAATGAGTTGATCCTAGTTTATCACTCGGGGTGGATTGGACGTATTTTCTTTTTAATGATTTCAATTTCTTAAATTTGAGATGGGTTCATTTAAGGAGATAAAACAACATCATCACTTACTGGTTTAATGCCTACACCCTCTAATACTAATAACCAATACACTTGAAGGATCAAAGTTTTGATCACTTCAAGGTAAAGGATCGTATTAGTACTTGAAGTGTGTGGCCTTAAATTCAACAAGGACGATGGAGTTTAAAAATCATCAAATAAAAATCCCAATTAAAGAAGTGATTATATATTAATTAGGTGATAAATAACATCCAATCCATCCCCTTGCTACTCCCTTGGATCAACCCATAAGTGGGTTAGCCCTCCATTGATCCCATGGTTTCAATGGAAGCGAAAAGTAGACTCATGAGGGAGGAAATGAAGAAGTAAAGAAAACAACAAAAATAAAATGATCACTCCACCGTTGTGTGAATAATTTCACAAGGGTTGGTGTGAATAAATTCACAACTTGATCCAAATGTATCAAAGTGATATGAAGAAAAATAGAATAAGAGTAGAATAAGGAACTTTTATTAAGAAACTAAAGTGAATTGAACAACTTACATGTGAAAGACAAATTTGAGGCAACAAAAATGCAGCATAACATTACAATTGAACAAAGCATCCAAGATCCCAAAATTCTTCACCACCACTGCCTTAAATAGGCATTTTGGGAGCCTTGGATCGATCCTCAAACAGTAAAAAGCATCTCAATTAATTTTGGTAGGTCATAGGTGGTGGAAAGCTTGTGGAATTTGAACTTTTCCACATTTGACCCGAGGTGGCAGCCAGCTTTCCTTCACCGAATAGAAGCGTCTGGAATACCTTCTATAAGGCCGAATCAGAGTGGTCTATAGAAGAAGAAAATGGAGCTCCGGATGTCTTCTAACCGCCTGTAAAATTTGGGCCCATTTGGACTTACGGATTCTGATATATGATAAAATTAGTGGACTGTTTTTCTGGGCCGCAGAATCTGGCCCAGAATTGTATCTCTAACTTGGGCCGCTTTAATGACCACCATAGAGGCCTAATTATCATTGGTTAATGAATAGTTATTTGTTTCTATGAATGTCTTCTAGAATACCACTGAATTTGGGATTCATTGGGCCTGTATGTTGGGCCCCACAGTCTCATCAGTGGGCTAGTGTCCAATCTTCCTTTTCTAGAATTGCTTCCTTTCATCACAAAATATCCCCATCTTCTTCCATGAATTCTCCATTAATCCCTGAATGAAAAATGTTCACATTTAAGTGTAGATAAAGTTCCCAAAATATCAATTTAAAAAAATTGATAATTACATTCCTTAGAATCAGATGACTCATTGGGCCTAAATTGGTGTATATTAGGCATGAAGTGCACAAATGATGAGAATGTATGTTCATAATGAAAATGCACTAACTCAGGCCCATAAGATCAAAAATGAACATTTAATACCATTAAAATGTAATTAAAATATATGTTTTTATTGGATAATCAAGGTTTCTCCAGAGAGATTTAGGAAATATACTGTGATGGGTATTCCAAACGTAACCATGAGGGTTACTCCCTATGTAAGAATGTTATGAATGCCTCAAGTTACCTTTATGTCTTATGATTTCTATGATTTATTCATGATTTGATGAGGTATGTTAAAATTCTTTTGTTTTATGAGTAAAATATGATTTTATACATGGACTAATGTTTTCATTTCGTACTTTTATATCCCTTACTGAGCTTTTTATGCTCATCCCAAGTTTTTGAAATGTTTTTCACAGGACTTAATGTGGAATAGGATCAAGGATGAGATCAAGGAAAAGTCATGCTATCTAAAACATAGAACTAGACATTTTTCTTTTTAAGAGTTTTTATTTTATGAAAACTTAGTAGAAGTGTCTACTTTGTAATCTTTTGAGATGTAATAGTTATGTCCTAATTCTCTAAAACTCTAAACCTGAAAAGATCCTCAATGTGAATTATTCATTTAATTCAATATTAAGTAAGGTTTAAGGCTGATGCCTTATAGTCAACCTGCAAGTGGGAGGTATTTTTTTGAGTACCTGTACGCACACACAAACAACCACATCCCAAGAAAACAAGAAAAGATAACATGCATGCTATTAAACAACCACTGAGTGTAAAAGTACAAACTGAAGGTAAATGGGACATAATACAAACCCCACAAAAGACAACTGCAACAAGAGAAAGTATGAGATTGAAGAAAATCTATCCGCTGGAAACCCCACCAGATGGGTAAGTACAGAGTAGCTGCCAAAATTCATAAAATCACACCCTGCCTGCCTGATCTCACTAGGAACCACCTGGTCCTGTGCCACCAAGTCCTACATCAATTCGTCGATCATATGAACCAGACACAACACATGCGGGCAAAGCCCGTACAAGGGTGAGTAACAAAATACTCAGTAGGGACCCCAACCACAAGGAAAGACCACAAAGCAATCCACAAAGCAAACCACGAAGCATGATCACGAATAAGAAATCTCACACATATATAATCTAAAGTACAGAAAGAAATACTATCATTCATTACACTGAACACCTTAGACTATTTAGGTACTCATCCTAAATGAGTACCGTGGTTCTGTTGGGCCACACAGAGCCACTTGTAGCTGATCCACACATAGTCACTTGGAGCTGATCCACACAGGGTTGCTAGGAGCTGGTCCACATAGGGTTGGTAGGAGCTGATCTGAATAGGGTCACTAGGAGATAATCTACATAGGGTCACTAGGATCTAATCCTCATACGGTCATTAGGAGCTGATCCACACAAGGTCTCTTGTCTTCAGGTCTCAGCCATCCACAAGATTCCCACACATAACACGCTTGATTCCGAGAGAATCTACTCCTCAAGCCATTAGTCATATCTTGACTACCAAGAAAACTCACTTAGAGTATGCCCAAAGGACCGTCTCGTCGCAAGGGTCACAAGGTCATAGACAACACGTCAATCAGACTCTCGATCTAAAAGATATTGGCGTTTTAGTAAATAGGAGCCGGTTGTGTGAAGGCCTAGTCCGACTTGGTCGGATCGACCTGACTAACCCGACCCCGGGGTCCCACATGACCTGGATTGATTCGAACAACCTGACCCTGTCTGACCTGGCCAGTAAGCTAGGCCCATTGGTCCTTGCAGGACCCGACCCAGTTTGGCCGTGGGTCCAGCTTGTCGGGTCGCCCAGCGACCCAGATTTATCCGGCACGACCTGCACTTGCGGGCTGATTTTCTTTCCCTGCCCGAGCCACCCATCGACCCGACTTTATCCCACAGGCTCGCCCCGCAACAACAGGTCAGTTTACTCCAGCCCATGCCACTCAGTGGCCCGGTTCGCACACCCTGGCCTAACCCACATAGTGGGCCCACCTCCTCCAGCCCGGATGCCAGGAGGGCGTCTGGTTCAGTGCCCCACGACCTGACCCGCAAGGCGGGCTGGTCTTCTCCAGCCCGAATGCTAGGAGGGTGTTCGGTTTGGTGCCCCAAGGCCCGACCAACAAGGCGGGCCAGTTCGACTGTATGCGTCCGGTAGGAGCCGGCTGCCCCACATGGCCCCACATGTGGTCATTGGACTGCGTGCTAACGGGGAGTCGCAACTCACGCGACGCGGGCCGCTCCAACTGACGCAGTCGGTTCGCTGCATCCTGTCCCTGCTAGCCGCCATCCCAAGCGTCGGCGACTCCTATTGCCCCGCCGTGGCCTGAGCCGACTGCAGCTCTGTCCACTACGGTGCACCGCCACCCGTCGGCCGGTGACGACACCTTCCGCGGACCACCAGGTCTGCTCCGGTGGTCCGTTTCACAAACCGTCTATGTCGGCAGACTTCTTAGGTTGACATCTCTCCTGCTATGTCCTCGAAAACCCCTTACCACCATTTCGAAGGTGCAACCATGAAGAACGCAAAAGAACTCACAAAGGCAGAGGGGCTCGGGCCTTGTTCGTGCCGACCCGCACCCTCCACGTTAGAGATTTTAAAACAAGGGGTAGGTTCTAAGGCTTTGTTTCCTCTGGAATTGGGGATTATCTCATTGATTTAAGATTCAAACATTCCAAACAGTTTCTAATGAGTTTATTCGTAGAACCAGAAACATCCAATGATTCCATATCCATTTGAACCTACTTTACAAAGGTAGGCGCTCATTAGTTGTGAACTGACGAGGCTTAAGAATTTTCATTGGTCGAGAGGATGGGAGGTCAGACTCATCACACCTTTTTGAGGGGAATTATTGTATACTATGGGACTCTCTTTATAGATTTAAGTTATGTTCGTGAATCCTTATTACATTACCAAGTATAAAATGAGCTTTCCTTTAGATCTGACAATCAATGATTGATATGTAGAAAATTTAGAGAATCTTTTATATGTATTCGAGGTTCTTCATCGATAGAGAATCATATGTATTTGTTAGATATTCTTAGTCAATGGTATCCTTCAATACATAAAAATCTCTTGGTCATTATGATGACCATACTGGTTTTAAAGCCACTCAGTGGGGCACTTGAAGTTTATTGTCATTCAGAAGGACATTGATTATTTCAGAGTTGGGATCGTACCTGCAGATGGGATACCTACGTATCCTTTGTTTTGGAAAAGGAATCAGAACCCACGTAGTTCAAGTAAGGGAGTATGATGTTTATGCATGATTGATGGCTCAAAGAAAAATTTCATGATTACTTTTACACTCTAAGCTCATGTGAGTCATGCTCGATGTGAGAAACAATAGGTATTAGTGAAACCATACAATTGTGCCATGAAATGATGTGGGGCTTATGTATGTATGACTTCCCAAATAGATGAGGATTAAGATTTACTTCAGGGAAGAAATCCATGAACAGGGTCCATAAAGGTATATGTGCTTCATGGAGATTTGGATACTCTAATCTTGGGTCTTACTCCTAAGAAAGATGCCCAAGTTAGGAGGGGACTTATGATTGGGTTTTACTCCTGATAAGAAAGCCCAGATCAAAAGGAATTATGAATGGTTAAGAGAAATTAAGACTGGGGCTTACTCTTGAAAAGGAGGCCCATGTTAAAAGGGATTAAGATTGGGGCTTAATCCTGGGGAGGATACCCATATTTGGGAACTTGGGGCTTACTCCTGAGGAGGATTCCCATATTAATTAAAATTTGGACTAGGGCTTACTCCTGAAAAGAAGACCCAGGCTAATGAGGACTTAGGGCTTAATCCTAAGGATATTAATGAGAATTTGGACTGGGGATTACTCCTGAAAAGGAGGCCCAGGTTAAGGATTATCTCATCTTAAATGATGAGGTTGAATGAATGAACTCTCTAACTTTAGTGACATAAAGATGTGTAAATCACTAGGTTTTGAGAGATGTTCCACGAAATTCATTTCAGATAAGGATGTCAATCAATAAAACATGCCATAAATGGATTTGAAGAGTGTCTTGAAGACTGAATCTTGAATTGGAGAGGTGGAATGGCATAAGAGGGGTTAAATGGATAGGAAGGGCACCCAAAAATAGAAAGGGCGTGCAAGTCCTGGCAGGCACGCAGGTACTGTGTGGGCGCACAAGTACTGGTTGTGCAGGTATACTTGCGCGACACATGGGTACTTGCCCGACTAGTAACCAGTAGGGTAATACTTGGGTGATCCTTGATCAAAGACTTTAGAATTATCTCGAGGTACTTCTAGAAGAGTGGCGCACAAGTTTCAATGAGTAGGTAAGGAGGCGCGCAAATGTGTCCATTTCCCTTAAGGGTAAAACAATTAGGCGCACAAGTGTTAGTGAATTATAACACTTAGACCTTATTCCTCTTGTTTAGACCTTCCATTCTAGGTAAAGAATTACCTTAGAAGTATTCGGAAGACTTGAAGAAGAGACTTGGGCGTTCAAAGCTCTGTATCTGAATTCTGGAAAAATTCTCTTGAAATGGGGGGACCACTGGGGGTATTTATAGGCTAGAGAAGACCCCGGGCGGTTTTCAAAGAGGGCGCGCAAGTCACTTGCATGACCATTAGGTAGCGTGCAAGTATACTTGCGTGACTATGAGGGAACTTGTGCGACCCAAATGGAAAAGAACCCTTGTTCATGCCTTTGTCAATTTTTTGATGGTTTCTTTAAAGGATGAATCAATTTATGCTAAGGCATTTCCTTTTCCATTCATTTAGACTCTGTGATGGAAAGGAGCGTCAACAGGCTTTAACAAAGTTCTATCCCGATGAAAAACCCCATTAAAGAGAACCCTATATCAAGAACAACGATCCGAAGATAAACCTTTTCATGGGTTGGTATGTGTTCATTGTTTAGAAAGAAAGAACGACCATTCAAATAAAAAAGGTAACCCCTACTTGGGATAGATTCGTTGGTTGAGGAAGAGCGGGGTCACTCGCCTTCGTTCTCCATTATTGATCTGTCGCCCACATTGCTAGCAATCTTTCAAAGGGTGAAATGAGAGGGTGTTCATCGCTTGTCATTAGAGAGGATTTCTTGTCGTAGATTAGTTAGAGGAAATCTCCGCTCTCCAATAGTTTATCTAACCCATTATCTCATTAAAAGAGAAATGCCTTACAACGTTTCTGTTATGTTGCGTCGTCATGTCGTTACACCGTTTAATTTATGAAACAACGTCTCTGTTACACTTCAGTTAAAGATTCTCATTAATGGGGGTTATTCACCACCTCATCGCTGCACCGTAGTACTGATGTGCCACCACTCAACAGTGAGGAAAGAAAAAATAAAATAACTTTTTAATTAATTTTATTTCTCTTCTGAAAAGTCTGAAAATTATCTTTTCTGGTCGACCCTTGTGGTCGAATTTAGGTCCTTTCTAGGCGAATCCCAATGTTATGAGTTCAACGGTGCCCTCATATTTTTGATCTGAGCACCGATTTAAAAGTTAGAAAAACCTGCTCACATGTTTATTTAAATAAACTTAAAAAATTTAAAAAATCTATTCTGAGCTCACTGGGCCTTGAAATCAGGTGCTGTCTGAGCATCCAGTCTCAAAATAATCCCATATAATTTAAAAAAATTACATGGAATTTCTAGGACATTAGATTACCCCCACCTTTAGGGCTTCATGCCCCCATAATCCAAAAACAAGGATAAAAAAATAAATTGGGGTACTGAGCACGAATATGAACCTCCCGCACCTATGTGCTCTCTTGGAGATTTCTGTGCTGCCACCAAACGTGCACCAGAAGAATCAACCATTCACAAAGGACCCACTCCTATTGATCCTCTATCTCCATCGAGATCTTCGCAAACATCACCCCATCATCAATCTATAATTTTCCCAAGTTGATGACGTGCGATGGATCATGCACGTACCTCCTCAGCTGCGACACGTGGAAAACATCATGCATCTGGTTCATTTATGGGGGGAGAGCTAGGCGGTACGCCACCTCACCAACTCTTCCAAAATTTGGAAAGGTCCAATGAACCTTGGAGATAACTTACTGCCCGGACAAATCTCTATAATCCCCATTAGGGTGAAACCCAAAGGAACACATGGTCCCCCTCCTTGAACTTTAATGGCCTCCATCTTATGGCAGCATAAGACTTTTTCCTGCTCTATGTAGTTCTCATCTACTCCTGGATGATCTGAACCTTCTCAGTGGTATCCCGTACTAACTCTAGACCCATGAGTGCATACTCTCTTGGGTCTATCCAGCATAGTGGTGATTTGTAAGGCCACTCATACAAAGCCTCAAACGGTGCCATTCCAATGGTGGAGTGATAGCTGTTGTTGTATGAAAACTCCACCAGTGGCAGGTGGTCCTCCGAACTACGACTAAAATCAAGAACGCAAGCATAAAGCATGTCCTCCATGGTCTGTATGATTCGCTCCATCTAACCATCAGTTTGTGGGTGAAAGACTGTGCTTAAGCAAAACTGAGTCCCGAATGCCTCCTGCAATCCCTTCCATAACTGGGATGTGATGCAAGCATCACGGTCTGATACAATCGTCAAAGGCACCCTATGAAGCCACACTATCTTCTAGATGTAGAGGCATACCAACACCTCTATCGATCCCTACTCCTGGATGGGTAGAAAGTGAGATGACTTGGTGATTCAGTCAATGATCACCCATATGGAATCACGGACCTTGGACATGTGTGGTAATCCCACCAATAATTCCATCGAGATACCATCCCACTTCCACTCCGGTACCTCAAGTGGCTGTGCCAAGCCTGCTGGAACCTGATGCTTAGCCTTCAATCGCTGACAAGAGTCACTGTGAAACGAACTCGGCCACCGCTTTCTTCATCCCTGGACACTAGTACTAATGTCAGAGATCCTGGTATATCTTCTCCACTCTAGGATGTACCGCCAAGGGGGAGGTATGGAACTCCCTCAAAATATCCTCTCGCAATTCCACTGGTACTATTATGCACCCCATAAAAAGGATTTCATGCTCCCCACCTATCTAAAATCCACCAAGAGCCTATCCTGAGGATAAATGAGGACGTTGGGCCTCGCAGTCAACATCCACAAGCTATTCCCTCCTAACTTGCTGTAAGAGTGGGGAAGTAATAGTCATCAATTGAAGGTAAGCTACTCCATCATCATCCATGAAGGATATCTGCATCACGGCTAGCTACTCCGTCGCCTCACTTAGCAGCTTCAAACTGGATCTCCTGCTGAGCGTGTCTACCACCACGTTCCCCTTCCCAGGAATAAAGACTATCTCGAAGTCAAAATCCTGTAGGAACTCCAACCATCACCACTATCTCAAGTTTAGGTTCTTAAGGGAGAAGATATACCTGAGACTCTTTTTGGTCTAAGTAGATGATAAACTGTTCACCCATTAAGTAGTACCGTCACATCTTCAGAGCAAAGACCACTACCGCTAACTCTAGATCATGGGTTTCATAGTTCTTATCATACTGCCTCAACTACTGTGAACTGTAGGCAATCACTGCTCACTCCTACATCAGGAAACAACCCAGTCTGGTCCCTGATACGTCGTAGAAAAATACTCACCCGATTCCCTCCTCTGGTAGTCTCAAGATGGGGGCACTCATCAGTCTCTGCCTTAACTCCTGGAAACTATGCTGGCACTTCTCCGTCCATACGAAGGGTTGTCCTCTCTTTGTCAAAGCTGATAAGGGTGCTCTAGTCTATAAAAGTCAGGCACAAACCTCTGGTAGTATCCAACCAACCCCAAGAAACTCCGCACCTCATTCACGCTCCTGGGTAGATCCCAAGAAAGCACTGCCTTTATCTTCTTCGGATCCACTGTAACTCTAGCCTCCGAGATGACGTGTCTTATAAATTGGACTTCCCAAATCTATAAATGGAACTTCTATAGCTTCCCATAAAGCTGGTACTCTTAGAGTGTATCCAAGACTATCCATAGGTATGCAACATGCTCCTCTTCTGATGCCGAGTACACCAAGATGTCATCAATGAATACCACCACGAAATGATCGAGGTAAGGCTGGAAGATCCTTTTAATGAGTCCCATGAACACTGTTGGGGCATTGGTCATGCCGAATGGCATCACCAATAACTTGTAGTGGCCACATTGGCATCTGAATTCTATCTTCGGTACATTCTCATCCCATACCTAAAGTTGGTGATAGCCTGACCTAAGGTCTATCTTTGAGAACCACCTCACTCCCTTCATCTGGTCGAAGAGGTCAAAAATTCTTTCCAGTGGATATTTGTTCTTCACGGTCACCTGGTTCAGGAACCGGTAGTCCACGCATAGCCTTATGCTTCCATCTGCCTTCTTGGAAAACAACACTGGGGCTGCCCATGGTGCAACGCTGGGCCTCACAAATACCTTCTCCTATAAGTCCTCCAGCTATACCCTCAACTTGAAAAGCTCCACAGGAGCTATCCGATATATTGGAATGGATATCAGTGCCATCCCGGGGTACATATCGATGTAGTAGTCTACCTCTCCACAAGGAGGTAGTCCTGGAACATCATCAAGGAAGACGTCCTTGTACTCATCCACCACTATAAGAAATATTGGACTCCTCTTATCCACCACACCGAGGGTGAGGCTAGCCAACTGGTGAGTGATCGGATGCACCCTCCTCTGAGAAAGTCTGTCCTGCTCTGCAAGAGTTTCCTTATCACTGGTGAAGGAAAATATGGTCTCATCCTTACAGACACACCGTACTCTACGCCTAAGACAGTTAATCTGAGCATAAACTGTGGATAACCATTCCATACCCAAGATGACATCGTAAGGCCTCGACACCACTACTAGGAGATCCCATCCAAATCTCTTGCCTCCAAGGGTAATCTCACACTACTGGAACCAGTGTGAAATCACCGAATCCCCTCTCGTAGGAGTCTCTAATCGTAATGATCAAGCCAAAAACTCCACCAGAATCTTCGAGCCTCGAACGAGGTCTGTGGAAAGGAAAGAGTGACTGACACCTGTGTCTATAAGAACTGCAAATAAGGTGGAGAAGACATAGATCATACCTATAATCATATCTGGAGCGCTGGGGTTATCGGCCTTCACTACCTGAAGCTGTGCTCACCCCTATCCACCTGCTTCCTGAGGCCGTGGTGGACCACCTAAGGGTAGTGGTGGTAGTACCTCAAACTGTCACCCTCTGCCTGCTGCTCGACCTACTCCTCCTCCACATACACCGCCCTATGGATCTCCATGCTTGAATATCTACTTCTACCTTAGTGGTCCCTCGACCGTCCGCTGATCATCTATGCGGCGGGTCAGGCAGTCACAAGCCACGTGTCCATGCCCACCGCATGAGTAGCACACCCTACTCCTCTACTAACCCCCATCTTGGTGGCCTTGCACCACCGATCCTGTGTCCTGGGGATACCCTCTGGATAGTCTAGCCCACTTGAACCTCTACGTCATCTGTCAGCTGCTCGCCATAGATGACTCTACCACTTGTCGCCCAGTGGTATCTCCCACCATCGATGCCTTCTCTACGGGGAAGCTCTCTACTAGTAGAGCTCGCTCTAGCACTCTAGCCTAAGTGGGGATGCTGAGGGAAATCATCGACACCCTGATCTCCCATTGGAGTCCCTTCTCAAAGGTACAGACCTTGAAGAAAAGGTCCAGTACCATATCCGTAGAGTAGCGGGAGAGGTCTATAAACCTTGCAGAGTACTCAACCACTGGCATGCTGCCCTGACGTAGGTGAAAGATATCCTGTATGTGCACTGAGCGTAAGGTCACGGGGAAGAACTCCTCCTAGATAATTTGTTCGAAGTCATACTAGGAGATGGTCGCCTCATCATGAGTCTAAATCATCAAGCTCCACCATCTCCCTACCGAGCCTTGAAGAAGGCTCACTGCTAAGATCACCATCTGGTCAAGTGACATCCTCACTAAGTGGAAGACCAGCGTCACCACCTCCAGCCAGTCCTTAGTGGCATGAGGATTTGTATCTCCCCTTAATCTAGGAGGTCTCTGTCTCTAGAACTTGTGAAAGGCGTTGAGCCTGCATGCGTCATCTACCAGTAACGTCGGTAGTAATTACTGATCAATGGGTGTTGGTAATGCTGGTACACCACCCAACAGGGCCATCTCTAGAACAAGTCCCTGAAATGATGCCTCATCGCTAGGAGAGGTGTCCTCATGGTTACACATCAGAATTATAGTTGGCTGTCTACATGGAGGCATCATGAAACAAATCAAGATGTACCATGATCAATAGATTATACCTGGTGAGCTAACTCTAATTCAAGAAGAACATGAGGAAACACTCAATTCCTATACGATGCATGTAACCAGTGTTTTTATGTATAGAGTCAAAAAACAAAATTCAAGGTCCTGGTGTATGGATATGTCGACCACCACACCAACATTGGACTTCCTGAATCTAAAATTTGGACTCAAAACATTTAACACTGTTTTCCAAGAACAAAACAACAGACTCCCAGTATTTGAGGTAGAACCGACCACCTATGATACCACTTTGTCATAACCCATCCCCCGAGGCCCGTGCCGTGACTCCCCCAAGCCTGCCTACCGAAGGTCAGGGGTTGGTGACTAGCGCCTAAGGCATAAACTTGAAATTAGGAGGCATTTGGATGAGTACCTGCACACACACACACACAACCACATCCCAAGAAAAATAGAAAAGAGAACATGCATGCTACTAAACAACCACTAAGTGTAAAAGTACAAACTGAAGGTAAATGTGATAGAATACAAACCCCAAAAAAGAAAACTACAACAAGAGAAAGTACAATATTGAATACAAGTCATCCGATGGAAATACCACCTGATGGGTAAGTAAAGAACAGCTGCCGAAAGCCGTAGAAGCATGCCCTACCTGCCTGATCTCACTGGGCACCACCTGGTCCCGGGCCACCAAGTCCTCCATCAATTCGTCAGTCATCTGCACCAGACACAACATGTGCGGGAAAAGCCCATGCATGGGTGAGTAACAAAATACTCAGTAGGGACCCCAACCACAAGGAAAGACCACAAAGCAATCCACAAAGAAAACCATGAAGCATGATCATGAACAGAACATATCACATAAGTATAATCTAAAGTACGAAAATAAATACTATCAGTCGGAACACTGAACACCTTGGACTATTAAGGTACTCATCCCAGATGAGTATCGTGGGTCTGTTAGGTCACACAAATCCACTTGTAGCTGATCTACACAGGGTTGCTAGGAGCTGATCCACACAGGGTCGCTAGGAGATGATCCACACAGGGTCTCTAGGAGCTGATCCACATAGGGTCTCTAGGAGTTGATCCATACAGGGTCTCTAGGATCTGATCCACATAGGGTCGCTAGAAGCTGATCCGCACAGGTTTGCTTGTCTTTGGGTCTCATCCAACCACAGGATTCCCGCACATAACATGCTTGATTATGAGAGAATCTACTCCTCAATCCATCTTTCATTTTTTTAATACCAATAAAACTCACTTAGAGTATACCCAAAGGATTGTCTCGTCACAAGGGTCACAACGCCGCATATGACGCATCAATCAGACACCCAGTCTGAAAGATATTGGCGTTTTAGTAAATAGGGGCCGGTTGTGTCTAGGCCCAGTCCGACTCGGTCAGACCAACCCGACCAACCTAGCCCGAGTGTCCCTGTAACGACCCAAAATTCTACCAATGAAAATTCCTCTTATTCTAATTAAATGTATTATTATGAAAAATGGTTATGTAAAACATATGCACTTACTTGGTTTTATGTTTTTGGATTTTAAAATACTGTTAAGGATTATTACCATTGCTAATATAGTCATTGAACAATGATCACATGATTAGTATAAATATAGGTCTTTAACAAATCCAATTTACTCAGTCAAAGGAAGCGATGACCTCATCTAGTAGAATTGCCCTATACGAAGCCCATTTATCGAAGCTCGAAAATGAGGTAGCGTCATTGGGATTCGATCTTCACCAAGCCCAAGCTAAGCTTCAACACTTAAGCTCGAGTGGAACTGCCTACGGGAGAAGTGGAAGTTGATAGATATTACCACCCGAAAGATGTTATCCAAGCCACCCCAAGAGTCTGTCACCATCACACACCTTACCCTTCAGTCTTATGTGGGTTTTATAAGGGTTTATGTAACAATACCTTATCACTATGATTATGTGCATTATTTTTTTATATAATAAAGAATATACATTCATTTTATTATTGTTACTTTGTAAATAGTTTTTAAAGCACAAATAGTATTTCTAGTAAATATTAAACTAAGGAATATATTTTTGATAAATTAATGAATTTTTTAATTAAATAATATTTTAATAAAATATTATTATTATTAAATTACTTTTTATTAATTATAAATGATCATATAATTTTTATGAATACAATTGTAATTTTTATTAAGGTTTGAAAGATGTTTTTGTCAAAACCCATGAATTTTCGATAAATGTTGGTTTTTATTTTAAAAATGAAAAATTCACATATTTAGAAAAGTATTTTGATAAAATTAATATTATTTTTGGAATCGGCATGTCGAAATTATCCAATGGTGATTTTTTCATAATTTTCTGAGACAGTCTAACTTTTGGGTAAAAATTAAATATTGTTTAAATATATAATGTGTTTTATGATATCATAATGAACCAATAGTTATGTAATAAAATACTATAAACATTATGTTAGACCAATATATGTTTTAGCATTAAAATAATGTGATTTTAGGTTTGTTTTATCTATTTTACAAATCCTTAGTGGACCCTCCAAGACTTATAAAACATTTTAGCCTTTTAAATTGATTTCTTTGAGAGCGTGACTCACATCCACATAAGAAAACCTATTATTTTAAGAAGTTATGCCATTGGACTTATAAAATATTGTTTTTCAATCCCCTTTGGAAAAAACCATGGGCTGGTTTGTGGTTTGGATTAGTTTAATGTGTGGTGACTGAAACCTAAATAATAAAGAATTCCCTCTCCTTTCCTATATAAACACAACCAAGATACCACTTCCTATTCACTAAAAGACTTTGGAGTTCATTCAACCTCTTCCCTTATCTCTCTATAATCCTCCCAAGGTACCCCAAGCTCCCAAGAAGCCTCTCTCAAGCCTCTCCCAAGTCTTTGGGATCACACTTCCATGTAAGGGATTCCTTCCTTTCTTATTTTTATCCAAGTTTCTTTATGTTGTAATACCCTTTTACTTTCAATTAAAAATGTTAGCGTATGATTCCAAACCTCCCTCATATTCCCCTACTTATGTTTTAAATGATGATATACCTATTTCTCTCTCATTAATACCTCCCATGTACACCCGTTACCATGCCGAAATTCTGTAAGGAATTTTGCTCCTTTCATTTACATTCAAGCAATTCTTTTGTATTCTGAATCTAAATTACATAACATTTGTTGGTACATGTATCTATATTACCCCTTACTATCTATTTCATGTACATATTATTATAAACCCCTTTCTCTCTCATCAACCATTTTTATGAATCCTTATGTCACGCCGTTATGCTGCCGAATTTACACCGTGATTTTCCAAACCAAAGTCGCTGTGACGTGAATACCATACCCATTTATCTATCAAGGATATTCACCTTTATGCACATTTAATTATTTATTATAGAGTTTCATGTATTAATTCCACATTCCTTATCATGGAATACATTATTATCTTTAATGATTCAATGTTGAATGATCCATGTGGCACACTTATGCATGAAATGAAATGTTTAAGAAGGGTGCACCCTGATAGCGCTCCAATGCATTGGGTAAAGATTGTAGGTTCCGGGTGCAGAGGAAGTACATTGGTGGGTGTACCCAACTTTAATTTTAGCATTAACAATGATCAATCTGAGATCCATCACGATAATAAAATGCCAGATCTTTGGAATTGAATAAAGAATGAAAAAGAAAGAGGGGAGTCTCGAAACCATAGATAAGATCACCATATGTTGGTTGTAATTAATTTAATTAATTGACAAGAATTAACTTGATGAAATTCTTTCTTTGTTGATGTTTCCAGTCACGATCCGATGTGATCTGTCATTGCGTCATAGAATCCAAGTGTAGGATTCCTCTAGCGGTGATCCACACATGCTCCACGTATCTCTGGACATCGCTTAAGGGATCCCTAGGTGCTAGAGTGAAAGAGCCTTCACTTGTGATGTCCGCCTTCGACCGACTTGATCTGATGGAGGAGGATCTCTCTCTCTTGAAGCTTGAGATCATTCTTGGAAGAAAATAATTCTCTCTTGGCTTGAGATATTTCTCTAGATCCATTGTGCACAACCCCTAAAAAAATGGATAGGCAAATGAGAATTATATAATTGGGATTTTAATTACATAGAATAATAAAAATTAATTAATTACCTAAAATCATTTATTCATTTCATTTAATTCTTAGTAATACCCCATGTCTAAAAATAACAGTTGACTATTATTATTACTGGACATGCGCCCAATGAATTACACCTAATATTATTTAATTAAATAAATAATATTATTTCTCATAAATTCCCAAAAAAATACATGGTGTGTATATTTAATATACACGATGTGTACTTTTGTTTTTATATTTTTCTTTATTTCCTCCACCACATTTATTAGACCTTGAATAATGGCTATTTATTTCTCAAATAAATACTACTACATTACTCACTAATAAATATATTATTTCACCCATAATATATTCTCTTGAATAATTAGTGTTGAAATGAATGCGATCAGACATCCTTGAATAATTATTAAACCAAAATCAGGAATAATATTTATTCAACTTTTTAAATTAATATTTAACTGAGATACTTGGACACACTTAGTGTGTGACCCTCTAGGACTCTTTCTCAGTGAAATTAGGCAGATTTGCCTAAAGTCCAAGGTTAGCGTCCAACAACATGCCAAGGCACCCATAGAGAAAGAAGTTAACACCACAATGACGTGTCACCTCCTACGAACGCTTACCATGTAATATAACCCATTTGTCTCGATATCTTGAATCAAGCGGGTTGCATGCTAGTTCCATCAACCCATGTGCTCGATTATTATTTCTTTGACTTTTCGGAATTGAACTTCCTCATTCCTCGCCATGGCCATGGATTTATTTAGGCTATATCAATTCCATCAAAGGGCCTGAGATATCTACTTCCATTATGGAACATAAGGGACAAATAATTTCTCACATTATCTATTAATACAGTATTACTCGTGATGCACCCAATATATCCTACCTCACTGTGAACAATGTGTCGTCACAGTTTTCATCAATACATTTAAGTACGTGAGTTGTAATACCCATTAATAATAATATTAAAGTCTAAGGACTAATACACACGTCCGTAGATAGGAACATCCAATGACACTATGAAATGTGGATTTCCTAATGGCGGGTCTCATTCTCATAATATCCTCTTGGATATTACCAAGGGTGCACATCATGAGAAGGTGCCTAAAAGTTTTATGAGTCCTCACCCTAATGACCTGTATTATTTGTGTCCCTCAAATAACATCATCCGGACATAGAACATATTTTCAAGAACAGTGTTATGGCATTTCTGGGTTCTCATCATAGCGGGGATCCGCTATGACCCTTTAATGAAACAACTATCCTTAGGAAATTATCACATGCATTGTCATGCAGAAGAATAATCAAGATGTGATAAGGTATTTATTAATGAATAAAATAAAAAGTAGTTGGTTTTAGGACACCAAATCCAACAGACTCCCACTTGGAATAGAGTCAACTAATAACAACCTTTAACCTGCTAGCTCTCACATGATATTCATGCTTCTGTTAAGATAGGACTTTAGTCATGGGGTCCACCACGTTATATTCCATAGAGACTCTACTCACTGCAACTTCACCCCTTTGATAGAAATACCTCAAGAGGGGATACTTTCGGAGTATGTTCTTTGTCTGTTGATGTGACCTTGGTTCTTTTGCAAGAGGAACTACTATAGTATTATCACAATACAATGTGATAGTATCTTTACTTCTAGGAACCACATCAAGATCCTGGACAAAGTTCCGAATCTAAACGACTTCCTTAGCTGCATCATAAGCCGCTATATATTCAAACTCTACTGTAGAATCGGTGAAAACTGGTTGTTTTGAACTCTTCCAGCTCACAACTCCTCTATTGAGATAGAAAATATATCCAGATTTCAATTTCAGATCATTACGATCTGTCTGAAAACCAACATCAACATACCCTCTGATGACAAGCTCCTCGTCTCCTCTATACACCAAGAATATATCCTTAGTTCTTCTCAGATACTTAAGGATAGTCTTAACAGCAGTACAATGTTGCTCTCCTAGATCTGCTTGATATCTGCCTACCATGCTCAGTGCATAGGCAACATCAAGTCTGGTACATAACATGACATACATGATGGATCCTATAGCCAAAGTGTATGGGATATTACTCATTCTATCTTTCTCCTATTGTGTCTGAGGACACATTTTCTTAGAAAAATGTAGGCCACGTGACACTAGAACTAATCCCCTCTTGGATTGTTCCATACTAAATATCTTTAGTATCTGGTTAATGTATGTACCCTGACTTAGTCCAAGAAGCATTTTGGATCTATCACGAATGATCTTGATCCCTAAATGTAGGCTGATTCACCCAAGTCCTTCATGGAGAAACACTTGTTCAACCAGTCCTTAACTGACTGTAAGACTGGTACATCATTTCCAATAAGCAATATGTCGTCAAAATATACTACTAGTATAACAACCACATTCCCATTAAACCAATTATAAACACATGGATCACATTCGTTCTTAATGAAACCAAATTCCTTTATGAATTCATCAAATCGAATGTTCCATGACCTGGATGCTTTCTTTAATCCATAAATGGATTTCTACAACTTGAAAACTCGTTTGGCTTCACCGGGTGTCACAAACCCTTATGGTTGTGTCATATAGACATCTTTCTGAAGGTTCCTATTAAGGAATACTGTTTTGAAATCCATTTTCCAAATCTCATAGTCATGGTAAGTTTCTATGAAAAGTATGATTCTTATGGATTTAAACATGGTAACCGGTGAGAAGGTTTCATCATAGTCAATTCCTTGACGCTATATGAATCCTTTACCCACTATCCTTGCTTTATAGGTGCTAACTTGACCTTCCATGTCCAGTTTTCTCTTGAATACCCATTTGAATCCAACAAGATTTACATCAACTAGCTCATCGACCAGAACCCAGACTTGGTTCTGATACATGGAATCCATCTTAGAATTCATAGCTTCTAGCTATCTTGCAGCTTCTGAGCTTTCTAATGATTCCTTTTAGGAGAGAGGTTCATCATTTTCCAACAATAATTATTCACCATCCTCGGTAACTAGAAAACCAAATCTCTCTAGTTCCCTTACCTCTCTTGAGCTCCTACACAGTACTTGTGTTTCTGGAACCTCTTCCACAGGGACCTGTGGAACTTGTTCCTATACCAACTCCTATGTATCTTGAGAATCAACTTCATCGAAGTCAATATTTCTCCCACTATCCTTTTTGAGGATGTTCTCCCTCTCAATAAAGATGGCTTTTCTGGCGATAATCACTTTCTTGTTTGAAGGGTTATATAGGTAATATCCTTTCGTTTACTTGGATATCCTATAAAGATACACTTCATGCCCTGGGGTGCTAGTTTGTTGCCCAAGAAGGCCTTAACAAATGCCTCTAATCCCCATACATGTGTGTTCAACAAAATGGTTTTCTTTCTATTCCATAAATCAGAGGTAATTCCATTTGCCACCTTAGTTGGTACTCGGTTTAATGTGTATGCTGTAGTTTGTAATGCATATCCCCAAAAGGATAATGAAAGATTTGAACGACTCATCATTGACCTCACCATGTCTAACAAGGTGTGATTCCTCCTTCCACTAACACCATTCCACTATGGTGTATAAGGAGGAGTGATCTGAGATAGAATCCCAGACTCCCATATAAAATCGATGAACTATTGGTTCAAATATTCTCCACCTCAATCCGATCGAAGCTTCTTTATCTTCTTACCAAGCTGATTCTCTACTTCATTCTTGAATTCCTTAATTTTCTCTAAGTATTCTGACTTATACCTCATTAAGTAGATATATCCATATCTACTCAAATCATCAGTAAAAGTAATGAAGTAAGAATATCCACCATAATATTCTACTAGAAATGGTCCACACAAATCCGTGTGCACCAATCCTAGAAGATCTGTGGCCCTTTCACCCTATCCACTGAAAGGAAACTTATTTATTTTACCTTGTAAACAAGAGTGATATCTATCAAGTGGTTTTAGCTCAGTAGAGTCTAAATATCCATCTTGGCAGAGCTTGGTCAAATGCTTCTCATTTACATGACCGAGACAGTGATTCCACAACTGGGTGGTGTATGAGTCATGTGAGTTTGTTTCATTATCAATTTCCAATACTTGGTTTTCATAATTTAATACATACAAACCATTATTTAAATTCACCATACCATAACATACACTGTTCTTATAAAATAAGCAAACCTTATTTCTAAACTTGAAAATAAATCCATCCATATCCAAACATGATACAAAAATTATGTTTTTGGTAACACTAGGCACATAATAACAGTTATTTAAAACCAAAATCATCCCAGTTAGTAATGAGAGGTGGTAATCTCCAGTGGCTAATGCAGCCAGCCTCACGCTATTGGCAGCTCAAAGATCCACCTATCCTCTGGAAATATTTCTAAATATACTTGGTTTTTGAATTTGAATACAAATGTGAGCCCCACAAGCTATATCTAATACCTAATGTGTAGAAATGGAAAGATTACACTCGATAAGGAACACACCTTTAGCATCCCCACACTTCTGGGTGTAGTTACTCTTCCAGTGGACTTTCTTTCCTCATGAAAAATATACCGCCTCCCATTCCTTTCCCTACCTCTGGATCTTCCCCTTCTTGGAGGGATGGTGCTCGGGGGATTCAGACCTTTTATAAGTCCTTGGCCCCTTTTCCTTCCTTTTCTTATTCACTATAAGGACTACGGTTTTTTCATGCCCCATGTCCTTATCTACCTAGCGAATTAAGGTCAGAAGTTCTGATATACTCTTCTCATTGTTTCTCATGTTATAGTTGACAATAAATCTAGATAAGGTCTTGGGCAGTGATGATAGGATGAGATCTATACGCAACTCATCCGATAACTTAATCCCTAATATTTCCAGGCATTCAATATAGCCAATAAGCTTGACTACATGAGGCCCAACTGGCACAGACTCTCCAAGATTAGTTGTAAAAAAATCATGGGAGATCTCATATCTCTCCTGTATCACCTTCTCTTGGTAGAGATCCTTAAGGTGAGACATCATGCTATACGTATCCATGTTTTCATATTGCTTTAAGAGCTCATTAGACATGGACTATAAGGCCCCAGCCTTAAACCTTACTTAATCTTGAGTTATTACAAGATTACACATTGAGGATCTTTTCAGGTTTAGAGTTTTAGAGAATTAGATCATGAAACTTGCATTACATTCCACATTTAAACAAAGTGGTTACATAAAAGACAGTATTCATTCTTCCCATAAACGGAAACATATTTAAAATAAAACACGGATTCTTTCTTGACACATCCTTGACACTATCATCACATCATGAATAAATCATAGAAATCATAAGACATAAAAGTTAACTTGAGGCATTCATAACATTCTTACATAGGGAGTAACCCTTTTGGTTACGTTTGGAATACCCACCACAGTATATTCCCTAAATCTCTTCAGAGAAACCTTAACGTTTCACTCCTTCGCGTTACCCAATGCATTGGAGAGCTATATCGGGCTCACCCGCCCTTAGTTTATCACGGAACCACCCGTCTTCATAACAATACCCAAGAACCATAACATAATCATAACACATAACTTAATCATAAAGGAAATATAACATTCCCACTTTGAAATAACAATATAACATTTTAAGATATTTAAATAATGAACCCATTCAAAAAACCATTTTCAAAACCATTTAAAACATTTAATAAAGAGATCTTTGAATCAAAGTGTCCCATACCACTTTGAAGCTTTTAACATTTTAAAACATTAATATCCATATAAATAAATCCTTAAAACCATTTTGAAAACATGGATATTAACGATAAATATTTATAAGAATAAATCATTAAAAAATTTAAAACGATATTTTAGTTAATGGGTTTTTAACAAAATGAGAGACACTTGAATACAATAATTGAGGAATAACATTTAATCAGAACATTGTAATATCATGAGAATAAATGAATTCATGATATAATATTCCAAAGGACAGTATATAAACCATATAAGAGTGAATTGGTGCATAACAACAATGAAGTATCAATAGAAATGTAAAATGAGATGAAATCCCCTGTAAAGAATGTACCCTTAAATTAAGGATAAATCAATCTCATAATTATGTGTGATAAATATAAATACACCAAATATAAGTGGATATTAAGTGTAAAACAATCAAAGGTCATTCACACATATTCAAAGGAGGACATATTCAATAACTACATGTTGAACCCAAATAAATCGAAATTAGGTTAAGAAGTTCCCTTGGTAAAATTCGACAGCCTAACGACATCACTTTAAAATTTAGAAAATGAGTTGATGAGAGATAAAAAGGGTATCTCATCACTTGGAAATAAAATGTACATCAATAAGGATATATAATAACATATCCCAACATTACAATATGTAAATTAAAAGACCCAACAAAATAAGTCTTTTAAAAAGAGGAGGGTGAAAGGTTCCCTTACTGACTTGGGTATCTTTCGAAACATACACCCCATGAAAGAAAGACAATACATCATTGATGTAAATACTCATAAACAGAATTATATTACACAAAGAGTAGAATAATGGGAAGTAAATACACCACTCAAAGGAAATTATGGAAAATGTAGCATAAATCTCACGGGAATAAAAGTGAGATGAAAAATCCCTTACGAAAACTCGGCAGCCTAACGACGCCACTTAAAACTTCCAAAAATGGATTTATGAGATCAAATAGGGTCTCTCATAATATGACCATAAGAATTACAGTATGAGGAATATAAAACAATATCCCCAAACATAAGAAAGATTAGCTTAAATGAAATGACATAAAAGAGAGTACTTAAAAATAAAGAGAGAGGTTAGATCTCTTACGAAAATTCGGCAGCCTAACGGCGCCACTCAAAACTTCCAAAATGGATTAATGAGAGAGAATAAGGTCTCTCATCATATGAACATAAAAATTACAGTAAGAGTAATATAAAATAACATCCCAATCACAAGAAAGATGAGCTTAAAAGGAATGACATAAAAGAGTGTACTTTAAAAGAAAGGGAGGAGTAGGATCCCTTACCTCGAGTCCGACTTGACTCGATCGTTCTTTAATCTCCTTAAAATCGGGTAACTTCCTTTGATTTGAGCTCAAAGGCTTCCTTGGAAAGGATTCTTCCCAAATTGAGGCTTCAAGGAGTTATAGAGGGATGTGGAGAGACAAAATGGGCAGGGGTTGGCCGAGCCAAAGGCTTTGGAAGTGTGGGTAAGGAGGTAGAGGTGAGGGCCTTTTATAAGATGAGAGGAGGGGCACTCTTGGAAAGGTATAAAATGTAACATTATTTCCAAATGAGTATCAGATTTTAATGGTCCCACATTGATGTGTTTCGAGGATAAGGTGATAAGGGTTCGAAATCCACCCATACAATAGGTTTTGGACATGTGTAGGTCTTAGATTTTACATTATCTTTCCATTTTATTTAAATCGTTAAATAATGAGGTCATCGCTGCATCATTATGATGTCATAAATAATTTAATTTATTTAATGTCTAAAAATTATAAAAAAAACACTATGATGTAGGAAATCTTTTTAGATTTACAATGAATATTTATAGTCCAAAAGATCATTTATGTAGACAAAATTAAAAATATTTTACATAGGTGATACATTCTTTGTCACATTTAACATTTTTTAAAAATAAATAGATAAAAAGTCACTTTCTCAAAAAAGTGATTCCATGGGGCCCCCAAGTTTGGCACAAGGCATATCATGGTCGGACATGAGACAATCAGTAGCCTTAGGACACATTTTGTGGTCATTTTTTATTATTATGATATTATCTTATTATCTTTAACTACCCGATTACTCATTAATCAAAATAATTAAAGATAATTACCATCGTTACTATTCATAATGTCCAAAAACAAAAGAGTCTTAATTACATAATTTGTAACTTCTGATTCCAAATATGTAATTAATTTTACCAAATTACAAACACATAAATTTCAATAATTAATTTAAAAAAAACTTCCCGTTGTTAAAACAAATAGCGGTTTTTTTAGAAACAATATTTATGAAAAGTTTGACACTTGTTTATGCCTAATTCCAAAGTGAAATTAATCCCAATGACCATCATTGAATTAAATGGTAAAAATATATTCTAATTAAACTTTAAAACAAATTAAAAAGATAATATATCCATATAATTAAATTATATGAAAAAGCCGTTTTGATGTAAAATGCAGTATTTTTCACTATTCATTGAAAAATGAACATTGTCAGAAAAATACCAAAAATTAAACCAAGGTAAATTTCAATGTCCCAATCATAAATAATATGTTTATTTTGAAAAATAGAGCTTATAAAATTTTCAAAAAGTGTATTTAAAAGGGGTTCACCATCAAAAGGCGGTTAATCGACCTTTTAAAGAATATTAGAATGTTTTCGCATAAAACCTGGATTCATTTGCATTTTTAATCCTCTAAAATTTATTGTAAAGGGTAAAAATATTTGACCAACATATATAATCATTTTGTAGTTAGTTCTGTTCATTCCCACCATTACAACATCTAGGCGTTAACTACCATTTAAAATAATATTATTTTATTATTAGAGTGCAACGTAAGATTCCCAAGAAACTCGTTGTTGTGTGTTGGGTACGCCATCGAGCATAGCATCCCCTTTAAAGTAATATTAATATTTTATTCACAAATATGGATAAATATAAAGATGTCATATTCTTTATTTACCTGGGGTGTTACATGGACGATAACATGAAACATTAGACACATGTGGAATCATCCATATGTTTCATATAGAGAGATAGTTCCTCATCACTGACCTCTTTCTTAGGTGCAACTGGAACATTCTCCTCCAACACATAAAATTTCCTCTTGTGGCGAAGGATGACGCGTAAACGCCTCTGCCACTCTTGGAAATTGGTGCTGGTGAGAAGGTTTTCCTTCTTGAGTATAGTTCACAATGATATGTTTAAAGTCATTTTTCTTTCCGTTTCTACAAATTAAGATGAGCAAAGGTTTAGTACTTTATTATGATAAAACTAAGACAAATAAATAAATTAATACTTATTAGTCTCCCACTATTTTATCAAAATCTAATAGCCCTCCCCATTGATTTAAGAATATTCTGTTGCCTGAATATTCTAGTGGCAAGGATCCATATTCCCCTTTCCATTACCCCAAATAGGGTTGGTCAAGAAACTTGAAGAGTTTTAGGTATGAATTCCAAATGCCAACTGCATTAACTCATAACTCTTTGATCTGCTAAGTGGACTCCCCAATCCTAAAATCCTTTTATTTTGGATTTCCTCAACCTTTGCCTCTTGGTCACACAAAGTCCTATTGTGGTAGTCAACCCTTGATGTGAACCAAGTCAAGTCAACCCAAATCCTTGAATTAAAATTACCTGATAATTGAAAGCACCCCAACTAGGGTTGGTCAAGCACTTTGAACTATGGTTTGATTCTAACCAAGATTATGGAAGGCCATACCAAATTAATATTTCTTTGAGGGATTTTATCCTTATACGTAAATTTCCATTTTATTATCTTTGATTAAATTCTTGTTAATATTAAGTGGGATATACTTAAGTGATTAACCACGTCTAAGATAATATTTTACGCATAAGCCGGTCTTATTTTAGTTCCATCTTGCATGCTTGTTTAATTCATTAATTGTGTGATCATGAAAACACACCCACAATAAATAAACCATGAAACTGACATAAATAAAATAAATGGTATGATCATGATATTGTTCTATTGGTTATTTTATCTAGCGGTTGATAAACTAACCCAAGACCTAGGGGAGAAACACCTTGAACCTTTTGGGTTCGTGTTTACAACTTTCCACCTGCCCACCTTTGTATCTCCTTGGATTGGTTTCACCTTGGATCCTAACTTGAGCTACCTCCACTATATTGGGAGCTCCATCCATTACATATGATTTTATCTTACACACAGGTAAGGGGTAAAACAGGATTTTACATAAAATAAACCTTGGGCACGCAGGCCCTACATATTAATGAGAAGAAGGCTCGCAAGCCAACAAATTTAATTTAAATAAATAAATTAAAAGAAACCATTCACATACAAAGGTCTTGGTCTAGCTCATAATAATCCATGCATGCAACAATATTTATTCATAAATAAAACTAGCATTTAATTCTTTAATCATTCTTGTTTAAGATAAATCATGCTCAAATCAATTAATTATATTTAATTAATCAATCCTTTTATCTTAAACCCTTTTTCTAAATTTCCTTGAGATTCTCATCCATCATAATTTTAAACAAATAAATTCATTTAAAATTATCTTTGTACGTAACTTGTACCTTGGAGGAAACCCGGTGAATTCCCGCTCATAACTACCCAATGAGTAGAAATGAACATTACACAGATGTTAAATTAAACACATATATATAAAACACCTATCACGTGTTGTGTCTCATATTTACACCTGCACTATGGTACACGTCTCAAGGGTTTGTATAATATAATAATAAATTTTAATAAATATGCGTAATTTGGATGAGTACACGACGTGTAGTTCTAACTACACGGTGTGTACTTTTATTCACCATCCATACAAAGTACACACCCGGGGATATGGAATGTAGATGTAATTCAGAAATCTTTGGAGTACACGATGTGTTCAGTGGGACACACAATGTGTAGTATCCAAATTACAAGGTTTCCAGCCGAACAAGCCGTATACGGGGTACATGGTCCAACCCTAACCCGAAGAGACTACATGCCGTGTTCAGTGGACCACATGATGTGTAATCCAGAAACCATGTGCCACCTATTCCTAGTCAACACACAATGTCATTTATGACTTAGAAATACTCCAACACACGACCTGATTTGGCAGACTAGTCCGATGCATTGAACCTAGACTACACGACGTGTACTTCCGAATACACGCCATGTATTCTAGTGTTGTACGACCATGAATGTTTGGAACCTCTGGATGAGATCCTCTATTTTATTTTAATCAAAATTAAAATAAAAATTCATTTCTGTAAGGTGAACAAGAAATGAGAGAGGATGAACAGATCTTGAGATTCAGATTTAAAGAATGATTAACTTGAATTGAAACAACTAAATTATTAAATGTGTAAATCACCAATGAAAAACTAAATAATTATAATCAATGATATGACTTCTCTGATACCACTTGTAGGTTCCGGGTGCAGTAGAAGCGCATTGGTGGGTGTACCCAACTTTAATTTTAGTGTTAACAATGATCAATCCGAGATCCATCATGATAATAAAACACAGGATCTTCAGAATAGAACAAAGAACGAAAAAGAAACAGGGGAGTCCCAAAACCATAGATAGTATCATTATATGTTGGTTATAATTAATTTAATTAAATGAAAAGAATTACCTTGATGGAATTATTTCTTCATTGATGTTTCTGGTCACGATCCGATGTGATTCGTCGCTGTGTCGTAGAATCCAAGTGTCGGATTCCTCTAGCGGTGATCCACACGTACTCCACATATCTCTGTATGCCGTTGAAGGGATCCCTAGGTGCTAGCATGGAAGATCATTCACTTGCAATGTCCTCCTTTGATCACCTTGATCCGGTGGATGAGGATCGCTCTCTCGTAGCTTGAGATCATTCTTCGAAGAAAATAATTCTCTCTTGGCTTGAGAGATTTCTCTAGATCCATTGTGCACAACCCCCAAAAAAATGGCTAGGAAAATGAGAATTATATAATTGGGATTTTAATCACATAGAATAATAAAAATGAATTAATTACCTGAAATCATTTATTCATTTCATTTAATTCTTATTAATACCCCATGTCTAATAATAACAGTTGACTATTATTATTACTTGAAATGTGCCCAACGAATTACACCTAATATTATGTAATTAAATAAACAATATTATTTCTCATAAATTCCCAAAAAAAATACATGGCGTGTATATTTAATATACACGACGTGTACTTTTGTTTTTCCATTTTTCTTTATTTCCTCCACCATATTTATTAGACCTTGAATAATAGCTATTTATTTCTCAAATAAATATCACTACATTACTCACTAATAAATATATTATTTTACCCACAATATATTCTCTTGAATAATTAGTGTAAAAATAAATGCGATCAGACATCCTTGAATAATTATTAAACCACAATCGATAATAATCCTTATTCAACTTGTTAAATTAATATTTAACTGAGATACCTGGACACACTTAGTGTGTGACCCTCTAGGCCTCTTTATTAGTGGAATTAGGTGAAGCCTACCTAAATTCCAAGGTTAGTGTCTAGAAACATGCCAAGGCACCCATAGAGAAAGAAGTTAACGCCACAATGACATGTCACCTCCTACGAATGCTTACCGTGTAATACAATCCCTTTGTATTGATATCTTGAATCAAGCGGTTTTCATGCTAGTGCCATCAACCCATGTGCTCGATTATTCTTTCTTTGACTTTCCAGAATTGAACTTTCCCATTCCTCACCATGGCCATGGATTTATTTAGGCTATATCAATTCCATCAAAGAGCCTGAGATATCTACTTCTATTATGGAAGAGAAGGGACATATCCTTTCTCACATTATCTATTAATGTAGTATTACTCGTGACGCATCCAACATATCCTACCTCACTGCGAATAATGTGTCGTCACAGTTTTCATCAATACATCTAAGTGCATGAGTTGTAATACCCATTAATAATAATCTTAAAGTCTAAGGACCAATACACACATCCTTAGATAGAAACATTTAATGACACTATAAAATGTGTATTTCCTACTGGCAGGTCTCATTCTCATAATATCCTCTTGGATATTCCAAGGGAGCACACCATGAGAAGGTGGCTCAAAGTTTTATTAGTCCTCACCCATAATGGCCTGTATTATTTGTGTCTCTCAAATAACATCATCCGGCCATAGAACATATTTTCAGGAACAATGTTATGGAATTTCTGGGTTCTCATCATAGCAGGGATTCGCTATGAACCTTTAATGCAACAACTATCCTTAGGAAATTATTTCATGTATTTTCATATAGAAGAACAATCATTATATGATAATGTATTTATTAATGAATAAAGTACAAAGCAGTTGGTTCTAGGCCACCAACTATAACAAATATTAGTATCATGATACGTCAAATGCAATGAGGATTTACTCATGCTAATTCAAGTGCAATGAGGATTTACTCATGATAATTCAAGTGAAATGAGGGTTTACTCATGCTCCATGTGCAATGATCCTTGGATCATACTAATTCCTTGTTAAGTGTTGTTTCCACATTTCCATGTTATAATAATCATGATATATCATGCCTTTATGTTCACATTTCTTTTATGATACATTGATATGCCTATTTCCTAACATGTATTGTATTCTTCCTTTATGCCTTGTTTACTCCCTTACTAGGATTTATAGCTCACCCTTTTCACATTTATGTCCTCAGGTTATCCCATGTAATACTAAGTACTAGGGAATCACTACTAGAAATACAATATATACCAACAGTTTGAAACTGTTGGTATAGACATCAAAACTGTTGGTATACTATATACCAATGGTTTTGCAAACCGTTGGTTAGTAAGCCATTACGAAAGGCTTATACCAACGGTTTTTCTCTAACCGTTGGTATATAGCAGTTTAATCCTTAGTATTCCAGTGGTTTTCTTGAAACTGTTGGTATATATTTATACTAATGGTTTATTAACTGTTGGAATATATAGTTTATATTCAATTTACCAATGGTTTAGAAACTGTTGGTATATATTATTACCAATGGTTCTTTAAAACCCTTGGTACAAATATTCTGGAAATACAATTACCAATGATTCAAAACCGTTGGTATAGTGTTTTACCAACGTTTTGAACAAAACTGTTGGTAAAAAAATTCTCAAAATACACTTTGAAGACAGTTTAAAACCGTTGGTATAATATATTTCCAGAAATCAGAATAGCATCCTATACAGTAGCCACCCATCCCTTCCATTGCATACACCTGCAAACACACCTCCAAACAACACTTATAATAGAATAAAAAACCACATGTAATAGCACATAAAAACACCACACTCTTCTAACCATGACATGTACCACAACATAGTTTTCCCCATTTGAATATTCACAACATACACTATTAACATAATTAACACATAATTCATAAGGTAACTACATCAAGTATACACATACAACAATTATACCCATACAACAAGTATACCCATACACCATTAACACATAATTAATAAGTTAATTAAATACTTAGAGAATTCAATTCAGAATTCAGGGGTTGGGGGGGATGTTAAGGGGTTTGGGGTGGCTGTCTAAGGGAGGTAGGGGCTGTCCAGGGGGTGGGGATGTTCGGCGGGATGGGGGTGTCCAGGAGGATGGGGTTTTCCAGGGGGTGGGGGGTGTCTAGGGGGAGTGGGATGGTGTCCAGGGGGTGGGGGGGGGGTGTCCAGGGGGTGTGGGGTGGGGTGGTGTTCAGGGGGGTTGGGGGGCTGTCCAAGTGGGGTGGGGGTGGCTGTCCATGGGGGTGGGGCTGTCCAAGGGGGGGTGGGTGTGGATGTCCATGGGGGTGGGAGTGTCCAAGGGGGGTGGGGTGGGGGGGGGGGTGTCCAGGTGGTGGGGTGGTGTCTAGGAGGGGCGGGGGGGTCGTCCAGGGGGTTGGGGGTGTCTAGGGGGGTGGTGGTGGGGGGGGGGGGGGTGTCCATGGGGATGTCCAGGGGGTGGGGTGGTACACAGGGTGTTGGGGGGATTTTTAGGGGGTGGGGGTGTCTAGGGTTGGAGGGGTGTCCATGGGTGGGATGGTATCCAGGGGGTGGGGGGCGGTCAAGGGGGTTGGGGGGGGGGGGGGCTGTCCAAGGGGGGGATGGGGGTGGCTATCCATGGGGGTGGGGGTGTCCAGGGGGTGGGGGGGGGGTGTCCAGGTGGTGGGGTGGTGTCTAGGAGGGGCGGGGGCATTTAGGGGGTTGGGGGGGGGGGGGTGTCTAGGGGGTGGGGGGGGGTCTATCCATGGGGGCGGGGGTGTCCGGGGGGGGGGGGGTCTATCCATGGGGGTGGGGGGTGTCCGGGGGGTGGGGGGGGGGGGTCCAGGGGGTTGGAGGGCTGTCCAAGGCAGGTGGGGTGGTGTCCAGGGGTGGGGGGGCTGTCCATGGGGGTGGGGGTGTTTCAGGGGGGTGGGGGGTGTCCAGGTGGTGGGGTGGTGTCTAGGAGGGGTGGATGGCTGTAATGGTTTTAATGGAATGAATTTTATGAATTTTAAGATCATTGGTATTTTTAAAATGTTTTTGGAATAGTGTTTATTTCAATATTATGTGTTTCTTTAGGAAAAATTAATGCTTTTGGTGTGTATGTTAGGAAGGGGGGATTGGTTATTAGGAAAAAGGATTTCATTTTTATTGTGGAGAAAAAATACTATATTATTTTTGAAATGGAACCTTAAAAGGGGATTTTTATAAAACATTGGGGAGTGTTAAATACAAAAGAAGTCTCTATTATGTGATTTTCAAATGATTTTATGAAGAATTATTTATGATATATCTTTATGGGATTTGTGATTTTGTGTCCCCTTATTTTAGAACATCAGATTATTTTACTAAAGGTTTTGTTTTTGATAATTCTTTAGAATATTACCACTATAAATGAATCAAAAAGTCCATAAGGGGATATCTTAGGTATTCATTCTTGTGTCGTGGTCTCTACTTAAACTCTTGTTGAAGTGGAATAACCATGTTCTTCTCGGATTATTTATTATGCATGAGAGTTTCTAAAATACCATCCACTATTTTTTATTAGTGATCAAGGATCCCAGGAGGCAACCAAGTGGGTAACTATGATTAATGGGATCTTCGATTTGTAGAAACACTATAATCCATGGGGGTGGGGGCTGTCCAGGGGGGTGGGGGGTGGGGGGGGGGGGGCTGTCCACGGGGGGTGGGGGGCTGTCTAGGGGGTCAGGGGTGTCCATGGGGGTGGCCGTGGGGTTGTCCAGGGGGTACGGGGTGTCCAGTGGGGTGGGCGGGCTGTCCACGGGGGGTGGCAGGGCTGTCCAGGGGGTAGGAGGTGTTTGGGGGGTAGGGTGTGTTCGGCGGGGGGGGGGGGGGGGTTTCCACATGGTGTATGGGTGTCCATGGGGGTGTGGGGGTGGGTGGGCGGGCTGTCTACAAGGGTGGGGGGTGGGGGGGGATTTCCACGTGGGGAGGGGGTGTCCGTGGGGGTGTGCGGGCTGTCCATAGGGGTAGGCGGGCTGTCCATGAGGGTGGGGGGCTGTCCAGGGGGGTGGGGGCTATCCAGGGGTGGGGGGGGGGGTGTCCAGGGGGTGGGGGGCTGTCCATAGGGGGTGGGGGGGGGGGGTGTCCACTGGGGTAGGGGGGTGGGCAGGGCTGTCCATAGGGGTGGGGGCTGTCTAGGGGGGTCGGGGTGGGTGGGGCTATCCAGGGGGTACGAGGTGTCCAGTGGGGTGGGCGGGCTGTCCATGGGGGTGGAAGGGCTGTCTAGGGGGGTAGGGGGGTGTCAGGGGGGGATATCTATGGGGGGGGGTGTCCAAGGGGGGGGGAGGCTATCCATGAGGGTGGGGGGGGGGGTGTCCACATGGGGAGAGGGTGTCCGAGGGGGGGGGGGGTGGTGTCCATGGGGGTGGGTGGGATGTCCATGGGGGGAGGGGTGTCCAGGGGGTGGGAGGGATATCCACGGGGGTGGGCGGGTGGGGGGGGGGGCTACCACAGGGGAGGGGGTGTCTAGGGGGTGGGTGAGGCTATCCACGGGGGTGGGGGGCTGTCGAGGGGGGGGTGGTGGGATGTCCAGGGGGTGGGGGGGGGTGTCCACGGGGGTGGGTGACTGTCCATGGGGGTAGGGGGTCTCCAGGGGGTGGGCGGGGCTGTCCATGGGGGTGGGGGATGTCTAGGGGGGTTGGGGGTGTCCAGGGGGGGTGGGCAGTGCTGTCCAGGGGGTACGAGGTGTCCAGTGGGGTGGGTGGGCTGTCCACGGGGGGTAGAGGTGTCTAGGGGGGGTTGGAGGGCTGTCCACGGGGGTGGGTGGGGGGGCTATCCATGGGGGGAGGGGGTGTGAAGGGGGTGGGGGACTGCCCATAGGGGGTGGGGGGCTATCCACAGGGGGTGGGGGATGTCACGGGGGGTGGGGGGATATCAATGGTGTGTGTGTGTGTGTGTGGGGGGGGGGGGGGGGGGGTGGTGTCTACATGGGTAGGGGGGTGGGCGGGGGCTATCCCCGGGGGTGGGGCTGTCTAGGGGGGTCGGGGGTGTCTAGGGGGTGGGCGAGGCTGTCCAGGGGGTACGGGGTGTCCAGTGGGGTGGAGGGCTATCCACGGGGGTGGCAGGGCTGTCCATGAGGGGTAGGGGGTGTCCAAGGGGGGGTGGGCGGGCTATCCACGGGGGGTAAGAGGGTGTCTAGGGGGGTGGGGCGGGCTGCCCACGGGGGTGGGGTGGGGGGGGCTGTCCATGGGGGGAGGGGGTTTTCAAGGGGTGGGTGGGCTATCCACGGGGGTGGGCGGGCTGTCCACAGGGGTGGGGGGGCTATCCAGAGGGGTGGGGGCTATCTACGGGGTGGGGGGGGGGTGTCACATGGGGGTGGGTGGATATCTAGGGGGTGGGGGGTTGTCCATGGGGTTAGGGGGTGTCTAGGTGTGTGGGCGGTGCTTTCCAATGGGGTGGGGGTAGTCTAGGGGGGGTAGGGGGTGTCCAGGGGGGGTGGGTGAGGCTCTCCAGGGGGTACGAGGCATCCAGTGGGGTGGGAGGTCTGTCCACAGGGGTGGTAAGGCTGTCCATGTGGTAGGGGGTGTCCAGGGGGGTGGGTGGGCTGTCCACGGGGGGTAGGAG